>CM050523.1:28166666-33089166 GCA_027563665.1 Antrozous pallidus
CATGTGTCTGATTTGCAGTTATCCAATCCTAGAGATTTCCCCACTTCGCTTCCTCCCGCCTCCACCACCAAGGCAGTCCATGCACCTTCCTTGCGTGTTCTCCTTTGCTTCTGGGTGCATAACAGGGGCTGCAAAGTGGGCATTCTCGGGAGCATTTTCTCAATCCCTTGACACCTCGCTTCCGGGCATGTCCTCAAAATGTGGCTCAAACAAACTCATAACCCTTTTCTTTGCTGATCCCGGTTAACCTGGTTGAGTTTTGTCACGTATATTTTACGACGCTAAACAAATAAACTAGCTGCTTATGTAAGCTTCTGCGCAGCAAAACCCTCCTTTTCCATCCCTCTGGGAGCCAGCGGACTCTTGGCCACCTTGCGGTTCCCTTGCTGGCGAGGCAACAGGCCCGGTGTATGTTCAACACCCATTTTTCTAACATCTCTTTAAAGAAAGGGCTAAAAAGACAGGTGTTCACTAATACTCATTCTGGGTTCTAGTAGAGACCATGCTGGTAGCATCGTGTTTTCTAGAATTTGGGATGGTTTGTGTTATATTCCTTCGGAGTGTGGAGCAAACTTGTCCCACAGTTCACTAAGGGCTCTGGAGTGTCTCCATCCCTGGGCCAGTGAGGGGGAGACACCCGTTCCCCGGGTATTGCCAGAAGTGTCCTCAGGAACCAGGCACTATCAGAAAAACCAGATGAGTTGAGTATTGTCCCGTGCACCCAAGTGTTGCCCATTCGGTTCCAGGTCAGGGCACATACCCAGGTTGTGGGTTTAATCCCCAGCCAGGGAGTGTTTAGAAGGCAACTGATGGATGTTTCTCTCTCACAGTCTCTGTCTCTCTCTCTCTCTCTCTCTCTCTCTCTCTCTCTCTCTCTCCCTTCCTCTAAGTATGTACTCAAAAGAGGATTAAAAGGGGGGGAAAAGGCCAGATTATGGGTACAGAGGACCTGCACATCCATGTGACACTGGTGATCAGAGTGACCCTGTCCTTCATGAGAACACGGAGAGACTTGCTTGAGCACTTCCTCTTAGGGAGCCTGCCCTGAAACTGGGTCCCCAGATTTCCTGAGGGGTCAGCCTGGGGGAGCGGGAGGCAGGTGGGCAGAGGAGCAGAGGGAGCAGCAGCCACACATACAGAGCAGAGCCAGGCCTCCTCGGCCTCCCTTCCTGGCGCCCAGCCAGCCCAGCCGCCCCCCTCCCCCAGGAGAATTCCAGGAAGAGGGGCAGGAACAATGGAAGGAAATGCAGAAGGAAGGGCAGGCCCCACCCCTGCCAGCGAGGCACCTCTGGCCATGAAGAACAGCTTGTTATTTCCTCCCTTAAATGTCTTTCTGGGCTGTGAAATGCCCCACCTGCCACCCCTGCCGGGGACCCTGGAAGTCCCCCTGAGGAGCTGGTGGCTTCACAGGCCCCCACTCCCCTAGAAGGAAGGGCTACAGGCAGGCTGCCTGCCCCAAGCCTCAGGAGGGCTGCCCTGAGTGGGCAGCACAGACCTGCTCTGGGGGAGCAGAGGAAGGACTCCCTGGGAGGCGGCAGGGGGCTGAGGCTCGGTCACAGGAAACCCTGATGGCCACTCTTCCTCCGTTCCCCAGAGGATGCAGGAGCCACAGCTTTATTCTGGGGGCCTCGAGAGTGGGAGGGCCCAAACCCTTGACTGAGAAATAGACCCTAGGGCCCAGGGCTTCCAAATCAGATATGCCCCACTCTCAGTAGGCACCAGCCAGTGGCCAAATGTGGCAGATGGGGTTCAATAGGGGTCAAATATGGCAGGGAGGGGCCTGAGGGGGGTCTGGGGGGCCTGTACAGGTTGCTTCTAGCAGCTCTGGGTGTGTGCAGAGGCCCTGCTAGTTGTAAAGACCTCCCTCCCCCCAATGGGCCTTGACCCCACCCCCTGCAGCCTACTCACAGAAAAATGCCACTGCTCTCTGAGCCTCCCCATACCCCTTCCTCCCCACTTCCCCCGCCCCAATCCCTCCTCATCCCTCCCCGCTGGACTGTGTTCAAGAGCTCCTGGAATGTGGGGGCAGGAGAAGCGTAGGGGCTGAAAGAGCTGCTGCCGTCCCAGAAACAGAAGGAGACAGAGCTGGCACGCAGGAGAGAGGGAGAGGTCAAAGCAATTTCCATATTCACAGGACATGTTTTTCCTCCATGGAAAAAGAATTCCTCCCCAAATCCACCGTCCGCCAGGGCCACTGCCCTGTGACAGATGGGAGCAGAGCCATGGGGTGGTGGCCTCCAAATCTGAGCCTTACGCGTGGGGTCGGGGGAGTGAATTAATGTGGCCAAGTAAGTTTATTTTAATGAAGCACGAAGAAATCTAAACAATTTTATTTTAAAACATGGGACCATTTTACGTCATTGTAAAAAGAAAGCATGGGAGGCAACCCAAATGTCCATCTCGGACGCGGGGTAAATGTTTAAACACAGCATGGTCCATGCAGTGAACATGGGAAGTACACCATACACTTTTCCATGGAAAACCTTCAAAACTTTTTATTTTAATGTGCAAAAGAGTGTGTACAGTAGGCTACCAATACTTTGAGGAATAGAAAGCCTGGTCAGAGCGCCTAATATCATGGTTGCCAGAGACGAAGGAAAAGGGAGGATGGGAAGTTACTGTTCAGTGGGTAGAGCGTGTTAGTTGTTAACTGCAGTTTTGATGAAAGAGCGATGAATGGGTGGTGGTGATGGCTGCACAACAATGTGAATGCATTTAATTCCATTGAACTACAAGCTCGAAAGCAGTTAAGATGATAACAGTTACGTGTATTTTACCACAAATTTTAAAATCTACTTAAAAAATTAATATGATACCTCTTGCCTGAAGAGAGAGAAATGTCCGAATCTGTATTGGTGATTAAGCAATAATGTAAGAATTCTGTAATGATAGATAAGACACGAAGAACACGGGTACCCATGGGGGAGGGGAGAAGAGAGGGCAGGTGAGAGACAGATGACAGGGAGAATTTTTGCTGCATTTTTCTTTCTTGTAGTTTTTGTTCTCGTCACAAAAAAAAATTAAATGTTCACCATCTCAAAAATTAAATTTAAAAACGGAACATAAAACTCTTTAAAAATCATATAATTTATTCATTCAATAAATATTTACTTAGCACATCCAGCCAAACACCACCCTCGCCCTCATGGAACTACCTCCTAGTGATCACTCCCTCCTATAGACGGGGTGTGTATGGGATGGAGTGCCAAGTGCTTCCGTACCCTGGCCAGCCTGCGCTGACACTAGCCATGTGGGGTGGGTACTGGTACTGGTCAATCCACCACACAGTGAGGAAATTGGGACTCAGAAGGGCATTTAACCTGCCTGATTTCACACAAGTAACAGGCAGAGCCCCATGAGAACAACATGAAAAAAACAAAAGGGTCCTGGATTTGCTTTTTCCGTGGAAAAGGGAACCCAGCCTATAAATTTAATCTGATCCAACTTTCTAAAAACTCCAATTCCAAGCTGTATTCATGAGCATGCCTTTTTTATTTTCTGATTTTTGATGCTTTAGTGTCTGGGGCCAGGGTTAGCCAATTTCTAGAGATAGTAAACTCTACACCTGCAAGTGCAAACCAGTCAATCCAAAGCCCTACGCCCACCACTCTGGGCTCCTACACTCCAGACAGTATTCCCCTGCCCTGATCACCCCCGGGAGGTACCACACAACTCCAGACAGCCGCTCCCCGCCAGAACCTGCCAAATTTATTCAAACTGGCCAATCCCAAACCCTCTTACCCTGCCTTGCATGCCCTTTTCAAAGGAAGCCACAGCAAAGGCTCTGCCCCTGGTTCCCCTCACCTTCTGCCTCCTGACTCGCCCTGGTGTTTTCCCAGTGGCCCTCCATCCTACCCTCTAAGTCAAGCATGTCAAACTCAAGGCCCCTGGGCTACATGTGGCCCACAACAAATATTTTTTCAGCCCAGCCAATATAACGGCATGTAAGAAATGTTCTAATTAAAATTTCATAACTTAATTTTTACAACATCCTGTTATACATAATTATTAATAGCAAACTACAATGTCCACTAATGACTGATCACTACAACCGTGTTGTGTTCATTTTCCTTGCCCGCCTTACGCGCAGGCGCACCATTTCCCTCCACTAATTCTAGCAGCGAATATTTCAGCAGCCGACTGCCATGTCATTAGTCTTGGATTAACTTGTTTGGTGTGTGCAACAGGAAATATTTCACTTTTGGAGAACAAGAAAAATAGGTTTGTTTGCATTATTTATTAATTTGTGCAGTTATTCAGTGTCTGGTAAGTTAATGTTCAAGAAAAATGTTAATTTTTATTAAAATCTTTTATTTTATGTTAACGATTACTCATTTATTTCAGCCCTTTATATTCAGCATGTCTCTATAGAAATAAAACTACATTCCTATGAAAATTGAAGCTTTTGGTTTTCTTCGGCCCACATAAACTTAAACCTTTTTTATTTGGCCCCTGTGAGCCTTTGAGTTTGATGTGCTTGGTCTGCACTATGCACTGGAGTTTTCGGGGGTGACTGTGAAGGCTGTGCCTTGGAGAGGAAGCAGAGGTAGAGGGTCAGTACAGGGTGCAGGTCTGACAACCGTATACAGATCGTTTTGTTCTATTTTTGCAGCTACTCTATAATTTTGAAATTGTTTCCTAAAAAATAGCTTCAGAAAGGTTTCCATGGGCCAGTTTCTCACTTTTTAAAAAAAATTCTCACAGGAGGATACATTTTTATTGATTTTAGAGAGAGACATGGGGCGAGAGAAACATCATAGACATGCCAACCAGGGATCAAACCAGTAACCTGGGCAAAGAGTAGAACCTGGAACCTTTTGGCACACACGCTCCAGCCAACTGAGCCACCCGGCCAGGGCAGTTTCTCAGTCTTTATCTTTTAAACTAAGAAAAGGACATACCAACTAAAATATGTGGACACATTCATCAATGACTCAGCTGCACCTTCCTCTCAACCTGTCAGGCGTGACGGGAAAGCCAGAGAGCCCCTGTCCTAGCCAGACATGTACACACGCACTTGGGGGAGGAGACACCGTGAGCCTCCAGCCCTCAGCCCTGCGTGCCTGGCCACAAGGGGCAGGAAACCAGGGACAGCCGGACATTCCCACCCCCTGAGCCGGCCGGGCCTCTGGCAGCCTTCCCGCCAATATCTGATTCCCTGGGGCTGCCTAAGACTCAGAATAGTTTTCCACTTCAACCCAGAGAAAGAAACAAAAACTACTCTGAAAGCCAGGGATGGTCTGGACAGAATCCAGAACAAAATATAGTTTTAAAAATCCTTGGAAAATAAGGATAGCATCAGCACTTCCAAGCAGGCTGAGAACAATGGGGTGATGCACTATAAAAATTCCTGCCCAAAGAGCTCCCCAGGATTCCAGAAGAAGGGGCTTGCCAACCTGTGTGCTGAAACCCAGGGCCAACATTGAGGCCTACGTTCCCCAACTTCTAGCTACAGCAAACCACCTTTCTGCCTCTTTAAATGTCCAAATGTGTGTTTGAGTGTGCACTCGCGCGCGCGCGCGCACACACACACACACACACACACACACACGAGTGACTGTCCATTTCTGTGTGGAATGACACCATGACAAAGCAACTGCCAGGTGGCAAGCATAAAATAGACTGAGAATTAAACATACAAACCACCATGAATGCATAAGAAAAACACAAGCAACTAAAATATAAGGATAGGTAACTGGCAGAAGAAATACAAATGGGCAAAAAACACATGAAAAGATGCTCAAACACAAATTATAAGATAACCATTTCCCCCACACACACCATGGCACTAGAAACAAAACCTGACAGACACTTATTTTACTCTGTTGGTAGTCATTAGGGCAACATGTTGAAAAGTATTCTGGTAGAATCTGAGAAATGTTACATACTCCTACCCTTGGATCCAGTAATCCCACTTCTAAAGACTGCTCCAAAAGAAAAAATAGGGTTAGGGACATAGAAACATTTGGCTAAAGATGTTCAAAGGATAATGACTTGAGAGCAAGAAATGTATCCTCATTTCTTGTATCCTCATAAATAGCAGTCAGTGAGGGTACTGCCAGCCTGGCCAAGAGGCTCAGTGGTTGAGCATCAACCTATGAACCAGGAGGTCACGGTTCAATTCCCAGTCAGAGCACATGCCTGGGTTACAGGCTCATCCCCAGGGGGGGAGGGGGGCGCGGAGAGGGGGGCATGCAGGAGGCAGCTGATCAATTATTCTCTCTCATTATTGATGTTTCTCTCTTTCTCTCTCTTCCCCCCTTCCTCTTTGAAATCAATAAAAATATATATATTTAAAAATAAGGGTACCGCAGTGGGGTAAAACCTGGCGCACCCCCTTTGTGGGATACACACAGCCATTTAAAATGGGTTGATCAGTACCCCCTGATGAAAAAGGTTCATGACGAGGTGACAGAAAGCAAGGTGCAGATCAATGTGTAGAGCACGATCCCATTTTTGTGCAGGTGAATGTATACACATGTATGTGAACAGACACTGGCATTTGCTTAGGAAAAGGCAAGGGGGGGTGTTCCCAATTGTCAACAGTGGACACCACTGGAGGGAAGGGGAGGATGGGGAGCACGAGGGAGAACTTGCACTTTTCCCTTTATAACTTGGTTGTTGTTGTCATCTTACTCCTCATCAGAGGATATTCTCTCCATTGATCCTTAGAGTGGAAGGGGGTGGGAGAGACACACAGAGAGAAACATGGATGTGAGAGACACAGCTATTGGTTGCTTCCCACACGTGTCCCAACTGGGGCTGGGGATGGAACCTGCAACCCAGGTACATGCCCTTGTCCGGAATTGAACCCATGAGCCTTCAGTTCTTACCACTGAGGCAAAAATGGAGCTTACTTGAGCCTATAAAAATACTTACAATTTTTAGCTTGTATGGGTTTTTTAAGTTATGTGTGTGTGTGTGTGTGTGTGTGTGTGTGTTGTGTGTGTATTGTGTGTGTGTGTATTGTGTGTGTGTGTGTGTGTGTGTCGTGTGTCTGGCCTCCCTCTGTGGGAGGCGACTGGGCTGATCAGGGAAAGGCACCAGCCCCATCACCCCACTGCTGCAGCCACTGCCAGTCACCGCAGCCACCAAGGTGTTTTCATCAACCCAGACAGATGCAGGAGGCATCTGATTGATGTTTCTCTCTCATTGATGTTTCTAACTCTCTATAAACCCTTCCTCTCTGTAAAAAATCAATAAAATATTTTTTTAAAAGATTCTTCAGTCAGTTTTCATTTCCTTATCAAGTTTACCATATGCATTTTGGGCCACGATTATTGTATGGTAATCATTTCCACCAACAATTACATACAGAAACTACCACCAGATTATATTTCTGTCTTAGCTAACCCATGAAGAAAACTGAAAGCGATTCCTGGCAGAAGGGCCCGCATTGCTCAACCCTGGTGCACACTGGCCTCCCCTGGGCAGTTTCAAGAAGTGCTCACGCCTGCCTCTTACTCTCCATCCTCTCAGCCGTTTGCTGCAGCGCCCCGACAGGGGTGTTTTTCAGCATCCGATCATTCCCACATGCAGGCAGGATCGGAACACTGGTCTAACACCTCGACCGGCACTGTCCAACACACAGCCACCACACACATTAAATAAAATTAAATTTAACGGTTTGGCTCAGTTGATAGAGCATCGCACTGCGGACTGAAGGGTCCCGGGTTCAATTCTGGTCAAGGACGTGTACCTTGGCTGCGGGCACATCCCCAGTAGGGGGCGTGCAAGAGGCAGCTGATCGATGTCTCTCTCTCATCGATGTTTCTGACTTTCTATCCCTCTCCCTTCCTCTCTGTAAAAACTCAATAAAATATATTTTTTTAAAACATATAAAAAATTAAATTTAAAATCCCATTCCTCAGTTACACAGGCCAACACAGTTGCATCATCTCAGGAAGTTCTATTGCGTGGCACTAGTCGGGAGTCGAGATGAGGGGTCGCAGCCCAGGCTGCACACAGACATACCCAACACCTGGCAGTTTGTCATGATGGCGGCCCTGGCCAACCAATGAAATCCGAACCCCAGGGTGGGGGCAGACAGTGTCTGTAAGAGCTCCCAGGGATGCTGTGGTGTGGCTGGATTAGGAACCTCTGGGCTGAACATCCCAGGGGTCAAAACAGCTGGTCAGGGATCAGGGTCCCCTCCCCTCCAGTGTCCCTCTGAGACGCCCCGAGTAAACAGGAAGTTTGTTGTTCAGTGCAGACTGGGATGGGAGTCCAAGACCTCCAGCTGGATTTACAATGAGTCCTCCCATCCGTAGAAGTGGAGCTTCCTTTTATGTGCATTTCAAACCCGATGTTATCAACACAAAGTGTATTCACCCCTGCGGTTGGCTCTGGGGCCCCTCAGGCGGAGGGTAGGTGGGGTGCTGAGCAGCCAGGAGGCAGTTCCCAGCCTGAGATTCCCCCCTCCCCCGCCCCGTCCCTCGCCTGGACTTTCCAAGATCCCACTCCAGGCCAGTGGACCAGTCTAGTATAGTGAGGTCACTCCAAACTGACATAGCCGCCAGGGAAACACACAAGTGTCAAGTGCCCCAAAAGCCCTGGAAGAAAAAGAGAAGAGAGGAGGGGAGACTTGGTGGAGAGAAAGACTAAAAGGAAAGGGGGGTGAGGAAGGGAAAGAAAAAAAAAAAGCAAAGCGAGAGATTTTGAGACTAAAAAATAAGAAAGGCATGGAAGAGAACTCTAGATGGAGGCCAAGGAGGGAGGTCAGGGAGAGGGGGAGGAGGCCGGATAGGGGGACACCTCGGGGGTGAGAGCGGTGGAAGGCTATGACCTAGGTACACCAGTCATGAGCTCACAGGACACACCCCCAAAACCCCAGAAATGAAGGGGGCTGCTGCTCGATGACTCCGTGGGACCTCACAGAAGCCCTGAGGACCATCAGGTGACCACAGTCACTGCCATGCCTGCTACTTACTTCCCTGTTTGCTGCCTGACCAGACGGTGACGACTGGAGGGCAGTGAGTAGATGTGCTATTTAAAATGCTTATCCAACTCAGCTCAATGAGTTGTTCCCATTTTCTCTTTCAAAATGAAAAATGTCACAGGGTTACTCATGTCACTTCCCAGTATGTTTCTTACTTCGCTTTAGAATTGTTACTCTCGAATTCTTTCCTCAGATGTCATGTGTGAGGTGAAAGCGCTGTGAGTCTCACCATGGAGGCAGCACCGCGCCCCCGGTACACATCTTGCCTGCCTGCCCCTCCTCCAGCAGGTGCACGCTCCCGCATCCAACAGCCACGCAAACTGCTATCCAGGCCGGGCACCCACTGACTGACGCCAGAGTTCTACCATTTCCACAGGTGGCAGTGTTGTTTGGGCAACCGCTGAAATGCTCCGGATATTTATAAGTCTGAGTTTACATTTAACTCATAGTTAAATTTTTACTTACTGATTTGAGAGAGAAACACCGATTTGTTCACTCATTTATGCATTCACTGGTTGCTTTTTGTATGTGCCCTGACCAGGGATCGAACCCACAACCTTGGTGTATCGAGGATGACGCTCTAACCAACTGAGCTACCTGGCCAGGGCCAATGTTCAATTTTTAATTGCTAGAAATGCAAAATTGAGGTAAATGTTTAGAAAACTCAAAAATTATATTCCAATGGTTATTAGAAGTTTCTAGTAAATTGGGAACTTATGTGAATTGCTCTTCTATAAATTGATGTTTGAGGAACTGGTTTCTAGCACACAGAGCCTGCAGTGAACTAGTCACGTGGGAACTGGTTTTCTGAGAGCCAGCCTCCCTCCAGGAGCTGGAGGACGCCCACAGGGGCCAATGAGAGGACCCCAAAGTGCAGTGCGGCCTGGCCCCTGCTGTGACCTCTGACCCACAGCCAGGGCAGGCCATGTGTGGCACTGGCCTGGGTCACCCTGCAGGCCCGCCCGGCCCCTGAATTGATCAAACATATGTTTATGGCCCCTGCTCTCATGCTGCCTTCAGGGTCTTAGGGCCTGTAAAATGCTGCATCTGATCGTGAAAACAGGCTGCCCCACCGTTGCCTCGCGAAGCTCTCTCCCTCCACTCCAGCATCTTCAGGGAACTGAACTCTCCAGAAGGTCCCAGCCCCTCCTCGGGCTTCCAGGAGCCTCTGAAAGGTGTAATGATCGAGAGCAAGTTGCAGATGAGCCCTTCAACCACAGCTCTGCTGACACTACCCTTGGAGAAAATTACCCATTCTCTCAGAGCCTCAGTTTCTCCTGTAACCTGTAATGATGACAATTATAATAGGAGCATGTCACTGGTTTTAAAAGATCTTGTAGATAAAGACTCAGCCCAGGGCCAGACCCCTGGCTAAGCTCTCAGAAAACATCAGCTGTTGTGGTTTTGCTACTATTATTATCCTCAGCCTGGTATTGGAGGCCCCTATCCATCTGGGCCCATTGCTGCCTTCTCAGTTGGCTCACTTGTTATGTGGCTTAGTCCCACCTATAAGGCCTTAGCCTGGCTGCCTCCATACCCAGACACGGGATGCCCTCCCTTCCTCACCTCTCTAAAGCCTACCCCAGCCTCTAAGTCAGGCTGAGTGGGCCCCCACACACACACTCCAGGAAGCCCTCCAGGACTACCCAGTGCTCAGAATCACTCCCTTCCTGTCCTGTAGGCCCGCCACTTGTTCTTGTTGGAGGCTGCCGTGTTTTCTACAAAATGTTTGCCTGTGCTTGGGTAGCATCTTGTGAGCTGATTCTAGCCCCTGCCCCCTGTGCAGGTTGGGGCTGCTGAGGCCCTGGCTCCCACACCTTACAGCCCCACCTTGGGAAGGCTCAGCAGAAGTAACCCCACACATACCACGCCCTGCACCTGTGGCCAGTAGAACCACAGAGAAACAGTGGCAGTTGGGTTTTTCTTGCAAGCCTTTTTAAGATTTCAAACTTCCCAGGTATTTTGCAGCCTGAGACCCTTGTCAGCCTTCCCCAGGTCTCTGAATCCTCCTCCTTTCCTCTCTCTCCTCTCCCACACACCGCCATCTCCCCCCCACCCCCACCCCCGCAAGGTAACACAGCTAGGCTTCCCAGGACTCTGACACCACTGACCCAGTTCCCAAACAAAGACTCCCCTGTGAGCTGATCACAAAACAGCAAGGCCACCATGCCTGATCCTTGGGCCCAGACCTCAGTAAATGGCACCAAGAGCATGAACCCACCCCTGCTGGCACCTAACACATCTGTACCTGCACCCCACCTTGCCCAGCAGGCACTGCTGAGCCCCCAGTCACAGCTGTACAGCCTTGCAAGCTGCATCTGTCTCCGGGCCACGCCACCCACAATCAATAGGACCTCTGCATGCTCCGTTGGTCCTGCCCACCCCCCACCCCTACCACCAGCACATACAAGGCCCAGGAGCTCCATGACAAGAGAAGGGACCACCAGGGAGCCTGCTTTTGCCACAATTTTGCATCTGCTATTCCCCCTGTCTGGCAACCCTCCCCTGCTACGTATGTGAAATACCAACAGAAAACACCACCAGAGAGAAGTACAGCCAGTGGGAACCGTTATTACCGTTCCGACGTCCAAACCACAAATCTCACCTGCAGGCCCACCTCTTCCATGAAGCCTTCCTAGAGAGCTCCCTGCTGGTGGCGTGCCTGCCTCCCGCAATGCGCCGCTGCCCTCCCCAGTCTGGGCAGGGCGAGGAGAGAGAACCACGCCCAGGCATTCCTGGGCTGGAGCAGGACACAGGGCGCCTTCTCCACCCCACTCCCTGGGCCACAGGCTGTCTGAGCAAACACGTGCACACCTGATTCTAGCCCATCACCTTCCCTGCAGCCTGGGCAGCTCTCAGATTCACCCAGGGCTGCGTTGCTGAGGCTGTAGGCAGGCCAGGAGAGGCAGGTGCTCAGTAACTGCTGAGCAGAAACACCAGCTCTCCGAGCCGATTCTGGAATACATGTCCACCATGAGCCTACCGGTACCCGCAGGCCACAGAGAACCCCTTGCCCGCCTCACCTGTTCCTCCCCATCGTCTCATGATCTTTGACCACCACATGAAGCTCAGAGCCCTGGTCCAGGGGGATGCCCTTGAGGTCCCATTCAAAGCCCTGGAAGAAAAGGAGAAAGGACATCTCATTTAACCTGTGGCCCCCGAGGAGAAGAGACTGTCTCGTTCACCCTCGTCCTCCAAGGGCACTGAGCAGGCATCCATCAGTGATGCTGGTGGTGGGTGGGTAAATGAGTGAATGAATGAATACGTGAATGGCAGGGTCCCAAAGATTCAGGGTGATAATGAGAGCTGAAGAGAGGAGGCCAGACTCCCATAACCCCTCCCCAATTCAACCCCATCAATCCTCAGGCCCAGGAGCACCGCTGGGGAAAATGCCCAGGATCCTGCGGGGTCCTCAGGGGCCAAGACCAATGTGCTCATCCAGAAGCCAGGCCCCTCTCTGCTGGGCAGCAGGAGTTAGTGCCACATTGGGGAGGCCCAGCCAGAGGCCCCAGGACCTTCCTCGGAGCAAAGGCTCCCCTGTGCATCCCAGCCCCATCCACAGAAGGCATCCAGGGCTTCCCAAGGACCACCAGGGAGGTCTATGATGGGAGCTGGTTACGGGCAAGGGGCCAGCAGGAGCCAGAGGAGGACCTGGTGCATCTGGAAGCTCAGGGGAAAGAGGTGGGCTTTGGGCAGGGAGAATGGCCTGTGTAAGGCAGACAAGACAGGCAAGAGAGCCCCTAACCACACTCTACCTGGCTGACAGAGCTGGAGGGAACAGAGATAGACACTTACTCCTCCCAGGCCACACCCACCTGTTTGCCGAGCATGCAGGCCACCACCCGTCCTCCCAGGTTCCCAGCGCCAAGAGGATTTAGTTGGCACATGGGACCACCTTGCCCCTCCCCTCCTGGGCAATACCACTGAGACAGCTCCCTCCTGCACGAGCCCCTGACTTGTCCCTACAGAGGCAGTGGCAGCAGAAAGGAGAGGGAGGGCGAAGAACGCACATACCTCATTCCACACAGGGTTCACGTTGTTCTTGATGACTTTGGTTCTCTTCTTCACCCCTACGAGAGACACAAAGAGGGAGTGAGAGACTGCCCCAGCCCTGCACCTCCCATCGAGAGGGGCAGCTTCTCAGACAGCACTGCAGCTCACCTGCCAAAGGAAACCTTACAGACCAACAGGGGAGCTGCCCTGAGAACCCCACCAGTCCGCATGGATGCCCAGCGCCGGTCACGACTCCTCTCTCAGCTCTGGGATGGAGAAGCAGTCGCCCATCAGAAGGCTGTTTTAAAGGAAAGTACCGAGGCTCTTTTCTTAATGATTTGAAATTGTTATTTCTTGCTTTCTAGATAAAATTTTTCAAGTGCACGTTTTCTTACTCTAAGAATGAATGATCTCCATTAAGAATATTCCGTTTTTCTTTTTCAAGCCATCCACCTCCACTTATTATATGACCCCACTGACATGAATGTCCAGAATAAGCAAATCCACAGATGAGTACTTTCCAGGAGGCGGCGAAGAGATGGGAACAGGGAGTGAATGCTTAACAGAGGTTTCTTTTTGGGGGTGATAAAATGGTCTGAGGTTAGACAGTGATGATGATTGTACAGCATTGTGAATATACCAGAAACTATTTAAAACGTACACTTTTAAACAGTTCAAATGGTGAATTTTAGAACATGTGAATTTTATCTCAATTTTTATTTTTTAAATGTATTTTTATTGATTTCAAAGAGGAAGGGAGAGGGGGAGAGAGAGAGAAACATCCATGATGAGAGAAAATCATGGATCAGCTGCTTCCTGCGGACCGCACACAGGAGACTGAACTACCAACCCCGGGCATGTGCCCTGACCGGGAATTGAACCGTGACCTCCTGGTTCATAGGTCAATGCTCAACCACTGAGCCACGCCAGCTGGCTATCTCAGATTTTAAAAGATCCAGTTTACTCTGGCCTCAAAGGGGTCTGTCTGCGTGGGCTATCCCAAGGCAGGTCTACGTGTTCATGAGGGCTGGGACGAGGTAACACAGAATGGTTGAGGTAGATAACAAGAACTGACGCTGTGGTGGTGATCAGACCCCCAGCACCCAGATGACAGCCGGAGCCTTCCTCTGGAGCCCTGGGCACAAGGGCGTTGATGAGAAGCCGCTAAGCATGCCCCACTCTTCCAGTAAGCACCCCAACAGCAATAGTTGTGTTCGAATGGGTGACTAAATACGTTCAGCCAGCAGAATTCCTGTGTGGGTTGGATCGTGAATATCACACTGTTAAACCCCACCTGTGTGAGGCTCCAGGGAGAAGCCTGGACCATGAGAGCCCCTCAGGCCTGGGAAACGTCTCCCAGGACCCCCGAGGCCTCCTCGGGTCAGTGCTTATCTGGTTTCCATGAAGAGCAGCCTCCTGAGGGGTCAGCCCCACCTGGGCCATTTCAGAGCAAAAAAACAGAGGGAAGCAGAGAGGGGTCAAGGACATGAGCAAGGTTTGGGGAGGATCTGGAGGAGAGAAACGCCAGAGGAAGAGCGAGGAAAGGAAAATCATGGTGAAAGAAAGTTATGAGGGAGAAAGGCAGAGCAGGGCCTGGCAGATTCTAAGGCAATTAATTATGTTGAAAATGGTGGATCAGCTCTGGCAAGTCTCCTTGGAGATTCTGACCAACATCCCCCAATGGGGGAGCATAAGTTTCCAACCCCCTCTCACCGCCTGTGGCAAATCAGGAATGTAGGAAAAGAACCTGAACTTTGGGTTGGTATAGACCACCATAGAACACTTTTTTTTTTTTTTTTTTTGAGGCGGGGCCGGGGAGATATTTAGGGCAACAGTTCTCAAACACTCTGGTCACAGAACGTCTCTTAAAAATCATTGAGGACCTTCCATCGCTATCACAGTAGATGTTAACACAGTGAAAAGGTAAATAGCATCTCAATGATTCTGTGAAGACAATTTTGACCTTGCTGACCTGCTCAAAGAGTCTTGGACACTTCCCAGGAGTCCATGTACAACACTGAAAAACCTCTTAGGAACCTTACTAAACACTTCAGCCTCTGTTTCTTCATCTGTAAGATCATAATAATGCCTCCCCGTGGGGTGGTTGTGAAAATTAGACAAGGTAGGATGCCCAACTAGGTGCCCAACACACAGCATACTCATTAAACGTAAGTTTACTCCTCTCCCCTCCCCTCTGTGCCCCACCCAGAAGCATTTAGTGAACTCCTACTGATTCTTCAATACCCAGCTCATTTTCTCCTCTGATAAACTTCCCTTAGAGTTGTAAGCTGTGACCACAGGTCGCAGACAGCAGGATAACTGTGTGCTTCTATGGCTGTCCTCCCAACTGGACCATGAACTTCAGAGGGCAGACACCATGCCTTACCATGCTAGTAAACCTCCTGGTATATATATCGCGAGATCCCTAGTAATTGGGCGCTGAATGAATGGGTCCTTTTCCAAGTTGGCTGCACGTTCACTTCCTCACCAGAGGATGAAACCATGTTCTCAGAGAACGCGCTAAGACTGCATTAACAATATGGCTGTGCATCAATGGAGGGGATGAAAGGGAGCACAGGGGGAGGGATGTCCTGGGAGGGACACTAGTTTTCTTATCAAAATGGCCCAGGTCTGCCCTGGAGGAACCACTCTAAATCTCCTTGTGGGCTATGCTGGTGTGGCTCCAGCAGGCATCAGACACATGGCTTTGGAGTCATTCAAATAACAGCCCCTACTGTGTGACCTTAGGGAGGGCTTATAGCATTTCTGGGCCTTAGTTCTCTCAGCAATAAATTAATAACAATGAGTATCTACTTTATAGGGCTTGAAAGGATATAAGATGCTATCTAAGCATCTATGTCCTCTCCTCTATCAACTGGGATCTACAGGAGCAACATGGAAAATTCCATGCAGCCTCTCTTGAGTTGTGCAGTTGGAAGCACTTCCTGGTGCTCCTGACTAGTATTAATTAAGGAGTGCCTGTGTGCCAAGCCCTGTGCAAAATTTCCATTTCCTGCCTTCCCTGAGGATGACGGGAACAAAGGCCATCAACTAGATTTCACTAAGTCCTGGTTAGAAGGTCCAACTCTGGACCCCCTTGTTGACACGGAGGGGTCCCTGATGGGCACTAAAGCCCCAAAGAGGAGCAAGAAAGAAATGAAACAGTAACCCAATACAATCACATGCCTTGCAGGAGCCAAGAAAGGGGAAGGCATGCTGCTAATTAGGAAACAGTTCCTTCCTCATCATGAATTTAGACCTGTTCTGTCCTTGCTAATTAACTCTGGCCTTAAGAGATGTGGTTTTATGCACATATAACAGACTCAATAATTAAAGATACAGAAGAGCTCACAGCTCATGCTGGGGTTTAGGAGGGGGGGGGCTATGCCCTCTCCCCCAGGTTGCTCAGCAGAATTGGGGACCAGCGGGCATTCATGGGAATGGTACTGAAGTCACAGGATGATCCTCCAGACTGAAAGACTCAGGGAAGAGGAAGGAGTAAACCTACTCTTCTGTTCCCCATGGCAATTCGTCACTTGTTTCCTCAAGCCTAACCCACACAACTAGACCCCACACTCCTACACCACAATGTCCCATGACTGCACGGTGGTGATTTTCAATCTATTCATTGGGACCCAATAGAGGGCCATTACATCAATTGAGTAAGTTGCCCAATCTGTCTTTTTAATGACGAGGGCAGACTAGAGAAGAAAATCTCAGAGTACGTCTTTTGTCAGAAAAGTACTATTACTTAGAATTTTTTATTATATCGATGATTCTCCCTCATCATTGATGTTTGTATCTCTCCCTCCCTCTCCCTTCCTCTCTGAAATCAATAAAAGTATATATTTTTTAAAACTTTTTATTATATTTTCACATATATATTTATCTAAGTGTACCGCAACTTAATGTGAAATACATGTCTTGTTGTATGTAACAGTCCAAAAAGTTTGAAAATATTGCCTTAAAGGAAGATTGTCCGAGGAGAACTAGAGAACAAAGAAATCGCCATCCTGGCCCTTGAGTGCCAAGAGCCAAGGTGTGTGGCAGGAATGGTGTAGAACACGGTCCTGGCCTCCACTGAAGCCAACGCCAATAAAGACCATGGGCTGAGGGAGGGGCAGGGAGGAAGGCCTCAGAGACAGGAAAGAAGCCAGACCATGCTGTCCCAGCTGGGGACCACCTGGCTGAGCAATCTCCTCTGGCAAGAGCCCACATACATCCTGATACCTAAATGTCAGATGCGGCCATGGCCCTGCATAAAGAGCCCTTCTGCTCACCACCTGGTAACGTCCCCCTACTAGTGGCCAAGGTACTGTGTCCCCCAGTGGTCTGGGCCCATCTTGTGGGGACAGATACCTTTCAGAGGCCCAAGATGCTTATTAGCCCCCCAGGGTCTGGACACACACAGGGGTTACAGTGTAGAAGGGAGCACCCAGCCAGCTGTCAATCTCCAGTAGCCAGGACAGGACAGACTCTCCACCCCCCAACTCGATTATAAAGGCAACGGTATGTTTGGGAAGCAGACGAAACACTGGGTTTTGTGACAATGATGACAATGGGATCTTTGGGGCTGGTGGGGTCACAGAGAAGACAAACTCTAAGGCAGGGTGCTCACTGAGGGCGCACACCACAGTCTGTACCATGGGAGAGTTTCATGCCTGAGGAAGGATGCTTTAAGGAAAGGCTGAGGAATACTGGTCCATTTCCCTTTGCATCTATCTCCAGGCACCACGGCCCAAATGTCCAGGGACAGATAAATGGATAAACAGAATGTGGAATGGCCATTAAAATTGAATATTATTCAGCCTTAAAAAGGAAGGCAATTCTGACGCATGCTACCAGATGACCCCTGAAAATATTATTCTAAATGAATAAGCCAGACACAAAAGGACAAATATTATATGACTCAACTTAGGTATGTTAAATCATAGACACAGAACGTAGAATAGAAGTTACCAGGAGCTGGGGCAGGAAGAATGGGGAGTTGTTATGTAATGGGTACGGAGATTCAGTTTGGGATAAAAAGAAGTTCTATGAATGGATAATGGGCATGCTTGCACAACAATGTGAATGTGTTAAATACCACTGAATTGTATTTAAAATGGTTAAAGTGGTAAATTTTGCTATGTATATTTTACCACAATAGAAATAATTTTAAGGCCCCAAGAAGTGAAACAACTCAACACTTAGAGTTGCTGTCGCTAGTGTGTGAGGGACATCATAAGGGGGCTGATGTACGAAGTGTACAGATCTTTCCCATACCTGTTAGTGCCTGGTACAAGGCTGTGGGCAGGATTAATTAAAGGGGGTGCAGATACCACAGCCATCCTGCCCGCATATCCAAGCAGAGAAAGAAGCAACCCCACTTCCTGGAGCAGAAGGTGTCGGAGAGAGGACCTGATATTCCCAAGGCTGCCCCACCGAACCAGCATCCTGGCAATCACATCCTTGCATGGTGCCCCCACATTAGGTCTGGTCCAGCCTGGGGCCAAAGGAGGGCCAGCAGTTTCTACGGGCCCCCGGGAGGCCTGAATGTCTGTGTAAGAAGTGCAGCTACTCTGCTGGACAGAGGTGCTACAGGCAGAGAGGCCCAGGGGTCTCCACACCTGGGAGGGTGTGAAACTAAAAAAAAGGACAGTCACAGGCTATATAGAAATCCAGCAGGGCCCTAGCCAGTGTGGGTCAGTGGATAGAGTGTCGGCCTGTGGACTAAAGGGTTCCAGGTTCGATTCCAGCCAAGGGCACATGCCTGGGCTGCAGGCTTGATCCCCAGTAGGGGATGTGCAGGAGACAGCTGAGCACTGATTCTCTCTCATCATTGATGTTTCTATCTCTCCCTCTTCCTTCCTCTCTGAAATCAATAAAGAAATTTTTTTTAAAAATCCAGCAGGGACCCAAAAAGATATTTATATGCCCATATTCATAGCAGCATTATTCACAGTAGTTGAAACATTCAAGCAGTCCAAGCATCAACCAACAGATAAGTGGATAAACAAAACGTGAGATGTACATATCATGGAATATTATTCAGCCTTAAAAAGGAAAGAAATTCTGACACAAGCTACAACATGGACGAGCCTTGAGGACATTGTACGAAGTGAAATAAGCTTGGGGAGGGGGAATGGGGAGATAGTATTGGACAGGTATAGAGTTCAGTTGGGGAAGATGAAAGAGTTCTGGAGATGGATGGATGGTGGTGGTTGCACACAATATGAATGTACTTAATGATACTAAACTGTACACTTAAAAATGGTTACGATGGTAAATAATCACATTTTTTTAAGTCCAGGAGAAAGATGAGAGAACACAGGCTGTGGGGCTGGGTCTAGGCCAGTGTCCAGGTGAGGAAGGGGAAGGGGAAGTGGCAGAGGATGTCTCAGGTTCTGACAGGGGTGCATGGCTGGCTGGAGGTTCCAGGCACCTAGAGGTACAGCTGTCTCTGGCCGGGGTAAAGGACTTGCTGTCGGAGCTGTGCAGCCCTTCAGGTCCTGCAGGCAGCCTCTCATTTGTTCCTCAATGTTTCCTGAGGACTTGCTCAGTACTGGGCACTTTCTTGACAGTTCATTAGAACACCCAGCAGACAAAGACCGTGACAGACATTCGAAATGTCAGCAAAAACCAAAGGCAGAGGCAACTGAAAGGAGAAAAGGCAGCCCTGGCCCCTGCTGAGGGGCCGTCTGCTCTGCATCCTGGCACAGATCCCCCAACACAAAGGATAAGCTTTGCCCTGACTCAAGCCTGGGCACCCCAAGAACTGGGAAGCTGTCATTTCCCGCCCTGCCCAGCAGAAGCCCTGCCCTCCTCACCCTCAAGAACTCCTACTCCATGTCCATCTTTTTAAATCCTAACTGAAACCACACTTTCCTGGAAGCACGCAGCCAGGAAGGGGCGGTGATGGGATGTACTCTGAGAGGGGTAATCCTGAAACTCAAAAGGCCCATTAGAACTGGGGAAGACATTTGAACCATGTTAATGTTCTTAATATACAAAGAGCACTGCAATTAATTAAGAAAAAGACAGGCATTGAAGCCCTCTCTTAATGCGTAAATTAAAAGGCAACTTGGGCTCTGGCTGGTGTGACTCGGTTGGGTGTTGGACCATGCAGCGAAAGGTTGCCAGATCCCTTCCTAGTCAGGGCACATGCCCAGGCTGCAGACTCAGTCCCTACTAAAGAGTAGACAGTTGGCAGCCGATCAATAGTCTGTTCTCACATGCGTGTCTTTCTCTCCCTCTCCCTCTCCTTCTTCCTTTCTCTCTCTCTAAAAAAATAATAACTTCTTTTTAAAAAAGCAATTCAGAAAAAATAAATTCAAATAGGTAATAACTGGGAAATATCACAAATGCTATTTGAACCTACAAAAGTATTAAAGGGATTTGAATGATACTGCTTTATGTCAGCAGGATTAGTATAAGAAAACAAGCCCCCATACTCGCTGATGGGAGGGTAAAGTCGATACAGATTTCAGGAGAGCAATTTGGAAAATGCAGCAAAGCCTTAAATATGTAAACCTTCGACACAGCAGTGTCACTTCCAGTATATAACCCCCAAAATAATTAAATATGTGGGCAAAGATTTAGACACCAGGATAATTCTAACAGTGACATTATCATTTAAGTATTGACTATGAATATAAAACATTTGATATAACCTAAATATTTATCAACAGGAAGTTGTATTACTGAATTATGGTACATCCATACATTAAAATATTATGCAGAACAAATGAATCTAAAAATCAAGTGAATTAAAAATCTGATGAACAGAATAAACTGGTGAATAAAATAGAATCAGGGGCATAGAAAAGGAATGGACTGACAATTCTTGGGGGGAAAAGGGGTGTGGGAGGTATAAGAAGAGACTGGACAAAAATCATACAACTATGGGAGAGGACAGTGGGGGGAGGTAAGGGCAGAGGGTGGAATGGGTACCGGTGGAGGGGAGCTATGGAGAGGAAAAAAGAGGAACATTGTAATAATATGAACAATAAAGATTTATTAATAAATAATTTATTAATAAATTTAAAAAATACTATGCAGACATTTTTAAAAGATGTCGAGAATACTGACTGACATAGAAAAATGCTCCTGGTGTACTGCTGAGTGAAAATGTAAATTGACATGCATGTGGGTGCCACCACACCCCCCTCCACCTACACCCCCAGTGATGACAACCCAAACTGTCTCCAGACAATGCCAAACGTCCCCTAGAGAACAAAATCACCCCCAGGTGAGAATCCCTGGAATAAAGCATACATTTGTATTTTAAGTCATTTACTTGGGCATTAAATTTCACAACTAAAATGTCTTTATTTTAATAGGAAAAAATCTTAGAAGATATATGTTAAATTATTTAAAATTAATTCAAAGGCCCAGGATTTGAGGCCATTTCTTACTCTTGCCTCACACCCCTCTATAATATATCCTTTTACACACGGGGTGTATATTATGTTCTCAAAAAGAAAGCAGAAGGCTATTTTCAATGCTTTAAAGTCACCTCTAATGTTTAAAAAGCCAGGCTCAGAGAATCCAGTATCTCCTTAGCCCACCTTCCCTACAAAGGGGAGTCAGATCTGCTCCTCAGCTGTATCTTAGCCCCCAGGCAGTTCTATGAGATTCCCCAGGCTCCTGTGCAAAGTCTAGAGCCCTCCCAGGAGATGGAAGGGAGAAGACGGAGAAAGGAGTGGGGTTAGCTGGAGAGACACAGGCAGGGATGAGAGAGAGAGAAGAGACAGTAGTGATTCAGTTCTCTCTGGCTTGTGGGCCTGGGAAGCCAATAGAAATTCACCAAGCGGGGATACAGGAGATCCAAACCTCAGGGAAATAAAAGTCTAAGCTTCAGGTTTTGTTCTTGGATGCATTGCCAACATCTGGAACATCACCCGGCCTATGGAAGGTACTCAACAAATATGTGTTCAGTGAGCTAACTGCATGAATGGAGGGCCATAACCACATTACAGGACAGAAAACGGGCAGTGCAGAAGAAAGGACAGAGCGCTAAATGCAACAAGAAATTAAGCTGCTCGTTCATAAAGACCATTAGTCAAAAGTATCTCTACAGCCCAGGTGACTCAAGGTAGTTTTAGTTAACGAATTAGTACAGGAACAAAGGAATGATAAAGATTCATTCATTAATCACCTCTACCCTGAAGCCTTGAGACAGGGAATCCAAAAAAGCACTCTGGGTCGGGCCTTCTGAAGCTCATAGTCTATTTTGGGAGGCGGGTCCTGAAATTACATCCGAGGCTGGAATGCTGGGGGAACAACTGCTTGGAAAGTGGGGCCAGCCAGGCCAGGCCGTGTGCTTGGGGCCCCGCGTGGGAGCCACACACAGGGCGAGGCTGGCTTCCCTGCGAGCACGGTCCCATCTGTGCCGTGAGGGGGCTGGGCTCAAGGGTTCTCACTCCTGACAGCACATCTGACATATCTGGAGTCTGCTCAGAAACACCTGTACCTGGGCCCCTCCTCCCGGAGACAGGAGGGGCAGGGAGGCTGGCAGTGAATGTTTTTAAAGCTTCCCAAGTGGCCCTAACTGGTTTGGCTCAGTGGATAGAGCGTAGGCCTGGGGACTGAGGGGTCCAGGGTTCGATTCCAGTCAAGGGCATGTACCTTGGTTGCGGGCATATCCCCAGTGGGGGTGTGCAGGAGGCAGCAAATCAATGTTTCTCTCTCGTCGATGTTTCTAACTCTCTATCCCTCTCCTTTCCTCTCTGTAAAAAATCAATAAAATATATTTTTAAAAAATAAAGCTCCCCAAGTGACTCTGATGTGCAGCCAGGTTGACTACCCCCATCTAGGTGGTCTGTAAGTTCTGGGTCCGATTCTAACGGCCTCTCTCTCTAAGCATCAGCTCAGCCCCAAACTCCAGCATGAATTCCCCCTGGGAAAGGCAGGAAACGCCACATGGATGTCACCTTTCACATCTCCCACCAATTTCTCTCAAGGGGTGTTTCCAAAATGGAAACAGGTGATCCATGCTGACTTTCAGGACCTCTGTGGATGGGACCCAGGATCCTGTCTTTCAGACACAGGAAAGCGTGAAGACCACTGTCCCAGACTGCGTGATGGCCGGAGGCTGGACCAGAAAAGGCACAAACACTTCAGAGCACCTGTCTGCACCCAGCCCTGGCGTTCTGGTGCTAAGGATAGGCGGCTGCTCTTAAGGAGTCACAAGGTCCTAAGTGCGGAGCTGAGTACTGTGCACAGACCGGCTGAGTGAGTGTGCTAGCAGACCTAACCAGGCACTGTGCCTCTGGAGAGGAGGGACTAATGCTAGCCAGGGGAATCTGGGTGCCTCCTGGAGGAGGTGGCATTGCACTGGGGCTTTGAAAGACTGAAAAATCGGATATGTTATATTCTAGATTTCAGTCCTGCTCGGGGCTTGTCAGTGCGTAAGTAGTAAAATGTTGTAACGAGTGGCACATGCAGAGATTGGGGGAGGACAGCAGCCATGCAGGCCGGGTACCTGGCCCAGAGTAACCACCAAGAGGGGGCCTCAATAGATTACCTATTAAGACATCTATCTACCTGACTCATGGGTACTGCCCACTCCAACAGTGGTAGCTCCCTGCCACAACCACAACATCATTTACCTCCCGCATGTGGCCATTTCCTTATCTGCAGAATGAGATTAGTAGCTGCCAGAGACGGTTACAGAACCAGGAAAGCCCACCTGACATAGCTCAGTGGTTGAGCATTGGCCAATGAGCCAGGAGGTCACAGTTCGATTCCTGGTCAAGCCACATGCCCTGGTTCTGGGCTCGATCCCCAGTGTGGGGCGTGCAGGAGGTAGACAATCAATGATTCTCTCTCATCGTTGATGTTCCTCTCTTTCCATCTTCCTTCCTCTCTGAAATCAATAAAAATCTATTTTAAAAAACATAACCAAGGAAAGAGAGCGGTGAACAACCCCCAAAAGAGTTCCAAAGCGTCCGTGGGCCCTTGGGCTCAGGGTCCTTTCCGAACTTCTTTCCCAGCCAGTGGTGGCCTCACAATTTCTGCTCAGGAATGGCTTGGGCAAAGTCTGATGGACAAGAGAGAGCGAGGAACCTTGTCCTGAAGCTGCATTTCACAGTGGGCGTGCAGGGATGTCACCAATTAATGAAAATAGCAGTTTTCTGAAATGTTTCGACTCACACTTTTCAAAAGAGAAATACAGTGTAAATTATCCCATAACAAATAACTAAAGCTGCACATAGTTCTCACTTGGCCAAACTGTGTCTTTCACCGGTGGTTGTTAGTGTTTGTAGGTGCTTGGGGGGCAAATGGAGATCAGGGGTCAGAGCTGAAAGTGCCCCCATTGTTTTCAAGCCTCATGAAAACAGCAGCCATTTCTTCCTATAGAGTTGACCATCTTTTGTGATATTTTTTTAATTCCACAAAATCACAGGATATGCATCCTGGTAAGTGGAAAACTCTCTCCTCTCCTTATTTATCTTTCTTTACAGAACTGGGGTCCTGACTCACAGCCATTGTTCCTTCTCTTAATTTTGACAGATCCTTCCTCTTCCCTTTCCCCTCCTAAGACACCTCCACCCATGGGAATGACTGCTTTAAAGTAGGGGGTTAAAGGTGCCTCTTAAGACCGAGGTTGTAAGTCATTTGTTGCCCCGAACACAGAACGGTGGTGGGACACTCTTATCTAACCACCACATATAAATACTTAGGCTCTTTGAATTAAAAGGGGAAAAAAGTCCTTGACAACCCTCAAAATCCTTGTAGCCAGACCATCTCTAACCTGTTTTGCTCCTTTACTCCCAAGTGAGATTTGGTGGATTCACTAAAGATAGGCCAATGAATGAATGAAATAACGATTCAAAGCACACCAGTCTACAGGCACAGATAAGGGCTCGCACTTTACTCCCTCTTTGTATCAGGTAGTTGTAACCGTAGGGCTGGTATTTCTCAATGGTTAGAGCACCTGCCCGAGCATCTAAGGGTCACAGGTTCCATTCCGGTCAAGGGCAAGTACCTGGGTTGCAGGTTTGATTCCCGAACCCAGTTGAGGTGCGTAGGCAACCGATTAGTCAATCTCTCTCTCTCTCTTCTCTCCCTCTCCCTCTCCCTCTCTCTCTCTCCCTCTCTCTCAAAAAGCAATAAGAACATTTTTTAAGTGGTAACTGTTGACATATTACAGCACATGCACTTTCCCCAAATCTCAGAGCACTGTGGCAATGTGCTGTTTCATCCTCCTCGCCTTCTGCGGAAGACAGGGCTGAGATTCCTGTCCCTGCTGACCGAGAAGAAATCTGTGGCTGGGACTGGGTTAGTGCTGGAGCCGGGACTGCAAACCATGCGGTGCGGTCGGAGAGGCGGGTGGCGCGGGCGCGTGGGTGCGGTGGCCAAGGGGCTCTCACCTCGGAAAGTCAAGCTGGCCACCGGGTCGCTGCGGTCCTTCTTCACACTAGGGAGATTGCTGGCCCTCGCCAGCAGGCAGCAGAGCATGGTTCTGGCGCGGGGGGAGCGTAGAGGCGCGCGGGCGGGCGCACCAAGCCCGGACACCCAAGGAAAGGGAGCTGTTGCCTTCGCCGCGCCTCGGCGGAGAAGTCCGAGCGCCTGGGAGAGGCCTCGGGGAGGACACCGGACACCGGCTGGGCGGACCCTCCCCACGGCGGGCAGGGCGGGGCCGAGGGCAGGCGCGCGCCCGTGGGAATCCCCGCCCGCGTCCGGAGTGACAGCGCCACTGACGCGGGGAGCACAGCTCCGCGGGGCGGGGGGGGGGGGCACGCACGAGCCGGCCTTGCTCGCGGGAGCCCCCAGCGTCCGGGCCTCCCGCCCAGCCAGGCTCCAGAGCCCCGTGCGCCTCCGGGCGGCTTCCCCGCCGCCGCGCGCGTGCTGCGTTCCTCCCCGCTGCGCTCGGGCGGCCGGCGAGCCGAGGGTGCGGGGCGAATGGCGGCGCAGGAGACAAGAGCGGGGGCTCGGGGGAACCGGGAGACCCAGCCTCGGGGACAAAAGCGTGTCTGCGGGAAAATGCAACTTGGCGTGAGCGCCAAAGGAGCGCGTGGGGTGTGCGAGCAACGGAGCGCGCTCAGCGTCGGGAACCCCGGCCTCCGCGCCGCGCATCGGCCCCGTCAGCCCCATTTCCGCGCTTGGAGGCCAGGCAGCCGGTCCGGCTGATGGGAGTCCTGCGCTCAGAACCCGCCTCTGCTCCTTCTTCGGGGCTATCTGGAGTCGCTCATCGCGGGGGCAGGGGTCTGCGTCTGAATTACATTGTGTCTCTGGAGTACAAAGGTCCACAGGCGACACACACACACACACACACACACACACACACACACCAGCGATCTCCAGGCTCCCTCGCCCCCACCGTGGGAGAAAATGATTGTAGCGTGAGCAGTGGGTCACATCCCTGAGCATGCTTTCCCGCATTATATCTGGTTCCTTTCCAGCTGATGAACTTCTTAACCACAGGGCCCTGGCTTCCCACTTCTGTGTGATTATACTGCGCCTGGCACCGGACAGGTCCCCTCCCGCCTCCCAAGTCCCCACTGAGCTCCTTTCTCAGCCTAAATTCAGTAGCTGGTTACCATTCTGCTGCACAAACCGCAGTGCCCTGTCTCTTCTCTTATTTTGAGGATCCGGCATTTTCATGTGGCGAAATCATAACCTGGTGAAACTCACCTCTGCCTATTCCACCCCGGCATCCGAACCGCTAAGCCTGCTGGAGAATAACAGCTAACCTGCTCCCTGTCGCTTGCTATTGGTGGCCTCTGACTCCGGTGGACCCTCACCGCTGCTTGGCAATTATACTGTATTTCCAAGTGTCTTCAGTCTCCCTCTCTCCTAGACTACTATTTCCCTTTTCTTACAACAACCCCATGGCCACCCTCACTCTGCTTACTTCCTATTTATACAGTACAAAACTTCCTCGGGCTCCCGGCCTCCTGGCCCCGTGAGCCCAAATCCTTTGCCTTCCCTCCTGTTACGAATGAATCATCTGAACTCCTCAGACGCACTGGCACTGGGCACTCTCACGCACTCACTGGCAAGTCTGAGGCTGTGCTTTCCTCATGAAGGCCCTGCCCTCTCTACCTGGCATGGGCCCACCACCCACTCTCCCCGGGGGCCTCTGTCCACCTTCATAATGAGATGGACACCTTTGGTCCATTTGGAGCCAGGCGATCTTAAAACAAATACGATCAGGTCACTACCTGCTGAAACTCCTCAAAGGCCTCCACGTTCTTGGGATGACGCCCAGATCCCTTAGCTCCACCCATAGGATAGGCCACTCAGCCCCTCACTCTGAGTTCCAGCTCCAGTGGCTCCTGTTTCTGGAACATACTGAGCTTCCTCCCAACTTGGAGCTCTGCTGTTCCTTCTACCCCCCCCCCATATCTTTTTTTTTTCTTAAAACATAGTTGGCATGCAATATGATGGTAATTTCAGTTGTACAACATAGTAATTCAACATTTATATACCTTATGATGTATAAGGTATCACCATGATAAATCTAGTAACTGTCTGTCACCATACAACTTCTCCCTTCTCTTCACAGGGCCACCCTCTTTCATCCCTTAAGCCTCAGCTTAAACACATGCCCCCAGGAAGCCGTCTCTGACCTCCTGGTCTAGGCTGCTCCCATGGCAAACCACCGCACAGCAGCACTTCTTAGCACCGGCACAATTGTAAGAGTAACACGAGGGTGATTACCGGTTGGGTGTCTGGCTAGCACTAAGGGGACAGGCCAAGGCCGGCTCAGTCAGCCAGGCATTCCAGTGCACAGTGTCCTGGGCATTGTCCTGGGCTTCCCAGTGTTCCTTCCACCCCAAGATCAGGCTAAGCTAGCGATTCTCCATAGGATAGTACTGCCCCCTAGGGGGCGTTTCGGATATGATGATTGGGATATTTTTATTTTCCAATGATTCCTGGCTTTGCTCCTTTCCCCCACCACAGCACAGGCTGCCCCCTACTTCTGCTGTCAGTCAGCACAGGAAGTCTGTAGACGAACATTTCCAGTGGATCTTCCCAGGCACTTTCACAAACACTTGGCTTGTGTCCAAGGCGCAGGGGCTCCACACACCTGTTCTGTAAACCAGAAACGCAGCAGCTGGGGGCCTGGCTCCTGGGCACTTCCTGAGGCTTCTTTTCCATCCCAACCTCCAACTTCCTGCCATGGCTGCTGTTCATGGCCCAGGACTCCTCCCTGATCAGACAGCGACTGTGCTGGGAGGCATCATGCCGGGGCCCAGTACTCCAGGGGGCTTCCTCCCATGGGGACTTGTATCATGAATGCAGCTTTCATGGAGAGTGTGAGTCAGACCTCCACTTGTCCCCCTCCCATATGTTCTCTCCTGCCACAGAAATCTCTAAAGAGTTTTACACGGACACATAGAAAGGCTAAGTTTCCCAGCCTCTCTTGCAGCTAGATATGGTCATGAAAACAAGGGATGTCCCATAGCATGTGAGCAGGAGGGATGTATGTAACTGCCTGGTTGTATCTTTAGAGGGAAGGGCCATGCCTGCCCTAGTCACAATATAGATTGTGATGGTGAGCCGCCACCAACCATGGTGTCAGCATGGGGACAGCAGAGCAACAGGCCAGAAGGACCTGGAGCTCTTGACAGCCTCATGGGTCAGGACTTTACCAGCCAGGACTGCCTACACATCAACTGTTACGTGAGTGAGGGAGACTATCAGGTCCACACCATCATTCGCAGGGCTTGTAACAAGTGGCCACGTCTGTATCCTACCAAAAGCCGCAGGTAAGAGCAGATCCCTGGCACCCCTGACAGTGCCAGCCGCACTGTGAAGGTGACAGAGCTGACATGGGGGCTACGTGGTGTAGCAAAGAGGAGAGGTGACCTGTTTTGAAGCTGAGTTTGTACAACAAGCCCAGTTTTCACTTACAATGTCACGTTAACTTCAATGACATTTCATTGCTAATAGAAGTAGCTGGGGCGGGGGGGTGAAGCTCTCCCCCATCGCCTCACAGATGCAGTCACGGATAAGTGCTAACTGATAATCCCACGTGAGAGAAGACTGGCTGCCTGCTTTCCAGAGAGCCCAGGACAAAGGTCT
The DNA here is from genome assembly GCA_027563665.1 of Antrozous pallidus. Classification (NCBI taxonomy): domain Eukaryota; kingdom Metazoa; phylum Chordata; class Mammalia; order Chiroptera; family Vespertilionidae; genus Antrozous; species Antrozous pallidus. The sequence continues at coordinate 28,195,615 of CM050523.1, forward strand.
CCATTATTAAATGAAACATTGAACCTCAGATGCTCTCATTGGTGTCCCCTGGGGACCCATCCAGTTCATAGCCATGTTGTCTTTGACCAACACAATGTTTTATAACAATACTAGGGGCCCGGTGTACGAAATTCATACACTGGGGGTGGCAGGGTCCCTCAGCCCAGCCTGCCCCCTCTCACATACTGGGAGGCCTCAGGGGAAGTCCTACTGAGGTGACCAGGCTGATCAGCGGAAGGCACCAGCCCCATCACCCCGCTGCTGCAGCCACTGCCAGTCACCACAGCCACCAAGGTGTTTTAATCAACACAGACTGGTGTCCCTTCAGCATGAAAAAATGACAACTTTCTTTAGGCATTTTCTTTTTCTTTTTTTTGATCCTGCCGCAGGTTTATTTGTACAAACAGCAGAGAAGGGCACCAGCGCCACGCAGACAGCGGCCCCGGGGCCCCACCAGTCCTTCGGTCCTCTCGTCGGCAGACAGAGGCCTCTACTGCGGAGCCTTCGAGGGGGCCTGGGCGCCTTTGGGAGGGGCCTGGGCGCCTTTGGGAGCCTGAGCTGTAGCCGCACCTGCAGCCTAGGCCTTGGTTTCTGCCTTGGCCTTGGCCTTTGGCCGGCCCGGCCTGAGCCCCTTGGCAATGCGGGCACGAGCATGTTTCCCAAGCCTGGGGTGAGCGATGTAGGCGAGCCGACTGAGTTTGCGGCTGCAGCCCTTTGGGAGGTTGGCCCTGGGCGCCTTGGGCTTGACCAGGGCCTTGATGGCCTCGGCGCGTGCTCATGGCCTTGGCGTTGTTGGCCTGCATCTTCTTCAGGCCCTTCTTGTTGTGCTTCTTGGCAAAGCGCATGTTTCTTAGGAACTTGGGGTCTACCCCCTTAAGAGATTCGTATCTTTGTGACCGGGGTTTCTTGATGCCATTCCTGTGCCATTTCCGAGACTGGTTGTGCGTGGTGTGGTTCTTGGACTTGGCCATCTCTGCACCGAAGCCCGCGGCTCCCGAAGCGCCAGCTCTTTAGGCATTTTCAAGATGTGTCTTTCATATGACATAACATTTCTTTCTTTCTTTCTTTCTTTCTTTCTTTCTTTCTTTCTTTCTTCCTTCCTTCCTTCCTTCCTTCCTTCCTTCCTTCCTTCCTTTCTATATCCTCACCTGAGGATATGTTTCCATTGATTTTTATATCGTGTGGAAGAGAAACATCAAAGGGAGAGGAACACTTTGATTGGTTGCCTCCTGCATGAGCCCTGACCTGGGCCCCAACCAGGGAGAAGCCTCCCCTTGATCAGAATCGAACCCAACCCTGCAGTCAGCAAACCCAGATTAAACGGTACATTAGACATGTACTGTATTTAAGAAAGGTTAAAACGGGGAATCATTTGGGGGTCCGGAAGAGATTAATTCAATTTACATTATTTCTAACGGGGAAAAACGATTCAGTTTTTGGAATAAATTGAGTTTGAGAACCAAGGTTCCACTGTGTTTTATAGATTATCATCAAAGGAGGAGCCTTAAGGAGGGTCGCAGGAAATTCATTGGTGGTAGATTAGGGGCAGGAGAAAGCAAAGGGTGGGGTCTCTAGGACTGGATAAAGAGTGAAAGAGAGAGATACCCACTCAATTACATTGGCAGGTACAGGATAGTTAGCATTTACAGCACGCAGAGAAGGTTGTGCCCTGGGGGTTGTGAAAGGAGATTATTTTGACATTTCAAAGGTATGTTACCTTAGATACCAAAAGACATAGACAGGCCCCCTTGAGGTAAAGCTTGACCTTAGTCAAGGAAGCTGCATGCCTGGGGCGTGCCTGTGTCATGACCCAGTTTCAGTCAGGAATTTTTATGTTCCTACCATTCCATGTGGCTGCTTTTGGTCTCTGAGTTTGCGAGGGCGGCCATGCTGGCTCCCCTGAGCTCCTCCTCGAGTTCGGTCTGTGGACTCCTTTGGCCCACAGGCCTCACCCAGCTCTTGTGAGCAGGAAACGGAGGAGACAAGGTGTCAGGTGGGATATTGTCATCAGGTAGCCAACCCTAAAGGGCCTGGGGAGGCCAAGGGAGGGCCAGCTGGTGAGGAAGGCTTCCCAGAAGGGAGTTTTGCTCTGGCTAGTGTGTCCCTGAGACCAGAGCCTTCTCTATAATCGGTCACCAACCTGGCCCTGGCAGGGAGAAGGCGGCCCAGCAGGCCCGACTGCCGCAGGGAGGCCAAATTTGGACACAGGCTAAGAGGTTGGCCAGTGCAGGAGGTGGAATGTGGCCAGGGCTGTGGGAAGGAGGGACTGCATTCCCGGTGACTGCCTGACAGGGACTGCGATGACTTCGAGTCGGGTTCCAGCCAGCCCCCTCCACAGGCTGAGGGGACTCACAGTCTGCACAGAGAACGTTCTTTCTCCCCAGGGAAGGGGGAGCCCACGTCCAGGAGCCAGAGGCAAAAAACAGGCAGGATCACAGACTGACATCAGGCAGATGGGGGGAGGGGCTCAGTCAGAGACAAGGATGTGGATGGAGGATGGGAAAACTGTTCCATAGACAGCCCCTGAGGCTGAAATAATGACAAGAGAGAAACCACACCAGCAATACTTCCTGCGGGTGAAATACTTCTGGGTTAGAAAATGCTTCCCCATTCATTATTCATTCGTTCCTTTCTCCTGTGAGGGTTCTGAGCCTGCCTGGGTAGGGGGACCAGGGGATCATAAAGTGTGAGGCAGTGTGTGTGTAGGGGTGTTATTGGGAGGTGGGGTGTGATCAGGAAAGGTGGGGGAAAATCTGGACCCCAGAGGAGACAAGACCCCTAAGAACAGAGGCAGGGGCTCCAGGTGGGCCCTCTCAGGGTTCATCTGTGCACTGACCAACTGCTCCACAGTGCTGTTCTCAAAGGCTGCTCAGCCCCTGGGTGAGAGACGGTGATGGGGGAGAAGTGCTGGAGGGAGAGACAGCTGCTTAATGCACTGTCCTCCCTCCTCAGCCTGAGAATATCCTCCCTCCCCTCAGCCACAGGGACATTTTCAGTATAAACAGTGTTTCCTGGAGTTGTACAACATGGAGCCCAGGGCCCTCAGCCCAGGCTGCAAGCTTGGGCCACGCAGGTAAGAAAACAGAGGAAGTGTGGAGGCCCCCTGGAAACAGCTCGCTAAAGCTCGTTTCCAGAGGCAACTGTGGGAAACTGGAGCACAGGTCAAAGTGGCACGTTAGGAAAAACACACAGCTGGAGTGTCACCTCCAAACACAGCTGGAGAGTCACCTCTAATTCCGCCTGTGTCCTGCCTCCTGGTTTAGGCTGCTTTCCTGGCTGCAGGCCCAGGAGTGTGTGTGTGTGTGTGTGTGTGTGTGTGCGTGCACGTGTGTGTATGTGTGTGTGCAGCCCAGCAACTCTGTATGTGCTGTTGTGAACGCATGCCTGTGTCCTCTCAGTGTCTCTCCTCCTTGGAACACCGCAGGTGTCACATGCACTCGCATATGTGCATGCGTGTGGGAGCATGTGTGCACATGAGCATCGGGGAGCAGATGAAACTGAAATGGATGGCCACTGGATGACCAGGGACCATGATACTCTGAGTTCCAGGTGCCTGGGATGGCGCCACTTCTCCAGGGAGAAGGGGGTGGCTGTAATGGAGGCTGAGAGGATGCACAGGGTGGATGGAGAGGTAGCTCTCACACTCCTGCCCTGGTCCTTCTCCCACAGCATGGCTCCAAACCCAAAGCCCCGGCTGCACAGCCCAGCTCTGGCTTGGCCCTGAGAGGGTGGAGGGGAAGCCAACCGGGCCCAGGCTTCACCTCCTGAAGGAAAGTCCTCAGACCCGCGTGGAGATCACCCCGTGGGAGATCCCAGTCCGACAGGGGAGCAGGCCCCCATCTGCTGATGGAGATACCACCCTCAGGCATCACCCCCACGCGCTCCAGGCTTGGGGTAGGGGGAGGAAGTCCTTAGAGGTTGGTGCGGGTGACCGTTGTTCCCCATCCAGTGCCCAAAGCCAAGGTAGTGACCCCTGGACTGGTGGGCGGTGCCTCTGCCCCTAGTGGCCGCTGGCCTGCCCGCCTAGCCTGTGACTGAGATCAAAGGCCTAGGCCTGGGCCCCACGGGGAGAGCTGGGTTATGAATAAACCTGGGACCCAGCCTTCCGGGGAGAGTTGGGGAGCCTGACAGCGCAGTGCTTCGCAGCCCGTGGCGCAGAAAGACCGATGGAAAGAGATACTGACCCCGCCTTCCAGGCCCCCCTTAGCCCCAACCTGGGCGCAGCTCGGCCACCTCTCCCTCCCCACCCGGTTTTCTCTGAGTCCCCAAGGGCACGTTTCTTCGCGGCCCTCACGGTCTGCCTGATCCGGGCGGTGAGTCTTGTCCGCAATGGAGGGCCGCGGCGTCCCCCTCCCGACCTCGCCGCCTCCCGGCCGGCCGGGATCGCAGACCCCTCCTACCTGCAAACACCGCGGAGCAGTAGGCGTCGCTGATGTCGGTGTCCGGGGTCTGCACATTCTCGGCGTAGAGGATGAAGACCCTCAGCATGACTGGCCCGAGTTAGGGCCCTGCCCCCCAGGCGCGGAGAGGGCTGCGGACGGGCTCGGGGTCCCTCCCTGGAGAGCGCGGCTCAGAGCACCGCTTCCCTTCGCAGATCGGCCCCGAAGGAGGAGCCGGCCAGCCCGGCGGCTCCAGGGGGGCTGCCTTCCGCCTCCGCTCCGCCGCGCTCCCCCGCCGCTCCGCGCGCCCTCGGGGCAGCCCGGGGGCTTCTGCTCTTCCTCCACCTTCGCCGCCCTCCCGGCTCGGCTGGGCTGTAACTCAATGCCCCGGCCGCAGACTCTCCCGATGACACGGCATTTTGCACCTGGCGGTGCGGACAGGGCTGGGCGGCGGGCGGTGGCCGGGCTGGACCAGCGCTCCCGGCGGGCGCTCGGAGCCGCCCAGATCTCTCCCTGGACGGCGTGAGCTCGCCCCGCCCCTGACCTTCCACCTCCTGCGGGCCCACGGCTTCCAGCACTCCCCCACGGAGCCGCCGGACCGGGACCGGGACCGGGACCGCCCCGGGGGCAGCGGGATCCCGGGGCCAGGCTGGGAGCAGGCGTTGGGCAGGCGCTTTCCCGGAGAGGCTCCGGCTGAGGAATGTCATTGACGAGAAGCGTCGGGTGCCTTTAAAGCTTTGCTCCCTCTTTTCTAGTTTTAAAAGCAACACAAGCCATTTCTCTTTCCTCTTTCTTCCTTTCTTTCTTCCTTCCTTCCTTCCTTCCTTCCTTCCTTCCTTCCTTCCTTCCTTCCTTCCTTCCTTCCTTCCTTTCTTTCTTCCTTCTTTCTTTCTTCTTTCTTTCTTCTTTCTTTCTTTCTTTCTTTCTTTCTTTCTTCCTTTCTCTCTCTCTCTCTCTCTCTCTCTCTCTCTCTCTCTCTCACACACACACACACACACACAGACACACACACACACACGAAAGAAATCTCTGAGTTTACAGAAAAAAATAACATTTAACATTTGGATATTTACCAATCCAGGTTTTTTTTCCTGTGAATGTATGTATATATGCGTGGAAGTTACATTATTTATTATACATCTGAGATCTTGTCCTGCTATTTCATGCAACATTTTCTTACATCAGTAAAAATCCTTCATTAACAACTTTCTCAAGAGCTACATGATTTTCTATTATAAGAATGTACTAGATTCGCAAAGCTTTCTCCTGTCGTTACACATTTAGGCTCTTCCCAGTTTCTCACTAAGTAATTTTTATGACGGATAGAAACTTTATATAACTTGGATTAAAAAAAAACAAATACCTATGTCAGTCCCCCTCTGTAGCTCCTCAGATGGGACTCCTAGCCCTGGAAAAGGACATGCCTTTTTTGCTGCACTGCTTTCCCGGAGCCGCGGCGATCCGCAGGCCCAGCAGCTGGGTGACTCACCTTCTAAAGGGAGCTGCATGGATGCTTGCGCAGCTGTCAGCAAAACTTCGCCATCCGCCCCACTCAGGCACCCAGGGCAGGAAGGGTCAGCGGCTGGCAGGGCTCCTTCGGCTCCATTAGGAGGCACTTAGGAGGGGGAAACATTTCCCCAAGGTCTGTAATTTTTTTTTTTTTTAATCATCACCGGAGGATTTCTGTTGCCTTTTTAGAGAATGGCAGGGAAAGAGAGATGCAGAGAGAGAGAAACATTGATGTGAGAGAGACACATGGGTTGGTTGCCTCCCTCGCATGCCCAGAGCAGGGCTAGGATCAAGCCTACAACCAAGGTAGGAGGTACCTGCTCTTGAGCGGAGTCAAACCTGGGACCCTTCAGTCCATGGGCACACGCTCTATCCACCGAGCCAAGCCAGCTAGGGTGGGTCTGTAACTTTAAGATCAGGATAGGAAACATTTCTTGTGGTCACTGATGCTTTTGTTGCAATCTGTGCCCCTCTTTCATTTGTCTCTAGCACAATATGTGATGGGGAAGAGGAAAAGGGAGGGGAGTAAATGGAATCATTCATTTCACACGTATGTATCAAGTCCTACAACATGCCAAGCACCATTCTAGGGGATGGAGAACCAATGGTGAGGGCAAGTAAATGGTCACTGTTTTGGGCTGAATTGTATCCCCCTAAAATCCAGATGTTGAAGCCCTTAACCCCAGTGAGGAATCTGTAATAATAATAAAAGTGTAATATGCTAATTAGGCTGGACGTCCTTCCAGATGATCTTCCAGACAAAGCCAGGGCTGCAAGAGAAGGCTGGGTTCGGGTTGCCTCGTGGCCAGAGGAAAACCTGGGTCCCCGGTGCATGAGGGAAGCTGGTGCCAGCAGCCAGGGGAAGGAAGGCCTACTCTTGCACGAATTTCGTGCATCGGACCTCTAGTGTGATTATATTTGAAGATATGGCCTTTAAATGGTGATTGTCATTAAAACAAGGCTGTTCAAGTGGGTTCTAATTCAATCTGATGGGTGTTCTTATAAGAAGAGGAAATTTGGACACACGAAGTGACACCAGGAATGTGCTCACACAGAGAAAAGACCATGTGGACACAGCAAGCCATGGAGAGAAGCCTCAGAAGAAGCCAAACCTGCCAACCAACAACTTGATCTTGAATTTCTAGCCTCCAGGCAGTGAGACAATGCATTTCGATTGCTTAAGCCACCCAGTGTGTGAGCTTTCGTTAGGGCAGCTTGAGAAAACTAATATAGCCCCTGACTTCAAGAAGTTTCCACTTCAGTAGAGGAAACTGATACTTATGCAATAACCAAGCCAATCACAGACCATTACAAGCCTGTATGTGTAATAAAGGACAGAAAATGGCTGTGTGTGTGAGAGTGGATAGCGGGGACCCGGGGACAGGGACAGCTATTTGAGATGAGCTCAGAAGGCCAATTTGGAGTTCTGAGAGGACAGAGAGGACAAGTGTGTTCTAAAGAGAAGGAAGGGAGTGCTGGGGGTCAAGGCTCTGGGAAAGAGCGAGGAAAGAACATCATGACTACAGTGCAGATTGGGAGGGTGGAGGGGTGGAGGAGTGAGGCTGTAGAGCAGCAATTTTCAACCCTTTTCATCTCATGGCACACATAAACTAATCACTAAAATTCTTTGGCATGACACAAAATATATTTTTGGCCGATCTGACAAAAAATAGGTACAATTTTGATTCATTCACACCAGACAGCTATTGTTATGTTGGCTGTCTTTTTTTTTTTTTTTTTTTTTTACAATCTAAGGGAAAAGAGGTCAGTGTCTCTAACTAAATAGTCAGATATTGTGTGTTTTAAAAATTTTTTTTTTTTTTTTTTTTTTTTGTTACAAAGGCGTTTAGTTTATTCTCATCAGTGTCACTGATGTTCTCATGTTCACATTTCCCAGTGCGCTCCTCTCCTTACAGTAGTTAATGTGCAATCTCACTTACAGGCTGGGGTGGGGGCAGGTGTTGGCACTCCACGTGGACACAGCAGCTGGCCTGTCCTCCGGGAACGGGCAGCCAGAGGCCTCCAGTCTTTGAGTTGGTGAGTCTCCATTCATGCTCCTTCCTGGCTGCCCAGGTGGGGGTGGGAACCATGCAGCTCAGAGCAGGGCTGGGTGGGGGGAGGGGAGGAAAAGCAGCAGGCCACCTGAAAGGGCAGGGTGGATGGGCACAGGGGTGGCTCCTGGGGTAAGGCACAACCCTGTCTTTGGCTCTCCTGGTGAGGAATTCCCCCCCTTCCCCTCCACCCCCTCCCCCACCACAAACAGTCCCCTGGAGCCAGGGGTACCTCCTGGGGTCCCTGAAGCAAGGGGTTCTGCCAACCAGCTCAGTGCTGCAGGGGTATGGAGAAAGGACAGGGGTAAGCCCTGCCTGAATACAAGGCAGGGAGGGGGCTAGGCAGGGATTTGCCCAGAAAAAAGGGTGGGGAGGGAGAAGACACCAGTCCCAGGAGCTGGCCCCTAGCTAAGGCCCAGAAGGGGGGAGTACCTGGAGACTCCTGCTTCCTTGAGGGGCTGGCTGGAACCCCAGCCATCCCTCTGTGGCTCCTGGAGCCCAAGTGACTGGGATATTGTGCTTTGGGATGACGCTGGGGTAGAGTGTCAAGGCCAGGATGAGGGGCAGGGGAGGTGCAACTAAGGTGCTTGTGCTTTAGCTGGGGGTGTCAACTCCCCCCTCGTACACTTGCCTCCACCCCCCTCCACACACACATACTTGGGCCAGAAAGAGGAGTGCCAGGATCACAGCCAGACCGGACACCTCCAACTCCACAAACAGATGCTGGAGGGACCCCCTTCCCACAGGCTGGTTGGGGCTACGGGGTGGGGGTGGGGGGATGGGGCCTCCAAGTCAGATTCCAAGGGTTCATTGGGATAGCCCCACCCATCTCTAGCAAGCTCCTGCCTCTGGAAGCCATGGGCTGTCAGATTTGGGAGGAGACCAGAAGTGAGAAGAGAGGTGAGGTGAAAGGTGAGGAAAAGGCTACACAAAAAATGTCAAATGACACCCAGCAGCACAGGGGGATGGGGAGCAAAAAAACCAAAAAAACCAAAAACCCTCTGGTTCACATGTAAAACTCAAAAAAAAAAAAAAAAATCACTCACACTGAATGATGCTAAAAAGAGAGGAATGGTTAGAGAAAATTCAGCAAACAACTGCTAATAAATGCAGCGGGTCCTGCCCTGTCCCCAGGATGCTCTGACTGAAAATCGCTGCTGTAGAGAATCAGTAGGGCCGATGGGAAGCTACCCAAAGCCTGCTAAGTCCATAGGAATAATAAGAACCAACTTACTTTTCAAAAACTCCCTCTGGCTGCTTTTTTGGAGAATGAAGTCCAAAAGGCCAGAGTAGAGGTGAAGAGACCAGTTAGAAGCTAGAGCAGAGGGTCAAGGCGAGACGTGATGATGACTTGACCTGTGATGGGCCAAGTGGGGATGGAGCTAATGGAGCTGGAGGGAGTAAGAGGGGCATTCTGCAGACTGTGGAGTAAATCAAACATCTTGCCGCCTCACTTGGCCATTACTAGTATGTGTTGCTGGATAAAGTGATTGACTAGTTGATCCATTCACTCAAAAAAAAAAATTTATAGGGTGCTTTGTATGTGGAAGGAGTTTGTCAGATTCAAGTTTTAGAGAAGGTACCAAGTAGGGAGTCAAATTTAATTTCATTGGGAAGAAGGACAAGGTCCTGTTGATCTAGGGAAAGCCCAAGTTACAGTCTATTAAAAAATACGTTTTTATTGATTTCAGAGAGGAAAGAACAGGGAGGGATAGAAACAGCATTGATGAGCAAGGATCATTGATCAATGGATACCTCTTGCACGCCCCCTTCTGGGGATTGAGCCCCAACCTGAGTATGTGCCCTGACCTGGAATCTAACAGTAACCTTTTGGTTCATTAAATCAACGCTCAACCACTGAGCCATACTATTTGGGCTGGTCTATTTTTTTAAAGTACAGTTTGACTCTATTCAGATGCATAAATATGAACCTGCTCTAAAGCAGAGCTAAAATTGGATCTAAGCACTTAGCTGCTTGCAAATATGGTGTGACTAAAGTAGTTTGAAAAGAACCAGTCTTTTTTATAAGTTAACCATCCCTCTTACAACTTCTCTGCATCACTTATTCACACGGTAGGCTCTCTTCAAATTCTTCATGCACAGAGCCCCGTTCAGAAATGAGCCCCGGTAAGAAGGCACCGATTTCATTCCTCTATATGTAGGGCATATTTGGGGTGTCTTCTCTACTTAAAAGAACCATGTTCTCCGAGACCACCCCCTGGCAACAGGAAAAGACATCTGATTCAAGCTGAACCAATCTGATCTCTCCCAGGAATCTGCTGTGAGCTGCTAGCCTCTGTTTGGCTGGAGCGGGATGAATGAAACTGGGGGCTCACAGGAGCCACATGCATGAAATGGAGAACGTTCTACAGTCAGAGAAAAAGATATTAAGTAGGAAATGGGGTGGAAGGAACAGAGAGAAAGGTTGTTCCTGGATTGCATTCCTCATGAGTCTATGAATTCTGAGAGAGAGCCTTGGAGGTGGTGGTCATTTGGGCTCTCAGCTTTCTACTGCTCCTTCACAAAACACTTTCTCCCCACTCCTCGTGAGCAGTTTTGGGGAGCAGAGGTGCCTACTTCTTTCTATGGAATTCCAGAGAGCCAGGGTCCTCTCCCGCCACTGTGCAGCATGGCCCAGACTCAGCCAGGTGACCACTCTCCCAGATTTGAAGTAAGTCCTTAAGGAGCTTCAGGAAGTCAGATGTGGCAGCTGCAGTGACTGCCAGTGACCAGCCTTTTCCTGCTGCCCTGAGTCTTGTCCATCTCCTACCTGAGGCTGCCATCCTGTGAGCCCCCAAAACTCTCCTGTAATCCTCTTTTGCCTCAGATGTCAAGGCTAGCAGCCACGAATCCAACGGACTACAGTCTTTCTAGTGGATCCCTTCATAGTTTGCTTTGGGTAACTTGAAGCATAGTTCTGTTTCTTGCCGTAAAAGAAGCTCATTATGACATTCAAGTGATACTTAATGCATCACTATCATCTTATATGTCTCCTTGGGGTTATGGTTGGGATCAGTTCATGAAGGAAGAGAGGAAGTGAAGAGTATAAGGAGTTACAGCTCTGGTGTAACCCGGAAAACGCCTCAAGAGGATGAGGTTGAGGGGTTTGTGTGTGTTTTATTGTCAGGGCAATTTTTATGTGCTGGGGTCCATCTTTTACTTGGGCATCATGAGAGAATAATCAGGGCTGCCATGTGTGTGCCACACAGGTAGTACACTGAACATGAACGAGGCATGGTGACTCGCCTAGACTTCGGCAGCGTCAAAATCAGGACCTCTAGCCAGAGGAACTAAACAGGCAGGCAGTCAGCTTCATCTCAGGAAGGCCCTAGAAATGAACTCTACTCTGTAGATAGCATGGCCAACATGCAGAAGTTATATATATTCATGTAAACGTATTAGTCCTTTCCCTATAGCTTCTACCTTTGTTGGCTTGATAACTGTTTCCTGCCTCATCCCAAGTTTATAAAAGGGCTTACATAAATTTATCTAGATTTGCTTAGATTTTACCGATTGAGTTTATTCAATTCTTAAAACTCTCTCGAGTTACAGTTTTGTTTCTCTTCTGGTGCCAGGAACCAATTCCAGCATGTAATAATTACAAGAGTTTCACCAAAAGGTTGGTGAAGCTTGGGGGCTCAACGAGTGAGCCACACAGTAGCTTACCTGTTGGAACGGCTAAATAGCACTTCCTCCAAACCTGAATAGGATTGTTAAGTGCCAGACGGCTCTGGGCGTTTTATTGCCTCCTGTTGGCCAAACACCTGAACAGCTGTAGGGTATTCCCCAAACCAATAATGCTTCTGTAAACTCTTTTAAACCTTACCCATTGAAGTGTGTATCTCCACCTTGCCTTAGGACAAATTGTGTTAAATAAATAGCACAGGGTCCTTAGAAAAGTGTAGTCTTCAGTTCCTTTAGCTGAAGATCCTCTGACCCCCAATGCCTTTCAAAATTATCTTTCGTTTTTGGACTCCTTCTTGAATGTACGCATCAGCCCTTCTCCAGAATGCTGAACCCTTTGTAATGCAGGGGAAAGAACCCCAACCCCGGCATTTGTGGGAAGAAAAGAAATAAGTAGAGCACTTTCCAACATTGGCAATTCACAGAAATATTACTTAAATCAAGGTTAATACATTTTTGCTTCTGTGAGCTCTGATCTTCTGGGACCACATGCCTTGTGTTCTAGGCAGAGGAATCTGGTGAGTCAGGAGGTACTGGGGGGCAGGAAGTGGGGGTGGTAACTGTTAGATCCCAGTTACCATATGACCACTGACAGATTTAACACCTCTGAGCTGTGGTTTCCTCATCTGTAAGGTGAATATAATCAGTCTGAGGTTAGGATAAATTGAAAGATACGATTTTTATTTTATTTTTATCATAGCTGGTAAGAAATTACAGCACACCAAGATATAGAAGCTGATCAAAATATTTTATTCTTTATTTCCTATGAAATTCCAAAATGTCCACTCCTTTTCTGCCCTCTGCTTAAAGGGAAGTTCTTTAATTCTCTGTATGGTCCAGGGGTATGCGGTGGGCTTGTCTTACTTGATCTTTGGTGGCTGACAACACAGGGTACTTACTTCCTCACAGCCAAGTGTAGCAGGCAGAAAAATGCCTCCACAAAGATATGTTCACTTCTTAATCCCCAGAACCTGTGAATATTACTTTATATGGCAAAACACGAGATAAAGTTAAGGATCTAGAGAGGAGGCATTTATTCTGGATTATTGCACTGGGCCCTAAATGCAATCACTTGTATCCTGGTCAGAGAGGCAGAGGGAAATTAGGCAAACAGAGAAGGCGATGTGAAAATGGAGGCAGAGATTGAAATGATGGAGCCACAGGTCAAAGAATGCTAGACAGCCAACAGAAACTAAGAGGCAAGGACTGGATTCTCCCCCAAAAGCCTTTGGTGGGAATGTGGCGCTGCTGACTCCTTGATCTTGGACTTTTGGCCTCCGGAACTGCAAAAGAATCAAGTTGTTGTTTTAATCGCCACATGTGACAACTAGGTGGAGCAGCCCTAAGAAATGAATACACCAGACCTCTGACAGCTCAGCCAGAGCCTGTGGAAGAGGGTCAGGTCAGCTCTCCAACCTCACTGAGAAATTAAGAGACGCGTTTTGATACTGATTTCCAATAGAAAATAGCAGCAGGTTTTTTTTTTGTTGTGTTTTTGTTTTACCAGATCATCTGAACACCCCGAAATGATTTTTTGGTGAAGCTTGATAAGAACCACAGACCCTGGTCACACTCTGGTCATCTCATCGGCTTCCCCTGAGAAGAAAAACTCATGGTAGTATCAGTGTCAATGTCTTATAGAATGGGACTTCCTGAGAATCTACCATAATAAACATTCAGTAACCGGTGTTGAAATTTGTCAAATGCCCTTTTTTCCTGAATTTTGCTCTCATTTGGCAGATTATATTGAGTTTCCAATATTGAACCAGCTTTGCAGTTCTGGAGTCATTCCTCATAAAATGAATTGAGAAGTAATCTCTCCTCAATTTTCTGGGAGAGACTGTATAAATTAATTCTCTGAATGCTTTGTAAATTCTCCGCTGAAATAGTATGGGCTTGGAGGCATCTTTTTTGAAATTACTTTAATTATAAATTCAACTTGCAATTATTCAGGTTTATTCAGATTCTCTACTTCATCTTGGCTTAGTTTTTGTGGTTTGTAATTTACCCATTTCTTCTAAATTGTTGATTTTGAGCAGAGTTGTAAATATTTCTTTATTATTTTAATCCTGCAGAATTTGTTGTAATATTCCATTTCATTCTAGATATTAGCAATTTGTCTCTTTTTGTTTCTAACTCCCTATTCCTCTCCCTTCCTTTCTGTAAAAAAAAATCAGTAAAATAGTTTTTAAAATCATAAGGTAATTAAGGTTGACACTTCTGTGGAAGAAAGTTTATTGATTTTATTGATTTAAGGGACTAGCTTTATATTTCATTAATTTTTTTCCTTATCATTTTCCCCTTTTCAATTTCAATGATTCCTGCTTTCATCACTTTCTTCCTTTTGGTTGTTTTGGGTTTGTTTTGCTATTCTTTTTCCAGTTTCTTGAACTATGAATTGATTTGAACTCTTGTCTTTTATAATGTAAGCAACTTCACTCCTCTCTTGCAGACTGTGAGGCAACTCTTGTGCTGTATTGAGAAAGAAACCTAGAAATGTAGTATCTGTTCCCTTCACTCACCCTCTATTATTGGTGCACTCTAATCTTGGAGGAGCTAAAAAATCAGGTACTAAAATAATTCAAAATCAGCAGGTTTATTTTTAAGCATAGCCTATTCTAAAATTTATAGTGCGGGACTGTATCCAGCATTTAACAACCCACTGTTTTATAATTTTTATATCCTTATAATTTCTTACAAACCTGTTCAGTAACAATTCAAGTGTTTAAAAAGTGATCCTAGTGATGCACAGAAGCAAAGGCTTCTTTGTCCTTGTGGATTCAGGTTAATATTAAATTACTTGCAAGGAATTACCTTAAGTGGGTGTGAAAGAAATAGTAGATATACCAGAAGCAGAAAAAATATCTTCTCAACACATTAAAAAAATCAAGTAGAATTTTACTAAAATCTACGTGGGCCAAACATTTTGCAAACTAATTTTAGCCAACAAAATTGGGAGTTTTAAGAAATCTTTGACCTGTACATAGATAATTGGAGAAAGGTTTTAACACATGAAGAATTCCCAAACATCCCAAGCCATAATGGTCACGGAGAAGAAACCTGTCTGCAATCAGATGTAAGCAAGTCTTTAATAAATCAGACATAAACACAAGATGGTATTTTAAATATACAGTAGGAACATTTATTGTAACACTTCTAAAAGATATTTCTCCATGCCTGATGATTTGATATAAAAATCAAACACATCATACTTTCCCCATCAGTCTCTCTACATCAAGGGCAATCAGAAATTTGTACAACATGAATTATTTGCTTCTGAAACAAAAATTACAAATTAATGATAACAAAAATACACAAATCAACTGGACCCTAAACAAATTTCTAACAAATTTTTCCCCAATCACCTAGAGCTTGAGCTTCTTTCTTCAACCTCATTCTGCTCCTTTTCCTTTCTTTGCTTGGCCATGAACTTCTGTTAAAATCAATTTGAAATATACAATATTTATTAGATGTTGTTTTGCTGTGGATACAAACAAATCTAATCTATTTCACTGTATTTACAATTTAAAAGAGCTTGATCCTATAAAGATTTGAAACACAGTGCCTTACATTATTAACATTCCTCCCTTCCATTCATCAGTCATTTGATATTAATGATTACCAGGCATCATGCTTTGTTCTTAGGGATTCAATGGCCAAAAAATAGGTAAGGCCCTTTACCTCACAAAGCTTACATTCTAGTGGAAGAAGAGAAACAATAAAAAATAAATAATTTTGGATGGTGGTAAGCCCTATAGAGGAAAAATTAATAAGGTAATTAATTAAGGTTGATGCTTTTGTGGAAGAAAGAACATTCTACTTTAGTTCGTTCTTTCTTGGGCAAAAGCTTTTCTGGAAATTGATATTTAGGTAGAAGCCTAAAAGACAAGGAACAACCAGCAATACAAGTGGGTCTGGGAGAGAGCAAAGAACAGTAAAGTTGCAAAGGCAGCAACAGACCTTTCGTGTATGAAAAATAAACAAAGAGCTAAAAAAAACCCTAGAACATAGCAATTCAGGGTTTAAGTCTAGAGTAAAACAAAGCTTAGTTCAAATCGTAGGTCTGCCATTAACTAGCTATATAACCTTGGATACTTGTGTTTAGGTACTCTTTGAGACTGTTTCCTCATCTTGAAAACTGAAAGATAGCACCGTCATAAAGTTGATCAGAGGGGATTAAATAAGTTCCCAGCAAGTAAGAACTTAATAAATGTTAGGTGTCTGTGCTACAAATACAATATGGAAAATGTAAAAAAACAACTCTGTTTCAAACAGGAGAAACTAGAGCTATATGGCTGATGATAATTCTCTATAGCACTCCCTGAAGGGTGTAACTTGGGAAAAAGGGAGGGACTATGATTAAATCAGGTTAGAAAATGGGCTAATAAACATTTCTAACTAGACAATTTGGTAACTTTAATATGCTGTGTGTCAATGACTCTGCAAGAGGGCATCAGGATACAACTTCCCACACTTAATGAAGTGTCTGTCACAGGGACGAGTGATCTGCAGAATCCACTCAGGCAAATGCTGCCAGAGGAAACAAAGACTAGAAGTTATATTAGCAAGGAACAATGAAGGAGAAGGAATAGGATTCCAAACTTAAGAGAAACCAACTGGCCCACACCTTCTGAAGTTCTTCTAAAGGGAATGTACATTTTGTATGGACACTTAAATAGTTTGACTATAATACCATCACCTGAAAATTTTATGGAGTTAGAAATTTACCTCTGTATTTTGCTTATGACGTGTACTCTTGCAGTGATTTATCATTGCTCTTTCACCTGAGTAGAAGAGGGAACAAATTGGACAGAAGAATCCAGGCTTCGGTACAAGAAAGTCTAAATCTAGAGGACAGAAAGAGAAATAGAAAGAGAAAGGGAAAATTTATATGTCATAGCTATGTCAATCAATTTATCTAAACACAACCAAAAACCAAGCACAGTATATACTTATATACAAACATAACATACATCTAGGATTGTTGTATATATATAAGGATCAGAGCAATTAAGTTTTTAAATTAAAAAATGATTTCTATTTAACAAATTCTTTAACATTCCAGAGCCTCCAGGAATGCCAAAGAAATCCTTTAGAATGGCGATTCATGGAAAAATAATCTCATAGAGATTCTTTGAAACAAACTTCTTTGGAATCCCCTATTAAAATAAAACAGGAAAGAGGCGATGATGGGCAACTGTCTGTTTGAGGGCCATTCTGACAAATAAGGAGCCCCTCAGATCATCTTAGCTATCCATGAACCAAGTTGGTTGGCTAAGCTTTTCAGTATATTCTACTTAAATGAAATTCTGCCTGGGCAAATATTAATTCAATTCTTGCCAGAGCAGTAAACAAAGTGGCAGAAATAAAGAGAGACATATCCTAGACTTCAAGAGTGCAATCAATAAAATTCCTTCCTAGATGAACACACTGTAATAAACTTTATAGAAAGGTCACTGTGCAAAACTTGCTAATTTCCATTTTAAAATAATCATCTATTGAATGAGTTACTGTTACTCATCTAACCAACAAAACCTTCATTATGGCACTGAAATTTATTTCTCATGGGTTAGGAAGAGTGTCATTGCTCCTTTACCTTCGGAGACATCAGCTGTCACTGGTGTCCCTAAAGAAGAGTCCTCAATCTTCTTGCGTTTCCGTTCTGGTTCTGAATCCTTAAAGTCAGAGTCTTCATCAACTAAAGTCATTAAAATTTTTAAAGAAAAAGGTTACTTAAAATAAATTTACAGATGTTGTAAAGCTTACATTAGATAATCCCTTCCTTCAAAGATTAATTTATGGCTCACCTTGTTTAATCCTACCTGTCCACTCCTCTAAGATTCTTTGATGAAAGGACTAAACAGGTAAATCTGTTTAATCTTATTAAATGAATTGAAAGGAAATGAACTAGCCCGGCCAGTGGGGCACAGGGGTTGAGCACTGAACCAACAAGTCACTGGAGCATGCCAAGATCATGAGCTTGACCAACAGAAGGGGGTGTGCAGGAGGTAGGGATGGATATTTGTCTATCTTTCTCCCTTCCTCTCTCTCTAACAATCAATAAGAACATACTTTAAAAAAAACAAAAACAAAAGCTAACAGCTCATTTTTAAAATAAACTGTTCCAAAAATAATTTAAAGGGTAATGGAAGAAGTTCGATAAAGTGTCAAGAGTTACCATGTGTATGCAGTGTTGGATTGGGGGAAAAGTGTGGATTAAGGGGAAAAGGACATGAGCAGAGAATAATTCTGATGCTCTGTACAGAGGTCCTTCTGACAAACAACCAAAAACCAAAAATAATCCAACTGAACCAAAACTGACAGACTAAGACCCCTGTTAGACAGAATCACAAGTGAAAATACAAATGTTAAAAACCCAGCAGAATAAATAATTCTAAGAAGCACTTCATGTTATTAGACACTGCATAATATGATCTTAGGGGAAGACAAAGACAGAACTGGTTCCAAACAATCTTACTTACTACCCTCAGTAGCTGAAATACTTCACACTGTTGCATAGCACTTGACAAATCCCTTTCACATATACACCATTCATTTAGCATTTACCTCATATGAAGAGAGGCAAGTCAAATCATTATTATCCCCATTTCTTCATAGATGGAGAAAGCAAAACCAAGAGAAGAAGAAACTGACATGCCCAAGGTTGCGTGGATAGTTAAGTGACAGAGCCTAGAGACAAGATTTGTGACTTCAAATTCAGTGCTCTCTCCAGGAATCTGGGCTATTTTCACTAAACCTGAGGAAACTACTAGGAATTATGATAGCATTTTTTATTTTTCTCTTATTCCTTACAGTTTACTGGTTATCAAATCCTCAATAATCAATAAAAGAAAGACTGTATCCCATTTCTTGACTTGGTAGTTAAGGAATAAACTTACCAAAGGAATAAACTTTTTCAAACACATTTGTTCCTGAAGCTCCAAATACATTAATCTCATAATAATAAATAATTATATAATAATTTAAATAAATTAAAACAAATATCTTAAATTTCAAAGATGAAGTCTTAAGCTAGAAAACATATTGCCAAACATATTGTCTCTGCATTAATGGAAATAAGTTGTTACAGAAGCAGTAAACAAATCATCCTTTCTCTATTCTTCATTCTTCAACTAAGCCATTAACTACAGCTTGGTATCAAGGAGAGGCTATACAGAAGAGACAGACAGAGGAGTAATAGTTGGGGAGAGAGCTTCAATAAAGAGGGCATGATCAGTAGTAACAAATGATTCAGAGAAGTAAAATAAAACTAAATTTAGAAGGAAAAAAACAATCTAAGTCTCACAACAACCCAATGGAGGTTCTCAATACCAATTTAGGAAGATGGTTATAAAAGAAGCCAAAATATATCTAGTTCAATAGGAAATGAAGAAGTAATAGTATATGTTCTTTCTAAATGCTTTGCTCTAAAAGAAAGGAGATAAGATAGCAGCAGCTAGGATTCCCAAGTTAAGGGCATTGTTTTTTAAATGGGAAAGTCTTGGGTATATTTTAAGTGTGAAGAGCCAATATAGGTAAAATACAAGCTGGAGAGACTGTATATTGTTCTGGTAATTAGAAATGAAAGCAAGGTTATACAGTGAGAAATGGACTAGGTCAATGGTCGGCAAGCTGCAGCTTGCAAGACTCGGTTTGCCGCTCTGTTGACTAATGAGTTTGCCAACCGCTGGGATAGGAGCTTAATCATAAGGAACAACAACAGCCTGTAATTATTGGAATCAAGAGTCTAGATCAGTGGTCAGCAAACTCATTAGTCAACAGAGCTTTGGGCAAACCACGGCTCGAGAGCCGCATGTGGCTCGCTTGCAAACCGCAGTTTGCTGACCACTGGACTAGGCGATGCAGAGGGGAGAAAAAGGTTTACATTATAACTGGTTAGGAAAAATGGGAAAGGAAGGAGGCCTATAAATTATGAAGCAGCACTGAAGGGCTAACTAAGATTAGATTCAATGAACTTGGACTGAATCACAATTTTTCCTTAGAGAATATAAAAAAGCAAGATGGCAAGAAGGGTGCTAGAAAGAGGATGGTGCAGGGCTGTTTAAGTCACTGGGTAGTTGATATTTTGCTTTACCTCTCTGAATCAATAAACTTGAAATCTGGAATAGTATGGTTTTTTTTTTTTCCTACCCTTTTTAGCATTTTGTTATGAACATAATGGACACAATAATAAATATTTGTTTCATGCCTAAAGAACTCTCTTACACTTAGACAATGTTCCCTATTTGTTCAACATAGTTTTATTAATGTTATTAAAACATCTGAATTCACTGGCTGGTTGCTTAGCAGTATCCACAAAGCAACAAATCTGGTCTACAATTAAGAGCTAGTTAGACGATTTCCACTTGATACTGCAACATGATCAGGGATCACTTCTATAAATTTATCACATTCTATTATAATGGGATTGTCTACTATTCTATTATCTGATTTCATTATATTACACTATCTCTAAATTACAAATGTAAAAAGTCTTTATTCAGATCTAACCCATTATAAGGCTATGCCCTTCCTCCCCCGCAACAAGCTATTTCACTGTTTTTCTACTTCTTCAGTGGTAGATGTATGACCCCGTGTTGTGTTAGTCTTTTGTCCCCCTTCCATCAATCCTGCTTTACCTTCACTAATTTGGTAGGCCTCTTCTTCATCTTGGTCTGGTTCTGTCTCAATTGTGTTTTCCAATGGTGGTGGTGTCCCAATTCTAACTCTCTTGGTTGGCATTTTAACTTTAAAAAAAAAAAAAAAAGTCTAATTATTATTTAAAATAACAACATTTAAATTGCTTTTAATTTTAAGTAACAATTTTAACACTTTTTTGCAGATAAGATAATACTCAAATTTGGGAAGGAAGCTCATTTCTAATGTTAAGTAAGGACATTTTATTTAAAAACACTCAGCATTAGTGTAAACATTCTTCTTTATTTTCTGATTTATCTTGTTCCAAACTTCACCTTCCTACCTGTGTTCCCTAAGAAGCCTATATATGTTTTTCTATTTTGTTCTACAGACCTGTGGGACCTTCCTAGTATTTTCTTCTTCTTAGTATGGATAACTCTTTCAAGATTTCCTTATTGGATATTATTTTGATCTCCCTCAAGTCCTGGAGGTGAGCTGACCTATTATCCTATACCCTCAAAATATTACTTAACAGTGAAATAGTGGTACCTTCCTGAATTCTGCTAAGTCCAAAAGTAGAAGGGTCTACTATAAACAACCTTCTACTTATCAAAGTTGGTTTCCCCCAAAATGCAAAATACAATTTCATTCCAATTTTAATATTGGTACTCTAGTTTGTTTTTTGGTTGTGGTATCTTTTCTTGAGGTATAATAACTTGGGGCGAGGGCTACTCTGTAAGAGAAATCTATGAAAGCTGTATACATTTCCTTGACTGTAACTATTTGTTGGCTTCTTTTATCAATACAGAGTAAAAGTATTATTAGAAATGCTGCAACATGTTTTTAAATTTTTCTTAAATGTAATGGCCTTATAAAACAGAAAAACAACCGTTTCTAAGTATCTACCTGCTAAGTGCCTGTCAATCATGGTGTTCAGATCTTCTTCCATATCATTCACACTTATTGGACCCACTTGGGACAAGGCTTCAAGTTTTGTCTTCCTTGTGTCCATAGCTCTCTTTTTACTATCCCCTCTTTTATCTGTGGGATGGTCATTTTTGCTTTGTGCTAATACAACTTTTAAATCATCTCCATCTTCCTCTTCTCCAACTTCATCAACAGTAACAAAATTAAGCTCTTCCTTAAGGTTATTAAAATCTGCCACAGAATCTTCATCCTCTTCATTTACTTCATCCAAAGTCACTAAGTGCAGATCACTACTGTCATCCTGTATTTCATCTACAGTAACCAAAGTAGAAGGGTCTTCAGGCATCTGGGAAGAAATGAAGCCAATGGAATCACTTCCAGTATTTCCCTCATGTCCTTTAGTATTTAGAGTGGCAAAATTTAAGTCTGCTGATTCATTTAAAGGTAGCTCCTCTACTTCTCCAATTTCATCCACAGTTACCAAGCGTTCCTGTTTGAGAAGATCTTGTTCTTCAGCCACCGACAGTACTGTAACATCTTTAGGTTCACTGTGGGATATGCAATCATCTTGATCAATTAACTCATCTAATGTAAGAAGTGCATTTGAATTTTTTACCATTTCTTCCATATTAATTTCTTCTTCATCAATAACTTCATCTACAGTGACTAGAGCTTGTGCTAGGTGTGTAGCTGCATCTTCCTCTTCCCCAATCTCATCCAATGTTACAAAAGATAATTCTCCCTCGACAACATGAGGGGCAGAAGTTTTCCCTTTCTTCTTCTTTACATTAAGTTCAGAGGAAGGAATATTTTTGAGAGCTTCCTTCCGTTTTCCCTTTAGTGGATTCTGTTTGGCTTGCGAAGGATTCACTTCTTCTATAACCTCATCCACAGTAACAAATTCATCCAAATTAAATGGAAATAATGGTTCCTGTTGGAAAGGTTAAAAAAAAATCTAAGAATTGTGAGTAACTACTAATAAACTGACTACATTTCAAATAGTTCCAGTAAATATGCATAGTGTATCATTTGTCAGAATTTCAGTGCAGACGAGTCCCTAAATTCAAGCTTAAAATTATTTTTAAAAGTCTGACAAATGAATCTCCTGTAATTCACAAGTTATACAGTGCCAAGAGTAAAACCCTAGTAATAATCTAATCCTACCTTCACTTAATTTCAATAGCACTATAATTAATTCCTAAATAATGTACAAGTTTTAAAATGATGCACAAAATACTACAAAAGAATTTATCAAACAATATAAAGAATTCACTGTTCCATGTTAAATATCACAATGAAGCTAGAAAGTAAACAGCTACCAAGATAGTTCCATTGACCAGTTTATATGTAATATATATTTTAAGATATGCAACACTGAAATATAAAGTTTACATATTGATAAGGTTATATGGAAATTTACTAAGACCTAGTGGCAAGTATTACTGCACTTAATGCCAATAGTAAAGAAAATAAATTCCCAGCAGGCTTTTCCTATAACCTTTAGTATACTATCAATGATCAATTGTTAATACACATAATAATGACATTTGAAAATATACCCAGTAATTTGGGGAGGAAGAAATCTGTAAGCAGTTGTATTATCAACTTATTAAAATGGAATAACCATATCCTTACTTCTGTTTCTTAAACATATTCCCTTGCCCCAATAAAATAAACTCAAAATTCTTCCCCTACCAGAGAAAGTAAATAAAATGATTAGAAAAAATTTTTATGAATGGTGGAATCCTAAAATAGCAAATAAACATAAAATGTAGCTGTATGTTTTACAGTGCAACTGAGTACTAGAAAAATAACTCATAGAGCCCATCCATTTATCAAAACGACCACCTTTTTGGAAGTGTTGCAAAATGAGGGGAAGACTCCAGTCAAGCGCCAGTCTCCTTTTCACATATCATTTTATTCTGTGTTTATAACCTATTCTTGTCAATGAGATTAAAGGCATTTTTCTACTCTAATTCTCTTTCTGTCCCTGGGTTAACCTTTTGTCCTGCATCAAGAACACAAACGAAGGACTTGTATGCATGCATATAAATAAGGATAACCAATGGACACAGACACCACTGGGGTGGGGTGAGGGTAGGGTGGGAGGGGAGAGGGCCTGTGCCAGGAGGTAGGGGAGGCTGGGGGAGGTCAAGGGGGAAAAAGGATACATATGTACTACTATTTGTAATACTTTAAACAAATAAACCAAGAAAACCACCAAAAACTAGCCTAGTTCAAGTTAAAAAAAAATTGCTAATAGGGTCCAAAGAAAATAAAACATTTCATTCCTATCCTTTGGATAGATAGAACAGAAGGGTTTATTTTAATGAACTATTTCTCACCTCTTTAGATTTGGAACTTCTACCAGTGGTGCTTTTAGGATTCTTAGTGTTTTGCCCAACCAAAGTCTGAAATATTAAGTAAAAAATATAGAGAAAAAAAAAAAGAATTTACAACTAGGTTATTAGTGTTCTTTAGAAAGAGAATTCAAACAACAAACATTATCCAAATACATTCATTTATGCCAATATTTACCAGGTATTCCAAACTAAGTCACCGGTTAATAACAGTATAGACATAATCTATAAGTTGTAGTTAAATTCAGTTTTACTGACCTTTTCCAACAATGTCTAAGTTGGGCAATCAGTAAGCTGATAAATAAAGCTTCAATTTAAAAAAGAAGTTTCCCATTCAGAAGCACAGTAGTAAGTCACTTCAGGAGACTCACTGCAGACTTTATTTTTAAACCACAAAGTTAAGTTTCTGACCACATTTTATCCAAATAATGCTTTCCAAACCTGTTAATAATTATAAGCTTGAGCTTATTATTCTAAATGTCTATCAGCTTAGATCAATAGAACCAGAAAGGGAAATGGAAGCTTGGGAGTAAAGTGAGGAGATGAAAGTATAAAACGAGATTACATCTCCTACTCCAAAGCTACAACAGGAGAGATAATCGCTTCAAAAACACACTGAGCCATTCTTCCTACCCTCCTCACCTTGTTGCTGCTGCCATCCCGTTTCAGGGTGGAAGGTCTGGCCTCTGTGGCCCGAGACTGTTTTGTAACGTCCCTGTCATCCAGTTCAGAGTCCTTGTCTTGCAGGGCTGAGAGCCTCCCACTGCCTCCTCTGGTGACGCCGCTCTGAGTGGGTCTGATCTTACTGCTGCTTTCAGCCAACCTGGCACTTGCAGGTTTAAGACCCAATTCCTTGGCTGAAAGTTTCTTTTCAGCATTTATCTGATCTCTGAGTACAGATTTTAGAAAACTTTTCTGGTTTTCAGATTTAGAAGCAGTAGGTTTTGCCTTTGGAGAAGAGCCTATACCAGCCTTGATGCTGGATTTACTGCTAGGTGCATTTGATGTAGCCAGCACACTAGTTTTACTAGTCTCATCAGGCTTACTGGCCTGTGACACTCCTTTATTCGGGTATGCCTTGATCCCAGTGTTTTCTGCAGGCTTTTCTTTCTTTGCTACCACAATCTTTTCCACCTTCTCTGCAACCATCTTAGCATCATTCTTTTCAGTCTTCTCTGTTCCTATTTGCAGATCCATTTTGGTTTCCTTAGTATTAAATTCATTCTCCTCCTGTTCATCCATGTTACTTTTTTCAGAAATTCCCTTTTTGCTTATTGTCTTCTCATCCCCAGTGGAAATTCCTGGTACCAGGGTCACAACACAAGTAGATGGTACTATTTCTGAAACAGTTTCATGTTTGTCCACTTCAGCTATAGCTTCTATCATAGCCTGTGTAATCCCAGAAAAGAAGTCTTCTGCTTCAGATGGAGATTCTTCTAGAATTCCTTGGATGTTCCTTTCTCCTATAAGTGCACTGTCAGATGTTGCTAATTCTGTTTCAGAATTAATTTCTGCCTCTTCCTTCCCTAAGTCACTGGTATACACCTGCTGATTTAAAACGGACTCCTCTACATTTTCAGTGAATAATTCAATACTGGTTGGAATGGATTCTACAAGAGGAATTTCCACTTTGTCCTCCTCTCCTTGAGTTTCAATTTCCAAGGTTTCAATAGCAAAATCAGAGTCACATAGTATTTTGTCAGGTTCTTCCTCACAAAACTCTTCGTGCTGTACGGAAGTTTCTGTATGAATACTGGGAATAGTTTCTTCTTCAACCTCACTAGGTTTAACAGAGGGACTATCAGCTGCTGTTTGCACCTCACTTTCATCAACTGGATTGTTTTTCAAGTCAGGGCTAAAGTATTTAAAAACAAACAAAAAAGAACACAAACAAAAACACAAACAAAAATCAAACTATGATGAGAATTCAACCATCATAAATAATCCTGTTGATGCCAATTGTTAAGACTTCCTGATGCATTAATAATAAGCATAGGGAAATCCAGCCAATCGACATTAAAATGGTTAAGATGTTTTGATGTAAATATGTAAACAATATAAAAATTTTAAAGAGATCCTTCAGTGCATTGAAGATTTTAGTTCAAAGGAAATGGCAAAATTATAACCATTGATCAGATCCTTGTACTCATTTAAGTTATAATAAATTGTTTCCTTCTGTGTCAAATTTGCATCTTATTATTAGGTCCTATCTTTCTAACAGTGGTAACTGAAATAATATATTTATAGTTCTACAATAAAACTAATAATCTACATGTTGAAATCTGAAACCTTACCTAAAACGAACAACATAAACAGAAACTGATAGTAAGTCACCCCTTCTTTTTGGGGGGAATGAGACAGATTTGTTTTTAATTTCCCAAGAACTGTATTTATTACTAATACTTAAAACATTCCTTGGAAGTTTTAATACTGTGTTGGATATTTAAAGTTAGAGATGAAACTGATAGTAGTATCACCCTAACGTAAATATGAAGTCTTATTATAAAATATGTACCTTTGGCTATGAGAAGAAATATGTTAAGAGAAATATTTCCAGTTATAGAGAATAATATACAATTCCAATGCATAACTTAAAAATAAAAGTAAAATTATTCAGAATGGATGAAATATATGTAGTTGATCTGATTTCATCATGGTCTTTCCAAATGAAAAGTAAGCGAAAGTGTGATTCTATAATTAAACTACTTTCATCGAGACAGAGACAGAATAAACTATAGTAATGCTCCAAAGATCAGACATAATCTTTAAAGGTAACAAGAAAAAACAAGCTTCTGAAGACAGTGTCCAGCATGTTGCCAACACAAATTGAAGTACAACAAATACATTCACTAATTACATCAGAAGCAGCAGGTTGGAGGAAGACAGCAGACAGAAAGTGATCGTGGCACATCAATACCTCATAGTAAAGAGTATCTACATTCCCCCGACTTTAAAAAAATAGGAGGTGCTGAGAGACCTATGATATGATTCTAAAGAGGTGGCCATATATCCTTTATTGAGCACAAGATAATGTGTATCTGTGTCCTGAAAAGTTAGTATTTTAGAAGTTTGAAAAAAGTAAGTGCTATCACATAAGGTTCTAATAATTAGAGTCGATAAACTAGTCCTCTCCCTAAAGTTGGTAAGTTTAAACTTCCAAAGGAGAAAACCTTTTTTTAATAGATCAAAAAAACACCTCTTCATAAAATGTATAAAGGCAAAGAGGCTGAAGAATTTAAGTTAAAGAGTCAGTAACCATAGCCCGTAACCAATACATATCTTATTATTTATATAAGCTATAAGCTACCCTTTGCACACTGAAAGAATTGAAATGTTATTTTAAATACTTCACATCCCTTATATTAAAAAATACGAATGGCTGATTTTTAGTGTTCCAAATTCTTAGGACTAGTCAAAATAAAACTTGTGGTCAAGCACAAATATGACAAAGACAAGAAAAGTTGTGACATTCAGTTATAGCAGTTACATAAATATTTTTCAAAATATACTTTTTGTTTTTAAATCACAATACTCATTTCCAATGATAAGGATTAAATTCAAATTCCTGCCTCATTACAAAACTGTGTTATTAACTAACTCTAAAGCCTTTACAAATTAAGGCTATTACAAAAAACACCAATCTACTGGTCTAGAAGACTAGCAACGGAGATTTTTATTCCTGGCTCTAAAATATAGCAAGTCCTTCCCCTTTGCCATATTTTCAATTTTTTAAAAAGCTATTATCTTTTCTATAAAATGAATCGCTATGCAGCAAACAAAGAGCACAGACCTACTTGGAAAATGGCTCAATTCCTTATTTGTTCTTGTGCATGGTTGTTTTTTTTATAAATTACGGTGCTTTCTTCAAATAATTCATTTACCAATATCTAGTTTTCTGGCTAATATGGGTAAATACCTCAATATTCATCCAGTTAGCTTAGAAAGTCATTTTGAAACATCAAATACATGTAATTATTAACAATAGAAGTCAGTCTTTCAGAAGAACAAAGGAAAACAATCATATTCTGGGAAATGGCACAAAAATTTGACCCCAGGAAGGCATTCAGATACATTAATTTTCCACCTTCTGTCCTTCCTCGACTCCCATAAAACCAGAGTGTCAAATCTTCAGAAAAGGCATACAATAAAAGCTGGGCATGAGAACAAACACTATATATACCATACAATTTACAAGAAACTTTAAACTGAGACTTAACAATACTGAAGATTAGTATTTATTTCAGAGGGCCATGGGATACTTCCCAACATTATGAATGAATTGGTGACAATCTTATCTTGAATCCTTATATTGAGCCTTAATCACATGATAAATAATGTTACATGGGGGAAGACAAGAAGAGGCAAAATGCAGAGTTATTATTAAATTATTAATATATCTATGTAAGATTTCCTTTCAGTAGAAAATATATTTAAATACTTCAACTATAAAAAACAGGCAAAAAAGCACCCACCCATATTTTCTCAGAATCGGTTTACTCCAATAAACAAATGTGAAGTGTCTGGGCTAAAACCCACATCTTTTTCTCTAATGTCACAAAGTCAGAAAAAAAAACTGAGTGCAAAATGGAAATTAAAAAGTTATTAGTGCTAGAATTTTTAAAATTGATTTTTAAGATTAGACAATTATCTCTAAATTCATTAAGAATATATTTGATTTTAAAACTCGAGGGAGAAAAAAAGAAATTTTGTCAAATGAAATATATAAAATAGAATTTTCAAAGAACCTACTTTACTTACCAGCCATAGTTTCTGTGGCCAAACTGCAGGTCTATCTCTACTACTACATGTGGCATTCTTACTTTATTAAGCCAATCCTGGGCTTTTATATAAAACATTGCTCTTGGTATTACTTCTTAGGGATATGAATATAATTGGTTTGATGTACAACTGAAAGTCTGTGCTGACACATACATCAAATTTATTGCTTCAAGTCACCAACATATTTTAATGTACTCATAATCATCTTTATCATTTAAAAGTCTCATTTTATAAATATTACTGAGAAGAAAAATCTGTAAAACTTCCTATTTTTCTGTTCTTCAGGCATCTTGAAAATTAGTTCATTAAATAAAATAAACTCTCCACATTTTAAACACTTTCAAAATGCTCTTTAATACTTAAAAGCTCTTACTACATTAATTCCAACAAATAAGGGTAAATTACTTTAACTGTATAAGGAAGAAAAAAGCGTTTAAATCAGTAAATCCCAATGAAAAGTAGTAACAGGGATATTATTCATTGGTGGGGCAAAGGTGGTGATATGAGTGGATTCATCAGGATGAGAGAGTGGCTAAAAAGACAATGTGGTCAAAATAAAGTTGTGAGTCATTACTTAGTACAGATTCTGAAGAACAAACTTTTATCCTCTGAAAATATAAAGCAGCATACATATTACTGTTTTACAAATATCCCTTTCCCCACCCCAGGTATTTTTAAAAAGTATGAAAATACACACTGAACATTACCTTTTTTGTTTTAAGACTAAAAATCTTTAAAAATTATGCAAAAAGATTAAAGTTTTACCTTTGTAACTATTTTGGAAGAGGAAATCTAACATGAAGAATATAAAACTGATCACAGAGTCAAGAGTCTTAGCAAAATATTTAATAAAGAAGTCATATTTACAAATTAAACTCAAACAGTTTTTCTAAACAGAAATGTGTAAATACCAAGACAAAAAACAAAAACAAAAATCACCCCTTTGGTCAACAAAGCCAAAAGAGAAAACCACAACACTTATATATATATATATATATATATATATATATATATATGTATATATATATATGTATATATTATATATACAAAATGAACATGTAAAATAAGAATTTTTTGATACAGGTGAACAATTACTACAAAATACAGAAATGAAATGCAGTAACTAATTAAATACTAGATGAAAATGTTAGTAAACTTAAAGCCACATACCTCTCTTTTCCTAGTTCTTGGTCTTTCTCAACTTGAGCCTGTAACATAATTCCACATTTTAGTAGAGTCTATTCTACTGAACTTTAAATATTTAACCCATCAATGCAATGATTAAAATTCTTAAAAATCTAAGCAAAAACAAACAAATAAAAATAAACTACACTTAAAATATATTAAAGTTAATTTTCAGGGTCCATAAAACTATCAGGTTCTATCTAGAGCTTACTTCTATTAAGGTTAGGTTACAGAGAAAAACTAACACATAATAATTAATAAGAAAAATAAGTTTCCTTAGTGTTGACATAAATAGGAAATAAATTTTTAACTTTAAATACCTGGAAATACCACCTTTAGCTAAGAATAAAAAAAGTCTCCTACTCAAAACACCTAGAAAAGTTGGACAAAATTTAACAATACTGGTAATCTTTTAAACACATGTCCGAACACCAAGAAAGCAATGTTTGGGACCCAAAATGGAAGCAGGAATTAAAATTCAGTGTCTATGTATCAATCACTGGGCTAGGCACTTAGGACATACTACACTGAGTAAACAAAACAAACAAAAACATATGCCCTTTATTTTATTTCCTTTTAGTTAACTGAATTTATTAGGATGACACTGGTCAACAATATTATACAAGTCTCAAGTGCACAATTCTACAACACATCATCTGTACACTGTACTGTGTTCACCACCCCAAGTCTCCATCCATCACCATTTATCTTTCCTATACCCTTCTTTCATCTTCACCCTACAATCACCACACTGTTATCCATGTCTAGGAGTTCTCTCTTTTTTCCCCCTCAATCTCTCCACCACCCACAACCTCCCACACAAATGTCAGCTTGCTCTCTATAAAAATATATGCCCTTTAAAGCTTACACATGCAAGGTGGAGGCTTTTTTTGTGTGTGAGAATTGTGTTCTCTGAGTTGAGAATTATCTCCCTCCAGATTTTGTCAAATTAAAAACTGAGACTTTTATTTAAAAAGGCAAAAAAGCAAAAAAAAAAAAAAAAAAAACAAGTTGAGTAATATGCCCAGAGAGAATTCCTGGTGTGGGTATTGGGGAGTCCCAGAGAAAAGCTTTCTTTACTGGGGTGTCCAGACTATATCATAATGATTTATGACTGAAATTAAAGATGCCAGTTGATAAGCTCCATCTAGTGTTTCCATACAGTTTATATGACATAGAGGAAATCTATACCAGATGCCTAAAATTAGCTTATTTGCTTCTTTATTCATCTACAATAAAAGAGAAATATGCAAACTGACCACACCTCCGCAATGCCCACCAGCCAATCAGGAGTGGGTATGCAAATTAACAAAAATGACAGGTTAATTTGCATATGCACATGCAGAGCAGCAGAGCAGCCAGGTGGGACAGGATGCCTGCTATGAAGGGGAAGGCAGCGGGCAGAGGGAGCTACAGGGGTGGTGCTCTGGCCAGCATGCAGAATACTGAAGGCTCCGGCTGGAGCCAAAACTGAAGGCAGCGGCCAGAGCGAAGGCCTGGGTCCCGGGTACTGGAGGAAAACTGGTGCCAGCAGCCAGGGGAAGAAACTGCACAAATCTGCAATGGGCCTCTAGTAAACAGATAAAAGATATACAAATGCACAAAAGTGTAGGGGGTGGCTATAGAGCACATGTGGCGCCCAACATGGGGCCTGAGTTCAGGGGAACTACAATTGTCAGGTGAAAGGATGCTGCAGTGAAGCACGTGCAGAAAGCAAAAAGGAAGGTAAGGAGCAAAATTTAGTAATAACCAGGTATAAAACATGGGAAATTCAGGACCACAGGGAAAGAATTTATTCGTATCCATGCTTAAGGTTATACTCCAAGCATGGGGCTGTTGTGTGAGTTAACAGTTTTTCAATTTATTGGATTTTGTAAGTAAAACCTGCCCATGGTTTCCTGAGGAAGGAAAGGTACTCACTGGTCAGCAGAAAAGGAAAGGGGGCTGTTTTAACTGTGGTAAACTAGGGCATTTTGCTAAAGACTGCAATGCTAGAAACGAAAGTCGAAGGGCTACAGGGAGTGGAAACAAGCAGCCTAGACTATGTTCAGGATGCAGGAAAGCATTGGGCAAATGAATGGTGGTCCAAGACTGATGCTGATGATAACTTAATGCCCCCTACAAGGGAAACTTCAAGCGGGACCAGCCCCAGTCCTACCAGATAGTAGAGTCCCTATCCTTGACCCCACTGCAGCCTTTCCAACCGGCTTAATAAACCTTTATCATGCCACATGGGAAGCAGAATTGGCAAGCTCTCCCTGGCGGATGGATCAGGACTCAGGCAAAAGCGGAAAGCGCCAATTCTACTCTTAAATAGCAACTACAAAAACAAAAGGGGGGAGGGGGCAGAATGCTATGTTTTACATTTTTTTGAATTACAATGCGAGTTATACAGTGGCCGAAAGGAATTAGGCCTCCTGTATAATAGCCTCCGCATGGTTAGCCTGGTAGAAGGATTGCACAAACGACAATGGTTTGGGCCAGATCCAGAAATGATGTGAAGAAGAGGTTATGTTTGTATCTTTCCAGAAGGAGCAGTGCAGCCAATTTGGGTGTGAGAACATTACGTGCATCACCACAATGGAACCAGAGAAGCTCCTTGTCTCATCGTTCAAAAGACTGAGAGTTGCCCTGATGACAGCAAAGCAGAAAAGGAAGATGACGAAGAGACGGAGGTGCCAACGTGGTGTCAGCTGAAGAAGTTAACAACTGAGGCTCAGCAGATGGTAGAAAAGCAGGAAGTGGAAGCTACTCCCTCAATCGTATTTAGGGCTATGCTAGCATTGGTTAGCTTCCAGTCTTCTATAAAGTCCTGCACAGGCAAGTCCAAGGACTCTGAGTAAATCAGTAAAACAAACTTTAGTAGAGAAATATTACTATACTTTGACTTCTCTCTTATTGCTGTGTTGCATAGGCAATTATTTTAAATAGCCAGAGTTTTGTTGTTTTTTAAAATATATATTTTATTGATTTTTTACAAAGAGGAACACCCCCTATTGGGGATGTGCTCGCAACCAAGGTACATGCCCTTGAGTGGAATCAAACCTGGGACCCTTCAGTCCACAGGCCGATGCTCTATCCACTGAGCCAAACCGGTTAGGACAGAGAGTTTTGTTCTTGATCTTTAAGTTTTACTTTCATTGTAGTGGCTTACAAATAAAGAAAGGGTGAGATGTAAGGAGTGGTTATAGAGTCAAGCCTGACCTGTGGGCAAAACCACAAACAAGTCCCAGCTTAGAGGGAACAGCCCTCTTAGAACAATTAAGCTTGATTTTCATGCCCCCTACATCTTATCTGGGTAACTAACGGGCTGCGGGAGATGCAGCAAGTGCTGCCAAAACAAGTGAAACTCGCAAGAACATTGTAACTATGGTGACCACTACCTTGTTTACCTCTGGCTATAAAATAAAGGCTCAGCTTGCCGTCTGGATCTTCTTCTATGGCCTTACCTGGCACAGAAGATCCACCTAGACCCAGCTTATTCTCTTTGTCTGTCTGTTCTTCAATCCTTCACCGCCCTCCCTCAGGCTCACTGAACCCTTGGCTGTGCTGGCACGGAACACAAAAGTGAACAAATATAAAAATGGCTGAATACATTACAGACAACAGAAGGGCTTTAAAAACACCTCTAAAGAATATCCTCTCTAAAGAATTTTTCTAAGAGGATATAGCATCTGCAAAATTGGTATAGGTATTATTCCAGAAAGAGAGAACATTAAAACTGAAGACAAAAATAAATAAAAATAAAAATAAAATCAAAGAACTAATAAGAAGAAAACATTCCTCAAATCTAGGAACACAGTAAATTTTAGACTTTCACAAATTACTTCAGTCCTGTAAACAGGATCTAGAAAATAAGTCCCAAAACAAGATAAAACCTTGATCACTAAACTAGTCCTACGTTCGCCGCTGAAGACTTTTGACTCATCACTGTTCTTAACACCTTCGCTTTTCTAAAAACCTCTTGATTTCATGGTGTTTACTTCTTTCAGATCTCTCACCTAACTCTACCTCGGAGGGTCTATTCCTGACCACTTTAAAATAGATATATTTCCATCCATCACTTTCTATCCTTTTATCTTGATTTGTCTCCATAGCACATCATTGCACTTTATACCACTTGACATTATGTATAGTTCTTATCCGTTTATAAGTCCATCTCCTCCACTAAATGAGTTCCTTGAAGACGGGGATATTGATTTCTCTGTCATCAATGCATAAAGCAGGCTGGCACAGAAAAGGAATTAAATAAATATTTGTTTAATGAATAAATGCTAAAAGCTTTCAAAGAGAAAAATAGACTATATAAAGGTATGGTTACACTCAGCCTTCTCAGCAATATAGATTAGGAAATAATGAAAGAAAAAAATCTGAGCACAGGATTCTCCACCTAGGCAAACTATCAATGAAATATATAAAGGCAAAATAAAGTCAATTTCAAATATGCAGGGATTCATATTTAAAGGTTTACTGCCCACACATACTTTCTACAGAAAATCACTTGACAATGCACTCCAGCAAACAGTAAAGTAATCCAAGAGAATGGGAGATGCAGAAACCAAGGGGGAAAAAAAAACTCAGAAAAGCAACAACAACAAAAAAATCAAAGAGGTACCGTTGAATTAGCTTCCTCACCCCTAAGCTCCAAGGGTCGTTCCTTTACCCTTATAACTTTTTTCCCTAGGTCTATTCCTTCCACAAATCACTTTTTCTACCTTCATGATTTTATAAATAAATACATAAATAAATAAATGAATGAATGAATAAAATGTATCCTTGCTTTACAAAGAAAATGGCAATAAATTTCGAAAAGGGTTCAGAAGAATAGTTCTAAGAAGAGAATATAGTCTATTTAAGTTATATGACCTGAATAACAATAAAGACAATCTTCTTTCAACAAAAAATAATTCCTAAACTATACAGGAAAGCCAGCCTATCTAATAAAGAGTAATATGCAAATTAACCATCACTTAACTACACCCAAAGCCACACCCACCAGCCTATTGGGAGTAAGTATGCAAATTAACACAACCAAGATGGCTGCAGTCACAAAGCGAGCAGGAGGCTTGGGTTTCTCTGGCAATGGAGGAAGCCAAGCTATCCACACACCCTGGTGGGCTCAGGCCTCCACTCAA
This sequence comes from Antrozous pallidus, assembly GCA_027563665.1. Classification (NCBI taxonomy): domain Eukaryota; kingdom Metazoa; phylum Chordata; class Mammalia; order Chiroptera; family Vespertilionidae; genus Antrozous; species Antrozous pallidus. The sequence goes on from CM050523.1 coordinate 28,230,261, forward strand.
GGCTACAAAATTTCAATTATAGAATATAAATAAACCCCAACTAAAATGGCTGCAGCCAGGGAGCAAGCAGGAGGCTTGATTCCACTCCAAACTACAAAGTTTCAATTATAGATGATAAATAAATCCCAGATACTAGTGGTTCTACTTGGGTTCCCAGGGGGTGTGGCTGGCCTGCAAACCACCACAAGCCCCTTGCCCAGGCTGCCTCATACCCCAAGGGAACCCCCACCCTGATCCAGACACCTTTCAGGGCAAACCAGCTGGCCCCCACTCCCACCCGTGCACCAGGCCTCTATCCTATCTAATAAAAGAGTAATATGCAAATTGACCATCACTCCAACACACAAGATGGCTGCCCCCATGTGGACACAAGATGGCCAGCAGGGGAGGGCAGAGTTGGGAGGAACCAGGCCTACAAGAGGGCAGTTGGAGGCGATTAAGCCTGCAGGGGAGGGCAGTTGGGGAGGACCAGGCCAGCAGAGGAGGGAAGTTGGGGGCAACCAGACCTACAGGGGAGGGCAGTTAAGGGCAAACAGGCTGGCAGGGGAGAAATTAGGCATCAATCAGGCTGGCAGGGGAGTGGTTAAGGGGTGATCAGGCTGGCAGACAGGCAAGCAGTTGGGAACCAGCAGTACTGGATTGTGAGAGGGCAGTCGGACATCCTTTGAGGGGCCCCAGATTGGACAGGGTGTAGGCTGGGCCGAGGAAGACACCCATACCCCCGTGCACAAATTTCATGCACTGGGCCTCTAATATTCTAAATAATGAAGAAAATGAAAACATGTCATTTTGAGAAATGATTGAGAATATAAGTCATGTCAGAGCATACAAGTTATAGATATCTATTTCCTTCTTTATAGATACCCTCTCATCATTACTGAATTCTGAAGTAAATAAATAAATATAAATATAATATATATATATATATGGCCCTAAACGACCTTTTGAGTGGTTGCTATGATGCACACTGACCACCAGGAGGCAGATGCTCAATGCAGGAACTGGCCTCTGGTGGTCAGTGCATTCCCATAGCAGGAGTGCCACTCAGCTGATCAATGGGCACCAGACACTGGGCTCATACCTGGTAAGCACAGCTGTGGTGGCACAAGCCTCTCAAGCCTCCAGGCAGCGCTACCATGACAGGTACAGTGGGGCTGGGATGAGCAGGAGCAACATCCGGACTGGGCTTGGGCTCCTCCCTGGCCACCTGCAACTTTGTGCACTACTACATCCCCCAAGGGGTCCCAGATTGCAAGAGGGCCCAGAATGAGGGACCCCACTGGTGCACAAACTTGTGCACCAGGCCTATAGTATCTTCATAATCAAGATGCCAAAAAAATGCAGACATTGATTTTCTGTATTTAAAATTAAGCTTTCATGCTTCATATACTGTAAACTATAATTACAGAACTAAAGACTGAAATGTACTACATGTAGAAATAACTTACAGATAACTGAAATGGGAAGGACCATTTGAAGACAGGGAAATATAAGAATGTTATGATTCATTATAAACATAATGACTTAAAAACTATTATTTAAAAGCTCTAGGGGCAGGAATCATTTTAATTTCATAGTCGAATCCCTAGCTTTGGGTTTTCATTCTTATACTAGAATGAAAAGCATGAAATTCGTGCAAGGGGACTGGCCCCCACCACCTCAGCCCCTGCTGCCATGGCTTTGTCTAGGAGGTCGTCCAGAAGGACGTTTGATCTAATTTAAATATTACACTTTTATTATTATAGACCATTACAATACCTTGAAGTCTACCTGCCTTTACTATCCAGTATGTCTTTTATTGAATAGATAAAATAGACACTATGTGTGACATGCTCAAGATCACCAGGCTAACTCATTAGTGATGTAGCTAAGACTTTTACAATAAGCCAAATATGATCTCCAATCTACTATGATGTAAGAATAAGGTTCTAGGTAAGGGGTCAGGAAGTAAAGTAGCAATGTAGGCAGAGGTTTTATGATAATTACTGAACTTAGCTGAACAAAGCAATAACTTTAAAATGCATAAAAATAATTTTAAAAACACAATGTTCTGTTGAGAAACAAGGACTAAATTTTTCCAAATTTTTACCTGAAATAATCAGATTAAACAACTCCTTCAATTTGTGCTTGGTTAGTACCTATTATGATGCATTTACTTACAGGTGTTCTATTTTAATTTGGTTTTAATGTGAATTTTCATTTTCTTGAGTTACATAAGATTTTTGGCATATTAACAAACAAAAAACATTCAGTCACCAAATATAAGTATTGTTTACCCACTGCTACTGATACACATACAATCAAACTGTTAGAAAACATGAATTTGAATTTCAAAGGTGGACTATTTGTAGTGTTCATACATGTCTTATTACTGCATAAGTCAAGAACCTGTAAAATCTTAATTCTTATATAAGAAAGTTCATAATAAATATAATTTAAATAAATAAAAGAATGAAAAAACTTCTTTATACCAGGGCAAAGCCAAAATGAACTCAAAGTAATCTCTGCATTCTGGAGATAATATTACACAAATGGAATCACTCTACATATATGTCCAAAATAAGTTTTATGCTATCTTTCCAAAATTACCTCAATTTATTCTCAAATTTATATTGCTCCATAGCATAAAACTTGGCAGTGATTGCAAAACAAATTTTTTTTTAAAATATATTTTATTGATTTTTTACAGAGTGGAAGGGAGAGGGATAGAAAGTCAGAAACATCGATGAGAGAGAGACATCGATCAGCTGCCTCTTGCACGCCCCCTACTGGGGATGTGCCCGCAGCCAAGGTACATGCCCTTGCCGGAATCGAACCTGGGACCCTTCAGTCCGCAGTCCGAGGCTCTATCCACTGAGCCAAACCAGTCTTGGCGCAAAACAAATTTTTAAATGAAAGAATCTAAATGCAAAACCAGTTTTATTACTATCTAAGAATATCATTCTTGAAATTACCTTCAGTAACTAGCTTTGGGAGAATGACCTTTACGCTTTCTTTATTTTATAAAAGCAAAAAGTTGAAAAAAAAAATCTTACCTCTATTGAGTCCACCTTTGGAGATAATGTACAGGTCAATACACAGTCACCTACGTTCTGTGGATTTTGTTTCAGAAAGTTGTACATTGACTGAGCAGATTCAGGACTATCTAACTGAAGAATTGCCTTTTGGAGAAGATAAAAAAAGTTAAGAATAGTTCCTAAAAACATTAAAAAAAGAATTACCATATCATCCAGCAATTCCACTATCTGGTATATACCTAAAAGGATTGAAAGCAGGGACATGAAGAAATATGTATACATTGATGCTCATTATTCACAATGAGAGACCTTGTGCAAAAAAATCGTGCATCAGTAGGATTCCTAGGCCTGGCAGGCAATCAGGGCTTTCCTTCCCTGGCTTCCCTGGCTTCCCACCAGGGCCTTCCTTTGTTCTGCACCGCCCCCTGGTGATCAGCGCACAACATAGTGAGCAATCAAACTCTTGATAGCCCAGCTGAACTTCTGAGGGAACGCTTTGCATATTAGCCTTTTGGATAGATAGATAGATAGCCAGATAGCCAGCCAGCCAGCCAGCCAAAAGGTGACAGCAAACCAAGTGTTCAGTGTTCACCCACAGTGTGGTATATACAAACAATGGAATATTATCCAGTCTTAGTAAGAAAATTCTGATATATGCTACAACACATGGAGGAAGACATTATGCTAAGTGAAATAAGTCAGTTATAAAAGGACAAATAATCTATGATTCCACTTATATGAGGTACCTAGTCAAATTCAAAAAGACAAGAAAGCAGAGTGGTAGAATGGTGGCTGCTAGGGGCCAGAAGAGTGAAAATGTGGAGTTACTGTTTAATGGAAAGAAGGATAGTAGTGATGATTGCACAATGTGAATATGTTTAATGCCACTGAGCTAACATTTAAATATAGTCAGGTAGTAAATTTTGTGTTATTTTACAACAAAACATTTTTTAATTTTTAAAAGTACAAATATACATTTTCCCAAATTTCAAACATGTGGTTTAAAAGGTAAGGTTAATCCTTATTTCAAAGTAAACAAGAGAAAACAATCCTTAAAATGTTGCCAAGTCAAGGCAAAATAAAAAGGAGTATGGCTCAGTTGGTTGGAGCATTGTCATACTTATTGGTTCAATTCTGAGTAAGATCTCTGATTGGGGTGTGTGCAGGAGGCTAATAAGAGCATTCAAATTATAAAACAAAAAGTTAACTAAGCAAAGTAGGGTCTGAGGAAGAACCCAGAATTAAAAATGTCTAAAGCAATTATTTAGAATTTCTTATGCCATCTGTCATCTCCCTTCCATCCTATATCACTATTTCTAAAGTACCAAACATGTTCCATGTATCAGTTGGAAGCATGTCAGAGAAATGAATAACTAGTTGTTGGTCAATTAGCTACTTTTTATAAAGCAAATATTTCCAACTTTCATATGAAACCCTAATTTTCTAGGTAATATAAGGTTGATCAAAATTTACTTTTAATAGACATGTACCTGAATTAAACATTAACTCCAGAGGGCATAGCAAATATAAAGAAGTTAATGTCTTTTAAGGGTAGAAGCCAAAGCATAGAAGAATGATCATTTTATACTTTTTTTTATATAACTAAACAGAGAGACCCAACTCTCTAGGTGTTTTATGGCTGGAAAGGACTTTAGAAAATACCTGGCAATACCCTTTCACTTTACAAATAAAAAGTGTAAAACCAACTTAGTCAAGGACTTTAGAAAATACCTGGCAATACCCTTTCACTTTACAAATAAAAAGTGTAAAACCAACTTAGTCAAGGTATAAAGGTGGTTAAAGCTAGATGAACTCAAGTCTAAAACTTCCCCATAAGTTAATGCTCTTTGCACTATTATCTTTCATCTGTTGTGCAAGTTGTATTTCCCCTTAAAACTAGGTTCTAGGAGAAAGATCCTCTTCCTTCTTATCACAGCCCAAAGAAAATACACTGTTCTACCATAATTCTGCTATGAGATTGAGCAATGCTTCTAGGTGCTTCAGTTCAGAAGCTGAATTAAAAGCTGCAGACCATAATAATACAGGATTTAGTTTTATATTCTTTACAGAACATACAAATAAAAATAGAAGGGACTTTGTTACCTTGTTTTTATTACTCAAGAATACATGGTGATCCACTTTTCCAAACTGAAGTCCAACACAAAGTATACACTGAAGTCCATCTTCTGGCAAGTTATTAACATGTAAAAATTGATTGTATATTTTTTCTATGTTTGCCTGTAATTTTTTTTTTGAGAGAGAGCATAGGAAAAGAAAAACACAGCTGAAATATCAAATGTATAACGTAAGTATCAAATGTATAACATAGATTAACAGCATTTAATTTTAAAATTAGTGCTAAGGCTTCCTTTAATTTCTAGCAGGTGAACACATAAACAACCAAGGCTTCTATCAATTAAACAAGTCTAGGAAAGCACTTAATGCAAAACTCACCTCCGGATTATTTTCTTTAATCAAGGTTGTAAATATAGCTTCCTAGGAAAGCAAAATGGAATAAGGTTGAAGGTGTACATCATTCCTCATTCATATTTTTAATTAGTCAAGATTTATAACAAAATAGCATTTAAGAATAATCATTAAGCACTGTTTCATAAAATGAATTCAGCAAAAGTATTGTTGCTTCCACATCTTTCCTGCTTCTTAAACAGTTATGCGAGTCGCACCCTAGTCATAAACCTAATTTATCCTATTCCCCTAAATCAGTGGTCAGCAAACTCGTTTGTCAACAGAGTGGCAAATCGTGGCTAGAGCCGCAGTTTGCCAACCAACGCCCTAATTAGTACAACATTAAAGATTAAGAAGGTTGTACCATTTATGGGAGGCCATTCAAATTCACAGATCAGGAATAAGATAATTTAATTTAGCAGGTAGTAAGAGATTCAAATTAAAAAAAAAGTTAACTAAGCAAAGTAAGGGATGAGGAAGAACAAAGATGTAGACTAGCAGAAAAACAACAAAACACAAGAGTATTGTGTGTACAGCAATTTGGTGCTAATTATAAAGAAGCCAGGAGTGGTGTGAGACAAGAGGGTCAAAGCTAATCGAAGACTTACATGTAGAAGAAGGGAACTTTATCTTATGAGACTATGGTTCTTAATACTACTAACATGTATAAAACAATTCCAGTAATTGCACCCCATTAAGTGATTCTAAATAGAAGGCTTTTTCAAATTAGATGCATTTCTACCTTGCTCTAGAGATTCTAACATTTCTGCCTCATGCATCTTAGCAGTTGATAGTAGGCCACACAGAATCAGTGAAGAGTTTCTAAATCAGTTAAATTTGAACAGATTTGAATTTTATGTTAGTCTCAGGACTTTTTAGAGAAAAATTTTCAGGGAAACAAAAATGGAGGTAGAGAGAAATCCTGTGCACCATAGCGTCGTGATTCTGTCCCAGCAAGGCACATGGAAGAGGAAACCAACCGATCAGTGTTTTTCTCTAACACTGATATTCCCCCCCCACTTTCCTCTTTCTATAATCAATAAAAAACATATTCTTGGGTGAGGATTAAAAAAAGGGGGGGGGGGGCGGGCTAGTAGGTTTGCCTCATTGGATAGAGCATCAGCCTACTGACTAGAAAGTTCTGGGTTGCAGGCTCGATTCCCAGCCCAGGTTGTGAGCAGGAGGCAAGAGTCCATGTGTCCCTCTCACAATGATGCCTGTCTCTCCCCCTACCTTCCACTCTTAAAAATCAATGGGAAAATATCCTCCAGTCAGGATTAACAACAGCAAATGAAGGTAACAAATACAAAGAACTACTTTACTGGGAGGTTTTAAGAAGTGAAGCAATGGTGAAATGGTGAAGGGAACAAACGGAACAAACTCCAGAAATATTTAGAATTTAAGAGACAGGACTTAGTGACAAATGACTTATAAGAAATGAGAGAGAAAAACCGAAGATAACCTCTGGGTTTGTATGACAGATAATGGCAGAGATAAGGATCCAAACAGTGGTATAGACAACAGTCTACAAACAATAGTTCACCTCCCCGCCAATCGAACATACAAGAGGAAGAGGATTCCCTCAAAATAGAAGTAACTCTAAAATAGTGCGATGGCAGGCACTGGAGGGACAGAAAGAATCTTTTTCACTGTCTGAGAGAAAATGTGAACCAAAAAAGAAAGCTAAAAAATATAATAGACTACAATAAATTTAATAAAAAGGTAATTAAAATTATAGTATTATTTACCTCATCTTTTACACTCATGTTTTCTGGAGCCATACTTATTGAGAGTTGATTTCCATCCACTGATATTGGGAAGCAGGTATAAAATTTTATCATAGAATCCGCAGATTTTCTATTTATTTCTAGAACTGCCTTTAAAAACAAATTACAAGAATGGAAAAAGTGACTTTTTCTTGAAAATATTTAATACTTAAGGAATCAAATAAATTGAAAAACTTAGTAAATATTTTGAAGATAAAAAAATGCACTCCTCAGAAACATGAAGCCAATAAATTCAGTATACAACCATAAGCAAGAAATAATAACTGAACTCATAATGCAACACTGAAGAAAAAAACAGATGACATTCTAGTAAATGACATTAAGAAAAACTTATCACCTATTTGTAAAATTCCTTACCTTAAAAAAACTTAATTATTTTGAGGTACTACTTTTAAACCTTTACTTCGTGAACTTAATGTTTTTCAAAATGTGCTTGAAGAGAAGAACAGCTATCTGTTATCAACACTTACCTTTTTATGAGATGATAAAATCAAAATATCTTTTGTATCACCAAACGGTTTTACTAGATTGTAAATTTCTTCTATAGAATATCCTTTATTTGGCAAATTAGAAATAAGTACCACGCACATTTCCTCTGTTTCCTTCAAAACAAATTTAAGAACAGACATTAAAAATTTTTAGCTGCTTTTATATTTACCTAAGCTTACACTGAAGATAATGTTATTTTAGTATTTAAGTTGCATTTAATATTAAAACTGACCAATTCTGAAAGTTGGTCTGAACTTCAAATTAAAATCAAATTTCTTCATATCTTCAAGTACATAGAATAATTTCAACCATACCACCTGTCATTTAATCAAGATCTTTAATTCTTTTTCTCAATAATGGTTTAAAAACAAGAGTTTGTCTCTTCACTACAAATTCTTCCTTTCAGCTGCATATCCTTTTATCTTACTGAATAAAATAATCACTTTTAGACAATATGAAAACAGCTTACCTGGTTTTTTAGCATCCTTATTCCATAACCCAATCTCCACTACAAAGTAAATACTTTCTTTTCTACATTCTCTTCTATCAGATCTACTTTACAATGCCAATATTTCTTTTAGTAAATGTTGGGAAAATCCCCAAAGATTTACAATAGTAAATTTGCCAACTTTTGACTTTTCTTTTGGAAAAAAAAAAAAAGGTGGAAAGTTATGATTTTCATAAATGAGTTGAGAATGATTTTAACTACTACATCAACTGTGTTCATAAATGGTTCATTCTAAAGTGCTTTAAATTTAAAATACTCTATTAGTGCTATATATTTTTTTAAATATATTTTATTGATTTTGACAGAGAGGAAAGGAGAGGGATAGAAAGTCAGAAACATTGATGAGAAACAAACATCCATCAGCTGCCTCCTGAACAACCCCTACTGGGATGTGCCCACAACCAAGGTACATGCCCTTGACTGGAATCAAACCTGGGACCTTTCAGTCCATAAGCCAACGCTCTATCCAATGAGTAAAACTGGCTTTGGCTCTATTAGTTTTTTAAAATATTCTTCCTAAAATAGGAAGACATACTATTTCCTACTTGGAAAATGTATCTATCAGTCAAAAGTAAACTTATGCTTAGCATCTAAATGATCTCAAAATTTTAACCAATAAAACCTAAATTAATGAGATTTTAATCCTATCTAATAAAAGCGTAATATGCAAATTGACCATACCTCTGCTACACCCAATAAGCCATGCCTACCAGCCACGCCCACTGGTCAATCAGGAGTGATATGCAAATTAACACCCAACCAAGATGGCTGCTGCCCATGGCCTGGGCTGAGCCAGCCAGCGATGCACCCCATGGCAGGGCAATCGCTGGCTGGGGTCCCCTGGTTGAGGTCCCCTGCCCACAAACACTTTCAGCCTTGGGTAGGCTGGGGGTGAGCCATCAGTAGGACATCCCCTGAGGGCTCCCAGTATGTGTAAGGGGGCAGGTTGGGCTGAGGGAACACCCACCCCCAATGCACGAATTTTGTGCACCAGGCCCCTAGTATATTCATAATACCAGATGTAACTACAGGAAAACAATTAATGACAACTTTTTGCACTTCAAATAAACTACAAACTCCACTTGCTCCTCTGAAAACACAACAAACTGGTATTCTAAATATTAACATATCACCCTGGATGGTATTCTCAATGGTTAGAGCATCACCCTGACCATTAAAGGGTCTCAGGTCAAGGGCAATAACTGGATTACAGGTTCGTCCTGGCCTAGTCCACCAAGGGCAATAACTGGATTACATGTTTGTCCTAACCCAATCCACCCAATCAGGGCTCATGTGGGAGGCACCCATTCACTAGTATAGATGTCTCTCTCTCCCCCAACTCCCATCCCCTTCTGTTCTAAAAAGCAATGGAAAAATATCCTTAGGTGAGGATTAACAAAAAATAATAAAAACTTGTATACTTATTGATATTCTGTTCCTAAATTTTTAGGATTTACCCTGTAGCTCAAGCTTTTAAACTCTTCCCATATTTTAAAAGTTTTTCTTTCTATTTTTATAAAGTGGGTTTTTCACCATGCCAAATCATGAACATTTGTTTTTGTTGTTAATCATCACCCGAGAATATTTTTCCATTGATTTTTACAGAGTGGAAGGGAGAGGGAGACACAGAGGCAAAAAAACATTGATGTGAGAAAGAGACATCCATTGGTTGTCTCCCACAGGCCCCCTGACCAGGGCCAGGATTAAGCCTGCAACCAAGGTATGTGCCCCTAACCTTTTAGTCCAAGGGCCATCAATTATCCACTGAGCCAAACTGGCTGGGACTCTTGTACATTTTTATGTGAATTTATAGTAAAAGAAAATATACTGTGTCAAAATTTCATAGACTTTAAAAAAGGCAAAAGATAAAGAAGTGAAATATGAAAACTGACCTTGTTATTAACTGTTTCATTTTCTGTGACCACCAAAGCAGCTTCTTAAAATACAAAATAAAATAAGAATTCATGCAGCTGTATTTCATTTATCAAGATCCTAAAATGTACTACATAGTAACTACATGAAAATGTATAAAACTGACAAAAGAGTAAAGAATTTAAGTAGGAAGTAGCTACAGAAGTAACAATGGGTTTTAAATAACACATTTAGTTTTATCCCAAGAACAAAATTTCAGAATAATCAAGAGACAGGGTGCAAAGCTGAATCCTAATAGTCTTAATTTCACTTAGGTTATGACCGTGGTATTTAAAAGTATAAATACATACTTTACATACATAACATGAAATTAAACACTTTATTTTCTTAAAATTTAAATTTTCTATCTCTAACATAAGAGAACAAAATAAAATTTCTATTGGCCTACCTGAAGTAGTTTCTTGAGCACTATTTTCAGTAGCTTTGACTTCCATACTGGTCTTTATTTCAGACTTTTCTGCATGAAAAAGTTTGCTTTAATAGTCTAGAAAAACACACTAATATAATTAAACTAATGAATCTAAACAGAAACTTAAGCTAGTTTTATTTTGTCACTTCAACTCTTTAGGATGACCTGTTTTAAGTCAAAGCTAACACAAGTTTCTCTTTGAAAACAAAACAATCCCTTTGAAGATTTTTAAGCAATAATTTTAAAATATACTTTGAATGTACACCAAGAGGATCTAAAGAAAACACGAAATTACATCATTTCAAGGTTACCTTGTATAGTCAGAGATTTATTGGTATCTTTGTTTTTGACAACGCCAGCCTTTTTGACTTCCAGAGACTTCTTTCCACTGGACTTTGCTGTAAAAAAATTGAACCATTATTTTAAGGGTCTGTTTGGTCATTTAGTAGTTTCACACTTATATATTAGTAAACAAGTAGTGCATCTTAATTATAAAAGCAGTTATTTTCTACATATTTACTTCCATTTGTTTTATTTTTTTATTGTTTAAAGTATTACGTATGTCTCCTTTCCAATACCTTTTTACCAATAAGATTTAAACCAAATGTAAAATGATATACAATTTTTGTTGATGGCCATTAATGAGCCACAAATTAACCCTCAGATGACAGAAACACATTATAATCACTTAGGTTATGACTTTAGAAGTTATTTTATAACTTCTAAAAGGTTCTTTACACATTATTCTATTTGAAAAAATAGTAATACTAAACAAAGCATGTTAAACATTACATTTATTTAAAACTAGAGGCTCAATGCACAAAGTTTGTGCACTCGAGGGGAGGGTATTCCTCACCCCGGCCTGCACCCTCTTGCAGTCGGACATCCTTAGCACTACTGCAGAGGCGAGAGAGGCTCCTGCCACCTCCGCTGCGCTCACCAGCTGTGAGCCCGGCTTCTGGTGCACTGACCACCAGGAGGCAGCTCCTGCATTAAGCATATTCCCCCTGGTGGTCAGTACACATCATAGCGACCGGTTGTTCTTCTGTTCAATCAATTTGCATATTAGCCTTTTATTATATTACTAGAGGCCCTGGCACACAATATTCATGCAGATTGGGGGGGAGGGTAATCCCTCAGCCCAGCCTGCATCCTCTCCAATCTTGGACCCCTCGAGGGTTGTCAGACTGCCTGTTTAGGTCCATTCCCTCTCACAATCCAGGACTGCTGGCTCCCAACTGCTCACCTGCCTGCCTTCCTGATTGCCCCTAACCACTCTCCTGCCATCCTAATTGCCCCTAACTGCCCTTGCCTACAGGTATGGTCATCCCTAACTCCTTTCCCCTTGCAGGCCTGGTATCTCCCTACTACTCTCCCCTGCAGACCAGAGTCCCGCCCAACTGCTCTTCCCTGAAGGCCTGGTCACCCCCAACTTCCCTCATCTACCAGCCTGGTCACCCCTAACTGCCCTTCCCTGAAGACTTGATCGCCACCAACTGCCCTCCCTTGCAGGCCTGGTCCCTCCCAAATGCCCTCCCCTGCTGGCCTGATCGCCCACAAGTACCCTCACTTGGAAGCCTGGTCCTTCCCAACTGCCCTCCCCTGGTGGCCATCTTGTGTCCACATGGGGGCAGCCATCTTGTATGTTGGAGTAATGGTCAATCTACATATTACTCTTTTATTAGATAGGATAGAGGCCTGTGCATGGGTGGGGGGTCAGCTGGTTTGCCCTGAAGGGTCCCCTGGATCAGGGTGGGGGTTCCCTTGGGGCATGGGGTGGCCTGGGTGAAAGGCCTGTGATGGTTTGCAGGCTGGCCACGCCCCTTAGCAACCCAAGCAGAGGCCATGGTTCTGGGATTTATTTATCTACTACAATTGAAACTTTGTAGCCTGGAGTGCAGCCAAGCCTTCTGCTTGCTCAGTGATGGCAGCCATTTCTGTTGGATTTAATTATCTTATATAATTGAAACTTTGTAGCCTTAAGCAGAGGCCAAGGCAGGCCATGGCTGCAGGAGCTGGCTTCCTCCATCGCAGGGAGCAACCCTAGCCTCCTGCTCTCTTCAGCTCTGTGGCTGCCACCATTTCTGTTGGGATTCTACAATTGAAACTTTGTAGCCTGGGGCAGATAGAAAGCTTGGCTTCCTCCACTGCCGGGGTAAACCAAGCCTCCCTCCTGCTCTCTGTGGCTGCAGCCATCTTGGTTGGATTTACTTGCATATCTGCTCCTGACTGGCTGGTGGGCGTGGCTTGTGGCTTGTTCTATCTTTTATTAGATAGAACTATATAGGATAGTGTTCCATCCTATATAATAAAAGAGAAACATGCAAATTTGACTGTACCTTCGCTCCTGATTGGCTATGCTACCAGCCAATCAGGAGTGGGGGCGGGGCCAAGTGGCCTGAGCCCAGGGCTTGGGGGTGGAGATGAAACAGTGGTGGTGGTGGTGTCGAGCGCCCAGCCCCCGGGCGCTGTGAGGGGAAGTGGCGGCAGGGAGTGCCCAGCCCCCAGGGATGGGTGATTGCAGGCAGCCGAGGCTGAGCTGAGCAGGGCGATGGTTGGGCAGGCTGGGGGTGAGCTATCAGTTGGACACCCCCTGAGGGCTCCCAGTATGTGAGACGGGGCAGGGTGGGTTGAGGGACCACCCACCCCCAGTGCACGAATTTCGTGCACCAGGCCCCTAGTTTCTTTATAAAGGAAATACATCTTGTAACATAGAAAAAAAAAAAATCTTCACAGTAATAAACATCAGAACTGTACAAGCTAGGGAAGGTAATATGAAGTGATAGCTCCAAAAAAAAAAAAAAAAAAGGAAAACAAAGATTGAACAATTTGTAAGGGGGAAGTGGCAGAGCAGCCTGTAATTATACAGGGTAAGGCAAAACAGACTTATAGTTGTCGATATGAAAAATAATACAATACTTAATAAGTAATAATACAAACACGACACATGAAATTTTTGACCCTCTATAGGTATCAAAAATGTTTCAATACAAAATATGTTAATGATAGGAAATGTCAAAGACCAAAATACCAAAAATTTTAAGTCCTGTATGTTTTAGGTTTTAAATATCAAAGCAGTATCTACTAAACTTTTCAAGATGTTATTAGGTACTAAAAGCTATATAAAGTTAAAACTTGTATATTTAATTTTATTGTTGACAGTATTACAGATGTCCCCCCATAATTGCCGCCATCCCAGGCCTTCACAACACTATTGTCTGTGTTCTTTGATATCATTGTATTATATTCAAGGCAATTTAAGAATATACTTAAAATGGAGCCAGAAAGAGACTTTGCTTGGGGAAATGGATGCACCAAGCAACTATTATATGAACATTCTGGCTCTGCCACTAACAATGATATTTGCCAGTTCAACACTGCTTCCTTTCCTTTCTACCATTATGGGGAAGATGCAGTGTACCGATAATGTTTTATTGAGTTGTACGCTTGAAACATAACCAATGTCACCCCAATAAATTTAATAAAATGAATAAATAAAATATATTTTGAAGTGGGGAATATCGTCAATAATATTTTAATTACTATATATGGTTTCAGGTGGTAATAGTCTTACTGGGGGGAATCACTTTGTATGTTATATAAATGTCTAGGAACTATGCTATAAGCTTGAAACTAATACAACATTGAATGTCAACTGCAAAAACATACTTAATAACACCTCTCCCTCCCAACAGTCTTACCTGTTTTTATTGAAGCTTTATTAGCTTTAGCAGCTACAGTTACCACAGATTTTACAGAACCCGCTGATTTCCCTAAATCAGAAAAAGCTGTGGTCAAAAGCTGTTGATATTTTTAACCAATATCAACAGTCCCCGAAAAACCTCACAAAGAATGAATGTAAGAGCAATAGGCTATGTTTTATCCAAAATATAAAATGCTATCACCTATTGGCACACGGCCTTATTTATTTAGTCTCACCTGAAGATACATTGTTTTTTAAATTTATTTTTTAGAGAGGAAGAGAGAAAGGGAGAGAGAGAAGGAAAGGGAGGGCAGAGTGATGGGGAAAGGGAGAAACAGTGATGTGAAAGAAACAGCAATCAGCTGCCTCCCTCAGGCGGGCCCCCACCATGGATTGATCGTGTAATCTAGATATGTGCCCTGACCAGGAATCAAACCAGCACCTTGGGAGTACGATACTCCAAACAACTGAGCCATCAGGCGAGGGCACACAGGCCATTTTTAAAATACAGCAAAGATAATAATGTCTTCAGAAGAAAAGCATCACTGAAGCAAGAATTCAGGAACATAAAAATGGCATTCAGACAAGTTAAATAAATCTCTGAATGTGTGGATCAACTTGAAGCAAAATTACTAACTGCAAGGATATAAAAATAGCCCCATGTAATATGTATGAATGTATGTATGTACGCATTTATTTATGGGTCGGTCTGTCTACTGTTAATCCTCACTTGAAGATATTTTTCAGTCCAGTTTTTTGTACTTTCATTGCTCTGATCTTTGTTTTTACATTTCCATCTATCACTGCTGCTTATTTTCCAAGATGATGTTTATAAAGACTATGATTATCAAAGTGTCACTAAAAAGACCACCACAAAACCTTTTCCATTCATTAAACAACAGGAGATTTAGCTCTGAAAATGAGGATTCATAACAACTAACAAGGCAGTATGAGGGAAAAGCCTAGATCAGAAGTCGGTAGCTCCAAGCTGAATTCCACGTTAAGTTGTGAAGAGTTGGAGGCATTAATTGGTTTCTGTGCATGTTTTCCCATTTATAAATAAGGATGGTAACCGCCATAATTATCTAACAGAGCCGTGTGAGAATATGATAATGCTTAGAAAAGTTATATAAAGAAAAACAATTATTGGCATCCACAACAACCAACTGAAAATAGTTTATAAGTTTACCTGTGTATCCAAAGACAGACCCAATCTCTGCTCAAAAAGAAGGAACCAATCCTTATGAATTGTCACTTGTCATTAAAAATATTATCACACTGCAGTAACCTGAGTACTAATGAGCCCTTAAATTATTTTCACCTCTCTCTATGTTATTACCACAAGTCAATTCACTTTACTGCTTCTAAAGGGGACCAGAATGTAAGAAAAATATATAAAATTGATTTCCAACAGTTAAAAGGGACTTTAGCATCCACTCACCTAAATCCCCACCAGTGACTCACATATATTTACTATCAAAGCAATATCAAGTTGTTTGCTAAATAAATGCATCTTCAAGTTTTCTAGCATCCCTGGCATCCTCAGGTTACTGCTTCTAAGCAACTATTATATGAACACTCTGGTTCTGCCACTATCAATGATATTTGCCAATTCAACATTGCTTCTTTTCCTCTCTACCATTATAGGGAAGAATTTAATACACTCGCCTCTATCCACTTAACTGGCATTTAGCAGAAATAGGAGGGAAAATAGAATGGAAAATAATGCAAGGGGGAAGAAAAAAATTAAAAATTACTTTATAACCAATGATAATCCATAAAAACTGCAAAGAGAACATAATTTGCAGTAAATTCATCTGGATTTTTTTAATAAAATAAACAGAAGACCTAAATAAAAGAAAAAGAGGAAACTATCTCTGATAACCATTATGAGAAACAGTTTCCCAGTCAAATGATCTTATTTTTATAATTACTGCAAGGGAGTGCATTATCTCCTAAAAATTTCTAGACAACTATAAATTTTAAATATTAGTATACATTCAGCTCATACCATTTCACATGAAATCCAATACTACTGTTACATACTTCTTAAATGATTTAAAGTTTACTAATATGTCTAGAATTCTAATAAAAAAACATACCTGAAGATTTATTCCCTTTGCCTACAGATGTTTTAGCTTGTCCAGTTTTGGCTAAAATAACAAACAAAAAACATATCAATAATACATTACAAATAATATCATTTAGATTTAGGAAAAACACAACCTGGTAATGATTTTGAAAAAACACTGCAAGATATATCTTTATACTCATCTTTGTATACACATGGAACAGTAACTACAGGTAAACTCTTGGACATAGACTTGCTGACACAAAGGCACAGATTTAAATTTCAACAACATTAAATTGTTCTCCAAAAAGGTTGTACCAATTAATATCCCTATTAATAGAACGTAAGAGTGGGGCTTCCCCATTTCCACACAAACACAGTATGTAAAAAAAGTTATTACTCCAATCTGGGATGGAAACTAGTATAATTTTGTTGTCTAATTATGAGTAAAGAGCCAATTTTCATATGTGTAACTCATCTCTATGATTTGCCTATATTTGTCAATTTATTTTGGGGGGCTTGTTGAGGTTTTTCTTATTGTTTACTAGAGCTTTTGATATATGAGAAAGATTAGAATATCACAAAGATAACAGAATATTTCTCCTGTCCTACTGATCTTCTATTTATCCAACTATATGAAAATATTTTGAATCTTTAACTGTATAATCCTATATAATAAAGAGGTTAATATGCAAATTGGCCATCATTCCAACACACAAGATGGGTGCCCCCATGTGGTCAAAGATGGCCGGCCCCATATGGGCACAAGATGGCCACCACAAGATAACCCGCAGGGGAGGGCAGTTAAGGGTGAACACGCCTGCAGGGGAGGGCAGTTGGAGGCAACCAGACTGGCAAGGGAGGGCAGTTAGGGTGAGATGGCCAGCAAGCGAGGGCAGTTGGGGGCAACTAGGCCTGCAGGGAAGGATAGTTGGGGTCAGCAGGGGAGGATAGTTGGGGTCAGTAGGGGAGGGCAGATAAGGACAATCGGGCCAGCAGGGGAGCAGTTAGGCGTTGATTAGGCTGGCACGGAAGTGGTTAAGGGAGTGATCAGGTTGGCAGGCAGAAGCGGTTAGGAACAATGAGGCAGGCAGGCGGACAGGCAGTGAGCGGTTGGGAGCCAGCAGTCTTGGATTATGAGAGGGCAATCGGACATCTCTCAAGGGGTCCCAGATTGAAGAGGGTGTAGGCTGGGCTGAGGGACACACACCTCTCCTCTCCCCTGCCCCCCATGCATGAATTTCGAGCACTGGACCTCTAGTATATTATAGTATCTGTTACTCATAGTCCATTCTACTCTTCCTTTCCTTTGCAGAACTTTCCTAACTATTCTAATTTTTTTATGTATAAAAAATACCAACTTATAATAAGCTTACCTGCTTTAAAAAAATCTTATTGGTATTTTACTAGGTTCATAATATTTATGTTTCAATACATGAAAAAAAAGGGAAGATTCTAATGGTGAGGCTTTCTATCCAAAAATGAGGCATTTTCTCATTTTATTTTATGCCTCTTAGTAGTATTTTAAAGTTTCTTTTCATAGCTTTTACCTTTTTTATTATTGTAAATGGAATATTTTATTAAATTACATGTAAATTGTTATTCTTATATAATAAAGCAATTAAAGCATTAGAGAATTGATGGCTAATTATATTAACAGCATTTCAATATTCTCTTGGATTTTCCATATATACTTGAGTTTTCTACCATCCTTCCTATATAATAAAAGCCTAATATGCAAATTCTCCCCTCAACCAGGAGTTTGGCTAGGGGATGGGTCCAGCCAGCCAACCTTCTGTATCCCTTCCCCCTCAACCACCCCCACCCTCAATTGGTGCCCCCACCCCAATCAAGGGCAGGGCTGGCAGGCCAACCTCCCACATCCCCTTCCCCTCCCTGACTGGCCCAATTGGTCCCAACTGGGGCAGGCCGGCTGGACCCCACCTGTGCAGGAATTCATGCACTGAGCCTCTAGTAAATACACATTTGCAAATAATACTATATCCCACATTCTAATTTTTATGCCTCTTAGCTTACAATGCACTGGTTGGTGGCTATTATATCTTAGAATAATATTTATGTAATTCATAGAAGTGAAAAGTATTCCTTGTTTCGTTGCCAATTTTAATGGAATCACTTCTATTATTTCATTATTAAGCATATGCTGGCTGCTGACTTGATATATGTGTATATGTTTCTATGTATATGAACAAAAGTATGAATACACACATACACTATCATATTAAGAAGGTAGTTATCTACTTTGAGAACTTTTTCCAATGCTAGGAATGAATAAATGTTAAACTTTACTAAAGATTTTTTTTTGCAGCATTTATCTTTCTCTAATATGGTAAAATGAATGAACAGATTGCCTAATTTTGAATCATCTTTATATTTCTGATATGAGCCCCTCTTGGACACAATATAGTATTTCTTTAATGTGCTCCCAGACACTATGTGCCAATATTTTACTTAAAAGTGTTATCAATATATTCATAAGTAAAGTTATTCTACATGGAAAACTGGGAGAGATCCCATATGACCTTCACCCAGTTTCACATAATGGTAATATTTTGTATAACTATAGTATAATATCACAAACAAGAAACTAATACTGATACAATCTACCATCGTTCAAATTTTCCCAGTTTTACATGCACTAATTAATGTGTATTTAGTTTTATGAAATTTTATCATAGTGTGTAGATTACTGTAACCAGGAGTCAAGATACATAACAGTTACATCTCAAGGATCTTTCCTACTATTCATTTTAGCAACAGCCACCTCCTTCTCTCTCCTCAAACCTTCACAAACACTCATCTGTTGTTCTCTATTAATTTTATCATTTCAAGAATGTTATAGAAGTAGAAGATTATACTACTAATGAATCAAATTTAAAAACTTCCAACATGAATCTTCAAGGCACTCTATAAAGTGCTTCATCAATTCTGTTACCTTTATTATGTCATCTCCCTAACTGAAGTATCTTCTGCCTCTGTATGTCATCTGTTTTCACATTCACATTTAAAACTTTAGTCAAAATTTACTACTCTCCAGAAGCCATCCAGAGCCACCTTCACTAATTTCCAATTACTTCAGTACACTATTCAACTAAACATGATGGAAAATGAGATATTCTACAAAACCCAATTTTCTAGTCACCTAAATATCAGTTTTCAGAAAACTAATTAATTTATTCTGAATAGAAATCCAGAACATTCTATACACTTGCCTTTCCATAAGAGAGCAATTTAATATTCTGGCCAAAACCAGTTTGGCTCAGTGGATAGAGCGTTGGACTGCGGACTGAAGGGTCCCGGGTTCGATTCCGGCAAAGGCATGTACCGTGGCTGCGGGCACATCCCCAGTAGGAGGCGTGCAGGAGGCAGCTGATCGATGTCTCTCTCTCATTGATGTTTATGACTTTCTATCTCTCTCCCTTCCGCTCTGTAAAAAAAATCAATAAAATATAATAAAAAAAAAAAAAAGAAGAAGAAGAAGTAGAAACTCTCAAGGGAAAATTACTTGGAGATCCAATTACATGTTAAAAAAAAATTTAATATTCTGATTTTATGTCTACTTAATTTTAGCTTTTGTGTTTTATCCTTCACTATCAAGGTATTTAATTCTCCCTAGATTGGAGTATATATTTTAGCAATAACTTCTTTGTCTCCACCTTTTCAAACCTAAATGGAATAAGGAAAAAAATGTAATCTAGTTTATTTAAAATCAGATGAACAATTCATTTAGCTAGATTCATAAAAAAGGCCTAAAGTGCTCTCCTCTGTATAAAGAAACAACTTTTACCATGTGAATACAATATTTTTTATTTCCATTTTATCTTTTTTGTTTTACTTTCAAAAACAAAGTGGAAGAGACAAGCAATCTTAACATACTTTGTTTTGTCTTGTGGGTTTATTAGGAGGGGATAAAGAGAGGCATTGCAAAACTAATGCAAACAGCTATTCACTATAGAACTATGAGAGGTACTTCAGAAGAGGTCCCTTACCTACATAGTAAATAGCCTAATACAGGAGCCAATCTGGGTCCCTACTACTAAAGCACAATAAATAATGTCTTCTGGTAAGAAGTTTCTAGTAAAATGACAAAATACACATATCTGAAGGAGTATTAAAAATAGCAACTTACTGGCAGAAGGTGAGATCACAATTTCAACAGCTTTGGAAGCATCTGTATCTTTTCTATTTAAAAGAAGAAAAATTTAGCAAATTCTAAGTTCTAAAACTTCTAAAGATGTAATTTAAATCTAAAAAAGTTTAAAATAATTCAATTCGAACACTGTCCCATTTAAACTAGAGCCAAAGTAGTAAAATATTAAAAATGCAATTGTAAAATTGAAATTTTTCAATTCATATGCATTCATTCTCACATGAAATTACAGAAATCACTTACTTTAAAGCAGATGTTTTCTTTGAATCTATCTTTTTCTTCACCTCTTTGTTCTATGAAGGAAAAATATTTTGAAAAATTAACCTTTAGACAATACAAAAAAGCGTAAGAAAAATTTTAAAAGCATTAAAAAATCTTCCTACCCTAAAGTGTAAATGCATATTACTTTTCTCTAATTAGATATATTCTCTTCAACCTGTAATCATTTCTGACATAATTTTAGATCCTACTTTTTTTTTTTTTTTAATGGAACCCGGATTTTTAATGAATTTCATTTTTAGATCCTACCTTTTACCATCTACATCTTATCACTATCTTTTAAAACATTTCAAATAGCACTATGACATTTCAGATGTCTAAATATCATGCTGATCCAATCTACCACCATCTTTTGCTTTGACTACAATAACACCTAGTCACAGTCTCTCTGCTGTTGTGTCCTTGCCTTTTTACCCACTCCCTCAAATCTATTCTCAGTATACAGCTTGCCATTCCTAGACCTTTCATCACACTCACAAGAAAAGCCAATACTTACAATGGACTATAAATTTTCACCACGTTTCATACTCCCCCCCTTTCAAAAGCCCCAAATCACCACATATCTCTATATACTCCTCTACTTCCAACCCCAAGCATCCTTTATCCTCCTCAAACAAGCTGCATATGTATGGATCTCAAAAGCCATTTGAAGTAGCTGTTCTTTCTATCTGGAATGCTCTCAACCCGGAGAATGGCTTGCTCCCTCACCTCCTTCAGTGTTTGCTCTTCATAACTACCTTATTGAAAGTTGCACAGTGCCTCAGTCCCCAACAAGAGCACTTCTATTCCCCTTTTCTGTTTTCTCCACAGCGTTTGCTGCTAACAGACATAATATGTATACATTCTTAGTTTCCTTGCAGTCTTTCTTTCCTTACCCCTTGAAGTTAACCTCAGTAACACCAGATTTTTATTAATTACTCTTCCCAATGCCTAAAATCATGCTTGGCAATTACTGAACATGCAGTAAATATATGTTAAATTGATCTGAACTTCATTTCTTTTGCACTAGATGGGATTTTATTTCAAGCACCTCAACCCAGTGAGTTAGATGATATTCATCCTCCAATTTTTTTATTCTACTAGTGGTTATTTTCCATTTTTAAAGATATTTGAAACTATAAATTTCTTCTGTATAAATTTAAAATTTCAGTCCCTACCCTTTAGCTACATACCAATTTTTAATTATATATTTTAGGTAATTTTTTTTGTAATTTTAAGTAACATTTTTGCAATTGTTATTTCATAAATATATCCTTACTTAGATTTTATTGTTTAAATGCTCATTACCAATCATTTTATATCATAGTTTCTCTATTTCTTAATGTTCTGCATTTTTATAACAATATTTTAGGGAAGATGCAAAGATGAAATACTTTATGAGCCCATGCATGTCTGAAAATACTGTCTTAGCTCACAACCTAGTATTTGACTTGATAAAGATGTACTGAACTACCATGAATCAACTTCTTCCCATTCAACCTTGAAAATATAGTGCTCTGCTACCTAAGGCTAGACTCTTCCTTTTTATAGTTATACCATTTCTGACTGAACCAATATGGGATACCTCCTAAGTATGATATTTAAAATTTTATTTAAGTGGTGTTAAGTATTTAAGTGGTGTCCCCTTTCCATAATTCCAGTTAAATGCAGTTTGGTTCTCCTATTCATCATGTCTTTCCTCCTCCTCATATTAGGAATTTTAACCTTCTAAATAGACTAAGCTAAAGAAGGTTGAAAGCACATCTGTCTCATTCACCACTGACCGCAGCATCTACAGATACCACAATGTCTGACCCATAACAGATGTTTAAAAAGTTTGATGCAGCCGAAACCGGTTTGGCTCAGTGAATAGAGCGTCGGACTGCGGACTGAAGGGTCCCGGGTTCGATTCCGGTCAAGGGCATGTACCTTGGCTGCGGGCACATCCCCAGTAGGGGGCGTGCAAGAGGCAGCTGATCGATGTTTCTCTCTCATTGATGTTTCTGACTTTCTATCCCTCTCCCTTCCACTCTGTAAAAAATCAATAAAATATATTTTTTAAAAAAAAGTTTGATTCAAATGAAATTGAACACTCATCTGAATTGATTGTATCTTTTTGGTTTTATAGCCTGTTACTCACTAGATTTCCCATAATGATCTCCAGCATTGTTTTTCATTTCCATGAAATCTTGAACCTTAGTTAACTCTTCTAGGTTTTGCATGTAATGTTCCCAAGAATGTTGCTGAAAACATTAAGTTAAAATTTTAAGTGTTGAATTTACTTCTGTTTGTTTTTGCAGAGGGTTGAGTTGCAGCACTATTTGACAGCTGCAATGGTTTATTGTTTGTGGGGAAATCTGATCATACTTTTTTCTAGATCAAGAGTTCCTGTTTCTTTAAGGAAAATTTTGTTAAGTATGGCCATGTGTCCATTTCTATGGGAAAAATAGAATGCTTTCTTTCATCATATTATTCATAGTGGTACTAGAGAAAGTAACTAAAAAAAAAAAAAAAGATAAAAATCACTGTAAAAGATTGTTAGGTTGGCTTGTAATTAAAGAACAAGGTAATTTAGTTTCCGTCAGACTGTGTAGAACCATACTTAAATCCTTCAGATTTAAATATAGAAATGTAGGCCCTAGTAGGTTTGATTCGGAAAGAGCATTGGCCTGGGGACTGAAGAGTCCTGGGTTCTATCCTGGTCAAGGGGACATGCCCAGGTTGCAGGCTCGATCCCCAGGAAGCAGCCGACCAATGACTCTTTCTCCTCACTGATGTTCCTCTCTCTCTCCCTCTCCCTTCCTCTCTGAAATCAATAAAAATACATTAAGGAAAAAAATAAAAATATAGTCCTGGCTGGTTTGGCTTGGTGGATGGAGCGTCTGCCTGTGGACTGAAGGGTCCCGGGTTCAATTCTGATCAAGGGCACATGCCTGGGTTGCAGGCTCAATTCCCAGTGGGGGGGTATTGGTGCAGGAGGCAGCCAATCAATGATTTTCTCTCATCGATGTTTCTATCTCTCTCCCTCTTCCTTCCTCTCTGAAAATACATTTTTAAAAAATAAAAATACATTGATATAGGAAATTTTTTACCTTTTCTGTAAATTACTTTATTGATTCCAAGAAGCAGCAAAACAGAGAGCATGTTTTGTGAATCACTGCCAGAGTCAAAGGTAGTCCCAACAAGGAACATCAAATGCAGGCATAAAAGTTTTTCTTGGTTTTGACTATTCAATAATCCATTTCAAAATTATGATCTGACCAAGAAAGCTGTAACACTACTCTTCTTTGTCCTAGTTTGAAATTCCAGCTTCTTCTGGACTTGCTCTGGCAGGAAAACTTGAGGTTGTCTCTATGATTTAACACGCTAAAAAGATTGTCCCCATATACTTCCAACCTGAGGAAGCCATAACCAGAGCTCTGTTGCCAGTCTCCCTCCAGTCAATCCCTAAGCCATCTGATGCTCTATCACAGTGGTTCCCAACCTTTCTAATGCTGCGACCCTTTAATACAGTTCTTCATGCTGTGGTGACCCCCAACCATAAAATTATTTTCATTGCTACTTCATAACTGTAATTTTGATACTGTTATTAATCAAATTGTAAATATCTGTGTTTTCCGATGGTCTTAGCAACCCTGCTAGGGTTCTCAACCTGTGTGGGTTGCGACCCATAGGTTGAGAACTGCTGCTCTTTTCTCTTCTCCCCTTCAATCAATTTGCTAAGCTTTCTTTGCATTGAGAGTTAATTGCCCCAACTAATTCATTCTTCCAGATGAATCTTTCTAATCCATTTCATTTCATCTCTACTCAAATAATGTTTAATTGTCTACAGGATAAAGTTTAAGGTCTTAAATTATGCATTTAATTCTTGCTTCCCCTTAACCTCCTCTGTAACCAGAGTTGACTTTGTGTAACAGTTCTGGTAAATCAAATGTGAGTAAAAGTCGCTCATCGTTCCCAGAAGGGGGGAAAAAAAAATCAAAACCCATTTTGCTCTTGATTTTTATTCATTTCTTCTGCTTAAAAGATAGAAATTATGCTAGAAGCAACCATCTTACAACTGAAAAAAAAAAGTACATGCTAAAGATGGTGGAGCAGATAAATAAAAAGGCTGGGTTCCTAAAGACAGGGAGCCCCTATACTGGACAGGGACCACCTACCTGCAGATTTCCTGCTATGGGTAAAAAACCTCTGATTTAATAAACCTAGTTGAAAATAAAAAAATTTTAAATGAAAAAGTTGGTAATGACTAGGATTACCATATATAATTGATTATCCAAATCAGGACAACAGGAATAAACGGATGGCATGTAGCAGGTATAAACTAGGATAAGGGCTATTCTGATAGAAAATGAGAAATAGAAATCCTTTCTCTAGTCCAGCTGGTGTGGCTCAGCAGTTGAGCACTGACCCAGGAACCAAGGAATTGCCTATTCAATTCCCAGTCAGGGCACATGTTTCTAACTCTTATCCATCTCCATTCCTCTCTCTCTCTAAAAAAATCAATAAAAAATAATATGAAAAAAGTAAATTGAAGTTCCTTTAAAAAAAAATCATTTCTCTAATGGCAATTTAAATACTCATAATAAATACAAGTAAATATAAGAAATAAATTTAACATTCCCTCCAAAAAGTACAAGAATGTTATGGGGAAAAATAGAAAACTTTCAGAAGAGATAAGCCATGTTTTTTTTAACAGATATCAGTTATTATAAAAACATCAATACAATTTCAATAAGTATTGACTAACCTCCCAATAAAATTTTTCAGAGAACTTAAACTGATTCTAAAACTAATACACAGGAGTAAATGTTCAGAATTGAGTAAAATAAATTTAAATAAAGAACAAAGAAAAAGAATTTTACTACTCGCCAAAACTGGTTTGGCTCAGTGGATAGAGGGTCGGCCTGTAGACTGAAGGGTCCCAGGTTCGATTCCGGTCAAGGGCATGTACCTCGGTTGCGGGCACATCCCCAGTAGTGAGTGGGTGTGCAGGAGGCAGCTGACTGATATTTCTCTCTCATCAATGTTTCTGACTTTCTATCCCTCTCCCTTCCTCTCTGTAAAAAATCAATTAAAAAAATATTTTTAAAAAAGGATTCTACTAGAAAAATAGGCAAATATTATAAATTTTATAGTTATAACAAGTGAAATCACACAGCACAGGCACAAAATTAGACTGATGTGACAACAGTCTGAAACATATCTATGTATACAAGGTAATTTATATACATGAAGTTAGCTTTTCAAATATATAGGGAAAAACAAATTAGGCACGTGTTAAAAGTGTGGCAGACAACCAAATCAACTATCCGTAATGTGGCTAATCATTCGCCAAAAAACGTTCATGAGCTGTGGATTTAAATATGTAGACTATAGTTGTAGATACGTAGTATTTATTTATGTCAGGGAAACTACTACAGTGTTTTTTCCCAACATGTGGCCTTTTTCGATAAAATTTGTTAAAAATAACAGTGAATGAAATAACAACAAAAAATAACCTGTTAATTTAACTCAACTATGGTAGAAATAAAGTTAGGGGCCACTTATGGGCAGAAAGAATGGTTGTAAGGATTTGCAAGAAGTATGCAAGGGACTTCCAAGACGTTATCAATATTATGGTTTGTGACCAAGGCAGAGGTTTCACAAATATTTCCAAATTTTGTTAAGTATTTCCTCCTAGTCTATTGCTCACCATTTAATAATGTGTATAAGCTAAAACAGTCATACACCACATAATGATCAATAACAAACCACATATATGATGATGGTCTCATAAGAAGAACCCCAAGAAAATTCACAGTGAATGGATTAGCAAAAGCTTTTGATTTTAACAAGCTCCTTAAAAAGTTTGAAAACGTGGACCCTACACTGAAAGGTTTCATGGCATATTATCTGATTACAAGCAAATCTATGATGAAAAAAAGGAAGCAAGCAAACCATCATAGACATGTTCCTGAAAAAAGAGACACCTCCTCAAGAAGGGCCTCAGGCAGGTCCTTCCGGAGGAATTCTAAAGAAGCTAAGTGTTATTACAAGAGTCCAAAAGTTTAAAATTTTAAAGATTGTAAAAATGTTACAGTAAGGGTAATTTATTATTGAAGAAAAATATTTTATAGTGTAGCCTATGTGTACAGTATTTATAAAGTCTACAGTAATGTAATGTCCTAAGCTTTCACATCATTCACCACTCAGATTTATCCTGAGCAACTTCCAGTTCTGTAAGTTCCATTTAAGTAAGTGCCTTAAACAGATGAACCATTTCTCATCTCTTACACTGAATTTTACTGTACCTTTTAAATATACAGATATGTTTAGACACACACAAATATTTACCACTGTGTTACAATTGCCTTCAGTATTCAGCACAATAACATGCTGTACAGGTTTGCAGCGCAGGAGCAATAAGCTATCCCATACAGCCTAGATGTGTACTAGTTAAGTGCATGGTGATGTTACCTAGTGACATATTTCTCATAGCATACAGCACTCTTTCAGCAAAACATAATTATATATACACATATTAAAGTTATTTATTTCAGTGCATTTAAATCTATATGTGTACAATGCTATGTAAACATCTGCTTTATGCATTTTTCTGTATGTGCCAAACTTAAGCAAAAACAAAAAACCTTAAAACTAATACAATAATGAAACTTAATAATGAAACAGGTCTAAATACAGCTTACCTGTGCCTTTTTCCTTCCTGGAACAGACACCTTCACATTTTTCCCTTTGACCAAAAGAGGTGTTGTTTCAATATACTTCATGACTGCGGTGACTGCCTCCTTAAACTCCATTTTCAAGTAAGCCTGAAAGAAAACAGATATTCAGTAAAGAGAATCTAACTTTAAAATGCTCTGCATGCCTTAATACTATTTACTTTGTGTATCATAAAACCATGAAATCACCTCAAGTCTTGATTTTTACCTTTTTTTTTTCCTGCTCAAGTGTAGATATATCTTCAGGATGTTTTCACACATGAAATGGACTTTTAACCTTATACCATTACAAATGGACCTTTAACCTTACACCATTACAAAAACAAGAAGAGGGAAATAGCCTTCCATGTTTAGGCTCAGAGAACAATGAGAAATGGGAAGACAGGGCTCAATTACAAACCAATCATAAGGCAGGATCTGGTTGAGTTGCTTTAAGTCTGACTTTTTAAAAAATCCTCACCTGAGGGTATGTTTAGAGAAAGGAAAGGGAGAGAGAGAGACATGGACTGATTGCTCTCTACACACGCACCAATCAGGCCTCGAACCCACCACCTTTTGTATATGGGACAATGCCCAAAACAACTGAGCCACCTAGCTAGTTTGATGAACTTTATTATCTGAGTTACAGGAATATAACCCACATATAAAAAAATACTGTACAAAGTCACTTATTTTAGTATAAGCTTACTGGTATGCTAAAACAAATAGTTGGCCCGCCAACTATTTTTTGTTTTGCTTTTAAATCCTCACCCAAGGTTATGTTTATTGATTTGAGAGAGAGGAGAGACAGAGACAAAGAAAAATTGATGTGAGAGAAACTGATTGGTTGCCTCCCATTTGTGCCCCAACTGGAGATCAAACTTACAACTTACGCATGTGCCCTAACTGGAAACTGAACCCATAACCTTATTTTTTGATGTAGGTGACAATGCTCCAACCAACTGAACTACCTACCTGGCCTGGGTTTGCCATTCATTTATATATTATCTATGACTGTTTCTGTATTATAAAGGATAGCTGAGTAGTTGTAATCCTATAATATGCAAAGTCTAAAATTTTATTGTCTAGCCCTTTATAGATCAAGTGCACCAACCTGTCCTAAAGAATATTAAACAGTGTTCTGGGACCTTGTTAATTTGAAAACAGATATTAACATAACTTTCAATTAACAATTTATGTTACTAGAGACCCAGTGCATGAAATTCAAGCACGGTGTTGGGGGTGTCCCTCAGCCCAACCTGCACCCTCTCTAATATGGGACCCCTTCAGTGATGTCCGACTGCAATCAGACATCCCTCTCACAATCCAGGACTGCTGACTCCCAACTGCTCGCCTGCCTGTCTTCCTGATTGCACCTAACCACTCCCCTGCCAGCTTGATTGCCTGAACTACCCTCCTCTGTAGGCCTGGTCTGCCCCCAACTGCTTTCTCCTGCAGGCCTGGTTCCTCCCTACTGCTCTCCCGTGATGGTCAGCTTGTGGTGATCATATTGTGTCCACATGGGGGCAGGATCTTTGACCACATAGGAGCAGTCATCTTGTGTATTGGAGTGATGTTCCATTTGCATATTACTCTTTTATTAGAAAGGATAGAAGCATGGTACATGAGTGGAGGCCAGCTGGTTTGCCCTGAAGGGTGTCCCAGATCAGGGTGGGGGTTCCCTTGGGGCGTGGGGGGGGGCCTGCAGTGGTTTGCAGGCTGCCACGCCCCTGGTGACCCAACTGGAGGCCCTGGTATCTGGGATTTATCTTCTATAATTGAAACTTTGTACCCTGGTGACCCAACTGGAGGCCCTGGTATCTGGGATTTATCTTCTATAATTGAAACTTTGTACCCTTGAGTGGAGCCAAGCCTCCACTTGCTCCGTGGCCACAGCCATTTTTGTTGGGATTTATTTATCTTCTACAATTGAAACTTTGTAGCCTTGAGTAGAGGCCTGGGCCCGCCACAGTGTGCGGAAAGCTTGGCTCCCTCCATTGCTGGGGAAACCCAAGCCTCCTGCTCACTCCATGGCTGCAGCCATGTTGGTTGGGTTAACTTGCATACTCGATCCGGATTGGCTGCTGGGCGTAGGTGTAGCAGAGTGATGGTTAATTTGGATATTACTTTTATTAGAGAGGATGTTGTAGTGAAAGTAGCTAAAAGATCAAACAACTTTTTTTTAAAGGCAATAACTTTTTATGTATTTTCAGAACAGACTCAATGGCTCACCTCTTTTCTATAGGGAACAATTAGGACATCATTAACTTTTCCAAATGGTTGAAATAGTTTTTTAATATCTTCTTCAGTATAGCCATCCTCTGGTAATTCAGATATAAGAAGAACTGAACCATAATACAAAGGTTGGTCTTTCCGAGCCTATTTTGGGAATGCAAGAAAATTAAAAATAAGCCAAGTTATGCACAAAGTACAGTAATAATAGTTTCCAATATAAATTCTTCTACCATTAATCTTATTTCTTTAAACTCTTTTCTAAATATTTTAGCACAAAAATAATTTTTAATGCTAAAAGAAGGTGGTATTTTTCACTCAAACCCAAAAGTGATAATGAGTTTATAGGTAACCAATCACAGATGCTCTTTTCTGTTTAGAAACATTTTATAACAAGCAAGATCATTGAAATGGTCCAAAACTATTAAAATTTTTCTATATGAATCTGCATGGTCCATCACTAATGAAGCGAAATTATAGATTTGTTCACTGTTCCAATAATTGACAATATCTTAATATTGCCTTAGTGTCTTTTTTAAAAATTTATCTTTATTGTTGAAAGTATTACAAATGTTTCCACTCCCTCCCCCCCTATTACTCTCTCAACCTCACTCTGGCATCCCTCCCAGACCATCATCATACTAGTTTGTGTCCATGGGTTATGCCTACATGCACATATATTCTTTGGTTAATATCTTAACATCTTAATAGAGCCCTACTTTAAACCAGGTATGTGCATGACCAGGAATTGAACCCGCCACCTTCTCGCGTACAGGACAATGTTCCAACCAACCAAGCCATGCTGGCCAGGGGAGACTCACTGTATAGCTTACTAACAAAGATAACAAAAATATTAATGCTGCTGCTGATTACAATCTCTTTCCTGATAAGATAGCAAAATTCATCATGATCTACTTATGTGGATCATACCACCAGAATGTTCTCCTTTAATCAAATGCCAAGCCTATGGAATTTATAAACTATAAAATTTTGGATTATTGGGCTTTTATTATATTCATAAGAAAAACCAATAAAATATTCCATACCAATAGATTTTAACAAATCAAACTTTTGGAGAATTAGAATAAAAAAATTCAGACAACTCTGTTTTCTCTGTCATAACAGTAAATGTATGCACACACCTGCACTAACAAATTAAAGAACTACTGACCTTACGCTGGCCAGAAACAGCTTTATCAGACATTTGTTTACATTCTGATAAGGTAGCATCTTCAAGATTCTTTGATTTGTAACGAGTAGAATATCCTCCTAAATTTGAGTCATTCTTTGTAGAGCTTACGGATTTAGCTGATGGCTTTGGTCCACTTCCAGTTTTAGCCTTTTGTGCTGGTAACTGTCCTTTATCAACTGCTTCAAAATGCTTCTCTTTACTGAATTCTGGCACATGCCCTGATCGTTGTGCTACATCTTCTAAGGCTCTTTTTCTATCTAATGAAAAGGATATAAATACTACTTTAATTTAAAAGAACTTACGGTAGAACCATTTCATCACATTATTAAAAAAAAAGATTAATCTCTCAACTGCCCAAATATTTATCACATAGACACACGGTGAGGCCAAACAGGGAGCATGTATATACACACACAAAATCCTCTTTTAATTCTTCACTCAAAAGGCTTTTACATGAACTTCCTTTAGTCAGTGAGTTTCTATTACACCAATGGTCCTCAAACTTTTGTTTTCTGTATCCCTCTACACTCTAAAACATAAGGACTACAAAGTTTTTGTTTGTGTTAAGTTTATCAATATTTACCATAAAAAATTAAAATATTTTTAAGATCCTTATTCATTTAATAATAAACTCCTATGTTAACATAAATAACAAATTTTTATGAAGCACTAGAACTGCCAAAACAAAAATTAGTTGAATAGCACTGTTGTACATTTCCCCAAACACTTTAATGTTAAGCTTAAGAGAAAACACCTAAATTCTCATATCTTTTACATGCATTCTGCTGGATACATTCTGGTCAAAATATATAAAGAAACTACATGTCACACAGACATGTAATTAGTTGAGAATGGGAATACTTCGCAGATCTCTGAAAAGACCTCCAGGAATGAATGAATGAATCAATCAATAGCTAGATAAATAGATAGATATATATATATTTCTGTAAAGATCACTAAACCAATAAATAATTAACTCCAAGTTAAGACATGAATAATTTCAAGAAGCTTTGAAATTCACAGAAAATCGATACTGAAAAAAGGGCAATAAGCTAATTAGACCAAATGCCATTCCAGATGCCCTTCCTGATGAAGCTGGGGACTGAGGAGAGCCAGCCCAGGTCCCGGGTGCCTGTGGGTGGCCCGAGGAGAGCCAGCCCAGGTCCCGGGTGCTTGTGGCTGGCCCGAGGAGAGCCAGCCCAGGTCCCGGGTGCCTATGGGTGGCCCGAGGAAAGCCAGCCCAGGTCCTGGTGGTGGAAGTAAGCCTGTGCCGGCAGCCAAGGGAAGGAAGGCCTACTCTTGCACAAATTTTTGTGCATCAGGCCTCTAGTAAGTCTATAATCAATTATTAAGGCTAGATGTTTATATATCCTTGGTTTTTAAAATCAATGTTGGGTGGACATATACATTTCTTCTAAGAGTTAATAAAAGGAAGAAAAATAAACTAGGTTAAGATGTGGGTCATACCGCATATAGCAATCCTAAAATTTAATAAGAAAATATTTCACTTCTTAAAAAGTTTAATAGAGCTAAGGCAAATAGCTCAGATGTCAACTTTTGTTAAATCTTAACAGTATATAAATCATTTCAAAATCAAAGACATACAAATATAAAAATTCAAACAAGAAACCTTTAAAAAATAGTCAAAATAAGTGGACTTATTCATGATCATAAGTGTACCTGATGATCTCACTGATCTCCTTGATATCCTTTCAGGGCTAACTGATCGATAGATTTTTGGACTACCTCTAAATGGATTTCTTATTCGATATGGTGAACGGGACCTGGATCTGTATCTAGAAATGAAACGATGGCAAATTCTTGGACTTCGACTTCTTGGTCTATATATATAACGTGTTGGGCTTCGAGATCGATGAAATCTGTGACTTGAGCTTGATCTCCTAGAATGTCTAGGACTGAGGGAATGAGAACGTCTTCTTGGAGTTTCATTTTCTTTTCTATTGCCTTCATTTCTACAAAGTGCAAAAAGAGACAAATTCAGCAATTTAATGTAAATTTAAGCTATTTAAATGACAAAAGTATAGTCTTAAAAACAGGCTACTAATACCAGATTCTGATACTATGTATTTATTAAAAACAAAAACTTGTTAGTTATTATCTGATTTAGTCTTGAGACAAATAATCAGAACAGATGTCCAGCCTTCTAATTACTTAGATCCCTCTGTTCTGCTAACCTACAGAACATCATCATCATCAATTTCTTGGGCTTTTCCTATATCACTATTGTATACAAACTAGTGGCCTGATACATGAAATTCGTACACAGGGTGGAGGTGGGGGTGTCCCTCAGCCCGGCCTGCACCCTCCAGGTGCACCCTCTTCAATCTGGAACCCCTTGGAGAATGTCTGGCAGTTGTACATTCCTTTTCGCAATCCGGGACAACTGGCTCCTAACTGCTCACCTGCCTGATCAACCCTAACCACTCTGCCTACTGTCCTGATTGCCCCCAATTGCCCACCTCTTCTGGCCTGATCACCCCTAACTGCCTCTTCTTTGGCCCCATCATGGCTTTGTCCAGAAGGACGTCTGGAAGGATTCCCAGTCTAATTAGCATATGACCCTTTTATTAGTATAAATATATTTTAAAAGTATTACATTATATACAAAACTTAAGGCAAAAAATTTTAGGAAATGATTTATATCAAAAAATGCTTTTCAACTTTTTTTCCTAAAAGATTATGCCATCTACAAATACTTCTTTGACTGCTGTATTTGTATATATGCACAATGAATAAGGACCCTCCCCCTCCAGGGGAATCAAAGCTTAATAAAACCATTCTCATCCTTCAAGGCAATTTATAATCTAAGATTCCACAAGTATAAAGTAATAATAAAAGCATGAAGTATTTTTTTTAAAGACTAAAAAGTAGAAGAAGTATAACATTTAAGCTGGGGTAATTAAAACAGGACTCAATTCAAAACAGTACCTTTAAAAAAAAAAAAGTACTTGCTTACTTCTAAAAAGAAAATTGTTTCAATAGTACCATGATAAAAACATAATTACATTCCATGGTGATTATGAGGGTGGGGGTGTGGGAGAAAGGGGGAGAGGGCATAGAGGAGATAAATGGCGGTGGAAAATAATAAATTTTAAAATAAGAATTACCTTCTTGATGGGAGGATCTCAGGATTCCAATCAGGATATCTATTTTAAGAATAAACAATATTAACAATTAAAATAAGACTGTAGGGCTCCACTGATGTTTCTCTGCAATTTATATGTTCAAACCCTATGTTTACATAGTAATTTACTAACATATTAAAGCATAAAAATTTTCTTGGGAAGAAAATATTCTGAGTGTGTAATTCAGCAATTTTCAACTGGTGAGCTGTAAGAATTTTAAAACATGCAATACCTGACTATTTAGTCAGGAGCACTGATCCCTTAGATTGTCAAATTTTTTAAAATGACAACAGCCAACGCAATAATAGCTGGCTTGTATGAATGAATAAAAATTACATCTATTTCTTTTCTTTTGGTCAGAATGGTTAAAAAATGACGTATTTCAGTGTGCTGCAGAATTTCAGTAATTAGTTTATGTGTGCCATGAGATGAAAAAGGTTGAAAATTGCTGGTCTAATCCAATCAAGTATTATGCTAGCAGACAATTGAGAGAAAATAAACAGAAACACCATATTTATAAAGACTTCGAAATTTTTAAAAGTTGAACAAGGAGTACACATAAAAGAGTACAGAAGAGGTCAAGATACAAGCTCATGTAGGGGGTTAGAAGAGGGAAGACACTTCAGATACTTTTCAGAATTCCAGTGGACACTATTCTACATTGTACCAAGTGGTCCCAGAGAGAGAAACTAATCTGGCTGAAGCAAGGAATTATGAAAGGGAAAAACCTGAAAAGATATCTCAGAGACCAACTGTGAAGGTCCTTGAAATCAGGTAAAGAGGGTGCATATAAATAAATAGATTTCTAAAGTGAAGAGAATACAGGAATGTTTTCAGAATAATCAGAAACAAATATCTGGAATGTGTGTGGGGGAGAACAAGGGTTGAGATACTTAGAAGTCAGGCACGTAGAAGCTATGCTACAGTACTAAGAGTGAGAAACTAACACAGAATGGGAGGAATATGTAGGAAAAAAGAGGGCTGACAAACACTTAAAAGAGTACAACAGACAAAGATAAAACTAATGAAAGAGAACAAGGGGTATTCACAGAAAGGAAAAGTAGAACAGTAACATGATAGAAGCTTAAGAAAAAGACATTTTCTTCCTGAACTTTTCTAGAGAATGTGGACTCTAAAGGTTCATTGGAAATGGTGATTAAAATAAAACATAAGAAACCACCAGTTTTCAAAAATATAATTTGAGTAATCAAAAAAAAAAAAAAAAAGAGCTAGATAAGGAAATGGAATCAGCAGATTCAGCAGTCACCTGGCAGGAAAATGAAGTTAGGTCAAAACCTTAGTAAATGTAAAGCAGGTGTTTTTCTTGTTGCTATTGTTTTAAAATATGTGTTTTTATTAATTTCAGAGAGAGAAGAAAGGAAAGGGGGAGAGAGAGAGAAACATCAATTGGCTGTCTCCTGCACACTCCCTACCAGGGATCAAGCCCACCAAACTACTTTCGCAGGGCGAAAGTAGTTTTTTATTGTTAGCAAGTTAACTTGACAGCTATTCTCAACTCCTTTTTACCTTGCCTGCCTCTACTACAAAGGCTAACAAAGCTAAATATTTGTTTTCCCAGCTTCCTTAGAAGAGAGCCAGTGGTAGATTCTAACCAATGAGACATAGGAACAACGCAGACTTCTGAGAAAACTTTTGCTCCCTTCTTTTTGCTTTTAAGTGACAAATTATGAAGACCAAAAAAAAAAGTTAACTCTAAATTCAATCTGTTCATCACCTAGCATCAACAACTGTCAAAACATGGATACTTTTGTTTCCTCTACTCCTACATTTTTTAAAACTTTCGTTTCTCTGTACCACCTAAAAAGATCCATTTCTAATTTTGTGGTATAGTGTTTTAATGTAACATCTTTGGAATCAAAGTTGGATCTAAGTATAGGGGCTGCTATTTAATGGCTGTGTATCTGAAAGCTAGTTACTTAATATGTTTAAGGCTTAGCTCTCTAGTATGTACAATGCTGGAAATTATATCTGGTTGTCAACACATGCAAGTTACTGGACTTGTAGAGCTTTCCACAGTTTATGTTTTCACAGAGCTTGAAGCCTATTACTCAAGAGTTGGTAAATAATGCTTATTCATTCACTAGGCTGACTACTAGAATGCATGTTCTTGTCTCTGCTGCTTAAAGCAGAAAGATAAAGCATATAAACTATTCTGCAAGTAGAGTTTGACTGTCTATGTATTACTTTTTCTAGTTTGAAATGTGTTTCAGAGGCATAATACTCTTTACATATGCTGTATTAATATAATGGCTAAGAAAATGAACCTAAATAACTGACATTATCTGTGTCAATGTGATGATATTATAAGCATACACATGAAAGTTGTGAGCAAAATGTTCAATCTGAATTTAACAATTAGTAAACAGAAGAAAGTACAGAATGTAGTAAATGCTACAAGACAATTTTCTTGGATGTTTCAAAAGAAGTCAACATCATGAAAATATAGCCAAATATAAAGACCACAGGGTGGACTGTTCTAGACTAAGACTGAAATGCACAAATCTTAATTTGAATACTGACTTGAAAGTGTGGATGGGGGAGGAAGAGAGAGGCAGGAATAGTTATAAAAGGCATTTGAGAAACAGAAAACAGATGCTGAATTGAGCAGTGAATTGTCAAACAGTTCAAAAAATATATATAATGATATAAATTAGATATGGCAAAGTTTAATAACTGGTGAATAAAGATAAAGAGTACATGTTTATTGACTTCAATTTTTTGCAGCTTAGAAATTTTTCAGAATAAAATGGGGGGGGGGGGACAGGAAGAAGCAAAAATCCATGAACTAAACAGATTAGTTGTGCCAATTATTTGTTGTGTGAGTATGAAATTTACCTCCCTGTGCCTCAATTTTCTCACTGGTAAAATCACAAATAATCATTATACATCTATTTCAGAGGGTTGCTTTGAAGTGTAAGTAAATTATGTAAAGCACCCAGAATAATGCCCAGAAAATAATAAGCAAAGAGCTATTATTATTTACTAGAGGCCTGGTGCACAAAATTCATGCATGGAGAGTGGGGGGGAATATAAAGGAGACAGTGTCCCTCAGCCCGGCCTGCAAAGATGCCAGAATCCTTCACCCCGGCCTTTAGCCAGAGGTTCCTCTCCTCCTTCTGCACAGCCTATGGGGAGATGCTTGTCCTGGAGCCTCCTCAGGGTCCCAGCACACATAGCCCTGTTGGGTACTCAGAGGCTTGGGCTTTCAGGTCTGGCTTCCCAGCCTGGCATGGTGCGCATTTGCTGCCATGGGAGCGGTGCCTCTGGAGTTGCCCCCTTGGACCATACTATTTGCGAGTGTGTGTGTGTGTGGGGGGGGGGGGGTAGGGGGGAAGGGGGTGGCTTCGATGGCAGTAATTTGATGTCTGTAGTGTGCTCGCTTTTGGACACTCCCTCTGCCACAGGCCATGTGGTCGTGTCTGGATTGCAGGCAGGGGTCTGCTGGGCTGCGACTAGGGGCTACAGGTGAAGGAGCCCAGCACTCACAGGGCTCCATCAGCATCAGGAACTGTAAAGACCTATTTTTCTGGTTCTTCCCCTCCCTCTGCACAGCCGGCCCGTTCCCTCCCTCCGCGTGGCTGGGCGGGCTGGCCGGGGTGCAGATGCTGTGCTCACTGTCTTGGCCAGTCTGTTCCCTCAGTGGCCACAGCCATCTTGGTTGGGGTTTATTTGCTCCTGATTGGCTGGTGGGTGTGGCTTGATAGAAGGTATGGTCAATTTGCATATTATTCTTTCATTAGATAGGATTTTTAATATTAAAACTATGATGCACTGTATCTTTTCTCAAGGTAACCAACAACTCTTGTGTCCAGAAAGACCCAATAAAGACACAGAGAATAAGAAAAGAACCTAAATATACATTAGATGAGGAATGACTAACTAGATGAAAGTATATAAACACAATGAAGCTTAAAAAAATAAACACACAAAGAATAGAGTACCATATACTATTTGGCCATGGAAGGATCCCAAATGCCTAATCAAATTTAATTTATCTGTTAATATTTTGCAGTGGAGAGAAAGCCATGAAGAAATTATTCAAGAACATATAACTTGAAAAATGGTAAAAATGTAGAATAGAGTATTAAAGTGGCAGGCATAGAAAGCACATGTTTTAATAATATATGTGCAAGGCCTTGGCTGGTTTGGCTCAGTGGTAGAGCATTGGCCCACGGACCAAAGGGTCTGGGGTTTGATTCCCAGTCAAGGGCACATACCTCAGTTGCGAGTTCCATTCCCAGCTGAGGTCGGGGCACATGCACGAGGCCAATAGATGTGTCTCTTTCTCGTCGATGTTTCTTTCTCTCTCTCTCTCCCCCCCTCCTCCCTCCCTTCCACTCTGTCTGAAAAATCAATGAAAAAAACATCCTCAGATGAGGATTATAAACAAACAAACAAACAAACAAACAAAATATGTGCATAGAAAAATAGGCATATCTACAGAAAAGGCTTTAAAAATCCATGCCATCTGTTCTGATAAATTACTGACAGCACATGTGACTAGAATCCTGTTACTGCCATTAATGCCCATCTACAGCAAGTAATCAACCCATTCCTACCTAAATCTGAGTAAATAGCTCATTCCCACCTAATTATCTCACCTTCATTGGGTATCAGTGGGAAAATTTGTGGCTTAGACATTTTCCATTTACAGTGGCAATAAAGCCTATCAGATAACAATTATATCTACATGATAACCTATGTCTTTCTGCACAGTATCTATATAAGGAAACAACTCCAATCTCCATTCTTAGTCTATATATGATTCAAGTAGGGCTCATATCATATATAACACCAGGAGTAGGTATGACAATAACTGGGTTAGAATACCCTGTTCCTACAATCATTATAACTGGTTCAGAGATAGACAACTAACCCAGAGTAGGCCAAAGGAATCAAACCAAAGACTTCTGCAGCAGTTATGAGGAAAGAGGTGTTTACTTTTTTAAAACTCCTGGGATTTGCTAGCTATACAGATCACTTAACAGAACATGAGGGTCACTTTGCTCTGTGAAGAAAAGAGTGCCTGAGATCTCATAAGGCCAAAGCGAAAGAGAACTGTCGGGAAACCAAAATATTTCACACTTTGATTTTTGTTAAGCACCCAATTCAGCTGCTTTGAAACTAGAACCACTCTTTAAGCTTCCCAGGTAAATGAGATATTAAATTATCATACTTTACTAGTAAAAACTACTTTGAGTTAGATTCATCACTTACAACTAGAGTCCTAAATAACCTACAAAAATTGGTGACGTTTTCATAAAAAACAAAACCCACAAAAAACAGCTGCCACATATCTATTTGACCAAGAACATGTTACTGCAAGTCTAGTGAAAAGGAACTTGACATCCAACTGTTATCAGTATGTTTAATGATACTAGAGGAAACATTTGATTTAATGTTACTCCAAGGGACATTGAGAGAATACTGTTAAAATCACACTTTTTACCTGCACAGGTAACCTGTCTTAAAGAAGGAAAAGGTGGGAGAATTAAAGAATCAATTTGAGCCTGGCTGGTATGGCTCAGCGGTTGAGTATTGACCTTTGATCCAGGAGGTCATGGTTTAATTTCCAGTCAAGATACATGCCCCCAGCTGGGTGCATGCAGAAGGAAGCAAATCAATGATTCTCTTTCATCACTGATGTTTCTATCTCTACCTCTCCCTTCCTTTCTGAAATAATAATAATAATAATAATAATAATAATAATAATAATAATAAGCTATTTCAAAGAATAAATTTGAGGAACCAACACATCTAGCTTATTCATCTCCTACTTAAGGTTTATTCTGAAAACAGGTTCTAAGCCAGAGGAAAGCTTTAGACCTGAAATTAAATCCTGGTATTTGGGATGGGTAGTTTTTAGTTATTCATTGTGGTTTATATTTAGAGCAGGGAGGTGGATAGGTAAAAGAATGGATGACTATCTACTCAAAAATAGATAAACCTTTCCAAGAAACACAAGCCAGCAAGGAATGAACCAATGATATTAAAATATATACCTGAGATTAAATTAGGAAGAAGTCAGAGGAAATGATCGTACTGAATTCCTTTTGGGAAAAAAATTAAATACACTTCTATAAAATGAACACTTCAAACAGACAATAGCTTTCCAAAAATATTTTTCTCCAAAGTACCACACGAAAGGTATTAAAGTTATATCTGAGCATTAACTACTTTTATAAATTTGCTACCTATAAAAAAGAAAAAACTCTTCTTACTGTTGACGTAACTGTCGGCAGCTCTCAATATGAGTAGATGTATTTTGATGCTGAATCCAATCCTATTGTAAAAGAAGAAAAGTGCTGAAATTAGAATATTTCTCATGTTGAATTACGAATTAGGCTTTCTGGGTTGATACAGCATTACCCCCCGCCCAATTAAACAAATTTAATTACAGATAGCATTTGGCCATTTAATAAAATCTTTTACAACCAAAAATGAAGGCTTCCAAACAAAGGCAATTAATACCATATCTCATTTATGCCATTTTAAAGATTTAAGTATTTTTTAAAAGATCATACCCATGAATACTCATTTTGAAATAAAATATATAAACTTGGAGAAAATAAATGCATGGATCAGAAATAATTCATCTCAGATACAAAAATAACACACCAGAGAACACCAAAAACCCTATAAATAAAATGGTATCTGAAATGGCATCTTCAAAACATAGGGTGACTGTTACCTCTAAAATTCAAGCTAATAACATTAATAAAAAAATCATACCTCATAGGCCAGTACCATTCCAGACTATATTGGCAAAGAATAAGATTAGTAAAAGTATGAAGAGGTGATGATCAAATCTAATTTATTTTTAAGATTTAAGGGAAAGTAACACCATTTCAAAGACACAGTATCTCTTACACATAGAGCTTTACAATAAACAAAATGCTTTCTTATACATTACTTCCTTTACAAATCTGCCCTTAAATTACATTCTGTACCCATAAATAGCTTCTGGAAGATACATCTGATTTTAAAAAAATATATACAGTTTTCAAAGATACAGTCCTCCACGTGACAGTTAAAAATAACATGTACATTATTTAGTGTTTTATTGTTTTGCCGGCATTTGGATAGGCAGAAAACTTACTAAAGAGTTCTGTATTTAAAAACTTTCCTTGAGAAAAATGTTACTCATTTCCATTTCAAAAACACTTTATTCTGTTATTGCTAAAGGTGAACTAGAAATTTCCAGTTAAAACCACAGTTGACACTATTTATAAAATCTGTCTTGTCAAGAACTATCTGAAAATAAGTGAATGCTATTTACAATACTCAAAAACAGGTTATGACAAACCCTAGACTATTTCATTAAGCCATGGAATCAATTGTGCATTGCAAAAAAGAAATGTTTGCACATCTTGCTCAGTGATACAAGTACAAAGCTCGTAGAGATTGGCAATTATTGAGTCTCTAAAACTGCTAAACCCATCTTTGACAGTAACTGGACACTGTTTACATCAAACAAATACACTGGCAGTAGTGGATTGGGCATGATTTATCTGGACTATCAAGTGTTTTATATGAATAAGTTGCCAAAATTTAAAAATCCAGAGATTTTACCCCCAAATCTAGATTCCCAGCTTTTCTTAAATAAATAATATTGGACATGTATTCTGTATAGCAATTATTAGCTGATTTTGATAGCTGCCCTATTTAAAGCATATTCTCTCCAGTTCTACACACACATATACACATGCCCCACTCTTTTTTTTTTTAAATAGGTCCACTCACTTGCTGACATTACTTGCTTTAAGCTCAGTAAATATATCTATGCCACCCATTTTGAGACTTCTAGTAACAGTATGAAGATTAAAAGAAGGTCCCAAAGCAGTATTGCCTCTCCAAAGAATGATAATCACCTAATGAAGCAGGACATGCTATAAGGACTACAGAGTTGAGAGGGTCCAGAATAAAACTGAAAAAATCTACCATTCAGAGCTCACTCACTATCCTCCAGCTACCTCAAAAATCTCTTGTAAGTCCTTTCGTAACTGAATTACTTCAGTCAGAAAGACAGCTTTTAAACCAAACACAGCCTTCGGAACCAAGGATAGTAAAACAAACAAACAAACAAACTTTCTAAACCCAGGACAGCTCCTCCTCCAACATCTAAATCCCAATTTAGAAATAAAAATCGTATGTTATATAGTTGCCTTTTTCAGGCTACATTTTTAAAGACTCCAGAGGTGGGGAGCATCCTGTCAGATGTTACTTAGCAAGACAATATTTGCTATTGGTAATTAATATTTATTTGCCACATATTTGTAATGTCATATATATGTACTAATACAGGCAATAAAATATATCATAGAAACAAGTAGTTTATATAAGTCCCTGTTTGTTCACAAATTCTTATCACTTAGTCGTCTAGTAGTGAAACATTCATTGATTACATCTATTATGCTGTTTTGACGGCTAAAAGGTATTTGTCTTAAATGGCAATCTCAGTGAACTCTAGTGATCACCAAATAATTTCTTTTCTACTCTAAATTTTACTTTTATTGTATTAACCCAATCTTTCACTAGGGAAGCCTCAAATTAGTGCCCTGCTCTATCTCTTTTCATTCCCATTCACACTGCACATGTCAAACAGATTTATGTCCCTAAAATATACTTTTTACATGTCACATATCAAGAACCTTAGCTTCCTAATGCCTTTTCACCTTAAGTCTAAACTTCTTAGGCTAGCTTTTCAAGTCCTTTTGTACTTTCATTTGTTGCTCTCATCTAAAATGTAATTCCTCCTCCCCCAGATACACTGAAGCCTATTTATCATTCAGGACCCATCTTCAACCTATTCCACGAAGTCCTCCCTCCCAGATCATTAAAGTGCGGAAAGATTTAGTGTAGCTAAAAGATTCAGTGCAGTTAGTCACCATCACTCAAGTAATCTTATATATCTAAACTATGTAAGTTTCTTGATGTTAAAGTATATTCATACTTCTTTTTAGTTACATACTGCTAAATACATAATAGGAAATTAGATAATGCTGACCTGAATTGATAAGCCTGAAATCAAAATAAAAATTGAAGTAGCTCTCCCGTAAGCAAATCCAAACAAGATAAAAACAATCACCAAATCATTTGTTGTCCTGTATTATTTTTTAATTCCTGAAATGAGTAATTAGGAGACAGTGATATTCTATAAACTGTACCTTTTCTAGTCTACAGAATAAAAATGAAAACTTTTAAGTTATTTATTTTAAGATATTTTCTCTGGATTCATAATGACTGAAAGTTCAAAAATAGATGGAATACAGAAAGCCTAATACTCAATTCAGTATAACTAAGTGTTATAAATTATTCTGAGATTTTTCAAGACTTTGCTATACTCTTTGGCAGGATCAGGCAACTATTGTTTTATTAGAACTCAGCAAATCTGGCTAAAATGAGGTAGAATGCCTTTTCCTTTGCTGGAATTGACTTTATGACAAAAGCATCAGCTCTAAGTATCAGATTCTTGTTGGCTGAAACCTGATTAGTGGGTAACAGACAATAAAAGAGCAGCATTGGAAGGAGAAAAAACAACGAGAATTAATACCTATAGATTTTTAAGCCTATTCAAAGTATACAATGCTATGGCCTTAAATCAATGCTTATTACATTTCTTCTTAGCCATTTATGATATAAATTTACAAATCACATCAGTAAATGGAAGAAACAGTGGTTTCCAAATATATATAAGTAAATAAAACATACTTGGAAATTCCTACTCAAATCTACCAATGATTACTAACAGTATATTCTATATTACTCTATAAAACGCTTCCTTCTAACT
Organism: Antrozous pallidus; assembly: GCA_027563665.1. NCBI lineage: Eukaryota > Metazoa > Chordata > Mammalia > Chiroptera > Vespertilionidae > Antrozous > Antrozous pallidus. Next base: position 28,274,154 of record CM050523.1, read on the forward strand.
GAACTAACCATGAAGATACCTGAGGCTTCTTTATTTTTAAAATATTTTTCTCTAAATTTTTATCATTTTACACTCTATTTGCTGAACCCACAATTGGTCTCCAAATAACTCATGGACTCAGTTTTTGCTATGATTAAGTTATTTTAGGAAGCTCCTTCTCATAAAACACTAAAAATCCTAGTCCAGATAGTCAGAAAATGATTAAATTGACATTAACTGTCTTTTAGCCCAAGACACGCAGATACATGTATGCAAGGCTGCAACATACTGTTCTCTTCAAAGTGTATCGTACAAATGTTTTATTACTTTTATTTTTATGCTAACAGATTCTCTAAAGTGACTCATGTGACAATGTCTTATAAGAATACAGTTTATGTTATATAAATTTTATGCTGCATAAATTTCTGGGATAACTAATCAAAAGTTCAAAATAAATGGACGAACCATGTGGTGTGCCCAGACACAGGAATACAGAAAGCCTAATTCTCAACTCAGTACTTAGGCCAGGACTACTTAGATTACAATTACAACTAAGTGTTAATGTTGCAAAATTAACCTCTGCCATTTCCTTAATGCCTAGTTAACACCAATGTACTTGAGAATAGCAGAAACTTGGGCGCTGTGTATCATTATACAGTGATGTTTAAAAACACTCACCTTCAAATGACTACATTCTACGTTACAGAGAGAACAGAAATGTGGAAATATTCTTGGAGATGCTGCATAATAGTCATTCATCATAGAAGGAGTTGGGAGTCTCTTCATCTTTTGGACATCAGCATGGGAAAGCTTGGGGAGCCAGGACGCTTTCACAATCCCAAAGGGAGACTGAATGGGGATGTCAGCCTCTGACTGATAATTCTTTTTATTTCCTCCTGGTCTGTGGACATTAGATGAATTAATCACAGGCTCACGAGGGATCCGCTCTTGCTGGCTTACAGGTGAAATTAATTCCGATGAAAAAGGTTGCTGGTTCATAGATGGAGGAATCAGAGACCGACTCACTGCCTGGTTAACTGTTTGGCTAATGGACTGGCTGACACATTTTACAGGTTCAAGGACTGGCTGTCTTCCTGAAATGTGTAAGCCTGGCATCTTAGTTCCACTCTCAACTGGGAAAAAGGACTGATTACTGGAGGACTCCCTGGGGAAGTCCATCTGTCGAAACACATCTTCAACAGGAAACATAGAATTACAAATCACACTTGGTGCAGGAACAGACGCAGAAATGCTCTGCTGTGACCGAAAATCATTCTTGACTTCATCAGTTGGAATTTCAGGATCATAAATACGTACTTCAAGTGGATCTTCGGTATAGCCATATTTGCTTGCATGCCCATATTCAATCACATTACTTGAAACAGCCTCACTACCAAGTGTTTCTTTGTTTCTGCTCTGAGAAGGCAAGTTAGGTAATCGCCGTCCCATTTTTCGCATTCTTATATCCCTCAGAATTAATGGCATATTTTCAGGAGTTAGCTGTTCATCAGGATAGCGACTGAGTTCTTCTAAATCTTCATTAGATAATCCAAAACTTGCTAAGATACTTGAGGCACTCTCTTTTGTATAACGGCTCTGCACTTTAGGAGTCTGCTCTGTAACCTGTGTTATAGGACTCTGTTTCACTCCCACTGGTGCAGGGATCTGAGACTCATCATCCCACCGGCTACCATGAGCTTTCTCTTTCTTTTGTTGTGCTTCATGAAAATCCAATTTTTCTTTGGTCAATCTTGGATCAGTTCGGTGCTGAGTTACCTGAACATTCATTCTCTGTGGTCCCATGTTCTGATAAGATTCATGGCCAGCAAATCTGGGTGGAATTCCACGGGCTCTCCCTGCTGGGTAAAATCTTGGAAGACCCATAGCTCCAGGCCTCATAAATGGTCCTGGAGGCCTCATCCCAGGAAGGTTAGGTGCTCGTGGCCTCTGAAGTGGAAAGTTTCCTCGAGGATTAAACCTGGGTCTCGACATGGCTATTTTCGAGAAAGCCTGATTTAATAAAGTATAAGGTGGTGTTGAACTATGTGAGGCAACGGCATTCAGCTGCTGAAGCGCCAATTGAGTCTTAATCTGAGCAAAGTGCAAAGGAGATGGGCCCAACAGAAGTGGGTTTGCAATGCCCAGGTTCAAGGAATTCACAAGTGGTGCGAAATTTTCCAAGAATAACACAAAGCTGAAAGTTAAAACACAAATATTAGATCATTTTAACTCAAACTATTTCATGAAGTGGGTCTACAGCCAGTGTAAAACATTTTGAAACAAAGTCATGAAAGGATTCTGCATTTTATACACGTGGAGATTAAGTGCTTACGAGGATTTTTAAAAACTTTCTCTTCTTTTCTTCTTGAATGCAGAACACAAACCCAAACAAACCTCAAGCCAGAGGTTCATGCATACTGTTACAATGGGTGCTGTCCTAGGTGCTGAGCGATCATTACAACAACCAAAATAATCTTGAAAAATAAGATTATTTCATGCTTTAATATGGAGAAAAAAAGATGAAAGCATTAAAATACTTGGAAATGCACAAAGACTTAATATTTATGTTATCAGATGTACAAACAATGAAAATAGGAACTGCAAACCTAAAATTTTACAAGACAATTCTCTAAGACACAGGTTCCCTGGAACCACATCTAATTAACTTCCATATAGAAATTAGAGTATGCTTAAGGTTCTGCTGTTAAACAGTTGTTTCTTTTAAGACACAAACTTGTCACCAATAATTTGACTAGAATCTGACAAAATAGTGTGCAACAGAATGTATTTGATTATAACATACAGAAAAATATGGAACAAAACCAATCATCTTTCTCTTGGATTCCCTCTAGGATGAGCGTAAAGACAAATATGGGGTGGGGGGGGAATTGTGAGTACATAAAACAGTTTATTCTTGTATTATTATTATTATTATTACATTATTTATGTGTATTACATCTATAAGCCTACTTTTGCCTACTCCTACAGATGTGGACAATTATTAGCTATAATGTTATAGAGTACTGTACATGTACTTTACACAGACTGATTCATTTCTCACAACAACCCCCTGAGATATGCACACTTTTATGAGGAGGCTACTATGCCACAGAGAAATTAACACATCGCAGACCAGTAGTTTTATTGCTAGCTTTACCCGGTAGCCAGATAAGTTTCTATGGAACAAGTACAAAAAATGTCTTATACATAAATGTTAAAGGCACACTTTAAAATTAAATACCCATTGCATTTTGAAGTAATTTATTACATGTTCTTACAGGCTAATATCTTTGTAAAGTATGATACTTTGTAAAACATTGTTTAATATGAAGCGGGAATTCTGGTAATCTGTCTGCAATGTATTAAGTAACTTACATAGACAAATGGCCAGGCCAAGATTTGCATTTCAAGTATTTTGGCCCCATAATCCATGCTCTTAACTACCAATAGATGTGAGCAAGAATATCTTGTATTTCCCAGGCGTTATATTAGTTAAAACTGGTTGCTGCCCAATCCTTCGGAATGCAGCATAACTCACTTCAACCCACTTCTCAGAGAAAGCCATTTTAGCTATCATTCAGAACCAAGGTCAGCAGTCAAAGGACTTGCTGGTCCTTTTGGTTAAAAAAAACACACAAAACAAAACAAAAAAAGCACAGACCATTCCTATTTCTATCAAGTCCCCTTACTTTGATATCCAATAGAAATGCAGGATGGGAAACATATGTAACGTTAACAAACTAAAGATTCAACTGATAAAGTTTTATTTGGTAACACTCTTCCTTCCAACCATCTTGCAGGCGGCCACTACGTTTAATTTTTATGAAAGGACATTCCTGCCACATCACCCTCTATTAAAAACTCCAAGAGTATCTCATTTCCTTTATGTCTTAGTTTTATGTGGAAAGTATAATCAACCTAGTCAATTTCTACCCTCCTAATTTTACAAACCCTTATTCCAACTAGGCTCTTATTTCTGTCTTCTTACCTTCCTTCATCTCTTCCAATCAAAACACAAGAAGGAAACAACTTTGCCTTGACCTGATTTATTTAATTTATTTGACCTGATTTATTTGATTTTACTCATTCTTCAAGGTTAGTCTCCATTAAACCTTCCTTGACCACCAAGGCTCAGAGTGAGTCTTCCAACAAACTTTATTGCTTATATCATTTTGGGACTCATATCTTTTATTATTTTGTTTTGTGTTCATATGAATGCGGTATTTTTCATCAATGCTCATTGTAGTCTTATCTCCTAAGGATGTAACTCTTATTCCTACTTGAAAAACCCTCAAATATTTGTTAAGCTATTTGAATTATATCCAAAGTCCTCATACTTGACACAGACTATTTTCAAAGTATAATAAACACAAAAATACAATTTAAGTATTATGCAGGTTTCTAATTCACTAGGTGCAAGCAGCAGACACTAGTTACTAAACAATGATATGCAAATTTTCTGTAAATAATGTTCATTTATCACAAATCCCTGGTCTTTTTAAACAATCATAAATCATATGAAACTGTACCTATCTTCTACAAAATAACTCTGTTTTAATACAGTCCTTAAAAAAGAATCACTTATGCAAGCAGTTTGCCATCTCCTCTTTCTGCACTATTTTCCTGAATTGGTGAAGATTCCTTTCACTACTTGCAGAAGCACAAACTTTTCCAAATACCGTTTGTCCCCCATAATAAACTAAAAAGGAACAGATATCAGTCATCTAACTACCACATAGAATTATGAACATGTATCATTAGAAATGCCCACATTTTAAGTTCCTTAACAATAAAAAACCTATCTATGCACATTAATATTCCTGGGATCTGGGATTAATTTATGTTCTACAATTGAAACTTTGTAGCCCGGAGTGGAGCCAAGCCTTCTGCTCGCTCCATGGTGATAATCATTTGTTTGGGTTTATTTTAATTCTATAATTGAAACTTTGTAGCGTGGAAGCCTAGGCACTAGGGCTGCAGAAACTTGGCCTCCTCCACAGCCTGGGCAACCGTAGCCTCTGCTCTCTTCAGTTCCATGGCTGCCATTTCTGTTGGGATAGATCTTCTATAATTAACAGTTTGTAGCACTGAGTAGAGGCCTAGGCCGGCAAGGGCAGGCAGAAAGCTTGGCTTCCTCCATTGCTGGAAAAACCCAAGCCTCCCTCCTGCTCTCAGTGGCCACAGCCATCTTGGTTGCCGTTTATTTGCTCCTAATTGGCTTGTGGGCATGGCTTGATCGGAGGTATGGTCAATTTGCACATTACTCTTTTATTAGACAGGATTTCAACCTTTCTATTTATAAGGCATTATAAACTTCATTTTGCAATTATATAATTCTGAAGTCTTATTTCTTCAAATCTAATTAAGGCAAGCCCTACATCATCAGCTTCCTTTTGTCACATCTTTTCTCCCCTTTCTCATGTTTAACCTTTAGAACTATCAATGATGCCCAGCATAAAACTACTTAATGCAAATTCTAACACCTGATAGAAACAGAGTAATTTACGGCATTCTCAATTGATCCATGGGAATAAAATTCCAAAAATCAAATATCAGGTCATTAAGGATATCTTTTAAAAATACTAAAAAACTTAAGAGGAAACTATCTTATTAAGGATAAATATATCAGAGTCATTTCAAATCCAGCTGTTACTCATACAATTTAATAAATTGTTTTAGGTAAGGAAGTAGAAGGCTAATAAGCCAGAACAGATCTCTTCCTTCATAGAACACTTAAGTTTTAAAGATGGAGTTAATATCTCCTAAGAGTTGTAAACCAAAATGATAAAATACAGTTAGAAATCATTTTCCCTTTTCACACTTTGTAATTAAGAGGGTTTACAGAAACTGGAAGTTGGTTGAATAAATTAAACTATATCCATATTATGCATGTGTAAAAAAAGAAATGTTACTATTCATCACTGTTAAGATAGACCTTAAGGGTAACAACTAGTGGATGAAAAAACAAGTTATTCATATTAGCATATGAATGAGAAATAAAATAAAATGCTGTTTAAAGATGAAATGCCCATACAATGGAATTACATACATAAATACATAAACAGTATTAGTTCACATCACCTATGTCTAAAGTTGGTGTGAGTAATGTAATAGAGTTCTATGTTTTCCAAATCTGCTATCAGAAGTAAAGAAACCAAAGGCATTTTGCCAACAATGGCATTTACTAATTTGATAAGTTTAAATATTGTTAATATCACAGAATTTATACAAACAAGGTAACAAATGATAGCCATATACTCAGAACACATGCTTGATACAGTAAATATAATTTTCATTAACCAGACTATTAAAGAAACTAGAGGCCCAGTGCACAAAATTCATGCATGGAGGGAGAGGGAGGTGTCCCTCAGCCCAGCCTACACCATCTCCAATCTGGGACCCCTCCAGGGCAGTCGGACATCCTTCTCACAATCCAGGACTGCTGAATCCCAACTGCTTGCCTGCCTTCCTGACTACCCCTAACCACTTCTGGCTGCCAGTTTGATTACTCCTAACCACTCCCATGTCAGCCCAATTGATGCCTAACTGCTCCCCTGCCAGCCTGTTTGCTTCTAACTGCCCCCCCTGAAGGACTGGTCCCCCCCAACTGTTCTCCTCTGCAGGCTTGGGTCCCCCCCCCCCCAACTGCCCTTCCCTGCAGGCCCGGTCACCCCCAACTTCCCTCCTCTGCCAGCCTGATCATCCCTAACTGCCCTCCCCTGCAGGCTTGATCGCCCACAACTGCCCTCACTTGCAGGCCTGATTTCTCCCAAGTGCCCTCCCCTGCTGGCCATCTTGTGGTGGCCATCTTGTGTCTACACAGGGGCAGGATCTTTGACCACATGGGGGCAACCATCTTGTGTCTTGGAGTGGTCAATCTGCATATTATTCTTTCATTAGATAAGATAGAGGCCTGGTGCACGGGTGGGGGCCAGCTAGTTTGTCCGGAAGGGTGTCCCAGATCAGGATGGGGGTTCCCTTGGGGTGTGGGGTGGCCTGGGTGAGGGGCCTGGTGGTTTGCAGGCTGGCCACATCCCTTGGCAACTCAAGTGGAGGCCCTGGTATCTGGGATTTATTTATGTTCTACAATTGAAACTTTGTAGCCTGGAGTGGAGCCAAGCCTTCTGCTCACTCCGTGGCCATTTCTGTTGGGATTTTTATCTTCTAAAATTGAAACTGTGTAGCCTTGAGTAGAGGCCTGGGCCCACCAGCATGTGTGGAAAGCCTGGCTTCCTCCATCACCAGGGAAACCCAAGCCTCCCTCTTGCTCTCAGTAGCTACAGCCATCTTGGTTGGGGATTATTTGCATATTCACTCGTTTGGCTTATGGGTGTGGCTTTGTGAGCATGGCTTGTGGATGCAGCAGAGGTATGGTCAATTTGCATATTGCTCTTTTATTAGATAGCCATTTTCTGGATAACTAATAGCTAAAAAATGTAATCCTTTACATTTCAATTTAAAATTTTTAAACAAATACTTCCTAACAATGTGCTACAATAAGGAATTTTGAATTTTTCTTATTCTTCCAGCCATGCAATATACAGAAATACTGTCCTAGGAAGAAATACTGATTTTTTTTTTTTAATTAACCAAGGCTCTAAATGAAAAATATTTTTAAGACACAGAGCACAGGCCACAATATTAAAAGCTTGATGAAGCAGGACTAGCAAATGTATTTGCTGTGCAATCTGAATGAGTTTCATAAGGATTTATTATCTTTCCTCTCTACTTTTTTACATATTTGAACATTTCCAAAATAAAAAGTTGGAAGTGCTAAATATTAAGTATTCCATTAACAGAAAAGAAAAACAGGAGTATAAAACCAACACAACTTCATACTTCTCAATCTAACATTATCACACCAGTCTAACAAAAGCCAAAATAAGCTACCTTGTTATGATTAATGTATAAATAATAAATGCAGATTTAAGTAAAAAAATCTCATTTTAGTTTATTATTCCCTACACCTGTCCTTACCACTTAACTTACTGACTTACCCATTACTAAACATTTCATATGCTACTCTTTTTGTTTCATTATACCTTTCATGGTGAACAAAACTAATTTGTGAAACAAAGAAAGTAAAATTAAGCAAAACAAGCAAAAGGTTCTTCATAAGAAGTCTCTAATTAAAAATTAGGTTATGCCAGATCCAAAAAAATTAACCCTCTCTGTCTTTTGAGAATATTGATACAACTTAAAAACAATGTGAGGAAACAGTAAGACAAAGGTAAATGTGGCATTAACACCTGGAAAACAACTGAAATAAACACAACCATTCATTATTAAGCCTTTTTCATTTAACTCGAAACGCTCTGGCCATAAAGAGGTTCATTTAGCTAGGGCAGTGGTGGGCAAACTTCAGCTCACGAGCCACATGTGGCTCTTTGGCCCCTTGAGTATGGCTCTTCCACAAAATACCATGGCTTGGGCGAGTCTATTTTGCAGAATGGTGTTAGAAGTTTAAGTTTTAAAAATTTGGGCTCTCAAAAGAAATTTTAATCGTTGTACTACTGATATTTGGCTCTGTTGACTAATGAGTTTGCCGACCACTGAACTAAGGGAATTTACAAGAGCCAACTTAGGAACTTGGAAAAATCTGGGTTGAGATCTTGAGTTCTTAATGAACTCCTTTGAAAACAATTGCAGTTAAATAGTATTAACCCTAAAATATATTGTATTCCTGATGACATAAGAAACATAAGCTTGTTATAGAAAATAATAAAAAGTAGTAAGAAATCCTTACCAATAAAACCATCACCTAGAGTAAACAAATATATTGATCTGTCTTCTGGTTCTGTGTACTTGCGTGGACGGTAAGGGAAGGTGGGCACACCAAACTTTATTGTATGAAATTAGAACTATACTATTTACCATTTTCAATCAACATTTTGTTTTCTTGCATTTAATATTTTTTAGGCCCTAGCCAGGTAGGGTAGCTCAGTTGATTAGAGCATCATCCCAATACACCAACATTGAGGGTTTCATCTCCAGTCAGGGCACATAAAAGAAGCAACCAATAAATGCATAAGTAAGTGGAACAACAAATTGATGCTTTTCTCTCCTCCCTCCAACTTCTGCTCTTTCTCTAAAATAAAAGAAAAATTAATAACAAAAAATTTCAAAAACAGGACATTTAATAGCCACAACATATTGTGGACTCCTGAAATTTGTTTTACTATTTGACAAGAAAGTTAAAAATTCTTTTTTATGTTCTTTTAGGACCTAAAGCATATCACACTGAAATATTCAGTAAACAAGAAATATTCAGTAAAATGCCAGTCATAAAAATTATTTTAGAAATATCTAGTAAAAACTGAATTCTTGAGACAGACATGAAAAAATAGTTTGATGGACTAAAAAGATAACACCATTAGGTCCCATGAGGTATTTCTGAGTTATGCAATCAAGAACTGCCGTGTTATTTTGATGCACTCTTTCAGAAAAAAAAAGAATCCTTAATTTTCTTTAGATACTGGTTAAAAAAAAATCTATAAATCCAAATGTCGTCAAAAATTAATCAGCTAGATCATAATGGCCCCATTTAAATAGAGAGATTTATAGCAAATCCCACATTTGAACTTTATAGGATGTCATGGTTTATTTTTTTAAATATATTTTATTGATTGTTTACAGAGAGAAAGGGAGAGGGAGAGGGAGAGTTAGTTAGAAACATTGATCAGCTAACCTCCTGCACACACCCTCCCCCCCCCCCCCGGGGATATACCCACAACCAAGGCACATGCCCTTGACCGGAATCGAACCCGGGACCCTAGGATCTTTCAGTCCGCAGGCGCTCTATCCACTGAGCCAAACCGGTTTTGGCAGGATGTCATGGTTTAAAAAGCACTTTAATATTATCTCATTTGAGCCTCACAACAACCTTGTAAGCAAGGGCACCCCAGTTCACAAATTAAGTAAGGCCTTGGAACTAAGTGGTAAGATAATAATAACTAGAACCTTATCTCTGTGTTCTTTCCATGCTGTATTCTAGCTATTTTAAATTTAAATTGATTTTATGGCTTTGCTTTTCTAATTATAAGAAATATATGTTCATGATCACCATCCCCCAAAAGAAAAATAATCCTCATGACATACAGAAAAAGAACAAAAAGTTTTGTATAATCTTACCACAAAGGGAAAACTATCATTAACATCACTTTTCTAGGTATATACCCACATACCTCAATCAGTACTGCTTTGTTAGAGCAACTATTTACCTCAGAATAAATAAATCCATGTTCCCACCTTAGCATGCAGGTATTACACTAGTTTATAATATAAGAATACATATCTTCTATGCTTTCCTCAGTTTCACTGGCACTCAATCTGCCAATTTCTTCTATTATATAGATAGATCCACTTAGCGAACTCTTTTCTACCATGTTTTGTACCGAAACTTCAGTTTGGGGGTGCCAGAAGAAAGGGGAGAACTACAAAGTATTCTCAAAGGGTAAGCAAATCATAATTCTGAAGGTGTCACATTAAGGGTGGATAGAGTATCGTGCTGTATATTAAATGCCAAAAGTACGGTGCCTCAAGGAAATTCTCAAAGATACAATAAGCAATTAGAAACATTTGGTAACATGAGGGGCATTATAAACTTCACTACCTGGAAAGATTGATAAATATGATTTTAGATTAGAACGGAAATGGAATACCAACTTGCTAATGACAGGAACAAATTACCATGAGAACCATGCATTAACAACCCCATAGGAATGATTTAATAGTTAACATTTCCAGGAGGACAACTTTTTGACAAACAGGATAAATGAGTACAATCAGATACACACTTTTTTAGGATCATATGAACTGCATACATAATTATTCATAGTAAATAATGCTCAGAGACATGCACTGGTCCTGCTAACTTTACTACCCTCCACAAATATAATACACTAGAAGCCTGGTGCACAAAATTCATGCATGGGGGTGGTCCCTCAGCCCAGCCTGCACCCTCTCCAATCTGGGACCCCTCCAGGGATGTCCGACTGCCCCTTTAGGCCCTATCCAACAGGATAGTGGTGAGAGCCATGGTTCTCACTGTGGAAGACAAAATACATAGCTATAAAATAGGAGCAAGAAAGAAAGAACTGGATAGCAATAAATTATAAGCCTTATAAACCACTGAGAAAACCAGGGGTTCTTAACTCCATACCAATAGAGCAATATTAATATTATATTTGTAGAGAGACTGCTTAGTTGGAGAATTTTCACTTTTGTAACCATCATAATAAAGGTTAATTTAGGTAAGAATATATGCATGTTAAATCCAGAGTGAAATTTTGATGAAGAGTAGAACATTTGCATAACCTTAAAATGTTTTTCCACAGGTCAGTTAATTCAAGAAGGCGGGGATGGGGGGAGAAATCAAACACTTTGACCAAAATGAGAAATGTTCTATTTTTTTTAAAAAAGGTAGATTGTATTCTCCAAAAATGTCAATTTCACAGATAAAGAAAGGTATGGAAATGGTCCAAAGTAAAGACTAAAGAGACAAGACAACTAAAGGCAATTATTTAATCCTAGACTGATCCTGTGCTGGGAGGTTAGAGGGGATAACAAGGGGCGGGGGAGGCAAAAACAGAAGCTGATATAAAGGACATTATTGGGTCAATTAACAAAATCAGAATGTGGTTAACGAGTTTCATTAATGTTAAATTTACGGAAATAGTAACTATACTATGACTAAAGAAAATATTCTTAGAAAATAAACTAGAGTAGAGGAGCACAATGTAGGCTTCTCTCAAACAGTTTGGAGGGAGGGGTTGGAGTGTGTTTGTGTATAGGACGACAGAGGGAAGAAAAAGAGCGAAAAGCGACAGGAAATTCCTGTCAGCCAGGACTTTACTTCATTCAGAAATAGTTAATGGCCCAAAGTTTTAAATCCAACACCGGACTATCTAACTTCTTAGTTATATATACTATAAAAAAAAAAAAAAAAAAAAAAAAAAAAAAAAGACTGGACTATAAGCAGTATGGCAGTAGGAAGAAAACCTCCAATTTGGTAAAGAACATAAGCCTTAAGCAAATATTTGGATTTGGCCCTTTTTTCCCCTCCTGCATCATGCTCAATCCCTAACTATTGACTTAGTCAGCCCATTATGCAATTCATAATAATCTGATCTTTGGGGAAATTTCCAATGATCTGAAGACACCCGCCCTGTAGGAGGGTGCCACTGAATGACTTCATGCAAAAGTGGTTAACTCCCCAAAATAAAATTTAACACTAATGTAGCACAGTATTTTTAAAGAACATAGACCCTAGATTCAGTGTTTTTCTGTTCCTTGCTAAAAATGTCACCCTAAGCAAATTAGTTAACCCTGTAGCCTGCAAACTGCGGCTCGTGAGCCACATGCAGTTCTTTGGCCCTTTGAGTGTGGCTCTTCCACAAAACACCACGGCCTGGGCGAGTCTATTTTGAAGAAGTGCGTTAGAAGTAGTTTAAAAAAATTGGCTCTCAAGAGAAATTTCAATCGTTGTGCTGTTGATATTTGGCTCTGTTGACTAATGAGTTTGCCCACCACTGATAACCCACGCCTCAGTTTGATCGTGTGAAAAATGGGAATAAAAACAATACCCACTTAAGAATGTTAATGTGAAGAATTAAAACTATACCTCCAGATATACTATAGGTGCTCAAAACATGTTAGACAGTAAACAAAATGCTTTAAGAAGCAGGTATAAATCTGTTCCTTTTATTAAGACTTAGATAATTTTTGAAATTTCCAATATGGTAGTAGAAACAAATACATTTATACACACACACGTGTGGTATATGAGACACACTGGGAAATTTGAGTACTGATCGATTACCTAACATTAAGGAATCATTATTTTAGGTGTGTTAAGCATGTTTTTCTCTAAATACTTAGAAAAAAGTTCTGAACTACAAATTTATAAATGATATGGGATCTGCTTTTAAAAAATAAGGTGGAGAGTAGAGACAAGATTGACCATTAGCTTGTAATTTTTAATGCTGGATCATTGTATTATGCTTTAGTGTATGTTTAGAGTTTTTCCAAAATAAAATGTTTTTTTTTTAAGTAAAAAAAAAAAAAAAAAGGAAGTTAAAAATATTTGCTCATTAGCAGGGACAATAGGGCAGTTAAAGTTTAAGAAAATGAAGACTGCAGAAATGAGGCAGAAAAAATGATAAAAGCTTTAACAAGACTGGAACAATATACATATTTTGGTATTTAAGAGGTTCAAGAGTTAAAAAAATAACCAAAAATGTAGGTACCCCAAGGTCATCACTAAGAAAATACCAAAATAGATGCACCTTAAAACTTCCTATGTTCCCCATGTCTTTTTCTTCCAAAACAAGCTTCTTTCAAAACAAAACCTCTATAGCTGCTTTATTTCTAACACCTTATCTTTTCCTTACTGTCTTCCTTTCATTATACTTTTTATCTTCCATATATCTATTAACCTCCCATTTTAATTTTCAACCACAAATTCAGATCCCAGTAAATAAAACTGAAGCAATGAGAGTCAGTCAAGCTGGATACAAAGAGCTGCTTACCAGCATTTCACAGATTAACTACTTTCTGTTTTTGGAGGACCTCTCACTACATTTCAACACTCAATAGCTCATTTTCACACAAAACAGCCCAAATTGTGTTACCAGGCACCCATACTGGAAGCACTGTGTCTTAGTATGTACAGCATTTTATTAAGAATTTGGAAATATTTATCTACATCTTTAACAATATGCATTTAGTTACAGAAGTAGAATTTGGACTCCAATAGTCTGTCCTGTATTCTTATCCTGCCTCTGCAACTACCAGCTGAGTTCATTCACTTTTTTTAAAAATATATTTTATTGGTTGATTTTTTACAGAGAGGAAGGGAGAGGGATAGAAAGTTAGAAACATTGATAAGAGAGAAACATCGATCAGCTGCCTCCTGCACATCCCTCACTGGGGATATGCCCGCAACCAAGGTACATGCCCTTGACCAGAATCGAACCTGGGACCTTTCAGTCCACAGGCCGACGCTCTATCCACTGAGCCACACCGGTTTTGGCAGTTCATTCACTCTTAATTGTGAGCATCTAATACATACCGGACACTGGGACAGATACAAAGGTGAACATAACAATCACATAAATAAATGGTTACAATGTTTTCATAAGTGCTCCAAAATTTTATCAATTTAACCTAAATTCCTTAAACCGCTTCTTTTTAATTAAAAGGGAGTACTCACAGGTTGCAATTTTATATCAAAAGACGCTAAAAATCTGTAATAAAAGTAACAGCTGACATTTATTCAACAGCTCCTATATGCTAGGGATAGGAGCTTTCCATACACTGTCTCAGTCCTCACAACAATCCCAAGTACACAGTATTAATCACCATTTTACAGATAAGGAAACAGAATTTCAGAAAGACTAAATAACTTACCCACAATCTCACACATATAAAAGAGGGAAAACAGGGATTCGAATCCAGATCTTCTGATTCCAAAGCCTATTATCTCTCCACTAAACTATTTCTCTCATTTTCTTTCACTACAGGAAAACAAAATTTCCAGAGATCACCTTCTTAAAGAGCACGGAAGAGAAAAATCTTTAAGACAGCCATGAAATACAAAGTAATCACTGATCATAAGAAGTGTTTTTTTAATCAAATTATCTGACATACAGTCTCCATAATGAAAGATGACATGCAAGACACTGAAAAACTATTAATATAACCAATACTAAAAGTAATAGACATGTGACATAAATAACTAGTTAATACAAATGAGTATGAAATTTTGTGATTTCTTCCAACTTTTTTATCTTTACCCTTACTTGCTTGAACACAAACAACCAAGAAGGAAATGGCCCAGCTAATGTAATGTATTACCATGTTGAACCCATATATGAATTTACAAGTGCATATTACAATGTATGAAAATACAAAATTAAGTGTAATGAAACGCTGTCAAACTTTTAAAAATACAACACAAGCTAAGCGTTGAATAACTAAACATCAACAAAATTTAAAGCTATGTTGAAATAATGTAAATCATGCGTTTATTTTTCTGTATAAACCTCATTAATCCTTTTTTAAAATCTTTTTCCAGTTTATCACTAATCCTTTTTAAAAAATCTTTTTCCAATTTAAATGGCAAATTTGAACCGGTGTTTAAAAAAATTAATACTTTACATCAAATAAAGAAAAAAAAACATTTTTGTGTGTGTGCACAATTCCAAAGCCCGTTAGCAAAAGAATTTGAACCAATATAAATCGCCGGATCCTGGTAACAAATTTTTCTTCAGAACTCCTTCAGATTAAAACAGCATTTCCCCCAGAATTTTGCCAAACAGTAAAATTTAAGCTTAACAAAAATTAGCTTGATGCCGCCTTCACTGTCTAATCCAACTAAAGGTTTTGTAGGAATACGTCTCCTTCGTTCGCATTTACCTCAAACAACAAAAGGGAAGTTTCAAACGTCCTCAAAGATTCATGCATGTGGTTTATTACATTTGCCCCCCACCTTTAACAGAAGGGGGCCCAAGGCAGGAATTACACAAAAATAAAACACTAAGGAGCCGTATTCAAGACTCCCTGGAGAGATCTGGAAATAAACATCGCAGCCATTTATGCGCCCTCTGTGTCCCGCACCGAGGTGACAATTTATTTGCTTTCAAACCCGCACAAGGCAGGCGTAAGACACACCGACCGCAGAGGCCCCTGAATCCTACCTACCATTTCCCCTTCGTCCCGACCCCCGTAGCCGCAGCCCCAGCCCTGGCCCCGGCTCCCGGCCCCCGCTCCGGCTCCGGCCCCGGCCCCGGCCCCCGGCCCCGCTCCGGCCCCGGCCCCGCTCCCCGGCCCCCGCTCCCCGGCCCCCGGCCCCGCTCCGGCCCCGACCACGCTCTTGTCTCTCCACGCTTCTTGCGCAATGTCGCGAGCCCAGAGGCTCAGCTCAAGCTCCACCGCCTCTCTTCAGGCCCCGCGGGAAGGACCACTCCCTGCTCGGTGGGGCTCACCGCCGCTCGCCGCGGCTGTCAGGCCCGGCGCCGATGGGGAAGGGGCCGCCACGGCCTGGCCAAAGGCTTGTCTCCCGTTCCTCCGCCCAGTGCAACGGCGTCAGGCGGCTCTTTCAGAAGCGCGGTCCTCGCACAGGTGCCCGAGCCGGCCCTCCGGGGCGGTGAGGTGAGCCGACGGGGCAGTAAGGTTGCCAAGCTTCCCTCCCCATCCCGGGGGTCCCCCAGCCTCCTCCCGCCCCCGCCGTCTGCTCGCCGCCATTTTGTGCGCAGCCGCTGCGACACATACAATAGTCGGCCAGGACCTCCTAGGAAAGGCTCAGGACCCTCGCGCTATGGGCTCCCGCCTTCCAACCCCCTGACCCCCACAAGGCAGCGGTCCTACCTATGCCTACCCGACTAACAGCCGGATCCCATTTGCGACCCACGGTTTAGCACTCAGCCACCAGTCCCGACGCCGACGAAGCCACTGCCGCCCAGCGCTGCACGCATGCGCGCCTGAAGGGCCCCAGCGCTCCCTTCCAGCTCCCGGCGCCTGCGTACAGCCCGCACCACGCTCGCCCCGAGGCACGAAAGAGGAGTTTGGCTCCAGAAGGGGTCGCTCTTGCATCTACTCAGGCATCTTGTACTAAAACTAAAGCACCGGTCGGCGTCCATACCGAGGCCTGTTCGGGGCAGTCCTACCCAAATCACGGGCATCTCTAACCTGTATTGTCTCACCTCTTCCATGGTCTTCCTTGATTATTGTTGCCTTCAACAATACATTAAATTAGATAATAGTCACCTGGCACTTGATGCCATGCTTTCCATGGTTAAGATTTTACCTGCTGCTGAGACCGGTTTTGCTCAGTGGATAGAGCATCGGCCTGATTCCAGTCAGGGGCATGTATCTTGGTTGCGGGCACATCCCCAGTGGGGGTGTGTGCAAGAAGCAGCTGATCGATGTTTCTCTCTCATCGATGTTTCTAACTTTCCCTCTCCCTTCCTCTCTGTGAAAAATCAAGAAAGTATATTTTTTTAAAAAAAGATTTTGCCTGCCTTTATCCTTTCCCCTTGTACTTTGCTTTTGTTTGTTTGGTTTGTTTATTTTTGCATCCCTGTAGCACATATCAAAACGTCAGGAAATTAGAATTAAATTAAAACTTATTAAGAGCTTAACACTGTCAAAGTCCTTTCATATGTCATTTCACAATAAAAATATGAGTGGTAAATATTTTCAACCTTTATTTTACTGACGGAAAACCTTGGGTTGAGAGAATTTGAGTAATTTTTCAAGCTCACTCTACTTACCACTTCAACATAAAATCAATCACTGGGGAAAATCTGGGGAAACTCACAGGCCCTGCCTTATGAATAGCAAACAAAATACCACCTATCCTGAGTCTTATGCATCAGTTTTACCTAACACCAAGCTGATGTATTTCTTTTATTCACATTAGAAAAGGCTGAAAGAAAAGTCTTTTATAAAATGTATTTTATCAGGTTTCCCTTTCAAACTACAAATCAGATTTTCCTTTCAAACTACAAATCTCACCTAAGGTAACAAGCCGAACACAACAAAGAAAAAGCCAGCAAGCTCTCCCAAAGTTCCAAATAACCAATGTTAAAATTTATAAAAACTCAGTGGGTGTTTCCATCCATATATTTCTTCCTATTCATACAAATATACACAAACAGGCTACCTACAAATATTGGGAAATATTCTTTATTCTTTTTTCCAAAAATTTACATGCGAGGCTGTATTTGCTTTTCTGATCACTGGTGTTTCTCCATGTAAACTATACATCCTCTCTTTTAAAAATATTTTTTAAATAAAACTTTTGGTATACATTCTCTCCTTTTAAAATTGTGGCATAAGCCCAGCTGGCATTGCTCAGTGGTTGAGTATCGAGCAACCTATCAACCAAGAGGTCACAATTCCATTCCCAGTTAGGGTATGTGCAGGACACAGCCAATCAATTATTTTCTCTCATCATTGATGTCTCTATCTCTCTCTCCCTCTCCCTTCCTCTCTGAAATCAGTAAAAATATATTTTTAAAAATAAAACATAAAATAAATAAAATAAAATTGTGGCATAATATGCAGAGTAAGGCTCCATCATCAATTACTCAACCTGTTATTAAACACTGAAGTTTTGAGTAGTTTTTATACTATAAACATTGCTCTCTACAGCCTTGTGAACTGATATTTTTATTTCTAATGTCTAGAATCCTAAATAGTGAGACTGTTTGATTAAAAGGCATGTAATGAAGCTCTAGCCAGTTTGGCTCAGAAGATAGAGGGTTGGCCTGCAGACTGAAGGGTCCCAAGTTCAATTCTGGTCAAGGGCACATGTCTGGGTTGCAGGCCCAATCCCCAGTAAAAGGCATGCAGGAGGAAGCCAATCAATGATTCCCATTATTGATGTTGCTATCTTTCTCTTCCTCCCCCTTCCTCTCTGAAATCAATCCTATCTAATAAAAGAGTAATATGCAAATTGTCCATCATTCCAATACACAAGATGGCTGCCCCCATGTGTACACAAGATGGCAGCCACAAGATGGCTGGCAGGGGAAGGCAGTTGTGGGCAATCAGGCCAGAGGAGGAGGGCAGTTGGAAGCGACCAGGCCTGCAAGGGAGGGCAGTTGAGGGCAACCAAGCCTGCAGTTGAGGGCAGTTAGGGATGACCGGGCCAACAGGGGAGGGCAGTTGGGGGCAACCAGGCCTGCTGTGGAGGGCAGTTGGTGGCAACCAGGCCTGCAGGGGAGGAGAGTTAGGAGTGACCAGGCTGGCAGGGGAGGGCAGTTAAGGGTGACCAGGCTGGCAGGGGAGGACAGTTAGGGGCAATCAGGCCAGCGGAGGAGCAGTTAGGCGTCGACCAGGCTGGCAGGGGAGTAGTTAGGGGGAGATCAGGCTGGCAGGCAGAAACAGTTAGGGGCAATCAGGCAGGTGAGTGGTTGGGAGCCAGCAATTCAGGATTGTGAGAGGGATGTCCCAGATTGGAGAGGGTGCAGGCTGGGCTGAGGGACACTCCCCCTCCCCCCTGAGCATAAATTTTGTGCACCAAGTCTCTTATAAAAATATATTTAACTAGAAGCCCGATGCATGAAGATTCGTGCAAGAATGGGCCTTCCTTCCCCTGGCTGCCAGCACCTTTTTGCTCCTGCTGGAGCTGCTTTCTCACCTTCCCACACTGCCCAGAGGCCCAGAGCGGCTTGGATGGTGTGGAACGCCTGCATCATCACCATGGTGACAACACAAGCATCCCACCCTGCCCCTGGGAAACCTGTGTATGCAAATTAACCTTCCATCTTTGTTGGATTAATTTGTGTACTCACTCCTGCTTGGCTGGTGGGCATCACAAAGGTATGGTCAATTTGCATCTTGCTCTTTTATTAGTGTAGATAAATAAATAAAGACATATATGTATATAAATTTAATAGATATCATTGAAATAGTTTCCAAATAGTTTATACTGTACAGATTCCACTAAACATAAGGGAATGACCATTTTCCCACATTTCTTCTTTCTCTGAAATATATATTATTGGAACTTGACTAGTTCTTTATTTTTAATTTTTTTCTTTTGGCCAGTTCTTTAAAGGTTTGGTAGAATTCAGCTCTGAAATATTTCCTCTGGTGCTTTTTCTAGAGGCTGCTCTTGAACAACCTTCTCTAGATATTTTATGATATGCAATTTGATTAGAATTTCTCTTTCTCCTCCACAATCACTTTTGTAATATATATTCTCCTAAAAAAATCTAGATTTTCATTTCTCTAGAGTTGGGCAAAATAACCTCTTAAATTCCTTTCATTTCCTTTATGTTGCCCCTAACAAGGATTTGTTTATTCCTATGGCATTTATCACCTTCTAACATGTCATATAATTTCTTTTGGTTTTTTATCTATTTCTCTCCAATAGAACATGTGCTCTCTGATGTCAGGGTATTTCTCTGTTTTCTTCACTGTTTTGTCTCCAATACCTAGAGTGATACTTGGCACACAGTAAAACTCAGTGTGTGTGTGTGTGTTTAAAAATATATGTGTATTTTTTTATTGATTTAAAGAGAAAAAGAGAGGGAGAAAATGATAAAAACATCAATGATGGGACAGAATCATTCACTGGCTGCCTCCTATATGCCCTCTGCCATCCCTACTAGAGATCGAGCCTGCAATCTGGGCATATGCCCTGATCAGGAATTAAACCATGTCCTCCTAGTTCATAGGCCGACACTGACCACAGCTGGGCAAAACTTAAGTGTGTGTTTGATGAATGAATGAATGACCCTGATGGGTATAAAACTGTGTGTGTGTGTGTGTGTGTGTGTGTGTGTGTGTGTGTGTGTGTGAAAGACAGAGAATGAAACTGTTGAGCATCCTTTCAGATCTACTAACCATGTGCACTTCCTCCTTTATTTTTTAAATATGTTTTTATTGATTTCAGAGAGGAAGGGAGAGGGAGAGAGAGAGAGAAACATCGATGATGGAGAAAATCATGGATCGGCTGTCTCCTGCACGCCCCACACTGGGGATCAAGCCAGCAACCCGGGCAAGTGCCCTGACCAGGAATCGAACTGTGACCTCCTGATTCATAGGTCAAAGCTCCGGGCCATTTCATCCTTTAGAAAAACTTTTTAATAGTCAATATTTTGTCTAAGTGTCTTCTGCTACTATAAAATGTAAAAGTAATCAATCTTTTTCTTTATGAGTTCTTAGTGTTCATTTTAGCGAAGAAGCCATACCCAGAAGCATATATACCAAGAAATTATACAAAAATTATCCTAAGCTTTTTAAATTTTTGTTTGCAATTTCACAATTTTCTTTTAATACTTACATGTTTAATTAATCTAAAATTTATCATTTTTGTGATATGAAGTAGGGACCTAACTTTGTTTTCTTCCAAATATATTAAATTAATCATTAATTTACAGATACTAAGTAAACCACTCTTCTCTCCACTTTCATTGAAGTGTCTCTTCCCTTTAAAAAACAAGCAATAGCAACAATAACAAATTATTAAATCCCACATGGGAAATGAATTTATAGTCATTCTAGCCTGTCTTGCTAATCTATTTCTCCACCCATGGGTCACTTCCATTTATTTATTCATTAACTGATCCAATAAATATTACTCAAGGCCTACTCTGTTCCAGGAACTCTTCTGGCACCAAAAAAATCAGTGGCAAACCAGATGACAACACTTAATTCCTGTCCTCATGGCATGTACAGCCCCGATGGAAAAATAGCTTTGAGGTGAAAGCCAGTCTGGCATACTTAACTTAGGAACAGCAAGAAGGCCAGAGGCTATGACCACATGAGTAAGAGGGAAGATAGAGAATGAAGTAATAGCAATCAGGAATGCTTACAGGCTGTATTAGTCTGCTCAGGCTGCCATCACAGAAGCTGGGTGCCTCAAACAACAAGAATGTATTCTCTCACAGCTCTGAGGACTGGAAGTCCAAGTCCAAGGTGTGGACAGTTTCGGTTTCTCCTGAGATCCTCTCCTTTGCTTGCAATTGGCTACTTTCTTAATGTGTCCTCAGATGGCTTTTCTTTCTTCCTTTTTTTTTATTTTTTTTATTGATTTTAGAGAGGAAGGGAGAAGGAGAGAGAGATAGAAACATCAATGATGAGCCGAGACTGGTTTGGCTCAGTGGATAGAGCGTTGGACTGCGGACTGAAGGTTCCCGGGTTCGATTTCAGCAAGGGCATGTACCTTGGCTGTGGGCACATCCCCAGTGGGGGGAGTGCAAGAGGCAGCTGATCGATGTCTCTCTCTCATCGATGTTTCTGACTTTCTATCCCTCTCCCTTCCGCTCTGTAAAAAAATCAATAAAATACATTTAAAAAATAAACGTCTGTGTAGGTAAGTCCACCATTAGTAAACCACCACATAAAAGTAAGCTAAAAAAAAAGAAAGAAAGAAAGAAACATCAATGATGAGAGAGAATCATTGATTGGCTGCCTCCTGCACACCCCACACTGGGGATCGAGCCTACAACGCAGGCATGTGCCCTTTGACCGCAATCAAACCTGGGATCCTTCAGTCTGCAGGCCGATGCTCTATCCACTGAGCCAAACCAGCTAGGACCTCACGTGGCTTTTCTATGTACATATGTATCTCTGTGTCTCTCCCTCTTCTTATAACGACACTGGTCACATTGGATTAGGCCCCACTCACATGGCCTCATTTAACTGGAAATACCAAATATATTCTAAGCTGTGCTGGGGGTTAAAACTTTAACATATGAATTTGGGGGGAGGGGACACAATTCAGTCCATAACATAGGCAATTTTAAGAGCTTTGGTTTTGAGATGGGAAAGATTTTGAGCAAGGAAGTGACAAAATTTGACTTACATTACATTGCATACATATTCTGTGTATTTTAAGCACTAGAAGATATGGCAGTCAACAAAAATCAAGTGACTGCTTTCATACAATTTACATCTTAGTAGAAAGAAACAATAAACAAATAAATATATAACGTGGTAACAAAATAAAGAAAAGAAAGCAAATAAGGGTAAAGATGAATCAGCGGCTGGGTAATGCTGTAAACAGGATAGTCAGGGAAGTCATCTGCTGAGGTGACATCTGAGCAAAGATACAAAGGAAGAAGGGGAAAGCCATACAGACATCTAAAGGAAGAGCTTTCCAACAGAGGACGCAGCAAATGCAAAGGCCCTGGAACAGGAGCATGCTGGGTGTGTTTGGGGAATAACAAGGCCGGCTCAGCTGAAGTGGAATGATGTGAAAGAAGGACAGGATGGCGTGGCTGAAGTTAAGGTTGTTCCAGAATATGTCCAAAATTTCTTTGATACATTCACTTCAAGAGGTCAGTGCCTGATTGAGGATCTATGAACGAGGGGGTCATGGCTCAATTCCCAGCCAGGGCACATGACCGAATTGCAGGCTCAATTCCCAGCCAGGGCACATGACCGAATTGCAGGCTCAATTCCCAGCTGGAGGCATGCAGGAGGCAGCCAATTGATGATTCTCCCATCATTGATGTTACTACCTCTCCTCCCCTCTTCTCTCCTCCCTGAAATTAAAAAAAATAATAATAAGTTTTTTAAAAAAATAGAAAGGACAAGATGAAGGATGGAGAAGTATCAAGGAACCAGATCATGCAAAGCTTTATAAACCACTCAGGGCAATATAGAACACTGCATAAAACACTGGATTTAGGAATCATAAGTGTTACTTTTTAGCCCCTGTGACACTAACCTCACTGGACTTCAGCTTCTAACAAATGAAAAGTGGGGAAGGAAGGGGGTGAGATTAATTATCTTGCCCATAAGATGTGAGTCTGGAAATCTCCTATAAACTGAAAGATGCTCATAAATATAGATAGCATTCTAAGAAAAAAAGTTTTTTAATTAAGAATCTATTATTCCACGTTACTCCAAACTTTTATATTTTCTACTCTCCTTGAATCACTTACAGAAATTCTCATTCCCATCTAAAAATGTCAATATTCTTCAGAGAGAAAAAAGCTATCTTATTCCACATCCTCTGTTTACCATCACTCTATGCCACAATTCTCCACCCTCTTCTTTTACCCACTCTATTTTCTGACCAGCCAGACAAATACTGAGCAGCTCAATCCAGAGCTCAGTTTCTGCCCGCCTAGCATAGTTACTGATCAACGCCTCAAAGTATTAGAAAAAGAACAGTCATCACAATCTGTTTCTGTGATCTGTTAACATAAATGGGGCTTTTTGTCTCATTGACATCAAGAATTTCATTACCATTTCATCTCAAATGCAAATGTCCTAAGAAATAGGACTTGCAACAACTATTCCTCTCCTTCTGTCCTAAAAATCCAAATCTAATTTTTGAGATAGACACAGGGCTGAGATCAAAGCTGGAGAAGTGGCATAGCCATTAGATGTCCTGCATCAGAACATAAACATGAAGAAAACTTAGTTCTTACTGATATTTGCATTTTGCAGTATTTGTGTCACACTATAAGGTGAAGACCCAGGTAGAGTATACAGAGAAATTTAGAATCTAACTCAAGAAAACAAACAGTTATTTGTCTGAGCGTTTATCGAAGCTAGTACAATGATGAGCAGAAATCAGTTAAGGTTGTTCCTGAATATGTCCAAAATTTCTTTGATACATTTCACTTCAAGAGGTGGAGCCAAAATCCACTCTTCTTGAATGTACGTCAGACTTAGCAAACTATTCCTAATGAACAGATTGCAGTGAAGTGATGCTATGTGACTTCCAAGGCGAGGCCATAAAAAAGGTTACCTTTTCTGCTTGACTCTCCCTTCTTTCTCTTGGATTACTCACACAATAGAAAAAGCCAGCTGCACTGTCAAGAGGTCATTCATACAGCCTGTTCGGAAGCTGAACGGAGAGGAATTAAAGCCTGCCAACAACTACCACCAAATCCATAGCCATTTCAGTGAGCCACTTTGCAGGCAGAACATCTAGCCTCCATTACGCCCTTCAGAGGGCGTCAGCTTAAGTCAACAGCCTAAAAGCAATCTCATGAGGGATTCTAGCAAGGACCGCCTAAGTCAGTACTGAATTCCGGACTGATCTACACTAATAAAAGAGAAAGATGCAAATTGGCTCTACCTTAGTGATGCCCACCAGCCAATCAGGAGTGAGTATGTAAATCAACCCATCAAAGATGGTGGGTTAATTTGCATACACAGGCGCCCAGTGGCCAGAGGCAGGATGCAGGTGTTTCGCACCCGCCCCAGCCACTCTGAGCCTCTGGGCAGCATGGGAAGATGAAAAGGCGGCTTTAGGCAGAGTGAAGGCAGAAAGGTGGCTCCAGGCTGGAGAAAGGCTCTGCCAGGGTAAGAAACGCCCATTCTGCACAAATCTTTGTGCATCGGAAGTCCAGTATAAATGATTAAAAAAAAAAAAAAGCCCTGGCTCAGTTGATTGGGTGTCATTCTGAGCACTGAAAAGTTGCTTGTTAGTTTGATTCTCAGTCAGAACACATGCCCAGGTTGTCACCTTGATCCCCAGTAGGAGGCTTGCCGGAGGCCACCAATCCATGTTTCGCTCTCACGTTGTTTTGTGTTTTTTTCCTCTCTCTCCTTCTCCCTTTATCTCTGTCTCTCGCTCTAAAAATCAATTAAAAAATATTTATAGAAAAGGAAGTTTTAAAAAATGTAATGTACATTATGCATTTGAGCCATTAAGTTTTGGCATAAATTTTTTAAGCACCAGTACAAAACTAATGCACTTACTATCTGAAGATTAGGATCTCAATTCATTAAAAATACACATAAAAATATGATACATTAATCAGTGAACAATGATCTGGGATTTAGAAACAATAGAATTTTTACTTGAACTCTAACTTAAGTAATGTTAATAATTCACTCAAACATAAAATAAGAATAATCTTTACTTTCAGGATTTTCATATTATAAATTTTTGCCCCTCCAGCACTGTGTACAGAGTTTACACACTAACTACAAAAACAATTCACAAAAAAAGCTCCACTTCACCAAGACCGGTTTGGCTCAGTGGATAGAGCATCCGACTGTGGACTGAAGGGTCCCGGGTTCGATTCCAGCAAGGGCATGTACCTTGGCTGCGGGCACATCCCCAGTGGGGGGCATGCAAGAGGCAGCTGATCAATGTCTCTCTCTCATGGATGTTTCTGACTTTCTATCCCTCTCCCTTCCGCTCTGTAAAAAATCAATAAAATATATTTTTAAAAAGAAAAGAAAAATCTAGAGATCTGGTTAACTTGGGGGCCCAATTACCACCTGGCAAGGGTGACCACACAACCAGGTTTAAAACAAAACAATAACAACAAAAAACTCCACTTCAAGAATGGAAGCATAAAGAGTTCTCCCACCAAATCCATAGCCATTTCAGTGAGCCACTTTGCAGGTGGAACATCTAACCTCAGTTACACCCATCAGAGAACTTCAGCTTAAGTCGACACCCTAAAAGCAATCTCATGAGAGATTCTAGCAAGGACCTCGTAAGTCAGTGCTGAATTCTGGACCTATCCATACCAGTGAAAAGTTTTTTTTTTTTTAAAGAGGTATTTAAAGTCTCTGTATATTATCCAAAGGGCATACAGCAAGTGAAAAAAAAAAATGCATCCAAGAAAATCTACTAAATCTCAGTAGAAAGACTGTGGCACTTGACCTTTGACCTACTATCTCTGTGTGATGGAAGTTCTATTCCAGTTAGTATCAATAAAGATGAGATTCCTTCTTCCCCTCACTCCTAAGGAATATGGTATCCCTCCAGAAGGTCAGGCCAACACCTTTTCCTTTCCCTCCCAACTCCGTGTTACAGAAAATAAATTTCCAGCAAGTGCAGAGAGAAGTTCAGGGGTCCCTTCTTAAACCAGCCCACAATCAAAAGTTGAAAGCTTATGCCGAGACCGGTTTGGCTCAGTGGATAGAGCGTCAGACTGCAGACTGAAGGGTCCCGGGTTCGATTCTGGTCAAAGGCATGTACCTTGGCTGCGGGCACATCCCCAGTAGGGAGCGTGCAAGAGGCAGCTGATCAATGTTTCTCATCAATGTTTCTGACTTTCTATCCCTCTCTCTTCCGCTCTGTAAAAAATCAATAAAATATATATATTTTTTAAAAGTTGAAAGCTTAATCACAGCTGAAGCAGGTCAAAAATGTTGTGGCTTTGAGTGGCCTGCCTCAGCACATTGGTACCGCGGCGGTTCCACTCCAGGAGAAGCAAGTCAAGAAGACCAGAGGCTACTGTCCCCCCTAGAGTCCTGCTCATAGCCAGTGTTGTCATTTCCAAGGAAGTGGGCCACTGTCCTGAAAATCTTCTCCAAAGCAGTGGCTCTGAGATTCTGGCCACGGAGAAGGGCGAGCCATAACAACAGAGAGCTCTTAAAGTCTCCTCGAAGGTAATAACTTTATTTGAAATAGAGTGTAGGAAAGTTGCAAGCCCAAAAGCAATCTCAGATTTAATAGAGAAATTCAGTAAGAAATTAAGAGAAAGCTGGTAACTTCATGATAACAAGCTAAACTAGTCCAGCAGGTTTAACGGAGAGAACCAGAAAAAGAAAAAGCTAGAAGAGCCTCCTGGGGACATAAAAAAGTCTCAAAAAGTAGCCCAGCAAAGGAAACCAAACTGAATTAGATCAAACCGTAGAGAAATTGATGTCTTAGGGCCTGGTCAGAAACAACAGAGCAATCAGCCTAAATACAAGTGTGATACCAAGAGAGGCAAACAGCTGAACAGAGAGATTAGAGAAAAGAGAAAAAGAGAGCTCTGCTAAAACACTGTCACCCCACAGTGCCTTATGCACAACCAAGACTGCCGCCCTTGAGGAGCAAGAACATAGGTTGCTCATTGCAAGGGCAATAGACTTCACTAAAATAGTTCAGTTAAGTCACTAAAAAAATAAACCAGCAGCTATAACTGGTTTGGCTCAGTGGATAGAGTGTCCACCTGTGGACTGAAGGGTCCCAGGTTCGACTCCCTTAAGGGCATGTACCTTGGTCACGGGACATCACCAGTAGGGGGTGTGCAGGAAGCAGCTGATGGGTGTTTCTCATCAATGTTTCTGACTCTCTATCCCTCTCCCTTCCTCTCTGTAAAAAAATCAATAAAATATTTAAAATAATAACAAAATAAACCAGCAAACAACAACAACAAAAAGTCCTAGGTGGGACAGATAATCAATACCCAGGTTTGTTACAATATATTACCCAAAGGTTCAATTTTTCAACAAAGAAAATTACAAGATATAAAAAGAAATAAGAATGTATGACTCATACACAGGAAAAAAAATATAGGCAACAGAAACTGCCTTTTAAAGGATTGGATTTAATAAAGAGTCCATAATTGCCATTATAAATATATTGGAAGAACTAAAGGAAACGATGCTAAAAGAAATAAATGAAGGTATGACAATGTTGCAATAAATGGAGAATGTCAATAAAGAGAAAGAAATAATTATTTATAATAACCACATGGACATTGTGGAGGTGAAATGTACAATAACTGAAATAATTTTAGTAGAGAGGTTCAATACTAGATTTCAACTGGCAGAAGAAAAAGATCAACTATCTTGAAGAGAGACTAATGGAGATTATGTAACCAGAAGAACAGAGATAAAAAGGAATGGAGGAGAGTTAACAGAGCCTCAGAGATTTGTTGGGTACCATTAAGTGCACCAACTTATGCATAATGAGAGTACCAGAAAAAGAGGAGGAAGGAGACAGAGAAAGGAGCAGAAACAAATTGTCAAGAAACAATGACCAAATAATTCTTGAATTTGATGAAAAACATTAATCTATACAGCCAAGAAGTTTCACCAAACAAAAAGATCCGCACACAAAAATATCACAGTAAAAATGCTGAAAGACAAAGAGAATTTTGAAAGCAGCAAGACAAAAGTGACTCATCATAAAATGAGTTCTCATCAAAAGCAGTGGACTGACATATTCAAAGTAGTGAAAGAAAAAACAGTGAGCCAAGAATACTTTTTCTTTCAAGAGTAAAAGTGCAATACAGTCATGTGTTGCCTAATGGCAGGGACTTGTCCTCAGAAACGTGTCATCAGGCAGTTTCATCCTTGTGCGAACATGACGGAGTGCACTTAAACAAACCTACATGGGATAGCCCAGTGGTCGGCAAACTCAACTCTCGAGCCTCGTGAGCTCACCAGCCGCGGTTTGCCGCTCTGTTGACTAATGAATTTGTTGATCACTGGTACAGCGTATTATACATGTAAGCTACAAACCTGTACAGCATGTTACTGAACTGAATACTGTAGGCAACTGTAATACAATGGTAAGTATTTGCATAACTCAGCGTACCTAAAAACAGAAAAAGGTACAGTAGATACACTGTGTAATATGCCATGGCCAGGACTATATGGCTCACTTGGTTGAGTGTCTTCCCATGCCCTGAGAGATCACTGGTTTGATCCCTGGTCAGGGCATGTGCCCTCTGGTGCAGACTCGATCAGCAGTAGGGGGCATGCAGGAGGCAGCCAATCAATGTTTCTCTCTCTATCTATTTAAACCACCCAGGTCAAGCAGTAAAGTCAACACTTGTAGGGTACAGCCTTCTCTTTCAACATTGCAAGCAAACTTCTTGCTTATAATCCATATTCTTCTGAAACCACCATCATATATGTGGTCCATAATTGTATAGCACATGACTATGAAGATATTCCAATAAACAAAAACAGAGAATTTGTTACAAGAACACCTGAGAAAGGTGGGGTCTAAACTCCAGG
The DNA here is from genome assembly GCA_027563665.1 of Antrozous pallidus. NCBI lineage: Eukaryota > Metazoa > Chordata > Mammalia > Chiroptera > Vespertilionidae > Antrozous > Antrozous pallidus. Next base: position 28,303,308 of record CM050523.1, read on the forward strand.
ACAGGCTCCCCAGCCCAGAGTGCCAGAGCTGGGAAAAGGTGTCCACATAGCACCTGACTGTCAGCCAGGGAGAAACTGCAGTCTATTGGAAACATAGGCACCCTCTTAAAGGGCCAACACACAAAATTTCATCTGCAGCCACACACTGGAGCCCTGGCAGAGGGAGGGTGAAGCAGACTAGGGTTGTGTAAAAATAAATAGTCTGGGATTTGTGACTCTGGGAAGAAACTCTCCTGCACCACAGACACCACCTTTCTTGGGTGTGGCGCTCCACTCCAAAAAACATCAGCCTGGGGAAAAGCAATAGCCCCACCTTCTGGACTCCCTGTTATCCCACCCTGTGGAGCTTACGCCCTGCTGAGGATTCAGCTGCGCTGGCCCGGATGTAGAGGTCTGGGTAGAAGCAGGGGGTGTCAGTGACTGAGTTGTGTGGCTTTGGGGAGGAGGCCATCCCCCTCACTTTACCTATAAACCTGACTAACACTTTTGCCTCACAGAGATCACCCTCTGTGCTCTGGCTCCAGGGGCTCCACCCGCTTGAATCCTAGTGGCTCTGCCCTGCCAACGTAGGGACAAAATCTGAGACATACCCAGTGGTGTGGCTCTGGGCAGGAGCCACAATCCCCGGCTTCGTTGAAGCCTGACCACCCTGCTGAACTCCTCAGGGAAGAATCTGGGACAGTCTGAATGGTGTGAGTCTGAAACAGGTACCATTTTCCCCCTCTTAAATGCCTGACCAGAGCAGAGATCTACCTTCATAGAGCCAAATCTCAGTCTGTTTAGGACTGGTAAATTGCTCACCTCACCCTGATGACTTCCTGAAATCCTGCCCCAGCTCAAAGGTATGCAAGCATCCAGCGGGTGGCAGCTGGACATGGTATACACCCTGGGACATTTGCTAAGTGGCCTCAGACCCAACACTGGCACCGAGTTTGAACCTGTATCAGACTGGTGAATACCACTTGCTTTTACTCCGTGACTCACTGAAAACCTATCTAATGCAACTCAAGTACAGCCAGAGGCACTTTTAGTGACTAAGCCTAACAGGCAGCCAGCAGGCAGAGGCAGAAAGAGGAGGATCGCAGAGTGCCTTGGGAGTTTTGCTGACCTGCTCCCAGGCTCATAGCCGGTTAAAGCTGGCCTTGGTGTGCAGCTTGGTTTCTCCCAAATTCACCAGGCCCAGAAGAGGCAACCACAAACTGTGGATCACTTTTTAGCTCCAAACAGGCTGCACATGGCCAGTCACAGTTGGCATCTGACACTGGACTTCACCAGAGTTCTCCCAAGAGGCCCCAACACAAACATACCCAGTGGCCAGCTTCAGACAACACCAGATCCAATTAGCTTTGAAAGTGGCATCTCCAAAGGAAAATATCAGCAGGAATCAGACCCTGCTGAGAAAAATTCCATTCCATGTGGTCAGCACCTCCACAGCAGCTTGTACCCTGTGGTCAGGGTTAATCCTCACAGTCAACTACCCCAACAGCCGAACCCAAGCACAAAGGGGCAATAGCAATAAAGGCTTAATTACAACAGAACTGCTCGCGTAACACATAAAAGAGACATTACTGGAACACCCAGCTGAGATAAACAACAGATTATGCCACTGAGTCCCACATGTCACCCACTACATAAGGCTACCCCACCAAAACTGGGAGTCATAGCAGATCTACCTCATACATAGAAACAAACACAAAGAGAAAGCCAAATAGGGAGACAAAGAAATATTTCCCAAATGAAAAAACAGAATAAATCTCCAGAAAAAGGGCTGAATAAAAGGGAGGCAAGCAATTGATCAGATATAAAGTAAAAAAAAAAAAATGGTTATAAGAATGCTCAAAGAACTTAGTGAGAACTACATTAGCATAAAAAGAAACATAGACAACCATAATAAAAAACCAGCTATCCTATCTAATAAAATAGTAATATGCACCGAGACCGGTTTGGCTCAGTGGATAGAGCGTCGGACTGCGGACTGAAGGGTCCCGGGTTCGATTCCAGTCAAGGGCATGTACCTTAGCTGCAGGCACATCCCCAGTGGGGGGCATGCAAGAGGCAGCTGATCAATGTTTCTCTCTCATCGATGTTTCTGACTTTCTATCCCTCTCCCTTCTGCTCTGTAAAAAATCAATAAAATATATTTTTAAAAATAAAACAGTAATATGCAAATTGACCATACCTCTGCTACACTCACAAGCCATGACCACCAACCAATTAGCCCAACCAAGATGGCTGTGGACACAGAACAAGCAGGAAGCTTTGGTTTCTCCGGCAATGGAGGAAGCCAAGGTTTCCTGCACACGCTGGCCAACACAGGCCTTTGCTCAAGGCTACAAAATTTCAATGATAGAAGATAAATAAATCCCTACAAAAATGGCTGCAGCCATGGAGCAAGCAGGAGGCTAGGCTCCACTCAAGGCTACAAAGTTTCAATTATCCTATCTAATAAAAGAGTAATATGCAAATTGGCCATCACTCCGACACACAAGATGGCTGGTCCCATGTAGTCAAAAATCCTGTCCCCATGTGGACACAAGATGGCCAGAGGGGAGGGCAGTTGGGAGGGATCAGGCCTGCGAGGAAGGGCAGTTTTGGGCAATCAAGCCTGCAGGGGAGGACAATTAGGGGTGACCAGGCTGGCAAAGGAGGAAAGTTTGGGGTGACCGGGTCTGTAGGGAAGGGTAGTTGGGGGGACCCAGGCCTGCAGGGGAGAGCAGTTGGGGGGACCAGGCCTACAGGGGAGGACAGTTAGGGTTGACGAGGCAGTTAGGGGCAAACAGGCTGGCAGGGGAGTGGTTAGGGGTGATCAGGTTGGCAAGCAGAAGCGGTTAGGGGCAATCAGGAAGACAGGTAGGCAAGCAGTTTGGAGCCAGCAGTCCTGGATTGTGAGAAGGATGTCCAACTGCCTGTTTAGGTCAGATCCAATCAGGTCTAAACGGGCAGTCGGACATCCCTTGAGGGGTCCCAGATTGGAGAGGGTGCAGGCTGGGCTGAGGGACATACACCCCCACCCTCATGCACAAATTTTGTGCACCAGGCCTCTAGTAAATTCATAATACAATATCTGAAATGAAGAACACGTTGAAAGGAATAAATAGTAGGTTGATTGAAGCAGAACTGGAAATAACTTGAATATCCCCAAATTACCAAAGTTATGTCTTTCATTTCACAAATATTTATTCTGTGCCTTCTATATGCCAGGCACTGTGTCTTCTATATGCTAAGCACTGGAAATACAACAGTACACACCAAGTTAAGTACAAAATTGAGTGTTCAGAAACTTTCATACATTTGACAACATTTGCAAGTTGTTAAATCTAATAAGACTGTAACACCTGTGTTTTGCATATCTTTGTTTTTAATTTCATTTTTTTCCAGTAATTTATTTTTATTGTATTTTACAAAGATATTGGTCTGTGACAAATTGGAAATTTTTTTAAGAACTGATCCTTCACCACAGATACTTTGAGAAGCACTGGTATAGAGAATTTATAAGATGAGGTTCTGTTGGGTGCAGGAAACCAGATGATCTGGCCAAAGATTATAGCATAGACTAAGATATTGGTAGTGAAGACACTAAGAAATTGAAAGGCTTGAGATATTTAGGAGAGAAAAATTGGTAATGCAATAGATATGGTAGAGGTGAAGAATGTATCCGTGGTAATTCCTAATTTTATGGCATTGTCAGTGCAACAGATTATCTTGTCATCCCCTTAGGTAAGGAACACTGGGAGACTGCCAGGTTTGAGGGAGGGGGATTTATTAGTTCTGTCTAGGATGGATATGTAGAGTTTGAGGTGTCTTTGACACAAGAAGAAATGCTAAATAGGCAGTTAGATGCCTAGGCTGGAAATTAAAAGAGGCTTATAAGTTATAAATTTGGAAGTCACTGACTGAATTGTATCAAATAATTGATGCTGTGAGCCATCAAAGAGATTTCATGGGGAAATAATAGTTTAAGTGAAAAGAAAAAATGGTCAAGGCCAAGTGTTAAAAATAGGTAATATTTAATGACTATAATAATAGAATGAGCTCACAGAAATAACTGAGGACAAACCACACAATTGTTTCTTACATCCATATAATAGAATATTATTCAACAAGTAATTTTTTTTAATTTGCAGGATTAAAATAAACTTTCTCAGTTAACCTTGCAAATTAAAAAAATAACTTAAATTTATTTATTTAAACATATATTTATATAAAATCATATATCCAAAAGTATCGTATATAATAAAAGAGAAGCATGCAAATTTGACCATACCTTAGCTCCTGATTGGCTATGCTACCAGCCAATCAGGAGCAGAGGTGGGGCCAAGTGGTGCAAGCACTGGCCTTGGGGGTGGAGATGAAACAGCGCCCATGGTATGAGGGAAAGTGGCAAAAGCAGCAACGGTAGTGGTGGTGGCAGCGGCAGGGAGCGCCCGGCCCCAGGGCGCTGTGAGCAGAAGTGGCGGTGAGTGCCCAGCCCCCAGGGCCAGGTGGTCGCAGGCAGGTGGGGCTGAGCTGAGCAGGGCGATGGCTGGGTGCCCAAGGCCTAACGCCTCTGGAGAGGGGGTGAGCCATCAGTTGGACATCCCCTGAGGGCTCCCAGTATGTGAGAGGGGGCAGGTTGGTTTGAGGGACCACCCACCCCCAGTGCATGAATTTTCATGCACCGGGCCTCTAGTATGTTATAAAAAGCCTAATGTAGACTGTCACTTGAGGGAGTTTGAGGGTTTTTCTCACTGCAATTATTATATTTATTTCTACTTTCTTATTTTTTTTACTAGAGGCCCAGTCACAAAATTCATGCACTTGGCGGGGGGAGAGGGATCCCTCAGCCTGGTCTGCACCCTCTTGCAGTCTGGGAGCCCTCGGGAGATATCTGACTGATAGCTTAGCAGTTGGACATCCTTAGCGCTGCTGCAGAGGCAGGAATGGCATGAGCCTGGCTTCTGGCTGAGCAGCACACCCCTGTAGGAGCACAATGACCACCAGGTGGAAGCTCCTGCATTGAGTGTCTGCCCCCTGGTGTTCAGTGAGCTTCATAGCAACCAGTCATTCCACTGTTCAGTTGATTTACATACTAGTCTTTTATTATATAGGATAATGACCACAGTTTTCCCCTTGTGCCCAAACAAACTTATAAAAACTTGTGTGTATGTAAAGATACACTTCCCAGGTTTAAATTTTTACCTGCCTCACAGGGCATATATCAAAAAGAGTCCCCAAGTTTTGACTAAAGATCACAAAAGTCACATAAAGATTCTTTGAAAACACAAACTCTCAGGCATGCTAAATTTGCATTTTTTTTCTGGTCAGGCACCTATCACAATGACATATGAACACCATGGAAAGAAATAACATCAAAAACGTTCACAAAACCAGAAAGTATGAAGACATTACTAAAGAGGAAATGTATCTAGGAAAATATTTGTAATTCCTATTACAAAGGACTATTTCAGCCTGGCCAGCATGGCTCAGTGGTTGAGCATAGGCCTAGGAACCAGGAGGTAATGATTCAGTTCCTATTTGGAGCACATGCCCAGGTTGTGGGCTCTGTGCAGGAGGCAACCAATCAGTGATTCTCTCTCATCATTGATGTTTCTATCTCTCTCTTCCTTTCCCTTCCTCTCTGAAAATTAATGAAAATATATTTAACCAAAAACAAAGGACTAGTTCAATTACATAACACCCACAAGTCATAAGAAAAAAATAATGGTAAAATGTCCAAAAGCTATGAAGAAGAAGTACAAGAATAATATGAGAAGATGATCAACTTCAGTTATAAGAAAATGTAAGTTGAAATTATATGAAGATACTATATCTTCCTTATCAGATTAGCACAGATAAGAAAATATGGCTATGCGAGTAGAGTGTGAATGATCATTACCCCCATATATTTCTATTTGGAATGTAAATTGTGGTCTCTGTGAAAAGCAATTTGGCAATATCTAGAACATACAAGACTATTCATTGACCACTATTTGTTATTTCAAAAAATTGATAACATCTTATAGATTTACCAATAAAGAATTAGTTAAACTATAGTATAGCCATCCAATAAAAAATAGTACAAAGTTGTGGAATGATCATTGAGCTATATTTAGTTAAAGCTAAAAAAATACAAGGCAGAACACTGTGCATAGTGGGTGGCTAGAGTACACCCTTTGTTAAAGAGAGAACTACAGGACCAAAATGGCGTCACTTGGGCTAAATCCCAGGATATCAAACCTAGACTTAATATCTCACTTAACTGCAGTTTAGATCTTCACTGGAAGTATAATGTTAATTAACCCGTTATATTAATTAACCCATAATGTTAATTAACCCATGTGGAATTTTTTGGTCAAGCACCAGTAAGGTAACCTACCATGTGGGCCCTTACCTCACCCCCACACATGCCCAAAGAAGATGCAATCTACAACACAAAACCATTTTCTATCCCCCAAAACATGTCCTGGCCTAAAAATAATTTTTTCTTTTCTTTTGCTAATAGCTCTCTCACCAAGAGGCCAAAAGTGCACCAAGAGTGTCCAGCCTTTTTCCTATAACAACCTTTCCATTTTGGACAACCTCTCTGAGAGGCCTTCTGGTTTCTAGAGGGGATGCTACCCAATTCATGAATAGCTTAAGAAAGCCAATCGGATCTTCACATTTAGTCAGTTTGAAATATAGACATCCTTAAATTTTCTTTTCCTTGCTTCGTCAGTAAACATCTGATCTCTCTCAAATCTAGATTTAAAAAAGAAAGGGGAAAAAAGGTATTTTAGAGTTCTTTTGCCATCTTGTGGTCTTTTACAGTATTGCTACTGAAAACTTGAAATGCCTCTGGCCTAAGCTCCAGGAAAAAAAAAATTCAAAGCCAACCTTAGGGCTAATATTTTGCCTACTTTTAGTTTTAATAACTTTCAAGTTTATCTACATAGTTTCTTTAAAATGTGGTGACCAAAATGGGACACAATCCATTCTATTCCTGAAGTACGAGGCCAAGACTGGTCTCCCCTTCCTGAGGAAAGCTGCTCCATCAGCCCCTCTCAGGGGTGATCGGTGTGCCTTTTCACAGGTGGAACACTCTAAAGACAGTTCTTTATGTGAGTTCACTCTGAGTTTCCTTAGTCTAATCTAGTAACACAGCAGATCTACGATTTGTAAATATTTCCCCCAATTCTACAGGTTGCCCTTTCACTCTGTTACTAATGTCTTTTTATGCACAAAAATTTTAAATCTTCATTAAGTCTAATTTTCCTTATTATTTCTTTTTTCTTTTTTACCTCTGCTTTTTGTGTCATATCAAATAAACCACTGCCAAATCTAATGTCGTGAAGCTTTTGCTATATGTTTTCTTATAAAAGTATTATTGTTTTAGGACTTTTAGTTAGGTACTTGATACATTATGAGTTAAATGTTGTATATGGTGTGAGGTAGAGGTCCAACTTCATTCTTTTGCATTGTAAATATCCAGTTTCCCCAGTACCATTTGTTGAAAAGACTGTCTTTCCCCCATTGAGTAATCTTGGCACTCTTGTAAAAAATCATTTGACCATAAATGCAAGTGTTTATTTGTGCATTCTCTATTCTATTCCATGGGTTTCCAGAATGTTTGTCTGTATGTCTGTTTTTATGCCAACACCATACTGTGGTGTTGTTGTTGTGTTTTTTTTTTTAATATATTTTTATTGATTTTTTACAGAGCAGAAGGGAGAGGGATAGAAAGTCAGAAACATCGATGAGAGAGAGACATCGATCAGCTGCCTCTTGCACGCCCCTTACTGGGGACGTGCCCGCAGCCAAGGTACATGCCCTTGCCGGAATCGAACCCAGGACCTTTCAGTCCGCAGTCCAACGCTCTATCCACTGAGCCAAACCGGTCTCGGCTGTGGTGTTGTTTTTTAATCACTGTAGTTTTGTAGTAAATTTTGAAATCAGGAAGTATGAATCCTCAAGTTTTGTTTTTTATTTTCAAGATTATTTAGACTATTAAGGATCCCTTGAGATTTCATATGAGTTTTAGGATGTGTTTTTCTATTATTGCAAAAAAAAATCGTTGGCATTTTGAGACAAAGTGCACTAAATGTATAGATCATTTGGAACAGTATTGACATTTTAACAACATTAAGTCTTGCAATCCATGAACATGGAATATGTATTCATTTACTTGTCTTCTTTAATTCTTTTCAATGGTGTTTTATAGTTTTCATTGTACAGTCTTTCATCCATTTCCTAAATGTTTTATTCTTTTGGATGCTACTGTAAATAGAATTGCTTTTATACTTAATTTCCTTTCAGATGTTCACTGTGTATAGAAATGCAACTGATTTTCATGTGTTGACTTTGTATCCTGCTACTCTGCTGAATTCATTTACAGAAAAATTTTAAATTAACCATTTAAAATTAACTTAAATAGTTGTAGACTCATATGCAGTTATAAGAAATAATACTGAACCTCAGTCAGTTTGGCTCAGTGCATAGAGTGCCAGCCTATGGACTGAAGGGTCCCGGGTTTGATTCTGGTCAAGAGCACATACCTCAGCTGCAGACTCCTTCCAGCCTGGGCCCTGTTCGGGCTTGTGCAGGAGGCAACTAATCGATGCAAGTCACATCGATATTTGTCTCTGTCTTTCCCTCTCTTATTCACTTGCTCTAAAAATAAAATCAATGGAAAAGCATCCTTGGGGGAGAAACCAAGATGGCAGCATTGGTAAGCACCCAGGCTGCTTCCCCACACAGCAATTTCAAGAATACAACTAAAAGACAAAACGGACATCATCCAGAACCACAGGAAAGCTGGCTGACTGGAAATTCTAAAACTAGAAGGAAACAGAAATGCACAAGGATAATCAGAGCTTCAAAGCCAAAGGTACAGAGATTCACATGCGTGGAGAGGACAGGCCAGAGAGGAAGGGGTGTCTGAACGCCTGGCAGGGGACCTCTAGCAGAAAGGAGTCAAAAGCTCCAGGCTGCGCTGAACCCAGTTCAGATTGCACTGAACCCTGGTTCTGGGGCCCAGGCCATTACGGGGGAATCTGGATTCTGAGGCGGAATCTCACGGGAACAGCAGAAGGCAGAACTCAGGAGACATGTGTGCACGTGCACACAGAGAGGGCGGACTGTTGACTGTGCCACTGGCGTGATCTGGCGGAAGAGAGAAAGGAGCCCCAGGTGGCACTGAAACCCAGTTCCAACTGCACTGATCCCGGGTTCTGGGTGAGACTCAGGGGATCCAGGCCCTTATCGGGGGAATCTGGATTGTAAAGCAGAATCTCAGGAGAATAACCAAAGGCAGAGCTCCAGAGGCAAGCACATGAGTGCGCACAGAGAGGGCGGACTGTTGATTGTGCCACTGGCGTGATCTGGCGGAAGAGAGAAAGGAGCCCCAGGTGGCACTGAAACCCAGTTCCAACTGCACTGATCCCGGGTTCTGGGTGAGACTCAGGGGATCCAGGCCCTTATCGGGGGAATCTGGATTGTAAAGCAGAATCTCAGGAGAATAACCAAAGGCAGAGCTCCAGAGGCAAGCACATGAGTGCGCACAGAGAGGGCGGACTGTTGATTGTGCCACTGGCGTGATCTGGCGGAAGAGAGAAAGGAGCCCCAGGTGGCACTGAAACCCAGTTCCAACAGCACAGAACCCCGTGCCAGGCAAAAATCTGGGAATCTGAATTCATTGGGGGAGAGATTGAACGGTTTGGTGGCAGGCGAAACTCAAGGGCGTCTTTCTCGCAGAGGTGCTTGCAGCAACTGCCTGTGGACGCTAAGACCCAGTGACCTCATGGGGTGGGGCTGACTGAAAGCCAAGGCTATTGGTTCCACCCTGAAACTCCGCCCCACCCAGAAAGCTGAGCACAGAGGCTTTGGCAAATTTGCAAGTCTTGCTGCATAAGGCTGTCTCCCAGTATAGACACAGCTGATCCTCACAACCAGTTGGCCTGGAGGTCAATTCCTCCCAGTGATATCAACAACAATCAAGACTTATTTGCAACAAGGCTGTACACACAGTCCACAAAAGAGTGCACCAAGATTGTCCATCTCAGGTAACAGGGGAGGCCGAGATACCTAGCACACAAAGCTACCCTACCAACTCAGGGAAGCAGTGAAAATGCAGAGAGAAAAAAACAGATCCCAAACTAAAGAAATGGAAGAAAACAAAGGACTGGATATAGAGTTCAAAACCACAGTGATAATGTATTTCAAGAGGCTCCTAGAAAAAGCCAATAAGCTCAGCGAGAACCTCAAGATATGAAAAAGGACCAACTAGAAACTAAACATACAATGACTGAAATAAAAAATATTTTACAGAAACCCAACAGCAGACTAGAGGAATGCAAGAATCAAGTCAGAGAATTGAAATACCAACAGGCCAAAAACACTCAGCCGAAAAAGAAAAAAGAATCCAAAAATTTGAGGATAGTGTAAGAAGCCTCTGGGACAACTTCAAACGTACCAACATCAGAATTATAGGGGTGCCAGAAGAAGAGAGAAAGCAAGATACGGAAAACATATTTGAAGAAATAATGTCTGAAAACTTCCCCCACCTGGTGAAAGAAATAGACTTACAAGTCCAGGAAGCGCACAGAACCCCAAACAAAAAAAATCCAAAGAGGACCACACCAACACACATCATAATTAAAATGCCAAGAGCAAAAGACAAAGAGAGAATATTAAAAGCAGCGAGAGAAAGACACTTAATTACCTACAAGGGAGCACCCATACGATTGTCAGTTGATTTCTCAACAGAAACTATGCAGGCCAGACAGGAGTGGCAAGAAATTTTCAAAGTGATGGATAGCAAGAACCTACAACCAAGATTACTCTACCCAGCGAAGCTATCATTCAGAATTGAAGGTCAGATAAAGAGCTTCACAGATAAGAAGAAGCTAAGGGAATTCATCAACACCAAACCAGTATTATATGAAATGCTGAAAGGTATTCTTTAAGAAGAGGAAGAAGAAAAAGGAGGAAAAGGTAGCTGCTTCAAACTAGAGTTTTGATGGAACTGGAGATCATTATGCTAAGTGAAATAAGCCAGTCAAAGAAAGATTAAGTATCACATGATCTCACTCATTTATGGAATATAATGAACAACATAAACTGATGAACAAAAACAGATCCAAAGACAGAAGCATTGACTGTCAAACCTCAGAGAGAAGGTAGAGGAGGGTGGGAGTAAGGGGAAGAGATCAACCAAAGGACTCGTATGCATGTATATAAGCCTAATCAATGGACACGGACACCAGGAGGGTGAGGGCATAAGTGGTGAAGGAGGGAAGGATTGGAAGGGGTAATGGTGATGAGGACACATATGTAATACCTTAATCAATAAAGAAAATTTTAAAAAGTATCCTTGGATGAGGATTTAAAAAAAAGAAGAAGAAAAATACTGAGAGACCCCTTGTATCCTTCATCTACTTTTCCCTAATGGTAACATCTTGCAGAACTATAGTAAACTATCACAACCAGGAAACTGACATTAATACAGTCTATATAGTGAGCATTTCCATCACCCCAGGGATCCCTTGTATTGTCCTTTTATATCGAAACCTACTTCCCTCTTGTACTTATCTCTTTCATGAGGGATATCAGTCTGTACTTACCTTTTCTGTTCTTTGTCTAGTTTTGGTATCAGGATAATACTGCTTCATAAAATGATTTAGAGGGGGGGGGAAACAAATTATCATCTTAATCAATACAGAATGTACTTGACAATATTAAACATCTTTTCATAATAAAAAGACTCAACCAATAAAGATTGGGAAACAATTAAAATCGCTAAAAATTCCCAAATGATCTAAATATTCAATACATAGGCAATAAAAGAAAAAAACACATATAAATTGGACTTCATCAAAATTAAAAACTTTTGTGTTCCTGGCCAAGTGGCTCAGTTGTTTATAGCATTGTCCTGATATGCCAAGTTTTCAGGTTCTATCCCCAATCAAGGCACATACAAGAAGCAATTAATGAATACATAAATAAGTGGAACAACAAATTAATGATATATTCCCTTTCTTTCACTCTCTCTCTGTAAAAATCAATAAATAAAATTAAAAATTTTGTACATCAAAAATAGTATCAACAAAGTAAAAAGGTAACTCACAGAATGGAAGAAAATATTTTCAAATTGTATTACTAATAAGATATTAATACCCAGAATATATAAAAAACTACTATACGCAAAAACAAAAACATACTGTAAGCAATCCAATAAAAATAATGGGCAAAGGACTTGAATAGATACTAGTATTTCTCCAAATATGATACACAGATAGCCAATCATGAATAGATACTCAATTATAGGGGAAATGCAAACCAAAACCATAATAAAATGCCACTTTACATGCATTAGGATAGCCCTTATAAAAGAAAAAAATAGGATAATAACAATGGTTGGTGAGGATGAGGAAAAATTGGAATTTGTGCATTTCACTGCTGGTAGGAATGTAAAATGGAACAATCACTGAGGAAAACAATATGGCTGTTTCTCAAAAAGAAATAAACACACAAAATTATTACATGAGCTAGCAATTCTAACTTCTAGGTTTATACTCAAAAGAATTGAAAGCAGGTCTTGAAGATATTTGTATACCAATGTTTATAATAACACTAGTGGCCCAGTTCACAAATTTGTGCACATTGAAAGGAAATTAATTAGAAAAAATATTTTAATATCACTATTCGCCCTTTCTTTATAATAGAAGTGTGAACCAAATTCCCGATCAATGACAGATTGAAACACACGCATGTGATGGTGCCAGTGAGAGCTTTATATGTATCACATATGCGTGAGTGAACTTAGTCTTTTATAGATATAGAACAAACTTGTTTAATTAGACCTTCTTTCTGATTTAGCTAAACTTTTTCCAGCACAGTCAAGCACCCCAACTTCTCTTTCAGGTAATTGTCAGCAACACAGCAGTAAATACCAACATGAAGCAGATTATTATTGTAGATCATGCAGGGAGAACAAAGGGTAAAATATTTAACTGCAGCAGTGTTTGACTATATTCTGTGCAGTGTGGAAACCTGAAGTCATTTTCAAGGTCCATCATTTCTTACTTCTTTTCAGTAGAGTTAAGTTTCTAAACTTTCTAAATCTCCATTTTTAGACTAATGAAAAGGAAGTAGGATTCCACCGAGTCTCCTATTTACCCACTCCAGGACTTCTGTGAGAATCAAATGAGATGAGGCATAGGAAAATACTTCACAGACATTTGGTTAAAGTGTAAAATGTTTTCACCTGGCTATAAAGCAAGTGTTCCTGGGCTGAAGAAACTGTAAGGAGGCTAGTTGCTAGGGAGAAGAAGCTGGGCATTACTATATGATACCATTATCTGGCACTCACAGCCACTGTTTCCAGGCTGGGCTTTGGGCCGCATTTTGTACCACGGAGTCTTTACAATATAAGCTGTGATTTGGTGGGGTGTTGGGGCCTGTATCCCACTTGTGGGAAACTGAATATTGCTTGTGGGTGCCAAGTCTATGGTGTTCTTTCTCTGTAAATGTCCAGTGCACATTACGGTAGTTCCTGTGTTGAGCATTTGCCCCCTGGTGGTCAGTGCGTGTCACAGTGACTGTTAGACAGTTGGATACTTAGCACATTAGCCTTTTATATATATAGATTCTTCACAGAAGTCAAAAGGTGGCAACAATCTAAATGTTTACCCTCAACTCAAGGGATAAACAAAATGTTATATATGCACACAAGTGAATTTTATTTAGTTTTTAAAAAGTATGAAATTCTGATATATGGTACATGTATGAATCCTGAAGACATTCTCCAAAATGCAAACCCAGACACAAAATGACAAGAATTTTATTATTCCCCTTTTATGAGGAATCTAGAATAGTCAAATATATAGAGAAATAAAGTCAAAGAGTGTCAAAGTCATCTGGGAGTATAGAGAGAAAAGAATGGGTAGTTATTGCTTAAGAGGTACTGAACTTCAGTTTGGGATAATGGAAAAGTTCTGGAAATGAAAGTGGTGGTTGCTCAATGTGAATGTACTTAATGCCACTATACACTTAAAGATGGTTAAAATGGTACATTTCATGTTATGTACATTTATCACAATAAAAGAAAATGAGCCCTAGCCGGTTTGGCTCAGTGGATAGAGCACTGGCCTGAGAACTGAGAGGTTCCAGGTTTGATTCCGGTCAAGGGTTGTGGGCTCGATCTCCAGTGGAGGACTTGCAGGAGGCAGCCAATCCATGATTCTCATCATGGATGTTTCTATCTCTCTCCCTCTTCCTTCCTCTCTGAAATCAATAAAAAAATATTTTTTAAAAAGAAAGAAAATGAACATACAATTTCACATACAAACTCATATACTCAGACTCCCCCCCCCCCCCCCCAGTATATACTTGTATTAAGTAACCAAGATGAGAATAACTGCTCTTGGCCAAGTCTCAAAACCAGGTTTCCTTCTGATCAATTGTTCCTGGAATGCCAGATCCAACCTACCTCTCCAGGAAGTGTCCAAAGCATCCCTATCTCACCAGTTACCTCAACAATCAGTAGTTGTCACTCAAGGCATTACCTGACTGTAGCTACCACAAAGTCCCAACCAGCTGGGATAAAGGTCCCCAGTTCACCACAATATATATTCTAGCCCAGTCTCCCAAAGTAATGAAAGGTAAGCAGGATACACTAAAGGAGTTTGAAAACTTTTGTAGGATTCCATGTACAAATCTAACATAGGTACAACTCAAGTTATATAAAGCACACTTTACATACAAAAGAATCACCTGAAGGTTTGTTAAAACACAGGTTGTTGCCCAATCTTACTTTCCAGGAGTTTTTCATTCTGTAGGACTGGGATGGGGCCCCAGATTTTGCATTTTCAACAAATTCCCAGGCGAAGCTGAGGAATTGGCACAGAGACCATATTTGAGAATCACTGAAAAGCGTATTAGAAATATAACTCCACAAAGAAGGATCAAAAGGGAGCAAGGGAAAGTGGAGAGCTGCCATTTTACCCCTAGATATAATAATTTCTTCAAATAAATATACTTTTTCTAAGCATTCACAATATTACAAATTAAACACCCATATAGACACTGAATTTTAGAGAGGAAAAAGAGCTATATTAACAGTGACAATTCAGTGCCTACAAATTATTTAAGATTTACAAAAACATTCTTTCAGAAAAATGTGTCTCACTGTCCTCTTTTTCTCTGTTTTCTTGGGCTAATTTGGGAACTTAAAAATAAATTTTTTCTGTCATCTAAAAAGTTTTACCGTGTTTACGGCCTATAATTCTATGAAAATGCAACACACAGCAAGCAATTGAGAAGGCAGAGCCATAGCTGCATCCGAGCCAGGGTGAGGATAGCACCACCAGGAGAGGGAAGCACCAGGCAGCTTCTCACAGCGGGCACACAGCTTTCCCGAACCAGAGAATCCCAATGAGGCAACAACAGAAACTCAGGGGTTACTGCAAAACACAGCATAGCCTCTGATTCCCTATCCGAACAGAATTACATGTCTAAATGATCTGGGTGAACCCTCTGATGCTATCAGATCGAAAAGCTATGATTTTTTAATGGTTTGCCCTGAAGCTTTCACGGGGAATTCTCATTGAAGGTATACAGAAGGTGAGAGAAGGATCAAGGGGGAAATCTCATTTCATGACATGGGACTGTCTAACATGTACTTATAATGTTGAAGTAAATAAGCATGAATTTTCGATTTTCATTTCCTAAAACTGCCACCATGAAACCAGCCAACATGAAAATACGTTTACTGCCTAAGTTAATGAAAAGTGGTAACTGCATAAAATTAATTAGGAAGTTGTGACCACTGTATTTTCATAGGCATGTTCCCTAAGGATATAGCTAAGATTTTACCTGTCATCTATGACAGGAGCCACAAACCCAGATACCAGAGGGGACAAGCTGGTAACATAAACAGTTGAAGTGATCGAAATAAAAGAAAGCTTAAAAGCAAGAAATAAAATGTAACATCATGCAAGCACTTATGATATTAGAGACTATAAAATTAAAACTGGAAAAAAATTAAAATATAGGAATATTTAATTATTAAATATTTCTTATAGCTCATAACACCTTTGATCTAAAACAAAACTTGACCTTTTGCCAGTAGCAAGATGTCAGTGTAGTCCCATGAAACGTGTAATATAGAACTCAGACCTGAATCCTTGAACTGAGAGCAGTAATTTTTAAAACTGAGTTTCAAAAGCAAAAACAGCTCCTCTTACACATAGTCACTTTCAAACCAAGATGAAATTTTTGCATAGTGAGTTTAAAGTTAGGGTAATTCAAAGGTATTTGCAAAATTCTAGTGTTCCAATGTTATATTTAGTTTTTAATACTTTCACTTGTAGCTATTCATTTTGCATTATTGCTATTTATGGAAAAATGTTAGTTCATTTCATAAAGTATTTTGCATTATTGCTATTTATGGAAAAATGTTAGTTCATTTCATAAAGTATAAGATCAAAGAGCCTGCCTTGGAATTCAGTCTTACACTCTATAATTTAGGGAATGAAATTAAGGTAATAATTTTCATTTCTAGAAACCAACTTTAGCATATGAAAGCAATCCAGATTATTCCTTACCCCCAAAAAATGTTTATGAAAAAAACATATATTTACTACAAATGAGAGAACTGAATCTTAGACATGTGACACTTCTTGTGAATGTCTCTGTGAAGCAGAAGTGGACCTGTGGGTCGTAGAAAGTCCGCGAAATCATTTGCTCTAGCCCTGCCAAGGCATTAGGAGTGAGTTAATTAAATGTTTGACCAAATAAAGCAGGCTAATTTGTTTTGTTTTGTTTTCTGTGGGGTTTTTTTCCCCCGCAAGCTAATTTTTTAAGTTGATAATTTCGTATGGCCCTCAAATGATGTTATAAATATCCAAATAGCCCTTGGCAGAAAAAAGCTCCCTACCCCCGCTGTAAAGAAATATTTGCAGTATTTAGATGAGTTGTAATGTCAACCGAAAGAACTAACTCTGTAACATTCTTCATTGGTAAACTGAGACAGAGATTTTCCCTTGAATGATAAGAACAGATTGATTTCTTTTAACAGTTAAAAAAGCATTACAGCCTCAACTACATGTAGAAGAGTAGAATTGTGCATACCATGAATCCTGCAAAACCTGAAAACATCTGAAGTTCAAGAATCAGCATCCAGTTTATGGTGATAATTACGTTATTGATTGTATTTTTTAAGCTTTCAGCCTAAAATTATTCCTAGTAAAATCTACAATAAGCAAATTATTAAATCCATGTCTATTCTTACAACATGTCATCAAAATCCAATGCTAACCTCAACTTTTCATTATTTCAGGGACACTATCTACTAGTATAATCAAGCTCAGAGATTTTTACCCTTTTCATTAAATTTTGACAGACTTTTCTAACACACCTAAATCAGTCATTTGATACTGGCCCTTTTATATGCAGTAAATCCAAAAGTTTTTCAAACCATTACAATTTTTGTATACCACAAATATTGCTGGTTGATTGATAGTCTATATATGTGTTCCCATGAGCTAAAGTTTAAAATGCCATAAATAGTCCCAAGTTTGTAATGTAATCTGCCTTTTAAGTTCTCAGTCATATCTTCAACATGCTAGTGATATCCAATTAAATGTACATTAATTTACATTTTTTTAATGTTTGAGGTACATAATTTCTGCAAAATCCAGAAGGAATTGCTTAGTAACTTACCCTACCATCTATAAAAGATACTGATGCCCAGAATTTTTTTCCCAGATAAATAACTACATACCATAGAGGCAGCTCTTATTTTCCAGTAATTTCCATTCCAAAACAAACCTTATCACATCTTTTCTGCAAACTAGTATGGTGCTTACTATGTATGGGCTGATTTTAAGATGGCATCTTAATTTGGGTTCTTTCAACACAGATATACTTTGTTTGCATATTAAAGCATTAAATACACAAATATTTCTATACACAATATCTCTTTTCACCCTGACTGGTGTGGGTCAGTGGACAGAGCATTGGCCCGTGCACCAAAGGGTGGTGGATTCAATTCCTGGTCAAGGGCACATGCCTGGGTTGCAGGTTCAATCCCTGGCCAGGTCAGGGCACATGCAGGAGGAAACCAATAGTTGTCTCTCTCAGATCAATGTTTCGATGTTTCTCTCTCCCGCTCACTTCCTTCTTCTCTCTCTTCCACTCTCTAAACGTGAAAAAAATATCCTTGGGTGAGGACAACAAAAAATTTTCTTTTCTTTAAAAAAGATGAAAGAAAAAACCTTTTTCTTTCCCCACTTTTAAAGAAAAGTGGACCCAAAATATACTGCCCTTCTTTCTTGAAAACTACAGTGGAAAAACAGCAGCACAAGAGCGAAGTATAAATGACTACTTACACTTAGCATAGATATTGGGGACAAAAGGGAATGGTGGGGACCATAGAAGTAAAAGTACTTACTTCTCTAAAAGAGACAGGTGATCCCAGCCTATTACAGCCATGTGCTAATGTAATCTCAGAGCTTCCACATCTTTAAACACTGGAAATGCAGGGGTGTGTGTGTGTGTGTGTGTGTGTGTGTGTGTGTGTGTGTGTGTATGGCTGTTTTATTTTAAAGTGTTGCCAACTAATTAAGAAAACATATAAAACACTATGAGGACCCAATGAAAGTGGTCCACAGCCCCTCAATTTGGCATACTTTCCCCTCCATCCTCTCCACCATGAGATTACGTCATACCAATATCAATCCATATTCTTAGTAAAACTAGCAAAGCAAACAGTATTTCATACAAAAAGGCCACTCCTCTTTGGCAGAGCTTAACAGTCTTCTGAAACTAAACCCTGGTTAACTGCCCAGAATGCCCACAGCATCTAAAAAGCCTGTTTTTGTTTATTTTACTTTTTTAATGGCATCACCTCCAACATTTTGTCACCAAAACTGCCTGCGTTTTAAGAAAACAGCTCAAATGGAGCTGTGTAGCTCTTCTCCTAAACTAAGCTTTGTAGGAAAAGCAAACAAGAAAACTCCTGGGATGAGAAATAGAAATTGTCCTATTTCTGAAGCCAGATTGTGTCAAAACTCGTAAATAACTAGCACACATTCTGTCTGAGAAGCAATTCTTAATTCCAATATTCTCTATGAAAAGTGAAAAAAGCCTTCAGAAAAATGCTCAACTAAAAATTTAAAGAAGTAGAGCTTTTACATGTCATATTCTTTAATCATTCAATAAAATTCCAAATAATAAAAAGTTTTTTTAAAAATCACAAATACTTGGAAATTAACAGACATCCAACTAGATAATCTTTGAATCAAAGAATCAGAACTGAAATTACAAACCAATTAAAGGTGATGAAAAGGAGAAAAATTTAGACCAGTGAGATACCACTCTAGTAGCTAAAACAGTCCTCAAAGGAAATTTTAGAGCTTTAAATGCCTTCAGCACTGAGCAGGGGTTTTAACAATTATTCAAAGTAAGAATAAAGTATAAAAAGCAATAGACAATAGGAAGCAGGAATGAATAAGAGTACATTTTTAAAATGAAAGCAAAGATATATAAATCCAAAAACTTGTACTTTGAAAGAACAACAAAACCAAACCTTGGTTTTGGCAGAGTGGAGACAGCGAGAGAGGGTTGAACAAAAATGAATAGAATCAGAAGTAAGAAGACATCAAAAAGCTTAAAGTACCAAAACATATCACATGTATCTCCACAGCAAAAAAAATTTTTAAATCAAAAGAAAAGGAATGACTTTTTAGTAAAGTAGAAATTCTGAAAGTTGACTCAAGAAGTAATACAAAATTTTGTTAGATGAATTACTATAAAAGAAAAAAAAACCTCATGCATTGTGTATCTATATGCAATACATATATATGACTGAGGAAAACACATACACACGTATATATCCACATTGCTAAGATGTATATATTACATTGTTAAATAGGGTTACATTGCTTAGATATGGAACGTAAGGGAAAGATTAACCAAAGTGACTATCTAAAAGTGCCAATATAATCTCATTTATGTAAAATTAAACATATGCATATCTAGACACATAAGGATATGCACAAAAGATTAATAACCAGAATGTTACCCCAAAATGAAGAGATACCCTGCTTCCAGACTCATATCTCATTCCACCTTCCTTATCACGTGGTGTCAGCAAATACAGAGCATGGAGGGTGATGGGAGGACAGTAATGGTAAATTGGCTTACTTTTCAAAGGAATGCCATTCTTTTAAGAGAGTGTTACCCAATCTTGAACACACATCAGAATCACCTGGAGGGCTTACTAAAAGAGATTACAGGCCCCTCCATTAGGATTTCTGAGTTAGTGGGTCTGAGGTGAGGCCTAAGAATTTGCATTTCCAACTAAGTTCCCAGATGCTGTTGCTCTAGGAACCATACTTTGGGAATCAATGTCCTAAGACAACTTTCAATATTCTAGAACAGAAGTTGGCAAACTGTGGCTCACAAGCCACATGCGGCTCTTTGGCCCCTTGAGTGTGGCTCTTCCACAAAATACCACGTGGGAGCACGCAGTTAAGTGCGATTGAAACTTCGTGGCCCATGCGCAGAAGTCAGTTTTCGGCTCTCAAAAGAAGTTTCTGCCAAAACAGGTTTGGCTCAGTGGATAGAGCGTCAGCCTGCAGACGGAAGGGTCCGGGGTTCGATTCCGGTCAAGGGCATGTACTTTGGCTGCGGGCACATCCCCAGTAGGGGTGTGCAAGAGGCAGCTGATTGATGTTTCTCTCTCATCAATGTTTCTGACTTCCTATCCTTCCTCTCTGTAAAAAATCAATAAAATATATTTAAAAAGAAATTTCAGTCATTGTACTGTTGATATTTGGCTCTGTTGAATAATGAGTTTGCCGACCACTGTTCTAGAAGTTAGTTGAAACCACTGTAGTTTCCAATTCCATTCTTTTTTACCTTTTGTATTTCTTTACATTATAATTGTTGAAGTTTCAAACTAAAGTCTTAAATATTATATTTTCAAGTTTCTGAAACGTACCTCAAATTGTTCACTGTAATAACAGTAATTTCCATTTATTGACACTTAGTACATAATATTCTCAATAATTTACCGGCATCTCATTTAACCCTCATAAAACCCTGGGAGGTAGGTATTATTATTAGACCAATTTTACAGATGAGGGAACTAATTTAAAGAAGATCCTACCTATTCTCATAGTACACTTTGCTGCTTCAAGTCTAATAGTTAAAAAGAAGAAAACCAACAAAATAAAACTACAGCAAATTACCAATATATACAGTGAGATAAAGCCTGGTAGCACCTTGGTTCAATGATTACGAGAGATTAACTAGAAGTGACCATACCCTAACCGGTTCGGCTCAGTGGATAGAGCGTCGGCCTACGGACTCAAGGGTCCCAGATTCGATTCAGGTCAAGGACATGTGCCTTGGTTGCGGGCACATCCCCAGAAGGGAGTGTGCAAGAGGCAGCTGATCGATGTTTCTCTCTCATCAATGTTTCTAACTCTCTCCCTCTCCCTTCCTCTCTGTAAAAATCAACAAGATATATATATTTTTAAAAGTGACCAAATTTTGAATCAAATAATGTTAATATTTATACAATTCACAATACCGGTAATCACAATGTATTTGAAGATAGCAGAAGGGAAAAAACCCATTTTCATACTCATGGGTTAACAGACCAAGGTGATGTGGAACTAACAGATCAAAAAAAATTTTTAATTTCTAAGTTTTGAAGAAATGGGATGCATTTTTGTTAGAATACAAGCTAAGCTTCTGCAATGAAGGCCTCAAAATAAGATGGCTTAAATAAGATCAAAGTATGTTCCTTTCTCAATCAACTGTCTAAGCATAGGCTAGTAGCTTTGTTCAGTGGTGCTACCTAAGCCGCCAGCTTCCTTCTATCTTGTTGCTTGCATTCTTTTTTAGTTTCCCTCGTTGAAAATAGCTTCCCACACAATTCTCCCTTCCAGCCCACATGAAGGAAGAAAGAGGAAGAGGAGAGAGCAAACCCAGCCCCTTTTTAAAAGCATGCATTCTCTCTGGCTGACTTGGCTCAGTGGTTGAGAGTTGACCTATGAACTATCAGATTACCGTTGATTCCCAGGTAGGGCACATGCTGGAGCTGGATCCCCAGTGTGGGACGTGTAGCAGGCAGCCGATCAATGATTCTCTCTCATCATAGATGTTTCTATCTCTCTTCCTCTCTAAAGTCAATAAAAATATGTTTAAAAACCATAGGACTTAATATTAGCAGTTATCACAGTCAAAATTATTAAAGTGTTATAACATCACTTCCCTTTCTTGGAGGAGAAAATGCCATAATAGTCTCTGCTGGTGCTGACATTTCAATAAAGGAAACTAAAAATTTTAATACAACTTATAAGCTCCCCACTTCCAGAAATTGTACACTCAACACTATTAATGTCATTCCAAATTTGGAACCTGGGTATGTAGTTGTGGGTGAAAACAGACCTAAGTATATTGGGAAAAAAACAATTTTTCAAACAATGATGATTCAAACAATATACTTTTTCCCCCGGCATTTTTCAAATTTTCTTTAATGAAAGAAAATTATTACCACAAAATAAGAAAGCTCAAAACTTATTATTTAAGAAATATGAAGTGTCGTTATTGCATTCAAGTGATTACCCTTGTGGATGAAAGGGTAATGCTAACTTGACAAACTCAGGGAAAGCCTGCATGGCAGTCTTGCAAACTCAGAGACCTAAAATAACCAACCACAAAGGATCGTTTAAAATTGAACTTTAACTAAAAGCAGTTATGGTGGGTAGTTACATCCTAGGCCAGTATCTTCACTGACAAGGTCAACCTTTACCTTAACTGAGTCTGTTTTTGCATCTATAATAACATACCCTTTGAAATGTCTAGGTAATCTGTAACTTCGGTTTTCTGGACCCCTTGGGATACAACCAAATGTGCTGGGCTCGAGGACAGATACCACAAATTCATTCATTCATCATGTTAATTGTTCCTGCACCCACCTTTACAGCAGCGGTTCTCAACCTGTGGGCTGCGATCCACAGGTTGAGAACCGCTAGCAGGGTCGCCTAAGACCATCGGAAAACACAGATATCTACATTACGATTCATAACGGTAGCAAAATTACAGTTATGAAGTAGCAATGAAAATAATTTTATGGTTGGGGGTCACCACAACATAAGGAACTGTATTAAAGGGTCGGGCATTAGAAAGGTTAAGAACCAAGGAAAGACAGCAATCACTTTTCCTAATCCTTAGGGGTTAAGAAATAGGCACTCCCTTTTGACACAAAATAACCCACTGAGACTTGGAAAAGGGCAAAGCTGGCTGAATCAATATCACCAGTGCTTAGAAACCAGCTCCAAGAAGCATGACATAATTTAGAGAGTTCCATTCTGCAAAATGTCTACCATTCTCTCCATTCCCGGCTCCTATCAACTGGCATAAAGGGCCACAAAACCTGGGAGCGGGCAGTGCAGTACTGGCATCGGGTTGTCAGAGCAATCTGTTCAGCCTGCTCCAGGCTGAAAGGACTCAGGCCACAAGGATGACAAGAAAGAGCTATTGCTGCTACAAGACCGGCCCCCCCATCCCACCCCACCCCCCAGGCTGAAACGTGAGTAGAGTCTTAACAAGTAGCAGCTAGGCTTCCTGGGGCTCTTGTAATACGCAAATCGCAGCAATGAACTCCAGACAGTCCCGAGTCTACAGGCCTAGCGAGGGTCCGGGGCGTGGCCGACTTCCCCTGGGCAGTCCAGCCGCCTGGGGGTGGAGGCGGACGCGCTATTGACACCACTCCGAAATCTGGAACCTGGGTGTGCAGCGGTGAGAGCAAGCCTAAGCAAACGGGGGCGGGAATCCCTCAAAACTGGTGACTCAAGACACCGTGCATGGCTTCTTTCCTTTATTCTTCTGTACTTCGAGAAATTCCTTTAATGAAAAATCTTAAAATAAGACAGCTCAAAACTTGTTTAGGAAACAAACAAACAAACAAAAATGTCAACGTTGCCTGTAAAGGACGACTCAGCCACCAAAAACTATTCTTGGGTGACATACAGAATATTATGCAATTGTACAATGTCATTTTTTGAAAAGGAGCAATCTTTTAAAAGAGCTCCTGTTGGTCGGAGCCTCATCACTCCCCGCCGCGCCCCCATCCCCCTGCAGAACAGATGATCGTTTACTTGATCCTGGGCTCCCGAGATCCAGCCGCACTGCGCCGCGGCGCCGCGCCTGTCCCGCCCGATCCGGAGGAGAGTTGCGGGCACCGCGAAGCCCAGCAACAAGTGCAGCGACCGCTAGCGCCTCCGCGCACACAAGGCCGGGGAGTGACAATCACCCGAGGGTGGGGGGCGGGGCGGAGTGATCTGGACCTGAACCCCGATACGCGAGGATGTCGGGGCGCAGACCCGGCCGCCCGCCACGCCTGCAAACCCATGGCCAACGGCCCCTGAACACCGGCGAGCGCGAAAGCCTGGAGAGCGCTCACCTTTTCAGCGGGTCCGCAGCCTGCGCCACCGCGGCCGTCCCGGAGACGGAGCTCGGCGCCGCGGCCCCGGCGGCCGCCCGGGTGGTAGCCCCGGCAGGAGCGCGGTCCCCGGGCATCGCCGGCGGCGCGCACACAGCACCCGCGCACCGCGCACGCCGCCCCAGGGCCCCGGGGCGGGAGGCTCCGCCCGTCGGGCCCGGCCCACTCCGAGGCCGGTCAATGGGCTCGGAGCGCGGGAAGCCGGAGGCGGGGCGGGAGCGGGTCAGGCAGCCGAGCGACGACACTGGCTCCGCGGTCCTCGCCCACCGGCGTGAGCTGTCACCGGCATGGAACTTGTTTCAGGTGGGTGAGGCGGGGGACAGGAAAAGGTAATTTTGCAAACAAAAGATCTGGTAGTGTCTAAGACGTTTGGGTCACTTCTGATTTTTCAGGACCTCTTTCTTTTTTGTTTTCAAAACAAATATTTCTCCGTAGTTTATAGAACACCTACTGAGGGCCAGCTACAGTGCTGGGGGCACAAGGGAGTGAGAAACAGCCCCTATTTCTGAGGATCTCCCAGTCAGTGGGGAGAAGGAGCAGATAAGAAAACAGGTAAGCAGAGGAGCCCACAATAAGGCACATTCCAATATCAAAAGCCCTATATTTTGCAGCGCGGGGAGGGAGCGGGTATTTCAGCCAAAGGAGAACTAAAAGGCTGTTACCCTGAAATTCTGGTGGCCATGATTCACAGTATAGAGCAGTACACGCACACACACACTCTCTCTCTCCTTTTTGCTGAAAGACTAATATACATGACAGTTAAAATTTTCAGTAGCATCACAAATACATACTATGCAATGAAAATAAAATCTCCATTATCCTCTGCCCTCTGTTTTCTTTTAGGCTACCACTGTTAACTAATTTCTTGCATATCCTTTCAGATATATAGATATAGATATAGATATAGATATAGATATAGATATATAGATATACCTCTCATTGTAAGTAAATTACTTACCTTTTACCCACACTGTCTTTTAGCTTTGTGTATTGTGTTTTTACAATGAATTATGTTTCATTTTCATATATTTGCATTAATTTTTTATTTGTTTCTAGATTTCTTTTTTTATTTTAGAAAAGTTGTCACTATTTCCAACTACCTCCATGTTTGCTGCTAGTATGTTTGATATCAATCTACATGATTAATTCATATTCAGATAATCTACAATAAAAGTAATATATCATTGGGGAATGGGAGTGGGCTGGAAGAAAGTAATGGTGGGAAAAGGAGGACCTATTAAATACTTTCAACAATAATGATTAAAAGAAAACAAGTAATACCTCTATATATAAAAGCCTAAGTGACCATTATGACCAGATAACTGGCCGGTAGCTATGACCCACACTGACAGTCAGGGGGAAGATGCTCAATGCAGGAGCTGCCCCCTTGTGGTCAGTGCACTTTCACAGCCAACCTCCCTTGGTCCCTGCCCCCAGCCAGCTGGCTTCAATTAGGACTGGGTGAGAAGACCCCAATCTGCCCTGATAGCCAGCCAGGCTGAGGGACACTACCTGTGCATGAATTTGTGCACTGAGCCTCTACTCCTATCTAATAAAAGAGTAATATGCAAATCGACTGTCACTCCAACACACAAGATGGCCACCCCTACGTGGTCAAAGATGGCTGCCCCCATGTGGACACAAGATGGCTGCTACAAGATGGCCAGCAGGGGAGGGCAGTTGAGAGGGACCAGGCCAGCAGGGGAGGGCAGTTGGGGACAATCAGGCTGGCAGGGGAGGGCAGTTAGGGGCAATCCGGCCAGCAGGGGTGCAGTTAGGTGTCGATCAGGTTGGCAGGAGAGTGGTTAGGGGGTGATCAGGCTGGCAGGCAGAGGCAGTTGGGGTCAGTCAGGCAGGCAGGCAGGCGAGTAGTTGGGAGCCAGCAGTCCTAGATTGTGAGAGGAATGTCCCAGATTGGAGAAGGTGCAGGCTGGGCTGAGGGGCACCCCCCATGCACGAATTTCATGCACCGGACCTATAGTGCTATAATAAAGAAATGAATTAAGACAAAGAATATGCATAGACAGGTCTCCAAAGAAGATGTGCAAATAACCAATAAGCATGATCTAAAATGACCAATGAAAAAGATGTTCAATGTCAATAGCTATCAAGAAAATGAAAATCAAGACCATAACTAGATACGGTGTTATACCCACTAGAATGGCTGTAATCAAAAGGACAGATAATGACAAGCATTGGAGTCTTAATTCCTTCAAGTTGCTATAAAAAATACTATAGTCTGGGTGGCTTAAACAATAAACAATTATTTCTCACAGTTCTGGAGGCTGGGAAGTCCAAGATCAAGGCACTGGACAGATTCAGTGCCTGAGGACTTTCTTCTTGGTTCAGAAATAGCTGTCTTCTCCCCACAAGGCAGAAGGGGTGAGGGAGTTCTCTGGGATCTCTCTTATTGTTTTGTGTTTTTTGTTGCTGCTGTTGTTGTTAATCCTCACCTGAGGGTATTTTTTCATTGATTTTTAGGGAGAGTGGAAGAGGGAAAGACAAACAGAGAAACAGCAATGTGAGAGAAAGACATCGATTGGTTGCCTCCTGCATGAGGTTGCCTCCCAGAGCCAGGGCTGGGGAAGAGCTTGCAACCAAGGTACTTGCCCTTGACTGGGATCGAACCCGGAACCCTTTGATCCCCAGGCCTGCGTTCTATCCACTGAGCCAAACCAGCTAGGGTTGGGATCTCTTTTAAAGGGCATTAATTCCATTCACAAGGTCTCTGTCTTTATGATCTAACCACCTGCAAATACTATCACATTGTGGGTTACGTTTCAGCATATGACTTAATCTGTAGCAGTAGGCAAGTGTTATGAACTGAATTGTGTTTTCTCAAATTTATGTATTGCGACTCTATCCCCAATGTGACTGTATTTGGAGAAAGGGCCATTAGAGAGGCAATGAGATGCAATAAGGTCATAAGGGTGACACCCTGATCTAACATGATGGATGTCCTTGTAAAGAGAGAAAGAGATGCCAGGGATATGCACACACGTAGAAAAGGCTATGTGAGGACACCGCGAGGATGTGATCCTCTGAAAGCCAAGAAGAGAAACCTCAGGAGAAACCGAGCCTGCTGACATCTTGAGCTGGAACTTCCTTTTTCAGAACTGTGAGAAAATAAATTTCAGTCTGTTTGGGCAGTCCTAGCAAACTGATGCAGCAAGAATGTGGAGAAAATGGAACACTGAGATGCTGCTGGTGGGAATGTAAAATGGTGCAGCCACATTGGGAAACAGTCTGGTAGCTCTTTAGACAGTTAAACATAGTGTTATCCTATGACCACAGCAATATACCTCAAAGCACATGTCCATATAAAACTTGTACATGCATGTTTATAGTAACACTAGAGGCCTGGTGCACGAAATTCATGCGTTGGAGGTGGGGGATGTCCCTAAGCCCAGACTGCACCCTCTCCAATCTGGGAATCCCGGTAGGATTGGGCCTAAATGGGCAGTCAGACATCTCTCTCACAGTCCAGGACCGCTGGCTCCAAACTGCTCGCATGCCTGCCTGCCTCCCTGATTGCTCCTAACCACTTCTGCCTGCCTGCCTGATCACCCCCTACCCACTATCCTGCCAGTCTAATTGATGTCTAACTGCTCCCCTGCCAGCCTGTTTGCCCTCCACTTCCCTCCTCTGCCAGCCTGGTCACTCCTAACTGCCCTCCCCTGCAAGCTTGACCACCCCCATCTGCCTTCCCTTGCAGGCCTGGTCCTTCCCAACTGCCCTCCACTGCTGGCCTGGAACCTCCCAACAGTCCTCCCCTGCTGGCCATCTTGTGGTGGCCATCTGGTATCCTCATGGGGGCAGGATCTTTGACCACATGGGGGAAGCCATCTTGTGTGTTGGAGTGATGGTCAATCTGCAAATTACTCTTTTATTAGATAGGATAGAGGCCTGGTGCATGGGGGGGGGGGGAGACAGCTGGTTTGCCCTGAAGGGTGTCCCGGATCAGGGTTGGGGTTCCCTTGGGGTGTGGGGCAGACTTGATGAGGGGCCTGTTGTGGTTTGCAGGCTGGCCACAACACCTAAGAGGAGGCTCTGGGATCTGGGATTAATTTATGTTCTACAATTGAAACTTTGTAGCCTGGAGCAGAGCCAAGCCTTCTGCATGCTCTGTGGCATCAACCATTTCTGTTTGGGTTTATTTAAATTCTATAATTGAAACTTTGTAGCCTAGAATGGAGGCCTAGGTGCTAGGGCTGCAGAAGCTTGGCTTCCTCCATCGCCCGGGCAACTTTAGCCTCTGCTCTCTCCAGCTCCATGGCTGCCGCCATTTCTGTTGGGAATATCTTCTATAATTGAAACTTTGGACAAGGGCAGGCGGAAAGCTTGGCTTCCTCTGTTGCCGGGGAAACCCAAGCCTTCCTCCTGCTCTCAGTGGTGGCAGCCATCTTGCTTGGGGTTTATTTGCATAATTTGCTCCTGATTGGCTGGTGGGCATGGCTGTGGGCATGGCTTGATTGGAGGCATGGCCAATTTGCATGTTATTTTATTAGATAAGATTATTAATGATAGAGAAAAAGTGGAAACAACCCTTGCCATCAATCAATGAGTGGATAATGAAATGTGATATATCCATATAATTGAATAGTATTCAGCAATAAAAAGGACTGAAACATTGAGAACATTATGCTAAGAGAAAAAATCCAGTCACTAAGGACCACATTGTACTGTTCTATTTATGTGAAATGTCCAAAATAGGCAAATGTATAGAAATCATAAAAGATTGGAAAGAGGGGGGGGAGGAACCAAGATGGCGGCATAGGTAAACACCTATCTTGCTGCCCACACAACAATTCCAAAACTACAACTTAACGACAGAACAAACATCATCCAGAAAGCTGGCTGAGTGAAAATTCCACAAATAAAAGTAAAGATAGGACACTGACTCAGAGGAGCGGCAGAACGCAGCCTTGAAGATACACGCGGAGTCAGAGGTTTGGAGCCGTGCGCGCACGTGAGCAGAAAAGGCGGGCGGCTGCAAACCCAGCCGGTTTTCTCCAACGGAGAGGGCAAAGGCATCCCACTGCACTGATTCCCCAGTTCCAGACAAGGTCCGGGGAAGGCACGCTGAAACCCAGGCATGGCAGACATCTGCGAGCCTGTGGAGAGGGCGAGCTTGTGGAGAGTGCGTGTAAACTTGGGAAAAGAAGTGCGCGACCGTGCAGAGAGGACTCATGACTTGCTCTCTCGTTCGGGAGACCACCAGACAGCTTTGTTTTACAACCCCGGGCCAGACTTTGGGTGTGCAGACTCATTTGGTGAGAGGCAGAGTTGTCTGGCAGCGGGTGGAGATCGGCGATGGCTTTCTCTCGGAGAGGCATGCAGCCATTACCACCCAGCACAGAGACCCATGTGCCTCATAGGGCGGAGCTGACGCTGCCTGCTCAGCCTGGAGACTCTGCCCATCCAACCTGAATACAGCTTACCCTCACAGTCAATTGGCCTGGAGGTCAAACCCTCCTAGTGCTAACAACAATAAGCTGGGCTTAACTTCAACAATACTGTATGACCCATAAAGAATTGCAGTAAGAGTATCCACCTCAGGTAACTGGGGAGGCTGAGCCACTGTTCCTTAGAGGACATCTACCACTCAAAGCTAATGGACCAACTCAGAAAAGCAGCCACAATGCAGAGAAATGGAAAGAAATCAGATGTGAAAGAAATGGAGGAAAAAAAACTACTGGACATAGAGTTCAAAACCACGGTAATAAGGTTTTTCAAGAGGCTCCTAGAAAAGGCCGATGAACTTAATGAGAACTACAAGGAAATGAACAAGACCTATGAGGAAATGAATGAGACCTACAAGGATATGAAAAAGGACCAACTAGAAATTAAGCATAAACTGACTGAAAGAAAAAATATTACACAAAGACCTAAAAGCAGTCCAGAGGACCACAAGAACCAAGTCAAAGATTTGAAATACAAAGAAGCAATATCCACTCAGCCGGAAAAGCAAGAAGCAAAAAGAATCTGAATAATTGAAGATAGTGTAAGGCACCTCTGGGACAACCTCAAGCATACCAACATTATACCAATAATACCAATTATAGGGGTTCCAGAAAAAAGAGAGAGAGCAAGATAATGAAAACTTACTTGAAGAAATAGTGACCGAAAACTTCCCCCACCTGGTGAAAGAAATTGACTTAAAAGCCCAAGAAGTGCACAGAACCCCAAAATATAGGACTCTAAAGAGGACCACACCAAGACACATCATAATTAAAATGCCAAGAGCAAAAGATAAAGAAAGAATATTAAAAGCAGCAAGAGAAAAACAGTTAGTTACCTATAAGGGAGCACCCATATGATTGTCAGCAGCTTTCTCAACAGAAATAATGCAGGCCAGACGGGAGTGGCAAGAAATATTCAAAGTGATGAATAGCAAGAATCTCCATCCAAGATTACTCTATCCAGCAAAGCTATCATTCAGAACTGAAGGTCAGATAAAGTGCTTCGCAGATAAGAAAAAGCTAAAGGAGTTCATCACCGCCAAACCAATATTATATGAATTGCTGAAAGATATTCTATAAGAAGAGGAAGAAGAAAAAGGTAAAAATATAAATTATGAACAACAAATACACATCTATCAAATGAATCTAAAAATCAAGTGAATTGATAATCTGATGAACAGGATAAACTGGTGAATATAACAGAATCATGGACATAGAGAGGGAATGGATTGACAATTCTTGGGGAGAAAAGAGGTGTGGGAAGTGCAGCAAGAGACTGGATAAAAATCATGCAACTATGGGAGAGGACAGTGTGTGTGGAGGGCGGTGAGGACGGAGGTTGAGATAGGTACTGGGTGGAGGGGAGCTATAGAGGGGAAAAAAGAGGGAACAATGTAATTAATAAACTGAACAATAAAGATTAAAAAAATATTAGTGGTTGCGTAGGGGTGAGAAAAGGATGGAAGGATTGGGGCGTAAAGGCTAAGGGTACAGGACTTTTTGGGAGGATAAATGCTCTTAAATGTATTTTGATGGTTGCACAGTTCTGTGAATATATTACAATGTATTAAATTGTACACTCAATGGATGAATTGTATGGTATATGAATTATATCTCAATAAAGGTGTCAAAATAAAATTAATACCCTGCTCGAGTTGTGGGCTCAGTCCCCAATGGGGGCTGTGAAGGAGACAATCAGTCAATGATGTTTCTCTCATCGATGTTTCTATCTCTCTATCTCTCTCCCTTCATCTCTCTCTAAAAATCAATAAAAACATATTAAGAAAAAAGAAATTTTATACCTATTCTCTCTTACCATTAGGGCTGGAAGGAATGTAGTTAGGCTGTCCAAAAAGAAAACTTGTCCTATGGCTCCATCCCTGTTGTGGGGTGTGTAGGAGGCATCCAATCAATGATTCTCTCTTGTCATCTTCTCTCCCTTCCTCCCTTCTTCTGTTCTTCTCTTCCTCCCCTCCTTCCTCCCTCCCTCCCTCCCTCCCTCTCTTCCTCCCTCCCTTCCTTACCCTCCTCCCTCCCTTCCTCCTTCCTTCCTTCCTTCCTCCCTTCCTTCCTTCCTTCCTTCCTTCCTTCCTTCCTTCCTTCCTTCCTTCCTTCCTTCCTTCCTTCCTTCCTTCCTTCCTTGTTAATCTTCACCCAAGGATATTTTCCCATTGATATTTTAGGAAGAGTAGAAGAGAGAGGAAAGGACAGAAACATCAATGTAAGAGAAACACATCGATTGGTTACCTCCTGCATGGCCCTGGCCAGGGTTTGGGCTGGGCAGAAGCCTGCAACCAAGGTATGTACCCTTGACCGGAATAGAACCTGGGACCCTTTGGTCCACAGGCTGACGGTCTATCCACTGAGCCAAACCGGCTAGAGTTCATCAATGATGTTTCTATCTCTCTCTCTCTCCCTTCTTGTCTGAAATAAATAAATAATTTTTTTTTAAAGAACAAGTGTGCAAATGACTCTCAGTGACCATGTTGAAGTTCTTAATTTCCCAGCTCCAGAATTCACGACTTAGAGAAGGGTTGCTAACCAGCTCTCATTTACAGGTGGCAGGTCTATGGCACAAGGCCTAGAAGTGATTTTCCCAAGGTTATGGAGCAAGCCAGAGGGTGAGCTGAAAATAGAACTGTACCTCACATTCCCATGCAGGCCATATGATAACTTGTGTACTGTCAGCAAAGAGTTGAGGAATGAATGTCCTGGAGAGGTTAGCATAGTTTTATGGCTAACAGTCTTGCTCAACCATTGCCAAGGCTACTTGAAAACAACAAATGACCTACCTAATCCTATAAATATCCTGGACACTTATGCAGAAGTTTCAGAAAAAAAAAATTCCTCTTTGACAGTTGCAATTGTTTTAAAATGCATAGCCTCACTGTCATGAAATCACCATTTCTATAATGTTTAAATCACACAGAGATTGTTAGCTTTGACCCTCCCTTCTAAAAACTAAACTTCCAGCAAGCTTACAGGATCTTGCAGAAGCATCTAAACATTTTCAAAAGTGTAGGATTTTCTGGAGTCTTGGGCCCTCAGTGATAACTCTCTATAAGTTTCCTCACCGGAGTAAAGAACTAGAAAATAAAATGGGGTAGTGAGATAGTTAGAGCCCCAGGTCTTCGCCACTAAGTACCCAGGTGATGAAGGAATTGCTCAGCTAGCTGCTATGTTACATCTGAACTACTATGCTCTTATTTTTAGGAAAACAACAAAAGCTACCTTGAACTTATCTAGTGAACAGAAAACTCTAAAAAATGTATGTTTCCAGGAATGTTGCTAATCCCATTTCAACTTTCAAGAAAGGGTTCTTTGTGCCCTGGCCAAGTGGCTTGGCTGGTTGGAGCAGCGTACACAGAAAGGTTTGATTTCCAGTCAGGGCACATACCTAGGTTGCAAATTTGGTCCCTGATCAGGTGCTTACAGGAGACAACTGATCGCTGTTTCTCTCTCTTGCTCTCTCTCCCCCCCCAATGCCTTCCTCTCTCTCTAAAAAAAAAAATAATAATAATAAATAATAAATAAATAAATAAATAAATAGAAATAATTTTTAAAGGGTTCATTGTGTAGAGTGAGTTAATACTTTCCTCCAGTGCTGAGTGGGAACACCATAAAAATCCACAGACTGGAATTCTGGCTGCTGCTTTCCTCCCCTTCGTATAAGAGGCAGCACAACGACTGCTTCTGCTCAGTTCTTCAGTTGTGCCTGGAGTCCTATGACTCTGACCGGAAACATGCAATCTATATGTATAGCAGGAGAAAGGAAGTGACAGTTCAGGAACTTGTAAGCTCTCATCGAGCTGGTGAGAGTGGTGGAAGCAAGCCAGTCCCTTTTCCATAACATAACATCATATCTGAAAGCATCTTACAGAGGCCACATAAAAAACAGGAATAGTGGGATTACCTGGACAAAATGTAAACCAAACATCATGGTTATTAGAAATGTTACTTTTTACAGGAAATAGTTAATATATTCATAACCCTTACTGTGAGGTGAAGGGATAACCCAAACATCCAAATTTGCATGACATTTTTTGCTCCTTCGGTCTTTTTTAGCACATATGTTTTGGCTACGGCCATTTTTCCCCCCTTTAGCAAGTCATGCACAGTGACATAGATTAGGCCTTTCTGGGTTGAATACACATAAATACATAGGCTAAATAAAGCAGGGATGGGAAGTGGATCTAGCTTTATTCAGAATGCTTTTTGAGTATTCTTGGCATTGTATGATCTAAATTCTGACAATTCACAGGATTTGTCTCTGGTTACCAAAGCACACAGGCTATGTTTCACACAGAGGAAAGAGAAATTTGAAGAATTCCATGGGGCCAACAGTGTATATGGGCTACCCCTTGGCTCACTTGTACCTCCCTTCTCAGTTTGACCCATGCTCTAGGTTTTGCAGTTATTTTTTATTTTGAAACTTGGTTTAGCAATTTCTGTGTGCACAGTTCCAACATGATTCCAACTGTTTTAATTGATTCATGTATTCATCCATCCATCTATTTGCCAATGCTTTTGTCACTATAAGAGACATAAGTATCCCTTGTGCTTAATAAGGCTGCAGTAGCCCTAACTGGTTTGGCTCAGTGGATAGAGTGCCAACCTGCGGACTGAAAGGTCCCAGGTTCGATTCCAGTCAAGGGTTTGTACCTTGGTTCCAGGCATATCCCCAGTGGGGGTTGTGCAGGAGGCAGCTGATCCTATGTTTCTCTCTCATTGATGTTTCTAGTTCTCTATTCCTCTTCCTTTCTCTCTGTAAAAAATCAATAAAATATACTTTTAAAAAAATAAGGCTGCAGTAGAATGAGGGAGATAATCACAGAGACAAACACAATGTGAGAATATATGAAACAAGTGCTTCAGGTAAGTTTTGGGGTCTGAAAGACCTGAGTGCAAATCCAACTCTGCCATTTACTGAGTGACGTTGGTATAATTATCGAACCTTATTGAGTTTCAGTTTCACCATCTAGAAAAATGAGTGTGGCAGTTATCTTTCAAGATGGCCAGGAGTGATCCTGTGTTCGTGGCCTTGTATAATCCTTTGGCCTTAAATATGGGCTGGACCTAGTGACTTGCTTCTAACAAACTTTCCTGATTAGGACTCAAAAGACTGAATTGCTGGGTTTTCTCTATTGCCTTCTTAGCTTACATCCTTTAATGAAGCCAGCTGCCCCGTGCGGCAGACTGAAGGAGGCCTCCAGCCAGCAGCCCAGTGAGGGACCCAATCCTGCCAACACCGTGTGAGTCAGCCTGGAAGGAGATCCCTTCCCAGTTGAGGTTCACAATGACGATAGCGTCATCTGATATCTTGACTGCAGTCTGTGAAGCAGGGAACCCAGCTAACCCAGCCCAGACTTCTGACCCACAGAAATGATGACATGATAAATATTGTTTAATATTTTCAGGAGAATTTATTACATAGCAATCTATCCTATATAATAAAAGGCTAATATGCAAATCAACTGAACAGCAGAACCACTGGTCTCTATGATGCAAACTAACTACCAGGAGGAAGACACTCAATGCGAAGCTGGCCACTGGTGGTCAGTGTGCTCCCACAGGGAGAGCGCCGCTCAGTCAGAAGCCGGGCTCATGGCTGGTGAGCGCAGTGGTGATGGCAAGAGCCTCTCCTGCCTCCATGGCAGTGGGACATCCCCTAAGGGCTCTGGGACTGAGAGAGGATGTAAGCTGGGCTGAGAGACACCCCCCCCAGTGCACGAATTTTGTGCACCAAGACTCTAGTAGCCTATCTAATAAAAGAGTGATATGCAAATTGACCACAGCTCTGCTACAACCACAAGCCATGCCCACAAAACCAATCAGAGTGAGTATGCAAATCAACCCAACCAAGATGGTGGTTAATTTGCATATGCGGCACAGAAGATGGTGTAGAAGGAAGCCAAGTACTGCAAAAGGGAACAAAGCTGCGGAGAAGTAAGTAAGCGGGGACAGGGGAGAAAGGAGGGAGTGAGACAGATGGGAGTGACGTAGCAGAGAAGGGAAGAGAGGAGGGAGCAAGGCAGTGACAAAGTGAGCAAGTGAGGCAGCAGAGATGGGAGGGAGTGAGGTAATAGAGAAGGGAGGGAGCAAGGCAGCAGAGAATGGAGGGAGGCAGCAGAGACAGGAGGGAGCTCTGCTCAGGCTGCAGGAAACCTTTGGTAGATAAATAATACAAGAGGATAACATCTTTCTTGCAGAATTATTGTGAGGATGAGAATAGATATGAGGATTAGAATGAGGAGAAGAAAGGGGAGGAGGAGAATGACCACCACAGGGGATCCCAGCTAATCTTAAATTAAGATTCAGAACCTGACATAAATGCTACTGTTGTGAAGAAGACAATTTCAGTGTTTGAGCCCCCAAGGAATACAGAGGGTTGAAGGTATGGGGAACAGGGTATCATGTTTCTCATTCAGGCCCAGACTGTCTGTCTCTGATAGAAAGGGCTTTATGAACAAAACTAAAGTAGCAGGTTTGTGAGAGTCAGCAAACAACAAATGGTGCTTGGGGACCTGGATGATAAAGTTTAGCAAATAATTGGTCATTTTCCCACTTGCTCAAATTGGAGCAAGGCCACAGCTATGAAATGAGAACTGAAGGGACAGTACAGCTCAAGGATTTCCTGCCTCCTGCACAAGGAGAGCAATACCCTTGGCAGGGAGGAAGGGTTTTCACGGAGGACACTGGCTGCAATATAAGGAACAAGGCCTTTCTGATTCTGCTGAGATTGGCGCATAACTATTTCCTGCTTGTGGTTGAGATTACGGGAGGGAGCATAAGTACACTGGATTCTAGGCAGCTTCTGAGAAGGAAGCTGAGCACCTACCTCACCATAAGCCAGTGACATTTTGGTTATAGGTATCCTAAGGGATGTGCAACGTTCCCACAGGCAAAGAAGGACAAACAGACATTCTAATCTGAGGGAACCAGCACAAGCAAAGATTCAAACTGGGACTGTAGGAAGGAAACTTTTAGGGAAAAGCAAGTAATCTTGTGTGACTAGAGAAAGGAGCACAAACTAGTCAATGTTTTTTCTATTCTGATTCTGATTTAGCCTCCAGAGCAGTGATTCTCAGACATTTTGGTGTCAGTGTCTCTTTACACTCTTAAAATTTTGGTGACTTCAAAGAGATTTTATGGATAATATTTTTTGAGTATTTACACTATTAGAAGTGAAAACAGATAAATTTTTAAAATAATTAGTCTGAAATCATACAAAATAATAAACTTGTTAACATAAATAGCATAATTTTATGAAAATTCATTATGTTTCCCAAAACAACAAAAATAAGTGAAAAGAATAGCATTCTGTTACACTTTTAAAAAAATAGTGTTGTTTTTTTTAAATGTTTGGCTTAATAGAAGACAGCTGGATTTTCATATGTGTTTCTGCATCAGTCTGTTGCATTATCACACATCACATTGCCTCTGAAAAATTGCACTACACCTTTGTGAGAGAATGAGAGTGAAAAAGGAAAATCATATTTTCATATTATGAAAATAGTTTTGATCTGCTGGATCCCCTGAAGGAGTTTCAGGGGCCCACAGAGTTCACTGGATCATCCTTCGAAAATCACTGCCCTAGAACAACAGTAGTAGATATCACTAAAAGAAAAAGCCTGAATTTACAAATGTAGTAATTATGATGATTAATAGTAATAACAGTAGTGATAGCTGACCTTTATTGGGTGCTTTCTAAGTGCTATTCTAAGCACTCACAAAAACCTAAGAAGTAGTTGCAATTATATGTTCCAGATGAGGACACTAAGGACAAAGCAGCTAAGTAATTTGCCCAAGTTTACATGGCTAGTAAGTGGTGGTGACACGGGCTGCAAACTCAGGCAGCCCGGCTCCAAGGCCTGTTCTAACCACTGTCCATCCGGCCTCTCTAAGGGACAAAGGCCTGCAGTATAGATGACAAAGGGGTGAGTCATCCCACTCTCCCACCCCGTCTCTCTCCTCTGCCTGCCATTGTAGATGTCAATGCTCTTTTCTCTTTCCCTGCCTGTTTAGCAAACTCATGTTTCTTTTTACTCTGCCCCGTCTTTGTCCATTACCCGCTGTTCATTATTCCCACCACTCCACAGAAACTCCTCTCTCCAAAGGCACCAATGGTCTTATAATTTTCACATGTAGTGGCCACTTTTCAGTACTCATCCTCCTTGCTCTTTGGCATTTGGCATTTAGTTGAACTTTTTGAAAAATTAAGATTCCCCCCTCTATTAGTTATTCTGACACCAGACCCTTCTATTTCTTTTACCACTTATTCAATAATTTTTCTTCAGAAGACCCTTTATGAGGTCCTCTTCCTCCGCCTGTCCCTCAAACATCTTCATTCCTCAGTGTTCAGTCCTAGTCCTTTCTTTCTTTTCATTCGATAACTTCTCTGACCGCCACATCATTCACCTTCATAGCTTTATTATTATTACTGGAGGCCCGATGCACGAAATTCATACAAAGGCATCGGCCCTTGCAGCCACAGTTTCATCTGGAAGGTCGTCCAGAGGATGTCCGGAAGGTCATTCGGCTGTCCATTCTAATTAGCATATTATGCTTTTATTATTATAGATTATTTTGGTTAATCCTCCCCCAAGGATATTTTTCCATTGATTTTTAAAAAGAGTGGAAGGGCAGAGGAGAGACAGAGAGAGAGAGAGAAATACCAATGTAAGAGTGACACCCCAACAGGGGCCAGGGATCGAGTCTACAACCCATGTATTTGCCCTTGACCGGAATCAAACCCGAGACCCTTTGGTCTGCGGGCCGACACTCGATGCACTGAGCCAAACCGGCTAGGAACACCTTCATGGCTTTAATTACTAACTATACACTCTTGACCCCCAAAGACATTATTTACAGCCCAGCCCCTGTCACACCACCATCCTCCACGAGCCAGTCACTTGGAAGTCATCCCAGACTTCTACCTCACTTAGATCTGCTGGATCTACTCTGAAACATTTCTGAAATGTGCTGAGCCTAGCTCAGACCCTCCTCTTCTCCCTAGATTATTACTCTAGCCTCACTAGTAGTTCACTTTCTTTTAGTTCTTGCTGCTGAGAGTTCATCCACAGCAGTTGGGGTTGCTACTCTGCTTGATTTTAGGTGTCACCATTCCATTGTATCCTATGCAAGGTGGGTGAAATATAGGTGCCTTAAATATATCTAGAATCCAGTTACTTTTCACCACCTTCACTCTGCCACCTTGGTCACCACCTCCCTTGCTTCTACCTCCCTTGCCTCTTGTAAGCCTCTTGCTCCTCCTACAATTTATATTACTGCCCAGTAACTGAAGAAATACTTTTAAAATGAAGTCAAATAATTTCAGTTCTTACAATGGCCTACAATATTCTATACTATCTACATTCCCAGTTACTTTTTTCCCCTCATTGCTTACCATTCTCCTTCTTGCTTAATTACTTCCTGCCAGTCTTGTGGGCCTTTTTGCTTTTCCTCAACTATGCAAGGCATATTTCCATCTCAGGACCTTTACACTTGCTGTTTTCTCTACTTAGAATGCTTTTCCTTCGGTTATTCATCACCTCCTTCAGCTATTTAGTAAAGTGTTACCTTCAAAGTGATATGCAGGGTACCCAGTAAACACTCAATAAATATTTATTGAATAAATGTATAAAAGAATGTATTAAATCAGACACATGTGACTCCTAATTCAATATAAATCCTTAAAGAGGAAAGGGCATTTCTTTATATCTATCTATCTATCTATCTATCTATCTATCTATCTATCTATCTATCTATCTGGTTAATCCTCATCAGAGGATATTTTTCCATTTATTTTTATTTATTTTTATTTTATTTTTTAATTTCTTTATTGATTAAAGTATTACATATGTGTCCTTATTCCCCCATTACCCCCCCCCATGCATGCCCTTACCCCCTGTTGTCTGTGTCCATTGATTAGGCTTATATGAAGGCATAGGCACTCTTTGGTTGATCTCTCCCCCCTTACCCCATTGTCTCCTACTTTCCCTGAGGTTTGACTTTCTGATTGATGTTTCTCTGCCTCTGGATCTATTTTTGTTCATCAGTTTATGTTGTTCACTAGAGGCCTGGTGCATGAAATTCGTGCATGAAATTCATGCATGGGGTGGGGTCGGTCCCTCAGCCTGACCTGCACCCTCTCCAATGCGGAAGCTTCAGGGGATGTCCTACTGATGGCTTAGGCCTGCCCTCTGCAGGAGGCAACTGGGCTTATCAGGAGAAGGCGCCACCCCCATCACCCTGCTGCTGCTGCCACTGCCGGCTGCCACAGCTGCCAAGGTGTTTTCATCCACATAGACTCCAGTCCCTTCACCACGAAAAAATGACAACTTTCTTTAGGCATGTTCAAGATGTATCTTTCATAGGGTATGATATTTCTTTCTTTCTTTTTTTTAACCTTACCTGAGGATATTTTTCCATTGATCTTTAGAGAGCATGGAAGAGAGTGAGAAAGACAGAGAGAAACATCAATGTGAGAGGGACACTTCAATTGGTTGCCTCCTGCACAAGCTCTGACATGAGCCCCAGCCAGGGAGGAGACTGCAACCTAGGTACATACCCCTGATCAGTATCAAACCCATACCCTGCAGTTGGCAGGCTGGAGCTCTATCCACTGAACCAAACTGGCTAGGGCAGGATATGACAATTCTTAGCCCCTCCAGTAGTGAACCTTCATTTTTTCCTCTAGGAGTGAGGTGGAAAAAACCCAGATCACCTTCTTGGATTCTTATTATCCAAGTTATGAAGAACACTGAGAGTGGTGTATGGGGAGCTTAGCCAATGAGCGGTCAGAAAAGGCAGCTGGCGGCCCTGTTCTCTGCGGACCTGCTGGCCACCATGGTGGCTGGCAAGGCACTGTTCTCTCCAAGCCTGTGCCATTTGTGGCTTGCCTTACTGCACATGCAGTTCCCTTCTGCCTGCGCACACAGCCTCCTCCTGAGCAGTCGTGATGTTACAGCATCCCAGCTAATTTGCATATTACCTCTTTATAAATATATAGAGAGATTATATTCCATAAATGAGTGAGATTATGTGATACTTATCTTTCACTGCCTGGCTTATTTCACTTAGCATAATGCTCTCTAGTTCCATCTATGTTGTTGCAAATGGCAATAATTCCTTCTTTTTTTCTTTTTATTTTTTTTACTGCAGCATAGTATTCTATTGTGAAGATGTACCACAGTTTTGTAATTCAGTCATCTGCTGAGGAGCACTTAGGCTATTTCCAAATCTTAGCTGTGATGAATTGTGCTGCTATGAACATAGGAGTGCATATATCCTTTCTGATTCGTGTTTCTAGTTTCTTGGGATATATTCCTAGAAGTGGGATCACTGGGTCAAATGGGAGTTCCATTTTTATTTTTTTAAGGAAACTCCATACTATTCTCCACAGTGGCTGCACTAGCGTGCATTTCCACCAGCAGTGTACGAGGGTTCTTTTTTCTCTGCATCCTCGCCAGCACTTGTCATTTGTTGATGATAGCCATTTTGGCAGGTGTGAGATGGTACCGCATTATTGTTTTGATTTGCATCTCTCGGATTATTAGTAACTTTGAGCAGGTTTTCATATGTCTCTTAGCCTTCTTTCTGTCTTCTTTCAAAAAGTATTTAGGTCAGTTGTCCATTTTTTGTTTGGGTTGTTTATCTTCCTTTTTTAAGTTGTATGAGTTCCCTGTGAATGTTGGAGATTAAACCCTTATTGGTGATATCATTGGCAAATATGTTCTCCCATACAGTGGGCTTTCTTCTTGTTTTCTTGATGGTTTCCTTTGCTGTGAAAAAGCTTTTTATTTTGATGTAGTCCCATTTGTTTATTTTCTCTTTAGTTTCCATTGCCCTAGGGGCGGTATCAGTGAAGAAATTGCTTCGGCATATGTCTGAGATTTTTCTGCCTGTGGACTCCTCTAGAATTTTTATGGTTTCCTGTCATATGTTTAAGTCCTTGATCCATTTTGAGTTTATTTTTTGTGTATGGTGTAAGTTGGTGGTCTAGTTTCATTTTTTTTGCATGTATCTGTCTAATTTTCCCAGCACCATTTATTGAAGTGACTATCTTGACTCCATTGTATGTTCCTGCCACTTTTATCAAATATTAATTGAGCATAGTGGTTTGGGTCAATTTCTGAACTCTCTGTTCTATTCCATTGATCTATATGTCCTTTCTTGTGCCAGTACTAGGCAGTTTTGATAACAGTGGCTTTGTAATACAGCTTGATATCTGGTATTGCGATCCCACCTACTTTGTTCTTCTTTCTCAGGATTGCTGAGGCTATTCAGGGTCTTTTTTTATTCCAGATGAATTTTTGGAAAGTTGGTTCTAGGTCTGTGAAATATGCCGTTGGTATTTTAATGGGAAGGGCATTGAATTTATAGATTGCTTTGGGTGTCATAGACATTTTGATGATGTTTATTCTACCAATCCATGAACACAGTATGTTCTTCCTCTATCTCTATCTCTTTTTTCAGTGTCCTGTAGTTTTCCTAGTATAGGTCTTTTACCTCCTTAATTAAGTTTATTCCTAGGTATCTTAATTTTTTTTGTGTGATGGTAAATGGGATTGCTTTTTTAGTATCTCTTTCTGTAAGTTCACTATTGGTGTATAAAATATCATAAATTTCTTGCTGTTAATTTTGTATCCTGCTACGTTGCTGAATTCATTTATTAAGTTTAATAATTTTTTGATGCAGTTTTTAGGGTTTTCTATGTACAGTATCATGTCATCTGCAAATAAGGATGCCAATTTGGATGCCTTTTATTTCTTCTTCTTGTCTAATCGCAATGGCTAGTACTTCCAGCACTATGTCAAACAGGAGTTGTGAGAGTGGGCATCCCTGTCTTGTTCCTGTTTTTAGGGGAAATGGTTTTAGTTTTTGCCCATTGAGTATGATGTTGGCTGTGGATTTGTCATTTATTGCTTTTATTATATTGAGATATGATCCTTCTATTCTCGCCTTGCTGAGGGTTTTTATCAAGAAAGGGTATTGGATTTTGTCAAATGCTTTTTCTGCATCAATTGATATGACTATGTGATTTTTATCTCTCAATTTGTTTAGATGATGTATCAAGTTTATTGATTTTCAAATATTGTACCATTCTTGCATCCCTAGGATAAATCCTACTTGGTCATAGTGTATGATCTTCCTGATATACTGCTGGATTCGATTTGCTATAATTTTGTTGAGGGTTTTGGCATCTATGTTTATGAGGGTTATTGTCTCTTTTGTTGTGTTGTCTTTATCTGGTTTTGGTAGTAGGGTGATGCTGGCTTCATAGAATGAGCTAGGGTGTGTTCCTTCCTCTCGAATTTTTTGGAATAGTCTGAGGAGAAGAGGCTTTAGTTTTTTCTTGAATATTTGGTAAAACTCCCCTGTGAAGCCATCTGCCCGGGCTTTTGTTTGATGGAAGCTTTTTGATGACTGCCTGCTTCAATTTCTTCCATAGTTATCAGCCTATTGAGATTTTTATATTCTTCCTGATTGAGTTTTGGAAGGTTGTATTTTTCTAGGAATATCTTCATTTCCTCCAGGTTGTCCAGTTTGTTGGAATAGAGTTGTTCATAATATTTTTAACAACCCTTTGTATTTCTATAAGATCTGTTGTTATGTCTCCTCCTACATTTCTGATTTTGTTTATTTGAGTCCTCTCTGTTTCTTGGTGAGCCTGGTTAGAGGTTCATCAATCTTTTTATCCTTTCAAAGAACCAGCTCTTGGTTTTGTTGACCTTTTGTAGTGGGTTTTTTTGTTTTGTTTTTGTTTTGTTGTCTCTGTTGTTTATCTCCCCTCTGATCTTTATTATTTCCTTCCTTCTGCTTACACTGGGCTTTTGTTGGTCTCTTTCTAACTCTTGAGTTGAAGGATTAGGTCAGTGGTCAGCAAACTCATTAATCAACAGAGCCAAATATCAACAGTACAACGATTGAAATTTCTTTTGAGAGCCAAATTTTTTAAACTTAAACTTCTGTCACTTCTTCAAAATAGACTCGCCCAGGCCATGGTATTTTGTGGAAGAGTCACACTCAAAGGGCCAAAGAGCCATATGTGTCTCATGAGCTGCAGTTTACC
Organism: Antrozous pallidus; assembly: GCA_027563665.1. NCBI lineage: Eukaryota > Metazoa > Chordata > Mammalia > Chiroptera > Vespertilionidae > Antrozous > Antrozous pallidus. The sequence goes on from CM050523.1 coordinate 28,347,316, forward strand.
CACCCCTGGGTTGGGTAATTTATTACCATTATTTCTTATTTTTTGCAATAGACTTGTAGAACTATGAACTTCCCTCTCAAGACTGATTTCACTGTGTCCCATAGATTTTGGATTGTTGTATTTTCATTGTTGTTTGTTGCCATGGTGTTTGTATTTCTTCTTTGATCTCTCTGGTAACCCAGTCATTGTTTAATAGCATGCTATTTAGTCTCTATGTGTTTGATTTTTTTGGATTGTTTTTATTGTAGTTGATTTCCAGTTTTATGCCATTGATCTAAGAAAATGCTTGATATAATTTTTATCTTCTTGAATTTGAAGAGACTTTGCCTGTGTCCTAATATATTGTCTATCCTTTAATATGTTCCGTGTGCACTGGGGAAGAATGTATATTATGTAGCTTGGGGTGAAATGTTCTAAAGATGTCAATTAAGTCCATCTGACCTACTGTGTCATTTAGGATTGCTGTTTCTTTGCTGATTTTTTTAGTTGATTTATCCAGTGATGTCAATGGGGTATTAAAATCCCCTACTATGGCTATATTGCTATCACTCTCTCCCTTGATGTCTTCCAGAAGTTGTTTTATGTATTTAGGTGCTTCTGTATTGGATGCATATATGTTTACCAGAGTTATATCTTCTTGTTGAATTGTTCCCTTCAGTATTATGTAGTGGCCTTCCTTATTGCTTGTTATGGCCTTTACTTTGAGGTCTATTTTATCAATATAAGTATTGAAACCTCAGGTTTTTTCTCATTTCCATTTGCCTGAAAAATGTTATTCCATCCCTTCACTCTCAATCTATGTGAATCCTTTGCTCTGAGGTGGGTCTCTTGTAGGCAGCAAATATATGGGTCATGTTTTCTTATCCATTCAGCTACCCTATGTCTTTTGATTGGTGCATTTAATCCATTTACGTTTAATGTTATTATTGATAAGTAAATGTTTGTTGTCATATTTTTCCTTAATGTTTGTGTTTCTTCTTGCCTTCCTCTTTCTTCTTTTTACAGCAGTCCCTTTAGTATTTCTTGCATTGCTGGCTTGGTAGTGATAAACTCTCTTAGCCCTTTTTTGTCTGTGAATTCCTGATTCCACCTTCAATTTTGAATGATAGCCTTGCTGGGTATAGTATTCTTGGGTTCAGTCTCTTGCTTTGCATCACTTTGTAAATTTCATTCCATTCCCTTCTGCCCTGGAGTGTTTCTGTTGAGAAATCCATTAATATTCTAATAGGAGAACCCTTGTAGGTAACTTCCTGTCTCTCTCTGGCAGCCTTTAAGATTCTTACTTTGTCGTTGGTGTTTGCCAACTTAATTTTGATGTGTCTTGGTATCGGTCTTTTAGGGTTCATCTTGTTTGGGACTCTATGTACTTCTTGGACTTGTTTGGTTTTTTTCTTGCCAATGTCAGGGAAGTTTTTTGTCATTATTTATTCAAACAGATTTTCTATTCCTTGCTTCTTTTTCTCTCCTTCTGGTACTCCTCTTATGTAAATGTTGTTTTGTTTTGTGTTGTTTCAAAGCTCCCTTAGGCTCTCCTCTTGCTTTTTAAGTCTTCTTTCCAGTTGCTACTGTATTTGTGTGTTTTTTCCTTCCTTGTCTTCTAATTTGATGATGTGGTCCTCAGCCTCTTGAGTCTACTGTTTAAGCCTTCCATTGTGTTCTTTATTGCAGCTATGTCGTTCTTCATCTCCTCTTGGTTCCTTTTTATGTGGGTGACATTCTCATTCAGCTCCTTATAATTCTAATTGTGTCGTGTGTATTTGTCATCCAGCCATTTGTGTATCCTTAGAACCATTACTCTGAATTCTTTCTCTGGTATGTTGCTAACCTCAATTTCATTTAACTCCCTTTCTGATGATTCCTCTTTTTCTTTCCTTTCGGGATTGCTTTTTTGTCTTCCCATGTTTTCCTGTAATGTTTTAATTGTAGATCCAATTGCTTTGCTACCCAGGTTCTTTTAGGGATGGTGCTACTGGTGTAATCTCTCAGGTCTCCTGGGCTTGGTAATCTAGCGTAGCTCCCTATTTGATCTATTTATGTTCTCTTGATATAGGCCTGTGAGCTGGAGATGCACAACTGCAATGTCTAGAAGTCAGCAGCTTTGAAGGGGGGTATGCCAATTTTTCTGTCTTGCACCCTTGATTGAAATCCCATGTGCCCAGTAGGAACTGACACTGGCACCCAGGAACCATCTGTTGGAATGATGGGGCTGAGGGGTCCTGTGCTCTGGAAAGGCTTAACTATGGTGTCCAGAGTTCTGTAGTTGTGGCGTGGACAGACTCAGCTTTTGCTGTTGCACCTGTGGTGGCTAGGTGCTCACAGGGGCACCCATGGTACATTTGCCAGCAAGGCACACTGAAGCACTCTGAAGGGACTGGCAGTGTAGCCACATAATTGAGGCATCTGTGGGCAGATATCCAGGATGAGTGAATTCAGAATTTCTATCACCAGGGGAGAGTGCACCCCTATTTGTCCAAGATCACACTCAGGGAGAGCTCACAGTGGCTCCCACAAATGCTCTATGGATAGATGGGGTGCCTGCCTGTTGAAAATGCACATCTGTGTAGGTGTGTTTGCCTGCGCAGAGCTCTGATGCACTCTAAGGGGTCCTGGCACTGAGGTTTAGCAGCTGGGTTGGCTGTGAGCAGTTATTCAGGAAGAGGGAATTCAGAATTTCCACTGTGGGGCAGCGCACCCTTGTCTGTGCAGAATCACACCCAGCAGTGTATCACAGCTGTTCCCCAGAACACGCTGTGGACAGATGGCTCAGGGGGTCTGCTTGTTGGAAATGTGTGAGAGTGGAGATGCCTTTGCTTGCGCAAAGCTCTGATACACTCTGAGGGGCCCTGGCACTGAAGTTGCACAGCTGGGGTATCTGTGGGCAGTTATTCAGGAAGAGGGAGTTCAGAATTTCTACTGCAGGGCCTTGTGCCCTTGTCTGTACAAAATCACACCCATGGGAGCTCCCAGTGGCTCCCAGGCACTGCCTATGGAGTGCTGTGCCCTGGATTCCTGTGCACTGGAAACCTGAGAATATGGAGTCTAGAGTTCTGCCGCTGGAGAGGGGAGTCACACTTACTGCTGCGGGAGTGGTGCACCTTTGGAGGTGGAGGTCCCATGGTCCGCAGGTCGGCGGGTGGGGCAACAGGACTTTGGCTGGGATGGATGCTGGTCACAGGGCAGTTCCAGGGCCTGTCTGGTTGGTGGTTGCTGATGAGTTCCTAAAAAAGGCCATTCTCCCCTTCAAGATGGTGTGGGCTCCGTACTGGAGTCCTGCAGTGATGGTAGTCTCTCCCTGGTCTGCCAGTCCCTGCTGCTCCTATGGGGATTTAACTGTCCTCACTCACTTGCACTCTCACCACACACATCCACACACTCTCCTTTCATACCCTCACTCACTCACTTCCTTTTCCTCACCTCCATCCTGCCAGCTGCCATCTTCTCAATCTCTTCTCCATTGATTTTTAGAGTGGAAGGGCATGTGCCCTGACTGAGTGGTTGACACTCAACCACTGAACCACACTGGCTGGGCTATAAGATGTTTAATAATATAACATATCATTTTGCCAATAAAATTGTCTTTAAAATGTTAAACATTTTCATTAACTTTACAGAGTAAATATAAGATTAGAGCTGGTTTGTAAAATAGTTTCTGAATTTCTCCAAGTTTCTTAGGTCTGTTTTGATTTCAATAATCTAAATATTCACTTCCATTGGTTAATCTATTTTAAGAGCATTAGGAGTTATGATTTTTTTCTTTCTCTGAGTGCTTGTGTCTGTTATGTGATCCTTATCATATTTCTTGTCTAGCATTTTAAATTATGTCATCATGACTACCTGATTTATTCCTCAGGAAAATTGCCACCTCTTAAAGAGTCATGTTTTAGAATTCTTGATTTTTCTACCCCACATGCTCATACCCAATGAATATTTATTTATGGATGAACTTCAAGATTCATGCTGTGAATACATTTGCAGAACTCATAAATTCTGCCACCACTACCCAATTTATCTTTTATAAACCATTTTTATTATAGTAGCATGCATCCTGAAAGCAAAGCTCCTCTACATTCTCAATGGTCAGAAGAATCCCACTATAGTCTGGGAACCAAAATTCCAAGGATGCCTCCAAGTTCCAAATTTACTCCTCCTGTAATGGAAAATCTAGCACTGACCTCTCCTCTGGGGCCATAGTTTCTGATTGCACAATATTGCGGTCCCATCCCAGGGTTGCAGGAGCCCAAATACTCCTTGAGAATATCTCTCCTCACTAGAAACACTGTTCATATAGCAATTAGAGATGTCAGCACAGCAAGCTATTAAGAGAGATAGCAGCTGCTGTTCCCAGGGCAGAGACAAGACTTCAGGACCTAAGGAAATAGGTGGGACAGTGACTCTTAATTTGTTACTTCCCCAGCACTTACATATTTGCATCTTGTATCCTTGCAAGAGGCATGGTAGAGAGGATAGTTAGACTGGAAGTATAGGAAGAAAGGAAGAACAGGAATGATCTCCAAGGGCTCAGATCTAGGTGATGCTGCTGCATCCACTCATCCCTCCATTAAACCTACGGCTAACATCCAATATACACTTATGTTTTCCCAACTGCTACTATCCACTATACACTTACGTTTTCCCAACTATTCCCTAATGCTAACATCCAGTAGACATATTTTTCCAAATATTCCAAATGTATTTTACAACTTGTTATTTAAATGGTCGTTGAAATCACTCTTACCATTAAAAACGTTAGCATCACTTATATTCTTAACTAGGGGCCTGGTGCACGAAATTCATGCACTGGGGGTGGGTGATCCCTCAGCCCAATCTGCCCCCTCACACATACTGGGAGCCCTCAGGGGATGTCCTACTAAGCACTCACCCCAGCCTGCCCAAGGCCTAAAGCCTTAAAGCTAAGGCTTTAGGCCTTGGGCACCTAGCCATTGCCATGCAATGGGACTGATGGCTGGCTCGATCCCAGCACTGCTCACCCCAGCCCAGACCTTTGCCCCAGCCAGCTCAAGCCCGGCTAGCCCCAGCCAGCTCAAGCCCAGCCAGCTCAAGCCCCCCACGGCCCTGGGCCGCCTTGACCCTGCCTCCCTGTGGCCTAGTCGCCTCATCCCTGCCCCCCAACGGTCCCGAGTATATTATCCCCGCCCTCCCCCCCACCCCCCCCCACCCCACCCCCGGCCTTGGCTGCCTTGGCCCCGCCTTCTGAGGCCAAGGTTGCCTCATCCCTGCCCCCTGCAGTCCTGAGCACATCGGCCCCACCCCCCATGGCCCAGGCTGCCTCAGCCCCACCCCCGCTCCTAATTGGCTGGTGTGCGTGGCTGGTGGGCATGGCTGGTGGGTGTAATGAAGGTACAGACAATTTGGATATTACTCTTTTATTAGATAGGATTGCATAATGTCCCCTCCTATTCTGGATGATACCTAACACAAAGGAACTTTGGATATTTCAGCCCTCTTTACAGACCTAACTAGAGCCTCTCCGATTTTTTGCCTTTGGTCCTCATCTTCCTTTCATCTGGCTCCCAGCTTTCTAGCTTTATCTGCATTTTGTCGTCATTCAGACCTGGCACCATGGCTCTCTCAGGGCTTGGCTTTGGCTCTTTCCTAACCAGTCTTTGTTCTCTTCTTCTGGACCTCTTTTCCTTAGCTGTTCTACTCGACCAAGCTGGTGCCAACATCAGCCAAGCTATGCCTTTGACTTCTACTAGAATCCCCATCTAGGGGGGATAGAACATTTCTGCATTTAGCCCATGGGATTTCAAGCACCATGGAGGACCTGACTACATAGTTAAGCCATGCCAGTGTTGCCTTGTCTTTGCTGTACTGACCATACTTCCATGCCTTCATTCCTGCACCCATTTTTCCATCTGACATCTTCAGATTAATGCGTCATCGAACTCTACATATGTTTGCTGCTGTGCTTGAGACCTCAACTACAACAAGGATTTTCCTGCATTCTGCTTGTGCTTGGGCAATGTCTTCCTCCATATGGTAGGTAGAGAATGGCCAGATCAGAACACTGATCACTGGGAAGCTAGGGATTTGATGCTCCATTAAATAAATGCTTAAAGGATATTTGTTCAATTTTTCTTTAGAGGAAGAGTTATGCACTATGTGGACATATATGGAGAAAGAATATATAGGTGGTCATCTATCACTCGAATACTTGAATCAGGAAAGCAAAGTTTTGCAGATAACTGGACTCACTCTTCTTAAAAAATAGTTAGGGAGCCAGGCCGGTGTGGCTCAATAGTTGAGCATCAGCCTATGAACCAGAGGGTCATGGTTTGATTCCTAGTCAGGGCATATGCTGGTTTTCAGGCTCAATCCCCAGTAGGGGGCAGGAAGGAGTCAGCCAATCAATGATTCTCTCTCAACATTGATGTTTCTATCTCTCTCTCTTCCTTCCTATCTGAAATCAATAATCTATACTAATAAAAGGATAATATGCTAATTAGACCAGGTTGACTGGCCATCTTCCAGATGTCTGACTTCCTTCCAGACAAAGCCATGGTGGTGGGGGCCAAGGCAGAGGCAGTTAGGGGCAATGAGGCTGACAGGGGAGGGCAGTTGGGGGCAATCAGCAGGCAGAGGCAGTTAGGGGCAATCGGGATGGCAGGGGAGAACAGTTAGGGGCGAGATCAGGCCAGAAGGGGAGGGCAGTTGGGTGTGAGATCAGGCCAGTAGGGGAGGGCAGTTGAAGGTGACCAAGCTGGCAGGGGAGGCTAGTTAGGGGTAATCAGGCAGACAGGCAGAGGTGTTAGGGGTAATCAGGCAGGCAATCAGAGAGGCAGGCAGAGGCAGTTAGCAGCAGGCAGGTAAGCAATCAGGCCGGTGAGTGGTTAAGAGCCAGCGGTCCCAAGTTGTGAGATGGATGTCTAACATCCCCCAAGAGGTCCCTGATTGGAGAGGGTGCAGGCTGGGCTGAAGGAACTCCCTGCTCTGTGCATGAATTTCATGCACCTGGTCACTAGTATATATATAATAGAATAAAATTAATACACTAATAATATTGGATTAGAGCCCAATCTAATGACCTCGTTTAAAAAAAATAGTTGGGAAGAAGAGAGGAAACAATATTGCTGAGGCTGAAATGGAGGGAGTGGCAGGGAGAGAGGCCAGTGACCCAGAAGACCATTTATTCCAGCTGTCCTTGGGGACAATGTGTCCAAGCCAGCTGCTATTAGTCCCATGCTGCCAATACGATCTGAGCTCCTTGGACTCTCCAGACTCAAGTTCAATAATCAGAACATCTCCTGAAGGACTCATGCCTGCCACCCACCAAGCAGTGTTTGGGCCCCTAGACCCTCAGCTCCCCTGCCACCTCAGTGTCAGAGATTTCAGATATATACCACCTACAGTGTGGTTTAAGAGTGTCCTGTTTTCACCCTCCTCCCTTATCTCCCCACCTGAAGTATGAGTGTCCTGTGGAACATGTGTCCAGCCTGACATCTTACCATGAAGCTGCATTCCCTCTTCTAGCCTGAAGTTCCCAGCACGACCCCAGGAACCTTTGTAAAGAACTCCTACCAGGAATACCAAGTCCTCAACATAGCTCATCACCATATCTGGTGGCATTGGATATTACTTATGCTCATTCACCCCCTTTCTACTCTGAAAGCACCAAGATGGAGCAACTGTGTAGTTGCTCTAAGATCCGGAGGCTTCAGGTGTTGTACCTCTCTGCTGGGATCTTATCTGAGCTTGTCCAGCATTTTATAGTCTTCTAGACTTTTAGCTTATAATGAAGTTATGGGGGTAACTGAATCTCAGAGGGACATCAAGTCTAGAAATCTTAAACATTGTGCCCATTTCTCATGAAAGATGACTTCCGGTCAAATATGATCCCAGGAAATTGGAGTTCCAGCCTAAAATCAGCTTTGAGTCATTGTTTCCTAAAGAATCTGCATCTGTGGCCAGGGTACCCATCCCATCACAGCCTGTAGCATGGAAGTTGTGTTCACATCAAGCAGTTATGTCTTTCTAATGTTCTGAGTTTTCAATCTCATATATTCTAGACAGCCAAGGCTGCCGGGCAGACACTTTCTGTAAAGCTCAGGGAGCATGTGCTCAGGTCGATGCCCTGCCATATGCTTCTTGACTAGTGTTAACAAGGCCTAAATATGTTCTATAAAGTATAGAACCAAACACACACACACAACATCCTTCACATTACTGCTATGTGAAACTTGCACCCTGAAGTCAAGGAATACCTGGGAAGCCTGTATCTTCTCCCACTCTCAGTGTTTCCTTGCATGTTTCTGAGCCAACCTTCTATCCTGGACGTTTTGCCTATTATGCCCTCTCTGCACCTCAGTACCCTATCTGTTCATCAGTGAGATTGTCTTCTACTACAGTCATGTCATTTCTGACCCAGCTTCTAGTGTGCCTTCCAGTTTAGAAGGGTACAGCCTTGAACACTACACAACAGATAATAATGACCAAACAGCACACCTCATCTGAAGACTCAAAGGAAACCTATCATCAACATCGCTTGGCAGAGTACCTCGTCAATGCAGGGTTTGCGTCTGACAATTTGCTCCCTCTTTAATTAGAGCACCCCTACCATGTTCCTATATCTCCCTGCATTACCAACCTGAAACTCCACAAGCTTCATAGCAACGATGCTTCAACCACATTGATATCCACTTAACCTTGAGTCCTCAAACCCACCAGTTCAGCCTGTGGATCAGTACTGAACGAATAATAAAGATAAGTGTTGCTCACTGTAATTTCCTAGAAATTAACAAGCATCCTCTTTGTTTTACTTCAAATCTATCCTTTTTAAAAAAGATATATTTTTTATTGATTTCAGAGAGGAAGGGAGATGGAGAGAGAGGCAGAAACATCAATGATGAGAGAGAATCATTGATCAGCTGTCTCCTGCATGCCCCGCACCAGGGATCAAACCCTGACCTCATGGTTCACGGGTCATCACTGAGCCACGCTGGCCAGGCTCCAACCTGTTCTTATTCCAGTACAGCTCTCCTCAGCTCTTGCTCTTGACTTTGCCATCTTTTGAGGCTTTGTTCTTGCCCTTTGGATTAACCGAATGAATGTGGTTTTCTGGAGTTGACCTGTCGAGTGCCTTATATTCACTGCTCTTGTACATCAGTCATGATGGGTTAAGTCAGGCTGTGATCACAAACAATTCCCCAAATGTGTTACTCATGCTGTATGTCAAATGTGAGTCAGCAGGGGGCTCTGCTCATTGTAGTTACTAAGAAACCTAAGCTGATGGAGGCTCCATCTAAACACCTGCTACATCGTCACTGTGGTAGGAAGAAGAAGTGGCATATAATGTCTGGATCTTAAGATACTTGTCTGGAAATAACACACATTGCTTCTATTCACATTTCATTGGCCAGAGGTAATTACACAGAGTGCAATCTACCATGAGCCTAGAAAAAATACTGGGGTATTTGGTACTGATGAACAGATTCAAGTGAAAGGCACAAGATCTCCTTGTTGTGGCTCATTTGCTTGCTACCCCCACTGTCCTGTTCCTTCGGTCACTCCTTGTTCTTGGAAGAAACTTCCATTTCTTCACCCATATTCACTCATCCCACATTGGCTTACAACCTGGCTCCTGCTCTCCACATTGCCCCTAAAATGAACTTCCTGGCATATAATCTCTATTTTTACCTCTGATTCTGGTCTCTGCCTTCTGGCTTCAGGCCCCATTAACATGGGAAGGAGGCACCCTGTCCACATAGTATGCCTGGAACCCACTAAAACTAGATTAGTCCTTGTCTATCCCCTTTCTGGCAGCGGTGGTTTAGACACCCAGAATCCCAGACTTGCAAGTGGAGGACAAATACCAAAGCTGTGTCCAAGGAATAGTGCCAAGGCTAAGGAACTCAGCCATATCTAGTCATCATGCAAGAAGCCAGAGGCAAGTAACCAGATCCTGAGACAAGGTCAGGTAGCTGGGAGACATGAGAGTAAAGACCAGCAGGGACGATGCTGCAAATAGAAACGCCATAAACATGGTCCCCTATTCACACTTTAGGGTTTTCTAATTAAACATCTTTAATCAAAGCAATGCTACATATGTTTTACAAAATCATTTGGTTTTGCCAAACTTTCTTTTTTTAACCAGCCTTTTTAACAAAAATCACCTGTTCCTCTGCTCTGCCTTTGAAGCAAAATTTTTAAAAACCTATACATGTATTTATTTACCTATTTTTCATATACATGTATTTATTTACCTATTTCATATACACTGAGTGGCCAGATTATTATGATCTCTGAATGCATAATAATTTGGCCACTCAGTGTGTGTGTGTGTGTGTGTGTGTGTGTGTGTGTGTGTGTGTGTGTGTATTAGAGGCCCGGTGCATAAATTCATGCATGGGTGGTGTCTGGCTAGCCTGGTCAGTGGAAGGGGACATGGGTGGTTGTCCAGCCTGCCTGCTGGCCAAACCCCTGATTGAGGGGACAATTTGCATATTAGCCTTTTATTCTATAGGATTATTATATAGGATATACATGGAGTGCCAGACTATTATGTGTTCATAGATCACAATAATCTGGCCACTCAGTGTATGTATTTATTTACATAAGTCATATATATTAAAAGCTTGGTTATATATTTACTCATTTTAATTTTATTTTTAATTTTAGACTGTTTAGTATATCACCTTTCTCTGTGCAATATGGGAATTTAACTTTCTTATGTTTCTACATACTTTCTTACTCCCTATCTTCCCAATGTAGTTATATTTCAAATTTTGTTAAATCCATAGTGAGTGTTAAAATGATTTTTTTAACTCTAAATATTTTCATATAAGCAACAGAATATAATGAATATCACTAAGAACTCTGGAGATAGATTATAATCCTTCCTCCACCCCTAGCTCTGTGCGATAAGCTAAATAATGTCTCCTCAAAGATGCTCACATCCTAATCCCCAGGACCTGTGGATATGTTACTTGGTAAAAGGAGTCTTTGCAGATGTGATTAAGGTAAGGATTTTGAGATGGAGAGATTATCCTGGGTTACCAGATAGGCCTAATGTAATCACCAGGGTTCTATTAAGAGAAAGGCAGAAGAATCAGAATTAGAGAGAGAAGATGTACAGCTGGAAGCAGAAGCTGGAAGGAGAGAAGATGCTATGCTGCTGACTTTGAAGATGGAGGAAGTGGCCAGGATTCAAGGAATATAGGTGGCCTCTAGAAGATGGAAAAGGCAAGGAAACGGATTCTGTCCCAAAGCCTCCAGATACAATGCAGGCCTGCAGACACCTTGATTTTAGCTCATTGAAACTTATCTTGAACTGCTGCCCTCTAGAATTATCTATATATATAAAAGCCTAAGTGACTGTTACAATGAAATGACTGGTAGCTGATGTGCACTGACCACCAGGGGGCAGACGCTCAATACAGGAGCTGCACAGCCCGCAGGCCCTGATCACTGATGGGGCCTGCCTGCCAACCTCCTAGCCCCTACCCTAGCTGGCAGGCTCAGATCACCCAATAGGGGCTGGGCCCCCAGGCTGGGACAGGGAACCAGGACATGGCCCCTTTCCCAGGGGGGCCAAGAGCCGGCTCCCTCCTCAGGGCCAGTGGCCAACCTCCCAGCTCCCTCCCCCAGTTCCTCCCTCTCCCCCCCGCCCAGCAGGCTTGGATAGGCCACCCACCCACCCACCACAGTGGCTACTGGCCCCTCCCTGGCTGGGATGGGGAACTGGAGGTTGGTGGTGGCAGATGCATGTGGTAAGGGAAGGAGGAGGTGGTGAGGCAGGGAGGCGGGCCACCTGATGGCTCTGATAGCAGGCCAGGTCTAGGGACCCCACTGTGCATGAATTTCATGCACTGAGCCTCTAGTAAGATAATAAATTTGTGTTGTTTCAAGGAATTAAGTTTGTGGTCATTTGTTTACAAAAGCAGGAGCAAACTGTGTCACCTTTAACAAGGTACTTAAATTCTTTGCCAAAGATTTTTTATCTACAAAATGAGTTGTGGTAAGGATTAAATGAGCTAATAAATGTAAAATATTTAGAACAGTGTCTAGCATATAGTAAATGCCATATATATACTAGAGGCCTGGTGCAGGAAAATCATGCAAGAATAGGCCTTCCTTCCCCTGGCTGCCGGCACCAGCTTTCCTCTGGCACCTGGGACCCAGGTTTCCCTAGCAGCCCAGGCTTTGTCGGGAAGGTTGTTGGTCTAATTAGCATATTATGCTTTTATTATTATGGATTTGCTGTTATTGCTTGCAGCTAAACCACCAAGAGAAGTATGGTTTTGTGCCTTTTCCTTTGTCTTTTCCTGGAGCTTGTAATTCCATCTTAGTCTTCTATGCATTTGTGGATAACTCATCCACAGCTAATAAAATTGCCTGTCAATATAACCACACATATAGGTAACATATCCATTCAATTTTTTAAAGGGGAGACATCATTCCGAGAGTCCCATGTTCTCTTCTTCTTGTAAGCAGGTTGCCTGCTGCATAGCTGTTGGTCCTCCTTTGTGATTCTGGGGATTTCCTTCATTCTTCTCTTCTGTTAGATCTGTTTTCCTTGACTCAGTCTTCCTCTCTTTTGTTTTCCCCCTTCCAGCTTTATTAAGGCACAATTGTGTCTTCCTCTTTCTTGATTTACTTTCTAATTTTGGTGGTGCACATCCTCCAATGGCTTTGATGAAGGGTACCTGAGAAGTAAATTTGTTGAGAACTTGATTGTCGAAAATGTTTTTATTCTACCCTCACACTTAATTGATAGTATGGCGGGTTATAATTTCTAGTGCCATGGACTGAATGTTGGTATCCTTCCAAAATTCTTCTGTTGAAACTTAATCCACAGTGTGATGATATTCAGAGGTGGACATTTCCTGCCCTGCTTGGGAGCCAGAGGTATGGAAGACCTCCTGGTGTGCACAATATCTCTTTTCATATCTTCTTGACATGTATATGGTGTCATCATTATTGACATTTTAATCCATTCCTCATCTGCAGAGTGACCACAACACAACGCCACCACTTACTAGCTTAATGTTCTTGGGTAAATTACATAATCTTTTTTCCACCTGTTTTCTGTTTGTAAAATGGGGATAATAATAGCAATTATACTGTTGTATTAAAGATTAAACAGGTTAATACACATTAAGTGCTTAAAGCAGTACCTGACAAATAGCAAAATTTCAACAAGTGTTAATACTGGTGAGAAATTATTTTATTTAAAGTTTTAGACACTTGAGTTGTTTCAATTAGACTCAGGTTAATTAATTTATGAGACACATTTTTGGTATTTAGTGTATATTCTTCCCTCTGCTTTCTATTTCTAGAACATTTCTCACACATTGTCTCCTATTTTCCATAAAATTTCCTTTTTATTTTGTGTTATGGGACATTTCCTCAAGTTTATCTTTCAGCTCTTTTGTGGCCTTTATATCTATTCTCTTTTTAATTAATAGTAGAATCCCTATTTTTTAGAGAGACATTTCTCTGAAGAAGATATACAAATGTCCAATAAGCACATGAAACGATGCTCAACATAAGACAGTGCAAACCAAAACCACAATGAGATACTATTTTACATTCATTAGAATAGCTGTTGTATAAACAAACAAACAAATAAGTGTTTGTGAGGATGTGGTAAAATTGGAACACTTGTACACCATTGGTGGGAATGTAAAATATGCAGCTGCTGTGGAAGACTATGGCTGATCCTCCAAAAGTTAAACATGAAATTACCATATGATACAGCAATTCTGCTTCTGGGCATATACCCAAAAGAATTAAAAGCAGGGATCTGAACAGATCATTTGTACACCAATGTTCATAGCAGTGTTAATCACAAGAGTCAAATTCCATTAATGGATGAATGGTTAAACAAAAGGTGGTATATACATAGGCATATACTCTTCAGTATATATAAATAGTATGGAAAACTATTCAGCTTTAAAAGAAAATGAAATTATGATACATGCTGCAACATGGATGAACCATAAGACCCAGTAAAAGAAACCAGACACAATGGACAAATATTGTATAATTCTGCTATGAGTAGTCAAATTAATAGAGACAGAAAGTAGAATGGTGACTTTTAGATAATGGGGGGAAAGGGGCATGGCGAGTTATTGTTTAATGAGTACGTAATTTCAGTTTGAGATGCTGAAAATGTTCTGGAGATGGAAGTGCTGATGGTTGCGCAACAATGTGAATGTTCTTGTGAACTCTGATGAACTGCATATTTAGAAAATGATAAAAATAATAAAATGCATGTTATGTGTATTTTACCACAATAAAAATTAAATAGATACTCTTCAAGGATAAAAATTTATCACCATAACATCAATAGGATGTGGGGAAGGGTTGATAGACTCCTCTTATCTCCCTCTCTCCAACTGACACCATCCCCTACAACTTCATTATTGTCTCCTATCTGGGCCTTTGGACTCCTATTTATTCTGAATATTACTACCAAATATCCACCTGGCTACTTCCCTCCTGTCTTTTTTGACTTCCATAGTTTCTGGTAAGAAGTCTGCTATATTTCCTATATTTTCCCCCATGTAGGTAATATACCTTTTTTCTCTGTCTGTTTTTAAGATTTTCTCTTTATCATTGGTGATTTCCAGTAATGAATTTATAAGAGACAGTATTAGTGATAGGGATGGAAATGACAGATGCTCACCAACCATATCTCATTGCTATCCTGTAATAAATCTTCGTCATTGAAGATTATTTCTGGTTGTGAAAGGATACCGTATGGGCCGGAAGACCCTGCTTTTCAAAGCTATGAGATAATGTAAACCCCTATTGCACTATACACCTAAAGGCCACCTCAGGAAAAGAAGCAGTGGAGGGTATGGGGAAGTTATCTTGAAGATAGTTTGTTGTTTTTTTTCCTAAAAGAGATGTGTTTCACTGGCTGGTGTTGCTCAGTGGTTGAGCATCAACCCATGAACCAGGGAAGTCAGGGTTTGATTTCCGGTCAGGGCACATGCCTGGGTTGAGGTGTGAAGCAGGGGTTGTACAGGAGGCAGCCAATCAATGATTCTCTCTCATCATTGATGTTCCTTTCTCTCCCTTTCTTCTTTTTTTAAAAATATATTTTATTGATTTTTTACAGAGCAGAAGGGAGAGAGAGGGATAGAAAGTCAGAAACATCGATGAGAGAGAGACATCGATTAGCTGCCTCTTGCACGCCCCCTACTGGGGATGTGCCCGCAGCCAAGGTACATGCCCCCGGCTGGAATCGAACCTGGGACCCTTCAGTCTGCAGTCCAACGCTCTATCCACTGAGCCAAACCGGTCTCAGTCTCTCTCTCCCTTTCATCTCCTCTCTCTGAAATCAATCTATACTAATAAAAGGGTAATATGCTAATTAGACCGGGTCAACACATCTTCAAGGTGTCTGACTTCCTTCTGGACAAAATCACAGCAGGGGCAGAGGAGGGGCAAGAGATGGTTAGGGGTGATCAGGCTGGCAGGGGAGCAAGCAGTTAGGGGGTAATCAGCTTGGCAGGGGAGGGCAGTTAGGGGGCCATCAGGTCAGCAGGGGAGCAGTTATGGGGCAATCAGGCTGGCAGGTAGAGGCAGTTAGGGGTGATCAGGCAGGCAGGGAAACAGGCAGGCAGGTGAGCGGTTAGGAGCCAGTGGTCCCAGATTGTGAGAGGGATGTCCCCAGAGGGGTCCCAGATTGGAGAAGGTATAGGCCGGGCTGAAGGACACCCCCTACCCCTGCATGGATTTCGTGCACCAGGCCTCTAGTAAAAATATAAAAAAAATAAGAGATGTGTTTCTTGGAGGACCCATTTAAATTATTTAATCAGATAAAGCTTAAAACAAGAGCAGGCAATCCTGAAAGGATCTCTATTTAATAACACACGTTGGAAATATATGAAGCAATGTGACTAGTGCAATGTCCTGGCCCTGCTTATCAATCACCTTCCCCTCTTCACATTATTCACATCTCTGTTCAGTGCTGCTTCCTCAAACAGCTCTTAAACTAATCATTCTACCCAAAATAGTCATTTCCTCAAACATTCTCTACCTTGCTTTATTTTTCTTTGTAATACTTAATCACAAGATGACATTTTATCACTTATTGGTTACTTGTTTATCATCAGTTTCCTCCACTAGACAATAAGTACCATCTTCATTGTTTTATTCATTTCAATTACTCAGAGCACAGATCAGAGCGTATGCTCAATAGTTCTTGTTGATTGAATGAATTTAATTATGCATGTATTTATATTATTTACACATTTAACATTTGTTTCACTATTATGTTATTTAATCTAACATTAACTGTCTTTTTCATCTTTATCAATTATCCACTCATTGTGCAATCACTTACCAAACCTCTACTTGGTGTTATGTATATGGTTAGCATGCGAGATGGGGAGAGACCAAAAAGGTATAAAGTAAGACGTCCATAAAAAAGTCCCCACTTCCTGATCAATAAATTAGAAGTCCTTAGCAAGCAAAGATTGGACACTCTAAATCCAAGAGGGAAATAAAGAGTGTATGTTTTTAAAAACACTCCAGCAGTTAGGTTTGTTTCTACAAATGCTTCCTTCCACTCCTTAAATAGCCCAACTCCCCAATTTTCCCCAGAGCCATCTCCTATTCAGCCTTACTCAGAGCGCCTGCCCTGGAAATTGACAGCTGGGGAAATCCCACTAAGGCCCGCCCCTCCAGTTATACTGAGTGGCGCAACCTGTGGGTGGGCCTGCTGGATCAACCAATGGAATAAAGCGGGAGCAGGAGCCTGGGTAAACAAACGCAGAGGTGCTGCTCCTTGGGCTCCTCCCAGCCGGATGCCCAATGCTTTGGCCCAATACCCATCCAGGACTAGCATAGCGTGCTTTCAGCCAATCAGAGCCGGTGTCTCCCGCAAGGAGGAGCTCCACCTAGAGGGAAAGAACTAAGGGAGCAAAGAGACAGATGTGAATACCAATCAGAAGCTGGTACTTCTGAGGGAGTGGGCGGGAACTACTTCATATTTAAGCCAATGAGCACCACACGTGCCCTGTTAGGTGACTGAGCGGCATCCTCTTCGGCCCAATAGATGAATAGGGCGGTGCCCAGCAACCAATAGCTTGGGTTCGGGGGCGGGGTGAGGAGTCGGTGCGCTTTAAGAGGCAACCTGGCGAGTGGTGGGGCGCTTCTTCGTGCTGTGGCTCACGCTCCGATAGGGGAGGCCGAGACTGTTCTGGCAGCGACGATCTCTGCGGCGGGGACGGCCGAGGCTATCGAAAGAGCGACCGAGTAGGGTCTGAAGGAGGGACTTCTGGTCGGCTCAGGTGGGCTCGGGCGCACGGGCTGCTGGGGAGGGCACCCGCGGGAAGCGTCGCCCTCCTGGTTTGGGGGGTGCCTTGCGCCTCTCTTTCTGCCGCCCTCGGGCTGTGAGGGGCGGCGCGCGCCTGCCCGAGCTCCTTTGGGGAGGGTAAACCGGCAGGTCCCACGTCGCATCAACTGCGGTGCCCCTTAGCCCCTCGGGGGCGCGGGGTTTTTTTAGTCGTTTTTTCCTGCGAAGACGCGCTATTCATCTTCCACCCCCAACTTCTTCGACCCCCCTCAGCCCCTTCTAACACTCGGACTGAAGTCTCTGGCTTGCGAGTCCCTTTACTACCAGCAATGCTGCATCCCTTGTCCCCGTTCCCGGGGTGGGAAGGGGGAGATGCGCATTTGGCCCCTCCCCCATCCGCGGCCCCAGTGCAGGTTTTGCCTATCTTCTGCTCCCACCTCCCCTTTTGCTCCAGCCCTCATTCTTGATACCTAATTTGCGTTGGGGACCTTGGCCGCTTCTCTTCTGCCTTCCTTTCCGCGAGTGAGTTCTTTACCCTCCTCCCACCCCCTAAATTTCATCCTCATCTCCCATGGAAACTAACATTTTCCACTTGTCCCTTCCAGGCAGCTGGAAGGTGAACACCAGAGAAGCAGAATACACTGTACAGTGAAACTTTACAGTGGGAACTTTAATCGGTTTTGTTAAAGGTAAACCATACTTGTCTTACTTTAAAAAAATAGCATTGGGTTGTTATGGTCTCTCTTAGAATCTTCGTCCCAATACAGTTGTTTTGGTGACAATTTCTGAAAATGCAGAAAATGAGAAGGATTTACTGACAGCAAGAAATTTAAAATGTATTATTAATTTTTAAGTTCAGGATTGGATTGCATTTCAAACAGCTTAATTGGAGGTGGCAGAGAGTTTGCAGTGTGCGGGCCTGACCACTCTAGGTGATCGTACATTATAGAACATACTTTAGCACGGTGTGATTTGGTCACAGCCAGCCTATGGATGATAATAGCATGGAAACTGTTTAAAAATAGCGTTCTCTATTCCACTTTCACCGAGAATTTGTATTCGCCTTCATAGTGTATCGTGTTGGGTTTCAATAGTGTTGATTGCAGCCATATGTTCTAGAGGATAGCACAAACTATGTTGTGCTTAAATAAAATTATGCCAGGACTTATATGGGGGAAAAAGTAACTCACCACACTTAGATTTGATTGAGACTTTAGGAGTTTTAAAAATGCTAATCTAGGTATTGCAGGGTTTTGTAAATGAGGGTTTTGTTTTGGGGGATGGGGGAAATTGAAGTATTGGGATAAGTCTGATGGCTCCTTAGGCTGTGCATGTATGTGCATGTGGAAAAGAGAAAATACACGTGTACAAAACCTTGTAGATGCTAACAGTGTTTAGTTTCATGGCTTTACATAAATTGGAATTGTTTTTCCTAGTTCTCAGTGGTGAATTGTAAGCAGTGAATTTAATCATGTCCACACTGTTTTGGTCAGAATTTTGCAAGTTTTTGTGAAAAAGTCTTACTGTTTTTCTTATTCTATTTGTAACGTATATATCAGTGTGCTTCCTTGTAGTTTGATATGGTCAGACTATATCTTGTATACAGAGAAATAAGTAAAGGAATCTTTACTGTGAAGAGGCATCATTGTTTGATGGACCATATGTTTGAACCCTGTTAATGAATCACACTAAAAAGAGGAAGATCTTCAAGCTATTTCAACAAATCCCCAGGTGTTTAGAACCATAAAAAGAATTTCTGACAGGATCACTAGCAGTCAAAAAAGAAAAGTCCTGGACAAATAACAAATTTATGGGTGGGTCGCTATTGTGAGTTAGTATAAGGCTGCAGTTGAAAACCAGTTATTTTTGTACTTTCTTTTCCTGTGGATTTGTACTTACAAATTACTTGTTTGCAAGTTTAAAGGGCTGTAGTTATGATTTCTTCATAGAGATCTGGCCTTTAAGGAGGTCACAATTTAATGGAAGACTGGTGCACTGAGAATGAAAGGCAGAGGGAGAAGCTCTGAAGTGCAGCATGTGGACAGGCCCAGAGCGGCCCCTGCCACATCTGCTCTGGCCTTTCTGAAGGGCCGTTTTCCGGAACCTACTGTTTGTCACACACGTTGGCTTCTCTCTGTAGGTGCTGTTCTCTCCTCTTGAAGGCCTTTTCCACAGTTTATGTGCCTGATGAGGTTCTGTTTTAAAATCTTGAAGTGTGCCACTGACCGCTACTCCATGCAAATAATTGTTTTTTATATATTTCTGTAATTTTTAAAATAAATAATGATAGTGGATTCACTTTATTCACAGTAATTATGGTCTATAAAGTCACCTAGATCACTCAATTAGCAAATACTGAACCATTGTTCTCAGGGAAAATAATCTTAAGTACTAAATACAGTTCATTCTGGTAGATTCTGTTTTCTTATTTTTAAAAAGAGAAAATGAGGTTCAGAAGTATTAAGTGACTTCCCTGAGGCCACCCCTAACAGGTGCCAGAGTTATGATTCAAACCCTTTCCTACTGGCTCCAGTGGCAAAGCTCCTTGCACTGCACTGCACTGCCCCCTACCGTTTGGTCCTCTAGTCCTCTCAATAGGAGAGCTGAAAGAAGGCAGAGAGCACTGCCTTGTTCTGCATAGCTGGAAATTTTTGCCATTCTGTGCATGTCTGTAAATGACCGTCAAAGTGCCACCGAGTATGATTTTAGGATTACAAATAAATTTTAGCAGTTCTTAAATACAGGATCCACAAATAATGAGGATCGACTGTACTTGTAAATGATCCCTGGAGTCTTATTTCCTGTTAGCCCTCCTCCCTCAGCTCCTCCTCCCCACTGTCCACTGTAGATTCCTTAGCTTCTATGAGAGTTCATTCATTATTCTTTTATTCAACAATTTTTTAGTAAGCATTTACTATAAGTCAGGGTCTGGTGTCTAGACTGTGGGGAACAAATTAGAGAGTAAGCTCCTGCCCTCACAGGTGTGTTATTTAAGTGAGAGGGACAGATAGCGAGCAGCCTAGAGCTAGGAGAGAGGTCCAGGTTGGAATTATAGATTGATTTGACCACAGTGAAACCTATTGTGCCCCCGCCCACTTCACATCCCTTGGAATACTGACTTCCAGGACATTTCTGTTCTACTCTGTGCATAATACTTCCTTTTTAGCCAAGCCATGTCCTAGGTTATTTCCTTAAAGTTAATCTTTCCTTAGGACTCTGAGTCTTGGTCCAGTCTTTTATGGTCAGAGAAGTAGGAATGGCCCAGTCAGTGTGGCTCAGTCGTTGAGCATCAGCCTGTGAACGAGGAGGTCACAGTTCAGTTCCCAGTGAGGTCACGTGCCCAGGTTTCAGGCTGGAACCACAGGGTGGGGAGTGTAGGAGGCAGCTGATGGATGATTCTCTCTCATCATTCATGTGTCTATCTATCTCCCCTTCTCCCTTCCTTTCTGAAATCAATAAAAATATATCTTAAAAAATAAAAAGAAGTAGGACTGGTTTCATGCATTATCTGTCCCACAGACTATAGTATATACAAAAGAACCCCTTGGGGACAGTTTCTTCAGAAGACAGTTAAGACTTTGGGAGTCCTTAGAGTTTCTTGAATATCTGTCCAATTCAAATACCTATCACAGGATCATAAATAATGTTCAATAAAGCACCTAACAAAGTAATTGACATATGTCACAGTATTCTATGAATCTTCCTTTTGGTGTTACATGTAATATAGTGCAGTTATTTGTTCATATGGCTGTCTTCCTTCCTAGACTATGAGCTCCATGAGGAAGGATCCACACCTTCATTCTTCTATCCTTGGCCCTTAGTTCAGTGCCTGTTATATAGTAACTAGTGGCACGAAACACGAAATTTGTGCACAGTGGGGGTGTCCTTCAGCCCAGCCTGCACCCTCTCCAATCTAGGACCCTTCAGGGATTGGGCCTAAACCGGCAGTCGGCCATCCCACAGGGAGCAGGCCTAAACTGGCAGTCAGACATCCCTCTTGCAATCCGGGATGGCTGGCTAACCGCTCACCTACCTGCCTTCCTGATCACCCCTAACCCCAGCTGCCCCACCCACTGGCCTTCTTGCCCCCAACTGCCCCCCTGCCAGCCTTCCCACCCCCAACTGTCCCCACTTGCAGGCCTGCTTGCCCCCAACTGCCTGCCCCTGACTGCCTCCCCCTCCACCGGCCTGATTGCTCCCAATTGCCCCCCCCCTGCAGCCTGCTCGCCCCAACTGCCCTCCCTTCCTGGCTTGATCACCCCTAACTGCCTCTACCTTGTCCCCGGCACCGTGGCTTTGTCCAGAAGGACGTCCGGAAGGTATCCCGGTCTAATTAACATATTACCCTTTATTAGTATAGATTATTAGTATAGATAGATGCACAAGTGTATGGCTTGAGGAATTTCTAACTGTTTCTGAAAGGATGGGAAAAATACCTACAGAAGGATGGAAAAAATACCTATAGAAGGTTTTTCTCAAGCTCATTCTTAAAGGATAAGTAGGAATGTCTTCCGAGTGAATGAAACTTGAGACAGCATGCTAAGCAGGAACCAGCAGCTGCAAAGGCACAGAGATACGAAGAGATAATGAAGGTTACTGAACATTCCTAGTTGACTAAAAAACACACACACAAAAAGCAAGCAAATGGAAATCACTTGAGGAAATAACTATGAATGGGCTTAGCTAGAGGGCATGTCACAACTGAGTTAACCATGACCACAAGCTGCTCAGCTATGAATGTAAGTTTTAGGGAGAAATTTCTCAAGTAGTTAGCAGGATATCAGTAACAGTTTAGAAATACAAGTATTGAATTCTGGAAACTGTTACACTACCGTCATGAAACTTACATGTGTTCCACACTTCAAGGTTCTCAAAATATAATCAAACTTTATTCTGAAAGAGCTAACAAGAAGAAAGATGGATGAACTGATTTATCATATGATAAGTGAGGTAATTATAAGACTAATATGTAAAGTGTCCCCTCAGGAGTTCAACCAGGAGACCTGGAGTTCGATCACTTGCTATAGTGTGCGCTGACCACCAGGGGGTGGAGTGGAACGTGGTGACCCACCAGCGGCAGTGGGGGAGTGCTGAGGGAGCGAGGGAAGGAGGAGGCAGGGAGGCACGGAGGTGTGCAAGGCGAGGGAAGGAAGAGGCGGAGAATAGGGAACCTGATGGGCCCTGATGGCCGGCCAGGCCTAGGGACCCTACCCATGCATGAATTTCATGCACTGGGCTTCTAATATATGAATAAAATGCTGTCTAAATAAGGAGAAAGGAATAGTTAGTAATATAGGAAGTGCTGGGAGAAAATTCCTCAAATGAGGTGATAATTGAGCTAGGCATTGGTAGATGAAGAGAAAGGAGTTCACTAAACTAAATTAGGGATTCTTTAAAAAATTAATATTTTGTGGAAGGAGGCCTTTAAGAATTACCCATTTTTGCTATCTGTTGTGGGTTTTAATTAATTTACATTTGTTCAAACAGTTTTTCTAAACACAAAATGTGAATAGTTATAATAGAAGAATTTTGTGTCAAAATAAACTTGTTTAATCAGAGGTTTTTGTAATGCTGGACTTCTCTAGAGCCTTTATTATATTATTGTCCATTGTGAATTGTGGATCTCCAAAGGGGTCCATTACATTTACTTATGGCTTCTCCTCCCGCCTCCTTCCTCTCCCACCCTTGCAACATACCTAAACATCTTTTGGAACAGTGTTGTATAAGACACTAGAGGCCCGGTTCACAAATTCATGCACCAAGTGGGGTCCCTTGGCCTGGTCTGTGGGATCAGGCCAAAACTGGCTATCCAACATCCCCCGAGAGGTTCTGGATTGTGAGGGGGCACAGGCCAGGCCAGTAGACCCCACCAGTGCACAGTTGGGGCCAGGGAGGGATACAGGAGGGCCGTGTCTAGCCCATCTCGCTCAGTCCAATTGGGCCGGATCCCAGCAGCAAACTCACCTACCAGTCAGAGCATCTTTCTCCTGGTGGACAGTGCACATCATAGCGGCTGGTTGACTGGTCAACTGCCCCCTGGTGGTCAGTGCACGTCATAGTGAGCGGTTGAGTGGCCTTAGCATATCATTAGCATATTATACTTTGGTTGAACAGATGACTGGACACTTAGCATATTAGGCTTTTATTATATAGAATAGTTTGAGGAATGGTGCAATAAAATATATTTTTACCAAACCATGATTTATTAGTGCTCTCCGTGTGCATTATAGAATAATTTATATAATCTTATAGGAAAGAAGGAGAGACAGTTGGAGAGAAAGAATGTATTCTAATCAAGTTATCATCTTAGTCAATAAGTTCCAAGTTTTTAAAAAGTTATATAATCACAAACCCCCTCTTTGGAATGTATGGTCTATTCATATTTTGAAATTCCGTTGGTGACATCCTGGGGTGTTGCAAAACCAGAACAGAAGTCAATGCTAGGGGCAAAGGCAAAGGTCATCTTGAAAGTGAGAATCTTCCAACTTGAGAGGATGATGCTTTTTTTCATGCATTAATATTGGGTCATATTAGTCATATATTTTGTCAATTCGGTATTTTATTTAGGAGCATACTGAAAATCCACACCCTCTTCTGACTCTGGATTTTTGGGTGTTGTATGCCAATGTTCTTCTTTCAATAAATTTGATTATATGAGCATTAGGGATTGAGTCCTTATACTATGTAATTTTAACTCGTGTCAATTTTGTGATTAACTCCCGAGAAATTGTTAAAATTAAGGAAGCAGCCCTAGCCGGTTTGGCTCAGTGGATGGAGCATCACCTTGCTGGGTTCGATTCCAGCCACGGGCACTTACCTTGGTTGTAGGCTCCTCCCCAGCCCTGGTCAGGGCTCTTGCAGGAGGCAACCAATCGATGTGCTTCTCTCAAATCGATGTTTCTCTCTGTCTTTCCCTCTCTCAACCACTCTCCCTAAAAGTCAATGGAAAAATATCCTCTTGGGTGAGGATTAACAAAATTAAGGCAGCAATGATCATGTTTTTTGATAGCTTACTGAATTTGAAGTCAGAAGATCTGGATTTGAAATTTGTCTTTGCCAGCTTTCTATTTGAATGACCTTGGGCACATCTACTAACCATCAGTTGCCTCCATTTCTCTTTTGGCTTTTTGTTTGTTTGTTTAATATATTTTTATTGATTTCAGAGAGGAGCGAAGAGAGAGTGAGAGAAACATCAATGATGAGAGAGAAGCATTCCTCAGCTGCCTCTTGCACGCTCTCCACTGGACATCAAGCCCACATTTCAGGCATGTGCCCTGACCCGGAATGAACTGCAACCTCGGTTCATAGGTCAACACACAACCTCTGAGCCATGCCGGCTGGGCTTCGAATTTCTCAAAGTTTAGACCATTTTGAATTTCTGGACTGAGCCTATTTAAACAAAGTGGTTTTATTTTTAAATAAATTGCTTGATTTTATTTGTTCATGCTTTATTTGAATTTATATGTTTGTAGCATAAAGATAGGTCTAGTTTTCTTTTGTTATATTTTTGTTATTTTTAATGTGTTGAGTTACCTGTATACTAACCATTAGAAAACTCTTTTCATGTTTTTGTGCTCTGAACAGTTGCAGGGGAATAGCCTGCTTTTTAAAAAATATATTTTATGTTTTATTTATTTTTTATTTTTTTATTTTTAATTTTTTTAATTGATTTTTTGCAGTATAATAGTAGTACATGTTTTCCTTTCCCCCTCCCCCTTATCCTCCCCCCAGCCTCCCCTATCCCCCAGCACATATCCCCAGCTTCCCCCTCTCCCCGCCCCAGTGTCTTTCATTCATCGGTTATGTTCATATGCATGCATACAAGTCTTTCAGTTGATCTCCCCCCGCATCTGCCTCCCATCCACCCAAGCCTTCCCCTGTAGCTTGACAGCCTGTTCAAGGCCCTCCTGCCTCTATATCAATCACTCTCCCCTGTTTCTTTTCTTCAAAAATATCTTGCCTCTGCATACTAGAAATAAATGTATAAGAACAAAAAATGTTTCAGTCTCAGTTTCAATGTCCAACTTTTCTGAGTCCCAGTTTCAGTGTCAAATAATTCTTTATGTGTATAAGTCAGCAATGGTATCCAGATGGTGGACACATCGTGTCAATGCAAGATCCATCCTCTCTGGTTTGGTCCTGGGCTGCCTGCAGCCACGCACAGCTGCCGACCGCTGGCATGGCAAGGTGTCGTCAGTGTCCCCCATCTCTGGACCGTCCTCATGACTGGAACAGATCCATCAGTTCCTCACCGTCGCAGGAACCCACATGGTCTTGGAGTTGTTCTCTGAAAACACACAAACACATTCTCGACCAAAAGTTAACAAAGGGATCCTCTATGCAAAATAGACTTGGGATTCTTTTTAATTTTTGCCTAAATGATTTTCCTTTGGCTTATTTTGACACCATGTGTGTTTTTTCATGGGTGTCCTGCAATTGTTTTTACAAATGGAATTTACTGGAGTAAGAATTTTCTAGATGTATTTTACTTACTCGATATTTTTTTTTCCCTTACATGATATTACCCCGCTGTCCCCTCCCCTTTTTTGATTAATGGGGACTTTTGGAAATTTTATATTGCAGTCTTGGTAATTTTAAATTTTAATTTTTGCACACAAATATGACTGCTTTAGGTTCTTTGGTAAAAATATATTTTAGTGATTTTTTACAGAGAGGAAGGGAGAAGTATAGAGAGTCAGAAACATCGATGAGAGAGAAATATCGATCAGCTGCCTCCTGCACACCTCCCACTGGGGATGTGCCCACAACCAAGGTACATGTCCTTGACCGGAATTGAACCTGGGACCTTTCAATCCACAGGCCGACACTCTATCCACTGAGCCAAATCGTTTAGGGCTAGCCTGCTTTGACTAACATTTAAAATGCCATTATTTCAGGGATAATGAGTTTTAACATAGAGATTTTAGTGTAAATAGGAGCAGAATGTAATTATCCAGTGAGAGCTGACTGTAGTTTGATAGTGGTGTTCTTGGCATCTTTTTATTACTGAGACCAGTACTGCGGCAGTATACTCACTATTTGAGTGTTTATAGGACCTTTGTTTTAGTATTGAGCAGATATAACTGTTCAGTTCTGCAGTCTTGAAGATATGTAATGTGCCTTCCAGGGGCCTGCTTTCTCCTCACCGAACGCAAGAAGTTATGCAGTAAACTTCGTCATGCTAGAAACTTATGAAGAATGGGATCTTTTGATTTAATTTTATTAACTTAGAAGTATAAAGGTGAACAGTATCCTAAACTTTAGCTCCCTGTCGAATGTAGTTCTAAGGTAGAGCAAATAATTCCACTTTACTTCTCTAATAGGTTTGATATATTAAGACCTAGTTGATTAGAAACTACAGAATCCCTAAAGTGTCTGAAGCTCACTTTATAAAGATCCCTTTTGAGCACTTTAGATGTGTGGAAATGTATTGTATATAATCAGGCTGGATGGGAACTGACACCTAAGTACACATTTCAAATGAAATCTCTCATTGCCGCTTGTTTTCTTATTTAACTCATAAAAATAAAACACATTGACTTGAGGGTGGGAGTTGGGAGGAGATTGTTTTATAATTGGATATCTTCATTTCATATTAAGATAGAATGTACAATATCCCTAACTTTGGATGTGCAGAAGGAAACACATTTTCTACTTGCTGTATACCAGTGATTCTCAAACTGAGTTTGTTTCAGAATCACCTGGAGGGCTTATTGCAACAGATTTCTAGGTTTAAATGCAGAATTTCTAATTCAACGGGTGTAGGTTTGGGCCTGGGAATTTGCTTTTCTAACAAGTTCCCATCTAAGGTGATACTGATGCTGCTGGGACAGGGACTGTTTTTTGAGAACCACGGCTGAATACTAACTATAAATACTAGAAATCTGATTCTAGATGAAAGCTGAATTTGGTGTGGGAGTATGCATAGGTGACAGAGCAAATCATGAAAGACAAACTTTCTACTCCCAGCACAGTGTTGCATTCAGTTAATTAGTAATACACAGTGACACAACACAATTCTCTTTTCATGATTGTCTTCGTCAAATGTTAAGTGAGAGAGTGTTTCATTTACAAGGCTTAGAGACCAAAGGACACTGGTCAGTTAGAATTTTGTGATTAATCCCATGAAAATAGGGGTTATTTATATATCCCCTTTATCACTCCATTACTACTATTTAGCCTTGCTTTAGAAAGGGTCCAGTAATTTTTTTAATGTCAAAGAACTTTGATATTTATTAAATTGAAAGTTTTGTGTGCATTTTAAAGATATTTTAAAGATTTTTTTAAACAATAACTTAAGAGAATAAGAGAAATTTGAAAGAAATAAATCACTGGAATTATCTTATTGGAATGTTGAAGAATAGAATCTGCTTCATAAAACATCAGAAGTGGATTTTTGTTTTAATGATTTGTCATTGCATTGTTTGAGGTAATACTAGTAATTCTTATAATCCCTCTGCAGATGGAAAATGAAGGCCAAAATCATAGACCTGGCATAAAGCTGGACACTGGAGACAGTGATGAAGGAATAGATAAATATACACACATATGTACATATTTAACAAACACACATACATATATTTTTAATTGTTTTATTTTTTGTTTTAAATAAAGACAAAGATACCTGTGCTGAACTTAGGCATCATGTAGAAGCTTCAAGTTGAAGAGAAAGCAAACTCAGGAAGCCACACCTTTTCATAAAGGAGATTAGCTTCAACAAGTTTTTCTCGCTTGTCTGCTACCTAATTTCTGCTGTCCTCCTAACAGCCTCACTTTTCAAGTTGATCAGCTGGTCCACACTGACTATTGAAGGAATAGCTGGTATTGCAGACAGTGGGTTGGGCAGACTCCCTACTTGGAAACATTCCTGTTTTGTTCCCCTTTTCCCTCAGACAAGACTTTGAATGAGGAAAAGAAGAGTAGACCTAGACCATACAGACCAGACTAGTGCTTCTGAAGCTTGGCTGCATATCGCTAATAATTTCTAAGAGTGATTAGATCAGAGATACTCAATCTTTAGGATTTCACAGGCCATTAAATTTTCAAAAATATTTTGAGGACAACTAGGATTACAATTTTTAAAGTAAGGATTGTAAAAACATTCTAATATCATTTTATAAAAGGATATTTTAACACTAAAAAAAACATAGAGAAGCCTTAATTCAACACAAAATAAATTTAACTTTATGAAGAACACGATGTAGTCCTAATTTTTCTTTTTTTCTTTTTAATCCTCACCTGATGATATGTTCATTGATTTTTATAGAGAGAGAATACAGGAGAGAAACAGTGATGTGAGAGAAATAGCGAGTGAGTGCTTCCTATGCACCTCTACCCAGGATTGAACCTACAGCCTTTTGGTGGATGGGATGACGCTTCAACCAACTAAGTCACCTGGCCAGGGCAGCCTTTTTCTTCAGTCTTGTTCCTGTATGCCCATTAGCAATATTTAAGAAAAATTGAGGGTTGTATAGCATAACCATTCTAGAACTAAAGTGGGGGAAGGGTGAGAGAGTAGGGCAGTGGCTAAGAGCATGGACTTTGGGGATAGAAGAAAACTGCTCCTATTAAACTCATCAGAGACCTCTAAGGTTCTAAATTCTGTGGACACTCCTCAGCCTTCCTCTTGACCTTTCAACAGCCTTCAATACACCCCTGTACTGGGTATATTAGTTTTCTTGTGGCTGCTATAACAAACCACAAACTGGTGGCCTAAAACAACATACACTTATTATCTGCCAGTTTTAGAGACCAGAAGTCAAAACTCGAGGTGTGTCCAGACTGCATACCCTCTAGAGGCTGTGAGAGAAGGAAAACCTGTTCTTTGCCCCTTCAGCCGTTGTGGCCGTAGCATTCTGATCATTTCACTCCAGTCTCTGCCTCCATGATCACATTTCCTCCTCTTCTCTCTGTCTCAAATCTCCCTCTGCTTTTCTCTTACAAGGACACTTATCATTGGACTTAGGGCATATCTGGGATAATCCAGAATGATTTATTTATCCCAAGATCTTTAATTTAGTTACATCTGCAAAGATCTCTATTCTAAATAAGGTAGCTTTCACAGGCTCTAGGGATTAGTGTGTGGGCTACCATCCATTTCAGCATACTGGGATTCTACAGCGTTGAGAACCGCTAGCAGTGTCACCTGAACCACCAGAAAACACAGATATTTACATTACGATTCATTAACAGTAACAAAATTGCACTTATGAAGTAGCAATGAAAATAATTTTAGGTTGGCGGTCACCACAACATGAGGAACTGTGTTAAAGGGTCGTGGCATTAGGAAGGTTGAGAACCACTGTTCTAGTCCCATGGCTTCTGTTACCATTTATATAAACAACTACTCCGAAGTTTCATATTAAGCCAGACCTCTCCAGTTCTTGACGCATGTAGACAACCTACTTAACATCACCATTTGAATATGACAGAGGCATTATAAACTTAACATGTTCCGAGGACGGTCCAGAGATGGGGGACGCTGATGACACCTTGCCATGCTAGCAGTCGGCAGCTGTGTGTTGCTGCAGGCGGCCCAGGGCCATACCAGAGAGGATGGATCTTGCATTGCCACGATGTGCCCACCATCTGGATACCATTGCTGACATGTACACATGAAGAACTATTTGACATTGAAACTGGGACTCAGAACAGTTGGACATTGAAACTGACACTCAAACTTTTTTTGCTCTTATACGTTTGTTTTCAGTATGCAGAGGCAAGGTATTTTTGAAGAAAAGAAACAGGGGGAAGTGATTGATATAGAGGCAGGGTGGCCTCGAACAGGCTGTCAAGCTACAAGGGGGAAGGCTGGAGTGGAGGGGAGGCAGATGCTGGGGGAGATCAACCGAAGGACTTATATGCATACATATGAGCATAACCAATGAATGAAAGACACTGGGGCGGGGAGGGAGGCAGGTGGGGACATGTGCTGGGGGGTAAGGGAGGCTGGGGGGAGAATATTGGGGGGAGGGGGAGGAAAACATGTACTACTATAAAAAAAAAAGAAGAAAAAAAAACTTAACGTGTTCAAAATTGAACACATCATCCCTCTTACCCCCAGTTCCTATTACCACCCAGGGAAAGTGTGCCTTTCTCGCAGTTTTTCTTAGCTCAGTGAATGACATTACCGTGCCAAAGTTATCCATGGTATTTTTCTCATCCTGTCTCACCACATCAGTTCATCACCACAAACAACCAAAAGTAGTTTTGGAATCTTCCCACTCTCTTCTTACTGCCATTATCTTAATCTAAGTAGCCATTGTTATTTTTTTTCATCTGAATTAGCACATTACCTGCTTAACTGGTCTCCCATTATTCACTCTCTGTCCACTCCATTTTCCATATGGCAGCCTGAATTATGTCCAAATATAAATGGAATCTTTGTTGCTGTGCTGCCTAGAACCTTTTTTAATGGCTTTCATTGCTTTTAGGTGAATCCAAAATCCTTCATGTAGCCTCTAATTTCCTGCATGAGCTGGCCTTGGCTGCCTATGCATCATCGCTCTTCCTTGCCCTTCTCCCACTGGTTCTCCCTTGGTGCTCCATCTGTATGCATACCTATCTCCTTTTAGTTCCTCCTTTAGTTCTTTCCTGCCTCTGAGACTTCGCACATATTTTTTCCTCTTTTCCCTATTTCTGGCTAATTTACGTTCTTTAGGTATCAATGTGTTGCTTACTTAGGGAAACCTTTTCTAACCATCCCCAACTCCTGGGCTTAGTTGGATCCCTCTGTTGTTAGTTTTCTATAGTCCCTCTTTTCCTTTTATAGCAGGGATCATAGTTATTCTTAATTATTTGCTTGTGTCCTGAGGGAATGTAAAAACTACCAGGGCAAGGACTGTGCAGCCTGTCAAAGCACTACAGCATAGTTGGCTGGGGTAAACAGGCACTCAGACATTAATGAGTGAGTGTATCTAGATATAACTAAGAATGGACAAAACCTGCATCTAGTAGCAGTGTATTTGAAGTAAAATAAAATTTAAAACTGTTACCCACAATATTTAACTTTTAAAAAATTGTATTAACCAGATTGAATGAAGTTAACAAAACTGCAGGAAGCAGAATAGTAGAGACTAGTTTTTATATCCATTGTTCAGTAGACTTTTTCCAAGGTGATTCAATTGGAAGTCCCAAATCTCATTTAGGTTCGACGAATAGCTAGTTTTTGCTGTGAACATGTTGGATCTGAAAGTTTGTGGGTGTTTAAAGTGTTGCACTGATGAACAGGTATTCTAGAAATACCCTAGATACATTAAAACCCTAAAGTTCCTTATGGCTGTGAACCAAAGCCCCTTTTCAAGCCCTTTTAGGCATGAATTCTTGACCACAGTAGAATTCTTAAGTCAAATGCTTGGCAGGCCTTTGCACCTCTATTTTGACTAGGAACAGGGTTACGTGTTTTCCAATCTTCAGCAAAAATGACAAATATTATGCTCCATTTTCAGCCTTTTTGTAGTGTTTATAAGAGGGAAAGTGAGGTGGAGAGGGAATAAGTTTCAAGTAGTTCTTAGATTTTATACTGTAATAGAGACACAGACTAGACATAAACTTCATTATATATGTTGGTCTAATTCTAAAGAACTTCTCAAGCAATGATCCACTTAAAACTGCACATTTGCCCTCGCAGTATATAAGAGAAAAGGTGTGGCAACTGGTGGTTTGTGTGGCAGAGCTAGTTGTCATTGTATTACTTATTTGTTACTATGTAATGACTTACCCCAAAACAACAGGGTCAGGAATCTGAGAGGAGCTTAGCTGGATGCCTCTACCTCTAAGTCTCCCATTAAGTTACAGTCAGGCTGTCGACTGAGACAGCTGTCTCATCTGAAGGCTTGACTGGGGGAGAATGAACTTCTAACTCACCCACATGGTGTTAACAGGATTCAGTTCCTGGCCACATGGTCCTCTCTATAGCGTAGCTGACATCATGGAGCCATTCTGATCTGTAATCCTATCTAATAAAAAAGTAGTATGCAAATTTGACCGTACCTTCGCTACGCTGCCAGCCAATCAAGAGTGGGGGGCGGGGCTGCCGCGGCACCAGCAGGCCAAGGCGGCTGCTGGGCCAGCGGGGATCCGGACCCACGCTGCCACCCCGAGGCCCAGCCTCCGCAAACCTGGGGTGGCAGCGGGGGTACCAATGGCCACCCTGACCCAGCAGGGGGTCCGGACCTGCACTGCCACCCCCAGGCCCAGCCACACCACATTAAAGCTTCTTTCATTATTAGCATCTTAAATTAATGTGATACATTTATTACAACTGATGAGTAATTACAACAGCAATTTATCGACACATTATTAACAAAAGTAAAATCTGCAGTTTACATTAGGGTTCATTCTTTGTGTTGAACATCTTATGGTCTTGACAAATGTACCATTAATGTAGTATCAGACAAAACAGTTTCATTGCCCTAAAGATCACCTGTGGCCCACCTATTCATCCCTCCCTGCTCTGAGCCCCTGGCGGGATCGGGCCTAAATGGGCAGTTAGACATCCCTGAGGGGTCCCAGATTGGAGAGGGTGCAGGCTGGGCTGAGGGACACCCCCGCCCATGCATGAATTTTGTGCACCAGGCCTCTAGTCCTATCTAATAAAATGGTAATATGCAAATTAACCATCACTCAATCACAAGATGGCAGTGCCGATAGCCACAAAAGATGGCAGTGCCCATAGCCACAAGATGGTGGCACCCAGTCCCCTCAGCCTCGCCAGAGTCCCCCAGTCCTGAGGGGGCTGCCACTGAGAGAGGGAAGCATGAGTGGCTTGACGGAATGCTTGTTTCATAGCTACCGCTGTGGAGGGCCTCTGGGCATTGGGCATGGAGCAGTTGGGGTGGGATGCTTGCTTTGTTGCCGTGGCAACGCCCTGGCCACAGAGGGCCTCTGGGAGACACGGGTCGGGTCCGCAGCCTCTGTGGCCAAGTGCAGACCCGTAGAGGAGACAGCGGGCCTGGCTCCCATGGAAGTAGCGGGGCTCCCTCCCAGTGCCCACACTCACTTCCATCTCCCACGGAAGCCACACAGCTCCCAAGGAAGCAGCACAGCTTCCCTGGAAGCGGCGGGCAGCCTGCTGCATGCGTTATCACACGATGATCTACTAGTCCTTGCATAATCAAACATTTCCCCATCTTTGGAAGCATTGGAGTCATTTTCTTTGTCCCCACTACACTACAGTATTGTAATGATGTGCATTGGTATGGGTGAGGATTGAGTGAATGTGAAAGGTCAAGATAGGATGGTTAGAGACACACTGCTCTTAGAGTGTGTGCATGGAGGATGGTGAGCTGGAGAGGAGCTGGGAATAGAGGAGAACGTTACATTAAACTCTAGGAGCCGGAAAGTTGGGGACATTACTATCTTACCCAGTGTCATCCCCAAGTTGCAAGGCATTCCTCAAATACCTTACCTAGGAGTCTCTAGTCTCCAGCAAAGTCTCCCCATTCCCATCTCCTACTAAAGTCCAGGGACACATTAAGCACTGTCACCCAGTAAACCCATAATCCAGTGTTCTTGAACTAACCCAGCAATTTAGGTTGCTCAATCCCTGAATCTGGTACCTTCTTTGTTCCTCCTCTAGCAATGTCTGGATGGGTTTTCAAAGTGAGGCAGGACAGTCCTGACCAGTTTTGTTCAGTGGTTAAGCATCAGCCTGCAGACTGAAGGGTCCCAGGTTGGATTCCAGTTAAGGGCACATGCTGGGCATGCAGGAGGTGGCCAATCGATGATTCTGACATCACTGATGTTTTTCTCTCTCCCTCTCCTTTCCTCTCTGAAATCAATAAATATATATATATATTTTAAAATAAAGTGAGGCAGGACAGATTCTGAGGCAGTCAGATGATAGATGTGAAAGTACTTGATAAATTGCTAAACACTGTACAAATTAAATTATTGGGTTGCTGCTATTTAAGAGAAACCGAACTTTCTAATTGTGTGGAAAACACAAGTTAGAATGGTATAAAGTACAAATCAACTCTGTATAGCCAGCTGTAAGAAAACCACTTTCCTAGTATCAGCAGCTCCATATCTCAATGTTTTCAACTTTGCTAAAGTGTGTTAATTTGGGGAATGTCTCCTTGTGAGATTATGGTAATTTTCCTTTCCATTGCTCATGAACAAGTGCATCCTGCAATTTGCTCTCTGTATTCCTCCTTGTTCTTGAATTAGAAGGGGTATTCTTTCTTTCTTCCCCTACCTTCTGTTTTTCCTTATGGTTGTGTGTACTCAAGATTTATTTTTTGGACAAAGGCAGATGTTTTAGAAAACTAAACTCCGAGTTTCTATGAATGACTTCCATATTGATAAGGATAAATCGTTGTGCTGGCTGTAAACAACTGCCGGTGAATCTTGGAAATGAAGATACCGTGCAGCCTGCTACCCAGCAAGGACCGGGACCTTTAAGACTCGCGTGTTGAGGAATAACCCACTGACACAGAGCAGACTTGTTTCTGTCATTGTTATGCTGCAAATGGAAGTGGTAAAAATAAGGAACTGGTTTTCTCCTTTCTGTAGCATTAGGGAGGGAATTATTATGCAGCTGGATTTGGAATATAAAAGCAATCTATGTAACGTAGAAACATTGGAAACACTCCAAAAGACAGTCGGGCATTATTAACATAGAAATGAGAAAAAGCAAATAAGGGTGCACCATACTGTTGTTATTTTCTTTTGTCTCTATGTAAAATATGTAAAACTGATCATTTCTTACTAGGTGCCTGTTTATACCAACCGTAAATTAAATGGGTTCTGTCTTAAATTGAATACTTTTTTAAAAAATATTTTTTTTTTATTGAATTCAGAGAGGAAGGGAGAGGGAGAGAAAGATGGAAACATCAGTGATGAGAGAGAATCATTGCTCTGTTGCCTCCTGCACACCCCTTACTGGGGTTCGATCCTGAACCCGAGCCTGTGCCCTGACTGGGACTCAGTCTGTGACTGTGGTTCATAGGTCAATGCTAACCCTCCGAGTCATGCCGCCGGGCAAAAATGAAATACTTTTTAAGCAATCAAGAATTGTTTTACTGGCTATACTTTACTCTTCACAGTTCTACCTAATATCTATAATAGGTTAGAAAATTGCAAATATTTTAAAGGGGAGTAAGCAATAATTTTTTAGTGTACTCAGTATAAGCAAAGAAGAACTTTTTCATGAATGTTGCCAAGATGGAAATGAATTAGGAAATTATTTGTTAAAGAAAACTTAAAGATGCCCTTAGGGGGCTAGGGTGTGGATGGTATTTAAATAGAAAGAGAAAGTTGCCTAAGTAATGTTCACCAGTATTTATGTAGTTCTTAATATTCAGGTGAGTTGAAAAACATATGAACCTCCATCAAGCTATAGACAAATATTAAGGCCAGCACAGCTGCCACCAAAAAATTAAGCAAATCAAATATTTTTATTTATAAATTATTTTATTAAAAATTAAAATTATGATAAAAATAATAAAAGTTCTTCAAAAGATAAGGAGAAGACATATACCCTGATAGAAAACTGGGCAAACTACTTAAGCAAAAGATTATAAAACAAGAAATATAAAGGGCTAGTAAGTATATCTCAAAATATTCAGCCTTTCATTAAAAATAAAAGAAATGTAAATCTAAGAAATAAATTGAGATTGGTGGTGGCTTAAAAAAATAATCCTGAATGCAGAGGTACAAGCATTTATATACTACTGATGGCAATTTAAATTTTTATGACCAGGTGGCAATAAATCAAGAGCCTTGAGAAAAGAAACATAATTTCTAAGATAGCAGTTCTATTCCTAGGAGTTATCCTAAGGAAATCATTTTTTTAAGTGAGCACAAGAAGTTCATTGAACTTTTATAATACAGAAACATTAAAACATCAAAAGACAACATGGCTGTGTTATCATAGGAATGAGAAAAGGCAAATGATGCTGCACCATGCTGTTACCATAAGGATGGGTACTTGTGTGTGTGTCTGTGTATCTGAATAAGCTCAGGAAGTCAGGAAGGTTATATGCACCACACTATTAATCATTCTTTACTCTAGTTGGTTGAACAACTGGTGACCTTAATTTTTTCCTTTTTGCTTATCAATACAGTAAACGTGTATTGTTTTTTTTAATATGTTCTAAATAAAACCATTCTTGAGAATCAGAATAAGAGACAGTTGGTTACGATGTTCATTAAGAACACATTTTCTTTACTTATTTAAACTTGAAAGAAGCCATGTGATTGTGATTAGGTTCTAGAACCTACAGAATTTGCCTTGAAAAGATTCATCTCACTCGCTAGAAAGGCTAACTAAACATAGACATGGTTTCCTTCCCCCCTTCTTTATTTTATTTTTTTTACAAGAGAACAAAACCGTTTCATTTATTTATTTTTCAATAAGTTCACATCCTTGAGGGATACAGCATTACACAGACTCTATGTCCAGCGGCCTTAGCAGGAAGGTTGCTTTGGCATTTGGCATGACCTGTGCCAGTGTTTCCATGAGCACGAGTTACCTTTCCCCAGATTACTCTGGTTTTACTCCATTTGCTACCAGGACTCACTGTGGTGTTCTTGCTTTTGTACACATAATCATATCTCTTGCCTAGATAGAATTCAGTTTCATCTCAAGTATAAACACCTTCAATTTTTTAAAAATTGTTTTTATTATTGGTTTCAGAGAGAGAAAAGGAAAGGGAGAGGGAGATAGAAACATCAATGATGAGAGAGAATCATTGGTGCCTCCTGCATGCCCCCCACTAAGGATCAAGCCTGCAACCTGGGCATGTACTCTGACTGGGAATCAAACTATGATTTCCTGGTTCATAAGTTGATACTCAAGTCATGCAGGCTCGGAGACTAAACACCTTCAGTTTTAAGAAGAGCTGTGTACTCCCTCTGGTTCTGGAGACCCCACTTACATAGTCAGCAAAAATGGCCTTCTAGAGATTTATTGTTGTAGATCTCAGAAGCCTCCGCAGGCTCTAAGATAGCAGAAAGAAGTTATGTTTTTATTTTACCTCTTAAAGGACTGTACATCTCTATAGTTGATAATTATAGGATATTGTTAGTTTTGTAACAGATACAGATTAGCAATTTGTGTTCATCTATAGTTACTAACTTGGACTTAGAACTTCAGAAGCTTCTGGGAGAATCTGGAAATTATAGGTTTTCATTTCCTGGTTCTTAAAACATTTTACCTTTTCTTTTGTTTCTGTTTAGGTTCTATCATAATGAATGGATCCAGTGTGGCAAATACATCCCCCAATGTAAAATCCAAAGAGGAACAGGGGTTAAATGGGCATGATGAGAAAGAAAACCCATTTGCAGAGTACATGTGGATGGAGAATGAAGAGGATTTTAACAGACAGGTAAAGAAAAAAGAGGAAGGACAATGATGTGTGTGACTCAGCAGCTCAAGACTTTATTGTCAGTCTGTTACAAAAGAAATGGCTTCCTCAGCTTTAGAATAACTTAAAAATATATGGAAGCCTGGTCTGAGCTGACCAAGAAACACCTTCAACTGGTAAAAGACCAGGTAGTACTTTGGAGGAAGAGCATGATATTTTTCTGCCACATTAATTAAAAGAGGATCTAGAACCATGGTGATCTGGTATAGACTTCTGAGAAACAGCAGATTTTCCTGGCATGCCCCAGTCAAGAACCCAGGGACTGGCAGAAAAGTGAGCCTGAGATAGATAGGTGTGTAGTAGGGTAGGGGAAGGCTAGACCACTTCAACAAAGATTCAGCAGTGATTCATTGTCTTCTATTTCTGTAACTATCCCAAGGTAAGCCATTCCAGGTAGACAGGTGGGACCACATAGTTCCTTCCATGGTGTTGCTTTGCCACCTCCAAGGCACTTATCAGCTAAGTAGCTGAAGGAAAACCAGAAGGCTAGCCACAGGGAAAGGAAGAGTGTCAACGGCCAAGGCAAGAATCTCCTTCTAGCCAAATGATGCAAAGTGCTCCCATCCCTTCTGGGGACTTTACTTGATAGTTACATGGCCATATCTAGCATGGGAGATGGGAAATACAGTATTAACTGAATAGCCTGTTGCTAAGGGAAGAAGAAAACAAGCTTTGGGGGTGTTGTCAGCAGTTTCCACTCCAAGTGGCTTACTGTGTCATGATTTGTGTGAATAGTACATGCTTCACTCACACTCTGTGCCCAGGTAACCATTTTTGGGTAAAAATGCCTGTGAATAAGAACACTTCTGGGAAGAGTCAGGGCAGATCTTGAGCAATTAGGCTAAATCTTGTGGCTTAGAAATATTTTGTAGTTACTGTTAAGTACTTCATAACTTTCTAATTTACTTGAAATGTTGCTAACTATAATGTTGAAATACTATTTTTGAGGCTTGCTATCAGTGACTTTTTCTTTGAATTCGTGAGGCGTTAACTGTATTGGCTAGTTTGGGTGACTATTTTTGTTTGACTCCCTCCTGGCCAGTGGCATGAGTGAGCTGTGATCTGTCACCAGGCCAGCTGCAGGAAAGCAATGGCCAAATGTGAGTCAGGAGGCCTGTTAAAACCACACAGTGTGCAGAATGAACCCTTTCATAAGAGTTAATGGTCAATGACTATAAACAGGTATAAAATATTTTAGATACATGTTGCTTTATTTTAGGGCAATCTTTAAGAAATATGGACTTGTTTCAATATTCATAGAATTTTTTTTCTTTTTATCTTCATCTGAGGACATGCTTTCATTGATTTTGAGAGAGACAGAGAGGAAGGGAGAAAGAGAAAAAAAACATCAATCGGCTGCCTCCTGCACGTACCCTGACCGAGGATCAAACCCACAACCTGGATATGTGCTTGGACCAGGAATTGAACCCACAGCCTTTGGTATATGGGATGATACTCCAACCCATTGAGCCAGAGCTCATATTGTTTCTTGTTTTGAAAGAATACCACATGGACAAAATCATTTTCTATTGGTATGTCAAAGAGTGTTCTTTATATTTTTCTAAGGTTCTGAAAGTAATTTTCACCCTTAGGGGCCTCCTTACCAGAAAAGTGGGCCAGAAGCTGAGAGTTGGTTTTGATTTAATGTCCACTGCCCAGGTAGTGGTCTAGTTACATAGTTCCTATACCTTTTTCATAGTTGTCAAATGGGAAATTTAGGAAAAGTTGCTTCTTAACAAGATTGAGAAAAGAATTTTAAGCTTTAAAAATGATTTTTGGACCTTAGCTGGTTTGCTCAGTGGACAGAGCATCGGCCTGCAGACCAAAGGGTCCCGGGTTTGATTCTAGTCAAGTGCACATACTCAGGTTGTGGGCTCGATCCCCAGTAGGGGGCATGCAAGAGGCAGCCAATCAGTGATTCTCTCTCATCATTGATGTTTTTATCTCTCCCTCCCTCTGCCTTCCTCTCTGAAATAAAGAAAGAAATATTTTTACAAAAAAAAAGATTTTTTGCTAAGTGCAATGTGAATGGAAAATATCTGTTTCACATATTAGAAATCTTAGGTGATCTGTGAAGAACTTCTGCTATTTTGAACAGCTATTTCCTTAGTCTTATTGTTAATGGAACTTAACAATTGAAAAAAAAGTATATTCTGTCCAACCAGTCATTAGAAGCATCTTAATTCTTTTTTTTTTTTAATATATTTTATTGATTTTTCACAGAGAGGAAGGGAGAGGGAAAGTCAGAAACATCGATGGGAGAGAAACATCGATCAGCTGCCTCCTGCACACCTCCAACTGGAGATGTGCCCACAGCCAAGGCACATGCCCTTGACCGTAATCGAACCCGGGACCTTTCAGTCTGCAGGCCGAAGCTCTATCCACTGAGCCAAACCAGTTTGGCAGCATCTTAATTCTTAATAAATCTCATGCAAGATCATTCTTAATCTTGGAGTAAAAACCTCTTAACACAAAGAGGTGGACTAAACCTGGGAGGGACGAGTGCCTCTGGGAGGGTGAGTCTTAGCTTGCACCTTTGCCTGTTAGGTGGAGGAGGAGCTGCTGGAGCAAGACTTCTTGGACCGGTGCTTCCAGGAGATGCTGGACGAGGAAGACCAAGACTGGTTTATTCCATCACGAGACCTGCCTCAGGCCATGGGACAGTTGCAACAACAGTTAAATGGTCTTTCTATCAGCAATGGTCATGATTCTGAAGATATTTTGGTAAGAGCCATAAGCAGTTCCACATATGACATAGTGAGAATATGGGATTTGTAGTCACAGTCTTACTTTCTGTTACTACTACCTTGGGCAAATCCCTGGAGCCCTCTAAGCCATTATTCTTCACTTACCATGTGGGCATTAATAATCAGGTACATTGAAGATGCATTCACGTAATAAAGCATTGTGAAACCATCAGTGTTACAGCATCACCAACTTTCATTTTTCCCAATGGGCTTTTCAAAATGCAATTGGGAATTAAGCATAAAAACTTGAACATAGAAAAGGTTTGGTGTTTTTTTGTGTGTGTGTGGTTTTTTTTTAATATATCTTTATTGATTTCAGAGGAGAAAGGAGAGTGAGAGAAACATCAATGATGATCGTTGATCGGCTGCCTCCTGCACGTCTCCTGCTGGGGATCAAGCCCACAAATCAGGCATGCGCCCTTGACTGGAATTGAACCTGGGACCCTTCAGTCCGCAGGCCAACGCTCTATCCACTGAGCCAAACCAGCTAGGGCAAGATTTGGTTTTTAAATTATCATTTGCTGCTGTTCCTTTTCTTTTACTGTCCCTCAAATCTGCATTTGTAATTTTGAATGATGCTGTTACAAAAACTGTTCATTTTGGAAGAACATATTCATTAGAGGCCATTTTCCACTTAAAATTAGAAGACTGGATAAGTGAATTCCCTGCCTTCCCTGTTTACCTCTGGAATTCTGAGTGATTTAGTTCTCACACAACTCGTGGTCTGAATGATTGTGCCCCATAGTTTGTTAAGGTTTGGGTATTCACAAGAGAGCAGAGAACCAAAGAGAGCACAGAAAGATGAAGAATGATATATGTACATAGGGGTTGTGGTAGTCAAACTGGCTTGATGGAGTTCTCTGATGTTCATCAGATTAGGGTACTCAATGAATTGAATTATTTTGGGAGTCCAACTTGTAAGCCCCTAATGAAAGCATCATAAAGGGAGCAGAAATCTGAAGCAGGAAGGAGACAGTGAGGTTGGTCAGGGCTTAGTATGTCAGGGGCCATTGAGACCAGCCCAGCAGTAACGGGCTGAGTTGCAGGAATTCTGTTTTGTTTTGTTTTTCTCTCTTGGGGCTGAGAGGAAGGTACTGGTAATAATGGAAGCAGGGAGAAAATAAGGTTTAAAGTACAGTTTGCTGTGGGATTTATTATCTCTTGGTTCTTATT
The DNA here is from genome assembly GCA_027563665.1 of Antrozous pallidus. NCBI lineage: Eukaryota > Metazoa > Chordata > Mammalia > Chiroptera > Vespertilionidae > Antrozous > Antrozous pallidus. Next base: position 28,388,874 of record CM050523.1, read on the forward strand.
TCAGAGCAAAAGTAACCTGAACCCGGATGCCAAGGAATTTGTTCCAGGAGTGAAGTACTGAGCTGACAGAGAACCTTTGAGGACTTGTATGTCCCCACATCTGGGGACAGTGCTGCACAAAAAGGCAGAGCTGAAGGGGGTGGGGGGGTAGGGGTGCACAGTGGGGGAGGGGAATAGTAGTTTAACTTAACACTGTGACTGGAGTAGCTAAACGTGCTCAGTCTTACTCTGCAAGCCTCTGAGTACTTCTCTTTTGTTCTACTGACTTTCATTTTGAGCAGTTTTTTAATTGTTATTATCATTATCAGGTTTTGCCTTTTTGAGTTAAGGAAATTATTGCAATCCCCTCCCCCTGCCCCCTTCATCAGGAAAGTTCTGCTATGTGTGTTTAAACAGAATAAGCTGACCAAGAAAATCTGGGTGTTTACAAATAGCCTCTCACCCTGCTGTATGCTTGCAAGGACAGTGAGCACCTAGGCAACTACTGAGTCTGTTAAGCTGGATGGGAAGAGGGGTGAGTGGAAGAAGCAGGTGTTTTAAATCAGACTATGCAACCATGCCACCTGTGAGGGCTTTCTACAGTGAACTGGGATTACCAATTGTCTGCTGAGCCCATGTCTTCCTGCCTTGAACCTCCATTCAAGAAAACACAGACTTGAAGTATTGGTTTACAGTAACTTTTGATGGTTGATAAAAGTTGTAAATTCACGGGGAAAACTGTGATGGTTATTGCCTTGAGTCATACAGTTACAGTTGGCCTACTCTTAAGCCTCTGTTTACAGCTCCCATCAAACCCATCATTTACAAGGTACAGGAGCACTTGGGTAGATTTGTCTTTGTCTTTCATAGTATCTAGTCCTATATTCCTTCCCACCCCCACCCTGTTTTGATTTTAAGAAAAGATATTGTTACCAAAGGTGTGTGAAAGGCGTGCTGTGTTGACCATCAGCTTCAGCCTGGGGAAGCCATCCTTGAATCCTGTTCGTGTGTCTTAAGTTTATTTTGACTGTTGTTTTCCCAGCCCATGAAGACTCGGTCCTTTTGGTATATTACTTTTCTTGGAAAGGTTTATGCACTTTTATAAGTAAATGTATTTTTAGGACACTAGTAAGGAGCTCATTTCACAATTTTGATGCTTCAGAATTATGCAAAAGAAAAAGAAAAAAGCCTAATAGAGTGAGTCCTACTTGACCCAGGTGACTGTATGACCCATTGGATAGTTTCAGCAGTTATAAAATTTTGCTATTCCTACATGCCCAGCTTTGTGAGTTTTGTAGGTTGGGCCTCTGGGTACATTCCTTTTGTCTTTCCTGCCTGTAAGTCACGAGGTTGCTGATACTCATAGGGAACTAAACTGGGTACCAGGTGCTGCCTTTGTGTGGCAGAGATGTAGGTGGCAGAGTCAGTTCTGAGAGCAAGTGCGTCCGTTCCTGGCCATTCTCCCAGGATGAGGACTTCCAGGGCTGGAGGACAGTGGTTTCTGTATGACTGCTCCTGTGTTGTGTGATAGACATATCAGGAGAAGATCCTGTAACTTGAAATAAAGTCTGTGCAAAATCACTATGTGGATGTGGGAGAGAGGTTGGAAGGAAAGGACTAGGGCCTGGAAAGCTTAAGAAGTTCTCCTTTTTCTTATGACTTCCTTGTTGATGTTATGAACAGCCACAGCCTAAAGTCAGATTTAAAAAACAAACCCACAGCTTTTTCTTATATGAGTCTACTGGACGGCATTATTTGAACTGGCCTACCTCCTTAGGTCACATGTCATTGGGAGCTTGTATTGCCAGACATGCCCATTCATTCCCAAAGCCTTTACCTCAAAAGGATGGAACTCTTACTTGTTTTCAGAGAGGTGTGTGGACAAAGAAATTTCTTTATTCCAGCTTCAGCTTCCAACTGGGGTTGTTGCCTGTAACAAGGAGAGGGCCGTGGAAGTGCAGAATTAGAAGTCTCTCTCTTTTCTCGGGGCCCTTTTCTTTCGTCTCCAGTAGTTTGTCCAAGCTCAGAATTATAAAGGCTATTGGAAATGTGTGATGGACATATCAGGAAAAGATCTTGTAACTTGAAATAAAGCCTGTGCAAATTAAGTATGTGGATGTGGGAGAGAGGTTGGTAGGAAAGGTTATGATTGCAGAAAGACATTTTCTAGATCTGGGTATTGCTGTCACAGAGTACAATGGATTCTTGTGTGCGCCAGTCTGGAAAGTGCTCCTGGGATCCAGATCTAGCCATTTCTTCATCCTGAAGGCTTGCTCTTCTGACACCAGGACAGGGTATAATGCTAGGTGCATTCCAAAGGGCTTGTCTTTCCGTCCGGGGCTCCACTTTGGATGTCAGTCTTCAGTGTAGTGTCACAAGGCATATTTGGACAGGACTACGAAATGTTCCTGCCAAGTGAGCAGTGAATCTGAGGGCTGGATTTTCCAGAGTGTGCTGACTCCAGGATCAGAAAGCAGCTCGCACTATGACCCCTTTTTAAATGTTTAGGTTGATGCTTCCAATGGCTCCTCTTATAGCTCAACTCTTCATCTGTTTTGTTGTGAGGTGGGAGCACAGCTGTTACCCAGATCGCAGGCTCAGCTATACACTGAGTGGCCAGGTTATTATGATCTCTGAACACATAATAATTGGGCCACTCAGTGTATATCCTATATAATAAAAGACTAATATGCAAATTGTCCCCTCGACCAGGAGTTTGACCACACAGGCTGACCAACCACCCATGTCACCTCTCCCTAGCCAGGCTGGCCGGACCCCACCTATGCATGAATTCATGTACCAGGCCTCTAATCCTATATAATAAAAGCTTAATATGCTAAGTGTCCGGTTGACCGTTCAACCAATCAAAGCACAATATGCTAATGATATGCTAAGGCTGCTCAGCTGCTCACTATAATGTGCACTGACCACCAGGGGGCAGATAGTCAACCAGTCACTATTACGTGCACTGATCACCAGGGGGCAGATGCTCTGACTGGTAGGTTAGTTTGCTGCTGGAGTCTGCCTGATCAGGACTGAGCAAGACGGGCCAGACATGCCCTGGAGCCCTCCTGCAATCCAGCTAGCTAACCTTCTGCATCCCTCCTTGGCCCCGATTGTGCATTGATGGGGTTCCTCAACCTGGCCTGCACCCTCTGGCAATCCGGGACTGACCCCTCGGGGGATGTCAGAGAGCTGGTTTCGGCCTAATCCTGCAGGCCAGGCCGAGGGACTGGTGCATGAATTCATGTACCGGGCCTCTAGTGTGTGTGTGTGTGTGTGTGTGTATTTGAGGCCTGGTGCACAAAATTCGTGCACGGGGAAAGGGGGGGAGAATGTCTCTCAGCCCAGCCTGCACCCTCACCAATCTGGGACCTCTCAAGGGATGTCCAACTGCCCATTTAGGCCCGATCCTGGTGCATGACAATCCAGGACTGCTGGCTCCCAACTGCTTGCTTGCCTGCCTTCCTGATTGCCCCTAACCATTTCTGCCTACCAGCCTGATAACTCCCTAACCATTCCCAACTGCTCGCCTGCCTGCCTTCTTGATTGCCCCTAACCACCTCTGCCTACCAGCCAGATTGATGTCTAACTGCTCCCTGACCAGCCTGTTTGCCCCCAATTTCCCTCTGCCAGCCTGGTCACCCCTAACTGCCCTCCCCTGCAGGCCTGGTCCCTCCCAACTGCCCTCCCCTACTGGCCATCTTGTGGTGGCCATCTTGTGTCCACATGGGGGCAGGATCTTTGACCACATAGGGGCAGCCCTCTTGTGTGTTGGAGTGATGGTCAATCTGCATATTACTCTTTTATTAGATAGGCAAGAAGCCTGGTACATGGGTGGGGGCCAGCTGGTTTGCCCTAAAGGGTGTCACAGATCAGGGTGGGAGTTCCCTTGGGATGTGGGGCAGCCTGGGTGAGGGGCCTGTGGTGGCTGTAGTGGTTTGCAGGCTGGTCACGGCCCCACCTTCCTCCTCCTCCCCAGTGATCCAAGCAGAGGCCCTGGTATCTGGGATTTATTTATTTTCTACAATTGCAACTTTGCAGCCTGGAGCGGAGCCAAGCCTTCTGCTCCCTCCGTGGTGGCAGACATTTCTGTTGGGATTTATTTACCTTCTATAATTGAAACTTTGTAGCCTTAAGCAGAGGCCTGGTTCCATAGTCATCTTGGTTAGGTTAGTTTGCATACTCGCTCCTGATTGGATAGTGGGTATGAACTGTGGGTGTAGCGGAGTGATTAATTTGCATATTACTCTTTTATTAGCACACACACACACACACACACACACACACACACACACAGTGACTGGCCAGATTATTATGTGTTCAGAGATCATAATAATCTGGCCACTCAGTGTAGTTAGTGTTTGCCAATTTCTTAGCAGAAAAGGCATTTGGGTCTCGTTGGACCTTGACTGGGAAAAGCTGGTAGTCTCTCTATCTCATAGAAGAGTGTATGGGTTCCAGTGAGGCTGCACTCAGTTATCCTTTAATGGTGAGGCTATTATTTATACGTGATCACTTTGATGTTGAATTTCAGTCATTATTCTGTTGAAACTTTTTTATTGGCAACTGGAAGTTTGAGAATTTTTGTAGAAACAAACATTTTTAATAGTTGCCAGTTCTGGTTGGTCTGTGTTAATTAGTGATTACTTTCTGGTTTTTGTGGTTATCGAACTCTAAAACTCCAAAATGAAAATTATTTTATTTCTTGTTCTTCAAGGAGAAAAACATAAAAATAAAGGAAATGCCTTTTCAGTTTCTCCAGGTCATAGATCTACAGCAGAAAACTTGATGGGCACAGTCTAGGCCTAAGCACCTGCAACTTTGGGTCTGTGGGCCAGTTTCTGATTGTAGCAGATGATTTTTGGGGTTATGTTAGGTCAAATAAAAAAGATCATAAAAGGCTGAACCTTAGTAGCATCTTGGTTTCTCAAGTTAAAATAGCTGAGATCTTTTAAATTCAGGTTCTAACGCTAACTCTATAGCTTAAAAGTGTTTTTAGTGAAATACTAAGCATTTTTCAAATTGTGTATTGTTACAATGTCAAAGAATTGTATTGATTTCCGAGAGACTTGGAAGCATGGAGGCCATTTGGATACTCTGGCAATGGTATGTCAGAGAGGAAAGTCATTTGAAGTAGCCAAAGGAAATAGCTTGATTGAATCTTCTTACGCTGTTGCAAACACCATAGAAACATTAGGAGCCCAGGAATCTATCTGCTATGATTGGAAGGGACAAGTGGTCTTCGATAAAGGTCCCAGCAAATGTTTCTTAGTTTAGGTCAGTGGTGGGCAAACTGCTGCTCTCGAGCCGCAGTTTGCTGCTCTGTTGACTAATGAGGTTGCCGACCACTGGTTTAGGTGATGCTGAGACAGGGAACAGGCAGAAGAGACCGTTTAACTAAGATTGGAGATATCCACCTGCTAGGAAAGGCTATATATTCCCCGGCACTCTCCTTGGGGACAGTGCAAACCTCATTTATTTAGGAAGTGGGCAGGAAGAACAGGAGAGTTGACCCAGATCTGGTGTACATTTGGAACCTTCATTTCTTCCTGCCTCTGCTTGCAGTTCCCAAGTGAGTCATTGCCGCCTCATTGCCCATGAGGATCCTTAGTTCTTCTGGTCCCTCTGCCTCTGTAGGTCACAGGGCACTTTCTTCAGCCACTGCTCTGCTGTTGTGTGAATTTCATTCAGACTTGGTTAGTCACAATTTTGAAAGTACCCCAATCCTCCTTTGCTTTTAATCTTCTGTCTTTATTTCTCTCATCTTGCAGCTATAATTGGTGATAAGGAACAGGGCAGTAGGAGGCTGACTGAAAGCAACACTCAGGTTTTTTGCTTGTTACTTGACCTTCTGCCTATTTCTCCCCCGCCCCCCTGCTGTCCCCAGTCTAGTTTTTATGGAATAGGAATAGGACAGCCAAGTACACTGAATTCCACAAGATGTCAGCCAAGAGTCACCACCCCACCCAAGGGGATAAAAAAAAAATCTGCAAAGGGACAGATGCACCATCTTTATTCCAAAATAAAAAGCCCCCTAAGTTTTGTTATTACTAGGAGGCTCATTTTTGGGACTACTTACAGGTGACCTTTTATTTTATAATAATGAAGAGACATTCTAGGCAATCTACCATAAAATGGACAGTGTTTTCACTCTGAACTCAACACTAAGTGATAATCCTGCCCTGTTGATTGTGAATCTCAGGAATGGTTAGTGCTTGATGGGTGGTTTGGGAGGCAGAGTCGTGTTTTGTTTTGTTTTGTTTTTTTAAATTTATTTAGGCATATTTTACATATAATAAATTCACCCGTTTCAAGTGTAAAATTAAATTCAGTGCTTTTAGTAACTTTCCTGAATGGCACAGTCATACCGTAACTGTTTAGAACATTTTCATCCACCCAAATGAGATCCTTTATTTATTGCACAGTAATCCCTGCTCCCAGCTCTTCCATCTCTGTAAACTTACCTTTTCTGGACATCCTATCAATGAATCATACAAAATCTGTCCTCTTGCCCCTGGCTTTTTTCAGTTAGCATATTTTGTGGTTTGTCCATGATGTTTAACTTGTGTTGGTAGTTTGTCCCTTTTTATTGCTATAGTATCCCATTAATAGATATACCGCATTTTGTCAGCAAAGAGTCCTTGAAACTTGGATACTCCCGTGGTCTCAAGGAGCCCTTACAGTGGTCAGCAAAGTGCGGCTCGTGAACCACATACGGCTCACGAGCCGCGGTTTGCCGCTCTGTTGACTAATGAGTTTGCCCACCACTGCCTTAGAACATAGGACTCCAGAGGAAGGTGCTCTTCATGTCAGAGGAACTGCTTATCAGAACCAGCTTTGCTATCAGAAGCTCTGAGACATCAGGAGCCTGAACTGCTGCAGAAATTTTTATAATTTTGCAACTTTTTTATAAGAAACTCTTTTGCTATCTACATATCAGTACTTTTGAAGCATCTGGTAATTAATGTATTCTAAAGTATGAGTATGTGTTGGAGTGGACAAGAAAGTGAACCATCAATAATACTGTGTTGGAGATTTTTCCCTCCCCAACTGGATGGGCAGTCTCTGAAACTTCTACAGTAGTATCATCTCCATGACAAGGTGGGACCTTTTCTAAAGATCATGCTGCCTTTGCTGGGCAGATTTGGGGAGAGGAGGACCACGTGCAGAGGAGAAAGGAAGTGCAGCTTGTGGAGTAAGAAGCCCAGAGGTCTGTGCGTGCCCCACCTCTGTGTGGGTGGTGATGCGCTGATGGTGTCCACGGGCAGCTTAGCACCTCCAGCAGGCCCGGGTCTTGACTTTGGACCTTTATTCCTGTCTCACAAGTGTTTAAAAGCTGTGTTTGCCCCCCCCGCCCCCTAAACATTACATGGTAGTTATTAATACTTCTTTGGGGGAGGAGCAGGGCTGTAAAATTGAAATAATTTTCATAAAAATATAATAGAAAAAAGTTTCTTTAAAATTTTTGCTATACAAACCAAATGGCAGCTGTTGAAAATATTAATAAAATGAGAATAAAATGCATTTGCTGGCAATGGAACTCTTTTTCCTAATGTTGGGTCATTATCTATATCGCACTATACAGGTGGTGGTTTACGTGTGTGTGTTTGTGAGAGATTTTTTTTTCTCAAGATCCATCATAGTTTTAGTTGTAGAAGTTTCCATTCCAATTAGAAAATAAGGATTCTATATCTGCCTTTCAATTATTGAACAAGTTTGAGAGCCTGTTAGGTCCCAAGCACTGTCCTAGGTACTGGTACTACTGTGGTAACAACCTATGTGCTGGTACTAAAAAAACAAAAAACAAGTCATCATATGCGCCTTGATCTGCTCTAAATTCTCCATTGTCCAGTTGGCATGGCAGAGCCTAGTGGTAAGAAAGACAAGGCTTCTATTTTAAACTCTTGACCAATAAAGTTTTAGATTCTAAATCCAAAATACTGCTTGATCTTGACATGTAAAAATCTCCAGTGCTCACTGCTCATTAACAGTATTGTTAGGACAGAGAGATAAAGCAAAGGCATCTCCAATGTGTCCCTATTCTCTTTGCCAGCTCTTTACCAGATGATGTATTAGACTGGACCTCAGTGGGTTGAACCACAGCTAGATGCAAAGATGTCTGGCTGTCCCTTCAGAAGGGACTTGGCTTGAGTTCTCATTGCTTAAAGCTTCACCTTACTATGTTGAGCAAGAGCTGATGGAATGAGAGCTGCTGCCATTCTCTTATACACTAAGAAATGTGTCATCTGCCTTGGGAAACATATCAAGTCCCCTTCAAGACCCTAATCAGAATTCAAAACCTATAGGGTAGAGCTTACTCAAATGCAGATTCTGGATCTCTGTAGCAGAAATGACAAAAGGTGTTTAAAATAAATGAAAATTCCCTATTTCCCCCTGGCTGGTTTGAGCTTCGGCCTGCAGACTAAAGGGTCCTGGGTTTAATTCCAATCAAGGGCATGTACCTTAGAACATAGGATTCCAGGGGAAGATGCTCTTCATATCAAAGGAACTCCCTGGCCCAGGTCCTTGTGGGGGAGGGGGGAGGGACGTGCAGGAGGCAACCAATTGATGTGTTTCTTTCACATTTGTATTTCTGTCTTTTCCTCTCTCTTCTACTCTTCCTAAATAAAAATCAATGGAAAAATATTCTTGGATGAGGAGTAACAAAATTTTTTTTTTTTAATTCCCTATCTCATCTTTGACCTATTGAATCAGATACCTTATAGAAAGGGAAGAAAACAAAAATCTGGGTTTAAAACAAGTTCTAGAATAACTGATATATTAAGTTGGAGAACTGATAACCAGGACATAATCCATGCCTTCTAATAGCTTATACTCTAAACACCTAATAGCTTACACTCTAAACACCTATTAATAAAGGACTGCAGCTTTCACTAAGCAGTACAGTCAGAAGAACAGGAAACTTTGGGCTTGTCAAACTCCATTATCCAAAAGGACAGGAACCATGTCTGCTCTTCACTGAAGTCCGCCTTTCCCGGTGCTACACGACAGATGACAAGTGTCCTGCCGTAACCAGAGCCGGAATGCGTAGGCACCTAAATTGTATCTAGTTGGCCTTGGGTCTCAGCCATTACCATAACCGCCGAAGGACTCATTTACACAGGAAACTGCAAAATGTGCTGCTCACCCCTAAGTGCCAATTCTCCCAGAGGAGATTTGCACCCTGTCCCCTAAATTCTATGTGGTGCTCTCAGAAGAGGGTGTAGTATATCTAGGGTTATTCCCGGTAATGTTTTGCATGGAGAACATTTAGTTCCACTGAAACGCTCTGGCAGAGATCATTATCCACTTTGACAGAAAATTGAGGACACAGGTTAACTGGCAGCAGCAGCAGGAGTATGTGAACATGGGGGGGGGGGGGGGTGACATACAGATATAAATCCAACCGCAGGACAAGCACTGTAATCCAGTAATCCACAGGCCAAGCACCTGGGCGTGGGGCTTTAAACCCATTCCCGGGCCCTTGGGCCACCTGACTGTACATAGCAGTGTGCTTCATAACACAATCCAACCGGGGAGTGAGTGGGTAAAGTGCATTTATTTTCTATATATTTTTCCTTTAAAAAATAAAAAGGAAAAGGGGGAAAAAAGCCCCCTCCCTCCCAGCACCCACTGGTCACTGGCCACGGCGAGGGTGGAGCCAGGGCCAGCCCCAGCCCTCTAGGAGAAGGTGTAAGAGTAGAAGGCAACGGCATTGACACTGTAGTCCATGGGGAGGAGGTGCCCCACGTGCCTGGCCCCGAGGCTGGCCCCGCCCAGGGCAGAGGAGTGATTGAGCTTCATCAGGGTGAAGCTGGAGAAGGAGTTCTGAGCCTGGATCTCTCTGCCCTGGGTCAGCGCCAAAAGGAAACCTGGAGGAAAAGAGTGCAGAGGACAGATGAAAGGAGACCAACAGCCTGTGGTGGGCACCAGAGTGGGGACAGAGCGAGAAAAGCTCTGAGGTATTCCTGTACAGTCCTAGGGGATCCACATGCCAAATCCCCAACAGGCAGTGCACCAGTGTGTGAGCCCAGTAACAACGGGGGGGGGGGGGGGGGGGACTGGAGCCAGCTGTCCCAGGGCCTGATGCTGGGAACTCCAAGGCAGCAGGGGCCCTTCGGCTACTTCAGGACGCCTGTTGCCACCAGAGTTGCCCAAGGCAAGGCGGCAAGGGCACAGAAGGCACGTTTCCTTCCTCTGGCCAGGACACTGTTGAGACTAAGGACCACATTCTGGTCTGAAGCTCTGATTTTAATTTTTTTTAAATGGTGTTATTTAATAAATCCTTTGGAAAAGAACATCTTTTTAAGAATTCAAAGAAGCTGGATGGGACCTTGTCAGAGGGCTCCCTGGCAGACTCAAGGCTGAGGGCCTGGAGCTGAGGCATCAATGGCCTCGGGTCCCAAGTCCTCCCTGGAGCAGAGAGCTTTCCTGAGCCACCCCTTCCCGCACCATCCCTCGCCCTCCCCCACTCACCTTCCTTCAGCAGCTCCCAGCTCTTCCACACAGAGCCCACACACAGGATGGGGAGTCCAAGCTCCCCTTTGAACAAGACCTGGCCAGAGTGCAGAAATGGACAGTGTGGTGACCAAGTCTCTGATGCTGAAGGGGACAATCTTAAAACGAGGGCTCCCTATCCCATTTATACGCCACTAATCAAAAACCAGAGGTGAACTCAAGGGGGTAAAAAGGGAAGGAAAACAGGTAGATGCACAAAGGCAAGGGAGAGAGGGGAACAGAAAAAGCATTGAGCAGCAAAAGAGGAAGGAGCAAGGAGAGAGAGAAATGGGCAGAAAATGACTGAAAGTGGGGGAGCACATTAGCACATTGAAACAATAGAGAAAGATTACAGACCAGCCACAGACAGACAGGAGGTACTGAACCAAAGAACTTTTTTGTGTTACAGACATTCTACAAACTTTTTCTCAAACCCAAGTTTTCATTTAAAATCATATCCAATTTACAGAGTTTGATGGGACTGTCGCACCCCTCGTGGGAAAGGGCCACGCCTGGCCCAGCAGCTCCCACCTCAACTCACCGGGTCAATCTCAGGCAACACTGCCACAACGTGCCTGCCCAGCATCTCCCCAGCCTTCCTGAAGATGTACCTGGAGAGGGGGTCTCCCTGCTGAGCACCTGGGGGAGGGAAGGAGGAGGGGCGCAGTGAGTATCCAGGGAGCTGCCAGTGCTCAGTTCTCACTCTCTGGTGCAGGACAGTAACAGCGAGTCTAAGTCAGGAATGATGCCCACCTCAGGGCATGTAGGCAAGTAGGCCTCCACAGCTGCCACTCCACCCTTACTCTCCCCACCCCTACCAGGCACTTCTCCCCAGGTAGGGTGTCCTGGATGGAGGTGGCTCGTTCTAGGCACTTGAGAAGGGATTCCCCCCTCTAGAGAAGCAACTGGCACCTGGCTCACACTCCGCTTACACAGAGTTATTGAGTGTGTCTCAGAGGTCTCAGGTGTGGGGACCCAGGACTCTCCGTGAGCAGCTGATTGGTGCTCCTATCAGGTCCCCCCACCCTCCTTCAACAGTCTGCTATTGGTCAGTCCCTTCCCAGCTCTGCTCTGAAGGGGCCTCTGGCCAGCAGGCTCCGCCAATGCCGAGGCTGCAGGAATCCATGTTAAGGAAGTGTGGGCCGTACAGTGGAGAAAGAGTAACGGGCAGACAAGTAAGCCCTATGGTTCAGCTACTCCTGACACCCAACCAAACACGCCTAACCGCTCCAGGGTCCTCTAGTTCTTTGGTTTAAAAAAAAAAAGTTATAGATTTTCCCAAAGGACAACTGCTTCATAAATTTCTCAGAAATGGACATACAGCCTGCACAAGCCAGGACAGCTGTCCAGAGAAACAGTCGTATAAAACAACTGTCAATACAACTGTGTGTCCTTCTGCCTCGCCCCAAGGCCTACGATGGCCGAGAACTGAGGTCACTTGGTCCAAGGGAGATCAAACTGGCTTCCAGCCCCCATCGGAACCTTACTCCACTATGGCCCCCTGCCCACCTGGGAAGTCTTATGGGGAAACCAAGTCAGATAAAACCCTGCCCCACCACCAGTACCTTCTGCAATTTTCCGGCAAAACCCAGCAAACTTGGATTTATCAAAGTCCCTATACAGGTGTACGAGGATTCCTAGCCGATCTGGCACCTGAAAGGCAGAGGAAAGGTACAGGAGAGTCATCAGAAACCAAGGAAAATCCTGTCTGCCCATCCAAGCTGACCTTCCTCATGTCTCCACCGTTGGAAAAGGTGGGACATTTGTTCCTTTAAGCTCTAGAGAATGCAAGGATTTGAGATTTCTCACTTAAGAAAAGTTCTTTGTTCTCCCAACACAAGCTCCATTGCTCCTTACAGGTTAGATGGGACAGAGCACAGGTCTCTGCTCACCAGAGTGTGCTCTGTAGTTCCCTGAGATGCTCGTGAACAGATTCATTTGATCAAAGGAATCTAAAGACTACTGCACACTGTAATTCTCCCTTAGAGATTCACAGTGCACATTAGCAAATTAAAGACTCTGAGAAGTTCTGAACCAAGAAATCTATTTGTTTCCCCAAAACTTATTTTTTGGGGAAAGGTCCTTCTTCTATTCCAACAAACTTAACACACCAGTATCACCTCTGTAGGTCCTGAGGAACCAGTGATTCCCCAGATACATCACGAAGATGGAAGAAGAGGGGCTAAAATTTGGGCTCCTACAGCAATATATTATTCATGTTATAAAGATTACTTATTTAATCTTTATAATGACCTTATGAAAATGACCAATGGATAAGAGAGGGAATGGTGGATATATCACTGGGATTTAGAACCAATTGCTGGGTCAGCACACCTTACCTCCACTTCCTATAGCAGTTGTTATTCCTATTCCTCAGCTTGGCCCTGGCCAGTTTCTCTATAATCATCAACCTAAGGGCCTTGAAAACACCTCCTATATTTCTAACCTCTTTCTCTGACCCCATCCCCAGCTCACCTAAGTGGTCCTCACTCAGAGAGATGTCTATTACATCAACATTCTCTCTCTTCTTCCCACCTTTTACCTCTGGCTCAGATAAATTCAGCTGTTTCCAAACCCACTACAAATAAGCACAGCTGTGACAAGAAGGAAAAGCAATCGCTGATAGTCTGGGCAGGAGGCCGCACCTCCCTAAGAACTCTCCCAGCCCATCTCCTAAAGCCTCTCCTCCCTGACCCACACGGGCCAAAACAGCCACTAACATCTCTGTTCAGACTTTATCCCGTCTGTCTGTGAGCTCTGTTTCCTGATCTCACTCTGCACTTCTCATTCCAGCTTAGAATGTTATCTGCCTTTACCTCCCAGCAGGGTCTAGCTGCCCAAGAATGCAGTGTGGCTAACCCCCTATCCCTAACCTACTCCTCCCTCATGCCTGACACCCTCCTGGAATGTACCGCCATATTGATCCAAGTCCTGTCCTCACCTATGACTTCTCTATCCTCTAGCTCTGACCCACGACTCACCCAACTTCCCTTTGGCTCACCCAGTCTCTCTCTGCAATCACTCCTGCTCAGTAGCCCACTGACCTATCCAGGTGTGCATGTTTACCAGGGGCAGGGGGAGTACCTGGAAATAGTTGAACATGGCCTGTTTGACGTAACCAATGTCATGAGGAGCTGCCTCTAGGTTGTCGATGGAGTCAAACACTATTTTCACTGCTTGATGTGCAATCCAGTAGGCTGTGGAGAGCAGAGCGGGCTAGAAGATGGGGCAATCTCCCCAAGCTCACAGGGAAGGAACCTCAGACATAGACAGGGTTAGCAGACAGCGTGTATATGATAGCAAGTTAGGTGCCCCGATTCCCAGACAGGGGGCCTCTAATTAAACTGTATCTGACAGATCACATACGGGAAAGCTGGAAGGGGAAGACAGAACAGCTGCTAGGAACTGGACCCCAAGGGTCCCTATGAAAACGTACACCTGCTGCCTATAAAGATGTGATAGCGGGAGAAGCATCTATACTCCTTTCCCCATTAGCAGACTAGCAGAGCATTTTCGGCCTCTATGGCCTTAACTTCATACTGTCAGTTCCTCCCCAGGGCTCCAAAGCCAACACACATCGTCCACAGCTATTATGCTGAGGCAAGAACCTGAATCCTGGGTGCAAATCACTGCTGAAGAGCAAGGCAGCCACTCGTCCAGCATTTGCATCTCTATGCTCTGTCACTGTTTTGTACTCGGGACCATCCGATTCAGGAGCTGTGCCCAGAAAGCCCCAAGGGGTCAGCAGGTTGAAAGCAAGAGAGAAGACTGGAGAGCAGCAGGAAGGGAAGGGTCCAGGACCCTGAGCCAGGCCCAGTCGGTGTGAGCTCACCTGAGCCCTCGTCCCCCATCATGTGGCCCCAGCCACCGCAGCCACTCTCAGAGCCATCTGGGTTGATGAGCCTGCAGTTGGAGCCTGTCCCAGAGATGAGCACGATCCCACCTGGGGAAAGGGCACAGGGGGCTCATGGTGGCCCATGCACTGCATACAGCTTCCAATGGAGTAAACGACAAAAACCAGCCCCGGGCCAGGGACTGCCACCCAGCAGTGCAGAGAAAACTGAGCTCACTCGTTTCCTGCTGAAGGTGAGGGGACTGGCTCTCAGAGAAACTCCAACCACATATAGCCCTTCTCTGGGGACAGAGAGAATATGAGCTCGTGTCCCCTTGTCCAGCCAGCCTTCAAGTGACTACCTGCTTTACTGAGTACCTACTATATGCCAGGGATGGTGCTAGATCCTATTCACAGTTATACTCAATAGCCTAAACTAGTGCTTAGCAAAGTCATTAGTCAACAGAGCCAAATATCAAGAGTATAACAATTGAAATTTCTTTTGAGAGCCAAATTTTTTAAACTTAAACTTCTTCTAATGCCACTTCTTCAAAATAGACTCGCCCAGGCCATGGTATTTTGTGGAAGAGCCACACTCAAGAGGCCAGAGCCGCATGTGGCTCTCGAGTCACAGTTTGCCAGCCACGGGACTAAACCCCCTTATCAATATGCCAATCTTGTGATACCAATGCTTTTTACACTCCTATCAGAGCTCCTCTTCCTTTTTTTATTCTCAGCACTTAATGCTTTCCTCAGCCAGCCTCAGGACCTGCTTCCTTTTGGATGGAGTCTTATATCTTGCTTCTCATCAAGATACCCTTTGCCCTTCAGGACTGGCCAGTCTTTGCACTGGCAGGGACTTAAGCTAATCAAAGGGGGTGGGATATGATGGAGGTCGCTTTCCAGATATTTGCAAGACAAATTCTCTCCACTACATCTAAGCAGCTTTCCCAAGAAAAACAGTTCTCCACGTCACCCCTCCCTCCACCTCCTCACCATCTGGCGTAGCTGTGGCGATGGAGCCAGCGGCATCAGTGGTGATTACGTAGCTTTCGCTCAGGTAGGGAAATCGGTCCCTCAGCTCCTCCATCAGCATCCTCACCGCATCTTCCTGCTCCCCACCGCTCAACGATAGGCCCTAGGCCACCGGGGAGGTGAGCAAGCAAGCAAGGTGTAGACCCAGCTCCTTTCTCAACCCCCACCCTCCTGCTACCTGCCTCCTGCTCTCTAGATCTGAGCCCTGCTTATCCAGCCCCAGTCTTCCTCCCACCCCCCATGCTAATCCCTTGGAAGGCTGTGGCCGTAGGAAGAATCTGGACTGGGAGTGGACAGAGAGGGGATTCAACGATGCCAAGTTTGGAGCTGAGGATGACAGCAGTGCCCTTAACAGGAAAATTAGGCAGAGGAGCAGGTTGAGGAGAGACAAGCTTTGGTGGGGAACACATGGGGTTTGGCTGTGCCTGCAGAACATCTCACTGAGGACATGTGCAGGGAGAAGCCAGGGCTACAGCAACTTGGAAGAGAGGCCTGAGCTGGGAAGAAGAGCTCACTCAGTGAGTGCGTATGGGCCAGGGCCTCTGCTAACCATTCAGAGTGTCGTGTCATTTTCCTTTCCCAGCAACTCTGAGGCAGCTACTGTTCCCTGCACTTTCCAAATGAGGAAAACGAGGGTCACAGAGATGTTGAGTGACAAACCAAGGTGGGAGTGGCTCTCCAAAGCCCAATTGTTATGGCTTGTAGATGACAACTTGCAGGAAACCAATCATTGCCTCACTAATAGAGAGATATGAACAGGAAAATCCAGAAGGCTGGTTAACCTTAATCGCTCTGAAAGGTCAGAGCTAATCATTCATTGTTGAGACTTTGGTAGTTGAAGCAGCCTCCACTTGTTAGTCTTATGTTAATTCTTGCTGACTGACTATTATTGGACTTTCCTGCCTAAAGGATATGGGTGTATCCCATAGTCTTAATAAAAGGGGATAGCAAGATCAGAGCTAGGGGAAGTCCTCCCCCTAGAGGCAGACTCTGCCTGGCCCCCAATATTCCCAAATTAATACTTTTCTAGTCTCTTTCATTTGTGTGCAGCCTTCTCCAGAATCCAAACCCTGAATTGGAACCCTGGGTTCCATGCGAACCAATTCGCACGGGACATGAAAGGGGTTCCCACAACAACTGAAGCCACAAGAACTGATGGGAGCATGCGAGTTTCTAGACCAGAGAATAAGCCTCCAAGGTCTTTAACTCTGCAGTTCAAGCCATCAGACTCATCTAGTTCAAACGCTCTTTCTCGGTGTTGCGGTGACTTCCTGTATCTCCCAGGATCTAGCCCAGACTCACCAAACTTCGTAGAGGAACCAGAGGATCCACTCCTGCTTTCCGCTTGGCCGTGCTCACCATCTCGTTGATCCTCTCCACACACTTGTCTGTCCCGATCAGCTAGCCCCAGTCAAGGGAAGGAGGAGTTACCAAGGCCTGCACCCCTGTGCTGCCCCTACAGGCTGCTACACCTGACCAGGAATTACAGAGAACAAAACCACAGCCAAGCCCCTCCGTGTGGCCTTTACCCAGTGGTTTGTGCTGAGTCCATCCGCTTCTGCCAGGATCTGCCCATCCTCTGAGAGTAAAAGGACCTTGGACCGTGTTCCTCCCCTACAGAACACAAGTCTTCTCAGAAAAACCTGAAGGTGCAGCTAAGCTTGTGCAGTCCCTGTCACAGAGCCCGTGTGATAGACTGCTCCAGTAAACCCAGCCACCACCCCCACACCCACCTCTGTGGTTTGGTGGCTGTTTGCACTCCTGGACTCTAAGGGAGTACTGCTCAGCTTCCCTTGGGGATATCCTACTTATCCTAAAAGGCCCTACTTATACCTCAGCTAGTCCTTGAAACTTCAGGTGTGTGGCCCACTCACATATCTCCAATAGCTAAGCCAAGTCAGTGCCCCCATAACTTTTAAGGATTCCTCTGTATTGAGTGTATTCAGTGTTTTTCTATCTGCCTCTCACTAGACTACAAGTTTCAGATCATTTATCCTCACCCCTAGCACAGGCAACCCTCACTCAAGGGAGTGGCATATCTGCTTCCCACAAAAGCTAAAGGCTGCCTTTCAAGATCCAGCCCCAGCTGCCAAGGTCTTTAAGACACCCTGGTGAGAAACACGGACCAGGTCGCAGGGAGTTTATACCCACTTACGCCACTAAACGGCCAAATGCTTACTACGGGGGGAAATGGAAGTTTGGAGGGAGGTCTGTGGTGGTGTGATGTATGTTTCTATACCGACCAGTACTTTTGAGACTATCAGAAGAGGACACTGAAGACCTGCTGACCAGACTAAAAAACGACATTTCAAGGGGAAGTTAATGCATGAGATTCAACACGGGAAAGAATCTCTTGACAAACTAGGGGAGGAAAGGGTCATATCTTATAGATATAACAAGGACGAATCCAAACTCTTGTACTTGTTTTTTTGTTGTTGTTATTTTGTTGTTTGTTTGCTTGTTTTAAAAAAGGGCAATAGTTACGAGATGGAGAAGATCAACCTTAACAATGCATGTGAAAAAACATGTTGGAGTCAGTCCATGAGTCAGCAGAGATGTGGCTGCCAGATAAGTAATCCAATTCAGATTCAAAAGTGCCCTCCCTGGCTGAGACAACAGCCATCTATCTCTACTTTGCTCTGGTTCGATGCACCCAGATTCAGAGAATGTTGTCACTGGCAGGAGACTTGGCGATCATCTCCTTCATCTCTCTTCTCACTTTATACCCCAGGGGTAACTGCAGCCCATATTGGGCAAAAGTCTTGCCTATATTAATACCGAGGGGAAGAGCTATTACAAAAAGTCCAGGGGACAATCTCTGGGCAGGAAAAATGCAAGAAAAATAGGGCTCTTTCCAGGGTTAGGAGCCCGCAGTGCAGACAAGAAAAACGGAGTTTCAGGGATCGGGCCGGGCTAGCACTCTGGTTCCAGAGGCCCGAGCTCCCAGACACCGTCTGGCAAAGATCTGTGTCCGGGTTCCCACCGCACTCTCCCTCTCCATCCCCCAGGCCAGCAATTCACCCCTGACACCGGCGCGGCAAAACTCTCCATGGGGTCGGGAACGGGGAAAGGAGAACTCCGGCAGGGAACAAGCGAGTGGGTCGTTCTCCGGGGAAAGGGGCGTGGTCCCGCCTCGAAACACAAAGGAGGACCCCCCCCGGGGTGTGGCCGTGGCACAAGCGGAGCCCCTGAGAGACACGCAGCCGCGCGAGCAAAGACAGCACCGCGCGAGCAAAGAACCCTGCTCCGCAAGGCCCGCAGCCCCGCAGCCCCGCGTGGCCGGTCTCGGGGCGGGAGGCCACCAGCCCGCCCTCGGGCAGGGGCAAGTCCACGCCGCTTCCAGGACGCCCCTCCCGGGCTCCCTCCACCCGGCCGCACTCACCCCTCCACACCCCCGTAGAGCGCGGCCATGCTGAGGTTACCGCCGCCGCAGATCGCGCCGTCTGCCGCCCGCCCGCACGCCCGCCCGCACGCACGCCCATCTACTCGGCACCGCCCACTCGGCACCGCCCCGCGTCACGTGACCGCCCGCGCGGCCCTTTTGACACCAGCGCACGCGGGGGGAGTGGCGCCCGCTGCCGGAGCCGCAGGACCGCCCCGCCCCGGCGGCTCCCGGGGTGGACCAGGGCGCTCCTCAGCGGCTCCGGGCCCCGCCGGCCCCTCCCCAGGCCCGGCCCCTGCTTCCGAAGATGGGCAGCGGAGGAGCCAGAAAGGGGTGTCCCGGGCGGACCCGCCGGACGCGTCGCTGTGCCGCCCCTTCAGCCCCCGGAAGGTGCTGGCAGGCCCGCCTCGCGCGTGCGCACTGCCCGTGAGCCACGTAGACTTCCCTGCTGTCTGGCTGCGCGCGGGTGAAGATGCATCACCTGGGGGGTCTGGGAGCGCTGGGGAAGGAGGGAAGCCTGGAGACTGGCCTTGGCCTTGGCCTTGGCCTTGGCCTTGGCGCAGAGAAGGGGCGTTTAGCTTTTACTGCCCATCCAGTTTAGTTCTTGGAAGGTGGGAAGGAAGGGGGGAGGGGGAGAGGAATGTGAGGAAAAGAGTGAAGATAGGGAATATATAAAATAGACACATTTTAACCAAGCTGCCCCAATTATTAACATTATGAAGGTTGAGAAAAGAGTTCACTCTTAATTCTAACCCTGGGAACTTAAACTTCTTTGAGTTTTCCAACCCCGCATCAATGCCTGGATACACATCTGGACTTCAGGTAATATTCTCCCCTGAAGGACTCCCATACATACCCACATGACATCCATTATCCAGACCACTGGGTGTGACCAGACCTGACAGCCATCTCTGGGCCACCTGGCATCCGTCCTCCCGACTGCCTGACATCTGTTCGATAACCATGTGGACCAGACCTAGGTTCAGAATGCAGGACTAGTAATTCTCAAGAATATATTTGTTTTTACTATAAGAACTTTTAATTTTTCTTCTTTGGAATACTTCTGGGGTTTTACCTAGCTGTGTTCCTAGCTGCAAACTCCGAGACCTTTGAATAAATATAACTTACTAGCAAAGACTCCAGGCTCTTTTTTAGTTCATTTGACAAGGGTATTTGTGGTGACATAGACTTCCAGACAAAGTAGCAGGTACAGCTTTACAAGCCTTTTGTTACCCTCCAGCCATCACCCTTTGAAGAGGGGAAAAAATAGCCAGGTCAAGCTGGCACTCCTGCTTCTGAGCTCAAGATGGGCAACTTCTCTGGGCAGGAGGGTGGTCAGTTGCCTTTGGCATCTCTTTAGAAATGTTAGTCTCGGGCTGGTTCTTCTTAGGGCACTTCTCAAGCTAGACTGTCCCCAAACCCCAATGTGTCTTGCGGGAAACCAATTATTGCCTCACTAACAGATGTGAACAGGAAAATCCAGAACGCTGGTTAACCTTAATCGCTCTGAAAAGTCAGAGCTAATCACTCACTGTTTAGTTGAGACATTGGTAGTTGAAGCAGTCTCCACTTGTTAGTCTTATGTTAATTCTTGCTGATTGACTATTATTGGAATTTCCTGACCTAAAGGATATGAATGTATCCCATTCTTCCTATTTAATAAAAGAGTAATATGCAAATTTGACTGTACCTTCGCCACACCCACAGCCACACCCACTAGCCAATCAGGAGCAGATTACGCAAATAAACCCCAATAAAGATGGCTGCTGCCATTAAGAGCAGGAGAAAGGCTTGGGTTTCCCCAGCAACAGACGAAGCCAAGCTTTCCACCTGCTATTGCTGGCCTAGGCCTGCACTCAATGCTACAAAGTTTCAAACAGAAATGACTGCTGCCCAGAGCAATCAGAAGGCTTGGCTCTGCTCCAGGCTAAAAAGTTTCAATTGTAGACATAGATTAATCCCAGATCCCAGGGCCTCCGCTTGGGTTGCTGGGGGGCGTGGCCAGGCTGCAAACCTCCACAGGCCCCTTGCCCAGGCCGCCCCTCGCCCCAAGGGAACTCCCACCCTGATCTGGGATACTCTTCAGGGCAAACCAGCTGCCCCCACCCATGCACCAGGCCTCTATCCTATCTAATAAAAGAATAATTTGCAGATTGACCATCACTCCAGCACCAAGATGGCTGCCCCCATGTGGTCAAAGATCCTGCCCCCATGTACACACAAGATGGCCACCACAAGATGGCCAGCAGGGGAGGGCTGTTGGGAGGTTTCAGGCCCTGCAAGGGAGGGTAGTTGTGGGCAATCAGGCCAGCATGGGAGGGTAGTTGGGAGGGACCAGGCCTGCAAGGGAGGGAAGTTGGGGATGATCAAGCCTACAAGGAATGGCAGTTAGGGGGTGACCAGGCTGGCAGAGGAGGGAAGTTGGGGGCAAACAGGCTGGCAGGGGAGCAGTTAGATATTAATTAGGCTGGGAGGGTAGTGGTTGGCAGGTGATCAGGCTGGCAGGCAGAAACGGTTAGGGGCAATCAGGGAAGTAGGCAGGCAAGCAGTTTGGAGCTAGCAATCCTGGATTGGGATCGGGCCTAAACGGGCAGTCGGACATCCCTCTAGGGGTCCAGATTGGAGAGAGTGCAGGCTGGGCTAAGGGACATCTCCTGCTCCTGTGCATGAATTTCGTACACCGGGCCTCTAGTAGTCTTAATAAAAGGGGATAGCAAGGCCAGAGCTAGGAGTAGTCCTCCCCCTAGAGATGGCTGCTGCCTGGCCCCCAATATTCCCAAATTAATACTTTTCTAGTCTCTTTCATTTGTGTGCAGCCTTCTCCAGACCCCGAACCCTGACCCTATAACCCTGGACCATGTGGGACGTGAAAAGGGGTTCCCATAGTGTCTGTCATCTTACAGAGAAATCCTCCACAAAGAGCCTCTTTCCCTGATAGCCTTCTGAGTCTGCTTATGCTTTGGTGTAAACATTTGACATGTGTGAGTTTCAGATGGGAAGAGAGGGGTCTTTACCTCATTTCTTACTTATTTGGGATGCTAAACACTACAATGTAACCCCCAGGCATCATTAAAAACTAAGTCCCTATGTCATAAAGACTACCAGAGAGATGGGTAGGGTTGTTTTATGCCCATTTATATTCTTTTTTAAAAAATACATATTTTTATTGATTTCAGAGAGAAAGGGAGAGAGAGATAGAAACATCAATCATGAGAGAGAACCATCGATTGGCCGCCTCCTACATGTCCCCTACTGGGGATCAAAGCTGCAATCCAGGCATGTGCCCTTGACCAGAATTGAACCCAGGACCATTCAGTCCGCAGCCTGATGCTCTATCCACTGAGCCAAACTGGCGAGGGCTAATTTATATTCTTTACACCCATAGCACATCAGAGCTGGAAGGTGCTTGACCCAGCACACATGCATTTTTAGAATAATGACACTAACAGATTCTGGTGGGATTGAACTGAGCATGATTTTAGAAGAGAAGAGATTGTTGGTGAGTTTTGAAAGAACTGTGCCTTTTCATGCACTAGAGCAATGAGTCTTGAGACTTGTAGGTCTGACAATATTCCAGTTTGCCTTTGTATTGCTTGTTAGAAAAGGAAGCCAAAGAGAAAGTGTCAAGTTTGAAGACCAGGACTGAGTTCACCATTTACCAGCTGGTGACCTTGGGTGAATCACACGTAATTGCTGCTGCTTCTGCTCATCTACAAAATGGGGAGGATATGCATCTGCCTAGTCAGGCTAACACAAGTTGTAAATACCAAGGGTTTGGGAAACTGGTAAGCACTATGGAGATCTTTAATTTTTAGATGCATTATTGACCAGTGTGTGCTGTCCAACACAGCAGCCACATGTGACTATCAAGCACTCGAAGAGTGGCTAGTCCAAAATGAGATGTGCT
The DNA here is from genome assembly GCA_027563665.1 of Antrozous pallidus. Taxonomy (NCBI): domain Eukaryota; kingdom Metazoa; phylum Chordata; class Mammalia; order Chiroptera; family Vespertilionidae; genus Antrozous; species Antrozous pallidus. The sequence goes on from CM050523.1 coordinate 28,411,509, forward strand.
ATATGTGCAAACTACAGGACTTCAAAGATGTAGCACCAAAACAGAATGTTAAAACAGCTCCAATAATTTTTACATGAATTACATACTAAAATGACAATATTTTGGAGATAGTGGGTTAAAATGATGTATTGTTAAAGTTAATTTTGCCAAGCTGTCTTTACCTTTTATAAACACAGCTACTAGAAAGTTTTAGATGACACAGGTGGCATGCATTTGTGGCTCACAGATTTCTGTCTTACAGTGAAGGTCTATGTCTCGTCTCCTATCCATCCAGACCAGAATATTTCAGTCCCTGAAGAAAAGTATATAAGAGAGATTTCTAGAACTAAGATATATAACATAGTGTTATTATTAATAGTGTTATTATTCATCTTTCATTCAATGCCATTTCGTCTTTAAATCAGTCCTGTGCCATTATTTAGTTCATAAACAGGCCCTCATTTGACCCCTCCTAACAACACAATGAGAAAGAGATTTCTAACCACATATTACAAGTGGGGGAACTAAGGCTCCAAAATGGAAGTAACTAGCCGAGGCTCACATGAATAATAGTCGTTGCTCATTATTGGATGGTAGTTACTGTAATGGGAAGGAAATAAAGATGTTGCAATGCAGACAAGTGTTAGCCTCCAGAGAGCTTTGTAAGGGTGTAATGCTCTCTCCGCGGTGGACTTGTGACACTCCGGCAGCTGCTCCTGTGATGCTCACGATGTTAGTAAAGTCCTCTAAGAATCTGGCATGTGCGCCTGCCTCCAGAGAGGCCGTATTTCCATGGGGGTAGGAGAGCAGGTAAGAGAGATTGGGAAAAAACTCTCCTTCCAAATCCACTCATGATTTGTGGGCAGAGGACTTCAACAGGTTATGCTGACTTGGTTCATGAAAGCACTTTTTACTCAGCACTGTATTTCCAGCGCAGGATAGGAGACCCACAAATAGTTTTGTGAGTGTTTACAAACTGTAAAGCTCTGTACCACAACCCTCAGAGCGGTAAGTGCCCCGCTGTGAACAAAGGAGACAGCTAGCAAATTCTATGGCAGAGCTGATTTGCAGACGGTGGACTTCTGAAGAAAACAGAAGTGAAAGTTAAACTGGGCAAGCAGGAGTTAGACAAGAAGTTAAGGGGCCTCAAAGGGATCCAGCCCTAATCTGTCCTGCATGGGGAAGTTGCCAGTGCCTGCATGACCTTTCTGCTGTGCTTTAGGGCATTTACCAGGCAGGCTTGTTATAGCAAGATGAAAGGGAGGGAGGGACCTGGCACAGGAAGACGTTAGAAGGCTGGGGCAATGGTCCAGGCAAGAAATAAAGAAGGAAGTGATAAGGGACAGGGAAGAGCAGAAGTCACGGGGATGGAGCCCAGTGGGATCCTGTTGACCTCTCACTGTTGACCTGGGGTCAGAGCAGGGACAGGGGCTGGAGTTGGCTTTTGCCCAGTGACAGAGAGAGGTGTGAGGGGCTGTCTCACTGAGGTGGAGTGGGAGTCTGCAGCTGGTAACTCTACGGCAAGGGAAGGGCTCTCCCACACCTGCAGGACTGCCAGGAGTAACCCAGAAAGGCCAGGGGTTGCATGGGGGCCCCCGAGTCTAAAAGCAGATGCCGATCACTGACCATAAACAGTGTGCCCTTCAAGTCTCCTCTGCCTTGAGCTGAAGTGGTTCTGAAAGGTGTGTGGCCTCCCTTTCTGCTCAGACCTCTGGTGGGGAGACACCCAAGCAGATGGCTGCCAGTAGAGGATGGGTAGGGACCCCTCTCAGAGCAAGTCACCACCTGTTCCGGCAAAGCCGCTACTCAGGGAAGGGACCAGTGCAAGGGCAGTTCCAGAATCAGATAGGCCTTAGCCAGGAGGGCTCCCTGAAGGAGGGGGTATTCAGGACAGACACCTCTTGGGCTTTGCCCCCAGAGCTGAGCCTGGCTAGGGCCCCCTTAGCAAGCACTTAGTGTCTGCCTTTAAGCATATGGTAAGCAGCCACACCTTGGACCAGGTCAGAGCCTCTGGGGGAGGCCATGCTGAGAGAAGGGACAGTCCTTGGAGCCTGGGGAAGGGAGGGGAGTAAAGGAAAGCAGAGGCTAGGAACTTACTCCAGGGCAGGCAGCTGTCCTGACTGGCTCTGCCACTCTCTACCAAGTACCCAAAAAGACTCCCCTACCTCTTGTGCTCCTTCCTCCCAGAATCCTCAGGGTTTGTAGCCCCATCCCCAACTTATCCATCCCGTGGCCACAGCTGCATCTTTGTGTGAGAGAAGCCCCCTATTCCCACTGAGCCTCACTCTCTCAGGACCCTCCTGAGGATGGGCCCCTGTCTGAAACCCAGGGGTGGGGAGGTGAGAGGGAGGGCCTGGAGCAGCACCCAGGGCATCAGCTTCTGAGCATCCCCACACGCCTGGCCCAGGGTTTGGCCAGCCTGGGGGTGGGCACACATGGGTCTCAGACTGGCTGGGAGGCAAGGCGTTAATCCTGGAGAGTTCAAAAAGAAGCCCAGAAGTCATGACAGGGCAGTAAATGTGTACGATGAGGACTGTGGACTCTGGGAGCAAACAGGAAACCAGGGAGGACAGGGTTGGCATGGGCTGGAGCACTCGGGCAGCTTCTGGGAGAAAGGATGTAAAGTGGGTCCTGAAAGACTGACAGGGACTGGGTCGGCAGAGAGAAGGGGCAGGGGGAGCTCTGTGTGTGAAGTAAAGGTTCTGGGAGGAGGGTCTGTGCAGATCAGGGGGCCAGGATGAGAGGGTTTGTTAGGGTTCCAGGGCCATGACTCAGAGTGTCCCACGGGGGCGGGGGTGGGGGAGAGCCAGGAAGACTGGCAGGGACTGGATCGGCAGGGAGAAGCGACCGGGAAGCTCTGTGAGGGAAGCAAGGGTTGGGGAGGAGGCTCTGTGTCGGGAAGGGGGCCAGGTGGAGCGGGGCTCTTTAGGGTTCCAGAGCCATGACTCAGTGTCTTTCGTGGGGGGTAGTGTAGGGCCAGGCAGCTTCCCTCCCCTTCTCACCTGCTCAGGAGACCTGGCCAGTGTGGCCTGAAGAGCAGATGCGGTAGAACGGAGAGGAAGGGCTGGCCAGGACTTCAGGAGTTACAGCGGGCCCCCTGAAGGTGCCCCCTGGGTCTCAGGGCTCCTAGACTCCTTGGAGCCCAGCCCTGCTGTTTCCTTCCCTGCTAGGAACTAGCAAGGCCAGTGGTTTGGTTCGCTCAGGACTGAGGAAGTTCCTGGGATGTAGGCCTTTCAGCTGTGAAAATGGGAGGAATTGTCACCCTATGAAAAGCTCACTTCTGGACAAGGATCCTGGAGCCCGTCTGCAGGAGTCACCCAGGTGATCCACGGCGGCTGATAGGTCATGGGTTTTGGGGAGAAGAAGGGCTCCGTTTTCAGTGCTATGAGATTGTCTTCCAGGCATTCAGGAGAGCAGGATTTCCATGTGATGGCAGACGACAGAACAAAGCATTACTCCACAGGCCAACCAGCTGTGTTTCCCACACTGTCCCCACAGGAGATGGTAATCGCACTTCCAGAACAGAGGGTTCCTGGGGTCCTTGGGAACACTGCGTCCTCTCCGTCCTCCTGGGCCTGCCCGAATCTGGCAAGTCCTGCTGCTCCAAAGGAGAGAAACCTGTTTCACCCTGCTGACTGGCACAATAAACACGCTTATTTGCACAGAAGGAGTCTCTTTCTCAAGAGGTATTAAGTAAGTTCCCAATAGATCTACCCACCAACATGCTCCCCCCCCCCCACCTCCCCGCCCCCACACACATACCCCAAATTTTCTCTTAATTTCAGTTTGGAGGAGTCTGGAAGGGAATATAGATCTATAAGACACCCACTTTTTTGTCCTAGAAGCCCTATACCAACTCAATCCCACAGGAAGACTTTAAAGATAACCAGTTAGAAGCATAATTTCTATTCTTGTCCAATTTCTCTCCCTCCCACCCCCCTCTCTCTCTTAAACAGTCCACTGGCTTTTTTGTTTGTTTTGTTTGCTTTTTGTTTTTTATTGTTGTTAACCTTTTGAGGATATTTTCCTTAGATTTTTTAAGAAGAGAAAGTGTAAGGGAAGGGGAGAAACGGAGAGAGAGAAACATCAGTGTGAGAGAAACACATCAATTACTTGCCTGCCTCATGTGTCCTGACAGGGGCTAGGGATTGAGGTTCTATTCACCGAGCCAAATCAGTCAGGGCTCCACTGGCTTTTAAATGCTGGGCTCTCCGACTTTCCAAGACACCTCATCCCAAGGCCGAAGGCCTGGGTTCTGTTTCCCTCGGGGATGGAACCACCAGTAGCCTTGGATCATTCTGTGGACCCAGACCATGTCTGCTGGAGGCCCAAGCCTGAGGTAGATTGACAGAGCAGTGTCCTCATGAGGGTGGGTGGGGAGGGGCGGCTGGCATCTTCCACTCCACCTCCCTCTTACCTCCTTTCCTGTAGCAGACAGAGTCCTCTCCCAGATTCTGGGTCATTAAAGTCTTGGCCTGCCCAGCCTTTCCTGACTTTAAGGAGGAAGGGCAGGTGGTTTTTAGTTTTCCAGATCCAGAGCAGGTGCAGACCCACGGGGGGGGGGAGGGGGGGTGGCCAGAGCCTCTCGGGGCCTTCCCCAGCATCCTGCCTCTCTCTGAGGCCTCCGGTGTTTTTAAGCAGATGGATTTTTTTTTGCAGGCATGAGCCAACCCCCTAACTGGGCCACTGGGGGAAGAAAGGCAGGAGAGGCATGCCTAAATCATGCCCAAATCTGCCTTGACTTCTGTCCCCTGCACCGGGCAGCCGAGACAAAAATATGGCCACAGGTTGCAAGACCAAGCCAGAGCAGCAGCAGTGGGGAGCCTTCCTGGAGGAGGCAGGCTTTGAGGTTGGCTTGGAGAGCAAGAAATACTCTAGTACCAAACTGGGAAGGAGCTTGAGCCCTGTAACACTGCAGGGGCACACGTTAGGTGCTGAAGGCATGAAAAATAAGAACAAGGTAAGCTGCCCTTTGTAGGAGGCCAGGTCTTGAGCTTCCTTGTGGCTCAGGCACTGCCCCACTCTCCACCCTCCAGCCCCACTGGAAAGGAAGTCAGTAAAGCAGCACCCACTGAGGATCCCACTTGGCTGAGGACAGCCACTTATCGTTCCTCAGACCCCTAATATCTCAGATATGGGTGTGTGATGGCAGTAAGCCGGGGCAGCTGCCTCTACTCTGAAAGCAATCCACTGAAAATGCCTGGAAATGGGGTGTCCAGGGCATAACAACATCAAGCTTAAAACCCTGGCAGATAGTATAAACAAGGATCAATTATAATATTCCAGTCCATGGTATTTCTCTTCCCCACTCCCAGACCCCCGAAACTAGGAGATGTGCACTTTCAGAGGGACAACAAGGGTTGACCTAGAGGTTGTCCTTTTCATGGTGGCCTCGGGCACTGTAACAGGTTATTCGTAGGTAGATAGTGGGCTAGCAACCTTCTTCATACCCTGGTATCACACCACACCTCTTGGGCAAATGGCCACCCCACGGCCAGTCCTGTTTGCTGAGCTATCTCCACTCTTTCAGAGAGTGAGTGGGGTGGGGACCACCATCAGAGGGGCTCGCTGGCACGGTCAGTCCCACGTGGCCACGCATGTGCGGTTCAGTGGCCAGCTGAGGCCTAAGCAGAGGGGACAGCAGCGCCTTTCCTGAGACAAGTGGGAAGAAGGTATGAGCCATGGCTGACCGAGCGGTGACCCAAGGCCCAACACAGAGTCAATTAGCAGCCGCCACAGTGGTGGTGGGCTGGCTGCAGCTTCCACAGGAAGCCCCACGTGCAACCGGCGTGTCAGGACAATTTAGCACCAGGAGGGCTGAGTGGAGTCCAGCTGGAGGCTGCCTGGGTGGGGGAACATGGGTGATAATGCTCCCCCCGGGCTCTGGGGAGCTGGGCCAAGTGAGCCACATGAGTATGCTCGCCTCTGCCTACAAGCTGTGTGCCTGTGTATGTGTGTGTGTGGTGCATGTGTTCATGCACACGTTCATCATTCAGGACTCACGTGTCATAGACATGTGCATGCCTGTTCATGTTCATTTAGCATGTTTTGTGCATATTTTGCATCTACTTCGTGTGTGCTAGGGATTCTGGGACCAAACAGGCCAACATCCCTGCCCTCACGGGGTTTATATTCTAGTGGGAGAGACAGAGAAGAAACAAATCTACTATATTGGCCCATAGTGCTACGCGGAAAGATAGAGTAGGACACGGGGTGTGGTTGCTATTTTAGAATGTGACCAGGGTGGACCTAAACAATGAGCAGACAGCCTGTTGAAAACCAGAGGAAGAGGACTGTAGACTGAGAGCGAGGCGTGGGCAGAGTGAGAGGAGCTGGAACCCCACAATGCCTCTGGTGCATGTGGTGCGGGTAGGACAGGGCGATGCCACCGCTGCAGTGACAGCTGATGGACCAGACAGCAGGACAGCCCTCAGCAAGAACCTACATGCCCAGTTCAGCCCCGAGGTGCAGTTCTGACGCCTCCCCAAACCCAATCCCACAGTCCAGCACACAGAGGCCTCCCTGAGTGCAGGGCCGGGGACCTCCCCTGGGAGGGCACCCTCAGCTCTGCTGATCCAACGGTGTCCACCTAGCAGCCAGCAGCAGGAGAGGCCACCGCGAGAGAGGACAGAGCTCTGGCAGCCAGGCCCGGCCGTGAAGCTGGCGCCCGAGAGCGGCGTTGCTGCTGCGCGGCAGTGGCCGGGGCGAGGCTGTCTGTGGGCCCTGCCGGCAGATGGGGTGATGGGACCGCTGAGAGGCCAGAGGGGGACCCGGAGTCCCGGGACGAGGCTCCCCCTGGGCTTTCTTTTGGGAGGCCTGGCGCAGCACAGCAAGCAGGGCAGGGCCGGGGACAGCTGGAGACCTTGACTGCCCTCACTGCTCTGCCCATCTCCTCTCAGCGAAGGGGCAGGGGGCAGCCCCGGCGGAAGTGCTGAAAGCTGGCTTCAGACTTTGCCTTCCATTTCCCCGCCACACGGCCGGCCGGGACAGAGCCTCCAGGCTCAGGAGACGTCGGGCAGGTGACCTTAGGAGGCCACCAGGAGAAACTGGGCGGATAAAAGGAAAGGGAACCCTCCTCGGTTTGGCTCAGCGGAGAGAGTGCTGGCCTGCGGACCAAAGGGTCCTGGGTTTGATTCCAGTCAAGAGCACACACCTTGGTGGCAGGCTCTTCCCCAGCCTGGGCTCTGGTCAGGGCGCGTGCGGGAGGCGACCAATCGATGTGTTTCTCTCACATGGCTGTTTCTCTCTGCCTTTCCCTCTCCACTCTCCCTAAAAATCAATGGGGAAATACCCTCAAATGAGGGTTAACAAAAAAAAAAAAAAAAAAAAAAAAAAAAAAAAGAGGCAGGGAGGGACACGGATGAGTGAAAAAAACTATTGTCACCATGCCCAACCACCCAAAGGCATCCTTCAATGGGGGAAGATTGATTTGGGTGTCTCCAGATGACGCCTGTGTCTATGGGCCTCCCTGGGAACCTGCGGCTGTGGGTCTGCTTGCGCACCAGTGTATTTGGCGTCTCGGTCAGTCTGGTAGCTTCCCGATCGTGTACGTGTCTGTGAGTGAGTCCCATGTGTCTCTGTGCCTGTGGGTCTCCCTGTAGCCCCGCACAGATGGGCTGTGTGGGGCCTGTATTACTGCCTCTCTTGACGTGAGTGGGTGAGGTAGCCTGAGGTTGGTCGCCTGTCAGCCTCTGAAGTCTGTGACACCCCGTTCCCCAGCCTGACCCGGAGGCGCTCGGGGGAGCAGCTGCCTGTTCCACTCTTGTCAGGGCTGCGATGGAATTGGCGAGGAGATGGAGCTGCTCTCAGAAGACGTGATTCTGCTGTTGACTGGCAGAGGTTTGCACTTAGCTTTGTCTTCCTATGGCTCTCCACCCCCACGCTCACCCCGCTGCTGTGCAGCTAGCCAGACTGGCCCTGAAACCAGCACAAGCTGCTTCTGGCCTCTGACTGACCCCTGGTTGTGGTTTCAGACCCTCGTCACTGCCCCTGCCCATCCCGAAGGGGCATGAAAGGTGGGGACACACGCAGGTTGGCTGGGACAGGCACTGTGACTGGGGAAGGCAGCTCACCTGGTGTGCTGGGCTCAGAGATATCAGCTTTGGGAGGAAATGAAGAAATAATCTAGTTTCCTTCCCCAACTTATCCATCCCAGTGGCCACAGCTGCATCTTTGTGTGAGAGAAGCCCCCTGCTCCCACTGAGCCTCACTCTCTCAGGACCCTCCTGAGGATGGGCCCCTGTCTGAAACCCAGGGGTGGGGAGGTGAGAGGGAGGGCCTGGAGCAGCACCCAGGGCACCAGCTTCTGAGCATCCCCACACGCCTGGCCCGGGGTTTGGCCAGCCTGGGGGTGGGCACACATGGGTCTCAGACTGGCTGGGAAGCAAGGCGTTAATCCTGGAGAGTTCAAAAAGAAGCCCAGAAGTCATGACAGGGCAGTAAATGTGTACGATGAGGACTGTGGACTCTGGGAGCAAACAGGAAACTAGGGAGGACAGGGTTGGTGTGGGCTGAAGTACTCGGACAGCTTCCGGGAGGAGGGATGTAAAGTGGGTCCTGAAAGACTGACAGGGACTGGATCGGCAGAGAGAAGGGGCAGGGGGAGCTCTGTGTGTGAAGTAAAGGTTTAGGGAGGAGGGTCTGTGCAGATCGGGGGTTCAGGATGAGAGGGTTTGTTAGGGTTCCAGAGCCATGACTCAGAGTGACTCAGAAAGCTGCAGGGAGTTGCCTGGGGCTGGACAGGGGCTGGAGGGGAGGGGAGAAGGAAGGGCAGGCTGACCACGCTACTGCCAACTTCTCTGCAGCCCTGCCTGATGGGAGAAGTGACTGGGGGGACTCCACGCTCTGTGTGCCCCTCTTTCTCACAGGGCAGTGGCTCCCCTCCTGCTGTGCTGTGCAAACCCTGTGCAAACAGGGGACTGTCCTGTGCAAACAGGGGACTGTCCTGTGCGAATGAGGCACTTGGAAACTGCTGCTGCCTGGGCTCCAACCCAGAGCGTCTGACCCATTAGTCTGGCCCCTAACGATGCGCAGCCAAGACCCAGAACCACTCATGTCAGGTTTGGACAACGAGGAGGGAGTCAGTGCTGCCGGCAGTGGGACAGGTGGGCCTCAACCTTCCGGTCAGCATTGGTTGAGCCCTGGAACCTCCTCCCCTGGGGCAGTGAGGACACCGAAACTTGGTGGTGCTTGGTGGGGAGGAAGCTGGATTGGATGGGCCTGAACTGGGATCCCTAAGGCCTAGGCCACACCCCACTGACTGTACCCTACTCACACATCAGCCCCTGGTCTCTGCTGTCATCCACATATTGGGCTCATGCTTTTTTGTTATTGTTAATCCTCACCCCAGGATATTTTTTCCATTGAGAGAGAGTGGAAGGGAGGGTGGGAGAGAGAGAAACATTGATGTGAGAGAGACCCATTAATTGGTTGCCTCCTGCATGCACCCAGACCTGGGCTAGGGAGTGAACCCACAATCCAGGTACATGCCCTTGGCCAGAAATTGAATCTGAGACCCTTCGGTTTGCAGGCTGGTGCTCTAACCACTGAGCAACACCTGTGAGGGTGTCAAGTTGACGTCTTAATGGCTAAGTACCACATACTGCATACAAGCTTATCCAGCTCTCTCTCTGGCTCTGCTTCCAGTTCTAGGAAAGAGAATCTGTTTGACCAATTGGGGTCAAGGATTGACCCCTTCAAGGGGTGATCCAGCAGAAGTGTAGCTGCGGAGGTCACCCCTGTAGACGGATGGGTCGGTGCTGGGGACTGGTGACACGGAAATGACCAGACTTCCATGGCCTTCTCTGACAATATTCGAGCCGGGTCTTAAAGAAGGAGTAGGAGTTTGTCCGGTGAAAAGGTGGGGCGGGGTGCCATCGGGGAGGCTGCAGGGTCTGAATCTGAGGCAAGAACACCACAGAAAGAGAAGTAACTGGTCAACTCTGTGCAGACAGCGAGAATGCCAAGGCACGAGGGATCCCACGGGCACAGTGCTAACGTGGTTTGTTTGCTTTTGATACGCGTCATACCTCCTCCTGTACTGCCAGCACCCACCCTCCAATGACTGGGCTGAGGCTGGTGACAGAGAGTTTTGTTGTGTTTGCAAAGCAGGGCCCTTTGCTGCTCCAAACAAAGTAGAGGTTCTGTGAGGAAGGGAAAAGAAGAGGAGATTCGGCAGCAGCCCCCCAGCCTCTGCGTGTTCATTCCCCTTTACCGGGAGCACCTGACTCCAACTCCACAGGAGCTCAGGGAGGAGTGATGGGTATGCTGCCCCTGAAGTTTGCAAACATGAAGGAGGTAGGCAATGGGATGTGACAAAGTTCCATATGAGGAATGGCTACAGGACAGGACAAGAGGACGTGAGAAAGAGAGAGAGAGAGTGAGAGAGCACTGCAAGGGTTTTATGTGATGTATGCAAAGTCCCAGACTGCTTCCCTTCCCCACCTCATTCTTTGCTACCATTCCCCAGCCTCACACCCTCTCCTCGACCCTACCCCCTTCACAGTCCCCTCAGGCCTAGCAGCTTAGCTGAAGACAATGCTGAGGCAATTAATAGAGGCCTTTGAGGACTTGTCACTAGAAAGCTCTTTAACTCAGCCACTGAGTTGGGGCCCCAGGCATGTGACAGGGGTGAGGGAGGGCAGCTGCGTGGATGGAGAGCAGAGAAACACGGTCGGGAGGCCTAAATTACAGGGACAAATAGATGATATGGACCCAGCGGTGGTCATTGTTTTCATTCTTTGTGGTTTGTCTCTTGCTAGAGTTTGGCTGTGCGAATTTGCTGCAGAACTGAGAGCCGAGAGGTAAGATGTTAAACAAACCTGCTCTCTGGGACTGTCAGAGGAGAAATGGACTGTCGCAGGAAAAATGCCTTTAGGATGTAGGCCCCTTACAGAGGGGACACTGTATGTGTTAAGGGTGGAGTGGAGTGGGGGGTAGCATGTCCTTAAATCTTCCTACCCCCACACTGTGCTTCTTTTGGGGCTGGGGGGCTGGCAGGGAAGGAGCTACACAGGGACGGAGAGGGTAAGGAAAGAGGAACCTGGGTCTCCAGGCCTGTCTGCCTGTCTCTGCCTTCATGGTGCTTCACACAACAACCACTGTCTGCAGCCAGGCCAGGCAGGGGCAGCAGAGCCCAGATGCTGATGTGGATCCTGGCTCCAACTGAGTAAAATGTGTTTTTGTGTGCGCACGGGGCTTGCCCTCCGGGACCTTGCTCGGAGACTGGCTGGCAGTTGTCTCAAAATTCCTGTAGGTTTTGAACGGGCCCAGGCTTCAGTCCTCCAGTTCGTTTGACCACCACTAGAGGGCAGCAGCCAACACAGCCAGGCCCAGAGAACGTCAGATGTGCACACACGCACCCTCCAGCCTTTGGGGAAAAATTTTTTTTAATTGATTTTTTTACAGATAGGAAGAGAGAGTTAGAAACACCAAACAGCTGCCTTCTGCACGCCCCCTACTGGCGATGTGCCTTTGACTGCAATTGAACCTGGAACCCTTGTGTCTGCAGGCCGACACTTTATCCACTGAGCCAAACTGATTGGAGCCCCTCCAGCCTTTTCCTCCGCATGTCTCTGACCTTCCCAGCCCCCGAGGATGTACTGGCCCCATCCACAAAGGCCATTGGGATCACAGAACCAGCTAACTGTCTGGCCCTGGCCTTGGGTGCAATGAAGGTGTAAGTCTCTGAGAGTGTGAGAAGGTGAGTTAGTGAAGATGCTGGAGGGGACCAAAGGTGATGCGAGGTGGCCCAAGACGGAACACTGAGGCATGCTCATTAGCTCATATAAGTATAAAGGCAGAGGGAGAAGAGGGAGAGCCAGGAATCAAGCAGTCTGTAGGGAGATGAGGCAGGGCCCAGCCTGCTGCTCAAATGGCACGTGACGACTAGGAGGCAGAATTACCCAGCAGCAAAGGCAGGCGGCCTTAAGAGATCAGAGGGAGCCACGTGGCTCATCGTTTCGGGGTTTATATGGAAGGTATATCATGTAGGCATGATTGATTATTAACTCAATCTCCAGACCCTTGTCCCTCTCTGGAGGGTGGGGGTTAGGGTTGAATATGCCAAGCTTCCAATCATGGCTTGTTCTTTCCTGCAACCAGATTCCATCCTGAAGCTCTCCAGGAGCCCACTAATAGTCCCTTCCTTAGAATGAAAGGTGCTCCTATCACCCAGGAAATTCCAAGGGTTTTAGTAGTGCTGCCTGAGACACTGCTATCATCTCCATCACTGAGGAAATGACAGGCGTTTTCGGCGTTCTGCGTCAGGAACTAGGGGCAGAGACCAAATGTTTGTATTTCCTATTATGTCACAGGTATATTTTTCATGAGATCTGGTTTAGATTATGCATTAATAAAGCATATATTGTTACATCACACATTTAGTTTTCTAAAAAATACTTAGCTATCTGTATTTAAGTTTTGTTGTTCCTCATGAGTTTTACATTTTTATTTATTTATTTTAGAGAGAGAAAAAAGGGAGAGAGAGAGAAATATCAACCCGTTGTTCCACCTATCTATGCACTCGTTTGGTTGATCCCTGCATGTGCCGGGACCAGGGATCGAACCTACAGCCCTGGCACATCAGGATGATGCTCTAACCAACTGGGTCACCCAACCAGGGTTCATCTTATGTGTTATTTACCATGGCAAATGATAAATGAAAGTTACCATTTTAAGTGTACAGTTTAGTGGCATTAAATACATGCACACTTGTAGCACCATCCGCCTCCAGAACTTTTCACCTTCCCATTAAACACTAACTCCTCATAGTCCTCTTCCCTGCCCCAAACACCATTTTACTTTCTGTCTCTGTGAATCTGTTCACTCCAGATACCTCAAATGAGTGGAACCATACAGTACCTGTCCTCTCTTCTGTCTGGCTTATTTTGCGAAGCATAATGTCTTCAAGGTTCATCCGTGTTGTATCAGGTGTCAGAATCGCAGGTCTTTTTAAAGCTAAATAATATTTCATAGTATTTACTTGTCACATTTTGCTTATCCATGCATCTGTTGACGGACATCTGCGTTGTTTCCACCGCCTGACTACTGTGAATAACGCTGTTATGAACATTGGTGTACAAATACCTCACTGAGTCCCTGCGTTCAGTACTTGTTGGTATACCTAAGACAGGAGTTGCTGCAATGCTATGTTTAATTTTTTGAAGATTATGTATTTATTCTTATGCATGGAAAATATTATTCTGAGAGGAGAAGCGTAACATATACGTACTCTATTTTGGCATGCCTGTCTCGGCCACTGGATGGGGGGCTCCTTGACAAGGGCTGCCCGGCTCCTGGGGCCGCTTCAGTAACTCGCGGAGGCGAGTAAACGCATTCGGCGCCTCGGAGGCGCCTTGCGTAGTCTCTCCCTGGGCGAGTTGTAGGCGATACAGAGGTGCAGACTGTACCCCAAAGGAACTCAGCCAGAGGGAAATTTAGGCTCAAGAATAACTGATCAAAGGCGCCCCAACTCCTGCCTGTACGGCTTTCCAGATGTACAACCTGAGCCAGGGTAAACCTTCCTTGGCCCCAGCTACCCCATCCACGAAATGATCTACATCATCAGAACAATATCCATCAAGACCATAGCGCCTAAAAAAAAAAAAAAAAAAAGGGAAAAGTTAGGCACTCAACAGTTCTGTCCCCGTTAACCTGCGGGGCAAGGGAAAACCTGTAGAACACCTGTCTGGAGGCTTCTGGACCGGTGTTGCTGGGGTGGCGGGCGCGGGGAGAGGTGAGGTCAGGGGGCCCTCCCCTGCCCTGCACCCCTCTCCAGGCTGGCGCGGGAGTGCACAGGGAGGGGCCGAAAGCGGCCTTCCGAGCCCGTATACGTGCCCCGCATCTCCGCCGCTCCCTGGACCGGCCCGCCTGCCCGGGGTTTCGTCCCGGGAGCCTGGCGATCCGCCGCGCGCACCTCCCGGGGCAGCTGCAGTTGGCCCTCCGCCCCAGCGGGCGGCGCTGCTCTAGGCCCGGCCAGGGTGGCGCTCGGGCCCGGCTCCTCTCGGCGGCGGCGCACGACAATCCTGCCGTCCGCGGGGCGGGGACGCGGTAGCGGTGGCGGCGGCTCCCTGTAGTCCGAGCCGGAGCGCGGAGGCCCCTCCCGGCGGTCGGGGGCCGGGCGGGGCGGGGGCGCCATGTGGTTCATGTACGTGCTGAGCTGGCTGTCGCTCTTCATCCAGGTGTCCTTCATCACGCTGGCCGTCGGTGAGAGTGCGCGACCCCGGCCCGCGCGGGCTCCCTCCCACCCCGGCTTCGGTGCTCGCGGGGGTCGCTCCGCTGGCGCCCCGGAGCACCCGGAGAGCCCTGCCTGGTGCTCCCGGCCCCCGCATCCTTCCCCCTAACCCCGCCTGGTCTTGCCCCACCTGCTGACCCCAGCAGCCAGCCTGACCGCTGGTCCTTCCAGGTGTCACCCGGCCGCCCCGCAGAGCCGGGAGCCGCTCTGCAGGGCCCCGCGGGCGCACCGCCTGCCCCAGCCGCGCCCACCCTCCTGGGCCGACCGCGCCGAACTTTCCCCGACTACCGCCGCCCTTTCGCCTGCGGGCTCGGGCCTTCGAACTTCTTTAACTTTGACCCGCTTCCCCCTTCTGGCTAGCTCCTACTGTGGATCTTAGCAGAGATCTTACCTCCTCTGGGGAGCCCACCGTGGGATTTGATGGACCTACTTTCCCTAAATTAGCACGTGTCACACTGGAATCCTCGGGTTCCCCTCCTCCCTCTTACCCGCACGCGCACCCCCAGCTGGGTCAGAAAGGGACATTGTCTTACCTGCATTCGCAGCGCTCAGCCCAGCACCTGGCCCACATTAAGTGCCGGACAGATGTTTACTGAATGAGTGAATGTCATTCCTCTTGATGGGGTCAGAGGTTAGCAGAGTGCGGAGGCATCTGGTACAGGTTTCCACTTTTATGAACTCTCTCCTTAGTTGCCCTGATGAACTTTTACTTCTTCAGACTTTGGAGGGCAACACATGGGTTGTTTGGTTTGTTCCTTGACTTCTGGAGTCCGTGAGGGGTCATGGGGACCCAGCTGCAGAGAAAGGGATGAGGTGATGGTGGGAGTGACCCTGGCTGATGTTCTCTCTGCTTGCTCCTCTCCCTGCCCTCCCCGCCCCAACCCCAAAGCGGCCGGACTCTATTACCTGGCGGAACTGATAGAAGAGTACACGGTGGCCACCAGCAGGATTATAAAGTACATGATCTGGGTAAGTGGCCTCTTCCCCCAGGTTCATCCAATAGGTTCACCCCCAAAAAGAAGTGGGGAAAGTGTGGCATGGATGATGAGACCTTGATCCCTGCTGTTTCCTGAGGGTGGCACCCCTGTACCTTGCCCTGCTCCTTGTTGGGTCTGCTCTCCTGGGCCCAGGTCTTTGCCTCCTTCCCCAAGTCGAGTTGCTTCACTGCAGACCCCATTCTCTGTCCTTTAAGGTGACGACAGCTGCGTGCTCATTCTCTGTTGACAGGACTGTGGCTTTGCCTTTGCTTGGCTGTCTCCCACTGTCCCTAGCCCCTCACTCTGCTCACAGCATTTAGAACTGAGAGGAACCTTAGGACAGTTTTGAGTGCTTGCTCATTGCCCTCTTTCTCATTGGATCAAGGGATTAGTGCTAAGAGAGAGATACCTTCCCTGGGCCCGGCCCTGCCCTCTCCAGGTCTTACGGAAAGTTACAAAGCCTTGATGTCAAAGCCACAGGAGTGACTGCTAGTGGGTAGAATCCTGCCACCTGCAGGAAACCTGGGGCCGGGGGTGGGAGCGCACGTGGACAGGAGCCCAGTGCCTCTCGGGTCACCAGGTGTCAGCAGCCACGCGCTCTGGGCTTGGCCTGAGGTAGGGAGTTAGTGGTGGAGTCAGTGGTGGGTCTCAGCTCTGGGTTCAGAGTCCCGCTCATGGGTGTTGGTACGGGAATTTGACTTTCATTTAACCACCTGTCCTTTGTAAGCACTGACAGCTAAGTCCTCCAGAACAGCGTTTTCATACTGCAGGTCTGACTCATTATTGGGTTGTGTTACCAGTTCATTTGGTCAAGATTAGTTAGCATAAAAGGTGGACGAGAAAAGACTAGAATTGAAATCTGAACTTGGATCATATGTATGTGTGTGTGTTTTGGGGTCAGTGTAAACGTTTTCTTACTGTGGGTTGCCTTCAAGCATTTTGAGAATGGCATTGAAAGATGCTACCTTTTAAAGATGCCCCCCGAGAGGCGAGGTGGGGAGATCAGGCCTGTGACTGAAATGAGGTGCGATTGGAGCATGACCCTAAGCTGGGGGCTAATGGGTCCAGGAAGAACGCTCCCCCTGCACTGTGTGCCTCTGGTTGTTTCAGTTCTCCACAGCTGTGCTGATTGGCCTCTACGTTTTTGAGCGCTTCCCCACCTGCATGATTGGCGTGGGCCTCTTCACCAACCTCGTCTACTTTGGCCTCCTCCAGACCTTCCCCTTCATCATGCTGACCTCGCCTAACTTCATCCTGTCGTGCGGTGAGAGGGGGCAGAGTTGAGGAGGCAACTGAGGCAGTTGGCTGTGCCCAGCCCAGCTCATGGCACTGAAGGGGTTCTAGGGAAAAGAGGCAAAGCACCAAGGCCCTCCACAAATGAGAGCCTGGAGCCCCCCTGACTCAAGGAACTAGAATTTGGTGGGCATGGCGGTGAGGGGGTGTGGGGGAGGGATACTTAGACGGGGAGGGCTTTCTCAGGGAGGTGAGTGCGAAGACGGTTTGGGAAGAGAGAAAAGGTGGGCTTGCTGAGTACTTAGAGCCCCTAAGAAACTGCTTGTTCAGGGAAAGTTCAAAGCGCTTCTCCGGCAGGCGGGAAGCTCCCCATCCAGTCCTCTGGCCCAGCATTAGGATTGTAGTTTCCTGGGGCTGGGGCCCCCCCGACAACTGCCTTGGAGTTGATGAATGTGTGGGGAGGACCCTGTCCTTCCTGCCTTTGCCCTGCCCCGACTCCCTGACCCTAGAGAGTCATTTCCCCTCTCTGGGCTTTAGCCTCTCCATTTGTTCAAAGCTCATGTGTGGGAGACTCAGTTGGCACAGCGGATACTTAGAGATATTTGTAGGTATTCACAGAAAAGCTCTGGAAAGTTTTCGGCTACTAGAGTTGCCTTTTCTCCTAGTAATCATTTAGGTTCATCCTGGCATTTGGTCAGGACATCAGATGGGATTGGGGATTTTATAGAACTACTTTCCTGTTTCTGTGGGAGAACCTGGGGGGAATATTATCCACAAGGAGGGCACAGTGTGAAAGCTAGACCTGGTCTCTTCTCTGTGTGCCTTGGTATGATTTTGCCAAAGGACTTGTTCACCAGGGTTTGGTTGGGGAGCCCTTCCCTGGAGACCAGGCTCTTTTGCGTCTTTTGGGGGAAGAGGGTCCTCCACCCCAATCCCCTCTTCCTGCCCCTAGCAGCAGGCTGCCCTTCAGGTGCCTTAGTTTTTCTGAAAGATTCTGTGGGCATAGGCACCATCCTGCCTTCCAGCATCTCCTAGTGCTCAAGTGCTTAGGCAGAGTCGAGGCACGGTCTCTGCCGTGGAAGGGAGGAGACAGATGTGCCAGCTGGCTGAGAGGTATATGTGATGGGTGCTCATGGGGATCCTTTGTTCTGGTGCTTGCCCTTGCCCAGGCTGGGGTCAGGCCGGGGTGCCTGTCTTGAGCAGCCTGTCCCCAGGATCTGCTCACTCTCCCCCACCCCCAATACATTCGGCTGCACACTAGGAGGTGTGTGGGGTCCAGAACATTTTAGTTCAGACCAGTGGGCCTTACCTGGGGACAGGTTAAGGAAAGACCCTCTCCCCCAGAATTCTGAGCAACCCTCAGACTGCACCCCCAAAGTGTCTACCAAACTGTGCCCTTTTATTTTTGAGGAGTGCTCGTTATGTGAGGCGTCCTTCTCCCTGCTGCCAAGTTTGGAGTGGACCTCACGGGAGTGTGTGGCCTCACACCCATGACCTCCTCCACCCACTGCCCGCAGGACAGGTCTTTAGGGCTCACTGAACACCAGCCGACGGCCACGGTGCTTCGGAGGATGTGACACCGACTTCTCTTTTTTGTAACACTCCCAGGGCTTTCCCTGGCAGTGGGTGGGTGGGGGCTCACTCGCCCATTTTAACAAATAGAAAGCTGAGTCTTTGAGTCGGGTGTAAAATTAGGACTCAAACTCAGGGCTCCCAACTCCCTGGAGCCTTTTGAACGTTGAAAGTCCGACTTTTATGTTATTCCCCCCAGAATGACTGACTCTCCATTCCCTCAACAGGACTAGTGGTGGTGAATCATTACCTAGCATTTCAGTTTTTTGCAGAGGAGTATTATCCTTTCTCAGAGGTAAGAAGTGTTTAGTACATCAAACTATTAACAGGGACAGACGGATAAAGGGGACTTGCATAATTTGCTTTGTGAACCTCGCTGAGGTTTGAAACTGAGCCCATTTAGGGATAACACATTGTTTAAAACTTAGTGGAGAGGGTTTTAGAAAGCAGTGTGGAAGAGCAGGGGTCCCTTCGGCTGAGGTGAGGAGACTCCGCTCTCCCCTAGTGAGTCCTGGGGGTCTCCCGGCCCCAGCCTAACACTCGGTCAGGGGGGTGGGGCGGAGGGGCTTGTGTGATGCGGATTTCACAGGGTTGGGTGGGCTGCAGCCCCAAACCCTGGTTCCCCCCAGAGCCCTGTCACTGCGGCCTGGACCCCGGGGAAGCACAAGATCGCTTCTCTGGGGAGCGTGGGTCAGAGAAGTTTCTGTCCTAGTGAGCAGTAGTTGGGGAACTGGGGCTACATGAGTCCTCAGCCTGCACCTTTCCCCACTGTCCTATCTCCATGTGTGAGGATGTCCTGTTTCTGCTTCCCAGGCCCTGGCCCCCTTCAGAGACCAGGTGTGAGGGCTTCTGTGCAGTCCTGACCACCTCTCTGATATAGCGTGGCCAAGCCCAGCCCACCCGTGGCACCTCCGGGGGCACCCTCCGGGGGCACCCTCTTCTCAGTGTCTCTCGTTGGCAGGTCCTGGCCTATTTCACTTTCTGTCTGTGGATAATCCCGTTCGCGTTCTTCGTGTCCCTGTCGGCCGGGGAGAACGTCCTGCCCTCCACGGTGCAGCCAGGAGGTGAGCGGGCTGGGGGAGGGGGGGTCTCGGTGGAGGACGCCAGCGAGGCCTAGTCGGCTGGGGGAGCTGGAGCCCAGCCCTGTGGCCGAGACACTCAGCTTTCAGGTGGGGACAGCTGTGCTCACTTCCAGACACACACACACTCATCTCCCTGCCTGTGTCTCCACAGATGACGTGGTCTCCAATTACTTCACCAAAGGCAAGCGGGGCAAACGCTTAGGGATCCTGGTTGTCTTCTCCTTCATCAAAGAGGCCATTCTACCCAGTCGTCAGAAGATGTACTGACGCCTCAGGGGAGGGGCTGTTGGGGCGAGATCAGGAGAGTCGGGCCCCTGGGCCTGTGAGCCTGGAAGGTTCCTTCCCCCAGCCCTGGCCTGACTTCCTGCAAGCCTCCCTGGATCCTCCATCCCCACTTTCCTCAGGATGCTCGGCTGGGCTCAGAACTGATGCTGCCAGAGGCCGTGACCTCAGAGGCACCAGGGAGGGGGGCGGAGCCTGCGTGGCTGGAGGCCTGTCCACCTGGCTGTGTAGAAGCTGAGCTCCGTGGCCCTCCCCAGCCCTTCCATGCGGGGTGAGGAGGTCCTGGCTCAGTGAGGTGGGCAGGGCCGGGGCCTTGAAGCTGAGAGCAGACAGTGACAGGGTCTTTGGGCAGATGGCCACGGGGCAGGGCCATGGCTTGGCAATTCCCAGGAAATAGTTGTTGCTGTTGAACTGTGATTCTGTCCAAGTCTGGTTCCTGTTTGAATAAAGATTCTAGGTGGCACTGTTGCCTTATTCCCCTGAAAGTTCATCTTCCTTTCTTCCTGCGGACCTGCCCCGGCCTGGATGGGCTTTTCTGCTGCAGGTTCCTTCTTCTGGGGCTGGGCCTTGCCTTTCTGAAGGGACTGTTCTTATGTCCCTTAGTGGGAAGGGGCAGAATGAAGGCTGAGTGGATAGGGGAGTGGCAGGTGGATGCCACCTTTCTTATGCTCCCCGCCCCCCGTCTTTTCTAACATCCTTTCCCCAAGGCTCCATGACTGTCAGGCGGGGAGCAGAGAGAGAGAGAGCAGTTTGGGACTGTGTTAGATTTTCAGAGCAACATCAATGCCCTATTTATAAGTCTTCCCCTGGAGAAAAGGAGTGGTTTCTGGCAGAATTCTATGTCAGGCTCAAGGAGAAACAAAACTCGACTGCCAGCAGTCTGGGATACAGCCTGTTTTTTAAGAAATAGGCCTCATGGAGGAAGCCGTGTGTCACTGAGGGCACACGGGCCTGGCCCTCTCTTCTATGTACTCAGCTCCTGAGGAGGTGACCTCAGGCTTCCAAGAAGGCAGGCGAGGTCCCAGGCACAGACCAGCATTGTTAACCTTGCACTCCAACTACAGTGCCTTGCAGATACTTGGCAGTATATACCGGAATGAAGTCCCCATGAGAGCCATTACTGGCCATGTCTTATACCTCACAGCGAGGGTAGCAGGTGCAGCGATGGGCTGCACACATGTATCTTTTAGTCCCTGTGCTGAACAGCTTTCCTCCACAGCCTGCCTCAGGTCCTGCTGGAGCCCTTCCGTTCCTTGGCTCTAGCATTTCCTGTTCCCTCTCTTTTATTTTAATAATATATTTTATTGATTTTATTTTACAGAGAGGAAGGGAGAGAGATAGTTAGAAACATCAATCAGCTGCCTCCTGCACACTCCCTACTGGGGATGTGCCTGCCACCAAGATACATACCCTTGACCGGAATCAAACCGGGGACCCTTCAGTCCGCAGGCCAGCGCTCTATCCACTGAGCCAAACCGGTTAGGGCACCTGTTCTCTTTAATACCAGCCTCCCCCTTTCCCTGGAAGGAGCAGCAAGCACGTCTGGATCTTCTCTCAATGGGAATTAGATTGCCAGGCCCCTTCATCCTATGCAGATTAGGGGGGCCAAGGTAGGCACGGGGCCAACGTCATCCTCACTGCTGGGCCAGAGCCGACCCTGCTCTTCCTCCCTGTCCTCTTTGTTCCTCACCCTGAGGACGGGGCTCCACCTCCTCCATTCGCTCCACTGTCCGTGCTCTTGCGGGGTTGCCAGTGGTCTTTTTGTGCAAATCCAGTGAACCCTTCTCACCCCTTACTGGGTCTCTGCAGCATCTGACAGGGCTGACCACCCCCGGCTCCTTGAATCGCACTTCTATGGCCGTTTCTCCTCCTACCTCTGGCTTCTTCCGGTGTCCTATGCAGCTTCTCCACTTGCCCGTGCAGTGGGGTTTCTCAGGGTCCTGTCCCGGGCTCCCGGGAGGAGCCCGTCCGTGCTCATGGCTTTGACTCTTTGCCAAGGAAGTGAGAGTTGACTTCCAGCCCCAACTCCTCTCCTGGGCTCCCGAACCGGTTCTGCTGCCTTTGGGTGCACAGACTCCTTTCACAGCCCAGGTGGCACCTGCTGTCCTCTGCAAACTTGCCTCTTTTAGTCCCTGTACTCTTTTGGGTACCTGCTGTGGCCCCAAGATCACTCAGGAGCCAAAACAAACCTGCTTTTTATCCCTGCTTTCTCCTTTTGCCCCCCACATCCAATCTCTAAAAACTGTCAGGTTTGCCTCCTTAACATCTCTTGATTAGAGTAGAGCCACTCCCACTGTCATCCACTTTCACCTGGGTTATGTGACAGTCCCGCCTCTTTCTCTGTCCCACAGCTGGAGTTATCTTTCTAAAATGCATAATTAGTTGATGAAGTCACTTCCTGGCCTGCAACCTCCCAGGGCTCCCCTCTGCCTTCAGGACAAAATCCAGACCCTTAGCATGGCTTTGAAACACGTGGTCTCTGCTTCCCGCTTGCCTCTCTGGCCTCGTCACTTGCCATCTTGCAGTCTGGGTCCTGGCCTCCTGTACCCAGAGATGCCACTTTGATTCCGCTTCTATTCACCGGGCATCTTTGTTAGTTCTCAACTTAATATTTTAGTTCCTCCAAGGAGCTTTAAAGTCCCCTCCCATGCCCACTCCAGCATACCACACACGTCACTGTGGGCTACTTGCCTGTGTACTGGTCTATCTCCTTACTAGACTGTAAGCTCCTTGAGGGCAGGGACTGTCCTTCAATTTTTGTATCAACAGCGCCTAGCTTGGTGCCTGGCACATAGAAAGCACTCAATAAATGTTTGTTTAATGAATGATTTGTAGTGCTGTGTACAGTGGATAGCAGGGGATACAGGCGAGCTTGCTGGAGGAAGTACACGTGTGCTCACAATACCAAACTAAAGCCATGGCTCCTTCCTCCCCCACACGTCCCTGTGCCTCCCTGCCCTGTGGGAACCACAGTGGCGGGAAGCCATGGCAGGGCGGCACTGAGCCATGTTCCACCCCACTCTGGCTCTGGAGGTGAGGCATGAGGCCTGGAGTCTGTAGTAGAAGGACTTAGTCTGAACAGGAGGCACATTCCCAGTGGTTCCTCAGCCTGTCCCTGGTGGGCTGTTTGGAGGGAGGTAGGAGCAAAGGGGACACCAGAATGTTCCCTTCACAATGCCAGAGCATGGGATACAGACTGACCCCCACTCTGAGCTTTGGGCTGCTGCCCTAATTTGAATCTCTTGGGTGGGTCTCCAAGGATCTGGGCTTTTGTTGGGGGGTAGGGGCTCTGATCCTTCATCTTGGGAATGGGAAGCCCGTGGGCACTCTTTCCCTTGTTCCCTGTCCGCAACATAAATGACCACACCTCAGCCTTCACTAGGCTGCCTCAGCTCGAGAGGCTACCAAAATAAGTTTATGGGGCGGGGGACGGGGGGGAATTAGAGGCAGGGCAGAATGGGAAGCCCTTGATGGGCTTGCACTGTTGCCAGGAAGGTTTCATCAAATGTTTCACGTAAGTTCATGGCCAGAGTGTCAGTCCAGAAGGTGTCGCTCCAGTACCGCTTCCGGTCCAGGTCCTTTATGCTGACCGAGTGGAAGCCCTGGGGCACCTTCATCCTGCAGGGCCGCGCCTGAGGGTACAGCTCACGGACTATCACCTCCAAGGGCAGCCGAGGCACAGGGGTCACCTGGTTGCCAGCCACTGTGCGCAGCTGCGCACCACCTCGCCCATCAGACCTGATCTTGAGGAATCTGTGGAAGTCATGCTCCAGGCTGGGGTCTGGATGCACACCCAGACGGATGCTCTGCGGGGAGTCGATCAGGGCAGTGGGGGATCTGGCGGGGTTGTTGCTAATATTCCACGGCTTGGGCAGCCTCACTGTGGGCCCCCGGTAGTACGGTGTGGGTGTCAGTGGTGTGGGTGGCAGCAGGGGCTGTGGTATCTGTTGCAGATGCTCCTCTGGGAAAGGGTGGAAGTGCTTGGGCAGCTTGGCGGTCTTGGAGACGGGGACGGCCCAGAGAGGGGCTTGGGGCTGTTGCTCAGTGCTGTGAGGCAGTGGCTTGTGATGGAGCCACTTCTCAAAATCAACTTGTCTCAGAATTTGTTGTTCTTTCTGCAATGTCAGAGGATCAAGATAGTGGAGGAGGGCTGCTCCCTCCGTGCTTCTGTGGAAGGAGAGTCTGTGGTGATAGCCCTTGGAGACCTTGAGTGTGATTGGTCAGACAACATCCTACCCTAGGGAGCCCTGAGTCTGATGGGAGAATCCCCTGCCTTATGGGAGCCCTAGTTATGATGGGGAGACAACTATTGTACCAAGGAAGCCCTAGGCTGAGGGACTCCTACCTGACATGTAGACAGTGCCTGGGAAGGCACATGGACATTTCTTTAATTATTGTCAGCTGAACTCAAGGTGACAGGCAAAGCCACGCCCTGGGAACATGCTTTGCCAAAAGGGCAAGAGGGCTATCAGCTACTTCATTTCAGCCCAGTTGTTGGATAGTGTGACTTTGATATGTAAATCCAGTCAAGCACCAGGAATGCTCTGGGCCTACTCAAGAATGCAAATAATCTCCTTTGATCCTAACTTTTGGTGTAACTTCCTGGTATTTGGGGGTATAAATAAACAGGCTGCATTGGCTCTGGGTCCCTGTCTCTCCACCAGAGAGAACAGCAGTCCACCCGCTCCCAGCTTTATCTTTCTATCTCTGCGTCCTGTTTCTTTCTTTTATTTCTCAATCCCCAGCTCCTCTACTCAGAAACTGGACCCGCTCTCTTTCCATGATGGACACGGAAAGAGAGAAACCCCTACACTGAGGAAGACCCAGCCTCCACCCTCAGTCTGGTCTTCAGCTGGAGGGGGAAGATGCCGTCTCGTCTCTGCCCTACAGAAAACTTAGTGTCTGGAGGGAGGATCCCATGTTGGTAGAGAAGACACATCCTGCCCTAAGAGTCTCTGGTTTGATGGGAGAAAAGGCTTACAAGAAGTGCAAGCTGCATCCTTGACCCTGGATGGAGAAAGCAGAAAGGTTGGGAAGGCCTGGAGCTGGGTGGCACTAATCTGAGCAGGCTTCTTGGAAGGAGTTAGTTGGCCTTGAGCAGTTGTGTGGGGGGACACAGTTAGCTGGCTCTCCAGGCTGGGTGGGAATCACTTGGTCTAGCTGTCTGTTCTTGCTTCCACTACAGTTGAACCTTCAGCTCATCACAGAACGGTGCCCTCCCCACCCACTGTCTCATGGTTCACTTCCCAGGCTGGTGCTAAGCTGTCAGGTGGTTTGGAGATTGAACCAGCTCTGGAGGTAGGTTCCGATTAGGCTGAGCCTCTCATAATTCCGTCATCCTTGCCCCAGACCTAGCTCAGTCAGCACCTGGCTTTCTTTCAGCTTGAGGGATTGGAACAAGAGTGGACATGTGATCCAGCTGAGGCCAATAAGAGGTGAGGGGAGATCTGCAATGGCCTTAGGGAAAGTTTAGAGCCACAGGAACAGATGGTCTTTGCCTATTTTGGACACAGGTGACTGTGAGGACTGAGAGGAGGTAGGGCTGAGAAAACGAGAGAACTGCGGCCAGAACAGAGCTGGAGCCCTGGATTTGCCAACTCCCAATCCCTCCACTTCTGGATCCACTTAGGATTCCCAGCATCCTCTTTCTGGGTTTTCTCGCCCTGGCATCCTATGTAATTACACCTGCTTAAAATCCTTAATGACTTTCTTCTTCCCCAGCCAAGGCCTGTCATTGACCTGGGCCCCTGCCAAATCTCTAGCTTGTCGCATCGGAACCCCTGACTGTACTGATTTGTACTTTTTGGCATACACACTTCTGTGTGCCTCTGTGTTCGCCCCCACCGCCAACATAGGACTGTCTGTTCCTTCAGCCTGGTCAGCCCTTCCCTACTTCCTCATATGACCAACTGCTACCCATCGTTAAAGACTCCTCTTAATTATTATCCTTCTGGCACCTCCTGAGCCCCCTTCTCCTCTGTGGGAATATAACCCACCTCCTCTACTAAACTTTAAGCTCCTTGAGTGAGAGGACCACCTCTCATTGATCATTGGAGCCTCAGGGTCTAACAGATGCCAGCAGAGTATATTGGAAGGTTGTCCCTTGACAGGAAGCAAATCGAGACCCTTTGGTCTGCACGCCAATGCTCTAACCACTGAAGAACCAGTCAGGGTAAGATGGGTCTTTTTAACCAGTGTACCTCCCAATAAGGCAAGGACCTGGGTCTCATTATTCTCCTCCTCACCAGAAGAGGGCACTGCACTGGGGGGGAGGGGCTTCATAAATACTTGCTAATTTAAGCTGCTTTAGCTTTCTAACACAAGACAAGACTTTTGACCTAAAGAAGTGGCTTCTCAGGGTGGAATTTTAGAGGACAGGGAGGAGACTATCTGGATGGGACTGCTTCTTGTCACTAACTGCACATGCGATTCATGCCTCCGCTCACATGCCTAGGAGGCAGCTGATGCCCAGTGCCTCGGCAGCCCTGCCCCTTACTTGATACTTAGTCTGGTAGTCCTGCTCCATGAGGGTCAGCTGGCCTTTGAGCCTCCTCAGCTTCCCCATCTCACAGGCATAGTCCTTCTTGTCCTGTTTCCACATGGCATCCTTCAAGAACCTGGTGCCAAGGTGAGGATGTGTCATCCTCAGTGACTGGGCTTCAACCTGGAAGACTGGCCGCTGCTGAGGGCCAGGGAGGGCACGGGAGGGGCTGCCAGAGATGAGATGAGCAACATGACGCACCCCCACTGTCCAAAGCCCCTCTGGTAACTACTTCCTGTGAGGTGAGAGCCAAGTATCCGAGGGAGTTGATCACTACCCTCCTGATGAAGAGCCAGGGGCAGGGAGTCGGTGCTAAACCAAAGGAGTGAGGCCTGTGGAAAGCCCCTGGGAGTAATATCCTGGGAAGGGGCCAACTCCCAAGACTTATCCCCCAGCCACTGGCTTTCCAGACCCTCCTCCTAAAGACTGCCATGGGTGAGGGCCCCAGGGGCAGGGCTGGGAGAGGGAAGGGGTGGCAGACTGGAGGTGGTTCTCACACACTCACCGAGCACAGACACGGTGGTTCCATATCTTGCAATAGTCGATGGGCTTGCAGCCTATGGCATCTCGGGCGTGGACATTGGCGCCATTCTTCACCAGGACCTCCACACAGCTCAGCAGGCCCTCCCGGGCTGCCAGGTGCAGCGGGGTGGAGCCATTGTGTGTCTGACTGTGGAGGCCCGCCAAGGGGAGGAGGGCAGGAAGGAAGGACAAAGGGCATCTATCCACCAGGTTGGCGAGCAAATGGGCTTCTAGGCCTGCTCTGCCACCAGTCCGTTGGGGAACCCTGGCATGTCCCTTCTCTGTCCTCAGCTGTAGGAAGAGGACTTGGACTAAGTTTAGTTATGGGAATGTGGGCAGTGCAGAACTGCTGGAAAAAGAGCTGGGTCTGCTGGACCTCAGAGACCCCTAACCTCATCCTTGGAAATCAACAGCCCTCCTGCCTCTTCCCCATGCCCGGTCGTGGCCCATAAACCTGTGCGCCCTGGACCCGCCTCCCCCTCCCCCTCACCCTCTGACCTTGCCGCCCTCTTTCCTAACACGTGGCTTTGCACATGACGTTCACTCTGCCGAGGACACTTTCCTCTGGCTCTTTGCATGGCTGGCTCACCATCCTCAGGTGGGACTTTAAATGTCACCACCTTAGAGGTGACTGCCCCTTCCAGGGAGCCTCTCCCTGCCCCTTTCCCTTCCCACCCCACACCCCTGTTTGTTCTCTTCATACGCTGTCATTTTCTTCATTCATTATTGCGCTCATTTACTATCTGCTGCTGCACATGGAGGACATCAGCTTCATGAGGGCAGGAACCTTTCGGTGTGCTCCCCGCTGTATCCCGCCCCTCTGGCCTGGCACTCGGCGCACGGTCCGTGCTGCGTGAGTGAACGCAGTCTCCTGTCTGCCACCCTGCACTTCCCGCGCATTTTCTCAAGCATCACGAGAGAGACAGGCATCACGAGAGAGACAGGCATCACGAGAGAGACAGGCACTGGCCTCCTCCCAGATTTCAGTGGAAGACACGGAGACAGTAAATAGCTCCCAAACTTTGCCGTAAACATGTGGATCTTTTAAAGCTTCCAAAGCCTGGGCCACGCCCCAAACTACTTAACCTACAACCTCGAGGTCGGCACACAGGCTCTGGGCTTTTTGACGCTCCTCACGCGATCCCAATGCACTGAAGAGCACTGAGGTTTAGGGTGGAGATCTGCTTGGGATCTCGATGTTTGCTAGCAGATGGCAAAGCTGGGGCGTGAACTAGGTCTGACTTCTCCCAGAGCCCAATTTCCTAACTGGTACGCCCTGTGGGCTTTCTGTGGGACCCCGTTCTTGTCCCTCCACAGCCCCTCTGCCCGTCCCGCATGGATCTGCCCAGCCTCCAGGCGGGCGCAGGCTGGACTCACCCGTTGAGGGCTGCCCCGTGCTGAAGCAGATAGTGAATGCACGGGAGGACCACGTTCTTGTTCTCCTTGTGGATGACGAGGTGCAGTGGTGTCTGGCCATTTTTGGTGGGCAGGTCCACGGGAAACTGGTACTCCTCTACCAAGACCTGCAGGCATTCCAGGTTGCCTTTTTGGGCTGCAAAGTGGATGGCAGTGAAACCCTGTGGGCGGCAGGAGGGCAGGAAGGGGCTGAGCAGCCTGGGGGCCCCAGGGTCCCAAACCGAACCAGAACAGCAGTTCCTTGGGTTTCCCCCTTCCCTGCTTCCCTCTGACCCCTCCCCTTCCCCCCCCCCCCCCGGAGTCACTCACACCCCTTTCCCACACTAGTATGTGCTCTCTCTCCCTGGATGCCCCCAAATGGCCCTCCCACAGTGGGTAGGTAAAGTAGGACGACCGACCCAGAAAAGGACACCTCTGCGTGCTCTCTGCCGAGTGAGCACTATGTGAGGAGCTCCTGGTGGGAGGGGAGGAGCCTTACCTTGTTATCGGTGACGAACCCCTTAGGGTCCGGACTCAGACAGAACCGCAGCCATTCCAGGTTGCCCAAGGCGGCCGCGTACCAGTCGCAATGGCTGCCATCCGCTCTCTCCTTGCCCAGGCTAGAGTCAGCGCGGGGGTCGGGGAGGAAACGGGGGAGCGATCGGGGAGCAGCGCAGGTCCCGATCAGACCACGGCTTGCGCACGAGGCGTTTAGGGAGGCTGGGCCCGGGCTGGCCGGCCGGCCAGCAGAACGAGGAGGAAGCTACCGCCTTCCTGAGCCCCCCGCCCCCTCGAGAAGCCGGCCCGGGCCCCCGCCCAGCTTTCCGGGCCTCTCAGCAGCCCCCACCCATCCGCTCCGCTCCAGGCCCTGCCCCTCCAGGCAGGCGCGGGGCGGGTTCCCACGCTGCAGCCAGGCCGTCTGTACCGCCCCCCCCATTACCCCCCCTCCCATCCCCCGCTCACCTGGCCCTTCTGAAGGTGGAGTTACTCCTGGGCGCCCCGGAGACTTTCTCCTCCGACTTCAGGGAGACGCGGACCGTGGGCCGGGGCGGCGCGCTCCCCCTCTCCCAGCCGCCGCCCGCCGAGCGGCTCCGCCGCATCTCCCGGGTCCTGCGGGCCCGCCGAGCCGCGAACTCGTGCTGCCGGCGGGGCGGGAGCGGGGCCGAGGCGGGGCGACGGTGCGGGCCCCGGCCTCCGCCGCCCGCGCCCGCGGGTCCTGGAAACTCGGCGCCAGACGCGCGCGCTGCGGGCCGAAGGACCATCGCCTTTGTTTCTGGCGGTCACGTCAACGAGTGCGGATTGTAACAAACAAACAAAAACAAAAAGACGGCGAAGAAAGCGACTCCGCGATCCCACCGCGCACAGAAGTCGCCCAAGTGTCACATCACTTAGGGTTGTTGTGCGCTGACTTCGATCGACCCCCAACAAACGCGCATTGTGGCGTCACCAGGCTCACGCCGTCATTTCACGCGCGTGCGGGGAGCAAAGCGGCTCCTCTCCGCTGTCCCCCTCGCCTGGATTCCCGGTGGCGGGGAACGAGCATCTTATTAGCTATCGACGTGTTTCCGAGCTGCCCTCCAGCAAGGCTCCACACATCGGCAGTGTGGCAAGTTACTGGGGGCAAGTGACGGGACTTCTGTACCTCAGTTTCTGCACCAGCAAAAGGGGATCCTGGAACCCAATTCACAAGGAGGGAAGGGATGCACACAGTGAGAGGCTGGCTGAGTAATTTGCTGTTATTAAAAGGAGCTATTCTAACCAGCGCTGGATGTCATGATTTTAAATAAATGTTCACTAGCTTGTTAGTGGCAACAGTGTTCTGATTTGACTCTTTGATTGCCAGCAAGGGTTAAACAATTGATTATCAGTGTTTTTCTCTTCTGGGACTTAAGGTGCCTCTTTTATTTCTTCGAGGGACTTAAAGTATCTCTTATTGACTTATAAAACTTATTAATATAGTAACCCTTTATATATTTTTGTTGTCAGTATTTTCCTTTTAACTTTTTACACTGTACAGTAGTCAAGCAATCATTGTTGCCTGAGTCAGTGTTGCTACTGAACAGTCTATATTCTCACCCCTTCTCAATTAAAAATGGGCAAAGGGCCTGAATAGACATTTCTCGAAAGAAGATACATAAGTGGCCAATAGGCACATGAAAAGAAGCTCATCACTGATTAGAAGGGGAATAAAAACCACAGTGAGCTATGTCACACCCACCAGAATGGCAATAATGCAAAGCACAGGTACTAACTGTCGTGCAGGGTGTGGAGAAATTGGAACCCTTGTTCACTACTGGTGGGAATGCAAGATAGGGTAGCTACTTTGAAAGTGCATTTGCCATCTGGCAGTCCCTCAAAACATTATACATAAAGTTACCATCTGACACCCAGTCCTTTCACTCTTCCTCAATGTCTCCAAATGGGGCATCCATAGAAATGAAGACATATGTCCACACAAAGACTTGTCCATGAGTGTTCATAGCAACATTATTTATTATAGCCAAAAGTGGAAACAATCACACGTCCATAAACTGCCATATGGATAAACAAAAGGCGGTATATCCGTGCTGGAATAATAAAGTACTGATACATGCAGCAGCATGGATGAACCTGGAAAATATTAGGCTAAGTGAAAGAAGCCAGTTATAGAAGACCACACATGGTGTGATCCCATTAAATATATTTGTATTGATTTCAGAGAGGAAGAGAGGAGAGGGAGAAATATCAGTGATGAGAGAGAATCATGCCCCACACTGGGGATCAAGCCCACAACCTGGGCATGTGCCCTGATTAGAAATCTTACCATGACCCCCAACCACTGAGCACACTGGCCGGGCTGTCTGACCCCATTCACATGACATGTTCAGAACAGGCAAAGCCTAGGATTTGGGAAAGGGCAGGACAGGGTCTGAAGGGTTGGTTAGCAGGACAGGGTTTCTTTTTGAAGCAATGAACATGTTCTAAAATCGATGGTGGGGACGATTGCGTAACTCTGTGAATGTGTTAGAAGTTGTTGAATTGTGCAGTTACAAATCAGTAAATTGTAGAGTATGTAAATTAAATCTCAGTAAAACTGTTATTAAATGAAAACAACCCTATGCCTCGGGGATACCCAAAAGCTTTCCCTAGATACATGGGAACAGGACTTTTATTCCCAGGCTCTCCTCTGATGTCAGTTCTTGATCCAAGAACTCGGCCCTTTTTCTGAAGTTCCGTTTCTCTAATCCTCCTTGCTTCTTAGGAAGTGTCATGGCCTCATTGTATATGAGGCAAAGGAGACGGGAGGGGTGGTGTTATTATAGAAGGGCAGGCAGCTTTCAAAGCAACATCCAGTATCCTGGATGCTCTTCACCCATTTTTAAAAACATATTTTATTGATTTTTTTTTTTTTTTTTTTTACAGAGAGGAAGGGGGAGGGATAGAGAGTTAGAAACACCGATGAGAGAGAAACATTGATCAGCTGCCTCCTGCACATCTCCTACTGGGGATGTGCCCGCGACCAAGGTACATGCCCTTGACCGGAATCGAACCTGGGACCCTTCAGTCTGCTTTATCCACTGAGCCAAACCGATCAGGGCTCTTCACCCACTTCTAATTGGGAGCTTCTCCTCAGCCTTTCACCCCCTCCCCATGTTACTCAGGCTCTCTCTCCAGCAACCCTCCTCCCCTCCTGTCTGGAACACACCGGACTCTTCCCCAGCATCTCTCAGGCAGAGCTGGTTTGAGTCAAACAAATCTCTTGTGGCCTGGCGCCCATCCTCCACTCAAGAAATGTATCAAGATAAATATCTTACAAAGAGAAATTCTGTCGTCGGCTGTAAAAGACACTAGTTGTGGCTAGGGTTTTTTGTTTGTTTTTAACATGGAGAGGATAATTTAACAAACCTCCTGTACCCATCATCTGCAGCTTGAACCATTATCAATGCTTTGCCAATCTTGTTTTCACACAAGATAAACTCTTTATCTCAATTAGTTTTCATTTGGGAGCTTTTACAATTTATATTTACAATACAAATACAAGTACTCCTATCAGAACAAGACATGGAATACAGGTTTGACAATCTGTTCTTTCCCAGCGCTAGGAAGCCAGGGAGAGGGATGGAGTGTGGCCGGCGGGGGCTGAGGGTGGCGCGGTTGGCTCAGGCATATGGAACCTTGAGGACAGGAGGACTTGGGGGACAGCGGGGTGCTTGGACAAGATGCGGAGGGCAGGGGTCCCAGGATGGTGCTGAGGGCGGGGCTAGAATGCAGTGTCGGACGTGGTGTCCTGCGGCGCCCCCTCGCGGGAGTAGAACTCCTCGATGACGCTCTGCGGAATGCGCTTCAGCATCTCCTTGGGGAAGATGCGCAACAGCTTCCAGCCCAGGTCCAGCGACTCGAACACCGAGCGGTTCTCATAGGGGCCTAGGGACCGAGCACGAGAGTCAGGGTGTGTGTGTGTGTGTGGTGTGTGTGTGTGTGTGTATGTGTGGTGTATGTGTGGTGTGTGTATGTGTGGTGTGTGTGTGTGGTGTGTGGTGTGTGTGTGTATGGTGTGTAGTGTGTGTATGGTGTGTGTGTGGTGTGTGTATGTGTGTGTATGTGTGGTGTGTGTGGTGTGTGTGTGTGTGGGGTGTGTGTGTGTGTGGTGTGTGTATGTGTGGTGTGTGTGGTGTGTGTATGTGTGGTGTGTGTGTGTGGTGTGTGGTGTGTGTGTGTATGGTGTGTAGTGTGTGTATGGTGTGTGTGTGGTGTGTGTATGTGTGTGTATGTGTGGTGTGTGTGGTGTGTGTGTGTGTGGTGTGTGTGTGTGTGTGGTGTGTGTATGTGTGGTGTGTGTGGTGTGTGTATGTGTGGTGTGTGTATGTGTGTGTATGTGTGGTGTGTGGTGTGTGTATATGTGGTGTGTGTGGTGTGTGTATGTGTGGTGTGTGTGTGTGTGTGTGTGTGTGTGTGGTGTGTGTGGTGTGTGTGTGTGTGTGGTGTGTGTGTGTGTGTGGTGTGTGTATGTGTGGTGTGTGTGGTGTGTGTGTGTGTGGTGTGTGTGGTGTGTGTGTGTGGTGTGTGTGTGTGTGTGTGGTGTGTGTATGTGTGGTGTGTGTGGTGTGTGTGTGTGTGGTGTGTGTGGTGTGTGTATGTGTGGTGTGTGTGTGTGTGTGGTGTGTGTGTGCGTGTGGTGTGTGTGTATGGTGTGTGTGCTGTGTGTATGTGGTGTGTGTGTGTGTGGTGTGTGTGGTGTGTGTGTGTGTGGTGTGTGTGGTGTGTGTGTGTGTGGTGTGTGTGGTGTGTGTATGTGTGGTGTGTGTGTGTGGTGTGTGTGTGTGTGGTGTGTGTGGTGTGTGTGTGTGGTGTGTGTGTGTGTGGTGTGTGTGGTGTGTGTATGTGTGGTGTGTGTATGTGGTGTGTGTATGTGTGGTGTGTGTGGTGTGTGTGTGTGTGGTGTGTGTGGTGTGTGTATGTGGTGTGTGTATGTGTGGTGTGTGTGGTGTGTGTGTGTGTGGTGTGTGTGGTGTGTGTGTGTGTGGTGTGTGTGGTGTGTGTGTGTGTGGTGTGTGTGGTGTGTGTGTGTGTGGTGTGTGTGGTGTGTGTATGTGTGGTGTGTGTGTGTGGTGTGTGTGTGCGTGTGGTGTGTGTGTGTGTGTGTGTGTGTGTGTGTCGGGGTTACTGCTGAACACCCCAGGCGCCTCACCCTGGTTGATGAAATTCTTTTCGAACTTCTGCAGGAATTCCAGGTAGAGCAGGTCCTCGGAAGTGAGCGCCTCTTCCCCCACCACCGCCTTCATGGCCTGCACGTCCTTCCCGATGGCGTAGCAGGCGTACTGGGGAGGGGCGGGCGGGCGGGCAGGCGGTCACCGCAGGCTCATCACCTAAGCCCTACACGGCCTCCCATATGGCTGAGCTAGGGAGTCACTTTGGGGAGGGATTTTTCCGGGAGAAAAGCCTGTGGTCTAGACAGTCTCAGACCTTCAGCATGTGAAACCAGTCCCCCTCCCCCGCAGCCTCCACCTCCTGGAGCCCCTGGGCCCTCCTTCCTACCAGCTGGTTAGAGACATCCCCGTGGTCCTTTCTGGTCATGCCCTCACCAATGGCGGACTTCATCAGTCGCGACAGGGAAGGGAGCACGTTGATGGGGGGGTAGATCTGGGGAAGCAGAAGGTGTGGCGGAAGGCAAGGTCCAAACCTTCCCCTCCTTCCCACCTTGCTATCCCCCCACCCCATGGTCGTCGGGGGTCCCCCTTCGTCCTGAAGAGAAGTGGGTCACACCACCCTCCTTCCTCTCGCACGGACTCCAGGGCTGAGTGTGTAGGTGTCTGCATGTGTGGGGGAGACGGCACGATCGCAGGGAATGAAGGCCTCACTAGGTCAAAAAGTGTGATGGTTGGACAAGACCAGGTTGAAGCTTAAGTTAGTAGCTACACAGAAAGAACCTGCCCAGCAAAGAGAAAAAGGTCGTAAGGGTGGCCTTGAACGCGTGTTCTAACCCAGTGGTCAGCAAACACCGGGTCACCAGACACATGCGGCTTGCTAGCCGAGGTTTGCTGCTCTGTTGACTGAGTTTGCCAACGACTGTTCAAACCATTGGCACGTTATTTACCATCTACTCATGCCGGTTCCCCATTGTTTTCTGTTCGGGAAAGGGAAGAGAGATGGTATTTCTTTAGTATCTACTATCTGCTAGGTGCTTTCTGTTGGCAGGCGTACTTTATCTTCCAAAGTACAACTGTGTGGTAAGTACTGTTATTCCCGTGT
Source organism: Antrozous pallidus (assembly GCA_027563665.1). Classification (NCBI taxonomy): domain Eukaryota; kingdom Metazoa; phylum Chordata; class Mammalia; order Chiroptera; family Vespertilionidae; genus Antrozous; species Antrozous pallidus. Next base: position 28,446,054 of record CM050523.1, read on the forward strand.
TAGAGAAGAGGAAACTAGGATCGGCGAGGTGGAATGGTTTCTCAGGTTCCCAGAGCCAGCTCGTCTGGATTCTACCCAGACCTGCCTTCTGTGCCTGAACCACAGACTTCCTGGGGGGCACCTCCTTTGTGGGGTTACTCCTAATTCACAGAGACCTGAGGCTCAGGAGGGGGTGGAGAGAGCAGAGTGGGTGGGGAGGGGACAGTACCTGCCTGTTATGAAGCTGTCTGTCCACATAGATCTGCCCCTCTGTGATGAAGCCTGTCAGGTCTGGGATCGGGTGGGTGATATCTACAAGACATTCACTGGCCTCAGTGTAGACGGGGACCAGGTCTCCACCCACTCAGGGCCCTCTGGGTCCTTTCCCATCGTGGGGGTGAAGGAGTAGACGGGGACAAGGAGAGGTCAGTGTCGGCCCCATGGAAGAAGAGAACTCCTGCACATCTGGGCAAGGAAGCTTGGGCCCTTTACGGTGGGGTGGGACGGGAGGGGCTGCGGAGAGCGGTGCAGTGAGGAGGCTCACCGTCGTTGGGCATGGTGAGGATGGGGATCTGCGTGATGGAGCCGCCCCGGCCAGACACGCGGCCCGCCCGCTCGTAGATGGAGGCCAGGTCTGTGTACATGTATCCGGGGAAGCCTCGGCGCCCCGGCACCTCCTCTCTGGCAGCTGAGACCTGCAGCATCCATGGGCATTGGGGTAGGAAGGGGGTGAGAGGCTGAGAAGGTGAACGGAGGCTCGGTGACCGTGGGAAATGGACAGGGGCCGGCCTGGGTGGGCGTGCCCCGGGTGCAGGGGCTGGGGTGTGCCTGACGCCCCTCACCAGCCAGCTCACCTCCCGCAAGGCCTCCGCGTAGGAGCTCATGTCCGTGAGGATGACCAGCACGTGCTTCTCACACTGGTAGGCGAGGAATTCCGCAGCGGTCAGTGCCAGGCGAGGGGTGATGATCCTCTCGATGCTGGAGACGCGGCCAGGGTTAGAGTGCCTGTGCTCTGCGCAGCTCCAGGACTGAGTGGGAAGGCACTGGGGAGCTGGGACTGTGCAGAGCAGCAGAGGCATGGACACGACCAGCCCCTCTCCCGGCCCCCAGGTCAGGGCTGTGGCTCCCGGGAGTGAGCACTCTACCAGGCCCCACACTCTCGCCCCCTGGTCCCAGGTGGGAAAGGAACAGAGGCCGGGGCAGGCGGGGAGTTGGGTGAGTGGGACAGGCAGGCCTAGCAGTATCTGAGGAGGACGACAGCGCCGCGTTTCTGTGGCCTGAAAGTGAGAGACTCTGGCACCTCAGAGGAAGGGCTCTTCCCCTGGGGCAGTGGTCGGCAAACCGCGGCTCGCGAGCCACATGCGGCAATTTGGCCCCTTGAGTGTGGCTCTTCCACAAAATACCATTTGCGGGCACACACGTACAGTGCGATTGAAGGAGTACTCTAATTAAGTTAATAATAACGTACCTACCTATATAGTTTACGTTTAAAAAATTTGGCTCTCAAAAGAAATTTCAATCGTTGTACTGTTGATATTTGGCTCTGTTGACGAATGAGTTTGCCGACCGCTGGGTTTAGGGGAACATCTCATTAGTGGTGACTTTTTGGAAGGATGAAGAGCCCTGACTTGGGACCGTGGTTGGCCACAGGTTGTGGGAGGAGCAGAGGGATTGCAGGCAGCAGGCAGGGTGGTGGTGCAGCTCCCTCTGTGTCTTCCTGAGCGATCCCTACTCCTTACCAGCCTCAGTTCCCCCCTCTGCACAACAAGGGCTTGTTCTCCCAGCCCTGGCCCCTGGCTGTAGCTCTGGGAAACCCCTGAGCCCCTGGACTCTGGGTCCTGGAAGGGGACAAGGCCTGCTGCCTCAGGGCAGTCGGCACAGGAGAGGACTCACTCACGTGGGGTCGTTGGCCAAGTTCAGGAAGAGGCAGACGTTCCCCATGCTGCCATTCTGCTCGAAGTCAGATTTGAAGAACCTGGCTGTCTCCATGTTCACCTGCACACACAACAGGGAAGGCTGGGGCGGGCCCTGAGGTCTCTTCTCAGGAAAGCCTGTAGACTGACTGTCTGACCGTCACTTGGGTGACCCTGGGGTTGAGAGGGCAGAGCTGGTTCTCGGCCCAGTCCTGGGTGTGGTCTCATCAGAGCCCAGAGCGTCAGGCTTCTCCTGGGGGAGCGCTGCTCAGTGCCAGCCCCTCTTCTGGGCCAGCTGCTTCCCATTAACTTCCTGTCCACCCCCCCACACACCAGGCCTTTGTATCTGCCTCCCCAAGCTGTCTTGTCTCCCCAAATTCCCTTGTGGACTCACCTTATAGCTGCCATGGCCTGTGGGGTGCCCTGAGGGACACATGGCCCTCGTCACCGAGCCCACGGCACCCCGTCAGTCACGCTCTTGCCTCTCCCACCTACAGGCCCAGACGCTGACAGCTTCTCTCGGAGGAGTGTGCCTCCCCCGTCAGATCAGGCCATGCCAGGGGCCCAGGGAGACAAGGCTGCCCACCCACAGCTTCCAGAACTTGCCACCCACCAGCCCTCTTACCCCCATGGCTGCAAAGACGATGGCGAAGTTGTCGTCATGGTAATCCATCACAGCCTTGGATTTCTTCACTAGCCCGGCTTGGCGGCAGATCTGGGCGGCGATCTGAGGGGCGGGAGGGGCAGGATTAGGAGGAAGGACGTCAGAGCCCTCCGCTCAGAGTGCCATTGGGGAGGATGGCATTGCCCCGTGGGCAGTCCCCCATCTGTCCCCTGCCAGGGCTTCAGTGGGAGGGACCCACAGAGATGAAAGGGCTGCCGCAGGCCCCACCGCTTTTCCCAGGGGAGACACTGCCCTGGCCTGTGGCTACTAAAGGGCTGAGGGTGCCTGTCAAGAGGAGCAGGCAGGGTCACAGTGCCAGAGAGCAAGGGCCTCAGCCTGGGTGTGGGGCGGCTTGGTTTTCAGAAACCCTGTGCCTCTCCCATAACCCCCCACCAGCCTGCTGGGGTTATCTGGGCACAGAATTGCCCTGGACGGCGGGGTGAGGAGCTAGCAGCCACACTGACCAGGTGGAGGACAGGGGTGCTATGCCCTCTGGCCTCAGACAGTTCCAGGGTGAGCTGGGGCACAGCCGGAGTGTCAGGTGGCGTGGGCAGGGGAGGAGCATCTGGCACCCTGTCACCCCCGCTGCCGCTCTTGGTGGCAGAGGCGGGGCAGAACCTGCCCAGGGGGGCTTCGGTGGCCGTTGGCTGGCATGAGAGGGGTTCACTTGGTGCACGGGGGAAAGCCCGTGACAAGGCCCAGTGGGTAGAGCTGACAGCTGAGCAGGCTGTCGCCATGGGGCTACCCACGGGCTCTCCTGAGCCAGTGAGCGCCCCACGCACTTGGCAGAGGTGTGAAGACCTGCTTGGGGATGGCGAGGAGCCCTGTGCACCCTCAGACCCGGGTCCCCAGAGGACTGTGCCAGTCTGGATGCCGAGGACCCCGCACAGCGGACTCTGCCCACTCGGCAGAGGCCTTCCCGCTCTCCTGCGATCGCCCGCCTCTGCCCTGTCCCTTGTCCTTGGTGGTGCCCAGGGGCCCCCTGGGCCATACCTCGTTGTGGGGGAGCCCGGCTGCTGAGAAGATGGGGATCTTCTGGCCTCGGGCAATGCTGTTCATGACGTCGATGGGCGAGATGCCCGTCTGGATCATCTCCTCCGGGTAGATGCGGTCGTGGGGGTTGATGGGCTGGCCTGGGAGACGCAACCAAGGGGCCTGTGCTCAAGGGGTCACGTCCCCCCTTGCGCCCCCCACCTTCCTCCGTGGACAGCATTCTCTGCCGTGATGGAAACGGGCTCCACCTCCTGGGGGAGCTACTGAGCCCAGGAAACGTGGTTTTGTTTTCATTTTATTGAGGGAGTTTGTTTAAGGAGCCCCATGTCCGATGCCCCCTTGAACCGTGCTGCCCTGGGATACTGGAAGCCACAAGGGGGCAGGAGGTCCAGCTGAGGGCCCCATGGTCGGAGCCAGGACCTCCTCTAGGCTTACAGGTTCTGTGCAGAGTTAGGACGACCTGAGGGTAGGCTCAGGGGCCGCCTGTTTGAGTGGAGATGTGCTCTGTGCTCTGCCTCCGACTTGCTGTGTGGCCTTGAGCCAGCTCAGAGGTCCTCTGTAAACTCACGTGGTAGGGTGGGAGCACTCAAGACAGCCTCCCTTTGAACGGGAGAGAGCCCGGAAGGGGGTCAGTCTGCTTGTGTAAGCCACCAGCCAGCTCTCATGGGCGGGGGCGGGGGGGGGGGCAGGGGGGGGCGGGCAGGGAACCGGAGGGCAGGAGAATGGTGGTCTTGGGGCACCTGTGGAACCCGCACAATGATGATGGCATTCTATGGACTGGACGTGGAGTGCTGATGGCAGTACTTCCAGGTGTGTGGCCCTGGGGGGACAGAGGGCCATTGCTGCTCTCCTGTCACACGTGATTGGCCATTAGTCTGATCAGCCTTGGAGGTGAGCCCTGGCCTGTGTTTGGTGCAGAACTTCCAAGGACAAGCTGGCAGAGGTGATGGGCATGGGGAAGGTGGCTGAGGACTGGTCCCAAAAGCCATGTAGGATCTCCGGTCACTCACCATTGATATCGAGGAAGTCCTCCGCCATGACCATTGGCCCCTTGTCAATGGGTTTGCCAGAACCATTGAAAACCCGACCTGGGGGTATTGGAGAATGCTCAGGGCCAGCCCTGGGTCTCTCACTGCGGCCCACCTTCCACACCATTACCAGCTCCCGCCAAACCCCAACATGCCAAATGCTCTGTCTTCTTCCCCCTCAACCCTCAGTTACCCCCAGAGAGCTGGCTACAGTGACTGTCTCCTTGGGATTCTTCCTTTCTTTCCTGGAAACCTTCATAGGCAAGGCCTCAGCCCAGAACACCACTCTAATGGGGTGATTTGGGTGGCTGGGAAGAGGAGAGGGTCAGGGAGAGCTGATCTATGGAGAAAATTAGGGGATGTGCAGTCCATTTCAGGCTGACTCCATATAGATGGCTGCCTACTGTGCCTCTAGTTTGCTGAGGCTGCCTTCCTCATTCACAAACATCTGCTGTATAGTCAGGCCCTAAGCTGGGGGTCAAAGAGAGAAGAAGACATGACCCCTGACCTCAGAGAGTTCACAGGTGAGGCAGACATGTACACAAACGTGACAATGCCTATGCTAAATGCTTGGTGGAGATTGGATGGCAGGACAGACAAGCATACCCACCCCTGTTCCTCCCCCACCCCCAACCCTCACCCAGCATGTCCTCTGACACCGGAGACCGCAGGATGTCCCCTGTGAATTCGCAGGTGGTCTTCTGAGCATCAATGCCAGAGGTCCCTTCAAATACCTGTGGGACAAGAGGTTAGTGACTCTAACCTCCCAAGAGAAGGGACCCCCATTCTCCCATTTATGCCCAGCACTGAGCAAGGCACTCTCAGGAAAATGGGACATTTCCTGCCTTTGGAGCTTGTCAGCTAATGTGGGAACTTTGTGGGTCGATTCATTTATTCAGCCAGCCAGCATCTCATTGACAGCACTTACCTGAACAATTGCCTTGCTCCCAGACACCTCAAGCACTTGCCCGCTCCTCTGAGCCCCATCTGGGAGGGTGAAGTTGACGATCTCAGCATACTGGGCGAACTGGCAGGAAGGGAGAGCAGCCCAGCAACACTGAGACCAGAGGTGAAGGTCCTGTCCCCTCCCCCGCCCTCCTTGGTCAAGCCCCAAGCTTCTATCCCCCCTCTCGTGCTCAGACACTGTTGGAAACAAACTTGAGGGGCTGGAAGTGGCAGGTTTGACTTTTTTCCCGCAGGCAGTATACCTGAATGGGTAGAAGCACCAACTTTAGAGTTGGAAGACGAGAGTTAGAATTGAAGCTCTGATGCTTAGAGGCTGTGCCACCTTGGGGAGTTATATAATCTCTCTGAGCCTTAGTTTTCTTATCTTTAAAATGGGGATAATAATAATAATAATAACAACAACTACTTCACAGGGCTGCTATGGGGGGGGGGAAGAGATAACATATGTAAAGCCATTAATTGAGGTGCTCTCAGCACCTCATAACAGCTCAGTACAATTTGTAGCTATGATGGCTGTTTAGGTCTTTGGGATGGTCCAGTTGCCGCTGGAGACTAACGGAACACATTGTGTTCACCCAGGAGCCAAGTTTCCCATCTTACCCATGTCTAGAGGCAGCTACGAGCTGGGTCAGGGAAGCTGGGCTGGGCTGGGCCTGCTACACTCACACTGGTCCTCAGCTCTCATCAGCACCGAGAGAGCTATGTCCCATACCTACACTTTCTTCCCAAGGGAAATGCTGGAGAGAATGCATAGCATTGTCCAGGCCCCCGCAACTGTCTTCCCAGATTTACTTCAGGGAGTAAGTTATACTCTTAAGCCAATAAAAATAAATGGTAAAAAGACAGCATCCCTCCCTACAAAGTTCCTAATATTTTGGAAAATCAAAATACTTTTCTAAATTCTCCTTGGACACGAGAGGGAATAAAACAAATGACAAATGAAATAGAAAAGACTAAAAAGGCATCACTTCGTGTCATGACCCATAGAACACATCAAGCTGTGCCATGTTTTCTGATCATACTCAGAGGAAGGTAGAAATAAGAAACAAGACAGACACACTTCATACTGTTGGGGAATTTAAAGACATTCTAAATATAGAAGAACTAGGGGCCCGGTGCACAAAATTCATGCACTGGGGGTGGGTGGTCCGTCAACCCAACCTGCCCCCTCTCACATACTGGGAGCCCTCAGGGGATGTCCAACTGATGGCTCACCCCCCAGCCTGTCGCCTTTCTCAACTCAGTCCCGGCTGCCTGCGACCACCCAGCCCCGGGGGCTGGGCGCTCGCCGCCACTTCCACTCACAGCGCCTGGGGGTCAGGCGCTCTCTGCCGCTGCTGCCACCACCACCACCACCACCACCACCACCACACCACCACCATCGCTGCTGCTGCTCCCACTTCCCTCACAGTGCCCCAGGGGCTGGGCACTCATGCCACTTGGCCCTGCCCCTGCTCCTGATTGGCTGGTAGCATAGCCAATCAAGAGCCAAGGTACGGTCAAATTTGCATGTTTCTCTTTTATTATATAGGATTAGAAAACATTTAGTACTAAGCAATAATGAAAACCTATATATCAACATATATGTAAGGCATGTAAAGTTTTATGTTTATATTTAAAAAGATAGAAGGTTTAGGAAACTAAAAAGAAAAAAGAACAACATTAAAACTCCCAAGAATGTAGAAGAAATAATAAAAGGGCAGAAATCATGAACAGAGAAGCACATATAATAAAGATCAACAAAGCCAATTGGTTCTTTGAAAGCCCAATGAAATAGATATCTGGCAACACTGATTTAAAAAAAAGTAGGCATGAATAAATAATGTTGGAACAAAAAAGTCAAAAGAAGCTATACTAATAATATTGAAAAGGTAATAAAAGGAATTATGAACAACTTTATGCAATATATTTCAGAATTTAGATGAAGTGAGTAAAGTCTTAGCAAAATTCAACTCAAGTCAAAACCAATTAAAAACAAAATGAAAAGTCAGAATATTCCTATAACCATTAAAATATTAAATAGTTTTAAATTTTTTCATGAAGGAAACACCATCCCAGGTCGTTTTACCAGAGAGTTCTAACATTTAAGGAACAAATAGTTTAAAACTCATTCAAGCTTTTCAAAAGACTGGAAGGAAGATATGATCTTTAATTCATTTTATGAGGCAAGCATAACCTTATTGCTAAAATAAGAACTGTGGAAAAATTATAGGCAATCTTACTCCTGAACATAGAGACCAAAATCCTAAACAAGCCTTTAGCAAACCAAATCCAGCAATGTATATATTACATACCTATATGTCTATATATACACAAGCTACAAGTAAACCAAATCATAAAAAATTTAAAAGCAAATATGAAAATAAACACAAACAAGTAAAAATAATAAAAACCAAGTTGGGATTATTCTAGGAATTCAAAATTAGTCTAATTTTAGAAAGTCTATTCATGCAATTTCTTTATTAGTGGATAAAATGGTTTAAAAAAACTTGTGGTCATCACAAACATTTTTTTTAAGTTAAAAAAACTCAAAATTATCCATGATTAAAAGAGAAAGACAAGAATAGGGATTGGGAAGCCAAATATATATATTTGAAAGGAAACTAGACTTTGGGTGGTGAACACACAATGCAACATACTAATGATGCATCATAGAATTTTACACCTGAACTTTATATAATGTATTAACCAATGTTGCCCCAATAAATTTAATTTTTAAAAGATAAGAAAAAACTACTCTATGAAAACAGAGAATAAAAGGGAAATTCCTTAACCCCCAAAAGTATCCTTCAAACTGAAAATATTATACTCAATGATATAACATATAAACATCCCTTTTAAAATTAGGAGCAAGACAACACCTGCTGCCATCACTCTGTTTGGTGTGCACTGGAGGAACTAGACAAAGTAATAAGATGAACAGAAAATAAAGATTAGAAGGAAACAAAACGGCAAAATGAAAACTCCCCAAATCCTACACCAATAAAGAGCATAGCACTCCCAACTCTGTAGACCAATTTCTTATATAGGTGCAGAAATGATACATTGTTACTCAGTAAATCAATCAGGTATTAAATAAATTACAAATAGGGTTTTTCCCCAAGAATGCTAGCCTAGGTCAATCAACATTAGGGAATTTGACAACAATTGACAACAACAACAACATAATAATAATAGGGAATTTGTCAACATAAGTGAGAAGAACAACCCCCAGAGGCTTAGATAAATAGAAACTTAAAAGGTGTTTGACAAATTTCGGCAGCTGTTTCTAATACGATTTTATGTAAAACAAGAGTGGAAGGCAACTCTTTGAACACTAGATGATTTACCAAAACCAACATCAACATCCTGGTAAACGGTGAAATGCTAAACATTTTCATTTCAGTAAAATCAGTAACGCAGAGCCGCCTGTATCACTGTTGTTACTTAAATTTTTTTTTAGGGGGGGGAGAGAAACTCCAAACAACCAAACCAAACCAAACAAAAAGAAAAAGAAAAAAGTATCCCAAAACCATAAATGGAGAACTAACTTACTTTCTTTCTTTCTTTCTTTCTTTCTTTCTTTCTTTCTTTCTTCTTCCTTCCTTCCTTCCTTCCTTCCTTCCTTCCTCTCTTTCTTTCTTTCTTTCTTCTTCCTTCCTTCCTTCCTTCCTTCCTTCCTTCCTTCCTTCCTCTCTTTCTTTCTTTCTTTCTTTCTTTCTTTCTTTCTTTCTTTCTTTCTTTCTTCTTCCTTCCTTCCTTCCTTCTCTTTCTTTCTTTCTTCTTCCTTCCTTCCTTCCTTCCTTCCTTCCTTCCTTCCTCTCTTTCTTTCTTTCTTTCTTTCTTTCTTTCTTTCTTTCTTCTTCCTTCCTTCCTTCCTTCCTTCCTTCCTTCCTTCCTTCCTTCCTTCCTTCCTCTCTTTCTTTCTTTCTTTCTTCTTCCTTCCTTCCTTCCTTCCTTCCTTCCTTCCTCTCTTTCTTTCTTTCTTTCTTTCTTTCTTTCTTTCTTTCTTTCTTTCTTTCTAAGTGGTCAGAGCAGAGAAATTCTTCAAAAATGTCAGTCTCTCTGGAAATGTTCCAGATTATAGGAGACTAAACAAACATAATGACATAATGACCAATAGCAAGATATAATTTCCCTTATGTGCACATGATATTATAGAGCTAGAAAAACCCAAGAGGGTCTAGTCAAAACAAAAACAAAACAACAAACCCCTGGATTAATAAGAAAATTTGGCTCAATACAAAATAAACATACAAAAATTAAATGCTTTTCCTTCCTTTTCTAGCAACAAGCAGAAGAGGAAATGGAAAAAAAAAAGCACTCCATTCACAATAGGGCCAAAACTCATAAAATATTAGAAGTAAATTTAACAAGAAAGATATGGGAAAAATAATAAAATCTTATAGGTCATAAAATAAGCCCTGAATAAATGGAGAACATTGTTTTTCAAGACAGAATGACTTGCCAACATAAAAATATAAATCCTTCAAAAATATATAAATTACATGCATTCCCAAAAGATTCTTGTTTCTCTTGGAATTTAAAATGACCTTAAAATTCATATAAAAATGTCTGAGAATATCCAAAAACAGTTTTAGAAAGGATCAGGGGTAGGTTGCCTTAGTGGTGATTGTTGGTGTGAGCAGACAAATGGGTAGGTGGGACAAACTAGAAAATCCGGAGACAGAAGTCAGATTTTAGGGACTAAATATGACAGGTTAGCTCACAGCGGGGCTAACATAACAGGCATCCACTTAGAAAACGCTCACATTAGAAACACAAATACATTCCAGGCATGTAAAATTTTTATATATAAAGCTGAGAAAAACAAACATCTTAGAAGAGCTTTTCTTCTTCCCTTTCTTTCTGAATAATCCAGTTAAAAGCAGGATGAGAGAGATGGCTTTAAGACAAGACATCCAGAAGCCGTCAGTGGAAAAACTGGAAATATTTGATGACATAAACATTTTTACTTTCCATTTGGTAAAGATATCATACACAGATGTGAACAATAAACACAGAGCTCCCCCGACTCAAGCCACACAGCTCACAGAGTGAAATCTAAACAGATGAAAAGACGCTCCTCTCCCCTCATCCTCAGGGAAAGGCACAGAAAAGCAAGCCAGGACTCATTTTCATCTCTTTGACAGACACAATTACAGCAGAGAACATAATCAGGATGGGCAAGGGTGTTGAGAAGTGAGCCCTCTCTTACAGGGTTGGTAGGAATGTGAGTTACCTGAATCTTGCTGGGATAACCCCCAAACTGTCAATGTCTATTTAAAAATAAATATACACTTTGAGCCAGCAATTCATTTCAGGGCATCTATCCTATAGCAGCCATAAATACATCAGTATAAAGAGGATATATATTGTACTGTTTGGGACAGCAAAACCCAGAAACAGGCTGACTGTCTAGGAGCAAGTCACAGGACATCCATACCATCCCCTGCTATACTGCTAGAAAAAAAGAATGAGCAAAATGTGCATCTATTGGATGTTCTAAGAGACGGATAGCAATGTAAACCTCTGACATGCCTATATTTGCCAATATATAGCAGGATGTTTACGTGGGTTATTTCAATAGACAGAGAGTTAAAGTTTGTGTGTCTTTTCTTTGTTTCACTAGATCCAAGGAGCATTTTTTAAAAATTAAAATGTAATAAAAATTTGGAACATATTCAAATGGTTATTCACCATCATTACTATCCTTTTATCCCCTGCTCTTTACAAATTAGTGACCTTGATGGCCAGGGAGGCGGGGCGGATGGCTCAATTTGCCAACCGGGTGTGACCAGCGCGGGGTCCACTCCCACAGGCACCTCTGCTGGGCTTGAACCTGAGGCAGGAGAGTGGGCAGCACTGACAGTCACCGAGGGAAGCTCTGGCTTGGGTCCCTTCTCGACCTGTGAAGAAGATGCCTGGAAGGCGACCTGATTCTCCTCAAAACCACCCCTCAGACCCTTTGGAGGGGCTTTTTGGGGGAAGAGGCCAGGCCCAAGAGGAATGCTCAGAGGTCCGCGGGGCGGCTAACCCCCAGCTGTCTTTGGCTTCTCGGCCACAAGAGGGAGCCCGAGAGCAAGGGCTGTGGGGCCTGGGACGCAAGTGAGAGAGTCCTGGTTCTACTCCCTCTGCGGCTATCTGAACCCGCCGCTGGCTGCTTTGCAGAGCTGATGCCGGACCGCTAACCTCCGGAGGAAAACTGCTGGCGGAACATAGGCCAGAGTGGGCCCAAAGGAAATCAATGGGCCCAATAGAAGCCAGGCAGCAGGGTGATAAAAAGCCATCCTCTTAATGTGGGTTTATGTGGGCGAGCGAGGGTGGGAGGAAAGGAGAGCGAAGACGGAGTGGCACACTGTGTGTCCCTGACAAATGACATCAGAGAAAGGAGCTTTAAATAGCAGAGAGGCCACAGCCACACAGTCGGAAGAACTGTCAGAACCGTCCCACCCAGGCACAGGACGTGCAGCCTGGGATCCTGCAGGAGGAGAATGCCGGGCTCCGGGTGTCCCCGTGTGGGTGTTCATTTGTAGGGAGTGGTGGGCATAGGCACTGAGTTTGGAGCAGAATTCCGTGGAGCAAGAATGAGCTTTTGATGGGAGGAGCGCGTTTCCCAGCTACCTCCTGAGCAAGCCTGATCCCTTCGACTCTCACTGTCGTTACTGAGAGCATTATTTGTTCATTCATCTCATTCACGTATACATCCTTCCTTTGAACACACTGCGTTCCTACATTGGGTTGGGTGTTCCATGGAAGTGCAGGGAGGGGCTCAGGGAGCTCAGGGAGCGGGGACAGTACAGGACAACCCATCTCCTCTGCTGGGCACTCAACTGGGTTCTCAGCCAGCCCTCCCTCAAGCACAGGGCAGCTGCTGTGCACACTCACTCGGAAGTTCTTAGGAGCTTGCACCTCGGAAGATCAGATGAAACTGTGGAAACTACCCAGATAGCGCACGGAGACATAACTACATACCTTTAAACTTTTGCATGCAAGTTCAAGGCCCTTATTCCCTGGCCTAAGAACCTCTGGTCTACACAAAATTTCCCCCCCAATATTTTTCAATCTCAGGATGGAAGCAGGAAGTTAATTGCCTGTGCGATTCAATGCGGACGGGAGGTGGCGCTGTAGAGGAGGAATTGTGGCATTTTGCCCAAGCAACTCCGGAACAGGGAAAGGGGTGTGAGACAGTGAAGAGGGGTGCAAAAAGGTGCCTTTCGAACTTATAAAACGAAAACTACCGATTCCTCTCCTTCCCCTCGCAAGCCCAGGGGCCATCACTCGGCTATCCTGTTCTTTAAGAGTCCTAGATATATGCGATCATCATAGAACCGTAGGTCTGGGGAGCTAATTACAGTTTCTTAGTCTGGCCTACTTTACAGTTGAGAAAATGGGTGTCTGCCTAGGTACTGATTCTTCACATGGCAGCGGCTCCTACAGACTGACAGGTAGAGTGGGGGGCCTGGGGGAGGTGGCGGGGGCAGGCGATGGCACCAGTGTTGAGTCAGGCATATGAGTGCATCTTCCTTCCAGCCAGAGCTATTGCTGTTCTCAAGGAGAACAATAATCACACATTTACCCGACTGAGCCTCACAGCAGCACTATGGTCACTTGATAGACGAGGAAACTGGGACTTGCAATCCTAGTTCTGTCAATAGGGAGTGGAGCCCAATATTCTGCATTTATAACAAGTTTCTTGTTGGTGCTGATGCCGCTGATCTAGAATTGACAGGTGGCTAGCAGAGGGTGAGATGGAGCTGGGATTAAGTCAAGAAGTCAGACTGTCTGGTCCCAGTGCACACACACATAACTGTTCCACCACACTGCCTCTCAGGGCGTCCCCAACATTAATGGGTCAACAGTAATTTCCACTGAATGTGGAATCTGTTTTCCAGAAATGAGTAGGACTGATTTCTTTAGTATAGTTGGCTTAGGTTTTTTGGTGTGTGTGTGTGTGTGTGTGTGTGTGTGTGTGTGTGTTTTGGAATATTTTTATTGGTTTCAGAGAGGGAGAGAGAGAGATGGAAACATCAATGATAACAGAGAATCATTGATTGGCTGCGTGTGTGTGTGTGTACACCCCCTACTGGGGATCAAGCCCACAACCTGGGCATGTACCCTTGACTGGAATTGAATCTGGGACCCTCCAGTCTGCAGGCCAACACTCTATCCACTGACTTAAACCAGCTAGGGCTGGCTCAGGTTTTGACAGGCCTTTATTTAATTGTGCTAATACTTATTTATTCATTCATCTCATTCACTTACTCATCCTTCCTTTGAACACACTGAGTTCCTACAGTGGGTTGGTGTTCCATGAAAGTGCAGGGAGGGACTCTGGGGGCTTAGGATTGATCAAACACCGTCCCATGCCCAGTAGGAGGCACAGTGGGGGGAAGTGGACAGGGAGGTAACAGGTTGCCGGGTGGTGAGCAAATGCCCCAGTGGATGGGATACTGACAATGAGGCCGGACACAGGCTGAGGAAGTCACATGTAGCCGTTCTAATGATGAAGAAGGAGGAGCAATAGCCTGGATTCCCCAGCTCACTGGTGATAGAAGCAGGTCCCCCAAGGCCTAGAGTGAGACCTCCACCCCCAGAAAGGCAGGAAGGGGAAACTTCGGGTGGCTGGGTGAGAGCTGGGGAGGAAGATGTGGGCGTGAGGGACAGGGGGCATTTAGGGGCAGGGCAATTTAGAAGAAATTTTGCAAATCCTGGCCAGGGGCCAGGGACTCCTGGGGTTTGGCCTTGGCGCCTGGGAAGAGGCAGAAGTCTTACCTTGACCTGGTCCAGCACCACCAGGGGCCCATTGACGCTGCACACAGTCCTGTAGGCTGGGGGAGGAGCGGGGGAGGGTGTCACATCCAGATACACATACACACACACACACACAGAGGCATCTTTGGCCTTCCCCTCCCTCCCTCTCAACATCAGCCCATCCCCTCCCTGGCCTGGGCCATCAGGGTCATTAGCTGTGACAGAGCCAGCCACCATTGCTGTAAGGGTCATGCCCCTGCCTGCAGGGCTCCACAGCCTTGGACACCTGCAGGAGGCTGGGGGAGGGCCGGGCTGGGGCAGAGTCCTCCCCTCCCCACCACACAGAGGCCTTTCTCATCCCTGAGGCTGCTTCCCCTCCAGCTTCACCCCTTCCTCACCCACTCCCTCCTCTCTGACCCCCAGTGTTTTCCCAAAGCTCCCAGCCCCCAAGCCCCAGCTGTGGCCAATGGCCCTCCCCTGCCCTCACCAGGACCACACTTCTATCACCCTATGCTGACTGAACACTGTGTGTGAAGGGGGTGCAGGCACCCGTGAGAAAAGCATCCAGCACCCCTGCTCTACCTCGAGGCCCTGCCAGGGAGGCTCCGGGACTCCCCAGGTCCAGTAGGTGCCCGTGGGGGAGGAGAGAAAGCGACAAGGAAGGAGGAAGCAGCCCAGCGTGGCTGCAGAGACCCACAAAGGGGGAAATTGAGCTGTGCTTGCAGGGAGCGATTGGGTTACACATCAGAAACTCTTCCTGGCTGTTGCGGGGGGGCCCCAGGAGAAGCAGCCACGCAGGGCAGACAGGGAGCCTACTTTGGCTCCTCGAGGGGCTGGCTGAGGGGCCCTGGGCCCTCCCTCGCCCATACCCCTGGGGTACAGAGACCTTCGCTGGTGTCCTTATAAAGCCCCAAGGACACCTGGGATGAGGAAGTGGGCAGCAGGATGGGTAGGGTCTGTGAGGCCGCTGGGCCTCTCACAGGTGGGAGGTCAGCCCAGAGGTGAGTGTCCAGACATCCTTTTATCAGACACACAGGGCCCTCACACAGCTCGCAGGCGGCAGAGGAGGGGCTGCGATCCCTCTTCTCAGACACATTGCCTTATGCTGTCGGCCAGCCTGGCACCCAGCCCCCCCACACCGAGGAAACCAAAGGGCCCTCGCTCACACCCCCTGATGGTCATATCCAACTTTTGTTGGATATGAGTTACCCATTGGGTGAGGGTGTTTTTGCCCAGATAACTGCAAGGCTTTCCTGGGTTTAGACAACTAGGAAACTTAAGAACAGGAGATGGGCCCCACAGGTAAATCCCTCTTGGGCTTGGGCCTGGAGCAGGGGCAGTGCTGAGGCAGGGTGCTGAACCAGAGGATCAGGGAGGGCACTTCCTCCATCGGCCTTCCTGAGACCTTGTCGCCTCTCCTCCAGCTGCCGGCCCACCCCCGCTCCATTGTCCTAGCTGACACTTTGGGTTGCACTTTGGGCTGCAGGCTGGTGGAGCCCCTCCCTGACCCTGTCTCCCCACCGCCTTCCCTGTCAAAGACTCAGCAGGGGGCTCTGGCAGCCCACTAATTAGGGCGGCCCAGCCACACACCTGCAGCTCCTGGGAGAGGGCTGAGGCAGGCGCCCAGGCGTGAGGCCAGGGTGGGGGCAAGACCAGGGCAGCAGGTCCCTCACCTCCTCCCTGATCCTGCTGGAGGGATTAGGGCAGGGAGGCAGGGGCTAGACGCTGAATCAGCCCAAGACCCCGCGGGTTGGAACTCTCAGAATAACTGGCCTGGCCTTTCAGTTGAGGAAACTGAGGCAGCCGGGGGTGTGGCGCCCAGGCTCTGGGCAATCTGACCTGGTTCCGTCCCCTCCAGCCAGGCCACCAGCCTCGCCATCATCACTTTTGCTTCTGCTGTGCCCCCACCCTTCACCCCATCAGCCTAGCAATTTGTGCCCCACACCACCAGATACAGCTCCGTGCCACCTCCTCCCCTGGGGAACAACTCTAGCTCTGGGGGTGGCAACGGGGTCCCTTCTTTCCTGGAGTGGACATTGTTGGGCTTCACTCCTCACCCCAACTCCCCCCTTCTTTCTGGCTCATTCCCTCCCCAGCCCCTGAAGTGCCTCAGGCCATGCATGTCCTCCTCTAGGAAGCCTCCTAGATTCACTCTACCCATTGGCCCCGTGCAGTGGTCGGCAAACTGTGGCTGGTGAGCCACATGTGGCTCTTTGGCCCCTTGAGTGTGGCTCTTCCACAAAATACCACGGCCTGGGCGACTCCATTTTGAAGAAGTGGCATTAGAAGAAGTTTAAGTTTGAAAAATGTGGCTCTCAAAAGAAATTTCAGTCGTTGTACTGTTGATATTTGGCTCTGTGGACTAATGAGTTTGCCGACCACTGGCCCTGTGAGCCCTGAGGCTGGGAGCCAGCTGCCCTCCTCCTATGCTCCTTCTGTCTCTGCACAGAGTTCTACTGGAAGTGTTTGTAAGCCCTGGGTAGAAGACCAGAGTCCTGCCCAGCGTAGGAGGCAGCAGCTCTGGTTTTGTGCCTATCCCACAGGGAGACACTCCTCGGGCCCTGAGGAGGGAAGGAGGGAATTGGTGAGAGCTGCAGGTACAGGGCACATGGGGAACCCTGCCAGCCCTGGGGTTGGGCTGGCAAGGCAGGCCTGGGGCTGGCCCCAGGATGTACCCTGTGAGGACACTGGTGTGCCACAAAGCAAAGGTGGTGGCCTTTGTCATTGCAATGACACCTTTGATGCAGCTGTGGAGTCTGAAGGGGCTCCCCCTGCACTGACCCTGGCCTCTGGGTCAGCTGTTGTGTGTGAACACACTTGTTCCAGCGGGGTCCACACAGAGCAACACACTTGCAAACCTGGGCCTGGAGAGGGGGAGGGTTGCTGCCACCCCTGGATTCCAACCTGTTGACTATAAACAAGAAACTGGCTGGGAGGGATCTGACTGGGGGTTCGGTGAGGGCGGGGGTGCAGCTTGCAGGGTTCCTGGGAGGGTACATTCCAGGGAAAAGAAAAGCAATGCATGTTGGTCCGGACTGCAGAGCCCACAGCCCACTCAGGGCCCCAGGGTCCTGGCAGCTCTCCCGTCCCCACAGGAAGGAGGGAGACAGGAGAAGGGACTGGACGAGGGTCAGCGGACTCCTCAGGTCTCCAGGCCTGGGCTCTGGACCCAAACGGGGCCCACTCACTGCATATTTCTGGGCCTTAAGGACCCCCTCTGCCTCGGGGAGGATCTGGGGCTCCATCCTCTCTGCACCCACACAGGGCAGAGCTGGCAGGGCATCTGGATCAACCTTACACTGCTCCACTCAATTGCTCCTCAGTGGTGATGTACTCCACCCTTAGGGCCTGTGGGGGCCTAAGGAGGTGCCTCACACCCCCTGGACTCCTCTTGGGCCTTGGGGCTCCACTCCCAAATGCAGACTGGGCTCTCAGCTGCCTCTCAGGCCGCTCCTCCCCCCAGCAGATGTGTAACTGGAGAGGAGGGAGGGGTGGTTGTGCTAGACCAGCTTCTCCCCAAACACACCCTCCAGCAGCCTCTGGCTCAGCTCAGCTGGTGCTGGCCAGGCCGGTTTCCTCCAGTGAGCTGGGCTGCTGAGAATTCTAGAATAAGCCTGGGCAGGGAGGGTGACCTTGGACTAGGAGAAATGGCGGAGGCAAAGAGCTTTCTTTGGTCTCTGTCCCAAACACCTGAACTTGGGCCACCTCTGCAAGGCAGGCCCTCAAGCCTCTGCAGGGCCACGCCCTCCGCAGCCTGCAAAGGTGCACTCTGGCCCACACACCTGTGCACCTGGATGCCAGGCGCTCCCCCTCCCCCGCTGCACACACACAGACATGAACAGCACCTGAGCACACCTCCCCGTGTTCTCCCCGTGAGCATGCACGCTTGAGCATATACACCCACACGCACACCCCCCTTCCTGGGTGTACAAGTTGCACACACAGTATCTACCTTTCCCACTTTGTCCAAAATGACATACTCACATTTCTTCACTCTGATCGCACACACACTCAAGCTATCACACACATTCACTCATATCTTCACACGAGTGAAGATGGGAGCATGCAGGCACGTGCCTTCCCTGGTTATACACACAGACAGCCACCCCAGAACGCACACGCGGCATGCACCCTCTGATGTGACACACGCGGTGTCCCGTAGTCCCATCCAGATGCACACCAGCTCTGCATGGCTACAGACACACCCCAAGAACACTCAACCACATGCTTCCTCATGCTGGGCCTTGATACATACCCTAAACACACATGTTCACATGCACACACACTCTCAGGGGCAGTTGGGTGCTCTCCCTGGACTTGGGGTCTCCAGAGTGGTGACAGGGAGCTTCCTGCACCTATTCTCCTGCCCTCTCCTCTGGAGCAACCTAGGCTCGGACCCCCATCTCTCCACCTGCAGAGGTGGCTCCTGCGCAGGCAGCTTATGGTGTCACTGCACTGGACTGAAAGCCCCCAGGCACCCCCCCTCTGGTCCTCCTCTTTCCCTGAGCTAAAAAGCAGCGCCCGAGGACCAACAGCCCACCCCACACTCACCCACTGAGGGTCATACTCACTGACACGGGGGTGAGTAATGTAGTTTCGGGTGACTGCCTGCATGTGCTTGCGAGCTGCACCCAGGTCGCAACCACTGCTGGGGAGCCCCCCGGGCCTACTGTCTACCTCCATGGCCATGGTGAGGTGTGGAGCTGGAGCAGAGTGTCCAAGCCTGCTGAGGCAGGTCCAGCACTGCGGGTCCAGCCGGAGCCGGAGAGAGCCGACCAGCCTGCCTCCGTGGCTACCCCTCCCCTTTCTCCTTCCCTCCTCCCCCTCGTCCGCTGTAAACAGGGAACCTTGGTTTCCTGGAGCAATTCCAGATCTGGGAGGTGCCTAGGCCACCTGAAGCAGGAGGATGGGGGAGGGGGACACAGGGGTCTGGCTGGCTTCTCTCACCTCTTGTGGTTCCTCAACCTGCAGCCAGTGTGAACTCATTTCCCCCCCCCCCGGGCCTGGGACTTCAGGTGCTCTTACAGCCCCACACCCCTCACCACATCCCTTCCTGGTCTCCCTCTCAACCTTCCCTTCACCATCCCCACCAGCAAACTGCTGTCACCCTGCACCCCTTTCCCTGACCACACGGGGTACTGCTTCCCCTGCACAACTCCATGATCATCTTTTTTGAACACCTAGGGAGGATCACTCTTGGATCGGCTTCAGTGCCACCTCCTACAGGAAGCCTCCCGGGATCCTCCCGCACGCCAGTCACCACACATCTGTCTCTTTCCTGTGCCATGCCCTTGAAGGGGACCAAAGTTCTGCCACTCCAAAGCTGCCTTTTGGGATATTGATTTTAAACTGGTTATTAAGAAACAAGGCTCAGAAAGAACCTTTGACCCGCTCCCTGTTCCTGCTTAAGAGATCAGATGGGAAAACCTGCTTAGCACAATCACCGGAGCATTACTTAGGCCCCCAGCAGAAGCCTGTTGATGAGACCCCTACCCCCTCACCAGCCCCATTGGTTTCTGGGTTGCCGAACGAAAAATCTACCTCCAGGGGTTCCATTCTTCCCCAATTACCTGCAACTCATCCATTTTTTACTTTTAAAATCTAATACCCTACTTCCCCCTTTTCTCCTTTGTCCAGAATGACACATGTATCCAGTTCGGCCTTGCTGTCTTTGGAAGAGTCATGCTTTTATGAATTCGAGGTGTGGATGTATTAAAATCCCGTTTTCTCCTGTTCATTTCTGGCCATGTGGTTCCTAGCCCAGCTGGAAGAACTCAAAAGGTGGGAGGAAATCTACTATTTTTCAGCCCCCACACCCCTTTGGAGAGTTCTCTTTGGCTGCTGTCACTGGTTGGTGAGCCCCAGAGTTGAGCCTGTCTCCCCTCCATCAAACTTGGGTTCCTGATGCCTTTCTGTCTCATTCTGTTGACAGCTCCCTGAGAACCAAAACAGGCCTCTCCATCTGATCTCAGAACCCGGCTCATTTCTGGTTTCCACTTCAGCGTCCACGCGGCCGGCCTCTCCTGGCATGCTTAGCCCAGGGCAGCGAGTACAAATGGAGGAACATGTTTTGGGCGGGTGGCTGAACAAATTGTGCTTTCCCCTGGGCCAGTGCAGTGCAACACAGGTCCTCGGGGCAAGACAGGGTGCACATTGGGTGGTGGCTGGACTTGCCCAACCCAAGCTCCTCCCCAATCACCCATATGTCTCATTCCAGACTCAGGGTTCTCCTCCCAGCACCCCCCCCCCCCATTCTGGGTGGCTCAGGGCAGCCAATTTGAAACCAAATACTGGTGTGTTTTTTCCAGAACAGACTGGAGCAGACTATTTCTCCCTACAGAGTCCCAATCTTATCCAGCATCCCCCTGGCCTAAGGACCCATTTTAGGGTCCTATCTCACTAATTCCCATTCTTTCCAAGAACTCTCTTGGGCTGGGGCAGGGATGGGGGTGACCAGGAAGGGCTAGCAGGGGGCGCTCTTTGTGGTGCTGGACAGTTCCTATTGTCAGTGGCGGCCCGTGAATCTTACACGAGGGATGAAATGACGGGAACGGTGCACGTATGGTACCCATGTCAATTGTCTGGTTTGGGTGGTTACCATAGTTACGGAAGGAAGATGCAACAATTGGGGAAAACTGAGCGAAGGGTACAAGGAGTTTTCTGGGCTATCTTTGCAACTTCCTATACATCTACAATTATTGCAAAATAAAAAATTAAATGAAAGTTTAAAAAAATACTCATAGTGCTGTGTCTGTGGTGGGTGGGCCTTTCAAAGCAGGTGGGGTCTCACCTGGGTACTGTCTCTCAGGCGCTCTGGATCCGCCCTTTTAAAAGGATTTAGCATCTCCTCCATCGAGTATTTTTAGGTTTGAAAGAGGAGTTTGCAAAGGGCAGTGCTGCACCGGGAAAGGCGTGGATGCTGCTACCACGGGCCTGGGAGTTCCCGGGGTGGGAACTCTAACTGGGAGTGGGAGGCGGGTGACCGGATCCCCCCTAACCATGACCATGGCCCCAGTTTCCGCCCCTCCCATGAGAGATCCCTCCTCCACCTTGGCCACGAGAGGGATAGAGGGGTTCGCGGGGCAGGTGCTGTGGGGACTGTTTCCCTTCGTCATTGCTTTCCTTTTATTTCAGTGAGAGACACGCACGCACACCACACTCACACGCACAAGCTGCGTGGCCAAGGCTGCCTGGCCCCGGTCCGGAGTCTCTGGCGGGGAGGGGGGCGGGCGGGCGGCTGCCCACCCGCGCTGGGTCTGGGAGGCGCACCGGGTCTGGGAGGCGCACCGGGTCTGGGAGGCGGGTGTGCGGTGCTTGGGGCCGGTGTCTCAGGGGTGGAGGCTTAAGCGCTAGCTTTCTTGGCGCCCCGGGGGCTGCCGACTCGCCGTTCCCGCCGGCCGTGGGGCGGGCTGTAGGGCTCGAAGGCGGAGGAGCCCAGGTCGCAGCCGGCGGGCAGGTCCAGGAGCGGGGCGGCGGAGAAGCAGAGCGCCGTGGGGAGGGCCCGCAGGGGCGGGGACCCGGAGGCCGAGCCCAGCGGGGCGAGGCGCGGGGAGGAGTTCCTGGGGTCGCCCAAGGCGGTGCCCCTGTGGCCGGCGGGCAGGCCCAGCAGGCCGGGCGTCAGGGCCAGGAGGCTGGGGGCCCGGGGCGCGGGCAGCAGCCGGCCCTGCTCCAGCAGCCGCAGGATGTTGGAGGTGGCGAAGGCTTCGGACGCCGCGGAGGAGGACGCCCGCTGCTCCAGGTCTCTGCTCTGGTCTTTCTTCTGTTTGGTGCGGCGGTTCTGGAACCAGACCTTCACCTGGGGAGACACGTGCCAGGAAGGGAAGGGGGACAGGCAAGGCCAAGGGGGCAGGGGGGGAGAGGAGGAGAGGGTACAGGGGTAAGGAAATGGGGGAACAGGAGTGGAGTGAGAGGGGAAAGAAGAGCATTCAGAGTGTCATTAAGGTCTTCCCCGCCCAGCCTGCTCTGGGTGAACTGATAAAAGTCCCTGGCCCCCAAATCATCGGTCTCCCTTCACTGCTAAGCGGACTGCGCCTAGGATGGAGGAATGGATTGGCAGATGGAGGGTGGAGTTTGGAGGCACAAATGAAGTTCCCTTCTTGGTTCAACTTATCTTCTTCCACTCTGAGCCAAGGTCATGGTTTCAGCCATTGATGTGCTAGTAATTCCCAACCTGAGATCCAGGCCATTATCCAACTGCCTGCTGAACTCCACATGTACATCCCTGGCTGGTGTGGCTCAGTTAGCTGGGTGTCGCCCTGTGCACCTGAAGGATTGTCGGTTCGATTCCCCGTCAGGGCATATGCCCAGGTTGCAGGCTCCACCCCTGGTAGAGAGAGTGTGCAGGAGGCAGCTGAACCGTTTTTCACTCTCATATTGATGTTTCTCTCTATCTCCCTCTCCCTCCCTCTCTGTAAAAATCAATTAAAAAAAACGGAAAAAATATATATTTATGTATATCGATTTCAGAGAGGAAGGAAGAGGAAGAAACATCAATGATGTGAGAGAATCATCGGTTGCCTGCCTCCCGCACGCCTCCCACTGGGGATTGAGCTCGCAACCCAGGCCCTGACCAGCGATCGAACCGTGACCTCCTGATTCTTAGGTCTATGCTCTACCACTGAGCTACACCAACTAGGCAATAAAAATCTTTGAAAAATAAAAATAAACTGCACATGTACAGACCCAGCTCAGATCCGCTCTCCCACACAGGGATCTCTCCCCACCTTCCCCAGCGCAGGCCTCCCCTCTGTCCTTCCCCATCTTGCCTGGTGCCTCTCAACTCTGGCTACCCATGAGAGCTAGCTGGGGAGCCTACCGCACTCCTATCCTCAGACCGATCCACCTGAATGGGGCTGGCTGGGACCCTGACACCCGGTGATCCCAAGGTAGGAGAACCACTGTTTAAGGATCTCTTGCCTCACATCCAAGCCTCAGCATTTGCAGGTCTGGGAGCAAGAAACTGGAAGGTTCTGGCTCATGCCTTCCCTGGCTCTGACCTGACGTGTGTGGGCACCCCAGCCTGTTCTCATTCTGCAAACAGCTCCCATTGGCCACTTCATGGGCCAATGGCTGTGTGGTCTGCCCCGGGGAGGATTGATGTGGGCAGAGGCGCAGGCAGGTGCCAGGTGCCAGAAGAGGGGTGGCAGGGAACTCTGGAATCTTGGACACCTGAGGTGTGGTCTAGAAGGTGGGCACAGACTCCTGGTGGTGGGCAGGACTCCTTAGCCTGGCAGAATCCTCACCCCAGGGAGGGACATGGCCAGAGGAGAGCCAAAGTGGGGCCCTCTAAGGTGTGGGGCTAGGGCTGGAGCTAGTTGCTCAGTCTACAGATGGTCCCATCTCTCTGGTGTGGGCTCTGACATGGCCTCTGAAGTGAGCTCTCTAGCCCAACCTGGCCACCTCCTGTCTGAACCCATCACAGACCCCTCTGACCTTATAACCTACTAGAGGCCTGGTGCATGAAAACTTATGCACTGGAGGGAGGGTCCCTCAGCTTGGCCTGCCCCCTCGCACAGACTGGGAGCCCTCAGGGGCAGGAGGTGACCTGGTGATCAAGGGAAGGCGACACCCTCATCAAACCTCTACTGCTGCCACTGCTGGCAGCACAAGCCTCAGCTGGCCTTGGTTACTTGAGCCTCAGGCAGCCCTGGGTGGCTGCACAACTGCCATCCAAGGCTTTCCTGCACCTTGGGGTAGCTCTGGGCAGCTGGGGATCTGAAGAAACTGGGGGACTCCAGAGACAGGCATGCAGAACAGCCAGACCTGCCACTCTGGCAGGGCTGAGGGGACTGGATGCTGCCATCTTGTGACTGTGGCTGCTGCCATCTTTGAAGGCATGTCATCAATTAGCATATTCCCTCCTTATTGGCTGTGGACACTGTCATGTTTGTGAGGGTGTGATGGTCAATTAGCATATTCCCTCTTTATTAGATAGGATAAAGGCTGAGCTTCTCAACACGATACCAAGTGGATTGGATTGAGTTTTAATAACCAAAAGTGACCAGAGAGTTACAGGATCTACTTGGGATTGCTTGCTTTATTCATTCACTCACACATTCATTCAATCGACAAGTAATTGAGTGCCTACTATGTGCCAGGCTAGGGAACTGGCAGTGAACAAAAGAGAGCAAATTCTGCTGTGTGGTCTGGACAGTGCGGAGGGGAGACAGAAGCCAAACAACAAACGAAAACATGACTTTCAGGTGGCAATAGTGCTTTGAGCGGCATCTCTCAAATTACTTTTTACATTTTCTAATTTGCCTTGGACCAGTTCTTTTGTAAAATAAAGTTATAGTGCATTACTAGAAAAGTTGCTATATAATATCCAAATACTCTCCATTTCTGGACAGACAACAGTGCAAGGCTGGCAGCAGCCCCAGGAACATACTTTGGGGGGCACTAACTTCGGAGAAAGGTGGCAGGATAAGGGGGAAGAGACAGGGGAGGTGATATTTTTTGTTTGTTTGTTTGTTTTGTTAATTTTCACCTGAGGATATTTTTCCATTGATTTTTAGAGAAGGTGGAATGGAATAGGAGAGACACAGAGAGAAAGATCAGTGTGAGAAAGAGAGACACATTGATTAGTTTCCTCTGACCTGACCAGAGCTGGGGATCCAGCCTGCAAACAAAGTATGTGCCCTTGACTCAAATCGAACCCAGGACTCTTTAGTTCCCAGGCCAATACTCTGACAACTGAGCCAAACTGGCTAGAGTGGGAGATGATTTTTCTTAATGGATTGGCAAATACAGCTTCTCTGAAGAGGTGACATTTGAAGGAGATATCAGTAAGGAAAGGCCAAGGGAGATATGACCAAGGCTGGCGAAGGAAGTGGGTGGAAAGAAGAAAACCCTTTTATCTTTGTCATTCCCAAAGTCAGTTATTCCATGAAGCAGTCCTACCAGATGCTTGGGGCCTGGGACGCATATGTTGAGCATACTCCCCACACACCCCAGCTTCTCTGTCTGGCTAGTACTACTCTCTTAGGACTCAGGCCAGGCACCACGCCAAGAACCTGGAGCCTCAGTTTCTCATCTTTAAAATGCGGACAAAAACACCTGAGCTGTTGTAGGGATCAAATAAGCAGAGGGCTTTGCTTTGTTAATATTTCCCACTGATTTTTAGACAGAGTGGAAGGGTTGCAGAGAGAGAAACATTGATTTGATAGAGGCACACCGATTGGTTGCCTCCCACACACTGGACCCAGGCTGGGGATGAAGCCTGCAATTGACTTCGTGTCTTGAATGGAATCAAACCTGAGATCCTTTAGTCCTCCAGCTGATGCTCTACAAACCAGCTAGGTCAATGGTATCTGTTATTTTAAGCTCTGTGGAGTGATTCTAATGCTGCAAGCAGTGGATGTGGGTGCTGGAGCTTCGAAGGTGGGAGTGAGAAGACCTGCCTGTCTACTTCCCACCATCAATCCTATGGTCCCTAAGAAACTGATTCATAAGACTCAGGGAACAAGGGACAAAGTGAGTGAGGGACAGGCTCAGAGACTCTGAACTAGCCCCTTCTCCTCCAGGGACCTTCCAATTTCATCTGAGGGGTCATCCTCTTCCCACAATTAAGTCCGAAGTTACTAGTTCTTTAAGGCTCAGTTCAGGTGCACTCTCCAGGGGCACAAGTCCCTGTGAAGCACAATGCACTTCCTGGGGCGTTGCCCTCCCCTTGTCTCCCAGGCCTGCTGTGATCTCTCTGGGGCTGCCACCTTGCTTCCTCCCTCTCCTGGCTCATCTGCAACTCAGGGAATGCTTGGTAGCTTCACCCTTGACCCCTTCCTTGTAGGACTACACTGTGACCCATGGCTGCACATCAGGGGAGGGGTGTGGTTTCCACTTGGCTGCCAAGACTAGGGATGCCTTTTCCGGAAGGTCATCCATCACCTTCTTCAGGCTCATGGTCAGTGTTAAATTCCAAGACTCTGTGTGGGATGCCTGGATCCAGGGCATGTGGGAAGTGACATTAATATTTAAGAGACTTCTGGTGACTGTGGGCATGTACTTCACCTGACATGAACAGTACCTGTGCATTGAGTGGCCCTGGTTTTTGTAACCTGGACCAGGAAGATACCACCTATTCTGTTGTTCTGGAGAAGACATCTGGGGCAGAGGCGGTGGGCACAGCTGAGGACAATTGCTGGAGGGCCAGGGCTACTCTTGTCCAAGCTAGATGGTGATTATGTCAGTATTGGAACTTGGCAGTGTGTCAGCCTGGTACCTGATCCCTGGTTCTGAAAAAGTCCCCCGGGGTTAGCTGAGTGAGGGGAATCCTAGAGCCAGCCTCTTGCCTCCCTTTCCTCCATAAGCAACATCTTCTTTTCTTGCTTCCTGCTCTGACCCTGGTATTCTGGTCATTCATTCATACAACACATAAACAGCAAGCATTCCATATATGCCTGAAATACCAGAATTAATAAAACTCTATCTTTACCATTTGGGTCTCAGACACCAGCAGTGGGAGAGATGGATAGGGTGGCAATGACATGGCATTTTGGTAGAGCAGAAAATGATATGGTAAAGAAGACCCAGAGGTCAGGCAGCCTAGATTCAATTCTGGTTTTTCCCTTAATTAGTGGGATGACATGGGACAAGTTACCTAACCTCTCTGTGCCTTGGTGTCCCCATTGGCACATTCTTGTCCTTGGGAACTGCATATGGTTGGTGCTCACCAGACCACACACACACACACACACACACACACGCAGACACACACACACACACTTTACAGGTCAAGCCATGTGGGAAAGGTCTCTTGGGAGAAAGTAAAGATATCTTAGGGACTGCTTTGACCTTCAAAGGTAGGAAATGCAGTGTGTATGGGGGCAGAGCAGGGGAAGGATGAGGACTGAGAGGAGCTACTGCCCTGGACATCTGAGATGCCCTTGGAGAGCAAAGTTTCAGGGGAGAGTTTGGGGATAAAATTAGGTGAAGCAGAGGATAGTTAGGATAAAGAGGAGGGGCAGGTATAGGGGTGATTCTGTGCCTAGACTTCAGGGTTTGAGGATGTCCCCTGAGCCTCCCAGGAACATTGGCTGGGCCCACTCACTGAAGCTCCCCCTGTGATCACAGCCTGGATGGAGTTCTAGCTCCAGCTAGAGGGAGGGCAGAGCTGGAAGCACTGTGGGCCATCTGCTGGGTTGTTTGGGACTCTACAGAGGCCTCTGGAGGAAAACCGGTCCAGGTGGAGAGGACTGACATCAGTCCTGGCCCAGCAGGTCCCATTCTTCCTGCCTTTTCCTCATCTCTCTCTCCCTGCCCTCCTTGGGGTTTACCCCAGGAGCATAGGGAAGTCCAGGAATATCTTACCGCCCCATATGAGGGTAGACTGGACAGCATTCTGTTAGCGTGACTGGAGGAGCTGGAGGAATTCGTGTGAGAGAGGTAGTGCAATCCAAACTTAACCGCAGCACCTGGGGTGCCCAGGGCAGGACAGCAGCACAGGGAGAGGCCTCACCCACCTCCCGCAGCCTTCTCCAGGAAGCGCACCCCTCCATCCCACAGGCTTCCTACTCCTCTCCTTCCTCTCTTAGCTGTAAGTCCTGCTTTGGCCTTGTTTGCAACTCATCTGTTGACTGATCTCCCTCATGTATGAGATTTAGCCACTGGAGCTGGAGCTAAACGAAGGCTCTCAGAGCTCCTCTCTGACAAGCTCCTGGTTGATGGCCCAGTTTACAGGCAGCATGAAGATGCCAGGCGGCTTCTCCCAACCCCAGCTCCGGAACTTACTAGTTGTTTGACTCTGGGTATAATCTTCCCTTATCTGTAAAACAGGATAATACTGCCTGGCTGGTGTGGGTCAGTGGTTGAGCATCGACCTATGAGCCAGGAGGTCACGATTCCTGGTCAGGGCACATGCCCAGGTTGTGGGCTCAATCCCTAGTGGGAAGTGTCCAGGAGGCAGCCAATCAATGATTCTCTCTCATCATTGATGCTTCTATTTCTTTCTCCCTCTCCCTTCCTCTCCGGAGTCAATTATATATATATATTTAAAGGGATAATATTGGCAGCTACATAAAAGATTTGTTGGAACGAATTTGTGAACTAATATATCCAGAATTGTAACCACACAGAAACTTTATTTTCTTTAATTTGGCCTTTTATTTTGATATTTTTCCTTTGCCTCAAACTGGCCTCACCTAGCGCCCTGACTCCCCCTCCTCCCTCTCCCTTGCTTAATCATTAAGCCCTCAGCACAGTGAGGTCTGGGTCTATTGACTCCTGAGGCAGAGTTTGCAATCAAACTAAACAAACTATCTTGGCCTCAGTTATGCTTTAGCTCTGGACCCGGGAAAGTGGAACGACCCACATAGCAAATCCCTGTGAAATTGGACAGAACAACTCCAAGGCTGCCATAAGGACCAGACACAATGATCAATTACCTCTACCTAGCACCAGCTATCAATGGAGACCACCACTCTAACTCTGTTGTCACCACGACTACTATATTTTCCACCTCCTGGAAGCCATCAGAGAGCCAGGCCTTGGAACACAAGCTATCTGTGACTTTAGCCATGGCTCCTTCTCCTTAACAAACCCTTACTTTCTTGGCTGAAAACAAAAACAAAGACAAATAAACCAAAAAAACACAACCCTCCCTCACCACTATCAACCAAAGGCCCATATCCAAAGCACTTAGAACAGTGCCTTGACACAGGTAAGTACTAAGTATGATTATTATTGTTGCTGTCGTGACATGGCTCTGTCACCAGCATGAAATGCCTCCATCCTCACAGGACAGGGACTCAGTTTACAAAAAACCTTTCCTTTGGTTTGAGCTCACTATAGTTAAAATGCTATTCTTGGGGGCAGGGGGTATTCAGACCCCTTCTCTCTAACACCAGAATCTGAGCCACACTGGGATGAAGGGAAGGTGACGGAGGGTGGGAAAAGGCCCAGAATGGGGAATTGAGATCTCAATTGTGTAAAATCTCCTCTCTCCACAAACCCAACTCCTTATCATCCCTTTCTGCGAGCTTCTCTCACTTGCCAACACCCCCCACTAAGCCACTCCCTGCATTAAGAGTGTCCCTCGCCTCCCAGGTTTCTCCCTGTTTCATCCAAATTGCCTGATGCATCCTGAAGGCCCCCACTGGCATATACCAGTTCTCTCACTAGAATTATTTTCTCTGATTTACCTGTAACTTTAATGCATGTCTGAACTCCTTCAAAATTGGTTCTCACACTGGAGGAGTTCCCAGGCTGCCAGGGCAGGGTGCAGTGGCCCCCATACCCTCTTACCTGGGTCTCTGAGAGGTTCAGCTGGCAGGCCAGCTCAGTGCGCTCACGGCCCACCACGTACTGGCAGCGCTGGAATTCCATTTCCAGGCGGTACAGCTGCTCGGCCGTGAAGGATGTGCGGGTCCGCTTGGGCCGGTCCAGGTCCAGGCCCTTGGGCAGGACGATTTCCCGGATGGTCCCTTTGGCATCTGCAGGAGAGGTGCAAGGAGGCAAGTTAGTTCACTAGTTAAGGAGTTAGGCCACCAACAAGCATTTAGTTACAGGGGAACTCCTCGGGCTAGGCCTGACTGTGTGATCTCTGACAGTGGCTTACCCTCTCTGGACCTAGCTTTCTTAGTCACCCAAGGCATATTGTATCTAATGTTTTTATTTATTTTAGAGAAAAGAAGAAAAAGAAGAAGAAGAAGAAGAAGAAGAAGAAGAAGAAGAAGAAGAAGAAGAAGAAGAAGAAGAGGAGGAGGAGGAGGAGGAGGAGGAGGAGGAGGAGGAGGCGGAGGAGTAGTAGAAGGAGGAGAAGAAGAAGGAGAAGAAGAAGAAGAAGAAGAAGACGACGAAGAAGAAAGAGAGAGAGAGAGAGAGAGAGAGAGAGAGAGAGAGAGAGAGAGAGAGAGAGGAACATTGATGAGAGAGAAACATTGATCAACTGCCTCCTGCATGCCCCCTACTGGAGAATAAGCCCACAACCTGGGCATGTGCCCTGACCAGGAATCGAACTGGCAATCAGAAAGGATTTACTCTGACTCAGGCAGGATTCTGTTCCCTGAGCAGAATGAGAAACAAATGGAAAGAGATAGCAAGTCTTCAAGTGCAGAGGAGAAGATGGGTCAGCATTGGGTCTGATCAATCTGGTAAGGCCGCTGGAGGGGGTGTCCGGGGCCAGGTCCTGAGTCCTGTGTGTGTGCACATGGGTGAGCACTCTGCACAGATGCTCCTGGGGTACATGCAGGGGCAGTTGCTGTGATATAGAGGACAGCCTCAGGAGCTGGGGTCCCCAGGAGGAACTCAAGGACCCCTGCCTCTACATCAAGCTGTGGTTCCTTGCAGACAGGGGCTGATGCCACTCCCCATGTACCTAGTTCTGAATAGCAGGGCCACCCGCCTGGGCCCTCCATGTGCGGGGTCTTCAATATTATGGAGTCTACTTAGGAGAGGCTGAAAACTCTGCAGCCACACTCACCAGAAGGTCCCCTTTAAAGAGGTCAGTAATAGCAATAATGTCTTTCACAAAAGTAAAAAAAAAAGGGGGGGGGGACTGTTACGTATATATGCATCATGTTTAGCTAAAGGGACAAAGATGATCCATGTCTGAACCATACACATGGATGGCTTGAAATCTAGTTATTAGAAAGTTTTATGTTAAACATTAGAGTGTGGTGCTAGAGCAATGTCTGTTCTTTTCCTCTGCATTGAAAGGACTGTTCATCCTTTTAAATGTATTCATAAAGTCAGCACATTATCTTGTATTAAAGGATAAGAATGATCCAGAATAAATCTTCAAAAATATGCTTCATCATGAACTATAGTGGCATCTAATTGGAGAACTTCAGGGCTAGTGATGGTTTTGTAATTGTCTTCAGTATAGAAAAAAAATAGACATTAGAGTGTGGAACATGCAGCTTTGTATTCTGTAGGATTTACCAAACCACTCCCAACACATAATGTTGATAACAATAAAGCTAAGCTAACAGAAACTTACCATTTCTTAGGAAGGTTAATGTCAGTGGGAAAACTTACCATGCAGGCAGCCTGATCAAGCACAGGCGTCCCTAGCCCGGGTCAAGACACCCTGGACAGTGCAGGGGCACCAGCCCTCTGTAGGGGTGTGGCGTCCCTGCTTATGTTTTGGTCATAACAACTGCTGGCACGATGCTTGCTCTGAGCCAGGCACTGTTTTAAGCACTTTAACCCTTCCAATATCTCCATGAAGTTGCAACTAGTATTATCCCCACTTTACAAATGGGCAAATAAAACAAATTTTAAGTAACTGACCCAAGGTCACGCTGACATTGTTCAGTAAGTTCTAGAAACACTCTTATTTCACTTTACGAGTACCCTCTTTTAGTAAGCCTTAAGGATTCAATCCATAGGTCAGAATGAAGAGGACTGTGGTCACGGGTGAAAATGGAACCTTCTGGATGAGATCATGATTGCCCCGGAAGACATAGGACAGGACCTGCATGTGGGATGTGTGACGGGCAGGAGGCTGCTTCTGAGCCACCGGACTGCAGAGCTACCTTTAGAATCTCTGCTCTAGAGGGTGAACCTGAGCCCTCTCCCCCCCGACTCTCACGCCCCTCCTCACATAGGGTTTATGAGACTGGTTCCTCCTGTAGGATTTACCTGCCAGGGCCAGTTCACTCCTCCAGGACGTGCTTTAGCGCCCCCTGGGCTCTGACTCACAAGGCCTATCGTGGATCTCAGAGGTTCTCTAGCACCTTTGGGCTCACAGTTAACCCTCAGGGAGAAGGTGGGTGTGGGTGAAGAGACACAGTCCCTGCTGCAGAGGTGGCCCTCCCCCCACCACTGGCAGGACTTGCTCGGGGTGCTGGGCAGAGCATGACAGATATGAGTCCTACTCTTGGAATATTGGTGGGATCGACAGGCCCTTTGGGACAACTCAAGTTTCCCCTCCAATTGGGAGCTCCGTCTGAGAACTCCTCACAACGCCTAAGTGACTCAACCTCCCTCCAAGGCATTGATTTTTATTGAAAGTGTCTTGGGATGTGGTACTGGGAGCTTCACATCCTCTCTCCAGTAAGCTCCCCAGAGCTTACCTGAAGCTCTGAGCCTGTGTTCCTAACCACTGAAGCCAAGTTGCCCACCATCACCACCACCCGTTTCAGCCTTGTGGAAGAGCTAAGAGGAGCATTCCACCTCAGGGAGCAGCCAAGGTCAGCACTCCCTCTCAGGGTCAGGGGAGGCAGGAACTATATAAGAAAGGCAACCTTAGACTTGCCTGGAGGGTATCAAAACAGGCCATACATGAAAAGATGCTCAACATTAATAGCTATTAGGGAAAGAAGGATCAAAACCACAGGAGCATATATTAAAATAGGTAACAGAAAAAGCATGGAGTGTGCCAAATGCTGGTGAGGATACAGAGAAACCTGACCCCTCAGACATTGCTGGGCGGGGAACGTGAATGGTTCAGCCACTCTGGAAACCAATCTGGCAGTTTCTTCAATAGTTAAACATATACTTACCATAGATACCAGTCATCACACCCCTGAGCATTTATACAGGAGAAACAAATGCTTAGATTCACATCAGAACCTGTACTTGATGCCCTGGCTGGGTGGCTCAGGTAGTTGGAGCATCCTCGGGCACACAGAAAGGTTGCAGGTTTGATTCCCAGTCAGAGGGCATACGGGAGGCAATGATCAATGCCTTTCATATCAATGTTTCTTTCTCTTTCTCATCAATAAAAAAAAATACATCCTCAGGTGAGGATTAAAAAAACTGATCATGAATGTTCATAACAGTTTTAGCTGTAATAGTCCCCAAATGGGGAAAAAAACACACTCAGATGTCCCTTAATAGATGAGTGGCTAAACAAACTGGGGTATAGCTACACCATGGGACACTAGTCAGCAAGCGAAAGGAATGACTTTGATAGACATGACAATTTGGGCAAATCTCTAAGTCATTATGTTAAGCGAAGGAAAAAAACACCCACATAAGTCAGTTCCCCAGATTCTGCACTGTGTGATTCCATTTCCATAACATCATTAAAATGACTAGGTTATAGAGCAGAGCACAGATCCATGGTTGCCAGGGACTAGGGGAGGGAGAGTGTGACTACGAAGGGGTCTGTGAGGAAGCTCCTTGATGCTGACTGATGGTTCTGTATCTTGATTGTGGTGGTAGTTACATGAATCTATAAATGTGATAAGATGTCATTTGACTTATACATAAAGACAAAATGTATGTGCAGGCAAAAATGGGTAAAATCTGAGAAAGGTCAGCAGTCTAGTCAATCATATTGTGCCATGTCAATTTCTTGAGTTTGATAATGTATTACAGATACAGAAGACATCATCATTAGGAGAAACAAGGTGATGGATACACAATAGTTCTCACTATTTTTACTGCCTTGGGAGTCTGAAGTTATTTCTAAATAAGACATTAACAATAACAGCAATAAAACACACCATGAAGCTAGAATGATGAAATGGACAAATCTGTTAGAAGAAAGAATGTAGTAGGTTTCCCCAAAGTACCTCTTCACCCGTGGTTTGCAAGATGATTCCAAGTGGCTGTAAATAAACATTTGTCATGTCAATAATTAAGCACTCATTTAATGTTTGCTAGAGAAAGTTAAACCTATGATTTTAGGTGCTTAGCATGAAGCTAAAGTAAGTATTAATTTTAAAATGTATTATGCTACAATATTAAGTAAATAAGTGGAACATGAATATAACAGAAATGATGAAGATAGTATTCAAATGACTGAATATTGGGAAACAATGGAATCAAGAGTCCACAATTAGACCCACTTATATATAATGAGAGAATTTGGGGAAAGTTTGATTGAGTCAATAAGTAGAGTTAAGTAGATTGGTGTCTATAAATTATCTGTTTGGAATAAAATAAAATAGTATTATATTCCTGTCTAACAATGTTTCAAATGAATTAACAAAGCATAGCCTATGAAATGATAAAGGCACTAAAATATATAGGAAAGTATTTTTATAATTCTAAGCTTGCAAAGAGCTTTCTAAGCAAAAA
Organism: Antrozous pallidus; assembly: GCA_027563665.1. Lineage (NCBI taxonomy): Eukaryota > Metazoa > Chordata > Mammalia > Chiroptera > Vespertilionidae > Antrozous > Antrozous pallidus. The sequence continues at coordinate 28,480,295 of CM050523.1, forward strand.
TACAAAACTGGAGCTGAATAGGAAAAACAAAGGATGTATTTGACTATATGAAAGCTAAAAACTTTTGTATGACAAAAGTGCCAGAACTAAGGTAAAATACCAAAAACAAAAACAAAAAAATCACCCCACACAGAATTGAAGAAAATAGTTTCTAAAAAGCAAAGAAATAATATCCAGAATATATAAAATGCAATTAAGATAAATTATTTTTGAAAAGAGAAAAAGTATAGTAGACAAAATGCTCAAATAATTTATCTGGGCTATTCACAGGAAAAGATACCAAATGGCCAATAAACATGGAAAGATAAGCACAGCTCCACAGAAATCGGGATAACCCAAGTTCAAGCAACACTGGAAATTGTCTCTCATAAGATCAGAAAGGCATTGAGAGGTGATTAACACAGCAGTGATGCACCGTAGGAAAATCCCCACCCCCATTCACTGTGGGTAGCACCATAAACTGTCACAACCTTTTAAGGTTCATTCATCCAGATTAAAGATGCACATAACTTTTGCCCTAATACTTTTATTTTATTCAGAAAATTATAGATGCATGTGCTCCAAGGGATATATAAAGATGTCTGCTGCAGCATTCTTCAAAATATTAAAAATTTGAAAGCATCCTCAATCTTCTCCACAAGGCAAATGACTAAACAAATTATGGTAATTCATAATATAAAAATACCATGCAATTAAAAAGAATAAGGCAATGTCTATGTTAACTGACACGAAGTGAAAGAAAGTTATTGAATACTTATAGTACTATACTATTTATTTACAACTATATATATATTCAACCATTCAACATATATTTCATAAGCGCCTACTATGTGCCAAATACTATTATAGGGTCTGGGTGTACAGAATGAGCAAAATAAACAAGGTCCATGTTCCCATAAGCCTTGTACTGGGGAGAAAGACAGATAATAAAATTTTAAAACTAATATTTAAGGTAATGATAAATGCTGGAAAGCCAAAAAACAAGATCCTATCTAATAAGAGTAATATGCAAATTGACAGTGCCTCTGATCAAGTCATGCCCACAGCAATGCACACCAGCCAATCAGGAGAAAATTATGCAAATAAACCCCAACCAAGATGGCTGCCACCACTGAGAGCAGGAGGGAGGATTGGATTTCCCCGGGCAATGGAGGAAGCCAAGCTTTCCACCTTCTGTTGCCAGCCTAGGCCTCCACTCAATGCTACAAAGTTTCAATTATAGAAGATACATAATCCCAACAGAAATGGCGGCAGCCATGAAGCTGGAGAGAGAAGAGGCTAGGGTTGCTGGGGCGATTGAAGAAGCCAAACTTCTGCAGCCCTAGCCTAAGTCTCCACTCTATGCTACAAAGTTTCAAACAGAAACGGCTGTCACCACTGAGTGAGCAGAAAGCTTGACTTCGCTCCAGGCGAAGTTTCAATTGTAGAACATAAATTAATGTCAGATCCCAGGGCCTCCACTTGGGTCACTGGGGGGTGTGGCCAGCCTGCAAACCACCATAGTCCTCTCACCCAGGCTGCCCCAAGGAAACACCCACCCTGATCTAGGACATCCTTCAGGGCAAACCAGCCTGTCCCCACCTATGCACCAGGCCTCTATTCTATCTAATAAAATAATAATATGCAGATTGACCATCACTCCAACATACAAGAGGGCTGCCCCTATATGGTCAAAGATCTTCCCCCATGTGGACACAAGATGGCCACCACAAGATGGCCTGCAGGGGAGGGCAGTTAGGGGTGACTAGGCTGGCAGAGGAGGGAAGTTGGGGGCAAACAGACTGACAGGGGAGCAGTTAGACATCAATTAGGCTGGCGGGGTAGTGGTTAGGGGGTGATCAGGCTGGCAGGCAGAAGTGATTAGGGGCAATCAGGGAGGCAGGCAGGTGAGCAGTTTGGAGCTAGCGGTCCTGGATTGTGAGAAGGATGTCCAACTTCCTGTCAGACATCCCTTGATGGGTCCCAGATTGGAGAGGGTGCAGGCTGGGCTGAGGAACACCCTCCTCCCATGCACGAATTTCGTGCACCGGGCCTCTAGTAAAGTGATATTACTGATCCTCTCCAAATAACCAAAACTCAATAACCATAGTGTATATGTATGTTTGTACATGCACAGGTGCATATGCGTGTGTATGTGTGTGTGTTTGCTATTTTAGCGAGGATGGTCAGAGAAAGCCACTCATTACAGTCAAGTTAGTGGGTAAATAATGAATGCTGCTCACTGGTGTTTCCAACCACTTCCTGGCACATGGTAGGGCTGCACTAATTTTCTGAAATGACATATGACCATATGACTTGTTTGAGCTAGAAGAAAATGATGTGGACACTTCAGATGAGCACTTTATTTAAATATATATATATATATATATATATATATATATATATATATATAATTGATTTTTTACAGAGAGGAAGGGAGAGGGATAGACAGCTAGAAACATCGATCAGCTGCCTCCTGCATACTCCCTACTGGGGATGTGCCTGCAACCAAGGTACATACCCTTGACCGGAATCGAACCCAGGACCCTTCAGTCCCCAGTGAGCCAAACCGGCTAGGTCTAGCACTTCAAAAGCTGGTTGATAACCTGCCACACCCCCTCCCTATACTGTGATGGTCCTTGAAGCAGGAGCCAAAATGGAGCTCCATCAGCCTGGGTTTCTGGGCATCAAGATGAGCCCTTGTTCACTTGCGATGGCCTTATCTTAGGAGAGAGAAATACAATTGTATTTTGTTAAACTTCTGAGACTTTGGGTTGTCTCTGCAGCAAAATCTCGCCCAGCCTAGTGACACAGCCTCCTTCCCAGAATCATTCCTTCTCTGGGTAGTTTGAGGGAAGCACCAGAAAGTAGGAAAAGCTTTCATTCCAGGGCCTCTTTGCAGGTTGGTGCTTGTTAGGGTGAAAAGCACAAGTCTAAATGGAATGAGTCCTGAGTTGTTTGTTTTTTTAAAAAAATATATATTTTCATTGATTTTCAGAGAGGAAGGGAGAGGAAGAGGTAGATAGAAACATCAATGATGAGAGAGAATCATTGATTGGTTGCCTCCTGCACACCTCCGACTGGAGATCGGGCCTGCAACCTGGCGGTGCCCTTGAGTGGAATCGAACCTGGGACCCTTCAGTCCTCAGGCTGGTGCTCTATCACTGAGCCAAACCAGCTCGGGTGAGTCCTGAGTTTTGCTGCCCTTCTGCTCCTTAAAGAGGGTTGAGCCCTAAGGTACCAGGGAGGACGATTATGTCTAAGGAGCTTTTGTCCTGGGAGAGTTGATGACCCTGACAATAGTTAGCTAATAATGCTCCTGACCTCTAGGACCAAATAATACCCCCTTCTAGAACTCTCCTAAGCGATCATCTCAAAGCCCTACCTGACTTCCTCCCCTAGCACCCACAAAGGTCCTTTGCATGACAATCTGTTAAGGTGCTGATTTTTAAAGCATGATAAGGTCCTTCCAGATTCAATCTGCAAATATAATGTAATTACTATAAAAATTCCTACAAAAACTCATTTTCAAGTTTATTGGAAAATTTGAAAATGAAAGAATAATTAAGAAAAAGTGTTAAAGGACGAGGAGAAAATACTTGCTTGGCACAAAGCAAAATAGATAACAAATTAAGAGCAACTAAAATGGTATGATGCTGGCACAAGAGTTATGAACCAAATCAATGCATAAATGAGGATCAGGTCTGCTATGAAGATGAAATTTCAAATTAGTTGGAGGAAAGACAGAATTATTAAAGATGTGGCTTTTGAACAATTAGCTCATTATCTGGAATAAACACAAGATGGCTGAAAATTTTAAATGGAAAATATAAAGCTCTAAAGATTGAAAAACACCTTAAAATAATTTTTCTAAAGGACAGCCAGTGACAGTTTTGAGTGCCTAGAAATAAAAGCTTCTGCAGGGTGAGAGGCAGTTAAAAAACAAATGATAGCTTGGGATAAAATATTAATAATGCATGCAGAACAGAGTCTTAATTTCTAACACACACACACAGTCTTCATAGACAAATGAGTAAAGCCAAACAGCCCAGTGGGAAACTGAGCAAATTATATGGTGGGTTATTTAGAGAAGAGAAATGCAAGCAGCCAATACATCTAAAACATACTCAAGCTCAGAAGGAAATGGAGAAATTGAAAGCTAAAACAACGAGATACAATTTTTTTTAGATGCCATATCAGGCTGAGAAAATGGTGCTGGCATTGGTGAGGGGAAATATAGTTTCTTTCAGGCTCTGTTATTAAGAATACAATTTAACACAATATGAGGGTGTTTTTTGTTTTTGTTTTTGTTTTTTGGCGGCCAATTTCACGATGCCTAAAAATGCATACATTCTTTGTCCTAGTCCTAGAAATTTTATAGAGGTTTTTACCCCCAGCGAAAAATTAGTATACTTAGATAAAGATAGATCCACTGTTTGTAGCATAGTTTTTAAGAGACAGAGAGAGAGAAAGGGAAAAAGCTAGATGTTTATCAGTAGGAATATGTGGATGAAATCACAGTATAATCATGCCTTTGTTATTATGTAGACATTAACAAGAAATATTAACAAGACAGTAACCTCTCCATATGTTGACCCAGCTACATAGAAACAGGAAGTATGTGTAAACCAATTTTTACAAAGAACAAAAAGTAAAATTAATAATTGTGTCTCTGTGTTTGCGTGTGTCTATGTGCGTGTGCGCGTGCACATGCAAGCACGCTTTTACCTACACAGGGTTAAGTCTGGCAGGACAAACACCTCTCTTCCATTTGTTCTGGAGAGTGGAAACTAATCAGAGGGGTAAGATTTATCCCTTCTTACTCTGTGAACTTCTTTATTATTTGGTTTGTTGCAAAGACTAACACAAATTATTAACAAAAATTCTAAGATATATATATATAATACTATATATAATATCTAATATGTTTATCTTTGGTTGAAGAAAACTTTCTGAGAATTAAAATGTAGAAGCCCAAAAAGAAATGATAACTAGATGTGATTACAGTTTACATTTTAATCAGAAAAAAATTCATGGCAAAGTTTTAAAAAAGAAAAAAATTCATAGCAAAAATTACAACTATGAGAAAGCAATGAGCAAACCAATACAGAAATGGCTAAGTTCATGAATTTAAAAATTCACAGAATAGGAAATAAAAATGAAAAGGTAAGTATATTAAAATTACTTAACCTCATTTAAATTACTAATTTAATTTTTAAATTACTAATTTAACTTCATGCTAATAAAAATAAGATTTTTTTCACTTGAAAAGATTTTATTCTGAAAAATTGAGTATATCCTGGGATGGGAGAATGTGGAGAAATGGCACATTTATAAACAATTGCTGGAAGTATAAATTAGCACATTTTTGGCATTTGTAAATATCTATCACATTTTTAAGCATCTATACTTGGATTTCAAATTTTTACTTCTAAGAATTTATCTTGTAATTATACTCATACCAGATATATTTGAAATTCTATTTATTGAAAACATTTTACTACAAGAAAGTTTAAACATATACAAAATTAGAGAGAACAGTATAATGAGCCCTGATACACATATCCTCTGACTACAACAACTATAAACTCAGAAACAATCCTATTTCTTTCATAGCCCATAATTTTAAGCAAATTCCAGACATTGTATTATGGCATCTAGATAATTTCTGAATGTATCTCTTAAAAATAAGGTTCTTTTAAAAATAAAAAATCTCAATACTATTACCACAACCCCAAAATTAACAATTCCTTAATAGAAAATGTCCCACATATTTTCACATTTTTCAGATTGTTTCATAAATGAGACTTTAACAACCAACAACCGTCTGTTCAAATAAGGACACAAAGATGTTAACTGAAGCATTGTTTGGAGTAGTGAAAGAGTAGGACCAACCTAAATACCCATCAATAGGGAACTGTTTAAATAAATTATATCTGCATAATAAAATACTGTCCACGCATTTTAGAAGATGAGACAATTCTATATGAAAGATTTTCACAAATGTTTATTAAATGAAAAAAAGCAGTTTGCAAAAAAAATTTCCCCATTTTTGTAACATAATTTTCATATTTTTTCAGTTATTAGGGAAAATTGGGAGGCTACATTTTGGGAGTGGAATGTATTATATGGAAATAATGAAGAATTTTCAACTTTTACATGATAGAGCAAAGCAGGATGGATTGGTTTTGTAATTAGAAAGTTACTTTAAACTTCAGGAAACAAAAGACATCAGGAACAAAATTAAAAGACAGATTATAAACTCAAAAAAATTAAAGCACACATTGAAAGCAATGAGCTACTATCCGCAATACAGAGTTTCTGCAAATCAATAAAGAAAGGAATATTTGAAAATTAAAACTGGTCAAAGGAAATGAATTAATAGATAACGGCAGAAGAAATACAACTGGCCAATAAACATGAAAATAAAATAAACAATAATCAAATAAATAAAAATTAAAATGCCAGCAAGGTACTACTTATTACTTATAAGATATATATATATATCCTATGTGGGGAGAGGACAAAGATGGGGTTATAAATTGCTAAGCATTTTTTCTTGAAGAACAATTTGACAATAGCTATCAAGATATAAAGGATAAACTGTGGTGGTCAGATCTGGAGATACAAGCACTATTTGTGGGGGTACCATCTGTGGAGGGAAATTTGGCATTATCTTCCAACAGAACTTCTCTGACAGATACACCTATACAGGTAGAAATGACCAAGAAATAAATTTATTTATTGCAGCTGTGTATATAATAGCAACAGATAAGAAAAAAAATACATGTCTGCCAATATGGTATGGGTTCTATAACATACATTTACATGTCATATAACATTCCATTTACAATATATATAAATGGAAAACTATGCATATGTAAAAAAAGAGAATAATAAATTATTTACATCCCAAGATATATTAGTAAGTGAAAATAGTAAGGTGCAGAAAAATAGAGATGTTACCATATGAGTAAAAAATAAAAGCAAGGAAAAACATTATAGCAGTGACGAGCATAATCATAACAATTATTTGAAAGGACATATTAGAAAAAAGGGGGGGGACCATCTTTTAGCCTGGTGAGAACCTGTTGAGGGCGGGGCTGGGGAAGAAATACAGCAGAGGAAATTCAACTGGCCAATAAGCATGAAAAGAGGGGAAAGGATTTTTCACTGTGTGCTGAAACCAACAACTTTTTGATTACATGGATTACTATTTTAGAATGAAAGAAAACATGTTTTTATTTAAAAAAAAAAAACAAAAATTTCAAGCAGCAATTCCACTGCTAGAAACTACTCCTTGGCAATAGTCAAAGAAGTGGGCAAAGTATTCACAGTGTTTATATTTGAGGAAAACAACTGGCACATCAACCAGCGGTGAGGAGAATTTCGCTTTCCCCAACCACAGGCAGCATGTGAAAGGGCTGAGCCTGAAAAGATAACCCCTGCGGATTAAATTCTTTAAAAAGGTAAACTGCGAAAACAGCTTATGTAAAATGATTCCACTTTTGCTAGAATTTGTATATGAAGATGGGAAAATCTGGAGGAACACACCTGAAACTGGAAAAGGGGGGGGGGGTAATATCTAAGGAGCCTTCTTAAGCCGCTTTTTAAGTCCTCTCTCCACCTGAGTGTGGCCGGGTCCTCCGGCGCGGCCTCCATCCCCGCCCTGGCTCCCCAGCTCACGGCGGACGCAGTGGCCGCGGCAGCAGTAAAACGCAGAACACACCTTGGCTTCAATTTACCCGCTAGTTTCAAGTTCCCACGGAGGATTAGTGTGAATTCGGTGGGGAGGTTCATGCAGATTTATCTCGTTACTTCGCTCACTGCCCTGGCTGGCTTTCCGGGGGAACCGGCACACTGAGCAGCCACAGAGAGCTGGAGACTGGCTGCAGACAACGCCGCTCTCCCGCTCTCCCGGGACCTGCCCTCCGGGACCTGCCCTCCGGGACCTGCCCTCCCGGGACCTGCCCTCTGGGACCTGCCCTCCCGGGACCTGCCCTCCGGGACCCGCGGGCCTCTCGGCGGCCGCTCAGGCCCTGGTCCCAGGAAAAGAACCACATTTGAGGCTTTCCAGGTTTTATTTTCAGTGGTTCCCAAAATTGAAGATTGCAGGAGATTCCAAAAAATATGGCGTTATTACCTTTATATTTTAACAATTATTCTGAGTTCTGGCATCATCATCTTTTCATATTAGGAACGACATTTAAAAAATATATTTTATTGATTTTTTTTACAGAGAGGAAAGGAGAGGGATAGAAAGTCAGAAACATGAGAGAGAAACATCTATCAGCTGCCTCCTGCACACCCCCTACTGGAGATGTGCCTGCAACCAAGGTACATGCCCTTAACTGGAATCGAACCTGGGACCTCTCAGTCTGCAGGCCCGCATGCTATCCACTGAGCCTAACCGCTTTCAGCAGGACCGACATTTTGACGTCGGAAAAATAAGGAGGTCATCTTAGAGCAGAGGGTCCTCCAGGGGAGGGTGTTACGGCCTTCTATTTAGTGCTGCCGGCAAAGTCTCCTTTCATTCATCCCACAAGTATGCTACTGTGTGCTAGGCACTCATCTGAGCCTAGATGCGGGGACTCCACACGGCCCTGCCTGCGATTCAGTCTCTGGATTGGTAAACCACACCAGGTTGGTCCGGCACAGAGTTTGTACTGGCTAATGTTTTCGGAATGAATCAAAGAGTAAACTAGCAAGTGAAGGGGAGAACGTTGGAGATGTGATTGGAGGGTCCCACCCTCCCTCCCCCTTCCTTTCCTTGCTTTCAGCCCTGTCCTGGTTCCCACCATCCCTGGGCTTAGTAGGCCAGATGGGTCCTGATGCTGCCACTTTTTCTGCAGTGTCCAAGAGTACCCTGTTTCCCACACGTGAGACCTTCCTATCTCTTTCTTAAATGGGGGGAAGGCAACCAGGTGCAGAGACCACCCCGGGACCCAGGGGTTCCTGGGCAGGACCACTCAGCCTCCGTGTCCTCTCTCAGAGCTTCTCAAACTGAGGTACGAACTCCTGGACCCACTGCCATGCCCTACAGGCTCCCCCCAGCCAATCTTCATTTTACATCAGGCAAACAGGGCATTGAAGGCAAAATTCATACCCTTCCTATGCCCCCACACACTGAAAATGCAAGTCAAGGAAATTTGGCAAACAGAGTGGGGAGCTTAGGGCTACGAAGGCCCCAGGCTCCAGTAAAGGGTAATTGAAGAAAGGACATAGAGCCACTAGGACCCTTAGACGCCTTCTCTCCCTATAGGTGATGAGCAGAGGGTGAAGATTCAAATTTGTTTGTCAGCTGAGGCCCAGGGACACATGTCGCCTGTGGTCCCCTTCAGTCCCAAGTGCTCACTGTCTCAACTGTGGAAAGACTCAGGCTTCCAGCCTGGTCAGGGGTGTGTGTGTGTGTGTGTGTATGTGTGTGTGTGTGTGTGTGAGAGAGAGAGAGAGAGAGAGAGAGAGAGAGAGAGAGAGAGAGTTATGGGTCACAGCCTCCTAATTCAGGTATCCACCCAGGGTGGCAGAACTAGCATGAGAACAGGAGGAGCAGCCCAACGCCCAGCACAGCTCCTGGATAATGAGAACATTCTATCTACACGGACACATCACATCAGACAATACATTTGGTTGCCGGTCTGCTTGTGTGTGTGTGTGTGTGTGTGTGTGTGTGTGTGTTGGGAGGGGATGGGTGGCAACAGCATGTATATAAAGGGGGAAAATAAAGACCAAAATGATGGAGCCCAGTATAGTCCCTCCATGAGAATGTGAGCCCTTCTGCCAAAAGCAAACAAAACAAAAGGAAGAGCATTACAAGCAAAACAAAGCCATCCCAGGAAAATAAAAAAGAAACCTAACTCTCAAGACGCCAAAACTAAAAATAAAAGTAAAAACCCAAAGGGTGGTCCATACACGAACCATTGAAACATGGCAGCCGCTGCCTGGGGCGCTGGTCCTGGTCATCTCCTCTGTAAACAAACTCAGACCTTGCGGTGTGGTCCTGCCATCCACAGACGCTCCTCCACTGGCAATTCCTAACCCGCGCCTGCCTTCCCGCTGTCACAACGCCCGCCTGCCGGGTGTGCCCTTGGTGGGACTGCTTCCACCTGGGTGAGCCCCCAGGTGCAGTGGCGGTTGAGTCCAAGCACAAAGCAAGGGAGGCTGGGCCAGCTCGGTAGAGACTTGGCTGTGGGTGGAGGGAGTCTGTTCCCGTAGGTCACTCCCCGCTCAGGCCCTGAAGCTGGGCACCTTGCCAGGCGTCTTCAGCGGAGTCTGTGGCATCCAAAGTCCTGCTGGTTTCGCCATTCTGCTGTCTGTCAGTGTTCCGGTGTGTATGCTTCTGGAGCACAGATCCAGCACCTCCCCGGAACCTCAGTGGGGCCGGGCTCCATTAAATCCCATGCCCCCTTCCCTCACATTCACATCCACAGCGGGAACTGCCCAGGCGCAGCCAGTGGCCCTGGCCTTCCTGCGCCTCCCCGTCCCCAGCCACAGAGCTGAGCGCATCCATCTGGCTCCCCAGTGAGAGCAGTTGGGCTAGCGGATGTCGGTGTTGGGGGCGCGGTGGGTGGCAGCCACTCGCTCAGTCGAGGGGTCCAGCAGTTCTCCGGTGCTCCTCCTCCCAGTCCCGGTGCTGAGCCAGGCGGGGAGCACCTCAGGTCTCAGGCGAGGGAGTGCTCTCAGGGCAGCCTCTGAGTCCTACCCCATGGGGCCAAGGTGGCAGCACGGGGCGTGGGGGGGGGGGGGCGGAGGGTGCAGCCGGCAGGAACGGTTTTTGAGACTCAAGGGGTCGCTTCGGGTGAGTAGGGACGGACACCAGGCATTGTTTCTGTGACACTGGCTCCGGGCTGAATCCAGACGGGGATTGATCTGGGGATCACGGGGACGTCTGGTGCGAGCCTAGATTGTGAGGTTGCTGGGAGTTTTGGGTGAGAGTTTGCCCCACTTCTCCTGACGGCGGGGGCCCCGGGTCCAGCACAGAGGGCTCTGCACCCGGCTGCCCTTTGCGGTTAAGGCCACGACAGGAGGCCGCCGTTCCTTCTCGCCGTCTCCAGCCCAGGGTTGACACGCCCTTAGCAAATATGAAACAAAAGATCCCCATTCCTACCCCTCACCAGACGGGGCCGTTCGCGCAGAGATATGGGGGGGCTGAAAGACCCCTGGGGGCGTCCGCAGTGGGTGTGCACACGCCTGTTATCCCAGCAGCCTTGTTTGTCCCTGGTGAGGCACAAAGCCGCCTCCATTTTGAGGCGGGGAAGCAGGATGGTCCCTCTCCCTGTTCCCTGACCCCCTTTCTCCAGAGGCAGCCAGAAGCTTGAGTGATTGGCTGAGAGAGGGTCTCTGGAGACGTTGGGGTGGGGGTTGCAAGTGTGATCTGCAAGGAGTCCCAGATCCTCTTTACATCAGCCATTCTTGACCCCTTGGCTGCTCACCTCCAAACACGGTTGGGCCAGGGCACAAAGGAGACGCTGCCCCCGACAGAGGCTGCGCTGGGGGAAGCCTCTAAGGAAGAAAACCCATGATCAGAAGCGGTTTGTAGGTCATCTCCCAGCTTCCCATTTTTCGTTCAGTGGAACATTTCTGCAGATTCTGCTGGGCATTACTCTGACCCTTAGCACAGCCCTTCAAGGTAAGAGCTAAGGGTTTCTTTGTACAGATGAGGAAACTGAGACATGAAGGGGCAAAGAAACTGATTCAGATTCGAAATGCTGTAAGGCTAGTATTACAAACCAACTCCTCTGAATTCCAGCACCCCTCCTACTCCCCTGGGTCACGAGACTGCCTCAAAAGATTTGCTGCCTTGGGATGGGGACCCTCAGGGGAGCAAGTGCAGAGCAGAGAAGAGGGAGAAAGAAGGGAAAGCCAAGAGCGGATGGGCTCTTTCCCAGAAGCCTCAGCCCACCAGCATCCTAAAGGTTATGACAGCGAATGCCTCCATTCTACGTTTGTTTGTTTGTTTGTTTGTTTCCTCCAAAGATACTTAGGAAGTGTCCTCAGAGGTCAAGGGCAAAATGTGCCCTCTGCTTAGAGCATAAGGAGGGACATTCATCTTGGGGCTAAGACACTGCTGACTTCCCTGCACTAATGCTGAGCCTTTTATTTGTCAGAGCCTCTGCTCTGGGCCCCAGGAGGGCTTGGAGTGACGCAGGTGACCCTGGAGGAGGGATTAGTGGTGAATGACCTACCGAGTATCTCAGGCCTATAATAACCTCCTCGTTACTCAACGGGAAAGGGCAGAGGGGTTTATGAGGGCCCTGTGTACCTTCTATATCTTTTAGGTGTGTAAATACATACTCAACGGTATATTTTCATTCAATTGTGCAAATGTAATGGCATCGCTGTATGTGCATAAATGCATTTATAAAAGTACACCTCCTGCCAATGCACACAAGTTCATCTCTGCCTGGATGTGCGTTATTCCTGGCTTGGGTGTCTTGCACCCCACAGAGCTCAAAATTGTCCAGGCAGAAGGAAATGCCCACCCATAGATGGGGTGTGCGGTGTTGAGTGTCACAGGCACTTAGGGGCCTTAATATGAGAGTATGGGTTTAGCAGACTGATTTCTCCAGTTCTGTAAATCTTGCAGATTTGTTTAATGGAACTCCAAGCTGGAACTCTAATGCCTTGCACCCAGGACACCCCCCCCCCCAGTCTATGGAATGGCATCCATTTAATTTAACCCCAGGTTTCCAATAGGTCCATATACCTGTTGGAATCCCTGCTGGATGGGGACTACTACACCCAATGCCCTGTCCTGTAACTCAAGCCTGCCCCAAGAAAGGCACTGGGCACCCCATCTTCAGGTGATCACACTGATACCAGGAGTGTTTTCCAAGACCAGGGTCCCTTCACACTGGAATGTCTCCATACTCTAGCCCTGTCCCCCAATCCTAGAGCCACCAAACTCAGCAGCTGTGTGTGCGTGTGTGTGGGGAGGGAGTGAGGGGGTCAACTAGGCCAAGGTGTCCCAGTCTGTGTGTAGATAGCACAGTTCAGGTCAGACAAAACTCAGGGTCCTGGCCCTGGAGCGACCTCTAGCTAGAGTCAGGCTAGCTCCCCTTCCCCAGGCGGGATGGTGTGTGCAGGAAAGAAGGGGCTGGACAAAGGCAGCAGAGGGGCGCTAGGCCATGGAGTTGGAGAAGGAAGCCCGGGAAACCATTACCCACAAATGGCCTCTTCTAGACTCTGGTTTCCAGTCCTGGGGGTTCGGAGATGCTGGGGAAAACAGACCCCAGGCTCTGATGAAGGCTTAGAAATCGGCTAAGAGCAAGACGCCAGAATTCCCTTTCTCCTCTCATCTCTCTGGGCGAGGCCCGGGTCCGACGAAAGCTGGGCCTACAGTTTCGCTTGAGGCGGGCTTGGAGGGTCAGAAGGCTGGGGAGAAGGCTAGGGAGAGCTGGGCAGCCGGGTGCAGTCCAGGGGCGCTTGCAGGAAGATGCCGAGAGGGCGAGCTGGGCAGGGAGAAATGGCCGGGAAAGAAGAGAGGAGGAAGAAGGAAGGGGCAGATGGGGCCGGAGAAGGCCTCACCGACAGCGGCCGGCCGGGCGCCCTATGGAAGCGGGAACAAGAGAACGAAGCACACGCGGGCAAGCGCTGGGAGAGTCACTCCCCACACCCGGGTGCCTCTCCTGGGGGCGACCAGAGCGGCCTGCGTCGCTGGGAATGGGAGACCGGGCTGGGCGGTAGGCCGGGAGCTCCCCGGCCGCCGAGCAGAGCCCGGGCCTACCCCTGCCCGGCGTTCTGGGCTCTGACCCCCGATCCTGGCGAGGATCCTGACCCCGCCGAGCTGCACCTGCCGCGAGGAGTGCAGGGTGGAGCCCCCGCCTCCCACCTGCTCTTTCATCCCGTGCGCCGCTTTGTCCCTCGCACTCCTGTCAATGGCCGGCGCACAACAGACACTCGAAATAACACTTACTGACCGACTGACTGTGTGAATTGGGAAGGGGGACGGTCGGAGACCCCAGTCGAGGTAGGGTGGGGCCCAGTGGCCCCGGGGCCGAGCTGTCCTCTTACCTCGCACCAGGATGCGGCGGCAGTGGTCTGTCTCCCCGCCCCCGGGCTGCCCGTCGCTGTCGGCGCCGCTCTCCCTGGAGCCCGCGGGGCTGGAGGTCCTGGCAGGGTTCCCCGGGCTCCGGTCCCCTGCTCGGCCGCTGCCCGCGCTGCGCTCGCCGCCCGACTCCCGGCGCGAGGGGCCGCGGTCGCGCTCCGAGCCCCCATCGCCCATGCCGGCCGTCGCCGCCGCCTTCGCCACAGCCTGGCCGCGCAAGGCTGTCGCGGCCCCGGCTCCCGGCCCCGGCTCCCGGCCCCTCGCGGACCCCGCCCCGACTCCGGCTCCTCCTCCGGCCCCGCCCCGCCTGCTACCCCCGCCCCCTTTCCGCTGATTGGGCCCGGGGCGCGGGTCCCTGGCTCTTGGGGCGCGCAAAGGAGCAGCGCGCGCGGGCGGGGGGTTGAGGGGGCCCCACTCCTCCACCCTGTCTAGTTACTCCACGCCCCGGAGAGAGGCTGGGGCGGCCCCAAGGTACCGAGGGAAGCCCTGCATCTCCTGGAGCTCATCAACTCCCTCCCCCAACCGCCAGCCTCCGTTCGGTCTCACCCCCTCCTCCCCAGGGAGGCAGAGCCTCAGAGGTCCGGCTTTTCAGCCGGATCCATACCAAAAGGCTCCGGGAAGGCGACTCCGAGGAGACTTAGCGGGAAATCGGAGGTTGGCTGGAAGGGGCGCTTGGCGGCTGGGGGTGGGGACTGTAGAGGGGGCTCCTGCTGAGGGTTCCCGCCCCATCCCTGCCCCCAGATTCAAACCCCCAGCTCCCCTCTTGAACGCAGCAGGAAGGGCCCTCCCGGCGCTCCTGGGGGAGAATTCTGGCTGAGAACGCAGTGAAGGAGCCGGAGAGCGTGGGGCTAGGGGACTGACGGCGCGATCCACACTCGCCAGACACAAAACCGGGTCCAAGAGCCGAGCCGAGGGCGTTGAAAGAGGCCAGGACTGCGGGGCAGTAAATGCCCAGTTCTCCAGCGGCTCCGAGGCATTCACACAGGGGACCCTACCCTCAGAGAGGGATGGAAAGTGGGGATTCGCTCCCATTCGTTGGCACTCCCCCCTCGACCCCAGTCCTCCGTCCCAGGTCTGGTCTGCGCCGGGCTGAGGAGAGGCTAGGGTCAAGGTGCGCGCGGCTGGAGGCCAGGCCTAGCCGAGGCAGCGGAGCTGAGCAGCGGGTGTCCCTGAGCATTGCTGGCCGTCTGAGGCCTCCAGATCCCCAGCACTTTCTGAGGAGCCCGTCCTCCCGAGTTTAGCTTTTTGGACAGAGGCCAGGTCTGGATTTCCCTTCCTTTGACTCCGAAGGGGCTAGAAGAAAGATGGAGAGAGACCGGCAAAGATGTGTGCAAGCAGGAGGATCTATGACTTTTCCCCCTAAAGCGCTGATACAGCAGACTTGGCTTCCCTTTTTTGGCCCTGGTGCTAGGGTGAGCGAGGGTGCCTCCGGAGAGTCTGACAGTGGGGCAGGGAGGGTGGACGTGTGGGTGTACATGGCTGTGGCATGGCTGAATGTGTGACTGGTGCAGCTTCCATGACTCTGATGAGCCTGTGAGCAGGTGTATGAGTTAGTGCCTTAATGTCGTCCAGTGTGCATGTGAACAGCTGAGTGTATGTGTCCAATCGCAACATCTCCAGCCTGAGGTAGGTGGGAGGGAGAGTACCAATTATTTAACCGAGTAACTGCCTCAGTGCAGGGGTTTGGGACACTGGGAAAGGGGGCAGTCAAGGGGGCAGGGGAGGAGGCCAGCTGCTCTGTACTAACAGGAAGGAAGGAAGGAAGGAAGGAAGGAAGGAAGGAAGGAAGGAAGGAAGAGAGGGAGGGAGGAGGAAGGAGGCAGGAAGGAAGGAAGGAAGGAAACTTGCCTACAAGGTAATTTGGGAGTGGGAGGGGAGCAGCAATATTTTGCCCAGGGTGCAGGCATAGTGAGTGTGTGTGTGTGTGTGTATGGGGGTTGGGGGATAGGAGTTGGGGGAGGGTGATGGGGGAGGCACTGAAGGGCCTGGGAGAAAACAGGTTCACAGTTACAGCAGGGCTCTTAATCTCTCCTTGGGAGGATGAGCCATGCACAGGGTCCCATAGAGCCTGGCCCCTTAAGGAGCAACTAAATTCCTCAGCGACCCCCACCGGAGCCGTGCTCCCTCCCTCTGGCCCAGCAGGACACTGGGCACCTGATCTAGCTTGTCATCTTCACTTGCATTTCAGTCATTCTCTTCTCTGGTGCTTTCAAGTCTATTTTTATTATCCAAACATTGCCTAGTATAGGAAAATTCTAAGCAGAAAGCAGACACTTTAACGTTTGCAGTCCCCAAGCCCGTTCCTCTTGCCACAAGCAAGGCCCGGGATTCTGTTCAATGGAAAAATGAACCCTGCAGGGTTTTGTTTTCACATTTTAAAATGTTCATTTTACGAATGACATCATTCTGTGTGGCAATTCAGGTCTTTGTCCTGGTGTCCTCTTCTGAGGTCTATGGATGGACTTCCTGGTGACCATTCAGTGAGAAGAGACTAGTGGCCTCCCTGAAGAGCTCAGGGAGGGTGGGAGTTGTGGACTGGGAAGTGGGGCCGCCTCCCCTTCACCGGCTAGAAGGGAGCCGGCAGGGAGCAGGAAGGAGGGGCTAGCCCCCCTTGGCAGTGTGTCCCAGGAGGTGGTCTGGGTTTGGAGAGCCTGGGTAGGGCCGCCACCCTCTCAACCTAGCCAGAGCCTGGCTTGGTGAGGAGATATACCCCTCCCCCTCCCCCCCCAAACACACACCACTTTCCATCTCCCTACACAGAAGCCTGGAGTTCCTCACTGGATCCCTGTGCACTGTCACCCAGGCAGGGCTCCATGTCATAGGCCAGGGACTATGACATCCAGGACTCCCGGCAGCTGGCCACTCCCATAAGCCCAGAGAGAATGTGAGAAAA
Source organism: Antrozous pallidus (assembly GCA_027563665.1). Classification (NCBI taxonomy): domain Eukaryota; kingdom Metazoa; phylum Chordata; class Mammalia; order Chiroptera; family Vespertilionidae; genus Antrozous; species Antrozous pallidus. Next base: position 28,497,214 of record CM050523.1, read on the forward strand.
GAAAAAAAGGGCTGGAAGAAAGGGGAGGTCTGGGAACTCCCAAGTGTCCATTGGCACTGGCCGACAGCCTTCTACCTGAGGGTTCCTTCTTCCTCCTGCCCCATCCTGGCCTCCCAGTCTCCACCCCCTGCTCTCCTCTCTCATCCTGTGCATCTCCCAGCAAATTCCTAGAGCCAAAGGCTCAGAAGTCTGAGTTCCTCTGGCCCACCTCGCCCACTTGCTGTCTGGGTCTCTTACCCATCTTTCTTCTCCTTGGTTTTGTAGCCCCACCCAAAGATCCCCAGGAGATTCGGGGGAGGGGGGAAGCAGTTCCCAGGCCCCTAGTCATCACTGCTGGAATGGGGCAGGGGGTTCTTCTGCATTGGGGGCTTTGAGATGAACAGGCAAGGACACTCCTCAAAGCCCCAGCTGGCAAAAACAATCCATGCATCACTATCTTTCCCGACCTTCCTGGGCCCCACACCCCCATGGACCTGGGAGCCAGACCTCTGTCCTGGCATCTTAACGGGGACCCACTGTTTCACCCTCTGAGGGGAGGGGTTTTCTTTCTTTCTTTCTTTCTTTCTTTCTTTCTTCCTTCCTTCCTTCCTTCCTTCCTTCCTTTCCTTCTTCTTTAAACAATGAACACTATTATTAATTTGTTTAAAACACACAAAAATGTACTTATTTCTGAAAAGAGTAGTAGAGCTGAAGGAGAGCAGCTTTTATAGTGAGAAGAGCATTTCCTGGGGGTGATGGAAAATTTGTGGGTCTAGGCCAGGTGTGATGAAATCTTTCAGGAGGTGGTGACAGGAAAGGCGCTGAGGGCAGAATGAGGCTCCTCAAATTCAGTGTTTGGATCCCTCTCAATTGCTAGCTTCAGTCACACAGTCACCTTCGTCACTTGTTCATTTCAGGCCTGTCTGCTGGATGCCACAGGGAACAGAACCCTCTGGCCTAGGAGTGCCCATCATGAGGGTAGAGTTCACCACTGGACAGTAGGGCAGGGAACCCAGTTGGCTGGGCTGGGGTGGCACATGCAGGAGATGGGGAAGCCTGCGAGCCCTACTAGCTGGCATTTACCCTTTCTGGTGTTCAGTTGCCTCCAGTTTGACTTGTGTTTTCTGGGACAGGCAGCTCCCACCTTGACTCTGGCTTTAGACTAGAAGGCTCAAAGGAGGAAGCAAGGGAGTTCTCAACACCTGCTACATATTCTTAAAAAATATATTTTACTGATTTTTTACAGAGAGGAAGGGAGAGGGATAGAAAGTCAGAAACATGGATGAGAGAGAAACATCGATCAGCTGCCTCTTGACAGCTATTGGGGATGTGCCCGCAATCAAGGTACATGCCCTTGATCAGAATCAAACCTGGGACCCCTCAGTCCACAGGCCGACACTCTATCCACTGAGCCAAACCGGTTTTGGCCCTGCTACATATTAAATCACTCATGGAACTTAGAAAAAGTTACTATTACTCAGCAGCAGACAAATGGCTTCAGATCTGGTTCCCAGTAAGCTCCCTGTATTTAAAAGGCTTCCAGGAAACCACTAAATTGGGCCAAGAGTATGGAAAGCAGGCATTGCTGGGTGAAAGGCAGAAGCAATATCAGAAGTGGTCAGTAAGTGGTGATGTAAGGAATGAGAAGTAGTAGTTTTAGCCAGGACTTTGGGGGAAGGTTGGGGGAGCAGGAAGCCAGCAGTGGTGGGATTTATAAGGTGGGGGCAATTTGGGGGTGGAAGGGTGAGAGAAGGTAAATAGGCCTGGCCAGGACCAAATTGGACCCAACCCCCATGTGTTTAACCAGATCTGAAAAGCTCCCTCAACTCACAGAACTAAGGATTATCCTAGGGACAGATACCCAGGCGTGGGGTTAGGCCAGAGGTCAAGTCAACAGCCAGCTCAGCTTGGGAATGAGTGTCCCCAGTTCCAGGACAGAGCTGGGACTCCCAATTTGATGACCTTCTCTTCCCTCTTGCTTTCCTCCCGGTTCTCCCCAAGGCTTTCTGGACGTCCTACTCCTCTTCCCAGGCAGTTCTTTATGAATCTTCCTTCCTCCCCTTTCTCAGATGATTTTGGCACCTCATCGTTCTCCGTTTGCCTCCTTTCCTGGCCACCCTTCACTGTGCTGTCTTCCCCTTCTGGCCCCTACCACCTCCTTGGCAGTCTCTCTCCATCCCCTCTCCCCAGCTTCTTTCTCCTCCCTTTCCTGGTTCATACCCCACATCCCCTCTTCTCACAGCTCTCTCCCTATGGAGCAGGAGTGCCCTTTTTCACTTGTCTATCTTCACCCTCTTTTACTTGTCTTTCTTTGGAAATTACCATCCAATCCAGGTGTACTATTTAAACTAAGAAAGGTATGTTACAGATGCAACAGAATCATCTAAAAAATGTCCTTCTTTTTTAAAGCAAAATCCATGCACTCCTACCACGTTCTGATGTTATGTATATCATCACTTAAACTGAGCTATTTTCTAGCAAGGGCTATGTGGTTAACTGCCTGAGGCTGTGCTGGACTCATACTATCATGAAATAGCTTCTGGCCAGCTGAAAAAGATAAGAGGTGACCCAGATACAAGGGTGGGGAGAGCCTGGAAGAATTCTTTGGTCTCTGAAGGACTTCTGAAATGGAAGGGCGAGAAGCTGTGAGGCAGTGGTGTTGGGTGACTGTCAACCTAATGTGGTAATTCTGGAAACGACCGACCGGGCAACCAGCCAAATCCCCAGGAGATCCTCACTTAGGGAGCCTATCCCCTCACCCCACCTGATGTCGCCAGAAATCTGTATCTACTGGGAAGGATTCTCCAGGAGCCGATGCACACACGTTGGACAATTCCTCATCCTGTTGGAATATTTATTGACTTACTACTATATGCCAGGCACAGTGCAGGCACAGTGCAGTTGTGAACCAAATAGACCTAAATCAGTGGTAGTGTCTAAATCCCAGGAGCAGTTAACCTTCCCTTGGACAATGACACCTGATGTGGGGGTCAAGGCAGGGGTCTCTGAGGTCAGTCTCTCAGGGCCACTGCACCTCCTGGCTCACAGGTGCCGTTGGTGACTAACTGGCTAGAAAACGGCCTCTGAAAACTCCCCTAAAAGCTGTGCTTTGGGTTCTGGCCAGGTAGCACGGTTGGCCAGAACCTGGTGCTTCCACACCAAAGTTTCAGGTCACATCCTGAGCAGAGCACATACAGAAATCAACCAGTGAGTGCATGAATCAACGGAACAACAAATCTATGTCTCTCCCTCTCCCTCTCTAAACTCTATCAACACACAAAAATGAAAAGCAGTGCTTTTGCACAGCCTCAGCGGCCCTGTAATAAAGAAGGGCAAGAAGGGGAACCACGGTACCTCATGTTCAGTTACCTGACAAGACAAACTACAAACAAAAAGCCTAAACAAATAACGAACCCATGCCGTGTATGCCGTGTATGCCGTGTATGCCGTGTGTGTGTGTGTGTGTGTGTGTGTGATATGTAGGTTGTTATGTAGGTTGTAAGTGCATATGGTGTGCATTAATTTAATTTACTTTGAAACTATTTTAATTTTTTAAAAAGGGAAAACATTTACGGGGGTTGGGGCCGAGGGGAAAGGAACGCTAAACAACACAAAGGAGTCCAGTATAAGGCATCTGTTCAGACCCTCAGACACTTCCTTAGGCGCCCCGGTTCTTGCTCCATCCGGACACACGTTTACATCTCCCTACCCCCCTTTAAAGATGGGAGGGAAGTTAGCTGTCTCTGTTCTTCGTTCTCCCTTAGACCTTTCTATGCCTTCACCTGCGCCTTGTCTTTGGCCTCCCCCTTCCGCGCCCTCATTGCACTGCCGGCTCCCACACAGCCTGGCCAGCTTCGTGTGTCACCCGAGATTTTGTTCGTTGTGGGGAAAACAAGAGAGAGCGAGAAAGGACACGACGTTTGCAACTCGGGGCTGTTTGTTTGGGTCCGAGGGCGTGTGAGGACGTGTGAAGTCGGGATGGGGGTTGCCGCGGTCCCAGCCTGCGCACCCGACCGCCCGGCACTCGGAGGCCCGGAGCCGGTCCCGCTGCGGCGGGCGGAGAGCGGCGGGAGCGGGGCCGCGGGAATTAGCGCGCCGGCCGCGGCCAGGGATCCCTCTGCCGGGGGCTGGAGAGGGATTACCAGGCTCAACAGCAGGTCAGGGGGGTCTAAACCCGAGGCAAAGTCCGCGGGCGAGGTCAAGGTCCCGGTGGTGGCGGGCTCGGAAGCCGCGGCGGGGTGGGGTGGGGGCGGGGTGCTGGCGGAGGCAGAGAGGCCGCGCCGGGACCCCAGCTCCCCCGCCCAGGCCGCGGGGAGCGGGGCGAGAGGAGCCCGGGCCGGACAGTCTCCGTGAATAAAGAGCAAACGTGTCTTCGCCCTGGGACCCGCGCGCGTATCTGCAGAACCGGGTTCACCTACTTTCCTTTGAGATTCTAATTCCATTTCCATTTCCTAAATCCACATTTTATTTCCCTTCCGGCGAGGTAGAGCGTTTCTTGGGCAACAAGCTGTTGAACTGTTTGGCCCAGAGCCGGTCCCCCCTTCACGCGGCGCAGCTGCGGAGCCACCGCGGGTGTCACCCCGTTGGTGTCGCCCACACCGCACGCTTCTGAGCCCCGTGCGTGGAGGAGGAGAGCGGGAGGGGTCCCTCAGCGACCCAGCGCTTCCCGGACGCAGGGAGTTGGGGTGCGGGTGCCCCTCTGGGAGCCCCGACTTGGTTTTTGGGCGGGAGAATGTACTCGCCTCCTACCTGAGCCGTCTCTCTCCGCCTCCCCGACCCTACTCCTGGAGAGCAAACTTGGGGAGACTCCGACGTGCGAGGAGGGCGCCCCACTCGGAAATCCAGCCCTCGGTAGGTGGTCCCAACCCCCCAACAGACAGGCGGGCGGGGAGCGCCAGGGAGCGCTCAGCGGCGCGGGGTGGAGGTGCCCCGCCCGGGTCGCTGTGCCCAGTGTCCCCACCGCGGGCCTTCCCGCCCGAGGACCGGCGTCGCCCTCCCCAGCCTCGGCCTTCTCCCCCCTCCTCCCCCGCCCGCGGGCGAAGCTGCAGCTGCCGAGCCGCGGCCGGGATGCTCCGGCGCCTCTGCACCTCCGCGGAGGCGGGCCCCGCCGAGCGGATCCCCGCGGAGAACCCTCCGGAAGAGCCCGCTCCTTAGGGACCAAGCGGGCAAACCCTGGGGGTGATGGAGCGGGGAGGGCTGTGCGGAGGTCGCGGAGCTGGGGGCGGGGTGGGTGGTGCGGGGAGGGGGTGGAGGAGGAAGCGGTGTGAAGACGCAGAAAGGGCAGGAGAGAGGGGCGGACGCTAGCGCGGGGAAGAAGCCGCGAAAGCTGGGTCTCAGGAGTTTAGGGGTGAGAACGGGGGTGGGGGGCTCAGAGATGGGGAGGGGTCGGGACGGGGGTGGGAGAGCGGGAAGGGCAGGGCCGGAAACCGGAGGCCGCGCGTGACGCTCACAAAGCGCAGCGGAGAGGGAGCTGCCTCTCCGCTGCTTTCCTTCGGACCCTGGCACGCAGTCGGCAGGCCGGCTGCGCTCGTTGGGGACTTGAGGTGGCAGAAAGGAGAGCCGGTGCGAGGAGGCCGGGCGCTCGACAAGCCCGAGTCGCGCCAACAGCCGGCTCTCAGCTCCTCCGGCCGGCTGTGCGCTGGGCCGAGCGGGAGATTCGGGGGCGCAGGCCCCCCCCCCCCCCAGGCGTCCAGGGGCACCGGCGGCGGCGGTAGGTTTATTCGGAAAAACCCTGGGAACCCCATCCCGACCCCTGTCCCCACGAGCCGGTCAAGGTGCCGGAATCCCTTCCTTGGAAATGCATTCCTCTGGCTGAAAACACCTCTTCTGTCCGCTTTTAAGTTACATGGACAGTGTTAAAACTCCCTTCAAGCTCTGCACTCTGCCCATAGGTTAGAACAAGGATAATGGATTTGAAAGGAAAAAATAAAAACCACCCAATACCCAAGCCTAAATTCATGACTCTTTCCTTAAAAAAATAAAAAGAAATTTCTTCCCCAGCCCCCTACATAATTTGTCATTTTATCATGGTAGCCAGGCAGTTTTGTATTAAGCCTTTTCTATTTGAGGTCTGGCATAAATATTTGCCATGTATTAAGGTCCTTACAAGCATACTTTTCAATGGCCGAGTAATAGTCTATTATGTCACTGTGTAATTTTCTTAACCATTCAATTGTTAGATATACCTACCTGTCTAGTTTTTAAGCCTGAAAGAAATACTCAAAATAAAATGGACAAATATGTAACTCTTCTGGGGAGGATTATTTCTCAGGGTCCCAAGTCAACAAGACGGGTCCATTTTCATTGCACTTAATATATATATTGCTGAACTGCTTTCCAAAGCAGTTTGCACAGGCATTTATGTTTGGGCCATTATGTGCTGGGTACAGTCCTGCCCGAAGGCCTTAAAGCTTCCTCCCCCCTCCCACCTCTCCTCTCACCCTGCCCACTCTGTCTCCTTTCCTGTGACTGGTGGAATCGAGACTTACTTCTCAGAGTGGTAAGACCTCTAGGGAGAGGGGAGACCTGGCTATCGGAGCACTGGGGTTGCGGGAAGGCTGGGAGTTGGAGAAAGACAGGTAAGGCTCCACAGAGGAAGTGACCCGCACAGTCGGGTACAAACTGAGGAAGGCACCTTCTCCTGCACAGGCTGGGCAGCTGAGAACTTGGTTGGTTTGGAGAGGCACCAGCAGCTTCTACTTGGCGGGAGTGTGTGTGTGTGTGTGGGGGGGGGGGGATTTGGGGTGGAGGGGGCCAGAAGTCCAGGAAGGTGAGACTCTTACCATCCCATCCAAGAGAATTGAAAACTGATAACCTCACCTTTGGGCATTTGCACCGTATTTGGCTATGTTAACAGAGGCATACTCTGTTCAAATTTGTGTTTTGTTGAAAGGGAGCTCACATTTCCTTATTTAATAATATCGATTGTTCTGCCCTGGCGGGTAACTCAGTGAACTAGGGCGTCGTCCCATAGTGAAGGTTTTGGGTTCCATCCCTGGTCAGGGCACATACAAGAAGCAACCAGTGAATGGGTAAATAAGTGGAACAACAAATTGATGTTTCTCTCCCTCCCCCGCCTTCTCTTTCTCTGTCTCTCAAATCAGTCAATAAATTAAAAAAATCAATTGTTCTGTAAGAAACAGTAATATGTATCTTAAATCATAAAAGCAATACATGTTATTTCCATCGTAAGATTGTATTCATGCATTATATGGTTAATTGAAAATTCACAAATTCACAGATTTGTTAACAAATTAACAAATCTGCAAAATAATCAGACTAGAAGTGTATACAAGTCTCTTTTCTTAATCCTGCCTTTGGGGTAGCATGGCTAATAGTTAAAATTAAGCCTATGTGAACTATGTCTTCGGCAACAACTATTTATACTGTCCCTGCTGCTCTGCAACTTGCTATTAAAAACACTTAGTAGACCATGGCATTATCCTATGTCTGTGGATGTACTCTATCTCATTTTTAGTAGTTGTCTAGGTAACATCAAATGGATGTTCCACTACTTTTTCCTTTATTTTAAAAATTTCATAAATAGTATATGAATGTATTTTATTTACATCATAAAACAATTTAAACAACGCCAAAATGTAAAGATAAAACAAGAAACAATGTGAGTTTATCTGACAACACCTCTCTTGATGTTCATCTCTACTCCTATCACACCCCATTCCTCAGAAATGTGAGGTGAGAAATTTGGCGGCAGCAATTGTTAGTCTAGCCAGCTCTCCAGTCTGTAAACAAATTGTATTATTTAGTCTCTTTAGTTCATACATTTCCATTCTCTTTCCCGCAAAGAACCATTGGATTGGGTTTACAGTGTATATCTTTGCTGTTATATAGTATCACAAAATATGCATTTTTTGTGTGTGCGTGTGTTAATTATTCATGTACATTGGGTTTTATATTTCATTTTGTTTTTTACATTTAAAAAAAACTATTTGAAAATTATTTCAAATTTATGGAAAGGTTGCAAGAATAGTAAAAAAATTCAGTATGTACATTTTTAGCTCCATTTGCTTTATCATTCTCTTTCTCTATGTATTTATAAGATTGTTATTGAAGCATTTGTGAATTAGTGGCAGACACCATGCCCCTTTCTGCTTAAAAACTCGAGTGTGTATTTTTTTAAGAATTGAAGAACTTCACCTACATGACTACAGGGCAATGATCAAAATCAGGAAATTTAACATTAAAATAATGGTAATATTGAATCTTCAGGTCTTATTCAAAATTTGCCAGTTGTCCCAATAATGTTCTTTATGTTATATTTTTCCTGGTCTGGGACCTAATCCAGTGATTTTTCAACACTTTTCCTCTCATGGTACACATAAACTAATTATTAAAATTCTGCAGCACACTAAAAATATATTTTTGAAGATCTGACAAAAATAGGTATAATTTTGATTCCTTCACACCAGATGGCTATTGCTGTTTTCATTTTTTAAATTTGACAATTTAGAGAAAAGAGGTCAGTACCCCTGACTAAATAGTAAGGTATCCCATGTTTTAAACATTCTTGTGGCACTTGGTTGGAAATCACTAATCCAATCAATACCATTCATTGTGTTTTGTTTTCAAGTTCTTATTAATCTCCTTTTTCTTTGCCTTTTGTAACACACACATTTTTGATGAACATGAGCCAGGTATTTTATATACATAATGGTTTCTTTGTTTTATATTACAGAAAAGTCATCAAATATAAAAAACTCGCCCAACTGCCAACCCATCTGAGCATAACTTGCTGAGTTTGTCTCATTATTTTGTACTTCCAATAAACTAGGGTATTCTCTCTTACAATCACAATACAGTTATCAAAATCATGAGTTTAACACTATTGCCATCAAGTATTTACACCTCACTAAATTTTGTCAATTGTCCTGACAATACCCCTGTAGCAAAAGGGCTCAGTTGAGGTTGTATATTGCATTGAGTTGACATTATATATTGCCTTGAGTTGACATTGTCTCTTTAGACTCCTTCAATCTGGAAGAGTTCTAGCCTTTTCTTGACTTCATGGCCAATTATTGTATAGAATGTCCATCAGTCTGAGCCTGTCTGATGATTCCTCACGATTCAATCCAGATTATGCATCTTTGGCAGGAATATCACTGAAGTGACGCTGAATTCTTCTCATTGTAACCTATTAGATGGGACATGATTCTGATTTATCTCATTACTGTGAAGTGAACTGGAATCATTTCAGCAAGGTGGTGTCTGCTGTTTCTCCCTGTCAAGTTATTATTTTCCCCTTTGTTATTAATAAATATTTTGGGGAGGGATTTTGAGACTATGAGCATATCCTGATACTCATCAAATTCTCTATGCACTGTTTAAATAATACATGCAATGGGTTGTATCCAATGGGTTACTTGGTACTGTCATTATTTACTTGGCAAATTATTCCAACTGTAGTCAGTGGGAATCCCTTCAAGCTGGCCTTTATGTCATTTTTTGGGGTAACAGCTTTATTGAGATATAATTCACATATGATACAATTCACCTATTAATTTTTTCAATATATATATATTCTTTAAAGTATTACAAATAGTGGTACATATGTTTTCCCCCCATTAACCTCCTCCTGGCCTCCCCTACCCCCCAGCACATGCCCTCACCTGTCCCTCCTCCCCGCTCTCCGCCAGTGTCTTGTATCCATTGGTTATGCTTATATGCCTACATACAAGCCCTTCGGTTGATCTCCCACAGCCCCCGCCCCCCACGCTCCCCTGCCTTCCCACTGTAGTTTGACAGTCTGTTTAATGTTTCTTTGCCTCTGTATCTATCTTCCCCCCACCCCCGTTACAATTCCCCTATTTAAAGTATACAATTCAACGGTTTATAATATATTCAGAGTTGTGCAACCACTCCTATAATCAATTTCAGATCATTTTCATCATTTCAAAAAGAAACCTTATAATCATTAGCTATTTACTTCCAATCCTTCCATGCCCCAAGGCCCTAAGCAAATATTAATCTACTTTCTGTATCTATAGCTTTGCCTATTCTGGACATTTCATATGAATTAATCCACATTGTAGTGTATAGCAGTACTTCCCTCCTTGTTAATGTTGGATAATATTCCATTGTATGAACGTACATTCTGTTTATCCATTCATCAGTTGGTGGACATATAGAATGTTTCCATTCTTTGGCTAACTTGCCTAAACACTGCCAGTTTGCTGCCCAGAATGACTGCTGCAGTCCACACGCCCCAGCAGTGCACACCAGTTTTCTGTATCCACACATCCCCTCTGCCCCAACTTTGTGTTTCTCACTCTCTGGTTTTAGCCAGTTACTAAGCATCAAGGGCTATTTTGTTTTACTTATCATATCTCTGATTACCAGTGACCTTCAGTACCACCCCAAGTGCTTGTTGTTAGCTTTTCGGTCTGTCCCTCTGGATTTTGCTATATGGTAGTGCTATATTTTCTTAAAACCTAAAATGGATCTACCTGTTTATATTCTTCTCTAACTTCCCTCCTCACTTAAGATGTTCTGAATCACTTTTTCAGGTCAGGCTGCCGGGATGGAGCAAAGCCATTGAACTCCATAGGATTGGAGTCTGTGGGTGCAGAGTGGCTGATTTGAACCGAGGTCTGAGCGGAGACTCTGTAGGTTCGCGGGTGGAAGCCCCACAACCTCAGCTCATCTCAGCTCCATGGAGCCTAACGCGCTGTGCTTCCTAAACAGTTCTTTTGTCAGGGCTGGTGCTGGGCACTGGTAAACGCCAAGATGACCAACTCACTTTATCTAGGCAGGGATCCTGTGTTGGTGGGGGCTGTGGAAGAGGGAGATGGTGCAGGGAGGAGAGAGATGTACAGCCAGGCAATTATGATGCAATAAGAAAAGTACCGATAAGGATTAACATTTATTAGGCACTTACTTGTGTGCTCATGAGCTCCATACTGACCCAACATGTGGACCCTGCCAATCTCATTTAATAGACGGGGAAGCCAAGGCTCAGGCAGGTCCAATAACTTGCCCAAAGCCACACACAGTAAACGCTGAGACTGAAACTCTTTGTCTCAAGGCCAAGCCAGTTTCCTTGACAACCGCTCCCCACGAGCAAGCGTGTAAATACTATGTCCCTATCCCGTGGTCAGGGACTGGGGGACGTGCGCCGGGAGTGCGCGCTAATGCCAAGTCCCTGTCTTTCCGATAATTTCAGCGGGAGGATGAGCTTCTTTTCTCTCTTCCTCTAGGCGCCTTCAGACCAGTGCAGCCTGCCCTCCAGCTCCTGAAGGGGCCTCGTGCTGCCCTCTGCTGGTCGAGATCTTGCAGCGACCACCTCGCTGGGCCCAGCACCAACCTTTCTGTGCACGCGCCCTGGACTCTTGGGGAAGGCTCTCTATGGGCTCCAGAGGCCTCTCCTCTCCGCCCAGGGTCAAGGGTAGGGGTTGGGTTGGGCTGGTGGGATATCTCCAACCCAGTCCAGGACGGAGAAGTTAGGCACGTGTCTCATTTTCCCCCTTAACCCAGTATCTCTGGAGGAGGTGGGAAGGGGGCGGAATGAGGGACCTTTAGGGCTGAGAGTTCAGAACCAAGGGGAAGTCCTAAATTCGTTCTGAAGTACCTTCTGAGTGCTGAGGATAGAGATGATGGCACACCCACCCTGATGCAGTGAACATTGGCAGCCCCCACCCCAGGCTGCCCCCTGGCCTGACGTCACAGCCCGCCTCCTAGAGGTTATTTTGAAAGTCTGACAGGGGAGACAGACATAGAAGCAAATGATACAGGATGATGTGCAGAAAAATAACTGTGGTACCAGGAGGGTCAAGGGTCACCAAGAGGTTGCACCTGAGCAAGGCTTGGCAGGAACTATAGGAACCCACTAACTGGACTCTCAGGATGGAACCTGTCAGGGCTTGTGTATTCAATAATCACCAGCTGGTGGGAGAGAGGCACCTCCACTCTACCTGCCTCCCGAAGACCAAGCCTGGTCGTCTGTGTCAGCTCCGTGGGGACAAGGCCCCCAGTGGTCTGCCTTCCATGAAGCCATCCCTTGTCTCTCTGTTGAAACAATGTGGCAACTTTACCGAGTCTCATGAGCCCTGGCCTAGGGACCGAGGGACCGAGATGAGATTACTAGGATCACTAGCTGCATTCATGAGGGGTCTGGAGACCCTGAAAGGCCAGGATTCTATTATAACGATCACGCAGTCCTACCTTTCAAGGAGGACCAAATTCACACACAGTAAAAAACTCTAAGCCTCAGCCAGTCCATCTGCGCCCAGCCTGAGGAAATGGCGCCATCTATGGGTCACCAAAGGAGAGAGCATGGTGTCACCGTAATAACAGCTGGGCTTTCAAGAATGGGTTCCATGCTCTTCCTGCTAATCAATGAGAAGGGAACCTGATCTTTGTTTAATGACCAGGTGTTTGAAAGGAACACAAGTGATGGGTGAACCAATGTGTGAGCCTGGTTGTGCATTAGGGAGGGGAAAGATCAAGCTTGCAGATGTGTGTCTTACAGAAGCAGTGCTAAAAGCTCCCTTTCTAGAATAGGACAAAAGGGGGGTGGCCGTGGGGTATGTGCTCATGTGAAGAGAGACAGCGGGTCACAGGATGGGGACAAGTTTAGGGCTAGATGCAACCCAATGTAGCTTAGGAAGTCAAATCTGTATCTACTAATAATGTAATAAATACATACATTTTATTTATTGATCCCAAACACTGGTTTACCAGGTGTCAAGCATTCTCTTAAGTATTTCAAAAACACTCATTAATCCTCACAACAATCTGTGGGGTAGAGATTTAGCCCCATTTTGTATGTAAGGAACTGAAGCACAGGGAGTTTAAGTGACTTGCCCAAGGCCACACAGCATGGGGACACCGAGCCTGCAACTCTGGCTGCAGAGCCAGATCTGAACCTCTGCAGTCCTGCTTCTCTGACATCTGGTATCAACATCTCCACATCCTTCTACAGTGCATTGCACATTCTGCCTTTTAAAATGGAGCTTGAGGGATATAAAATAAGCACTTATTGATGGTTTTGATGAAAGTGTTCATCACCTCAGCCACACTAACAGCGATGGGTTCAGCTGCCAGCTCACTCAGGGCTCTGGAGTCTGCTTTTAGTAGACTTTACCCGACAGGGCATGGGAAGCTCTGGAAGCATTGTAAGCAGGGAAGAGACAGGGTCTGACTTAGCTTGTAGAAACTAATTTACTTGTAGGTCTCCTCCAAGGATAACAGACATGGAGACCTGGCGATGACTGTGAGGCCAGAGCCTCTATAGCTGTGCTCTCCTGGCTGGCTGTGGGCCCTGGTTCAGGGGACTTGTCAGTTTGGAGGACACAGGCTTGGGAGACAGAGGCTAGGGGAGTTGGGGTCAGATACCTTCTCTCACACCCTCTGTTCTCTGCCCCCGGTGTCTCTTGCCGTAGTGCTGCAGACAGTACCACCTGTCTTGCCCAGCCACTGGATGAAGCGATGGGTACTAGGTGAGTGGGAATGGTGACTCTGCACAATGGAGACATCATACTCTACCTGTGTTACCTGGCACTATTGACTGGAGGTATAGGATGGGCTTTGCCTTATGGGGCAGATCCAGCTGGTCAGGGCTAGAGAGTATCTTACCTCCTAGTCCTTTTGGAGAGCACAGAGCCACAGGGAAATAAATAGTCCTGCTAGTTTCTGCAGCAATCTTGGGATGGGAACTCTGATGGGGGACAGGCTAGTTCAAGGCCCAGGGGAACAGCAAAGGAGGGGGAGTATGGTCAGGCACTTCTTTCTCTTCCTCTTTTAAAGTGCTCTCAAGGCATGGTCCTCCCTTGGGGTGCCTTCTGGACACAGCTTTCTTTTTTTGGCCACGTTCTGGTTTGCAGTTGTCTTTCCTTGTGTAGCTACAGGAAGTCCATTTGGGATGATTTAGGCATTGTGCTTAAGCATCTTAGCAGCTTCCATTCCAGCCCTGGGTCCAGCTGGGGACCTGGAAGAAGAGGAAGGCAGGAGTTTGCAAGAGTGCAGAGAGGGGAAGATTGTGAGAAGGGTGAGGTTGCTGACCTCAAGAAGGATCTAGCAGCTGCTGAAGGTAAATTAGGAGGAAAGACTCTTCCACAGGTGTTCCTGAGAGGTCAGTCCTTGTCCCTGTTGTGGGTGCAGAGCCCTGGTTGGGGGATGGGTGGGAACAATCTGATGTGGAAAAATGAACTCCATCCTCAGGTGGAGGTCCCGGAGATGTATTCTTCCAGCAGGTGGAGAGGACGGTCCTGTCTCCCATCCCATAACCATAGCAACAGTTTGCTGGCCTTGACCAGCAGGGGCTTCCAGAGGCAGAGGGCTAGATGAGATGACCTGTAGGTTCTTACTAGAATGATCATCTTTCTTCTCTCTCTTTCTCATTTTGTTGTGTTCAGCATGAATCTGAAACACGTGGGGCCTCCAAGAGTGAGGAGAAGGTGCACTTATTTGGCAGAAAGATTTGAGCTGCCATGTTGGTGAGAAGTTCATAGCTACCTTCAGAGAAATTTCATGACCTTCAGGGTTTCTGCAAGATTCCTTTTTACTCGCTCCCGGTACTTAACTTCCACTCTTTGCTGGACCCGCCCTGTGGTGAGCATGAAAATGCACCCATCAGATCTCCAACTCCAGGCCGTGTAATTGACGTTACAGAAAACTGGAGAAGAACCAAGCAATACTTAGAGAGATGGAGTTACATTTATTAGGCGTGGGTCCAGAGGAATATGACTCTCAAATTCTGGGCCCCACCATGGAGGGAGGAATTTTCCCTATTTATATGTTTTTACCTTCGTTGTCTCCCAAATATAGAGTGTTTCCAGCCCCCTTTGCAAGTTCTTAAAGATCCTGTATGTGCTGGGGCCTTGAGACCTCAACCAAAGGCTTGGCCTGATGCCAGCACTGATAATTTTGTCCGGGGAAGTTTCAATGGCCTCTCTGAAGTGGGAGTAGTCTTATTTTCCTTACCATTTAAGCAAGCAAGCATGTACAGAAGCCAAATAGCAGGGTTAAAATTTCAAGCAACAGTTTTTATATAAGATGGATGCTTCAGACAGGTCTTCAGCTGTTCCCTCTGAAATCCATCACCTCCTTGGTGCTGAGGCCATGCTCTCCACAGTTGCTCCCAGGCCAAGGCAGAGCGAGGTGAGGATACTAAGGCAGGAAACCATGGGGATGCCGGGAGATGTGAGATTCCTTTGATGGGTCACTGGCTCCAGAACTTCCCATTGGTTTTGGGCAACACTCCATAGATGACTGCCAGCCTGAGATGCTTTCACCCAACCTCCCCTCCTTTCTCCTTCACTGGGGTCAGCCTTGCATCACAGTCTGATGGCTCCCCAGCCCCTTCCGTCTTCCTCCATATTTTTGTATACCTGTGGATCTTTTTTTTGCCTTATTCTGGGGTGCAGTGAAGTTCCTGGGTGACAGTCCTTTCTGATTTAGCTGTCATGGTTTGTGAGGTGCCCAGTCTGGGGCTAACTATCCTCCACAGTTGAGATAACACCTCCCTGAGAGCTCTACCCAGTGGCCTGTGAAGTATGAACTTTTCCAGGAACAGCCCCATTATCAGCTTTGTATGTGTGCCAGCCACTGGTCCTCCTAATCTTTTAGAGTGTGCTCTCCCCAGTCTCACGTACTTCCCTCACACACATGCACCATCCGTACTCTGATGGGTCCTTGAGGGACCCTCTGCAGCTTTCTGGAGTTCGTGTCTGTACAGCTCTCTTCTCTCAGGGCCTCTGCCCTCCTCCTCCACCTGCCTCAGGCTCCCTGGACTCTCAGTTCCGTTTCCTCAATTCAGGGAGTCTGCCTGGACCTGCCTGTTCTTCCTCCCTTTGCAGTAGGAACTCTCGAGACAGTAAGTTGGGGCAGTGATACGGCTCACCTCACTTGTTTCTTTCTTTTCAGGAATCACACGATGGCCAGGATCTTAAAGACCATTGTTCCCAAAATGTTCCCTTCACCACCACCACCTACCACCCCACCCTGGGGAGTAAACATGGCTTCAGTTACTCCATCTTGGCCAGAAGTAGGAGTCTTTATTTGATCACTTTAGTTTTAAATTACTAGGTCAAGGCAAATTAAAGAATCATTTTCATTTTTATTTTTTGGTGTGGTGGTGGTGGTGGTGTGTGTACATGTCCTTGGAGACACCACTAGAGGAGCCCAGTGCATCTCAGGAGGTTTGGGCCCAGCCCACTCTCAGGTTTACATCACTAAGGCATCATTCATTCCCTCACCAGCTGCTGTGGTTCGTATTGCAGCTGTGTGACCTGTCTTGTTCTGTGGTCCCACAGTGGAGTCCTCAGGGATGTATTTCCAGCACTGGAAGGACATAGTCTCTCTGCCTAGTGGGGTGGCATTTTGACCTTGGAATATGGGTTTCTGAGTAGTCACTCCCCAGTTTCCATGTTTTCCATCAAGACATGTTTGCTCCAAGGAGTCAGGTATTGCCGTCAGAAGGCAACACTTGGCTGTAGGAGCACTTGCTGGCACAGAACAATCTTCATTGTGGTTCTAAATGGGGAGGGTTTAGGAGCTGAGCAGCACCAGGGCTGGGGCCCAGAAAACACGAGGAAGCCAGACTTGGCCATGGTTGGTGCATACCTGCTGAGTTCTCCGCTCAATCACCACTCAGCACCCAGACCTTGGGGGTTTGTCAAGTTGTATTAACAGTATTTTTTTTTTTTTAAAGAAAACCATAACTTGAAACTAATCCTGAGGAAACAATTAGATAAATTCAGAATTGGGAATATTGTACAAAAAACTGGCCTGAACTCTCCAAATTGTCAATGGCAAGAAAGATAAAAAAAGTGTGTGTGTGTGTGGATGATGATGGTGGAGGAGGTGAGGCTGTTCTAGGTTAGGGAACACTCTGGATCTTAGTCAGGAACTGCCCCACCCCAGTATAACGGACTTATTTCCAGTTTAGATATTGTATCCACATTACATTTCTTGGGTGTGGTAGTGGTATAAATATGGAGGAGAATGTCCTTGCTTGTAGAAGATAAATGCTGCAATGTCCAATAATCTACTATTCTGCAATTTACTTTCCTATGGTAAGGAAAATGTTTTGTTCCTTGAAGATATGCTGCTGTTTTCCCCATCCATCTCTCTTGTGGTCAAACATGGGGCCTTTGTGGTCCTGGAGGTTCTTGCTCCAAAGAAAGTACCCAGGAACTAGGGGGTTTCCTATTAGATCATCTACTCCCCAGAAGGTGACCACCAGCCATGCCCAGGAAATGGGGCCAAGCCCACATCAGGGAGTTGTGGCTGTGTGGGTCGGCTAGGGAAGAGGAACAGCTTATTCTCCTTGAGATATGAGTGTTGATTTTTCAGAGCAAAGTGTAAGAAATGCTACCTGACAATATTAATATCCTTATTGTGGAGAGCGCCCTCGGGGAACAAAAAGTTCCCTGAGAGGATGGGCCTTGCCCATCTGCTCTCTGCCCCCCAGGAGGATGATTACCTTCAATTGTAGTTTAGCAAACAACACTGCCCTCCAGCACATTAACATTGTAAATGGCCAAACGTCTATGGGATACTTGGGAAAAGATTTAGGTGGCGCCTTGGATGGACATATAGCCTAAGGAAGTTAGTTAAGATAAGGGGTTTATTGGGGGGAAATGTTAACAATGGAATGTAGCTTTGTTGATTGGGGAACAAGGAATTGTGTGATATGTAAACCAGAATTGTTTAAAAGAGTGGAGTGAAATAAACTCGGGCCGAAGTCCTAAAGAGGGCTTTGCGGACCTCCTGATCCCATAGCTTTTGTTTCCTCTTTATTGCTATCCATCTTTCTATCTCTGTCTTTCCGTCAGCCTCACCCCCCTTTCAGGGACTGCTCGACTGATGCCGGCTGGCTCCGGCACCTCATCCTTCAACTTATTTTTTAGTTTTAAACACAAAATTAGCTTAAGGACTTAATTTTGTTTCTAATGTACCAGCTGTTTTTGCTAATCAAATTATCAGTAACTTCTACCTTAATTAAAAACAGTAAGTTTAGCTCTGTCTGGGTGGCTCAATTGATTGGAGCATCATTCCGTGCACCAAGAGGTTTTTCAGGTTCAATTCCTGGTCAGGGCAAGTTTACTCTCTGTTTGGGGGTATATGAGGATTTAAAAAAACAACGTTACAATCATAATAATGAAACTTTCTTCTCTCACAACATATTGGTAAGGTCAAACTGTGTTTCAGAAAAACTGAGCCTGTTGCAGTCTAAGGTTCTGAGTTTTGGCCCCTATCAAGCGCCATATGTTTTTACTCAGCCAAGACATTGAATCCTTAAGAGAAAAACAAACAAACAAAGAAACAAACAAAAAACACCCACATTTAAATTTGGCTGCATTCTGCTGATTCTTTTGAACTAAAAATTCTGACGTTGCCCTAACCAGTTTGGCTCAGTGGATGGAGCGGCGGCCTGCAGACTGAAGGGCCCCAGGTTCGATTCTGGTGAAGGGCATGTACCTTGGTTGTGGGCGCGTCCCCAGTGGGAGGTGTGCTGGAGGCAGCTGATCAATGTTTCTCTCTCATTGATGTTTCTGACTCTCTATCCCTCTCCCTTCCTTTCTGTAAAAAATCAATAAAATATATTTTAAAAAAATTCTGATGTTACAGTACATAATTCAAAAGTAGTTTTCAAGATTAACTTGGCTCAGTCAAGAAAAATTCTTATTCTCCCACTCCCAATTTGTCTAATTTTTGGAAGTACAATAAATTTTCATGGGTTCTCATTAAGTTTTAGAAATGCTAATTCAGTACATTCACTATTAACGACATCAAATTTTACTGAGAAAATCAATAGAGCTAATTGGCTTTTAGAAATGATTTTTAACATGTTTATTATGGGGTAGTAGTGCACTGTTCTCAAAAGGGTAGGTGGGCCTCTCCTTCCATCACCATTTATTTCCCCTACACCCTCTTCTACCTCCCCACCTCTTCCCCCCTGGATATTATTCTGTGATTTGACATTTGAAACAATATTTGAGAAGTGACTTGAGAGCACAGGTAAAATTTAGACAAGCAATTTTCAACCACTGTGCTGCTGCAAGAATTTTTCAAACATACAATACCTGACTATTTATTCATTCAGGGGCCCTGACCTCTTTTCACAGCTATAGTCATTTTTTTATTTGACAATCTAAGGCAAAAGAGGTCAATGACCCTGACTAAATAGTCAGGTATTGCATGTTTTTTAAAAAAAATTTTAGAGAGTAACCAAGATGGCCACATAGGTAAACACCTATGCTGCTGCCTGACACAACAATTTCAAAACTATAACTAAAAGATAAAATGGACATCATCCAAAACTACTAGAAAGTTGGCTGAGTGAAAATTCTATAACTAGAAGGAAAGAGAAAAGGACACTGAGACTCAGAGGAGCTATGGAGGCCAGAGGTGCAGAGACGTGGAGATGTATGCGCTTGGAAAGGGCCAGCGGCTGAATATGCGCTTGGCTTTCTAAAACAGGGAGGGAGACAAAGGCTCCCTACTGCACTGAACTCCAGTTCTGGGAGAGACTTGGGAGACTCAGACTCATATGGGGTGAAACTGGACTGTCAGGAGGAAGCACACTGAGACTCAGGGGAGCTATGGAGGCGCATGAACTCGTGGAGAGAGCAAGCAGCTGAGCACATGGCTGGCTCTCTTGTTGGGGAGGGAAACAAAACTTCCTGACTGCACTGTACTCCAGTTCCGGGTGAGACTTTGGGTATCCAGGCTCATTCGGGGAGAAACTGGACTGTCTGGCAGCAGGCAAAACTCAAGGGCAGCTTTCTCTCAGAGGAGCGTGCAGCCATTGCTGAGATACACTGAGACCCAGGGGCCTCTTAGGGCGGGGATGACAGGAAACCAAGGCTGTCTGCTCTACCCTGAGACTCCACTCCATCCACACTGAGCACAGAAGCTCTCCCAGTGTAGACACAGCTGATCCTCACAGCCTCTTGGCATGGAGGTCAACTCCTCCTAGTGATACCAACAACAAGCAAGGCTTAACTACAATGAGACTGTGCACAAGTCAATCAAGGGGTGCACTAAGAGTGTCTACCTCAGGTAACTGGGGAGGCTGACCCATTGGGCCTTAGAGGACACCTACCACACAAAGTTACTCGACTAACTCAGGGAAGCAGCGAAAATGTAGAGACAAAGAAACAGATCACAAATGAAAGAAATGGAGGAAAACAAATGACTGGATATGGAGTTCAAAACCATGGTTATAGATTTTTCAAGAGGTTCCTTGAAAAGGCCGATAAATTTAGCAAGAACCTCGAGAATATGAAAAGGACCAACTAGAAATTAAGTATACACTGACTGAAATAAAAAATAATATACAGAGACCTAACAGCAAACTAGAAGACCAAAAGAATCAAGTCAAATATTTGAAATACAAAGAAGCAAAAAACACTCAGCTGGAAAAGCAAAAAGCAAAAAGAATCCAAAAATTCAAAGATAGTGTAAGGAGCCTCTGGGACAACCTCAAGCATACCAACATCTGAATTATGGGGGTGCTAGAAGAAAAGAGAGAGCAAGATAATGAAAACTCATTTGAAGAAATAGTGACCAAAAACTTCCCCACCTGGTGAAAGAAAATAGATTTAAAAGTCCAGGAAGTGCACAGAACTCCAAACAAAAAAGAATCCAAAGAGAACCACACCAAGGCACATCATAATTAAAATGCCAAGAACAAAAGACAAAGAGAGAATATTAAAAGTAGCAAGAGAAAAACAGTTATCTACAAGGGAGCACCCATATGATTATCAGCTGATTTCTCAACAGACACTATGCAGGCCAGATGGGAATGGCAAGAAATATTCAAAGTGATGTATAGGAAGAAACTACAACCAAGATTATTCTATCCAGCAAAGCTATTGTTCAGAATTAAAGGTCAGATAAAGAGCTTCACAGATAAGAAAAAGCTAAAGAAGTCCATCACCACCAAACCAGTATTATATGAAATGCTGAAAGGTATTCTTTAAGAAAAGGAAGAAGAAGAAAAAGGTAAAGATAAAAATTATGAACAACAAATACATGTCTACCAACAAGTGAATCTAAAAATCAAGTGAGCCGAAACTGGTTTGGCTCAGCCGATGGAGTGTTGGCCTGAGGACTGGAAGGTCCCAGGTTCGATTCTGGTCAAGGGCATGTACCTTGGTTGTGGGCACATCCCCAGTGTAAGGTGTGCAGGAGGCAGCTGATGGATGTTTCTCTCTTGTTGATGTTTCTGACTTTCTATCCCTCTCCCTTCCTCTCTGTAAAAAATCAATAAAATATATTAAAAAAAATAAAAATCAAGTGAATAAAAATCTGATGAACAGAATAAACTGGTGAATATAATAGAATCAGGGGCATAGAAAGGAAGTGGACTGACAATTCTCAGGGGTAAAGGGGTATAGGGGTGTGGGGGTGTGTGGGAAGAGAGGACAAAAATCGTACACCTATGAATGAGGACAGTGGCGGGAGGTAAGGGCAGAGGGTAGGGTGGGAACCGGGTGGAGGGGAGCTATGGGGGAAAAAAAGAGGAACAATTGTAATAATCTGAACAATAAAGAGTTATAATAAAATGAAATAAAATAATAAAATAAAATAAAAGCCAGTGGTCTAACAGTAGGAACAGAGAAAAAAAAAAAAAGAAGAAGAAGAAGCAAGCAAGCAAGAAAGAAAGAAAAAAAAGGAAGAAAGAAAGGAAGAAAGAAACTGGATGCTCTGAACAGGTTCCTGCTTCAAGAGTCAACAAAGTAATGTGGGGAACACGGGTCCCAGGAATCAAAGACCAGAGCTCTAACCTCAGCACACAGTTGCCGGGCAACTCAAAGCAAATCATTCTGCCTCCTGAGACCCCCGTTTCTTCAACAGTGAATAGGGGGGTTGGTTTAGAAAGATCTCATCTTCTATGATGTGCCAAAGAAATGCAATCAAATAAGATGTATTTTAAATAAAAGGAAAAGAGCCAGATGCTAACAAAGATTTTATTGATTGATTGATTGAGAGAGAGAGAAGGAGAGGGAGAGAGAGAAATAATTTTATTAATATCTGACAGAAGTCTAATTTCAAAGTTGCTTTAAAAACACACAATAATCAATCCTAGAGGTGCCTGATGTTGATTAGTTACTCAAATTCCTGGAAATGCTTTGATTAATTGGTATATATCAAGAAGTAGCATATACCCCACCTGTGGCAGTGTCGGGAATTTTGTTTATTTTTTTGGAATTATGCTTTTAAAATAATAATTTCCATTAGCAGTTCAAGTACAAAACTGATTTTGTAATTATTCAAAGTGTGTGTACATTTTTTAGGAATTCAAGGTGTCCCCCCCAAATGTATGCACACTTTAATAGCTGATAATGCTCTCCATTGCCTCATCCATAAAATGACTATTTAAAAAATGTTAATTATTGCTTGTGGAAAGCATTGCATTAGGTGTTTTAATTCCTTCAATAACACTTTTTAAAAATTTGTAGTAAAATATACACAAAAGTTACTATCCTAGCTATTTTCAGTTTGCAGTTCATTGACATTGAGTAACATTCATTTAGTTGTGCAGCCACCAGCACATTCATATTCGAAAGTATTTTTGTCTTAGAAACTGAAACTCTGCACATTAAACAATAACTTCTCCTTCTCTCTCCTCCCACCCCCTAATAACAACCATATGCTTTCTATTTCTATGAATTTTACCACTCTACACACCTCATATATATGGAATCACACAGTACTGTCCTTTTGTGACTGACTTACATCACTTAGAATAATGTCCTCAAGACTTACAAATTTACCTTTATTCTTAAGGCTGAATAATATTCCATTGTTTGTACATATCACATTTTGCTTGTCCATTTCTTTATCTAACAATTTGCCCCTCTTGGACATAATTATTCAAGACTTCCCTACTTACAAATATACTCACTCCTGCTCTAGACACCCAATCAGGGCATTAAGCTACAATTGCAGAATCTCATATTCTAGTCAGATTTGTACGCAGCTCTCTTGCTCTGGAGACCTTTGGAACAAAGGAGAGACTGCCTGCTTTCCCCCTCCCCCCACCCCACACTCATCCCAACATATAAAGCACAGGTAGGATCACCTAATAAACACTCTCATTTAAAAGGAGAAGAGGAGACCCCAGTCACTATTGCAACCTATAATAATAAAGGCATAATATGGTAATTAGACCGAACATCCTTTCAGACATCCTTCCTTCTGGACAGAGCCAAAGCGGGTGGGGGTGGGGGCAGAGGCAGAAGTGGCAGAGGCCTCTAGTAAGAAGTATAAAATACCTAGGAATAAACTTAACAAAGGTGTAAATGACCTATATAACAAAACAACAAGAATTTGTTGAAAGACATTGAAGAAGATGCAAGGAAATCGAAAGATATTCTATGTTCATGGATTGGAAGAATCAACATAGTTAAATGGCCACATAACATAAAGCAAATACACAGATTTAATGCAATACCCTTTCTCCCTTTTTCAGGCGAGGCTCAGTCTTGGAAGTATAGGATAGTGGAGGGAGGGCTTGACTTTTTGTCTCGTTCCCCTCTTTTCTCTCCTTCTCAGCCCTACCCACCACCCAGAAACTGTATCTTACTCCAGGTGTCAGAAAAGCCTTGCTTGCTTAGAAGATTTGAAATCTGGGATTCACAACATTTGGTGGAGCATATTCTAAATGCCAGTTCATTTTCTTAGGGATGCTTTTGGTTATTTTTGGAGGCCTGCCTTGTGTGGATCTGTCACTGGCCAGCCTCCCCTCAGTCCCTGCTTTCCTGTGGTCTCACCACACACTCCTCCAGGTGGTCCCTATTAGCACAGTTCATCTTAATTAACTAGAATAGCTTCCTCCTGGAGAGAAAGTCACCCAAAGTCCAAGTTTACATTAGGATTCACTCTTAGTGTTGTACATTCTATGGGTTTTGACAAAGGTAGAATGACATGCATCTATCATTACAATATCATACAGAATAGCTTTGCTGCCCTAACAATCCTCCATATGCTCCACCTATTCATTCCTCCCTCCCCTGTAATCCCTGGCAACCACTGATATTTTAATTGTGTCCATAGTTTTGCCTTTTCCTGAACATCATACAGTGAGAGCTAGAAAGTATGTAGCCTTTCCAGACTGGCTTTTTTCACTTAGCAATGTATATTTAAGGTACCTCTGTGTCTTTTCATGGCTTGATAGCTGATTTCTTTTTAGCATTTAATAATATTCTGTTGTCTAAGTATACCATAATTTATGTATGTATTCACCTGCTAACGGCCTTAGACTTTTCATTCATGTGTCAAGTGCCAGACTCTATATCTCTAAAACTCCAGGGCCATATACCAAACTTTCTGAATGGTTTCATTAAAGCCACCTTGTGAGGGTTGAGGGGCAGAGAACAAAGACAGAGAGTCCAGGCCAGGCAAAAGGAAGTTTAATCTTGCACTCCTGGGCGAGGTTCACCGGTCCTGAAGGTAGGGCTGGAGAAGTCGCATTGGGTGGGAGCTGAGGCACTTTTTTAATACAGGTGTTCAGTGAGGGCGTGGGACCATGAGCTAAGGGTGGGCAGGGGTTCCTGGAATGGAGCCACTGGTCTATCCCGAGTTCCAGGAAGGGACCAGCATTTGTGTTGCCATTTGTCCGGTGCACTAGTCTGTTATCCGGGCCACCATCGGTTGCATGCATTGGCTTCTTGAATTCCTCTGACCTAAAACACCCAAACTTAATATGAGGAAGTGTGGTAGGCAGAATAGTGACCACTATGATGGCCAATCCTAATCCCAAGAACCTTGAGTATATGGAGTTACACGGCAAAGTGGAAAGAAGGTTGCTAATCAGGAAGGGAAATTATCCTGGACTAAGTGGGTGGGCCCAATGTCAGAGTCCTTGACATGGAAGCAGGAGGTAGAAGACTCAGGGTCGGTGATGGGATGCAATAAAAATAACCTGCTGATACTGGCTGTGAGTCAATGAATGCGGGTGGAAAAGGAAGGCAATTCTTGGAGATGAGTGTGGGAAGCATGCTGGGAAAAATAAACATGAGCTGTCCCATTCAATACTTATAAAAATGTATATACAGTTGTAATTAGTGCTATGAATATAAATGTAGGTATATCTACATATATCTACATGTAGATATACATATATATGTAGATATATATGTATATATACATGTACATATATACATGAAAATAGGAAGAATGAACTGGTAAACGGCTGGGTTTTCTTCTCTGCATGGTAGATAATTTTTTTCTTTTGCTTATCTGGATTTTTTCTATAACGAATATTATCCTATATAATAAAAGGCTAATATGTAAATGGACTGAAACAACAAGAACAACCGAACAACCCAACAATTGCTATGATGTTCGCTGACCACCAGGGGCCATGTGCAGAACATGGCGGGTGTTGGCCACTGCAGGATGGTGGAGCAAGTGAGTGGGAGTGCCAGACCAAGGTGGGCGCTAGTTGCTGTCATTGGGGTGAGACTCTGGTGGTCACTGAAAATTCTTTGCTCCCCTGTGCTGCTGCAGCTAGAGCTGCCACTCATGCCCACTGCCAGCGCCGGCCCTACGTGCACCCACAGTTGGTACCAGAGCCACTGCTTGCACCCACTTCTGGTGCCTGGCACTGGTCCTGGCCACTTGGCACCATCAGCAGGTGTGAGCAATGGCTGCCGGCCCTGATCACCCCTAAGGGCTTCTTCATCTACCCCTGCTCCTGAGGGATAATCGGGGCAGCAGCCGCTGCTTGCACCTGCTGATGGTGCCATCCCCGCTTGCACCCACTGTTGGCACTGGCCCCAATCACTCTGCACTGTCAGTGGGTGCAAGTGGGGCTGGTGCCATGAGTGCATGGGAGTGGCAGCAGCAGGAGTGAGGCTGCAGGCAGATGGGAGAGGGGGCCACAGTGGGAGGGTGAAGAGGATGGGCTGAGACCCGTCCGAGTGCCTACCATAGCCTTGTGGCCCATAGTTCCTTTTAAGGTGCACAAATTTGTGCACTGGGCCCCTAGTTATTTATATAATAAAGAAACAAAGGATTTAAAAAGCAACTATTTTTTCCAAGAGTCCTTTATTACTTTCCTGACATGACTTTGCCCTTCCCACTATGACCACAAGCAGTGTTCTTTGAGTTAGATGGTTCAGAGCAGTCTCCTCTACCTTGTCCAGACAGATGCAATGGCCTGTTTTCCCATGGTCTGGCCCACTGTCACTGTTCCAGAGAAACCTACCTCCACATAATGTCCTTAACAAAAGTAACCCATCCCCAAGTTTAAGGAAGACTGGGGGAAGTCCCCTATAACACCTTTGGTTTTTTTTTTTTTAATTTTGGGAGAGTTTTCCATTAATTCCAGAATTAAAAAAATAAGATTTTCCCACCAAGAGGAACACTATTTTTGAAGGCAAGGTCCATAGTTGTCTTTCTCCTTCCACCTAGGGCAGATCAGGCATTCTAGAGTAATGGATGGATGAATCGTCCCACCTATCACTCTTTCTTCTTGGTGTCTCTGTCCTATCTGCTCTTCCAGGCCACACATCTAAAGTGTGGTATGGAATCTTTTAATTATCTGGGCTCTGCTGGTCAAATCCCCTTTCACATTGTGTGCAAGAATCTTCTCTGAAACCTGTGGACCAGCCTGACCAGCTGTAGTGGCTTCTATCCCATTTCATAGTTATTCTTCCCTCTCTTCCCCTCTCTGTGTCTCTGCTCATCCTCCTGCTCTGCCCCTGCCTCCCTCTCCCTGGTTTGTTGTCCACTCTGGTTGCTTGGTCTCTTTTCCACTCCCATTGATTATATCCATGGTCCACCTTTAAGCATAAGGTGCGTTTCAAGCAAAGAAGGGGGAGAAGTGGCCAAACTGTTTCCTTCCTCATTCCTTATCCAGAAAAGGTCTTAGAACCTCAGTAGCACGGACAGTGGGGAAACAGAAAATGAGCTTGGATTTCCTTTTCTCTCATGACAGCAGTGGTTTTTGGTTACTCCTGGTCTCGTCCAAACTTCCTCCTCTGTTTTGGAAGTTATGGCATCTCTGGAGTGTCCAGGAGAACTTCCCACATCTTTGGTTACATAGCATGACTGAGCACTTGTCTCCTGCTCCATCTTGTCTCCTTCCAGGCCATCAGGGCAGGGCCAGGTGGAACACCAGAGGGCTGCATGGAAGAGGTGCTTGTGGTCAGTGAACACCAGCAGATGGAAAATAGCATGTGATGCACTCTTTCTCTGCAAGTGGGAAACGAAACTCTGTACGGGACTTTTATACTCATTGCCACTGAAATCCCGCAGGACCCACAGCCCAGGATTCTGATTGCTTCGTGTTTAACTTCCTCCTGCTGGATCAGCCTTTTGTCCAGTGATCAGTAAAATACCTACTTGAGGTCTCCATGTCTATCATGAGGGTAAATGCTCCCCAACCCCAGCTCCTTCTTCTATAGGAGATGCCAGCATTTTGAAGCTCTGGACCCTTTCCTGGGACCACTGAGAGGGCATGTGAATATGCCATTAATAGCTCATGCTACCAACAAGCAAAGATTTGGGAAAAGCCAACTTTTTGGCAGAGAAGGGAGGGGCCAGATGCTCCCAAGTTGTGTTGTGTGTCTGCTTCCCTCTCAAATGCCTCAGGAGGAGACCTGGGCCCCAAGGGTTCCTTCTACCACAGTCTGGAGTAACTTGGATTCTTTCCCACCACCAGGCCCTGAACTGTGAATGCAGTTGTGAATGTAGGGCCAGGAGCCAGGAGCCAGGAGCCAGGAGCAGAAGGGCTGAGTTGACTCTAGGGTTAGCCTGGGTGCCAAGCATGAGAGTCCAGGAGCAGAACATTCTAACCATTGAACCAAGGCTCTGCACCTAGATAGCAGCCTGTAGAAAATGGGTATAGTTATAACTGTGCAGAGACAGGCAGTGAGTCAGCGTGAGGCCTTCAGTTTGTGCAATTAACTAAAGTCAAAGTTTAGAACAGATAGAAGTCCTGGAAGCTACAGACAGAATGTGGGTAGAGAGGAAATGAAAGAGGATGAATCCCACCATCCTTGTGACCCAGCTTCCTTCTCAGCATTTGGGAAATGTGGTGTGAAGTTTCCTCATTTAGTCAGAGAAGCAGCTCCAGTCTGAGGCCTAGGCAGCCAGAGAGAGAGAGAGAGAGAGAGAGAGAGAGAGAGAGAGAGAGAGAGAGAGAGAGAGAGAAGCTAGGGGCCTGTAAGAACAATGGGCTGCCCAGATAAGCTAAGCTGAGAGGTCAGATCCTCTCAATTATCCCCTGAAAGTGTAGGTAGCTCTTTTCTTCCCCTGCTCACTTAGCTTCCAACCCCAGTCCCTGACACCACTTTGCCATCTGGCTCTACTTGCTCAGCCTCAACAAGACTGGGCTAGCTTTCTAGTCCTATGGCCAGAATTGTTTTACACTTTGGGTAAGGTGTCAGTCATCCTTCATTCATGCCTTTGCTGTGGTAATGAATGAGAATTTCCAGTAACTTCTGGAAGACAGATCCCAGTCCACAGACTGTAGGTTTCAGATATGAGAAATAATTAGTCATCAATTCTTCCATTCATTTGTTTTTTCATGTACCCATCATTGATAAGTATGTAATCAATGGATGCGTACATCCATCCACCCACCTATTCATCCATTCCACCCATTTATCCATGTAATTATCTGGACTGACTTCCTTTTCTTTTTCCTCCCCTTTTTTCCTTCTTTTCTTCCTTCATCTCTTTCCTACCTCCAAAGAAACATATGTTTAGAATCTGTTATGTATGAGGTTTCTCAGATTTGGCAGACTTCTTCAGAAGATGAGAAGCTTCCATTTGATAAAGGAATACCGTATCATCTAAGATGCCTTAATAATAGAAATTAGAATATTTTATCACAATGGTTTTCTTACTGGTCTCTCTGCTTCCAGGATTTTCACACCTTAACCTATGTTTCTCACCATGATCAGAGTAATCGTTTTACAGTATTCCCGTCCTTGTCTCTCTCTCTCTCTCTCTCCTGCCTGAAGTCCTTCATTGGCTCCATATCACCCTAAGTCAGAGTCCAAGCTTCTTAACATAATCCACAGGATCTTCATGACCTCACCCTAGGTGTCTCGCTAGCCCCGCGCCCTCCCTGCTCCTGTCATATACTTTACATGCCAACACCACCAAACTGCTCACAGTTGGCCAGACATGCCATGCTGTCTTATGCCCCTATACTTTTAAATATGCCAATTCCTCTACCTCAGTGGTTCTCAATCTTTATAATGCCGTGACCCTTTAATACAGTTCCTCATGTTGTGGTGACCTCCAACCATAAAATTATTTTCGTTGCTACTTCATAACTGTAATTTTGCTACTGTTAATGAATTGTAATGTAAATATCTGTGTTTTCCAGTGGTCTTGGGCTCTACAGCAGAGGTTCTCAACCTGTGGGTTCTCAACCACTAGCAGGGTCTCCTAAGACCATCAGAGAACACAGATATTTAAGTTATGATTCATTAACAATAGCAAAATTACAGTTATGAAGTAGAAACAAAATTAATTTTATGGTTGGAGGTCACCACAACCTGAGGAACTGTATTAAAGGGTCACGGCATTAAAAAGGTTGAAAATCACTGCTCTACTTGGAACTTTTTACCTTTACCCAATTTTCTGTACTTCCTTTCAATCGTGCATATGTTTCTATTGTTATAATCATTACCCTGTATTGTAAATTATTTGTTTGGGCCTGTCTTTCCTTCCAGGCTACAAAGTGCTTGAGTGAAAATACTCTGAGTTATTCATCAATGTGGCTCAGTCCTAGTACAGTGCCTGGTATTTAGAAGGCAGTTAATATGTATTTGTGGGGTGAATAGATGGGTGGATAAATGATGGATGAGGGGATTAAAGAAGTAGGATAGCCTTGGGACAAGATGGTTAAGGTATCCAAGTAACAGACCTCCCCCGCCCCCCCCCCCAAAAAAAAAGAAGGAGACAAATAACCTCTTTCTGAAAGTTCAGACTTTTGAGGAAATCCCAGAACTGTGACGTAGGTAAGGCAAGGTGTCTAAGTCAGGAATGGGGAACTTGGGGATTACCTGATGATCTTTTGTGGGACTCACTTCCCTTTTCTTCTGGATAAAAGTTCCTTGGTGAGAGAGCTGGCCAGAAGCACCTGTGCTGCAGGGGTAACAGTGCAGGATGAAGACTGCAGAGAGTGAGATCCCTGATGCTCACTTCTCTGTAGATAAACAGAACATCTCCCTCTGGCCCCGAGGCAAGCACCAGTCCCTACTCAGAACCTGCTCAATGCTCTCTGCCTAAACCCGCATTTGCTGGCCCTTCATTAAATGTTGTCTTCTTTCTTCCCACAGAGCCTCCTCCCAAGATGGGTTTGTCTCCAGTTCTGAGGAAACCTTGCACAGTCCGTGCTGCCTTCATCATCCTGACGCTGGTCCTGCTTGCCTCTGTGGTGCTGCAGGCCATTCTCTGTAAGTCCTCTGGCTTCATCATGTGGGCCGGCTCCTTCTCCAGGGCCAGTCAGCTTCCACAATATCCAGCCCTTGCTTTCCTGCTCTCCAGGGGTCTCTCAGGCCTATGGCTTTCTCATTTGCCTCGTTTTATTTGCCTCTTTCCTTGTGCATTCACAGGGTCCCTGTCCTCAATAAAATGAACTGCTGCTCTTTTTTTCTCCAATTCCGGGGAGATTTTTCTGAATGGGATCAGCACTTGCATGCTTGTGCTCAAAGATACACTCTTTGTTCCAAGGAAACATTCATCTATTTCTTTACCGCATGTCATTTTTCTCTTCCCTCTCTGAGCTCTATATCCCTTCAATCCAGGAAGAGCCTTGTGGGAAGTCCCCAACAGTGAGTAAGATGTTTCCAACTCTACAAGGGATGGAATCCCAACTGTATCCTCAACCCCAGCTGACTAGATGGATAATTGACCATGAAGCCAATAAATGTCCAGGATTCTTCCCTCCGAGAGCCTCTTTGTGCTCTCTTCATTCTCATGTTCCCATGAAGATAATGTCATGCGATCCTTCCTACTTCTTCACTGGATGTGTGACTTGTCTTCCTGTTTCTTCAGCTGAAGCTCATGGCTTCTGCCGCTGGCAGAGCCTTCACCTTCCATCAGGAAGCAGAGGAAGGAGACATCTGTTTTCTCCTTTTATGGATTTGGGACATATTTGATCTTAGACTTGGAGCCTCTGAGCAGAGTCTCTTCTGCTTGGAGCCTTCTTGGCTTACTTTTGTGTGGTTTTTAAAGAAATACATTTTATTAGTTTCAGAGAGGAAGGGAGAGGAAGAGAGAGAAATGGAGACATCAGTGATGAGAGAGAATCATTGATCAGCTGCCTCCTGCACATCCCACACTGAGGATTGCATTCATAACCTGGACATATGCCCTTACAGGAATCGAATTGTGACCTTTTGTTTCATAGGTGGATGCTCAACCACTGAGCACACTAGCCAGGTGCTCTTGGTTTAATTTTGGTCTCCTCTCTAGCACCAAACCTGTGACCTAATCAGAGTGTGGCAATGGGAGGGATAAGGGAAGGGATGAATTGTTTCGTAATTCTCCCTTTCTGTTTTCTCTGAAGAAGTCACTTCCAAGTTAGAAGTGTGCACGGCTGGCTCTTCTCATGGTCAGAAAGAGCCCGTGGACAGATGTGGGAGGGGTGGTGCTGTCCTTGCTGATGGCCACTGCAGGAGTCTCTGAAAAGAGAGGAGACTGGGAATCAAGTGATAGGACACAGAGGGATGAGGGGAGGGGCCAAAGGTGTGGTTGAGGGCATCCCTTTACCAAATGTGCTCTGAACACTTAAGGAACATTTAGGACTGGGTTATAATCCTTGATTCTGTAGGCTGGGAGGTCTTCTAACAGAGAGCCCGTGTTTATCACTCTTTGCATTACCCGCAGCTACCACAGTTCCTGGCACATGGTAGGTGCTATCACTTGTTTGTTAAATAAATATATCAGGAATGAATGTATCAGGATAAACAACAGCTCCTTGGGTTGGGTCCTTGGAAAACTTGAGCCTCTCTCTTCCCTTCCTTTTATCACTCTGGTAACACCCCCACTTCCATTCCTAGGGATCCCTTTGACTGACCCCTTGACTTTCTCAAATCTAGATCCCTGGTTTATGGGCACACTATCGGATGTAAAGACCAATGCCCAGCTGCTGAAAGGTCGTTTGGACAACATCAGCACCCTGAATTCTGAAATTAAGAGGAACAGAGACGGCGTGAAGGCAGCTGACATTCAGGTCCAGATGGTGAATGCTAGCCTGGATCATGTGCATTCTCAGATCCAGAGGTTGGAAACTGGTGTGAAGGCAGCCAATGCACAGATCCAGACATTAACAAGCAGTTGGGAGGAAGTCTACAGTTTAAATGCCCAGATCCCAGACTTAAAAAGAGATTTGGATAAAGCCAGTGCATTAAATGTAAAGATTCGAGGACTCCAGAGCAATTTGGAGAATATCAGCAAGTTACTCAAACAGCAAAGTAAGTGACTGAGAAAATAATATTGCAAGCTGATCTGTGGCCCATGGGACCTTGCTGGTCTCAAGCCTGAGGCCATTGGGGCTGGTGTGTGTGGATGGAAGCAGAAGAGGAGCAGGGCAGGCATGGCTGCAAAGTTAAGAGAGGGCTCAGCATTGGGGTTGGAGAGGACTTAGTGGGCTTTTCAGGAGAAAAGGAACCAAGACCAACTTGGGCTTCCACACAAAGGCACAGAAGATTACATTAGGGAGTCTCTGTCTTGGCCCAAACCCAACTATTTTCCATTATGTTTCTTACCTAGAGCCAAGGGTCTCAGCCACTTGTGATGGCCAGTGAAAAATTGCTTCTCTCTCGTGAGAGACAGAGTCTTGATCCATCCTCTCTCACTTCCCCTCTCTGAGCCCAGAGACTCTACTACCCTCAGTCAGACTTTCAGGATCTGAAGGATTGTCCCCAAACACCTATAACAAGGACCCAAGGACTCTAGAGCCCAGCTCCATTCATTGCTATCTCTGGGATCCCCCTTAAGTGTCCACACCTAGCCAGCACCCAGAAAAACAGGAATACCATTGTTCACCTTTCACCCTGTTCTTCAGATGACATTCTACAGATGGTTTCTCAAGGCTGGAAATACTTCAAGGAGAACTTCTATTACTTTTCTCAAGTCTCAAAGACCTGGTATAGCGCCCAGCAGTTCTGCATGTCCAGGAATTCAGACCTGACCTCAGTGACCTCAGACAGTGAGCAGGTGAGTGCTGTTTCTACTAGAGGTATATTAGTAGTCATGTTACGCAGGATGGGCAAGATTATGCTGCCATGACAAACATCCCCAAATATCAGTGACCTAACAATGAAAGATTACTTCTCACACTACAAGGGCCTACAGGGGGGTTCGCTCATTGTGGTTTCTCAAGGAGACTTCATCTCATGTATGTTTCCACAATTGCTGAGTTAGGAAAAGGAAACATGACAAATTGTGTATTGGCTTTGCCTGGAATTAACATATCTCTATTAACATTTTCATTGTAAAACAAATTACATAATACTCCTAGCTTCAAAGAGGGTATGAAGGGACCATCTTTCTGGATACCCAGAAAACAGAAATATTTGTAAACAGCATTATTGACACCACAGAACCCAAGAAGTCTTTTAGTTGGTGAGGCAGGAAATCAAACCCCTTCCATTGGAAGGTGTGGTAATAGTGCAGATAAGAGCATGGTCCTGGGGTCAGAGTCTACAGTCCCAACCCTGCCTCTAACTAGTTCCAGATGAAACACAAGTAATAATACTACTACCTGCCTCAAACAAATAACAATACTCAAGTAAGTGCATACAAATGTATAGTACTTTGCAAGTATGAAGTGCTCACTAAATTTAGATATCATTATTTGGGCCATTCTCCTGGGGTCCCTGTTCTGGAGTTTAGCTGATTCTTTCTTGTGCTCCTGCTTCCTGAGGGTCAGAAAGACCCAAGACCCGAGTCTATCAGTGCAGGGCAACAGCAAATAATTAGGAAGATGAACTCTGGGCTCTGAGCAGGGACGGGAAGAAGCTTGAGAAAGGTCAATATGTAGGTGTGTCTCTGGGTTCAGGGGTGTCACTGAGGACAGGAGAAGAACACCCAGAGTGATAGGTGCTCTAACTCTGAATGATGACAGCATCTCTGCTCATTCTGTCTTCCCTACAGGAGTTTCTGTACAAGACAGCAGGCGGACGTTTCTTCTGGATTGGCCTGACCAAAGCAGGGAGTGATGGGGATTGGTACTGGGTGGATCACACTCCATTCAACAAGGTCCAGAGTATGAAGTAAGGCCCCAGAGCTCTCCTTCCCAGCCTGACTTTTTTTGGATCAGGGCCTGAGAGAACATTCCCTCTGACTACAGTGATTGTGATTCTTCCCTGTCCACTGGTGCCTGGAGCATTGAACCAAAATCCAGCTGACATCTGTCACTAACTGGCTGTGGGATGGGACATATCTGTGGCCTCTCTGTGCCTTCTGGGGTTTGGCAGCAAGGCTGTCCAGCCAGCTTCAGCAGGGGGCCTGGTCTACATCAAGGTGTCCTAGTGTGGTTTTTGTAGAGTTATGAGAGAGATGGGCTGGTTTAGTTCTAATCTGAGATGATGACAGATTTAGAGATTGACAGTTCACTGATTCCCTTCCTCTCAGACATGGGTGCAAAAACTTGTGACATTATCACCTGGGACCAAAGCTTGAATTGAAGTTACTCCTTTCTTCATTGGAAATAGGGTTTCCTCTGTGTTTTCATTTGATAGGTACTGGATTCCAGGTGAGCCCAACAATTTTGGAAACAATGAACACTGTGCCAGTTTAAAGATGTCCTCACTTCAGTCATGGAATGATGCCCCCTGTGACCATCCATTCCTTTTCATCTGTAAACGTCACTATATTCCATCAGAGCCATGACAGGACTGGCCCCAAGCTGGCACTTGGAGCCTCAGTGCTTGTCCAAACTCAAGGAAGTGCCACTCGTTCTCCACACTCCAAGGTGATTTTGCACCTTAACTTTCCTTGCTTCAGAAGTGTCCCATTTGCACCTGGATTCCGTCTGCCTTAGCTGGAAGTTCTTCGACCCCATAGAGGCAGCTGCACTGGAAAGATCTTGGGTTACAATGGGATGGAATGGTGAAGAAGATTTATAAATTCAAACTGTCTAAGATGGATTAGGACCCATAATTTGGGGCACACCCTGGGGTTTTGCTAATATATGGGTGCCATTGCTTTTGGAGTGTTGTTGCTTCTTCTTGGCTGAGCTAGGTAATGTGTGTGTACACGTATATACCTAGTTAGTTTTTGAAAAAGTACTATGCCTGCAATATGGTGACAAGACTTGAGGGAGGTCAGAGTAGAGGCATGGAGAGCTGTTGGAAGATAATCGAGTCCCTTCAGAGAAGCCTCAGCTTCATCACATGAAAGCTGCTTCAGATGCCCAAGCAATTCTTCTGCTACTGATACCCAGCAGTTTTCCAGTGGACCCCCCAAATCCCTAGTTGCCTGCTTAGATGGCCATGTTCTTTGGGAAGACTCTGCTCTTGGGGAACCTGTCCATGCCATGGCCCCAATCATCTTCTTCATCGACATCCTCTGAACCCCTTCTTCCCTGGGACAGACTCAACTGGTTCAGATCAGGGGTTGACATGGAGACATGTTCCCTTTAGAGCTGGACCAGCATAGGTGGTCCTTTCCGTCCCCCTCACTCGGTAAACTCTGAGGCCCTCTGCCTCACTGTCCTGCACCCCCTCTTTCTTCTGCATTTCCTCGCTTCACATGCAAAGCAAGTGGCCCTCAGTACCTGAAGAGTTCACCTCCAAGCTTCATTAGAATAAAATACTCCCTGAGTAAAGACCTCCCTCTGTGTGCATGTTTCATTCCTAGGTGTGCAGGTGAATGTGCAGGAAAGGCCGTCTGCTTTGCTAGACATGAAGTTCTGGGGTGTCTTCAGGAACCAGTGGGGGTTCAAAATTAACAAGGAGTAGAGATATCCCACAGAATAAGATCAATGCTTATCCCTGATTTTATCAAAGTGAAGGAGAGTGAGGTCTCCAGTGTCTGTTTCTTTTTAAAAAAAAGTTTTTTATTGTTTTTTTAAAGAAAGAGGATGGGAGAGAGAGAAACATTGACTGGGTACCTCCTGGGAATTGAGTCTACAGCCTGGATATGTGCCTTGACCAGGAATAGAACCAGTAACCTCTTGGTGCACCGGACAGAGGCCTCAACCAGCTAAGCCACACCAACCAGGGTGGTCTACAGTGTCTTGATTTTCCTGGTGGTCTTTCCTCTCAGAAAAGTCTTCTATTCTCTGGTTTTACTCTCAAGGGGGAAACTCCTCAGGTTTCCTACTCTTCCCAGAATCCTGTTCACAGGAATTGGGTTCAAATCTCAGCCCAGTGGTTGAAGTGGGAATCTAGGCAGCACCAGACAGGAGAGGAGGAGAGTGGAAGCAGGAAGGAGTACAGAGTCCTACAGGGGGGACATATTTCTTCAATAAATGGCTGTCTTCCAGGCCATAGCAGCAAGGATAAGGACACAAATCCCCTTTATGAGAATACCACCCTCATGTCCTCATCACCTCCCAGAGGCCCCACTTCCTAATGCTACCAAACTGATGGTTAGGATTTCAGCATATGAATTTGGAGAGGACACAAACACTCAGACTATAGCAGTCACTGTGTGCAGCCCACACTTAAGGATGATGGCGAATCTACAAAAATGATATGTAATCTTTCTGTATGGGAGATTTATCTATTTGTCTATTTTTCAAACATTTATTTATATCTATGCATTCATAGATTTTATACTTTGGATTATAATCTAATAATACTATATGATAGGTACCCCCCCCCCCCAACTGGTGGGCGGAGTTATGATGTAATTGACAGAGACATTGAGCCACCAATCAAGCGCATACCAGAGTGCCCTGTGTCCCACCCCTTTCCATTCCGCCCTGGGCCCAACCCCTGCCTTAAAATGTGTCTCAGTGTGCCAGGTGGGACCCTTTTTCTCTCGGACTGTCCTCCCAGGCAGTCCGGGAGGAGGTCTGGCTGGGTTCCCTTCTTTTCCTTTCTCCTGGCCCCAGTCTCATGGCGCGGCTTCTCCGGCTCCATTCCCCCCAAGCCTGTGAACCTGCCTGGAGACCCCCAATAAAGCCTGATTAATTCGTTCACTTATTCCGACTCCTGCCTGCAGTTTCTCTCATGGCGGCGTAGAACCTTACACTATATATATTTTCTTGCTCAAGTCCTTCCAGCTTTGGTAGCTTCTTTCATTCGGCTCCTGTGTCCTTTTGATATATTTGCATCATTTTTTTTTAAAACACCTCTTTGTAGATTTCCTGCTCCACTCCTAGAATCAGACATCTCTCAAAACATCCTGGTTTTTTGTTTTTTTTTATGTGGTGTTTTGTTTTGTTTTGTTTTATTTTGTTTTTAGAATGTTACTAGAAACCAAAATGTGGGTATCGTTGCTTCTCCTTGGCTGAGACATCTAGGCAATGCATGCATGGGGATCTAACTGGCTTTTGAAAGGATCATTACATGTGCAATATAGTGGCAAGATTTGAGGGACGTAAGACTAGAGGCAGGGGGAACTAAAGTTAGAAGACTAATTGGGTTACAGCGGGTGAGATGGTGGCCTGCACGGAGGCCTGTGATAGGAGAGATTGCTGTTTATGATGAAGGATGAGAACAAATAGCTGTAGAGATATATAGGGTGTGGTCAGAAAGGGCCCAGAGCACAAGAGCCTCTGTCCCAGAGGAATTGGGGAGCAGTACCCTCCTGGCACATGGATGTGTTTGCCAAGCAGGTAACTTCTTGAATGCTCCTTGAATCTCTCTTGTTGTTTGTGAGCTTTTATAACTCAATCTCGTGGCCCCCTCTCCTACCTGGAGGTGGGGGTGGGATGGGTTGGGGTGGGATTGGAGAGGTAGGAGCTTGCTCTTTCTAGGATCAGCTCCCACCCTGAAGCTATCTAAGGGTCCACCCCTGGTCACGCAATTAGCATAAACTCAAGGGTAGTTGAAAGGGGCTTGCTATGAATAACAAAAACATTCCTATTACTCAGGAAATGCCATGGGTTTTAGGAGTTCTGATCCATGAACTGGGGCAGACTCCAATATATGTTTCATTCTACCACAGACCTGCCATGCCAGCTGTGAGGTCCTGAGTGGACAGTGAGGCCTTGAAAGGGTCCAGGGCTAGGATTAATCAGCCATGGGTCACAAGGATTTTTTTCTGCAAAGCTGGGAAGGAATCTCTGATCTCCTCCTAAATTGCTGGTGAAAATGTTTGTGATTTGGGGGCAGAGGCTAAAGTTTGGGGGCTATGCTGGAGAGCAGATGTTGGGGTGATAGGCCTGAGGAGAGGGTGAGGACTGGTGTGGAAGAGGACTGGGAAGAGGAAGAGGATAGGGCCTGGGCAGACTGGTGCCTGAGTGTCCTGTGGGGAGGGGCCTTACTGGGGTGCTTCTGCAGAATCAGCGGGGAGGGGAGAAGGAGGAAGGCAGAGTTTAGGTGTGGTCAGGAGCATAAAAGTCCAGGGTATTTTAGCTTCCCTTCACCACTACTGGCCTACAGCACAACCCTCAGGGGCTGAGGCAGGGAGCAGCATTGGAGGATGAAGGAAGCAGAGATGAATGATGACAAGGTCCACTTCTGCAGAGACAACCAGTCTGTCTCCCTGCACCCCCACGGTGAGGACACTGGGGACTCAGCCATCCTCAGTCAGGCACTGGCTTGCTTGTCCCACAGCCTTTCGCCGTTTCTCAGCCCCCTCTTGGCAGCCCAGAGCTTCCTATGCTCATCGTTATGTCAGCCTCCAGAACAAACAGGCAAGGACGAAGGTGGGTTGGGAGAGAACAGAGAGGCAGGGCACCCTCCAGTCTCTGCACAAAATCCCCAGACCTTTATTTAAGGATGGAAACCTGGCAAGAGAGAACGTGAACTTCGAATTCAGAGGGGCCTGGTTTTGAATCCCATCTCTGTACCCCAGGAGGTTCAGGGGATCAGCTACTAGGCTCCCTGGCATAGCCCTTCTTAGGACACGGACAGGAGGCCTGACTCAGGCAGAGGGAGTCTCTAGGATTGATCCATGTCGGTTTGTGGAGGAGGCAGCAGCCCCAAAGACCTGTGAGTCTTGCTCTGGTCAGGATTCATGGGCAAGACTAGCCCTGGGACTCTGAGGTCAGGATTCTTGCTTTCTCCTTCCCATCCTGCCTCCCTCCATCCTTCCCTCTTTATTCAAATCACACTTCTGCTGCCCTCCTTGTACAGGCCAGGTTCTGTACCCTGTACACCTTCTCCAGCCTTTGCGTTGCTACCAGGCTTCATTCCGCTTCTGCATGATAAGTGCAGGTATTCTCATCCCCATCAGACAGGCCAGGAGATTGAGCCCGAGGGGCTAACTCTGCCCAGCCGGCACTCTCCTCCTGGATATTGGTGTCTCCCCCACAGGCCTGGACTCCTCTGCAGTGGCTCCAGCGGTCCCCAAGATGTCAAGGCTTGTTCTGGCCAGCCTGGTATTTATGATCATGATCATCGCCACCTCTCTCACGGCTCTCTTTGTTGTGGGTAAGCTCCTAGGTAATCGAAATCCCACAGACCCTTTCTTTCCTGGAAAGAGGCCACTGTCCAAGGGGGGCCTCCCAAAAGCAAAGACCCAAGAGCAGAAGCTCCAAGGGGTACTGGGTACCACCTCCCTCCTTCTGGAACCTGACTGAGGGAGGGGGTAACCCTTTCTCAGGCTCAATGCTGAGGGATTGTGCTGACCTAGGAATGGGGTGTCTCAGTTCTACAGAAACCAAGACCTGCATCAGAGACCTATGCCTACTCCCAAGAGTTTCTGGGAGACAACAGTACCTGGAAGTTACCTGTGAAACCTGACAGTGAGTAGCCTCTGTGGTGCAGGTGGGTGGAAGGGAACTAGGGCGTCTGGGTGCCCAAACCCTAGGATGGGCCTCTCCCCTAACACTCCCTGTCCTTGAATGAGTGTCACTATCCTCACAGAAAGGCATGATTTTTTTTTAGAGAACTGCTTTATTGAGGTATAATTGACACATAATAAAATACCCATATTTAAAATTTATAATCTAAGAACTTTTGATATATGTATATACCCATGAAACCATCACCACAATCAAGGCAATGGACATATTCATTATCCTCCTCCCAAATCTACTTGTTCCCTTTGCTATCATTCCATCTCTCCTCCTCCCTTCATCCCCAAGTGACCATAGATCTACTTGATGTAATATAGATCACTTGGCTTTTTCTAGAGTTTTATATAAAAGGGGTCATATAAAGTATACTCTTTTTTTTGAGTACTCTTTATCAGTCATATGATTTGCAAATATTTTCTCTCAGTCCATGACTTATCTTTCATTTTCTTAACAAGATTTGAATTTTGATTATGTATAATTTATAGATTTCGTTCTTTTATGGGTATGTTTTTGGTCTCATATCTAAGAAATCTTTGCCTATGCCAAGACATTCTTGATGTTTTCTTCTGGAAATGTTATAGTTTTGGGTTTTATTTAGGCCTATGATTAATTTTGAGTTAAATTTTGTATATGAGATTCATTTTTTTGGCATATAGATATACAATTGTTTCAGTAACTTTTTTTTTCTTTTTAGAATGACATTTATTTTTTTAATTTTTAACTTTTTAAATTTTTTAAATTTAATAAATCTTTATTGTTCAGATTATTACAATGTAGCTCTTTTTTTCCCTCCCATAGCTCCCCTCCCGCCGATATCCATCCCATCCTCTGCCCTCATCTCTCCCCCACTGTCCTCATCCATAGGTGTACGCTTTTTGTCCAGCCTCTTTCCATATCCCCCCACACCCTTCCCCCCCGAGAATAGTCAGTCTAGTCCCTTTCTATGTTCCTGATTCTATTATATTCACCAGTTTATTCTGTTCATAAGATTTTTAATTCACTTGATTTTTAGATTCATTTGTTGATAGATGTGTATTTGTTGTTCATAATTTTTATCTTTACCTTTTTTTCTTCTTCCCCTTCTTAAAGAACACCTTTCAGCATTTCATATATTATTGGTTTGGTGTTGGTGAATTCCTTTAGCTTTTTCTTATCTGTGAAGCTCTTTATCTGACCTTTAAATCTGAATGATAGCTTTGCTGGATAGAGTAATCTTGGTTGTAGGTTCTTGTTATTCATCACTTTGAATATTGCTTGCCACTCCTGTCTAGCCTGCATAGTTTCTGTTGAGAAATCAGCTGACAATCATATGGGTGCTCCCTTATAGGTAACTAACTGTTTTTCTCTTGCTGCTTTTAATATTCTCTTTTTATCTTTTGCTCTTGGCATTTTAATTATGATGTGTCTTGGTGTGATCCTCTTTGGATTCCTTTTGTTTGGGGTTCAGTGTGCTTCCTGGACTTTGAAGTCTATTTCTTTCACCAGGTGGGGGAAGTTTTCGGTCACTATTTCTTCAAATAGGTTTTCATTATCTTGCTCTCTCTCTTTTTCTGGCACCCCCATAATTCGGATGTTGGTATGCTTGAGGTTGTCCCAGAGGCCCCTTACACTATCTTCAATTTTTTGAACTCTTTCTGCTTCTTTCTTTTCAGGCTTAGTGATTTTTGCTTCTTTGTTGTTCAAATCTTTGACTTGATTCTTGCAGTCCTCTAATCTGCTTTTGGGTCTCTGTATAATATTTTTTATTTCAGTCAGTGCATGCTTAATTTCTAGTTGGTCCTTTTTCATATTCTCCATAGTCTCATTCATATCCT
Source organism: Antrozous pallidus (assembly GCA_027563665.1). Lineage (NCBI taxonomy): Eukaryota > Metazoa > Chordata > Mammalia > Chiroptera > Vespertilionidae > Antrozous > Antrozous pallidus. The sequence goes on from CM050523.1 coordinate 28,538,866, forward strand.
TGAGGGACTCACTCATATCTTCAAGGGTCTCATTAAATTTATCGGCCTTTTCTAGGAGCCTCTTGAAAAACCTTATAAACGTGGTTTTGAACTCTATGTCCAGTCGTTTGTTTTTTTTTTCCCTCCATTTCTTTCACATGTAATTTGTTACCTTGTCTTTGCATTTTGGTTGCTTTCCTGAGTTGGTCAAGTAGGTTTGTGTGGTAGGTGTCCTCTAGGGGACAGTGGCTCAGCCTTCCCAGTTACCTGAGGTGGATACTCTTGGTGCACCTCTATATGGGTTGCACAGTCTTATTTTAGTTAAGCCTAGATTGTTGCTGGTATCACTGGGAGAGGTTGACCTCCAGGCCAATTGGCTGTGAGGATGAGCTGTGCTCAGCCTGGATAGAGTGGAGTCTCCAGGCTGAGCAGGCAGCCCTGGGTTCCCAGTCAGCTCCACCCTAAACAGCTCCTGGGTCTCTGTGCCCTGTGGCAATGGCTGCACGCACCTCTGAGAGAAAGCTGCCCAGAGCTCTACCTGCTGCCAGACAGTCTAGTTTCCCCCAAGTGAATCTGCACACACAAAGACTCACCAGAACAGAAAAACAAAGCAGTCTGGCATTTTTTTTTCCCTGTCACGAACATTAGAGCCAGTCACGAGCCCTCTCCGATAGCTTGCGTGCCTGAGTTTCAGGGTGTTTTCTCCTTACAGTCCAGTTTCACCCTGTATTAGTCTGGGTTCCCCGAGACTCGTCCAGAACCGGGGTTCAATGCAGTGGGACGCCTTTGTCTCCCTCCCAGTTCAAGAAGACCAACGGGGTTTGCAGCCGCCCACCCTTTCCATTCTTGAGCACGGCTCAGCACCTCTGACCCCAAGCGTATCTGCAACTCTGTCCTCTGCAGCTTCCCCGAGACTCAGTGTCCTTTTATTTTTCCTTCTGTTTGTGGAATGTCCACTCAGCCAGCCTGCTGGTGGTTCTGAATGATGTCCGTTTTGTCCTTAGTTGTAGTTTTGAATTTGTTGTATAGCGCAGCAGTATGGGTGTTTACCTATGCTGCCATCTTGATTCCTCCTGTTTCAGTATCATTTGTTGAAACAAATTATCCTTTCTCCACAAATTTCCTTTGTATCTTAATTGAAATCAATTTTTCATACATGTATGGGTGTATTTCTGGATTTTCTATTCTGTTCCATTGATCTACTAGAGGCCCAGTGCATGACATTAGTGCACTTCGGCGGAGAGGGGTTCCTCAGCCTTGCCTGAGGCCTTTGCAGTCTGGGACTTTTGGGGAGATGTCCTACTGATGGCTTAGGCCTGCTTCCACCTGGGTGGACATCCTTAGTGCTGCCGCAGAGGCGGGAGAAGCTCCTGCCACTGCCCCTGTGCTCACCAGCTGCCAGGCTTCTGGCTGAGCAGCTCTTCCTCTGTGGCAGTGCCCTGGCCCAGGCAACTCCCGTGTTGAGTGTCTTCCCCCTTGTGGTCAGTGCACATCATAGCTACTGGTCATTCCACTTTTTGCCCTCTTTGCACATTACCCTTTTATTATATAGGATTTGTCTATTAATATGACTCTTGATAACAGCTAGTTTACAGTAGGCAAGTATTTTAATTTTTCTGCCCCACAGTTCACTTTGGATAGACCTTTATTTCACTTTTTTGACTCTTATTCTCAGATGGCCTGTCCCCAGGGTCTCGGTGGCTGCAGGGAGCAGCAGGTTGCTTGAGGAGCATTCAGGGCTGAGTCACAGACATTCTCCTTGGAAAATTCAAGAACACTCTGGTTGGCTCCACATAATTAAATTTTCCCTATGTAATGGGCCTCTTTGGCTGCCTTCTCCATCTCCTCCCTCCAGATCCTTACCACTTCGGGGCGGCAGAGTTACAAGAGGCCCTCCAGATGTTTAAAGAGCATGTGGAGAACTCCAGCACCTGGGCCACGGAGACCCAGATGCTGATGTGCAGAGTGGACAATGTCAGTTCTCAGATCCAGATGCTCGGTGGTCGTCTGAAAAACGCCAGTGCTGACATCCAGATGGTAAAAAGCGTTCAAAAAGAAGCCAGTACCTTGAGCTTCCAGGCCCAGATGTTACAAAGTTCCTTGGACAGGGCCAGTGCTGAGATCCAGAGACAAAAGGGAGATCTGGAAAAGGCAAATGCTTTACATTCCCAGGCCCAGAGTTTCTTAAAAACCGGTTTAGAAAACACCAGCTTTGAGCTCAACATGTTAAGCAGAGGGTTAGAAGACACCAACAGTGAAATTCAGGCATTGAAGGCAGGGTTGGAAATGGCAAATACCCAGGCCCAATTGGCGAACAATAGTTTAATGAATGCTAATGCTCAGATCCTTGTTTTAAGAGGCAACCTGGATAGTGTCAATCATTTAAGGGGCCAGAATCAGATTTTAAGTGATAGTTTGAAAAGAACTAATTCTGAGATTCAGAAGCTGAAGGGAAACCTGCAAAATGCAAGTGATTTAAACTCCCAGACCCAGACCCTTATAAAAGGCAGCTTAGACAATACTACTGCTGCGATCCAGTCATTAAGAGGTCATTTGGAAAGGGCTGGCAATGAGATTCACTTGTTAAAAAGAGATTTGGAAACAGCCACTACCCAGACCCAAATAACAAACAGTCGCCTAGAGCAGACCAACGCTCAGATCCAAGGATTGAAAACAGAACTGGGAAACACCAATGCCTTATATTCCAATATTCAGGTGTTAAAAGATCAGTTGAAAAATGCCAGCAGAGAGATACAGATCCTAAAACAAGGAACGAAGGATGCTGCGACCTTACAGTCCAAGACCCGGATGCTAGAGAGCAATCTGCAGAAAGCCAATGATGAGGTTCAGAGGTTAAAAGCAGAGTTAGAGAGCACTAAAGCACTAAATGCAAAAGTCCAGGAGCAGCAGAGTAGCCTGGAGACCCTCCGTGCAGCCTTTGCCTCCCAGGAGCAGCTACAGAAATCCCAAAGTAAGTGGGAGGGAGGGGCTGGCCTGGGGAAGGTACAGTCTCCTGGGAGGGTGGAGTCTCCTGTTCCTTTGGCCTTTTGCTTACTTCACCAGGCATCCTTCTGGGAAGAAGTGTGAGTGCTATAAAGGGGCCAAATCTAAGCGAATAGGCTCGATGTGCCCAGGCAGTGGTGGAAGTGTCATAGGCAGCAGAGTTCCTGCATTCAAGTTGCTTATCATCTGGCCACACTGATACTTGGGGGGAAAAAACAACTATTTATGGTGATGTTGTGTGGAAAGACAGTGGGTGCTAGTGGGGCCAGACAGCTTTATTTCTGACATCCTGCTATCACTAACTCTGATCAAGTTGCTTACTTTCCATTTTCTCATCAGCAAAGTGAGGACAATAATATTTACTTCATAGTGAGGATTAAATGAGTTTACACATATAAAGCGTTTAGCACAGTATCCGGCATTCATGTAACAAAAACTTTTGAGGCCCTATGATGTAACAGGAGCATAAAGATGAATAAGGTGTGATGGCCGCCCTTGAAGCTCCCAGGCTGTATGAAAGGAATGTGGAGAGGCAGAGAGTCATTAAGAGTGTTATGTGAGAGCAGGTCTAGAAATTTCCTTGGGGGCTGATGTCCTCTGGTGTAGAGAAGGGGCAGGGGGAGGAAAACTTTCAGAGGAGAAAAGATCAAAAGATGTTTTGTTGAGAGATGGCCCTTGAACTGAGTCCTGGAAAACCAGTAGGTGATCGACAAATAGGGTAAGAAAGTAGCAGGTTCACAGGCATGGACATGTGAAGCCACAAGGTTCAGGAAACTTCAAGCAGCTTGTCTGACTGGACTGTGGCCGAAAGGGCAGTTGAGGTACAGGCTGAAAGGACCTTAGGTGGGGGGCATAATGGTGCTATCAAATTGTTTTAAATGCAACCACAGCATGAAATTCATTTTACTGTGTGACCCGGTATAATTATGTGTCACACACACACACACACACACACACACACACACACACCACAAACAAAACTTTTACTGTACAAATGTACCATGATATTTCATAATTTATTTGTAAAAAACAGCTTGACACAACCCACTTAAGAGTTGATAACTGTAGTTTGAAAAACACTGTGCTGGAAAGGTAGGCACACCTGGAGAGAGACTGGCTAGATGTGGAAGGCCTCTGAGCTTGGCTTTCATCCTTCAGGGAATGAGTATGTATCTAAAGGCTTCAAGAAAGCTGACTAGAGAGGTGTCCTGCTGAGATGGGGGATAAAACAGAAGAGCAGCAGGATTTGGATATGCTTAGTCAGAGATGCTGGAGGGATATTCACGGGATGTGACCTCAGGCTATCTGGAGTGCAGGAGAGAGGTCCTGGCTGCAGACACAGATGTGGGAGCCATGGGCATGTTGGTTCTGGTTGTGGCAATAGGAGTGAAGGTGGGGTTTGCATGAGATAAAATGCTTTATGAGAAGAAGCCTGAGGATGGAAACATGAAACTAGCCTTCAAGTGCCACAAGGAAAAGAGATGTTTTTGTTTTTTTGAACATATTTTTATTGATTTTAGGGAGAGGAAGGGAGAGGGAGAGATAGAAACATCAATGATGAGAAAGAATCATTGATTGGCTGCCTCCTGCATACCCCCTACTGGGGATCAAGCCTGCAACCCAGGCATGTGCCCTTAATTGGAATCAAACCTGGGACCTTTTAGTCCATAGGCTGATGCTCTATCCACTGAGCCAAACCAGCTAGGGCAAGAGATGTTTTTGAAGACCAGGGGAGGCAGTCTTAGAGGCAGGAGGAGAACCAGGAGAGAGTTAGGGAAGCCAAGGAAGGACAAATTTTTAAGAAGAAACTGGCTAGTCCTGGCAAATACCCTAGAGAGGCCAGGTAAAAATACCAATGAACATTCATGGGCTCTGGCCAGTTAGTAAGTCACTGGAATGAAGTTTCAGTGGAGAGTTGTGTGTGGCCTGGAGGCCAGACCATGGTCAGTGGGGAATGAATGAAAGATAAGATGCATAAGTCATTCATGAAGCTTGGCCAGAGAGGACAGAAATGATGCTAAGGTGAGGGGAATGGCAGGCTAGAGGAAGGAGTTAAAAAAACGTATCATTGATATTTATATAATAAAACCTAGATATTAATTATAGGCAATGTAACAAATATTGAAAAAGAGAAAGGGGAGAAAATAACCACCTGCATTTTTGTGAAAATGTTTATATTTTCTACGTGGACTCACTGCTAACATTTTGGTGGACTTCCTTTCAAGAGTTTTTCTAGATTGAGATAAGCTTGCTGTGATGTGAGAGAAAGGAGCCAGCTCCTCATTGCTCACAAGGGAAAATCCCAAACTCCCTCACAAAGGATGTACGATTCAGTACTGGTGAACCTGCTCAAGTTTGTCTCCTACCCTTATGTACCGATCACACCGATGATTGAACAGACCAGACCAGGCCATGCTGTTTCACACCTTCGTGATTTTGTGTCTACTCTTCCCCATGCCAAGAATGCTCTCCTTGGCACTAACCACCTGCCAGACTGTTCCTCAGTCTCTTAAGACTCAGCTCAAGGGAGCTCCTACCTAGGGTGTCCTCCTTGTGGCCCGCATCCAGCCTTGGTGAAACAGACCCTACCCTCTTTTCTGTCTCTATTGTAACATGCACATGGTGTTCAATCAATGCATCTCCCACACCAGTCTTATTTTCTAGATTGTACGTTCCTTGAGGGCATGAATAATGTCTTATTGATCTTTATATTATAATGCCTAGTTCATAGTTAAGGAACGTTGAACATGAATTTTTTTCCTATCTTTAAAAAAATATATTTTTATTGATTTCAGTGTGGAAGGAAGAGGGAGATAGAAATATCAATGATGGGAGAGAATCATTGATTAGTTGCCTCCTGCATGCCCCACACTGGGTATGCCCCTATCGGGTCTGCAACCCAGGCATGTGCCCTGACCAGGAATTCAACTGTGACCTCCTGGTTCATAGGTTGATGTTCAACCACAGAGCCATGCTGGCTGGGCATGAATGTTGAATAAAAGAATAAATGGATGAATAAGGGAGTCTGTGTGGCACCATTTCAAAGAGCTGTAGGTGTAGATGATGTTAAGGAGCAGAGTGCCATGGCAGGGAGGGACAAGAGTGCTATCAGACTCAGAGTTTGTGCTCAGGGAGGAGCTAATTGAAATTGTGAAGTCAGGCAGACCAGGTGATGACAAGATCCCAGGTATGGTCCTGGGTGTGTGTGCAGCTGAAGTGGATGGAGATGAAGTCAAGGAAATGAGTGATGCCATGGGGTGGCTGAGAAATCTCGCCGTAGGGAGATGGCAGGGAATTGAGGTGGAGAGGTTTGTCAGGGGATAGCAATGAGCTGGGTAACAGGGTAGTATAACCAGAAAGGAGGAGTCCACAAAGCTGTCCGAGGATCCCTGGAGGGAGGTGTTCCTGGCTGCACCTCCCTTGCATATTGGGTAATAGGCTGGGGTTCATGGCAAAAAGCATTGTACAGTCTTGTGACACCCAGTGGTCAGTCCCTGGAGAGGTTCAGGAAGCCAGCTCTCAGATATCCACAGCCAACCCCTGGTTCTCTCTCATCACTAACCTTTGCTCCAGATGAACTTCTCCGGTTGATCCTGCAAGGCTGGAAGGTCTACGGCAGGAACATGTATTACTTTTCTCATGTTAAGAAGTCTTGGCAGGAGGCTGAGAAATTCTGTGTGTCCCAGGGAGCCCACTTGGCCTCGGTGACCTCTGCAGAAGAGCAGGTCAGAGCTTTGGGTTTGGGATGGTGCTGATGGGGTGGATATGGGATAAGGGCCTTTGGTTTTGCCCCTCTCAGAGCAGTTGTGGCAGAAACTTTCATTTCATCTCATCAGTTCATTGAGTTCCAGTGACCATCTTGCACTGGAGGTAGAATCACTAACAGCAAACCCCAAAGTCCTCAATGAATGGGGGCCACATCCAGAGGCCCACAGCTGTCAGCAGTGAGGAAAGGGAGGTGGCACCAGGTGACTGCCCTTAAAGTGTTGGAAACACTCTTCCCTCTCATCCCCTCATTTAGCTCCTCAGCCTCCGCTCTGGTTATCAATCTTGATTTTAATGTCAGTTAATCCAGTGGTTATGGAGGGTCCATGAACAGGAGACGAGGGCTTCTGGGCAAGGCCGGATGCACAACAGGAGTATGAGGACCACCAAAGGCATTGTAGTTCTGGGTGACTTATTTTCCAAAGGTACTTATCAGAATTTACTAGGGTTATTGACAAAGTAGGATTGGCATAATTAATTTTATAGAACTGCCCATCTTGTGTTATCCTGAGACTGCTCTAGCATGTCTCTCAAAAGACATGCTATTTTGTAAAGCAAACTTCTTAATAAACCATGGCCAGGTCTCCAGATCTCTCTCTCTCTCTCTCTCTCTCTCTCTCTCTCTCTCTCTCTCATAGCCCAGTCTCTTTGTCTCAGTAAAGCCACATTCCTCATTAAGTCAGGAATGCTGACTTAATGGAAGAAGCTGAACTTCCCTTGAGGGGACCTGGCTGCTGCCCTAGATCCTGGACACACCATGGGAGGCACAGGGAAGGCCAGCTCCTTCAGAAGAGTGGGCTGCATGCCCTGGAACCAGGAGGCGGTGCCCTGGACTCCTCTTCTATGAGTTTGGGGGAACCAGCTCTTCACTCGGGGTCAAGCAGCACTGCCTTTTCTTTTTTTTTTTATTGTTTAAAGTATTATAAATAGTAGTACATGTATTTCCTTTTTTTCCCCCATTGACCTTCCCCAGCCTCCCCTACCCCCCAGCACATGCCCTCACCTGCCCTACCCCCCCAGTGTCTTGTATCCATTGGTTATGCTTATATGCATGCCTACAAGTCCTTCGGTTAATCTCTTTCAGGCCATGCTCCCCAACCTCCCCTGCCTTCCCACTGTAGTTTGACAGTCTGTTCAATGCTTCTTTGCCTCTGTATCTATTCCCCCCCACACGTTTATTTTCTTTAAAAAATCTTGCATCTGCATACTAGAAATAAACATATAAGAACAAAACATATTTGAGTCTCAATTTCAGTGTCCAACAGTTCTGAGTCCCAGTTTCAATGTCAAATAGTTCCTTAAGTGTACATGTCAGCAATGGTATCTGGATGTTGGACAAATGGTAGCACTGCCTTTTCTTTACAGGCATATCTGACAAAATTCACACAGTCCTCCTACTACTGGATTGGCCTCACTGACATGGGCACGGAGGGCTCTTGGCGCTGGATTGATGGGTCACCATTCAATTTTGCCAGAAGCAGAGCGTGAGTTCAGTCACTGTCTGGTGTTGTCCCAGGTACTGTGTTGGGCAGGCCTGCTTAGTGATTCCCTGTCCTGTGTGTGTATACCTGCCCACTGAGTGTTAGCGTTATATGTGTGACATGTGTATGGTATGTGCTGAGTGTGTATGGTATATGTGATGTGTATATGCAGTGTGTGTGTGGTTATGATGTGCGTATACAGTGTGTGTTTATGATTATGTGTGACATACGGGTGATATGTTTGTGCATGTGTGATGTGCATGATGTGTGTGATGTGTATGGCATGTGTGTGTACACGTGGGCATATTTGTGATCTTTGCCTGAGCCCTTCCTCATGGTCTTGGGGTTGGCAGGTAGCCCATAAGAAGTTCTTCCTGTTTATTTGTTTGCTTGGCCTGTCTACACTCTACACAGGCCTGGTCCCCCATCACAAGGTATCTGAATGTGAAATCTGGGGAAGGGGCTCATAGCTTCAGACACCCTTTCTCTCCCTTGATCCTCAGTAACCAAGGACAACCTCAGCAGAGCACCCTAATGCTGAGTTGGGGCCCAGCTTTGTTCCCATCATGTGGCCACCAGGGAATTAGGGACCTATGTCACTTTAGCTCCTTATGCCACAGTGGAGGCAGTGGGGGGGGGCTTCTTTCATCTAGCCTTCTTCTTTCCAGGTTTTGGTTTGATAATCAGCCAGACAACTGGAATCATGGGAATGGGCACGATGAAGATTGTGTTCATGTTCAGCAGAAGTGGAATGACAACTACTGTACTGCCCTCTATCAGTGGATCTGCAAGAAGCCCATCACTCAGGATGTGGCCTGAAGTAGGCCAGAGCTGCGGGCTCACTGCCCCTGCCAGCTCTGGACCCTTTCCACCATGATGTCCTGTTGAGCCTCTGAACCCATCTTGTTTTCTAGGGCCTTCCATTTGGCTTTTTGTGTTTCCTGCCCTGTCCTTTTATTTAACCCTTCAAACATACTTATCTCTCAGGACCCTATGAGATGAACAGCTTCTCAAGGCAAGAGCCTTGCTGTGCTTCTGTATCCTCCTCAGCAACCAGTGCATGCCTGCCAGACAGCAGGTCTTCAATAAACACTGCGGATGAACAGAAGCTTTGTCCTTGTCTCTGCGACAGCCGCCACACTGCCTTCTCCCGGGGTCGGTTCTCCTTCCTCAGTGTCCCTTCTCCTGAAACAAGTCATGGCCATCCCAGGTGTTCCCTGCATTTCCTTTGCTGCAGATGGGCTGGGGCTGGATTTTTCTAGGCCTTTAAACCATTCCAAAACCTTCTTTCTCTCCTGTGGCTGGTCTGGTCTTTTTTCCAGACTGTTACTATCTCTGGCTTTGGCCTCATTCTGTGACCCCATCCATCCTGCCTGGGACTCAGCTTTCTGCCAGCTCAGTTTAGAATAAGAATTTCTGAGTGGTCCTTTGCCCTGCCATGTGGTATCCCCCCACCCTATGCATGCAGAGGGAACCTTAACATTTCTGGAGTACTTTCTCTGCACAGCTTTCTCCCCTTTGTACTCTTTCCCAGATTCAAGCACTCTGTCTCCCCAAGCCCCCATTTTTCTCTCTCCAGCTTAGTGAGACTGTCATGCCCCCGTGGGGCCCTCTTCCCTGTACTGTGGTCTGAAAAGAGTGTCAAGGAAGAAACCCTGGGGTGTTGTGGGCTCATCCGGTCTGCTTCCCCATCCAGGAGCTCGAATCACAGTTTTGCTCTGTTGTCCAATGTCTGAAAATAATTGTTTCGTGTATTGTGTTCAGTTTTCTAGTTGCTTATAGCAAAAGGCTGGTCCAGTTACTGCATTTTGATCAGAAATGAAAATATGTTTATCTTTTATGATATCTTTGGTTTTATCAGACTTTAATCTGTGTGTATTCATATTTTCTTTTTAGCTTTTTCTTTCATGGCTTCTTAGTTTTTTTTTTCTAATTTTTTTTTATTGTTCAGTTTATTAATTACATTGTTTCCCCTTTTTTATCCCCCTATATCTTCCCTCCACCCTGTACCTATCCCACCCTTCGCCCTCACCTCCCCCTCCCCAATGTCCTCTCATTGTTGCAAGATTTTTGTCCAATCTCTTGCTGTACTTCCAACAACCCTTTTCTCCCCAAGAATTGTCAGTCCATTCCCCCTCTATGTCCATGTTTCTGTTATAGTCACCAGTTTATCTTGTTCATCAGCCTATCAGTTCACTTGATTTTTATGTTCATTTGTTGATAGATGTGTATTTGTTGTTCATAATTTATATTTTTACCTTTTTCTTCTTCCTCTTCTTAAAGAATATCTTTCAGCATTTCATATAATACTGGTTTGGTGGTGATGAACTCCTTTAGCTTTTTCTTATCTGCGAAGCACTTTATCTGATCCTCAATTCTGAATGATAGCTTTGCTGGATAGAGTAATCTTGGTTGTAGATTCTTGCTCTTCATTATTTTGAATATTTCTTGCCACTCGCGTCTGGCCTGCATCGTTTCTGTTGAGAAATCCGCTGACAATCGTATGGGTGCTCCCCTGTAGGTAACCAACTGTTTTTCTCTTGCTGCTTTTAATATTGTCTCTTTATCTTTTGCTCTTGGCATTTTAATTATGATATGTCTTGGTGTGGTCCTCTTTAGGTTCCTATATTTTGGGGTTCTGTGTACTTCTTGGGCTTTTAAGTCAGTTTCTTTCACCAGGTGGGGAAAGTTTTCAGTCACTATTACTTCAAGTAGGTTTTCATTAACTTGCTCTCTCTCTTTTTCTGGCACCCCAATAATTCGGATGTTTGCTTGCTTGAGGTTGTCCCAGAGGCCCCTTACGCTCTCTTCAATTATCTGAATTCTTTTTGTTTCTTGCTTTTCCAGCTGAGTGGATTTTGGTTCTTTGTATTTCAAATCTTTGACTTGGTTCTTGTGGCCCTCTGGACTGCTTTTAGGACTTTGTGTAATATTTTTTATTTCAGTCTGTGTATGCTTGATTTCTAGTTGGTCGTTTTTTTTATCTGTGAGGGTCTGGTTCGTATCCTCAGAGGTCTTGTTCATTTCCCTGAGGGTCTCATTCATTTCCTTGTAAGTATCATTCATCTCCTTGTAATTCTCATTCATTTGCTGGTTGGTCTTGTTTATTTCCTGGTAATTCTCATTAAGTTGATCGGCCTTTTGTAGGAGCCTCTTGAAAAGCCTTATAACCGTGGTTTTGAACTCTATGTCCTGTCGTCTTTTCTCCTCCATTTCTTTCACACCTGATTTCTTTCCATGTCTCTGCATGGTGGCTGCTTTATGTGGTGGATATCCTCAAAGGGACAGTGGCTCAGTCTCCCCAGTTACCTGAGGTGGGTGCTCTTACTGCAATCCTTTATGGGTTGTATTCAGTGTTTTTGAATTTAAACCCAGCTTTTTGTTGTTAGCCCTAGGAGGGTTTGACCTCCAGGCCAATTGGCTGTGAAGGGAGACTGTGTTCAGGTTGGATGGGCGGAGTCTCTGGGCTGCCCAGCGGCGGCAGCCGCGGCTGGGTCCTATGCGGCGCTTGCGCGCGGGTCTGTGTTGGGTGGGGATGGCTGCAGACTCCTCCAAGAGAAAGCCGCTAGTCTCTTCCCCTTGCCAGACAACTCTGCCTTTCCCCAAATGTGCCTGCACACCAAAAGTCCAGCCCAGGGCTGTAAAATAGATGGTTTCCTGGACCAGGAGACAAGTTTCCAGGGGGCAAGTCGCGGGTTTGCGAGACCCTTGGGACTAGGAGCTTCTGCCGCGCCCCGCTTCCAGGGTGCGTCCCCGGACCTCGGACCTCGCTGGTTCTGGGGAATCTGTGCAGGGAGACTTCTCATACCCCGGATCTCGGACCTTGCCCGGCTCGGGAAATCTGGGCCCCATCGGAGAAATCCGGCCGGTCCCTGCTCCAGCCCCAGCCCTCGCGCGCGACCAGGGCGGCTCCTAACCTGTTTCCGTCTGCGCTCCCGCCGGTCCTGAGTCTGTGTCCCACCTCTGCTCCTATTAGTGGAGTTTACATTCAGCCAGCTTTCTGGCGATTCTGGGTGCTTGTCTGTTCTGCTGTTATGTTGTAGTTCTTAAATAGTTGCGCGGGGCAGAACAATAGGTGTATGCTTATGCCGCCATCTTGGTGTTCCGGCTTCTTAGTTTTTTATTAATCTTCGAGATTCCTCCTCCATCCCAGGATTGAGATAACATTTTACTGTATTTCTTCTACTACTTTTATATAGCTGTATTTTTTACATTTACATTACTAAGCCATCTGGAATTTTCTCAGATATCATTAAATGATAACATACTCTTTTTCACTCACTCAAAAAGCCAACTTTTTCAAATAGAAATCACAAGTTCGTTTCTGGACTCTTGATTGCATTCCAATGAATTCCCTTTTCCTTTATTAAAAAACACATTGTTGTAATTATTATAGTTTTACAATATGTTTGGTTACCTAGCAGGGCAAGTCTCCTTTAAGTTTTTCAAAAGTTTTTAGATCTTCATGGAACAAGCTTGGTGATTGGTGGGCTCTACTGGAGGGCATAAAGTGGCTAGTTGCATTTTTTCATCAGAGTATCCATGCATTTCTGATTTCAGTTCCTCCAAGTGAGTCAGGATAGTAAGAAGCTAGGGAGATTCCTTGACAAGTGGAATAAGGGAAACTGAGACAATAAAATTAAACAAGGCCAAAAATCTGAGCAATCTTCATCCAGCTAATGAATCATAACATTTTTAAAATATATATTTTATTGATTTTTTACAGAGAGGAAGGGAGAGGGATAGAGAGTTAGAAACATCTATCAGCTGCCTCTTGGACACCCCCTATTGGGGATGTGCCTGAAACCAAGGTACATGCCCTTGACTAGAATTGAACCTGGGACCCTTCAGTCCACAAGCTGACACTCTATCCACTGAGCCAAACCGGTCAGGGCGAATCACAAGGTTTTATCTTTCCTAACCAAGGACACTAAGGAGCAAATGGTTTACATATTCCATACCTTCAGGAGACAGAACAGCCTCAGTCCTGGTCCCTCTTCAATGATGTTCTTGATGACAATCTTTAAAAACAAAGCTAATCAGGAAATACCCCCTCACCCCTCTATACACACATTTTGATAAATCAACAGATTGAAGGATATACCTGAAAAGCTAATGACTATTTGTTAAGACCCTCCTCTGAGACCTCCCCCAGGATTCTGGCCAAAGAAAGATAAGAGGCCTCAAGACAGAGTCCATGGTGTGCTCTCTTGCAAGAGCATATGCAATTCTGTATCTCTGTTGTTTTCTCCTAAACTCTAAGGGACTCTACAAGACTTGCAACCAGGGGAGCAGTGGTCAGTGGCAGCTTGACCCGAACTAATCCCCTAAATCAGTCTCTAAGGCCCCCTTTCTCTGCTGCTTCTTCTACCTTAAGCCTTCCTTTTATTTCTCTGTCCCCATCTTTACAAAACATACTCTCAAAAGCTACCTGGACCATGCTGGGAAATCTTTCCTACACAAAGTCAAGAACCCACACACTACTAGCAAGCCCTAGGCAGACCTACCCCAGGCCCAGATCCCATCCAATAACTCAAGGGTAACACACTCCTCAGAAAGAAATTCTTCAAAATTTGGCCTGGGAAATAGAAGCTGATCATCGAGCAGTCTATAGGCCCAGAGGGAAAAGGGGGCTGGACAGCTCACTGTTTCATATATAGAGGCTCCTGAAGCTCCCTGCTTCAGTCTGGCTATGCAAACCTCTTGGATATATACCCCGCTTCTGCAATATAGGCAGTGGGGTGCTGCCTGATTACTGAAAGTGGAGGAGAAGATGAGTAAGCCAGTTTTTCTGTTTTCAGTCTCCCTTGCAGCCCTGCCTTCAGAGGTAACAGGTACTTCTGAGTTCTGACTTCACCAAGTTGTCCTGATTTTTATTCATTAACCCTGTTCAGACACCACTACTGTGGTAGAGTTCCATTTTCTCAGTTTTGCTGAGTCTGCTACCACCCATCCATTCACTCCAGCTTCCAAATTTTGTTGAAATGCCTTGACTGCTATTGATTCTTTTCCCATTCTCGTTGTCATCCTGTGTTTTTCTTGTTTTTATTTCTTCGCTGTCATTATAGTAGAGTTTTGGAGAAAAACATATGTGAATGTGTGCATTTTTATTTTTAGGATTTTCCTGGCTTATACAAAATAAAATAGCAGCCACTGCTAAATAATATATCCTGCTTTTTAAAAATTTACTGTGATTTTCTTTTGGTCTTGTACATACTCACTTTTCACAAATGTTCCATAGGCATATTTATTACATTAGGCTTGTGATTGTTATTATTTAGATGTTCTATATCCTCATTTATAATTTGCCTGCCCAACCTATCACTTTCTCTAAGAGGATTTAAAAAAAACTCTTGCACGTGTAACATTAATCTATGTGTATCATTTTATTACAGTCTTGTATTTATAAAGCTTTTGATTTAAATATATTTAAGAGTTCCTTTGTTTTATGTCTAAGGATTCATAACCTCTAAATGTACTTGAAGAATTTTGCTTTTTATCAATATTCATTCAATCAAGGAATATTTATTGTGCCTATACCAAGCAAAACTCTTCTAGGTTTTTGGGAGTCAACAGTGAAACAAAGATAAAAGTCCCAGCCCTCATGCAGTTGGTATTCTAGTAGGAGGCAGGGATACTCAGCCCCTCACAATCACAGCAAGGTGTCCTGTGGAGTTTGAAACCTGAGGGAGGTGACATTCTGGAGTAGCAGGCAGCTCTGCATTATCAATCCAGCTGACCACAGCCTGTGGTCCAAAGGTAATGGGACAGGGACCAAAAAACATGAAGGATTCTCTCCTGCTCACTCCAGAGTCCATTCTCATGCCTGAGCTGGCCCTGTCTCTCTTCCCAGGGAGGTTCTGAAAGCTGCAATTTCCCCAAGAGGGAGTCAGAATGGCAGGGGAACCAAGTTGTCTGCAGACTGAGTGGAGCCATCTGAGGAGCCAGAGTGAAGTCCTCAGCTATCCTGGGGGGAAGTGGTCAGCTCTCACCCTGGAGGGCCTGCCCCCCCCTGTTGCTGGTGTGGAAACACTGTACAGCTGCCCCTTGTGGTGACCATGGATTGTGCTGGTGGCAGTAGCAGGCTGTGATGGACAATTGTCACCACATGGGCTGTGCTGTTGACACCTTGATATATACCCCCAGAGCCATGGCTTCCAGTCTTTCTGGACACAAGGACCCAACCTGATGGAGGCTGGGCTCTCACACTCAGGAAAGTGGTCGGCAAACTGCGGCTCAAGAGAGACATGCGTTTGCCGCTCTGTTGACTAATGAGTTTGCTGACCACTGACTTAGGGGACAGCCTGTCTCTGGCAGAGGGGGAAGAAAGCATAGACTTCTTTGCTGTCAGAGTCCAAGGTGTGCTCCCTTGCAGGAGCATACCCAATTCTGTATCTCTGTTGTTTTCTCCCAGGCCTGCTTTTCTGAGGCCAACTTCTCAGTCTGGAGAGTGAACACAGACTGGAAGATGTCTCAGCATTTTGAGGATGAGGAAAGGCACTTGTTTAGAGGAAAATGTGCCCAAGTTATAGTCAGCAACTCTGAGTGTCCTCAGCTAACACTTGCTCCCATACACCGTATCCAGATTTAGGCCTGGATCTTGGCCCACTCCCCCCAGTATGCCTGCACCATGCCTGCCAGGAAGACCCTCTCCCTTTGTATTGATCTCACTTAGAAGGGCCACTTATAAGTCATTCTAACTATATCTGCTGCCAGCAATTCCTGCAGCTCAAAGCCAACCAATCCCAAAGTCAATGAAGGCCCCAGACACCAGGAAAAATCACAGAAGAGTAAGGAGGCCTGGGTTGCTCTTGGGAAGGGTGATTTAGGATAGAAAAGGGACCTGCCATGTGGGCCTCAAGAAAGCTTCCTCCTGCAGGACAAAGGTCTTCACAGCACAAATTTGCCTCTTAGTTCCCCCTATCTTCCCCAAAGCAGCCTGAACCCCACTGCTTCTTGACTCTCCCCTAAACTCTGCTTTTGCTGTAATCTTAACCTTCTTATAACTGACGAGCATTTCCCATTCCCAGCTGTATGGGCCCCAAGGCTGGGATTCCAGGCCCTCCTCAAGGGGGCCCCGATGAGCTTTACTTAATGTCCTGGCTGCCAGGCCATGGCACTGAGCCCTGTGCTTCAGCGTCCTGCCAGCCAGCTCTGACTGCAGCTTCTGCACCGGTGCTCAGAACATCCCTCTGCACGAGTTCCTTAGGATTTATCTGCACAATAGCTCAATTTCTAAGTTCTGTCTGGCTCATGAATCATCTCTGCTGCTGCAGCCATCGCTCACAGGACCGTGGGAATTACGTGAAGCAGGAGAGATTGGAGGTTATAGACCCAGGTTCTGTGGTCAGACTGTCCGGGTCCAATCCCAGCTTTGCCCCTTTCTAGCTGGGAAAACCAGTTACCTGACTTCAGTGTCTCAGTTGTTCTTCTGTGAAAATATTAGAGTACCTCCCCCTTGATGATGTTGTGTGGATTAAGAAAGTTCTTGTAGATGAATATAATAGAATCAGGGACATAGAAAGGCAGTGGACTGACAATTCTAAGGGGGAAGAGGGTGTGAGGGGTAGGGGAAGTGATAGGACAAAAATCTTATACCTAAGGATGAAGACAGGGTAAGGGCACAGGGCGGGGTGGGGGATTGGGTGGAGGGAAGCTATTGGGGTGGGGGAGGAATACCTGTAATAATCTGAACAATAAAGACTTATATTTAAAAAAGAAAGTTTTTGTATACAGGTTTACAATGGTGCATGGCACACGGGTCCCTCCGTGCAACATCAGCTGTTACTGTTATGTCAGCGGCCTAATTAACGCCTCACTACAACTCTGAGGAAGGTTCTATTAAAATCTCCACTTTACAGGTGTCGAGATGAGACTTAGACTTGTCCAGAGGTCCTATGACCCCTTGGGGTCCTGTTTAAGTCTCAGCTGTTCTGTGAGGCCCCACAGCCTGTGGGGCTCTAAGCTTCCACCCACCCCTGCGTGAAGGCTGCCAGGCATCTTTCTGCACCTGCTGAGGCTTTCTGGGGACAAAGCCTGTGGGTCTGTTCCTCTTTTCTCCTCTTGGCAAAGAAGCACTTCTGACCCGCTTTTAACCCTGCCAGTGATGTGGCCAAGATTAACCCCAGCTTGTGTCTGGTGCGGGTGGAGGAGGAAGAGCCTCAGAGGAAGTGAATGTGGGGCATGTCCCACAGACCCTGCTTCTCTCTTGAGGCTCTGCTTGCCAACAAAAAAAGTCAACTGGAAGTATGGGGAGCTGGGCCCACTGACTTAGGGAGGGAGGCCCCTCAGACCTCGAGGAAAAAGAGCTACAGTAGAGGCAGCAAATCTAAGTTCTAGGCTTGGCTGTGCCACTGACCAGCAGCTTGACCTTGGCTTGTCATTCAACTTCTCTGGCATCAATTTTCTCATCTGTACAATGGGACTTAAGTCTGATTCCCAGGGGAATAGTGAGATTAAAATAGTACATACTATGCGGTAAATAATATGTAATAACTAAAGGCCTGATGCATGAAATTCGTGCAAGAGTAGGCCTTCCTTCCCTCGGGCTGCTGGCACCGGCTTCCCTCTGGCACTTGGGACCCAGGCTTCCCTTGAAGCCCCAGCTTCATCTAGAAGGTCGTTCGGAAAAATGTCTGGTCTAATTAGCATATTATGTTTTTATTATTATAGATAATACAAATTTATGTGATTATGAGTAACATTGCCAAGTTAATATGGACAGGAGTTCTGGGCAATGTAGACATGTCTTTTTGAAGTTTTTGAGCCCTTTAAAAATGTTTTTCTTTGTATTCTCTTACTAAAATTGCTTTTTAGCAGCACTGAACTAAGGAAATTAAGGGAGTTGTGTCTGGGCCTCAGTCCGGGTGGGATGATGGGGGGCTGCTGAGTGCACCCAGGATGGCAGATGTAGGAGGGGGTGTTCCTCTCAGTGGAGCCTCAGGGCAACGAACAGGCAAAGACTGATGAGGTGAAAATGCTGAGGCATGAGATGGAGCAAGGAGCGATGTCTGTGTCTCAGGGTGGAAGATAAGACGGATTGGCTCTCTCAACACCCGTCCTCACTCCCCTATTCCAGGCTGCCTTTTCTCATTGCTCCATTTTCCAAGAAACTTGTGTACCCAGGCTTCGGATTCCAATTAAAGTGATTTCATTAGAAACACTTGTGTGAGCTTCCTAGCTTGGAAGTGAGGCAGAGCCACCTCCCTGCCCTTTTGTCTATTTCCTGTGGGCAAGCCCGGAGGTGGGGACTGTCTCTGCACAGGGTTCCAGGGCCCCTGCCCAGCTTTGGGGGACTGAGTGGCAGCTGCAGGAGCAATGGCTCCTTGCTCCCTGGTCTATAGGTTTGGTTGTGTGTGTTCTTGAACTCAGAGCTCCCCCTGTTCCTTCAATCCTCCCAAAGCTCGTGTAAGCCCCTACATCCCTGAACTAATTCCATGGCCTCTACCTGGTACACCTGGAAGAGTCTCTGACCCTGCTCTGAACCTTGACTGCGGTGAATGGCCTGGGACTTTGTTGCTTCAAGGTTTGATCCCTGCTGGGCACCAGCTCCATTTTTGGAGATGGCAACCAGGAGCAATGATGGAGGAGCATGCCTTGGAAAGAATCTAAGTCCCTCAGTGACCACGAGGGGCAGAGATGCACTGCTGACCTATGCCTTTCACGCTGTTAGAGGAAGGAGAAATAAACTGTTAGACCATTGCATTATTGGGTGATGGCCAGGTATCGCACTCAGGCCCTATCAGGTGTAACTACTTAGCTCAGACTGCTCTCCCTCAGAACAGGTGGTTCAATGAAGGACTCTTAACAGCCAAGAGGCCAGAAAGTTACAATTGGAGTTGAGGGAGGGGAGCAAATATCCTATATAATAAAACCTAATATGCAAATTGTCCCCTGGCGGGGAGCAGTTGTCCGACTGGGAGTTCGACAGGGAGACCAGGAGTTTGACTGCTCGCTATGACGTGGGCTGACCACCAGGGGGCGGCACTGGCAACAGGCAACAGTGGAGGTCCTGCTGACCCTGATGGGTCCTGATAGGCCCAAGGAGAGTGGGACTGTGGCAGGATGGTGGAGGAGGTGAGAGGGTAGTGCCAGGCCACAGCGGGGTGCCAGGCAGGGCTGCAGGGCTTTGAGGCTGGAGGCATGAGCTGGGGCCCAATCTCCACAGGTCACCCAGGCACCCCACCTGTGCACAAATTCATGCACCAGGCCTCTAGTGAAAGAATAAGGTTCTTACACTGGATTCCTGATACACACCAGCTAGCCCACCCAAGGGTTTGGAGAAAAAAAGAAAAAAAAAAGAACAATGTCAATAAAGTCCTTTTTTGATCCTCAAGGAAAGTTAAGTAAATGGGTAAACTATCTCCATTTTCGGCTTCATTCCCACACATTTGGCTCCTGTTGCTTTCTATCTGCCTCAAAATGAACTTAGAGCAAACACAAATATATTTAAAAATATAAATATGTATTAAAACTTATTTTCTTAAAGAGGGAAGGTACAAACAAGAAAAGGGGGAAACTAGGGAGAAACCTTAGGTGTCGATTGGAATTGGAAATAATACTATGAAGTGCTTTTTAAAATATGCCTATCCATCTATATGTACACACACAGGGAGAGATAGCTTCCAGAGAGTGGGACCTGGGGTGCCGGCAGCGCAGGGCTGTGGGCGCAGGTGGTCCAGGCCCCGCCCCTGCGCCCGGCCTCGTGTGGCTGCAGGTGCGCAGGTGCGGGGTAAGAGGATAAGAGGCCCGGGCGCCCCGGGCCCAGCGCGCAGCCATGGACGTCGTGCCCAGCTTGCTGGTCACTCCGAAGGCCGAGGTGCTGGAGGACCTGCTGCGGGAGCAGTTCGGGCCACTGCCCCAGCTGGCCGCCATCTGCCGCCTCAAGCGGCTGCCCTCAGGCGGCTACTCGTCCACCGACGACCTGCAGCTGGTGCTGGAGCGACGGCGCGTGGCCAACGCCAAAGAGCGCGAGAGGGTGAGCGCCCTGCTCCACGCGGGTCCCCCAGGCCACCCGGGCTGGGCTGCCCCACAGCCCGCACCAGGACAGGGATGACTTTCTCCCCTCTCCTTGCCCCCATTCCCACTACCCAGCTCCCACCGCCTGGGCAGGCCCCAGTGCACCCATCTGCTGGCCATCCGTGCCCCCCGTCACCAGGAGCGTAGGCCTCCTTACCTGGGTGCATGGCAGTGGCCTTGTTACCCCCCACCCTGGTCCAGCTGCTCACTTGCCCCCACTGAGATGGGCACCTCACGTGCCTACCCACCTGGACTTGTGCTAACACGCCTGGCAACTTCAGAAATGTCTCCCCTGGCAGAGGCTTTTAAACGCTTAGAGCACCCGAGTTGCGTTGTGCTTAAATCTCGCAACCGAGTGCACTGGTGGGCGCTTGGGGCGTGCGGGGCTCTCGCCACCCCTTTCCCCTGTGCTCTACATCTCTGCCTTCAAGCTCAAATGGGGTGAGTGAGGCCTAATGGAAGAGTAATGGAAGTTACTCTTTAAACAAAAACAAGCAAACACAGCCCCCCCCCCCCCCCCCCCCAGCCCAGTGTGCACCAGACTCCCAGTCACCCCCCTGCCAAAATAGACAAAGTGCCCATTTCCCAGTCAGGCTGGCGGGGGTTTGTGCTAAATCACCAATCCGTCTGGTCCTGTGGGCCATAGTAGGAGCGGCATCTACTGGTAGCTTTTGGTATTTGTAATTAAACTCGGCCCAAACTTGTCAGATCAGGCCTCCTTTGGTCCAGTTGCAGTCTGTAGGTTGGGTGGCAGCAGCAGAGGATCCTAGAGAGGGAAGGGTGAATGGTGGGAGAGGCAGGGGTGCACATTCAAGTTGGGACTTGAGGAAGAAGTTCTGCTGGGGCCTGTTCCTGGGCACCCTGAAAGCCGAGGTGCTGGAGGACCTGCTGTGGGAGCAGTTGGGGCCACTGTCACAGCTGGCCACCATCAGCCCCTTGGAAATTTAGCCTGGGTGAATCAACTAGGAGCTTTGTCTGGGAAAGAGTGTGCAGAGAAAGGACCAAGGAAGAGTAAAAGACTGAAAGGAAAATTGGGAGACTTGCAAGAGTGGAGAAGCATGATTTTACCAGACACTAGACTCTTCATGAAAATAACCCTGTGATCTGCTGTGATGATGTGGCCCTCAAGCAAGATTCAGATCCAATATTTTGCATTTTCTGTGGGCCTTCCCACCAGGAAGGAATCACTCTCTGTGAAGAATTTGTCCTGGTGTTAATCCACTATTTTAAAACTAATCACCTTTATTCTTTAAAATGATGCAATGAATATGCCTGGAAAATGAGATGACTATACAGGGAACAGAAACACCTATAACAGAAACATGATTTCTATGAGCTATCATTCTCTGTGTACATGCTCTGTCTTTTTTTTCTAGTTATGTGTGTATATACAGTGTCCAAACAATGTATACACACTTTAATTGATAGCTCAATTTTGAAAATGAAGTGCATTTTTAATAAACACTGCCTTTAAAGTTATTCAAAGTGTGTGTATACATTTTTGAGGGACACCCTATATATAATTTTATCAAAGTTGTGACCATCTAATACACATAGTGAAGATATATTTGTATCTTTTTCACTTAACATTATCAAAAGCATTTCCTCATATCCCTAAGCATGCTTTCAAAGATCAACTTTTAATGGCATAGACTGACCTAGAAATGGACCATAACTTATCCAGTCTCCTATTGTGGGACATGTATGCCCTTTGTAACTTATTATGGTACATAAATCTATGTCCATGCCTGATCATCACCTTAGAATAAAATGCTAGATATGGAATTACTGGGATACATACAGTCTCAACTTTTGATACAAGTTGTCCAATTGTTTTCTAGAGAAGTTATCAATTTTTATCCTCTTTTACAAGATATAGGATCATTCCCTTTTCCATCCTCAATACTGGTTATGATGAGCAAACAAAAACAAAAATGTTACCAGCATGGCACATGAAAAATGGCACCTGTTATAATTTGTAGATCTTTGATTATTAAAGTTCGATATTTCATGTTTCCTGGTTATTTTATTCTGTGGTGGATGGGCTATCTCCTTAGTCCACTTTGATGTGGGATGGGAGACGCTTACTATGTGAGTACATTGGCTTTATGGTATAGTAGGAGCCAGGTCTTTCAGGACCTGTGACCCCCAGGGGAATATTGTCACACTTTTGGGCTTTGGGGCTGAGGAATTAGACCCTGGAGATTTTTTTTGGGGGGGGGGGGGAGGGAGGAAGGCATCTCATTCTACCTTTCGAGTCTCACCAATATGCAGACTCTCTGGACTCTGACACTCTAAATCATCAATTCAGCTAGGCAAGACGTTGAAGAGTTATAACAAAAAAAGCTACAAGATAGGTATTTTGTATTTTGCAAATAAGCAAACCAAGTGCTGGTGATATGAAGTATCCTAATACTCTTGTAAAGCTAAATGGTAGAGCTGGGCTTTAAATCCAGTTTTATATACTCAGTTTTTAGCCACTGCCCCTATGCCTGTATGTTACAATGCAGTAGTTGTGTTCTCAGAGGAACAGAAAGGGATTGGGTGAATATAGACACTCTTTCTCGCTCGTCCACCCACAGTGCTGAGTTTATGTCACTCCCCTTCTCCTTCCTTGCCAGGGACTACTGTTAGTGAAGGGGTGACTCTGTGCATGAGCCTGTTTAGATGCCCCAGCCAGACAAGAGAGCTGTGGAAGTGAGCCTTCAAAGCCCCCTTCTGTGGTTTGGGGGGATGTCTGTACAAATTAGCTTCTCTGTTCTCATTGTGCTTTTTTATTTTCCAGATAAAAAATCTCAACCGTGGGTTTTCCAAACTGAAGGCATTGGTGCCATTTCTTCCTCAAAGCCGGAAGCCCAGCAAAGTTGATATTCTTAAAGGTGCAACTGAATACATACGAGTCCTCAGTGATGTTTTGGAAACAGCCAAAAACTCTGAGGTAAAGGTTTAGGAAGGTAGAGCAATGAGATCCATCATTTATTGAACCCTTGTATGTACCGGCCAATTTATGTATACATTCCAGTTAGTTTATAACAACCCTCTGAGTTATTTATGGTCCTCATTTTACAGAGGAAGAACACAAAATACAGTTAAAGGCCACAGGTTAAGAAATGTTACAAGCAGGGATTTAATGTGTAAGTCTGTGTAAGATTTGGAGCCAAGTTCCTGATCTTCTGTCACTGCCCGGGGCCCTGAGTTTCTAAATGCTGACTCTTCCATAAGACCTTGAGAGCTGGGTCATGAGAGGAGGCTCCCATAAACCCACACTGTGGTAGTAGCTTCTCTTCAGCAAGAAAAACATCAGCCCTAGCTGGTTTGGCTCAGTGGATAGAGCATCAGCCTGCAGACTGAAGGGTCCCAGGTTCGATTCCTGTCAAGGGCACATGCTTCGGTTACAGGCTCGATCCCCAGTAGGAGTGTGTAGGAGTGTGCAGGAGGCAGCTGATCAATAATTCCCATCATTGATGTTTCAATCTCTCTCTCCCTTTCCCTTGCTCTCTCTAAATCAATAAAAATATATTTAAAAAAAGAAAAACATCAGACAGGACCCAGAAGGGAAGAGGCATTTCTAGCCAAAAGGAGTCTCCTTAGGAGAGGTCTTCCCTAGGGACCACCCTGCTGGAGAACACAATGATAGTCTGCTGTTACCAATCAAATGAATCCTCTTTGCAGTCTGTGAAGCACCATAATGTCACCACTGTTCTCAGAAGGCATGGCTCAGAAGTATCCATTAGGCAGTGGAAGATAGGGGTTGGTTTTATGGGCTCATTCCATGGAGAGGCAAACCTTGAAAGTCTGAGAATGGATTAGTCATCAGAGGTGGTAAAATATGAAGAGAGGAAAGGCCTCAATTAGTAATATAATTGAGACGAGGGAGGAGCTGTCAGAGAGAAGGTGGTAGGAAGATAGTGGAAAAGCAAGATGGGTCCTAAAGTCGGGGATGGGGGAATCTTGAAAATCTGAGGGTGGGAAGTGGTGTGAGAAGCACAGAGAGCTGAGGAAAGGCAACCAGGTCCAGCATTTGAGATGTGGAATAGGAATGGCTGGAAGTCAGCTGGTAGGGGCTTGAAGGTGTGTTATTGCTAAAAATCTGGAGTTTAAACAGAGGGAAGTGGCAAACTTCAAGTCCATTCAACCTGGAAGTCTGAGACTGGAAAGAAAAATTAAAAACAAAAGTGAGAAGAAAAGCTGTTAGAGCCAGTAAAAGTCTTTTCCAAGTAGCTGAGGGACCATGTTTAGGGACAAAAGAGAAACAATCATTCTCGAAACTTATAGCAGAAATATCCAGGTGTATAATTGTACTTCTTGAGGTTTTGTATTCCACCCGCCCCCTTGTCTACTAGTCCTTCTTAGGTGATGAACGGAAGGACACATGTGACAGTGGTAGAAATGATTGTCCTACTGGCCAAATTGGATAGTTGGGTTTAGCACAGCCATAGTTTGTAGATATACAAGTGGCTGCCTTAGTTTTTGTGTCTTTTTGTATGTTTATTATGTAATAGAAGTGCTTAGTTTTGTGCTATTTTCATTAAAATACAGGACCTGTTCCACATTGCTATAATATTTTAAACCAATGGCCCATTATACAACATTTTTAGGTTATAGATGAACAAAATGCAGTCCATTGAGCAATGATTTTTCTCTCCATAACTTAAAAATTGCCCTTATAACTTAAATGAAACATTATCCATTACAATTTTGGAATATATTGATTTAAATCTTCAAAGTCTGACTGTCATAGCGTTTGACAACTAAATATGATTTCTAGAAACAAAACCCAGATCATCAGAACTATATAAACAATACTTCTGAACCACACATATCCATGGCTAAAGAGCAATTGAGAAACAGCACTCGACATGCTAGCTGTGATGTGGGCTTGAAGAGTGAGGAGGAAGGGCCCTGGGATGGTGGCAGTGGTGAATCAGCATGCTCTTGTCACCAGAGCATGATGACTACAACTGGAGTTACTCCCCAACCAGGAGTATGGTAAAGTCTTTCTTCTTAAATTGCAATATAGATGTAAGAAAAATTCAGAATGCTTCCCTTGAGGTGTGTATTATTTTTTTATGATGAACCATTATTGAAACAAGATCATTTTGTGAAAGCACCTAGGTTGGGAGATGAACTTTGCTAGTTGGGAAAATCCATTATTATGTCCCCAAGTCAGCTGGTAAGCAGCCCCAGGGGGAGCCAGTTCCTCCAGAACCACTTATCATAGACTAAGCTTACTTTTGTTATGACCCTAGCTAATATACCAAAAGATTTTCTGTACCCCGAGGTCTCTAGAAAAAGAAATAAGTACTAGATTGCCATACATAAAGCTGTATGGTCATTGCATATACAAACATTTACACTCGCGCACACTCCTGTGTGCACACGCGTACACTTAAAAAGACTGGCCTTGTTGTAAGGCAGCATTTTCTAAGTAATAACAAAGGAGTTTATTGTAACAGCTCTTATTACCTTCCCAAGCTAAGAAGCCACTTGAAACAGCAGCCTGCTTTTCCAGGTCTAGAAAGTGGACTTTTGGTCCTTGCTGTGTCTCTCTTACACACATGAGACCCCTTACTCCATCCGACAACACTATTGCTGTTGGAATATGAAAGGCTTGTGGGAATCTAGAACTAAAATGAACTGTACCAAGCAAGTTGCTTAGTCTGATATAAGGGGGAAAGGGCTGTGGAGTCACAAGTGATGGTGGTGATGGGAGCCCATTTGGGATAGCAGTTGAGAGCGGGTTTTAGAGATAGAATGCTGAGGTTCAAACCCTGGTTCTACCACTTGCTAGCTGTGTGACCTTGGGCGAGCTACTGAATCTGAATCTCCCCAGACCTCAGTTTGCTCATCTGTAGAATGGGAAGGATAATTGTACCTACCCTGTATGTAAGACAACTGTGAGGTTCAAATGGCATCATGTCAGTGAAGTCTCTAGCATAGTATCTGGCATGTCAATGTTCAATTGGACATACGTTATTAAGTCTGCTTGATGCAACATGAGCAATCACATTGATTGGAGAGCAATCAGCATTGATTGGTGAGCAATCAACAATGAGCCACAGGCACTTTAGCTCTGTTTGTAGCAAGTGTTCAGGTTTTTCTCATATGCTGCTCACCAATGCTCCACTCAGACTTAAGGTCTTACAGGCTTTCTGCTGACTGGCTGGCCTTGGTTACCATTTCTGATTTGATTCCTCTTTTCTAAGTACTTCATTTGTGCATATGCTTCATCTAGGTTTTCAAATTCTGGGTCATTTGAGATATAAACCTTCCCTTGCCAGTCAACCCTTAGGAGAAAGAATTCCTGTTGCTACTATATAAGCTGACAGCAAATGACTGAGAATGAAAGGAAAGAATGTAATGTGACCTGAACTGAAACTTGAACCTGGCTATCTAAGTTAATAATAGTAATGCTTCCACAAATGTAAGTTTTAATATGTACTAGATGGTAAGGCTAGAATCTTACTTGCATTTAATCCCCACTGATGCTTATCAGGTGGGCATCACCATGCCATTCTCATGGTGAGATAATGGACTGCTCGTTTTTGCCAGTCCTGTTGGGCCTCATAGCAGAGCAAGGCTATGTTGCTATGTGACACCAGCAGCAAGGATGTATAGGAGACCCATGTCTTCCAAGGATAAGTGATTCTGGAGATATGCCATTTCTAGTAAATCGATTTAAAGTAGGGATTAACTTTTTCTAGTAGGAAACAAAAGTTCTAATTAAAATTTCTTTTTAAAAAGGGGAACAAGACACTTCATTTTTAGTCTTTTAGCTAATCAAGTTTAATTGAAAGAGTGTGCTAATCCTGTATAATCCTATATAATAAAAGCCTAATATGCTAAGTGTTCAGTTGTCAGGTCATCTGTTCAAACAATCAAAGCATAATATGCTAATGAATGCTAAGGCTGCTCAAACACTTGCTATGATATGCACTGACCACCTGGGGGCAGACATTCAATGCAGGAGCTGACCCCTAGTGGTCAGTGCACTCCCACAGCTGGAAGACTGCTCAGCCAGAAGCCAGGCTCATGGCTGGGGAGCATTGGCAGGAGAGGCCATGGCAGGGGCTAAGGAGTGGTGAGCCAAGCAGTAAGGAGCGAGCAGGCGGGCAGTTAGGAGTGAGGGGTACTGGATTTCAAGAGGGATGTCTGACTGTCAGTTTAGGCCTGATCAGGCCTTAGCCGGCAGTTGGACATCCCTTGAGGGGTCCCAGATTGCAAGAGGGTATGGCTTGGGCTGAGGGAACCCCCCAACACACACAAACACACACACACACACACACACACACACACACACACACAAATTTCATGTATCGGGCCTCTCATTTTTAGAATAAACAAAGAAAAAATTTTAGATTTTTAACATATGCATATAACTTCTGTCAAGTGTGGTTTCTAAGCCCTGAATATAGATAGTCATTTTTTGCAGAAGCGTTCTAAGATTTCATCAGATTTGTCAAGGGTTTCTTATTCTTTGATGTTCAAATCATTTTTAAAAGTAAAAAGATTTATTTTGAAACAATAATTCACTTTTAGAAAACAAAGAATGTTTTTCCTGACCCATTTAAAAGTAACTTGCCGACCTGATGTCCCATTTAACCCTTCTTGCCCTTGGAGAGGATTTGAGGAGTGGACTCCTGATGCTGGCAGAACCGGTCATATTTTGGGATTTGGGGATGTGTCTGAACAGGCTATGCAAGATCAGCAACATTCCTGAGAGGCAAAATTCCAAACAAAGTAAAGAAGATCTGCTGATGGTAGGAATGGAGATTAATTTCCCAGGCAAGGGTAGGTTCACTTGGGGGACTGAATCAGCAAGTATGCGTGTGGATGGAGAGGGCTGTGGGCCAGGTGAAGCCACAGCATCTGGCCGGTGTGGGGATAGGGATTCATGTCAAGGCCCTTTCGAGACTCATTTAGAATTGGACTCGCAGGTGTAAGATTTTGCTGTTTGGGGATTGGGCATTGCTGAATGGCAAGATGTTGAATAAACCACCATTGTTAGCTCCTTCTATTTGTCATGCGTGGCTATGATGTGAGCATTTCACATTATGCAAGACTCTGAATTTCATTCAGTTGCCTGTGATCCTGTGGAGGTTGTGTCCCTGTACAAAGGCCACCTTCAGTGTTAGGGTGAGATGCCAATTGTGCTGGGATAGAGGAGCTCTGGGAAAAGATATATGGATAACGTAGTGTCTATTATGAGGCCTGGATGTGTCCCCACCACACACTTCTAAATCTGGCCTGTCCTGGCAGCAGCCCTGGGAGAAAGTTTCTCGGAGAAGGAAGTCTGTGTGGGTGGTAGATTTCTACTACTTCCTCTGCAGGCTGTGGTAATCTCTGGGTAAAAGCAATCACTGCAGACATTTCTTCTAATGGCATTTCAAGCTCTGAAACGAGTTGGGATTAATTTATAATCACCCAAGGAAAGCCCGGAAGCGTCTATCTTCTGTCTTCCCTCTCACATTTCCCCCTGGTAATGTCTGTGTGTTTTAGCCAAAACCCTAACCATAGCAATGGTGTGGGCCTAGGCTTTTCCTTGGGAAGCACTTTTGTCTGCTCTGCCCCCGTATTCACTGGTAGCCGAGGGGCCATTTTCTGATAAGTAGCCAACAGAGTATTTAAAAAACTGAGCTTCCTTTTTGATGGGGTGTTCTCTGGTTTGTGGGTCCCCACCACCCCTTATTAATTCACCAGTTCAGGCACTTAACTTTGCAGCCCCAGACCAAGGGCACTGAGGTTCAGAGGGAAGGCTGTGTCAGTGGTTGCATTTGGCTCTAGAGGGGTGTTGTGTCTTCTGAACTTTGGGCACTGAGGGGTTGGTACTGTGATGATACACATGCTGCTCGTCCTCTCTGGAACATTGGAAGGGTGAGATCTGGGACATGCAGGACGGGATCTATCTGACTCTGGAGTGATTCAGCTGGAGGATTCTTGAGGCCGCAGCTACTCAGGAAGAGATCCAACCAGCACCCAAGGAAGACTTTTAAAGTCAAATCTGATTAAGATTTCTAAAAAGTTAGAGGATAGACAAATTTCTATTTCTTTGCAAAAATAAGAGAGGGAGTTTGTTAGAACTCTAATTTTTCTATGAGGACAAAAAGGTCAAATCAGTCATGGAAATGGGTTTTTGTCTGTTGTGTGTGCGTGCATGTGTGAAGTGTGTTTGGCAAGAACTGCCTGTTTGTGCTCCTAACCCCATCAGTGAGCTTCATTTGAGAAGGGCAATACTTTCTGTTTTATTTTTCTGATGTGTAATGGCCCTTGATATATTCTGGATAACCAAGGATTAAAATAAGGGGAAAAGGTGGAAGGACACATTGACCTCCCTCAAGGACTAGCTTAGGTGGTCTGAGCATTTGGTTTTCTGCTAACTCAAAGAGCTGTCTGTCCAAGGAAGGCCGGCCTCTACCTTTGAAGGAAACTTCCATCCAATTCTTGCGATTCTCTATCGCTGCCACCCATCCTAACCCCAAGCCTTCACTAAATGGCTGGAGGAAAAGGTACATTGGATAATATGTCAAATTATCCAGCAACACATCCAACAAGAAGAGTGCACCTGCCTTATTAAAGGAGTTGGGCAGCAAGCTGGGTTTCTGTTCCTCAGACCACACTCTTCTTGATCCTATAACACATTGACTTAAATGAGGCCAACAGGCTTTTCTTTTTAATGAGCG
Source organism: Antrozous pallidus (assembly GCA_027563665.1). Classification (NCBI taxonomy): domain Eukaryota; kingdom Metazoa; phylum Chordata; class Mammalia; order Chiroptera; family Vespertilionidae; genus Antrozous; species Antrozous pallidus. Next base: position 28,568,792 of record CM050523.1, read on the forward strand.
GTGAGAATCAGACAACATTAATAAAATTTAAGTTTTCATATCCTGATACTTAAATATTGCCTTTTTGGAATTTTTCAGGAAACTCTTAAGAAAGAAAGATGATATATAATATACTAGACCAGTACAACAATTGAAATTTCTTTTGAGAGCCAAATTTTTAAAACTTAAACCTCTTCTAACACCACTTCTTCAAAATAGACTCACCCATGCCATGGTATTTTGTGGAAGAGGCACACTCAAGGGGCCAAAGAGCCACATGTGGCTTGCGAGCCACAGTTTGCCGACCACAGTACTAGACCATAGGCAGGTAAAATTAAATTACCCTTTAACCTTTCAAGTAAACAAAATATTACATGAATTTGTCTCTTAGGTTTAAAACCTTCTAGATATATAAAAAACTTTTAAAAGAAAAGGTGTAAAGCTAAATTTGAAGTCAAGAAAAGAAAGCTTGATCATATGTATAGTGAAAAGGCTTAATCAAGGTCAGGGGAAAAAAGTTATTGATACTTATGTTGTGCCAGACACTGTTCCTGGAAGATTGCACCCAGTAGCCTATTAAGTTTTGTAACCAACTTGTGATGTACAGACAATTATATCCATTTACATGTCAGGAAACTAAGGGACAGAAGTTTAAGTAAGTTGCCCAATATCCAGCGAGTCAGTGGGATATGGGAAATAGTGTTAAATCCTTTAACTGTCTTTCATTCTAACAAAGCTCACCCTGGAAATGTGAATGAGAGGTGACTAGGAAATAAATAAGAACTTTAACCTTAGTTAAAGCATTTGGTATTTTATCCACAATGACACACATCTAAGCTCCAATGTATAAACTGCCTGACCATCATTTGAGTGAGTTTGTTTTTAGTCATGCATTTGTTTTTTCTTCAAGTTGAGATTTCAGAAAATTGAGAAGATACAAAATGATCTTAGTAAAACTGCTGATGGAAATATTCTAAAATGCTTTCAAATATACAACTGAGTTAAATTATTATGGGGTAGATAACACTGTGTGTTCTATTTTTCCTTATTCTACCATTGGCATATTTAGAGGTTTATATATAGTCTTTATTACAAGTTTTAATGGCTCATTAAATTGGACAGTTTTGTAATGGACAGACATTTGTTTTCAGGTTTTTATTCTCATAAACATGGCAAATAACCAAATGTGTTTCACTCTTTCTGTATTTTTTTTAAAGGATCAATTCCCAGAAGTAGAACTCCCGTGCAATGGTAGGTACAATCTATGACTTGATGCATGGTGCTAATTTATAATACTATTATCTATGTAAGAGAGCTGAATTCATATCTTTGCCAACAGTGGGATCTACTAAAGTGATAGAATTTTAGTGGGTGAAAATGATGTCTTTAAATTCAAACTTCTTTGGTTACTAATGAAATAAGTTTTTAGACATTTCTTTTGTGACCTATCTGTTCTTATCTTTAGCATTTACAGTAAACTCTCATCTGTGTTTCAGGTTCCAAATATGAAAAGTGAAAAAACTGGTGCAGGCCTGTATTCTGCAGACAAATAAATGCATTTTTTGAGTTCTTAAAGTTTTTTTTTGTGTGTGTGTGATAATTCGATGTTTACAATTACCCAGTAAATGGCCTTGGTTGTTACAAAACTACTCAACTGTACTTTCTCCTTAATTTCATCCTTTGAAGAAAAAGGCTGCAGGGCCTTCAAGCTCTCATTCTTATTCTCCAACCCCTCCAGTGGTCTGTCCTTATCTCTCAGGTCCTATACCTATTATCTTTCATTCCATCTGTTTTCATTACCTGAGAAATAAGTGACTGTTACTTTTCCTGGGAAAATTAACCTTTAAGAGGAATACAAATTAAAGCTTGCAGGATGTGGAGTTGTAACTATTAGCCAATGGGAATGAGAATTTTCTGGGTTATCTCAATACCTAGCTAAGGCCATATGGCATCTTTGCGCAAATTGAACACCCATGTACCTTGAGCATAGAGACAGTCTTCATTTTTATAGCAGTTCCTAAAAAAGACATAGCCCTTAAAGTATGCTGGTCTGTCCTCCATATTTTTCTGTGTTAGCTTTCCTCACAACTGTCTTAATAGGTAGCCACAATTATCCCTGTTTGACCGATGGATAAACAGAGGCACAAAACATGTATTAGTTAGCTTGGGCTGCTATAAAAATAATACCATAGCCTGAGTGGCTTAAATTTACTTCTCGAAGTTCTGGAGACTTGGAAATCTAAGATCAAGGACTAGGAGGTTTGGTTTCTGGATAGCAGACAAGTGCCTTATCTCTGTGGCTTCCCATAGGGGAGAGCTAGTGTGAGTGAGCAAGCTCTGGTTTCTCTTCCCCTTCTTATAAGGACACTGATTCTATTGGATTAAGGTCCCATCCTTAGAACCTCATTTAACCATAATGGTTTCCAAGTAGTCACATTGGAGGTTAGGGCTTCAACATATGAATTTTGGGGTGGGTCGGGGGACATAATTCAGTCCATAGCATTCTGCCCCTAATTCCCCAAACTCATGCTCTTACAACATGCGAAATACATTCATTCCATTGCAACCGCCCCAGAAGTCTTAACTCATTCTGGCATCAACTCCAAAGTCTGAGGTCCAAAGTCTCATCTAAGTATATCACTGTGGGTATGACTCTGGGTCTGATTCACCCAGAGGCAAAACTCTCCCTGTGACCCTGGGGAAGCAGACAAGCTATGTGTTTCTAAATGCAATGGTAAAAAGGCATAGGATAGGCATCCCCATTCCAAAAGAATAGGAAAGAATAAAGGATGGTGGGTCCCAGGCAGGCCTCAAAACTAGCAAGGCAAGTTCCATCAGATCTTATAACTTCACAATAATCCTCTTTGGCTCAATATCCCACCTTCCAGAAGCCCTGGATTGGCTTCATTACTCCCCTCCTACTTCCCTACTACTACCCCCCGCCCCCGCCAACACACAGCTCTCTGCAGTGATGGCCCTGCCCTCTGAAACCTGGAGGAGATAGACTTGCCTACTGGGCCTGTGGTCAGAGCAGCAACCCTGATGATTTCTGAATTGCCTCTTTGAAGAGTAGTTCATGTTGACAACCAGATAATTCTATGGTCTGGTTCTGTAGCATCCAGGAAGTCCAACACCTGCCTTTATCCTGTCCTGTTTTCTCTGTCCCCTTTAGTTCAAATTGACAGTGTCTTAGCTGGTATAATCCCATCTTCATTCCTGGCCTCTTTTGAGATGGCTGAGACTGGGGTCTTCAGGCAATCTATGCTTAGAATTTATCATTTTTCTTGCTCTGAAGGCATTGTCTCTTCTGTCTTTTTTTTTTTTTTTAATTCGGAGAGGGGGAGAGAGAAACATCAGCAATGAGAATCATTAATCAGCTGCCTCCTGCACATCTCACACTGGGGATAGAGCCTAAAACCTGGGCATGTGCCCTGACCTGGAATAGAACTATGACCTTCTGGTTCATAGGTTGATGCTCAACCATTGAGGAATGCTGGCTGGGCCCCATCTCCTGCCTTAAATTGGATTCCCCTAAAAATAGGCCACGATTTATAGATTACTTGAGGAAAGGAAACATCAACAGGGGTGTGGGAAAGTGATGCTGGGGAGAAAGCAGCATATGAAAGATGCATGACTGAGCAGGTTACTGCTCTGGGCAGCTGAGGCTCAGTCCTATGAAGGCACATGCCCCAGATGTGTCCTTCCAACACCTTGGGTCATAGACCCAGGCTCTTTATCCATGGACTCCCGATGGTCATTGGTTGAGAGCTGACCCCCTAGAGTGTCAGTTCCTTCAGCACAGCCTGGGGAAAGTCGTAGATAAGTATGGCTTGGCCTGGTGAGTGCTAAGACACTATTAGTTATCTACTGCTGTATAACAAATTACCACAAACGTAGCAACTTAAAACAATGCGTTTTCTCAATTTCTATGGGGCAGGATTGAGCTTGTGCATGGTTTGGTTGGATCCTCTCCTTCAAGGAGAAATCAAGCAGAAATCAAGGTGGCAGTCTGGGCTGGGGTCTCAGCTGAAAGCTTGGCTGGGGAAGGATCTGGCCAGATGTCACCCTCAGTTCCCTAACACTTAGTTTTTCTAACATGGTTATTTGCTTAAAGCATTCAAGCCAAGAAAGCAGTCAAGAGAGTCAGCTAGCAAGGTCAAGAATCTTATGTAACATAGTCACAAGTGACGTCCCATTCCCTTTGCTCTATTCTATTAGTTAGGAGCAAGTCACGGGCCCTGCCAGCAAGCTAAGGGAAGGGAATTACACAGGGCATGTCTGTTGTACTGCCATCTTCTCTCTTTACAAATTATTGCTGACCAGAAACAGTTTTGTAAAGAGATTAGGAATAATTTTATTGCAAATCAGTCAGAAAATCTGATTTTAAACTGGCCACTGGGGGGCTAGCCAAATGTGGTTTTCTGGGTCTGACAAGGAGTCTCTGATGCTGTCCTGCCCCTGGTTAAAAGCCAAGCAGTGGGTGCTCCAAATACCAGGGGTCTTCCTAGCACAATCGGGTGGAGCCAACTATAGGAATAGTTTCTTTCATTGGGTTTCAAAGGGAGTTTGGACTTGGATGAGAGAGAACTTCAGGAACATCAACTAACACTCCATCTAAGCAATTAATATGGAAATTAATATAACAAAGTCCTGTTTTCTGCCTGGCACTTGAATGATTCCTGAAGGCACAGGATGGTGCTACTCTTCCCGGCACTCGTAATATTCAGAAGTTGTATTCAGATGGCATCTGGGAGAAGCTGGGGGGATTTTTATATTTTATTTTTCTAGATTCTATTGGCTAGAGAAGCAGAATAACTTTTTTGGGAAAGGAGAGTATATTGGCCTTATCAACTTTATCAGTGTCTTGAACTAGTTTGGCTTTTAAAAGTCAGTATTTTGTCTCCTCCAAGAGGCCATGTGTGGGGTGGTGATTGGGGCTCAAACTCTGAAGCCATTGTACTTGAGTTTGAATCCTGGCTCAGCCACACACTAGTTGTACAACCTTGGGCAAGTTACCTAACCTCTCTGTGCCTCAGTCTCTTCATCTATAAAATGGGGCAGTGATAGTACCACACTCAGAAGAGTAAGTGAATAAAAAGGCATGTAAAGCCCCGTGAACAGTGGCAGGAGCCAACAAGGGCTTGCTATTTTTAGTTTGAAAATGAAATTGTACACCAGGAAAATACATTTTTGAGTGATGGAAATTTATGAAATCTGCTATTTGTGGACTAAACAAAAATTCCCTACTCCCTTTTTGAGGTTTTATTTCCAGAAAAGAGCCCACCATACCTGTGATTTGGGGCCTCTTGTAAAGGGGTTCCTGACTCCCCAGATATTATCAGTCCATAACGATAATGCACAGCTAACTAAAGTCTGTCAACAAATACATCTCTTCCTGGTTCTGGCCAGACAGACTTTGGGTCCTGGTGGGTGAGTTGCTTGTAATTCTAGCAGATTTTGACATGAGAATGGGGAGAGAGCTTGTGGACTTAGTGATTCTGAAGATGATTCTGAAGAATGAGTGAGCAGCTCTGAGAGGAGAAGAAGTAGAGACTGGGGGATGGAGGAATTGAAGGAGCTAGAGCAGAAAGACACAATTTACTCTGATATCTGAAATGGAATGCCTGCCAGTTGTTCTAGAGTTTCTAGAGTTGCTGTGCAGTCTCTCTCTCTCTCTCTCTCTCTCTCTCTCTCTCTCTCTCTCTCTCTCTCTCTCTCATAGAGAAGTGTTAGCATGCAAAGGAATCACTAAGGATGCTTGTCACTAATACCGATTCCTGGGCTCACCTCCAGCGATTCTGATTCTGCAGCAGCACTTTGGTGGAGTCTGGTGGTTTTTATGGGGGTGTCTAAGGGCCGTGATGTCTCAGAATCTAGAAGGAGCAGAGGGACCTTGTTGGGGGCAGTGAGCATGGGCTTTTCTGGAAGTTGAACTTGCCCTGAAATCTCATTTTTAGAAACACTTGCGATGAATGTTGATTTAGGGGAGCTTTGGGGAGCTGGTGGAGATTATTGGGGTCTAAAGTCCCAAGCTGCCACTTGATGTCCCTACTCTCTGAGAAATACTGCCAGGAGCACTAAAAATGTGAGATGCCTTATAAGTGCTGTCATTTTACAGAGGAAGACAATAAGGCCCAGAGAGGTTCAGTAACTTTATTGAAGTCACACAGCTAGTTAATGACAGGTTTGAGACTGTGACCAAGTAAGTATTCTGGTTCCCCATTCACTAAATACCTGTTTCCTCTGGAGTGAGGAGGGGAGAAAGGGGAGAAGAGGAGGTAGTGAGAATTGGAGGGAGCTGGACCCATAGCCTGAGAGTCCAATTTAGGATAGGGATAATTTTGGCCTGGGATTAAAATGTTCAGGCAATTGTTACTACGATCATTAGTAGTGTTACCTTCTAAAGGCAAGAGGTCTCTCCTAGACAAGAAACAGTCTAAGTATAAAACTTTCTTCCTTTTTTCCCTCAGTCCCAGGGAGGCATGCCTAAGGGAGCTCACGTTTCAGGTTTTCTTCCTAGGAACCAAATCCTCATCTTGGCGCTTGGCGGCTGGGGCAGTTGGTGGTGTGGGTGTGGACGCGGGCAGAGGCGCGGCGGCCGGACTGCGGCATGGCGGGCGGGGGCACTGCAGCACCGCAGCCCGGCGGCCCGGCCGGCCCGCAGGAGGGGGCGCTGTGGGCACCGCCAAGCGAGCGTCCTTTTGTCAGCGCGCCCCGCCGGAGAGCTCGCATTTCCTCCCAGCCGCGAGCGGGAGAGGGATTTAATTCTGGCGGCCGGGCTGTGAGGGCCGGGCGGGGACGAGCGCCTTTTGTCAGGGAGTGGCCGCTGTCGTCGGCCGGCACCGGGGACGCCAGAAGCTGCATTGCTGGTGGGACTCCAGGCAGGCGGCGCTGACGGTGCGGGGCGGCAGGATGGCGAGAAAACGCTGCTCCGCAGATTAGCCGGGTGCGTTTATTAAAGCAGATCCGAAAGGAAAAAACAAAAAAACAAAAACAAAACAAAAACAACAGCCTACGGTGGAAGCCCGGAGATGGATGCAAAGCCGTGCGGAAGGTAAGCCCGCCTCTGGCATGGGCGCTGCGGCTCGCCCGGGTTTGGTGGATGCTCCTGGAACCGCAGGCGCTGCAGCATCCTCCCACCTCGGCTGGTCCAGCCCCGGAGCCGGCGGTGAGTGCGTCTGCGGAGAGCCCTTCCCCGCGGCGTGTTTTGTGCCTAAAGGTGTCTGCTGCTGATGCAACATAGGAGGTTCTTTGGAAAGCGGGGCTGCCGAGCGCCGGCCTCTGCCGGGGACTGTCGGACCTGCGTGTCCGGAGCACCGCGCCTGACAGGTGGGGCTTTCTTCTGCGCAGGGCGGGCGGGTGCTAGCCTCGCCGAGCCGGTCGCCCCTCCTTCCCCTTCCCGCTCGGCCGCCACCCTCCCAGGGTAGCCTTGCGGGGCTCTCGGAGGGGCAGGGCGCCGCACTCCTCAGCTGCGGGGAGCAGGTGGGGCGTCGGCAGCCGCCTGCATTTGGAGCAGGGGGGCTGGCAAGGGAGTGGGTGCCAGTGGGCTTGGATTTTTATTTGTCTCCCGGAGGTCTTGCCAGTCTGTTCATCTCTTAGCTTCCATCTTCCCTCGCCTCTCCTCCCTCCTGCACCCTGGTGGAGGCCACCCTGGATCCGGATGGCGGGGGGACCTGCGTCTGCTTGTTTTGAAATCTCGACCCAAAGCCTACCAGGTGTTGGGGGAAGGTTGGGAGGGGCAGATTGCTTTAGGATGCTGATCAGGCACTGGGGTCCAGCCTATTGTCTTGCCTTGACACCCCTTTCCTTTTCTTCTCTAATCACCCCCCCCCCCCACCGTCCCCCGTCAAATGGAAGGGGAAGAGAAAGAAAAAGCACCAGCCCACACCCTATCAAACTCTTTTTAAAAAATTGTCATTTATCTGTGACACATGATTATTACCCGTCTGTTTCTTTACTCCCACTCTTCCCTCCTCGAGCAGTTTGTCATCTAAAATTCAGCTGACTCAAATCAGCCTTATAAAGATCAGAAATCATATCTCAGTTTCCAAAATGCGCATTTTGTGTTCTGTGAGTAACCTTAAAGGAAGGGAGCAAATGGTCGGAGGGGGCGGACTCCCCTCCTTCCACCTTTGGCATGAGGGTCCAGCTGGGATACCCGAGATATTTAACTTGGGCAGTGAGGAGTGTCCTCGAGAATGGGGTTTGAAAATGATATTTCATTTTAAGGGGAAAGTCGTTGGTCAACATTTGAAGTGAAAGTACTTTAAATGAATAAGACCAGAGAAGGTGACTGAAGTTTCAGCCTTGCAGCCTCTGCCACCAGCAAATGAATACTAAATGTCAGAGATTTTTAAAAAAGGGGCTTAGACCATTTAATGTGCTCACTGTATAATGTTGTACCTTCATTCTGAAACGTGACCAGACATTTCTCATTGCCTGTGGACCTGGATCTTGCCCAAAGCCCCACCCCAATAGGGCGCAGTGAAAGCAAACTTTTCAGTATTAGTATGCTGTCAGTGCATCTTGGAGCACCACTAACAATAAATCATTCTTTGATCCAAAATCCATAACATTTCTGTAGCAAGCCCCGTGTTCTCTCTTCTCCACCAAATTGCTTAGCCCTGTTAGAAATGTACTTGTCACAAACACACTGCACAACATGGCCTGAAAGGACACACCACATGGTTTGTAGGCGGGGGCTGAATTTGCTTTCAATATTAGTATAATGCTGGAATTCGCAAACCTCCGCTGTTTTAAGAGTTTACAGGTGATGAATGTGTTTGTTGGCAGAGTTGAATGTTAAGATTTTAAATATATATATATATATATATATATATATATATATATATATATATAAATAAAGTTTTTGGTAAATATATTTATTGCCTACCTTGTTCCACAAGGGATTTAAGACAGTTTACAGGAATTTATAAATTATAAACTAAGAAGTAGATGGAAAAGAAAAAACAGGAAACTAAGGGTAGAGACATAAAATGGTGTTAAGAATGAGATGAATACAAAAACACAAGCATAAGACCCTCTACACCTTTCATGAGGAGGAAACAAATCCAACTGTCCATTTTGTAGTAGCCGATGCATACGGGGAAATTGACCAGCCCATGACTTGTCTTTTATTTATTTTTTGACATTCACTCACTCGTTCACTCAACAAACATTTCACGTTCTGTAAGACACAGACAGGGTCTCTGCCCTGATGGCACTTACAGACAAATGCAAGAAAGAGACATTCATGATAAATCTCTCCAATAAATATGCAATTACATATTGTGTTAAGAGCTGTGCAGGAAAAATACAAACACAAAACATCACAATGCCAGAACATAAAAACACAAAATAACAACAAAATAACATTTCCCCCCCAAATATGTTACAGTGTTTGGAATGATCTTCAATCTTGCCTTTGTCAAACACAAGGCTGGGTTGCCTTCAGCTGGGTTTTTATAGTGTCCCTCCATGTGAGCTCATGGTATCACACCAGGGTCAAGCCCTTAGGGTTCTGAGGATATATGTCTTTTGAGGGATCTGTGGCTTCTCTAAAATTAGTGGTTTCATTTCAATGATAATCTTACATAATGAAAAATAAAAATGTGCTCTGGGTCATCTTGACGGCCACCCCCAAACCAATGCTGGGCATGACTCTCGGTATCTTCCCATGTGAGCCAGGTCCCAGCCTGGATGCGGAGAGGGGAATGGAAACAGGGCATGTGGAGAGAGAGCTGAGCCTGCATAGGGCACAGGCTTGCCAAACTCAGAAGAACTGTTCCTGGCCACCACTGCTGCACTGGCAAGGAAAACAGCTCTCATGCCAGATCCACCCCCATATGGACAGTGTCTCAGCAATTTATTAGCAGCAGGTGTTGTAGTAAAAAAATGAAAAAGTTACTGTTGCTGGTTTTAGCACTAATTGGATTAGATTTCTGTTTAATGCAGAGTTAGTAACCCTCTGATAATCCAAAGCAATGACAGGTAATTTGGTGCAATGGTTAAGTGGAGCCAGACTGCCTGACTTCAAATCCCCTTTTCTACTTACTAGCTGTGAGACTTCGGGCGAGTTAGTCAACCTCTCTGTCCCTCAGTTTCTTCTTATGATAATGTGTGGATAAATATGTGGTATTGGTTTCATATGATAGTGTGAGGATTAGAGGTATTACATGTGAAAGGCTTGGAGCATATAATAAGATTCAACAAATGGTTAGAGATGATCACTATTTTTATTAGTATGAAATGGCACCTCATTTATGTAGTCACATCCTGGAGTGTCCTCTTTTGATAGTATCCTCTTAATTTAGACACATTTTTGATGTTACTAATATTGTTTTACACAGCATGCTTATGTGTTCTCTGCATTTGGATTGTTTTTGAAGTCAAAATCCAGAAAATGATAACATGCAGTAAGTTGACCTGAGGCTACATCTTTCTATTGTTAAACCCCAAATGGTGTTATAGTTCCAGCCAAACAATATTATCTGTTGCAGTGAATTCATTTTATTAATTTGACATTTTAAAGTGTGATAGTTGTATTTATTTACATCGTTGTTTTGCCATTTTAGCTATGTAAAAGCTATAAAGTATAATTATTTAGAACTGTCCTTTAGAGTATAATATTTAAGTTATATTTTAATAAAAGTGAATTAGGATAAGCTCTGGCCCATGAGAGAATTTTTTCTTTCAACAGGGATTTCTACGTAGTTTTTTTTGGCATCTTGAACTGTGTACCAGTCCATAACTATAACTAAGATTCTTTTAATAGAAATTTGAATATCTAGAAGAGAAACTGCAGCCCCAATAATTGACTCCATGTACCTTGACTGCCATAGTTGTACCCTGAAAAGATTTTAAGTCAGTAATACCCAAACCTGCCTCTGTCTTCAGCAAGATAAACTACCCATGAAAGGTTATGAAAGGAGGAGGAAAGAAAAGTCTATTCTCTGTGTAGTACAATGTTTAGCTGTATGGATTAAAACACATTTATTGATTTTATTCAAATCTATTTAAAATTTTTCTTTGTATCTCAGTGATCTAATATTATAAGATATTTGTTAGTCTCCCATTATAATCATGTTTTGGTAGATTTTAATATATACCTATCATAGACATAAACATATATACATCACACAGATATTTATATTTGATTGCCCAGGACTGATGGCTTTCCTGGGATGAGGGACTTGCAGTATTAAAACCAAGACAGTGCCAGGCAGAGCAAGATCAAGACAGATCCATTCTAGTTTCAGAAGACAGGGCGGGAACAATGGGCCCAGATTCTCTGAGAACTCTCTGGAAGATACGGTGCAGATGGTGCCAACCAGCATCCGCCAGCCCACGATTCAACAAGGATCCCTCCCGGGCAGGAGTGAGGATCTCCCAGTCGAGTCCTAGACTATTCCTCAGGCTCACTGCACCAGGCCTGGATGGGTTGTGGCATGATTGGTGGGGACAGGACAAGGGAGGGCTCTAGGAACTCTATCAGCACCTCCACCTTGAGTGTCTGGACCCCCAATCTGAACATGTGCTAAGGGAGCCCCCAGGAAAGTAGGGCTTTAACATAGCCAGCTTCAAGTCACGTCATTTCTGATTACCCCAACAGTTGCAGCTAAAAATGAAGATACATGAATACATAAATAAATGCCACTTGCCCAGCAGTAAACATTCCTAATGTATTTGATATGACGCAGGACCTCACCACAGGTAGCCCAGGCAGGACCGAGAAGCCAGGGACTTTAGGATGTGGTTGCCAGAAAACCAGTTTCAGGACTCCGGGTGATATCTAGCATGGTCTTCCCTAGGCTCAACCTTGAAGTGGCTGGAAAAACTTACCAAGACAAGTAACAAATCCCTCTGGCTTCTGTGAGTGGCAGCTCTAAGGACCATTTGGCACGCTGCAGGCCATCCACACACACATACTGATTGGAGCAGGCATGGACCTGTGAGGACTTGGAATCTTTGGTCTATCAGACCAAATAGGGGAGGAGAACAAGGTGAGGAGACTTTAAAAAATGACACCCCCCCCCCCCAACCAACACCAGACATGAGGGGAAACTTCCCTGGCTGATTTATAGAAGAAGCCACTGGCTCCCTTGCGCTGGCCACAGTGATTCCAGTTCTAGCAGGTTCCATGGGCACAGAGACTTTGGTGCCTATGTTGATGAGGCCTCCCTCTCTCCTGTCTGGGCCAGTTTCCCTGGGTTTCTGTTTCTCACAGCCAGGCTACTGCTGGCTGGAACTCTGGATTGTTCCAGAGCCTCCCCCTTCTCGTCTGACATGGAGTCCGACCTCCCTCCATCTATCCACAGGGACCCTTCCTAAACAAACATCGAATCGCCTCATTGCTCTACCCTCAGGATAAAGCCCAAACTCCTTACCTACCTCTACTGCTCACATCACCTTCCTCTCACTCTACCCACTAGGTAGACTGAACCACCATCTTTCTGGACAATAAACCGCCCCCCGCACCCCCTTCCCCGGTCAGCCTCCACACCGTGCACAGGCTCTTTTCTTCACCTTATACTCCCTCCCCCCACTTCTTGGCGGCAAGTTGGTCCTTCGAAAAAGCTCACCTAATAGACAGACTGCCTAATTAAGATTTAAAAAATTTAACAATACTGGAAAGGGTATGAGGAACAAAGGAAAGGGGAGAAGAAGAGACTTGAAATCATAAGAACACTATGCATTGTTGTATCCTAACATATGTGAGAATCTTGAGCAAATGGACAATTTTCACAGGAAAGATGAACTGCCAATATTTACTCCAGAAATTGAATGTCATGTTCCTGGGTGGGAGAACTGATGCTGCAGAGACCTCGGCTCCTCACGGTTCTGTGGTGGGGATGGCTGCCTTCCTTGTGACCAGGAGTGATGCGGATTTGTTCCCATTTTCATGGTCCTCTGATCACTTTTCTGTGGAGCTTTGAAAGGGTAGTTAAGGGCTGAATTGAGAATCAGATTATGGAAGGAAAAGTCGATACACATGCATCTGAATGTCATTTGTAAGCTGTTTTTCTCCAGGAACAAATGAAGTTATTAAACTTTGATATGCATGGGGTCTTAATGAAGACAGGATTTCATTTAACAATGGACACGATTTCCCACCCATATGATTTTACTGAGTGTGAATTTCATCATGTTTGCTGTCTGGGCTCAGCATGGAGCCCCTATAAGAATTTCTTGACATTCACTTTTAAAAATCTGTGGTGGAAAGACACCAGAAAAGTGAGGGCGGGTTCGGTTCTTTCCTCCTTTCCTTATGTCAGATGGCAGAGCATCCATACTGATTATCTGAGAACTTATTCTCCTTCCCTGTTAGCACTTTTCTCTTAGAGCCTTCCCACATCCTCATTTGTGTCCTAAATTAGCTACATCTGTTACCATAGTTATGCCGTATCCAGCTTAACCCTTTCCATGCTGTTCCAACAGTCCTGTGCAGGAGACTTCCTTTCTCGTATTTCATAAAACACCCCATTATTTTTCTTTATTCTTCTTCTGTTCCTATACAAAGTGCATATTTACTAAACCAAATAGGACTGAGAGCTACTAACCAAAAAGCAGCAATTCCTGCTCCACCCCAAATCCTTTAGCCATGGGCAAACCATTTTTAGCTGTTTTCTATTCTGCTATAGTTCCCTCTGTATCTCAAATAATATGCAGATGCTACCGCTGTTATGAATTTATCATCTTTGATAATCACTAAGTGACTTTCTGTCTTGAAAGTCAAGGACGTAGCTTATTTACACCTCACATCTCCTCACCACCTTCCAGACAACGCATTTATTAAAACCAGATTTCCAGTCCATGGACTGTTGATTGGGCCATTTAACTCTCAACTCTGTAAAATAGACTATTACCACCACCTCTCCTTGCCCACTTTCTCCTTTCTTCTAATAGTTTACCTTTGCATTACCAACATTGATAAAACATTCATTCTGTTCCATGGTTACATTTGGTTTCCATGATCTGCCTATAAGGTAATTCTAAAAGCTGAAAACTCTTAAAGTGTTCATTATCTGTCGGGGTTGAAATTGTTTGCTGCACAATAACAGGGTAGGATTTCATAGCCTTCTCAGGACTCCATTAGCCCATCCCTTGGGCCAGTACATGAAAAAGGCTCCCAGGGTGAAGGCCTAAGGTTTCGTTTCGCTGGGGCGCCAGCACCATCTCAGCTGTTCACCTTCACAGCGTGCAGCTTCTCTAAGAAGACCCATCCAGTGGTCAAGTTGGTAAGTTCAGAACCAGCAGCAAATGCAGACTTTTTTCAGATGCAGAGGTAATGACAGCTGAGTGCTTGGCTATGGACCACTGCATGTGGAGGTAGGAGAGGGAGTGGGAAGGGTCTACTGCTCCATATAGAGAGACCTCCAATTTGTGCTCCTATGTCAGTCTCTTTATTTCCTGCCTTCCATAATACCTGCCATCCCTGAAGCTGGGGCATTTTTAGGGCTCTGTCAGACACATCACCTGCCTCCTTGGCTCCAGCATCTTCTCCCTGAAATCCAGGCTGAGGCTTCAAACATTAGGCACCAGCTCCTCATTCGGTTTCTGTCCTCCAGCGAAACTTCTTGAAATCTGTGCTCTGGTAATAAACAACTTCAATTTGTTATTGTGGGATTATACACTGAATGGCCAGATTGTTATGATCTCTGAACACATAATAATCTGGCCATTCAGTGTATATCCTATATAATCCTATATAATAAAAGGCTAATATACAAATTGTCCCCTAGACCAGGAGTTTGACCAGCAGGTAGGCCAGCCAACCGCCCATGTCCCCTCCCCCTGGCGAGGCTGGCAGGACCCCACCCTAATGGAATTCATGCACCAGGCCTCTTAATAAACACACACACACACACACACACACACACGCACACACACACGCACACACACACACTGAGTGGACAGATTATATGCATTCAGAGATCATAATAATCTGGCCACTCAGTATATATTTGCATTCCCTTATAATCAATTGAATGGGAACAAAGAAAAAAATGAAACCTAAGGATAGGTGGATTAGGCCTGCCATCTTGAATTGGAAGCCGACAGCATTAATTTTCAATGAAGTAATGCATGGTAGTGATAAAACAAACTGCTGGCATGGCCATGATTTAAATTCAAACCCTCGCGAAGTTTGCTTTTCTTTGTTATGAAAATGCCTTCCACTAGCTGCTATACTATCAACTCAGTCCAATATCTTCTTCCAGCTAGAGAAGTCCAAAAACAATGTAACCTTCTACCCCACTCAAAGATGATGGACTTCTAGTTTACATACAATTCTGGTAAGCTCAGTTGTGTCTCTTCGGAGACACCAGAGAAGTGGAAGTGACAAGTTAGAAAGAAGAGTTTGACTAATAGTCTTAAAGAGATTGGGATAAAAATGAGGATTAAGGGAAGATGACAATGTTCCAAGTGACCTGGATCACAGTTACTGCCCAGGTGCTCTGGAAGATCATATGGCAGAGTTGCCAATAGTTGATTTACTGAGAAAGTAAGGGCCTACCAGAGAAAGTAAGGGAGCTAACAGAGTGAGTCCTCACAGTGGGAAGGCTGCTGGCTTCCTTTACCTGGATGAGAAAGGAGGGATCTGAGGGTGCCAAAGGCTCATTGTTCAGAAAGTAAATCTGCACAAGAAATTTCCTTTGCCTCTATGTTTCCATTTAATTTGGAGATTGTTGCTTCATTTTTCAGCATTAGCAATCATCATCAAGACTGAAACAGTTTTGAGATCCTGCCATATATAGCTTAACTCTGTTAAAGTCACAGGCTGTAAAACCGTTGTCAGCTTTGGAGCCTGTACTTGTTATATTTAGTTCTGAACTGGAAATCTACCAAGATTAAGGATGTCAAAGAATCTATCTATCTATCTATCTATCTATCTTTATTATTGAAAGTATTACAGATGTCCTCCCTTTTTTCTCCATTGATCCCTCCCCCTCTACACACCAGGCCTTCACCACACTATTGTCTGTGTTCATGGGCTATGCATATATGTAGATAAGTTCCCCAATTAATATCTCCCAAAATCTTTAAAAAAAATCTATTTTATTTATGGATGAAATGATATAATATCTGGATTTATTCAAAATCCTCACTTTTATTGGGGGATAAGTAAGGTTAGAAGTGAATTAAGATAAGTCATTCAGCTGATAATTATTGAATTGGGAACTATTATCTATCATCTAAACTGCCACTTTTTAGAGTGCAAGGAGGTGCCATTAGCAATTACATTGGAATAAAAGGCATAACCCGGACTCTCTCAGGCAAACTGCAGTCTACTCAGAAGCTAGATGGTGGGTACTAAGGGTATATTATAGTGTGCTCTCTGATTTTGTATACTTTTAAATATTCCCATAATTAAAAATTTTCTTCTGTTTTGTTCTGTTTACTGTTTTATTAAAATTGGAGATTTTCCTCTTAACCATAATGTTTAACATTAGTCAACTTCAAACCCCAGACAAAATAGTTGGGGAATATTGTCAAAGGACACATATTTTAGGTTGATTTATAATAACAGGACAAAAAACTCATAGTTTTTACAACTGGGACACCCAGGAAGCAATACTTAATTAAGCTGACAATGTTATAAAGCAGATCTATAGTTGTAGTTAGGCAATGAAACCTTGTTTTATCGTTGTGAATTGGGCTCATCAGGATTTTACAGAAAGATGGAGTCTGCTGGGATATGAGGAGCAGGCCAAGAAATGGAGCTTCTATTTGCATAGCAGGCCCCCATACTTATCTGAAATTACCCGGGTGTCCCTCCTCTTAGAAGTTTCCCACTTTCATTTAGTCAGACTTGGAGGACAAGGTCTCCACTCCCATGTGGTCATTCCCATTGTCCGTCAGCACACACTTTGGTGATGCGTTTTCTGCCCTATTTGTGAGGTGGTGGAGGTGAGGCTCTTAGACAAGGAGCAAGGGTGGGCTCTGTCTTTCAGGATGTCTCTCGTTTTGATTCTGCCAACCAGAGGGCTCAGGTGGCTGTGGATTTGGAGTAAGGTTCTTTGTGCTCTATTCAAGGAGGGGCTGAGATGGATGTGGGCCCAGCTCCCAGATGGCACCTTGGAAGGAGCCTGGAGTCACCAGGCAAGGTTCTGCCTCATACGGGGTCCTTCAAGGATAGAAGGCTACCACAGGATCAGAAACTAGGTTTTAAAAAAATGACTTAATCTTATACTGTTCGTGTTGCTGGTCTATTTACTATTATATTCTCTCAGCATTATACAGAGGTCATTTTTTTAATAGCCTCATGGAAGAATTATTCAATGACCACAGCTAGAGCCTGGGCCCTCTGCACTGATTCTTGGGTGTAGGTCTAAAAGGTTATTTTAAAATTTGTTTATTTGTATGTTATGTAAATCAAGCTTATTGAGATATAATATACATATAGTAAAATTCACCTTCATTAGATGTATAGTTCTATGAATTTTGGCAAATATATACAGTCGTGTAACCTCCACCACAATCAAGATAGACAACAGTTCCCTCCTGCCCCTTTGTAGGAAATCTCTGTTCACACACAACTCCTGAAAGCTGCCCAACTGTTTTGGTCTAGCCTTTTCTAGAATGTCATATAAATGGGATCGTATAGTATAGTCTTTTGTGTCCAATTTCTTTCACTTTGCATAATATTTTTGAGATTCATCCATGTTGTTACAATACTAATAGTTCATTTATTTTGATTGCTAAACAATATTCTTTTGGACGGCTGTACCATGATTTGTTTAGCCATTCACCCATTAAAGGACATTTGAGTTATTTCCACTTTTAACAACTATAAATAAAGGCACTGTGTATATTGATATGAAAGATTTTGTATAAACACAAGATTGTAATTATCTGTCCTATGTATGCTTAACTTTGTAAGAAACTGACAAAGGTTTCCAAAATGACTGTATGCATCATTTTGCATTCTCACCAGCCATGTATGGGAGTTGTAATTACTCTGTACTGGGTATTGCTTTTGTGTGTGTGTGTGTGTGTGTGTGTGTGTGTGTGTGTGTGTGTGTGTGTGTGTTTACTTTAACCATTATGATAGGTGTGGGGTATTACCTCATTGTGGTTTTAATTTGCATTTCCCCAATGATCAATGACACTGAGCATCGTTTCATGTGTTTGAAAGTCACATATCTCTTCTTCGGTAGTTTCTTGTCTTTTAAATGTCAGCGAGGCTCTGCCATGCTAGGCATACAGGGGAAGCATGTTTAGTCTCAAAGGGGGAGTGAAAGCATAGCAGAGGGTGGGCAGGGTGAGAAGAATGAGGGGACATAGGGAGTGCTGCCCAAGGGGATGTCAGGAGGGCGAAGTCAGGCGCTGGGGTATCTGGTCCTTCCCTCCTGCACAGGCTGTTTCTGGAGTTCTTCTCTGGAGGGTTTTGTGGTTTGTATTATGAGAAGCTGCTCCTTAGGGACGGCAGGAGGAACAGAGGAAGACAGCTGTAATATTGATTCCATTATTTTTTATTTGCTTACTCCAAATTCTGGTCTTTATACTTTTAGTTCAGTAATATCTCTCTCAAATAGATAAATTTGGCCTAGAGAGCAGACCTACTATTAATTTTGGGCAGGGAGGTTATATCTAATAAAGAGGAAATATGCTAATTGAACATCACACCCTCACTAAGATGGCAGCACCCACAGCCAATAAGAAGAGAATATGCTAATTGACCACTACACCCTCAAAGATGGCAGCAACTACAGCCACAAGATGGTGGTCCCCAGTCCCCTCAGCCTTGCCCGGGACAGCAGGCATGCAGCATGGCTGGGTCCACTCCCAGGTGGGTCCAGCCACTCGATGCCGGCCTCCAGAGTCTCCCAGTCCCCTCATCTCCTTAATCCCCCAGGGCTGGCCTGAGTGCAGGCAAGCCACTGATGCTAGCTGCCCAGCACCCCAGGGCAGGTCCAAGGATCAGGCAAGCTACTAATGGCAGCTGCCTAGCAACTCTTGGTCAGCCTGAGGCGCAGGCAAGCCTCAGATGGCAGCTGCCCAGTCACCCAGGGCTGCCAGGGTCAGCTGAGGCTTGCACTGCTGGCAGTGGCAGCAGCAGAGGTGTGATGGGGGCATTGCCTCCCCCTGATTGCTGCTGGGTTGCTTCCCACCCCTGAAGGCTCCCAAACTGTGAGAGGGGGCAGGCCAGGCTGAGGGACTCCCTCTCCAGTGCATGAATTTTCATGCACTGGGCTTCTAGTAAAATATGTTTAAGAAAACATCTATTTAAATTTGACTGATGTAGGGATTCAAAGAGATGTTTGTGCAGCCATGTTAATAGCAGCACTATTCACAATGGCTAAAACCCGGAAGCAACTCAAGTGTGGATGAGGAAAATGTGGTATGTGCATACAATGGAATATTATTCAGGATTAGAAAGGAAGTTCTGACATATGCTACAGCCTGAATGAACCTCGAGTACATGCACTAAGTGAAATAATCCAGTCATAGAAAGACAAATACTCTATGATTCCTCTTACACAAGGTACTTAGAGTAGTCAAGTTCATAGACACAAAGTAGAATGGTGGCTGCCAGGGGCTGGAGTGGGTGCACATGGAATCATCGTTTAATGGTATAGAGTTTCAGTTTTACCAGGTGAAAAGAATTATGGAGATGGATGGTGCTAGAGCATTATGAATGTATTTAATCTCACTGACCTATACACATAAAAAGGGTTAAGTTGGTAAATTTTATGTAATGTGTACTTTACAACGAGAACTTTAAAAAATGTGATTGAGGTATACTTGCAATGATGAGCATTGTATCACAGTGGTAGGTAAGTTTGTAAGTTTGCCTGTGCATATCAGTCAATTAGTCAACAAGTGTTTACTGACCACCCTCTATGAGCAACTACTGTTCCAGGTACTAGAGATGCCCTAGTGAGCCAGGAGGTCACACTCTAGTAAGGAGAGGAAGATGCTAAACGTACAAACACACAGGCAGTGCCGGGCACTGGTACTTGTTGTGCAAAAGGTAAATTCAGGTAACAAGAGGGAGAGTGAGCAGAGGAGACTGCTTTAACCAGAGTGGCCAGGGAAGTCTCCTTTGGGGAAGTGACATACAGCTGACACAGGTGGGTTGGTGGGACTGGGTCAGAGACTGAGGTGGCACTGGCTGATTTGAAGCATTTCAAATGTCTCATTTCAAATGAGACAACATCATTGCCCGAGAGTAGGGATGAAGACAGTGTGGGGGAGATTTGAGGAAAGATGCAAAGGTGAAAAATGATCTTCCTCAAGAGTCAATACCAAGGAAGGGTAGGTTGCCTGGTAATGGTAAGAAACCATTTGAAAGATGTACAGGGAGTTTTGAAATAAATCCTATCCACACAGTTGTGTACAGGTGTCAACTGCTCAGATGCACATGTGGAGCAAGGTCATGTAACATTTAACCAAAGGTGGGGCTCTGTGAGGTGAAAACAGTGGAGGGGAGAGGGACAGAAGAGGGAATGGTTACCCAGCTGGACTAGCTAATTTAGTCTAGACAAGAAGGGGTGTAAAGAGTGAAGTTTGGGGGTAGATAGTGGAAAAAGTGAACAGAAGATCTTAGAGGCATTGGAAATTTGCCTCTAGAGGGATGGTATCAGAGTAGGTTGGCTGGAAGGGGATGGTCTAGGAGTAGGATGTGAAATCCAGATGTTGGAGGTGGTAATCTTATTGGTGACATCAAGATCTAGGATATATGACCACAGAAGTGGGTGGCTGGGGTTGGAGTGAATGGAGAGATGATTGGTGTTAGAAGCCAAGGAAATGTGAGGCTGGGTGTTGCATCGATGCCTGTGTGATGTGTATTTGAAGTCATGGGGAATGAGGAAGGGTAATGATGGAGGGGGAGATGATGGAGTTATCAGTGCATGAGGGGAGAGGCCAGGAGAGTGGTAGAGGACAGCCATGAGGGAGGGGGCTGATGTGTGCTTCAAAGACAATGATGTTTTTAAAGCAGTGGAAATGGAGGTGTGTATAGGGCACAAAGAGGCTGTCTAACTACACTCAGGCCCTGAGTATGTGGGGGGTGTGTTGCGAGAGAACAGTGAGCTCAGAGGAGAGCCAGGCTTTAGATTTTTGATTTTTGGATCACAGAAATGGGCTTTCTGTAGTAGAATTATGGGATGCTGCGAAGAATTGTGTGATTGTTCAATGACATTGGTTTCCAAGCTGCAAGGAAGGTAACCAAGGAGGCATTATTGACTTTGGACTTGTTCAAAACTCACTTAAAGGCAATTAACATATGTGGTGTTGTTTACCAAAGTACTAGTCTCGAGAGACCCAGCAGTTCTTGTGAATTATGAGAAGAAAAACTTCCTCTCTCAAGATAGCTGGTCAAGATAGCTTGTGTTTTCATGTCATTAGAAGTCCTGCCTCACTGCCAGCCATAAATCTCATGGAGGAGACAGAAAGCTTCTGTCCTTTCTTATCATCTTGATGTGGCTCTTCGATGACCCTCTTGTCTAGCCTTGTTCTGCTGATGGTGACCTTTAACATAATAACTGCTTACAGGAATAGGAAGAATTTATGGAGAAAGATGCACTTTCTTGTAAGTCATGGCTCATGCATTAGAACAGAACATTTTTGGAGAAATGAAGCATGTGATGGCAAAGCATGGAGTTTTTCAAATACCTGGCCAAAAATCTCAAGAAAGCTCTCTACACTACCTGGCAGTCCTAAGGTGTTGACTTTCTCACTTTCCAAATTAACTAATTCAGTCCCTGGTTCTTTAAATCTTCTTTCCCCACCCCACCCACTTGCTATGTGCCTTGGACTTAATGGAGAAACAGAAACAATGAGCCTCTTATCAGGGGTCATCCTTTGGGCTTTAAGCCCCCTTCCTGTTCATCTTTTCAAAAACAACACTCCAGCAATTGGTCTCTTTTTTTTGCAGTGTCTTCTTCTTCCTCCTCCTCCTCCTCCTCCTCCTCCTCCTCCTCCTCCTCCTCCTCCTCTTCCTCCTCCTCCTCCTCCTCCTTCTTCTTCTTCTTCTTCTTCTTCTTCTTCTTCTTCTTCTTCTTCTTCTTCTCCTTCTCCTTCTCCTTCTCCTTCTCCTTCTCCTTCTCCTTCTCCTTCTCCTTCTCCTTCTCCTTCTCCTTCTCCTTCTCCTTCTCCTTCTCCTTCTCCTTCTCCTTCTCCTTCTCCTTCTCCTTCTCCTTCTCCTTCTCCTTCTCCTTCTCCTTCTCCTTCTCCTTCTCCTTCTCCTTCTCCTTCTCCTTCTCCTTCTCCTTCTCCTTCTCCTTCTCCTTCTCCTTCTCCTTCTCCTTCTCCTTCTCCTTCTCCTTCTCCTTCTTCTTCTTCTTCTTCTTCTTCTTCTTCTCTCTCTCTCTCTCTCTCTCTCTCTCTCTCTCTCTCTCTCTCTCTCTCTCTCTCTCTCTCAACTACAACTTTCCATTGGCATCCAGGCATGCTCCAGTATCTCCTACCTCTACATCTCAAATACTAACCCATTTCTCTCTTATGCTCTCAGCAAAACTCCTTGCCTTTCTTCACTGTCTCACTTCCTCTTCCCTACTGTCCTCTTAATGTTACTGAGACTGCTCTTGTCAAAGTCATTGGTGATCTCTGTGTTGCCAAATCTGATGGCCTCTTCCCTGTTCTTATCTTACTTAACCCATCAGCAACATTTAACATGGTGGACTACTTCTTTTGTTGTCTGGCTTCTAGGACCCTTCACTCTCCTGGTTTTTCCTTTGCCTCATTGGAGTTCCTCCTCTTCCTCTGCGGGGTTCCCTTTTTCCTACCAGACCTCTTAAGTGTGGGAGAGCTTCATGACTACACCTGGGCCACCCAGCTCCCTATGGGAGTTCATTCAGGATTTAGCTTTAACTTCATGTATATTCTGAGGAGTATAAAGTATCTCTCCAGAACCTTAGCTCAATGCTTCTCACACTTTAACATACATAAATCAAATGGGGACCTTGTTAAAATGCAGATTCTTGTTTCATTGGTGTGGGATGGGGTCTATGATTCTGCATTTCCTACAAGTTCCTAGGTGATGCTGATACTGCTGGTCTTGGGATCTTACTCTGAGTGGTATTGAGTGGTGAGCCTGCAGATGTGTATATGTAACTGTCTCCTTGACATTTCCACATGGAAGTCTTACAGGCATCTCAAACCAAACTTAAAATGACCCTATTAGAATTCTTAACTTCTTTCTTCAAACCCACTTTTCTTTGCATTACATCATCCTCCCGGTTGCTCATCCCAAAAATCTTGAAATTGTCTTTGGTTTCTCTTTCCTTTCCTTTCCCATCCAATCCATCAGCAAATTCTTTTGGCTCAGTCCTCCCATATATATTCCAAGTCTTTCTACTTGGCTCCATAAGGATAGTAGTAGCCAACATTTACTGAGTTCTTCTTACATGTCAGAGTGTGCTAATGTTTACTATAGATTGAATGTTTATATTCCCCTGAGAATTTTTATGTCAAAACCTATCCCCATTGTGATGGTATTGGAATTAGTGGTGTCTAAAGGAGATGGCAGAGAGCTTCCTTGCCTCTTCCCCGTGTGAGGACACAGTGAGAAGATGGCTGTCTATGAATGGGCCCTCCCTAGGCACTGACTCTGTCAGCTCCTTGGTCTTGGATTTTCAGCTGCCAAAACTGTGGGAAATAAATGTCTGTTGTTTATAAGCCAGAAGTGGTATTTTGTTATAGCTGCCCAAGCTGATTAAGACAACAAAATACATTTGTATATTTATGTATTTAAAGTTTAAATATTATGAAAACCCTGTAAAACACGATATTATTAATTTAATTTTTTGGATTACAAAAGTAGACACATAATAGGCAATAAACAAATCTTTGTGGGTTGAGTAAAAAAAAAAAACTTATAATTTTTAACCCTACATAGCTTATGTCTTTAAAAAATCTAATTCATTATTTTGGTTATTTTTTTCTTTGTTTTAACTATAATAGTCAATAGTGTATTGATATACAGAGAATTATGGAGACAGTATCTTATTTTAAAGTTTCTGTGTCCTTGCTAAGTACAAATTAGTTGCAAATGTCCACAGGGTGTGCGTGTCACAGAATTTATAGTCTCTTTGGCTTCCTCAAACCACCTTTGACAGGGAGGGTTACAAGCATCTAAAACATTAAAATTATTTATGTCTGATAATTACAATGTTGTGATGTACCCTATAAAGACATTGTGTCTAGTGTGTCCTTGCAAAAAGCAGGGACACTTTTCTCATGATGTCACTGCATTCTCTGTAACTTGTGGGATATAGTGAGATAATGACATTTAAGTTCCAAGATATATTCCTTTCCTAAGCTTCCTTTGTGTGTGTGTCAGTTTTGAAAGTACTAGGATTGTGCTCTGTGTTGGACATCACACTTACAAGCGGCTGGGGTTCAGGAAACAGCAACCTACCTGGCCAGGTAGATGGGTACTAGTTCATACAGAGACATCTGAAGGAACTTGGGTCGTTTAAGACCTAAACTTTAGGTTAAGAAGAGGAGGTTAAGCCATTAGCTTGCCTTGCTGTTTATTTTAAAGGAAATCTTTAGTAACCTTGTTTATAAAACGAAGACATCTTCTGTAATGTGAACAATTGGCTAGTTTTATAAGTGTGAGTTTCTCTGAAGGGTGGGAAGGGGTGACACAATTCACTATTGTCCTGATTTCCATTACAGCCTCCTCCCTTATAGAACTTTCAATATGCCAAGGCACACCCCACACCAAACACAGCACCGTGTTCCTTTCTCTAGTTCGGTTCAAAGAACTACCCTAGGAAGCGAGATTCTTATATAGACATGAACTCCCAAAAGCTCAAAAGGAGCCCTGAGCATTAGCAAGGGCTTTTCTGTCTTTATGTTTCTGAGGAACATACTCAGATGTCACATATGGGAGACATTCCCCCTGGAATCGCAGCATGTCGAGTGGAAGCGAGAGTAAGCATCCTCTAGTCCAGCCCGGAGTTTCAGAGATGAGGCCACTGGAGCCGGGAGAAGACAAGGCACCGGCCTAGGGCGGGGCACACAATCACTGGCAAACCCCGAATTCCTGAAAGGCTGCTCTTCGGGGCATTTCTTTCTAAATGTCAATGTCTTCATTGCTTAATGTCAGCGTTTCAGGATAGCATGGAAAAAAGACAGGAGGAAAAGTTCCTTATGAGAATCTAAAATACGATGAGAGAGATGGGTGGGGCAGGCGCCCTAGATGGCCTTGGCTCCATGTTCATCCTTAATTTTCTTTTTTAAAAACATTTATTTTATTGATTTTTTTACAGAGAGGAAGGGAGAGAGATAGTTAGAAACATCGATGAGAGAGAAACATCGATCAGCTGCCTCCTGCACACCCCCCTCTAGGGATGTACCCGCAACTAAGGTACATGCCCTTGACCTGGAATTGAACGCAGGACTCTTTAATTCACAGGCTGACGCCCTATCCACTGAGCCAAACCGATTTTTGCCATCCTTAATTTTCATCCCTGGATACAGGGGAAGAATTATAATTTAAACTTTGTCACAATTTTACAAAGTGTATTAGCTTCCTAGGACTGCCTTAACAAAATATGACAGATTGATATTTATTCTCTTAAATACATAGAAATAGGAATGCATTCTCTCACAGCTCTGGAGGCTAGACATCTGAAATCAAGTGTGAGCAGGGCCATGCTCGCTCTGCAGGCTTTAGGCAAGAATCCTACCTGGCCTCGTCCTGCCTTCTGGAGTGCCAGCAATCCCTGCTTGTTTTTGGTTCGCAGCTGTACCACTCCAGTCTCTGCTTCCACAGTCACATGGCCTTCTCGTCCACGTCTGTGTGCTCTCTGTGCCTCTCTGTGTCCAAATCTCCTTCTCCTTATAAGGACCACCACCAGTGGATTTAGGGCCCATCCCAACCCACCTATGACTTGGCCTTAACTTTCTGCAAAGATCATATTTCTAAATAAGGTCACAATCATAGGTTCCAGTTGGACACGAATTTTGGGGAGACACAATTCAGTGCAGTATGCCAAGGTGTAATGATTTTATGTTTTAACTTTTGCTAAGAATTTATACTTGTACATGCTAGAAAGGCATGTTGTTTTCTGGGGACCCAGGAAAGAGGAGAGAGAGAGAGAGAGAGAGAGAGAGAGAGAGAGAGAGAGAGAGAGAGAGAGAGAGATTTGCTTTCCAAACTATATTTGGCAGAACACTATTCTCAAGAAATGTAATATGAAATAAAAGTTTCCATGGTCAATAGAATTTGGGAGACACTGTACCTACCCTTCTCTTGAAGCATCATCAAGTATCTAGGATACAAAAGGTTAGGAAAGGTATTGTAACAAGGATCTGTACTTGCTCTACTAACTCCAAAGTTTTTTGGACAGGGAATACTCTATTTTGATTAAGGATTGTCTCCAGCTTCATGAAACAGACACCCAATCACAGTAGCTTAGTCCCGTAAGGGTTTATTTCCCTCACCTAGAAAGTTCAGAGGTCAGCAGTCTGGGGTTGGCACAGCAGCTCATGATGGCATCAACATGCCAGACTCTTTTTGTCTCTCTGCTCTATTATGCTTAGCTGGTCATGTTTGTTCTCTTGAAAGACCAGGTACTTCCCTTCCAATACCCCAAATTCCTTCTAAACAGAGAGAAGGAGGAGGACATGGTGAGAGAGAAGGGATAGCATTTCTATCAGGAAATTAGACTTTCCCAGAAATTCCCAAAAGATTTCTGCTTGCACATTACTAAGACTGTATCAAATGGTTGTGTCTAACCTCAGGGAAGGCTGAAAAAATGCAGGGTTGTTTTTTGCTATCGTTGGGTGCGTATTTTGGACAAAAGTGAGGTTCTGTTAGGAAGAAAGAAGGGAAGGTGAATCTTGCCTAGGTGTTGGCAGTGACTGCCACACACACAATTGCCCATAGCATTAGTGACCAGGAGATCGCCCTGGTTAAAAATTTGTTCCTGTTGTCCTTCACAAGAGTGCTTCCTAGACAACGGCAGGTTTTTAGCATCAGCATCCAAGTGTAATCCTGCCAAACACTTTAGCTCAGTACACCTCAAGCAGTTTGAGGGTCCATACTTGTATGGCACCATGCTACACTAAGTGCCTTTTAAATGATTTAATGGCTTGATGTGTGTTTGCACTCCCAAGCTAATTTCATTTTCTTTAATGTGCTTTAATGGAATTTGGCGCTTTCTTCTCTACTCCACCAATTCCCTAAGTATAGAGTTGCCCTGTGTAAAGTAATACACTCGGAATGCATTGTAGAGGCATCACTGCTTCTTCTGGCCAACTTTTCAAGCAATGAAAAGGCAGAGGCTCCCACCTTCTCAGAGACCGTGGATGCTGCCTTAGTGGCTCAGGAGACCTTGGCAGTCACGGGGATCTCCAAGGGTCACTGTGGTGGTCACACGTTCTAATCAGCAGGAGAGAGCCAAAGTGCGCGCCTCCATTCCCAGGCAGGACCTGCAGTGAGGAGCCTATTGAAGGAGAAGGAGCCACCAGGTCTCCCTCTCCTTTTGGTTCTCCCTCTTTTACTTTGCTTGGTCAGGGAGAGCACATAAGCCAGGGGAAGGGAGGTTAGTTAGTGCAGCAAAA
The DNA here is from genome assembly GCA_027563665.1 of Antrozous pallidus. Lineage (NCBI taxonomy): Eukaryota > Metazoa > Chordata > Mammalia > Chiroptera > Vespertilionidae > Antrozous > Antrozous pallidus. The sequence goes on from CM050523.1 coordinate 28,596,293, forward strand.
TGCTAGCTGAGTCTGACAAATGCAGCACACAATAACCTCAAAGATAGGGAGATGTATGACAGATTCCAGAAAAGGTTCCTTTTGATCTCTGTGTGAGTATGTGACACTTCTCATCTCCCCGCTGGAGATGGGGGAGGGGGAGGAAAGGACCCACATAGAAGGCAATCAGGTCATCACACCAGAAGCATGCACTTCAAAATGAGAGCCCAGAGGCCTGTGGGAAAAACAACCGTAGAGATTGTGCCATTCTCCATTCTCAGCTATGAATATAAGTCCTTTCCTTAGTTCCGGGTGGAGGTAACCGATCTAAGATGTCAAAACACCTGTTGTTTTTTTTCTCTATCAGAAAAACATGTCAAGATTTTTTAAAAACCATTTTATGCATTTATAATTTTCCAAAGAAGCATAGGTCACAGTGGCCTCATATGCAAAGGCAGCAGCTGAAAGGAGCAAATGCCTTTGTACCATTTTTTTTTAAATTTTATTGATTTTTTTACAGAGCGGAAGGGAGAGGGATAGAAAGTCAGAAACATCGATGAGAGAGAAACATCGATCAGCTGCCTCCTGCACGCCCCCTACTGGGGATGTGCCCGCAGCTAAGGTACATGCCCTTGACCGGAATCGAACCCGGGACCCTTCAGTCCAAAGTCCGACGCTCTATCCACTGAGCCAAACCAGTCCCGGCGTGTACCATTTTGATAGTTGACCTACTGTACGAAACAAAGTTGAATTTCAAATTGTAATCCCCCTTAGTGCAAAGGAAATGATTTGTTTATTACTGTTTCAGAAAGGCCAGTATGAAAATTTTAAATGGTTCCCAACCCACTGAACCATCAAGAGATAGTGTCCCTAGAATACAAAATGTGTTTAGAGACCTCCCAGAGAGCAGTGCTGGTGCTAGAACAGCATGGGTCCAGCAGGCCTTACAGAGCAAGTGTGCCTGCCTTCCTTAGACCTGACTGGGCTGTTCCACTGACTGTGAACCAATGAAAAGGCAGAGCCTTTCTAGCCCAGGCCAATCAGCTTTCAGACCAGAGAGTTTAACTCCTATTTACGGTAAAACTAGAGACCCAGTGCACAAAATGTGTATGTGTGTGTGTCTGGGGGGGGGTCCCTCAGCCCAGCCTGCACCCTCTTGCAATCTGAGACCCCCTCAGGGGATGTCCAACTGCTAGTTTAGACCCTTTCTTCTCCAGCTGCTGGTGGGGGCCTTCCTTCTCTAGCTGCTGGCTGGGGTCTTCCTTTGCTTCATGCCTCCCCATGGTGGTCAGTGCATGTCATAGTGAGAGATTGAACTCCCAGTCTCCCGATTGATTGAATTCCTGAGGGGACACTTTGCATATTAGTCTTTTATATATACTAGGGGCCCAGTTCACAAATTCATGCACCTTGAAAGAAACTGTGGGCTGTGAGGCTACAGTGGGCACAGGTGTGGGTATTGGTCCATCCTCTGTGCCTCTGCCCAGCCATGTCTGCTGACAGCCCCGCTCCCACCACCACAGTTGTTTCCATGAGCTGACGGTGCTGGTCCCTGCTCACACCCATTGATGGTTCGGAGCAATTGGGGCCAGCACCAGCAGTGGGTGCAAGTGGGGCAGTCACTGGCAGCGGATGCGAGAGGTGGCTGCCAGTCCCGATCACTCCTCAGGAGGAGGGGGAGATGGAGAAGCTCTAAGGGGTGACTGGGGTGGGCAACTGCCGCTTGCACCCACTGATGGCGCCGAGTGACTGGGGCCAGTGCCAGGCACGGGCAGTGGATGCAAGCGGTGGCTCCAGTGCCAGCAGCGGTTGCAGCGGGTGCAACCTGGGCCAATGCCAACAGCTGGTGTGAGTGCCAAGAGCGACCACAGAGTGCAGGAGCAAAGAATTTTCAGTAGCTAGCAGAAGCTTGCCCTGATAACAGCTATCAGCATCCCACCTTGGTCTGGTGGCCCAGCTCACCTGCTCCACCATCCCACTGGGGCCAACGCCCACCAGGTTCCTCATATGCCCCCTGGTTGTCAGTGCATGTCATATCAACCCTGTTGTTCGGTTTTTCTGCCATTCAGTCTATTTGCATATTAGCCTTTTATTATGTAAGATATATGACTCTAAATCCTAATGGCTTCCTCTCCAAAGGACTCGGCAGCCTTGGGTGGGTCGGAGGCCAGAGCCAGCAGGTGTCCAGGCCAGGCTGGGGAGTGGAGGAGGGGCAACAGCTCGGGATCTTGGACAAATCTAAATAAAATGGCATTTCAGGGCTGGATAAGACTACAATTCCATCTGATGACTGTCCAAAATGTGTTCTGGTGACTCAGCAATTTCCTTCTCAGTACTCGTTACCTGCAAATAGTGGCCAGGCTCAGCAGGTCTTGTGTTCTTCGAATTCCTCCTAGCAAGTTCCTTCACAAGCACAAAAGCTTGTCTCCAGCCATAAACCAGTTTTGAATCTGAAGCAGAAGCAATTGCAGGCAACCAGTGGCCCTTGCCCTGTGTCCAGACAACTGAAAAATATGCAAAAGAATGAGCAGCCCCAGCCACCAGCTCCTGAGGCCAGGGGGCGCTCAGTGAGTATCCCAGGGCCACAGCTAATACACTAATAGACCTGAATTAGAATCTTGATCATCCCCACTGACCAGCAATGCGACCATGGACAGAAAAAGGAAATGGCTTCAAAATAGAAAAACGAAGAATTAAAAAATAGGCAATGGACTTTGGAAGATTTTGAAATTGGTCGCCCTCTGGGCAAAGGAAAGTTTGGAAATGTGTACCTGGCGCGGGAGAAACAGAGCAAGTTCATCCTGGCTCTGAAAGTCTTATTCAAAGCCCAGCGGAGAAAGCAAGCATGGAGCATCAGGTAAGAAGAGAAGTAGAAACACAGTCCCACCTTAAGCATCCAAACGTTTTCAGGCTGTACGGTTATTTCCAGGATGCCACCAGAGTGTACCTAATTTTGGAATATGTCTTGGAACTGTCTGTGGAGAACTTCAGAAACTGTCCAGGTTTGATGAGCAGAGAGCTGCTACTTATGTCACAGAACTGACAACTGCCTTGTCATACTGCCACTCAAAGAGAGTTATTCTTAGAGACATCAAGCCAGAGAATCTGCTCCTTGGATCAGTTGGAGAGCTTAAGATTGTAGACTTTGGAGGGTCCAGTACATGCCCCATCCTCCAGGAGAACCATCCTCGGTGGCACCCTGGACTACTTGCCCCCTGAGATGATTGAAGGCCGCATGCACGGTGGGAAGGTGGACCTCTGGAGCCTTGGAGTTCTTTGCTATGAATTTTTAGTTGGGAAGCCTCCTTTTGAGGCAAGCGCATGCCAAGAGACCTACAAAAGAATATCTCGGGTTGAATTCACATTCCTCGACTTTGTACCAGAGCAGGTGAGGGACCTGACTTCAAGACTGTTAATGCATAACCCCAACCAAAGGTTGACCCTGAAAGAAGTCCTGTAACACCCCTGGATCACAGCAAAAACCATTCAGTAGCCAAAAATCCAAAGAATCAATTAGTAAGCAATCTTAAAATTCTTGAGCCTCTGAGCCAGGGCTGCTGTGTCATTGGTCAGAAACACACTCCTGACAGAATCTTGATCCATCTTCAGCTCTATAGAAATGTATGGAAAGTTCCACTTCAATAAACGTGACACTGAAGCACAAGTAGCCATGAGTATCGTGCTGTGCAATAACCTTCCAGGTACCCGAGTGGGTGTGTAACTTACTGGGTGGCCACACTGGGTAAAGTTGTCGGAATGAACATGTGATTCCTTAAAATATTAAAATAAAGAGATGTGCATAGATAAAAACAACAACAACAAACAAAATTTTTTTAAAAAGTGTTTAGAAAGCATAAGGAAAAGGATGATGCAGCAAAAGACGAGTTTCTCTTACCCATGGTGTGGCATGAATAGGAAACCAGGTAGCATGATGGGAAAACATGTGGCCTGAAGGGAGAGCATGTGGCATGTGGATTTTAATTTACAGACTGCTCCCTTGTTTGAATTTATTGTTGGACTCTTAGTTCCTGGAGTGCAGAGACCCTTTTGCTCAGTCTTCGTTGTCTTTAAGCACTTAGCCCAGTGCCCCTGGTCTTTAAACACTATGAGATGAGTAAAGGCATCCGGAAAGCAATGCTGTCCAAGTAAATCCATCCAAAAACACTTATCTCATCAAAAACATTTGGCTAAAATGGCAATCCCACAGCCCCAGGGTGTGCTCAGTGGCGTGAAGTCCAGTCGGGGGCCAGTTGCTGACTTGCCGGTGATTGTGAATGAGACCTGGCACTCTAGGATTACTGGGAAATCCCAGAGGCCAGAGGGGCTCAGTGAGTATCCTAGGGCCACAGCTAATACACTACCAAATACATAGGTGACTCAGGTATTTTGACTCCCAGTCCAGTGAGTTCCCAACTCTTCTGGGAGATGGCAGTTAGACTGCCTGAATTAGAATCCTGATTGACCCCCCTCTGACCAGCAATGTGACCATGGGCACATCTCTTTTCCTTTCTTGCCCTGTTTCCTCATCCTGAGGTACCTACCTCTTAAGGATATGGTGGGAATTAAAGGAATGGGCTCCTAAAGTGAGTGCTTGGCCCCATGAATTAATTCTTCCATATTAGCAGCTGCCAGCTCAGTAACTACGAATGCTTTCCATATTTGCATCTTCTTTGAGGCCCGGAATGAGAAGGTAGCTGAGCAGTATGCGAGGTGCTGAGACTGATGAAAATCATCAGAGAGACTCACCCTGATGAATAATTCCACTACCCACTGAGCAGTGAGAGAGTGCTCAGAGGACAGGCCTATTAATTCAGCCTGAGAGATCAGAAAACCTCACACAGGGGCTAACATCTGAGCAGGGCTTTGCAAAGCAACTTGGAGCCCTCCGCTTGATTTGATTCCTTCTTGGGAGAATGCTTTTGAGCACAAAAGCTGTTTATTTTTTTATTTTTATTTTTTGGTTAATTTATTGGGTGCCACTTTAAAGTGATAATCACCGTTGCAGGCTCACTAGCTCCTTATTATTTGACGTCTGTCAAGGAGATATTTATTATTGACAACTTTCCCCCATCATTTACATAACTTGTAGGTTTTTTTTAAAAAATTGTTTCCTGGTGAATTTAGATGAAAATGGTCGTTGCTTTGGCAGTAGTCTGCATGGAGAGATATTTATGTAATATATACAATCAATCTGTTTCTCTTACTCTCAGCTACAGGGGCTGGGCTCAATTTATCTTCTCTCTGCAGGGCCTTTTGTTGTCCTTGGATACTCACCTCACATATGTCCCCGAGAATACGCAACTGATTAATCATAAAAATGGTGCCGTTCCCTGGAGTGATGGGACATTATAGCAGAGCATCTGCTCTGCTTTCTCATGAGGGAGGAGCAGGCCATCTTCCAGGCGGCACAGACGGCTGCTCTCCTGGGGGAAGGGGTTCTGAGGCTGTGGTCTGGCTGTGGAAGGGGATCTGGCCCCCAGCACCTGGCATTTGCCTGCTTTGTGCAGGGATATTAGAAAACACATGTTAACCTCAGAGATGAGGCTTGTGTTTCCGCCCCTTTGTGTCTAAGTACCATTTCCATACACATAAGGCCTCCCCAAAGTGCAAACTTACTCCGTCTCTAGTTCTGTATTTTGAGGAATTGTCTGGAAAAGGAATGCAGGCATAAGAAACAAAGCAAAACCCAAACCTATAGCAAGGATGGGGTTGAATAATTCACCTTGAAATCTTAGGTTCAGTTCCATTAACTGATCCAAAGCTTGAAAGAGGGGGACCAGAGGCACATTCAAGTCACCACCAGGTTCCATTTCATTTTTGTCTCCTGAACATCCCCACACTTATGCACTTTTTTCATCTCTCTGGTGCTCTGGTGTGCCGTGGTGTCCAAGCCCCATAACCCCATCTGGATGTGCACAAGGCCTCTAATTGGTCTCCCCATGCCCACTGGTGCCTCACCCCCTGCTCTGTTATTCATGTTGAAGCTAGTGTGGCTTTCAATTGCAAACTGGACCTTGCTATCCTCCTTTAAAGAATTGATTATTGCTTCCTATTATTCTGAGAAAAAAGGCAAAAGTCCTCTCTGCCCACTCAGCTTCAGCCACACTGGACTTCTTTCTGCTCCTTATACCCACCAAGTGCTTTTCAGCCTCAGGGCCTTTGCACTAGCTGTTCCTCTGCCCCAACTGCTCTTTCTTGTCACTAATAGCTCAACCTAAGTACTGCTTCTTCAGAGGGCATTCTATCTATCTATCTATCTATCTATCTATCTATCTATCTATCTATCTATCTATGTATCTACAGACACACATATATGTATATGTGTATACACACACGCATGTGCGTGTGCACATACACACATACATACACACATATGTACATACATACATACATATACATACACTAGAGGCCTGTTGCACAATATTCGTGCAAGAATAGGCCACTCACTCCACTCCCAGCTGCCCGGGAGCCAGCAAGTCCTCACTTTTGTCTGGAGCACCACTCCAGTAGCTCCCTCCACCGCCTTCCTTGCCCTCATAGCAGGCTTTACACCGCTCTGTGCTTGCATATGCAAATCAACCTCCATATTTTTTGGATTAATTTGCATACTCACTCTGATGGGCTGTGAGCACAGTGGAGTGATGGTTAATTTGCATGTTTCTCTTTTATTAGGTAAGATATATAAGAACCAGGGTCCGTAATGTCCAAAATGACTGAAGGGACGACTGAACACCAGGCAGTTCAAGCAGCAGGCTCGGGTGGGCAGGGACTGGCGAGTGAGCTGAACTGCTGACCTCTCGGAGAGAGAAGCAGGGTCTGATCTGCAGCCTCCGTGGCAACTGCTTATCAGCCCTTGCCTCTCTCTTTCTCCAATCTTGCCAGCAGCCACACCTCTCTCTCTCTCCAAGAGGTCAGAAGGTCAACCTGCTGGCCAGCATCCTGGGGCAGCTGCTGATCAGCCCTGCCTCTCTGATCAGGCCTGGAGATAGGCCCAGAGACGCTGACTGGCAAAGAAACTGACCAACCAGAACCAAATATTGGTGAATTGAGAAGAGCCAATGGCTGCCTAGGAGATGGAACTTTTGACATTGACTGGCATAGAAACCAACCAATCAGAACCTAATCTGGGTGAAATGCAAAGGTAGAACCTAAGGTGGGGGCTGAAGAGGGGTTTTAAGGGCAACAGCTGTTTGGTGTAAGGTATAAGAAGTGGTTCAATTCTTTAATGATCAGTTTGGCAGTATAGTGCATATGGCTGGCTATCAGTCCAGATATAAGGATTTTATATTTTTGTCTGCTAAGAGCATCTCCTTCTGCTGAAAAAGCCCCCCCCCCCATTTAAGCAATACTATCCTATATAATCTATATTAATAAAAGGGTAATATGCTAATTAGGCTGGGTCAACCAGCCATCTTCCAGATGTCCGACTTCCTTCCGGACAAAGCTGTGGTGGTGGGAGCCAAGGCAGAGGCAGTTAGGGTTGATCAGGCTGGCAGGGGAGGGCAGTTGGGGGCTAGATCAGGCTGGTAGGGGGTTAGGGGCAATCAGGCTGACAAGGGAGGGCAGTTGGGGGTGAGAACAGGCTAGCAGGGGAGGGCATTTGGGGGCAACCAGGCCTGCAGGGGAAGGCCATTGGGGGTGAGATCAGGTTGGCAGAGGAGGGCAGTTGAGGGCGAGATCAGGCCAGCAGGGGAGGGCAGTTTGGGGTGATCAGGCAGGCAGGCAGACAAGCAGAAGCAGTTAGGGGCAATCAGGCAGGCAGGGAGGTGAGCGGTTAGGAGCCAGCGGTCCCAGTCAGACATCCCCCAAGGGATCCCCGATTGGAGAGGGTGCAGGCTGGGCTGAGGGACTCCCCCCCACCCCAAATTTTATGCACTGGGCCACTAATATGTGTGTGTGTGTGTGTGTGTGTGTATGTGTATAACACATATATATAATTTTTTATGAATTGTTTGAGGGTAAAGTGCAGTCATGATGTTGCCCATTTACTCCTAAATACTTCAGTTTGTGTTTCCTAAAAGCAAATGACCAAATACAATTATTATAACTAGGCAATTTACATTGGTACAACCCAGTTATCTAATCTACTTCCTTCAAATTTTGCCAGTTGTTCCACTAATATTCTCTATAGCAAAATAAAATAAAATTTTTCTGGTCCATTTTATTTTATCCAGGATCATGTCTCTTTGGATTCCTTCAGTCTAGAACAACTATTCCCAACTCTTTCTTTAACTTTCGTAACCTTGACATTTCTTAAGGATCCGGGCCAGTTGTTTGGCTGCATGTTCTTCAGTTGGATTTGTTTGATGTGATCTCATGGTGAAGCTCAGATGATGCATTCTTGGCAGACACACTTGAAAGGTGATGCTTGTTCTCCAGCATCCTTTCAGGAGGCCCACATGGATTTGACTTGGTTAAGATAGTGTCTGTGTAGTTCCTCTTTATCTCTTGTAATTACTAAGTATCTTGTGGAATACACTCTGAGACTGTGCAAAACACCCTGTTTCTCAGCCTAGTTTTGCCCAATAGTTTTAGCATCCAATGAGGTTTCTTGCTTAAAATAATTATTACCATGTGGGTTGCCAAATAGTGAATACATCAACCACATTTTTTAACTCATTTGTTTAAAGTTAATTTTTTCCAATATTTTTTATTGTGGTAAAATACACATATATGCCATCTTACCCATTTTTAAGTGTAAGTGTAGTGGTTGTTCTCTTTTAATTCTCTTCATCACTCTTACTACTCTGAGTTTTTAAAAGTATGCAATGTATTATCCATCTAGAATGTACATTCTATGAAAACAGGATCCTTACCTGTCTTGTTCACTGCTCTATCTTCCCTGGTGCCTGGGACACATAGAAGACTGTCATCTCATAAATGTTTAATGAGTGAATGAGTGAGTAAATGGCTTAATGAATGACACCATCCAGCACTGTTTGGCTCCCACGTGTCACCCTCACTGGCCTCTCTTTGATTCCTCATGCTTGCCATGCTCTGGTGTGCCACTGGCCCTGTCTACATGCTGGAGCCTGACCTGGAAGACTTCCTTCTCTCTGCTTCACTGTTGACACTTATTCTTCCCTACAGTGTCAGCTCTTCAAGTATCACCTCCCCAAGAAAGCTGTCTCTGACCTGCTTTACCAAGAGGCCAAATTCTCCAGCTACAGGCATATACTATTTATTGTGCTTTGTTTGCTTTATTGCACCTCACAGATGTTGCTTTTTTTTTCTAAACTGAAGTCATGGCTTTCCATCAGCAAAAGGATTACGACTCTATGGCGATAATCACTTGATTGCAGGGGTCTGGCACTGAACCCATCGTATCTTTGAGGCCCGCCTGTGTAGGTGTTCCTAGCACAGTTGTGTCTCTCCTTCAAGGCAGTGACCCGCAGGTGCAGGTACAACAGTTTTTGTGATTACTGGTCAAGGCCTGTTCCCTGCACCAAATCATAACTTCTATGCTGGGATGTTGCCTGGTTTTGCTCACCATTCCACTTTCTACATACTGTTTGCTGAATTTTATATATTTTTTACCTTCAGTTGAACCATTGTCAACATCTAACAACAGCATTCATTTCTTTTCTCTAAGTGTTCAATTTCCTGGATGAACTGCTCATATTTTATTGATCACATGACAATGCTGAACTGGAAGAGGGTGGGCAATTACCTCCTCCTCTATCTCCAAATGTGGAGAGGAAGCAGGTACCTACTGGGGAGAGCGGCAGCCGACAGGTTGAGAGCTTGCCTCCCAGAGGAGCTGCCCTCCTACTTAATGCATTTGCCCTCACTCAACACTGTCCTTTCTCCTTTATTCTCCCAAAGCACCACTAACACAAGGCTCTTCTGCATGTCAGACTTTTAATCAGAGGATTAGGCAAACAGAAGGTATTTATGGTGTGGTGCCAGGAACCACTTTTAAATTCAATGTCAGACGGCAGTGATTCTCAGAATGGATTGGCCGTTCTCCACTCACTGGCTGTTTCTTTGGCCTCTGTTCTTTGCTGTGCTCTCCCTCGCCCCAGTGCCCCTGGCTGTCCTTGCACCTCCCACCTTCCCCACTTCTGATTTTTTGTTACTTCTCTGCAGGGCAATTTATCCCTTTGTTTCATCATCTTCTTCCACATCAAGGCTGGTGGTGAGGGCTGGCGAGTAAAAGGCAAACGCGTCTCCTTATTCTACTTACAGTGTTTCTGAAACGAATGTGTGCTATTTTCCACATTGGCCAGCTCTCCAACACCAGCCACCAACTGGGCATCCGGTGTCATTCGGACTCTAGCTAGGAGTTGGAGTCAGATCCTGTAAGTTAAGGGTGCAGTCCTGCAAGGCTGCCCCCACCTCAGATACCATGGGCAAGTATGGGCTTTCCACATCAGAGCGGGAAGCTTGCTGGATTTCTGGAGGCTACAGAGCCTGAGCCAGGAGCCAGGCGGAGGGGGCAAGAAGGCCTCACTTTCCAGCTGACACGTGACGAAGACCAGTGCCTGCATCAGTCACTACTGGTGCCTCTCTTTTCAATCTCATTAATGTTGTAATGAGCAAATGATTCCTCACCAGACTGGCTCTGGTCTGGTTGTCAGTCTTCATTCCAGAAGTGCTTATGAGTTATGATCTGATTTTGAGTGTGAGCTGACAGTGGTTTGTGGTGAAAAGTTGAAGGAGGGGAGGGTATAAATCGCTGACCAGACACTATCCTAAACTAGAATTTCTTATAATATTTGTAATCATTTAAAACATTCTGGTCATTCCATACTGGGATTTGGTTTTTATTGATAAATAAGTCTCCCAAGTAGTGTTTAATTTCAAAAAATAAATAAATACACAAGCTATAGAACAACTGGAGGCCTCATAGTACCCTGGACTTTGGAACCAGGTGAACCCAGGTTCAGTGCTCAGCGCTGCCATTTATTAGCCGTGGGTACCTGAGCAAGTTACTCACACTCTCTGGGCCTCAGTTTCCTTTTCTGTAAAATGGGAATAATAATTTTCACTCTAAAGGGTGGGAGTGAGGATCAGAGGCAACCTGCGGTGTGTTTGCCGGACTTGGCGCCCTTTGGGCCTCACATGGAGGTGAGAAGCTGAATCATACTCTGAAGCATCCTTAGGGCGAGGGAATCGGAATTGAATGTTTCAAAACAGTATCAAGCCTGAAGTATCCTTTTCATAATAAGTATGGTCTCGCTCTCTCCTTAATTGTGCTTTAATGAGCATCTTGGGTGGACTAATAATTCTGCCTCCCTCCGAGCTGAGATTTAAGTATCCATTCAACTTTTTTTTTTTTTTAAAGCAGGAGTGGGAAGAAATAGATTCTTTTTATGTCCAAAATAAGGAGAGAATAAAATTTTCTGAACCAGTCAGCTTCTTCAAAGGCATGTGGAAAGTTCTAGTAGTTATATAATAAGCTAAATAACTGATCTCAATTCACAGCACCTATACGGTTTAGAAATTTCAACTGAATGTGGTGGCAGATTTCAGGGGTCTGCCATGCATACACCATGAAACCTAGAGAGGCATTTTGCAAAAATACATAGAAATTGTAGGTCAGCAGTGAAAGAGCCATCAGAAGGTTTCTATCTACTCAATGGGAGCAGGGCCAATTTAAATGTTATCATAAAGTGAGGAGTTGTGTGTGGAAACCTGAGTTAACTCATGCTGTTTCTATGGGAACCTGGTTAACTGATCCTGCATTTCTGCATAAATTGGAGTTAACTGTGCCAGGGATAGCTCAGTGCTGTCTGATGCGAGTGCTCCCCACATCTGCCCAGCTGGCCGCCTTTAACCCAGCTGCGACCAGCTACTGCCCCCGCGAGTCTCTTTCATGACGTCTCGCCTGTCCAATTCACCTCTGGACACAGTCTTTCCTTAGGGGATGGGATGAAAGTCATTACCATCTACCGACTGTTCTCAGCCTCTCTGCTCCCCTGGCAGGTGAAGAAGGCAGGTTTTGTGTACACAGCTCCTTCCCTTGCCAAGTTGTACCCTGGTGGTAGGGGGAGGGAGAAGGAGGACTAGGACTAGTCAGGCTTGTTCTGGCTTCTGGGATGAAATGGGGGTGGGGGGTGGGGAGGGAATAGAGACAGGGTTTGAGAGAAGAGATAGGCAGGTTGGAATATAGAAAAGACAAATTGAATGAACTTTTAAATTGGCACAATAAAGTTGGGGCTGTCTGGGAAAGAGTGAGAGGAAGGGGGACAAGGGTAGAAATAAGGCAAAGCTGGCTGGGGCAGAGGAGATTTTTTTGCGGGGGGGGGGGGCAGGTGAGGTTGAGGCTTGAGGAAAAGGTATGTGGGGGCTGTGTATGTGAGTGCAACGGATCGGAAAGGAGAAGGAGGGTTTTCAAAAGCATGGATGGAAACTATTCTTCATGGTGTTTGAGAAGCTCCAGCAAAGGGTGTGAGCCATTTAGACTTTGTGTCGCGTGAATTAGGTCCACGGGATTGTGACATCCCTCTAGGATGGACTCAGGTGTGTGACAGAGTTTTGTTGTGCGACTACATGGTCAGATTAAAGTCTAGTCCGACTGGCCAAGAGGTCATTTTCTCTTTCAGCCAATCATTATGCACATCTCTCAGGGTTTAATGCGGAGGGCACTCTTAATCCCCCCATTTTTTTTCTTCAGCTTCTCTGGGCAGACAAAATCAATACCATCATTCATAATAATAACAATAATAATTGTGACAGTCAGATAAAGCACTGTTAAACATGCAAACCCAACTAATACTTTGAGTTCTAGAGATAGAAATCTTAAAATTCTTTCTCATAATCATTTCACAATGGTGAGCACTTTTTGTAGGTAACTTCACAATGCCTAGAATGAGAATTTATTCGTTCACAAAAACTCAGCAGACCCTCCTCAGTCCTGGTATGTGCAAGCTGTTCTTCTAGGGCTGAGGTGAGTCCTGGAAGATAAGTCCAACATGGATCCCCTGGGCTCTTGGTTTGAAAGGACAGATGAAACAGGTGACTGCATAGGCACAATTCAAGGTCAAGGTGCTCACCTCTGAAAGGGTTACTGACACAACATGGGCTCAGGGAGTTAACAGGATCAAGCACATGGACTGATTTTTTTAGTGAGACTGTCTTTATCAGGCATCACCTCAGGGCTCTTTAACTTGCTCCCCATGCCTGGCTGTCACAGAGCATCAGATTCCTGACGATGCTGGGTGTCCTCTCCCCTCTCCTGCCAGCAGCCGGTTCACTCCTGTCTTTCCCAGTTTCCTTTCCATCTCAGATGGCGGTGATATTGAGGTTTGCCTCTCTCCTTATTCCAGACCTTGTTCTACCCCTGATTCTTCAAATATTCCCACCCACCAGGAGCATTTTACCCCAGTCCTTTACCCCCAAAGTCTTCCCTGGCCTTTTCCGCCCCCCTCCCCACCCCGCCACTCCTCAGGGATGGAAAGGAAAGGCAGAGCCATTGGTGGAGGCCAGGTTGGGGGGATGGGGTGGGAGTTGACTCTTCCATTTGGAGAAAGGTGAGGGTGAATATCTTAGAGGAAAAAGTGCTGGTCTGGTTTTGGGTGGTCAATCCTACTTCCCTCAGCCGTTCCCAGTAATATGGATCAGCCACTCGGCTTGTCCCAGGCCCTGGCCAGTTGTCCTCTCCCCTTTCATGTGGATGAGCTAAATTTTTTTATGGACCTGTTCATGCAGCCTGTGCACCTGGCCCCCTGGTTGGCTTCTGTCGATGGAACCCCACTCCACTGGCCATGCTAGTCATTCTGTGAAAGGGCCTTCAGTGTCCCTGGTAGGGAAGAGATGGCAGGCCCCATCAGAAGGAGTGGGCAGAAGGCACTGCTGAGGCCCGGCCCAGGTTTTCCAATTCTGGAGCTAAGAACAGACTGGTTTCCTTGACAACAGAGACGGAGTCTGCTCATCTGCTCCCAGGGAGGGGGGCTTTGTGTGCCTGCGGAAAGCACGGGGACTTGGGGACGAGAAAAGCGATCCTTTCTTTATCAGAGCAGCAACCCATTTCTGAAAACTCGCCACCCTTACTGTGTTATTAACAACATTGAAAGCTTCCCAGGTGGCACAGGGGCATCAGTTATGTAACCTGCATAGTGGGAGGCCAGGTGCAGTCTGCCTTTCCTTTCCACCTGCATTGCCTCTGACCCTGGATGTATTTTACCAGACCTGCAGCACCTCTTTGACAACATGTTGTAAGATATCAGTCAAATGCATGCTCACCCCTAGCACTCCCGAAGGCTGAATGGAAGGCATCTCTTCCTCCTTTGGCGAGCAGTGGTTCGTGAGGCCAGACTGCTGAGAGGAAATGAAAATCAGCACCTGACACGCCGATGTTGGCTCAGGCCTGCACTTGTCAGATGGCGTCTTCAGGAAAGGCTTTGGGGTCCAAACCCTCATCCTCGATGCAAACCAGGGGACTCCAGGCTGAAAGCTGGACCATTTGCTTTGCCCACCAGCCCTGATTTCAAGGCAGCAGGTCTGAGCCGTGGCTTGGTGTTTAATTCATGGGCTGTACAGCCCTTTCCTTCCTATGCATTATTAAAGCCTCCTTACAGAGCAGCCCACTGGTCAGATGGGATCACAGGAGAGAAGACGTGCCAACAGTGATTTCCCGTCTCCTGCAAGAAGCAACATCTGCTGCAAAACCACAGAAAAAAGATTCTGCAAAATTGCAGCCTATTGTATATTTAATAAAGGTGCCCCTGGACCAGGAGCTTATAAAAGCAGCTAATTTCTACGTGCTTCTATGTCAGTGCACTGAATTCTTGCATGCTAGGTAACATAGATTGAAAATTGTCTGTGGGACTCACGTGCCAAGAGTGACTGTGATGAGACGGGAATTAAGAAGCAGGCGAAGGTACATTCAGACACGTATGAACAGAGAGATGAAGGCCAGAACCTGCTACCTTCCAAGAGACGTTTCACTGACTCTTTTGTCTTGTGAAGATCATGGCAGTGTGGCTCAAATTGAGCTCCTGCATGCCTCCTGCCCAGTCACCAGGGATAAAAACCCTCCATGAGTTCCTTTGTTTACCTCCCCAGAAGAAAGATACTGACACCCGCCCCCCCCCCCCCCCCGCCCGGCAAACAGTGGGCTTCTCTAGAGAGGCTTTTAGGCTGAGTTCTTTGTTCAGAGGCATCCTCCCTGCTCCTGGGACCTTGGCTGTCTGACTCCAGCTGGCAAAGGATCCTCCTCTCCATTCCCAATTCCCACATCTCTGAGGACCATTAAAAAAACAATTTTTTAAATTGATTTCAGAGAAAAAGGGAAAGGGAAAGGGAGAGACAGATAGAAATATCAATGATGAGAGAGAATCCCTGATGGACAGCCTCTTTAATGCCCCACACTGAGGACTGAGCCAGGAACCGGGCATGTGCCCTTGACCGGAATTGAACCAGGAACCCTTCAGTCCACAGGCTGATGCTGTATCTTCTGAGCCAAACCAGCTAGGGCCCTGGGGACCATTTGAGGACAGCTGTGGAGAAAGTGGGTCCAGGCTCACCGTCAGTCAAAGGGCACCTCTGACCTGGAAGGAACTTCAGAGGCTGCCTGGTTCCACGCTTTGTTTCACAGATGGAGAAACGGAAGCCCAGAGAGGGTCAGTGGCTTGCTGTCAACCACACAGTGAGTTAGCTCAGACCCAGCTAGCTGGCTTCTGGAGTCTGCCCAGCTCTTTCATGAATGCCCTCGTAGGGTCCTGATGTCTCGGTATGGTGTGTGGTTCAAGTATATCTAGGGATCAGGAAATCTTTCTGTCTCATACATACAGGATCTTGATTTGTCCAGATACACATGACATTCAAATGATTCTCAATTGGAAAGAAACTCATTGAGGAATTAGCATTGTGTGAGGTGCTTCTGTGTGGAACTGGATTCTTGTAGATGAGCTTTAGGTAGGAGTGTTGCTGGCTAAATCCAGGGCTAGTTTTGATTGGTTGACAATATGGTTTTGCAAACTGTAAAGATCCATACTGCATACATATTTTTCTACTGCTTCTTGGTTTGGTTACAAAAAACTAGCTTTGTTCTAGCTTCTACAGAGTCATGGCTGGGTTGTCACCTGCTGCCTGTGCCATTTAATCCTCTGAACGCTATGAAAGGGGAGAGGAGGGTTGAAAATATGGCCACAAACATCACCTTGGGGGCATTGGGTCCAACAGAAGATCAGCAGTTTCATTTTGCCTGTGGTGCCTTGAAAACGAAGGGTGGAAATGCCCCCAAAGAATCCCCCTTCAGCCGAGACCAGTTTGGCTCAGTGGATAGATCATCAGCCTATAGACTGAGAGGTCCCAGGTTCGATTCCGGTCAAGAGCATGTACCTTGGTTTCGGGCAAATCCCTAGTAGGGGATGTGCAAGAGGCAGCTGATAGATGTTTCTCTCTCATCGATGTTTGTCTTTCTATCCCTCTCCCTTCCTCTCTGTAAAAAAATCAATTATATATATATATATATTAAAAGAATCCCCCTTCAGTGTCTTCTGGTACAGAGCCTGTTGCCTGTTGAGCACCAAGTTTGGTTGAGGGAAATGTAAGGTCAGATGGTGTGGCATCCACTTCCGAGAATGGGTGTCACCAGGGAAGATGTCTGGGCTGCCTGATGTGACATGCGGGCTGGCCAAGTACCAGATGCTGCCTAAGGGATGCTGGTCTATTAGAAGGGCCTTGAGGTGTCATCTCATTGCACTTTGTACCCTCTCCTTCAATTCTTACTGAGTGCTGCCTATTTGTCTGGAGGCCAGGGAGACAGTAATGAGCAAAGACAGACAGGACCCTTCTCTTTTAGAACTTCCAGTCTACTTTTTGTTGTTTTTACCATTTTGAGGAAGAAGGTTCCACACAATGAGCTTTTCCCCAATCACTCTCAGTCTTTCCTGTAATCTTTGTCTCCTGGCTCCGTGTCAATCTTTTGCTCAGTCTCCTCCCCCCCCCCCCCCCGAAAGAAGAAGTATCCCGAGTCTGTAGTGGTGTGCACGGTGGGCGCCCGTTCATCCAGGGTTGTCGTGGGCAGAACCCTGGGAAGCAGATGTTCCCACCCCCTCCCACTTTGGTGCCCCATCAACCTCTAAATTCCCCTTCCCTCCACCCCCATGTGTCCAGGGACTCTTGGACAATAAAGTAAGGCAGCTGCATCCTCACAGTGCATCTCCCGAATGCTCCGTGATCTCTCTGGCTCCCCGACCCATCAGACCCTGCTATCTGCAAAACTCCAGGAAAAAAGCTGTCTCCTTAGGTCATACTGAGATAGGCAGGGTTAACAAATATCTGATGAATTCTCCCAGGAGTGCTGGCCCTGAAACAGAAGGCATATTAGCCAAAGGAACCTCTAAATGGTCAAACTTCAGGCTCAGAGGAGTGGGGTGAGGGTGTGGAGGCAGCCTAGTGAGATTGGGGCAGAGCGGCCCCAGCCCCTACTCTGCACCTATGGCTTGGTTGGTCTTGCTTTTCAGGCTCACACACACTCAGGTCACTTTGCCCCCACTGGCTGGCTTTTTCTTACAAGTGCTGTGTGTGCATATATGTGTGCACATCTGTCCATGTCTTCTTGTTAGATCACTGTTTCACTTACGTTTACCTGTGTAGCTAATCTTGACCCACTGGCCCTGTTGCAGGGCCTGAGGTGATGCTATGCTCACATGTCCCCATCATCTAACCCCAGGGGAGTCACCCCATCTTCCCACTGTTCCATTCACACAGGGTGGGAGAGATGAGGTCTGCATATATGCTATCCCAGGACTGCAATTTGGGAAAGAAATAGGATTCATTTTCTTGACACCAGCTACAAATTGTTAACAATTGCCTGTGGGACTCTTGAGAAATGATGAAGTGTTAATTAGCAGAAGCACTGTGTGTTTAAAATACATGGCGTGTTTAAATATTAAATTAAACCGACTTTGCAGAGTTGAGAAACCATCTGGCCCCAAAATCTGAGGAGTTGAATTTACTGAGTATTTTAAGAGTTGTTTAACTGCTTTTAGAAATGGTAATTCTGCGTCACTTTTATTTCCTTAGATGCGGAAACTGAGGCACAGAAGCAGGCAGTGACCTAGTTATGGTCACCGCCTGAGCTACTCTAAACTGGTGTACCTCCACCTCCCAGAGAGAAGGTTTAAATTGCTCCCCACGCCCAGCGGGCATGCTCAGCAGATGAAAGCATTGTGTTTCTGTGACTGTGGTTGTTCCTTAGAAGTCATATATTTCAAACTTCTTGATCCCAGTGACTTGCAATTCTTTTGGCTTAAAAGTGCAAAGGACTTTCTGCAGAGATGAGGAGGGCAGAGCCAGGAAACCCGGTCCAGTCACTGACAACTAAGTATCAATGTGTCTTTCTTTGGACAAAGCATATACATACCCTCTTGGTCTCAGGGAGAAGGGGTGGATATCATCCTAGCACAGGGGCCAAGTCACTGTGGGAGTTGGAACATGGGCCTCTCTGGCAGGAGCTGGGGCAATGGAGGAGATGCCACGAGAGGGAGGAAAAATGCCCAGTGTCCCCCTGCATCTTGGGTCAGTGCCTCCTATTGTCCCCAACGCAGCAGGAAACCAGCGGCAGGGAAGGCTGAGAGCAGCTCCGGCCCGGCTGTCTTTCAAATACCTTGTGACCCTGACAGTCGATGAAAGCGAGATGCTCCATGTGTTCTTGCCAATGGGAAAATCAGGCCAACAAGGCCAGAGTGGTCTCTAATGAGGCTCTGCTACATTAAACAAACATTCCCAAGGGGCACCCACCCTTTTCTGCACTGGGCTTGCCTCTGTGCAGAGAAGACAGGCGAGCCTGCAGGGATAGTGTTTGTGGGTGAGGAGATGGTACAAGAAGGGGGAGGATCAGAAAGAAGAGACCGGATGGAGGGCTTCATCCACGACCAGAGGAGGTTAGTGTCTGTATAAAGATGCCTTTCATCATATAGAAATTCACAACAGGGCAGTGTCCCTAGCAATGTTTAACATGCTTTTACGGAAAGTGTCTTCAATCAATACCTGTCCAACTGGATGGGTTCGAGATCCCCCCACCTCAGGTGCCTCCTCCTGAAGGAGGGGAAGTGGTGTTAGTAGTCACACTCTGTCCTCAGCTCAAGACAGCTCTTCTCACACAGGCAGGTGTTTTATCAGCCACAGAATTTGAGGTGCTAATGGGCCCTCCTTCTCTGAGCTTCAGGCTCTTTATCTGTAAAGTGAGGGGGTTGGGTGTGCTTCCAAGGGCCTTCCCCCCTATACCACACAGGGATCCATCCCAGACCCTAGCAGACAGGTGCAGGAAATGGCCCTTCAAGCCATGCCTGGAGAGACAGCACGCGAGGCATAGAAGAGACAGTTACCGGGCCATGTACCAGGAGGTCCCTTCTGAGCAAGAGACGTTGGCGTCAAGGATGGACTTAAGTAACCAGAAGCTCTTTGTAATAACTCCATGCCTTGCATTTCTTGACTATGAATGGGGCATATGTAAACCACAGCAACATCTTCTTTAAGCCCATTTTCGCCACCCGCAGACCTCACACTTTATATAACTGCTCCTCTCTCAACACAAGGTTTTAAAAACCGACCAGTTCCTTGAAGGTCGCATCCTTTTGTTCTTTTCCCATCTCCCTTCCCTATCAATTCTGCATTATGAAGCCACAAAGAACCAATGTGGCAGGTTCTTCTTGGAGTTCAGGTAGGGAGAGGCCTGTGGGGAGAGGAAGCTGGGGACACTCATGCTTTTGGTCCTGACTCACCTACAGAGATGAGTAATAGCAAAAAAAAAAAAAAAAAAAAAAAAAAAGGTGCCAGTTTGGTGACAAACGAGAGGTCCTGGAACTGAGAAGAGGGTGTGAATTACCCGCTGGAGAATGGAAAGACCTTGACCAGGGAACAAGAAGAAGTCTGGCCTGAGCCAGGTCACATGTGGAATTGGGGGCTGGTGTTGGGTGGGAAGGGCGGTCCTGACTGTCTGGGGTGGACATTTCAGTGCTAGTTTGAGAGCTTCATAGCCAAGATGACTTTATCCTGTTGTCTAGGAAGAAATGTCACAGTGCCACAGCCCTTCCCCAAGCCCATGGTGCTCATTGGAAATCCATCCCCATGTTCTTTCCGACTGAATGAAGAGGACTCACGCTCTCCACAGGCAGCACACCGCCCCGCCCCCCGCCTCATGCATTGGAGGGGTACACAATACAAAGCCCGGTGACCTTGGCTACAGACAATGAGAAGTCGTGGATGCTCTTGTGAAGCGTTTTAGAAATTAGCCATGTGTGTGGACTAGATTGGAGGAGGGGCGCTGAGGAAAGAAAGCAATGGGAAAATGAATGTAGTGAGGACTCAGGCCAAGGAACGTCTGTGCCTTCTGCCCGTTCCTACCTTGGATTTAGTGGATCAGCCTTAAAAGTTCTTTTAAAACCTAGACTCTCCCACCCTCACTCTGCCAGTGGCCTCTCGCCTCTCGTCTACCAAACCGAGCTTCTCAGAACCCGCGCCCGTAAGAGCCCGGGCTACATGAGAAGTGCATCCTTGTCTTCTCTTTGGAACAAGTGTTTTTCATTCCAATAAAACATTGGGGCAAAAATAGTGTTTTATCCAATTCATTTAACTTAGGAAACTGGGATTCTGTCACCAAAGTTTTTATTCCCCCAGTTATTGTTCTGGGCCAGGGATGGAGGAGTCTGTTTTTCCCTCCGTTTCCTCGTTGACCCTGTTAGAGAGTGATGAACAGGAGCAGTCAGAAGCCGTTAGCGGTGCCCCAGCGAGTGGCTGCTCAGTTCAGCGGCATCGACTAAGTCCAGGGACACACAGCACCAGAGGTCAATGACTGGCATTCACTCTGCATCCGGCAGCTGAGAGCTGGGCTCCTCCACGGGTCCCAGTGGTCCAGCTGGGCGGCTGATTACATCTACAACTTTCAAACCTTTGTTCCAGGGGTCTCCTTTTTCATCATGGTGCTGCTGATGACAATATGCTCTAAAACTCTTGCTACCAGCACCAGCAGCAGCAGCAGCCAGGAGTTTTTGAGGAATGCACACCCTCAGGCCTCACCCCAAACCTCTGAACCAGAACCTGCAGGTTAGCGTGGTCCTCAGGTGATTTGTATGCACATTAAGGACATAGAACCTGAGACCGTTCTGGAGGCCAGAGTGTGAAATTAAGGTGTCAGCGGGGTTTTGCTCCCTCCAAAGGCTCTAGGGGAGAATCCTTCTCAGCCTCTTTCAGCTCCTGGTGGCTCCTAGATCTCCTTGACTGATGGCTTTATCACCCTAATCTCTGCGTCAGTCTCCAATTGTTACAATGTCAATAGACCACGTAAAGAATGATTTACTAGTAGCACCTAACATTTATTGAGTCCTTATTATTTATCAGGCCTGTGCCTTCGTATATTACCTCAGAATCCTCAGAGGAGATACTCTTTCTCCGTTGTACAGATTAAGAAACTGAGGTCCAGGGAAATGAATGGGATTTAGGGCCTACCTGGGTAATTTAGGATGATTTCATCTTGAGATTCTTTTCTTAATTACATTGGTCAAGATCCATTTTCTAAATAAGGTCTCAGTTTCTGGGAGTTAAGACCCGGACTTTTTTTTATTTTTGGAGGAGCCATCATTCTGTTGCTGATGAAATTACACCAGATGTTAGACCTCAGTTCAGCAACCTTGGAACTTGAGTTCTGGCTAAGAAAAATTCAGAGCTAAAACTCAAACTATAAGAGCAAGTTTATTTCGAAAGCCACAGAGGTAGAAGTGAGCCGTAAAAGAAATAGAAACAAGTTTTAGAGGCAACAAACTTGGACCTTGGGGGGCTGGGGGAGAGGAAGAAAGGAAGGAGGGGGAAGAAGAGGAGGAGAAGAGAGGGAGTTAGAAGAGGAAGAGAAGGAGGGAGGAAAAGCGTGGGCATGCTCAGGAAAAAGAGAGGGAGCACTGAAGAGGCCCTGTCTTAAAGGCTTTTATCTGGAGGTCTCGGGGAGGATCTCAATAGAATATTCATCAGCTTTCCAGGTGTGCTCCCTCCGGATCGTGGTCTCCACGGATGGGTGGGTGCCACGGCACGGGGTCATTAGTCAGTGCAGCTGGTCCTGAGGGCAGCCATGGCATTGCTCTGTCTGATTTTGCTGCTTCTCTGCGCCCGGAGCTGAAACACAGCTGAGGCCTAGATGTCATCTCCAGGGGCTAATGCTTAAGGGAGTGGTCATGCAAAGGCTTATAGTTTTGCCTGCTGCTAGGCACCCAGGCTGTCTGCCTTGGTGACCCTCTGCCCATGCCTATCTAACGACCTACAACCGTTCAACCCACTACAGACGCTCTTGGAACATTCCCAGACAGTGTTCTTTTGAGACACTCGCCAGTGCCACCCTCAGCTGGTCCAGCTTGGTGTTCTGACTTACCCAGCTTGCTGGAAACTGCCACATAATCAGGCATTGGCAATGCCTCTTCTGTGACAAACACTGTCCGATGTTTTACCTGGATGAATCCATTTGATTGCAACAACCCTGTGGGGTTGCTATTCCCACTTTACTGATGAGGAAACAGGTATGGGTAGTTCAGGACTTGCCTAAGGTCTCACAGCAGAGGCAAACCTGGGATACAAACCAGGGAATCGGTAGCAGCATCTGCTTTTCCCCATATGTCATAATGCTGCTGGAATCATGGATGGTTTAAAAGGTGGAGAAGATGGCAGCAGTCCTTTATCCACTTCCCAGGGAGGCTGGGCATAAAGAAGGCCAGGGTGTCCTGTCCCCATCCCACAGTGCAGAGAAGTTGGGGGAACCCCCAGAAGTTACTTATTTTACCTCCAATCCATTTTCATTTAACACTATCCTGGCTACATGCTTTGTGGGGGGTTATTGTCAAAGGAGCTCTTTAGATGGATGTGCAGTATGGTTTATACACTTTCAGTTTGTACCATGCCTTGGGCTAACCCAGTGGTCGGCAAAATCATTAGTCCACAGAGAGGCAAACCACAGCTCGTGAGCCGCAGTTTGCCGACCCCTGGGCTAACCCATTCCACTTGGTTACTAACCAGTACCCAAAACCTCATTCGATTTGCTTTACATGCCCTTGTTTTGAGTGGTGCGGAGTGGGATCTCCCCTTGAGTCATGATTTTGGTCTGCAGTCCTTTGCCACCTTCCTCTTTCCCAGATTGAGAATCTCACATCGTTCTCTTAAGTTGCAAGTTGACTGCCAAGAAGAGCCAGAAGCCCTTCCTAAGGCACAGACATGTCAGCTGGCTGGGCACAACCTTTTGTTCCCATAATAAATGACCCAGTCAAGGGCCTTGGTCAGGGAATTAGCTGGAAAAATCTGCAGCCTAGTCCAGGCATTTTCACTAGAGATGCAATTAGCATTGTGACCAGCACTGGACGCTCCAGATTCCCTGCTCAGATGAAAAACAAAACAAAACAAAAAAAAGGAACCCACCATTTAAAACTGCCTATCAGCCAAAAATCTACCTGTGTCTTTAATACAGAAAGCAGCAAATATAACCGGCCTAATTTTATTAAAGTCAGTTTTACAGATTCATTGGCATTCCCTTGAGAAATTTGATGAGGCAGATAGAATCCAGACAGTGATTTGTAAAGTGCAATTGTTACAATGTCAACAGACTACATGAAGAATGATTTAATAGTGGCACCTAACATTTATTGAGCCCTTATTACTTATCAGGCCTGTGCCTTTGTATATTACCTCATAATCCTTGGGGAAAGGATTCTTTCTCCATTGTACAGATGAAGAAGCTGAAGTCTAGAGAAATTAAATAACTTGCACAATGTCACACAGCTAGAACTATGCAGAGCTGGAATTCCA
This sequence comes from Antrozous pallidus, assembly GCA_027563665.1. NCBI lineage: Eukaryota > Metazoa > Chordata > Mammalia > Chiroptera > Vespertilionidae > Antrozous > Antrozous pallidus. Next base: position 28,620,002 of record CM050523.1, read on the forward strand.
TCCTGGGCCCTTACTGGTCTCCAGAGCCTGGATTCTTAAGACACGGTGTTCTATGGGGGAGCCAACTCCCTGGGCCCTTAACTGTAATGAGATAGCTTTGAGTTATTTACCACTGCCAGCCCTGCCCTCCACAATAGTTCTTAATTTTCCCTTTGCTTGCCTCAAATCTCTACTCCTGACATTGGAAAAATGCAGGGCAGATCCAAATGGCAAATTTGGGAGGGTTCTTGGAAGGAGGGTGTAAGGGATGGAAACTAGCATTTGTTAAGCACTTACTTTGTGCTAATCTTGGAGAATACTTCTTGTCATGGTTTTCATCAGCTCAGCAAATCAGAAATCCAGGTAGTGGATCCTTCTCCATTTTCATCTCAGCATGTTGTCTTTTATCCCAGTCTGCTCTTGCCTTAGGACTGTGGTCAGCAAACTGCAGCTCCTTGAGTGTGACTCTTCCACAAAATACCATGGCCTGGGCGAGTCTATTTTGAAGAAGTGGCATTAGAAGAAGTTTAAGTTTAAAATAGTTGGCTCTCAAAAGAAATTTCAATCGTTGTACTGTTGATATTTGGTTCTGATGACTCATGAGTTTGCTGACTGCTGCCTTAGGAGATTGTGCTCCTGAGTGAAACCTTTTGGAAGCTGGGCACATCAGTCTGTCTTGCTTCATAGATCTCAGGACACTGTACCTTGAAGAAGTAGGACTGTCAGCCAGTAAACCTTGTCTGCTAATAAACCCTGAGCCAGGGTGTCAAGAGACTCTCCTAAAGTCCATGGCCTGTTTCTCCTGTCTCACCCTCGGCTTTCTGACTCAGTGGATGATTTGCACCCTCCTTACCCTGTGAAAGGAAGTCCCAAAGTTGGTGACACTCACTTCTAAGTTGGGTTCCCATACTTCATTAATTCTAAGGCACACATTTCTCCCCCCGACCCCCCGCAACATGTCAACATCTCTGAAAATGGGATATGTCTTCCAATTAATGACTTATAATTATACTTGGCAATGGTTTTCCTTTCTTAGTGTCAATGTGAGAAACATCCAAAGCTGTAGAGAATTTTTATAAGTTTTGTTGAGCCAAACTGACAACAGATGCTAGGGAACAAGATCTCAAATGCTCTGGAGAATAAGTTTTACAGCTTCTTCTGTGCATTTGAAATTAAGGAGGAGTTGCACAGAAGATTGGAGAAATCAAGGATTACAGAATAGTTAAAATTATGTGATCTCTTGAGGGCTAATACCCCTTAAAGGGGATTGCTGCTGATATTTCAAAGATGTGTTAACCCAGGTGTGCAAGAATAATGGGCAGGGCTGACTTAAAACCTTTCACTAAAGAAGGTGTCATCCTAGGGCATGACCACCCACCATGACCTGTCAAGTTAGGAATTTATGATCATATTGCCCTGTCATATTACTTTCCATAGAATCCCTCTTTTTTGGGTCACATTAGCAATATCCTGTATAATAAAAGCCTAATATGCTAAGTGTCCAGCTGGCTGGTCGGCCATTCAACCAATCAAAGTGTAATCTTATCTAATAAAGACAAAATATGCAAATTGACCGCAACTTTGTGACAAAGATGGCGATGTCTGCAGCCAATAAGGAGGGAATATGCAAATTAGCATGACAAGGCAAGAGGTGGAATGTGGCTCTTGGCCCAAGCAAAGGCGGAAAGGCGGCTTTGGCTGGAGTGAAGGTGGTGCTGGCATCCAGGGGAAGGAAGGCCTATTCTTGCACCAATCTTTGTGCATTGAGCCTCTAGTATGCTAATAATATACTAAGACTGCTCAACTGCTTGCTATGTCATGCACTGACCACTAGGGGGCAGACACTCTGATCGGTAGTTTAGCTTGCTACTGGGAGCTGGCTGATCGAGACTGAGCGAGATGGGCAAGACATATCTGGGAGCCCTCCCATGGCCCCTCCCCAGCCCCGATCATGCACCGGTGGGGTCCTTCAGTCTGGCCTGCACCCTCTTGCAATCTGGGACCTCTCAGGAGATGTCAGAGAGCTGGTTTTAGCCCAATCCTGCAGCCAGGCCAAGAAACTCCACTGGTGCACCAATTTGTGCATCAGGCCTCTAGTTTAAAATAATGATATATCAATCAATCAATACATCTTAGATTTAAAGAAATACAGTGATGCCAATGTTTACTTTAATTTTGTCCCTCACTATCAACTCAATACTTGGGCTGACATCTCTCTGAATTCACCTCTGAGACCTTTGCTCCCTGTGTGACTAGCCTCCCACGTGATTTCTTTAAGCAGAAGATGCCCGGAACAAGGCTAACTGATAGCCCTCAAATTATTACCATGATGGTTACTTTTATTCTCTTATTTCTAAATGGAGTTTTATAGAATCTCAGGAAGTTATTAAGCAGAGGGTCATATTTTAATATATGTGGGTTCACATAGTATTTATATCCTTGAGTCTGATGTTAATAAGATCAATTTCCCCACTATCTTGAAATGAATTTGATTGAACTTCATTCAGTTTTTAAACACCCACTTTATAACCTGGATGGGAAGTCCAGCTGGTTTCCAGGATAGCTGTCCTTTTAAATCTCTGATCTTAAGTGGACTGATTATTGAGGTAATTGCTATGGTCAGCCTAGGGCACACACTGCCCAGAGGTATTAAAAGTCACCATTCATTGTGTGTGGACCACATTTGATTTCCAGAAGACATGTGTATCCTGATCACCTTTCGCTAGAAGCTATTTTCCCTGGAGGTTTTATTTATTTTAGGGGACTTGATTTAATCTAATTTAAGAATAAAGGAAAAGAAAAACAATTAGAACTATCTTGAGAAAAGACACTTGATGGGAAGATAAATTATCTGAAAGACTCAAAAGAAGCACTTACCTTTTACAATAATCTGCTTTAGGAACCAGAAGAAAAATGTCAAAAAAACTATTTGGTATCCTTAATAAACTTAAAACTATTTGGTATCCTTAATACATGGCTTCTAAGAAATAGGAGGGTAGACATAGGAAAGAATGGACTAAGATGAAAAAGTCTGAGGTGGAAATGGAGACACAATAAGGAAAGTATGCAAGAGATAAAATGTTCAATATTATAATTAAAATCCATGTTATTGTGCCAAATTAAAATGAGTGAAGTTGGAAATAACATTGACCAACTGTCAGAATGCAAGGAAAATGTCAATAATAAAACTAATGAGAGGACTAGAAACCAATATAGTACTGTATGTCAAGTATATCTTCTTTTAATAAGAGGAAAAATGAAAATAGTAGAGAACAGAGATTCAATATGTGGATAAGCTGGTGGTCCTGAAGGAGACTCTGGAATAAGTGGAATGGTAAATGAAAACAATCATAGAGTTACCAGAAGACTATCTTGAGCTAAAGAAAAAGTGTGAATGTGTTTTCAGGACAGACTACCTGCTGTAACAACTTCAGAATCTCCCATCAGTGCTGCCTTCAGCCACACCCAGATCCTTCCATTTGGTGCATCAACCCCAGGGTTCCAGTGTTTGCACCGAATCCTCTGTATCCAGCAGGGAGGCAAAAAAGGAGGAAGTGTGGAGAAAGCACTTTTGCTGTCAATTACCTCAGCTCAAATGATACACATCACTTCTGCTTACATTCACATTGGCTTACATTCCATGTGGCCCTATCCAGATGGAAGGGGGGCTGGGAAATGTGGGTGCCCAGGAGGAACAGGAAGTGGGTTTGGTGAACACATGGCATTGTCCCTGACACATGGATATGCAAACACACATACGGATACAGGGAGGTTTAAATAGTTCTTTCCTTAATATCTTCATGATAAAATCCAAGCTATATAACATCATAGGGAGGGTCACAGAGAAGAGTGGAAAGTATAACAACATGCTTCCCCGGTCTTTTCCATCTTGTTCCTGACACTCTGTGATAGTGTGAGCCTTACTTGTCAGGCTTTCGGGGTGTCTCCACATAGATGTTCCAGAGGCCGGCAAAGTTCCCATGTGAGCTTTCAGACGTCATTGTCCTTTTACATATTTTCCCCAGTTCCCACCTTCCCTCCTTCCTGGGCCTACTGACTTGCCTCTCTTCTCTCCCCGAAGTTAGCAAGTTCCAGGGCTTATTGGAGTTGTAAAATTTAGTTTCCTCAATCTAGAGAGGGGAGGGGTGGCCTCAGATCCCTCTCCAGTCTTAGATGCAAGGTATTCTTCCAATTTTCTCGTCTTTCCATTTAGTGAGAAAAATCTCCCAACAAAACAAATAAAAACAACAATAAAACGTTAACCTTAAGGTGCTAAAAGAGCATTTATTTCTACCTCTGTGGCCTAGGATATGGTTTATTTTATTAGAATGTAAGTCATTGTCATTCAATAGCTGTTTTCTGACTTTGTTGGATGGGGATGGGGACAAGGGTAGTTCTGCCACATGATTCAGTGGATTATACTTTCTTCTGTGAGCATGAAGGACATATACTCACAGTTTAGGCCCAAAAGCAGAATCAAATGTTTTATGTTTAAACTTGACCAAACTTTCCAAAATGTAGCTCCATTGGTTGTAGATATAGTCTACCTGAAGGAAAAAGGTAGATATGGTAAGATAACCCTTAAAAGTATCTGTGACTAGCTAGATTCTAGGACAGCCTGAGGTATAGAGCAGTGGATCAGAGAACCTGTCAGTTCAATTCAACAGCCTTTTTGATGAGCTTTTACCCACATTGTGTGCGAGTTTAGCTGACCTTTTCACTGAAGGGACTGAGTATTTGATGGCTGAGCCCAGCCATCCTGCTAACTCAGCACTGTCTCTGTATCACCAGGGCTTCCTGAATCCTTCTTTCTTTCCCCTTCATTGAAGGCACAAAGTCCGCATGGTTTTATAATTGGTGGCAGAAGAATCTGACCAGTGGGTTGAAGCTTAATGCTGGAGCCTAAGATTGAAAGCTCCATGGAACCCACCATTCATGAGCCTCTACCGAAGCACTGTCTCTCTCCCCTCCCTGGACCCTCCCAACCCCACCCCAGTATTGCACTGACCTCTCTATGAGCTCCTCCTGCCCCAACTCCATCGTAGGCCTTTTGAGAGCAGGTATTGTGAATTATCCCTGTGTCAGAAATAGGAACCAGAATTATTGTTTAAGGAGCTGACTAAATCCTTGCAGCTTCTTCCAGGACTATGGTGCCTGGGCCCTGGGCTCTGGCCATTTACTGATTTCCATTCGCCACCTCCCATCTGCCTTCTATGGAAAACCTCCATGATTTCCATCTGTTCACCTTCATTTGGATGAGGGGAGGAAAGTGTAGTGAAGTAAAAAGAGAAAACAGATTCTGGAACCAGGTGGGATCACACCAGTTCTGTGGTCCTGATCAAATCACCCCATTTCCTAGAGCCTCACTTTCCTCCCCTGAAAACCAGGATGATGGGCCCTTCACTGTAGCCCAAATGGGAAGGGCTCAGCTCAGCACCAACACCTTTGCAGTTTCATTTATTTGCAGTTTCCTATATTGTGTTGAACTTAACAGCAATATATTCACATTTTGAAAACAAATGTGAGAGGTCTTCTGAAATGAATGTATTCAATGCTTGTTGTAAATATACATAGTTTTCACCTTAACAGATTGTGGGCCTCTAGCAGGCAGAAGCCAAATCTCTTTTCTTTTGGGAATCTTTTTTCTCATGCTCAATTCCTGTTCTTACTCCTGGGCACCAGGAGATACTCAGCAGATGATTGTACTTGGCCAGCGAGAGGGAAGGAGCCGATTCCATGTTGTGAGAAGGAATGCTGGGCCTACAGTTCCCAGAGAACAGAAGAATGGGGGGAAATTGCCTACCAACCATCAGGTTTGGGGCCCTTTGCTAGAAGGCTATTAACATTCATTGGCCTCAGATAGGAAAGTGTGCATCTGAGATGCTCAGAAATGAGTGCTTCTTGGGCTTGCAGCATTCAGGGGGTTAAAGAATTCTTCCAGCCAAGGGCATTTCCAGAGATGGGCAAAGGGAAGCTTGACCATCTCTCTCCTTCTCCCTTTCTTCTTTCAAACTATTTCTGTCCTACATGGTTACAGCAGTTAATACCTAGTGTAGAACTTTGAAAAAGCCAGAAGTGTGTGAAGAAGCTGATGATAAGCTTCACCCACCACCCAGAGGTTCGATCTTTCTCTTTATCTGAACAGAGCAGTCAGGGTGTGGTCCAGTCCTTTATTCAACAGTCTTCATTTATGCTGCTAAGTTGCAGCAGCGAGGCCAAGACCAGCTCCTCCCTCGGGTTTGGAAGTGTCTTTCAGGGATCGGTGAGTTTGGGCTCTGACTTTCAGAGTAAAGCTTGGAGCCAACTCTGAGCTGCCCTTGTCTGGAGCTGACAAGGGGTCTGGGGACTAGGGCCTTCAGAGACTGGCACCACCACAGGGGTGGATGCCCAGGGCAGTGGTGGGAGCAGCTGGGAAATGACAAGTTGGCACATATTTCCACATGGGACTCAGGCTGCTGGATGATAGCCTGCTTCTGCCCAGACACCTCTGGCTGATGTGGCAGGAGACAGGCACCTGCCTTTCCTTGGTGCTCACAAGCTTAAACGGGTTTTAACAAAAAGTCAGGCAATATTGGCATCTGTTATTCCCCTGTTAGACCTTCTGTTTCTTTTATAGCTACAAGGAATGACCCATAGAAATGCACTGTCATACTCCAGTGATCCCATATACCTCGTCTTCAGAGGGACAGGGAAGAAAATGACCTGTGACAGGGACGTCTTGCATGATTTGCAATCCCCAGCTGCTCTCCAAGGATGGCGAACCCCAAACAGAATCCTTGCCAAGTAGGGTCAAGAGTGTGAGGAAGCAAACTGGAGAGGCCTAGAGCTGTGGTCTGCAAACTGTGGCTTGCGAGCCGCGGTTTGCTGCTCTGTTGACTAATGAGTTTGCCGACTACTGACCTAAACTCTCAATTCCAATAACTACAGGCTGTTGTTGTTCCTTGTGATTAAGCCTCTATCCCAGTGGTCGGCAAACTCATTAGTCAACAGAGCAGCAAATAATTGCGGCTTGCGAGCCACATGTGGCTCGTGAACCACAGTTTGCCGACCACTGGCCTAGAGGAAGCTCCAGGGTTCCTCTGAGCAAAGAGCAGAGGGTCCTGGGGCAGGGACAGGGGAGGGCTGTTGGAGGGAAGAGGGGAGATAAACAGATAAAGGGCCGGCTGAACCAGGTTGAGTCAAGGGGGTTGTGGCACATGATGTTGGTATATAATATTATCTTCTCTTGTCTCCCCATAATCTATGTTATACTGTGGAGTTGGACTTGGTAGTTTGAGCATTGTAATCAATTGCTGAAATTTTGCTTCAAAATAGACAAGAAGAATGGGTTATATAAGAAAATAATATTTTGTTTTGGAGGAGCTGATTTAGGCACTAGGGCACCTGTCATGCATCCTCCACTAACACTCAGCACCTTACTCTGAAAGAGCCAGCTATGAGCTCCCCTGGGGCCTTCCTCACTTCTGGGACTCCAGGGCCTGGCTCTGCTGCTTTGCTAAACCAGCCTAACTTCTCTCAATTCACTGTTAGTTGAGTTTTAGTTCAACTTTCATTTATTTGGGACTGACCTGGCACCAGGTCCTATGGCAACACGGGGAATAGAGAAATGTTGAAGGCAGAGGCCTTGCCCATTAGGAGCTCCTGGCAGTAGGTCGTTGCTATTGGGCTATAGGTGGAATGAAGAGGGAGTGTCAGTGACCTGAGAGCCTAAGGGGTAGGGGTGTGGGGAGAAGACCTCTGGGAGAGAGCAATTCAAACTGAAGGGACAGGCAAAGAGGAGAGGGCTCCAGGTGGAGATCAGCATGGACCACCCACAAGGTGGGAACCAGCCTGGTGCCTTCCAGGTCCTGGGAATAGCCCTGGAGAACCAATGACAGGCTGGGAGGGTGGGGACAAGCACTGAGAGGCCCACGGAGCTTGGTGTGCGGCTAAGAGCTTAGACCTTATTCTACAGTGTGGCAGTTCTCAAGAGGAAGGGAATGGCCAGAGCAAGAGCCACAGCCCCCTAGTCCCACGGTCAGAATTGGGGTGGGAGTGGAAGGAGAGGTGTAGAATTTTCAACATGGACCAGGTGTTTGGTTTGAAAGGTGAAAAGGTAAGAACACTGCCCTATGTAATGGGGGCCCCTGATGAGTGTTTAGTAGGGCAGTGACACGCATGGGCCATCTTTGCATATTTAGAGTAGCCACTCTTGCTACTGATTGGATGGGGGTATGAGAGAGGAAAGACTGGGTAGAGACCATGAAATGATGGAGGGATGTGGGCTTGGTTCAGGATTCGGTGCTCTGGATGGGGAGATATCCTATATAATAAAAGAGAAATATGCAAATTTGACCATACCTTGGCCCCTGATTGGCTATGCTACCTGCCAATCAGGAGCAGGGGTGGGGCCAAGTGGCACAAGCACCAGGCCCGGGGGATGGAGATGAAGCGGCAGTGGCAGCGAGTGCCCGGACCCTGGGGCCAGGTGGCTGCAGGCAGCCAGGGCTGAGCTGAGCAGGGCGATGGCTGGGTGCCCAAGGCTGATGGCAGGCTGGGGGTGAACCATCAGTTGAACATCCCCTGAGGACTCCCAGTATGTGAGAGCGGGCAGGTTGGGTTGAGAGACCACCTACCCCCAGTGCACAAATTTCATGCACCGGGCCCCTAGTTTAGGACATAAATCCAGAGAACTTAGTGACAGTGGGTGTGTGCAGGGAGAGAAGAGGGAAGAGTCAAAGGCTGCTTTCAGGGACCCTTGGTGGGTGGCTAGCTGGGTGAGGGGCAGAGAGGAGGAGCTGGCTGGGAAAGGGAGGCTTTAGGATTGTTCATCTGGGTGAAGGAGGGTCAGTGGCCACCCATCCAAAGGACTGGCTGGTGCAAGGCTAGCCACAGGTCAATTTCAAGGTAGCAGTGGGACATCTAGGTAGGCACAAACCCCTAAGCACCTGTGACTTGTCCAGCTTTACAGTCTAGTGGACAACCACTTAGAATTGGAATCCCATGTCCTAACTCTTCCATCTCCAGCCCAGCTTTACGCACACTGAGAGCAGGCAGCCCAGGAGCTTGCCTTCCAGGAGGAGTCAGGTGTCTGGGGGGAGGGTGCTGCTGTTCTTACTGTATGGCGTGCCCTCACCTTGCTCTCAGCTCTGCCCACAAGGCCTGCGTGGCTGGGAGCTGGGAGAAGGTAGGCTCGGGAAGCACATGCTGGGGAAACCAAAGGCTGAATGGGTGGCGATTCAGCCTTGAGGGTTGACAGGCCAGAGTCCCCAGAGGCTCACTGAGGATAACAGCCCTGCTGGAGATGCTGCACCCTCCTGAGCAGCCCTGGCATCGTGCTCTTTCTCTTCCCTTTTCCCTATTAAGACTTGCTGATCCAGTGCCCGTCCTGCCACTGCTCAGCCTGACCCTGAGATCAGAGATTTGACAGTTTGGGTACCACAGGAGAGTGTTTTACAAATAACACATTTGCCTATAATAACTCTCAGGGCTGTTTTCATTTTAATTAGGGGAAAACCCATACACCAAGGAATACTGGGGAGATTGGGGTGGGAACTTTTGTGTACAGTGTCTTCTTATCTGAGGGTTAAGTGTCTGTCTTCTTACATGAATGGTACAAATCACTTCTGGGGACAGAGGATTAATTCTTTCAGTGGACGTAAGAAATAGCTCAGACTCTAAAAAGTAAAACCTTACCAGGTTAAGGAACAACCTCCCACTTCTGTGGAAAGGGCCACCTGGGGACGGGGAGGAAGCTGTGCTTCAGGTAAGACAACTCACCTGGCTGCAGGATTGTTCCTGAGGGAGGGTCAATGGCCCCCCACCCACAGAATAGCATCCAGAGGTATGTCAGCAACCCCACCCTGGAGCCAGCCTGAAAGTCAAGGCTCCCACTTTGGTGGACATTGAACAGAAGCATCATTAAGCCATGGCCGTGACCCTTTTCTAACTAAAAATAAAACCAATGGAAGATCTTCTGGCCACTGACATGCAGAGCATAGGGAATAGCTTTTGGAGGTCTCTATCTAGAGTCCCTAACTAGAGGCCTAAGTATCAGGACTGGGCTCTAGGTGCAGAAATGATGAGCCCTGGGTGTCCTGGACTCCCTCAGGCACAACATACTTACCAAGATGAATTCTCCTTGCTCCTCATTGGTGTGACAAGTCTTTCCAGGTGCTCTGCTCTGGGCAGCACCAGGTCAGGGATGGAGCTGATCTGGCCACTGAGGCAGGACAGGCAGGGCCATGTGGGGTGAGAGTGAGGTCAGGGATGAGACAAGCATTTATGGGTCTGAACAACAAGGGAAAATGGACAACTGTCACTTGCTTTAAAAATGTTTTTTTCTGCCCTAACTGGTTTGGCTCAGTGGATAGAGCATCACCTTTGGACTGAAGGGTCCCAGGTTTGATTCTGGTCAAGGGCATGTACCTTGGTTGCGGGCACATCCCCAGTAGGGGGTGTGCAGGAGGCAGCAGATTGATGTTTCTCTATCATTGAGGTTTGTAACTCTCTATCCTTCTCCCTTCCTCTCTGTAAAAAAATTAATAAAATATATTTTTAAAAATATTTTTTCTGTAATTAACTTTTTGAAGACCTTGATCCCCGGGATTTTTGGAGTAGTAAGTTGCCCTTGTTTGTAAGGTATTAACAACTTCACATTCCTCCTTCAGTAGTTCTTTAGAACCTGTTCCCCGGGTGTTCGCTGGGGGCCATTGGTCTCCTTGCACTGGGGGTTGAAATTGCCTTGAATCCATCAGTTCCTGTCCTGGGCAACACCAAACCCCTCCCACTTGCCTGGGGTATGATATTCTTCAGACTTCTGTCTCTTGGGCTCACCTTCCACTTCCTGGCTAACCCTCAGCAAAGGAATTTTTCATTTCTTCTCTCTTAAAGGAATTTTGACCTCGGTTATAAGGACAATGAAGCTTTCTTTAGCTTTTCATGGACATAATTTGCTTTTAAAATAAAAATCCGTTTCAAGTTCATTTTAAAGAATTTCCCATCAGTCCTTAAAATAAACCCACACCTAATGGTGCTGCAAAAGCAGGCACAAGGGTCATATGTGTCATCTCTGTGTGTTTTAGTTTCCACACAGATGTCTGAAACCCTGTAGATGTGGACGGCGTCGCTGAGAGCGGAGCAGGGTGCGCCAGCTGACCACAGAGAAGACTCAGCCTGGGCCAAGGCTGGTCCCGCCTCCAGGTAACTAGTCTCTGGCTTTTGGTGGTGATGAGGGCGGGGCACACTTTCAGTTGGAGGCTATCTGACCAGCCTGAGCTTCCAGACACTCAGGTCCTTGCGTGGTCTCCCCCAATCCTGCTCATTCAAGAGCTACCATGGAATCTGATGGATCTTAGAGGTCACTAGGCCAACCCTCCAGCCAGGGCAGAAGCCCCTCTACAGCTTCCAGAGTCACCCTGATGCAAGGAGAGAGCTCCTCTGTGAGAAGGCAGTCTATCCCATCATCCCATCACTGCGCAACTCCTGCTGGTGGGAAGTGCTCCCTCACGCCCTCAGCTGGAACCTGCCTGCCTGCAGCAACCACTGGCTCTTCTGGTTCTAGTTCCTGAGGCTCCAAGGAATCAGCCTAAATTTCTTCCACTTGGCAGCCCAGCAGGTGCCTGGGACCATTGGAGTGGAGGAGTGCAGATCTGGAGCCAGAGGCAGGCTGGCTGAAACCCGGGCTCCACTGTTATCTCTGTGATCTTGGGCAAGTTAGTTAACCTCTCTGACTCAGTTTCTCTACCTTTGAAACTGAGACAATAATATCCGTCTCATAGAGTGGCTCTGGGAATGAAAATAAATCATGACTGGAAGTGGCCTGGTGCCGTTTTGACTCCAGTTCTCTGACATTCACTGGCCATCCTCAGTTCTGACTATGAGGTAACTGCCACAAGCTAAAGGCCCCTGCTTCAGAGGCCACCCACACTTCTGGCAGACTAGGATGTAAGTTTGGGGGTGTCCATGTCTCCCCTTCAGTTTCTAGAATGCAGTAGAACAATTACAGAATTCACCGAAGGCACTGTGATTCTGATGACAGTTTTAGTATAAGGGATCCAACTCAGGAACAGCGAATGGAAGCGAAACATAGGGCAGGCTCTGGGGCTTGGTGGTGTGGTGCAGAGCCTCGTACCTTCTCCTTGTGGAATCCAGTGTCTCACCAGCCCAGCCCAGCCATGTGCTCACCAATCAGGAAGCCTGTACTCAGAGATTTTTAATAGGGGGGGCGGGGTCAATATTGGGGAAGGGGGCTTTATAAGGCATAATGGTTTAAATCGTTTGCTACTTGATTGAACTCAACTTCCAGCCCCTTCTTCCTCCCCCTTCATCCCCCCCCCCCCCCCCCCCCCCCCGCCATATGGTTGGGGCTGAAGTTGCAACACTCCAATTAAGGGTTTGTTTTTTTCCTGGTGGCCAGTCCCTCCCTTGAAACTAAGGGTCCACTGTTAGTCACCTCATGAGCATAAACACAGGTTTGGTGAAAGGGGCTCATTATGAAAAACAGAAGACATTCCCCAATGTCTTTGGACATTTCAGAAGTCCCAAGGGTTTCTGAAGCTTTGTCCCAGAACCTGGGCAAACACCGGATATACTCTGTATGTTGTCCCGCCTGTGCAACAAATGCTGGCTCCCCCCATCTTCAGTATCCTGCTCACCCTTTCCTGTGATTTCCGCGCGGATACGACCCCTATCTGGTCGGAGAACTGGGCATCCTCCCCAGTCTTTTCTGTGTGCTCTTCTTTTTGTTCACGTAGCTCAAGATTGAATTATTTTTAGATTAAAACATATAATTACAGTTATTTAGTGTGCACCTGTTTACACTCGAATCATAGCCTCTCATTACCCGAGTTCTAATGCTATGATGTGATGTAGCCTCTGAATGAATGATTAATACCACTTGCTGTGCATCAGACACTATTTCAAGTATGTGTTTCAAATACATTAACTAATCTAATCTTCACACCACAGAAAGAGGTAGCTAAGTAGTTGCAATTCCCGTTTTATCTATGGGGAAACAAGCGCAAGGAGGTTAGGCAATTTGCCCAAGATCGCCCCGCTGATAACTGGCACAGCTGGAATCGGAACTCCAGAGTCCAGGCTTTTAACCACTAAGCCACTCGGTACACAACTCTGATCACCAAGGAAGCATTGTGGGAAGGGAAGGGAAGGGAGGAGCATAAAAGAATAACTCTGATTCCCAAAGTCAAAGGGTTTGAGCGGGCCCCTGTTGTCATGGTGAGAGTCAGTGCTTCCATTTCCTACCCCACACCCACCAGAGCACCTCTGGGCTGAGCTCTGAGAGGTGAAGTCCGGCCTGGGGCAGGGTGGTGCTTCAAAGAGGGGAGAGCTACTTCAGAGCCTCTCAGACCCATTCCTGGGAACTGCAGCGACTCCAAAGGGGAGCAGAGAGAATCAGCCTTTCCTGCCGGGATGGAAAGGATCTGTGCTGGCCCAAATCCTAGTCCCAGAGAAGCAGAGTTCAGGTGTTTCTGCAGCTGGTGAGACCTGCAGTCATAAGGAGCCCAGGGGTCTCTAGGTTCACATCCAATGCACCTACTGGGGGGAGTTGCTTGTTGCTATTTTAAAAAAGGATGTGAGGCTGTGAACGGGTCAAGGAGTACTAAAAGGGGTGGGTGCAGTGGGCGATGCCTCTGGAAGAATTTTGATCTGAAGCTCTGTCTGCCCAAGAAGAATTGGGTGGTAACTGCCTGTCTGCATGGCTCTGATGCGTTTCCATTGTGTTTGACCTTGCATTCTCCTCTTAGGCCCCAAGTTCCAGGGGTGAGGCTAAGGTGAAAGATTCTTAACTCACCCCACCACCTGGGATTGGCTTGAACCCACAAGGCAGCTGTCAGTAGGTCATCTGTGTCCTTTGCTGATGTTTCTCTCCAGGCATTTGGCTTGAGGGAGAGACACTGGGGGTAGGGGATAGAAGGAGATGCAGGAAGAAGGTCTCTTGCTTCTGGAACCCTGCATCCTCCGTCCTTTACAGAGGCCCGGGCAAGTCAAAATTGTGCAGAAAAGCATTCCCGCCTTTCCACGTTCCTCCTCTTTTTTTTTTCTTTTTTTTTTCCAGTTTTCTTTTGTGAATTTCCCACCAACATTTTTAAGGAGGCCTCTTAGGGGCTTGGCGTTTTAGATGAAGTACTAATTCCCTGTAAATAGCTTTACTCTGTGGAAGGTAGGCATCCCGGGGGGACTGTCTGCTTCAACTGGAGGGTGGCCCTGTAAGGCTGGCGGCTTAGTCAGGGAGGGGCGATGGACACCTGGGCGGGTGCCCTTTTTTCACCTAACCCAGTGATGCAGTAGCGCCCCCTAAGGACGGGCACTTGTCGGGGTGCCCCGCCCTCTAACCCGCGGCCCCGCTTACAGTCTCCTGGGAATAGCCGTCTCCCACTGTGAATTCTGCGTTAGGACCGTGTACCCCGACTGGGAGCTCCAACCTGTGCGCCCCTCTTCCCTTCTCCGCAGGGTCCCAGGGCTGGATTGTGAACCCGCAGGACAATGAGCGAGGAGCCTGTCCCCGAGGCCGCCTCCCCGCCGCCCCCGCAGGGGCAGCACTACTTTGACCGCTTCGCTGAGCACGACCCCGAGTACCTGCGCCTCCGCAACCGCGCGGCCGACCTGCGGCAGGACTTCAACCTGATGGAGCAGAAGAAGCGCGTGACCATGATCCTGCAGAGCCCGGTGAGTGGGGTCCGACCCAGGCCGCCTGCGGGAGTGCGAGGGGCTGGTGCTGATGCGTCTGGGTGAACCTGAAAGAGAATGCCTCTTCCACTCGCTCAGGGTCCTAGCGAGTTCAAGCTGAGCTAGTCGAGGGTGTTTGCTTCTCTCTGGTCACTGGTGGGTGGCAAAACCTGGTTTATGGGTAGGTGGTTTGGTTCGGTGAGTCTGAGAGACAAGAACCCCACCTCGGTTTGCAGGGTCCCTTCTGAGCCTCAGTTTCCAGTCTTCCTCACCAAAAGCTGTTAGCAATGAACAAGTGTGTGTAAACTGGAGGCCAGCAGAGGGCGCCACGTGGAAGACGTGGGACTTCCCTTCCTGAACTCCAGAAAGGACTCACTGTTGGGGCAATAAGGCTGACAGACCTGGGACAGGGGTGAAGAGAGCGGGGGGGGGGGGGGGGGGGGAGGAGGAAGGCCCAGGAGGTGGGGGAAATCAAGAATTCAGGGGATTATGGACAGGGGCCCTGGAAGGGAGAGCAAGTCAGGATCATCCCACCCAAGCTCCAGAGGAGGTCAGTTGGTGTCTCATCCTTGAGGCGAGGACATAATGTGGGCCTAATGGACCAGTGAAGTGGGAGGGGGGCACACGCTCTTGGGCTGGGGGAAGGAAAAGCATTGGAGTCTGAGGGCGGTAGAGCTGAGTGGTCCTCAGAAAACAGTGCATGATTCCAAGGGCTGGGAAGCTCAGAGATGGAGCTGGTATCTCCAGGTGCTTGCCGGGATGGGCTTTGCCTCAGCTCCCACTGCTTTGGGGAGCCAGGGCCTTATTACATGGGCCACATGTGACCCTAGCTGAGAACACACAGTGAATGCTCAGGCCTCACAGAGGACCACTGAGGGATGGGCCTGAGGTGTTGGTGACAGGTGACACTGTGCTGGGGAGCCTGAAGGAATATGGCAGGTGCTAAAAGCATAGGAGGAGGTTTGTAGTGACTCAAGGGAGAATCCAGTGGAAAAACCCCAGAGTGTGACTAGGAGGGGTGGCGGGGGTGGGAGGAGAAGGGGCAGGTTTCCAGCCTGAGAGGATGGGCCTCTATTCTGAGGCAGGAGATGGGGGTGGGAGGAGCTTAGGCTGCTTCTCTCCTTTTATAGTGTTCCCTGCTGCCACCTGGTGGACAGACAGGCCTTGTTCATAGCCTGAGGGTTCTGAAAAGCCAGTCTTAAGAGTACTGTAGTGGAAAACCGGAACTGGAGAACTCAGAAGTCATCAAATCCTTCTGAAACTGAGAGGCTAAAAAAATCCATAGGCACTGCTAATGGAAGATGGGCATGCTTTTTCATTCAGTTCTGCTTTTTAAAATGTCTCAGATACTAAATTGAAGTCCTGCCAACCTTGACTATCACTTAGACAGAGGAAGTTACCTGGAATCTGGATTACTGCTCACAGGTCAAAGTGAGCAGGCTCCATTCTCAGCATGTCTTTGTTGCTCCCCCAAGAGCAGTTTGGGGAGGACCTAAATCCCAGTGAAATTGCCCAGTGTCTTCTGGGGCCCAGGAATACCAAGTGTGGCCCTAGCCTTGCTGACCTGGGGGGTGGGGTGGGCACTTGGAAGAAGGTCCCTTGGTCTCCTGCCTGAGATGCACTGGGGGGACCAGCGCCTCTGGGCCTGCTTTTAGTCTTTCAGGGAGGAGCTGGAAGGCCTCATCCAGGAGCAGATGAAGAAGGGGAACAATTCCTCCAACATCTGGGCCCTGCGGCAGATCGCGGACTTCATGGCCAGCACCTCCCACGCAGTCTTCCCGACATCTTCCATGAGTATGTGGGGAGAAGGGGAGCTGCCAGGAGCAGCAGGTTGGGGAAATGGGGTGAGGGCAAGAGAAAGGAGCAGCCAGAAGCAG
This sequence comes from Antrozous pallidus, assembly GCA_027563665.1. NCBI lineage: Eukaryota > Metazoa > Chordata > Mammalia > Chiroptera > Vespertilionidae > Antrozous > Antrozous pallidus. The sequence goes on from CM050523.1 coordinate 28,636,525, forward strand.
CTTGGTTGCCAGGCTACGGGGTGAGTGCTGCAGTTGCATTAGACCTGGGGGAGCTGAGCAGCAGCCAGAGAGGTACCTGGCTCTGCTTCTGATGCTGCTGTGATTTAAAGACCCACAGGAGAATTATCCCTGATACCCAGAAATAGGAGGGGAGGGGATTCTAATGACTCAAGGAAGAATCTGGTTCTAGTTCTTCTGGGGGGGAGGGGATGTGATAATACCATGTCTCTTCTCTGAGAGACAGGGCAGCCTATATAGGAGCCTCCCCCCACCCTACCTCATCAGTAGATTAGCATGAAGAGAAGAGCTTTGCAATTCAGGGTTTCGTACATGGCTCTGCGTGAAGGCTCAGGAGTGGAGAGTGAGGATTCTGCTCCCTGAGAATTTTAGCTGTGTGTACAGAACCAAAGAAAAACCTTTCTACGCTAGCAGCATCCCCTAACTCCGGCTGCTCTTCCCTAATCCCACAGAGCCACTCCCTCGGAGATGGAGTAGGGGGATGGGAGGAGGCCATTGAACAGTGTCTCCAGGCCCTAAGGGAAAGGCCAACCTGATTCAATAGACCAGGGCCGTTCTGAAACTACCTATAACCTTTAAGAAACAAACATCAAAAAATAGTTCCCCTCAACAAGATGAATACAGGATTATGGTGGAAAATTAGGAAAATATTTAAGAAAGAGGAATTTCTGTCCTGAGTTTTTATAACCACGAAACTACTATTTTGTAGTAGTTTTCAGCCTTTCAGCCTTTTCTCTTAACATATATAGAATATGCAAACAGAAATTGAATCACATTAAACATACACATTTAATAGCCTTAACATGCCTTGACTAATTTTCACATAATAAATAATGATTCTATAATATAATTTGAGTAGATGAATGCTATTTTATGGTGTGGCTAAATATGACATAAGTTTAGTCAGTTTCCCATTTTTTTAATGTTTAGGTTGTTTCCAACTTTTTGCTATTATTAGCAACAATGCAATATACAACCTTGTAAATAAATCTGATTACATCTATGATTCTTTTCTTAAGATAAAGCACTAGGAGTTGAATTGCTAGAAGCATATGCATGTTTTATAGACTTTAATGCATAATGCCAAATTACCCTGGAGAAAGATGGAACCAATTTACATTCCCCACAGCCATGCACAAGAGTGCCCATTTACTCCATTCTGATCCTCAGTATGTATTACCATTTGTGTCATCCTCATGATTTGACAGATGATGAAAAATCCTTTGTTTGTGTTTTAAGTGCAATTACTAACGAAGTTGGATGTATTTTCATATACTTATTGAACATGATTTTCCTTTTGTAGTAAATTAAAATTGGCATCCTTTGCCAATTTTACTACTCATGTGTTCTTATGAATTTTCAAATCTTTATAAAGTAAGATTATTTCTCTATTATCTGTCAAACACATTGCAGGTTTTTTTCCAGTGTCTTTCTTGCCTTTTAATTTTGTTTAAGATTTTTTTTTCTCCTGTTAAGCACTTTAATTTCTATGTAGTTGAATCCATTATTTTCCTTAGTTTTCTGCTTTTGATTGTATGCTTAGAACACCTTCCTATGGTTTATCATTTAGTAAAATACCTTTAATTACTCATTTGCCAATTTTTTCAACTATTTGTATCTGTTGATTCTTTAAAATAACTTTAGAAGTATTTGTCAAGTCTCCCCTTCACCTCAAAAATTTCTCTTGGGATGTTGATTGAATTACTTTAAATGGATAGTTTAAATTGGTGGAGTATCTTTAAATTTATAATTTTATGTTAGAATGTAAGCTCCATAGGGGGAAAAGTACTGGTATTTGTATGTCTTATTCCCTGATATGTCCTAGAACATAGTATCCTGGACTTAGGTTCATTTCTAAACTAGTAGGTGCTTAAAAATTATTTGCATGGCTCAGCCAGTGTTGCTCATTGGTTGAACATTGACCTATGCATCAAGAGGTCACCAGTTTGATTCCCAGTCGGGCCACGTGCCCAGGTTTTGAGCTCTATCCCTAGGAGGGAGCATGTAGGAGGCAGCCAGTCGATGTTTCTCTCTCATTGATGTTTCTATCTCTCTCTCTCTCCTTTCCTCTCTTTCTAAAATCAATTTAAAAAACCCAAAAAGTATTTGCATTAATGGATTTTAAATTTTTTCATAAATAATATATGCCTTCTATTTATTTACTTTTTCTTTAATGTGCATCAAAAACGTTTAGGAATTATTTTCATATAGTTGTTAATTTTTTGTTAAGTTTATCCTGACAATTTTACATAACTTTATTTCAAAAGATCCTCGAATTAATTTTCTTTCTGTTTTTTTTTTTCAGTATCCAGGGGAATCATTGGACATATATATTTTTTAAACTAGCCCCTTTCAAATTCTTAATTTTTAGTATCGTCTCATTCAATTCTTTTGTGTTTTGTAGATAGAGAAATCACATAATTTGCAAGTAATGGTCATTTTGCATCCTTCATTTCAACATCTATTCTTTGGTTTATGTTTCCAGTTTTTTCATTGCATCTGTTAGAGTTCTCAGAAGATGTTCAGTAATAGGTTAGAGAGTAATTATTCTGGTCTTGTTTCAGACTTTAATGGGGATTTTTTTACCACAAGAGCTTGAGATGGTTGTTCTTTATTATGTTCGGGAAATATATTTTTATTCTGGTTTGATCGGGTTTTTCTCAGAAATGGATGTAGAATTTTATACATTGTGAGCATTTATTGATTTTCCTTTCCTTGAAATATGGATGAGATGAATTTTATTAATAGATTTCTATATATTGAACTCCTTTTTCATTCCTAAAATAAATCATACCTGGTCTTGATATATTCTTTTAAAAAGACTCTTCTGGATTTGATTCATTGGACTTTTATCAAGAATTTTTGCATCCATGTTCATACATGAGATTAGTCAGCAGTTTATTTTTGGGGCAATCTTTATTTTCTTTGACCTAATAGAGATAGGAAGTCTCATTTTTTGAATAGTTATTATTCTCTTGGAAAGCCATCTAATCTGAAATATTTTTTATAAATTTTTTTTCTGTTTCATCTGTGGTTTTTAAAAAAATCTATTTGGTTGGTTCTTGAGTAAATTTTGGTCCTATATTTTGTATGAAATAATCCACTTTGTGGAGCATTTCAAAATTATCAGTGTGATTTACAACATTATTTTTATCATTTAAACTTTCTGCTGTGAATGAGATGACTCCCATTCTCATTCCTGGTGCTGTGTATTACTGCTGTCTCTTTATTGGCCAACCCAGATATTGGTTTATTCATAGATCTTTTCACATAAGCCAATTGTTGGATTTCGTATTGGTTCTACTGATTTTCTTGTTCCCAGTTTATTGCTTTTGTTTTTATATTCAGTAATTCTTTTCCATAATTTTCTTTTAGTTTATTTTGCTGTTTATATTTTTTCTAGAGAAGAATAAAATGGATGATTTATTTTCATATTTAACCCAATAATAAAGATATTTAAGGCTATGAATTATTTTTCTCTGAGTATAAGTTTGGTCTTATCCCATGAATTTTGGCACATTGTATTTCCTTTATTGAGATTATTATAGGTAGGAGATTATTATTATAATTTTATTTTTATTCAAAGGGCTCTCTGGGATTGTATTTTCTCATTTTCAGATGGCTGAATTTGCATTCTTTTAAAGATTTGTTGATAATGTCTAGTTTTATTGCATTATGTTTAGAAAATGTGGCTTATGTGTCTGTGTTGGGGATCTATTGAGATTTTCTTTGTGGCCTAATAATATCATTTAAAAATGATATATGGGCCCTGACCGGTTTGGCTCAATGAATGGAGCATTGGGCTGTGGACTGAAAGGTCCCGGGTTTGATTCTGGTCAAAGGCATGTACCTTGGTTGCAGGCTCAGTCCCCAGTAGGGGGCGTGCAGGAGGCAACTAATCGATGTTTCTCTCTCATCAATGTTTCTAACTCTCTACCTTCTTCCTTCCTTTCTGTAAAAAGTCAATAAAAATATTTTTTAAAATGATATATGGGTATAGATTCATCTCTAGAGCATACTATTTAGTCTATATCTTCACTTACTGTTTTTAATTTTGTAATAAATGAGAGTTGTGTTGCCTTCCACTATAGCCTCATTTTGGACTAAATCTTTAATCTATCTAAAATGACCAACAAAATTGCCTTCTATCCAAAAGAATATTGCTTTCCCTTGACTTGTACTTTCATAATAATATTATGACCTCTGTTTAATTCCTGTTTATATATTTCCTGGCATACATCTGATGATTCTTTTCTTTTAACCAGTTTTATGTTACTTTATTTTTGTGTTTGTTTTTTTATTTTATTTTTAAACCTCCTATAGTGTTGTCTTCTGGCATCTATTGCTATAGTAGAAAAATCTGAAACAACCTATTTTTTGTTCTTTTGTAGGCAACCAGAAATTTTTTTCTAGATGTATGTAGATTTTGCCCTTATCTTGGTATTCCAGAAATGTTGTTAGGAAGCATATAATTGTAGGCTGCTGCTTCTTCTTTTTCTTAGTCCTCACCAGAGGATTTTTTCCATTGATTTATGGAAGGAGTAGAAGGGAGGGGGAGGGGGAGAAAGAGAGAGAAGCATCAATGTGGGAGAAACACATTGATTGGTTGCCTTCCACACATATCCCTACTGGGGCTGGGGAGCCTGCAACTGAGGTATGTGCCCTGCACTGGGAATGGAACCCAAGATCCTTTGGTCCATGACCAATGCTCTAACCAGTGAACCAAACTATCCAGCGTTATGCTTCTTTTAATTGACTCCACCTCCCTTCCAAATACAGTAAATCTTTGTAATATATATACATATGTTGCTTTCCAGTCCAGAAGTTTTTTCTATTAGATCAGTACTGATTGCCAGCTCTCTATATCCATCATATTTTCTCTCATCATTTTCATGTCTCTATCCTTATACTCTTCCATTTGAAAGAGAAACTGGGCTGACTAGCATTCTTCTTGTCTGTCAGGAAGACAGTTGGATGACAGGAAATTTGGTTAGTGTGCATCCAGGTGTCTGAGTCAGGGAATGCAGAGAAGGGAAATCTCAGTCATGAGTTCAAGCTCAGAGAGGTTGTTCTTTGTCCCACTCCATTTGCCTTAGAAGTTTCCTTCCTCCCTCCCTCCCTCCCACCCTCCCTCCCTCCCTCCCTCCCTCCCTCCCTCCCTCCCTTCCTCCTTCCTTCCTTCCTCCTCCTCCTTCCTCCTTCCTTCCTTCCTTCCTTCCTTCCTTCTGTAATGCAATAGTATGTCTTTCAGTCTTAGCTTTCAGGAGGTTTGGTGGGTTTTGCATCTTTTTGTAAGGTTTCTTAAGTAATTTGAATAAATGGCTTCACTAGATCTGAGTCATAACCTGGTGCACAGCCACCCTAACTTTTGTGAAGCGGGTCAGAATAAGCATTCTTTTTATTAAGACTCTGGAAGCAGAGGATGGAGACTCCTGTGGAGCCCTCTATCCTCTTCTCCTACCCTCAAGACTGTGGGTAGAATAATCTTCACAGACGGGTGTTGGGGGAGCCTCTGATACAGGATGTGGAGGATGTAATAGGGTGTGTTAAAACCCATTCTGGCCTCCTGAGCATCAGTGGGACTCCATCGATATTTGTAAGAGAAGGATCCAAAGAACTCTAGATCTGAAGACCTTCCCAAAAATAGAGGCCACACCCCCATCCACCTGGCTTTGTCTGGGGGCCTTCTGTTTTCGATATGCCTCCCTTCTTGCTGCCTGGGTGAAGCAAATAGGCAATTTCTTGTCAGGGTGATGCACAGAGAGGAGGAAGGGATCCCAGACTGGTCCATTTGAATTAGAAATTGTTGACTTGGGAATTTGTTTTTTTTTATTGTTCTTCTTGCCTGTTGAACTGGGTCTTTGGCCCACTTCTGTCCCTGTCAGCTACTGGACACATGCCCTGGAGGTGTACCACCCTTTTGAGTGCGTTTTCCTGACATGGGTGTTCGAGGCTTGCCGTGCTTGCTTTATGTTGGGGCAACAGCACCCAGTTCACCCTCATCCTCACACACCATCTCATTATTCCAGCTAATGGCAGATTTGTTTAAGAGACAGATCACACTGTGGAGTCTCGAGGCTTACAGAGATGGCAGAAGTTCCCAAAGAGCATTTTAATCCATTGAACTTTTTAAGGGATGCTGGGCAAGGCAGCATCAGGAGGCTTCCAGCCAGATGTCATTTAAGTCCAAACACTTTCCTATTGATTCTCTTATTGGTTTCTGGACACTGACAAGTTGGAATGCTTTGGCTCAGACACTCTCTTTTGCTTTCTTGAGGTCTGTAGGCAGCAGTCATCATGGTTAATGAGACAAGCTGGACATCAACTCCTAGACCCTTTGGGTGCCCTGAGGACAAGACTATCAGACCCTCTAGGTTCATTTCCAAGTCCCTTTCACAGCCCCGCCCCCCAAATTCCCAAAGAGAAACTATGAAGAACCAAAAGACACATCCAGAGGGGAGCAGACAAGGCCTGCTAAGGCCTGAAGCCCTTCAGCCAAACACAGCCACACTGACTTCTGGAAGGTTATGACTTGTCAGAAAAAGTTGAGGAATTTACTTCCTGGATGACTTTGGTGTTCTATTTGCCATGTTTTCAAATCAGAGAAAAAGTTATGATGCATAGTACAATTAACATAGTATAATAATAGCAAATCTAATGATTAGTTGAACTTCTTCATGAAAACCAACTAATGAAAGATACCCATATTTGAACTCTGAAACTTATTCTTGCTTTTATTTAATGCCCATCTTTAGACTTTATGGTAACCCTTTGGCTTTCTGAGAACCCTTCATTCTGTGACCTTAAGCAATACCATTCTTACCCAAGTAAGCAGAGGACTTTCCGATTTTCTCACCTGGATAAAGGTGAAAGAATGTTGAATTCCCTGCCTGTTGAAATATCTCATGCAGTTGGAGTGCCAGTGAGAATTTGGAAAGGACTAGGGCTAGGAAGGAGGGGCAGATGGGCGCACCTGACCCTGAGAGCTGCCATGTCCCCACCTTCTCCCCATGCAGACTTCTCCATGATGACGCCCATCAATGACCTCCACACAGCCGACTCCTTGAACCTGGCCAAGGGGGAGCGGCTCATGCGGTGCAAGATCAGCAGCGTCTACCGACTTCTGGACCTCTATGGCTGGGCCCAGCTTAGTGACACCTATGTCACGGTGAGGAGAGCATCTTAGAGTGGGCTGGGGTACTGTGTGTGGCCTCAGAAAATCCAAAGGGAGAACTCCTGACTGTTGGCATGGACATGGCATTGCTTAATGGCCTTTGGCCAAAATGCTGAGCCCTTCCAAGGGTTCTAACCACTGTGGTCACCTGAAATAATCTGGCCAATGGACATGTCTCTTTATGAGGAGCTGGGAACTCCTGGATCCTATTTCTAGGGCTACCCTTGACAATCAAGAGATTCTCCTTGTAGCTCCATTTCTTTAGTTCCAAATAAAGACCAAGTTCTCTCATGGCTCGAGGTGGGGGTTGGGGAGATAAAGATCCTTGAGAGGAAGATTTGGGTATAGCAGATTCAGGGAAAGAGGGGATTCAAACCGAATGTCATTGACAATGACCTTCTTGCCGCTGAGAACACGTGTCTTTCCTCCAGATGAGAGTCAGCAAGGAGCAGGACCACTTCCTCATTAGCCCGAAAGGAGTTTCCTGCAGTGAAGTCACAGCATCCAGCCTGGTGAGTACAGTCCAGCGTCTCACTGCTCATTCCTATTGAAATGACAGCTCCCACAGTGAGAGGTCATCTCCAAGTTAACCACTGCCATCCTGTCCCTTGTTGAGCTTACAATCTGGTGGGACAAGAAGACACATGGGCACCAAAACAAATGGAGTTTCAGAGCATGATGCCACCACAAGACCAAATGTGAGGTGCAGGCAGCAAGTGTAGTAGGAGGAAGAGATTGGCCTTGTCCTCTGAGCCTGGGGTTGTACCACAAAGGCTGTGAGTGGAAAGGCCTTTCTGCATGGGAGATACATTAGAATGGCAGCCAATGCTTTGTCCCAAAGCAATGCAAGACCTGGCTAGCGCTGGTGCCATTAGAGACAGCTTCTGGCAGATCTGCTCCTTTATGTGTGGTAGGGAGAAACTTCCAGAAGCTGGTTTTAAGCAAGAAAGATTTCTGGGTGTGAGAGGGAAAGCAGGAGAAAGGACTGTTTTAGAAGCAGAAAAAGGCCCCATGTTTCTTAGATACATGAGCTACCCCTGATGTACCAGCTGTTGTACCTGGGGGAGGGGCATGCCACTCAGATGCTGCCAGGCTTGAGACACTCAGATGTTGAGTGGGTCTCAGTTTAAAGAGCACAGACAAAGTCACAGAATTTCTGGTCAGGGATGGGCCTCGAGGACTGCCAATGTCACCTTACAGGCAGGAGAGAACCCTGGTGCTCAGTGAGGGTAAGTGACTTGTGCAGGGCCAGCCAAGGAGGCCATGGAAGAGTCAGACAGGGACCATGAATACAAGGACAGCACAGGCTCTGTCTTTAAGGCATTCGCGATTGAGGTAAGGGATAAGGGGAGGCAATCAGTGATTAAACTCCAACTGAAAAGTGCCCTGAGATGAAGGAAGGTTGGGGAACCTAGGGAAGAGGCACTGGGCTCACTGGGTACTGTAGGAAGTAGAGGTGGCAAAGGAGGAACTTCTGGGTTGAAATGATGATGAAGGAGTTCTTAGGAGCTCACTATGGAAAAGGAGATTCAGACCATGGCAGCAGGGAAGGACTGGGCAGAGGGGACCATGTCCTCAGCAGGAGGGCATCATGCACCAAGCCCAAATGCACACCACAGCCCAGAACAGGTGAGTGACGGAGTCTGGCTCCCATAGTTAATGTCTGGAGGTAAGGCAGGGGAGGTGATAGGGACCTGATGCTAAATGGCACTGCAGGCCTCTTACGGCACTTCAGCTTTATTCTGTTGGACATGCAGGACCTCTCAGGCATTGTCAGCAGGCAAGTTGATGCAATCAGGTTTCCAGTGTATAAATTGCCCTCTGACAACTGTGAAACTGACATCATGACCACCAGTGAGGGCTGTGACAATCAGCCAGAGGGAAAATTTTGGTCCAGCAGCTTTAGTGGGCCTGGCAAACAGCTGGAATGGGGGTGTGGGATTGAGTTTGAGTTGGTGGCATGTTCAGGAAAGAAGTCAGTTGGCATTTGGTTATCCTAGCTCAGAAGAACTATGGCCTAGAGACATAGGTTTGAGAGTCATGGGCATGAGATGTTCAGGGTGAGTGTTTTGACTTAGTGCTGTTGTGTATGGTTGCATAGCTTATACACTGCACAAGAGAGCAGAGAGCTGGTTGGTGAGAGAGGGGAAAGGGTAAAAACCAACCTGTGTTCCACTGGGCTTGTGTTTCAGATTTGCTCAGTGGAAGCCATTCACACACACCAAGACCTGTGACCCTGATGCTGTCCTCAAGATGGGGCTGTTCTCATTTGGACAAAGGCACTGTATGGGGTAGTGGCTATTATATTAGGCTGTAGATTCTTTTCTTTTAAATCCTTACCTGAGGATATGTTTTTATTGAGGTTAGAGAGAGAGAAAAACATTAATTGGTTGTCTCTCATACATGCCCCAATCAGGGATCAAAGCCACAACCTAGGTATGTGCCCTGACTGGGAATCGAACTCACAGCCTTTTGTTGTATGCGTTGACGCTGCAATCAGCTAAGCCAACTGGCCAAGGAAAGGCTATAGAGAGTCTTACAGTGACAACAGATCACACATCCAAGGCCGATATAAGGACTGAGATCAGAGGGAACTCTGAGCAGGCCACACCTCTGAGGAAATGGGGGAGCTGGGCTGACAGAGGCACCTGAAATGGGAGTGTGGCTGCCACTTCCAGCGGTCAGCCACTTTGAAGTCATGTTCATTCTGTAGAACTCACTTAAAATAGACTTTTGTAAGAGGGGATTCTTGAACATCCTCCTGGTGGTTTTGCTTAAACAAACGATGTCAATAGCCTGTCCCTTTCTTTGGTACCACCTTGTCTGCTGGGCCTTCTGGAATGGGGGAAGGTGGGAAGTTTGTGGAACTGCCCGGAGTGCTGCATTCAGAATGAAATGGTGGTACGATTTCAAGGGTCAAAGCTGTCGTGATTTTTAGAAACTATGCTCTAGCTTGTTAATAATGCCAGGGCACACCTGTTGTCGATGAGTTAGGCTATACAGCTGCAGGGAGATTGCACCCTGGGGACCTGGGGGCATGTTCAGTAAGAGGGTGTTAGGAGGGGACTCATTTCAAGATTTGTGCTTGTGTTGGGTGATTTGGGGGGTGTTCTGAGAAAGAGATATTGCCTTAGCTAGTATACTGTCAGACGCAGGGGCGAGTCTGTGAGGAAGGGACGGGGGGTGATAGGAGGAATGAAGGAAGCTGAAGCTGCTATTAGTAAAGAAGCTCCAGGGTCTCCATGAGGGAGGTGACAGTCATTTTTGTGCTTCTGCAGTGTTGTTTTTGTCTGTGCTTAGACAGGGATAAGGAACAGTCTTTTGTCTTGCTTGTCACAGTCATAAGTGACCTTCTCTGATGGTGATGTTCTGTGAGATTGTTTAGGTTAAGCAAGGGACACCACAGCCTAACTTATGCCAGGCCAGCCAGAGCCATCAGCAGTTTTGTGTGTGTGTGTGTGTGTGTGTGTGTGCGCGCGCGCGCGCTATTGCTAATGACTAGTTTCTACTTGTCCTTTAAGACCTAGCTTTTGGGGGATTTGGTAAATGGTTGTTTATTATACTACTAGAGGCCTGATGCATGAAATTCGTGCAAGAGTGGACCTTTGCAGCCCTGGCTTCGTCTGGAGGGCCGTCTGGATTGTCATTCTGCAGTTTGGTCATTTGGTGGATTTGCATATTACACTTTTATTATTTTAGATTCTCTTTATCTTTGTATGTGATTTTTTTTTAAATTCAGAAGAAAAAGTAAGCAAAAAAAATACAGAAGATGTATTACAGAATTATAAATCTGAACCTATACAATGTTATTAACCAATGTCACCCCAATAAATTCAATAAAAATTTTAAAATTTTTTCAAAAGAAAAGGTGCAGCTAAGATGTTACTCTCCTGGGAACGCTTTTCTGATTCCCCCATTCTGCCAGGATCAAAGATTCCTCCATCTGCTTTTAGAGAATTCTCTGGATGATTCTAGTCCAGCACCTGGCTACTTGAAGTGTGGTCTGCGGACCAGCAGCCCGAGTGTCACTTGGTCGCTTGTTAAAGGAGGCGCTCAGCCCATCCTGGGCCTGCAGAGTCAGAATCTGCATTTTGAAAGGATCTCTGGGTGATTCTGGCGCACAGTAAAGTTTGAGAAACTGCTGTAACGTTTTTTTATGCTGAATTATAGCCCTCGTGTCCCACGTTAGACTGGGCAGTCACTGGGGCTGGGGCTCTCCCCCACCACCAAGCACAGCATTGCTAAGATGTAGTGGATGAATGAACACGAGTGGGTAGCCATGTGCTGGCTTATCTCTGGGGATGAAATGATGGTCCTCTGCCTGTCCTGTGGCTGTTAAGTCTCTCTTCTTCCCTGGCCCAGATCAAGGTGAACATCCTGGGAGAGGTGGTGGAGAAGGGCAGCAGCTGTTTCCCGGTGGACACCACGGGCTTCTGTCTGCACGCGGCCATCTACGCAGCCAGACCCGATGTGCGCTGCATCATCCACCTGCACACGCCGGCCACTGCTGCGGTGAGTGTCGGCTCTCCAGCCAGCATTTCGCTCCCTGAGGCCAGCGGCAGACCCATGGGACCTGCTTCTCTGAGATGCCCCCTGAGTTAAGACACAAGATCCCCAAACAAGTAACAATCCCATCATTTAATCTGGAAAGATGTCCTGGAACCCACACCAAAGTGAGGACAAGGACCACCCAATGTGGGGCTCCTAATCCTCTCCACCTTTCTAACTACAGAAGTCTTGGTTTGGGGGGAAAAGGTTAAGATGTGTGATGTCTGCCCCACTGCACCCCCCTGCCACTTACACAAACTGGCACCACATACCAGGTGATGCCATCTCTTCAGTCTCTCTATTCAGGGCAGTCCTGTTGGCCTGCCCCTCCCCCCCCCCACTCCTTTTCTGCAGCCCAGGCTCTGGTGAGGAGAGATCTCAATAGAAGATAAGATGTTGGGAGCTTGGACTTACCCACTTTTCATAGCCTGGGTGGGCTGAGATCTGGGGATGGGGCAAGGAAAATGGGAGAGAGTAGAATAAAGATACCTCCCCTATCCCCCTCCCTCCCTCCGCCCAGGGATCTTGGTCTTGGGGAAATTCCCTCAGGGTCTCTGGGCAATTTCTCCATGTATGCCTAAAACACTCCCTCCTTCCCTCCTTCCCTGTCCCCACAACCCCCCCTCCCCCCAAGGATCTTGGTCTTGGGGAAAGTCCCTCAGGGTCTCTGGGCAATTTCTCCATGTATGCCTAAAACACTGCAATGTTGCTTGGAAAGACAGCAGACAAGCCGTTTTGGTTGTCTCAGCCTTTACTCCACCGTGTCCAGCCCCCAGGCCTCATACCTACAGGGCAGAGCAGACTTGTTACTGGCCTGTGGTTTCTGGTTTTTGGTTTTCTCAGCAAAACCCATTCATTATGAGTAGAGGCCTTCAAGAATTTGGACCAAGACTGGATGATGTATTTGTGCCAAGTGTGCCAAGCCTCGGCTTACTCCTGGGGCAAAATGAGTAAAGGAGGCCAAGAGGCTCTTCAAACCTCTTGCTTTTAATAAAAGGCAGAGTGTGGTGCTTGGGGTTGCAATAGGGTTTTAACCCTGTCCCCTGGCACTCTTGCTGCCTCGTTGCTAGTAAAATGGGGCTTTACGATGGGTGTCCCTTAGTGAGTTGTGGCTGTTTCTGCACTGATCTCCAGGCTGAGGTTCTCCACCAACCCACCCCAGTGGACTCTGGGCCCTGCTTTATCCCATCCTGCTGCCAGCTCCACACCCCCCCCCCCCCCCGCCTCTTCCCAGAGTCCTTGGACAAGAGCAGTGCAGGGGGCTGGCAGCAGTAATAGCTCTCTCGAGTGCATTCTTTGCAGCAATTTTAGGTGATATATTGATGTGGTTGCTGTGGAAATTGTGATGGAAGGATGTTAGAAGAAGGAGCCAGAAAGCAAGACCCCAGCCAGGTGGAGAGTCTAAGGGTCCCCACACCCATCCCCAGAGTAGAGTTGACTGTGTCACTCTGAGGGAAGGCACTGGGGGAGCGAAGGCGCTAACCTTGTGCTATCTCACTGAAGGTGTCAGCCATGAAGTGGGGCCTCCTGCCTGTCTCCCACAATGCCCTGCTGGTGGGGGACATGGCCTATTATGACTTCAATGGTGAAATGGAGCAGGAAGCGGATCGGATCAACCTGCAGAAGTGCCTTGGACCCACCTGCAAGGTTTGGCTCAGCTGTTCCGGGAAGATGTTTTGGTGGGAGCTTATCAAAAGCTGAAGTTACAAGTGACACATGTTTATTGGATGATGTTTAAAAATCTCTTTCTTAGGGTGATTGTTCAATGATTTTATATTTGGGTGTTTGTGTCGAGAGAAGGAACAAGGAATTGCAGCTGTGTGTGCCCCGGGATTGGATATGGAAATTGATATGAATAGGAGGCTTAAAGTTTTAATTGGCAATTTGCTCCTGTGCAGATCCTGGTGCTAAGAAACCATGGCGTGGTTGCTCTCGGTGACACCGTGGAGGAGGCGTTTTACAAGATCTTCCACCTGCAGGCTGCATGTGAGATACAGGTGAGCAAGTTCTCCGGGGAATCTGGGGAGCAACTCTGACAGTGGACAAAGGCCACCCCTCACCCCCACCATTCGCTGTGATTCAGGAAAGTTTGTGAGCCAGCCATCTAAAAGCCTTGCCCTTTTCTTTGCTTTGGCACCACCTTATTTGTCTAAAGTTTCACACTTAGAAGCAGTTTTGTAGCTTTGAAAAATCTGTCACCATTGTCTAACAACCAACGCCCAACTCTTGGGGATCATTGTCCAGAATGGGGAACTGCCTGGGCTCATCAATGGGACAGCAGGAGAAACCGTAATAGGACAGACAAAAGTTTTTCTATCCTCATGTATTGCCTGCTAGGGTATACCTGTTACATCTAGCTGTGCCCAATAGACACCACACAGATTTTTTCTCCCCTCCCCTCCCCTCCCCTCCCCTCCCCTCCCCTCCCCTCCCCTCCCTTCTCTTCTCTTCTCTTCTCTTCTCCCTTCCCTTCCCTTTCCTTCCCTTCCCTTCCCTTCCTTCCCTTCCCTTCCCTTCCCTTCCCTCCCTTTCCTTCTCTCCCCTCCCATCCCTTTCCTCCCCTCCTATCCCTTCCCTCTCCTCCTCTCCCCTCCCCTCCCTTCCCCTTTCTTCTTTTCTCTCTTTCCTTGTTCCCTCCATCCCTCCCTCCTTTCTTTTGAGGAGGCTAGTTTGCAAAGACTATGAACATAGTCTTTTCCAGAAAGAGAAGTGGAGTATAGGACAAGGTGGAATGTTGACATGGCAGGCTAAACACCAAGGAACCCCTAGAGGGATGTGCAGGGAGCCCATCATGAAGTTCTTCTAACCAGTGAGAGATGAGGTGGAGGGGGGCTGGTTGCCAGTGGTTATGGGACCCCTAGAGGAGTTGGTGAAGAAGCAGTAGGAAAACAGACACACATCCTATGGCCTTATCAGATAGGTGGTGCTGGATAAGCAACTCCTTGCCACACATTCCTTTCAGGGTAGTAATAATGTGAGGGATCTGTAGGGGACTTTGTGCAGCTAACCGGGCTCCATCCTCCCCAGCTCTGGACTATGTGCCCTTGGGTTGAGGACTCGCCCTCTGTGAGCCTCTGTTTTCTCAACAGAAGAGGCCTTATGAGGACAGCCTTTCAGACAAAGGAGAGGTGTTGCTGATTGCATTTGGGGGACTCTATTGACAGCAGAAGAGTCTTGCCACTCCAGGATGAGTCAATTCTCCGTAGGGCCCTTTTGGTGTCCTGTCTGTCCTCTCCTGGCTGGTCTGGGCAGAGCAGCGCCCGAGGAAGAAGGCCTGCCTTTCTCTTGGGAGTTTCAGGGAAGGGGATTATTTCAGAGGCATCACTAGTGAAAGGAACAAGTGGTTCCTTTCTCAGTGGTTTGGAAAGAAATATGTTGAGAGGGTAGTTTTTACGACAGTGATAAAGAGGTGTTAGAGGAGTGGTATGAGATTAACACCACTCTCTCCCCCCCCCAAAAAGAACAAAACCCAACAGTGGTCAGTGGTCAGAACAGGAGGTGGAATAGGGCCAAAGCAGTGCTTTCTGGTGCGCCCCCCCCCCCCGCCCCCTAACTGGAGACACTGGCCCTGAGCTCTGTCCCCTCACAGGTTCTCAGGAGCCCAGCAGAGCCTCTGATATGCCCACTTTCCCTACTCCACGCTCGAGCTCATTAAGAGTTCCCTATCTTCCTTCTGAAGAAGAGGCTGCCATGAAAAACAGTTCTTATCTCTTTGCAAAGACAGCAGCCCTAAGAATGAATAGAGAGAGATGTTCGTGTTAACCACCCCTTCCCCCCATGGTGAGGGGTGTCCCTTCCAGGCTTCAGGCCCTCAGAAATGGGCACTGTGCAATTTAGCCAAAGGTAGGATGGCATTGTTGGCAGCTCACTAGCTGCTTCTCTTGGCTCTGCCAGCTGTCACTTTCTTTTCAGTCAAGACTGGTTTGATGTGACCTTGTTTATGTGCATCAGGCAATGAAGGCAGATAACCTTGGAAAAGCTCCAGGGGCTTCTTCTAACTGGTGAGGCAGGGAGGCTTCTAGGGGGAGAAATGAAACTGGAAAGTGTGGAAGGGAACCCAGCAAGGTTAACCCAGAGGTTTAAGGCATGGAGATCCCAGGTCCTGGCAATTTGCAGATGCTGTTGGGATCCCAGCATCTGGCCGGGTCATTTCTGGTTGAACAACTAACATGGAAATACTCTTTCCATTGTAGGTCTAGTTTTCTTCTTCAGTGACTTTGACAAACAAGCAACTGTGATGTAGTAGTTCAAGACTCAGAGCCTATTTTGTTGTATTGGGACAGTATTCTCTTTGCTCCCCATTAGTTTGAGGTTCTAGGAAACTGGGTCATCCCCAGCTGACAGAAGCAGTTCCCTCCTCTGCTTACAGGCAGTGGGGAGAAGCTCAGGCAGTTCTCCATCTGCTACCGATCGTCATGGAAACCAATGGAGGATGAGAGAGGTGGGAGGAGGCAGCTCTTGCAAGAATGTAGGCAGTTCTCTTTTCCTCCATGAATGACAAGTACCCAGGGGATATTGCTTCTCAACCTTCCATGTTAAAACCTCGTACTTTGTCATAAATATTTACATTGCATTCCATATGTATCAGGTGTTATTCTAAGTGCTTTACAAATATTACCTTCAATAAACCTTGTGAGATAGATAGTACTATTTGCATTTTATAGATGAAAAAAACAGGCACAGAAAGGGCAAATCACTGCCCAAAGTTACAGTAAGTAAGTAAGTGGCAGAGCCAGGATTCAAACCTAGGCAGCCTGGGGTCTGAGTCTGTGTTCTTAAACACTCTACTGCCTGGCACTGCCTCTCGGGGCAGTGAGTGTTGGTGGAAAAGGTCAGCTGACAGGACCTCTCTTCAGGGAGCTGGCACCTGGGCAAGATGGGGTCCAGAAGGAACCAGGTAAATTGATCAGCCAGGTGGAATGCACTACCTGTGAGAGCTCATTCATGTGCTGAGCCTGAGTGGTGGGCGCGAGGGACTTCAGAACTAGCAAACATGGCAGCAGAGAGTGGAGCTGGGACCAGTAGATTTCAGCTCACTGTAACCTGTGTCAACTCACTGTGACCCTATAACACTTGGACAGCTGTGTAACAGGTACCTCCCAAGCATGGAGCTGGCCACTTCCTCGGGAAATCAGACAGCGACTCTTACTGTTGGTGGGAGGATGGGATAAATGACCTCTAAGGTCTCTATCTTCCCAGGGTTAAAAATAGAGCCTTTCATTGGACACATGTCTTGCATAAAAAGGGCAGGGAGAATTAATGGCATCTCCTTGGGAAGGTGGCCTGGTTGACTGCCAAGAAATCTCATTTGTTACGCTGGTGAATTTAACTCTCCAGGGCATGACTGGGTCCTCATGGGATCATAGACCTGTGTTCATCAGCAAGCTGTTTCCTTTCATTTTCAGTAAAAAAAATACAACTGTCACCAAAACTGAAACTCTGAAGGCTTATATAGTAGGAGCTGCGCCTCTGTAATAAGCAGGCATACATGGAATAGCAAATATTAATTAGAATGCTAGTGTAGTGATACATAACACGAAACTCCTGGCTCAGCTACTTTCTGTAGCTGAACTTGCCCGGGAAGCCAAATCATAACCAATTATATACAAGTGGCAGATACGAGGAGTAAACCGAATGTACTATTAAATGAGCATGGACTTTGAAATAAGGGAATTAGTTAGATCAATAATGTGTTTTAGGATCATCCTAAAATCGTCTGCTGTATACACACATCTCTTGCCCTGATACTCAAAGTCTGCTGCCTGTGACCACCTGTGTCATCCCCTCCCCACAGAGCCTTGACAGGGACAAACACTCTGAGCCCGCCGGTGAAAGCTGGGTCCCCCTGCACAGTGCCCGGCTCCGCACCGTCAGCCTTCCCTCCATCTCCTCTGGGTTTCCTTGACTGGCTGATCCCATCCATCATGGATGACACATTCTTCCTTTGACCTGATAATTCAGTCCATCAAGCTGCACTCATATTTCATAGCCTGGAAGCCAGCCTATTTTTCTCAAGTGACTTTTTTTTTAATGGGAGATACTCCAAATGCACAGAAAAATGCAGAGAATGTTATAATAGCATATACCTGCTATCCACCACTCAGATTTAACAAATATTAACAGCCTTTTTGCTTCAGATATTTCCTCTTAAGGTAGGGTGAAATAAAACATTACCGACTTTACGTCATTGTTAGAACCCTTTTTAATCCCAGGCTCCCACTTTCCCCAGAAACCATCACAGTCTGAAGTTGGTCTGTAACCCAGGTCACTCTCAGTTTTCTGTGCTGTTTTATGCTTAAGGTGTAGCACTTGCTATGTTCTCTATAAAAAATAAGTGGCATTAAGAAAGGAACGTCTAATAGCTCTTTCCCTGGAATGGGTGCATGCCCAACAAATTTGGGGTGAAATTTCCTCTGGGAGGAAAAAAACAAATACAGCTCAGCTTTCCAGCCCATTTCTGTTCCTCATCTTCCTTTATCCCCATTCTCCATTACACACATGAGCTTAGGTAAGTGCACAGAGGTATGTGTGTATGTACACATGTGCATGCACACACACGATTGAGGGCCCTCTGCTCTTTGCCTCAGGTGTCCGCTCTGTCCAGTGCCGGGGGAGTGGAGAACCTCATCCTCCTGGAGCAGGAGAAACACCGGCCCCATGAGGTGGGCTCTGTGCAGTGGGCGGGGAGCACCTTCGGGCCCATGCAGAAGAGCCGGCTGGGGGAACATGAGTTCGAGGCCCTCATGAGGATGCTGGACAACTTGGTGAGTCTCCTGCCATGATCCTCCGAGGTCAGTCTGTTGAGGCTTAACCCCAGGACCAGTAAAGAGCTATCATTTATTTTTGGTTAGAAAGCTTCCATTGGGAAAAGAGGTCACTTTTCTGAATTAATCAATAAATTCAGTATAATTCTTTTAAGAACAGGGAATTTAGCAAAATGGACTTCCAGGTGAAATTCAGAATATCTAGGAAAATCCTATAAAAAAAAGAAATTAGGGATAATCATCCCACCACATGGAAAAGTAGTAAACAGAGAAGCGGTAGTACAGAATGGCCAGGCCAGTCAGTGCGGCAGCTTCGAGAATCCAGGAGTAGATCCCAACCATACAAGCATTCAACACAGGCCAAACATAGAGCAGTAGAAAAAACTAGACTGCTAGCCACTTGGAGAAGAAAACTTAGGTGGATTGCTACCACCTTCCTTTCAACTAGACGAATCCCCGATTTATCAAAAATTAAAACAAATAACTCCTACAGGTATTAAAAAACAGATTAATATTCGTGATGCTCTTGTACTGAGCAGACTTTGTCAAACATGGCAGGAAAGCCTGAAGTCATGATGACAAGTACTGACTGTTATGATGGCATTACAATTCAAAATTTGCATTTTTTAAACCACTCCCCCCACCATAAGCAGAGCTACAAGACAAACTACAGGGGTAGATATCTGCAATACCGGTGATAGTCAATGCACTAGAAAGAGTTAGTACAAATCAGTGTGAAAAAGAAAAAACATCTCAGCAGAAAAATGAAGCAAGAACACAAACAATTTACAAAGGAAGAGATTTGAATGGCCATTAAATGTAATTTAAAACATTCGGTTTCACTAGTAATGCCCAAAAGAGCAAAACAGAGTTAGAGAAGACAGGCAGCGCTAAGAATTGCTCCATCGGCCGCCAAGGTTCCTGGGTGTTCATTCTCACTGAGCAGAACTCGGTTCCGCGTTTGTGGGACATGGTCTTGCTTGGGAGACAGCAATGTCCCGTAGTCAGATTTTGGGGTTCTAAAAAGGAACTAGTTACGGAGCCATAGAGTTGAGCTAGGGAGGGCTGACTGTCAGAATCCACTGGGAAACTTAAAAATCCTGTAGCCCAGATGGTACCACATCCAACGAAACGGGCAGGGCTGAGGTGGGCCCAGCATCAGCATGTTTAAAGTTCCCCGTGGTCCCAATGTGCAGCCAGGCTTGGGACCCACTGCAGCAGCTGCAGAGTTGGACCTGTGTTTAGGTAAGGAGTCCTGTCATAAGATTCCAGGAGTTTTCTCAGCCCTGATCAGAGGACTCATTGGGGTGGAGGAAGGGAGAGATTGGGGCACCAAGAAAGGACCAATTCTGAGATCCACCAGAGAAGCAGCAAGGTCCAGGCTGTGCTGTGGAGATTTAGGTTTAAACCCGGTCCTTAGATAGAAGGGGGTGAAGTGCCTTGGGGGAGGGGGTGTGGGTAGGCATGCTGGTGGATTCAGACCATTTTCCCCACATGAAGTGGTTCTCTTTTTGTCCCTTTTAGGGCTACAGAACAGGCTACACATACCGCCACCCCTTTGTTCAAGAGAAAACCAAACACAAAAGTGAGGTGGAGATTCCTGCGACAATCACAGCCTTTGTGTTCGAGGAGGACGGCACCCCGGTGCCCGCCCTGCGGCAGCATGCCCAGAAGCAGCAAAAGGAGAAGACCCGCTGGCTCAACACGCCCAACACCTACCTGCGGGTCAACGTGGCTGACGAGGTCCAGAGGAGCATGGGCAGCCCCCGGCCCAAGACCACAGTAAGGCGGGCGGAGGGAGGCTCTGCTGGGAGAGGTGGGTGGGGGGAAAATGCCTGGTTGCGTTTATGGGCTATGCAGCTTTAAAGTAGGGGAACAAAAGAAATCTCCCCTGGCCATGTGTTAGTACAAGCCCCCCCTTGGGGTTTCCTATCTGGAGCAATTGTTCATGCCCACGGAGCTGTTTCTTGCACTGAGTTTTGGGGTCCAGAGGATGGCTGGACCAGGTCACCCCCAGCAGCACAAAAGTGAGGAGCAATTAATTTTTGCTTCTTGATCCCACATCAAGAAGGGAATTCTGGGAAGTTCAAGGATGGGTATCCAACATTTGAAGTGCATATCTGATGCAAACCCAGTAGATGGGTGGGATATTCATTTCTATTATGTTGTCCTCTCCACCACATACATCCTAACTCTTAATTTGATTTTTTATTAACATTAAAGTAGCTGGCAGCCAAATAGAATAGCTTTTCATTGGAGAAAAAAAAAGAACAGATAAAAAGAAGCCCTGCAAAGTAACATGGAGTCATCTAATCCGTAAGCTCCAGTGGCCACCTGTCTGTCAGCGCTGGTTACCAAGGGGCTGACCCCTACTCTTACGTGTTCTTTATGGCTCTTGACCTTCTTTGCCTTCCTGCTCTGAGGGACAGTCATCACAGAGGGGAGATAACATGTATGTACAGGCTTGCTGACCTTCCATGTAGGCTGGTGGGCCCAGATCCCATGGAGCAGACCCCTGGGGAGGACATGTGGGCCTTATTCTTTGCTCACCCACCTGGCCTTGTGTGTGTGCAGTGGATGAAGGCTGATGAGGTGGAGAAATCCAGCAGTGGCATGCCAATACGGATCGAAAACCCAAACCAATTTGTGCCTCTCTATACCGACCCCCAAGAAGTGCTGGACATGCGGAACAAGGTAGGGTGCTAACTAATTGTCCCTTCATCTGTTCTCCCTCAAGAGTAGGGGTGGGGTGAGGATGCACCTGGCTTACCAACACCCCGGATGCCTCTCACAGGAAAGAAACTGCTGTTTGTTGGCTCTGTCCCAGGCACTGTGCTGAGTGCTGTACTTATGTGGCCCTGCCAAACCCTCTTACAGGAGAGGTGCTTGCCTCAGGCATTAGATGTGTTTAAGAGATCTGCCCACAAATTGAATTTTTATTAAGTTTATACTATTTATGCTATCATCCTTTTGGCCAGGATTTCAAAATCCTTGGCATTTATTTCCCCACCTTTGCTTTACAGTTCACTTACATTCCTAATGGCACTTTAAGAACTGCAGTTGTGGCTGACCACCTCCAGCAGGTCAGATACACGCCCACATCTGTGTTTCAGTGTGTGGGCGGGCCTCCAGCAGTGCTTGTCTAAAATGCAGATTCCTGGGTCCTCCCTCCTCCATAAGAGATTCAGATTCTGTAGATATGGGCTGACCCCAGGATTCTGCATTTTAAACAAAGCCCTCAGGGGCTTCATAGGAATATTGAAATTTGAGAATCTCCCTCCAGGGTTGAATATGGCTCCTTTTACTCTTCACCTCCTATAGTTACCCTCTCCAAGTCAATGAGACGGGTGTTGTACCGAACCTGCTGAAACAGACAAGGAGACCGTGTCAGAGTGTTAGAAATAGGGGAGATAGGCTCCCACACTGCTAGAGGACCTGTTTAGACCCAACACCACGGGACACCGGGTACATAATGCCCCTCCCAAACTCCCCAGGCTGACCACACACTGAGCTTCTCTCCCCCTCTCTCTCTACATAGATTCGAGAACAAAACAGGCAAGATGTGAAGTCGGCAGGGCCCCAGTCCCAGCTCCTGGCAAGCGTCATCGCTGAGAAGAGCAGAAGCCCGGTACAGCAGAGCCAGCCCCTGTCTGGAGGGGAGACAAGTTTGTCTTCTGAGTCTTCAGTGCCTGGGGCTGGGCAACAGGACCTCTGAGTCCTCATGCCCACTCCCCTGTGCTCTTGGGTGCTGGTGCTTTTGCTGCAAAACAGATGCTGTGAGGACCAGGGACAGTGTGTGCCCTACCCTGTGAGCCTTGGGTGGGGCAGCATCTGCCCGGCCTGCTGACATCCATGCTTTCCCCATGGATCTCCTCTCTGCCCTCTATTAGTATCTTGCAAAGTGGGGACCACAGAAATGTGGCTAGCAGCTCCCAGACCTGCCTGCCCTGAGCTTTTCTGGCCTCTGCATGGATACGGCATCGTGAGACTGTAGCTTTGGGACGATGCTCATATGCTCTCAGAGGGGAGGCATGTATATACGGACCAGTGCTCCTGCACTGGAGGGGGCAGGTAGTTGCTCACAAACCCACACAGAGTGAGAGAGTATAAAGTCGTCGTTTCCATGCTTGAGGTAAAACAGTGTTTGTCTAGTGCTTAGCAAAAGGGGTGAAGGTCAGAATTCTGGCTCATGTTGGAAATCATTGTTGCTCATTGCAAACTAGCGGTGGACATGGCATCTTCCTTAGCAGGAAGAAAGGGGGAAATACAGGCGTCATTCCTCCCTGCTGAGCAAACAGGTGAGGCAATGATTTCTGATCGGGCTGCAGCCCATAAGGTGGGTGCCCATTGGCAAAAATGTGAAGGTTATGCCATCGTACCATCTCCATCCCCACTCCCCCCTCAACTCAGCCAAGATGAGGAACACCACATGTGCCACAGGGCCAAGGATAGAAATATTGCACGACACCGCGGGGAGGTGAGAGTTTAAGACAAAGCAAAATTGTGAAAAACCGCCATTTATATTAAGTGCTCTCCATGAAGTCCCTCTTCTTGGAATCCTGTCCTGGCCTCTCTTTTGAACCCCCTGATTCTATAAGATTGGCCAGGGCTGCTCTCTGTTGGAAGGAGCTCATGAGAAGGATGGCCTGATGTGCTGCCTGGTGCAGGCCAGCTGCTCGGGGCTCCCCTCCCCTGGGCTTTCCTTCCTTTGGCTCCTCCTTAGCGTCACAGCATCGCAGTCATGAAGGCCAAAGTGAGGATGCTGGCTTAGGAAAAGGGAGTGTGGAACCTGAACTTTAGTCCTTGTCCTGAGCTAGCGGGGTCAAAGGGTTCCTGAAGCTTACATAAGCTTACCTAGCTGGTGAGCTGCCCAGAGCAAGGGACTGGCTCCCCAGAGATGGGGAAACAGTGCTTTTGCCAATTTCCCCACAGGGACCTCAGACAAGGCCATTGAAGATTCGAGATTCAGGACCTTGGTCCCCTTGTCATTTATGACTGTGCAAAACAGGACCAACACTTTGTACCAGGAACGCTGAAGTCGCTGTGTGTTTCACTGCTGTGTGGTGCAGCTTGTGCTGCTTTGCGGGGGTGGGGGTGGGGTATGGTGGGAACAGCTGGCATGAAGCGGGTTGAGCCAAGCTTTGCTTGCTGGATTTGGCTGACTGACTTTGGGCCGCTGACTGTACTTGCATAGGAATGGCTTGCAAGCGTCCACAGGAACGATTGCAATAAAGGTGTGTCTTCCTTCTGCTTGGGAGCATCCTTTGATTTTATTTCCTGGGAAGGGGGTGGGTCCCCTGCATTCATCTAGGCAGTGGCAAAGAATCTGGGTCTGGGGATGAGGTAGCTGTAGGGAGGAGTGAACAAGTCCTACCCTGAGGCCCTGTGCTGTATCCAAGGAGCTGCATGCCACGCTGTCCCTAGCCAGACCACTGGCAGCCACATGAGTCTGAAAGGAAGCTTGGACCCGGGCCCCGGCCCCGGCGTTCAGAGAGCAACACACACTCTATGGTTAACTTTCAGTCTACAGACAGCCAGCTGATGGCCAAGGGCGACGCAGACACCAAAGATGAGTCAGAAGAGATGGTGCCCAACCCCTTCAGCCAACTCACTGACCAGGTGCTGGAGGAATACAAGAAAGAGGTGGAGAGGAAGAAGCTAGAACTGGAAGGTAAAGAATCCAGGCAGAGGGGAGCGGGGAGCTTGGGGAAGCCCAGAGAGGGAGCAGAGCCACCAGCAGTCATGGAACCCAGGCCTCCCCACCGCAGGGCCCCGGGCTCAGTCTAGCCTCTGGTTTCATTTTTAATCCTTACTTGTTTCTCTCTTTCTTCTCATCATATCCTCGACTTGATTTGCCTGCCCAATCACCAAATAATATTCTTATTAACATTACTATTAATTACAATAATGACCCTCATTGTTCAATGCCTAACAGTTACACGGTGTCTTCAGGACTTCATCCGACCCTCTCAGCTGGGTAGAGAGCTAATCCTTGCAGAATGCTTAGAATAGTGCCTGTGGATACAGCATAGGTCTGTAACCACCAGATAAATGTTAGCTATACTCGGTCATTATAACAGTGGCAATTGTCAATTGTCTTTCAGATCAGGCATAAACTTTTAGGCAATTAAAACTCTCCACTAGCTGATTTCTTTATGTCTTTCACTCCTTTATTTCAGAATCTTTAGTTAAGCCCAATTCTCTCTGTTGACTCCCAGATAAATATTCATTCTCATGATAGTTTGTATGCCCTTGTTCATGCCCCTGTCCCTTCCTGGCATGGCTTCCCTTCCAGGCCAGCCTGATCCAAACTTATTCAAACTCCCTCCTACCAGGAAGCCTGCTCCCCAATCCCCACACTGAGCTGTCCCTTCTCTTTGCTTCAGAGGCCCTTGGGGTCTGAGACCCAGAACTCAAGTCTTAGTTTTGTCCACCGGCTAAGCTTTCATTCCTTCAGGGCAGGGTCTTCCTCCACCACATCCCTCTCCACCCAGCGTCAAACATATTCTCAGGCGCCAAGCAGGCACCAGAAAGACCTCCCTGGCTTGCTCAGAGTTCTAATGTGCCAACTGAAAAAGTAGGTGGAAAAATATGGTGCTTTCTATCCCTAGGTATTGTTTGCACTGAACTTGTAAATTCAATAAATAAAAATGAGCTACAGGGTACCCAGTCATGGTGGGAACTCTCTGGCAGCTTGCTGTCTAAGCCAGGGGCAACATAGTCAATAGGTGGATGTGCTTTGATGGAGGAAGCAGAACTCTGACTCTCCCAGGATGTAGCAGAAATAACAAAAGGTTAGGAAAACAGCTAATTCCAGCTGAGGGAAACGAGGACCAAGAAGAAGAAAGCAATTTTTAAAAATATTCTCTCTACCCCGCCTCTCTAATCTCTCTCTCTATCACTATCTCTCCATCTTTCCTCTGCTTGACCCCTATCCTGAGGTGGTTTTCTGTATTTTCAGGAGAGAAAGAAATCACTGCGGAGGAGCCTGGCTCACCTGTAAAGTCTGCACCTGCGTCTCCAGCACAGAGTCCAGTGAAGTCGGAGACAAAGAGCCCTGTGGTCTCTCCCTCCAAGTCTTTAGACGGTGAGTCAGCAGAGCAGCCAGGAGGGAGGGCGGGGCATCCACAGGCAGAGAAGGGAATCTGCATGAAAGGCAGGGCAAGTGTGCACACTACAGGCACCTGCCTTTCAACAGGCGTTGCCCCCCCCTACCCGGAAAGCTTTCCCCTCTGCCATTTCTAGGGAATCTGAAATAAGGGTTACTAACGGAAGCTTGTTCCATTCACAAGCTGTGACCATACAGCTTCCAGTTTAAGCAACGACGAATAAGTTCATGACCAACTCAGAGCCTCTCACTTCTAACTGGGACTGGGTTGACGGATGGGCCTCTCTAGATGCACCAGCCCAGGGCTCAGACCTTCATGTGCCCAGGGATCATCTAGAGATCTTGTGAAAATGAAGATCCTGGTGCAGCAAAACTGGGGTGGGCCCTGAGACTCTGCATTTTCAAGGAGCTCCCAGGTGAGGCTGATGAGCTCATTTTCAACCTTGACTGCACTTGGGAATCATGGGGGTTCTGGGGAACTGTAACTTTCCTGATGCCTGCCTGGGTCCCAACCTAGGTTCTGAGTTAAATAGTTTGGGGGTGGGATTTTAAAATCCCCCAGTGAATCTAATGTGAAGCCCACGTCGAGAACCGCTTCACTAACTACTAGTTTAGAGAAGTGAGTTCTAGGCCCAACTCCAATCCTAACTAATAATAATTCCACTACTAATTTTAGAAAATCAGATCATCTCTGTGCCTCAGTCTCCTTGTCTGTCAAGTGGGGCTACTATTTTCCTTTTTTAAGGTGCTTATATGTATAAGGGAAGTTGTAGATGAAAAAATACTTTGAAAGAGTAAGCATGATTTACATGTAAGTTTTAATTGTGATTATGATTAATAATATATATGACAGATAATAGTATAACAGTCCATACCACCTAGGTTATAAAAGTGTCTTTAATGAGCTCTTGGAATCACACCTGGGCATGAACACTTTTCCCTGAACCCGCAGAGTCCTTACCACAGAGGGCTGGACCAATTTGCAGGGAGTAGCAGCTTGGGGGCCTGCTGGAATCTGCTCCCTCCTGGGTAGAATGTCCACATTATGGAAGCTGCTAGAATGCCCCAACCCCTTATCACCCTCTATAGGCAAATTGCTGCCCAAGTGTTGCCAGAGGAAACCCATCTGCTTGAGGCCAGAGTCCCAAGTGGATGTCCCCCAACTGTTTGTGTTCGTTGTGTCTCATCGTAGTGTTGTCAACCTGTCTCCACAATGTCTTCCTTTCTCTTCCCATTTGTGCCTTCATCAAAGGAGTTTCCTCCGATTCTGAATACTTGTCTCTGTAGTAAGTATAGAGAGGCTGCTTACTAACTCACTCCACACTTGCAATGGGGGAGGGAAGACTTTTTCAAAATAAATCTATCCACCCCCCTCCTCTTTTTTTTTTTTTTTTTTGCAACTCACAACCCTGCCTTTGAGAGGTTTCCTGGCTATAAAATTCGTGACCAATTTCATATGTCCTATGCATAAACAAGACTTCCCTGAAGGATATACAAACATAGGACACACATGCAAAAACACACACCGATAATTATACAGAGCATGCCACCCAGAAAAAACAAGCCCCCACAGTGAATAGGCAGTGGGGTCAGCTCCTGGCCATTCCATGTAGTAGAGTGCTTTTGGCCCTCAGGAGTACATCTATGTTCCTGTTTTGAATGCATGGGCACCTCTAAGGAGCCATGGCCTCTTTTGGGGTTATGGGCCAGAGTCTGCATGACTCTAGGGACTATTACCTTATAGCAGTGGTTGGCAAATTGCAGCTCGCAAGCCACATGTGGCTCTTTGGCCCCTTGCGTGTGGCTCTTCCACAAAATACCATGGCCTGGGTGAGTCTATTTTGAAGAAGTGGCATAAGAAAAAGTTTAAGTTTAAAGAATTTGGCTCTCAAAAGAAATTTCAATCGTTGTAGTCTTGATAATTTGCCAACCACTGCCTTATAGGGATGCAGAGAGCACCTGGCTTGACTTCTGTCTTCAGCATCCCTCAGGGCATGCATACCTTCTGTCTTTGTCTCTTTCCATGTGGTTGTAGGCCATATGTGTTTCCATCAGGGTAGTCAGAATTTATATATGTTGGCTCTGGCCTCCCCAACTTATAAAAGCAGATGCTGCTAGGCTTTTTCAAGTCTTCAGTGAGAGGCTGGCTCAGTGACACTTTCTCTGCATTCTGTTGGTTACTGCAAGCCACAAGGCCAGCCCAGGTGTAGTGTGGCAAGGGACCACACTCAAGTGTGGGCTCCTAAAAAAAGATAAATGGCATGCAAGTGTAGAACGAATATATTGTCTGTAGGTTTAGAGGAGGGCAAGATAATTGTCAAATGTCAAGAGGGGCTTGAACCTGACCTTGGGACGATGCATACTTGACTGGAGAATAGAAGTAGAGTGGGCTATCCAGGAATTGTGGTTAGAAATCTGGGGAAGAGAACATCCTGGGGGAGACACTGGAAGATAAAGAGACAATGAGTAGCTGAGAGATGGTTAGAAATCAGGTGTGAGAGGTGGAATGTCCAAACATACTCAGGACCTCCCTATAGAAGCACCTCTTTTCCTTCTCCATCCTCTGCAAGCCTTTCAGCCTTTTGTCTCCACATTCACAGGGGTCTGGATGTGGCTCTTGGCTTCCAAGTTGAGTCTTGTTCCAAATTACCCCTCTCTGGATCCCCTGTCCCCATCCCTGTTTTCTGGGGACACCATCCTCTGCTGCACTCCACCCACCTTCACATCTGTTTTTCAGCCTCTGCTGCATTCCACCCACCTTCACATCTGTCTCCTACTCCCAGAGCTCTAAGTGTCTCACTCAAGAGAGAAATTCAGTGATTGTTGGTAGGGGATCTTATAGAAGAGCCCCTCCTTCTTGGGGCTCTTCCCAGCCTGGTCCTCAATTCACTGAAGACCATTTGAGAGCTCTGTGTAGTTCCAGCCTTAACTCTTTGGAGATGTTAACAGAGGAGGAGTCTAGCTCTCAGAGCTGGTCCTTGATACTTTCCAGGAGCCCAATAAGTGCTTATTTCTGGAGCCCTGACCTGTTGCACCTTCTCTTGGCCAACCAAACTCTCCAATGGTCTTTGTCCCTTGTAGCTAAGGGACTGGGGACTTCAGTTTGGAGTCTGCCTCCTCCAAGGCCCACTGAGCCTCCACTAGACCCCCTTTTATTTGCTGTTCCTCCCTAAACAATTGATAATGTGGGAGCTCTGAGATCCTGATGGGTGTGCTTGGCGTGGCCTCATTTTCTGGATACTGAGAAGTTTGAGTGCCACTTTCCTAACCCAAGACATGAACCAGGGGATGAGGCTATAGATGAGGTGGACAGTAAGGTGGGTATAGGTGAAGGGCATGGATGAAGGGCATTGTTGGGGTGAGGATACCCATCCACCAGGGAAGGAAAGCACACATGGACAGAAAGTGGGAGTCCCTCTTATCCACAGTTATGTTCATGGAGCTGAAGGCAAGTATCAAGTCATCTGAGAGGGTCAGGCTTGAGAAACACGTCCTAGTGGGTCATCAAAAAAAAAGTGGACTATAGTGAGGAACTGAATTGAAGTTGCAGAACCATGGGAGAACATGAGCCCAGGAGGAGGAATGGGGACAGGGGACTAGTTACAGGAGACAAAGGCCAGCACTCGGGGCTGCTGTTTGTGCACATGGCTTGGTCCAGATCAGCTTAGAAGGCTCAGGCTGGGACAGACAAGAAAGAAGATGAAGTATAGTGCTGGCTTCGTTAGAATAAAATCATTCACATGGTCATTTGTTAGCTCATGCATTTGACCATTCATGTGTTCCACAGTTTTTTTGAGTACCTTCCATGAGCTAGTTACATAGATAATTTAGACACCACTTTGCCCTAATTTATTTCAGTTTTGAGGGGGAGATATACATAAAAAAGGAAGAGTGGTTGTTTTACAGTGTCCATGGTGGAAGTTTATATAGTAGGGGAAGAAAAGAGAAAGTGATCAATTCTACTTGGAAGTAGGGAGGGATCAGGAAAGACTTGAAGGAAAAAGATAACCCTCAAGTTGATTCGTTGTCTGGGGCGAAGGTTGGGGGCACAGGAGAGAGAGGGAAATAAGACCAGAGTGACAGAAAGGGGTCAAGGGACCAGAGATTAATAAGGCCGAATAGCAGGTGAAGTGAGGAAAGTGAACGGGGAGAAGATTGTGTCTGCTGATTTGCTGCTAGGTAACTTCTGAGAACTGCCTCTCTTTTAGTAGCAAAGACCCTGGCCATCAACTCCCATTCCTACTGTCCAGCCCACTTTCAGTCATCATACAACTACCGAGTTCCCCAATGCTCTTGACTCCTATATTCTCTACTTCTCTCCTGCCATGATTTTGTAATTTTCCCTCCTGCCTCCCCGTCAAGGCATTTCAGAGCCCCAATGGAAGCAAGGTGGAGCGAGTGGGAGGGTGGTGAAAGGGCCACTGAAGGGTTTTGTTTATGGGGTCTGAGCAGTTCTGGCTTAGAAGATGGTGCCAATCCTAACAGGCTGCCTCCAGGCAGATGAAAGAACTGGGGTGCAGAGTGGGGCAATGGCTGCTAGACTGGGCCATTGGTTAATCCTTATCTTAGAAACACAGGGTTCATGTCACTCAGGAATTCCATTCTCCTTCTGCCTTTCCCTCTCTGCCTACAGAGAAGGTAATTCTCCATTCTTCTAAAAGTTCCTCCCTTGAGTAGGAAATAAAATGGGTATGAAAAAATATAATTTCCTTTTATTTACTGGTGAAACTGCACCAGTTACAATTCTTAGATGCCTCCCCTGAGTTGTACAGGACACTGCTCTCCCTGCTCCTATAGTCTCTGTCCTTGCCTGTGTCTGTTTCCTCTGTCTTTGCCTAGAAAGGCCCCTAGCTGGGCCATATTTGGACATCATTACCTGTATGCATTTGTCAACAAGAGCCCAGAGTCACTGACCTGCCAAGTGCTTGTTCCCAGGGCAGGCTGTGTAGAAAGGGTTGCAGGCTTAGATGAGAGTTCTGCCTACCCTCTGCTCCGACATCAGCCTGCTCTTTCAACTGCTCTGGACTTACTTTGTAGAATTGCCTAGAAGAGTTTCTGGTAACCCTTGGTGGAAGCTCTCACCTGGATGACATCTTATGGGTCATGTCTTTTGATCTTTTTTCAGAAGGTGCTAAGGAGACAGAAACAAGCAAAGCCACTACAGAGCCTGAAACAACGCAGCCAGAAGGGGTGGTGGTCAACGGGAGGGAGGACGAGCAAACTGCAGAGGAAATTCTCAGCAAAGGCTTCAGCCAGATGACCACCAATGCTGACACGGAAGTTGACACCTCTAAGGACAAAACTGAGTCGGTCACCAGTGGCCCCATGTCCCCAGAGGGCTCACCTTCCAAATCTCCCTCAAAGAAGAAAAAGAAATTCCGAACCCCATCCTTCCTGAAAAAGAGCAAAAAGAAGGAGAAAGTGGAGTCCTGATGCATAGGACCCTGAGGCTCCCATCTGCATCCTCTCTCCCACCTTCCCTTCTCCCATCTCCACCCCTGGAAGCACAGGGCCAAGGAGGGATAGAGTAGGACCCTGGACCACACTCTGATGGGGAACATAGAGATTGCCCAACCAACCCCTCATTTACAATTGCCCCAGAGAAATCAGGTGACTTTCCCAAGGTCACACAGCTAGTTAGTGGCAGAGCCTGCACTAGAATTCAGGTCTCCTGGCTCCCAGTCCAGTCTCTTTCCACTATCCAACACTGCCTAGTTGTGGGCTACCTTTGTGAGGGTGCTGCCCGCTGAGCTGAACCTCAGCAAGAGAGCAAGAGTGGGCCACAAGCTCTCACAGGCTCAGACTAAAAATCAGGTCAAGGCTTCCCCTGAACAAGGTCCTTTTCCTCATGGGAACCCAATCTCCTACTGACGGAGCTATCACTATGTTTAGAAATATCTCTTCTCTTTTTCATAGGGTCCCTGCCTTGCTGCTCACAGTAACCAGACAAATTGACCTGTCCCCTCCACCAGAAGTTAATCTTTGTTCCCAAGGACTGATGGCTTAGCTTGTGCTTTCCCAACCACTAACCTTGAGCTTTCTTCATGGAACCTCCTGAATTATGGATGGAAGAGTTGTAAAAGCTGGCAGACACACAGGGCAAGCCAAGCTATCCATGGAATGGGAGATAATTTAATCAATGTAAGATGCCAGAAGCTTGACCCATTCAAATTGTGTATCTCAGGAGCTTCCAAAGCAAAACCAAATTTAGGTTAGAAAACAGTTGTCTCATGCTCAGGGCAGACATTTGGGGAAATGTAGGTCCTCTGTTGGCTTTGGATTATATGAGGATGATAAAAATGCTATCCCTTTCTAGCTTTGCATGACACATGGAGCTCTACCCGCCTCACTCTGCCCAGCAGTGAGGTGTCCCCTTACTTTCCCTTAAGCCCAGAAGCACTGATTCATGGACTAGAACTGGCCTCTTACCCTAGGCACCTTGGCCTTGGGTCCTTTGGATTCCAACTCAGTCACTCTGGTGATGAACCTTTTCAGGTTTAATCAGAGAGGCTTCAGGGTTCTTGGCCCTGTCACTATGTCCATCCTGAGGCCTGGTAATGGCCACAGCTACTGTTTTAAATGCTAACACTGTCTTTTCATATTCTTCCATGGGGTATTGATTAGTGAGCATTGTTGGCTCCTAAAAATTAGACAATCCATTCTCTTTAAAGCACAGTGTCTTCAAAGGATATTTTCCCTCTTTGTCCTGATTATTGTAAAAGTATTTTTGAAAGTTCTTAATCATAGTTTTCCATGTTTGAGCACTTACTGTATATAGAGACACTGTGCAGGCTTTATATACATTACCTCCTTTAACCCTCACGTAATATGGGTAAGATTAATCCCATTTTATGCGAAAGGAAACGGAGCCCCCCAAAAGAAAATTGACATGTTCCAAGTGGCTTTGCTAGAAAGATTCAGAGCCTGGACTTAAATCCAAGTCAGCCTGAGTTCAGAGCCTTTGCTCTTAACTGCTGTGATGATAAAAAAAATCTCTAATCCTCTAGTCCAGGCCCCATTTTTGTGACTGGTCTCCACTGCATAATGTCAGTATTGGAAATGAGGACAGGAAATTACCCATGTTTTCCCTCATCTGTACACGTTAAATTCCTGGTTAACGTGGACTGTGGCCAGGCCAGTGCGGACATCTGATGAAGGAGATGCAGGGGACTTCTGGTTGGGGCAGGAAATGCCATCCATAATTGGGCTATTTCATGAGAGAAAAAAACTGACATGACTAAGGAAAACCCAATGCTGTGTCTCTCCAATGCAGATTCCCAATTGCTACCCCAGCTCTCCCCCACCCAGACCCCCAAGTACCCCTTCCCCATTCTTCTTTCTGATTGGGTCTTGTGATGGACAACCCAATGATCAGGGGCACTGATGCCTCAGAAAAGTCTGTGATATAGGAAATGCCTTTAAAAGCCAATCCTTTGATGCCTTCTTTATAAAAGTAGACTTCACATTCATTCATTGGTCCCTTCTCAACATTTGTTAAGCACCCACTAAATGTCAGGCATTATGCTGACATTAAAAGAAAACAATCATTGTGACTAGAATAATAAGTGGCAAGCAATGTTAAGAAAAGGGTGGAGTGGATACAACCATTGATGCAGCTTTTTATGTTTGAGTGGTTGTAGCTCAGAGATATGTTGATTGACTCTGCATTCAACAAATTCTCTTTATTCTCTTTACAACAGAGAGGCCTCATTCAGATGAATATGCCAGAACTTGTTGGAATTTGGGCATTGTCCTTGGACTTTATGCCAAGGGTCCACCTCATATTTATCCATTTGTCCATTCCTTGTACATTCAAAAAACCACACATATGAGCTTGGATTACGGGCCAGGCCTGAGGGAACCTCATAAGTAAAGGAGGCACATAGACAAGTTACAAACAGGCCAGGGTGCAGAGGTGGCATTAGGAAGCAATGATTTATTGTCCTCTGGGCCAGAGAAGCCTTCCTGAAAGGAATGATAGATGAGTTAGATTTTCAAAACAAAGAGGAATTTCCTAGGGATAAAAAGGTAGGCAGGCCATTCCAGGATGAGGGAAGAGCATGTGCTAAGGCCCAGAAGCATAAAACTCCATGATGTGCGCATTGAGCACCAGGTGTAAGGTGGGAGGCAGGGATGGGGTTCGTTTCACAGGTAGAAAGGACTGAATAATAAAAAAAATTGTAAGCGGTTTGGAGCCACTCAGGACTTCTAATCAGGGTAGAGTCATGATCAGCCCCGGATTTTAGGAAACCTTTGGTGGCTGAGTAGAGAATAGACTTAAAGAGGAGTGGGCTGGAGACATGGACCATCTTATAAGGGGGCCTTTCTGAACTTTACTACTAAACCATTTTAGGTGACCTGCCTCATTTTCTCCTTAGAGCAAAAAGTGAGCTTCCAGCACAGAATTCGTTTCCATCAATTGATCTGGATAAGGCATCTTAAGAAAGGTTTTTGACAAAAAGAGGGAAATTCTATATAATAAAAGCCTAATATGCAAATTGACTGAATGGCAGTACAATTGGTGGAATGACTGGTTGCTATGATGCACACTGACCACCAGGAGGCAGGCGCTCAATGCAGGAACTACCCCCAGCCCACAAGCCCCAGGCCAGTGAAGGCATTGCCAAGGGGGGCCCTCTCTAAAGCCCCACTGATCGCTCTGCATGGGGAGGGAACCAGTGGCAGTGGAAGGACAATTGGGAGATGGGGCTGGCCAGCAAGCAGGCTGGCGCTGCCCCTCACCCCCCAATCACCCCACTGGTTTCCTCCCACAGAGGGAGGTGACCAGCAGCAGCAGTGGGAGGCAGGGCTGGCAAGCAAGTGGTGCCAGGCCAGCCAAGGCAGGGGCCAGTGGGGGCCCCCAATTGCCTCTCCAGTCGCCCCACAGATTGGCCCTGATCACTGGCCAGGCTTAGAGACCATCCCTTTGCATGATTTTGTGCACCAGGCCTCTAGTATTCAAATAATTAGTTCGATTTCCAGTTCTATTTTGGCTTGTGTAGAGTTGCTCTTCCCTTGTCTGTATTGGATGTGGCCTGAAGCCTTGCACTGGATGCTGTTGAAGCAGATGTTCAGTCCAAACAGAACCAAAGGCTTTTAGGGGGACATTGTTTTGGCTCTGGTTAAAAGCTGGCTGAAAACTTGGACCAGAATCTGTCTGGAGAAAATGTATGTACGGAGAGCTAGGAATCAGTAGGCAATAGTTCATTTAAGCTGGATATGCCGCAAAAAGAAATGAGACAATGGAATCGGTCTGCTGTGCTGTGGCCTGCTGAGCTGGGAACTGGAGAGGTTTTGAGGCTATTTCCATGAAAAGATGGTCAGGAGGGGGTGGGAGGAAGCAGAGAGAGAGGTGATACAGAGAGACAAGCATAGTCCCAGCCACTCTCCGTGCATGGTGGCTGGCACCCAGCAGTGCTGTGGGAAAACCATCCATATCTGGTGACCTTTCCTCAAACTCCAAAAAGTGCAGCCAAGATACAGCCACAGCCCAGAGCTGGGCTCCATAGGAGCCCCTTGGCCTGCAGGTGGCCCAAGGACCTGTCCTACTTTGGCTAGGTTATACACAGATAAGACCCTCCTGTAACAAAAACAGTGTTCCTCTGCAAACAGAGATGCTACTTTTGAAGGACTTAATGTGTTTGGATGAAGCCCATTGAAAAGCATTGTCCTTATGCCACTGACATGCATATACACTGGGCCTGGAAACCTGCTTCCTGTGTCTAATACTGGGTCACTCATTCCTGAATATGGCAATATAGTCACTCAGCTGATGGCTGCCACTTTTGTCAACATAGGGGGTAGGGGGTGTGGGGGGGAGGGCGGTACTGCCAGAAAACCACATCTCTGATCACATGGACTTGAAAGAACCATTTGCCCAGGAGCACAATTCACTTTGGAAAGTCTGAAGGATAAAAAAGAAGTGTGGGTTTCTCTAGGCAGTTATGCATAGGGATAGATAGACACATGGCCCACACATCTGCCATCTTTTGCACAAGTGTGATGTTTATGTTCTAGTTCCAGGCCCAGAATGTTCCGTTTCTGCTTATTGGACAAGTGAGAAAATGCATAGCACCTGTTTCATACTGGTCAGCAGAGCCCGTGAGCTGGCTGGCACAGCTGCAGCTGACTTTGAGCGTAGAGCAGATAGAGCCCAAGCAAACTAAGAAAACAGAACTCAGAGAGTCTGAGAAGAAATGGGAGAGAAGATAAAGCCATGCCCTGCACACCAACAGAAAGGACAGGGCGCCTCACAACTCAAACCCTGCTGGAACATCTTACTGCCAGTGTCCCCTGTCGATCCCAAAAGGGACAATGTAGTGTGAGATTAAGTCAGAGGCCTTGAACTGACTCTAATAAAATGTGCTCTTTGGTTATTTATCTGCAGGGGTCCACTCACGCTACAATACAGAAAGCACACACTGTAGAGCGTTTATTTCCAAATGTCCTGTCAACCAACCTACATCCACTTGGCTGGGAGATATATTGCCGGAAATAAGAGCCCACATGTAGAGCCCTGTCACCAAGGCATACCCAACCCTCTTGAGCCTCTCACAGTGAGAAACCACCCTGAGCTGAGTCAGCGTGGGGATTTGGGTGGAGAGTCATTCTTCAGTGGAGAAAGCTCCTCTCATCATTGCTATCAAGACAGCCTTCTCTTTTTAAGGAACAGTTAGAAAGAACCCCCGGTTGGGAAAAAAAAAATACGGAGGTTATGGTGCTTATTGATTCATACGTAGGGGGAATTGGGTTTTGTCAAAATGGTGATTGGTACCATTTTCTTTCTAGACGCCCCCAAAAGTTGGATCATGGCTTTGAGAAACTGGGGCCTGAAATGAAGGAGAAACGGTCGCTGTTACTGACATAGGGAGGGATTCGGGGGCAGCCAGAGCCAGAGCCTCGGTGTGAGCGAGTCCTCCTGGCTCCTGGCTCACTGTTTCCCCAGCAGCAGGATGAGGCCAGCTGCCGCGAGCAAGTCCCTTGTCTCTGAGTTGTGTAAAGAGAATGTCGTGAGGGTTTAGGCGGTGGTGGTGGGGAGTAACAATAGAAGAACCCTAACCCCTTCTCCCCTCCAGCAAATCACCTTATATAACGTTTAGAAGCTCAAAGGCCACATTTTCCCTTTCAAAGTGGATCAGATGGAGGACCACAGTTAGACCATGGACAGAGGGGCCACATTTAAATACGTCAAAGCCCTTACAAAAAGGGAAATATAGTTTGGGGACCCCACCTCCACATTTCAACTCCACCTCATGCCTCTTGAGCCTGCTTTGTGAGCAATTGTTTGATGTTGGTGATCGGCTCCGCCTTTAAATTCCCCGGATCTGTGCTACAGCTGCCCAGTCCCGTGGGCGTACTGGTCACCCTCCCCCGGCAGAAGGGAGAGGGAGAGCCTGGGCTGGCCTGGCCGGGGTGTGGGGTCTGGATAGAGAGTACAGTGTACTCTAAAGCTGTGGATGGTTTGGTGTCTCTAAAGCTGTGGATGGTTTGGTGTCTCTAAAGCTGTGGATGGTTTGGTGTCTCTAAAGCTGTGGATGGTTTGGTGTCTCTAAAGCTGTGGATGGTTTGGTGTCTCTAAAGCTGTGGATGGTTTTGGTGAAATGTCTGTGTCTGACAATCGTCTCCCGTGTACATACATTGTGTGTGTTTAGCTTGCCCTCGTATTGTGACTTTTCCAATAGGGTTCCGTGTAAATGCCCTCCTGCTACGGAAATGCCAGGCCCGGTCACGCAGCAGCTCCACAGATGGGTTTGCCTTTCTCTGCCCTAACACTTTTTGAGCCACTGATGTGCAGATTGATGATTAGTTTCTTGGGCTTTATTTTGCAATTTTATATATATATATAACACATATATAATATATATATATATATATTTATGGGTTGGTTTTGTATCGTCTTCTGTTTGAATCTCTGAGCACCAAAGCTGCCCTTGGATTTTCAAGAGAATGCCCCAAAGCCACTTCTGCTCTCCACCCATCCCCACCCCTACCTCCGCTCTGGTGTTTGTGGTGCCGGGTGGTGCCTCTGCCCGTGGACTTCTGTATGTACGTGCTGTTATCTCACCCGCAGATATGACCCGAGTAAATCTACCTTGCTTGGCTTCCCGGTGTGTGACCCGTCTCTGTCGACCACGAGCTCTGCCAGCTCTCAGGGCAGCAGAAACCAGAGAGGGAGT
Organism: Antrozous pallidus; assembly: GCA_027563665.1. Taxonomy (NCBI): domain Eukaryota; kingdom Metazoa; phylum Chordata; class Mammalia; order Chiroptera; family Vespertilionidae; genus Antrozous; species Antrozous pallidus. The sequence goes on from CM050523.1 coordinate 28,674,313, forward strand.
CCGTTTATGGAAACATCCGATCATACCTTTATCCTTGAAACCATTCCTCACACATGGAAAGCTAAACATGTGAATTGAGTTCCGAGAGGGAGAGAGGCAACAAAATGCTCCAGACCCCTGAGAAGGTCCAGCACGTGGGTCTGCAAACAGCTCTGTAGAGCAGGAGGATTTAGATGGGGGGGCAGGGAGGGTTGCAAAAACACACATGCAGATGGTCCTGAGGGGAAGCAGCAGGGCAGACTGGGGGGCAGGGGTTGGAAAGGGAAGGGGTGTCAGGCCATAATCAAGGGGCCTGGGAGAGCCCCCAAGGGGTTCTCTCTCTATCCCCCAGAATGGAGATATTGGGGAGAGGAAAAAGAAGAAAGAGCCCATGTTGCCCCTCTCAGCTCTTCACAAATAAGGAGCCCAGGACTTCTTGTGGATCCACACATATAGGTCAGGTGTTGGTGTCTCATACACAGCACTGCATTTCAACCCCGCTGAAACCCTGCGGGTGGTCCTATCGTTATCACCGCTGCACAGTTAAGGCTCTGTCCTAGGAGTTCGTGTGCCACAGGTTAATGTGTGGTGATGCCCAAACTCAAACCCAAATCTTCCAGGTAACCAAGCCCCTTACTCTTTCCACCCCTTCCACTCACTGCTCCACAGGACTATCTGATCATCACCCCCAGCCCACTGCTTCCAGGTGACCTGTTCCCTGCACCCAGATACCCTGCACCCAGAGATCCTACACCCAGAGTCCCTGCACCCAGAGACCCTACACCCAGAGACCCTGCACCCAGAGACCCTACACCCAGAGACCCTGCACCCAGAGATCCTACACCCAGAGACCCTGCACCCAGAGACCCTGTATCCAGAGACCCTGCACCCAAAGATCCTACACCCAGAGACCCTGCACCCAGAGATCCTGCATCCAGAGACCCTACACCCAGAGATCCTGCATCCAGAGACCCTGCATCCAAAGACCCTACACCCAGAGATCCTACACCCAGAGACCCTGCACCCAGAGACCCTGTATCCAGAGACCCTGCCCCCAAAGATCCTACACCCAGAGACCCTGTACCCAGAGACCCTGCACCCAGAGACCCTGTATCCAGAGACCCTGCACCCAAAGATCCTACACCCAGAGACCCTGCACCCAGAGACCCTGTATCCAGAGACCCTGCACCCAAAGATCCTACACCCAGAGACCCTGCACCCAGAGACCCTGTATCCAGAGACCCTGCACCCAAAGATCCTACACCCAGAGACCCTGTACCCAGAGACCCTGCACCCAGAGACCCTTCACCCAGAGACCCTGCATCCAGAGACCCTGCACCCAAAGATCCTACACCCAGAGACCCTGTACCCAGAGACCCTGCATCCAGAGACCCTGCACCCAGAAACCCTGCACACAGAGATCCTACACCCAGAGACCCTGCACCCAGAGACCCTGCACCCAGAGACCCTGTATCCAGAGACCCTGCACCCAAAGATCCTACACCCAGAGACCCTGTACCCAGAGACCCTGCACCCAGAGACCCTACACCCAGAGACCCTGCATCCAGAGACCCTGCACCCAAAGATCCTACACCCAGAGACCCTGTACCCAGAGACCCTGCATCCAGAGACCCTACACCCAGAGACCCTGCACACAGAGATCCTACACCCAGAGACCCTGCACCCAGAGACCCTGCACCCAGAGACCCTGAACACAGAGATCCTACACCCAGAGACCCTACACCCAGAGACCCTGCACACAGAGATCCTACACCCAGAGACCCTGAACACAGAGATCCTACACCCAGAGACCCTGCACCCAGAGATCCTGAAGCTCCCTGGCTCCTGTGGGCCTAACAGCAAGGAACCCAGGCCCTCCCCTTCCCCAAAGCCATCTTTTCTCTCCTGAAGTCATGGAGAAAACTGCCTGTAAACAGCACTTCTCAGCTCTGCAATCTCACAGCTGTGTTCACTGAGGCCAACGACCAGGCAGTGTGCTGATGCCCTTTGTAAAGCTCCCTGCCATGGAAGGTGGCAATGCAAACATGGGAGCAGGTTGCCCTCTGCCTGACAGAAACACTGAGGAATTTCTTCCGAGTATAGAGCGTAGTGGAGACCAGCTCCCACTTGGACACTCAGAGCCAGCTGGCAGCAGTGGGTGGGCTGCGGTGCAGGGGGCAGGGACACTGGGGAAATGTGGTGGGCACCTATCCTGGCCTCAAGAGCAAGGTGCCAGGATTCACGCTGCAGGAACCCTACTGCCACTACCAAGGATTTCCACCAGGAGGCGACATTTCCCTTCTCTGCTTCCACTTTGCAGAAAGAGTCCCAAGCAGCCCTGGTTCTATTTTATGGCCCCAGCAGCCTTATCATAGACCTTCCTCTCTTTTTCACTAGCAAAGCGATCAAGGGTGAGCAGTGATCCCCTTACTCCTCCAAGACCAGGAACCTATCCAAATGCCTTAACACTTACATGAACACTCCTTACCTGGTTTCCAAAGTCCCCATCTTTGGGCAACCTGCCCCATGGCCAGCCCGTTGGGATCTGTTCCCCTGTCCAAGAGGTCATACGTGATAGTGAGCAGGGTCCCAGGGCTCTGGAGCCATGATACGTGGCCTGACTTCTGGCCCAGGTTTGTGAGCTCTGTGTCCTTGGGTAAGTCACTTAACATCTCCAAGATACAGTTTCCTCTGCTGTAAAATAAGGAAATAATCAATAATCAAGGGAAAATCAGAATTTGGGGCACTAATTTTTTATTATTTAAGATTTTTGAATTGTACATAGGGGGGGGTCACCATACAAATTTTCAGATGTCTATTCTTAAAACAAATGCTTAACATATAAGCAAACATACACACAGACACACCCACACATATCAACATACACAGAACCACATGCATCCCCAGACACAGTCACACTATGCACTCCTAGCATCATTCTAAAACAACTTAAAATTTATTATGTCCTTTTCCAGGGTTTGATCTGTCTCCAGAGCAAGCACAGGAGTCTCTCTCTTACGGGGGGTGGTGGGGGGGGTGTCTTTGCCTTGTACAATCTCAGCCTGCAGCAAAGGTTGCTCTGACCAACATGACTGCCTAAATCTTTGGGGGTGCAGGACCAGAGTATACTTGGAAACTTACATACTGTATCTCTAAACATTGACACATTTTAAATCAACTTAAATGTTTTAAGTATGTTCTATCCTCCTGCCTTTACAAATATCTCTCTCTATATATAAGCCTAATATGCTAACTATCCAACCCATTGATCAACTGTTCAATCAACCACTCAACCAGTTGCTATGAGGTGCACTGACCACCAGGGGCAGATGCTCCAACTGGTAGTTTAGCTTGCTGCTGGAGTCCGGCCAATTGGAACTGGTCGAGATAGGTTGGACACACCATGGAGCCAACCTTCCACGGTCCCTCCCCAGCCTCTAAAATATTTCTTCTAATTAATTTCCTTTCAATGTGCATGAATTCATGCACCAGGCTTCTAGTATATTAATAAGGAGATGGAAGGCCAGACTCAAATTTAGAATTCTCAGTCTCATTGGAGTTCCACAGACGAGAGTAGCAGTGTCAGGAGAGCTGATCCCCAGACTCTAACCACTAGCCTGAGTCCTGTTTACCCTTACCTTGCTGATGTGGGGTCCATCCCTGCCACAAGTGGCCTTGTGTGTACCTGCATGGACAACACTCATGTCCAGGCTCTGTCCATCCCCCCAGTACAAACAGCTGTCCTTGGGCCACTCTGGGTCCTTGGAAATATCAACTCCACGAAGAGCCTGTACAGATACTAGAAGCAGGTGAGGGGCTGTTTGGGCAGGGTATCCTGGGGTCCTGGATAGCCAAAGCATGGGGCAGCACCAGGTGGGCATGTCCCCTTGGCCCTGCTAACTCCATCCCCATGGAGGGTGTGGCCAGAGAAAGGATCAGAGCAGGTGCAGTGCTCAGGGCTGTGTTGCTGTCCTAAGCCGGAAGGAGGAGCTGGAAAGCAGTGGCTCCCCTCTGTGAAGCTCCTGAGTACAATAACTAAGAAACAAACGCTCACTATAGCTTTGGGTGGGACATGTTTTGTTAGAACCAGGAGAGACAAACACTGAACAAGATCTGGTCCTGGATGGCTAGTTGGTTTGCCGAGTTAATGGGGGGCAGAAAGAAACCAAAGCCTCCTTTTGTCTTCTCTAAGGATCTAAACACTGGAGGAGCCTTTCAGTGGTACTGAATGGAGCAGGACATAGAACCCACTCATGGTGTTAATATCTTAATGGTGAGCCACATATAGTCTATCCCCCTCATTCTTGGCCACTGAAACATGATAAATACAGACAGGAAACTGGCGTGTTGGTTAGTTCACCATATATCTGGCTCCCCCCATTGTAGGGCCAGAAAACTCACTTTATCAAATCACCCAGGAGTGATCCAGCTGAAGAGGACAGCTTATGCCCCACAGATTGCACTGTTAGGTGGCCACTTCCTGGTGACATGAAGGGAGGCACCATCTCCCAAGCACTGAGGCTGCTCCAGGGAGAATACTGCAGGCCTCTAATCCCAGCCTGGGAATCACAAGTCTTGTTAGTGTCACTCATGACCATGGATGGCATTGCTGACCTGGCCTCTAGTACTGGGCTGGTAGCCTTACTGTACTGTCTGTAAATACCACCCATGAACCACAACTGAGCTCAGGATACAGATGTGATCACGTCTCTTAATTTTTCCTATTGATTTTTTCAGTCTACTTAGGGCCATGTTGGCAGAAAGGCCAGCATTCTTTTCTTAAGGCCTCTGCCAGCTGTCTCTAGAATTGTCCCAGCCTCTAGGGGACGGCTAGGTCTGAACCCAGCATTCAAACACTAGGAGGACAGTCACAATCTGCTATTGTGACTTCACTGAGGCTCAGGGTGGCTCTGAAACAGATCCCACACGATCCCATGGACGCCTGACCACAGCTGCAGAGGTGTTCTGACACTGGCCCAATCCCTGCAGAGATTGAGGGCTCCCCAAGGCAGCCCGGCCCATGTAATGTAGGTTGAGATACCACTCAAACTAATTCAGAGCAGTAGAATATCGGAGCTGGAAGAAGCCCCTAAGATCTTATAGTTTATTGCCCCTCCCTCATTCTACAGATGAGGAAACTGAGGCACAGAGAAGCAGCTTGCCCAAGGTCACATGGCTACTCAGTGATAGAGATCAGAAGGTGCCAAGAGTAAAGATTCTCTCCAGAAAAATGCACATATACACAAAACCTTGCGTATATGCTCCCAGGTAAAGAACACATCTGTATTTAGTGCCCCTAAATGCTGATCTGTGTTGAACATGTCAGGTGATTAGCCGGCAGTTAAGTGGCTGAGAGGTGGTTCTGGAGCCAGACTGCTTGGGTCCAAGTCCCAGCTCTTTCATTTACTATCTGTGGGGTTATTAATGTCCTCACTTGTCAACTGGAGATAATAATGGTGCCACCTCATAGGCTGTTGTGAATGTTAAATGAGTGGTTTTGTTGAAATCTCCTAGGGCTAAGCAGGACATATAGTAAGTACTCTCTATAAGTATCCACTGTTGTCATTTTATCACCAAGTGGACCCCTAAATGAAGACAACATCATCAACAATATGTTTTAAAAATTATTTTAAATCCCATGAAGAATGTTTGATTTCATCTATTCAAGTTTGTAATTCAAGACCCTAAATAGCAATCAGAAATGACTTACTTTTGAATAAACATGTGTGGGTTTTTTTTTATCGATTTCAGAGAGGAAGGGAGAGGGAGAAACATCAATAATGAGAGAGGATCATCAATTGGCTTTCTCCTGCATGCCCCCCACTTGGATTGAGCCCAAAATGTGGACTTGTGCCCTCACCAGGAATTGCAACTCGACCTCCTGGTTCATAGGTCAATACTCAACCACTAAGGCTCACAGGCTGGTCATGACTTCCTTTAGAAGAAATCTTGCTTCATGTCCTAAATTCTCACTAACTACATAGACTATTCACTAGGCAGCAGTTGCTTTTGCAGAAAGTTGGACAAAAATGTTAAAAATAGCACAGGCGTCTGGGTCCCAGGTGAGTTGGATAACCTGTCACCCAGGTTGGGGAAGCAGCCCACCCGTCCTAGGCTAGCTGTACTGCCCAGCGGTCTCCAGGGGGTGCTCTACCACACATGGATCCAGTTCCTTCATTCACATTCGTGCTTGAGAAAATGCCCATTCCCACTTGTTTCACATAACTTACAAGTATACCTGTTGGATCTGACCCGAACAGAGTCTTCAGCATCACCTGCTGGATTCCAGGACACCGTCCTGTGGTCCCATGACCCCTCACCTACTCTTCACCTTGTCCTTCAATACTCAGAGCAAATGTGTGCTTCTTTGCCTCACCACCCAAAGCAGGGGTCTCCCCATCCTCCATTCCCTGTAACTGCAGCACCTAGCACAGTGCCCAGGGGACCTGTGTGGAGGGAGGAAGATCTGAGAACCCAGGGTTCTTAGAGGTGTGCCTTTTCGATTGCACGGGGTGGGATGGGCCCTGGAGACTTTTCTCCTGGCTGTTTATTTGTGGGCATTCCGCTGAGAACTAATGCCCAGGTGCTATGGAATCTGGATGTCACTAATTTAAAGATCGTTAATTACACAATCAACCATCTTTTCAATAACAAAAGCAGAAAAGACATTTCGCATCCCACCCCCAGTTTTTTCCACTTTCAGATAATGTGTCTCAAGCCCTGGAAAGAGGCGGGTGGAGCAACACACAGCATACTAATACTTTTCAACTATCTTCCCACTTTGATTACTGCTTTTCCAGAACCAATGAAGGCTACAATGGGTTGGCTTTCCTTGACTGAAGGACTCAGAAGCCATATGGAAGGTTTTGAAAGGAACAAAACATTTTAAGCTAGGACGTTCTAGGCTGTTCCTCCCACATAAGCCACTGGAAGTCTGACTAAATCTTGCACAAGCACCAGCAGCAGGGAAGCTGGACCCACAGATACAACAGTCTGCGGTCTGGGATGGAAGGCAGGAGGGCAGCCCACCGAGCCTGAAATTCCCCTTCTCCTCTGTGCGATGTGGAACTTTTCCAAACACTTCTACACACTGTGTCTCCTTAGGTTTTCTTATCAGCCTGTCAACCCTGGCTTTCACACAGCAGCATCTCAACTTCCCAGCAAAGCCAGTCTTTCCCTCCAGGCCTTGGCCTGCTCATCAGCACCATGGGCTCCATTGCAGTGCCTGCTTCCGGGATGAGGCAGCTCTTGCAAAATACCTGGTACCAGCAAGGGCTTCATAAAAACAACTATTTATTACTGTTATTATTATTTTTTTAAATTTATTTTCTCATGAAACCAAGATTCTGGTGAAGGAACCTGCCTAAAAACCACTACGCTGACAGGACACAGGCCATCTCCTGGCTCCACTCAGCCCAGGCTCTCTCCCAGTGAGCTGAGATGTCCTGCCGTGGGGACAACCACACGGGTCCTTCTCTGCCAGGAGGGCGTAATTAATGCTTTTAGTAGATTCCAGATGCTCAGATGAAAGGAAGCTCAGACATGTCATTACCCAGCATTTTTGTCTTATCGCTGCCTTTGAAGTTTGTTATGATGGAAGAACATGATGGTTTCCTTGTATCTAGTCCAGGGGGCCAGCCTTTGGGTCCCGGCCTCACCATGGCTCTTGCCGGCCCCCAGGCCTCCCCTTTCTTTGAGAATGAAATAAATGGAATAAGTGATAAATGAGAGATAGAGTTTCAAATTCAGTGAAGGGCAGTGTGGAAGACAGGTGCCCCTGAAATCCCTCCATCACACTTCGTGAGTTTCCATCCTCGACTCATGAGTTCAGACATGAAGGCAGGTATTGGAGGATAGAAACACTCATCTGCATCTAAGAGCACAGGTATGTCTTCCATACCTCAGCATCCCCACTACCTCAGGGTCCCAACTATGCCTGGGAGGTTGGAAAAAGCAGGTGGCAATACAACATTCCCATAATGATCACCTTCGTCTTATCATTCGGGGCCTCCCTGGCCTGCACCAATGGCCTGTTCCCACCAGTTGCCACTATGACCCAACCGGCCCCACAGTGACACCGAATCAGGAGCCCAGGGTCACAGGTCCTTCTCTTGCCATGGCAGAGTAAGGATGATGGACTCACCCTTTCAGAATGACATAATGTTTTGGGCTGAAACGTGCTGTCTTTTTTAGAAATTGAGACCGCAGGCTTCTGTGGGTAAGAACAGGCTATCAGGTCATGCTGGCCCTTTGGTGTTTATTTGTTATCAGTAACAAATCTGATACTAAGAAAAACCAAAGCCACGAGAACAAATCTGATTCACATCTTTAATGATTCAGCCTTCCCCATAATTGTGAGGGAGGAGAAATTTGTCTTGAGGCCTCCACTTCCCCCTCCTCTCTCTCTTTCTTCCCCGGTGTCATAAGTTGCACTGTCCTTCTGTAAACAATAGCTCATGACCAGCTGGTGTGGCGCAGTGGTTGAGAGTCAACTTATGAACCAGGAGGTCACAGTTTGATTCCTGGTCAGGGCACAGGCCCGGGTGGCGGGCTCAGTCCCCATTGTGGGGCATGATCAATGATTCTCTCTCATCACTGATGTTTCTCTCTCTCTCTCCCTCTCTGAAATCAATAAAAATAAATTTTTAAGAAAGCAATAGTCCTCGCCTTTGTGTCAACTGATGTCACCCCTCCCAGGGGCCTTTGCACTATTAAAGAACAAAGCAATGAGAGGAACATAGGAGGACGAAACCTTTTGTACAAAGAAGGCAATTTGGGGGAGTGGGGGGATTCCAGTTAGCCCCACCAACTCTGCTCAGAACTGATATGGACCGTGAGCTTTCATGTCCGGAGCCCCATCTGTTCGCTTTGGGTTGGTGAACAGGCCACTGCTCTCAGGGATGGTATGACCTTGTCTCTCCAAGAGAATATGAGTATGTTAGAAAGGACTGGACAAGGGCTAAAGCCGGGAGAAGCCTGGGCCCCACGAAGTCCCCAGAGCAGGTCCTGAAGAGATGGGAGACCACCAACAGACTGAGAGCTGGACTTCTGTCCAGGAGATGCGAGTGGGGAAAACTTAAAGGAAATTACCTGCATGATAAACTAAGATTGATGTTCAGGAGGGTGTTTAACTTGCATGTAAATGTTTTCTTCAAACACTTAATAATTATAGTTATAATTTTCATGTCTGGGATCCCTTTCTTCGTTCTGCCATTTATTGTATATAGGGCATAGTTCTTTGAAATAACATCACTCTTTAAGAAACATGCACAAATAGGAAAATAGGACTTACCATTGGTTCAGGGCAGCCAGGAAGAGATATCACACTATAGAGGCAGCCATGAGAGTTGTAAGCAAAGATACTAAGAAAAATTAATCAGTTTTCTAATTTAATTTTTGTTTTTTTAAATATATTTTATTGATTTTTACAGAGAGGAAGGGAGAGGGAAAGAGAGTTAGAAACATTAATGAGAGAGAAACATCAATCAGCTGCCTCCTGCACACCCCCTACTGGGGATGTGCCCACAGGCAAGGTAATGCCCTTGACCAGAATTGAACCTGGGACCCCTGAGTTCGCAGGCCAACGCTTTATCCACTGAGCCAAACCAGTTATGGCTTAATTTTTGTTTTAACAGTATGTATAGTTTCAAACATCAAATTTACTAAAATATTTATAATAAAATATGATTCTCTGTTTCACGTCCCCCATTCCACATGCTTCCCTCCCCAAAGGCCTCTTCTGTCAACTGCTGTTTTCCTGCGTTTACTTATCTCTATGTTTCTGAAAGACAAATATTTGCTGTTATACTTAGATGCTGTCTGCTGGTTTCCTCTGATGGTAGATGAGGATCTAGATCTCTTACACCACCGTCCCATCCCTGTTTCCTGTCCACTGCACCTCCCCAAGGAGTTAGCTTATAGATCTTAGACCAATATTTGCTGTTGACATGATATGCCTACACAAATATTATTCACAGCTGAGCATTGTAGTGCCCTGAGATTGTTTCCTTTCTTAATTTTTGTTTTATTTGTAGTAATAATTATCTTGATTTTTTTAATTTATTTTTTTGAGGGGGTACTTAATTGCTAATTCACCCCACAACTCCAAAAACAGGACATTTTTATACAAGGTCAACAACATCAAGCCATCTAATTGTTCTTTTTTGCTGTTGAAACCATCCTTCACGAAGGCTTGCTTTCTCATATCTGGGCTGGTTGCTCTCTGCACCTTCTGCATAGCTATTTCCTGAGATTGACTGGCAAGGGTGCCTCTCTTCTTTAGAAGGATGCTTTGCTAGCTTTTTCTGAGAGCCGTGGCCAAGGCACCTTCTCTCTGCAGCATCCCAGACACCCTCCTCACACCCCCTCTAACGGCAGTCCTTTCACCTATCATATGGCCTGGTGGTTTAGTTGTCTCCAGTCTCCCCTTAAATGGAGTTTGCACCTTTGTTTTTCATTCCCTTTGCTGTTTTTGGATAAATGCCAGGAGGAAAGACAGGGGGAAAGGTATCTTTGAGAAACCATCTTCAAACAAGGCCTTTTCCAGGCTGGTTGCACAACTTCATATTTACCAAACTCTGGTTAGTCTTCTATTTATATCTCATGTGTTGCTCATTCTGATTTTTTTCTTTTCCTTTTTCTCCTTGTTGTTGCTAGTTTTTCCTCAAGAAGTGTGCATAAGAGGTAAACTTTCTATTAGTCTGAGTCCACTGAGAAGTGGATTTTAAGATAGAATTAAATGTTCCTGTGTAAGGAAAACTAGGGAAGAAGCTGGGTAAGGCCTGGAAAACTATCAAACCATGATGCATTTTGAACCTTGAGTGATGAAGAGAGGGAGAGAAGGTTGGGTAGAAATGTTCCAGACTGCCATTTAGTCAATGGATAGGATTAGCAGAGATATTGGAGAGTTCCCTGTCATACAGAAACAGATCTGCCTTCGTATCTCTGATACATTCAGTCGTTGGCTGACAAATGTGTCGATGGATTTTAGGCACAAAAGTGGGATCCACATCAGAGCTGTACAAGATGTATTCTTGTGACAGACACACTTTCTTTGCTTTGCATTTATGAAAACATTTTATTTCAGCCTGATTTTTGATTGATAGTTTAGCAAGATACAGAATTCTAGATTCAAAATCATTTTATCTTAGAACTTTAAAGGAATTGGATCAATTGTCTTCTGGAATCCCGTTGTTGATGAGAAGTCTGGTGTCAATCTAACTTGGATTTTTAAAGAATGTCACTTTCTCTCCCCTGGCTTTTCTCACCCTCTCTCATTCTCCCTCTCTCCATTCCCCTTCTCGTCTCCCTCTCTCTGTTTTAGGATATACCCAATCCTCAGAGTGTAGAAATGTGTTAAAGATGTGTTTGGCTGTTAGTGCTAAGTGAATTTCTTAAATCTGAAAACCATGCTTTCCTTTGAGCCCTAGGAAAGTTTTCATATTATTTGTTTCATACACTTTTCTGTTTTTTTCCTTTGGAACTTCAATTATGTAGCTCACTTTCTGGACCGATCCTTTAAGGCTTTTTATCTTTCTGCACAACCCCCCCCCCCCCCCCCCCGTTTCCATCTCTTTGATTTATATCATAGGAAATTTTTTTTGGCTTTATCTTCCAGATAGTCTATTAAGTTTTTTTCTAATTAATTTTCTGATTGTTCTTTGATGATAGCATCCGGGTCTTGTTTTTATCCACATTTATACATTATCTCAAAAACTCTGAGCATAGTTATTAGAGAGGTTTTTTTTAAAAAAAAAAATACGTATTTTGTTGATTTTCAGAGAGAGGGGAAGAGAAAGGGATAGAGAGATAGAAACAAAAGAGAGGAAAACATCATTGATTGGCTGTCTCCTGCATGCCCTCTACTGAAGATTGAGTCTGCAACCTTGGTATGTGCACTGACTGAGAATTGAACCAGTGAGCTCTTGTTTCCTGGGTCAATGCTCAATTTCAAAGGAAACAGGTAACTCGGTGAAGAGAGTTGTTTGTTTTTATATTTAATTCTCTTCACCGAGTTACCTGCTTCTTTTGAAATGATTTGTTCTATTTGTATGTCTTTGTCATTTCATGCTCAGATGTTTGTTTTCTACCTGATGATTGTTAGCTCCTACTTAATAATGGGGAATGGTGTTGATTTTTCTCTGGAGCTTTTATGGGTTTCCTTGCTTATGTAGAGGTGTGTTATTTTTCTTCCTAGGAGTCTCCTAGGAATAGATATGCTACCTGACTGCTCTGTAGTGTTGGCAGGCTCCGCTGCAGACTCACTGGATTAGCATGTACATCGCCAGACTTTAAACTGGGACTTCCTAATGGTCAGTGGAGGGCTTTCCTCTCCAGTGCTGGGGCCCACTCTGGCAGTCCTATTTGGCCCCTGGAAGTAAGTTCAATGCTTTTTAGAGAAGAGGCATATTGTTTTTGGCCTGAATGAAAATGCTGGGCTTCCTATAATCTATTTCTTGGCAGCAGAGCTGAAAAGGGGAAGGTAGAAGGGACCACTCTGAATTAACCCTTTCACATTGGGACTCTCCTTCATATCCCTGCCCTCCATTATACTTGCCAGCTGTGGCCTCTTTCTGGAGCCTCTCTGGGGTTTCTCATGGCGATTGGCTCTCTCCTTGGCTGCTGTTTCCTCCTGGGATGCTTTGTTTCACTGCATTTACATTCTCTTTTCATCTACAACAAGCTTGTCAAACCGCTCTCTTACCAATGGTCCTTTTCTCATTTTTAAAAATATATATATTTTATTGATTTTTTTTACAGAGAGGAAGGGAGAGGGATAGAAAGTTAGAAACATCGATGAGAGAGAAACACCGATCAGCTGCCTCCTGCACATCCCTTACTGGGGATGTGCCCGCAACCAAGGTACATGCCCTTGACTGGAATCGAACCTGGAACCTTTCTCCGCAGGCCAACTCTCTATCAACTGAGCCAAACCAGTTTGGGCCTCACTTTCTTTTACAATATAAATTTACTCTTTGGCCACCATCTAAATATCTAGTTTACTTCTTCTAGCACTCAAACTCCAATAATTCTTATCAGATCTTCTAGTCCATTGATCCTACTATCTTTTCACTACTTCTCATGTTCTTATTTTGTGTCTTACCTGGTGTAAATGTCATAATCTAATGCTAAAATCCATTAAAACTCCCTTACCCTCTATCTCTTCACATTGTTCACCTGGAAAAATCCCAAACCTAGCTAAATCCAATTCTCTGAATACTTTACCTAAACCAGATTTAGGCTGGATATAAACAGAAAACCATGCTGACTTAGGTTACATTTATAATTTTGATTCTTTTACATTTGTTGAAGTGTGTTCAATAGTCTAGATTATATCTTGATGAACATTCCCTGTCATTCCAAAAGAATGTGTATTTTGCTGATGCCAGATGGAGTTTCCTATCTCTGTCAATTCGATCAAGTTGGGTGTTTGTGTTGATCAGGTTTTCTAGACTGTCAGTGATTTTCTGCTCATTTTTTTCCATCAGTTATTGAGAATGGAGTGTTCAAGTCTCCAACTATAATTGTGGATTTGTCCATTTCTCCTTTCAGTGCTCAAGTTTCTTGTCAGGTCCTTTAAAATGCTGTTGTTAGTTACACACACGTTGGGGATTGTTATTTCTTCATGGTGAAAAGACCCTTTATCATTATGTAGTGTTTCTCTTTACTGTCCCTACTTATATTCTTTACTCTGAATTTTTTGGTGTTAATATAGTCACTTAAGTTTTCTTTTAATGGTATTTGCCTGGTATATCTTTTTCCATCCTTTTACTTTTATCTCATCTATATGTTCACATTAAAAGTGGACTTCCTGTAGACAGCCATCTGACAAAATCTGTTTTTAAACAGAGGTGTTTAGACTACTTATATCTAACCTAATTATTGGTATGGTTAGATTTAACTTGGCCATCTTGACAGTTGTTTCCTGTTTGTCCCATCTGTTTTTTGTTCCTTTCCCCCCAGCTTTATCTGTCTGCTTTGAGATTGAGTATTTTAATGATTTAATTTTATCTCCACTATTGGCTTATTAGTTATATACCTCTTTTAAATAAATATTTAATGGTTGTCCTAGCATTTACAATATATGTTTTTAATTCATTGCAGTCTACCTCTAAGTAATATGCCACTGCATGAATGGTGTATCGGCTTACCACAGTGTACGTCCAATTCCTTCCTTTTACCCTTGTGCTATTTTTGTCTTACATTTTACTCTTACATATTTTGTAAACCCCACAATACAGAAGTCAGCAAACTATAACTCTCAGGTCAACCACACATTTTTGTAAACAACATTTTATTGGAACAGCCACACCCACTTGTTTACTTACTGTCCGTGGCTACTTTCATGCTGCCACGGCGGAGCTCAGGAGTTACAACCTAGACCAGATAGCCCGCAAACCTAAAATATTTAACATCTAGCCCTTTGACAAAACATTAGCTGACCCTTGCTCTAGAAAACTACCTTTTAGAGCAATTAAGAAGGATAACCTTAGCTTCCTTTTTAGCATTTCTGGAGCTCTTTGTTTCTTTTTTATGGGTCTGAGTTTCTGTCTGGTATCACATTCTTTCTAACTGAAGAACCTTCTAACATTTCTACAGATCTGTTGGCAATGAATCTCTCAGCTGTTATTTTTCAGAAAAAGTTTTTACTTTGTCTTTGAAAGACATTTTCACTGGTAGAATTCTGAATTAACAGCTTTTTCCTTACAGTATTTTAAAAAATATTTTAAAATAATTATTTCCCAAGACCACTCCACTTACATTTTTCCCAATTATTTAAATTAAATTTATTGTAGTGACATTGGTTAATAACATTATACAGGTTTCAAGTGTCCATTTCTATGATACATGTTCTGTATGTTGCGGTGTGTGTTTACTACCCAAAGCCAAATCTTTTTCCATCACAATGTATTTGACTCCCTTTACCCTTTACTACCTCTGCCACCTCCTTCCCTCTGGTAACCACCATAGTGTTGTCTGTGTCTATGAGTTTGTTTGTTTGTTTGTTTTTCTGGTTTGTTCATCTGTTGCCCTTTCTTAACACACACTTTCTTCCTTTGGCTCTAGATACCATTCTCCTATTGTTCTCCCCCACTATTGGCTGTGAAATCTTACACAATCTGGCCCCTCATTACCGATCTGATCCATATGCTACTATACTTAATTGTGTGATTACTTGATTAATCCATTCGTCAGCTATTGCCATAACAATGCTTTCTGTGACTTACAACCACAGCAATTTATTTCTGTGCTCAAGTCTATAGAGTGGCTATGGTTTGGCAAGGGTCAGGTGGGCCCAGTTGGACTGCAGACTTCTGGTTGTGGTCAGGGTTGCTCTGTGTGTTTCTTGCTCACTCTGCATAGTCACACTGGCCTCCTTGCTCTTTCTCAACATGTCAAGAGTGCTTCCTCCTATAGCCTTTGCATGCCTATGCCTTCTGACTTGAGCATTTTTCTCTCAAGTATCTGTCTGGCTCGCTTCCTCACCTTCTTTGACTTGGTTGAGAATGGATTGATCCAGAAGGGTGTGTGTATGTGTGTCTGTGTGTCGCTAATCTTAATGCTTGGTTTATATTTGTTGTCTAGCAATGATTAGCTACTTACTTATTGGATTATGCCTATGTTGACCGTCCTGCCTTCAATCTTATAAATTCTTTAGGGTTTATTTTATGCCAAAAAAAGTGTTTTAAGCCACCAAATTGGATTTGGATGAAAATTAAGCAGAATTTATTACTCTGCCAAATCCAGAGTAGACATTTCTAGTTAGTCAATGCTTTAAATTAAGATACATTTACTTGCAAAATAGAATGAGATGAGAACATAAGTGCCAAATTAAGTACAACTGATCCATATGCCATTGCTGGTGCTAGATTTTTAACCTCAAACAGCAACTTACACTCCCCTCTAAACTTTTCTAGGTAAGCTACAGAGCAGAGACCTATATTTGTACATTTTACTTTATCATAATGGATGGATTTAATTGTCTTTTATAAAAATGAAGGCAGATCTAATAAGCTTCTTTTGAACTTTTCTAATCCTCTCAGTTTCTATTCCTGTACACCAGTCAAGTTGGCAAGCAAATAATTGAAAATACTTTTTTATTCCAGCAGAGGGCGCCCTTATTGTGTTCACTCCTCTGGGAAGTACATTCCGGAAGTCCAGGGGAACTTTGGTCTGAGAAACATTAGCCTGGGATTTCTGGTTATCATATTTCCCCAAGAGGCACCTGTTTGACTGGCATTTCCTGGCAAGCACCCATCTTAGCATATTTCTTTGTTGGTTGAATTTGGCTTGAAGGGAGGTTTCAGTTATTCATTACCTCACACCATCAGGTAAGTTCAGATTTCCTTAGCTTGGAAACCAACTTAAACAGCATGTTGAAAATAAACATGATCTTGAGTAACTCTACATGGGTATTGCTGTTATACTAATAGGGTGTTAATTAGTAAAGCACGCTTAACTTTTTTTTACTGCCAATCTAAACAAGCCGGCCTTGGTTTTGGCTGTGGTCCCTACAACTGCATCTCAAAGTGATTTGCAAACATTAATTAAATACTTCAGTGCACATCCAAGTAGTTGGTATCATCAAGCCCTCTTCCAAGCGGTAGAAAACAGATGCCCTAAGCCAGTCTATGACTTAACTAAGGTTAGCACCCAGCTGCACCCTTCCCCCCAGATCTCTCTAGCACGTTGTCATGTTTCAGTGGACAAGAAAGTTCCTTTGTCAGCTACTATAGCATCAGAATTTTCTAGGATGGCGTTGATGTACTGAGCCTTGCCTCTTGACCTATTGATACATTATGACCTGTCAGTTCCTATCTGCTGATTTCTGTCTCAGAAAATGTGATCTTCGAGAGAGTGGTTCGCAACATCTAATGCCCAGACTTAGCCTGGACATTTAGCAGTAACTACTACACTATAAGGCCATTCTTTCCAGCATCTAAGGTCTCTTTGAAAAGGGAGGCTTGGTTTTTCTATCCTAGTGGAGCCCAGGTTCTGGCCCATAGAGCGTGGTGCTCAGACCTGGGAAATGGCCACACTCTGTGAAAAGAACAGGGCTTCTTTTCTGAGTCATCTGTTCTCAGAGAGCACATAACACAGGGGTCCCAAACCAAGGAGTTCCCCCATGCATTCCATGATGGTGTGCCCAAGGCCACCTGTTTATGCTCTGCCCTGCCTGAGGTGCAGTGGTTGACAGGCAGGCTTGGCCAGTTTCGTAGAGAAGGGGGTGAAACCACCTCCCATGCCCAGAGGCCAGCCTAGCTTTGGGGAGTGAGCCATGCAGAGTATCGGGCTCAGCACTTCCGTTCTGTCTACCGGGACACCGGACACGTGCTGCAGCTGCAAACCTGGAGCCTGCAACACGCCCTGGACTTTACTGCCCAGCTTCCAGATGTGATGTCAGGCTGACCTGTCCAGCTGTGACAGGCCTCTGAGAGCAAGCTGATCATTCCACTCTGCTGAGTTTGTGGAATATTCCCAGAAGAGGTTTCACACCAGATGAATCGCATGACCTCAGGATGTGGTTAGCCAGGTAGAGCTCACACCTGGCTCCTTCCTCAGGAAAGTGCCCCATGAGGACCCCTCTACTGTTAGTTAGTGAAGCAGGGGGAAGTCTCAGGGGAACCCTGACCTCCAGCCTGATGCTCAGCAAGGACTGCCTACCTGGGAAGAGATTTCACCTTCCTGAGAAGCCACGTGCCTCCTGTTAGCTTCCTTTTGCCTACTCTCATTCTTTCCTTACTTTCTTAAGGCAGAGCAGAACCCCATGAGTAATTAACCCTTCATGAACTTCGTCACCAGACTCCAGCTAATGTGGGATTAGAGCATTTAGCTGAAGTAGCTCAGGTGTGTAAATATGCTTTAAGGGTTTGGGGAGCCTTGGGTGATACCCTGTATGGGTTTCCTGAGTCATCAGCAGAACATGCAGGTAGGAAAGGATTCTTGGGGTTCTTCCCACCTCTGGATGCCTAAGCCTTGTAGAAGATGTGAAGTAGTTGGCACACTCTGTGAGTGTCTATACAGGCAGGGGCTGGACTGGAGTATACAGTTTGAATAATTGAGTGAACTATTTATGGAACTCTTTATGGAACTCTTTGGACACCAGCTCAAGGGCCAGATACCTTGCTCTACACAAATTCAGAGCAAGTTTTGGTGACATTGTATCACTTGACTAACCCCATAACTCTTTCTGGAGCTAAGGATTCTGTGAGTGTTAGTTATGCAGAGGGTTGGAATGTGTTTCATTCATTCTGCTACTGTGTGTTGGACCAACATGAAGAAAGAGGGAAAAGAGAAGTAGGAAAGGAAAAGAGAGGCTTCTAGAATTTGGTTAAACAGAATGTTGAAATCCTGAGCTTGGCAATCTCATGATGGCAATAGATAGAAATAGTCAGTCCCAAGAAAAGACCCAGCTGTATGGATAGTGTATATGAATTTATTACCAAATTATAACACAAAGCACAGTGCAAATCGCCATGAAATGCTGGATTTAAATGTTTTCAAATGCATGCTGTCAAGAAAGTCAGGAAAGCCTCTAGAGGCCCCAAACGAACAGGAGCAGGAATCAGGTGTGTGTGTGCGTGTGTGTGTGTGTGTGTGTGTGTGAGAAATCAAGTTATGGCGGCCCCAGGGCTTATGACAATTCCCTGTGACCTGAAACTTCATCTCTATGGCCACATGTAGGACAGAATGTCCCCGGCTGGAACAGCGTGTTGGAAATCCAAATAAAGGAGTGGCTTCCAAGGGCCAGACCATCAGTTACAGAAAGAACCAGAGAAAAATTTGACTCCACAACAAAAAAAAGGCAGCAAAAACATAAGTCTGTCAGCCTTGGCTCTAGGTAGAGGGAAAAGAAAGAGAAAAAAGGACTTTCTCTCCCCTAAGAATTTATAAATAAAAGTTGGCCTGAATATAGTTTGGGGCCAGAAATCACACTATCCATATGGTTCAAAGATCCTCAAACCTCCCTAAGTAATGATATGCATAGTATAGGGTGAAGTATATAGAGGGACGCCTGCAACTTACTTTGCAGTGCACCCAAAAAATAAGATGGATTGATGGATGGATAGAGAGATGTATAGATGCAGAGACAAGCACAAAGTGCATATAATAAAACAATAATAGAATCTAGATAGGCGTATGAAATCTTTATGATTTTGAGTTTTCTCATCTATGAATGTGTTTTAAATCCTTGTTTCTTTAGGTCTTATTTAATGTCTTTTCATAAAATTTAATAACCTTTTCCATAGACATCTTACATACCTTTGGTTGGATTTATTCCTAAGGACTTAATATTTTTCAACACTACTGTAAATATAACCCAAGAATTTTTCGGGATATCCAGTTTTCCACATTATCAGAAATTAATTTTTGAGGTTTTGAACTTTCTTCATAGGTTTGGCTGCAAACATGTTTTGTCTGTTTGAATATACCAATTTAAAAATTCATTTTCGAAGTATCCCTTTTATCATTGTAACTGGTATGTCCCAGACATTCTCAGCCCATGAGACAATATTTCTGTTGATCTTCAAAATTAAAATGGTCCTCTGTCCCCATGATCCTTTACTGCAGGAAGTTCAAGGCTTATCTGGCTGTCCTCCTCCCCCCAAGGACTTCCAAGGCTCAAGCAGCGATGATTATGTTTCACAGAGCTCTCCTGGGTGCTGATGGCTGCAGGCCCGAGCCTCGTTCCAACCCTTGCACAGCACACTGCTCACTGGCTTGTGTTTCCCCAAATCTGTTCCTGCTCTTGCCTGAACCACTTTTTCCCAGAGAGAATACACTTAATCCTTGGAGTAGTGGTTAAACCAGGAACTACAGTTTCAGATATTATGTGGCAGATGGGGGAGACAATTGTAGAGAGTAGTGGACAACTGCCCCCAATTATGGCCCAGACTCAGTTTCTCTCACCACAGTCCTACACTTGAATCTTCAACTTCAAACCAACTATCACAAGAACCAGAGAGGAATGGGTTTTTGAATCTCTTCCCTCTGAGGACTGACTCCCTATTCCTCATTTTCTATCCCAAGATGGCTGACAATAGAAAATTCTGCTTCCTCTGGGCAGTGGTCGGCAAACTGCGGCTTGCGGGCTGTGGTTTGCCGCTCTGTTGACTGATGAGTTTGCCGACCACTGGGATGGAAGCTTAATCACAAGGAACAACAACGGCCTGTAATTATTGGAATCGAGAGTCTAAGTCAGTGGTCGGCAAACTCAGTCAACAGAGTGGCAAACCACGACTCACGAGCCGCATGTGGCTCAAGAGCCACAGTTTGCCAACAACTGCTTAGGGAAATATATTATCTCATACCAAAGGGTGTGGTCTTGTGCAGTGAGCCCTGAGCAGAGTCATGTTAGAACACAATGATACAGGATAGGTATATTCTGAATTATTGGGTCTTAAATAATTCTGCATCAGTATGATGGGAGTCATGGGAGACACTGCAGACTGGCCCAGTTCCAGCCTGTTCCCTAGCAGTTCGTACTGTTGATATGCCTGGCCCTCAACATGAGTGGCTCTTGGCACAGACATCTGAAGGGAAGAGGCTAAGACCCTGGGGGAAATCTTGTGGTGATGGAGTCTAGAAACATGGACTACAGGGATGTCAACTGTGCTTGAACCACCTGTAAGGGGATGGTGCTGAGTACTAAGACCAATGGGCTGATCTCAACAGATGCACATAGTGGCCAACACTGCACTGGTGGCCAGAGTGTCCAGGGCCAGGACAGCCCACCAGAGACACTGCTTAGCTGCAGTATGAAATAAAGGGCCACAGAACCAGCTGAGAGAGAGAGAGAGAGAGAGAGAGAGAGAGAGAGAGAGAGAGAGTCTAAACTCCCCTCTGGGCAGGACTTCTCAAGGTCGGGTACATACACAGGTGGGCTAGAGAATGGAGACAAGACATCTAATGGCAGTTTGCAGAGGTGGTGTCAGAATGGAAGGACTGAGACAACCCAAGGGGTACCGCGCTTTCCAGAGGCTGGGAAGTGGGAAGGGAATGCTCACTGTGAGTGTTTGGTACTCAGCCTGGCTGACAGCTCAGAGCCTGGCTGATAGCTGGGAAGTGGGAAGGGAATGCTCACTGTGAGTGTTTGGTACTCAGCCTGGCTGATAGCTCAGAGCCTGGCTGATAGCTGGGAAGTGGGAAGGGAATGCTCACTGTGAGTGTTTGGTACTCAGCCTGGCTGACAGCTCAGAGCCTTCCCAGATGTTGCATCCTTTACCCTCACAGTCCTGGGAGGAAGGCCCTGCTTCATTCAGGGGTAAAGACGAGTCAAGGCAGAAGAATGGCAGCCAGGCCTGGCCAGCTCTAGCTCCGAAGCCCCTGCTCTTAATCCCTCTTCTGTTCACCTCACTTATTCAGACACACACACATACACACTAATAAAAACAATGAAATACTAATTTTTAGCTATCGTATTTGGCAAAGTTTTTAAAAAGAACATTTACAATGGAAAAGGCAGTTTCACGTAATCATGAGCCTAAGCCCTGTGGAAATCCTTGCTTCCCACACTTTGAATCAGCAACTGTGTTTCTGTGATAAAAAAAAAACAAAAACATTTGAAGCCTCTGAAATTTATCGTACTGTAAAAAACAACTGAAATGTGGACAAAGAATGACTACTTAATGTAATAGATTTTCCATTAATTCTCCTAGATAGTCTAGCCACAAATAAGAATACAACTTTCTCTACTCCTTTCGAATATTCATGTCCATGTCCAGTCCAGGTCCGTAGATTGTTTTACAACCTTCAGTCCAAGTTACAGGAGTGTCATTTTTATCTGCATTCCCACCCACTTTTCTGACAACCTGTTATTAAATTATTTCCTCCATAAAGGAAAAGTTGCTAGTTTGACTGGTCAAAACCCCAGAATGTGGCCAGACCTTGTGTGTTATTGGGCAGGGTCACTATCTATTACCACAATTTAAAAAAATCAAAGCAAAATAAAGAAATTAAATTGGTATTAATCTGAGCTAGAATTTTATAAATTAAGATGATAATTATAATTCTCAAGACAACTACTAAGAAAATACAAAAAATATATATTGTAAAAGAAATGCCAAAGTAATTAAAGTGCTACACTAAAAAATACCTGACACAAATAAAGGCAGTAATAGAGGAAAAAAGAACAAAATGACATAAGATATATAGAAAAGAAATAGAAAAGTGACAGACATAAATTCTACTTCATCAGCAGTTATGTTAAATGTAAAAAGATTAAGGGGAAAAATAAAATAGTCAATCTAATCCATACTAGTAGTCACTATTACCTTAAGAGAAATTGGGGAAAAAATGTAAAAGGATTAACTCCCCAATTAAAAGACAGAGATGTACCCTTGGCTGGTTTCTCAGTGGTTAGAGAACCAGCCTGTGCACTGAGGGGTTGTGGTTTGATTCCAAGTCAAGAGCATGTATCTGGGTTGCAGGTTCAATTCCTGGCCCTGGTTGGGATGTGTATGGGAGGCAACCAATCGATGTGTCTTTCTCACATCAATGGTTCTCTCTCCTCCTCTCTCCCTCCCTTCTACTTTCTCAAAAAAGCAATGGAAAAAAATGTTCTTGGGTGAGCATTAAAAAACAACAACATAGAGATGTGTCTATATGCTGTCTAAACAAGATTAATTTTAGATTCAAAGACACAAATAGGCTCAAAGTACAAGGATAGAAAAGGTATATTCATGCAAATAGTAACCAAAGAGAGCCTGAGTGGCTATACCAATATCAGACAAAATGGACTTTAAGGCCAAAATTATTATTAGAGACAAAGAAGGACATTTTATAGTGATCAAAAGGATAATCCATCAAGAAGAAATAACACTTATATACATATATGAACCTAACAACTGAGTCCCAAAATACATGAAGCAAAAAGTGATGGAGTTGGAGGGAGAAATAGGCTATTCAGTAATAATACTTAGAGATTTCAAACCCCCATTTTTAACAATGGTGTGGTATAATAAGAAATATATTTGGTTTTGTCCAAGTTTTGGCACAAAGCTAGTAAAATTCTTTGGGTTTCCTGAGTAATAGCAGTGTCATTTCTTATTCAGAAGGCACATGATTTAAGAACACTTGAATTTATGTTAACAAAGTAGCTTATGGTAGGGTCCCTGCATAGCCTCTCTCAGGATGGCACTGGCCATCAGAAAGACCAAGTTGTTATAGGGTTGGAACTTGCACCCCATTCACCAATTTCAGGGAAGGAGGTACATGCTAGAGTTTAAGGTTTTATAAATAACTCTGAACAAGATCTGATGAGCTTCTGAGTTGGAGAATGCATCCACATTCAGGAGAGTGGTATATTCCAGTTCTATGTAGAAGGAAGCTCCTGCACTCGGGATCCTTCTAGACCTTTCCCTGTGCACCTCTTCCTCTAGCTGTTCATCTACATCCTTTATAAGAAAATGCTAAATGTAAGTAAATGTTTCTCTGTGTTGTGTGAGCCATTCTAGCAAGTTAGTCAAACTGGAGAAGGAAGGCGTGGGAACTTCTCATTTATAGCTGTTTGATCAGAAGAAGCACTGGTAACAACCTGGACTTGTGATTGGCATCTGAAGTGAGAGTAGTCTTGAGGGACTGAGCCCTTAACCTGTGGAATCTGCCATTATTTCCAAATAGAAAGTGTCAGAATTGAGTTGAATTTGTGGGAGACCTAGTCAGTGTCTACTGAGAATTGAAGAATCCCTTAGTTGTGTTAGAAAACATTCCAGAAATTGATAGAACAACTAGATAGGAGATCATCAAGGACATAGAAGACTTGAACATACTATTAACCAACTAGACCTAACAGACATGTGTAGAACACACCACCCAACAACAGCAGAATACAAACTCTTCTCAAATACACATGGAACATTCTCTAGGATGAGCCATGTGTCTGGCCATAAAAAGCTCAACAAATGTAAAAGGATTAAAATCACATGAAGTATGTTCTCTAACCACAGTGAAACTAAATTACAAGCCAATAACAGAAGGTAACTGGTCCATGAGGTCTTGACATCTTCTTGCTTCCCAGCTGTGTCTGATACTGAGGTGAAGCTACCAGTTGTCAGGTTCACACCACCTTTATACTCCCTGTCCAAGGACTGGGCCTCTTTGGGTCTGCTGACTCTTTTTCCCACCTCCCTGAACCACACTGAGGGCATATCCCTCTGTGAAACTGTCCTCAGGTCCACCCACCAAAATGCCTCATAGCACTTCCATGAACACAGCACTTCCTAGGTACCACGTTGGAGGTAGGTCTTTCAACCTCCCAGGCTACATCTGGAGGTGCCCGGCCCCAGCTTTCTCAGAGAAAGATAGCTTTTCAAGGAAGAATATAGAAATACTAGAGGCTTGATACATGAAGATTCATGCAAAAATGGGCCTTCCTTCCCTGGTTGCCAGCACTGCCTTTGCTCTGGCCAGAGCTGCCTTACTGCCTTTCTACACTGCCCAGAGGCCTGGAGCAGCTGAGGTGGTGCAGAACACAAGAGTCCAGCACCACCCTCAGCCACTCAGTGCCTTGTATGCAAATTAACCCACCATCTTTGTTGGACTAATTTGCATACCCACTCCTGATTGGCTGGTGGGGCATTGTGAAGGTATGGTCAATTTTCATCTTACTGTTTTATTAATGTAGATTCTGTGAAGTGCCTGAAGACATGGGAGCAGGGGAAGGCTATTTATTATGGATCAATATTCTAAGAGATTATTTCCATTATTGGAAAGGGTTGAAAAGGACATCGTCCATGGAGGGTAGGTAGAACTAGGAAGAAATCAGAGTGATGTGGCAGGGACAGGAGTGAATATTTTGTTGGCAAAGGAGACTGGACCACAGCAGGGAGAAGGCTGATGAAGGAGCATCAAGGCTGTGGATAGGCCGGAGTAGCAGACACCTGCTAAGGCTCATGGCCATGGGCCTGGTGAGCAGCATGAAGTCTTTGCTCAGGGTTACAAGCAGCTTTCAAGGGATGGTCAGGCTGGTGCCGCAAAGAGATATGCCTGGAGACCTTGTGTCAAGGGCACCAGTACCAGGCCCTAGGGATTGGGAGACAAGGTTCAGAAGCTGCAAAGAGGCTCGCTGCCTGAGCGAATAAGCAACATTTCTGAAGAAAAACTTCCAGGATATCACCCAATCTTGTTTATTCATATAAACTGATTTTAGAGAGGAACCAAAATGGTGGCATAGGTAAACATCCATATTGCTGGCCCGTACAACAAGTTCAAAACTACAACTGAAGGACAAAACGGACATCATTCAGAACCACCAGAGGGCTGGCTGAGTGGACATTCCACAAATAGAAGGAAAAATAGAAGGACACTGTTGAGGACAGAGTTGCGGATATGCGCAGAGTCAGAGGTTCAGAGCTGCATGCGAACAGAAAGGGCTGGCGGCTGCAAACCCAGCTGGTTTTCTTGAACTGGGAGGGAGACAAAGGCATCCCACTGCACTGAGCCCCGGTTCCAGGTGAGTCTCGGGAAATCCAGACTAATACAGGGTGAAACTGGACGGTAAGGAGGAAGCATGCTGAAACTTGGGTGCTGCGAAGGTGCACGAGCTATCGAAGAGGACTTGTGGCTGGCTCTATTGTTCGGGAGGAAAAACAAAAAAACAAACAAGAAAAATCACCAAAAAAATGCTGTGCTGCTTTGTTTTCCCGTTCCAGGCAAGTCTTTGGGTGACCAGACTCATTTGGGGAGAAACTAGACTGCCTGGCAGCGGGCAGAGCTCTGGACAGCTTTCTTTCAGAAGTGTGTGCAGCCATTGCCACAGAGCATGGAGACACGGGAGCTGTTTAGGGCAGAGCTGACTGGAAACCAGGGCTGCCAGCTCAGCCCAGAGACTCTGCCCCATCCAGGCTGAGCACAGAGGCACTCACAGCATAAACACAGCTGATCCTCACAGCCAATTGGCCTGGAGGTCAACCCCTCCCAGGGATACCAACAACAATCTAGGCTTAACTACAACAAGACTGTGCAGCCCATAAAGGGGTGCATCAAGAATATCCACCTCAGGTAACTGGGAAGGCTGAGCCACTGTCCCCTAGAAGACACCTACCACACAAACCTACTCGATCAACTCAGGAAAACAGCCAAAATGCAAAGACAAGGTAACAAATTACATGTGAAAGAAATGGAGGAAAAAAAACCACAACTGAACATAGAGTTCAAAACCACAGTTATAAGGTTTTTCAAGAGGCTCCTAGGAAAGGCTGATAAATTTAACAAGACCCTTGAAGATATGAGGGAGTCCCTCAAGGGTATGAGCAAGACTATGGAGGATATGAAAAAGGACCAACTAGAAATTAAGCATACACTGACTGAAATAAAAAATATTATACAGAGACCCAAAAGCAGACTAGAGGACTGCAAGAATCAAGTCAAAGATTTGAAAAACAAAGAAACAAAAATCACTCAGCCTGAAAAGAAAGAAGCAAAAAGAATCCAAAAAATTGAAGATAGTGTAAAGAGCCTCTAGGACAACCTCAAGCATACCAACATCCAAATTATGGGGGTGCCAGAAAAAGAAAGAGAGCAAGGTACTGAAAACCTATTTGAAGAAATAGTGACCGAAAACTTCCCCCACTGGTGAAAGAAATAAACTTACAAGTCCAGGAAGCACACCAAACCCCAAACAAAAGGAATCCAAAGAGGACCACACCAAGACACATCAAAATTAAAATGCCAAGAGCAAAAGATAAAGAGAGAAAAAGCAGCAAGAGAAAAACAGTTAGTTACCTATAAGGGAGCACCCATACGATTGTCAGCAAATTTCTCAACAGAAACTATGCAGGCTAGACAGGAGTGGCAAGAAATATTCAAAGTGATAAATAACAAGAACCTACAACCAAGATTACTCTATCCAGCAAAGCTATCATTCAGAATTGAAGGTCAGATAAAGTGCTTCGCAGATAAGAAAAAGCTAACGGAGTTCATCAACACCAAACCAGTATTATATGAAATACTGAAAGGTGTTCTTTAAGAAGAGGAGGAAGAAGAAAAAGGTAAAGATAAAAATTATGAACAACAAATACACATCTATCAACAAGTGAATCTAAAAATCAAGTGAATTAAAAATCTGATGAACAGAATAAACTGGTGAATATAATAGAATCAGGGGCATAGAAAGGGAGTGGACTGACAATTCTCAGGGGAAAGGGCTGTGGGGGGTGCGGGAAGAGACTAGACAAAAAGTGAACACCTATGGATGAGGACAGTGGGGAGTTGGTGAGGGCAGAGGATGGGATGTGTACCGGGGGAGAGGAGCTATGGGAGGGAAAAAAGAGCAACATTGTAATAATCTGAACAATAAAGGTTTATAAAAAAAAAAAAAAAACAACAATCCAGACAACCAGTGGGATGACATCAGTAGGTGTGGCCATGAGAGGTGAATAGGTCCTGAGAGTGGAGCCCTCATGAGAGGGATTCGTGCCCTTATCAAAGCAACTGTAGGGAGCAGCCCCGCCCCTCCCTTGAGTGAGGATGCAGCAAGAAGAGGGCTCTCTAAGAACCAGAAAGGGCACTCTCACCAGTCACCTTGGACTTTCCAGCCTCTATAATTGTGGAAAATAAATGTCTGCTGTCTGTAAGCAAAGAAAGAAAGAAAGAAAGAAAGAAAGAAAGAAAGAAAGAAAGAAAGAAAGAAAGAAAGAAAGAAAGAAAGAAAGAAAGAAAGGAAGGAAGGAAGGAAGGAAGGAAGGAAGGAAGGAAGGAAGGAAGGAAGAAGGAAGAAAGAAAGAAAGAAAGAAAGAAAGAAAGAAAGAAAGAAAGAAAGAAAAGAAAAGAAAAGAAAAGAAACTGATTTTAGACCTCCACCTTTCAACTGCAGAAGGAGCAGGAAGTCCACTTGAAAAGCCAGTGAGTGCATTCCCATGTGGCAGGCAGTGGTGCAGCTCAATTCAAAGTAGTTCTATTAAGCATAGATGTCTCGAGGATTCCCTTATTCTCAGCATGATGTTATCACTGTTGACGCAGCCAAGATGACTCATAATTGTAAATCCTCCCATAAGAATCCTTGATTAAATGTGCAAGTGAGTTGAGTTGATATTCCTTTTATTCGTACACATTTATAAATTAGAAAAGGGCCTTGTTCAGATCATGTGTCCTGAGTTTTGATTCAGAAAAGACCAGTACTTCAACGCCCTGTTTTATAAATGATGTAAGAACTGAGACTCAGTCTCCAGGGTCTCACTAGAGCCAGGGCAGGAACAAGTGTAATCATGGATGCTATTGGCAGTGAGCATCATAAGTTCAAAGACAGTGAGCTGCACCTCGTCCAAAACCTATAAAAGTGAAAAATGTTCCTCCCAACCCCTAGGCTACTGGGCTAATATACACTTTCCCTCTGAGGTCACTCAGTCTTGAACTGCAGATTTTTATGATGTCTACATGAGCAGAAGGAAACACAAAGCACATGCTTTATGGATTTCTTTGGATATAATGGGAAGAGTATTAATAGGCTCCCGTGTCACAAAATGTAGGTCCTTATCCCAACCCCACCACTGGGATTTGTGTGCCTACAAGTAAGTTCCTTAACCAGCTTGACTCCTACTTTCCCATCTTTAAAAGGGGAATGCTCAGACCTGCTTCACAGGTGTTGTGAAAATTAGAGAAGGCCTATTCAAGAATGTGTCCACAGCACATTATTAAGCAAATGCTGTCCTTTTTTATTCTTTAATGAGAGGAGGAGATGACACAAGCCAATTTAGGACCAATAGAGGACTCTTCACACTGCCTAGGGACAGGCTGACCACTCTGGGCTCCTCTTACTCCTGGATTTATTGGGATGGCCACTCCCAGAGCTTCATCTAAGTAGAATTTCATTGCACAATAGAGCCTTCAACTTGAAAATATACAACTTGTTTCCCTCTCCCTCTGCCATCTCAGCCTCTCTCAGCAGCTGCCTGAATAAATGCATGAGCTCCTCAGAAGGCTATCTTCATTGCTCCTCGGGCCGGAGCCACGCTCCAGCAGAAAGCAGGCCATAGATCTTCTCTTGGTGGAAACTGTCACATCCTGGAACACAGCCTGCCTTCTCTGGGTCTGGGCCTTTCAGGTCCCAGGCTGACGTCATTTCTGTTCTCCTGGGGGCTCTGCACAGACTGAATAGGGGTTCTGCAGTGAATCTCCACCCGGGGGTTTTCAATGGCCATCGCGTGGGGAGCAAAACAGCAGATGTGTCCATGGCACCAGCAGTCTCTGATTATGTGGCCTTAGAACCCTGGGGTCACCAAGCCATGTGCTGAGTTGGCAGAAGTTCCTATAATCACAGAGCTCAGCCTCCACGTGGCATAAAGAGGAGCATTGTCCTGGCAATGTAAGAGATGATTGGATGAATAAGGCTGGCATTGGCACAGTGTATTATTACCTGACCTCAGTTGATTCTGTGCCCAAAAAACGAAATATAGGCAATTCATGAAATTCTTTCTCTCCTTCTTTCTCAATAATTACACAACACAAGCTATACAAGCATGTTTGCTACCAGTGGTATTTGCAAATGGATGTCTTACAGACCAAATTTCACATTAACATTTTTTCTGTGTTGAAAGGCCATCACCAAATGTCTTATTCATTTCTTCCTTTTGCCAAGAATTTATATCTGTCCTAGCCCACATGCCACAAATTAAAATATAGTGAAAATTGGAAATCACCTTAGTTCTTATCAGTGGGGCTGCCACTGCAGGCTCCATGTGTCCAACCTGAGCTGAGTCCATAGAATAACTGATGACCCTTTACCTCACCCGTAGTCAGCACCTTCTCTCTCCAAGTCTTCAGCACTGTCTCCATATTAAATCAATCACCTAGTTGTTATGCCAGCAGAGAACCCACCACCTATTTGACCAAGAGCATTGGGGTAGACACCTATAAACTACTTCCCTTCCCTGTTTCCTATCTGTGAGCTTATTCCTGTGTAGCCCCTTCTTTACCTCCAGACTCAAAGAGGACCAGGTGTCTGGACTGGGGCTCAAAGCTAACCCTCCAACTACATTCCTGATTGGTTGTTTTGCCCCTTGTACCTGGGAGCATGGCTCACTAATCTTCCCCTCTCTCACTGCTGTATTTTCCAACTCCCTCTCTCTACTGGCTTTTTCCCTTCACCCCATAAGAATGCTGAAGTCACTTCTACCTTTTTAAAAAAAATGAGTACAAGATCCCACCATCTAGCTGTTTTCCCAGCTTCCTCCTTTTTTGTGAAGCCAGATGTCCCTGCACACCTATCAGAATAGCTAACATAAAACATAGTGACTCCATAAAATTCTGACAAGGATGCAGAGAAACTGAATGCATTCCTTATGGGAATGGAAAATGGTATAGCTACTTTAGAAAAAATGTTTGTTCATTTCTTTAAAAATTAAATATGCAACTACCATATGACTCAGCCATTACACTCCTGGATATTTATCCCAGAGAAACAATTATTAATATTCATACAAAAAACGTGTACACAAATATTTATAGCTGCTTTATTTGTAACTAGAGACCCGATACACGAAGATTCGTGCAAGAATGGGCCTTCCTTCCCCTGGCTGCTGGCACCACCTTCACTCTGGCTGGAGCCGCCTTTCTGCCTTCCCACACTGCCCAGAGGCCACGAGTGGCTGGGGTGGTGTGGAATGCCTGTCTCATCGCCATGGCAAGTGTCCCGCCCTGCCCACAGCCGCTCAGCACCTGCGTATGAAACTCGACTTACCATATTTATTGAGTTAATTTCTCATGAAGGAATGGCCAATTAGCATGTTACTCTTTTATTATTGTAGATATCCCCAAACTGGAAACAAGCCAGTTGTCTTTCAAAGAATGAATGTGCGAACAAACTGGTACATCCTTACCAGGGAATACTATTGCTACTGTCTAAATGTTTGTGTCCCCCCCAAATTTATATGTTAAAATCTTAATACCAAGAGGTGATTGGGATTAGCAGGTAGAGCTTTTAGGAGTTACTGAAACAATGAAGGTGAAACCCCATAAATGAGAGTGGGCCCTCACAAGAACACAATCACGCTGGCATCCTGGCCTTGGACGTCCAGCCTCTAGAACTGTGCAAAATAAATTTCTCTCAGCTATAGGCTATGCAGTCTGTGACATTTTGTTATAGCAGCACAAATTAACTAAGATAGCTACTCACCAGTATAAAAAGAATTATTAATTCAGATACATGCACTAACCTATGTGAATCTCCAAGGTATTATGTTAAGTGTGTGTGGGGGGGGACCAATCCCAAAAAGTTAAATACTAAATTATTCCATTTATATAACCATGACAGAAATGGAGAACAGACCAGTGGTTGCCAGGGGCTAGAGAGGGTGCTATGAAAAGGGAACAGGAAGGATCCTTGTGGTGAAGGAAGTCTTCTGTATCTAGACTGTCAATGACAATATCATGGTTGTGAACTTGCATTATAGTTTGGCCAGGTGTCACCATTGGGGGAAATGGGTAAAGGTGCAGAGGATCTTTCTTCATTACTTCTTACAACTGCATATGAATTTATGATTATTTCCAAATAAAAAGATTAATTTAAAAAGTAATTGCAGAAAAACATCTTTCTGCTCTAAATCACCTCAAGGAAGATGGTTTTTGATTTGTTAATCAGAGAAGCGAATGTGATGAAATGCTAAGGAAAAAGAATAACAGCAGAGGGGAGAGGAAAAGAGAGAGAGAGGGAAATCAGCAGAAATAAGGCTGGCAAGGGGTGAAGAGGCAGAGAATAGGAAGAAAAACTGGAGATATTTCGATTTAGAGCAATTGCCATAAGAAATTGATGAGAAATCAAAGTTTGGGCATAAGAAGAATTGTGTAGAGAGGATTTTAGAAGTATTTTTGTATGATGTGTTGTGTGACCCTCTCTTTTGGGTCTAGAAGAAAACTTCAGTAAGACCTGCATTACTTATCAATCTTTGTGTGTGGGGACTTGTATTTATTTGAATGTGGCATCATGACAATGGTATGTTAGGCAGCCTGGAATGTTCAAAACATATTTGATGGCTTGTCTGGGTTTTAACACTTTCGGTAAATTACCTCCCTAGAACTGTGACAAGAATCAGTTTTCACAATGGATATTCAGTCGTTATGCTTATAGTACAAGGGAGCAAAGGTTGTCCCAAAGGAGTTGTACAATCCTCAGAAAGCCTCCTTCAAAATGAGAGAAAAGGTGGGGGCTCTTCTGAAATCAGAATCAGAACCATTGTGGGATATGGACTTTTAGGGCCCAGATGTGTGAAATGGTAAACCACCCTTATGTGGCGTTATGTAAGCTAACCCGAGAGAATCTAAGAAAGTCAACCAAAAGGTAATAGGCTGGGGCCTGTGTGGCTCAGAGGTTGAGTGTTTACCTATGAACCAGAAGGACATGGTTTGATTCCCAGTCAGGGCACATGCCTGGGTTGTGGGATTGATCCCCAGAAGAGGGCTTGGAGGAGGCAGCCAATCAGTGATTCTCCTCATTGATGTTTCTCTCTATCCCTCTCCCTTCCTCTCTGAAATCAATAAAAAAAATAGAAGGTACAGGCTAGAAATTAGTGTTAGCTCATACTGGGCATTAGTATATAACAATTTTTGCAGATACTGTAATATTTCATGGATGAGGAGGTCAATGGCAGGCATGACTGGACATGTTTGGAACCCCTGTCTGGCTGCTGGAGAGAAGAAGGTCATGGAGGGACTAGTGATCAAGCAGACCACATGCTGTCCCACACGTTCAGTCTGTGGTTAGACACTCCTCCAAACACTGCAGGCTGGAAGTAGAGGAGGTTAAGAGGGTGTGCAAGGCTCAGCCCTAATAATTACCTGTGGGCACAAAGCCACAGAGACCAGCATTGTGGCAGAATGCCTGCCCGCCCTAGAAAGGTTCTGGGACAGAGTGGAGACGTGCTGGAATTCAGAGTTCCCCGCTGCCTGTCACGGGAAAGGGAAGCAGGGAAAAGGGTATGCGGTCAGGTCAACACCTAAGGACTTCTGCTGCAGTTCATTCCAGGGCACATCTGAGTGCTGTTTGGAAAGGCAGGAACAGCTGGCTCAGACAACGGAGGAACAATTAATGGTCAAGTTTAAGAGCAAACTTAAATTTCCCCAGGGAGCCTGATTTCTTCCTGTTGGGGAATCGAATTCAGAAGGTGGAAGAGAGAGCACAGGAGTTAAGCATGGGGTTGGAGCCGGAAGCGGAAGTGGGATGCGGACCTGGCCCCAGCGATGATGCACAGTGATGCAGGTGTGACTCAGCCTGCTGAGGTCAGGTCCTGACAAGACAGGTTTGGTGGGTGGGGCTGGCAGTGGTAGATTGCTTGACATAAGAAAACAGGGAGGAAAAAGATAGGGGGGTGGGGGGAAGGACAGGACATTTGACATTTGAGCAGCTGCTGGAAGGAGAAAAGAGGTTTTAAGGAGAATTTTAGGAAGTATTGCAGTGTCCCATGTCCGCAATTAGCCACCAGCAAATGCTGAACAAACTAGTTTATTGAGAAGGCCCGTTCGTTGGGGCATAAACATGAAGGGTTTTTATTTTTTTCTATAACTGCTTCCCAACTGTGTCACACTCCCCTTCCCATTATGTAGCAGCTCTCCTAGACACAGCTTGACAGAACTCCAGAATTTTTTAAAAAAAACAAACAAAACAAAACACTTTAAATTGCTAAAACAGTCTTACTCCAGTACTGAAAATTCCAGGGCAGGCTATAGTGGTAACCAGCAGCTTAGAGTTGGGGGGTGAGCTGGGAGGGCTGGGGGATGGAGTCCACCTCTCGAGTACCTCCCAACCCGCCCCATTCTGAGCCCAAGCCCTGAGGGGAGACAGGGAAGAGGTCCCTCCTGTGGTTCCTCTGTGGGTGTTGCTGCTTTTCTAGGTAACCCTGATAGGCCTGGTGGCCTGAGAGAGTCAGGCACCCAAATGCTGTCCTCGCTTGGGCCCATAAGGCCTCCTCTGCAAGTTCCCTGATGCAGGTGGCTCTCCCCTAAGAGATGAGCATGGGGTCCCCTGACCCAAAAGACTACTCAAACCCAGCCACCTTCTTTATTGTCCACTGACATGTGGGAGACCTTGTATCTTTCTGAGCCAAATGGCAGTGTGCAGCTGTCCTGCGGGCACCTGTCCAGCAGCTCTGCCATCTCTCCAGCTCCAGCAGGGTAAGAAGCTCTATGGGTACCAAGAGCCAGCAGATCTCAGAGAGAAAGAGTCACTAGGCACCACCATGTTCTCGAAGGTCACTCTCCTTTCTTGAGAGATGCTCCCTAAGCCTTGCCTGTCTGACTGCCCTGGCTCTGCCTGGCATTGCATGTCCTGCCAACAGCACAAGGCTCCTTTTTCCTGTGCACTGAGGGGTTCCACATTTCTGGGTCCGTGTGGCTTCCTCGATACTGGACATCTGGAAAAGGCTCCTCTTTTAAAATCAGGTCAGTTCTTAATCCTCTCCCACTTAGGTGGGTCAAGTGTCTATTTCCTCTGCTCCAATCCCACCCCGTGAACATACATGTTTCTAGCATGTGTCTCATGACAGTAAAACAACACCTTTAAGTACCTAACTCTCCCACACCAGACTATACATCCCTTGAAGACAGAAATTGGCTTTCGGATTTCCAAATGTTGTGTCTGATTCATGAAAAAGTCAGTAGTGCTTATTGATCAGACTACAGATAAGCAAGAGGGAAAGGGACTAAACCTCACATCTTTCTCTGTGAGGGCGTGTGCAAGAGACACTTCAGTCTGGAGACACCAGCCTCTCACAGCTCCTAGGTTCAGGGAGTGGAAGTGAGGCCAGCCTTTCTCCCTGAAGTTAGAAAAGCCAAACGCTGTCCTGCCAGATCCCTATGATGAGAGCCCAGGTGGGGTGGTCTAAGTTCCGCTGAAATGAAGGCCTGCCCAGGATTTAACTAGAGGACAGGAGATAGGAAGGCCTGTGCCCTGGGGCTTGGTGGCAGCAGCAGGACACTGAACAGGCTAGTCCTGGGTGTGATCTGGGCCTAGGTTCCTGGTCTCCTGTCCCCTACCTGCAGCCTCACTGGCCAGATCTCCCACCAATTCTATAATCTACCAAATATCCTAGCACTAAAATTTTAAAAAAAATTAGCAGAGGGCTTCTCTTATCTACTATCAAGAGCCCTGCACACTTGTCAATAGATGCCAATTTAAAAGGATATACATGTACATGTACATGTATAAACATATAAATTTAACTTAAAATTACATATGTAGCCTAAATATATAGTCCTTTATGCAGATTTAATTTAAAAATAATCATTGGGATTGGGGAGAGAACCAAGATGGCGGCATAGGTAAAACACCTATCTTGCTGTCATACTCAACAATTTTAATACTACAACTTAATGAAAGAACAAACACCTTCCAGAATCACCAGAAAGCTCGCCAAGTGAAAATTCCACAAATAAAAGTGAAGATAAGACACTGTGACTCGGAGGAGCGGAGGCGGACAGCATTGAAGATTCACACAGAGAGAGGTTTGGAGTGCGCGCCAGTGGAGAGGGCGGGCGGCTGAAAACCGGTCAGTTTTTTTGAACAGGGAGACAAAGACGTCCCACTGAATTGATTCTCCAGCTTTGGGCGAAGTCCAGGGAACCCACTATCATGCGGGGTGAAAACTGGACAGTGGGAGGGCACGCCGAAGCTCGGGTGCTGCAGGGGTCTCCCGGCTTGTGGAGAAGGCAGCTTGCGTGAACAGCTCAGCTGCGTGACCATGCAGAGAGCGCTCTGCGACTTGCTTTCTCATTCGGAAAACCGTCAGTCTGCTTTGTTTTACGACCCTGGGTGAGACATTGGGCATGCAGACTCATTTGGGGAGAGTCTGAATTCCCCGGCAGCCTGTGGAGCTCCACAGCGGCTCTCTCTCAGAGGTGCTGGCAGCCATTGCTCCCAGCACAGAGTCCCTGGGGCCACATAGGGCGGAGCTAACGCTGTCTGCTTGACCCGGAGACTCCACCCATCCAACCTGAGCACAGCTGAACTTCACAGACAATTGGCCTGGAGGTCAACCCCTCCAAGTGCTAACAACGATTAACCTGAGCTTAACTTCAGCAAGACTGTGCAGCCCATATCCACCTCAGGTAACCGGGGAGGCTGAGCCACTGTCCCTTGTAGGACATCTACCACACAAAGCTAATTGACCAACTCAGGGAAGCAGCCACCATTCAGAGACATGGAAAGAAATCAGATGTGAAAGAAATGGAGGAAAAAAGACGACTGGACATGGAATTCAAAACCACAGTTATAGGGCTTTTCAAGAGGTTCCAACAAAAGGTTGAGGCCTATAAGGAAATAAGCGAGACTGCAAAGGAAATGAATGAGTCCTACAAGGAAATGAATGAGACCCTAAAGGATATGAATGAGAGCTGCAAGGAAATGATCAAGACCAACGTGGAAATGAAGGAGACCCTCAAGGATATAAAGGAGACTCTCAAGCATATGAAAAAGGACCAACCAGAAATTAAGCATACACTGACTGAAATAAAAAATATTATACAAAGACCTAAAAGTGCTCTGGAGCACCCCAAGAACCAAGTTCAAGATTTGAAATACAAAGAGGGAAAATCCACTCAGCTGAAAAAGCAAGAAACCAAAAGAATCCAAAAAATTGAAGATAGTGTAAGGGGCCTCTGGGACAACCTCAAGCATACCAACATCCGAATTATAGGGGTGCCAGAAAAAGAGAGAGACCAAGACAATGGAAACCTATTTGAAGAAATAGTGACCGAAAACTTCCCACACCTGGTGAAAGAAATTGACTTAGGAGTCCAAGAAGCGCACCGAACCCCAATATATAGGAACCCTAAGAGGACCACAAGGCACATCATAATTAAAATGCCAAGAGCAAAAGACAAAGAGAGAATATTAAAAGCAGCAAGAGAGAAACAGTTGGTTACCTATAAGGGAGCACCCATACGACTGTCAGCGGATTTCTCAACAGAAACGATGCAGGCCAGATGGGAGTGGCAAGAAATATTCAAAGTGATGAACAGCAAGAATCCACAACCAAGATTACTCTATCCAGCAAAGATATCATTCAGAATTGAAGGCCAGATAAAGTGCTTCGCAGATAAGAAAAAGCTAAAGGAGTTCATCACCACCAAACCAATATTATATGAAATGCTGAAAGATATTCTTTAAGAAGAGGAAGAAGAAAAAGATAAAAGTGTAAATTAGGAACAACAAATACACATCTATCAACAAATGAATCTAAAAATCAAGTGAATTAATAAGCTGATGAACAGGATAAACTGGTGAATGTAACAGAATCACGGACATAGAGAGGGAATGGACTGACAACTCTTGGGGAGAAAGGGGGTGTGGGAAGTGCAGCAAGAGACTAGACAAAAATCATGCAACTATGGGAGAGGACAGTGGAGGGGGGTGAGGGCGGAGGGTGGGATGGGTACCAGGTGGAGGGGAACTATAGGGGTGAAAAAAAAGGGAACAATGTAATTAATAAACTGAACAATAAAGATTAAAAATAAATAAGTAAATAAAATAAAGATAATCATTGGTAGAATAAAATGGGATCTAAAACTTACAAATTACAAAATAAAAAAGAGTAAATAAAAGTTGACCAATATACCAAAAATTAAGACAAGAAGAGGAGATATGCAAGCTAGCATGCAAAAGTTAAATCAATGCTATCAGTTATCATAATAACTGTGCCTGGGCTGTACTCCCCATTTGAGACAGAAAGTCTCTCCGGATTTAAAAGGATCACTCTAACCCTGCTGGAGTGTGGTAGACTGTTGGTTTGGCTCTCCTAACTCCCACTCCATCCTCCTTCAGTTTGGAGAGGATGCAAAACTGAAAATTACCTTTTTCAAAAGCCTTCAAGGTGAGGGTACTGGGTGTAAATTAGGTTGGGCCAGAAAGCTGCGCTTGAGGAAGATGCACGTGAAGAAGACGCATTTAGTAGGTGGAAGTGAGGTGGAGGCCATTTGCCTGCTGCTGATTGACAGGACACAAGTCTGAGCAGCCGGGAGTATTGGCACAGCCAGGGTGTGTTCCTGTGTCTGGTCACTAACCCGGCAAGGTGAGGTGTGGTGCAGCAGCACTAGCTTCCTGATCCCCGTACAGTAACTTGGAATCAATAACCCAGTGAAGGCCCCCAATCTTTACTCCTCCAGCCTCCCCTATCATTTCAGTAAGCACGGAATTGCCTGCCTTAAATCCCTTTGATTTCTATTTCCTCCGCAGAAATCTGATTAATGCACATTGTTTACAAAAGAGCAGGCCTAAATAAAAGTGACCCATAAAGCATTTTTTTCCCCCAAAAGATGACAAAGACAGTACATGAATGTAAACAAAGCAAAAACTAAAGTAGGGATAGTGATTTAATATCAAACAAAGAATTTACAAAAAAAACATCATATGGAATATTATATTAATACAAGGTACAAATCACAAAGAAGCAATTATAATAAGCTCATGAATGTTTATGTTCTGTATAAAATAGCATCTAAATGTTAAAAATTCAAGTCTTAGAAATCAAAAAGAAATTGAGAGAACTGTAATCTTACTGGTAACCTTTATCATTTCTTTCATGCTTTGATGCATTAAGTGGCAAAGGAATTAATTAATGTAATCAACAAGTTTTTCAAGATTTAAAGTCCACAAAATGGCCTAATTAATAGTCCTTTAAAATGGCCATATGGCATTTATAAACTAAGTTAATATATTAGATCATAAAAGAAATTTTCATAAACTCTTAGATGTAAACTCTCTGACTGTAATCCAGCACAACCAAGAATTAGTAAGAAAAATATTAAATAGTAAAATCCAAATCCCAGGAAATTAAGCAATAGTCTTCTAAATAACTCCTGGGCAAGAAAGGAAATAAAACATGTAATTAAAAGTGTTTTGAAAATAATAATAATAACACAAGGTTTCAAAACTTCTGACATGTGACAAAGTTATACTCAGAAAAAAGATCATATTCTAAAATGAGGTTATTGTTATTTTTATAAAGGGGTAATAAAAATAAATGAATTAAGAATTTATCTGAAGAAGGAAAGTTCTTTAAATTTATTTTTTGTTTGTTTGCTTACTGTGTTAGAAAGGTGTTTTCACCTCTTTACTCACCAGCTTCTATCCAACAGCCTTTAACAGTTTGTATATACCTTTTTTTAGCTTTATTGACATATAATTGACAAATAAAAATTAAGGAAAAAAATTTTAACTACTCTAGAGAATACAAACTGTAAAAGATTTCTGATGTATAAAACTCAATTTATAAAATAAAACTAATATACCCCGGAAGGCAAAAGTAACAATAAAATTTACAAACCAATTTGTTTTATCAACACAGGGGGATAATTCCTAAGTAAAACATTAGCAAATCTTTTTTTTTTAAAATATATTTTATTGATTTTTTACAGAGCGGAAGGGAGAGGGATAGAAAGTCAGAAACATCGATGAGAGAGAGACATCGATCAGCTGCCTCTTGCACGCCCCCCATTGGGGATGTGCCCGCAGCCAACGTACATGCCCTTGCCGGAATCGAACCCGGGACCCCGCAGTCCGCAGTCCGATGCTCTATCCACTGAGCCAAACCGGTCTCAGCAGCAAATCTTTTTGAACAGTATATATATTTTTTAAACATGCCACCCTGTGTCCAGATAAGGTTTATTGCAGTCTCCAGTGGAACAATCAGAAAAAAAAATGTTTGGAGGGAAGATCGCCCTGTGTAATGGAATTACACCAAAGTCCATCTTTAGAATTGGTCTGTCATCTTTTGGAATAAATTATTTTTCTGCTTTCTATAACAGAATACTTGAACTAATAGGAGAGTAGTTAGTTGTGATGTTCTAAAGCATATATTTAAAAGTCAAGAGTTTTACTATATATCAGCAATAACTAGTTTAAAATATCTGATGGAAAAAGATTCCCAATCATAGAGGTATAGAAATTGTGAAATGTCTAAGAATAATCTTCATATAAAATAAGCGGCAATTTGCCCAACTAGACAATACAATATACAATAAAAACCAGTTAGATAAAGGATACAATAATTAGTCAAATGGTTAATGATTTGGAGGGGAAAAGGGTTACTTCACATAATAAATCAACATCATCACCAGGTAGATTAAAGATGTGATTGAAAAATGTGAAATTATAAAAATCCTTAAGGAAAATAAAGAAATCGCTTTTATATATTTATTTTTTGAGGAGAGAAGTACTTTCTAATAATTATAACCAAAGACAGGATTATAGAAAACTAGATCATTAAATTATCATGATATAAAAATATGTATAAACATTCTAAAATAAAATTAACAAAGAACAATTGGGAGTAGAATATTTGCAAGTTGTAAAGGAAGCAAAGATTTGATATTGTTAATATACATATACTCTTATAAACCAATAGAAAAAAATAATGGTCCAACAGAAAAATGAACAAAGAACATGAGCATTTAACTCACAAAAGAAGAAATATAAACAAATGCTGATGCTGAACAATGGTCAAGATCAGTAATGACCAGCACAACTTAAATTTCTAAAAAGTGAGATGCTACTGTATACCTACCAATTTGATAAATACAATTTATTAGTGGTAATAATAACTAGAATGAAAAAACATGTGGGGAACTGACTATGCTCATGACCTGTTGGTTTGCGTAACAGGCACAAACTCTTTGAAGGACAATTTGGAAATAAATATAAAAAACCTAAATCATGTTTATACATTTTTGAACCAGTAATTCTATATATAAGGCCCATGTTTAGACATTTATATTAAGAATATACACTTGGGCTTCAAAAAAGGCTTTGACTTCAAAATTACATTGTCAATCCAAAAACAATCAGAAGCAATCTAAAACGACAACAATAGGGAGTGGATTAAATATACTAATATGCATTGTATAATATAACCCTATACAACCATGAAAAACCATGTTTTAGAAGCATACTTAGTGGCTTGGAAAGACTGCATTATATTGTTAAATTAGAAATTGGTTTACTAAACAACGTGTACCACATTTTTATTTTTGTAACACAATATAATGAGATACATGTTAATAGTGAATATCACTGGCTTGTGACATTCCCATTTAATTTATATTATCTTTTATTGCTTTCTGCCTTTTCCAAATTTCTTACAGGCAACAGAACTTTTATAATCTAAAAACCGCCCATACATGCTAAAAACAAACAAGCATAAAAACACTAGGTCACATCCCAGAAGTGGCTAAAATCCTCTCTGTTGGGTTTGTATGCTGCCCAGGACAAAAGAGGCAATAGGAAATTGAAAATGAAGTTATTATTCTTGCATTAATTACTATTATTATGGCAGCACAATTGCAGTCTGTCAGTTACCCAGTTCCTGTTATTATGTGAATCTAAGTCTTCAGGGAATCTTTGTGCCCCTCTGGCCTCTTTCATCAGCAAATCTCTGAGCAGTAGACAAACATCCCCTTCCGGGTGAATTAGAAATGGAGCAAGAAACATCTGACTTCCGGGTGGACAAACACAGCTTCCGAGAGAAAGGAGGATTTCCCATCCCAGTAGTGGAGTTCCCAGAGCTCAGGGATGAAAATCATTTTAGGCAACATCTGTCTCCCAGTGCGCTCCTGAGTCCCCGGCCCCCTGCCCTGATAGAGCTCAGTGCTTGAACCCAGGGCCAGGGAATGCACTGTCTCTCATATTGGGCCTTTGTAACAGTCAGCAGGCCCCTCCTGATATCAAGGCAAAATTTGCATACCTGGATTCCACTCACTGGCCTTAGTGAGAGAAAAATTATTTTTTTAATTGTTCTGCTGCAGTTTTGGTTCTGCTGGAGCAGTGGTCAGCAAACTCATTAGTCAACAGAGCCAAATATCAACAGTACAATGATTGAAATTTCTTTTGAGAGCCAAATTTTTTAAACTTAAACTTCTTCTAATGCCACTTATTCAAAATAGACTCGCCCAGGCCGTGGTATTTGGTGGAAGAGCCACACTCAAGGGGCCAAAGAGCCGCTTGTGGCTCATGAGCCACAGTTTGCCGACCACTGTGCTGGAGTAACCACTAATTGTCCATCCTGCAGGAGAAATAGAAGCTGCCAATCACTCTGCATCTATAATAGCTCTCTGTGATCTTTCTTTTTAACAGCTTTATTGTGGTAGAATTCACATACCATAAGTGTACAACTCAATGCTTTTTAGTAAATTTACAATTGTACAACCATTATTGCCATAAGCTAATTTTAGAATATTCCCATTAACCTCCCCCGCTCCAATAAAACCCTGTACCC
The DNA here is from genome assembly GCA_027563665.1 of Antrozous pallidus. Classification (NCBI taxonomy): domain Eukaryota; kingdom Metazoa; phylum Chordata; class Mammalia; order Chiroptera; family Vespertilionidae; genus Antrozous; species Antrozous pallidus. Next base: position 28,716,486 of record CM050523.1, read on the forward strand.
ATTTGCAGTCACCACCTGTGACTCATCCAGGTTCAGTGAGCCTGACAGGGGACGGTGAAGGACTGAGAAAAGACAGACAAGAGAATGAAAGCTGGGTCTGGGTGATACACTGTCCTCTCTGATACAGAGCTAGCGACAGCGCCACGGCCTGTAAGCTGTCTATTTTATAGCCAGATTCCACGAGGCAAAGTAAGGGCGTGGTTACAACGTTCTGGAGGGTTTGTAATCTACTCAATTACAAGCACTTGAACTCTATCAAGCCCACATCACTCAGGCCCATGGGGCCAAGTGTTCAGACCATAGGTTCAAGCTTACGACTATAGCTTTTAACTGAAATTGTGCTGGGAGGGCTTTGCCCTCCAAGCTGGGACTTGCACGTGGCCATGAGAGGACTGTGCCCTCTCATTAGTCCGAGGCTTGAACCTGTCCAAATACTGTATCTGCTCTCCACAACCACTCCCTACATATATACTCTCCCCTTCCTACCTGCCCCCTAGGTTTCCATTTTATTTCTTAAATATATTTTTATTGATCTCAGAGAGGAAAGGAGAGAGACAGAGAAATAGAAACATCAATGATGAGAGAGAATTATTGATTGGCTACCTCCTACAGGTCCCCTACTGGGGATCGAGCCCAAAACCCAGGTATGTGCCCTGACCAGGAAGCGAACCATGACCTCCTGGTTCATAGGTTGACATTTACCATTGAGCCACCCCGGCAAGGCTAGGTTTCTATTTTATACAGGAGCCTATAGTTAGGCTGTCTCTTGATCATCTTCAAGGCTAGCATTTCCTTCATCCTTAAAAAAGCACACAACTATTTACAAATACTTTTTTCTGTTTCTTCCAGTCCAGTTCTAAAGAATTCAGGTTAACCCAGGTTTAGAGACTACAGAGGGTTGAAGGTCAAAGAGATAATATGCCCTTGCTATAGGCTACTGTACAAGGCCAATTTGCACCCATACACTTTGCAAGCATCTTTTACATAAGGTGGTCAATGTCCTCTTGAATGAAAATTTGATGTGATTTAATTCCATTTACTAGAAATCATTAAAGCCTAGGAGAAGGTGGGACCCATGATTCACCTTTGAACACTGCAGATTGTTTTATTTTTTTAAATTTCTTTATTGATTAAGGTATTACATATGTGTCCTCATCCCCCTGTCCTCATCCTCCTTCCAATCCTCCCTCCCCCTATCACCACTTATGCCCTCACCCCTCTGATGTCCATGTCCATTGATTAGGCTTATATGCGTGCATATAAGTCATTTGGTTGATCTCTTCCCCTTACCCCCCCTCCCCTACCATCCCTCTGAGGTTTGACAGTCAATGCTTCTCTGTCTCTGGATCTGTTTTTGTTCATCAGTTTATGTTGTTTATTATATTCCATAAATGAATGAGATCATGTGATACTTAGCTTCTTTGACTGGTTTATTTCACTTAGCATAATGCTCTCCAGTTCCATCCATGCTCTAGTTTTCCTCCTTTTTCTTCTTCTTCCTCTTCTTAAAGAATACCTTTCAGCATTTCATACAATACTGGATTGGTGTTGATGAACTCCTTTAGCTTCTTATCTGTGAATCTCTTTATCTGACCTCCAATTCTGAATGATAGCTTTGTTGGGTAGAGTAATCTTGGTTGTAGGTTCTTGCTATTCATCATTTTGAAAATTTCTTGCCACTCCTGTCTGGCCTGCATAGTTTCTGTTGAAAAATCTGCTGACAATCGTACCGGTGCTCCCTTGGAGGTAATTAACTGTTTTTCTCTTGCTGCTTTTAATATTCTCTCTTTGTCTTTTGCTCTTGGCATTTTAATTATGAAGTGTCTTGGTGTGGTCCTCTTTGGATTCCTTTTGTTTGGGGTTCTGTGTGCTTCCTGGACTTGAAGTTTTCAGTCATTATTTCTTCAAACATGTTTTCAGTATCTTGCTCTCTCTTGTTCTGGCACCCCCATAATTCTAATGTTGGTAAGCTTGAAGTTTTCCCAGAGGCTTCTTACACTATCCTCAAATTTTTGGATTCTTTTTTCTTTTCTGGTTGAGTGTTTTTGGCCTCTTGGTATTTCAAATCTTTGACTTGATTCTTGTGTTCCTCTAGTCTGCTGTTGGGTTTCTGTAAAATATATTTTATTTCAGTCAATGTATGTTTAATTTCTAGTTGGTCCTTTTTCATATCCTCGAGGATCTCGCTTATATCCTCAAGGGTCTTGCTAAACTTATCGGCCTTTTCTAGGAGCCTCTTGAAAAACCTTATAACCGTGGTTTTGAACTCTATATCCAGTTGTTTGTTTTCCTCCATTTCTTTCATTTGTGATCTGTTTCTTTCTCTCCGCATTTTCACTGCTTCCCTGAGTTGGTAGGGTAGCTTTGTGTGCTAGGTATCTCAGCCTCCCCTGTTATCTAAGGTGTACATTCTTGGTGCACCCCTTTGTGGACTGTGTGCACAGCCTTGTGGCAGATAAGTCTTGATTGTTGTTCGTATCACTGGGAGGAATTGACCCCCAGGCCAACTGGCTGTGAGGATCAGCTATGTCTACACTGGGAGGCAGCATTATGCACCAAGGCTTGCAAATTTGCCAAAGTCTCAGTGCTCAGCTTAGATGGAGTAGAGTTTCTGGGTGGGGCGGAGTTTTAGGAGCTGACAGCCTTGGCTTCCAGTCAGCCCCACCCCATGAGGTCACCAGGTCCTAGCCTCCATGGGCAATCGCTGCAAGCCCCTCTGGGAGAAAGGTGCCCTCGAGTTTTGCCTGCCGCCAGACCATCCAGTCCCCAGTGAATCTGGAATCTCAGGTTTCACCTGTCACTTGGGTTCCATGCAGTCGGAACTCCTTTCCTCCCTTCCCAGATGCCAGCCACACAGTCAACAGGTAGTCCTCACATTGAGCACTTGTGCGTGCTCCCAGAGCTCTGCCTCTGGCTGTTCCCCCAAGATTCTGCCTCACAGCGCTGCCCTGAGCTCCTTTCTCCTGCCAAACACCGCCAGCGGCCCAGTTCGTCCTCTCTGTGAGCACTTGCATGCATGCCTCCAGAACTCTGCCTTTGGTTCTTCCCCTGGGATTCTGCCCACACTCCAGATTCTCCCCGTAAGGGCCTGGGTCCCTGGGTTTTGAGTGCAAATCAAACTGGGTTCAGCATAGCCTAGAGTTTTTGTCTCCTTTCTGCTAAAGCACCCCTGCCAGGTGTTCAGATACCCCTCCTCTCTGGTTCTGTGCACGCACGAGTCTCCTACCATACTTAGGCTTTGCAGAGGCTCTGATTATCCGTATGCACTTCTGTGTTCCTCTAGTTTCAAAACTAACAGTCAGCCAACCTTCCCGTGGTTCTGGACAATGTCTGTTTTGTCCTTCAGTTGTATTCTTGAAATTGTTGTGTGGAGCAAAAGCCTAGGTGTTTACCTATGCCGCCATCTTGGTTTCCAGATTGTTTTACTAAAAAAAAGAAAAGAAAAGAAAAGAAAAGAAAGAAGCCCTTGCTTCTCATTCACCTCCTCATGCATGATATTTTGAGAACCACATCAGCCCTACATTGCACTGAATTGTGAAGGGTGCTGGTGTCTTAGGCAGAAGCCCTTTTAGTGGCAATTAAAGGCCAACAAAAGCCTTCCCAAATCCATGTCTAGGGCATTTGGGGATGAGTGGAGGCAGGGAAATTCTGTGACAATGCAACAGTTGGGGAGGGTCCTGCCATGGAGACATGGGACATAGCCAGTACTTGCTTTTCCCCTTCTTCCAGGACACGAGTCTTTTGTCCTGATTGCTGAATGCATAAAGGGAAGCAAGGAGCCATGGAAGGAATCACTCTGTCCCAAAGAGTAATTAACCGCTTAACTTTCCTTAACTTTCCAACCAGGAACAGAAGTCCGGAGCATACCACATGGGCCTCTTCTTTCTAATTAATTCTGTCGCCCCACACCCAACTTTCATCACCCCACACGCAACCTTAACATCATCCAACAAATCCCTTAATCAGCTAACCACTTTAGCCCACCCCACAGATGATTTTGGTTATGATTTTTCTTTCTTATTTCACAAAAAAGGCTGCAGCCATTATGTTTAAACTAAACTTAAGACATTCAAAGTCTCTTACCCTCCTAACTTGTTGACAGATCTTACCCATAATTGCCATTACCCAACCTAATTCTCAGAAAACACTTCACCCCTCCCCCAGTCTGAAATTACTATTTCTGGGAGAGTAGTGGAGGGGAGTGGGAGGAAAAACTCCAAAATGTAGGAAGAAAGCCCAAGAGCAGGTTTACTATTCCCCTGGGGTTTACTTCTGAACCAGTGTCACCAGCCTCAAGCCACCTTCCCTTCCTGCCTCTCTCTCACTCTTGATGACCTTTTTTTAAACAAAAATAAAATAAAGAGCCTCCTGAAAGAATTAAAAAATAGGAGATGGTGGGTCCAAAACTCTCAGAAAAGCATGTAACACACTCAGATGGCCACTCCTCTGCTTCCTGCACCAGCCGCTGCTCGTGGACACCTCAGAGGCCCCCTCTTTCCCAAAGAGACCAGAAAACCACTTCACACTCCCAATGTGAAGCCGCAGAGTCTGTGTTTTTTTTTTTAATGCTCAGAAAAGTAAAAATAACGACAATTTTACTAGTCCCCTCAGGGATTTTTAAAACATTGGAACCGTACTTTAAGGTCTTAGCTGGGAAGGCCATCTCTAGTAGGTGCCCTGGTACACGCATACACACACACACACACACACACACACACACACACATGCATGCACACGTGTGACAGCACCTACCCACACACTTCCCACACATTTCCCTGCTGTATCTCCTTTATCGTTTATAAGAATGAAGTGTGGGACTTTCAGTTGTGTATGTAGTAGCCTGGAAGTAGCTACTGCATCCAAACAAGTCAAAAAGCTGCACAGATGAAAAAATCAACTCTCCTTGGATCCACAGGAGAGAGGAGGAGGACCGGGCCCCTGCTGCCTGCCCCAGGGTTGGAGAGACAGGCAGGTGGTACAGGAAGGCTCAGCTTCCTGGGCAGACTCCCAAGCAGAAATACCACAGAACCAGTGCAGGGGGAACCTGCACTGTTGTTGACAAACTGCGGGTGTGTGTATGTGTGGGGGGGAATTTTTCAACCCTGAGAGTTAAAAACCCCAAGGGGGCCCGTCATGGGGGGGGGGGGCACAATTTTGAAGATATACCTCCTCCAGGAGCTCAACCAGGTTCCCAGAATAAATCTTGGAGAAAGATACCCTTACGCTTCCATCAGGGGGACATGGCCATTTTTAAATAGCCAGAGAGCACTCCGTTCTTCTTAACAAACCTGTCATCTGGGAAAACTAGTTAGTCAGTGTGCCCTGGTGGGGCATAATCAGAGCCTAACTAACCTGCGGGAGGGAACTAACTACTCAACTCCAGTCAGCTCTGGACATCCTCTCGCGCCTCAGGGGAGAGAGAAGACATTAAAACACTTGTGGAGTTCACAGTCAGAGGGACGGGCTCACTGAAAAGTTGAGACCTCACCAGAGGACTGCAGAATGCCTCCTCCCCCCACCTCACCACCAGCTGCCAAAGGCCTGTGGACAGAGGCTCCTTTTGCCCAGGACATAGTGTCCAGCTGTCAGCAAGAATCACCATGCGGAGCGAAAGGCACAAGCACGTTCAAAGAGGCAGAACCATCCTTAAGCTGCCTTTTTGGGATAGTGCCTTGAAGCTGTTTATTAAGAAACAAAAGAGTCAGAACGAACCTTCAACTCTTCACCCCTTTCCTGCCCAGGATATTCAAACAGAGAAACGTGCTTCAGAGACGCGTCTCATTCTCTATGACATCAGAGCCTCTTTAAAAACATCAAACAACTTCTGATATCCCAGGGTCCCCACTGTCAGGCTTGGGGCTACTCTCTAAAGACATATCTGAAGATGCACATAAACTCAGGAAGCTGTTTTAAAAGATTTTTTAATTGATTTTTTTAAGAGAGAGAGGAAAGAAGAGGGAGAGGAAGAGACATTGATGGAAATGATTGGCTGCCTGCTGCACACGCCCTCACCAGGGACGAAGCCTGCAACCTGGGCATGTGCCCTGACTGGGAATCCAACGGGCAACCCTTCAGAGCACAGAACAACACCAAACCAACTAAGCTGACACTGGCCAGGGCAAACTCAGAAAGTTTTTAAGAAGCTCTTGCTCTCTGTCACCCAATTTGGAATTTTCAGATTTTCCTCTCCCCAGATTGCTGAATCAGCTTGATCATAGGAAGGAAAATTATGAGCTTTATGCTTCCCATTGGACTACTATGCTTGGATGATGTTTGGAGATAAACTACTTGCAGATTTTAGACATTTGGCAGAAGACCTCATCGTATTATATGTACATACACAAGCATATATTATATATATATATATATATATATATATATATATATAAGGAGCATATATGCATGTTTATAAATATATATACATATATGTGTAGATGTACTTTCATTGGCAGAGGTGCAGAGATGAATAGCAGAAGAATTGTTTTCAAGCTGCACATTAAGACAGATCAACTCTCTGCAGTTGAAATAAGTGGCCTTATTTATGAAACAGCAGAACAGGGTCAGGGGAGTATGGGAGAGAGTTTATCATGGGACTTACTTAATAGGCACCATTGATGTCTATCAGGGCATCTCTAAGCATCAGCTCCCAAACTGAAAAGTGACTTTATGAATTTAAAGTGTTAACCACTCTTTTTCTCTCTTAACACCAGATTGTCAGATTGACAGTTTAACGTGGTATTCCCTGTTAGAGATTCTAATACTTCATCCTTTCTTCTGCAGTGTTCAAAGCAGGATTTTGTTGTTATTCAGTTGACCCTTATATGCTATTAAGCATATTATCACGGATATTTTAGAGAGCTTATAAAGAAGGCTACATTTATCTATGAACCATTTATGGCATTACCCAGGACGCCTACAATTAAAATAGTTTTGTTTTTGCAATTGCCAAGGCAACAGTATCTATAACCCCAAAAGGACTGCAGTGCTGATATGAAACAGTGCAGCACTATGTGGACTCTGTATGATGTTGGAGGCCAGATTATTTTTACAACTATCTCAACTGAACAAAGATAGCCACAACTCTAAAAGAGTTTGTAGGGTTTGTGATGGCTTGCTGTTCGCTGTTCAGGAAATACCTAAGCTACAGTGACAGCAAGGGTGTGATTGGTAGCATTTATCACCTCCTAGAAATCACTTTTTTTTTTTTTGGGGGGAAATGAAACTTTTAATTTCTTTTTTTTAATCTTTATTGTTCAGTTTATTATTTACATTGTTTCCCCTTTTTATCCCCCTATAGCTCCCCTCCACCCTGTACCTATCCCACCCTCCACCCTCACCTCCCCCTCCCCACTGTCCTCTCCCATTGTTGCAAGATTTTTGTCCAGTCTCTTGCTGCACTTCCCACAACCCTTTTCTCCCCAAGAATTGTCAGTCCATTCTCTCTCTATGTCCATGTCTCTGTTATATTCACCAGTCTATCCTGTTCAACAGTCTATCAATTCACTTGATTTTTATGTTCATTTATTGATAGATGTGTATTTGTTGTTCATAATTTTCATCTTTACCTTTTTCTTCTTCCTCTTCTTAAAGAATATCTTTCAGCATTTCATATAATGTTGGTTTGGTGGTGATGAACTCCTTTAGCTTTTTCTTATCTGCGAAGCACTTCATCTGACCTTCAATTCTGAATGATATCTTTGCTGGATAGAGTAATCTTGGTTGTAGATTCTTGCTGTTCATCACTTTGAATATTTCTTGCCACTCCCGTCTGGCCTGCATCGTTTCTGTTGAGAAATCCGCTGACAGTCGTATGGGTGCTCCCTTATAGGTAACCAACTGTTTCTCTCTTGCTGCTTTTAATATTCTCTCTTTGTCTTTTGCTCTTGGCATTTTAATTATGATGTGCCTCGGTGTGGTCCTCTTAGGGTTCCTATATATTGGTGTTCGGTGCACTTCTTGGACTCCTAAGTCAATTTCTTTCACCAGGTGTGGGAAGTTTTCAGTCACTATTTCTTCAAATAGGTTTTCATTGTCTTGGCCTCTCGCTTTTTCTGGCACCCCTATAATTCTGATGTTGGTATGCTTGAGGTTGTCCCAGAGGCCCCTTACACTATCTTCAATTTTTTGGATTTTTTTGGTTTCTTGCTTTTTCAGCTGAGTGGATTTTACCTCTTTGTATTTCAAATCTTGAACTTGGTTCTTGGGGTGCTCCAGAGCACTTTTAGGTCTTTGTTTAATATTTTTTGTTTCAGTCAGTGTATGCTTAATTTCTGGTTGGTCCTTTTTCATATCCTTGAGAGTCTGCTTTATATCCTTGAGGGTTTCTTTCATTTCCTTGTAGGACTCATTCATTTCCACGTTGGTCTTGATTATTTCCACGTTGGTCTTGATAATTTCCTTGCAGGTCTCGTTTATATCCTTGAGGGTGTGATTCATTTTCTTGTAGGACTCATTCATTTCCTTTGTGGTCTTGCTTATTTCTTTATAGGCCTCGATCTTTTGTTGGAGCCTCTTAAAGAACCCTATAACCGTGGTTCTGAATTCCATGTCCAGTCGTTTTTTTTCCTCCATTTCTTTCACATCTGATTTCTTTCCATGTCTCTGCATGGTGGCTGCTTCCCTGAGTTGGTCAATTAGCTTTGTGTGGTAGACTTCCTACTAGGGATAGTGGCTCAGCCTCCCCGGTTACCTGAGGTGGATATGGGCTGCACAGTCTTGCTGAAGTTAAGCTCAGTTAATCGTTGTTAGCACTTGGAGGGTTGACCTCTAGGCCAATTGTTTGTGAAGCTCAGCTGTGCTCAGGTTGGGTGGGCGGAGTCTCCGGTTCAAGCAGACAGTGTTAGCTCCGCCCTATGCGGCCCCGGGGACTCTGTGCAGGGGGCAATGGCTGCCAGCACCTCTGAGAGAGAACCACTGCGGAGCTCCACCGGCTGCCGGTTGCCGGGGAATTCAGACTTTCCCAAAATGAGTCTGCATGCGCAATGACTCACCCAGAGTCGTAAAACAAAGCAGTCTGACGGTTTTCCGAATGAAAGGCAAGTCGCGGTGTGCTCTCTGCGCCGTCAGGTAGCCGAGCCGCTCTCGCGCAAGCTGCCTTCTCCACAAGCTGGCAGACCCGGTAGCACCCGAGCTTCCGAGTGCCCTCCCACTGTCCAGTTTTCACCCCGTGTGATAGTGGGTTCTCTGGACTTCGCCCAGAGTTGGAGAATCAGTCCAGTGGGGCGCCTTTGTCTCCCCGTTCAGAAAACTGGCCGGTTTCCAGCCGCCCGCCCTCTCCGCGGCACGCACTCCAAACCTGTCTCCCTGCGAATCTTTCAACGCTGTTCGCCGCCGCTCCCCCTAGTCACAGTGTCTTATTTTCACTTTTATTTGTGGAATTTTCACTCTGCGAGCTTTCTGGTGATTCTGGAAGGTGTTTGTTCTTTCCTTAAGTTGTAGTATTAAAATTGCTGATTATGACCGCAAGATAGGTGTTTCACCTTTGCTGCCATCTTAGTTCTCTCTAGTAATCACTTCTTTATCATCCAGTCCACATTCACATGCATAGAAGACGTAAAAAGGTGTGCAGACAGTGAGTTAGGTGTTTGTGTTCAGGTATTGACTTTTGAAGACTGTGCAAAATTCTAAATGTAAAAAAGTTGATAAGAATAAATGACATTGCCCAGAAACATCTTATCATGAGGCCACACAGAAGGATATGGTCATGGATATCTTGGTGATCAAACCCTAAAAATGGATCCAATGCATCAACAATGGAGGAGATTGGAAAAGGCTTCTTCATGTACTCCAGTTGGCCATTCATGACAAGTTAGTTTGTTTAAAATATCGGGACACACGTAAGTCTGCTGCCACCAGAAATAAAATAAAAGAGAGCACTAAGGTACATTCAAAGGCCAGTTAGAACAGGACAGAACACAGTGAAGCTCTTTCAGAGACGGCAAATTCAATTCAAGTTCTACTATAAATAAAACCAATAGACTATGGATATCAAGAACTTTGGTTAAAAGTGACATAATATAAAGAAGAAATAAGAACGGCCAGTGAATATATTGAAGAAATGATCAACTTCTGCAAACACGTTGAAAGAAATGCAAATTAAAAGTTGACAAAAGTGTAAAAGAGTGAACAGACTGCAGAGTGTGGGTAAGTCATAGAAAGTAATTATTCATAAATGTCAGGTGGCAGCACAACCTCCATGGCTGCCAAATTGTCATTTGGGTCACCCTTAATTACAAGCTACAGTTGTGTTCATGAAACCTAGTATTGCCCATGGTATCCAAAACAGGCTTTAGAAGCCAGAAACGGCAAGACTGAAACTGGAGATACCCACAGGCAGATCCATCAGAATCACCACAGACTGCTGGAAGTCCTCTGACCTTGGCTTGACCCTCATGTTTTTTCCTAAAAGTCTCCGAAAGGCATAGAAACAATTCCAGAATAGGTAAATAATACCGTAAATTTTCAGTTTTTTTATTTGATGGTCCCCATGCTATCACAAAGGCCTATACCATCTATGGTGACTTCCCAGAATGCATTGGTCTGAAGGATATTTTTCAGCTTCAGCTACATTACTCTGACTTAACTCACTAACGTCCCAGGTTCCAACTCCCATTAGTTACAAACTGGCTACTGGTGTGTTTCTAGGTCACATTTCAGTGTTGTGCAGAGCAAGAGAGCAATTCCTGTGGATGCTGAGGTTAACACAGTTGTGGTCTGAAGCATGGGCGGAGCCCCAGATGGGAGCAATCTGTTATTTACAGCTGTGTGATTGAAACTAAACATCCAGACCCTAAAAGCTTTAATTACAGCAGTGATAATTTGTCTTTTCCTGCTTGTTTTCAGTATGAATAAGACAAAATCACAGCTAATGAAGCAGACCTTGATTCACGAAGGTTTAAAATTTATATGCCCAGCTTATATTCAACTGTCTATATGACATCTTTGCTTAGATATCTATTCTTAAACTTAGTTTTGTCAAAATGGACCTTACCCCTCCCCTGTATCCCCCCCACCAAAAAAAAACCCCAACAACATCAAAAAACTTGTTCTTGTTCCTAAGTGACTAGAACAATGCCTGGTACATAATTGTCATTGTCTTCCCTGTGTCAGTAAATGGCATTTCCAACCTCCAGTTGCTCAGGCCAAAAATCTTCCTTAGACATGCACCAGGTAATTCCCATCATCAAAATTTTCCCAAAATCCATGCCCTTCTCACCAACCTCACAAGATCATTTATTCCAAGTGACCATCTTCTTCTGCCTGCATTATTGCGAGAGCTTTCTACCTACCACTCACCCCAGCTTCTATGGGATACATAGCCCCTAGATTTGTGCTAAATTAGAATGCAGGCACTCAGGCAGTGGCTTTAGAAGTAAGCAAATGGGCTTTTTTCAGGTTCAGACTAGCCCTGGGCCTTTCTGTCTGCTCTCTCTTGATAGCCACAGCGAGCCTTCAGGAGCCTATTAAGAACTTTGTTTTTGTTTGCTATAGTCTTGAGGGTCTTGTGAATACAAGCTCCATTGGCTTTTAGAGATAGGTGTTTTGGGGGCCAATCTCTTGGTGGAAGTCTTAAAAGTTGTGGTGCGAGATGCTGGGTCTAGATCCTTTGCTCCTCAGGGAGAATCTGGGAGTTGTGAGTCCTCCCTCAACACCACCACCAATTGTATGAGGGGTGAGGTTTATGGTGAAGAGTATAATTCAGCCTTTCCTATTCATTTTGTTGGTATTTTGTCATTTGCCCAATGAATAGGAATCACTCTGCTAATTTCTAGATTTCTTTCAGAGGGAAACATGAAGCTATAAATTTGGTGTGTGCATAAGTGGAGGTGAATTCAGGAATCTCCTATGTCACCATCTGGGAACAAAACTTCCAGGGAAAAGGTCCTTGGCATGGGTCTTGGCAATGATTTTTTGAATGTAACACCATAAGCACAAGTAACAAAAGCAAAATAAACAAGTGAAACTACAAAAAAAAACCCTAAAAAGCTCTGCACAGCAAAGGAAACCATCAATAAAATAAAAAGGCAACCTATGGAGTAGGAGAAATTATTTCAAATTATACATCCAATAAAGGGTTAGTATCCAAACTATAAAACAAACTCTTAAACTCAATAGCAAAATAAAACAAACAAACATAATAACTAGATTTTAAAATGGGTAAAGGACCTAAATATATACTTTTTCAAAGAAGATATGCAAACATTATTGGCTGTTTAGAGCTTCAGCATCACTAATCATCAGAGAAGTGAAAATCAAGACCACAATAAGATGTTGCCTCACTCCTACTAGGATGGCTTCTTTTTTTAAAAATCTTCGTCTGATGATATGTTTTTATTGATTTTATAAAGAGGAAGGGAGGGAGGGAGAAAATAATGCTCTGAGCTAGGAAGTGGATTCTAACCAGACACTGGGTATTCCTGTGCCTTCATCATGGATTTCCCTCCCTCTACAATATTTATAAGCTATCAGTCTCTGGTATTTTGTTATAGCAGCCCACACAGTCTAAGACACATAAAACGGAACATTATTCTGCCTTTAATATAAAGGAAATCTGCCATTTGTGACAACATGATAGGATTGAGGGACTTAGTTAGGTAAGGTAAAATAAACCAGACACAGAAAGGCAAATGTATGACCTCACAAGTAGAATGGTCAAATGCATATAAGCAGAGAATAGAATGGTGGTTTTCAGGAGCTGGGGAGGAGGAAATGGGGAGATGAGGGTCAAAGTGTGCAAAGCCTATGTTACACAAGATAAATAAGTTCTAAAATTTTACTACTCAGCATTGTTCCTATAACTAACAATACTGTATATTTAAAAGTTGCTGAGAGTAGATTTATGTTAAGTGTTCTTAACACACACACACACACACACACACACACACACACACACACACACACACATAAAAATAAAGCATGTGTAAAGACAGTTTGGGAGGTGATAGATATGATATGTCTAAGGCCTTGATGATGATGGTGGTTTATCAGTGCATACTTATCAAGAAACTCAAGTTGTATACATTAAATATGTGCAGCTCTTTACACGTCAATGTTACCTTAATAGTTTTTTTTGGGGGGGGGGGGGACACAATGAATACAATGTAGTGACTTAAAACACACACATAATCATTTTATTATTTCCCTTGGTGGTTCCTGTGAGTCAGCAATGCAGGAAGGGTTTAGCTCAATGCTCTGAGGTCTTAAGCAATTGTAGTTGGATGAAGGCTGAAGCTCAAACATAAGAGGACTAGAGCAGTGGGGGGCTGGCCAGGCATTCATATAGTCTTTTCTTCATATGGTCTTAGAGCCTCTCTGTGTAATGTCTTCATATAGGCTAGTTTTAGCTCCCTCGCAACATGATACCTCAGTGCAGTGGGACTGCTTCCATGGCAACTAAAGTCTAAAAGAGTGAGTATTTCAGTAACCCAGTAATGCAGCAGGTTGAAGCTACATTGCCATTTATGACCTGCCTAGGAAGTCATGCAACACACAAGCCCATCTGAAATAAAAAAAGGAAAATTAGATTCCATGTATGGCTGGGGCAGTGGCAAAGTCACATTGTTGAAAAGCATGTGAAGAGATTGGAATTTGGACTGCAATCTATTTTGTAGAGAAATGTTACCAAAACAATATTATGTGCTTTAATCTATGAACATGGTACATTTCTCCATTTATTTTCATGTTTTAAATTATTTTTCTTTTCAATATTTTATATTTTTCAATGGAGAGATCTTGAACATCTGTTATATTTATTTTCAAATAAATAGTTGATCATTTTTGAGGCTGTTGCGCATAGTATTTTTATTTCATTTTAAATTATTTATTGCTAGTCCATAGAAATTAAATTTTTATACTTACCTTGTATTCTGCATTCTCGCTAAATCACTTATTAATTCTAATTGTTTGCAAATTCTGTTGGATTTCCTACATGTGCAATCATATCATTACAAATAATGAAAGTTTACTTCATTCTTTCCAAGCTTTATACTCCACCCATACTTTTAGTATTATGTTGAATAAAAATGGTGACAGTGAACATTCTTGCCTTCTTCTTAGTCTCAGTGTTTCACTATTTTTTTTTCTCCTTGGTATTTTTTTTTATTCTTTAAAGTATTACAAATAGTAGTAGATATGTTTCCTCCCCCCCCCCCACATTGAACTCCCCCAGCCTCCCCTACCCCCCTCCACATGCCCTCACCTGAGCCCCTTTTCCCCCGCCCCAGTGTCTTGTATCCATTAGTTATGCTTATATGCATGCATACAAGTCTTTCGGTTGATCCCTTACTGTCCCACCCCTCACCCTCCCCTGCCTTCCCACTGTAGTTTGACAGTCTGTTCAATGCTTCTTTGCCTCTTTATCTATCTTCCCCTCCCCGCCCCCGTTTCTTTTCTTTAAAAAAAATCTTGTATCTGCATACTGGAAATAAATATATAAGAACAAAAAATGTTTCAGTCTCAGTTTCAGTGTCCAACAGTTCTGAGTCCCAGTTTCAATGTCAAATAGTTCCTTATGTGTACATGTCAGCAATGGTATCTGGATGGTGAACAAATGGTGGCAATCCAGGTTCCACCTTCTCTGGTTTGATCTTGGGCCACCTGCAGCGACACACAGCTGCTGACTGCTAGCATTGCAAGGTGTCGTCAGTGTCCCCCATCTCTGGACTGTCTTTGCAATTGGAGTGAACCTGTCAAGTTCCTCTTTGTTGCAGGAATCCATATGGTCTTGGAGTTGTTTTCTGAAAATATACAAACATATTCTCGATCAGTGTGAAACATGCAAATTTGACTGTACCTTCGCTCCTGATTGTTTATGCTACCAGCCAATCAGGAGCAGGGGTGGGGCCAAGTGGCACGAGTGCCAGGCCCCAGGGGTGGAGATGAAGCAGAAGTGGTGGTGAGCGCCCAGCCCCTGGGGCCAGGTGGTCGCAGGTAGCCGGGGCTGAGCTGAGCAGGGCGATGGCTGGGTGCCCAAGGCAAGGCTTTCGGCCTTGGGCAGGCTGGGGGTGAGCCATCAGTTGGACATCCCCTGAGGGCTCCCAGTATGTGAGAGGGGGCAGGTTGTGTTGAGGGACCACCCACCCCCAGTGCACAAATTTTGTGCACTGGGCCCCTAGTTAATTATAATATAAGCTGTAGGGTTTCTGAGAAATACTTTAACCAGATTAAGAAAGTTCTCATCAATTTCTAGTTTTCTGAGAGTTTTATCATGAATGTATGTTCAATTTTATCAAGTTTTCCCCTTAATCATTGAAATGTTTTCCCTCTATTTTCATAATATATAAAATTACTTTTTTTTTTTTTTGCAATATTAAACCAAGCTTGAATTTCTGGGATAAATCCCATTTTGTCATGATGTCTGATCTTTTAAAATACATTTACTGGGTTCTATTTGCTAAATTTTTATTTAAAAATTTTAATCAATTTTTATGAGAGATATTGGCATAAATATTAGTAGTGCTCTCTTTCACTCTAGGATAATCACCCTAATAAATACCATGTCTTTTTGCATTTCATTGAATTTGTAACCTTCATAAAATTTTTTCCTGGTTCTACAATAAAATGTTTCAAAGAGTCTTCAAAATCATATTCCCTTTCCCTCATTCTGCAGGTTTTTTTATTTATGCACAGTTTTGAAGTGTGAACAGTAGGATTTGTGTGGGGGGGTTTTCCTCATCTTCAGCAATGATGAAGTATTTCTATATGAGATATTGGTCATCAGTCAGTGTAAGTGTGTTGTCCTCGGCCACACTGTCAGTCCACTGTGCGATGAGCATCTTTTCAGGTTCAGAGTACAAGTTCACATGCATCCTGTCCAGATCAATTTTCAGTTTCTAGCAAGTGTGCACTTAACTAGGCTCCATTCAACTGAGGTTGCATACTCTCCCACCTGGTTCTCTCTTCCTTTGACCCATGGAGCCATCTGCAAAACAGCAATTGATATTGTGTACTGCTATTAGAGACCTTCCTGTCCCCACCCTGCCTGCAGTGCTTAACTTGTAAATACTGTACCTCCCAGGATACAGTACCAAATTGCTTGTTCTCCTTCTTCCCACCCTCCCATATATATATATATATATATATATATATATATATATACACTTCCTGACTAGTTATTTCCTGGGAGGTGCTACCTCCAAACAGATAAAGTATTAGCATCCTTAAAAAGCAGCACTGCCTTAATAATACTGTACTGCATATTTGAAAGTTGCTATAAGAGTAAGATTTTAAAAGCTCTCATCGTAAGAAAAAAATTTTATAACTATAAAAGCTGACAATGTTAATTAGACTTATGGTGGTAATCATACTACAAAATACACAAATTATCAAATCATTATGTTTTACATCTGAAACTAATATAATGTTACATGTCAATTATACCTCAATAATTTTTTTTCCCATTTTAAAAAGCAGCACTTCAATGGCATATGGGTACCCATCTAGGGTTCTGCTGCAACCTTTTGCAGCGAGGGTTCAAGATCTGAAGAAGGGGCTGATGCACAAATGAAAACACTAGACAAGAAATATAAATTTAGAAGGTGTCGGGGAGCCAGGTGGAAACTTCCCTCTAGAGGAGAAGCTTCCGAAACTGGGTCCCCATTTGCTTTTATTCACTATGATACACGTTTCCTCTTTAGGAATGCATACAGCCATATGATAGGTAAAGTTTGGTAATCAGTAAAAGGATTATCAGGTTCGGGAATTGCCTTCAGCCATTTGGCCAACAGCAGGGCAATACAATGCTGATCAGCCCTGCTGAATATGGCATTAATATGCTAACTACTGTTGTCTTAGCCTCCAGCAGGGTTCTGGTTCAGCAGTCACCAACCGGTGGCCCATGGACCACTGGTGGTCCGTGAGGTCCGAAAGGTTGGTGACCACTGTTAGTTGGTACAGACCTTGGATCTCTCTGTCTGTAACAAAAGCGAGGGGCAACTGGCTTTCCATTGACTTTTATTACAAGAGACATAACCTGAATGGGTAGGTAGCAATTCAAAGTGTCCCACTTTATAATTAATGGAATGCCCTTTGAGTTCTTAGCTATTTCTGTTTTCATAAATACCATAAGTTGTCAGCATCTACCTCATACACTTTCAGCCAAATGGCACTTAAAGCTGGAAGTCATTTCTTTGTGGGTACCTATTTTATATGTGTGCTTAGATCTGTCATTAGAGAGAAAGGCAAGATTCCAGAAATCTGTTTTTGGTTGGGTGTGAATGGCATAAAGAAATAGAATCCAGACATCAGAGAATGCTGTTATCTTCTCACTTGTGACGAGCTATTTACACAGGAGATATTACTGCATTGGTTTCAGCACAGAAGGACCCTCATTGCTGTCTTCCTCTCCTGGCTTCCTCATGACAGGTCCCCTTTCCTCACCATTGGGCCACTGCCTTTCCCATCCGTTGAAACCTCCTAGAATGCAGACCTCCACGCAGCCTGTTCTCTGCAAAGTGAAAACTCCAGTCTCGGCTGCTTGTTTTTCAAGTGCCCTTCTTGGGTTTATTCTTTTAAAAACATTTGATCAGGCAGTTAAAGCTGGGAACACTCAAGACAAAGGGTGGTGTGGTAAGGCCCAGAAGAGACAGAGGTGAGTGCTTGATTGAGGTACCTAATCCATAGGGGCCGAGGCCCACTCCTGGTAAAAGTGCCTTTATTCTTTTTCTTAAATATATTTTTATTAATTTGAGCCCACAACCCAGGCATGTGCCCTTGACCAGAATTGAACCTAGGACCCTCCAGTCTGCAGGCTGACGGTCTATCCACTGAGTCAAACTGGCTAGGACAAAGTGACTTTATACTTACCTTTAAAAACAAAAAAACTTTTTTTAAAAATTGAGATTTCAGACTTGCAGGGCTGACATTGATTTTTCAACAACATGTTGGGCAGTGGAAGTCTTATGGTTTCATTTTGGTAAAAGTTTCTGACAAGAGGATTTGGAATTATTTGAAGATTTAAGGAATTTTTCAAATATTAATTCACTCATCCATTGAATTAAAAATTACTGGGAATCAGCTACATTATAAACTATACTAGGCATATTAACTTCTAGCAGGGGAAGGTAGACATAAAACCAACAATTCTGGAAGTTCTTATGTAATTATAAATGTGGTCTGGTGTAATAATTATAAATTTAGATGAAAGAAAAGATATTTTGCTTTTTCTAAGTCAAATTGAATATTGCTTAAGAAGCTACTTTCCCAGGTTAGTGAAGTTCAGCCTGGTGATTTCTGCTATCCTTGAGCTGATATCATCCAGGAAAACAGGATGGGGCCCCATTCCTCAGGCTGGATAACTCCCACTTTGGCTGACCCTCTGTTGGCCCATATTGCCCTGCAGTGCTAGCTCTTTATTCTGGAGGTTCCACTCTTTCTATCCAAGCTTGACCATTAGAGTCCATGAAAGGTCCAAGTTCACAGATTTAGTGCCTGAACTCCACAGGCCCCTCAGCAGTTGTCTCCTGGAGGCATTGCCATCATGGAGATGATGTCTCATGATCAGGTTCACAGAATCAGCAACCTTCTCCTGCAGCCCCAATCCTTCATGGTTCCAATGCCTTTGACTCCCATTCCCACCCAGGAGGCCCAAGGCCTCCACTTCCTTCTGGGGGGTTGGAGGGTGGGGGGAAGGTCTTTCCACATAATATTCAAGGATATTTGTGTAAACTCAAGAGAACCTAGTGAGGGGTAGGTTGGGGTGAGGTAGAAGAGTGTCTTTATCTTTATTTTGGGGGTTAGACAAAACACCCTGAGATGAGGACAAAGGGACTGCTATGAGCCCCCTTGAGAAGCCAGCATGGTACTATCAGAGCTGTGTTTCTGTGTCTGGGGAGTCAGAGGAGGCTGCCTGGAGAAGAGATCATTTAGCTGAGCTGTGAAGGGGACTAGGAGTTAACCAGGAAAATTTTAGACTCAATGGCATGGAAGAGCGTGTGTGTGTGTGTGTGTGTGTGTGTGTGTGTGTGTGTGTGTGTGTGTTCTGAGACTGTAGTAAAAGTTTATTAATAGAATTAATAGGATGATATTTTTTAAAATATATTTTATTGCTTTTTTACAGAGAGAAAGGGAGAGGAACAGAGAGTTAGAAACATCGATCAGCTGTCTCCTGCACACCTCCTACTGGGGATGTGCCCACAACCAAGGCACATGCCTCCAACCAGAATTGAACCTGGGACCCTTCAGTCCATAGGCTGACACTCTATCCACTCAGCCAAACCGGTCAGGGCAGTAGGATGATATTTTGATTATGAGTATAATTTGCTGAATAAGGCCACTTCACTCACATTCATATATTTCTTACCTTCTTGGGACTTTTGGAGACATTCCCAAGGGTACAGGTGGTTTTTACTTGCCAGCTGAATTCTGCAAGAACCAAAAAATTTGGAGATATCTCTCAAATTTTAGATTGTTTAGAATGATCCACAGAAGCAAATTATTAAATATGTTCCAGACTCTTCGTTATTCTGACTTTGATTTCTTTCAGATCATTCACCACCAGCATACATGTTTGGTATGAAGATCCCTGTGTGTGAAGAAATGCACAGGTAGAACCCCTCCCAAAGGGAGGACATACTTGTCATTCCTCGTTCTCTTAATCACTAAGTTCTCTAGCTCCTTTGCAGCTTCTTTTGGTTGTAATGGTTTCCAACAGTTTTTAAAAAGTGTTCCTTTCTCTTTTTTTATTACAAGTTTTTAAAAATAAGAAATGGGCAAAACCAGTTTCCTTTTCAGATTTAAAATGAAGAACAAATGAGAAAATTATGATATCAATCTTCCCAATTTTGAGTCTGCACAAATAATGCACCCAAGTTTTACATTTTCAACAGCCCTTATGCTCCATCTTCTCTAACTTGGTTCCAAGTTTTATCTTCATTACCAATATGCCAATTCCATTGTTATTTGAAAAGCAAAGGCTTTTTAAAAAAGCCTTTAGGGTTATTATCAGAAGCTGATCTTTAACTTATTCCCACCACTAGCTAGCCGACTACAGAAAGGGTGGAGTAGAACGTGAAAAGTACAGAGTGGGATACAATTCATGAGGACCGCTTGATCCTTACCAAAATCTGGTTGCTAACATTTCTGTCATCTGTGACAATGACTCATGACTGTTATTTCCTGTGAGAAATGGGGGAATTTCTTTCTTTTTCATTCAAGTTGTACATAAAAGAGCAACCTCATCAGCTGAGCTGGCAGGGAGACCAAGGAGTTCTGAGATCTGAATAATTAAGAACACAACAGGACCTCTTTGCCAACGACCTTCTTTGACAAGGTTTCTGGTGGTGTCCTCTCCTGGAAAAATAGCCCAATAAGAAAAAAGTAATGACTTCTCTTTCACTTGGGACAGATGCAGCAGGAAGGAGGCAAATGTTTACTGAGCCCACTGTGAGCCTGGCCCTGGATTTGGCATTCAGAAGGCCAGCGTTCAGCTTCTTGCTTTGGCACTTCCTAGTTGCATGACCCTAGACTAATCACTTAGTCTCTCTGAGTCACAGTTTACTCACCTGTAAAATGGGGACACATTAGTAGCTTCACCACATGTAACATAAGGGGGATCGAATGATATAATGAATGATTCAGAAGTAGTACCAGAAGGAAATGTTGGGTATCTTATTCAGTGTGATCCAACAGCAATACCACTGAACCTGTCTCGCCTCAGAGGTTCCGTTCAGGGGAATTCCAAGCTCTTGTCCAACTGGAGAAGCAGAGCATGTGGCGCCCAAAGGGCTGTGATAGCTGGCAGGCCAGATTGCTAGTGATACTTAAGGACACCAGAGGCAGGCACACTTGCTCTTAGATCTAGGGTGTAGTTTCAGGACCCAGATAAAGGCTGGGTCATGAGCAGACACTGGGTCATGCTGAGCTTTTACCACTGTATTTACAAACATGCATCATCAAGCTTATATGAATGCTCACAAGGAAAAATATTAAAAACCAGAGGTCCAGTTATCTGAGAGTAAAAAATAAATGACAGCATCAAGTATCTTTCAGACAAGGATAGAAGTCAAATGATTTTTATTGTTGTTAATTGAGAATATCATACACATTAAAAGAGAAAAAATTAAGTGAATCATATTTGGGCAAAGGCCAACTGAATTTAAATTTTTTATTAAAAGAAGAAGATAAAATATTAATATAGTCTCTCAAAACTAAGGACAAAATATAAAACCTCACTCATTAAAATGAAATTTAAAAAATCATTCTCATGTTGCTGGTAAACAGAGGGAGAAAAGGATAAATGGAGAGAGAATAACGAAAAGAGGGAGGAGGTTAAGGGGCACGTGTGAGGCAGCAAGGTGAAGGAGCTGCAGTAGACAGAGCACAGAGAAAGAGGACGCAGCACAGAGCTCTAAAGTTACTCAAAGCATGGACCTCCACAGAAGTTATTACTGATTTCAGTTTCTGATTATCTGAGTCATCACTTCTACTCTAGGAATAGCTTATCTATCTGATTTAGGAATAAATGCTTCTTTTTATTGGAATTTTGAAAAATTTTGATGTGTGAAGGACTGGCTTACGTTTTAAGAATTTTCTTTGATCTTAGTTAATCTTAAAATACATAGGCTTGGTGGTTTTTTTTATGTCCCTTCTGCTGACTAATAAAAACTCAGTGGATAAAAAGTGGGAGTGTCTGGCTTCACTGGACCAGACTGCAGATCCTCAGTGATTCAACTCTAAATGACATTCCTAGAAGAGATGACTCAGGAATCCTTAGGACTTGAAATATGTCAAGGAAATGTCACTTCAGATACTTGCTTTCAATAATGTTCATAACAGGAAAGATTTGACAAAACAGGGGTAATAATATGGATATAAATTAGTGCCCTCACTTTTCCCTTTCCATACCATTCATATATATACCGCACCCCCATTGGGGACATCACAATACCAATTTCAGTCTCAGAGTGCAAGAAAAGTACATCAGACTCTGAGGGTAGAGTCAAATGTGGGGTGCAAAATCCCCTCTCCGAAGTTTCCATTTCCACCACCTTTGAGAGTTACTGGTTCTATGGTAGTCACTGAAGAATAAGCCAGCATTAGATGAAAAGCCACTGACCCTACAAGCTATGCTTTCCAATCCTACACATATAGTAGGTCAGCCCGTCTTCTCAAGCTGGGCAAATGCTACAACTGCCTGTTTCTATGAGATGACAACAGTCGCAAGTCACAACAATGACAGCCACCATGCACTGAGTGGTTTCCATGCATCAAGCTCTGATTACACCCTTAACACACATTGTCTCATTTAATTTTTATTAGTGACTCTATGTGCAGAGTGTTATGATTATTCCCATTTTATAGGTAAAGTTATTGACAATAAGAAAGGTTCAGAAAATTGTCCTTGGGTCATAAGTGCCAGAGCTAATTGAACCCAGAAGCCACAAAAGTCCATACAAATTTCACCATGCCCCAGTGGCCTTCAAGAACCCATTCCCTATAGTCTCAGGCACAGTCTTTCCATGTAGAACCACCTTGATTCTTATGATTTAAAGACTCCTATGTCTAGTAAAACTTTTGTCCCTTTGAAGGCCTAATTTCCTAGTTTTGAACAAGCATTTAAAAGGAAAAAGAGTATTCCACTGTGTGGGAGTTTAGATAGAAGGGAGGGAGGAGGCAGCATGGCCATGAATATGTGGGTGCTTCCAGCCTATAATGAGCTTATTGCAAAAGTTCAAAGGTCATTTGTTCCAGCTGACCAAGGTGCAGGGAATGCCCCATTTCCTGGGTAATGAATGGACAATTCAGGGGCCTAGTCAGTCAGTGCTACTTCTTAGACTTTAAGCCACAAATCTAAAAAAAAAAATTAATATTAAACAAGGGAGGTTCTTTAAGACTTCCTCAGCAATCTAGTCTGATTGATTTTTATTCAGGAAAGATGCCAAAAAAATTCTCAACCAACTACAATTTCTTTTTTTGTAAGACACTGAAAAGAGAGAAAACTCAAATGTTTTTGCTGCCCTTCACTTGAACATTTCTAATCCAAAGTAAACAGGGGGCCTCTGTCCTTTGTGTTGGACAGTGGCAGACACAGGGCCCCTGTTGGAGGAGCATGGTATCGGTCCATCACAGGCCCCCGTGCACACTGAGGCCTCTGTGTCCAGGCGAGTGAGATGGGCTCAGGCTGGCCTCTGACTCCTGCCCATGCTGGTGCGGCAGCACAGCTGATATTCAAACTTCATCCCTGCCCAACCCCCATAAGCATCTCTACTCCACGAAAGAAGAGAAACCCTCTCATCTCTCATTCTCAGCAACTCTGAAACCCTCCAAACTGCACTCTCTGCCTCTCTTTCCGAAAGACATTGGTTTTGTTTCTTATTAAGAAAATGAAATAAATTCATTGTAGAATATTTAAATAGAAGAAGTAAAAAGAAGAATAAACAAAGAATCAACCACGTTAAGCCACCCAGACCTAAGTGTTAATTTCAGTATATTTATAGCATTTATCTGTTTCTCTAAGCATATATATTGGAGACAACATTTGGATCATATTGTACATTTCTTAGAGATGGGTTGTAAATAATCACCAAAAAGTCAATTGGATTTAAAAATTAAATGCAAAAGACAGTGGGACAAATATAGATGAACATAGAGTGAGCAAAAGCAGTTTACAGTAATTCATATGAAAAATAAAAGAATAACTAATAATAAAGAATAAATTCTGTTTCATGTACTCACAACTGTAAATCTACTTTTGTCCACCCCTGTATTTATATCAGATATTAACTTGGGGTCCATGCATAAGCTTCAGAGAGTCTATAAGCATATAATAATATGCACAATTTGGGATATTGATATATACATGTAGATATAGATATAGACATAGCTATATGGGGAGAGAGGAGAATACAGTTCATGGTGTTCATCAGATTCTTCCAGGCATATGTGACCCAAAGAACCAACTTGGTTGAGGGTAAAATAACCAAAGTGTGCCTACCACACAGCTGGTAAGAATGTTAAACTTAACCCTAGCTGGTTTGGCTCAATGACTACAACATTGGCCTGCGGTCTGAAAAGTCTCAGGTTTGATTCTGGCCAAGAGCACATGCCTGGGTTAAGGGCTTGATCCCCAGCAGGGGGCGTGCAGGAGGCAGCCCATCAATGATTCCCTCTCATCATTGATGTTTCTATCTCTCCCTCTCTGAAATCAATAAAAATATATATTTTTAAAAAGAACGTTAAACTTTTCTGTAGGGTAGTTTGGACACTCTCATGTTTGTGTGTGTGTGTGTGTGTGTGTGTGTGTGTGTGTGTGTGTGTGTGAAAGAAAGATTTAAAATAGCCATAAGATACTATAAAGTTAAAATAATGCAAAAAGCCTGGGAATGAATGGGACCAAGAATATAAAAGATTTGTGATATGATAAAGCTATTATTTCAAATCAGTAGGGAAAGAATTGATAAAAATAATGAGAATCAAAAACCTTAAGGTCCTTCACCATTAAATCAAATTTTATAGAGAATGTTCTAGAGCAGTGGTTAGATTGGTATTCTTGTTTGGTTCGTGCCTCTAACAAGAATGCTTCTAATGTTTTCATGTGAAGAATTTTATAGATGGTAATTTGACATAGTTATTCCCTATGTTAATGAAGTAGCCTATTTCTGGTTAACTAGGAACTTTTCCTACAACTATAGAAATAATTATGTTTTATCTTTGATTTTTAAATCTTTAAAAAAAACCTGGTAATTATGTGCGGGATAGACATTACTTAGATGTATTGTGATAATAATTTTGTAATATATACAATACAATAATCATTACATTGTACACTTAAAAGTAATATGTTATATATGTCAATTATATTTTAATTATTAAATGTAATGATTTATGTTAATAAAATACTACCTGAATTAGCAGAAAAACTCAACTTGGTCATAATATATTCTTTTTAATAACATTTTGGATTTGACTTCCTAGCATTTTGTTTTCTTTTTTTCATCATATCTTTGGTCTTTAGTTTGGTATTTACTTTTTGTTTGTTTTTGCTTCTTTTGTTAGGTTGGATGTTTTAGTTTGAAAAACTGAAATAGGATACTTTTTATCCATTTTTAATGTTCTGAAACATTTTATTTTTAAAAAATACTTTTTATTGATTTGAGAGAGGAATGGAGAGGGAGAGAGAGATAGAAACTTCAATGATGAGAGAGAATCACTGATCAGCTGCCTCCTGCATGCCCCATACTGGGGAGCAAGCCTGAAACCCAGGCATGTGCCCTGACCAGGAATTGAACCATGACCTCCTGGTTAATAGGCTGACACTCAACCACTAAGCCATGCTGGCAGGGCTGTCCTGGAACATTTTAAACAGCAAGAACATTAAATTCTTTAAGGACTAAAAGAAATATACCTCATAACTCTGTGGAACAGACATCTTTTGCAGAGTAATTATTTAACAACGTTTCCATTTCTTCTGTGATTATTCGTTTTTCAAATTTCTGCTTCTTCTTAAGTCAATTTGGCAAGCGTATTTTCTAAATAATTTATTCATTTTAATATTTTTCAAAATTTGTAACATTGAGTTAAATATACCACTTTTTTATGAAAAATCTTTCCCACGTATTCTATCCCGCTTTCATTTCCAACACTGTGCACTTATAATTTTCATTCTTCACGATTAATCTTACCATTTATTATTTTTTCAAAGATACTCTTGCATTTAATCTAATTATTGCCTTTTCTAATCTATTCTCTTTTTTTGCTTTAATTGTGACTCCACATTTCTACTTTTCTTAGATTTTTTCTTTCTATTTAAGTTAAATTATCATTCACTTAGTCTTATTATTTCTAAGTAATAAAAGAAAATTTGTGGCAACAAATGTTTCTTTAAATACATTTGGCTGAATCCCAAACGCTTTGATTTGAAAGAAATGTATTTATATTTATAGAATAGAAAACCCTGATTTGTGCATATTGAGTTAATTATATTAGGTAAATTTTCAAGTTTATTATAACTTTACTGAATATTTATCTTTAGAATTTTTATCCAGGGAGAGAAATGCGCAGGTTTCACAAAATGTATCCATTATCTATTGCTACATAACAAAACATCCCAAAATTCAGTGGTTTAGAACAGTGACATTTTATTATTCCTCATGATTCTGTGAATTGGATGGATTCACTCTTACAGTCAAATTCAGCTGGCGGTTTGGATGAGGGCTGGGTTCAGGGACGGTGGCTTGTCTCTGCTTCATATGGCCTCCCGTCTTCTACTAAACTGGATCAGACTTCTGCCCAAGAAACATCCCAAGAAGACAAGCCCTAATGCACAACAGTTGTTAAGTACCCGCTTGTATCTTTGGGTTTACTGAATCCCACTGAATTTAGCAAGATAACATGGCCAAACCCAGACTCAGTGTGGGAAGCAACTACACAAGAGCTTGCTAACAGGAAGTATGCTTCATTGGGGACCATTAATGTGATAATCTACCACATAAAGGGATTATAATTTGACCTTGTACTTTTCCTCACATTTCTAACAGTTTGACCAAAATGATCCTGTTTACATGTTAATTCCTTTTTGCTACAAGTTTTAATTTTCTCACAATTATATTACCTCATCAGATTTATTTTGGTTTGCATTTCCAGAGCAATTGTGTTTGCTTTTTCTTTTTAGTGTTTTTTTTTTATTTCTTTATTGATTAGGTATTACATATGTGTCCTCATCCCCCATTACCCCCTCTACCACTTATGCCCTCACCCCTCTGTGTCCATGTCCATTGATTAGGCTTATATGCATACATACAAGTCCTTTGGTTGATCTCTTCCCCTTACCCCCACCCTCCCCTATCATCCCTCTGAGGTCAATGCTTCTCTGTCTCTGGATCTGTTTTTGTTTATCAGCTTATGTTGTTCATTATAATCCATAAATGAGTGAGATCATGTGATACTTATCTTTCTTAGACTGGCTTATTTCACTTAGCATAATGCTCTCCAGTTCCATCCATGCTCTAGTTTGAAGCAGTCACCTTTTCCTCCTTTTTCTTTTCTTCCTCTTCTTAAGAATACCTTTCAGCATTTCATATAATACTGGTTTGGTGTTGATGAACTCCTTTAGCTTATTCTTATCTGTGAAGCTCTGACCTTCAATTCTGAATGATAGCTTTGCTGGGTAGAGTAATATTGGTTGTAGGTTCTTGATATTCATCACTTTGAAAATTTCTTGCCACTCCCGTCTGGCCTGGAACATAACAAGCTTGTCATGAGCCAGTTGTCTGTGGAGACTCCAAAAGAACAGAATCATTGTCTGTGGAGATTCCAAAAGAACAGTCATTGTCTTTGGAGACTCCAAAAGAGCAGAGTCTTGCCTTCATATTAAAGAGTTTTTTCCCTGCATGGTGTAATCACATAAAGCTAGCTGGGAGCTGATTGGCTGCCCTATCATTGCCCCCGTGGTTATTCTGCCTATGCCAGACATCACATGTGATCCCTTCCTGCGTGCACCCAGTGCCTGGGCACTTCCTGGATGCTTCAAGAAGATGTACTTGTCCTTCCTGACTTCTTTGTGATTAACTTTTGTCTACAGCCCTTGTCACAACCAACCTGGATCTGTTGGGGGGGGGGGGGTCCCTCCCTCAAAAAGCTTTTTTTGTTTTTTTCCTGTGAGGTGAATTGAAGTTTGCCTAATCCTACTCTCAAACTGGTCTCATCTGCATTAAGTCTTACAGAAATTCCTTAAAAAGTCTGGTATGTGGGTGGCATCTTTTGTTTTCCTGTTTTGAACAGTGACAGATTTCCCTATCATTATTTATTTTTATTTTTGGCTGTTTCAATGGAATTTTGGAAGAGAGACAGGATGGGAAGTTGAATGTCACAGATTGGAAGTTTAGAAAAAAAGTCTCCTTCCCCTTATAGACGTATGAAATGTACAACTCTCTCCTCTCATCACTAATCCCTTCTGTTTGGGAAACAAGGACATTTTCTCCTCTATCAACTCTATGCTCCTTTTCTGGGTACTATTAAAATATTTTGGATATCCTGATTTTGTCTTTCTCTGTCTCATCATTTATCTCTCTCCTTTTTTCCCTTTCTTCTGATCTTGGGAAGAATTTTTTTTAGTTTACCAGACAGATTGATCCATCACAGAAAAACAAATTAACCTCCCTTTATAGCTCTCAATCTTTCTTTGATTTCTCCTTCCTGAATTCTTTATATTTTTCTTTTCCTACCTGTGCTTTGCTTCACTCCATCATCACTAGCCTGTTTCTGTCAACATTATAGCTTTACTTGCCTAGGGATTTCTGGGCATTAGATTTAGGACTTTCCCCTCAGCACTCCGGAGAATTCTGGTGGGCGATCTCAGCCTTCAGAATGGTGTGGCTGTATGATTGAGGCTGCTGGGAGGACAGCAGCAAAGACAGCATGGGCAGAATTGAATACATAGCTCCTTCTCCTCCAAATGGAATGGTTTGGCATGAGCTATGCTGAATCTTCTGGGTACCTCTACTACATCCAGTCATCAATTAATGAGCTGTATGAGAAGATAATACCTTTTGTTGCAGCAGCCATCTGGTAACTCCAAGTCTTAGAGACTCAACCTAGTAACTTGATGTCTTGGAGCTGCTTGGACCACCCATGGAACCATCAACTTCCAGACCTCAATTGAGCTTTAGGGCCATCCTGTGTTATCCATTGAGAAGGAAGGATTCAAGCTTAATACACAACTTCATTGTGCATTCCCAAGACAGACCTTAGATCTGGGGGATAGAAGATGCTAAGCAGAAGATCATACCAGTCTTTGGACAACAATGGATCTGACTATCACCCCAGTAGCTGAGGACAAAGCAAATGCTTCTTATGGATTCTTACCGCGCCCATTATGCCGGTGATGTAAACTGTAAAAATGGACCAAGCATAAGGTTTCCCATTTTTCTTTCAGTTAGAGATAAGGAGTACACTGATAGCTAAGTCTTCGCAGGGAATTGATACTTGGACAGTACCTTACTTTGGATTAGATTTCTTTTTCTAGATCCCTTAACACATTAAAATCTCTTCACTCTGATTAAACACAGTTCCCCAGAGTCCTTTCTAAAGTCTCTTTCTCATACACAAATGACATCTGACTTTTGCTCTCCTACTGTGCCAGTAACCCTTGCCTGTTTTCCCTCTGAGTCGCCCTGTCTTCTGCTGCCACCCCACAAGGTCCCGAAACCCGCTAAAACCAACTCTAGTCATTGCCCTATGAGGCTTGTCTGCAGGAATTGCAATTCCTTCAGTGCTGTGGCCGATGGCTGCCCTTCCTCCTGAAGAACGCCGAGGCTGTTTACTACCTAATGTCTTGGGCAATTGCCCATCTGAACAGTGGTGGCCTGACTCATTCAGGGAAGACTCCGGTCATGGTTGCCCACACTCACTTCCACAGATGAATCAGGATGGAGCGGGAGGCTGATTACAGTGAAGAAGGGGGCTCTTTAAATGCATGCTCTATAATAAGTATGTAGGAGAAAAGAAAGGGAAAACTGACAGTGAGATTTTACTGGCCTCTGAGTAGAACATAACATGGTTCTCTTGTTTGCACAGGGAGGAGAAACTGTAATTTCAGGGCCAGCTGAAGCAACTGTGTGCAAAGGCAACTCAGGCGGATTCTTGGTGAAAAGAATCCTATTCGTTAGGTTTCATGTCCACAAAGAAACAGAATCTTCAGTGGCCAGGTGAGACAGCTACAGTGTCTACAGCAGAAGAAATGCAGCTTTCTTCATTCCTACATAGCTTTTAGGGCTACAACTGGAACTTCACTCAGCTCAGACAGCAATGTATTCCCTACTGCTAAAATACAAAAGCCTCACACCACCCTTTAGGGAAAATGATTTATTCCTCTAAATCACTGTAATTTTTTCCCTCCACTGTTACACCACAGACTGAGAAACAAATGCTTAGCTCCCCACTTACCTGTGAAACTATCTCCTGTGGGAAGGTGTGCTTTGTGCATGCAGAGAGATATACACATATGTTACAGCAAAGTTCTGATATGGAAGTGATAAAATAAAGACGATAGTAGGAAATTGAGAGAACAGAAAGTATGGCCACTGAGGGAGTTTTTCTTTAAGGCATAGCTAGATTTGTTGATATGAAATGCTGTGCAAAGCATGCAAAACAATTCTTGCAGTTAGTTCTCACTGCAACCGAGTGAGTTCAGTTATTATTCTTATTAAAATGTGAAGCAGCATTGCATAAAAACCAACACATAGGCCTTTAAATCAGCTCTTTTTGCTTTCAAAATTGGACTCTACCACTCCCTGGCTTTGTACTCTGGGTAAGTTACTAAATTCTTAAGTCTCAATTGTTTTTATATTAAAGGGAGATAGAATCCATCTCATAAATTTCAGGAGATTTTCCCCTGTGAGGTTAAATAGAAAACACAAGGTGCTAAAGGCAGAGTTTTAACATTTTAGGATATTAGGTGTTCTTCTAATTCTAGAAGTAAATGTTCAAAATATTATTTCTGTTCAGTTTACAATAAGTGCTGTAGATGTTCTTTTAAAAAATCCCAACTCTTGATTATCTTTTTGACTTGAATAAGTTGGAAAGTCTATAAAACTATAGGTATGGACTGACTCTTGAAAATGTTGAGGGATAATCAATAATTTCCAAGCATTAGGATGTAGTTTGACTTGGAGATTCTTTAGTTTAAAAGATGGTAAATTATCTCTTGGTTTTCCAATCCTGACAGGGACACATGCTCACTGGCTTGATTCTGCTGCTACTTCCCTCCACCCTGCCTTTGTGTGTAGGCAGAGGACAGAGAAGGAAGAACTGCTGAACCTGACTCTCACCAGCTTAGACAGCAAACCCTCAGACACAGTGAACTTGATGTGTGTGTCCCAGCAGGAAAGAAGGTGACAGGTCCACTCTCCAGTCCTAATTAGGGTCCTGGAGAACAGGAGACCCTGAAGAACTCCTGATTTCTTCCCTCTTGTAGCCAGACAGATTAGTGCAGGAAGGAGACAGACAGCCAAAACCAGTGTGAAGGAGGTGGACAGGGATGCTGGAAGGGAGTCAGGGGCCACTTACTAAAGAAGGTGTGTATGTGCCCAGACATGCATGGGTGTGGACATAGGTACCCCAGGACTTATCAGGAAACCCTCAGCACAGATCATTAGGGATTGAGAGAACAGCCAAGTATCCTCTGACAAATGTATTGAATAAAATGGCTTCTCAAAGTTAATTTACACTGTTACCAAATCCCTTTCCACTCTGGTGTTTTCGTGCTCAAATGTTGGGGCCAATGGCCTGGTACTTTCTTTCTGAAACTAGGTCTTTCAGCTCATAGGAAATAATCTTAGCAAAAGTCAGCTCTGAGAGTCTGATCCTTGGGCTAAGGAAACAACAGGACATTTCCTCTTAGTCCCACCCTCACCCCACCAAGGAGAAGGGATATACCCGGAGCAGCTAGGCTGAAGGGGTTAGGAGAAAAAAATTAGTCCCCCGAGCTCAGGGCATCTCAAGAATACCACTGGTCACTGCCTTTCCGGGGCACACTGTCCCCTATGGACAGTCCCCATGGGTAGACCCCAATGGTCTTCCATTGGAATGGTTCTTCCATTCTCTGCAAAGAATGTCTTCCTTTTGTCACCTTTCACTTTCCCAAATTCTAGCATCAAGGGTCAGCTCAAGGCCATAAATCCTGAGAGGCCCACCCAGGTAGCTGCAGCCCATACACCCCTCCGTCGGGGTGCACTTGTCAACATGCTACCGCACACCTTTCCTCAGCGCCTGTAGCGGGCCGGGCTTGGGGGGTAGCTGTAGATAACCAGGTGCCCCATAAACAGAGGCCCATCGTCATGATCAGCCCCAGGCCAACATGTACGAAGACACACTGATCTTAGCCATGTGCCTGCCTGTGAACGTGGGGTGACTGCCCCAGTGGCAAGCGTCCGGAGAATCAAGTGTTCTTCGCTGAGATGGGGGCGCAGGTGAGCAACTTGGATTAACAAATTCTTCCCTTGCTTCTAGGGAGCACTTTCCTTAGACCAAGTCTTAGCCGGTCGGCGAAGCTCACAGGTCGGGTCTCCTTCAGGGCCTCGTCCCCGGGTCTCCCGGCAGCTGCAGTGGACACAGGTGACCCCCGCCTGAGGCTCTGCTCCGCCGCCTAGAGCCTAGAAGCTGCCACTGCGTCCGGGGACACTCGGGCTCTTCAGCAGGCATCGACCCTGGCGCGGGGGCCGGACTGCCCTGAGCTACTACTGCTCCTCTGAGGGTGGTGTCTGAAGTCGGGCGCTTCCTGCCTTTTGCTGATCCTGGGTGCCCAGCTCCTTCGGTGGGGCTCCCAGATCCAGAGTCCCAGATCGCCCCGCCCCACCGCCCGCGCCCTGCACGGTGCGTGCAGTGTCCCCGCCCCCAGCCCCAAACCTCCACCTCCTCTGCCCTTAGGGGGGCACCCCCATTGGGGCGGGAGAGTGGCAGAGAGAGGTGACGGTACCCGCCTTCCCATTTCCGCCCAGCAGTGCTGTAGAGTGAGAGCCAGCCAAGGCACTCGGGGAGCCGAGGCGCTGGGTCCTCCCTCCGCCCGCCCGCGCGGGGGGCTGGCCTTGCCTCGCCGGCGCCTTTTTCCCCGGCGCCGCAGCGCCGCTTCGCCACTCGGGCACCGCAGGTAGGGCAGGAGGCTGGAGCGCCCGCCGCCCGCCGCCCGCCGCCCGTACAATGGTCACCTCGGCTGGACAGCTCGCCCTGTTCGCGCTGGGTACGTATGCTGCCGGCTGCGCGTCCCCTCCCTTCGCGACACCCCGCTCTCCCCCGTCCCCTTCCTTTCCTTTCCCCCCCCCCCCCGAGGGCTTTTCTCTGAGCCGGGTTAGTGCTTTTCAAAGGTTGAAAGCTGAGAGGTAAGGGGAGTCAGTAGGGCTTGCTAGGGATTGGGGGAGCCCATCCGAAAGAGGGGGGTCTTTCCCTCGCCAAGTGGCCACCTGGACCGTGCAGAGAACACGGGCCCGGGGAGCGGAAAGGTGTGTGCTCGGGCTGTGCTCGTGCACTTGCCCGCACCTACCTGCTCACCCGGCTGCTGCCTTCACCCCTGCGCGTCCGGAGTGTGCAGACTCCCGGATGGGGGGGGGGGGGGCGAGCGCACGACCCTCCCGCCTACCTTCCAGCTTCCCTTTGGTACCCCCTCCCCATCCCTGAGCCCTAGCGGACGTTCGCGGTCCGGAGAGGTGCCTTCGATCTTCTAACTTACAGAGCTCTTGAGCTTTGGAGTCGATTTTGGATTTTTGTGCGGCTTAATTGTTTTTTTTTTTAATTGTTTAATTAACTTCCCTGGGAGACGTGGTTTAAGAGTCAGCCAAGGCAGGAGTGAAACCCTATACTGAGAGTTGCCTGTTTCCTTTGAGTTTGTTCTCGGAGGGGAAGAAGGGTGGGGGAAGGGAGGGAAAGTTAAACCCGCAAACCCGGGTCAGGTCTGCGGAGCCAGTGAGTTCCCACAGGTCGGCCCGAAAGTGATGAGGCGGCTGCCCCGCGCACCGCCTGGCGGGCTCCCGACTCTGAGTCTCGGGAACCGGGTCTGTCCAGCGCGGCGACAGCAGATCAGCAGTCCAGGTGCCCAGGTGCCCAGGTGCCCAGGTTATTGCCGCAGCTTCTGTGGGATGAATTGTTCCGTGCATATCCCCTGAGGTTAACCCTGTAAAGCAAGTTGCTCGCTCCATCTGAATCTGAGAAAAGCTATGGAACCCCTCCCTCAAATGCCCTGAGCCGCAGCCTTACCCAGTCCCGTGCACAGTTTCAGGGGGTTCACGGACCCACCTGTAATCCTGCCCATGCTGGTTAAGAACCGCATTCTCTGAGGGAATTAAGAGCAGTTTGGAGTGGATGCACTCAGCTAGAGCCTCATCTGAAACTCACCAATAGGTGGCATGATTATGGATCGCTCCCCCGTACACACCCCTTTTTATTTTTTGGTATTGATTATTGTTCTGATTTTAGATGTTTTCAAAACATCACCAGTACACTAGAGGCCTCCTCTACGCAGCTTATAGAGGAGGAAAGTGAAGAGCACAGGGCCCGCAGCGAGTAAGTAGTTGGTCCCCAATTGTTAAAGCGTGTGGAAGGAATGTGGTTATGAAGTCACTGCGGGCCCCTCTACCAGGTTTGGGACTTCGCCTCCAGGAGAGAGTATGTGAAATGCTCTGGAACTTGCTGTTACATTTTGTTGAATTCCTAGGATCTCAAGGTGGTCGTAAGTTTTTTAGTGAAAATTAGGGACAGGAAATGATAAAGGTAAACAAATTTGAGGACCCTTTTTGAAAGTTGTCTCCCCCACCCCATCACAGTATAATTGCCCATGATACTACATTCATTCATCATCTAATTTTTCTCTTTTGCTTGTGGCACTGATGAGTATTTGGTAATCTAGCAGAAAGGGAGTTCAACTTGATCTTTGTTTCCTTCTTTTAGAAAAAGATATATGACTAGAAGGGGTCAATGGGGGAATTGGGGGACATCTGTAATATTTTCAACAATAAAGATTTTTTAAAAAAAGAAAAAGATGTATAAACCTAAAAGATTGATTAATATGTAAAAGCTGGCTCATACAATTTCAATATGTGCCAAGTTGAGGGAAAGTCAAGGGAAAAGAAGGCAGGAATAATTTACACCAGTGAAGATTGCTTTTTATTTCTATCTCATTAAAAAAAAAAAGCCCAAAGACCAAAGTGTCTCAGGTTAGACTCCTGTCAAGGGCATATACCTGGGTTACAGGTCAAACCCTCATATGTGGGAGGCAACCAATCAATTAACTAACTAACTAACTAACTAAATAAATAAATAAATAAATAAAAGCATCTTCTAGAACTTCTGCCTTCCTTCTACTTTCTGCTAGATTACTAAATATTCATCAGTGCCACATGCATCCTTAATTTGCCCATTTCCTCCAGAGTTGCTTTTCTCTCTGATTTTCTTGAAGTCGCTGAAGGCAGTACCAGGCAAATCAGGCAGTGTGCCATTGCTCACCGAGACCTAGAAAGCCAGTATCTCTCTTCTGCTTCCCCATTTTCATGGGGACACTGAGAAAGAATCAGCTAGTACTCCTGATCACTGAGAACCTGTGCACTGATTGATGTTTTGGCAGAGAGTGTGGAGACTGATGATTAAATGGCAGCCCTGGAAAAGTAATCCAGATTCCTGCCATGGCTGCCCTCCCATGTCAGGTTTCCATCGCTGGCAGAGCAGACCTCACAGGGCTTGGCATCTTCAGTCCTTTGTGTCCGGGGAGCAGGATGTGTAATCTTGGGCAAGCTACTTAGCTTCTCTGTGTCTTGCTTTTCCCATCTCTGAAATGGTGATACTAATAGGGTTATTGGATGTATGTAATGAATATAGAATGGTGCCTGTAGTAAGAGCTTAATTAATCTTAACACCATCAAGTGATCCTTGCTGTTACCTGAACCCCATAGAATTATGTCAATTCTGTAACTGGGAGAGTGTCTGTCTTATTCATGTCATCTCCCTGCTCCCCATCCTTCTTAAGCCAGAAAAATACCACCCAACTTAAAAACCTGCCTAATGATTTTTGTGAATATCATTTGGCAGATGACAAATTCAAGCAAGTTTGGGAGTTCTTTTGGACATTGTGAATTCTTTACTTTTTGATGCAAAATATTTATATGTCCTCCATAACATTTAATGGTCAGTTGTTTACTGAATTTAGCACTAAGTTCCAGTTTTCTCAGCTGTAAAGTGGAAATAAAACTGCGCCCACCTCACAGGTGATTGTGAGAATCAAATGAGATGGGAATGTGGAAGCTATTCATAAACTATAAAAAGAAAGGGTTATACACAAATGAAGGTGATGGTGTAATACTGGAGTAGGTTTTATCATCTAGAAATAAACACTATTATTTTCCTGGCAGCTCCGAGAAGGAGGACTGGATGTAGACCTAAAGAAGGACATCCTAGGACTCGAAGTGTCACTAAGGATGTGTAGAGATGAAACAGGTCAGCTTCCCTGTGGATTTGGGACTGAGGCCAGTAAGAGGCATGAAGTAAGGTGTTTCTCCATTGCATGGAAATTTTGTCTTTCAGGGTAGACAGTGGAGGTTGGCCCAGAACACAGGTTTTCCTTACTGGGTAGCCATAATTAGGGTAAGTTCACTTAGAACATGGCTGTAAAGGTGTATATGGAGCCTTAGAAGCTGAGTTTCCCATATTTGCTTTTCCAAAATTTGGTTTCCTCAGAATTTTTCTGTAATACACCACATCCCCTGCAAAGGGTCCCTTTCTTATACGAATAAATGAATAAATGATGCTTCGTGCTGTTGTGTTACTATGGTAACATACAAAAACTAGGTGACTTTTTCCATTAGCCCTGTCTCTGAGAGCCTTTTGAAAGCATGTTTGAACAGGGTCCTGCTCTTTGGGCTGCCCATTAAAAGGGATGGGCAATGGGAAGTGGAGGTTGGGTCAACCAAAAAGGGAATAGCTTAACACACTGAATTGGGCATTTTGTGCTTGGTTTCACAAGCACAACCTCGGTAGCATCTTCCATGGCAGTGCCCTCAAATCACAGCCACCTGGAGGGTTTGGTAAACCAGATTGCTAGGTGGGGAGCAGGAGAGTATTCCTGGCTAACCAGTTCCCTGGTGTGGCTTATGCTGCTGCTGGGGAAGCAGGGGAGAAACACAAGGGGAACCACTGCTCTTAGGGAAGCTTCTGGCTTAACCAATTGCATTTTATCTACAAGTACATTCTGACATTTATAAATGCCTCTGTGGATTTATGAGCAACTATTAAATGTGCCTGCCTCGTTGACCAGGGCAGAGTGAGAACCCTTGCTGAAGTCTCTTCATTGTTCTAAGTGTTCTTGTACTTTACCCAGCGGGAATGTGAGGATCCCACGTTATTAGACTTATGCTAACCAATGCTAATCATGTCATTCTTTCTTCTCCTTCTCCTTCTCCTTCTCCTTCTCCTCCTTCTTCTTCTTCTTCTGCTCTTCCTCCTCCTCCTCTTCCTCCTCCTCCCCCTCCTCTTCCTCCTCCTCTTCCTCCTCTTCCTCCTCCTCTTCCTCCTCTTCCTCCTCCTCTTTCTCCTTCTTCTTTTCAGATTACCGAAATTGACTGCTGTTCTGCTACCATTTCAAATATGTATATTTTTTACCCTCACCCGCTGATATATTTTATTGGTTTGAGAGAGAGAGAGAGGAAGGGAGAGAGAGAAACATTGAAAGGTTGCCTCCCCTACATACCCTGGCCAGAGATCAAACCCATAACCTTTTGGTGTATGAGACAATACTCCAATCGATTGAGCTACCCAACTAAGGCCATTTCAAATATGTTTAATCATTTCATTTTTAAGTATAAACTTAAAGTATAAACTAAATGTTAATATGTTTAAAATTGCATCTAGAGACTTGGGTACTTTTGCTTTTGATTTGATTTGCTCCCCTCCCCCCACCATGAAATGTCAAGTATAAAAAAGCCTGAAATAGGGAAGCCTGAAATCTGGGCTACCAGAACCAGCTCTTAGGAACTCTTCATTGCAAGTGCAAGGTACATTCCCTTTAGACCAGTAGTTCCCAACATTTTCTGGCCATGCCCCACCTAAGCATCTCTAAAATCCTGATGCCCCCCTGTGACATACAATTCTTATTATTCAAAAAGTGAACTATTCACATGGAGGAAGCCTAAAAGGCCATTAACTTGGTCTAAACAAGTTTCCAAAGAACATGGCATCCATGAAAGAGAAAAATAAAAGAACAAAAGGACAGTTGAAATACTGAGGCAGAAATCACTAAGAAATTATTTTAAATAATAATAATAATATGAAATTATATGAAAAAATAGCAAATAAAGTTTCAAAACATGTACTAGAGAACTGAAATGCATAAATATGTCACAATATATATTTATATACTATATATGAGGCCCCTAGAACCATAAGAAATGCAAAAAATTTCACTGTTAATAACTCATTCTTGAATTATCCTCCTTAAAAAATCAAATTATCCCCCTGTAGGGCATGTGCCCCACGTTGGAAATCACTGCTTTATATCTAAAAATTTGGGTAAATTCTTTTGAAATATTATGAATTGGTTGTATTGAATATGACTTAAATAAATCATTATCTAGACTTAAAGAACAAGTTGGAAGTTTACTGAAATGCAGTTTCATATATTTGCAGTGCTTTTTATTAAGTCATAGGATACCATTTTCTTTCATGTAGAATCTCTCCCCTTGTCAAGTGAAATTTCAGTACTTTTGCTTTTAATTTTTCATTGTCTTCTTGCCTTGCAAAGCTTTCCATTTTCCCCACCTTCTCCTTCTTTCTTGTACTTCTCAGGTACTTGTAGATGGTTAGTGCTTCTTCAACAAAGCATGTACACATAACTGCGTTGTGTGACAAGCTTGTACATATAACTTCGTGGAATTTCAGCCTGCTATTGCCTTGCTTTTGTTTTTGTTTTAATCTTTGAATATGTTAACGTTTCTGGCTAAGAACCTCGGCAGCAGAGTTCTACCGCTCCAGGTCCTGCCTTGGATTAACATTGGTTGGCACTTGCCCTCTTGTTTCTACCTGTTTGAGGGCTGCTTGAGGGCAGAGACTCAGTCTTCATCTGTGTCCTTGGCCTTTTTGTGCACAGGTGGAGCCTCAGCAGCGACTACTAGATGCTACTGTAGCATTTGAAGAAAGAGGACCCAGCTTGTGTGCGAGATTGTTGTTGTTGTTTGCTCATTTGCTCTTTTTTGTTTGTTTGTTTTGTTTTGAGATCACTACTTTTAGGTCAAAATATTGGATTCTTACAAAGAGGCCATATCTCCAGCTTGAGTTCCTTAAGGCTTATGATTTGAGTTTGAATGAGGTCAGTCAGTAAACAAGTCTCCTGGGCACTTAGAGGATAGATGCACCTTAACTGGTCCTTCAGTATCTCTTGCCAGGTCTGAGGCATTCTCTGTGTAATTAATGTACTTCCAAGAGGTACAGGAGATTAACTGGCTAAATGGTACACGTAATTTGGTGACACAAAAGCGGCCAATGCTGATAAATGAGAGGTTTGCAATTACACACTCTGCTCCCTCCCTCCGCAGGCCTTGGCAACCAACTGGGAAAACACAAACTTAGGATCCTTTTTTTAATTGAAAGAAACAGGGGGTGGGGGAGCGGTAGAAGAGAGTAAAGGGGGAATAAATGGTGATGGAAGGAGACTTGACTTGAAGTGGTGAAAACACAATACAATATACAGATGTATTATAGAATTGTATACCTAAAACCTATATAATTTTATTAACCAATATCACCCCAATAATTTTTTTAATTTAAATTTAATTTAAAAAAATAAGACATGGACACAGACAATAGTGTAGTGAAGGCCTGGAGTGAGGTGGAGGTGGGGTGGAAGGGGACAAAGGATGAGGGGTGGTAGGGGACATATGTAATACCGTCAAGTTTTTAAAAAAGAAGAAATAGCTCAAGGCCTGTAACTTTTGCATGGCAGTGGCTCTGAGGAACTGGCATGTGAGCTACGAAGGGACGTAAACTTTTCTCCTTGTTTAGCAGCTCAGATGGAAACTCTGGGCTTGAGCACTTCTCACCTCGGGATGGCTCCTGGGTTATTATTTTGCATCGGAGGAGCACGTCAGTGGGCCAGTTTGCATGCTATACACACGCCCTGCCAACAAACTGAAACAATGACAGATGTTTTTTTGCACATAGCAGACCTTGGGTGTTATAATTAGGGTTTTTCAGGGGGTGAATCATAGGTCCCTGAACTAGAATGAAGAAAGCAAGCCTGGGGCCTGAGCATTTTTTTAGGGAGGTGAGGTAAACTCAGACATTACCCGGTTGGGGAATCCTCCTAGATCTGGGCTTTCTCTGAACCTCATCAACCACAACCCCGGCCCCCTCCAAAAACACACACAAACCAGACACACTGGTGCTGGCCACTGTGCAGTCCACTTAGTGTTCACAGACGCACACCCTCTGGTTGCCACCTCTCCATGCAGGCCATTCAGGACACACTCCTTCTCTGCCAGCCTCAGCTATATCCTACTTATTTTTTCCCAAAACGAAACGGAAATCAGAATCTACAAACAAAAGAATCTAAAAAACATGCCCAGCCCTAGCCGGGTTAGCTCGGCAGATAGAGCCAACCTAATGGTCCTGGTTCGATTCTGGCCAAGGGCACACACCTTTGTTGCAAACTATGACACATTCCCTGGTTAGGGCTCGTACAGGAGGCAACCAATCAATGTGTTTCTCTCACATTGATGTTTCCTTCTCTGTCTTTCCCTCTCTCTTCCACTTTCCAAAAAAAAAGCCAAAATTTGACTCACCAGAGGCATCCTCTTACTAGGTTTAACCAGCAGGTATGTATCCTACCAGAGTTCATTCTGGGTATGGATACAGATGTTTGCATATTCACTTTTTTCCTTCAAAATGCCATTTAGTAGGTTATGTTTCTAAATTTGCATTTTATTTACTGTACATAAGGAAACTTTCTGTGGCAAACAATACAAATATATCTTATCAACCTATAATTTTAATGACTATGACACATTCCATTATAGAACTATCATTGTTTATTTATGTATCCCTTATTGATTGAGGTGTAGGTTGTTTTAAACTTTTAAATACTCAAACCTGAAATAAAAATTCTTGCAGCTAAATTATTACTAGCGTCTTTCAATTATCTTCTATGGACTAATCCCCAGAGCTGGATTATTAAGGTCAAATGTACACACTTTTTCACCTTTTAAAATGCTTTGACAATCTGCCCTCCAGAACAGCTGTACAAATTGATACTTCCACCACCTATGTGTCAATACCTATTTATCAGCAACCTTGCCTATGGTGAATATTATCATTTTTTAGATTTTTCTAATTATGTTGGCAAATGGTATCTAATTGTTTTAATTTGTCTTTCTTTGAGACCAAAGTTTGGTACAATTTAATGATTCTTCATGTTTGAGTATTTGAATTTACTTGCTTGTGAATTCCCTATTTCTGTCCTTAGACCATGTTTTAAGTAGGTTTTTTTCCTGAT
Source organism: Antrozous pallidus (assembly GCA_027563665.1). Lineage (NCBI taxonomy): Eukaryota > Metazoa > Chordata > Mammalia > Chiroptera > Vespertilionidae > Antrozous > Antrozous pallidus. The sequence continues at coordinate 28,757,437 of CM050523.1, forward strand.
GAAGGCCATCATTTCAAGTAAGTTCTTATTTTGAACCTTCTGCAGGTTGTAAAATGTTTTGGTGAATGAGCTGGTTATGCCCCAGTGATCAACTTAAAAGTTAGAGATTTATGCTTAGGAAAACAACATCAACTCACTGTGTAATGTGAGCTTATTTCTTGTGAAGTGCCTCTTTCCCTTACTGTGGAAGAGAGGGAAAATAAACAAAAGTCCTTTCAACTAAATTGGGTTTATCTTTTATTTCTGATAAAAGGCAGGACGTTTTTTTCTTTTAACAGTAATAACAGAGGCATTCAGAGCACCTCCATTGTCATCCCATGTAGACCATCTCCAAGTGATCGAATAGTTGTAGTTTTTATAAGCTGGGGCTAATGTAATGTGGTTCTTAATTCACCAGTGGTAGCCACTTTATTCACTTAATGCTATATTATAGAGCTAATGGGCTGAATAACAAAAATAAGATTCATCAGCTCAAAGTGAGGGATGCTATTTACTTGTTTGCTGAAGTTACTTATTTTATACATGGACTATGCAGATTCTCTGCAGGGTTTGGTGATATTAATGCAGAGGGCTGTGACCTAGCTCTGGTGCCCTGCTCCTGAATTTTTCATAGCTTGTAGCAGAAGCAGACACACAATTTTTCACAATATGATGAGGTACACAGCGGGCACCTAGGGATCCAGAGGAGGGTTCTTGGTATGACAGGACAAGGTACTCTTTGAGAAGATAATGGCCACCACTTAGCACAGTGCCTGTATATGGCAATTTTTTAAGTGCGTTATGTGTTTCACAAACTCCTTTAACCCATCTAGAAATCCTGTCTGATGTGATTATCCCTATTGTGCAGATGAGCAAAGTGAGGCACAAAATATAAAGTAACTCACACAAGCTCCCGTAGTTGGCAAGTGGCAGAACTGGGACTTGAACCCAGAATCCTTGCCCGCTGGTCTAGCCATCCCACTAGTGCGCTTCTCTGGAAGGCTCTGGATGCTGAGGTGTCTGCAGTCACTCGCATGGGAGAGTGCCATTTTGCAGCAGACATTAGGCTCAACGTAATCAGATTTTCAGACAGCCACTTTTCTACATATTTACCGTACTGAGAGTACTTTCCATGCATGTAAGTGTCATGCTGGCTAAGAAGAAATCTTATTATTTCCCAACACTGAAATATCGTAAAGAAATGAATGTGGTAGACTCCTTTTTTTCTCTCCTTTGGTCAAGACCACAGATGTTCAGAAGACAGATCACATGAGTTGTCCTACCTGACAGTTTTTGTTGTGACCAGAGACCCTCTAATAAGAAATTCATTAATGAAGGCCTGTTGGCATTTCTGCCATAATTTTTTAAAAATATATTTTTACTGACTGTAGAGAGGAAGAGAGAGGGAGAGAGAGTTAGAAACATAAATGATGAAAGAGAATCATTGGTTGGCTGTCTCCTGCACGCCCCACACGGGATTGAGCTGAAACCTGGGCATATGCCCTGACTGGGAATGGAACCGTGACCTCCTGGTTCATAGGTCAATGCTCAGCCACTGGGCCATATTGGCCAGGCTCTGCCATAAATTTTTTAAAGGGTGTTGTTTAAAGGATGAGCTCTTCCATTTATGTCTGAAAGTCACAGCACGTGAACTGTAGTCTCTGAAGCCCTCTATGAGGGTGCTGGCTTCACCTCCTCCTCACCCCGTTTCCACACCTCCCCAGGTGACATCCCAGATAATAGCGGCACAAGGCAGAGTCTTTGACACTTTAACACATTTAGTTCTTCACAGTCCAACTAAAGATAGAATCTGGGTCAGCACATTTACTTTCAGACTCTTCACCCCCAACTTTAGCAATGCTATGTACCCACAAAAAAGCACAGGCATTTCCATTGACTTGGTGGAGTAGCTGATCAGAACGAAATAGCATTTATGGTTTCACCTGTCCACGGGGACTTGCTTCACACAGTTGGCAGCATTTTTTGGTGGCCCTTGCACCTCTGAATAGATAGTTTATATCTGGATCCTCAGGTATTAGAGTCCACCCATGTTTATTAAAGGTGACTCTCCCCCTTAGGTAAAGGTGAAGGTGTTGTGTGCATTGGCAAACTGTATCACTAACACATGAAACAGCCAGTGGGACGGGCCTCCTTTGCAATGGGTGAGCAGCTGGGGGAAAAGTGTACGTTTTAAAAATCAGTGTCTTAATGAAAGGACCTGATTTGATAATCCTTTTCTATAGTAATCTCCCCTTAATTGGTTTGCTTAACTTGGATCACCTCCATTGAAGTGCCCCTCAACCCCCCCCCCCACCACCACCACCACCAATATTGACTGCTTGGTAGTTAAAAGCCCATCCTGCTGGCCCATGGGGGAGGAAATGCTGATATTTTAGGGGCCAGGAAACTAAATTATCTCCTGAGGTTTAAATACACAGATAGGAGCTCCTTATAAAAATCCCATTGTTCTCGGAGCTGAGTGCCTGCCTGTGTTTTCCATGGGGCTTCTGCACACTGCCCCACAGGCTTTCTTGATCTTTACTTGACGTCACCTAAGATCTAGTGACCCACTGTCAAACATTTCCTCCTTGATTGATGCTCTTAGTTGTACCATTCAGCTGGAGAAAGAAGGGTTTAACCTTTTGGAACAGAAGAGTCCCTTTGGGTCAAAATTCCTTCCTCTTTTCAGCTTGCAACTCAGAACCTAAGGAACCAGAATTGCAAGGAGCTGTTGAGTGATGACACGGGAAAGACTTTGGTGAAATGAGCCTGCTTTTTCCCAGCAGAAAAGAAAATAAACGTGCTTAATCCCTCCTAGATGGGCTTCACCTACTAATCAGGGAGCCACGCTTTCCGGCTGTTCGCTCTTCTCCTCTGAGAGGCGGTGCCTGAAGCAGGGACAGGGCTCTGCTCCTGTGGGGACTGTTCCCAGGCCAGGGTGGAGACGGCCTGTCTGAGAGGCAGCTCCGTCGCAGAGCCCCACAGGCCTGCCTGCAGATGAACAGTTTATCTGAGTTCCCAGCCTTGAGAAGTGAACCAGAGAGGGGTGTGGGTATGTTTGTTATGCCAGAAAATGGGATATGATACATGCCTTCCGTGGAATAGACCATACCAGCTGCCCTTGTGATTGGGAGGGAGTCAACCCCTCTCTCCTATGTGCATGGTCTTCACCCCTGAAGACTGCACAGCCCAGAGCCCCGCTCTGGCTCAGCCAGGAATGCCCTCTGGGGGCTGTGATGTCATCTGACTCCACTGCGAGCTGAGCCGAGCCAGTGTGGGTGAACGGCCTCACTGTTTGGCCTTGAAGATAACAGTCATTAACTTTTGTGGAAAAGCGTGTTTAGGCTCCCCATAGAAAGCGTTAAAGAAATCAGGTTGTTCTGAACTGCCCACCTACATACTGTCCTTGGTTTTCTCCACTTCAGCCTCTTTCATACATAGTTCAGTCATTGTTTCCACCTGGGCCGTGTGACGCCTGATGAGCTGGCTATTTCCAGGGGCTTCACAGCAGACATTTTCTGAAAATCTGGGGCTTTGTTTATAGAAAAACCTTTGGCTTTGAGGAGGAGGAGAAATTGGTAAAAATAGCTATTGATATTCTTGGGTTCTACCTCCTTTATGCTGTGGGGAGGGGGAGAAAAGGAATCCACTTGGATTTTGTCATCGTACTACCGGTGCTTCTGCATGGCCTCTTTCTCCATTGACAGTAATTGTGTGTGAGAATGTGTGCGTTTCGGGTAGAGGTTTCATTTCCTACTTCATGGGCCATTTCTTTTTCTTGCCCCGATTCTCAGCTTCTGTAGTGCCGTGCACAAAACCTAACATTGAGTGGTTGGCAAACACATCTTTATTAATGACAAATAATTTACCACCAGTTTCTCTCTTTACTTCCCTCTTCCTCCTCCTCCTCCTCCCACCCTCATTTCCAAAACTTCATTGATGTAACAACAGATATTACAGGAGAAAAAAATGGGAAATGGCCCCACTTTCTAGGTCAACTGTGATTATTTGGAAGTGGCTGTTCAGAAGGATTTAAAGCTGCACCTGTGATCAATTAGTAAGTCCGCTGCAGGCTGAGTGGATGGGGTGATATATGTGCATGGTGCTTGATTCCTGCTGGAAACGATAGGACACTTTAAGAATGAGAAAAATTCATGTCTTTTCAAGGAACTAGTTGAAAATGTTACATACCGCTTATGTCACATTTCATGCCCATTTTAACACACTACTCTGATTTTTAAAAGGTGTTCCATAAACCTAATACCATAACCATAGAAGTGTTATGGAGTCCTGTTAGGCAGGATTAGCATCCCAGCAAGGCAAGAAGCCTCTGAGGATGTGGACTGGTATGTCCTGTCATCATTCAGGACACGGGTGTTTGCCTCCCTTCAAAGTAAGAAGCAGAAAACTACAGCTAATGCTGGGTGACGAAGCTCTGTGGTGACTCAAGTCAGCCAGTCTGGGGCCCTTGTTGAGTTAGAGTATTCTGCTGCCTCCTGATTTACAAGGAACACTGACTTCTACCTGTCCTCGAGGGAAGGACTCCTTTCCCAAGAGGATACGTGGCATGTTGAATGCTCAGCTGAGTGGCCAACTTAGTATCATTACACCTGCATCAGTGAGGGCCACTGTCTGTTCAGTTCTCTCCCACAGGCATCATGAGGTTGCGGGTCGAGGGGGGTTAGAGGGTGAAGGGGGGCTTCTGAGGAAAGTAGAGAGCTAGGTTGTGCTCGAAGGCGCATAGAGGTTGCTGCAGAGGCAGGGCATTTAGTGCGGAGAAACCTGGAGCAGAGAATAGCCTCCGAGTCTGTACATTTGCAACGTGTGCATGTTCTGGTCCCAAGTCCGCACAGAGCCTGTTCACTTTGCTCCTTGTGTTTCTCCCGGGTGTGTCCGGAGTTACCTTAGACTGGGATCCTTAGGGCCTGCCTGGAGATGGCCTGGGAAGGGACCTTCATTTTAACCTGTAGCATCCCGGAGGATCTCAGGGATAGTGGGCAAACCCTGGAAGGGATTTATTAAAAGCTCTTTAGAGAAGTGTGAGATCATCAGGACCAAGAAAAGACTGTGAATTTGATCCTTGTGGGCATTCAGCCTGCTAATGGATTTCTCTAGGCCTCTGTTCTGATATGTTTATTCATTTGTTTGCTTTTTTATCTTTTGGGAGAGATGAGTGGTCAGGAAAGGTTTTTGAAGACATTGATGTTTGAACTGGCCTTGAAAGTTGGAGAAAGCCTGGGAAGGTGAAGAGAAGGTAGGGGAATGGTAGAGATGAAAATGGGGTAAAGAGAGCTGGTCCCTGAGGGACAGGACCGAAGTGCACCTCCCATGTTCAGTCCTCCCAAGTTCAATGAGTCCTGTCAGCTCTGACTATGTTATGTTCTACATCTGACCACTTCTCACATTCTTCCCCGACTGCCCCTCATCTTTCACCTGGACTTCTGCAGGAGTCTCATCTTCACTCTTTCCACTTCCAGTTTGCCTCTGGTAAGGCCTCGTCTGTTCTCAGTACCCTGAGTGAGCCCTTTGAACATATTGCTCCTCTGCTCAAAACCTTCAGTAGCTGCTCGGCCTAGAATAAAACTCAGATTCCTAGTGCCCTCTGTGCGAGAAGTCTGCATCTCTCCAACCTCATTTCCCACCACTCTCCTGCTCTAGCCACACCAGCCTTCTCGTTCTTCTTTGAACAGGCTAAGCTCACTCCACCACAGGACCTTTGCACTTGCTGTTTCTTTACCCTTGGATATTTTCCCCCAGGTATTTGCAGGACTGGTTCTCTACATTTATCCAGGTCTCTGTTAGTTGTCACCAGTTCAGAAAGAACACCCAGAATGACTCTATTGATCTAGACACACACACACACACACACACACACACACACACACACACACACACTTCTAGTGTCTGCATTATTATTTGGAGATCTGTCATCAGACACAAGTGTTCATAGTATCTTATTCTAGAATAAAGAACCTAGATCCCACAAAGTCCGTGTAAAATTCTGCTGCTCAGATATTGTCTCCTTTGGTTCACGTTCCTTGGCATCTCCGGGCGGGTTTGACTCAGAAAGGAACTGAGTTCATTTAATAAGTACTATCGAGAGCCGTCTTTGTGTCAGGCACTGTTTGGGCACTGAGAATACAGCAAACCAGAAAACACCACCTCTCATTCACTCTTACTGGATCCCAAAAGGACAGAAAATAAAAAAAATATACAATAAAATGTCAGGTTGTGACAGAGCTGGGGACGGGGAGTGAGCCGCTTGCTTCATTCATTGCCGTGCTCACAGGTTTTCACAGAAGGAGGATGAGGAACACTTAAACAGCCCCCAGTGCTGTTCGGTTCCTTTCTGGCTTGAAGTGTAAGAAAGAAGGGAGAGGAGGATGGGCAAGTCTCTAACTGTAGCTTCATTTTGTTATGATAAAGACTGTGCTTGACACCTACTAGGGAGCATACTCTCAGATGCAGCTGGAAGGTCAAGAAACTGGATGAAATCATCTTTCTAGCAACTCTCATATTCTGCTCCCTCAGTCTCAGAGCTGATGGTGGCTGACAACAGATTGAAAAGTGTATTTATAACTTGTCCTTCTCTGAGAGACAGCACATCTACGAAACGTCATCTATATTATTTTATTTTATTTGAAATATATTTTTATTGATTTTGGAGAGGAAGGAAGAAGGAGAGAGAGAGAAAGATAGAAACATCAATGATGAGAGCGAATCATTGATTGGCTGCCTCCGGCATGATTGGGAATCAAGCCCACAACCCAGGTATGTGCCCTGACCTGGAATCGAACCATGACCTCCTGGTTCATAAGTGGATGCTCAACCACTGAGGAAATATCATCTATTTTACATGAGGGGCCACAGAAGGAAGGCCAGTTGCCCTGAAACCGGATCCTGGGTTTCCTGGATTGTTTCAGAGGCTGCTTAGACTCCCAGCTGTGCCTGTCAACCTCTCTATTGAAAGGCTTCTTTTGAAGACCCCCTCACCCATTATTCCTCTCTTCTCTCCTCTCCAGTCCCATACCCTGCCCTCTCCCCAGCCTGATTCCACAGGGAACGTGATTCTCCCCGCTTTCTCTCATCCGACAAGCTCCCTGTTTGAGAGGGAGGCGCAGGGTCCACGGCAGCCCAGCCCAGTCAGATCAGCCACTGACAAAGCTGGCCATTGCCTCTCCTGGGAGCCACTGTCAACGTTCAGTGAGCACATCCGTACAACACATTTCACCACAGAGGAGAAATCAGTGTGTCCTTGTACTTACTAGTAAGTTTTCAGTGGCCAGGATCCACAGTGATAAAAGCTGCTGTCTTTATACTCGACCAAGCTGACGAGGCAGCGATGATGCTCAGAGCCGTGGGCTCCGCAGAAGACTGCACAGTGTCTCCGCTGTCTTTTCAGAAGCCCAACCTCAGCTGCTTGTGCCAGCTTGGCCTTCCTAGGAGAAGGACATTGTACTTGGACTTAGGGAAACAGTAAGACTAAATAATTCAGAATGTGGAGAAAATTATATGGCCTGATAGGGTTATAATTGTTATCAATAGACATTTTCAGAGCAATTTCAGGTTTATAGAAAAATTTAGTGGAAAAGTGCAGAGTTCCTATAAACTTCCTTATTCACCTCCACACAATTCCCCTTATTATTAACATCTTGCATTAGTGTGGTACATTTGCAACAATTGATGGGTCATTATGGGTACATTATTATTAACTAAAAGCAATGTTTTTTTAACTAGAGTTAAGTGTGAATTAAAGCCCCTAGTTTACATTAGGGTCTTATTTTTGCATTGTGCATTCTTTGAGTTTTGATGAATGCAAAATGACCTGTATCCACCATTGTAGTGTCATACAGAATAGTTTCACTGCCTTTACAACCCCCGGTGTTTCTCCTAAAGCAGTGGTTCCCACCCTTTCTAACGCCGAGAGCCTTTAGTACAGTTCCTCACGTTTTCGGGACCCCCCCCCCAACCATAAAATTTCATTGCTACTTCATAACTGTAATTTTGCTACTGTTAATGAATCGTAATGTAAATATGTATTTTCCTATGGTCTTAGGCGACCCTGCTAGAACCTGTGGGTTGAGAACCGCTGCTGTAGAGCCTAAGAAGAGTTTAGAAATGCTGCTATAGAGCCATTAGAAAGGTTGAAAACCACTGGGCCTAACCTTTTCCCCTCCCTTGTTTCGAGCCCCTGGAAACCACGGATCTTTTTACTGTCTTTTCCAGAATGTCATACAATTGGAATCACACAGCTTCAGTTCATAGATTTTTATGAGTAGCTTCTTTCACTTAGTAATATGCATTTAAGGTTTCTCCGTGTCTTTTTATGGCTTCATAGCTCACTTCTTTTCGTTGCTGCGTAGTGCTCCATTGTCTGGATGTACCACAGTGTGTCCATTCACCTACAGAAAGATGTCTTGGTTACTTCCAAATTTGGGCAATTATGAATAAAGCTGCTACAAACATTTGAGTGCAGGTTTTCTGTGGACATAAGTTTTCAATAATTTGGATAAATACCAAGGAGCTCAGTTGCTGGGCCATATGGTAAGATTGTGGTTATCGTTGTAAAAAACCACCAAACTGCCCTCCAAGGAGGTGCACCATTTTATCAGCTGATTTTGATTCCTACACCACTCTCATTGAGATGAGGCTGGTTTTCCTAAACAGTGCTTCAATAACACACTGAATGTTAATAATCTAACACCCCTTTCTCACTGCACCCCTGTCTGGGACTTAAACGTGCTGGGCTGCCACCCACATTCTTCTTTCTGTCGTCCTCCTATTCTTGCTAGAGCTAAACCAGGCTGACAGAAAACTTCCTCATTTCCTGCTCCTTCTGCTCTTTTGCTTCTCATCTCTGCCTGTCTTCAAAGAAGCAAATAGGTAGGTACAGGAACAGAAGCAGAGTTGGGGCGGCGGGCGCGGGGGGGGGGGGATGACCCACTTCCCTTTTCCCTGCAAGAGCTACTGTGTCTTCCCTGGATTTTTGTCTTCCTCTCAAATGCTTTAAGTTGACACCACTAAAAGGAATCTGATGCTCTCTGCCCCAAAACTGTGGTGCCTGTCCCTTACTGGTTTGTGTCAGTCCACAAATGAGACTCCCCCATAAAACTAAGTCCTTTGGGGGGCATTCATGATCAGCTTTGCTACCGGGGTCAGAAGAACTCACGTTGCTCTGAGGGAAATACTTCAGGGGCCTAAAATCGGGCAGGTGGCCCAAGAGAGAGTTGAATGCATCACCTCTCCAGTCAGTCCCCTCCCTCTCGGGGCTCCTGGGAGTCTGTCTGGCACCTCATGACTGTAAAACACTGGGAGTGGGTTTGTTTGTGGCTTGTCGGTCTTATTTATAGGTGGGCTTTGTATTATGCAACCCAAATACTTTAGGTTAATAGAGAGACAGACAGATAGATGAACATAAGAAAAGAGGGGATTACTGAATGGGGAAGGGAGCATCCCAGTTAACTGAGGGCAGGCTGATCACCATGGTTACTCTACAACAGGGGTAGGGAACATCTGGCCCGTGGGCCATATAAGGCCCATGAAATCATTTGGTCTGACTCTGCCAAGGCATTAGGGGTGAGTTAATCAAATGTTTGACCAAATACAGCAGGCTAGTTTTTAAGATGAGAGTTTTGTATGGCCCTTGAATGATGTTATAAATATCCAAATGGCCCTTGGCAGAGAAAAGATGTCCCACCCCTGCTCTACAAGCTTCCCGAGACCATTTGTAAGGTTCTGAGGAGTGGCCCTGTTGTTGATGTGACTGCCAGCTTGTTCTGTTTCCCCTGAGTTTGGGGTGCTTCTGCCCATTCATTCAGAGGCTGAATGGCCTGCAGTTGAAGAGACTTTCCCTGTTGGAGTCCAGAATTTCTTAACCGAGTGCACTATTAGCATCTTATCCAGGACGAAGTGCTGTGCATTATAGCAATTTAGCATTCCAGCCCTCACCCACCACATACCAGAAGTGCCCCTGAGTCATTGTGACAACCAAAAACTACCTTCAAAAAAACTACCCTCACCGGTTTCCAGATGCTCCCTTGGAGGCAGTGCCGGCAGTGCCTCTGCTGTCAGGGCTCAGGGTGTCAGGGTCTCCCAGTGGAAGGTCAGTCTGAGCACCTCCTGCCCACTGCTCATCCAGGCTCTTTCTCATCCCCTCTCTCCTCCTCTTCCTCCTCCTGGCCCTCTTCTTCCTCTTCCTTCTTCTCCACCTCCTCTTCCTTTTTCTCTTCCTTCTCCTCTTCCTCCTACCCCTCACTTCCAGGGCCAAGAGAAAGAACATAGACACTGTCCCAGTTGGCAGCATGATGTGGGTTGAGAAATGTAGGGTTATCAGAACTTCACGATGTTTTCCCCTTAACTCTTAAAAATCTGGCGTTCTGGAAACTTGTCTCCTCTGCTTGGACCTTGCTTCTCAATCAGTGGTCCTTATCTAGTCAAATGAGTTCTCCACATGGGTGTTCTGTGGCCACCCCTGAAGATACAGATCACAGGGGAAGCCTGACAGTGATCAGCTTTGGGGCATCACTGTCCCCTCTGCCCTCCCACTCCCCACAGGCTGGTGCCACATTGACGTGAAATTCTGCCAAGTCACACAGGTATTTACCTTAGCCCAAACCCCAAATTTCACAGTGCCTTCTGCAGGGTGGCTCCAGGGCTGCCCTGAGTGGAGTGGTGAGAAGGAGTGAGTTTGTCATTACTAGGCTATTCACATGGAGGAAGTGGGGCAGAAGTCAAGAACTGCTTATTTTTTTACCTCCTCCCTGCTCATAGCCTACTTCCAAGCCACTTGTAGTAAGTGATGTTTACATATAGCCTTGTTGGGGCTGAAGGACTCGCCTGGCTTGGTTGGTTCTGCTGAGAAGCTAACTCTGCTGGTCTGAGGTCCACACAGACAAAGCCCCTGCTGACCAGAGGATGGGCATTCTGGGGCCACCAAAAGCCAGGGGAAGCTGAGATGCGGCCAATGGGCCTCCCTGGACAGGAAGAGGCTTGCACCGTGCAGTGGGCTCTTCCAGAGCTGGCATTTGATTCCTAAATTTCCTGGCAGCCAGGTCTCTACTCACTGGTTCACAGTACTGAGGGGCCTGGGCCCTGCAGATAGAGCCATTGTGTCTACTGCTTTATCCTGGCCTAGCTTTAGTACACTTCCCACCCCTTCTTTCCTGCGGGACTCAGGGAGTGTCCAGCGTAGTCCCTTCCTCAGACACCTTAATGCCTCAACCCTGTGTCAGTCAGCTGGAACAGGATTTCAGAGTGCCTCAGCTGAGCGACCTTGGAGCTCAGCGCTGGTACAGCCTGTTGGTGATTCAGTGGCCAGGGAACTCCAGCTAGCCTGGGATACCTGCCCTGCTGCTCTGCAACCTCTGGACGGGGGCCCTCAGCCTGCCAGTGCAGGACCAGGCCTTGCGGAAGAGGAAGTTTGACTCAGAACTCAGCCCTTGGTCCAGGTCTTTGATAAGGCGTTGACTCTGCTAGAGATATGACTGCTGCCTGTGAACAAAAATGGGTGTCGCATAGATATGGGGGAATGAGATCAGTCTCCAGGCCTTCCTCACCCAGAGGAGAAGCCTGTGCATCCTGGTTAACTGTTTGATTGGAAGAGATAATTTGCCCCTGTGTGCTATTTGCATTATTGGGAGGGGTCCTTTCAGACCACCAGATCAGTAGATTGCAATGCTCTGTAAAGCTTTTAAATGGGTGGGGGAGTTGGGGAGAATGACCAGGAGAGGTGTGTATCACCTTCTGGTCCTTAGAAATAAAGGTATCTCAACAAGGCAGCATCCACCTCCTCCTGCGAGGGTCTCCGAGGCTTTTTTATTTAGTCATTTATTTTTTTAACACTTTCCTGGAAGTCAAAAGAACACATGTCATCTTCTTTTACAGCTGCAACACTTCTCTGATGCATGTGGTGTCAGTGCTGAGCATTAATTAGGCCTTGACTCTAAAGAACTCAACGCATTTTATAAATATTCTCATTTGCCCCTTGAAGTGGGGAGGGAAAGATAGTAATTGGTTCTTCTGAATCAACGGTGGAAAATGAGGTCTGGGCTGAGAGAACAGGGAAGACACATGTGAGTGATTGGAGTGGGCTATGCACCTGCCCTGTTTGCTGACAAGGGTCAGTAGGTGAAAGGTGAGAATGCCACCTGCTGGAGTGGTCAGCAGGGTGTGTGGAGGACATGGGGATGGATTTGGGCCTGGAAGACTGGATAGAAGTGAGGTCAGGGCAGAAGGAGGGTTTTCTAGACATGAAAAAACTAGTGAGTGTATTTAGGAGACCTGAGCCAGGTACGCACATTTGGGTGGATATTCACAGAACATAAGTTAGTGTGCTTGCTTCAGTTGTGTCTCCTCGTCTGGATTGTGAGTCTGTGGCAAGTCCTGCCTTTGCCTGAGGAGCCCCTGAAGATGTAGTGCTCAGCAAACACTGGCCGGCTGGCCATCCTGCAGCTCCAGGCCATTCAATGAACTCTACACCCCTTATCACACCCTCTGTCTTCCTCTGCTTAGGGTCCGAGGTGCAGGTCTTCCTGTTTTCTCATAAAGTTTTCAGGAGAGCCTACAAAATGAGTTAAGGATCTGAAAAGAAGAAACGTTTCAGGGGTCATCTTATCAGTGACGAAACAACTGAGGATCTTCTTGGAATGTGGTTCAGGAGCTGCACTCCCGGCTCAGAAGGACAGCACTTCTCCACACTCCCAGGCCCTCTCTCCATGCTAGCGAGACTAGCTAACATCATTGTTGAAACAGAAGACGCATTTTAACTCACCACCCATCTGAATGGTGGTGCAGCCCGACATTTGTCATGGAGTTCATTGTAAGTGGTTTCCAAGAATTGGAAGGATTCGTTTCCATGAAACAAGTGCACTACAGATGTGAGAGAAGGAATTGTTAGTCCTTTGCTTTGTCATCAGCACCTAGAACTGTGTCTGCCATGTGGTCGTGCTCATCAGCACCTGTTGAATGAATGCATATCAGAGTTCACGTGTTCTTCATTTCCACTGAAATCAGAATAAGAACCAAGATTTAGAGCTTAGAGCTGTGTGAGGTCTAGGATAGATGTGAGGAGTGAATTACCAAGGATCAGCTGGGTTTTTTTATTCCCCATGTGCACACTCTCAATACTCACCCCCTCCAACTCTGTGACCTCTTAGAGAAATTCAGTTCCAGGTGTCAAAAACCTAACTAGGTGTAGGTGTTATGCCAGGTGTGAGGGTAGATATGAGTGAGTGGTTCCTGACCATACTAAAGGTCAGATGTGAAAACTTTTGAACTACAAGGCAAATCAAATAAGGGCTTCTCCGAAGAAATGATCATTTCTGACATTTGAGTGAAGCTCTTTGAGATGCAAATTTGATATCCATGGGTAGAGGGAGGGGCCTGCCAACTTGAGAGATCAGCACAATCCATATTCATGATAACTATAATAGCAGCTACCATGTGTGTGCCACTCAACATACTACACGTTTCTCCTGTGTCCCCTCATTTCATCTTTAACCCTGTGCAGGAGCTGGATAGCTTTCTCTCTTTTACAGTGCAGGAAACCAAGGCTCAGATAGTGAAGCAAATATTACACAGCTGCAAGGACTTACCAGGTCACTAGTGGTGTGAATCCAAGGCACCAAGCTCTGAGTGAGGGCAAGTCATGTGCAGGGAAAGGGAGGCAGTGCCTGATAGGAGTGGTGGGAAGAGCAGGTGGAAATGAGGTTTAGGACCCGGACCGGCACCTTAAATCTCTGCTCGGGACTTGGACTGGGTTCTGTGAGCAGGGAGCCCATCGGGGGGTTAGAGGAAAGGAGTGCTATGGTCCAGCGAGTGCTTCAGGAAGGTCTTTCTGGCAGCAGGAGCGAAGTTAAAAAAGCTGTTGACAGGAAAATCAGTTAGACAGCTATGGTGATAGCCAGGGAGAGATGATGAGGCCTGAACTGGGGCAGCGGCACCAGATGCAGGGGGATGGATGAGATGGACAATGTGGAGGCAGGTTGTGTAGGAGGCCTTGACTTGGATACTAGGTAAAGGAGAGGGAGGGATGGATGATGTCTGTTGGGCCTTCAGCCCCACCCAGAAGTGAAGAGTAGGAGGTGGAACAGGTCAGGGAATGAGACCAAATGAAGTTATTTTTTAAACACATGATGTGAGGGCCAGGCCTTTGGAAAGTGGTCAGGGTTGGAGATGGTGCTTGGGGCAGGGAAGCAGAGGCAGTGTCTATGGGAACGGGGGAGCTCTGTGCTGCCTTTGGTACCCCATATTCATCTGCCTTTGCTGTGTTACAGAAGATTCCACTTCTCCCTGGCTTTGTGTACTCTGTTTCACTTCATTTGATCCTTGCAGTAGCTGTATGAGGAGGTGTCATCCTTATATACATATGAGGACACCGAGTTGACCAAGATTGGATAACATAGCCAAGGTCTTGCAAGAAAAGAGTGGCAGAGTCAGGATTGGAACCCAGGTCTGATGTCAAGATTCCTTTCTGCTCTCCAATAACAGACCCTGAGTCAGAGTTAGAAAATGGTGGAGGACTGCAGTGTGGACACCCATCTGTTTATTTCTTCCATCTTCCTGATCCTGATGGTTCTTCCTGAAAACTTTGGTTTTTCCCAGCCACAGAGATATTGAGATGGAAATGGAAAATTCCTATGAGCATTCAGGTAGTATTGGCTTGTTTTCTATTATGTCATAAGGCCTTAGCCTCACCAAGTTGGACTTTGCTGCCTATGGCCACCCCATTAGCAAGAGCAGCTGAGGGCCCCAAGCTCACTGGCCCAAGTGCATTCCCTCATAGATGGTGAGCTTGCAATATATCGCAAACCAAAATCAAGACTGCATTGTGCTCGCTTCAGCAGCACATATACTAAAATTGGAAGACTGCATGGAGAATGTAGAGATGGACCATAGTACACTTTTAGGTTCAGATTTAGAACCTCTTCTGTCTTCTGATATTTGATGTAAAGGTCATCATGCTAAACTGGAAGACAAAATTACCATCAACTGAGCATACTCATTGAGACAAACACACATGACCTTCTTATTGTCTGATCCTTTTTCAAGGCCAGGGGTCCACCTTACAAAGAGTTGGAAGGAGTCCAATGGTGGTGCTCCTTGCTGGTGCTCTGTGTGCTAGATGGTTCTGTCTCTCTCTGCCTTCCTCCCTCTCTAAAACTATAAAGAATCTGTAAGTGAGAGAGGTGAAGTGACTTGCTAAAGGTGACACCATTCATGAATGACCCTACTCTCTGGGCTTCCCTTTAGCTGTGTTCCCTATGTCACAGGACATACATGGATTATGTCCAGGAGAGAAGAGGAGGAGGTGGTCTTTTCTAGCATTTCTGTGTTCTTTGCTGTACTTCACAGGACAAGCAGAAACAAAGTAAAGCTAGCTGGGCTCTGTAATACGAGCCTGCAACGTCTGTCACTTACAAGCTGGTCACGTCATCTCTTGTACCTCTACTTTCTTACCTCCAAAATGGAAGCATAATAGTACCTATATCTTAGGACTTCCTTAAAGTATTGAATAAGATGATGCAGGACACATAGTAAGTAGTCAAGCAAATGTTGCTGCTATTATTATTATTATTAATGCCATTAGCCACAATGGCAATCCTATGGAGGGAGCTCAGGACAGCAATCAGACTCTGGTGGTCTTCCCTCCACTGCCCGCCACTGGCCTAGAACTGTGTCCCAGGTTAACTTGTCCCCTGCCACAGCTGTGTTTGGGAGCAGGGGTCGGGACCTCGCTTGTGTGGTTTGGAACCGAAAGCTGCCCCTCCCTGCATAGTTGGTTTCTTTGCTCCATGTGAAAGGACCTGCCACCTGAAACACAACACTAATCTTTTCAAATAATGTCTCGATAAGACTCTCTCATTGGGTATCAGGGTCCAACCTGTGTTTTGAAAGCAGTGTTCCAGATGCTGGGACGGTGAAAGAAAGAGCCCTCTGTCCAGAGCCCGTCTGCCCAAGGTGACTCATTCCTGTGTCACGTGTTTCTAAACTCTCCTTGCCATCCATCCCCAGAGTTTTCCTAATCCCGTCCGGCCAGTTCCGCCACAAATTCCTCTGCAGCTTTGCCTGACATCGTCTGAACTGAGTGTCACTCGGGTCTGTGAGCTGGGGCAAATGCGCAGTGTCACCTCCCCCAAAAGCAACCATGGCCTGTCTGAGGGCTGGCCGCCTTATGCTGGGGTGATGGCGGATGCCAGGACTGCTTTCTGCATTTATGGATATTGTCACAAGCGCAGGCTTGTGGTCTCCTGGCCTCCCCCCTTCTTCTACAACCATTCTTCCTAATCAGTTCTTACCCTGCAACCAGCATCTTCACCCGGCTGTCAAAACCTCTTGCATTTAAAAAGTTCTGTTGAAGCCTTAAAACGTTGCAGTTTCTGCTATGCAGTTAAAATCCGACCATGTTTGCAGATAAAATTTAATGTTGGGATGTAATTCATGAGGGAAGAGGCCTTAAAACCTGTACCAGCAGGTCCTGGGTTCCATATGACCCATTTTCACATATGTTCATGCCCACGGGGCTGCTCCAGGGCTATCCCCTGTGGACCACATGCTGAGCTGTGGGATTCTCACCTTCTAGGGACCACCCACCACTGCCTGAGCTCCTCGCTCTGTCCCTCATGACCCCAAAACATGGTAGGAGAGTAAGGGGAGGGGTCCTAGCTGCCTCCCAAACACCCACACTCCTTTATGCATCTCTCTTGCCTGACTCCTGCCCCTCCTGCCTGCATTCGTTCCTTACCCATATGCCTTTCCTCACCACCTCCTCTAACTCGAGGGCATCCTTCATCCAAAGGACCTGCTGCAATCTCTCTCCATCCTCCCCACATCTTCCTGACACCAAAACCCCATCTTCACCCCTTATGTAGAAGACCTGGCCTGGGGGACCCAAAACTGAGATGTGGAGCTCTTGATTTTCTCAGAGGACAGCTAGCTGACCAGCACAGTGGAGTAGGTAAGAGCCTGGAAGTAAACACGGTCTGTGACAGAGGCCAGAGCCGGGCATGGTCCACTCTGCTGTGTGAGCCAGCACCAGAGCTGAGTGTCCACAGAGGACACAGCCACCAGGCTGATCAGTGGGAAAGGATGGAGGGTGTCCTATGCTGAAGGCACAGCCCAGGTGCCCATCCCATGCATGAGTGAGTGGCTGCACAGAAGGGTTGAGGGAGGGCTCCTTGCTTTGTGGTCCAGGGGAGATGGGGGCCCAGCACCTCTGAACAGCATTTCCCATTGACGCACCTGTGAGTGGATTTCATGATGGCTTCATTATGTGTACTTATGAGATTAATAGCCTCCCCTCTCCAGACATTCTTTCTGCTGGAAATTCTTTGCCTTTCTTACAGCTGAGTTATAAGCATTGCAGCCCTTGTCTTTCCCGGAGGGTAGGTCTGGTTCCCGCTCTATGTGAGGTGGGGGTGATCAGCCTTTCATAAGGCTTTCCTTCCGTTGTGTGTGGTTTTCCCCTCACCAATCTCTCACCTTTTTTTAAGTCCATAATCCAGGGATTCCCCTCTTTGGAACTATTTAAACAGAAATGGGATGCTGGCAGGAGCCACTTAAAAGGATTCCTGCCCCAGGAGGAATGTCTGGGTGGCCTGTGGCAGGAGAGGTCCAGCTTTGAGACTCAAGCAAGAGGTGCCTGTGGCTTCGGGCCACAAGCCTCTGTCTGAACTGTGCCTTGTCTCCCTGGAGTCAGTGGGCGTGGCAGTTGTCTCAGGGCTGCGCTATCCCCACACAGGTGCTCTAGGGAAGGATTTCCTATGTCTCTGATGAGCCTCAGAGGCCACAAGTTTCTGGAAGGCCTTCACAGAGCCAAGCTTTCCAAGCACAACCAAGGGTGCCGGCAGTCTGGACACCTAGGCCTACCCAGATTGGCAGTCAGGGGGTTGGACATTCACACCGTTGCCCCTCAAAAGACCTTGTTCACAGAGGGGGGATTGGAGGCTGTGGAAATTCCCAAGAGGCAATGGATGTGGCCTCCAGAAGAGAGGGCTCCAGCTTTGATGCTAGACCTGCTGAATCTGTTGTTTGGACTATTTTGGAGGCTGTAACTGGTGAATACATACCTACCAATGTGTCCTGACAGGCTGTGGTCGGAAGGACTATTGTGTGTGTGGTGATTAAACTCTGTCTTGGGCATAGGAGTTGGACAGACTTGAGTTTGAATTGGGCTGCAGGAGCTTGGGCACATTTCTTAACCTCTCTAAGCTTCAGTTTCCTTGTCTGTGAAACCATGTTTCCATAGGCTGGACTAGAAGGCAGGGGGCTGGGGGGTGCCGGTATTGTGGATTATTCTGAGGACCCCAAAAGACAACCCATTTAAAAGTGCTGGCACATGCCCACTAAGTAGTATACACCCACTTGAGAAGTGAAAGACGTGACCTTACTTTTTTGGTCTGGGACCTTCTTAGGGAATTCACCACATGGTGAAGGAAAAGCAGAGGCCCCACCTTTCATCACAGCCTTAGCTAGGTTGTGCCTCAATCAATACTATAGAGAGAAGCCCAGAGCACTAAGAAGCTGTTTTTCAGATCTAGTCTTCTCACATTGCTCAAATTATGAATCAAAACCCAGCGTCTTTCATCTGTGGAACAAGGTTGGTTTACAGACTCTAATTAGTTCCCAAAACACCTATATCACAGCTCCCAGAGGAGGAGCTGAGGGGGCAAGTAATGTGCCCGAAGGCTGAGGGGTGGCCCTTCCCAGGCCCTGAAGAGTTAGTGATGTTTCTGCTCTGTCCTGGCTGCAGTTGGACGATATTTGCTTTCTTGTCTTACTTTTGCTTACACAGAGGTCGACGTGGAGCCCAGGAACTGGACTTTTGCTAACTTTCGGAATCTGGCCCCAGGGAGGGAAGTGGCAGGGTAATTCATCCGTTCAGGGACAGTTTGTGACTGGCCAGTGGCACTTCTTGCAGAGAGGTATGCCAAGCATCCCCGCATTGTTATGCTACCACAGGTTCACTGGCTGGCTTTGGCCCGGAGTGGTTTGTGGCAGTGCCAGCAAAGTCAGTGTGACAGGTCCCAGCTGACAGCGTGGAACCACTAAGACTTCTGGCTCTGGCAAGAAAGCCTCACTTCAGCGCCTGGTGTATAGATTACAAGCTGAGCCTTTTACATATGTCCAGGGAACCTAGGGGCTGTGCTTCCAAAAGTAGTGTCTATTGAGCAGCACAACAGAATTGCATAGGGAAGACAGGATGATTTTACTCATTTTCTCTTCTTATTCACAGCCCCCTGGCTCCAGCCCAAACAGCTGGCCCAGGAGAGTTGTGAGCATGACTGCTCTTTCTGTTCCAAACGTGTTTCACCACTGAGAGTCAAGGCTTCTTTGTCTACCCCCGAGTGGAAGAGGTATACAGACCTCACATGCATGGTGGGGTTTGCCCTGGTCCTACAGTGGAGGGGTCACTGAAGAGCGAGCTTGTTTTCTGCATGACTTGATTCATCTGCCTTCCAGGATAACCTCTCGGTGGTCTGGACTCTGTGTGGCTACCGTGGCATCTTTTGCATTTCAGTTTTAGGAAGTCATTGTAACTCGGTTCATGCTGATTGCATAACTCATAAGAGGTTCCTTTTTCATTGGAAATTTGCTGCAGTGTTTCCAGAAACCTCTGCTACTGTAACTTCTGGGCACCCACGGTCATCCGTTGACAGGGGTGGCTTCATGGGCATGTGACTTGCGTAGCCACAGAGTCTCACGCTCAGATGGGCCTTGGGCAAGAGGTTGATGCTGCAGCTGCAGTCTTGAAGTTCTTGATAGTTTTACCATTAGATTGGTATCTTATAGGTGAAGTCCAGTGGGACAATGGAGTGATCTCACCTCCTGCTTCCCCTGGTTAGATATGGACACAAAAAAATGGTTGAGGTTAGGTGCATGTAGCCTTGGCGTCTCGGAACAGGGCTTGGTGGCAACTGTCCTCATGATGATCAGTGAATGACTAGATAGGCATGAGCCTCTCCCCTATCCCTGATTTAGGTACCTAATACATCCTGATGCAGAGGTTATGATACCCTTGGAGGTCATCTGTCCACCTCTGGTTGGGGCACCTGGCCCTTATAAAGAAGAAACAACTGACTAGAGACTTTTGTGCCTCTACCGGGTCACTGCATATCCACCCAGATGTTGCTGGAAGGGATACTGCCAGTCGGTGGTCGCACGTGCCTTTGCATGCTCTGTCGCTGGGGCCCCTGGGCCTGTAAGGGGCTCTGCTCACCTTGCAGTTATCCCCATACTTCAAAGACAGAAGGGACATATAGCAAATAGAAAATATCATGACCTGCACGACAATGTACTTGATGCCACTGAACTCTACATTTTAAATGGTTAACGTAGTAAATTTTATATATTTTTACCACAATAAAAATATTTATAACAGGTGGAGAGAGAGACCATGGAAGAACGGAAAAAGCTTTCTGTTTAGTACTTTTAACGGCACGGTGTTCCTGCTCTCGAAACAAGGGTCCCGCATTTTCATTTCACACTGAACCCCCCAAGTGATGTTCCCAAGCCTGTCTGTAGCCACCTTGTAAAACTACCCAGACTTTATCTTTCCAGAAAGAATCCTGCCCTCAAATCCTGCAAGTCGTGTGCTGCTGAGCTAACTCTCACCACTCTCTTCTCCCACCACAGGTCTTGTGTTGGCTGTGTGTCAGGCCCTGGAGAACACTACATCTGCCTTGAGTGGTGAGTCCTGTCCCCTCAGCCCCTTGGTGTGGGATGGCACATGGGGGATGATGGGAAGGGAGCAGACCTTGGCCAGTTTGTGGAACCTGAGCTCTAAGCTTCCCTCTGGGGCTCCTGCTGCTGTGCTCACGCCCAGCTGTGCCCTGAGAGCTCTCTGCTTGGCCTCCCATGGGCCAAGATTGTGCTACTGGGATATCTGAACTGTAGACCTGAGGGACCTATTTCCCTGCTCGCTCAGGCCTCACCCCCTCCCATCTCTCTGTTCAGAGAATCAGTGTGGGCAGGGGTGCTGGAAACAGCCTGCAGGCCCTGAGAATTTGAAACTAGCTCATCTAATAATCCATCTAAAGAAGAGCCCCGATTCCTGAGCCCTTGTGTCTGCCTCCACCTGGTGATCTTTGTTTAGTTATGCTCTGGTTTGCCTTTTGACATTTGTAGTCACATTTTCCTTGTTTCATTTTAAAGACCCTAGAGAAACAGACTGAAAGTTTGGGAAATGGGGGAGGCAAACGGCTCCTGGTCAGAGTGCTGCGGAAGCAGCCCGGTTACCTTCACACATCACTTTTGTCCCTGTGCACTAGTGAGGCATGGTGGGGAGACTATTTTGATTCCTGCTTTTTAAACTCAAGGTTTGGAGGTGTGTGCTTTTGCATGTTTTGAGAAAGTTCTAAATTTTATCCTTTTAAAATATCATGATGCTCCATTAAAATGGACATGTGTGATTGAATTAAGTATTCCCCATTAGATAGTTATGTTGTCTTCAGTTCAAGTTATGATGCTACATTTTCATGCCTAGAAAATGCTTTTTCCTTCTTTTGGATACTTTCCTTAGGATATATCTTCCTGAGCAAGAATAAATATATTTAAGGTCCTTGGTACAAATGGCCAAGCCACCTTCCAAGTGAATTTGAGCTGATTTTGATACCAGTAATGCATGAGTCTGCCAGTTTCACAGTTCCCTCACTGGCATGGGGTATGCTCCCATCTGTTACTGACCCTCTGACCTGTCTGTGTCTCCCTAAGTTATTTCAGGTCAATGTTGGAATGTGTGTGTGTGTGTGTTACCCTTGGCTAATTCAGTATCTAAAACTATTTTTAATGTTTACTAAGGAAACATTCATACTAGAAGAAGAGAAATGGTAGTGAAATCAATCCCCAGATACCCATCACCTGGCTTCAACCATTAGCATCACTCTACCTTTTTTTCTTTCATCTAGTCTCCCATCTTTTTTATTTTTTCCCTTTGCTGGGATATTTTAAAGCAAAGCCCACTTATGAATATTACTTTTGTCTAACAGATAAGGACTTTTCAGAACAAAGTCACAGTCCATTACACCACAAAAGCAACAATTATTCTTTTTTGTTAGATTCTTAAATATGGAGGGTAGATGACGATGCTTTCCATTTTTGTGACACTTCATTTAATTTGCATTTTCTTTCATGGTTTCATAGTTGCTTTCTACTTATAGTTACCTTTGTAAAACATGCTCATTTATATACTGCGTGACTGACTTTTACATCTGAGTCCCTCCTAATCTCTTATACTCTAGATGTCGGCGGGCTCATTTACTGAATCCCAGATTATCCACTCAGGTGTAAAAATGGGTTGTTTTGGACAGAAGTGACAAGGGCTCAAACCATGTTGTAAATATGCAGTTCTCTGCACTCTAATCATTGACAGGAATGAGAAACAATAGTGGGTATAAGAAGTGTTTGATACATTTCTGAATGAGTGCTGGAGCAGGACTGCAGGTACTCAGGATCAAGCTCAAACACTTTGATGGAGCAGCATAGAGAGAAAATTGCAAATTCCGTGTGCCAATCAAGGGTGGCATCTGAGCTTAAAGGAATAGGGGCTGATTCCTTGTGGCTTTCTTGTCATTCTTGTGGGGAGGAGGGGAAATTCCATGTTATTACTTGACAGTTAATTTTGGCTTGTCTTATTGAGGTTTCGTTGATTTCTTCCAGTTTTCCTCTCTTTTATCCCCAAATATGCAGGGTAGATTATGCCAGAGGCATAGGAAACTGGCATTGTTGACATCAATAAATGATTTGCAGACATCTGCTTTGGGTGGGACTTGGAGGGATGTGTGCCTTGGGCCCAGCTGGTCTCAGTTTTACCAAGTCCCAAAGCAAGTTATTATTCTGGCTCCTGTTAGGATCTTAGTTTCCTCCTTTGTTGGACTTGAATCGGGAAGGGCTGGTAAGATTTTTCATATTCTAATGAATTGGTGGAGACTAGTTGAGAAGGATTATCAGGCTACCTTTAGGCTGTTAGGAAATATAGTGGTGACCCATAAGCGATGCCTGCCTTAGACCCAAAGTAGGGAAATAATAGTGTGATTATCGTGTACTTAATTTTTGGAACCAGTTTCTATTTTACACTCGGATTTCAAGACTCTCTTTCCAAACTATAAAATCCTTCTCCGTCCTTGTCTTCAAAGGGCCCACCATACAGGTGAAAAGACAGCATGGGAACCCATGAGAGCCTCGTAATGACCTAAGGCTACACAGGAGTGACACCAATAGTCTGGGGGTTAGGACAAAAAAAATTTATCTGGTTGGTTGTCAATTTGTAAAGCATGCAGAGAAACATTAGCTGGAGGCAGGGTGAGGGTGACAGCACCTACAGCTGAGAACATCTGTCACACCCTCCCGAGGAAGGAGTTCTGACCTATCTTCAAAAAGCACCTTTTAATGTCCCTTAAAAGGGACAGAATGCACCCGGTTAAGTTGTTGGGTGGCTCCTTGCTTAACCCTCCTAAATGTTGCACAGTGCTCAGGCTGCCCATCTGGTTCTCATGTTTTCATGAGACTCACTCTAATGACTGAGGGGTGTGGTGAGGGCCTCGCTCAGGCACCTGGGAGCCAGGCTCCAGGCTTCCCTCTGCTATCTGCCTTGCATGATCACAGTACTCAGGGCGGTTCTTTAAACCTCTGAACTACTGCTCCTTCCTCTAGCCCATGTCTAATCCACCTACATGGAATCGGGAGTGTTTGAAGGCTTGCTTAATTTAGTGTCAGTGGTGGTGATGAAAGAACACGGAAAATTTACAGTGGTGTCATTCATGGGGAAGGTCACCATCAGCAGCTTGCTTGAGGAGGTGGTAGTCAGATTTTGACGGTGACATTAGGCGTCACTATGTTGAGGGGCGAGTTTGGGCTGGAGGTGCACAGGGGGAGGTCAAAGAAGATGATAGGAAAGAGTATTGGAAGGTGTTACTTGTTGGGGAAACAGGTAGAACATGGGTCAGACAGCAAGCCAGGGATCTGTTTGTTGCTCATCTTGACAAACAAAAGCTTCTCAGAATGCAAACTGCTTCCCCATTCCATTATCTGGAGTTTTCCCATGTAGAGCTGCAATCCTTCTAAAATTAGAAGGCTCACGTGTTCTACCCAGGTACATGGTGCACTGGGCCAAATATGACTTTAGCACAGAGACGTGGTGTGTCTTAGTTTGGGAATACAGACATGTATATCTGTGTGCGCTGGGACTTGCTTTCATGCTTAGAAGAATGTAGAGCCTCAGAGGAGGGACTCCTTTCTGCTCTAGGATTTATCCTTGTCATCCAATTCCTCATTTTAGTTTCCTTTTTTTCCAAATATGCTTTTATTGATTTCAGAAAGAGGAAGGGAGAGGGAGAGAGAGATAAAAACATTGATAATGAGATAGAAGCTACACAGTTATCACTGACCGGCTGCCTCCTGCACACCCCTTACTAGGGATCGAGCCCACAACCTAGGCATGTACTCTGGCCGGAATCGAACCATGACCCCCTGGTTCATGGGCTGACACTCAAGTACTAAGCCACACTGGCCAGGCTACCTTCCAATTTTTGCCAAGGAAGCTGTGCTGGATCAGAAGAAAGGTTGCTCAGGGTAGTAGACAGGCCAGAGGATATGGAATCAGGGACCATAGTTCTGACTCATCCGCTGGGTGACCTTAGTGTAGCCCTCTTAAATCGCCCTGTACCTCAGTTCTCCCATCAACAAGATTAAGGAGTGGCATTAGGGCATTGTCTTTTCAAACTGTGAGTCACGAAGTCACTTTAGTGGGTCATGCCCAAGTTTTTTTATGAGATTGAATAGCTTAGGATAGAGAATTTTGGAGTGCATTATTTGAAGAAAGGACCAGTATTGTATCATGAGACTCTTGTTTCCATTATTGATGGATTCCTATATTGACATTCTGCATCATTTTATTTGTAGGAGCTGTACCCATATTACACCTTTATAATGTCCAGATTTTATTTCTTTAGTGAAAGAACTTACACACTTGCAGAGTAAGTACCATAATCCTCCTATACCTGTATATTTTCACACACTGCACACACACACACACACACACACACACACACACACACACCTGGTCTCTAGTTCTTATTTATTCATAATTTCACAATTATTTTAATATATTCACCTTTATCAAGAAAATCTTCCCAAACACTCAACTTATAAGAGAAACCACAGCTCTTCCTTATGAAAAGACATTTCATTATTTTACATAATAAGTAATTAAATTACGTAAATACGATAATGAGTGCAACTAACAAACAGGCTTGGAAATAAACACAAACATCCTTTGGTAAATATTCAGATTAACTGGTAAAAACAGAAATGGGCCAGAAAACTAGAGTAGCCAACTAACTGAGGGAAGGTTCTAGATCTTTTAGCAAAGGAAAGGAGAGGGTGGAGTGGGTGAAGCAGGGACTTGGTTTAGTCAGGCCCAGTGAAGAGAGCATCCACCATCTCTGAAAGAAGCACAAAAGTGACACAACTTCAGGATTTAAAAAAAAACAAAAAAAAACAACCTAGGCCTATTGAAGCCTAACTGTTCTCCCACCTCTTAGTGATTTTTATATGTATTTAGTGCACATTAATCAAGAACCACCTCATACAAGGCATTGTGCTAAGCTCTGGAGATACACATGAGGATTACAAATGAGGCCCACCGTCACAGGGCTTAGGGTCCAATTGCTCATGTTGATTTTTATATACGAAAGGCAATCATAATCAGAGGCAAGGCCTGATCTACCAAGATGGATTTCTTTGAAGAAAAGACCTGCTTCTACTATATTCAGACTTCCCGTTTTTAATCCAAGTGCCAAACTGTTTACTTTTCATTCTCTTTGTTACATTGCATATTACTCTGTTTGGCCCATGGTGCTGGGCTGTTTTTCCAGCTGATCCATTGCTCTTCTGGTTGCAGTGGTCCATTCGTGAAGGTGGCAAAGAGGGTATCTCTGCCAGGATCCTTGTGCTGCAAGAGCAGACCCCAACCACACATCAACCTAAAAGGGGGTTGGCTTAAGGAGTCAGCCCTCAGAGGCTCCCCAGCACTGCTGAGCTGCCTGCCCACGGGGAGTTCAGGAGCCAGGTGACCGCTCAGGTCTCCGCCGAGGAAGTTTGTGGCCATGTACTCCACACCTACCATAAATGAGTTGGATAACACCAACTCATTTTACTTTGGTGCCTCTTAGCTCAGAGTCTCGAGGGAGAATCGGATTGGTTCGTCTTCCTTGGTTAGTGGTTACCCAGCAACTGTGGCAGGGTTGGGAGGAGAAGGCTACAGGGTAGCAAGGTGCCAAAGTGCACTGTGGGACTTGGGCAGGGCAGAGTCCCTTATCAGACCTGGAGGAGGCAACGACCAGCCTCCCTAATCCAGACTGTTTCTGTGAATCACTCATTCTATCACATATTTATTGAGCACTTACTATATACCAGGCTCTGATCACAATAGAAAAAGGGCCTTTTCCCAAGGACCTTCTAATCCCCTAAGAAAGATAGACACATTATGTTTTTTAAAAAAATATATTTTATTGATTTTTTACAGAGCAGAAGGGAGGGGGATAGAAAGTCAGAAACATCGATGAGAGAGAAACATCAATCAGCTGCCTCTTGCACGCCCCTACTGGGGATGTGCCCGCAGCCAAGGTACATGCCCTTGACCGAAATTGAACCCGGGACCCTTCAGTCCGCAGTCCGACGCTCTATCCACTGAGCCAAACTGGTCTCAGCCACATTATGTTTTAATATATCAAATCAGCACATTGAATGGTAGTGCATGTAAGGTAAGATGGCTACATATATCACTAATGGGTATAGGTAGTGTTTTCTGAGAAAACAGATAAAAATATAGCCCAGAAATCTGCCCTTTCAGTCCTCAGCCATATTTTGCTCAGCCCAATAGGGAGAAGCTGAGGTACACATCCTTATAGGCTGAGGTGCCTTCTCCTGAAGGCAGCAGCCCTTCCCTGTCCCCAGAGCTCTCGCTCCACCTCAGCTGGACAGTGCTGGGTTCTGGGAGGCTGTGAAATGTCTGTGCTCCAGGACTGACTCTCCAGCGTTCATTCCAGAGCTTGGTAATGAGAATCACAAACCTCGGAACATGGGCCATCACCTGAAAGCATCCTCTTTCCTGTCCGCCTTGCTGTGATGACAGCCAGGCTTTGGGGCAAAGGCATCAGCTTTGTTATCTGAGAGCCCAGGCCAAGTTTGAGGATCACCTTGGAGTGCCTGGTTATTTACTAAAGAAGGGACCTGTGGCTATTTTAATCCAGCCAGGCTCGGGTGTCCTCCTTAGCTGGCTCAGCACCTGTTTGATTTACAGATTCATTCTTAGCTTTCCTGTCTTGAAAGTAATGGCCCAGATTTCTTTCCTGTCTTGAAAGTTATGGTCCAACTCCCTTATCAGAATGTGTAATGGAATGTGACTTCATTCATCTGGCCATTTCACTACCAGGCTGCATTGACTAAAATATCTCCTCAATACCAAAGAGTGGAGGGGAGGGAAATTGAAACAGACTGGGTGGCCTATTCCACTCCTGTGCCAGTGCCACGCGGCCTGGATTCAGAACACTTTTCTTCCCCACTGTCACTCAGCGACCAGGCTAGGAATCTTTTTTTTCTGGGCCTGTTTTCACCCTGACTTTTGGGAGCTTGGGATATCATAAAATCTCTCTCTGCCTTACACAGTAGGTCTAGAGAAGTACTTTGGGAATCTTGAAAATAGAAGGCGTTAGATCCTCAATGAAATCTGCTCCAGGGGAATCTTCCTGGTGCTCTGTAGCACGACAAATGGAAAAAATAATCATGAATCACGTAAAACAGTCCATAGAGCCCCTATAAAATTCTGGGTCTATCAGGCTTTCCACCTAATGAGCTGTTACATAAATACAGCCCAGCACAGGGAAGGGCTCTGGAAAGCTAGATGCACTTCTAACCAAATGATATCCAGATTGTAGTTGTCAGTGGAGGCCATTTCCCAAGAACTGAACTGTAGGCCAGTACTTCCCAACCTTTTTCAGAGCCAAGACCAAATTTGAGCATCAGCAGTGTTTGAGGTCTCTCAGACAGTCATTGTGCCTTTCGCATTAAATTAAATAATTAACGTGACATACAAAAGCTGCTATGAGAACTCGGTAACACTTCAAAATAAATTTGCATTTTATTGCCCACAGTAGAATCCACATAGTAATATCTGAGCTAGAATTTGTAATACTATCACTTTATACTGGGTACTGTTCTATATATCCTCATTTAATTCCTACAACTCTAAGAAGAAGGTAATATTATTAACCCCATTTTACGGTTGACAAAACGGCTGCAGAGAAGTTGAGGAACGTGTGGCGGAGCTGGGGTTTGATCCCAGAAAACTACAGAGGTCTAAGCACTTCCCCTCTGTGTTTTTAAAAATACACACATACATCTCATTCCGACCACAGACATTGTTTGAGGGGACATTTACACCTTGCACTATTAAGTAACTGTAATTCTCTTCTTTCCCCTTCCACAAAACAGATTAGGAACTGTACTTCCTTGGGTTTTTAATCCTCCTTGTCACTAAAAAGTAGACATGTATCTTAAAGCAAAGCATGGGCATGTGTGTATGTGTATTCATGTACATATGTAAGCATTCCTGTGTGTACGTGTGTATATATAACCTCTAATTTTACATTCTTAACACGAAACTGTGGAATCTTTTTTCATACACTTACTCTCCCATCCATCGAAGACTGACTCCGTTCCTACAGCGTGCGGAGTAGCAGGGGAGCGACTAAGACATCGTTCCTGCCCTTGAGAAGCTCACCATCTCAGAGCAGAACTGTCTGGCTAACAAATAATCACACTCTTGTGTGGCTTGCCTGCTGTCAGGTGCTGTGGGAGGGGCAGAGGGAACCCACATTAGTTCCTTGGGGGGCATTAGGGAAGGCTTCTCAGATACGGTGACTTTTGAACTGAGTTTCGGAGGCTGAGGTGAAGTTAAGCAGGCCGGCTTTGGGGGAGAGGATGTGCCTGTAGGGATATGGAGGTGAGGCTGGAAGAAAGCAACAGCTGGCCAAGGAAGCCTGTGCATGGACGTTGTTCTGAGGTGTATAAACCATTTTTATTGTAAATGTTTTGCCTACATCTAGCCACAGGTAGGTGATTCCTAAAAAAAATCTTTTCATAGATTTCTGTGAAATGGCTGTATTACTAGGCTTATGAACCACGGAGCATTAAACCGATAGGGCTCCAAGTCACAAAATCCATGTAGATAATTACACGGACCTCCCACTCTTTCGCTTTATTATGTGCAGTGTTCCCCGTTTGCCAGCTGCCTTGGGTGTATATCCAGTGGGAGGTGGTTTCTAGGTTAGAAATTCTCACATTATTCTCAGAGCTTCTGCTTTACTTGATTTCAGCTTCTTCTTAGCAGGTGAGGGAATTGTGCCTTTTTTATCTATTTAAATTTGGCTTGATAGAAAGGTGCCTAAAAATAAAATCATTAGAATCTGATAGCACAGTAGTGACAGTAGAGTTTAGAGCCAGGTGCCCTGGGTTCAAGTCTTAGCTGTGCCCCTTGGGGGCCGTGACCCTCAGTAAATTACTTAACCACTCCGTGCCTCGGTTTCCCCATCTGTGAAGTGGAACTAACAATAGAGCCTGCCTCATAGGGTCATTGTTCAGATTAAACAAATGACATGTAAAGTGCTTGTGTCAGGTGCACAGTAGGTTCTATTTGTAAGATTTACAAAGAGAGAGAGAGAGAGAGAGCAGAAACACACATGTAAGAAATAGTATCTGAAATACCAAGATGGCCTGAGCCAATTGGAGGTAAGGCTATGATTGACGTTTAAAGACAGAAAGGGCTGTGCCAGAGTAGACTGTATAACTCAGTGCTCAAGGGCCTGCATGTCCTTGAAACTTAAAGAGTGGCGCAGAGGACATCCCAGTCTGCCTGTCAGGAAGTGGAGTCATGAAATGTGCTACTCCAGCCGATGCAAAAAAAATGAAGCTTGTCTTTTAGAATTACTGTACCCAAAGCAGAGCTGCCCCTTTGGTGATGGTTATGGGAGACATGGATTGCTGTGCTCTCTTCTGAGCAATGAGATTTAGGGGGAGCAGAGAGCAATTGGAGAGAACCTCGGTGTGGAAAGGCTGAAAGCCAGTTGAGGCCCATAGGGCAGAAAAGGAAGAGAGGAAGCACAGAGAACCCCAAAGAAAGAGAATCCAAACAGGCCCACCCCCAGACACATAATTAAAATTCCAAGATTTAAAGACAAAGAGAGAATCTTAAAAGCAACAAGAGAAAAGAAAACTGTTACCTACGAAGGAGTTCCCATTAGGCTGACACCTGATTTCTCATCAGGAACTTCACAGGACAAACGGAATGGCATGAGGTACTCAAGGTGATGGAAAGCAAGGATCTGAGACAAGATTACTGTATCCAGCAAGGCTGTCATTCAAAATAGTCAAACAGAGAGCTTTCCAGACCAAAAAAAGGGGGGGGGGGCTAAAGATGTACATCACCATCAAGCCAGCATTACAAGAAATGCTAAAGGGATTGCTGTAATGAGAAGAAGAAACAGAGAAACCTAGCCACAGAATTAAAATGGCAATAAATAAGTACCTGTCAATAATAACCCTAAATGTAAATGGATTAAATGCTCCAGTTAAAAGGCGTAGGGTAGCTGAATGGATACAAAAACATGACCCAATTATATACTGTCTACAAAGAGAACCACTTCAAAACAAAAGACACATACAAGATGAGAGTGAAGGGATGGAAATTTTTTTTCCATGCAAATGGAAAAGAAAAAAATGCTGGAGTAGTAATACTCATATCCAACAAAATAGACTTTAAAATGAAGGCCATCACAAGAGACAAAAAGGTCACTACATTATACTAAAAGGATCGACTCAACAAGGGGATATAACCCTGGTAAATATATATCCACTCAATATAGGAGCACCTAAATATATTTTTTTAAAAAAACTTGTAGCAGTATTGAACGGAGAGATGGAAGACAAAGAGGGAAGTCTCACTCCCTGTGCCCAGGGCCCAGCTCATGTCACAGGGGCACCGAGTGAAGACAGCAACATCACTTGCCTGAGGAATTCACGTCCCCACTTGCTTTGAAGCCCTTTGACACTGTTGTTTGAAATAAAGTAGAGCAGAGTTACTCCTCCTTCATGAGATGGTTCAGGGAGAGATTGGTGATTACATGTGGGGAATATTCATAGCGATTTATATGAGAAGAGTTCACTCCTGTTTCCCCTTTTGATTCTAATGAATTAAGACTCTAAGTGGGAGCACAATTTAGAATGTATAACGATGGGGAAATAATTACATAGTTAATTGAAGGTATTCCTAATTGAGAAACTGGAGCTGTTGAGATTAAATGGCTTTTAGGATTAACCATCAGATGACAACATGGGAGAAATTCCATTTTTTCTAAAAGAGAAAAAAAGGACCCCGAAGAAAGAGGATGATACACCGAAGGGACCATTGGCCCAGATAGAGTTGATTTACTTTTCTGATTTTTTTATTTTCATAATTCAGTGTGAAGGCTGATTGTAGAGGGCTGTGCTGGGCATCATAGATGGACAGGGTCATGCCCTGCCCTCATGGTCCTTTAGTGATGGGAATGAGGAACAGAACCACAGGCCTTTAGAAGAGAATGAAATGGCTGCGCTCCAAGAGTTTATAAGTCAATCAGTGTCAGGAAGGGTCTGGCCAGCTGTCCTCTGCCTGAGGACATGGAAGGAGGCACCATGGGTGGGGAGGGTGCCTGTTGAACCCGTGTTCCACCCTGAATAGCCTTCTGAGCTTGGGAATCAGCTTCAGCAACAATAGGACACTTGAAATGTATGTTGGGAGGATCCTCCGTGTTCAGGAACCAGGATCTCTGATCCGTGAACCAAGATAAAGCAATAGGAGCTGAAGTAGGAGATGTGTGACCTGGATCTTAAAGAACAGGTTCCCTAAGCAGAACCTTTCACAGGGGCAGGTGACATGTGAAAACACTGTGCCACTGGGCTGCAGCAAAATAATGGGATGAGAGTGAGGAGAGATGACCAAAATCTCATTGCCTTAATAGCAAAAGTGAAATTCTTACTCACTTGGAGTCCACCAGGGGCCCTGGGCGGCTCTCCAGGGAAGTTGATGGTGCAGATTGAACCTCGGTGTCAGCAAGTGGGGTGTACGGTGTAGTGACAGCACTGACCACTCACCCATATGTGTCACTTTCAGTGCTCACATTTCATTGCCTGAAGCAATGTGTGGCCATAACTTAACTTCAAGGGGATGGGGATGACCAAGCTTTCTGTGTGCCCATTAGAGGCGTGCCTATCCTGGTACACAGGCCACACACAAATCTTTGAGCAGGGCCTCAGAATCTCGCTTTAACTGCACTGGTGTTCCATATCCACACTAAAGTTTGAAGACCACAGAGTAAGACAGGAGTTCTGAAATTTGGCTGCACATTGGAATTACCTGGGAGTTTTTAAAATGGATGCACTGGCCTTTCCCCCAGAGACCCTAATTCACGGGTGCTGCGCTGAGGTCCAGGCATCCACGTTTTTTTGTTTGTTTGTTTGTTTGTTTGTTTTTTCAGTCTTCCAAGAGGAGTCTAATCTGGGGCCAGGGTAGAGACCACAGCTGTGGGGAAAGAGCAAGCAAGGCCTGTGGAATCCCAACCCTAACACTGCCTGAGACTCCATTTGCATGTCAGTCAATGGCAGTGGAGATCAAACATGTGAAAGTACAAGACTGAACAAATACTGGCTGTTGTGCACTGGCAGGTGTGGACTTCTTTCTAAACTGGATCTGTGTACACTCTTACACACGTATGACATTTATCTCCCTCCCACAGAGCCAGGAGAGGAAGGAAGGTGCCCTCCACATCTTTATCTGTCTCCTTATACTATAGTCAGTAAGTGGGCAGTCCCTGCTCCTCCTGTCTGCTTATCTTGGGGATAAAGGCGAAAAAAGGAGAGGGAAAAAACTCCTTCTCTGACTCTGTTTTCCTTTCCCTTTTCCAAAACTCTTAACCTTTATTCTGCCATTGCCTTTCCCAGGCCCCTTTCTCTTCACTCTCAATTCAATCTGGACCCTCGAATACCCCATAAACCTCTCTCCAACCTCTTCCTGTAGCTTATTCCCCACTGACACCCTGGTCACATGCCAGGACAGACAGCAAGCACCTGGCCTGGCCAAGGCCCCTTCCTGCTTTCTCATGGTTGAGCAGCATAGGAAATCCATATTTTCAGATAATTCTTACCCAAGCCATGTCTCATAGTGGTATTGTTAGGACTGGCAGGTTCAGCGGCACTCCCAGAGGTAAAGTATGCAATAAGTAAGGTCAGCTTTTGTGAGCTGGTCTGGCACTCTTACCTACTTTTTATTTTGCTTCAGGTTATATCTGAGATCTAGCCAACTGATTGGCAAAGAACCTCTTCAAATGCTACCATTCTATAACTTGGAAATTGCCTCAGAAGTCAGTTTTCTTGAGTTATAAGAATACTACATTGGCTTTCTTTCATTGACAGAGTTAAGAGTTAATGGTGGAATAAGCTGTTTTTAATTATTTTTCCTCTCATGTCTAGAAGTTTTCAAGGCAGAACAATGCAGAGTACCTCATAAGAAATAAATGCAACACTACTTATGAAAGCACAGATTTGTGCATTTGAATTATTGACTTTATGAAATCAAAAGACTCCCCGACCCTAGACAGCCTATGACAATGGTCGGCAAACTGCAGCTCGCGAGCCACATGCGGCTCTTTGGCCCCTTGAGTTTTTAGCAAAGGCCAGCTTAGGAGTACCCTAATTAAGTTAATAACAATGTACCTACCTATATAGTTTAAGTTTAAAAAATTTGGTTCTCAAAAGAAAT
Organism: Antrozous pallidus; assembly: GCA_027563665.1. NCBI lineage: Eukaryota > Metazoa > Chordata > Mammalia > Chiroptera > Vespertilionidae > Antrozous > Antrozous pallidus. Next base: position 28,791,260 of record CM050523.1, read on the forward strand.
TTCAATCATTGTACTGTTGATATTTGGCTCTGTTGACCACTGGCCTATGATATAGGTGCTTTCAAATGATCCTTATTGGTAATGCTTATATAGCTTAGGTCCTTGGCAGTGGAGGTTTTATGTTGAGCATCCTATTATAGACAAAGGCTGGAGCCCACTACCTTCCTCCCCATCAGCCTGACCCTCCCCTCCACCGTCAGTCCTTAATCAGAAGTTGGCAGGGCTAGAACGCAATGTTTCCAAAGGAAAAGATGCTCAAGGAGCTCCCCTCCTTGTCAGCAGGGATCACCAGCGCAGCTTTCCCATGTCTTCAGTGCCTCATACATAGTAGGTGCAGTTGGTGTTTAAAATTGATATGTGCATGGTGTGAGGTCTAATCAAGACATTAGAGATTTATTGAATTAAATAGAAATGCTTAGCAGTCCTAAAATGAGCCTCCTTAAGAAAAGATCTTTGTGGTATACACTCTTACAAATGAAATAGTTGAACATGTATTTGAACTTCTGGTTTAAGGTGCACCCAATGCAATATCTGCTGCTTAACCATCAATTATGAAAATCACAGTGTCAACACCCTGTCAGATTCAGACCCAAGCACACTCCTGCCCTGCGAGGTCCTGCTCTATGCAGCCCCTCCTCCCTCTCTAGCTGTAGCTCACACTTCTTTCCTTTTTACTCTCTCTGCTCCAACTCTCTGGCTTCCTTTCTTTTTCTCAGATGTCTTTTTCTCATATGTGTCAGACTTTTGTCTGTCTCTAGGCTTCTGCACTTGCTGTTCCTGGGTTCCTCTTTCCCCAGTTTTCTTCATGACTCACTCATTTGTGTCCTTCAGGTCTCAGATCTGCTTCCCCTTCTCAGAGTGGCCTTCCTTGAATGGGGACCTCCTACAACTGCTATCACACCTAAGTTCATTTCCTTCATAGCACTCACTGCTGTCAGTGATTATTTCATTTGGCTATTTACTTATCTGAGCCTACCTCCCCCCACAGACCTAAGAGTGGGATCTTGTCTGTCTAGTCCATTCATGTATTCCCAGGGCTCAGCACAGTGCTTGACATTTTAGTGAGTGAGTGGATGAAGGAATACTAAATGTCATCCAAGTACTTTATATCATCATTGCATCTTTACAACCTTCACCATTGATACATGGGAAGATTGAGGCTCAGAGGCTTTCAGTGACTTGCCCAAGGTCAGAATCAGCAACCAAGAGGCAAGATTTGATCTCAGTCTACCTGTCTGCAAAAGTCTGTGCCAGAATCAGTTATGAGGTTGTGGTTCAATCTTAAGCTTTTGCCTTATTCTGACCTTCGTGTATTGCGTAGCAGGAAGTATTTTGTTGATTCCTATAACTTCAAACATTTTGTCCATGGCCTTGAAATAGGTCATTACCCACAGTTTTCTGCAAAAGAAGTAACAAGCAAGTGTTCAGGTAGACGCCTACTTTGGAGGAAGTTATAGACATCTGCTTGAGCATGAGGATTATAGATGATTCTTATTTGAGAAGTAATATACATATTAAAGCCTAGTTTTTGGAAAAGAAAACAATAAAAATAGTGATGGCATCACATGGAAAGCAGGGCCAAGCTCCAGACAGCATTAATGATGCTCTGGTAACAACACCCTTTCCCCAGAGGCAGGAGCTCAGAGGTTGAGCGAGTGGGTGTAGCGGCAGCTTTGCAGTGTTGCTGAGATCTGTGGAGCATCCAGACTTCTTAGGCTAGAACATTGTCAAAGGGTGCTCAGTACGCTACATTCTGGTTGGAAAGGTGGTTAAATCACTGTTTTTACAAAGTACATAATTATATACCTGGAAAACACACACAAACCACCTGTTGGAAATATGAAGAGTATCTAATAAGGTGCAACTAAGAAAATAAATAATCAGCGGTTTTCCTATAAACCATCAATAACCAATTACAAATATACTAGGGAGGATCACCTGCAAATAGTTATAAAACAAACTATAACCTAAATAGGAACTACAAAAAAGATGTGTTTGAGATCTATTTGAAAAATACCATAAAACTTTCCTTTTGAGGTAATTTATTTGACTAAATAAAGAGGCCTATGCTGCAATAGGAAAATATAATGTTATAAAATCGTTAGTTCCTCCCGTTATTACTTTAGAAACTTAAGGCAGTTCTAGTTAGCCTTAGGATCAGAATGGGTAAGGGAGAATTTGAATAAATCTAAAGTTTACCTTTAAGAATAAGGCACAAGAAAATGTTGATTTAAAAGGTGGGAGGGATTTGTGCTACCCAATAATAATAAATAATATAAAGCTGCACTAATTAAAACATTGCGAACTGGCACAAGAATAGATACATTCATGGAGCTCCAGTAGAGAGCCAATTACACATAACAGGTGGCCATGATAAATAGAGGCATCTTGCATACCTAAGGAAAAGGGGATGATGGCACAAATGACTCTGGGGTCCCAGGTTAGACACTGAATTAGAGAAAATGTTAGACATGAAAACCTAATGACATATTAGCTGATTGAGATATTTTTTTAAATGGAAGCATAACTTTTCCCTAAGAAAATATAGGTAAATATTTAATAACTTATAAAAAAGGCCAGCTAATCAGAACATTAAAGACAGAATCCATAAAGGGAAATAGATATATTAAAATCCTAATTTTCTGAACATCACAAAAAAAACCACTATTAGAAAATCCATATGCAATATTTGCCAATATTTGAATCTTAAAGTGGATTCATATCTTTAATACATAAATTGCTCATACAAATCAGTAACAAAGAATTTAACACACCAGTAAGAGAACAAGCAAATTATTTGAATAGATAAGTCACAAAATAACTACCTGTGACCAATAAGCATAGAAAAGGTGTCCTACCTTTTTAGTTATCAAAGAAATGCAAATTAATTTGAGATACTGTTGTGGATCAGATTAGCAAAGATAGAAATAAGTGTTGGAGTACAAGTAGATAAGGCTGGAGACTGGTATTTTGGGGTGTGCAAGTTGTTACAACTTTTGTGAGAGCCATTTGGTAATACTTATAAGACTTTAGAATGTCCTGCTTACTCACTGACCCAGAAATACCACTTCTAAGAATTTATCCTAAGGAAACAAGCATGAGTAGATTTGTGTAATTAGAGAAAATGTTAAATGTTAAATGTTAAATGTCCATTTAACTATACTAATGTTAGTTGCAGCAAGATATTGATCAGGAAAACCCCAAGCATTGATATGGTAAGAAGTGCTGGGGAAGTTTACAATTGCTTTGAAACTGATGGATAGGACCTGTGTCCATATTACTGGAGCACCTGGAATGTTTAGTGCTCAGGTCACACATGTAAATGGCAACAATGCATTTGATGATCTATTGTCTTGGGAATTTTTTCTCCATTTTTATGGAAGTTTATCAGTTTTGTATCCTGCAAGTTACTGTGAGTTTGGGGCCACATTTCTCATTTTGCTATTGAACATCTCCTTAGGTTTGAATAGTACTAAGGACATATCATTTGCTTGAATTTCTGACTTGTGTTGGCCCTTGGATTATAAGTGTACAATTCTGTGGACTTCCTCTTCCCTTTTCAGTTGGTGAGGTAGGCTGAAGAATAGTCTCCCAAAGATGTCTACATCCAAAGTTCCAGAACTTGTGACTAGGTTACCTTACACAGCAAAACAGGACGTTGTAGATTGATTAAATTAAGGACCTTGAAATGAGGAGATTATTATGAATTGAAAGTTGAAGGATTAGAGCCAGAGTTGAAGAGGAGATAAGAGAAGCGAAGACTGGAGAGATGCTTCCATGAGTCCAAAAATTCTAGCAGATTTAGAAGCTGGAAAAGTCAAGGAAAGAGAGCCTTCTCTAAAATATGTCAAAGGAAGCTGCCCTGATGACACCTTGCATATAACTCCGTAGATTCATTTCAGACTTCTGACCTCCAGAACAATAATTTTCGTTGCATGGAGTCACTAAGTTGGTGGTGATTTGTTATAGCAGCAATAGAAAATTAATACATTTGGAAAAGGTGAAAAAAGCAAACATATACTTGAGCTGTAGTTATATGGTAGTTGGTCCCAGATGAGAAGTTCAGAGTCTTGCATTCTGGTCCCAACCTCACCTCTCTAGATCTCAGTTTCTTCATCCCTAAGGTTCCCTTCTTACCCTAAAGTTCTTTTCCTCCTTAAGCATGTGTTTACCATCATTAGCTACGTCATTGTTTTGACACTGATGTGTATGGGTGAGGCTGGTGAGTAGATGTGAGTTTGTTTTGGAAGCTGGCTACACTATTGTTGGCATTTTCCTTTTTGGGGTGTGTGCCTGGGTGTGTGCTGTGTTCTCATGTGGAGGATCCTGGAGCAGTGCAGTAAGCCCTATAGAGGCAAGTGACAACATACCCAGGTTAGAAGCTATTAGAACTATGGCAAATGGATGGCAAGGTGCACCTGAGATTGGACATGCAAACCTCAGAGAGTCTCTGTAATGACCTGAGATCATTCTAGAAGGATGTTCTAGAAGATCCCTCCTACTCAGACCCCTACTCCAAATCAATGCAAAGTGTTACACATACAGAATGGGAAGTTGTTTTTTTATTATTATACGTTTATTTCTAGACTGCAGAGGCAAGATTTTTTTAAAGAAAAGAAATGGGGGGAAAAATAGATACAGAGGCAAAGAAGCATTGAACAGACTGTCTAACTATAGTGGGAAGGCAAAGGAGATTGCCGGGGCGGGGGGAAGGGAAAAGGGGAGCTGAAAGAGATCAACAGAAGGACTTGTACGCATGCATATAAACATAACCAATGGATACAAGACACTAGGTGGGGGGCAGGTGAAGGCATGTACTGGGGGTAGGAGAGGCCAGGGGGAGATCAATGAGGGGAAAAAGGAGACATATGTACTACTATTTGTAACTCTTTAAACAAAAAAAATAAAAAAACATTATATATGTAATTAAAAATATGTATATTCAGACACAATTTTTAAAATTCTAATTAAAAAAAAAGAATGGTAAGTTGGAGGTTATACTGTCACATCAAGGCCCTGTAGTGGAGCAACCCAAGTGTCCATGTTCATTTGCCCAGTAGACCCACAAGACCTGCCCAGAAGAGAAATTGGGCCATTTTCAGTCTTTTCTCCTCACATGGTATCTGCTTTCTGAACCACAGAAGGGACACAGTAAATGTTGCTGAGGAAACTGCTTGAAACATTAATAGTGACAATTTTCACTTAATACCTCGGTGTATGCATATTTAATAACTTGGTATATGAGCATTTTAGAGTTTTATCATGTACATTCTTTCTTCGACAAATAAGCACAAGAACTATAGTGAATATCCATTACTGTTTGAGTTTGAATAGATAAAATATAAAATGTATTCATGTAGTTTTCAAAGTGGTGTTTGTGCCTATACGGGATTGGAGCTAAGTTTTAAAATGAGAATGATTAATTTTATCACCTTTAGAAACAAACTCCTGTGAAATTTAGCATTCACACCCAAAGGGAAGCTGTTTTTATCAGAGAATGGCATGAAAGACACCTTTGTTTTTCGGAGCACATTTGAAGCATAAGTGATGATTGAGATATATGTGAGGTATTTGTGGTTATAATTTGTTATCCCAACATGTGGAAAGGTTGCAAAATGGAACTGAGAGTTTGAAGTTAAATGTGGGAATATGGAAAACCCCTACTTTACCCTGATTCAGTTCAATAATCAAAAAGGATATCAAGGAGCAGCAGGTGAACAAAACAGCCTAGGAGAGTGAAAAAGGAAAAAACAATTCCAGACACTCTTTGGTTCCTGCCATGTACTGATCAGCAGGGACCTTGGGCAAGTCACTTAACCTCATGAGTCTGTTTCCTTGCCTATTAAATGGGGGAAATAATATATACTTGGCTGATGGTGGTGAGAAATAGAGGTCATGGCTGACACATTTAGCCACTCATCTTGTCCATACCTGGCCTCAAGTGATGCAAAATCCAGCTGAGAAGATGCCAGGACCATGCTCAATAGACCACGATCCAAGACACAGCGCACTAATTCATGCTCTAGAGTCTTCTCCCTTCAGCCCCACCTTGGCCAGGTGTGAAGAAGGAAGTACCACTTGGGACTACCTGTCCAGGCCCATGGTAGGCTATGGAAGGCTCCCGTAAGTATTAGACAAGCTCTATCACTCTTCTTCCCCATCTCAATCCCTTATTGCATTGAGGCTCAAGGTTTCATCTACAGTTTTGCCTTCTTTCCTCTCATCCTTCTTGGTATCTTTGTTTTTCTCTCCTTTGTATCACCATAAAAGGGGTATTAACTTCACCCAGGTACATGATCCTGGGAAGGTAGGGCATGACTTGCTCATGATTTCTCTCTTCTACAAGTTTTCTCTTCTATTGTAAGTGTCCTTACCTAGATAAAGAGCTCAGCTAAGATTTGGTGAAAATTTTTATAGAATTGAAAGTCTCACCTACAAAACACTGGAAATATACATTTGTGCAATTCATTTCCTGAGCTTAATGAACTCTTAATCCATGCCATGTGGACTGGTGCCCTGGGCATGTCCAAGGGATGAGAGTAGGAAACCGACCAAGCTGTGGGTGGTATCTTTGAAATGCAACGAAGCTCTATGTGAGCCTTTCTTAGGGGGTTGGAGGATAACAAAGAGGACCTTGCACCCACCGGAGTAGAACTCTACCAGGAAGGAACACTGTTATGCTACTGTCTCCAGGAAGGGGGCCTGGCTGGCTGGGGACAGGGTGAGAGGGAAACTTTTTCATGTACACTTGTGTTCCTTTTGAAAATCAAGAAGGTAAAATGGATGGATATATTTTTAGACCAAGTTTCATTTAGCCAGTTTACAATCCAAGGAAGATCACAGAAGCACAGATGGACTTTGGTTGCACCCTCTTGAGTAGAGCAGGCCTTTTTGCATACATGTGGTGGGGTAACTTCTGGATCGTGCCAAGCTGGAAAGTTTGGTTTAGGTCTGGAGGATTGTTGGTCCCCTGCACACCACAAAACTGAATGCCACCTGCCCTGGCCAACCGCCTGACACTTCCATGTTGCCTGCCTCAATGTGGGTTTATGCAGTGGGGCCTCCATTCCAACCCCATTCCTGACCCAGTCTAGCAGGGTACCAAATAGCCTGAGAGAAGCATTACCCAGCAGTTCAGGTCCTTGTCCTCAGCCCCACTGTCAGAGAACTTGCTGGTGGGACCATGGGAGCTGACAGTGCTTTCTATAAGAGTTAAATTAAAAATGGGTGAATGGGTATTTTTACTCACACGTATTGAAAGTATCCACAACGGGTATGAAAACCTAGAGACTCTGGCAGTCTTTTCATATGAATTAAAGTAGGAGAGTTGCTCTCTCCCCCGACAGTATTTGGGCCTGCATAAAATGAGCCACACATTTCAGATTGATTTGACACTGGATCCTGAAACAGCCCAGCCAAGGCCATTCTCTCAAGAGATAAGAAAAAAGTGTGACATATAGAACCTAGCTGTCCTATGTTCTGAGGATTTGATTCTGGCAGGCATTTTTGGAGGAAAAATAGGAGACACAGTCCCAACTGGTTTTGCTCAGTGGCTAGAGCATCAGCCTGCAGACTGAAGGACCCCAGGTTCGATTCTGGTCAAGGGCATGTACCTTGGTTGCAGGCACATCCCCAGTAGGAAGTGTGCAGGAAGCAGCTGATCGATGTTTCTCTCTTATCGATGTTTCTAACTATATCTCTCCCTTCCTCTCTGTAAAAAAACAATAAAATAAATTTTTTTAAAGATTTGTTTAGAGAGGAACCAAGATGGCGGCATAGGTAAACACCTATCTTGCTGCCCCACACAACAATTCCAAACCTACAACTTAACGACAGAACAAACATCATCCAGAATCACCAGAAAGCTGGCTGAGTGAAAATTCCACAAATAAAAGTAAAGATAGGACACTGTGACTCAGAGGAGCGGTGGAGGGCAGCCTTGAGGATATGCCTGGAGTCAGAGGTTCAGAGCCATGCGCGCGTGACCCGAAAGGGCAAACCCGGCGGGTTTCCTCCAACAGGGAGGGCGAAGGAGTCCCACTGCACTGATTCCCTGGTTCCAGGCAAGGTCCAGGGAAAGCACGCTGAAATCCGGGTGCAGCACAGGTCTGTGAGCCTGTGGAGAAGGCGAGCTTGTTGCGTGCACGTGAACTTGGAAACAGCAGTTTGCATGTAAACTTGGGAACAGAAGTGCACAACTGCACAGAGAGGACTTGTGACGCTCCCTCATTCGGGAGACCACCGGACTGCTTTGTTTTGCAACCCTGGGTGAGACTTTGGGTGTGCAGACTCATTTGGGGAGAGGCAGAGTTGTCTGGCAGCAGGTGGAGACCTGCAGCGGCTTTCGCTTGGAGGCGCGTGCAGCCATTACCGCCCGGCACTGAAACCCTGGTGCCGCATAGGGCAGAGCTGACTGACGCTGCCTGCTCAGCCCGGAGACTCCGCCCATCCAACCTGAACACAGCTTACCCACATAGGCAATTGGCCTGGAGGTCAAACCCTCCTAGTCTAACAATAATAATCTGGGTTTAACTTCAACAATACTGTACAACCCATAAAGGATTGCAGTAAGAGTATCTACCTCAGGTAACTGGGGAGGCTGAGCCACTGTCCCTTAGAGGACATCTACCACACAAAGCTAATGGACCAACTCAGAAAAGCAGCCACAATGCAGAGAAATGGAAAGAAATCAGGTGTGAAAGAAATGGAGGAAAAAAGACGACTAGACATAGAGTTAAAAACCACAGTAATAAGGTTTTTCAAGAGGCTCCTAGAAAAGGCCGATGAACTTAATGAGAACTACAAGGATATGAACAAGACCTATGAGGATATGAAAAAGGACCAACTAGAAATTAAGCATACACAGACTAAAATAAAAAATATTACACAAAGACCTAAAAGCAGTCCAGAGGACCACAAGAACCAAGTCAAAGATTTGAAATACAAAGAAGCAAAATCCACTCAGCCGGAAAAGCAAGAAACCAAAAGAATCCAAATAATTGAAGATAGTATAAGGGGCCTCTGGGATAACCTCAAACATACCAACATCAGAATTATAGGGGTGCCAGAAAAAGAGAAAGAGCAAGATAATGAAAACCTACTTGAAGAAATAGTGACCAAAAACTTCCCCCACCTGGTGAAAGAAATTGACTTAAAAGCCCAAGAAGTGCACAGAACCCCAAAATATAGGAATCTAAAGAGGACCACACCAAGACACATCATAATTAAAATGCCAAGAGCAAAAGACAAAGAGAGAATATTAAAAGCAGCAAGAGAAAAACAGTTGGTTACCTACAGGGGAGCACCCATACGATTGTCAGCGGATTTCTCAACAGAAACTATGCAGGCCAGACAGGAGTGGCAAGAAATATTCAAAGTGATGAATAGCAAGAATCTACAACCAAGATTACTCTATCCAGCAAAGCTATCATTCAGAATTGAAGGTCAGATAAAGTGCTTTGCAGATAAGAAAAGGCTAAAGGAGTTCATCACCACCAAACCAATATTATATGAATTGCTGAAAGATATTCTTTAAGAAGAAGAAGAAGAAAAAGATAAAAGTGTAAATTATGAATGACAAATACACATCTATCAACAAATGAACCTAAAAATCAAGTAAATTAATAATCTGATGAACAGGATAAACTGGTGAATATAACAGAATCATGGACATAGAGAGGGAATAGACTGATAATTCTTGGGGAGAAAAGGGGAGTGGGAAGTGTAGCAAGAGACTGGACAAAAATCATGCACCTATGGGAGAGGACAGTGGGGGGGAGGTGAAGGCGGAAGGTGGAATGGGTACCGGGTGGAGGGGAGCTATAGGGGGATAAAAAAAGGGGGGGGGGGAACAATGTAATTAATGAACTGAACAATAAAGATTTAACCAAAAAAAAAGATTTGTTTAAAAAAATAAGAGGCATAGGTGTATGGTCCTTGGGCGAATGTAAAGAATCTTTCCCCAGAAATTCTCTATGTCACCATCTCCAAGAAATGGCTGCTCTGGTTTAATACATTTGTCACATGGGATTTGGTGAACTGTGAACAGATTGGCATTTTTCTGCACTATGAGTTGGGGGAAGTTTCATTTTATAATTTAAAAAATAGATCACATTTGTAGACTTTCAGTGAAAGTTTTGCAGAAAAACTTATGCCCTATTTCTCCATCAGACCTTCTTCAAAATCACTTCAATGTGTATAGTCAAAGATGAATGATGAACCACCTTGCAATCTATTCCATGTGTTCTACTTTCTTCCTCTATTAATAGAGAGGAATTGTAACAAAACACCCAAGTACATTTTTTTTAAAAGTGGGTGGGTGAGTATGTAAACTCCGTGCTGCCCCTGGGCTTGGAACACTGAATACTGGCCGTTTTTTCCACTCTCCGGTTCCCAATGAATATGATCATGTCATATGTAAAACCTGATATGATTGGGGAAACTTGAGCCAGGAGTCACTTCAATGAATGGCTTGAATTGAATGGCTTGAATTGAATGGCTTGAGTTGAAAGGAAAGGTGCTCACTGCTACCCAGACATGTCCATACATTGTGTTGGCATGCTCCAGGACCAGATCAACGTTCGAAAAGCCCATGCAGCCCCGGAAGCCTAGACTTGGCTTTGGGCTGCCGTGCTGCCTAGGTGGCTGAAACGTTAGGGCAGATGTCTTTTCATAGCTCACCTATGAGTTTAAAGCAAAGGAAGGCAGGAAGTCAGAGAGAGACCCATTCATACCCCCTTGATTATTTACTCAACATGATGCTGAAAGACATTTGTGTTTTTTGGAAGTTCTATTCCCTGGCAGTGAAATAAAACCTCCTTTCTAGGCTAGAAAGATTGATGTTCAACTACATTAAAGCACTATGTGAGTAAAAGGAAACTCTGTATTCCCAAATGAACACAAGAACTTCCACTGTTCTCATGTAAGCGTAGTGCGAAGTGCATTATCAAACCCAAAATTTGCACTAAATAAGACTGAAGCACAGAAATATCGTCACTGGTCATGTTTTGAAAATTATTGTATGAGGCGGGTGTTTTTATTTTTGTCACAAGACAGGAAGAGGATGGGAGAGAGGGAGTGTTATCTTCTAACTTCACTGAAGACTAGGATTCAACCTTGTTTTAATTTTTTTCTTTCTAACGATATCATTTTTGAATGCTAGATGGTGAAAGTACATCAAATCGGTGATTACAGTATAGGTTGAGTTTCTTCTCAATGAATGTTGCCTACTAGTTTGCAAAACTTTCTATAATTCCATTCATAGAAAGGAAGGAATTTCTTAATTTTTTTTCTTTTAATCTGTTTCTATGTATACTAGATCAGTGCTTCTCAAACTTTGCTGCATCTCAGAATCACCTGGGGAGTCGGTAAAAATCCCGTTGTCCTGGCTGCACACACCAGACAGTCAATCTCTGGGGGTGAGCCCAGGCATGGATGCTTCTCCAAGGTGGTCTCCGTGTGTAGCCAAGGCTGAGAAGCACGAACCCAGAGCAGCACTGGTCAAACTGTGATGTGGACACAACCCTGGGGGGCGGAGGCTAGTTCAAATGCAGATTCTAACTCAGCAGCTCTGGGGTGGGGTCTGCCATTCTGCCTCCCCGGTGAGCTTGGGGCAGTGCCACTGCTGCCAGTCTGTGGACCATACTTTAAGCAGCAAAATCTTAGACCACAGAAGACAACTTGGAGCTAAACACTAGACTGTAGACACTGATTACAAAGTGCTGCACAGGTTCGTACTTGGCCCTTGACTGCTGTCCCCAGATTTGTAAACAGAAAAGCTGCTGGAGTTCTAATTTATCTTCCTTTTCCTATAAGGTGTTGTTGTTGTTGTTGTTGTTGTTGTTGTTGTTGTTGTCTGCAAACCCCAAAGGAAAAGCCCCTCTTTCTCAGACACTGCCTGATGGTCTTCCTTACCTTGAGAACATCCGTCCCCACTGAGGTGGAGATTGGGGTCCTTCCCCCCTGAGTGGGTGGCACCCTATGTTCTCTGGTCTGGCGGCTCGCCCAGTTGTGGGAACATTCCCCAGGAGTCCATGGAGCCCTGGTCTCCTGCGCCGTCTGATGGGGAAGAGACATTTTAGTAAACACTGCGTGGGAAGAGGAATGACATGGGCAGAGAATGAGGTTAAGGGATGGGTGTGTGAACCGCCAGGTTGAGGGAGGCCAGGGTGCCTGGGAGCAGCATTCCAACACCCACGTCTCTAACAGCTGGTGGGAGAAGGTGTTCACCTGCAGGGGAGGCAGGCTGTGCAGGGCAGCAGGACACATGTGCCTGCAAGGTGACAGGGCCCTGGCCACTCAGGCATAGCTCTGGGTGCACGGCCTGTCAGCCTCACTCTGGGTCTGGGTGTGGAAAGATCATCTTGCTCCCCATGCCCTCTCAACTCCTGGAAAGGTCTGATTCAACGCCAAGACCCCTGAGTTAATTTACCTGGATTCTCTGCCCATCTTTGGAGCAAGGGAATCTTGGAAATGGGCTGCACGTTCTGCACTAGGCCTTCTGTGTGCAGAGTGGGTGGAATCTATAGAACTGCCACTTAAGACAGGACTAAAAGAAACGTACATAAAACCTGGCTCAAACTCTGTTGCCTGATATCGTTGCTCTCTAGTCAGGAGTCTACCATGGTGCCTGCTCTCCAGTCGAATTACATCTAATCTGCCTTCTCCCACCTCCACCTTGTACCTTTACACATACATTCCACATTAGGGACACTGATTTTACCTATTTGCTGTTCCTTTAAACATCCCATACTTAAGCTAACCTTCTCCAACAAGTATTCTCAGATTAAACCAGCCACATTTAAACAATCACTCTTTTATTCTTATTCTTTACTCCTTCAGCATCTAAGCATTACCATTAATAATAGGCATTACATGTGGATCTCTGTGTGATTCCATCCTCCTCCAAGGGCTCTCCCATCCACCATCTCACTTTTGATAGAATGAGAATTTTAATAGGAAAGGAACCTTGGCTATATGGGGGAACCCATTTTATAGAGTAGCAAACTGAGACCCAAGAAGCGGGTAACTTGGTCCGAGTCATCAGAGTGGATATCCCAGTCACTACTAGGGCCCAGGCTGCCAAGTTGGAGTGTCTTGTGTTGCCATCCTTCCAGCCCTGGCACACCCTCGCAGCCTCCAGCACATGCTAATGCAGCAGGCCAGTGTGGCTAGAGGCCTTTGCAGATCCAATCAGGGATGGTTAACACTAAGCCGAGGGCATTACAAGAAACAATAAGTCCAGCAATTGTGTGCACTGGAGTTCCATTGAATTTACCTGCACGATGCACAAAGGAGATTTGGAGAAATGGAAAAGCATGTTTGTGACTAAGAAAATTTTATGTGCATGTGGGCCAGTTACCTGTGGGTTAATTTATAATGTCACACTCTTCAAATGATTTAGATATTGAGAGAAAACTTATAAATGATTTTAAAGTTCATCTGGAAAAAATAAACAGATGGGAGTATTCTGTTTTTTAAAAATGAAGGGTGGGGCAAGGGTGAATGACAAATTTGTGCAACCAGACATTAAGTCAAATGACAAGGTTACAATAAATAAAATGGTTTTGTACTGATATAGAAATAGAAAGAATCTAAATGGAACAAAACAGAAAGACCACCAAATAAGTATTTAGTGTATGACGGAGATATCATTTCAAATGAATAGGGACATGATGAACTATTCAACAAATGATATTGAGATCATTGGTTGTCTGTTTAGAAAATAATAAAGTAAACACTATACACTAAAATAAATTAGAGATGGTTTAGGATTAAATGTAAACAATAAAGCAGTAGAAGGGAACCTAGGTAAATATTTATATAATCTTAAGGAAGGGAAAGCCTCTAACCATAACGCTGAGGTGTGACTTCTGCATAAACAAAATGAAGACATAAACCACATATTGCTTTAGATACTTAGTTATTATTTGTTATTATCTAGCTCTTATTGTTTTAAATATCTCTTACAAATAAAGAAGAAAGAACATATCAATAGAAAAATGGGCAAAAGATATAAGCAGCTAATTAACCAAAGTTGTGATACCAGTGCTAATCCTCAGGAGAAAACATTTAACATCATAGCATTCAAGAAAATGCAAATTAATATACCTCCATGAGACTGGCAAAGAGGGAAAGGAAGGATAATATCCAGTGTTGGAAAGGATAGTATCCAATCTTTGACGACCCTGCTAGCGGTTCTCAACCTGTCACGACCCACAGTTTTGAGAACTGCTGCTGAGGAGCCTAAGACCATCAGAAAACACAGATATTTACATTACTGTTCATAACAGTAGCAAAATTACAGTTATGAAATAGCAACAAAAATAATTTTATGTTTGGGGGTCATCACAATATGAGGAACTCTATTAAAGAGTCACGACATTAGAAAGGTTGAGAACCACTAAAAGATACTCTATTCTGTATCATTTACAAAAGTGAGATGTTTGGAAGCTATCACAATGTCCAACAAGAGAAAACTGGAGAAAGAAAATGTATCAATAGAAATGTAGCTGTTGAAGATGACCTTGACCTAGAACACTTCCTGAGTTGGGGACGGGTTCATGGTGGTGTCTTTTATTCCTCTTGGGGAAGGAATGGGGCCACAGCATAAAGGCTACATGCCAAAGTGCTAACGGTAGTTGTCAATGAGTGGTGGACTTACAGGCAACAGGTGTTTTTCTTTCTTTGTGCTGTTCTTTCTCTCAAGTTTTTTGCCCTGAACATATGCTGCTTTTGCAATTTCAAAAATTATTAAAGTGAAAAAAAGCAAGGCATGGGGTGCAGTTGTAAGAATCTGGGTGGGATTTACTCAGGTGATTTTGAGAAACCTCTTAGGCACTTACAGCTGGAGTCTGGTGCCACTAGGAGAGGGGCATCTAGAGGTGCCCAAACAATGATCAAAGGAGGCAAAGTGTCCTGCCCTTCGTCCTAAGCCCCCCTCCCTATAAGGGCTTCAGTAGAATAGAGCTGAAAGTTTCTTGTTTCACCATCTATTCTAGGTCTACCTAGGGCATTATTTTTGCTATGTTGTCTGAGGGCAAAATATAGACCTCCATTTGCAGGAAATATCTCAAAAATGGGTACATGCAAAAAAGATCTACTTCAGTGGGCCATGAAAAGCAATGGCTTCCTGACTTTTCAGACTAGGAAATATACGCTCAGGACACATTAATTAGGAGACTTTGCTATGGGAGCTTTTGCCTTTCAGATACTATCTCCTTGACACCTGGGAGAGTAGAAGATCCAATTCCAGGAGGAGGCAGTGTAGGTGTGAATTGTGACTTCTTTCAGAAGGGTATGATGTTGACCATCTTTCTGAGACATGATAGAGAATGGCCATGGCAGCCACCCAAATTGGGTTGTTGCCTATGTAAACATTATATACAGAAAACTGTGATCATGGCCTATAAAGATTCCAGCCAGAGACAGACTATAGCATGTAGACAGGGAAGTAAGTACATGTTTGGCAAGAGAGCCACCCAGCTGATCAGTTGTCCTTAAACAGCAATGCGGGGGAGAGAAAGAGAAAGACAGAAGAATGGTAAAGCCAGATGCTATTTGGCAAGTGCAGTTTGAAAACTAAGCAGCACTCAGCCCTTTTGGATTGACTCTCAATTCTGTTACAATCCTGAATTTATTTTTAAATTTCACAAACCATTAAAGAAGGCCATAGAGTTGTGTTTATCAACTTAGGAAGGGAGAGCTTAAATTAAGAGAAAAAAACAGTAATAATATAAAAAACAACATTACTATAAATAATTCTTAAGACCCTGGGTAACTATAGATTTTGAGTTCACATTGGGGGCAGTGAATAGATCAAACTTGAAATTTTTAATCCAGTTTATACCTTGTGGGCTTGCTAAGGAAATGTTTTTGAAAAACTGAAATACATGGATGAGTCCAATAAGCTGAATGGCCAATTCCAAGACTCTGTGGGCATTAAAGACTTGGTGGGAAAGAACATCACTGGGGTAACTCACTGGGAGAATAGCTTGTTCTGGAGTACATTGATTGTAGCCGGTTTACTTAAATAAAAGCAACCTTGTTGGAAGGATATTGGAAGCCCACAAAATCAGCAAGAAAGCTGGAAAATGGAATTTGGAAATGAACAGTAACCAATTTGGCTCCAGGGTGCAAGGAAATGGGAATTAGAGAACCTTTTTCAGAATAGGAACTGTGCTCAACAAGCCACAGTTGTCATGCATGAACCCCACCCACATCATCTCTTTGTCTTCTAAGATTCAGATTTTAGGGAGAGAGGATATAAGGGAGGGTGGGGCATCTTATTGTGGCTATCAACCGAGGTGGAAAGGTAATTTTTTCAAAATCTAGGTCAGTGGTCGGCAAACAGCAGCTCCCGAGCCACATGCGGCTTTCGAGCCGTGGTTTGCCGCTCTGTTGACTAATGAGTTTGCCGACCACTTATCTAGGAGATCTTAGGAGGGAGAAAAGTTTGCCAGGCAGCCCTAAATTGTTGAGCATAAGCTAAACAGGGATGTGGATGTTTGGTTCCAGAGGAAAAAGAGGAACTATCAAAAGTAATATTATCCTGAATCCATTCTGTGGATAGATGGTTTACCCAAGTAATTAATACTGTCTAGATCCTGATTACAAAGCAGTCATAAGGATAGATGTGGTTTGACTACAAATGTCAGATTGGTGCCTTTTCTGGAAACCTTAGCATGCCACAAATTGAGCACCTAAAAATTCCTTAATACCTTTTGGCTGAGGTAGAGAGGGCAACAGGGACACCTGCTTTTTTGAATGCAGCCTTGCTAATAAGGTGGTATCTGTATGTATCACTTTAAAATTTGTAACAGCAAAAGAAAGAAACACTAGGCATAGTTCAACTTTAGAAAAGCACCGTCTACAAAAATTCAGAGAAAAAACCAGATGTGATCCCATGAGCAGGATTCTAAAAAGGAATATGGCTTGGGGAGGTAGGAAGGCTCTGAGTTTAGTTTCCAATTTATGGTCAGAGGGTACATGAGAAAGACAAAAAATAAACATTTAAAGAGACTCAATTGCAGAGAGTGTTCTCTGGTGTACCATGTAAGGAGTTATGCAGAGAAGATCAGAAGAAAGACATGTCCCAAGAGACAGAACAGCCCTACTGAATAGCACTTTGTTGATCGAACAAGCAGGTTGGTGCCTCCCTGGGAGCAGGTGTTGCTCTGAAGGCTGGCAGGTGTTTAGAGAATGTCAGGAAGACCAAAGGACGGAAGAAACCGAAGGTTGCCCACATGGCTATTGAACACACACACACACACACACACACACAAGCTTTTAAAGCTATATTTGGGAACAAACACGTAAAAACGAAAGGAATAAGTTCATTCCTTGGACTAGATGGAACAACGTTAGTGCAGAACCAGGAAAAGATTAGTACTATGGTCTTGTTTTCATATTTTCTCTCAAGGAGGAGCTTCAAACAAGAGGAAATAAAACATAGTAAATAAGAAATAGAAGGTCTTCTACTAAAAGACTACCTAATGCCATAAATTATTTTATTTTCAAGGGTACAGATGAATTACAACTCAGTATTCTAAAGAAGCTTGTTGCAAAAAAAATAAATAAATAAAACTTTCTTGCCGAGACCGGTTTGGCTCAGTGGATAGAGCGTTGGACTGCGGACTGAAGGGTCCCGGGGTCGATTCCGGCAAGGGCATGTACCTTGGCTGCGGGCACATCCCCAGTAGGGGGCGTGCAAGAGGCAGCTGATCGATGTCTCTCTCTCATCGATGTTTCTGACTTTCTATCCCTCTCCCTTCTGCTCTGTAAAAAATCAATAAAATATATTTAAAAAAAAAAAAAACTTTCTTTCCTTGCTGGTAATTCTTTTTTTCTCTTTCTTTTTTTTTTTTTTACTTTCTTTTTTCTATTCTTTATTGTTTAAACTATTACATATAGTATTGTGGTAATTCTTAAGAAATAATAGCAAGTATTTAAAAATGCTTAGAGAGCAGAAAAGACAAATATGTTTCTGACTTTAAACAAGGAAAAAACAGCTGAAGATTCTTTAGAATATAGATAAAACTTAATGATACTCCCAGGAAAACACGAGACCAAATTATTACAGCAGATCGACAATTAATACTTTGGCCCCTGAGTGAATTCACCAGAATGAATCATATCAGACTAATTTTATTTCTTTTTAAGTTACAGAACTGGTGGGGGAAATGCTGCCAGGTTAATGCTATCATGATAAGACAATGAGATTTCAAGAAGGAACATGACAAAAAGTAGTCAGTAAAACAAAATAGAAAAATAGGAGTTTAAAAGGGTGACTCGTCAGTGAGAGTGAGATGGAACAACAGTGACCTTGCATGAATGAACCCTATACAGGTTCACCTGGGAGCTTTGGGAAAGGGCAGGAAGTTTTTAACCAGGGCATCCTCAGAAAATGTTCAATGATGTATTCATTGTATTCATGTTGACCTGAGAGGGAGCCTGTCGGGTGTGCCAGTGGGATTGTGCTCCTTTCCTCGGAGAATTTTATGAGCAAATTGCAGAATTTACGAAATGTAGAGGTGACAAAGCCCAGAATGATAGCTGAAGTGTTGTTGAATGATAGAATATGCAAAAGTATTGAGAATGATAGATTTAAGCCAACCAACCAGATTAATTGAACAATGACACATTAACAGTATTTAGGTTAAGAATAATGATTCAATTAGGAAAGATTGAGACCAAGTTTGACAGTAGTTTATGTGAAGAAAAGTTAGAAGCTAAAGTTGGCCACAAGCTTACATAATCCAACTGCATTCCAGAACTACTAGAAACATTTATGGAGAATTAAGTTACAATGGTGTAGAAATCAACTCCTAGGAGATGAGTTTTAGTGTGGCCTCTGAGGTCACACTGTCTGTTTTCGGATTTCCTCTCTGCCTCTTTCTAGTGCTGTGCCTTTGAGAAAGGCCTCTCTGAACCTGTAAAATGGGTAGAATAATAGATCTATGTCACAGGGATTTTTTTTTTCATCTTTATTGTTCAGTTTATTAATTACATTGTTCCCTTTTTTCCCCTCTATAGTTCCCCTCTACCAGATACCCATCCTACCCTCTGCCCTCACCCCCCTCCACTGTCCTCTCCCATAGTTGCATGATTTTTGTCCAGTCTCTTGCTGCACTTCCCACACCCCATTTCTCCCCAAGAGTTGTCAGTCCATTCCCTCTCTATGTCCGTGATTCTGTTACATTCACCAGTTTATCCTGTTCATCAGCTTATTAATTCACTTGATTTTTAAATTCATTTGTTGATAGATGTGTATTTGTTGTTCATAATTTACACTTTTATCTTTTTCTTCTTCTTCTTAAAGAATATCTTTCAGCATTTCATATAATATTGGTTTGGTGGTGATGAACTCCTTTAGCTTTTTCTTATCTGCGAAGCACTTTATCTGACCTTCAATTCTGAATGATGGCTTTGCTGGATAGAGTAATCTTGGTTGTAGATTCTTGCTATTCATCACTTTGAATATTTCTTGCCACTCCCGTCTGGCCTACATCATTTCTGTTGAGAAATCCGCTGACAATTGTATGGGTGCTCCCTTATAGGTAACCAACTGTTTTTCTCTTGCTGCTTTTAATATTCTCTCTTTGTCTTTTGCTCTTGGCATTTTAATTATGATGTGCCTTGGTGTGGTCCTCTTAGGGTTCCTATATATTGGGGTTCGGTGCGCTTCTTGGACACCTAAGTCTAGTTCTTTTACCATGTGTGGGAAGTTTTCAGTCACTATTTCTTCAAATAGGTTTCCATTGTCTTGGTCTCTCTCTTTTTCTGGCACCCCTATAATTTGGATGTTGGTATGCTTGAGGTTGTCCCAGAGACCCCTTACACTATCTTCAATTTTTTGGATTCTTTTGGTTTCTTGCTTTTTCAGCTGAGTGGATTTTACCTCTTTGTATTTCAAATCTTTAACTTGGTTCTTGGGGTACTCCAGAGCACTTTTAGGTCTTTGTATAATATTTTTTATTTCAGTCAGTGTATGCTTAATTTCTGGTTGGTCCTTTTTCATATCCTTGAGAGTCTCCTTTATATCCTTGAGGGTCTCCTTCATTTCCTTGTAGGACTCATTCATTTCCACGTTGGTCTTGGTCATTTCCTTGCAGGTCTCGTTCATATCCTTGAGGGTCTCATTCATTTCCTTTGCGGTCTTGCTTATTTCCTTATAGGCCTCGACCTTTTGTTGGAGCCTCTTGAGAAGCCCTATAACCGTGGTTTTGAATTCCATGTCCAGTCGTTTTTTTCCCTCCATTTCTTTCACATCTGATTTCTTTCCATGTCTCTGCATGGTGGCTGCTTCCCTGAGTTGGTCAATTAGCTTTGTGTGGTAGACGTCCTACAAGGGACAGTGGCTCAGCCTCCCCAGTTACCTGAGGTGGATATGGGCTGCACAGTCTTACTGAAGTTAAGCTCAGGTTAATCGTTGTTAGCACTTGGAGGAGTTGACCTCCAGGCCAATTGTCTGTGACATTCAGCTGTGCTCAGGTTGGATGGGCGGAGTCTCCGGGCCAAGCAGACAGCGTTAGCTCCGCCCTATGCGGCCCCAGGGACTCTGTGCCGGGGGCAATGGCCGCCAGCACCTCTGAGAGAGAGCCACTGCGGAGCTCCACTGACTGCCGGGGAGTTCAAACTCTCCCCAAATGAGTCTGCACACCCAACGTCTCACCCAGGGTCGTAAAACAAAGCCATCTGACAATTTCCCGAATGAGGGAGCAAATTGAGAGCACTCTTTACACAGTTACACAGCTGCGCTGTTCCCAAGGTCACGCGCAAGCTCCCTTCTCCACAAGCCGGCAGACCCTGCAGCACCCAAGCTTCGGCGTGCCCTCCCTCTGTCCAGTTTTCACCCCGTGTGATAGTGGGTTCCCTGGACTTCGCCCAGAGCTGGAGAATCAGTCCAGTGGGACATCTTTGTCTCCCCGTTCAAGAAAACTGGCCGGTTTTCAGCCACCCACCCTATCCACTGGCGCACTCCAAACCTCTCTCCGCCCGAATCTTCAACGCTGTCCACTGCCACTCCTCCGAGTCACAGTGTCTTATCTTCACTTTTATTTGTGGAATTTTCACTCTGCCAGCTTTCTGGTGTTTCTGGGAGGTGTTTGTTCTTTCGTTAAGTTGTAGTTTCAAAATTGCTGTGTATGACGGCAAGATAGGTATTTTACCCATGCCGCCATCTTGGTTCCTCTCCAACAATGCCTGTCACAGGGATTTTAAAGAATTAATTTGAATGGTCCGTGTAAAACTCTTAGCACAGAGCCAACACCTAACACACTTAGTCAATGTTTTTATTATTGGTGTTGTCCTTGTAACATTCTAGTTACTGCTTTAAGATGCTCAGAATCTGCCTGGCTCAGTGGTTGAGCATCGACCTATGAGCCAGGAGGTCATGGTTCGATTCCTGGTCAGGGTACATGCCCAAGTTGTAGGCTCCATCCCCAGTAGGGGTTGTGCAAGAGGCAGTCGATCAATGATTCTTCCGATTGATGTTTCTATCGCTCC
Organism: Antrozous pallidus; assembly: GCA_027563665.1. Taxonomy (NCBI): domain Eukaryota; kingdom Metazoa; phylum Chordata; class Mammalia; order Chiroptera; family Vespertilionidae; genus Antrozous; species Antrozous pallidus. Next base: position 28,812,764 of record CM050523.1, read on the forward strand.
CTCTCCCTTCCCCTCTGAAACCAATAAAAATATATTTAAGTCAGAATCTATCCTGAAGTGTCAAGTTTATAGATTTTCTTGCTTAAAGAGCTTGTATAGGAACTTAGAGTGCATATTTGTTATTTATTGCTGAATAACAAATTACTCCAAAATTGAGCAGCTTAAATTAATAAGCATTTATCTCAGATATTCTGAGAGTCAGGAATTCAAAGCAGCTCATCTGGGAGGTCTGGTTCAGGATCTCTCAAAGCAGCTGCTGTCAGTATGTCATCTGGGGCTGCAGTGTCACCTCAAGCCTTTACTGGGGGCCAGATAATGGCTCACTCACACAACTTTTGGACAAAGGCTTCAGTTTTTTGCCACGTGGACCTCTCCACTGAGTATCTTCATGCCCTGGCAACTAGCTTCCCCCCGAGTGAGTGATCCAAGAGAAAGAGCAAGTAAGGCAGAAGGTGCAGTGCCTTTTGCGACCTAGCCGGAGTCACATGCCATCCATGTTCTATTCGTCACAGAGACCAAGCCTGAGATGGTGTGGGAAGGGACTTCACAAGGCCATGGATGCCTGAAGGCAGGGATCACTGGGAGCCATCGTGGAGGCTGGCTATTACAGGGAGGTTAATACCAGAGACTCAGATTTGGTGGCTGACTGCAGATACATGAAAGGACTTTTGCATAGATGAGGAAGACTTACTCTGTGTGGCTTCCAAAAACAAAATTCAAGCCCATCACCAGAGATTTCTTTAGAGCTTCATTTGTATTATTTTACTTTTGATGGAAAATAAATATTTCAGCAAAATATAAGGTCTCTGTCCCTGAACCAGTATGGCTTAGAGTAACTAGTGACCTTGATTTGGGAGGGATCCTGCAATATTTCTTTTAAGAACAAAGTACTGATGTGGTGGGTTTACACTTAGGCCATGGTATTTAAACCAAGAATTGCCAACTTTTCATAAGGCAAAGCCTTCAGATCATGGAAGGAGCAGGAATGTGGGCACCGAGTTTTCTCTTTGGGAGTCCCAGCAGATCTTGGAGACAGGGATGAGGATGCAGCTCTGGCGGATGTTGGCCAGATCAGGCTCACATCCACCAGGGGAAACCAGCCAACAATGTAAACACATGCAAAGGACTTCAGACACTGGGCTGGGGATTCCCATGTAGAGAACTGAGGATGCACTCATGTTTAAAACAGCCAAGGAGAAAGTTTTTAAATGGTTAGTGAATTTGGTGAGGTGCTGTTATATTGGTCACTCTGTATACATACAATGTAGGAACTGCCTAGAAGAGAATGAAGCTCTTCCAGGAACATGAAGGGAGATTGGAGCCTACCACTTTTACCCCTCCTTTCTCCCATCTGCCCTTGGACTCCCATTGATATGAGTGACCACTGCAATATGAAACTTTTTCTAATCTTATATCAGTACTCGGTGCTTTGAGAAATTTCTGCCATTGGGTGTACAGATGCGATTCATCCTGCCCCCAGTGCAGTGATCACTCCTCTAGGAGGTGAAGGGATTGTCTTGAGCAGAAACACACTAAAAGCCCAACATTGGAAGGCCAGGGTATGGGAGTGAGGGCAGCCGTGTAGCAGTGGGACTGGGGGAGATATATCTAGAGCCTATTAGTGCCCCAGGAAAAGACACCAGTTAGGGCTACACTGAGTAATGAACTCAGCTCTTACTCCTGACATGGCATGGGTGCTGGGCAAACAAAGGAAGGGAAAAAAACACCACCTCTGACCCAAAGATACAACCCTCTTTGTATTTGCTTTGTCTCCTACTTCTACCAAACAGATTCTTCACCTACAGAAAGTGAGAAAACGTGGCAGAGGAAGGGGAATAAGGTTTTCTTTTCTGTCTCTATTTGGGCCCAAAATATTGAACAGGATCCCACAGTCTCTGATGGAACCTCCCTAATCCCCATCATACTTGACCCAGTAGATTATCCTAGGACCCCCATCACGGACTTCCACCTTGTGGTTGAAGAAAAACCTACAGCTAGTTTTATTATACTCCTTTGTAAATAATCTGTTTTTATTTTCACCTTGATACTTATGAGATTTTTTTCTTGGTAATGAAAACTTATCAAGTTAAATTGAAAGTTAATGTTTTCAGTCTTAAGGAAAGTCTTTTTCAGCTTAAGAAAGTTATCTTTAATTATTTCTTTGATAACGATGTCAACCTTAGTTTGCTTTCTTTTCTTCTTTTGGCATTATTGTTATCTGTATATTGGATCATTTAGTTCTGTGTTTCAGATTTCTTTTTTCTTCTCATTATTTTTGTCTTTGTGTACTTCTGCATTTGGGAGGAAATTGCCCAAGTCTTTTTTTTTTTTTCACTGATTTGATTTACTGTAATAGCCATATAGCCATTCTGTTGCTCATAAGTCCATTGTGAATTCAAAACTGGTTGCCATATTTTTTCATTTCCTTGAAGCTGCTTCTTACTTATAGTTCCATGCTGTCATTTCATAGATGCAATGTCAACTTCTGTCTTGAAGACACAAATTAGGGATTATCCAACATCTCCCATTTCTTAGGAGTAGAGAAAGTCATTGAAATTCCTCAAGAATGATCTTACAGGCAACCCATATCCACCTCAGGTAACTGGGGAGGCTGAGCCACTGTCCCTTGTAGGACGTCTACCACACAAAGCTAATTGACCAACTCAGGGAAGCAGCCACCATGCAGAGACATGGAAAGAAATCAGATGTGAAAGAAATGGAGGGAAAAAAACGACTGGACATGGAATTCAAAACCATGGTTATAGGGCTTCTCAAGAGGCTCCTAGAAAAGGTCAAGACCTATAAGGAAATAAGCAAGACCTATAAGGAAATGAATGAGACCCTCAAGGATATGAACGAGACCTGCAAGGAAATGATCAAGACCAACGTGGAAATGAATGAGTCCTACAAGGAAATGAATGAGACCTACAAGGATATGAATGAGACTCTCAAGGATATGAAAAAGGACCAACCAGAAATTAAGCATACACTGACTGAAATAAAAAAATATTATACAAAGATCTAAAAGTGCTCTAGAGCACCCCAAGAACCAAGTTAAAGATTTGAAATACAAAGAGGTAAAATCCACTCAGCTGAAAAAGCAAGAAACCAAAAGGATCCAAAAAATTGAAGATAGTGTAAGGGGCCTCTGGGACAACCTCAAGCACACCAACATCCAAATTATAGGGATGCCAGAAAAAGAGAGAGACCAAGACAATGAAAACCTATTTGAAGAAATAGTGACCAAAAACTTCCCACACCTGGTGAAAGAACTAGACTTAGGTGTCCAAGAAGCGCACCGAACCCCAATATATAGGAACCCTAAGAGGACCACACCAAGGCATATCATAATTAAAATGCCAAGAGCAAAAGACAAAGAGAGAATATTAAAAGCAGCAAGAGAAAAACAGTTAGTTACCTATAAGGGAGCACCCATACGATTGTCAGCGGATTTCTCAACAGAAATGATGCAGGCCAGACAGGAGTGGCAAGAAATATTCACAATGATGAATAGCAAGAATCTACAACCAAGATTACTCTATCCAGCAAAGCTATCATTCAGAATTGAAGGTCAGATAAAGTGCTTCACAGATAAGAAAAAGCTAAAGGAGTTCATCACCACCAAACCAATATTATATGAAATGCTGAAAGATATTCTTTAAGAAGAGGAAGAAGAAAAAGATAAAAGTATGAATTATGAACAACAAATACACATCTATCAACAAATGAATCTAAAAATCAAGTGAATTAATAAGCTGATGAACAGGATAAACTGGTGAATGTAACAGAATCACGGACATAGAGAAGGAATGGGGAGAAAGGGGGTGTGGCAAGTGCAGCAAGAGACTGGACAAAAATCATGCAACTATGGGAGAGGACAGTGGAGGGGGGTGAGGGTGGAAGGTGGAATTGGTACCGGGTGGAGGGAAGGTATAGGGGGGAAAGGGAACAATGTAATTAATAAACTGAACAATAAAGATTTAAAAAAAAGAATGTTCTTACATAATTAATATTTTCATGTGGTCAGTAATTTCTTGCATCATCATCATTACAAAGACAAAGCAGTACCATGATTTATCGTATGCAGATTTAAACCTAGATTCCTAAAAGACCACTTTTTTATAAAACTGCAGATCAATCTGTGAGTAAAATAGTAAAAAGAAAAAGTAGTTTAAGCAGTCAAGTTTATAATGTTGTGAGGTTGTAATTTTAATGATGTTTATTTTTGAACTCTAAAATGTTCATTTTATAATGTTTAGAAAATTATAAAAGAAAAAATAATTGCCCATAATCCCACCACACTGTTTTTCCTCTGGAATATAATCTTAATTAAAGGGCTTTTACCTTAGGTCAACCAAAAGCCATCAATATAAGACTCAGATGAAAAAGGAAGAGTCATATTTTTGTTATGGGACAAAGTTCCAGTCAGAAACTCACATCAATCTTTTTAAGGGTACTGAGCTTTGCCAGAAATGTACTTCCTTGCTTCCGATGGAGAGTATCCTTCATCCATGCAGACTACAACTGCAGACTGTAAATGAAAAAGGCATCTGTCAAAAGTTCTGAGAGCATAGATTGTTCTAGAAAAACAATTGTCCCAGTAGTGCTTACATGTATTTAGTGTAGAGTGTTTGAAGGATAATGGTTCAAAGACTCAACAAGAGGAAGCATTTTTTTCTTAAGGGTAAATTAAGGATTTCCTGCCAAAAACTTCACCTAACAACTTTTATATAAAAAACAACACAGACACTCATATTCTGCAAAGCCAGGTAGCCCTGGGCTCCAACAGGGCTCTTCCTCCAACAAAGCCAAACCAGAATTCCCCGTCCAGCAGGACTTGGCACCAGTTCCCTGAGCCGTTCACGTTCTGGTTCAACACTGGCTGACAAGAGCCAAACACAGATATCCTTGTGTACTTTGTAAATGGAAATTTGAAGTGAATTATTTTCTAAGTGCTGGTTGACACCCAAGAGGATGTAATTAGAATAAGGGACTTTCTGGTTTGAAGATAGGAAAGAAAGACATGATCTGTCTCTTTGAAATGAAATTATTAAATAGTAAAAGAGAGAGAAGAGGTTTGGTTTTCAGTCTTCAAAGCAAAAGCATGACCTGCAATTTTCTTAATTGTTTTTTTTTTGGGGGGGGGGGGTTGCAGGGGGAGTTGTCTTTAAATTACTAAGGCCAAGGCAGGGATAGAAGGAGCAACCTGGGAGCTAGAGAGTGGGTTCATGAAGAGGAAGAGGGGCTCAGTGTGGGGGAAGCAGTCATCTGTGTCTCGTTCATTTCCCTTCTATTTCCATCCCATTTTAACCCATGATGGATCTAGAATGCAGTTTGGAGGCTACCTGGGGTATTTCATATGTGCCTCTCCCTTCCTCATGTCCTTTGAGGAAGGAAGTAGTGTTATTGGTTGAGAGCTGGGTGCAGGTAAGAAGCCAAGTTGAAATATGTATGCTTTGCATCTTTAGATGAATATGCTCAGACTCTGGTTTTATCCCATACTACACATGATTTCACTGAGATTTTAGATTCCTGAAGTCTCTACTAATTAAAACCATTTCACCTTGGGACTTTTAGCTCTTAATTCTAAAATAGCCCTGACGATTTCCATGGTAATTTCTGATTTGTTTATAGTGCACATAAGGATTTCTTAAGTCTCAATTCATTCATTCATATTCTCTCTCTCTCTCTCTCTCTCTCTCTCTCTCTCTCTCTCTCTCTCTCACACACACACACACACACACACACACACACACACACACTGAGGTGTCAAGGTGATATATTAGGAAGAGCGAGATCTTTAGATACAAGCAACCATGAGTTCTGGTTTGGGTCCTGCATTTACTAACTTAGCAGCACTGACAGCCTCCACTCCCTGGGCTTCACTTCCACCTGTAAGACCAGGATAGCAATGACTACCTCACAGGATTTTTGTGTGGATTAAGTGGAATTCTCTATATACCGGTAAAATGCTACATAGTGCTTGCAGTTAGTAGAAAATTTATTTATAGTAACTATTATTATTAATAATAATAATCAGCAGCAGCAGCATCGTAGTCCAGAACCTCAGAAAATCCACATTTGGTTAAAAGCTCTTACGTACTTCAGGTAGAATATGAACCGAGCGAAGTATTTCTATGTTCATGTTACCTGATTATCTTTTCCCTGTAGGACTAGTAGAGTACCAAAGGTGATGCAAATACTGCCTTTGCCTTCTAACTAAGCACACGCAGGATGAACCCCAATGCAGTCAAATACCACTGGTGACTTTCTCTCTGAATGTGTATCTATTTCCCCATCACACACACATGCTGTGTCACTAATAACCATACCTTTGTAGGAAAGGAGAAAATATGTTGTCTGCTTCTTTACCAATACCTTTCTTTCAATATGGTTCCCTACCATCCTATACCCCTTGGGTTTTATCCAAAGAGAAATGACCAAAGGGAATTCAGTTAACTCAGATGTGGCTTTTTGTTTAATGCTGCAAAAGCAATGCAGGAGTCTGTTTGAGCACTGCTGTGAGCCAGAAGGCCCCCGTCTATGGGCATGAATGCCATGTAGCCCAGAGGTTGGGGGCTCTCCGGGGCAGACTTTGTGGGAACCACCCTACTTTCAGCTACTCTTCAATTAACCATCATCCACAGACATATAGAAATCTCTTTGTCATCTATTTATGTTTTAGAGCCGCTGCTCCCTTGTGGGAATGACAAGTTCCATATGTACAGTTCCCCACTCCTCCCCCAGATAAAGCAGTACTTCCTCTGATTCTCCTAAAAGTGCCCTTTCTGATGACCAGAAGCTGCCTAACAAGTGTTCCCCTTCCTCTGCATGTGATTTGTAGATTGTGATTACATGCCTTCCCATCACTTGTCTTCCTGGATTTGAATAGCATCCTGATTTTCTATGGCTCTTTATTCTCTTGTAATCAGAGAGAACTAAGATAAGATTCCAATTCTAGTACTTTCTAGCTACCTATCTGTTGGCAAGGTTATCCAAGCTATTGTTTTGTTTTCTCATCTAAAAAATAGAGGCTGGTAATGCTTGCTCCAGGTTGGTTAGCAGTTTAATGAGATTACACAGAATCCATGCCTATAAGTGGAGGTAGAGGAATTAAAGCCAGTTTAAGATCAGGGTAAGATTAAGGTCAAATAGGGTAAAAATTAGTGTTTGAAAAGATTGCTATAGAATTAGTTACTCTGTGTTCAGGGATCAGGTTATAGAAAAAAATATGTATTTTATAAGTATAGGAGTTGCTCTCAGGAAATCGAGAATCTTGGGATGAAGAATGTTAGTGACAAAAAATGACACTGCCCTCCTCACCCCATCAGGTGTGTGGTAAGAGGAACTGCAGTGCAGCACTATGAATTACTTTTCTCTTTCATTGCTTAACTAAAATGAATGTCCCTTCTCTCTTAAATGTTATGAAGCCAAACTGTTTTCAAATTCCTTTATATCTATTCTTTTTAAAGTACTCACTGTTCTTGATTTTAAGATGATATGAGTTTGAGCGATTATATTTATCTCATTCTACCACTGCACACATCCCCAAAACAGCAAAATCGAGTTCTCCTTGTTGGTCGGTAGTCCTTGAGACTGAGATGAGTTTCCCACTCCTGCTATAAATGTAACTGGATGACTTTTCTGCACTCTGCTGACTTCCACTGGTCATTTGCAAACTGCCCCCTTGCTCTCTGTCCTCTCACACAGCCTTGGGAAATGCCCTTATTGATTAGCTTCCTTGACAGGCATTCCCCTCTGTGCTAAAGGTCAGTATGTTGCCACACTTGGTACTGACAATGCTCTTCCTCTTAGGGATCATTTGTAAAACTTCTCAGAGTTCTTATTGACAACCCCCTTCCTCCAAATGGCTGAGGACCAGGGTGCCTGCTCACCAGTTTCTATCTGGAGAGGATCCTGTACCATTGGCTTAGCACTTCCGCCACTCCAGGTGTCAGGCCCTCTATACTGGCCTTTCTTCACACGCTGGCCAGTTGTGAAGGTTTGTGTGTTGGATCCTGTGAGCTTAGAGTTCCGTCCCTGCAGAACGAGCTGCTGGCGGCCTGAAGTGAGCCTTGCCCACCACAGAACTAAGCCTAGAACTGTGTGTGATTCTAGCCTGGCCCTACAGTAGAACGGAGGCCTTGGTACCTGGGAGCTTCAGAGAGTGGGTGTCAGCTGTGTACACTCCCCTACTGTCACCAGGGGCTGCTTGCTGACTCCCATCTTGGTTAAGTTAATCTACTGCCTTTTCTCCTAGACATTCCAGAAGCATTTGTTGGCTTTGCCTTTGTAGTGTCTAAGAGCAAAATTATTTAGTCCAAGGTCAAAAACCTTGGCTGAGAGTTCCTACTACAAAGCCAGGCATCGTTATTAAATTGTCAGAAAATTATGAGAAAGTTAGTCATGACATTTGAGGAAGTAATGAAATGGTTATAAATGATGTAAGCTTCCTAACGGACTAACGTGTTTGCAACTTCTCACATCTAGAGAAGAGAGTGAGGAGCCACAGCCTCAGCTGGCCACCATCCACCAGCCGAGCAGAAAGTCCAATTAGGGCTGTTTTGAAAAGGGGGTGACTGTACTTGGTGGTGTGGATGCAGTTCCCTGGGGAGCAAGGTTATCGGAAGGAGCTGTCCAGATGACTGCCTCCCCATCCCTTCTGAACTGGAGAGACCCCTCCTGTGAATTGATTCTGTGGTTTCCCTGCCCCTTGATTGCTATTCCAGGCCCCTTTTCCCCTGAGTGAAGCTGGGCTCCAGTCCCATTAGTGAGTCCATGGTCTCTGGCCATGGATTTTCACAGCTTCTCCAGAAAACAGTGGTGTCTACAAAACATGCATTTGGTTAACATGTCGGAGGCCTCTTGTAAATTTCAAACCAACAGGAACTGAGCAGCTTTGAAACTCCAGCTGCCAAAGGGCTCAGTATGAGGTCTGTTCTGAAAACCGGAACATTTGATTTTCCAAAACGCCCTGAGTGCTAATCAGACTTGGTGTCTGGAGGAGCCAAGTGCAGGGGCCAGAGCCCTGGGGAAGGGGGCCAGCTCTTCCCTCTGTCTGGACTTCCTGGGGGCCTCCTTGGAGTTTCCCCGTTGACTTTCACTACCTCCCTTTTCCAAGTCAGGATTTTTCCCTCTTTGAGGTGTCTAGGCCTTTCCTTTCTTCACTTGATATTTCCTGGAGTTTTGAGAAAGAAGAGAAAGAAAACTTAAGAAAGAGTGGAAGAAGGTAGAGAAAACATAGGTAGAGGGAAGAAAAAAGAGACAGAGAGGCTGAGTCATTCTCTGGGAAGATGCTGAGAATTTGGGGATTTCCTTATAAAGGTCATCGTTACCTAAATTAATAAGCAAATCCTCAGTGACCACCTACCCTGCCTGGATTCACGAGACTGTAAGGACAGACCTGGCACTCAAAGTAATAACCCCTTTCCTCCCCTCCTCAGCTCTCCCAGAGTCTCATTCCTCCTGGACTTACTGAAGCTGCTGGGAACACCAGTAGGAAGGCTTTGTCTGCCTGGCCTGACCATGCTGCGGTGTGCATTTCCTTTGCGGATTCTGGTGGTATCCGGGACAAACCCCTTTTAAAGCCCCAAAGCAATCACTCCGTTGTGGCATGCTCTGCACTTTGCACAGAGCTTTGAGGTGCATTTGTCCATGAGACTATCCCAGTCGCCTCGATGCCACCCCTTGTCTGTGGCTGGCTCACCCTGAGGCAGCAGTCAGAGCAGAGGCCAGAATGTGGCTCACTCTTGGAACTGCTGTCCGTCTTCTCCTCCCTGTCCACATCCCCCAAAGCTGCAGAATGTGCTGACCCGCCCTTCACATCACACACATTAAACTCCTCTGGGTTAGAGGCCAGGACCGCACCCTTTGTGGAGTCTTGAACTAAATGCTCACTTTTTAAATGTTTGTGGTATAGCAGGGGAGAAAAAGACATGTAGCAGAATAGGAATAGTTAAGTTGCCATGAGTGTGTGTATTGTGTGCTTACACATTTCTAGGTGGTAGATTAGAGATGAAATCTATCCCCTAAGATTTTTTTTATTTCATATTGCCATTTACAAAAGGTTTTCTACAGTGGTTCCTTTGTAATCAGGGAAAAGATTTTAAAAATCAAGTGAGCATGATAATCGACTAGCATCGAGCTCCCTCGGTCCCTCAGCACGTTTGGTTACGTCAGACAGATGAGATTGTAGAGGACTAGCAGCCCCGTCCTCGCCTGGTCTGTGACAGCAGAGGGCAAAATCAGCACTTAGCTGCTGTCATTGTGATGGTGGCATGGAGTTTTCTCGTCCGCTGGCCTCTTAGGCTTCTTAGTGAGCTGTGTGAAGGATGGAGATGGTTTCCATTGGCTGATGCTTCTGCATTGTCTTTGGGAGTGTGTGAAGGATGTCATTCACCACAGCACATGAAGTCCTCTTCAGAAGCAGCCACAGAAGAGAAGTTGCTGTCTGACCATAGACTTGGGCAAAACTGAGCCCATCCTGCCCATGCAGTATGGGTACATTTCTATCTAATGTGCTGTGTGCATCCTTGCTTGGACTGCTAGAGGCCACAGAGCTGGATCCACCACTCAGCTTCGGCACACGCATGTGATTTTCTGATGCTTGTCTGCGTGCATGGCCTGATACCTACCTTTATTTTCCTTTGCCCATTTATCTTCATTCCTTTCTCACTACCAGTGTCTGCCTCTGTTTCTTCCTTTTTCCCCCCTTCCTCCCTCCCTTCTCTGCCTCTTTCTCTATCTCTTCTCCTCTGTGTGTCTCTGTGTCTATCTCCCTCCTTCCCCCCCTTCCTTCTCTTTTCCCTTCCTGTGTGTCTCTTCTGTCTCTTTTTCTCTTCCTCTCTCTCTCCCCTTCTCATACACGCATGCACGCACACACACTCCCACACACTCATACACCTTTCCCATCTGCATTCTCTTTTTAAGGTAGCATTTTTATAAAGCCTCCTCAAATCATTAATGAGAAGAGGCAAATATCCATAAAACCGTAAGACAGTGACAGTGAGTCTCCTCCTCACCAGTTTGGAGAGCAGTGTTCCCAAAAGACGGATCCAGAGGTTTTCTTTCCAGTATATTTGATTGAGCTGACACTTGACCGCAAAAGAACTTCAGCAGGTTCAGGCCTTTTAGTGCAATAGGAGTTTGAATTGCTGGAAGATGATCAGCTCCTAAAAGGATGCCTTTAGGGATCCCTGTCATTTTTGTCTCTAAGAGGCCTTTTGTCTCCACCTTTTTTTGGTTACTGTTGTTTCCTGTGTAATACAGACCTGTGTCTCAAACAGTAATGAATTTCCTGGAGGGCAAACGGTACTGATATGAAATCTATCTCAAACCTGACTTTTAAAAAAGCATCTGGAGAGCATGCCTCACAGATCCCTGGGCCCTGCCCCAGAGGTCTTAATTCAGTAGGTCTGGTGTGGGGCCCAGGAACTTGGCTTCCTAACAAGCTTCGGGAAGGTGAAGCTGCTGGTCCACAGAGCCAGCTCCAAGCCCTGGCAAGGGACTCCAACCAGCCACGTAGAGATGGTTGTCTAAATGGCCTTTTGTAGAGCTTATCAAAAGCCTTTTCTATGGTCTAAATCGAATCAGATTTGCTAGTCTCTAGCCCTTTCATCTTCCCATGTTCACTCCATGACAAGTTTAGTAAGCACAGAGGAGCCATGAGTGTGTGTATTGTGTGCTTACACATTTCTAGGTGGTAGATTAGAGATGAAATCTAACCCCTAAGATTTTTTTTTATTTCACATTGCCATTTACAAAAGGTGTTCTACAGTGGTTCCTTTGTAACCAGGAAAAAGATTTTAAAAATCAAGTGAGCATGATAATCGACTAGCATCGAGTAAATTATAGCAGACCTTACCAGTGTCTACTGTCAGCAAGTGCCCAGCCTTTTATCAACCACCCAAGGCTGGGACTTGCAGGTAACTGATCAGCCAAGGCAGTTGGCCCTTGTGTCCTGCAGACTGCTGCTAGACAGGGCCATGCTGCCACCAGGAGGAGCAAGGTTGGCCAGCAGCCTTGGATGGACATCACCTGGCTTTGGGCTTCCTGTTTTGTCCTCACATGTGGAAGTAGCTAACATTAAAGGCTAATGGGACATTTGGACTTTTAGGCACACTATACTGATTTTATGGGGGGAGGGGGAACTTGTGTACTAGAGGGGAATCTTATCACATATAGGACTTCATTAGCATCTTGGGTTGTCAGTGATGGTAATAGCAACAATAACAGTTGAGTGATATGTAACAGGCAGTTGAGTACAGTATGGATCAAGCTTTGTCTCATTCAGCCTCAGAGCCACTGATGAGGCAGGTGGATTCCCCATCTTATAGAGTCCCAAGCAGGCTAGGAAAGATCAAGTACTTCCTCCAGGTGGCAGAGGCACGATTCAAACCTGTGCCTCTCTTTCTCCAAAGGCCATGCTCATAACCAACCACTAAGTCTCTCTCAACTTCTGTATTAAGGATTCTGTTGTAGTTTGAACCTCTGTTTTTTTCCCCTGGAATCATGAAATTTCCAAAATTGACACTTATATGAAGCAACTAATGAATAGAAATGCAGCAATGTGATGTTAATACCAAGTGGTGGTCTAGAACCCCACGATATGAAATGATCTGCCTTTTCTCAAAGAACAAGAGCTCCAAGAACATTTTTTCTGAAAAATGAGTGGCAAAGACCCATTTCCCAAGTACCCAGAACACAAGCATAAGAGGACCTTTTGAAAGAAACAACAGAAACCATCTACCATGTTATCTTGAAATAGTTAACAAGTGTGTCTCACAGGTTATGTGGCCAAAATGAGGCTACTGGAGTCTAATTTGATAAATCCAAAGTTATGCCCTTTGGGCTGGTCCATTGATGTGTTTGTGTGTTTTTCCTGACAGTGCCCCTGGCTGGCTATTTTTATTCCTTTCTAAAGGCCAAGGAAGGAAAACCCTGAGAGGCTTGGTAATGCCCCTGGCTCTTGAGAGTTATGGGTGTTGGGGCTGTGAGTAGGACCGGTCTCTGCCCCCGACTCTGTTCTCTTTCCCTCCCTGCCCCCCTCAAAGCTTTCCCATTACTGCCTCTGCTGCTCCCTGTTGGACTTCTGTGCCTAAGTCATCTTCATGGCGTAATCTCCCATGCCCACCACCCCAGCAGCCCTGCTACCATTTGCATGTATACCCTTCCTAGACTTTATGTTTGTTTCAGCACAATGACACTATACAGACCATCTTGGAAATGCACCTAATTTCCAATAATGTATCCTAAACACCTTTTTATATCATTAATGCAAAAGCATTGGTTTAATGGCTATCTAGTACTCTTTTGTACCTCTCTTCTGGTTCCATGTGCTTAAAACAAATTTTTATGAAGGCTATCTTTAAAATTTGGTCACTGTTGCCCAGCCAGTGTGACTCAGTGGTTGAGCATTGACCTATGGATTCTGGGTCAGGGCACATGCCTGTATTGCAGGCTCAATCCCTAGTAGGGGGGGCGTCCAGAAGGCAGCCAATCAGTGATTCTCTCTCAGCATTGATATTTCTATCTCTCTCTCCCTCTTTCTTCTTCCTTGAAATCAATAAAAATATTTTTAATTGTAAAAATAAAATTAAAAATGGTCACTGTCACTTCGCAAAGCAAAATTAGGTCACTTTGTGGTAGTAGACTTTAAATAGTAAAATGGCTCTGGTGTCTCTGACTCACACAGAATCTGGTGGGGAGGTTGTTTTGTTTGCTACAAAGGTAAATAAATAAAGCCCTGCTGGCCAGCATATGCTGTCAAAGGCACTAGTCCTGGACTGGCTGAGAGAGAAGTGAAAACTGTGGAGGGGGTGCTGTATGTACCAGAAATCCCAGCCGGCCCCTCCTGACCAGTGGGGGCCAGCAGGTATGTCTTCCTGTACTGTGAATCTGAATCAAATGTCTTTTCTCTCCCCAGCAAATCCACCCATGGCCGCAGCTGTGGTTTCCTACTTTAATGATTGCCCAGATTCCCACAGTCAGTTCTGCTTCCATGGAACCTGCAGGTTTTTGGTGCAGGAAGACAAGCCAGCATGTGTGTAAGTGTCCCCTGGGGTCCTGGGGTTCTGGGGCTGGGGGCAGCCCGGCAAACAATTCAAAGAACATTTCCCTCCACGAAGTTCCTGGGGCCTGACATGTTGGAGGATCAAAACCCAAATGATGTAAAAGCCACGTTCTAGGGCCCCAGTCCAGAGTTACTGAGTCAGAACTCCCGTGGAGCCTGGAGCCTGGGAAGCTGCATTTTAACAAGCATCTCAAATAACTGCCTGATTCAGCAAAGTCTGAAAATTCCTGGGTTCAAATTTAATTCATAACATAGAGATGTTGGACAGCAAAGCACTGGGTTGGATCTTTAGAGTAGCCAGAGATTCTAAGATGAGGTCTTTGCCCTGTAGCATCTTTACATGCAGCTAATAAAATAAACAAATGCACATGCAAAGGATTAGTGGCAACAGAACAAGAAAGAGCCTGGAAATAAAGATGCATGCCAGGACATGCCAATTGCCACATGAGGCTGAGACTCCTACAGAGCTTTGTAAAGAGTACCTGAGCCCCTCCCCAACCTCCTGAATCAGAATCTGTAGGAATGTGACTCGGAAGTCACATTAGTTAAGAGCCACCAGCCATGGTCAGCTGGACCGGGAAAGAATGGCTCAGGAAGGCTTCCCAGAGCAGGTGTTGGGGCTGGCGTGGTGGGGAGAACAGAGGTTACTCCAGGCTTGAGTGTCAGAGACCTGCTGTTACAGGTCAGTGCGGCTACAGCAGGCAGGAGATGAGGCTGAAGACGAAGGGGAGGCCAGGGCCTGTTGGAAATGAGCCTTTAGTCTGCAGGCAGTGGGAGCCGACAGTTTTGGAAAGGAATATTTTAAGAAAATTAATCTGTCTATACTAGAAAATTGTTAGGTGGCCTTATACCCAACATGGGCACTATTGATATTGGGGCTGGATAATCCTTTGTTGTAGGGGTTGATCTGAGCATTAAAGGATGTTAGCAACATTCCTGGCCTCTACCAACCAGATGCCAGCCAGTAGCACCACCACCCCATAGTCACAACAATCAAAAATGTCGCCAGATATTGCCAAATATCCCAGTGCGGGCGGCAAAACCACCCCTTCCCCCTTAAGAACCACCCATCTATATGAAGTTACCATTCTAAAGGTTGAAAATGGTTGAAAGTCAGCTAATTCAACGTAACAGTACCAGTAGATAATACTAAATGTTAAAAGCTAGCATTTGTTGAGCTTTTGTTCATGCCAGTCACCATTCTAAGCACAACCATGCAAACTTCATAATGATCTCGTATTGTAAGCACAGACAGGCTGAGTCCATAACCATGATGCTTAAGAATATCAAAAGTGCCCCAGACTCCTTTGCCCTTGTTAGGGAAGCCCCGCTCACCTTACTTGTCCCCCTGGAGTGAAGAGAGGCCCCAGTTTTTAGTGTTGTGTGACAATAACAGTGTTGTGTCTCTGGCGGTCTCGTGTTGATCAGTTGAAGAGAATAAAGGGAGAGCTGTGGCAGTAAGTAGTGGTTTTGTCCTTCCTGAGGTGTGGCTGTGTGAGCTGAGCAGGCCCCTTGGTGCCTCCAAGCCTCACCTGGAGAAGCACACTGGCCACCTTCCTCCTGGAGAAACTACTGTGTGAGGTTCCCAGGTCATGTCTACAGAGCGAGGAGCCCTTCCCACCCCATAAATACAAAGCACAATGATGATAGTAGTCACAGTCATTATTTACTATTATCATTCTTATTAAGGTACACAGAGGGGCCCCTGGGGGACTGATGGGGTTGTTTTTGTTAGCAGCCTGGTCATTGTGGAAAAACACTGGCCCTGGAGGAAGTGTTGCCTCTTGGCCCAGATATCAGGAAAACTCCCAGGACAGCAGCTAGAAGGCCTTCTCCCCTGCAGGTACCCAGTGCAGGAGGTCAGGAGGCTGTCCCTGGCTGTGCCTTGAGAGGATCATCTTCAGAGAGAGAGGGCAAGTCTTCGCTGAGTTCTGATCCATTGTGTCCAAAGCTCAGTTTTTTCCTTCCCCCCAGATCAGGGGCTGGCGTAAACTTTCCGAGAGCTGGCAGGCTCCAGCCTGGGTCAACAGTCCAGCCAAAGCAATAACCTCATATGTAGCTAGGACCCCTATCACTGGAGGAAACCTTCTCTTGTTCTCCTCAGTCTGGATCCCAAGCCTTGCTCTTGTCCATCACATTTACACACCATTACATTGCTGTCTCTTCTCCATTCACATTATAAATATTACTATGTAGTAATCTCTCAATAAAAGCCATAGCTAGTGCCAGGCATGGCTGTAGCACACCACATATATTTAGTATTATTTTATTAACATTTAGTATTATTTACTGGCTCATGGAGTCCTCACAGCTTCCCTTTCAAGTAGGGATTCTTGCTCTTATTTTATAAATGAGAATACCAAGCCAGCCCAGGGATTGTAAGCAACTTGCCTAGAGTCCCGGGGCTAATAAGTGGTAGAGCTGGCAACCAGGTGATCAATTCCAAACCCAAACCCATGTTTTCAGCCACTGCCCTGGAGGGCATGCTGCCTCAGCCTCACAAAGTTCACCTGAAATCACTAATCCTGATTTCCAGGAAAGGTGTTGGCACCTTCCCCCTGCAGGTAAACCTTCCTCCAGAGAAAGACCGGAGTCATTTCCCAGTTGGTTGCCCTGATCACAGACTCCTAAGGAGTTCTTCCTGTGGGCCCAGTGCGGGGGAGGGGGGGCTCTATGGAAACAGCCAAGACAGTTTTGCAGTTTGGGAAAGCTGGCCTTCTTTGGGGAGGCACAGCCGTATAAGCAGTGACCATCTCTTTACCTCAGTTTCCCCACTGGGTCTTGGTGGCACTCAGCCCACAGACATGGTTTGTGTGGCAGTAAATGACAACCGGCGTTGTTCTTTGGTGGTTTTACTTAGCTGTCAGCATTTTGGAAGTCATGTTTTACAACTTCATGCAGAGACCCAGCTTCTCTAAATAAACACAGGGCTTGCCCTCTCCAGTTCTCCAGGCTTCTCTTCTGTACTACAGGAGCTTGTAAGCTCGGTGAGGGCAGGACACCTTATGCCTGTTGTATTTACAGTACCTAGAAGTTGTTCTCATTACTCAATTCCCACTAGACCAGAATCTCAGCATACAGAGAAAGCAGAACATTCTGTCCCTGATCTTAAGACCTGCCCCAGCTTTGGGGAGATGACAAATACATTCTGGTCAATAAAACTGACATACCTTGAAGTAAGGCCTCATCTTTCATGGCCTTATAAAGAAAACCCACAGTGACCCAAGATCATAGTCTCAAAATGGGAGTTCTTTCTACAGTACTGTCATCCTTAAGCTTTGTATTCCATAAGACCAATAAATAGGCTTTCGGTTTTCAGACAATCTCAAGTGACCCCTCACACTAAACTATGAGGTCAAGCAAAGACATTCAAACAACTCATCAGAGATAGCCAAAAGTAGTGAAAACTGGCCTTAAACATTTGTGCTTCAGATGAATCCTAGATTGTATTTTATGTTTCCCTTTAATAAAACTCTGCTGGTACCCAACCACATCAGGAAACAAATGGGAAAAGAATTCCCAAGACAGTAAAGCCATAGAAATGTGAGCTCAGGACTTGCACATTATTTTCCCTGGGGCAGATTCCATACTGTTGGTCTGCTGCCTGCAGATGCTTTCAAACAAAGAAAAACAGTTGAAGGAAGCCACCCAAGCTACAAGTGACAAGATTTAAAGGTTCTCCTGTCAGCAGCCAGTGGCAACTAGTTTGAAGTTGAAAAGTTTCTCACCTGTTCAGAACAGCTCCTCCTTCCTCCCTGACTGAACTCCCTGACAACTTTCCCACAGCAAAGTGTGAAAACAAAGTCCCGTTGGCCAAGGAAAACATTCCATATGGCCCGGCCACAGCACATTCCGGTGGGATCTAAACACAGTCAAACACCAGAGAAAAGTGATTGTTGCGTGTGACCAGGAATACCACCTGTCAATCCTGGTCTCTTGGAAGATTTCTTGTTGGTGCTTGAGCCACTTTATCTAGATCAATTCTCACTTCAACAGCCAGCAGGTGGTGGGCCCCCCGCCAGGTTAAGAAGTTATGACATCACTACCATCCACATGTCTCAAGAAAGTGTGTCCACATTCTCTTTTTGTCTACTCCACCAGAAACAGAAACTGGGGGGGGGGTCACACACTAGGTGGGATAGCATGTCAGTTAAAGGCACAGATTTGAATGTCAGACAGACCTAAGTCTCAAGTGACTTAGTCCTATTAAGCCTCAGTTTCTCTGTGTATAAAATGAGGACACTAGTACTTCACAGGATTGTGATGAGGACCCTGTGACCATACTGCAGATAGAGCCATTGCTGTTCAAGACCAGAGACACTAACAAGACAGCCAAGGCTATTTAAAGTAATTTGTTTCTCAGTTTCTAGCCATTTCCTTTTTAAAAAAATGTATCTTTATTGATTTCAAGAGGAAGGGAGAAGGAGAAATAGAAACATCAATGATGAGAATCACTTATTGGCTGCCTCCTGCACACCTCCTACTGGGGATCGAGCCTATAACCCCGGCACGCACCCTTAACTAGAATGAAACCTGGGACCCTTCAGTTTGCAGGCTGAGACTCTATCCACTGAGCCAAACTGATCAAGGCTCAAGCCACATTTCAAGCACCCAATACCTCTAGAGCAGTGCTTCTCAACCTTTCTAATGCCGTGGCCCTTTAATACAGTTCCTCATGTTGTGGTGACCCCCAACCATAAAATTATTTGTGTTGCTACTTCATAACTGTAATTTTGCTACTGTTAATGAATCATAATGTAAATATCTGTGTTTCTGATGGTCTTAGGCGACCCTGCTAGCGGTTCTCAACCTGTGGGTCACTGCTATAGAACCTAAGACCACCGGAAAACACAGATATTTTCATTACAATTCATAACAGTAGCAAAAATATAGTTATGAAGTAACAACAAAAATAATTTTATGGTTGGGGGTCACCACAACATGAGGAACTGTAATAAAGGGTCACGGCATTGGAAAGGTTGAGAACCACTGCTCTAGAGGCTGAGGTGCTAGACAGCATAGATAGAGACTGTTCCCATCATCTCAGAAAGTTCTATGACCCAGGACTGGAGAAATTCAAGCCCAGTTCCCAGCAGAACATAAGAGCAGTTGGCATCAGGACTAACTCCATTGTAATCAGGTTATTGCTGCCATTACCACAGCTGAAGGACATTGAAAGATTCTGCTGAAAGAAGCAGTGAAAATCAGGTAGACCATGGTACCAGGTCTATCCCATGAGGCCTGTAAACCAGAGCTGCAAAGGAAGTCTTTACTCCATCCAGCCCACTCCTCCCCAAGCCCCAGAAGCAGAGAGGCTATAGGACTTGGCCAAGCCTATTGGCCAGTTCTAAAGAGGCCACGAATGGGTGAGGCCAATACAGATGTCCTTGGGCTCAGGGGCCTCACCCCCACCCCTGCCCTGTGGATTTTCTTCATATTAAAGGCAAGTTGGTGTAAACATATTTCTGAAGCCAAGGGCAATTTGGTCCTTGGCCCCCATATTAGACTGTCTTGGGACCTGTGCCAAAAGGCTTGGCTAAAAATCAGAGCATTAACCTCCTGCCAGAAAGGACATCATTGTTTATGAAGACAACATCTCTCAGGAGCCTTAAAAATGCTCCCATCCTTTATTTACATCTTTAGCACTTAGCACTCCCTTTGTGCCAGGCACTTCACAAGATATTAACTCATTTAGTGCTCATAACAACTCTGTGAGGTGAGTACAGTGACGACCACATTTTAAAGAGGTGGAATGGATGGCACAGACTGATTCAGTAATTAGCTCAAGGTCACACAGGCATTAAGTAGGAAATGGGATTTGAACCCATGGTAATTTGGCTCCAAAGTCTGTACTGTGTTGTACCAACTTGTAGGACCCTATCCTAAGGAAGTAATACCAAATGCAAACTTGGTATCTTTCTCTTTCTGCTGTATACAAAGATAATCACCTGGCTTTAAGTATCAACTCAAAACTGAATCAGCCTAAATGGTAAGGATTTGGTGAAGCAAACCGTGTACATAAAAGAAAAAGCCCTCAACAGAGGAGAATGAAAGACATATCATAGATACTTTCACTCTTCTTGTTAAAACGGAGACCTACAGCCACAAAATTTGCTTCTAGGAAAAGCACCAAAGTAACCTTCAGACATAATCAGGGACAAAAATACAAAGGCTGGAGCATGTTGCCTTTTATCTCCAGCTACACTTGCTCTATTTGCAGCTCAGACAACCTCCGCAGCTCAGACAAACTCCTTGCCTTCCTGAGCTACACTTTCTTTTTTTTATGCACTTCTTTCTTTTTGGTTCTTCTTTTGGGAAAAAAATAGCCTAAATGTAATTCCAAAGCCTCATTTTCAGCATTGTGAAGACAAAACAGCATCCTAGAACCTTGTGTTTGGCAAAACCTGCTCTAGACAGATGAGATTGAATGGTCAAATTATATTTTTAAAAAGTTCAGTCCTACACATTTCCCATTCCCCTCTGTGATAGATAAAATAACTCTTATTCAGATTCCTGTTGTAAATAGGAGTACAACATCTCTGTTTCTCCTGCACTTGATTTAAGGTGGCCCATTTTATAGCCACCACACCCCTGAGGAAATGCCCAGTGGCAGGGTGGGAAGAGGAGAGAATGGGGGAGGGAGCAGGAGAAGTGGCATATTTTGAATTATTGGTCCTTGATTCCTTATACTTAAATGACAGTCCTACCTCAATGGTTCTTAGGTCTGACTGCACACTAGATCGCCTGGGCACACAGAGCAATGGGGTGGGCATCTCCTGGCTTGAAGTATCATCTCAAGGACCTTGGCCCTGGCTCATTTCCCTGAGCTTCCCAGGGGGTTCTTATGTGCAGTCGGGTACATAAGAGTGCCTACCTGAGGTAAAGGAGAGGATAGCAGCTGGGTCAAGTGTCATTCATTTGTGATCAGGTGAAGTGACTCTTCCCTTCCTTGTGTAACTTGTACCTAAAATAATCAGCATAATTAAGTCTAATATTAGTAGAAGCTTGGGATGTTTTAAAAAAAATACCAAAAAAAATAGTCACCGACCTTTTCTTTTCCCCCCATCTGGGAAGCATCCCCATTATTAGAAATGATTGAGGCAGAGAAAGGATCTCCTCTCCACCTCAAAGCCAGAAGGTCTAAATTATGGTTCTTAACTTCGGCTGCCCAGTAGAATCATCTGGGGGCTTTAAAAATCAGGATGCTCAGGCCTTATTCCCAGAGATTCAGATTCAGTTGGTCTAGGCATTGGTCGGCAAACTGTGGCTCTGTTGACTAATGAGTTTGCCAACTACTGGTCTAGGGTGTGGCCTGGACATCATGATTTTTTTCAATCTTTCCAGACAATTCCAATGGGCAACTAGAGTTGATGTCACTAGTAAAATCTTCATGGTGGCTGTCAACTCTGCCTTCATCAGAATTGCCTTTGGCCTTTTCTTTAGAAGACCCCATTTTCAGAGTGATTTTGACCTGGGATGTGCTAGGAAAGCCCAAGCATCTAGACCACAGGTTATTCTGCCTCTCAGCTACATTTGGGCTGCTTGGGGCTAAGACTTGCTATTCTCAGAGCTCACCTAGGCCATGACCTGAAGTCTTACCTATTAGGCAGTCACCTGGGTGCCTCCTTGCCTCACTGGGTACGTTTTCATTCAGAGCACGTTGGGCTCCCTAACCCAATGTGACTGAGATTTGAGTACAATAAACACTTGAGTGACACTCACCCTCCACAAAGTACAAAATCCACCTATTAACTTTTGATTCCCAAAAAATTTAGATATCCCTGGGTATCACATGGGATTAATTTCCCACCAACATTAAAATCTGCAGATGTTCAAGTCCCCTATATAAATGCTATAGATGAATGCATATAATCGACCTACATATCCACGGACTCGCAACCAGGGTTCACAAACAATACAGGTATTTATTGAAAAAAAATCCATATATAAGTGAACCATATAGTTCAAACCTGTGACATTTAAGGTTCAACTGTATTTGCAGCTGTAACACTAAGGTGGCAGGCAATAGTGTTGGCATGAAGACATTCTTCATGTACTAGGACCATTGCTAGGGTTGTTTTGAGGCAGGCAGAGCTGATTGTGAAGGACCCAGAACACACAAATGTATCTCTGGTAGGAAGAACATGGAAAGTCAACAAAATGTGGCCTAGCCCAGGATGTTCTCTTTCTCCAGGGCATCTGGGGCATCTTTGCAATTTTCCATACTTGATGGGGCAGTCAGCACCCCATATTTCTTTTTGTCATGAGGTTTGTGAGTTTGTCATTAAATCACTATCCTAGAATATCATCCAAACTAATTTGCATTACCCCAGAAAGATAGCCTTCATAGTTGAGAGTATTGGTTTTTAAACTTCTAGAAGTTGTCATTTCCTAATATGCAAAACAAGGTAAATATAGCCCTGACCTTATATGCTCTCTGATTGTTGGGATTAAGAAGTAATTTGCCCTGACTGGTGTGGCTCCATTGGCTGGGTGTCGTCCTGTGCACCGAAAGGTCACCAGTTCAATTCCTGGTCAAGGTACATGCCTGGTTGCTGGCTAGATCCCCATTGAGGGATGTGCACGAGGCAGCAGATCAATGTTTCTCATCTCTCATCAATGTTTCTCTCTTTCCCTCTCTCTCTCTCTCTCTAAATAATAATAATAATAATAATAATAATAATAATAGATAATAGATCATTTATATAGGAGTTTAGCCTACTGCCTTGATAAATGATAGGTGCTGTAATTAGAACCTGGCTGCCACCCTTTTATTTAAATGGGATTTCTTAGAATTCCCAGCATTCATTTGTTAATTCATAGGGTTTTCAGAATCAAGTGGTTGGGGAGGTGGTAGGATTAGTCTCTCCCATAGCCTGAAGGTTAAAAGAAGAACATTTCAAGCTTCATAGGTGTTCACCCTCCTATAAACTGGACTTTTTACAAATATTTATGCTAATCCTCATCACTACTCTTCTCTAGAAGGAAGCTGCACTAATATTGTCTACAGAGAAGTGCTATTGGCTTGGCTGCAACTCCTGGTTAGAAATCTAACTATTCAAAGCCCAGGCTCCCCAGCCTATTCTGTTCAGTGGTTTACCAGTTTTTGTAGAGCTAGGTCTTGCCCACAAAAGCATGGAGTCTGCCCTACAGTGAGTCTAGCGAAAGGGCAGTCAGATAGGTGGGCATAGTCCTGAAGGCATTCAGAGGAGGAGGAGAGGTTAAAGGAGAGCATGGAAAGAGCTATGAAAAATGAATGGATGGGTGACTGGGTCTGTAAGTTACATCTTTTTGGAGAATGCAATATTTGAGATGGAATCTGAGAAGGAAGAGTGAGTAATAATTGTCCAGGCAAATAAGGTAATAGGAGTTGAAATGGGCAAGTGGGACGGTAGTTAGTATTCACTCATTAGGCAGGTGTGTCCTAAGTACCTATGTGCTGGACATACGTTTACTTGACACGGGGCCAGTGACAAGGGTGAAACAACTTGGATTAGCTGGAACCTTGGTGATAGGTAACAAAGTGGAGGGGGTAGATTGTGGCGCTGCAGAAATAGGGTGTCAGATACCAAATGGAGGAAGCCCAAAACTCCAGGTGGGAGCCATCTGGGTGTGGGCCAGAGAAGAGACCCTTTGCGGGATTCTCTTTAGACACTGACAGCTTAGACTTATGCATTGCCAACATCTTCTGCTCATCGCCTTTCATCCCCCAAACCAGTCTGCTGTTAGCTTCCCCCTAGTGGGAAGGGGCCAGTGACTGTTTACACAACCGATAGGGTGAGCTATTTCTTGACTTTTGCCTTCACATAATTGTTATTGATAACAAACAAACAAAAAATCTGCCCGTCCCTTAGCCCCTCGATCTTCTTCCCAGCCCATGTGTGAGAGAGCCAGGGTTCTCATTCAGAATTCTGTGGTGCAGATCCTTTGTCTAGAAGAGTTTTCTTGCTAGAGATTCCCCCCTCTTCCACTTTGTTTCTCATCCATCAAGGGCCTGCTCTTTTCTTCTCATGTCTATAGAGAACCCTATGTGGCAGTTTCCATCCTAATTGGCCCACGATAGCTACCTTAATTACCAAACAATGAAAACCCTTTGCAACCTGTTGGAACCTCAGATCTTTTACCCTGTCATGATTGGAGGCTAAGCCAAAAGCCACATTTGATCAAGAGCTTAATCTGTGGCATTCTCATCCCAACCTGGTTAGTATGCTGGGGAAGCAGCCTGGTGAGTGAGCAGGAACCCAGGCTCTTGGGTCAGCAGACGTGGGTATGAATTTCTCTCTCTTCCCTAGCAGGGTGGGCACAACCAAATGACTTGCCTTTTCTGTGCAAGGATTAAATGAGAAAGGGCATGCTAAAAGTAAAATAACCCTTAACAAAAAAGCAAGTGCCTGAATTCAAAACTAAAAACGTATCTTTTTAGGTAGGTAACAGTTGGGCTTTGGGAGAAAGAGTGCCAGTGTAAAACTTCTCTTAAGCAGTGTTACAGACGGAAGCTTGTATGCCGTGGTATCCCAGGTTGTAGCCTTAATCAGCAATTTTTGCAGCATCTACTGTTTACCATAAATCTTAACCCCATAGAGTACCTGTTCCTTTAACATTAAAATGATTAATTTTTTGTTACCATTGAGCAAAACCTATGTTCCTGGAAAATGTGCTGTACAGTAAGTTCTCACTTAATGTCGTTGATAAGCTCTAAGACTTTAAACGAAATGATGTATAATGAAACCCATGTTGCCATGGGCTAATTGGTATAAATAAGAGTTAAGTTCATTTTAATGAACATAACATCATAATGAAATAGTTATAATGAAATAAGTTATAATGAAAAAGCTTTATATTCCCAAAACGAGGGTGTTCATTATCCAAGGACCTATCTCCAGGGGCCCTTCTGGCAGGTGGGGTCTGGCAGCCGGGAGCACAGGTTTAGGGGACTCACAGATGGAATGCCTCTGAGGCTAGCGCTGGCACAATAGGCTGGCACACCACCACCTTTCACCTCCTTTTCATTTTTCCATGTTCCTTGGGTGTCTTTTAATCTAAAAGTGAAGGTGGCAGGCTATCTATACTTCATCAAAAAGTACTCTTAAAACAAAAGTTTAGCTATTATTGCCATTCCTGAGGGGGAACAAAACAAAACTTAAAACCAGGGTGTGATGTCTGGTGCCAGGCTGCTCCTGGAAAGTTCCCTGTGAGAAGGAAGGCTCCCCACCTGAGAAGGCCGAGGTGACCAAACATTTTCATCACAATTTGAAAGTCACCCCAGACAAAGGGATTCTTTTCTTCTTCAAGAGAAGAAAGGAATAATATGCTTTTCAATAGAAGATACTTCTATTGAACTATATGCTATACCATAAAATTGTTTTCATTGCTACTTCATAACTGTCATTTTGCTACTATTAATGAATCGTAATGTAATGTGTTTTCCGATGGCCTTAGGCTCTAGAGCAGTAGTTCTCAACCTGTGGGGTGGGTGGTGACCCACAGGTTGAGAACCGCCAGCAGGGTCGCCTAAGACCATCGGAAAACACAGATATTTACATTACGATTCATAACAGTAGCAAAATTACAGTTATAAAGTAGCAACGAAAATAATCTTATGGTTGGGGGTCACCACAACATGAGGAACTGTATTAAAGGGCCGGGGCATTAGAAAGGTTGAGAACCACTGTCCTAAGGATCATCACGTGAGAAGTATGTGTGGCTGCCCCAAAATCGGGGTGGGGGACGGAGGTGGGTAGGGACAGGCCAGAGGGAGATGGAAGAAGCAGCATTCGCCTTTAGCACATAGGAGGAAGCTGTTACTGAAATGAATGATGCCAAAGAGCCTCTGAATAGTAGCAATACCAATCATAACAGTGGCTTGTTCTGATGTTGGCCTTTTTAAAGATTACACACAGCTCATGAACATGACCTCTTTTGAGCCCTTACCAATCCTCTAGTGGAGAAAGTCCAGCTGTTGTTGGAAGTGAGGACCAGGGTTCACAGATCAGTGGCTTCGAAAGTCCTACAATTACTAGTGAGTAGTGCTGGCTCTAATGTCAGTATGTGCCTCATGCACTAGGCCACCGGGTAAATGCTTGCAGAGCTAATTAAACTTAAAGAGGATAAGCAAACCACAGCCTGTGTCTCTTCCTGGTTTAGTGTGTTTTCTTAAGTTCGTCATCAGAAATTCTGAATGCACACATTTGGTTTAAAAATAGCCTCAATTTTTATGAACTGCCAAAATGAATTTCGTGTCATAAACACATTTGCTGCCTCCTTCATTCCCCCAAGAGCTGGCTTGGTGACAATCATAATGAAATGCTTCAGCAGCACCTTTCATCCCCACGTGACAAAGCTGGTTCCTTACCCCTCATTCTCCAAGCAAGAGGTGCCTGTGCAGGGGAGTGGAGGTGACTTTCCTGACACCTGGGGGGTCCCTTTGGGCTTTCCCTAGGGCTTTGGGTCCCTTCAGCCCAGCCTTCCCGGAGGAGTTGGGGGAAACAAGACCTTCTACCGGAGAGTGTGCTGATGTCCCCTTCTTTCCCAGCTGCCACTCTGGGTATGTCGGAGCGCGCTGTGAGCATGCAGACCTCCTGGCCGTGGTGGCCGCCAGCCAGAAGAAGCAGGCCATCACCGCCTTAGTGGTGGTTTCCGTTGTGGCCCTGGCTGGCCTCGTCATCACGTGTGTGCTGATACAGTGAGTATTTGCCGCCCTCAGGTCAGGTCTCCCGCCCTCTCAGGGACATCTGCAGCATGCCCTGATAACAGGGTCGCCTCAGCAGTTCGTTGCTGTGATGTCTGATTGGTATCAGCTAAGCCAAGAGGAACTTCAGTGACAGCCAAGCTGTCAAAGGGCACACGTCCTGGGAGGGTCCCAGCAGTGGGCCTGCGCACTGCTAGCAGCTATGCAGAACAAAGGCAAACCCCCCTCTCTCTCGTTGCTGGGTTTGGAGCCTTCGCTATTTCATGATGGAACACCCAGGTGCTCCGAAGTGAACTGGGAACTATCCCAGCCTCATTTGGGCAGGAGCTCTTTGCAAATCCTAAAACCGTGTCAAAGGCCACTGTTACTATTATGACAAATTAATGGCAGCCTTTCTTCGTTTTTGCACTTCTCTGCCCTCCTCATCCTTCAAAACTCAGTTTCCGCCTTGCATCTTCCAGGAAGCCTTCCTGAGCCCAGACCATTAGAGATTGTTTTCAGATGTTTCTTATCCCCATTTGCTTGCCCATATCTTCCCTGGTTCTGACAATGAATAAAATGCGCTTTAGAGCCCTAGCTAGTTGACAGTAGCCACAACCTGCTCACATCCTTCTCCTGGAATAAGCCAACATTAAGTGGTGAAAGATGAGGTCTGAACTAGGCTGGCCTTTCCTTCCTCTCCTAGCAGTATCTGTTCCATTCCCATCTATCTTGGAAAAATATGTTTATAGGTAGGGGACAAGCAGCTCTGGTCCAAGCTGGGTCAGAGCTCAGGTTCTGCCACTCATGAAGACCCTTCCTGAGAGAGCAGTAGCAACTTAATAGACTCCTGGCATCGATTCTCTTGGCTGGCTAGCTACCTACACTCACCCATCACATTCACGGTCCTATTTCTGTGGCAAGGAAGGTCCTTAGAATAAGACTGAGTGCCCACATGGGCCTCTCCAGAGGTACTTAAAGGTTCATTTTTACCAGATTTTTTTGGAGACAAGAATAAACCAGGATACTGGACAGCCTCTCTCATTCCCAGTGAGACAGCCAGTCCCTTTCTCCTCTGTCTTTTGCCAGCCCATCCTTGCCAGATACCAATTTCAGAATCTCTGAGCCAGAGACTAAGCCCTCATGCTCACCAGGCTGCTCGATGCCTGGGTAGGGGGTTATCCTGAGTTGCAGAGTTGGTTGGGACCAATTCATCCCCTGCCAGAGAGATAAAGAGACTTTGGTCTCACTGCCCTGGGCATGCTCCTGGCTGGGGCATGACTGGGGCAAGCCCGCCTGGCTAGCTGACTGCAAGACAGCAATCAATGATGGACCTGGTATCAAGGCCTTCAGCATGGGAGGAGCTGGCCCCAACCTGGACTGTGTAACTCAGGAGGAACCGGTCCAGGCAGACTGCTGGCCACTGTGCCAGAACAGTTTGGGCAGAAGTATTGCAGGGCCCCTTCTCAGTCTGCTGCCTAAAGATGCAGGGGTCCCAGGAACCTTCCCAGAGCTGGGGATCGTGAATTGCCACCAGGCACCAAGAGGGAAGGAAGTACAGCAATAGCTTGTTTCCTTGTCTGTTCTAGGGCTCATGTCAGCCAAGAGATCTCTCCCAGCCCCGGTCAGTGGATTCATAGATTATATACTAGTGCACATTAAGGTTAGGAAATGAAGTCTTCAGTGGGACTTCTGTGGAAAAGAGCCTTCAGTGTCTCTAGGTAATGAATGACTTAGTGCTTCTCCTCTGACCTTGAGTTCTCTGGTTCTTTTTCATGCTAACTCTCAAAAAGTTCTTTCCTACCCACCCAAGGAGGCAGGAGCAGTCCTAATGCTTCAGGACTCTGCGTAACACAGGTTCACCAAGAAGTTAGCTTTGCCCCAACTAGAGGATGTTAGTCCTCAGAGAAGGATTCAAAGCCACTGAGATCCATGCCTCATTCTCTCGTTCTTTCCATGAGTCAGTTCAGCCCATCCACATTCCCTGCTTTGCTGCTGGCAATACCTGATAGAGGGCTGTCCCCGTCCCCAGCCCTCCCAGCCCTGCCAGCCTGAAGCAGCCACTTTGTCCCAGCCCTACTCATGGAATTACCCTTCTGCTGCTTTATGGGGCGGGCAGATGGGTGGGTGACTGGGCTTCTCTGACAGTCGGGCAAGCTGGAGCCCAGTTGCCCTGAGCAGAGTTGCACAGAGCTAGGGCCTTGGGGTGGTCAATGGGTGCCTTTGTTGTTGGCCAGCATCTGCGCTAAAGGCCACCAACCAGCCGGGCCCTCAGACTCTTGGTGAGTCTGTCCCTCTGGAGGCTCCCATGGGAGGCTGGTTGAAAGCCCAGATCTGCCCAGAAGGCCCCTCGGGCAGACACTGTACCAGCTGGGCACTCCTGCCAGGCTCCTGCCTCAACCATGTTCTCTGTGTCTTTGCAGCTGCTGCCAGGTCCGAAAATACTGTGAGTGGTGCCGGGCTCTCGTCTGCCGGCACGAGAAGCCCAGCGCCCTCCTGAAAGGAAGGCCTGCTTGCTGCCACTCAGAAACAGGTAAGGGGCTGCATCGAGGAGGGGCCTTTTCCCTTTGGGGGAGAAAATGACACCTTCTCCAGGTCAGGGCAGAGGTTCCTGGAGGATGAAGCAGGAAGAGGGAGAAAATATGATATGTATCTACCAAATCAGGTTTAATTTAGCCTACTGTGTGTTTTACTCAAAGAGGAGCTCTTATATCCTTACTGGTGACTGTGTGACTTTTAACAAGTTACATAATATCTCTGAGCCTCAGTTTTCCTATTTTAAAATGTTGTGCAAGTTGAGTAAGTATGGACATAAAGTATCTAGTATCATGTATTCCCAGCTGTGGATATGTAATAGATGTTCATTTTCTTTCTCTTAAAAAAAAATCACTTTTTTTTCTCATCTGTGGAGTGAGTGGCTGACCTATCAAAAGGCTCTAAGGACTCTTCAAACTCTTAGATTCCCGTGACCATCATTACGTTTTTCATTGTTTCATACATGTTTTTCAACATCTTCAAAGTAGACTGGACATCTAGACATGAGCCAACACACATCTCAGAAGCCCACATCTGAGCATCACTAACTTGGGGCTCATAGAGCCAAATCGCTTCTTTATCCAGAAAAACTCTTGAGAAATCTCACATCAGCAATTTTTCTGCAGTGCTATTTAGACCAATAGAGCCTGTCATAAAAGCTTCTTTTTTGGAAGTAGTGGGTCAGGAGGCAATTGCCCCAGGCTGATCCACCCAAGGTGTCCTTCTCTGATAAACAGTTGACATTCCAGAAGCTCGAGGTTGCATGGAGAGCATAGGGAGAAAAGCAACTGATGTGTTTGTTAAACCTCATGGTATCTGACCTGGAGGGAACTGAAGGCCCAGGAGCGCCATGTATTTTTTTCATTTCAAGAACCACAGTAATGGTGCCTGGGCAGTTCTTTTGATCTGGAAGGATGCTAATCCATTAATCCTCAAAATAGCCTTAACAAAGAGGAGGATTTGTGGGTGATTTAGGTAAACTGAGTCTGCCAAAGGCCTTTTTGGGTCCCACCATGAGTCCATGGAAAGAAAGAGGGGGCACTAGGATGAGAACCAAGGTCCCTGAAGGCCTCACTCATATCTCTCTTCTACTACTTCTGGGGCCATCCATTGAACTAATGGAGGTAAATTTTATTTTGTCTTTTAGCACCAATAAAAAAAGTTATTTACACCTTTCAAGAAAATTCATAGTAAATTTTGTACCATTTGTCCGTACCTCAGCAAAGTCATTCAGAGCAGAGTTAAGTTTCTCCTTCATATTACTTCTTCTCTACCACATTTGAGAGGGCATTAGCCTTGAGCATGGAGATAGATCTGGCCTTCACGAGATGGCCATTGAGGCTGAAGCCCCTGTCTCTGAGGTGAGGCATACCTCCCCACCTCCGGAGGGACCTTGAGAGGGACCAGGGTAGGAAGTTGCTCAGGCTGACTGAGGAGCTGCTGGGAATGAGGTCCATGCTGCCTCACCACTACAGCCACAGAGGATGCCCTCAGGGCCCCCACCCATTGAAAAACAAATGGGTCCTTTCTTGTATGGCCTTAGAGGAAGCGATCCTACCACCAGAACCCTAGACCAGCTCATCAATTGTCCACTAAACCAGACTTTATGAGGGTGCTAGCCACAGACTGAGTCAAATCACCTCCAGTTG
Organism: Antrozous pallidus; assembly: GCA_027563665.1. Taxonomy (NCBI): domain Eukaryota; kingdom Metazoa; phylum Chordata; class Mammalia; order Chiroptera; family Vespertilionidae; genus Antrozous; species Antrozous pallidus. The sequence goes on from CM050523.1 coordinate 28,843,686, forward strand.
AATTGAGGCCCACAAAACAGAATACATCCCCATTTCTCTTCTGCCACAACTCATTTCACTTTCGGTCAGCCTTTTCTTTGCCACTGAAAGCACAGTTTCAGAAGCTGCTTCCCCTGAAGTTGAACCTGCAGAATTTAGACTTGGGTCTGAGTGCCCAAGAGAACTTGGTGACCTTGGCTGATGCATCTCTAAGTTTCTGTCTCAAGCCTGTTTGGCCAGCATGGTTGGGGTCTGGCCCACAGAGCTTAACCTGTTTTTCCTTCCTTGCAGTGGTCTGAAGAGCCCAGAGGAGGAGTTTGGCCAAGTGGACTGGAGCAGTCCTAATGAAGAATGAATGGCCCAGCAAAGGATGCCTAGGACGTGACAACAGACCTTCCTACTTTGCCGGCAATCAGCTGTGCAGCCTTTTGTCTTGTGTGGGCCTTCCTTCAAAACTCTGTCAAGAACCTGTCTGCTTGAGGTTATTCAGTGTGACCTAGAAAAGAAATCAGTGGATCACAATTTAAAGACTGACTGGTCAAAAAAGAACTGCAAGGGGTGGACTTCCTGTTTACCTATACCAGTACAAGATGTGTGTGTCAGTCAATGTCTGAGACCAGGAGTAGTTGTCTTCTACCATTCATGATGCCAGGCTGTTTCTTTTTAATGGACCCACAACAGCATGCATCCTGCTCAACACCAGAGATTCCTATAGCTGTTACAGTTTTTTCTCATCCATTTATTGGGGAAGAAAGTGGAGAAAGGGTAACTGCTTATTGCTATGTGAGGATGCCAAGTTTAAGAAGAGCTATGTCCGTCTTCTGTCCAGGAGACCATCAACCAGCCCAACGTCTTCCACAAACATGCAATATTGAGGACCTTCCCAAGTCACCACCACCTTGGAGATAATTTCTTATTTATTAGCTGGATGATGGTTTTATTTTTAATCTCTCAAGTCAATGTAAAAAGCATAAAAACTCTTTTTAGACTTCTATGTTAATGATGGATGTATTGCTGGCTGCAAAATTATACCAATTTAAAATGTCTGGCCTCTTTGGGACAACTAAGGCTTAGGAAAAGCTACCCAGGAGGTACAGAGATGGAAAGCAGAGGTTGAGTTGCTGATGGGAGCAAAGATTGGGGTTCAGATGTTGTGTCATTTAAAACACAAAGCAAGTAAATGCCCCTGGTTACATTCTGGTGGAAAGGTTAGCCAATCCAGCAGCATAGGTGTATCATCTCAGTCGGGGAGAGAGAAGAATGCCCCTGTGTGTGGGTCTGCATGGGGTAAACACAAGACTTGCTACCCTACTCTGTGATTAACATGAGCCCTTTGAGAGCCATGGGCATTTGGGGCCACATTCATGAAAGGGGAACTGGTCATTTATTTTCCATTTTGTCACTTGGTTGATTTGTTACTTCATTTTTAAAAGGAAAAAAATTAACTTTTCTATTTATTTTCAAGCACGAGGAGAAATATTTCAATGACCTTTTGTTTGTTTTCATCCGGGATACTGGTTTTATTAACAAAAACCCTAACAAGCCATGTCTACTGTAAGAGTCTCACTTTCCCCTCAGAAAAGGGCGGAATAGTTCTCCTGGACATGAGGGTACTTTCTGACCCACCGGCCTGCCTGTGGGAAGCACTGCCTCCCTCCTGCCAAGTAGTGGGGAGTTCATTCCTAGGAACTTTCATTAAAATTTGGAAACTGAATAACAGTGAAATAATTTACAAACTCCCTACCTGAGGAAAGCCTTATTCACTAATATTCAGAAAAAGGAAAAATTCCTACCAAGTACCCCTTCAGTGCACTGAGCTCCTCACATCCTGAGAGTGGCCAGTTCATTTTGTCCTCCCCTAATTCTTCTTCCCCAGTCTGTCTATTTCAGTTAATCTTCTCTCCCTTCCTTACAGTTGGGACAGTTATATGACCCATGTCTTAACTTTGGCACTTGTATTTAATCATGGTACACCCAAAGCACTGAGAGCAGAAATGGGATCTGTCTACCAGTTGGCCCCTAACCATGTAATTGACACAGCTTGCAGGTTTTAATTATAAAAGAAAATAGATCTAAGTTTGCATTCCTTGGGCCATTCCTACAGATATGTGGGCTGAAGCTGATATATGTTGCATCTCGTTCAGAGACCAAGCCAGTTAATGCTGGCTTATAGACCTCAGGGTGCACTCACCTTTCCCCTCAGCCCCCAACAGTCTGATGGTCTAAAGAAACTAATGGAAGTGGAGTAGTGTTACTTGTTAACTTGAGGTCACATTTTTTTCTTTAGGACGATCTTTCCCCAGTCTTTTGAGGTCTGATTGCCTTTAAAAGGTGTGGACTGATGTGAAGATGTTTGTGAGGCTTTCTTCACTTAGTGAGTGGAAGGATTGGTATCTGGATGTTAGGCTTCCAAGAGCTTTTGCAGAGGTGTGAGAAGACATGGATGGAAGTGGAGGGAACCTTCTTGTTTCCCTGTGGGGTCTTTGAATATAGTGACTGTGAATGTCCTGGTCCTCATATCTAATAAGTCACAGCTGCCAGCACCTCCTTCCTTGTGCCTGTACAAGTATGCAATGAACAGGCTCGAATGTGGGCTTCCCTAGACGTGCCTCTGGTGTCAGTACTCTGCAAACCAGGCCTAAAAAGAGTTGAAAGCAAGTTCAGGGTCAAGGCAGGATGGTTGGACCTTTGTCTATGTCCCAGGATGATTCCTAAAAATCGGATGGCCAACAAGCTTTGGATCCCTGAGCCATTTTATTGCATTGATACTTTTTTGGTTAGCTGTAAAATGCCCCTGTTTCAGGATAAAAATGCATTTTCTAATCCATCTCTGTGGGTTCCTTGTGTTTCCTTGCTTTTTAGAAAGCCACGTGTTCATAATGATTAGGGAATCATTCCCAAGACTTGACCTGATAGGTAGCCACACATACCTGGGAGTGGGAAACACAGCTGTTTCCATATCTCCCTCAGGAAAAATAGAGAGACTCCATTTTTAAAAGGGGAGGAGATGCTTCCACATCTTTTATGGAGCCTGCTCTACAAGCTAAAACTTCAAACATATTAGCAGGAAACATTGTCTTCTAGATTGAAAACATATAGCAGCCAATCCTGACCTGGAAAACATGTCCAGACACATGTGGTAAAAGCAAGCTATGAGCTTGCCATTGTGTTCCAGCAGAGGGGGCAGAATTCCCCCCAAGTCTATTTTCCTGAGAAAGGAGGAGGAGGCAGGATTGACACTCCCCCACCCACTTTGATGACGGAGGGGAGGGTTTGGTTCTAGAGCTTCTTGGGAGACTATTCTCTGCAAGTAGAAAAAAGTATCTGGCATCTCCAACCAGGTCTTCCAGGTTGTCTCGGTGCACATGGGCCACTGGTGGCTTCCCCAGGCAATTTTGGCAAGAATGGGTCAACCAGGCTCCAACACTGCTCAGGGGACCCTGACCCTTTTAGTAGGATCTGCACTTTGATTTCTCCCAACCTGCTCAGTAAAGAGGGGTAGGGGGGATGATTCAAAAGCCCAGGACCATGGGGGACATCACAGAAATGGATAAATACCTGTTTGCTCTTAATGTTCCAACATAAGATCTATTCTTATGTTGTAAGAATCAGTGTAGCCACTGATTTTTACCAGAGCCTCTGAAAGATCCAGTGGTAAGCACACACACACAGTACTGAAAAGCGACCCCTCTTTCTAATGTAATAACTGACTGAAGTGTTCAACTTTTCATTCTCTTTATTATACAAACCTGATGCTTTTTTTTTTTTAGAACTTGTTACTCCAACTTCTGTATATGTTGCACTGAAAAAGTTAATATTTAATGTTTTAATTTATTTTGTGTGGTAAGTTAATTTTGATTTCTGTAATGCATTAATGTGATTAGCAGTCTTTTCCTTAATATCTGAATTATTTAAAGAGTAGTGAGTAATAGAAAATACAGTTGCATTTTTTCATTAATGTGCATTGTTCAATTGTACTGTACCTTGTTTGAAAAAATGAAGGAATGAACTTTTGTTTTCCTAAATCAAGACTGGAACTTTTCTTTCATGAGCATTTTTTTTAATTTTTCAATTACAGTTGACATACTATTTGTTTCAGGTATACAACTTAGTGATTAGACATTTATGTATCATACAAAATGATCACCACAGTATTCTAGGACCCATCTGGTACCATACATCATTATCACAATATTGTTCACTATATTCCCCATGTTGTACTTTACTATTTTTATAACCGTGGGCATTATTTTAAATTTCTCCCAGTGATTTTAATTCATTCCCTACTACCCTTTGGAATATACCAGGCCACAGGGAGCAGATGGCATAGGAGAGGTTTGATGCCTGGGGCTGCAGTACCTCATACCCACCCAGAGCATCCCACCTCAGCCCATACTTGAGTATCCTTAATGTCCAACAGATGTTAGCCACTGAGCACTCTTGAAAGCTTGGGCCTCCTTTCAAGTGGGATCATCAGAGACAGAGAAGCGAGGAAACACCTGTGGCAACAAGGGCCATAAGGAGTACCTTATGGCCACAAGTGGATGGTGACTTTTCAGGGAGCCAATTTTTGAAATTGGGAATTAAAACATAGCAATATTTATGCTGAATGGGAAATAGGAGAGAAGGGAAAAGTCCTCTTTCAGTACATTTGCTCCCATGTAGGCTTCAGGCTCTGAGGTACAGCTGCACAGCTAACCTAGGATGAGAGGAGCCCCTGCTGCCATGAAGTCTTTGTGGCAAGTTCAAGTCCTTTGAGAGAGGCCCTCTCAGAAGTCAGAAAGATGGGCAAGGGAATCACTCCACTAATCTGGAGGGGTGGGCACATGATGCTGTGTGCAAATGATGTTTTACTGAGTTTTTCACTTGAAACCTGCATTATTTTACAAACCAATGTCACCCCCAATAAATTCAATTTTTAAAAAAGATGTTTACACCTCGCTGTCTGTGAAGCCTACCAGGAGCCCCCATGGAGAACCTTCCCAACACACCTAAAGCACATCCCAAGTCCATAGATTGGAAGACTTCACATTATTAAAATGGCAATACTCCCCAAATTGATCCACAGACTCAAGGCTATCTCTATCTGACTCCTTTGTAGAAACTAATGCGCTGATTCTAAAATTCATATGGAATTACAGGGTATTTGGACAAAGCAAAACAAATGACAACAAAGTAGGAGGATTCACAGTTAATGATTTCAAAACTACAAAGTGGCATGGCACTGGCACAAGGAGAGCTAAAATTGCTTTAAAGAATACATCAGTGGAATAGAATTGAAAGTCCAACATCTATGGCTAACTGATCTTTGACAAGGTTCCAGGACAATACAATGGGGAAAGAGTAGTCTTTTCAACAAATAGTGCTAAGACAATTGGATGTCTACCTGCAAGCAAAGGAAATTGAACCCCTATATAACAATTTTATAGCAACTCAAAAGAGATCATAAACCTAAATAAGAACTAAAACTATAAAATTCATAGAGAAAACATAAGAGTAAATCTTGTGAACTTAGGCTAGAAAATGGATCTTAGGACACCAAAAGCACAAGCAGAAACACAAAAAATAGATAAATTGGATTCCAAAATAATGAAAATCTTTTGTGTATAAAAGAACACCACCAAGAAAATAAAAAGATAGTCCATATAATGGGAGAAAATATTTTTAAATCATATATCTAAAACAGTCAAGTATCTGAAATATACAAAGAATTCATAAATCAACAATAAAAAGACAAACTAATTGAAAATTGGCAAAGGGCGTGGCCAGTGTGACTTGATGGTTGAGCATCAATCTATGAACCAGGAGGTCATGGTTCAATTCCTGGTCAGGGCACATGCCCAGGTTGTGGGCTCAGTCCCCAGTAGGGGTCTTGCAGAAGGCAGCCGATTAATGATTCTCTATCATCTTCAATGTTTGTTTGTCTCTCCCTCTCCCTTCCTCTCTGAAATCAATAAAAATATATAAAAAATTATAAAAATGAAATGGGAAAAGGATTTAGATAAACATCTCTCCAAAGTCATACACTTGGCCAATGTGCACATTAGAAGATGCTCAACATTATTAATCACCAGAGAAATGCAAATAAACCACAGTGAGATACCATTTCATGCCCACTAGGATGATTAGAATTAAAAAGTCAGATACTAATAAGTGTTGGCAAGGAAATGGAGGAATTGAAACCCTCATATATTGCTGGTGTGGTGTAAAATGATGTAACCACTTTGGAAATAGTTCTTCAAATTATTAATCATAGAGTTACTATGTGACTCAGAAATTTTGCTCCTAGGCATAGACACAAGAGAAATAAAAATGTATATTCACACAAAAGCTTATGCATGATGTTCATAGCAGCATTATTCGTAATAGCTAAAAAGTAGGGGGTAACAAATGTCCAACTGTTAATGGATTTTTTAAAATGTGTTTCTATTTTCACGAAATGTCTAATATATAAAATAGGCAAATCCATAGATTACTTATTGTCTGGGACTAGGAGAGAGCAGAAAAGAGTGTCTGCTAATGAGTATAGCATTTCTTTGGGGGACATTAAAAATATTCTAAAATTAAGTAGTGGTGATGGTTGCACAACTTTGTGAGTATACTAAAAACTGCTTAATTGTATACCTAAAGAGGATGAATTTTATGGTATATCAAATACATCTCAATAAAACTATTATTAAAACAAACAAAAAAAAACAATTAAAGACCCCATTACATAGGAAAGAAAAAAACAATCATTTGAAAAAAATCATTGAACTAAAGCAATGGTCGGCAAACCACGGCTCAAGAGCCGCATGCAGCTCGTGAGCCATGGTTTGCCGCTCTGTTGACTAATGAGTTTGCCGACCACTGAACTAAAGAAATGGACTGAGATTTTTATTGGTTTTGTTTCAACACAAATATACATTTGCCGAAAATACTGTTCTTCAGCATGATAAAACATTCATGGTTCAAAACATTCAGGACAAGTTAGTTGGAAACAAATAATTTGTCATATTTTTCTTATTACTGATGAGAGCATAAATCTGAATAATACCATAGGGTTAGCTATGCTTATTCATGGAATCCAGTAGGTATTAATGGTTTTGGCTTTGCAGTTTTTAACATAAGAATTTTGGGACACATGCTCATGTCAGACAACATTGGGAAATAAATTATTTTGCATTGAGAACATTCTTGAAAAGTTTAATGTAGACAGGTCATAATTAGTCAGCATAATTGCTGTGATGTTGAAGTTAACATGGGACTATCTTATGAAACTTACTTCCCCCATGGTATTACTCAGCAAGGAAGCGGAATTTAAATTCATTGTGTCATTCCCCAGGAATGTCTTTGTTGCTAAGAGTAAGAAGAGAACACAAGAAAGATGAAGTAATTAACTCTATGTACTAGATTCCCTCTCTGACTTGACCCAGACAGTTCAGTTGAAGAGAATTGAATTGACTGTATAGTATGGCTGGCTGCTGCACTACACAGAGGTTATGTGGCTAACTAGTGTCTTGATGTAAATGCAATTTTAACTATGGGGGGGGGTAGTAATTACATCATTCATGTTATCTGAGGAAAGGTCTCCATCTCAAACTCACCGATCAATTTTTGGTATTTTTCTTTGTCAAAATAATATCTTCAATGACTTTGAAGAGCATTCACAAGTAGTTCCTCAAATGAATGATTTGCCTTGATTGTTCTAGAGAAACTATGACTTTGGAAAACTTGGGTGACAAGAAATAACCTGGCTCACTTTCCTCCACATTAGAAGAAAATGAAATCTATCTTTGAATTGATATGGGGGAAATTAAAATTGGAATTCATATTCTATGAAGAAGGAATAAGAAACTATGAAAAAATGAAAATAATATTTCTTCTATTTAATTTCACATTTTAAACATAATTGTCAATATCATTTATGTCATAGATGCTTTTCTTCATAGGTCAATAAAAATAAAGTTTAATAATACTTCGAGCAGCTTATTTTTCTATTAGGCTTGTTTTACTCAGCTATATAATTTTCCTCATTTCTGCAGGCAACTTTACCCTCTTGTGTAGACATCTACAAACAATTATACACATATCAGAATTTTTTAACAAATAAATGGATTATATTAACTATTCAATTTGTTATTTTTCACATAATAATAATACATCATGAACATCCCTCAACGTCATTAGAAATCAATCTGAATCAGCTATTTTCAACCTTTTTCATCTCATGACACACATAAACTAATTCCTAAATTTCTGCAACACACACAAACATATATTTTTGGCTGATGTGACCAAAAATAGGTGTAATTTCTATTCATTCACACCAGATGGCAATTATGTTATGTTGGCTGTTGTCATTTTTTTATTTAACAATCTAAGGGAAAAGAGATCAGTGCCCCTGACTAAGTATCCAGGTAATGACATGTCTTAAAAATTCTTGCAGCACATCAGTTGAAAATTGCTGGTCTAAATTATTCTCTCATAGTTATATAACATTTAATTGTGTGTATATTCTCCATTTTATTCAGCCATATAATTACTGATAGACATTCCATTTGTTCTTAGTTCTTTGTGTCCCAAAATGATGTTATATATACACCTCTAAATACAGGTAGTTTCATTTCTTTAGGATGGAGTCATACATAGGAATGGCTCGGTCAAAAGATATATATGTATCTTATTAGAAGTATACAAGACGGGGCAAAAGTAGGTTTATAGTTGTGAGTACACAGAGCAAAGTTTATTCTTGTATTATTACTGATTAATTATTGTATTGTTTTCCACACCTACTCTTGCCCAATCCTGTATTTGGTGACCAGTGTCAACACTGTTCCTGTATTACCAGTACTAATAGAGGCTTAAACAAATAAGGACTTGGTTTTCACACATAGCAAGGATCTGGAGGTCAATAGTAATGGGGTTTAGTTGAGGACCCCAAGCTCTTATGTTTTTCTTCTTTATTATCCTTAGCATGTTGGCATTTTGCTCCATGATTATCTCCTCATAGTTACAAGATGGCTGCTTCAATTCCAGGCATCAATCATGTTCATTTTCAAAGTAAAGGGAAAGGGGTTAGCGACACCCACAGTTGTACCTTCCCAGAGACCCTGAAGCAATCTTTATCTTATATTTTATTGACCAGAGCTGGGTTATATGACCACCACTAGCAGCAAGGGACACTGGGACATAGAGTAGCTGGAAAACAATAGTATTGTCATTACTTAAATTAATTACAACTTATCACCTTGCTTTCAGCAACAAAATTAGAATTCTATTGGCCAGGAAGAAAAAAAGCTGTGGATATTGTATAGATAACTAACAGTGTCTATTGTACTGTGTGTTTTATCTTTTTAATTAAATTTATTGGAGTAACTGCTCAATAGCATTATATAAGTTTCAGGTGTACATTTTATAATGTCATCTGTATATTCCATTGTGTACTCACCACCTAAAGTCTAATCTCTTTCTGTCACCATATAATTGACTCACTTTACCTTCTTTATCTTCTCTCCACTTCCTTTCCCTTTGGTAACCACCACACTGTTGTCTGTGTCTGTGTGTTCCTTTTTGTTTCTTTTTTTTCATTTGTTGCTTTATGTCCTATATCCCACATGGGAAATTATTTATGGTTTAATCTAAGGGAAAAGTTAAGGTGCAAAACTGCATGTACAGTGTGCAGATTATGTTAAAACAACTAAATTCTGTCATTTAAACAAAAACACAAACCAAGTAATAGTGACTGTCTAGATTCTAGTTTAGATGATGTTATAAATAATTAACTGTCATTTTTTATATTTCATTAACAATTATAATGGGAAAATAAACATTTTTTAAATAACTGATACTTGAATGACTGTGCTTGTGTTTTTTCTTTAGTTTATAGTTAATTCCCATGAACATATTTTCATGGTCAAGTACATAGATTTGTAATTAAGTCCTGCCTCTACGATTGTGAACTTTGCACAAGTTACTTAATTTCTCTGCACCTCATTTCCTCATTATTAAAACGAGCATATTAACTGTACCTAAACTCATGGAAGTTTTGTGAGGCTTAAATGAGTTAATACATAAAAGCTTTTAATCCCAAGATTGGCACACGGCAAATGCTCAATAATAGCTATTGTATTTATTATTATTAACAATACAAACAATTTGCATTACATTTCTATTTGCTTTGTTGTTTTCACCCTGATTGATCCCTGGGAATCGTGTTATATACACACAAAGCAAGATCTCACTCATCACAGGTGTGCTGTGAATGATCTTTGAAGCAGGTTCCCACTACCATGTCAAGTACATGTGAAGAGAATACAGTAAAGATGAGGGGAGCCAAGTGTTTGAAGAAAGCTGGGCCAGCCAGGTTTCATCACGCCAGCTGCCTGGGAAATGCATTCAGACCTGTGCCCAGCGACTCAGCAGCCATTGCACAAGGCACAGGGAACACGCCCTCAGGGAGGTGACATAGTCACAAAGCAGGTATAGTGTGTCTGCCAGGGCTCCCACCCCTAAACCAGGGGACAGTGAGAAGTGACAAACACAAAATGAGACTCAAGATGTAACACTGTGATTCCTGAGGGCCTCAGCAGGCCCTCCTCACACACACCATTTGGTTGCCCTTGGAGGCACCTGCCCTGGAGAGGACAGCCAGAGGGCCTCCAAGGGCTGACTAACCATTGGAAATTATGGTTCAGTGAGCACTTTGAAGAAACTTTCCATAACTGGGCATATACTTGCCTGGACCCTTTCTTCCATCCCCAGCTTGGCCACCTGAAATCGACATTTGCAGGAGTGTAAAAGCGTCCTACCCACTCCCAGAACCCCTAAGGATCCTGTCCAGGAGCTTTTGTGGCTTAATATCTATTTAATTAAACTTTCCTCAACAGAATCACACTCAGAGCACGGCTGAAGTTTTATTTTAGTTCCACCTAAAGATCTGCAGGGACTTAACCTTGGTCCTCTCCCTAGATTTCTCACTCTGCTGGTTTTTCTTTTCCTATCACCACCCCCCATCCTGCTCCCAAAGGTGGGATGCAGGCATTCTACCACTATAGTAGGACAGGAGACAGATAAGCCCAAAAAAAAGAACAAACACAGCAACCAGCCAAGATTCAGGAAGGACTTTTATTCTGACAGAATTAGAATACTTAAGATGACATAGACAAGGCCCTGACACTGAACCTAGACATCACCATTTGAAAGTAACTTTGCAGAGAGCTTTTAATGGTAAGGGAGGAATACTCACATTCTAACATCAGGAAAAACTGTAAGAGATAGGGGTGGGGTTAGGGGTGGGGAGGGAGAGACTACAAGGAAAAAGAAAAAATTAGTGCTTTTTCAGTACAACAGGATGTGGATTTTCTTCTTTATGCTTTCCTGCATTTTCTATAGTGTGCTTTTTATCTCATTATCATGTTTTTCACCTAGACCACAATTCAACATGTCCTTAAAAAGCCCAAGCTCCTGTCTCCATATCCCTGTATCTTCATCCACTTGCTCTACACTCCTAACCCCAAATGCCTCTGTCCCCAGATTCTGCTTCCAGATGTCTGTTCCTCTAACACACATTGTCAGCAAGCATAGGTATATTTTTTTAAAATCAATCATAGTTCAGGCTTCTCATGAGAAATCAGAAGACCTGAAATACTGCTCTAGGATTCCCATCTGGCAACAACCGCCATCCCCTTTAGGCCAGCATTCTTTATAGGTCCACTTCCCCAGCACAGCCTATTGTCTCTCCAATCTGTAAGCTGAGAATTAGGTGATTTGTTTTTCAATAGAGAACTTTTTCTTTTTTCATTACCATTAGAAAAATAAAAGGTAAGTCAAGCGGTCCATCTTCCTCAAGAAAAATTAGAAAACACCTTTCTTCATGAAATAAAGGCTATTCCTACACCCTATCTAATAGAAGAGTGGTATGCAAATTAACCATCACTCCACCACACCCACAAGCCATGCCCGAAAACAATGCCCACTAGCCAATCAGGAGCAAGTATGCAAATTAACTCCAATCAAGATGGCTACAGCCATAGAGAGAGCAGGAGGGAGGCTTGGGTTTCCCTGGCGATGGAGGAAGCCAAGCATTCCACATACCCTGGCTGGCCCATTCCAGGCTACAAAGTTTCAATTATAAAAAGTAAATAAATGCCAACAAAAATAGTGGCAGCCATGGAGCTGGAGAGCAGGAGGCTAGGGTTGTCCCCAGTGATGGAGGAAGCCAAGCCTCTGAAGCCCTGGACTGCCTTGGCCTCTGCTACAAAGTTTCAATTATAAAAGGGATATAAATCCCAACAGAAATGGCTGCCACCCCAGAGGGAGCAGAAGGCTTGGTTCTGCTCCAGGCTACAAAGTTTCAATTGTAGAAGATAAATAAATCCCAGATACCAGGGCCTCCACTCGGGTCGCTGGGGGACGTGGCTGTCTTGCAAACCAGCACAGGCCCCTTGCCCAGGCTACCCCATGACCCAAGGGAACCACCACCCTGATCAGAACACCTTCAGGGCAAACCAGCTGGCCCCCACCCATGCACCAGGCCTCTATCCTATTTAATAAAAGAGTAATATGCAGATTGACCATCACTCCAATACACAGAATTGCTGCCCCCATGTGGTCAAAGCTCCTGCCCCCATGTGGACATAAGATGGCCAGCAAGGGAGGGCAGTTAGAAGGGACCAGGCCTGCAAGGGAGGGCAATTGTGGGCAATCAGGCCAGCAGGGGAGGGCAGTTGGGGGTGATCAAGCCTGAAGGAGAGGGCAGTTAGGAGTGACCAGGCCAGCAGAGGAGGAAAGCTGGGGGCAAACAGGCTGGAAGGGGAGTAGTTAGACATCAATCAGGCTGGCAGGGGAGCAGTTAGACATCAATCAGGCTGGCAGGGGAGTGGTTAGGGGGTGATCAGGCTGGCAGGCAGAAGTGGTTAGGGGCAATCAGGAAGGTAGGCAGGTGAGCAGTTGGGAGCCAGCAATCTTGGATTGTGAGAGGGACGTCCCTCAAGGGGTCCCAGATTGGAGAGGGTACAGGCTGGGCATGAATTTCATGTACCAGCCCTCTAGTATTTAATAAGCTAACAGGCCTATTTCATTCATTTATATCAGTTGCCTGACCTCTGACCTAGATGGTGACCAAAATGCCTTTCCAAGTTGGATGCTCATGTTTCTGCATGTGCTGGGCAGTCCCTGGCATAAAATGAGAGTGGAAGAGAAGCTCTCTGACGCATGTCCTAGCCTCTGCTTCCCCACATTATCGAGTCAAAGTATAGATTTGATATTAATAATACTAGTCTGCAGCATTGACCTTGAGGGAATCAGAGAAATGAACAGTGCCTACTACAATCCCAAGACTGCAAGCCAGGAAACAGCCACCCTACCATAATACTTGGGGCTGCAAGTAACCAAAGAGTCAACTAAAAGTGGCCTAAATGAATAGAAATGCAGCCTTCCTGAGCATGTGAGAAATAGCACCACTGCAGGAAGAATGAAGAATTACTGCTGGATGGACAATTCATGGCATTTTCCACGCTACCTACATACACTTTAAGCCCCCCTCAACTGTATCTGTTTCTGGTATCCCACCCCAGAAAGCTCCCTGATTCTTTTGAACCCAGAGGGCTGATTGCCTGGATGTTTCCTTTATAATTAATAATTCAATCTTGTGGCATGGCTTGACTGTATTTGGCAAAGACAAGTCAGTTCTCAGATAACAGCTGATAAGTGGGTGAAAGAAAAAATAAATGTATGAGTGATTATATGACTAAATGGACTGGAGAGGGATTTGACTGGAAGAAGCCATCAGGCCAATGCATTCATTCAGGAAAGGGAGAAAGGACAGACTAAACCAGGGATAATAAGGATAATGCACAGTATATTTAGAGATATATGGCAACATCTAGTCACTGGTGGCATGTTGGGATGCGAAGAGGTTGGGAGGAGTTGACAAGGTCTCCGTTTCCAGCTTGGACTTTGTAATTCTGTTCTTGGGGGACAAAAGTCAGGGTATTTCAAGGCCTTAACAGTACCTCCCTCTTACTGCCATTGCTCACTAATGCCTTGGGTACAAGAGGATGCTTTCTGGAGAGCAAGATAAAGAGCTCAGTGATTCTATTAGAGTCAAGATTGTGGCACTGGGGCAGAGATAGAGAGCAAATGCAAAGAGGGCTGATATTTGGATTAGATCTGATCCCTGGAAACTCCCTAAAGGCAAAACATTTGCTCAGGTCCCTTGGAGAAAGAGGACCTCTCAGCTGCTGGGTTGAATTGCTGTTATATAAATTCTGGTCCAGAGTCAACATCCAGGCAAAGGACATAGCTCCACAAATGAGCCCTGCAAAGCACTGGGGTCTCATGCTGCTGGGGAGGGAGAAGGGGCAGTTCTGAGCACTACAGCAGACAGTAGGTTGGAAAGACCCCCAAACTTTTAATTAAGTGAATTCAGATTGACCCAACCACTGTATTTTACATTTCTCTAGTTTAAAAAGAGAAACACAGAAGGACTTTGGAGATCATGCTCCATGATTTGAAGTGTAGGAGGAACTACACCAAAATTATTTCCAATTCAGTTGAAATGTCTCTAAAATGGAAATGTTGACTAGACCTGTCACTTATAATCAGAAAGACCTTCCTCCCACTGAATAAATCTCACCTATGGGAATTAAAGTTGGCCCATGTTCCTGGCGGAATGAGTTATGTGTCAGCCACCCTTCTCAAAAGGCTCCCTATTCAGAATTCAAGGCTTTCCTCCTTTCCATTGCCCCTTCAAGCTTTCTGTTCTTTGGCCTAAACAATCTTAACTCATTTTGCTTTTCTAAATCCACTCCCTTAATCATTTTTGCTCATTTCTGTGGCTTGCTTCCTGTTTCTCCTCTGTGCACCTCCAAATTGCTTCAGCAACATGTCAGAGGCCCAAGCCATCCCAGAGGCAGTGAGGAAATGGCCGTGCATTTTCCTGCCATTCTGGATTTCTTTTCCCTGAAAAACAGGCAAAGGGTATAAGCAGGCACCTCAGGGCTAATAACATATTCCCAATTTTACTAATAAAGACTCACAAATTTAAATATAGGGTTTTTTCAGCTCTGGCTGGGTAACTCAGTTGGGTAGAACATCACCCCAGCACATCAGTTTCAATTATAAAAAGGGCACATCCAGGAAGCAACCAATGGATGCATAAATAAGTGGAACAACAAATCAATGTTTCTCTGTACCTATCTAGTGCTCTCGCTCTCTCGCTCTCTCTCTTTCTCTCTCTCTCTCTCTCTCTCTCTCTCTCTCTCTCTCTCTCTCTGTGTGTGTGTGTGTAAAAAATCAATAAATAAAATAGAGCCTTTTTTACTTATTCGATAAGCAAAGCTAAAAGTGATTCTAACATTCAGTGTTTGGGGATTTTTCAAATTCTGTTGGTAAAAATATAATTTGGAAGGAACTATATGGCAGGGAGGGAATAACTTGACATTTGTACATAATCTAAGACATATAATTGCTGTCACCCTTCTATTCCACTTTTGTGATTTTATTCTTCAGAAATATTAGCACAAATGTTAAAAATATATGAAAAGAGTTATAGTATTTGTTTGTTGTAGAAAAAATGTAAACATCCTAAACATCCAATAATAGAGACAGGTTAAACAAATAATGGAGAGGAAGGGACGCTGGGGTCTAAGAGCAGCTGAGGCGACGAGAGATGATGATGTCGACCTCAGGAGCTGTCGGCTAAGCAAAGTGGGAGCTCTCTGGCGCCTGCCTCCAGCTCGAGTAAGGGTGGCTGTGCAGCTGAGGCCATATGTAGATGAAACATCTGGAGCAAGTGATATCCCCTGTGTATGGGGCCTGGACAGCTATTCTCTAGAGATTGCCACCTGGAGGAACCACCAAAAGACTCTCAAATACCAGTGCTCTGCCTTCTATAGAGAGAGGAGTTCTCAGCAGGATCAGTGCAGCCCATCCTAAGGCACTGACTGGAAGGGCAGAATGCCAGTGTGCTTGCCTATGGACCCACAGGGTCAGGGAAGACGCACACAATGCTGGGCACCCCAAGCAACCTAAAGTGATTCCCTGGGCTCTCATGGACCACCTACAGCTCGCCAGGGAGGAGGGCCCTGAGGGCCGGCCATGGGCCCTTTCTGTCACTTTGTCCTACTTGGAGATCTACCAGGAAAACGTATTAGACCTGAACCCTGCATCCGGAGACTTGGTGATCCGAGAAGACTGTGGAGGAAACATATTGATTCTGGGCCTCACACAGAAGCCCATCACTTCCTGCCAGCCAGTCGAAACCGGACTGTAGGACCCACTCGGCTCAGCCAGCACTCTTCCGGCAGTCATTCAGCCCTCTGGTTAAGGTGGATCAGTGGAACGCTCGGCCCCATTTTGCCACGGGAAGTGAAACTCTACCTGATTGGTTTGCCTGGCTCAGAGGACAACCGGCATACAGACTCCAAAGGCCTGAGGTTGAAGGAGAGTGGAGCCATCAACTCCTCACTCTTTGTATTAAGCAAGGTGGTGGATATGCTGAACCAGGGCCTCCCACATGTGCCTTACCGGACAGCAAGCTCACCTGCCTCTTGCAGGATTCTCTTGGTGGCTCAGCCCACAGCATCCTCATTGTCAACATTGCCCCCTTGAGATGCTTCTACCTAGACACAGTCTCTGCACTCGATTTTGCTGCCAGGTCCAAGGAGGTGATCAACTGACCTTTTACTAATAAGAGCCTGCAGCTTCATGCCTTGGCATCTGGTAAACTGTCTGAGAAAGAACTGATAGGCCCTTCAGAGACAAAGAGAGCCAGAGGCCCTGAGGAAGAGGAGATTGGGAATTGTGAGCCCCTGGCGCCTCCAGCCTCTGCTTCTCAGAAATTCAGCTCCCTACACAATGAAAGAAAAATACCACATGATTTCACTCATTTATGGAAAATAAAAAACATTATAACCTGATGAATAAAAAGATAGATACAAGGCAGTAAATCATCAAACAGACTGTCAAATTACAGTGGGAAGACTGGGGAGTGTTGGGAAGTGGGGGGGAAGAGATCAACCGAAGGACTTGCATGCATGCATATAAGCACAGCCAATGGACACAAGACACTGGGGGGATGGGATGAAGGCAAGTGATAGGGAGAAGGGGAGGCTGGGGGAAGGTCAATGGGGAAAAGAAAAGAGGATATATGTACTACTATGTGTAATACTTTAAACAATAAAATAAAATTTAAAGAAAAAAAAGAAATTCAGCTCCCAACAGAAGCTGAGTAGCATGGATAATAGAGGAGAAGGATTTGGAGATTGAAAGGCTTAAGTTGAAGCAGAAAGAACTGCAAGCCCAGGTGTGGGCCCAGGAAACTGTGGACCCAAAAAAGAAAAAGAATTGCTCTCCCACAATTCTTTGATCTCTTGCCTATCACACAGTCACAGTGACTAAGCCCCTCAAAAAGTCTGTGGTGATTTCTCTACAATTGATTCAGGAGCAGGCAGCATCCCCAAATGCCAACATCCATAACCTGAAGAAGAAGAAAAGCCACAAGAGAAAATTGGAGTGCCTGGATGCCACATTGTCCAAGGAAAAGGCTGGGGACTGCTGGGAGCTACAGGTCAGCCCAGAGTTACTGGCCCATGAACACCAAAAAATGTGAGATACTAGAGGCTCAGCGCATGAAAATTCATGCAGTGGAGGGGAAGTCCCACAGCCCTGCCTACCTCCTCTCACAGTCCAGGAGCCCTCAGGGGCAGGAGGCAGCCTGACAATCAGGGGAAGGTGACACCCCCATCACACCTGTGCTGCTGCCACTGCCAGCAGCTCAAGCCTCGGCCGACACTGGTTACCTGAGCCTTGGGCGGCCCTGGTCAGCTGGGCAGCCAACATCCGAGGCTTGCCTGTGCCTTGGGCTGGCCCTGGGGAGCTGAAGGCTGAGGGCAAATTCTGCCACACTGTGCACCTGCCGCCACCCATACCCCCCCCCCCCGAGGGGCTGAAAGGACTGGGGGACTCTGGTGGGGCTGAGGGGACTGGGCACTGCCATCTTGTGGCTATGGGCATCACCATCTTTGTGATGGTATCATGGTCAATTTACATACTCCTTTATTAGATAGGATGATGAATGAAGGCTCAGCCCAGGATCTGCACAGCTTACAATGCATTGGCCAAAAGAAGGCCCTGCTCATCGTGGCTGGAGGAAGCTCCATGGCCCCTCTGGAGTCTTTCTTGAAGGCGAACATTTTGAGTCTCACCATGAGCCAGTACAGCAGCTCTCCTGACTGCCAGCTCTTCTCGTCACTTTGCCTTTTTAGTTCTTTCCAGTCATTGTATAATTGCTTCTTGTATACAGTTTTAACTCCATTAAAAAAAATGGGCCCTATTTGGTTTGGCTCAGTGGATAGAGCATTGGCATGAGGACTGAAAGATCCCAGGTTCAACTCCAGTCAAGGGCACATGCTGGGGTTGCATGTTCAATCCCCAGTAGGGGCATGCAGGAAACAGCTGATCAATGATTCTCTCTCATCATTGATGTTTCTCTCTCTCTCTCCCTCTCCCTTCCCCTTTGAAATCAATAAAAACATATTTTAAAAAATAGTACAGATATAGCCGAACCGGTTTGGCTCAGTGGATAGAGCGTCAGCCTGTGGACTGAAAGGTCCCAGGTTCAATTCCGGTCAAGGGCATGTACCTTGGCTGTGGGCACATCCCCAGTTGGAGGTGTGCAAGAGGCAGCTGTCAATGTTTCTCTCCCATCGATGTTTCTGACTTTCTATCCCTCTCCCTTCCTCTCTGTGAAAAATCAATAAAATATATTTTTTAAAAAATAGTACAGATATACAATGGAATTCTATGTAGCCATTAAAAAGAATGATCTAATCTGCAGAGTTGGGAGATGTCTAGGATATGTTGTTAAATGAAAACAAATAAGTAAAGCATGGATTCATTTTTAATAACCTTTTGTACATGCTATACAGATATACGTCCTATCTGAAAAAGAGGGAATATGCTAATTAACCCTCACACCATTGCAAATATGGTGGCACCCACAGCCAATAAGGAGACAATACGCTGATTGACTGACCCACCTCAAAGAGTGCAGCACCCATAGCCACAAGATGGTGATGCCAGTTCCGTCAGCCCCACTGGGTGGCAGGCGCGTGGCAAGGCCAGGCCTGCCCCCAGTCAGGCCCAGCTGCTCCACGCACCTGCCTCCAGATTCCCCCAGTCCCCTCAGGCCCCTAGCTGCCCAGGGCCAACCTGAGGTGCAGGCAAGCCTTGGATGGCAGCTACCTAGCTGCCCAGGGCTGCCCGAGCCTCAGGTAACCAGGGCTGGCCAAGGCTTGCACTGCCAGCAGTGGCAGCAGCAGAGGTGTGATGGGGCATCACCTTCCTCTGATGACCAGGTCACCTCCTGCCCCTTACGGCTACTGAACTGTGAGAGGGTGCAGGCCAGGCTGAGGGAGGCCCCCTCCAGTGCATGAATTTTCATGCACCGGGCCTCTAGTGTTTTTATAAACAGAAAAAGACACTAAACCAGTGATTCTTTTTTAAATGTTATTTTTCAATTATAGTTTATATTCAATATTTTTTGTATTAGTCCCAAGTGTACAGAATAGTGGTTAGGCAATTTCATACTTCAAAGTTTTCCCTGATATTTCCAGTACCCACCTGGCACCATAGTTATTACAATATTATTTACTATATCCCCTGTGCTCTACTTTACATTCCTGTGACTATTTTGTAACTACCAGTTGGTAATTCCTAATCCCTTTAAGTTTTTCACCCAGTCTCCAACGCCTCTCCCCTGTGACAACCATCAGTCTGTTCTCTGTATGGATGAGTCTTAAAACATTGGTTCTTAAAGTGAAGTTCACATACTAACAGCATCAGCATCCCTAGAAAACTTATTAGAAATACAAATTCTCACGTCCCGCCCCAGACCAGCTGAATCGGAATCTCCAGAGGTGAGGCCCATCAGTCTGATTTATAATCCCTCCAGGTGATTCTTCTACTCACTAAAATTTGAGGATCACTACTCCAGAAAAAAGCATTTATCTGGAAGTTGCAGAAACATAGATTAGGGGAAATTTTCTACTCATTTATTCACTTCTGTCCTATTGAAAAAAAAATTATATGAATGATAGATATTTCTCAAAGTCACATACACATCTTACTAGGTGTACTAATTTATCAGCTAAATCAACTTCTGCCTGTGGAAAATCCAAAATGGACAAATTCTTATTTGGTTTTTTGTTTGTTTTTGTTTGTGTTTTTATATATTTTATTGATTTTTATACAGAAAGGAAGGGAGAGGGATAGAGAGTTAGAAACATCAATGAGAGAGAAACATCGGTCAGCTGCCTCCTGCAACCAAAGTACATGTCCTTGACCAGAATCAAACCTGGGACCTCTCAGTCTGCAGGCTGATGCTCTATCCACTGAGCCAAACCAGGTAGGGCAAAAATTCCTATTTGTGAAGCCAATAGTATAGGAAGATAGTTATATTACTAGTTTCTGACATCATTGGAATAAAGTAAAATGAACACATGGATCAGGAATTGGACTTGGCTCTGCTGTGTACGCTGAGGGAAGAGAACTCAGACTGGGAGTTTTGATTGCCTCATCATCACTGAGGGTGACAGCAGCCGCCTTGTCTCCTCACGGGTCTTGGGAGGGGCAGTTGGCACACAGACAGCATACTACTTTTTGCCATATTATGAGTACCAAGGTTTCTTAAAACACCAAAATGCCTCCAACAACTTAATCAACTCACTCAGTTTTACAGAAATATCATCATTGCACAAAAATTGTCCCAGAAAGATCCTTGTAGGAGAAAAGGCTCTTCCCAAGAGCCTTGACACATGCCTGCCCTGATCACTTTTACTATTGAGCCAGGTGAAACTTGATGAGCTGGTGAATAAGTGCAAGGGATTTCTTTCCAGCCATTCCCAAGCCCTCCCACCCATCCACCTCGAGCCTGCTTTGTGTGGTGTATCTCTTTTATAGTCTGTGAAAGGCCTTCTTCTTGTCTCTCACCTCCCTGTCCTCAGACAACAAAGCGGCCTTTTCTAGTTGCACAAAGTGCTCGTTGCTTTCTTGATCCATGAGAAGACGTGGAGCAAAAGAACAATAATGTGCTGCTTCTTTCTGCTCCAATTAAAAAAAAAAGAGTTATGAAACAGAAGCCTGGGGCCAAAGCAGGCTCCCTGTCGTGTGTTTTGACAAAGAAATCGTTTCTGTACACACAGTCGCTGGGCAGATGGCAGTAAACGGGTCCATGTGGCACAGATCTCGGAGCTCCTGCCCTGCTTACGGGACCCAGCTAGGTGCTCAGAGTAGCAGGCAGGACTCTGGCCTTCCATTCAGAAAACTTCTAAATCCACCCCCATAGAAGAGGAGTGCAACTACCTGCAGCTGCATGGGATTGGAGGCCCCTAAGGCCAGCCTCAGCTCCCAGCCCTGTCCCACCAGGCCTGCAAGAGTCTCCATATACCTACAGGAAAGCTATTGGGACAAATACAGGTGGATTCTCAGCCCCCCTTCCCCTCCCCTTGAAATACTGATTTAGTAGATCTGAGGAGAAATCCTGGAATTACCTTTTTTTTAACCTTTCTTGATTAATTCTGATGGTCAGCAACATTTAGGAACCAGTCTTACAGCCGGTTTCTGTCTCTGAAACCTTTGACTCTCTCAAGCACAACTGGTGTCACCATCCACCTTGGTCTTCTCTGTTCTTCACAAGGGCCCTCTAAGGGAGCCCTTGCCAATATGATTACTCCCCTTACACACCTTCTCTCATTCCCCCAAACATGAGTAGGGGTCAGGTCAACTGCATCCAACTCCAACGTGGCCACTTACCAGCCCATGTACTTGGGAAGCTGACTTAAGCATTTGAGCATCAATGTCCTCAGCTATAAAATGGTTGCTCTTCTCTCCTATCCTCCATCCATTTCCATTTTTCTTTCCTCCACTCTGCTCCCCACACCTCCCCCCTCCTTTGCCAGAAACAGCGTTAGACTGAGGGCAGGTGTCCTTACGTTCTAATCCTGGCTGTATATGGCTTTTTGTCTTTTTCTATTGTATAAGAAATCAAGAGATTTTAAACAGGTAGTAAGTTTATTAAAATTTCTTAACAAACAGGACTGATTTTTTATGACTTTAAATGTTTCTGAAAAACTGTAGAGACATACCTTTATGTTTTGAGCACTCAGTTTTTAAATACGTTGCTAAATGTGATGGTTTTATATACCCATTAGGTATTATCTCAAAGTATGGTATAAACTTAGGAGGGTCCCCTTACAGATTATGGGTGTAAATTCATATTTCAAATAGTCTTTACCAATTTTCTGCTTTTAACAACTTCTTATTAGATCTGATTGGATGGCCACGTTTTTCTTTATAACATGTCTGGCTGATACAACTCACTCCAGGAGGGCAAGTATTCCCCTACTACCTTTCTGTTTACTTATACTTAAATTTCAGTATTATGTTCAAGCCGTGGCTTCTTTTAAACCACTTGTTTACTTTGTGAGAATTATTTTTAAGTCTATAAATCCTTTTGTGCCCATCATGGTTTATCTTAATATACTAAAAGTGAACAAATGAAAGCTTGAAGGTGCCACTTTTTTGTGGTCATAACCTCCATTCTACCTTCAAGATACCTCAGGTTCTATGAATGAGGGTGCTGGTCTCCATTAAATGCTTAATTTCTTTTTTATTGGATTAGAAAATAAATACAGATAGAAGTCCTAGTTATATTTTCCTGCTCTGCCAGATCCTTGGACATCTTGCACCCCACTTTGGAGAGTATTGGCATAAAACACATAATGGGTGCCTCACACATAATGGGTGTTTAATTAACAAAAATGTTTCCTCTTGCTCTTCCCTGAGGGAACAGGCTGGAAAAAAATACTTGGGATGCCATTCAGTCCTCATCTCTCTCTGGTGAATCTTGGGACTTGATCTGTATAGGCAGGGAGCTTAAGGAAGGACAAGGAAGGGGCCCAAGGGAGGGGGACACTCGAGGACTCTTGAGCCTGGATGAAGCTTGCATGAGACCGGAGCCTGAGAACGAAGGATGAGAGCCACTGAGTCACCGCACTGGAGTCCTCACCCAGGCCCTGAGCGTGGGGGGCGGTCCTCAGGAACAGCTCACTCAGATTTCTTTCAGTCCTTGGAAAAGGAGTGAAGACTCAAATGAAAGAGCTCAGATCCCTACCCAGGCAGTCTGACCTCCTGAACCACCTTCAGCTGACAGGCGCCATGGAAGTCCCATCAGATTCCCAAAAACATACAATGTCCCTGACTCAAAAATGTTCTCAGATGAAGACACAACCTGGGGCTTCTGTATCTCTAGATGTGACCGTGAGTATTGCTTGTCTTGCCTGATGTTTCTGGGATTTGGACAAACCCCATTGGCCTCCTTCTCCTCCTTCATCCTCCTCCCTACAAAGGGGATGGAAAACCCGGTGGCTCCTCTGAGGGGCAGCCTGACAAGGAGTCTCTGTGCCCACACAGGAACAGCTCTGTGTGTCTGGCTGCAGGCCATGGCCTTTGATAAAGCCACAGGGGGAAAACCTCATTCAGGCAACAAGCATTGCTAGCAGAGCATTTATTGGCCCGTGGAAGACCTGTGATGGTAAGTCATTGCCTCCTGCCTCCAACCCACTTCAGAGGCACAACTTAAATAACGGCTTTCATGTTAGACTCTGAAGTGAGCCAAGATTTGGGAAGCTCCTGGCTTTTAAGATGTGGCTTTCCTCCTGTTTTGAATGGTCTCCTTTGACTAACCCTTAACCAAGCTATCAATCAACAAAAAATTATTGAGCACTTGCTATATTTCATTCGACTGCAACAAACATTTTTTAACACGCTCACTTGTACCCAGCTTACAAGCAAAAGCTTCACATAAAGAGAGACAAGTAGAAAATAGAGCATGAGACTCAAGAGCTAGAAGAAATGATAGCTTAACTTCTGTTTTAAAGGTGACAAAACAGAGGCCCAAAAGGTTAATTGCCTAAGGGCTTTCTGCTAGCCCCAGTTAATAAGCAGCACTAGAAGTTGAATCATGAACTCTTAGAATGGGGAGGAAGCTCCAAGTGTGTTTTATTCAGCAGGACTTGAACATAAGTTTGCTGATGCTCCCCCAAGATATATTGATGCAGGAGGTCTGGGTAAGGGCCAGAGATCTGCATTTCTAGCAGCTGATTCTGATGCAAATGGCACTATTTGAGAAATAGTCTAGTCCATTTATTTCCAATAAATGCCAAATTTCCAGGAAGGCAGGACACCCAAGTTGAAGCATGTATGTAAGACAACACACACTTCCTGAGAGGCCAGCATATTTCCCTGCTGGATGGCTCTTACCTTGAGAACATTTCTCCTTTAGATAACAGTGTTTCAGGGAGGTGCTTTCAGGTCCAGGGGAGTCATGTGCTCAGGTGACCTTGAGTGATGATGGTGTAGTGTAGGTCATATGCAGAAGGCAGGATTTCAGGATAGAACTCTTGAACCTGGATTGCATGGGTCCTTCAGAAGGAACTGAAACAAGGACCAATTGTCATTCAGGTCCAATAAGCTCTCCCAGGGACCCAGTGGATTGTCTAGTCTCAGAAGCTGGCATTGGTTTTTCCCAAGAAAGAAAATTGGATCACTTTGTCATTATCCATGATTAATATGCATATCCTACCTAATAAAAGAGTAATATGTGAGGGTGAGGACAGCTGACCCTTACAACCAATTGGCTTGGAGGTCAAACCCTCCTAGTGCTAACAACAATAATCTAGTCTTAATTTCAACAAGACAGTGCAACCAATAAAGGGCTACAGCAAGAGTATCCACGTCAGGTAACTAGGGAGGCTGAGCCACTGTCCCTTAGAGGACATCTACCACACAAAGCTAATGGACCAACTCAGGAAAGCAGCCACCATGCAGAGACATGGAAAGATATCAGATGTGAAAGAAAGGGAGGAAAAAAAACGACTGGACATAGAGTTCAAAACCACAGTTATAAGGTTTTTCAAGAGGCTTCTAGAAAAGGCCGATGAACTTAATGAGACCTACAAGGAAATGAACAAGACCTACGAGGATATGAAAAAGGACCAACTAGAAATTAAACATACACTGACAGAAATAAAAAATATTATACAAAGACCTAAAAGCAGTCTAGAGGACCACAAGAACCAAGTCAAAGATTTGAAATACAAAGAAGCAAAATCCACTCAGCAGGAAAAGCAAGAAGCCAAAAGAAGCCAAAAAATTGAAGATAGTGTAAGGGGCCTCTGGGACAACCTCAAGCATACCAACATCCGAATTATAGGGGTGCCAGAAAAAGAGAGAGGGCAAGATAATGAAAACCTATTTGAAGAAATAGTGACTGAAAACTTCCCACACTGGTGAAAGAAATTGGCTTAGGAGTCCAAGAAGCGCACCGAACCCCAAAATATAGGAATCCAAAGAGGACCACACCAAGGCACATCATAATTAAAATGCTAAGAGCAAAAGACAGAGAGAGAATATTAAAAGCAGCAAGAGAAAAACAGTTAGTTACCTGTAAGGGAGCACCCATATGATTGTCAGCAGATTTCTCAACAGAAACTATGCAGGCCAGACAGGAGTGGCAAGAAATATTCAAAGTGATGAATAGCAAGAATCTACAACCAAGATTACTCTATCCAGCAAAGCTATCATTCAAAATTGAAGGTCAGATAAAGTGCTTCGCAGATAGGAAAAAGCTAAAGGAATTCATCACCACCAAACCAATACTATATGAAATGCTGAAAGATATTTTTTAAGAAGAGAAAGAAGACAAAGGTAAAAATGAAAATTATGAAAAACAAATACACATCTATCAACAAATGAATCTAAAAATCAAGTGAATTAAAAATATGAACAGGATAAACTGGTGAATATAACAGAATCATTGGCATAGAGAGGGAATGGACTGACAATTCTTGGGGAGGAAAGGGGTGTGGGAGGTGCAGCAAGAGACAGGACAAAAATCATGCACCTATGGGAGAGGACAGTGGAGGGGAGGGGAGGGCAGAGGGTGGGATGGGTACCGGGTGGTGGGGAGCTATAGGGGGGAAAAAGGGGGAACAATGTAATTAATAAACTGAACAATAAAGATTAAAATATTAAAAATAAATAAACAATAAACAATTTCTCTGAAAAAAATTGGATCACTTTGTCATTATCCATGATTAATATGCATATCTTACCTAATAAAAGAGTAATATGCAAATTTGACCATACCTTTGCTATACCACAAGCCAGGCCCACAGCCACACCCACTAGCCAATCAGGAGCATATTATGCAAACCAACCAAGATGGCTGCTGCCACTGAGAGCAGGAGGAAGGCTTGTGTTTCCCTGGCAACAGAGATAACCAAGCTTTCCACTGTGGTTGCTGGCCTAGGCTTCCACTCAATGTTACAAAATTTCAATTATAAAAGATACAGAAATGGCGGCAGCCACTGAGCTGGAGAGAACAGAGGCTTGGGTTTCCCTAGCAACAGAGGAAGCCAAGCTTTCCACCTGCCGTTGCTGGCCTAGGCCTCCACTCTAGGCTACAAAGTTTCAAACAGAAATGGCTGCCACCACAGAGCAAGCAGAAGGCTTGGCTCTGCTCCAGGCTACAAAGTTTCAACTGTAGACATAATCCAGGATCCCAGGGCCTCTGCTTGGGTTGCTGGAGGGTGTGGCCAGCCTGCAAACCTCCACAGGCCCCTGGCCCAGGCCACCCCTCACCCCAAAGGACCTGATCTGGGACACTCTTCAGGGCAAACCACCTGGCCCCCACCCATGCACCAGGCTTCTATCCTATCTAATAAAAGAGTAATTCGCAGATTGACCATCACTCCAACACTCAAGAGGGCTGCCCCATGTGGTCAAAGATCCTGCCCCCATGTGGACACAAGATGGCCACCACAAGATGGCCAGCAGGGGAGGGCCGTTGGGAGGTTTCAGGCCCTGCAAAGGAGGGCAGTTGTGGGTGATCAGGCCAGCAGGGGAGGGCAGTTGGGAGGGACCAGGCCTGCAAGGGAGGGCAGTTGGGGGTGATCAAGCCTGCAGGGGAGGGCAGTTATGGGTGACTAGGCCAGCAGAGGAGGGAAGTTGGGGGCAAACAGGCTGGCAGGGGAGCAGTTAGACATCAATTAGGCTGGCAGGGTAGTGGTTAGGGGTGATCAGTCTGTCAGGCAGAAGCGGTTAGGGGCAATCAGGGAGACAGGCAGGTAAGCAGTTTGGATCCAGCAGTCCTGGATTGTGAGAAGGATTTCTGACTGCCCAGTAGAATCAAGCTTAAACAGGCAGTCGGACATCCCTCGAGGGGTCCCAGAATGGAGAGGGTGCAGGCTGGGCTAAGGGACATCCCCCGCTCCCCATGCACGAATTCTTTTAGTTTGTAAAGAAGTATCCATTTAATTGGAAGAATGTGAAAAATATTTTACTGACATGGATAAGCTTTTTAAAATTTGGAAAGTAGAGCTTTAAAGCAATAAGGAATAAAACTAATCCTTCTTTCACATATTTCTTAACATTAGAAGACAATAGTCTGTCCCTCCTAAATAATCTTTTCTTAGGGAGAAGTACCCTCAGGTTTCTCAATCAGACCGGGCTACAAGAGCATTCACCAGCCCTCACTATGTTTGTTAATTTCCATGAGATGGTATTTGGCTAAGACCCAGGGCCACTCACCTCCATCACAAGTTCTTAAAGAAACTGTGTAGAGCAACCATGTCAAACTTGTGGCTGTCAGGCTGCAGGCCTCGTTTATTCGGCCCATGTCAGCCTTTTGAGTTTGACATGCTTGATGTAGAGGAACATGCCAGGAGCCATCATTCTCTTTAATTCAAATATTTATTAATGATATGTCTATTGACTACCTATATGTACAGTTTTAGCTCTGTGTATGTAATGATGAAGACAGAAAAAAGTGCTTGCTCGCATGAGTTTACATTCCAGTTGAGGCAATAAATATATAATAATGTTATATATGATGTGTTATGAGAAAAAAATTAAGCAGGATCAGGGGATAGAGAACCATGATATGGGTGGCTATCTTAGATAGGATAATCAGGGGAAGAACCACTGATAATCCTTCAGATCTGAATGAAGTGAGGGAGTGAGACATGAGCATTTGGGGCAAGTGTATTCTTGGTAGAAAAAAAAACCCATGCAAAGAACCTGAGAAAGGAGTTGAAAAGAATGAGGCCAGTTATTTAGGAGAGGAAGGAATGAGGTTAGAGAGACTGGTGGGGTTGGATCAGGTAAGCCAGTGAAATGTGGTGACGAGTTTGGATTTTATTCCAATGTGATGAAATGCCATTAGAGAGTTTTGCACAGAAGAATGTTGTATATTTTAAAGTAGGCTTTGCATTTTAAAAAATAATTCTAAGTTAATATGCTAATAATCGACCACAGAGGAGCAAAAATGGAAGAAAAGAAACAAGGCTATTACAATTGTCTAAGCAAGAATTGTGGTGTCTTGGGCCAAGTTGGTATTGGTGGAAGTAGTGGGAAGTGGTCAGGATGGAGATGAATGTTTTAAAGTGAGAGTCAGCAGAACTTACCAATCAATGGTTTGGATGTGTGTTTTGAGGAAAAGAGAGGAATCAAAGAGGTTAACTAGCCTGAGCCCATGAATCGTAGACTAGTGAATAGTAGAGCGATTTTCTGAAATGGGGATGACTGACAAAGAAATGGGTTGGAGCTGTAGTTTTAGACATGTTATGTGTGAGATGACTTTAGCCATTGACCCCTGGGCCCTTTATTCCAAGGCCCACATCATAATCTCAGTCCTTTCCAGAGAGAAAGAGGGAGCTCTTTTTCCAGCAGTTTGATCATTTATTTATTGCATCCTTGTTACTGATATTGAAATAACTTGTGAGGGTTTTTTATTTTGAATTCATTTTTGTACAGCATAGTGGTAGACAATTATAGTTTATAAAGTGATCCCCCCAATATTTCAAGTACCCACTGGTACCATATACAGTTATTACGATTTGTTGACTATATTTCCTATGTGTACTTTGCATCCTTGTGACTATCAACTTGTTCTTCCTAATCCCTTCACCTTTTTCTCTCTTAAGGTCAAAGTAGAACTGAGGCACCTCATGCTTTCCCAGTTTCTCACACAGACCACCCAGAAAAAGGACAGACTTCGTCCAAAGAGAGGCCAAGACCCCATCAGGGAGGCTCTGTGTCCCTGCACAGGATCCACATCCCAGAGTGTCGCCTGAGATGAGAGAAGGAACCTTGGATGTGCCCTAGAGGATGAGAACATTCCTAGTTGCTTGCATACTGGAAACCCAGGCCCCTAGAACACAGTAGAGAACAGAGGAGAGAACAGTACAGTGCAAAGGACAGTGGATTACATCATAGCTACACTGCTGCTGTCAGTTCAGCTATAGGTTTCTTAGATGTTAACTTTCAGTGTATGCAAGAAATATACATTTTTATAACTCAGTTTCTAATTCCATGCCCCTTCCCAACAGAATGGCAGAAAATTTAACCTGATTATCCTTGACATGTTCTCCCCTGGGTGACATGAGTTTCAGGATTTTATGCAGATTATCAACTGGGATAGGAGTGAAGGAATCCATTGGTCATCCATCTGTCCCCACAAGTTTCCCCTGAAAAGCTCACTATTCCCTGTTCCCACTGGCCTGTGGATCCAGGGATTCCCTGCCAAGACTATGCCACACACAGGGCAAGGGATCTTTATTTGAGCCACCTAAAGGGCATAGAGTCCCCACACAGCCATTCTCTGGGGTCTCGACATTTCCTGGCTAACTCCCATGAAGAGACGACCCCAAATCCAACTGTTATCTCACTTCCTCTTCTGCCCACTGTCAATTTGGAAAAATCTGTAACCTGGAGGAGAATACCCTTCTCCCTTGGAGCTCCTTGGACCTGTTTCCCTAAAGATTAGGCTTTCTGAAAACTACTTGCCTAATGTAGGGAAGGGGAAGAGGAATATACAGGGTGAAAAATTAAAGTCTGGAAATATTCAGCTATTATCCACTATATTATATAGCTACATTGAACTTGATGTCATCAAAATCCCTCAAATGTTTTTCAAGAATACATTTACTAAGTGTCAGCCCCCACATATTACTGATTTTATATTACATAAAGTGCATGACATTTCTCCCTCTTAAATTGCATCCTATTTGTTTCAGTTAATTGCTATCAGGATGGACTTGAAGTTTGATTCTGTGACCCAACATAATATTCTGCTTCTAGTCTAAGATAATGATTTTTCAAATTTTAATGTTGTGGAAATCAAGATATATTTTACTGACAACATCAAAAGAAATTTCACCACGCAGAGAACTAAGTTAAAATGGTATTAGCTATACATATGGGAAATTATCCATGCATAGAAGTTACTTGTTCATCTTATCTCAGTTGAATATTTACATTTTAGTGCCATTCACTCTTAAATTTGTATCCCTAATTACCAATTAAAATACCTTTGAAAAGAGATTACATTGTATGGAGCACTGAAGCAGAAACCTGTTATATAGAACTTTTCCTACTACACACAAAGTACCTCAATTACATAGTCCCGCAGAATAGACTCTAGAATTTAACACTAGGACAGATTGGAGTGATCAAGTCATGCCTGTTACAAAGAATTATCCATCTGTTTAAAACTCCCAGCTGACTTTCAGAAGACATTTTTAATTTCCAATATTAACTCGAAACAGTTTAACTAAACGAGGCCATTTAATTACGTGCTATTTTTGTTGCCCTTGTCATTTCTCTTCTTAGCTCCCAAGGTCCAAGATTTCCAATTATGAATAATCACCATCATCACCCATCAAGGGTACATTCTATTTGGCTTTAGATAATTATGCTGGTCCCATCCCCCCACAGAGATTAGTTTCAGAATGGGCTAGTCACCCCATTCTTGAAATGAGAAAGAAGACAGAGGCCAGGAATTCTAAGAAGACTCCTCGTCCTAAGAAATAATGTCCCCTTTGTATCTGGACATTGGGCCAGAACTGTTCCACCCCCCAACTGCCAGCAGCCTGAAGGAGAAGCCAGGATAGTCAGGGAGGCAGAGTAGAAAAATGGACACAAGCTAGAACCTTGATTCAGCCACATTGTTAAGTGGCTGAATCAACCAGCCCTGAAGCATGTTTGACCTCAGAACTTCCAAACATGTAAGATAAATAAATTTCCTCACTGCTTAAGCTGGGGAGTGAGGAGAGGGAGGAAGACTGCCACTATGATTACTATCCATGGATCAAAGGGATTTAGAAGAACTATTAAATTCTGAATATAATATAACATTTTGTTTTGGTTTTTGCAAATCTATCAAATTAACGATGTGGCTCATAATTGGTGGTGCCTTAGCATCAAGGAAATATAACATGCTAGATTTGCTGCTCAGAAGATGTGTGTTGGAAGGATATCAATTTCTTCAAAATAATTTGTTTTGACATGAATTGAAATAAAATTTTCTTGAAACTTGACATCATGATGTGGAAGTACAGCTGGAAAATAACAGATAAAATAGCAAAGAAATATCTGCAAGTGAGATTCATTTAGTACTCACCCTATAAATATTAAAATAGACTACAAAACTAAGAGATCAAGAACAGTGTGGTATGGAAAAGAACTAGATCAACAAATCAGCAAAACAGAATAGAGAAGTTCAGAAACAGATCAAAGTGCATACAAAATTAGATATGATCATGAAATCAGCTCAAATAAATGGTATGAAGCACCTGGAAAGGGAACAATTATACCCATACCTTTTACCATATAAAAACGTATGTCCCAGAAAGATTGATATGTATAAAATGAACTTATGAAATAAGTAGATACACATTTATGCAAGTGTGGTGAATTTTATTAGCATGATAAAGAAATCAGAACCCATAAATAGAAAAAGATTGACTACATTAACATTTAAAATATTTTAAGGAAGAAAAACACCTTAATTAAGTTGAAAATTATATAACAAACTAGGCGAAGCATTTTCAATATATATGGCAGTCAATACATAAAAAGTCTATAAGAAAAAAATAGAGGAAAAAGAAAATGAATATGTTACTGACAAAAGAAAAATATCCAAATGGTCAATGACATTCAACCTCATAAATAATGAGAGACACTTTAGAGCTGTGACTAGGAATGACATGTAGCAGGTGAATGACATGTAGCCATACTCTCAAGTAGCATGCTACCTCAGACTGGCCAGTGCAGAGCTCCTGACCAGAGGACCCCTGTCCCCCCACTGCATCACCTGCCTCGCACTCCACAATCCAGCAAGTACAGGGTTGATGTATGACCAACAGAGGATCCCCAGAACTGTGAACCCTGTATGGCTGACATCTGTTCCCTGATATTTCTACCTCTGGTTATAACATAGTGCATATTTAAATTTATAAAATAACAAAAACAATACTTGTGTTGTTTAGGGAAAATGAGTTTTATTCTACTCTACCAGAGAAAGTGTAATTTGGCAAAACATTTTTGGAGGGCATTTTGGCACCATTAAAGCCATAAAAAAATAAGTACTTCCTTTGACTCAGCAATTTCACTTCTAGGAATTTATCCTGAGGAAATAAGATGTATGTGAAAATATAAGACAGCCCAAGTGAAGATCAACCTCTCCAAAAACTGAAGAAATGTGTATTAATATAACAGGGAGACACTAGTTTTCCACATCAAATTGATGATTTAGGCAGAAGGCACCCCTGGTGAAAGAATAGGGAGTGGTGGGACCTCTCAATACTAGTAGAAATGTGACTGAACACAACTTGCCTGAAGAGTATATGACATCACTTTTAAATACATATTCAGCTGTTCCACTTCTAGAAAGTTATCCTGAGAAAATCATCATGAATATAGGAGAAATTTTAGCCTTAAGGCTGTTCATCAAAATATTTATAGTAGCTTGGACGGTGTGGCTCAATTGATTTGAGTATTGCTCCATGCACCAGGTCACCAGTTTGATTCCCAGTCAGGGCACATGCCTGCGTTATGGGTTCCATCCCCAGTGGGGGGTGAGGGATGCAGGAAGCAGCAGATGGATGTTTCTATAACTCTCTCCCTCTGCCTTCCTCTCTTTAAAATCAATAAACATTTTTCAAAAAATATTTATAGTAGATGAAAGGTAGAAACTACTCATATATCCATCAAAAGGGAAATGGTTTCACTATAATACATGAGTATTATGCCACTCTTTGAAGTCATTAAAAATTATAGATAAGGATATTTAATGAAAAAATGTGTCCTAGTTGTTTAATTAAATGAAAAAGTGGATTACAAAGTAGTATATATTGTACAATTCTACTTTCATTAAATAAACACTCATTGACACAAACATAAACATTCATTGACACATATTTTTAAGCATTTAGAATAATAATTGTCATGTGCTAAAAATTCAATAAATGATAGCCATTATTTTTTAATGCTCACATTCACCCTAAAAGGGAGATACTTTACTACCCTCATTTTAACAGATGTGGAAATAGAGGCACAAGGAGATGAATTTACTCAAGTTCACATAGCTTATAAGTAGTAGAGCATTAACATGTGATGCACTGAGAAAAATGACTCAAGATATTAAGCACTCCATTACTTTTAAATATCGCTGGAATCTTGTAAAAGAAATTACAACTGAATATTATCTTTTCATGGGAATTTATGAAAATGTGTGTTTTTTTTCCTCTCTACACTTCACCATGGACAAACCTACTGATAATTCCTTTGTTTATTCCTGAGCCCTGTATTTTCTCTCTAATCTTTTCTCAGTGCCATGGTGACTCTAAGAATTAAAAACCAAAGGCTTATCTTGTCCAACAATCACAGGAACAAAGTGTACATTTAAGTACCTTTTGTTCAAGGTGAAGCGCACAGGTAAATCAAATAGAATTCTACCTTGATTGACATTCCTTGTGGTGAGAGCTGGTTTGCAGGTCACTGCCAAGGAGGGAAGTGGGGATAGCATTTACCATTTATCAAACTAAAGAATGGCTGTCACTCATCTCTTGGAGCAAAGAGCTGGCAGGCCAAATCCAGCCCACCACCTCTGTGTGGATAGTGCACAAGCTAAGAATGGTTTTTATATTTTAAATGGCTGGAGGAAAAAACACACTATTCCATGACAATTGTATGAAACTCAAATTTTAATGTCTATAGGTGAAGTTCCTAGAACACAGCTATACTCATTTACTTACACATTGTCTGTGGCTGCTTTCCCACAAGAGCAAAAAGTGGCTATGCACAGATAGGCTCTTCCTTCCCACCTAAGCATTAGAATCACCTGAGAGCTTTTTTAAAAAAAATATATATATATAGCAATCTTGGTCCCCATCCAGAACCAATTAAAGTGAAATCTCTGGGGATGGGCCCAGGCATCTGTGTCTTTCAAAAGCTCCCATGTGATTACAAAGTGCAGGCAAGTTTAAGCATTAATGCTAGAGACTTATTTGCCAGGTCAGGCCTGGTTTCTGGAGCTTTTTCTAAGCAAACACCAACACCCACCCTCAGGCAGGTGTTTTTGGAACAGTGAACATCATGCTGGGATGGCGTGGGGCAAGAAGATATGAAGAAGCACCCTGTGGTTAACCCCTACCCTTCCGCATTTTTACAGATGCACAAGTAAATGACCTCACCCTTGTACAGGTGAGTTCCTGAGGTTTTCCAGGATGGGGAGTTCCTGCTACCAAAAGCTCTACCCATATCTCATGCCAACGCTTAGCAGAGAAGCCACAATGTCTCACCCTAATTGCCACTTATTGGTTTATTTTCTTTCATTGAAAGAGGTGCAAATAAGAGCCTGGTCTCTGCCTCACCAGAGATAATGTAGATGCGCATCTTTTTCCACGGCACCAGAGACCTCCCTTCCGCTTGATGTGCAGTTGGAAAATATTATAACGAAAGAACTAGCTCAAAATAGTCCTATCCTGTTTGATGAGATACCGAATTGCTTTTCAAAGATAATAAACCAAGACCACAAGTCATGCAGCCAGGGGAGGCATAGAGGAGAGAAATTTTACCTCCAGCTGCACTCAGAACCAAAGTCTCACCCACCCATGGAACCAGAGGACCAGGACACAATTGGAACTTAAATACCAGAACGCTTTCAGAAACCAAGGATCCATTGTCCAGTTGTGTTGACACACCTTTACCATGAATGTCCAACTTCCAAGGGCCTCCAATTCAAACTTGTCCCACCAACACTTTTGCACACCTGTTCCCCCAGCCCCTCGTACAGCAAGCAAGATGGATGTGAGGCACCATTACATCTCCCATCTCTGTTGGTGCCTTCTCAATCAAAAAAACCTTTTCCTGCTCCAAACTGACATTGAGTTTTGGTCTTTTGAAGCTGATACCACATAGACTTTTGTTCAGTAGCAAGATGAGCCACATGCCTTCTTCACTCACTCAGCAGCACCTACAACTTACCACACACTTTGGATTTAAGAATCCTATATAATAAAAGGCTAATAAGCAAATTGACTGAACGGCAGAACGACTGGTTGCTCTGACATGCACTGACCACCAGGGGGCAGATGCTTAATGCACGAGCCGCCTCCTGGTGGTCAGTGCACTCCCACAAGGAGTATTGCTCAGCTAGAAGCTGGGCTCGTGGCTGGCAAGTGCAGGGATGATGGTGGGAGCCTCTCCTGCCTCCATGGCAGCGCAAAGAACCCCTCGGGGGATGTCTGCATGTCAGCTTAGGCCCGCAGGCAGTGGGACATCCCCTGAGGGGTCCCAGACTGCAAGAGGGTACAGGCCGGGGTGAGGGTACTCCCCCTTTGCCCCCCAGTGCACAAGGGTTGTGCACTGGACCTCTAATACAATGATAAGTGGTCAAGTCATAAAACTTCTGTCAATCTCATCTCTCAAATGACTATGACAACAGTACCCACCTCAGGAGGGTAGAGTTATGATTAAATGAGTAAGCTAAACAGCACAAAGCCTAACATATAGAACAGGTAGATAGATTTGAATTGATATTATCATTATCTACCTTTGAAGCCTCAATGCATACTCATTTATTCACTCACTCAAATGAATTGTAATGAATACTTATTGAGGGCTTTCCATGTTTCCGTCATAATTCTGGACATTGGAAATACAGAAGTGAGCAAGAAATTCAAGATCTCTGCTGACTTGGAGCAAATATATTTGAGGAAAAGAAATAAGCTTTAATTTCAGGGAAAGAAATAACTATAAAATACATAAAGCAATAAGGAATTACAGATTGAGAAAGGTGGAAAATAAACAGCAAGACATAAGCAATATGATGAGCCAAAGAGAGAGACTGACATGGTAACAGATGGGACTAAAAAGCTCACAAAGCTAAGAAGAGACCAGTGAGGCAGCAACATGAGGGATGGAGGCAACTTGAATCAGGCTGACTGCCAGACTGTATCAGGCCTTACACACCCAGCTGGGCTTTGGATCTTATTCTAAGTCAGTGGGAAGCCTTTTAAAGGCTTGTAAAAATATTGAAGAAAATAAAAGTGGGATTTTGTTAAAAAATCTATAGCAGAGAGGAGAACTAAGATGGCGGCAAAGGTAAAACACCTATCTTGCCGTCATAATCAGCAATTTTAATACTACAACTTAACGAAAGAACAAACACCTTCCAGAATCACCAGAAAGCTCGCCGAGTGAAAGTTCCACAAATAAAAGTGAAAATAAGACACTGTGACTCGGCGGACTGGTGGCGAACAGCGTTGAAAGATTCGCGCCGAGAGAGGTTTGGAGCGCGCGCCGCAGAGTGGGTGGGCAGCTGAAAACCGGCCAATTTTCTCAATCGGGGAGACAAAGGCATCCCACTGGACTGATTCTCCAGCTCTGGGCAAAGTCCAGAGAACCCACTATCACACGGGGTGAAAACTGGACAGTGGGAGGGCACGCCAAAGCTTGGGTGCTGCCGGGTCTCCCGGCTTGTGGAGAAGGCAGCCTGCGCGCGAACAGCTCAGCTGCATGACGGCGCAGAGAGCGCTCCGCGACTTGTCTCTCATTCAGAACACCGTCAGACTGCTTTGTTTTACGACCCTGGGTGAGACATTGCGCATGCAGACTCATTTTGAGAAAGTCTGAATTCCCCGGCAGCCGGTGGAGCTCGGCAGCAGCTCTCTCTCAGAGGTGCTGGCAGCCATTGCCCCCGGCACAGAGTCCCTGGGGCCGCACAGGGTGGAGCTAACGCTGTCTGCTTGGCCCGGAGACTCCGCCCACCCAACCTGAGCACAGCTGAGCTTCACAGACAATTGGCCTGGAAGTCAACCCTCCAAGTGCTAACAACGATTAACTGAGCTTAACTTCAGCAAAACTGTGCAACCTATATCCACCTCTGGTAACCGGGGAGGCTGAGCCACTATCCCTAGTAGGAAGTCTACCACACAAAGCTAATTGACCAACTCAGGGAAGCAGCCACCATACAGCGACATGGAAAGAAATCAGATGTGAAAGAAATGGGGGGAAAAAAACAACTGGACATGGAATTCAGAACCACGGTTATAGGGTTTTTCAAGAGGCTCCAACAAAAGATCGAGGCCTATAAGGAAATAAGCAAGACCACAAAGGAAATGAATGAGTCTTACAAGAAAATGAACAAGACCCTCAAGGATATAAACGAGAGCTGCAAAGAAATGATCAAGACCAATGTGGAAATGAATGAATCCTACAAGGAAATGAAAGAGACCCTCAAGGATATAAAGGAGACTCTCAAGGATATGAAAAAGGACCAACCAGAAATTAAGCATACACTGACTGAAACAAAAAATATTATACAAAGACCTAAAAGTGCTCTGGAGCACCCCAAGAACCAAGTTAAAGATTTGAAATACAAAGAGGTAAAATCCACTCAGCTAAAAAAGCAAGAAACCAAAAGAATCCAAAAAATTGAAGATAGTGTAAGGGGCCTCTGGGACAACCTCAAGCATACCAACATCCGAATTATAGGGGTGCCAGAAAAAGCGAGAGGCCAAGACAATGAAAACCTATTTGAAGAAATAGTGACTGAAAACTTCCCACACCTGGTGAAAGAAATTGACTTAGGAGTCCAAGAAGTGCACCAAACCCCAATATATAGGAACCCTAAGAGGACCACACCAAGGCACATCATAATTAAAATGCCAAGAGCAAAAGACAAAGAGAGAATATTAAAAGCAGCAAGAGAGAAACAGTTGGTTACCTATAAGGGAGCACCCATACGACTGTCAGCGGATTTCTCAACGGAAACGATGTAGGCCAGACGGGAGTGGCAAGAAATATTCAAAGTGTTGAACAGCAAGAATCTACAACCAAGATTACTCTATCCAGCAAAGCTATCATTCAGAATTGAAGGTCAAATGAAGTGCTTCGCAGATAAGAAAAAGCTAAAGGAGTTCATCACCACCAAACCAACATTATATGAAATGCTGAAAGATATTCTTTAAGAAGAGGAAGAAGAAAAAGGTAAAGATGAAAATTATGACCAACAAATACACATCTATCAACAAATGAACATAAAAATCAAGTGAATTGATAGGCTGTTGAACAGGATAGACTGGTGAATATAACAGAGACAAGGACATAGAGAGGGAATGGACTGACAATTCTTGGGGAGAAAAGGGTTGTGGGAAGTGCAGCAAGAGACTGGACAAAAATCTTGCAACAATGGGAGAGGACAGTGGGGAGGTGAGGGTGGAGGGTGGGATAGGTACAGGGTGGAGGGGAGCTATAGGGGGATAAAAAGGGGAAACAATGTAATTAATAAGCTGAACAATAAAGATTTAAAAAATCTATAGCAGATTGCAGATGTCCAAGAGAGAGATGCTGGCTAGACAAGGTTGAGCCAGTGGAGATAAGAGCCCATTGCCATCTCTGAAATATGCCATGGAAGTAATATTGATGGTTTACTGACAGATTAGAGATAGGGAAATGAGGGGAAAGTGAGGAATCAAGAATGTAGGCATTGTTAATGATAAGGAACTTGAGAAATCCCAAATGAAGAACTACTTTTTTATGCATGCTTATAAGAAGAATGACTTGTAGATTTGTGGCTTGAACAACTTTGTAGGATGATTTACCATTTACCAAAATAGGAAACACTGAAGAACAATTTGGGGAGGAGTCCTTAGTCCTGTTTTGGAAAGTTTACATTTGAGATGGCTTATACTAGTATAGACAACCTGGTGAGGCATCTTGAATATGTCTGTGTATTGGAATCTGGGGTTTCATGTTGAGGTCAAAGGTTGTCAGTATATTAATGACACTGTGTAATATGCTGTTGAGATGGAGAAAGGAGGGTGGAAAGGGGTTGCAGAGGGTTAAAGAGGGTAGATCAGGAAAGCTAAAGGGGGTGACTTTTCAGCAGAATGAAGGAGGGCAAACCTGTTGTATGCTGACGAGCAGTCTGGTAAGAGAAGAACAGAGAAGTGGCCATTGTATTGGCAGCATGGAGGTTATCAGTGACCCGGGCAGATCTGCTTCAGTGGAAAGGTGGAGACAGAATCCAGATAAGAGTGGGCTAAGGAGCAAATGTGAGGTGACCAAGTGAAGGCAGGGAGAAAGATAACTCTGCAGAAGGTCTTCACTGAAAGGGACCAGAGACCCCGGTGTTGGGAGGATGCAGGATCAAGGGTGAATTTATTTTGTTTTAAGGTGGGACATACTATAGGGTATTTATTTATGGGGAAACGGATCCAGAAGAGAGAAAATTAATTCATGAAAAGAGATGGGTGTAGTTGTTTAGAAGGGGAGGAATCCAGGCAAAGATGGGCAGGTTTCCCTCTGTATCAAGGGGGAAAATGGAAAATGGGGGTATGGGTGTGAAGAGGTTTGTAGATCAGTTTATAGGCATTTCTGTCCAAATCCTTCCATTCTCTTTGAATTACGAGGTGAGGTTTATCAGCTGAAGAGGGCAGATAAAGGCATAGGTTTAAAAAGAGTATAAAATAGCCACCTTGCTGAGTTGAAAAGCAAACTTACTAAGCAAACATAATGGGGTGGCTGGGCTGTAGTGAATAACCATTTAGGGTAAAGGGTCATGATATTTTAATGGGAAAGAACAGCCCTGTTGGGCAATTTTCCCCAGCCACATTCAGCTGCCACTAACATGAATAGTTGGGTTCACAATAGCTGTGACTGTGCCAAGAAAATGTAACAGGGGAAAGAGGGAGTGATGATAAACCACCGATTCTAGGCTAGACAAGGAAGGAAGTGAAGCCAAAGAGAGAGTTGGGAATAAAGACAGAGTTGTAGGGTCAATGAATAGGCAGACCCAAGGAGATCAGGGAATTCTGTAGTGTGGGTACCAAAGGCAGGGAGCCAGAAGAGTAAATTATACCAAGAGGAAGGATCCTTGAATCCAAATTTTAGAGGTGAGAGCAGTTGCTGATTGACAGTGTGATCTAAGAAAGCGGAAGACTGAGTTGGATGTGGCAAGCCTGAGGAACATCAGGTTACAGCCTTTGACATGTGAAGACCACCATCTATTCAATTTTATAAGGCATATTAATGCCAATGTAAAATAAAAGGTAATTCAAGGCTTAGCTTTATAACAATCTTCATATTGTTATTTCACTGCGAATTAGCTGTCACCCACCAACGAAGGCCTTTGTACAGTTGTTGCAATGACTGTATTGACTGGCAGCAATGACAAAGGGAAGGGCAACTTGCAGATGCTAGAGCAGAGAGCCAAGCTGGTGACTGATACAGGATGATTTTTGGTGTCTTCCTCTAAGCACATAAGACTGTGGTCTTCCTGCAGCATAAGGGGACTTAAAGATGTATCCATATTTATAGCAGGATCACAATACTCCATTGCTAATGTGATCTGCAGGATGCATGCTTAGAGGCATTTTCTAAGTTCTCCACAAGGAACACTGACTTCCCCTGCATTTAAGATCACCTGCACTGCTGCCATTTGTGGTAGTTTGGGGGCTGCCTCAAGCAATCCAATTAGCATCTCACTTCCAGTTGGATGTCAGCTTCTGCACCCACAGGACTGGTTTAGCTGGTGAACCCTAACTTCAGGAAAACTCATGCTGAAGTGGGATCCATGAAACCCTCGGAAGCTATCACCTACTTCCTTGTTTTACAAGTTAGGACAGCAGCGTCCAAGCAGCCAAGAAAGACCAAGTTTATAGGAGTCAGAAGGAGTCAGGCCACAGTGGAATTCACGTGGTTCCCAGCATCTGGGAATAAAGGCCAGCCAACTGAACAGAAGGCTTAAATCTCTCCTCCACCAGTAAGTAGTTATGTTCCTTTGAAAAAGCCCCAGCTGACAAGACATTTCCTTCCTTTCTACAGTAGAGATAATATGGTCTGTAGGGGACAATAAGACAAACATGTGGAAACATGTCACCGTGAAATGCTGGAACTGGTGACATGTTTCCTCTTGATGACATGTTTCACAGGAGCATGGCTGATCACAGAAGCCATTGGAATTGGCAAAGAATGTTGAACCCCTGCCCAGTTAAGGGGAAAAAGTAGTTGTTTTGGTTCAATTAAATTTTTTAATCCTCACCTGAGGATCTTTGTTCCATTGATTTTTAGAGTGGAAGGGAGAGAAGAGAGGGAGAGAGAGAGAGAAACATCAACATGAGAGAGACACATCAATTGGTTGCCTCCCACATGCACCCCTACCTAGGCTGGGGAAACTGCAAACAAGGTACGTGCCCTTGACCAGGAATAAAGCCCAATGCACTAACCATTGAGACACCCGGCCAGGGCTTGGTTTAATTAAATTTAGTTCATGACATGCTGAGTCTTAGGAGAATGATCTTTAAGCTTACACGAATACTCAAGTTTTCCACTCATATTTGCTAACAGTCTGGTACCCAGGTAGCACTTCAGTGACAGGAGGCAGCATTCCCCAGGCTTCATTATTAAGGAGACGTGGTCCTAAAAGTCCTCTAGGACCCAAATGCAGCCAGTAATGGCCTCTTGATCCTTCTCAGCTTTCATGCCAGGGATATTTGGTCTAATTATTAGATGTTTAATTACAAGAGCCTTCATTTTAGTCACCTATTGCCCAAAAAAGGAACCAACACCCTGAACCTGAGGCAAGATCTGTGCCAACCTCAGTTCTGCTGAGCACCTTCGTTTTTTCCTTTTTCTTTTTTAACAGTTTTATCCTCTTATTGAAGCTTACCGTTTTACTGAACTTTTGGCCCTGAATGACAAGGGCATTGGCAGTGGGAGGTGGCAACTGTCCCCTGGGGACTGAAGCTAGGCAGAGTGGTGGACAAGTGAGGGGCCCGAGCTGAGGAGTACAGCAGCCTAGCCCATCATGCCCAGAGAGCAGACTACCCAAACTCCCTGAGCAGGCACAGCCCCCAGGCAGCTAGAAGTTGACACACATGGACTGTGGGCATGGGGGGTCCCTTGGGCACATCTTTCATGCTTGGTCAGATTTCATGTTGGAGAAACTGACAAGACAGCATGGGTGAGGGACACAGGTGCTCCTAGTAAGAGGCCAATGAACACTTCCCGCTGGCATCAGGGCACGGAAGGGAAAGTTAGAGGCTGGAGCCCAGCCAATTGGACACAAACTCCATTACAATGACTGGTTTTTCCTGCTCCTGATGCATGGCTGTGCCACCTAAATGCTCAGGGCTGAAAGGACATGTAACTTCCAGTCCTCTATGTGGCCTT
This sequence comes from Antrozous pallidus, assembly GCA_027563665.1. Taxonomy (NCBI): domain Eukaryota; kingdom Metazoa; phylum Chordata; class Mammalia; order Chiroptera; family Vespertilionidae; genus Antrozous; species Antrozous pallidus. The sequence continues at coordinate 28,886,226 of CM050523.1, forward strand.
GCTACCTGTATGGCCTTGGCCCAGAACCCCACTATTTGGTGACTATGACACAGGATTGCCAGCCCTCTTGGGGAACAGCCTGCATCGGGAGGAGCAGGAAAAGGAGAGCACCCACATGCTTCTCCCACTCCAAAGAGCCAGGAGAGGTTCTCTGGTGCACGTCACCCTCTAGAGATGGGCTGGGTCAGAGCATCCAGAAGCTGTCATGGTGAGGATGTCCTAGAAGCTAAGCTGAATGCTGCCCTGCCTGAAGGGATAGCTGGCCAAGTTTTGAGTACCTTCTTAATCTAAAGCTATCTTACTGGCTCAGAGGAGGACTGGGTTAGAGTTCTAGATCTTCATCAATTCAGCATCCAAGGCACTGAGGCATTTACAATCCCAAGAGCAGTTAATGCAATGGCATCTGGAAGACACTGCCTGGTGCTCAGAGGCACCGGAATAGCAACTGCTGGCCCCATTCGTTGCTCAGGGGAGGAACAATCTGAACTTAAGGAATGCCTGCGGCTCATTGTTTAAGTCTCAGGTTCATCTCTTTAATGCCCCGTGTTTCTTCCTCTGTGGTCTGATGGTTCTAATAGGGTTAAGCTGGCCTGAGACTTAGAGGAGGTAAATAATGGTAACTAAGAAACAGCTATACCACAAACCCCAGTCCCCAAGTTTCCCAACTTCTGATTCCCAACCCTTAGAGGACCTGCCTGCAGCTTCCTTCGCAACACTGATGTAGCACCTGTTCTATTCTTCCCTCTGAAGTTGGGTCATAAGAGGCCCAGCCAGCTTGCCCCCTATCTTGTTCATAACCGAAGCTTCACCTCGGCTCCCTGGGCCAAGGATGTGATTTTCCTAGTATCCTTTTCTGATGAGGGAAAAAGGCCTAAAGTAGAGGAGGGTTCTTTGTGCCAAGAGGAGGCCTTAAATGGTGCCAGCAGAGACACACCAAAATAGGCTTTTGTTGGCTGCAGTCTCCTTAGGCTTTAGTAGGGAAAAGAAAGGGAAACCGGAGCATCTTCAGCAGAGGAGAAGATGAAAGAACCCGAGAAAGAGCCAAACTTGCAAGTTGAAAACAACCCCACAGCAACCCTGCTGCCCTACCCATCAGAGAACCTCGGCAGCCAGTTCAGAACCGGAGCCTAGCCACCTTAGGGACTGCTTGCCCAAGTCACCTAAAGACATAGAGCTCTCAGGTAGCTCACACCAGCCAGATCCAACCTGCCTCTTTATACTCCTGCTTTCTCCCCACCCTCCCAGATAACTGGAATTACAATTACCTGAGCCTCTGAGCCCTTACCTGCTCTGTCCCTATCAGCCTACTCTTTGTTGGGTTGTCTGGGCTGAGGAGGGGCAGCTGGGGCCTTCAGGGCTGAGGCTGTGGATATTGCTAAGCAAAGCAGAAGGGAGTGGCTTGGAAACAGTTCTCTATGGCTCGGCAGTTTGCCTTGAACAAGAAAATCGCTCCCAAGAAGTCCTCACTGACCTCGGGGACGGCCATGTGGAAGGGATCTTTGCTGGAGAGAAGCCTAGGGTTCTGGTGGGATGAACAACTCTTCCCTGTCTTCCTGGGACTGCCCTTGTTTTTGCACTGAAAGTTCTGTATCCAAGGAGTCCCCCTAGACCTGGGCAAACCCTAGCAGAGAAGGTACATTTTACCAGGGGTTAGGAGCAAAAGCTACATGGTGTAGGGGTGCCTGGACTGGTCTCCCACAATTGGTAAGTGTTGGATGGGAAGCTGTAAGGAAACATTCTACATTAATTGAACACTCCTGAGTCTTTCTAACCCATTTAGCTTTGAAAAATACCTTAGACATATCCCAGCTCTGCCTAGTGAAAGACAGGAAGCATTGTCTGTGACTCCCAATTCCAATTGTATTAATTTTTTATAGGAAGGCTAAGATTTTAAGAGATTTGTTAAATACATACCTCAGTCCATTAGTTATAAACTCACCAGTTTATCAAAAACAAAATTACAGTATTATAATTTATTGTAGGGGGCCCCCTTTTTTTAACATTTAATTTTTTTAATTTTTTTGCAGTATAACTTATAATTAATAGTAGTACATGTTTTCCTTTCCCCCCTCCCCAATATCCTCCCCCCATCCTCCCCTACCCCCCCACACATGTTCTCACCCACCCCCCTCCCCGACCCAGTGTCTTTCATTCATTGGTTATGTTCATATGCATGCATACAAGTCCTTCGGTTGATCTCCCCCAGCATCCGCCTCCCATGCACCCAAGCCTTCCCCCTGTAGCTTGACAGCCTGTTCAATGCCTCCCTGCCTCTATATCAATCACTCTCCCGTTTCTTTTCTTCAAAAATATCTTGCCTCTGCATACTAGAAATAAATGTATAAGAACAAAAAATATTTCAGTCTCAGTTTCAATGTCCAACTGTTCTGAGTCCCAGTTTCAGTGTCAAATAGTTCTTCATGTATACATGTCAGCAATGGTATCCAGATGGTGGACACATCGTAGCAATGCAAGATCCATCCTCTCTGGTTTGGTCCTGGGCTGCCTGCAGCCATGCACAGCTGCCAACTGCTAGCATGGCAAGGTGTTGTCAGTGTCCCCCATCTCTGGACCATCCTCGTGACTGGAACAGATCCGTCCGTTCCTCACAGTCTCAGGAACCCACATGGTCTTGGAGTTGTTCTCTGAAAATACACAAACACATTCTCGACCAAAAGTTAACAAAGGGATCCTCTTTGCAAAATAGACTTGGGATTCTTTTTATTTTTGCCTAAATGATTTTCCTTTGGCTTATTTTGACACTATGTGTGTTTTTTCATGGGTGTCCTGCAGTTTTACAAATGGAATTTACTTTTCTGGAGTAAGAATTTTCTAGATGTATTTTACTTACAGGATATTTTTCCTTACATGATATTACCCCACTGCCCCCCCCCTTTTTGATTAATGGGGGCTTTTGGAAATTTTAACTTGCAGTCTTGGTAATTTTAAATTTTAATTTTTGCACACAAATATGACTGTTTTAGGTTCTTTGGATGTTAGGCAATTTTACAGTGAGATGAACTACTAATAGATATTTTAGTTAATGTTTTAGGAAAAGCTTTTTGTCGAGTACACTTAAATTTTCTTGAGTATTCACTTATTTCACTTGGCCAATTTAAATTAATCTGAAAACTTGATTACTATTTTACTGTCAATTTTAATACTCAAGCAGAAATCTTAGTTTACTCTGTAAATACTAGTGGAAAGGAATATTTGCATTTTTTTAGTAGGTTCTGAGCATTTGTAGGGGGCCCCTTTAATTGATTATAAGGGCCTGACTTAGAAGTAAGGTCAAAATTGTTCCCCATTCCATAAGAAAGAGGGGTGTGTGCCCTGGTATCTGGTTCAAGACCAAAGCCTTGTCAACCTAGGGGAGGACTAGTGGTGAGATAACACAGGCTGTGTTAGCATCCCTCCTCAGCCAATCTGGCCTGAGGGCATGCATATGGATGGGTGTTTGTGGTCTGGGTGTGCAGTGCCACTCACAAGCAGAAATACTTGGAGCCTGTCCCACTGAAGCTGAGAATAGCCCTGAGATGTAATGTACCTTGCCCTCTCATTATGCAGAGATCACAAGTCACACTAGCATTGTCAGTGCCAATATGACCCCACTGATGTGACTTACCATTTGCATCATAAATGAACAGTGAATGTACAGTAAACCCTTCAATTTTAGGGACCTTGATTCAACAGACTTTGGATTTAATGGACAAAATTTTCAGTCCATATGTCATATGTGAAAATTGACACCCTGTTAATTTTAAAATGCTTTTAAGCAAGATATGTTTATAATTAAATTAACAGGTTATTTTTTATATTAATTCACTGTTATTTTTAACAAATTTTAGTGAACAGGCCATCTGTTGGAAAAAAACACTGCAGTAATTTTGCTGACATAAATATATCTACAACTATAGTCTACACATTTAAATCCAGAATCACCACTCATAAACAATGTTCTTTGAATAATAAACACCTGATTACACCACATGGCGCTCAGTAATTGGTTCTGTTATCATGTGGCATGACTTTCTGCAGCAGTTTCATGCATGTTTGCCCATATCCCCATGTGCATTAAGCCACACCTCATTGTTTACTTGCAATGATTGGTGAATGCATGCATTTACTAGATCTATTCAGTATAAATTTAACATTACTGTAATATAAATAGAAAATTTTTTCATACATACTTTTCTTCCAAATAAACTTTATTTTTTCAGGTTTTAGGTTTACAGAAAATTGCAAAGCTAGTACAGAGTTCCCACATGCCCTGCACCCAGTTTCCCCTATAGTTAACCTTGCTACAATTAAAGAGCCAATATTGCTATATTATGAATAACCAGAATCCACTCTTGATTTAAATGTCCTTAATATTTACCAAGTATATTTTTTTCTGCTCCAAGATTCCACTTAGCATACCACATTATATTCATTAGCACTGCCTTCTCAAGCTACCCTTGACTGGGACAGTTTCTCAGACTTTCCTCACTTTTGGTAATCTTGACAGTTTTGAGGAATGCTCATCAGGTGTTTTATAGAATGTGCCCCAATTAGGATTTGTCTGCTGTTTTTCTCATGGTTAGACTGAGATTATATGGTTGGGGAGGAAGATCATGGAGGTGAAGTGCTATTCTCCTCACATCATGTGACCATTATATACTAACCATGTGACTTATCACTGATAATGTTAACCTTGATCACCTGGTTGAGGTGTGTTTGTCAGGTGTCTCCACTGTAAAGTTACTCTTTCCCCCACTCCTTTTTATGCTGTCCTCTTGGAATGAAAGTCCCTGTGCACATTTCCCACGTAAGGAATGAGGAGTGTGGCAGACTGAATAATGACCCCCAAATATGTTCACATCCTAATCCCCAAAACTTTTTATCTTGTTAGGCAAAAATTAACCCGAAATTGTGATTAAAGGATCTTGTCTACTCTGGATGAGACCCTAGTTGCAATCACAAGTGTCCATATAAGAGGCAGACAGAGGGGAATGACACAGAGGAGGAGAAAATAACGTGACCACAGAAGCCGAGATTGGGGGGAATGGGGCTAGCAGTTACCAGCAGCTGGAAGAGGCAAAGAATGGATGATCCCTTAGCCTCGGAGGAGCACAGAGCTGCCAACATCTTGATTTCAGTTTGGATTTCTGGACTCCACATGGTAAGGGAATAGATTTCGATTGTGGGGGTTTTTGTCTTTATTTGTTTGTTTTATTATTCAATTTTTGGGGGTGACATTGGTCAACATAAACATAAAGGTTTCAGGTGTGGGTTTCTATGTTACAAGATCTGTATATTGCATCATGTGCCCACCACCCAAAGTCAGATCTCCTATCACCATATATTAGGACCCCCTTCTCCTCCAACCCCCTTCCTCTGGCAACCACCACACTGCTGTTTGTGTTCACAATTTGCAGTTTTATATCCCACATATGAATGAAATCATATGGTGCTTAGCTTTTTCTGCCTGACTTATTTCACTTAACATAATGTTCTCAAGGTCCATCCATGTTGTTCCAAGTGGCACTATTTCATCCTTTCTTGTGGCTGAGTAGTATTCCACTGTGTATACTGTATGTACCACATCTTCTTTATCCAGTCCTCGAAAACAACCAAAATGTCCTGTGATAATGTGTTGACTACTGTGAATAATGTTGCAATGAACATAGGGGCACATATATCTTTGCAAACACATAATTTTAAGTTTTTCAGGTATATACCCAGGAATGGGATTGCTGGGTCATATGGTAACTCTATTCTTATTTTTTTAAAGAAACTGCCAGACTGCTTTCCATAGGAGCTGTACCAGTCTACATTGCCACCAGCAGTGAATGAGGGGTTTTTCCACAGCATCTCCAACACTAGTCATTGCTTGTCTTGTTGATAATAGCCACTCTTCTGTTATTTTAAATCACCAAGTTTGTGGTAATTTGTTACCACAGCCAGAGGAAACTAATACAGAGTTATGTCCCATCTTCTTGAGGGTGGAATATCTACCTGTTATTTGGAATTCTGCTCAGGAGTTTGATCTCTTTGCCCCATTTATTTAATCATTCCTTTGTATTAGTGTGGACTCATAGATACTTATTTTATACTTTGGGTTATAATACATTATTATTTTATTTTGTTGCTCCACATTCTTTTTAAAGTCTTCTCTGTGCAGGTAACCCACCACATCTGCAGGTGCCTCTGGCAGGCACATGAGACAGAGGGTTCTAGAGACTAGATGGGGCAATGGAAGGTGTGTTTGTCCAGCCTCATAGCTGTGGCCTGAGGACTGAGCATGCAAACTTTAAAATAGATATAGAAGAAGAAACTTACTATTAAAGCAATACTGTCATGCAAAAGATGATGTTACTCACGTGCAATTATAAAATAGATTTTTGCATACAAATGAGTAAATACATAGATAATATCTGTCAAATATTTGTCATTTCTTTTCAATAATCTAGGCTATCAAGGAATTTTATGTTTAAGAAGAAAGAGTTACCTCAGGTCTTGGTTATATCACTGATGGATTTTAGTCACCCTGAACTAAGCAAGCACAGCAGCTATGGTCTGCTTTCTTCACAAACCCTCCAGGGCAAATCACTCCACACCCTTCTTTAGTTCTCACTTGAAGAATTTCATGCTCCTTACAAACAAGGCTTTTCCTTGTTCTAAGGAAAAGTCTCTTCTGCTTTCGTTTCAGTTTTTAGCCCGAGAGAGTGAGACAATGAATGTGTGTTTTCAGTAAATTTGTCGCCCAACTTGGGTTGAGGTCAAGAAGGTTTGCAAAAGCAGTGGTGCTTAAGGGAAGGGTAAAAGGAAAAGGGCCCTTGTCTTAAGTACTAGATATATAGGCCTTTCATTTCCTTCAAGTGCCATTAGTTTGCTGTGAACAAGGTTGTCAAATCAAAAACATATTTCTCAAGGAAGTAGGAGGTCATAGCCCAGTCTCAACAGTTAGAAAAGCAACCTTTGGCATAGGACAGACCTTGGGTTTCCTAAGATACCTTTAACAAAGCTAAAACTGAACCCTCACCCATCCTGCTTTGCCCCTGACTCCTTACCCAGCCTGCACTAGCCCACTCTCAGAAACCTGGCACATTCTACCTTTAGCCTCACCTTCTGGCTAAATCTCTGCTTTACCTCCCTCTCACTGGAACTAGGCTCTAGAACTAGCACCCTGGTCATTAGCCCTCACTGCATCACCTCAGACACCCCCATGGATACTGAAATGACCCCATGGATACCGACACAGGCCAGCTCATACAGAAAGTCATTGTGCCCTCTAAGATTCTAACATCCCAGATACTACTCATTTATTCATCCCTGTTCTGCTGATACCCCACTTGCTTCACAGTTGAGGCACTGGAAACTAATCATTTCCTCTTTTTAGCTCCACAACAGCCCTTGACCAGAATCAAACCTGGGACCCTTGAGTCTGGAGACCGACTCTCCATCACTGAGCCAAACCGGTTAGGGCTGCTTTTTTTTTTTTTCCCAAATGGCTCATCTCATTAAATCCACCAAATATCTTCCCTAGCCAAATCTTAGCTGTAAACAATAATTATTACTATTGGCCAAAATTTACTGATTGACCACCATGTGCCATATATATATATATATATATATATATATATATATTCTCAAGTTCTTAAAGCAGCTCTTAGATTTCTATTATTATCCCCATTTTACTGATGAAGAAACTGAGTCTGAAGAAATTGCAAACTTGGACTAGGACATACAGCTGTTAAGCAAGGGACACAAGATGTGAGTGAACTGAATCTAAAGCCCCTCCTTTTAACCATCATGCCTCTCACAAGATTAGCAAATAAATGAATTGCCTTTCTTTCTTTCTCTTATGCCAAAATTCCACAAAGAAAGTCATCCAGCACATAACTCCACAATCCATGTCTGACTGGGGAATTCGGCCTGTCTGAGCTGACTTGGTCACTGAGGTCATCTCTTCTGGTATACTATCACAATCAGACCAGAGCAACTAAACAGACCAGCCATGGCAACCCTTTACTGAACTAGAATAATGCAGGTGGAAGCAATATAATGAAAGGAAGTTGTGTTTTCCAACAACTTGTGATCTTCTAGCAGGCTCTCTCTACAATCTTCCCTCGATGGATCTGCCTTCCCCTTCTCTAACCTGTCTGGGAAGAAATGGGCATAAGAGAATTAACTTATGTGCCATTTCCAAGGCCCTGCAGCAATCATCTTAATGAAACCTCATTAGGTCCTGTGCCCATTCTTCACCCAGGAAAGACTAGAGCCCACTCAAAATTCTCCCTGGTAATACTTTAAATAACAAAGATGCCATGAGCTCCTGGTATCCTCCAAGTTTTGCAATCAGGGTAAGAAAGAAAATCTGTTTGCTCCCATTATATATTTGTGGTTTCTTGTACTAACTTGACAGGGACCATTGCTCCATCCAGCATATCTCTTTTGCCTCAGAGCCCATGGAGCTTGTAAGGTTATCCATCACATTAACTCCCAGCACAATGCCATCCCTGTCCCACTGGAGGGGAATGAGCCCTGGGCCTCCATCTAAATGGGATCGTGGTCCTGACAGATTCAGGAAAGATGGAGGTCGCCAGTGTCCATTTCCTAGAGAAGGGTTTGGTAGACATCCCAAATTCCACCCTCTCAGAAGAGCCACTCACACCATTTTTCCATTCTCTAGTGGCCACCTCACAGAAGGCCATGCAGTAGCCCTCAGCTTTCCATCAGGTTGACAGTCCCAACTCAGTCTCTCATCTGCTCCATTGGCAGTGCACCCCACTTTGAGCGCCAAGAAAGTGGTACTTTAGCTGAGGTGGGTCAAGCGGAAAGGAAAAGATACATAACTGCAGCTGCACTGAGTCATGATGTCAGAGTCTGGAAACTGAAAAAGGCATGAGTTGGAGAAAGGAGAGGGGTATTCGTTTGGAAACCATCTCACACCGTCCAAATAAAACAGGCTGTTTATTCAAGTCCATATTCCACCTCTGCCCCCTCTTTCTACTAATTCTTACCTGTCTTAAGAGTTCTCTCCCTCAACCCAAAGTCTCATTTCTATCAGAAGCTAATGAATTCTTCTTGATCCTCTAGTTTCTTCTAATTTTCCCTGATCCTGATCCTGAAATGCCCACATAAACTTAGTATCACCCATTTTTAAGTGCCAAGAACTATCACTGGCTGGTATGGCTCCATTGGTTGAGTGTTGTCCCATGCACCAAGAGGTCACCAGTTCAATTCAGGGTGAAGGCACATGCCCAGGTTGGGGGTTCAGTCCTTGGTAAAGGGCATGCAGGAGGCAGCCAATTGATCTTTCTCTCTCCCTCTCTCTTACTCTCTCTCTAAAATCAATAAAAATATATTTTTAAACTAAATAAAATTTCAAGAACTAATTAAGGGCCTACATCTTCTAGTTAAGTCTTTTCTCAAAACTGCAGCCATTTTGCCCGGCTGGTATGACTCAGTGGTTGAGTGTCGACCTATGAACCAAGGGTCATGGTTCTAACTGAGCCTGGATTGTGGGTTCCATCAATAGTGGGGAATGTACAGCATGCAGCCAATCAATGACGTTCATCATTGATGTTTATATCTCTCTCTCCTTTTCCCTTTCTCTCTGAAATCAATAAAAATATATTTATTTTAAAAATTACAGCCATCTCTGATTATTCTCTTTCCTCACCAGCCTTAGAACTTTCTGACTGGATCATTCATTTGAGCACTGGAACCTCTAATTAGTCCAACAAGGACTATACCAACTATAGCTCTTTCATCTTGACTAGTCTCAAATTATTTCAAGTAAGTATCTTATCTTCCTGGGAAAACTGTAAGCTTCCTGGAGTTTAGGATTGGGTCTTGTAGTCCTTTTGTATGTGATGCTGTGTACCCTCATGATTCTGAATACATGGAAAATATTTAAATACACTGGTATGAAGCTGCATGAGCTAAACACAATTAAAGGAAGGCACACAGCAAAACATGAAGCCACTGGGCGCTTATCAGGACAATGGTTAGTGGCCTCCAATTTCAGGTGAGTGATGCCTCAGATAGGCCCAAGGTGTGTGCCAGAACAAAACATGAACCAGTATCTGTTACAAAAATAAGCTGACAAAATGCTCTAAGACTGGATTGAGCACATGGAGAGGGGGAAAGAAGGAAAATCCCTACTTCCTGATGATATTTTAAATAACAAAGATACCACGGGCTCCTGGTATCCTCCAAGGAAGTAGTTTCCCGATCAGGGTAAAAAAGAAAATCTGTTTGTTCCTGTTGTACATTTGTGGTTTCGTGTTCTGGCTTGGCAAGGGCCATTGCTCCGTCCAGCACTCATTTTTTCCCCTTGAGCCCTTGGAGCTCGCAAGGTAACCATCACATTAACTCCCAGCACAATGCCATCCCTGTCCTACTGGAGGGGAATGAACCCCGGGCCTCCATCTAAAGGGCATCGTGGTCCTGACAGATTCAGGAAGGATGGAGGTCTACCGGTGTCCATTTCCTAGAGAAGGGTTTGGTAGATATCCCAAATTCCACCCTCTCAGAAGAGCCACCCACACCATTTCCATTTTCTAGTGGCCACCTCGGGAGCTATGCTTCTGAATTAATTTAGGTACTCTGGTCAGATTCTCTTCACCAATCTCCACCCATCTCCACATGCAAGTGCAGGATTAACAGAAGACTTTCTAAAGGAAATGGGGTTCTGCCTTTAGTTCATTCATATGGAACAGAACTTCTGGGTTAAAACTGAGAGATGAATGAGATGAAGGTTGTGCTGCAGCCCTGGCCTGAGCCCAAATGAGCAGAGCCTTCAGGCCCTGAGGTTGATCAGGCTGCTGTCAATTTAGCAAGCCTACACTGAGCAGGCGAGCTAGGGGTGGGGCAGCACCTCCCTCTTCTGGCTTCCTACTGTCTTCATATTCTTCCCACATCTACAGCAGCTTCCTGAAGACAAATCTGTTGATGCCTGCCTATGTTTGGGAAACCACCAAAGCAAAGAGCAAAACAGTATCCAAATTGATTTTTAAAAAAATGCTGTTTTAAGTCTTGAAAATAGGCAGTCTTCCTCTTCTATAAAAGCCTGGATATAAAGATAGCACAGAAATTGTATCACTCAAGGCAAAGTGTGTGTTGAATTTTTTTTTTTAATGTAAGTGGTAGGAGCCGTGTTATGAATTCTGCCCTTCATTGGGGAAGAACTGGTAAGAATACAAAATGCAAACTGAGCAAAAACAAAACAAAGGAAAAAACAATGTGTCCCCTTTTAACAAGGAACCTGGGAGAGAGGCAGGTTTGCCTAGTTCCTATTGGGACAACAAAATTCAAGGTAACATCAAAAATGTTTCTCTAACCTTGCCTGAATTCATGACCATCTCAAATGAGCCTCGTCTGCCTGTAAATGTGCAGGTCTCCGTGAGTAAGATGAAACTCTGGTTACTTGCTGTGCCTAAGATCAAACAGACCCTTGGCTTCCTCTTGGACTCAAAGCAAAATGCCAAAGCCTACCTTGCAGTTAACAGTGTTTTCCTTAGCAAAGTCAGTGCAGCGGGCCAGTCACACAAGCACCCCCACACCAGTGAAGGTGCCTTCCCACCTCAGAGCCTGATGGTTCCTTCGTTTCCCGTTGACGATTCAGCATCAGCCAGACCCCAAGGCGCTTTACAGGGTTGGCACCAAGCACTGCCTCCGTGAAAAGCATACGTTCAGGGAATAGAAAATGGTTCCTTGTGGCTGGCACCTCAGGTGCAGAAGGTGAAATTTTCCTCTCGCTGTCCAACTACACATGCTCCAAAAAGGGCTGGTTAACCAGGTGTGTGCTATTAAAGTAATTTTAAAATTAGGAAATCCAAAGTCTACGTGGAAAACAAATAGAATATAAACATAAACATAAAGCATTAAAGGAATATACAGACTGAAACATTGTGTGCTTATATGTGAGTACTTAGTAGACACACAATAAGAAATAAGTAAATGAAAGATCCTGGCTCCTTTGTCCCAGGCTGGTCACTGTCCTTGGTGGGAAGGAGGAATGTCCATGGGGCCTTCATCCCCTTGCAGCTGGGCTCCCAGAGGCCACTCCACAGGCTGCCCAGGTAAGTGCAGAAGGTGTTCTTGAATGAGTTTTCCTGCTAGAATGTCGATGATAATTAATATCCACATTGGTTTAATTTTTTTAAAGTTTAGCTTTTCCACCCATATAATCAAAATGAAGCTTGCTGACAGAATAAAGAAAATCAAACGTGCTCTAATATATCAGTGCAATTAGACATCCTTGTGACACTGGTGGCTTTCATAGCAACAGAATGCTAATTGCTCCACAACAATAGAACAAGGTAGATAAGCACTAGTTTTTGGTAATGTTACATTTCTTTTTTCCAATCATTAAGGAAAGGCCGCCCACCAGCCAAACTCTGATGTTATCCTAATCGTTGGAAAGGTCCAGCCTTGACACACAATAGCCTTAGGGGATGTGCAGGGCAAGATGAATCAATCCAACCTGCTAGTGCAGTGGTCGGCAAACTCATTAGTCAACAGAGCCAAATATCAACAGTACAAAGATTGAAATTTCTGTTAAGAGCCAAATTTTTTAAACTTCTTCTAACGCCACTTCTTCAAAATAGACCTGCCCCAGGCCGTGGTATTTTGTGGGAGAGCCACACTCAAGGGGCCAAAGAGCCGCATGTGGCTTGCAGGCTGCAGTTTGCTGACCAAGGTGTTAGTGTAACAAAGTGAAGGAGAAAGCAGGGTGTTGGGCAGCTTTAAATAGAATCTCCATAATCAACCAAAAACCTTGTAATGCATATATACATAACCCATGGACACAGACAATAGGGTGCTGAAGGTGTGGGGGCAGGGCGGGCTGGAGGGGGTCCATGGGGGAAAAGAGGGACAGTATGTAATACTTTCAACATAAAGAATGTTTTTTTTAATGTAACCTCCACAGTCTGGATGAGGATGGGCAGTTCCAACCCTGTTCAGGAACTGGCCAGCGGCAGGTGAGAACATTCTGTCAGGGCGGCACTTCCTGTGTGCCCAGCCCCAGCCCAGAGGGCAGGCAGATGAGGTAGATAGCACAACCCCTGCCCTGCCCTGCCCTGCCCTGCCCTGCCCTGCCCTGCCCTGCCCTTGTGGGAATGACAGCCCTTCTGGGAAGAGGAGACTAATTCCTGCGGAGAAAGGCCTGGATAGAGGCTCCAACCACACAGGCCAGAAGTGCAGAAAGGTAGGAATGAGGTGACCGGGATTAGCTAGAGAAGGTTCTTGAATGGGTAAATCACAAGGTAGGCACTCAGGGACAAATAAGAAAGAGAATCTAGAATGAGGGTAAGGGGGAAAAAGGGAGGACGAGATTTCTTTATGAAGTACATCTAAATAGTTGGTGGGAGTTTTTCTATGTGATGGAAACCTTATGAAGGCCAGGTTCTCTCTCTCTCTCTCTCTCTCTCTCTCTCTCTCTCTCTCTCTCTCTCTCTCATTCTCTCTTGTTCTCTCTCTCGTGTATTTTGCTCAGTTATGAAACCACAGGGTAACTCTGTAGTCAGCACTTAGGAAAGTAAAGGCAGACCTCTGAGATGGCTCAGTCATTTAAAAATAATCATTAGCAAATCAGGGTGACTCTCCATAGCCCCTCGGGTAAAGAGGACCATGATTCATTGTTCCTCACACTAGAAACCAGGCTCCCTGGCAGGAGGACATAGACCCTGACTTCTCCAGAGCTGTTGACCAAGATGTTCTGGCAGGTTCCATGAGCTTGCTCAGCCTGCCCTCTCCTGAAGACTGCTGAGACTTACTGTAAAGGGTGCAGCTCAGGAAGGAAGTGCCTCATCAAATTTGGGGAAATTGAGAATGAGGCATCAAAGCCAGAATTCACTGTATCCTTCATTCACCTTTCACAGAATTTCTTTCCCTAAATGTCTCATAGGTTCAAAATATAGGTCCCAGAAGGTTGGCCATGGGCCTGACACATTATCTGCTTTTTCAGAACAGGACATAAATCCTGAGAAATTGAGTGGTCTACCCAAGGTCACAGAGCTAATGCCTATCAGACTGGAGCCCAGGCTTTCTGGCTCTAAATAATGACACTCTCAATTGGTAATATTAATAGGAGCAAGAGCCAGCAAACATTTCAATAAAGGACCAGAAAATAAATATTTTAGGCTTAGGGTTGTTGTCACTGTTCAACTCTGCCTTTAGATCTTCAAAGAAGTCGTAGACAATCTGTGAATGAATGGTTGTGGTTCTTTCTATTCCAATAAAACTTTATTTATAACAACAGAAAGCTGGCAGAATTTGGTTCGTCTTCCACAGTATTCTAGCCTCTGAACAAAAGTATTGATCCCTATCACCGTTCCAAAGCCTGTGCAAGCACTTTGCATTTCATTTTCAACAATCCTAAAAGAGTAATACTATTCACACAGTTCTGTAGATGTGAAAGCTGATGTTCATAATGTTAGATAACTGAACCAAAGTCTAGAAACTGTAACTGGCAGTGCTGAAAGGCTATCCTCGGTCTTAAAATTTCAACTCCAGAGTCTTAACAACAGATTGTAGCATTTCCCAGATGCATTAAAACCTTTGGTTCTGGGTGTTTAAAGAAACTCCTTTGAAGATTCCTCCTGTTTAGGGCATAAGGAGAAGATGAGCCACCATTCCAATTTGCCTGGGACTAAAGGTCTTCCTAGGATGCAGGATTTTCCAGGCTAAAACTGAGGTAATCTCAAGCAAACCAGGATGCTTGGTCACCCTATAAACAGACTTTTTGATGATATATTAGGAAACTTTTCAACTAAACCAAATAAATAGATACCTGTTGCTACCAGAGGCAGGATTTGAGGTGAGGCCCCTTGCCCTGAGTACAGGAGAGATTCACAGAACAGGGTCACCTGAGAAATAGGCTTGGAGAGGAGAGTTGCTGAGAAGAGGAAGATGGCAAGCAGAAGTAATTTCTCTCAAAAGGAAATCAATTTCACATTTCCTGGTTGGCCCCACAAAGTCTTTCTCTATGTTTCTCCTCTCTTAAGCTCATTCAGGAGAACTGAGGAATCCTGCTGGGGCATCTACACACTCCTCTTGATACCTAGGCAAATAGGAAAGGAGAACTCACTGGGAAATTGGTCATGGTGAAGGGTCATTTGGGGCTTTGGCATGTGCCTGAAATACACTTGGGCCCCCTGCCTGCTTTTCAAGATGTCCCAATCCAATCCTTCTGCTAGGATTTTCCCCCCTTGCCCTCCCCCAGTTCCTCCTCTCCTAAACTCCCATATTATTCTGTATATTCCTCCCATAGACAACATTGTTCTCATGAGCATATAATTATCAATTTGGCTTGTTTATCTCCATGGCTAGGTCTTGAGCTCAGTGGTGGCCACTCCTGTTCAGCACCATGTCCCTAGTGTTTAGAATAAAAACATGTTTTAAAAAGTCCTCAATAAATGTTAATTCAAGAGGAGAAGGGCATTCCCATTAAATTTTTAGGACACAATGAATATTCTATTGTATGGGAGCCCAGGCTTTCTGGCTCTGAGTAGTGACTCCTGTTTTGTTTTTGATAAATGAACGCATGCATGATCACTAGTAGGATGCTAGGCACACAATGGGTACACTTTTGAGTTTCTCTCCAGAGGTTGGTCTATTACATTTTGGTCATTCCAGTGACTCCTAAAACTTCATTCTTCAGAACAGTTTCGTAAGAAAAAGAAATAAAAGGCATCCAGATTGGAAAGGAATAAGGAAACTATCTCTATCCACATATTATTCGATCTTGCATACAGAAATTTTTTTTTTTTTTAATATATTTTATTGATTTTTTACAGAGCGGAAGGGAGAGGGATAGAGAGTCAGAAACATCGATGAGAGAGAGACATCGATCAGCCGCCTCTTGCACGCCCCCCACTGGGGATGTGCCCGCAACCAAGGTACATGCCCTTGACCGGAATCGAACCGGGGACCCTTCAGTCCCCAGTCCGATGCTCTGTCCACTGAGCCAAACCGGTCTTGGCGCATACAGAAATTTTTAAGATATCCACTAAAAAACTATTATAGCTAAATAAACAAGTTCAGCAGGGTTGCAGGTTATAAGGTTAATATACAAAATCAACTGTATTTCTACGCACTTGCAATTGTCTAAAAATTAAAAAAAACAATTCCATTTGTAATAACATCAAAAATAATAAAATACTTAGAAATAAATTTAACCAAAAATGTACAAAACTTTACTTTAAAAACTGCAAAACATTATTAAAAGAAATTAAAGAAAATCTAAGTGGAAAAATATACCAGGTTCATGTATTGGTAGATTTAACATTGGTAACATAGCAAAATCCCAAAACATATCAGACTCCCAGGTAGGATTCTTTATAAAAGTTGACAAGGTGATTGTAAAATTCATACTGAGTTTCCAGGGACAAGAATAGCCAAAACAATCCTGGAAAGGGGCAAAGTAGAAAAACTCACACTTCCCAATTTCAAAATTTACTACAAAGTAATCAAGATAGGGTGATACTAGCACAAGTATAGACATATAGATCAATGGAATCAAATTAAGAATCCAGAAATAAACCCTCACATATTTAGTGAACTGATTCCACAAAGGTGCCAAGATCATTTGATGGGGAAAGAACAGTCTTTCAACCAATGGTGCTGAGTAGCCCCAAGCAAAAGGATAAAATAAAACCCTTACCCCATACCAAATGCAAAAAAATAATTCAATTAGTTATTAAGAAAATTCAAATTAATATCACAAGTAGATACCACTTAATACTCACAAATATGGCTATAAAATTTTTAATGAAAAATAACAAGTGTTATTTTGAGGACATAGACAAATAGAATTCCAATGCATTACTGGTGGGGGTATAAAATGATACAGCTGCTGTGGGAAACAACTCAATGGTTCCTCACAAAGGTAAACATAGAACTACCATTTGGCCCAGAAATTCCATTCCTGAATATATTCTCAAGAGAACTGAAACATATGTCCACATGGAAACTCGTACATTACTCTTTATAGCAACATTATTCATAATAACCAAAATGTAGAGACAACCCAATATTCATAAATTGATGAATGGATAAACAAAAAGCAGCATATTCATAAAATGGAATATAATTCTAATAAAAAAAGAGTAATATGCAAATTGACTATATCTCCAATCAAGCCACACCCAGAGCCACGCCCACCAATCAATTAGGAGCAAATTATGCAAATAACCTCCAACCAAGATGACTGCAGCCACTGAGAGCAGGAGGGAGGCTTGGGTTTCCCCGGCAACAGAGGAAGCCAAGCTTTCCACCTGCCCTTGCCAGCCTAGGTCTCCAATCAATGCTACAAAGTTTCAATTATAGACGATACATAATTCCAACAGAAATGGCCACAGCCACTGACCTGGTGAGAGCAGAGGCTAGGATTGCCAGGGCAATGGAGGAAGCATAGCTTCTGCAGCCCTAGCGCCTAGGCCTCCACTCTAGGCTACAAAGTTTCAAACAGAAATGGCTGTTGGCATGGAGCAAGCAGAAGGCTTGGCTCCACTCTAGGCTACAAAGTTTCAATTGTAGAACATAAATTAATCCCAGATCCCAAGGCTTCCACTTGGGACACTGGGGGGCATGGCTGGCCTGCACACCACCATAGGCCGCTCGCCCAAGCCACCTCACACCCTAAGGGAACTCCCACCCTGATCCAGGACACCCTTCAGGGAAAACCAGCCGGTCCCCACTCATGCACCAGGCCTCTGTTCTATCTAATGAAAGAGTAATACACAGATTGACCATCAATCCAACACACAAGAGGGCTGCCCCCATGTGGTCAAAGATCCTGCCCCCATGTGGACACAAGATGGCCACCACAAGATGGCCAGTAGGGGAGGACCATTGGGAGGTTCCAGGCCTGCAAGGGAGGGCAATTGTGGGCCATCAGGCCAGCAGGGGAGGGCAGTTGGGAGGGACCAGGCATGCAAGGGAGGGCAGTTGGAGGCGATCAAGCCTGCAGGGGAGGGCAGTTAGGGGTGACCAGGCTGGCAGAGGAGGGAAGTTGGGGGCAAACAGGCTGGCAGGGGAGCAGTTAGACATCAATTAGGCTGGTAGGGGAGTGGTTAGGGGTGATCAGGCTGGCAGGCAGAAGTGATTAGGTGCGAGAACTAAGATGGCGGCAAAGGCAAAACACCTATCTTGCCGTCATAATCAGCAATTTTAATACTACAACTTAACGAAAGAACAAACACCTTCCAGAATCACCAGAAAGCTCGCCGAGTGAAAATTCCACAAATAAAAGTGAAGATAAGACACTGTAACTCGGAGGAGCGGCGGCGGACCGCTTTGAAAGATTCGCACGGAGAGAGGTTTGGAGTGCACACCGCGGAGAGGGCGGGCGACTGAAAACCAGCCAGTTTTCTCGAACCGGGAGACAAAGGCGTCCCACTGGACTGATTCTCCAGCTCTGGGCGAAGTCCAGAGAACCCACTATCACACGGGGTGAAAACTGGACAGTGGGAGGGCACGCCGAAACTCGGGTGCTGCCGGGTCTCCCGGCTTGTGGAGAAGGCAGCTTCCGCGCGAACAGCTCGGCTGCGTGACCTCGCAGAGAGCACACCGCGACTTGCCTCTCATTCGGAAAACCGTCAGACTGCTTTGTTTTACGACCCTGGGTGAGACATTGCGCATGCAGACTCATTTTGGGAAAGTCTGAATTCCCGGCAACCGGCAGCCGGTGGAGCTCCGCAGAGGCTCTCTCTCAGAGGTGCTGGCGGCCATTGCCCCGGGCACAGAGTCCCTGGGGCTGCATAGGGCAGAGCTAACGCTGTCTCCTTGGCCTGGAGACTCCGCCCACCCAACCTGAGCACAGCTGAGCTTCACAGACAATTGGCCTGGAGGTCAACCCTCCAAGTGCTAGCAACGATTAACTGAGCTTAACTTCAGCAAGACTGTGGAACCCATATCCACCTCAGGTAACTGGGGAGGCTGAGCCACTATCCCTAGTAGGAAGTCTACCACACAAAGCTAATTGACCAACTCAGGGAAGCAGCCACCATGCAGCAACATGGAAAGAAATCAGATGTGAAAGAAATGGAGGAAAAAAAACAACTGGACATGGAATTCAGAACCACGGTTATAGGGTTTTTTAAGAGGCTCCAACAAAAGATCGAGGCCTATAAGGAAATAAGCAAGACCACAAAGGAAATGAATGAGTCCTACAAGAAAATGAACAACACCCTCCAGGATATAAACGAGAGCTGCAAAGAAATGATCAAGACCAGCATGGAAATGAATGAGTCCTACAAGGAAATGAAAGAAACCCTCAAGGATATAAAGCAGACTCTCAAGGATATGAAAAAGGACCAACCAGAAATTAAGCATACACTGACTGAAACAAAAAATATTATACAAAGACCTGAAAGTGCCCTGGAGCACCCCAAGAACCAAGTTAAAGATTTGAAATACAAAGAGGTAAAATCCACTCAGCTGAAAAAGCAAGAAACCAAAGAAATCCAAAAAATTGAAGATAGTGTAAGGGGCCTCTGGGACAACCTCAAGCATACCAACATCCGAATTATAGGGGTGCCAGAAAAAGCAAGAGGCCAAGACAATGAAAACCTATTTGAAGAAATAGTGACTGAAAACTTCCCACACCTGGTGAAAGAAATTGACTTAGGAGTCCAAGAAGTGCACCGAACCCCAATATATAGGAACCCTAAGAGGACCACACCAAGGCACATCATAATTAAAATGCCAAGAGCAAAAGACAAAGAGAGAATATTAAAAGCAGAAAGAGAGAAACAGTTGGTTACCTATAAGGGAGCACCCATACAACTGTCAGCAGATTTCTCAACAGAAACGATGCAGGCCAGATGGTAGTGGCAAGAAATATTCAAAGTGATGAACAGCAAGAATCTACAACCAAGATTACTCTATCCAGCAAAGATATCATTCAGAATTGAAGGTCAGATGAAGTGCTTCGCAGATAAGAAAAAGCTAAAGGAGTTCATCACCACCAAACCAACATTATATGAAATGCTGAAAGATATTCTTTAAGAAGAGGAAGAAGAAAAAGGTAAAGATGAAAATTATGAACAACAAATACACATCTATCAACAAATGAACATGAAAATCAAGTGAATTGATAGGCTGTTGAACAGGATAGACTGGTGAATATAACAGAGACATGGACATAGAGAGGGAATGGACTGACAATTCTTGGGGAGAAAAGGGTTGTGGGAAGTGCAGCAAGAGACTGGACAAAAATCTAGCAACAATGGGAGAGGACAGTGGGGAGGGGGAGGTGAGGGTGAAGGGTGGGATAGGTACAGGGTGGAGGGGAGCTATAGGGGGATAAAAAGGGGAAACAATGTAATTAATAAACTGAACAATAAAGATTTAAAAAAAGAAGAAGAAGAAAAAGAAAAAAAAAGAAGTGGTTAGGTGCAATTAGGGAGGCAGGAAGGCAAGCAGTTTGGATCCAGCAGTCCTGGATTGTGAGAAGGATCAAGCCTAAACAGGCAGTCGGACATCCCTTAAGAGGTCCCGGATTGGAGAGGGTGCAGTCTGGGCTGAGGGACACCCCTCCACTCCCACCCCCATGCATGAATTTTGTGCACCGGGCCTCTAGTTCAACCATAAAAAGGAATGAAATATTGATACATGCTACAACACGGTTCAAGGACGAACCTTGAAAACATTATGTTAAATGAAAGAAGCCGATCATAAAAGAGCATATTACATGATTCATTTCATAGGAAAGTACAGAACAGGGACATCAGTAGAGCCAGAAAGTACATTAGTGGTTGTCTAGGGCTAGGATAGGGTGAGAAACAGGGATGATTGCTAAAGGGCATGGGTTTTCTTTCTAAGCTGATAAAATGTCCTAAAATTGACTGTGGTGATGGTTACACAACTTCATATATATACTAAAGACCAGTGCATTTGTACATTTTCAATGGGTAATTGTATGATATGTGACTTATATCTTAATAAGCCTATTTTTAAAAATGAAAGACTCCAATCCTCACTCCACACTTCCATACACCCACACAGAGCCATGCTGTCTCCATAATTATGCCTGAAACTTCTAAAAAATGGATCAGCTCATTCCCTGACTTGAGGAACTGGTTTTTGAGATTTCTGGACCCTTTTGACAGTTTGAAGTAATTGGCCATTTATGTGCAAGGACAAAGTAGTAGTTGGATAATTCCTAAAACTACAGTCCTGAATCACAGGAGTTTGGATTTTGGAAAAACACATCAACCAACCCAATGTCCAGATTTCCATGAAAGGAGGCTTCGGTTTCTGATAACTGTTAGGTATGTACGTTCCAGCACACTCCACCCCTCTCTAGCTCCTCCTTTCCCATTTTGGCAAATTTCCCTCCCTCCTCGCTTCCCACACCTCAACAAAATTTTGACTCTGAGGAAAAGCAAGAACATTCCCACTATCCCCTTTCCAAACAACTTGACTGCCTCCAGTCCTCACCTCCACCTCCTCACCCCCTCATCCCCCTCACACTAAAGGCCAATTGAACTCTCTGATCTGAGTTAAAAGCTTTGTGTTGTGTGTGCTAACAAGCTGAGATTTTTTGCCTTTTTCCTCCAGCTCAGATTACCTGGTTTCCAAGTAGGCCAACTCTGGGAGAAACCCTTCCAATCAATGCCTTCAGTTGAGATCTAAATGTCCATGCCTCTTACAGCAGAGGAATAAGAAACAGATCAGAAGAAAAACATGTTGCAACACAGACATTGCCTTATTTCTTTATAACCGAGGCCTCCATAACTGGGGGAGTTAGAAAGGGGGAATGAAAGGTTTTCATGTTGAATGAATAAATGCCTTGTAGTCCTCTTTGGCTTTTCTTTAAAGAACTCTGAACACACGACAAATGTTCCCTCAGTCCTCCATATGCCATCCCCTCCTCCAGAGGGAGATGGAGAAGTGAAGCCCATTTCACAGGTCCAGAAATGAAGGCAGCAAGTAGCCTGATAAATTTTCTGATCCTGAAACAAGCTCTTAAACTACAAATCTCACCATTGTGGGAATCCTTTTCACATCCCGCATGTCCAGGGTTCCCATGTCAGGGTTCAGCGTCTGGAGAAGGCCGCACACAAATCAAGAGAGACTGGAAAAGCATCCATTTTGGGAATAATGGGGGCCAGGCAGGAGTCCACCTTTAGGGGGAGGACGCCACCAGCTCTGGCTTTCCTATCCCCTTTTATTAGGGCTAAGTGATACATCCATGTCCTTTAGGTCAGGAAATTTCAACAATGAAATCAACCAGCAAGAATTAACATAAAACTAAAAGTGTGGAAGCTTTTTCAATTACTTATGTGTCACCTAAACAATATGTGAATAGTTCATACTTAACATAAGACTAAAGAGGGGCAGCTGCTTTAGCTACCAATATCTCACCTAAGCAGTGAGTAAACAGTTCCATTAAGGTTTGACCAGCTTTCTTGTTTGTTCTATTTACATCTCTATTGGTGAGGAAATGTCTGGTTTCCTGCACACCATCCCATTTATTTTCCATCTTTCTTTCAAATGTTCCTCCTAGACTCCCACTACTGGATTTCCCAGGCCAAGCCTTACTTCCCCTCAAACCCTCTTCTTCATGATGTGGCTACAAAAATCCCATCCATGCTGATCTTCGCTTTCCTGGAACAAACAAAACCAAGTCACTAATTATTTTATATCTTGCTAGAGGCCCAGTGCACAAAATTTGTGCATGGAGGAGTGGAGGGAGGGAGTGTCCCTCAGCCCAGCCTGCACCCTCTCCAATATGGGACTCTTCAAGAGATGTCTGACTGCCCATTTAGGCCTGATCCCGGTAGGTAGGATCAGACCTAAATGGGAAGTCGGACATTCTTTTCACAATCCAGGACTGCTAGCTCCAAACTGCTTGCCTGCCTGCCTCCCTGATTGCACCTAACTGCTTCTGCCTGCCAGCTTGATCATCCCCTAACCACTACCCTGCCAGCCTAATTGATGTCTAACTGCTCCCCTGCCAGCCTGTTTGCCCCTAACTTCCCTCCTCTGCCAGCCTGGT
Source organism: Antrozous pallidus (assembly GCA_027563665.1). NCBI lineage: Eukaryota > Metazoa > Chordata > Mammalia > Chiroptera > Vespertilionidae > Antrozous > Antrozous pallidus. The sequence continues at coordinate 28,909,225 of CM050523.1, forward strand.
CACCCCTAATTGCCCTCCCCTGCAGGCTTGATCGCCTCCAACTGCCCTCCCTTGCATGCCTGGTCCCTCCCAACTGCCCTCCCCTGCTGGCCTGATGGCCCACAATTGCCCTCCCTTGCAGGCCTGGAACCTCCCAACGGTCCTCCCCTACTGGTCATTTTGTGGTGGCCATCTTGTGTCCACATGGGGGCAGGATCTTTGACCACATGGGGGCAGCCCTCTTGTGTGTTGGAGTGATGGTCAATCTGTGTATTACTCTTTCATTAGATAGAACAGAGGCCTGGTGCATGGGTGGGGACCGGCTGGTTTTCCCTGAAGGGTGTCTTGGATCAGGGTAGGGGTTCCCTTGGGGTGTGGGGTGGCCTGGACAAGAGGCCTATGGTGGTGTGCAGGCCAGCCATGCCCCCCAGCGACCCAAGCGGAGGTCCTGGGATCTGGGATTGATTTATGTTCTACAATTGAAACTTTGTAGCCCTGGCAGAGTGATGCTCTTGCCAGAGATGAAATTTGTGGGGAGTTTTGTTTGTTTGTTTGTTTGTTTTCTTTTCTTTTCTGTGGAAAGAGAATTATCTGCTTCTTCAAGACACTGGCCATGACATGAGGAATAAAATAGCCTAGTAAATGTTTGCATGAGAGAAAGAAATACAAACAAAAATGGCCTAGAAACAAAGATAAACTTCTCCCTCTATGGTGGAAGTTAGAGAAAGGTGAAGCAGTCTCTTTTAGAAAACGAAACTTTGGCCAACAGGTGAGGCTCAGTTGGTTGGGCACTGTCCTCTGCAGCAGGCAGTCGCTGGTTCAATTCCAGTCAAGGCACAGGCCTGGGTTGTGGGCTCCTTCCCTAGTGATGGATGCCCAGAAGGCAGCTAATTGATGTTTCTCTCTCATCGATGTTTCTACCTCCCTCACCCTCTCCCTTCCTCTCTCTGAAATCATTAAAAACATATATTTTTAAAAAATATAAAGAAAACAGCCGAAACCGGTTTGGCTCAGTGGTAAAGCGTCGGCCTTTGGACTGAAGGGTCCCAGGTTCGATTCCGGTCAAGGGCATGTACCTTGGCTGCGGGCACATCTCCAGTGGGGGGTGTGCAAGAGGCAGCTGATCGATGTTTCTCTCTCATTGATGTTTCTGACTTTCTATCCCTCTCTCTTCCTCTCTGTAAAAAGTCAATAAAATATATTAAAAAAAGAAAAGAAAGAAAGAAAGAAAACAAAACTTTGCATGGCTCTTCTACATACCTTTCAGGTCTCAGCCACTGAAAGCTTTCTCTGTCTTCTCTCCCTCACCCCTCAGGGCACCTCCTCTGACATATATCCCTCTAGCAACCTCTCATCATGCGAAGAGCTCATCCTGAAGTTTCACAGGGAGATGTGTATCGGCTCTTGTCTTTCTCCCTGAATTATGAATACCTATGTTCTCCAATGAATTAATATATCTCAATGTATTGCATTTTGCTTTATTGTGCTTTGCAAATATTATGTTTTTTACAAGTTGAGAGTGTGTGGCAACTCTGTTGGCCACATTTTTCAAACAGGTTCACTTAGCATTTTTAGCAATAAAGTATTTTTTAATATATTTTATTGATTTTTTACAGAGAGGAAGAGAGAGGGATAGAAAGTTAGAAACATTAATAAGAGAGAAACATCCATCAACTGCCTCCTGCATGTCCCCTACTGGGGATGTGTCCACAACCAAGGTACATGCCCTTGACTGGAATCAAACCTGGGATCTTTCAGACCGCAGGCTCTACCCATTGAGCCAAACCAGTTAGGGCAGCAATAAGATATTTTTAATGAAAGTACATCCTTTGTGTTTTTTTAGGTATAATGCTAGTGCACAATTAATGCTAGTGCTACATATAGTGTAAACATAACTTTTACATATACTGAGAAACTCAAAATTTTATATGATTCATTTTATTACAATAATCACTTTATGCCGAGACCGGTTTGGCTCAGTGGATAGAGCGTTGGACTGCGGACTGAAGGGTCCCGGGTTCGATTCCGGCAAGGGCATGTACCTTGGCTGCAGGCACATCCCCAGTTGGGGGCGTGCAGGAGGCAGCTGATCGATGTTTCTCTCTCATCGATGTTTCTGACTTTCTATCTCTCTCCCTTCCGCTCTGTAAAAAAAAAAAATCAATAAAATATATATAAAAATAATAATAATAATAATCACTTTATTATAGTGACAAAGTGGCAGATTCCAATCACTAAGGAACTCAATACTTACTCCATGACTAATATTGCTTTCACTTTCTCTTTTTCTACAATTCAAAATTTTTAAAACTTTCCAACAAATACTACTTTGGGGCAGGCTATGTATTTTTTATTGTGGTAAAATACACATAAAATAAAATCTACCACTTTAGCCATTTTATATTGTACAACCCAATGGCATTTAGTACATTCTCAGGATTGTGCATGCATCACCACTATTGATTTCCAAAACACTTTTGGGAAGCAGTCACTTCTCATTCACTCCAAGTCCCAGCCCCTGGCAGTCATTAATCTGTTTTATGTTTCTATGAATTTGCCTATTCCAGATTTAAATTTTGTATAAATGGAATCAGTCTTATGTGTCTGGTTTCTTTCCCTTTGCTTTTTTTCTAGGTTCATTCATGTTATAGCATGTTTCATTATTTTATCCCTTTTTATGGCTGAATAATATTTCATTTTATGGATATACTTAATTTTCTTTATCCATTCACTATTCATCAGTTTATGGACATTTATGTAGCTTCCAACAAATTTTGATTTTGCAATCAGGAAAAAAAACTAAGTTTTGGATTATTGTTTTTTTGTTTTATTGGGGTTACCAAACCCTTCTATCTATAAGGCAGAAGAAGGTTTATGTTCTAGATCTTTCTTTACCTACCAACCAAAGGTAAATATCATATTTTCTCATTTCTAAGGCTCATGGCTTTTTTTCTGTTTGTTTCTTAGTTTAGGATTCTTTTAATATTTCTAAAATGTGGAGGCATCTCATAACCTTTTTACTTTTATGGGTGTTTCTTTTTCCTTTCTATAAAGCTTTTACTATATTTCAGCTATTTTCAACCTTTTTCATCTCATGGCATACATAAACTAATTACTAAAATTCTATAGCACACCAAAAAAATATATTCTTTGGCCTATCTGACAAAAAATAGGTACAATTTTAATTCATTCACACTGCTGTTGTGTTGGTTGTTATCACTGTTTTACTTGACAATCTAAGAGAAAAGAGGTCAGTGTTCCTAACTAAACAATCAGGTATTGCAGGTTTTAAAACTTCTTGCAGCTCACCAATGTGTCATGGCACACTGGTTGAAATTTGCTGCCATATTTTATCAATCTGAAAACACAACCTATGATAAAATGCATCATAATTTTATGTACCACTAAGAAAGGAAAAATAATAGCATCTAAAATATAACATAATGTTTGTCTATTCATAATTTTTATTTAAATGTATTGCAAGAGCTTTTTTAAAGACTAATTTAAACATGCATTTTTATCTTATACTAGTGGCTCAGTGCATGAAATTCATGCACATTAAAAGGGGAAATAATTTAATATTGCTATTTGCTTTCTCTATAATAGAAGTATCAGAGATTAAAGAAAATTAGTAAAATGTATATGAAAACCTTCCTCCTGTCAGAGTCTGGGGCATACCATGGGACCCAGAGTCAAGTCCCCACTCACTCACATGTGCCTCAAAATCATGTGAGACCCAGACCCAGCTGCTCCCTTCCCCCCTCCCCACCCTCCACCCCACCCCCACCCCCCGCCCTGGGGTAGATCCAGACCAGGCCAGTCCCACCCTTGTCAAGCCCCACAGGGCAGGAGGCATTCTCGGATCCCTTGGCCCAGCACCAGGATGGGGGGCATGGCCTGAGGTCCCCCATCAAATCCCACCAGGTGGGAGACACGACCTGAGATCCCCTGTCAAGCCCGCTGGGTAGGAGAAATGGCCTGAGGTCCCCTGTCAAGCCCCACCAGGCAGAGGAGCACAGCCTCAGGTCCCTCAGCCCAGCACTGGGAGGGAGGCGCAGCCTCAGGCCCCCCGTCAATCCCCACTGGCACGGGGGTCGCAGGCTCAGGTCCCCTGTGAAGCCCCACTGGGTGGGGGGCACAGCCTGAGGTCCCCTGTCAAGCCCTTCCAGGTGGAGAGAACAATCTGAGGTCCCCTAACCCATCACCAGGATGGGAAGCCCACCTTGAGGTCCCCTGTTAAGCCCTGATGTGTTGGGAGTGTGGCCTGCAGTCCCCTATCAAGCCGTACCAGGTGGGAGGCATGGCCTGAGGTCCCCCAGCCTGGAGCTGGGGCGGGGGAGCAGCCTGAGGTACCCTAGCCCAGCACCAGGGTGAGAAACACACCTTGAGGTTCCCTGTCAAACCCCTCTGGATTGGGGTAGGGTATTCCTGCACGCAGCTGCTACGCCCCCCACCAGCCTCCTGTCCCACTGCCACGACCACCTCACACTCTCCATGAGCAGGTATGCATAGGGAAGACTGGGCCAGAATAATTGGGAGGGGAGCCAGCATCCTGGGTGAGCTGGGCCTCACAGCCTCTCTGCTTCAGTTCCTAGCACCCCAGACCTAAGGAGCAGTGCTTTCACAGGGTCTGGCAGGCACTGGATATGGTGATGCCTTAAAAACAGAAGAAGCCCCCTTTAACTCTGGCTGGAAGTGCGTTGGTAACTTATGATCGGGGGAAGCAGCCCAACATCAGGGCTGAAATAAGACCTTGGGTAGACTCCCCAGGGGTGACTTCAGTTCTTCGCTGAGGCCACGCCCTCCTGCATGCTGCCCCACCCTCCCGCTCCTGATTGGCTGGTAGCGTAGAAGGTGCAGTAATTTGTATGTTTCTCTTTTATTAGATAGGATAACACTGGAGCTTACATTCAAAAAAATTAACTGAAATAAATCAGTTAAGATTTTCCTAAACTTTCTTAACATTCAGAGTCCAACCTTTCTGAACCACTTCTCAACTCAAAGTCATTGATGTCTATATTGTTACATATTCTCTTGCGTGACCTAAAAGTGTGACACAACACTTCTTAAAAGAAAGCTTCATTATTTTCCAGGTCACTGTCACCTGTTCTGCAAAGTTTAAAACTAACCTTCCCAGAAGTTAAGAGGAAGTTTTAAGGCAATAATTGAAAATTTGTAATTTCTTTCTTACATGATTTTGGTGACTGAAAATGAAAAAGTAGAAGCTGTCCAGTCACACCACCAGGAATGACTATCAAGAGTATGTATGTGTGCAAACATATGTCATGATCATGATTACCACCTGCTCAACAGCCATTATAACGCATCAGATTTTGTAAGATAGCCTACCCAGAGTTGATAAAATATTTAATATGTTTTTATTTGTTTTAGAGAGAGAAGGGAGAGGGAGAGAAAAGGAGAAACATCAATTAGTGCGTTAGCTGCCTCCTGCATGCCTTCTACTGGAGATTGATTCCACACTCCGGGCATGTGCTCTAACCAGAATCAAACTGGCCAGCTTCTTGGTGCATGTGACAATGCTCAACCAACTGAGCCAAACCAGCCAGGGCTGCTTAAACATTTTTTTAATGTTACAATCAATGAAATTGTGAGGACTTAAAATCAAATACCTTATGTGTATGAACTTGCCAAAAGGAAGGGTAAGAGCAGAGATAGACTGAAAAACAACAATGTGTCCCATGTTGGACTTTGCCTTGTGGTAATTAGGAGAGGGGTGGACATCAGAGCTTCAGGAAAGACTTGTAGAAACTACCCACCCTGTCCTCACTCTTCAATTAAGGAACTGTGGGCCCTGGGCAGTTCAGCAACATGCTGCTTCTTTCTCAAACGAGAAAACAGCCAGTCCTCCTACCACACACACGGGTTCTTATAGGCACACTACACACACAGCCCAAACAGCTAAGTAAAATTATATTAAATCTTGCCAAGAAAATTTGTAAAAGACTTTCAAACAGCCAAACAAGATTGCTGAGTTAGAAGTGCCTTTCATTGTCTTTGAGTAATTGTAGAAACTGATAAATGCAAATTCCTTGTATCCATAGAAGTGCAAATAAATCATATCCAGTGGAATGCAATTGATTTTGCAAAATTGCTTTCTGCACCAACAGTTTCGAAACCATTTGTAAATTCATTTCAGCACTCCCTATTGTCTATACATGTGCAGTTCTTTAAATTGCCCCTCTGAACCAATTGCAGCATCTTACTGGTTTCCTCATTCGTTAATAAATTAAATAAAATATTTGACATGTGCTCATTTTATATTTGTATGAGAGTCATAATTTTACCTTTGAAAAATTATCCATGCACTATCTGCAAAAGAGAATGTCAGTCAGCCAATAAAAAAAAAATGATGTATTAAGAATCCTTTGCCTGAATGATTTTTTTAAAAAACTGCTTAAGAAATATCAGGTGAAAAAAAAACAAGATGCAATATTGAAAAATACAGTGTGATTCAACTATGTCAAAAATGTAAAGAAAATCAAATGGAAAGAAATAAGATAAATCATGAATAAGGATTGCCAATCCTCAGTTCTTAGGTGCAAAGAGCATGAGTGGCAGTTTTTGTTCTTCCTTCTTTATAGCATTCTGCAGTTGGCACATTTTTCCAGTGGACACGAATTGCTTTATAGTCACACAAAAAAGTCTTTGAAGAGGAAAGACTACAGTATCCTCTACTCAAAGCAAGACCTAAGACAAGGTCGCCCCCAACTGCCCTCCCCTGCAGGCCTTGTCATCTGCGCCCCCCCCCCCAACTGCTCTCCCCTTGGTAAACAGAGAGAGCAGGATTAGGAAACCTACAGTGCCGGCAAGACAATAAATGACAAAGTGCCTCTACAGGGGAGGTGCAACTGGCAGTTTCCAGGAAACTGAAGGGCCTCTTGCATTTCGTGGATATTTTAGTTTTCCTCTTTACAAAGGAAATATGCATGGCTCCACGTTTGCTCCTAAGAAAACAACTTCTAGACTAATCAGTGTAAAATAAATAGAGATTTAAATTTAAATTATATGGACAGCCAGGAAAAACACCTACCCAGCCTTTAATCTCCACCAAGATGTTCATTAGGCATTTTAGTGAATGCTTATTACCTGTCCTTGTTAGAGATAGTACCAGGACCTATTTTTAATCAGGAAACCTACCGGAACCACATTCCAGAACTTCCCAGAATTTCACAAACCTTGTGAAACCTTGTGTTTAGTCACTGGTACAAAGACACATGCCACATAAAGATGAAATTTAATACTCAAACAAGGTAATAAAATGAGCTTGTTTGTACCTTTTATTGTATCTTCCTTTATAATAAAAGTATACATAGCCTGGCAGGCATGGCTCAGTGGTTGAGCATTGACCTATGAACCAAGAAGTCACGGTTCAATCCCTAGTCAGGGCAATGCCAGGCTGCAGGCTCCATCCCCTGTGGGGCATGCAGGGGGCAGCCAATCAATGATTCTCTCTCATCACTGATGTTTCCATATCTCTCTCCCTTTCCCTTCCTTTCTGAAATCAATACAAATATTTTAAATAAATAAAATAAAAGTATACATGTATGTTTGTCAGGTGTTCTTATTAGGCCATCGCTCGGCTCCCTCCTACCTCCCCACTTCCTCTGGGTCTGATATGAGGCTGGTCCTCTCAAAGTTATCAACACAACATCAAGAAAGAATGAGGATCTGGCCAGTGGGGCTCAGTGGTTGAGCGCCCACCTATGAACCAGGAGGTCACCATTTGATTCCTGGTCAGAGCATATTCCCAAGTTGCAGGACCCACCCCCAGTAGGGGGCATGCAGGAGACAGCCAAGTGATAAATCTCTCTCATCATTGATGTTTCTATCTCTCTCTTTCCCTCTCTCTCCCTGAAATCAATAAAAATATTTTTTGAGAGAGAGAGAGCTTGGTAACCATTCCATGATGTGGTTCCAGTTTCTCCCCAGATTGCTGTCACGGGCACATGCTTACTCCTCCCCAGAGTGGCCACTCACACACCCACAGGTTCACTAACAGGGGACAAGGAAAAATAGTTGCCTATTATTCAAATTAGCGGATTTTAATGTAAAGATATTGGCATGTCTCTGGAATTAATCTTCACAATGTTCCAAAAGTTTGGAGTATTTAAACTCCAAATACTGGAGTATTTGATTAAAGAAGTATTCAATTGATTAAAGAAGTATTTTCCTGATTGATAAAAAAAATATCTGTTTTGCCTATCTACCCCTGCTGAAAGGTTAGACAGTGTATTATTACATGCAGTGTATTAGGTAGTGTGCAATAAAAATTAAAAAGTAAAAAAAAAAAAGAAAGAGAAGGAGGAAAGGTGCTGGTAAAGGGGACCTTATGCCTTCCATTTGCCCCAAGTCCTGCTTAGGGGAAGGTCAGCACTGGAATCCATTGTGATCCATTTGTGAACAATTAAAGCAACTCCTTCTCTAAATAAAATTTAATTCACAAAGAGATGGAGAGGTCTCTGGTTAGGGGATGCATTATTAAGTCTTGGGGAGAAGATATTTTAGAGAATGGACACCCCTGAACAAGGTCTTAGGCTGCTCAGAGAAAGGGCTCATACTTACCATTTCTCATTTACAATATTTGTGTTTATTGTTTGCACCACCTGCTATGGACTACAGCATCCTCCAAAAACTAATACCTTGAAGCCCTACCCACTAATGTGACTGTATCTGGAGATGGGGCCTTGAGGAGTAATTAAGATTGAATGAGGTCATAAGGGTAGAACCCTGATCCTATAGAATTAGTGTTCTTATAAGAGGGGATACCAGAGTCTATCTGAAACCTATATAATTTTATTAACCAATGTCACTGCAATAAATTCAATTCAAAAATAAATTAAAGGTAAAAAAGAGAGGATTCCAGAGAACTCACTTTCTCTCTCCTTGTATGTGCTCAAAAGAAAGGGCTTATGAGTACAAAGCAGGAGTCTGTAACCCAGAAAAGGATCTCTCACCAGAAACCCATTTGCTGGACCTTGACCTTGGACTTTCCAGCCTCCAGAACTGTGAGAAAATAAATTTCTGTTGCTTAAGTCATACAGTCTGGAATTTACACCATAGGCTCCCCTCATTCTCAGACTGTAGATAGGAACTGAACAGACCACTGGCTTTCCTGGGTCTCCAACTTGCAGGTGGCAGATCATGGGATTTCTCGGCCTCTTCATACGCCATAAACCTTTTTTGGAGACTCTGAGACTTCTGGACTGAGGTCCTCACAGGGTCAGTCGGCTACCCCCATTCTTCTGATCTAGGGGACGGTAACCTTGACAGGGCTCCCGAGCACTGTGGGGAAGAATCACACAATCATTTGGATCGGTGCCAATAAAAAAATCAGGGGCTCTATCCCAGCTGTGCCCTTGCTACCATCTTGCATCTCAGCAGAGGTTTTCCTCAATCATCCAAACTTCCCTGAAGCTCACCTTCACACTGCCTTTCTCTGCCTCCTTCTCAAGTTACAGAGATGTGGTTCAACAGGCCTGGGCTCCTCTGTCTGCTCTCCCATTTCCCACTGCCTTTCCCTCCCTCAAGCACCTTCTAGATGCTGAGTCCTCCTGCCCTTGAGCAGATCTGATGCATCAGTTACCTTCATTAGGGCCCTCACTGTATTTACAGCCTCTCTCTTTCCCCACTTCACCCTTCATCCACAGCAATGGCAAACAAGGTTGTTGGTGCTGTAGCTGCCCCAGCTGAAGGGATTGGTTTAAATTAGCACTACTGGAAGAAGGAGACTGCAAGAGTAGGTTCCCCAGTGGGAACAAGACAGGCCTTGACCTAGGGCTGGAAAGACCAGTCTTATCAAATAGGGGTGAAAACGCCTGAGGTCCTGGGCTGACCCAGCCAAAGTCTGGGGGAACAAAGGCTCAGCAAACTGAACATTGATTTAGAAAAGCTTAGGAATTCAATTCCTAAAGATTCTACTCCTAGAAAGGTCAGGGCAGCCCTGTGAGCCTCCATTGGCAGGTTTGGGAGATGTGAAACCCAGGAGCAGAGGAGTGAGTACTCAGTGGCCATCAAAGATTTCTAAAACCTTTGTGCTCCTTATCCCATCCATTTGCCCTGTGCCCTTACATACACCAGCCCACCCACACCAAATTCACCTTCTCATTGACCCAGCATCTTCCATTCAGCCCATCTCAAGAAGCTAGCACATTCCCTGGGATTTTTAAACCTAGTTTGCATTTCAAGGGACAGTTGTTACATTTACCTCTTGCACTGGCTGGTGCCAAGTTGCTGGAGCCCTCCCCACAACAAGCCTCTTTTCTTTGAAACAGAAAGTGCCATTTGGCCCAGCCTTAAAGGAGTGGTCCTTCTAGCACCTCAGAGGAGCGCCACCCAAGACTGGCGCTGGCACCTCCCTCTGCCCTCTCTGGGCTGAGGCGGCCATAGGGTGAGATCTTACAGTCTCTGGAAAAATCAGGGGATGGGGTCTGGGAGTAATCCTTATTTAAAGCTTGTCTGTAACTGAACTGGCAGAACTGAGTCATGTTTGCTGGAGAAAGACCAGTATCTTGATCTCCACCACTTTTAGTCTGAAATAGCTTGTCCTCTGCAAGGCACCCTATCTAATAAAAGAGTAATATGAAAATGTGACCGTACCTTGGCTCCTGATTGGCTATTCTACCAGCCAATCAGGAGTGGGGGGCAGGGCTGCACAGTGCCTGATCCTGCCTCTCCCGCTGCCTCTGCATGGCCTGGGGAACGAGCACCATGGGCCTGGGGAGCTGATGCTGCGGTGGTGGTCCCAGCAAGCCCACAGTGCCAGTTCCCCAGGCTGCGTGGAGGCTGGCCACTGCCGTGCTTTGCCGTGGGCACCTGGGGTCCGAGATCACGAAGGGCACAAGCCCGGGGGTCCCAGATCACTGGTGCATGCACAAGGGGTGGGGCCACGGGAGGCTGGGGGGAAGACTGGCTACGCCACGCTTGGGGGTCCCAGATCGTGAAGGGTGTGTGCGCACGGGGGTCTCAGATCACCATGGTAGAGGGGCCAAGGCAGAGGCCATTAGGGGTGATCAGGCCAGGAGGGGAAGGCAGTTGAGGGTGATCAGACCAGGAAGGGAAGGCAGTTGAGGGTGATCAGGCTGATGGTGGGGGGCAGCTGGGGCCGAGCAGGCTGGCAGAGGAGACCAGTTGCAGAGTGGTTAGCAAGCAAAGTGGTTAGGGGTGATCAAGCAGTCAGGCAGGTGAGCGGTTAGGAGCAGGCTCGTCCAAGTGCCAGTTTAGGCCCGATCCCACAGGGATCTCAGATTGGAGAGGATGCAGGCCGGACTGAGAGACAACCCCCATCCCCGCCCCCCCGCGTGCATGAATTTCGTGCACTGGGCCACTAGTCCTAACTAATAAAAGAGTAACATGCAAATGTGACTGTACTTTGGCTCCTGATTGCCTATGCTACCAGCCAATCAGGAGCAGGGGGCATGGCCAGCAGGACGGGAGGCGAAGCCGGCGAGGCATGTGGGGGCATGGCCACAGTGCAGCGTGCACGCAAAGGCTGGAATGGGCGGGTGCTGCAGGGTATCGGGAGCAGCAGGAATTCTGGGAAATGTAGTTTTGAGCTCTATGGTGAACATGTTGGAGCTGTGACCTGGGTTTAGGCGAAACTTCAATTAAAGCTGTGAACTCTCTGTAGGCGAGAGTTTGAAGTACTGAGCGTGGAACGCGAAAGCGGCTGGGGGGAGGGGGGGCGGCAGCCGCGCCCCGCAGCCCCCCAGCCGCTTGAGTGCAGAAGCGGGCAGGGGGGTGGGGAGGGGTAGCGGTAGCGGCAGCTCTTTCTTTTTCTTAGTTCATAGCTTTAATTGACGTTTCGCCTAAACTCAGGTCACAGCCCCAACACGTTCACCACAGAGCTCAGATTATTGGTCAATTCAGTGAAATGGGACAGAAAAACTCACTAAGGAACAACAGCTTCCTGAATCTGTTCACTCATATCCTATCTGACCCAGAAATGCAGAAAATTACCCTCAGACACATCACAGGATCAAAGCCTTTGCATCCAGGAGAAGCTTAAAAGGACACAGACTTTTCCATTTGCTCTGCTCTTCCCTCCACAGGATTATCTTCTGACACAGCCAGTTCAGAGTTCTCTGGTGATTGTAAGGACCTAGGTCCTCATTGCCTCCTCCCCCACCATCTGCTGCTCCTTGAAATAATCGATCATCCCTCTTTTGGGGGAAAGAAAGGGACACATTAAAGAAGTCTTCTCTAAAGGGATGCTTATGAAAAAAATGTAGAAAGGACTACAAGAGAAGAGTGTTTTCTTTAGTAGACAAAGCAGCTCTATTAGGCAACAGGTTTGGGAGCCCTGACAGCCTGAGCCCACGCTGGCTACCTACAGAGGCGCTTACACTTCCACCAAGCTTCTCCGCTTTACATTGCAACATGGTCTCCTTGGTGAACCCAATCCGTAATGAAAAACTCCTGAACTGCACTGTGTTTTACAGATGGTTTTTTAAAATTGTCCAACTGATGGCTCACCCCCAGCCTGCTTTAGGCTTTGGGCAAGCTGGGGGTGAGCCATCAGTTGGACATCCCATAAGGGCTCCCAGTATGTGAGAGGGGGCAGGTTGGGCTGAGGGACCACCCCACCATCCCTGGGCACAAATTTTGTGCACCAGGCAACTAGTACTGAATAAATGCCCATGCGTTCAGATGACTACTGTTGGTGTGAGGAGAATAAGATGTGAAGGGGAAGGACAGGAGGGACAACTCTCTCCTTTGCCTTGGTGACATGAGAATTTATAGGTCCACATTAGCAGCACCCAGTTGAGACTCTTCATTCTTAACCCCCAGTCACAATCCAGTTGCCAAAACCACAGCCCTGATTAAAGAGAGTTCTGCCCAGTTTCTCTTCCAGGTGATATGAGGGCCAGGCAAGGTCACTCTATGACATTCCAGGCTGGCTTTGATGCTCATGTCCCAAATCCTACTCTCCCTTTGTCTAACTTCACCAGATCTGAATTCCCTGCTCAAGGACAAAAAGCTCAGACACTCTCAAACAATGGTGGCCTTTCTCATGGGAAGAAGAGACAGCACTGAAGGGCAGAATAGCATCCCCTCCTTCCTTCCAGGCCCATCATGCAGACAGCTGACTACAGGACATACTGGCCTGTGGAGTGGGAACTACTCTGAGTTCTAAGCTCAGCTGGAGAGCAGCCCTGCTCCAAAGGCCCTCCAAGGCTGGATTGCAGTGAAATTAAACCTGCCACTCTGGGACAGGCAGGCAGAAAGTACCATGGGGATTGGGGGAAACATCAGTCCTCTCGTGGTCTCCTTCTCACCAGAGGCAAAACTGAGTCAGGGTATTTGGATTTCAAATAGACAGGCTAAGGGCACTATCAGGTACAATTACATAGGATTAAACAGGTTCCATCCCCAGCCCAGAGACTCTGTTTTCTGACCAGGGCTCATACATACCTGCATGGATCTCTGTGGTAAATCTTCACACTAAGTCCTCTCGCCTTGGCCAAATGGCTCAGATGGTTGGAGCGTTATCCCATAAGCTAAAGGTTGCAGGTTGATTCCTGGTCAGCACACATACCTGGGTTTCGGGTTCGATCCCCTGTCAGGGTGCATACAGGAAGCAACCCATCAATGTTTCTCACTCACATTAATGTTTCTCTCTCTCTCTCTCTCTCTCTCTCTCTCTCTCTCTCTCTCTCTCTCTCTCGACCAAGAAAGCATATCCTCCAGTGAGGATTAAAATGAATAGTCCTAAGCCCTCTGCAATGTGATGTTATCTCTTCTCCCATCAAGAGGTGGAGTCTCAGTGGCTGAGCATCACAGTTCAATTCCTGGTCAGGGCACTTGCCCGGGTTGTCAATCCCCAGTGTGGGCACGAAGGAGGCAGCCAATTGATGATTCTCTCTCATCATTGATGTTTCTCTCTCTCTCTCTCTCTCTCTCTCTCTCTCTCTCTCTCTCTCTCTGTCTCTCTCTGTCTCTCTGTCAATTTTAAAAAATAATTTTTAAAGAGGTAGAGTCTATGTCTCCACCCCCTTGAATCTGAGCAGTCCTTCTGATCAATACAATGTGGAGGAAATGATATTGTAAATTCCAGAGCCTGGCCTTAAGTGACCTTACAGCTTCCACCTTCATTCTTACAGACTGATGCTCTCCAGTCAGTCTATGGACTCCTGGATGAGAGGCTTCATGGAGAACTGAGACGCTCCAGCCAACAGCCAGAGCCCTCTGCCAGATATATGAGTGAGACCAGCTTGGCCTTGCAGCTCAAGCCCTCTGACTCTTCAAAGCAGAATTTCGAGGGAGGGAGGGAAAAAGAGAGGGAGAAAGGGAGGAAGAGAGGGAGGAAGAACAGATTCAGTAGGACAATGACCTTCCATTACTGTAATTCCCCGTTATTCACAGAGGATACATTCCAAAGACCCCCAGTGGATGCCTGAAGCCATGTATCATACTGAACCCAACATATATTATGATATTTCCAAAATACACATACCTTTTCACTTCGGGGAAACACTTCACAGCTTCTCTTTGGTATATCCCAATTGTCAGCATCACTACTCTTGAGTTTTGGGGCCATTATTAAGTAAAACAAGGGTTACCTGAACACAAGTACTTTGATACTGAGACCATCAATCTGATAACCAAGATGGCTAAGTGACTACAGGGCTGGGAGTGCCTACAGCATGGAGACACTGGGCAAAGGGATGGTTCATGTCCGGACAAACAGAGCAGGATGGCATGAGATTTCATCACACCACACAGAATGGCACACAATTTAAAACTTATGGGGAATTGTTAATATCTGGAATTTTTCATTTAATATTTTCAGACCACAGTAGAGCACGGGTAACTGAAACCAGGGAAAGTGAGACTGGGGATTGCAGCTTCACCTTCACCCACTTCTCTGGTTGTATGTTAGGATAGATGAAGGGGATAGGCATCCTTCTATCCAATCCTGGTTACAAAATGCTTTGGGACATATGCAAAGTTGAGTGCAAAGTAACTTGGTTTTACAGAATATTTGCATTATTTCCCTAGGGGTCACAAGGTAAGGTTGGGTGTGGTACAGAATTGAGATGGAGAGAGGCCTCAAAGCTGTCAGTCCCCACCACTGTCAGTTTGCTCCTGGGAATGAGTCTGACAGGGCAAGATCAGTGAAGGCTTTGTTTCATCAAAAAGGTTCTTTTACCAAACATGCTGTTCAGTCAAAAGAGACCATTGCACAGAAAATAGTCTAATTACATTTTTAATAAAGACAGGTTCGAGCAGCCCAATTTGCCATCAGTCTTGGGGAAAATATTGTATGTGAAAATAGTTTGTCAGCTTATTATCGCTCCATAAAAATGTTAGCTATTTAATTTTTTCTTTTACATCATAGGCAAGTCTAGAGTCCATGTTCATTATGTAATAGTAGTTTTAAAACTGTCTTTGAAGCCACACAGACCTTAGGTTCAAGTCCTGGGTTCTTCTTAACTCGTTATGTGACCCTAACCTACTTAGTTTCTATGAGTTTTAATTTCCTTATCTGTAAAATGATCTCACAGGGGGTAATAAACATCAAAAATTATGCATGGAAAGCTTCCAGCAGACCACCTGGCCCACAGTAACTGCTCAAAAACATCAGCTATCATTATAATAAAAACAGAATAAATGCAAGGTGTGGCAAAAGTAGGTTTACAGTTGTTCAGATGGAATATAATACAATCCTATCTAATAAAAGAGTAATGTGCAAATTGACTATACTTCCACTACACCCACAAGCCATGCCCACAAGCCACACCCACCAGCAAATCAGGAGCGATATGCAAATAAACCCAACCAAGATAGCTGCAGCCACAGAAAGCAGGATGGAGGCTTGGGTTTCCCCAGCAATGGAGGAAGATGAGCTTTCTGCCTGCCCTTGCCGGCTCAGGCCTCCACTCAATGCTACAAAGTTTCAATGATAGAAGATAAATAAAAATGATGGCATCCATGGAGCTGGAGAGAGCAGGAGGCTTGAGTTGCACCCAGAGATGGAGGAAGTCAAGCTTTCCACCTGCCCTGACCAGCCCAGGCCTCCCCTTAAGGCTACAAAGTTTCAAGAATAGAAGATAAATAAAACCCAACAGAAATGGCTGCCACTATAGAGCGAGCAGAAGGCTTGGCTCTGCTCCAAGCTACAAAGTTCAATTGTAGAAGATAAATAAATCTCAGACAACAAAGCCTCTGTTTGGGTTGCCAGGGGGTATAACTAGCCTGCAAACTACCACAGGCCCCTCACCCAGGGTGCCTTGCCCCAAGGGAATCCCCACCCTGATCCAAGACACCCTTCAGGGCAAACCAGCTGGCCCCCACCTATGCACCAGGCCTCTCCTATCTAATAAAAAAGTAATATACAGATTGATTATCACTTCAACACACAAGATCGCTGCCCCCATATGGTCAAAGATCCTGCCCCCATGTGGACACAAGATGGCCACCATAAGATGGCCAGAAGGGGAGGGCAGTAGGGAGGGACTAGGCCTGCAGGGAGGGCAGTTAGAGGTGACCAGGTTGGCAGGGGAGGGAAGTTGGGGATGACCAGGTCTGCAGGGAAGGCAGTTGGGGGGGACCCAGGCCTGCAGAGGAGAATAGTTGTGGGGAGCAGCTCTGCAGGGGAGGGCAGTTAGGGGAGAGCAGGACTGCAGGGGAGGGCAATTAGAGGCAAACAGGTTGGCAGGGGAGTGGTTAGGGGGTGTTCAGGCTGACATGCAGAAGGGGTTAGGGGCAATCAGGAAGGAAGGCAGGCGAGTGATTGGGAGTGAGCAGTCCTGAATTGTGACAGGGATGTCCGACTACCCATTTAGTCAGACATTCCTCAAGGGCTCCCAGATTGGAAAGGGTGCAGGCTAGGCTGAGGGACACCCCCCATACCCTGTGCATGAATTTTGTGTCCCGGGCCTCTAGTAATTAATAAGTATTCATACAAGAATAAGCTGGGCCGAGACCGGTTTGGCTCAGTGGATAGAGCGTCGGCCTGCGGACTGAGGGGTCCCGGGTTCGATTCCGGCAAGGGCATGTACCTTGGCTGCGGGCACATCCCCAGTGGGGGGCGTGCAAGAGGCAGCTGATCAATGTCTCTCTCTCATTGATGTTTCTGACTTTCTATCCCTTTCCCTTCCTGTCTGTAAAAAATCAATAAAATATATATATTTTTAAAAAAAAAAGAATAAGCTGGGTTTCCTGTACTCACAATTGTGGACCTACTTTTGCCCTACCTTATATTAATAATATATTTCATACAAGGACATTAAGCTGTCTTGAGGAGGACAATATGTCTAATCCTTTCTCCCAAACAAGCTGGTGACAGGGTGCTGAACAGAGTTGTAGCTTTGGTTCCCCTCAGGGGATCCACTGAGTGATTCAGCAACCCAAAGGCATTGGGAAAGAGTGGGAGAGTCTGAGTTTGAGGCAGTTGGAGGAGTACCATGGGAACCAGGTGAATTCAAAAGGTTCCTAGTGGAAAGCAGAAGGAAAGGAAGGAAATTGGAAAATCCAAAAGGAAGGCTGTTTTATTGGGTGCTAGAGACTTCATGCTACCTGTAGCCAGGAATCCATAACGGCATTACCAAGACCTGGCTCTCTTCCCTGTCTCTCTCCAACCCTGTGGTAAATATTTAACAACCAACTTGGTTGTAGTGCCTATTTGTATATATAGATTACTGAGCCAAATCCGGTTTGGCTCAGTGGATAGAGCGTCGGACTGCAGACTGAAAGGTCCCAGGTTCGATTCCGGCCAAGGGCATGTACCGTAGCTGCGGGCACATCCCCAGCAGGGGTGTGCAAGAGGCAGCTGATCGATGTTCCTCTCTCATCGATGTTTCTGACTTTCTATCCCTCTCCCTTCCTCTCTGTGAAAAATCAATAATAAAATATATTTTTAAAAAATAGATTACTGACATAAAAAATACATAATACATAATTTACAAATAATAATAAACTAGGCGATACTCATTATTGTAAATTCTTTATAGCCAATTAATCAATAAACCAAAAAAGGTTTTTTATTGATTTTTGTGAAACTATTTTACAGATAGCCAACCTAAGGTTGCAATTGCCAACTGAGTATAGTTCTGACATAAATACTGGTTGATATTTTGTTTACAGCAACAAATGACTTGCTCACTATAATACTGGGAGAATATTTTCTCATTTTTGTGCTACTCACAATGTAACAGCTGTGAAACAATACATTTATAAGTTTAATACTCATTATTTTATCCATCACTTTAAGTCTAGATAGTCAACAAAAAATTACACCAAGCTCTCATCTGTAGCCTTTACTAATTTCTGTGATTATAAATACTAACACCACAGCCAGTTTTTTAGTTATCAACATAAGCTTACTACACAATGAATCAAAATTTTTCAATACTGTGCCACTCTGTAGTATTTTTATCATGTAAGTAAAGTAGACATAAACTCAGAAACATAATTGTAAAAATATAGTAGAATAATTAAAATGTGATGGCTTAGTATTATCTTTGTGTGATATGATTTATTTAACTATAGACTTAAATAATTTTTAATAATAGCTATGTTTAACAACCGGTTGACAAAACTCCTGAAAAATTAGCAATTAGCTCTTTCAAGTCACTATGAGCCACCTCTAACACACTGCTGTCCCAATCCTTCCTTCCCCATCAGGACCTACTGCCACCCTCACCTGAGCCACACAGTGTTTTCCCCAGCTGGGTCTGGTAGAAGGGCTTGACGAGTTCTGGTAACTTTTTGGAGATGAGTGTCCATCCCACAGCCACTTCCCTGACCCTTCTCAGAGGCACTGAGAAATAAAACAAAAGTGAAATGAAAAATTCCATGAGCTTGGCAAATTTGTAACCTCATATGAAAACAAGCAATAATGTAATGCTTATTGGTGCTGACTAGATCCCAGGCAATTTTCTAAGCACTGTTAAGTTAGTATGTGTTAACTCACTTAATTCTCAGATCACCAAGGTAAGATAGTTACTATCATTGATCTCCACTTTACAAATAAGGAACCTGAAGCACTGAGAGGCTGAGTACTTTGCCTAGGATTACCCAGTAATAAGTGGCAGAGCCAGGATTCAAACCAATATAACAAAAGACCCTCGGTTCTCAGTAAATGGGGGGCAGGGGAGGGTTGGAGAGAAAGTTAAGCATGTTTCTGTCTGGAAAACGTTCCAAAAGCATCTGTCACCCAAATGACCCCCTCAGGGGTTCAGTGCCAGCTGGGACACTTCATGTACAAGTCTTTTTCTGGGTGAGCTGTTACTGAACCCTCACTGCACAAGCTAAGACAGGCCAGCATCCCTCTGCTCTTATTTACAGAGACCTTCATCCATTAGGCTGGTGCTCTTCCTCCTCCGACATAGAATCAGGACAAAATTCCATAAGCACCTCAATCCTGTTCCCATTGGTCAAAACTCAAAGGGGAACCCTGGCTAATCACCTAGCCCTTTCCAGACGACTCTTCTTATTGACCATCCCTTTTGAGGGTCACCCCACCCTTTTCCCTTCCACATCACTTCCCTTTCCTGAATTTCTTCTTCATTAAAGAATTTGCCATCTGGATCAACTTTTCTCTGCTTCTTGAATGAGTTAGGTGTCTACCCACAAAGCTAACCCACCCAAAACCTTGGCTTCACAGTTTCTTCACAGCCTGGTCTCCACTTCAGCCACCTATCCTCATGAGCACCTCCTAGAACTTGTCACCTTGCTCCACCTTGCCAACTCAAACATCCCACTCTCCAACCACAACACTAACTTTCCAGCTTGTTTGTCCAATTATTTGAACATCCTTAACCTCTTCAAAACCTTCATGACATATTAAATAAATACTCACTATAGAACAGACAATGAAAATGGCCAGTTATAATAAATGAAATGCTCAAAATTTCATTGACACTCAGAATATCT
Source organism: Antrozous pallidus (assembly GCA_027563665.1). Taxonomy (NCBI): domain Eukaryota; kingdom Metazoa; phylum Chordata; class Mammalia; order Chiroptera; family Vespertilionidae; genus Antrozous; species Antrozous pallidus. The sequence goes on from CM050523.1 coordinate 28,929,100, forward strand.
TCTAAAAATTGAGTATTTGTGGAAATGATCATTTGTAATTAATCTTATAGACAACTTTTATCTATAAGAGAAAACATACATTGTTCATAGAGTTTTAAAATTACGTTTTAACATCTCAGGGTTTTTTTTGTAGAAATCTACTTCCCTAAGCTTTATTTCTTCTGTTATAATATAATTAAATTCTTTTTTAATATTTAAAAATATTTTAAAGGCATTTTTTAAACATATTTTATTGATTTTTTTACAGAGAGGATGGGAGATGGGTAGAGAGTTAGAAACATCGATGAGAGAGAAACATCAATCAGCTCCTCCTGCACATTCACTACTGGGGACCAAGCCCAAAACCAAGGTACATGCCTTTCACCAAAATCAAACCTGGGACCCTTCAGTCTGCAGGCCGACGCTCTATGCACTGAACCAAACCAGTTACGGCTTAAAGAGCATCTTAATGAAAATCATAAATAATGATAATTAGAACTTTTTTTAATTAGAAAAAATAACTCTTTGAGTCTTTACAAGAGGATACGACCTGGCCAGTGTGGCTCAGTGGGTGAGCACCGACGTGTGAGCCAGGAGGCCACAGTTCGATTCTCGGTCAGGGCCTCTCCCAAGTACGGGCTCCATCCCTGATGGGATGAATGCAGAAGGCAGCCAATCAGTGGTTTTCTCTCATCATTGATATTTCTGTCTCTCCCTCTCCCTTCTCTCTGAAATCAATAAAAATAATATATTTACAAGAGGATATGAAAATTTACTCAAGTGAAATAAAATATTTGAAAGTTTTAAAAAAAAAAACCTCCATTCCATTGGCCTTGTTGATCATGAACTCCCTTTGTGTTTATTTCACTCTCTTTATAGCTTTGATTTCATATTCCATCATTTCTATCACACTCTTGCCAATATCCTAAACTAGCTAGTTTCTCTATTCTTCTGTCATAACTGACAAAATTCCAATCCTATATAAAACCCATCATTTACCTTCTTTGTGCCTATGCCTGGGTAACTAAAAGCTGCTGGAGAAATCATTCAATGAGTATAATTTTCCTACAATAAAATTCATGATCATCAATCTCAGGCAAGTACTTAACATTGCCTTAAACAACTATTTTCTCTGGCCAACTCTCTACCGCAAGGATGTCAACTACACCACTTTCCTCAAGACTTTTGATCCTCCCCTTCCTCCCTAGAACTCAGCTAATGACTCGACCTCCTACTTAACAAGACATGCTTAGAGCTAAATTAGGAGAATCTGTGAGTGGGTGTGTGGGTGTGTGTGTGTGGGTGTGTGTGTGTGTGTGTGTGTGTGTGTTTCACCTGAACTACAAGGGAGTTTTCTCCTATTTTATTTAGGTTTTCATTTTTTTCAATTCCAGTCAAAATGAAATACAATTTTATATTGGTAAGCACTAGTTTTACTCCATCAGAGGAAGATCACTCAGATTTAATCTAATAAAAGTATTCTAACCTTAAGCCAAACTTTACTTTTAAAAAAGTACTATGCAGCCCTAGCTGGGTTGACTTGATGGATAGAGCATCAGCCTGCGGACTGAAGGGTCCCAGCTTCGATTCCAGTCAAGGACTTGAGCTTAGCTCTGTCAGTCATGCGGGAGGCAGCCAATCAATGATTCCCTCTCATCACTGATGTTTCTATCTCTCTCTTCCTCTCCCTTCCTCTCTAAAATCAATAAAAATATGTATTTCTTTAAAAAGTACTATGCAGCAGTCTTTCATTATGTTCATTTTTTTCTTAGCATTTAAGATCTCAATCATATAACTTTCTCTATTCCAAAACCACTTTATGGGATTTTCTTTAGAATTGTGTAGAAACCAGTATTTTGGCCAATATTCCTTTTTCATATTAATATTAATTACTTGAATATGTGCTTTTGTAATGTGCCTATTCAAGTATTTTACCCATTTTTCTACTGGTAATCTATCTTTTTCTTATTAACTTGTATAAAATATGCATAGATTTGGGCCTAAACCATCAGTCGGACATCCTTCTCACAATCCCGGATCACTGGCTCCTAACCGCTCACCTGCCTGCCTGCCTGATCACACCTAACCACTCTGCCTGCCAGCCTTCTTGCCCCCACCTGCCCCCCTCCCGCCAGCCTGATCACCCCCAACTGCCCTCCCCTGACGGCCTCATGGCTCCCAAATGCCTCCCCCCTTCCCCCACCAGCCTGATAGCCCCTAACCGCCTCTGTCTCAGCCCTACCACCTTGGCTTTGTCCAGATGTTCAGAAGGTCTTGGTCTAATTAGCATATTACTCTTTTATTAGTATAGATATACCAGTATACAATCACTTTGTGTGTATATAATAGATTATACTTGTGATTCTGATATATATCCAGTCTCAAGTCTTTCTCTTCATTCCTGTAATGATTGAACAAAAGTTCTTAGTTTATTTTAGTTTTTTTTTATTTCTTTATTGATTAAGGTATTACATATGTGTCCTCATCACCCTTTACCCCTTCCAATCCCCCCTCCCCCTGTCACCACTTATGCCCTCACCCCCCTGGTGTCCGTGTCCATTGATTAGGCTTATATACATGCATACAAGTCCTTTGGTTGATCTCTTCCCCTTACCCCCACCCTCCCCTACCATCCCTCTGAGGTTTGACAGTCAATGCTTTTCTGTCTTTGGATCTGTTTTTGTTCATCAGTTTATATATTCCATAAATGAGTGAGTTCATGTGATACTTATCTTTCTTTGACTGGCTTATTTCACTTAGCATAATGTTCTCCAGTTCCATCCATGCTTTAGTTTGAAGCAGACACCTTTTTCTCCTTTATCTTCTTCTTAAAGAATACCTTTCAGCATTTCATATAATACTGGTTTGGTGGTGATGAACTCCTTTAGCTTCTTCTTATCTGTGAAGCTCTTTATCTGACCTTCAATTCTGAATGATAGCTTTGCTGAGTAGAGTAATCTTGGTTGTAGGTTCTTGCTATTCATCACTTTGAAAATTTATTGCCACTCCTGTCTGGCCTGCATAGTTTCTGTTGAGAAGTCATCTGACAAGCACTTGTGCGCACCCCCAAAGCTCTGCCTCTGGCCAGAGCTCCTTTCTCCTGCCAGACACCGCCCGCCAGCAGCCCCGTTTGTCCTCTCTGCGCGCACTTGCGCACAGACCTCCAGAGCGCTGCCTCCGGCTCTTCCCCTGGGATTCAGCCGCAATCCAGATTCTCCCCGTAAGGGCTAGTTCCCCCGGGTTTTGAGTACAAACCAAACTGGGTTCAGTGCAGCCTGGAGTTTTTGTCTCCTTTCCTCCAGAGCACCCCTGCCAGGCATTCAGACACCCTGTCCTCTCGCGCACGAGTATACTACCTTACTTGGGCTTTGCAGAGGCCCTGATTATCCGTGTGCACTTCTATGTCCCTCCAGTTTGAGATCTTCCAGTCAGCCAGCCTTTCCGGGGTTCTGGACAGTGTCTGTTCTGTCCTTCAGTTGTGTTCTTGAAATTGTTGTGCGAGGCAAAAGCCTAGGTGTTTACCTATGCTGCCATCTTGGTTTCTCCTCAAAAATTTTTAGTTTTAATACAGTTTTGCTTTCATGGTCCCCATCACTATCTATACACTGCCAAAATGTTTTTGAGCTCCAGACATATTAGCAACTACCACTTAAATGTTCTTTAAGCCCCTTGATCTCAACATATCTATCAATGAATTTGTAATTTCCTAGCTCCTCTCTAGAATTTTCTGTCTCAGCAAGTGGCACCATCATCCTCTCGATGTGGCAACCAGATTAGGGGCTCATTCTTGACAACTCTTACTTTAACAAGTCCTACCTATAACCTACAAGTCCCTAAACACTCTGGCCCCTTGTCCCCTCTCTAACTTCATCTGTAAAAACTCTCACTCTTCCTCACTCTTCTCCAATAACACTAGCTTCTTGCTGACCCTCAAACAAATGAAGTATATATACTTCAGCCTCAGTCATTGTATCTGTGTCTTAATTCAGAATGTTCTTTCCTCATATATCCATGCAGCCACTTGCTCACTGCCTTTACATCTTTACTCAAGTCACTTTTTTTTATTGTTTAAAGTATTACATGTCTCCTTTTTCTCTGATTAACCATCCCCCTGCCACTCCACCCCCAAGGGCAAGCCCCTACCAACCCAATGTCTGTGTCCATTGATCATGCTAATATGCATGCATACAAGTTCTTTGGTTGATCTCTAACCCTCTCCCCTGCCTTCTCCCCAAGGTTGGATGGTCTGCACAGTGCCACCTTGTCTCTGGATCCATTTTTGTTCATCAGTTTATGTTGATCATTATATCCCACATATGAGTGAGGTCATGTGATATTTATCTTTTTCCAACTGGCTGATTTCACTTAGCATAATGCTCTTCAGTTCCATCCATGCTGTTGCAATGGTAAAAGTTCCTTCTTTTTTATAGCAGCGTAGTGTTTATTGTGTAGATGTACGACAGTTTCCTAATCCACTCATCTGATGATGGACACTTAGGCTGTTTTCAAATCTTAGCTATTGTAAATTGTGTTGCTATGAGCATAGGGGTGCATATAGCCTTTCTGACTGGTGTTTCTGGTCAAGTCACGTTTTTAATACTCCTTTCCTGCCCACTCTAAGATTGCAACACCCCACACTCATGCACACATGAATACCTTCAATCCTCTTTCCATGATTCTTCTTCTTAGCATTTATCACTTTCTAACATTCTATATATTTCACTTATATGTAATAGTTATTCTGTCTCACTTATAGAAGATGGACTCCACAAGGATAGGGATTTTTTTATCTGTTTTGTTCACTGTTAAATCCGCACTGTTGAACTTGAACAGTGCCTGGCATATAGTAGGTCTCTTTAAGAAAGGACTTGCCCTGTAGTCAGCTCCTTATTTCTGATGCAAAGAGCCACCCCTCAAAAGCAACTCACATCCAAAGACCTACCAAGACAGCAGTAGATTATATTTTTAAAACTTCAACCAAGTAAAGTTAGGGATCTGATTGGCTTTGTATCCAGGGAACTGTACAAAATGAAAGACTTTTATAGAAATGAGGGTAAGACAAGGAAGTCATTAGCAAAAAACAAGAAAGTTCATTAAAGGAAAGTAAGAATTCAGAGTGACAACAGTTTTCTTTATTGCTTAGCAGGAGGAAAACTGTCCTTCCTCCAGCAGAACTCAAAATGTAAAAGCACTTTTCTGTGGAAGCTGCAAGGTACATCTCTTCCTGTTTGGGGTAACTGATGATCAGTGGCAGGGCATGAGAACTCCTTCTGCGGGCCTTCCCAATGCCAATGTGAGTTGAGGTTTCCTGTATTAATTTTCACTAAATGTCTGGTCATGTTGTGCTAATGAGACATCTGTCAGACCAAATACACTCCAGAGCTTCCAGTAGGGTTGCCCATGGTTTTGTTGTGGCTGCATTGCAATGTGGTTTTTTCTCTGCCCAATCCTGCTTTCTCTCCTCCCTTTCCTGGGAAGGAATAAATACTCTGCCCACCAAACTTCAACCCAGCATCTGATCCTGGGAACCCAAACTACAGCAACAAGCAATTATTCTCTCTCACCAGCTTATTCCATTAGTGGTCTAGCTGCTCTCCCCAATATCCTTTTTCCCTTCCTAATCCATCCCCCACCGCAGCTGCAACAAAGAGATCTTTTCAAAACCAAACTCAGCCCCATGCTTAAAACTTTTAGTCGTTTTCAGCTGTTCTTAGCACAAAACCTAAAATTTTTCCTATAAGCCAGAAGTTCTTGCATGAGCCAGCCCCTGCATACCTCACCCACCTCAAGTCCTGCTTCTGCCATCTACTGCAGTGATCCATTGGCCCTCCACCCAGAAAAGCCATTTTCTGATAGATGGTGATCCTCTCTTCCTACTTCTGGTATTTGTTCATACTATTCCCTCTGCCTACTTCAAGGGTTCTCAACACTGGAGGCACATTAAAATCCCATGGGGAGGATTTTTGTTTAATCCCAAGACACATCCAAGACCAAGCAAATCAGAATCTCTGTAGGTAGCACTCAGTCATCAGTATTTTTTCAAACCTCCCAGATGAATTCAATAAGCAGCCAAGTTGAAGACCAAGGCATAGAGCCTTGACACCCAAAATGAGGTTCCCTGACCAGGAGCTCTGCTTGTTAGAAATGCAGGCTCTTAAGCCTCAAATGACTGGAATGCACATTAAAGTGCTGGCAAACAGCACTGTCCACTGTACCCACCTCACTTCACCTACCTAGCTAATGCTCATCCTCTCTCTCTTCCTTTCTCAGTGAAACCTAACCACCCACCCAGACTCACTCAAATCCCAGGTACTCTCCTGACATGTTGTGCTTTTATTCGTGACTTTTATCACCACGGAGCTTCAATTATACATTGATGTCTGAATCCCCTAGTAGAAGGCATTAAGGTGGGAATCAGTTCTGCCTTGCTCAGTATTGTGCCTCCAGCACAAAGAAAGGGCCTGACACATAGTAAGCCTCAGTAAATATTTGTTAAACTTCAAAGTGACCTCAATTTCTCCTCAGTACTGCCCACCACAGGGGGCATCTAGGGCACTGGAGCAGGAGATGAAAGGTAACAGGAATGAAAGCTTACTTGCTGTGAATAAAATGTTCTGGAAGTGTGTGAGAAGCTGCTTGGCAGCCCCTGATCTCAATGATAAACAGGTTGGTGCTAGAGCCTAAAGGACACAAGAGCTGTAGGAGATATACTGTGCCATCTGGGCAGCAACTACCAGCAGGATAGAATCAGGTAAATGAGAAAAGAGATGAAATCTAGAATGATGGAAGCTCATGGGTGTTCAGTAACCAAAAGAGGATGCAGCACAGACAGGTACCAGGAGATTTTAGGCACACCGGATACTCCTTCTCAATAGTTGTATTGATCTCAAAATTTCTCTCTCTCTCTCTCTCTCTCTCTCTCTCTCTCACACACACACACACACACACACACACACACACACACACACACACACACACCCTCCTGCACTAACAGTTCAGAGAAAGCTCGGGTTTTAGCAAAACCTCAATCCAACTGCAGAAACACAGAGCCCTGAGAAAGGGAAGGCACTTGATTATAGTGGAGAACTGGAATGGGGCATGCTGCTGATCTCTGGATGGAGCACTGAGCTTCCCCCTGAAGTCCCCAAAACCAATGGATGTCAGCAAACTGGTGGGTGCAGGGGGTGAGCCAAAGGGTCTCTCAAGTCTCTGGAAAGAGGAGGCTATCAGTAGTGGTCCTGAGATTATAATAGGACTCCAAATGAATTTTCCTTCTCCAATGAGGATTATTCATTTGGAAAAACTGAGGGATTAGAAGAACTGCCTCCCATATCAAGCAGGGCTTCCCAAAACCATAGCCACTGATCTGATCAGTTCATTCCACTCAAATTTCTAGGTGAGAGGCTAGAATCTCACAGCACAGGGGCCACTAATCTATTCTCCTCTCTCCCAATCACCCTCAGCTTAATGAATCATCCATTCATTCACTCATTCAACAAATATTTGCTCAGTGTCTTCTATGCATCAGGCAGTCTGCTAAACTCTGGTGGCACAGAGGTGAGATAAAGAATATTCCTGTGCTCTTGCCAGTGTGGCCCGGTTGGTTGAGCATCATCCTATGCACTGAAAGGTTGCCAGTTCAATTCCCAGTCAGGGCACATGCTGGGGTTTTGGACTCGATCCCCTGTAGGAGATGCGCAGAAGGCAGCCAATTAATGTTTCACTCTCGCTCTCCCTCTTCCTTGCTCTCCCTAAAAATAAATTTTAAAAATTAAAAAAAAGAAAGAATAAAGAATTGGGGGGCGGGGAGAATATTTTCACCATCCCAGAAGTGACTTCAGTGGAGATGGGTTTTAGACATTACTGGCTCAGGGGTTGAGCGTCAATCTATGAACCAGGAAGCCACTGTTCCATTCCCAATCAAGGCATATTCCAGGGTTGGGCGCTAAATCCCTAGTATGGAGCATGCAGGAGACAGCCAATCAATGATTCTCTCTCATCATTGATGTTTCTATCTCTCTCTCCCTCTCCCTTCCTCTTTGAGATCAATAAAAATATTTTTGAAATATTTTTTAAAATAGATATAACCAAAAAGAGCTGCCAATCACATAGCCAGGGCTCAAGAGGCCCAAGCTATCCTTTCAAATAAAGTTTATTAGTGTTTTTTCTTTACAAAAATAATGTGAATTTATTTCATTTAAACACATATAAAACTTCATTTATACATAATTATGGTTTGGTTTTATTTATATAGCTGTGATTATATTACATTACAGATATAGTCTATTTTTAATCTTAGTATTCGTGCAAGGGTGGGTCAGAAGGAAGAGATGGCAGGAGGTTGGCAGGATGGCCTGCCCAGATCAGGGCCTGATCAAGGCCTGGCCGCTGGGGGAAGAGGCTGCAGAAGGTTAGCCGGGCAACCCCATCTCCCCACCCCCACCCCCACTAGCCATACCTCCCTATCGGCCACAATGGGTATCATAGAGACCTGTCCTTCTGGTTGTTCTGGCGTTTCGGTGGCTGGCTTTTGATATATATATACTAGTGGCCCGGTGCACAAAATTCATATACATTAAAAGGGGATTAATTAAAGGAAATATTTTAATATTGCTATTTGCCCTTTCTCTATAATAGAAATGTCAGAGATGAAAGAAAATTAGTAAAATATATATGAAAACCTTCCTCTTGTCAGAGTCTGGGGCTCACCACGGGACCCAGTCAAGTCCCCGTCCACCCACATGCACCTCAAAATCGCTTGAGACCAAGATCCGGCCAGTCCCTCCCCCCATTGGGCTAGATCTAGACCCAGCCAGTCTCACCCTTATCAAGCTCTTCCAGGCAGGGGGCATAGCCCCAGGTCCCCTGGCCTGGTGCCAGGATGGGAGGGCGTGGCCTGAGGTCCCCCAACACATATCAGGGTGGGGAGCGTGCCTTGAGGTCCTCTGTCAAACCCTGCCAGGTGTGGGACATGGCCTGAGATCCTCTGTCAAGCCCCACCAGATGGGGGGTTCGGCCTGAGGTCCCCAGTCCCTGGCACTGGGGCTGGGGGAGCAGCCTGAGGGCCCCTAGCCCAGCACTAGGACGGAAAGTGCACCTTGGGATCCCTGTCAAGCCCTGCCAGGTAGGGGATGTCACCTGAGATCTCCTGTCAAGCCTTGCTGGGTGGGGGACACGGCCTGAAGTCCCCTGTCAAACCCCATGGGGGCGGGGGAGAGCATAGCCTCAGGTCCCTGCTAATTGCTCATTAAGGCTCATTATGGGAACTTGGAATCAGCTGTGAGTGCAGCCATCTTTGTGACGGAGTGATGGTTAATTAGTATATTCTCTCTTTATTAGATAGGATAGACAATATACATTTTCCTTGTTATTTTAAAATTTTGCGACCATCACTTTAATGATACAATAATGCCATATGTACATGTTTGATTTAGCTATCCTTTGACTACAGTATATTTTGTTCATTTCAATTTATCAGTATTATCTATATGACTTATAGAACATCTTTGTGCATAAATTTAGCTTTGAGTTCCAGAATTTGAGTGTAGGGATCAAAGGAGGAGGAGGAGGAGGAAGGGAACATTTTCTGGGAGCTCATGACATTCTTACTCATGCTAACATACTTTATTTAGAACACAGCACAATTACTCGGATTTTAGGAGACCACACCTTTGTAGAAGGCACGTTTCCACCTTAGACTAACAAGTTGATTGGATCGTGTTTGAACACATGAGCCAAAACCAACCAATTCGTTGGCTGGCTAGAAACAAATCATATTTTTAGCCTCTAAAAAATTGAACTAGAGAAAATAAATGGTGGGTACTTTTGGAGAAAAGACCTTAAATCAAAGTTGGGATAGCTAGTATGGGCCACACACAAGATATATGAGCAGAAGCAACTGGTCAGAAGGAAAAGGGAGAAGAGCAGAAGATGTGTCTAGAAGAACAGGGAGGGAGAGAATGCCTTTGTTTCTGCCAGCATTCCAGTTCCTACCCCAGTCCTACTCTATTTTCTGCCCTGTATTCTGGGAGGTAACCTCTGCTCCCCCCCCCCAAAAAAATCCCACTTATCACTTGATTTAGCTTGAGTAGGTTCTTTTCAACCAAAAGATCATTGACTAAATAAGCAACATGTCCGTATTTCATACACTCAAGAATATCAGAACTGGAAAGGGTCATTGCACAAAAAGCAAACCCCTTCTCTTCTCAGTAGTGGCCATGAGGACTCTGGGATTGACCCTATTCCCTGTCAAGGAGTGGTTTGCAAGCCAGCCATGGGGATGCCTGTCATCTCCTCAAAGTGATAGGTTTTCCTATCTCCTAATAGTGTCCAATTAGAGCAAACAATCCTCAGCTATGTGCTTGTGTCTGTAATAACAACAAGGAAAAGGAGAAAGCTTCTTTCAATATTATGAAAATAGCATGTGTTTCCTGAGGAAACATTTAAATACAAGAAATGATGGAATAAATAAAAATAGCCTCACTGGTAATCAAGGAAATGTCAGAGAAAACCAATGAGATGTCACTTTTCGTTCACCAGACTAAAGTGTTGACAAAGTTGTGGGAAATGGATACTTTAATACTGCAATGGAAATGTCAATTATTAATTACAGCCCCTATGGAGGGTAGATTGCCAGTATCTAGTTAAATTTAAAGTCTTCAAACCCAGTGTTCTATATCTGCCTTGAAGAAATCCCTGTACCTATGCCCAAGAAATTATGTTCAAGGATGTTGACTGAAACATTGTTTGCAACGATGAAAATTAGAAACAACCTAAATGCCCATGAAAAAGGAGTAGCTAAATTATAATAAAGTCATTCTATGTACTAGCATGCTATAGTTTAAAGAGTGAAGCAGATTAATGGGTTCTAACACCCAACAAAACATGTTGTTGAATGAAAAATGCAATTTGCAGAAAGAAAAGTACAGTCCAGTGTCATTTATGTTTTTAAAAATGTCCTTCACACAAAACAATCTGATTTCATCTGTGTGTTTCAATGTGTGTGTGTAATGCACAGAAGAGCCCCCAAAAGGAGCAATGACTAAAGAGGTCTTAGTTTACTCTTACCATAAAACAGTAATTTTGCTCAAGAAAAATGCAGTAACATATTAATTGTGTGATCTTACATTCATAAAATTGAGGTCTTAAATATATATCTGTATATATACACACAAAAGAAAACATGGAAAATACACAAAGAACAAAGAGGTAAATAGAATGATCTCCAATCCCACTTTAACTGCTAACCCTTTGGAGCCCATTTGGAGCAGGTCAGGGGTCAGCTCAGGGCCACTCACAGCACACCCATCAGGACCTCAGCTGCCCTTTTGACCACAAGAAAGTTTGGCTCCATTCAATCCAGCAGACCTTCTAACTCAAATAGCACCCTAGACTTCGCAAAGGTCATGGTGCCCACCCACCATTTGTGATTCAAAATATATAACTCTCAACTAAGTTCTGAATTTTCCCATGATTACTTCAATGCTTTCTTTTAAGTAGTGAATATCAAAATCTTTTCAAACCAATGCTCCCCCTCTCTTTCTTTGTTTGGATATTTGTTTTGTTTTGCTTTATTCTTTCAGGGGATTTTGTGTCCCTGCTTCTTGGTGCCTTAACCCCACGCACAGTCTGCCTGTTGGCTAATCCCGCCCTGCTCCTCTCCTCACCCCCAAGAAGGCCGGTCTGCAAAGACACACCGAGTTTGCCTGCCCCCACCCCACCCCACATCATCCCTCCTGTTTCAGTCTTCCCACTGTGTCCTAGGCAAGCTGCAGAGCAATGAATTCTTAGCAGATGATGTTGTTGCCCTGTCTTCACGTTCTGAGCCAACCCCCAGTTATGCCTGGCATCTGGGAGTCAGCATTTCATAGGCTTCTGTGACATTTTGGAGTTTACATCCCACTCCTTCCAGCATTTGGAGAAGAGAAGGAAGGACAGAGGGCTGCTCTTCTCACCACCAATCCGTTCATCCTTCTCTGAGAGGCAGTAAGAAAACTAAATTTCAATTCATGAATCAGGAAGTCTGAACTCATGAAAACACACACATTCCTCAGCTGCTTGACCAGAGAGCTGACCTTTCTTTTTTTTTTCTTCTTTTTTTTTTTGCTCTTTTATTTTTTTTAATTATTGTTATTATTATTATTATTATTATTGTTTAAAGCATTATAAATAGTAGTACATATGTTTCCTTTTTTCCCCCATTGCACTCCCCCCAGACTCCCCTACCTCCCAACACATGCCCTCACCTGCTCCCCTGCCCCAGTGTCTTGTATCCATTGGCTATGCTTATATGCATGCATACAAGTCTTTCGGTTGATCTCTTACAGCCCCCGCCCCCCCACCCTCCCCTGCCTTCCCCCTATAGTTTGACAGTCTGTTCAATGCTTCTTTGCCTCTGTATCTATCTTTTTCCCCTGTTTCTTTACTTTAAAAAAATCTTGCATCTGCATACTGGAAATAAATTTATAAGAACAAAAAATGTTTGAGTTTCAGTTTCAATGTCCAACAGATCCTTATGTATATATGTCAGCAATGGTATCTGGATGGTGGACAAATGGTAGCAATGCAGGTTCCACCCTCTCTGGTTTTGTGCTGGGCCACCTGCAGCCACACACAGCTGCTGACTGCTAGCCTGGCAAGGTGTCGTCAGCGAGAGAGCTGACCTTTCTATAATAAGGATAACTTAGACTGAGGTCTCTTCCCTAGAAATGAGATAACTGATTAAGCAAAGAAAGACGTTTGTTAGTGGGAAAAAAACACACACACACACACACCCCTTTTGTGTCATCCACTTGAATCCTTTGATGTTCCTATATCTTCCATTGTCACTTTTTTCCCCCAAGCCTCTTGCAGTTTCTGGGAACCCTTCCCAACTTCAACACTTGGGGCAGTATAACCACCATGCTGAGCTTCTGTTCTTCATCTGCAAACTGGGGTCACTAGATCCTGTCTTTCTGCATTGTTGAAAGGGTTCCCTTTGTGATCCTAGGGCAAAATGCCCCTCAGCATTACTTCACTGTCTCATATAGTGGCTGCCCAACGAATGGCTAGTAAACGGTGCCACGGGATTTGGTTTGACCCCTCATCAAGATTCACGTCAGACTGAAGCCACTGAGTTGTCATCCTGGCTTACAGAACTGTTCTCCTCCCACAGGCTCCTCAGAAAGAAGAGGCTCGATGCTGTTAACCTTCTAGTTTTCTTCCAAAGCCCACTGAAGATAGCAAGCTATGGAGCCTGTCTGTCCCGGTTCTCTTTCTAAATTATTGCTTTACATTCATTGTCATGCATATCTCTGACTTTCCTTTTCCTTTCCTCAGTGGGAGTTTTGAAGACTTTGGTGCCAGAGTCTACAGGTTCTCCTTTCTCCCGTGGCCAGTATCCATGGTTCTCTCCTCTCTCAAAGGCATTTATCTTTCTACTCTTCAGTCTTTTGTGAGTTTGCCATAAAGATTATGTACTGATTCAGGATCTGCATTTGGTCCAGGCTTGGAGTTTACACCCCTGAGCCCAATAGCCTCTTTGCAGCTCTGTAATAAATGGTGTAAATGACATTGATACACATTAGTTCTAAATTAACCGCTAGTCCTTTTATGGGCTGGTGTTCATTATTCTAGATATCTTCTTTTATGGTACTAAAGTCCCATAATGACTATTATGGTACTAAAGTCCCAAAATCATGTTTAATGATTTTATAGTCAGGAGTAATAAAAAATGAAAAGAAAGCTTTTAGGTTCTTTCTCTGTGGTTGCCTCATTTGTTGACTCAAAACCTCTGGAAGGAAAAGCAAAACCATGGGACAATAAAAAGATCAGTGGTTAACATGGAGGATGGGGGAGAGATGAATAGGCAAAATGAGGATGTTTAGGACAGTGAAAATACTCTGTATGGCATATGATGATGAGGTTATGTCATTATACATTTGTCCAAACCCATAGAATGCACAATACCAAGAATAAACCCTAAAATGTACTATGGATTTTGGGTAATTATGGTGTGTCAATGTAGGCTTGTCCTTGGTTAAAAAAAATTAAATTTAAATTTAAAAAATGATACCATTCTGATGAATGATATTGAATATAGGGGAGGCTATGCATGAGTGAGGTGGAGGGTATGTGGGAAATCTCCACATTCCTCTCAATTTTATTGTATACTGGTACTTAAAACTCCTCAAAAAAATCTCTTAGAAGAAAACCTCTGTAAGGGATGTCTGTTGTCCTTCTTGCTTGTCTACCGAGCTTGCAGGAGGCTGCTCAGAGTAGAAATTACAAACTTCTAGGAGCCTGACCCTAGAGGCAGTCTGCTTCATTCTCTACAAGGTATTCCTCTTCTTTCTTCTTATCCTCCTTTCTCCCCACCACCACCTCCACCGCCCCTTTTCTTCATTTGAAACCCAGTTTTCTCCTTTCTTTTTTTCCTCTTTCTGTCCTTGCTTGTCATGATCATTTTTGTCCTCAAAGAGGCTCAAATTGTGTCCTGATCTGAATACTAGATTGGAGTGGACCCTACGTCCAATGACTGGTGTCCTTATGAGAAGAGGAGAGGACGCACAGACACACAGAGGAGAAGGCCATGTGAACATGGAGGTGGCATTGGGAGTGATGCTACCACAAGCCTGGGAATGCCAAGAACTGTTGGCAGCAACCACAGGCGAGGAAAGAGGTATGAAACAGATTCTCCCTTTGGGCTTCCAGAAAACACCCACCCTATCATCACCTTGATTTCTGAATTCTAACCTCTCTGTAAGAGAATAAATTTCAGCTATTTTAAGCTCAAAAATAAAAGAAAGTCTACAGGGATTGATTATGGCTACACTTGCACAACTCTGTGCATATACTAAAAACATTAAATTATTTACTTCAAATGGATGAATTGTATCGTATTAATGCCCCAAAAAAGTTTTTACTTTTAAAAATTGCATCCTGGCCTGCCAGTAGCCTCATTTCATCCCACTTTCATGGCATGCTTCAGAGGCTTTTATAACGTTCCTCACAGAGCGTTGCCTTAAATGAGCTTCTTGTGCTTCCTGCCTATATGGATCCCAGTCCTGGAGCCTGTTCACCCCAATCTTACTTTCTACAGTGTTATGTTGTCTGAATAACTTAAGGGCAAATAGCATCATCATAGTCTTCTTCAAAATTCTTAGTACTTCTTTTTTTAATATTTTTATTGATTTCAGAGAGAGGAAGGGAGAAATAGAAATATGAGTGATGAATCACTGATCAGCTGCCTCCTGCACACCCCACACTGGTGATGGAGCCTGCAACCCAGGCATATGCCCTGACCAGGAATAGAACTGTGGCCTCCTGGTTCATAGGTACACACTCAACCACTGAGCCACACCAGCTGGACTTGCCCAAGATTTTTAAAAAGCAACCTCTTGACCTTGTCCCCATCTCAAGTCTCCACCCTTTTCTTGTCTGTCCCTTCACCACTGAACTCCTACAATGCCCTACCCACCTGGTTTCCTGTGAATATCATTATAAAAGTCACCAAAGACCTCTTTGATGCCAAATCTAGTGGTCTAGTTCTAGTCTCCATTTTGCTGCCACATTTGACCCTCAGGACCACTCCCTATTCCTGGAAACTCTGTCCGAGCCTGAGCCGCCATTCTCACCAGGTTCTCCCCTGACCACCTCTGACCTTCGTCTCCTTTGCCACTCTTCTTCTTCTCTTTAAATACCATAGGCCCCCAGTTTTCTCTCCTTGGCCCCTTTTTCTTCTCACTTTACACACTCTTCCTGGAAAAGCTCATTCATTAGCAGATCTTTAATATTCTTCCAAATCATCATTTTCAATCCCTGAGCACTGGAGGCATGGAGCCAGCCATGCTTTATTGGGAATTGTGGGTTCCATGAGGGCACCAAGGGTGGCACTATCCTACCCAAAGTTTGGACTTCTGCCTGGTGACTACCAGGCACTTGATGCTTAGTTATCAAAGTGGATCCATGTGCGAGGCTTTCTGCCTGGGAAGGAGAGGAGGTGTGTGGGGGAGGGGGGCTCAGGGACAGAGAGTACAGGTGTGGGGAATTCACATAGCCTTAAAACCCTGCAAGCTGGTCACCAGCCCACCTCCTCATAGTGGCCTACGTAGGGCAAAGATGCACTTGTAAACGTAACAAGAAAGTATCTTCAGGCCAAAAGAAAAAGTAGGCAA
Organism: Antrozous pallidus; assembly: GCA_027563665.1. Classification (NCBI taxonomy): domain Eukaryota; kingdom Metazoa; phylum Chordata; class Mammalia; order Chiroptera; family Vespertilionidae; genus Antrozous; species Antrozous pallidus. Next base: position 28,945,233 of record CM050523.1, read on the forward strand.
TTCCATAGAATATAACGGAATTTATTATATGGTAATTCATTTGCAGGAAGATTGGGCCTGCGTTGACAGATTGGGCCTGAGTTGGCAGAAGATTTGTGCAAATTATTCTCCACTAACAGACCCCTGTTACTTTCTTATAGTATAGCAGGAGCACTAATGACTGACCAAAGGTTCAAAGTATGCAATAGCACCAGAGGCCATATCTCCTGGTGGTCTTGTGATGGATGATTGCTTATATGCCATACTATTACCAGTTTGATTTTATCTTGGTTGGCATGCCATTCTGGCTATTTCTAACAAAAATATTTATGGCTACATGTTAAGAAACATAAATAAACGCCAACTAGAAAGCTTTGGTTTGCTTGCTAAGGACAGCAGGGTTAGTCAAATGTCACAGCATAAAACTTAAAAAATGAAATGAAATCCAGAACATAAAGATGGAGTTACTTTTGTTCACATCTACATCTATTCAGCTAGGCTACCCACTTGCCTACACACACCCACCCCTGCCATCACATGGTCTATGCAACAGAAAGAATAATTCAAAACAGAAGAGCTGCTCCACCTTTGCCAACGCCCAAATTCCTTTGTTCCTTTTCCCAACATCCTGCCCATCACTCTATCCCATCCCCCAAGGTTAAATGGATGTGATCTCACATGACAACAGTGCCATCTAGAGGAATATTTTTAAATTGCAATGGTGCCCTCAGGGATGTGTCAGATTGCATTTTCCAAAGATGACAAGGGAAGTTATCTACCATCCCACCTGCTTTTCTTACAACGATACTTTGTCACAGGGGACATCGAAAAGTGGAGATCATGTTTTGTCTTCTCAGATGGGGCAAACTTGGGATTATGAAGAAAGTGATGCTGTGTGACTTCCAAGGCAAGGCTACCTTCTCCCTGGTTCTCGGCTTTGGAGCCCTGAGTCACCTGTATGTAATGAATTCAACTGCCCTGAGACTACCATGCTGTAAGGAAACAAACTAGCCCATGCAGAGAGGACACATGGAGAAACTATTTGAGAGACAGCTGAAGCAGCCCCACACTATTCCAGCCCCAGCCGTTAATTGACTATAAGGACTTAGAGACTTAAGTCAAAACAGCCCTGCTGAGCCCTTCCCAAATTTCTGCACACAGAAAACAAGGGAGATAATAAATCAATGAGTGCTGTTTTAAGACACTGAGTTTGATAACTAGAATAAATTAATGAGTGCTGTTTTAAGACACTGAGTTAAATAACTAGAATAGTGGATCATGAATTCAGTTTAGTATAACATGACCAGTATGTTTTTTAAAACAGCCCTAGTTGGTTTGGCTCGGTGGATAGAGTGTCTGTCTGTGAACCAAAGGATCCCAGGTTCAATTCCAGTCAAGGACACATGCCCAGGGTTGCAGGCTCAATCCCCAGTAGGGAGCATGCAGGAAGCAGCCAATCAGTGATTCTCTCATCATTGATGTTTCTATCTCTCTCTCTCTTCCTCTCCCTTCCTCTCTGAAATCCATAAAAACATATTTTTTAAAAAAAAAAACTAAGTAAAACAGCCTTAGACACATAGCTCACTTGGTTGGAGTAACATCACATACACCAAAAGGTTGCAGATTTGATTCCAAGTCAAAATATTTTCCTAGGTTTCAGGTTTGATCCCCGTTCAGGGTGCTTCCATGAGGCAACTGATCAATGTTTCCATCTCTCATCAATGCTTCTCTCCCTCCCTTCCTCTCTCTCAAAAATCAATAAACATATCTTCAGCTGAGGATTTAAAAAAGGTAAATAGAACAGAACAGAATGAAAAACATATGTTTGTGTATATTACATGAATTAAGAAGTAAAATGTATTTGTTTCTGTGAATCATGTGCGAATTTTAAAGTTTAGGGAGGCTAGATTATTACTGAAATCCCAGAAGTTGTAAAAAGCCCACTGAGGCTGATACTCAGTGAGTCAAGGAGGCCGGGAATTCTAGTACCTTGTAAGCACATTACAGGTGGGCCCATTTAGCTTTGTCATCTGAACTAAAGAAAGCAGAAATGCCTTCTGCTTGTGAGGGAAAGAAAGGTGGTTCCTAGGAAAGGGTGGTTCTTGTATGTTTTCTCTGTAATACTGAGGACCTTGAGTCTCTCAGTAAATACTCTGTTGCAATTGATGGGATTTCTGAGACAGTTCAATGGCATGTTTCTCCATGAAACTCCTGCATCAGAATCACTTGGGGGCTTATAAAATGCAGGTTCCTGGACATCTCCTTGAATCTACAGTATCAGAGATAGGGGGCTCAAGTCTCAGCTCCCTGCTCTTGGCATACTAACATTGGAGATCTGCTGAGTCACAGAGAAGACTGTCAGCATATTTTAAATTCTAATTTTCCTAGAAAATGGAGGTTAACTCTGTTGTGCAAAGGCCAGAATTCTGAGAGTTCTCACTGCATCATGAATGTAACTGAAAATAACCCTGATTTTCCAAAAACTTCATTCAGGACTCCTTTAAAGGAGAGATTATTTAAGCATTTTCCACGAAAAAGCTTTGTGTTTATTTAAAAACACAAGACCAGCATAGGTCTGTGTCTGGATGAGTCTGTTGTCTGAGTGTGTCTGAGTATGTTCTGTAATATATAATCCTATATAATAAAAGAGAAACATGCAAATTTGACCGTACCTTGGCTCCTGATTTTTTTTACTTCATCTAAAGAACCACGCAGATGTTATCTGAAACCTTCTTGTTTCCTGCCATAAATCTTTTTAAGGGCCTTTTTTCCTCCCCTTACTCTGTGTTATATTCTCTTTCTTGCAGGGCACTGAATTTTTTATATATCTCCTGGGTTGGGGGAGGGAAGATTCATCCATTCACTCATTTCTAAACTACAAGGATTTTATCCAAGTCTAGTATTTTTCCTAGAAACTGAGTGCATAGGTTCTTCTTACTGGGCGATCCCCTCACTCTCCATTACTAGAAACTATCTCTTGCACCTCAGGTCAAAGGATGCAATGCCTATTCAGTGACCCAGGTATCCAAAGGAACCAAGGCCACAGGGAATCATGAAAGTAGAATTCTTTCTTTGCAAATGTTTGCGACATTCTTAATGAAGTGGTTGTACTGTGTGACACCTGGTAGCTCTCAGCACTGCTTAAAATCTATAACAAATCTTGCAAATGCCACTGTGGCTGCTGCTGCAGCCAGACTATAGGCAGACAGCTCCCTGGCAACCCACCAGGTCTTCTCTTCTCCTCCACCGCTCACATTAAGCCCAGTTTTATCAGGCTAATGCCTTGTGTATCTACAAAGAACTTTGCTGACACTCTAAATAACTCAGTCCTCAAAAACCACTAACTAATGGAGAGCCTCCTAAGTCTCAATGCCCAATTACCAACACTGCCTTGAACCCCACTGATCCACAGGGACCACAGGACCCCCATCAAAAATCGTGAAAGCCTGATGGTTAAGTAGATGGCCTTCAGAGCCAGTTAACCTGTATGTAAATCCTGGCTTTGCTACTTGCAAACACATGACCTTGCACAAGTTACTTAACTTCCTATTTCCTCGTCTGTAAAGTGGGAATAAAAATAGTGCTTACCCCATAGAATTAGAATAAAGATAAATGAGCAGCTGCTTGCAAAGTACATAGAATGATGTCTGGCATGTAGTAGATGTTTGTGAATAAATAAATCAAACTTTCCCCAATGCCAGACCGATTTCCTCCATGCCCCAAGTTGATCATGGGGACCATAGGCTTCGCCATTTATTTTTCTCTTATTTTTTTTTCTTAAACTATTACAAGAACACAGAAAAGGGCTGGAGGAAAGAATAGCCAAACCTCACAACAGGTGGGAATTTTCTGCTTCTCCAGAGAAGACAGGAATGGCTGAAGAATTACATACCACACTATCCTATGTTCAAGTTAAATTTGTTTGGTGATGCAGTATAACTGCTCCTGTGGCTTCAGACTTTTGGTCAACAACTGCCACCCACACATGCTCCGCTGTGTCCATGGTACTGAGGGGGAGTATAGGAATCGGGGCAGATTCTACTGATGACAGGGTTCAGAAATGGGATAGCACACAAAGGAACTCCACAGAGCAGGGAATCCCAACCAGGATTAAGAGAAAGAAATGGAAGCCCCTTACAATTCTCAAATAAACTAGGGGCATGCTCAGTCTCCCAGCAGATGGGGATGAGGGTTCAAGACAATTTTATTTAAATCTTAAAGGACAAGTGGCCCCAATATGGAGGAGTATGCCAACATTCAGTGGCCAACAGTAGCGTTACAAATGTCTATGTACCAATGCCAAAGTGGTAAGAAATTACACCTTGAACCCCAATACATAGTCCTTCATCAGAAAATGAAAGATACCTTCCTATTTCCTCCTCAGTCTCTGCCTAGATAATCTGACCATCTTAGTTCAGGCAACAGAGTCTGGCGATTGCCAGCGCAATATATTTAGTGAACTCTGAATTCTTCACACACTAACTTGAGCCATCCTTTTCTTACCACAAGACTACCACTTCCTGGTTCAATTAGGCAAACCTACTATGTGCAGGACGTTCCTGGGCTCTAAAGGAATTTAGAGCCAACGTAAGTGTGATTTCTGCTCCCTGGTTTACAGTCAGGTGGCCATGTAAAGCTTGGTGGGAGAAAGAACTGGAAAAATTATTTCCACATGTGTCACAGAAATTCAGAGAAGTAGGACAAGTCATCGTGAGCGGGGCTGTTCCAGGATGCTTCTCTCTGGAGGGGTGGGTCTGGGCCTGGAGGACAGTTAGGACCGAGTAGGAGGAAGGATGCTCCATGTTAACTTGTGCCACTGCTTCCTCAGCACAGTCATCTGTTAGCCCAGAAGCCTCACTTCCAGGAGCAAAAGTCCAGGAGTCTCATTTGAGATCACCAAATGTTTAGCAGGACAAAAATTTCTTACCATTACAGATCTTCAAAATATAAATAAAACTCTTTGTCCTCTAAAAAGTTTGAATAGGGCCCTGGCCAGTGCCGCTCAGTGGTTAGAGTGCAGCCCCACCACCACTAAAGGGTTATGGGTTTGACTTCCGGTCCAGGGCATGTCCCTTGGTTACAGGTTCATCCCCAGCCCAGACACAGGGTGCATGCCGGAGACAACCAATCAAAGTGTCTCTCTCACATCAATGTTTCTCTCTCTCTTTTCCTCTCTCTCTTTCTCTCCCCTACCCCTCCTACCCTTTCATTCTCTGAAAATAAATGGAAAAAATATCCTTAGGTGAGTATTAACAACAACAAACGTTTGAATAGGGCCAACTAGGTTCTATTTTATCATGCTCTTTTCTTCCAAGCAACTTTCCTAGGTTTCTTCTTGACACCACACAAGCTGAGAAACAGAGACTGTTGTCACAGCCCCAGAAAATTCAACCACTTAGTTCTCCAAAGGGAAAAACTGACTGGGGGAGAAGCCCACCCTGCAGCTCCTTCTATCAGAACAGTTCTGAGACTGAACATACAAATGGACAATGGCCAGATTATACGTAAACACAGAATTCTGACCCGCAACCTGCAGCAATCTGTCCAGAAAACCAACCCACTCATCTACAATAAACCCAGGAAACCAGCCTTCTATAAGTCAAGCTTGCAGGAAGGGAAATTGCTGTCTCAAATGACAATCCAGGAAGCTAAACAATAACTTCTGTAACAATTATCCCCAAATGGCCAGGATTTGATTAATAACTGACAGCTTCCCTAATTTTTATTCCTACTTCAAACTTAGGACTAACCAGAGAAAGCCAAATGTGCACCTTTAATCGATCACATAGGGTGCCCCATTTTTTTTCCAGTCAACAAAAGAGAAACTTTATTGAGGCCCCAGCATCACAGGGTTCAAGTAGAAGGCTGCCCTGTGGACCCAAGGAGTTGGTGGAGGGCCTTATTTAACCTTCTTCTTGGGGCGCAGGTTGTTGGTGTGGCCACATTTCTTCTTGCGGCAGTCGACAGCACGGGGGTGCAGGCGGGCAAACATAACACTTGCTGCAGATTATCTTGTCACAGTTGTACTTTTGCGCGAGCTGGCGGAGGGAGGGTTTGATAATGCCACCCCTTAGAGGAAGCACCAAGTGGAGGGTGGACTCTTTCTGTCTATTGTAGTCTGAGAGAGTGCGACCATCCTCTAGTTGTTTGCCTGCAAAAATCAGACGCTGCTGGTCAGGTGGGATGCCCTGCTTGTCTTGGATTTTAGCTTTGACATTCTCAATGGTGTCACCGGGCTCAACCTCAAGGGTGATAGTCTTACCAGTCAGGGTCTTCACAAAGGTCTGCATTTCTGCGTCTGCTGGGGAGGCTGCTCCGCCGCCTCGTTGACCGGGTGCCCCATTTTTATTTATTACTATTTTAATCCTCACCCAAGAATATGTTTTTTATTGATTTTAGAGAGAGGTAGAGAGAGAGAAAAATATTCATTGGTTGCCTCCTGTATGAGCCCCAACCAGCAACCTTTTTGGTGTATGGGACAATGCTCCAACCAACTGAGCCACCCAGCCAAATTTGGTTAGCCTATAATTTCCCAATGCCAGCAGCCTCCAATCAGGACAGACCTGGAGCCTTCCCCCTTTTCCCACTATAAGTCTTCCTCACTCCTCCCCCTGTCTTTGAGCCTCTGCCCAAATGCAAGTGACGGTGGCTGACACCTCACTATATCAAGTTCAGAATAAATAGCCTTTACTTTCTCATTCACTTGGTTTTTATTTATTTTCACCTGGGTGACCACTCCATATGATATCCACACCCCCAAGTTAGAAGGAACCCAACGTGCCATCAGGATATGGCAGCTCCAATGGAGTAGCAATGCGGGCCAAAAAGGTATGGGAAATCCAGTGCTGAAATGCACTCAAGGCTCATGTACACACAACAGGTCTGCACTCCAGGGAACTCTTTGGATACCCACTGGCTAGTTCCTTCCCTTTCTCTTATCCTTCACACGTCTCCCATACATAGCCCACCCTTTTGTGACTGTCCTTTTGTGTAATGCCTTGTCTCCTTCACGTCTGTCTGTCAAACACATTTTAGCTTTACTATTCCTGAGTACAAATATTGGAGAAACGTAGCCTTGGCCACACCCTGTCCTTACTCCTGTTAGGGATGCACAGTTCTACTCTGGGTAGCTTGAGGTCCTCTCAGGCTAGCACAGGTGAGCCAAGGGAATTTGCTCTCCATTTCTTGCTGCTTCATTAAGATTGTGCTCATCTGCCTTAACCAGTTTGGCTCAGTGGATAGAGCGTCGGCCTGAGGACTGAAGGGTCCCAGGTTTGATTCCAGTCAAGGGCATATACCGTGATTGTAGGCTCTTCCCCAGTAGGAGGTGTGCAGGAGTCAGCTGATCGATGTTTCTTTCTCATCATTGTTTCTAACTTTCTATCCCTCTCCCTTCCTCTCTCTTTTTTTAAAAATATATTTTATTGATTTTTTTACAGAGCAGAAGGGAGAGGGATAGAAAGTCAGAAACATCAATGGGAGAGAGACATCGATCAGCTGCCTCTTGCACGCCCCCTACTGGGGATGTGCCCGCAGCCAAGGTACATGCCCTTGCCGGAATTGAACCCAGGACCCCTCAGTCCGCAGTCCGACGCTCTATCCACTGAGCCAAACCGGTCTCGGCATCCCTTCCTCTCTTTAAAAAAAAAAAAAATCAATAAAATAGATTTTTTTTAAAAAAGAAGAAGAAGAATGTGCTCACCAGGCCCCTGCTAAGAAACTCTCCATGCTTCCATCAGGGAGGAAAGAAAGTCACACTAATTATCTTTCCGTTATTGCCAGCATTGCTTCAAGTCAGGAGAAAAAATGTGCCCCACTCCCTGTGCTGTTCAGATGGAGCCACAGTGCAAGTCTGCTAAGAGTGGTCCTCCCTCCTGACCTTGGGTTCTTGACCAGGAGCCACAGGTTGCAGCTGGAGGCCTCCCCTCAGCACTGATCTCCTAAATGACAACTCCCCCTCTGCTCCCCCTACTGCTCACTATATTAGGTTGTTTTCATGACACAAGTAAGCGTGCAAATCTTGTTTTTTAAAGTTGAAGGCAACCTTTTCATCTCTCTAGGATTAAGTGACTCACAGTGATGAGAGTCAGGTGAGGGAAGAGCTGCTTGTGCTTGCCCTGTCAGATCTGAGATGCCTAGACTTTGTGTGAAGTGCCACGGACATTCCACTATCACCCAGAGAAACCACGTTGAGCCAACTAGCATCACCTTTCTTGTTGACCTGTGTTAAACTCGGGTATATTTATAATATTTGCACTGCATGGTGTTTATAATATACTAGGGGCCAGGTACACAAAATTTGTGCACTGGGGGTAGGCGGTCCCTCAACTCAACCTGCCACCTCTCACATACTGGGAGCCCTCAGGGGATGTCCAACTGATGGCTCACCCCCAGCCTGCCCAAGGTTTAGACCTTGGGCACCCAGCCATCGCCCTGCTCAGCTCAGCCCCCACTGCCTGCGACCACCCAGCCCCAGGGGCTGGGCACATGCCCCCACTTCCATTCACAGCGCCCGGGAGCTGGGCGCTCACTGCCAACACCATTTCATCTCCACTCCCGGGGCCCGGCACTCGTGACAGTTGACCCCACCCCCGCTCCTGATTGGCTGGTAGCATAGCCAATCAGGAGCAAATGTACAGTCAAATTTGCATGTTTCTCTTTTATTATATAGGACTAGAGGCCTGGGGCACAATCATTCACGAGGGTCAGGGAGTTTCCCTGAGCCCAGTCTGCACCCTCTCCAATCTGGGACCCCTCGAGGGATGTCTGATTGCCCGTTTAGGTCCAATCCTGGTAGGATTGGACATAAACAGGCAGTCAGACATCCCTCTCACAATCCAGGACTGCTGACTCCCAACTGCTTGCCTGCCTGCCTTCCTGATTGCCCCTAACCACTTCTGTCTGCCAGCCTGATCACCCCCTAACCACTCCCCTGCCAGCCTGATTGATGTGTAACTGCTCCCCTGCCAGTTTGTTTGCCCCTAACTGCCATCCCCTGCAGGCCTAATCCCCCCCCCAACTGCCCTCTCCTGCAGGCCTGGCCACCCCCAATTTCCCTCCTCTGCCTGCCTGGTCACCCCTAATTGCCCTCCCCTGCCAGCTTGATTACCCACAACTGCCCTCCCTTGCTGGCCATCTTGTGGTGACCATCTTTTGTCCACATGGGGGCAGGATCTTGACCACATGGGGGCAGCCATCTTGTATATTAGATTAATGGTCAAACTGCATATTATTCTTTTATTAAATAGGATAGAGACCTGATACATGAGTAGAAGCCAGGTGGTTTTCCCTGAAGCATGTCCCAGATCATGGTGGGGGTTCCCTTGGAGCTTGGGGCGGCCTGGGCGAGAGGTCTGTGGTGGTTTGCAGGCCGACCACGGCCCCCAGTGACCCAAGAGAAGGCCCTGGTATCTGGGATTTATTTATCTTCTATAATTGAAACTTTGTAGCCTGGAATGGAGCCAACCCTCCTGCTCACTCTGTGGCTGCAGCCATTTCTGTTGGGATTTATTTATCTTCTATAATTGAAACTTTATAGCAATTAGTGGAGGCCTAGGCTGACCAAGGTGTGTGGAAAGCTTGGCTTCCTCCATCACCGAGGAAACCCAAGCCTCTCTCCTGCTCTCTCTGTGGCTGCAGCCATCTTCGTCAGGGTTAATTTGCATGCTCACTCCTGATTGGCTAGTGGGCATGGTTTGTGGTATAGTGGAATGGTGATTAATTTGCATATTATGCTTTCATTAGATAGGATAAAGTATTCAGTGTTTGTAGTAGAAGTCAGTCTTTGTGACTCCCTTCTTCCTCTCTTAAAACTTCTCTCTAGTCCCTGGTTTTCTCAAAAGCCCTCCTGCTGTCCTCTAACTGCCCACTATTGGCACCACTTATCCTCTCATCCCCGCTGCCTCTACCCAGTCTCCAGAAGACCTCAGAATGAATCTCTCCTCCACTCCTATACTTCAAAACTTGGTGATCTGGAGTTTTCCAGTTACTAAGAGACTCTCAGCCTCTTTGGTAAAGGGTGTCATAGGGAGTTAAGTTAATGGAAACTATAGAGATGGTCTAACCAAATCCTGCTAATTTTACAGATAAAGAAACTGAGTCCTGCCCTAACTGGTTTGGCTCAGTGGATAGAGCGTCAGCCTGTGGACTGAAGGGTCCCAGGTTCAATTCTGGTCAAGGGCATATACTTTGGTTGCAGGCACATCCCCAGGAGGAGGTGTGCTGGAGACAGCTGATGGATGTTTCTCTCTCATCAATGCTTCTAACTCTCTATCCCTCTCCCTTCCTCTCTGTAAAAAGTCAATAAAATATATATTTTTTTAAAAGGAAAGAGTTGAGGGACCACCCACCTCCAGAGTCCTAGAGAAAGAAATGCCTAAAGTGAGCACAGATCCAGGGTTCCCCAAATGTATGAGAAACAGAGCCCTCTGGGTTAAGAATATGTATGATAGGCCTCTCTTCCTCTATGGCCTAGCGTCTGGGCTGAACTGAACCCCACCCCACAAAACGTCTTTCTTATGGAGGCTTCTCAGCACTGCTCCTAAAGCCTGGTTCACAGCAGGCTTCACAAATTATTATTGTAATAATAATAATAATTATTATTATTATTATTATTATTATTATTGCTATCACTGTTGTTTTCACTATAACAACCAAAGTAATAAGAGTGGGAGAGAAGGAAAGACAGGATTCCCAACAACAATAATATCTGTTTACCTCAGAACTCAGAGACACTAACTCATGGCCTGTCACCACACCCCTGAGAGTTCATAGCAATTACATAGAGAGAAGGGAGAAGAGAAAGGGGAAGAGGCTGTCAGTGGTTGTCAAAGGTAGGCTGCAAACAAGCAGAGTTTGATGCTCAGCACGAGACTGACTTTGTAGAGCTGTGTTTAACAGAACCTAGATCTGTGACCTATATAATGCTTCAGCACAGGACTTCCTCAACTTTTGACTGTTATCAACAGTAAGAAATGTGATTTTACATATGGCCATATAGAGAGAATGGAAAAAGGGCTTTTACAAAACACCCTCAACCCTTACCATGGGCCATGCATTCTGATATTTTCTCTTTCTTTCTATTCCATTCTGTTTTGTTATTTAAAGTGCTGGTTGCAATCCCCTGAATGTATTTCACCACACACTAATGAGTATGGTCCACATTTGGAAAACCATCATGAGAGGGAATATGAAAGAGAAGTCCTCACGGAGAAGGGCTGCATAAGATTCTCAAAAAAAAAAAAAAAAAGGCAGGAAGAGCTCTGGCCAGTTTGGCTCAGTGGATAGAGCGTCGAAGGGTCCCGGGTTCAATTCTGGTCGGGGGCATGTCCCTTGGTTGTGGGCACATCCCCAGTGGGGGGTGTGCAGGAGGTAGCTGATCAATGTTTCTCTCTCATTGATGTTTCTAGCGCTCTATCCCTCTCCCTTCCTCTCTGTAAAAATTCAGTAAAATGTATTTTTTTAAATAAAAAAGCATGAAGAAATTTGGTTACAGGTAAAAATAGAAGAAAATTTGTGGCATTAAGATATAATAGCAGAAGTATACCTGCAAGAGCATCTCTTGATATACAGAATATATATATTCTGATATACAGATATATATATATTCTGTATATTCTGATATACAGATATATATATATATTCTGATATACAGATATATATATATATTCTGATATACAGATATATATATATTCTGTATATTCTGATATACAGAAAAATACTATACAGAATTTTTGCTCAAAATGTTTAACCCAAATGTAAGCATGCAGGCACAATCCGACAAATCCTGATTGTGAAACATTTTATAAGACATGAAACCTGAAAGTCTTCAAAAATTTTATTGTCATAAAAGACCAGAAAAGGTGAGAGATTGTTCTAGATTAAGCGAGACCAAAGAGATATGACAACTAAATATAACATGTGATCCTTAATTGCATTCTGGCTGGAGAGAAAACAACAACCACAACAACCACAGAGAACTTGGAAGGACAACAACGGAGGTTGGAATGTGGCCTCACACTGCTGGGCCATGTTAAGGGCCGGGGTGTGACGATGCTATTGTGTCGTGTAAGACAGACTCTTGCTCTTGGAGGCACATATTGAAGTATTTAGGGGGAAAGAGTCATAACGTTTGAAATTTACTTCCAGTGGATCAGAGAAGAGATTATGTATATAGAAAGAGAAAGAAAATGTAAAGGAATATTAACAATTAGTAAATCTAGGAAAAACTATATTGGTAGATGTTCATAATAAGTTTGAAATTTTTCAAAATACAATGTTAAGGGGGGAGTGAAAAAATACAGATTTTAATAAAAGGATTTATTCTATTTAAATTGTAACATTGAAATGAACATTAAAATAGTGTTTTGTAAATATTTCTTAAAACATATAATAGCAGTGAATCCACCCACTTACTACACACACACACACACACAACCTCACCACTAGGTGCTGTGAGAAATGCTTCTGTTGATAAAAGCCGTTTCTATAATGTTAGACTAGTGAGACCAGTAACAGTGGGGTAGAATGTGTGTGTTTTAGAGTCTACCAGATCTCATTTGTGTACCATTCCCACTGTGTTTTAGCTGTGTCACTTTTAGACAATTTACTTGACCTCTAAAACTGCTTCCTGGACAAGGCAGAATTTAACCTGAGCCCAGTGAACCTGGAAAACAGTGAAGATTGAGAAGTCCCCCACCCTTTGTGTCCCAGAAGGTCTACTGCAAGGAACCACCCTTCCCCTAAGACTTTTATAAGATTCATACATGCCTTCCTTAGGCACTTTTGACAGTGGTCGGCAAACCGCGCTCACGAGCCACATGCGGCTCTTTGGCCCTTTGAGTGTGGCTCTTCCACAAAATACCACGGCCTGGGCGAGTCTATTTTGAAGAAGTGACATTAGACGAAGTTTAAGTTTAAAAATTTTGGTTCTCAAAAGAAATATTTGTACTGTTGATATTTGGCTCTGTTGACTAATGAGTTTGCTGACCACTGACAAGAGCTTCCAAATTTGCATTCTTCCCCTCATAAGTGATCAACTGAACTGTCCTATTGATCAATCAATTGAACAAGATGTTACTAACCACACTTTTTTGTAAAGCTTTTTTGTTTTCTCCAGGTCCCTGAACTTGGACCCACCTTTAGCCTAAGCCAGCACACAGCTCTCCCAAAGTGTCCCTCCCAGAAAATAGGCTGCTCAAGGTAAAACAATCTGATCTACACCTGGTTCACCATCCTTTCATTCCTCTTTCTCACACCTGGTTTTTATTAGCTTTGTTTACTGCTGTATGAAAACATTTCTTCTTGTCCGAGTTGGTCTGGCTCAGTGGATAGAGCATCAGCCTGCAGAGTAAAGGATCCCAGGTTTGAGTCCAATCAAGGCCACTTACCTTGGTTGCAGGCTCTGTCCTGGTTGCCCTGATCAGGCACGTGCATGAGACAAGTAATGGATGTGTCTCTGTCACATCGCTGTTTCTGTGTTTATCCCACTCCTTCCACTCTCTCTAAAAATCAATGGAAAAAATATCTTCGGGTGAGGATTAATTAAATATATATATATTCTTGCCTAACTCTCCAGAGGTTTGCAGATTTTTTGGTTGCAGTAATTCTCTCCACCTTTAAAGTAGTCCTCCTTCCCCTATTGAAATAATCATTTTTAATTAAAGTTTCTTCTTACTAAGTCTGGCTTTGATTTTTATTGTTTACTGCTCTATATAAATATAAAATAAAGCAAATGTTTTATGATTATAAATATCCTACCATTATGTAAATACTAGAGGCCTGGTACTTGGATTCCTTCACCAGTGGAGTCCCTCGGCCTGACCTCAGGGATCAGGCGAAACCCACAGTCCAACATCCCCTGAGGGGTCCCAGCGTGTGAAAGGGAGTTCTGCAAAGTTGCTGTTGCTCAGCAGCCCCTGCCTTGAGTATCTGTCACCTGGTGGTCAGTGTGCATCATAGCTACTGATAGGTCAGCCAGTCACTTAGGCTTTTATATATTTAGACTAGAAACATGTTGCAGAAAGATTCCTGAAAGAATAGGGCTTCCTGCAGCCTGAGCAAAGCTCCTTCCCATCTCTGCTGCCTCCCTCCCTCCCATCTCCTCTGCCTCCCTCCCTCCCTTCTCCCCCACCCTACTTGCTTGCTTCTCTGCAGCTTTGCTCCCTTCTGCAGTGCTTGGCTTTCCTTCTACTCATCTTCTGCACCTGGGTATGCAAATTAACCACCATCTTGGTTGGGTTAATTTGCATGCTCACTCTAATTGGCTGGTGGGTGTAGTGGAGGTACAGTCAATTTGCATATTGCTCTTTTATTAGATAGGATCTCTTAAATCTATTCACATATTGCCAGCCTACTGTTAAACCCTAGATAAGATCAACATTATAATGAGCTTCCTAAAATTATATTAAACTCTAATTCCACCTAATTCCCAGTTGGTTTCCAAAGCCAACTGCAATTGGAATCATTTTTCATTAATACTACAAAACCATAGCCCTGGCTCTTGTGGCTCCGTTGGTTGAGTTGTTATCCCATGAACCAAAAGGTGGCCCATTTGATTCCTGGTCAGGGCACACGAGCTGCGGGGATCAATCCCCAGTAGGGGGCATACAGGAGGCAGATGATCAATGTTTCTCTCTCTCCCTCTCCCTCTCACTCTAAAAAAAATCAATAAAAACATATATTTGAAAAAAAAAACCATCCATTTCATATACACAAACTAACAAGGCTGCATTACTCATGGAATTTTAAATTCATTTTAATGTGGTTAACTGGGCTTCTACAATTAGGACTTGGAGAAATTCAGTGTGACATTAGGAATGAGGGGGGGAAAGTGGAGAGTGTCAGATTGTGCTCTAAAGAAGAAAGAAAGACCAGTCGGTGGAATATGGAGACATAAGTATAAACATTTAATAAGTCATGACAGAGGTTTCTACTTCTAACGTCTGGAGTCAGTTTATTCAGGTTGGAAGTCTAGCTCCACCAATTCATGCTTCTACACGTACAACCTTTGGCAGGTGGCTTCCATTCCCTAGGCCTCAGTTTTCTTTCTGAGTGGGAGAAAAGTGGAAAACAAAGTGCACACCTCATAGGATTGTTGTGGGAATTAAATGAGATAATCCATGTAAAGCACTTAAAACAGTGCCTGCACATTGCAGTAATTGCTGGCAAACCCTGGTTCCAGCGGCTGCTCGAGACTGCTCTCGTTGGTTTGAACTGGAAAGGATGCCTCAAGCCCTGAGCAGCTGTGACCAGGGAGTTTTACCAGCACTTAGGCTAGAGCCTGTGCTTGAACAAGGTAGCTTTCTTTTTTTAACCTTTTTTTTAAAATCAGTTTGCATTCAAAATTATTTTGTATTAGTTTTAGTTGTACAGCATGATGGTTAGTGTTCCCCTGATATATCCAGTGCCCACCTGGCACCATAATAGTTATTAGCATATTGTTGAGTATGTTTTCTATGCTGTCCTTTACATCCCCATGACTATTTTGAAACTACCAATCTGTACTTCTCAATCCCTTTATCTTTTTCAACCAGTCTCCCAGCCCCCACCTCTCTCGCAACCATCAGCCTGTTCTGTTGTATCTGTGAGTCGGTTTCTGTTTCCTTTGTTTATATTATTGGTTGGACTCCACCAATAAGTGAAATTATATGATATTTGTGTTTCTCTAACTGATTTATTTCACTTATCATAATACCCTCTAGGTCCAACCAGACAGCAGCTTTTTTTTTTTTAACATGGAACGCTTCACAAATTTGCGTGTCATCCTTGCACAGGGGCCATGCTAATCTTCTCTGTATCGTTCCAATTTTAGTAAATGTGCTGCCAAAGTGAGCACTGAAAAGCAGCTTTCTTGAAAGGCCTTAGGTTGACCCACTCCTCCCCCTCCCCTCACAGCAGAGTTCTCCCGCCATCTAGTGCCCAATGGCAGCAAATGCCTAACTTCCAATGGCAGGGCTGCTTTCCTTGTGCCCCCCCGACTCATCAGTCTCCTTTCCCATTCAGGATCCAAGTCTGCAGAACCACTTGGTGTCCCCAAAGCCTCAAGCTATTTCACATTCTGTTTTGTTCACAGCAGTTCCCTGTGCCTGGCATGGCATTCTCTTCACCTGTTGTGTGCCAGGCAAACAGCTCTAAGAAAACTTTGCTGAGGCACCTGAACCCCTCACCTCCTTCTTGCCAGCTGGACCATCCCCTAGAGCACATCTCTTCCATTGCCTCTGTCTGTCCCTTCGCCTTCACTGATGCTCCCCTGCGGACCCTTATCCCTACCTAGCACAGTGCTCACGACTAGCAAGGGCCCAATAGGTGTTGAATAAGTGGAATGCACAGGACAGGGAAGCTGGAAGTGGAAGGTGGGCATTCCAGAGAGAACTGCTCCAGGAGCTCAGAAACAGTTTGCTGTTGCTGGTAAGTAAATGTTCCATCATCAATTGAATGTCTGTAGCCTCTGCATTGCCTTTGAAGCTAATAATCTATATATATATAAAATGCTAACATGTTAAGTGTCCCTCCTACTGTCTGACCAGTCGCTATGATGAACACTGACCACCAGGGGGTAGGAGCTGCCGAGCTGCAGTGACTTGGCAGCAGCAGTTCTTGGGTGACACCCTGAAACCAGAGAAGAGGGAGCCTGATTCCTTGCAGGGACGTGCAATTCCACCTTGAGCCATGGGTTATGTTGTTGCTGGGGCACTGTCAGCACTGAATCTGGTTTACTGCACACTTGCATTTGCATTCCACACCCTGTACCTAGCAACTTTGGGGAGTGCTCTCTCACACTCTGGGGTCCCTCAGGGATGTCAGAGAGCCAGTTTGGGCCCAATCCCCACAGGCCAGGAGGGACCCCACCTGCCAGAGGGACCCTGCTCACTCTCCAGGCACTGGGAGGGACTGTGGGAGGTTGGCTGCCTCCAGGGAGTGTCTGGACCATCTCCCCAGTCCCGCCAATTAATTTCCTTTCAATGTACATGAATCCATGCACTGAGTCACTAGTGTTTTATAGATGCGTAAACTTACCTCTACCAACAATCTAACAATTCCACTTCCAGATATTTACCCAATAGTAATGGAAATCTATGTCTACAAAAGACTTACTCAAGAATGTTCAGTCACCGCTTTATTTGTAACAGCTAGTAACTGGAAAAGACGCAAATGTCAACAGGGGAATGAAAAAATAAATTGTGCTATGTCCATTTAATGGGCTACCATTCCGCAATGAACAGGAATCAATGACGGGGGCTGGATCTCAAAAGCTTACGCTAGGTGAAGTTAGACATAAAAAGAGTGCATATGGGGTAGGCGAAAGTAGGATTACAGTTATGAGAGTTTATTCTTGTATCATTATGTATTAATTATTGTGTTATTTCCCATACCAAACAACTATAAACCTCCTCTTGCCCACCCTAAATATAACATTTCAGAAAGGGAAAATGTAACTTTTAGCGACAGAAAGCAGATCAATTGTTACCTGGGGTAAGGGAGCGAGGGAATAAGGGGAGAAAGGGCAGATTGTGGGAAAGAACAGGTTTGTTAAAATTCATCAAGCTGTACACCTAAAATCCAAGCATTTTTCTGTACGTTAATTGTATGAAATAAGTGTTGAGAGTTGGAAGAAAAGGAAGAGAGGGGAGGGAAGAAAGGCAGTCGCAGTGCCCCGTGCAGGATCAAGTCAATGAGCCATCGGTTCCCCGAGGCTGCTAGGGCGGGGTGCGCACCGCCCACGCCGGGAGCCAGCGAGGAGGGGGAACGGGTGGGGAAGGGGGGAGCGGGAGGGAAGAAGGGAGCACGCGGGGAAGGAGGGAGCGGGTGAAGGGAGGGAGCGCGCGGGGAAGGAGGGAGCAGGTGAAGGGAGGGAGCGCGCGGCGTGCAGTTGCTCCTCTCGGCCGCCAGGCGGCGGCGTGGCCAGGGAAGGACGGCCGTGGTGACCCGGGAAGCGGCGGCAAGGGGGCGGGTCCCGGCGCGGAGTCCATGTGGGCGCCGGCGCGGCGCGGCGCGGCGCGGCGCAGCGCGGGGTCGCCATGGCGGACGTGCAGCAGCTTCGGGTGCAGGAGGCGGTGGACACCATGGTGAAGAGTCTGGAGAGAGAGAATATCCGAAAGATGCAGGTAGCGGGCGGGAGCCGATTCAAGGGAAACCCGGCGGTGCGGTCCGGCATCCCCGGCCCCGTCCCGCGACTCCCGGCCTCTTCCCGCAGCCGCCCCCCTCCCCGCAGACCCCGTCCGGGGCGACCCTGGGCTCGCTGTGGCGCCCCCGGGAGCAGGCCTTGCCCTTGGGCAGACGCTCTGACTTGCGTCCTCGCCAGGCTCAAGGCCGTTTATCACAGGGTGAAGGGGGTCCCGGACCAGGGTTAGAGAGCCCGGGTGTGCGGGGTCGCCCCGCCACCTTCCCCTCCTGCGCGGCCCCCCTGCACGTGCGCGGCCCGAGGCTGAGAGCACAGCCAAGGTGAAAGGCCGGAGGCGGGCGTGCCCTGCCTCCTCCGGGCCGGGTCATGCCCAGGTCTCCGCGCCACAGGCCGTTGGTTTATATGTTGTTCTGCTTTGATCCCCCGATGCTTTGTGGTGTTTGTCCTGCCTCCACGAAAACATTGTGAGTTTCCCTTGTCATTAATTAATGGATGGGTTACCCCCTGGTGGAACTGAGATCACTAGGTTGCTGGCCTCTGAACTCTAGGGTATAGGCACCTGGTTTTCAGAATCTGGCTTCATGTGACCCACCGCCACCTCCTTGTCCACCAGCTCTGGAGGCAGCAATTGCCACTGAGACAGAAGCAAGAAGGCTGTGAAACACTCTTCGAATCACTGAGGATAATTTTCCCCTTTGTGGTCTTAAGGTCCTGATGGCTAGTCTAAGGAAAGGTGCACATATATAGACCCTCCCCCTCACCCCTGTTGCATTTCATTGGTCATCTCTGCCGCTGGGGCTTTCCTCCCTGACCTCTCTCTGCCCTCCCTTCCCAGGGCCTCATGTTCCGGTGCAGCGCTGGCTGTTGTGAGGACAGCCAGGCGTCCATGCAGCAGGTGCACCAGTGCATTGAGCGCTGCCACGCTCCTCTGGCTCAAGCCCAGGCCCTGGTCACCAGCGAGCTGGAGAAGTTCCAGGTGAGCAATATCCCAGACAGAGGGCTCTAGTCCTGGATGTGGCTCTTTTGCAGATGACAAGCATTTGTTACAAAACTCCTGGCTGTAGTGTCTTGGTTCTGTTAACATTGGTGGCAGTGTATGGTCAACCACTCTTCACAGAGTTTGAAATTTTGGACACATACTGGAGATGGAGCGCTGTATTTCCCATAGAAACAGTGAGTTACCGAGGGAGTCCGTAACCGAGGGCCCTATGCTTGTTTTTTCTGTAGTTACCAAATAAGTACATGTGCTACATAGTACAAATCTTTCTAAAACATATATTCATTCATTCATTCATATAATAGCAGAATCCCCAGGAAAGAGGAATACACTTGTCTTAAAGTGAGACAAGATGAGAGCAAGATCCTACCATCATTTTGTGGCTTTACACGCTCTGGGTGTCAGCCCTACTTGCTACACAGAAGGTAGCCCCCGTGTCACTAAAGAGCAGTCATTTATATGAAGCATTATTATTGCTGACTCCCTGCCTCACAAGCCCCTCTGAGGTCACTAGGAGTTCCCCAAATCCTTGTCTGGAGCAAAGGGTAGCCACAACTTTGTTTTACTCCCTTCCTCTGAGTATATTTTTCTGGAACTTGGGGGAAGCAGGGCCCGTTTCTATTCAGTTCTTCATAGTCTGGGATTCTGTTCACATGGATAAATTATATCTAATGTGATACATTTTTGTATTCTGCTACATAAAATTCTTTAAAATTTCTGATAGGAATAATGTCTTCAAAATCATGAAACTCCAAAAGACTTTTGTGTTTATTTTGACACCTAATTTTATTAAGAGGGCCTTTGACATTTTGACACCTGAATTGCTGTGTAACCTTTCAGCCCTCTCCAAACAGACTTGCTCTTCTGTGCCAGCATTGCTCTTGCCACTCCTCTCTGCTGGGCTGAATCCAGTGGCCATTGCTCATTCCTCATCTCAGCCAACCCATCTGCATCGTTTACACAGTGGGTCACTGTGGCCCCCCTTGAAACACTTTATTTAGTTGGCTACCAGGAACCGCACTTTCCTGATTTTCTACCTCTCTCCTTAGCCATCCTCTTATGACCTCCTTTGCTGACTTTTCCCCTTTCCAGCCTCTGAACATTGAAGTCCCCAGCGCTGTTCTTGAACCTTCTTTCTATCTAGTTCTCTGGCCTCATAGTTACAATTATCATTATATGCTGACAACTATATATCTTTAGACCAACTTCACTCTTGATCTCCAAATTCATATATCCAACTGTTTCTTCAACATCTCCACTTATTTATTTTGTTGGTCTCTCTACCCTTAGTGGAATATAAGCTCTATAAGGGCAAGAACTTTATCTGTTTTATTCATTGCTGTATCCCCCATTAGGAGAGTACCTGACACATAGAAGATAGTCAATAAGTTATTGTTGAGTGTTTTTCTTTAGCAAGGACAGACATTAAATAATCAAGATGTTTGTAAGTCTTGAAATGGAAAAAAAACTGGTGCTAAAGTAATTGAGTAAGTGGTCTCTAGTTACTTCTCACTTCCTGGGTGAGGCTTCTGTACAATTTATTCTGTCACTCACCTGCTTTCTGATAATGTTTTGTCTGGGCCCTTCCGGTGCCACCCTCTTTTTCAGTCAGGATAATCTTGGTTCATTTCACTATAGGATCTTTAATTTATCAAGATCATACATGTCAAGCCAAAACACAGCAGGTCTTCAAACAGTGTCATTTGTTATCCTATCTAATAAAAGAGTAATATGCAGATTGACTATCACTTCAACACACTAGATGGCTGCCCCATGTGGTCAAAGATCCTGCCCCCATGTGGACACAGATGGCCAGCAGGAGAGGGCAGTTGAGAGGGACCAGGCCTGCAAGGGAGGGCAGCTGGGGGCGATCAAGCCTGCATGGGAGAGGAGTTAGGGGTGACTAGGCCGGCAGAGGAAGGAAGTTGGGGGTCAAACAGGCTGGCAGGGGAGCAGTTAGACAACAATCAGGCTGGCAGGGGAGTGGTTAGGGGGTGATCAGGCTGACAGGCAGAAGCAATTAGGGACAATCAGGAAAGCAGGCAGACAAGCCAGTTGGGAGCCAGCAGTCCCGGATTGTGAGAAGGATGTCCCAGATTGGAGAGGGTACAGGCTGGGCTGAGGGAGAACCCCTCCAACCCCAGGCACTAATTTCATGCACCGCACCTCAAATAACATTGATAAGAAACCAAAGGAACTTGACTCCTGTATATAAATTAGCCTGTGGTAAATTTGGCATCATTATACAGTGTTTCACCACAGTTCCATGGCAACATTAAGTAAGGACTTAACTGTATATAGAACAAGGCCTGGCACACGATAAGCCCTCGGTAAATAAAGGCCAACTTCTCAGCCTTCTCTGTTCTCTTCCTTCTTGCCACAGGACCGCCTGGCCCGGTGCACCATGCATTGCAACGACAAAGCCAAAGACTCAATAGATGCAGGGAATAAAGAGCGTCAGGTGAAGCAGCAGCTGGAGAGTTGTGTGACCAAGTGTGTGGACGACCACATGAACCTCATTCCAACCATGACCAAGAAGATGAAGGAGTCTCTCTCGTCCATTCAGAAATAGAAGTCTTTGCCATTGGCCGTGGAGGCTGAAGGCAGGCATCTATTTAAAATGAAGAACACGAATTTTGGTTTTTTAAGCATTTTAGGGGTGAAGAAATTAAGGATGGCAGCAAGTTTAAGGCATGTGTCACTTGCTTCTGGACACCGGTTCTTTTATGTTTTAATCCTAGAAAGTGAAATGGAAAAAAAACTGGTGCTAAAGTTTGTTTGGGTCAGAGTTTTTGAGAGTCTAAATTTTATGTGGCAAATGCTTATCCTGGCAGCAAGCATTTCCCTCAAACCACGCCAGAGCCCTCTGAGGTACCAACAAGCTGACAGTCCTCTCACCTGCCAGGGGTCTGGTGGAAGATGAGGAGAGGTGTTTCTGTTTGTTGCCAACCTCCTGTTTACCAGAAGCATTACCACACATTTTCCATACGCTGTGAAACAAAATCCATGAGGTCACTAATTTAGAAGGGGAAAAAACGGTTTCTGAGTATTTTTGGTTTGGTTTGGTTTGGTTTTATATACGAGGGCATAAAGCTCATTTAAGATGGGGAGCTGGGAGAGTTAGTTTGGATAAGAACTTGAAAAGGTTCCTTTGGATACCCGTTTCTGTCCTAGATATGGATATGTGTTTTAATGCTCACACATTACACCTTTCGGCTCAGAAGCCCTACAAAAACATGAGAGGCAGTGTCACACTGGTTATGGAAGCAGCCCTCCCTTATCACTGGCTGCTGTGATGGGTCCTTGGCCTGTCTACAGCAGAAGGACAGGACAATCTTGCCATGGTACTCTACCTGGAAGGGAAAGAGGGTTTTGATTGTGCTGTATACCAATATCCGGGAATAAACACGAGAGAGGAACTGTGCTGCTTCATTAAGAGTTCTGAAGTACTGGGTTTGGGAAAAACCTGGTTTTCAGGAATGAAACCTGAATCCAGTGTTGCTTACTTGGCCCCCTCAAATAACAGAGCCCCAATGAGACAATCATTTGGCAATATGACAGTCAAGGGGAAAAAAGAGGGGCAGCCCCCCATTACCAAATACCACTTTTGCCAAGCCCTTTGTAACAAAGTGTTCCTATCCCAGCTCTGGAACTTTACTGTTTTGATAAGGAGCTTATCTTTTTACCAACTTATTACTTGAAATGATAAAATAGCTTGTCTGTTTGCTGTTTTAAGACTGTGATATATTTTCCTAGTGGTCTGGTTTTAAAAAATAAATAAGGTTTAATTTTCCTCTACTGTTGTGTTTTTTTATATCTGGGCAGTGAATATATAACTTTATAAGAATGCTTTTCTTTGTAATGTGTGAAATAAGTTTCTTATGAGGTCTAGAAGAGTGAAAGTTATGTGTTATGGTTTGTACACAGGACCTGGTTATTTTAAATGGAAAAAATTTCAAGGACAGATTAGGGCACTTTTACTTGAAGTCCATTAATGTATTAGTAAAAAGATAGAAACTATAAAACAAAAACAAAAAATTTCATTATCTGCTAGTATGTCAGGTTTCTAGTTTCAACTAAACACTAACAGCAGGGGGTAGAAAAGATACTGTTATGACCCTTCTAAGAGAATATGCAATGTCTAGGATCTTGAGTACCAAAATATATTAGTTTAAGTCTTTACTATCATTAGCATTTCAATACAGGGGTGGGCAAAAGTAGGTTTACAGTTCATATGGAAAATACAATAATTAATAAGAATAAAGACCTTTTTGTGTACTCAACTATAAATCTATTTTGCCCACCTCTGTAAAGCCTTTCCTGAATATTAGGAATGGATTCCATTTTAGAGAACCAGCTGGTACTTAGAATCACCAAGGCTTTTCTATCTTGGTCCAAGTCTTCTCTAATCCCTATTGTATTTCATTCATTAATGTGGATTCCCCTATTTTGGGTAATTTAACTGAGAACAAGTCAGAGACTACTTTTTATACTTAAATTTTTGACTTGAAAATCAGTACCTCAGCGAGTTTGTGTGTTGTGCTTAATGTTTTATGTATTGGATCAAGGTACATTTTACATTTAAGTGGGAATCTGTAGGCAGTGTTACAACAATAGCAAGGCCGTCCAATCGGGAATCTGCTTCCGGGCTCTGGACTCAAATGATTGGAAACTGAGGCTTGTCACCCTACTCTGGTGCACAGTTCACTAAATGCGATGTTAAAGAAACCCTAGGCTTCGCAAGACAATAAAAGAATTATCAGGGGCCCATGTATCTAGAGCTTATTTTCATTTGCTATATACTAATAAGATTAAACGACGCGATCCACTAAGATTAGGGATTAACCCGTGCGGTTTAAAGGAGCCAGGACTTGCATCTCGATCTTACAGAAGAGAAAACGAAATCACGGACATCGCGAGGCCACACCCCTCTGCTCTGGCCAATCGCTGGCGACGCAACCGGAAGCGCGGCATTGGTTTACGCTCAGGCTTCCCCTTAGTATCGCGAGGTAAAATGTGACAGTTGCCGGCAGTCGATTGGCTAACGGATCAGCGACATCAGACGCAAAACGCCGGGCCTACCGCGGGAGCTCCAGAGAGGCCGCGAATTCCGTTTGGAAGTGTCTTTGCGCTCGCTTGGACACCATGAGCAAAGCTCACCCTCCCGAGTTAAAAAAGTAAGTATCTGTGGGGCCGCGGGTGATTGGACGCTTCTTTGTCTGCCCCTCCATTTCCCGTCAGTGCACCTGGGGTGCGCGTGCGGGTCCTAGGCCGCCCAGGTCCCAGCCAGGGTCCCACGCTTCCCGACCCGAAACCGCGCAGAAATCGCATTTTTGCTTGGTCGGCACGGTTACCCAAAGCACCGTAGGCCCCTGCGTTTCCCCGGTTTGACCTAGTCGAAGTCCCGGCCTCATGTCTCCCCCACGCTCTCCCTCATCACTTGAAGGTCTCCAACCCTTTGTTAACCATCCTGTACTAGATCCGGTATAGTACGCTGCTGAGATGGGATTTTCTTGTTTAAATTGTTTAAATCTTAAAAATACGAAATTATTTTGCCAAACTATGTGTACTGAAGAATAAAACTTAATATTAAATGAAACACCACTTTAATAAAACGAAACACCCCTTTTTGTCTCAAATATAGCTATTAGATTGGATGTGGATTTCTTCAAAATTTTGTTTGGTGTTGGAAATAACCAAAATAAAGTCTTTGTTATTCTATTAAGGCTAATAAATCCAGCCATTAAAAATTAGGTCAGTATTGAACGACGAAAATGTTTTTGTAATTCACATCAGTGTAAAGACTAAATTTAATGTACATTAATGTATTATAAACCTATTCCATCTTATTTATTATCTTGCCCCTTCCCAAAATACATTACTTTATATAAATACTAAGTAGGGTAGTCCATTACCCACTCATCCTTTACAGAAGTACAGGGTTTTTACTATTTTAAATTTACTTATTCCTATTGTATAAATATAACTTTAGCAGTTAGATAACCTTTATCTCTTTGCTTTTTCAGATTTATGGACAAGAAGTTATCATGTAAGTTTTCTTTTTTGTTCTTAATTATTTAGATGCTCTTTACAAATGTCTTGGCAATATAGTGTTTGGAGCAACTTTATAAAGATTCAAAGTACACAGCCTCTGATGAATGAAGAAGCAGGTCTAGCAAAAGTCTAACTGGACAGTTTTATTTGTCTAATTTTTGCAATATGATAAATTACAAGTACTTCAGACTTTTCAAAAGTTCATATAAGCCCTCCCTCTCACAAAATTAACAGGATTTTTCTATTTTTGTGATATTTGAAAATTCATCTTTTTTTATTTTTTAAACAAAGGACATAGACAAGAACTAAACATCTGATCTGCATAGTATTTGAAGTTTGTAGGGGTTAAAATCATGGCTTTAGAGATATGTAAGCAACTTTCAGATTGAACCCAAGCCCTACCACACAATAGCTGTATAACCTTGAATCAGTTACTTTTAAAAGCGTTATACTTCGGTTTCCTCGTAAAAAGTTGGGATAATTCTACAGGATTCTTGTAAGTTTAAATGTGAGAGTAAGTGTAAAATGTTTAGCCCAGTGCTTAGCATATAGTAAGGATAGTGGATTGCACATCTGATATACCTGGGTTTTACTCCACCTAATTTTTTTATATTCTTTTTTTTTTTTAGAGGAGAGAGAGAAAAACATCAATGATGAGAGAGAATGGTTTATCTGCTGCCTCCCGCACAGTGGGGAGCAAACCTGAAACCAAGCACACACCCTGACCCAGAATCAGACCAGGACCCCCGGTTTCACAGGTGGATGCTCAATCACTGCCTCATCGGCTGGGCTCCACCTAATTTTTAATGAATACTTGATAGTTAATCGCCAGTTTTATTAAAACTTCATTTTCCTTTTTTTATAGTGAAATTAAATGGTGGCAGACATGTCCAAGGAATATTACGGGGATTTGACCCCTTTATGAATCTTGTGATAGATGAATGTGTGGAGATGGCAACTGGTGGGCAACAGAACAATATTGGAATGGTGGTAAGTAAACGTGAACATTTCTCTTAAGAGACTTATTTTTCGTTTGGAATAAGCATTAACTTCCCTCTATCAAAGTCTTGAACTAAACTGAAGTTTGGCAAATTATAGGCAACATTAGACTTCCCATCTTCCTTTGAGTTTAACACTTGGCAACCATTCAACTGTGATTGATATCCCAGTTACCTTTAAGTTAGATCTGCACTTACATGGCAAGTTAGATTTGCCTTTTACGTAGAACCCTCTGAGATCCTTGGGCTTGAAATAGCTGTTGGAAGTCTTCTTTTTTTATTTTTATTTTTTTAGAGTTATTCTGTAATAGAAATCCATGGTCAATCTTTATTTATTAGAGAGCAATAGGTTTGCGTCTTAATTGCACCTTAGAATCAAATTAGTTTGGGATGTAGCTTAGCAGAGTTTGTTTTTTAAGTTCTGCAGATGATTTGAATAAAGTGAAGATTAACCACTGGTACAATAACTTGAGTTTTCCCCTCCAAAAAATAAGAAATAAATTCTACCCCAAAATAGTTGAAGCTATCCCTAGTGGTGCTTTTTGTTTTGTTAAAATATTAATGTGTAGTAAAGGTTAAGAGCATGCTTATGACCTGGCCTGCATGTTTCAGTGGTTGAGCATTGATCAAGGAACCAAAGATCACCGGTCGGGTGGCTACTTAGGGTACATGCCTGGGTTGCAGGCTCTATCCTCAGTAGGGGGCATACAGGAGGCAGCCGATTGGTGATTTTTCTCTCATTGGTGTTCCATCCCTCTGTGCCTCTCCCTCTAAAAAATAAAGAAAGAAATATCTAAAAAAAAAATCTATGAATCCTCAGATAATCTTGTCAAGATGGGGGGTGGAACCTTAGATTTTGCTTTTTTTTTTAATATATTTTATTGATTTTGTACAGAGCAGAAGGGAGAGGGATAGAAAGTAAGAAACATCGATGAGAGAGAGACATCGATCAGCTGCCTCTTGCACGCCTCCTACTGGGGATGTGCCCGCAGCCAAGGTACATGCCCTTGCCGGAATCGAACCCTGGACCCTTCAGTCCGCAGTCCGACGCTCTATCCACTGAGCCAAACCGGTCTCGGCAGATTTTGCTTTTTTTTTTTTTAATTATTTTTTATTGATTTTTTGCAGTATAATAGTAGTACATGTTTTCCTTTCCCCCTCCAGATTTTGCATTTTTAACAAATGCCCATTTGATGCATATCTGCCAGTCCTCAGGTCACACTTTTATTTTTGAGTATATAATTAACCTGGGTGTCTAGTTTATCACACACAAACTTAAAAGTAGTCAAGGTAAGCCCTGGCCGGGTTGCTCGGTTAAGAGTATCCTCCCAATATGTCAGGGTTGTAGGTTGATGTTTCGCAGCAAGACCCAGACTTTGAAACCCTCTCTTTGCCCAGCACAAGACAATATACCCACTAAGTGGTAGGTCCAAGTTTCTTGGGAAAGTTGAATCAAAAAGGACAACTTAGCTTTAGCAAATCGTAGAGCGTGGAGACTTCTATGAGGTGATAAGAGTTCCTAATTGTTAGACTTGCTTTTTTCCCCTACCCAACCCCCTTTTTTTTAGTTTGACCAGTAAAGGGGTGTGTGTGTGTGTGTTTTATGACTTACTGCTATATTTGTTACCATTTATTTCAAATATATTTTCATTACTGCATTTTGAAAAGTCTTATCATCAGGGCTGGAAAAAACAGCTTAGAGTCTCTATATATAAGACTTTCCCCAATTTTCCTATAAATCAACCTTTTCAGGTACATTCTCCTTGAGCTTTTATTTGACCTGATCTGGGTGTGACCTGATCTAGGTTATCTTCTATCTATAATAATAAAGGGGTAATATGCTAATTAGATCGGACATCCTTCCAGATAAGCCTGAGCCTGAGGGAAGCCACCGGGTCCTGGGTGCCTCCCATCAGGCTGGAGCAAAAGCTGGCCCACAGCCTGGGGAAGGAAGGTCTACTCTTGAACGAATTTTTGTGCATCTGGCCTCTAGTACAAGAATAAACTGTTTTGCATGCTCACAACTATAAATCTACTTTTGCCAAACCCTATATTCACAGAACGCTTGCCTTGGAATTTGACTTATTTTTCTATCTTTCTTGAACTCAGTTACCAGCCATCTGTAGTATCTGGCTTATCTTCATTTATGGAATGGCTATGTCAAGCACTATGCTAGTCCTAGGGCCTTTTCTGTATAACTTCTCTTACTGCCTCTAAACTCTCCCTATTCTCTTATACAGTTAACACTTGAACAACATGGGTTTAAACTATGCAGGTCTATATATACACCAGTTTTTCAGTAGGTACAGTGTCCCTGGGTTTCAAAACAACTGTGGATTGAAAATACTGTTTTCGTGGTTGGGAATCCATGGATATGGAAAGCCAATTATATGCTTTATTATATAAGGGACTTGCGTATTTGTCGATTTTGGAAACTGTTTCCCCTTTAGGGGGGGATATAAGTTTTCATTTCTTTCTTATAATGAGCCTGCCCGCCTTGCTGTCTTCAAATTTTCCTCTCCTTAGTAGACATGGTCTTCCACCTCTCTGAGAACTTCTTAGAAAATTCAAAGAAGTTGACTGAAGCATCTGGGTGCTGCTTCTTGTGTTCGTCCCAGCAAGTTTGCACAAAGAAAGCATGTGATGACATTTTGCCTCTCGGCTTCTTAGGACCTCCTTTGCCCATGTTTAATTACTTTCCCTCAGCGACCACACAGTCACCCAGTGCCCGGCTGGCTCGCACTTGCGGCGCTGTCTGTGGAGCTCAGTGTACTGCAATGGCTGTCTCCAAACACTTTTTTTTTAATTATTATTTATTTTTTACAGAGAGGAAGGAAGAGAGATAGTTAGAAACATCGATGAGAGAAAAACATCAACTGCCTCCTGCATACCTCCTACTGGAGATGTGCCCGCAACCCAGATACCTGCCCTTGACCAGAATCGAACCTGGGACCCTTCAGTCGGCAGGCTGCCGCTTTACCTGAGCCAAACAGATTTCGGCTCCAAACACTTTTAAGATTGGTGTTCGAGGCCTTCTAAGATAGGGTGCAAACTATCTTTGTTTCCACTTCCCTTCATAATGTTTTACTGCTCCCCCAGATAAGATATAGAAATTCTTATTTTCTTATAAAAAATGTACCCAATTTTCAAGACTCAGTTAAAATGCCATTTCATAGAGCCTGCTTTTCCACAACTTTCATTCTGGTTTGTTTTCTAATTGATCTTCACCCAAAACTAACATGCAGATTCTATTGCACTTATTTTCCCAATAACTTACGGATCCCTTAGGAGCAGTGATGGGCATATTATTTGTGTCCTGCTTATTTGTTACTGTTTATTTCAAATATATTTTCATTACTGCATTTTGAAAAGCAAGTCCATCAGGAGGTGAAATGAGTGCTTGCAGACTTGATATCTCAAAGGGGTAGTTGTTAGCCTTTGATGTAGATAATGTGCATCTCATTAAATAGTGCTTATATGACTTCCCGAGTGATTAAAAAACAAGTTATTTGGTATTCCTGTGGCTTGAAAAAAAGGCCTCAAATTGACATTTAATACTACAAAACCATTAATGATTTGGTGGGAATTCTTTAATCATGGTATGTCTGTTAAATGACTTGTGGTCTTTTTAAATTTACTTTTCTCTTAGGTAATACGAGGGAATAGTATCATCATGTTAGAAGCCTTGGAACGAGTATGAAGAATGGCTGTAGTTACCAGAGAAATCAACTGCTTCCACATGTCCCCTCTCCACAGCACCTGTTTTACTACAATATAAAAATAGTCCTGTTCATTTTCACATTGAGCTTTTGTTAAATAAACTTTTGTATTGATCAAAAAATGCTTTCTCAGATGTTCTGAACTTAAAAATTAGAATATTAGCTCTTATATGAACTATACCTGGTTAATACTAATTTTTTTCCAAAAGTTTTTATGCATTAATATAGAAGGATGCCTTTTTCCCATCTTTTAACATTGAATAGAGATAAAAGACCTGCAAACTTGAGTAGGTTTCTTCTGAAACATTAGTTGTAATTTTCAAAATTCTTATAGTGACTGATACACTCTGACTTTTCCAAGCACATCTACATTCCGAGTAGAGGACAATAGAAAACAGGAAATAATGATGTTGCTGTTTATTTTGAACATACGTGGGAAAATATTTTGAATACAAGAGCTGAAACAGAACCCAGAAAAAAATATTCCAGTGTATTCTTTGTGTAGTAGTGGTAATACTGCTCATAATACATTATCTAGTTCAAGTATTAGAGTGCACAAACTGATGAAGGATATATTACACAAGACTGTATATCATAAACCTAACCTTACAAAGCCTAAAAATGCTTAGGCCTGCTCTTTTTGTGATTTGGTAAAAAACCTACAAATCTTGAGTCCCTTTTAAAAACTAGAGAACGGGGTACATAAGCTATTTGGAAAACAGCACAGTGGGTGGCTTACCTGTGTCTCTAAAGTGGTATTGCTATAGGAAATGTGGATTGCCAAAGAACAGCCAGAGGGACCAAACCAGCTCTCAAGTTAGTGTGATACCCAACTTTTTCCATTTTTATTCCAATGCATTTTAAATTTTCACTGAAGTTGATAGGTTTGATATTTTACAACCACATAGAGCTGAATTGTAGAATGGATTCTCTGTGTGGTTCCTAGACCAACATCACCTTATAACTTAGAAATGCAAATTTTTATATGCCACTCCAAACGTATTGAAAAATTCAAGTGAGTCCAATGCATATTCAAGAACTCTCTCATCCTGCCTCTGCATCATTTTTACCAGTCTCTTCTGTAAAAAGATGGGGAAATGAGCTGATGTTTTTCAACCAATTAAAAAATTACTCTTTAAAGCTGTAACTGTATTAAAACTAATATGCTTGATATACAGATAACCTGTTTTGCTCTTTGAGGAAGCAATTTCCAACAGATTTCCTATTGGAAAAAATTCTTAAGTAAAAATACATCCCATTGCAAAATAAGTCTACAGATGATAAATTAGTATGTACCAGTGTAGCATATACATTCTACATATTGTCTACATTAAAACAATATGGAAAAAATATTACTTTAAAATTAAAATTAGAAAAAAGCTGACCCTTTGACAAACCATGTCAACTTTTTGCAGTGACTGGATTCACAAGCTTTTACTTGTTCTATCCCTACGGACAGTCAGTAGCTGTAGAACTGGTTCTCAAGTTTGGCTGCATTTTAGAATCCCTTGGGAAGTTTTAAAGTCCTACAGGTGATTTCAAAGTGCAGTCAAGGTTGAGAATAGATTCCAGCAACCAGCTTCTCACTCAAAATGGTGCAGTACCTTAAGTTGGAACATATGCTGGATTTGATCAAGTGTGGTGTTATTCTGAAAGTCCTACTCATGTCAATTGCTCTAGAATAATCTTGGTTGCCTCTGCTGTTAAACTGGCAATGCTTTCTCATTGAGACTCATTCTTCACAAAATGAATCTGCTTTGATTATGGATTGACTTTTGTGACTTAAGGCACTACAAACCCTTGGGAGACATTTCAGTTGCCCAAATAAATGATTCTCAACACAGGTTGCACATTAGGAACTTTAAAAAGCTACAATGCTGAGGTCCTATCCTCAATCTAGAATCTCTGAGAGTTGGGGGTCTATCTGTATATTTTAAAGTTCCATAGGTGAGCCCTGGCCTGTATGGCTCAGTTCTTTGAGGGTTGTCCATGCACCAAAAGGTCACTCACTGCTTTGATTCCTGGTGAGGGCACATGCCCCAGTTGAATCCATTCCCCAATAGGGGACATGCTGGAGGCAGCCGATAGATGTTTCTCTTTCACATCAATATTTCTCGCCCTCTCACTCCCTCTCTATAAAATCAAAACATTTTTAAAAAGTAAAAATAGTCCTAGCCGGTTTGGCTCAGTGGATAGAGCATCGGCCTGTAGACTGAAGGGTCCCAGGTTCAATTCCAGTCAAGGGCACATATCTAGGTTGTGGGCTTGATCCCCAGGGGGAAGAATGCAGGAAGCAGCCAATCAATGATTCTCATCATTGATGTTTCTATTTTTCTCTTCCCTCTCTCTTCCTCTCTGAAATCAATAAAAAATATTAAAAGAAAAAAAAAGTAAAAATACATAAAAGCTCCATAGGTGAGGTTTTGATATTAGAATGCCAATTTCTTCACATCAATAGCCTAAATTCGCTTTTCATTTTACTGGAGTTTTTGTATAATAAAGTTATAGTACTCAGACTTCTGAATTCCATTCCTAAAAAAAAAAAAGGCAGAAGCAATCAAAAGAACATTCTAAAAATCAAGGCTTAAGTAATGGCCACATTTACTTTGAAAATGGTATAAATTACTAAA
Organism: Antrozous pallidus; assembly: GCA_027563665.1. NCBI lineage: Eukaryota > Metazoa > Chordata > Mammalia > Chiroptera > Vespertilionidae > Antrozous > Antrozous pallidus. Next base: position 28,977,731 of record CM050523.1, read on the forward strand.
GGCAGGCATAAAATACCAGCTCCCATAGCAGATTGCACTATGTGACTAAAGATCACAACCAGCTGTAAGCACAAAGGAACTAGTCTCCAACTAAAAGGTATGTCTACTTCCTCAAGTGTTCAGCTTAAAATGCTCAAGTTTTGTTCAAAATCCAAGGCCCCACCTCTAGACCTATGAAATCAGACTCTCCAGAGGAACTTGGGAATTCCATATGTTTAACAAATGCCAGATGATTCTTATGATCAGACAAGTTTGGAAAACACTGTTGATGGACTTTAAAAGAAGAGTTACAAAATTTTGGAGCAGGGTCTCTCTAGAGCACACCCACGCCTTTTTTCCCCCTCTCAGGCGTGCATCTTTACTTTTCTCTCCTAAACTCTAAGGGTCCCCAACAAGGCTTGCAACCAGGGAAGCAATGTGCAGCAGTAGTTCATCCAGTACTAACACCCTGAACCCGTCTCCAAGGCCCCTTTTTCTAACTTTTCAGTGAGCTAATAACAGCTCTGCCTTGGCTCACTTCTGCAACATTTCGATGGAACCAAAGCAGAGTACCACCTATGCGCTCTCCTTTTGCTTCTTCTTCCCCAAGTCCTTTGTTTCACAGTCCCCAGCTTTAACAAATGTACTCTGAAAAATTACACACACATTTTGGAGATGGCATACATACAATAGTTACACCTTTACACTTAAGACCTTTGAATTTTCCCATGACTCACTGGGATTACGCTTGTTGAACAACGATAATGGCAAAATGTCTGATTGAAAATCATCTCTGCTCAGATTGTGTTCTTTTTTGCCAGTGATATTCCATGTGGAACCAGGAGGGGGAATGAAAGTGTTAACTCATAGTTCAGTTTTCAGTTTCTCATACAAATCCTCTTGGTCAATCATGTGTGTGTGCCCGTTCCAGCGATGATAGGCTAGGAGAGCGGCATTGTGAGCTGCAATGGCACTCATTTCCATGGCACTTGCTGCACACTCCATGCCATTGAGGTAATAAAGTCGATCGTGGAGTATGATGGAGGGGCATTTCTCCGGAGGCTTATAGTAAGGATATGCAAGCCACTGCTGCTTCACAACATATTCATAGGACAAAAAGAGCTTTAAAAGTTGCTCGTTAGTAAGAGTTTCCGGGGAAAAGGACTTCCAAACAAAAGTCCCATCTGCTGATGGTTGAGGATTATTATTTTCTCTTACAGCGGATACAATTCCAATGCTATTGATAAACAAACGTGAATTTTCAGTGGTTAAGATTGTACTGAGACCAAATTCATCTAAAGCTCTGGAGCTAAAAGAAGATGAATTCAACTTCCCCTTAATAAAAGTTGTCACTATTTGTTTGTAGTATTGATGAAATTCCTCAATCGGAGGATCAAAGTTGAGAAAAGTTATATTGGACATTTTTCGATTCAATGGAGTGGCCACCAAGACGATGTCATAAAAGTCTGAATGGGTCTCAGATCCAGTTTGGTAGACCACTTCATACATTTTTGTGGGGTTTCCTAAAAGAAATAAGGAAGCATACATTTCTTTAGTGTTTCTAACATACTATGTTTTATGTCTCCTAAAAATAATTCTATTTCTTCTTAATTGTTTATAATCCTAAGGAATTAAAAACTTTATCAAAGAATGCATAAATAAGTGGAACAACAATTTGATGATTCTATCTCTCTCAAAAAAAAAAAAAAAAAGTATTAGGAAAACTGTCCCAAACTGAGGCCAATTTCCTACGCAGAATAAAAATAATACAAGTACAAAATAAGGAAATTTTACTTTTGAGAATGAAATTTTTTAAATCCAAGGAATCATGCCACTGTACTTGAGTACATTTAGGAATATTTCCACACGGCGTAACACATACAATTTAAAATTCCATCATTTGGAACTGAGTGAGAAATGGAGGAAGAGAGGTTTTTCTCCCTGAGCAATTATTTTCTACAGGGGAAATCAGGAACAAAAAAATAGAAATTCAAGCTCACCTGACTGCTTGGTTCTTGTTTTCTCTATGTACATTACTGAGCCAGAGATAAGGTTGCTTTTGGAAGCCTGAAGGAGCCTTGAACAAACAAGTTTATTGCCACCTTCTACTGCCCAAAGGCCAGAATCAGCACCAGCTAGTGACACTGCTCCTGTCAGCAGGAGGAAAAAATGTGTTTTAAATTCTTACTCTGTAAGGAGCCTCCACCCACTCTCCCTTCCCAATTAGGTGAGTTCTGCTCCCAATGTCTCCACACATTGCCAAATGGCTCCTGGGGGCAAAATCTCCTCCAGTTGAGAACCATTCAACTAATGAAAACTAAGGACACTCTCCCCATAAAAATGCACATCTAACCGAAACCGGTTTGGCTCAGTGGATTGAGCTTCGGACTGCGGACTGAAGGGTCCCAGATTCGATTCTGGTCAAGGGCATGTACCTTGGCTGCGGGCACCATTTCCTATGGGGGGTGTGCAAGAGGCAGCTGATCGATGCTTCTCTCTCATTGATGTTTCCAACTTTCTATCCCTCTCCCTTTCTCTCTGTAAAAAAATCAATAGAATATGTATTTTTTTTTAAATGCACATCTACAATTTTGCCAACAATGCCTGAGGTTTCACAGAGAAAGGTATCTTCTCCAACTCATGGCTTAGGTCAGAAGTAACCATCACATCAGGTACGCCTCTTGTGAACCGATTGTATAACCTTTCCAAGCAGTGGCTTACCTACAAAGCCATTGATGTCCATGCTTTGGCCATAATTGACCCTATTGATGGGAGCAATCATTTCATCAAGGAATTTCTCAGAGAAACCTGCTTTCTGTAAGGTTTCAAGAAATGTCCGGTTAAGCATTCCAAGGAAGTCGTCCCCTCCTAGAGAATGTAGTAAGTTTTCTACACTACTGAAGGCATAGTCATGAGACTGGTAGCGGTAGATCCTTTTTAAAAAGAGAGAGAGAAATGATCATTAAACATCAAACAAGATAGGGGTAAAGGGTGCATAAGTAAGGGAAATAGCATCATAAGAATCACTGACTTTGCCGAGACCGGTTTGGCTCAGTGGATAGAGCGTCGGACTGCGGACTGAAGGGTCCCGGGTTCGATTCCAGCAAGGGCTTGTACCTTGGCTGCGGGCACATCCCCAGTAGGGGGAGTGCAAGAGGCAGCTGATCGATGTCTCTCTCTCATCGATGTTTCTGACTTTCTGTCCCTCTCCCTTCCACTCTGTAAAAAATCAATAAAATATATTTTTAAAAAAGAAAAAAGAATCACTGACTTTCATGTTTCTCTTTGATGGGTTTCTACTTATCACTCCACACACTCCACACGGTCAGTCAGCGGGTGCAAGCAGGGCGGGCACAAATGGAGAGGCAGCAGTGGGAGCGGGGGACTGCCGGCAAAGAGGGGGCCAGGGACCTCGGTGGTAGGGGCCAGGAAGGGAGGCAGAGGATGGGCCAAGACCCGCACCTGTGCCCACTGCAGCCTCGCAGCCTACACTTCCTTTCAAGATGCTCTACATATTACTCCCTAATATTGTACTATTGCTTCCCTCCAGCTGGAATACAGTTCCCATTCCTAAACAGAGAACAGCTACACTTCCTGCAGAGCTTGAATCACACCTCCTCTGCAAAGTCTTGCCCAACCTTTCAGACCACAGTTATATCATCTCCCAAAATCCCATAAAACTTAGCACCCATTAGGGTAGCCAATGGAAGTACATACAAGGCCAAAAGTGGTAAGGAATTACAAATTTATTAGGTCATCTGGAAAACCAAAATGGCACCAGCACCAGCACCCAAGGATGGGGAGTCAGCGGTTTTAAAGGACTGTAGGCGGGCTTTCTCGTCAGGGAACTCTCTGGGTGGGTCTGGATCCTGAGAAAGATAATGGCCTTGTTAAGTGGAATGTGATCTAAGCGAAAGGGAAGGCCGGCTGTGAAGTGATCTAAAGGTCAGTTCCCAGGGGAGGAGGTATCACTTCAATATCTGATCAGTCCTAACAGCACCCTTGCCACTCATGCCTCTCATTCAGCACTTAAATACTACATTGTATGACTTCATTTTCAGAAAATACCACCTGACATATCTCTGTACTTTATGGACTTAAAAGAATGTCCACATAAATTAGTTCATACAGTAATTCAATAGATACTTTTTCAGATTCCAAGTGATACAAAAATGAGAAAGACATGGTTCCTTTCCTTCAAGGAGCTTACAGTTAGGAACAGGTAATAAGGTACATGCACAAGAATATGAAAAAAGGAAGAAATAAGTGCCAAAGAAATATCTTTATCAGTGATCAAGAGAAGAGAATTTTACATCAACTTTCTTCTCTAAAATAAACTGTAAATTTTTAGAGAGCAGGCACAATGTCATATCCATTTTATTTTATTTTTTTAAATATATTTTATTGTTTTTTTACAGACAAGAAGGGAGAGGGATCAAAAGTCAGAGAGAAACATCGATCAGCTGCCTCCTGCACACCCCCTACTGGGGATGTGCACACAGCCAAGGTACATGCCCTTGACCAGAATCGAACCTAGGACCCTTCAGTTCGCAGGCTGATGCTCTATCCGCTGAGTCAAACCGGTTTCTGTGTCATATCCATTTTAATATTACCTACTGTCTACCAGTGTACTGTACAAAATGTTGAATAAATTTTTGTGGGGAAAAATAATATAAGTGCCAAAACTGAGAACCTAAATAATTCCTTCCCAACATATCATTTGGTCTCTAGGTTCTAGGAACTTGGAAAAAGTAGGGTGAACTTAGAAAAATAACTGACTGAATATCTCATAAAATGAAGAGTGTATAATATAAACTGACCAGTGGCTAATGGTCAGCATGACAAAAAATAATATATGATGTTATAAAAAAATTATTCCCTACCCAGTGGCATGGCTAACTGATTGAGCATTGACCTATGAACCAGGAGGTCACAGTTTGATTCCGGGTCAGGGTACATGCCCAAGTTGCAGGCTCAATTCCCAGTGTGGGGCATGCATGGAGACAGCCGATCAGTGATTCTCTCTCATCACTGATGTTTCTCTCTCTCTATCCCTCTCCCTTCCTCTCTCTCTAAAAATCTATAAAAACATATTTTTTAAAAAGTTAGACATGAATGCGCTGAAACCCGTTTGGCTCAGTGGATAGAGCATCGGCCTGTGGACTGAAAGGTCCCGGGTTCGATTCCGGTCAAGAGCATGTACATTGGTTGCGGGCATATCCCCAGTAGGGGGTGTGCAAGAGGCAGCTGATCGACTGTTTCTCGTTCATCAATGTTTCTGACTCTCCCTTCCTCTCTGTAAAAAATCAATAAAAGATATTTTTTTAAAAAGCTGGACATGAATAATTGGCAGTTTCTGCTAATCAGATTGCTCATACAGCTCTTTTTCTTTTCAAACTACATTTGTGTAACTCTTAACATTTGCTCATTCATTTACTCACTCAGCGATTCATGGAGCATCAGCTTTGACCCAGCAACGTTGTAGGCGTCAGGGATGCAGAGGCCAGTCAACACAACAAAGAGAAAAAACAAAAACAAAAAACCTGCCCTAATCGGACCTTGTTTTCTAGTTAGAGAAACAGGTAATAAGAACATAAATAAATGTGAGGAAATGACATAATCTAGAGGATGATAAATATTGAGGAAAGTAAACCAAAACGGAAGATCAGGCCCGGGCCCAGTGTGGCTCCGTTCACTGTGCACTGTCCCGTGCACCGGAAGTTTGCCAGTTCAATTCCCAGTCAGGAGTCAACCAATGAATAATACATAAATGAAATGAACAACAATGCAATGTTTCTCTCTATCTATCTATCTTCCTATCTTCTCTCAAATTAATAAATTTTTTAAAGTCAACCAGTGAGCCTGAGCTGGTGTGGCTCAGTGAATAGAGCGTCGACCTGTGAACTGAAGGGTCCCAGGTCTGATTCCAGTCAAGGGCACATGCCCAGGTTGTGGGCCAAATCCCCAGTGGGGGGCATGCAGGAGGCAGCCAATCGATGTTCTCTCTCATTGATGTTTCTATCTCTCCCTCTCCCTTCCTCTCTGAAATCAATAATATATTTTTTTAAATCAACTAGTGAATGCATGAATGGGTGGAGCAACAAATCAATGTTCTTTTTTCTCTCCCACCCTTCCTCTCCTTTCTCTAAAATCAATAAATTTTAAAAGGCACAAATTGGCCAAAACCAGTTTGGCTTCGTAGATAGAGTGTCAGCCTACGCCTGAAGGGTCCCGGGTTCGATTCTGATCAAGGGCAGGTACCTTGGTTGCAGGCACATCCCCAGTGGGGAGTGTGTAGGCGGCAGCTGATCGATGTTTCTCTCTCATCAATGTTTCTAGCTTTCTGTCCCTCTCACTTCCTCTCTGTAAAAAAAAAAAAAAAAAATCAATAAAATATATTTTTTAAAATAAATAAATAAAAAGGAACAAATTATACATACAGGTGGGACTACATCTGATACCACTGGAACTGGAATTTCCTGCTGAGTGTGTAGCACCCTGCCACCTACCTTCTTTAAAAAGTGACTGCCTATCTCTACACAAATTCTACTTATTTTCTTTTTTAAGTGTTAGAAATTTTATTAAAATTAACACTCCACAAGGTCATACAAATCAAATTGAAAAAAATTCCAGGCATACAAACTATCATCTCTGTTAATGTGCCATCTTTCATCTTCAAATGTCAAAAATGAACTTGTTTTAAGGATACAAAAAGTCTTTAGAAAGTCAAATCCACTGTCCATTGGTGTTGAGTAAGAAACCTGTTGTCTACATTCAATTCATGAAATCCATTTTTAAAAGAACCCTGTCTTGCTGTATATTATCACAGCACTGATGTATTCCCCACTGAGGACTGCCAAGTTGATTTCTCAGCAGTAGGATCTATTTGGAACTCTTCAAGCTGCCTGGATATAAATGCTTCCACCAATATCTATTCCCCCGTACTGGCCTTTTAGAGATTCCATCTCAAGATTCACCTTTTAGCTATATAAATTACAGACTTTCCCAAAGATTTACTATATCCTCAAAAATAAAAACTCCAGTCTCAGTCTTCAAAATGGTTTGTCTTTTTTTTTTTTTTCAAAATGATTTGTCTCAAATAAAAAAGCTATATTTGTTCAGAACGAAATTTAATTTTAAGCTCATAAGATACCAGGTCCGAACACAGCTGATGGGACCTCGAGGTCACCCAGAGGATTCCCCGGTTGAGCAGCAGGCCTGGCGGCTAATGGTGCCTCTGCCATGGGACCCAGGCCCTCCCCGCACAGCTCTCCACTGGTGGCCCTGCCCCTGCGACCATCTGCAGCGAAATGCTCCATCCCCTACTCTGCCCTCCCTCCTTCCCCTTGGCCACCCCCAGCCTCAGGTCCCCGTGCCTCTATATCTTTTCTTAGTTATGGATTTATTGAATCGCTCTACTAAAATGTATATCTTTGAGGGCAGGGACATGTTCTAAGTTGTACATCCTTGGGACCTAGAATAGTGCCGGGCACTTAGCAGGCACATATGACATGTAATTTTTACCTTTTTAATAATTATTTTATTATATTGGAATAGTCATAGTAATGAAATACTAATAACATTTATAAGTTCAATATCTCTAGCATCTAGTCAGCCTGGGGTGGGAAGTGGGGGTGGGCTAGAAGGGGTCAGTGAGGGGAAAAAGGGGACATATGTAATACTATCAACAAAAAAATTTAATCAATCAATTAATTAATTAAAAATAGTAAACTTGCCCTGGCAGGTAGCTCAGTTGGTTAGAGCATCATTCCCATAGCCAAGGTTATGGTTCCTTCCCTGGTTAGGGCATATACAAGAATCAACCAATGAATGTATTAATAAGTGCAACAACAAACTGATCTCTCTTTCTCTAAAATTAATAAATAGAAAAAAATTTTAAAAAGTAAACCGGCATAAAAATTAGCACATGCCAATAGCCTTGGAAGAAATAGGTTGCATTTTTCAATATTACACTGGTTATCTTATGTTATTTTTCCCAATTACCAAAGCAATGGACGTTCATACGCACAGACAATTCTGAAAATACAGAACAACATAAAAAATAAGTAAAGAAAAAGAGGCACCCCCAGGTCAGTGCTGGAATTTATTATCTTAATTTAAATTCTTAGGGCACAGAAATGACACCCTACCTCAGGCTGCTGGCTCACTAAAACTTCATGTCACAACTCAAGTCCCCTTTTCTGATCCTTTCCACAAGCTCTTGCACAGTGAAGTGAATAAGAGTGAGGACTAGAGTCAGCCTGCCTGGGGAGAATCTCCAGCTCTACCACTAATAGGTGGGTATACTTGCACACTTGAAACTTCTCCATGCTCCACCTTCCATATCTGTAAAAAGAAGCTAATAAATAGTACCTATCTAGAGAGCTATAATGAGAATTCAAGTTAACATTTGTAGAGCTTTTAAGAGTGTTTAGCAATACTAAGCAAGCATTTGCAAAATACATTTTCAAAAGCAAAAATAAGCTACCCTTTTAATTTCCAAGTGGGTAAATGGTCTGCGTACTGAATACGAAACTTTTTGCCTTACAAATAAGCCTTCCAGTTAGGTACAGAACTGTCCCAAGAAACCATAATTCCTAATGATCATCTACCCAAAAGGTCTTAGGGTTAAATGGAAGGGGAAAATATTACCTCATAAACTTGTCCAATACATCCTCTACCCACATGTGCATTCGAAGGGGCTGAAATCCATACTGCCAAATTAGTTTAATTATGTTAATTATAAACCAGCTGCTCTCCTCAAACACCAGAGTATCTCCGTTAGAGACCCCTATTAGGCCACCAGAACTCTGAACAGTAGAGAGACCTGCAAAAACAGAGAAAGGGTAGCCAAGTCAGTAGGTTCTATGCTGATCAATTGAAAGGTAATCTGAACTTATTGGGGACACTCTGAAGTGAATTCTGGGCTTCCCCTTGTTCTCCAAGGAGCACTATCTTTTTTTTTAATATATTTTATTTATTTTTTACATAAAGGAAGGGAGAGGAACAGAAAGTCAGAAACATCAATCAGCTGCCTCTTGTACACCCCCAATGGAGATGTGCCCACAACCAAAGTACATGCCCTTGACAGAAACAGAACCTGGGACCTTTCAGTCTGCAGGCCGTTGCTCTATCTAATGAGCCAAACTGTTTTCGGCAGGAGCACTATCTTTAGAATAAGTGCTATCATACACTCACTACACTGTCCAAAAGCAAATTCTCTTAAAGATGGGTCACCCTAACAGTTTGGCTCAGTGGATAGGGCATCGGCCTGCAGACTCAAGAGTCCCAGGTTCACCTCCGGTCAAAGGCATGTATCTTGGTTGCCGGCACATACCCAGTGGGGAGTGTGTAGGAGGCAACTGATCAATGTTTCTCTCTCTCTCATCGATGTTTCTAACTCTCTATCTCTATCCCTCTCTCCCTTCCTCTCTGTAAAAAAAATTAATAAAATGTATTTTTTTAAAAAAGATGGGTCATTTAGATATATCAAAATTAGGCTGGCTATTTTTAGTGTGAAGAGACTAAAAAGTCAAAGGAAAAAGCCAGAGTATCAACTGAATTCAACTTAGAAACAGCAGACACAAATCTTTGCAGCATAAACTGCTCCTGGCATGGAGAAAAGAGGCTCAGGATCCATCCATGGGAGATATGGAAAGGAGGAATCCTAGTCCTGTGCAAATATCATTTTGCATAACTGGGTATTTCAGATAACTGGGAGGAGGCCAACATTACCCAATATTCCTTGAGTAAAGAGCCTGCAGAGGCTTGCCAGATTTCCCTCACAGCCTCTCCAGCGTCTGTGCTGGTAGGGGAGTAGTCAAACTTCTGGTTTCTAAGCACATGTCCGTACCCACAGCTATGTGAGTGACTTCAGGCAGACACAGGCCTCTGAGTCTCACTTCCCCTAATACAAAATGAGCTCACTGGGTTTCTGCTAACTCAAACCATCCTTTGACTCAACAGAAACTCACAGGTTGAAGAACTGACAACAGCAACCATCCCCATCCCCCCACACACACACACCATGGCTGTAATTCCAGATAACTTAAGATACTGATGATAGATAACTAGTGTCCCATTACAGGAGAGTGCCTCCTCACTTAGGCAGTAACAACTGGTAGAAAGAAACTGAGGAAACAGTTTCACCAACTTGTCTGTAAAAGAATTAGCAAAGTGGAAAAGTTTCAGTTCCCTATGATGGATGCTCACACCGAAAGCTGCACAGTTCTGAAGCCAAATTACATACCCAGGTCCTTGACAAAACGCTTCATGTGCAGATTTAAAGGATGGATGACAGAACCTCCTGCTTCATATTCTTGCCCCTGTAAAGTAATGGTGGCCAGGCGGCCCCCCACCTCTCCTCTTTCAAACAGGTCAATCTTCACATCTTTCCCAAATTTCTGCCGCAGGTAATAGGCTGCTGAAGTGCCACCAATTCCAGCTCCAATTATGGCTATGGAGGGGGGGAAAAGGAAGTTTAGTTCACTCTTACCAGCTTGGTGGGTTTTGTTGTTTTTGAAAGACCATTAAGCAATCACAGATGTTACTGAAGGCTATTATGAACAATCAGGGAAGCCTGGATATGGGAAGGCCAGCAAGAGTTGCAGTGGGGGGAAAAAAAAGAGTTGCAGTGAAGATAGTATTCTGAATCGACACAAACACTGACCTCGAACAAAGGCGGCAGTAAATTAACTTGCAAACTCACATTAATTTGCCAGATGCCCAAAAATTCTCACAGTTCTTTGTGTAAAAGCCAGTGGGCCTGCACCACCTTTTTTGTGCCCAACTCATGGGAACGGAGGAGATGGGGCTGTCCAGCAAACATTTTAAATAAAGTGGCCGCCATTTTTGCCTAGATTTGTTGTTTCATTACTCCAGACAGGATAATGACCCCAAAGAGCAGTTTTAAAGGGAATAAGAAACAAAGCAAAGCAAAAGGAATAAGAAGCGAACACACAAAACGACTGAAAGTAGAGAGAGTGGGTTACTTGGGCTCCGTAGTAATCCCAGGCAGGGAAACTGTGCCAGCCAGGGGCCCCTGAGAGCAGGCTTCCCGCAACACAGCGGGGAGGGGCAGGGGTTTCACCCCAGTAAGCGAAGCAGACGGGTCAGCCTGTTGTCACCGCTCCGCGTGCTGGGTCGGCGCGCGCCTGTCACTGCGGAGCAGCGCGGGAGCGGCCCGCCGCTAAAGACCACCCAGAAGACCGGCCTCCCAAAGAGCAGCAGGGGAGGGCGGCGAGGGGCGCACGGTCTCCCCCTACCGAGACAGGAGCTGCAGAGACGCTTGGGTCCCCCTTCCACAGCCCATTCCTCAAGTGGGCACATGTCCATGTCCGGTCTCTGGGGCACCGAAAAGGACACTGAGACGCGAACCGGCAAGACCGCAAGCGCGACCTAGTGCGGGGCCTGGTGCACCAGGCAGCTGCCGCCGCGCAGGGCGCACTCCCGCGCCGCCTTCCGCGCCGCCCCACGGTCGCCTACCGATCTTGTCCGGCGGGGCCTGCAGCTCGGTGCTCCCGGGACACACCCAGCTGCACAGCAGCAGCCACAGCCCCAGAAGCGAAGAGACGAGTTCCCCGGCCGCACAACTCATGTCTCCCGGATCGCTGCACTCGGGAGACCCGGAGGGCCACACTGAGCTTCAGCTCGCGGCTGCGCGGCAGCGTGCTCCGCCCGCCCCGCCCCCCGATCCTGGCCCCGCCCCCGCCCCCGCCCCTGGCCCCTCTCTCTTCCTGCTCAGGTTCGCCCCTTGCCAGCTCCCTGACACTTCTCAGTTCCACCCAGCCCTTCCAGGAGCTCCAAAAAGTCTACCCTATTTCAAAGCCACCGGAGGAAGCTCACCCAAGCTCTCCTTCCTTCCCATCTGTTTGGATGAAACACCTTATTTCTTCACTAAGGACCTCTTCTGTCCTTTTAATCACGTTCTCTCAAACAGTCCACACAGCTAATCCCTGTCTAAAACAGACCAGTGGAGCTCCAAATACTTATTGATCACTATGTTCCAGGAATTGTTGGATAACAGACGAATGGGTAAATTATGTTATGTGAAAGGGGAAATGAGGGCGACCTGGGATGGGCTCCAAGGTGAAGGAAGTGAAAAATAGTGCACCCAATTATATGGTGGAACATTATGCAAAGCATTAAAAAGAATGTAGGACCTGTAGCTATTGTCCTGGTATTGTTAGGTGAGAAAAATTGGTGGCTGAGTGAAGGGTACTATACGATCTCATTTCTGTGATTAAAATACCCCATCCATCCAGATACCCAAAAGAAAATAAAAATCAGTACATGAATATGAAGAACAGTATAGGTGGAAGGAAAACAAGTTGTATAAAAGAAAGGTTGAAGCTTTTTCACAATAGGTTTTCCACCAGAACACAGATGTGATGAAAACCATGACTAAATCAAAGCCAAAATGGGAAAGGAAAAGACTCATTTCAACTTCGTCATGAGTGAACAGGCAGATTCTGGTAAGTCCACCACTACTGGCCATCTGATGTATAAATGTGACGGGAACGACAAAAGAACTATCGAGAATTTTGAGAAGGAGGCTGCTGAGATAGAAAAGGGCTCCTTCAAGTATGCCTGGGTCTTGGATAAATTGAAAACTAAACATGGGCGTGGTATCGCCTTTGATATCTCCCTGTGGAAATTCGAGACCAGCAACTATTATGTGAGCATTATTGATGCCCCAGGACACAAAGACTTTGTCAAAAACATGATTATAAGCACATCTCAGGTGGACTGTGCGGTCCTGATTGTTGCTATTGGTGTGGGTGAATTTGAAGCAGGTATCTCCAAGAATGGGCAGACCGGTGAACACGCCCCTCTGGCTTACACACTGGGTACAAAACCACTGATCGTTCCTGTTAGCAAAATGGATTCCACTGAGCTGCCGTACAGCCTGAAAGATATGAGGACATTGTTAAAGAAGTCAGAATCTACATTGAGGAAATTGGCTGCGATGCTGACCCAGTAACATTTGCGCCAATTATCTAGTTGGAATGTTGACAACATGCTGGAGCCAAGTGTTAACTTGCCTTGGTTGAAGGGATGAAAAGTCACCCGTAAAGATAGCAATGCCAGTGGAACCACAATGCTTGAAGCTGTGGATTGCATCCTACCACCAGCTCATCCAACTGACAAGCCCCTGTGTAGGCAACCTATAGGATGTCTATAAAATTGGTGGTATTGGTAGGGTCCCTGTGGGCCTATTGGAGAAAGGTGTTCTTAAATCCTGCATAATGGTCATCTTTGCTCCAATCAATGTTACATTGAAATAAAGTCTGTTGAAATGCACCATGAAACTTTTAAAGAAGCTCTTCCTGGGGACCATGTGGGCTTCAATGTCAAGAACGTGTCTATCAAAGAACGTCATTGTGACACTCATTATTGGGAGCCTCTGGCTGCTCAGTTCGGGTGATTATCCTGAACCATCCAGACCAGATTAGTGCTGGATATGCACCTGTGCTGGATTGTCACAGCTCACATTGCTTGCACATTTGCTGAGCTGAAGGAGATCGACTGTCATTCTGGAAAAACGCTGGAACATAGCCCAACGTTTTTTAAATCTGGTGATGCTGCCGTCATTGATATGGTTCCTAGCAAGCCCAGAATGCTTCTCTGACTATCCTTCTCTGGCCATCTTGCTATGGATGTAATCAAAGCAGTGGATAAGAAGGCAGCTGGAAGTGGCAAAGACAGCAAGTCTCCCCAGAAAGGTCAGAAGGCTAAATGAGTATTATCACTAATATCTGCCCTCCCAGTCTTAGTGGTGGAAAAGCAGTCTCAGAATGGTTTATCTCAATTGGCCATTTAAGTGTAACAGTAAAAGACTGGTTAATGCTTATAATGCATTTTAAAACCTTCAGAAGAAAGGAGAATGTTTTGTGTGGACCATTTGGAGTTTGGGGGGGGCAGTTTTTAAGTTATTAGTTTTTAAAATTAGTTCTTTTTAATGGAAACAATTTGACTAAAAATCTGTTGCTTTTTTTTTTGTTTCTTTATTTGTTTTTTGAGAGAGAGAGAGAGAAGCATCAATGTGAGAGCAAAATATCTGATTTGCTGTCTCCTGCCGCATGCCCCCTACAGGGAATGGAGCTCACAACTGGAGTATGTGCCTTGCCCAGGAATCCAACAGGCAAACTTTCTGTGCACAGGATGATGCTCTACCAACTGAGCTAGCACACGGGCCAGGGCTGTCACAGAATTGTGAGACCATTAAAACAATGAGAAATGTGTGTGTGTGTGTGTGTGTGTGTGTGTGTGTGTGTGTGTAATTTATTGATTTGAGAGTGAGAGAGGAAGGGAGGGAGAAAAACATTGATTTGTTGTTCTACTTATTTATGCATTCATTGGTTGATCAAACCCACAATGTTGAAATAGGGTGGTTTTTAGTTAACACTTTAACTTTCTATGTACTACTTAAGAAAAAGACTTAATAGTTGCCCATAATCTATGTCTGATGTTATATCTGCTGATACTTTAGAACTGGATAATTCTGTTCATGTTTTTTCTGGGTAAACTTTGCTTTTTTCCATTTTGTCTTAAGGGGCAGAATCTGGTTACATAGCAGATTGTGGTTGCAACACTAAATAAGGTTAGGACAAATAAGCAAAGGTTAACTAGTTTATAAAGGTCAAATTCTGTTATATTAAAGTCCACAGGTTGCATATAAAATGTTGTAGTAACATCAATATTGAATAAATGTGTTGGTATGTCAAATTTTAGTTGAATGTGAATTCATATTTACAAATACTGAGGTAGTTTAAAGAACCTAAAATGAGGTTTAAATAGTATTAAGCACTGTCTTCCTACAGTTAATTGTATCCAGATTGTAAAGAAAATCAATAATAAGGGAAAGAAAAGTTGAACTTGAAGAAAGGAAATAGAAAATTCAGTGCAAAAAAAAATTCATTTACTGAACAAATATTTATTGAGTTCCTTCTAAGTCACAAGAAATATTCTAGGTGAATGAGAAAAATCAATGAAGAAACCCAATTTTAAAAAATATTTATTCTAGCCAAGACCGGTTTGGCTCAGTGGTGGAGCGTCGGACTGCGGACTGAGGGGTCCCGGGTTCGATTCCGGTCCAGGGCATGTGCCTTGGCTGCGGGCACATCCCCAGTAGGGGGCGTGCAGGAGGCGGCTGATCGATGTTTCTCTCTCATCCATGTTTCTGACTTTCTGTCCTTCTCCCTTCTGCTCTGTAAAAAAATCAATAAAATATATTTTAAAAAAATATATTTATTCTAATGAAGCTGACATTCTAGTGAAGGAAGACAGATGATAATTAGAATATGTAAATTATATAATATATAGAATGGGATATGAGGAATGGGAATGGATGACAATTTTAAATATGAGGGTCAGGGTAGTAGGCCTTATTAAGTTGGATGCCATTTGAGCAAAATTTGGACCAGGCAAATATCCGGGGAAAGAACTTTCTAGGCAAGAAGAACGTCTGGTGTGTTTAAGGAACAGCAAGGAGGCCAGTGGAGCAGAGTAAGGAAGAGAAAGTGGAAGTGTTAATGGAACAAGAGGCAAGTCATAAAGAAAGAAACACTTCTACCCACTAGTAAGAACATGAAAATACAAAGATTAAGTCCCCTTTTTAAAATGTCTTTATTCATTAAGGTATTACATGTGTCCTTATCCCCCAACTGCCCCCCAATACCCCTTCATTAAGTCCTCCTTTGCACTGCATCTAGAAATTACAAAGAACTAAACTATGTGTGTCTCTTACTTTCCTATTTACAAATTTCATTATGCCCACAAAATCTCAATGCATTAAGCCTACTATTTCAATTTCTGTTGGTTGATTAGAATTGGCCATGTAAATCACCTTAACAACTAGCATATTTGGAAAATTTCATTTCTGCTACTGAAACCTTGGAAAAGAATTACTGAAAGGACACAGGGAAGAGATAGTATAAAAGACTTGCAACGTGGGAGAAGTGGGAGGTGGACCAAAGGCTGTGTTAGTCTCCACTCTTGGCCTTTAAAATAACGCTACTACTGAACGAAATTCAAAAAGATTTTAAAATATTTATTTATTTTTATTGTTTAAAATATTACCCATGTCTTTTTAAATTTCTTTTTAATCATGGGGGGAAATGTGACCTCATATATGACAGGTAATAATAAGATAATATAACAAACATTTATTCACGAGTGTTGCTTAAAAAAGTAGTCTCCCTAGGAAGCAAAACACTAAGATACTCTCCTTCAGCAAACTCTAGCCCAGCTTCTCTCTGAGTCCTCCTTTTGAGTAGGCCTCAACTTTGGCCTATAAAGATGAAAAAACAACTGTCAGTTTCTAACAGCTCAAAGCAGCTTCCTTGGGATAACCTTAGCCCCTCTTAATGTGCCTGTCTGAGAAAATTCAAGCTTCCCCAAATTATTGACCGCTTGTCCCAACCAACACATGAAGAGAGAGCCCTGTGTCACAATCCCCCACATCTCCACCCCCATCCCTTCTTGATTTTTGCGATCTTTTACTTCCCTGACTTTGTTGGCCCCTGCTCATCCCCCTTCATTTCTTCATTCTCCCTTTAAAGGACCCAGTCACTTCTGTGCAAATCAGTTCATACTGCACTCTTTTCCTCACTGTAATAGTATATTGTGATTACAATGTAAACTTCAGTGTCTGGCTTTGTTTATCTTTGACAACACTCAAATCTATAATTCTGTCTCTGCTCCGTGTCTTTTTTCTTCTTTTAAAATACCTTGAAGAAATTCATTTTTATACCATCTTACCTCTTCACATCTCATTTCTTTCTTATTCTAAATAGTCTACATATTAATTCTGTCTTAGACAAGACAGGAAATTCAAAAGTGATATAAGAAAATATAAACATACTTAATGGCATAAAAAACATTTTAAGATGCCTAAAGAGAGAATTTTAATTCTACAGAAATAGAATAATCAGTTATAAAAATATACATACCAGCCCTAATTGGTTTGGCTCTGTGGATAGAGCATCGGCCTGCAGATTGAAGGGTCCTGTGTTCAGTTCTGGACAGGGGCACATGCCCAGGTTGTGGGCTCCATTCCCTGGGGGGTACGCAGAAGGCAGCAGATCAGTGATTCTCTCTCATCATTGATGTTTCTATCTCTTTCTCTCCCCCTCTCCCCTCCTTTCTGAAATCAATAAAAATTAAAAAATATATATGTACCAGAATGCTTATTGTAACATTGTTTATAATATGAAGAAAGGAATAACCTGAATGTTCATCAATATTTTTTATGATTATTTATACAATTTAGCATTGAATAAACTGTGGCACATTCATTCTATGGAATATGAAGCAATTATTTTTAAAATTAATTATATCTGTATTAGTTGACTTGAAACCATCTATAATGTACATTTAAATTTAAAAAAGAAACTTGCAAAGTAATATCCATAGCATAATCACATTCTTTTAAATAATAAAAAATAAACAAGTACTTATATATAAGTGCATCTGTATGCATATAAAGTAAGATGTGGAAGCTTACAGACTAATTTGTTAACATTAATTAACTCAAGAGAGGGAGAATGAGGGAACTATTAACCTTTCCTAATTTGCCTATTTTGTTTCACTTGTCTCAGTGAGCATATATGACTTTGGCAACTTTAAAACTTTAATAAAAAAAAAACTTTAATCAACTTTTCAACAAAACTTTATTTTTTTAATATATTTTATTGATTTTTTTTTTTTACAGAGACAAAGGGAGAGGGACAGAGAGTCAGAAACATCAATGAGAAAGATACATCCATCAGCTGCCTCCTGCACACCCCCTACTGGGGCTGTAGAGGCAACCAAGGTACATGCTCTTGACCAGAATCGAACCCGAGACCCTTAAGTCTGCAGGCCGATGCTCTAGCCACTGAGCCAAACCGGTCAGGGCAACAAAACTTTATTAATAAATATACTATGCTATATAATAAAAGGCTACTATGCAAATCGACCAAATGGTGGTACAACCGTTGACTATGATGCCCACTGACCACCAGGGGACAGACCAGACACTCAATGCAGGAGCTGCCTCCTGGTGGTCACTGTGCACCCTGGTGGTCAGGGAGCGACACTCAGCCAGAAGCCAACCTCACCAGTGGGCTCATGGCTGGCAATCACAGTGGCAGAGGCGGGAGTCTCTCCTGCCTCTCTCACGCCTCTGCTGCAGGCAAATGGTAAGAAGCAAGGGGTCCTGGCCTGCAAGAGTCCCAGACTGGTAAAGGGATGTCTGACTGCCGGCAAAGGGTCCCGGACTGCGAGAGGGCGCAGGCCGGGCTGAGGGACCCCCTCCAGTGCACAAATTTCATGTCCAGGCCTCTTGTACAATAAATAAAACAATATTTAATAGACTTCTTAAAGCCCTATTAAATACAATGGAATTTTATTTGGCTAAAAAAAGGAATGAAGTATTGATGCATGCTCCAACATGGATGAACAAAAAAGCATAATGCTAAGTTCAAGAAACCAGTATCAAAAAAGCAAGTAACACCCTAATCAGTTTGGCTCAGTGGATAGAGTGTCAGCCTGTGGACTCAAGGATCCTGGGTTCAATTCTGGTCTAGGGCATGCGCCTTGGTTGTGGGCACATCCCCAGTTGGGGGTGTGAAGGAGGCAGCTGTTTGATGTTTCTCTCTCATCGATGTTTCTGGCTCTCTGTTCCTCTCTGTAAAAACTCAATAAAATATATTTTTTAAAGAAACCAAGTAACAAATGACTGCATACATTACTGTATGATACTATATACATTACTGTGATTCCATTTACTTGAAATGTCTAAAATAGGCAAATCTATACAGTCAGAAGATTGGTGGGCTGCAGAGTGGGGTGGGATGGGGAATAGGGAGTGACTGCTAATTGATGAGGGTTTCCTGTTTGGGGTGATGAAAATATTCTAAAATTCATTGTAATGATGGTTGCAAATCTCTGTGAATACACTAAAACCACCAAACTGTACTTTAAATGGACAAATTGTAAGTTATGTGAATTATATAAAAAAGCTGTTAGCTTGGCTGGTGTGACTCAGTGGTTTAAGAGAAGCATAGACCAGGATTGATTCCCAGCCAGGGCACATGCAGGGGTGGGATGGAGGGAGCGAGGGGTGACAGGCTCCATCCCTAGCAGGGTCGTGCAGGAGGCAGCCAATCAATGATTCTCTTTCATCATTGATGTTTCTATTCCTCTCTCCCTTTCCCTTCCTACCTCTGAAATCAATAAAAACATATATTTTTAAAAAGCTGTTAGAAAATACTATCCACCATTAACATTTGTTTTATTCATCCTCAAAAACTACTTTATATCTTTAAATAAAATCCAAAAGATATGCCACAGATTCCAAAGACAAATCTAAAAATGGAAATCCAAACGTATCATAGTCTAAAGGAACTACTTCAAAGAAGTTATCACAGTTTTGGATGTGCACAACTGCCTATGTTTAAGAAATATTTCACATGATTTATTAAATGTAATACAAAATACCTAATTAGTACACTAACCCACATTTCAGAGCACTTATTTTTCTGCCTCCCTTCAAAGAAGGCTGAAATTTATATATCTTATGACTCATTCGGTTTTAGAGTTCTTATGGCCAATTTGTATTAAATAATTATTTAAAAAATATTTTCCAATGTACATTGAGTACGCCATAAAAATGCAAATGAAAAGAAAAATTTGGCAATAATCTATAAAAATTTTCCTGGCTCTCAAAAATCTGGTTAACACAAACAAGACAAATTCTTCTAATGAAATTCTTACTAAAAAAAAAATAGGTATACATTATAGCTTTTTATTATTTTAATTAAAATTATTGGAGTGACACTGGTTAATAAAATTGTGTCCACCACCCAAAGTCAAGTCTTCTCTCACCATGTATTTGATCCCCTTTACTCTTCACCTCCTTCCCCTTCCTTTTGGTAACCAGCATACTATTGTCTATGAGTTTTCGTTTGGAAACTCTTACTTTTTAAAATAAAAAATATTTTTAATTGAATTTGTAATATTATCAACAATAAAAATATATTTTAAAAATTGAGACTCTTCTATACAGAAAAAAATAGAAACAGCCATTCATTGTATTTGGGAAGACAAATTTCTTATATCAACGAAAAATAGCAGGTTATCAACTCTCAGGCTTATCAATAAATAAATAAACAAATCATCCACCTCTGGGATCAAATGTTTGTCTTTAGTCCTAGGATATTTCAGCAAGTTTAACACTCATCAGCGCCGCTGGTGTAGTGGTATCATGCAAGATTCCCATTCTTGCGACCCGGGTTCGATTCCCGGGCGGCGCAGTTCTCTTTACTCTCGCTGCGAGATAACTTCAGTTTATTAAACCTTCCTTTTTCCTGAAGTATTTACGATTTTTAATTCCCATGAAAGTGCTTCTGTCATAATTTACTAGTTGAAACATTCGAATCTGAAGAGGGAAGACAAAAAAGTTTCAAAAGACAAAACAAGTCCTGAAATAGTTAAGCCTTACGCCTGCGCAGTGGGAGAAATTCCTAATGTCGCGTGGAGGGGCGTCTGCGCAACAAGTGAACCTATGGTCTGAGGTGCCGCTTGGCGGCCGGAAGGTTGAAAGTGCAAGATTATTCTGCGCATGCGCGGCCCGGGTCACTTCGCTGGCTGCTCTTAGGCTCCCGGCTCGCCGCCATCTTGTATTGGGGCTTCATTGTTCGTGCTGGGCCGGGCGGTGTAGTGTAGTTGCCGCCGGAGAAGGAGGCGGGATAACCTCTGGTCCGCCAAGAAGTCCCGCTATTCTGCAGCCAGAGCCACTCAAACGTTTTGGGAGGTAGTAAAGGGTAGGGAGCTGGACCCAGAGGCGCCGCCGCGACAGCAGCAGCCATGGAGGACGAGATGCCCAAGACTCTGTGAGTCTGAGGCAACAATGAGGGGAGGCGGGATGGTGGTCGCTCCGGAGGGAGGCCCCGGCCCTTCGCTGCTCCCTAACCTGTTGTCCTCAGTAGACGCCCCGGTACCACGACTCCCTCTCTTTAGCGCACACCTGACCGCTTAGGGACCCACACCCGGGCTGTGAGAGGACGAGGCGGAGGGAGTGGGGGGCTCAGCCCCCGGCACGAAGCCCTTCACTTCACACCACGGGGTGGCCTTTGGCCTCGCCACCGGCCCTCTGCGCCCTCAGGCCTGGAGAAAAGAGTTTTTCATTCAAACCTCTTTTTAGAACTCGGCGAGCCTTCCTTTTGTCCCATGCTTTCCTTCTCCTTTTTCCCGCCCCCACTTCATTAGCTTTTTTTTATCTTTATAGCCAACTGCCTTTCATTTTACTTTGATTTTCTCTCCTGAGACTCTTCCTTCCTCCCCCCCCCCCCCTTGATTTTCTTGAGGCTGCTTGTATTAATTTTCAGTGAGTTAAACTTTATTCTCGCAGTTGCCTACTGGAAAAACAGCCAAATGATTTTTCGTTAACCTCTCTTTGGATTCACTTGTATAACTGCCTCCCCCAACCAAAGAGCCTAAACCCGGACACCCTAAGGGTTTTGAAAGTGCTTTTGAAAAATGAAAATATCACCTGGAGGTATATATCAACCGAGGGGAAGTAGATATAATGTATTTTTATCATCGTTTGCTACTGTTAGGATTGACATGTTGCTGAAGGAGCAGGCAGCTTTTATGAAACAACGGTTGATAAATAATTTTAACATATATTTAGTCACCTCAGAATTTTTACAGTTAGTGTTAAATTATTTCAGCTTTTCTTTGTTGTGTGGTTTTTTTCACCCCCACAGCATCCTCCTTTGTTTTTCAAAGTATGTTGGAAGAGTTGATTCTGTCATTGTTACTTTTCTGGAAAAGAAGAAAAAGTCTGATGAGTATTTTTACATATCTTTTTGTTTGAATTCTTAAAATACTGACAATTGGAGAACTCTATACATTAAAAACACAATTTTAGGTTTCTTTCTGCAACTCTAGACATTAGAGTTCTGAAGTACAGTGTAATCATTTTTTCCCATCACCGAAAGTTTCTATTTTGTAATCTGTATGAGAAATAATAGTCCCACTTGTTTTCTTAATAGATTAAACTTTTTCATAGTTTACCTGATAATGTTAGTTACCGTAAGTATCTTTTTAATAGGATGCAGCAATTAGTGTATGACCGTGGTTTCTTTTGAAAGATTGTATCTGTAGGTGAATACTCCCTAGAAAACTATTGGCCCATAGTTTATGGAAATCTTTTTTTCCTCTTGCCTCTTTGCCAGAAGTATGATAGCCAACAGCATATTGAGTTACACAATGCTCACCTTTTATAATCTCCAAACTTAAGATTCTTAAATTATTTCAAATTTTTCAATTTCAGAAACTCCCAGGAATATCTGGGATCTTACCCTTTTTAAAAGCATGTGATTTGGGAATATCAAATAATGAAGACAACTTCACCTTTCTCAGGCCATTCTACAAAAGCAGTGCAGGGAACCCAACCAATGGCAGGAGGAATAATGAAGGAAGGTTTATTCAAACAAATACCTGGAGTGTTTATGATTTGCTAGGTTCTATGTAAAGTGTTTTACCTGTTTGTTTAGTCCTCATCAGAACTCTGCAGTGGGGAAAAGTTAAAGTCACCCAAGGGCATAAACTTTTTTGTTCATTTTCCTGCAACTCTTATGTCCTCAGCTCTTACATGTATAACTTATTTTGCCCTGTATACTTCACCAGGACACCCATCTAAGAACCTTTTTCCCAGAGTAGTCCGAGCTCTCACGTGTCCTACTATCTCTGCTTCTGCAACCTTCCACCAACGCTCCCATTCTTCCAGGAAGCCCAAT
The DNA here is from genome assembly GCA_027563665.1 of Antrozous pallidus. NCBI lineage: Eukaryota > Metazoa > Chordata > Mammalia > Chiroptera > Vespertilionidae > Antrozous > Antrozous pallidus. Next base: position 29,000,497 of record CM050523.1, read on the forward strand.
CTAATTAAATATGAGTAGTTGCTAAACCCTAAAATTTCCCAGCAGTGTTTTTACTTTTAATATAAAATGTTTGTTTTAATGACCCTGTAAGTATCTGATTTGTGGTAAGTGGTCAATTAATTTGTTTTAAAAACTGATACAGTTCCAAGCAATGAACCCAGATATTACTCATTCTTGGATGTAAGATATCGTCTGAATCTCAATATCATCCATGGCACCTAAATGGCTCAAAGCAAGCATGTCAAACTCAAAGACTAACACGGGCCAAATAAAGGTTTAAGTTTATGTGGGCTGCAAAAAAACAAAAGTTTCAATTTTCACAGAAATATAGGTTTATTTCAATAGAGACATCCATGCTGAATACAAAGGGCTGAAATAAATGAGTAATTGTTAACGTAAAATAATAGAGTATTTTAATAAAAATATTTTTGCTTGAACATTAACTTACAGACACAGTAACTGCACAAATAACCATAATGAAAATAAACCTATTTTTTTCTACAAAAGTGAAATATTTCCCTTGTGCACACCAAACAAGTCAGTACAAGACTAATGAAGTGGCAATCAGCTGCTAAAATATTCGCTGCTAGTGCTAGTGGAGAGAAATGGTGTGCCTGCACGTAAAGCATTTAAGGGAAATGAATGCAACACAATTATAGTAATCAGTCATTAAGAGAACATTGTAGTTCATTATTAATTATGTACAACAGGATATTGTAAAAAATAAGTTATGGAATTTTTATTAAAACATTTCTTATATACCATTATATTGGCTGGGCCACAAAAATATTAGTTGTGGGCTACATATGGCCCACGGGTCGCGAGTTTGACATGCTTGGCTCAGAATATGCCTTTATTTTCAGCAAATTCGTGTTCAGCATCACCTTGCTAAGTTAGAAATATTTAGTATTAGTAAATACTAATATTTAGTATTTTAGTACTTTGAAAATATATTGTGAGAAGTGGGTTGATTCCGGAGATATTTTGAAAGTAGAGCAACAGCAATTGCCAGTGGTTTGGATGTGGGATGTGAGAATGAAGTCAACAATAATTAGGTTTATTTACCAGTGTGTAATTTCAGTCATTTAAAATGATACTTTGTTGTAAAATGTAAGTAAAAATGAGAACATGAATATCTAGGATGTCCTTAGGCATAGTATTAGATACATTTGTTCATGCTGGTTTATAAATATAGCCTGATCTCCAAGTGAAGGTGGTCATAGCCCATAACATAAGAGGGTTTCAGCTATCATACAGACTGTCCTTTGTGAAGAGTAGACAGTTGTTTATTAGTAAAGTTATGGCTTTGACCGGTTTGGCTCAGTGGATAGAGTGTTGGCCTGCGGACTGAAGGGTCCCAGGTTCAGTCCCGGTCAGGGGCCATGTGCCTTGGTTGTGGGCACATCCCCGGTGGGAGGTGTGCAGGAGGCAGCTGATCAATGTTTCTATTGATGTTTCTAACTCTGTCCTTCTCCCTTCCTCTCTGTAAAAAATCAATAAAATATGTTTTAAAAAAATAGTGTAGAATGTGTGTGTATAGGCAAAGGTAGGTTTACATCCATATAGAAATAATATAATAATAAAAGCATACTCATAACTATATACCTACATTTGCCTATATAAGTGCTTATATACAGATAAAAGCATTTACTTTTCTATGTAACTTCATAATTAGTAAAAGATGCACCTTTCCCCTGAACTAAAGTAATTCAGGCAAAATCGGATAATTTCCTAGCAAAACGCAAATATTCAAAAGTGATTCTGTGATATTAAATGTAAAGATATTTATAGGGCATTTACAGTGTTCCAGGCAGGGTTCCAGACAGTAGATATCCTATATAATAAAAGGCTAATGTGCAAATCGACTGAACAGCAGAATGACCAGTCTGTGATGCGCAATGACCACCAGGGGTCAGACACTCAATACAGGAGCTGCCCCCTTGTGGTCAGTGAGCTCCCACAGAGGGAGCACTGCTCAGCCGGAAGACAGGCTCATGGCTGGCAAGCGCAGCAGCGGTGACGAGCCTCTCCCACCTCCATAACAGTTCTAAGGATGTCCTTTGAGGACTCCCAGACTTCAAGAGGGTGCAGGCCAGGCTGAGGGACCCACCCAAGTGCACGAATTTCATGCACTGGACCCCTAGTATAAATAAAAATTTATCAGATTTATCATTAGCTAAAAATCTATTCATAGTTATTAAAATTTTCACAGAGGCTTCGTATCAAATATGCACTCTTTAGTAAAGTTATCTTTTTTGTTTAAAGTGTTACAGATGTCCCCTTCTTTTCCCCCATTGACCTCCTCCACCTATGTTTTTATACAAGAACTAGAGGCCTGATGCACAAAATTCGTGCAAGAGTAGGCCTTCCCCCAGCTGCTGGCACCAGCTTCCCTCTGGCATCTGGGACCCAGCCTTCCCTTATAGACCTGGCTTCATCCAGAAGGTCATTTGAAAGGATGTCTGATCTAATTAGCATATTATGCTTTTACTAGAGGGCCCAATGCACGAAATTCGTGCAAGAGTAGGCCTTTCTTCTCCAAGCTGCCAGCACCGGCTTCCCTCTGGCACCCAGGAACCAGGCTTCATCTGGACAGTCGTCCGGAAGGATATCCGGATGGTTGTTATGTTGTTTGTGCTAATTAGCATATTAGCTCTTTATTATATAGAATTATTATAGAAGATTGTGGCTCAAAACAACTCATCACAGCTTTCTGTTTTGTAAATGTTTTCTTCAGGTTAAATTGTCTAGAGCTGTAGTAATATAAATTAATGTATGTTTTAGAATCCAGTTTTATAACTCTGAACTTAGTTATCAGCTTTAAAAATATATGTTAAATTGATATGAAATTCTATCTCTGGCAGAATGGTAATTTTTCATTAATAACTTTTTATTCTGAAATTTTTAAAACAGAAAAGTAACAAAAAATAGTACATTGAAGAGTTACATAACTTTTGTATGGATTTATCCATTGCTAATAGCCAAATACTCAAAAGTAATTATGTAGTTATTGTTTTTTCTGACCCATTTGAGAAAACATCATTACACTTTTGGTCTATTTTAACATATATTTTCTAAGAACAAGGGCATTCTCTTACACTAGAGGCCCAGTGCACGAAATTCGTGCATGGGGGGGGGTAGAGGGAGAGGGGTATGGTCCCTCAGCCCAGCCTGCACCCTGTCCAATCTGGGACTCCTCGAGGGATGTCAGACACCCATTTAGGCTTGATCCCAGGAAGATTGGGCCTAAATGGGCAGTTGGACATCCCTCTCACAATCCAAGACTGCTGGCTCCCAACTGCTTCCCTGCCTGCCTTTCTGATTGCCCCTAATCACATCTGCTGACCAACCTGATCACCTCCTAACCACTCTCCTGCCAGCCTGATTAATGCCTAACTGCTCCCCTGGCAGCCTGTTTCCCCATAACTGCCCTCCCTTGCAGGCCTGGTCCCTCCCAATTGCCCTCCCCTGCTGGCCATCTTGTGGCAGCCATCTTGTGTCCACATGAGGGCAGCCTTCTTTGACCACATGGAGGCAGCCATCTTGTGTGTTGAGAGTGATGGTCAATCTGCATATTACTCTTTTATTATATGGGATAGAGGCCTGCTGCATGGGTGGGTCGCTGGTTTGCCCTGAAGGGTGTCCTGGATCAGGGTGGGGGTTCCCTTGAGGCATGGGACGGCCTGGCCCAGGGGCCTGTAGTGGTTTGCAGGACAGCCACTCCCTCTGGTGACCCAAGTGGAGGCCCTGGTATCAGGGATTTATTCATCTTCTACAATTGAAATTTTGTAGCCTGGAATGGAGCCAAGCCTTCTGCTCACTCCGTGGTTGCCACCATTTCTGTTGGGATTTATGTATCTTCTATAATTGAAACTTTGTAGCATTGAATGGAGGCCTAGGCTGGCAAGGGCAGGCAGAAAGCTTGGCTTCATTGCTGGGGAAACCCAAGCCTCCCTCCTCCTGTTTGTGGCCACAGCATCTTGGCTGGATTTATTTGCATATTCATTCCTGATTGGCTTGTGGGTGTAGCGGAGGTATGGTCAATTTGCATGTTACTCTTTTATTACATAGGATAGCCATGATATAATTTTCATATTAAGGAGACTACATTGATACAAATTTTTTTGTTGTTTTTTTAAATATATTTTATTGATTTTTTACAGAGAGGAAGAGAGAGGAATAGAAAGTCAGAAACATCGATGAGAGAGAAACATCGATCAGTTGCCTCCTGCACCACCACCACCCCCCCACTGGAGATGTGCCCGCAGCCAAGGTACATGCCCTTGACCAGAATTGAACCCGGGACCTTTCAGTCCAAAGGCCGACGCTCCACTACTGAGCCAAACCGGTTTTGGCAAAATTTTGTTGTTGTTAATCCTCACCTGAAGATATTTTTTTCTATTGAGTTTTTTGGGGTTATTTTGTTTGTTTGTTTGTTTTTTTGTGTGTTTTTTTAGAGAGAGTAGAAAGGAGGGAGAGAAAGGGAAGTATTGACATGAGAGAGACACATCTACTGGTTGCCTCCTGCAAGCACCTAGACCTGGGGCTGAGGATTGAACCTGCAACCTAAGTATGTTTTCTTGACACTGGAATCGAACTTGAGGCCCTTTGGTGCTGATGCTCCAATCACTGAGCCTCAGGGGCCACGGTGATACAATATTCCTAACTGATAAACAGTTCATATTCATTATCCAATTGTCCAAGGAAGACATTTTTTATCTTTAAATTTTTAAAAATATATTTAAAAACATACTTTTTAAATATATTTTTTAAAAATAAATATTTAAAATATATTTTATTGATTTTTTTTTTTTTTTTTTTTTTACAGAGAGGAAGGGAGAGGGATAGAGAGTTAGAAACATCGGTGAGAGAGAAACATCCATCAGCTGCCTCCTGCACACTCCCCACTGGGGATGTACCCGCAACCAAGGTATGTGCCCCTGGCCGGAATTGAACCCGGGACCCTTCAGTCCACAGTCTGATGCTCTATTCACTGAGCCAAACCAATTTCGGCTAAATTTTTTTTATTTTATTGATTTCAGAGAGCGAGAGAAAAAGAAACATCAGTTTGTCACTCCATTTATTTACGCATTCATTGATTGATTCCTGTATGTGCTCTGACCAGGGATCTAACCTGAAACCTTTACCTATCTGCGATGATGCTCTAACCAACTTAGTTACTCAGCCAGGGAGGAAGCCATTTCCTAGTTTATTGAAGTCCACATGCTTTAAAGTTAATTCTCTTCTCTTGTCTTTCCATTCTGCACAAGGTTAGTATGTGATCTCAGAGGTGATATAACATGGGATATTTCAATCCATGTTGCTAACAAGAAATCCATGGAACAGCTAAAAAGGAATATTTTAATGTTATTCCCCAACAAATATTTTGAAAAATAAAAACTAATAAATGTAAGTAAATTATAATTTTGTTTAGTAGTCCAATAGACATAATAGGGAACCTTGGCTTGCAACTGTTCTGAGTATCAATATTTTTATCAGTCAGGATTTTCTTAAATGCAAGCAGCAAAAAATTTTAACTATAAAAGGAACTTATTGAAAAGATAAAGAACGCGTCCTGGCTGGTGTTTCTCAGTTTTTTGAGTATCAGCCTGAAGACCAGTTCCTGGTCAAGGCACATACATGAGTTGCATGTCCAGTCCCCAGTCCCAGTGTGCAAGAGGTAACCAGTGAATGTGTATCACATGGATGTTTCTCTTTGTCTCTCCGCACTACCTCCCCAACCCTGCCTCCCTTCCTCTAAAATTCAATGGAAAAAATATCCTTGGGTCATGATTAACAAAACAAAAACAAAGATAAAGGCGCTACCAAAATTCGTAGGCAGGTTATGGATCCTATCTTGGAAAATGTTCAGGAAAGAAAACTGTCAGGCCAGAGTCCTAATCAAGCAACGGGCCATCCCAGAAAAGATACTAGTACTGAATCCAGTGAGGATCAAATTCACTGACATGGGACTCCATTGCTGTTTGCCACCAAAATGGATTCTCTTCATGCTCTGATTCTTTAAGCCTTATAGGTTGAGGACTGGTATCTCTAATTGATTTAGCCTAGATCGAATACAAAAAAAGATTATAAAACCATATCTACGTTTTTCAGCTTCTATAGAGAAGTCAGGCTCTGACTTAGGATGAGGATTTTTCTAAGAATATATTTGGTGGTCAAAAAAATAATCCTCTAAACATGTTAACTTAAACTCATACTGTTAATGGGAAATCTTTTGGTCGGTTGTTTAGTATGAAACAACTAAATAACATTTATATATAAAATTGAGAATTGGGCCAGAGTGCCTCGGTGGTTGAACATCGACCAACCTATATACCATGAAGTCAGGGTTTGATTCCCAGGCAGGGCACATGCCCGAGTTGTGGGCTTGATCCCCAGTAAAGAGGGATGCAGGAGGCAGTAGAGCAATGATTCTCATCATTGATGTTTCTATCTATCTACCTTTTTCTCTAAAATCAATAAAAATATTTTTTAAAATAAATAAAATTGAGAATTAACTTTGTAAAGTATGGAGCATTCTACAAAGTAAAACACTTGTGTATTTTCTTTTTTTAAAATAAGTATATTTTATTGATTTTTTTACAGAGAGGAAGGGAGAGGGACAAAGAGTTAGAAACATCAACCAGCTGCCTCCTGCACACCCTACTGGGTATGTATTGAACCTGGGACCCTTGAGTCCACAGGCCGATACTCTAGCCACTGAGCCAAACCACTTAGGGCTGAAACTTGGGTATTTTCTGTTGAAAGTATCCTATTATCCTATTAATAAAAGGCTAATATGCAAATCGACTGGACGGCAGAACGACCTGCTGCTATGACATGCACTGACCACCAGGGGGCAGGCGCTTAACACAGGAGCTGACACCTGGTGGTCAGTGTACTCACACAGTGGAAGCGTCACTCAGCCAGAAGCTGGGTTCATGGCTGGCGAGTGCCGCAGCAGTGGCAGGAGCCTCTCCCGCCTGCACAACAGCACTAAGGTTGACTGACGGCCGAGAGCGGACCTAAGCCTTCAGTCAGACTTTCCCTGAAGGCTCCTGGACTGAGAGAGGGCTCAGGTCTAGCTGAGGGTCCCTTCCACCCCCGAGTGCATGAGTTTCATGCTCTGGGCCTCTAGTTTTGTCTATAAAAAGGAGCTGCAGATTTCAAATTTGGTTTTTCTGTCTCAAAGTCCTACTTAGCAAATAGACTTGGGAAGTTATAACAACATTAAGTTTTTAAAATTTTGAGATAGGTATTATTTGAAAAAAAGGAAAAAGTAATGAGATTTTTATTAGTACAAGAAAGAAAGATTTTATCCTTTGATTTCTTTATTATGATATTGTAATGGTACCTAAGGCTGAGAGCAAGTTGTTTCTGTAACTTCCTCTGAAGAGCGTTTCTCTTATCAGCTGTGTATAGAATAAGGTGATAGAGGCTCCTGGAGCTTACATCAAATAAACAAATGAAAGGCAATACAAACCAACCACATTGATTGATTTATTGATTATTTATTTAATTTATTTATTTTGAGAGAAACATCAGTTTGTTGTTCCACTTATTTATTGGTTTGAATTTTGTATGTCCCCTGACTGGGGTTTGAACCAGAAACCTTGGCATATTGGGATGACCTTCTAACCAACTGATATATCCAGCCAAGGCCCCATAGTACTTTTTAAAAATATATATTTTATTGATTTCTTGCAGAGAGGAAGGGAGAGAGAAAGTCAGAAACATCAATGAGAGAGAAACATCCATCAGCTGCCTCTTGCACACCCCCTACTGGGGATGTGCCCCAACCAAGGTACATGTCCTTGATCATAATCGAACCTGGGACCTTTGAGTCTGCAGTTCGACGCTCTATCCACTGAGCCAAATCAGTTTTGGCCCATAGTTCATTTTAGAGTAGCTTAATCTTTTTTTTTTTCTTCATGTCTTCAAATTAGTTAACGTTACTCAGAAAATGTTTCTCAGATGGTAAAATCCAGGTTCTCAAATACTATGCAGTTGTCACTAGGTTAGCTAGCTTTTTCAAAATACATAGATGTTAGAATTAAATTTTCAGAAGAGCCAATTTAAAAAAATGTATATTTTTATTGTTGACAGCATTACAGATGTTCCCCATTCCCCCCACACACATTACCCTCCTCCTACCCCAATCTCCTACCACACCCTGGAAGATCCTTTTTTTTCTTTCTTTTTTCATTTAGACATTGCGATCCTGAGAATTTCTTATGGGTACAAGAGTCAAGTGAGACACAGAAGAGTTTCAGAGAAAGTACAGTTCTCATATAACCTTCACCCATCCTCCCTTAATGTTAACAATTTATATAACCATGGTATACTTATTAAAACTAAGAAGTTAGCATGGCACAATGCAAGGTTTATTCCACTTTCCCCAGTTTTTCCACTAATGTCTTTTTTCTATTCCAGGATCCATTCCAAGATATCATGGTATTTAGTTTTGTCTCTTTATTCTCCTTTAATATGAGGAGATAATTTTAATGATCACGGCACTTTTGAAAGATACTGTTTCTTCACAGTACAGTGACTACTTTTCTCAATATAACACTATTAATTAGAATTGAGTCACTAAGACTATCCCAGACTGAAGGAGAGAGAAAATAAGCTCCACTTCATATGGGAATGCATATCAAAGACTTTGTGGCCGAAGCCGGTTTGGCTCAGTGTATAGAGTGTCGGCCTGCGGACTGAAAGGTCCCAGGTTTGATTCCGGTCAAGGGCATGTACCGTGGCTGCGGGCACATCCCCAGCAGGGAGTGTGCAAGAGGCAGCTGATCGATGTTTCTCTCTCATCGATGTTTCTGACTTTCTGTCCCTCTCTCTTCCACTCTATGAAAAATCAATAAAAAAAATATATTTAAAGACTTTGTGAATATACATTAAAACAATCATTTCATTGGTTGAAACCAGTAATTAGTAAGTATTTTTGGGAGATAATTTAAGGCTCTACACACCCTATTTCTTTTTAAAGTTACATCAACTATAAAATATCCATGGGTGGATTTTGCCATTTGTAGTTACTACTGTGGTATTTTAATAATTATTAGAGTTCTTCAAGAAAAAGCTATCTCTCCTCCCCCATCCAGGATTCAGTCAAATATTATTTATTATATTTAGTTGTCAGTGTCTTTTAAGTCCTTTTAAATCAAGAACAGTCCATCCCCCCCCTTTTTTTAAATATATTTTTATTGACTTCAGAGAGGGAGGGTGAGAGAGAGAAAAAAAAACCCATCAAGGATGAAAATCATTTATCAGCTGCCTCCTGCATGCCCCTCATTAGGGATCGAGTCCTCAACCCAGGTTTGTGCCCTGACTGGGAATTTAAACCATGACCTCCTGGTTCATATGTTCATGCTCAACCTTTGAGCCATGCTGGCTGGGTCTCCCTTTTATTACTTTTTTTTAGAATAATATTTTGAAGAGATCAAGTAAGTTGCCTTATACAGTATCCCATATCTAAATATATGTAATTGTTTTATATGTCCAGTATTTGGTAAGCTTTAGTCTCAATCTAAGCTTGACTAGATTCAAGTTAGACCCTTTTGAGTTGACTACTTCACGGGTGATATTGTATAATTCATATTGAACACACAATCTCTCATTGCTCATCTATAAAGTGATTAAAAGTTTGATCACTGGGTCAAAATGTTAAAACAGCCAAAGCTCTCACTTGTTTGTTTTTTTAATGTTTTTATTGACTTAAGAGAGAGAGGAATGGAAAATATACCCTTGGTAGAGGATTAATAACAAAAAAAGATAGAGACTCTTTTCCCAGAAAAATAAACATTTATACATGTCAGAAAACACGGATTCATTTCCTTCCATTTACCCATTCAACAAACATATATTGATGAAGACACTGGAATAGGTTAAAATGGTAAAAGGAGAAGTATTGAATATCAGGTAGAATGATACTCAAAAAAGCAAAGCCAGCATCTACCCAATATCATATTTTCTAGGATCAGAGGTTAGTATTATAGCAAGTCCTTGTTCTGAAACTCAGTTGGAGAGAAAGAAGCATTATCGCCTATAATTTACCTTGCCTTTTGATTGGAAACTCCAGTGTAGTGTAATCTCATAGTTTTAGTTGATGAGGAAAAAGTTCTTTACAGAAAAATGCTAATCAATAAATTTAGGCAGACACATTAAATTAACTGTGTAAGTCCTATGGGTATTATGCCATGAGTATTTTCACCTAGATCACTTAACTCGGAAGGGAAAACCCTGTTTTAGAAGTGAGAGCTTTCATCCCAGCCAGTGTTGCTCAGTGGATGGACATCGATTTATGAACCAGGAGGTCATGGTTCTATTCCCAGTGAGGGCACAAGCACAGGCTGTGGGGCTTGATTCCCAGTAGGGTATGTGCAAGGAGGCAGCCTCTCTCACATTGATACTTTCTCTCACTTTAAAAACAAAACTATTACCCTAACTGATTTGGCTCAGTAGATAGAGCATCGGCCTGTGGACTGAAGGGTCCCAGGTTTGATTCCCGTCAGGGGCATATACCTTGGTTGTGGGCACATTCCCGGTAGGAGGTGTGCAGGAGGTAGCTGATAGATGTTTCTCTTTCATTGATATTTCTGACTTTCTTCCTCTCTGTAAAAAAATCAATAAAATATATTTAAAGTTTTTTATTTTTGATTTCAGAGAGGAGAGGGAGAGAGTTAGAAACATTAATGATAAGAGAGAATCATCAGTTGGCTGCCTCCTGCGCACCCTGTGATGGGAGTTGAGCCCACAGCCAGGGCATGTGCCCTGGCCTGGCATCAAACCTCATTTCCTGGTTCATAGGTCGATACTCAATTACTGAGCAACACTGGCCGGCCTCCATTGATTTAGAGAGTGGAAGCGGGGGGGGGGGGGGGGGGGGGGGACAGACAAGAGAGAGACATCTATTGGTTGCTTCCTGGATCAAGCCTGAAACAGTCTAACCACCAAGCCAAACCAGTCAGGGCAAGTCTGGATCTTTCAACACATATTTTCCGTTTCTGAGGGATTCTTGGCAGAAGAGTAAGAAACTACAGTTGTTGAGAGTCTACATTCTCTTATTTCAGAAGTGATAAACCTCTAACTCTAACATGTCTAGAGGTAATCTGGTTTCAAAGTCCCATTTTGAAAATTTATTTATAGCCGAAACTGGTTTGGCTCAGTGGATAGAACATCAGCCTGCGGACTGAAAGGTCCCAGGTTCGATTCCGGTCAAGGCATGTACCTTGGCTGCGGGCTTAAAAAAAGAAAATTTATTTATAAACTCTTTAAATAAAGATTATCCTAGTCATGTGGTCTTCTAATAACACTAGTTAAGTTTGCTAGTCATCAATTCATATTATCTATTAAAGACCTCTTCTGGCATCTTCCTACCCTACATATCCACTGATAAGTGATACCCACTGAAAGGTTTTTTTTTATCCCTTTGTGAGCATTTACAACAACTGATAAATTATTTACCTGTGATTTTTCAAAAATTTTTATTGTATAAACCAAAGTAAACCTAAATTGGTTAATGTTAGAATCGTGAATTAAAAATTGAGGAAATTTTATTGTTCTTAGTAATACTGTAGTAATTGCAAAGGTTTCCACGATTGATTGTATAAAATGTTCTGCATATCTAACAATTCATTTAAGAGATTTTTAAAGTAATATCTTTCTAAGGTAAGCCTAGAAACTTGGAAATAAACAACAGGTTTAATTTGCAACATCTTGACTGAAAACACACACTAGCTTTCCCTCTATTAGCAATGTCTAATATACTTGCAGGTTGCACATAACACATCTGTTGTGAAAGATTTTAAAGTTTCAGCAAACTTTTATAAGCTATTCCCAAATAGTGTAGTTTAGAGTAAAGACCTACCTACTCCTAAACTCATTTTTCAATAAGCAACTGGAGAAACTGATCAAAAGAAGCAAACTTAAATGGTAAATATTTTTCTTTGTGTTTCAGATATGTCGGTAACCTTTCCAGAGATGTGACAGAAGCTCTAATTCTTCAGCTCTTTAGCCAGATTGGACCTTGTAAAAACTGCAAAATGATTATGGATGTAAGGGTATTTTACTTTAGTTAACTTTCTCCTTTTTTAATGTATGTTATTTAAATCCATTACTTCCAGAAACTCTCAAATTAGTTTATATAGTCTGAGTGCATAGGGATTTTAGTGAATTTGTAGTGAATCAGTTTTGGACAGAGTTTAATTTGTTTTATTAAATAAAGGAAGAGCAGAACTAATTATTTCTAGAGTAGATGAGAAGTATACACCTTTTTAAAGTGCATTGATGTATCAGAATTGTTTATTTTATATGTCATATCAGTTGATAGCCTAATCAAGAAATTCAGTTATTACAATTAGATTAGGACATTGGGTCACAAAAAAAAATAGACATGTGATTCTGTGCAATATTTGTAACTTTATTTTTAAAGGCCATGATTCAAGTTTCATCCCTCAGACCTTAATGTATAGAAAAAATTAATTAATCTAATTGGTGTTAACCCTGAATCATAACATGCATAAAAAGACATTTAAAATTTTTTTGATGGGGAAAAAAGACAATGCTAATGAGAATCCATTTATCCACAGTCTCTCCTTTTGGTTTTCTTTTCTCGAAAAACAACCATATACCAGTATGTGTATCTGCTACTTTTTTTTTCTATTGTTTTCCAGTTTATCTCTCTTTTTGCTTCATAGTTAGAAAGTAATTGTTTAGCCTGACGGGTTAAACAGGTTGGTTGGGCATCATCCAGTGCATAAAGTTTGCCTGTTTGATTCCAAGTCAGGGCACATGCCTCAGTTGCAGGCTCAATCCCCAGTAGGGGGCGTGCGGGAGATAGCTGATCAATGTTACCACTCTCTGAAAATGAATAGGAATATGTTTTTTAAAGTAATTGTTTAGCCAGTTGGCTTTGTTTTGTTTTCTAAGATTTTAAAATGTCAAACTTTTCTTCTAAGTAGCAGGGTCTTCTGCATTTAATATAAATGTCTTCAATTAATGTTTTTGTTGTTTATTTTCTTTATATTTAATATATCTTTGCCCTTGGATAAAGAAGAAAAGATTCCTGTACCCATAGAGAAAAATAAAGTAGAGACTAGAAAATGATAGAGAATTTAAAACCAATTTTCCCTTGATGTGGGTCTACTTCCTTATCCCAGTAATAGCATTTTTTAAATGTTTACCTGTTATTTTAACCCTGATGCATTATCACAAATGTTAAACAGAAACTTTGTAAAGCACATTATTCTCATTTAATAAATGCAGAATTAAGGCAAAGCTGCCCTGGCTGGTGGGCTCAGTGGTTAGAGTTAACAGAAGGTTCTCAGGTTTGATTCCCATTCAAGGGTGTATACCTGGGTTGCAGATTTGACACCTGCTCCAGTCAGGAGCGTGTGGGAGGCAACCAATCCATGTGTCTCTCTCACATCAATGTTTCTCTCTCCTCCCACCATGTTTCTCCTCCCACCCCACCCTTCCACTCTCTCTCCCCCCCCCCAAAAAAAAAAAAATCAATGGAAAAAATATTCTTGGTGAAGATTTACAGCAACTCTACCAGAAAAAACAAACAAACAAAACAGAAATAAGTCAAAGCAAGCATGTAAATCCAGACTGAACTATCTGAATATAAATCCTCTTCATTGGTTTATAGGCTGCCATTCTCCATGTCTGGGTCATTCTTGATATTGTCGAGTAAAGATCAGTAGGCAAAATGTTAATGACTGCTTGACCTTCAGAAATGACTAGCTGTGTTATTAGCCTTTGCCACTTTGTATAAATTTGGATTAACATTTTGTTTTTATTATTATTAAAGTCTAAATTTCAGTCTTCATATTGTATGGCTGGTGTTCATATATATGAATTTTACACTTCCTGGAGTATTGAGACTGATGATGTGTATGCTTAGATTCATTTTATCTAAAATATAGTTTTTTGGGAGTACAACTACCTAAGGTGACATTCTTTTTCAGTTTATTTCTCTACTCATAAATATATTACTTTTTCTTTGCCTATCAACATTCATCTTTGTAGTAGAATTCTCATTAAGTGTAGTGTTAGTTTGAATTATACAATTTTTAAAACATTTTTATATTCCCTAATGTTTTTAAAATAAAATAATGAGTAATGTCAATATCAATTTATGATTACCTCTTTACTCTAAAATTCTTTTTTTTTTTTCAATCTGCACCTGAGGATATTTTCCCCATTGATTTTTTAGAGAGACTGCAAGGGAAGGAGGGAGAGGGAAAGACAGACATTGATTGGTTGCCTCCCACATGAGCTCTGATGGGTTGGGAATCAAACCTATAACTCTTCTGTGCATGGGCCAGCACTCTAACCACTGGGAAGCACTAGCCAGAGCCTCTAATTTTTTAAAGATCATTACCAATTAATTTTTTAACTATTGTGCTGGAAACAAAATGGTACCTTTATTTTGGCATCACTCTAATCTTTTTAAAAAATACATTTTTATTGATTTTAGGGAGAGAAAGGGGGTGGGGGAGACATTATCATCGGCTGCCTCCTGCACACACCCTGTGTAGGATCCAGCCAGCAGCCCAGGCATGTGCCCTGATCGAATCTAACCAGACACCTCTTGGTGCAGGGGACTCGCTCAGTCCACTGAGGCACACTGGCCAGGCTCATTCTAGTCGTTTACTTTCTCGTTTTAGGAGAGTATAGAAATAATTTTTATTTTTTATTATTATTTTTTAAAATATATTTTTATTGATTTCAGAGAGGAAGAGAAATGGGGAGAGAGAGAAGCATCAATGATGAGAGAGAATCATCGATCGGCTGCCTCCTGCACACCCCCCACTGGGGATTGGGCCCGCAACCTGGGCATATGTCCTGACTGGGAATTCAATCGGTGACCTCCTGGTTCCTGGGTCGAGGCTCAACTGCTAAGCTACACTCGGCTGGGTTAGAAAGAATTTTTAAATACTCTATGAAGTCATTTGATATTTTGCACTGATAGGTATAAGATATTGGGTATTTTTTCTGACTTAATTTACAATAAAACATTCAGGCTTCACATATTATCAAATGTCAACTGCTTGGAACACCAGCAGAAAAGAGAATTTTGAAAAGAATACTAAGCAGCTGAAAAATGATGTCAGAAAGTCCAAATTATAAACCTATTCTAAAACTTAGCAAAGTACCTTTCTAGTTTTCAGAGCCTATTTATTTATAGGCTAAAGATAGTTGGTTGATAATTTCTGCTACTCGCTAAGAGGTAACAAGTCTATATGTACATTTACGTACATAAAAGGTAATATTATGGAAAAGAGGCAGCAAAACCAATACCAAAACTTAAGAATATAGGATACTAGTCAAACTTAACTGCTGTAGTTTAAAAAAAGATTGTATTGTATGATGATGGGGAGAATGTAGCTATATACTCATCTGTCCATAATTAGGACATTTAATTATTAATAAACAATTAAATTATATATAGTAAAACTAGTATAACTTGTTGATAAAGATAGCTTTCTAGCCCTGGCTGATTTGGCTCAGTGGAATGGAGTGGTCAGCCTGTGGTCTGAAGGGGCCCAGGTTCAATTCCGGTCAAGGGCTTGTATCTTGGTTGCAGGCACATCCCCAGTGGGATGTGTGCAGGAAGCAGCTGATGAATGTTTCTCTCTCATCGATGTTTCTAACTCGCTATACTTCTCCCTTCCTCTCTGTAAAAAAATCAACAAAAATTATTTTTTTTAAAATAGCTTTCTATAAAAATAGAACATTTTATAAAATACTTTATTGATTTTAGGGAGGAAGGACGGAGAGAGAGAGGGAAACATCAATGATGAGAGAGATTCATTAACTGGCTGCCTTCTGCATGCCCCACACTGGGAATTGAGCCCACAGCGGGCCACTATCTGGAATCAAACTACCGGAAATCAAATCCTGACCTCTTGGTTCATAGGTCAGTGCTCAACCACTGAGCAACACTGTCCTGGCATAAATAGCTCATTTTTAAGTATTTACTTCCTTATCTAAAGATTTACTTGTGGAGCCCTAGTGGGTTTGGCGCAGTGATATAGCCTTGGCCTGCAGACTGAAGGGTCCCAGGTTTGATTCCGGCCAAGGGCACATGCCCAGGTTGCAGGCTTGATCCCCAGTAGAGGGCATTCAGGAGGCAGCCGATTAATGATTCTCTCATTGATGTTTCTATCTCTCCCTTTCCCTTCTTCTCTGAAATCAATAGAAAAAAAAAAATATATTTTTTTAAAAGATTTACTTGTGGAATGGATCCTCTATTTTCTATTGGCCTGGTAAATGAGTGTTATAATTTTAAGGTAATGGGAGTATACAACTTAAAATTAGCTATTGTGTTTTTTTCCTTCAACAGACAGCTGGAAATGATCCATATTGTTTTGTGGAGTTTTATGAGCATCGTCATGCAGCTGCAGCACTGGCTGCTATGAATGGGCGGAAGATAATGGGTAAGGTAAGCTGTCATAATTAAAGGTGACTTGAACTAGAAATTTGTTGTTGTTAATCCTCAACTTGAGGGTATTTTTGTCCATTGCTTTTTTAGAGCAGAAGGAAGGGAGGGAAGAAAGGAGGGAGGGAGGGAGACACACACGTACCACACACACATAGATGTGAGACACGTTGATTGGTTGCTTCCTGCCCGCACCCTTAATGGAGTGGGGATCAAATCTGAGACTGGTCGTGGGCCGACGTTCTAATCACTGAGCTACACCGGCCAGGCCAAACTAGAAATTTCAGTTGCACAGCCTTGTTTCCTTTTTAGAAACATTATATTCACTTTATCACAAAAAATCACATTATTAAAAAGGTGGGCTAAAGCTTTTAGAGTACATGTTTATTGCACATAATAACTACTAAAATATTTATTGAATTAAATTCCTCAAGCTTGGATGAGACATCTGGGAATATTGGATACTAATGGGGAAGACTAAAAGGCAGAAGTTCATTGGTACTTGAGATAAAAAAGGTTGATTAATTATATACAATAAGTATGTAAGATTAAGATTTGACAATATTATGTGCATAATTGTAGGTTAAATGATAAGAAACTTTGACCAGAACTGATACCTATTTCATCTTAAAGATATACATGCCTATGTGTATACAGATGCAAATCTTGTAATATCTGATTTTGAGCTTTATTTTTATGGAATGTAAATATAGAACAAAATTTTTTTAGGAAGTCAAAGTGAATTGGGCAACAACCCCCAGCAGTCAAAAGAAAGATACAAGCAGTAAGTATATATTATACTCTTTGAACATTTGTTTTTATTGTACACAGTAGTTTTATTGTAAAGCATAAAAACATGATACGTGTTTGCAGTAATGTTTTGATCTTTATCCTAAGATATGATTGAATGTGTTTGTGTTAATAAATTTAAGAACAAATCTAATCTTTGTCATCAGGTAGTACCGTTGTCAGCACACAGCGTTCACAAGGTAATTGTATCTTCTTAAACATAAAATGAAATCTCTTGAAAGGGTATTCACTAACCACCTGAAGTTTTTTTGTTTGTTTGTTTGTTTGTTTGTTTGATATTGGGGGGAGTGGGGAGGGAGGTGGTTGTATTTCTATTTGTCTCTGGCAATATTTTTCCCCCTTCTTCCCAGTGTTGACTAAGTGTGGCTTGTCCACTACTTTGGTGCTATTTCAAGCTCTCTGACCCTTTTGGAGGCAGCTGATGCCTTAGAAATACTTTCACCAACTAAAGGGCAAGATACCCTGCTTCCTTGAGGTCACGATCTGTGCTCCATATCCAGATCTTCTGTTGCTTGAGTTGCTCCTGAAACTGTTTCCCAAATGGCAACACAATATGTTGCTTAAGGCCTGCCAAGTAGGGGTAACTTTTCTTTCCAAATATATTTTGTCAAAATTATTATATATGTCTATTTTAAAATGTTGATACAACTATTTTGTATTTTTTTAAGTGTTTCTTTTCTTGAGCATTGTCTTTTTTGTGTTTTTTTTTTTACTTCACATGGGATCGTTATTTCTCTCCAATGCTTTTTTAATGGCTCTAATATAAAGTGAAGGGATTACTGTTTTCATTTTGTTGCCTTCAGTCTTAGTTCACATGCACATGGATTCACATAAACTGAATGGTGTAATGTCTGGGCAACCAAAACTGTTGGCTTTTGAGAAAACTGTCAAATACTTTAACATCAAACTGTTGCAATGCAAGGTATTTCTTTGCTTGTTCTTCACAAAATATGGTTAAACCAAGTATATCATGTCTAGCTTCAGTGAATTGTCTTAACTGAGGCAAATCTAGTCTACATAACTCACAATACCACTATTTTATTTTAAATTATAAAGCTTTAATATAGTGGTAAACTGATTAAATGTAAATAATTACTATTAAAACAGTAATGAAGTCATTAATTTTTTATGCAAAACATATATTATTAGTTTATTTTCTTAGGCCAGAATAATTGGCTGTAAGCAGAAATATAATTGTCAGATATATCAGTCTTTAGGAGGTATTGTCACCTTGATTCGTTATGTTTAAAATTGATAGAATTTGTATAGATATAGAGTAGTGTTTTACTTGTATGCTACTATAATCCATAAATTATTTTAAGAATAATTTATTGAATAAATTTCAGTATTTTTAAATTCTAAAATTTTGTTTTTCTTTTCACTTCCCCTTACCTTCCCCTTATAAGATCATTTCCATGTCTTTGTTGGTGATCTCAGCCCAGAAATAACAACTGAAGATATAAAAGCTGCATTTGCGCCATTTGGAAGGATATCGTAAGTAATAGAAGATACTTTTAATTAGAAACAATCTTATTTAGAAGTACTTTGAAAATATACTATGAATTTTGTTTATTAATTTTAACACTTGAATATAAGGTATTACATTATTAAGAAAGTATTACATTATTATAGTTAAGAACCAAAGATTGTTTTCCCATTAAATCTTTGGTCTTCAATTATCTTAAAATCTATTTTTCAACTAGCATTAGCTTTTAAGAGACAAATTTACTATTCTACATATTGCTTCATGTATAAGTGTCTTGCTATCTTGGTCATAGTCTTTAGTAAACTTGTGCTGTGACTAAGGAATTTAGACCTTTGGGCACTTGTATGATACCATGTATTTCATGTTAATATATTTTAACAAAAAGAAACCTCATTTTAACCCCCAAAATAGTTACTAAGTGTTAATTTCAACACCAAACCTTTTGGTGGTGTTACTAACAACAACAGTAATAATGCTTTTTAGTTTTTTGGGAAGCTCTTTCCTGCTTGCATTTGTTATTAAATATACAGTATAAGCCCTTTGTAAATAGCTGACTCAAGGTAGTATTCATCATTAAAAAATTCTAATATTTTAAAAAACATGCCATAATAGAGTAAGAATAATAATTTGATAATAGTACTTTTTTGCATGTAATCACTGAATTTAGAAAACAGAATTTTTTAAGGGTTTCTGGTTACCTTATTATTGTTCCAGCTAGAAGAGTAGTAAATTATCTTAACTAAAGCACAAAGGAAACACTAGCTTTGGTTTGGTTTCATGAGCAGACCAACAGCAAAGATGAGGTGATTGAGAAAGATAAGCGCCAATAGAACAGGTGGTGAGTTTTGGGAGTTTTCGTTTGAAGAGTTGTAATTCATTGGTAGGATGATGAACATGCATAGTAAGAGACCATCTTTGGAGGCAATTGGGAAATTACAGTTTACAAAAAGACTCTTTTGTTAGGTGACATTATCCTGTATGAGAACTGATTGGAAAAATAAGTTCTAATTTATTGTTCCCTTTAATCTGTCATAGGGTTTTGATGATGGTTAACTTGCTTTCAAGTATCTAGACTGGAAGGTATTAACCCTTAGCCTCTCAAAGGCTCTATAAATCTCTGTATGCAAAGTGTTGTGTTTGTTTTTCTTTTGGTGTGGAGTATCTTTTGTAAGTTTTAATTCTATTTTCAGAGTAGTCATAAGACCATAAGAGGATTAAAGAAAGATAACCAGGGTCTAGATATTTGCTGCTTCTTCCTTAGAAATCCTTTCAGAAATAAGTAAGAATTAATGTATTTCAAGGCTAACATTTTCTAAAACTTAATTCTGGAAAGAACATTTTCTAACATTTTAACAGGTGATATAGCTATTTTATTAAATAATTTTGATTTAAGTAAATTCTGAAAATGGGAATTTTAGTTTGGGATTAGATCAAGATTATTTAACAGTGAGTTCAAGTTAAATATTCAAATTTTAGTAATTTCATGACTTTTTAATCATGGATCAATAATTTCTTTTTGTTAAATATGTTGGTATCATAATTATAGTCTAGATTTTATTAAGGCCAACCATGATTATTGATATAATAGTTTTTCTTGGGTAAGGCGTTCCCTTAAATTTTGTAATTTTCAGTTGAGGTAATATATAAATAATATTTAAACTTTATGTTACTCAAGCAGTGTGTTCCTAAATTTAAAAGAATCATTTTCAATAGGGTAGCATCATTTTCTGACTTTTTTTGTTAAAGGAGATAAGTTGATAACTATACTACTAGTATATTGAAAGGTTCTTCTGATAGTCTCAGTAGAGATCCTACAACAGTGAGTTATAGAAGACATGCAGTAAATGGTGACCTATTAAAATATTAGTATAAAAAATATAGTACTTTCTCTAATATAGTAAACTTTCTATTCCTTGAGTTTTGGATAATCTAACAAATTTTGATATAGAAGTGAATCAGCTACCAAATTAATGCATGTGTACCTTACAGATAATAAGTATTTTACATATTAAGAAGTGACTTGCATTAGTTTTCCTTTTTTACCACTACTTCTTTGTCATTTTGACCTTAAACATTTCATAAATCACTTCTAAGTTGATCAAAATATGCTTATGTATACTTTAATATAAAACTACATTGCATGGCTTTCTGACTTGGGTTTTTGTTGTGAAAGTGCCTGTTTTGTTCATGTGTCCTGAGAGAACAAGCTTTGTAACATACCTAGCTAACTTAAAAGCAGATTTGCCTGTGAAGCACAATTTGAGTCCAATTTTTTGAGGTATGGAGTTTTAGCTATCATGGCTGGGTTTTTTACTCAATCTCAAATAATAGGGCTCTGGTTATTTTGCAGAGTATCTCTGAAGAATGGACAGAATTGCCCTGGCTAACTACAAGCTACGGTTCACAGTGGATAAATGTTGGCGTGCTTTTTTACTTTCTGACTTTTTAAGATTTTGCTCTTATATCTTGTAGTTTCCAATCAATCTTACATGATTGCTATTTTAAAATTCAGTATAAAATCCTTTCATATATAATTTAAAACTAAAATGTGTGTCTAGTTTTTTTCTTCAATTATTTAGCATTTCTGAAAATGTCAAGTTTTCAGTTTACCAATAGTCCAAAAGGGGGCGGGGGTATGAATTGATCTGAGAAAAGAATTACTTAATTTAGGGAATATACAAGTTTTTTATTCTCTTAGTTTCCAGTTTTCTATTTTAATGATTAGGTAATAAATGGTATCAAATAGCAAGTTATAAATTGCATGGTTAAAGAAAGTCATTCATCTAATGTGCCTGTGAACCCTGTAAGTGGTTAAATAATTCATCTGAATAGCTGTCTTCACCATGCTTAATATTTAAAAGTTTAAAACTTTTTGAAATGGGAAGCAGTTTTTGTACAACGTTATATATACATATTTTAAGAAGTTATTGATTTGCATGTTTATGAAATTAAGCCTCATTTGCTAATACATGATAAATTTTATAGAATAAAAAGTGAATTTGCATTAAAGGTTCATTTTAATGAAGATGAAACATGAAAATAAGTTGTGTGTGAAATTCTCACTTGATATACACAGGAGAGTTTGTAAACCTAAACTTCTGATTGTTCTAATTTCAGGGATGCCCGAGTGGTAAAAGACATGCAAACTGAAAGTCTATTGGCTATGGGTTTTTTGTCTCCTTTTCACCCAATTGTGATCTCTATAAAAAGTGCATGTGGCCATGCTTTCAAGAGTCAAGATATAAAAATACTCATTTTGTTTTAATACTCTTTTCTTTCATTTGCCATTTGTTAATTTCACTGATAATTAACCACCCTCACTAACGGATATGTTCGTTATTTCTGTTTTATATTCCTATGATAATTTAAGAGTAGCTAATAAAATGCTCCAGGAGGGGACTATTTTGTTGTTAATAAGTTTTCACTGATTTTTAGAAAGAGAAGAAGGGAGAGAATATAATAGTGTCCCCACCCCTTATCTGTAGTTTCACTTTCCTTAGTTTCAGTTACACCCATGCTCAACCACTGTCTAAAATATTAAATGGAAAATTCATGAAAATATTAAAGGGAAAATTCCAGAAATAAACAATTCATTAATTTTAAATTGCACACTATTCTGAGTAGCAAAATGAAGTCTCACTCCATCCCACCTAGGACATGAATCATCCCTTTGTCCAGTGTATCCACACTGTACACATTTAACCTGCCTACTAGTCACTTAGCTGTCTCAGCTATCAGCGATAGCAGCATCACAGTGCTTGTGCCAGGTAACCCTGTTTTACTCAATTATGGCCCCACAAGAGGAGTGATGCTGGCAATTCAGCTATGTCAAAGAGAAGCCATAAAGTGCTTTCTTTTTCTTTTCTTTTTTTGTCTTTTTAAAAATATTTTTATTGCTGAGACCGGTTTGGCTCAGTGGATAGAGCGGCAGACAGAAGGGTCCCGGGTTCGATTCTGGCAAGGGCATGTACCTTGGCTGCAGGCACATCCTCAGTAGGGGGCGTGCAAGATGGCGGCTGATCAATGTCTCTTATCGATGTTTCTGACTTTCTATCCCTCTCCCTTCCACTCTGTAAAAAATCAATAAAATATTTTTTTAAATAAATATTTTTATTGATTTCAGAGAGAGAGAGAAACATCAGTGATTTGAGAGAATCATTGATTGGCTGCCTCCTGCATGCCCCCTACTGGAGATCGAGCCTGCAGTCCAGGCATGAGCCCTGATAGGGAATTGAACCTTGAACTCCTAGTTCATAGGTCACCGCTCAACCACTGAACTAGCTATCTGGGGCATAAATGCTTTCCTTTAAGTGAAATGGTGAGTACAAAAAGGTCTTTTGAGAGAGACCCCACAATCACATAACTTAATATGGTATATTGTTTATAATGGTTCTATTTTATTAATTATGGTTATTAGTTTTTCTATACGTAATTTATAAATTAAACCTTATCATAGGTATATATGCATTTTAAGTATATATATAAGTATGGGGAAAAATGGCATATATAGAGTTTGGTATTTGCATTTTTAGGCATAAACTAGGAGTCCTGGAATATATTCCCCACAGATAAAGGGAGGCTACAGTATGTATTTACTGTTTGTATGTCTCAAGAATGACTTTTAGCCTTGAATTTGCCTGTTCTTTTTCTAGTGTAAGCCCACATTTGACACATGCAGACCAAAGCTATACCCTATTTATTTTCTTAAATTGATTTTTAGAGAGAGAAAAGGAGAGGGATAGAGAAACACTGATGGGAAACATTATCGATTGGCTGCCTCAGGCATGCCCCCTACTGGGAACTGAGCCCGCATCGGGCGTGTGCCCTGCTGGGGAATCAAACCAGTGATCTCTTGGTTCATGGGTTGGTGCTCGGCCACTGAGCAGTGTTGGCCTGGTTTCCCCATTTACTTTCAGTTCGTTCTAAGCTGGCTTTCACTCTCTACCACTGTCGACTAACACTGTTTTTCTGGTTCACCTTTGACTTTTGTTTCCTTGGCTCTGTGACAATACACTTTTATAGATTTCTTCATCAATAGCTACTCCTTCTCTGTTACCTTAGCTGGCAACTTTTCCTTTACTCAATTTTCAGATTTTGCTGTTTTTCAGGGCTTTATCCCAGGGTGCTTTTTTCTTCTTTTCTCCCTAGTCTTTCTTTGTGACTCTGATTTTATGTCTCCAGTTAAGTTTACGTATTGTGTCTTCAGTGGAGCTCTTTTTTTCTTCCTCAAACTTGTTCTGCTCCTTCCTCCCAGGTTCTTATTTCAGTAAATGCTAACACTGTCCGTCCTTCCTATTGCCCAAGCAGGAATTTAGTAGTTATCTTTGATTTCTCTCCTTTTACTTATTGTACATCCCCATCCCAGTTCTGTTGACTTCCTTTAGATTACATTCACTACTACTGTACTAGTCCTGACCACCAACATTTTTAAAATCTGGATATTAGCCTTAGCTGGTTTGGCTCAGTGGCTAGAGCGACGGCATGAGGACTGAAGGGTTCCGGTTTGATTCCGGCCAAGGGTATGCAGACCAAAGCTATACCCCATTTATTTTCTTAAATTGATTTTTAGAGAGAGAAAAGGAGAGGGATAGAGAAACATTGATGAGAAACATCATCGATTGCGGGCTCAATCCCCAGTATGGGGTGTGCAGGAGGCAGCCAATCAGTGATTCTCTCTCATGGTTAATGATTTTATCTCTCCTTCTCTAAAATCAATAAAGAAGTATTTTAAAAATAACAAAATAAAATCTGGATATTATATTAGTCTATAAATGTTTTTCTTCTTCTAGCACTAAGAATGGCCTTTTTTCTGAAAATATATTTTTATTGATTTAGAGGGGGGGAGGGGAGGAAAGGGAGAGTAGAGATTACAAAACATAAATGAGAAAATATGAACAGACTGCCCTTCCTGCGTGCCCCATACTGGGGAACAAGCCCGCAACCCAGGCATGTGCCCTGACTGGGAATCGAACTGGTTACCTCTTGGTGCATGGGTCAACACTCAACCACTGAGCCACACAGCCTGGGCATGTCTCGGGTTTGATTCTGGTAGAGGGCATGTACCTTGGTTGCAGGCTCCATCCCCAGTAGGAGGCGTACAGAAAGCAGCTGATTGATGTTTCTCTCTCATCAATATTTCTAACTTTGTCCCTCTCCTCTCTGTAAAATCAATAAGATATATATAAACATAGATCATGCTCAACTCTTAAAATATTTGTTTTTTCTTCTGGCACCTTTTTGTTCACTAGATTCCACAGAAATTACACATCTTTAACATTCTTCTTTCAGGTACATACCAGTCTCTTTGCTGCCTTTACACAGTTTACAGTGCTTTTCCCTCTTCCAGGACTTTCTTCCCAGGTTTTGACTTGGCTAGCTCCTTTTCCTCTCAGTTTCAGCTCAAATGTCATCTCAAAGAGACCTTCCCGAATCATGCTGCCTAAAGTAGATCCCTAGGTCCATAATCTCTGTATTTGCGTTTTATTTCGGTCATAGCATATACAATTTGTAATTACTTTGTCACTTTGGTGGCAGTAGAGCCCACCTCTGCCTCATTCATTAACATATCCCTAACATTTAACCTGCTGTCCAGAACATGATATCTGTTCAATATTTATTTACTTGTTGGATTGTATAAAGTGAGATTTTCATCCATAATAGTTACATGAACTTTGTAATAACTACCTAGGAAGGGCTTTTGGGCTTTGGGCTTTTTCGGATGATTAACATAACCAAGTCTAATACCAAAATAAAAGAAAGAATTTAAAAGTGCCATTCATTGCATTTTAGGTGAGCTATCACATATTGTGTATCTCATAAAGCATTTTCACTCAAAAAACATTTGTGAAAAGCAAACATGAGTTTTCTCTACGGCTAACAGTTTAATATCAACTAATAATGTTTTCTTTGTCATTTCTAATGTTGTGTGAAACAGGATGCAGAAAACGCCATTCAACAGATGGGTGGCCAGTGGCTCGGAGGAAGACAAATCAGAACTAACTGGGCAACCCGAAAGCCTCCAGCTCCAAAGAGTACATATGAGTGTAGGTGTATTGGAGAAGAAAAGGAAATGTGGAGTTTTGGAGGAAAATGCACTAGATTTTAAATGTTAGAGCTGTTCCTGGAGACTTATTGCAGAAATAGATGAGAAGCAAATCAAGACTACTGTTCTAAAATGTACTTAGTTTTCATTTTTGTAATTACAAATAGTAAATATTATCTCTAATGTGAAGTCTCCTATTAAATAGAGAATATTGAGTAATTTTTAAGACATTCTTGGGGGAGGTTTAATCATTAGTCAGATATAATGTATAGCATATAAGCATTTTGTTCAAGGTAGATGTTACTATTACAGTAGTGTAGTTACTAGTAATACTGAATTTCTCTTTCTGAACATTTAATGAATTAAAAATATAAAACTTTCCGTCCCCAGCAAACACCAAACAGCTGTCATATGATGAGGTCGTAAATCAGTCTAGTCCAAGCAACTGTACTGTGTACTGTGGAGGTGTCACTTCTGGGCTAACAGGTATGGGAGCTTTACCTATATGGCCTCTTGAGGTTAATTTTTAAACCGAAAAGTTTAATATTTGTGGATTTTAATATAATTTAATGGGTGTGTTTTTGTGTTTGTTTGTTTTTTGTCTAACAGAACAATTAATGCGTCAGACTTTTTCACCATTTGGACAAATAATGGAAATTCGAGTCTTTCCAGATAAAGGATATTCATTTGTTCGGTAGGAATGGCTTTACAAAAGAATTCCCCCCAAATTATTTTTACATATTTAACTTAGTGTTTTTCTTAAAAATTTACTTCGGTTATAAAGAAATAAAATTTCTCTAGCATTTAGCATATCTGCCACTGTTTTTTATTTTTTAAAATATATTTTATTGACTTTTTTACAGAGAGAAAGGAAGGGATAAGAAAGTCATATACATCAATGATAGAGAAAGTATGAACATCTGCCTCATAGCACACCCCCTATTGGGGGATGGCCCCAACCAAGGTAACTCTGCCCTTGACCTGAATCGAACCCGGGACCTTTCAGTTTGCAGGCTGACACTCTGTCCGCTGAGCCAAACCGTTTTTGGCTCTGCCACTGTTTTTTATTTTTACTTTTTTATTTTTTTAAATTTTTTAAAAATATTTTTTATTGATTTTTTACAGAGAGGAAGGGAGAGAAAGTCAGAAACATCGATGAGAGAGAGACATCGATCAGCTGCCTCTTGCACGCCCCCTACTGGGGATGTGCCCGCAGCCATGGTACATGCCCTTGCCAGAATCGAACCCTTCAGTCCACAGTCCAACGCTCTATCCACTGAGCCAAACCGATCTCGGCTCTGCCACTGTTTTTTAATAGTTTCCATCCTTCAACACAAAGCCAGTAAAACATTTCTCTGTTAAAAGAAATTTCTCCAGCCGAACCAGTTTGGCTAAGTGGATAGAGCTTCGGCCTGCGGACTGAAAGGTACCAGGTTCGATTCCGGTCAGGGGCATGTACCTTGGTTGCGGGCACATCCCCAGTGGGGGGTGGGGGCAGGAGGCAGCTGATGGATTTTTCCTCTCTCACTATGTTTCTCTGACTTTCTATCCCTCTCCCTTCCTCTCTGTGAAAAATCAATAAAATATATTTTAAAAAAAAAAAAGAAGAAGAAGTTTCTCCAGAATTACAGGATCTGAGCGGGGTAAGGGAGAGGATATGCCATTTTATTGATTTTTTTTTATGTGAACCGCCTGGCTCAACTTGATTTTTTTTTAAAAAATATGTTTCTATTAATTTTAGAGAGTAAGAGACAGGGATAGAGAGAGATAGAAACATTAGTGAGAGAGAAACATTGGTCAGCTGCCTCCTGTATATCCCCTAGTGGGGATCAAGCCTGCAACCTGGCATGTGCCTGACCAGGAATTGAACCGGTAACCTCTTGGTTCATTGATCGATACTCAACCACTGAGCCACACCAGCTGGGCTCAACTTGATTTTTAAAAATGTTTTATTTTTAAGTTTTTAAACAATTTATATTGGTGATTCTTAATATTGTTTTCAATAGATTCAACTCCCATGAAAGTGCAGCACATGCAATTGTTTCTGTTAATGGAACTACTATTGAAGGTCATGTTGTGAAATGCTATTGGGGCAAAGAAACTCTTGATATGATAAATCCCGTGCAACAGGTGAGAGGGTTCTTGACTTTGCAAAGTAATTACTGGGCTAATACTAATAATATTGTTTTAGAATGAAATTGTTTATAATCCATGTTAATAAGTTTCTAGTTCATACTAAAATGATAGTATATATAAGGGCTCATCCTACGTGTATTATAGTTCCAGAGTGGTGGCTCATGGATTGCAGTGGTGACATGATGAATGTGACCGCCTCAATTGACTCATACACAGTGGATTTTAAAATGCTCCGACAAACCTAACAGGGTATTAAATTTTTTCTTAATACTTGGTAGATTTATTCACATATTATAATGGAGAACTTACAAGCATTGTTGACTTGATTGCAATAAAAATGTAGTTATATTTATGTTTAGGGCCTTGGAATTTTGCTGCTTTTGTTTTTCCAGGCAGCTTTAGTAGTTAACTTGATTCCACAAAGATTTCTGTGAGGGAATTGTAAATGGAGCATTAAGATAGGAGTAAGAAAACTGAATGTAGAAATAATCTTTGTCTCTTCCTTATTTAAAGGAAACAGTCATGTGAATAGTTTATAAAGCACTAAACATTATACTGAATTTAATATTACTAGAACATTATCCACTGCCTTACAAAGAATATGCTATTCAGAGTATTGTGTCAAGTTATAGTAATATAACCTCACTTTTTTTTTTAGCAGTCACTTTCTAAACTCTTGTTTATCCTTTCATTTTAATTGTAATGATGGCCCTATTTGGTATGGCTATGTATATTAGTTATTTGTGGTATATTAGGACATATAACTTCAAATAATACTAAATTATCTGTTATAATTTTACTTAATAGCAGAATCAAATTGGATATCCACAAGCTTATGGCCAATGGGGCCAGTGGTATGGAAATGCTCAACAAATTGGCCAGTATATGCCTAATGGTTGGCAAGTACCTGCATATGGAATGTATGGCCAGCCATGGAACCAGCCAGGATTTAAGTAAGAATATTAGCTCTTTTTATTTATTATTAATCTTTGAAAATGTGAAGAACTTAGGAAGAGATTTTAAGTAATTAGTAGGAAGCATGGCCCTCTTTCCAAAGCATAGCTTTAACCTTTGAAGGACTTAGTTTACAATAGTTTTTAATTTATAATTTTAGGTATATCTCTTTAAAGTTTTGCCTAGAAATATGTTGCTTTGAGGTATAACCAGCATTATGTGACTAATGGTCCCTTGGCCATTCTTGAATTCTCTTGTTGCTAGTTGCTTTATTCCTTCTTCATTTTTTCTGTGTAAAAAGGTTTATTATTACATGGTAGCTTCTTTATACACCCTAAATTATGCAATTTTACTTAAATTTCTGAAAAACAATCTGAGGAAGTAAAGATTAAAATACTCTACAGTTTTTATTTAAAAAAGAAGCTTGTATTTATAATACTGAAAAAATTTATGTGCTTATATATGCCAATAATTGTTTTACTTTTTTCTTTGAGTAATATAAGTGCTAGTCATCATATCAAATGGTCAGGTTTATTTCAGGAAGTGGCTTGTTCACCATACGTCCAGCCCAGTTGTATAGCATTTCCTTTTATTTTTATTTATTTTTTTAAAAATATATTTTATTGATTTTTTACAGAGCGGAAGGGAGAGGGATAGAAAGTCAGAAAACATTGATTATAGACATCGATCAGCTGCCTCTTGCACGCCCCCTACTGGGGATGTACCCACAGCCAAAGGTAAATGCCCTGCCAGAATCGAACCCGGGACCCTTCAGTCCGCAGTCCGACGCTCTATCCACTGAGCCAAACCGGCCTCGGCAGTTGTATAGCATTTCTTGCTGAGATGAAAGATGAGTTTTTTCCTGAGGTCAAAGGGGATAAATGTTTACAGGTTAAGGGTATTTTTTTTAGTTGTAATTAAACTAATAAGATTAAGCTGTACAAATTAAACCTATGAGGATTGCTTGTACCTTTGCTTTCCTTGGCATAATAATTCTTCTTTTGAGCTAAATAAAAAGACATTTTCTCTCTATATTTTATTTGTTCTTGGTTTTACCTTTCATTTTAATCAGTGGATTTCCCTCCCCTTTTTTTCTTTCACATGCTCTCCCAGTCAGACACAGACTTCTCCGCCATGGATGGGACCAAATTATGGAATGCAGCCACCTCCAGGACAGAACGGCAGCATGTTGCCTACCCAGCCTGCAGGGTATCGCGTGGCAGGGTATGAAACCCAGTGAAAAAGGACTCCAGAATCTAAAGCCAGTGGCTTGAGGCTACAGAGAGTGTAGTAAAGCTGTTGTTTACTTAAAGATTTAATCAAATCAGTTAGTGCAAATGTCAGATACAATGTATTTATTTAAAATGTTCATTTTTTAATCATGAAATTACTTAACCATCCATATTGTTTTAAAAAGAAACAAGATGCTGGATGTCTGCCAATTTTTGCCTTCATTACCTTTTTAAATAAAGTTTCTCAGATCCTTGTTTCAAACACAAATGCAGGGATTGCTGCCACTTTTTAAAAATTAAGAGGCAGAAAATTGCACAATGTTGAACTTTTTCCACTAAAGTAGTGTGCAGTTCTAGTTTGCATTCCTGATATGATTTAAAAACATGTAATATAAATATATAAAAACAAAACATGAAAAACCAAAACTGTGCAGAGTCTCGAAGTTCTTTATAATCTTCAGCTTGTGCACAATTCTGTTTTAAGTCTTTTTACAAAAGTTTGTTTGAACTATCCCATCTCCACTGTTTTTCCCTTTGGGGTTTTTTAATATAAATTATTAGTTTACATCATTTTTGTATCTACATTTTTTCACAAATTTGTCTTGCCTTATTAAAGTTCTGTATAATATACTTAAATGGAAAAACAAATGTTCACTTAGATTGAAAAATTCTCTCAGATGGATTGTTAATTGCATTCATCTTTTGTTTTATATGAGAAGGTGCCTCAAGAACTCCCTGTTGACTTTGTTTAAAAGAATTTTTATCTTCTGTGATAAATTTTGCTGTGTACCAGAAAATATAAAAACAAAAAACTTGTTACTAAAGAAAATCTCTGAAATGTGATAAGTTCTTATGAACTGTGCTAATTTCATGTGTCAACTTCTACATTTACATGTATTCTTTCATTATGTAAAATGTTTTAGCAGTTTAATATTTTGCACAGTTAGCAAACTTTGTATATCATTTCCTTCTTAAAGGTGTCATGCAGAGTTGACAGGAGATTTGTAAGGTTTTAAGTTGTTTGCATGTGATTATCAAATATACACTTTGGTAGTCTTTGAATACAAAGTCATCTGCTCTTGTTTTTTGAGAATTTTTAGACAAAGTTGTATGTAAAGGAATATATTAATTTGCCATTTCCTAGTTTGTATTTACTCAAGAGTAAATCAACTTAATTTTAATATGTACAGATAATAGCTGTGAAACTAGAATATCCTTTTGTCAGGCTTGGGGTTCATTGTGAACTCCAAAATTAGCCTGAAGGACCAGCCGGGCAAAGCATTTTTTAAATATTCAGAGGCCAAAAGATAAACAAAAAAACCTTTAAAATCCTACCTCCTTAAGCAGCCTTCAAAGAGGAGAATCCTCAGTGCAATCATTGTTTTGATTCTTTTGGTACCTGTTTTCCTGGAGTTCCCAATTTTATTATATTTTGGGGTGGCTCCTAGCATTAAGAGATTTAACCTTTGATAGCATTGTTCTAGTTTTGAAATTTCTAGTACATTTCAGAGTCTCTTAGAATAGTTTTGTTTTGTTTTGTTTTGTTTTCATTGAAAGTCACAAACTCCCTTCCTTGACTCACAAAGGGGAAAGGTCCCCAGTATACATATTGGGATGGTCAGTTGTTTTTAAGAGCTTCAGATAGCTCCTAGTATGTTATTTAGGAACAGAAAAGGCCTATATCTCCTCAAGGGGAATAAATGACTCTAAGCTGGTCTCTAAGCCAATGCTCTTGTAAACCAGAGCCCAGGAAAGACGACTCATTTATAATAATAAAAGCATAATATGCTAATCAGACTGGACAGCTGAACGACCTTCCCGACGAAGCCAGGCTGTGAGGGCCAAGGCAAGTTGCTGCAGCTGCAAGGGCTGAGCCCCTTGCACGAATTTCGTGCATTGGGCCTCTACTTAGTATATAATTCTCTGGAGCTCAATTCTATGCAGTTGTACTATGTTTCATTAAGTCACTGTGTATTTTTAAGTGTTGCTACATTAAAAGTTGCTTTATGAAAGATGAGTAAATTTTTTAAATACTTGGAAATTTATTTCCTTGTTAACTTCTGCAGATCAGGGCATGCAACCAAAAGCAGTGTAAGTGAAATAACTCAAAAAATAAAATATCAGGAAGCTATTTTTAAATTATTCTGGCTTATGTTTCTATTTTAGGACCTTTATTTTTCACTGTTTCAGAAATAATTTACTACACATCTGTGGAATGCAGGGTAAATTATTTGGACATAAATAAGCAAAAGTATAGTTTTTCTTTTATTTTGACGATGTCAAGTAGTAACACTTTTTATTAGCCAGTATATTTTTTTATTGCACAAATCTTAAAATGTACATTGACTACTTTCTGGGGGGAAAAAGGTGGTATGATGAAAAGGTTACTACTGAACAAATTCATATTTTAGGACGTTGCTAATTTTTATTTAAATCTTACTCTGAATGTTAAATCACTTAAAAGATTTTTTTTTTTTTTTTTTTTAGTCTAAACTTACTGGCATTAGTATCAGGAAAAGAAATTAAAAATTTTTAAGTGGTTTTATTCTTTACAATATGCATTCAAATTTTATTTTTAAATACATCTGGTACTGTAAAGAACCTGATGTGACTCACATTAATGGGTCATTAATCCAGTATTTTTTGCCCTGACTGTTTGGATATTAAAGTTCCTTTATGTTTTCTATAACTTGTGCGATCTTCAGTGATTATTGTGTGATAGACTTTTTTCTTTTTTGGTCTAGCCATATTGTTATATTCATTCAGGTATTTGTTAGATTTTTTAAAATCTTATTCCTAGAAACCAAAGAGCTGGAATTATTTAGATTCAACTCATTATAAACCAAGATCTCATTTTCCTTGTTGATATTATCTCTCTGTTGAAAATGAAATTCACATTATAGTTTTATTCTCCTGTTTTATCCCTGTGTTTTCTCCTCTCCTTTTGTATCCTCTTCCTTTTGTGTTAGAGTTCTATTACATTTGAGAAGACAGTTGTTAGGACTAGATTGCATATACAAAGAGAGTTAGATTTACTAAGTGCTATTGGTGCTCTTGAGGTGATAGTTTAAAAAATAAAATGGGTTTAAAGGAAATAAAAAGCACACCCTTTCATTGAAAGAGTGATTTCTAAAAATCATTTTCTTGAAGGAGGTTATTACATTTTTTCCGGTCACTGCATTTTACTGTTGTGTTTACAACTTGAAGACTATACCTCTAAAACAAATTTTAATTTAAGGGCCTTAAAATTTATGTGAATGAGTCTCAATTGAAAAGGATTTTACATTACAGCCTCTCAAATTGGAGATTGAAGTTATTCTGATAGTAATTCAACTAAAAAAGGAAAAAGTCTGACTCAGGGTTACAAGGCTAGGATGAAGTACCTTACAGAAAATAAGGATTTAAGTACAATTTTACATACTGGATAAATGAGATCCTTACCTCCTCCTTGTTCAGGTCTGACACATGAACGCCACACTTGTGCACACAAAGGGGATTTGGAGGGTTCTTCTGTGGAAAAACTAAACTTTTAAAAATACATATTTTTACTGATTTCAGGGAGAGAGGGAGAGAGAGAAACATTGATTGGTGGCTTCCTGTATCCCTCCCAAACTGGGGATCAAGCCCGTACGTAACCCAGACATATGCCCTGATCAGGAATTGAACCGTGACCTGGTACGTAAGTCGACACTCAACCACTGCGACATTGACCATGCTAAATTCTTGATAGAAAAAAAGCCAAATGGCCACCAATCCCCCTAAGTGAGTGGGAGCATGCTAATCATTAAGCTCTTCCCATGTACACGAATCTTCCAAACAGGTTTTTAGCCCTTCACTTTTAAATAAGGACAGCCAAAGATAACCAGAAATTGAAGGAAACTTTGATTGTGAAAGGTAGATCTAAACAAAAAGCAACTATCAATCAGGAAACTTCCAAGAACTGTAATATCCTGAGAGGAAAGAAGATGTATTTAAGAAATTGGAACAGTGATAATAGTAAAATATCAGAACAAGAAATTAAAATAGGAATTAATTCACTGACAATATTAAAAGACAAATGTTCTGGCCAAGCTTGGTTGGAGCGTCAGCCCGAGTGCCAGAGAGTTGCAGGTTCATCCCTGGTTGGGGCGTGTGTGGGAGACAACGAATCAATGTGTTTCTCACATCAATGTTTCTCTCTCACTCTCACCTTTCTAAAATCAGTGGAAGAATATCCGCAGGATTAACAAAAGATAAATGTCCTAGAAGAGAAGTCAAAAGTAGAGGGAAAAAATAAACATGGATGGATCAATTCAAAGGTTAATAAACTACCAATAGTAGTTCGCAGGAAAACGAAAGAATGGAATTGGGGTAAATTGATGAAATTATTCTCATGATTGAAAAAAAATTAGCATAATAAATACTAAAGATCCTAACAAAAAAAAAAAAACCACAAAGACCCTTAAGAAGGCATACCATCATGGAATTTTTCGGACACCAGACATGACATGAAAATATTCTAAAATTTATCAGGTGGCAAAAGGTTGAGAATAGTAACACTCAACCGGAAACTAGGTATCAATGGAGTACTGTCTTTTAAAAAGTATGAATTATCCAATTATTCTGTCACAATGAAAATATAATAAAAGCATATTTAGACATTTAGTTCTCAAGGTTTTCTTTAAATTCACTGGTTCTCAGCTATTGGATATACTCAGTCAAAACAAGCAAGTAAGTAAAAAAAAAAAAAGATGTAATGTCTGGAAATGAGATCTAACAGGAGTGAAGTAAATAGAAATCCCAGAGTAACTGCTGTGAAGCAACTTGGCACTTCGTCCAGATTGATGTTCAGAGGGCTAGATTTGATTATCAGACAGGTTGGGCTATACAGATAGTTATATACTATGGAGGACATGAGAAGACTTACTGGTGAAACACAAAGGAAATCAGAGGATAGAACATCGGCCTGAGGACTCACGGGTCCCAGGTTCAGTTCCAGTCAAGGGCATGTACCTTGGTTGTGGGCACATCACAAGTAGGGAGTGTGCAGGAGGCAGCTGATTGATGTTTCTCTCTCATCGATGTTTCTAACTACCCCTCTTCCTTCCTTTCTGTAATAAATAAATAAATAAAATATATTAAAAAAGAAAATCAGGGCCAAGAAAAGGGAAATTATCAGAACAATCCATTTATAATAAGAAACACGCCAAAACCGATTTGGCTCAGTGGATAAAGCGTCCCCCTGCGGACTGAAAGGAATCTGATCTGCCTCATTGACAAACCCTGTCATTCACAATAGGCTTTCCTTAGTTTACTGAGGCGCGGTTTCCCTTAATCTAAAACTGTGCACCACAGAATCAACCTGTGCCCCTCCACCTTCAAATTAATAAGAACGTTTGTTCTCAGGGTCTTGACACCTTCTTGGGCTTTTTTGTCGGCCATGGCGAGCGCCGGAGTCTCCGCAGCTGCTGCTTCACAAGAGAGGTACCAGGTCCGCACCAAATGAGCACACAAGCAGCCCAGAATTGTTGAAAGGTAGAAATTCTCAGATTCGATATGCACACTGAATTCCAAGACGGATAAAGTGAAGTCCATGCTCACATACATAGTCAAATTACAAACTGTCAAAAACAGAGATCTTAGCCCTCGCTGGTTTTGCTCAGTGGATAGAGCATCAGTCTGCAGACTAAAGGGTCCCAGGTCCATTCTCGTCAAGGGCACGTGCCAACTTTGTGAGCTTGAACCCCAATGGGGGGGGGGGGGGGTGTAGCCGATCAATGATTCTCAACATTGATGTTTCCATCTCTCCCTTTCTCTTCCTCTCTGAAATTAATAAAAGTATATTTTTTAAAAACAGATCGTAAAAACACCAGAGGGAGAAAAAAAAGAATACTATAATGATATGACAATTAGATTGATATCAAATATGTCAACAGCAAGTTGAGAAGCCAGAATTCAGAGGAATAATATCTTCAATGTATTGAAAGAAAAAACCAACCTAAAACAATCATACAAGAGGATAAAATCCTATATAATAAAAGAGTAATATGCAAATAGACCAAACAGCAGAACAACCAACCAACCAATCGAAGTGTAATATATTAATGACATGCTAAGGCTGCTCAACTCACTATGACATGCACTAACCACCAGGGGGCAGATACTCTGACTGGTAGGTTAGCTTGCTGCTGAGGTTCAGCTGACTGAGACTGAGTGAGATGAGCCCCACAGGACCTGGGCCCTCCCACAGTCCCTCCCCAGCCTGATAGCCCCAGTGGGGTTCCTCAGCCTGGCCTGCGCCCTTTCACAATCTGAGAACCCTCCAGGGATGTCAGAGAGCCGGTTTCAGCCGATCCTGCAGGCCACTCCCCTTAGGAGAGTGCCAGAGGCAGGGCTCATGGCTGGTGAACACTGCTGCTGCAGCACAAGCCTCTCCCTAAGTGGACTGATTGGGCACAAGCCCATGGCAGGCACAGTGGGGCTGGAATGAGCAGGCGCGGCAGAAGCTGCAGCTGCAGTGGACTGCAGGTGTAGGCCTGATCCCTAAAGGCCACCCAGAGGGACCCTACCGTGCATGAATTTGTGCACTGGGCCTAGTAAAAAATAAAAGCCAAGATAATTTACCAATGATTAATCAAATACTAAATAAACTTTTAAAGCATATATTGCAGAAACCTTGCTGGGTGGCTGTTGAAGTGTCATCCCACACACCAAAAGGTTGTGGGTTTAGATCCCTGGTCAGGGTGCATACAGGAGGCAACTGATTGATGGTTCTCTCTCACATCAATGTTTCTCATTCCCTTCCTCCCTTTTTTTCTTTCTTTCTAAAAAAAAAAATCAACCAATGAATGCATGACTACTAGTAAATGGAACAACAAGTCAATGTTTCTCTATTTCTAAAATCAATTTTAAAAATCAATAACAAAAATTTGTAGAAATTCCAAAACAAATGTATAAACTTATGAGCCAAAAACAATACCACAATAAAAATGTTTAAATATTTAAAACTGTTAATGAATTGAAA
Organism: Antrozous pallidus; assembly: GCA_027563665.1. NCBI lineage: Eukaryota > Metazoa > Chordata > Mammalia > Chiroptera > Vespertilionidae > Antrozous > Antrozous pallidus. The sequence continues at coordinate 29,037,613 of CM050523.1, forward strand.
TAATACATATAAAAATTTGTGGTCAAATGGGACTTCGAAAATAATGTGTAACCTTAATGCTAATAGAAAAGAAGGGATAAAAATAATGAGCTATGTTTCCTGCTTAGGAAATTAGAAAAAGAATAAGGAAAGAAATAATGAAATGGGAGCAAATATTAATGTAATTGAAAACAAATATGTAATATACTAGCTCAAACAAGCCAAAAAGTTTGTTCTTTTAAAAAGATTAATAAAGTATATAATATCACGGTGAAACTGAGCAGGAAAAAGAAAGCACAAGTAAAATTAGGAACAAAAAGAGGTTTTTCACTATAGATACAGCCAAGATTTAAAAAGAAGTTGGAAACTTAAATGCATATTACTAAATGAAAGAAGCCAATCTGAAAGGCTACATACTCTAAAATATAAAATATCAATAATATAACCTTCTGGAAATGGTAAGACTATGGACTCAATAAAAGTATCAGTGGTTTCAGGGGGTTAGGAGGAAGTGAGGGATGAATGGGCAGAGCACAGAGGACTCTTAAGGCAATGAAACTATTCTGTATACTACAATGGTCAATACCTGTTATTTACATTTGTCAAAACCTATAGACTATACACCACTAAGAGTGAACCCCAGTGTAAATTATGGATTTTAGGTGATAATGATGTTTTCAGTGTAAGTTTGATTGCAACAAATTTACCACTGCGGTGCAGGATGTCAATAGTGTTTAGGGACAGGGAGTGAGTAGATGGGCACTGTCTGTACTTTCTGTTCAATTTTATTTTATTATTTATTTCATCACCATTTATTCCCCCCATACCCTCTCTTCCACATCCCTTCCCTCCCACCCTGCTCAATTTTTATGTGAACCTACAACTACTCTAAAAAAGTTTATTAATTTAAAGGAAGAAAAAATGTTAAGAATACCAATAACAATATGCTTATACTTGAAAATGTAAACAAAATAAATTATTTCCTAGCCGGAGAGAATAACTAAAAAAACATGTGTGCCTTTTTCCCTTACCTCCTGTAAAGGACCATTTTCACAAGCAACCTGCCCACAGAGCCAGCACTAGAAAGTAGCAAGACCAGGGCCACAGTTTCAGGAAATCAACTCACACAGGCCCCACCCTTAACACACTGCACTCAGGAGCGACCTTCACTCACGAACAAAAAGCATTTATATTTATTCTTTGTGATCCTAAGGACCAGCACTAGGACATCGATTTCAAACGCATTATAAGGGAAAACGTTAAAATAATATGTCAAGACTCCAGTTAAGGAAGAAAAAGATAGCTTAATATAAACATAGACGTGATCGAGAGCATAATTTGTTGAACAAGACCTCCTTTTATAAAATGGTTAAGACCTAACCGATATCTGCTAATAACCTAGAAAATCTAGACTTTTTTTTTTCATCTTTATCAATGGAAATCTACTCAGAAACAAGACTCTCACAGGCCTGGAATAGTCCAGACCAGCCCTAAAGCTGTCAGTGCCTTCCGATCTAGGAGGGTCGATCAGAAACACTGCAGCATAACCAATGGATGCAAGACACTGGGCGGGAGGCAGGTAGGGACATGTGCAGGGGGTAGGGGAGGCTGGGGGGAGGATAATGGGGGGGAGGAAAACATATGTATTACTATTAAATCTAAATTATACTGCAAAAATAAAAATAAAAAATATATAAAACAACAACAACAACACTGCAGCCCCAGAGAAAAATCTGAGTGAAACTCCCCAGGTTAAGCGCAGATCCCACCGCGTGTTCTGCAGCAATTCTCAGCAGCCTGCAGAAGGAGGAAACTTCAACTCCCATCAGACAATGCGAACTGAGGCGGGCGGGCACTCACCGCGCATGGGCGGCTCTGACCAATAAGGACTGTCGTTACAGCGAACAGCTTGGCCGCGTTTGTAAAAGACCGTGGCAGGCGAAGAGAGAGAAGGTGAGGGCGGTCATCAGCGTGGGGCCTTGGGGCCGCGAGGTGGTTAGGGTGGGGGCCCAGGGCAGGTGAGGGGGCCGTGTTGACAGAAGGCGGGGGCGGCGGTGGAACGGGTGTAGAGCCTAGAATCCCAACGGAGAGCGTGTCCAAGGAGCAGGGTGCGAGCCAGGTGTTGCTTCTGCTTGGGCCTACTTAGAACCGGATGTGAGCCCTCGCTGGGGGAGGATGCCGGGAAACCGGCCCTGGGGGTGCAGTGGGGGGCGGGCAGGGCCCCGGAATCCGGGAGGGAGGTGCAGTCTAGGGCGCCCCTTTTCCCAGACACGACTCTGCATTTCCCTATTGGCCTTTCTGCGGCATTCGACGCCGCGCAGGGCTAATGGAAGCCCCTCGGGCCCTGAGTCGCGAGTTCTGGCTTCTAGGCCTGCCCCTTCCCCCTGTGTTTTGTCAAGGAATCCATCCGATTCCGAAATCACATTAGGATATCTGGTGGCTGGCTGAGACATTCATCACAGCATTACTTTCTCTGAGCCAGTTTCTTCGTTTCTAAAGATGACTGCATTAGTACCTGCTTCCCAGGGTTATGGTGTTAATGAAAGAAACATCCAAATCTGGAAGAATTTGTATGAGTTTATTTGAGCCAAACCATTTCCAGGAAGCAAAATCTCAACGGGTTGAGAAAAAGCTCCAGAGAAGGGCAGTTTTGCACTTTATTTTATACATTAGCATCAAAGGGGGAGATGTAAGGGGGATACATGAAATTCAGTGTTGATAGATTAGGGAGGTGGTAGAAAGCAAAGCTGGGTAATCTCTGGGATTTGATAAATAGACAACCTACTTCTTTTACCCAGGTTTGTACAGGATACTTAACATGATAATGGTAACATTGAGAGGTTCTGTGGTGTCCTGCTCTGGTTGGAGAATTATGCCCTGAGGGGTTTGTAAAAAAAAGGAAATTAACCCCACATTTCAAAAGTATGTTATTGGTATGCAAAAAACAAACCCCCTACCCCCACATAACCCCGCCCCCCCCCAACACACACACACACACACACAACAAAACTCAAAATAGACTCAGTTAAGGTAAAGACTTTTTGTTAAGGAAGATTTTGGCCCTAGCTGGTTTGGTTCAATGGATAGAGCATCGGCCTGCGGACTGATCCTGGGTTTGATCCAGGTCAAGGGTACATGCCTGGGTTGTGGGTTTGATCCCCAGTAGGGGTATGCAGGAGACAGCCAATCAGTGATTCTCATCATTGATGTTCCTCCCTTCCTCTCTGAAATCAATACAAAAAAAATATTTTTTTAAAAGAAAGACACTGGCCTAGGACATGACTATAGTCGTGACTCACTTTTAATTAGGAATTTTAAACTTCAGACCATCCTATGTGGTTTCTTTAGGTGTCTGAGTTTATAAGGCCTTCGGCCTCCCTTCAGCTTGTCTGCTTTCATGTAGGGCTCTTTTTTCATCTACAAGGTGAGAAATACATGAGGAAAATGCAAGGGAAGGGCTAACTTATACTTAGTAAACAGTAAGTTTTATGTTTTATTCATGATAATCATTTGTTCTCTTCACTTAGTGTGCTTCACAAACATTAAATAGCATCCACCAAGATGTATAGCTCTACAGCCAAATAGTAATTGAATGGCAACCCACCTTGTAAGGAGCATTTATGGGTTAGCTCTTCCAGCACTACTCCCTTTACACCAACTTGCTGAGACACCCTTTTATAGGCAGGATTAAAATACAGGTTCTTTACAAATTGTGTTAACTTGTTTGAATATGCTTTCAGTATAGAATCTGTAATAAGTGATACTAGTACATGTTTAAAATTCAAATATTTACATTTTTAAAAAGATCATAGATTTACATGGCTCAAAATGTAAAAACTAATAAACACAAACCTCTGTTAACCTTTAAACTTTTTTTAAAATTTATTTTCCTTTTAGAGAAATGGGGGCGAGAGAGAGAGACATTGCTGTGAGAGAAATATCAATTACCTACCACTCATTCCCCCAACTGTGGATAACTACCCAACTGTCATTTGGTGACTTGGACATGCACCAACCAATTGACCACACAGGCCAGGGCAGAAACATTTTTTTTTTAATTTTTTTTTTTGGTTAATCCTCACCTGAAGATATTTTTCACTTGATTTTTAGAGAGAGTGGAAGGGAGGGGGAGAGAGAGAGAAACATCAGAATCAAAACCGGGACCCTTCAGTTTGTAGGCCGATGCTCTATCCACGGAGTCAAATTGGCTAGGATTCATTGGTTAATTATTGTATGTGCCCTGGTATGTACCTTTGACCAGGAATTGAACCCATGAATCTTTGGTGCGAGGGCCAATGCTCTAACCACTTAGACACACCAGCCAGGGCTGTAAGATAAATTCTTATTAGTGGACTTACTGGGTCAAAAGCAATATGCAGGGAAAACATGGACTAAAATTGAAGGAGATACTCTGTAAAATACCTGGCTCTTCAAAATTGTCAAGATTATCCTATATAATAAAAGCCTAAGATGCAAATTGACCAAATGGCAGAAGAACCAGTTGGCAAGGGGCAGGGCAGTCAAGCAGGCGGTGCCAGGCCAGCCAAGGCTGTGCCAACAGGCAGAGCGAGGGGAAGGCGATTGGGGGCAGGGTCAGCCACTTGCCAGCCAGCACCTTCCCCTGACCAGCCCACCCATTCGCCTCCTGCAGAGAGGCCAGACTGAGGCTTAGTGGGCCTAAGCCATTAGTCAGACATCCCCTGAGGACTCCCAGACTGTGAGAGAGCACAGGCCAGGCTGAGGGATCCCCGAGTGCATACATTTTTATGCACCGGGCCTCTAGTCCTATATAATAAAAGCCCAATATGCAAATTGACTGAACATCAGAACAACTGGTGGAATAGCCAGTTGTTATGACGCACACTGATGATCAGGGGGCAGACACTCAACACAGGAGCTGCCCACAGCCCACAGGCCCCAGGCCAGCCAAGGTGGGTGTCAGCGAGGACCCTCTTATCACTCTGTTGGTCGCCCCATAGATCGGCCCTGATCGCTGGCCAGACCTACCTCTTACATACCCCCTACTTGGGATTGAGCCCTGACAGAATCAAATTAGAGACCACTTGTTTCATGAGGTGACTCAACCACTGAGCCATACTAGCTGGGCAACAAGTTATTTAAATTTTAAATGTTCATCTGAAGAATGGTTGATGTTTGGCTTAAATAAGATATTAATATTGTGGTGGTCAAATGAAATAATGAATGTAACAGCACTTGGAAAAGCATAAAGTGCTCTAAAATAAAAATGTAAAGGCATTACTATTAGGAAGGATCAGTGTTTGACCAATTATACACCATGGCTCTAGGTGTTCTTTTTTTTTTTTTTTAATATATTTTTATTGATTTCAGAGAGGAAGGAAAGGGAGAAATAGAAACATCAATGATGAGCAAGAATCATTGATTGGCTACCTCCTGCACAGCCCCCACTGGGGATCAAACCCACAACCCAAGCATGTGTCCTTGACCAGAATCGAACCTGGGACCCTTCAGTCCGCAGGCAGATGCTCTATCCACTTAGCCAAACTGCTATGGGCTCTAGGGGTCTTGACAACCTCCCTGTGTAGGCCATTCCACATACTATTACTGCAATTGGAAGTACAAAGCAATCATTTCCATAACAATTTCTGTCAAATATTTCTCAAATATTTGTGACTTAGATTCCTATTCTGGAGGAAAGAATCACCTGTCTCTGCAAACTTTAGTATTTTTTCTTGTTTTATTTGTAGACTGCCAAGGTCTCCACATGAGGCAGAGGGAATCTTTGTGAAACACTGGGCAGGAGGATGCCGAATGTCTGCACTGTTTATACTATGGAGTTCAAACTTCAGAAGTCTTTGGGTTAAGCAGTAAAATTTACTCTGTAAATGATTATGTCTTCGCTTGTCCTCTGTGACTATCACAAACTAATGAAACACCATTTTAGGTCTTATGAATTTAGGTCACACCATTTTCCAGATGCTCTGGCAACTGAAACAGGTAAGATTGGGCTGAGTGTTGTGCGGAAGGATGGAAGGGAAAGAGCTAACCTTTTCCATTTTCCATCCTTTCTTAAGTTAAATATCTGTTCATGTACAGATTAAGTTAATTAATCTAGGTTGTTTTATGAAACAGGATTGAACCTAAAGAAATGCTTTAATTGTTATATTTGGTTTTTAAAACTATAGAGATCTTGCCGAAACCGGTTCGGCTCAGTGGGTAGAGCATCGGCCTGTGGACTGAAGGGTCCCACATTCGATTCCGGTCAAGCATGTACCTTGGTTGCGATCATATCCCCAGTAGAGGGTGTGCAGGAGGCGGCTGGTCGATGTTTCTCTCGCATCAACGTTTCTGACTTTCTGTCCCTCTCCCTTCCTCTCTGTAAAAAATAAATATATTTAAAAAAATAAAACTATAGAGATCTTCACTTTTATTATGTTTGAGGGTTTATTTTTAAAATATTTTTATTTATTTCAGAGAAGAGTGGAGAGGGAGAGAGAGATAGAAACATCAGTGATGAGAGAGGATCACTGATCAGTTGCCTCCTGCATGCCCCCTTCTGGGGATCGAACCTGCAACCCAGACTTGTGCCCTTGACTGGAATCGAACCCGGGACCTTTCAATCTTCAGGCTGACGCTCTGTCCACTGAGCCAGACAGGCTAGAGCTGTTTGAGAGTTTAAATTGATGTGTTTGAAGGTACAATTCGAAGATAGTGGATAGCGTCTTTTTTTTTTTTTGTAAAGAACATTTTCTTGGTAAATCACAGAAGGAAGTAATTTCTAGAAGAAATGAGCTTAGAGAACAAATTATAGAGGTAAACAATGGGCCCTTAGAGGTTGGGAGTGAGGAAGCTAATGGTAACCTGTTTGGGGCAGGGAAGAAGTGGAGTAAAGAAAGAGGGAAAGAAAAAGAAAAAGGCACTGTGTATTCCAGGTAAGGAGAGCACTTGGATAGCTTCTTTATGTTTTACTTTCTCTGTTAAATATCATAAGTGACTTGAACTGTGTGTGTGTGTGTGTGTGTGTGTGTACTCAGGCTGATGGACTTACTGCTTTTTCTAGGGGCCTATGAAAAATGGAACCAAACTCTCTGAGAACTAAAGTCCCAGCTTTCTTATCTGATTTGGGGAAGGCCACATTGAGGGGAATAAGAAAGTGTCCCCGATGTGGCACATACAATGGAACCCGTGGACTGAGCTGTAAAAACAAGACATGTGGAACTATATTCCGCTATGGTGCACGGAAGCAGCCTAGTGTTTGAGCTGTCAAAATCATAACAGGCTCTGATCTGCAGGTCTACTCAGTGCGGCAAAGAGACCGGGGCCCATACTACAGATGCTTTGTAGAGCTAGGTGTTTCAGAGACGACAATCCAAACGGTAGATGGGACGATCATCACTCAGCTGAGCTCTGGACGATGTTATGTCCCTTCCTGCCTGAAAGCTGCCACCCAGGGCGTTGTGGAAAACCAGTGCCAGCACATCAAGTTGGCACTAAACTGTCAGGCAGAGGCCGCCCCTCTGACGCTAAAGAGCTCCGTCCTGAATGCAATGCAGGCCTCCTCAGAAACCAAGCAAACCATCTGGCAGTTGGCAACAGAACCCACGGGTCCGCTCGTACAGAGAATTACTAAAAACATTTTGGTGGTGAAATGCAAGGCGAGCCAGAAGCATAGTTTGGGGTACTTGCATACGTCTTTTGTGCAGAAAATCAATGCCAAAAGCTTGCCTGAACGCCGTTTCTTCTGTTCCTGCCAGACTCTGAAGTCGCACAAGTCGAATGCCTCCAAGGATGAGGCAGCACAGAGATGCATTCATTTCTTTGCTTGCATCTGTGCCTTTGCCAGTGATGAGACATTGGCTCAGGAATTCTCAGACTTCCTAAATTTTGATTCCAGCGGTAGGTGGTATGGTGACACTCTGTTTTTCTAAAATGACAATGAAAGTGTTCGACTAATGGCATTTGGAGATTGTCCTAGCGACCTTCAGAGGCAGTTGCTAGATAATTCAAATGAAAAGCATTCGTTCTTTTAATCCCAGTCATCACTTGCATAAAGGTTGTTTGGTTGGTTGAAATTAATGATTAAGAGACTTGAACATTTTCATTAGCTTTGCTTTGATTTTTTTACTCTTCCACAGATACCCTATTTAATAAAAACAAAGAACAAAAACATTCCCTTTTATTTTGGCTTGTTTGCTTTTTAAAAATAAATGTATTTTATTGACTTTTTTTTTTACAGAGAGGAAGGGAGAGGAATAGAGAGTTAGAGGCATCGATCAGCTGCCTTCTGCACACCCCCTACTGGGGATGTGCCCGCAACAAAGGTACATGCCCTTGACCAGAATCGAACCTGGGACCCTTCAGTCCGCAGGCCCACGCTCTGTCCACTGAGCCAGACTGATTAGGGCGCTTGTTTGCTTTTTATTGTCTTTGAAGATGGAGAAAACAAGTACCTGACTTAAAAGAAAACCTTTAAATTTTCTATATCAAGTCTTTCGTTGTTAGCATGTGATTATTAAGAGAGGAAGTGAGAGAAACATTAATGTGAGAGAAATACAATATTGGTTGCCTCCTGTATGCTCCCTGACTAGGGATCGAACCAGCTACCTTCCTGTGCATGGGATGACTCTCCAACCAACTGAACCACCCCGGCCAGGCATCTTTTCATTTCTTTTTTTCTTTTTTACAGAGAGGAAGGGAGAGGGATAAAGAGTTAGAAACACCGATGAGAGAGAAACATCCATCAGCTGCCTCCTGCACACCCCAACTGGGGTGTGCCTGCAACCAAGGTACATGCCCTTCACCGGAATCGAACCTAAGACCTTTAAGTCCGCAGGTAGACACACTCTATCCACTGAGCCAAACCGTTCAGGGATCTTTTCATTTCTTAATAATCTTTATTTGGTTGTAGCTCCTAACTTTTTAGTTTTATATTTCTCTGTAAAGCCTCCTATAAGTTAATGTTCTGTGAACAAAAATCATGTTTTGGGCTGCCCTTTAAAAAATTTTTTTATTGCAGGTCCACAGTCTATCTTTAAAATATATTGGGGTGACATTGGTTAATAACATTGTATAAGTTTCAAATATACAGTTTTATAATACATCATCTGTATTTTACATTGCATTTAGGAGTAGTCTCCTAAATATAGGGTGTTCCCCAAAAATGTGTACACCTTTAATGGCTGTTAGCTCAATTGATGTTTATTTTCAGATTTAACCTATTGGAATTAATAATTATTCAAAGTGTGTATACATTTTTTGGAACACCCTGTATTTGACCCCCTTTACCCTCTTTCTCCTCCTCCTACCCCTTTTCCCTCTGTTAACCTTCAAACTGTTGTCTGTGTCTATGAATTTGTTTTGTTTGTTGCTTTTAATTTTATATTCTACATGAGTGAAATCATATGCTTTTTGTCCTTTTCCGTCTTACGTATTTTGTTAGCACGATATTCTCAAGATCCATCCATGTTGTTGCAGATGTCAGTATTTTAATCTTTCTTAGGGCCGAGTAGTATTTCATTGTACATATGCACCATGTCATCTTTATCCAATCTTCCACTGAAGGACATTTATGTTGTTTCCATGTCTTGGCTACCATGAATAATGCTGCCATGAACATAGGGGCCCATATATCTTTATGAATAACTTTTCAAATTATTTGGGTAAGTACCCAGAAGAAGGATTGCTGGGTCAGATGGTAGCTCTATTAATTTATTGAGGAACCTATATACTGTTTTCTATTGTGGCTTTGTCAGTTTTCATTCTCACTAGTAGTGTATGAAGGTTCCTTTTTCTCCACATGCTTTCCAATACTTGTTATTGATAATAGCCATTCCAGCAGGTGTGAGGTAACATGTCATTGTCATTTTGATTTGCACTTCAAAGGAACTTTTTTTAATGTAGGCAATCATTCCATTGTTCGGGGATTTGGATTTTTATAAGTTAATTTTTCGCTAAGTAGAGACCCATACTTCCTCCTGAGTAGTATTAATAATTCATAAATATGTTATATTTTAGGTCTTAAAGAAATTATTGTGCCCCAGTTGGATTGCCATTCAGAATCGACAGTATCAGCTTGTGAGTCTACTCCATCTAAAGTGAAGAAGAGGAAAAAGGATGAAGTACCTGGTAAAAAGCTATTTGATTTGTTTATATGATGATTTTATCTTTAGATTTCAGCAATGATAAGAATCAGTTTTTATGTGTTTCTTTTCCTGAAAAAAATTTTACCCTCCAGTGATAATTTTTTTCTCCAATCAAACTAAGAATTGGTTTTACTGATTAAATATAAGATCAAACCAAACTCAGCTCTTATTATTGAATATTTGTTCATCCCTTAAACATTCAGACTAGTCTTAAACCTTAACCTGCCTTTGGACAGTGTTACCAGGTTTTCATCCATAGAATGTTTTTAAAAATTTGTGAAAATAATTCATTATCTTTTATACATTAATATAGGAATATAGTTTGTTACTTGCAAATAACAAGTAATAATACCACTATCAGTTAAGGACCCTTATAAATCAATAGGAAATTGCTGAAGTACCCTAGTAGATAAGTGTCAAAAGACATAGACTTTATTTTTATTTTTATTTTTTTTAAATATATTTTATTGATTTTTTACAGAGCAGAAGGGAGAGGGATAGAAAGTCAGAAACATCGATGAGAGAGACATCGATCAGCTGCCTCTTGCACGCCCCCCACTGGGGATGTGCCCGCAGCCAAGGTACATGCCCCTGCCGGAATCGAACCCGGGACCCTTCAGTCCGCAGTCGGACGCTCTATCCACTGAGCCAAACCGGTCTCGGCAAGACATAGACTTTAAATAAAGAGAAAATTTTACCTGATCCACAAATGTGGACAAAACTCCAATCTCAATAGTGAACAGAGAAATACAAAAATTTTAGAAATACAAACATTAAAATAAGATACTTTTTACTACCAAATTAGCAAATATTTTTAAAATTATGAGATCACAGGTAAAGGAGGTGAAGTTCAGGCTCTCTGGCATGGCTAGTGCAGTGTAAATTGCCATGATTATCTGTTAAGAACCAAAAATACTCATAGGGATAATTGCTAAAGGTATATCAGGTGATTATGCACAGGAGTTTTAGTGCTGGGAAGTTGGAGAAAGATAAACAAAATGACACTTTCATGTTGTAAGAGGTAATTCTGGCAGCAGTGTGTAGCAGAGATTGTTGTTAACTGTTTACTTATTGGTCTTTCCCAGGAAATCTTGAAATTCAAACAGTAAAGTTCTTTCCCTTTGATGCAATAGTCCACTTCTAAATAATCATTTTTAAGGAAATAATGCTTGGTACAGGAAAAGCATTTTATCCAGAAATGCTCATTTTATCATTATCCTATATAATAAAGAGGTAATATGCAAATTGACCATCACCCCAAAACACAATATGGCCGCCCCAATGTGGACATGAGATGACCGGCAGGGGAGGGCAGTTGTGGGTGATCAGGCCAGCAAGGAAGGGCAGTTGGGAGGGACGAGGCCTGCAAGGGAGGGTAGTTGGGGGTGACCAGGCCTGCAGAGGAGGACAGTTGCAGGGACCCAGGCCTGCAGGGGAGAGCAGTTGCGGGGGATCAGGTCAGCAGGGAAGGGCAGTTAGGGGTGACCAGGTCAGCAGGTGAGGGCAGTTGGAGGTGACCAGGCCTGCAGGGGAGGACAGTTGGGGGCAATTGGGCCAGCAGGGGAGCAGTTAGGCATCAGTCGAGATGGCAGGGGAGTGCTTAGGGGGAGATCAGGAAGGCAGGCAGGCAGGCAAGCAGTTAGGAGCCAGCAGTCCTGGATTGCGAGAGGGATCTCAGATTGGAGAGGATGCAGGCTGGGGTGAAGGACACCCCAACCCCCGCTGTGCACTAATTTTGTGCACTAGACCTCTTATCTATATAAAAGCCTAAGTGACTGTTAAGACTTGGTGACTGGCCAGCTGCTGTGATGCACACTGACCACAAGGGGGCAGATGCTCAATGCAGGAGCTGCCCCCTGGTGAGCAGTGTGCTCCCACAGCCAACCTGCCGCTGTTGGCCAAAGTCCTGCAGTCCCTCCTCCTGGCTGGCCTGGGCAAGACTGGGTGAAATGGCCCCAGCCCGATCGGCCCCAATTGCTGGCCAGGCCAAGGGACTCCACCCATGCAGGCCTCTAGTTTATAATATTAAAAAATTAGAAACAAGCCCAACCACTGGGGATAGTTAAACGAACCACAATAAAACCACTTACTAGAATATTAGGCAACCACTAAAAATGATTACATAGAATTTGGAGAAATTTTTAGGTTACTCAGGTAGCTATACAAAGTACAGAATGCTCAAACTTGACTTTGTGATAAACAGTGAATAATCTCCCATAGTTATGTTAAAAAATTCATTTATTTGAAATTTTATTTTTATTTTTTGGATATAATCACAGTTGCTTAAGAATCACAAAAACCAGAAAAATAATCTATTCATAGGAATAAAAAGGAAGATAGTTCACCAGAAAATTAATTGTGATTGTCTGAGAGGTGGAAACAATGGGTGAATTTTTTTTTCCTCTTTCACTTCTGGTTTCCCCACTTTCCTAGATTTTCAGAAACTTAAAATGTTATATATAAAGGCTAATCCTAAGTTACAAATTATCAAAGCTAACTTAGAAATTATCAAAGACTTTTTATGTTTTAGACTTTTAAAAAATGAATATAGAATCCATATTCTACAGGCATGTTATTAAACACTGTAATGATTTATGGTTTAGGTGCACAGACGAACAGTTCACTGTTGCCTCAGGATGCACTGAGCAGTAATCTAAGGAAAAGTGGCCTGAAAAAGCCTGTGGTTGCTTCTTCATTAAAAAGGCAGGGTAAGTTTCCCTGCCCCAGAATAAGCTAAAAAGGTGGGAAATCATCCGAAAGAAGGTAAAAACAATAAATCCAAAGAAACATTGCATGGTGTCCTCAAAGGAATGTTAACATAAACACTAGTAGGCACTGAGGCTGAAACCTGTCCTGTCCCACAGGTCTCAAATCATGCTCAAAACTAAATTGTAACCCAGCCAGTGCTGCTGCTCAGTGGTTAAGCATTGACCTGTGAACCAGGACACAGTTTGATTGTTGTTCTGGGCACATGCCTGGGTTGGGAGCTTGATCCCCAATAGAGGGAATGGAGGAGGCAGCCAATCAGTGATTCTCTCTCATCATTGATGTTCCTGTCCCTCCCTCCCTCTCTGAAATCAATAAAAATAAATTAACAACAAAAAATTATATTGTGTAAGTAACAAATCCAACAAAAATTACTGACATGTTTTAATAGAGATATTTTGTAAGATTTTTCTCAAACTAAGTTTATTAGCCACATGCACTTAGTTTGGAGATTTAAAGTTGTTGTTTTTAAAATATGTTTTTATTTCAGAGAGGAAGGGAAAGAGAGAGAGAGAGAGAGAGAGAAACATCAATGATAAGAGATAATCATTGATCGGCTGCCTCCTGCATGCCCCCCACTGGGGACTGAGCCCTCAAACTGGGCATTTGCCCCTGACCAGAATTGAACCTAGGGCCCTTCAGTCAGCAGGCTGACGCTCTATCCACTGAGCCAAACCAGCTAGGGCAGCTAAAGTTGAAGAATAAATATATTTATAATTATTCAAATATGATAAATATTTGTTAAGACATATAATCGATTTTCCACAGTTAGTGAAGTTTGAAAACATATCTAAAAACAATATGGCTATTATTCTGAATTTATGAAGACAGAATAACTAAATTTGAACATAATATATATATGTTCTTTTCTACTGAGAATAATTAAGCTCAGCTATTTGGGGAATCAACCTTTTATAAACCTCTACTTATACATTCTATAAAAATAGTTAAGTTCAATTTTGGTAGTATTGATTGAATACTTGCTAAGATATTGTTGGCCAAGTAATATGACTGGGTGATTAAAAACTAGATATCATATCTGCCCTCATACTCTGATTTTGAAGACCAATACATAAATATAATACAAGTCCAAATCTAATTAAGAACTTACACATCCCAGGAATAAATGTCTTTAGAAGATCAGTAAATAAACAGATCAATGAGGGGTAGAAGATTTTCTAGAAATTTTCATCACTTTCTTTGGCACAAAGAAGAAATAAAATAGCTTTTAATCTAAATTATCACCATATACATTTACCAATGAGAATTTTAATTTCAAATGGATAGTAGTATGGCATTAGAGACTATACATTAGAAATGTGAAAATATTTCAGGAGAAGGAATAGAATAGAATATTTCTCTGTATATGGACATGTTAAACAGAATTAGGACTAATTTATAGATCTCTAAAGGCCATTCTTCACTTTGCAGTTTAGTGTTGAAAGGCTGCAAACTTTCTGTGGTTACTAATCTTGAACCTATTAGTATCTCAGAGCTTTTCATTTCTTTTTTCCTAAATGGATTATTTGGGGAAAAACTTCTAGAATCTTCTATTTTACTTAATTTCTTTGAATTTCAGTTTCTTGTTCTTTTTTAATCTGTGCAAATGCCTTAACTTTTTCAAACTTCGATTAACTGTTTCTTTTGTAAGAAAAAATAACAATTACTAAATCGTTGTTTTTTTGTTTTTACTAGCCTGCAGCCAGCTGTTAGATGAGGCACAAGTGACCTTATCCTTCCAAGACTGGCTGGCCAGTGTCACAGAACGCATCCATCAAACCATGCACTATCAATTTGATGGTAAGTATTGGTCACCCATCTGGGCTGTTGCTGAAAGTAGAATAAATTAAAGTAATTGTGCTAAGAGTTTCTGTTGTTTTGTTTTTAAATATTTTTATTGATTTTAGAGAGAGGAAGGGAGAAGATATAGATGGAAACATCAACGATGAGAGAGAATCATTGATTGGCTGCCCCTGCACGCCCCCTACTGGGAATCAAGCCTGCAACGGGGCATGTGCCCTTAACTGGAATCGAACCTGGGACCCTTCAGTCCACAGACCGATGCTCTACCCACTAAGCCAAACAAGCTAGGGCTGTTTTGTTGGTTTAAATATATTTTTATTGATTTCAGGAATGGAGAGGGAGTGAGAGAAACATCAATGATGAGAATCATTGATCGGGTGCCTCCTGCATGCTCCCTACTGGACATCAAGGCTGCAACCGGGACACATGCCCTGACTGGGAATCAAATCTAGACCTCCTGGTTCAAGGGCTGACACTCAGCCACTGAGCTGGACTAGAGTTTCTTTATTGCCTTTTGTTTTTGTTTTAATTTATTTTTATTGATTTCAGAGAGAAAGGGAGAGGGAGAGAGAAATATCAGTGATGAGAGAGAATCATTGACTGGCTGCCTCCTGCATGCCCCCTGCTTGGGATTGAGCCTGCAGCCTGGGCATATGCCCTTGACTGAAATTGAACCCTGGGACCCTTCAGTCTGCAGGCCGATGCTCTATCCACTAATGATCTTGGGGGTGTGATCTTTGGTGGTGTTAGCTTGACCTTTGTTCCAAAAAGGCATCTGAACTGTCCTTAAGAGTCTTTCTGTAAAAGATACTGTAAGTTGTTTGTTTATCCATGTGATTCTGGATGTTTTCCCTCTGCTAGGGCCAGGTGGCCCCTTGGACACAGTTTTTTAAGAAAAACTCAGAACTCTTTCAACCCCTCCCAGGAATACTCTGTTGACTTTTTTTGACCTAGTGTCTTGTAAGCTTCTTCTTTTTTTCTTTTTTTTTTTAATATATTTTATTGATTTTTTACAGAGAGGAAGAGAGAGGGATGGAGAGCAAGAAACATTGATGAGAGAGAAACATCGATCAGCTGTCTCCAGTGCACCCACCACTAGAGATGTGCCCACAACCAAAGTACATGCCCTTGACCGGAATCGAACCCAGGACTCTTCAGTCCGCAGGCAACGCTCTATCCATTGAGCCAAACCGGTTTCGGCTAAAGTGAAATTTTTAATTACTACTGTCCTTCAGTTCCATTTCTTTCACACATCAGAAAGTCCATATAAAAAAAAATCCCAACACTATGCAGTATTTAAATCACAATTTCATTTTTTACCAATTAAAACTATCCAGAATATACATTTTAAAAAACCTACTGAATTAACTGGCCAGTGTTGCTCAGTGGTTGAGTGTCGACCCATGAACCAAGAGGTTCCCTGTTTGATTCCTGGCCAGGGCACATGCTCGGGTTGCAGGCTCAATCCTCAGCATGGGTTATTCAGGAAGCAGCCAATTGATGTCTGTCATCGATGGTTCTATCTCTATCCTCCTCCCTTTCTTTCTCTATAAAATCAATAAAAACATAGTTTAAAAAAATCCTACAGAACTGAAGTGACATTATGATGTAATACTATGACAACGTAGATAATTCCTTAATAACATTCATTGAACATAGCTGCCAGATACTTTCATAAGTGTATCCATTGCAGAGTGCAAATGAACAGTTTCAACATTACACTTTTAGTTGAAGTAACTGTGCCTCCAACTAGGAGCTCTCAAATTTCTGGCATAAAAATTTGGTTTGTTTTCACTGAAAGAGTTTCTTATTTCCTAAAGGCAAACCAGAGCCACTGGTGTTCCACATTCCTCAGTCTTTTTTTGATGCCCTACAACAGAGAATATCTATTGGAAGTACAAAAAAACGGCTTCCCAACTCCACTACAGGTATGAGATTTTTTCTTCAGCAATAGCCACAGATGTCTTATCCATAGGAAATTATGTTTGGAAATATCATGTGGAATTTTCAGGATTAGGACTTCTAGCTGCATGCTGAGAGCATGAAGCCTTAGCCAATCAGCTCTTGGAATAAGATTACATTCTTCAGCGCAGCCCCATATTTACTCCAGTGCAAGTTAATGGAACAATTCAGAAAGCACAGACTTGGTAAAAGAACACTGAAGTGCAATAAATGTGCCCACCAAGAAGTTTGATATTTTCTAGATATGAATCAGTTTCAACAAAAGCATTGCAGGCTCTAATCATTATTGGGCTGGCTTCTTGGAGGCATATTACAATATGTGTCAAAAACTAAAACTTGCCCAGCTGGTGTGGCGCTGTGGTTGAGTGTTGGCCTATGAACCAGGTCATGAGCATATCCTTAGGTTGCAGGCTCAATCCCCAGTAGGGGGTGTGCAGGAGGCAGCTGATCAATGATTCTCTCATCATTGATGTTTCGCTCTTTCCTTTTCCCTTCTACTCTGAAATAAAGAATATATTTAAACACAAATACCTAAAAGTTATTTTTTTGTGAGTCCTAATTTTTGATGAAGATTTTAGAATTATTCTTAGGCTTTGGAACACTATCATTACATTATTCTGGTACTTATTTCTTGGTTTTTACATAAGGTCTTTCTACCAGACATCTCAACATACTGATTGGGTAGCAAAAGGAAATAAGAGAGAGAAAAGGAGGAAGAAAGAATTATTCAGTAATGACAGCTAGAAATCAATTCTATTTCTTCAACAAATTTATTTGATGAGCCCGGCCAGTGTTGCTCAGTGGTTGAGTGTCGACCTATGAACCAGGGGGTCATGGTTCAGTTCCCTGGTCAGGCACATGCCTGGGTTGTAGGCTCAGTCCCTGGTAGGGGTTGTGCAGGAAGCAGCTAATCAATTATTTTCTTCATCATTGATGTTTCTCTCTCTTCTCTCTCTCTTCCTCTCTGAAATCAGTAAAAAATAATTTTTAAAAAAAAATTGTTATTTGTTGATATAATAGGGACTGTTTGAAGTTCAATTCTGTATTTGAATAATGCAAGCTGTGAATCAGTATGTTTAGAGCCAGGAAAATCTTTGTCTTCACAGCTTGTCTTCCTGACTTTTCAAGCAAAGTTGATTATTTCTTCCATTTTAAACTTTAGGCCTAATACATTAATTTTAACTCATCCCTTAGCTAGTTTTGCAGACTTTTGGTGCAACCCCTTTATAATCCTGCAGGTAGGGCAGTGGATTGACAATCATGTGAGTAGGCTTAAACTCCATGTAATTAAAATTTTAAGGACTATAATTTGACCTCTGATGATATATCTAAATTTGTAAGAGGTATAAGAAGTTGTTTTGTAATGGAGTCTGAGCATGTAGTTTTATAAAACAAAAAAACAAGTTTCTAAGGTAACAGAAATAAGTAGCATCTTGAAGCATCAGAAGCTTCATATAGTAGAAATTTTTATCACTTGATTTGTCACATTTATGTCAAACCCTATTATATATTTGCCTCTAGAATTTCTTTTTAGAATTTGCTGAGATTCTATAAGGAAAGAACAATACTGCACTGAAATCTCTAGAAACTGGGTAACAAATGGGGAAAGAGAATGTTGTTTTGGTAGGCTAATTTTGTTCCCTTTTTACATTGAAGCTTTTGTTCGAAAAGATGCCCTGCCATTGGGAACCTTTTCCAAGTATACCTGGCATATCACTAATATCCTGCAAGTTAAACAAATCTTAGATACCCCTGAGGTAAGAGTTTATTTCTACAATAATGGGAGGGCAGAGAGGAGAAGAGGGAAACAAGTTTGGGAAGTATGTTTGTACCAATTCCTTGAGTTACATACACCAAAGAGAATTCTGTTTTTCATATTAAGAGGTTATTCAGTGTAACATAGACACCCACAACTGAAACCTGTTCATGTTGACCAATGTCACCCCAATAAATTTAATAAATAAAAGATTAAAGAAAGAGATTATTCAGAAATATTCATGGCTTTATAGTGCTGACTCTAATTTTAATGAGTATTCCTTAGAGCTTGAAAAGGTATCTTAAATTGGAGTTTTCTTTTACTTTGCCTTTGGGATCAGAAAGCAGGAATTATTTTCCTAAATATTAAATAATGACCTATATATGGTGAGCCCTAAATTAACTAAAAATATGTAAATAATTTGAGATGATACACCATTTGTGAAATTAATGGGCCTAGCACAATTAATTGCTCCTCCCCAAAATGCAATTTAGTTCTCATTAGAGGAGTGATCCTCAATTTGTGTTCTTTTTCACAAGGGAAAGATATTTTAAAACATTTCTGTCCAGCAGATCCTGAAAATATGAGGGTTTTCCCTTCTTACAATAATGGGATATTGTAGAAAATTCAGTATAATGTGATTTGATGTGTTAAGAGAAGCTTATTTTCAAAACATTGTTATGTTCAGAAGAATAAAAGGCATATGTTAGCACTAAAGACATTTGTGGAACTTCCTTAAATGCAAGATATCTCAGAGGCAGCTTCTGTCCTGGAATAAGTGGTGTTTAGGGAGGCAGTATGCAACCCAAAGCGAAGTCAGGTGAGGGAAAGAGCTAGTGATCATTGAGCTTCTGTCTGTTGGGCGTTATTTATCTGTGTCACCTCATTCGTATATTTTGCAGATGAGAAACAGGCTATGAGATGCTCACCCTGCTGTTTAGTGGCAAAGACAAAATTCAGTTCAAGTTCTGTCTGGCTCAGTCCCAAGGATGGTGTGAAGCACACAGGATGGTGAGGTCAGCTGTAGGTGCTATCAATAGAGTTTTTAGGAGAATGTTCTAGCACATAAGTAGGGGAAGGGAAAAAAAAAACAAATTTAAACCAGGTCTATGCCAGTAGTAGTCCTGTAGACATGAAGATGTTGGGGTTCAAATGAAAGTTATAGAGAAAAAAGGAAAGCTAAGATATGAATGGTATAAAGTAAACAAGGTAGACTTGTTGACAGAATTTAGTTGAAAATACAAGGGGAAGTTTTAATTAATTTGGTTGTGCTTAATGAGGAACAATGAATACATAAACAATCTATTCTCATTCAAATGTTTGTCTATTTTGAAAGTTTTTCTTTCTCACCTTTCTTGGTATTGTCTCATGTCCAGATGCCCTTGGAAATTACCCGAAGTTTTATCCAGAACCGGGATGGGACGTATGAACTGTTTAAATGCCCTAAAGTGGAAGTAGAGAGCATAGCAGAAACTTACGGTCGTATGGAAAAACAACCAGTGCTACGACCCTTGGAACTAAAAACTTTTCTCAAAGTTGGTAAGTGATTAGTGGTTTCAATAGTGCATCTTTCTGTCAAGGTCAACTGTGTGCAATACATTGTCCTAGACTTTGGATCTTGACCTTAAACAAAGAAGGCACATTAACTCATCTTGTAAAGGTAATCATGAGATAGGGGATTTCGTTCCGTTTGAGCCAGGGCTTTAAAAATAAAATTATAGAAGTAATAAGTATTCAATATAGAGAAATCATAGATTTTAAAAAGAAGAAAAAATAACCCACCAAAAACAGCATCACCATTAAGATTTTGGTAAAACCTTTCCAAGACTTTTTTCTGTACATGAAGAGTTTCTAAAACATGAGATCATACCTCTTTTCTCTTAAAAATACGGAGTGTCACCCCAAAAATGTATACACACTTAGAATAATTATTAATTCGAATCAGCTAAATTTGAAAAGAAACAGCTATCAGCTGTTAATGTGTATATTTTTGGGACACCCTGTATATGTGTAGGAATATAGTCACAAGAATTTGACAAGATAATTATAATGTCTAAATTTCTCCTAAAAGAATAAGTACAAAATTAGGTAAGTGAATGAGGCCTGCTTGATAGATGGTAATACTAAGGTAATTTAAATTATGGCCGGCATTCATTCATTCAACAAGTCTTTATTTGTTGGAAGCCACCCATTGTTCTCACTAGCAGAGAGGTGTGAACAAGGAACCCAGAAGGCTGGTCAGCCTTGAAGCTCTGACAGGTCAGAGCCAATTACCCACTGTTTAGTTGAGAGAATGGTAGCTAAAGCAACATCCACCTTTTAGTCTTATGTAAGTTCTTGCTGATTGGCTATTATTGGAACTGCCTGCCTAAAGGCTATGGGTTATCCCATAGTCTTAAGTGGAGTCCTTTCCCTTCAGTTTGCCCCAGTATTTCCAAATTAATATTTTCTAGTCTCTTTCATTTGTGTGCGGCCTCCTCCAGAACCCAACCCTGAACCATGTGGGACGTTTTGGGGGCCATTCACAACTGGTAGCCCAAACGTGGGGTGGTCATATTCGCATTTATTGAGTGCCTATTATGAACCAGGCACTATGCAATCCTGGGGTACAGTGATGAACAAAAGTGATATAGTTTGCCCTGGCCGGTTTGGCTCAGTGGATAGAGTGTCAGCCTGCAGACTGGAGGGTCCCGGGTTTGATTCCAGTCAAGGGCATGTACCTTGGTTGCGGGCACATCCCCAGTAAGGGGTGTGCAAGAAGCAGCTGATCGATGTTTCTCTCATCGTTGTTTCTAGCTCTCTGTCCCTCTTCCTCTCTGTATAAAAAATCAATAAAATATATTAAAAAAAATAAAATAAAATGAATCATGTAATTAAGTATTTTTAAATATGTTTTTATTTCAAGCTCTCAACCTTAAACAAAGTCAGATATTTCTCCAACAAAATCGGTTTATTTGGAAACAGCAAAGTATTGCAGTTTAAGACCTGCAAACCATGTGCAAGTCTAGAGAACAAAAGGGAGTAACTCTTCTTTTATAGAGGAAAAGGGGCTGTTTAAAGGAGATTGTTAGAAACAATGAGTACATTGGAGAAAATGGGGAGTTCAAAGTGTAATGGCTAGCCGAAACCAGTTTGGCTCAGTGGATAGAGCGTCAGCCTGCGGACTGAGAGGTCCTGGGTTCGATTCTGGTCAAGGGCATGTACCTTGGTTGCAGGCACATCCCCAGTGGGAGATGTGCAGGAGGCAGCTGGTCGATGTTTCTCTCTCATCGATGTTTCTAACTCTCTATCCCTCTCCCTTCCTCTCTGTAAAAAAATCAATAAAATATATTTTATTTTATTTTATTTTATTTTTAATATATTTTATTGATTTTTCACAGAGAGGAAGGGAGAGGGATAGAAAGTCAGAAACATCGATGGGAGAGAAACATCGATCAGCTGCCTCTTGCACACCTCCAACTGGGGATGTGCACGCAGCTAAGGTACATGCCCTTGACCGGAATCGAACCTGGGACCTTTCAGTCCGCAGTCCGACGCTCTATCCACTGAGCCAAACCGGTTCAGCAATAAAATATATTTTAAAAAAACAAAACAAAACAAAGTGTAATGGCTATATATATATTTTATTTCAGAGAGGAAGAGAGAGAAACATCAGTGATGAGAGAGAATTATTGATCGGCTACCTTCTGCAGGTCCCACACACTGGGGACTGAGCCCACAACCTGAGCATGTGCCTTGACTAGGAATCAAACTGTGACCTCCTGGTTCATAAGTTGACTCTCAACCACTGAGCCATGCCAGTTGGGCTTTTTAAAAATTTGACTTTAGAGAGTAAGGGAGAGAGTTGCCTCTTGTATGCCCCCGACCAGGAATTGAACTCATCACTTTTTGGTGTATGGGCTAATGCTCCATCCAACTTAACCACTCTGTCAGGACTTTTTTTTTTTTTCTTGTTCTTTTTTTACTAGTCTCCCTTTTAATCTCATCCAGTTGTCCTTTCCTCTCAGCCTGGGCTTACCTTATAACTCTTTTGGCACTTTTTCTTATGTCTTGGTTTTATTTTATTCCAGGATGCCACACAGTTCCCTGAAATTTTCTTTTGAATAGATACAGTAATTCCTCTTACTTTCCCTTGATTCTTGTTTGTTTTTCCTTGTTATTTTTTTCTCATATAGCTTTTTTAAAAACTAACTTTTCTTTTCCTTTTTTATTCCCGAACAGAGTGAGATCTGTCCAGGCTCAAAATTTGGAATTATACTAATTAGTTCCTTTCTTGTTTTTGTTTTTTTGTTGTTGTTGTTTTTGTTGTTGTTGTTTTGTCTTCAGGCAACACTTCCCCAGATCAAAAGGAGCCAACCCCTTTCATCATTGAGTGGATCCCAGATATCCTTCCCCAGTCCAAGATTGGCGAGCTGCGGATCAAGTTTGAGTATGGTCACCATCGGAATGGGCATGTGGCGGAGTACCAAGACCAGCGCCCTCCTTTGGACCAGCCCTTGGAACTGGCCCCTCTGACCACCATCACTTTCCCTTGAGGCAAAGCAATGGAGTGTTTTGCTGCTAAATTTGCACATCCCCATCCCTTTACAAGTTTAAATACCATTTAGGTCCCGTGAACTGCTTTTAGCTAATTTCTTAACACATTCAAGTGGATTCTGTTGAAGAAAAACTCTGTAAATGGCCTTTTTTAGTGCTGCTGTGTATTGTCCTCATTATAGATGGGGTGGTATTTCTGGCTAGAGTGTTTAAAGGAACAAAAAGAAAACTAGCTAATTTTCTTTCTTAAAGGTTGTCTCAACCTTTGAAGTAGTTAGCAACACTCCACCTTACACTAACAGTGTTGAAACATTAATAACATCCTGGTTAGGAAGAATGTCAAGGACCATTCTGGCAGAACTCCAGTCATGCCCTTTTATTCTGTTATCAAATAAAGCACAGTGTCTTAGTTTTTCTAAATAATACCTCATGTTGCCCTGATTTTAAAATTATGCACCTTTGGGATGAATTTAGGTTACAGTGTAACAGGAAAAAGATGTCCAGGTATCAAGGGAATATTGACAAGTCAAACTAATGCTTGTATTTATTTCCTTCTTCTTGAAAAAGTGTAACATTTGGTAAAATCCATTTCCTACTTGTGAGTTCATTGGCCCCAGAATGGATATATGAAAGACACTGAAGTGGAAGCCTTTTTTCAAGGAGAAAAGGGAATGAACATTTCCTGTATAACTATATGCCAGGTACTTTTATTTGCATTCCTGCCTAATTCTCTCATTTACTCTTCATTATTCTTTGAGTTTTAGGTATTTACCCCTTCTTTTATAAAATTATAGGAAACAACCTCTCAGGTTAAATATTTTGCTTGAAACAGCATTAAAATAATGTTTCGTTTGACTGCAAAACACATATTTCCACAATTTATCACATTCCTTTGTATACATTCCTTATAATTCATTTATCTTAGGAAGAGAAGAAAAATCCATATGAAATAAGTCTCTTGGTTTTCTTTTGATTTCAAACAACAAAAACCCAACTCTCAGCAGTTTAGGCAAAAATAGGAATGACTGACTAGTTCATGGACACTAAGATAGGGCTTGACAACCAACTGGGGTAGACCTGGGGTAGACCTGGGGTATAGGTGGCCTCTGAGCCAGGTTCCATCTGGCCATCTTTGTCTCTACGGGAGCTTCTGGTAGGATTCTGGCTCCTGGCATGCCTGAAAGTATGGCAGGACCGAATGCTCTACTCTTCCCTGATCCAAAGGGCAAAACCTCCCAAGAAATGGAGTTGGCCTGATGTTTTAGAGAAAATGGAAGGGATGGTTGGAGGGGGAGAGAGAGATAAAGAGAGAAGCATCAATGTGAGGGATGCACATCAATTGGTTGCCTCTGGAACACAGGATCAAACCTGTAACCCAGGTAAGTGCCGTTGACCAGGAATTGAATCCAACACTCTAACCACTGGCCCACACTGGCCAGATTGGGAAGTGAGAATTTTTGGTAAAGGGGGTAGCTGTGCCCCTAAAAGATGGGGATAGATAGACAAAAATTAACTGTTGTCTAGCTTGTATGATTGAGGACCAGGCTTAAGTGGAGAGCTCCCAAGTGTTTCAAACAGTAGGGTAAATCCTTGAGAGTCCAGGGGAATCCACAGAGAACTTAGAAGTTGCACTGGGCTTTAAGGAGAGGAAAGGTGGATAGGTATACAGAGAAGAGAAGAAATTAAAACGGTTAGGAAGAGAGGCTGCCTGAAAAGCAAGAACACTCAAAGAAATATGGTGGTTGGCCCATTCTGAGATCTCTTTCAACATGAGAACTTTGAGGACATTGATCACAGTCTTTTGACCAAGACTGCAAACTGTGTACATGATAGACTTGAATGACAGGCAAATGCCTGGGTCTAGCAATACTTGACTCAGGAGAACCACGGGGCATAACATACAGGGCTGAGGCAATTATCCACCCAAAGAGGCCCCCATTCAAGTGCTAAGGTTTCACCCAAGATCACCTCAGCCCATCAGTATCTGGAATGGGGTTCTGTTACCCCTTTTTCTAACTTCAGACCCTTTCTCTCAGTAGGACCTCTGCACCCACTCTGTGCCCAGATAACCTCTGGGACACTATCAGCATTGACCTTATTTCAGACTCACCCCATACTCTATCAGAACAGCGCTCTTCAAACCTTGCAGCCAACTGCTTTCCCAACCATCCACAACTATCCATTTGCACATCTCTTTCATAATCATTGGGATCTGCTGTCTCTACAGGCTGCCCAGCTGCTGCCTTTCAACACTGCAGCCACCATTTATATTCTGGAGTGAACAGCTCAAAATCTCCCATGTCTGCATAGCCACCTGTCTATTGCACAGACTGGACATACTGAGACTGAGTGTATTAATGGGTCTGAGACAGATGCTGCCTTAACTGCTCCTCCAGGCAACACTGGGCCCCTAACATTGTGGGCATTACGAAAACAACTTGCTACTCCACCCAGAACATTTTGGTTCTAGCCTGTCATGTCCCTGAGTCTTATCAGAACTGCTGTCATTTCAGCAGCTTGCTAGTATTTAGAGGAGTGATAGGCAGGAGACATCCAGAAAATCTGACTCCAAGAACTTCAGGCCTGCCACCTGGCTCTCCCAAAGTCTCAGATGTCATCAGCCCTGTAGCCTTCTGGGCCCAGCAATTCCCAGTCACATAAGTCCACCCCATCTTTCACTGATTCCTAAGTCTGTCTGCCAATAACCTGCCCTTTCCTCTAGCCTACATGTGCACTCATATACATGCATACACATCACACACACCGGCCCCTAGCCCTAGCTACTTCACAGATTGCAAACTGTGTATATGATAGAGAACCTGGCACCGTTCTGTCAGTGCCAGTTTCTATGTCAGAAAGAGCCCAGAACTTTCCTCCACTAGAACCCATGGAAAGACCACTCTACCTGCTAAAAGTGAAGGAATGGGCAGAGGCTGCCTTGCTGTAGTCCAGTTCTCAACCTTCCTAATGCCACGACCCTTTAATACAGTTCCTCATGTTGTGGTGACTCCCAACCATAAAATTATTTTCGTTGCTACTTCATAACTGTGATTTTGCTACTGTTAATGCATCGTAATGTAAATATCTGTGTTTTCTGATGGTCTTAGGGACCCCGCTAGTGGTTCTCAACCTGTGGGTTGCGACCCAGAGGTTGAGAACCGCTGCTGTAGTTCTTTGAGTGAACTGGACCCTCTCAATCATAAGACAGACAACACACACACACACACACACACACACACACACACACAACCCAGATAATCGCTCTTGTGTTTGGTGAATTTCCCCAAGATGGACCTGCCTACTCCAACCAATTTCTCTTTTCTTTTTTTCTTCCAGATTCTGATGTCCTAGTTTTCTTCCTTTGCCTCTTATGGCATTTTCTGATATTCCTAATTTGATGTTCTTGTTAAATCTCCTTCCAGACTTTGTTCCCTCTGCCTGCCTTCCCATCCTCCAGATCTTACTACCATTCTACCTGCAGAGTCAAGGGAATAGAATGACTTGTTTTACAACAGTGCTTCAGTGTGCACTGGAATTTAGTGAGAATACATATTCTGAATCACCCAGGAATTTAGTGAGAATACATATTCTGATTCAAAAGTTCTAGAGTGGGGTCCGAGATTCTCTATTTGTATCATGAAGCTGGATGCAGAAAGTACTGAACTGTAGAGATGCTGCTAGACCACCCACTGCACTTTGAGTAGAAAGACTTAATGCCTGACCACCTTTCATTGCCACTAATGGGGGCAGGACTGGAGGTCAATGGCAGCAAATAGCTGCTCTTGCATGTGGCTAAGGTACTAGCTAACACATAACTAGATGTTTCAAGGCAGTGTATTAGTGTGAGCTGTTTTGTGGCATGCTCCCACAAGTTGCTCCTTCTGATGGAGGCACTGGCCTTGTTCCTCCAATCTAGTTCTAACCCCACAGCCCCAGAAGTAGACAGTGGGTATATAACCATATCCCTTCCCTGCGGTTTTTCTGCCTTCTCCCCAGCACCACATT
This sequence comes from Antrozous pallidus, assembly GCA_027563665.1. Lineage (NCBI taxonomy): Eukaryota > Metazoa > Chordata > Mammalia > Chiroptera > Vespertilionidae > Antrozous > Antrozous pallidus. The sequence goes on from CM050523.1 coordinate 29,064,541, forward strand.
TTCCACTGCCTTCCCCAGGAACCCACCACCCTAAAGTTTCAGGTTGAAACCCCGACTCTGCCACCTGATTAACCCTCTGAGCCCGTTTTCTCACCCGGATCATATGCATAGTAAATAGGACACGAAAAAAACGGTCATTAAGTAAGTAACCCTTACACTTTCGCCTATTATTTGCACTTCTTCCAATCTCTTGTTTTTCTAACTTAGCTGTGAGGCTGTAATGGGGTTTTGTCCATCCTTGAGAATTATTTTTATAAAACTTTTAATTGCTTTCAGAGAGGGAGAGGGAGATGGGAACATCAATGATGAGAATCGTTGATTGGCTGTCTCAACCCTTAAATGAACTCTTCAGTCTGCAAGCCAACGCTCTCTCCATTGAGCCAAACCAGAATTTTTGTACCTAGTACCACTGTTATACAGCAAGATTGTAATATATATATATGTATATATGTATGTATATATGTATATGGAGGGGTGCTGGTATTCATTTTCTTCATTTCCCCAAATTTCCTATAACGAGCACTTACTTTGGTAAATTTGAAAAATGGCAAGGTTACAACCACAAAAGAAGGGGCGTACAAATCAAGCTTCCGCGCTCTACAGAAAGGAGGAAAACAAGGCCGGGACCCGCGCGGCTGCGAGGCGGTCACGCGGCTCTGGGCCCTCGCCTCCGCGAGATGACGTCAGCCACGTCCTCCCGCCGGCGCCGCCGCTCCCGGCCAGCGTCGCCGCTCCTCCTCCGCCAGGCGGCGCCGCTGGACGTCCTGTGTGGAGGCTTCGGCGCAGCCGCACTGGTTCCCCCCGACACGTACCCACCTTCGCGTCTTTTCTGGAGAGCGCGGGAAGGCGAGGGCTAGAGTGGTGACGACACCGGGGTTCCCCGCGCGGCTGGCGGGGCGGGGCCGCGTACGTGGCGCACGCGGGGAGGAGAAAGGAAGGGGAGTGTGGCGCGCAGGACCCCGCTGGGCCTGACTGGGCCGCGCCCGCTCCCCGACCCGCCTCGTGACCCACTGTGGGGCCGAGCCCGGGCCCCGCTGCGGGAAAGGTGCTGACGAGGCGGGTCTCGGCGGGGAGGGGCGCTGGCGGCGGGGCGCGAGGCTCTCCCGAGGTCGTTGGCCGGCCGGACCGCCCCCAGTGCTCGCCTTTAGATTAGCTTTTAGGCTGGGCGCCGACTTCTGGCGCCCTCGGCGGCCGCGCCCTCCTGCGGGTGGGACCGGTCCTGGAATCTCACTCCCAGGCCCTCCGGGGCCGCGGAGTGGACTCGGAGCACGTGAGGCCGGGCCGGGCCGCACCCTACCCCGTTTTCCAGACCGCGCGGCTCCGCGGGCGGATCGAGGGGCTCCAGGCCCAGCCCCCGCCCTGCGGCTGACGTCATCCCCCCTCCCCCCGCCCCAGCGTCGGCGGCCCGCGCTCGGCCGGTCCCTGCCTGGTGGGGAAGGAAAGCACGTGGGCGCTGGGAGGAAACCGGGGTTTGACCTCTGGGCCCACCTCTTACTGTTTTCCATAAGCGAGTCAGTATTTCTAAGCTCCGCTTTTCTCCTTTAAAATAGAAGTAGCAGCATTCACTTCACGGATTGATTAGTCTGGGTTTAGTACACGGTAGTCGGTCTGTAAAAATATAAAAATTACTTTTGCACTTTTTCTTACTAGGCCCTTTGAGCCGGTTTGCAGTAGCATTAATCCCTGAGTAATCCTTAAAACAGAAGACTGTGTGTGGTTCTAGATAGTGATTTTTAATCGAAGTTTCCACAACCAGCCCAGTGGCTTTGGAAGAAAAAGTGGCACATGACTCATCCATGACCTGATGAGTTGAACCTGGGCCTGCTCAGAATTTAGGGAGGGGTCATTACTGAAATTTTCTTTGGGTCTAGCACCTGTGAAACTAACAGTATATTTCTGGCTGGGAGCCCAGTCTAGGGTACACCCAGTCTGGGGCACCCTTCAGTTGTCTCTGTCCTCTTGCTGCCCTTTCCCAGAATCTTGCAATTCATGTCACATTGCCATGGCCAAGTCATATTTCCTGGGGAGAAGCTAGATGCCAGCTGCTATAGGAAGTTGGTCTAACAGAGTAAACAATAAAAGACTATCTCCTAGTAGGAAAAAAGTTAATGTATGTAATACAAAGTGCTTATTTAGATGTGTCAAGGGCAGTATTAGCCATTTCACTCAAATTATCTTATTTGATTCCCATATCTAGTCCTTGTGAGCTAGGTGGAATTATTTCTATATAGAAGAGGAAATTGTGGTTCAGCAGTAAAATAAAGGCCTCACAGCAAGGATATGGTAGTGCTCTTGGAGGCCATGGTAAAGTTCGAGTTAGTACCTAGTCAGCCCTTCCCAAGAGTATTAGATGCCGAAGACCATCCTAGAGGGTATAAGTGAAGGCTTCCCTCATGGTCCCATGCTTTTGCCACTCCTGACATTTTTATCTAGGCAAAACCAGGGTAAGTGACCCATCAAGGGCCACATTTGAAACTCAAGAAGCACTGCATGTAAAAAAGCTATCACCATGGGAAACATCCAAAGCTGAAGTTTTTATTAAAGAGTTTGAGTCACATTGATGACATATGCTGGGGAGCAAGATCTCCAATGCTCCAAAGAATAATAGTTTTTGCACTTCTTTTATGCATTTAAAATTAAAGAGGAAATGTAAGGAAAACTAGATGAGCATGGGAGAAAGCAAGACGCATTGGATTAGGATATTACATGCTTTCTTAAGGGTTGTTATAATTATTACTTATGGCATCTCAAAGGTGTGTTAACCTAGATGTATAAGGACAGTGGGCAAGGCTTACTGTTGGGGCTTAACTACCTACCATGAGCTGCCCAGTTAGGAATTTATGGCTTATTACAGCATCCGTTTTTCATCCACAGGGGTAGAAGAAGGGGGGGCAAAGGCAGGAAGCCAGTTTTTCCAAGGAATTACTACCCTTGTTTTAATGTTAACTTTCCTGTGAGATTACCATGGAAAACTAAAGGATGGTGCCACAGAGAAGAAGGGAAGGATTTGCCAAATAGATACGATTTTAGTAGGTAGAGATGTCATTGTGGAGAAGAAATACCCCCGGCCACTACAGTGAAGTTCCCTGTAGAGAGGATGTAAAATATGTGGTCATCTGACCTCTTAGCTGTTAAGCCAAAGGAAAAACGTTGTAGCAAAAGAGAAGTGGTAGGCCCCAGAGAAAAGGAAGGAAAAATCAACTGTTCAATCAACAATTTTTTTATTCAACATATATTGGGTATGTACTATATGCCAGGTACTGAGCTGGGTCCTGAGGATACAGTAATGAACAAAAACAAAAGCCCTATCTTCAAAAGTTTACATTTTAGTGAGGAGAAAGAGAAAGACTATGAAAGGAAGGATGGAGGGAGGAAAAACTAAATAGTATGTCAGATACGCTCTGGAGATAAAACGAGATGTGGGAGGATAGCTGAGGTGTTTTTTTCTCCCATTTTTAAATGAATCATGCGCAAGTTAATATAAAGGTAAAATTATACACAATTTGCCAAATAGATACGATTTTAGTAGGTAGAGATGCCATTGCGGAGAAGAAATAACCCCTGCCACTACATTTTCTGTGAGTTGGAGCACTGACCAGGTTGTGACCCAGGAAATAAAAAGTTTTTCTGTGAATATGACTCACTGCCGGGGGAAAAATAAGCCAAAATCTCTGAATGGAGCATTTTCTTCTGAAAGCCAGAAAAGCCAGATGTGATGATATAGGAAAAGGGAATTGTATCCTAGGCTCCTAAATATAAACACTATGGTTCTAAGATACTAAGTGTTGATCTGGTGAGATGTGATAGAGCTAAACAAAAAAGAGGAAAGAGCAAAAGTAGAATCTGTCCTAGCCAGTTTGGCTGAGTGGATAGAGCATAGGCCTGTGGATTGAAGGGTCCTGGGTTTAGTTCCGGTCAGGGGCGCATGCCCAAGTTGTGGATCAATCCCCAGTAGTGGGCATGCAGGAGGCAGCTGATCAGTGATTCTCTCTCATCATTGATGTTTCTATCTCTCCCTCTCCCTTCCTCTCTGAAATCAATAAAAATATATTATTTAAAAAAAAAGAAAAGTAGAACCTTCCAGCTCTTTTTTCTGATGAGGGTGTAGGAAGGCAGGCCTTGAAACAAGAGTGGGGCTGCCTATAAAATCAAGGAGATCACATGTTTTCCTCAGGAGATTCCCTGTTCATGCATACATGAGGAGACTGGAGATAGTGAAGTTGAGGGAGGGATTTCAACTTATCCTCCACAGCATTATTTTCTGAACCAAGAAAATAATGAACTATTTAATCATACTCCTTCTTGGTGCCAGAGATGAAATTGGGACACAAAAATATTAACAGTCTAAACACATTTTGATGGCTTATGGGTATAATAGGACAGAATGGTATAGGAAGTAGAAGTTTGAGGTTGAGGAGAGAAAGATCAAATGTGGGACAGTATTAATACTAGGGTTAAAAAATAATACCCATTTGAACAAGGCCGAGAAATGTACAATAGCTGCAGAAGTCTGCACTGACCTGCAAGGTGGAGTCCATGATCACCTATATTCTCTGAAGCTGGTGAAATGGGAATGGGGCTTGTAGCTGAAATTGGCTCGGTGAGTTACAATTCTTGGCTTCACCTGCCACCTTCCTGCTCCTCTGTTAATAAGACTGGGGAATTCCTAATAGAAGGGGAAAGGGGGACTTGTGTTCTTGGCTATTTCTGATGCTCTATAGCTCTGTCCTTGGGCAAGTGTCTGTACCTCTTGGAATTCTGGCTTTTTCTTCTGCACAAGAAGGACTTGAATTAATCTCTGTTGGTCCCTCAAACATTCTGCAAAGAAAGAAAGATGGGGGCTCCTTTACCAACCCAACCTGTTTGTGTGGAAGGAAGTTGGTCACCTACAGTAGTTAGGTGTCATCCTTTTTTGAATTGTGTTTTACTTTTTGCTTCCTCTGCACAGAAGAGGCAGTGGGAATAAGCACAAGAAAAGTTCTATGGGGACCTGAGAAGTGGCATCTCGCCCAGCTTTATAGTCTGAGTCTGTGACTTAGAAGAATCTGCAGGTTAACCAGTGCTTTAAAACATGTTTTAATTGATTGATTTTAGAGAGAGGAAGGAGGGAGGGAGGAAATCATCAATTTGTTGTTCCACTTACTTATGGTTGATTCTTGTATGTGCCCGTACCAGGAATCGAACCCACAATCTTGGTATATTAAGATAATGCGCTAACTAACTGAGCTACCTGGCCAGGACAACCAGTACTTTCTATATGTAGTCAGCAGTGCACATGAAAAATCAGAAAAGTAACCATACACTTTGATCTAAAAATGCCAGCTCCCCTCTCTCTCATACAATGTGCTGATCCTATATTCACCCACTTCTCTTCACCTACACCGGTACTACCTTAGTTCAGCCCATTTTCATCTCGCATCTAGATCATTACAGGTGCATACCTGGTTTTCCTGCCTCCATTTTTTACCTTCTTCAAGTATTACCCCAATATACCTGTCTCCTTTGTAAACCTGGTTCAATAAGAGCCCTGATCACCTGGTTCTAATTTCTACCCCATCCTCTTTCACCCTTTATTCTCCATCCTCACTGAGCCAAGTGAAGCTCTGCCTGAGCCATGTTTTCTCTCCTCTGCACCTTCTCACGTTGGTCGCACTGCCTGAATGTTCTTTCCTTTCACACTTGCCCTTGCTAATTCCTTCTTACTCTTCAGATATTCAATCCAGATATGGTTATTCTTCCCAAACTTTCTGTGTGCCACCATGCTTGAAACAAAGTAGGATATACAACAGTAAGAACAGTCCCGCTATGTCACTCATCATAGTGTAACTTTTGGTTTTCTTAGCTCTGCACCATTAGCTGTGAACTTCTCAAAGACAGGAAATTTTGCATTCCCATACTTAGCACAGTGCTTTTAAACCTCAGGGGTGTTCTATAAATATTTGTTAAATGAGTAAATGAATAAATTAATGAGTGGATGAGTGCTCTGTCTGATCCTGAGCTTGATGTGAGAAGGCCTGGCGAACAGGGCCCTGGCCTACACCCTTGTTTTAATGGATCATTTTTCATCCTGTGGTTCCCCCAGGGAGACAGCTTATACTGTGCAATGTATAGTCTCATACAGTTTTACTGAACTGAACTGTCTGCTGTACAACAGTATTTGGCAAAGCCCATGGGTATTGGGAAACTCACAGGCAGTGTTCAGAGTCACAAGCAAAATGGGGCTTGCCACTTTATGCAGTAATGCTTGTGCCCTGAGTTTATCACATCCTTATGACAAATTTGGTCCTAGGCTGTTTTAAGACAAGGCCCTGTGTGCTCAGAATCTGTGCGTGGAGCCTTCACCAGATCCACAGGTCCCAACGTTTCTCTTCACCTAGAAAAAAATGACTGTCATTAATGGGAATGGATAATTTTTATGCCATTTTTTGAACTCTCCTTTGCAAGCTGATGGATTCCTGAGATTTTTAAAGACATGCTGTGACAGTTTCCCATCTGTCATTTATATTACTCAGTAACAGAACTGTGTTTCAAGCCAGGATGTCCTGAGAGGAAACCTAAGTAACATAACACTTTCTTCCTGCTGATGTGTTTTGTGTGGATATGTGGACGCCACAGTGGTGCAATAGCTTCTTGTTGCTTCTTGCAGTCTGTGATGTTCATTATCCTCAACCTGGTTGGGGTTTTCCTCTGAGAATAAGCCAGTACAGAATTAATCCTGTAGGAATATTCCTGGTGACATTGTACACATGTAATAGAAAATGGACATGCAATCTCCATGCAGCCTTCTGCTCTGTGTTCCCAGCAAATTTAACAACACCTGATGTTTGTGTTCTAGCCCAGCATTCTCGGGGGAGGTATGTGGTACAGTGTTAGACCCCTGAGTCCCTGCCAAGCTCAGCACTGCTGAGAGACTTGCTTTTAGACTCACATATGATTTGCACAAAACCATTCATTGAACATACCTGGCATACATCTTAAATTTTCTGCACATTAGCCAAGGAGTTCTAACTAATGAGAGCTGAAAGCTATAACACTGTTATTAACACCCTAAAAGGTTAGTGAATCTTATGTGGATTACATTATCTAGAGTTTGAACCATGGCTATGATGTTTGCAATATAAAAATTATTCCTGAAACCTTAAAAAAGGGAGAAAGCCATTCCTATAAATTATATTTCTGACACAGTTAATCATGAAAATGTCCATAATTTAGTGAGTGATGTAGTTGATACCTTGCAAATGGATTTAAAGAACAAAATGAGTCCAGGGAGATTTATGAGCTGAAGGTATCCTATCAGGGCTGTTAGGGGTTGGGAGCAGGATCTGGGTCTCATGTTTGTTTCAGTACCCACCCAGCACAGGACCTCGGATGGCTATGGTACATAATAGGTGTCTAGTAACAGTCACTGAATTACTAAATGGAAATTTACTGGGGCTCTCTGTGCTGCTAGACTTCACACACAAATAGATCTGCTTTGTGAAATTCTTAGCCAGAGCAGATATTTTATGAGAGCTGTCAGTCCCAAGTTGATTGGATGGACAAAGTGAAACCAAGGGATTGTGTTTTAAAACCAAATACTCTGCTAAATATTACAACTGGGATGTCCTACTTTGGGTAGGAAGTTGAAAAAAAAGTTGCCTCTAACTTGAGGTTTGTAGACTTAAGAAAATACAGATTTTTTTTTTTTGATTTTTTTTTTAAGACACTTGAATGAACCCAGCAGGCGAGCTGGCAGGAAGTCAGACTGCGGGCGGGCCTTGCCTGAGAGGATGACACAGGCCAACAGAGAAAAATAAACAGAGGCAGCCAGAGCTAGTAAGGCATTTTGCAGTTTTGCAGAGCTTTCCAGGTTTTTCTGGAAAAAGGAAGAAAAGAAAGAGGGGCAGGAAGAGGATAGGTTAACAGCTGGCTTCAGAAACGCTGATGAGTGGATTTGCCTATTGCCTTTGTTTTTCTAAGTCAAGGATAAGGGAAGAGGGTGTGCTTGGCCTGGAGCTGCTCCCTGGCAGAGCAGACTTCCTGGTCTGCGTGCTGCCTTGGTTAGAACCGCCTAAGCAATCCAGAGGCCTGCTACCCTGTGTGACTCGTTGAAATGGGGACACAAACAACCCTCCAGAGATGGCTTAGAAGAGTGGAAAGATCAGGAGTTGTTTAATTTTATTTTTTAAATGTTTATTTGTATTTGAATAGGTAATTCATTTGCATGGCTCAAAACTAAAAAATATATTTAAAAGGTAGATAGGGGAAAGTCTTTCTGCTTTTCCTGTGCCTTATCGGCCTATTTCCTCTACCCCAAATAGATAACCCTGTTATTAGGTTTTGGTTTATCCTTCTAATACTGTTTTTATGCATATGCAAGCTAAAACAAATATATACTCTTCCTTACTCCATTTTAGCATAAATAGTATGATGCTATTCATAACTTCTGAACCTTGATAGGGTTTTTTTCCACTTAACACTTTATCTTGGAAACAAAATAGAAAGCATTCTCATTTTTATTTTTAAAATATATTTTATTCATTTTTCACAGAGAGGAAGGGAGAGGGACAGAAAGCCAGAAACATCTATGAGAGAGAAACATCAATCAGCTGCCTCCTGCATATCCTCCCACCCCCTGGGGATGTGCCTGCAACCAAGGTACATGCCCTTGACTGGAATCGAACCTGGGACCTTTCAGTCGGAAGGCCGATGCTCTATTCACTGAGCCAAGCTGGTTTCGGCTCATTAATTGAACTGATTACCACTGAGGGACATTTAAGTTATTTCCAATGTTTAGTATCCTATCTAATAAAGAGGGAATATACTAATTGACCCTCACATCATTGCAAATATGGTAGCTCCCACAGCCAATCAGGAGGGAATATGCTAATGGGCTGTCATGCCCTCAAAGATGGTGGCACCCACAGCCACAAGATGGCAGCGCCCAGTCCTCTCAACCCCGCTGTGGTGTCTGCCTCCAGAGTCCCCCAGTCCCTTCAGGCTCCCAGCTGCCCAGGGCTGGCCTGAGGTGCAGGCAAGCCTTGGATGGCAGTTGCTAATCCGCCCAGGGCCGCCTGAGGTTCTGGTAACCAGGGCCAGCCAAGGCTTGCATTGCCAGTAGTGGCAGCAACAGAGGTGTGATGGACATCGTCTTCCCCTGATTGCTGGGTTGCCTCCCACACCTGAGGGTTTCCAGACTGTGAGAGGGGGCAGGCTAGGCTGAGGGACTCCCCTGCAGTGCATGAATTTTCATGCACTGGGCCTCTAGTTACAAATAAGGGCATGGACTTTAAAGACAGATGTGCCACCCTAGCTGGTTTGGCTCAGTGGATAGAGCGTTGGCTTGCAGACTGAAAGGTCCCGGGGTTCGATTCCAATCGGGAGCACATGCCTGGGTTGCAGGTTCAGTCCCTAACGGGGGGGGGGGGGGGCAGTGCAGGAGGCAGCCGATTGATGATTCTCATCATTGATGTTTCTATCTCTCTCTCCACCTCCCACTCTCTCTTCCTCTCTGAAATCAATAAAAATACGTTAAAAAAAGAAGATGTGTCTTCAAAACCTAGTCCTGATGCTCATTAGATGACTAGAGACCCATTGCAGGAAGATTCCTGCAAGAATAGAGCTTCCTGCAGCCTGAGCAAAGCTCCCTCCTGTCTCTGCTGCCTCACTCCCATCTCCACTGCCTTGCTCCCTTCTCGGCTGCCTCCTTTCCTTCTCTGCTGCCTCCCTTCCTCTCATCTCCTCTGCCTTGCTCCCTCCCTTCTCCCCCGCCCCGCTTGCTTACTTCTCTGCAGCTTTGCTCCCTTCTGCAGTGCTTGGATTCTTTCTATGCCATCTTCTGCGTGCAGATATACAGATTAACCACCATCTTGGTTGGGTTAATTTGCATACTCGCTTTGATTGGCTTGTGAGTATGGTTTGTGGGCGTGACTTGTGGATGTAGCAAAGGTATGGTCAATTTGCATATTACTCTTTTATTAGATAGGATTAACTTCTTGCCACATTAAAAAAAACAGCATAGCACCCTTACAAACTCAGAGACTAAAGTAACCACAAAAGATGGTCTGAAATTAGACCAGTACTACAAAAAAGGAAAAGTAGTGAAATCTCTTTTTCCTGCTTTGTTTTGCTTTGCCTACTAGCTTGTTACTTCTAATACTTAGACTCAAGCAAGAGAATCACCTACTCTAGAAGCTATACTTTAGCTTCCACATATCACAAACATATAAGATAATAAATTATTTATTATTTTTTAAAATATATTTTATTGATTTTTTACAGAGCAGAAGGGAGAGGGATAGAAAGTCAGAGACATTGAGGAGAAACATCGATCAGCTGCCTCTTGCACGCCCCCTACTGGGGATGTGCCCGCAGCCAAGGTACATGCCCTTGACCGGAATCGAACCCAGGACCCTTCAGTCCGCAGTCCGACGCTCTATCCACTGAGCCAAACCGGTCTCGGCAAGATAATAAATTATTTAAAGAACTCATGAAGCCCTGACTGATGTGACTCGGTTGGGCATTAAAATTCTGCCGGTTTAATTCCTGGTCAGAGCATTTGCGCAGGATGTGGATTCAATGCCTGGTAGGGGTATGCAGGAGATGGCTGATTGATGGTGCACTCACACATTGATGTTTCTCTCTCTTTCTCTCTTCCTCTCTAAAAATCAATTTAAAAAATCAGAAGATATTGAGAATCATGTACCACAGCCTGTACCTGAAAGTGAAGGGTAACGTGTTCAAAAACAAGCAGATTCTAATGGAACATATCCACAAGCTGACGGCAGACAAGGTTCGCAAGAAGCTTCTGGCTGACCAGGCCGAGGCCCACAGGCCTAAGAGCAAGGAAGCCCACAAGCTCCGTGAAAAGCGGCTCCAGGCCAAGAAGGAGGAGGTCTTCAAGACTCTGTCCAAGGAGGAAGAGACCAAGAAATAAAGCTTCACCTCTCTTACCTCTACATAGTGGCCTTGGCAATTACATGGTTCAGTCATGTAATAAAAGTAGCCTTCATCTAAAAAAAATGGAATAAAAAAACACCTCATGGAAATCTTTGTCATTTAGGACCTGATATTCAAAGCCCACCCAATCCCACTCATAATATTTTTTTAATGCATTTTTATTGATTTCAGAAAGGACAGGAGAGGGAGAGAGAAACATCAATGATGAGAATCATCGATCAGCTACCTCTGCGCCCCTCCCCCCCACTGGAGATCAAGCCCGCAACCCAGCATGTGCCCCTGACTAGAATCGAACCTGGGACCTTTCAGTCCTCAGGCTGACACTCTATTCACTGAACCAAACTAGCTAGGGCAGTGGTCAGCGAATTCATTAGTTAACAGAGCAGCAAACCGCGGCTTGCTGGCTGCGTGTGGCTCTCAAGCCGCAGTTTGCCAACCACGGAGCTAGGCCATAACATCTGTTCTTAGGACAAACTTTCTTACGGTTCCAGTAACCAAGGCCTCTCATTAAGAGCTTGTTCTTTCTACTCCATTTGTTGCTACTCTACATAAGATTATCTGCTAGAGTCTGGAAGATGTAGTGTGAGATCAGCTCCTCTTGTCTTCAAGTTTACAATTCACTAGGAGAGAGAAGACAAACCAGGATATGTGGGTCTCAGGTATGTATTGAGAGCTGTGGTTCTTTAAAGAAGAGAGAAAAATTCCAATTGGAAAGAAGAGAAGGCTTCATGGAGTAGGAAAGGTTTGCGTTGGGTTTTGATTTGGATCAGGGAAAATAGGAGTTAGAGAGTAATGTTAGGCAGAACAAACAGCCTGAGAAAAGAAGGAGAAAATAGTGGTTCAGTTTGAAGCTCAGGGCCTCTGTTAGGAAAACTAGAAAATGTGAGAAAGATCAGGGCTGTTTCAATGAGGTCTTGGATGTCAGGTTTTGGATTCTGCATTTTATTCTGGTGAAAATGGTGAACTCCTGAAGACTTTTCAGCCAAGAAAAAGACATGCAGGGAGCTTTGGATTAAAGAGAGGGAAAGCCAGAATCATGGAAACTGGACAGGGCACTAGTTAGGAGTTCAGGAGATGCTCAGCCAGGGTGGTGGTGAGGATGGAAATGACTTCTGTGGGACACAGCATGGCTGTAGAATTGATTGAAATTGACCACTGATTGGCTGTGGGAGGGCAGAGGCATGAATAAGGAGTCCAAAAAACCCCAAATCTTACCCTGGATACTTGGGAAAGGAGTATTTCATGGGCATAAGCATTGAAGTCAGAAAGATAAGGTGATTAGGAGTAGTGAGGCAGGTTGGGATGAGGGTGATGGGAAGTTGGAAATTTTCTTTTCTGGACTTCATGAATTATTAGTGGGATATCTAGATATAAATAACTGGTCAGTTGGAAAATCAGTTTTGAAGGTCAGGAGAGAGTTTTAGATTGGGGTTAGGATTTAAGGGACTTTTGTAACAGGTGATATTGGTCTTATGGGAGTGAAGACATGAAGGACATGAAGGGAGATGTCACCTTTGAGAACTGAGAGAAGGAAGTGGAAGTGGAGTAGCCAGGTAAAGGGGAGATTCTTTGTGAGTGACAAACCTGAAGGCAGAGACCAGCTGTCTTACCTGCATGTTCCCTGCATCCAAGACTGTGCCTGTTTTACTGCAGGCACATAGTGAATGTTTGCTGATTGAGTGAACAAATGAATGAATCAGAAGAGAGAAAATATATCCAAAAAGGAAAAGATGATTTTCAGAGGAAGGTTAATAACATAAATGCTGCTGACAAGAAAAGGGCAATGTTGATAAATAAGAGGCCCTTAGCTTTCTCCCTCTTTTTTTTCACAAAGCTCAAGAAGTCACAGGAACATGGTCCAGGTCAGGCAGAGGGTGACTGCAACTATCAAGTAGGAGGGAACTCTCCCAGGGAAGAGGTGGGCTCTGGAGACACTGGGCAGCTGCGGTTGAAGAGGACACCAAACGAGGCCTGGTGCTTTCTGGCCCCACTCCAGCCCTCCTCTTTTGTATTCCATGGTTGCCAGTGTGTGGGTACTGGGCCCCTCTCTCTGAGTCAGGAAAGAACTATTTCTAATTCTTTGACTAAAGTGAGGGACTTGTTTTGGGTTCTTTTAGTGATGGACTGCTAGTGAGTTGGGGAAGCAGGGAACACCCTCTTGTAAAATCTGGCCTTATATGGAGTGGGGCAGATTGATCCCTGAAGTTTAAATGAAGGAATCCTCAGGGCTGGCTTCAATACGGTAAATACCCTTTTCTCAATGTATAGAAGGCTGGGGGTTTTCCCTCCTAAGACAGGGGCCTGGAATTGACCCTGATGAAGGGCATTTTGTGATTAAATAAAACAGGGTGTGAAGTAAGGGAAGGGAAAAGGATGAGGCCCAACCTCTCCTCTCCTCCCTAACCACACCATCACTCCCATTTGAGCTCTTGAACAGTTTAGGGCAGCGGTCAGCAAACTGTGGCTCACGTGCTGCGGTTTGCCCTCTGTTGACTAATGAGTTTGCCTAGTGGCAAAACTCAGCTCGAGAGCCATATGTGGCTCGAGAGCCGCAGTTTGCCGACCACTGAAAACTTGAGGGGTACATGACTTTCTAGAAATGTATGCAGGAAGACAGAATGGAGTCACCATAGCAAGACAAACTGGCTGCCCATAGAAATCTCATGGTATCAACTCACCTCAGAACTTAGTCTGACTGGCACTTAACTTAGCCTTACCTCAAGACCTGATTTGTTAACATAAAAAGAGTAGATCAACTCCTGGGGGCTCAATCATTAAACAGCTCTCAGACAGTGATGTGAATACAGGGATAGTTTGATCTCCTAACCAATGTTTTTTTTCTTCTCAGTTTCCTGTTACCCTATAACCCTCCCTTCCCTAGAGATGGCTGCACCTTGAGGCATTTTTTGCCTCAAGGCACTGCTGTACAGCAGAATGCAGCCAACAGAAGACTAAGGACTGAGTGAGTTGAGTCTGATTTAGTCTGTTCTCCACCATTAGATCACCTTTTCCCGGACTAGGAAATGCATGCTGTCCCAGGGCATAGTCCTGGGCACTTGTGAGGGTTTGCACTTAACTGTTGATTATTTCCAGGCCTGAGAGCACAAAAACAAAAGCAAATAAAAACAACCACAACAGGTCGAGAGAGCAACTTCAGAAAAGAACAAACTTTTTTTCTTCTATGAAAAAGGACCCATCCATTTTCATTTCACACTGGGCCACACAAATTATGTAGCTGACCCTACTGGCAGATAGAACATTCCAAATGGAGCTAACCAGAAGTCTTAAGAATATTCTACAGGTGCCTTAGCCAGTGGATGGAGCATTGGCTTGGCTCATGGGCTGAAGGGTCCTGGGTTCGATTCAGGTCAATGGCAGGTACCTCGGTTACAGATACATTTGAGAGTCAACCACCGATGTGTCCCTCAAATCAATGTTTCTCTGTCTCTCCTCCCTCCCTTCCACTCTCTAAAAATCAATGGAAAATATCCTCGGGTGAGGATTTAAAAAAAGCCTTTGGGGGTGTGGCTTATGTGAGAATATGTTAGTCCTTCCTAAATTTGGAATAATTTTGGGCTATTTCAAGCCATGTGAAATGTCAACCCTGGTAGGAAAGAACTACTAGCAAAGCAGATGTGAAATGGCCACACATGTGACAAGAGAAAAGGATCAGACTTGTTAGAAGGTGTTTGTTGGCTGTTCACCTTCATTTGGAAAAGGAAAAAGGTGGATAGAAAAGGCTGACTAGCCCAGCTGGCATGGCTCAGTGGCTAAGCAGCAACCTGTGAACCAGAAGGTCATGGTTCGATTCCTGGGTTTCGGACTTGATCCCCAGTTGGGGGATATATATATATATGTCTGATAATTTAAAAAAGAAAGAAAAGGCTGACTAGTTTCTCCTTGAAGCAAGTACTCTTGTTTGTCTTAATAATCTGGGATCAGATCTAACTATCAAATCAGAGAAATTTGATTTGAAAGGAGAATTGATCTCACACCTTCAATATTAAGTGCCACCAAATTCTGATTGTTGCCAATTTGTTACTCAAAAATGGAATATATATGTTAGTTCCCAGGAAAGTGGAACTCCTTTAAAGGGACTTTTTTTTTTTTTTTTTAAATCATTTCCACCCTGACTGGGTAGTTCTTCAGTTGTTAGAGCATTCCTGATACACTAATGTTGCAGGTCCATGCCAGGTCAGGACACATACAAGAATCAGCCAACGCCTGCAGGCATGGTTCAGTGGTTATCAACCTATGAGCCAGGAGGTCACGGTTCAATTCCCGGTCAGGGCACATGCCTGGGTTGTGAGCTCCATCCCCAGTGGGGTGCATGCAGGAGGCAGCCGATCAATCTCTCACCATGGATGTTTCTCTCTGTCTTCATCTACTTTCCTCTGAAATCAATAAAAATATATTTTTTTAAAAAACAATCAACCAACGAATGCTCAATTGGAACAACAAAAATTGATGTTTTTCTCCCTTCTTCCTCCCCCACCATCTCTTTCCCTCCTTTCCTACCTCCTCCTTCCTATACCTCTTCTCAAAACATTTAAATTTTTAAAAAATCACTTCTGATATGTCTCCTGTTTTGAATTTCCCCTTCATATTTCTCATTTTCTTATTTGCAAGCACTTCCTGCATATTGAAAATAACATTTTGTTGGTTATATGTGTTCCAAACAGGTTTTCCCAGTTTGTCCATTGTCTTTTAACTCCGTCCCTCTGGAATGTCTCCAAGCCACATCATTTGATGGTAATTCAGTTAGTAGTCATAATTTACCACTAATAATCAACATTTACTGAACATGTTCTAAGTGCTTCGTGTGCCATTAATCCTCACAATCCACCTTATAGATTGAGTACTGTTGTTCTGTTTTGTAGATGAAACCTAGTAAGGGATGCAATATGGGTCTTGATCCCAGATCTGTCTGACACCCAAGCCCCAGGTTCCAACTCTGTGCTGTCCAACACAGTGGAAAGGTGACCATTAAACACTTGAAATGTGTTGCCAGTTTAATTTGGAAGACTACAGTAAACATGAAAGAAAGAATGGGAGATATCTTGTTAATTTTTAAATTACTTAAAATATTTTGAATACATTGACCTAAGTAAGATATTTTACCTTTTCTTTTTATTTTTTTCTTTGAATGTGGCTACTAGAAAATTTAAAATCATAATCAAGCCCTAGCTGGTTTGGCTCAGTGGATAGAGCATCAGCCTGCAGACTGAAGGGTCCCGGGTTTGATTCTGATCGGGGCATGTATCTTGGTTACAGGCTCTGACCTGGGCCTTGGGTCAGGCCCATGCAGAAGGCAACCAATCGATGTTTTTCTCTTACATCGATATTTCTCTCTGTCTTTCCCTCTCTCTTCCACTATCTCTAAAAATCAATGGAAAAATATCCTCAGGTGAGGATTAAAAAAGTAGTAAATTATATTTCTATTGACAGAACAGTTCTAACCACTTTCCTACACTATCATCTTTCACTTAGGAAAAGACAGTCTTCATGGTCCCTTGAGTCTTTTCCAGTTATATCACACTGTTGGCTTCTAAATTTGTTATGAAACTAAAACCTCCCACGTTTTTTTTTAATTTTTGGGTGAACTAAAATCACCCCAGAACCTCACTTTTTTTTTATCAATACAAATGAACAGGACTCTATTTTTATATTGTAGTAAAACGGGTGCTGTGGAGAGGGGACATGTGGAAGCAGTTGATTATTTCTCTGGTGACTACAGCCATTCTTTATAGTCATTCCAAGGCCTCTAACATGATGATACTATTTCCTGCTATTACCATCACTAGAAGAAATTCATGCAAGAGTAGGCCTTCGCCGCTCCGGCTTCAACCGAAGGTCATGGGGACAGTCGTTCGCTGTTCAGTCAATTTGTATATTATGCTTTTATTATTATAGATTATTATAGATTCCAATATTCTGTTGCCCACCAGTTGCTATCTCCATACTTCATTAATGTATCACAAGGTTCATAAAGGGATAAAATCCCCCACAGCATTCCTTGGACATGTCTGCCACCATTTAATTTCAACGATAACTTCTTGTCCATTAATTTTTTTAACTTGGGAGAGTGAACTTTGCTCTTAGCTCAAAGATACCTCCAAATGGAATTCATGGCCTCTTACACTCAGGACCTCACTTTCTTGAATATTCTGTCCCCTCCACTCTTTCTCATATATAACTAGGTTGTCACCTTGTCAATTAACTTCATCTGGATATTCTCCAGTGTATGGCTTGTCCCCCTCAATCCCTCAATGTGGGAACACAGTCATTGCAAATAACACAGAAGTGATGCCCCCAAATTCACTAAGCCAGAGGGCAGAATGATGGTTACCAGGGGTGGAGGCAGAGTTATTATTTAATGGGTACAAAGTTTCAGTTTGGAATGATGGAAAAGTTCTAGATAGTGGCCATGGTTGGATGTACTTATGCCACTTAACTGTACACTTAAAACTGTTTAAATGATACATTTTATGTACATTTAACAATTTTGTAAAAAGGAGTGAAGTTATAAGGCATGTTGCAACATAAGTGACCCTTGAAGACATTAGGCCAAGCAAAATAAGCCTGATACAAAAGGACGACTATTATATGATCGCCCTCCCAGGAGATAAGTAGAATGTGTAAATTCGTAGACAGGAAGTAGATCTCAGGCTGCCAGGGCCGAGGGGAGGGGTGATAAAGAACAGGGGGAAGGGCAGAGAGCAGTGGCTGCCTGGCTTAGAGCCCTGAGCGGTGGGCCCTTCTGCACCAGAGACAGACCCGGGCGGTCGGCGGCACCAGGGGCAGACCCGGGCGGTCGGCGGCACCAGGGGCAGACCCGGGCGGTCGGCGGCACCAGGGGCAGACCCGGGCGGTCGGCGGCACCAGGGGCAGACCCGGGCGGTCGGCGGCACCAGGGGCAGACCCGGGCGGTCGGCGGCACCACAGGGGCAGACCCGGGCGGTCGGCGGCACCAGGGGCAGACCGGGCGGTCGGCGGCACCAGGGGCAGACCGGGGCGGTCGGCGGCACCAGGGGCAGACCGGGCGGTCGGTCTCATGGACGTGCGTGCTGGCCTCAGCACTCTCCGCCCCAGCGCATGGGCTTTGTCTGGGCGGAATGCGACGCGAACAACTGGGTCGGGGATGGTGGCGGGGCCCAGGATCCGGGCCAAGCCCCTCCTCCCGCTCGCTCCCGCCCGCCCTCGGCTCCGCGCGCCCGGCGCTGCCCTGAGAGGCGTGGACGGCCATCGCGCCCTCCCCCACCGCGCCCTCCCCCACCGCGCCATCCTCCTCTAACAAAGAGCGCGGAGAAACCCGAACCGGCGCGCTGACACGCCCGCGCCGCTGCCCGGGATTGGAACTGACCGGCGGCGGCGTGGCTGCCGGGGCCCCGCCGGCCAGTCCCCGGGTCCTTCTTGTCTCAGGGTCTTTGTCGCCGGGCCTGGGGGCCTGGGTGTGTGGGGGTCTTGTTTTGCACATGATCCTCTTACTCTGTAAATTCTAAAGATTTACTCCCTTTTTCTCTTCTTTGTCTTCCACTATCCCAGTTTTCCCCGTGCCCACGCAGTGTTAGACACACACACACACACACACACACACACGCTCGCGCGCGCCGGGTTTCCATTTGTTTTCCCAAATGGCATCCTGTGACATATGCCACCCTGCATCTTGCTTTTCGAACACGTCGTGGAAACGCCACGTCCCGGTTGGGATCCACTCCATTAATCCATGGCACGAAGACATCTCAGCTCATTTCAGTTCTGTCGATGACGCCTTTCCCTTTGTTCCCTGTGTTTTGCCACCATTAACGGTGCTGCCAGGAATAGACGGCCCCTAAACCCGGAGCAATCCCTGTTTCAGCAGGAAGGTCGGAGACCTCGTTCTCCTCAGGCCCGCGAGCCTTTTGCGGGTCCGACGGGTGTAAATATCGAGGGATCAGCGCCCAGATGGAACCCACCGGCGCTGCTGTCTCCCTCCTGGCTTCCTCCGCACGGTCCCCTCCCAGCTATTACAGAACAGGAGCTTTTTCTCCTCCCTGGCAAGGCAGTTCCTGGGCCTCAGAGCTCTCTCCCCCCACCCCCACTTAGCCCCCACCCTCTGTCACCTAACCGCTCCCCCTCACATTTTCAATTTCATCTTCTAAAGGTGCTCCATTCTTCCCATCCTAAGGAAAAAGGAATCTGCTACCCCCTTTCTGGGTCCTATTGCTTTCTTCCCATTTACTGCACAACTTCAAAATCATCTTCGGATTATTTTGCTGTTAGATGATATGCCCATGGCTCATAGTCCAAAGGTATAACAAAAGGGAGAAATATCAGAACGTTGTCTGTCACTCAATTCCCCTCCCGAAAGGCCAAGACTGATATCACTTTCCTTGTATTTTTCCAGAAGAATTATAGCAATGTACATGTCACAAACAGTAGGAGAAGGTGCACATTGCTCTGTAATGTTGCATTACTTCTTGGAAGTTTGCACTGCCTCACACACTGAAGCTGCTTTCTCTCAGATCTGCTCCCTTCCTTGAGGCTGTCTCCCATATCTGATCAAGTGCTGACAGTGCCTCTTTTGCAATATTTATTTCTCCAATTCTCCCTCTTTGTTCCTTTTGGGCCTGGTTTGTCACCTTGCCAGGCCACTGCAGGAGCCTCCTGGCTGTCCCCTCACAAGATCTGGTGTTGATTCCTCAGTTTGCCCATGGTTATTGATCCAGTACCCCGCAACAAAAACTCTCCCAAGGAAATGGTCCTTTACGTTTAAGAATTGATAGATTATTGCATGGAAGGAGCTCTGGCCTTGGTGGCCGGGGCCAGAGTAGAATGCAGACCTGCCCTCTCCTTGCCTGGTACCGCCTTCCTCAAATCGTTCCACATCTCTGGTTTCCTCACCAGATGTTTCCAAGGCCTTCTGGCTCTAGCCTCTGTGAGGCTACAATTACAGTTTCATTGTTCCCCCAGCTCTACTCCCCGTGCTGGCCCTTTCCTCAGTCAGCCATACTTTCCACTTCTCTCTCGCTGTGCCTCTGAGGAGGTCCGATCCTACTCATCCTTGAAGACCTGACTTTTAGATGTGGTTTTCCTCAAAAAGTCTTCTATGGTTCCCCCCCCAACAAGAGGAACTGCTTTGTCCTTGCAAAGTGTAGATATTTCTCTCTTTCCACGTCTAGCACGGCTAGAGAGCGGATCCAGTTCCTGAGTAGGGGCGGCTGGGGATTGAGAAATAAAAGAGAGACAAGACAGAGATAGAAGGAAAAAACTGGGGCAGGGTGGGACCACCGTACCTCTTCTGATGGAGAGACAGTAACCCAGAACGGATACCTTTTTATTTTAAATCCCAAATACTAGGAAGTTTCACCAAAAGGTCAAGACAAAAGGAGATTATTTGCATTCTTGAGTAGGCCCTGAGCATTCCTGGTGCTAGGCTGGATTTAGATATCAAAACCACTTCCTCACACCACAGGCTGAAATGAAGGTCAAGCTGACGACACCCTTGCCCAGGGCATGGCTTTGCTGATGGCACTGGTTCAGCTGACAATAATTAAGAAATGCCCATGTGCCTTCCCAGGCGCTGTCTACAGCAAGGCATACTCTGTCACACTTTATCTCCACTCTGCCTGGTAGACTTGTTCCATACCTATCCTACCACTCTCCAACTCTCCTCCATCTTCTCTAACATAGTACTTTCTATAGTACCTGGGAGAGGATAAGGCTTTGGGAGTCCCAAGACCTGGACCCCCATTCCCAGCTCTGATATTAATAGTTGTGTTACCTTGAACATGTCATGTAGCCTATTTGAGCCTCAATTTCCCTAGATGTAAAATAAGAATAGTAACCTCTTTCATGGTGCTGTTGTGTTGATTAGGTAAGATAATATATGACAAGATGCTTTGTGAACTTTAAAGCTATCTACTGGTGTAGGTAATAATAGTATAGATAAATATTACTCTGGTGCTGGTAAGAGTAATTGCCTTTCCAATGCAGAATTTAAAAAGAACGTGGGGAGCCCTGACTGGTTTGGCTCAGTGGATAGAGCATCAGCCTGCGGACTGAAGGGTCCCAGGTTCGATTCCGGTGAAGGGCATGTGGGTACATGCCCAATAGGAGGTGTACAAGAGGCTGCTGATTAATGTTTCTAACTTTCTATTCCTCTCCCTTCCACTCTGTAAAAAATCAATACACTATATTAAAATAAAATAAAAAGAACGTGGGGGAAAACTGTGGAAAATTAGTTTTTTCTCTAGGGTCTGGTCTTAAAATTTGGGGACTGCATTCTAGTTATCCCTTTTAAGATTATTTACCAGGTGACATTAAATATAAAAGTTAGAAATAATCTAAAGTAAAAGAAATAATCTAAAAGTTAGATTATGGTAGATGGGAATAATATGTAGTCATTAAAATTATATTTTTTGGCTGAAACCGGTTTGGCTCAGTGGATAGAGCATCGGCCTGTGGACTGAAGGGTCCTAGGTTCAATTCCGGTCAAGGGCATGTACCTTGGTTGCGGGCACATATCCCCAGTGGGGAGTGTGCAGGAGGCGGCTGGTTGATGTTTCTCTCTCATTGACGTTTCTGACTTTCTATCCCTCTCCCTTCCTCTAAATATATATTTTTTAAAAATTATGTTTTTTGAAGAATATCTAATGTCATGGGAAACATAACATAAAAGTTTAAAAGGCATACTAGATTGAGTATGTGGAAAGAAGGTGTAAGAGGGGAAGAGGCTTTTCCCACCATTATCAGTTTCTTATTTGGCCTCCAAATGAGGCACCCCATGCCAGAGAATCTGGAATACATTCCAGAGCCTGAGTCCTCCACAGATAGCTCATTCCTTGCCTCCCAGGAGTAAAGGATTCAGAACAGGTGAACCTGGAGCCCAGTGCCTCAGGGGAGGCCACGCCCTGTCCCAGATCGGGGATAGCCTTTGGCCTGCCTTTGTGTCCCTATGGCCCGACATACCAGAGTCCTCTCTGCACTATTTCTCCTAGCTGTACTGAGAGAAATACAACCTCTATTATGGACAAATAGAACTTCTCAGGGCCTCCTTTGACAATGTCCAGAGAGGGTTTACAGGAAAGGCCCCCTCCAGCCAAAAATCAGATGGCAAGTACAAACACTGGCGAACTAAGCTCCAAAAAGAGGGGCCATGGGTGACAGGAGTAGGCAAAAATGAGCCATCACCAGTGGTTGGGGAAGCTCAATGGACTCCAGAGAGAAGGTGGCATTTATGTTGGCCATGGAAGGGTGGTAGGAATTAGGCAAGTGGAGATATGATGGTTAAAGCAAAGCTGTATGCTTATTATCTCACCCACAGTTTGTACTCATGGTGGGGGGAGGGAGGTGTTTTGTTTAAAGTATCCTTCCCCTGCTAATTGCAACTTTTACTGTAGAAAATGTGGAAAATAATTATACAAAAAGAGTAAAAGTCTCCTATAACATTACCAACCCTGGTTGCACAGTAGAATCTCCTGGGGAGCTTTTAAGAAATACCGTGAACTGTCTGTAGAGGGTCTAATTCATTTGGGATGAGGTGGGGTCCCAATGTCCACACTCACAGACACACAAACACACACATAAACTCACATGTCCACCCCATCCAGGAGCAAACCTTGCCAGTCTATCTTCAGAATATACCCAGGATCTGAACACTTCTCACCATCTATCTCCTGTGCTGTCATCCAAGCCACTGCCTTCTGCCTGGATTATTGATATAGCCTCCTGACTAGTTTCTCATTTCTATCTTCAGCTCCCACCTGTCCCCCAAGTCTGTTCTTTTTGTTTGTTTGTTTAAATATATTTTATTGATTTTTTACAGAGAGGAAGGGAGAGGGATAGAAAGTTAGAAATATCAATGAGAGAAACATTGATCAGCTGCCTCCTGCACACCCTCCACTGGGGATGTACCCGCAACCAAGGTACATGCCTTTGACCGGAATCGAACCTGGGACCTTTCAGTCCACAGGCCAACACTCTATCCACTGGTCCAAACCAGTTTCGGCTCCCCAAGTCTGTTCTTTATATTGCATTCTCCAGAGTGATCCTTGAAAAGCATTAAGTCAAGTCCCTTCTCTAGTCAAAACTCCCCTATGGCTCCGCATCTCACTCAGAGTAAAAGGCAAATCCTTAGAACAGCCACAATGTCCTACATGACCTGACGTGGCTACTTCATTGGCTTTGTCTTCGCTTACTACCCCCCTTGCTGTCTGTACTCCAGCCGCACTGCCTGTTTGCTGTTTTTCAAATGCGGGAATGTTGCTGTCTCAGGGCCTTCGTACTTGCTCTCTGCCAAAATTCCTTTGGTGGTTCTCACCTTCCCTTCAGGTGCCTGCAGATGTCAGCCCCTCAGAGGGATCTTCTCTGACCACCCTAAAGAAACCTGCAAAGATCCTCGTCTCCCACACTTCCAATATCTTTTTATCTGCTTTACTTTTTGCCAGGACACTTTTGATCACCACACTTATATCTTCTTTGTTAATCCCAGGCCCCAGACTTAAAGTCTCATGAAAACAGCGTTTTCTGCGTCTGTCTCAAACCTGTCTCTCCACTGACATTCATCAGTCCCATTTACTGCCTTTCCTAACTCCCAAGCCTACATTCCCCACACTCTTCCATCCTCCTGTCTCTACCTATCAGCTCAGGAAAATGAATTTGCACGAGTCACCAGGCTGCCAGTCCCATAAGTAAGCCGAGTTCTAGGCCCAGGCCCAGCTTTGCTAGGAAACTCTGCTATAACTATGCATGTGCTTATTTGTTTGTTTATTTATATTTAATGTTTTACACAAAGATCATAACATTTCTATTGTTGGACAGTTAGGGTGTTTCCCAAGTTTTTACTATTGTAGGCAACCCTGGACACACCCATGATTACTTCCTTCAGATAATTTATTTGAAGAGGAAGTAGTGAGTCAAAAGGTACACAATTTTCAAGGCTTCTGGTGTATAGTGCCAATTTTTCCTTCAGTTTATCTAATTACTAGAAGTCTGGAGCATGAAAATTCATGCAATGGAGCGGGGATCCCCTCAGTCCGGCCTGTCCCCTCTCACAGTCTAGGAGCCCTCAGGGGCAGGAGGCAACCAGATGATCAGGGGAAGGCGACATCCCCCCCCCCCCCCATCACACTTCTGATGCTGCCACTGCCAGCAGCACAAGCTTTGGCTGGCCCTTGTTACCTAAGCCTTCGGTGGCCCTGGGTGGCTGGGCAGCCACCATCGGTGGCTTGCCTGTGCCTCGGTCTGACCCTGGGCAGCTGAGGGGCTGAGGGCACTAGGGGACTCTGGAGGCAGGTGCGGGTAGCGGCCATGTGCCTGCTGCCCTGGTGGGGCTAACGGGACTGGGCACCGCCATCTTGTGGCTATGTGTGACGCCATGTTTGAGAGCATGGCAGTCAATTAGCATATTCCCTCCTTATTGGCTGTGGGCGCCATCATCTTTGTGAAGGCATGACAATCAATTAGCATATTCCCTCTTTTTTAGATAGGATAGTCCCATCAGCTGTATGTGATTCCTTTTATGGTCTTAATCCTTGACAAAACTGGTTTTCAGGAAATATTGGGAGGTAAGAAAATATCTTGTATTAATTTAATTATTGGTGAAGTGGGACATCTTTTCAACTCTTTCCCTTTTTTCTGAATGATTTACCTCTGCTCTTTTTTCTTCTATTGGGATAATAGACTTTTTATTCTCTTGAGTTTTTTTGTTTGTTTATTAATTCTCACCCAAAGTTATTTTTCCATTGAGTTTTAGAGAGTGGAAGAGGAGGGGGAGAGACAAAGAGAGAAACATTGATGTAAGAGAGACACATTGATTGGTTGCCTCCTCCACACATCTCAACCAGGGCAAGGGACTGAGCCTACAACTAAGGTACGTGCTCTTGACCAGAATCAAACCCAGGAACCTTAAATCTATGGGCTGACACTCTAACCATTGAGCCAAACCAGCTAGGGCTATTCTCTTAGTTTATAATCAAATTCTGTTTTACACTTTTTTTTAAATTGATTTTTTACAGAGAGGAAAGGAGAGGGACAGAAAACTAGAAACATCAATGAGAGAGAAACATCGATCAGCTTCCTCTTGCACACCCCCTACTGGGGATGTACTCGCAACCCAGGTACATGCCCTTGACCAGAATCGAACCCGGGACCCTTCAGTCCACAGGTTGATGCTCTATCCACTGAGCTAAACCAGTTTCAGCTACAGTTTTTACAATAGAAAATTTAGAAATATTTACAAAATCAAACTTCTAAATCTTTTTCTTTGCTGCTTTTGATGTGGTTTCTTCTAGGCAACAAGTTTTTATTAATTTTTATTTTTATTAATTTTTATTTTTATTAATTTTTAAAATCTTCATCTGATAATGTGTTTTTATTGATTTTAGAGAAACAGGGAGGAGAGAGAGAGAGAGAGAGAGAGAGAGAGAGAGAGAGAAATTTCATATCATTTATGTGAGAGAGAAATATTAATTGGTTGCCTCCTATATATACCCCAACTGGGGACTGAACCTGCAACCTAGGTTTGTGCTCTGAGGAGGAATCAAACCTGCAACCTTTAGGTGCATGGGGGCGATGCTCCAACCAACTAAGCCACTTGGCCAGGGCTAGATGGCAAGTTTTAAATAGTGCCCATGGTATTCCCTGTCAATTGAGATCTAGTATTAAGTGGAAAGGATTATAAACCTAGACTTCCCAGTTCTCAATCTACCTAGCCTTGACTTTCAAACTTGTGCTTTTTACTGTGACTTTAAGTAAAATATATATTTTACATTGCAAACCACTGCCCACAAAAATATTTATTTTAAAAATCTTTTACGAAACATTACTTACCCTAACTACATGTGATATAGTTTGATATTTCCAGTTTGACTAATTCTAACCTATTTCTTTTTAAAAAAAAATATTTCTTTATTGATTTTGGAAAGGAAGGGAGAGGGAGAGAGAAACAGAAAGAAACATCAATGATGAGAGGGAATCATTGATTGGCTGCCTCCTGCACATCCCCTCCTGGGGATCAAGCCCACAACCCGGGCCGGACTCAAACCTGGGACCCTTCAGTCCGCAGGCCAACACGCTATCCATTGAGCCAAACTGGCTAGGGGTCTAATCTCATTAAAAATAAAAAAAAGTGTTGGAATTGACCTGGTAAATTGACATAACCCATCAATGGAGATTCAGAGTTTGAAAAATATAAATCAGAGCCATGGAGAGATTGATTTTCTCTCCAAATCTTACCCACTTCCATGCCACTTTCCCTCAACTCTCACTCCAAGGAGATGATGGTGAGGCCAGAAAATCATCAATTTATAGAGATTACTGAAGACCGGTGTACAAACACTAAGGCTGAACTAAACTTTGATTGACACATAACAGGCAAAAGCAAAATCTTTGGTTTTGGATTTCAAGCCTGAAGTTTGGAATAAGACTCATGGTCCTGAAATCCTGATCCAAACTATGTATATTCACTTTAATGTAGTCCTGTAAAACTCCTCTTGTCTACTGTGTAATCCGGGACTTGGAAACAAATGGTCAATGGGATCTGCTCCAGCTCAGCTGTTCTTGCAATTCAAGTCCAAGAAAAGGGTGACATTATTTTTTGGGACAGAAAAACTAATCCAATACATTCTTTTTTTTTTTTTAATTTTATTTACAATATAACTTATATTTAATAGTAGTACATATGTTTTCCTCCACCCCCCTCCCAATACATTCTTTAAAGTTATGTTTACACTGGCATGTAGAAGGCAGGTTTTCCTTTAAGGCAGTAGGTAACATATTCTGAAAGAAATGTTTCCCTGATAACATAAAGGGAAAAAAAGAAGGGATGAGTCCACTAGAAAGTCCTTATAAGAGATATCTGCCTAGGATTGGGTCAGAAGAACTCCAGGCAAGTCCTCGTTCTCTCTAGGGATTTCCTAGTATTCTGTTCTAGGTGAAGGCAAAATTCTTCTGTGCCTCATTTTTCTAATCCATAAATGATTATAATAATAGCAGATTATAGAGAAATGCAATTGAAATAGCAGTAAGGTGCTATGCAATGGTGGTTACTGTTGCTATTGATTCACATATAGGGCTCTTGACTTTGAAAGGCTGGCTCAACTACTGGCCACTTAATTTGGTTAGTGATTTGTGTCTATAGCTGAACTCCAGTTAGAGCTAATGGTTCTAATAGCCTTAAATGAGTTTTGGAATTTAGGCCAGGCACTTGTGGTTATTGCTTGTTAGGAGTGGCTGTGCACAGGCAGGTTTCTATACAATGAATGAGCCTAAATACACAGCTAATTGGAGTCAAATACATGGCGAACACTTTTTTAAAATATATATTCTTTCTTGATTTCAGAGAGGAAAGAAGAGGGAGGGAGAGACAGGAACATCAATGATGAGAGAGAAAGAATCATTGATCAGCTGCCTACTGTACGCCCTCCGCTGGGGATTGTGCCTACAACCCAGGTATGTGCCCTGATCAGCCTTGAGCCATGACTTCCCGGTTCATAGGTCCACACTCTACTGAGCCATGCCAGCTGGGCCAATTTATTTTCTTTCTTTCTTTTTTTTTTTTTTAAGATAGTACTTGGGGGTTTCTGGAGAGTGAGCAGTATCTGCCTTCCAGTCAACTCCAAGCTTTCTAGATTGTATGTCTTTATCTCTGCTTGCCCTGAGCAACCCCAAACCCCTAAAACCCCAAGGGTGCCTTTGGAAGACAAGCTCCAGAGGAGTCACTGTAGTGCAGTTGAGTTGAAATTTAACTGCATCAAGGGGTCTCCTGAGATTAAAATTGCAGATATGTTGCCAAAGTTTGCAACCCCGGATAATGATAAAACTATGAATGGAACAGTATGCAAAGCTGAGGCTGAATTTATAGCTCAGAATATATACAGGGGCTTCTGGGGTGACAGGGCACTCCTGTTCCCTTCTTCTCCCCCCCCCCCCGAAAGAAAATTTCCTTCTGGAGCACACCTGAGGGTCTGCCTGGCTCACAGGGATTCCCCCTTTTTCTGAGAAGAGCTGACAACCCAGGTTGAGGTCAGTGGCCCTGTCTGCAGTTCAGGATTCCGTTTTTCTGGGTAGAGCTGACTGATATGGCTATGGACACCTAATCCAGGCAGGCAAACCAGATTCTCTCTCCTGAGAATTTGAAACCTGAACGGAGAGTCTCTGAGCCTGGTCACATGAGCCACTACCTTATAAAGAGAAGGTCCCCAAGCTGCCTGGTCTGCATGTCTTGCCCTGTTTGTTAGCTCTTCCTTCAGCTCCCTGAGCCACCGCAGTTTTCTCCCAGGGATGTCCCAACATTGCTTTGGAAGAACTAAAAAACAGCAACAACAATAAAACAAACCAAGCTAAGAAAGAAAACCAATTATAAATATTATAGCATTCAAGAGGTAGCAGCATGCTGAAGCAGATATAGCATGGACTTTTTTTTTTTTAATTCCACACCTAGGGTAAGTTTTGAATCTGGCCACCTGTATAAATTTAGGCACGTTCCCTTCTCTGAGCTTTAATTTCCTGGACTATGAAATGGAGATATCCTATGTCATAAAATCGGTTCTTTATTTAGTCAAGCGACATTTATTTTGGTCACTGAGAGCCTGTTTGTGCTTATTTCCTACTCCCAGGCTACATGACAGATAACTGAAGCTTCTGGAAATTAGTGACATTAAAGCATTTTGAGTATCAGTCATTACAATTGAACATTGTATTAAACCAGGAACCCTCTCTTTCTTCATCTTTTTTTGGTTTTATTTTATTTATTTATTTTTTTGTTAATCCTTGCAAGAGGATATTTTACCATTGATTTTTAGGGAAAGTGGAAGAGAGAGGGAAAGACGGAGAGAAACGTTGATGTGAGAGAAACACATCACTGGTTGCCTCCTGCACAAGCCCTAACTATGGCCTGGGCTGGGGAGGAGCCTGCAACTAAGGTATGTGCCTTTGGCTAGAACTGAACCGGGACCCTTTGGTGCAGGAAACCAGTCATTGCCTCACCCATAGAGATGTAAATAGAATAATCAGGAAAGCTGGTCAACCTTAATCGCTCTGTAAGTCAGAGCTATTCACTCACTGCTTAAGTGAGACATGGGTAGTTGAAGCAGCTGCCACTTATTAGTCTCATGTTAATTCTTGCTGATTGACTCATTGTTGGAATTTCCTGACCTAAAGGATGTGGGTGTATCACATCCTATCTAATAAAAGAGGAACATGCAAATTACCGTACCTTCGCTACACTACCAGCCAATCAGGAGCTGGGGGAGGGGCGGTGCAGTGGAGGTAGGGTGGGGCGGGGCTGGAGGTCAGCCGCCTAGGGCCCCAGCCTCAAACAGAGGCATCAGGGCAATCTCGAGTGCTGGGGGTCAACTGCCCAGGGCCCC
Source organism: Antrozous pallidus (assembly GCA_027563665.1). Classification (NCBI taxonomy): domain Eukaryota; kingdom Metazoa; phylum Chordata; class Mammalia; order Chiroptera; family Vespertilionidae; genus Antrozous; species Antrozous pallidus. The sequence goes on from CM050523.1 coordinate 29,093,829, forward strand.
ATCCTCAGAGCAGAGCGATCAAGTGCGTTGGGGGTCCCCTGCCCTAGACCCGAGCCTTGGATCCTTGGCCAGAGGCTTGGGGCCTTGGCTGGGGGCAGAGCAGGGCGATCAAGCGCGCTGGGGGCCCTCTGCCCTAGACCTGAGCCTCGGATCTTGTCCAGAGGCTTGGGGCCTTGGCAGGGTTGGAGCCAGAGATCAGAGGAGATAGATGTGAACTATAGAGGAAACACCTTTTCTGACTGCTCATTGGCTAAGTTCCCTGTATGCCACTGGTAATATTTTTAGTAACTTAGGTATAAGAATCCAAAAAAGTAATCTATGGTTCTCGCCCTGACCGGCGTGGCTCAGCTTGTGGATTGAAAGGTCCTGGGTTCGATTCCGGTCAAGGGCATGTACCTTGGCTGCAGGCACATCCCCAGTGGTGGGTGTGCAGGAGGCAGCTGATCGATGTCTCTCTCTCATCGATGTTTCTGACTTTCTATCCCTCTCCCTTCCTCTCTGTAGGAAATCAATAAAATATATATTTTTAAAAAAAGTAATCTAGGGTTCTTCCACCACACTTGTGGAGAAAAAAACAAAGGTCTGCTGCTGGAGGACTAAGAAATATCATATCCTTTCCCTAGGCAGTTTGGCTCAGTGGATAATACCTAGGTTTGCCAACTGCAGGGTCTGGGGTATATTCTGATCAAGGGCATGTACCTAGGTTGCAGGCTCCTCCCTGGCTAGGGCCCAGGTCAGGGCTCATGCAGGAGGCAACCAATCTAAGTGTTCCTCTCACATTGATGTTTCTCTCTGTCTTTCCCTTTCTCTTCCACACTCTAAAAATAAATGGAAGCATATCCTCAGGTGAGGATAAAGAAAAATAAAGAAATGTTATATCCTATGAAAGACACATCTTGAAAATGTCTAAAGAAAGTTGTCATTTTTTCATGGTGAAGGGACCGGAGTCTGGGTTGATGAAAACACCTTGGTGGCTGCGGTGACTGGCAGTGGCTGCAACAGTGGGGTGATGGGGCTGGTGCCTTTCCCTGATCAGCCCAGTCGCCTCCCACAAAGGGAGGTCAGACTGTGGCTTAGGCCCTTTCCCCATGGGGAACAGACCTAAGCCATCAGTAGGACATTCCCTGAGGGCTACCAATATGTGAGAGGGGGCAGACTGGGCTGAGGGGACCCCCCCCCAGTGCACGAAATTCGTGCACTGGGCCCCTCATAGTCTTAATAAAAGGGGATAGCAAGGCCAGTGCTGTGGTGTCCTCCCCCTAGAGACGGAGTCATGCCTGGCCCCCAATATTGCCAAATTGATGCTTTTCTAGTCTTTCTTCATTTGTGTGTGGTCTTCTTCAGATCCTGAACCCTGAATTGGGACCCTGGAACACACCGGAAGTGAAAAGGATTCCAACACTTTGGTCCACAGGCTGATGCTCTATCCACTGAGCAAAACTGGCTAGGGTATCATTTTATTATTTTTTTTAAATATATATTTTATTGATTTTTTAAAAATTAAAAAAATTTTTTTTTTTACAGAGAGGAAGGGAGAGGGACAGAAAGTTAGGAATATCAATGAGAGAGAAACATCGATCAGCTGCCTCCTGCACACCCCCTACCAGGGAGGTGCTGGCAACCAAGGTACATGCCCCTGACCGGAATCAAACCTGGGACCCTTCAGTCCACAGGCCTACGCTCTATCCACTGAGCTAAACCGGTTTTGGCTAGGGTATCATTTTAAAGGATAGTTCTAGCCCTAGCTGGTTTGGCTCAATGGATAGAGTGGTGGCCTGTAGACTGAAGGGTCCTGGTTTGAGTCAGTCCAGGGCTCAGACCTTGCTTGCCGGAATGTGCAGGACATGCAGGAGGCAACCCATCAGTGTGTCTCTCACATCAGTGTCTCTCTCTCTGTATCCCCCTCCCTTCCACTCTCTCTAAAAATCAGTCGAAAACTATCCTTGGGCGAGGGGTAACAACAACAAATAGTTTTAATACTTTTCCTACTCAGAGATGGTGGTAACAAACAGTTCAAAACAGTCTTAAAAAATTGTGGTGAAATGTACATAACATAAAATTTACCACCTTACCATTTTTTCATCTTAACCATTTAAAAAACCTTATTGATTTATTTTAGGGAGAGAGAGCTAGAGATTGATTTGTTGTTCCACTTATGTATGCATTTATTGGTTGCTCCCTGCATGTGCCCTGCCTGGGGACCAAACCCAGAACGGCCTGTTGCTCTAACCACTGCTCACAGCCGGTCAGGGCTGAACTATTTCTAAGTGTACAGTTCAGTGGCCTGCCGTACACTCACGTTGTTGTGCAACCATAGAATCCTCTTGTTTTTAATGTGATTTAAAATATTTAATTGCATTTTAATTTAATTTGTGTGGTTTACTAAAAATTTACTAAACTGTTAATGGTTTACTAAAACAAACAGAAATCGTTTCAACCCTTTGCCAGACCACTTGTCTCTATTTTTCTGGACTGGGGACTGCGTGACTATTAGTCCGATCTGGGTCAAGTTCTAAGCACTTTTGAGCTCTGCTCCTGGGAACAGTTCTCAGAAGTTAGGGCTCGGCTAGAAGGGAATTTAGGAATTGTCCTGTCCAAGGGCCTTAATTTACCTGTTTTTCTATCCAGGCATCAAACTTTACTGAGGAACTAGGGTGGGTACTGGAGGATGGATGCAGCCAGAGTGGCCAAGCCGCTGTCTCTCCTGGTGGAATTCATGGTTATCCAGAGGCGGACACGACACAGGAGGGTAGCCGGGTGGGTTCGGGGGGCTGGAGTGCAGGAGAAAGGTGCAGATTTTTTTTCTTAATCTTTTAAAAGAAATTTATTGATTTTTTTAGAGAGGAAGGGAGAGGGGTAGAAATACCGATGAGAGAGAAACATCAATCAGCCGCCTGTGGAGATGTGCCCGCAACCAAGGCACATGCTCCCAGAACCCCTCAGTCCACAGGCCGACGCTCTATCCACTGAGCCAAACCAGCCAGGACAAAAGGTGCAGATTTGCAGAAGATGAGGTAAAAAATGTAGCCTGGGACCAGATTTTGAAGGGTTTCACATGACACAGAGAAGAGTTTCCACTTTATTTTTCTACAGGTCACGGAGTCTGTGGGGTGGGAGAGGAACTGAAGCCGACCTTGCACCAGGGAGTAACAGTGTTGGTAGATGTGCATTTCAGAGTGAGCTCTGGCAGCCACGTGGGCGGGAGGGCACAAAACACGCCCCGGGGCGGGGGTCAACGAGAGGCCTGTTGTACTTGGTGGCTGGCAAACATGAATGGTCTTTAAAAAAAAATCACACATGAGAAAGCTAAGTCCACAGCTCAGCCTCCGGTTCTTTCTAAGTGACTGAGACATGAAGGATTTTTCAAAACTTTGCCTACCAGAATCTGCTGATGTTTCCTTTCAAATAAGCCTCCCTCCCACCTGGCCTGCCTTCTTTCCCCCATTCCATTGCCAGTTTCCCCAAGGCCTTGCTGGAGGAAGGTTTCTTCTCTAAGAATTATTACAGGAATGAAAATTGTTAGAAAAAATGTGAAGCATTTCTAAGGACGCCACCTCCACACCAGCAGCAGGCTTTGCAATGCTATCTTTGTGCCTTCAGATAAAGAGATCAAAGTTTCTCCAAGATTTGATTCCCTAGGCTGATTTACAGGAGGAGGAGTGGGGGTGGGGAGAATGCGATAGGCATGAGAGGATACAGATGGGAGTTTCTGTGTCAAAGGTGAAGTCTTTGGGGGGGGGGGGGGAGGGAGAGAGGAAGAGAGGGAAAGAGGGAGACAAGTTTCTATTCCTGCTTCAGCATTAAATCTCTAACGAGGGAACCAGCCCTATTTTCTGGCTGTGGGATCAGACACAAATCTAGGGCAGAGTGACTTCAATCTAGAATGGTGATTTTCAGCCCTTTTCATCTTCTGGTACACATAAGCTAGTTATAAAAATTCTGCAGCACACCAAAAAATTTATTTTTTGCTGACCTGACCAAAAAAAAAAAAAGTATAATTTTGATTCATTTACACTGGATGGCTGTTGTGTTGGCTGTTGTCATTTATTTGACAATCTAAGGGAGAGAGGTCAGTAACCCTAACCTGACTAAACAGGTATTGCATGTTTTAAAAATCTTGTGGCAAACTGGTTAGAAATCGCTGATCTACAGTCCTGAAATGTCTGTGTTGGAAGCTGCCTTCAGGCCTCTCTGCACTAACTTGCCCCTTTTACAGATGGGGGAAATGGTTTCTCAGAAGTGGCAGACAAGTGCTCTGGACTTTTTTTTTAAAAAATTGAATTATGTTTGCGATATAATGTGTACATTTAAGATGTACAGAATGTTAATTTGATACCTAAATGTTGTCATTGCAGTGATAATTAGCACCTCTATCATGATAAGTAATTACCCTTTCTTTTTCATGGTTGGAATTATTAAGGTCTACTCTTTTAGTAAGTTTGATGATTATATACAACTAGTGGCCCAGTGCACAGAATTTGTGCATGGGGGGGAGGGCTGAGAGGGGAGGTGGTGTCCCTCAGCCCAGCCTGCACTCTCTCCAATCTGGGATCCCTCCTGCAATCTGGGACCATTGGTTCCTAACCGTTCACCTGGCTGCCTGCATCATTGCCCCTAACCACTCTGCCTGTGGCCTGCTCACATCCAACTGCCCCCCACCAGCCTGCTTGCCCCCAACTCCCCCTCCCCCCCCGGCTGGCCTGCCTGCTCCCAACTGATTCCTTGATGGTCTGATCGCCCCCAACTGCCCTCCCCTTCTGGCCTAATCGCCCTTAACTGCCTCTGCCTTGGTCCCGATACCATGGCTTTGTCCAGAAGGACGTCTGGAAGGACTCCCAATCTAATTAGCATATTACCCTTTTATTAGTATAGACTAGTGGCTCGGTGCATGAAATTTGTGCGCATGAGGGGTGAGGGTGGAGGTTGTCTCTCAGTCCAGCCTGCATCCTCTCCAATCTGAGATCCCTGTGGGATCAGGCCTAAACTGGCACTTGGACAACCCCCTCGCAATCCGCTCCTAACCGCTCACCTGCCTGACTGCTTGATCACCCCTAACCACTCTGCTTGCTAAACACTCTGCAACTGGTCCCCTCTGCTGGCCTGCTCGGCCCCAACTGCCCCCCACCATCAGCCTGATCACCCTCAACTGCCTTCCCCTCCTGGCCTGATCACTCCTAATGGCCTCTGCCTTGGCCCCTCCACCATGGCAATCTGGGACCCCCTGGCACCTGCAGCAAAGCGTGGTGGTAGCCGGTCTCCCTATCCCCCCCCACCTCCCGTGGCCCCACCCTTTGCGCGTGCACCAGTGATCTGGGACCCCCGCGCTGGTGCCCTTCACGATCTTGGACCCCAGGCGCCCACAGCAAAGCACGGTGGTGGCCGGCCTTCCCACCATGCCTCTGTGCGGCCTGGGGAACTGGCACCATGGGTTTGCCAGGACCACCAGTGCAGCATCCGCTCGCCAGGCCCATGGCGCTCGTTCCCCACGCTGTGCAGAGGTGGCGGGAGAGGCAGGATCATGCACTGTGTGGGCCCACCCCCCGCTCCTGATTGGCTGGTAGCATAGCCAATCAAGAGCCAAGGTATTGTCACATTTGCATGTTACTCTTTTATTAGATAGGATATTGTTGTCTATATCCACTATACTGTGCATTGAATCTCTAGGGCTAAGAAAATAAACACATTCATCATTCAATTAACCAATCAAATCTGTAAGCCTTATTTACTATTTGTTGTAAGTGCTCTTAGCTTTATGTCCAGTGTACTTTTCGCAATCTCCTGCTTTCATCCACTCAGTATGTGTGCATGTGGTTATGGGTTTATAATAAAAAAATTTGAGAGATGAATAAAATTGAACAGAATGCGCCCTAAAGCAGCTGTATTTTAAAAATGTACTAGTTCAGCCGAGACCGGTTTGGCTCAGTGGATAGAGCATTGGACTGCGGGCTGAAGGGTCCTGTGTTCGATTCTGGTCAAGGGCATGTCCCTTGGCTGCGGGCACATCCCCAGTAGGGGGCGTGCAGGAGGCAGCTGATTGATGTTTCTCTCTCATAGATGTTTCTGACTTTCTATCCCTCTCCCTTCCGCTCTGTAAAAAATAAATAAAATATATTAAAATAAATAAATAAATAAATAAAAATGTACTAGGTCAGCCCTAGGTTTGGCTCAGTGGTGCATCAGCCCATGGACTAAAGAGTCAGGTTTGATTCTGGTCAGGGACATGTACCTCCATTGGATTGCAGGCTCTATGCTGATCCCCAACCAGGGTGCCTGCGGGAGACAACCAATTGATGTGTCTCTCACAGCGCTGTTTTCCTCTCTCTGTTCCCCTCCCTTCCACTTTCTCTAATAATCAATCTTCAGGTGAGGATTAAAAATAAAGAAACAAACAAATAAATAAAAATGTACCAATTCAGAAAGAGGCTGAATCAAAGTGCTCAGCTATTAGTCAGAGCTGGGTCTTGGGGGATCCAATCTCCATATGGATCAGTCTCCAGTGATTCTCATCCATAGCTGAACATTAGATCCACCTGGGGCAGCTTTTAAAAATCCTAAAGCTCAGGCCCCACACAGGACTAATTACATCAGAATCTCTGGGGCTGGAGGCCCAGGCCGCAGGATTTTTCAAAGCTTCCTAGTAATGACACTGGGCAACCACGGCGGAGAACCACTGCTCTTTCCCAGGGTCACGTGCTGAGCCTCTTTCTCTGACCAGCAAGTCAAAAACATTTGCAATCTTTGGGAAAGAAATTGGGGCCCTAGCTGGTTTGGCTCAGTGGCTAGAGCGTTGGCCTGCGGACTGAAGGGTCCCAGGTTTGATACTGGGGTGGTGGGCTCGATCCGCAGTGGGGAGCGTGCAGGAAGTAGCCAGTCAGTGATTCTCTCTCATCATTGATGTTTCTATCTCACCTTCTCTCTTCCTCTGTTTGGAATCAATAAAAAAAATATTTTTAAAAAAATATTTATTGGTATTTCACAGAGAGGAAGGGAGAAGGATAGAAAGTCAGAAACATCAATGAGAGAGAAACATTGATCAGAGCTGCCTCCTGCACACCCCCCACTGGGTATGTGCCTATAGCCAAGACACGTGCCCCTGACCGGAATTGAACCTGGGACCTTTCAGTCCTCAGGCCAAAGCTCTATCCACTGAGCCAAACTGGTTAGGGAGCGGTTGGCTTTTAACTTGGGTATTTCCTGCCATGTGATAGCCCCTTTGTTGTGTCAGAGCATACATGGTGACCCACCTCAGTTATACCTCAAGGTCTTTGGCCAATTGGTTAATAATGGGGTTCTGGAATCCAACTCACTTTCTTCCCTAGGGCAAGTTACTAAATCAGTGCAAAGAGCCTGGCTAGTTGTCAACCTTGTAAAAACTGGAGCTTCTATTATTATTATTATTATTATTATTTACTAGAGGCCCGGTACATGAAATTTGTGCACAGCGGGGAGGACAGGGGGGAAGAGGGGCTGTTCCTCAGTCCGGCCCCTGCACCCTCTCCAATCCGGGCTCCTCCTCGAAATCTGGGACCACTGGCTCCTAACTGCTTGCCTGCCTGCCGGCCTGATCACTGCCTAACCGCTCCCTTGCTAGCCTGGTGGCCCCCAACTGCCTCTGCCTTGGCCCCTACCACTGTGGCTTTGTCTGGAAGGAAGTCAGATGTCTGGTCACGTGGTCTAATTATCATATTACCCTTTTGTAAATATAGATGGTTTTGTTCCTTCATGTTTTCTTGGCCAAAGTATGCATCCATTTCATTCATAGATGGGCATAGGGCAGCACCGTCCAACAGAAATATGGAAGCCACAGATGTCCTTTCATACTCTCTAGTAGTCATATTTAAAAAGTAAAATGAAACAGGTGGACATATTTCAACATGTAGTCAGTGTAAAGGAAGTATTAATACACTAGAGCCCTGGTGCATGACATTCATACACGGGGGGTGAGGGGTGGGGGAGGGGTGTCCCTCAGCCCAGCCTTCACCTTCCCCAATCTGGGACATCCCTCTCACAACCCAGGACTGCTGGCTTCCAACCGCTCACCTGCCTGCAAACCTGACCACCCCTAATCACTCCCCTGCCAGTCTGATTGATACCTAACTGCTCCCCTGCCGATCCAATTGCCCCCAACTGCCCTCCCTCCCCTGCAAGCTGGATTGCCCCTAACTGCCCTCCCCTCCTGGCCTGATCACCCACAACTACCCTCCCCTGCTGGCCATCTTATGGTGGCCGTCTTTGACCACATGGGGGCCGCCATCTTGTATGAGGGTGTGAGGGTCAATTTCTATATTACCTCTTTATTATATAGGATTATTAATGGGCTATTTTATACTTTTTTCCCTGTACTATCTTTGAAATCTGCTGTTTATTTTACATCTTAATTCAGACCAGTCATTCACATGTTCAACAGCCATGTGAGGGAAGTAACTGTGAGTTGGACAGCACAAGTTTAATATTTCCTTCATGTCCCCAAACCTGTGAATTGTAAGTTTACATTAAATGTGTTCCTCTGGGTGGGTCCCATCTCCCAACCCCTGCTTCAGGACATTCATGCTCTGTCCAGGCCTTATCTTGTTCCAACCTGAACCCTTTTTGAAAAAAGAGGCCAGTTCTTAGCCTAATATTGTAAACTGCAATTCTTATGTGAATATTCTATGCCTTTGAAAGATCTGTCAGCTTCATTCCTGCTTCAGCTTGTCTGCTTATACCAGGAAATTTGTGGCCATGAGAGGAAAGCTACATTTTCTGCCATAATTTTTGCAGAAATATTTGGATGGCCCAAAAGGCAGCCTGCCCACCCAAGGCATTGTGGGAAGTTCACAGGACCAAGGTACCTGCAACTCTACCCACCCAGGTCCTGCCCTATGGGGGGTGGCAGCCACCCCCTCTTCTAAGCCAAGCAGCATGAGTCATCATGGTCACTTGTTAAACCTCCCTCCAGTCTCAGAGCAGCTTTTGTTTTTTAGTTGAATCAGCAGCTTCACACACACACACACACACACACACACACACACTCACACACACACACACACACACACACTCACACACACACACACACACATACACTCACACACACAGACACTCACACACACACACATATACACACACACACTCACACACACACATACACACACATACACATACACACTCACACACACATACACACACACACACTCTCACACACACACATACACACACACACACTCACACACACACATACACACACACACACTCACACACACACATACACACTCACACACACACATACACACACACACACACACACACACACACACACACACGCACTGAACCAGGCTGAGGGGTTGGTTCTTAAGCAGGAAAGCAGATTGTTTGCCATAATTACTATGATATACCCAAACCTGGCCCTTCACTGCCACTCCAAGGGTCACTGGGTCTCTCTGTCAGGGCAGTCTCTGTGGTCTGACTTAAGGCAGAAGGTGGGAGAGGAGTTCAGAGCCTGATGAAAGGGCAGAACAAGTCTTCCCTCTGTGACTGGGGGGATGGCCACCCCCCGCAGGACTCCTTGTTTCAGCTTGGAGTTAGAGATTCAGACTCCAGATGCACAAATTCACTTTTTGACCCCAACAATTCCCATAGTTGCACATTAATGTAACCAGGAATGTTTTAAAATGTCTGATGCCCAGCCAAAACCCAGACCAGTTAAATCAGAATCTCCTGAGGCCTTGCTCTGTGACCAGGTGTCTTATGATTTCCCTTTTCAGCCGGGACACTGTCTCTGCCCAGCAGCACCTAATTCCTACCCCGGCAGCAGGCCCGGGAGCAGGGGTTCCACACCCACACTCATCTCTGGGCTCCCACACACCCTCCTCTGTCTGTCTGGTTGAAAAAGGACGGAGGTGGGAAGTCATTTTCTCCTGAGGCACCAATCCTCACTCATCTTTTTTTTTGTAAAGTATATTTTATTGATTTTTTACAGAGCGGAAGGGAGAGGGATAGAAAGTCAGAAACATCGATGAGAGAGAAACATCGATCAGCTGCCTCCTGCACACCCCCCACTGGGGACGTGCCCGCAGCCAAGGTACATGCCCTTGACTGGAATCGAACCTGGGACCCTTCAGTCTGCAGGCCGACGCTCTATCCACTGAGCCAAAACAGTTTCATTAATCCTCACTCATCTTACATACTTCCTTTCTGCTGCAGGGAAAGCAGTGATCAAGCCTAACAGGGTCCCCACCAAAGCAGCTGGGTTATATTTCCCCTCTGTCTTTCTAAAACTTTTAATTAATGTTTTTACTTATTCTTTTGAGAGAGAGAGAGAGGTGTTGTTTCACTTATTTACCCATTTCTTATTTGATTCTTACATGTGCCCTGCCTGGGGATGGAAACTATACCTTGGCATATTGGGATGACACTCTAACCATCCCTGCCAGGGTCCCTCTGTCTCTTAAACTGTTAGTCAGTTTCATTGTCTTTTCACTTTCAGTTTACAAATACCCTGTGTCACTGTAGTAGTGGCCCCCCTTATAAGCAATTTGGCTTTCCATGGTTTCAGTTACCGGTGGTCAAATATTGTCCGAAAATATTAAGTGGAAAATTCCGGAAAGAAATAATTCATAAAGTTTAAATCGTGGGCTGTCCTGCGTAGTGTGATGAAATCTCATGCCACCAGCTCCATCCTACCCGGATCATGAATGAACCCTTTGTCCAGCACATATGCTATTCTCCAGTTAGTCCATTAGCAGCCTTTCAGTTATCAGAGCAATTGTCATGGTATCACAGTGCTTATGTCCAAGTAACCCTTATTTTACTTAATTATGGTCCCAAAGTATAAGAGTAGTGATGCTGGCAATTCAGACATACCAAAGAGAAATTGTAAAGCGCTTTATTTAAGTGAAAAGGTGGGCATAATACAATGAGATATTTTGAGAGAACCAATTCACATAACTTATTACCCTATGTTGTTATCATTGTTCAATTCAATAAGTCTTATAAGAACAATATATGCTAGAAAAAGGTAATTATTATTTACAGATGGTAATTCCAGAGAATCGCTTGAAAAACAAAATTACTCAAATAATTTAGCAAAGTTGCCAGTTATCAATCAACTAGAGGCCCGATGCATGAAATCCCTGCAAGGGTGGGCCTTCCTTCCCCCACCAGGCTGCCGGCACCAGCTTCCCTCTGGCACCTGGGACCCGAGCTTCCCTTTGGCTTCCAGCAGGCACCTGGGACCCGAGCTTCCCTCTGGCATCGGGGACCCAGGCTTCCCTCGAAGCCCCAGCTTCATCCCAAAGGACATCTGGTCTAATTAGCATATTATGCTTTTATTATTATGGATGACACACTAAGACAATAGCATTGCTTTATGCCTTTATTCCTTTACTCATTTAAAAATTTTGAGAGCCCTAACCGGTTTGGCTCAGTGGCTAGAGCATCGGCCTGCAGACTGAAGGGTCCCAGGTTCAATACAGGTTAAGGGCATGTACCTTGATTGAGGGCACATCCCCAGTAGGAAGTGTGCAGGAGGCAGCTGATCGATGTTTCTCATTGATGTTTCTAACTCTCTATCCCTCTCCCTTCCTCTCTGTAAAAAAGCAATAAAAATATATTTTTAAAAAATGCTGGCTCAATGTGTAGTTACAGTGTAGGGGCAAACAATAAAAATAAAAAAAAAACCACAACTTTATTGAGAACCTAAAATGTGGAGGCACTGTTTCTTAAGCTCTATGGTTATAGTTATGAACAAAAGATATTTGGTCTTTGTTACCATGAATCTTTCATTCTAATAATAATAATTTAGATGTTATACTGAAAAAAATTCTATTTAGAATAGTCATAAAAAATATAAAATATCTAGGAATAAATTTAAACAGTAATTAAATTACCTATCAGAATAAAACTATTCAGAGGCATAAAGAGGATCTTTAAAAATGGAAAGAAATACTATATACCTAAACTGGAAAATCTAATATGAATTTTTAATTAATTAACTTTGGAGGTACTCCAATACAATAAATTTAGTCAGAAGTTTAAATGATAGAAAATAGTCAAGAGAGTGTTGAAAAGGGTGTAAGGCTGAGTTACCAGATATTACCATTTCATACATGGTCATAATAACCAAACAGGGAGGAGAGCTGCTATAAGAAAAGGCAGGCATATTGATAAAACAGAAAGGAAAGTCTAGAGTTAAAAGAATGTATTATCTAATAAAAGCCTCTCACATCGATAGGGGAAATGATGGATTAGTCTAGGAGATGACAAAAAGTTTCATCTAGATTCAGACTACACAGGTAGGCAGTGGCTGCCTGAAGGAATCGGAGGGCTTGGAGGCCTAGTCTAGGCTTAGCCAGGAGTTCTGTGTTTGATTAGAAATGTCTTCCAGGGGCCCAGGAGGAGGAGAATACACTTAGGCCATATATTTGTCATTCCTGGATTACTTAATAAATATTATTGGGACAACTAGATAGCAATTTTTGGGGAAAAATTGTTAGCTTTTCCCATCATGATAGCAAAATAAATTTCAGGCCTCTCAGATTTAAATGTAAAAAAATGAAAACATAAAATACTAAAAGAAAAAAGAAGACTTTTTTGTGTGTGTAAATATAGTGGTGAGGGAAGGACTTCTAAAATATGATACTAAAGACAGAAACCAGAAAGTTAAAGATTGATGGATTTAGCTATTTAATTATTAGAAAATTCTGCAGAGCAGAAGTTAAAAGGAAACTGATACACTAAGAAAAAAATCAGTATATATAATGAAGGGTTAATATTTTGCTACCTGATGTGCTCCTTAATCAGTAAAAAAATATGAACACCCCAATAGAAAAAGCTAAAAAGGATGTTAATAGGTAATTCACCAAGGGAGAAATGCAAACAGCTGAAAAAGCATACTTTTTTTTTCTTTTCTCACCAGTAAGCTAAGGAATGAAAATTTACACAATGCTATGCTTTTTTTTTTTTTTTCCATTTGCCAGACTGGCAAAGAAAAACCTCTAGTGTGGTTAAGAATGTGGGAAACAATATTGAGAAAATTCCAGCTAATGGGGCCTGCTCTCACCTTGGACACAAAATCCACTTTGTAATGGTTTCTAGTTACCTTTTTCAGAGAAGCCAAGCTATAGAAGGTAGTATTTACTAGAGAGGTCTGCAAAGGTTGCCAAAGGAGAAGATCTCGGCAGCTAAGCTGTAATTCTGTAAATTTGTGGTTAGCTAGAATATCCTGTCAGACTGTTAAGTTCTAGTTTCCTTTTCTTGATTTAAAACCTCTCTTCCTAAGAAATGGGTCATGAATGCTTAGGCTATTGTCCCCTAATAAAGCTTTAACTTCTTGGATACCCAAATCCCTTGCTAAAATTTTGTGTATAAACTGGCATCACCCCAGGGCACTGATCCGACAGCCCCCTGCTGGGCACCACAGTGTTGGCAGGAGGCCAGAATGCCCACCCAGATGGGTCTCCAGTCTTCCGAGCAGGTGGGACCCACCTGTTCTCCACCCAAACAATAAAACCCCAGTTATCACCCTGTTCCGGGCGAGCAGGAGTTTTCTTCTCAACAACGTTTGGTTGGGAGGTGTCCTAGAATGATGACAGTGAAGATCACCTTCATTATGGCTCAGATGTGATTTTATTTTCAGTTTGTAATACCCAAATAATCAATAGAATAAAAATGGTAAGATTTTGCTCTAGCCCAGGCATGTCAAACTTGTGGCCTGAGGGCCACGTACCTCTTTTATTTGGCCAGTGTTAGCCTTTGAATTTGACATGCTTGCCTAGCCGGTTTGCTCAGTGGATAGTGTTGGCCTCTGGACTGAAGGGTCCCAGGTTCGATTCCGGTCAAGGGCATGTACCTTGGTTGCGGGTACATCCCCAATAGGGGGTGTGCAAGAGGCAGCTGATCGATGTTTCTGACTTTCTCCCTTCTTCTCTGTAAAAAAACAATAAAATATATTTAAAATCTCAAACAGAGCCTGCTTTTTGCTGAACAAATTAGCAAACATTGAAGAAAAGGGTATCATGCCCCATGTTGAAGAAGATGCAGGGAAAAGGGTACAGTGGTGATAGTGTATAGTTTGGTAAAATCTTTCTAATGAGCAGCATTTCTCAAAGTGGTCAGAGACCCACCCTAGGGTTTCTTGAGACCGTTCTGAGAGGGCAAAACTACTTTCATGATTATACTAAGATGTTTGCCTTTTTCATTCTCATGCTCTCACTGGCTTAGGGCACAGTTTTCAGAGGCTAGATGATGTGTAATATCACAGCAGATTGATGCAGAAACAGAGATGAAACTCCAGCATATTCTAGTAAGCCAGACATTAAAGAGCTTTGCAAAATAAATAAATAAAAATAACAAACAAAAGAACTGCCAGTGTTCTCACTAAATATCTTTTGTTTTAGAAAAGTTTTTTCCCCAAATATATCTTTTATTGATTTCAGAGAAGAAGGGAGTGGAAGATGGAGATAGAAACATCAATGACGAGGGAACCATTGACAGGCTGCCTCCTGCACGTTGGACCCAGCCTGCAACCCAGGCATGTGTCCTTGACCCGAATCCAACCTGGGACCCTTCAGTCTGCAGGCCAGCACTCTATCCACTGCGTCTAACCGGTGAGGGCGAAAATTGTTGTTTTTAATGAAAATATGTTACTTAGCCCTAGCTGGTTTGGCTCAGTGGATAGAGCATTGTCCGACGGACTGAAGGATCCTGAGTTCAATTTTGGTCAAGGGCACATGCCCGGATTGAGGGCTCAATCCCCACTAGAGGGTGTGCAGGAGGCAGTCGATCAATGATTCTCTCATCCTTAATGTTTCTTTTTTTTTTTTTTTTAATATATTTTATTGATTTTTTACAGAGAGGAAGGGGGAGAGATAGACAGTTAGAAACATCGATCAGCTGCCTCCTGCATACCCCCTTCTGGGGATGTGCCCACAACCAAGGTACATGCCCTTGACCAGAATTGAACCTGGGACTCTTCAGTCTTCAGTACAATGCTCTATCCACTGAGCCAAACCGGTTTGGGCTCATCATTAATGTTTCTATCTCTCTTTTCCTGACATCAATAAAAATATACTTAAAAAAAAAATATATATATATATATATTACTTATGTTAGCAGTTAATGGTTTCATTGGTCATGTTAAATGAATTAATATATAAATGTTTTAAATTCTTCTATGCTTTAATTCTAAGATAGTTAAAATGAATAGAAATTACCCACACAAACAAAAGCCCTTTAAAACCTCAATAATTTTTAAGAGTGTAAAGGGTAAGTTTGAAGACCGCTGCTAAGTAATAATATGTATCTAAAGCCTTGAAAATGGAGCTAGTCTTTAATCCAGTCTTTCTTCTTTTGAATAATTTGTCCTAAGAAAATAATCAGAAATGTATCTCAAGATATTTTTGTAAATATTCCACCACTGTATGATTTAAGGCAGCAAAATGTAAAAAAAAACTTAAATGTCTGTAAATACGAGATTGGTTAAATAAATTACATCAGTGGAATGGAGTACATACAGCCAATAAAAAATACTACTGCAAAATATTATTTATTATAGTGAAAATGTTCATGATTTATTAAGTAAAAAAATAGGATATAATGAAAAAAGTTTTTTTCAACAAATGGTGATGGGACAACTGGATATCTACATGCAAAGAATGAATTTGGAGCCTTACTCAGATCAAATACACAAGAATTGACTCAAGAATTAATGCACTCACTCTGACAAGGGCCTAGGATGGAGCCTGCAACAGAGAAAGGACAGTCTACTGTAGCCGGGAGTTGTGTGTCCTGCGGACTTGGGAGCCAACCTTGGACCTGACAGTCAACATTGGAATAAGGTCCATTATCATTCAAGAACTGCCTAATATCCTGGAAAGAGTACAACCTTGTTGCCCAAACAATGGAGTCCCACCCCAGCCTTCATTGCTTACTTCCCCATGCCTGTAATTCCTACTTCCCCTTGTAATCCTTGTTCTACCCAATGAGAGCAGCTGGCTTTTGGGGATGCAGAGCAGATTTTTATGGGTAACTTAATACTTTCCCATACTGACAGAAGTTTTGGAATAAATGCTCATAGATGATTTTAAAAAAAAATTAGCTGAGACCAGTTTGGCTCAGTGGATAGTGTGTCAGCCTGCGGATTGAAGGGTCCCAGGTTCGATTCCCGTCAAGGGCATGTACCTTGGCTGCGGGCACATCCCCAGTGGGGAGTGTGCAGGAGGCAGCTGACTGATGTTTCTGACTTTCTATCCCTCTGTAAAAAATCAATACAATATATTAAAAAAAGAGAATTAACTCAAAAACCTAAATCCAAGGTCATGAAGATTTATTTTTGCTTTAAGAATTTTATAGTATAAGACATAGAACCATAAAATGCTTAGAAAAGGAAACATTAGTAATGGATTAATCAATAGATTCTTAAATGTGATACCAAAAGCACAACAATAAAGGAAAAAATAGGTAAACTTGACTTGATCAAAATTAAAAACTTTTGTGCTTCAAAGGGCACTGTTAAGAAAGTTAAGAGACAACCCAGAAAATATTTACAGAAATAGCAGAAAATATTTACAGTCATCTATCAGGTAAGATTCTGAATATATAGAGAGCTCTTATAAATAACTAATAGAAAGACAACCCAATTTTTGAAATCGACAAAATATTGGAGTAGACATTCCTCCAAATAAAATACTCAATAAAGAAAACTCAAATCAATAGGGAAATGCAAATCAAAACCACAGTGAAGTACCACTTCATGCCCACGAGGGTGACTGCAAAAAAAAAAAAAAAAAAGAAAAAAAGAGGGGAACTGAGAAGCCTGGGCAAGAATGTGGAAAAACTGGAATCCTCAGTTTTTTTACATGCCGGAAGGAATGTAAAATGGTACAGCCACTGGGAAAACAATTTAGTAGTTCCTCAAAAAGTTAAGCATAGAATAAGCATATGACCCAGCAGTGTATGCTCCTAGGTATATACCCAAGAAACCATAAGTTCACACAAAAACTTCAAAACAGCATTATCCATAATTCCCCAAAGTGGAAAAACCCAAATGCCCATCAACTGGTGAATAGATAAACAAAAGGTGATAGAATTATACAATGAAATATATTCAACCATGAAGAGCAATTAAGTACTGATACATGCTACAACATGGATGAATCTTGAAAACATTATGCTAAGTGAGAGAAACCAGACACAAAAGGTCACGTCCCATGTAATTCTACTTATATGAAATGTCCAGAATAAGCAAATCATAGAGTCAGAAAGCAGTTTATTGGTTGCCAGGGACTAGGGTAATGGTGAGTAGTGAGGAGTGACTGGTAATGGGTGTGGATTCCTTTCTGAGGTGATGAAAATATCTGGCATAAAATAGTGGTGATGATTACACAACATTGTGATTATACTAAAACCCAGTAAATTGTACACCTTAAAATGATGAATTTTGCCGAGACAGGTTTGGCTCAGTGGATAGAGCGTCGGACTGTGGATTGAATGGTCCCGGGTTCAATTCTGGTCAAGGGCATGTACCGTGGCTGCAGGCACATCCCCAGTAGGGGGCGTGCAAGAGGCAGCTGATGGATGTTTCTCTCTCATCGATGTTTCTGACTTTCTATCCCTCTCCCTTCTGCTCTGTAAAAAATCAATAAAATATATTAAAAAAATAAAATAAAATAATGAATGTTAACCCTGGCCGCTGAGGCTTAGTTGGTTGAGCATCCTTTCATGAACCTAGATGTTGCCATTTCAATTCCTGGTCAGGGCACACACCTTGGTTGTGAGCTCAAACCCCAGTGGGATTGATATTTCTGTCATTGATGTTTTTCTCTCTCTCCCCCTCTTTATTCCTCTCTCTCTAAAATTAATAAAAACATATATCCTCTTCCTATATAATAAAAGAGAAACATGCAAATTTGACTGTACCTTGGCTCCTGATTGGCTATGCTACCAGCCAATCAGGAGTGGGGGGGGGGGCCAAGTGGTGCAAGCGCCGGGCCAGGGGGTGGAGATGAAACAGCAGTGGCGGCAAGCACCCAGCCCCCAGGCGCTGTGAGCAGAAATGGTGATGGGTACCCAGTCCCCGGGGCCGGGTGGTCGCAGGCAGCAGGGCCTGAGCTGAGCAGGGCAATGGCTGGGTGCCCAAGGCCTAAAGCCTTGCCAGAGGTTTTAGGCCTTGGGCAGGCTGGTGGTGAGCCATCAGTTGGACATCCCCTGAGGGCTCCCAGTAGGTGAGAGAGGACAGGTTGGGTTGAGGGACCACCCACCCCCAGGGCACGAATTTCATGCACTAGGCCCCTAGTTTATATATAAAAGCCTAATATGATAGTCAACTGCTCGACCAGTTGCTATGATGTGCACTGACCATCAGGGGGCAGACACTCGAACTGGTAGGTTAGCTTGTTGCTGGGGTCCAGCCAATTGGGACTGGGTAAGATGAGCCAGACATGCCTTGGAGCCCTCCCATGGACCCTCCCCAGCTGGCCAACCTCCTGCAGTCCCTCCCTGCTGGTTTGGCCCCAGTTGGCTCCAGTGGGGACTGGGCGAGATGGTCCTGATCAGCCCTAATCAGGACTGGGTGAGGAGGACCTGACATGGCCTGGAGCCAACTTCCTATGCTCCCTTCCCGGCCTCTAAAATAGTTCTCCTAATTAATTTCCTTTCAGTGTGCACAAATTCATGCACCAGGCCTCTAGTTAAAAAATAAAATAAGCCCTAACCAGTTTGGCTCAGTGGATAGAGCATTGACCTGTGGACTCAAGGGTCCCAGGTTCAATTCTGGTCAAGGGCATGTACCATGATTGTGGGCACATACCCAGTAGGGAGTGTGCAGGAGACATCTGATAGATGTTTCTCTTTCATTGATGTTTCTAACTCTCTATTCCTCTCCCTTCATCTCTGTAAAAAAATCAATAAAATGTATTAAAAAAATAAAATGGTGAATTTTATGGTATATGAATGAATCTCAATTTAATAAAAAGAATAATAGCACACAAATTAGTATGCAGAGTATGATCCCATAAAAAAAATACATATATGCTACTTTAAAGGAGTCTTATATATAATAAATAATGGAGGATGTTAACAGCAATATGGATTTTCATGTATTACATAGTCATGTATGTTTCATAAAATACGTATCACCATCTTACTTGAAAAATTGGGCAGTGCCGAAACCAGTTTGGCTCGGTGGATGGAGCATGGGACTGTGGACTGAAGGGTCCTGGGTTCGATTCCAGTCAAGGGCATGTACCTTGGTTGTGGGCACATCCGTGGTAGGGGGTGTGCAGGAGGCAGCTGATCGATGTTTCTGACTTTCTATCCCTCTCCCTTCCTCTCTGTAAAAAATCAATATATATATATATTTGAAGAAAAATTGGGCAGTAAAAGTTATTCAAGACAAAAATAAAGTGAAGACTATTTGTCCATTTAGACTCTCCCAGGAGCAGTTTCTCTGGGTTAGTAAGACAGTCCAGAATAGTGAGTAAGAGGAACAGTGTGGGGACCATATCGCTTATGTTCCAATACTGGCTCTATAACCTTGGACAAGTCACCTCATTGCTGTGTGCCTCAGTTTTCTCACCTGTAAAGTGGCATCAAAACAGTATCTATCTCATAGGGTTCTACAGATTCAGTGAGTTAATTCATTTAAAGTGCTTGGAACAATGGCTTGCACATAAGTAAGAATTGGATAAATGTTAGCCAGTCCTGGGGATGTTGCTTTGGAGCTGCTCAAGTTCCAGGTTCCAGGCTGGTAAATGATTGCAACTAACCTCACTAAGGTCCTATCAGGAGCCAGTGGGAGCTTATTTTTCTTTTTTAAAGCATGAGTTTAATTATATATTTTTATTCATCTTTAAAAAAATATATTGATTTTTAGAGGGAGGGGAAGGGAGGAAGGGGGGGGGCGGAGAAAAATATTGGTCCCTACATACCCTGACCAGGGATCAAACCACCACCTTTTGATGTACGGGCTGGATGTCAACCCCCTGAGCCTCACCGAACAGGGCAGGGGACGGTCTCTTGAGCAAGCCCCGAAAATGCTGTATGAAGTAGAGGCGAACTCACAAATGAAGGTACAGGTTTTCATTCACATGGAGGCAGTTTTAAGAAGGTGTGTCTGTGTCTCCTCATGTGGGTCACCTGCTTAGGGATAACTAATTTGATGTCTTTCACCACTTTGGTGCCTAATTGGGTAGTGTTTGCTGTCACTGAAGTCCGGCTGCCTCAGCTCCCTACCTAGTTGTACTCAGCCTGGCGGCAGAGGAAGGAGAAGTGGGGCAGCTACCGTCACCCCCTCTCTGCGTAGTAGGCTCAGGCTCAGACACTCCGGGTCAGGGCCCTCTCACAGTCACATCATTAGGGCCTGAGAGCAGGGGAAGGAGAGGGAAGAGGCTTGGGTCTGCTTAAGGGCTAACTCTGCGTCCCTGAAACTCCAGCATGCCTCCTTTGCTTTCCCCTCTGCTGCCCTCTCCTCTTCCCCAGGGAGTGGAAAGGTGACAGCACCTTCAAAAATGTTCAGAGCAACATTCTTTGATAGTTCCTTCCTTTTTGCTTCTTCCTCAAACAAGCCCTCGTGAGTAGTTACCCAAAATGCCAAGCTGGGGCTTGTTGCTGCTGGTTTTTTAACTTCCGTTCCTCTTAGAGTCTTTATGAAAGATGTGTCAGAAATCAGCCTCGTGGCAGGAGGCAGAAGCAGGGGTGGGTACCCACAAAGGCAGCATTATTTCCAATGGCAGCCAGAGAAACGTGGGTATTATCTTATCCCTTCTTCTCAGATGGAGGACTAAGACCCAGAGAGGGGGAGCAGCTTCTCCAAGGTCACCCTCGAAGATGATGCCGGAGTCTCCTGCTCCTCAGCAGGGTTGTCATTTTCCCTGCTGAATGTTGATGCTCAAGAGTCAGAGCCCCAGAACCTCAGGCAGGTAACAATGAAGAGGGCAGCTAGTCTCAGAATTACCAAGAAACGATTATTTCCCAATGCATGAATTACCAAACAGAATGACTTTGGGACACTACAAGTCGTTCTGTGTGGGAGGCCTTGCACTGCAGAGGCTGCTGGGAACAGATCCGGAGATCTGTGAGCTGTGCTGAGAAGTGTGGCTTTTCTTTTGTAGACCATGCGGAGAGGTGGGACTTGGTGGCCTTTAGGCGGGGAGTGATGTGGTCAGATTGGAATTTTAGGAAGGCCTCACAGGTGGCCAGGCCAGGCAAGGTGGCCAGAGACTTGGCAGGAGAGCCTTCTCTGGTGGTGACTGCCTATTTATATGTCTGGCTGAGTGCTGTCTCATTGGCAGGAGGGACAGGCCCAGAGATGCTGGACAGTGTGTAGCTCACTACTAACTACATCGGGTAGCCAAGAGTAGCAGGGGATGAGGTAGATTCAACTCACAGACCTCAAGCTCTTGGCAAACAGTTTACTCTCCAGGTGACAGAAAGTAAGTAGCCATTCTAGGGGCGAACCTAAGATTCATTGCCCAAACTGCTGCCTGGGGTGGAGCACGTGGTGGTGGTATATGTTGAGTGAAGCAAGGTGCCTGGGGATTGGGGTGGGGGGGGGGGGTACCAGCCTTCTAAACACGTGGCACAACAGGTGCTTGCTAATGTTCAGAGAAATTATTACACACTCCCGACTGGCAGTGTGGCCTAACAGCTGGTGATAGGAATGGGGCTGTGACAAGAAACACAGCAACTCTTTGGATTAAGGATTTCCAGTCCTTAATGCAACGGAGGACAGGATATACTCAGGCTGCTCCAAAGAGAAAGGAGAGGAATCCTGTGGGACAAAGTGAGTTATATTCTATTAGTTAAACTGGCCTGGCATCTGATATTTACTGCTCCAAAACCCTCTTCTATCCAGTCCTTCTTTTATATATATATTTTATTGATTTCTCACAGAGAGGGAGAGGGATAGAAAGTTAGAAGCATCGATCAGCTGCCTTCTGCACACCCCCTACTGGGGATGTGCCCGCAAGCAAGGTACATGCCCTTGACCAGAATCGAACCTGGGACCCTTCAGTCCGCAGGCTGATGCTCTATCCACTAAGTCAAACCGGTTTTGGCTATCCAGTCTTCTTAACTGCAGCTTTTTTCAGCCTTCTATTGATTTCCTATTATCTACCTTTAGTGAGGTTCCTTAAAAAAAAAACACCCCCCCCCCCCCCCAACCCTATTTCTCCTTCAAGTTGTCCTATTTCTTTCTTTCCTTTGCACCACCGAGCCAGCTACTCTCCTGTCTCCACTGCCTCACCTGAGTCCCTCCTATCTTGGTACAATTTGGCTTCCCCAGCACTCTTCTGAAATTCTACTCCCCAAGGATACCCATGACATTGGAATTGTTTTCCCCGGTATTCCCTTCAGGTGGTCTCTAAAATGACCAGAGGGAAGGGGTAAAGGAACTATTAGAAATTAATTTCAATTTTTCAAAAATATATATTTAAAATACATTTTTATTGATTTCAGAAAGGGAGAGAGGTGGAAACATCAATGAGAATCAGTGGTCATCTGCCTCCTGCATCCTGCCCCTCCCCTGGGGACCAAATCTGAAACCTGAGCACGTGGCCTGACCAGGAACCAAACCATAACCTCTCGCTTGGTTCATAGGTTGACGGTCAACCACTGAACCATGCCAATGGGGCTTCCATTTGTTTTAACTATCTACACTCAAATTTTTGTATTTTTTTATATATATTTCCATTTAATGCTTGTGTATGGTTTATGAATAAGCATGAATAGTATACATGTATGTAATTTATAAGTACTCAAACATGTACTAAGGATATACGTCTGCTAGACTTATTACTGAAGGGGTACATTTAAAGAGAATGTTTGGAGATCACTGCGTTTTAGAATAAAGCTCAAACCCTTTATTATGGCACTCAAGGCTGTTTATAATTTAGCCTCAAATGATTTAATGGCTTCTTCCACTCCTTTCCCTCCATTTACCACATACCATACTCTAACTAATACGAGCTACTATATATCTTCCAATTGTACCAAAGCATCAAGTTTTAGTTCATTTTGTACAGATGTTCAGTCCAGTCTGTGTCAGACACAGCATTTCAGGGATTCCTCATAAATGACTTGCCTTGGTGTTTGAGGGGCCAGCCTAATGATCCATTCCTTCCTTACCTTATGCAAACTTAATTGGTGCTTATTTTCAGGAGACACTTAACCCATCCCTGGGTCTTCAGAAGGGCCTCCTTTACCTGTCTTGACCCCTCAGTCCAACTGTCTTAGCTTATTTACATTGCTTTGTTCCCTATCTTTTAATCTTTTTTCTGTGCCCAAATATATTTCAGGCAGAAGTGGGCTTTTTGCAATCTAAAACATATTTAACTTTACTGTGTTGTGCGTGCTCTTTTGCTTTAAATACATGGTCTTATTTTTCTTCCCCTACAAGCCCAAGAGAGGAGTACTTTTACCACCATTTTATACTGGAATGGAATAATTTGCCCCAGGCCACAAGTAGCAACTCAAAATTTGAACTCAGGTTTAACTCCAGAATCTGGGCTTCTTTCAATGACTATGTGCCTGCCACCAGAGTGGATGTAAAGTATATGGAAGACCCCAATCTTACCTCCAGGGACTCAGAACCAGGTCTGTACCTCCGGAAAAAAGCAGATGCCCTGTAGAGAATGTCTCAACATATATACTTATCATGGATAAAGTTCTCCTCCCATCAGAATCCTTCATGTGAGGCATCTCCCACAGTGCCTGGGGTTTGAGCTACAATTTGGCACTTAATTATCTATTGTCTTGTACTGTTATTTCTAGTGTATCTTTGCCTAATAATCCTTTTTTCCCCCTCATCAGGTCCAGCCCGGTCCCACTAGCTGATGTGGACAAGAATGTTCACAGCAGGATTTTCCTAATTCACTGAAGAAGAGAATCAATGGCACGCAAACCTCAGAACCTTCTGGAGTTTTAAAAATGCAGCCTGATTAAATTTGGGGCAGAAGCTAAGAATCCACATGTTTAAGACCGAGGTCATTCTTAGGACTTAGCCAATGAATGGCTCAGTCTAAATTTCTGCCTTCGAGACTGCCCCATTTAGGCAGGATTATTTCCTGGTATAATGATTTCTCTAAATATTGCACACAGCTGAAGAATTAGGAGCTAGGCCTCTTTTGTTTCTGGATACGCCACTTGGCAGGTGTAATAACATCCTGACAGGCTGCTTGCCACAGGTGCCTGCTTGACACGTGTGCCCCGCTGGTACCATCCCCCATTCATTCGGTCCTGCAGCCCAACCAAAACCCTTCTATCCCTACCACCACCCACCCTCTAGCAGATGCCCTCTTCCAAACCCTCAAACCCACCCTTGCCCCTTTCCCTCCCCTCCATCTCAGCCTCTCCCTTCCTCCCCACCCCCCCTCGGGGTCCCCTGGGGCTCCTCCCACCTCAGAACATTTTTTTTGTTCCTGGCTAAGAGTTTTCCAGTGAGATTTGGGGGGCTGGAGGAGGGGGGAAGAGGATGGGGCTGATTAGACCAGAGGACACAGGGCCATTCAGAGGTCCTAACGAGTGGGCATACTTTTTCCATCTAAGAAAACACGTTTTCTACCAGAGAAATGGGCAGAGGCCTCTCTCGAATTTGGGTGGGGGGAGGGAGGGATGTTATTCTCCCAGCGAGACCCTATGTCTCTGCAAATATTCCAAAGCAGGCACAACCTGCAGTGTTCCTTTGTTGGGAAGGAGAGGAAATGGAATCTTACCAATGAGATGAGAAGGGCTTGAGAGAATACCAAGGACGGGCCCACGTTTCTCCCTGCAAATGCCTAACATTAAAAGGGAAGGGGAAAAAAATGCACCAACAAAGAGTTTAAGATCGTAGTTCCCAGCTTTTTCAAATATGAAGCATTTTTTTTAACCAATCCACTTTTTAATTTTTAAATTCTTGACATTACAGAACTAAACTGAAATTTCTTAACATTCCACTCTTACATTTCTTGTTGACAAACAGAAATAAAATTCATGAGCCAAAAACCCAAAACAAAACTAAAAACAGGGAAAAGCTTATAAAACTAAATATGGATCCCAGCATTAACAGCTGAACAGAGAATGTGATTTTTAAATTCTTAGCAGATGATAAAGTTGTGTAGAAACTGAACACTTACAAATTATTTAAAACCTGGAATCACTGACCAGAAATTACACATTTGGATCATGGGAAAAACAGCAGAAAGAGGTTATGAGTGGACCTACACTGTTCTAGCTGCATCCCATGCCCTTCTCAGAGGAAAGCCTGGCATTGATTAGATATTGGGCCAGACTAATACTGGCAGCAGAACCAGTGATAGTAACCTGCCTACCAGAAGAGCCTTCCACCGGATTGGCAATTTTGATCTGGGCCCCGGACATCTGGCGGATCTCATTAATGTTGGCGCCTTGGCGCCCGATTATGCAGCCAATTAAGTTATTTGGAATGGTGAGTTCATGGGTGGTTTGAGTAGATGCATCCAAACTTGCCCAATAGCCTTTCACCTCTGGAGAGCTGGAGTCAATTCCGGCGAATCCGGTCCCGCCGTGCATCATGGCAAAGTGGGACTGTTGTCTTGCCACCTGGTTCAGCTTGGCCAGATCGAGCGGAGAAATGGTGTGTTGTCCTTGAATCGAGTAGGCATCTAGCGGTGGTCCCTCCAGGTCGTGGGTGGCATGGGGGTAGCCCGCAGCGTCGCTGCACCGATCTTGGCCGCCCGCGCAGATGACCGGAGAGCTGGCTGGCATGGGCTGGTACGGAATGGTCATGACTCTTCCTTGCGGAGACTGGGAGAGCGTCTCCAGCATGACCAGGCAGATCTGCTTGACACACTCGGTGACAGACTGCGGCACGCCAGCAATGGTGATGGCCCGCTCGGTGGAGTTGGGCAGCATATCCCCCGCCACCTGGACTTGGGCCCCGGTACTCTCGCGGATCTCTTTGATCTTACAGCCGCCTTTCCCAATCAGGGAGCCGCACTGGGTGGCCGGCACCACCAGCCTCAGGGTGACCGGGGGCCTGCTGGCCGCCGTGCTGTTGGTCATGGAGCTGTTGATATCTTCCTCCAGCTTATCGATGATCATAGCGAAGGCCTTAAAGATGGCATTGGTGGGGCCGGTCAGAGTGATGATTCTCTCCGGACAATTCCCCTCCGAGATGTTGATCCGCGCGCCACTCTCCTCGCGGATCCTCTTAACCGACTCCCCTTTCTTCCCGATGATGCTGCCCACTTCCTTTCCGTGCATAAGCAGCCGAATGGTGAGAGTCACATTTAGTCCACTTTCAGTCACACCGGCATCCATGGCGAGCGGCGGGCGGCGTTCGGGGGAGTTGGGCTCGTTACGTGGTCAAGTCTTTGGTGGCTGGCGGGGGGGAGGGGAGGTGTAGGCCCAAAACTGCCGGCGCGAGGCGAGCGAGGGCCGCGGGAGCGAGCGGGCGCGGGCGGGAGGCCGCGGCGTCGTCGCAGGGGCGAGCGGCGGCGGCGGAGGGGGCGAGCGGGGCCGGGAGCGGCGGGCAGGCGGGTGGGCGAGGGCGCGGCGGTGGCGACTCCGGCGGCAGCCTCGGCGGTCTGGGCGGGGCGGGAAGCCCGCTTTCAACCTCGCGTACCCTCTGACCCCGGAAGTGCTTGCTGCGCAGGACCCCTTGAAAAAAAATGAGGACCCGTCTTTTTTAGGTCACAAGATTGCGCCAACCTCCAGATGGTAGTTTTACAAAAATCCTTTAATAACCTAGCCTTGAATATAAAGCTCCGATGGGCAGACACTGTGAGTCCGGCAAATTTTTAAAACAAATATTTATTTTATTAACCCTAGTGGCACCGGCAGATGTTTGAACATATCAGTGTTGTGAATGGGGGCGACACATTATTTTACCGCCCTACAAAAGGGAGTTTGGGCCAGGAGGAACAAGGGCAGGCCTGGCGGTGACTGCAGGCGGCAGCTGGGACGCCGCGGATTTAAAACGTGCGCGTAAGGCGTCCACAGCGCGTGCGCGAGGGTGTGGGGGGACGGGAGGGGCAGCGCGGCCTTCCGGGGGGGAGGGGAGGCCTCGGGGCGGGCGCGCGGGCGGGCACGTGGGACTCCTTCGTCCCTGGCGTCTGGGCGGAGGGCGCCGGCCGCCACCCCGGCCTGGGCCTCGGCCCTGTGGCCGGTGAGGAGAAAGACCGAAACCCACCCTCAGCCGCCGCCCAAGTCGCGGCTCTGCTCGTGGTTTCTGGGAAGTGCCAGAAACGTGGCCCTGGAAGAATGGCGCCCATTTACATAATGCTTTGTTTGCATTTTGCAAGTTTCTTTCGGTTAAACCCGCAGAAACCCCACCTCCCGCCCTAGTGGCGCTTTAGTTGTGGCAGCCTCCTCAGCTATTTCAGACAATGGTGTGGCTCTTAGGGGCCGTATTTACTCATGGGGTGCCGAGCAGTGCTTTGCGGGTTGCTCCTGCGCCTTTCCCCGCACGGCTTAGGCTCCCGCTGCGGCTAGGCCGCCCTTGCCCCGCTTGGTGCAGCCGCCGCGCCCCGCGCTTTCCGGGGGCGGCACTCATGGCGCCGCCATCTTGGAAGGCTTTTCCTGCCGCAGGCGCTGCAGCACGTTCCTTCCGCCAAAGAAAGGTCGCTGGGGCCGCTGGTGTGCCAGTTGTGATTTCTGCCCCTTGTCCTTCCCCTCAGCTAAGCCACAAGAGAAGGCTGTTTGCGCAAAGTGCTTCAGGATCCCTCGGAAAGCGGCTAACGGCCGACGCTCTGCCCCTCCCCCCTCCTTCCCCACGGGGGCGGCCGCCATTTTTCCTCAACACAAAATGGCCGCACGTGGTCCGGATTCGTCGCCTAAGAGAAATCGGGGTTATCGTGAAAGCTCTAGAATGCGCCCCCGTCCCCCCCCCCCCCCCCGCCCCGTGCCTGTGGCCGAGGCCGTCCCTGCCCAGCGAGCCCTCGGGCCACTCCGACAACCCCCACAGGGTGGTCCAGACCCCGGGGGAGGATGAGGGGCGAGTTTTAATGCGGTCCTGTCGTTCTTTTGAACCGGGAATTTGAACTGTAAAATGTGGGCATACTGAGCCTGTCGCTCATTTTAAATTTAGCGCATAGTGGGGGCTGGGACCCAGAGTGACTTGGACCCCCAGGAACAAAGCATTTAGGAATGAGATGGAGGTGGCTGCATTCCCAGGCGGGCACAGGCCAGGCTGCTGTGCTGGAAAGACCGAGAAGTGGTTTTATAGATCTTTAGAACAGACAGTTTCAACGAAGCGACTAAGGTGTCTATGATCCCCCCCGGGCAAGTTGGACAGGGAACCTCAGTTTGCCACAACGGGTCACTCTGAGTGTGGAAGGGCCAGGCATTGACTGTGCACTGACAGTGCTAGCACCCGTGCTGGGCATTTCACTGCCAATCATGTCATTTTCACCACGACCCTCTGAGGTAGGTGGTATTATGGTTATCTCTCTCTCTCTCTCTCTCTTTTTTCTTTAACAGATGCATTCACTTAGGCACAGGGAGATGAAGTGATTTAATTCAAGGTCACAGTGTCAAGGATGGAATCCAGACCTCCTTATTTCCTTATGGGTGAGCATATTTCCAAAATTTTCTGTAATTTAGGATTTTACAATTTAGTGAGCTTATCGCTTAAAGGAATCCCTCACGCCGAAGCCGGTTTGGCTCAGTGGATAGAGCGGCCTGAAGGGTCCCAGGTTCGATTCTGGTCAAGGGCACATACCCAGTGCAGGGTGTGCAGGAGGCAGCTGGTCGATGTTTCTCTCTCATCCATGTTCCTGGCTCTCTATCCCTCTCCCTTCCTCTCTCTGAAAAATCAATAAAATATATATTTTTTAAAAATAAAGGAATCCCCTCGGGTGGATAGTTTCCCCCCTATTTGTACATATTTGGGGATTCCCTGTGGTTCCTGGTTGTGAGCTCCACCTGTGACGGCCTCAAGTGTTGTTTTTTATGAGGTATCTGGGTGAGGGTAGGGAGGGGAAGTGATTCACCTGCACAAAGACTCACGGATCTGTCAGCCCTGCCTTGTCTGTGGCACCTTTGAGTCTACCTGGCTCTATGGAGCAAGCAATTTCTCTCTATGACTCACTTGCTTCCTTTAGCTACCAATGGCTATGACTTGGCCTTCCCCACCCCAACCAGGTAAAAATGAATAACTTTACACTGGCGCCAGGCCTCCATTTTTCTGCAAATATTGACAGAGCATGACAGAGTGTTAGATATAGCATAGTCGGTGGACTCCTCAGTTCAATGTAATAAATTACTTGTGGGCCAAAGCAACACATATGTGTCTAAGCGGGATTCTACATGTGTGGGTGTTAGACATGGGGAGAAGGGCCTTTTGCTTCTTCTAACTCACATTCACATCACATTACCAGCCTCTCCAAAGTGCTTTTAACATTGCCCCTTGCATAATCAATCCCACAGACACAGGGAGGTGCACAACAGCAGCAGTAATGATAATGGCACTCAGTGCTTACTATGTGCCAGGCACTGTTTGAAGCTTTATTTTTAAAAATATGTTTTTAGCTGAAACTGGTTTGATTTCAGAGAGGAAGGAAGAGGGAGAGAGAGATAGAAACATCATGATGAGAGAGAATCATGGAGCGGCTGCCTCCTGCAAGTCCCCCACTGGGGATCGAGCCCACAACCTGGGCATGTGCCCTTGACCAGAATCGAACCTGGGACCTTTCAGTTCTCAGGCCAATGCTCTATGCACTGAGTCAAACCGGCTAGGGCTCGAAGCTTTGTTTTGTGTTAATCAGAGGTTCCCACTTTTCAGAAGCAAACCACTGTAAGGAATGAATTTTACATAGTAACAGACATATATGTACCATGTATATATAACAGAAACAAAATTTTTGTAAAATGGTACTTACCCTCTACTACATGCAATATATTTGGGTAATTAAAAAAATATGTTTTATTGACTTTTAGAGAGATAGGAAAAGAGAGAGAGAAACATTGATGAGAGAGAAGCATCATCTATCGGCTGCTTTCCGTATGCCCCACACTGGGATCCAACCTTCAGCCCAGGCATGTGTCCTCACTGGAATCTGAACACTCACCTTTTGGTTCCTGGGCTGACGCTCAACCACTGAGCCACACTGCCTGGTTATTTTTGTTAATCCTCACCAGAGGATATTGTTCCCATTGCACTTACAGAGGGAAATGGAAAAAGAGAGAGAGAGAGAGAGAGAGAGAGAGATATCCATGTGAGAGACACATTGACTGGTTGCCTCCCGCACCCAGTCAGGGCAGAGCACCAACCCACAGCCCTTCAGTGCTCAGGCTGATGCGCCAACCACTGAGCACAGGGCTACTCCAGTGATTTTTATTTCTACCTTTACGTTAAAAATCGGGGTACATGATAGAGGCCCTATCCAGTTTGGCTCAGTGGATAGAGTGTCTGAAGGGTCCCGGGCTCTACTTCCAATCAAGGGCATGTACCTCGGTTATAGGCTTCTCCCCAGCTGGGGCCCTGGTCAGGGCGAGTGCAGTAGACAACCAATCAATGTGTTTCTCTCACATCAATATTTTTCTCTGTCTTTCCCTCTCCCATTCTCTCTAAAAAATCAGGGCAAAAATATTCTCGGATGAGGATTAAAAAAATAAAAAAATAGGGCATATCAAAACTAAAGTGATGAAAAACCCAGTATTAGGTGTTACTAATATGGTTAATGTATGTATATAATTGTCACAAAACCTCCTGAATTAAATGTAATAATTTGTGGGCCAAGCAACAAATATGTGCCTAAGCAGGATTCCATCCTGAGATGGGAATGATGTTATTTCCTTCTTACAGAGGTACAGAGAGCTAAAGGATTTTGTCTAAGGTCACATAGCTAGACAGTCTGGGCCTAGAGCCTGTATACTTAACTCCTAAAGAAGAAGTGTTCTCTATAGAGGACCTTATCTTGTAGGAAGATGGTTGATTAGGGAATTAACAATATTAGTAAATGTTAAAAACTTAAGAGACAACAAAAGGACTAAAATACATTAATCAAGAATTAACATGATTCAAAGCATCTGTCACCTATTTATTTTCCCTAAAGAAAATTTTATCCATTGGGTCTTTCTTCACAAGACTGCCTATTTTAAGTCTTTTATGTCTGAAATATTCTCTTAATTTCTTATCTGAGTACTTTCAGGACTCTACCTCCTCACTTTCCTAGTTCTTAATCTGCCCACTTCCTCCAGACTTATGTCTTCTCCTAAGAATAGCCTACATTTAGCCGTTTATTAAGTTGTAATATATCTTGGTATTGATAATGGGTTGTACAGGCCACATTTGGTGACCCTGAGATCTGGCAAAAGGGCGCTGGTCTATTCTTCACTCCTTCTTCAGGCACCACCCATTTTACAGATGAAGCCACTGAGATAATGGAGCAACTGACTACATAGTCACCACCCTCCCTCCCTCTGGAGCCTCACACATGACTCTTCTCCTCCCACTTGAGTGACTGCAGGTTGGTTAAGGGGTTTAATGAGGCTGGGAAGGTGAATTAGGCTTAGACTCTTAAAAACTGAACCACAGGGTTTATACTCCATTCAGAGGAAGGATTTTTGCTTCCTCTTACCTCACATTGACTTATTAAACAAAACCTTTCAGAGTGATATCACATTATTTATTTAATCATCACTGGCAATGTTTCCAGAAAGGTATTATTCTGCCTGTTTTGTGGAAGATGCGTTTCTGGATCAGAGTAATGAAGTGGCCTGCTCAAGTTTGCCCAGCTTAGGGCCTGAGCCAGTTGTGGACTCTTCCTTTCTTTGTCTTCTCATGTTTGTGACACTGACTTGGGTACACAGAATACCTCTATTTTAAACTCTGAAAGCTTTTCATTCAGTCTTTATTTTTCTGTTTCAGAACATCCAATCCATTTATGCTAGGTTTCTGACTCTTGGTTTAAAAGAATCTCTTCCTTCTTATTTTCTAATGTTTACATTCAGGGATTTGGAGAGTGGTGGACATGATTTCTACTCAGTAAGACTTGGATTCCCAGGGGGGAGGGATTACATTTTTTTCCTGAACTACCTGGCCCAGCAAATATACTGCAGCTTTTTCAATTTTTCCTACTAACACAGCAGCATTTAAAAAAACAAACAAACATGGTTTCTTTTTCTTTCCCCCCTTCACACTTAGCTTCCCATTTTTCTTTTATTTAAAACTAGAGGCCCAGTGTACAAAATTTGTGCACCCGTAGGATCCCTAGTGGCTGTGGGCCACGGGCTGGGGCCTCTCTATCCCCAGCTGCTTGCTGCCACCACTGTTGGCCAGGGCCAGCAGTGGGGAGAGACTATGGATAGTTGGCCAGCCAGCCCCGCCCCCTGGTTGAATTCCTGGACAATTTGCATATTAGGCTTTTATTATATAAGATTATAGTAAATTAAGAATCTTTTTCTCTCATTACTTTAGAGTGCAGCCTAGAAATGTCATTCCCACTTTGTGTGGATAGTAACAATTTGACCTTATTTGCTGGTGACCCTGCATTGCTGTTATGGGGTCGGTACTTGTTTCCTTAGAAACAGAAGAAATATGTTGGTGTGCCGTACAGAAGTAACGAGGAGATACAGCAACATCTATTGGACAGAGCAGTGCTCATGGATTCTCCAGGGTCACTGAAATAAGGGATGGAGAAGGGAGTACAGAAAAAAGTTAAAGGGGAAATCAGAACAGATACTTAGCAAGTGCTGAGTATAGAAAGTGAGAAAGGAAAGGAAGATAAGAAAAGGAAAGAGAAAATAATAGGAAAGAAAAGAGAATACAGGATTAGTGGAAGGGAGGTGATAACAATCCAGAGGACCATTAGCCCCTCCTGTGTTGTGGGAGGCATAGGCTGCTGTCTTGCACCCAGGAAGAGCAGCTAGTATAGTAACTCCTGGAGCTGATCTTGAGCAGCAAATCTCTCTCAGTTTTTTATTTCCAGTATCAGGTGGGAAACATTTTTTTTTTTTCTCTCAGCTGAGGATGTGACTAGTTGCCAGTAATTTTAATATCAGTATCAGTTCAATTAGTTTATTAAGGAAAAATGTGCTACAAAATCACATAAGGTATACCAGGTCAAATTTCATTTTATTCATTCAATAAACACTGATTGCTTGATATATCCCAAACACTAAGGATATTTAAATGAGTGAGATCCTATCCTTGCCTTTAAGATATTTATGGTCTGGAGAGAGAGTTAGACTAGTCAGTAGATTTACAGTACAGTGTGTTAAAGTATTAGGATATGAGTAAGCAGAGGGTGCTATGGGCTCAGAGGAACCTTGATTCAGTTTTGGAGGAGACCCTAGGATCTAGGCTGTTTAGAGAAGCTGACATTCAGGCTGAGTCCCAAGTTGGCAAATTGCAAGGTGGAAGACAGGGAAGGGTATTATAGGTAGAGAGAGCACAGTTCCTTCAGAAGTTGTAGGCATTTTAGGAAGGTATGAACTATGTTTGCATGATCCACTTATTGGTGATTATTGTTCTGCTTCAGAAATGCAGATTTTTTTAAAAAAAACACATTGATTTTTTACAGAGAGGAAGAGAGAGGAATAGAAAGTCAGAAATATCAGTGAAAGAGAAACATCGATCAGCTGCCTCCCGCATATTGGGGATGTGCCCGCAGTCAAGGTACATGCCCTAGACCGGAATCGAACCCAGGACCTTTCAGTCCACAGGCCGACGCTCTATCCACTGAGCCAAACTGCTTCAGCAGAAATGTAGATTATTGAGACTTTACTTGGTAGAGCACAGAGTTAAAGTCCTTATTTTATAGCAGTAATTCTTTTTTAAGATGAAGACACCAGAAATTTTATTTCCTGTCTTAGTGTAAGGACAAAATGTAAATAAAACACAGATTTTGAGTTATCAAATTATTGTTAACTTGCTGTGCAGTGAAAGGCAGAAGGGGAGGGCACAACATATCTCTCATCTAACTTTTGAATTTGATTGTGTTCTGCTTTGTTTTTATTTATTTGTATTTTTTTATTTGTATTTTTTTAAAATATATTTTATTGATTTTTCACAGAGCAGAAGGGAGAGGGATAGAAAGTCAGAAACATCGATGAGAGAGAAACATTGATCAGCTGCCTCTTGCACGCCCCCTGCTGGGGATGTGCCCGCAGCCAAGGCACATGCCTTTGACCAGAATCGAACCCCGGGACCTTTCAGTCCACAGTCCGACGCTCTATCCACTGAACCAAACCGGTCTCAGCCTGCTTTGTTTTTAAAGGGTTATGTAGAAATTTAGGGTCTTGGCTAGGGTGTTTGAATTAAGGAACAGAGAAATGAGTTGAGTAGTTACTACTTTGTGGCAGAACAAAATAAATACTTTTAAATAGCTGATTTATCTGATTTTGCCTACTGAGCACAAGCAAGATGTAGTTGGGGACCTTGTTTCAGAGACAATTACTTGAATCAGACAAAGCATTTGTTCAACATTATTTCCTGTGTAAAATCTGTTGTGTCCAGATTAAGAGCATTGATTTGTGTGTGTTGTTTTCTCTGAGACATGGATATATCTGTATTAAACAAAAACCTTATGTGTATTCATTGGCCAATACTAGGATTTTACTTGGATTAAAAGGTAAGTGATATTGTGTAGTAGGGAAGAACAGGCTTAGAAAATAACACATAGATCATTCAGTAATCATTTCTCAGTTGTCTTCTTTCTTGACCTCTGAGTAGCATTTGACACTCCCTCCTTGCACACCAGTTTCACTTGGCTTCCAGAATGCCACTCCCATGGTTCTCCTCTTACCTTATCTCCTTTTCAACCTCTCCAGCCCTCATCCTTCACTCTTCAGCCCCAATGATAGAGTACTTGGATTCTTTCTTTGTCTATACTCATTTCCTAGGTCCTCTATTTCAAGAACTTAAATACTACTTATACCATGACAATTCTCAAGTGTATATTACTAACTTGAATGTCTTCCCCTGAACTCAAGACTATCCTGATGCTTACTGGATACCTCCACTTGGGTATTTGATAGCTTGTTGAACTTAACATATTTAAAAAATTGACTCTGGAACTTCTCCCCTCAAACTTCTATCTCTGGCAATTCATCCCCATCTCAGTTGCAGTTGTATTGAATGTATGGAGACCTCTTCCTTGACTTATTTTTTTCCTCTTACTTTCTTCATCCCGTACTCCAGCAGGACCTGTCAGCTGTACCTTGGAATAATACATTCAGGATTTGAACATTTCACACTACTTCCTCTGCTACTATTAGAATAGTTTCTAAATGTTTGTCCTCCTTTGCTCTTTTTAAAAATACATTCTAATTGATTTTTTAGAGAGAAAAGAAGGAAGAAGAAGAGAGAGATAGAAACATCAATGAGAGAGAGAGAGATCATTGATCGCTGCCTCCTGGATTGAGCCCACATAGAGAGATAAGGAGAGGAAGATCTGTATGAATAAGACGTTGTTCCTGCCCTCACATTTTTTTTAAAATATGTTTTATTGTTTTGTTTTTTTTTAGAGAGAAGCATCCATGTGTGAGAGAAACATCAATCAGCTGCCTCCAGCCCCTCCTTCCCCCTAAAGGGAATCACGCCTGAAACTCGGGCATGGGTCCTGACTGGGAATCTTAACCAGTGACTTTCTGGTGCATGGACAACCCTCAACCAATAGACATGCTGGCCAGAGCTGTCTTCATATTTCTTAGTCTAGAAAATTATTTTATTGACCAAAACGGTATTGTGTTCTCTAGCAGGACGAAGTGATACATCATTTTGGAATTGGGGAGGTAAGGACTGGTGTGCAAGAGTATGGATGTCTGCAGAGATAAAATCTTGCTTTGTCAGACTTAATAATTTGCTGAAACTGAAAGAAAAAAATGTGCTGAATTTTTATTGGAAATGTTTGGTCTGTATTTAGTTTGCATAAAATTTACAGCAGAAAAAGTACATTCACATGTACAAGTTAAGCTAAAAGTTTTCAAAAAATAAGATTAGGTATAAGTTTTAAATTGATTGAAATAAATGCAAAAAAATAATTGTGCTGCCTCTTGGAGGGCAAGATTGATGATAGTTACCTAGCATTACTGGCTTTTGGGTTATAGTTTGTATTTGGTCTTTCCTTTTAATAGCAAGAGTTTCTTAAAAATCTTATTATCAGCCGAAACCGGTTTGGCTCAGTGGATAGAGGGTCGGCCTTTGGACTGAAGGGTCCCGGGTTCGATTCCGGTCAAGGGCATGTACCTTGGCTGCGGGCACATCCCCAGTAGGGGGCGTGCAAGAGGCAGCTGGTCGATGTTTCTCATTGATGTTCCTGACTTTCTATCCCTCTCCCTTCCTCTCTGTAAAAAATCAATAAAACATTTAAAAAAATCTTATTATCAGTTTTATTTTTAGGTACCTCCTAAGAACCTTCTGTCGTAGCCACCTTCTCTCAGGATAAGGGCAATAGTTTACTATCTTTACCTCTTTCATATCTGAAAATCCTTTTCCGGAATTCCTGACTGTCCACTTATTAGCCGTTTGGCCTTGCGCCTCAGTTTCTGCACTTGTCAGATAGAGATAATGTGAGGATTAAATGACTGACATGGGTTTGAGACCAGGAGAATAAAAAGAGAAGATTGTAAAGGACATATTTTTTTTCTTTTTTAGCAAGTACTGTATATTTCTGCTTTATTTTTAAAGAATAATTTTTTAATAAGCATATATCTAATGAGAGCAATGAAGCTTTTCTTTTTGAAAACAAAGACTAATATATTGCTTTATAGAGTAGTTGTTTATAGAAAGTATTTCTCCCTACTCAGATACTTATCCCTATATTGCATGAGAGAAATGAAATGCTAGAACCCACTCCTTGCTGCCCAGTGGGTTGGTATCTAGAAAGGAAAACAACTATTTCCCTTTAGATGAAATTGGAACTCAGGAGACTGTAGAATTTGAGAGACGTTCAAAGGAGTCTGTGATGATAATAGCAATAATAGTAATGGCTAACCTTGATGAAACTGGCAATGTGCTAAGCACATTTTGTGGATTGTTTTATTTTAACAACATAACATATGAGGCTGGTGCTATAAGAGGTAGAACAGTGTTAGGAGTAAGGAACATAGACATTGAGGTCAGACCTCTTGCACTGATTCTTCAGCTTTTTAAAAAATCCTCACCCAAGGATATTTTTCCATTGATTTTTAGAGAAAGTGGAAGAGAGGGGGAAGACAGAAATATTGATTTGAAGGAACCACATCAATTGGTTGCCTCCTGCAAGAGTCCTGATCAGGGCCCAGACCAAGGAGGAGCCTGCAATTGAGGTACATGCCCTTGACTGGAATTGAACCTGGGGCCATTTGGTCTGCAGGCCAATGCTTTATCCATGGAGCCAAGCATTGCCAGCAACTAGCCATGTGGCCTTGGATAAGAAAAGAAAAATACTACGTTTTCCTCATCTGTATTTGCAAAATGAGGGTAATAATAATACTTTATAAAATTGTTGTAATGATTAAAATAATGTAAGCCATATAAAGTGCTTAGTATAGGGCTTGGCGCATAGAAAATGCTCTCACCAAATGTCAGCTGTTATTATAATTAAAATAATTGTTATCCTCATTTAACAGATGGAGAAACAAAGCTTAGAGAAAAGGTTTTTTTGCCTAAGTGACACAGCAAATAAATGATGGGATTTGCTCTGAGGCAGCCAGACTTCAGAACTCTTTCTTAACCATTACATCACCTTCATGGGTTGAGGGGAAGAGACTGGATAAGAACTGTTTTTTGTCCAACCAGAGGTAAACATAGATGTGAAAGTTAGGTTTGGGTTTGGACCTAACTAATCTTCATTTGTTATCTTAAGCACCTTATCACCATAGCATGTGCTTGGTTATTCTTTGAGTTGGTTCTTACCTAGATCCCAAAAAACGAATGAGTGGTGGGTTAATGATGGTCTTCTCTATAACTAACCCTTGGGTTAATGATGGTCTTCTCTATAACTAACCCATAGGGTGTTTCCTGGCCAGGAAACAGCTGAAGAAACACCTGTGCCCTTCCCAGTGTTCTTTGGGATTAGAGGTAGAAGCTTGTCTGGTCTCTTGTTGATAGGATTTGTTTCTCTTCTGAATATATCTTGTAATGATGAGAAGTAGAGCAATGTATATGTTGAACAAACACTTTCTGTGTGCCATGCATTTTACATGGATTATCTCATCTAATCCTTAAAATAATGCTATAAAATAGTTGCTCTTATCCCTATTTTATAGAAACAAAGCGAGGTTAGGAAACTGGCTTAAAATTACACAGTAAGTGGTACAGCTGGGATCTGAATAAGCAGTCTGGCTCCAGCATCCATGCTTTTAACCTCTACACTTTACTGCTCCTATTCCTCCCTTACTTGTGTAAAGTATGGGCCTGGTAGTTTAGTAGGACCAGTTGTTTTTCTCATTGAAAAAATGGGAAGATTCTGAGTGTTGGGCCTGTGACCTTCCTCCTCCTCCTCCTCCTTATTATTATTATTATTGATTTTACAGAGAGGAGGGAGAGAGAGAGAAACATCGATTAGCTGCCTCCTGGTCACCCACCATTGGGGATTGAGCCCACAACCTTGGCATGTATCCTGACCCGGAATTGAACCAGCGACATTATGGTGCATGAGATATGATATTCAACAAACTAGAGCCATATCGGCCAGGGTGATCTTGTCTTGACCTTATCACCAACTTGCCTGGTCCAGAACTTCACTTTTCTCAGCCATATTGTCCACATTTATTAAGCAAATGTGTCGCTCTGAACTGTCTCTGAGATGGATCCCTCTTACCTCTGATGTTCTGTGATTGATCATATGAAATGAGGAGAGTAATAGTAGTAGCTCAGTAGTAGCTTCTTGATTTTGAAGCAGTGGTATTTGTGAGGTTTTAGGGAGTCTGCTTTGTGCAGGGAAGATGCCAGAGTTCTAGGCAGAGAGTGAGCTGCCTTACTGAAGAAGGTAGGTCTGATCTCTTTTTTGAGGATGGTTGCCAAGGGAACCTTGCCTCTGGCCAGCAATAGTCAGGAATGCTTTGGTTAAGGGTTGGGTATAGATAACTAAAACAAGCAGCACATTTAGGTTTCACTTTCCAAACTACCCCCTACCTCTCCAGTTCACTTTCCTTTTCAAGATGCTGGTTTTATATACTTTCTATGTGATAGGCACTATTTTAAGTACTTTACAAAGCAATTATATTACTTAATCTTCATAGTAATATTATGAGATAGGTACTTATATACTTACAGATAATGAAAGTGAAGCAAATATAGTTAAATACTTTGTCTACATTTACTTAAGTGGAAAGTGGTATCAAATCCACTAAATTATAATGACTGGTTGGAGCTGAAAAAAAAAAAAAGCAGAGGGAGGACTCTCTTTATTAGTGGGTTTTGTTTGATTGTTTTGTTTTTGTTCTGTTTAGAATGGAAAGGGCCTGTGCAGTAATACAGTCAAGCTCCTTGTCTCCAGATTGCCATCCAGTTTGTTACAGGAATGCTTTCTGCTATTCTCTGACAGATGACCATCCAGTTCCTTTTGAATACTTTCATTGCTGAGGAACTCATCACTTCTTGAGGAGTCCCATTATATTGTTGAATAGCTCTCATTGGTAGGAAGTTATTTCTTGTTTTGAATTGTAATATAATTAGGTAATTTATCATTTATAGGCCTGTCCCCTGGAACCATACAAAAGAAATATAGTCTACTGCATGTCAATCTTGTGAATGTTGGGAGACATTCTTCATATTTATGAAGCATATTTACAATTTTCTTAAAAAAATTTTTTTTTAAATCCTCACCCTAGGATATTTTTTAGAGTTTTTGTTTTGTTTTGTTTTGTTTTGAGAGAGAATGAAAGGGCGGGGCAGAGAGAGAGAAACATCTATGAGAGAGACACATCAATTGATTGCCTCCCTCAAGCACCCCGAATAGGGAGTGAACCTGCAACCCAGTATATGCCCTTGACTAGGAATCGAACCCATGACCCTTCAGTCTCCAAATGAGAAAAACAGGCCAGGGCTGCAGTTTTCTTGTAGCATCTAAACTTGCATTCAATTCAGATTGATATGCACAGAAGCAATTTCTACCTGTGTCTTACTACTTTGTAAGTACAGTCTTGCAACAAATTTATGCTTCTTGTGATTAGGTAGGCACAAAGCGTGGGCCCTTCACATATTTTGGGGGAATGAATGGATAATGAGCTGAATTTATACAGTTGTGTATGAGTCTGGAGGTAGTCTCTTATCTTACTCTTGTAATTTCTAGGATATCATGTTGCTGCCCTGTACACAGTCAGAGCTCACAAAATGGCTGGTGGTTTATCCAGGACTTGATGAAACTGCATTTACTTCATCAAACCACTAGGTGACGAGCGACTCACAAACCTGGGCTGCCTGGGCTGGTTGTGTACAGGGCAGTTTTTGCTTGTACTTGCAAAGGCCATCAGAAGTCATCTGGTACAACTTCATGAAAAGGTTTTTGTTTTTGTTTTTGTTTTTGTTTTTGAGGGGAAGGGAAATACATCTTTGTATACTTTGTATTTTTCAGCTTTGTTCCAATTTTAAATATTAATTTGACTAGGATACTTCTTTGAGTGATTTTCTTAGAAAAGGGACATAGGTGATACTTTCTAGGTCCTTATATATCCAGTTATTTTTTTTTAACCTTCAGGTATATAAATGATACCTTGTATGGATTTAGCATGCTTGAATAGTACTAGTCTCTACAAAGTCTGTACGCAGCTTTTTACTGTCTTCAGTTTCTAGTGATACAGATGAAAAGTCATATGCCAATAGGATACTTTTTTCTTTGTAAGTAATAACCTGTTCTCTCCTTCTGGAAGTTTGTAAATTTTTCTTTGTGCTTTATGTTTCGCCATGATATCCTTAGGTGTGTGTCTTTTTAAAATAACACTTGCCACTTGGTAAACCTTTTAGACTTACAAACTTAAGTTTTTTCTTAGTTCAAAGAAGCTTTATTGCTTTCCTTCCATCTGTTTCCAGATGAGGAAACTTGAGTACAAGGTCACTAAACTAGTTAAAATGAACCTCAAGCAAATAGCCTGACTCCTTCGTGGGTTAGACTTTCATTGTATTAGATATTACTTTAATGAGAGGGCCATCATGAACAACTTGGAAATTTTTTAGTGAGAGAGGAATTTTGCTGAATGAAGAAGAAATGATTAAATTCATTATAATTAAAATGTGGTCCATTTGCCCTAGTTGGTTTGGCTCAGTGGATAGAGCGTCAGCCTATGGGCTGAAGGGTCCCAGGTTCAATTCTAGTCAAGGGCATGTATCTTGGTTGCGGGCACGTCCCCAGCAGGGAGTGTGCAGGAGGCAGCTGATTGATATTTTTCTCTCATTGATGTTTCTAATTCTCTATCCCTTTCCCTTCCTCTCTGTGAAAAATCAAAATATATGTTTTTAAAAAGTGGTCCATTTGAAGGGCTGCAAAATTCACCAGTTCCTTAGTGTCTCAGTTATTGGAGCTACCCCAAAGCTCTAAAACTTAATAAAGCCAGGAAGTTGATTGAACACTTGGAGAATTAGATATTTAGTTATCAGAAGTTAGATAATCATGGCCATGCCCTATTGTATCTATTGGAAAACATAAAAATGGCATCTGAAGGCTTGGAGACAGATACCATAAACTGTGTCTTATCAGTGGTCTGGTTTCTGTTTTGAGTTCCAGTCTGGTACCCAGTTTTACTGGGAATCACCTATTCCTGGCTCTGTTGATCTTTGGATTTCCCCAGCCCTTCAGTCCCTTTCAGTTTTGAAATGAAACCTATCCCAGCGGGTGAGGTCAGGTACCCGAGAGGACTTTGACAGCTCATACCAGATTGTTTTCTTTTTAGAGCTGTCTGGTATGTGAATGCGTGAGACATAAGGATCAGCAGGCTGTGATATAGACTAATTGGTAATGAATCAGCCTTGTGTAAGATCTAGGCAGTATCATTTCTTTGGGTAACCAGGAAAACATGGAGCCGAAATATATTGTTTTTCATCCTCAGGAAGTTGAAAGTTAAGAGCATAATCTCTAGAGATCTGCCGCGCGCTCTCTCTCTGTTTTTGGTTTACAGAAGGAAAGGCTTTTTCAGTTGTTTTTTTCTCATTGTAGAACCTCTTTTCAGGAGATAGGCAGGTTCCTGGCTGTGTTCTGCTGCTCCAGCTTTTAAACTTCTATACTGTGCCTCCTGAAATTACTGCTCTGATATGAGGTGACTCTTCTAGATATCCTTAGACACATATCTCCACGTTATTCTGCTCCTGGTCCCTTCACAGAATGTAGCTTCTCTTCCCGTTACTGTAAACCTGGTTTTCACCATATTACAGTACTGCACTTGGAATTTTTATAAGTGCAATTGGTTCTTTTTTCAGCTTACCCCCATACTGCTTCCACCTGAGTTTGCCTGACTGTTTCCTACTCCCCAGCACTGCAAAGCTGCTTTCAGACTTTCAAATACCTTTTCTCCTTTGACACTTCTGCTGGCCAGCAAGGCTAGTTGATCCCTGTCCTTCATGCTGGCATCTATACTCATTCTCCCATGTTTGTGTAGGATTTTGGTATCTGACTCCTCTCCCAGGGCTCTGGCCAGGCTAGGGGATTAGTGGCCAGGCTTAAGGAATCAGAATAGAACATGGAATTACGGGACTTGGTATTAATGTTACAGATGTGGGCAGATGGAAAGCCAGAAGATCAGAACATCAAGGCCAGTGTGGGGTTAGAAGGGACCGAAAATTTAGTATCTGAAGCAAAGGATGTCCTTTGTAGGCTCCCTCTTCTGCCCACTAAAAAAAATTAATTTTTTTTAGAACTGTTTGGTTCACAGCAAAGTTGAGAAGTCAGTACAAATTCCCATTTTTTGAAAAATTGCCATTCAATTTTACAAAGAACAGATCTTTAAAAAGTGAGAACATTGTAGATATTTTGAATACTCCTGCTCCCACATCTTAATTATTTCTATTCCTCAGAGGTAACCTGTTGGTTTGGAGTGTACCTTTTTCTGTATGTTTGTGTATATATATATGTATGAGCCAGAAAAAAATTTAAAGTATAATTTTTATATTTTATTTATACAAATAGGGTTACATTTTACGTATTGTTGTGGTATTTCTGTCTTTGATTCAGTAGTATGCCTTGATAGTATTCCATGTTGGTACATAAAGATATTTATTCTGCCCTGGCCAGTCTTCTCAGTGGTTAGAGCACCGACCCATGGACCAAAGGGTTCAGTTTTGGGCCAAGGGCACATACCTCGGTTGCAGATTCCCCAGCTCTGTTAGGGGCACATGCGGGAGGCAACCAATCGATGTTTCTCTCTCTCTCTCCCCTTCCTCCCTCCTCCTACTTTCCCACTCTCTCTAGAAATCAATGGAAAAAATATTCTCAGGTAAGGATTAAAACAAAAGATACTTATTTTTTTTGGCTACTGTATAATATTTCATAGAATAGATATACTGTATTTTATTTAGTTATTTTACTATCGGGACATTAAGGTTCTTCCAATTAAAAAAATTTTTTTTAAATATAGTTTATTGATTTTTTACAGAGAGGAAGGGAGAGGGATAGAAAGTCAGAAACATCGATCAGCTACCACCTGCACACCTCCCACTGGGGACATGCCCGCAGCCAAGGTACATGCCCCTGACTGGAATCGAACCCAGGACCTTTCAGTCCGCAGGAGGACGCTCTATCCACTGAGCCAAACTGGTTTCGGCTCCAATTTTTTTTTGTTATAAATGATTCTTACTGCGTTTTCAGTGTCAGCATTCTGTTCCTAGGCCTTCCCCCCCTTTTTTTCTCATTTTCTTCCCTAAGTGATGCCAATCTCTCTGATGGCTTCAGTTTCCATCTACACATGGATGATGCCCAAATCTCTCTCCAACTACTTATAAGGACAACTCCACTGGATTGTTTTGCCGACTTCATAAAATGCAACCTTCTGCTCTCCCCCACTTGCTTCATCTAGTGTCCTGTC
Source organism: Antrozous pallidus (assembly GCA_027563665.1). Lineage (NCBI taxonomy): Eukaryota > Metazoa > Chordata > Mammalia > Chiroptera > Vespertilionidae > Antrozous > Antrozous pallidus. The sequence goes on from CM050523.1 coordinate 29,137,698, forward strand.
ACATAGTAAACAGCCTCATTGACCCACATAGTTGTTAGGCCCCAAAGCCTAAGAGTAATTTTTAAATCCTCCCTTCCCTTTCCACAGTTGACAACAAGCTTATCACTAGGACTTGTCCTCCCCTATATATCTACATCTACATCTACATCTACATCTACACCTATATCTATATAGATATTTATATCTATATCAATATCAATATAGATATATACATACATATATGTATATGCACATACACATATGTATATATGTACATGCATACATATGTGTGTGTGTGTGTGTGTGTGTGTATATATATATGTATATATATATATTTTTTTAATCCTCACCTCAGGATATTTTCCCATTGATTTTTAGAGTCGAAGAGTGAGGGAAAGACAGAGAAAAATATCTATGTAAGAGAAATAAATCGATTCGTTGCCTCCTGCACGCGTTCTGACCAGGACCTGGGTCCAGGAGAAGCTTGCAATCAAAGTACGTGCCCTTGATCAGAATCGAACCTGGGACCCTTTGGTCCACAGGCTGATGCTCTATCCACTGAGCCAAACCAGCTAGAGCCTCCCCAATATTTCTTGAATCCTTTTTTCTGGAATGCTTTCTTTCCTTCTTCATTGTACCTGTACTCTGTACCTTAGTTTCCTTATCTGTAAAATAGAGTATCTGTGAATATCTGCTTAGGGATGGATGGGCAACTAGTAAGTGCTATGTGAATGTTAGCTATTATCAACATCATAGTTGGTTCTTTATTCTCCTCCCTCCCCTCCCTCTTTTTCCTCCTCTCCTCACCCTCTCCTTATCTTCTTAGTCTTAGTTGTCATTGTCTTCCGTTGTTGTTACTGTTGTTGTTCTATTCCTCTTCCTCCTCATCCTCCTCCTCCCCACACAGTCTCTGTCTCCAGTCCTGATTTTATTGTCTCCCACTTCCATTCTCCTCACTGCAGCCAGACTAAGCTTTATAAAATATAAGCCCTAGCCAGGCTGGCATGGCTCAGTGGGTGAGCTTCGACCTGTGAACCAGGACATCACGGTGTAAATCCCAGTCAGGGCACACCCCAGGTCGCAGGCTTGATCCCCAGTGTGGGACGTGCAGGAGGCAGCCTATTACTGATTCTCTCATGGTTGATGTTTCTATCTCTCCCTCTCCTCTCCTCTCCTCTCTCTGAAATTAATAAAAACATATTTAAGAATATGTAAAAATAAAATAAAATGTAAGCCCTAGCCTGTTTTGATTAGTGGATAGAGTGTCAGCCTTCGGACTGAAAGGTCACAGGTTCGATTTGTGAGGATTAACCAAAAGAGAGAAAGAGGGAGGGAGGGAATGAATGTAATTGTGATGTAACTCTCCCACTTAAAAATCTTTAATGATCTTTCTGTTGGGCTTTTGCATGTACTATTACCCCCACCTAGAATGTTTTTTCCCTAGATCTTTGAATTACTGTTTTCTTTTCCCTGAGATACCCATTTGTTTGTTTTTTTGTTCATCCTCACTTGAGGATATTTTCCCTATTGATTTTTAGAGAGAATGGAAGAGTAGGAGGGAGAGGGAGGGAGGGAGGGAGGGGGAGAGAGAGAGAGAGAGAGAGAGAGCGCGAGAGCGAGAGCGAGAGAGAGAAAGAGAAACATTGATGTGAAAGACAGCGATTGGTTGCTCCCAAATATGCCCCAACCATATATGGCTCAACTGCGGGTAGGGGTAGAACTTGCAACTCAGGTACGTGCCCTTGACTGGAAATTGAGCCTGAGACCCTTTAGCTAGGTAGGCCAATGCTCTAACAATTGAGCAACCCCGGCCAGAGCTGAGATACTTGTTTTTTATTATCTATCTATCTATCTATCTATCTATTTATTTATTTTGAGATACTTGTTTTTAAATGTCATCTCAGAGAGGCCTTGCCCTGACTTTCCAATGATTCTAAAGTAGCTACCCATATACTTTCTATAACATCACCTCTTTTAGTCCTTCTTGTAGCATTTAGCAATATGATATTTTTCTGGTTTATTCACATATTTGTTTATACTCTCTTCCAGTTAGAATATAAATTCTCTGAGGACAGTGCTTGGTACATTGTAGGAACTCAAAGAATACTTGTTAAGTGAATGATGAAACAGCTCCATATATGAGGCCCTTCTTGGTCTTTCCAGCATCATCTGCCTCTTAATACACCTTCTACTTTGTCCTTCCTACTCCGCAGCCCATCCCATCTCTTCAGATGTGCTTTCTTGCTGCAGGACCTTTGCATATACTCTCTCTAGAATACTTTTTTTCAAAGGCCTTGCCACTGCCTGAGTATCTCCTATTTATCCTTCAAGTTTTAGCTTAGGTGTAATTTCTCCTTATTAGCTTTCTTAATCTTACAGTTTTTCAAGTATTGCCTTTAATTATCATTCATATTGTAATTATTTGCTTGTCTTCTTAACTAGACTATAGTTTCTGTTGGGTAAAGGCCCCTGTCTTGCCCACCATGTACTCTTAGTCTTAGCTGCTGTGGGCTGGAAGAAGGGATGAAATACCAGGGGAATCACCTAAGGGGCAACAAAATGTATCTTAGAATGTCAAGCCATTTGGCCCTGGCTTATTATCTGAACTATCTCATATTCTTGAGAGGAACCATCTAATATACTCGTCTGTCTGTGAGACATATTCATAAAAGCAGAGTAAGCCTGGCAGGGAGGGAGGGAGGGAATGAATGTAATTGTGAAGGGGGCATGAATGAAGAGGACAGACGTTGAGGATTTGGGTACTCCTAGTAGATTATGGTAGAGTAATAGACTGGAGTAAAATCCTAAGCAAGGAAGGAAGCAAAAAGGCCTTAGGGATAAGGTGAGGCAATGATGAAACAGGAAGCTGAATCATTAGGTCAGAAACGTAAAGAATCAGAATAGTGGGTGGAGTGTAAGAAGGGACAGAACAAGCAAGTCAGGATTAGGACCATAAATAATCTTGGGAGTTGCTCAAATCATCTTTAGCATTCTTAGCTCTTTAATATCGAAACAACATTTGGATTATAAGAAGCATTAGGTAGTTAGGCCTATAAGGGTTTGAGCTGGATTGCATATTACTTGGTATTTTATGTGCTATATATACAATCAAATCCTACCTAATTTCCTCCAGAAATTCTAAGTTAACTTATTCTCTACTTCAGTTTCTGCTTCCAAGAGCCAACCTTCACTCTTTTTAAATATACTAGGTACAAATAACTCATCTTTGAAAAAAGATTCCTGTATAGAAGGCCTGTAGCAATACTGGTATTACCGCCAGGCAGGGTGAACAATCCTTCAGGCTATCCTCTCACCAAACCAGGCATAGGAGCCAGCCTCAGCAGCCTCAGGAATTCAGGGCTCTCTGCCTAGCCTGACTGTGGAATTTCCCTCTCAATTTTGGGGAGGGACATGATAGTGTAGAATATAGTGTGGTACTCTCATAGGTGAGGCATATTAAGGAGTAGTGGAAGAATGGTTGGGTGTACATAGATAGAATCTGAAGGTGTGTAGGTAGTGGACTTCAAAGTTTCTGACCTGGAATTATCCTTGAGTTTGTCAGCATTAGGGGCCTCTGATGAGTCAAGTAGAATAGTGCTTGTCATTAGCTCTCAAGAGTTTTTCTGTGTAGGCTGGAGCTCTTCTGTAGAGTAATAGCTGGCATAATGGTGGGTGCTAAGGGGGGATCATCAGGATAGAAACGCTACTTATTGAGAAGGGGTGTGTTCTCTTTTGAGGTTGTATGGATTATGTGTATTATACTGGGCAGTCTAAGACCTATGTAAGGCTAGGCATTTGTACTTCTGTCCTAGGGCTCCATTAGGAAAACCAATCTAAGAGCTGGAGATCATGGCCTTTGTTAGTGATTTCCCCAAGAGTGTGAGTGCTCCCAACTTTGACTCCTCTGTTCTCTAAGCCCCAGGCTCTAAGGTCCTGCCTTTTGTTTTTTAATTCCTGGCCTTCAAACTTCATAATCCATTCTGACTCTTCTTTATATGACCAGTTTCACTCTTGGCTTTACATGGTCCCTAATTTTTTTTTTTTTTTAATATTGATTTTTAGAGGAAGGGAGAGAGGGACTCAGGGAGAGAGAGAGAAACATTAATCAGTTGTCTCCTGATGTGCCCTGACAGGATCAAACCCACAACCTGGATATGTGCCCTGACCAGAAATCAAACTCACCACCCTTCAGGATACTGGACGGTGCTCCAACCAACTGAACCACACTGGCCAATGCCACAGTCCCCTCATTTTGATATTGCCAGTTAGCTTCAAGTGAGGGCCTTCCTCCGTTACCCTTCTTTCTAGAGTTATGATTTTGAAGCTTTAATGCATTAGAATTACCCATAGGGACAAAGGTTGTGAAGGGGAGCTGAATACTTACTTAAAATGCAGATTATTGCTCTCCTCCTAGCTATTCTGATTCAGTAGGTATCAGTAGGGTTGGTAAGCAAGAATCTGCATTTTGATTGGCTTCCCTGGTGACTGACACACTAGTCATATGCAGACCATATGCAGAAAAACTCTGACTTAGAGGAATCTGCTTGACCCCCGACTTCTAAAGGGGAAGAAATGGGCTTTTAACCTTTTCCTTGGATCCTAAGGTCCTAGGGACATTAGTTATCCATTGGGGATAATGGATAATTGTCTCTGTGTACCAGTACCTGTCTTCTCATTACTGTAGTAGGTGCAGAGCCCAGATGAGGTAGTGGGTCTCTGTGACTCCCTCACGGCAGGCCAGTGTCTCTGGGATTTACAAGGGGCATTCACTTTGGATTCAGAAGGCAGGCTAGAATACAGACCTTAACGGCTGCCAGGCATACTTCAGATTTATCTCTGGGGTGCCTCTTTTTCCTGTGCACATAGACCAGCCCTAATATAGGTTATCTTCATTTGGTCTCCAAACTGTCCTCACTTCCTACTGTGGTCATCCTCTGTAAAGTTTTCACTGTCCTCCCATAAAACAACTCATCCTGTCAACCTGTCTCTCTCCTTTTCTAATCCTCTATTGGATTTCTATTATGTGTACAATCAAGTCCAAATGTCTCAGGTTGGAATAAACTGTTGCACAGTTTTGTCCAAATTATGGTCTACAAGACCCAGCAAAATTCTTTCTCAGGACTTATTCCAAGCCCTTCTTCCCCTTATGTCTGCCTCCTGCAGGCACCCCGCAGTGCTTGGACCCCTTCTTCCCCTTATGTCTGCCTCCTGCAGGCGCCCCGCAGTGCTTGGACCCCTTCTTCCCCTTATGTCTGCCTCCTGCAGGCGCCCCGCAGTGCTTGGACCCCTTCTTCCCCTTATGTCTGCCTCCTGCAGGCACCCCGCAGTGCTTGGACCTCTTCCTTAGCTCTCTGACTTGGGGCCCTTGCAGTGCTGTAGACTCTGCCTAGAAAACTCTTTACCCTGCTCGTCACCTCATTAACTATCCCTTGCCTTTATTTTTTATTTTCTAAAAATTGATTTTTAGAGAGAGAGAGACATTTATGTGAGAGAGAAACATTGATCTGGTGCCTCCTGCACACTCTCAACTAGATATTGAGCCCACAACCTTTTGGTTCACTGGATGGTGCCCAACCAGCTGAGCCACACCAGCCAGGGCTCCCTTGCCTTTAAGTTTCAGTTAAGTGTTATCTTTTCTTAGAGGTCTTTTCTGGCCACTCCGTATTTTACTCACACTCACATGTTATTTAGCACCTTGTTTGCTTCCATTAGCTCCCTTACAACTTTTTAGTTTGTCTTTCCTTTCTCCTAAAAATACATTGGGTAAGCTCCTTGAAGGCAAGGATCTTGTGAATGGTTGTATCTTCAGTACCTAGTGCATAGAGATACTCAGGTACTTGTTGACTAAATTGCCTTTCACTTTCTTGTTCGTACCTGTGTTGGTGCTTTGTGGTTCTGCACAACCCTCACCCTTTTCATATGTTGTTGCCTCTGCCAGAAGTCCGTATTCTGTCATCAATTGTTCAGATTCCCTCTTGTCCTTTACCACTTCTCTAAGCAATTCCTTACTTCCCCAGGCAGTGCTAGTTCAACATAGATAACGTGGGTAACATTTTGGTCCTGTTTTTTGTTGTTAATCTTTGCCCGAGGATACTTTCCCATTGATTTTTAGGGAGAGTGGGAGAGTGGGAGAATGGGAGAGTGGGAGAGAGACAGAGACAGAGACAGAGACAGAGACAGAGAAACAGTGATGCACATCAATTGCTTGCCTCCTTCCTGCACAGGCTGGGGAGGAGTCTGCAACCAAGGTATGTGCCCTTGACTGGAATCAAACCTGGGACCCACAGGCCGGTGCTGTATCCACTGAGTCAAATTAGCTAGGGCACATTTTGGTCCTCTTGAATGGACTTTTGCCCTGTATGGTAATTTCATCTATGTAGAAGATAGATAGTATTGTCTTTGATTTAGAGATGACAAGCCAGAGGCTCTGAGAGATGGATTAACTTGGAAATGGCAGAACTGAGATTTGAACCTCGATATGTCTGTAGAGTCCTCACTCATTCTACTTCATTGCACTGTCTCTAAAATAAATAGTTCATTTCATATCTTTGAGGATTCCTTGTGATAATGACAAAGTCAACATACAACCTACCAGAAATGAGCCAGGGTAAAACACTATTAAAACCAAAGCAAATTTCAGTCATCATTCATAGTTGCTTGGAAGATAAAGAATGAAATTTCAACATTTTTGCTGAGAGGAGAAATATGCAAAATTGGTATACAAAGTCTAATACATTTTGCTTAAAAACACATCAGTAAGATACGAATTGAGTAAATTATGGTGGCAATTATCATATTATGCTATCTGAAAAAGAATTAGATACACACACACACACAACAGTAGTCTTGTGGCTTAGTGGTTGAGTGTCGACCTATGAACCAGGAAGTCATAGTTCCATTCCCAGTCAGGGCAAGTGCCTGGATTGTGGGCTTGATCCTCAGTGGGCAGGAGGCAGCCAGTCAGTGATTATCTCTCATCATTCATGTTTCTTTCTCTTCCTTCCTCTCTGAATTTAATAAAAATGTATTAAGAAAAAAAAACAAAACAGCCAAAACCGATTTAGCTCAATAGATAGAGCATCAGCCTGTGGACTGAAAGGTCCCGGGTTTGATTCTGGTAGAGGGCACGTACCTTGAATGTGGGCACATCCCCAGTAGGGGATGTGTAAGAGGCAGCTGATTGTGTTTCTCTCTCATCGATGTTTCTGACTTTCTATCCCTCTCCCTTCCTCTCTGTAAAAAAAAATTAATAATAATAAAAAAGAACAATAGTCTCTAAGATCTATCATTAACAGAAAACTAAAGGTGCAGAATAGTGTTTGTGTCCTGTGAGCTTTAGTATTTGTATGAAAAAGGGGTGGACTCTATATACTTATTACACCCATACTACTTCCAGAAGTTTGTTTTTTAATATCTTTATGTATTGCTGAAGTATTTTCTTTTTTACTCATATATGCCTTGCCTTTTTAAAAAATTGTAGTAAAAAACATGACAAAATTTACCATCTTAACCATTTAAAAAAATGTTTTATTGTTTTCTTACAGACAGGAAGGGAGAAAGATAGTTAAAAAACATCGATGAGAGAGAAACACGGATCAGCTGCCTCCTTCACACTCCCTACTTGGAATGTACATGTCCTTGACCCTTCAGTCCCTAGGTTGACACTCTATCCACTGAGCCAAACCAGTTAGGGCCATCTAAACCATTCTTAAGTGTACCATTCATACAGTAGTGTACAGTATGTGCACATGTTGTACAACAGATTGCCAGAATTGAAACTCTTTTTTTTCTTCTTAGAATAAAAGTCTTTATCTTTGGGCATTCACAGAAGTATAATTCTAAATCTCAAATAATAATGATCATTTGTGTATAGAATTCTCGTGTTTATGCAGTTGTTCTTGTTACAGTTCAGTTATTGATAAATGAATGTAAAGGCATTCAAACATTTGAAAGAAGTTTGATTCACTTTTTGTTTCCTCAGTCCCATTTCCCACAATCTGATGCAATTCCTTTTCATAAAACTGATACTATCATCACTGAGCTACTTTTTGATAAATCCATTGAACTGTTTTGACTCTTTGCTTTCTTATTTCTTTCTTCAGTTCTTAGCACTCCTGTCTATTCTCCTTTATTTGTTTTTTACTAGAGGCCTGGTACATGATATTCATGCACTGGGGGAGGGGGGACGGGAGCCTTCTTGTAGTCCGGGAGCCCTTGGGTGATGTCTTGACTGACGGTTTAGGCCTGCTTCCCAGTTGGATATCCTTAGTGCTCCTATGGAGGTGGGAGAGGCTCCCGCCACTGCTGCTGCTCTCACTAGCCGTGAGTCCGGCTTCTGGCTGAGTAGCGCTCCTCCTGTGGGAGCCCACTCACCACCAGAGGACAGCTCCTGCTTTGAGCATCTGCCCCCTGGTGGTCAGTGTGTGTCATAGAGACCAGTCGTTCCACTGTTCAATTTGCTTATTAGCTTTTTATTATATAGGATATTATATAGGATTGTTGACAGTATTACAGATATCACCCATTTTTCTCTCCCTTGCCCCTTTCCATCCATCTCCCACTCCACATCAGGTCTTTACCACATTATTGTCTATGTCCGTGGATTATGTATATATGTTTTTTGGTTAATCTCTTCCCACCCTGTAAAACTGAAACACTTATACCCATTAAATAATTCCTCATTTTCCCCTTCCCCTAGCTTCCTGTGACTACCATTCTACTTTCTCTTTCTATGAGTTTACTACTGTAGATACCTCATAAAAGTGGAATCATGCAGTATTGGTCTTCTTGTGACTAGCTTATTTCTCTTAGCAGAATGTACTTGAGGTGGTTCAGCCATGTACCATGACAGGATTTTCTTCCTTTTTAAGGCTAAATAATACTCAGTTTTAGATATATGCTATATTTTACCTATTCATCTGTTAATATATTGTCTTCTATAAACTTCTAAAAAGTACTTTGCTTCACCCTTTACATATGATCATAAACATTGTATGTGTGTGTGGCAACAGGGAGGGGGTTGTGGAGTTATTAAATTGTATCTCTCTAAACTTTATAGCAAAGAGAAGGATCCCTTTTGTCTAGTGAATGACCCTCAACTTTACCTTTTGGATTTTTTTTATTTGAGATTTTTTTCTTTAAGTGAAACACATCTTTTATTAGGAATGCAACAAAAAAAGGGGAGATTGTGTTTAAAATTAAACGTATCAGTGTATGTCAGGATACGCCACCATTTGTCTTACTTCAGCCACCTCTTGTGTTACTAGCATCTCTGTGCTTCTCTGTGTTCCATGCACTAGAAATTTCAGCTCCCCCTTTTTATAACATGTTTTCTGTGTGTTGATTTTGTCTTTCCAAATGGGATAAATTATGTTTTTTATATTCTTTTTAAAAATATATTTTAATCTTTATTGTTCAGTTTATTAATTATATTGTTCTCCTTTTTTTCCCCCCTATAGTTCCCCACCACCCGGTACCCATCCCACTCTCCGCCCTCAACCTCCCCCCCCCCCACTGTCCTCTCCCATAGGTGCATGATTTTTGTCCAGTATCTTGCTGCACCTCCCACACCCCTTTTCTCCTCAAGAATTGTCAGTCCATTCCTCCTCTATGCCCATGATTCTGTTATATTCACCAGTTTATCCTGTTCATCAGATTTTTAATTCACTTGATTTTTTAATTCATTTGTTGATAGATGTGTATTTGTTGTTCATAATTTTTATTTTTACCTTTTTCTTCTTCCTCTTCTTAAAGAATATCTTTCAGCATTTCATATAATATTGGTTTGGCGGTGATGAACTCCTTTAGCTTTTTCTTATCTGAAGCACTTTATCTGACCTTTAATTCTGAATGATAGCTTTGCTGGGTAGAGTAATCTTGGTTGTAGATTCTTGCTATTCATCACTTTGAATATTTCTTGCTACTCCCGTCTGGCCTGCATAGTTTCTGTTGAGAAATCCACTGACGATCGTATGGGTGCTCCCTTATAGGTAACTGTTTTTCTCTTGCTGCTGTTAATATTCTCTCTTTCTCTTTGCTCTTGGCATTTTAATTATGATGTGTCTTGGTGTGGTCCTCTTAGGGTTCCTATATATTGGGGTTTGGTGTGCTTCTTGGACTCCTAAGTCAATTTCTTTCACCAGGTGTGGGAAGTTTTCAGTCACTATTTCTTCAAATAGGTTTTCATTGTCTTGCTCTCTCTCTTTTTCTGGCACCCCTATAATTTGGATATTGATATGCTTGAGGTTGTCCCAGAGGCCCCTTACACTATCTTCAATTTTTTGGATTCTTTTGGTTTCTTGCTTTTTCAGCTGAGTGGATTTTACCTCTTTGTATTTCAAATCTTTAACTTGGTTCTTGCGGTTCTTTAGAGTACTTTTAGGTTTTTGTATAATATTTTTTATTTCAGTCAGTGTATGCTTAATTTCTGGTTGGTCCTTTTTCATATCCTTGAGGGTCTCATTCATATCCTCGTAGGTGTCATTCATATCCTCATAGGTCTTGTTCATTTCCTTGTAGGTCTCATTCATTTCCTTGTAGGTCTTGTTCATTTCCTCGTAGGTCTTGTTCATTTCCTAATAGGTCTTGTTCATTTCCTTGTAGGTCTCAGCCTTTTCTAGGAGCCTCTTGAAAAGCCTTATAACCGTGGTTTTGAATTCTATGTCCAGTCGTTTTTTTCCCTCTGAGTCACAGTGTCCTATCTTCACTTTTATTTGTGGAATTTTCACTCAGCCAGCTTTCTGGTGATTCTGGATGATGTTTCTTCTTTCGTTAAATTGTAGTTTTGAAATTGCTGTGTATGGCAGCAAGATAGGTGTTTACCTATGCCGCCATCTTGGTTCCTCTTGACTAGCTCTTATAAATTATTTTTTAAAAAATATTTTTACTAGAGGCTCAGTGAACGAATTCATGCATGGGTGGGGTCTGGCCGGCCTGCCCCTGATCAGAGTCCAATCAGGGCTGGGCCGGCTCAGGGGGAGGGGCCACGGATGATTGGCCGGTGGGTCCTGCCAGTGATGGGGGTGGCAGGGCCAATTTGGGGTCAGTGGCTGCGGAAGGGATCATGGGAGGTTGGCTGGCCAGCCCCACCCCCAGTTGGTATGTGGGGGAGCAATAGGGGATGGAGCTGACTGAGGGGAGGGACTACAGGTTGATAAGGGTAGTGGGGGCCAATTGGGGACCAGCGGCCTGGAGGAGGGGCCATGGGTGGTTGGCCGGCTGGGCCAGCCCTGCCCCTGATGAGGGAGGCGCAATTGGGGCCAGAACTGGCTGGGGGAGGGGCTGCGGGCCGATTGGGGTGGTGGGGGCCTGTTGGGGTTGGGGCTGGTGGGGAAGGGTTGGCCTGCCGGCCCCACCCCTTGATCGGCTGGTTCGCTGACACCAGTGGGTGTCATAGCAACTGGTCATTCTGGTCATTACAGCGTTCTGGTCTCTGGCTTTTTATATATATATATATATATATATATATATATATATATATATATATATTGATTTTAGAGAGGAAGGGGGAGGGAGAGAGACAGAGAGAGAGAAACATCAATGATGATAGGGAATCATTGATCAGCTGTCTCCTGCATGCCCCCCATTGGGGATTGAGCCCGCAACCTGGGCACGTACCCTTGACTGGAATAGAACCTGGGACCCTTCAGTCCACAGGCTGATGCTCTATCCACTGAGCTAAACTGGCCAGGGCTAGAATAAATTCTTTAAAGAAGGAGACATGTCTTATGTTAGATCCTCTAGTCAGGAGCTTAATAGAAGTCGCTAAAAAAACTACATATTTAAGGAAAGTAAGAGAGAGAAGGAGGTTCCTCTTCTGAAGAGATGACTGCTTTTGGTTTTCCTCTGACTTGTACTCTTCACTAGTAAAGAATATTTACATTTGCAGACTAAGTGTATTGGAGAGAGAGAGAGAGAGAGAGAGAGAGAGAGAGAGAGAGAGAGAGAGGTTTTCCGGTGAAAGCCCAGGAAAGAGAGCAGAAGCTGGCATGAGATCTTTAAGGCTGTGGACTGATAAGGCTGTGGTCATGAGACTTCTGTGTCTGTGTCTCGGTCCTCAGGAGAATCTCAGATTTCTATCCTCTTCCTAATCTCCAGCCTGGATTTTCAACTGTCAGCCGGACAGCTGGATCTGTGTGTGCCTTAGACTTCTTAAATTTAGTAGCACATAATAGGAATGTTTGATAAAAGTGATTTTTTATTTTGGTGATAGTATATGAAAGCATTTGATACAGGGCCTGACATACAGTAGATACCCAAGAGGTGACAGATGAGAGTATGTGAGAAATATTTTCAAAGTTAAATCTTTCTCTAGGACTCCTACCTCTATTTCTGTGCCTCCACTCCTACCCTCTGGCTAAAGAAGATAGGGGATAGCAACATGGATTCCACCTTTGGGAAGCTTCCAGTTCCTTGTTTGTGGCTTTATGCTCTGGCGAGAAATGTAATCTGCTCCCATAAAACCTCATCCCAGACTGAAAATGTCCCAAACTAGCCTGTCTTGTCACTTCAGGCAACTTTAAAAAAAAACATATGTTTTTATTATTTCAGAGAGGGAGATAGGGGCTGCCTCTCGCATGCTTCACATGAGAATGAATCCACCACCAGGGCATGTACCCTGACCAGGAATCAAACCATGACCTCCTGGTTCATAGGTTGACGCCTATTCCAGCTGGTCCCAGCACCTGTCTATATAGACAACTTTCTTAGTAGGGACCTAGCCTTGAGAATTTTAGTAGAGAAGTGTGTGAATCTCTAGGGTAGTTGTGGCAAGGTGGTGGGTGTATGGGGTTAGGCATGAGTTTAACTTAGCCAAGATAGCTTGTTAGGTGCAGGTATGGAGAAAGGGATATGGTAGAGAAAAGGGCTCAGTTTGTGTCATTTTCTGCTCATAGGAAGATACAGTCACTTGTGCCAAGCACATAGCTCTGGTCTGCTGCCTGTCACCTTCTGTGAATCTCACCTCCTGGCTGCTCTGCAAGGCATTTGGGGTTAAGTAAATGAAATAGGGACTCTGAATCAGATAGCCTTGCTTTAAGTGTTACCAGTTTGCCGGGTAGAAGTGTGGCTCTCAGGATCTGTTTCCCTTGTGCCGAAATTAGTGGAATCCCATCCAGATCTGGGAGGGTTTCCCTCCATCCTTCTTATGCCACCTCAGCTTACCTTGATCTTAAACTTTTATCCCTTTCATCCTATCACTGGTCTGGCTTCTGGGAAGAGGAGGGAAAAAGATGAGGAAAGATAGGGAGAATTGAATAACTGGTGGAGAATATGTGGATTTGCTATCCTTACATGCTTTCTGGAACAAAGTGTAGATGAGAGGAGGATGAGTAAGTGGGTGGGAGAACAAATAAATGTTACCTGTACCACATGCTTGTCTCTCAGCCTGAACCCTTGCTTGGTATTCTCTGTCTCTGGTGTTGTTCCTCCCTCCCGTTTAAAGTATCAGCATATATACACATGTAATTTCATGGCAATGGAATCATACCTTAGTGCTTTCTTTTTTTTTTTTTTTAGATATATTTTATTGATTTTTAACTGAGAGGAACAGAGATGGATAGAGAGTTAGAAACATCAATCAGCTGTCTCCTGTACACCCCTTTCTGGGGATGTGCCCACAACCAAGGTACATGCCCTTAATGGAATTGAACCCAGGACCCCTCACTCCGCAGTCCTGATGTTCCATCCACTGAGCCAAACCAGTCAGGGCAGGTTTTTTCTTTAATACTGTTTTGTAACCCTTTTTTACTTGTTTTTACTTCCCCTCTATATAATTGATATATAACATTGTGAAAGTTCAAGTTATACAATGTGATGATTTTATATACATACTAGTATATATTGTTAAATGATTACCACATTCATCACCACACATAGTTACCTATTTTTTGTGTGTGGTGAGGACCTGTTTTCATTTAATTGTATGTTATGGACATCTTTTCATGTTAACCAGTACTAGTATGGAGTAAGTGGTTGAATTATATTTCAATGTGCTGCTATACCATAATATATTTTGTTCTCTAATATTTAACCTATTTATTTCATATATTACCAATGGGGCCTTTCCTGACTACACCCTTTCTTAAAATTGTAACAAACCTTCTTCCTTTCCTATCTCCTTTATTTTTTCTGTAGTATTTAGTACCATTTGATACACATTAAAAAATATATTTGTTTATTGTGTAACATGCTCCATCCATTAGAATGTAAGCTTCATGAAGACAGGAATTTTTTCTCCCTCCTTTTTTCTACTACTGTGTACCTAGTGCTTAGAATAGTTCCTGGTTACTGTTGGTGCTCAATAAGTATTTGTTGAATGAATGAATTTGTTGAACTTTTTGTGTAACTATTAAATTTTTAATTTGCAATATTTTTGTTATTATGTACATTCTGTGATAAATACCCTAGTATATAAACTTACCACACTTATCTATCTCCTTAGGATAAATTTCAAGAAATGGAATGCCTGAGTTAAAGGATTATGCACATTTAAATTGTCAATTCATGGAGCCAGACTACCCTTAAGAATGTTAACTTCTATCAACAGTGCATAAGGTTGCCAATTTCTCCACATTATGTGTAACACTGGGTTGTGTGTTTTTTTGTATTCCCCATCTGACAGGTGAGACATGATCTTGTCACTGTAACATAGTAGTTGAGAATGTGACTGAAGCCAGCCTTCTGGGGTGTGAATTCTGATTCAGCCACTTACTGTGTGTCCTTGGGTAAGTCATTTAACATCTCTTCCCTCAGTTTTGTCTTGGGTAAAGTGGGTATAATGATAATATTCATTTCATGGGGGAGTAAATCAATTCAAATAAAATGAGTTGAAAGAGTAACTGAGATGAAGCATACAATAAGTATGATTTAATTTATTATTATTTTTTAATGTTAACGATTGAACATCTTTTCAGAAGTATTTTGGACATTTATATAGTTTCTTTGGATCACTTATTTATGTCCTTTGCACATTTTTCCAATCATATTTTTCTAATAATTTGTAAGAGGTCAAGTGTTGACTATTATGTATGGTGCAGAATTGTTCCCAGTTTGTCATGTCTTTTTATCTTTGTATATGCAGGTTTTTTTTCCTGCCTGCAAGTTTTATAGTTTTAGGTAATCAAAATAATCTTTTCCTTTATAGTTTTCTCTGCTACTAGGCCAGTCTTCTTAAAAAAATATATTTTTATTGATTTCAAAGAGGAAGGAAGAGAAAGAGAGAAATAGAAACATCAATGATGAGAGAGAATCATTGATCTTCTGTCTCCTATATGCCCTGTCTACCCCCATCCTAGGGATTGAGCACACAACCTGGGCATGTCCCCTGACCGGAAGTTAAACTGTGACCTCCTGGTTCATAAACCGGAAGTCAAACCATGACCTCCTGGTTCATAAGTCATTGCTTAACCACTGAGCAACACTGGCTGGGCTACTAGACCAATATTTAGAAAAGGCATGTTTTAACAGACTGACAGCTGTTAGAGGGAAGGGGTATTGGGGGGTGAGAGAAGCTGGGTGAGGTAGGTGAAGGGATTAAGCAAAACCAGCAAAACTTAAAACAAAAAAACAACAACTCATGACACAGACAAAAGTATGGTGATTATCCTAGGGAAAAGGGAGTGGGCAGAGGTAAAAGGCGGGGGGGGGGGGGGGGGAGGGGAATAAATGATGATGGAATGAGACTAGACTTTGGGTAGTGAACATATAATACAATGTACAGATGATGTATTATAGAATTGTACATCTGAAACAATTTTATTAACCAATGTCATCCCAATAAATTGAATAAAATATATAAATAAAAAGAAAAGACATGATTTGTTACCTCAAAATTATAAAAATAGTAACCCATTCTCTTTGAGTACTTTGTGTATATGTGTATTTTTAAGTCTTCAATCCACCTGAGATTTATTTTCATATGAAGATAGCAATTATGATCTGGCTCCTTCTTTATATATATATATTTAATTTTATTTCAGAAAGGAAGGGGGAAGGAGAGAGAAATAGAAACATCAGTGATGAAAGAGAATCATTGATTGTCTGCCTCCTGCATACCCTCTACTGGGACTCAACCATGCAACCCGGGCACATGCCCTTGACTGGAATCGAACCCAGGACCCTTCAGTCTGTAGGCCGACACTCTATTCACTGAACCAAACCAGCTAGGGTTGGCTCTTTCTTTTTAGTTGGGTAGTTTCCCAAACCCATTTATTGAAGAAGAAGGACCAAAAGTAGGAACAAGAATGAGGGAGGGCTCTCCTTCAGGAGAATCTGTTCTCCCTCCTTTAATTTGAAAGTAGGATATTCTAGAAATAGTAAATCTCCATTTCAAACTCAGTCAATAGTCGATAATCATTCTGTTGCTAAGCTGTAGAATGAATATGCTGTGTAAAGCAGTTTGGGATCAGAACTAACAACTTGACTCTTAAATGATGAGACTGCTCTGCTCATTGGTGCAATTCTTCATTGAAGGCTCTGGAGGCTCCTCCTAAGTGGATCCTAATTTGGGGACTACTTTGAAGGGGCATTGTTAGTTTGCAATAATAAGTTCTGTGTTGTTCATGAAACAAATAAAGTGACTATAGCAGATATTTTCTCACTGCAGCCTGGGAGTATTGTTGGTGATATTATAGTTCTGCCCTTTCTAGCTCTTTTTGGAACTCTAGTCTCATCCAGTTGCTTGCTTCTGACTCAAGATAGAGGGAGGATGATTCTTGTATTGTAGAGCATTCACATATCCCATGGCAGCTACTCTCTGCCAGAGATAATAAAGAAGGTTAGCTAACTCTTACATGGCATATATTATGTGCTAGGAACTGTTGTAAGTTACACACACACACACACACACACACACATTCTCACATGAAGTAGATCCTCTGTATTGGGTTGAATAGTGTCCACTCAGAACCTGTGAATGTCATATTATTTGGAAATAGGGTCTTTCTAGATGTAATCAAGCTAAGATGAAGTCACACTGGGTCAGGGTGGGTCCTAATCTAATGACTGGTATTCTTTTTTTTTTTTTTTAATTGATTTTTTACAGAGAGGAAAGGAGAGGGATAGAAAGTCAGAAACATCTATGAGAGAGAAACATCAATCAGCTGCCTCTTGCACACCCGCTACTGGGGATGTGCCCACAGCCAAGGTACATGCCCTTGACCGGAATCGAACCTGGGACCTTTCAGTCCGCAGGCCGACGCTCTATCCACTGAGCCAAACTGGTCTTGGCATGACTGGTATTCTTATAAGAAGAGGTAGACATATTAAAGGGAAGATGGCCAGATGAAGATGGAGGCAGAGATTGAAGTTATGCTGCTACAAACCAAGGAATGGCAAAGATAACTGACAACCATCAGAAGCTGGAAGAGGCAAAGAAGGATTCTTCCCTACAGCCTTCTGAGGGAGCACAGCCATGCTGACATACTAATTTTTGACTTTTAGCCTTCAAAACTGTGAGAGAATAAATTTCTGTTGTTTGAAGCCACCCAGTTTCTAGACTTTGTTACAGCAGCCCTTGGAAACCAGTATCTACTCTTATTATCGTCTTCATTTTCAGGTAAGGAAATGGAGACCCAGAATGGTCAAATATTTGGAGATCTCTCAAGGCCACTGCTCAGCTGGCTGGGTACTTACTCTGAAGCTCCTGCTGTTGCTATTGTCAGCTCTACACTTTCACCACAGCTATCAGCTTCTGGTAGTGCTGGGGCTGAGCTGCTGGAATGGCTCCTTTCTCTCACAGCAGGCCCAGCCTTTTCCCCATCCTTGCCCACTTCACATCCTGAAGCAGAAACTGTTCTCATGAGGTTTCTGGTTATTTCACCAGGTCTCTTTCTGACTCCAACTCTTGAGGGGGAAATCAGGCTTTTATTTTTCATTTCCATGCATTATCAGAGAAGTGTGGGTGACATTTGAGGGGAGGGTCACCCAGCTCCTGGCAATTGAATTATGAATCTCATTTCTGGCCCGCTATGCTTCCAAGAATTTCTGTCAGTAGACAATTCAAGTCTTTATTTTTATTTGGAATTTTTAAGATCTCACACGTAGCTCATATAGCACATATCACAGTTCTGGCTGTGAGCAGAAAAAGAGCTGCTTCATGGTAGCACTGTCTGTGGCTGCCCCTGTCACCTGTTCTTGATGAACACAAACCACCACGGTGGCTCTCTCCCCTGCCACTGATAGTGGTGGGGATAAGGACATTATCTGACCCAGCTATTCACTGTAGCTCCTTGTCTGCCCATGGCCTCTTTTGCTGGCATCCCAGGGGAGACCTGCATCCTGTGGCTGGCTCTGGAACCTCGTCTATTTTCCACTGTAGACCTGTTGCCTTGGATCCTGCTCTTATTGTCAGCTCCTCTCACTAGACTGAACTTTTGGAACTTGGGAACCATATCTTTTTAAAAACATATATTTTTATTGATTTCAGAGAGGAAGGGAGTGGGAGGAAGGGAGAGATAGAAACATCAACGATGAGAGAGAGAATTGATTGCTGCCTTTTGCATGTCTCACACTGGGGATTGAGCCCACATCCTGGGCATAAACCTTGACTGGGAATTGTACTGTGACTTCCTAGTTCATAGATTGATACTCAACCACCAAACCATGTTGGCCAGACAGGAACCATATCTTTTGATTGCTGCTGTAGCCCAGGACTGAGCAAAGACCTGGCACTTACTAGCTAATCCCTCAGGAAATGTTTATTGAATGAAGAAATGAATGTTGACCTTGAAGCTTTGGAATCCTAGTTTTTCTTGCTTCTTATTAAAGCCAAGGATCAGATTAAGAACTTTAGAGGCCTACACAACAGGATAATAATGAGGTCCCTCATATTTCAGCCTGTAGTATATATATTTTAAGGACAATATTAAAATAAAATAAGTATAGAGAAAATCCAGCAAAATTACCATGGTGACCACTTGGATAAATATTAAATAATTTAGAACATTTGTTGTTATTGTCTCTGCTTTGCTAATTCCCTAAGCACATGCTGTTGGATAATCCTGCCCAAACTAGCCCCTCACCTTGAACTTCACTTTCCTTTTTATGCCATCTGCTGAAGCTGCCAGCTAGCCCCTTTCACCCTGCAGTGGTGTCTGGATCCTGAGATCTCAGCCTGGGCTTGTGCTCTGGGCTCCCTGGGGGCTTGCCATAAAATCAAGTAGAACACAGCTAAGGAAAACTCCCATGCTGACTTGGAATTATAGTTAGCATAGCACATTGTGCTACTTAGGCCATTGTAGCCCTAATAATCTGTTTCCTGATCCTATATATGGAAAGCTTAGAAATTTTCTTACAGACTTCCTTCCTGGATTACTGAGAGAAAAGTCCAAACACAGGTTCACTTTGCCTCCTGGGTCTTGCTGGCATCATTCAGAGAAGTAAGGTGTTATTCTGGAAGTGGAGCCCAGACTTCCTACAGGCTGTTCCAAGGCTATGACCATAGTTAAATCCAGTTGCTACTTGATTCTAAGGAGTTTAAAATAGTATTGGAAATCTCCTAGGGAAAAAATCACCACCGTAACTTCTTGGCTAAGGAAGGGGTGTTTTCTGGCCAGAGCAGAAGGGGTAGCCAACACTCGCAAATTCTATTTTGGACCTGTTGATTTGAGGTGTGACATTCACCATTTTGAGATGATGTCCTGAAAGTCTGATGGTTTCTCATCTCAGCATAGAGAGTGATATGGGCTGAGTTTGCAGGGAAAGAGGCCAATAATACTGTTCTCTCGGAAAGCCTCACCATTTGATGTCCTTTCATTTGAATTTCCTGGCTATTTAAATACTGCCCCCCCCCAAACACACACATACATACACACTTAATATAGGAACCCAGCAATATTATCCACATTTTACTTGAACTCGTTTAATCAGAATTGGTTTTCTTTTAGCAGTGTGATTAGATCCACTCCTCTAAGAGATGAAAACTTTGATAGGGTTTAGGAAAGGAAGGAAAGGTTTACACGGGGCACATA
This sequence comes from Antrozous pallidus, assembly GCA_027563665.1. NCBI lineage: Eukaryota > Metazoa > Chordata > Mammalia > Chiroptera > Vespertilionidae > Antrozous > Antrozous pallidus. Next base: position 29,157,644 of record CM050523.1, read on the forward strand.
CCTTGGCCTTGGACAGCCTGGGACAACATGAGGGCACCAGGTACATGATGTGCTAGATGAGGAAGAACAAACTCACATCCCTGGAGAGCCAGGCATGTAATTAGATGCTTTTCATATATTACTATAATGCAAACCAATAAATTATCATTTTTGTGCGGGCAAGCTGAATGTCGTAGAACTTATGTAACTTACCCAAGGTCAGACAGTGAATAAAAGGCTGAGCTAGGATTGATTTATCCTCAGGTCTGTCCAATTCCAAAGTCAATGCTGTTTTCACAGCTCTTCTATCTCTGACAAGATTTAGCAAAAGAGGGTGGGCAAAAAAGAGAAGATGGGGAGATGCCATCTTTCTCTGCCTCACAGTTTTGCTTGTTGAGACCTGTTTAGCCAGAACACCCTGCTTATAAAAAACTAGGTTCTATATATAGAGATGCTATAACAACATATGTGGCAAAGATACCAATTGGGTGTAGGGAGGATTAAAAAAATCCTTTGTTTTTTACCTCTAGGTCTCATTGCAGTGTAACCCACAAGTGTCAAAACACCACTAGTAACACTGGTTTAGTGTGCAAGAGGCCCTGTCCTATCATCCAAATAAAATCTGTTGGTCTATCACGGAAGTAAGTCAGTCATGATGGGGCAGAGGTGAGGGTGTGGTGTGCCCTTACTGCATTTACTGGAGCTGGTGGCACCTGTTATGTGACTATTGCAGTGAATTATTACTGAGTAAACAAGAGGTGTCTCTCTTGCTTTTCTAAGGGAGACCAGATGGCAGTGGGTGTTGGCCAACATCCAGGGGATCCTGGCCTCTGGGCTGGCAGAGTAGATAGCTTGAGACTGGGCTGGTCTATCAACTGATGTAATCTTAGTGGGTACCTAGAATGTGTCCTGCCCCTCAAACACTTGCCTCAGTAATTTGCTCTTGCTTGGAGTTCCTCAGTGAAACTTTCCCCCTAGATTTAAGTCTTTGAGACCCTACTAAAAATGAAGAGACTCCAGGAAGGGGTTGGATTATGAAGCATCCTGGTCATTTAAGTGGAAGTGTGATTCAGTTAATGAGATTAATTTCTGAGAACTAGATTAAGGCAAGGGACAGAGGGGAGAGGACACTGTGCTCCTAGTCATATGGACAGGAGGGAGACACCACTGAGTTGGATATAACGGCTCTACAAAGAGAAGTTGGGTTCCCAAAGAAACATTTTGTCCACATTTTTGTCTGAGAGGAAACTGGTAGCTGAGGGTGGGGGGGATGGAGGCTCTTGACCCCAAGAAAGGGTATGGGGCAGAAATTTCCCATCTGCATGCTGGGTATGCAGCACATTCTTGTTTGGAGAGCAGCTGACAGGCAAAATGTAACAAGGAGTGCAGGACCTTTGGGTCTGTGGTTTGCTGTTATGTCTTCAGATAAGACCGTCACAGATCTTAGGAAGCAAGAGGGAGCTTCACAGAAGTGATGTAAAGTGGTTGTGCAAAAGAGGCCGCTGATGACAACATGGGCAGGGTACTTCCTCAGTGACCACTGTCACAGACAGCTGTGGTCTTGATTTTCCAATGAGTTGTGCTGAGCTAGGGCTTTATGGGAAGGCAAAATAAGCCATGTCAAAAGCAATGACAAAGCACTTGGGTGTACGTGCACATACTCTTGTTCACCAAGTTGGAGCCAAAAGAGCTAATCCAGAGGCTGCCAGCATAACAACTGTGATTCAGATCTATAACTTTTTGGCCTGAGTTACTCCAAAGTGAGAGAGTCTTTCTAATTGTTCATCTTCGTGATTTGAATTTTCACATCTTTTCCTCCCCCAGGGGATCCCTAGCAGAGGCAACTCAAATCTCTGCCTTTCCTAGCTCCTCACAGATGGATTCATGTATGTCCTTCACTCTTAGGCTTCACCTTCACTCTGTTCACTTTCCTAACCTAAGTTGAGAGCATTTTGTTTTTAATTTTTATTGATTTTAGAGAGGAAGGGAGAGGGGGAGAGAGAGAGAGAAACATCAATGATGAGAATCATTGATTGGCTGCCTCCTGCACACCCCCTACTAGGGATCAAACCCAGGACCCTTCATTCCACTGCCTGATGCTCTACCCACTGAGCCAAACCAGCTAGCGCAAGAGCATTTTCTTTTGATCAGACTTTTGGCTTCATTCAGAACGCTGTGGTTCATACGCATTTCTTCTGGCATATTTTCCAAGAGAGCTGTCCTAGAAATGATCTCTATCACTCACCTCCTAAAGTTTGACAAGGTTTGGACTTCCATCCTTACTGGAATCAGCACAATGCAGTGGAGGTTTCTGGAGGTACCACATCCCATTCTTTTTCCCCAACCACTGTAGCCCATACACAAGATCGAATGATGTAGCTGGATCTGATGATTACCAAGATTTTGGAGCCAGTAGCAAAGCAGGGAGGGACTCCTGGTCATGTGTACTATGCCCTAACGACAGTCTGCCTCTCTTCCATGTCACCTATATTTTGGCTTTTTACTGAGAGGATTAAGTTCTATCCAATTGCCCTATTCAAACCCCCTCGCCATGTCAGGACTCCACTCTGTCAATTTCTCACCAGGGGCTGTGGCCTTTGCTTTGCCGCCTCCTTAGGCCAGGTCTCTTCTCTGATACTAGAGCCTTTTCTTGCATCTAGGCTTTGGTAGGTAGAGCCCTGCTCATGCACAAATCTCCCAATGTTGACCACTCTGAATTCTGCTTGCTACTTTTTGGCTAATTGGATGTAATGCAGATCTGTCCAGCTTCACTTCTGAAACAGGGTTCTTAGCTTAGGCTCCTATCCTGAATTTCATGCTAGCTTTCCAGCTGCCTCTGGCTCAAAAAAGAGCTTTTAATATGCATTTACAAAGCTCCAGAGGGAGGTAGAGAATATAACATTTTCCAAACTTAGTTGTTTAGAGAACCAGACCTGGCTGGTGTTTGAGCATCAACCAGTGAACCAGGAGGTCATTGTTCGATTGCTGGTCCGGGTATGTGCCCGGATTGTAGGCTTGATCCCCAGTAGGGAGCATGTAGAAGGGAGCTGATGTTTTCTCTATCTCTCTTTCCCTCTTACTTTCTTTCTAAAACGAATAAAAACCACACATTTAATTAGAGAACCATTTTATTTTCTGAAGGAATATTTATTAAAATCTCACAGAATATGGAGTTTGGTGGAGGACAGTTTCAGAAAGTATGAACCTTTATCCCAAAGGAATGGATGGCAAATGGAGGAATTCCGGGTGAAGGTAATGTGATTCTCAGTGAAAAAAATTATTTGGGGTTGGATATTGCTCCTTGTGCTCTTCACTGAACAAATGCCCACTGAACCACCTACTATTTACCAGTCTCTGCTGGAACTATACCAGTGTTTGACTGTTTACTGTGTGTCTGCATAAGGCCAGTTCTAACCTGGCGTGGAACCTAAGGTGGGGAGGAAGTAGATATTCTACATTCTTTCTCCCACATTTGGGTTCACTTCCCCTTTCCTCCAGTTTAAACAGGAAGTAGTGAATGATGCCATCATGGCCACAGACATCACTAGCTTTTGGATCCAAGGAAGGAGGGCTTCTCTGAGGCGTCTTTCCCCATGTTTGACCTCTTCTAGAATTTCTCAAGCACTCCACCTACTCCAGGACTATTTATCTCAGCATCAGTCTCAAGTCTCATTGCTAGTTAAGGAATTTGACTTTACATATAGGGATCAGTGCCAAGTGGAATGGAGCTCATTCCTATGGAAAAACTGTGGCATTCTATATTTTCTTCTTTTATAGCTCATGGGAAGTCCAGATTATAATTTTTTCAACTTTTCAATGAGATAAACCCATTATTCTGTGGGCAGGATGATCTTGCAAGTGATCAGTTTGGTAGGGAGGGTGATCAAGTGCCAGGAACTCAAGCTGCAATAGGTGGTAACCGAAGAGGAAATCAGTCACTTCCTTTGTGTGCGATTCTCAACCAGGACAGACTAGAAAAAACTACTCGAAGCAGATAGAATCTCTTAAGTCCTGTGATTAAGAAATTGCTAGGTCTCTTTGAGACCCTGATGTATAATGTCTTTACTGTCATTAGTGAGATCTTTGGTTAGCCAGTCTTGATTCAGTTGACTGTGCTAATCATAAAACAAAATAGATGGACTCAACCTTTTTTTTTTTTAATGCAGGTAATTTTATTTATTTATTTTTAAAAATTTAATCTTTATTGTTCAGTTTATTAATTACATTGTTCTCCTTTTTTTCCCTCTCCAGCTCCCCTCCACCCGGTGCCCATCCCACCCTCTACCCTCACCTGCCCCCAACTGTCCTCTCCCATAGATGCATGATTTTTGTTCAGTCTCTTGCTGCACCTCCCACACTCCTTTTCTCCCCAAGAATTGTCAGTCCATTCCCTCTCTATGCCCATGATTCTGTTATATTCACCAGTTTATCCTGTTCATCAGATTTTTAATTCACTTGATTTTTTTATTCATTTGTTGATAGATGTATATTTGTTGTTCATAATTTTTATTTTTACCTTTTTCTTCTTCCTCTTCTTAAAGAATATCTTTCAGCATTTCATATAATATTGGTTTGGTGGTGATGAACTCCTTTAGCTTTTTCTTATCTGCAAAGCACTTCATCTGACCTTCAATTCTGAATGATAGCTTTGCTGGGTAGAGTATTCTTGGTTGTAGATTCTTGCTATTCATCACTTTGAATATTTCTTGCCACTCCTGTCTGGCCTGCATAGTTTCTGTTGAGAAATCCGCTGACAATCATATGGGTGCTCCCTTATAGGTAACTGACTGTTTTTCTCTTGCTGCTTTTAATATTCTCTCTTTGTCTTTTGCTCTTGGCATTTTAATTATGATGTGTCTTGGTGTGGTCCTGGATTCCTATAGTTTGGGGTTCGGTGTGCTTCTTGGACTCCTAAGTCAATTTCTTTCACCAGGTGTGGGAAGTTTTCAATCACTGTTTCTTCAAATAGGTTTTCATTGTCTTGCTCTCTGTCTTTTTCTGGAACCCCTATAATTTGGAAGTTGGTATGCTTGAGGTTTTCCCAGAGGCCCCTTACACTATCTTCAACTTTTTTGATTCTTTTGGCTTCTTGCTTTTCTGGCTGAGTGAATTTTGCCTCTTTGTATTTCAAATCTTTGACTTGGTTCTTGTGGTCCTCTAGAGTACTTTTAGGTCTTTGTATAATATTTTTTATTTTAGTCAGTGTATGCTTAATTTCTAGTTGGTCCTTTTTCATTTCCTTGTAGGTCTTGTTCATTTCCTTATAGGTCTTGTTCATTTCCTTGTAGGTCTCGGCCTTTTCTAGGAACCTCTTGAAAAACTTATAACCGTGGTTTTAAACTTTATGTCCAGTCATTTTTTTTCCCTCCATTTCTTTCACATCTGATTTCTTTCCATGTCTTTGCATGATGGCTGCTTTCCTGAGTTGGCCGATTAGCTTTGTGTGATAGATGTCCTCTAAGGGACAGTGGCTCAACCTCCCCAGTTACTTGAGGTTGATATGGGTTGCACAGTCTTGTTGAAGTTAAGCCTAGCTTATTGTTGCCAGCACTAGGAGGGTTTTACCTCCAGGACAATTGACTGTGAGGTTCAGCCATGCTCAGGTTGGATGGGTGGAGTCTCTGGGCCAAGCAGGCAGCATCAGCTCAGCTTTCTGCGGCACCGGGCTCTCTGTGCCGGGTGGTAATGGCTGCAAGCACCTCTGAGAGAGAGCTGCCGCCAAGCCCTACCTGCTGCCAGACAATTCAGCCTCTCCCCAAATGAGTCTGCACACCCAATGTCTCACCCAGGGTCGTAAAACAATGCAGTCTGGTGGTTTCCCGAACAAGAGAGTAAGTCATGAGTGCTCTCTGCACGGTCACGCAGCTCTGCTGTTCCCAAGTTTACGTGCACTCTGCACAAGCTTGCCCTCTCCACAAGCTTGCAGACCCTTGCAGCGCCCGAGTTTCAGCGTGCCTCCCCACTGTCCAGTTTTACCCCATATGATTGTGGGTTCCCCGGACTTCCCCTAGAGCTGGGGAATCAGTGCAGTGGGACACCTTTGTTTCCCCCGTTTGAGAAAACCGGCCGGGTTTGCAGCCACCCACCCTATCCACTAGCGCGCGCATAGCTCAAAACCTCTGATTCAACGCTGTCCTCCGCCGCTCCTCTGAGTCACAGTGTCCTATCTTTACTTTTATTTGTGGAATTTTCACTCAGCCAGCTTTCCGGTGATTCTAGATGATGTTTCTTCTTTTGTTAAGTTGTAGTTTTGAAATTGCTCTGTATGGCAGCAAGATAGGTGTTTACCTATGCTGCCATCTTGGTTCCTCCCTTGCTCCCCAAATTATATTCTTTATCAACCTATTCTCTTGTCCCTATTCCCCTATTTGTTTCTGTTCTTATTCCTCCTCGTTTGTTTCTGGACTTAGTAAATTGGTTTATTTTTCTTTAAAAATTTTTTTCCTACATTTATTAAAGCTGTGGGTTGTGAAACAAAGAAGGGCTTAGAATAGAAGAAGCAACAGTGGAGAGCCTAGCCAGGGCTGCTTTGACTCCCTGGAAAGTTAGAGAAAAGATATCTTGGAGACAGGTTCAGTGAGTTAGCTTGGGATGAACTGCTACTGTTCATTGCAATCCTGGTTGCTATGAGTTAGAGTTTAACTTAAACTCTAAACAATAAACTTTAGAGTGGAGGAAGAAGAACAGGTAGGGAAAGGTGCAGGCATTCTCCAGGGAGGGAGAGCATGCCTGTAAACTTGTTTCTGTATCACTATCTTATACTATTCCCCCACCATAAATTTAATAGGCTCTGACTGTAATGAAAATCTTTAGAATATGGGTGGGTGATTTCCTTTCTTTTTCCCTCCTTTCCTCCCTCCCTCCCTTCCTCCCTTCCGCCTTCCTTTTCTTCTTTCTTTTCAGGTTGTGATTCTTGCCTGCAAGGCATCTGTAGTTGAATTCAATAGAAAAGTTAACAGATAGTAAAAAACAAAGAACAATGAAAGATTAATTGAGGTTAAGATTCTAAGTAAAATGTAAGTTATGGAAAGGAAGCATCTGAGGGCTAAAGCCTTGGGAGTAAGCATCATAAGCATCATGGAAGAGATGTTGACCAAAAACACCCTAAGTGGGTTAGGGATCAGAAGACCCAGTGGAAGCTTTCAGAGTGGAGAGGGGATGGGCCATATGATCCTCAGCTTGTTTCTTGTGCAGTCAGAGTAATTGTTACCTTTCCCACTGGCTGCTTCTGTAAGTCATCTCAGAGCCTCATGGAATTTGGTTCCTTTAAAAGGTTCTAAATGAGGCAGAAACCCTAAAACAAAAGAGGATAAGTAATCTACCATCTTAAGGAAGTAATTAACTGAAAGTCATCTAGCACAAAATATCCCCCACCTAGTAAAATATCCACAAAAATCTACAGGCATCCTCTTTTTAGATTATCATTATGGATCCTCAGCAGGAATACTGAAGTACAAGGGTATTATTGGATTTGTGGAACCTTTGATGTGTTATTTTACATTATCTTCCCTCTTTTGAAAGCATTTCTTCTTTTAGGTAGCATTTATTTCTTCTTACCCCAGGAATGATTTTGCTTTAAAGGATCTGTGAAGGTAAGGTCTGATGATGTTCCAGGCAAGAGCAACAAATATAAATATAAGCAACAACCTACATAGAACTATTAGGATCAATAAAAAAAACTAGTCCAACTGGAAAGAATTCTTATTGGGGAGCAGAGCTTAGAATAGATTAGAAAGGCCAGAAACAGACTTGGGTTTTAGTGGGAAAGGATAGTGTTTAGGACAAATGTCTAACCATTAAAAAAAAAAAAATTCTATCACCTTCTAGCAAAATAAATTCTAGATGGATTAAAGATACTATCTAATAAAAGAGTAATATGCAAATTTACTATACCTCTGCTATATCCACAAGCCACACCCACAAGCCAATCAGGAGCAAATATGCAAATAAACCCCAACCAAGATGGCTGTGGCCACTGAGAGCAGGAGGGAGGCTTGGGTTTCCCTGGCAATGGAGGAAGCCAAGCTTTCCACCTGCCCTTGCCAGCCTAGGCCTACACTCAATGTTACAAAGTTTCAATGATAGAAGATCCATAAATTCCCAACAGAATTGGCAGCAGCCACAGAGCTGGAGAAAGCAGAGGCTAGGGTTGCCTGGGTGATGGAGGAAGCCAAGCTTCTGCAGCCCTGGCTGGTCTAGGCCTCCACTCCAGGATACAAAGTTTCAATTATAGAAGGTAAATAAATTCCAACAGAAATGGCTGCTGTCATGGAGCTAGTAGAAGCCTTGGCTCCGCTCCAGGCTACGAAGTTTCAATTGTAAAAGATAAATGAATCCCAGATACCAGGACCTCCACTTGGGTCAGAGGGGGAGTGTGGCCGACCTGCAAACCACCATAGGCCTCTCGCCCAGGCTGCCCCATGCCCCAAGGGAACCCCCACCCTGATCGGGGAGGGACCAGGCCTGCAAGAGAGGGTATCTGGGGGTGATCAAGCCTGCAGGGGAGGGCAGTTAGGGTTGACCAGGCCGGCAGAGGAGGGAAGTTGGGGATGACTGGGCCTGCAGGGAAGGGCAGTTGGGGGAGACCCAGACCTGCAGGGGAGAGCAGTTGGTGGGAACTAGGCCTGCAGGAAAGGGCAGTTAAGGGTGACCAGGCCTGAGGAAGAGGGCTGTTGGGGGGGGGGGGGGAGGTGGGACCAGAGTTATGGGGGGGGGGGGGCAGTTGGGAGGGACCAAGCCTGCAAGGGAGGGCATTTGGGGGCAGTTAGTGGTGACCAGGCCAGCAAAGGAGGGAAGTTGGGGGCAAATAGGCTGGAAGGGGAGCAGTTAGACATCAATCAGGCTGGCAGGGGAGTAATTAGGGGCGATCAGGCTGGCAGGCAGAAGCAGTTAGGGGCAATCAGGAAAGCAGGCAGGTGAGCAGTTGGGAGTCAGCAGTCCTGGATTGTGAGAGGGATGTCCGACTGCCCGTTGGACCAGGCCTAAACGGCATTCGGACATCCCTCAAGGGGTCCCAGATTGGAGAGGGTGCAGGCTACGCTGATGGACACCCCCCTCAATGCACGAATTTCATGCACCGGGCCTGTAGCTTTTACATAAAGACTAAAGTAATAAGTATATTAGAAAATAGTTTCTTAGTAGGGCACCAACAACAGAAACAATAAAGGAAAAAGTGTGATAGATTATCTAAAAAATTTGCAACAGACACCATAAACAAAATAAGCAGATGACAAACTGGTTACAATTGATTTGAGAGAGAGAAACATCGATTTGTTGCCACTTATTTTTTAAATTGATTTGAGAGAGAAAGAAAAAAACAAACATTGATTTGTTGTTCCACTTATGCATTTATTAATTGCTGCTTGTGTAGGCCCTGACCAGGGATCAAACATGAAACCTTCGCATATTAGGAGGACGCTCTACCAACCAAGCTCCTTGGCCAGGGCACAAAGAGTTTTCAATATATCTCTAGGTGCACAAGCTGCTTACAAATCAATAGGAAAACCACAAAAAGGAAACAGGCCAAAGTCATAGAAAAATAAATACAAATGACCAGTAAAGCTTATAGAAAAAGGCTGCTTTAACCCAGCTGCGGGGCTCAGTGGTTGGACATTGACCCATGAACCAGGGGGTCATGGCTCCATTCCCAGGGCTCATGCCCAGGTTTTCATGCTTGAACCCCAGGAGGAGGAGTGTGGAAGGCAGCCAATGTATGATTATCTTTCATCATTGATGTTTCTATCCTATTCTCCCTTTCCTTTTCTTTCTCTGAAGTTAATAAAAACATATTTAAAAAAACAAAAGGGGCTTATAAACAAACAAAAAGGAAAAAAAAAAGAAAAATGCTATTTCACTTATAATCCAGAAAAGGCAAACAGAAATGAGATATTATGTTTCAATTGTTAGACTGATACATATTAAACAAAATATTTATTACTGTTGAGGGCTTGAGGAAACAGGAACTCATACTTTGTTGCTAGGGATATAAATGAATACAGTCTCTCTGAAGTTCAGTTTGGCAATATGTTTCAAACTTAAAGTGCATACACTGTTAAACCAGCAATTTGACTTCTAGGTATTTATCCCATGGGCAACTGTACAGAGATATATGTGTGAGGATATTTGTTACTATATGTTACTATGGAGTTTCTAAAATAATCAAAATGGCCATTGATAGGGTCAGATAAATTGTGGTATGTCTATACAATGATAAGAATGAAATATATCTATAATTATTAACTCAGAAAGATGGCTACAGTATATACATAAAAAAAGAATATGAACCTGTTTCAGTTGGAATATTTATTTAAAAATTCATGCAACACATTGTTAACAGAAATTATCTTTTCTGACTCAGAAAAGAAAGAGCCACTTAAAAAAAAAATAGGACATAGATTCTGACTTAACTGGTTGGTGATGGGTAGGTTAAAACCAGATTGGTGGATAGGTACTGAATAGTGGTGATAAAAGCAGTGTTTATGGAAGGATTTATAGTGTGAATGTATGACATGAATCAAGTGAAAAATGCAATTAGATAAATAAGATAGTGGCAGTCTAGGTCTAAAATAATGAGGCATTAACTGGAGTAGGCAGTGGGTTGATAAGGACAAGGATCATTCTGAAGGAAACACTGATTTGATAGTTTCAGTCAGGAGGAAGATAAAGAGTAGCTGGTCACTGATAATACCATGGTGTCTGTCTATCCTCTGAAGTTGGAAAGTTATTTGTCATGACAGAAATGGGGGTAACTGGAAGAGAACCACTATTCTAGAAGGGGAGACAAATTTTTCTCTTGGAGTTGAATTTGAAGGGCCAGATGTATATCCAAATGGAAATGTTTTGTAGGCTGGAGATTCCTATTTAGAGAAAAAGTTATTTCTGAACTAGAGGCAATAGGTGGGAGTGGGGACTCTTTAGATTTGACATCTTTAGATACTTGAGGAAAGGGTGATCATATGTCTTGGTTCTCTCTTTCCTGTTAGCAGTCTTGATGGATCCTGGAGAGGAGTGTGTGGCAGTGGTCTCAATTGTAACCTGAGTAAAGTGCTTGAGGAGAAGTAGGAGTGGGCAGTACTCATAATAAAACAACAGCCACAGCATGATTTAAAAAGCACTCTACCATTTACAACAGCCATTATATACAGCGACTAAGCTTACACAGTCCTGTATGCTGTGTGTTGTTATTTTTCTTCTTTTATATGGACACTGAGACACAATTAGAGAATTCAAACTCAAATTTAGGTATTCAGGCTTCAAATTCTATTTCTCAGTTCTTTACTATCTTTCTCTTTTTTAAAAAAATATTTTTAATTGATTTTTTACAGAGAGGAAGGGAGAAGGATAGAAAGTTAGAAACATCGATGAGAGAGAAACGTCGATCAGCTGTCTCCTGCACACCTCCTACTGGGGATGTGCCTGCAACCAAGATACATGCCCTTGACCGGAATCGAACATGGGACCTTTCAGTCCTCAGGCTGATGCTCTATCCACTGAGCCAAAGCGGTTTCAGCTTCACTCTCCATCTCTTAGAGATAAATTTTCCAAGGAGGGAAAGAGTAGAGCAAAAGCTGTAGCCTGGAGCTAGGAGTATCCACAGTAAGCGGTGGGAGGAAGAAGAGGGGAAGACACCATATCACTCAGTCATTGCCTTGTCCCTGCCCCTGCCCCTGCCCCTGCCCCTTGTAGGCCCTGACATTCCTCTAAACTAGAGAATGTTGAATTTCTTTTGAATTCAAGGGGGAAAAATGTCTGAATCTGTCCATAAATAGCTTGAGGTATTTTGGAAGTAAGGTCGCCAGTTTGGTTACAGCAGAGTTAGTGTGGTAGCTTAGTGGTTTATTGAATTCTGGCTTCATTCTTTTGAAAGTAATACAGTAAAAGCATATTACTTTGAACCAGGAGGGAAGGACTTGTCTGAATTAATTATATGAAAAACATTTTTTTATGAAGTCATTAGGTTTGTTTACTATTGGGATCACATAGTAAATCACTTGTGTATGTGCCAGCTGGTAAAGTTCCTAAGAGGACCTGCTTTAATGAGGAAAATAACCAAAGTCTTAAGTCACTTCATTTTTCCAACTGACAAATCGTATTTATGGGTTTAAATTATTTGCTAACCCATTCTGATAGCATAATTGCAAAAAGTAGTTATTTCCTGTCAGAAGTTCTAAATTAACAGGGGCCACTTTAGAGAGGTTCTTGGGCAATTGCTACACTAATATCCTCTGAGAGTCCTGCAAGACATCCTTTCAGCCCAGTGCTTGGAGTAGAGTGTTCAGTCAGGAAGCCGTGGTTGAGGGAGTGAAGGACCAAAGGACTCTTTCTCCCTGAGGCATATTGAGCTGTGAGGAACAGTCTTCCCACAGTCTCTTTCACACTGCAGCTTAGCTGGATGGTTTTGAGGACAAGTCTTTCCTTTGGATTTTGTGGTGGGAAGAGAGGAAATGAAGACACCATGGGAAGTTTCTGCTCTCTGAGCTGGTGACTCCACAGAGAAGGGACGTTGTCCAAACCAGTAAGCTGGTGTCAGTTGAGTCCCAGGCACATGATCTTTCCTTCTAATGAGGTCAGGCTGCTGAGAAAGTCTCTGAATACGTGAGGAGGCCTCTAGAAATATAAGATTTCCTATTGGCAACCTGGATCTTACCCATAGAGGGCAGCTACTTTCCAGATCCTCTGGAGGACCTCTTCAAGACCCTTCCTCCTCAGTGCCTGGGTTCTAAATCAGGAGCCTCTTGGGCTCATCGCTAGCTTTTGCTTACCCAGCCTGGCCCTGCCCTTTGTGTGCCACTGGCGATTTTTCGTCCTGCTAGAAATTAAACCCTCTGTGAGGGTAAAGCAAGCTGGAAGGTTCTGTATCTGTCTCTAGAGAGACTGGGGCTGTCACCTGGCCCTGCCCTATGTTTCCTGACGTGCATTCCCCAGCACTCTTTTACTTTTAACACAGTCCTCCAAGCCCATAATCCTACTTGTGTAAGCACTAAGGACTGGCTTCTGCAGAGGGACTGTGGGAGCAAGAATGTCAATGCTTTGGAAGAAGCTCCTAACACCAGTCTCCTTGTCCTGCTTGAGGAGAATTATTGGTCTCAGAGAAATATCTAGCAGTTATATTGGGAGTGATAGGGGGACTTGGACATTCTTCATATCACAAAAGGATTTGCCACTGAGTTTTTTTTAAAGCATTGAATCTGCTTTTCAAGATAAAATTTTATTTTCATGCTGTAAGTAATGTGTAGTTATTCCTATCAGAAAAAAAACTTTTGAGACTTTCTAGGCAGACATCTTGTTTTAGAAAAGAGTAAACTTTGGAAGGGTCCAGCAAGGACAAAGCCATGCCTATGTTGAGGAGCTGACACTCAAGTGATATGAAAGGAGTTGAAGCAGAAGGAGCAGACTACATGAGAGGAGGTCTCAGTGCTCCTGGAGGAGCATTTCTCAGTGCTCTTAGAGGAGCATATCCCTTCGATTGGATAAATTCTGCCTCACTGACTTTTTAAAAAATCCTCACTAAAGGATGGATGGAAGTACAGACATATATATATCTTTTAGAGGAAGGGAGAGAGAGAGAAAGACAGACACCTGTCAGATGTGAAAAACATTCATTTGTCCACCTCCCACACACACCCTGACCAGGGATTGAGCCCACAACCTAGGTATGTGCCCTGACAGGAATTGAACCCACAATCCTTTGGTTTATGGGACGGAATTCCAACCAATGGAGCCATCATCCAGGGCTGCCTCACTGACTCTTAGTCCTTTCAGACTGAACCCCAGACAACACGGTAATACCTCAGTGTTTGAGATTTTGCAAGGCATATGTAAATAAGTAAAACCCTAAATTACAGGATGTAACTGACTGAATGCAACTTTATTAATTTTCATGTATAAAAAAAGACTAATATTAAGTTAGCAAAATGTTAGTGGATGCTCTTCAGGGGACCTGATTTAATTAGTCAGATTGATTAGTAATTAGAATGATATAATCTATAATAGGTGCTTGTAAAGTCCATTAATTCATTTATCAAATATTTATTAACTGCAGTTCCATAATAACAGAGTATGACAAGTATAGACTAACTGTGTGAACTCAGAGAGAGGAGAGATTGTTTTTAAAATTTTTTAGACTTTATTTTTCCCCTCATTACCATTTATCGCCCCTATACCCTGTTTCACCTCCATCTCCCTCTCCCACTTTGAGGAGAGATTGTTTTTAGCTTTTGGGTCTAGAGAATCAGGGAAGCTGTTTCTAAACAGCTTTCTCTAAAAAAATATACCCTATTCAGAGGTAATGTTGACACAAAGGAAATCTATTATTATTTGTGTTATTAAAAATTATTCTTGCCGAAACCGGTTTGGCTCAGTGGTAGAGCGTCAGCCTTTGGACTGAAAGGTCCCGGGTTCGATTCCGGTCAAGGGCATGTACCTTGGCTGCGGGCACATCTCCAGTAGGGGGTGTGCAAGAGGCAGCTGGTCGATGTTTCTCTCTCATCGATGTTTCTGACTTTCTATCTCTCTCTCTTCCTCTCTGTAAAAAATCAATAAAATATATTTTTAAAAAAATTATTCTTATTAAAACTCTGAATTAATAGCAACACAATGTATTCCCTTTCACTATGCTTCCTCATTAATCTCTAAAGCAGTTTTCCAAAGAGCAGACCGTTGGTAAATAAGACCAGCCCACTCTCTCCTGTGAGATGGCGCCTCTGCAGCTGGCAGGTGGAGGAAGGGTGTGCACTCGGTCAGGAAGGCTACTTTTTCAAGAAGCTTTTCTGTGAAATGAGAGTTAGTGAAGGGGTGACACGGGATCTAGAAGCATATTCCTTTGTTGTGGAGAAGATGAAGTTGGAGATTTAAAGAAAAATTGTTGATCAAGGCACTGGCGAAGCAGGGGGTTACTGTATCCTGAGCACTACTAGTACAAAGATTACAGTTGAACTGAACAAAAGACTAGGCTACCACTGAGGTTAACTCTACCACCACTACCACTATTTACTGCTTTTCTACCTTCTGCTGCCACTCTGTTTAACACAGCATTTTAAGTTTCATTTGATAGGTGGAAGGAAATGATAGGGCAGAGGAATTTGCTAAAATTTTGGGGAGACAGAAAGTTGGAGTTTTCTTCGGTTGGATTTTGTTTTCTCTAGGCAGAAGTTGAAGTCATCGGCTAGGAGCAGATGGGGTATTGGGGACAGTGGCTTGTTTTTTAAAACTGTTGTGCCAATGATAGTAATCAGGGTACGTAGGAGGATAACTGACCAGTGCCGCAGACCCATCTAATGTTGAAGACAATGGATTTCTAGGGGAATCAGCCCTCATGATAGTGCTTGCTTTAGCACCACTCAGCAAATTAGGGGTTAAAACAGAGGACATTCTGTTCAAACAGGAGCAGTGTTTTATGGGGCAAATATTAGACTTGGAGTGAAGGGAGTGTAAGAATTGGTAGCAGAGTGGTTGTCATCCAATTGGCTAGAGAAAAGTGAATCCAGGAAAGGACTGATAAGCAATATAATGGGCAGCTGGTTTCAAGGAACTGGAAATCTCAATGCTGTTGAATAACAGAAGCTGTAGAAATAAAGACAAGGAGGGGTAGAAATATACACTGAGTGGCCAGATTATTATGATCTCTGAACACATAATAATCTGGCCACTTAGGATATATCCTCCTATCTAATAAAAGAGTAATATGCAAATTGACCATACCTTCGCTACACCAAATAAGCCACACCCACAAGTCACCCACAATCCAGTCAGGAGCTACATGCACATTAACACACAACCAAGATGACTGCTGCCTGTGGCAGGCCAGACCAGGCGGGCAGTGATCGGCCCAGACCGCGGGGTGATCACTTCGCTGGGTGCCCTAGCCTGGGGGTGAAAAGGCCTCGCCAAGAGGCCTTTTAGCCCTCGGCCTCAGGCAGGCCAGGCCGGGCCGGGCTGGGGGTGTGGCCAGGCAGCAATGGCCCGGATCGCAGGGCTATCGCTTCCCTGGGTGCCCCAGGCCAGGGGCGGGCAGGCCAGGAGGGCTGGGGGCATGGTCAGGCAGCAATATGCCCGGATCCCAGGGCTATCGCTTCCCTGGGTGCCCCAGGCCAGGGGTGAAAAGGCCTCACCAAGAGGCCTTTTTGCCCCTAGCCTCAGGCAGGCAGGGCGGGTTGGGGGCGTGGCCAGGCAGCGATGGCCCAGATCGAAGGGCTGTCACTTTGCTGGGTGCCCCAGACCAGGCAGGGCTGGGGGCGTGGCCAGGCAGCGCTTGGCTTCTATCCCAGGGCGATCTCTTTGCTGGGTGCCCCTGGCTTTGGGCAGGCTGGGCTGGGCTGGGCTGGGCTGGGGGCGGGGCCAGGCAGCAATTGGCCTGATTGCAGGGCGATGGCTGGCTAGGGTTCCCTGGCTGAGGTCCCCTGCCCAACAACGGAAAGTCTCGGCCAGTGGCTTTCGGCCTTGGGCAGGCTGGGGGTGAGCCATCAGTAGGACATCCCCTCAGGGTTCCCAGTATGTCAGATGGGGCAGGTTGGGCTGAGGGACCATCCACCCCCAGTGCACAAATTTCATACACCGGGCCCCTAGTCTATCTAATAAAAGAGCAACATGCTAATTGACCATACCTTTGTGACATTCACCAGCCAATCAGGACTGAGCATGCAAATTAACCCAACAAAAAATTGGTAGGTTAATTTGCATACGCAGGTGTATTGCACCATCCAAGCTTCTCTGGGCCTCTGGACAGCATGGGAAGGCAGAAAGACAGCTCCTGGCCATAGCGGAAAGGTGGCTCCAGTGAGAGCGAAGTGGGTGCTGGCAACCAGGGGAAGGAAGGCCCATTCTTGCATGAATATGTTGGAACGGGCCTCTAGCATATATATACTGGAGGCCTGTTGCATGATATTTGTGCAAGAATGGGCCTCCCTTCCCCTGGCTTCGCTCATGGCTGCCTGGGAGCCTCCAAGTCCCTACTCCTGGGCCGCCCAGGAGCTGGCAAATCCTCACTCCTGGCCAGAGCATCACTCCTGTAGCTCCCTCTCTCCCCTCTCCCCTCCCCCTCATTGCAGGTGCCCTGCCCTACTCAGCCACTTCACGCCTGCACATGCAAATTAACCTACCATCTTTGTTGGGTTAATTTGCATACTCACGCCTGATTGGCCATGGGCATAGCGGAGGTACGGTCAATTTACATGTTTATTATTAGGTAAGATTAGAGGCTTGGTACATGAATTCATGCATGGGTGGGCTCTGGCCAGGGGGAGGGGACATGGGCGGTTGGCTAGTCGAACTCCTAGTTGAGGAGACAATTTGCATATTGGCCATTTTTTTCATATTAGCCTTTTATTATATAGGATATACACTGGCCAGATTATTATGCATTCAGAGATCATAATAATCTGGCCACTCAGTGAAGAACCTAATGACCAGGCAAGGGGTCTGAATTAGAATGGAAAGGCAGACTCTGATCAAAAGCCAAACCCCCCTGATGACCAAAAAGGTCAGTAATTGACAACAGTGAGGAGAAGTGTAGTTATTTGGTGCAAACCTCAGCAAAAGAAGGATTTAAAAAAAAAAAGATTTTAGGAATAATGGCTTTGCAGCAGCATTGGAACAGATTGTTTCTCCTCTTGGTACCACTGGGTACTGACTGGTGAATGATTTTATGGCAGAATCTTCATTGCCCAGAAATCAATTTTCTCAAGGAGTGTCAGGTTTTAGCAAGGGGAAGGAGGCCAGAATCACCTTTTAGTTCTGCATTCTGTACTGCCTGCCTAAATATCATGGATTTTTTAATAGTTGGGGGAGGGAGGGATGGGAGTTCTGACCAAGTGGGAGGACTTCCACAAAGTTCTGGGCCTTTGTCAGAGTTTTCAGGAACAAGGGACTAAGTTCTCTTGTAGGCAAAATCTCACTTGGCCACTAGGGTTTTTTGAATTGTTCAGTATCAGGTTGGGCCAGTGCTATCTTTTGTGAGAGGCTGGAGGGAAACTTTGTAAAGGTTTCTTGCTTAAAAGTCTAGGAGTCAGTGGATTTTTGAACTTTTCCATTCCTGTGGGGTCTGGAATTTATTTTTTCCTCTATCCATGGTGACAGCAAATAATGCCCCAAAGCCCACATACTTTGAAAGAGTATGGAAATACTCAAACTATTGTTTATAAAGATGTTTTTGGATTTGCAGTGGCTCAGGATTCCTTTGACATTGTTAGTACATGACTTTAAACATTTAAAAAGGAGCCTCCAAATAGCTGAAAACAAACAAAATCTTCAGAATTCTTGTTGCCCCTTCTTAACTTGATCTATTTACACTATTGCCCTGGCTTTAAAACCAGATGTGAATAGCTCAGAAAATGATTGACTAATCAGCCATTCCCCACAGGAACCTAAGTAAGGCTATGTGACCCCCAGCAGAAGAGCTGTGTGGTTCAGAGTTCAGGGTGCACTGTTCCCATGGCAGTACTTTCTAAGTTGTGATTGGTTTTGCCTCATGAAAATGAGAAACTTCTGTCTGGCTAAAGTCATCCCAACACGCTGGGTGAAAAATTTTGCAATATATGTAAAAGATATCCTATATAATTACCCTGTTTTCCCAAAAATAAGACAGTGTCGTATATTAATTTTTGCTCCCAAAGATGTGCTAGGTCCTATTTTCAGGGGATGTCTTATTTTTCCATGAAGAAAAATATGGTACACATTTATTGTTGAACAACAACAGAAAAGGAAATTTATTACCTGTATGTGGTACGGTAGTAGTTGTCATCACAAACCAGCATAACCAGACAAACTGAATCCTACGGTATCAAGAATTTCTTGTTACTACCATTGTTTCCATGTACACCAATCTATGATACATTTACTGATACTGATATTTACCGGTATGAACACAAAGTAAGATTTGTTCAATGACAGTCATGTCATCATCTTCTGGAACATCATCATAATAATCCAAACCCTGAATTTCCTGGTGAATTTCTTGTGACTCCATTTCTTTCAAAATCAGTGGACCAAATCTCTCATGTTTAGCAATAACACTGTCCTTAAATGAGTACTTCTGGTCAAGGTAGCCTGCTTATAGTGCATTTGCAATGCAACTGTTAGTGATTTTCTCCCATGAATCCTTCACCCAAGTCACAACCTCTTGTAGTTTAGGTTTCACAAAGTTTCCACGTTGATTTCTCTCCATTCTATTTTCAGTGTAGTCATTAATTTTCAAGTGCAAATTGTCCTTGAATGGCTTGTTTATTGCAATATCAAGAGTCTAGAGATAGGCCGTCATCCCTGCAGAAGTCATTATTTGATCTATTTTTCTTTCGTGAAGAAATTTCTTCATGTCTTTAGCATAGTGAGTGCTGGCTGCATCCCAGACTAGCAGACCTCTTTGGCTCCCTTGCATAACAAGCAGCAGTATTAAATCGACCCACTTCCTTATAACTGCTTGTGTGGCCCAGGCTTTTTCAGTTTCAAGAATAAAAATATTACCAGGGAGGTCTTATTTTCGGGGGGATGCCTTATATTACAGTGAGAAGCAAAACTGGAAGTAGGTCTTATTTTGGGGGGATGGCCTACTTTTGGGAAAACAAGGTAAGAGGTAATATGCAAATTGGCCATCACTCCAGCACACAAGATGGCTGCCTCCATGTGGACACAAGATGGCCACCACAAGATGGATACCAGGGGAGGGCAGTTGGGAGGTACTAGGCCTGCAGGGGAGGGCAGTTGGGGGGCGACCAGGCCTGCAGGGGAGGGCAGTTGGGGGCAATCAGGCCAGCAGGGGAGGACAGTTAGGGGTGACCAGGCTGGCGAGGGAGGGCAGTTAGGGGTGACTAGGCTTGCAGGGGAGGACAGTTAGGGGCAATTGGGCCAGCAGTGGAGCAGATAGGTGTTGATCAGATTAGTAGGGGAGTGGTTAGGGGGGCAATCAGGCAGGCAGGCAGGCAGGCAGGTTGGTGAGTGGTTGGGAGCCAGCAGTCCTGGATTGTGAGAGGGATGTCCCAGATTGGAGAGGGTGCAGATTGGGCTGAGGGACACGTGCGCGCGCGCGCGCGCACACACACACACACATACACACACACCTGTGCACAAATTTCATGCACCGGGCCTCTAGTATATTATAATTTTTATAGGGTTTTTATAAATCAAAAAGGAAAAGACAATAAACCCAATAGAAAATGAGCAAACAATATAAATAGGTAGAGCAAATTGGAATTTCACCTAAAGAAATGCTTATCCTATAGCACAGAGGTCTCTGAACAAGAATGTTCATTGTTTTGGTAAATATCCCTGAGTAGGGGATTGTGAAATACTATGTGGCCATGACAACATTGAAGTAGGTTTCTGTATCATTGAAAAAAAGCAGATGCAGAGTAATATAATAGACTGTTCCCATTTATTTTTTAAGCACATTCCTATTTATTTGATTTGCAATTATTCGATCTGTTATAAATTTTATTAAAGGGTTCATTTAGGTTAAATATTTAAGACTGTATTCTAATTATGATATTAATGAATGAAAAGTCAACATGTCTTTTGTTTAGTAAGATAAAAGATTTATTCTCCCTCCTCCCCCTCTTAACTCTCTTTATTTGTTTAACCTGGTATTATCATTTGTAACTTCTGAGAAGAATTTAGGGACCTTTACTATCCCACCTTCCCTCCCCAGGAACTAAAAGGACTTCTGAGGCAGACTACTGGGCCTTGTGCCTGCTGTACTTTTTGTTGTGATGAACAATAGAATTCAAAGCTCAGAATTCTTCTTTCCTAGGATTTACCCCCGCTTCATTGTTATTTAAAGCCTTGCAGAGCCTCCCTACCTCCTGCCTCTGATGCAGTGGGAGAGACTGGGTCTTCCTCTGCTTGCTCCTTCTCCTTAGAAACAAAAGGTAATTTTACTAGTGTGGCTCTGGAAGACAAGGCTTAGAGCTGGCGTAGGCCTTGGGAGGAAACATGCTCCTTGCATTTATCCTTTCCTTTCCTTTTGAGAAGCTTCTCAGCTGCTTCAAGCTTTGTCTCAGGCCTCCACCCATCTAGATGAAATAAGTCATTGAAGTTAATACCTTAGTTTTGCCTATTTCACTGGGGTTTGAGGCTTCAGAATTCTAGCCTGGAAACAGGAGGACATAAACCCCTTTGTCTTTGGAAGATAGGTAATGCCTTTGGGACAGAAGCATTGCTTTCCTTAGTCACATTCTCAGTGTCAGTGAACCCCAGTATGGGTATATGTGAATTGTTTTGGACTTGTAACAGGTTTTTCTCTGAGCTGGACAGTTTACATTGAGTGGTGTAATATAGCAACCTCATTTTATTGTACTTGTCTTTGTTGCACTTTGCAGATAATTTCATTTTCATCAACATAGAGGCAACAAAAATTATGACTCACTAAAGGCTCAGATGATATTTAGCATTTTTAGCAATAAAGTCTTTTTAAAATTGATTTGAGAGAGAGGAAGGGAGAGGGAGAGAGAGAGATAGAAACATTGATGAGAGAGAAACATTTATTGGCTGCCTCCTGCAGATCTCTACTGGGGATCAAACCCACAACCTGGGTATGTGCTCTTACCAGGAACTGAACTGGCGACCTCCTGATGCCTGGGATGAGGCTCCATCAAATGAGCCACACTGGCTGGGCAATAAAGTCTGTTTTTAATTAAGATATGTGCATTGCTTATTTTTTATTGAGGCACAATTGACATAACATTATATTAGTTTCAAGTGTACAAAATAATGATTTAATATTTGTGTATATTGCAAAACAATCACCATAATAAGCCTAGTTAACATTTGTCACTGTATGTAGTTACAAAAATGTTCTGTCTTCTAATGAGAACTTTTAAGACTTATAATCATACTAACTTTTAAATATGCAAGACAGTATTCTTAACTATAGTCACCATGCTATACCTCACATCCCCATGACTTACTTATTTTATAACTGGAATTTTGTATCTTTTGATCACCTTTATCCATTTTGCCCACTTCCTACCCCTATTTTTGGTAACCAGTCTGTTTTTACATCTGAGAGATTGGTTTTTGTTTTGTTTTCAGATCCCACTTGTCAATTTTTTTGTATTTTTCTTTTGTCTTTTGTTTGTTTTTCTTTTCTTTTTTTTGGTTTTTGTTTGTTTGGGCAGCATTTGTTTTTTTCTGTCCTACTTGTGTCTTAACAAAATGCACTCATGGTCCTTCAGTGTTGTCACATGACTGAATAATATTTTATGACTGAATATTTAAAAATATATTTTATTGATTTTTCACAGAGCGGAAGGGAGAGGGATAGAAAGTCAGAAACATCGATGAGAGAGAGACATCGATCAGCTGCCTCTTGCACGCCCCCTACTAGGGATGTGCCCGCAGCCAAGGTATATGCCCTTGCCGGAATCGAACCCGGGACCCTTCAGTCCGAAGTCCGATGCTCTATCCACTGAGCCAAACCGGTCTCGGCATGACTGAATATTTTATATCTATTATATTATATCTATTACATTATATTTATTATATTATACTAGAGGTACTGGTGCATGAATCTGTGGGGTCCCCTGGCCTGGCCTGTGGGATTCAGGCCGAAATTGGCTCTCTGACATCCCCTGAGGAGTCCTGGAATTTGAGAGGGTGGTTCTCAGGTGATGCACCCTGGAGTCAGGATCCCTCCTCTCTGGTTCCAGGTGCATCACCTGAGAACCGCAGCTGCCAAGTCACCCCAGCTTGGCAGCTCCTGCATTGAGCATCTGCCCCCTGGTGGTCAGTGCGCATTATAGCTATTGGTCAGATGGTCGCTTAGGCTTATATATAGAGAGAGATATTGATTACATTATATATCTATATTTCTCTATCGCTATCTCTATATCTGCATCATTCAGATTTTCTTAATTTTCTGAGGGAAGGAGAGACCCCTTCTAAATATGAAAATATCTTGAAGGGTGGAGGTGCCAACCAGCATGGAATATAAAACCCCTCTGTTTCTTCATAACTTTAGGATAATCTAATGAACACAATGTTTTGAGTGAGTTTGTATATGTGTATTTTGTTTTGTTTTTCCTTTTTGGTAAAGCATGGGACTGCTTGAGCAGAGGTAAGAGATCAGCCTTAGAAGGTGAAATGTGAATGAGATCCCAAGTCCAGAAGGAACTGGAATCTTTTCAGAGCCAAAAGGGATTGTTAAGAGCATTAGCTGCTGGGAATTTGTAGAAATTGTGGGACAGTGATTTGGACTTTACATAGATTTGGGATGGCAGATCCAGGCAGCTTCTAAAACATGCCCAAAGACAGGTGGTTGCAATTGATATATCATTACTATAGTGCTGTGTACCGTATAGAATGTTTAAGTGATTTCCCCTACTCCCCTTCTCAGGATCCTTCTTATGGACATCTATTTGTTGGGTGCTTTATTATGAACTATCCTAATATTCCTGTATGTGCCCAATGAAATTTTCAGTTCAGACTCCAGAAGGGAAGTAAAACTTTCCAGCAAAGGACTTGTCATTCCCTCCATTCCCTATAATTTGCACAGACCCTGTGGATGCTTGCCAAAGAGCCAAAGAACTGCAGCTTCTTTTAGTCAGTGCTGAGCAGGGCACATCATTTTGGAGTGAAGGGAGGTGGGAAAAGTCTTCCACAAAGCCTTAGGACTTGAAGACTGTTCTGAGCAAGTATTTAAGCAAATATTAAAATTCTGGTGAGTGTTCTAAAGCAAGAAGCCAACTTCCCCGAGCAGCTGGAATGGGACTAGGGCAAATCCAGACAATGCCGTACTGTACAGCGCTCTTGCCCATTCCTTAGGGAGGAGGATCTATTGGGTAGTCTTAACATCCACTGTAATTCCAAAGTTTGAAGACAGTGGGGATCAGTGGCTTTGTCCAGCATGGATTCTTCCTTTCTACTTCTGAGTACCTTAGTCTTTCTTTGGGAGACCACCTCCCTCCCCATTCTCAGCCTGTATTCAAGTTCAATCCTTGGCTCTTGATGGAGGACATGATTATGCCAGTCAGAGAACAGTAGTTGGAATGGGCATGGTCTCAAATCCAGACCAGTCAGGACTCTGGACTTTTGTTGGACCCTTTAACAGGTAAATTGTAATGTCTTTTCCAACTGCATTGCCAAGCCTGTAGTATGTACATGACTGTGAGGCTACTGGTGACTGTTTTGCCACCCAAGCCGAGTGCTGAGACCACACATGAAAGCCAAGCTGTGAGACGGAGCGAGATGGAGGCTAGATGACGTCTTTTGAGCACCTGGATCTGACCATGCCTTAAGCTAATCCATTGCTGGCATTTCATTTTACATGGGCCCCAGCTTTCCTTTTTTTCTTTTCTCTCTTTTGAAACTTTGATTTAGATTTTTGTCACCTGCTGCCAGTAGAGTCTTAACTTATGGTATGAATTGTATATAGTTCTCATTATAAATTGTGATCTGGCCTTTAATTTTTTATTTTACTTTTTAAACTTTTATGTATAAAGAGATTGCATTCTGTCATTAGGTAGATGTCTTGAATGACCCATTCATGGAAGTTCACTTATTCCAACTTAACGAAGCCTATGTTCTTCACTTGGCGGAAACACTGGCGGCACATGTTGAGGCCGTATTTTGGATCAGACTGTGGCCGTTTGAGCAGACGTGGCAAGAACGAGAACACTGGCTCAATTTCCTTGGATGGCTGCAGTAGAGTTGCTGGTGACCCATCTTGCTTGCTCTATAGCAACGACACAAAAGGAAAGGTGAGCTGGCCTTTCTCAACAGATCCTTTTGTCTTAAAGTGCTCAATTGTCCATTTGCTATATGAATCAAATGAGACTGTACATATAAAGAACCTAGCATTATCCGCTGTAGATGGGGGAAAACAGTAAATATTAACTACAGGGAGCAAGGCGAGAGGAAAGATGGATGGGGAAGTGAAAGACGAGAGGGTGTGAAAAAAGAACCCTGAAGTGCCTAGGGCAATCTTCTAAGAACCCTCAGACCCTATCAGGCCCCCTCTCCTGTTCTACATATCGCTAGTGTCCTGTGTTTTTACCTCGTAACAATTCAGCATGATTTGTAGTGACATGTTTATGTAATATTTTGATTGTTTCCCTCATTGACCTGGCAGTTCCACCAAGGCAGTGATTTTGCTCAGTTATATCCCCTGCAGAGCCCAGTGTGTGGCATTCAGCAAACATTTACTGAATGAATCATCACATATAGTTACCCAAATTGAACTCACCCTCTTTGATTATTTATTGGGTCTAGGTTTGTGGCAGAATTGGCAACGAAGGGAAAGCTGTTTCTATCCCCTCTGTATCTCCTATACTACCTACACCTCCAATACACATACAGAAAATGAGGTCATTTTGATTTGTGAAACCCTTACCAAACCTATAGTTCTTATATTTTATTGGAATATTTTATTTGAGAATTAAATAGTGTGGATATTGGCCTAAAATGTGGAAAACCCTGTAGAAGAGTGGGTCAGATCTCTGTGATAAACAAGCAGTCTTCCTTGCTCCTCTGTTTTTATAAAATCATCTATTTAGCTGCAGTAATGCTTTTTGCCTAAACAAACTCAGGCTTGTTTAGGAATGTATTGGAGGCTATAGGAAGACCTGGGAAGTTGATGAGGGAAATATCCTGGATGCTAAAGACTACTCTAAAGCAAGAAATAAAAGCAGTAAAAGGTAGCTCCTGAGAGAGGGTGGTAACATGAAGCTCACTCCAGGAACCCCGAGTCTGGATCCAGAGAAAACTCTTAGTGCACCATCCCACCTCCTGCCTTGCCATTCAAAGCTTCCTCCCAGCTGAGGCTGCAGCTCATCCCCTCCCCCAGCCGGCTTTCCTTGAGGTGGGAAGAGTGTTTCCCAGGGCCCATGTGACTTACACTGGCAAGTGACGATTACAGGAGGGTTAGCAGTCAGTAAAACTGCCAAAGGTTTTGTGCTGTAATAATCTTTTTCCTGTTTAAAACTCTGGGGATTTTCTACTGTTGCCAGTGGTTTTTCAAGTCAGCAATTATGGTATAGATTATGTAATCGCTGGGTATTAAAATTAGAAAACACCAGAATTTGCATCTATTTTAACCAAATCAAAACAGAGCAGAGGGAGGGGAAAAGAGGCAAGGGAGAGACCAGAGGAGGGAAAAAGATTACGTGACAAAAAGCAGTGAAATTGCATCATGTGACTGGACATCCAGCCCACAATTTACTCTGCCCTTTTCCTGCCATTCTTGGCCCAAGGGGCTGCATTTCCATCCTCCAGGGAGGGGACCCTGAGGAGAATTCTGAGGACTCAAGATCCTTGTGGCTATTCCTCAGCTCAGCTTTGAGGTATTTACCTGCCTCTGACAAGCAAAATGACTAAGGGGAGAGGGACTGAATTTGACCCACTCCCCCCTTGTGTCTTGCTTTTCCATGGTCTGGGTGCTCAGCTTGTTTCTTTTGTTGAAGAAGTAGAGTCAAAGGGTGGTTTATAGGTGAGTCTTTAGCATCCCAAATCTCTCTCAGTTTGTTGCCAAAGCCACCCCAAATATCCTATATAATGAAAGTGTGGAATGCGAATTGTCCCCTGGTTGTCCCAGAGTTTGACCAGGGGTCAGGGCAGGCTGGGGGAAGGAAGGGAGTACCTGGCCAGCAGCTGGCTTCTGGCATCCCCTAGGGACCCTACCTGTGGATGAATTTCATGTACTGGGCCTCTGGTTCCGTATAGTTGAAAACCATGTATGTATGCACTATGAAAACACAGCTTTCACGTAGGTACTTTCAATCCTCCCAGTTTTTTACTCCTGCCTTCTCCCACTGGGTTGTTGCCTCTAAGCTCCTCATCTAGGAATTCCAGGCTGATTCCTGATTTTGTGTGATTTCTCACTAATCCTGCACCACCACCTTAAGTTAAATGATCTTTGTGGGTTTTTTTAGAGACCTATTGAGTAATTTTACAGACCCTGTAAAGGTGACATTTTGAGTGTCAGGTGGATCTGGAATAGGAGTGATATTTTTGGAAGGAGGATTTAAAATTTTTTTATTTTTTTAGAGAGGGAGGGAGGAAGGGAGGGAGGGAGGGAGGGGGAGAGAGAGAGAGAGAGAGAGAGAGAGAGAGAGAGAGAGAGACATTGAGACATTGATTGGCTACGTGCTGTACACACCAAACCAGACCTGGGCATGTGCCCTGACTGAATCAAACCTGCCACCCTTTGTGTACAGGACAATACTCCAACCAACTGAGCCACTCTGGCCAGGGCTTGGAAGGAGGATTCCTAAGAGCCTGACAGATCACATAAAAATACACCAGGCTTCCTCCTATGTCATCCTCCCCTTCCTGGATACAGAGGCTCTCAGGGAGGGAGGATTTGAATTAATCACTTATAGCCCTGAGTCTACATAGAGCCCATGCTAAAAGCACCCAACTTTGTAAGATCTCAGATGGCAGGGAGTGGTGAGTACTTCAAAGAGGCTCATTGTTTCCAAAGATTGAATCCAAATGGGTTGAGAGGGGTTAAGGAGAGAGACCTGAAAGACTTAAATCGTCAATATAATCAGTTGCAGGCAATATTAGAAAGTTGTCTCCTCATTATTACTTCCATCCAATCCCACACCTATTCTACCACACTTCATTCCAGCCTTCATCTATATTGTGGTGAAAAAGAGTGACAGCAGTTCAGAGTAATACTGATCACAGCGCTATCCTGCTTCACCCCGCACTACCCAAACTAGTGGAAGTTCAGTGAAAGGAAGAGAGCTCTAATTTTGGGATTTTAGGCAACATTTATTTCACTAGATAGGGGAAATCTGGGAACCTTTCTAAATCATCGTATCAGCCTAGGTTGGGAAGTGCCCTGACATCAAACCTCTTTCTTACTCTTGGAAGTTTTTAGTTCTCTGATGCTGTTTTTTTTTTTTTTTTTAAATATATTTTATTGATTTTTTACAGAGCAGAAGGGAGAGGGATAGAAAGTCAGAAACATCGAGGAGAGAGAGACATCGATCAGCTGCCTCTTGCACGCCCTCTACTGGGGATGTGCCCGCAGCCAAGGTACGTGCCCTTGCCGGAATCGAACCCGGGACCCTTCAGTCCGCAGTCCGACGCTCTACCCACTGAGCCAAACCAGTCTCGGCTGATGCTGGTTTTTTTAGCCACATTCTCACCATTGACAAGTGTTCTGGCCTTGAATGTGGTCATTGGCATTGCAGCATCAGTTTTATTGTTTTCTGGATAGGCTGGATACTTTAGACCAGGTAGTCAGCAAAACTTGGAGGCCACAGTGAGTATATGCCCTCCACATCCCATCTCCTGAGGCTTTGGACAAGGTCCAAAGAAGTCCATAGAAGTACCTGTCTTAGGGGCTGCTAGGACTACAGTCAATCCAGGACTAAAGTCATTAGCAGCAAGGTCCACAAAGGAATTATTTATATCTAAACTTAGCTCTGTTGGGGCTTCCTTCCCACTCTTACCTCCCCCACCCCCCACCCCAATGGATATGATCATAAGAAGACATCACAACTTTGACCACAGCAATGTTGGGTACATTGGTCATCCCCATCCTTTTCCTGAAGATCACTCTATCAAAAATAATTACAGATTTTTAACCTCCCAACACACATTCACCCACGTGCGCCCACACATATCTTTCAGTGATGGTGCTTTAGTGTCTGTTGCTTAAGATAATACTAGTGGTCACAAGCTGTATGGACAGGATAAAACATTTAAATAGGTTTAATTTTTATTCATTGAACTGCATTGACAAATTTGAGATGTATTAGTGCTTATATATGTGGAACATTCATTTGCACCACAGACAATGCAAGGTATAAATGATAGATCTCTTGCATGAACTCCAGTACCAGGGCACAGAGCTAGACCACTATCTCCCTTTATTGCACACACCACCTGATTTTTTTGACCCCTTTTGACATCAGACTCAGAAATGAGTTTGGAGACTGGGCCAAGATAGGTCGAATGGTTAGGCCTTAAGACTCCCGCCTATTTGTTGTAAACTCTCTGGCTAAAGTACCAGGCAGTGGGAGTGCAGAGAGGGTGGGATGTGGGGAGAAGAGTTTGGCACCTGATGACTCCAATCAAACGAGAACCTACTCTTTGTCTTCCAACAGAAGATGGGGGAGAGGAGGCAGGGAGAGGGAAGAAAAGGACGAAGGAGAGAGGGAGGAGTGAGGCAGAGAGGGAAGGAAAAGAGGTAAGGGAGGAGGAGATTGTAGGCTGAGCCTTCAGGCTGGGCAGAGCCAGACTGAACGTGGTTGTCTGTTCCCATTTGGGACTGACAGGCCAGGTAAAACCTCAGGTTTGAGGCCAAATCTTAGGGAAGCAAGTAGGGGCTGTCTTGGCAGCCTGATACAGCCTGGGTATAATCTGACTCGTAGCCACTAGGGTAATGAACAGGGGGCAGTGCCTGGCTCTCTCTACTCTCAGTATCATCTTTCCTTCCAGCCAGACAGGCCCAGGCTCCAAAGACCCAAAAGCCAACTGAGGAACGAACTCACCAGCACTTACTTCCCTGAGCAGTTTGCACTTTAAGAGGACACTCCAGAATATTACTTCTATTACCACTCTAAGTATTACTAAAACTATTACTTCTTCTCCAGTCGGTTTTAGTAATTTCGAATTTTTCTAAAAAATTTAAAAATGTAAGAAAAGTTAAAATTATTAGCGTAAAAATGTTATAGTCTTTTTTTTATGTGTCTACTGTATTTTATTTTTATTCCCTCTTTCATGCCCAGTATCATTTATTTAAAAATGCTTCATGTCTTTTTTCATGATTACTTTTTGTTAGAAGTCAGTTTTCCTTTTGAAGAACCAGCTTTTGTGTATTCATCTCTATTGTTTCTTTGTATTTTATTTCATTAACTTTTAATTATTTTAAAACTAGTTTTGTAACTGAAAAGTACTGCAACAGGTCACTTTGTCAGACAAACTATTATGAAAAGACCAGATACCCAAAAGGATGCACAGAGCATTAAAAAATGAAATTGATGTGGCTTATAAATATAAGAAAAGACCTTACTTGCAAATAAAACAATGCTTGCTCGGGGACGAGAGGCATTTTAGCTGAGCATACAGTGGAGGGAACCCTGCATTAAAAACCCCAGGCTGCTGATTCCAGTCTGATTTTTATTTACTGGCATTAGGCAAGGCACAAACCCGTTTCTTCCTCAGTAAATCGTGACTAATAAAAAATAGCTCCACCTGCCCTGACTGGCTTGGCTCACTGGATAGAGTGTCGGCCTGCAAACTGAAGGGTCCCAGGTTCGATTTCGGTCAAGGGCATGTACCTTGGTTGTGGGCACATCCCCAGCAGGAGGTATGCAGGAGGCAGCTGATCGATGTTTCTAACTTTCTATCCCTCTCCCTTCCTCTCTGTAAAAAAAAATCAATAAAACATATTAAAAAAAATAGCTCCATCTGCCTTACTTCATTGGCTATTGTGTCAAATTAGATATGGAATGTGAAGAAGATAAAACCTGAATGCCCATTGAGCCCTTTGCCCCTAGTTTTTCTTCTCCCACAGGTGGCAGTAGAGGGGATTGTGGATGAACCCAGCCTTGCCTGGTAGAACCACTTACCGGGCCTTGGCCCTTATATTAGGAACATTATTTTGAAGGAAAGAAAAGAGTGTTATCCTCTCTTTAGTTCACTGTGCCTGCTGTCTTAGCTCTTCTTCAGCTAAGTTTATCTGGTCTGTAGCTATAGATGTTACAAATATGGAAATAAAATAAACGGAGGTTTTAAAAGTATTTATTATTTTTAAATAAACAAGAAATAAATCCTTTACACATTAATATAATTTTTATAAAAATACGTTTTCTAAAAATAAAAAAAAGAATCATATTGTTTTACAGTTTTGCAAATCTCTTCAGTGACTAACTTAAGAAAAGATAGCTGGATTCTCATATCGGCTTCTTTATTCAGTCTATTGCAATATGTTTCTTTGGTTGGAATAGATGAACAAAATCCAGCTTTATACAGATTTGTGGTTGGAAAAAGGAAGAGTAGTTTAATAGTCTTTTCAGATCATTGTAGCTATCTTTGATATGCCACCAAAATTGGACAAAGCCAGTTTCTTTCTTTCTTTTTTTTTTTTTTTACATATGTCAAAATGCTAGAACTTTGTTTTTTAATAATAAATGGGAGATGGCGACGTAACCACAAAACAATGTACATTGAATCCGACATAACCTGAGGACTGCCTGGACTTGCTAACCTTCTAATACTCACTAATTTACCTTGTTTTTTTGTTTTGTTTTTTTTGTTTGTTTGTTTGTTTGTTTGTTTTTATTCAGTTTATTAATTACATTGTTTCCCCTTTTTTATCCCCCTATATCTTCCCTCCACCCTGCTGTACCTATCCCACCCTCCGCCCTCACCTCCCCCTCCCCAATGTCCTCTCCCATTGTTGCAAGATTTTTGTCCAATCTCTTGCTGTACTTCCAACAACACTTTTCTCCCCAAGAATTGTCAGTCCATTCCCTCTCTATGTCCATGTTTCTGTTATAGTCACCAGTTTATCTTGTTCATCAGCCTATCAGTTCACTTGATTTTTATGTTCATTTGTTGATAAATGTGTATTTGTTGTTCATAATTTATATTTTTACCTTTTTCTTCTTCCTCTTCTTAAAGAATATCTTTCAGCATTTCATATAATACTGGTTTGGTGGTGATGAACTCCTTTAGCCTTTTCTTATCTGCAAAGCACTTTATCTGACCCTCAATTCTCAATGATAGCTTTGCTGGATAGAGTAAACTTGGTTATAGATTCTTGCTCTACATTATTTTGAATATTTCTTGCCACTCGCGTCTGGCCTGCATCGTTTCTGTTGAGAAATCCGCTGACAATCGTATGGGTGCTCCCCTGTAGGTAATCAACTGTTTTTCTCTTGCTGCTTTTAATATTCTCTCTTTATCTTTTGCTCTTGGCATTTTAATTATGATATGTCTTGGTGTGGTCCTCTTTAGATTCCTATATTTTGGGGTTCTGTGTACTTCTTGGGCTTTTAAGTCAGTTTCTTTCACCAGGTGGGGAAAGTTTTCAGTCACTATTTCTTCAAGTAGGTTTTCATTAACTTGCTCTCTCTCTTTTTCTGGCACCCCAATAATTCGGATGTTGGCTTGCTTGAGGTTGTCCCAGAGGCCCCTTACGCTATCTTCAATTATCTGAATTCTTTTTGTTTCTTGCTTTTCCAGCTGAGTGGATTTTGGTTCTTTGTATTTCAAATCTTTGACTTGGTTCTTGTGGCCCTCTGGACTGCTTTTAGGACTTTGTGTAATATTTTTTATTTCAGTCTGTGTATGCTTGATTTCTAGTTGGTCCTTTTTTTATCTGTGAGGGTCTGGTTCGTATCCTCAGAGGTCTTGTTCATTTCCCTGAGGGTCTCATTCATTTCCTTGTAAGTATCATTCATCTCCTTGTAATTCTCATTCATTTGCTGGTTGGTCTTGTTTATTTCCTGGTAATTCTCATTAAGTTGATCAGCCTTTTGTAGGAGCCTCTTGAAAAGCCTTATAACCGTGGTTTTGAACTCTGTCTTGTCGTCTTTTCTCCTCCATTTCTTTCACACCTGGTTTCTTTCCATGTCTCTGCATGGTGGCTGCTTTATGTGGTAGATATCCTCAAAGGGACAGTGGCTCAGTCTCCCCGGTTACCTGAGGTGGGTACTCTTACTGCAATCCTTTATGGGTTGTATTCAGTGTTTTTGAATTTAAACCCAGCTTGTTGTTGTTAGCCCTAGGAGGGTTTGACCTCCAGGCCAATTGGCTGTGAAGGGAGACTGTGTTCAGGTTGGATGGGCGGAGTCTCTGGGCTGCTCGGCAGCGGCAGCGGCGGCAGCAGCTGGGTCCTATGCGGAGCTCGCGCGCGCGGGTCTCTGTTGGATGGGGATGGCTGCAGACCCCTCCAAGAGAAAGCCGCTAGTCTCTTCCCCTTGCCAGACAACTCTGCCTTTCCCCAAATATGCCTGCACACCAAAAGTCCAGCCCAGGGCTGTAAAATAGATGGTTTCCGGAACCAGGAGACAAGTTTCCAGGGGGCAAGTCGTGGGTTTGTGCCACCCTTGGGACTAGGAGCTTCTGCCTCGCCCCGCTTAAATCTGGCCGGTCCCTGCTCCAGCCCCCGCCCGCACGCGCGACCAGGGCGGCTCCTAACCTCTTTCCGTCTGAAAGGCTGCGCTCCCGCCGGTCCTGAGTCTGTGTCCCACCTTTGCTCCTATTAGTGGAGTTTACATTCAGCCAGCTTTCTGGCGATTCTGGGTGCTTGTCTGTTCTGCTGTTATGTTGTAGTTCTTAAATCGTGGCGCGGCGCAGAACAATAGGTGTTTGCTTATGCTGCCATCTTGGTGTCCCAAAGCCAGTTTCTGAAAGATTAGTTTGCAGTGTGGAATCTGAAGCCACATCAATGAACTCCTCATATTCAGCTGTATTAAACTCCCTTGGTCAGTCTTACACCTTGAGTAGGTCTTTTATTCATATCTGATTTTATAACATCATGCATTGGTTATTTGGAAAACAATGACTCAGTAAGTTACGCAGATCTTTCAAAGTGGACACATTTCATTCCAAAATATCAGATTTTTTTTTGTTTTGGCCCTGAGTATGGGTTTCTTTTTCCTGTTTATTAAGTTCTTTTCATTCATTGTTATTATGTTTTCATCTCAGATTTGTTAATTATCACCACTGATTTAATCAGCAAAGTCTTTAGGTATTGGGAAGCTTTGGTCAAGCTCCTGATATGATATGTTTTCTTTTCTTTTTTTTAATATATATATTTTTCATAAATATGTTTTATTTTTATTGATTTCATAGAGGAAGGGAAAGGGAGAGAGAGAGAAACATCAATGATGAGAGAATATCACTGATCAGCTGCCTCCTGGGTGCTCCCTGCTGGGAATCAAGCCTACAATCTGGGGATGTGCCTTGACCAGGAATTGAACCATGACTTCCTGGTTCATAGGTCGGTGTTCAATCACTGAAGCACGTCAGCTGGCGATATAAGTTTTCTAAAATTCTAGTTTTCACTTGACAGCTCAAATTTTATCATTGGCAAAAATTACTATCAGTTGTTTTACTTGATGTGAAACATCATTCATTTTCAAGAAAATGTCTTCCAAATACCTAACTCTGAATAATCAGTTTGTCAATTGTTCTTTCTAATAAAAATGATGTTCCATAATAAAAGCAGGTAGTTCACCTCTCAGTGCAGTCAATCATGTAAATGAGTCCATTACTTCAGTATGCAGCAGAAGTGCTTTATGTATAGATGTTAATAAGTATTACCCTATACTCAAGGGTAATACTTTAATTAATAATTATTACTCCATCATGGACATTCTTATATGAAGATGGACTTTTTGTTAAGCCTTAAGAGCATGGGTGGTGAATAATATGATTTCATTGATTTGTGTTAAGGCCCCAGCAGTTTTACTCACTGTTGCTTTTGCATTATCAGTGCAAATGTCAACACAGTGAATACTGCAAAAAAATAAAAATAAAAATCTTGGTGTTACTATAAAAATGTTCTTCATCTCTTGAACACCCTGGAGGCATACCATTTTTGCCTCTTAAATATTTTCCCAATCTTTCCCTGCAGTCCAGCTCCATCACCACTACCTCAGATCAGGCCCTCATCATTTCTTACCCAAACTATTAGAAGAGGCTCCACCTTGGTCGCCTTTCCCCTTTCCAATCTATAACTCAGGCTAGAAACTACAAGAGTTATCTTTTCACAGTTGTTTCCCTCCCACTAAGTAAATACATATTGGCCCAGCAGGCATAGCTCAGTGGTTGAGGATTGACCTATGAACCAGGAGGTCATGGTTCGATTCTTGGTCAGATACATGCCTGGGTTGTGGGGCATATGGGAGGCAGCTGCTCAATGATTCTCTCTCATCATTAGTGTTTCTACCTCTCTCTCCCCCTCTCTGAAATAAATAAAAATACATTAAAAATACATATTGAGAGTTTATCATGTCAGACACTGTGCAGGGTGCTGGGGAGATAACATAGAACAAATAGTTCCTGGCCTCCTACGCTCAGAGTATACAAGGGGATAGAAAAAGTATGGGCCACAGATAATCAAGACAGTGTGATAGGAGTGCTTGAGAACCCCTAGAAACCCTAGCTAAGAGTATCTGAGCCTGAAGGGTGGTCAGGGAACACTTCTTGGAGCAAGCAACACTCTGAAACTGTTCACTGGGTAGGAGTGGTGGGAGTATGTGAAAAGCTTTCCTGGTAAGTTGATTATTTCATTTCCTTGCTTAAAGCCCTTTTCTGGGCTTCACCACTACTGCAGGATGAAGTCCAGGTCCATACCATGGAATACTACCATTGTGGTCTCATCTACCATTCCCCTGTATTCAGCCTAAGCTGCTTTCAGTTCCCGCAAACCCCCTCACTCCATCACAGCTCCAGGCCTTTGTATACATGGTTCCTCATCTCCTCCACCCTTCCCACCCACTGGATTACCAGGCAGCTGACTCAGGAGACCTTCCCTGACCCTCCCATGTAGACTTTGTGGCTCCCCGTCCTATACTCCCCACCTCTGCATGCACTTGGACTCCTGTGCACTCTCACATCATTAGAGCTCATTCACATGTGCCTCTAATTCTGGCTTTACTTGCCATTGCAGGTCCTGCCTAGTTCCCACACCCTCACCCCACAAGCATTTTGGGCGCCCTCAGAGTATGTGTCTCCCATGTGCTGGTGGATAAGGCTAGACAGTTACCACCCTCAAACCCCCCAGCTATCTTTTTTCCTTCTCTGCTTTGTAACCTTCCTTTGTCCCTGCCACACCCCATGGAACTATCAATTCTGCTGGATATTGGCACACCCATCAGGCGTCCCATACCTACTGGGAACCACTGACATTCCTGTTGGCATGAGGTCAGCCATTCCACTGTAAGAGCAAGGCGGTGGGGCTGATGGTATCCTCATTGCCTTATATAACCCCACAGATATGTCTAAATCATAAATACCACTCTAACTCAGAATTAACTCTTTTTCTACTGAGCAAAGCTTTGTCTCTGGGTTAGTTCATGGTACCAGTCTCCTTCTCTTAGAAAGCGTTCTTTTAAAAAAAATATTTTAATCTTTATTGTTCAGTTTATTAATTACATTGTTCCTTTTTTTTCCCCTATAGTTTCCCACCACCCAGTACCCATCCCACCCTCTGCCCCTACATCCCCTCCCCCACTGTCCTCTCCCATAGGTGTATGATTTTTGTCCAGTCTCTTGCTGTACCTCCCACACCCCTTTTCTCCCCAAGAATTGTCAGTCCATTCCCTTTCTATGCCCATGATTCTGTTGTATCACCAGTTTATCCTATTCATCAGATTTTTAATTCACTTGATTTTTATATTCATTTGTTGATAGATGTATATTTGTTGTTCATAATTTTTATTTTTACCTTTTTCTTCTTCCTCTTCTTAAAGAATATCTTTCAGCATACTATCTAATAAAAGAGTAATATGCAAATTTGACCATACCTTTGCTACACCCACCAGCCAAGCCCATCAGCCAATCAGGAGCGTGGGGGGTGGCCAAGGCGGCCCGGGCCTGGGGGAGTCAGGGGCGGGGGCATGGCCAAGGCGGCCCAGGCCTGAGGGTGCCTGAGAGGCCTGGAGGGCTGTGTCTGAGGTGGCCAGGGCCTGGGGGGAACCTGGCGTGTGTGGCTGAGACGGCCCGGGCCTAGGTGGGCGTGGTCGAGGCCTGTTGTAGCTGGGGGTGAGCTGGCTGGGGCTAAGGCTCTGGCTGGAGGTGTTGGGGGCGGGGCTGGGATGGAGCCAGCCATCTGCCCCATTGCAGGGTGATGGCTGGGTGCCCAAGGCCTAAAGCCTCGGCCAGAGAGCTCCCAGTATGTGTGAGGGGCCATGTTGGGCTGAGGGATCACCCCCCCCTCAGTGCACGAATTTCGTGCACCAGGCCCCTAGTTTCATATAATATTGGTTGGGCAGTGATGAACTCCTTCAGCTTTTTCCTCTCTGCGAAGCACTTTATCTGACCTTCAATTCTGAATGATAGCTTTGCTGAGTAGAGTAATCTTGGTTGTAGATTCTTGCTATTCATCACTTTGAATATTTCTTGCCACTCCCGTCTGGCCTGCATAGTTTCTGTTGAGAAATCCACTGACAATCATATGGGTGCTCCCTTATAAGTAACTAACTGTTTTTCTCTTGCTGCTTTTAATATTCTCTCTTTGTCTTTTGCTCTTTGCATTTTAATTATAATGTGTCTTGGTGTGGTCCTCTTAGGGTTCCTATATATTGGGGTTCGGCGCACTTCTTGGACTCCTAAGTCAATTTCTTTCACCAGGTGTGGGAAGTTTTTGGTCACTATTTCTTCATATAGGTTTTCATTATTTTGCTCTCTCTCTTTTTCTGGCACCCCTATAATTCGGATCTTGTTATCCTTGAGGTTGTCCCAGAGGCCCCTACACTATCGTCAATTTTTTGGACTCTTTTGTCTTCTTGCTTTTCCGGCTGAGTGGATTTTGCCTCTCTGTATTTCAAATCTTTGACTTGGTTCTTGCGTTCCTCTAGAGTACTTTTAGGTCTTTGTATAATATTTTTTATTTCAGTCAGTGTATGCTTAATTTCTAGTTGGTCCTTTTTCATATCCTCAAGGGTCTCGTTCATATCCTCGTAGGTCTTGTTCATTTCCTCGAAGGTCTCATTAAGTTCATCGGCCTTTTCTAGGAGCCTCTTGAAAAACCTTATAACCGTGGTTTTGAACTCTATGTCCAGTCGTTTTTTTCCCCTCCATTTCTTTCACATATGATTTCTTTCCATGTCTCTGTGTGGTGGCTGCTTTCCTGAGTTGGTCAATTAGCTTTATGTGGTAGATGTCCTCTTAGGGACAGTGGCTCAGCCTCCCCAGTTACCTGAGGTGGATACTCTTGCTGCAGCCCTTTATGGGTTGCATAGTCTTGTTGAAGTTAAGCCTAGATTATTGTTAGCACTAGGAAGGTTTGACCTCCAGGGCAATTGGCTGTGAGGATCAGCTGTGCTCAGGTTGGATGGGTGGAGTCTCTGGGCTGAGCAGGCGGCCTTGATTTCTCATCAGTTCTGCCCTATGCAGCACCTGGGTCTCTGTGTCTGGTGGTATTGGCTGCACGCACCTCTGAGAGAAAGCTGCTGCTGAGCTCTACCAACTGCCGGACAATTCATCCTCTCCCCAAATGAGTCTGCACCCCCAAAGTCTCACCCAGGATTGTAAAACAATGCAGTCTGGTGGTTTTTCAAACGAGAGAGCAAGTCACGAGTCCTCTCTGCAAGCTCACGCGCTTCTGCAGTTCTCAAGTTTACACGCCCTCTCCACAAGCTTGCAGACCTCTGCAGCGCCCAAGTTTCAGCATGCTTCCTTACTGTCCAGTTTCACCCCATATGAGTGTGGGTTCCCCCGACCTCGCCCGGAACTGGGGAATCAGTGCAGTGGGACACCTTTGTCTCCCTCCCCATTCGAGAAAACCAGCCGGGTTTGCAGCCGTCTGCCTTATCCGCTCGCGCTTGCACACGGCTCCAAACCTCTGACTCTGCACGTATCCTTAACTCTGCCCTCCACCGCTTCTCTGAGTCACAGTGTCCTATCTTTACTTTTATTTGTGCAATTTTCACTTAGCCAGCTTTCCAGTGATTCTGGATGATGTTTGTTCTGTCCTTAAGTTGTAGTTTTGAAATTGTTGTGTGGGGCAGCAAGATAGGTGTTTATCTATGCCGCCATCTTGGTTCCTCCCATCAGAAAGCGTTCTTTCCTAATAGCCCCTCATGCAAATATACTTCCCAAGGTTCTGCCCACCAGAGGACCAGATAGGTGTGATCTGCATCAGCTTTAATCTATAGCCTGGAGGCAAAAGATACGTAGGAATTTATTTTTAAAAGTAGATTATATAAACAATATTGATTATAGCTTCATCATTTAAAAATCCAAACAGTTAAAAATTCCCTTACATCCCTCCCCCTATCCTAAAGCTTACTCTGCTGGTAGGCAGTGTTAAATATTTGGTAGAAATGTCCAGATTTTTGCCAAAACCGGTTTGGCTTGGTGGATAGAGTGCCAGCCTGCGGACCAAAAAGTCCCAGGTTCGATTTCTGTCAGGGTCATGTACCTTGGTTTCAGGCACATCCCCAGTGGGCGGTGTGCAGGAGGCAGCTGATCGATGTTTCTGACTTCCCCTCCAGACTTTTGCTCTGTGTTTACACACATATCTGTGGCGGGCATAATATTTGAGAAATTAATTTCCACCACCTCCCTAGATTTCCCCTTTTTCCACTCTCAGGATTATAAAATTCATTTCCTCCTGAGCTAGGTCCCCAGATTAGAAAATGGAATCCACTTCAGATGTCTCTGAGTTCATGTGCCCAAAGCTTATTCACTTAAGGGAAACTTTGGGATTTGAGGAATAGCTCATCAAAGAAAAAGGATTCCCTTGCACAGACTGGATGTCTTGACTAGAAACAAGATAGAAGAAGGAGATCACCTGGAGTAGAAAGAATCTCAACCCTTTGAAGTCCTCCTTACCCAGACTGTCTAGGGGCTGTAAAGACAGGGGAGAAAGACCTGTTGTCTCTACCCTGACTTTTATCAGCTTACCTGGGTAGGCAGGAGTAAGACCCCAGGGAATGGTGGACATGTGGTTGGGCAAGCTTGGAGACACAGGTGATTTGGTCCAAGATCCCTGGCTGTCCACACGTGGCACAAAGCAGCAGAGGCTACTAGGCTTGGCTTCAACCAACTTCACAGCCACTTCCTCTGTCCCGTGCCTGGCACTTATCAGTGTTCTGGAAGACTTGTACACACCTGGAATTAAGTTTCCTCTTAGCCGGATGGAAGCTTAACATAAGCCAGTTGACTTATAGAAACTAACATTTAATTTCTTGCATACCTGAATTTGTGAACTCCAGCCTACACTATTCATGCTTTTGAAACAATTCATTATATACTAGAGGCCCGGTGCATGAAATTTGTGCACAGTGGGAGGGCGGAGGATGTCCTTCAGCCCAGCCTGCACCCTCTCCAATCTGGGACCCATTGAGGGATGTCTGACTGCTGGTTTAGGCCTGATCCCGGTAGGATTGGGCCTAAACGGGCAGTTGGACATCCTTATCACAATCCAGGACTGCTGGCTCCAAACTGTTTACCTGCCTGCCTCCCTGATTGCCTGTAACCGCTTCTGCCAGCCAGCCTAATCACTCCCTAACCACTACCCTGCCAGCCTAATTGATGTTTAATTAGGCTCTCCTGCCAGCCTGTTTGCCCCCCAACTTCCCTCTTCTGCTGGCCTGGCCATCCCTAACTGCCATCCCCTACAAGTTTGATCACCCCAATTTTCCTCCTCTGCCAGCCTGGTCATCCCTAACTACCCTCGCCTGCAGGCTTGATTGTCCACAGCTGCCCTCCCTTGCAGGCCTGGAAACCTCCCAATGGCCCTCCTCTGCTGGCCATCTTGTGGTGGCCATCTTGTGTCCACATGGGGGCAACCCTCTTGTGTGTTGGAGTGATGGTCAATCTGCGTATTACTCTTTTATTAGATAGGATAAAGGCCTGGTGCATGGATGGGGGCCAGCTCGTTTGCACTGAAGGGTGTCCTGGATCAGGGTGGGGGTTCCCTTGGGGCATGGGGTGGCCTGGGTAAGGGGCCTGTGGTGGTTTTCAGGCTGGCCATGCTCCCCTCCCCGCAAGCAACCCAAGCGGAGGCCCTGGGTCTCGGATTAATTTATGTTCTACAATTGAAACTTTGTAGCCTGGAGCAGAGCCAAGTCTTCTGCTCACTCTGTGGCAACAGCCATTTCTGTTTATTTTTATTTAAATTCTCTCATTGAAACTTTGTAGCTAGAGTGGAGGCCTAGGTGCTGGGCTGCAGAAGTTTGGCTTCCTCCATCACCCGGGCAACCCTAGCCTCTGCTCTCTCCAGCTCCGTGGCTGCCGCCATTTCTGTTGGGATTATATATCTTCTATAATTAAAACTTTGTAGCACTGAGTGGAGGCCTAGGCTGGCAAGTGCAGGCAGAAAGCTTGGCGTCCTCCATTGCCAGGGAAACCCCAACCTCCCTCCTGCTCTCAGTGGCTGCAGTCATCGTGGTTGGGGTTTATTTGCATAATTTGCTCCTGATTGGCTGATGGGTGTGACTGTGGGCATGTCTTGATCGGAGGTACAGTCAACTTGCATATTACTCTTTTATTAGATAGGATATATATTTTTTCCCAATTCATGATATATTTAAAAAATTTTCCCACAGCTGTAAATACAGATTTATGTTATTCTTAAATTTCTTAGAAATACATGCTCATAGTAGGAAATTCTAATAGTACTAAAGGAGAAGGCAAAAGTTCTGTCTATTCCCACTTTCTAGATGCTAATAGCTTCTTGAGAGTTCTAGAAATTTTTTATGCAAATAAAGGCATGTATCAATTCTAGATAGCTCTTTTTATAAACAAATACTCTCCAACTGTATATACTTATCTGCAACTTATTTGCTTCTTTAACAATTTGACCTTTTTGTTAAATAAATTACATTATTTAAAGTAGATGTAGTCCTGCTTCATTTCTTTCTGTGATGCTCAGTATTCCATAGAATAGATGTATCATATGTATTTAACTAGGTGATTGGCATAAGTTTCTAGATTTCTAGCTATTATCAATTAAGGGCACCATGGACATAATAATAGCTAGCATTTATTGACCACAGACATCTTTCTTTGCATATAGTCAGTCACATAACCTGTGTAACAGCACAATGAGATAGATCCTATTATTGCCTCTGCTTCATAAATAAAGGAATTAAGTCAGAAAGAGGTCAGTAATTCCCCCCATCACATACTTGATAGGTGGTAGATCTGGGATTTGAACCAGGCAGTCAGGTCCCAACCCTGCACTCTAATATACCACCTGTGCACCTGTGCTAATGTATCTATATAGAATACATTTAAAGCATTGTACTTGCTGGGTCAAAATAAGTGTGTTAAGCCGAAACCGGTTTGGCTCAGTGGATAGAGCATCGGCCTGCGGACTGAAAGGTCCCGGGTTCGATTCCGGTCAAGGGCATGTACCTGGGCTGCGGGCACATCCCCAGTAGGGAGCATGCAAGAGGCAGCTGATCGATGTTTCTCTCTCATTGATGTTTCTGACTTTCTACCCTCTCCCTTCCGCTCTGTAAAAAATCAATAAAATATATTTTAAAAAATAAATAAGTGTGTTAAAAAATTTAAAAATAATTAGTTTTTGGTTTATTAAATGCAGTTATATATTACAATTATATATTTTTGTTATTTAAACTATAAATATCACGAAATTACGGTTTTTTTCTCGAAGTAACACACCACCCAAGTTATGCTCAGTTTTTTGGTGAATTTTGACACACCAAACTCAAAAGGTTGCCCACCACTGCTCTATAACAATATGTGGCTGGTGAGCACTGTACACACAGCACAGCCTTAGAGCCCTAGAGTTACATTCTCAAAGTTGATTGCAGAAAACTATGACATGATGGCCAACAAGTCCTTGGAGCCTAAAAATAGTTCACATTTAGACAGAATGTTGTAGGGGGGAGGTGGAAAGGAATATATAAATTATTTGAGGTTGTGCTTGTATTTAAAAGGCTAAAATACATGTCACTCAATCAAAATTATTTTAAGCAGCACATGGGCTCAAGTGCAACATAGCTGTTACAGAAATACTGAATATTTTTCTTCAATGATACTTCCTTTCAGAAAAAAAAGGTTCCTGAGGAATTCTTTCATCATAATCCTGACGCCGAATCAATTTACAGATTTATTCGACCTTTTTTTATTGCCTTTAAGGTAACAGCGGGATATGCAATAACAACTTTGGTAAGATAGTTCTTCTTTCAGAACTTTATTAAGGGAAACCTATCAAAGGAAGTAAAATTCAAGTGTGTTAAATTTTAATTGAAATGGTCAGAAGATTCTTTCATGAGAAGAGCAATATGCTTCTTTTTAGAATTGAGTGCAGAGCCCACTTGTTTCCTGAGAAGAGAGGGGCTGCTGCTCCTGTGTCCAGAGTCCTTATTAGTATGGGCCTGTTCTCTGCCATAGCCAGGGCTTCATCTCTGAACTCAGTCTGGCCTCTCCCCTGTGTGCTGGACTGGTCTCCCAGAAGCCGTGTCCTCTAAATAAGGCCACAGCCACAGGCTCCCGGGGAATTCAGCTCTAGCCTCCTTTTCGCACTGTACTCTCTTGGTCTCTCAAGATGAGGGTCCCAACTATTTCATCTGCAAGAAGAGAAAATGTCAGCCACCTGGAGAAACAGAATTGGCTGCTCTTTACTTCCATATTTGCAGCTCCTACATCTAACCAACAAGGGGCCCAGTGTGGGACCTCCAGGCCTAGATCCACACCAGACCTGGAGGTGGGCGGTCAGAGTGTGTGACATGGCTTCTCCGTAGGACTCTATCAGTGGTTCTGAAATGGTGGCAATTTTGTGCCTCTTCCCCCACACCAGCTGGGGACATTTAGCAGTGCTTGGAGATATTTTTGGTTGTCACAACTTCATGGGGGTTATGGGGGTTTGTTACTGGCATCTATTGGGTAAAGAGAAGCCAGGGATACTGCTAAACATCCTATATTGTACAGGACAGCTGCTAGACAACAGAGTTATCTAGCCCAA
Source organism: Antrozous pallidus (assembly GCA_027563665.1). Taxonomy (NCBI): domain Eukaryota; kingdom Metazoa; phylum Chordata; class Mammalia; order Chiroptera; family Vespertilionidae; genus Antrozous; species Antrozous pallidus. Next base: position 29,201,178 of record CM050523.1, read on the forward strand.
AATGTCAATAATGCTGAGATTGAGAAACCCTGGCTCCACTGGCCAGACTGCCTGGCAAGTGGCTGTCACCGTGACTCCCTTTGTTTTTCTTAACAGTGGCAAACACTTATGTCTTGATCACCTAGAGTTTGCCACTGTTTGGAGTGCTTTACATCCTTTAACTCATGTAATCCTCATGAGTCTTTACGGCAGGTTTCACTATTATCATCCCATTTACAGATGGGGAAGCTGAGGCTTGGAGCTCTAAAGTACCTAGTCCCAGGTTCCTGCGGTGGCAGTCTAGGGTTGGCTTCCATATAGCCTCTCACATGTGCTCATGGTGAGTGCCCCAGGACTTCTCTCCTCTCTCTGTTTCTTCTAGAACCTTGGAAGAACCAGGGATTGTTTATGTCTATACAAGGAAAGAGAAAAAAATAGTTGGTTGTTTTTTTTGCTCTAATTCCTGACTCCATTTCTGATACCTTTTGTATTTTTTTCTCCAAAGGGCTTAATTGAAGTAATCACTGCAGAAATTATGGACAACCATGACAATTTACTTGTTGAATTTGCATGAAAAATTCTGACACTCCTACAGTGGTTTCTCAGAGCCCTTTCAGTCTTGGGGCCTTCAGACTGAGATGCTTTTGAGTAGTTAGTTTTGCTTAGACATGGAAGCAAAATTGATCATCCAGGAGGACAAGGAGGAGCTGGTGAGTCAAGCTTGGGACCAGAGACAGTTTGTCTGCTCACAGTTTGGGTGAGGGGAGTGCATCTCTAAAGGAGGTCTCCAACAGCCAAGATGGGAAGTTGTAAATGGAGTGAGGGTGGTAAAAGAAGTGAGAAGGGATCTGTTGGATCAAATCCAACTTCACCCCTGAGGAAATACTTACTGTCTCATTAATTATAGGATGCCATAGATTGGCTTTGCCTCTGGTTGTGGGTGCAATAACCTATGCTTTAAACAGTCCATCACTCACCAGTAATTATCACAGGACCAAACTGACAGGTGACCCACAAACACAGTTTCAAACCTGACCTGTAACTGGGCTTGGATGCCACATCTGTGGAGTCAACCAGCCTATGTTCTGGCAGCCCACGGGTACGGCACAGAAGTGGCACATTCTTTCTTGGGCCATTTGCTGAGACCTTGTTATGTACTAGGCACTGTGAGGAACAGAAAAGAAATGTAAGACATAGGCCATATCCACAGTCTAGAGAATTGAGGAGATAAGGTTAAGTTAAAAAAGTTAAAGAGCAGCACATGAAATATCATATATGTCACATATAAGGGATTTGGATGCTCAGAGCAAATAGGAGTTCTGGACAGGGATTCTCCACCAGGTAGATGGATGGTGATAGTGGGGTTCTACATCACACCTCCATGTAGTAAAAGAAGTAGGAAACACAAAGAAGAACAAAGAAAAAAATTAAAAACATACTACTCTACATATTTTTATTATTTTGGTTATCTCCTTTAAGATATTTTCCCCCGTACATACATATGAATATATACACATATACATATTTTGTTACATAAGTGGATTCATGTGACTTACATTTTTATACTTAGCAATAAATAAATTTCTTAGGATCTTTTGTATTTTATTGTGTACTTATATAACTAATCCCTTGTTATTGCCCCTATAGATTACTAACAGTTGTGGCCTATATAATACCATATCATACTCTGTGCACATCCTTTTTTCCTCACATCTGTACTTTTATCCCTAGGACATAGTCTTTAAGTAGGATCAAAGTATATGCACACTTTGAACTACTTTGATATTTATTGACTATTTGCCTTCCAGAAAGGATATATCAACTTAGGCTCTTACTACCTGTCCTATGAGAGTATCTCTTTCACTACATCCTTCCCAACTCTAGGTATTATCTTTTTTAAATTGCAAATTTGGTAAGCAAAAATAATATTTCATTGTGCTGTTTTTTTTCTTTTTTTATTATTACTACACTAGTGGACTGGTGCATGGATTTGTGCACATTGAAAGGAAATGAATTAGAAGAAATATTTTAATATCACTATTCCCCCTTTCTTTATAACAGAAGTATCAGAGATGAAAAAAATTAGTAAAATATATGTGAAAATAATATATGTTGATTAATAAGTAAACAACAACATGGTATAACAACAAAAACATGATATAAAAACAACATTGATAAAAACAATGACTGATAAATTGATTAAATTTATTCTACTATCTCCCTGTATACCACATTAAGAGTAAAAAATCTTTTAGAGTGCTTGACTAAATTGCCTTGTGATGAAGTATTTACAACTTTAATGTGCATGCATGCTCTTCAAACTCAAGAGAAAGCAATATATAACTGACCGTCTAAAAATGGGTTCAGGTAGGAATATTCCTACTCTGTCTAGAGCTTGTCCTTGTGATTTATTAATAGCCATTGCAAATGTTGGCATCACAGAAACTGCCTTCGGATTAATTTAAATAGGAAGCCAGTGTCAGATGGGGTCAGTTGTGCCAATAGTTGGTCTTCAGACATATTCTGTCAATGCTTCCACTTTCAGCTTCAGAATGTCAACAAGAACAACCAAATTCACGATTGACAATGACAGATCAAACACACATGTGTGATTAGCGCCAGCGAGAGCTTTATATGTATCGCGCATGTGCAAGTCAATCTTTATTTTTAGATTGCAAGGGCATATCATATGTACCAGATGGTTGGTCACTTAGCCTTTTATATATAGAATAGACTTTTTTTATAGGCTAATTAGTCATTGATGATTCTCTTTTGACAAATTGTTTATGTGCTTTATTTCTTTTTCTGTCAGAAAGTATATTCCTGCCCGGCTGGCGAGGCTCAGTGGTTTAGTGTCGACCTATAAACCAGGAGGTTACGGTTTGATTCCTGGTCAGGGCACATGCCCGGATTTCAGGCTCGATCCTCATATGGGGCATGCAGGAGGCAGTCAATCAATGATTCTCTCTTACCATTGATGTTTCTATCTCTCTCACCCTCTCCTTTTCTCTCTGAAATCAATTTTATTTTATTTTTTTCCCCTGTGATGAGAACTTTATTTTTTTTAACATTTATTGTTCAGTTTATTAATTACATTGTTTCCCCTTTTTATCCCCCTATAGCTCCCCTCCACCCTGTACCTATCCCACCCTCCACCCTCACCTCCCCCTCCCCAATGTCCTCTCCCATTGTTGCAAGATTTTTGTCCAGTCTCTTGCTGCACTTCCCACAACCCTTTTCTCCCCAAGAATTGTCAGTCCATTCCCTCTCTATGTCCATGTCTCTGTTATATTCACCAGTTTATCCTGTTCATCAGCCTATCAATTCACTTGATTTTTATGTTCATTTGTTGATAGATGTGTATTTGTTGTTCATAATTTATATTTTTACCTTTTTCTTCTTCCCCTTCTTAAAGAATATCTTTTAGCATTTCATATAATGTTGGTTTGGTGGTGATGAACTCCTTTAGCTTTTTCTTATCTGCGAAGCACTTTATCTGACCTTCAATTCTGAATGATAGCTTTGCTGGATAGAGTAATCTTGGTTGTAGATTCTTGCTGTTCATCACTTTGAATATTTCTTGCCATTCCCGTCTGGCCTGCATCGTTTCCTTTGAGAAATCCGCTGACAATCGTATGGGTGCTCCCTTATAGGTAACCAACTGTTTCTCTCTTGCTGCTTTTATTATTCTCTCTTTGTCTTTTGCTCTTGGCATTTTAATTATGATGTGCCTTGGTGTGGTCCTCTTAGGGTTCCTATATATTGGGGTTCGGTGCGCTTCTTGGACTCCTAAGTCAATTTCTTTCACCAGGTGTGGGAAGTTTTCGGTCACTATTTCTTCAAATAGGTTTTCATTGTCTTGGTCTCTCTCTTTTTGTTTTATTGATTTTAAGAGTATTTGATATATATTCAGGGTATTGACTCTGTCTTCTTCTTTTTTTTTTTTTAATCCTCACCTGAGGGTATTTTTTCCATTGATCTTTAGATGGGGAGGGGAAGGAAAAAGAGAGAGAGAAAAAAACATCAATATGAAAGAGACATATCTACTGATTGCCTCCCCCAAGCGATAAGACCAGGGCTGGGCTTGAACCCACAACCAAGTTATGTGCCCTTGACCTGGAGTTGAATCCATCCATGATTCTTCAGTCCGAGGGCTGACACACTAACCACTGAGAAAACTGGCAAGGGCTGTCTATTTTTTACTTTCTGTGATTGATTGATTGATTTGATTATTAATCCTCACCCAAGGATATTTTTCCATTGATTTTTTTTGGGGGGGTGGGTGGGAGGGAAGGTAGAAGAAAGAAGGAAAGACCAGAGAGAAACATTGATGTGAGAGAAACACACTGATTGGTTGCCTCCTGCATGAGCCCTAACCAGGACCTCTGCTGGGGAGAAGCCTGCAACCAAGTATATGCCCTTGACCAGAATCAAACTTGGGACCCTTGGTCTGCAGGCTCTATCCATTGAGCCAAACAGGGTAGGGCTGTATTTCTTATATTACAAATGCTTTGTCCTAGTCATTTGCCATTTAGTTTTTGTTTACTATTTAAGCATTCATAAAGCTAAGATGTCCATGTAGTCAAAGTACTCTGTACAGGCTGTCCAAACCACTGAGCCGGAGGTGGCTGTGACTAGAGGCAGGGAGGCCCATGCGGCCCCTGTGCTGGTACAGAGGTGGCAGGACAAGACTTGCAGTCAGGGCCAGGCTGGGCAGATTCTAGCCAGAGTGGGGAGGTGATCAAGATGTGACTTGGGTGGGGAAGTGAAGAAGGAGGGGGAGTCTGGGGTGACTCACAGGATGCTGACCTAGACAACAGAGTGAGCAGGTAGAGGGCGAGCCAGAATCAGGAATATAGGAAGCGGGGCAGGGGGCAGAGATTGTTATAATTCCCTTTGGGATTGTTGACGGAGGCTCTTGCTGGAGAGAACTTGGTATTTGGATCTCTCAGCCTGGCCTGATTTTTGTCTTGTGTCAGCTCAGAAAGGCTTTTTCTGCTACGGAATTATATAGTCACATAAATTCTCTCAAGTACTTTAATGTTTTTTGTTTTTGTTATTTTATATTTAACTTCTAATCTAGACAGAATTTGTGGTATTTTGGTGAATTGTGACAGTTAAGGATTTAATTATTTTTTCTGAAGTCATGTATGATTAAAATATCTATCTTTGCCCTCCTGATCTGAAATACTACCAGTATCTTGTAATTCGCTCCCATGTTTATCTCTCTGGGTCTGCTTTCGGTCTCTCTGGTCTGGTCTGTTCCAGTGAATTGTTTGTTCCATCTGTTTTGATCACATTTTCTTTAAATATATCTCAATGGGTGCTTGGGTAAGATATATATTTCATCGTGCTTTTTTTCCTCTCTCTCTCAGAATTTTCTTTGCTCTTTTAGGATAGACTTCAGAATCGTTATGCCAAGTCCTGCTCCCCTGGACTGAACAGTGGGAGCTGGAAACAGTTGACCTCAGTTGGGCTTTTTAAAAATCGTAAGTACAAACATTCTAGAAGCTGTATTTGGTGGGGCTGGACTTTCCTCTTGGTTCAGACTGTTTAGGAAGAAGCCCCTCACTGCCGTTGACCTCCACTTGGGGCAGTCCCCAAACTCTGGCCCAAATAGTCCTATGGATCCCCAGAGTCCCTGTGTTCATACTGCTATGGCCACCACATCCAGCCATAGCCCCCCTATAGCCAAGCCAGGCTTTACTGGATTTTCCTGTCCATCTTGCAAGGTCCCTGCCTCCGGCCAGTGTTTTCTCTAAGCCTGTTCTCCTCTAAGGATTTCCTATTGGTTAGGTCTGGGGATCTTTTCCTAATCTGTACTTAAATGTGTTATACCAGAAGGAATTCTTCATAATTGCCAGCATCATGTTAGCTTTTTCCTGGTTGCTTTTGTGCATGCATGTTTTCCCTATTTCACATTTGTTACATTCTTTCTTATTCAAGTGATGTTTTCAGGATAGTTTTTATTGAGTACTAGTAAACATATAGTAAATTCACAGTTCCCAATCACCTATCTCAGTGAATTTTTCCATATGTGTACACTATATAACGACCAGCCTGAGCAAGGTATTTCTTTTCCAGTTTAGAAGTTGTTGGTGAGCCGAACCAGTTTGGCTCAGTGGATGGAGCATCGGCCTGCGGACTCAAGGGTCCCAGGTTCGATTCCGGTCAAGGGCATGTACCTTGGCTGCGGGCACATCCCCAGTTGGAGGTGTGCAAGAGGCAGCTGATCGATGTTTCTCTCCCATCGATGTTTCTGACTTTCTATCCCTCTCCCTTCCTCTCTGTGAAAAATCAATAAAATATATACTTTTTTAAAAAGTTGTTGGTGGGAGGTTGGATGGAGAGAGAAATCATGAGTATGCCCCCAGGAAGCCATATTTTTCTAGAATTATCTTTAAAGGGTGTTAAAGAGTGAGCCAAATGTCAAGTTTGTATAGTGGTGTGGGGAGCAAAATGATTAGGAGCAGTGGGTCATGTTCCAATCCTCCCCCTTTACTAGCCATGGGACTTTTGTACCTCAGTTTTAGCAACTGTAAAATGGGTGTAGATAGATGATAGCTCCTACCTCACAGGGTTGTCATGAAGATTACATGAGGCAGTACATGTAAGTGCACAAAAATTTTTAATTGTTTTTGTTGTTATTAATCAAGAGGAGGAGGAGGCGGCAGTGGTTCTTAATGAAAGGTATGCATCAGAATCACCTGGGGCACTTTCGCAAAATACACAAGCTCAACCTGGCCAGATGTACTGAGTCAGAATCTAGATTTTAAATTCCTCTCCAGGTCATTCTCTTGCTTATTAATAGTTAAGAGCCACTGGGCTGGACATGGCTGTGAATGGAAGCAGGCCAGCCAGTGGGTGGCTCCTGTGGTAGTGAGGGCTAGAGGGGATCCTGTGGTAGTGAGGGCTAGAGGGGATCCTGTGGTAGTGAGGGCTAGAGGGGATCCTGTGGTAGTGAGGGCTAGAGGGGATCTAGCAGGGCTGATTCAAGTCAGAGTGGCAAGGTGGCCAAGATATGGTGGCTTTGAGTAGTGGAGCAAGGAAGCAGGGCAGGGAGGGGGGGAGAGTCTGGGGTGACTCACAGGGTGCTGACCCGAACAATAGAGCAAGCAGGGGGAGGATGCCAGATGGGGAATGAAGGAGAAGAGCAGCGGGCCATAGACTGTTATAATTCCCTTTGGGGTTGTTGAATGGAGGCTCCTGGTGGAAATCAGTTAGCATTTGAATCTCTAGGCCTGGGCCTGTGGTGTTTTTCAGGGAATCACTGGTATGAAAGAGATAGATAAAGCCATGGGCCTGGTCATTGAGTGAACATAGAGGACAGAAGAGGGCCAAGTTCACAAGTATCCTCTTGTGAACCTTCATTCACTTCTTATTCTTTCTCTAGAAATAGAAAGTGCTTCTTTCTCATGTAATAACCTCCTTGCTGAGGACTGTGGAGGAATGAACTCATCTTCTCACTTGAAGATGAATATTGACTGTGGGTCACTTCCTTTCCTCATAGGTCTCAAAGTTTTCCACATCTTCTGATGGAGGAGCTTCATCCTTATCCATCAGTATTCTCAGATCGGACATTCAGTTAGGGGCAGAGTCCTATTTTCTGACATCCCTTTACCCGCAAAGCTGTCACACACACTCAGCATCTGGTGGATGGCTTCTTAGACTATGACTCTCTTCAGGTGCTTGAGATCAACCAGTTACTCTTTGGTAAGAGTTTCACTATCTCTTCCAGAAACTTTGCAACTAGAGGTGTAATAGGACTAATGAAAGGTGTTGCCTTCCTAAGGGAAGGTGAACCTGGAATGGATTATTAATTTGCTCACTCTAGAACATCCCTGTCCAGTAAACCTTTCTGCATTGCTGGAAATGTTTTTCTGTACGATACAATACCATAGCCACTAGCCACAAGTAGCATTTAGTATTTGAAATGTGGATAGTGTAATTAAGGAACTAGATTTTTAATTTTAATTTTATTTTTTGTTAATCCTCACCTGAGGATATTTTTCCATTGCATTATTATTATTGTTATTTAGAATGTCCTTTCTTTAATCAGAGCAAGGCAATCATGGTTAACAGAGCATGATTAATATTTCTTATAATTATACCTAGTCCCTAACATTTCCCCACTGCTGTTTCTATAGTCTCATATCTATGAAATTAGTTTGAGATGCAAGTCTCATCCTGCTGGACTCCATTTACTTCTACCTGGAAAGTAGTTCCCCAGGGATGGAATACAATAAATGCAGGATTCCCATTGCTTTTTATGAGAAAGTGGAAGGGATTGAGGGAGAGGGAGAAAGAAGAGGAGAGAGAGAGAGAGATGAGAGAGACACACTGATTGGTTGCCTCGTGCCGGGAATTGAACCTGTATCCCAGGTACATGCCCTTGACCAGGAATTGAACCTGTGAACAGGCTGACACTCTAATCACTTAGCAACACTGGCCAGGGTTAGATTTTTTATTTTAATTAAAAGTTAAATTTAAATGGACAAAGAAAAGCAGATACTATTAGGTTGCATTTACTGGATCAATGAGATATAGGGACACTGGGACTGATACCCCACTTGCTGCTCCACTATCAATACTTCCCAGAGGTACCTTTGAAAATGGGTCTTTGAAGTCAAATGGGCTTTCCTTCTCTCACCTCTCTAGGCTTTGCCCTTGTTTTGCCTCCCCAAGAAGGCAGGTATCTACAGCTTCCCTCTCCCGCTCCTCCCGACCCTTGCTTGCCCCACTCCTTCCAAGGACAAGACAAGTGCCTGGCCTTTCCTTATGCTCTGCCACCCTCTCTCCCTATTTGTTATTCTGTTCATGCCACAGCAAACCCCACTTCCTCCAAGAAGGCTTTCCAGACTCCTGCGCCTTCTGGGTGAGCCAATTCTAGGGCCCTGTAGAGATTCCATTGGCTGCCCAGTTGTTGGGGAGGTGGCAGGGATGGATCTTAGGAAGATGTAGCGTAGGGATGGATATGTGTCAGCTAACTGCCCCTTAGACTTTCTTCTCCAGCTACATCTTCACTCCCTGAGAGAAATAAATCTCATGCCCCAACTACCACAGACATGCATACCGATACATAACACCAAAGCAAGTGTTTTGTAGAAACAGTACTTGGCTACTTTCCATTTCTTTATTTTAAAGAAAAATACTGGTTGTGACCCATTACCAACACAGTAATGAAGCACAATGCACAGGGCGAAAAATGCAGATCATTGCTGCTCAGAATAGCTCCAAACACAGGCCAAGTGACCCTTTCCAGACATCACCCTCTAGGCTCCTCAAAGAGCTGGCAGATGACGGCTCTGGAAGCCTTGTGCTCCTGATGGCAGTCCACCTGGTGATGCTCTCTCTGCTCTCTCCTTGGAGTCTCCTCTCAGGGCCCCGGGTAGTTGTGCCATCAAGTGGCCATGGTCACAGATGCTGTCTCATGCTGTGACAGGAGTGAGGAGTCTCTAAAGTACTCCAGACATCCGAGAGAAAGATGTCAGGTCTGTGCCGCAGGACTGAGTATCTCAGCCCTCTTGGTGAGGGTCCTCATGGAAGCAAAGCTCCCAGGCCTAGTGGGAGCTCACCAGTAGCATCCTCTGTGGGGCTACAACCAGCAGGAAGACCAAGACATGGAGCTCCTGCCTGCAGCACCACAGCAGAGACATCTGACCAGCCAGAGGATGGAGGACAAATACATCTAGGGAGCATTCCAGGAGGGAGTAAGCTTCGGAATCCCCTTTTCCTTTGGACTTTAGTCTTGAACTGGGAGTTACTGAAACAGAACCCACTGAAATAACTACATCAAACCCCTGCATCTAAACCAGGTGTTTTACCCTTCTGTTGGCATTTATTTATTAGCATAGTATCCTAAGAAGAGTGGCTCTTAACACATTGCAGAAGAAAAGAAATGACCTGGAAGGGTGGTGGCAGTAGATAGCTTTTAGAGACGGGCTTGTAAGCAACAGGAATATGAAGGCCATGGAGAGGAAGAGAAACAGTAAGAAGGAAACATAATGACATTATTGTCTAGTTCCATAGAGAATGCCCATAACAACACCAGTGGAAAAGGATTTTTTTTTAAGGTGTTGGGGAACTGTGTGCCACATTGTGGCAAGATTTCCCTTTAAATTGGCCAAACAGTGTTTTGGCAATTGAAGTTTCACTTTCCAGAAAAAGTAATTCGTGAGCATTTCAGTGATTCGGTATACTTTCAGTGCTATTGAGCTGCTCCTAATTAGGGCTAGTCATACCCCTCATGGGTATGAGGCAGGCTGTGCTCCCATGTAATGGAGCAAGATCTCCCCACCCCCTTCACCCTCATGCTCTAGCCAGCCTCACAGTGTAAAAACCATCCATTATTGTTGGAGTTTTTTTGTTCACCAATGTGAACTTGGAAATAAATTCTTTCTACTCTGAAAGCTTGCTGACAGTGGCTTCCTGATGCACTGATAGGTGTAGAGTGGGGACTCTGAGCTGGAAACTCCCCGGGGATGGCAGGCCTGGGTCGGGTGGCCTAAATGACCAGAGGGCAGGACAAAGCCACTGAGTATTTGGGTTGGGGTGTGCTTGGAGGATGAATTCTCTCTCTTCACTTCTTTGCCTGGGGCAGCCCCCTCCCTGAGGCAGGGCCTGGTTTCCTTTCCTTTGGTAGCCAATCTTTTCCTGGGTCCCTGGCCACCTGATCTCCAGATCTGCTTCTGTGACTTATATCAGGTGACCACAGGGGTGTTCCAGTCAGTGAGGAGACCTTAAAGAAAAGTCAGATATTTCTGATGCAGATATTATTTATTCTACACCATCTGAGAAAACGAGCATTAAGTAGAAGGTAATTGGGTTGGAGATGTGTCACTCCACTAGGATGTTTCTATCTTAATAGATTATTATATAGTACAGCAATTTTCAACCTTTTTCATTTCATGGCACATATAAACTAATTACTAAAATTATGCGGTACTCCCAAAATTGTTTTATTTTTTGTTGACCCTAAAAAAAAAGGTATAATTTTGATTTGTTCACACTGGATGACTATTGTGTTAGCTGTTGTTACTTTTTTATTTGCCAATCTAAAGGAAAAGAGGTCAGTGCCCCTGAGTAGAGTCAGTTATTGCATGTTTTAAAAATTCTTGCAGCACACTGGTTGAAAATCACTGATACAGAATGCATGCATAGTGCATTCATTACACATCCTTCTGTTGATACTTGCAAATTCTGTTTTGATTACAAAATGATGAAACTGTTTTTCCTAATGGGGGAGAAGAGCAATATTAAGCTAAGGCATAATATCAGAAGTCTGTCTCAAAACTTCAAAGGTTTGCAAAGCCATTCCTTGGTATGTCCCCAAGGCCAGAAATGGAGCAGGGCTTGGTTAATTGGTGGTTCTAAGAAACTGACCAACGGAATTCTTTTCTTCAGTAGGAATAAAGTAAGGTAAGGGGTAGAAAAAGCCACCCAACCTTAAGCATTCTAACTAGTAGAGGTTAGATTATGATGATAGGGTCACAAATGATTTTAATGGGTTAAAGTGTAAAAAGGGTCAAAGTATAAAAGGACAGATGAGCTTACATGATACCTGGTGTGCAATCCATTCATGTTAGAACGCCCAGAAGGAATGAAGTCCAGAAGTGAGCAGTGATTGTAGATGAAGTCCGGCCAGCATAGAAGCTGCTTGTTTGCTTCGTTATTAAAGTCTATTTTGAGCAAGGGGATGAGCAGGGCGAAGACAGGCTTTCTGATAGGGGAAGATGTGGAGTGTTAATGCCAAGGGGAGAAAGAAAAGTTCCCAATTCCCATTTGTTTCCAACTCCTCCTCCCTTGAGAACAGTCCTCAAATGGGAGAAAATAACACAGGTCATATGGGGTGAATGAGGCTCCCAAAAGTAGGAGATATGTTAGTGGAATCCCCAACCCTCCTGGGTGCACCTTTCACATTCCCCACCTGTCACGTTCATCCAGATTGACTAGCACCCCTGCATCAGCATTTCTGGGGAGAGGTGTGGTCTAACCAGAGACACATCCATTTACTAGTCTTAGATTTAAACACCGATAAGGAAACTGAAACTTGTCTTGTTAAGCAGTTAAAAATAAATAAATAACAGCTCTAGGCTACAGATGACACAGCCCTGGGAGGGACAAGTGAAATGGCTTTGGGGTGACAAAGTGAGGATCCAAACCAGTCTTGTTAGGGTGGGAAAAGGAGGGAATTTTACAAGGGAAAATGTAACATTTTATATTTGGATTTAACAAAATTACTCATCCAGGTACATAGATGGGTTTGGAGGAGCCCCAAGAGACTGGTTTTCCACAGACCAGACTATGGACCCAGGACAAAGGAGGGGATGCAGCCCTTTTTCTTAGTCCACATGGATGTCCAATGTGGGGCATTGGGTCTTGGAGACTAACCAAGTTGGAAGCATTGAGGGCAGGCCATCAGGAGGGAGAGGGTCTGCAGACAGAGAAGTGGATGATGAGGCAAGGGCCTTCAGCTGGGGGTGGAGAGGTGCATCCAGATAACTGAAGAGCCACCTGAGGGTGAGGAGGGGCCAATTATGTATTTCCACAGGGTGGGTCACCTGAGAGCAGGCCTGGATTCCATCTGCAAAAGATGCCCTGGGTCTTCCCTGTCAATGGAAGGTTTGAACAATCTTGGGAACATCTCCGAGGGCACTGCAGAGCTTGCTAAGAAAGTGGCCTGAGGATGCTGAGGTGCCTTCCCTCGACATCCCTTTGCCCCATAAGGAGTCAGCACTTTGTAGCATCAGTAAAGGGTTCAAGTCCTGCTTCTGTCACTTTGCATGTGACCTTGGCAAGTTACTCTCTGCACCTTGGTCTCTTGATTAAAAATAAGGATCATTAGATTCCACAAAATAAACTGTTGAACAAAACAGATCCAAAGACATATAAGCATGGAACAGACTGTAGAATTTCAGAGGGAAAGTGGGGATGGGAAGCGATAACCCAAAGAACTTGTATGCATATATGCACAGTCCATGGACAGAGACAGTAATGTGAAGGCCTAAGGTAGGGGGTGAGGGTGGGCTAAAAGGGGTCAATGGGGGAGGGTAGAGGGGACATATGTAATACTTTCAATAATAAAGATTTAAAAAATAATAGGTATCATGGCAGTAGCATGGGGCTTTCATGAGGTTTAGAAGAATTAAAGCAAGGCACTTAAAATGGCGCCATGCCTGTGGTAAGGGTCATGTACTGGATAGCTGCTATGATTGTCCCCGTCCCCGTCATTGTCACCACCACCACCACTGACTTATCACACAGTTACTGGGCTCTGTGTGCTGGGACAGTAGAGAAGAGTAGGTTGGATCCTTGCCTTAAGAAGTCACAGCCCATTGTGGAAAGTGGAGAACTGTGACATGTGGAGAAGGGGCTTGGGCAAGGTTCCTGGGGGAATGGGGGCGGCTGTGTGGCCTGGGACCTCCTTCCTTGGAAACCAGTTCCTGAAACTGGGTCTGGGCTCCACAGCATTTTCAGGCATCTCAGGGCTGCTGTCTCTCTGGCAGTTTGCTGTGGGGGTGGCTGTGCATGAGATGCCTCTTTTGTACCCCAAGAAAATGCTAGGAATGGCCAGTCCAGCTGGGCAGGTTTGAGGGTGCCGGGCCCTGCCTTGGGGCCTCTCAAGCACAGCTGGGACCCATATTCCTTAGCTTTAGGGCCCAAACACTAAACCTTCCTATGCACACCCTTTCTATGCCTGGCACTGTGCTGGGCGTCCTCCGGTGGTGTCACGCACATCATATCTTGGGAGGTGTTAGGTCATCGACATTTTACAGCTAAGTAAACAGGCTGGGACATTAAGTGTCTCAGAAAGAGCAGAGCTGGAACTTGAAGCCAAGGTTTCCAAGGCCAAAATCAGGTGCCGTTTCCACACCTCATCCTGTTCAAGACCAGAGGTGACTCAGCTGAGAACCCTGCCCTCAGGAGGAAATGGAACCAGAGATCTAATATCTGACCACCTAGCCCCGGGAAGGGCCAGAAGCGATCTGAGAGTCCTACCCTTCCAGGCCCGTCAGCGGCTCCTCAAATCCCTGTCTACTCACAAGACCTTCCTCACAAAGCCAGTACTACTTGCCAGTACTCAGGGGACCTTTCCTGCAAAGTGGTCTCTGCTGGCTCACTCTTTATGGAAACATTTCTCACCCAATGGTCATTTTAGAGAAGGAAGACAGTGGTTTAGAAAAAAATGTTTTTAAGCAGTGGTGACTCCCGCGGGGCGCCCCCTTTCTCCCCCCCACACACAGAAAACTATTATTTTGGAACAGCTTTAGGTTCACAGCAGAATTAGGAATGTACAGAGATTTCCCATATACCCCCTGACCTCAGACATACACAGCCTTCCCCATCATTAATATCTTCTACCAGATCATCGTCTTTGCTACGATTGATGGATCTTTGTGGTGACCTTTTCCCCCAAACTTTATCTTTACATGCTTAACATTGAAAACAGTTACAAGGGGAAGTATTCTGTGTGAAGAGAGGCTGGGGGAACCTGTTTCTTGACCCCCTCCTATCCCCTCACCCAGATTCTGCAAAACCAGATGTAATTTATGACCCCTGCTCTGAGGTGTGGAGAGTTAACCCTACTCTTTGTCAATGAGCTCTTCACCAGGTCTCTGCTACTAGAATTTAAGGTCCAAGTAGCAAGTTTAAAAAAATATATAGTAAAATATAGTAACGTAAAATTTACAATTTTAACCATTTTTAAGTGTACAATTCAGTGGCATTAAGCACATTCATATTGTTCTGCACTCATCACCACCACCTATTTCCAGAACTTTTTCATACCAAACTGAATCTCTCTACCCATTAAACAGTAACTTCCCCGCCCTCTGCCTCCCAGTTCCTGGCAACCACCATGCTACTCTGTCTCTATGGATTTGTCTATTCCAGGAGCTCATATAAGTGGAATCAACCAATACCTGTCTTTTTGTGTCTGGCTTATTTCACTTGGCATAATGTCTTCAAGGTTCATCTATGTGGTAGCCTTTGTCAGAATTCCCTTTTTTGAGATTGAATAATATTCAATTGTATTACCTTGTACTTGTAGCTAGACAATTGAGTTGCTCCCACCTTTTGGCTATTGTAAATAATGCTGCTATCAACATTGCTGTAAAAATACCTATTCTAGTTCCTGATTTCAGTTCTTTTGGGTATATACCCAGAAGTGGAATTGCTGGTATATAATAATTCTACGTCTAATATAGATATATAATTCAGTTGAGAGAGAGAGGGAGAAAGAGAGAGGGAGAGAGAGGAACATCAGTTGGTTACCTTCTACATGTGTCCCAAATGGGAATCAAACCTGCAACTTGGGTATGTGCACTGACCAGGAATCGAACCTGCAACCTTCTGGCATATGGGATGATGTTCCAGCCAACTGAGCCACACTGGCCAGGGCTATGTTTAACTTTTAAAAATATATATATATTATTGGTTTTTTACAGAGAGGAAGGGAGAGAGATAGAGAGTTAGAAACATCGATGAGAGAGAAACATAATCAGCTGCCTCCTGCACACCCCCTACTGTGGATGTGCCCACAATCAAGGTACATGCCCTTGGCTGGAATCAAACCTGAGACCCTTCAGTCCACAGTCTGACACTCTATCCACTGAACCAAACCGGTTTCGGCTATGTTTAACTTTTTGAGAAGCTTTCATACTGTCTTCCACAGAGGCTGTACCATTTTACATTCCCACCAGCATTGCATAAGGGTTTCAAATATCTACACATCCTCTCCATTGTGGCAAGTTTTTTAAAATCTCTTATTCATGTTGTATCCCTAGAGACTAGGATAGTGCTCACACAGCACATAGTAGATATTCAATAAATATTTGCTGGGTTGAATGAATGGGAGGCCTTGGTCTCTAGACAGCTGTATTGGAGCCGTTCTACCTGAAGCTGGCACCCAGTCAACAGATCCATCCCTTTTTAGTCCCTACTCAGTTCTAAGAGACCCGCCCTTTTGATATGGGGTAAGATACTTAGAGTAAGTAGTGGCACTAAAGGGGCAGTGGTGTACTATGGAGTCAGGGAACCCACGTGCTACCTAGCATGGGATAATTTTCAAACTTTGGGTCTTTGTCTATTTGTAGCTTGTGTGACCAATTTTTAGTGGTTAAAATTAGCATTTATGAAATAAAATGATATGAATAAAAGTACCATATTGTGAAACTTTTTTTGTATGATATTTGTGTGCCATGTGTAATGAATCACAAAGCATTTGAAAAACATTGTTGTATAAGATCTGCCTAAAGAATTCTCCATGGCAGGGGGTTAACTACCTTACAAGAAAGCCCACACTAACTGAGTAGAAACCAATCAGCATGTAAGATCTTTGCTTTGAGGCCCTACTGTGTCCCTAAACCTGTAACAGGCATTGAGATAAAGAGGAATAAAGGATGCCTCCACGAGTTTAATGGTGAACAAGAAAGAGGACAGCCTGCTGTGGGCAGGATGGGGAGAGGAGAGACAGGGTACATTGCCTGGGGAGTCCAGGAAGGATGTTGGAATGGGTCTTGAAGGATAAATAGGCGTTTGCCATCCTCTATTGAGAGAAAAGCTTATAGGAAAGTATGGAGATCAGAAAGCAGATTATGTTAAAAAAAAAATAGCAAAGAGGCTAGTGTGCCTGGAGTCCAGGGTTCTTAAGGAAGGCAGAGTGAGGGAGGCCAATTTGAGGGAAAGAGGCAGGAGAATAGGTGATGATCAGATTGTGAAAGGTCTTGGCTTAGATTTTCACCCTACAGCCAGAGGGGTGTCATTTAAATATTAGAAAACAAATACGTGTCAGGATGTGTGCTGGGCTCTGGGGAATTGGGGTGAATAAAACAGAGACTTCACCTTGAGAAGCAGATCCCTCCAGTGTGGAGAGAGAGCAGGAAATTAGACACACGGTAGTAGAAAGTGGGGTGAGTGGGGTGACAGAAAATAACAGGGTCCAGTGAGAAAGGGTGGAAAGGAGTACCTAGTTTAGACCAGGAGGGGAGGGAAGGCTTCTGGGAGAAATGATGTTTAAGTTGGAGCTTGCTGGCAAGAGCCTTCTCAGCAGAGGAGACAGCACAGGCAAAGATCAGGAGGTGGAAGACCTGAAGCAAGTGGCAGCTGGAAGAGGGAGGCTGAAGTGGCAGAGTCAGCCTGTGGAGGGGCCAGGGACTGGGTGGGGGTGAGCCTCAAGTAAGGATTTGAGGTTTTCTACCACATGCAGTGAGGAGTCATTGGAGGGTTTTGGGTGTTTTTTAAATCCTCACCTGAGGACATTTCCCCATTGATTGTTTTAGAGAGAGTGGAAGGGAGAGAGGGATAGGGAGAGAAAGAAAGAAACATTGATGTGAGAGAGACACTTTGATTGGTTTCCTCTCTTGGGCACTCTCACTAGGGCCGGATTGGACCTGCAATCCATGTACGTTCAATTCCTTGACTGGGAATTGAACCTATGACCCTTTATGCAATGGCTGATGCTCTAATCTCTGAACCACACCCGCCAGGGCAGTTGGAGAGTTTCAAGCAGGTGTGTGTGTATGTGTGTGTGTGTGTGTGTGTGTGTGTGTATTGGGGAGGGTGTGATTTTTGTTTTACCATGAAAGGAAGAAGTACATTCAGAGACAGGAGTCCCAGAGGAATAGGAAGGAAAGGACAATGTGAAGGCTGTGAAAGCCGCCCTTGTTTTCTATGGATTCCAGAGCTTGGCTGTTTGGAGAAGATTGGTGGTGCCCAGAGGATGAGACACCCGGGGGAGCATTGGCATGATCTGCCTCCATGCTGTAAGGGAAGGCTGGGAGGAACCGGCAGGATGATGGGGTAGGGGTTGGGGGTTGGAGAGACTTATTCTCCTGGGCTCCTTTTCCTGATGCCTTCTCTTCACTTAAGCTGGGCTTCTAGTCAGATGCCTGTTCCCACCTCTGCACCTTTGTTCAGGCTGTTCCCTCATCCCAGAACACCATTCCCGCTCCTTTCTCTTTCTTCCTAACCTAAGGCAGCCCATTCCTCAAGGCCCAAAGGTGAGCCCACAACATGTGCAGGGCTTTCCTCACCATTCTAACTGCCCTTCCCTGCCAAGCCCAGCCCTGTGCCATCCGTGCTAGCAGGGGAGGGAAGAATGGTGTCATGCAGCATGAGCTGTGGCTGCACAGACGGAGCTCCTCTTCAGCTCCAGCTGGGCCAGGATGAGAGAGAGTCTTCCCCACTGAGTGACCTCACAGTTGCCTCCCATGCTCCTGGCTTCCAGTGAGAGGCACACATGGTCGAACCCCGAACAGTGGTCCCAGTCAGCATGAGACCAGCAGTGAGGCCCCCAGAAGGGGGTTCTGATGTCCCACATGGCTCCCTCCCTCAACACAGCTGGGCTGGGGGCATAGAGTCCTGAGTTAAAGGACCTTTTAGGTGTCCCTATGGGACTTGCTGATTGCGAGGGCTTCACTTACCCCAGGGGACAGCTTCTAGCAAGCAGATTCTGTCCCAGGCACACTAGTTTCTGCCTAGGGTGGGAGGGGGTGCCAATGCTGCCTTCTCACCTACTGGGCAGCTGGGCTGCCCAGGAGGATCAGTCACCACTGATGTCTAAACTGCCCCACTTCTAATTATCCCAGCCACATGTGGAGTTACTCATGTGGGAAGCAGCCCAGTTAGGGCAGAGCCTTCTGCCAAAATCTTTTGATTGGGATTCATATTAGACATCCTGTTTGTACTATCCGGGGAAAGTATCTGCATACAGGACCTTTATGTCCCATTCAGTAGTCAGGCAGGCCTATATAGTAAGGCCTCCCCTGACCCCAGTCTCTGCAGGTCTTGTGTAGGATGATTGCTTCCTTCTCTGCCATGTGCCCCAGAGCTTTTCACAGTTCATTTATTACATGCCATAAAGTTTGCATTTTAAGTTTAGCCATCCCACGTTTTCCCTCCAAACATGATGAAAATCCATCATTATTGTACAATGCTGAGGCATGTGAGCAGAAATAATTGCACTTGTAGGTTTTATTTCTCCTTGGCTCCTGGGTTAATGTTACTATCTGTGCCATGCTCAGGCCTGGGTTCCATGTCCGCCTGACTTCCTGCACCTCCCCTACCACAGCCTTGTGACACAGGTCTAATTGCTTAATTGTCTTCACCCGAACTGGGCTTTAGCTCTCAGAGGACACCAACTGTATCTTTTTATCTCTGAACCTGGCACATGAAGTCAGTGCGCCACAAGTATTTGTTGAGTGTACATATATATATATATGAATTTTAAACTTCCTAAGGGTGAAGACGGTCTTTCTTACCAATTCCACATTTCAGCCCAGCCTAGGGCTGATGGGTTGGCCAGTTGATGGACTGCTGGAGAGTCACCTGGAAAAGTTTACCAGATCAAACTGGATTTTGATCTTCAAGAAAACAAACCCAAGGTTTGACTCTCCCAAAATACCTGGTGTCTTCCAGTGAGAGGCCAGACCCTATCACACGTGAGCCATCATCCTGAGCAGTGGGAAGGTGGTGCAGTGCTGTGGGAAAAATAATATTAACTTGGTAAAAAAAAAAAAAAAAAAAAAAAAAAAAAAAAAAAAAGCCAGGAGAGAGGCTTTGCATGGATCAGTGGTGATCAAGTGCCATGAACTGAAAAGTAGATAATCAGTTCTCTGCCCCAAGGTTCAAGCCCAGAAGGAAGAGGGAGGAAAGGAAAGAAGGGAGGGAGAGAGCCTAGACTTGGAAGCTAGATCATAACGGATCTGAATCCCCTTTGCACCTTCTTTAATTGTAGAAATATAGACACGGTATTAACCTGTCTGAGCAGTCCCAGTTTCTGCATCTGTGGGATGAGAATTAGATTAATGTCTGTGATGGGCCCCACATTGTTCTTGGCACATGGTAGACAATAAATAATGGGAATTATTGGATGGCATGTTTTGCATGCCTTATCAGTTTGGTTGTAGCTAACATAAGCCAAAAAGAAAGCTACTTGTTAGAAGAATCCTGTCCACTGACTTAATTAAGTAAAGGTTGACTCAGACCTCAGGAAGGCCTGGGTTTTCAGTAACAGGAAGGCTGCCTTTGGGTATAGATAGTGCCAGCCTCCTTGTGTGATCTTCAGACGGAGTCCCATTGGCTGGGTTGGATTCAGTGCTGACAGTCCTACTGGGAATTTAGGGAAATGGAGTTTTGCCTCAGAAGGCATCTGAAACCCCTTCCTAAGTGACCTTTTGATGAACTTTTATTCCTTAGCATTCTATCATGGCCAGGGGTGGAGATTTAACATTAAAATGAGACAGGAGATGTTTGGCTAGATATGTTCCAAGCATGTTTGGGAACTGCATGTACTCCTTTGGAAATCTGTGCCCCTGAACCTACCTAACTCTCTCCAAACCCCAACTTTCCTAACTCCCCAGAATTGGGGAGAAGGGATCTTTAGAGCATAAACTTGTCATCTTTCATTCCTTGGCCAAAGAATAAAGTTTTTGATCTGCTTTACTGAACACAGTTTCGTTCTATTGGTGTTAGCAACATTGGTATTAGCAATCCCTTCCCCTCCCCTCCCCTCCCCTCCCCTTTCCTCCCTTCCCCTCATTTCAGTCTATTGGTGTTAGCAACATTGGTGTTAGCAATCCCTTCCCTTCCCCTCCCCTCCCCTCCCCTCCCCTCCCCTCCCCTCTCTTGACCTCCCCTCTCTCGCCCTCCCCTCCCCTCTCCTCCCCTCCCCTCCCCTCCCCTCCCTTCCCTTCCCCTTCCCTCCCCCTTCCCCTTCCCTCCCCTCCCCTTCCCTTCCTTTCCCTTCCCTTCCCCATGTTGAATCATGTGTCAGTACTTCATTCCTATATATTGCTGAACTAGTGGCCTGGTGCACAAAATTTGTGTATGGGGTGGGGGAGTTTCAGGTCTCTTACAGGGATCGGTGCCATTCCCAGTGCCAGTGTCCATTCTGAAAGATACCTTTCCCTTCCTATTGCTCTTATTAAAACTTAGCTCCTGTATTAAAAGGCTCAATTAATTAATTCCCATATAGGTGGTAAATGTAAAATTCCAGGAAACTTGTATTTATAAAGAGGAGATGTAATGGGACAGGATATCGATTTCAAAGGGTAACTATAAAGATGAGCTCTTCACTGTAGGCCCCCAGGCAATGTAGCTCTAATATGGGAGGAAGGAAGGGAGGGAAGGAAGGAAAGAAAGAAGGAAGGAACAAATGAATGAACTGGTGAGGAAGGAAGGAACTGATTGGGGAGAGATTTCCAGTCACAGTCACCTTCTCAGGATTCCGACCACCACATAAACAGATGGCAACCTGCTGCTCTGCCTACATGGGCCTGAGGTGGGGGACAGCTGGGTTCTACTAGCCTGAACATCATTTACAAGTCAGGAAAACATTAAAAAAAAAGAAAGGAAAAAATTGTGAGGAAAAGTAAAATGAGGCATTTGGATAGGGGAATTTTTTTCTTTCTCTTTCTCTTTCTTTAAAATTGAGATAATCCACAAACCACAAAATTCATTCTTTAAAGTGTATAATTTTGCCCTGGCTGGTTCGGTAAGTGATTAGGGTCACAGTTTCCAATCCCAGTCAAGGGCATGCACCTAGGTTGCAGATTTGATCCCACAGCCCAGGCCTGAGCTCATGCGGGAGGCAACCAATCGATGTGTGTCTCACATCAATATTTTTCTCTCTCACTCTTTCTCTCTCTCAAAAATGGAACAAAATATCATTGGGTGACGATTAACAACAACTAAAAAGTTGCAATTCAGTGATTTTTAGTATATTCACAAGTTTGTGCAACCATCATCACTGTCTAATTCCAGAACATTTTCATCATCCCAAAAAGAAGCTCTGGACCATTGATGTGTGTCTCTCATGTCAATTTTTTAAAAATATATATTTTATTGATTTTTTCACAGAGAGAAGGGAGAGCGATAGAAAATCAGAAACACTGATGAGAGAGAAACATCGATCAGCTGCCTCTTGCACATCCCCTATGGGGATGTGCCCACAGCCAAGGTACATGCCCCTGACCGGAATCAAATCCAGGACCTTCCAGTCCACAGGCCGACGCTCTATCAAACCGGTTTTGGCTCATGTCAAATTTTCTCTCTCTCTTTTTCTCTCTCAAAAATGGAACAAAATATCATTGGGTGAGGATTAGCAACACCAACTAAAAAGTGTACAATTCAGTGATTTTTTTAGTATATTCACAAGTTGTGCAACCATCATCACTGTCTAATTCCAGAACATTTTCATCATCCCCCAAAGAAGCTATGGACCATTCACAGTCACTCCCTCCTCCCCTCCCCCCCAGCTGCTGGCAACCACTAATCTAGTTCCTATCTCTATGTATTTGTTCATTCTGAACATTTCATAGGAATAGAATCATACAATAAGTGGCCTTTGTGTCTGGCATCTTTCACTTAAAGTTCTCAGAGTTTATCCATGTTGAATCATGTGTCAGTACTTCATTCCTATATATTGCTGAACTAGTGGCCTGGTGCACAAAATTTGTGTATGGGGTGGGGGAGTTCCCTCAGCCCAGCCTGCATCCTCTTCAATCGGGGACTCCTTGGGGGATGTCTCATGGTCAGTTTAGGTCCAATCCCTGTGGTCCTGATCTTGCAATCTGGAACCTCTGACTCCTAACCACTCACCTGCCTGCCTTCCTGATCGCCACTAACTGCCTCTGTCTACGTGCCTGATTGCCCCTAACCCCTCTGCCTGCTTACCCGATTGCCCCTAACCTGTCTGCCTGCCTGCCTAATCACCCCTAATAGTCTCTGCCTACCTGCCTGATTACCCCTAACTGCCCTTCCCTGCAGGCCTAATCTTGCCCCCAACTGCCCTCCCCTGTAGGCCTGATATTGCCCCCAACTGCCTTAAAACCCCTCCTCAGCCCCCACCTTCCATTCTGCCTTCGCAGTTCATCCAGATTAGATTCTGATTGGTTGGTTTCTATGCCAGTCAGTGTCAAAAGCTCCGCCTACTAGGCAACTATTGGCTCCTCACAGTTCACCCAGATTTGGTTCTAATTGGTCAGTTTCTATGCCAGTCAGTGTATCTGGACCTATCTCTGGGCCTGATCAAAGAGGCCTGGAGAGAAAAAGAGGTGTGCTGATGGCCAGGCCCGGAGAGAAAGAGAAAGGCAAGGCTGATCAACAGCTGCCACAGAGGCTACAGATCTGTTTCTCTCTCCACACCTCTCTCTGGGCCTGATCTGCAGCCCACTCAGCAGTCAATAGCAGCTACAGCAACCCAGCACTGACTGCAGGACTGACTTCCAGTGTTCGGTCAAGCCTTTGGTCCTTATGGTCATTGCCTTTTTATATATATAGATAATATTCTATTGTATGGGTAGACCACATTTGTGTATCCTGATGGATATGTGAGTTGTTTCCACTTTTTGGCTGTCTATATAATAAAGAGCAAATATGCAAATGATTGTCTCACCCTCACGTTGATCACGCCATAATGGCTCAGACACTCCACACTGAGGAGAGAGGAAGGGTACCAGCCTGGCACAAATGAGCTCGTGAGAGAGAAATGGGGACCAGCCAGGCTGTGGCCCGGGAGAGGGATAAACCACCTGCCCCGTGGTCATGGGCACCAGTTGCTGGGGCTGCAGCCAGGAGAGAGACAAGTTGCCTGCTCCGCGGTCCCTGGTGCCAGTGGCTGTGCCTGCACCTGAGGCTCAGGAGAGGGAAAAGCTGCATGCTCCGTGGTCCCAGGTGCCAGGTGCCAATGGCTGGGACTGCAGTCCAGAAGGGGGACAACCACCTGCCCCATGGTCCTGGGTGCCAGTGGCTGTGGCTGTGACCTGGGAGAGGGACAAGCTGCCCACCCCATGGTCCTGGACACCAGTGCCTGTGTCTGCAGTCTGGGAGAAGGACAAGTTGCCTACCCCATGGTCCTGGGAGCTTGCAGCTGTAGCCCAAGAAAAGCTGCCCACCCACAGTCCCCTGCGGCTGCAGCCGGCTTGGGTCCTGGATGCTTGTGACCAGCCAGAGGAGGGAATCCTGGGTCCCAGGTGTGAGGCGAGGCAGAGGCAGTTAGGGGCAATCAGGTAGGCAGGCAGAGGGGTTAGGGGTAATCAAGCAAGTGAGTGGTTAGAAGCCAGTGGTCCTGGATTGTGAGAGGCAGTCGGACATCCCCTGAGGGGTCCCAGATTGGAGAGAGTGCAGACTGGGTTGAGGGACTCTTCCACCCCCCTCGCACAAATTTCGTGCACCAGGCCTCTAGTCTATAATAATAAAAGCGTAATATGCTAATTAGACCAGACATTCTTCTGGATGACCTTCTGGATGAAGCCAGGGCTGCGAGGGAAGCCAATGCCAGCAGCCAGGGGAAAGAAGGTCTATTCTTGCATGAATTTCGTGCATTGGGCCTCTAGTTATAAATAATATTGCCATGACCTTCATGTACAAGTTTTTTGTATGGACATATGTTTTCAGTTCTCTTGATTATATATATAGCTAGTAGTGAAATTGCCAGGTCATATGATAATTCTGTTTAAATTTTTGAGGAACTGCCATGGGTTGGGGATTTCTGATATCTTTTTTCCTGATTATAAATAACATATTCATTGCAGAAAGTTTATTTTATATATATATATATATATATATATATATATATATATATATTAGAAGAAAATAAAATTCACTCTATATGACCCATTAATAACTACTTTTAATATATTAGCATATTTCCTTCTTGCTCTGTATGTCATTTTAAAATTGTTTTGAGCTTAAAATATATATATAGTTTTGTGTCAGAGTTCTTTCACATTACTATTTATTATAAGCATTTTTATGTTAATAAATATTATTAAGCTGAAACCAGTTTGGCTCAGTGGATAGAGCACTGGCCTGTGGACTGAAAGGTCCCGGGTTCGATTCCGGTCAGGGGCACGTACTTTGGCTGTGGGCACATCCCCAGTAGAGGGTGTGCAAGAGGCAGCTGATCGATGTTTCTCTCTCATCGATGTTTCTGACTTTCTATCCCTCTTCCTTCCTCTCTGTAAAAAAAAAAATAAATAAATAAACATTATTAAAATGTAATTGTTTCTGACCACATTCTATCATCATTGGATTCATTGTAACTTATTTACCCAACCTATTTTTCTTAGACATATAGAGAAGTTCCACATTTTTATGCTTATCATAAATGGTGTAATATTCTTGTACGTAAATATCTGTCTACATCTCTGATAAGTTTTGAGATAAATTCTTAGAAGTGAAATTCTGGGTGAAAGAACGTGAATATTTTAAAAATTGACCTTTTTGTTTTGAAAGAATTTTAGACTTATAGCGATAGTACAGAAAGTTCCCGTATACCTAGCTAGTATCTCACCTAACAAGAACGTAGCTGTCAAAAATATTAAGTTAACATTTGTATGCCACTACTGATGAAACGCCAGACTTTATTTGACTTTCACCAGTTTCCTTACTAATGTCTCTTTTCCATTCCAGGATCCATTCCAAAACACCATGTTGTATTTAGGTTGTGAATACTTTTAAGGCTCTTTGATGTATGTGTGTGTATAAAAGCTATATTATTTTATATGCCCACCAATACTATAAGGCAGTGGTTGGCAAACTCATTAGTCAACAGAGCCAAATATCAACAGTACAATGATTGAAATTTTTTTGAAAGCCACATTTTTTAAACTTAAACTTCTAACACCACTTCTTCAAAATAGACTTGCCCAGGCTGTGGTATTTTGTGGAAGAGCCACACTCAAGGGGCCAAAGAGCTGCATGTGGCTCACGAGCCGCAGTTTGTCGATCATGGCTATAGGGGGGAAAAACTTTGCCAACCTAATAGGCATAACAGCAATAACAATAACAAGTTTACTGGGCATTTCTTAATTGCTAGTGGGTTTACCAATTGTTTCATCTATTTGTTAACCAGTAGTAGTTTTTAAAAAAAATTTCCCAATCAGCTATAGGGGTTCTGTCAGTGTCCAGGCCTTTAGCTTCCATTCAAGCTGACATTCAGTCAATGTCAGGTGAGCACCTGGGGAGCTGGACTGAGGCCTGTGGACTGTGGAACCTGGTGACATTGAGGAACACTCTCCACAAGAGTGGGCTCAGCTAGCTGACTCCATGCAGAGTGGGCAGTGACGTGTTGTAAGGGGCATTGTCTAGGAGTCAGGAGACTTGGGGTTCATCCTAGTTCTCTTACTATCTATGTGAACTCCAGCAAGTTAGTCCATTTTCTGAGTTCTAGTTTTTCATCTGGTTAACAGGCGGAATCTCAAAGACCAAGTGGAAGATTTGTGAAGGTACTTTGTAAAGCACCACACATCATGGGGAACACTGTTGCAAAGGGAACCGAGAAGTGACTTATATGGACACTTAGGGGCACGGTGCACGAAATTCATGCACTGTGGGGTAGGTGATCCCTCAGCCCAACCTGCCTCCTCATACATACTGGGAGCCCTCGGGGGATGTCCAACTGACCACTCACCGCAGCCTCTAGTTGAGGTTTTAGGCCTTGGGCACCTAGCCATTGCCCTGCAATGGGGCCAATGGCTGGCTCCGTCCCAGCCACACACTCCTGGCTCCCCCCCCCCGCCCCCCCGAGGCCTTCGCCCCAGCCAGCTCACATTCGGCTAGCACGGGCCTCGGCCCCGCCCCCCACAGCCCTGGCCGCCTCAGCCACACCCCTCCAGGGCCCTGGTCACCTCGGCTCTGCTCCCCACAGCCAGGGCTGCCTTGGCCCCGCCCCAGCTCCTGATTGGATGGTGGGCATGGCTTGTGAGTGTAGTGAAGGTACAGTCAATTTGCATATTACTCTTTTATTAGATAGTATATGAATATCAATCCACCATCTCAAGAGGGCAAGAAATGCTTCTGAGATCAACTCAGTTCTAACCCTGAGCTCCCATCTTACCTGATGGGGAGGAAATTCCATTGTAGTGATTATAGGCTCCCTCTTGATAAGGGTCACCTAGAATTCAAAAGGCTTATAGGATTGCCCAGAAAAGGAGCATTTCTGTGGGCTGTCTATGCTCATGGCCCCCGGTGCCCTGCAAAGTCTGCCCTCAGGCTATGCTTGAGGTCTTTGTGCCCACCTCTAAGGCTTGTCCCTTCCTGGAGGTACAGAACCCGGGTCTCCATCCTTTTCCTGCTCCTCAGTTCCCCTGGTCCCTCTCCCTATCATTTCTTCCTTCCCATAGTACCTTCAAGACACTCCCCTAAGAGTCTTCTAGGAGCCTAGACTCAGGAAACAGATTAAGGAGAGAAAAGCCTGGGGTGGCTTCTGCTTGGTCCTGATACTCAAGGAGGACAGATCTAAGACCCTGGCTTGAGAAGGGAAGGGAAAACGCAACCATCTAAATACAAACAATATCTGAGAAAATAATCTGGCCACACCAAGGAGAAATAGGAAGATATGTCACTTGTCCGGGTACTGTCGCAAACTGCATTGCAGCCTCAGGCATGTCACCCACTATCTCTCAGCCTGTTTCCTCAGCTGTGCCATGAGGGGGTGGGTGAAGTAACCTCTACAGTAACTGTGGGCACTCACAGCAATCCAATTAATTGGCCACTTCCTGAGAAGGCTAAGGCTTCTTTTATTTTGGAGTTCCTGACCTTTTCCAGTCATGTGACCTGACCAGGAAGACAGATTTTTACTGAGGCTATTGTTGGTTTAATCTGTGAGAGTGTTTTTGTAGCTCTGTGTAACATCATGGTGAAGATGAGCTAGCTAAGGGCTTGGCTAAGTGCTCTCCATGCATTTTCTCATTTAATCCGCATAATTGCTTGTTGGGTTGGCCCTGTTGTTTTCATTTTATGAAAGAGTAAACAGGCCAGATAGCTTTCCTGAAGCCACAAGGTAGGTGAGGGACAGAGCTGGCCTGACTCTGAGGCTGAGCTTCGTAGCCCTCTGGGTTGTGTCCCCTCAGGTGTTCAGAGGACAAATATTCTAGGACAAGTGTGTGACCATCTTCAAAACTCCTCCTGTAGAGACTCCCAGGTTCCCTGAGTCCTGAAGAGATGGAGAAGGGAGTATTGGGAGGAACGTGAGAACCTATGGGATGAGGTTCTCTGGGGGCAAGAGCAAGCATTCCTCAGAGCTCTGAAGTTGCTGCCATAAGGCCCTGGACCCTACCTGCATGCCTGCCCTGCAGAGGGCTGTCCTCTCTCTAAAAGCAATACAGGCATGTGGCTAGTCATGTTCATGCAAAGGTGGTCCCGGAGTACCTCGGCCTGCCTGCTTGGTGGGAAGTGGTGTCTGGATTTGCATCCAGTCTCTGGGCAGACAGATGCCACTGTTGCCATGCATCACTCAAGGGCAGGGACCTGTATCTGGGGCTCAACACCTAGAGACAGATCCAAGACAGTCTGGGATGGTGCAGCTCAGAGTAACACCAATAAGCCTCCCCTCCCTGTTTCTGGCCATCGGTCCCCTGCTGCCCATCGTTACTCCTGCTTCTAATTTCCACCCATTTCCCCTTCACCCCAGGGGCTAAAAATTGACTTGGAGAAAGAGAAAATTCCAAGACTTGTGACCTCTCAAGATACATTTTATACAACCTTCCTGATGAAATTAGTGGGAAATGGCAGCTTGTTTAACCAAATGTAAGCCAGATTTGGAGTTATACTGACAAAAATCCTGGTAAACCTTCTTCCCGTTTTGTACTCATTAAGTCCTCTCTCAGCAGCACCGGGGCAGGCTTTCTGCATACAGTGGGGATCTCAGACAGAAGTTGTGAAGGCCACCCTTCATTTCAAAAATGGGCAGGACAGTCCAGCAATGCTAACGGGTTCACCCAAGGTCACGGTGACTTGGGGGCCCTGTGGGTTTGGAACTTGAGGTTTCTGCCTTTCAGCCCTAGGCTCTTTCGATAACATCTTACAGAACTTACCGTATAGTCGGAGGAATAGGAATGACACCTCTGAAACGATTACAGAACCCGTGGAGGGAGCAGAGTTTCCCTTGTGGTGATTTCCTGCCCACAGTGGGCTTGCTGCCAGTGTCTCTGTGTTGTTTTCTTATATAGGCTTGCCTGGGGTTGTAATTTTTTTTTGAGACATTGGAAAATCCCATAATGAAAAAAATGATTAGGTGAAACTGAATTCTTACATTGTTGTCCTGGTCGTGCTACGTCAGAGAGTGTGTGTGTGTATGTGTGTGTGTGTGTGTCTGTGTGTGTGTGTGTGTGTCTCATGCTGGACCTGCAGGGAGAAGGGGTCTGCCATGGTGTCCCCTGGTGGGGTGAGGTGGGGTCTCTTAGGGAAACAAAAGGGGCTGGTAAAGGGTTTTCTAACCCAGAAGCTTACAGGTTTTGAAATCTCCTGACTCAGTGTCCATGTCATTCATTCACTTAAATAATTCTGGAGAGCATTCAACAATAATGATTAAAATCACCTCTGGGCAAAGGCCCCATGTCAGGTTCCAGGAAGGAAGTGTTTCATATGCAGGAACGTGTCTTAGTTATATTCTCTCCTGAATAGGAGAGTCTCCAGGGGGTCCCATGGCCTGCCTGAGAGCTTCCACTCACCCACAAGGCTCAGAGGTGACTCATGCCTGGGATTGGGTCAGGGGGAAGGCCACCCATCCACGATGAGATTGGAGTGAGTGGGACCCTGTGCAGCTGGGCCTGGCCTCCAAGGAAAACGGCCTCCGCAGCCCATCTGTGAAGCCAGTGGCTGAGAGCAGGGCTGGGGGGATCGTGGGTTTCCACCCTCCCTGACTTATACCCAACTTCTTATCAAAGAAGATGAAAAAACAGGATCCACCATCCAGAAATAAAACCAGATTTGGATCTCATGAGGGATCAGAATAGGGAAGCCCAGAGATCTTGGCCAAGGAGGACACAGGCGCTGGAGTCGCCCAGCCTGGGTTGGGCCCAGGCCATACAGTGGCAGAGGGGCCTGGGTGGGCAGAGCTGCAGTCCGGCCCGGTTTCTCACTCCTGCGTCTTTGAGCTGTGAGTCGGACAGATTTTATCTTGCCTGGTTTGACCCTAATGAAGCAACAGCAGAGTGTGGGGAGGGAACACAGAGCAGCAAGCAAGCTGGTTCTTCTTTTGGTCCATTTAGCAACTTCCTGTATCTTTTGAGTAAGGACAGGTATTTGTCCTTGTGCCCTGAGGTGTGCAGTCTCCAGCGTATGCCTGTGGCCCAAGGCCGTCTAGAGATGATCCCAGGCTCAGCCCAAAAGCAAGTGCATTAACTACAGGGAAAGGAAGGGGACATCAAATAGGCAGTCTCACTATTCCATTATGTTCCTCTGACTCGTCATTTGGTAAATAATCTTTGGCACCCACTCGGTGCCTGCACAGTGAGGGGCATTCTGGCTCGTGTCTCCTCCACTCCACTCCTTTCCCCTTATTACCCAGCAAGGCCTACATTTTACGATGAAAATGTGGAATCTCAGGAAGAAAACCATGAACTTGGCCTCTATCTCTAATCTGATAACAAAGTCTCTTGGCAAATTCAAATGTATCTGCTACAATCTTTTCCTCCAGTGATTTCGGGTGTTTTCAAATTTACCAATTTGTTGCAGGATGAGTGAGCTGCCAGGCATGTGCCTGAGGACCAGCTCTGTCCCCGGGAGCTCTGGGGGCTCAGACACATGGGTACAGGGCTGTTAGCTGGCAGAGGGTGTGGCAGGGATGTCACCAGCCCATGACCCCACATCCTGGGAACAGCTTGGCCTCATGGCTCCGCCACCTAATCTTATCAATCCTCAGAATTGTTCTATCAGAGTCCTCACTTTCTGATCCCAGCCTTCTCCTTTCCAGAGTTTTCTTCCACAGCTCCCACCACCCCTACCCTCCACCTGGAGTTTCCCCGCACCCTCCCCTCCAGCCTGTCCTCACCGCCCTCTCCTGAAGGCCCAGAACTTTTCCCTCACATCAGACATGTCTGCCCCAAACCTGCCAACCCCTCTCTCCTCTGTCCTGCCACTGCCCCTGACTAGGCTTGGTCATCTCAGCTCTGGGTCCCATCAACCTCCTGCCACCCTCGTCTCCCCAGTGCGAGGATTGGAGCTGCTACACACTCTAGGCCTCCACTCACAGCCAAACCTCAGCCAGCCAGCCTCAGCCTCTCTGCTTCTCTAGGATTCTTCCAAGCCTCCTCTGTTGTCATCTACCCATATATGTCATCTCTACACTACATTTTGGGCAACAACCCAAATCCTGCTTCTCTGAGAAATCGGAGGTAACCAGGTGGGGAGCACCCTGCTGGGGAGGGAGTGTTGCTCAGTCCTCCCTGCCAGAGGGAACCAGAGAGGGGGATGTGCCTGTCAGCTGCAGCCAGCAGTGAGCATGGCAGGGGGGGAGAGCTCGGCCACTGCTGCCCCAGGTCAGAGGCTCTGCCTGCCCTCCTGCCAGCTCTGCACCTGAAGGCCTTCTCTGCCTCTTCCTGCTCCCCCCTCCCAAGTATCACCACCCCACTAGAACTCTTGTACTTCTAACTCCATTTGGCACCTGCTTCCCAGAGTCCGTCTTCCTGGCTTGTCAGTCTGAATACTTGCCTGCCTCATTACAACCTTGCGTCCTGGCTCATCTTCATAAAGGCAGTTCTTCCACTACCCAGAGGTTGATATTTCAAGGGGCCTGGGGGTCCATTCCCTTGCTGGTTTCCCTAGGGACCCTAAAGCCCTGGTAGCCATCATCCCAGCTTCCCAACCTCCTCCTTCCCTTTGCTGCCTTGCACTTTTCCTCGCCAGCCACACTTCCTTCACCCAATGTCACCAGGGCCACCAGTGAACCCCAAGTTGCTAGAATCCTCGGGTACTTCTCAATCTTTGCCACACTTGGTCTGTGCGAAGCACCCTCTCCTGCCTGAACCACTCTCCTCTGGGTCCCTGTGCTACTCTCTGCTCCTTCCTCTTTCGCCACTTCTGTCTCATCCTGCTGGCCCCTTCTATGCTGTTGCTTCCCAGGCTTGTGTGGAACCTTCATCTCCTCTCCTTGAGGGAGAGGATTCCCAGATGCTGACTTGCTGATGCCTTCCAGATTCCATCTTTCAATCAGGAATTGTTCCTGACGTCCAGATTCCAATAGACAGCTGCTGAGGGGCCCTTTCCATTGGCTGTACCTCCACCAGCATGTCCGGAGATGAACTCATGCTAACCCGTAAAGCCACGCCTTGGGATTTCCACTCCAGAGAATGCCACCCTTCTCCAAGTCACCCAGACCAGAAACTGGGGCAGCCCCCTTAGTGCTTGCTCCCTTCCAGGGGGTCACCAGGCACTGCTGGTTCTCCACCTCCCTCCCTCTGAACTGTGTGCTCCTTTCCCCAGCACTGCTGCTGAAGGTGGTCTTTAGTGTTTCTTACTTGCACTGTCCCATTTCCCCTCTCGGCCAGCGTTTTCATTCTCATCAGGTGCCTCTCCATTAATCTCTCACACTGAGCTTTCTGAAAGGCCTTGGCTCTGGCGCAGGAAGACTTCTGTTGCTCCTGTTGCCTTTACTACTGCCAGCATCACCATTTCAGCTTTTTCCATGTGCCAGTTAAAACCCAGTGGATCTGGTATTGCCTTCCTCTCACCCTTGAGGACAAGTAGACAGAATCACCTGCAGCTCCCAGCTGGCAGGCACTCTCATGCCTCAGGGCCTTTGCATCTGCTTCTCTCTGCCTGGAGCACTCTCCCTATCCCTCACCTGACTAACTCCTACCCATCTATCAAAGATCAGATCAAGCGCTACAAGCCCCAGGAGCCTGAGTAAGGTTGCCCCCTTCTGCTCTTCTCCAGCACCCCACAGAGCTCTGTCTACCAGGGGGCTGATTGCCCTACCGCTGTTTCCCTGTTAGAGCTTTCTGAGAGCCAAGTGCCTTTCTGCGTCCCAACATCTAGCACAGACTCGGGCACATAGTTGGCACTATAATATTAGTAATGAGAGATGCATGAATGATCAAATGAATGGATTCTGCTTGCACTTAGGGTGCTCACAGGATGCTAATATTTGAGGTGAGTCCAAAAGAAGAACTGAGAATTGTGAATCAGGAATTTGAATGGAGAAGGGCATTCCAGGCCAGGGACTGACATGGAGGGATGGAAGTTTGGAAGAGTGGGATGTATTAAGGAAACTGTAGCTAGTTCTGCCATTGGGGCAGAGACTGAGTGAGCCACAGATGACTCTGGAGAAAGGGGACAGGGGATAATGACTGTTGGGCTCCGGGGGAGACTGGCTTTTCCCAGTATACAACAGGGTAGGACGTGCGCCACTTCCTTAGATGCCACAAGGAAGGCAGTGGGGGCCCGGGGAGGAGGTGAAGGGGTGTGATCCTGAGCAGGCTAGGGGTCAGAGAGCAGGGGCAGAGTTGCGAGGGGTTCAGCTGGAGGTGACCTGATACCAGAGGAGGTGTGAAGGTGGCAGGATGGTGACGCCATGTGGTCTGGCTGAGTGGATGGTGAAGTCCTTCATTCACCAAGATGGCAGCCTTGGAGAGGAGCAGGTTTAAGAGCAAGAAAATGAGTTCAGTTTTGCTTATAAGACCTGAAAAGAACATTGAAAGAGGCCCTCAGGTTTGGAGGCCATTCGGAGCACAGCCGGGGTGAGGGGATGGACCCAGGCGTGAGGTCACACCAGCTCCAGAGAGCTGATTGTGGCATTTTTAGGAACTTTGCAAAGCAGTAGTTAAACTTAGCTATTACTTAAAAATTAAATTACATAAATTTACAATTAGATCAGTTATATTAGAAACAGATAAATACTCAAAACTTCCTAAGAATTTTACAAAATTTTATTACTTATGCTTGTAAGATTATTTACATCTGTTATGTCTGTGCAAATACTATATAATGTGTTACTATGCTGTCCTTCCCAACTGTGCATTCAGTGACATTATATTAATAGCTTAAAATTGGTCAGGTGGAAATATTTACACCATAGAAGTTTGCAAACCCCACAAATCAGGGCTTGGTTTATTGTTTGTTGATTGTCTAGACTTAAGAAAGTTATAGAGAAAATGTTAATAATGCACATTAAACTTAAATGTATATTGTGCCTGTAGCCACTACATGGTAAATTGCACAGAAAAATTGAGCCAAAGTTCTTCCAGTGTCCAAAAACTATGCTTTCCTTCAGTGAAGGTGTGCTCACATCACTGACAAACAAGGGAAGTTTCAACATGTATCTTCATTGTGTCACTTTTTTCTTACTAGTGCCACAAATAAAACTATCAACCAGCATTTACATAGGAACTACTCTCATTTGTCAATTATAGGTTGGGTATGGATTCCGCAGGTTGTTAAAAATCAATGAAAGCATTTGTAAGACTCAATTTGCTCTATGCAATTTACAGTAGAGTACTGTATATTTTATTATTATTTGTAAATTATAAATTGCTAAACATCCTTTATGTCAATAAAATTTATTGCACACTCATTTGAGTACTATTTTCTCTGCCACGTAGGATGCCAGCCAAACATCTTCTGAGAGTGAGGGGCAGAGAAGAAGCAAAGAGCTGAAGTGGGGGAGGCACCAAGAGGAGGGGCCCATGAGGACAAGGCGACTCCGAGACAGGCGACGACAGCAGCATCATAACCGTGACGTGTAGAAGGTGGGTGCCAACATGGTTCTGGCCCTGGGCCAAGCCCTGAGGTACATATTTGCTTTATTAATCTGCTGGGACAACCCTGGGAGGAAACCGAGGCTTGGAGAGGTTAAGCTCTTTATCCACTGCCCACAGCCAGTTCGTGGCTGAGTCAAGACTCGAACTCAGGCAGCTGGCCGTCTTGACAATGCGGGAGCCTGCACAGCAGCGCCTTCTCCTCAGTAAAGCCCGTTAGACTGTGGACACTGGAATTGCTTCAGGACAGAGACAGGGAGGGCAGGTGTGGCACATGTCGAGGACTTGGGGGCATCAAAAGGACTGGCAAAGCCACCTCATGCCTCTGGCCCCTACCTGGTGTCCACCTCCTACCACATTCCTGCTGCCACTCCACAGGGCCTACTGCAGCTAGTCATATGAATCAGGGCTTGCATTTAAAACGTATCTTTATTCTTTTATTTTCTAGTAATTCATTTTATTGTTTTTTAAAAGTAAAATACATGACAGATTGGAAATTTACAAAATTGGCACTTCCCCTTAGAACATTTGAGACGTGCGTTCTAATCCCCCGTCACGCTGCTTCTGCTGGAAGCCCTTACCGGAACCCCCTGGGCTGCAGCAGAGGCTCCAGGTGGGTGGGGCAGTTTGTGGGCTGGGAGCTTAATTCAGTGTCATCACCAGCATTCAATAAAAAGGAGTGAAACAGATAACGTCAGAGTACATTGCATGTAATAAATACAATTTGTTTCAGCTATATTTAAAAATAAGTATATATAAAATATTAAATATATAATAGATGATGCATTAATGTTAAATATATGATATAGAATTATGATATAACAGATTAATAATATATACTGTATGAATATTATTGAGAGCACATATTTATAAATAGGTATATGTATCTAATATAATACATATGTATACTGGAGTATGATGAGAAATATATTTATTTATTTTAATATATTTTATTGATTTTTTTACAGAGAGTAAGGGAGAGAGATAGAGAGTTGGAAACACCATGAGAGAGAAACATCATTCAGCTGCCTCCTGCACACTCCCTATGAGGGAATGTGCCCACAACCAAGGTACATGCCCTTGACTGGAATCGAACCTGGGACCCTTCAGTCCACAGGCCAATACTCTGTCCACTGAGACAAACTGATAAGGGTGAGAAATATCTTTCTTACTATAACTACAGTAAAGAAAAACTTAATCGCCACTAGACTGTCAGAGAAAACAGCACTGTCGAGCCTGACATTCAAAGCCACACAGGAGAGCGATTGGTTGCTGAGGAAGAGCAGGCAGTGCTCCCCCACAAAAGGGTGCAGTGAGCTGAACTTGGAGGACGGCCAGTTATGGCTGAGCAGCGGAAATGACATAAGGATCACAACTTGCACGCCTGGACTGTGCTGGTGTCCCGCTCAGAATGGGTCTGGACCTGGTGTCCAGGAGCCTGCTTGCAGTTCCTGTGATAGCAGCTTAGAGGAGGGAGACCCTTAGACTGCTGGAGGAACCAAGGGAGACTTCCCAGAGGTGGTAAAACCTTAGCTGACTTCTGAGGAAAGAGTTGGGGTTTGTAATGAGAACAGGGGTGTGAGGAAGGCTAGTCTGGCCAAGTGAGTGGCTTGTGAAAAGGCAAAAGGCAAAAGGCAAAAGGCAAAAAAAAAAAAAAAAAAAAAGCCTGTCATGTTTGGGGAAATATACGCCACTTAGCGTCAGTGGACCATGAGCTAGGGAGGAGGCCTCAAGTGCCATCTTGAGAGTCAGGATGTGCTTTTGGGCTGGGGAGCCACGGAGGAATGTTGAGCAGAGTGGCATGAGGAGACTTACTTCCCAGAACTCTGGCCGCCCTGAGGAGACTGGATTAACGCAGAGGGGACAGGAGGCAGGGAGGCCTGCAGGGTGAGCGTTATAATAGTTGGGCCTGAACAGGGCAGTGGGGATGCAGAGGAGGGTAGGGGAGAGAGAGACTCAGGAGGACGTGGCCACCCATTACTCATCGGATGGGGCAGTGAGGGAAGGGAGGTCAGGGTGACTCCAGGGATGCTGACTGGGGAACCAGTTAGATGGTGGTGCCTTTTGCCAAGATGAAGAACATAGGAGGCAGAGAGGAATTAGAAAGAAGATAACACTTTCAACTGAAGCCACACTTGTAGGTGGACATGGCATTGGGCAGCTGGAACAGAGGAGCGGGGCTAGGCCAGGGAGACAGATGACAGAAAGCCCAAGAAAGACTGAGGGAAGTGGTCTTTTTATTATTTAATTTTTAAAAATTGTATTTTTCAGTTACAGTATGCATTCATTATTATTTTGTGTTAGTTTCAGATGTACAGCATAGTGGTTAGACAGTCACATACTTTTTTTTAAATCTTTGTTGTTCAGTTTATTACTTACATTGTTCCCTTTTTTTCCCCCCCCTATAGTTCCCCTCCACCTGGTACCCATCCCACCCTCTGCCCTCACCCCCCTCCACTGTCCTCTCCCATAGTTGCATGATTTTTGTCCAGTCTCTTGCTGCACTACCCACACCCCCTTTCTCCCCAAGAGTTGTCAGTCCATTCCCTCTCTATGTCCGTGATTCTGTTACATTCACCAGTATATCCTGTTCATCAGCTTATTAATTCACTTGATTTTTAGATTCATTTGTTGATAGATGTGTATTTGTTGTTCCTAATTTACACTTTTATCTTTTTCTTCTATCTTTTATCTTCCTCTTCTTAAAGAATATCTTTCAGCATTTCATATAATATTGGTTTGGTGGTGATGAACTCCTTTAGCTTTTTCTTATCTGCGAAGCACTTTATCTGGCCTTCAATTCTGAATGATAGCTTTGCTGGATAGAGTAATCTTGGTTGTAGATTCTTGCTGTTCATCACTTTGAATATTTCTTGCCACTCCCGTCTGGCCTGCATCGTTTCTGTTGAGAAATCCGCTGACAATCGTATGGTTGCTCCCCTGTAGGTAATGAACTGTTTTTCTCTTGCTGCTTTTAATATTCTCTCTTTGTCTTTTGCTCTTGGCATTTTATTTTTTTATTTTATTTATTTATTTTTAATATATTTTTATTGAATTTTTACAGAGTGGAAGGGAGATAGAAAGTCAGAAACATCGATGAGAGAGAAACATCGATCAGATGCCTCCTGCACGCCCCCCACTGGGGATGTGCCCTCAAGCCATGGTACATGCCCTTGACTGAATCGAACCCGGGACCCTCCAGTCTGCAGTCCGACGTTCTATCCATTGAGCCAAACCGGTCTCGGCGCTCTTGGCATTTTAATTATGATGTGCCTTGGTGTGGTCCTCTTAGGGTTCCTATATATTGGGGTTCGGTGCGCTTCTTGGACTCCTAAGTCAATTTCTTTCACCAGATGTGGGAAGTTTTCGGTCACTATTTCTTCAAGTAGGTTTTCATTGTCCTGCTCTCTCTCTTTTTCTGGCACCCTATAATTCGGATGTTGGTATGCTTCAGGTTGTCCCAGAGGCCCCTTACACTATCTTCAATTTTTTGGATTCTTTTGGTTTCTTGCTTTTTCAGCTGAGTGGATTTTACCTCTTTGTATTTCAAATCTTTAACTTGGTTCTTGGGGTGCTCCAGATCACTTTTAGGTCTTTGTATAATATTTTTTATTTCAGTCAGTGTATGCTTAATTTCTGGTTGGTCCTTTTTCATATCCTTGAGAGTCTCCTTTATATCCTTGAGGGTCTTCTTCATTTCCTTGTAGGACTCATTCATTTCCACGTTGGTCTTGAACATTTCCTTGCAGGTCTCGTTCATATCCTTGAGGGTCTCATTCATTTCCTTTGCGGTCTCGCTTATTTCCTTATAGGCCTCGACCTTTTGTTGGAGCCTCTTGAGAAGCCCTATAACCATGGTTTTGAATTCCATGTCCAGCCGTTTTTTTTCCTCCATTTCTTTCACATCTGATTTCTTTCCATGTCTCTGCATGGTGCCTGCTTCCCTGAGTTGGTCAATTAGCTTTGTGTGGTAGACGTCCTACAAGGGACAGTGGCTCAGCCTCCCCAGTTACCTGAGGTGGATATGGGTTGCACAGTCTTGCTGAAGTTAAGCTCAGGTTAATCGTTGTTAGCACTTGGAGGGGTTGACCTCCAGGCCAATTGTCTGTGAAGTTCAGCTGTGCTCAGGTTGGATGGGCAGAGTCTCCGGGCCAAGCAGACAGCATTAGCTCCGCCCTATGCGGCCCCAGGGACTCTGTGCTGGGGGCAATGACCTCCAGCACCTCTGAGAGAGAGCCGCTGCCGAGCTCCACCGGCTGCCGGGGAATTCAGACTCTCCCCAAATGAGTCTGCACACCCAATGTCTCACCCAGGGACGTAAAACAAAGCAGTCTGACGGTTTCCCGAATGACAAAGCAAGTCGCAGAGCGCTCTCTGCGCCGTCACGCAGCTCAGCTGTTCGCGCAAGCTGCCTTCTCCACAAGCTGGCAGACCCCTGCAGCACCCGAGCTTCGGCGTGCCCTCCCACTGTCCAGTTTTCACCCCGTATGATAGTGGGTTCCCTGGACTTCGCCCAGAGCTGGAGAATCAGTCCAGTGGGACGTCTTGGTCTCCCTGTTCAAGAAAACTGGCTGGTTTTCAGCCGCCCGCCCTCTCCACGGCGCGCGCTCCAAACCTCTTTCTGCGCGAATCTTTCAATGCTGTCTGCCGCCACTCCTCCAAGTCACAGTGTCTTATCTTCACTTTTATTTGTGGAATTTTCATTCGGCCAGCTTTCTGGTGATTCTGGAAGGTGTTTGTTCTTTCGTTAAGTTGTAGTAGTAAAATTGCTGAGCATGACGGCAAGATAGGTGTTTTACCTATGCCGCCATCTTGGTTCTCCCGACAGTCACATACTTTACAGAGTGATCCCCCCGCCCCAGCCCTCTCTATATTTCCAGGACCCACCTGGCACCATACATAGGTGTTACATTATTAACTATATTCCCTGTGCTGTACTTTATATCCCTGTGACTATTTTGTATATCAATTTATGCTTCTTAATCCCTTCACAAGATCCAGAAACTTGGGTCACAGAAGCCAAGGGGGCAGAAAAGACCTAGAAGGAAACACAGCAATGCAGATGCTTCAGAAAATCAAATTCCTGAAGGGGCCATGGGATGTGGCCTTGGGAAGGCACAAGTGCCCGGGGCAAGGGTGTGCAGAGGGTGTGTGGCAGGGGCCAGGGCTTTGGCAGTGAGTGGAGATGTCACACTGAGACGGAGAGCAGGGCTCATGCAGACCATATGGTGCCTTTGTGCCAGTTAGAAAGGAACACGCCTTCCTCCAGGCAGATCAAACCCTCTTGCCAGCACTCGGGCTCAGGGACAGGGGTAGAGGCTGGATTTCAGCCTCCACAGGCCCCACGGAGGAGCACCCATGCATGCCGTGGCCCTGCAAATGCACACCAGCCCTTCTAGAAAACTGACTGGAAAAAGGAGGGGAGTAAAACTTGACTGAGGGGGATGCTGGACCATGTGAAGGGTTTCGTTTTTAAGCTGTGAGAGATTGGTGCATGCTGACTCTGGTGAGAGAGGGGAGTCCGTGAAGAAAAAGAGGGAACAGGGCAGGGAGACCTGCAATGGGAAGCAGGGTGGGAGCCCGGGCAGGAGGGGTGGTCTATGTGCGCTGTGTACAGGGTCAGGGCTGGTGGTGCGGCCATGGCTGAGGGATGGGTGCTGGGGCCAGTGTGCAGGCCGGTGCTGTAGCTGAGTTCACTGAGAATCTCTGTGAATGGGGCAAGGGAGCGGACTCCGAGCAGGGACTGAGACGGGGCTGAGGCGGGCTGTCCTGGTGTGGGTGTAAGTATAGAGCAGTCCTGGGGCCCTGAAGAGTGCAGGCCTCGAACTGGGCAGGCCAGGCAGTGTCTTGGCACAGAGTTTTGTTTACTTATTATTTTACTTTTTACTGTGGGGAAAATTTCAAACACACCCAAAAGTTGTGGGAAATGCAAATGAACATCCCTCTTGTACTCATCATTTAGCTTCAATGATTATTATTATTGTTAATGTTATTTAATGACACTCTCTTTAAGTACCTGTTTGCTATCTTATTTATCTATTTTAAGTACCTTTTTAAGAACTTAAAAACACCTTTTAACAGTCTTCATTTTTTAGGTCAGTTTTAGGTTCAGAGCAAAATTGAACGGAAGATACAGAGATTACCCATTTACCTCTCTGATTAAAAACTTTTTTATTGGAAATAACTTTAAGCTTACAGAAAACTGCAGAAACAATTTTTTAATATTTTAAATGCTGTTTTCTTATTACTAGTAAAGAATATATTCTCAAAATGTATATAGAAGAAAATTGAGATCATTTGTTATTCTGCTATCCAAAAATCAGTACTGTCATTGTTTTGGTGTATTTATACGTATAAATATTTTTAAATATGTAATATTTATTTATTATTTATTTTTTAAAATATATATTTTTGTTGATTTCAGAGAGGAAGGAAAAGGGAGGGGGAGAGATAGAAACATAAATGATGAGAGAGAATCGTTGATCTGCTGCCTTCTACACACTCCCTATTGGGCATCAAGCCCACAACCCAGGCATGTGCCCTTGACCGGAATCAAACCCAGGACCCTTCAGTCCACAGGCCGACACTCTATCCACTGAGCCAAACCAGCCAGGGCTTATACACATATTCTTAACTGGACTATTTTATCCAGAGACTAACCCCACCCCTCAGCTCCCTCCTTTCAGTGTGCCCACGCCAGTGGCTCAGTGCTATGGCCTTCACCCCAGATTCCTCTGCAGAGAGTCTGCTTCATGAGCAACAATGGAGCCATGCTTGTGGCTTGTGGTGCCCTTTCTCCCCAGGTTCAGTGCTAATGCAGGCCTCCCCTTTAACACTGGTGTCATGGTTTTTCTTAGATAACATTGGCTAACTTCTGGTGGGACAAGTTGCCCAATGCTGCTTGGGCCACCATCTTGCCCACGTCCCATACTCATCTCTGTTATTGAATCTATCTCCCCACTCGCCTGAGTGCTCTCTGAGGGTGGGGCTTAGGGTTGACTCACAGCTCTGTGTGAGGCAGAGTTGGCCTTAAGAAATATGTATGGAATTGAATCAACCCACTTATTTGGCCTTGCCCATCCCCATCTTGCTGCAGACTCTCAGAGTCCCTTACACTAATTTACAGCCTCCAGCATAGTATCCGGCACATAGTAGGTATTCAATAAATGTTTATTACTGCTGCCAATAACCTGGAGATTTCTATACATGGTAACTATTTTTCCTTCTGTCCATTCCTACCTCTCCCTACTTCTCCTGGGAGAAGGGAGACCACTGAGACATGCCAGAGGGAGGGGCCCTGCTTTGTCCCCCTTCTTCTATAAGTTAGGAGCAAAGCTAAGCTGGCAATGGATTCAAAAGAAGCAGTTCTTCATGTGGAGGTTATTTTATATGTTTGCATTGCTCACAATACCAGTTATCATTAGCAGCAATTAAACTATTTCAGGATTAGTTCAAAGCTGCCTTTGAGGTACTCTAAGTTGGACAAAAGTCTTGCATGTGTCTAGCTCTGAGCCAAGTTCCCTAA
The DNA here is from genome assembly GCA_027563665.1 of Antrozous pallidus. Lineage (NCBI taxonomy): Eukaryota > Metazoa > Chordata > Mammalia > Chiroptera > Vespertilionidae > Antrozous > Antrozous pallidus. The sequence goes on from CM050523.1 coordinate 29,243,160, forward strand.
TGTCATCCATTAGAAGCCCACTTGCATCTAGAGAACACCCAGTCTGTATATTTTGATTGCCTGAACATTTCATAAATTTCAGGAGTGTTTGTTGGATGTGGATTAAAGTCTCCAGAGCTGTTTGGTCTGTCTTACAAGTTCCACTTCCAACCTTAAGTGGAGGAGGGGCTCTGCAAAGGGTCTTCCCTTAGAGACAGTTTCTCTGGCCACGCAGAGCCCTGGGCATCCATGGCCCCCGAGGGAGCCTGGCAGAAACCAGAACAGGAAGGGATGAGGGCTTGGTCTAGGGTGAGGGCATCAAGAATTGGGAAGAAGGCGGAAACCCAATTTACAAGGGCTGGGCTGTGAGGAGAGGAGTGGGGTGGCCTTCAGAACACCTTAAGTAATCTTCAGATTTGATTGAAAGATAAAAAGCAGGGAAAGAACTGGTTTTGGCATATTGGGCTGCTAGGGAGTTAGTCAGCAACTTGCTTTGACCCACTGTCAGTTGGCCCCGGCCCTGACCCTGGGCCTGGAGGGCTGGCTTTGGCGGGAGGGCCCAGGATTACTATAGCCTAAACACTCCAGGACCTTCCAGGGCCACCACTGGCACCGAGCATCTCACTGCCTGCTGTCAGAGGGGTGCCTTTGATTGGCTGAGCTGGGCTGCCTTGGGTGGGAATTCTGAAATGGGTGGCAACCCAAATGGGAGGAAGAGCCTCTGGAACAGTGGAAAATCAGAAAGGCCCTGCCAGCATCCGGCCTGGGTCAGTGAGGCTGTGGCAGGGACCAAGAAAGGGACCAGTTAAGACAAAGCTGTCTTGCCCAAATGTGTTTGGCCATGACCGACGTGACCATGGGGTCGTTCCTGCTCGGGAACAGAGGCGCTGGTCATCCGGGTTTGTGGGTGGGGAATGAGGGACCTGCTACTGCTGTGGGTTTCCCACACGCCTTGCCTTGCCAGAGCCACCAGCCTTCACTGGGCTCCGATATGCATCCCTGGACTTTTGTGCAGAAGTCACCCCTTTGGCCGAGACCGGTTTGGCTCAGTGGATAGAGCGTCGGCCTGCAGACTGAGGGGTCCCAGGTTCGATTCCGGTCAAGGGCATGTACCGTGGCTGCAGGCACATCCCCAATGGGGGATGTGCAGGAGGCAGCTAATCGATGTTTCTCTCCCATTGATGTTTCTGACTTTCTATCCCTCTCCCTTCCGCTCTGTGAAAAATCAATAAAATATATTTAAAAAAAAAAAGTCACCCCTTTGCTACTCCTTTCAGCTTGAGGACCTGAGGCCATAACCACTGGCACAGAATGCTGGGAGCCGTGTGGCACTGCTCCTAGGACATCCACACACTCACACCAACCCCGGGGCTGGGTGGGAACTGTGTAGACAAGAGGGACCTCTCGCATGGCGGCGAGTGCCCAGAGGTGGCAACGATGGAGGGATCCTGTCCTTGGCCCCACAACGTGGGAGGGCAGATGACAGATGACCCACTTTCAAAGCAGCGTGGCTGTGATGAGGCTGTTTCAAGTGGTCGACCTGCACATACACGTTGGTCTTAAACTCTTCAAAACTGGGCGGTTAAACATCAGCATCCTGTTTTCATTGGCTTGTAAGCCATGGTGATGGGGACCTGCCTCGTCTTCTGAGCCAGCAAATGTGCCCAGAGGCTAATAAACAGCAGGTGCCTCCAATAAATATGATTTTAATGCTCAATGTAAATGTGTGCAAATAAATATGTAAAATGAAATGTGGGAGCTGAATCTATATGCAGGATACACAATTTCTCAGCTGTTTTGAACTGTGAACTATAGTGACTGTGTGTATGGTATGTATTTTACATATGCACAATGTATAGTGGTAGGGAATGTATGTGTGTTGTGTGGTAATGAGTGTTTATGTTGTGAATGTATGTGTGTTTGTAATGTGTGTGTGTGTGTGTGTGTGTGTGTGTGTGTGTGTGTGTGTGTGAAGGGAAGTCCCCATTAGGTTGGTTGGAGACAACACCAGCCACATAATTTACAGGATCTGGTGCAAAACAAAAGTGTGGGCCCCTTATTCAAAATCATTGGGAATTTCACCCCAGCAGGTTTTGCTTAATGGATAGAGCATCGGCCTGTGGACTGAAGGGTCCCGGGTCTGAGTGTGGTCACGGGCACATGCCTCGGTTGCAGGTTCAATCCCGGCCTTGGTTCGGACACCTGCGGGGAGCAAACAATCAGTGTGTTTCTCTCACATCGATGTTTCTTTCTCTCTGTATCTCTCCCTTCCACTCTCTCTAAAACTCAATGGAAAAATATCCTCTGGTGAGGATTATCAATAAAATAAAATAAATAAAAATAAATTATTGGGAATTTTAAGACAGCAGAGTATCAGGCTAAGCTTGGACCTTTCTGAGTGAGAGCCCCGTGTGACTCCACAGGTCAAATGGAGACAGTGCACCTCCTGTCTCCCTTCAGCTATTCTTTGCTGTCTTAGAGTCCTTGAATCCCCCTTCCCTCTCTCCCCATCCTCCTCATGAGCCTGGAGAGGAGCCGCAATGGTGCCTGTATACCCTGTGGGGCTTGCTGCACCTTTCCCGACCCTCCCTCTGTTCCAGTCTGGGCCTCACCGGGCACCCAAATCCATAAGGACTCTCAGCTCTTTGCTAAAAAAGATCTCCTGAGAATGTCTAGGTCCCCTCCCAGCCCACCCTGCATCGCCAGGCCCTGCCTCCCCCCTCAGGACTTGAAGGCTCAGGTTCCTGCTGGCACCAGTGCCCTCTGTGCTCTCAGAAATCATTAGGCAGCAGAAGCGGCTCAGAGAAGGTGGCCCATGGTCTCCAGTTGCATCCTCACTGCCCACCAGTGGTTCAGTTCTCAGGGGCCCTAATGGGCCCTGTCCTGGGTGGGGTGGGAGTAGGGGAGCAGCTGGGGCCGCATGGGGCAGAGTTCGAAGCCTTGAGATCTCAGTGAGGGAGTGTGGAGGTGGGGACTCCCTTAGTCCTTCCTGTTTACTGTCCTGATTTGCCTCCACACAGTTAAGTGCCATGTGCCTGCTTCAGAACATACTCAGGAGATGCTAATGGGTAATAATGAGGCTGGTCCTGCCCCAATACCTTACTTGTCAATAATTAGCCACAATTTCTGAGGTTCTGGGAGGAGACACGTGGTTTGCCCAGCTGGTTTTGCTCATCAGTGTAGCAATAGCACGACAGTTTCGAGGTCCCTGAGTGGTTTTGGGGTGTTCCATGTGTGGACATCTCCCAAGGGTTAAGGGAACTTGAGAATTACTTCACCCTGTTTCTGACCCTAACCAGAGACTAGTCCCTAAACTCAGCCCATCCCAGCCCTCCCGGTGTGCTTCTGTTTTAGGGATCCCAGATTAGACTGTGAACCCCCAGCCTGGGGACCTTGCTGAGGAAGGTCCCCTGCCTCAAGCCAAGGGACCCAGAAGTGTAGAGTTTGTGAGTGATGTGGGGCAAGCTAGGCTAGAGAGGGGATTTCAATAAGTGGCTAGACTTGAGTGGAGATTGCTATAAACTTGTTAGGCACTGGCCATGGGGCTTTGCCTGTCAGGGAGATTAGCGGCAGGGCTGGGAGTGGGGGCGGGAAGGTGGGAGAGTACAAACAAGTTCTTCCCCGTGTAGGGGTGTGATGATAAATTGAATTTCCAGAGGGAGGAAAATGTCTTAATTTAGAATTTACCAATTTTTGTGGTATAAGTACTTCCACAAAGCTACCAGTTGACTTAACAACTGGCTCACGAAATTCTTGACTCAACAATCAGCTCTTTTTTTTTTTAATTTTTTTTATTGATTTTTTTGCAGTATAATAGTAGTACATGTTTTTATTTCCCCCTCCCCCTTATCCTCCCCCAACAATCAGCTCTTGCTTACTTACTGCTCATTAGATCTTTGTCCCATCAGAGGCCACCAACAGCACAAGCCCCCAGGCCCTAGCTGCACACCTCCCTGAGCCCAGCGAGCCCACTTCTCAGATTTTATTTTCAGAATGCCCTTCTCTGCGCACTGGGCATCTTGGAGCCTGAAGCGAGCCATCCAGATGTTCAAGCTGCCTGTGCTTCAGACCCTAGAGGAGGGTGGGCTGGTCTGCCTCACAGGTTGTTATGAAGCTCAAGGAGCCGATGGGTAGGAAATGACTTTGCCAAAATGTACACCAAACCCAATCAAGTGAAGTGCCACGACCCAATTTCCATGGCTGCCTCCTCGTCCAGAGCACCCGGGGAGCTCTGACTTCATGTGTGTGAAGAGCCACAGTTTGGGCATCTAGCAGTTCTAATTCACCAGCTGATCAGCCACCCTGCCTCTCACCTCCCTTAGTCACATGTCAGCCTCCTCACTCATTCTCACTGCCAAGGGACCATGTGTGTGTGGGTGACAAATACCAGAGAGCCAGGAAGCCACTAGGTCAGGTCCCTGGGCCACAGAACAACGCCCATTCCAGGGGCTGGGAGTCTGTCCACAGAAGTTCACCTGCGGAAGGGGCTTCCTGGTCTTGCGGGTGGCCGGGACATTTCTCTGGTGCAGGATTTTTTTTTAAATATATTTTATTGATTTTTCACAGAGAGGAAGGGAGAGGGATAGAAAGTCAGAAACATCGATGAGAGAGAAACATCGATCAGCTGCCTCTTGTACACCCCCCTCTGGGGATGTGCCCGCAGCCAGGGTACATGCTCTTGACCAGAATCGAACCTGGGACCCTTCAGTCCGCAGGCCGATGCTCTATCCACTGAGCCAAACCGGTTTCAGCTCTGGTGCAGGATTTTTTATTGTGCAATCTTTCCAGAGACCCATCTGCCATTGGCACCTTCCCAGTGACTTCATTTCCCCCTCCTCTGGGCTTCTGGAATGGCCCCACCTTCGCTTGGCAGCTGTGATGAGAGGTGTTGTTGACCTAGCTGCCTATCTGCTGGCTCACTGTGTCAGGTGGAAGGGGTGAAGGCAGTTGCAGGGATGAGGGTCTTTCCTCACGCTCAGGAACCTGGAACTGTCTCCAGGCAGGATTGGGGCCAGGGTCCTCTGGGATTCAGCCAGCTCCTCGGTGATGAGTGGTACAAGGAAGCCAGTGAGGAACAGGCCACAGGACAGAACAGCCCAGAGCCACAGGTATGCCACTGGTTCTTGCTCCTCTCTTGTCTTAATCTCTCCTGTTTGGTGAGAGCACTTGGCCAGGCCTGCAACACAGCAGGCACCTGCTGACCCCAGAATAAGTTTCTGGGGGGGCTGGAGACAGTCACACCTGCCTAATAAGTGTGAGCCTCACAACCCGGTTCACTGAAGGAGACAGGCTGGTGAATAAACCAGCACAGCACACTGCAACACACACTCTGCTGAATGGGATTGGGCACCTGTGCAAGGGGCAGGGTAGAAGGCTCCATAGAGGAGGTGTCATTTGAAGAGGTCATAAGAGTGTCTCCCCCCCCCCCCCCAACAGCCCCAATATCCCTGCACAGGCCCAAGTCAGGCTCCAGCTCTGGGGCCCACAGATCCACCTTCTGGGCATCCATGGGGTGACCCTGTATCCCCCACCTCCTAGCAGGAGGTTACACAGCCCAACCTCCTCCAGCCAAAGTTCCACCAACATGGCAGACTTCCCCCTTCTGGGAACAGATGGGGGTAAAATTCCCTAGCTGGTCTTTTTATAAATTATCAGGTGGGGTGGGGGAGATAGGGGAAGAGCTCTTGTGAGGTTCCTGGAAGGTGAGAGGGATCATCGCGAGGAGACAACACAGGGGTCGGGCCCAGAGCTGGAGATGGATCCTGGCTCTGGCTTCCGGCGTTCACTCCCAGAATTCAAGGTCTGCACCAGCCCACTTTCAGGGACTTAGTAAGGGCACAAGGGCTAAGGCCAGGCTGGAAGAGTTCTGACTCTGAATTAGATATGATCAATGAGGGAAAATTACTGTAGCAATTGAATTCATGGAAAATGCTGTGTGTGTGTCCCATCATTTAAAAACTATATCTGTGCATTCTTGATTCTGGGACCCTCTTCTGTCTCCTTATCTGGGGAATCTTATGGGATTCCACACTTGGTTCAGAAGGTATGAGAAAACGCCTACCCCATGCTCACACATAGTAGGAGTGCAGTTAATGTAAGCTCCCTTCCTTTAACCACTCACAGTAGTCACTTGGGGCTGAGGGCAAAGGGTTCCCTCAGTCTAAAGGTTGATGGGCCTCTGATCCCTGCCTCCCCCTTTCTTCTCCAGCTGATGACAAACACGTGGATGTCATAACGTCTTCTGCGTCCTCATGTGTTATTCTGGGACAGTCTGGGGAGGGTACCTGAGTAGCCCCCCTCTGACTGAGGCTGGCAACGTGGGCTGGCCTGTGCCAGTGTCATGGATGGATGTAGAAGGGCGAGGCACTGATCCTGCTCGTTGGGCAGGATGCTGGCAGGAGGGCAGGACAAGCAGGGGTGGAGCTTCTAGAACAAAGGAGAAGGGGAGCCCTGGGGGCCAGGCTAGGCATCAAAAAGGCTCTGCAGAGAGAGCATGCCACAGTAGCCACCTCTGCACCAGCAGTTCGTCAGACAACCCTCACCTGGTCCCTTCTGCCTGCCCCAAGCCGGGCACCTCAGCAACACTGTTTAAAGAGGTCTCGTTCTCCAGCGTGATTGCGCCGGCACTGCTCTTTGGCTTTCTCTACTTGGCGTGGGTTGCTGCTGCAGTTCCAGGCAAGAGCGGAGGGATGGCCGGGAGCGGAGCCAGGAGCCAGGGAGGCCGCCGGGAGCATGCCTTCATTCCGGAGCCTTTCAATGGAGCCAATCTAGCCCCCCACCTCTGGCTGCACCGCTTTGAGGTCATCAACGACCTCAACAATTGGGACCATGCCACCCAGCTAAGGTTCCTGAGAGAGTCCCTCAGGGGAGATGCTCTGAAGGTCTTCGATGGACTCAGTCCTGAGGACCAGGGGGACTACATGGCTGTGAAAGATACCCTGCTGAAGACCTTCGGGGGGCCCGGAGCCACCCGCAGCCACCTGCCCAAGGAGATCGTCTTTGCCAACAGCATGGGTAAGGGCTACTACCTCAAGGGGAAAATTGGCAAAGTGCCTGTGAGGTTCCTGGTGGACTCTGGGGCCCAGGTGTCTGTGGTTCACCCAAACTTGTGGGAGGAGGTCACGGATGGGGACTTGGACACCCTTCGGCCCTTTGAGAATGTGGTAAAAGTGGCCAATGGGGCAGAAATGAAGATCCTGGGCATCTGGGATACGGTGGTGTCGCTGGGCAAAATGAAGCTCAAGGCAGAGTTCCTGGTGGCCAACGCCAGTGCCGAAGAAGCCATCATTGGCACCGATGTGCTCCAGGACCACAACGCCGTCCTGGACTTCGAGCACCGCACGTGCACCCTGAAAGGGAAGAAGTTCCGCCTCCTGCCTGTCGGAGGGTCCCTGGAAGATGAGTTTGACCTGGAGCTCATAGAGGAGGAACCTTCAGAGGAGGGGCAGTAGCTCTCCTATTGAAAAGCCCCCATTTCCTTACCCCCCAAATACTGGTGGAAGACCCACCACAGTGGAGGGGAAGTGGCCACCCCCCTGGGTGTGGCCAGACCTCTAAAACCCAACTCCTTCCCTTCTCTACTCATCCCCTCCTCCCTCTGCAGGGACCCGAATCTGCCCTGGTTGGGGAGGCTTCATTGGGAACCACACAGGTGAGGGAGAGCAGGCTGGCTTTCTTAGAGGGGGAGAGGGTCCTCATGGTTCTCAAGCTGCTATTGGTGGCAAAGCCTCAAAGGCTGGAAGAAGGTTCCATGAAGGCTAGAAATGATTGTCTGAGAGAGGACTAGAGGACCTCTTGGACCCCTGAGACAAGCCTGCTTCTCCTCAGGTCTGTGCAGCCTCCGTCCGCTGGGCTGGCTGCAGGGTCCCCACAGCTCCTCGGGACTCCTCCCTGTCGGGCCTCCCCACCTGCATGATGTATATTTCCTTCTGTCATTTACTTTGAAACCCATGGAGCCTTGTGCCAACAACTCATTACTTCCAAACCCAATAAAGATTGACTCATGGCAAAACCACATCATGTGTTGATTGGGGATGAATGGGATGGATGTGAGAGGATGAGGAAAACAGGGTGTAAATGTCAAAGAGAAGGAAGATTCCAATGTTTACTGAGTGCCTACCCTGGATATAGGAGAATACATAGATGGTGACTATAGATCTTGGATTTTATGACAGCATCAATTTCAAATATTTTGACTTATTTTCTCCATAATTCCTACCACCATTTCTAATGGAGTAATAAATCCTCTAATCATTTCACACTACAATATTATAGCATCAGAATTGCCCCTTTATACCCAAAAGTTACTCTAAAGTTATTTGTGAGGTCACTTGATTGGGGAATGGAAAATTACTGTGTTTGTTGAGAGATGGGAAAGGATCTGCGTGGCAAGTAGGTTCCTGTAGCCGCCTGGGAGCCAGGGTTGGGGGCAGAACACAAGGCCAGGGACAAGTGCTGACCTGCATGGGCCACCCAAAGGGGCTCTGGGAGAAGGGGATGTGGCGACATCAGGGTGGCCTGGGTGGTGGGAGGACAGCTTCTTCCTGGAAGGACTTGGAATGAGTCTGAAACTGGAGAGGCAGGGTGGAGTGGGGGGAGAGGTTCCCAGATCTGGGAATGGGGTGTCCATCTCTTTTAGGGTCTACCTCATAATCTGCTTCCAAATGCCTGTCCCCCTCACTGGAATGAGCAGGGCCAGGAATCTGAAAATGCCAACCAAAAGGGGGACTGTGGGTACAAAGCTTTGAGAGGTTTCATTGGGAGTGGGAGGGCCTCTTCCCCGCCCTCCTGAGGGCTCGATGAGCCTGTCCTGAGGTTTCCACTGGGACACCCCGAGACAAGCAGCCTGCCCGGAGGGTGAGTAGGACTTGCTCCTGGCCCTCTGGAAGCTAGTCTGAGCTGAGAGCCACTGCTCCCCTTCAGCTGATTCTCTGTAAACCGAGGCACCTGCTCAGCCCCTGAGACTCTTGATTCCTGAAGCCCAGCCCTGGGCAGCCAAACAGCGTCAGCCCCAGGGAACTTAGGGTGATGGGCGGGTCTGCTTCAGGGGGACGTCTTTCTCCAGGAGAAGTGAGGCCTGGAAGAGGGTGGGCCCTTGGAGTGGAAACAAGCAGAGAAGGTAGGAGAATGGGGATAGGAGGTCCTCTGCTATCCCTCATCTCCCCCCACCTACCGGGTCTCCCTTCTTCAGTTTGGTTTTCAACTTGTAACAGAAGCTGCTTGTCTACTAGGCCAAACCCTCCCCTGAGGGGACAACCCAGGTGGCACCTCCCCCTAACCTATTTCCTCCTGGTCCTTCAGCTCCTAGCCACAGGCGGGGCTGAGGCGGGGAGGCTGTGGAGTGGTGGGTGGGGAAGTGGGCAGGGGTGCGGATACAGGGAATGGGTGCCAGGCCAGAATTCCAGGGCAGCACCCGAGTCGCCCTCTCCCTGCCCTTCGCCATGCACAGCAGGCTGGGGAACAAGAGCGGGTGACCTGTGTCCCAACTGCTTGGACCTCTCCTCCGTGTTCTGAGCCACCGGTTCACTCCTGGGGGAGCATGAGTGCCCGACTGGGGCCCGAGTGGGGAGGCCCCATGGAGGAGGGAACTAGGTGGTGGTTCTTACTAGAGTGCCCTGTGTCTCACCTGGAGTGAGACTTAAGACAGGTACAGTGTGTGTGTGTGTGTGTGTGTGTGTGTGTGTTACCAGTGCCAGCCCCACCCCTGCTGTGTGTGAAGGTGAAACCTGGGCTGTGGGTGGTGAATGCCGCTCTCCTAGGAGCAGAGCATCAGGGAGAGCCCCGGAGAGCAGCCAGGGAGTGGGGTGGCCACATCGCCGAGGGCTGATGCCTGGACGAGGAGTTTGAGGTAGCTTGAAGGAGTGTTTGAATGGTGGAGGACAGGAAAGATATATCCGGCTTCTAGGTGTAGCTGGAGTAAAAGATCGACAAAGAATCTAGCTTGAAAGCCCGGGAAGTATTCAGACCTAGGACCTGTCTGAGATGATGGAAAGGAGGAAACAGGGACAGGCATCAATGCGAAGCTCTGACTCTGGCCGCATTGGAATCGCCTGGGAAGAGCAATTACTAGTAAAGCTGGCTCTCCAGATCGGCCCAATGAGCAGCTCAAGAAGCCCGGCTTAAATCTCAGGTGTGTCCACCTCCGCTGGTCCTGGGACCAGCGGGAAGGTGCCTGAGCACCAGCTAGGAGCTGATTAGAAACAGCATCTCCTCCTCACCCAGGTCGGCACCTGCGTTGGACCAGACCTCCAGGTGATTTGCATGCACACGGATGTCTGAAAGGCCCTGGCCTAGAACATTCTGATCCCACAAAGGGCAACTCACGGCCCCTACAAGACCCCTCTCTTCTAACAATGACCACCACACACTGAACGTCTCCCCATTCCCAATGGTGCTAGGTAATTTCTCATGCTTTTATCCAGCAAACATTTATTTTTAAGCTTTTGTTTAATTTTAGACCTACAGAAAATTTGCAAGAGTAGTACAAAGAATTTTCGTATATGTTTAACCTAATTTCCCCAATATTAACATTTTACCAATTGACATTATTATCTCTCTCTCTGTATAAGTATATGAACTGTTTGAAAATTGCAAATATGATACATATTTACTCCTCAACATTTTAGTGTTTATTTTCTATAGAAGGAAGGAATCCTCTTATGTAACCACAATACAACGATCAAAATCAGGACATTAACTTGGTATAATCCTGTTAGCATCTGCAGAGCGTGTCACGTTTCCCCAATTATCCCATTAATGATCTTTAGAGCAAAAGGACCAACCATTTAGTCATCACATTGCTTTAGTTTTCTTTAATCTGAACAGTTACTCAATCTGTTTTGTCTTTTGTGACCTTGACATTTATGAAGAGACCTGGTCACTCACTTTGTAGAATATGAACCTACATTTCCTCATGATCAGATTCAGGTTGTACATTTTTGACAGGAATACCCAGAAGCGCCTCTTGTCATGAGGCATGGGATTTAATAAATGCTTATTCATTTCATTACTGGTGATTTAACTTCAATCATTTGGTCAAAGTGGTGCCTATCAGGTTTCTCCATTGTAAAGTAATTTTCCCTGTGTAGTTAATGAGTTTCTTCTGGGTTGATAGTCTTAGAAATATACGTTATATATAAAATATATAAATAGCCTGTTTCTGTTCGGACTGTCGCCGCTGGATCCATTGATGGTCCTCGCCTGCAGTGTGACCTTTCAGTTCTGCTCCCCTGCATTTGTTAGCTGGCACTCACCTCTGAGGAAAGCTTTCCCTTCCTGTTTATTTCTTTACTCTCTGTGTGTACCATTGTGGACTCACAGACTTATTTTATTCCATCAGTTGTACTCTGTTACTATCATTGTTTATTTTGATGCTCAAATTGCTTCAGATTTGGCCTCAGGAGCCTTTTCACACTGGCTCATGTCTTCTTGGGACGAGTCCCCATCATCATCTGAGCCCTTCCTTATTTTCTGTCACAAGATGTTCCAGGTTCATCTTGTACCTTCCTTGCACTATCCCTGGACTCAGCTGTTTCTCTGAAGAGCCCTGGTTCTTTTTTTTTTTTTTTCCAGAGAGGAAAGGAGAGGGAGAGAGAGATAGAAACATCAACGATGAGAGAGAATCATTGATCAGCTGCCTCCTGCATGCTCCCCCCTCCCCCCCATTGAGGATCGAGCCGGCAATGGGGTCATGTGCCCTTGGCTGGAATTGAACCTGGGACCACAGGCCGATGCTCTGTTCACTGAGCCAAACCAGCTAGGGTGAGCCCCTGTTCTTTTTAGTAGAGCCTGGTATGCAGAAAACAGATTTGCATGTTAGGTGTGCTCATTGCTACTGAGTGTCATGACCTCTTAAGTCTCTCAGTGCTACAAAAACATGTAGCACATCTGTATATGCTTCTATATCTATCAGTCTCTATACTAAAAATCTGAGGTCATACTGACACCTATAATTCTAGCCCAGCACCATAGGGTTTCTTCTAACCTTCCCCCTTTCCTTGTTTGTAACTTCTTTTCCCAACAATGAGAAACCTGGCTCCAGAAAGTAGTTTCAGAATACTAACCCGTATGTCTATGAAAAACACGCCTAGAAGCCACCTGTTGCTACACACCACCGCAGTGCCAGCAAATAAGACAAATTATGCAATCAGACTGTGGTCACCTTAAGAAATGCTGGGGCTCACAGCTGTGCGTGGCTTTAGGTGTCAGTCTAAAAGGACTACTTTATCTTGGGGACACAATGTGCCCATCAGGAGGCCAGCTGGAGTCAGAGACCAAAGGCCACAAGTCGTCTCGTGGCGATGACGAGGGAGTGGCCAGTCTCCATGCCCCAGCGAGGTGACCTGGCCTGCCCACCTGGTCCTCAGCCACTGAGGGCACACTGAGGCAGCTGCCAGCTGACGCCACCACACATTCCAGTCCTATCAGTCACCGGCCTCTCCAGAGTCCCCTGTTGCCAAGCAACCCAGGGTAATAAATGAGACTTCCCTGGCTGGGCTGCAAGGAGGGCAAACTCTGGTCAGGCCACTCTGACCATCGACTCCACCCAGCTGGTTCTGTGCCTCATCGTGGGTTTGTACATTGGTCCTCAAGTTCTGACTGCTCGGACGCAGTGGGCAGGCCTTCCCCAGCCTGGGTGGGCCAATCCTCCAAGGCACGTGGGGCCAGCCTGGTCCTCCTCCACCTCTCTGGGTTCCCATTAGAGTCTCCTGATGCCCGGGGAGTGCGTGAGGTGGGCCCTGGCCTCTAGGGACTTACAGTCTGAAGAGGAAGCAGCCAGGCCTGTGCTGTGTCCCCTCCCATCTGTGCAGGACTCAGGGACAGACTCATGGTGGGGTTAGAAAGGGTTCCACAGGGGAGATCTTTAAGCTGATTCTTGAGAGACAGTGGACATTTCCCAAGAAGAGGTGGGAGAGAGGGAGGAAAGTTAGGAAAGGGAGCAAAGAAGAGCGGGGCTGGCGCAGGTGCAGGCTAACGGGGGCCGGGGGAGGGGCACAGGCCAGTGTGGAGGATCCTGAGTGACTTTTAAGGAAACCGCAGAAGGCCGGGGATAGCTGGTGCTGCATTTCTTCACCTCTAAGATGCACTCAATTAAAACGTACATTATAAATTTAATATTTTTTGGAGAAACAAATATTAACCCTGTAACATAAATGTATGTACCAACAGTACACCCTCAGTTAAGAAGCAGTAAAATGTGTGTGGGAGTGGTGATGGTGGGAGTGGGTCCTAACAGCTCCATGCCTGGTGGGTGGTGCTGAAAAGGATTCTGTGACTGTTCAGATGCAGCCAGAAAGATGCCATGATTGATTAGTGATGTCTGCCCTGGGAACAAGCATGAAGAGTGAGCCCTGCTCCTCTGCTGTATCGGCAGGGCCTTCAGCCTCAGGGCGGAGCCGGGAAGGGCTGTAGGCAGGGATGTGACATCTGTGTTTGTAACGCCTCTGAGCCTCAGTTCACAAGCTCATTGAGGTGTGAGGAATGTCATTTTTAAATGATTTTCCAGAATTAAAGCTAATTAATTCCAACTCTCAGCCAGCCTGCAGAGACAGCCACTCTCAGTCTTCCTGGGGCACTCCCTCCCTGCTCTGGATTGGGGAAGGTCCCAGAATCTTATGCAGCATTGAAGCGGGGTGTGGAGTTACATGTCATGATGCCCAGATGCCCTCTTACCACGGAGACACCCGAGCTCCTGTCCACAAGATCCCTTCAGGCCTTATGGCTGTGCTGCTTCTGGTGGGGGGAGAGTAGAAGCCCCCATCCCAGGTCCTGCCTTCCTAGGACACCAGCAGCCCCTCCCTGTGATGTCCTGCTTCCTTAGGCTGAGCTTCTGGGGGATGTGTGGGGGCCTGTTCTCCTAGGACTGACCACCATCCATTTGGTCCAGTGGGAATGGCTTCCTCATCTCCTCTTTCGCACCCAAAACCACCCCCCAGTGCCCCGACCAGGGCTTAGCTCAGTGACATAGCCCTGAAAGGCCAGCTACTTACTGAGATGGAAGAAGAGTGAGCAAAAGCACACATTAGTTTTGTCCTGTCCTCCAGCCTGGGGTGGGGCCGGGAATGAGACTGGATGGAGAGAGTGGTTTGTTGAGGATTCTAACCTGGCCCCGGGGCAGGCTGAGGAGGCTCCGTGAGGAAGGGCACGGATTCTGGAGGTAAAAGGAGGAACCAGCAGAACCTGGGGCATCCGTTATGGGAGGTGAGAGAGGGACAGCCTAAGGCGAAGTTCTCAGTGGGGACAGCTTTGCCCTGAGGGCACATTTAGCAACATCTGGAGACAGTTGAGGTTGCCACAACTTGCGAGGCCATGCTGTTGGCATCTAGTGGGTAGAGGTCAGGGATGCTGCTGACCCTCCCACAATGCACAGGGTGCTCCTGTAGCTCCCCCACTGGCAACACGGAATTCTCCAGCCCCAAACGTCCATGGTGCAGAGGCCGAGAAACTGGCCGGCAGTGACATGCAGGTTGCCGATTTGGCAATTTCTGAGTCTCACAAAACTCCTGCGATGTCGGTTTTGTCCCCATTGAACAGATGGGGAAACTGAAACCACGGGAGGTTAGTCAATTGCTCAGATAGTCAATGCTGAACCGAGGCTGGAGTTGAAGATGACCTGACTTACAGTGTTCAGTTCATCTGCTGGAGCAGCCTGGACAAAGGTTCGGTCAAAACGAAGTGAGGTTGTTTTTATCTGTCATAAATAGAGCAGGGCAAGACATAGTCGGGGACATGAATTTGAAAGGCTTAAGTATTTAACAAATAGATCTTGTTAAACTAAACAGTGTTTAAGGTATTTATAAAACTCACAAACATGGAGACAGTCATTGTTATTTGATCAATTTATCTAAATAAAAAGTTCATCCAAATCATCAGCCAAGCAGCGGAGACATGGTGGGTGAAGGTAAGCTGGGAGGAAAGACTCCCTCCACAAAATTCAGACCCTTTTCTCTGATGGTCACTTAGTTTGCATGGTCATTTTTTTTCATCATTTAAATTCCTTTTTGTGTTTTTTTGTTTTGTTGTTCTTTCTACAAAAAGCAGTGAGTGCCCATGTATAGGAAAACTGGAAAATGAGGTCACTCCAATTACATACATAAATAAACTTCACGGAGAACGCGGCAGCCCCTCTCCCTCCGTAGGTCAGACATGGCTTATTTTTCCAGACCTTTCTCTTTAGACACTCATATGGATGTATTTTTCTTCCTTCTTTCGTTTTCTTTCACTCTCTTGATTCTTTTTCCTTCTTAGCAAAAGTAGGATTATGGCGTACTCTGTTTTATACATTCCCTAATATGATTAAACTAT
Source organism: Antrozous pallidus (assembly GCA_027563665.1). Lineage (NCBI taxonomy): Eukaryota > Metazoa > Chordata > Mammalia > Chiroptera > Vespertilionidae > Antrozous > Antrozous pallidus. Next base: position 29,258,442 of record CM050523.1, read on the forward strand.
CCCTGTTTTTTGGACGTTTCGATGTTAGAAATCTAACCTCACAGAACAGTAGTGAAAGGAAAGGACTGCAACCACGTACCACACGCTTCGCAGCCCGACACAGGCGCGCACGGCAGGAGTCCGCTTGTCTGCTATCGGACAACAAACAGGCCCAGCTGAACCACGGCTTCGAAACGCAGGCTCGGGAGGCAGAGTGACAAAGGCAAGAGAGGCGTGATTGCGGCAGAAGCTGGGGCGAGGCTGTGCCCGGAAGGGCCTGGGGGGCCCCAGGCCAGCGGTGTCTTCCTTCTTGCCTGGGCTGTGCTCTCCGAGTCATAACTCACTAAGTGGCACATTCGCGTTCTCGGCACCTTTATGACATTGCACGGTACATTTTAAGAAATGAACAGGATTAAATATTAACTGGAAACTTAAAGCAGAGGGTGAAATGGATTTAAGCCAACCACTTGAAGAGGCACAAAAGGTTGCACTCCACCTCTGTGGTACATAAAAATCCCAATTTAAGAAAATAACGTGGAGTATAGTTTTAGACCAAATTGTCCTTTGGGCTGAATTGTCTCTCCCCGCTCCCCCATCTCCCACCCGCCTCTTGTTCTCAACCAGATTGTTTTCTGTCAGGTAGTTTTTGCTTTTGACCAGTCACCTGGGTTATGCGAAAGCCTGGCGTTTCCGGGCCCTCACTGTAGTGCTTTCCCACAGCCCCGAGCCTGGTCAAGTCCTTAATTTGCAGTAAAACCTCACTCACTTTGTTTTACCGTCTTCCCTCGGGGCCTGTGACATTGGCGACCACTGGTCTGCCTTAGCTCTGAGCCTGAAGCTTGTCTCTGACTCTCACCCACCCACAAGTGTGCCTCACTGAGCACAGCCTGCGCCCCCCTCTCCCCCCCACCCCACCCCCCACGCGCGGGCGCTGTTCCAGGTGCTGGGCAGCCACAGTGGCAAGTTCAGTCTCCGCTCTGGCTCAGCCCCATTTTTACGTCAAACAGACACAAACATTAATGTATCACGTGGTAATGAGAATAGAATCGGCCGGGAGATAGCAGGTAGAAGTGGTGAGGGATGTGCAATGTTATGAAAAGGGACTTAAAGGGTCTCGTGGATAAGGGGACATTACACAGAGACCTGAGTGTAGTGAGGGAGCAGCCAGGTGTCATAGGGAAGGCATTCCAGGTGGAAGGAGTAACTTGTGCAAAGGCCCTGGGGTTTGGGAACAGTGCCCGGGCCAGGGCTGGTGGGGCGGAGTGGGGGGGGCGGGGTCCGGAGGGGACTTGCCACTAGAGAGACTCAGATGTACTGCTGAGTGATGAAGCTCCATAGGAGGGCTTTGTGTCAAGGAGGGCTGGGAGCTGATGTCTGTTTTCAAAGGAGCTAGACATTGGGGAAAGCCTAGGGGTGGGGTGGGGTGGGAGGAAGCAGGGAGACCAGCTCAGGCTTTGCTGAGACCCAGGGCTGCCCTGATCTGGGCCAGTGGCCCCTCTTTCACTCTGATTTGCTCTCCAGCTTCTGCATGTGACACAGAGGGTCTTCCCCCTGCAATGGTCCCTCACTGAGACTCAGCGTTGAGCCCTTTTCTCTTTGACCCTCTGGCTGTAAACAGCTTCCCTTTGTCCATTCATGGCCAGATGCAGAAGCCTCACTTATCTCTGTCCAAGGGGCTCCCTCCGATCAATCAGGCAACTAGGGTGCCAACTTGCTACCTTGGGGTCAGCCCAGCTGTGGGGAATGTGCCATACATATCGGACACCAAATTGTTGCATTCATCTCATATAGGACAGGGCTAGGGACAGCGGCAAATCAACCAGCACCCACTAATTTAATTTTGGTGGGGCCATGAGTAATTTGTTGATAAAATGCTGAAATTTGCAAGTCACTTTCTTTTTTAAAATGTGCAACAGAGCAGAGTCCAGACTAGTCCTGTAAAACTGTTATTCTCGTTTATTTGCAATCCGTTGCACTTTCTTGAACTGGGAGAAAGGGTGGTGCTCCTTCCGCTCTGACAGGTGACTCAGACCCAGGTCAACTCTGCCGCTGTCCGCTGCCTCTGGCCTCTGTGGAAACTCCTAGAGCCCCGGTTCCTCTAGACAGTGAGCGGGGTTACCTTCAGCCCTGAGGCAGCTCCCTTCTAGTCTGGCAAGTTTGCTTCCAGTACTTAAAAAACAAAATAACAAAACTAAACTAAAAACCCCACACTCTTTCCTCCCCATCCTCTCAACTCCAATAAACTCACTCCTGCTTAGTCAAGCTCAAAAGACCAGGGCATTTTAAAAAAAATCATACACAGCAGCACTCTTACACAACCACGTCTTCCTGTTCCCTACAAAGGTAGATTGGAGATGTCTTTCAAAATTACATGCATTAACATAGGGAAAAAATGAAATAAAAATCAAGGTCAGAGAATTTCAGACAAAAATACACCAGTCATGGGGTCTCACATCATTACTAAAGGTGAGGTGTGAATTTGGCTCTGAGCTTCCTGGCAGCCAAAGCAACAAGAGGAAACGGGTGCATTTAATGATTCACTGTTTCCCTGAGGAAACACACACCCGCTCTTCAGGGAAAGCGATGGGATTCCTGGACAGTCCTGAAAGATGGTTTTGCCCAACATTAAAGGACTTCTGTGTGATGGAGAGAGAGAAAGCAGTGCCTGACCAGGTCCTCCTGACCATCCATTTCCATGGATGCCTCTTCAGCGCGCCGAGTTGTTCCACGCTCTTGCTGGTCTGCGCTTGGCTGGCAGCTGCTTTGACCAAAGCTTTTGGCTGCAAAGTTGCAGAGACTTGTCACAACTTCTGCAGGAACTTGGAATTGACACGTGAAGTGTGGTGTCTTCTTGCCTGGCTGGCTAGAGCTCTGGCCACTATTGTGTTGAGTTTCCTTTCTGTTGGAAAGGCACCTGCAAATGCTGAGACTTCAGGCATCTGCCACATTGTAGAAGAAACACTTGCAGAATGTCAGCATTTTAGCCAGCGTCTCTCTCACTGAGCCGCTCCTGCACTTCCTCTTTGAGCGTCTGAGTGGCCCTGCAGGGCTGGAGGGGTTTTAGGGTGTGTGACTTTCTGAACAGCACCTAGATGAGGCACCACCTGAAGAATGCCCTTTACCCACTGATGGCTCAGTCTGTCCCTGAGTCACCCTCTTTTCGTTCCCCCTTTCAGTTTAACCACTTCCTGCCCACGATTTGTTGTCTGAATAGCACAGTCAGAATGACATATTGGAACACTCCCCTACCATCTGGTGTCATTTTCCCTTAAGGCTGATTACTTGTTTGAGTGTCAGAATTGTGTCTTCTGGAAATCCGTAGTCCTGCCAATGCTCCGACTCCTGTCCTTGTCAGTGTCGTCACTGTAGTTGCTCTGATGTACTGATGCTTCCTGAGCGCCAGGCCCTGGGCTAGGCTCCCTTTCCTCTCGACTCCCCCTCCCCCAAAGCCCTGGGAAGTAAGTACAGTTAGGCTTCTGGATGCACAGGTTTTACATCTGTGAATTTAACAACCAATATGAAAATACTCTTAAAAAGAAATCCCAGAAAGTTCTGAAAAGCAACCCTTGAATTTGCCACGTGCTGAGCACTGGTCTGAGCCCACATGGGCGAAGTGATGTGTAGGCACACCTGCTCAGCCTACCTGCCAATACAGGTTCGATGCAAATACTACGCCATGTTATAGTAGAGGCCGGAGCATTCTTGGATTTTGGTATCCGAGGGGGAGGTTGTCCTGGAACCAATCCCCTTGGACACTGAGGGACGACTGTACTATCCTCACTGTACAGACCAGGAAAGCAGAGCCCAGGCCAGTCGCCCAGGTCCCCGAGTGTAAAGGGTGGAGTTGCCACTGGTCCTCAGATCCATCTGACTAGTCCATGTGCCTGACCAGGACCCCTTTCCGGGAACTACAGGGCGTAGTAGCCATGGCGCCCCTCCCCCCAAAGTCTCTCATTCTACTTGGCCAGCATTCTACTTAGCCCGTTTGATCATAGTGAGCTGCAGTGCTTTATGATAACAGCATTTTCTACCTTCTAGTGTTGGGAATACTGAAAGGCAAGAGTTTGTCAAACACTCTGATTTTAACCAAATGACCATTTTAACGGATGGATAGTGGGTCTCCCATCCCCACTGGCCACTCTGTGGGGCCGGGGGCGGCCCCTAGGTGTTGCACAGCCTGGCCATCCGGGTGGCCAATAGGGTTGGTGAGTTGGTAGGTTTCTCCCTTTCCTCTGTCCCATTGGCCCTCCCAGGTGTTTTCTCTCCCAAGCCCATGGATTCCTTAAAGGCAGACACATTCTGACACAGAGCTTTCTACCTTGGGTCACATTGCGCACCGCTGCCCCAGGTGCAGCCAGGAGGATCCTATAAAAGGCTCCTCCCTCTTCCAGGGCCTCAGTGAACCTCTTCGGCCCCTCGGCCCCCAGCTCTATCTTGTCCTTGGGGCCATACCCTTTGCTTCTGTGCTGGCTCTTGCCTCTGTTGCCCCACTAAATCCTGAGCCTGCCTTCCTGCACATGGAGGGAAGCCCGCCCTCCTGTCTGCTGAGAGGCGTCACTCTCCCACCATGCATCTTGACTCCCCTCTGGATGACAAGTTCACCCCGGGGCAGCAGTCGGCAGCCCCATCCCCCTTGACTGGTCTCCTCAGGGACAGAGTGGGCAGGTATCTTACCACCCGGTTAGTGCCAAGCCCTGAGCAATGCTTCCTGTGCAGCCCCTGCCTGGGGGCCCTCGGTCATTGGCAGCTGAATGTCCCTATTGATGAGAAGGCCCAAGAAAGCAATAATGAAGACTGCTATTGCAGAGACTCTTGGCAGAGAGCCCAATGTCCCTCCTCATCTAGGTCACAGTGACGTCAGGTAGACCGAAGAGGGACTCCAGGGCCTCAGGGGAAGTTGTGTTTAGAAAAGTCCGGTTGGATAAGTAATGGGATGTCATGGGGTCCACAACCAAAAAGATGTGGTGTGGAAAGAATGTCTTCAATCCCGAACAGGATGTCTTCGCCCAGGAGCATGCTGGGTGATTGCACAAGATGCCCCAGGAGGCTCAGCAGCCCATGTTATTCCTCAAGACAGGCAGGGAGGGGAGTTAGAATAGAGGGAAGCATGAAGACTTAGCAATGAAAATCCACAATTGTCTGGTGCATTCACAATTTCTGCCCCATTAACTGAAACCTAAGGCCGCTCTATGGTATGTGAGTAGCTGCATTCAAAGGCTTAAAAAAGGAAAGTTGCTTTACTTGGGAAATGGGTTACAGTTGGACATCGCTCTTGCAGGAATGGAGGCAAAGGAATGGGGCTCTGGAGTCAGAGCTCGCTGGTTCGGCTGCCTCACCTCTCTCCCGGCTTTGCCACCTGTGAAATGGGGTCATGATGGCCCTTCCCCAGCCCCACCCCAGGCTGTGTGAGAGGTCATGGAGGCAGCGAGCGCTCAGGATGTGTGGTTTAGGCAGTGTTGTGACGTGGGCCGTGTAGTGTACCGAAGGACACGCTTTATCAGGTGACTGTGGACAAAGTCAGGAAACCTTGGAATAAGATTTGTCATCTTGTGGGGAGGCTCTCTGTACGTGAGAGCTGTCTCCTTAATTATCTGTGGTTCAGAACTTCCTCTCCTCAGCCGCAGAGAGCGGGGACCCTGAACCCCATGGTAGAAGACAGTTTTCTTCCATGTTCACTCTTGCAGTTCACTCTGGTGGGTTCAATTTAGAGCCTGTTCAGAGGGGAGATCCTAGAATTGCATCCCAGACAGGCCCAGCACCTGGCTGCTAATTTTTGGAGAAAGCAGGAGAGCCAGGCCACTTTCCCCAAGGAGAAGTCACAGAAAGACCCTTTCTCATAAGACCCGCAGGCTAAATGCCACATAGTTAACTCCGAGGGCACCATAAAAACCTTTCAAAAGTTTTAAGCAGGCCCGGCTGGTGTGGCTCAGTGGTTGAGCATCGACCTGTGAATCCGGAAGTCACGGTTCGATTCCTGGTCAGGACACATGCCTGGGTTTCGGGCTTGATCCCAGTGTGGGACGTGCAGAAGGCAGCCGATCAATGATTCTCTCTCATCATTGATGTTTCTCCCACCCCCTCTCCCTCTCCCTTCCTATCTGAAATCAATAAAAACGTATTTAAGTGGTTTTTAGAATAAGTCACTGGTCAAAAAGGAGAAAGACACCCTTTTCCTTCCTCTTGACTCTAAGTTTGTGCTCTCTTGGGGGAGCCAGAGGAGTTGGATCAGCAGACTTGCCAGGCAGAGGAAGGAGCTCCGTGCTGGCGGTCCCGCTGGAGGCCGGCTCGAGAGCAGGGTGTGTGCATCGTGTGTCTTCAGCTGTGACGGGGCCCAGCACAGAGCAGGTGTTCAGTCCCGACTTGCTAAATGAATTAATACATTTAAATGAACCAAAGGGGTTAATATGTACAAGAGTCCACCTGCTCCACTGGGTTCCTTTCCTCCTCCCAATGCGTTGTGTCACACACGAGGTCTTTCACAATGTGGTGTCCTCCCTGCACGTGCCCCATCGCTCCCCACACGCCCTCAGCCTCCAGGCCACCCCCTGAACACCTGCCTCTTCTTTCTCAGCAAGTCTCCTTTCCTAGCGAATGCCCACTCTTTCCCCAGGGCCCAACTCGAATGCCACCTGACTTCTCACAGCATGTCTCTGTACAAGTTTAGTCCACAAGTAACTACACTGGTCTTATCTTTCCCGTCAGACCGCGGCTGCTGGAAAGACAGGAAGTCTTGTCTACCGCATGCTGCCTGTATTGGAGGTGTCACAATGACGAGGGAGCCAAGAGAGGTGCAAGAGCAGGGGACATGGGTAAGTGGAGCAGCCGGTGCTGTCACTAATTCTGATCAACAAACAGGCTCTACTGAAGCCACACAATTGAAACTTCCAGCACAGGATCCAAGGGCCAGTGGATTTTCCATGAAATGAAAAAAAATAAATAAATCTGATTAACTCAGTTTTGTAAGTAGAAAGCATGAGAGGTTAAATTGGGGTACAAAACATCAAGATCACCCAGATTTCTTTAATGAAATAATTTATTATTTGTTAATGGTTGAACAATACAGACGTTTACATATACACAGCAAAGATTCTCTAAAACACGTAGTCCTTCTAAAAACGCATGTGCTAACTGTAGTAAAAAGCACCATTCTCTATGTCTTGACACAGGATTTACATTGGCGTCATATTTACATAAAGAAACATCTGGAAACAGAATTGCATACTGTCATCTGCTCCCTGTTTAGACTGTGTTTACCATGAGGAAGATGGCCCCCAACACTGATGGTTAACAGCAACATTCCCAGAGCACCAAGTCTAGGGACAAGGGGGAAGGCAAGTTTGGTAAAATCAAGAATACCCTCTCCTCCCCCCAACCCTCTAGAGAGAATAAGAAATCAAAATAAAAAATCTGGATCAACATTAGAATTGGGTGTCTTACTAATTCTCATTTTGTGATTTTTTTTGAGAAGACAAAGATACTTGATTTCTTCAGCCATTCAATAGCTAAGTAACAGTGCCAGGCAATTATTTCTTCTTTCAGAAGAATGTAAGAAAATCGCCCATGTAATATTAATGAAAAATCATGATAAATCACATACTGCAGCCCTCCCCACAACCCCCAGGCATCTTAAAAAACAGAGAGATCTGATCAAGTAGAATGAGAAATACCAACTCATCTAACAGGGCCTTTGGGTCATCTTCTCCCAGAAGAGTTTTTAAAATCATGAGTAGCCAACTGCCTAAACATACTGCTTCCAAGAGTTAGACATGGAAAAAATAATAGATTGCCATGCAGGAAATTACCTTGCAGCCTTTGGCTTCCTGGTGCTCAACACACAGGGCAGGTAAAAGAGGAAAACAAGGACAGAGACTTGGGGAGATAGATGATAAAGCACAATGAAAGCGATATTCTTGCCAAAACCTAAATGATAATGTGTATGTATATTCTTTGCAAAACTAAGTTTTCTCTCTAAAGGCTGGGGAGAGGCAAGAAGGAAAAAACCCCCACAAAAATCCATTAGCAAGCCCCCAAATATTGCTAGTCATTTTGAACATCACAATCCTACCTAGTTTGCACTTGTTTTTTCTCCCCACACCCTAGGATTTGCTCTTGGCCACCTGCGGGATGAAGGAGAGAGGACCATTGGGAACCCAGGTAAGGTTCCTCTGTTTCTTTTAAAAAGTAGAGGTTAAAGGAAATGCCCACCTTAATAAAAAAACACTCATGCGGCCAATTGCAGGATCAGGGCCTGCTTAGATTTAAGTGCTCAATTCTGAATGGAAACTGAAATTATTTTAATCTTGGGTTGACAGAAGAATCAAGGTCCTGTTAAAAAATGTGATGCTCTTTGAAGCAGTAACTAGAGGAAGGCGCCCGCAGTCGCTGTGAGCACCTGAAGGCTTCACATCCCTGCTTAGCGACAGAAAACACACGAAACGCCCTGGGCGCTCTGCTGCCATCCTAAGCCAAAAGGCACGGGCAGTTACGTTTCTGGATGTTAGCAGAAGCACACACATCTATTTTCTCACTGCACAAAATGAAACTGGACGACACACTCTTACTTTCCATTTGCATTGCAATGGTTTCCGTAAGACTGTAGTTGAGATTTCCTTTTAGTTTTTTAAAATCAATTTTCACATAAAAATATGCATGTGCCTATATTTATACACATAACTATTTACGTACAATTGTCAAAATCTTAAAGGCTGGGGTTTATGTCTTTGCTGATCCCCTCCCCCCAACAACCCTAACAGGTTTTTCATTTTGCTTAAAAAAAACTGAAATCAACCAAGAAGACTGTAAGGCTCTTAACAGTCAAGCTGGTGGGTCAGTGAATGAGAGAACAGATTGGCAAATGGAGCTGCCCATCAGCCGTGTGGGGAAGGGGATTAGCTGCCATGGGCCGAGTTTGCTGGTCCTGAAGGTGACAGTTTTGGTCAGAGAGGCCCAACTAGCTTGCTGATTCTGTCTACTTCAAGTTTAGAAAGGAACGTCTACCCTGGTGCCAGTTTATCAATCTAGCAAGTTCCACATTTCTACGCAATCAAATTGAAAAGGACCAGACAAACAGTGCAAAGGTAAAATAATGACTGTTTTATATGGGGACAGTACATTTCATATTTCAACCAAAAGACAAAAATTGCAGTTTAACTCAAAGGCACAATTAAAACACAGAAAATATGGCATCTCTGAGATGCCTTATTTCTAAATTAACAAATACACAAATTTTGTTCCCTACCCTCCCCCAATGCAAGCCCATAAGCTCTTCCCAAAGTCTTGAGTTTTTGATGCCATCAGCATCGTGGACGTGAGGCGCTTGGACATAGCTATTACACAAAATGCTTGTGAGGTCTAGCGAATGGCATTCGAAAGGGACCTCAAAGTGCAGACATATCTTTTCAAACACGTTACAGGCTGAGCTGGCTCTTGGAACACTATCACTCTGCTTAAACTCAGGAAGCAGGCTTTAAAAATGCAGAAGGCATACAAGTTGTATTTCAGTGCAAATCTTCAGCTGGTAATTGGAAAAGATTCCAATGATAAAAAAATCCTTTGTGTCACCTGCCCCACCCCCACCCAAAGCTGAAATGAAGGAAAAACCAGAACAAAATAAACACAGGAGAATTATACATGACTTTGGGATCATTTAACAATCCACTGCTCCCAATTAAAATTTTTTAAATCATTAATTGAGAAAACACAAAAGTAATCTTGCTTTGTTGACATTGCTCTCGTGTCTAGAAGGAGCTGCTGCAGAGTGTGTGGACGTGTGTGGAGTGGAGTGTGAGGCTGTGGCATGCTGGAGACCGCGGCCAGCCGGGCGGCACCGGCACTGGCTCAGCCGTTGAGCCCTTAGGTTGCAGTGCGTCTGTGGATTTTAGGAATGTTCTCATCACTTTGTGACATACACTCTGTCTCAGCGTCACAGATTTTACAAATGGTTTAAAGTCAATGGAAAAGATTCGCCAGAGGCTGAAAATATCAAGACCTCAAAAATATGAATGCAAAAATAGTAAGGGGAATGAACCAATTTGTTGTACCTACATACAAAGTTTCTAGAACATCTATAAAAGCACAAAGTCATAAGAATTTATTTTCCATTACATTAGTTTATATAAAATGAATAAATAGTCTTTATAGATTTAATGTGTCTTATGTACATATACATGTGCTCTGTTTTAGCTTAAATAAAAATGCTACAAAGTGGGAGACCATGAAAGGGAGGAATCATAACCAAGAAGAAAAAAATTAGCCTTTTAAACTATCAACCCAAAAGCCTTCATGAAGAAGTTCCGGGTAAGTCCAAAAATAACGAGGGATTCTAGTAACATGTACCAGCCCCTCCTGTTCCCCTGCAACACGGAGCAGAAGCTGGACTTGTCCTTTCACTGATGGTGGGCACCAGCTCAGCTAGTGCCGAAGCTCAGTTATTGCTGAAAGTTAAATAGGAAAATAGAATTGGACCAAATGTCACTTATTCGGGGGAGGGAAAGAGGCATAATCACTTTGTGTTAAGTGGGAAATGGAGATCTAATTTATCTCTGAGGTAGGAAAAAAAAATGTTCCAGAGACAAGTAGCATAACAAACTTGGAGAAGAATGTGCATTGGGATAGCAGTACACAGCGCAGCCCCAAAACATCACACAAAAATAGACTGTACTATTTTGTTTGTGAGAACAAACAATATTGGAACTTTGATGAGCTGTGCAACCCCAAAGCCATACTCTCCAGGTGTCCATTTCAGAGAGAGAGACGCCATCCGCACGGGGTTCTGGGGCTGAGCGTGGGGTGCGGGTGTTTCTGGAGGTATTCCTGACTCCTCCGGGGGGAGGTCTGGGGAAGTGCTCTGAAATGCCACTGTCAAAGCTGACTTTGGAGTTCTGAGAGCAGGCTCTCAGCTTTGAAGCTTATTTCCTTCAATTTCCTAAGAAGCACAAGACACAAACATTTCTGCTAGGCAAGTACACAGTAAGCCAGAAAACGTTAAGCAAGGTCTGGTAGGCTATGTGGGGACAGTAAATAAGAGGGGGGAATTGCTGAGATGTGAAAATTGCTTATTCGGTCTAAGAATTCTCGGATGCTTCAAATTGATTGGAATGTACGGTCTCTTAGAGACGAATTTTTGTGGAGAGAAGAGAGTGGATGAAATCAGAAGCCCACAGTCCCGAGCACTCCTTGCAAACGTTTACAGAGCTGATCTGGTGGAGGCGGTACACGGAGGCTGGCGTGCAAGGGAGCCGTGGGCAGGTCCGGTACGCTACCTAGTCAGATCCGACAGGAGACCCTCGGGCGGCCGCAGCGGCCTCTTATAGACCGAGACGCGTCTTGCGATTGTCCTGGAGCTTTATTCTCTTGATGCTGGCGCTGGAGTAGCCCTCGTCACTGCCGAGGCTCTGCATGCTTCCCCGCTCGTCAGAATCACTCACGCTGCTGCTGCTCCAGTCCAACTCGCCCGTGAGATAGTCTGTGCTTTCAACATCCACATCGATTTCTTCTGTGGGAGGACAAGACAGACAGTGGTGAAGGCACCCTTCAGAGAACTCGGGCTGAAAACCCACGTGACTCCAGGCAAGCCTTTCTTGGGACACGGGGGCCTCACTGCTGAGAGAGGGGCTCGTTACTGAAGGCCGTTTGTCATGTGTTCTGGAGATTAAACCTCAGACACCTGTGGAGAGCCCTTGTTCTGTCCACCAGGTGGTTAGAAAAGAAATGTGGAGGAGGAATAAGAGCCTCCAGTCGCGCTTCAGTAGAACTACTTAGAGCAGTGGTTCTCAACCTTTCTAATGCTGCAATCCTTTAATACAGTTCCTCATACTGTGGAACTGTAAGCAGATCCTTAGTTCCCCTGCTGTCCTGCCTCTGGCCAGTGGGAGAGGGGAGGGTGGCGAGGATGCAGGGATTGGCTCACCCCTGTCGGAGTCGGAGCGCTCGGAGGAGACCGTGGAGCCGATGCTGTCCATTCGTATCCTCTCGATGCCCAGCTTCTCCAGCTGCCTCTTCAGGTGCCGCTGCTCTCGCTGAAGCTGGTCTATTTGGTGAATGGCTTTCCTGTCACAATCTTCAAGTTTCTGCAAGTCAAAGGGGGTAGTTAGAGCCCACAGGCAGATTTCAAAGTTGGCAATGACCCTGCATCTTCCTCTCCAGCACTGGCTTCTGAAAAATATGGGTAGATTTCATTCATTTATGTGTGAGTAGCTTCACACAGACAGACAGTTGACTGGTTTGGGACTCCTGTCTTTGCCTGACACCTTTGTCACTGACTGCTGTGTCAGTGCTGTCACCGGGACTTTAGAGGGGAGCTCTGAGACTAGCCTCCTGGTGCCCCTCAATTCTGATACTGAAAAGACTGCAGGCAGGAGCCTCCAACCCGGTCTGCCGCGCCTGCAGCGACACCCCGAACACTCCTCTCCGAACCAGAGCAGTGCCTGTGGTTGGGGCTTAGGAAACAGACTTCTATTTAAATGTGTGTTTACTCAAGTGCATGGCCCAATTACGTAAGCGCTGTTTTCAGCATGCCAAATCTCAATTAACTTCTGTTTGTTAGGAAATAATAGTCCCTTTTGAAGTCCTAATTTCAAATTGTCCAACATAACAGCTTTGAAAATACATTTCCGTAGACCACTTGTTTTTACAAATCTGTCCTCTAGCTTCTCATATTCTTCAGATAATTAAGATTGTTTGTGATTGTTTTGCTCTAAACAGATTCTTCTCCCCCGACTCCCCAAATTGTCATTAATGTAGGCTAACTATAATTAAAGTGACATTTTCCAATGTTATCTAATAAAAGGGTAATATGCAAACTGTCCCCTCAACCAGTAGTTTGTCTGGAGTTCAACCAGGGGGCGGGGCCAGCCACACCCCCACCCATGCACGAATTCATGCACTGAGCCTCTAGTCATGTCTACAAAAAACGTGCTGCACAGTGATTTGGGCTGTGGGTCTCAAGAGCCTGAAGAGAACTCACTCCCCCTTTGCTATCCCAGCCCCGTACTAAGGCTACCTCTGTGCCAGCCCTGTCAGAAGCCCTGGGGACAAGTCTCCCCACAGAGACTTGGTCCCCTCCCTGAGGAGTCTATATTCTAAGGATGGAGGCATCCAAATAGCCACTGCTGGATGCCAACTCTGACAAAGTGCTGAGAGAGAATCATCCAGTAATAGGACCACCTGTCACAGAAGAAGGTAACCAGGTCAGGGAAGGTTTCCTATCGAGTGGTATCTGTACTGAGACTGGAAGAATGACAAGAAGTTAAATAGGTAAAGAAGGGAAAGCATCCAAATAGAGGGAACAGCAGTACAAGGCCCTGTGGTCTGAGAACATGACAAAGTGCTGGGGACTGAAAGAGGGCTGGGGCACAAAGGGTGACGCTACACACAGGTGAGGGCAGGCCTGGTGGCAGAGTATGTCCTGAACCACAGAATTCCAAACAGGGTGACAGGACATGAGCTCTGGATGGATTGTTCTTGGGAAGCATAGGTTTTGGCTCAGAGGAAAGCACTGAGGGATTTATTACAATAGATGATGGGGTGAAAAGGGAAGGAGTCAGGATGTGAAATATTTAAGTCTTGGAGACAAATATATGGCTAAGAAGCAAGAGCTAACAAGGATGGCCCTGAGTTTCTGGCTTGTATAATTCGATGGGCAGTTGGATGGACCACTTAAGTTCTGGTGCCTAAGGGTGAGAAACCCTCAGATGGGTCTGGGCGTGTTGCATTTGGGGTGTCTGTGATTCATCCAAAAGGCGGGCAGGAAGAGCTCAGAGGTCCTGCAGACGTACATTTGCTATCCTCATAACAAACCCTTTGCTCAGGCAAAGTCAAACAGGCATCTCAAGGATACACTTACCTTTATGTGCAATTTGGCTTTTGTTAATAAACTCAACGTAGTGTGTCGATTTGATTCAGGCCCGAGTGGCACCAGCCCCTTCAGCTTCTCCAGGCACAGGCGAAGATGGGCCCGTCTGTAAAGACAAGAGCGCGGCAGCAGTCAGAACCTCATGGCAGGCCAGTGGGACACCCCGAGAACAAATTCTCAGAGTGTGAGGCCGCCCAGGCCCAGTGACGTCGAAGACCACCGATGACCTCCTGCCCAATTTACATCTTTCGAAACCAGACAACTCTGGTGAAAACACCAAGGAGAAACAAAATCCGGGGATTTCTACAGTTAAATCTATTTAAGATACTTGTGTTGAAATAGGGACTAATATCTAATGTTCATCAGGCATATTTATCTGGTTATGTCCAGGTTTCTGAATAGAGAACATCCAAATTCAGGAAATAATGACATGCCAGGTGACAACCCTTTTAGACCACACTTATCTCTACCCACTCAGAACCGGTAAATCACTGTAATTATAGCACTGCTGCAGACTCTTCGAACATGTGAATGACACATTATTCATTAGCTTTATCTGAAATAGCAAAGATAGAAACAACCCAAATCACCATAGGGAATAAATAAATTAATTAGGGTATGCATGTAGTGGAGTACTATGCAGCTGTGAAAAGAGAATAAGCATATGTTCTATGTGCTATTAGGAAAGAACTCAGGTATATTAAGTGAAAAGTAAACTGCATAAAACATGCTATCTTTGATAAAAATGGAAAAATGATTTGTGCTTTCTCGTATGGACATAAAATCTAGAATGATACATAAAAAACTAGTAACAGTAGTTGGGCAGAGAGAAATCAGGGAATAGTCAGACTGGGATGAGAAAAGAGGATAAATTTTCACTGAATATGTTACACTTTTTGGTGCTTCAACCATGTAAACTACTGCTATCCAAAAGTTAAACACGTATTTTAAAAATAATGAAAAAGTGCCACTGGTACCACTACATGAACAGGCATGCTGAACAGCTGGAGAGAAGCACGTGCATCTTGGAGAGAGGCAGAATGGCCACGGGACAGAGCGGAAGAGGAGAGGCTGGATGAGGCAGAAGCCACATCAACACACTGAAGAGAGGCCCTTTCGTCAGAGACTGGCCAGAAGCACAAAAGTTCCTGATTTTTGGAAATTAATACTTAATTGAAATCATGGATTGGGTGGTGGTCTAGAACAGAGGTGAGGAACCGCCAGTTCATGAAATCATTGGGTCTGGCCCTGCCAAGGCATCAGGAGTTAATTAAATGTTTGACCAAATACAGCAGACTAATTTTCAATGATATTATAAACAAATGACCCTGGGCAGGAAAAAGGTTCCCCACCCCTGTTCTAGAACATGGCAGATTCTATGAACATGGCCAAGATTCAGAGTTTTTGTTTCAGCTCCCACCTCCTAAAGCCTTCACAGGCCTTCAGCCCATGGAGATTCCATTTTCTGAGTACTTATTCTGTTCACTGAAGTTTACTGTGCTGATGCATTGTCTGGCATTGTTACTTAACCATTCACTGCAAACTCCTTAGAAAGTGGGGGCTGCAGCTTCATCACTGCTCTGCTGCCACAGTGCCTCCCCCCCCCCCCCCAGGCTTAATAAATGGTTGCTGAATGGATTATGCCATCTAGTCAACGTGACTTTAAGTTCCTTGAGTAAAGTCCATTTCTCCTATATCTTTGCGCCTTCAGCAGTGCTCAGGTTCTGGGGTTTCAGACACCGGCCGTTACCTACACACAGTGATCTGAGCACATCTCCCAGGAGCCTGGGAGCCGCTTCTCAGCTGAACTTGAAGAAAACCTTAAAGCTTAGTTTGCCCTTTTTCTCCCTCTTAAAATTTTTACTGTATTAATGAAACTCGGGAATGCAGACCGAAAGAAGAAAACTGCATCAGAAAGCTCTATGATAGGTCAATATGCAAAGAAGTCAGTTCACACCCTTCATATCAAGACTTCAGGTGATACCTTAAGGCAGATCTGACCAGGGGGGCACTCACAGCCTTTTGAGCCCCTGCCTCATCTGCTTCTGAGCCTCCTTCCTCATCCGGATCTTAAAGGAGCTGTCTTACATTCTCCCGGGGCCCTCTCAGCCTTGATAAGCTTGAGGAGAACAGCTCTCATTCCTGTGCCCGGAAGAGTTAACAGGACTAATGCCTGACTGTTTGTAAGACTTCCACTCGCTCCGAACCCTGTCCATTCGTTATGGCCACATGCAAAGGCTCACGTTAGAGGTCTGTTCCTTCGTGGAACACTGGTGTGTAAAATGTAATTGTTCACCGTGGATAATACTTATTCAAAAAGAGCAGGGAAAGAGATCATGTTACTAGAAACACCATAAGAAAGTATACTTATACAGTTAAACCCAACTTATTTCTTACTACAAAGTTTATAGACTAATTGTCGAGTTAGGAAAGAGCTCAGAAATTAAAAAGATTGGACATTTTTCAGTTGGCTTGTTATTTGCATGATTCAGAACAGAGTTACTTTAGTCTTTATGAGGTAGGTTTATCTACAGATGAGTATATAAATTTTTTAGGAAGTTTGTCTACTGATAAAAATAAAATAATAAAGTCATCTTTCCATGCACCGTCATTCTAGTTACACAGGGAGTCTAGCCCAGAAAGTATTCTCACTACCCAAATGTGGGTTTCCAAAGAACACCCCCAAGTTGTGAAACTAGAAATACGCAATTTGACTAATTTGGGCTGAGGGTAGAACATGTTCACTGGGTGTCTTCTGGTCTCGTTCTATGAAAACAGGCCCGAAGTGCTTTCGGGTACTTTCACGGTGCCCGCCGGCCTTCCCCGCACCTCGCTGCTCCAGCCTGCGGGCCGCCCTGCCCACCGGCCACCTGCCTGCACACACACCCCTGGTTGGGGCCTGGCAGGCTCAGTTCCATCACAGAGCAGCGAAATTCAATTCCTCAACCAGATATAAAAATATAAAGACGTCTCTTTAACAACTCCCTGTGAGGGTCCTGTATCCTGAGACACAGACACACACACACACGCTCCACCCTGGGACCTGGACTCCTGCAGCCAGCGCTGAGCACCCACTCAGCTCCCAGATCCAAAGCCAGAAGAAAAGCACCTGTCTCAGCTCTGGCCCCAGTCCCGACTAGCCTCCTGCCCAGGGCTCTGGCTTTGTAGGAGGGGCCTGATGACCAATTTTGAACCAGGTCCAACTCCCCTTTGGGGAACCAGCAGGGGTTTTGCCACATATCCTCAACAGGAAGCCACCAGACACCTCGCTGTGACTCCTCCCTGTGTCTCCTCCCATCACATCTTCCGACAGTCCCGCCTCTGCTGCCAAGAGCTGCCTCCCTACCCCCCACCCCCAGCAGAAGAGGGTTTTGCCAAGTCCTCGCTCCCTTCGGCCCCAGACTGCCTCTCCCTTTTGCGATGATCCAACTGCTTGGTACCTAAGTCATGAACTTTGACAACTTCACCTGCTGACTCTTGAGAAATATTGCTTTAGTTATTCTGAATGGGCTGATACAACTTTGGTCTATAGTAGCATAAAGAAACCAATCTTTGATCTGAGCTATCATCATTAACACTCAGAATAAAGTATGGCCTATATCTAAATTAGATATAAACTATAGCTTCTTGTCAGTAAGTTTTAAATATTTCAAATTTTGTTTTTAATTATTTTAAAAACTGAATCTGTCAATCTCTATACAACCAATTATTAGTATAGTGATTAAGAGTAAAGTTTTGGGACCCTGACTGTGCCCCTTCTTCCCTGTGTGAGCTTGAGCAAGTTTCTTTACTCCATAGAGCAGTGGTTCTCAACCTTTCCACGCCCCTTTCATACAGTTCCTCATGTTGTGGTGACCCCCAACCATAAAATTATTTTCGTTGCTATTTCATAACTGTGATTTTGCTGCTGTTATGAATTGTAATGTCGATATCTGTGTTTTCCGATGGTTTCAGGCGACCCTGCTGGCGGTTCTCAGCCTCTGGGTCACACGGGCTGAGAACCGCTGCTGTAGAGGCTAAGACATCGGAAAACACAGATATCAACACGATGAGGGCCAGGTCAGTATTAACTGAGACAAGGTAGGAAGTCCCTGGGCCAGGCCTGACATGGAGTGCTCCATATACAGTAGCAGTTATTATTTCAATCCTCGCTTCCTCTGTAGAAGAGTAATTATGGGAGCAAACCTATAACGATAGCTCTGTAATATTCCCAGTCAGTAGGGAACTCAGTGTCTCACTAGGTAAGTAGACGCTAGCTGATAAAATCCAATCACCAAACTCATCCTTAAAGAAAACAGATCTCTTTTGCCATTAAAAGATGGAAAATCTTACCCCTTTTCTATGGAAAAACAGATCTTGTTTATGCTAAAAGCACTTTTGTTTTACATTTTAAAATTAGCAAGGAGTTTATAAAGCTATTGCAAGCAAAAGAAAAAGATTCCTTCAGGCCACCCACATCATGTGGAGGCAGGGGAAAGAGGGACTCAAAGGCGGAGGAACCTCCGAAATGCCTGGCCTCTCACACCTCAACTGGGGGCAGAGCGCGGGTCTTAGGATTTCAAGCACATTTCTATATGTGCTTCCAAATCCAGAGACCCTAAAACACCTATGCACAAAAGCATGTTCCAGAACAAACTTAAAGCAATCTGGGAAGGATCCCTGGGAAGAAAATGACCAAACTTTGCTGAGAGACGTAAGAAATTTTGAATAAATGGAAAAAACAGCAAATTCCCAGATATGAATCTTCAAAATAAAAATGTCAGTCTTACCAAGTTTATTTACAAATTTAACATTAATTCCTAGAAAACAATTCCAACAGTACTTTTTATAAAATTGGGAAATTAGTTTAAACTTCATCTAGAAAAATAAATGTGAGACTGCCAAAATTTTTGAAAAAGAAGAATGAGGAGGAAATGTGCTGTACTAGATACTGAACTGTATCATAAAGCTTCAATGATTAAAAACAGTATATACTAATACAGGCCTAGACAGACAAATCAAGTGAACAGAACAAAAAATTCCCAGGAACAGACCCAAGAATACATGTGAATTTAGCATTTAATGGGAATAGCACTGCAAATCCTTGGGTGAGGTGAAGATGGATTAGTAAAGAAAATGGGGAAGTAGGGAGATAACAATAAAAATAGATTTCAAATATATTAAAGATTTAAACATAAAATGCATCTGGATGCCATGCAGTTCTGTTGTTAGTTTTCCTTAACTATCGTCAACCATGAATCTGAGAAAATAAGCAAAAGTCACCGCTGCCGAGGCTCGGGCTGCTGAGGCTCATCCAGAGCTCTGCATTGGCAGAAGGCACCAGGCTGACCACCGTGCTCTTACATGTCCCTCAACACTGCTTTTTTTTAAATAAACAGAGAGAAAGGGAGAGGGATAGAGAGCTAGAAACATCGATGAGAGAGAAACATGGATCATCTGCCTCCTGCACACCTTTTTGGGGATGTGCCTGCAACCAAGGTACATGCCCTACACCGGAATTGAACCTGGGACCCTTGAGTCCACAGGGCAACGCTGCTATTTTTTTTTTTTTGTAAAAAAAATATATTTTATTGATTTTTTTTACAGAGAGGAAGAGAGAGGGATAGAAAGTCAGAAACATCGATGAGAGAGAAACATCGATCAGCTGCCTCTTGCACACCCCCTACTGGAGATGTGCCCGCAGCCAAGGTACATGCCCTTGACTGGAATCGAACCCGGGACCCTTCAGTCCAAAGGCCGACGCTCTACCACTGAGCCAAACCGATTTCGGCGACGCTGCTCTTTTTATTTCCGCCTCCACACTCTAGCTTCCTTGATTCTATCCATGTGTACCTCAGGCCAGCAGGTGTGGTAAGCTGGGGAACAGATGTAACAAAAGAAGTAAGAATCTAAGTAGATGGTGTAATCTGCAGAGAGTGCTCCTGAATTTGCTATGTCAACCCTAAAGCTCCTCCTCACGTGGATAGAGAGACTGGGAATGGTATCGGGTCAGTTCCGTGTGTGTATGCGTGTTCTCTGTTGTGCGGGAGGCATTGTCATCAGAGATTAGTCTTCTTTATTGAAGGTGTGACTGAGCTCTCCCTCAGACTGTCACAGTACAGTGAAAATGATACAAAAAGAATTATAAGATTAGGGCAGAGAAAATAACATGGAAGCAGTGAGTAAAGAGGGTAGATAATAAGTTTATAGGGGGAATCTTGAAACACATACTGAGCTCTTTCATGCATTTATTCCACTAGTATTTCTCAAAGGGCAGTTGTGGGCGATCAGGCCAGCAGGGGAGGGCAGCTGGGAGGGGACCAGGCCTGAAGGGGAGGGCAGTTGGAGGTTATCAGGCCTGCAGGGGAAGACCGTTAGGGGTGACCTTGCTGGCAGAGGAGGGCAGTTGGGGGAGACCAGGCCTGCAAGGGAGAGCAGTTAGGGGTGACTGGGCCATCAGGATTGGGCAGTCAGGGTGACCAGGCTGGCAGGGGAGGGCAGTTAGGGACAATCGGGCTGGTAGGGGAGCAGTTAGGTGTTGATCAGGCTGGCACGGGAGTGGTTAGGGGGTGATCAGGCTGGCAGGCAGAAGCGGTTAGGGGCAATCAGACAGGCAGGCAGAAGTGGTTAGGGGCAATCAGACAGGCAGGCAGGTGAGCAGTTGGGAGCCAGCAGTCCTGGATTGGAGAGGGATACCAGATTGGAGAGGGCATAGTTTGGGCTGAGGGACACTTCCCGCTGTATGAATTTCAGGCACTGGGCCTCTAGTGTGTGTAGCATGTGTGTGTGTGTGTGTGTGTGTGTGTGTGTGTGTGTGTGTGTGTGTGTAATATCTAGTACTTGCTTGCTCTATCTCAGACTTCTGACTATTAATGCCTATGACAAAAAGTCAGGGAATGCCCAATGTTCCAGGTAAGGGATTGGAAATTGATTGAATAACCAGCATGTATCTTTTCTCCAAGTTCTTCCAAGGGCCAATACCACTGACCCAAGAGGAAAGGTGGATTCTAGTGATACAAATCAGAGTGCTCCTTCACACCATCAAATACTGCACACTGACAGCTATATACTTCCTGTGTAATAGCCAGGCCGTGCCCTTAGCCTCATGTGGCAACAAAGCAATGTGGATGTGTTACAACATCCTACGGTGAGATGTGAGTGCACCTGAGGGAGCTCGGGTCAGTCCCAGCGGTGCGCTGCCCACCACTCAGGCCCATGCAAAAGTCAGTCCTCTCCCCTTTGACTGAAAGAGCTTAGCTATTTGAAAAGCCAAAACGCGAAAGTAACAACTACCGGGACCTGCTATGAGTTAGACTATCCTGCTAAAATGTTTCACATGCCAGACCAGATGCCACTGAAATACTGTTTGACAAAACGAAAATAACAGCTTACATCAGACTGCGGAGTCCTCCCCGCGGAGCACACACAAAAATCTTCATCACGGGGTTCAGGAGACTCTGGCAGAGTAATCTCTCCAGACCAGCTGCCTAATTCCAGCAAAGCCTGCACATGCACCATTCCAGAAAAACCAGTGTCTGCTACTAAAGGAGATGCTAGAGCCTCCTTTTGAAAAAAAGAAAAAGGAAAAAAAAAAGAGTCCATTCTATCACCTGACTCCTGACACTGGCTGCAGCTTTGTGCATTCACTCAGTCTCCACTGCTAAGGGCTCACTGAAAGGCGTTCAAACCAGAAGAATTCCCAGTGAAGAAAAGGAAACAGCAGAATTATCACCAGGAAAGAGAATATAATAACAAAAGATTAAAATATTTTCTTTTCCCAATAAAAATCAATAATTACAATGGGGAACCAACAGCAATAAAAAATATGTAAACCAGGAATGCCTTTTACAAAAAATGTGCAAGATCTACATGGAAACATCTAATTCATAAATAAGAACTTTTTAAGGTTAAGTTATATTGGAATTATTTAATTTTTATCTTGAAAATCCCAGAAGAACTTAGGGGATGAGGAATTGATGGACTGATTATAAAATCACCAGGAAAAAAATCGATGAAAATAGCTAAGAACATGGTTAAATAAAAAAAAAAGAAGAAGAAGAAGGGGAGGAACAGATTTGCTTTACCAGAGCCTGAAGCGCACGATAAAGCCTCAGTGATTAAAACAATGTACACTGGCACAGGAAGACTGAGCCATAACCTGGCTGGTGGGCAGTCGGCAGGCAATATCAAAACCCATATCAACTTGTATACCATTAATTCCACAGTTATAACTCACCCTAAGGAAATAATTCTGATGTTGGACAGAGATTTATCTACAAGGTAATTAAGGAAGCATTGCTTACATTAGCAAAATACTGGGAAGAACCTAAAATAGGTAACTGGTTACATGAATTATGGCACATTCATATGATGCAATACTGGGCATTCACTAAAAGTAATGTTAGGAAAAGAGATTAACAACATTGGAAAATATTCATAATGTAACTTAAAAAGATTTGAATTATTTGCTATATGACCTGATGTTAATTTTTAGACGTATGCACAAAAGTATAGATAAATATAGAACTTAGCAGGAATCTTAGCAGGAATGTTGCAAGGTCTATTACAAGTATTTTTTTTTTTGTACTATTCTCTGTGCTTTTCTGAATTTTCAAATTTGCTACACTAAACTAGATTTTTAAAGTTATTTTTCCAAAACCAATTGGAAAGATACATTTCAAAGGTCCATTGGTTTCCTCTGGCTGGTAGATTCATGGATGATTTAATTGTTAGTATGTTTTTACTTATTTCTCAGAAACTTCCACAAGATCCGTTTTTGAAAAAAAAGAAACACACCATCTACCCACCCAGGGTGTTTGCTGAGGAGGCCAGACCCACAGCGTGAGTGAAAATGAGAAGCCTCCCCCCTGAGCAGGTCTGTACCGGCTCTGGGTCCCAGCACCTAACCCTCAGCATCTCTGGTGGTCACGGCACCTAGTCCACTGAATGGAAAACACCAACTGCTTCCACCATTCTAGGTCTTTCCTCCTCACTAATGCCAGGATTATTTAAGAGTACATTGAATAGTCTCCTCAGAGTGGAGTCCTGATGAACACCAATTATTCAGAATCTCTAAAGTGCCACAGAAAAAAATTCAAAGAGAAAAAAATCCCAGTTAGAAGTTGATGTTTTCTAAATTAATACTTTTTTTTTTTTTGAGAGCTATGCCAGTCTTTGTAATGTGATGTTAAGGTAAAAAATGGCTCACATGTAATAGCATTTAGCAAAGCAGTGTCTTTTATGGCATCCAGTTACTAAAACCAGGGAGGCTATAAGAGCAGTTGTTCAACTGACCTCAAAACCCTAAAATCTTCAGCAACCGCACTAACAAGGGAGAAGTTCCCGACAGCTTTAATCTCCCCTGGGCTGCAGCAGCCAGTGCTTGGCTAAACTCCGTAAACCTGAGTCCTTACTTCCTTCTCTTCTGCTCACAGGCTCTAGGCTACAGGAAGATTTATCAAGACCTTAAAAGACCAAATTCCAAAAATGAAAGGACAATAAGGAAACTAGATAAGTAACCCTTCAACAAACAGAAGTTGGCTAGTCACACAGAAGCAGCCTGAATTCTAAGCAGCCTGCCCAGTGGTGACTTCAAATCCAGTTTTCTAGAACTTTTGCCTCCACAGCCACTTGTGCAAACCTTGATTTCAGCACTTAGCATATTAACTGGAACTCTGCGTCTTTCTCATGGACAATCTACATGTCTCTAAGGTGGGGACCGTGCTGATTGAATACCCATGAACTCATGTAACACCAGTGCTGAGCCCAAGTTCTTGGGCCACTGCAGGGAGAAAACAAACATCTTTGAACTGCTATAATAAATGATAAAACTGACACTCTGGGGGCATTCCTGCAGAGGCGCAAGGCACAAAGCTGCAGTAAGTAAGCCTAAGAGCCCTTATGTGGAGGGATGAAATTTCAATCATTAAAATAAATGCCTAAGCAAAATGTTATAGGGGAGAAGGAAGACTAGAAGAATTTTCAGCAGAAAAACTCCCAATTTACCCAGTTCACTCCAAAGGCAGGAAGATGGGAGAGAATCTAAAGAAGGGGGAAAAAAGCTAGGCTCCCTTTTCCACTTTCAGAAGAGACACTTTTTGAGTTTCTAGTTCATGATATATAAACTCCTAAAGCATAAAGGAAGCTCAGATTTTAAAAAGCTCTGACTTAAAACATGGCCAATCACAAGAAAAAGAAAAGGGAAGAAGAGATGGGGAGAAACATGTGTCCAGCAACACACTCGCTATCCACTCCCCCCCCCCACACACACACACACACGCGCACACAATTACATAATGGGATAATACTGTTTGCCCTGTTTTGAAATTTGCCTTCCTAGAAAGGGTCCGGTCTGCCCTTTCATTGACCAAACATGTCACTCATAGTCGGGCTCCCTCATCAAAGAGGGCGTGCATGATGCGTGCCATCATCTTGTTCATGCAGGGCACCAGGAAGCCCGTTTGGACGGGGAGCCCGTACTTCACACTGAAGGGAGCTCTGCAACTAGAACGAGGCTTGTTCAGTGACCTTAGCCTGAAAGGACATGAAAATCACCCGGGAGCTTTAAAAAAACAGCTACTGCAGTCTCAACCCAAACCGATTAAATCAGAATTGTTAGGGGTGAGGCTTGGGTGTGTGTGTGTTTTTTTAAGTTCCACAAAGAATTATTATGATTTTTCTGCATAGTAAAAGCAAGTGGTTATGTTTTTTTTTTTTTTAATAAGTCTTAGAGATAGAAGATCTGCTTTAAAATATCCCATGAAGAGGGTGGTTTTAGTTATACAAGATTGGCAAATGTTGATTAACTGTTGAAGCTGGGTGATGGGTACATATGAATTGATTACATTATTTGCTCTATTTTTGTAAATTTGAAAAATTCTACAATAAAAAATTACTTTATAAAATGAGCAGAGATAACAATTTGTTCTCTTCCTCCTAAATGTATAAGTATAAAATATTTAACATTAAAAATAATTACCAAAACATTATTAAAATATAAAAGCTCTGCAAGTGACTCTAATGTGCAACCGGAGTTGAGAGCCACCAGGCCGTGTCCCGGGAGGATGGGCTTTTGGTGGAAAATAAAGACGTAAACGCGCAGCACGAGGCAACGCAGGGGAGAGCCACTGAGGCCTGCGGCCAGATGGAGCCGGGGGGGGGGGGGGGGGGGGGGGGGGCACCTCCTCCAGAGTCACTGATCCGGTCTCTGCTCTGCATCTATTCGCCCGACTTCTGAGAATCTCTTTTCACAAGTATATTATAACTACACACATTCGTGTGTGTGTGTGTGTGTGTGTACACACACTAGTATTATATATCTCTGTGTGTGCGTGATTTAAAACAGCTGTCAGTCACATTCAGTGGCATGTACTGTTTAAAAAACGCCATTTGGGAAACGCTGCCCGGGACCGAAACGTCCTGGCCTGCGGACAGGACAGTGGCACGGAAACCTTCCCTCAGGAGGCGGTGGGGGGGTGGTCTTCAGAGCGAGCAAGCCCTTCACCTCCCTACGTGACTTCTGGGCAGTGCTGCTGGCAGGGCCCAGAGCGAACTTTTAAGTCAGGTCCTACTTGTAGGAGGAGTTAAGAAGAGCAAACAATTCCTAATTTAATGAATAGAAAACGCATCACAACTCCCCCCATTCCACCCCCAGACCCCCAACTCACCGATTCTTCTCCATTTCATTGTGAGTTGATCTGAAAGAGGGAACAATAAGAAAAGGGTAAGATTATTATTTTTTCCTTAAAGGACTACTTCAACACCAACAAATATTTTAACTTCTCTCCAAAGTTGATAGAAGACAGAAAAAAGGAGAATAACTCAGTGGGTTCTATTGAAGTAATCAGTCCCTTTGGGGGTCAGATAAATGTAAATCTCTAGCGCAGAGTTCAAGGAGAAGTGGAAGACGAAGAGGCATGCATTCCCTAGTGGAAAGGTAATCCATTTCAAGAAAGGAAAGAAAAGTCTATTTATACAAAGACAAAAACAGCCGCACAAGGTGATGTGAACTTGGCTTCTGTCACTCCACAGGCTCACTGTAGGCTGAGGGTACAGCAGTGGAGGGGCACCCCCGCTCCGGCCCTGGGGTTTTTCTAGATGCAGTCTTCACCGAAATGTTATGCTAAGCTGTTTGACTACAGGATGCAGTTTCAGATGGGTACAAGTAACTCCTCCTCCCTCAATCTTTGTATTCCCTGCAGTAACTATTTTGTCGTATACAATCTCCTGGCAGGAGCCGGTATTAAATGGCTATGAAGCGATTTTAGGAAGGGGCTTCCAAAACTCATCTCAACATAAAGACCACAGACTGGTTAGAGCTCTGCCACTGACAGTACTGTGGAAGAAAGAAAACTTTTTACCATTCTGTCCTTGGTTAACCCCTCCGTAAAATGGGGATAAAAAGTATTGTCAATTATCTACTGAACAAGCAAGGATCAATGAGGGAGCAACTGTAAAAGTGATTAGAGCCCTTGGTGAAAGCTGTGGTGGATGTGAAATCATATTATCAGTGTATTTATAGCTGACCTTGACTGTAAGGTCTGGTCTAAAAATTTATGGACAGGTTTCACAAGAGTCACAAGCGGTCAGTCAAGTGGTCACTTCAGTGTCCTGCTCACCCAGTTCCTCCCTGACTAGTTATAAATAAACCCAAGGAACTCCCCAGGGTTACAGAGGCACTGGGTCCTGGCCTTTCCTATGGAAGTGCTCTAGAATCTAACCACATCAGGGGATTATGCCCTGGTTCAAGTCATGAAATTCTGTGGGGCCACAAGAGAACCTTACTGTGCCTAGGAGATAAATTCTCAGAGTAATCATGGAGGACCACGACTTCCTTGAATTCTCAGCCCTTCATTTACATGGGGTGGGCATCAAGTTTGTTCACCAGAGACTAGGGATGGGGTGTGTGTGTGTGTGTGTGTGGTGTGTGTGTGGTGTGTGTGGGGTGTATGTGTGGTGTGCATAGTGTATATGTGGTGTGTGTGGTGTGTGTGTGTGGTGTATATGTGGTGTGTGTGTGGTGTATATGTGGTGTGTGTGGTGTATATGTGGTGTGTGTGTGTGCTGTGTGTGGTGTCTGTGTGGTGTATATGTGTGAGTGTGGTGTGTGTGTGTTGTATATGTGCTGTGTATGTGCTGTGTGTGGTGTGTGTACGTGTATATGTGGTGTGTGTGGTGTGTGTGTACATGTATATGTGGGGTGTGTGCTATGTGTGTGTGTGGTGTGTGTGGTGTGTGTGTGGTGTGTGTGTACATGTATATGTGGGGTGTGTGTGTGGTGTATATGTGGTGTGTGTGGTGTGTGTGTGGTGTGCGTGGTGTATATGTGATGTGTGTGGGGTGTATGTGTGGTGTGTGTGTGGTATATATGTGGTGTGTGTGTGGTGTATATGTGGTGTGTGTGGTGTGTGTGTGGTGTGTGTGGTGTATATGTGGTGTGTGTGTGGTGTGATGTGTGTATATATGTGGTGTGTGTGGTGTGTGTGTGACATGTATATGTGGTGTGTGTGTGGTGTATATGTGGTGTGTGTGGTGTGTGTGTGGTGTGCTGTGGTGTGTGGTGTGTGTGGGGTGTATGTGTGGTGTGCATAGTGTATATGTGATGTGTGTGGTGTGTGTGGTATATGTGATGTGTGTGTGGTGTGTGTGTGGTGTGCGTGTGGTGTGCATGGTGTATATGTGGTGTGTGTGGTGTGTGTGTGGTGCATATGTGATATGTGTGGTGTGCATAGTGTATATGTGGTGTGTGTGTGGTGTGTGTGTGGTGTGTGTGGTATGTGTGTGTGTGGTGTGTGTGTGGTGTATATGTGGTGTATATGTGGTGTGTGTGTGGTGTGTGTGGTGTGTGTGTGTGGTATATATGTGGTGTGTGTGTGGTATATATGTGGTGTGTGTGTGGTGTGCGTGTGGTGTGCATAGTGTATATGTGGTGTGTGTGTGGTGTGTGTGTGGTGTGTGTGGTATGTGTGTGTGTGGTGTGTGTGTGGTGTATATGTGGTGTGTGTGTGGTGTATATGTGATGTGTGTGGTGTGTGTGTGTGGTATATATGTGGTGTGTGTGTGGTGTGCGTGTGGTGTGTATAGTGTATATGTGGTGTGTGTGTGGTGTGTGTGTGGTGTGTGTGGTATGTGTGTGTGTGGTGTGTGTGTGGTGTATATGTGGTGTGTGTGTGGTGTATATGTGGTGTGTGTGGTGTATATGTGGTGTGTGTGTGGTGTGTGTGTGGTGTGTGTGGTATGTGTGTGTGTGGTGTGTGTGTGGTGTATATGTGGTGTGTGTGTGGTGTATATGTGGTGTGTGTGGTGTATATGTGGTGTGTGTGTGGTGTGTGTGGTGTGTGTGGTATGTGTGTGTGTGATGTGTGTGTGGTGTATATGTGGTGTGTGTGTGGTGTGTGTGTGGTGTGTGTGGTGTATATGTGATGTGTGTGTGGTGTATATGTGGTGTGTGTGTGGTGTATATGTGGTGTGTGTGTGGTGTATATGTGGTGTGTGTGTGGTGTATATGTGGTGTGTGTGTGGTGTATATGTGGTGTGTGTGTGGTGTATATGTGGTGTGTGTGTGGTGTATATGTGGTGTGTGTGTGGTGTATATGTGGTGTGTGTGTGGTGTGCGTGTGGTGTGTGTGGTATGTGTGTGTGTGGTGTGTGTGTGGTGTATATGTGGTGTGTGTTGTATATGTGGTGTGTGTGGTGTATATGTGGTGTGTGTGTGGTATGCGTGTGGTGTGCATAGTGTATATGTGGTGTGTGTGTGGTGTGTGTGTGGTGTGTGTGGTATGTGTGTGTGTGGTGTGTGTGTGGTGTATATGTGGTGTGTGGTGTATATGTGGTGTGTGTGGTGTATATGTGGTGTGTGTGTGGTGTGCGTGTGGTGTGCATAGTGTATATGTGGTGTGTGTGTGGTGTGTGTGTGGTGTGTGTGGTATGTGTGTGTGTGGTGTGTGTGTGGTGTATATGTGGTGTGTGGTGTATATGTGGTGTGTGTGGTGTATATGTGGTGTGTGTGTGGTGTGCGTGTGGTGTGCATAGTGTATATGTGGTGTGTGTGTGGTGTGTGTGTGGTGTATGTGGTGTGTGTGGTGTGTGTGTGGTGTGTGTGGTGTGTGTGGTGTGTGTGTGGTGTATATGTGGTGTGTGGTGTATATGTGGTGTGTGTGGTGTGTGTGTGGTGTATATGTGGTGTGTGTGGTGTGTGTGTGGTGTATACATGATGTGTGTGGGGTGTATGTGTGGTGTGCATAGTGTATATGTGATGTGTGTGTGGTGTGTGTGTGGTGTGCGTGGTGTATATGTGGTGTGTGTGGTGTGTGTGTGGTGTATATGTGGTGTGTGTGTGGTGTATGTGGTGTGTGTGTGGTGTATATGTGGTGTGTGTGGTGTGTGTGTGGTGTATATGTGGTGTGTGTGGTGTGTGTGTGGTGTATACATGATGTGTGTGGGGTGTATGTGTGGTGTGCATAGTGTATATGTGATGTGTGTGTGGTGTGTGTGTGGTGTGCGTGGTGTATATGTGGTGTGTGTGTGGTGTATATGTGGTGTGTGGTGTGTGTGTGGTGTATACATGATGTGTGTGGGGTGTATGTGTGGTGTGCATAGTGTATATGTGATGTGTGTGTGGGTGTATATGTGATGTGGGTGTGGTGTGGGGAGGCTTGGGTGTGTGTGTTAGTCTTGAAATGGGACATTTCCAATCTGGCACTTAAAACTTCTCTTCCACAAGGAAAAAACTAGAAAATAATGACAGCACGTTCAGTTTTAGATAAAGGATGTGTGAACTTTAAGACTGGTTAACTTAAAAGCTTTAGACTGAGTCCCTTGGTTATCCCTCTGCATTCTTCAGTGACATTTTTCTGAAGGTTTATTTCTGCAATGGCCCGCAGGACATCACAGTTAACAAGAATCTGGCTTACAGTGCAAACCTTTGGCTTAAAACCACGTGACATTTTAGTTTTAACAGGGAATAACAAGTTCAAAGTCTGACAGATTTTTTAAATGGATGGAAGTATATGACCACAACTGGCAAAGATTTCCCCATTTAACCTCAGACAAGCACCGTCCTCAAGAGCCGTTCGTGGATGGAGGAGGAGGGTGGGCATTTGAGAACATGGTTTCCCGTCAGAGAAGAGAGCAGCACACGGCACTCTCACCAACAGTCTCTGGATGCTTTGAAGACACATATTTAAAAATTTTGAATCCTCAGGACAGACTTTTTAATAGATTCCATAGGAAGCACAACTCCTTCCAAACTTTGAACAGAATTTTGGAAACTGAAGATCTTATTTGATTCTTAGGGGTATTGAACACATTGTGATGTTTACAAGAGGACTTTTACCTAATGGCTCAGACATTATTGAAGTGCATTTGGTTTACTGAAACTGAGTTTGTTTTTAATAAAAAACAGACCTTTTAAGAAATAATCAGTTCAGAGATTGCCTCCAACTCTGTTGATGGGTCAACATTAATATTTTTAATTACAGTATTATAAGAGATAGATATTTTGTATCACAATGATTTGCCATGTGATTACTGAAGATTTGATAAATCTGTAATCATTGAAGGCACAATGTCACCATTTAAAAATATATTCTAACAGAAAGATGACTAAACCAAACGACATAGTATTTGAGAATGAGAAAAGTCCTTGGTTCAAAGACTCCCATGTCAGGTCAGCCACAGAGCCACTGTCTCATAAAAGAACTGGGTGGCAAGCCCTGGACTTCCTCTTTCATGAGCGCCAAAGTCGGCCTTACCAACTTCACATACTTTTAAAAAGTCTGGATTCCAACTCTACATTTTTAGTAACTTATTTCAAAAACCAGCAGGAAAGGGAAAAAATAAAAAAAGATTCCATCTCCCTGTATTCCAGTAGTTCTCTGGATGATTCCAAAACAATATTCACAATTTCATTTGGGTTTTTTTTGTTTTTTAAAAATAAGCAATTAGAAAAACTTCAGATCTGCATTTTCAGTTCCCAAGAAATTTGACATGTGGCTAAATCTCATCTTCTACTGTCCAAGGAGAAGTCCACCCCCAACCCCAGCTCTACAAACAAGGAGCACAACATTTCAGCCCGAATTAACAAGAATAAGCTGTTAGCCCAATGGTTATGTAAACCAGCAGCAATCTCTCCACAGCCCTTCAGTTCAAAATCCCAACGATACAGAGCTTTGGATATAAGTCTAATTCAAATCAAGGGATCAAGCTGCATTGGGGGAGGGGGGGCGGGGAGCAGAGAATGGCTCTCTGCTCAGATCAGGAAGGAAATGATTACATTTAAATAAAACAACTTGCTCCTGCTTCATAAGATTGCTTGGCGTCTTCTCCAGGTTTAATCATGATCTTTTGAAATCCTCACGTCACTGAAGGTATTGCACTAATTCACTACTAGCCAACAATATGGACAACGGTGACAGCCTATTTCTAACCTTGGAAAGCAAACCACATCCTTTAAGAGAACAGAGCTTTTCAAAAAATCAGGAGTTGCAGCCATCCCTCCCCCCCCCTTCCCCCTAGGAATAATGCTTCATGTTAAAGAAAAGAAAAAGGCTGTTTCTTGGCTTGAAATTCTCAACTAGCATTATTTTTCTTTCCTAATCACCTTCCGGGACCAAGCCACCTCTCTTCATCAACAGCCTCTTCTTTTCCTCTCCCAATCACTGAACATCCCCTGACAACTTGCCTGTGAAACTTAGGAAAAAATTAATTGCTAAGGACTAGCCTTGACTATTAATATGGACAATTCTTCTCACATCATGAGTAGACAAGAATAAATGAACTACACTTTTCCAGAAAAATAACCCAAAAGGTTTCCACGTTCTTACAAACAAAACTTTAAAAATTAACACTGTAACAAAATGCAACATAGCTAAATTGTTCTATATCATTGTATAATCCAAGTAAGTATTAGCATACTTAAAGACCCAGGTAGTATCCTGGGTACAGATCTAGTAGCTACCACTTTCAGGTAATGCTAAAGGAGGGAAAACAAAATCACCAGGCAATCAATTATCGGGTTTGTGCTTCACAAAGTGCCTCCCTATTCGGGAGCTCAGCACCTGCGTACTGCTCACATCCTGTGGTTCTACCAACACTAAGGACAATGGGCTGAATCAAGGACAGAGGAGACGAAAGAACAAATGAGTTAGGTTTAAGTAGGAACTGTGGTTTTCAGGAGTCTGTATTATACCACAGAGGCTAACCAAATACAGCTACTTTCAGGGAGTTATTCATGAGGCTGAGAAAGGGACAAGGATTCCAAATCAGCAATGAGAATGTCAATGATTTTAATTTACTGGAATGAAAGGTATAGTTGAATGGATCTAATAAAAGAGATTTCCTAGCTAATACATTTTAAGAGCAAGGAGGGGGGAAAGGACAACAGCATAAACAGAGTATTCCTATGTGCCAGGAACTATGTTCAGGGCTTAAACATGATTTCACTGACCACTAATCAAATGCTTCCCAGTGAGAGCCACGGATTTTAAGAACTGTAATAAGGCTAATATAAAAGGGTTGTGGCTTATTAATATTTTGGTGTTATATGTTCCTCACCACCAAAAGGCAGATTTTAACCTCACTCATTCCTCTCTGCATTATAAATAGATATGACAAACTAGACTTTCAAACCGTTGTATTTAATTTACATGTCAATAAGAAATCCTAGCACCCATGGCAAGTCAGATACTTAAACATGTTTATAAATTTTTCATTATGAAAAATGAAAGAAATGGATAATGTCCATTTCTCTTTTCAATTCCCTCCACCCAGACAGAGGGCTGCTTCCTCCAACGGCTTAAGGCCATGTGTGCATCACTGAACCGTGATCACCACCTGACTGACTGGGGCACACGCACAACAGGTAACTTCCATTCTGCAGGTTGTGCTATCTGCTGTGTAACCTGAAAGGGAACGAGAAATATTTACCAAATTACCTGCTACTGCTGTTATTCTTCTTAGATTTGTTCCTCCGTTTTAAGGCATCTCTGTCCTTGTTACTGTACGGTAACATGGAGGCATAACCGTGTTCAGCTTCTAGAAAACCGGAGGATCCAGTTAATGAATGAGCCTGGAACATTCAATCCTCTCCCTTCTCCACAGTATTTCCTTTTTACATTTTTACCTATATTCACTGAAGGAATATAGTGGAAATAATTAAACGCAGCCAGGTGGAGTTCTTAGAACAATTATTGTTTTTAAAATTGTGTGAATGCCCTCAGTTCGGAGCAGGTGTAAGAAGCATTCCAGCTGCTCATTGTTGAGAAAGACCCATCAAGTCGCTGAGCGCATGGAGCCCGGGCTCCCCACGGGCAACGTCCAGCAGGTGTGTGCAGTGGGACCGGCCGCGGGCGAAGGTGCGGGGCGAACGCCGGGCGCGGGAGGTGGGAGGACAGGGGACGCGCTGCTCCTCCAGCCGAGACCGGCCGGCTGGGAAGAACCTGATGAGGTAGACCAAGGACCTGGGCGAGGGGGCCCCCAGGCACCCCACCCGCGACGGGGTGGGGAGGGTGCGACACTCGGGACCCCAGGGTGCAGCAGCCCCCCTTCTGTCCCCACTCATTGCCTGGGGGGCAG
Organism: Antrozous pallidus; assembly: GCA_027563665.1. Taxonomy (NCBI): domain Eukaryota; kingdom Metazoa; phylum Chordata; class Mammalia; order Chiroptera; family Vespertilionidae; genus Antrozous; species Antrozous pallidus. The sequence goes on from CM050523.1 coordinate 29,291,824, forward strand.
CGGGCGTCCTCCCTCCCGACCGCGCGTAGGGAGAGCCGGAGGGGTTAGGAGCGCTCGCGGCCGCGCTCTCCGCGCCTCCAACTACCCCCGGAGCGGCCGGGCGCCCGAACCCGCAGCGGGGACCTTCAGAGCCCCCGGCCCCTGTTGGGGTCCGACCCCTCCCTTCCCCGTGCACCTCTCTCCCGCCGCTCCAGGTAGTCAGCCGCCTCCAGCAGCATCTGGATGTTCATCCGAACCGCCGTCGCCATTCTGCACCGGGGGCCGGAGCCACGGGACCAACCCCCACTGCCACGGGCTCGCCGCCGCCGCCGCCGCCGCCGCACACCCGCGACACGCTGTGGACCCGGCAGAGCAGGGCTCGGAGAGCCTCTTCGGCGACCACGCTGGCCGGGAGGGGGAGGGGGCCGTGAGCTGGGCACCGCCGACACCGTGACAGAACCCGGAGAAGAGCAGCAGCCGCCCCCGCCGCCGAGTGTTTATCCCCGACTCACCATCCCCCCGCCCCCAGTCCCTTCTCTTGACAGGCCCGCTTCGCCTGCGCTCCTCATTGGGCAGCCCAACGACGGCCCCGCCTTCGGCTTTGCTCAATTGGGGGAGGGTATTAACACCACGCCCCCCGGAGTCCGCTCCTTTTGCTGGTTGGTCATGCTTGACAAGGCCCAGGCTCCGCCCTCTCTTCCCAATTGGTGACAGGATTCGCAACTCCGCCTCGTGCTCCCTCCCAGCTCCCCATTGGTTCTACACAGACAACCGGGCCCCCCGCCGCTTTGTTAGTATTGGCCAAGAGCTACAGACGGCAAGCCGCTTCGCCTGCCTCCCATTGGCCGGCTCCCGAAACCTCCCAGCTACAATGACGTCACCCTTCCCCAGCCGGGCGATCCCTGAGTGGCAGGTAGTCAGCGGCCCCCGCTTCTCCTCCCAGAGCTGGCATCACCGGGGAGGGCGCCCCGGCGCCCGACGGCGCTGATTCACCGGCCGTCGCGGAGCTCGGCCCCACCCCGCCCCTCCCTGCTCCCCTAGGACCTGCCCCAGGGGAAAAGTTCCCTCGGGTACGAGGCTGGCGTCACGCCTCGCCTGGGCAATCTGCCCCGCGCGGGGCCGGGTCGGAGCCGGGGTCTGAGGCCAGTCCCGGAGGCTCCAAGGCTCCCCAGGGTCCGGGCGGCTGGGGGCCTCGCAGTGAAGCCCGATGCTGGCAACCCGGCAAGTGGCCAGTGGGCTCTAGGCTCCGGCGGGTGCCACGTAGCCGTGGTGTTCGAGGGGGAAAGCCTGGCTTTTAGTTATGCTAAATGCTCGCTTCCCTGCTTTCCTCTGGTCGCAGAAAGTGCTAGCATCGGGCGCTGTTTCAGCGCTGAGCTAGCTCCTCTCCAAAGGCTCTATCACCCCAAGCGCTGGTATAATCACCTTACCCGAGTTTAAAAGCTCAGAAACTTCCTGTACCTGCCGTTGAATGCCGAGATTCTTTGACCTAAATCTCTTAGGGTTTTTCTTTCCTCTTTGATTCTAGATGAAAATATTTTAAAAATATTTTTCAAGACGGCTATGAATGGTGTGTTTGTGTGTGGGGTGGTACCAATAGAAATGTATGGAATAAGTTCAGTAAGGATTGTTCCCTAAGCCTGTCAAGATTACTGAAAGTTATTTCGAGACCAAATTACACTGCTAATGTGACACTTCCATTTAAAAAAGTATAAATAAAACTCAGTAAATTGAGTCCTGAATATAGAAATGAGTGAAGCAAGAACATATTTCACAAAGCTTTTTTTAAAAGTTTGTAATTGTTGCCAATATATGAAAATGGAGCTTACACTGTGCCAGGTAGTTTACATCGATTATCTCTAAACCTCACATCAGGTAGGTTAATTATTTACATTTTGCAAATGAGGAAACTGAGGTCCACGATAACCAAATTGCTTTCCGAGTCATCCAGTCAGAGATGGGAACTGTACCTTGATCTGCTGCTGTATCAAATGGTCCCATTAGCAGTTCGTTCTAAAGGCAAATAGATTTCTAGATGAGACACAAAACACTGACACTTAAAACTCTGAGGAAAAAGAAAGAAAAGCATTTAAAGGTAATTATGGGAAATTTTAAGAGTTCTTTTTAATGGTTGACAGATACATTAAAATTAAATAAACCTGATAAAATTAATAAGCAGAATAAACATTGTAAACTATGCTTAACATATAGGAAACACTTCTGGTTTTAATGGTTAATTGGCTCTAAAAGCTGATGCTTTATAAAAACATTAGTAAATACACATACTGAAGGCAAGATTTTCAAACAAGCACAAAAAAATTGGAGATGAGAATGAGGATATAACAATTTTAAAGAATGTTTTTAAGGACTATTTTTTAAAATTACAAGTTATTTGTTAAACAAATTAGGAAATCATAATGAATACAATTCTACTTAAGTACCAAAACTGGTTAATTGGTAAAAAAAAAAACACTTTAATGTCATCTTAATTTTGGACTTTGAATACTTTTAAAAAAATCCTCACCTGTGGATATGTTTTTACTGATTTGAGAGGGGAAGGTAGAGGGAGAAAGAGAAACATTGATGGTTTGCTTTGGGTTCAGGCCAGCAAACCAGGTATGTGCCACGACCAGGACACTTCAGCTAACATTCAGCAGATCTCTTTATTCTTCCTCTTTCACCCTAATTCTTTTTTTTCCTAACCTATTTTTATTTTTGTATCATGACCCTTCCTCTAGAATAACCCTGACTGAAAATCACACTTATAAAAAGGAGAAAATGTCAAAATTTGAGTCAGAAATAGCAAATTAAAATTTGAACACCAACAGGTCTATCTTACGCTCCACAAAAAAAAATACTGTTATGTAACAATCAGAGATTCAGACCAAAGAATGGACCATTACTGTTCCCTGGTGGTGGTGGAAGAAACATGAATTAGCCAGCTGCACCAACTAGGAATCAGTATCATTAAGAACTTTAAAGGGTATTTGGTGCCATCTACTGGAAATTAAGCAGTAAATACAAAACAAAGGTTTGGTTTGGTTTTTCTAGAAACTATTTTACACAAATGTACACAATGACCAGTTGAATAAGACAGCTTGAAGGTGCAGATTTTGAAGTACTGAAAATCCTAAACAAATTAGAAGTAGTGACCCTTAGCACCTAGAACCTCAGAGGCATTACCTAAGCACTGAATGATAGGCACAACCCCAAAATAAAAATAGGAAATGCCAGAATGTTCGAACCTGACTTTTATTATCAGGAATTTAAATAAATTGATGTGTCACAGTATAAATATGCCATGACAATAGTTTATATATCTTAGAGCAGGCATTAAGATGAACTAGTAGAATTGGGAAGTAAAAAGGCAATTTTGAAAATGGGAAAGCACAAAGACATAACTATGTTACCTGTTATATAATATTTACTGCATCTTTTATTTATTATTATTTTAAAATATATTTCTTTCATTTCTGAGAGGAAGGAAGAGGGAACGAGAGATAGAAACATCAATGATGAGAGAGAATCACTGATTGGCTGCCTTCTGCACGCCCTCTACTGGGGATGGAGCCCCCAACCCAGGTTTACGTGCCTTTGGCCGGAATCAAACCTGGGATCCTTCAGTCTGCAGGCCGACGTTCTATCCCGAAACAGGGCTTTACTGCATCTTTTAGAAAGCCGGGACTCAGTCTCCTGACTTGGAAGGGCTTACATACCCAGGTAGGCACAGGACAGTATGTAAATGCTGAGTGAGCAGCGGGTTTATTAAATGCTGTGGGAGCTCTGAGAGGCAATTCTTCAGCGAGTGCCTCACAGAGGCAGGGAAAAGACAACTGGTGTCATCTTAAATGTCTAAAAGTTCCAAAATTAAGTAAAACACCTTATTTGTAACCAAGTTTGACACTTCCTAACTACTCTGACAATAAAATAAAAATTTGTAAATAAAATTTTGAGGAACTGATTTTGTTTTATGAAGTGTAAAAATCAGGACTGAAATTTCTTACTTCAATAATATTAATCCCCATCTTTGTGGTTACTTTAGACACAATGCCATGACACCCGAGATTAAGTTTTAAAAGCCTTTAAGAACACCGCTTTGCAAAAATTTGTTACTCCACAAATATTTTAAAAACAAATTAATGGCTGACCAAGTGATACACACACACACACACACACACACACACACATTATATATAATACACACAACACTATGTAGCAGCTTTAAAAAAGGGGAGAGTAGAGGTACATAAACTGGCATAGAAATATTTCCAAGGCAGTATTAAATAATTGTAAAATGATCCCTACAACATATTATTTGTATTTTAAAATCCCAAACAATGTATATTCCTCATTCCCACCTCCAACTCTGTTACTTGCATGCACAGACAAAGGTCTGGAAAGATACAGTGCAAACAAAGTGCACTAGGCCTAGCATTGAGGAGTTCTGTGAAAATGGGATTTAGCTTTGTCATATGTTTTAAAATTTTTACAGGGAAAACTTATTTATTCCCTATTTATTACTTGGGTAAGTAAAGGTTAACATAAAAATGAAGTAAAGTGGCCAAATGGAAAAAGGTCACTGAACTATATCTACAAATTCACTAGATATTTATTGACTGCTTTGCTCTGTGCCAGGCGCTGTGTGGGGCTGGCCTGTAGTGGCAAACAAGACACAGGCCCCATTTCTTCTTGTCTAGTGGAAGAGCCACAGAGTAACGAATGAATGTAGAGTGTGTTAGGCAGTGAGAAGCCATAAGGAAAAGGAAAGTTTGGAGAGCATGTGGAAAACTGGACCCTCATAGATTGCTGGTGGGAATATAAGAGAGTGCAGCTGCTCTGGAAAACAATTTGAGAGTATTTCAAAAACTTAAACAGAATTATTATGTGACCCACTGCCATTCCACCTCTAGTTATACACCCAAGAGAATAAAAAACATATTCATACAAAAATCTGTATAAGAATGTTCATAGCACTATTCTTTCTTTCTTTTTTTTTTTTTTTTTTAGATAATTCTTATGAGTTTATTTGAGCCAAACTGACAATTGTGGTGAAGTAAATCTCAATGGATTGAGAAAATACTCTGGAGAAGAATAATTTTGCAACTTATTTTATACATCAGATTAAATGGAGGGACTTAAGTAGGATTACATGAAACCCATTTGTGGTAGACTAGTGGAGCTGGAGAAAGCAAAACCAGGAAATCTGGGGGATTGGATAAAAAGCAAAATGCAGAGACACATACTTGTTTTTCATTGGTGGGTACCGGGTAGTTAATAGTTAACAATGGAGGTTCTATGGTCTTGTTCTTTGCTGCAGTGAGTATATGCCCAGAGTGGTCTGAAAAAGACAATTACGAGGAGAGTGGCTGGGCTCAGGGCTGTGGACTGGGTTCGGGAGATGTCAGGATTCTCGAGGAACAGGAGATGGACTTCCTACATGTAATGGGGCGGGAGGGAGGAGAATTAAAGATTGGTGGCACAGAAGGTCCTGTAGTCTATGGGTGGAAAAGACCTGTAAGGGTTGCTGGAGGGAGCTTCTGGGCCTCCTTGGTGAGAACGGCGGCTGCAGTCAGAGTCCGGAGGAGGGTTGTCATCCTCGAACCGTGGAATCAAGCTGTCTGGACAGATGGGCTACGGGGGTGAAGGCTGGCCCTAGGGGCTGGTGAGGGCTCCCATAGCGATTCCCTGTTTATCATTAGTAAAATAGTTGGAAAGGTTTAGAGATGTCTGGGAAAGAGGGAGAGAGATGCCAGAAGGGTATCCTGGAGTTAGAAAAAGCCTGGCGAACAAGGGAGGGTGAGAAGAGGAGGCCTACTGGTGTTTCTTTAGTGGGCTGGTATAGTGGGTCCTTTTACATTCTTGCCCCTTCCATTAAATAATTGATAAGCTTGTGCCAGCAAGAAGGTTGTTCCCTAGGAAGGGTGGAGCAGGAGAGAGGGCAGGGTGAGGAGGCGCTGAAGCCAGAGCAGTTTTCAGAGCTGAAGGGTGATTTGCCATCAGTGCCCAGGACCGAGATCGCGAAGGAAAAGTGGCCCAGCAAAGGAAGGCAGGACACAGAAGGCAGCCCCCTGTCGACCAGAAAGGAGACCTGCTCACCCGCTACCTGGAGCATTAACCTGGGCTCGGCATGGGTGATGGGGGTTGTCGAGTCTGGGCATCTGCAGTCTTCAGCCAGTTCCAGCATGGCCATCGGCTGGTCAGGACCTGGAAGGATGGCCCCTCTGTGCTGAGACACAGAGGGCCCGTCACTTTCCCAGGGGCAGTCACTTTTCTTGGTTGGAGGCCGGGGCCGGAGGCACGGCTTTGTCCAGTCGGTGGCCTTGTTTCCGCACGTGAAGCATTCTCCAGGCGATGCTTGTCCTCTTGTTGTACCCCCACCACACACAGCCCGTGGGCCTCAGATCTGCTTCAAGGCTTGGGTTTGCAGGGTCACCTTCTAAGGCAGGCCTATTCTGCCTGCTTCCCAAGGGGAATTAAGAGTTAAATGCCATGTTCGGATCTCGGACCTGGGTTTGAGGCATAAAGAGAGGGGGGCGGGGGAGGCGGGGTGGAGCAGGCGGCAGGCCAAGGGAGGAGGAGCCCGGTGCGGCCACACCAGGTGGGGTCCTGAGGGGGCGGCCCCCAGGGGAATGAAGGGCAACGTGGTCAGGGTCGGAAGAGCAAGGCAAAACAGAAATTCAGAAATTCCCTTAGCTGTTTGGGGCGGCAGGAGGCTCTCGCGCTTCGCGGCAGCCTCTGGCATCACGGAGTTGGTTCCCACAGAGGCCTGGCGGCAGCGGCGGAAAAAGCAGGAGAGGGGCAGCCGCAGTGTGGCGAAGGAGGAGGGAGAGGAGAAGGAGAGGCGGAGAGGAGATACCGGCGGGGTCGGAAGAGTAAAGAGGGCGACAGAGGGGCAGTTTGAGGGGGTTTCCCGTGGGCTAGGAAAACCTGGGGTGTGGAAGGAGCAGAGAGAGGGGTAGGAGTGGAGAAAAGACAGGCTGCACATAGGGAATCTCTGGAAGCTTTTCCCATCCGGTGGCAGAAATCATCTGTGCTTAACGAGGGCGCGAAAAACGGGGGTGTTTTCGAAAAGGCACCTAAAGGTGCGTAGGGGGTTCAGTTTGGATAGTTCCCTTGACCAGAGGAAAAAGGCCACTGGAAAGTTGGCAAGGAATAAGAAGCGTCCTTCTTTTCCTAGGCCAACTTGTAGAAAGGGGGACAAGAGAAGATCTTTGGGTCGTCACCCAGAGTTCTTTCTTGTGGAGTAGAACAGAGTTTCCCGGCCAGGTATATGGGCTTTCGTAGAACGTAGAACATAGACCGTGTAACATAGCCGAGTAGACGGGAAACTCTCAGGCCCTTCCAGGTCAAGGGAACCAGGGAGAGGGGAAGGAGTACCCTGAAGCCTACCGGTGAGGAGGAAGCGCCGAGATTCCCACGTGTCCTGGTCCAGCAGCGTTTGGGGAGTGTTCTGAGCGGGCCAATCAACTCACAACCATGCCACCGAGCAGAGCCAGAGCAGGAGTCAGAAGCTGGGGGCTGGGTTTGAGGATCGTCCACACTCTCCTGGTTTCGGCACCGTATGAAAGATGAAACAGAAGGAGCAGAGAGAGAGGGGGGGGGGGGAGATTGCAGGGTACCAGGACACAGACTCTATTGAGGAGACCCTTCCCAAGGGAGAAAGAGCTCACGTGCGGAGTGAAGGCAGAGAGACCGGGGGAGGGGAGAGGGGACCCAGCCGGACCGCCTCCCAGACTGCCTGGGAGAACAGTCCGGGAGAAAAGGTCCATAGCACTATTCTTAATAGCCAAAATGCCCAACAATTGATAAATTATAAATAAAAATGTGGTGATTGCAAGGTCAGGAAAACCAAGATGGCGGCATAGGTAAACACCTAATCTGCTGCCTTGCACAACCATTTCAAAACTACAACTAAAAGACAAAACGGACATCCTCCAGACCCACAAGAAGGCTGGCTGAGTGGAAATTCTACAACTACAAGGGAAGAGAAAAGCTCATTGAGACTCAGAGGAACTGCAAAAGGCTGAGGCACAGAGGCACACGCGGGGAGAGGGCTGGCAACTGAATACGAGGCTGACTTTCTCAATTGGGAAGGAGACAAAAGCTCCCGACTGCTCTGAACTCCAGTATTGGGCAGGACTCTGGGGACCCAGACTCATATGAGGAGAAACTGGATTGGCTGGCAGCAGGCGAAACTCGAGGACAGCTTTCTCTCAGAGGTGCTTGCAGCGATTACCGCAGGACATTGAAACCCAGGAGCCTTTTAGGGCAGGGCCGAAGGGAAGCCATTGCTGTCTGCTCTGTCCTGAGACTCTGTCCCATCCAAGCTGAGGGCAGAGGCTTTTGCATATGAACAGCCTGGTCCTCTAAATTCTAAATTTACCTAACAAACTGCAGCTGAGTCAGTGAGACCCAGAACATCCAAAAGAAGGACCATGGGAAGAACCAAGATGGTGGCATAGGTAAACACCTATCTTGCTGCCCCACACAGCAATTTCAAAACCACAACGACAGAACAAACATCATCCAGAATCACCGGAAAGCTGGCTGAGTGAAAATTCCACAAATAAAAGTAAAGATAGAACACTGTGACTCACAGGAGTGGTGGAGGACAGCGTTGAAGATATGCGCAGAGTCAGAGGTTTGGAGCCCTGTGTGCGCGCTAGTGAGCGGATAGGGCGGGCGGCTGCAAAGACAAAGGCGGCCAATGCACTGATTCTCCAGTTCCGGGTGACGTCCAGGGAACCCACACTCATACGGGGTGAAACTGGACGGTAGGGAAGCACACTGAAACTCGGGCGCTGCAAGGGTCTGCGAACTGTGGAGAGGGCGAGCTTGTGGAGAGTGTGCGTGAACTTGGGAATAGCAGAGCTGCATGACCACGCAGAGAGGACTCGTGACTTACTCTCTCGTTCGGGAAACCACTGGACTGCATTGTTTTACAACCCTGGGTGAGACTTTGGGTGTGCAGACTCATTTGGGGAGAGACTGAATTGTCCGGCAGCGGGTAGAGCTTGGCGGCAGCTTTATCTCAGAGGTGCTTGCAGCCATTACCACCCCACACAGAGACTCAGTTGTCAGATAGGGCGGAGCTGACGCTACCTACTCAGCCCGGAGACTCTGCCCATCCAACCTGAGCACAGCTGACCCTCACAGCCAATTGGCCTGGAGGTCAAACCTTCCTAGTGCTAACAACAATAATCTAGGCTTAACTTCAACAAGACTGTGCAACCCATAAAGGGCTGCAGCAAGAGTATCCACCTCAGGTAACTGGGGAGGCCAAGCCACTGTCCCTTAGAGGACATCTACCACACAAAGCTAATCGACCAACTCAGGAAAGCAGCCACCATGCAGAGAAATGGAAAGAAATCAGATGTGAAAGAAATGGGGGGGAAAAAAACGACTGGACATAGAGTTCAAAACCACGGTTATAAGGTTTTTCAAGAGGCTCCTAGAAAAGGCCGATGAACTTAATGAGACCTACAAGGAAATGAACAAGACCTACAAGGAAATAAACGAAACCTATGAGGATATGAAAAAGGACCAACTGACTTAAGCATAAACTGACTGAAAAAAATATATATTATACAAAGACCTAAAAGCAATCTAGAGGACTGCAAGAACCAAGTCAAAGATTTGAAATACAAAGAAGCAAAATTCACTCAGCCTGAAAGGCAAGAAGCCAAAAGAGTCCAAAAATTGAAGACAGTATAAGGGGCCTCTGGGACAACCTCAAGCATACCAACATACGAATTACAGGGGTGCCAGAAAAAGAGAGAGAGCAAGACAATGAAAACCTATTTGAAGAAATAGTGACCGAAAACTTCCCCTACCTGGTGAAAGAAATCGACTTAAAAGTCCAAGAAGCGCACAGAACCCCAAACTATAGGAATCCAAAGAGGACCACACCAAGACACATCATAATTAAAATGCCTAGAGCAAAAGACAAAGAATATTAAAAGCAGCAAGAGAAAAACAGTGTTACCTATAAGGGAGCACTCATCCGATTGTCAGCAGAGTTCTCAACAGAAACGATGCAGGCCAGACGGGAGTGGCAAGAAATATTCAAAGTGATGAATAGCAAGAATCTACAACCAAGATTACCCAGCAAAGCTATCATTCAGAATTGAAAGTCAGATAAAGTGCTTTGCAGATAAGAAAAAGCTAAAGGAGTTCATCACCACCAAACCAATATTATATGAAATGCTGAAAGATATTCTTTAAAAAGAGGCAGAAGAGCCGAACCAGTTTGGCTCAGTGGATAGAGCGTTGGCCTGCAGACTGAAAGGTCCCAGGTTCGATTCCGGTCAAGGGCATGTACCTTGGCTGCAGGCACATCCCCAGTTGGAGGTGTGCAAGAGGCAGCTGATCGATGTTTCTCTCTCATCGTTGTTTCTAACTTTCTATTCCTCTCCCTTCCTCTCTGTGAAAAATCAATAAAAATATAAAAAATAAATAAAAATAAAAAGAGGCAGAAGAAAAAGGTAAAAATAAAAATTATGAACAACAAATACACATCTATCAACAAATGAATCTAAAAATCAAGTGAATTAAAAATCTGATGAACAGGATAAACTGGGGAATATAACAGAATCATGGGCATAGAGAGGGAATGGACTGACAATTCTTGGGGATAGAAGGGGTGTGGGAAGTGCAGCAAGAGACTGGACAAAAATCATGCACCTATGGGAGAGGACAGTGGGTGGGGGAGGTGAGGGCAGAGGGTGGGATGGGTACTGGGTGGAAGGGAGCTATAGAAGGAAAAAAGGGGGAACAATGTAATTAATAAACTGAACAATAAAGATTAAATTAAAAAGCAGAAACCGGTTTGGCTCAGTGGATAGAGCGTTGGCCTGCTGACTGAAAGGTCCCAGGTTCGATTCCGGTCAAGGGCATGTACCTTGGTTGCAGGCACATTTCCAGTGGGAGATATGCAGGAGGCAGCTGATTGATGTTTCTCTCTCATCGATGTTTCTGACTTTCTGTCCCTCTCCCTTCCTCTCTGTTAAAAAAAAAAGAAGAAGAAGAAGGCCCAAGGCTCCACAGCAGCTTGCATTGTTTCACACCTGGGCCTCATCTGGACACCTCCAAAACCCAAACAAAGCAGAGGAATCTGCAGATTTCTCCATAGCTTCTGCTGGGTGGCCTCAGGCAGAGGCTAAATTAGCACCTCCTTGGAGATCCAAAACCAGTGTACCCAGGGGTCAGAGTGGGACCATCCAGATTACAACTCCTCAGATCCATAAGGGACACACTCAGGGGGTAGATAGACTCAGTGAGTACCAAAGCCCACTGAAGCAAGTCTTGTCTCATAAGGGTGTCTCCAGCACAGAAGTTCTCCCATCGTAGACTCAGCTGATCTTCACAGCCAATTGGCATGGAGATCAATTCCTCCAAGTGATACCAACAACAATCAAGGCTTAAATACAAGACTGTGCAAACAAAGGAGCTGTGCAAATGAGATTTAGCTTTGTCATAATGTTTTAAAATTTTAAATAAGATATGTATTATGGATGACAAATACATATCTATCAACAAGAGTGTCCACCTCAGGTAACTGGGGAGGCTGAGCCACTGGGCCCTATAGGACACCTAGCACACAAAGCCACTCTATCAACTCAGGGAAGCCGCCAAAATACGAAGACAAAGAAAAAGATCACAAATGAAAAAAATGAAGGAAAGCCAACGACTGGATATATACAGTTCAAAACCAAGGGTTATAAGGTGTTTTCAAGAATTTTCTAGAAAAAGCCAATAAATTTAGCTAGACCCTCGAGGATATGAAAAAAGACCAACTGGAAATTAAGTATACACTGACTGAAATTAAAAATAATATACAGAAGGATCAATCCAAGATGAGGGCACAATTTCAAAACTGCAACTAAAAAACAAAACGTTCTATGACCCAGAACCGAGTAGAAGTTCTGCAACTAGAAAAAAAGAGAAAAGAGCACCGAGACGTACAAAGCGCTGAAAAGCTAAGGTACGGAGGCGCACTAACTGGGCTGGCGGTGGGGCACTGCTGTTTTCAATCCAAGGGGAAACTAGCTTCTAATTACTCTGAACTCCAGTTTCTGGGGAGATGCTGGTAACCCAAACTCCTATAGGGAGAAGCTGGAAGTCTGCCATCGGGTCAGAAGGTGAGGGTGGCTCCCTTGCAGAGGTGCCCACACCAATCACTGTTCACTGCGCAGGGGTACGGGACACAGGGGACTTGGAAACGCGGAGACGCAGAAACGGCTGAGTAGCAGCCATCACTGTTTGTCACGCCCTCACCTATTGACTCCCTGAGACCCTATCCCGCACAATCTGTAAACCCGCCTGAGCTGTGCACAGCGGCATTTGAATATAAATGGCCTGCCCTATCACAGCTTAATCTAAATTGCAGCTCTGGTCAGACCAGGAGAAATTTGCATCCTCGCTGTAGCTCCTGCTGGGTCGCCTCAGACAGTAGCTGATCTGTACCCCATTGGAGATCCAGAAGCTAGTGTATATAGAGGTCAGTGTGAGACGACACCAGAATTCAACTACTCACATCCATAAGTGACACATTCAAGAGGCAGACTTGGTGAGCACCAAAGCCCCACTGAAGCAAGTCCTGCCCCATAGGCGTGTCTCCAGTACAGTAGTTCTTCCACTCCATCAGCACAGGGAAGCAGCAAAATGCAGAGACAAACAAACATGTCATGAATGAAAAAAAATGGAGGACATAGAGTTCAGGATCATATTTATAAGGTTACTCAAGAATCTTCTAAAAACTGCCGAGAAACTTGATGAGACCTTCCAGGACCTTAATGAGAATGCCAAGAAAATGGAAAAGGACCAGTCAGAAATTAAGCATACACTGTCTGAAATAAAGAATATACAGAAATTCAATGGTAGATCAAAGGACTCCATGAATCAAACCAAAGATCTGAAATATGAGGAGACAAAAAACAGCCAACCAGAAAAACAAAAGGAAAAAAGAATCCAAAAATATGAAGATAGTGTAAGGAGCCTCTGGGACAACTTTAAGCGTACCAACATCCGAATTATTGGGGTACCAGAAGAGAGAGCACAAAATATTGAAAACCTAATAGAAGAAATAATTATAGAAAACTTTCCCTACCTGGTGAAAGAAATAAGACTTACAAGCCCAGGAAGCACACAGAACCCAAACAAGAGGAATCGAAAGAGGACCACACCAAGATACATCATAATTAAAATGCCAAGGGCAAAAGACAAGGAGAGAATCTTGAAAGTAGTAAGAGAAAAACAGTTAGTTACCTACAAGGGAGCACCCTTACGACTGTCAGCTGATTTCTCAACAGAAACTATGCAGGCCAGACGGGAGTGGCAAGAAATATTCAAAGTGATGAACTGCAAGATCCTACAAACAAGATTACTCTACCCAGCAAAGCTATCATTCAGAATTGAAGGGCAGATAAAGAGCTTCACAGATAAGAAAAAGCTAAAGGACTTCATCACCACCAAACCAGGAAATGCTGAAGGGTATTCTTTAAGAAAAGGAAGAAGAAAAAGCTAAAGATAAAAATTATGGATAACAAATACATATCTATCAACAAGTGAATCTAAAAATCAAGTGAATTAAAAATCTAATGAACAGAATAAACTGGTAAAGAGAATAGAATCAGGGGCATAGAAAGAGAATGGACTGACAATTCTCAGGTGGAAAGGGATGTGGGGGTGAGGGAAGAGACTGGACAAAGATCATACACCTATGGATGAGGACAGTGGGAGGGGGAATAAGGGGAGAGGGTGTGGTGGAAACCAGGTGGAGGGGAGCTGTAGGGGGAGGGGAGAGGAACAATTGTAATAATCTGAATAAAGATTTATTAAAAAATAAATAAAATGTGGTATGTGACAGAACATTATTCAACCATAAAAATAAAGACCATAGAGGTATCAGTGGTTAGAGCATCAGCCCTTGGACTAAAGTGTGGCAGGTTGATTCCAGTCAAGGGCACTTAACTCAGCTGCAGGTTCAATCCCTGGCTGGGTGCATGCAGAAGGCAACCAATTGATGTGTCTCTCTCACATGGATGTTTCCCTCTTGTTTCCCACCTCTCTCCCACTCTCTCTAAAAATCAAGGCTGGTGTGACTCAGTGGTTGAGCATTAGCTCATGAGCCAGAATGTCACTGGCTCATTTCCTGGTCAGGACACATGCCTGGGTTGCAGGCTCAATTCCCAGAATGGGGTATGCAGGAAGCAGCCAATCGATGATGTTTCTCTCTCATCGAAGCTTCTATCTCTCTATGCTTCTCCTTTCCTCTTTCTCTAAAATCATAAAAACATAAAAAAGTAAAAAAATATATATCGATGAGGATTAAAAAAAAATAAAGTATTGATACGTTATAGTATTGATGAACCTTGAAAACATTATGCTAAGGGAAACAAGTCCGACACAAAAGACTGAATCATTGTATAATTCCATCCACATGAAATATCCATTTATGTGAAAACTAGTGGCCCGGTGCATGGATTCACGCACATTGAAAGGAAAATAGTTGTAAGAAATTTTAATATTGCTATTTGCCCTTTCTCTGTAATAGATGCTGGTTACCATGTATGTCAAACTCTCGGTCAAGGGGACAATTTGCATATTAGGCTTTTATTATACAGGACGTCCACATTAGATACATCTTTAGAGACAGAATGTGGTTTCTGGGGTAGGGAGGGAAGGTTGGGGTATATGTAGGGTAGGAGGAACATTCCAGGAGGAACAAGTGGGAAGACACTTAGGTAGATGCACACCTGTTCTGAGGATGCCATTAGCGCGGCTGAGTGCAGGAGGATCAGAGGGAGGCTGTGGGATGACAGTGGCCAGACTCCAGGCTTGTAGACCACAGTAAGGCCTAGACTTAATTCTAAATCACAGAAAATAACCAGAGGCAGGAGCAACGTGATTTGGTGTGCATTTTAAGAGGGTCACTTCTGCTGCTGAATGGAAAATAAAATGAGGCAGCAAGAGAAAGAAGGAGAGTTATCAGGAGGCCACCAGAGTAGTCCAGGCAAGAGCGATGGCTTAGGTTATATAGGTGGTAGGAAGTGCTCAGTTTCAACATATATCAAATCACTACAAAGTATATGTGAAATGCCTTATAATTTCATGTCAATTATACTTCAATACATCTGAAAAATCCTATTGAAGCCCTGGCTGGTGTGGCTAAGGGGTTGGAGCACTGGTCCAGAACTGAAGCGTTGTGGGTTCCATGTCCAGTGAAGGGAACACACCCAGGTTGCAGGCTCTATCCCAGGCCCCGGATGGGGCACATTCAGGAGACAATCAGTTGATGTGTCTCTCTCCATGTTTCCCAAGAGTGTGCGCACACTCTCTCCCCCCCTCTACTTCTTCTGCCCTCCTATACTCTCTAAAAATCCTTGGATGAGGATTAAAGGAGAAAAAAGTGGATTCAAAATATATTCTCAGGTAAGAGTCAAAAGAATTGGCTAATGGGTCAGATATGGAGTGCAGGAGAAAGAGAAGAGTTATGATCCTAAGGATTTTGGTCTGAACAGAGAAGTGAGTGGAGAAACAAGCCATTTAATGAGATGGGAAAGCCTCAAAGAAGGCTGGGAAGGGAAATGAGAGTTAATTTTTTAAATTCGAGGGTCTTAATAATCTAGGTGCATATATAAGCCTGGAATTGAATTCAGTAAAATGGTCAAGCTGGAACCATGACAGAAGACATTTAAATTCACACAAATAGTCCAGGGATTGAGCCCTGAAGCACTCTTAACATTTAGATATGTGAAAATAGAAGATTTGGCATAATTTATGCCCATTGAGGGGCAGCAGCTTATTAGAGGAAGATGAGGATGTTTCTTCCATCTTTGTTATTCTTACAGAATCAGACAATCTGATGGATAAAAGATCCTTCAAACCAAGATTTCTCTTACGATCATGGGATATGCAGGAAGCAGCCAATCGATGATGTTTCTCTCTCATCGATGCTTCTATCTCTCTATGCTTCTCCTTTCCTCTTTCTCTAAAATCATAAAAACATAAAAAAAATGGAAAGAAAAAATATCTTATCCCTGGGTTTTAAAAGATGTCTTCCTGTTTCCTTGGTATTAGTTAGCTGATGGAGCACATATTTATTGACCTATCAGATATTTTCAGATTTCTTTAAAAAATATATTTATTCTTATTGATTTCAGAGAAATAAAGAGAAGGTGAGAGAGATAGGAACAAATTATGAGAGAGGACCATTGATAGGCTGCCTCCTGCACGCCCCCACTAGGGATCGAGCCTGCAACACAGGCATGTGCTCTCACCAGCAATCAAACTGTGATTTCTTGGTTCACAGGTCTTCTCTCAAACCCTGGGCCACACGGGTTGGGCTCAGGTAATTTTTCAACTCTGCTGCCTTAAGGATCTTAAGTCAAATCTCTCACACCAAAAAAGATAACAATCCAAAGACGTGTAATTTGGTTTGGGTTATATTACTTTATCCCAGAATTTTTAGCTTCCCTATTCAAACAATTGGGTGTGCACAAACATGGTCAGACATCCTTGTTCTGGATAATTTACAGATACACAAGTTTTGGTGAGTGGGGGTTTGGGAGTCAATCAGCTTGCAAGAAATCCAAGCAAAACTCTGACTGACTAAGGCAGTGACACTCATGCAAGTTGTGCAGCGAATGTGACTGAAGGCAACACGCAGAATAAGCACCAGTTATTTCTGCCTTTATGGTCTGAAAAGCCTCAGCTTTTTCATCCGGGAAACGGAGATAATAATGCCTGCTGTTTCATGGGGATTAAGTGAACCGAGGTACTCTCTGCACGCTGTATTATTCATTCTACTACCACTTTGCCACACCAGCCAGGGCTTCAATATAATTTTTTCAGATGTATTGAAGTATAATTGCAGTCATTCTACTACCTTTCTATTTATTTATTCATTCTTTATTTTAAAACCCGTATCATATGGTTTTATTAACCAGTATCTCCCCAATAAATTCAATGAGAGAGAGAGGGATAGAGAGAAAGGAAGAGGGGGAGAGAGGCAGAGAAAGAGAGAGATGAAAAGATAAGACAACCCGTAAGTACTAGCCTCATTTACTAGAAGGTTACTACTCTCTTCTTTCTATGGCATGACCTGCCAGGAAAGCTTTTAAAGAACAATAATAAATGGTCAAATTTCAGATACAACGAAGGATTTAAAAATCCAGTTAAAGAAACATACAATTGTATACATACAAGGACCATAATTATAGAATTTTTTAAAATAGTAAGATTATAAAAAACATTCTGAAATAAACCATACCTGATGGAAAAAAAAGAGGCAATTTTACATGTGCTGATAAGAAATAATCTTAAGATTTACAAGTGAAAAAAAAGGCTTGTTGTGTAGTTTGCTTACAGTTGAGTAAAATATGTATAAGCGTATATCTCTGAAAAGATACACAATTAGCTCATCACTTTATATCCTTTGTGCTATCCAAAATGTGTTCCATGTGTTTGTACTAAAAAACAAACAACCTAAATTTAAAATCTAACTACAGAGCTCAAATACCAATAAGATGTGAAACAGAATGGGTAATGTTTATTATCTTCAATATAAAAAGAGTTTCCTTCAAGAAAAAGAAAACTTGCCAAAACACAAATGGAATCAAGATTTAGAATTAGCATTTTACAAAGGAATATATATAGCTAACATGTTTTTAAAATGTTCTTCCTCCCTAGAAATTAAATAAATTAAAAGCAAATACCAATACTTTACTCATCAGATTGGAGACTTTAAATTATTACACCCAATAGTAGTACATGTGTATGAAATGGGAATGCCCATACTTTACTGGTCAGAGACCATTGTTACCTTTCTAGCCCTTAAAACATGTGTGTGCGTGCACACACACACACCTCTTTATCTCACATCTAAGAACCGAACCTGAGAAATTAATGCAAGAAGTACAAAAAGATATGTGACAGGAATACTACTCTCAGCAAATCATGGGAGGGAAGTCAATGTTCACCAAGTCAATGATTAGTTAATAAAAAATTATGGTACTGCCGAGACCGATTTGGCTCAGTGGATAGAGAGTCGACCTGCGGGTTTGATTCCGGTCAAGGGCATGTACCTTGGTTGCAGGCACATCCCCAGTAGAGGGTGTGCAAGAGGCAGCTGATCGATGTTTCTGACTTTCTATCCCTCTCCCTTCCTCTCTGTAAAAAATCAACAAAATATATTCTTTAAAAAATTATGGTACAATCAAGTACCTCCTAAAAGCTGTTTGCAAAGAATATTCACAGCACATGGGCAAAAAAGAATCAGCAAAAGAGAACTGCATTCTGATCTCATAGTTGGGAGTAGGAAATATACAACCATAGGATCCTGGAGAGATATATACCAAAATATTAACATTGTTTCTGGGGGTAACATTGTTACAGGTGATTTTGGTTTTTCTTTCACTGTTTGGTTTCCCCAATGTTTTTTGTTTTTGTTTTTTTAAATAATAAGCATGTATTGCTTTTAAAAATGGGGGGGAAGTAATAAGTGGTACTGAGGAAAAAAACCCTCAGAAGATGCAAAAATCCAGTTATACTTTTTCATTCTTTTAATTTTTTACCTACTAAGAATCATACCTAAATCTATGCATGAAAAAATAAAATGTACAGGGAGATATTTTATACAGTAATAAAATATTTATCAAATACAGAGGTAGAAATAATTGCTTTATTTGAGACACTTACATCCAAATTACTTTTACGTGTTTTAAAAAATCCTAACGAGCATCCAAGAAGAAAACATATACAGCTTCCACGGGAATAAGACAAAAAATGGGGCTGATGATTGCCCCAAATGATACTTCCTAAAAGAAAAAAATTTAATATTTAACATTTCTTCTTTTGAGGCAGGGTAAGTGAACTGCACACATCAAAGATCAACTTTTCTTACTTTACAGGGAGGAACGGCTGTGACCCTGGCCTGTTCTGACGCATATGAAACACAAAACACAAAACCCACTCTTCGGATCATGATGGGGAAATCATTCTCAACATTTCAATTCTCACGCAATGAAATCCAAAGGTCTGTTGAATCCACCTTTGCGATTCATGTACTGCCTACGACAAGAAGAAAAAAATTCAATGTTCACTGAAAAAAAATTCTGGACTCCTCTGAAAAAATATTCATGGTCCTAGTCAGGTTGCTTAGTTGTTTAGAGTATTGTCCCAATACGCTAAGGTTGCAAGTTCTATCCTCAATCAGGGCACATATAAGAATCAATTAATCAAGGAATAAGTGCAACAACAAACTGATATTTCTTTCTCTTTTTCTCCTTTCCTCTCTCTCTTTAAAAAAACCCACATGACTCAGAGATTGCACCTATAAATAACCTTTAAGATGTTAAATATAGAGTAAGAAGTATTCAAAATTATTTAATGTACAGTAAGAATAGATTACTTCACCTTCAAAATAAGCAACAGAATTATAGATTTCTGTAAAATCCAAATAGAAGGAAGAAAATCTACCTTCAAAATTATTTGAGAAGATCCCACAGACTTAAAAAAAGTCAATTTATTTATTTTAGGTAACACCGAACACCTAATTAAAGGATATAGAGCAGAGTTCAAAACAGGTACTGGTTTTCTCTGTAACACCTCATTTGAAGCTAACTTTACAAAGGAATGTCAATGATGATTATGGTTCCTTAACTCACAAGCATTCTCAAATCACATTATTCATATTCTATATTAATTGGAATATTAGTCTTTTATCAGTGATAAAGATAGAGAGAAAAGCAATGTTTGAAGATGTCTTCTTGACTTTTTAACTCATTAGGTATTCAGTAAGATTTCAAGTATGAATTGTCCCATGCTATTAATAAAATGTGTTTACTTAATATATTTACAGCTGAAATCCTTACGTAATCAATCCCAAGTGAGTAATTCAGGAGTGATCTACTTTTAAATCTATAATTATAATGAAATTAAAGTCAAAAGACTTAAGAACTACCTATACAATTGTGAAAGATTTAAGTCAACTACCATTCCCTAAAATAATTAGTTCATATGTAAATCAGAATTTCACACACCAGAATATAAGTAAGGAAGATTAAAGATTAAAACAAACGACTGTATGGAAGATTACTACATTTCCTAAAAATAATTACCCTTTAATAAATTATGTCTCAAGTACATAGTTTATATCATTGGTTTAAAAATAATGGGGGTAATGCATACCTGTACTTCCTCTTCTGAGACACATTTATAGCATAGGCATTTACAGAACCATCCAACTTTTTTCCCTGGAGAAAAGCAATATACAAATTTTAAAAACAGGAAGGATACATTAAATGCCTTGATCAAAAGAATTGCATCCTATAAACAAACTTACATGACAAGATCCATCTAAGAATGAGGTAGGCCAACGAGAAAAAGAATTTTCAGATCCTGATGACATCTCATGAGCTCCCAAGTATTATACTTCTGTTCACCTTTTTATAGTCACACATAAGCAAATAATACAATATTCAAATCAAGAAACATTCCTGGTTTATGTACTACAGACAAGGCAGAAAGGGAAATAGTGTAGCAGATCCTAACTTCTTTCGTTCAAAGAATTCTTTGAAACCATATATAAGTTAAGGGTATTTTCTCTAGAAAAATTCACATTTTCAAATTATGACTAGATCAGTCACTATTCATCTAAATCCCATCTCTTACACAGGTCTTGCAATTTGGGTTTTTAAATCAGAAATCAGAATACAGAATAACATATGCTAATGTTGAGTATCACTTGTACCTTGGCCTTTTCTCATGTGGCATCTATCCTCTCTTTCATTAATTCTTTTATGGGTCTTTTGATTCAACCAAGTTAATTCACCACTTGCTGTTCCTCATGCCTGAATTACCATCCCAACTCCCATTCAATCTTCAACTATGTGTAGCTTCTACACTGTTCAAGGCTCAATTGTTCAAGGCTTCTTGAGAGAGGGATATGCCTGTGAGTCACCTTTGCATACTCACATCCTAGGCCACTGTACTTCTAGGTGCTCAGAAAATGATTGTTAGATGTATAAACACAATAGGTTAGCACTCACTTGCGCTCTCTTGCTCTCTCACACTCTCACACTCTCACACAAACACACACACACACACACACACACACACAAACACACAACCCTCAATCCCTACCTTTCCTCATTATTACTCATAGGAGTGTACCCTATCTGTCTGTGTTAGGGCAAAAAAAGAATTCTTACTCACTGGCATAAAGGCGTATACAAATGAGGTACATATTTAAAGTGGAGCTAAAATAAATATATTTGATCTTATTTTTCCTATTTTCACTACATTTTGGGGAAGAATAATGGATAAAATTACTTGAGGTGCAGGATTTTGACTTCCCAAGAACAGGAGGTAGGAATGACTTGCACACATTGGCTTGGAAAAAAGAAAATGCTAACCTTTTTACTAAATTCAATTCCTAAAGGCTTAATGATTTTTGAAAATTATTTGCGAAGTTATATTAATAGCCCTATTTTCATTTACATGCTGGAATAGAAAATTATCCATTAGTAAACATAACTAACTTTGAATTTTTCCAAAACGTTAAAATGGAAGGGCTACATTGGCACATGAAAAGGTCTCATCATAGCTCAACATGGTATCACAATAAGCACATTCCTAACAGCACAAGCGAGCTATCACTGACGTGAACTGCATACAAACTACAATAACACTGTTGTAGATGTCATTAAAAACAACTGCTATTATTTCTTCTGGTGGCACTCCATACTTTTCATGGGACTTATATTCACCTAATTTTTCCTTTAGAAACAAACATCTTCAGCAGACTATATTTAAAAGCTAAGTGAGACTTCATCTTTACATATGATTCTCATGAATTTCAAAGAATACTGGGGATAACTCCCTACCTCCAATAAAAATAATTCTGATAAGTTCCCTCTATATTCTTCTAAAAGTAATAAAAATATAGTTGCTTTACTTTGAAGATATTTTTATTCACCCTATATATATATATTAATAATTTAAGTTATAAAAATACTTTGGAAAACAATATTAAAGGAAAATAAACTGATACATAAACTGCATTAAGTTCCAAAATGGTTTACAAAACCATTTGTGAGAATAAAAGCTCATTCTTAATTTTTTCACTTCAAAACAGTACTCCGCTTAGTTTATACACTGTCATCTTAAAAGATTATGCGGGAGGAAAAAGAATATTTAGCCCCACACAATCCTATCAGTTAGAAACTTTTAGAGCATCTGAAATTACCCCACTCCTTTCACAACTCAATAGAATACAAGATGAGGAGAAATGGATTTTCTCAAAAAATCTCAAATACCATTTCCAAAACTAAAAAGATTTAAAATTCTAGGAAATGAATTTTTAAAAAAACATTTTCTCTCCACAAACTCTTTCACTGGCTCCCTCCATCCCTCTTCTCCCATCCATTCCCCTCCAACTCCCTTTCCCCTATTTCTTTACCTCTATTCTGCCTACCTCTTCCTACTCTCATCCCTCTCCCTACTAACCTGACTTCACCTCCATTTCCACAATCCCTCCGTTTTTCCTTCCCCTTCTCCTTAGTCTTTCCAGTATGATGGTCAGACACTATTCAATCTCCAAACCACCCCTCTCTGAGCTGAGATATGTGTGCAGCCACCCAACATCATCTTTATCCAGCAGCTGAGTTTTCTTCTGTTTCACAACACCTCCTCTTCCCATAATCCTTTCTTGGTTAATCCTAGCACCCAGTCTTTCAGCCTGTCACTCCCACTACCACCTGAATGGCTGTCAATACTCTGGCTCCCCTCAGTTCGTGTCTTCACCATCTTTCACTTGTATGACTCAGCAGTTCTCACTGCCTCCAATCAAATGCCTCCCATCTGTGCTCCTCGCCCTAGGTCATCTATCTAAAACACATATAATTCCTATCATTCATTTTCTTAAAAATCTTTGCTTTCTCTCTTGACCTGAAGATTCATCTCTTGGAAGGATAGGAGGGAGGCGGGATGGAAGGGAAAATTAGAGATACTTGTAATACTATCAATAATAAAAATACATTTTAAAAAAGAATCAACTCTAAATTCCTTAGTATGACAAAGGGCAGCAAAAGTCCGTTGATTTGCTTCCTTCCTCTAATTCCAGCCTTAGTGTACTCACTGGCCCATCAGCATCTTTTTAACAGTCACTGAATTTGAAATTCCCACAATACAATATGCTACTTCATGTCTACATGGCATTTTCATGAACTCCTCTTACTACTTAAAATGATCTTCCCCCTCTTCTTTGTATTGGCCCTTTAAGATCTAACTGGACATCATCCCAGGCGAACACTCCCTGAATTCCAATGGCACCTCATCGCTTCCTTCTCTGTACCCTCAAACTCCTTCACACGGACAATTATTGTCTTTTAACTGAATAAACTTGTATCAATGGAAGCAATTACATAGCCAACAGTAAGAAAAAAAGAAAAAATGGGACAGTCATAATGGATTAATTCAAATCAAACTGCTTAACTGGCTTCAAGTTTTACTTACTTTTGTTGAGTCAAAGGAGGCAAATCCCATTATCTTCATCATTTCTATTTCTTCTTCTGTTTTGCCCTCTAAGTCTTCTTCTGCAAAAATAAATGAAAAATTTAAAAACTCTATTATTTTATATATATTAAAGGAAATGTGGCACTAGATTAACAGTCACTCCACCTTACCAGCAGAAAACATACGAAACAATCAGCTAAAGACTTAAGTCTAGCCCAGCTGGTATGGCTTAGTGGTTGAGTGGCAACTATGAAGTAGGAGGTCATGGTTTGATTCCTGGTCAGGGCACATGCCTCGGTTTTGGGCTCAATCCCCATTGGAGGTGTGCAGGACAGAGCTGATCAACACTTTTTCATCATTGATGTGTCTTTCTCTCCCTCTCCCATCTTCTCTAAAATACATATACACAAAGGACTTCAGTCTAATGAAAAAAATTCCTCTTCAATTTGTAATTAAAAAAAAAATTTCTTTATTGTTTAAAGTATTACATAATTCTCCTTATCCTGGCCACCCCCAACCTCCAGCACATGCCCTCATCTCCCTACTGTCTGTGTCCACTGGTTATGCTCATATGCATGCATTTAAGTCCTTTGGTTAATCTCTTACCCCTTCACCCCTCACCTTCCCTCATAGGTTGGATGGTCTGTTTGATGGTTCTATGACTCTGGTTTTAATTTTGTTCATCAGTTTATGTTGTTCATTATATTCCACAAATGAGATCATGTGATATTTATCTTTCCCTGACTGGCTTATTTCACTTAGCATAATGCTCTCCAGTTCCATCCAAATGGTAAGAATTCCTTCTTTTTTTACAGCAGTGTAGTATTCCGCTGTGTAGATGTACAACAGGTTTCAAATAAACTCATCTGCTGATGGGCACTTAGGCTGCTTCCAAATCTTAGCTATGGTTAACTGTTCAAGCAAAGTGTAACTTGAGGTGCAAGAAAGGAATGTGCTCTCCACATTCCAACAGAAGAAACTGCTTAAAAGGACATGTTGAAGCCTTTAGGCAGGACCACCTTCAATATCAGACATGACACCTGTTTTGAAGGTGCTTCCAAAATAAAAAATATTCACATTTTTAATTGTCCTTCCAATATCAGGAGCAACACAGATAACCAGGAACTCAAAAGGTTCAATTAAAACAAAATCTCAATCCATATGCAATAAAAGCTATAAACAACTTAATATATCTTAATGGTCAAAAATTATCCTTTTATAATGTTATCATGCCTGGAGTTATCTAAACAAGGCTGCACTCTTCCTACAGTTATTTAACTAATAACATTACCAGTTATCTGACGTTCTTTGCTCTTTGTTTCTTTCTTTTCCTCATCTCTTCTTTCTTTCAGTCGAGAAGGAGAAGGAGATGTGGATCTATGTCGTCTTGGGGATCTAATATTTAATAAGTAAACATGTCAGAAACAGACATACCACTGTGTCAATCAGCACAGATATGCATGAGTGCCTGGAAAGTAAAGGCTGAACAAAAGCCAGGCTGCAGAGAACCACAAGCCCGTTTCCATTAGAAGAATAAGTTAGAAGGTTCTGCCTAGCCCTACTGTTAACAAAAAACAGTTTTTAACTATTGCATATAAACACACAAAAAGTTGACTTAAACACCAATAGATGCCTAATAGGAAATCACGAGTCCATTCAAAGACACTTTCAAGATCTCACGTTTATTATATACTTGAATAAATCTTTATCACCCAAAAGTCAATAAAAACAAAACAAACACTTATTTCTTATTCTTGCCAAGCATCATGTTAAGTGCTTTTCTGGTATTATTTCTCATTTACTCCTAAGGGCAATTCTAGGAGTAGAGACTTATTAACCCCATTCACCCATGAAAATGTTAGGTTTAGAATAAGATGGGCTTAAGTCTCCAATTTCTTGGCATTGTAAATCCAGCATGTCGAATTCTCAGCCCACAGTAAGTATTTTTTCGGGCTCCCTGGTCAGCAAACTGCTGCTTGAGAGCTACATTCAGCTCTTTGGCCCCTTGAATGTGGCTCTTCCACAAAACACGGGGGCCTGAGCCAGTCTATTTTAAAGAAATGACGTTAGAAGTTTAAGTTTAAAAAATTTGGCTCTCAAAAGAAATTTCAATCGTTGTACTGTTGATATTTGGCTCTGTTGACGAATGAGTTTGCTGACAACTGGTAGATATGTAAGAAAAGTTTTAATAAAAATTTTGTAACTTAATTTTTACAATATACTGTTATATAGTACATAATTATTAACAACAAACTACAACATTTGCTAATGACTGACCACTATGATTGTGTTGTATTCATTTCCCTTAAAAGCCTTACGTGCAGGTGCACCATTTCTCTCCATTACTAACAACAAATATTTTAGGGAGAACACCAAGATGGCGGCATAGGTAAACACCTATTGTTCTGCCCCACGCAACGATTTAAGAACTACAACATAACAGCAGAACAGACAGCACCCAGAATCGCCAGAAAGCTGGCTGAATGAAAACTCCACTAATAAGAAAGGTGGGACGCTGAGACTCAGGAGCGGCGGGAGCGCAGCCTTTCAGACGGAAACAGGTTAGGAGCCGTCCTGGTCACACGCGCGGGCTGGGGCTGGAGCAGCACCCCGGCCGGATTTCTCCTACGGGGAGGGCGGTGACGTCCCACTACCCAGACTCCCCAGCGCCAGGCGAGGTCCGAGATCCGGGGTACGCACCCTGGAAGCGGGGCGCGGCAGAGGCTCCTAGTCACAAGGGTCGAGCAAACCCGCGACTTGCCCCCTGGAAACTTGTCTCCTGGTTCCGGAAACCATCTATTTTAAAACCTTGGGCTAGACTTTTGGTGTGCAGGCACATTTCGGGAGAGGCAGAGTTGTCTGGCAAGGGGAAGAGACTAGCGGCTTTCTCTTGGAGGTGTCTGCAGCCATCCCCATCCAACAGAGACCCGCGCGCGAGCACCGCATAGGACGCAGCTGACGCTGACGCTGCCTGCGCAGCTCAGAGACTCCGCCCATCCAACCTGAACACAGTCTCCCTTCACAGCCAATTGGCCTGGAGGTCAAACCCACCTAGGGCTAACAACAACAAGCTGGGTTTAAATTCAAAAATACTGAATACAACCCATAAAGGATTGCAGTAAGAGTACCCACCTCAGGTAACTGGGGAGGCTGTGCCACTGACCCTTAGAGGATATCTACCACATAAAGCAGCCACCATGCAGAGATATGGAAAGAAATCAGGTGTGAAAGAAATGGAGGAGAAAAGACGACAAGACATAGAGTTCAAAACCACCGTTATCAGGCTTTTCAAGAGGCTCCTACAAAAGGCCGATCTACTTAATGAGAATTACCAGGAAATAAAGAAGACCAACCAGGAAATGAATGAGAATTACAAGGAAATGAATGAGAACCTCAAGGAAATGAATGAGACCCTCAAGGAAATGAACAAGGCCTCTGAGGATACGAACCAGACCCTCACGGATAAAAAAAAGGACCAACTAGAAATCAAGCATACACTGACTGAAATAAAAAATATCACACAAAGTCCTAAAAGTAGTCCAGAGGACCACAAGAACCAAGTCAAAGATTTGAAATACAAAGAAGCAAAATCCACTCAGCTGGAAAAGCAAGAAACAAAAAGAATTTAGATAATTGAAGATAGCGTAAGGGGCCTCTGGGACAACCTCAAGCATGCCAACATCCGAATTATTGGGGTGCCAGAAAAAGAGAGAGAGCAAGTTAATGAAAACCTACTTGAAGAAATAGTGACTGAAAACTTTCCCCACCTGGTGAAAGAAACTGACCTAAAAGCCCAAGAAGTACACAGAACCCCAAAATATAGGAATCTAAAGAGGACCACACCAAGACATATCATAATTAAAATGCCAAGAGCAAAAGATAAAGAGAGAATATTAAAAGCAGCAAGAGAAAAACAGTTGGTTACCTACAGGGGAGCACCCATACGATTGTCAGCGGATTTCTCAACAGAAACGATGCAGGCCAGACGCGAGTGGCAAGAAATATTCAAAATAATGAAGAGCAAGAATCTACAACCAAGATTACTCTATCCAGCAAAGCTATCATTCAGAATTGAGGATCAGATAAAGTGCTTCGCAGATAAGAAAAAGCTAAAGGAGTTCATCACCACCAAACCAGGATTATATGAAATGCTGAAAGATATTCTTTAAGAAGAGGAAGAAGAAAAAGGTAAAAATATAAATTATGAACAACAAATACACATCTATCAACAAATGAACATAAAAATCAAGTGAACTGATAGGCTGATGAACAAGATAAACTGGTGAATATAACAGAAACATGGACATAGAGAGGGAATGGACTGACAATTCTTGGGGAGAAAAGGGTTGTGGGAAGTACAGCAAGAGACTGGACAAAAATCTTGCAACAGTGGGAGAGGACATTGGGGAGGGGGAGGTGAGGGTGGAGGGTGGGATAGGTACAGGGTGGAGGGGAGATATAGGGGGATAAAAAAGGGGAAACAATGTAATTAATAAACTGAACAATAAAGAAAAAATCAAAATAAATAAATAAATAAACAAACAAATATTTTAGCAGCCAATTGCCATATCATTAGTCTTGGACTGACTTGTTTGGTGTGTGCAACAGGAAATATTTCGCTTTCAGAGAAGAAAAATAGGTTTCTATGCATTACGCTTATTAATTTGTACGGTTATTCAGTGTCTGGTAAGTTAAAAGTTCAAGAAAAAATATTAATTTTTATGAAAATGTTCTATTATTTTCCCTAAATGGTTTGGCTCAGTGGACAGAGTGTTGGCCTGCGGACTGATTCCAGTCAAGGGTATGTACCTTGGTTGCAGGCACACTCTCAGTTGGGGGTGTGCAGGAAGGAGGCAGCTGATCAATGTTTCTCTCTCATCAATGTTTCTAAATCTCTATCCCTCTCCCTTTCTCTCTGTGAAAAAAATCAATAAAATATATTTTTAAAATAAAAATAAAATGTTCTATTATTTTGTTAATGATTACTCATTTATTTCAGCCCTTTGTACTCAGCATGTCTCTATCAAAATAAACCTACATTTCTATGAAAATTAAAGCTTTTGGGGTTTTTTGCACCCCATTAACTTAAACCTTGTTTATTTGGCCATGTTAGCCTTTGAATTTGACATGCTTATTGTAAATGGCCTTATAAGTGATAAAAGCAAAGTAAAGGACAACAACTAGTTTTTTTGGGGGACTTGTGGTAAAATCTCTGCCTATGATCCCCACTTACCTGGAGCGTCTTCTGTGCGGGGATCGAGAGCGGCTCCTTCTCCGATCCCTCTCCCTGGACCGAGACCTTTCCCGGCGCCTGCGTTCTCTCTCCCTTGAAGTGGACCGGGACCGCCTACGTTCTGACACAAGCAACAAAATAGCAGAGCCAAAAATTATCTCAAATGTTTAGAGCTGGACTGTCTAATAGGAATATATTGCAAGCCATTTTTAGTAGTCACATTAAAAAAATAAAAAGCAGGTGAAATAAATTTTAACAGAATGTTATTTGATTATACACACACACACACACACACACACTTCCAAACTATTATCATCTCAAAAAGTACTCAATATAAAAAAGTATTGAGATCATGTTACTTTTCCCATACTAAGTCAAGGCAACCCGGTATATAACCTACAATTAAACAGCACGTCTTAATTCTGATTGGGCACATCTTTATTCTGACTGGGATCCTCAAAAGCCAAATGTGGATCCCGGCCTCATTTCACTTTTAAGAGAATCACGTCTTGACAAGTTGAAGGTGGTAAAAACCAATCA
Organism: Antrozous pallidus; assembly: GCA_027563665.1. Classification (NCBI taxonomy): domain Eukaryota; kingdom Metazoa; phylum Chordata; class Mammalia; order Chiroptera; family Vespertilionidae; genus Antrozous; species Antrozous pallidus. The sequence continues at coordinate 29,321,090 of CM050523.1, forward strand.
GGGGCAGAACCGAGGGTCTAAGTCAGAGCACACAGCACTCACTGCCTCACGTTCGGGGGTGGGGATCAGGAGAACTCAGGTGAGCTGGGGCCACAAGATTCCCTGTTACAATAAACTGGGGAAACCTACATGGAACATTTAAGACACAGGCAGTATAACATGCTGAGTGTTATGGAATGTGCCTTTAATTCTCACATCCGTTTTCAAAACTAGATAATATTATCCCCAATGTCTAATTATGGGAATTCGGACTCAGAAAGATTGGATGGCTTACACACCGTCACCTAGAAATTAAGTGAAAAAACCGTGGTCTGATTTTAAATTACCAGGTACAAGAATTACAAAAGTTACTATTGGAGACTGATAAAGAGCGAAACGCCAATTTAGAAGGGGGAAAAAACCTACTTTGGAACCGAAGGGCGGAGATCTTCGTTCCCCCATCCACACAGACATCCCGTCTGTCTCCTGCTCAGGAGTAAAGAGCCTGCCTTTCCGCTGCCCTCGCATAGAAAATAAGGGGGGATAGGAAGCACCTCCAACCGAGCCCCAGACCCTCCAAAGTGCTTCTAAACTCACCTCTCCGCGGAGATCGGGAGCGGCTACGACCCATTTGGAGCGCTCCTCTACCTCACACCGCCTCGGAAACGACTTTGCAACAACTTCCGTGCGGGCCGGAAGTGCGCTTTCACTGCCGACTGGAAAACGTTGAAACCACTCACAAGGGTTCCGAGTCTAACGAAGTGCGACTGCGCAAATCCAGCCCACAATGCAGGGGCCACTGGAGCGGCGAGAAGCGGGTGGGACCAAGTTGCTACTTCCGCTCTTCCAGCCCCATTTTCGCGAGGCTTTTGTTTCTCGGTGGGCGTTAAGGTGTAGTTGATGTTACAGAAATCAGGAAAAACCCATATACCCACCATCCTAACACAGTTTCTCCTCCCACCACCACTTATATCGGCAGTTCTTGTTAAATGCACAAGGTTTTTCATATCAAATTCTAAACTGCAAGCAGTTTAAGTCCACACCAGGAAGCACCGGGGTGGGTCAGGAGGCAGAGGGAGCGAGGGGGAAAGCATGGATATGAGACATGATTGTGGTTTTTGCAGGAAGGAATGGGAGAGGCAGGGTAAGCGGGTTAATTTGTGATTGGCGAATTTGAATAATTTCAGGGGCTGTGCAAGGTTGTTTGGTATCTGGCCCTGGAGTCACAAGGGTAGAGGAATGTTGCGTGGCTTGTCAAAGGTGGTTGGAGGATATAGGCTGCCAATTGAAAGCTACTCTCCCAAGGCCCCAGGTGTCAAAACATGAGAAAATAAAAATGCATGAGTAATACAATTATCCACACGAACATTTATTGCACACCTGAGTACTAGAGGATTAATAGTGAAATAGGCATGCCTGCTCTTGAATAGACTGCTGGCCACTAAGGGATATAAAGTAGTAAACAGTGTGAATGTGCATTGAAAAAGAACATTATGAAGGTACATAAGACTGGTACCTAACTGGTTTTGAGGGGGAGGGTTGTCAAGAGAAGTTTCTAGAATGAAAGGATGTCTAAACAAAATCTTAAGGATGAGCACAGCTGAAACCGATTTGGCTCAGTGGATAGAGCATCAGCCTGCAGACTGAAAGGTCCCAGGTTTGATTCCCTTCAAGGGCATCTACCTTGGCTGCAGGCACATCCCCAGTAGCGGGTGTGCAAGAGGCAGCTGGTTGATGTTTCTCTTTCATGGATGCTTCTGACTTTCTATCCCTCTCTGTAAAAAAAATCAATAAAATATATATTTTTAAAAGGATGAGTACAAATTAGGTAGGTGAAATGGGGTGACTCTTGTGTGGTAAAAGGTGGAAGAGATTGTCAAGGTTACAAATGCAAGAATAAGCATGGGCTATGCAGAGAACTAAAAGTATGGAAACCACTTGAGTAACAAGGAGTTGATATCTAAAGACAGGGCTAGAATAGACTTGTAAACTATGGCAGCTATCCTGAGACAAAGAATGAGAGGGAATCAGACTGAGTTTATTCAGAGAACACTTGAATAATGTAGAGGCTTCACTCGGGGGAATATGAGGCTGGTACAATAACCTAGACTGGAAATTAGTGGCAGGTAATAGAATGCTGTCAGTAGGTATGGTGGAATGTGCCTAAATTTGATAAACAGTTGGTGAAACTAGAATAACCTGGTGATGTTGAGATGCAGAGGATGAGGAATTAGAAGATTCAAGACAGACAGACATCCAGGTTTCAGGTTTGTGGAACTAGGTGGATGGTAGCTCATTTGCTAAGATAAGGCATGTAGGATCAAATCTGGGGAAAGGTACCTTCAGATCAGGACAAGGTAATCTGAGGTGCCATTTGAAACACCCAAGAGGAGATGCCACCTAGATGTATTTCTGGAACTCAGAAGAAAGATCTATGCTGGAACCACAGAAGTAGGAATCATCAGAATACAGATGTTCAATTGGAGCCCAGAGAGTGCATGAAGTCACCCACCTGGAGCAAGCTCAGGAAAAAGGGTCTGGAGATAGCCAGAGGGAGAACCATAAAGACTAAGGAATGACCGAACAATTGGAGGAAAATGGGGTGAGTGTGATATCAGCTAAGTTTAAAAGAAGGCTGCTTTTGCCAAAACCGGTTTGGCTCAGCGGATATAGCGTCGGCCTGTGGGCTGAAAGGTCCCAGGTTCGATTCTGGTCCAGGGCATGTACGTTGGTTACTGGCACATCCCCAGTGGGGAGTGTGCAGGAGGTTGCTGATCGATGTTTCTGACTTTCTATCCCTCTCCCTTCCTCTCTGTAAAAAATCAATAAAATATATATTTAAAAAGAGAGAGAGAGAAGGCTGCTTTTTAAAGCAGAACAAAGTGGTCATTTTAAATGTTAGTTAAAAGAAGTGAAAAAAAATCCAAACACATGGGGACTGTAAGAGTGTGCAGAAGTCATTGAAGACTAAGGAAGTTTTAATAAAGTTGAGTTGTGGATGGCTTTTGAAGTGAAGGCAATTTGGAGAACCCTTTGGAGTTTGGTGATGTTGGGCAAATCATACAATGGGTTGAGGTAAATGTGTCACTGACAGTTTTTCAAAGATGGGAGAATCATATGCCCAACTAAATATTGGTGTGAATGAGTCAGAATAGAGGGGAAAAGTAAAGAATAAAAAGGAAAAAACCCCCACAAAGGATTAAATTCTATAAAGGGGACCAATCTCAGGCAATAAATGGCTCCTCCCCTTTAAGATGTGGGGTAGAAAGTGGGTTCTGCTAGAGCTTTCCTACTTACTGACCAAGTCGCTCTCTTTTTGGATGTGCTGTACCTTATCCAGCACCGTCTCTCTTCAGCATTGTGTCTGGAAGAAAATGCTGTATGTTCCAATACATGGTTTGAAGTTCCTTGATTCTGAGGCCATTGAGATAGAATTTGAATGGGGAGGTCAATACTTGTGACCATATGTGTGTGTTTCTTGCCCAACCAACCAGATTTCCGCAGGAAAGGCTAACTATATTTAAATTGTGTACCTTATGTAAGAACCAACATGAACCATCTGTGATTCTCTGTAAATGTACTCTCTAGCCTTGGTTCAATTTTGTTTTGCCTTTGCAGTCCTGTTTCAAATAACCCTTTACAAAAGTATCCTACTTTACCATTCCATATGGATGCCTGTTATTGAGTCAGTAATTTCCCCCTAGTTAGATGTAGTCTGACCACTATTTAACAGTGATTGTTAAGAGACTTGGCTTTTTTACACCTGTATCCTGAATCTTGGGTAGAATTTCAGACTCTGGTTGGGGAGGGAACTGTACTATGCCTTTTTTTTTTTCCTTTTAAATGCCATCAATCGATTAGATCCACATTGCTTGCAATATGACTCAATATATCATCTTAGGTGATAGGCAAATCATCACCTAATTTGTACTCTGGCTCTACTATCTTTACTGTTCTTTACATGAGTTCACCTTTAAGGGAATAAAACCTTTGACGTAGTTTTAATATTGACAGTCCAATATTCTAGACCAGTGGTCTGCAAACTGTGGCTCGTGAGCCACATGTGGTTCGCAAGTTGCGGTTTGCCACTCTGTTGACTGAGTTTGCCAACCAAAATCTATTTCTAGACCAAATCTATTTGATAGGGCTTTCTGCAATGATGGGCATATTCTGTCTGCACTGTCCTATATGGTAGGCAGTGGTTACGTGTGATTAGTAAGCACTTGCTTATTATGAGAAAGTAAGTTTTATTTTAATGAACTCAAATTTAGATACCAACAGTGAGTGTTGGTAACCCCATTTTTGCATGTGATGTCATGAATTGTTCAGTAATGATGGTAATAATATTCAAAGGCTTGAAATTCAATAAAATGTTGGCTACTAAACACTTGCTAAAAAAGCTAGTGACTCTCATTGTTCATTTAATTTTGGCTTGCTAAGTTTCCAGCCATCCCTTCAAGTTCTTGAACCTTGATTTAATGGACTTCAATTTATTGGACAAAATTTCTGGTCCATATGTCATATGGGAAAAGTAAACTAATTTTATTTTATTTTATTTTGTTTTTTAATCTGAACAATAAAGACTTATTTTTAAAAATACATTAAAATATCCTCAGGTGAGCATTAACAACAACAATAGAAGATACTAACAAGATTTGTTGATTTAGATAAGCATAATCAAAATACTGTTTAAAAATAAAATTAGAGAACTCACACTACCCAATTTTAAGAATCACTGTAAAGCTACATTAATAAGACAGTGTGTTATTGTCAAACAGATATGTACCTATATAACAGAACAGAAGAATAAGGACTGCAGAAGGAAAAGCACATAAATACATGGCAAATTTATTTTTCTCTTAGTGGAGAAAAAAATCCTTTCTGTTATGGTTTAAATTCATATGAAAAAAATTAATCTCCACTAAAACCTCACATGTTATACAAATATTAACTCAATGTGAATCATAAATTTAAATATATAAACTATCAAAATTTAGAAAAAAAACATAAAAGAAAATCTTCCTGACCCTGGGTTAAGCAGAGTTCTTAGACATGACACCAAAAGCACATTCCTAAAGGAAAAGAAATTTAATTTAGATTCCATAAATATTAAAACTTTTGCTCTGCAAATAATACTGTTAGGAAATTAAAAGTGACAGATCAAGAAAAAATACATCTGACAAAAGGATTATCCAAAATATATAATGACTTTCAAAAACTAAACTGTTATAAAAACAACTCCCTGGATTGATCAATCACACAAGAAAGTAGGAAGGACCAGCACTCCATCAGACCAATCAGCAGCCAGTATTATGGTCTTCCCCAATTACAGACAACCTCCAATCAGCCAATAGAAATAGAAATCCAGGATAGGAGGAGGGGCCTATATGGTCTCCATGGTAATTCCAGCGGGTTGGAGTGAGGGAGAGGCTGCATCTAGCCAGATTCAGAAGCCCAAATGGGGGTGTTTGAAGGGGATGGGAGGGAATTTATGGGGGGACAGGTGGGAAGGAGTTAGAGGAGGAATAAGGGGGCAAGGAGGACTTCATAAGTGGGCAAAGAGGGTGTTAAAAGTAGCTAAGTGTAGAGAGAACATAACTTTAGGAGAACAGGGAAGCTCTAATAAATGGACAAAGAAGGAGCTCAAAGGTCAGAAAGCTAGGTGGAGAGATAGAAGGTCTTAGAGGGAGAATGGCCAGGCCTTTATAAAGGGACAGAGAAAAGGCTGAGTGTCATGAGATGGATGTTTAAAGAAGGTCCTAGAGGAGTCCAGTGATAGTTTATGGATCATAGCTTGACCAACAGATTCATAGGGACAAAGTGAGGGATATTATAAATGGAACAAGTAGAGAGCCATTAGTGTCACCAAAGTTTTATAGGATGAGATTTTTTTTTTAATCCTCAACCAAGGATATTTTTCTATTGATTTTTAGAAAGAGTGGAAGAAAGAGGGAAAGACAGAAATATCAACGTGAGAGACACACATCGATTGGTTGCCTCTTGCACGAGGCTAGGCTAGTGCAAGGCCCAGGTTAGTGAGGAACTTGCAACTGAGGTACATGCCCTTGACTGGAACTGGACCCAGGACCCTTCAGTTGACAGGCCAACGCTCTATCCATTGAGCCAAACCGGCCAGGGCTAGGGTGAGAATTGTTATAAGGGATAATGAAGGTTTTATAGATAAACTGAGATTGTTAAAGTGTTGAGTGAGGGTATTCTTTGTTTTATAGAGGCAAAGACCTGGTTGCTTATGTGACAATGAGGCAATTATAGGACAAAGAGTGATAGTGGATTAGTCGAGGTTCCAGGGAGGACAAGTGAGGGTCAGAGAGATTTGGGTAAACAGGATAGGGCCAAGAAAGACATGCTGTAGGGATCTGCAAGGCAGTTGTAGAAAACAGGGAGGAGGTTATGGGAGACAAGAAAAGGGTTTCAAGGAACCGAGAGGAATTAGGGCATGGGGGGATGTTGGGCCTGGGAATTCTAGGAGACAAGGGATATTAAAAGGGATAGGAAAAGGTTCCAGAGCATACGATGGGAGTTAGATAGAGTCAATGAGAGTTTTAAATGAAGAATTTACAGGAGCAAAGGAGAGGTATTAGTGTGAAAAGGGGTGAGATCACAGGGGATGGTAGAGGCCAGAAACCCCCATATTAAGCCATAACCCACTCTTCCTCCAGGCATTTGAAATTTTGCCTGACAAGCCCCCCAAAGATTACATGTGCCTGTCGATTTTGGCCTGCTTCTTGTGTTTTCCAATAGGCATAGTAGCCTTAATCTTCTCTATCCAGGTGGGAATCTAAGTCATGCCTTCCCTCCCTGACCCTCTCCGCCCTCTTCCTCTTGGTCAGAACCCTGACTCGAGTTCTTCCTTGTTTCTCTCTGTGGGTTCAGGTCCTCACCCTACGTCCATACAGTTTTATGGTTTACCCTTATACAATAATCCTTTTAAGCCCATCTATTTCTATTCTATATCTCCCTTCAAATCAGACAAGGCACAGCAACAAATGGAATGAACGAGCCTTGGCAGCTGAGACCTCCCACCACGGCTTCTACACTGCAGTCTTGGGGATTGTTATGGGAAGCCTCATCATACTCATCATCTTGATTTTCTACATGACAGACTTATTTTCTCGGTAACTTCTTCGATTCATGAACAAATCAACAAATATATACTATTGTGTTACTGACCTTGACTCTTTAAGTATCCAGTTGTGCCAAATGAGATTCTTACTCTTCCATATCTGGAGAGCCAAATGCTGTCAACCTGAGCCTGCAATGTGAAGTGGTTGATAAGGAAAGAAGTGGTAGTGATGACTGGAATGGTGAGCCCAGGTGTTTTCCTGGGGTCGTGTCTTGTGATGCGGAAGAATGAGCTCCGGGGACCAGAAGATTTAAGCAAAAGTGTGGAAAATTTATCACAAGCAGATTCAGACTCCCCACAAGGGGAGGGGACCCACTAATGGGCTTCCTGTTAAAGCCTTATAGTCCAGGGGTATATATTTGCCACAAGCCTGTTCTATGTCACCTGATTGACTCCCTCAATTGTTCTTGCCCAGCAACAGACCTGCACTTTCCCTGTTTCTGTGTGTGCTTTCTCTGTTCCTATGCTGAATTTTTTCTGTTTCTGTGTGTTTGTACACCTTGTTTACTGCAAGCCCTCCCTTGGTTTCTCATGCCTTCTGCTTTGAGCCCAGAAACATTTTATAATTTCTGTTTGGTTGGTTCCTGTGGTTAGCCTGCTCAAACTGTCATGTCTGCCCCTGCCTATATTCCACCTGCCTTTGTTTTCCACTGGACCCCTGCCCTATCTGCCTGCAGGTTTCAAGTTAACCCTCTCAGTAGTTCAGGCAGCCCAGTGGACTAGAGCTCAAAACCAACCCTGGGACCCTACCAATGGATGGGGGCCCTGGGAGACAGGGTAGGGAATTGTTTCCCCAGGGGAGCCTTCCCTCCTGCTGACATTCATGGGTTCATGCCACAAATTTATTCATGTTGACCAAGGGCCCTGACTATGCTGACTCTGGGGACATAGCAGTCACTACTCATGTTCCAACTTCGTCCCCGCAGAATTTATAAGCTAGGGTGGAAGAGAGACTTATCGCCAGATAGTGACAGTTCCCAGCAGTCTAATTGCTAATGGGGGAAACTAAGGGAGGGAAGTGGGTTGTAAGAACCAGACCTAATCTGGTCTGCAAAGCAGCAAACAAGGAAGTCGAGCAGCTGTCAGTGAACTGGTTAAAATGTGGTTCCTATTTTGATTGTGGACAGCTTCTATAACAGGGATGGGCTGCCTTCTCCCCCCAGGCGTCTCCGAAACCATGAAATTCGTGATTTATTCATCATCTAACAAATACTTTCTGAGCACCTAAGAAGTATCAGGCACTGCACTAGAACCACAACAAAGAAAATAAGACACCTTTCTGAAGGAGCCTATATTTTAGTGGAGAAGAAAACCATTAATAACTAGACCTCTAAATAAGTGAGAGTATTACAGTGCATGGAAAATGCTATAGAGAAAAAATAAGGCTATAAACTAAAGCAGTGCCAGTACTGTCCACCACTCTTAATGGTCTGCAACAAGTGGAGAAATTGCCAATAAGTGCTTTAAAACTTGCAATTTGACATTGTCATTACATCCAAGTATATGATCAAGAGGCTTGTCTTGACAAATAGGGTATAGACCAAAGAATCAGTTCCTGAAACGTTGGAGATACATTCAAAAAAAAAAAAAAAATGAGTCCTACACCATAACCACAAACAGTTTGAGATGACTGGGTCAGAGCAATGAAACCTATAGGGCTTGTTGTCTGGGGTCTCACTAGCAGCTATCACAAACTTGAAATCACCCCTAGCCAGTTTGGTTCAGTGGACAGAGTGACAGCCCTCACACTGAAGTGTCCCGGGTTCGATCCCAGTCAAAGGCACATGCCCGGGTTGAAGGCTCGATCCCCAGTAGAGGACATGCAGGAGGTAGCCATCAATGATGTTTCCATCTCTTCTTCTCTCTTCCCCTCTTGCCTGGGAAAGTGGAGGTCAAGAAAGGTTTCCCAAAAAGAGCACTTCCGCTTGGGTATTTCTCCAGGCCCACTCTCAAGCCAGTCCCTCCAGGTAAAGCCAAGGAAGTCAAGTAAGTTAATTTTAAAATGCTTTTAACTAAGATCTGCTTAAAATTAAATTAATGGATTCTTCTGTTATTAACTCACTGTTAGTTTTTATTTTTTGGTAACGCCTGTGTGAAGATATTTTTAAAATTAATTTTTATAAAGGAAAAATATTTACTTTCGTTTCTTTTCTTTTTAAAATAAACTTTTATTTCAGAGAAGGGAAAGAGACACCTCAATGAGAACCATTGATTGGCTGCCTCCTTCACGCCCCCCATTGGGGACCGAGCCTGCAACCCAGACACATGCCCTTGAGCAGAATTGAACCCGGGACTCTTCAGTCCTCAGGCCACTCTATCCACTGAGCAAAACCGGCCAAGGCAAGAAAAATATTCTTAATTTCAGAGCAGAAAGGAGAGGGAGGTAGAAACATTGATTGGAATCATTGATCAGTTGCCTCCTGCAGGACCCACAGTGGGGATTGAGCCTGCAACCTGGGCATATGCCCTGACTGGAGTCAAATTGTGAGTTCCTTGTTCATAGGTTAACTCTCAACCACTGAGCCACGCCACCTGGGTTCACGGTTATTTTTAACAAATTTTAGGGAATAGGCTATATGTTGGAATAAACACTAGTAATTTTGCCAACATAAATAAATATTGCATATGTGCATCTATATTAGACATATTTAACTGATGTTCTAACATGCATCAAGCCACACCTTAGTTATGTGCACTTATTTACTCCCGGTGATTGGTGAATGCATGCATTTACTAGACCTATTAAATATAAATTTAAAATTACTGCACTATATATAAAAAACTTTACCATAAAATTAAACTTTTCGTACAAACTTTAATTACACAAATGTGTTTACATAAAGTAAAATTAGGTAACCTAATTAATGTTTCAACATATATACATTTGGAAAACTACTTTATTATAAAATGAACTAAAAGATAACTTCTTGCCTGAATTACTAGTCTGTTAGACTGAGGTTTTACTGTACTGTCAACAATAAAAAATGAAAAAAAAATACTGTTGTAAAATGATCCCTACAGCATATTAATTGCATTTGAAAAATCTCAATGTATTTTCCTCATTTCAAACTCTTAACTCTGTTACTTACATGCATGCAAAAAGGTCTGGAAAGACACAGTGCAAAGAAAGGGCAATAGGACCAGGATGAGGGGCACTGTGCAAAGGGGATTTACCTTTGTCATATGTTTTAAAAATTTTAAAGGGAATGTGTTTAGTGCTAGGTGGTTTGGCTCAGTGGATAGAGCATCAGCCCTCAGACTGAATGGTGCTGGGTTCGATTCCAGTCAAGGGTACATACTTGAGTTGCAGGTTCCCTGCTCTGGTTTGAGTGCGTGCAGGAGGCAACCAATCGATATATCTTTCACACTGGTATTTCTCTTTGTCTCTCCCACTTTCTAAAAATCAACTGAAAAATATCAGGTAAGGATTAACAGAAAGAAAAGAAAATGTGTTTATTACTTAGGTAAGTGAAGGTTTACATAAAAATGAAGGGAAGAGGCCAAGTGAAAAAAGGTCAAATAATCAACAAATATTGACTGCTTTACTCTGTGCCAGTCTCAAAGAAGGCTGGGCGGGAAAATTTTAAATTTGAGGTGCCTAATAATCTAGGTGCTAAAATGATCAAGCTGGAAGTATCAATTTATTCACTAGTCCAGGGATTGAGCCCTGAAGCACTCTTAACATTTAGATACTTGAAAATAGATTTGGCATAATTTAGGCTTATTAATGGGCAGCAACCCGTCAGATAATCTGATCGATAAGACTCTTCAAACGAAGACTTCTCTTAGGATCAGAGGTATCTTATCTCAGGTTTTGAAATATTTCCTCCTCTCTTTCTTTGGTATTAGCTGATGGAGCATGAACTTACTGACCTACCAGATATCAGGTTATTCCTTTACAAACTATGCTACCTTGAGGATCTCAAGTCAAATCTCTACAAACACCACACTAAGATGACAATCCAAAGACCTATAATTTAGTTTGGGTTATATTTTATCCTACAATTTTTAGCTTCTCTATCTAAACAATTGGGTATGCACATATATGGTCAGAAAGAGCCCTTGTCATGGATAATTTAGAGATACACGAGTATTTTGGTGCGTGAGGGTATGGAGTCTATTTAGCTCAGTTGGCAAAAAATCCCAGCAAAATAATCTAAGGCAGTGACACTTGTGCAATGGGTACTACAAGCCGTGCAGCTAACAGAGCACATTTAAATATTTAAGCACTGAAAGCATCAGGTTGTAACACACCAATAATTTCTGCTTTTATAGTCTGAAAAGCTTTCTCATCTGAGAAATGGAAACAATACCTGCTGTGTTACATAGGGATTAAATAACCAAGGTGCTCTGTAAACCTTATGCAATGCAGTCATACTACGACTTTCTTTATATGGAATAACCTGCCAGGAAAGTGTTTAAAGAACTATAATAGTTCTTGCCGAGACCGGTTTGGCTCAGTGGATAGTGTCGGACTGCAGACTGAAGGGTCCCGGGTTCGATTCTGGTCAAGGGCATGTACCTTGGCTGCGGGCACATCCCCAGTGAGGGGGCATGCAAGAGGCAGCTGATTGATGTTTCTCTCTCATCGATGTTTCTGACTTTCTATCCCTCTCCCTTCCGCTCTGTAAAATATCAATAAAATATATTTTTAAAAAAAGAACTATAATAGCTCTGGACAGTGTGGCTCAGTTGGCTGGGCTCCATCCCGTGCACCAAGATTGATGGTTTGACTCAGTCAGGGCACATGCCTGTATTTCAGGTTCGATCCCTGGTAGGGGGAGGACAGGAGGCAGCTGCTCAGTATTTCACTCTTTCATAGATGTTTCTCTTTTTCCTTCCCCTTCATCTCTTTCTAAAAATAAAAAATATTTTAAAATAAAAACATAAAAAACTTAAAGAACTATAATAAATGGTCAAACCTCAGATGCCATGAATTTAAAAATACAGCCAAAGACATAAAACCAACCAAGGCAGTGTGGTTCAGTGGTCGAGACTTGATCCAGGCACCAAGAGGTCAGCCAGTTTAATTCCCAATCAGGGCACACGCCTGGGTTGTGGGCTTGATCCCCAACAAGGACTGTGCCGGAGGCAGGCAGGCAGTCAGTGTTTCTCTTGATGTTTCTATCACTATCCCTCTGTCTTTCTAAAATCAACAAAAACACATATTTATCCTTTTAAAAAATATTCTTATTGATTTCAGAGAGGAAGGGAGAAGACAGGGCAGAAACATTAATGACGAAAGAGTATCATCTATCGGCTGCCTCCTGTATGCCCCACAACGGGGATAGAGCCGGAAACCCAGGCATATGCTCTGACAGGGAATCAAACCATGACCTGCTGGTTCATAGGTCATTGCCATGCACTGAGCCACTCTGGTTGGGCTCCATAAAAACATTAAAAAAAAACAGCCCAGCTGGTGCGGGTCAGTAGTGAACATCAATCGATCAAAAGATCGTTGGTTTGATTCCTAAGCAGGGCACATGCCTAGGTTGTGGGCTCAATCCCCAGTAGGAGGTATTCAGCTGGCAAATGATTCATGTTTCTCTTTCATCAATGTTTCTCTCTCTCCCTACTCTTATCCTCATTTAAAAACATCAGTAAATACATTTAAAAAGCACACACACATAAAATCATGTACATAGTATAGTGATTATAGAATTTTCTAAAATAGTAAAATTTAAGAAACAACTTGAGTGTCCATCAATGGGGCATTAGTTAAGCAAATTAGTTTATCATTAAACGGACTATGTAATTGCTGCCCTTGGCTCAGTGGATAGAGCATCAGCCTGCGGACTGAAGGGTCCCAGGTCCGATTCTGGTCAAGGGAAGGAGGCAGCTGATCAATGTTTCTAACTTTCTATCCATCTCCCTTCCTTTCCGTAAAAAAAATTAAGTAAGTAAGTAAGTAAATACAGAAAAGCCGTGGCCAGTGTGGCACAGTTGGTTCGAGTTTCATCCCGTACACAGAATGGTCGTGGGTTCAGTTCTCGGTCAGAGCACAGATCCAGGTTGTGGGTTTGATCCACCATTGGAACACATATGGGAGGCACCCAATTGATGTCTCTCCCTCTCTCACATCTCTCTCCCTCTTTCTCATATCTCCTCTTTCCTCATCTCCCTTCCCCTCTCTAAAAAATCAATAAAAAAACCTCCCACCAAATTATTGGATTAGAATTAACATAAAAAAAAAAAAAAAAAAAAGCTGCAGAATCCTGGCCAGTTTTGCTTAGTGGTTAGGACCCTAGCCCTTGGACCTGGAGTTTGATTGCCAGTCAAGGGCACGTACCTAGGTTGCAGGTTCCATACCTGGCCCTGGACAGGGTGAGTACAGGAGGCAACCAGTTGATGTGTCTCTCTTACATCGCTATTTCCCTCTCTTCTCTTCCCTCCTTTGGAAGGAAGATCAATGGAAAACATATTTATATTCTTAGGTGAGGATTAAAAAAAAAGTGGCAGAACTTCCAGTCAAGATGTTGGAGTGGGTAAATGTTATGTTCATGTCCTCCTAAAACCACATCAAAATTACAACTGAACTATAGAACTATCATTGAGAACACACTGAAAACTAGCTGAGCAGAGTCTTATAACTAAGGATAGAAGAAACCACATGGGGAGTGTGAATTTTATTATTTCCTTGACTTTTTGGAATAAACCGTATTTCATGATTTTAAAAAAGAGACAATATTACCTGTACCTGTAAGAAACAATGTTAAGCCCTAGACAGTTTGGCCCAGTGGATCAAGCATTGGTCTGCGGACTGGAGTCCTAGGTTTGATTTGGGTCTAGGGCACATGTCTGGGTTGTGGACTCAATCCCCAGTAGGTGGTGTGCAGGAGGCAGCTGATTAATGAGTCTCTCTCATCATTGATGTTTCTCTCTCTCCCTTCCTCTCTAAATTCATGTATTTTTAAATTTTTTATTTTATTTTAAAAACTATATATATATATTCTTTAAAGTATTACAAATAGCAGTACATGTTTCCTTTTCCCCCAAAATATATATATATTTTTTTAATAAAGGAAGAAACAATGTTAAGATTTGCAAGTAAGTGAAAAAAGGTTAGGTGCAAAATAATGTGTAAAATGTGCTTACAATTAAATAAGAAGATACTTTGTGTGCATATAGAATATTTCTGAAAAGATACACAATTAGCTCATCACTATGTCTGTTGTGCTGTCCAAATTATGTTCCAGGTGTTTGTATGTCAGAAAACCCCACAAAAAAACAACCCCCCCGCCCCCCAAATTTAAAATATAACCACAGAGCCTCAAATATCAAGATGTGAAACAGAATGGGTATTGGTTATTATCTTCAATATTAAAAGAGCATCCTTCAAATAAGAAAAAGAAAAGCTGCCGAAACCGGTTTGGCTCAGTGGATAGAGCATCAGCCTGCAGACTGAAAGGTCCCAGGTTCGATTCTGGTCAAGGGCATGTACCTTGGTTGCGGGCACATCCCCAGTAGTGGGTGTTCAAGAGGCAGCTGATTGATGTTTCTCTCTCATCGATGTTTCTGACTTTCTATCCCTCTCCCTTCCTCTATATAAAAAAAAAATAAAAAAAATATATTTTTTTTTAAAAAGAAAAAAAGCTTACTAAATGCCAATGGATTCAAGATTTGAAATTAGCACTTTACAAAAGAAATACATACCGCAAACATGTTTTTAAAATGTTCTTTCTTCTTAGAAATTAAATAAATTAAAAGCAAATACCAATATTTTACTTATCAGATTGGGAGCTTTAAATAATTCTGGCCCTGGCCTCTGCGGCTCAGTTGGTTGGGCGTCATCCCTAGCAACCAAAAGGTTGCTGGTTCGAGTCCCAGTAGGATGTGTGCAGGAGGCAGGCGATCCATGTTTCACTCTCCCATCAACATTTCTCTCTCTCTCCCCCTTTTTACCTAATAATAAAAAAACACCACACCAAAAAAAAAATAACTAAATAAATTCTGCACAATATTGGTGGTGTATGAAATGGGACTTTACTGGTCAGAGTCAGTTGTTACCTTCCTGGCCATATATATGTATCAAAACCCTTAAAACAGGCACGCACGCACATCTGTCTATCTCACATCAAAGAACCGAAACTGAGGAAATAAGTAACAACTACAAAAAGATATATGTGACAGGGAAAAAAAAAAGATGTGACAGGGATACTACTCACAGCAAATCATGGGAGAGAAGCCAATGTTCACCATTTAAATGATTAGTTGTTAAAAAATTATAGTACAACTAAGTACTTCCTAAAAGCTAAGTTTCCAAAGAATATGTACAAATATTAAAAAGATATTCCCAGCACACGGGAGAAAAAAAAATTGGGAAAAGAGAACCATATTCTGACCTCAAGGTTGGGAATAAGAAATATACACTCATAGGGTCCTGGAAAGATATATACCAAAATATTAAGTTTCTGGGGGTAGGTTACAGGTGATTTTGCCTTTTCTTTTACTGTTTGGTTTCTCCTGATGTTTCTTTTCCTATCTAATAGAGAGGGAATATGCTAACTGACCACCACTCCATCAAAGATGGCTGCACCCACAGCTGAGGCCAAATTCCCATATGGAGTCTGAACAAGCAATCAGCAGGGACCTGAGTCTATGATCTCCCCCACCCGCAGGGCTTGACAGGGGAACTCAAGGTGTGCTTCCAGTCCTGGGCTAGGGGACCTCAGGCTGCACCCCGTCTCAGGCTGCTCCTCCTCACCCCAGTGCCAGGCTGGGTACCTGAGGCCACTCCCCCGACTTCGGCACCAGGCTGAGGGAACCTCAGACCACACCCCCCACCCAACAGGGCTTGACAGGGGACCTTAGATTGTACCCCCACCCAGCGGGGCTTGATGGGGGAACCTCAGAATGCCCCCACTCAGCAGGGCTTGACAGGGGACCTCAGATTGCACACCCCACCCAGCGGGGCTTGACGGGGGACCTCAGGCCGCGCCACCCCAGCACTGGGACAGGGGACTTCAGGCCATGCTCCCCACCCAGCGGGGCTTAACAGGTACTTCAAGGTGCACCCCCAGTTCTGGGTTGGGGGAACTCAGGTCGCTGCCCCCACCTAGCGGAACTTGACAGGGGATCTCAGGCAGTGTCCCTCACCTGGTGGGGCTTGACAGATGACCTCAAGTCCTGCCCTGTCTCAGGCTGGGCTGGGTGACCTCAGGCCACATCCCGTCCTGGCACTGGCTCAGGGGACCTGAGGATATGCCCCCTGCCTGGCAGGGCTTGACAAGAGTGGGAGTGGCCAGGTCTGGATCTAGCCCAATGGAGGTGGGAGGGGCGGCTGGGTCTGGGTCTCACGCGATTTTGAGGTGCATGTGGGTGGGCAGGGACTTGACTCTGGGTTCCATGGTGAGCCCCAGACTCTGACAGGTGGAAGGTTTTCATATACATTTTACTAATTTTCTTTCATCTTTGACACTTCTATTACAGAGAAAGGGCAAACAGAAATATTAAATTAGTTCCTCTAATTAATCCCCATTTAATGTGTACAAATTTCATGCACCAGGTCACTAGTTTTCCTAATAAAAAGCATGCATTGCTTTTTAAAATGGGGGGAAAGCCCTGCCGGCACGGCTCAGTAGTTGAGTGTCGACCTGTAAACCAGGAGATCACGGTTCAATTCCTGGTCAGGGACTGAGCTCCAGGGTGGCGCATGCAGGAACCAGCCCAGCAATGATTCTCTCTCATCATTAATGTTTCTCTCTCTCCCTCCCTCTTTGAAATCAATAAAAATATAAAATGGGGGTAAAGTAATAAATGATATTGAAGAAAAAAGCTAAGATACAAAATTCCAGTTATACCTTTTCATTCTTCTAAATTTTTAACTACTAAGAATGACATCTAAATCTATGTATGAAAAAAGAATATTGGGAGGAGATACTTTCATATAGTAATACAATATGGTATTAAAAATACAAAAGGGCAGAAATATCGCTTTATTTGAGAAGCTTACATCCAAATTACTTCAACACGTTTTAAGAAGTCCTATCAAGCACCCAAGAAGAAAACATATATAGCTTCCACAGGAATTTAAAAAAAAAAGGGGGGGGGGGTGTTTAATGATTGCCCCAAATGATACTTCCTAAAAGAAAAAAATGAAATAAAATTTAACATTTCTTCTTTTGAGGCAAGGTAAGTGAACTACATACACCATAGGTAAAATTTTCTTACTTTACAAAGGACTATGATCCTGTTTTGATGCATATGAAATACAAAAAAACAAAATCCACTCTTCTGATCAAGATGAAGGAAAAAACAACTTTCTTCAACATTTCAATTCTCACGCAATGAAATCCAAAGGTCTGTTGAATCCACCTTTGCAATTCATGTCCTGCCTATGACAAGAAGAGAAAGTTCAATGTTTATTTTTTAAAAAATTCTGGACTCCTCTTAAGAAAAAATAATCATGGTCCTGGTCGGTAGCTCAGTTGGTTAGAGCGTCGTCCCTATATGACAAGGTTGAGGGTTTGATCCTTAGTCAGGGCACATCAATCAATTAATGATTAAATGAAACAACAAATTAATGTCTCTTGCTTTAAAAAAAATAAAAATACTCATATGCTTCAGAGATTACACCTGACTCACCTTTAAGATGGCAAAGTATAGAGTAAGAAGTATTCAAGTTTAATGTATAGTAAGATATTATTCACTTTCAAAATAAGCAAAAGCATTTTAGACTACTGTAAAATCCAAATAGAAGTATAGAAATATACTTTCAAAATTATTGGGAAGATTCCACAGACTTAAAAAAAAATCAACTGAAAATATGTATTTATTTTAGGTAACACTCAGAACTTAGTTTAAGGAAATAGAGCAGGGTTCAAAACAGGTACCTGCCAAATAAATCTGACTGCATACTCTACTGGTGTTCTCCATAACACTTTATTTGAAGGTAACTTTACAAAGGAATGTCAAGATGACTCTGGTTCCTTAACTCACCAGCATTCTCAAATCACATTATTCATAGTCTAAGTTAATTGGAATGTTAGTCTCTTATCAGTGATAAAGGTAGAAAGGCAATGTTTGAAGATGTCTTCCTGACTTTCCAATTAATTAGGAATTCAGTAAGATTTTAAGTATGAATTGGTTTGACCTGTGGTATTAATAAAATGTTTCCACTTAACAGAAGAATGTATTTACAGTTAAAATCCTTACATAATCATCTAGGTGAGTAATTCAGGAGAGATCTATTTTACATCTATAATTTCAGCCTTGGCCGGTGTGGCTCAGCTGAATGACCGTAGTCCCGGGAGCCGTGGTGTCTGCGGTATGAATCCCGGTCGTGGCGCATGCTTGAGCTGCGGTATCGGTCCCTGCTATCGTTGCGTGCACGATACCGCCTCTCATTTCTCTCTCGTGCTTCTCTCTCTCTCTCTCTTCTCTTCTCCTCTTCTCTCTCTCTAAAATCAGTAAAAAAAAGATTTAAAAGAAAAATCTATAATTATAATAAAAATAAACTGTAAAGACTTTAAAACTGACGTTTTGAAGAAAGAATTATCTATACAGTTCTAAACCATTTAAGCCAACTACCCTTCTTTATAATAGCTATTAGTTTACCTATAAATTGGAAATGAAAAGCCAGAATTTAAGCAAGGAAGATTAAAACAATGGAATGTATGGGAAATTGCTACATTTCTTACAAACACAATTATCCCATAACAAATTTTTTCCAAAGCACATAATTTATATCATTGGTTGAAACATAGAAATGGGGATTATGCATACCTGAATTTCTCAGATATATTTACGGCATAGGCATTTACACAGCCATCCAACCTTTTTCCCTGGAGAAAAGCAATAAACAAATGACAAAAACAGGAAGGATACATTAAATGCCTTGATCAAAGAACTGAATCTTACAGAGTTACATGACAAGATCCATCTAAGAATGAGGTAGCTCAACAAGAGAATGTTCAGATCTTGATGATATCCCATAAGCTCCCAAGTATTAAAACTCTGTTCACTTTTTTATAATCACATGCAAATAATACATCATTCAAGACAATATTCATAATTTACGTATTTTTTAAAAGAATAGTCTATTTTTAGAGAAGACAGAAACATTAGTGCTCCAGCAGGACACCAATCAGCTGCTTTCTGCACTCCAGAAAGGAGCCTGTGGCCCAGCCTGCGTCCTGACCAGAACCAAACCAGCAACGGCTGAGGGCAGAGGATGATGCCCTCTGAGCACTTCGGCAGGCCTTAAATTTTTCCCTTCAGAACAGTCATGCCTCAGGACTCCCCTTAGTTTACACACTGACATTTAAAACATACACACATGCCTTAGGGCAGTGGTCGGCAAACCGTGGCTCGCAGGCCACATGTGGCTCTCTGGCCCTTTGAGTGTGGCTCTTCCACAAAATACCACGGCCTGGGTGAGTCTATTTTGAAGAAGTGGCGTTAGAAGAAGTTTAAAAAATTTGGCTCTCAAAAGGAATTTCAATCGTTGTACTGTTGATATTGGGTTCTGTTGACCAACGAGTTTACCAACCACTGCCCTCGGGGGTTTGGTCCAGTGAACAGAACATCAGCCTATGGAATGAAGGGTCCTGGGTTCGATCCCTAACAAACATAGGTTGCATGCTTAATCCCTGACCCTGGTGGGGGCCTCTTCTCTCCCTTCTACTCTCTCTAAAAATCAATGAAAAAAAAAAATGCTCGGCAAGGATTAATAAAAAATAAAAAAATAATAATAAAGCACACAAAACACTAAAATATGTGAGCCCTACACGATCACATCAGTTAGCAACTCCTATAGCGTGTGAAATTACCCCACTCCTTTCAGAGGTAGGAGCTATTTTTCTCAATTTCCATTTATAAAACTAACAGATATAAAAGTTTAAAAAAATATTCTCTTTCCATCTATACTTTCCCTGTTTATCCTTACTAGCTCCCTCCATCGCCCTCCTCTCCTATCAGTTTCCCCACTCCAACACTTCTTTCCCCTCTTCCTATTGCTCTACTCTCTCCCCTCAACCTCCCTATAATTCCTGACTTCAGGTCCCTGTCCACCATCCCTCTCTTTTTCCTTCCCCTTTTCCTTATTCTTTCCCAGTATTATAGCATTCAACCTCCAAACCACCTCTCTCTGAGCTATGTGTGCAGCTACCCAACATCATCTTTATCCAGCAGCTGAGTTTTCTTCTTGTTTCACAGCACATCCTCTTCCCATAATCCTTTCTTGATTAAACCTAGCACCCAGTCTTTCAGCCTGTCACCTCAATCATCACTGACTGCTCCCTCCCACTACCACGAACTTTGGCTCCTGAATGGTTCTCAATATTCCAGCTCCTCCTCTCAGTTCATGTCTTCATCATCTTTTACTTGTATGACTTAGCAGTTCTCCTTGCCTCCAATGAAATGCCTCCCATCCTTGCTCCAAGGCTGCCCTAGGTCCTCTGTTTAAAACACACATATAATCCTATCACTCCTGGTTTTTTTTTTTTTTAAATCTTTGCTATCTCTCACCATCCAAAGTATCAACTCTTAAATTCCTTAGCATGGTAAGGGCAGCAAAAGTCTGTCATTTGTTTCCTACCCCTATTTCCAGCTTCATTGTAGTCAGTGGCCCATCAGCATCTTTTTAACAGTCACTGAATTTGGAATTCCCCCAATACAATATGCTACTTCATGTCTACATGGCATTTTCATGAACTCCTACTACTTAAAATGATCTTCCTCTTCTTTGTACTGGCCCTTTAAGATCTAACTGGACATCATCCCAGGCAAACACTCCCTGGATTCCAATGGCACCTCATCGCTTCCTTCTCTGTACCCTCAAACCCCTTCACACGGACAATTATTGTCTTTTAACTGAATAAACTTATGTCAATTACAGAGGCAATAGGAAAATAATATGGAAAAATGGGACAATCATAATGGATTAATTCAAATCAGAATACTTAACTGGCTTCAAGTTTTACTTACCTTTGTTGAGTCAAAGGCGGAAAATCCCATTACCTTCATCATTTCTATCTCTTCTTCTGTTTTGCCCTCTAAATCTTCCTCTGCAAATTAAGAGATAATTTTTAAAACTATCCTTTTACATATTAAAGGAATGGTTGCACTAGATTAAGTCATTCCACTTTACCAGCAGAAAACATATAAAATAATTAGGCAAAGACTTGAGACTAATAGAAAAAATTTCTCTTCAATTTGGGCAGAATGTAACTTAAGGTGCAAGATAGGAATGTGCTCTCCACCTTCCAACAGAAGAAACTGCTTAAAAGGACACGTTGAAGCCTTTAGGCAGGACCACCATCAATATCAGACATGACACTTGTTTTGAAGGTGCTTCCAAAATAAAAGAGGCTCACATGTTCTTCCTTCATCAGGAGCACCACAGATAACCAGGAACTCACTAAGGGACAATTAAAACCTCAATCCATATGCAATAAATTCTATAAACAACTAGATACTTTTATAATGTTATCATGACTGAAGCTATTTAAACAAGACTGCACTCTTTCTACAGTTATTTATCTAATAACATTACCAATTATCTGACCTTCTTTGCTCTTTGTATCTTTCTTTTCCTCATCTCTTCTTTCTTTCGGTCGAGAAGGAGATGTGGATCTATGTCGTCTTGGGGATCTAATATTTAATAAGTAAACACGTCAGAAACAGACATACCACTGTGTCAATCAGCACAGATACGCACGAGTGCCTGAAAGGTAAAGGCTGAACAAAAGCCAGGCTGCAGAGAACCACAAGCCCGTTTCCTATAGAAGAATAAGTTAGAAGGTTCTGCCTAGCCCAACTGTTAACAAAAAAATACAGTCTTGCTCAGTATAGCTAGGGCTAAAAAAGTGTTCTACAAGGCAGAAAAATGTAAAGTTTCTAACAATTGCACATAAACACACAAAACGTTGACTTAAACAGCAAGAGATGCCTAATAGGAAATCACAAGTCCATTCTAAGGTACTTCCAAGATCTCACATTTTTTACTATATATTTGAATAAATCTTTATCACCAAAAAATCAATAAAAACAAAACAAACATTTATTTCTTATTCTTGCCAAGCATCACGTTAAGTGCTTTTCTGGTATTATTTCTCATTTACTCCTCAAGGCAACTAAAGAAGTAGAGACTTATTAACCCCATTCACCCATGGAAATGTTAGGTTTAGAATAAGATGGGTTTAAGCCCCCCTCATTTCATGGCATTGTAAATGGCCATATAAGCGATAAAACCAAAGCAAAGGGCACCAACTAGTTTCTTTGGGACCTGTGGTAACACCTCTGCCTATGAGCCGCACTTACCTGGAGCGTCTTCTCTGCGGGGATCCAGAGCGGCTCCTTCTCAGCTCTCTCTCCTTGGACGACTTTTCCTCAGTCTTTTGTTCTCTCTGTGGCGAAGTGGACCCGGTCTGCTCATGTTCTAGTTCTAACCCAAGAAACAAAATTGCAGAGCCAAAAATCACCTCAAATATTTGGCGCTGGGTTGTCTCATAGGAATATAACGTAAGCCATTTCTAGTAGTCACATTAAAAAAGTAGAAAACAGGTGAAATTAATTTTAACAGAATGTTATTTGACTAAATATATCTTTCTAAACTACAAACTACTATTATTTCAATAAGTACGCAATATAAAAAATTTGACATTTTTAGATTTCTTTGTACTAAATCAAGGAAATCTGGTGTATTTCCTACAATTAAATAGCACCTTTAAAAAAATATTATTATTGATTTCAGAGAGGAAAGGAAAGGGACATAGAAACATCAGTGAGAATCATTGATTGGTTGCCTCCTCCATGCCCCCTACTGGGGATCAAGCCCATAAAAACCTGGGCATGTGCCTTTTACTGGAATCAAACTAGGGACCCTTCAGTCCACAGGTGGACGCTCTATCCATTGAGCCAGACCAGCTAGGGCTAACCAGCACTTCTTAATTCTGATTGGGCACATCTTTATTCTAAGTGGGATCCTCAATAGCTATATGTAGATCCCGGCCTCATTTCACTTTTAAGAGAATCACTTCTTGACAAGCTGAAGGTGGTAAAAACCAATCAGGGGCAGAAACAAAGGTCTAAGTCAGAGTATGGGGGTGGGGATCAGACGACCTTAGGAGGTAACTTTTCTGGATGGAAAATCCTAAATATGAATGTCCATCCCTGGCCGGTGTGGCCTTAGTTGGTTGGGCTTCCTATGGTGCACACCAAGTTTTCGGGTCTTATTCCAATTCATGGCACATGCCCAGATTGCTAGTAGGGGACATGCAAGAGGCAGGCAATTGATGTTTCCTTCTTTTAAGTTAATGTTTTCCTCTCCCTTTGTCTTCCTGCCTTTCTTTCTAAAAAAAAAAAAAAAAAATCAATAAAAATATTTTTAAAAAAAATATCATGCCCTGGCCGGTGTGGCTCAGTTGGTTGAGCACTGCCCCATGCATCAAGATGTCACTGACTCAATTCCAGGTTGGGGCACATGCCCAGGTTGTGGGCTCCATCCCAAGTAGGGGGCCCACGCAGGAGGCAACCAATCGCTTTTTTTCTAACCCTCTCCTTTCCTCTCTCTCTCTAAAACCCATAAAAACACACCTGGCCTGTGGGGCTTCATCTCATGTACCAAGGGTTTGCTGGTTCAATTCCAGTTTGGAATAAAGAGTTGATTTCCATTAGGAGATAGTAGGATGTGTGCCAGGAGCCAGCCAATAGGTGTTTCTCCTCTCTCTTCCTTACTTTCTCTCTCAAATCAATTTCAAAAATTAAAAAATAAAATCCACAAAAACTATTTTTAAAAAACATACATTTCCCTATTATAATATGCTGGGAAAGAACCTAACATTGAGCATTCACGTTTCAGTAGTTATTGAAGGTGCCATTATTTCTCACGTCTGTTTTTAAAAGCTAGGTAATATTACCCCCACTGCCTAATTACGGGAATTAGGACCCCGAAAGGTTGGATGATTGCACATGGTCACTGTAGAAATTAAACGAAGGGACCGTGATCTGATTCTAAATTACCCAGTCACAATAATAATAATAATAAAATAATAAAAGTTACGACTGGAAGCTGATAAAGAACGAAGCTTCAGTTTAGAAGGGGAAAAAGGCCTACTTTGGGAAAGGAGGGCGGAGGTGTTCGCTCCCCATCCACACCCCCCACATCCCGCTCCTCTCCTTCTCAGGCTTAAGGGCCTACCTCTCCGTCGCCCTCGCAGACAACAAGGGAGGATACGACGCGCCTCTAGCCGAGCACAGACCCTCCAAACTGCTTCGAGACTCACCTTTCTGCGGGGAGCGGGAGCGGCTGCGGCTGCCGCTGCCGCTGCGACTGCGGTTGGGGCTGCGGTTGGGGCTGCGGTTGGGGCTGGGGCTGCGGCTGCGATCCATTTGGAAGAGTTCTCTACCTCACACCGCTTGGAAACGACTGTGCAACAACTTCCGTGAGGACCGGAAGTGCGCTTCCACTGCCGACTGGAAAACGTTGAAACGACTCGCAAAGGTTCTGGCGTCTGAAGAAGTGCGGCTGCGCAAAGCCCGCCCAGCATCCAGCGCCCACTGGAGCGGCGAGATGTGGGTGGGACCAGGTTGTTACTTCCGCCCTTTCAGCTCCATTTTCTTTGAGGCTTTTGTTTCACGGTGGGCATTTTGTGCCAGTTGATGTTGTTATAGAAATCTGGAGAAACCCGTATACTTACCATCCACACTCAGTTTTCATCCCCCCCCCCATTTATTTTCGCAGTTCTTGTTAAATGCACCAAGTATTTTTTTTAAGTATTTTTCTGGAATAAAACTGATCTTCCCGTTCATAGTTGTATGCTCAACCACTTAGCCACATGCACATTTATTTCATATCAAACCAATTCTAAAATGCATTCACAAGCAGTTTAAGTCCACAACGGAAGCACCAGGGTGAATCAGGAGGCAGAGGGAGGTGGGGAAGGCATGGATAAGAGACATGATTGTGGTTTTTGCAGGAAGGAATGGGAGAGGCAGGGTAAGTGGGTTAATTTGTGATTGGCGAATTTGAATCATTTCAGAGGGTTTGGGGATGTAGGAGCTGTGCAGGTTTATTTTATACCTGACCCTGGAGTCATAAGGACGGAGGAATGTTGCCTGGCTTGTGAAAGTTTGGTAAAAAGATGGTTGGAGGATGTAGGCTGCCAATTGAAAGGCACTCTCCCAAGGCCCCAGGTGTCAAAACAGGAGCAAATAAAATAAATAAAAAGGCATGAGCAGCCCTAGCTGATTTGGCTTAGTGGATAGAGTATCTGCCTGAGGACTAATGGGTCCCAGGTTTGATTCTGGCCAAGGGTACAGGAGGCAGCCTATCAATGATTCTCTCACTGATGTTCCTCTCTCTCTCTCCCTCCTCCTTCCTCTCTGAAATCAATAATAATAATAAAAAACTATTTTTAAAAAGGCCTGAGCAAAACAATTATTCACACAAACATTTATTACACACCAGCATAACAGAGGATTAAGAGTGAAAAAGGCAGCTGAAGCTGGTTTGGCTCAGTGGATAGAGCGTCGGCCTGCGAACTGAGGGGTCCCGGGTTTGATTCTGGTCAAGGTTATGTACCTTGGTTGTGGGCACGTCCCCTGTGGGGGGTGTACAGGAGGCAGCTGATCGATGTTTCTGACTTTCTATTCCTCCCCCTCTCTGTAAAAAATCAATAAAATATATATTTTTTAAAAAAGAGTGAACAAGGCATGCCTGCTCATGAGTAGACTGCTGGCCACTGAGGGATACAAATTAGTAAGTAGTGTGAATGTGCATTGATGGAAGAAGAACATTATGAGAGTCCTAACTGATGTGGCTCAGTGGACAAAGCACTGGCCTGCGGACTGAGGTTCGATTCTGGCCAGGGGCACATGCCTGGGTTGTGGGCTCAATCCCAATCGATGATTCTCTCTCATCATTGATGTTTCTTCTGTTTACCCCTTTCCCTTTCTCTCTGAAATCAATAAATTTTTAAAAAAACACTGATACCTGCCGAGACCAGTTTGGCTCAGTGGATAGAGCATCGGACTGCAGACTGAAGGGTCCCGGGTTCGATTCTGGTCAAGGGCATGTACCTTGGCTGCGGGCACATCCCCAGTAGGGGGTGTGCAAGAGGCAGCTGATTGATGTCTCTCTCTCATCGATGTTTCTGACTTTCTATCCCTCTCCCTTCTGCTCTGTAAAAAATCAATAAATTTAAAAAATAAAAAATAAAAGACTGATACCTAATTGGTTTTGAGGGGGAGGGTTGTCAAGAGAAGTTTCCAGAATGAAAGGATGTCCAAACAAGACCTTAAGGATGAGTACAAATTAGCTGGGTGAAATGGGGTGACTCTTGTGTGGTAAAAGGTGGAAGAGATTGTCAAGGTTACAAATGCAAGAATAAGCATGGGCTATGCAGAGAACTAGAAGTATGGAAGCCACGCGGTAACAAGGAGTTGATATCTAAAGACAGGGCTAGAATAGACTTGTAAACTATGGCAGCTATCCTGAGACAAAGAATGAGAGGGAATCAGACTGAGTTTATTCAGAGAACACTTGAATAATGTAGAGGCTTCACTCGGGGGAATATGAGGCTGGTACAATAACCTAGACTGGAAATTACAGTGGCAGGTAATAGAATGCTGTCAGTAGGTATGGTGGAATGTGCCTAAATTTGATAAACAGTTGGTGAAACTAGAATAACCTGGTGATGTTGAGATGCAGAGGATGAGGAATTAGAAGATTCAAGACAGACAGACATCCAGGTTTCAGGTTTGTGGAACTAGGTGGATGGTAGCTCATTTGCTAAGATAAGGCATGTAGGATCAAATCTGGGGAAAGGTACCTTCAGATCAGGACAAGGTAATCTGAGGTGCCATTTGAAACACCCAAGAGGAGATGCCACCTAGATGTATTTCTGGAACTCAGAAGAAAGATCTATGCTGGAACCACAGAAGTAGGAATCATCAGAATACAGATGTTCAATTGGAGCCCAGAGAGTGCATGAAGTCACCCACCTGGTGCAAGCTCAGGAAAAAGGGTCTGGAGATAGCCAGAGGGAGAACCATAAAGACTAAGGAATGAGAGAACTAAGATGGCGGCAAAGGTAAAACACCTATCTTGCCGTCATAATCAGCAATTTTAATACTACAACTGAACGAAAAAACACCTTCCAGAATCACCAGAAAGCCCGCCAAGTGAAAATTCCACAAATAAAAGTGAAAATAAGACACTGTGACTCGGAGGAGCGGCGGTGAACAGCATTGAAAGATTCGTGCAGAGAGAGGTTTGGAGTGCGCGCTGAGGAGAGGGCGGGCGGCTGAAAACCGGCCAGTTTTCTCGAACGGGGAGACAAAGGCGTCCCACTGGACTGATTCTCCAGCTCTGGGCGAAGTCCAGAGAACCCACTATCACACGGGGTGATAACTGGACAGTGGGAGGGCACGCTGAAGCTCAGGTGCTGCAGGGTCTCCGGGCTTGTGGAGAAGGCAGCCTGCACGCGAACAGCTCGGCTGCGTGACGGCGCAGAGAGCGAACCGCGACTTGTCTCTCATTCAGAAAACCGTCAGACTGCTTTGTTTTATGACCCTGGGTGAGACATTGTGCATGCAGACTCATTTTGGGAAAGTCTGAATTCCGCGGCAGCCGGTGGAGCTCTGCAGCAGCTCTCTCTCAGAGGTGCTGGCAGCCATTGCCCCCGGCACAGAGTCCCCGGGGCCGCGTAGGGCGGAGCTAACACTGTCTGCTTGGCCCGGAGACTCCGCCCATCCAACCTGAGCACAGCTGAGCTTCACAGACAATTGGCCTGGAGGTCAACCCTCCAAGTGCTAACAACAATTAACCTGAGCTTAACTTCAGCAAGACTGTGCAGCCCATATCCACCTCAGGTAACCTGGGAGGCTGAGCCACTATCCCTAGTAGGAAGTCTACCACACAAAGCTAATTGACCAACTCAGGGAAGCAGCCACCATGCAGCAACATGGAAAGAAATCAGATGTGAAAGAAATGGAGGGAAAAAAAACGACTGGACATGGAATTCAAAACCACGGTTATAGGGTTTTTCAAGAGGCTCCAACAAAAGGTCGAGGCCTATAAGGAAATAAGCAAGACCACAAAGGAAATGAATGAGTCCTACAAGAAAATGAACAAGACCCTCAAGGATATAAACGAGACCTGCAAGGAAATGATCAAGACCAACGTGGAAATGAATGAGTCCTACAAGGAAACGAAAGAGACCCTCAAGGATATAAAGGAGACTCTCAAGGATATGAAAAAGGACCAACCAGAAATTAAGCATACACTAACTGAAACAAAAAATTTTATACAAAGACCTAAAAGTGCTCTGGAGCACCCCAAGAACCAAGTTAAAGATTTGAAATACAAAGAGGGAAAATCCACTCAGCTGAAAAAGCAAGAAACCAAAAGAATCCAAAAAATTGAAGATAGTGTAAGGGGCCTCTGGGACAACCTCAAGCATACCAACATCCGAATTATAGGGGTGCCAGAAAAAGCAAGATGCCAAGACAATGAAAACCTATTTGAAGAAATAGTGACCGAAAACTTCCCACACCTGGTGAAAGAAATTGACTTAGGAGTCCAAGAAGCGCACCGAACCCCAATATATAGGAACCCTAAGAGGACCACACCAAGGCACATCATAATTAAAATGCCAAGAGCAAAAGACAAAGAGAGAATATTAAAAGCAGCGAGAGAGAAACAGTTGGTTGCCTATAAGGGAGCACCCATACGATTGTCAGCGGATTTCTCAACAGAAACGATGCAGGCCAGACGGGAGTGGCAAGAAATATTCAAAGTGATGAACAGCAAGAATCTACAACCAAGATTACTCTGTCCAGCAAAGCTATCATTCAGAATTGAAGGTCAGATGAAGTGCTTCGCAGATAAGAAAAAGCTAAAGGAGTTCATCACCACCAAACCAACATTATATGAAATGCTGAAAGATATTCTTTAAGAAGAGGAAGAAGAAAAAGGTAAAGATGAAAATTATGAACAACAAATACACATCTATCAACAAATGAACATAAAAATCAAGTGAATTGATAGGCTGTTGAACAGGATAGACTGGTGAATATAACAGAGACATGGACATAGAGAGGGAATGGACTGACAATTCTTGGGGAGAAAAGGGTTGTGGGAAGTGCAGCAAGAGACTGGACAAAAATCTTGCAACAATGGGAGAGGACAGTGGGGAGGGGGAGGTGAGGGTGGAGGGTGGGATAGGTACAGGGTGGAGGGGAGCTATAGGGGGATAAAAAGGGGAAACAATGTAATTAATAAACTGAACAATAAAGATTTAAAAAATGCAAAAAAAAAAAAAAGAAATACGTATCACTTCTAAGCAAAAGCTTTGAAAGCCAGATTAAAAAAAAAAAAAAAAAAAAAGACTAAGGAATGACCGAAAAACTGGAGCTAAATGGGGTGAGTGTGATATCAGCTAAGTTTAAGAGAAGGCTGCTTTTTAAAGAACAAAGTGGTAATTTTAAATGTTAGTTAAAAGAAGTGGGGAAAAAAATCCGAACACATGGAGACTGTAAGAGTGTGCAGAAGTCATTGAAGACTAAGGAAGTTTTAATAAAGTTGAGTTGTGGATGGCTTTTGAAGTGAAGGCAATTTGGAGAACCCTTTGGAGTTTGGTGATGTTGGGCAAATCATACAATGGGTTGAGGTAAATGTGTCACTGACAGTTTTTCAAAGATGGGAGAATCTTATACCCAACTAAATATTGGTGTGAATGAGTCAGAATAGAGGGGAAAAGTAAAGAATAAAAAGGAAAAAAACCCCACAAAGGATTAAATTCTATAAAGGGGACCAATCTCAGGCAATAAATGGCTCCTCCCCTTTAAGATGTGGGGTAGAAAGTGGGTTCTGCTAGAGCTTTCCTACTTACTGACCAAGTCGCTCTCTTTTTGGATGTGCTGTACCTTATCCAGTACCATCTCTCTTCAGCATTGTGTCTGGAAGAAAATACTGTATGTTCCAATACATGGTTTGAAGTTCCCTGATTCTGAGGCCACTGAGATAGAATTTGCATGGAAAGGTCACCACTTGTGATATTTGTTTCTTGCCCAACCAACCAGATTTCCTCAGGAAAGCCTAACTATTTAAATTGTGTACCTTATGTAAGAACCAACATGAATCATCCGTGATTCTCTGTAAATGTACTCTCTAGCTTTGGTTCAATTTTGTTTTGCCTTTGCAGTCCTGTTTCAGATAATCCTTTACAAAAGTATCCTACTTTACCATTCCATATGGATGCCTGCTATTGAGTCAGTAATTTCCCCCTAATTAAATGTAGTCTGACCACTAGCTAACAGTGATTGTTAAGAGACTTGGCTTTTTTACACCTGTATCCTGAACCTTGGGTAGAATTTCAGACTCTGGTTGGGGAGGCAACTGTACTATGCCTCTCCCCCCACCTTAAATGCCATCAATCGATTAGATCCACATTGCTTGCAATATGACTCAATATATCATCTTAGGTGATAGGCAAATCATCACCTAATTTGTACTCTGGCTCTACTATCTTTACTGTTCTTTACATGAGTTCACCTTTAAGGGAATAAAATCTTTGACATAGTTTTAATATTGACAGTCCAATATTCTAGACCAAATCTATTTGAATAGGGCTTTCAGCAATGATGGGTATATTCTATCTGCACTGTTCTACGTGGTAGCCAGTGGTTACGTGTGATTACTAAGCACTTGTAATGTGCCTAATGTGACTGAGAAAAAAGTAAATTATTTTATTTTTTAATAAAATATATTTTATTGATTTTTCACAGAGAGGGAGAGGGATAGAAAGTCAGAGACATCGATGAGAAACATCGATCAGCTGCCTCTTGCACACCCCCTGCTGGGGATGTGCCCACAGCCATGGTACATGCCCTTGACTGGAATGGAACCTGGGACCTTTCAGTCCGCAGGCCGAAGCTCTATCCACTGAGCCAAATCGGCTTCGGCAGCAATTTTTATTTTAATGAACTCAAATTTAGATACCCACAGTGAGTCTCGGTAACCCTATTTTTGCATGTGATGTCATGAATTGTTCAGTAACGATGGTAATAGTATTCAAAGGCTTGAAATTCAATAAAACGTTAGCTGTTAAACACTTGGTAAAAAAGCTAGTAACTAGCCCTAGCCTGTTTTGCTTAGTGGATAGAGGATCAGTCTGTGGACTGAAGGTTCCTGGGTTTGATTCTGGTCAGGTGCACATGCCCAAGTTGCAAAAGGTATATATAAGGCAATTGCTTTTATATGTAGTAGTTTATATGATGCCAGCTGATACTAGCACTTTATTGAAAATATTCCTATTGAAAAGAGTAAAAAGTATACAAACATTAAAGCATTGGGTCAGAAAACAAAAGCAGGTCTTTACTATCAGTACTAGCTAACAAGTCCCAGTTTCTCAAATGAGAATACAACCTTCTTGTGACTAAAGTAATTATTTTGTTTGTGGATGACATAAGCAATTTGGCCAGGAAAGAACCAACACACAAGAACTATATATTATTTTAAAAAAAGAGAACCATATATAATTCCAATTTGACTTATATAAGTACAACAAAATAGCTAATTTGACTAAGATAGTCAAAACCTTAATTATGTTTACTCTTGAAATTTGTTAAAATTCAGTTACTAAAAAAACTTAAAGATCCAAAAAACCCCACACAAATAAAAAGACAACAAAAACTTCAAGATTGGTATTTACATTTTTAAAAAAATATATTTTATTGATTTTAGAGAAGGAAGAGGGAGAAAGAGAAGCATCAATGATGAGAGAGAACCATTGATTGGCTGCCTCCTGCACGACCCCTACTGGGGATTGAGCCAGCAACCCAGGCATGTGCCCTTGGCCGGAATCAGATCAGGGACCCTTCATTCTGCAGGCTGATGCTCTATCCATTGAGCCAAACCATCTAGGGCAGTATTTACATTTTTTAATATATAAAGGGTAAAGAATTTCTTACATGTAAAAAAAAAAATCCAAAGGCATCTTATGAAATATAATTATAGCAAATAAAAGAAAAAGAAATGTAGCCTATTGATGCAGCCAAATTATTGTATTAGAAACATTTAAACTGGGGGCAGAGGAAGGGGAGGCATTTAAAGTCTCCTTTAAATTAACCTGGAGGATGAATTTTGAAAAGTCAAAAGCAATTTATAAATCTATTGACATATTACTGGGGAAGAAAAACTATCCATAAATTCTGAAAGTTAAATCTAATTGGAAAATATCTTAACTTTAAAAAATTCTGGTTTTAACTAAGATTTGTTTTTGTCCATTTCATAAGAACTTATTTATTCATTTTCCAAATTGGTATTTGTACAGATACATAAAAGTGATTCCCATTTTTTAAACATACTAAAAATATACATTAACCACAAAAAGAATTCACTCTGGAAAGACCATGAGCATGGCTATTTTCAAAAGAGCAGTAAATATAAGAAGCCAACACATATTAATCATGACAAGTGTACATCTCATTTTTGAAAAAAAATTAAGATATATTTTTACATTAATGCTTTATTACCAGCTTCTATATGACATCCTCCAACCTTATTTATATTTACTATGAAACTATTAGCATGTATAACTCAAAGGCACTCAATTCAGAGGTTATAAAGTCCTGAGCTTAAGTAGGAAACAGGATTCCCAACTTAAATTTGAACATAAATAATTCTAAAGAGTAGAGAATATGAAAATATTTAGAGTGTAATATTTGGTACATAAATAATCTTATGGGCAAATAATAAACTTGTACAAAATGTAAAAAAAGAAAAAAGACCATGTAAGGCAAAAGAATATATTCAGTCACACTGATTTTCCCCCCACCCCATTCCAGTCATTTGCAAGTCTGAAGCTGATTCTTTTGTTGTTAAAACCCTAGAAAAGCTAAATTAAAAGCAAAATAAAATAGCATAAAAATGTTTAAGGTAAATAAAAGTCTTCAGTTTAGTCTCCAAAGCCATGAAAAAAGTATTTAATGATTAAAAACAACTACATATTGGAAGGATAATAGGAGGAATCATAAAGAGCAGATGAAAAAATTAAAGAACAGCCTTAAATGCATCAATTGAAAGAGAATTTACAATTAGATTTTCAAATTATTCCTTTAGCATTCTTATAGACAAAATATACAGATGGATAACTGAGGTACATTAACATTAAGTAGGATCAAAGTTTAATAAAAAAATTAAACCTATATTTGGTTGCAGAGAAATGTGAAATTTACCTAACTGATTTTCTACTGAAGCTAAAAGCATGAGCTGACATCTTTATAACAGAAATGGGTTGACAGATATATTCTTGTCTTTAAAATGGTTTTAATATAGTCACAGAAACGTAATGAGGATGAGAATAGTCTTCTATTTTATCTGTACAGTTCTTAAGGCCTTTGTCACTGTTAGTCACCTTAAATGTGAACAACATAGGGCCATCAAATTAAAGCTGGCCGAAAAGTTTTCAAAGTGCTACTGTTTCCAACTGAAAAGGTCCTCAGTTTTCTGGATTTTCTGGATGATGACTACTTTCAGTTCTTTTTTCTGGTGATATATACAGGAAGTTACAGCAGATATATAAAGGGAAGATCAGAAGCCTGCTGTCCAAGTTCATCACTACTTGTTCCTATAAAACAAATTTGTTGCTTTAATGACAAGTAGATAGTAATATTAAAAAAACAAATAGAAAACCAAATTGCTGAATTGAATGAACTGAAGGAGTTAGTATGGTAGTTAAGAACTTGCATTGCAGTCTGAGAGTCACCACTCAAATTTCAAAACTCCCACCCACCAGCTATGTGATTTGGGGCAAATCACTGACCTTGTCAACTGCAGTGTCCTCGATGTAAAATGGGGACAATAAGAGTGCCCACTTCATAGCATTACACGAGACAATGCACACAGAGGGCTCAGCAAAGCAGCCATCCATGAAGTGCTCAATTGTAGTAGTTATTTTCATTGTTAAAAAATTTCTTTCAAGTACCTACATATTTTCTGTATGGACAGAGTCCAGATATATGTAGATTTATCATTTGGCTTAAATTTCTGAGGGCTCTTAGGTATAGCAAATAATTAAGATGAAGGTGAGGAGTCATTATTACCAATAATCATTGTTCCTATTCTTTTTTTTTTTTAATATATTTTATTGATTTTTTACAGAGCAGAAGGGAGAGGGATAGAAAGTCAGAAACATCGATGAGAGAGACATCGATCAGCTGCCTCTTGCACGCCCCCTACTGGGGATGTGCCCGCAGCCAAGGTACATGCCCTTGACCGGAATAGAAACCAGGACCCTTCAGTCCGCAGTCCGACGCTCTATCCACTGAGCCAAACCGGTCCTGGCCATTGTTCCTATTCTTATCTAAGATTTCCCACTATCTCCAATGCAGACATGTCATTTGTCTACTGGAATATAAAGCATCATGTAAAATCAACTTCAAGTTCAGTTACCTCACTACACATGAGAATGTCTTGAAATCCCAGAGACAGGACTTGATAATACACCTGAGGGCCACAAATGTAACCATGACAGATATCTTGCCTGGAATCCTTAATAGCACTTGGTGACCAGAATAAATCATTAGATTAAAAGCAGCAATAATGAAATTATAATTTTTACTTCCTTAATACCTGGATACATTCTCTGCAATAATATGTGTTAATTTCAACTTATTTACACATTTTAGAGAATATGCTACATAATACTGTTAAATTAGTTTTTAATTTTTTACTAAGGCAGATGCTTCTGGAATGTATTCCTGGAATAAAGAGGACTGAAACTGGAACATCTGTGTGACTGACATAGGTTCAATATAATCTTCTATTGGGGAAACAGCAAGATAAATTTGGATAAAGAAGGTAGGGAGCCCTAGTCGATTTGGCTCAGTGGATGGAGCGCTGGCCCGTGGACTAAAGCAGTGGTTCTCAACCTTTCTAATGCCGCGACCCTTTAATACAGTTCCTCATGTGGTGGTGACCCCCAACCATAAAATTATTTTCGTTGCTACTTCATAACTGTGATTTTGCTACTATTATGAATCGTAATGTAAATATCTATCTGTGTTTTCCGATCATTGATGTTTCTATCTCCCTCTCCCTCTCCCTTCCTCTATGAATCAATAAAAGTATTTAAAAAAAAGGGAATAAATAGAAGCCTAAGCAACTGTTACAGGGGATGATCAGAACAACTGGTCACTATGATGCAAATGACCACAGGGGACGGACGCTCCCACAGGGGAAGTGCCATTCAGGCAGAAGCCGGGCTCATGGCTGGCGAGCAGTGGCGGTGGCAGGAGCCTTTCCCACCTCCGCCGCAGTGCTAAGGAGCAGTGAGCAGGTGGGTGGTAAGGAGCAAGGGGTCCTGGGCTGCAAGAGGGCGCGGGCTGGGCTGAGGGGACCCCCCCCCCCGACCCAGTGCATGGATTTTGTGCACCAACCCTCCAGTATAACTTAAGCTCCTCTTTACTTTTTTCACTTCCAATATAGACATTAGCATGTGGCAGAGATACAAATGTTTGCTGAATGAACAAATAAAGGAACACTTGGAATACAATTATTATCTTGGTCTAGTGCTTTTAAAGTCTCTGGCTGCTTAGAGCCAGGACAATATTTTTTTATGAAGTTCCAGATAGAAGGTAAAGATAATCATTTTTCATGCAGCTCCAGGGGGCACAATGATAGAGAATTCCAATAGAGACAGCTCTGAACTTTTTTTACCTATTCAAAACATGAGAGAGTCAGCTCTGTTGCCAGAGTTCCTACAATGATTGGAGAATCCTCTGTAAAAATGCTGTACAGAGAATGTGAGGCTAGAACTATCAGTTCCAGGGTTCCTTGTAATGCTGAATGCTGATGTTCCATGAGAGGGTCTTCAATTTTAGGAAAAACTGCTAGTAATTTATATGAACTATAGGTTCTGAACCCTTTAATAAAACAGTATGTTCTTTGGGATGTTGGTTAGTTTTAATAGAAATAAATTTCGGGAATATATATTTTTAAAATACATTTTATTGATTTTTTACAGAGAGGAAGGGAGAGGGAGAGAGAGTTAGAAACATCGATCAGCTGCCTCTGCACACCCCTCACTGGGGATGTGCCCACAACCATATGCCCCTGACTGGAATCAAACCTGGGATCCTTGAGTCCGCAGGCCAACACTCTATCCACTGAGCCAAACCGGTAAGGACAAATTTCAGCAATATTTTAATGGCTCTCATTTTACTTACTAAAATGGTTTACTTTCTCATCATGTTGAAACTTCAACATGAATGTGAAAAATGTAACAAATGGCTTTAGAGAATCTTGGAACATTATAGATGTCTGTTATTTTAGAAACCTATTGTGCTAGAGATAATGTTCTCTTAATATTCAAGAACTATATAGAGACAAACTGGATTGTCTTCAAAGTATTTGCTATTGCATAAATAAATGCACTTATAAAGACAATGGATGAAGCAATTAAGATTCATAACTCTTTGAGGATAAATAATTATTTCCCGCCGAACCGGTTTGGCTCAGTGGATAGAGCGTCGGCCTGCGAACAGAAAGGTCCCAGGTTCGATTCCCGTCAAGGGCATGTACCTTGGCTGCGGGCACCTCCCCAGCTGGAAGTGTGCAAGAGGCAGCTGATCGATGTTTCTGACTTTCTATCCCTCTCCCTTCCTCTCTGTGAAAAATCAATAAAATATATATATAAAAAATAAATTATTTCCCTATTAAAGCTTTTCCCTGTCCCTCAAAATCAAATTGTGTTTTTCTTTTTTTTTGTCTTAGTTGTACTTGTAGTAGGATGGGGTAAACTATGTGAAAGTGAACATGATAATTACATCTTTACCTTCAAACACACTGCCAAACCAACCTTTAAATCAAATGTTAATTCTACCTAAGATTTTTATTCTGTTTGGCTGCTGTGGCTCAGTGTTGACTTATTAATCAAGAGGTCCTGGTTCAGTTCCGGTCAGGGCACATGCCTGGGTTGCAGGCTCAATCTGAGCAGGGGTGTGCAGGAGCCAGCCAATCGATGCTTCTCTCTCTCATTATTGAGGTTTCTATTTCTCTCCCTTCCTCTCTGAAATCAATACAAATATA
Organism: Antrozous pallidus; assembly: GCA_027563665.1. Taxonomy (NCBI): domain Eukaryota; kingdom Metazoa; phylum Chordata; class Mammalia; order Chiroptera; family Vespertilionidae; genus Antrozous; species Antrozous pallidus. The sequence goes on from CM050523.1 coordinate 29,358,247, forward strand.
TATATACTAGAAGCCCGATGTGCAAAGATTCGTGCTAGAATAGGCCTTCCTTTCCCTGGCTGCCGGCACCGCTTTTCCATTCAGGTCCAGCTCCTTTCTGCTCTGGCCCTGCCTTCCCACACTGCCCAGAGGCCTTGAGAGACTGGGGATGGGGCGGAAAGCCTGCATCACTGCCATGGCTTTACATACTCAGTGCCTGTGTATGTAAATTAACCACCATCTTTGTTGGGTTAATTTGCGTATCACTCCTGACTGGCTTAGCAGAGGTATGCTAAGGTCAATTAGCAGAGGTCAATTTACATGTTTGTCTATTATTAGGTAAGAAATATATATATATATAAGTAAATTCAAATTAAAAGGATTCAAAAGACATATATAATGAAACAAAAAAGTAATCAAACATACCTGATCCTTTTCAAGCATAAGTATTTGATACCCAGTTGTTCTACTACATATTAGTTTCCCATTACTATCGAAAGAGGCCAAACGTAATCTAGGATTTAAAAAAACAACAACACACCACAAATAAAAAAATACATATACAATTAGTTAAAACCACAGATTAATTTAAATAAACCCCCCTTCACTTTAATATTTAGTTTTGTCTTCCATATTCTCTAAAAGTCTTTATTTGATTAAAAATTTTTTTAAAAGTCTTTTCAAACTATAAACTGATTCCATTTAGATTTACAAGCTTGTGTTATTACACATAACTGAAAAATAATAAGTGCCTTTTTATAAACATAAAAATTAGGATTTGTCCATTTTTAAGTGTACAGTTCTTGGCAATAAATACATTCACATTGTTCCGCACTCAGACCATCTGTCTCTCAAACTTTTTCATTTGCTCCACTGAAACTCTGTACTCAGTAAGTACAAACTCCCCATTTCCCCTAAACCCAGCTCCAGACTACTATCCTACTTTCTGTCTCTATGAACTTGTCTACTCCAGTCGCCTTGTGTGAGTCAAAAAAAATACAATCTTTGTTCTTTTGCGACTGGTTTATTTCAATTAGTATAATATCTTCGAGGTTCATGTTGTAGCATGTGTCAGGATATCCTTCCATTTTAAGGCTGAGTAATATTCCATGCCACATTTTGTTTATCTGTTCTTCTCTCAATGGAAATTGAGTTGCTTCTACTTTTAGCTATTATGAATAATCCTATATAATAAAAGCGTAGTATGCAAATTGTCCTCTTTACTGGGATTTCATCTGGGAGTTCGACGAGGGGGCAAGGCTGGGGGGCCTTTACTGCTGTTATAAAATGAATGTACAGAGGGGAGAACCAAGGTGGTGGCATAGATTAAACACCTATCTTGCCGTCATGCTCAGCAATTTTAATAGTACAACTTAACGAAAGAACAAACACCTTCCAGAATCACCAGAAAGCTGGCCGAGTGAAAATTCCACAAATAAAAGTGAAGATAAGACACTGTGACTCAGAGGAGCGGCGGCGGACGGCGTTGAAAGATTAGCACGGAGAGAGGTTTGGAGCGTGCGCCAGCGGAGAGGGTGGGCGGCTGAAAACCGGCCAGTTTTCTCGAACAGGGAGACAAAGACTGATTCTCCAGCTCTGGGCGAAGTCCAGGGAACCCACTATCACACGGGGTGAAAACTGGACAGTGGGAGGGCACGCCGAAGCTCGGGTGCTGCCGGGTCTCCCGGCTTGTGGAGAAGGCAGCTTGCTCGAACAGCTCAGCTGCACGACCACAGAGAGCGCTCTGTGACTTGCTATCTCATTCGGGAAACCGTCAGACTGCTTTGTTTTACGACCCTGGGTGAGACATTGCGCGTGCAGTCATTTGGGGAGAGTCTGAATTCCCCGGCAGCCGGTGGAGCTCCGCAGCGGCTCTCTCAGAGGTGCGGGCAGCCATTGCCCCCGCGCAGGGTCCCTGGGGCCACATAGGGTGGAGCTAACGCTGTCTGCTTGGCCCGGAGACTCCGCCCACCCAACCTGAGCACAGCTGAGCTTCACAGACAATTGGTCTGGAGGTCAACCCCTCCAAGTGCTAACAATGATTAACCTGAGCTTAACTTCAGCAAGACTGTGCAGCCCATATCTACCTCAGGTAACTGGGAGGCTGAGCCACTGTCCCTAGTAGGGAGTCTACCACACAAAGCTAATTGACCAACTCAGGGAAGCAGCCACCATGCAGAAACATGGAAAGAAATCAGATGTGAAAGAAATGAGGGAAAAAAAACGACTGGACATGGAATTCAAAACCACGGTTATAGGGTTTTTCAAGAGGCTCCAACAAAAGGTCGAGGCCTATAAGGAAATAAGCAAGACCACAAAGGAAATGATCAAGACCAACGTGGAAATGAATGAGTCCTACAAGGAAATGAACAAGACCCTCAAGGATATGAACGAGACCTGCAAGGAAATGATCAAGACCAACGTGGAAATGAATGAGTCCTACAAGGAAATGAAGGAGACCCTCAAGGATATAAAGGAGACTCTCAAGGATATGAAAAAGGACCAACCAGAAATTAAGCATACACTGACTGAAATAAAAAATAGTATACAAAGACCTAAAAGTGCTCTGGAGCACCCCAAGAACCAAGTTAAAGATTTGAAATACAAAGAGGGAAAATCCACTCAGCTGAAAAAGCAAGAAACCAAAAGAATCCAAAAAATTGAAGATGGTGTAAGGGGCCTCTGGGACAACCTCAAGCATACCAACATCCGAATTATAGGGGTGCCAGAAAAAGAGAGAGAGCAAGACAATGAAAACATATTTGAAGAAATAGTGACTGAAAACTTCCCACACCTGGTGAAAGAAATTGACTTAGGAATCCAAGAAGCGCACCGAACCCCAATATATAGGAACCCTAAGAGGACCACACCAAGGCACATCATAATTAAAATGCCAAGAGCAAAAGACAAAGAGAGAATAATAAAAGCAGCAAGAGAGAAACAGTTGGTTACCTATAAGGGAGCACCCATACGATTGTCAGTGCATTTCTCAACAGAAACGATGCAGGCCAGACGGGAGTGGCAAGAAATATTCAAAGTGATGAACAGCAAGAATCTACAACCAAGATTACTCTATCCAGCAAAGCTATCATTCAGAATTGAGGGTCAGATAAAGTGCTTCGCAGATAAGAAAAAGCTAAAGGAGTTCATCACCACCAGACCAACATTATATGAAATGCTAAAAGATAGTCTTTAAGAAGAGGAAGAAGAAAAAGGTAAAAATATAAATTATGAACAACAAATACACATCAACAAATGAACATAAAAATCAAGTGAATTGATAGGCTGATGAACAGGATAAACTGGTGAGTATAACAGAGACATGGACATAGAGAGTGAATGGACTGACAATTCTTGGGGAGAAAAGGGTTGTGGGAAGTGCAGCAAAAGACTGGACAAAAATCTTGCAACAATGGGAGAGGACAGTGGGGAGGGGGAGGTGAGGGTGGAGGGTGGGATTCGTACAGGGTGGAGGGGAGCTATAGGGGGCTAAAAAGGGGAAACAATGTAATTAATAAACTGAACAATAAAGATAAAAAAATAAAAAAAATAAAATGAATGTACAAATATCTGTTCAAGTCCCTGCTTTCAATATTTGGGGGGTATATACCGAATAAGTATTGCTAGATCTTATGGTAATTGTTTAATTTTTGTGGAAATGCGACATTTCCCACAAAAGATGTATCAATTTACATTTCCACCAGCAATGTGCAAGGGTCCAACTTCTCTAGGTCCTCACTAATACTGTTCTTTTTTGGCAATAGCCATAAGGTGATATCTCATTGTGGTTTTGATTTGCATTTCCCTGATGATTAATGGTGTTGAGCATCTTTTCATGGGCTTATTGGCCATTTTTATATCTTCTATGGAGAAATGTTTGTTTAAGTTATTTGCTCATTTTTTAAATCTGGTAGTTTGTTTTGTGTGGAGTTTTAGGAGATTTCTGTATATTTTGGATATTAATTCTTTATTAAATATATGGTTATCAAATATTTTCTTTCATCTGTGGGTTGCCTTTTCCCTCTGTTAATAATGTCCTTTATGCACGATTTTTAATTTTGCTGAAGTCCATTTTCTCTTTCTCCTTTGCTGCCTATGCTCTGATGTTATATTGTAGAAATCACTGCCAGATCCAATGTTAAGAAGCTTTCCCCAATATCTTCTTCCAAGAGTTGCTTTATAGTTTTAGCTCTTAAATGTTTAGGTCTTTGCTCCATTTTAAAATTATACACACACACACACACGTTTTTTTGTTTTTGTTTTTCTATTGATTGTAGAGAGGAAGACAGAGACAGAAACATCAATGATGAGATAGAATCATTGATCGGCTGTCTCCTGCATACCCCCTACTGGGGATTGAGCCTGCAACCTGGGCATGTAGCCTTGGCTGGGAACCGAACCTGGGATCCCCTTCAGTCCGTCTTAGTGGACGCTCTTATCTACTGAGCCAAATCAGCTAGGGCTCTGTGCTCCATTTTGAGTTAATTTTTGTGTATGATTTAAGATAAGTATAAATAAATGACTTTAAAAAAATGTTCATTAAGCTATTTTTTAATTTGTCAGCATCCTCTTCAGAAAAATATTGCCAGCTCAACTATCAGACAAAGTTGGACATATTAAATCTTATAGAAAGTCTGAAGGATAATACCAAGCATGTTTTCATTTAAAAATACCTTGTTATTATTTCCAGTTTGGACCTTTTAGTTGCTAGGAATAGCAGCAAGTAACAGCTTCAGCATCGAGCCCAGCATTAATTCTTTATCATTCATATTACAGTCTGTAATATATCTCCCTGATATATTAGATCTAGAACTTTTTTCTTAGATTATTAATATACTAGAGGCCCAGTGCACAAAATTCATGTACTGGGAGTCAGGGTGTCCTGCAGCGCAGCCTGTAACCTCTCCAATCTGGGACCCCTTGGGGGATGTCTAACTGCTCACAGGGATTGGGCCTCAACCAACAGTCGGATATCCCTCTCACAATTCAGGACTGCTGGCTCCCAACCTCTCGCCGACCTGCCTGCCAACCTGATCACCCCCTAACTACTCCCCTGCCAGCCTGATTGATGCCTACTGCCCCCCTGCCCACCCGATTACCCCCACTGCCCTCCTCTGCTGGCCCGATTGCCCTCAACTGCCATCCCCTGCAGGCTGGTCCCCACCAACTGCCCTCCCTCCCCTGCAGGCCCGGTTGCCCCCAACTGCCCTCCCCTGTAGGCCTGGTCCCCCTCAACTGCCCCCGCCTGCCAGCTATCTTGTGACCACATGGGGGCGGCCATCTTGTGCAAGGACGTGGTGGTCAATTTGCATATTACCTCTTTATTATATAGGATTATAGGAATGGAGCCTTATCATTCCCTTGCACATTCATATATGTGGACCTTATCAAAGTTCTACTATTGTTGGTGTAAATTTCCAAGATTTTATTTCATTTTTTATATTTCTTTGGGAGTGAGTTGAAATAGGGTGGGGAGATCTCAACCTACCTAAATGCTACGCTCCTTCGAGGCTGCAAACTGACAGATCCACTACAGGGCTGATTCAGTGTATTGCGTTTGAAAATGATGAATCGATTGGTGTAAGTTACAAGCAGGTCAAAGCCGAAGTTAAAACCTGTCCACCGCCAGCAGTACTAAGAAACACAAAAGAGAAAGATTTACTTCAGTTTGTCACACTAGCAAGTTCAAGTTCAAAATGTGTGTTTTTTTCTAACTCATTCCAAATATTTCTCTCATAGGTCCATACTTTTTGTTGGTGCCTTTCCCTTAAGGCTTTCCACACAGTGCCTTTCCCTATATATCTGTGAAAACATATAAAGGTATACCATACACACAGAGTATATATCAAAGCCCCAGAGCAGCCTTTATGATCATTGGTCCTTAAAGTACTTTCCTAATATCATCTTTTCGTGATCTGTTTTATATATCTCCATGATGTAATTCTATCAAATATAATGTGGCTTTTCACTGCAATTTTAAGAAGGTATAGATTAAGGGTCTAGGAGTCTAAATGAGGTAGTAAGAGCCCATTAAAATCTACCTTGGTTTAAAAGTACTTTAAAATACTGTAAGTAAGTAACCAACAGATACATAACAACAATTTTAAATACCATATTAGGTTCACAAGTTTGTTTATCCTAGTTTAATAATCAGGGACTATTAAGTAAGATGGTGTGGTATAGTGAAGTAAAGGTAGGGTCTTCAAGTGTTTAGTTGATACTCTGAATTACCGATACAAAACTAATTTAATAGTCTACCAATATCTATTGAGCACATACTATGGGCTCTAGGCATTGAAGAAGTAGCAATAAACAAGTTTCTGCACTAACAGAATGTAATATTTTAATGTTTGTGTGGAAGTAGATTAATAATGCATATGGACTGAAGTGGAATGGAAGAAAAGGGAACAGAACAGAATTGTCAGGCAAGAGAACAAGGCAGAGGAGGGGGGCTTGCAGTTGGGGAGCCTGCTGGTTCAGACAGGTTGTAAAAGAAAGTCTCTCTAAGGAGATGATGCTAGGCGAGTGGAGGCCCAAGTCAACTAAGAAATGGACTAGATAGCTATCTGGGGAAAGAGTGTCAAAGAGAAACAGCAAGTACAATGCTTTGTAGGAAAAAAAATATGCTTGGCTTATCTGAGGAATAGCAAGAATGGCGATGTGGCTAGGGCAATTACTGAGGGGGAAAAAAGCTGGAGATGAGTTCACAGAATCAGTCAGGGGCCAGAAAATGTAGGGCCTAATAGACTATGATAAGGAAGAGTTTGGATTTCTTCTAAGTGTGGTATAAAGTTAATGGAAAACTTTATGGAAGGAAGTGACATGATCTAACTTGTACTTTATAAAGATGACTTCACTGTTGTATGGAATATAGAATGTAGGAGAACAAGAGTAAAAAACAAGTAGAGCAGTTAGGAGGCTACCATTAACATCCCAGGCAAGAGACAATGGGGGCTTGCAGTTGGGTGGTAGTAGTAAACATGTGAAGATATTTTGAAGGTAGAGCCTAGAGGAATTTCTGGTGGATAACAAGTGTGGTATGAAAGAAAGAAGAATACAAAGATTGGAGCTTATACAATATGAACAAAGGAGCCAGTTATAGATTGTAGGCTATTTGGGAAGTAGGGAGCTTGGGGATGAAGTCCAAGAATTCAGCTTGGAACTCTTGGGATATTTGAGATGCTTCTAGGATCCTAAGGAAGATGTCAAGCAAGTAGCTAGATACATGAATCTGGAGCTAGAAGTCATCAGAGGAAAGCCATGGGACAAGGTGAGACCACTGGGGGTGAGCACAGACAAGGAAGAAGCCCAAGTACTGAGTTGCTAGTCACACCAACACTTGTTGAGAAAGAGTTAAAGAATCTAGCAAATATGTAGAATAAGGAGCCAATAAAGTAGGAAGAAAATCAGCAAAGTATGCAGTTCTGGAATTCAAATGGAGAATATCTCCAAGAAGAAGTAAACAGACGTGTCACATTGCCAAGAGCTTCCTGAAGACTAAAAACTAAACTACTTGACTTAGTAATGTGGAAATCACTGGTAACAATGTCACAACAGCTTCACTGGAGTTTACTGAAGTAAATGAATTGGAATGGATACAAAAGAGCATTATAGGAGAAACTAAGATGGCGGCCTCGGTGAATACCTAAACTGCTGCCTCATACAATCATTTCAAAACTACAACTAAAAGACAATATGGACATCATCCAGAACCACAGGAAGGCTGGCTGAGTGGAAATTCTACAATTAGGAAGAGAAAAACATACTGAGACTCACAGGAGCTGTGGAAGGCAGAGGTATGAGGCACGTGAGCTCGGAGAGGGCTGGCAACTGAGCCCGCAGCTGGCTTTCTCAATTGAAAGGGAGAAAAAAGCTCCCAACTGCTCTGAACTCCAGTTCCGTGCATGATTCTGGGAACCAAGACTCACATGGGAAGAAACTGGACTGTCTGGCAGCAGGCGAAACTTGAGGACAGCTTTCTCTCAGAGGTGCTTGCAGTGATTACCGCAGGACACTGAGACCCAGGGGCTTCTTAGGGCAGGGCTGAAGGGAAACCATTGCTGATTGCTCCACCCTGAGACTCCACCCCATCCAAGCTGAGTGCAGAGGCTTTTGCATATGAACAGCCAGGTCCTTTGAATTCTAAACTTACCTAACAAACTGCGGCTGAGTCAATGAGACCCAGAACATCCAAAAGAAGGCCTAAGGCCCCACAGCAGCTTGTATTGCTTCACAGCTGGGCCTCATCTGGGCACCTCCAAAACCCAAACAAAGAAGAGGAATCTGTAGATCTCACCATAGCTCCTGCTGGGTGGCCTCAGGCAGAGGTTAAATTAGCACCTCCTTGGAGATTCAAGAGTCAGTGCACCCAGGGGTCAGAGTGGGGCCAACCAGATTACAACCCATCCAATCCATAAGTGACACACTCAGGGGGCAGACTCAGTGAGCACCAAAGCCCCACTGAAGCAAGTCTTGTCTCATAAGGGTGTCTCCAGCATAGAAGTTCTCCCATCACAGACACAGCTGATCCTCACAGCTAATTGGCCTGGAAGTCAATCCCTCCCAGTGATAACAACAACAATCTAGGCTTAACTACAACAAGACTGTGCATACAGCCCACAAGGGGGTTCACCAAGAGTGTCCACCTCAGGTAACTGAGGAGGCTGAGCCACTGGGCCCTAGAGGCACAGGGAAGCAGCCAAAATGTGGAGACAAAAAAACAGGTCACAAATGAAAGAAATGAAGGAAAGCAAATGACTGGATATAGAGTTCAAAAGCATGGTTATAAGCTTTTTCAAGAATTTCCTAGAAAAGGCTGATAAATTCAGTGAGACCCTTGAGGATATGAAAAAGGACCAACTAGAAATTAAGCATAAAATGAATGAAATAAAAATAATATACAAAGATCCAACAGCAGACTAGAAGATCGTAAGAATCAAGTCAAAGATTTGAAATACAAAGAAGCAAAAAACACCCAACTGGAAAAGTAAAAAGAAAAAAGAATCCAAAAAATTAAAGATAGTGTAAAGAGCCTCTGGAACAACTTTAAGCGTACCAACATCCAAATTATGGGGTACCAGAAAAAGAGAGAGAGCAAGATACTGAAAAATTATTTGAAGAAATAGTGATTGAAAACTTCCTCCATCTGGTGAAAGAAATAGACTTACAAGTCCAGGAAGCGCAGAGAATCCCAAACAAAAGGAATCCACACCAAGACACATCATAATTAAAATGCCTTAAGAGCAAAAGACAAAGAGAGAACAGTTAGTTACCTACAAGGGAGCACCCATAGAACTGTCAGCTGATTTCTCAACAGAAACTATGCAGGCCAGACAGGAGTGGCAAGAAATATTCAAAGTGATGAATAGCAAGAACCTACAACCAAGATTACTCTACCCAGCAAAGCTATCATTCAGAACTGAAGGGTAGATAAAGAGCTTCACAGGTAAGAAAAGCTAAAGGAGTTCATCACCACCAAACCGGTATTATATGAAATGCTGAAAGATATTCTTTAAGAAGAGGAGGAAGAAGAAAAAGGTAAAGATAAAAATTACGAACAACAAATACATATCAATAAGTGAATCTAAAAATCAAGTAAATAAAAAATCTGATGAACAGAATAAACTGGTGAATATAATAGAATCAGGGGCATAGAAAGGGAGTGGACTGACAATTCTCGAGGGGAAAGGAGTGTGGGGGTATGGAAAGAGACTGGACAATCATACACCTATGGATGAGGACAGTGGATGGGGGATAAGGGTAGAGAGTTGGGTGGGAACTGGGTGGAGGGATGGAGGGGAAGCTATGGGGGAAAAGAGGAACATTTGTAATAATCTGAACACTAAAGATTCATTTAAAAAAAGAGCATTAGAAAACAGGAATAGACAACAAACACAATCAACTTTTTTCAGAGTTTTGCTTCAAAGGGCTACAGAGAAACAAAGTGGTAGAGGGGAATGTGGGGTCAGGATATGGTTTAAGATGGGTAAAGCTGCAGCATGTTATATGCTAAATATGCTAGAAGAGAAAAATTGATGACACAGGAGAGAGAGATGATACCTGCAGGAACAAAACTTTTGAATAGGTGAGAAGAGATGGAGTCCAGGAGGGAATGGACTAGGACAGAAGCAAATGGTTCATCTCTTCCAATAAGAGGAAAAGTGCGTCACACAGCTACAGATGCAGCTAGCGTGGTAGGATTATTGGTAGGAGAATGTTCAACTTCTCTTACTCTTATTTTCCAAATGAAGAAGCAAGGCCATAGTAAGAATGAGGGTAGTAGCACTGCCCCTTTGAAGGTCAGAGAATTACTCAGAGTGGGAGGATACATTCACTTAGGGAACTTTAGAAGGATCACTATGCAACACTCAAGACCTGTTTGAAATTTAGTTACAAACCCCTGCTGGGGTATAGTGTTTTTCTTCAGTTACATTAATCTGTTCGGGAGCAGGCATTGAGTTTATGGAAAGCTGGTATTTAATAAGAACTGGGTTTTGCCAGCTGAGTTTGACAAAAGGGACATTATGCATACCAGCCAAGGGCCCAGGCCTGTATGCTAAGTGGTAGAGCACTGGCCTTTGTGCTCAAAGGGTCCCAGCTTTGATTCCCGGTCAAGGGCATATACCTAAGTTGCAGGTTCAATTTCCAGCCCCTGTCAGGGTGCATGAGAGAGGCGACCAATCAATGTGCCTCTCTCACACAGATGTACATTTCATTTTCTCTCCCTCCCACCATTCCTCCCTTCCACTCTCTCTAAAAATCGATGGAGTTAAAAAAAAAAAAAAAAGCTGTTGGAATCAGGTGCTAGAGGGGATAGAGCTAGAAAGATAATAAATAGGAGATAAAAGTCTAAAAATGATATGCTTGAAATGGAGATTTTGAAGGGGTGGAGTTTTAAAAAATTTAGGTTAAGTCCCTTTAGTGATCATAAAATAAATTTAATGAGTCACAATCCACTTTTTTAAAAAAAATGAAAGAGAGCCCTAGCTAACTGAAAGGTTGAGGATTCGATTTTGGTCAAGGGTATGTACCTCGGTTGCAGGCTCCATCCCTGACCCTGGGTCAGGATGTGTGAGAGAGGCAACCAATAAGATGTGTGTCTCTCACATCCACTTGTCTCTTTCCCCCTTCCCTTCCTCTCTCTCTAAAAATCAATGGGGAAAAATATCCTTAGGCAAGGATTAACAAAACAAAAAATATAATAGCAAATAGGATCTTTGGACACAGCAGCAGATTGATACGTAACACATTTGTTTTATTTTTATACATTTATATTGGGGGTAATGAAAAATGTAATTCTTCATTCTAGCAATGAAATGGTTTGAATGTCTTTAATGGTAATTATAAAAATAGGATTACTTTTTTGACTATGTTACAGTTCCCATATAATTGCTTATTTATCTTAATTTCTGTATTGCCCAGGGATCCTCTTCTCAAATCTTTTTTCTGGACTCAAAAAGTTCAACACTGATACTAGGCCGAATAATCAATCACCACTGAGTGTGTAACTTTTTGTCCAGGAGATCATGCTATAGACTGTATCAAAAAAGCTCTTCTGGTGTCTGACTGTAACTAAAAATGAATTTTGCACTGAAAGTAGAGCAATTTGTATGAGAATCATTAAAAGTCACAACAGATACTTACTTCACCATCTTTGGCAAGCTTTCTACCACACCTCATGCTGTTTCCCTCTAGTTCTTCTTTATTGATTTCTTGAGGCCTAGAAATATACATAAATCATGAAATCTCATAGGAAATAGGTAACTAATAATTGAAAAAGAATTGTGAGTTAAAAAGACCAGAACAACTTGTTACTAGTTAAAAAAATAGATTTTTAAAACTTGTTAAAAATAAATATTTTGCGGTACATATAAAAATAAAAATTCATTGATTAAATCTAGTCCTCACTTTAATAGCCCTGTTGAATGAGCAGATGTTCAATATCTGTGGATAGAGTGCTTCATGAGGGCCAATATGATGAATTCTATACTTCTGAGAGCAAGAAAACCACTATTCTAGCTCAATCCCTTCAATGAGATTCTACTTTAAATTCAATATAGACGAGAAAAATCTTTAAAAAATGAAGAACATTCAACAGTTAAAAACTGAATATACAAAAGAAGTAGAATGATTTATAAAGTATTTCCTCCATTACCAAAATGCTTCAAATCTGAATACCTCTAGAGAATTAACTTTCATTTTTTAGTTTTTGATTTATTATTTCTGTTTCAACAATCTTATGTTTAAGATAAGTATTCTGTGAATATATTTGGAAAAAGATGGGATATAAAGTAGAACTAAGAACTCTGGATAATCTCATAATCATCATAATAAATTTGTATGAAACTTTCACACACTCATTGTTTGGATATAAACATAATGAGGCCATTATTTTAGAAAGTTCTTTGGCATATAAAAATGGGTTAGCTCAGGCCAGTGTGGCTCAGTAGGTAAGGCATAAACCCGTGCATGAAAGGTTGCCAGTTTGATTCCCAATCAGAGCATAGGCCTGGGTTTTAGGATCGATCCTTGGTAGGGTGCTTGCAGGAGGCAACCCATTGATGTCTCACTCTCATATTGATGTTTCTCTTCCTTTCCCTTCCCCTCTCTCTCAAAAAATCAATAAAAAAAAATCTTAAAAAAAAAATGGTTAAAAGGGATCAGGGGCAAAAATATTAAAGTTCTTAAGGCCTCTTTTATATACTCACACATGGACTGTCTTATCACTTTGCAAGAAAGTATAAAGATCAAATAATAAATGTGGAAATATTTTTGTAAACCACAAAGGCCTGTGAATTGAAAGAAGAGATAGTTTTCTTTCCCATAAATTATATATGTAGAAGGTCATATATAGAAGGTCCGGAGCCCTGAGCATGCTTTTGAGTAAGGCAATCTGTAACCAGAGGATGTTAATTAATTTTAGACTCAAAATTCCTCATGAAAACCATGCTTTATGAAAGCACTAGAGGCCTGGTGTTCCAATTCATGCACCAGTGGGGTCCCTTGGCGTGGCCTGTGGAATTGGGCTGAAACCGGCTCTCTGACATCCCCTGAGAGGTCCCAGATTGCGAGCGGGCACAGGCCAAGCTGAGGGACCCCACAGGTGCATGATCAGGGCCAGAGAGAGATGCGGGAGGTTGGCCAGCTGGAAAGGGATTGTGGGAGGGCTGCAAGGTGTGTCTGGCCCATCTTGCTCAGTCCTGATGAGTCAGACCCCAGCAGGAAGCTCACCTACTGATTGGAGCATCTTCCCCCTGGTGATCAGTGCATACCATAGTGATGGTCAACTGATCGACTGCCCCCTGATGTCAGTGCATGTCATTTCAAGCAGTTGAGCAGTTTTAGCATATCATTAGCATATTACATTTTGATTGGTTGAATGGCTGACTGAACGACTGGCCACTTAGCATATTAAGCTTTTATTATATAGGATTATTTCAAATAATATTTTAATATGTTGAAAAAAATTGTAATATAACACTAGGTGAAAAAAGTATATGAGTTACTCAATTTCATTAATATAGCAAATGACAATTCAAACACTATTATAATTGATCAGAAAAATAAATATTTACAAGATTGATAATGTTATCCTGTATCAGTGGTCGGCAAACTGAGGCCCCTTGAGTGTACTACGGCTTGGGTGAGTCTTTTTTGAAGAAGTGGTGTTCGAAGAAGTTTAAGCCTAAAAAATTTGGCTCTCAAAAGAAATTTCAATTGTTGTACTGCTGATATTTGGCTCTGCTGACTAATGAGTTTGCCGATCACTCTCCTATGTAATAAAAGTCAAACAACATGGTATCAGTTGTCTAGTCAGCCATTCAACCAATCAAAGCATAATATGTTAATCATATGCTAAGGCCACTCAACCGCCCAGGGGGCTGATAGTTGACAGGCTGACCAGTCGCCATGACATGCAATAACCACAAAGGGACAGACACACTGACCAGTAGTTTAGCTTGCTGCTGGGGTCTGGCCAATCGGGACTGAGTGAGATGGGCCAGACACCCCTGGAGCCCTCCTGCAGTCCCTCCGGAGCCCTGAGCATGCACTGGTGGGGTCCCTTGGCCTGGCCTGTGTGTGCCCTTTCGCAATACAGGACCCCTCGGGGGATGTGGCTATTCCCAATGGCGGAACAACTGGTCACTATGACACTCACTGGCCACCAGGGGGCAGACACTCAATGCAAGAGTTGCATCCTGGTGGTCAGTGTGCTCCCACGGGGGAAGCACTGCTCAGCCAGAAGCTGGGCTCATGGCTGGTGAGGACAGTGGCAGTGGCGGAATCCTCCATGGGGAGCAGGCCCAAGCTGTCAGTTGGACAGCCCGAGAGCTCCCCATCTGCTAGAGGGCACAGGCCAGGTTGAGAGCCACACCCCCCCCACCAAGTGCACGGATTTTGTGCACCAGGCCTTTAGTAGAAAGATAAGAAATAAAGCTGATTACATGATCTTTGCTCTACTTTAATAGCTCTTGATTTTTCAATATTGTTACTGATTTTTCAATATAATGAATGCCCTTAAATTCATATAGCCAAAGTTTTTTTCTAATGAGAAATGATATATGTAACATACTTACCCCACCTCACCGTCTTGTTCTGCCCGAAGCATAGCAAGCCACTGCTGTTTATACACAGAAGACAGCCATCCTAAAATGTAAAAATCAATAAATATATTAAAAACAAGGAAAAACATGAAGGATTGAATTTTTAAAAAAATATATATTTTATTGATTTTTTAGAGAGGAAGGGAGAAGGATGGAGAGTTAGAAACATCGATCAGCCACCTCCTGTACATCCCTACTGGGGATGTGCCCACAACCCAGGTACATGCCCTTGACCGGAATTGAACCTGGGACTTTTCAGTCCACAGGGCGATGCTCTATCCACTGAGCCAAACCGCTTTCGGCAAGGATTTAAAATTTTTAAGAATTTGATAAGATTGTTACTTTTTCTAAATTCAACTTAAGAATATCAATAAATAAAGCTGGAAATTTATATTTTATAAATATGCTATAATATTATGGCTTAATGATTTTTAAAGTGGTAAGTGCTATTTTGTTTTGCCTTAGGTTAGATTCTACTTAGATTATATACATTTAAATGAGAACTTAAATCTTTAGCTAAAACTATATTTTTGTATTTAATAGTTTCCTTTTCATAACTTTCATTTGTGAGAAACATATCCTAAAGCAATATTTTTACTTTTTACAAAAGTTTTAACAGAAAACTAATGGACTGTTCTCTTATTATCTAAAAATAACTAATTAATGGAAAATAAACCATCTTTAAATTACCAGGTGAATTTCACACACTAGAGAAATAATTCTAGCATATTAAACTTAGGTAACTATTATTAAAAATAAAAAGTCCGCCGAGACCGGTTTGGCTCAGTGGATAGAGCATCGGACTGCAGACTGAAGGGTCCCGGGTTCGATTCCGGCAAGGGCATGTACCTTGGCTGCGGGCACATCCCCAGTAGGGGGCGTGCAAGAGGCAGCTGATCGATGTCTCTCTCTCATCGATGTTTCTGTCTTTCTATCCCTCTCTCTTCCGCTCTGTAAAAAATCAATAAAAAATATATTTTAAAAAAAAAGTCCAATTTAAATTACTATAAATGGAATAACAATTGCAGATATTTTCCTTTAATAAACATAATTTCCTCCACCAAATCAATCAGTATGTGTAAGCTGAAATTATTTTATATAAAAACATAGCTATATTAAAAATATAAGTAGAATTGTCTTAACACCATATTTTTCTGCTTTTATTTATTCCCAACCAAAAGGATTCTTTTTTTATGATGTAAAAATATTTTCCTTTTTCTTTAAAATCTTTTACCTATTGATTTTAGAAAGAGATAAAACATTACTTTGTTGTTCCACTTATTCATTCATTGTTTTCTTGTATACACCCTGTCCAGGGGATCAAACCCACAACCTTGGCTAATCAGGATGACTCTCTAACCAACTGAGCTACCTGGCCAGGGCAGTTTTTCTATATTTTACGTTCTCAATCTCTACCTAAAATAAAGGAAGGGGGAAACGCTAGTGTGGTTAAAATCTGGATTTTCATTTCATAAGTCTCTTAATAAAGTTATCCAGATGACTTGTACTGATTTATTGGGTATCTTTCCTCAGATAGAGGAAACACTTGAATTCTTCTGTCCGCGCCCCCCCCCCCAATTTTTAAAAAAACATTTTATTGATTTTCTTACAGAGAAGAAGGGAGAGGGATAGAAAGTTTGAAACATCGATGAGAGAGAAACATCTATCAGCTGCCTCCTGCACACCCGCTCCTGGGAATGTGCCTGCAACCAAGGTACATGCCCTTGACTGGAATCGAACCTGGGACCCTTGAGTATGCAGGTCAATGCTCTAGCCACTGAGCCAAACCAGTTAGGGCCAAAATACTATTCTTGCTATTATAAAGAATAACTGCTAAATATCCAGGCCACAGACAATTTGTCTCCAGCAGGTAAATACTACTGAAAAGCAAAGTTTATGTGACCCAGTATAAATACATACATACTGTATCTTACTTGCAATGCATTCAGATTTAGAAATTTTGTTCTACTGTATTTTATTTTTATTTATTTATTTTAAAGTATATTTTTATTGATTTTAAGTATATTTTTATTGAGAGGAAGAGAGAGATAGAAACATCAATGAAGAGAGAAAATCATCAATTGGATGCCTCTTGCATGCCCCCTACTGGGGATCAAACCCGCAACACGCACATGTGCTCTGACTGGAAAATGAACCATGATTCATGGTTCATAGGTTGACACTTAACCACTGAGCCGTGCTTTTTAATTTTTTTAAAAAGCTGATCCTTTCCCATAAAAATGATTTCTCAACTCAGTAATGGTTATGTTTACAATCTAAAATTCAAGGGACAGAATATGGCTTTTCGTGATTCACTTACATAACTGGAAGAAAGGATTGCACATATGTATTCTTAATATCATATAATATGTATATCCCATCAAAATGTTTTAAAAATTAAGTTTCAACAATCCTTAAATAATTTCCTTTAAAATCAAAAGCATGTTAATAATTTAAAAACATGGGTGCATATTTTTGTCCCTGCTCTCTTGCCTTAATCTAAAAAAGCAAAAAGGCATATTAGAAATCTAGAGGGGAGGAACCAAGATGGCGGCATAGGTAAACACCTATACTACTGCCTCGCATAAATTTCAAAACTACAACTAAAAGACAAAACGGACATCATCCAGAATCACAGGAAGGCTGGCTGAATGGAAATTCTACTAGAAGCAAAGAGAAAAGAACACTGAGACTCAGAAGAGGTGCCGAGGGCAGAGGTATGGAGATGTGGAGATGCGGGCATGGAAATGGTGGGCGGCTGAATACGCAGCTGGTTTTCTCGAAAGGGGAGGGAGACAAAGGTTCCCCACTCGCTGCACTCCAGTTCCGGGAGAGACTCGGGGAACCCAGACTCATACGGGGTGAAACTGGACTGTCAGGAGGAAGCACACTGAGACTAAGGGGAGCTGCGGAAGCGTGCGAGCTCGCGGAGAGGGCGGGCAGCTGAGCGCGCGGCTGGCTCTCTTGTTCTGGAAGGAAACAAAACCTCCCAACTGCACTGTACTCCAGTTCTGGGTGAGACTTTGGGTGTCCAGACTCATTCGGGGAGAAACTGGACTATCTGGCAGCGGGCAAAAATCGAGGGCAGCTTGCTCTCAGAGGTGCGTGCAGCCATTGCTGTGGGACACTGAGACCCAGGGGCCTTTTAGGGTGGGGCTGATGGGAAACCAAAGCTGTCTGCTCAACCCTGCAACTCTGCCCCATCCAAGCTGAGCACAGAAGCTCTCCCAGCGTAGACACAGCTGATCCTTACAGCCAATTGGCCTGGATGTCAACCCCTCCCACTGATACCAACAACAATCTAGGCTTAACTACAACAAGACTGTGCAGCCCATAAAGAGGTGCACCAAGAGTGTCCACCTCAGGTAATTGGGGAGGTTGAGCCACTGTCCCTCCCCTAAAGGACACCTACCACACAAAGTTATTCGTCCAACTCAGGAAAGCAGCCAAAATGTAGAGACAAGGAAACAGATCACAAATGAAAGAAATGGAGGAAAACAAATGACTGTAAATAGAGTTCAAAACCACGGTTATAAGGTTTTTCAAGAATTTCCTAGAAAAGGCCGATAAATTTAACGAGATCCTCGAGAATATGAAAAAGGACCAACTGGAAATTAAGCATACATTGAATGAAATAAAAAAATATTATACAAAGACCTAACAGCAGACTAGAGGACCACAAGAATCAAGTCAAAGATTTGAAATACAAAGTAGCAAAAAAACACTCAACCGGAAAAGTAAAAAGCGAAAAGAATCCAAAAAATGGAAGGTAGTGTAAGGAGCCTCTGGGACAACCTCAAACATACCAAAATCCAAATTATGGGGGTGCCAAAAAAAGAGAGAGAGCAAGATTCTGAAAACCTATTTGAAGAAATAGTGACCAAAAACTTCCCTTACTTGATGAACCAAATATACTTATAAGTCCAGGAAGTGCACAGAATCCCAAACAAAAGGAATCCAAAGAGAACCACACCAAGACACATCATAATTAAAATGCCAAGAGCAAAAGACAAAGAGAGAATATTAAAAACAGCAAGAGAAAAACAGTTAGTTGCCTACAAAGGATTGTCAGCTGATTTCTCAACAGAAACTATGCAGGCCAGACGGGAATGGCAAGAAATATTCAAAGTGATGAATAGCAAGAACATACAACCAAGAACCTACAACCAAGTGTCTTATATTAATATGAAGAGAAGAGAGAAAGGATAGAGGGTTAGTGTCGATCATATGCAATAATATTTGGAAAGGGCATTGAAGGACTAGCACTTTTTGGCCTCCTATCCCTATAATGGGGCATGGTGTCTTAACAGACAGAAAGACCTCTATAGAGAGAAAATAGTATCCTCTGGGAGAGCTAAATAAATGGAAGGAAGAGATGGAAGATATGGAAGTTTATAGACCCTAGTTCCAGAACACATAACAGAAAGGCTTGGGAGGAATAACAAGATGGGTCAGAAGTACCAAGGGAGAGGGAAGTATGACAAGAAGAGTATGGAATAAAACAGATTTATTAATCTGACCTAAGATAGATCTAATTTCTTGAAACCATAGAGTTCAAAAGTGTTTGACATAGTTGAATCCTAAAATAGACTGTTTCTATACAAAATCCTGCCTTACTTGGAATTAAACATATTTATTAAATTTTTTACCTAAAAACTGTCAAAATGGATGTAGTAAAACTCTTCAGAATGCATAATAATATTAACATGTGTTTGGCACTATTTCTGAAAAATAATCAATGAATTTTAGCTAAATAATAAAAATTATTTTAATTGCCAAAACCGGTTTGGCTCAGTGGATAGAGCGTTGGCCTGTGGACTGAAAGATCCTGGGTTCGATTCCGATCAGGGGCATGTACCTTGGCTGCGGGCACATCCCCAGTAGGGGGTGTGCAAGAGGCAGCTGATCGATGTTTCTCTCTCACTGATGTTTCTGACTTTCTATCCCTCTCCCTTTCTCTCTGTAAAAAATCAATAAAGTATACTTAAAAAATTTTTAAATTTATTTCAAAGGTAGGATATACTGTTATTGAGAACACATACTAATCTATCTAATTTGAGTTATGTGCCACTTTTGCTGTTTGGGTACAAACAGCATAGGATATCATTTTAATTTACATTCTGCTTTTGAAACTATAATTTTTATTGGGATATAGGAAAACCTATTCATCCATTTATAACTGCAAGATGGAGTATTCACTAAAATGAAAAAAGACCCACCATAATTCTAAGTCAGAAAAGAAAAAAAGGCTGAAATCTAGTCAGAAATATGGGAACTAAATTATTTTCATTTTTACAATGAATTAAATATTTCAGACTGAAATTACTAATACCCAAAAAATATAAAGCTTATCCACTTGCACTGACAGACACATCTAAATTAAATTACTTTATAATAGGTTTACACCTAAATTAAATTACTTTAGAATAGACTTTTTTTTAACCTCTTTCAAAATTCATTTATAAAGAGCCTTAAAAAGAAGTATATTTAGCCCTGGCTGGTTGGCTCAGTTGTTTGGGTGTCATCCCATGCACTGAAAGTTGCTGGTTCAGTTCCTGGTCAGGGCACATGCCTGAGCTGTGGGCTCAATGCCTGCTAGGGGGCACATAGGAGGCAGCCAGGAGAGGTTGTTCTCATATCGATGAATCTCTGTCTCTCTCTCTTTCAAATTGGCCTTAGCATCTAGTACCACCCCATTGCTAGGGCCTGGTATAAAACACACACTAAAACTACTAACTTATCTGTATGTGTAAAAAGCCAGCAACTTGAACACCATAATGACTGGAAGGACTGGTCACTATGATGCCCACTGTGGCCAGCGAACTGGCCGGATCAGGGGCAGGGCCTGCCAGCCAACCTCCCACAGCCCCAGTTGGGGGTGAAGTTGGCTGGTCCACCGCCCACAGCTCCTCCTCATGGCCACCCTGTCCCCAATTGGTCTCCCAACCCCAATCAGGGCGGGGCTTGCCAGCCAATTGCCTGTGGCCTCTCCCCACAATTGGCCTGACCCTGATTGGGCCCCAATCAGGGGCAGGCTGGCCAGCCAACTTCCCACCGTTTCCTCCTCCCAAAAGGCCTGGCCCTGATCTGCCCCGATTTCAGCTGGGCTGGCTGGAACCCACCCGTGCACTGGGCTTCTAGTAGAGAATATAATCTTCAGAGAAACTGTGTCTAAAAACCCCACAACCATGCAAATACAGTACACACCCTCTCATCTTGGCTCTCTAAAACCAATATTATAAAAATGATTCATGCCCTGACCGGTTTGGCTCAGGGGACAGCGTCGGCCTGTGGACTCAAGGGTCCCAGGTTCAATTCCAGTCAGGGGCATGTGCCTTGGTTGCAGGCACATTCCCGGTAGGGGGTGTGCAGGAAGCATCTGATGTTTCTCTCTCTTCGATGTTTCTAACTCTCTATTCTCCTCTCCTTTCCTCTCAGTAAAAAAAAAAATCAATAAAATATAAGTTTAAAAAATGATTCATATGGGGAGTTGAGTTTGATCTCTCTCCCTTGTTGAAATAGTCTACATTTCTTACAACAATCCTATATAATAAAAGCCTAATATACTACGTGTCTAGTTGTCCATTCAAGCAATCAAAGAGTAATCCTATACAGTAAGAGAAACACGTGAAATTTGACCATACCTTTGCTACACTACCAGCCAATCAGGAGCGGGGGGTGGGGTCGAGCGGTACGAGGTGGGGGGGTGGGCCGGGGCTGGGGGGGTGGGGCCGAGGCACGCTCGGGGAGGGGCCTAGATGCAGGTGGCAGTGGCACCAGGGCACGGGCATGGGCAGTGGCGGGGTGCAGGTGTGGGCGGCGGTGTTGCCAGGGTGCTGGCGGCAGCAACAGTGCTGTGGTACCAGGTCCCCTGGCATTGGGATGGGGGACCTGAAGCCAGGCCAGGGAACCTAAGGCTGCAACCCCTGCCTAGAGGGGCTTGACGGGACACCTGAGGCCACATCCTCCACCTCAGCACTGGGGGACCTGAGGCCAAGCTGGAGGTCCTAAGCTGCACCCCCTGTCCTGGTGCGAGGGCCAAGGGACATGAGGCTGGGCCAGGGGACCTGAGGATGCACCCCCGACCTGGCGCCTGGCCAGGGGAGCTAAGGCTGTGCTGGGGACCTGAGGCCATGCTCCCTGCCAATAGGACTTGATGGGGGGCCTGAGGCTGTGTCCCCTGCCCTGCGGGGCTTCATGGGGGTAGTGCTGGCCAAGTCTGGGTCTTATATGATTTCAAGGTGAACACGGGTGGGTAGAAACTTGACTCTGGGGCCCGCAGCATGCCCCAGACTTTTACAGGAATGGAGATTTTCATATACATTTTATTAATTTTCTTTCATTTCTGACACTTCCATTATAAAGGGAAAATAGCAATATTAAAATATTTCCTCTAATTAATACCCTTTTAATGTGCATGAATTTCATGCACTAGGTCACTAGTATGCTAATGATATGCCAAGGCTGCTCAACCTCTTGCTATGATGTGCACTGACCATCAGGGGCAGACACTCTGAATAGGTTAGCTTGCTACTGGGGTCTGGCCGATTGGAACTGAGCAAGAGATGGGCTGGACATGCCCTGAAGCCCTCCAATGGTCCCTTTCCGGGTGACCAACCTCCTGCATCCCTCCCTGGCCCCAATCGTGCACCTGGTAGGGTCCCTCAGCCTGGCCTGCACCCTCTCGCAATCCAGGCTGAGGGACACCCTAGGCTCCCCCCCCCCCCCCCCCGGAATGAACGAATTTCGTGCCCCAGGCCTTTAGATGTGAATAAAAGGCCTCCTTAACATTAAAAGTATATAATAAAATAAAAATGATTCATATGAAACTAATAGAAAAACAATGTCTATAAACCTATCAGTGATTTTATAAAAATACATTACTTTCAAATGGATCAAAGTGTTACTCTAGGTTTGCTTTCCATTGAATATCTTTCTAAATAAGTATACAGATTACAAGAACAATTTAAATCTATAAACACAGCTATATTAAAAACCGAGGTTATCAGATAATTACAATTTTTCAGACAAATCTATTACTAATGTTTGCAAATTTACAAATAAGTCTTCAAACAGAAAGTCTATTCCTATGCTTCTTATATGCATATATAGTACTAAACTGAATCTTATACAAGCACTAGATTTAACTGAGAATATTAAATCAGTAATTGTCTTAAAAATTTAAATTATAATCAGCAAAGATATTACATTTGCTTTAATATGAACTTTAAGACTAGAATAAGGAAAGAAGAAAATAAGCAAATTTATTGAGTATTAATAGAAAAAAAAGCAGTTATAAATGTTAAAGAATACTACAAAAACCATTTAAAAAAGTCTGGTGCAAAGTAGTGTACTAGTTAATAAAATGAAAGAACACCCATATTACAGAAAAATATACAGCCACTTAAATATTCTAAAGAGTATTTAATGATATGGAAAAATACCCAAAATATATGATGTGAAGACAGAAAATTACCTGCATGGTATGATTTAGCTTTGGTATAAAACTGTGTACCTTCCTGGGATTAAGGATATTTTTCTATTATGTATGCTTTTCTATGATATATATTACTATTATAATCAGAAAGATATTACTTAAAGTCATAATTTCATTATATTCTCTTACCTGAAGGTATTAGAGAATCTTGTTCAATAATTCGTGCAGAGGCCAAATCACTGATAATATACTGTAACCTTAAATGTCTGAATACTGACACAAATGGTTTTCCTTGCTCAGTTTCAAGAAAAGCCATACCTTCAAAATCTATAAAAAAAAAGTTTAAATTAAATAGCCATTCTTTTCAAATCTATTAATTTACTTTTTTATTAAATGTTGTCATGGGTTTGGTGACACACACACACACACACACACACACACACACACACACACACGTATATCTGTTAGATTACAAATAAGCTAGTTTAAAAAATTTCAAGGATTTTATAAATCGCAGATGTGAGGATAAAAACTTGGGGAGATTTAGAAAAAAGCCACAGGAAATTAATTTAATCCTACATAGAACCTTGCTACAATTCAGTTGTACAGCATTCTGGGGTTTGGAGCTTACAGTGAAGCAAGGTGGGAAAGGAATGCTTAAGAAGGATCGCTGAGATTATGGTCTCTCCAGGATGCCCTCTCCAAGGCAATGACAACTCCAGTGGAACTGCAGGGCTCAGATGCCTCACAGGTCATGGGATGTCTATTAGGATTATTCTAACTTGTGCTTTAGCTACATGTGATAACACTAATCAATTTATTAATTTTTATTCAAATATAAAATAAAATACAAAAACACTGTAGCCACTGTACATATAGATAGTATTTATTGTTAAAATAATTCAAGTTTAAGAAGTATATGGCTTAACTGGTCAAGATGGTGGAGTAGGTAAACGATCCTCCTACAATCACATTAAATTTATGACTAAACTACAGAACAACCATCATTCAGAATCACTTGAAATCCAGCTGAATTAAAGTCCTACAACTAAGGATATAAAGGAGAAGCCACACTGAGACTGGTAGGACAGATGGAGATGTGGAATAGGCTGGCCACCCATGAGTGGCAAATAAAAATCAGGAGATATCTTGGATGCAGAAATGCTCCCTATAGAGTGAGGGGTCCTAGCCCCATACCAGGCCTCCTGGCCAGGGTTCCAATGCCAGCAGAAGTCCCTGTGACCTTTGATTGTGAAAACCAGCTTGGATTGTGGCTGAGTTAGACAGAGGGCTGCTAGAGTCTCAAGTGTTTCTCTTAAAAGGTCCGAGTAAGGACTTAATTGGTCTCACTTGCTCTGAGTTCCAGCACTGGGAAACCAGGGACATACAGGGAGAAACCGAGTTGTCTGGCATCAGGTGAGAGATGGAGGAGTGGCTTTCTCCCAGACAGAAGTAGTGGCACAGGCCATTGTTCCTTTTTTGGACCCTCTCTCCTCCACAGAGCCAGTAGGCAGGTGCTATAACTGAGTCTCCATCAATCTGGCTAATTCTGTTAGCCTCACCCTGCTAATTCCCTGAGGCCCCACTGCATCCAACTTGCAGGCCCAACTAAATTGTTTCCAGTGGCTTTTCCATACAAAAGGCCTGTCTTGGCTCATGTTTTGGACTTCCTAAAAATCTCTGAAATAAGCAGCACCTGGCCTTAGTATGCCATGTAGCTCTTGTTAAGTGGCCCCAGGCCTGGCACTAGTGGCAGCCAGCCTTGGTTCACAGCTTGGTCTCTCCTGGGAACTTCCAAGTCCAGCACAAAGAGCAGCCATCTGCAGACTGCTTTGTAACTGTGTCCTGATGGGTGGCTCTGAGGAGGACACAGGTGGTGGCTGACCTTGGCCTGAATCTCCCAGGAGGGCCCAGAGCCAGCATACCTAGTGGACAGCCTCAGACCACGTCAAAGCACTACCCAACCACCTCCACGAGCAACACACTCAAGGTACAGACTCAGCGGGCTCTAGGACCCCACTGAAATACACTGAGTGGTCAGATTATTATGATCTCTGAATGCATACTAATCTGGCCACTCAGTGTATATCCTATGTAATAAAAAGATAATATGCAAGTTGTCCCCTCGACTAGGAGTTCGACCAACAGGCAGGCCGGCCAACTGCCCATGTCCCCTCCCCTTGGCCAGGCTGGCCCAACCCCACCCATGCACGAATTCATGCACAGGCCTCTAATACACATACACACACACACACATACTGAGTGGCCAGATTATTATGTGTTCAGATATCATAATAATCTGGCCACTCAGTTTAAGTCCTGCTCTATGGGGTTAGCCCCTGCACAGCCGATTCTCCATGGTGATCACAGCCAGTCCTCACAGCCAATTGGCCTGGGGAAAATCCTTCCCATTAAGATGGCACCAGCAATCAAGGCGGGTGTGGACCTGGAGTGCAAAGTTTGGGGATCAGGGAAGCTATGCCACTGGGCCCTACAGGATACTATATAAGGCCATTTTACCAAGTCCAGAAGATGTAATAGCTCTACCTAATATGGGGAGGTGGCCAAAATGAGGAGACAAGAAACATGTCGCAAATGAAAGAGCATAAGAAAACTCCAGAAAAAGAACTAAACTAAATGGAGAATAGCAATCTCCTACATGTAGAGCTCAAAACACTGATAATAAAAATGCTCAATGAACTTAAGGGAAGAGTAGATGAACTTAGACCTTTGACAAAAAGATAGGAAACATAAAAACAAAGACAGAAAATATTAAAAAACAACAACAGTCAGAAATAAAGAATATGCTATCTGAAATGAAGAATCTGTTACAGAGAATCAACACTAGTGCAGATGAGGGAGTGGATCAAATCAGAGATTTGGAAGATAAGGAAGCAGAAAACAGCCAAACAGAATCCAGAAAAATGAGGATAGTATAAGCAACCTCTAAGACAACTTCAAGTATACCAACTTTTGTATAATGGGGGTGCCAAAAAAAGAAGAGAGCAAAGAATTGAAAACCTATGTGAAAAAATGATGGAAAACTTCCCTAATTTGGTGAAGGAAAAAGACATACAAGTCTAGGAAGCACAGAGTCCCAAACAAGATGCTCCCAAAGATGCCCACACCAAGATACATGATAATTAAAATGAAAAAGTTTGCAGACAAAGAGAGAGTATTAGCTCTGGCCTATGTGGCCTAGTTGGTTTAGCGTCATCCCATGCACCACTGTGTTGCCAGATTCTCAGTCAGGGCACCTGCCGAGGTTATGGGCTTGATCCCCAGTAGGGGTGTACAGAAAGAAGGCAGTCAATGGATATGTCTCTCTCTCTCCATTCCTCTTCCTCTAAAATCAATAAAAACATATTAGAGAGAAAAAGACAAAACGAGAAAAGCCGTTATCTACAAGGGAGCTCCCTTAAGACTATCAGCTGGTTTCTCAACAGAAACTTTGCAGGCCAAAGGAATTGGCAAGAAATATTCCAAATGATGAAAAGCAAGAACCTACAACAAAGATTACTCTATCCAGCAAAGCAATCATTTAGAATTATAGTACAGGTAAAGAGCTTCCCAGACAAAAAAAAAAAAAAAAAGCTAAAGGAGTTCACTACCACCAAACCAGCATTACAAAAAATGTTAAAAGGTCTTCTTTAAAAAGAAAAAAGATAAAAAATATGAATAATAGAATAGCAATAAATATATATCTGTCATCAATTACTTTATTTTATTATTATTTTTTAAATATATTTTATTGATTTTTTACAGAGCGGAAGGGAGAGGGATAGAAAGTCAGAAACATCAATGAGAGAGGAACCAAGATGGTGGCATAGGCAAAACACCTATCTTACTGTCATACACAGCAATTTTAAAACTACAACTTAACGAAAGAACAGACACCTTCCGGAATCACCAGAAAGCTGGCTGAGTGAAAATTCCACAAATAAAAGTGAAGATAAGACACTGTGACTTGGAGGAGGGGCTGAGGACAGCATTGAAGACTCGCGCGGAGAGAGGTTTGGAGCGCGCGCCAGGGGAGAGAGGGCAGGCGGCTGAAAACCGGCCAGTTTTCTCGAACGGGGAGACAAAGACGTCCCACTGGACTGATTCTCCAGCTCTGGGCGAAGTCCAGGGAACCCACTATCATACGGGGTAAAAACTGGACAGTGGGAGGGCACGCCGAAGCTCGGGCGCTACAAGGATCTACCAGCTTGTGAGGAAGGCGAGCTTGTGCATAGTGCACATGAACTTGGGAACAGCGCAGCTGCGTAACTGCGCAGAGAGCGCTCACGAACTGCTCTCTCATTCGGGAAACCGTCAGACTGCTTTGTTTTACCACCCTGGGTGAGACGTTGGGTGTGCAGACACATTTGGGGAGAGTCTGAATTCCCTGGCAGCCGGCAGCGGCTCTCTCTCAGAGGTGCTGGCGGCCATTGCCCCAAGAAAGAGTCCCTGGGGCCACGTAGGGCGGAGCTAATGCTGTCTGCTTGGCCCGGAGACTCCGCCCATCCAACCTGAGCACAGCTGAACCTCACAGACAATTGGCCTGGAGGTCAACCCCTCCAAGTGCTAACAACGATTAACCTGAGCTTAACTTCAGCAAGACTGTGCAACCCATATCCACCTCAGTTAACTGGGGAGGCTGACCTACTGTCCCTTGTAGGAAGACTACCACACAAAGCTAATTGACCAACTCAGGGAAGCAGCCACCATGCAGCAACATGGAAAGAAATCAGATGTGAAAGAAATGAAGGAAAAAAAACGACTGGACATGGAATTCAAAACCACGGTTATAGGGTTTTTCAAGAGGCTCCAACAAAAGGTCGAGGCCTATAAGGAAATAAACAAGACCGCAAAGGAAATGAATGAGACCTTCAAGGATATGAAAAAGGACCAACCAGAAATTAAGCATACACTGACTGAAATAAAAAATATTATACAAAGACCTAAAAGTGCTCTGGAGCACCCCAAGAACCAAGTTAAAGATTTGAAATACAAAGAGGGAAAATCCACTCAGCTGAAAAAGCAAGAAACCAAAAGAATCCAAAAAATTGAAGATAGTATAAGGGGCCTCTGGGACAACCTCAAGCATATCAACATCCGAATTATAGGGGTGCCAGAAAAAGAGAGAGAGCAAGACAATGAAAACCTATTTGAAGAAATAGTGACCGAAAACTTCCCACACCTGGTGAAAGAAATTGACTTAGGAGTCCAAGAAGTGCACCAAATCCCAATATATAGGAACCCTAAGAGGACCACACCAAGGCACATCATAATTAAAATGCCAAGAGCAAAAGACAAAGAGAGAATATTAAAAGCAGCAAGAGAAACAGATGGTTACCTATAAGGGGGCACCCATACGATTGTCAGCGGATTTCTCAACAGAAACTATGCAGGCCAGACGCGAGTGGCAAGAAATATTCAAAGTGATGAACAGCAAGAATCTACAACCAAGATTACTCTATCCAGCAAAGCTATCATGCAGAATTGAAGGTCAGATAAAGTGCTTCGCAGATAAGAAAAAGCTAAAGGAGTTCATCACCACCAAACCAATATTATATGAAATGCTGAAAGATATTCTTTAAGAAGAAAAAGATAAAAGTATAAATTATGAACAACAAATACACATCTATCAACAAATGAATCCAAAAATCAAGTGAATTAATAAGCTGATGAACAGGATAAACTGGTGAATGTAACAGAATCACGGACATAAAGAGGGAATGGACTGAGAACTCTTCGGGAGAAAGGGGTGTGGGAAGTGCAGCAACAGACTGGACAAAAATCATGCAACTATGGGAGAGGACAGTGGAGGGGGGTGAGTGCGGAGGGTTGATGGGTACTAGGTGGAGGGGAATTATAGGGGGGGAAAAGGGAACAATGTAATTAATAAACTGAACAATAAAGATGAAAAAAAAGAGAGAGAAGAAACATCGATGAGAGAGAAACATCGATCAGCTGCGTCCTGCAGACCTCCTGCTGGGAATGTGCCCACAACTAAGGTGCATGCCCTTGACTGGAATCGAACCTGGGACCTTTCAGTCCGCAGGCCGACACTCTATCCACTGAGCCACACCAGTTCCAGCTGGTATGGTTCTTTAAATGTTCATGAGCTTCACAGAAAAACAGTTTATTTGCCTCTAAGCTAGGAAATCTCACTATGTAAAATAATTATACCATACTTATTTACACAAGAAACAAAAAGCACTAAATTTTAAAATAAAAAACTTCTGTTCATTAGAAGACACCTTTAGAAAATAAAATGCTGAGACGGTGTGGCTCCGCGGTAGCGCTCTGGCCTAGGAACCACGATCACGGTTTGATGCCAGGCCAGGGCACATGCCTGGGTTTGGGCCTGATCCCCAATCAGGGGCACGCAGGAGGCAGCTGATCGATGATGTTTCTATCTCATCTACGTTTCTCTCTTTCTATCCCTCTCTAGATATTAAAAAAAATCAATAAAAAATATTTTTAAATACATAAATAAAAAGAAAGATAACCTATAAACTACAAGATAAGTGCAACACAAATTTATGACAAAGAATTGATTTCAAGAATATATAAAGAATGCCTAGCCTGGCTGGTGTGGCTCAGTGGCTGAATTGAAGTCATGGGTTCAGTTCCTTGTCAGGGCACATGCCTGTGCAGGAGGTAGCCAGTCGATGTTTCTATCTATCCCTCTCCCTTCTTCTCTAAAAAATTAGTAAAAAATTAAAGAAAAAAATACCTACAAATCATTAAGAAAAACATACAATATTAAAATAGGAAAACACCTTGAACAGATATTTCACAAAAGAGAAAACATATGGCCAATAAACACAAAGAGCTGTTCAATCTCTTCGTTTTAAGGAAATGAAAATCAAGGCCACAATATGAAGTAGTTCAGTAACAACTAAAACAAAATGACATACTGCCAGGAGTGAGCTGGGGCTGGCTCGTACTGGCTCACAAGAGCTGATGCACTTCTTCCCAGCTCCACATGCAATGATGTCATGTTGGTAGCTTAAAATCAGCCATGTTGGGGAATTTGTAAAATGGAAATTTAGAAGGTGCCAGAAATCAGGGATTACTTTTTCAAAGAGCCAGTTTACCAGCACATCAGTGTATTATGTACATTAACACATACATACTTGATAAATTTTTTAAAGCATGGGAATAAACAACCCCAAATTCAAGACAGTAGTTAGGAAAAGTCAAGGGGACACAACAGGAAAGAAGCACATGAACAGACTGCAGTTATTAGTATACTAGTAATGGAGAATTCATTTTTGGAGGTTGATAAATTATTAAAAACTAGAGGCTCGGAGCATGAAATTTCGTATGGGGGAGGGGGGATCCCTCAGCCCAGTCTGCATCCTCTCCAATCCAGGAACCCTTGGGGGATGTCCGAATGCCAGTTTAGGCCTGGTAGCACAGTGGAGACATCTACCATCATTTGGACATCCTCTTGTAATCCAGGACCGCTGACCCCTAACTGTTTACCTGCCTGCTGGCCTGATCCCTCTAACTGCTCTCCCCTGTCAGCCTGATCCCTAACTGCTCTCCCCTCCTGACCTAATCCCCGTAACTTTTCTCCCCTGCTGGCCTGATTGCTCTAACTGCTCTCTCCTACCAGTCTGATTGCTAACTGCCCTCCCCTGCCAGGCTGATCCCCATAATTGTTCTCCCCTGACAGCCTGATTGCCCCTAACCACCTCTGCCTCTGTCCTGCCACCATGACTTTGTCCAGAAGACGTCTGGTCTAATTAGCATACTGCCCTTTTATTAGTATAGATTAACAAAAAATGGGGCCAGCACAGACCAAAAATGACAGTAAACTAAAGAAAATCATGAACTAAGGATTATGAGTTATCTACTTCCTTAACTGAGAGCCATTAATTTTTTTCCCTGTATCTGTTTTAGAAAAGTAAAATAAATATATTGCATGTTCTACCTCTGTCCAGAAAAGGAAGACCTTATGGCAGTTGATCTTAACCAATTTTAGGTCAACTTTCCCTGGGAATCTAATGAAAGTTATAGAAACTCCACCCAAAATACAACATACACACACACACACACACACACACACACACACACACACACACGGACGCACGCACGCACAATTTTGCATCTACTTTCAAAGGTTAGTGACTCACAGAAGCCTATCTGTGGGCGGCCCCATGTAAAGAATTGTTGTCTGATACACAAGGTTTAATTTGTAAGGAAAATTCAATATGGTCAAACAAAAGATAAATTTAAAAAACAGTAGTTTGGGGGGATCAAAACATGGTTTAAAGTATAATTCTATTACTGCTAAGCAAGGCATTTTTCTTATACAGCCTCAATTTTTTCAGTGGAAATGAAGGGTTGAATTAGGCAATTGCTAAGGTGCTCTCCAGCACTAAAATTTTCTATGTCTATAATGATTTTAATAAATTTCAATAAACAAAGTTTTTAATAAAAATTGCAGGTATACCTTTTTTCCTCTTAGAAAACCAGACATCTGTTTCAGTCAAAAGCTGTTTTAAAGATCCATTCCAAGAAGGCACAAGTTGAAGGAACATCCACTAGGTTAAAAAAGTAAAAAAAAGACAAAACTTTAGCATATTATGATTTTACAATTTTTAAACTGCTTCCCCCTTAAAACATAATATTAAGAATTTTAATTTTCATTATAAGCAATTGAAAGAGGTAGAACTATTACATGACATGCTGACAAGCTTTAAATTAATCATGGCATTAATCCTTGTCCAATAATAAAAACTAGGTTAGTGTGCAATAAAGAATAAACTAATCCTTCCTAAGTCGGCATGGCTCAGTGGTTGAACATCGAACTATGAACCAGGAGGTCGTGGTTCGATTCCTGGTCAGGGCACATGCCTGGGTTGTGGGCTTGAATCCCAGTGTGAGGCACGTAGGAGGTAGCCAATCGATGATTCTCATCATTGATGTTTCTATCTCTCTCTCCCTCTCTGAGATCAATAAAAATATATTTTAAAAAAGAGAATAAACTAATCCTTGAAAGTATTTATGATCTCAAATACATTGTAGTTTTACTATTAAAAAGGTAAAGGTTTAATATATATTACATTAGCAAATTTATACCAATTGTATACTAATTTATTCTACTCACCAATTAACTTGATTTCACCACATACTATATGAAATTATAAATGTGAGAAATTAAACAAGGGAAAAAAGAGTTTCTTATTACCTTATTGCAGTTGAGACGGTATGTAGAATAGTAAAGAACATGGACTTTTAAATCCTGACCCTACTAATTAATAGCTGGGCAAATTACTTAATTTCTCTGAGCCTTAATTTCTTCATGTTTAATGAGCTTAATATGTCTACCTCATAGAACATTAAAAAAATTAGTATGTGTAACACACTTTGAATAGTGCTTGGCACACAGTAAACATTTATCATTTATCATTACTGGCATAACAGCGGTTATAACTGGAAAGTATGAATGCTACCAGTGGCTCAGCAATAGAAATGAGCTACCACTCCTTTAATGATTAGATAACCCCATTACTAAACTTTCTTAAAGGAAAATAGGAATCACATCCTACCATAAAAACAAACAACCACAATGATATAACTAGAAGGTGTTGTATTGCTAGATTTCACAACCCTGTTAAATGTAGACTCCATGCTGGGGACAAAAGGCTAACAGTGAAATTATTCAGTGAGAAAAGCAATGCATTGGGACTCAGAATACCTGGGTTCTGCTTCAAGGCTGCCACTTAGTAATTGTAAGTATTCTAAGTCTTAGTATGTATAGAACAAGAATAATAAAAATGATATTTTTAATTACAAAAAATTTGTCTCTTTAGAGAGTGGTGAAAATAAAATTACATTTAAAATGTTGAAACCTTTGAAAAGGATGGGATGAAACATGCCTGAATGCAAACAAGGTCTTTAAGAGAATTTCAACATTTTCTAGAAAAGCACGTGTGAAAATTTCATTCTTGTTATTACTTCACTTAAATCTCAATTTGAAAACCATATACAACACAGGTTTGAATTGTTTAGGCCCACTTATTTGTGGGGTTTTTTTTTTTTGTGTGTGTGTGTTTTTTCCCAATAAATAATATAAATGTATTTTCTTTTCCTTATGATTTTCTTTATAACATTTTCTTTTTTTCTAGCTTACTTTATTGTCAGAATAGATATAGATATAACATACCAAATATGTGTTAATCAGTGAGGCTAACAGTATGTTATTAGTAGTTATAAGTAGCTAAGTTCCTGGGGAATTAAGAATTTTAGGGGGGTGGGGGGGTTCAAGAGTCAACTTAATTAAGAACTTAGGGAAGTATGGAGATGTTCAAGAGTCAACTGTAGAACATTTAACATTTCTGATTATGTAAATACATAACAATAAACCTATTTGTTGTTGAAAAATTCTGGGAAAAAACAGAAATGTATTCCTAGGAGAGAAAGTAGGAAGACCAAATTAAAATTACTCATCATGGCACCAAATCCCTAAACACAAAGACTTCTTAACATTTTCCCATATTTTCTTTCACTTTTCTCAAATTTATAACTATTCCCTACCACTGGACAGTAGCTGTTACCAATTTTTCACTATTATCATCAATGGTGAGGTGATAGCCTACACACATTATATTACATCAGTACCTTTTTAAGAGCTGTGTATACATCCATCTCCACTTGCATCACAAATAAGTTAGATGAACCAATAAGCAGTTTCATGACATTTATACTAGAAAAGATAAAATAGAGGTAGTGAGTCATCTTCATGCACAGGCTAAAAGAGGCTGATGGAACTGAAAACTTTGTCTTTTTAGCAAAAGAAAATGTGCAATTAAAAATTAAATCAGTCTTTTAGCCCAAGACACAGAATCTTTGGCAGCAAACAATCCATTTGAACACAGGGATAATATTGATAGAAAAACAAAAAGAGTTCTGATCTGCTAATTAATCCAGTTAAAACAAGGTCCCAATAAGATAACGTGTAGGATGCTCTAATAAAGTGGCAGCTTTCCTCTTTTTCCTTTCCTCCCATTCAATGTTTAAAAAAACAAAGACATTTGTCAGAATATAATGAAACTGATCTAAGAAACCTTTAAACTAGGCTTAAGAGAACTGCTTAGTCATAAGACAATGCTTTTATTATTTATAAGAGAGTAAGATCAAGAAATATGTGTCGGTTTGCCCTGGCCTATGTAGTTAAGTGGTTAGAGCACTGGCCCATGCACCAAGGGGTCAGGGCATGTACCTGGGTTTTGGATTTACTCCCTCTGCTCCCCCATTGTCTTCCCTCCACCCCCCTCCCCAGGGAAGCCTGTATGACACAATCAAATATCAATGTTTTCCTCCCTTCCTCTCTTTCAAAAGCAATGGAAAAAATATCTTCAAACTAACAACAACAAAAAAGAAATATGTGGCTGAAACTGGTTTGGCTCAGTGGATAGAGCGTCGGTCTACGGACTGAAAGGTCAAGGGCATGTACCATGGCTTCGGGCACATCCCCAGCAGGGGGTGTGCAAGAGGCAGCTGATTGATGTTCCTCTCTCATTGATGTTTCTGACTTTCTATCCCTCTCCCTTCCTCTCTGTGAAAAACCAATAAAATAGATTTAAAAAAAGAGAAAGAAATAGAATTAAAAAAAAGAAAGAAATATGTGTAAGCTTAAATTTAGATAAAAAATAATATCACCAGTTGCTTTCCTTTTCCTTTTTCTGTCCTTCAAGTCAGAAAAAGAAAGAGCATCTGAGTTTTTAAGATAGCCACTATGATTTATCTTACTTTTGAAAAAAAGCTCAATGAGAGATTATGAAAGAAAAAAATAAAGTGTTCCTAATGATTTTCAAACCAAACATACTTCAGAGCTTTGTTTATGCCATGACATCACTAGGTGATAATTTTTTTTTTTTTTGGTAGAATAATATTTTCTACTAAAGTACTAATGGGTAGAGAAAAGGAAAAGATCCAAGAATCTAGAAGGTGGTCTAGCTATAAAAGTAACATTTACATTAATTCTTGTATTTTATCTTGAAAGTTCAAAGAAACTTGAATTCTCTATACTATATTTAAGTGTATTTAATATATAAAAGTGTTTATCTCTTATGTCTCTCCATGCTTCCTACCCATCTCCCCACCCCAAATCAGTAAAATTGACATCCCAGTAATCTTTGCAGCTATAAGACATTGGTTTTGTACATTTCCATCGGAGTTTAAAGAAAATGTGAGCCATGCCCAAACCGGTTTGGCTCAGCAGATAGAGCGTTGACCTGTAGACTGAAGAAAATGCGAGCCTGAAATGCAAGACTAAAAAACCTTCTGGCCTCTAAAAGATTATTCCCACCCTGAATTTCTCAGATTCCCCCATTATTACAAACCAGAGACCCGGTGCACAAAATTCATGCATGGGGGGTGGGGGTGGGGAATGTCCCTCAGCCCAGCCTGAAGCCTCTCCAATTTGGGATTGTGGCTCCAAACTGCTTGCCTACCTGCCAGCCTGATCACCCCCTAACCACTACCCTGCCAGCTTATTTGCCCCCAACTTCCCTCCTCTGCTAGCCTGGTCACCCCTAACTGACCTCCCCTGCAGGCTTGATCGCCCCCAACTGCCCTTCCTTGCAGGCCTGAAACCTCCCACTGTCCTCCCCCACTGGCCATCTGGCCATCTTGTGTCCACATGGGGATAGGATCTTTGACCGCATGGGGGTAGCCCTCTTGTGTGTTGGAGTGATGGTCAATCTGCGTATTACTCTTTTATTAGATAGGATAGAGACCTGGTACATGAGTGGGGGCCAGCTGGTTGGCCCTGAAGAATGTCCTGGATCAGGGTGGGGGTTCCCTTGAGGCATGGAGTGGCCTGGGCAAGGGGCCTGTTGTGGTTTGCAGGCCAGCCATGCCCCCCAGCAACCCAAGCGGAGGCCCTGGGATTAATTTATGTTCTACAGTTGAAACTTTGTAGCCTGGAGCGGAGCCAAGCCTTCTGCTCGCTCGGTGGCGATAGCCATTTCTGTTTCAATTTATGTATCTTCTACAATTGAAACATTGTAGCGTGGAGCAGAGGCCTAGGCCAGCCAGGGCTACAGAAAGCTTGGCTTCCTCCACACACAGGCAATCCTAGCCTCTGCTCTCTCCAGCTCCGTGTCTGCCATCATTTCTGTTGGGATTATGTATCTTCTATAATTCAAACTTTGTAGCATTGAGTGGAGGTCTAGGCCGGCAAGGGCAGGTGGAAAGCTTGGCGTCCTCCATTGACAGGGAAACCCAAGCCTCCCTCCTGCTCTCAGTGGCTACAGCCATCTTGGTTGGGGTTTATTTGCATAATTTGCTCCTGACTGGCTAATGGGCGTGGCTTGATCGGAGGTACGGTCAATTTGCATATTACTCTTTTATTAGATAGGATAAGCTTCTTGGGGGCAGAGACCATGACATAATCACCTCTGTATCATCCACAGTACCTAATAGGGTACTTTTACCATACTACACATTCTTGAAGTATTTGTAAAAGGAAGACAGAAAGCAATAGTAAGCAGACATAATTCAAAAGGCCAACCTATATGTGCATTTAATTTCATTAGACTTATCAGAAAGTTTACAATTTCCTCAAACAATATTTCAATGGTAATAATGGGTTCTTCTTCTTTTTTTTTAATCCTTGCCCGAGGATATTTTCCCACTGATTTTTCGAGAGTGGAAGAGAGAGGGAAAGACAGAGAAATATCCAGGTGAGAGAAACACATCGATTGGTTGCCTCCTGCACACACCCTGACCAGGGCCCCAGCCAGGGAGGATACTGCAACCAAGATACGTGCTCTTGACCGGAATCAAACTCGGGCACCGTAGCGTAGGTATACAAGCTGATGCTCTATCCACTGAGCCAAACCAGCTAGGGCTTTTTGTTTTTGTTTTAAAGACTTTATTGATTTTTAGAGAGAGAAAGGGAGAGGGAGAGACATCAAGAAACACTGATGTAGTGCAGAACATCGACTGGCTGCCTCCTAAATGCTCCATCATGGATTGAGTCTGAAACCTAGGCATGTGCCCTGACCAGGAATCAAACCAGCAACCTTTTGGTACACAGGACAACACCCTGGGCCATACCAGCCAGAGTTAAAGATAATTTTAAAAATAAACTTTTAGGTTTTCTAAGAGCCCAACGAAAGTGAGGTAACACTTAAAGACTTTTCTATAATTTTATAGCAGCAACGAATTTTTCCATTAAAACTGGTTAAACCAGTAAACATAATACACATTAGCCTATATAATAAAACCCTAATATGCAAATAGTACGAGTGGCAGAACAACCTGTCGCTATGACACACTCTGACCACCAAGGGAAACACGTTCAATGCAGGAGCTACCCGTGGTGGTCAGTGCACTTCCACAGGGGGAACGCCACTCAACCAGAAGCCGGGCTCATGGCTGGTGAGCACAGCAGCAGTGGTGGGAGCTTCTCCCAATTCCGCTGCAGGAGAGCGGTAAGAAGCAAGGGGTCCCGGATTGCAAGAACCCCAGACTGTGAGAGGAATATCTGACTGCCGACTTAGGGGATTGGGCCTAAGACAGCAGGCAGACATCCCCTGAGGGGATGCAGAGAGGGTGCAGACTGGGCTGAGGGGACCCCCCCCCATCCAGTGCATGAATTCTGTGCACCAGGCCTCTAGTATCATTTATAATTTGTGTAGCATTTCATCAGTTCATGGATGTAATCAAAATACCTTTTGTTAAATTGTCTACTTTTTTTTACCTAGACAGCATGGCTCAGTGGTTGAGCATTGACCTATTAACCAGAAGATCATGGTTCAATTCCTTGTCAAGGCATATACCCTGGTTGTGGGCTTGACCCCACTCAGGTGGGCATGCAGGAGGCAGCCCAAATGAGTCTCTCATATCTTTGATGATTTGATCTTTCTCTGTCTCCCTCCCTGCCTCTCTAAAATAAAAATAGATGTATATTTTAAAAATTATTTACTTTTTCATAAATAATATATTTTTGTCTTATATAATATCATCTTGCATACTTTGGAAAATGTAAAACAATATTTAGAATGATTACAAAGTTATTTAAAATTCAAATACCTCAGTTCTTTAAAAAGTTCAACATTCTGATGAGTCATCAAATTGTTTAGAAGCCATTCAAGACACCTGAAATTAAAAAAGGAATTGTTACATTGTATATCATGGATTGATGATTTATTAAGTATGTCTTACAGTTAAAATAAAAACAGAATATTAGTCTTGCTAGGACATGCTCAAAATTTTTAATTTAACAATTGAGAATTTAGTATTATTTTTATCAGCAGTTATTAAGGGAATATTCCCTTTATTTTATTAAGAGCATTTCAACTTAAGAAAACCTCATTTTCAAGTTTGTGTTAAACGGTTTATGAAAGGGCTTGTATACTTCCATAACCTTCTTTATAATTTGAAAATAGGTACTGAAATTCTCAAGAGTTAAAAATATTGTCAGTAGTTGCACTTATATGATGTCTACCTAGTATGCCTACTATTTGAAAGATCTTATAGAAGATCTACTGCAAAGAGTGAGCATAGTTTTTATAAGCAGGTATACTAGTAACCCACCCATGGTCACTTACAAAGACAACACTTTTGAGAAATTTAATCTGTCCAAATGTAAAAAGGAACTTTTAAAATAAAATTCTATTCTCCTATCTTTTTTTTTTTCCTTTCTTTCTTTCTTTGTCACA
Organism: Antrozous pallidus; assembly: GCA_027563665.1. Classification (NCBI taxonomy): domain Eukaryota; kingdom Metazoa; phylum Chordata; class Mammalia; order Chiroptera; family Vespertilionidae; genus Antrozous; species Antrozous pallidus. The sequence continues at coordinate 29,396,940 of CM050523.1, forward strand.
CTACACATTCTCTTAGGAAACCAAAGCAGCCAAATTCCCAAAAGTGGGATGGAAGGAAAAACAAAAAGGGTAACTCACTTTTTCTTTACAGAATCTAATCCATAGGTCCCTGCTGATGTGTAATAGCCACATACAGTTTTCACATTAATTGTTTCCTTCATTGTCTCACCACACTGCTGTATTAAACCATCCTGTAAATATAAATAAGCAGTGGAAAGGCCCATTTCACGTGGGAAAAATTAGCTCTGAACATGTGCTTTTACATATTAAAAAGGTTGTTTTTTTAAAAAAGGAAGAAAGAAAGAAATTCATTAAGTGAAGCAGTAAGTCCAGTAAAAATATTGGAAAAAAATCCAGCAAGTATTCAACTAAATACTTGGAATTAAATGTGGAAGAGCGGGGGGTAAAGGAGTAGGCAGAGATGAATATTATTATTTCCTTTCAATTCTTCCCTTTTGGAGACCTTTGCAAATTTAAGCACCATTCTGTCTATTTTACCAGTTCTTTTTAAATTAAGACCTCTTTACACAGACCATGTGATGGGCTTAGCAAGTAAACTGTGAATCATAAGAAAGTGTTTATTAAAGTTTAAAGCACTTATCAATATCTAAGAGATGTATCTAAATCAAATATATTACTGTTTTAAGCTTACATTGAAATTTTAATTTAAAATGTTTATACAGAAGATTTCAAACAAACTTTATTCAATATATGTGAAGAAAACTGTCACTGTTTACTCAAATTTCTAAAATATATTCATGCAAGTATATTATTAGGTTAAACAGATAAGCCATAAAGGTAATGCAGAAAGTGATAATGCTTAGGACAAAACCAAAACAGGACTAAAGTTAGAAAATAAAGTATATTACATGGAAATAATAATTGTAAGGATCAAAACATTTTAATAAATCAAATAACCCCAAGCAAGTATATTTAGCAAACTATTAACTAAACCTCAAAGAAATCAGTATTCAAATACCACATAAAAGGAAACTCAATTAACTTTTTAAAAGATAAAAATAAATCACGGACTTAAACTTACCTGAAAAAGTCATTTTAGACTCCTCCCCTTTCCTCTTAACATCTCCTTTGTCACTAAATCCAGGGGATTAACCCTGCTTAACCTTGTGGTATTCAGTTTTCTTCCCCATTCTTAATGTTTAGACCCCAATTTAGGCCCTCATTTGATTATGACAGTTTTTTATATTCATCTTTTCTTCAATCCATCACATTGTTCCTGAAGTTTTCTTTCTAAAAAAATAACTTTGTCTTTCCCCTGATTAAAATCTTCCAAATGTACTATACATAAAACCTAAACTTTTGAAAGGCACAGAGAGCTTCGTTAGCTGGCGCTATCTCCCTGTCTCTAACCCTTCTTATATTATACTAGTGGTCCGGTGCATGAAATTCGTGCAGGGGGGAGGTCCCTCAGCCCAACCTGCCCCCTATCACATACTGGGAGCCCTTAGGGGATGTCCAACTGATGGCTCACCCCAGCCTGCCCAAGGCCTAAAGCCTCGCTAGAGGCTTTAGGCCTTGGGCACTCAGCCATTTCCCTACTCAGCTCAGCTCCAGCTGCCTGTGACCACTCAGTCCCAGCGGCTGGGAGCTTACCCCTGCTCCCCTGCCCCAGCCGTTTGCCACACCCCCTGGCTGCCTCCCACGTTTGCCACGCCCCCCCCACCCCCAAGCTCGGGTGGCCAGGGCACCATGGTGCTCGCTGGCGCTACTGCTTCGTCTCCACCCCCGAGGTCCCACCCTCGCGCTGCTCGGCCCCGCCCCCTGCTCCTGATTGGCTGGTAGCATAGCCAATCAGGAGCCAAGGTACGGTCACATTTGCATGTTATTCTTTTATTAGATAGGACTAGAGGCCTGGTGCACGAAATCCATGCATGGGGCTGTGTACCCCTCAGCCCAACCTGCACCCTCTCCAATCGGGCCTAAACAGGCAGTCGGGCATCCCTCTCACAATTCAAGACTGCTAGCTCCCAACTGCTCACCTGCCTGCCTATCTTCCTGATTGCCCCTAACCGCTTCTGCCTGCCAGCATGATCACCCCCTAACCACTCTCCTGCCAGCCTGAGTGATGCCTAACTGCTCCCCTGCCAGCCAGACTGCCCCTAATTGCCCACCCTTGCAGGCCTGGTCACTCCTAACTGCCCTCCCCACAGGCCTGGTCATCCCTAACTGCCCTCCCCTGCAGGCCTGGTCCTCCCCAACTGTTCTCCCCTGCAGGCCTGGGTCCCTCCCAACTGCCCTTCTCTGCAGGCCAGGTCGCCCCCAACTTCCCTCCTCTGCCAGCCTGGTCACCCCTAACTGCCCTCCTATGCAGGCTTGATCACTGCCAACTGCCTTCCCCTGCTGGCCATCTTGTGGGGCCATCTTGTGTCCACATGGGGGCAGCCATCTTGTATGTTGGAGTAATGGTCAATTTGCATATTACTATTTGATTAGATAGTATGCTAGAGCCATGTTCCGTTCAGATTCTCTAATTTTCCAGTTTCACCACTAGGTCTTAGTTTATTGTCTGAAATGCTCTTCCCTTCTCCTTTCTTCTCACTTTGCAAAAGAAGCACATTTTTTTTTTGTTTTCAAGAGTCACCTCAAACACAACTTCCTTCTATGACACACATTGAAGTGACCACTTTGTGCACCCACTAAATCCGACATGTTTATCATCGTACCTATAATACTGGACAGCTCTTATTTACCTTTGGGTCTGCATATCAACTCTCCTTTGCCCATTCGACATTCATTACATTGTGAGCTTCTTAAAGGTGGGGACAGTATCTGAATTTACCTTTGGATCTTTATGCCTACTTTAGTACATTGCTCAGTACACTTCTGTTGAATGAACAAATCTGTCCTTCTACCAATAGATGATACACATTTACACAGAGTTATTTCATAATGAAGAAAAAGTTTACATAGTAAGCACTCGATGTTTTTGAACCCACGAATTAATCAGTACATAATTATAAGCCATCTGCTTCATAATAGTCAAAATAAGCCATTAGTGAAATCTGTCATTCTAAGATGTCTACAGAGATAGCTTGCACTCATCTTACAGACATCATGATCTCTTTGGTTGCAATAAATTGCTTTTGGTTAAGCATCTTTGATGACACCACAAATGGCATATTTATACAATTCATTTTTGTTTTAAAAACTATAAAAAGGTAAACTTTATTTTTGTTTTGGAATACTTTGAAACAAAAATACAACTGTAATCCTTTCTTTGAATAATGTTCATACTTACCAACTGTAGCATACAAGCTGCTGCCAAAATAGCAATAACTCGACTGGGCTTTATTAAGACGTCATCTCGATACAGTGAACCAAAGGCAACCTGCAGCGCTGGAAGCAAAAGTAGAATGAAAAACAATTATATCTATGAGAGTATTATAAAAATAACAATTATCTTTACACACTAAGACATATGTCTAAATCTAATATGTACTTAAAAGGATAAGAGAACTATAATTAAAATGCTAGTGATGGTTACTGATTAATGATACTAAATTAATAATTTCCCACTTATTTTACCAAATTGAATTATATTCTTCTAGATCTAATCTTGACATTAATCAGTGGTGAGAATTTAGACACCCTTCAAAAAGTTTTATAAAGATACCCCCGAGTAGACCAATTAAGTACAAGTATTAACACAGTGACAATATTAACACTAATGCTTTCAGGGCTTCGCCACTGGAGTGGAATAGTTTATGTTCTTATCCATGCTACACTCTCACCCAGCCACCACAGCTATCTAATAAGCCTGTCCATCTTTCTCTCTGCTGTACTCGCATCTATGTCTCACATGGTTTACTTTATATTTTTGCACCTGTAACTTGTATAATTTTGTTAACCAGTGTCACTCCAATAAATTCAATAAAAAGGGGTGAAAAAGAAGGGAGTAGAAGCAGCATTGGAATAGTAATTATGACAACCAGAGTCTGATCTAGACTCATTAAACTGCTTTGAGCTCCTTAAATCCTCCTGTTCTTACCGTCCTCATCTTAAGAATCCATATAGATCTAAATCAACATTGATCAGCGTGGCCAGCACGGCTCACTGTTTGAGTAGCGACCTATGAATCAGGAGGTCACGGTTCAATTTCCAGTCAGGGCACATGTCTGGTGTGTGGGCTTAATACCCAGTAGGGGGCATGAAGGAGGCAGCCAAGCAATAATTCTCTTTCATCATTGATGTATTTTTTAAAAATATATTTTATTGATTTTTTACAGAGAGGAAGGGAGAGGGATAGAGAGCTAGAAACATCGATGAGAAACATGGATTCAGCTGCCTTCTGCACACCCCCTACTGGGGATGTGCCTGCAACCAAGAAACATGCCCCTGTCCAGAACTGAACCTGGGACCCTTCAGTCCACAGGCCGTCAACTCTATCCACTGAGTCATACCAGTTAGGGCTCATCATTGATGTTTTTATCTCTCTCCCTCTTCCTTCCTCTCATTTCAGAGATTTCACACTAAACAAAATGTATTAAATGTTTTTAAACTAAATATATAAATCAAAATTGATTATATAATTTACTAGAGACCCGTTGCAGGAAGATTCCTGTAAGAATAGAGCTTCCTGCGGCCTGAGCAAAGCTCCCTCCCTTCTCTGCTGCCTCGCTCCCTTCTGCAGTACCTCGCTCTCTCCTGTATCTGCTGCCTCGCTCCTATCTCCTCTCCCTTGCTCCCTCCCTTCTCCCCCGCCCCATCTGCTTACTTCTCTGCAGCTTTGCTCCCTTTCTGCAGTGCTTGCCTTCCTTCAACGCCATCTTCTGTGCGTGGATATGCAAATTAACCGCCATCTTGGTTGGGTTAATTTGCATTCTTGCTCTGATAGGCTTGTGGGTGTGACTTAATCGGAGGGACAGTCAATTTGCATATTAATATTTTATTAGATAGGATACCCTTATTGTTCCCAGGAAAGGTCTTTATATATAGGGAATAATCAATGAATATTATTCACCAGTTTTTCTATGTAATTAAAATAAGTGGTCATACTTTTCTTTCCTTCACCCTACAGCTTCTGTATCCTAGGCAGATTTATTTACAAACCTAAGTAAACATATTGATATGGCCCACTTGACTAAAAATATTAGAGATAAGTAGGACAGAACTGATAAACTATGGAATAAATCAATGTAATATTGTTGCCTTCTGGTATTAAATGGATACCAAAGTTAGAAGAAAATATTTATTTTCTATTATAAGTATAATAAGTTATGTCTTCATTACTTTGCATAATAGTAGTAACTATGATGGTGGTTACCTTCTATATCAATATTCTGGTCAGGAATCTCCAATTCAATAACATTCATGCTGGATTCTTTCCAAGAACCACTGAACATACTAGAAAAGTAGCCAGACTTAAAAAAAAAAAAAAAGTAAATAAATGATTACCCAATACTTCCTGTGTCTTCCAAATTATTTCCCCATTTCTAACTTTAAGCCAACCATTCTATAGAAATGAACTTATATTATTTCAAGAGAAAAATAATTGCCAAATGTGCCTATAAGGGAAAAGAAATTGATATAAGGACACTGTTAGACATACAAAAATATTTTCCATTTAGTACTAATTTAATGAAAACGAAACTAAGTTCTATTACTATCTGCACTGAAGTCCTATAGAGTAACATTTGAACCTCATTAGCTTCTAACAATTTCTGAGTATATTACATGTGTATGTTTTCCTTGTCAATGACATTCTAAATTCTAACTTAGAAATTATGTTACATATTTAAGTATCTCAAACATATGACAACACACAAGATGGATAAATAAAAAAGTATCAAGGAAGGGAATAATAGAATAAAGCCCTCAAACTGTTAAGTCCCTACTGTACTGTACCTCAGTGGTTGTAAAGGATCCAGACCAGTCCCAACTCAACAATAATCGGATGATTCCCAAGAAATTAGGGAAAATCTAAGTTTAATTTTATCTAATCAGAAAATTCCAGAATGAACCTGAATTCTTGGAAAGGTTCCAGAATGGATGAAGTATTCAGTTATTTACTAGATGGCACCTCATAATCAGAATTACTTTGGAATGGATCAAATATTAACTAATTATTTTAAGAACTTTTCTGAGTACTTAGTATATACAAGGCACTATGAATATAGCAGTAAATAAAACACATTGTTTCTGTCCTCAGGGGACTTATAATTTAGCATGTGGCTTGCACTATAATCAATCCAGTTTCTCTTGAGATGGAAAGAGGCATTTTCATCCTTAAAATCACAAAATTGCTTTGATAGATTAAAAAGACAGATATGATCCATATCATCAAGCTGAGAGCAATGTTCTAATGTATTCTCTAGGCTATATACTTTAAGGCAAAATAAAATTGTTCAAAAAATTAAATAAAAACTATGATTAAAATGTTAGAGAAAAATTTCTTTCAAATGTTTATACTAAAAAATGTTAAACTATACTGTCTTACCAGTAATTATTGTCAAATGGTGAAAAAGAGAGGGAAAAATATAAGCTCCACAGGATAAGAACTGAATTGTTCACTGCTCTATTCCAAGTGCCTAGAACAATGATTTGAAGAAAAGACAGATTTGATAAGAAAATAAAATATTTGAGCCATTAAAGCAATATTTTTAAATTTTTAAATCTTTAAGATGGGGTGACATACAGAAATATTTTCAGCACAGAAATCAAATATGTGTATTAGCTAAATGAGTTAGTCTATACACGTTTTTAATGTTGTCTTTAACTGCGTTTTCCAGAAGGAAGATTAAGTGTCAAGAACTTTTCATTCACATTTAATGTTAATTACAAAGCAACATTCTGAGTTCATCCAATTAAATAATCATATGCATATTAAACAAATGCAGCAATCTTAGCCTTAATGTTGAACATTTTTTCCCATAACTTTTCCTTTTTTGTCAACAGAAGGCACCAAAATAAGCACCCTAGTGAAGTAATGACAAAACAGTATTTATTGCTAGGCCCATATGGCAATGAAAATTCAAAATCTGTTTTCTAGACCAAAGTAAGCTTTCACTAACAATGTTCACCATAGTTCTTAGTAAAACAATACTTTTTATTAGATGATAGGAGTTAACCACTCTCCATGCAAAAGATGACTAGGAAATGCAAATATGAAGAACATGACTTAAAAAGAGTTTGTCAAATGTAGTCATTCAAACAGAAAAATAAAATACTTACTTGACATAAATATATTTTGTGTAAGCTCCACTCTTCTCCTAGAGCACAAATTTTAATGTCACTATTTTCACCATTCAAAAATAATGTTTGATAAATATATTTGGATGTACTCCTTAATTTTTTCCTATTAAAAGAAATGCAACTGTTACATATGTGTAAAACTGAATGTTTTACTGATTTTGCAAATAACTCAAAATGCTCCTTTTATTCAATTTTTATTAAATAGAACGAATGAGTAAAAGGACAGAGGTATATTATATATTTAAATTTGCTCATGTACAGAAGGGTACATTAAAAAACTAGTAGAAGTGGTTATCTCTGAGGTACTCTATTCCCAAGAGGGGTGACAGTGGATAAATGGGGGGAGCACGAGAGTGAGATCTTTCACTACCCACGTTTTTGCAGTGTTTTGATTTTTGAACTAAGTGAATTATCTGTTCAATAAATTAAGATAAGTCAGGATTATTTTTACTTATTTCCTTATTTAGAAATCAGCACTAAGGAGCATCACAATACCACTACAATAATACTGCTATATAATTATAGAATGGAGAATGTATAAAAATGTCATTCATCCAAGTAATTTTAAAAATAATTTACATTTATTTTGGTATCAAACTATTTTAAAAACTGGTTAAAAAGTCACCTCATTCCTCCAAGTGGACAATTGGTTTTCAGCCTTAGACTAAAGGTTCTCAAAATTATGGTCAATGGAAAAGAGGCCACCAGGAAGAGCCAAGAAGTGAAGGCAGGGCATCCCACCTAACTTCAGGGGGGCTTCACATTTATATTTGTAATCATCTTGCATTTCTGCATAAAGTGCAACTTAAACAAATAACTTTTTTAAGTTTGATAATCATTGCTCAAGATGGTCCAGTACATATGAAAAACCCTAGGTAGAGGCTGATCAATATCTTTATATTCCTGGCCAAGCCTGACAGCTTTCCTAGTAGTTAACAAATTTTAATATTGTTAAAAATGAAGTAATTGTTTCAGATGGTGTCTTGAACCAGAGTATTTAACATCTCTTCCCAACAGGCAGAAGAAATAGCACGTGCTCTGGTGGTCGGCAGACTTGGGTTTGAGTTCCAGCTTTACCAGCTCAGTTACCCCACCCAGATGGACCCACTTTATTGGGTTACTGTGGGAAATAAATGAGACAATGTAGGTTCCAGTTTCTTATAGCATCCTCCCCAACTTACGTTAAAAGATTAAAAGTACAGAAAGGAATAAGCTCCAACAGCAAAAAGGGCTTACCAACTGATGAGAGAATTCTACAGACCTGGAAGTTAGAAAATAAACTAGAAAAAGAGCCTCAAAAGCCACAGTCCAAAATTTATCAGGGCCTAGGAGGGAGGCTGAAGCCCATTTGCCCTTCAGAAGCTGTGTATGTGGAGTTGGGAAGATGAGGTCTCAGAGTAAACAGAAGGCAGAAATAGAAACAGAGGCAGAAAATGGGGAAACTTGTTCCTTTGTATCTTTATCAGATATAAAGATTCCAAGGATCTTCTTGAAAGAAATAAAACAGATCTATCAAAAAGATCTAAGACTTTAGTGCAGGTGTCAGTGCCCCAGAAAAAGCAATCTTCATTCTAGCATATGAAGAATCTATAGCCTGATAACTCCCAACCTAATCACCCAAACATGGTTCCCAAACTGTGTGTCAAAGCATCTGGAGCATCACAGCAAACTCAGGTAAGTATGTAGACTATTCTAAATTTGTAGGAAACACAGCAACATCTTTCAGATACCATGCAGTCTATTACCATTAAGTTGGTTGGACCTAATTATCTGGTATTTCTTTAGGACCCAAGGTGCCAAGAAGAAAATAGCTGAGATACTACGGGTATTTAAAACAAAGTTTGGGAAGCTCCACTTTAAAACAAAGCATGCCCCACCCTTATCCAATGTAGTAATCAGTGTCCCTACTCAAAGGAGATTAGTAGAAACAGATCTATTTACTTAATTCACATCCACACCAGTTCCTTTCTTAAATATAAGACAACCAAGAATCATCCAACCTGAGGAAAATATAGAATATTATTGAAAAGAGAGAAACTGACCCCAGAGGAAACATAATTCAGGAAAAAAAGAACTTAAAAGCAAAGCAAAATAAAAATAGTCTAATTAATACATCTAGAGATCTGAGAATATTACATTAATAAAATAACAGAATGCGATGATAAAGGCTTACTCAGAACAAGAAAATAAAAGAGCTTTTAGACACTAAAAACATAGTTTCTGAAATTAAAAACCCCTAAGTAAAGCTCAATGGCAAAGAGAATGTCTCAAAACAAAAGCAAATAAGACTTAGAAAGGCTAAAAAGAGAAGAGGAGGTATAATCTAAGAAATCCAATTAAAAGAGGTCCAAGTAAGAGAAAACAAAGATAACAGAAGAAAATTTAAATGCAAGAAAATTTCTTCCAACTAAAGTAGTCTCTAGATTTTAACAATACACCAAGTACCACGGCCATTGTAAGACCCACATTTACCATATTCTAGTTAAATCCCAAAATACCAAAGAAAAAAATTCCAAAAGTTTCAGAAAGAAAAAAAAAGGGCTTTTGTCAACAAGGAGGGTGTGGGGTATAAGTGACCTAAATACTTATTAAAAGGCAGAAACTATCCTATTGAATTAAGACACACACACACACACACACACACACACACACACAGATCCATCTGTATGCTGTAGATGCCACTTTAAATATAACACAGGTAAAATAGAAAGTATAGAAAAATACCTTTTAAATACTAAAATAAAGTGGTAGTGGCTATATTATCAGGGATAGAGACATTCTGTGACGATAAAGGGAGTCAATTAATTCATTAAGGAGACAAGATTTACTGAATTCTATACCAAGCACTGTTCACTGCATGCATTTTAATAAGTCCTTTAAGGCAATTATTAGTATCCCAATTTTACTAATGAGGAAATAAGACTATTAATGTGCAGAATACAGACTAGAACTCAGAATCTGAGCTGTGAAAATTGTATTATGCTGACTCTCCCAAAAGGTAACAATTTGACAGCGGGGGTCCATTTTTGGACAAGCACTCTTACTTACATAAAACTGCATGAAAGGTTTTATAAACCAAACTTGTCAACATAAGTTTATCTGTAATGCTTTTATTTTCCAATACCTAGTGGTTGTGTGAGCAAAAAAAATTTTGAATCATGGAAAAAATTTCATTAAAAAAGTTAAATCTATGTGACCCCACTGATGACTTTTAAAAATAAACAGAGCAACCAGATTGTGTGTGTGAAAACATTTCCTACTTAGAAACACTATAGTTCACAGTAAACATCCTGGTTTGCAACTCTTGGGGGGGGGGGGGGGAGGCTGCAGCACAGCCTGGTGCACACCCAGGGCGAGCGGTCAGGCACTGGAGGCTTGGAAAGACTGTTCCTGCAGAATGTCAGCCTAACCAATGGGCAAGAACACCGGGGGGGGGGGGGGGGGGGGCATGAGTGGGGGGAGGAATGGGGGATTAATGGAGGTATAAGGACACATATGTAATACCTTAATCAATAAAGAAATTAAAAAAAAAGAAAACAAAGTGAAAAAAGAAAAGAAAGACTATTCCTAGCGAGGAACATGCGAACATCATTGGCGAACTCCACCTTTACAGAGAAGACCCACAATCATTTCTGCTACCCTGGGTGCGCGACAATGGGAGCGCCCGTCTCAGAGGCTCAATTTTCGAGTCTGAGCTATTCAAGGCCACCGCCCGCGCAACCGCCGCTCTTCCCGCCGCCCACGCGGGGAAGACGGAGGGGCAGGGCGGCCCCCGCTCGCGTCTGAGGTGTAACGCGGCGCGAGCTTGGGCTTGGCGTTTCCGAGTCTCCTCGTGGGGCCATCATATCACCCGGGCGGCGTCTGCGGTTTGCGGTTCCGAACCCCAAGCGTCCCCACGGCGCCCCCCACCTGCCTCGCACCGGGCCGGCTCCCCACCTGCGCCTGGTCCAGGACACGCTGCACCCCGCAAGCGCCGCCTGGCTAAGTCGTTCCCGGGCCGCGAGAGCTGCCCAAACCAACAGGTGCGGGCGCGTCCCTCCCTCCACCTACCTTCTCGGGGTGTTGAGCAGCCGCTGCTGCTCGTCCCCTTCCTCCTCCTCCTCCTCCTCCTCATCCGTCTCGGATTCGGGGTGACAGTAGCAGAGGGCGCCGCTGCTCCGCTTCCGCTTGCGGCTGCAGTAACAGAAGCCGTGGCCGGGCGAGTCGCCGCCGGTCTCCGGCCTCCGGGCCGAGCCCCCCGCCCCAGAACCCGGTTCCGGCTGGGCTCGGGTTCGCCCCGGGGAGCGCAGCACTCGGCTGCTCAGCGAGCCCATGGGGCCCACGGCTTCCCGGGATTTCGGGGGCCGCACGTCAGAGAGCCCAGCGGACCGGGTCTCCCGCCATGGCCTGGCCGCCGCCGGTCTCCGCCAGCCCCGGTGTTTACACGACCCCTTTCTCACGCGCAGCCTCAACCGTTGCAGGGAACGCCGCCGCCCCCGTTCGCCGCCCCGCCCGCCGCGTCTCCGCGCGCGGTGTCTTCGGGCCGCCGGCCCCGGGCCCTCGCTTTCGCCTATAAGCGCTGCCCCGGCGGCGCATGCTCGCGGCGAGCCTCCGGAAGGGGCGGGGCGGGCGGGCGTGGGCGGTGGGCGGAGCCTCCGGGGAACCAGACCCGGCGAGGCGGTTGGGGGGCGATTGGCTCGCAGCGGCTGTTGGGTTTTGCGCTGTGATCGGCCTGTATCCCCTACGAGCCTGAACTGGGGGCCCGACTTAGCTTTCAGCGTTGCTTCGCCCACACCCTTTCTGTTAACTGGGCCGCGAATTGCAGCCCGTTCGTTCTGCCAAAGTTCTTTGGGCTCTGGAGGTCCGGGGGGCTCTGTGCTGCTCTGGGGCCCCAACGTGGTGCTGCTGGAGCTCTTCTCTGCAGGAGTCACCGCGCGCTGGGTCCGCCCTGCCGAACGGCGGCCTGGCATTCGGAGGGAGGAGGATCTAGAATGTGCGTCTTAGAATGTTAGGCCCTTGGATTTCTGAAGCGTCAGTTCTCCGCTTCCTATACGGGTTATGGTAAACGTTCCCGGCCTTCCTTTGCTTTGCACCCAGGGCCATGGGGTCTGTGCTGGGACAGTCAGGGCTTAAAATGCCTTCTGGAGGCCGGAGCGACATTGACAGGTGTCAGGAAAAGCTGCAGGTGTCTGCTTAGAGTTTGCAGCCCTGCTCTGGACTCTGGACAACTCTCACTCCCTGACTCCCTCTGGCTACTTTTTAAATAAAACGTTTATAATGAATTATTCAGAGTAATAAGATAAATAATTAGTAGTAAATTGTGGACCCACCACAACGAAAATAACAAGTTTTAATAAAAACTTAAATTTATGCCCTAGATGGTTTGGCCCAGTGGATAGAACGTCGGCCTGCGGACTCAAGGGTCCCCGGTTCGATTCCAGTCAAGGGCATGTACCTTGTTTGTGGGCACAGTGGAGGGTGTGCAGGATGCAGTTGATCAATGTTTCTCTCATGATGTTTCTAACTCTATCCCTCTCCCTTCCTCTCTGTAAAAAATCAATAAACTATATTTTAAAAACTTAATGTATTATACTTGCATTGATTCATTTTTTTATATAGAATGCAGAAAGGTAGACACTCTCCTTCTCAGTCTTCTTCACTTATAATGACCACTATCTTGATAATGGTATATATCATTATTCTCATGCATGTTCACATATACAGACACATATATACAGTATATACACACACATCACCAATATACTTTCTTTTGCACATTTAGACATGTAATTAAATGGAATTATACTACACCTATCATTCTACACCTTTCTCCTCTCTCAAAATTATACTTTTGAGACTTATCCAACTGACAAATCTCTAGTTAATGTTCACTGCTCATTGTGTGACTAACCTATAATTTATTTTTTTCCCTTACTGAAGGAGTTAAGTTTTTTTTTTACTTTAATGCTCTTAATAGAGCAGTAAAGAACACCATGTGCAAGAGATTCACAAAGTAGAATCCCCAGAAGCAAATTTACTAGGAACTTTTCAACTTTAACTGTTAAATTGCTTCTGAAATGACCTCACCAATTTATACTCCCATCAGCAGGAGTATATGTAATTTGGGGGCCCCAGGTGTCTTACCCTGAGAAATCTGAATTGAGAGGTTGGCTGGGGAAGTCTGGAGTTAGGGGCTAGGAAAGGAGAATGATGGCTGAAAGGGGATCAGCCTGCATGCCCAGAATTTGTGATACAGGTGTGGGCCACCACAAGACACCCAGCATGGGAACATCTGAGAGCCTGTGCAAGAAGCCTGGATGGAAGGACAAGCACAGAACCTGAAATTATCATTAAATTCTTAAAGGCTGAAAACAAGAATTTCATTTGCCTTGCCAAAGGAACCGAAGATGAGTATTTCCCTGATGATGGGGTTGATGAAAGAACCCAAGAGAATGCCCACAAGAATCAGCTTTAAACATTCGCCAACGGCACACAGCATGACCATCAACATCAGAGCACAGTCAGGTAATGTTAGTGGAGGTAGTTAGCTAGTTATTCATAAAGGCAGGAGGCAAAGGGAATCAGATATTAAGTATAATCAACTGGGGAGCACGAGTCTGCTCGCTTGCCAGGAAATCACAGCTTCAAACACTCTAGGAAACCACCTGTTTGTTCTCCATAGAACACACTGGGAGAAGGGATAGAACAATGAAGAGGAACTTAAGCACATGCACATGGGAAGTCAGAACAGCACAGGGGGAGGCGCTTGACCATAGCCTGGGGAAATAAAGTACTAGACTAGTTGGAAGGTTTGGAAAGCTTGGGAAATTGACTAGTTATTTTGAAAAAGGTGGTCCTAGTCTTTTACAAGCCCGAGGTACTATAATCCCATAATCCCAGGGGAACAAAGAAGATAGATTCTCATTCTCTCTCTCTCTCTCTCTCTCTCTCTCTCTCTCTCTCTCTCTCTCTCCCCCTCCCCCCCTCTCTCCCTCTCTCCCTCTCTCCCTCTCTCTCTCTCTTTCATCTAGTAGCCAATTGGGGTCCACAGCAGATTCAGAGGGCTCTAAAGGACTAAATTTTACACAGGAACTCTGGACAGTGGCCTTTGTATTGCCCTTAATGAAGATAAGATTGGACTTTTCTTCAAGGCAGATGGATGGAGATGGGACATTGGAGGGGCAGCCATCTGTTTCCACCCAAGTAAATCCCGCCACACCACAATCTCCCGTGTATGGGTCCATGGCAAGCTTTACTTGAGATCCTGTGAAAGAACACGATTTCCACTGGCAGCACTACTACATCCCTGTCTAGGTTTGGGGCTAAGAGATAGAATATGGGAGGAAACCTAGGTAGACAAAGAGAGGCCTACAATGACCCTTCCCCCAAAACCATCAATAGGTTAGAGCTGAATGAGGGAAGAAGCTTCAATTAAAATCAAGTTTGGAATTTTGACTGGGCATACAATTACTGAAACGATTTTTTTATGACTTTAAGGGACTGAACAGTAGGACTTTTTATAATCTAAGAGTCACCAAAAAAGTTATAACCCTATCCTCTATTGGAGTTTCATCTAAAGACAGAAGAATTGGACCGAATAAGTAAATATAAATGAAGAGTGGGAGAGGAAAATGAAGTAACTTCATAATTATAGTATTATATCAGATTTATTGAATACTAGTGGCCTGGTGCACGAAATTCGTGCACGGAGGGGGGTTCCCTCAGCCCAGCCTGCACCTGCTCCAATCAGGGACCCCTTCAGGGATGTATGACCCCTAACCACCTCTGCCTACCTGCCTGATTGCCCCTAAGTGCACCCCTGCTGGCCTGATTGCTCCTGCCTCTGCCTTACCCCACACCTGGGACTCAGGCTTCCCTCCCTCTGGCCAGCTATAGGCACCCAGGACCTGGGCCAGCTTCACTCAGGCCGGCCACAGCCACAGGCACCCACAGGCACCCAGGACCACAGGGCATGCTGCCTAACCCCAGGGCTGGAAAGGGCCCCAGCCCCTCTATATGCCTGCCTGGCCAAGTCCCACCACTCTGACTGCCGTGGCTTAAAGAACTTTGCCAAATATGTTCTCCCCAGCCTCCTGGGGAGAGGGCGTGAGCTGAGAAACTGGAGATGCTGCAGCCCCACTGAGGGCGTGCCTTCCTCAGCATCTCCAGAAGCCGGAGCACCTGGTTGGAAGGCTCCCGGCTCTGATCCTGGCCTGAGGAGGCGGGGAGCCATGGAGTGTCCATGGTGCTTGGGGAAAGGGTGACCTTACTGGACTCACACACACTGCCACTGACAACGGCATGAGGTCATGGAGACTGAAGGAGCAGAGAAATGCATCCAGAACTGGGGGGGGTCCAGTGCCAACCCAGCAAGAGGGCGCCTCTCTGACAGCACACCTCACAGACAGCGTGCCCCGCAGCCCCAGGCGGGCCTCCTGCACCTGTCCCGCCCCTCCGTGGGGCCCCCACCTGGGGAGCACACGCACGCTGCGCTGCTGCTGCTGCTGTCGCCCCCCAGCCTGAAGCACCCACCTTGTCCCGCCCCTCCGTGGGGCTCCAGCCTGGGGAGCACACGCTGCACCATCACCACGCCCCTGCAGGCCTCCCTGGCCTCACCTCCTGTCCTGCTGGCCATGCCCCCTGCTCCTGATTGGCTGGTAGCATAGGCAATCAGGAGCCAAGGTCCAGTCACCTTTGCATGTTACTTTTATTAGACAGGACTAGAGGCCCAATGCATGAAATTCATGCACTGGTAGGGTCCCTAGCAGCTGCTAGCTGTTGGCCCGGTACTACCTCCCTTCCCTGAGCTGGCCCTGTCCGCTGGTCAAACTCCCGGACAACTGTCAAGGGGACAATTTGCATACTATGCTTTTATTATATAGGATAACAAACATTCCTCTAGGGTGGCTTTATCCTGCCCTCTAGAAAACTTCTAGTCAAAGAAATACAATTTGTTTTAAAATTCTGGCTAAGTCACATACAATTTAAAGATAAAACTACCAAAAAAGTGTAATGCCTCCAAAATCAAATAAAATTATTTGGAAATGTCATGCTCTTCTGCTTAGGGATCAAAGCAGCAGAACTACTTCCTATATTTAACTAGAATTACTAAGTTTTCATGTAAATAGCTTTTACCAATTGCTTGAGCACTTACTAGTATAATAAGCAAGTAGAAACAAATTGAAAAACAAACCCTGATATTTCATCTGTCAAAATACAAATAGTATAGAACAACGAAGACAAATACTCTTATTTAATGCTAGAGGCCTGATGCACAAAATTCGCTCAAGAGGAGGCCTTCGCAGACGGCGGTGGCTGCCTGGATCCCTCCCTCGCAGCCTCAGCAGCCACCTCAATCCCACGGCTGCAGACCCTGCTTCATCCAGTTTAATTAGCACATTACACTTTTATTATTATAGTTAAGTATTTTACTTAGAATGGAGAGCATCACTCATTTTCAGAGAATAAATTAAATACATTATTTTATGTCATTAAGTAAGAATACCGTTTGGTATATGTGAATATTAGTTTTACAGCAGTAGGTGTACCAGTACATAAGACTAATTATGTTGTGTTTTTTCCCCTCAATGTTGTAGTTCTTCATAGAAACCGAGTAACGCAAGACCTTTGAAAATACCTTTCAGGTTTCAGGATGAAAAAATTCACAAGTGGTAAAGTCAGATAAAGACCTCATCTTAAAGATACCATGTTTTATTCAAATTATTTTTCCATGATGTATACAAACTGAACTTTTTAATCAAAATAATTCTAGAGTTGAAAGGCACACTGCAAATGTAAATAAGTACAAATCGACAAAATCCAAAATGACTTAAAAATTATTTTTAACACAAAAAATTTTAAGTAAAATTCAGAGCATTACATTCACCTTCAAACTGGCTTAAGACATTAACAAAAATATTGTGGAATGTCCAACATTTATGTTTGGTAACCAGATATATGTGACCTGTATAACCATAATTAGAATTTAATTTGTTCAGACAACTTGGTGATTTTGGTATACTTCAAATTGGAGAGAGTAAGTGATTTTAACATAAGCTGTGATGGAGGAAGTATTTCACAACAAACATAGTAAAGATCAACTAATGCTATCAACAAAACCTAAACAAAGAACATTTGTGGGTGCTTTCAAACTATGACTATGTGAAATAGGAAATTGGACAGATATTCTTACTAACTTGAAGCTCACAATTTCAAATTAAGAAATTACTAGCCACTTTAAAAATAGAATTAGGAAAGAAAAGTGATTTTATTCCATAGTGGCTGCACCATTCTACAATCCCACTAGCAATGCGCAAGGTTCCAGTCTTCCACTTTTATAGATTTTCACCAAAAAGAAAACATGAAGTAATTTAATATAACCCAATTTCTGTGAAACACAAATGAAGAAGACATATGTTAAAAACATGGAGCACACTATTATTTCTAATTTTAAATCTCCTTTTAAGTTTTATAAGCTTTGAAATACAAGTACAGTTTTCAAGCATCATGAGTTATAATTATAGATGAATAATAACACAGTCTATATCCTAGGAGGCAAACGTAGGCGTTTTAATTTGGAAATAAGTGTTCTGAGAAATGCTAATAGCAGTGTAGAAAAATGAAGTTAAAAAAATATCAAGGTTTGGGGAATCCTCTTATCTTCCCAGGATTTCAGTTTAATCATCTCCTCCACAGAGAATAAGCAGAACCTTCCGGTAGTCTCCAGATGTGTCACCCTGAGGAGAGGGAAGCAAAGTCACAGTCAGATAAACGAGTTCGGAAACGGAAGACACAGCTCAAAGCCTCTAGGTTAACTCTGTAAAGCTTGTCTGGATTTTTCTCAGAATTTTAAAAATAACATTTGTTATTGTTTATTACAAAAGTAATACTTGTAATATTACTGTTCGATGAAGAAAATGAAGACATAAAAGAACATAAAAATCATCTATAATTCCACCATCTAGAGATTACCATTCTTAACATTTTGGCTTGTGCATATCCTTCCAGACTTTTTTCTATGCATACAGATTCCTATATGATGGGACTGAAGTATTTTGTATTCTGATTTTTTACTTAAAAGAGCCTGAATATTTCCTTATTTTAATTCATTAAATATTCTTCTACAGCATCATTAATTAATGACTACAGAGCATCCCACTGTACATAGGTAAAATAATTTATTTGATCTTCCCCCCATTGTTGGATATTTAAATTGTTTCTAATTTTGCAGTATTACAAACACTGCTGCAATAAGTATATCATAGTTAATTTTTTTTTGCATTTCCTTGATGATTTACTCAGGATAAATTGTCATAAAATGAGAATTGCTGAATTAATGATTATGTATTTTCTTAAGCCTTTTGATAAGGGTTGCAAAATAGCCTACATGAGGGTACTATAATTTCTACATAGAAATTTTTATGGGCTAATTAATAGATCAGTTTTTGCTAGTACTTCATGGGCACTAAAAAAGATGGAATCTATGTTTATATGGTTCAAAGTTTAACTTGCATCTGTTAAAATATATTAATGTATTCTTGTTTATACTTTGCCTCATTGATCTGCCAAAGAATAAGGGTATGTTAAAGTCTCCCTCGCATAGTATTTTCATCAATGTCTTATTTTGGAGCCTCAAATGTCTTATTCGTATACTTGAATGCAATTCTATTTGGCACCTAAAGTTTCATAAAAATGTAGTCTTTGTTGTGAATCACTGCCTTTATCAATATAAAGTAATCCACTTTCTCCTATTAATTCTTTTTCTCCTTAAATTCTTTTTTAACTTATAGTATAACTCTACTTTCTTTTTCATGTTTGTCAAATGTTCTTTTCCTTGGTCTTTTCATAAGCTTCTTACATGTCACTATATTGTAGTTGTTTCTTATAAACACCATGGAGTTGGATTTTACATTTTCACCTTACCTGAGAGTTTACTTACTTTCATTATGACTTACATTTTTAACTTATTTCTGTCATTTTTTATTATTTATATATTTTATATTTCTGTTATGCTCTTTCTGAAAATTGTTAGTGAATGGGCAGTGTATTCCTTATTTTTAGTCTTTTACAGTGTTGTGTGTATGTATACACACACACACACACACACACACCCTATCTGATAACAGAGCAATATGCAAATTGACCATACCTCCGCTACACCCACCAGGCAATCAGGAGTGAATACGCAAATAAACCCCAACCAAGATGGCTGTGGCCCCTGAGAGCAGGAAGGAGGTTTGGGTTTCCCTGGCAATGGAGGAAGCCAAGCTTTCAGCCTTTACTGGCCTAGGCTCCCATTCCAGGCTACAAAGTTTCAATTATAGAAGATAAATAAATCCCAGATACCAGGGCCTCTGCTTGGGTTGCTGGGGGGTGCGGCCAGTCTGAAAACCACCACAGGCCCTTTGCCAAGACCACCCCATGCCCCAAGGGAACCCCAACTCTGATCCGGGACACTCTTCAGAGCAAACCAGCTGGCCCCCACCCATGACCAGGCCTCTATCCTATCTAATAAAAGAATAATGTACAGATTGACATCACTCCAATACACAAGTCGGCTGCCCCCATGTGGACACAAGGTGGCCACTGCAAGATGGCCAGCAGGGAAAGGCAGTTGGGAGGGATCAGGCCAGCAGAGGAGGAAAGTTGGGGATGACCAGGCTTGCAGGGAAGGGCAGTTGAGGGGTTCCAGGCCTGCAGGAGAGAGCAGTTGGTGAAGACTAGACCTGCAGCAGAGGGCAGTTAGGGGAGACTAGGCCTGCAAGGGAGAGCAGTTAGGGGCAAACAGACTGGCAGGGGAATAGTTAGGCATCAATCAGGCTGGCAGGGGAGTGGTTAAGGGGTGATTAGCCTGGCACACAGAAGCAGTTAGGGGCAATCAGGAAAGTGGGCAGGCGAGCAGTTGGAGCCAGCAGTCCTGGACTGTGAGAGGGATGTCTGACTGCCCGTTTAGGCCTGATCATAGTAGGATCAGGCCTAAACGGGCAGTCAGACATCCCTGAGGGGTCCCAGATTGGAGAGAGTGCAGGCTGGGCTGAGAGACATCCCCCACTCTGTGCACCAGGCCTCTAGTATATATATAAAGATGTAATATAAATTTATTTATAGTGATGTTTCCTCAGGCCAATCAATACAGGATGGGGCAAAAGTAGGTTTACAGTTGTTTATATGGGAATTAACAATAAAACAAGATTAAACTCTGTTTTGCCTACTCACAACTGTAAACCTACTTTTGCACCCCCTATATTTTTGTACCCCATCATTTTAGTGTCTGTATAGTATTACATTGTATGGATGTTCCATAATTTATTTAAGTCACCCCCATGGGGTGACCTAAATGAGAATATATAACACATTATACACTATAAAAGTATGTCCTTCTGGCTTGTTTGACTCAGTAGATAGAGCGTCAGCTCCCAGACTGAGGGTCCTGGGTTCGATTCTGGTCAAAGGCACGTATCTTAGTTGCAGGCTCAATCCCCAGCCCCGGTCAGGGTGTGTATAGGAGGCAACCAGTTGATGCGTTTCTCTCATATCAATGTTTCTCTAGCTCTGTCTTTTCCCCTCCCTTCTACTCTCTCTAAAAATCAATGGAAAAATATCCTTGGGTAAATATTCTTTTAAACTCATTGAATATCCTTTTGGGAAAAATAACCAAAAATAAAACAAAACAAAAATGTATGCTATATTATTTATTTAAGAATAAATAATATAAAATAATATAAGTAATGCTACAATGAAAATATAATAGTGTATTTTTTAACATTTCATGAAACAATTTTATTCAGATTCTGTCAGATTTTTAAAAATGTGGTAAAATAGATATATAACAAAAGTTGTCATTTTAGCCCTTTTTATGTGTATAATTCAGTGGCACTATTTACATTCACAATGTTGTGCAACCCTCATTGCTATTTCCAAAACCCTTGTATCATCCCAAACAGAAACTGTCACCAAGAAGCAGTAACTCGACCACTTTCCTCCTTCCCTTTCCTGGTAGCCTCCAGTCCACTTTCTGTCTGTGTAAATTTACATATTCTATATACATCATGTAAGTGATATCATACAGTATTTGCCCTTTTGTGTCTCGTTTATTTCACTTAGCATGTCTTCAAGGTTCATCCACGTTTCAGAAACTTCATTCTTTATATCTATCTATATCTACTAGTATATCTATGCCTATCTATATCTATATCTATATCTATATCTATATCTATATCTATATATCGATATATCTATATATCGATATATCTATATATCTATATATCTATATATCTATATATCTATATATCACATTGTGAATATCCATTCACCTGTTGATGGTCACTTAGCTTGTTTCCACCTTTTGGCTATTGTGAAGAATGCCTGTGTTGGCGTACAAATATGTTTGAGTCCCCATTTTCATTTCTTATGAGTTTTCCCCAACCCCTCCCAATGTTAGTTATGAACTTTCCAAATTTTGTGAAGATATATTAGGTGAAAAATGATTTGTTTTTCTTTTAAACTCATTGAATATTCATGAGATTAAGTTTTTTTTTTTAAATAAACTGGCCATTTGTGTTTTGTCTTTCATGAGTGCATATTTAATAACCTTTCCCAGGTTTGTTTTTGGGGTTTTCTCTTTTTTTTTTCTTAGTGATTTATAGCAGCTCTTAATACAGGGATGTTAATCCTATTTTATATGTTATAAATATATTTCCCCAAAACTTCATTTATGTTCATCTATGAATCTTTAAACAACTAGCTATATATCGGCTCTGCAAAATAAAGTTGCCTCATAGGTCAGATGGAAGTAGAAGCAAGTTCCTGAATAAATAATACATGAAATCTGTAGCTCCCATCACCTAATAGTTATCCTTCTCCAAGCTCTCAGGGGGATTCAGAATATTTAATCCACAGATCACATTCTGATTTGAATTTGTTGTGCAGGCAACACCAGCTTTTAGGGAAATGGATCTTGGCTTCATATTTATGGCCTCACAATTTTCCTCCAGAAGCAAAACCCAAATAATGAGGGGTTTTTGGGGATGCGACTCATTTCTCATCACGCCCAGGCCACTTTAGCCCGCCCAGAAGTCTAGCGCCAGGGAAAGAACAGCAATCCAAGATGGTGAACACACTTCCTACATTCTCAGCAGACCTCAGTTGGCCCTGGATCGGATTCTGGAGGACTGGTTTAGTTGCTTATCTTTGATTGTAAGCAGATAGACAGGGAAATTGTGGCTCTTAAAGTGCTCATTAAAATGTAATCTTTCTGTGTCTGGGATCAACATGAAATAATTAGTAGATTTACAATGCAAACATTTCCAATTTCTAACCTGGTAGAGATGGAAACATCTGTGTGAAAGGAGAGAGACTGGGAATTTCTGAATTAGAATAGCACCCTTAAAGGGAATGGTGTCTGCCAACGAGAGGATAAGAAGTGTCTAAATACCTAGGTCAGAACCCCAGCCTTGCATCAGAGCCTCCCCGGGGCCAGGGCCAGACTCCCTACCTTGATGAAGGAGTACAGAGACTTCCCATAGAGCCTCTTGAAGTGTGCCCGGATGTCCAACATATCAATCTCCGCCCGAGAAACCATCACTCTGATAAGGGTGTCATCATCGGTGCCCAAGCCCTAGGGAAGAAAACAAGACCCCACCTCATCAAGGTCTGGATGGTTTCCAGACACGCTCTTCAGTCAGTCGGGGAAAGGCTGTACACAGCTCTCCTGACCAGATGTCCTTTATGCCACAACCTAAGGGGCGTGTGGAATACCTCTCCTCACCAACTGACCTTTCCAATCCTCTGTTCCGACACTCCAGACATACCTGTGTTCTCCAGCTACAGGCTTCACTCGCAATGATTCCTTCCCACCCATCCAGCCCATGGCATCCTTTCTCTCATGTATTACTTCCTTTAAGGTCCTGCTTACACATAAAAATGTCTTTATATATTCTTTTCTGATCTACACCTTCTAAAAAAAAAACAAATGTGTGAAAAAAAATATCATCTGTGTTCCTATAATGTTTTGATACTCAACTACTGTATTGCATTCTATTTTGTTCTTATTGGTGTTTTGCACATACCTGCCTTCCCCTCAAGGCTAAAGGTTCTTTGAGAGCAAGGACTACATTTTCATCTTTCCTGCTCCGTCCCTGGTTCCCAGCAAAGGTACTGGCACAGAGCACAATGCATGGTTAGGGGCTTCAGTTCTAAAGCCAAACTGCCAGTATGTGCATCCCAACTCCATTACTTCTTCACTGAGGACCCTGGGCAAATTGCATATCCTCTCTATCCCTCAGTTTTCTCATCTGTAAAATGGGGGTTGATAATTGTACATAGTTCATAAAGCTGTTATGGGAATAAAACTAATCTACACGATGTCCCCCAAAATGTATACATACTTTAACAGCTTATAGCTCAATTTTGAAAATGAAATTTATTTTAATAAGCACTGTCTTTATGATTATTCAAAGTATGCATATACATTTTTGATACTCAATAAATTTTACCTAGTAGTATTATTAGCAGGCACTCAGTGAAGTATTTGAAGTATCTGACTGAATATATCAGATTGATTTTGTCTCATTTGGATACAAGACATGACAGAGCCATTCAGATGCTTAAAAAGAAGCCTTTACCTTCATAGATTTATAAAGCCTTTCAGCAAAATATGCAGACTTGTTCCTCGTGCACTTTACTGTTAAGAAATAAAAAAAAAAGAAGTGAAAAGATTACAGATAAAAGCTACGAGAAAACGTGAAGTTTTTCCTTCTGTTTCTATCAACTATGAAGAAGTATCTTTTTGTCAGAAAAATTGTAGCCAAGCAGTGTTTTCTGAAGACAGGCTGTGCTGAAAGCACTTTCACAGATGGGAAGCACTCAATTTATTGTCAAGTTCCCGGAGAAGTAATTAATAAAGGCCATGAAAGCGAAAGTCAGCTCACAGTTATAAAAATGGTCACCATGTCTACCGTGTGAAGTGGTTTTAGCCCAGTGGCTCTCAGCCTTCCTAACGCTACGGCCCGTTAATGCAGTTCCTCATGTGGTGGTGACCCCCAACCATAAAATTATTTTCGTTGCCACGTCATAACTGTAACTTTGCTACTGTTATGAATCGTAATGTCAAATCTGTGTTTTCTGATGGTCTTAGGCGACTCTGCTAGTGGTTCTCAACCTGTGGGTGGATATCCTCCATCTTGTGGAGCTGGTCAGCCTGACCCCCTCCTCCCCTGATGGGAGTGACCACAGGAGCACCAGGAATGTCCTAACTCCCCCAACCACTGCCCGGGTGGACCAATAAAGCTCCAGGGACACAGCTTAGGTCCTAATAAGGCTCAGATCTCTGAGTATGAAACCCTAACCAAAGTGACCAGTCTCTGTAACCCATGTCACCCTCCTAGGCCCACCCAAATGACCAGTCCTTATAACCTCTGTCTCCCCAAGCTCTCTCTCTGTCTGGTCCCACTGCTGCGCTGGTAAAGGGGCTGTGGGAGCCGAGCCCAGGCTTGAATAAAGACTCTGCTTTTGCATCGGGCGGCTCCCTGGTGGTCTCTGGGGATCTTGAAATCTGGGCATAACATGGGCCGGTTGTGAACTACTAGCAGGGTTGCCTAAAACCATCGGAAAACACAGATATTTACATTACAATTCATAACCGTAGCAAAATTCCAGTTATGAAGTAGCAACAAAAATAATTTCATGGTTGGGGGTCACCACAACATGAGGAACTGTATAAATGGGTCACAGCATTAGGAAGGTTGAGAACCACTGTTTTATCCATTCACAGACTTATAAGTTGCAGCTGGTATTGGATTATCTTTCCCATACCCTTAAATATAAAGGCACAGAGGATATAAAATATATAAAGCCACATGGTACAATAAAAATCAGATTTGTATGTAATAGTTCTTGTTTAAAATTGTGGCTCACAGCATGAGTGATTTAAACAATTTTTTTAACCCTGAAAAAAATTTCTACATCCCATGACTACAAACTGATAGCGAAGTCTATAAACATTTGTTTCTCCACCCCAACCCTTGCCAAGCTTACCTATGGCCAACAGGGCATCTTCAAAGCTACCAGATGTTTCAGATTTAATACTCTGTTCGATATCCTTCTGTGATATCCTTTTGTATTCATCAAATACTACAAACAATAACAAAATGGAATTACAAATAATAAAAAAAGAACAGAGGAAATGAACATTTATGGAGAGAATGAGCATCTTTTAACAAGATCACACTATTCTTTGGCATATTTCAGGAAGAGACTAATTAGCAATGCGGATGGGGTGAAACCCAGGAGGCATGTGGTAAGTGGAATGAGTCTGAGGGGAGGACAATATCAGGAAAGTCTGTTCCCTTTTATGAGACCCTGTTTTCTCACACATCAAACAGAGATAACCTCCACAGAGATCTGTTTTCTTTGCTCATTGTTTCCGTAATAAGATGAATGTGTCTGTTTATAATTTTGGCCTTGGCAATCACCCATCTATCCTCCTTTTAGCTCAAAACTAGAGCAATACAACCTCTTCAAAATTGGTTGCATCTTTTAATAGATTTTAACATAATGGCATTTTTTCACTTTTTTTGTCAAGCGTTTTTGAATGTGATGAATGTATCTTCCTCTCTTGCTGCCTTCTTAGAGTGGCTATCTGTTTTGTTTATCATCTTAGCATCACCACCTTCTTTGGGGTGCTGGCCTCCCAATAGTGTGATTCTTACTAGGCTGTCAATCCAAGGACACCCCTGTCCCTCAACATACACCATAAGCCCTACCAAACCGGTGAGCAGTTCACCCAACCAGCACCAACCAGCCTTACCCTCCTGGGATATTTAAATTGAGTATATAGATCCTGGGGATGGCCAAAAGCACAAAAGAATCACCTGGAAAACTTGCTAAACTTCCTGAGGGTCACTCTCAGAGGTTGTTCTAAGTCAGCCAGTCTGAAGTAGGGGTTCAAGAATCAGCATTTTCCATGGAGACCAGACTTTGGGAAACTGCCTTAGAAATAAAACCCATGACTCCCTTCTAGTGAGACCCCTCAGATCTGCTTTCATTTCTGTTCTTCCTGGAGTCGTTCAGCTCTCCCTTCAATTCAATGAGCCATCAATAGTCTCCATTTTCCCTCTTGTCCCATTCTGTATTATTACCTTTTTTAAAAAAAAAAAAAATCTTAAGTTGGAATCAGTGTATATTGCTTGGAATAAAAAAATCTAATTGACACATTTTCTAAACCTCAGTCTTTTCCACTGTAAAATGGGGAAAATGATAGCTGTTCCATTGGAATGTTACAACAAACAATGCTTATAATATGCTTAGTACTAACACCTAGAAGTTGGAGAATTAACCAAACCTTAGTTATTAATTCTCACTATTAGTATTGGTTGGTAAGAAACATATAAAGTTTTCTTTATTCAAAGAATGCTTAAAATATTTTCTTCCAGTGACTTATAGATTCTTTTATAACTGCCCAACTATTGACTTGTGCCTGGAAATGAAATTTGTTACAAATATTTTTGCATGAAATCAACTTCTGAGGACCTGCAGTTTTTGGAAAGTACCACCAGGGGGAGACTTGTGTTATTAGTAACCAGGCAAGGAAACGCAAAAGAACCCGGAGCCCTCAGAAGGTGGTGCCTCTGGTTTGTTACATAGTCCATGACGCTTAGTAACAGGAGTAATCACCTATTTCTCCTCCCTGTGGAACATCTGAAATAATTTCAACTTCCAAAGGCATTGTAATTTTCAATTACTTTGTTTTCAATTTTGCAAACTCATTCTCAAATTTCCCACAAGCTTTGTAAATTGTGATCATAAGGCCATGGTGGGTTTATAAAATTATGACATAGCATAAAGACTTAAAGAGCTTATAAAAAAAATGAAATATCTTTTTAAACCCTTATTGCTGTTTACAAGAAGGAGATAAGCCTGGCAAAAAATATTCTACAATTGTTTGGTATCTTTTCCCCAAAGAAGTTAAAGGCACATTATGTAGACTAACATTATCAGAAGCAAATTAGAAACATTTCACTTAGGAAATAAAATTTAAATGATCCACTGTTCATCTGATGGAAGATATACCTCCCCAAAGAGATCACTTCTGTTAGTTTTACAGCCTGGATGTTAAATAGGAATAAATGCCAACCAAAATTTATTTCTGTTTTCTTGCTCCCTGACATACTGAATAATTTTTCGTATATAACTCAATTTAAATAGAGCTGCTCTAGAAAAAGGGTTGACTATGAAGGTTGGTTTACTATAAACAAGAATGCCAAACTTCTATGAATACATGTGTTAATTATCCATCATTAATCTTTCAGAAATTGGCCCTCATGCACATAATTACACTCACACATTTCCAAGGTAGGATATGTAAGACAGTACAGGACAATCAGTGTTTGTAGCAAATAAAGTATGAAAGGTATTCCATTAATTATGGGCAATATACACTGATGGCCAGATTATTATGATGTCTGAACTCATAATAACCTGGCTACTTAGTGTATATCCTATATAATAAAAGGCTAATATGCAAATTGTCCCCTTGACCAGAAGTTCGACCAGCAGGCCAACTGCTCATGAACCCTCCCCCTGGCCAGGCTGGCTGGACACCCCCCCCCGCACGAATTCATGTACTGGGCCATGAAGAAATATATATATATATATATATATATATATATATATATATATAGAGAGAGAGAGAGAGAGAGAGAGAGAGAGACCAGATTATTGTGCCATTAATCATAATAATTTGGCCATTCAGCGTAGTTTTCACTAGCTTTCCAACAGGTTCTTTGGAGGATGAAGCCAGTGTCTTACCATGCAACAGATGATTTCGATTCCGAGAACAGAGAACAGTTAGAAATTTCACCTCATCTGTCCCCCATTTCTTCTCTCCAGCCTCATACAGGTCCTGAAGCCAAATAAAGCACAAGTTTAAAAACCACAGAGAAGGTGCCAGCACATCCTATATAATAAAAGAGAAACATGCAAATTTGACCATACCTTTGCTCCTGATTGGCTATGCTACCAGCCAATCAGGAGCAGGGGCGGGGCCAAGTGGCATGAGCCCCGGCCCTGTGGGTGGAGATAAAATGGCAGTGGCGGCAAGCACCCAGCCTCTGGAGCTATGAAGGGAAGTGGTGGCGAGCGCCCAGCTGAGCTGAATAGGGTGATGGCTGGGTGCCTAAGGCCTAAAGGCTCAGCAGAGGCTTTAGGCCTTGGGCAGGCTGGGGGTGAGCCATCCGTTGGACATCCCCTGAGGGCTCCCAGTATGTGAGAGGGGGCAGATTGGGTTGAGGGACCACCCACCTCCAGTGCACAAATTTCATGCACCGGGCCCCTAGTATCCATATATTTCCAGAACTTCAAAGAGCTGAGCTGGCTTAGTTTGATTTTGCTGGTGATGGGAGTAGAAGAGGTATTGGTGGTGAGTGGTAATGACTCAGGATTTTTCCTTAGGTATATAACTTAACGGTATCCTATAACATCTCACAAGAGTCAGGGCGGTCACTAGCAGCTCCGTACACGTAGAAGACATGGTTCTATCTTAAGAGCTAAAAGGCATGCTCTAGATTTGGGTGCTCCCCTATAGTAGCCACTAACCAAGTGTAGCTATTTAAATTTTAATTAATTAAAATTAAATAAAAATAAAATTCAACTCCTCAGTCTCCCAGCCACATGTCAAGTGCTCAGCGGCCACATGTGGCTAGTGTCTGCTCATCGTGGTGTAGAGGTAGCACATTTCACATATTGCAGAAAGTTCCCTCGGACAACACTGCTCTAAACTGAGTTGCAATTTGCTTGGGGCTACAAAGGTCTCACAGTAAAACCAAGACCTATCAGTAATTACTTATATTCTGACCAGGTGGGAATATAAGAAATCGATTCTAGTTGTTTTAACTGTGCTATTGGTAAATTGACACTATTGTTCATATCACCTCACATCTATTAGGATGGCTGCTATTAAAAAAAATGTCAACAAGGTTGTGGAGAAATTGGTATCCTTGTGCATTGTTGGTGGGAATGCAAAATGAGAAACCAGTATGGCCATTTTTCAAAAAATTAAAAATAGAATTACTGCATGACCAGCAATACTATTTCTAAGGACATATCCAAAAGAATTGGATCTTAAGAAATTATTTGTATACTTATATTCATAGCAGCGTTGTTCACAATAGCTAGAAGGTGGAAGCAACTCGAATGTCTACTGAGAATGGATAAATAAAATGTGATATATGCATACAATGGGATACTATGTATCTTTAAAAAGAAATTATGACATGTGCTACAACATGGATGCATGTTGAGGACATCATGCTAAGTGAAATAAGCCAGTCATAAAAAGACAAATATTATATGATTTCACTTATATATGAAGTGTCTAGAGTAGTCAAACTCATAGAAACACAAAGTAGAATGATGAGCGACTGAGGAGAGAAAACGAGTTGTTTAATGGGTATACAGTTTCGGTTTAGCAAGATGAAAAGTTCTGGAGATTGGTTGCAAATGTGCATAGAGTTAACACTACTGAATGTACACTTAACATGGTTAAGATGGTAAATTTTACTAGTATGTTATGTATATTTTATTTAAAAAATGTTTTAAAACCCTAGTGTTCATTTATAATGAATAGCTGGCTTGTTAATTTTTCAAAATGCCCTTAATTGACACATTTTGTCATTCCTTGGGCTTACCTCCACCTACTCATCTATTTCTTCCCTTCTTTCTCCAATTCCCTAATTGCTTTAGTGCCAATTCACAGAACCATGAAATTTTAAAGTTGGGAGGACATGAAGTGTTCATCTAATTCAGTGTTTTTCAACTTTTAATTTGAGCAGACTTGACTGGGTGAGGGGGTAAATAGGGAGCATCTGTAATACTGTCAACAATGAAAAATAAACTTAAAAAAGTATGGTGGAAGTGACACTGATTTCTGAGGCTATATCGTAAAAAGTCGGGCAGTTCTGGTTCTCTTGGAATGCTGGCTTTTGAAATGCTCCAGATTAGAACATATTTAACGTTTTGTTGTAGTATCATCTCAAGAACAGAGGAGATTGAACTGGTTAGATAATAGCCTCTACATGGTAAAATTTCTACCTTTTATAGATAATTACTACCAAATTCTACCTGCCCAGATCATTCTCCTCACCTCAAATGCATTTACTTTCCTACATCAAAATCCAGCAATAATAACCAACGTCTGCCAATGATACCCGTGCTGCTGATGCAAATTAAAGAGCAAAGGTTGACATGGTTTTCCTACTGTCTTATCCTGCCTGGAAGAGCTGAAACCTTGACTGGGGTTGTTCTTAAATTCCTTGCTTCTTGTCCAGAAAAACTCTATTCTAAGTTCTACTCCGTCTCTCCAACTTCCCCAACCCAAACCTGTTTTGAAGCACCTTCCACCTCCAAGGAGAACAGAGCTCTTAGAAGAGCCCAAAAATATTTGTTTGTTGAACTGTAGGGTTTAAACAAAATCAGAAAGATCTGGATTCCAACAGCTCCATTCGACCAACCTCGTGATCTTGGACTAGTTACTGAAATATCGGCATCAGTTTCCTAAATCTTTAAAACAGATGTAATAATATCTGTCCAGATTTGTGGTAAGGAAAACATGTACAGTAGTTAACACAATGCTTTGCAGTTAGCAAACCCACAAAAAAATTGATAATGAATATAATGTTTCAGGAATAAATTGCTCACTAACTCTTCATTTAATTTGGGATCCACCTGGGCTCTGGAGGTTCCTTCCAGCAGGCCCCCAAATGCTCTCCTGGAGGCAGCTGACACTCAAAAAGCATTCAGGAGCTGTTTTCAGCACCTCTTCCCTCCTCAAAGCTTCTGAACTGAAGGCTGTTTCCTGTGTGGCCTGGGCCTCCCTGGGTCCTCAGAATGCTACCTGTCTATGACACACACCCCCCTCTCTTCTGCTGTCAGCAACAGGTTCTTGCCTGCAGAATCCACAGTGGTTCATACCTCCCATACCGAATGGGACTAGCCCTTCTCTGTGGTTGTATATCCAAACTGCCTAGTTCAAGTCCCGGTTCTGCCATTTTTTATCTGTATGAACCTGAGCAAGGAACTTGACTTTTCTGTACCTCCATTTCCATAAAATGGGGGCAACAATACTTACTTCATATGAATACTACAAAGATTCAATGACATATACCATATCAAGAGCTAAAACAGTGTTTGGAGCTGGTAAAAGACCCACTTTTTTATTATATATTATTATTAGTATTATCTGGCCATAGTAAGTAGACCAGGGGTTGCTGCCAGGGTAGCCACTAGTAGGCTGGGTACCAAAGAAGCAACTGCCTGTTTGGGTTTGATACTGATTTTACCCAACAAGATACACACTGTGCCAAGCTGTTTCACACAGATCGTATCAGAATTCTCTTTGGGGAAATAAAAATGCAAGGTAAACAAAACAAAGGCAGGTCCCCTCACCTCTAAGCAATTCAGAAGACTCTCCATGGTTCTCTGGGGTGTCCACACCATGGCCCTAATGTTAAGTCTAGAATCCAGGGGTGCTTATATAATGATGCCTCATGCCACCCCCAAGCCCCAGGTATTTCTGGAAGAAACTTATGCTCTTCTATATTATTGGTGAAGATGATTTTTCTTAACATATCCCAGCCAGACCAATACACACTGAAATATAAGAAGGGGTTCACCAATTAAGGACTGTCTTCCTGGCAAAAGAGAAAAAAGAAGCTGCAGTTCTACTCACCTGGGCATCCTGCCTCATGAGGGCATCATCCAGGAAATTGCTTTCATCCCTGCCACCCTGAGGACGAGAAAAACAAACCAGACAATGAGAGGGTAGTCGCGAAGGTTTGGAGAAGACAGAATGTCTGGGAACCCAACGACGTGATAACAAGGCAGAGTGCCACAAAGGTTCACACTCCCAGCCTGGGAAGAAAGCACAGACGTCCTCTGAGGGTGCCTGCATTTTCCCCATGGCTCTGATCAGAGCCTGGAGAACATTACCAGAGGGAGAGCCCCTGCTACACCAACTCTGCAACATTAGAAAAGGAAGGGGGATGAGTGCTGCCCGCTGCCTGCTCACTCCACTACTACCTCCCTCCGCCTGCCAGTTCTGTCTCTTTCCAGCAGATTCAAGCTTTTGGAGTGTGGGCCTGCAGGCCAACCTCCCGCCATCTCCTCTGCCTGACAGGCCCAGCCCCAATCCGCCCTGATTGGGGCTGAGCTGGGTGGACTCCATCCATACACGAATTTGTGCACTGGGCCTCTAGTAATAAATAAGGAGGAAATGGGGCGGGGTGGGGGGGGGGGGAAATGGGTAAGAAGTAAGAACTGCCAGCTGCATTACTAAGAAACTATCAGAGACAGAACAAGATCGGAGTTGGAATGATTCCCAGGTTTGGCTTTGAACAACAATATTAACAACAACAACAAAAAAAACAAGTCAGGAAGAAGAACTAATGTGGAGGCAAAATGAGTTTAGTTTAGGAGGACAGATCTGAGGTGATGACAGAATATCTATCAGGAAACCTCTAAAAAGCAGTGAGAAATGAATTTCACACTTAGGAAGGAGGTCAGGGATACAGATGTTATTGGGAAGTCCTGTGAAATATCTCGTGCATCATCTCTTTTCTGGCACCCCTGCTCCCACACTAGCCCTATCAGGCTTTGTTTCTCATATAGAATGTCGAGGTGACTTTCTACCTGGTCTTTCAGCCTCCAATTCATTGCCACTACAATTAAGCTTACCCAGGACTAGATGACATTACTCTCGTAAAAATGCAGTTCTAATCGCATCACTCTACTGCTCCCAACCCTTCAGTGGCTCCCTACTGCTCCCCAGCGACAGTGTGCCTCTTCCCAACGCAGAATCCCAGTTCATCCTCCATCTTGCTAATGGAATTACCAGCCTGGCTGCTCAGTCTGTTGTTCCCAGATCACACCCCGTGTTTCCTGCCTCCTTGCCTTCTTCCTGTGTGGAATGTACCAAGCACACCTCTGCTGCCTGACATCCTCTCTGACCCTGCACCTCTGCCGTGCAGCTTTTTGTTTGCCTCTGCAGCCAAACTTTCCTTGAACCTCCTTTTACCCTGTGTGTCTCCTTAGAAACTTATGCTTTAAGTCTTTATAGCAACTGTGTGCCTGATATATTCCCTTATGACAATACTAGAAGGCCGGTGCACAAATTCATGCACAGGTTGGGTCTGGCTGGCCCACTCTGATCCGTCTGGGATGAGCAGGCTGAGGGGCCATGGATGGTTGGCTGGCTGGACTTGCCCCCTGGTGGAACTCCCAGCTGAACTCCTGGTCGAACTCCCAGTCAAGGGGACAATTGTGTATTAGCCTCTTATTATATAGGATTATATAAGATACTCCTGAAGTCCAGGAACTGCCTCTTAATCATCCTCATGATTCTCAATGCATTAAGTCATAAGGAGACCAGGCTGATAGTAGGTACTTGATCATACGAATTAGAACAAATGGATGTATCTGCTAGTCAGAATTTCTAAAGGAGAGAAGATAAAACACCACAGAGGCCTGAGAATGTTCACATTTGGGAAGTTGAAAGGATGAGACAGCCTGGAAATCAGAAGAGTGAGCGTACCAATAAACCCAAATAAACCCAACCCCTATCAGAAGCAGCCAGCAGAGGGCGCCACTCACAGCGGACAGAGACACCAGGACCCGCTGGAACATGAAGGACGTGTCAGAGCGAATGTCATCTTCAAGGCTCCTCCCGTATTCTAGCAAGAAAGTAAGAAGGGCCACATCAGGACAGAGCCCTGTTCAGCACTGTGCCGCACTCCGGAACCTTCCGTCCCTCCTGAACAGCCCGTTTACCGAAGCAGCTCCTCACGAGGTTTTTCACTTTACACACAGTTTCTCAAAAACAGCTCTGGTAAAATGGTCCTTAGAGTGGAAACAAGATGTTCTTGTTCCTTACAATCGGAGGTGGAGGAGGCTGGGCTGTAATCCTCACTGTTCCTACTGTTGAGGGCGCTGTCTACACGTAGTTTCAGTGACGGAGAGAACAGTAACCATTCAAAAACAAATACTGTGGAGAACGTGTTTGGGATCACACTGGGGGTTGTCAAGCCCCAAGTCTAGCATGTGCCTTTTCTGCCATGTCACTCGGTTAAACTCCAACCCTTACCGCCCTCTAGTTGCCATTGTCGGGGCGGGGGAGAGGCGGGGGGGAGGAAGACCTGCATTTGGCAGACATGGGCATCCAGTATAGAACTAACTTCCCACGGTTTAGAACAGCCTTCTCTAAATACTTACCAAAAAACCATTATATATTTTTTGTTTTCTTTTTACCAAAGTAGTATAAATTTACTTCAGAAAACTTAGGAAAAAGTAAATAAGTAAAATGCCAGGCAGGGTGGGGGGATTAAAAATAAAACAAAACTCAACATAATCTAATCACCCAAAAATAATTATTGATAACATTTTGGTGCATATCCTTCCTTATTTTTACCCCCACATACTCATATTATTTTTCCTTCCATTAAAAAGATGGGATCATGCCATACTATTTTATGATTTGCAGTTTTCACTTATCCATATACCATACTATTTAATGTAACTTAATAATATCCTACAATATACATTTGATGACTGCATTAGTCTGCTGTGTGGGTGTACCATATTTTATTTAGCTAATCTGCTAAACAATTGGACATTTTTAGCTAATATAACAAATACCGAATAAACACTATGAGATCTTTGTGTGTTCTTTATTATATCCTTTAGGGCAAAAAGGCAGGCATCATGTAAAGCTCTCCATATGTACCAGCCTCTGGAGATTTTTAAGGGGATAATGGCTATCTTCCTGAGATGGATGGAAGACATACAGCCCAGTCTGAATGAAGGTAAGGAGTTGGGCGAGACAGCCCCCCCCCCCCTCCGCCCCCCGCCCCGGCCACTCCCGGGAATGCTAAGATTCACTGGTGCCACCACTTTTGGACAAGCACCTTCGATGCTCTGATAATAAGGAACAACTTTCCAGCTTTTAGGCACTGGGTAGCCTACGGAGAGTAACATATTCCCCTGAGAACTCATGGGAAGCCAACAGACAAGCATTTGTCTGGACAGGGATCTGCCTGAACGTGGAGCTTAGAAGTGAGAATCCCTCGTAGTGTGGTTTCTGTGAAGAAAGTCTGAAACGTGGTGACCTCCTATTGCTAGTGTCCTTCTCAGATCACAGCGACGCCTCAGCCAGGGCCATGGAGGGAGCTACTCACGCAGCTGGTAGGTCTGGTTGATGCGCCGGATCTCCTCCGGCGTCCGGGAGGCTAGGATCTCGATCAGGCAGCCCTCATCCGTGCCAGCGCCCTACACGGGAGCCCAGAGGAGCGGCTTTAAGAGTCAGTTCACAAAGCCAAGCCCCAGAGAGAGGAGGAATAACTATAACCAGCAATCTGCAGAGAATAAAATCTAGCTACAGGGTTTTCTCATTTTTAATTGTCCTGCTCAAATTCCAATGCATTTACAGTGATCACTGTTGAGTAAAACAAACGTCTATGGGATGTTTCTGTGTTGGTTATTGTGCCAGGTTAGGCGCAGTTTCTGCTCTCCAGGGGCTTAATCCTCCCTAGATCGGGCTGTGCTTTCCCTTGAAAGGCAGAATCTTCTGGCAAAGGCTGTTACGTCCTTGTTTTTTCAAGAGCCTTGTTTTTCAAGAACCATCCACGAGACTAAATATTTATTGACACGGTTGAGGAGAGTACTTGGATTTGAAGTTTAAACTTGGTCGTTAAAAATCAGCAGAGCCCTGGGCTGAAGCACAGTGGCTTGGCATCCAGGGAGGCTGAGAATGACTTCTGCCGGTTCGGAGCCTGCAGCAGACCCAGAGGCCCTCAGGTGTCAGTTGCAAAATTTCATGTCTCAAACGCAGCTAACACGGCAAGAAAGCTTCTGGAGCTACACCAAAAGCACCATAATCACTCCCTATGGAGCCACAGGAAAGAGAATAATTCCATACCCTTTTGGGAAAACAACTTAAAAAATAATATATATATATATTATACATATAGATTATATATATTATACATATATATTATCTATGTATTATTTATATATATTATATATATAGGGAGAGATAGAACATCAATGATGAGAAAGGATCACTGATTGGATGCCTCCTGCATGACCCCCACTGGGGATCCAGCCCACAATCGGGGCATGTGCCCTGACCAGGAATCAAACCGTGACCTGATGGTTTATAGGTTCACGCTCAACCATTAAGCCCTGTCAGCCCGGCTAGAAAACAGCTTTTAAATTACATTTGCTATAATGTAAAATGTTTTCACGTTGTCACCAATGAAAGAAAATCTTTCTCCCAGCCCTCACCTCCCGCCTCTCAGAGGGCCTCTGTCACGGTCTGCGGAAAGCTCGCCGTGTTTGCACCAGCAGCATGGAGAGCACGGGAGGAGGAAAGCACACACCTTCATAGCCCTTCGCAGCTCCTCCACATCGTACAGCACGGTGGGCATCATCATCCCCACGATCACTCGCTCGAACTTGCCGGTCAGCTCCGACTTCAGGTCGTCTATCAGGTCCTGCAACGCGAGAAAGAAGCTTGCTTAACCGCTACGGGAACTCAGACTAGTCGCTCTCCAAGTGTGGTCCCTGGGTCTCTGCACCCGTTCACTAAGACATTATCTGCCTCTTCTCTGCCCTTCTCTCACAACTGTAGAATGGAGTTTTCCAAAGACTATTAGATATATCAACAAATCTACAAGTATGTTAAAAGGCTATTAAGCTACTCCTCCCTTTTGCAACTACATATCTGTACAAGACCATGTTATCTTAATATATTTCAACCAAAACCACATAATAGCAAACAACCAATGAAGAGGCAGATATGAGAATCTAGCTGTCTTCCATTAAGCCAGGCATCACAGAAATTTGAGAAATATAAAACAACTAGAGGCCATGAATTTTCATGCACTGGAGGGGGCTCCTCAGACCTGCCTGCTCCCATCACAGTGTGGGAGCTCTCAGGGATGGGAGGCGACCTGGTGATCCAGGGAAGGCGACGCCTGCATCACGCCTCTGCTGCTGCCACTGCCAGCAGCACAAGCCTTGGCCGGCCCTGGTTACCTGAGCCTCAGGTGGCCCTGAGCGGCTAAGCAGCTGCCATCTGAGGCTTGCCTGCACCTCGGGTCAGCCCTGGGCGGCTGGGGGACTCGGGAGGCAGGAGGGCGGAGCCCAGCTGTGCCGTGTGCCTGCTGCCCCAGTGGAGCTAAGGGGACTGGGTGCCACTATCTTGTGGCTGTGGGTGCACCATCTTTGAGGGTGTGGCAGTCAATTAGCACATTCCCTCTTTATTGGCTGGGGGTGCCGCCATCTTTGGGAGGGTGTGATGGTCAATTAGTATACTCCCTCTTTATTAGATAGGATGCCAACCTTCTCACTAAAATCCTTTTTTTGGAATATATAGCTATTTTTCACAAAAGTGTTATTTGTATTAACATGTGATGGCTTTATTATTTTCTTAATAAATTAACAACAAATACATATTTTAAAATGTTCTAAATTTTAACTTATAATATAGTAAATATCAATAGATATAAACCATAGAAACAAAATTTTCTAAATAATTTAAGAGTATAAATGTGTCCCGAGATCAAAAAGTTTATAGAAACTAACTTAAATGTATTTTCATACAAAACAATATGTATATTTCCAGTCAATATTCACTTATGACATTTTTTTTCAATTATAGTTTACATTCAAGATTATTCTGTATTAGTTTCAGATATAAAGTACAGTGGTTAGAAAATCACGTACTTTACAGAATGGTACCCCTGATGTTTCAAGTACCCATCTTGCCCCTTACATAGTTATTATGATATTATTGACTATATTCCCTATGCTATACTTTATTTTTAAATTAAATTAAAAAAATTAAATCCTCACCCAAGGATATTTTTCCATTGCTATTCAGAGAGAGGAAAGACAGAGAGAAACATCGATGTGAGAGAAACACATCTACTGGTTGCCTCCCGCATGAGCCCCAACCGGGCCCAGACCAGGGAGGAGCCTGCAACTGAGACACGTGCCTCTGACCAGAATCAGACCCGGAGCCCTCAGCCTGAGGCCGACCCTCTGTCCACCGAGCCAGCCTGGTTAAGGCCCTCTGCTGTACTTCACGTCCTCACGACTTTTTGTGACTGCCAATTTGTATCTTAATACCTTCTCCTTTTCCACCCTGTGTCCCAATCACCCTCCCCTCTGTCAGCTGTCATTTTGTTCTCTGCATCTGAGTCTTCACCTAGGACATTTTTAGTAGCTGC
Organism: Antrozous pallidus; assembly: GCA_027563665.1. Classification (NCBI taxonomy): domain Eukaryota; kingdom Metazoa; phylum Chordata; class Mammalia; order Chiroptera; family Vespertilionidae; genus Antrozous; species Antrozous pallidus. The sequence continues at coordinate 29,435,408 of CM050523.1, forward strand.
GGAAATTTCTATATATAAATGCAATATACTTTCTTTAACCAGTTCCCTGTTTCTGTCTTTCTAATGTTGTATACATAGGCATTTAGTTGTATCTTTTTGGTCATTCATAACTATTTATTACGGTTCAATTCCTAAAAAGAACTGTAATTATTTGGACAAAGTACTGAACTGTGAAAACATTTATTTACATTTCTAGGTTGGGAGAGTTTAAAAACCAGCTTAAGATCAACCAACCCAGTGGTCAGCAAACTGTGGCTCGCGAGCCGCGGTTTGCCACCCTGTTGACTAATGAGTTTGCTGACCACTGAACCAACCAATAAGAAGCCAATCTGCTAGTCAAGTCCAGATCTCTGATCCTCACAGACCTGATTCCATAGCACAGTATTTCAATCTATTGTGAATATTTTTATATTACGTCTACACATCAAATGAATGAATGAACAGATACATTAGCGCTTAATCCATTAAGGTGGGTCATCTTAAGAAACTGCCATTAGATTAGCTTAGTTCTGAAGTTTGGAATAATGAACCCCAAATGTGTGTGGCAACGTGCTTTAGTTCCCATGTCACATGCACATCCATGCCTATCGTGTTCACTAAATTTCATTGGGAATGGAGATAGTTTGAGCTATGGACAATCACATTCCCTCCGGGGGTGCCCAGCAAGGTTTGACACAGGTGCTCTGGGGGCAGCTGAGCCAGCCCCGTCCCTCTCAACCCGGCAGTTTAATTCTATCTTTGAGTAGTAGTCACAGTCTGACTGGCTGTGAAGTACCTCAAGAATAGAAACACTTGTCAGAGTTTCTGGACTCTGCGGCCTGGAAAACACATTGATGTTTCCTCAATAAAAAGAATCTCACTCATCACACATACAGGTTTTCAGTGATGTGGAAAAATGGGATGCAATGACTCTCTGGTAAGTGAGTTGTTGAAAATGACTGGGGAGGGTTCCTGAGGGGTGTGGGGTTCAAACCAGGAGGAAAACACAGTGAATAAACAACCTCCGAATGCATACATGAGTAAATTGCATATATACACAAACACATAAGCCCCATTCCAGAATCTAACGGGTTCCTCAGTTGAGGATCATCAAAGGAATGCACATACGCTACAAACGGGTTTATGTGGGAGAGTCGGAATAGACCCTAAGGCCTAGGAGGGCCTGTTTAAAACAAACTGGATTTAAATATCTCCGTCAGTGTGGAGGGTCTTCTTTCACAGTGGCCCGAAAGAAGCCTACCTAGGCAGGGTCGGGAAGCAGCGCTGGAAGCTCAGCTCTGCCTGGGGCCCAGGTCCCTGCAATGTCTGGGCGGGAAGAGACCAAGCTCGGCCCTCAGCTCCCTGAAATCTCTTCTTGCCAAGGAGGGGTGACGAGATATGTTGAAAATGTTTTGTGTTTTTTTTTCAAGAACATTTTAAAAAAGACAACTCGTTCACCTTTCAAAAACACAGGGCCACTTCAGACATCTAGATCAGAGAGACTATGACCTACCCTGCCGATGGTGGTTTTGTAGGCCGTCCTGATTTCCTGGCGCTGGGCCGTGTTGCGGTAGGCGAGCACATTGATGATGGCATCTTCATCGGTGCCTGGCAGTGCAACGAAGATAGTGAGTGTAATTTGAGAGAAGAATGAAAAAACGAGTTCCTCTGTGGAAACTGAAGTCACCCAAACACATGCAGAGAACTTTCTAAGAAAAGAGGTTTTTTAAAATTTTATTTTATTTTGGGGGAACACAGACACTAGTCCTAGCCTCTCTAATTAACGATAGATACCACCAAACAAAATAGCTAACTTCTTTGAGCATTAGTTTCCTTAACTATAAATGTGAGTGATCTCAAGGTCACTATAAGTATTAACTTGTAAAGAACAATTAAGTGACTTACTTAGCACAGCGATTTACCGGTGTGATGCAAGAATTTTTAAAACATGCAATACTTAACTATTTAAAAGGCACTGACCTCTTTTCCCTTAGATTGTCAAAGAAAATGACAACAGCCAACACAACAACGTTTGCTGGGTGTGAATGTCCCATTTGAACCATAAATATATAGGCCATATCATACAATTGCATCTTATTGGTCATGTCACATATTGAGGTTGCATCAATTAGTTAATTCTTGGTATCAGAAATCCTTATATATAAGTATAGGCACCTGATTTTTTTAAAAAGTCACTTTGGAGCAAAAGAGGTACGTAATTACATATTTTTTGCAAGTCAATCAAAATTATACCTAAATTTTGGTCAGAATTTTAGTAATTAGTTTATTGTGCAATAATGAAAAAAGTTGAAAATCACTGACTTAGCACTTGGTCAATAATGGGAGCATGCTTTTCCCTTTCTCTGGAATTGTTATGCTGCCTTTTGGATCTCTTGATCTAGTTTCATGTTCTTACCTTTTCTCTCCTCATTTTTAATCTCTTTACAATTTTCTCTGAGTTTTGAAACAATTCAAATTTATCTTTTAATTCACTGATTTGGCACTTAGGCTGCTCACTGCATCTATCGCATTTTAAGATAATTGTGTTTTTCATTTCCAAGCTGTCTTTCCTGATCTCAGATGGTTCCCTTTTTATAATTATCTATAAATTTCCATGATGCAATACACTACCAAAACTTCACAATATGAATTACAAATTAGAAATGCCCTAAGTTGCGTTTGCCTGTTTTTTTTTTTTTTTGCAGCAGCAGCTTTTTGACAGGGTCATTTATTCTGATTTTTAAATTTGTCCCTTGTCTTAGCAATAGCTGCATGTTCATATATGTTTTGTGAGTTTTCTGTTTCCTCATTGTTTGTAGTGTGTGGGAGTTGTTACGGGTGACAGAAGATTCTATTGAAATATTTCAGAGAGAAATTAAAAACTATAAATTCACCAGGGTTATTCTTTGCAAGATTAGGAGATCCAGAAAAATGTGAGGTGTAGGGAAGAAACTATAAGACTTTAAACTTACATACCTTAGGCATCTACTCTCTCCCTCTCTTTCTTTTAAAGAAGATAATAGATACAACCATTATTTACTCTTTCAGAAATCTCAGGTAGGGAGAAAAGGCTCATCACCTTCTGTTACTACATTTTCTGTAAAAGGCACCATCCATCTTCCAGTCAAGTCTGAACCCTCAATAGCTTTGACCTTTTTTTTTTTTTTTAAATATACCCTTGTTCTTCCTCCACATTCAAATTTCCTGCCAAATCATGCAAAATCTAGCTCTGGGATCTTTTTTGCATCTGTTCCCTCTTTTGAATTCCTACCACCACCACTCCCATTCAGGATTTCAGGTTTTTTTCTTAAATGACTATAAAAGTCTGCTAACCAGTATTCTTACCTACTAATCGGTCTTTCTGAAGTTTTGCCAGATTCGTTTTCCTAGAAGAAAAGCTCTCACAGTGGCCCCTCCCCGAGCCAGGAATACACAGTGGCTCCCCACTGCTTGCTGGCTTTATTGCAGGCATTTGAGACTCTGTACAGTATCCCATTCACTACTGTGAAGAGAGATCCATATAAAAGGATACCAGGCAGCCCAACCCACAGACTAATAAGGACTTGAATTATTGTACTTGACCCCACTGTGCTGTACTCCGTTCTCCTGACCTCCTTCACTACCAGTCTATTGGTTTATGTCTCCCTGAGCCTCTCCGTTTGGCATCATGATTCTGGCACTGATTGTTGCCTTTGGGCCATCCCACCCTCCGTGTCTGTGATCCCACAGGTGGCCTTTTCAGTAGCACTCTAAGACTTCCCTTTGATACCTGCCTTCTCCAACAGTTCCCAACCACCCAACTCCTGCTTTGCAAGTACCTCCTGCTACGAGCGACCTTTCCATGTATTTACCGTGACTTGCCTAGGCCTCGGCTAAACTGGAAAATGGGATGATCCTCACACTCATCCCATGTCTTTGTTCATACTAACCCATTCACCTGAAACGGATTCTCTGTTAGCTCTACTTATTAAAACTCAATCTGTTTCCCAAGACCCACCTCAAAGTCTACATCCTCCAGGAAGTTTTGCCTGGTGTCCCCAAATGCAGTGTCGGGGTTCATATCTCCTCTCTAAACCCTAATAGGATCTTATTTGTGCCCTTCCTATCGCTATCATATTGTGAACTGGTCACAGTTATTTCTGAATTTGCTGTAGATACCTACTATCCACGGGCTAGTTGACCACAAGGACTGGGTTTTGTAACCCTTGTCTCCTCCAACCGTCCAACTTACACTGGCCCCCCCTCAGCAGCCCTGGAAAGCATTGGCTCTGTCAAATGTCTCCTGGTGCTGATTTTGACAATTCTGAATGCCATTTGGTCAAGTTCTGAAATGTTGGTGTTCTTTATATATACCAAAGTATTGGGGTAAACCTGAGAAAGGAGGGGGCCAAGTACATTTTCTTATTTTTTTAAAATGAAAAACAGAAAATGAGGAGATAAATACATAGACTTAGAACAATGATCTGTTCAGAGCTGGGCCAGCATTTACAGCAGAAGGGCTCAGACTCCAGCTCTGCAGACAGACTATCTGCAATTGCCTAGAATCCTGACTTTCACACTGACTGCTTCTGAGACCTTGGGCAAGTTAGCAAACCTCTCTAAATCTCAACTTTCCTTTCTTTTAAAAAAATATTTTTAAATTGATTTCAGTGAGGAAGGGAGAGGGAGAGAGAGAAACATCAATGATGAAGGAGAATTACCAATCGGCTGCCTCTTGCACGCCACCTACTGGGGATCAAGCCCACAATCCAAGTCAGTGCCCTGACTGGGAATCCTGGTTCATAGGCCCACGCTCAACCACTGAGCCATGCCGGCCAGGCTAAATCTCAACTTTCACATCAGTAAAACTGCGATCAGGATTGTAACAGTTAATCCATGTAATCCACTGTGCCTGACGCGTACGGTAGTAGGGCTTACCAAACGTTCATTATTATTGCTATTGTTGCTACTGCTATTAGGAGCATTGGGACTAAGTAATATAATTTCTTCTTAGATAGAAAAACTGAGGACTGAGGCCTCATGGCCAAGATTTTTATCTAAATCTCAGGGAAATTCTAAATAGCTGCTATAACCAGGGAGCACTTATCTGGCCAAATGTCCACCCAGGTAAGGACCTAAGCCAGAGTAGCCTGCAGTGCACCTGGCATGAAGCCCTGGCCTCAGGGAGCTAAGTGGAGGGCAGTGCACGGGAAGGCAAGCCCTCCTAGTTGTGTACACACAGTCTCGTCACATAAAGTCCCATACACTGCACGTTGGTCCTGGGCAGCTGTGCCTATCACAGCAACAGGCAGAGGGACTCCAGGGAAAGAATGTGACCTTAGAGTGGGCAAGCCGAGCTTGGCTCTGGGCTCTGCTGAGCGTGAGTCATGGCTCAGTTCTATTTACTATGTGTCTTACCATGTTACTTAACTTCTCTGGGGATCAATTTCACATTTGTAAGATGGGGCAAAAGTAACAGCAGCAATAGCTGCTTACACTAAATCACAGGGTCACTGTATATACTCACTGAGATAGTATTTGTGAAAGTGCTTTACAGACCTTATGGCATTGCCCACATCTAGCAATAACTGAAGCACAAATACATTTCTAAATATTTACATATAGATTCAAAACGCTGTGTTGCAAAAACAGATTTAAATAATTGGAATAAGATAGAATGAGGACATTAAATTAAACATTTCATAGTAAAATTAATAATTAAGACTCTTCCATCTAATATGTCCTGAAGAGCCAACTGGTTCCCTTTGTGTTTTTTTAGAATGAGACCTATTCACAGTGGACAGTGGACACAGCACACTGTGTGACTGTGACGTACAGCACTTACCTAACCCTTTCATGGCCTTCCTCAGGGTCTGGGCATCTTCTGTGGCATTGAATCCTGAAGCAGCTTTGATGGTGCCTCCTTTGGTGGCCTGAACACACAGAAAGAGGTGACTGAGAGGCAGCATCTTACCGACATGGGGGCATCTCACTCAGTAAAATTTGCTGAGCACCTACCATGGACCAGACACTATTCTAGATGCTAGGAATACAACAGGGACCGTGAGACGAGGCTCTTGCTTTCATGGAGCTGATGTTCTAGTTGAGGGGGGTGGGGAGGGAAGGGCAGGCAGTAAACAAGCCAACAAAAAAATATTCCACCACGTGTCTCGTGGGGAGAAGTGTTATGGATCAGATAAGAGGTCTTGGAGGGGCCACTCTGCAGAGTGACATAGAGGCCGAGATCCCAACGACATGAAGCAGCTGACCATGCAAAGATCAGGGGCAAAGTGCTATAGGCAGAGGAAACAGCTAAGACAAAGGCCCTGAGGCTGGAACTAGCTTTTACGGGAGCAGCTGGACAGAGGCCAGGGTGGTTCAAGGTGGTGGGCAAAGAGCAGAGAGGTAAAATAAGTGATACAGCAACCTATGCAGTAATTTTGCTCCCACAACTCCCTCCCCTCCCACACAAAGGGAAGAAGAAAATCAAATCTGAATCTGATCAAGCCTCTAGAGTCAAATTCCAAAATACAGTAAATACCAGAGAAGAAAATATTAACCCATGCCACAAGGTTATAGATAAATTACAAGGGGATTAGAAAAGAGAGAGATAGGGAAGAATTACAGTTAAAAAGAGATTTGAAAGGCATATTAATAATCATAAGGGGTGAACTTTATTTGCATCCTGAATCAAACAGGAAAAAAAACGTATTTATGAGACAATTGGAAATTTGAACACTGAAAATATTGATGACATTAAGGAATCAATGTTAACATTTTTTAAGGTATGATAATGATACTGTGGTTCTATTTTATTTTTTTATAGGCTATAGCGAGAGTAAAGTTTAGTGGGGAGGAACACAGAAATCGGAGTGGGATAGATCTGAGTTTGAATCTTGGCTTCAATTCTTTCTAACTGTATGGACTAAGGGAAATTTCATTTTTCCCACCTATATTTTAAGAATAATGACATCAACAGGGTTGTTGTAATAATGAAGCAGGATAATATAGGAAAGCACTTAGCATAGAACCCAGCAAACAGTAAACTCTAAAACAAAATCTCAACCTCAGTGGCTATCATCACCATAATTAAATATGATTTCAGCAACATCTCCACAATAAACATAATTGTGAGATTCTTATATATGTATTCCTGTTAAAATCCCTAACGCAAGTCTATGGGATAATGCCAAAGCAAAACCCAGAATAAAACATTTGTACAAGGTGTCAAAAACCATGTAGATTAGATGTAAAGCTTTCTAATGATTTAACTTGTTCCAACGATGTAATATGGGTCATCTAAAGGCACGAGGAGTTTTATACACTAGGGAAGTTCTCTGGCAAGTCAGACTTGAGCTCTTTGAGCTGGTCCACCTTGGCCTGGCCCTCTCAGGCCCACTCTGGACCATATCAAGGCCATCCAGAAAGTGTGGGCCTTATCTGCTGAAAGACCAGACATTCACCTCATAATCATGATCAGCATCCAGCACTTGGTCATCATCCTCATACACCTGAGAGAGGAAAGTAGAAATCTATGACCTTATCTTTCTTGGATACTGCTATGGGTGGAATTGTACCCCTCTACCCCAAAAAGATATGTTAAAGTCCTAAGCCCCAGAATTTCAGAACGTGATCTTATTTGGAAACTAGAGGCCTGGTGCACAAAATCATGCACATGTGGGGTCTGGCTGGCCTGCCCCAATTGGGGCTGATCAGGCCAGGCTGGCTGGGGGGAGGGGCCGTGGGCAGCCCTACCCTCTGGTCGAACTCCTGTTGGAACTCCTGATCAAACTCCCAGTCGAGGGCACAATTTTACTGTAGAGGGTAGGGTCATTGTAGATGTAATTAATAAATTAAGATGGGGTCATACTGGAGTAGGTTGATTCTTTAATTCAATATGACTGGTGTCCTTATAAGAAACCAGCATGTGAAGACGATTAAGGCAGAGATGGGAGTTAGGCAGCTACAAGTCAAGGAACACCTAAAGATTGACAGTAAATCACCCCATAGGTTTTAGAGAGATCATGGCTGTACTAATCCTTGATTACGGACTTCTGGGCTCCAGAACTGTGGAAAAACAAAATTCTAGTATTTTAAGTCACCCAGGTCATAGTACTTTGTTATAGGAAATTAACACAGGCACTTCTTTTCTTCTATTATACACTAAGAGGCTAGATTATTATGATCTCTGAACGCATAATGATCTGGCCACTCAGAGTGTATGTGTGTGTGTGTGTGTGTGTGTGTGTGTGTGTGTGTGTGTATTAGAAGCCCTGTGCATGAATTCGTGCATGGGTGTGGTCTGGCCAGCCTGGCAGTGTGGAGGGGACATAGGTGGTTGGCCAGCCTACCTGCTGGTCAAACTCCTTGTTGACGGGACAATTTGCATATTAGCCTTTTATTATATAGGATATACACTGAGTGGCCAGATTATTATGCATTCAGAGATCATAATAATTTGGCCAATCAGTGTATATCGACTGTAATAAGCATATTTATAATTTGCTATCAAAATTCCAACATGGCCTAATTCAGCCTTGACCCTACCATGAGACAGCTTCCTGAGTTGAATGTTTCACAAGGTTCTTTTGGAACTCCAGTGTTGACAAAAAAATTGCATGGTACTCAAATACTACATTCAACTTTGAAGTAAAATGCATTACTAAAGGACTAAGAGATGAAAATTACTGTCTAACAAGATGAATCAATAGAGGGATTTGCAAACATGGTTCAGCTTATCAATTAGCATTCTTAGTGACTTTTTTCCAGGAAAAAGATAAGCTTGGGAAATCTGCTACTGTAACCTCTAAAATATTTGCATTGATTACATTTCAGGGCATAATGTACCATTATTCATTCTGGGAAGGCAGAGGATTCCACCCCAATAAAATTTCTTGTGATAGCAGACAAAGAAAACAGGAAGAATTGTGGGGGAGAATGACAAAAATGAATATCTAGAAATAGGTGTTATATCACAATCAATGAGATACTATTTGGTTATTGAAATGATAATAAAGATGATAAAAGTAAAAAGGATTGGAATGCAACATAATGAAATACTAATCAACAATAAAAAGCAATGGAAGAACAAATTGCTGATAGAGCACACAGATAAATTACAAAAAAATATAATGCTCAGCAATAGAAGCCAGATTCAAAAGAGTACATGCTCTATGTTTACATTTATGGGATGTTCTAAACAGGCAAAACAGTCACTATCTATGGTGATAACAATCAGAAAAATGGCTGCATTTCCGGTGTGGGATGAGGAGCAGAGTAGGGACCTGGAAGGGGCATGAATGAACTTCCTGGAGTGATAAAATGACCTATCGTGATAGAGAAATACATTACATGGTAGAAATATTTGTCAAAACTCATTTACCAGTAACCTTAAGGGCTCTGCATTTCCCTGTATGTAGATTAAACCTCTATAATTTTCTTAAATGCCTGAGTACAACAGATTTTAAAACACAGTTCCCTTTTAGAAATGTATCATATAATCATTGTCTAGATTTAGAAAATATTTTTTTAAATTTAAGAAGAAAACGAAAACATTCTACTTTCATCATCTAGATTAACTAATTTTAATAAAGTATAAACTGTAATATAAACATGTTAGCATTGGAAAAATAAGAGTAAATACATAATTATTTATGCTCTTATTACTACTGTTTAAAAACCATGATACATGTGAGTAGGGTCTAAAATAAAATGACAAAAAATAATTAGAAATTACAATATTGTGACTATTGAATGTTTTTCCTTTCCTTTAAATACTTCCTTCATCTCGCCCTAGCTGGTTTGGCTGAGTGGATAGAGCGTAGGCCTGTAGACTAAAAGGTCCTGCGTTCGATTTCAGTCAAGGGCACATGCCAGGGTTGCTGGCTTGATCCCCAATAAGGGGCATGTGGGAGGCAGTCAATCAATGATTCTCTCCCATCATTGATGTTTCTAGCTCTCTCTCCCTCTCTCTTACTCCCTGAGATCAGTAAAAATATATTTAAAAAAATTTTCCTCCATCTGTTCAATAAGTAACAGTCATGATGTGCAAACAGGCCGTAGTAGGAAAGATGAGAGGAACTGAGGTAATTTTTCTCGAGCAGAAAGCACATTAAAGGATCACTTGATTACAATCATCACCTGCAGAAAGGCTATGAACTTGTTAAGGACAGGAAGAGTGTCCCATTAATTTTGAGTGCCCAATATCTGGCACAAAGTAAGGGCACTGTAAACATTTACTTATTTATTTACTTATTTATTTATATCTTTATTGTTCAGTTTATTAATTACATTGTTTCCCCTTCTTTATCCCCCTATATCTCCCCTCCAACCTGTACCTATCTCACCCTCCACCGTCACCTCCCCCTCCCCACTGTCCTCTCCCATTGTTGCAAGATTTTTGTCCAATCTCTTGCTGTACTTCCCTTTTCTCCCCAAGAACTGTCAGTCCATTCCCTCTCTATGTCCATGTTTCTGTTATATTCACCAGTTTATCCTGTTCATCAGCCTATCAATTCACTTGATTTTTATGTTCCTTTGTTGATAGATGTGTATTTGTTGTTCATAATGTAAACATTTCTTAATAAATGTCTTACATGTCCAAGGAGAATCTATCAAGAAGGAATGAATTTTAAATGAAAGCATAAATGATTTGGAACAGACATGAGTAAGCTTTTGACTGCCAGGAATGATGAAGAAAATTCTGGAGTGTCTAACATGAAACATTTTTTAAATATTACTATTTGTTCAGGATAGCTCACAAGTCCATCTTCCTAAAGGAAGGCGTCCAGATCTGACAGGACCTCTCGTTCTCCCCAGGTATAAGATTCTACTTCTATTATTCTCTTCCCAAACAGCAGGGATCAGAACCACCTGCCTTTCAGAAACCGCATTTGGGTGGGAGATGGAGAGCAGATGGCCAGCCAGGAGTCTCAGTTTTCATCTCAGCATTGAACTTTATGGAATTCTCCAAGGGATCCAATTGCTCGCCTGTCCCAACGATCAGATAACCAAGCTCCCAGGAGTCCAGTCACAGCCAGAAGCAGGAGGCAGATGACAAGCCCATATGGCTGGATGCTGTCTTCTTGATGAGTCTGTAACCACGGGGTTACACCACAATGCGGCTGGCACTCATCCCCTGGGGTAGAATCTACGGGGTCTTCAGTTTTTCCTTTTTCTTTGCCTACATTTTCTGTAATGGCCTACAACTTGTTTCTGTATTTTAGGATGTTAGAAGGATTCAAAGGATTCTCTTTGAATTACTTTTCAGGGTCACGTTACTCACCACCTCTGAAAAAATTAAAATGGTGCTTAAAAAAAAGCAACTGCCTTGCGCTGGCTGATTTGGCTCAGTGGATAGAGCGTCGGCCTGCGGACTAAAGGGTCCCAGGTTCGATTCCTGTCAAGGGCACATGCCTGGGTTGTGGGCTTAATATCCAAGAGGGGGCATGCAGGAGGCAGCCGATCAATGATTCTCTCTCATTGTTGATGTTCCTATCTCTCCCTTTCCCTTCTCTCTGAAATCAATGAAAATATTATTTGCCTTTTCATTTCCTCCTCCCTGCCCTCTGTTGAGCAAACAACCCTCTGTAAAGTCAATAGCCACTGAGTAAGCATCCTGTACCTGTCTGCGGCTGGCACCAGGTGGGGCGAGGCACCCCACAACTTACCATGCTGTCAGGGTCAGAGTTCAGTCACCCAAGAGGAGTTCTTCTGTGATAAAAGCAAAGGGAAGATTACTGACGGTAAGGAAGTGCCATTAAAGTAATTAATCTGAACAATTTACAGTTTGCAAAAAGTTAAACCTTAGGGAAATAACACCCGATTTCATCAAAAGGCCAGCTATTGATTAGCCAGAGATACAAGGGCCAGGCTAATAATTAAAGAGAACCTATTTGAACAGGCAAGTTTATTATACCAGCAAAATAATTTCCTACCTGCTCTTCTGTTTGGAGATACACATTACAGAAATGATTCCTTTTTTGTTACAGTGAAGTACATAGCTTGTACTCCAGCAAAACCTAGATTCTGAACTGCATGTTCTAGTGCAGTGCTTGGCAAACTCATTCATCAACAGAGCCAAATATCAACAATAAAACATTGAAATTTCTTTTGAGAGCCAAAGTTTTTAAACTTAAACTTCTTCCTCTTCTAATGCTACTTTTTCAAAATAGACTTGCCCAGGCCGTGGTATTTTGTGGAAGAGCCACACTCAAGCAGCCAAAGAGCCGCATGTGGCTCGCGAGCCGCAGTTTGCTGACCATGGTTCTAGTTGACCAGAAGAGATGTCTCCTTGGTTGTTTGTGTTTTGTGTTTTGTGTGTGTGTGTGTGTGTGTGTGTGTGTGTGTGTGTTGTGTGTGTGTGTGTGTGTGTGTGTGTGTGTGTGTGTGTGTGTTTGTGTGTGTGTGTGTGTGTGTGATGACAGGCCAGTAGCCCAACCAACATTAGCTTCTTTTCATTTCCCAATGGCCACTTTCACTGCCACCAACTCGGGACTTCAAGGTGCTTCTTCCTTTAAGCTGCAGCTTAATACACACATTAGTTCTCTTCTGCAACCTCTGCTTCCCCAAGAAGACTTAAATCCTCTCTTATTCATCCAGTCATTCATTGTTGGCTAGGACCTTTGGGGTTCTCAGAGACAGGCTGGTCTCAAAGACAGGCTGGTCTCAGAGACAGGCTGGTCTCTGAGGGAGGCCAATTCCTGTTTCCATATCGAATTCCTATGGAAAAGGCTCCTTTCCTAAGCATTTAGTTAGATTCTTGATACTCAAAGAATGGACCCAGAACCAGAAGCATGGGTATCACCAGGGAGCTTGTTAAAAAAGCAAAATCTCAGGCCCTACCCCAGACCTAAGGCCAGAATCTGCATTTTAATAAGATTCCTTGAATATTTGTCTGCATAGTAGTTTGAAAAGCACTAGCCCAGGTTACCCTACCAATCAGCACTTTTCAATGATTCCCCGAATAACTAAATCCTCCTTAACCCACGTTACTACCAACAGAGCCACGTTCAGTCACATTCACTTTTCATCTCCGGCTCTCCTCAGGCTCTGCTCCGTCCTTCCTGGTGCCCATCACTCACTGCAGACTCACCTCCTCTGACACAGGGGATGCCTGCCTGAGGGGAATGCTAATGCGTTCTGGGGGACAGCCTGAGCAGTGTCTTCAGGGTAATGAGGAGATGAGGGGCTCAAGCAGAGGGCTCATTCCAGGGAAGGCTCAGAAATAAGGCTGGAAAAGCAGGCAGGAAACTGATTAGTGAGGGCCTATCTGAGGAATTGGACTTTATACTGTAGGTAATGGGGAAATTATGAAAAGGTTTTGGTTTTCATAGATAAACGACATAGTAAAAGACATACTTTATTTAGCAAGGGACTCTACTATAGGGTAGCCTGGAGAGAGACAAGGGGTCAGGGAGGCTTGAGATATTACTACAGGTGCAGACAGACAGAGGCAAAGACCTGGGTAGGTGTGGCACCAGGAAGAAGGTACACATAAGAGATGAGGAAGGAGGACCATGTTGGGTTTAGTGGCTTGTGAAACATAGATCTATTCATTCATTCTATCACCAAATATTCATAAAGCACCTCCACATTCCAGGCACTGTTGTAGTTGATAGAGATAACTCAGTGACAAAGAACCTGCCTTCCAGGAGCTCACAGTCTACCCGTGGAGATAAACAACAAATAAACAAATGAGTAAATAAGGTAATTTCAGATACCAGTAAGATGGAAATACAACAGGTTTGTGGTATGGAGGAGGGAACAGCTCATGGGCCAAATCCTGTTTTTTTGTATAGCCTAAGAGCTAAGAAGGGTTTTTACATTTTCAATAATTGATTTTAAAAACTCAAAAGAAGATTTCATGAGGTGTGAAGATTATACGAAACTCAATGTTCAGTGTTCATCAGTGAAGACTTATTGGAGCACTGTCACATCCATGGACAGTTCTGTCAAGGAGATAACATTGAGCTAAGACTTAATTAAGAAGGGGAGAACCAAGATGGCGTCATAGGTAAGCACCTATTTTGCTGCCCACACAACAATTCTGAAACTACAACTTAACAACGGAACAAACATCATCCAGAATCACCGGAAAGCTGGCTGAGGGAAAATTCCACAGATAAAAGTAAAGGTGGGACGTGGTGACTCAGGAGGAGCAGCGGTGCGCAGCTTTGAGGTTTGGAGCGCGAGCGAGTGGTGAGGGACGGGCGGCAGCAAGCCCGGCTGGTTTTCTCCAGCAGGGAGGGCGGAGGCCTCCCACAGCACCGACCCCCCAGTTCCAGGCGAGGTCCCAGGTCGGGGAAAGGAAGACCCCGGGCGTGGCTGAGGTCTGCGAGTTTGGGGAGAGTGCGCGCGTAAATTGGAACAGCAGTTCCTGGAGTGCACAACCGGGCAGAAAACGCGTGACTTGCTCACTCTCTCGGAGACCACCGGACTGCTTTGTTTTACAACCCTGAGTGAGACTTTCCCTGTGCACTCATTTGGGGAGAGGCAGAGTTGTCTGGCAACAGGGAGACCAGCAGTGGATTTCCATTACCACCCAACACTGAGACCCGCGAGCCGCATAGCTAAGCTGACGCCGTGAGCCCCATAGACACTGACGCTGCGCGCCGCATAGGGCGGAGCTAAGGCTGATGCCACGCTGCATAAGGAAGCTGAGCCACTGTTCCTTAGAGGACACCTATCACACACCGCTAAGGGACTAACCCAGGAAAGCAACCACAATGCAGAGAAAAGGAAAGAACTCAGCTGTGAAAGAAATGGAGGAAAAAAGACGACTAGACATAGAGTTCAAAACCACAGTAATTAGGTTTATGAAGAGGCTACTAGAAAAGGCCGAGGAACTTAATGAGAACTATGAGGAAATAAACAACACCTACAAGGAAATGAACACCTACAAGGATATGAAAAAAGACCAGCTGGAAATTAAGCATACACTGACTGAAACAAAAAATGTTATACAAAGACCTAAAAGCAGCCCAGATGACCACAAAAACCAAGTCAAAGATCAGAAATACAAAGAAGCAAAATCCACTCAGCCGGAAAAGCAAGAAGCCAAAAGAGTCCAAAAAATTGAAGATAGTATAAGGGGCCTCTGGGACAACCTCAAGCATACCAACATCAGAATTATTGGGGTGCCATAAAAAGAGAGAGAGCAAGATAATGAAAACCTACTAGAAGAAATAGTGACTGAAAACTTCCCCCACCTGGTGAAAGAAATTGACTTGAAAATCCAAGAAGTGCACAGAACCCCAAATTATAGGAATCTAAAGAGGACCACACCAAGACACATCATAATTAAAATGCCAAGAGCAAAAGATAAAGAGAGAATATTAAAAGCAGCAAGAGAAAAACAGTCAGTTACCTATAAGGGAGCACCCATACTATTGTCTGCAGATTTCTCAACAGAAACGATGCAGGCCAGACTGGAGTGGCAAGAAATATTCACAGTGATGAACAGCAAGAATCTACAACCAAGATTGCTCTATCCAGCAAAGCTGTCATTCAGAATTGAAGATCAGATAAAGTGCTTCGCAGATAAGAAAAAGCTAAAGGAGTTCATCACTGCCAAACCAATACTATATGAAATGCTGAAAGATATTGTTTAAGAAGAGGAAGAAGAAAAAGGTAAAAATATACATTATGAACAACAAATACACATCTATCAACAAATGAATCTAAAAATCAAGTGAATTAACAACTTGATGAACAGGATAAAATGGGGAATAGAACAGAATCATGGACATAGAGAGGGAATGGACTGATAATTCTTGGTAAGAAAAAGGGTGTGGGAAGTACAGCAAGAGACTGGACAAAAATCATGCAACTATGGGAGAGGACAGTGGTGGGGAGGTAAGGGCGGAGAGTGGGATGGGTACTGGGTGGAGGGGAGCTATTGGGGGGAAATGTAATTAATAGACTGAACAATAAAGAAAAAAAAAGACTTAATTAAGAAGGGGCAAGCCATCCAAAGTTCTAGAGAGGGAGGAGTTAGTGCAAAGGCCCGGAGGCAAGAATAAACTTACTGTGTTTGAGGAATGGTCAAAAGCTTCAAGAACCAGGGGCAGCCCTGCCGGTGTGGCTCAGTGGTTGAGCACCAACCCCTGAACAAACAGGTCACCTGCTCCAATCCCAGTAAGGGCACATACCTAGGTTGCTGGCAAGATCCCTGGTGGGGGCATGCAGGAGGTGGTCGATCAATGTTTCTACCTCTCTATCCCTCTCCCTTCCTCTCTCTCTAAAATCGATTAAATAAAATATTAAAAATAAAAGAAAAAGGGGCAGAGTGGCATGAAATGGGGATGGAGTAGGGCCAAGACCATCTATGGAGGCAGGAAGAGGTGTCTCTCACGTTTGCCCAGAATGTGCCAGGGTGAGCCGAGAGCAAGGCTTTCTGAGGCTTTCATGGGCTTTAGCCATCTTTTATCTAGAGCAGGGGGAGGGGATGTTTTCCCTGCCAACGGCCATCTTGATATATAACATCATTAGCGGGTCATACAACATTATTAACTTAAAAATTAGCCTGCTCTATTTGGTCAAACATTTAATTAACTCACCCCTAATGCCTTGGTAGGGCCAGACCAAATGATTTTTTTAAAAATATATTTTATTGATTTTTTACAGAGTGGAAGGGAGAGGGATAGAAAGTCAGAAACATCGATGAGAGAGAAACATCGATCAGCTGCCTCTTGCACGCCCCCTACTGGGGATGTGCCCGCAGCAAAGGTACATGCCCCCGACCGGAATCGAACCCGGGACCCTCCAGTCCGCAGTCCGACGCTCTATCCACTGAGCCAAACCGGTCTCGGCCAGACCAAATGATCTTGAGGGTCTTATATGGCCCATGAGCTGGATGTTCCCCACCCCTGATCCAGAGGCCCTGTTTCATCTCATATAAATTATCAACGCTCCCACGTTCATCATTAATATAATTAAAATGTGAGTTGGATTGGACTGCTGCTGATTGGTTGACAGCCTGGCAGACACCGCTTTTAGGAGCAAGGACTCTCCCTTTGCTTCCACGTGGTTTTGGACTAGATGACAATGAGTGAAGGGGCAGAAGCCAGACTTTCACACAGCTTGTCCCTTTCAGTCCTTTGGTCCACGTCAAGAGGTGGAAAGACTGTTTGAGCAAAGCCTTCTGGAGATGACTGAGGGCTATTACTCAATGAGCTGGAAATATTTTACTAAAGGAAAAAAATGTACCGTACTTGAACATAGGGTACTTTTAGTCAATTTATTTTAAAACTTGGACAGCACACAGCATAAGCCCATTTATAGAGAGACAGCTGTTGTGCATTTATTACTTACTAGTACCAAAATAGCTTCTAAGTAGATTAGAGAAATTAATGTAGAAAAGGTGCTCCTTGGTTCTTTCATTAGATATCAGATAATCCATGTAAAATTAATCCATGCTAATGCTTACTAGCATAATATCTGGTACCCAGTAAGGTCTCGGTAATGCTTGGCAAGGATAGGGGAGGAGTGGAAAGAGGGGGAGGAACCCCACACACCCTCCTCCCAATACAGAATTGCAGTAGGCCTCTTCTTAACCCCACAAAATGACCAGCCCCCAAAGGACGAAAGGCCCTTCTCTCTGGGAGCTCACTTATAAGTCCTCCCATATTTCCCATCACCCTGCAGAGCCAAGGATTCTTCACAGGAATCCTTTTCTGCCTCAGCTTCCTTGATTCATTCGTTCTCTCTCTCTCTCTCTCTCTCTCTCTCTCTCTCTCTCTCTCTCTCTCTCAAGGCCAGCTTGCAGTTCCATAAACTGAACAATGTGACCAAGTTCACAAAGACTTAGACTTTGTGTCGGGGTTTGGAAAACTCCTTTGCTGCTCACAGGTGGAGCAAAATATTGAACAACTGTGACTCAGCCTTGATACCTGTAAAACACACACACTCAGGACGGGGCATGGTTCAAATGACCCTAAAAACACCGGCTTCTTCAAGGAGGAAAGATGAAGACTGAAGGGACCATATGTTTATGACAACTAAAAAAAAAAAACAAAACCCTAAGTGGTGGGCAGGATGTGGGTGGGAAACTGTAACTTCTTTACAATATGGAATTCTGCCATGAGGTTCATAGCAGGGCTCCTGAAGATTTTAAGACATTGCTTTAGGGCAAACGGAAAGAAAGCGAGGGACTAAACATAAGAAACGTATTCCAATAGCAGTTACATAAGGAAATAATGTGCTGTAAGTTCAACCTATTCCAGGCAAGATTACAAAAATTTGCAGAGATAATTTATGATGGATTCATAATAAAAAATTTAGTATGTGGAGAGCACATCCATATTGTTTTCAGGTTGAATGTCTAGAAGGATAATTATTACACCATCCAACAAACTGCCCACCGGTGTCACTGCCGGAAATTGAAAGCTGACTGCTGACTCAAGTAGAGAGTTTCTTCTGTCCTTTAGGCAGATGGCAGGTCTATGGAACAAGAACCTCAGATTTCAAGTAATCCTTCAGTGGGCCTTACTGTGTGGTGCCTTCCTCCCCACATACCCCAAAATTGGAAAGCAGGCAAATTATATTGTTCCCTGAGCCATAAATGAGTAAAACCAGCAAATAAACATCAAAACAAAGATATACAAACTGATTTCAATGAGAAAGAATGGCTCCTGAACAGAAGTTCACTTGCTGAAAAGTATTAGCATATTTAAAGAAAAACTGTTTCCATTGCAATGCAAGCACCACACAAAAATCCTGAGAGGCTTACTCTGAAATATTATTCAAAGCCCAGTCCTAAGGAAACAGTGGCTTAGTCCCAGGATCTAATCCAGAGTCAGGTATTTCCCCACCGTGAACATGAATTTTATCCATCTAAAACCCTTTGTTCTACTTCCATGGTTGCCAAGCAACCTCTCGACTAGAGTTTGGCTTCCCAGGTGTACCTGTCTACAAAGTACTGGAGCATAAGGCTTTTTATCTAAGTAAAAATTGCATTTCTCAATGTATATAAATAAACTAGCAGTGTGTCTGTTTGTGTATAAATGCATGTGTGCGTGCGTGCGTGTGTGTGTGTGTGTGTGTGTGTGTGTGTGTGTGAGAGAGTGAGAGAGAGAGAGATAAGAATGTAAATATAAACCTGTCCCTAAGAGATAGACCCCTTCTTGATGTGCTGATGAATACAACTTCCCTCGTCCTGCTGGATATGGCAACATGATGAATTCACCCCAGTAGTGGATGCTATCTTTGCGATCCCAACCACCTTGGTGGCCTGATTCAGATTCATAAGATTGACCCACATCCCAGAACGGGGAACCAGAACAGTCATTCTGAAGGGATTTGCTGTCCTTGTGGCACATTCTGACTGAGTCCCTCTCTCCCTCCCGGGAGATCACATGTGCGTGAGTCATTCACCATTTTTCTTTGGTACATGGTTTCACTTTACAACCCAGGAGATGACAAATTTATACTTCCAGTCTGTAGAATTGTGGAGGGTGTGACTGGGCCCCACCCAAACATGAAGACTTTCAAATTGTCTATGTAATAGGAAAATGGAAGCAACTCTTTTTTCCTTGGAACTTAAGATCCTTCTAAAAGTAAAGGAACTTGAAGAGCTGGGGTTTGAGTCTGGAGAAATAAGAGCCAAACAAAGACAAAATGTGTGAGCTAAATCAAAGCACACAAATTTGGAAACCTGCCTAAGTATTCTTAGGAAAGAATCCAATCCAACCCAGCACCTGGCAAGTAACTTACTGACAGACTTTTGTCTAAGTTTTAGCTACTTATTCACAGCAGTCTATTAAAGTTTCTATTCTACTCCAATGATTCCTGTGTCTAAAAAGCAGGGGGAAGGAAGGAAGAAACATCTATTAAATACTCCTCTGCATTATCTTACTAATCTACTCAATAACCTTTGGAGACATTAAGATTACAAAAATAAAAAGAGCACTGAGGTGGCCTACACAATTGTTGGGAGAGTTGGTTGGGTACTGTTCTTTGTTCAATGCCTGCCTTGCTCAAGGTCTTTTTACTTTACATAATACCTCAGTTTCCCCAGACAGAAATTTCTAGTAGGGCACAAGCCAAAGCATATTCTAATAAGCTTTATAAATATACTAGAGGCCCAACGCATGAAGGAAGATTTGTGTGAGAATAGGCTTTCCTTCCCCTGGCTGCCAGCACCAACTTTGCTCCTGCTGGAGCCACCTTCCCGCCTCATACTTTGTTGTGCTAATTTGCATATTCACTCCTTATTGGCTGTGGGCGCCACCATCTTTGTCATGGAGTTATGGTCAATTTGCATATTCCATCTTTATTAGATAGAATGGCTTCCCTATCCTGTTTCTCTGGGTACTGAATTCAGCTTACATAGTTTAATGCTTGAAATTTTTCACAAGTGGTTTTCTTTTCTTTTTCTTTTTTTTGGGGGGGAAGGGGTAATCATCACCCGATAATATTTTTCTATTTATTTTTTAAAATATATTTTTATTGATTTCAAAGAGGAAGGGAGAGGGAGAGAGAGATAGAAACATCAATGATGAGAATCATTGATTAGCTGCCTCCTGCACACCCACTACTGGGGATCAAGCCCACAACCCAGGCATGTGCCCTTGACCAGAATTGAACCTGGGACTTTTCAGTCCACAGGCCCATGCTCTATCTACTGAGCCAAACCAGCTAGGGCCCGAGGATTTTCCATTGATTATTTTTAGAAATAGTGGAAAGAGGAGCAATAAAGAAACATCGATGTTAGAGAGACATTGATTTGTTGCCTCCTGCACTGGTCCCAACTAGGCCCAGAGATGGAGCCTGCAAACGAAGTATGTGCCCTTAACCGAAATTGAACTCAGTCTGCTGGCCAACGCTCTATCCACTGAGCCAAACAAACTAGGGCTGGTTTTCTTCCGTTAGCTGAGTGACTCCTAGTACAATCTGTGAACTGGAGACCTCGGAAATTCTAGTGGGCTGGGTTTTTGTTGGTGTCTGTGTTTTTGAACTGTTCTGCCTTTTAACTGCAGACAAACTGGATTCCCCTCCTCCCACGCCAGTGACCATAGAAACAAGAAGCTGATGTGCTGATGATGCTGATGATTGCTCACAGTCATGAGACTGATATGATAGTTTCACTGATGTTTCATGTTCATTCATTCAGCAAGCATTATCTTAATGCCTGTCCATGCCTGGTACCATTCTGGCACTAAAAGGCACACTTCAATTTCCACCTGTATCCCCTTCATATAGAAAATTATCCCATATGCCTTCTCGGTTCAAGAGTATCCTGACCAGTTTGGCTCAGTGGATAGAGCGTCGGCCTGCGGACTGAAGGGTCCCAGTTTCAATTTCGGTCAAGGGCACGTACCTTAGTTGCGAGCACATCCCCAGTAGGGGGTGTGCAGGAGGCAGCTGATTAATGTTTCTCTCTCATCGATGTTTCTAACTCTCTTTCCCTCTTCCTTTCTCTCTGTAAAAAATCAATTAAAAATATTTTAAAACAGTAGCCTATTGTTTACAAAGAAGCTATTCTTGAACCAAAAGGGCATATGGGATAATTTTCTGGAGGCTGTTGGGATGACTCTGTCGAATTTCCTCCCCACTGCAAGGAAGTTCTCTCTACAGCCTTTCTGAATGGTTATCTCCCAGCCTCCAGTCATTCTCCCTCTGGTCATGGGGCTCACTCCTCCACAGGACAGGCCCGGCCACTGCTTAGTGGTTCAGCATCAGGAAAGCCAATCTTGTATTATTTGTTCTGTTCTCTGCAGCTAGTAACAAAGGAGTTACTATATTAATATATAATAATATTATCCAGTATGCATCAATAGCAAGTGATAAAAAGAACTACCAGAAATAGCTCTTCTAGCTTTTGCTCTGAGCCAAAAACATTACAGGCTTTCCTTCAAAGCTATACGTTCGGCACAGCTATGACATGTTTTCCCGAGCTCTTGGTGGCAGTGCCCCTTTAGACTTAACACACACTGTGCTTTTGATCACAGAGTTGACAATGAGACATGCCAGTAAGCCAGGACAAGTGGAACAGGGAAACTGAGACAGATAACTGAACGAACTGGCAGAGCAATTTACAGCAGACACACAAGGTCACCTCCCTAGAAACAGGATGCCTCAGTCCAGATCCAGAAAAGCAGCAAACCAACGGGGCAACACCAGTACCTGCTGCAATGACTAATGTCTCCCTGTCCTGACACTGAGCAGTCAGTGAAGACCACAACCCTGAAGGAGCACACCTAGAAAACTGATCAATAGTCTGTTGAAACCCTCCCCTGAGAACTCCCCTAAGATTCCTGCCTGTGAGAGAGCTAACAGCCTCAGACAAAGGACTCAGCGAGCCTTCTCCTTCCCAAGGAGCACACCCATCCGGGCCTCCCGCCTTCTTCCCCCACAGACTTGTAACTCCTAAACTCTGAGGCTTGCAACCAGGTCAGCAGTGGGCAGCAGCAGTTCATCCCAGACAAACCCTGAACCTGTCCTCAAGTTGCCCCCCCCCCCCCGCCCCGCCCCACCCGCCCCTTTTCTCTGACTTCCTAGTGAGCCAAAGCAGACCAGCCTGGGCTCATTTCCGCAGTCCTTTCTTGTTTCACTGTCCCCAGCGTTAATAAACATCCTCTAAAATTCACCTGGCCTTGCCATAGCTGGTTTGGCTCAGTGGATAGAGCGTTCGATTTCGGTCAAGGGCACATGCTCAGATTACAGGCTTGATCCCCAGTAGGGCGTGTGCAGGAGGCAGCTAATCAATGAATCTCTCTCATCATTGATGTTTCTATCTCTCTCTCTCTCCCTTTCTCTCTGAAATTAATAAAAATATATTTTAATAAAATAAAACAAAACTCACCTGGACTCACACTGTGAAATTTGTGCTGGACGACACTACTGGCTGTCCCTAGGCAGACCTGTTCAGGGCCAGGTCCCCTTTCCAATAAGAATGAGATCAAAATGTCAAGCTAACCACAGGTAAGAGAGCAATCCCAAGGCTGAGATGTAAGTACACAAAGAAAGCGGGAGTAGAAATTGGGGTGGGGGGGAATGCTTGCCCCCTTATAGAGATGATTTCTGCCAGTGCTGGATTATCAGGCAGGGAAGGCTTGATACAGTGTCTAGCCCACCCCTTCATTTTGTAGACAGAAAACAGCCCGAGACCACTTTCTGAGTAACGAGCATGCTAAGTAACGCGTTGGGCTCACTCATCAGACCCGAGGTCTGGCAGGTGGACAGCACCTGTGCCCGCTAAGACGTGCCATCCTTCTGATGAGAAACAGCTCACCAGGAGGTCCCGACCTGAGCTGGAGGAGCCAACTTCACCGCCGACTTGCTAATTTTCCATGACGGCCATTCAGGCGGGACTTCCTACTTGAAAGACCACACCATCCTAACAGAGTGGCAGGAGTCCGAGCCCAATCACCTGGGTCTGTAAACCTCCCATACCCAAGTTATTTCTTTGAACTTCAATTTCCACATTGATCACATGGAATTAGTAGCAATGCTTTTAGGGTTGTTGCAAAGATTAATCAAATTATTATATCAGAAAGGTACAATTAAAAGTACAATTTATGTACTCAACAAACATTAGCTATTCTTTTTATTACTCTGCTCTCCAAGTATCTCCCAGTATCTTTATATTCTAGTGAGCTGTTCAGTGAGCTAAGGTGGGGGCTATCAACTTGACTCATATTAAAAACATCTGTGGTGTAGAGTTCAAGCTTTCACATCGACCAGCAAGTCAAACCAGATTTCCCTTTGGCCACCAAATCAATGAGGCCGTGTGTGTGTGTGTGTGTGTGTGTGTGTGTGTGTGTGTGTGTGTGTGTTTCCTCTGGTATAATTATTGTCCTCACAGTTGTCTGAATTCTAAGACAGCACTTCCATGGACTCTGCTCATCAGATACCATCCTGGGCCCCCCAACTTTCCTGCTTTTAATTCTTTTTGTTTGTTTGTTAATCCTCAACTGAGGACATTTTCCCCCCATTAATTCCCAGATAGAGTGGAAGGGAGGGGGAGAGACAGAGAAACACTGATCTGAAAGAAACACACCAATTGGCTGTCTCTCGCACATGCCCGGACCAGGGCTGGGGGACAGACTGCAACTGAAGTATGCACTCTTGATGGGAACTGAAACCGAACCGAACCCGAGACCCTACAGCCTGAGGGCTGACGCACTGACCACTGAGCCAAACCAGCAAGGGCCCCCGCTTCGAATTCTTAACAGGACCTTACACACAGTGCACCAGCAAGAAATGCTTGCTGACTGACTGATCTAGCTGCTCCTGCAGCCAGGGGACCACCTTGGCTCCTTGGGCTTCCTGAAGGCCTGGTCTCCAAGAAAACCCCACAGCCCTTTTCAGCTCTTCCCAGTCTCCTCCTCTCATCTTGTTTCTGAGCCCCACGGTATTCACTAAAGAAGCATTAGCATAGTTTCGATTATGCTAGTCTCACTGGGGTTTATTGTATTCTCTAGCTTGAGGTAGGCAAGGATTTCTGAAGACACAAAGGAGTACTAGCCATTAGAGACAATATTGATAAATAAACATTATTCTGAATAAATGAAGCCAAACAAAGTTTTATATGAAATTCCAGAACAAGCAAAGCTTATAAATACTGCCTGGCTGGCAGGGCTCAGTGTCGAGCATAGACCTGTGGAACAGGAGATCGAGGTTCTATTCCCCAGGCAGGGCACAGCTGGGTTGTGGGTTTGATCCCCAGTGCGGGGCATGCAGGAAGCAGCTGATCAATGGTTCTCCCTCATCACTGATCTCTCTCTCTCTCTCTCTCTCTCTCTCTCTCTCTCTCTCTTCCTCTCCCTTTCTCTCTGAAATCAATAAAAAATATATTTTAGAAAAAGCTTATATATACTGCTATATATACTGCAATAAGCACAAAAATGGTTGCCTGGGGCCAGGGAGTGGTGTGGTGGTGAGGCAGAGGGGATACTAACCACAGAGGAGCATGAGAGAAGGAACGTTAGGGAGTAATAGAAATGTTCCTTATCTTGATTGGGGTAGTAGTATTCAGATGTATACATTTGTCAAAACTCACCGCACACCTAATAGGATGGTTTCTAGAAAACAAAACAGAAAATAAGCGTTAGTGAAGGTGTGGAAAAACTGGACCCCATGTATAAAATGGTACGGCCACTGTGGAAAACAGCATGGTGGTTCCTCAAAAAGTTAAACATAGACTGGCCAATGCAGCTCAGTTGGCTGGGCATCACCCCATGCACTGAAAGGTCGCCAGTTCCTTTCCCAGTCAGGGCACATGCTCGGTTTCGGCTTGATCCTTGGCTAGAGGGCATGCAGGAGGTAGTCGATTAATGTTTCACTTTCACATTGATATCTCTCTCTTTCTCTCTCCCTTCATCTCTCTCTCTCAAAGTCAATACAAATTATTTTGAAAAAAATTATTTAAAAAAATGTAAAAACAGAATAATTACTATATGATCCAGCAATTCCAGTTCTTGGACAGAAATATCTATACACCCATGTTCACAGCAGCCTTATTTGCAATAGCCAAAGAATGGAAGCAACCCATGTGTCAATTGACGAATTAATGGATAAACAAAATGTGGTACATTCATACATGGATATATTAGCCTTAAAAAGGAAGGAATTTAAAAATATATTTTTATTGATTTCAAACAGAGGAAAAGAGAGAAACATCAACGATGAGAGAGAATCACTGATCGGCTGCCTCCTGCAGGCCCCCCACTGGGTACCAAGCCTGCAACCCTGGCACGTGCCCTGACAGGGAATCAAACTCTGACCTCCTGGTTCATGGCTCAGCCACTGCTCAGCCACTGAGCCACACCGGCTGGGAAAGGGGAGAACTGTGACACATGCTACAACATGGATGGACCTTGAGGACATGATGCTAAGTGAGATACGGAGAGTAGCCAAATTCATAAAATAGAAAGCAGAATGGCAGTGGCAGGGGATGGAAAAAGGGGCTTAATATGGAGTTATATAGTTTAACAGGTAGAGTTTCTATTTCATAAGATGAATTCTGTGGGTGGATGTTGGTGATGATTGCACAACAATGTAAATGTACTTAAAAATAATTACTGTACACCTAATACTTAAGAACTGTACACTTTAAAATAGTCAGTGTGGTAAATCTTATATGTATTTTACTGAAATCTGTAAAAGTAATTTTAAGATTGTAAACTCTTTTTTAAAATGCTGATCAAACTACTAACAATGTGTGTATTTTATTGTATGTGGATTATGCCTCATAAACAGAGGCCAAGGCCTCAGCTTTGTAGGGTGACAGTGGCCTCTCAGGGGAAGCATGCTGCTGTAATCCTTCACTTAGCAATATCTACTCTAAGGTAAAAATCTAACTCAGTGGAGAATCTAAAATTCCATACATCTTTTGCACAGCATCCTAGGTAAAATCATATGTTTTCAGGTATAACAATTATTCAAAGAAAAAAATGTCCAGCATAGTTAGTCTTTCATCTTGTTTCCTGATTCATTTCCAGAGTTATTTTAGAATCAAGGGTCACTTAATGCCATGTTCTTTCTTCAGAAATACCATAAGTAAATTACTCTAGGCAAGTAAGAATTGAATGCAGGGATCACAGTTGATCATAAGCTACTGGCATTGATCTCCAATTCTTGTCCATTCTACTACCAGGAACTCTCATAGGTCCAACTGCACTTGCATCACCCCTGACCTGTCCCTATGAGTCACAAACTTCAGGCTACCATATCCTGAGGCTCAAACCCCAAGTTTGATAGCTTCTCTTGTCTCAGCAATCAGAAGCCTCAGGGGCAAAACAAAAGGAGCGCCTTAGATGGATCAACTGAGTTAAGGAAGTGTGAGGTGGACCTATTAGTGACTCTACTCGCCCCTAAACCAGCCAAGAGGTGTTGAGGTAGATACCATGGTGGTAGAATGGATGCCGAAGCATAACTACGTGTTTGCTTTTTGTATTCAAACAATTTTCTAATCAGAAAGAAAAAGAACCTTGAATGTAACACCGGGTCTTTTCTCTTATAATCTTTCCCAAAGAAACTAAAATCCACTGCATCTTTATTTACAAAATCCTCGTGATGCAGAAAGGGAAGAGACAGACTAGACCCTTAGAGAAAACTGAAGTATAGTCGTCTTCCCTTACCCGAGGTTTCGCTTTCTGCGGTTTCAATTAGCCATGGTTAACCACAGTCCAAAAACACTGAATGGAAAACTCCAGAAATAAACAATTAATAAGTTTTAAATGTCGTGCTGTTCTGAGTAGCACGATGAAATCTCGCACTTGTCCCATTCTGTTCCACTCAGGACGGGACTCACCCCCACGTCCAGCCATATCCATGCTGTTTACACTACCTGCCTGTTAGTCACTTATTTGCTCTCTTGGTTATAAGAGGCAGAGCACATTCAGTATGTTATAACTGATTTTATTACAGTATGTTTTTATAATTGATCTGTTTTATTAGTTATTGCTATTAATCTCTTACCATGTCTAATTTATAAATGAAACCTTATTATAGATGTGTCTGTATCGGAAAATCCAGTATACGTGAGACTCAGTACTATCTGCAGTTTTAAGCATCACTGGGGTTCTTGGAACGAATCCCCAGTGTATCAGGGGAGTGACTGCCCAGGAGGGAAGGGATTTGCAGTGAGTCAGTGAGAAAGGCAGACATGCCGCCAGGCTTCCTGCTGTCCTGCTGGCTCTTATTTGCCTATAGGTAAGAAAACAGGTATTATGCAGTCCAATCATTTCCCTACCAACACCACTTCCGTTTGCCCCCAAGGGACGCAAACACTGCCCAGATGGATAGGAAAAGCAGCTGAATTTTCCTTCATAGATTTTCCTGCAGTGGGCCAGGGCAGCCTTAGAGATCTGGGAGTGAGCTAAGAATAAGCACTGCTCTGAAGTGTTCCATTTTATTCTGATGCCTCCTATGCCCTACAAATCTAGCGTTGTGGGCAGCTTCCCCTGCCCTGGTGCAGCCACTCCTGCAGTGGGCCAGGTCAGGGTTCTATTTCCAGATTTTTCCAGAATCCAAGTTGGCCCTGGCAGAAGAAGACAAACACAGGATTGTTAAAAATCTTCCACAAGGGTTTCTGATTCACATAAGGAACTTGCTATTTCTGACAACGCCTCTCCCAAATTCTCATTAAAAACCTCACGAAGGCCTGGCCAGTGTGACTCATGGATTGAGCGTCCTTCCTTGACCCAAAGAGGCGACGGTTCGATTCCCTGTCTGGGCACATGCCCAGGTTGTGGCTCTTTCCCCGGTGGGAGCGTGCAAAAGGCAGCCGATCGATGTTTCTCTCTCTCTCCCTCTCCCTCACTCTCTTTCTAAAATCAATAAAAATGTATTTTTTAAAAACCTCATGAAGGTATGGGAGGACAAAACTCCGGACACAACCAAAAACACTAGGACTGACATGAGATAAGTCAGGAGACGAGAGGAACTGAATTTAACTTAAGGCAGATGGAGTGTGTAGAGGTGGAGTAGATGCTGAAGCATAATTGCATGTTGGCTCTTTATATTCGAATGAGAAGGTATATGATCACACATTAATTTTTGAAGGTGGAAAATCTGGTAACTATACATTCTTCCTCTCTGTTTTATTCTTCTTCTCTACAATGTTAAAATGGACAGGTGATATTGGTAACTCTTTTCCTGTGTATTTTTTCAGAAGTATTTAATGTATTAACAAGTATATAAGAATATAGATGGCCTCTGTCATTCTTAACTACAGAAATGCTAGCTTACCATGAAAACCTATATTTTGCTTTTGAAAGAAAAAAAGTATCTTTGATATTATTTTATATCAATTTCTATCAATCTGCATTACTTTTTTTTTAAAGCCTCACCCAAGGATATTTATTTAAAAATATATTTCATTGATTTTTTACAGAGAGCAATTCTTAACTTAATGTCTATATACCTGCTAGGTGTCCATGACTGGGCTTAGACGGGTGTCTGTAAACCCCTTGAAACTGTACGGAAAATGTCAAATGTGTTTTCTCGAGGCAGTATTCATGGCTTTAATCAAGCGGTCTGTGACTCTAACAAGAATAAGAACCACTGAGTCAACAAGTCCTTGTACAGCATCCATAAGCAACTGTAGCAGAATTGAAGCTAAGCAACAACATGGATGGAGATGGAGAGCATCAGGCTAAGTGAAATAAACCAAGCAGAGAAAGATAATTATCACATGATCTCACTCATTTGTGGAATATAATG
Source organism: Antrozous pallidus (assembly GCA_027563665.1). Classification (NCBI taxonomy): domain Eukaryota; kingdom Metazoa; phylum Chordata; class Mammalia; order Chiroptera; family Vespertilionidae; genus Antrozous; species Antrozous pallidus. The sequence goes on from CM050523.1 coordinate 29,464,535, forward strand.
AACATGAACTGATGAACAAAAATAGGTCCAGAGACAGAGAAACACCAATCAGAACATCAAACCTCAGGGAAGGTAGGGGATGGCGGGGGTATAAGGGGGAAGAGATCAACCAAAGGACTTATATGCAGGCATATAAGCCTAATCAATGGACACAGACAACAGGGGGATGGGGCATGAATGGGAGGTGTGGGGTAATGAGAGAATAAGGACACATATGTAATATCTTAATTAATAAAAATTTAAAAAATTAATAAAATAAAATAAAATGAGAAAAAAAAGGAGAAGAAGTTGAAGCTAAGCAAGGCCCAGGAAATGTTTTCCTGAGCTCCCTGGAGAAGTGAGAGGGAGGATGCTTGAGGTTGATTTTTACCACTGAGCTTGGGCCTCCTCCAAGGAAGATGGCTCGTAAATGAGGAACCTTGCCCCCACTCAACACAGGCCCCTCTACATTACTTTCTGATAATAACTTACTATTACCTCTTAGAAGTGGAAAGGTGAGTGCCCTAAACCAGAGTTTCGAATCCATAGTGATTCTTTGGCCATTCATGGGGATCTCTGCTCTGTGACAAGTCAGGCTACTCATGCTGCCTTATGTGTAGGCCATAAAGGGTTAGGCAGAAAGTTTAAGGTCTTTTCCAGAGTAATTTACATTCTGCCATTTAGCTGCAATTTATCTCTGCTGCTGATTATAGGTAAGAGATTCACTGTGGTACTCATGTCTAGCAGTCCAGACCAAGAAGTGATAGGGCAATTTCCTGACCACAAACATCTTGAACCTTTCAAAAGAATTCTTCAGAGGTGGTGGTTCAGGTTCCCATAGCAAACACTTTCAGTCCAGTTCAAACACAACTGAACACCAACAAGTTACTCCCGTAAAAGTGACAAGAGGCCTTAAATAGAAACCCTAAATTCCTTGGGAAATTAAACTTTATTTTTATTTGCTTGATTTGCATAGCCTGTGAAATGATTAGCATAATAGGTTCTGCCAATAACCATCATCTCAGATATAATAAGAAGAAAAGAAGAGAAAAAACACTTTTCTTCACATGAAGAGAACTCAGGACTTACTCTCTTAACATCTTTCTTATATATCATAGAGCAGTGTTAACAATCTTTATCATATTGCGCATTACAGCCCTAGCCCTACTTATCTTAGAGAAATTAGTCTTAATATAATATCCCATCTCAGTTTCAATTTTGTTTATTTTAAAATAAGCAAAAAAAAAGCCCCCCCTTTTGTTGGAAATCTATATTGGTCTAGAGGTGTTAGGCACTGCAGAACTATGGGGTGAATTTGATGTGATAGGTATAATAAAAAGGTATAATAAAAAGCTTGAGAATGGGGACATTTCAGCCTTGAGCAATGGCAATATCATAACCAATGAGGTTTATCTGAGGTGTGATTATTGCTCATTGAGAATGGGGCCAATTTCAGCATTTGCCACATTACCTAGAGTGTATAGCATAATAACCAACCTATGATTTCATTAATGCTTTATTTATCAAACATGCACATATTCACAAAATAGTTAGAAGCATGCTTCTAAAACTTAGTTTATCAAAGCAAGGTCCAAGAAACACTCAAATTACAATTATCCAAGGAGCCTCTTAAATAGGCAAATTTCTCTGTCATACTAGATATGAATTTTTAGGAGAGAGGCAAAAATCTGCATGTTGTTCAAGCTTCCTGGGGATGTACCTGCGGCTTGGAAACCATGGCTTTAGAAATCGTCTTAGATTAGCCTTCCACCCTTCACAGCTCCATCAGAAGGGGCCTGTGACTACCTCTGCCTAGATACCTCTGGTGAGAGAGTTCTCACCAACACCAAGCCCACCAGGCCTTCGGGTTTCACTTCCTTAAATTTAACCAGAAGCTACCATCCAAAAAACGCCTACCCAGCTCTGCCCAGCACCACACAGAGTGAGTTAATAGCATGCAGGGCTATTAACATGTGTCTCCACACCCTCTCAGTCTACCCACTCTAGTGGAAACAGCTCTAGTTCTTTTAACCATATTTCAAGATATGGTTGACAAAGTTAAAGAGGAAGAGCAAGATATTTGGTCAAGATTTAGCTAATAAGCCAGGAAGCCACAAATCCAAACCTCAAAACACTATGAACCAAGCATTGATGGAGCCATAGTAGGACAGAGACTAAATCTGTTTCCAGTCGCCTGACCCTGACCAAGGATCACGACTTGGAGCCTTGGGATCCTCATCTGTAAAACCAGGTTACTCACCCCACCTCAGGCTGTAATAAAGACTAAAATGAGTAACCTGGGGTAACTGTTACTCAAAGTCCACCCAGGAAAGACAATGGAGCACCTATCAAACTGCCTTCATAAATAGCCCTAATTGCAGTGAAAGCAAACACTCAAGGGCTAGATTTGGGCTAAATCACAGCCCGGAGCCTATGCAAAAATATTTTGAAGTTTCTTGTTTTATATATTAAATATATTTTCTTGCTTTATATATTAAATATATTTTATTGATTTTTTTACAGAGAGGAAGGGAGAGGGATAGAAAGTTAGAAACATCGATGAGAGAGAAACATCGACCTGCTGCCTCCTGCACACCTCCTACTAGGGATGTGCCCGCAACCAAGGTACATGCCCTTGACCGGAATCGAACCTGGGACTTCAGTCCGCAGGCCGACGCTCTATCCACTGAGCCAAACCGGTTTCGGCATTTCTTGCTTTATATTAAAAAGGTATCTAAATTTTGAATTCTACTCCAAAATTTAATCGTGGTTGTATAAAAAAATTTTTTTTAACCTTAAATATTTGGGTAAAATTTACACCCAAGGAAAATACCTCCCCCCACACACACCTTATTTATTCTGAAACTTTAGGTGATCTCTGGCAAACCGTTTCCCATCCCCAGGGCCTGTTATTCACCTCCATCTCTCTTGGAGAGGAGCAGGTTTAGTCTACAAGCAGATGAGCAAGATGAGGAAAACAAATGAGTGACCAGACATAAGCAAAGAAATGAGCCACAAGACACGAGTCTGGGTATGACCAGGAGGCTCAGTCTTCAGATCCCGAGAGCTGGTGTGGTCCCACCTGCCTGTGCTTGAAATCCCTTTCAAAGGAAAACTATCCCTAAGGAAGGCAAGAACATCTAGGAGGGAGATTCACTGACACCGTGGACTCAGTAGTTGTGTGTTTGTGCATGCTTGTGTGTGTGTGTGTGTGTGTGTGTGTATGTATGTATGTGCCCATAGCAATAGAAATCTGGCCTAAAATGAATGTAGGGGATCTGTCTGGCCTTGGGCCATTCAGGGCTTTGGAAAATAAGCTGCTTTGGGAAATAAGCTGGTCTTGGGTGTCTATGGTTACCCATTTTCTAAATCATGTCCCCTTCCTCTCCTGCTTGCTCTTCTACCTGTCTGCCATCTGAAAAGTCCCTACCTTGGCTATCAACAGAGTTACTTGCAATGGAAGGAGGAGGTGAGTTTCTAGAATTGATGGACAATGGGATGGGTCATTTAGAGGAGGGGGTCCTATCCATTCTTCCCACAAATGTTGGGAAGATAGTTGAAAAGCAATAATACCTTTGGCCCTCAAGTCTCCAGCTAGTCAAAGCCACGACAAAGGAGTGAAAGCGAACCGCTGGCAGATTATATGATAATAATTATTATCGAATAGTAATAACAGATTCAATAATAATAGTTACAGAGTCCTGTGTGCCAGGCATTGTGCTGAGGGCATTAGATACACAAGGAGAGAAGGGGTAAGAAAGTAGGAGAACGTTTCTTAAAAGGATCAAGGAAAGAATTAAAAAGTAAAACTTGGGTGTCAGACTGAGCCAGCTCCAGGGAACATGAACTCAGTCCTCTGTTTTTAACGCCCAAACCCGGCACAGTGCTGGGCGCATGGACTCAATAAATAACAGCTCCTGGCTCCGGCTGGAGTCCAAGCGGCATAACCTGCTCTGGGGGACCCCCTGGGGAAGCGCCGCGTCTGTGTCCCGGGAGCCAGGCCGGGCCGCGGCCTCCGCCCCACCCAGCGCGCCGGGCCCGACCGCCCACTCCCGGCGACGGGAACCCGCTCCCGGGCGCGGCGCAGGCCCGGCGTCCCCGCGAGGCGCTCGGGGGCTGCCGCGCCCTCTTCCCCGAGCGCAGGACCCCCAGCCGGGGGCCCCCTTACCGATCGTGCGGAGACGGGGCTTCGCCTGTCCTCGGTGCCTACGGAGGTCACACCCTCGTCGGGGCTGGGCAGCCGGTCTTATTCCGAGCGGACCCGCCCCGCTTCAGGGTGGAGACTGAGCCCGAGTTCCTGGTTGTTCTCGGCGCCTGAGACCGGAAAAGGGTCCGGGGCGAAGCGCACCAGGAGCCCGAGACTGGGACCGCGGGGGGCGCGGGGGGCGCGGGGGGCGCGGGGGGCGGGGGGGGCGCGGGGGGCGCGGGGGGCGCGGGGGGCGCGGGGGGCGGGCGGGGGGGGGTTGCACCGGACACGTGCCTGCTCCCCAGGCATCGGCAGGTCCCACTCTCCCGGCCCCCGGACCGCCTAGCCCGCCGGTACCGCCCCGCCCGGCTGCTGCCCTGAAGAGCTGGGGCTCCCGTACCCTGCACCCTGCACCCTCCGCGTCTCCCTGGCCGGCGGGCCCCTGCGCTGGAGCCGGGAGTCACGCCGAGAGTCAACTCACTTTCTCGCTGCGGGGCTCAGGCTGAGCCTGTGGCTGGAAAAGTGGGAGGTCAAATCAATTCCCTTTTGCGCATTAAAATATGCTTCCCAAAGTTCCCAGTAGTTCCACGTCTCTCTTGTGGAGAACTGAGTTCCGTCCTTGGGGGGAAGCTTTGGAGGCAGGAGTTAGCAGCAGCCCAGATCTTCCCCGCTGCACCTGTGAAGTTGCCAGGGTTTGGTACTGGCCTGCAGCTCCGGGGTGGCCGGGCGCAGCCTTCACCCCCTGTGCTGTAGCTCAGTGTGCGTGTCTGCCTCCCCGCCTGCACTCAAGCCTTTGGAAGGCACTGAGTCGAGGTCTTCTTGGCACCCGCGCCCAGTACTGTTTCTCTGCAAGCGCAGAGTGAATGCTTGTAGAAGGAATCCGTTGAGTCTACAGGCAAATTCCGATTTTAAACAAAGGGTAGGTGGCTTTGGGCGAGTGTGTTTACTATTCAGCAGACCAAAATCCAAGTGGCTATCAGCACCCTTAAAGCTGGAGAGGTAACATTAAGTGGTTTCATTTCAGAGGTAGCTGAAGGAGCAGACTGATGTCTAAGTCTAAATTTGGTTTTGCCCCTTTTCTCTGCTTGCAAACTTAAAGTTTCTGAGCTGCTGTTTATAAACCAAGGAGGAAGCAAAACTAACAAGACAAACAATAGAAAAAGAATAAAATATGGATAATTCATTTCCTTAGAGAGACTGTTACATCCCTTTGAAAATAACAATGAGGGAAATGCTGCCATTACCCTGCCTTTTCTACTCACAGTGCACCCAGCTGAGAGCTTCTCCTTTCTCCCCGTAACTTCTCCCACCCAGGTTGGGAAGCCACAGTCAGAAGCTAACTTTTATGGGACACAAAAGGACAGGAATAAAGCTGGACACCTTTCCCATTCCAGTGCTTCCACAGACTTCGGCTGAGACTAAACTTCAGCAGAGACCATATCTTTGCTTTGCTTCTTCCTCTACTGGTACACTATCCTACTTCTCACAGTTTCTCTTGAGATACTAAGTGCCTTAGTATCCCTTCACTAAGGCACTTACCTGGGAGAATCCCTAGCTCAGGCTCTGCTGAGAGGAACCTGGCCCAAGACACTGTTTTAAAAATTAATGTAGTTGTTGAAATGAAACACTCCAAGGAGCCTTTAAATTAAAGATAGCAGAATGAACACATGCATTTGCTTCAACTCCCTCTAGAAATCCATCTAATAAAAGAGCAGTTTTGTTTTGTTTTTAATCTCACAAGGACAAGGAAACAAGCGAGGAAGAAATTACAAAATTACAGAAACCTCGAAAGCAGATGGGCAGGTGATAGTGGACTTCTGCAGACCCGAGAAAACTGACTTCTAAACCAGGAGTAGGGAAAGCTGAGAAGCAGCAACATGATAGTGTAGAATTTCTCAGGGTACACAGGAATTTGCTGCATCAGGTACTTCTGAAGGTAGGTGTATAGTTAAGACTAAAACCAGGAGGATTTTTTCTAAGTCTGTATGGGAAGGCCCCAGACTCCTCCATCCCCTCCCCACACTGCACAGCTGCATTGCCTCTCTACTAATTGGGTGGAAAACTGGAAACATTCTCTGGAGGCGATAAAGCAGAGGATCTCCAATAGGGGAGGATCTTTCAGTTATACAGTGTTTTGGTTATCTAAGGCTGCCTAACAAACTATCCTAAAACCTAGTGACTTCAAACAATGACCATTTTGTTATGTCTCATGATTTGGGGGTCTGAATTTGGACAGGGTTTGTCTGGGCAATTCTTCTATTCCATGTGGCATCAACAAAGGTCACTTGGTGGTATTCAGCTGGCAGATGGGCCAGTCTGGAGGATTCGCTCACATATCTGGCTAGGATAGCTAGAGGCTGGTCTCAGCCAGCATTGTCAGCTAGACCACCTACATGTGCTCCCTTTCCAAAGCAGCCTCAGAGTCATGGGATTTCTTACACGAAGGTTCAGGGCTTCCACAAAGGAAGCTCCAAAAGTTCCAGCCCTGACTAGTTTGGCTCAGTGGATAGAGGGTCGGCCTGCGGGACTAGAAGGGTCCCAGGTTTGATCCCGGTTAAGGGCATATACCTTGGTTGCGGGCACATCCCCAGGAGGGAGTATGCAGGAGGCAGCTGATTGAGGTTTCTCTCCCATCGATGTTTTTAAATATCTCCCTCTCCCTTCATCTCTGTAAAAATTAATTAAAAAATATATATTTAAAAAAAAGAAAATCTTACTTAAAAGAGAGAGAGAGAGAGAGACCCAGGAAGAAGCTACTGGGCTTATTATTTAGGTTTGGAAGTCTCTGAATGTTAATTCTGTTGCATTCTATAGGTCATGCACATCACTATGGCTAGCCCAAATGAAAGGGAAAGGCAATGAAGCTCTATCCCTGCCTGGGGGTGTTATTAGACAGGGGCTACCCTGAGAGGTTCTCTTCTGGCTGGCCCGTAGTGTGTGGGCTCTGGACTTGGGGCAGGAAATATTTCACAACGTGGGTCCAGGTAATTTTGTGACTATGTTTATTAAAGTTGGGGACAATTAAATGAGGAAGAGCCTAGAGAGAAGAAGCAACAGGACAGAGACTAGGTGAGATGCTTCGGCTTTCTAACAACGTCATGGAAAAGAGGTGAGCCAAGGTGTGTGTGTGGGGGGGGGGCGGGGGGGCGGGGGGCTGCTGTCAGCTCACTGGAGAAGCAGAGAAAAAGGGGGCCTTGGGACAGGTTTAGGGGGTAGCCCCAGATGAGCTGCCACTATCCACTGCTCTCCTGGTTGCAAGTCTCCTGGGATCCCTTAGAATTTAGGAGATACATGCCTGTCGGAGAAGAAGATGTAGAAAGGAAAGGTGCAGGTGTGCCCCCAGGAGGGAGAGTGTATGCTGTGTCCTATATCTGGAGGGCTTTAAAGGCTGGGAGTTTAGGGAAGGTCTTAGGAAGGATCCTAACAGAATACTCATCAGCCTTTCCAGGTATAAACTTTCAGAATAGTGGTCTCTACTGATGGGTCGGCTCCAGGACAAGGGGTCATTAATCATCGTCATCGCCGCTGGTCCTGGCCTTGTCTGCCTGGTTTGGCTGCTTTTCTGGGCCTGGATCTGAAAAACAACCGAGGCCTAGATGTTATCTCGAGGGAGGAATGGTCAGGAGGGTCTACACCACATGACCGTAGATGACCTGCGGGGAGTCAAGACCGCCCTGGGGCGAGGACCAGTACCAGTTTTGACCCTTGTAGGCGCCTGGGGCTTTTGCCCCGTGACCTTCTGCATCTGGCTGTAAATTGCTCAGCCAGTTTGTGCAGCTCTCTGTCTTAGTTTCCCCATTCCACTGGTCAAGGAATTTTCCTAGCTCTCGTTCCATCCTGCCTCGGGGAGACTCGAAAAAGGAAAATTGCCGCCAGCTTTAACCTACCTACCACTCAAGACCAGGGGAGTGACATGAAATTGAAGATATATATGAAACTTAATGGGATGAATATTAAGCTGCTGAGTTTCCTTCACGTGGCTCCCAAAATACTGGCAGCCGGGGTGGGAAGTTTGGAATGCTGTACCCTTCTTTGGGGAGGAGTAAGGATCTAAAGAGACAGTCGTCGTTACTCAGTGAAACTGGAGCAACCCTTTAGTGAACGCACTGTAGTGAAGCCCCACCCACTTACACAGGAGCAAAGCTTCCAGGAAGCATTTTATTTATCTTGTTTGTTTTTTAATATGTTTTTTATTGATTTCAGAGAGAGGAAGGGAGAGGGAGAAAGGAATAGAAACATCAGTGATGAAACAGAACCCATGGGTGACTGAGCCCGAAACCAGGGCGTGTGCCATGGCCAGGAATTGAACTGTGACCTCCTAGTTCATGGGTGACACTCAACCACTGAGCCACACCGGCCGGGCCTCGGCAGCATGTTAGATCTCACTCTTCAGGTTGCAAAGTAAACTACAGAACACTTAGTTAAATTAAAATTTCAGATAAAAAACAAATAAATGTTTAATGAAGTAGAAAACATTCATGTACTATAAGTATGTCCTCAATACTGCATGGGACAGATTTATTCTAAAAATTATTTGTTATTTATCTGAAATTCAAATTGAACTAGGTGTCCTATTTTGTTTTGCTACACTTGGCTCTTTTAAATAAGAGCAGAGAGCTGAAGGTCATCAGAATTTAAGGGAAACTTTTGACATGAAACAGAATAGAAAGAAAAAAAAAACTCGGAAGAGACTGCTTTTGGACAAAGAAATAATAAATTTGTTAGGACAGAAAAGTTAGTGGTCATTAGAAAGGGATCAAATTTTGGGTATTTATTAATGATAACTTGAAACAAAGTATTAAATTAGAAAAGAGCAATAGGACTTGTTTATACAGACTGTTTTGGCTCTGAGTTATTTAATTCTAACAATTGGGGGTGTCTTCCCAGATGTGGGGAGGACACCTTCTACCTGGGAGATTTAATGTCTGCACTCAAGGACACAAGGGAGGGCCTCGGTGCCAGCAGGCCCTCCTTTAATCAAAGAAATCAATATGCCATTGTGGGCTACTTTGGGGCAACCTGTCTCGGGCACCGACATAAAAGATAAGAAAATTAGAAAGTCAGCTCAGGACATCTGGGAAACAGAGGTGAAAAAAAAAACAGTTAAATAATTCAACTATGCTTTTTTAGAACTAAAGGACATACATTTTCACATTGCAAGTACTTGCTGAACCCAGCAAAATGGACAAAAACAGAACCACGCCAAGGAAGATTATGATAAAATGTCAGAAGACTGAAGATATAGAGAAGATCTTATAGGTACCCAGGAGGTGGTGGGGAAGGAGAGGGGGGGATGAGGTTTCATACAAAGAATCAAGAACCAGGTGGCATCCGATTTCTCTATACCAACATGTGAAACTAGAAGACAATGCAATAAGGCTTTTACAATTCTAAGGCAAAATAATTTACAATACAGATTTTCAGACCCATCAAACTATTGTTCAAGTGTGGAGATAAAGAGGGATATTTTCAGGCACGTAAGATTTTACAAAATATTTCTCCCATGCATCTTTCTTATGAAGCTCTCAGATGGTGTGTTCAACCATAACAAGAAGGTTAAAAAAGTGAATTGCAGAATGGACAACTGAAAATCGGATGGTGGAAAGGGTGGTTATTTAGCACTAGAGTTATTGATTTCTGATTTTCCTTAACTGCAGAGTATAGCTAACATTTATATAAGCACTGTGTGCTGAGCAGTACTCTAAGTGCTTTAGATATAATCAGTTAATCCTTGCAAGAGTTCTGTGAGTTAGATACTTGCATACAATTGTGTGGGAGAGGAAGAAACTTTTCTCTATCCTCAAGGTTCTTCTGGCTGATCTGGTAATCAACGAGACATGAGACAGATTAGCAAAATAACCAAATTTAATACATACTTAGGCACAGAAACCTTGATGAGTCAGAGACCCCTGCATGCACAAGAGTTTCAGAGATTAGAAAGGGGATCAGCTAATGAAACATTCTGAGGTAGGGATAAGGTAAGATGCCTTGGGGGCTTTAAGAAGAGCAGGTAGTAAATAGAAGTTTGTCCTGCCCTACAGATAGGTCAGAAGAGGCAAAGGCCCCTATTAAAGTTCTTCCAGATAGTGAAGGGAGGGGCAGATGTTTCTCTGGAGCCTTCAGCTAAAGTTACCTTTAGCTCAAAACAATCTGCATACCATAGAGGCGCATCTTGGGGGAACTTGTTCGGGACCCCCATATCGGTATCAATAGGTATCACTACTAGTGGTATGCAATCATTTTTCCATTGAACAGAATTATATTAAACTTCCAATGGCAGATTGCATTTTCAGGATGAGTCTCACACGCTCTTCAAAAACTCCCTCATGTCAAGAGATGGCACCTCTGACTCCTCTCTCTGAACCTGAGTAGGCTCCTTGCAGGGGCTTCTGTGACTATACAACAAAAGTAACTCTATGTGGCTTTCAAGGCTGGGTCTTAAAAGGTGATACGGTTTCTATCCAGTTCTCTCACTCAGAATATATGCCTGTGGAGCCCTAACAGTCATGTAATAAACTCAGCTGCCCCGAAGCCGTCGTGCTGCGGAGACCACATGGACAGGTCGCATGGAGACAGAGTTGGAGGAGCCCTCGCTGTTCCAGCCCCAGAAGTTTAAACTTTCCCAGTTCCAGTGCCAGGCATGTGAATGCATAAGCCTTCAAGATGATTCCAGCATTGTCTCTGTCCCGCTGCAGCCAGCTGAGTGAACCTGAGTAAGAAGTATCTACGGAGCCCAGTCAATCACCAGAATCATGAGAGATAACAGTAATGAATAATTGTTGTTTCATACCTCAGAATTTGGGTGTTATTTAATGAAGCAATAGATAACCAAGAACACTTTCAGATAAAAGGGGGGGAGGGGGTGGGAGGAGGGGGGTTAGTCCAGACTTCTGAATCTTCCTTCCAATACTCACTGAGATGGCCCATGGCATGTGAAGGAGAATTCTGACCTTGATTGGCAGGCTCCTCTCTGAAGATGTCCATCTTCGGAGGACAGCCAGGCCACTGGCCATGAAGGATGTGACAAAGGCAGGATAACCTTTGGCCACTTGGGACAGTGGCTTTGGAAAACACTGAGAAGAAAGCTCGCGAGGGTGACGCTCCTTGCCAGATGGCTCCTCCGCAATCCTTTTAGGCTGCTGGAAGGTAACCGATTCTTCAGTCTAAGATGCGAGAAGATTCTAATAGCATCCAAATAGGCAGGCTGGGAGCCAAGAAGAATGAGCTCATCCTATTGGGGAACAAATGCAAAGTGTGGACAAAACTTTTAACTTCCAAGGATGACTAAGCATAAAAAGTACACAGAAGTGTAAAAAAATCCTGGAACACAGAAAAGAAAACAGTACCTAAGAGTCAGAGGAAGCAACTATTTTTCTCCTTTAAGCTTCCCAATAAGAAGCAGAAGTAAATTTTAAACTGTCTCTGCTACGTCTTTGATAGATGAAACAGACACAAAAAAAAAGAGAAGTAATCTGAATAATATTATTCATGAGGTAGAATTAATAGTTATGAACTGGTCTAGACTCCATATTCTACAGAGAAAGTACCTTCTTTCAGTCATCTACTGAATGTAGGGTGGGGCAAAAGTAGGTTTGCAGTTGTTCATATGGAAAATAAAACAATCACCAGTAAGTAATAATACAAAAAATAATTGTTTTATGTACTCACAACTATAAACCTACTTTTGCTCAAATCTGTATTTATAAAAACTGACCGATATTTATTTGCAAAGAAAATTTAACTACATTCCAAAATAAAAATGGGGTTTGAATCCCAGCTTTACCATTTATTAGCTCATGACCTTAAGAAAATAATTAATATTTTTGAGCCTCAGTTTTCTCATCTGTAATATGGGGATAGTGAAAGTGCCTACATCATATGTGCTATGTTATAAAATTAAGTGACTTAATATAGATAAAAAATTATTTGAAGAGTTGTTGACTTATTGTATGCTCTGTAATAGTGTTGGCTATTTTTCTGATCACAATTAAATAAAATTAAAATTCAATAATAAAACTTTTAACCAATCACTCCTTTCCCAAATCATAGTATTTGCTACCACCTAATTATTTAAATGTCATGTTTAGAGGCTTTATAGGAAACTAATTTTGACACTATCTTTCAAGATGTTTCTCTATTGTCTTGTTCCCTAGTAGTTTAACCTAGTTCTTCTCACTAGACAAATTTAAGATTTCCTTTTTCCCTTAAAGAATATGTTTAGGAGTGGGACCTATTTCACTAGTCTTGGTTGGCACTCAGTCTTTTCACTCTGAAGATTTGAATCTTTTCCAAACTCAGAAATGCTCTTCTGTGATCTCTCTCCCATGATCTCCATTTTGTTGTTCTGGAATTTCTATTTGATACCGAGGAAACTCTTGACTTTAGCCTCCATGTCACTTAACCTTGCTCTTGTTGGTTGTTTTTGTTTTAGACCTTTAGCTCTGAGTTTCTTGAAAGAATCCTTAGGATTAATCTTACAAGTTTATTAATTCTATTTTCAGTTGTGTCCATTCTATTCAGCTCATCTACCAAATTTTAAAAATATATAGCTTAAAAAAAATCAGAGTTATAAATGCACATAGTTTCAAGAGGAAGATAGTTCTACAAATCTTGTTACAAAACTAACAGCAGTTTTCCACCTCCTTTTTCTCCCCCATCTTTCTGCCAGGCAACTAGGGCTGCTTCAGGCACAAATCCAGTGACTTCTGAAGTTATGCAAAAGGGCACCAGACTCCCAAGTTGCAGCAGCCTATTAGGCTTGCTTAAAAAAAAAAAAAATCTATGAATGGTTTGCGAGAGGGATCCTCAGGAAGAACCCATGTTTTCAATCTGCTAAATTGAGAATGAAGGGGAAAAACAGAAAAAAAGAGCTGTACAGGAAGACAGATCTGTTTTGGGACAGCCTCTCCCTGGGCCCAATGGTAGAGACAGTTCTACCTCTTGTTAGCACTTGACTTCCCCTTCCCCCACCTCCTCAAACCTGAGCCAGGAGATCGCTGTCTCCCCACCTGGGCTGCTGATGAATTTAGGCACAGCATGGGAGCAGATGAGCCAAAGACCGGAGATTAGCACACACTTTTGTTTGGGGTCCTCTTTTGGTACTGTGATAATCTCTATTTGTTGACCTTTATTGGTGTCTGGGAAGAACCTCTGCCCAATGTGTCTCACTTTTAGATAACAGGATCTCAGAACTTTAGGTTTGTCAAACAGACAATCATATTGAGCAAAGGCAATGAATCCCCTAAGGCCTGAACCTCACTCCCCACCAGGTGGCAGTCTAATATTCTGGGTATATATGGAAGAAAAAGCAGTAGCATTTGCTATTGAACACAGGGAGGTGAAAAATAGCAATGTAAACGTCAGCATAGTTTGAGTCAAATAGCAATGCATTAACAGATCACTGCCTCTGGGGAACCACCCCATTCCCACCCCTCATCCTACTCAGAAGCATAGTCACTGACCAAAAGGTATCCTTCAAGATTATTAAGGGGTTTTGTTTGTTTGTTTGTTTTTGCCCTGGCGGGTGTTGCTCAGTGGTGGGAGCGCTGATCTGGGCACTGAAGAGGCACAGGTTCATTTCCCCGGTCAAGGGTATGTACCTGGGTTGCAGGTTTGATCCCTGGCCCCACCAGGATGGGTGCAGGAGGCAACCAATCGATGTATTTCTCTCACATCTCTACATCTCTCTCTCTCTCTCCCTCTCTCTCTCTCTCTGTCTCTTTCCCCTTCCCTCCCACTCTTTCTAAAAAGCAATGGAAAACATATCCTTGGGTGAGGATTAACAACAACAAAGATCGTTGACTTCATAAACATCTGCTCTTCTCCCTTGTACCTTTCCTGCTGCTGCCTGCAGCTCACATATATGCCTTGTGAAATCAACCCAACATGAAAATTAGCTCTGGTCATAGGAATCAACACGGTCTCATTGTTGTCACAAATACTCCAGGTGACATGGGCAGCCCTGAAGTAACTGTAGGTAAGTTAGCAAGCACAAAATCACAGCAGCTTCAAATAGTATAGGGTGAGAGCATGATAACCCATCTTTTTTGGATATTCTATTTTATGTAGGGGCTTTAGCTTGAATTAGATTGTGGTCACCATGAGGCTCAGGCAAGTCTGGGTAGATGTGGCAAATGTTTGGGAAAGGTCTACCAGAAGTCTGAGAAACCTAATGTAAGAAAGGGGAATGGAGCCAGGCATGCTGAACCTCAGTAAGTGACAAAAATCAAGTCATTGCAGTAGACCCAGGACCCTAAGAGCAGAGCTGGGACCAATTCTCCAGGAAATAAATAGCAAATAATGAGTGGGATCAAACTAAGCCTTGATTTGTTACCTTTGGTATCCTGGTAGGCCCAGGTAGGCCTTTGATGACTACAGATAAGTTGTGAATGTGAAAGCAGATGACGACTTGGTGGCTGTTGGCTACACTGGATGTCTCAGGATCAGCACCTCAAACCCACCTAAGGGGCAGGTCTTGGGAAATTTTGATAGAGACACAGTTTTCCTTATCCAAACCACATCATCACTCCAGGATAGAGAAAACACACCCGTGACATTATGATGCCTCCTCCCCTTCCTACATTGCCCATGAGCCTTGCTAAGGAGTCACTGCCAAGTAATTCATGGGCAGCAGATTACTGCAGCTGCTAGGTCAGCTCAGCACACTTCTATGTATTCAGCCAGTAGGGAGACAACAAGCCCAAACAGAATTAGACTCTTTGTTACTTAGTGCAGCAGGCAGCATAGATTCACTTTTGCCTCCAAGTCCCATAGGGACAATGTAGGGGCAGGTCCTGGTAGATACGGAGCACACCATGATCTGTGTCACAGCTGAGGATCCCTAGGAAACCCCTAATCAAATTAGGGCATTGCTAACAAAACTGACCATCGTCCCCAAAGGAAGGTTTTATATTTTATCACTCTGAAATGTAAGCAAATCTTCCTTAGGGAAGTAAGGCCAAGCTTTACTACCCTGGAATACCTCTATGGAAGGACAGCTCCAAATCCCTCTACAGGGAATGTTTGTCTTTATCTTTCTAAGGCTGTCTGTTATGCAAACATCCTTGAACAAAATTGTCGATGCATTTGTTCAGAAGAGGTACAGAAATCCAAAACTCATGGAGAATTATCTCCCAACATTCTAACATCCTTTTTATAAACTTCTGAAAACGTCGTTTCATTTACAACCCAATAGTAAAGAATAAGTTTAATAAGATAAAACTGTCGCTCTAGCTTCGGCTGGTGTGGCTCAGTTGGTTGGAGCATCATCCCCTACACCAAAAGACTGGTTCTCAGTCAGGACACATGCCTAGGTTTTGGGTTCAATCTCTGGCCCAACACATATGGGAAGGCAACTCACCGATGTTATATTATCCCTTCTCTCTCCCTCCCTCTCCCCCCCCCCCCCTCTCCTATTTCTAAAATCACAAGCATGTCCCCGGGTAAGGATTATAAAAAAAGTCACATCCTGGCTGGTTTTGCTCAGCAGTTAGAGTACAGGGCACATACCTTGGTTGCAGGTTCCACCTGGCCCCTGTTGTGGCACATGCAGGAGGCAACCAGTCAATGTGTCGCTTTCTTATTGATTTTTTCTCTCTCTTCCCCCCCTACTTCTCCCTTTCCCCCCTCCCTCTAAAAATAATAAAAAAATTTTTAAAGTCACTGTAGATCACTATGCCACATGAAATACAAAAATCCATAAATAATATGTATAAAAGAATGACTATGAAGAGAATTTTTTTCTAGAAATTCTTAACTGTATACTGCACTGAAGTTTCTTTCTTTCGTTTTTTTCAAATATATTTTATTGATTTTTTTACAGAGAGGAAGGGAGAGGGATAGAAAGTCAGAAACATTGATGAGAGAGAAACACCAATCAGCTGCCTCCTGCACACCCCCCACTGGGGATGCGCCCGCAGCCAAGGCACATGCCCCTGACCAGAATCGAACCTGGGACCCTTCAGTCCGCAGGCCGACACTCTATCCAATGAGCCAAACCGGTTTCGGCTGCACTGAAGTTTCTTTAAAGGAGCGTTATGACATTTTGGGCTGGATATTTATTTGTTGTGGGAGATTGTTCTGGGCATAGTAGGATGTTTAGCAGCATCACAGCCTTTACCCACTAGCTGTCAGTATCCTACCCACAGTGTGACAACCGAAATGTCTCCAGACATTGCCGAAGACGTCCTGGGAGCAAAAATCACCTCCCAGTGAGAACTCCTGCTCTTCTCATGTAGTCGTGCTTTACAACAAATTATCAAACGTCAAGTAACTCAGGAATAAATCAATGAAAGCTGTACAAGACAACTACACTGAAAACTATAAAACATTACTGAGAGGAATAAAGATCTAATTAATGGAGGGAAGAAGTAGGTTCATAATTGAAATTTGATATTGTAAATATGTAATGCTCCCAAATTCATCTACAGATTCAACACAATTTAAACAATCCTATCAAGGGTTTGTGATATGCATATGGAAATTGACAAACTGATTCTAAAATGTAGACTGAATAGCAAATGGCCAAAAATAGCCGAGTCTATCTTAAAGGAGACGATCAAAGCAGAAATAGAAAGACATTAATATTTAATAATATGGCCCTTATGTCGGTATGGTACTCCCGCAAAGATAGATATATATATAGACAAATGGAACAGAAGAGAGAGGGCAAAGATAGATATATAGACAAATGGAACAGAAGAGAGAGGGCAAAGATAGATATATAGACAAATGGAACAGAAGAGAGAGGGCAAAGATAGATATATAGACAAATGGAACAGAAGAGAGAGGGCAAAGATAGATATATAGACAAATGGGACAGAAGAGAGAGGGCAAAGATAGATATATAGACAAATGGAACAGAAGAGAGAGGGCAGAAACAGCCCTTCACCCATGCACTCACTAGGTTTATAGCAAAGGTGGCAGTGCAGTGGAGAAAGGATGGATGTTCCCATAAATGGTGCCAGATCAATTTAATATCATATGAAAAAATAATGAATTTCATAAATCTGTAAGTCAAACCACCATCTTGTATGCCTTAAACTTATACAGTGATTTATGTCAATTATTTCTCAATAAAACTGGAAAAATAATGAATATTGGTACTTACCTTGAAGAGAGTCCATTGCAAGTGGATTTGTAATTTCCATGAAAGGAAAAACAATAAAGCTTCTAGAAGAAGAAATAAGTAAATGGGATAGGTAAAACTTCCTTTAAAAATATACATATATATGTATATTTTTAAATTTCAGAGAGGAAGAGAGGGGCAGAGAGAGAGAGAAACATCAATGATGAGAGAGAATCATTGATCAGCTGCCTCTTGCTCTACCCTTACTGGGAATCAAGCCTGGACTTGTGCCCTGACCAGAAATCGAACCTTGATCTTCTGGTTCATAGGTGGATGCTCAGCCACTGAATCATACTGGCCAGGCTCATTCTTTTCTTGATCAAACAACAAATGCTTATTAAACGCCGACTGAGTCAGAGGTATTATGCACACTGTTTTTATGTTTACATAACTTTTGAGCTGCCTCATATTTTTTCTTTGAATGCTTTTGTGGTTGAATACTTTCTAACATCTCAATGTAAGCTCTTCCTCTACTAAAAATTCTAAGTTACCTCTGGGGTAGACCACTGGCCAGCTTAATCTAAATCTTACCATCAAGTTTTTACTAGCTTCTGTCCCAGTAACTGAAATACCTTGGCATATCACTTTCCCTTTTGTAACTTACTGATCACAGAGAAATTTCATAGGGTAACATCCCTCTTTCCTGAACATATTGAGAGAACTGATTTCTGAGGAACAGGTAAACTACAAGGAAAAAAATGATAAATTTAATTATATTAACCTTAAAATTTTCTGTTCATCAAAAGACATGAAGAGCCGAAACTGGTTTGGCTCAGTGGTAGAGCATCGGCCTTTGGACTGATAGGTCCCAGGTTCGATTCCGGTCAAGGGCATGTACCTTGGCTGCAGGCACATCTCCAGTAGGTGGTGTGCAAGAGGCAGCTAATCGATGTTTCTCTCTCATCGATGTTTCTGACTTCCTATCCCTCTCTCTTCCTCTCTGTAAAAAATCAATTAAAAAAAAAATAAAGACATGAAGACAGTGAAAAAGCAAGCCTTTAGCCCTGCCAGTGTAGCTCAGTGATTGAGCATCAACCTATGAACCAGGAGGTCATGGTTCGATTCCCAGTCAGAGCACATGCCAAAGTTGAGGGCTCAATCTCCAGTAGGGGGCTAGCAAGAGGCAGCCGATCAATGATTCTCTCTCATCATTGATGTTTCTATCTCTTTCTCCCTCACCCTTCCTCTCTGAAATCAATCAATCAATCAATCTATCTATCTACCTATCTACCTATTTATATTTTTTAAAGCAAGCCTTTAGAGTAGGGTAAGATATTTACAATATATTTATAAAAATGTGGACTAATAAGAATATATAAATAACACTATACATTAAAAACATTGTAGAGCAAAAGAAGGGCAAGAAATAGGATATTTACATGTAGCTTTAAGAGGTATGTACTAGCTGAGTAACCAAGATGGCGGCATAGGTAAACACCTATCCTGCTGCCCCACACAACAATTTCAAAACTACAGCTAAATGACAGAACAGACATCATCCAGAATCACCAGAAAGCTGGCTGAGTGGAAATTCCACAAATAAAAGTAAAGATAGGACACTGTGACTCAGACGAGCTGTGGAGGGCAGAGTTGCAGATATGTGCAAAGTCAGAGGTTCAGACCTGTGCAAGAATGGAAAGGGCAGGTAGCTGCAAACCCAGCTGGTTTTCTCTAACTGGGAGGGAGACAAAGGTGTCCCACTGCACTGATTCCCCAGGTCTGGGCGAGGTCCAGGGAACTCTCATTCATACAGGGTGAAACTGGATAGTAAGGAGGAAGCACACTGAAACTTGGGTGCTGCAGAGGTCTGCAAGCTTGCGGAGAGAGTGGTAAACTTGGAAACTGCAGAAGTGTGCAAGCGCGCAGAGAGGACTTGTGACTTGCTCTCTCGTTTGGGAGGAAAAAAAGAAAGAAAGAAGGGAAAACACTGATCTGCATTGTTTTACAACCTGGGTGAGACTTTGGGTGTGCAGACTCATTTGCGGAGAGGCTAAATTGTCCTGCAGCGGGTAGAGCTTGGCGGCATCTTTCTCTCAGAGGTGCGTGCAGCCATTACTGCCAGGCACAGAGACCCAGGTGCTGCATAGGGAGAATCTGACAGGAAATCAAGGCTGCCTACTCAGCCGGGAGACTCCACCCATCCAACCTGAGCACAGCAGCTCTCACAGCGTGAACACAGCTGATCCCCACAGTCAATTGGCCTGGAGGTCAAACCCTCCTAGTGCTAACAACAATAATCTAGGCTTAACTACAACAAGACTGTGTAACCCATAAAGGGCTGCACCAAGAATATCCACCTCAGGTAACTGCGGAGGGTGAGCCACTGTCCCCTAAAGGACATCTACCACACAAAGCTACTAGACCAACTCAGGAAAGCAGCCAAAATGCAGAGACATGGAAAGAAATCACATTAGAAAGAAATGGAAAACAAAACAAAACAAAACAAAAACGAGTGGACATAGAGTTCAAAACCATGGTTATAAGGTTTTTCAAGAGGCTCCTAGAAAAGGCTGATGAACTTAATGAGACCTTCAAGGATATGAATAAGACCTTAGAGGATATGAACGAGACCCTTGAGGATATGAACGAGACCCTTGAGATATGAACGAGACCCTTGAGGATATGAAAAAGGACCAACTAGAAATTAAGCATACACTGACTGAAATAAAAAATATTATACAAAGACCTAAAAGCAGTCTGGAGGACCACAAGAATCAAGTCAAAGATTTGAAATACAAAGAACCAAAATCCACTCAGCCGAAAAAGCAAGAAGCAAAAAGAATCCAAAAAATTGAAGACAATTTAAGGAGCCTCTGGGACAACCTCAAGTATACCAACATCTGAATTATGGGGGTGTCAGAAAAAAGAGAGAGAGCAAGATAATGAAAACCTATTTGAAGAAATAGTGACCAAAAACTTCCCCCATTAGGTGAAAGAAATTGACTTAAAAGTCCAGGAAGCACACAGAACCCCAAACTATAGGAATCCAAAGAGGACCACACCAAGATACATCATAATTAAAATGCCAAGAGCAAAAGACAAAGAGAGAATATTAAAAGCAGCAAGAGAAAAACAGTTGGTTACCTACAGGGGAGCACCCATACGATTGTCAGCGGATTTCTCAACAGAAACGATGCAGGCCAGACGCGAGTGGCAAGAAATATTCAAAGTGATGAATAGCAAGAATCTACAACCAAGATTACTCTACCCAGCAAAGCTATCATTCAGAATTGAAGGTCAGATAAAGTGCATCACAGTTAAGAAAAAGCTAAAGGAGTTCATCACCGTCAAACCAGTATTATATAAAATGCTCGAAGGTATTCTTTAAGAAGAGGAAAAAGAAAAGGGTAAAAACAAAAACTATGAACAACAAATACACATCTATCAAGAAATGAATATAAAAATCAAATGAATTAAAAACCTGATGAACAGGATAAACTGGTGAATATAACCGAATCATGGGCATAGAGAGGGAATGGACTGACAATTCTTGGGGAGAAAAGGGGTGTGGGAGGTGCAGCAAGAGACTGGACAAAAATCATACACCTATGGGAGAGGACAGTGGGGGGGGAGGTAAGGGCAGAGGGTGGGATGGGTATTGGGTGGAGGGGAGAAATAGGGGGAAAAAAGGGGAACATTGTAATTAATAAACTGAACAATAAAGATTAAAATATAAAAAAATAAAATCTTAAAAAAATAGGTATCTACTAAACAAAGGGGGAAAAGTAACTTCATAATGGAGACACCTGGCAGACACTACCTTAATCAAGTGACCAGAGTTGGCATCACCACTGCTGAGACATATTGACATCAGTTCCTCCCACTATCATGCACTGAGAAGGATGCAACATCACTCCTTCAAAGTTGTGTACCTTGAATGAATCTTGAGGGAACATTAAACAAATACAAATTGAGGGCATTTTACAAAATAACTGGCCAGAGTACTCTTTAAAAGTGTTAAAGTAATTAAGACAATGTAAGAGTGAAGAAGACTATCCCAGATTAATGGAGACTAAGGAAACATAACAACTAAAAAGCACGGGTAACCCTGGATTGAATTGTGGTCCAGAAAAAGACATAAGTGAGATAATTGGTGAGGTTTTAATGAGGTATGTAGATGAATACCAATGTCACTTTCTTGATTTTCATAATTGGACTACAGTTATACAAGGTATCAAGAAATGAAGCTGGGTGAAAGGAATTGGAATTTTTTGGTACTATTTTTGCCAAAGTCTAAAATTATTTCAAGATGAAAATTAATAATTAAAAACTTTTTAAGTGCCTTCTCAAATGTTTTGCAGAAAATTGGCAGAAGACTTGAACAAACACTTTACAAAAAAGGATATACAAGTAGTCCTAGCATGTGAAAGAGTTCTTGATTTTATCAGTCATCAGAGAAATGCAAATTAAAGTCCAGGTGAGACTTTATATCCATACTAAAATATCTAACATGAAAAAGACTAATTATATAAAGTACTAAAGGCCCAGTGCACGAAATTTGTGCATGGGGGTGTGTGTCCCTCAGCCCAGCCTGCACCCTTTCCAATCTGTGACCCCTCAAAGGATGTCCGACTGCCCATTTAGGCCCGATCCAGGTAGAATTGGGCCTAAACAGGCAGTCAGATATCCCTTTCACAATACAGGACTGCTGGCTCTCAAATGCTCGCCTGCCTGCCTCTCTGATTGCCTCTAACCGCTTCTGCCTGCCAGCCTAATCACCCCCTAGCCACTCCCCTGCCAGCCTGTTTGCCCCTAACTGCCTTCCCCTGCAGGCCTGGTCCTTCCCAACTTCTCTTCTCTGATAGCCTGGTCACCCCTAACTGCCATCCCTTGCAGGCTTGATCACCCCCAACTGCCCTCCCTTGCAAATCTGGTTCCTCCCAGCTGCCCTCTCCTGCTAGCCATCTTGTGGTGGCCATATTGTGTCCACATGGGGGCATCCATCTTTGACTACATGGGGGCAGCCGTCTTGTGTGTTGGAGTGATGGTCATTTTACATATTACTCTTTTATTAGATAGGATAGAGGCCTGGTGCACAGATCAGGGCTGGCTGGTTTGCCCTGAAGGGTGTCCGGGATCAGGGTGAGGGTTCCCTTGGGGATTGGGGCAGCCTGGATGAGGAGCCTGTGGTAATTGCTTGCCAGCCACTCCCCCAGAGACCCAAGTGGAGGCCTTGGTATCTGGAATTTATTTATCTTCTATAATTGAAACTTTGTAGCCTTGAGTGGAGGCCTGAGACTGCCAGGGTGTGTGGGAAGCTTGGCTTCCTCCATTGCCAGAGAAACCCAAGCCTTCTGCTCACTCTGTGGCTGCAGCCATCTTGGTTGGTTTAATTTGCATACTCACTCCTGATTAGCTGGTGGGTGTGGCTTGTGGGTGTAGCAGAGTGATGGTTAATTTGCATATTACCCTTTTATTAGATAGGATCGTCAAATTGGAACAACCTCTCCTCATACACTGCTGGTGGGTATTTAATTAGCACAACCACACTGGGAAACAGTTTGGCAGCATGGATTTAAGTTGAGCAAATGCAGATTCTATGACCCAGCAATGTGTAGCTAATGTACATCAAAAGATGTTTTCAGCCCGGCCTGTGTTGCTCAGTGGTTGAGTATCAACCTGTGCACCTGGAGGTCATGGTTGGATTCATGGTCAGTGCACATGCCTAGGTTGTGAGCTTGATCACAGAAAAAGGCATGCAGGAGGCAGCTGATCAATGATTCTCATCATTGATGTTTCTCTCTCTTCCTCTCTGAAATCAATAAATGTATACATTTAAAAAGGTATTTTCAAAAGCTTTTATAGCAGCATTATTTGTAATAACCAGTAACTGGGAGCAATTTATATGTGAAACAATATCTATAATAATAACAGCATAATATGCTAATTAGACCAGATGACCTTTCAGACAGTGCGGGCTGTGAGGGAAGCCTGGGTCCCAGGGGTCAGAAGGAAGCCGGTGCCAGCAGCCGGGGGAGAAAGGCTAACTCTTGCACAGATTTTGTACATTGGGTCTCTCGTATATAGTGAAATGGATCAATGTCACACCACGGAACATGAATAGAGCAAGAGAAAGAGTTACAATATCATGACATGAATGTCTTTCTCAAATAAAACACTGAATGATGGAAGCCAGGCACAAAACAGCACCTATTACCTGATTTTATTTATGGAAAGTTCCAAAGCAGATAAAATTAATGTCTGTGTTTTTTATCCTCACCAAAGATATGTTTATGAATTTTAGAGAGAGGAAGGAAGAGATTGAGAGAGAAACATTAACTGCCTCCTGCACACGCCTGGGCTGGGGATTGAACCACAACATTTTGGTTTATGGGACACTGCTCCAACCAACTGAGTCATGGGCCAAGGCCATCTCTGTTTCTAGAAGTCATCGTAATGGTTACCTTTGGAATGACTAGAAGGGCTTTGGGGTAATATATTGTTTTACGTATAAATTGTTTTCAGTTATTGGTTATTACAAATAATGCTGCTATAACAGCTTTTGTAATATGTTGCTTAATCTGGATGCTGATTACATAGGTGTGTTGACGTGTAAATTCACTGAGCTGTGCTCTTTTCTTGATGCATGTTATGCTTCCATGAAAAGTTTACAACAAAGAAGTCATCTCAGTAGAAATCGTGTCATTTCTCTAGCTTAGTAAAAGGGACACAGGTAATGCAGGCTGACAAGTGAATTCAAATCCTGGGCTGATGAATCCCAGAAAGAAGGTTTTCAAAAACAAATCCTGGCCTCACTGAGCCATTTTGATCATTTTCTCTGCTGCAGCCTAACAACAGCACAGCGAAAGAACTACACAAGAACTAAATCATGCAGCAATGACAAAATGTATTTTAGAGAATTTCCTGTGCTTACGTACCTGGAAGAAAATTATACCACTAAAACACTGGCTAAAATAAACAGGTTCTAAAATGCCCTTTCTTTCTTTCTTTCTTTCTTTCTTTCTTTCTTTCTTTCTTTCTTTCTTTCTTTCTTCCTTTCTTCCTTTCTTCCTTCCTCCCTCCCTCTCTCCTTCCCTCCCTCCCTCCCTCCTTTCTCTCTCTCTCTCTCTCTTTCTTTCTTTCTCTCTCTCTTTCTTTCTTTCTGTTTGCTTTATTGTGGCCACCTGGGGCCCTCCATTTCTTTCTTAAAAATAAATGGTTGCTTTATTTAATCAGAAAAACACAAAAATATATGGCTGTGAACCATTAAGAATTGTACTTAGTGTCTTACAGTGCACTGCGTACTCCCTGTCCCCACTGTGTGCACTGCTCTGGGTCTTCTTCAGGTCATGGGCCTTGACTTTGAAGGCAGACCAGAGAATTTAACAGCATGATGGAGATGTTCTATGTCCTAGCTGGGGTGGTGGTTACACTGGTGTATACCTTTGTGCATCAAACTGTACAGTTCAAATGTGTAACTTTAAGTGTATGTAAATCATGACGCTCCCCCCTTTAAAAGAAAGAATGCAACATGACTGATAGCTATTGGTTGCCTGGAGTCAGAATTTATTAAACCAATACCCCATTATGTTATCACTAAAGCTTCTTAGTATTTCCCGGAAATATCAGGTGTCAAGGATATGTGTTTTCAGTGGCTTTACCTGTCTCCTGGATTGGATTTGAACATCTGCAGATTGAAATACCGTTACATGAACAAGAAAAGATGAAGAGGGTCTATAGGAGTTTGATGAGTGCCGTGAAACTTTCATTTCATTTAATAAAATTGCGTGGAAGGGTGACAAGGGCATTCCCAAATTAGGTAATAAAAAAGCTGGGATCAAATTTAAGTCCTTTTACACAGGGGGGCAGCTCCTGCTTACCCGCCTTTTGTTTTCCCTGGTAGTCCGCCGGAAGGCCTGTTTCTGGTTCCTGGGCGAGGTCTCCATCTAGTGGCAGAAGAGGGAATCGCAGGGTCAAGAGCTGTGTGCGGAAGATGAGCTTGTGTTTGCTTTTTTTTTTTTTTTGTCTCCTGGCAGAAGATAACTCTCCATCTGTGGATTGCCAGTGGGTTAGTCATCCTCCAAAGAGCTTGAATAGATCCTCTGAACAGCAGCTTTGAAGCCGAAGAGGACTAAGGGAGCCCTTTTGAAGGGACAGACAGGGACTCCCAGGTATTGACTCTCCTCCAGCCAGGGCTGCAGTAGCGATGCCAGCCAAAAACACGGGGCTGCAAGTGGCCCGTACTCACTGGCACATTTGTGCCAAAAAGAAAAAGGCTCCTTTCATTAGGGTGGACAAAATCCCAGGGTGCAGGGCTTGGTAAAAAGACTACAAGCTGTGTATTTCAGGCCTGCTCCCCTCCCCCCTCATCCCCCATCTGTGGATTGCCAGTGGGTTAGTCACGAACTCTGCCAGGGGCTCTTGTGGAGCAACAACCTGCACAGCCACAAGCTGCAGACCCCACAAAGCACTAGAGCCGTGATGGCGAACCTATGACACGTGTGTCAGCACTGACACATGTAGCCATTTTCGATGACACGCGGCCGCATGCGGTAGCATACAGAGAAGTATGGGGCCGCATACCGAGAATGACGTTTCATCCTTGGCTACTGCACCGCCAGATGCAATAACTGAGGATGAAACATTGGCTGTAGTGTAGACACTAAATTTTCAAGCGAGATGTAGAAACTAAAACTTATAAGTATTTTCCTCGAGTAACAAAGTATTTCGAGAAGGCCAGTGCAGCTGTACAAAATGAAATGGAACCCTTGCATATAAAGTACCAGCATGTTTTAGACTTGTTACTTGACCAGTTCAGTGATAGATTTAATCAATTTAGAAGCCTAGAACAGATCATAAAAATAATTAAGTATCCTGATGTAGTAGTCTACAGTAGTTTGGAATTAAATGGTTTCTAATGGATGCAAATTGATGATTTGGAGATGCAACTTGCAGAATTTCAAGACAGCATCTGGGCTCAGGTGTTTGTCGACTTGAGGTCAAAGCTTGAGAATCTAGAAAGGTGCCTCTTGGAGAGTCAAGAGGGGTGCCACTACGAACAGGAAATTTGGAGTGCCTGGAACCGATTACCAGACACTTTTAGCACCCTGAAAAATATAGCAATAGCTTTATTCACAATTTTTTCCTCTACGTACTTTTGTGAGACCTTATTCTCAGCATTAAGTAATATCAAAACCAACAAAAGACACAGATTGACAGAGGAAGTTAGTGGCGCTTGCTTGGGCTTGAAGTGTACAAAATACCAACCTTCAATTGAAGGTATCTAACTGAGAGTGTTAAATAGAATTTAGTTTCTAGCTTGTGAATTACATCTCCCAAGAACCTTTTAAGAGTTTAAGAGACTATAGGAAAGAAATGAAGGAAGGGCAGCCTAGTTGGTTTGGCTCAGTGGATGGAGCATTGGCCTGCAGACTGAAGGGTCCTGGGCTCGATTCTAGTCAAGGGCACATGCCCATGTTTCGGGCTGGATCCCCAGTGTGTGTGTATGTGGGGGGGGAGGGCAGGAGATAGCCGATCAATGATTCTCTTACATCATTGATGTTTCTTTTTTTTAAAAAAAAATATATTTTATTGATTTTTTTTTTCACAGGGAGGAAGGGAGAAGGATAGAAAGTAAGAAATGTTGATGAGAGAGAAACATCAATCAACTGCCTCCTGCACACTCCCTACTGGTACATGCCCTTGACCGGAATCGAACCTTGGACCCTTGAGTCCGCAGGCTGATGCTCTATCCACTGAGTCAAACCAATTAGGGCTATCATTGATGTTTCTATTTCTCTCTCTCTCCTTTCCTTTCTGAAATCAATAAAAATAATGTATTTTTTAAGAAATGAAAGGAGAGTGAAAAGATAAACATTCAGGAGATTTTCTTTGGGAACTCCAGCCATCAGGGGTTCTTTTGCTTGTAGCCCTTGCTCCTGTGATGTAGATGGCAAGCAAGGGAAGCAAGGTTCTCCTGGGGTCACACAGCAGGAACTTGACATTTGGGGAATGTGACTGATGAATTCTATGTTCCCTCAGAGGGGCCTCATGGTGAGAGAGGACTCCAGCAGCCAAATAGCCATGGGACTTTCCAAATCAAACATCTGCAATGAAATGCAGATCCTGGTGAGCTCTGCCAGTCTAGCTAGACACACAGCTCTATGGCTCCTATCACAACTCAGCATCTTCCCATCCAGATTCTCCACCATTAAAACAGCTACTTTTAAGTTCAGCTTTCTCCCTGGAAGACTGCTGATATAAAATCCCAGAAGGAAGGGATCACATGGACTGTGTCAGCTTCTCAGCTTACCTGTCAGCTGGTGGAAAGCCAAACCCCAGAGCGTGCACTGAGGGATCCAGGCAGATTTGGAGTTTAGATATCACTGAGATGAGTATATTAAATGAAGTACCAATACAGGGCCTCATGATGATGAAGCAAAGCTTTGGTGGGGCAGGGGAGGGCAAGGAATAGAGAACAAAATATTTCAAAGAAGAGAAAAGCATGGGTATGAGAGATCCTTAAAGGCACCTAGCCTTCTTCATAATTTTCTCTAGGACTGGCCACTACCTCAGTGTCATTATCAAATTCATTATCTTTTTCTCTTATCTTCTATCCTTTTAGGACCCCATAGAAAAAAAATATTAATTGCAATAGATCCCTTACATTATCAATGAACAGTTTGTGGTTCTTTGAGAATCCCCCGATTCTCTACAACCATTAGTGGTTAGGAAGGGTGAGCAGAAGGCTGAGCTCACTCACTAGTGAAGTGATGAATCTTGCATGCTAGAGAGAAAAGACACAATAGATTTCAATTTGTGCTGGAATTGTCATGGGTTCCTTCTCTTTTAGACTTCATATAAACTTGTGAAATGGGTATTATGTTCTGTTTTCAAAATTTCTGTGGTGTGGGGGGCCAGATATGGTGGAGATCTCCCTTTTCCTCGTCCAACACGGAAAGCAAGATGAAACCAGTTCTGAGTGGAGGAGGCTGGGGATTGAAAAATAAAGAAAGAATAGAAGAAGATGCAGAGATAGAAGCAAAGCTGGGCTGGGTGGACCTCTGTTCTCTCTGATGGAGAGACAGGGACTCAGAGCCCATACAGCAAGTTTATTTTAGAACCCCCAAAATACCAGGAAGTTACACCAAAAGTTAGGATCAAAGAAGATTATTGAATTCTTGAATAGGCCTGAGCATTCCTGGTGCTTGACTTGATTTACATATCAAAAGTCCCACTACTGACACCTGGGCAAAGGTGACAGCCAAGCTTATAACACAACAGTTGGTGAAGCATGTTCCCAGGGCATGGCTCTGCCTGTTGCCTAGAGTTCAGCTGACAATAATTAAAGAAATGCCCATGTACCTTCCCAGGGGACCCTCTACAAATTACTACCTATCATTAGCTTTTGGGAGTTACTGAATGATAGAGATCAGGTATTATAAGTTCACATGGCATGAATCCAATCCGGTCTGAATGCTACACTTTATTAAACCTAGTGTAAAATATTGGTAGGTGACAACAGAAATAGTGCTTATATCTACTAAAATAAATATACATAATGCCAACAGCAGGACACCCATGAAAAACACACATGGTCTCAAAATAAGCCAAAGGAAAATCATTTGGGCAAAAATAAAAAGAATCCCAAGTCTAATTTACAGAAAAGACCCCTTTATTAACTTTTGGTTGAGAATATGTTTGTATATTTTCAGAAAACAACTCTAAGACCATATGGATTCCTGCAACAGTGAGGAACTGACAGGTCTGTTCCAACCGCGAAGACAGTCCAGAGACAGAAGACACTGATGACACCTTGCCATGCTAGCAGTCAGCAACTGTGCATAGCTGCAAGCGGCCCAGGACCAAACCAGAAAGGGTGGAACCTGCATTGCCACCATATGTCCACCATCCAGATACCATTGCTGACATGTATACATAAGGAACTATTTGACATTGAAACTGGGACTCAGAACAGTTGGACATTGAAACTGAGACTCAAACATTTTTTGTTCTTATACATTTATTTCCAATATGCAGATGCAAGATTTTTTTAAAGAAAAGAAACAGGGGGAAAAGATTGATATAGAGGCAGAGAAGCATTGAACAGACTGTCAAACTACAGGGGGAAGGCTGGGGAGGGTGGGGGGCGACGGCGGCTGTAAGAGATCAACCAAAGGACTTGTATGCATGCATATAAGCATAACCAATGGATACAA
The DNA here is from genome assembly GCA_027563665.1 of Antrozous pallidus. Taxonomy (NCBI): domain Eukaryota; kingdom Metazoa; phylum Chordata; class Mammalia; order Chiroptera; family Vespertilionidae; genus Antrozous; species Antrozous pallidus. The sequence goes on from CM050523.1 coordinate 29,493,984, forward strand.
GACACTGGGGCGAGGGGGAGGCAGGTGAGGGCATGTGCTGGAGGGTAGGGGAGGCTGAGGGGAGGACAATGGGGGGGGGAAAAGGAAAACATATGTACTACTATTTGTAATACTTTAAAGAATAAATAAATAATAAATAATAAATAAAAATAAAGTAAATATACACTTTCATTTGTGATGCCCAAAACTAGAAGTAACCTAATGTCCACCAAAAGTAAATTATGACATAGTCAGACAATGGAATACAACATATCCCTAAAAAACAGTGGAATGCTGGCACAATGCAACAACATGGATGAATCTCACAGACAAAGTGTAGAATGAAGGAAATCAGACACAGGAGAGTACACACTATCTGGATCTATATATGAAGTTAAAAAAAAAACAGGTAATATTAACCTATGGCAGTGGTCGGCAAACTCAATAGTCAACAGAGCCAAATATCAACCGTACAAAGATTGAAATTTCTTTTGAGAGCCAAATTTTTTAAACTTAAACTTCTTCTAATGCCACTTATTCAAAAAGGACTTGCTCAGGCCGTGGTATTTTGTGGAAGAGCCACACTTAAAAGGCCAAAGAGCCACATGTGGCTCGAGAGCCTCAGTTTGCCAACCAACATAGATTCTATGGTGATAGCATCAGGATCTTACATTTGGTAGGTCTTGGTTTTCAGTGATTACTGAAGATGGAAATCTACTGACTGAAGGGCACAACGGAATCACTGGAGTGTTGGAAATATTCTCTATCTTGATCTAGACAGTGGTTCATCAGGTATATAAATGTATAAAAATTCACTTACCTGTTTACCTAAGTTTGTTCACTTCACTGTATGCAGGTTTAACACAGCTAAATTATATGATTTCACTCATCTGTGGAATCTAATAAACAAACTGGCCCTAGCCAGTTTAGCTCAGTGGATAGAGCATTGGCCTGTGGAATGAAGGGTCCCAGGTTCAATTCTGGTCAAGGGCACATGCCTGGTTGTGTGCTTGATCCCCATTAGGGGGCATGCAAGAGGCAGCCAATCAATGATACTCTCTCATCGTTGATGTTTCTCTCTCTCCCCTCTCCCTTCCTCTCTGAAATCAATAAAAGTATATGTATATATTTTTAAAAACTGAACTAACAAGCAAAATAGAGACAGACAGCTGGGGAGCGAGGTCTGGCAGTAGAGGGATTGAGCAAAAAAGAAAAAAAGGAAGAAAACTCATTGACATGAACAGCAGTGTGGTGATTTCGGGGGTTGAGGTGGAGGTGGAACAATGTAAATGTTCTTTCTCCTGGTTTTAGCTTGTAAAAATTATAGGAAAGTGAAAGAATAGCTTGGCTGAGGACGTGTGCCCACTCATTGAAGAAATAAAGTTATGATTGGGCAGGCCTTGGATCGTCCCTCTTTTAAATATATATATGCTTTTAATTGATTTCAGAGAGAACGGGAGAGGGAGAGAGAGATACAAATATAAATGATGAGAGAGAATCATCGAGCAGCTGTCTCCCCCTATTGAGGATCGAGCCTGCGTGTGTCCTGACTGGGAATCGAACCATGATTTCCTGGCTTATAGGTCGACAGTCAACCACTGAGCAACACCAGCTGGACTGAACTGTTTCTCTTGACGTAGGGAGGGAGACTGGGTACACTTTTGGTTGTGGAGCTATTCAATAAAAGAGAAGATGCTGTTATCAGGCAAAGAGCAAACCACCCATGTCTATTAACCCATCTCACCCCTGTGCCCCATTCTGTTCATGTCCCCACTGCCCGCTGTGCAGGGGCAAAAGGACCAATGAGGGGTGGGCACAGGATTTCTAGCCAGATAGGCATAAATTCAATTGTTGGCTTTATAATAACTATGTGACCTTGAGAAAGTTTTAAGCCTCTCTATGCCTTTACTTTCTCAACAATATTTTAGGATTGTTGTGAGGATTCAAAGCAACATAAACAAAGTGGCATACAGTATGTACCATTATTAATAATGCTCATAACACGTAATCATCTGTATTTGCCTGTATCCTCCTTCTAGACCATGAATTACTCGAGGCAGTGCCTTGTTTTAGATACAAGAAAACTCAGTTATAACAGCTGGGCTCAAATACTAGTATATCAGAGACTAATATATCTGCCATAAAAATGACCACAGACTAGGTTGCTTGAACAATAGAAATTTACTTTCTTAAAGTTCTGAAGGCTAAAATTCTGAGATCAAGATGTCAGCCAACTGCCCTAGCTGGTTTGACTCAGTGGATAGGGCGTTGGCCTGTAGACTCAAGGCTTTCAGGTTCGATTTCAGCCAAGGGCACATGCCTGGGTGGTGGACTCGACCCCCCAGTAGGGGGTGTGCAGGAGGCAGCTGGTCAATGGTTCTCGCTCTTCATTACTGTTTCTATCTCTCTCCCCCTCTCTCTTCTTTTCTGAAAGCAAGACAAAAATATATTTTTAAAAGATGTCAGCCAAGTCATTTTCTTTTGGGGTCCCTCTCTTTGGCTTGAAGGGGCTTATCCTTGTGGCTTCACATGATCATCCCTCTATGTGCATCCATGTCTCAGTTTCCTCTTCTTATAAGGACAGCTGTCATACTGACTTAGAGCCTATCCTAATGACCTCATTTTAACTCAGTTACCACTTCAATGGGACTACCTCCAAATACAGTCACATTCTGAGACACTGGAGCTTTGGATGCAACCTATGACTATTGAGGGGACACAATTCAGCCAATTACATTATGTCATTAAAAAGGTACGCATGATAAGGCAAATTTTGAGACTAAGGGAGGCATTTAGTTCTGTCCTCAATTGTGGCGTTATAATCATGGCCCACTGCATTTATACAGACTTCCTTTTCCTGCTCTCTAAAGCACCTTCACATCTATTACTTGACTTCCCTATGTCACACCCGAGGGCCCCGAATTTGGTTTTTGGAACAGAAGTGACCAGGGATGCAGAAGACACAGGTTAGCCAGAAAGGATCAGCAGGGGGCGCTATGAACAAGCCCTGGGAAGTCCAAGGAGAAAACTGCTGTGGTTCAGAACCTAGACTTGGAGCAGACACAGCGACTTACCAACTGACGAGGCAACTTCTGGATATGGATTCCTGGCTATTGGCTGGGCTCAGGCTGAGTCAGAGTGGCCTCCCAGGGCCTCTCACCACAAATTAGTTCTCAGCCCAGGAAACAGGCCCAATATAAGCGCTCACCCCCCGTAGAGGAGCTGAGTGACCAGCACAGAAGGCCAGCGGGAGCCCACCCAGCCTGTTGACCCTGCCTGAGTCCCAGGAAATAAAGCCCTGATATTTAATAAAGCCTGTGTCCACAGGGTGGCAGCGGGCCCAGCGGTGGGTGCTCTGTGAATAGCAGGCTGGCTGAATTGGGTTCATATTCTGACGCTGGCACTGGAGAAGGCTTGAGTGTTATGAGAGGTCTCAGTCATAGTCTCTCACTGAAACGCCGGTGTCCAATCTTCTTATGCGTCCCCTGCTTTGATGGTTAGGAATAGAGCTTGTATCTGAAGTCGTGGAGTGGGTGTGTTTGGTTCTCACAGCATCTTTCCTTCTTTCCAGAAACTGTATACGCTCCTCCTTTGAGAAAGTCAAAGTTATCCCATGGGATTTGGATGGGGCTGCCAATCACAACACTCCCATTGCTCCACCCTGACCCCAGCCCAGGGCCCGTCCTCAACAAGGGAAAGAGTCAGGGCTTGTGGGAAGGCCAGTGGAAGGAGACGAGCCTCCAAAAGAGGAAGGTCAAAAACGTGCTCAGACAAGGACCTATGTAGTACTTTCTTTTTAAAAACGTATGTTTTATTGATTTTTTTTTAAAGAGAGGAAGGGCCCTGTCTGGTTTGGCTCAGTGGATGGAGCATTGGCCTGCGAACTGAAGGGTCCCGGGTTCAATTCCAATCAAGGACATGACCTTGGTTGTGGGCACTTCTCCAGTAGGAGGTGTGCAGGAAGCAGCTGATCGATGTTTCTAACTTTCTATCCCTCTCCCTTCCTCTCTGTAAAAAATAAATAAATAAAATAAAATAAAAATCAACAAAATATATTTTAAAAAGAGAGAGATAGAAACATCATTGATTGGCTGCCTCCTGCATGCCTCCTCCTGGGGATCAAGCCCAAAACCTGGGCTTGTGCCCTGACAGGGAATCAAACCGGTGAACTCTTGGTTCCTGGGCTGACACTCAACTGCTGAGTCAAAGCTGCCGGGCATAGGAAATACTTTCAACAATATATATTTTATATTTAAAATAAATGTGCTCAGAGGGGAGGATAATGGGGGGGGGGGAGAAGGAAAACATGTACTACTATTAAATATAAGTTATACTGCAAAAAAAATTAATTAAAAAAATAAAATAAATGTGCTCAGACATCTTCAAAAACGTGGAGAGAAATCATCCACCAGGCACTGCTGTCATTGGGAACTTGTTTGGTCAGAGATGTAGGCTGAGAGTGTCTATACCCTATTCTCTGGTGTGACATTTAAGAATAAAATGCCAAGCCAAGACCAGTTTGGCTCAGTGGATAGAGCATCGCTGCAGACTGAAGGGTCCTGGGTTCGATTCCGGTCAAGGGCATGTACCTTGGCTGCGGGCACATCCCCAGTAGGGGGCGTGCAAGAGGCAGCTGATCAATGTTTCTCTCTCATCGATGTTTCTGACTTTCTATCCCTCTCCCTTCCGCTCTGTAAAAAATCAATAAAGTATATTTAAAAAAATAAATAAGAATAAAATGCCAAAATGGAGATCCTGCCTCTAACATCGGTCCTTTGGCCTTTCTTTATGAGGGACTGAGTATATCCTGTGGCTTTCTGAATTTTTAATTTCCTCTTCCGTCACAAGGAAATAAAAATACAGCTTCATTGCCTTTGGTGGACATAGATTAAAGGGTCCAAAACCCCAGCACATTTGTTACTGAAGGTTTCTGGAGTTTCCCAGTTGGATCATGACTGGTGCGGTTGCCTCCCCCAGGCTGAAAGAAAAATGACACCATTAACCTTTAATTATTCACAACAAACCCCAAAGAAGCCTTTGGCCAGGGTCCTAATGGAGCTATTAAAGCTATTTTCCTGCTCAGTTGTTTAAACTCAGGGCAAATAATCTGGTGCTTTTCTGCTGCTTCTCTCCATAGAGTGTAGAAGACCAAGAGTGAGCCCTCCCTACCAGTGCCCTTCAGGGCAGGTGCCAAACTTCTTACCTTTTGTTTTCTTTCCCCCCTATTGTTCCCACTTGGTTGTAGTACGTGTGTGTGTGTGTGTGTGTGTGTGTGTGTGTGTGTGTATGTGTGTGCAGGAATATATGTATGGTCTATTTAGAGGGAGACTTTGCAGGGCAGAATGGTTACATATAAGGTATAAGACAATTCCTCCCCCAGGAAAAAGGGGGAAGAAAAAGAAAATGAACCAAGACAAAAACAGGCAACCCATAACAGGCCTGTGTACAAAAAAACAAATCTTTCCTCAGTTTCATACTGCTTTTTCTCCCTTTTTACTGCATTGCAGTTATTTTTTTCTTCTCATGTGGATGCGTATTTTTCTCTCTGTGTGCCCTCATTTATCTCAACCTTGTTAACGCTTCCAAAACCAGAAGTCATTATTCTGACACTATTTCCCTCACCCCTGGAGCCCTACTTCTCTTGCTGAATTCCCCTTCTGTTCTCAGGTTCTACTTTCCATTAGCTGCTCAAGTACAAAAACAAAACACTCAAAATCACTTCTTACCTTAAAAATCTGTGTTATGGAGACATAATTTACACAGAAGAAAAATTTACATTTTAAGCGTTTGATATGCATTTAAACAAATGTAGGCAGTCAAGTACCCACCACCACAATCAAGACAGAACATTTTCATCACCCCAGACAGTTTACTTTGTATCAGTCTAGTTTTGCCTGTTCTAGAATGCCAAGCAAGTGAAATCAAATAGTAGGAAGTCTTTCGTGTCTGGCTTACTTTCTCAGCATATTGCTTCTGAGATTTAGCTATGTTGTTGCATAGATCAGTAACTCATTCATTTTTATTAATGGGAATATTGCATTGTAGAGATACATCACAATTATTGGTTTATCCACTCATCAGCTGATGAATACTTGCATTGTTTACAGTTTGGGGTTATTATAAATTAAGTGCTATGAATATTCACATATAGGTCTTTGCATGGACGTAATTTTCTCATTTCTTGGGTATAAAATTTTGTTTCATATTTAGGAAGGCATTTGCTGGGTAAGTGTAGTTTAACTGTATAAAACTCTGATAAACTGTTTTCCAAAAGGGACTGCACCATTTTCATTCCCACCAGTAATATATGAGAATTCCAGTTGCTCATTATCATTGCCAGCACTTTGTATTGTCAGTTTTTAAATTTAACCATCTAAGTGTAGTGTATTATTACTTCACTGTCCATTTAATTTGTTTCTCAAATCGCTAATGTTGTTGAGTATATTTTCATGTGCTTATTTGTCTTAGGTATATCTTTTTTGGTAAGTTTTTCACATTCTTTGCCCATTTAAAAATGGTGTTGCCCTAACTGGTTTGGCTCAGTGGATAGAGCGTTGGCCTGCAGACTGAAATCAGGTCCCAGGTTTCATTCCAGTCAAGGGCATGTACCTTGGTTGCAGGCACATCCCCAGTAGGGGGTGTGCAGGAGGCAGCTGATCGATGTTTCTCTCTCATTGATGTTTTTAACTCTCTATCCCTATCCCTTTCTCTCTGTAAAAAGTCAACAAAATATATTTTAAAAAATAAATAAAATAAAATTGTGTTGTTTTTTATTATTTATTTATAAGAGATCTTTAACTATTCTAGATACAAGTCCTGTATCAGGTCATATTTTGCCTATGGAAATAACCCGAAGAATAGATCAAGAGACATGCATAAGTGTTTCCCCATCAATATTATATACACTAGAGGCCTGGTGCATGAAAATTCATGCACTGGTGGGGTGTCCCTCAGCCTGGCCTACCCCCCCTCCCACGGTCTGGGAGTTCTCAGGGGTGGGAGGAAACCTGGAGATCAGCGGAAGGTGACACCCCCATCACAGCTTTGCTGCTGCCACTGACAGTGGCACAAGCCTTGGCTGGTCTGGTTACCTGAGCCTCGAGTGCCCCTGGGCAGCTGGCAGCTGCCATCTGAGGCTTGCCTGTGCCTCAAGCTGGCCCTGGGTGGCTGGGGGTGCTGAGAGGACTGGGGGACTCTGGAGGTAGGCACATGGAGTCTTGTAGCTGTGGGTGCTGCCATCTTTGAGGGCAGGGCAGTCAATTAGTATTTTCCCTTTTTATTGGCTATGGGTGCCGCCATCTTTGCGATGGTGTGAAGGTCAATTAGCATATCCCTTCTTTATTAGATAGGATTGTAACAAAATTGGAAACCAGTTACAATCTAATAAAAGGCAAACTGTTCACTTCTTTATGATTCAAACAAATATTTTTAAAGTTATTTAATGATATTAACAATGTAAAGACATAGAAACTTGTTTTGATATAGAGCATTCCCCTCTTATCTGTGATTTTGCTTTCCATGGTTTCAGTTACCCATAGTCAACTGCAGTCTGAAATATTAAATGGAAAATTACAGAAATAAAAACAATTCATAAATTTTAAATTGCACTCTGATCTGAGTAGCATAATGAAATCTCTCACTGTCCTGGTCCATCCCATCTGGGACGCAAATCATCCCTTGGTCCAGTGTGTCCGCACCATATGTTACCTGCTTACCTGCTTGTGGGTCACTTAGTAGCCATCTTGATGACCAGGTTGACTTTTGTGGTTGACCCCCAAGAACAGGTAAGGTGACTACAGTACAATAAGATATTTTGAGAGGCAGAGTGAGAGATCATATTTACTTAACTTTTATTACAGCATATCATTATGATTGTTCTATTTTTTAAAATATATTTTTATTGATTTCAGAGAGAGAAAGGGAGAAGGAGAGATAGACAGAAACATCAATGGTGAGAATCATTGATGGGCTGCCTTCTGCATGCCCCACACTGGGGATCGAGCCCACAACCGGGCATATGGCATAACCAGGAATTGAACCATGACCTCCTGGTTAATAGGTTGATGCTCAACCACTGAGTTACGCCGGCCGGGCTATAATTGTTCTATTTTGTTATTAGTCGTTGTTCATCTCTTACTGTGCTTAATTTATAAAATAAACTTTATCAGAGGTATCTATGTAAAGGGAAAAACATAGCATGTATAGGGTTTGACACAATTAGAAGGTTCAGGCATCTACTGAGGGGGAAGGAGGTCTTGGAATATATCCCCCACAGATAAGGGGGAACTATTGTAATTTTAAACAGAAAACAAAATTATGTATAATATCAGCTATGCGTTAAGAAAAGCCTGGAAGTATATGCCAAAGTAATAAGAGTGATAATGTCTAAGGGTAAGATTACGGCTGGTGTTTAATTCTCTACACTTTTCTATAGTTTTCAAGATTTACACAGGAAGCATGCTCTAGTTAAAAAGGAAAAACATCTAATAAAGAAGTAAATATTTAAGGGGTGGTGGTGCTTCCTTTACAAGCTCACCTGACCTGCAGCATTATTTGTGAAACCATTAATAACCAAGTGAGGTAGTTAATTGCATAATGGACCACCCAAAAGCTTTGAAATATAATTCCAGCTCTGCTCTTGAACTCCAGGCAGCTTCATCCTTCTGTTTGAAATAAGATTCAGAACTATGAAGAATCTACAAAGTTGCCTGTGGCTTTCTGGGGAACAGTTTTCCAGGTATGTACCCCCCCTTTTTTTTAAGTATATATTTTTATTTATTTCAGAGAGGAAAGGAAAGGGAGAGAGAAAAAAATCAATGATGAAAGAAAATCATTGATCGGCTGCCTCCATCACATCCCCCGTTGAGGACCTAGCTTGCAACCTGGGCATATGCCCTGAACTGGGAATCGAACTGTGACCTCCTGGTTCTCAGGTCAACACTCAACTACTGAGAAGTGCCGGCCAGGCTGTACTGTTTATTTTTTTATTGTTTGAAGATTAAGAATAGCTTTATTGTGATATTCACTGTATTGATCTGCCGTTTGCTTTGTTTTTAATATGTATTTTTATTGATTTCAGAGAAGAATAAAGAGATGGAAACATCAATGATGAGAGAGAACCACTGATTGGCTGCCTCCTGCACACCCCACACTGGGAACCAAGCCCGCAACCAGGGCAGGCACCCTTGAGCGGAATCGAACCGAGGATCTTTCCGTCCACAGGCCTGCACTCTATCCACTGAGCCAAACCATCTAGGGTGGGCTGCACGCTTTAGCATATAAAATGTCTTGGGCTTATGGCCAATGGCTTGGGAAGATGATCCTGATGTTAGTCAAATTAAAACAAGACCAAAGAGAACATAGACTTAGCTGGAGGGAAGGAAGGTGGGCGGATAAAGAGGAAAGTCCTGGGTTGAAGAAAACATTGGAGTGAAGAAGAAGAAAGACAGGAAAGAGGAAATGGAGGAGGGACGAAAGCCAAAGCACACAGGTCTCTGGACTGAGAGCTGAGACTTGGAGTAAGAACTCGGTGGACACATTTTGCACCTGTAAAGTCGTATTCTGTAAGTAATCTGTATCATTTAACCGATTTTTGTGTCCAGTTTTCAAGTTACTTCTGTTATCCTCTAAAGGCTAAAAAGAGAATACAATTATTACTGGGTTTATGGAGAGGAAAGAACTTATGACGCCCTTGGAAATTAGTGTCTACCCTTGAGTTGTTGCCTGTTGAACGACAGCCTTGAGGTGAACACCCTAGAGAAGCCAGGGAAACCCATCCTCCATTGGATTATACTCCCTGTCAATCACGTCAGCTACAGAGAACAGTTATGGAGGTGCTGAGACTGTACACAAACATCACACAGTCCACACGCCTCCGATGACTTAGGAAGTAATTTCCTAAGGCAACATATTTTGTGAAGGTCAGTGATTCAGCTCCTACCAGAGATCTTTTTGAAGCTGATCTGTTTCTTTACCTGAAACAGGCATGCTACTTATATTTGCTGAGTGACCCATGAAACCAAGAAAAATATTCAAGTGATTATTCAGAAGGTTTCTTGTTTGTTTTGTTTCTTAAATTTGGCAGCCAACAAAATCTAACCAATAAGATTTCTTTTCTTTTGAAACTCGATAAGATAAAAATGCAAAGGGCTAAGAATAACTCACACAATCTTGAAGAACAAAGTGGGAGTACTTTCTCTTCTGTATATTTACATGTATTATTAAAAAGGGTAGCTCTACTGACCAATGGAATAGAATATAAATTCAGGAAGAGATTACAGTAAAGTAAACATGATCCTTTCAATAAATTATTGCTGGGTCAACTAGATAATAATGGGAGGGGAGAACTTGACCCCTACTTACATCATACATAAAAATTTATTCTAGATGTATCATAGATGTAAGAGTAAAAGGCAAAACAATAAATCCTCTAGAGGTAAATATAGAAGAAGCGCTACATGACTAGAAGGTGGGGAAAGATTGCTTAATAAGTACTAACCAGAAAGAAAAAGGCCAATACATTTGAATACATTAAAATTGAAAACCTCATTAAAGGTAAGGGAAGACTTTAAAAATAGACCAAAAGAACTAATTGTGAAGAAAAAGATTGACAAATTTGACATCAATTTAACATTTAACTTTAACATTAGTATTAAGAACTTTTAGCCATTAAAAGATACATAATATGGAGATGATATTTGCAACATTTATAACCTAAAAAGAGCTCATGTATGGGATACATAAAGAAATCCTACCAACCAATAAGAAAATGAAAACAACCCTAAGGAAAAAGGGCAAAGAATTAAACAGATGCTTCCGGATTAAAAAAAAAAAAGAAGAAGGCTACCTAATGGACAATAAGCATATGAAAAGATATTTAACATCACTAATAATCAGGGAAATGCAAATAAAAACTATAACCAGACACCGTTTTTAGAATGGCTAAAATTAAAAGATTAACACTACCAAATGCTGGTGAGGATGTAGACAACAGATATTCTTATATGGTGCTGGAGGAGTGTAGATTGGAATAACACTTTGAAAAAAATTTTATAACATTGAATAAAGTGAATAATGTATGACTTAGCAGTGCCATTAGTGGGCATATACCCAATAAAAATATATGCACAGAACTCCAAGAGACATATACAGAAGATTCATAATAGCTCTATTTGAATCATCTCAAACTAGAAACTGTTTCAAAGTCTATAAACAGAAGAATGAATAAACAAATACGTAGTGGCATATTATTATTCAGCAAAGTAAAATAATAACAACAACTACACATAACAATCTGGGTGCCTGTTAAAAAATATTGCCGACTAGAAGCCAAAGCCACAAATATACTGGTATCCTATATAATAAAAGGCTAATATGCAAATTGACCAAAAGGCTGAACGACTGGTTGCTATGATGCACACTGACCACCAGGGGACAGATGCTTAATGCAGGAGCTGTCCCCTGGTGGTCAGTGTGCTCCCACAGGGGGAGCACCACTTAGCCAGAGGCTGGGCTCATGGCTGGCAAGCCTCTCCCACCTCCACTGCAAGGCTAAGGATGTCTGACTGCCGACATCTCCCCAGGGCTCCCACACTGTGAGAGGGCACAGGCCAGGCTAAGGGGACAGCCCCCGCAGTGCACTGGGCTTCTAGTATTATATAATTCTATTTACAGAAAGTTAAAGTGCAGTTAAAACCAAACTATACTGTTTAAGGTTTCATGCTTAGGAGAAAAAAAACTATTTTTTAAAAAAGCAAGGACCTTGAGAACATTATGGGAAGTGAAATAAGTCAAACAGAGATAGCTAAGAACTACATGGTTTAACTCATATGTGGAATCTAAAACTTACGTACACAAACAGCAGTGTATTGGTTGCCAGAGGGAGGGGGGAAGAAAGGGGATCCTAATATAAAGTGACAGGAGAAGATTTGACTTTGGGTGGTGGGCACATGGTCCTATATACAGATTTTGTAAATTAATAATACACACATATAACCTATATGTTCATATAAACTACTGTCACCCCCCCAAAAAATTAAAATAAAAAATAAATAGCGAGGAAATAGTTATAACAGAAGTTAAGGTAATAATTATTTTTTAAAAGAAAAAGAGTAGTTAGTGATTGAGAGGAATCACTTTGGTGTATCTTCACCTGGGTGTTGCTTTGTGAAATGTCAGTAATATGTTTTGTAAACTTTACTGTTTTTTGTGTCAGAAAAATTGGATGAACCAATTTCCATAGATGAAACTGAAATGGTAGCCAAAGACTTACTTCCTAAAAAATCCCTACAAAACCCAGATCTGTGAATCTATAATTAGATTCTATGAAACTTTCCAGGAGCAAATATTTCCTCTTATACAACAGTTCCTATGCTAACATAATTCTTACTATACACCAAAACCAAATGAGGAAAGCAGGAGAAATGTAAAATACAAGTTAAGCTCATTTATTAAAAGGCTAGAGGTCTGGTGCATGAAATTTGTACAGGGGGGCGGGGGTGTCTCTCAGCCCAGCCTGCACCCTCTCCAATCTGGGACCCCGCAGGAGATGTCAGACTGCTGCTTTAGGACATCCCTCTCACAATCCAGGACCACTGGTTCCTAACCACTTGCCTGCCTGCCAGCCTGATTGCCCCCTAATTACTCCCCTGCTGGCCTGATTGCCCCCAACTACCCTTCTCTGCCAACCTGATGGCCCACAATTGCCCTCCCCTGCTGTGACCTGCTTCCTCTGCCGGGACTGGCCTCCTCCATGCTGCTCAGAGTCGCAGGACCCCCAGGCCTTTCTTAGTGTGGGGAGTGGCTGCCAGGCCCCACCTCCACTGTGCTTGTGGCCATCATGTGACGGCCATCTTGTGACAATGTGAGGACGTGACACCACCTAGGCTATTATTAGTATAGATAACTACATTCTAAATAAAATGCCAGCAAATTGAATCTTGCAATTCTTTAAAAGAAAAATGATCACAACCAAATAAGATTTATCAAGAAATAAACAGATGTTTCAAAACTAGAATATGTAGAATGTAGTTCACTAGAAAAGCAAAATAAAGGAGGAGGAGGATGTTAGTGTTAACTTGGTAGATGCCACAAAAGGATTTATGTATGCTATATCCACACAGGGGGACATTCTTCCGCCATATAAAGGAATGATGTAAAGATAGATGATACAAATAAAGGAACCTTGAAAACATCATGCTAAGTGAAACAAGCCATACACAAATGTCACACATTGTATAAGTTCACCTATACGTGTTTTTATTGATTTCAGAGAGAGGAAGGGAGAGGGAGAGATAGAAACATCCTCCTGCACACCCGCTACTGAGGATCGAGCCCAGAACCAGGGCACATACCCAACGAGGAATCAAACTGGCAACCTCCTGCTGCATGAGACCATGCTCAACAGGCTGGGCTATACCTTCGTTTACATGAAACTAGGGGCCCGGTGCACAAAATTCATGCACTGGGAGTAGGTGATCCCTCAGCTCAATCTGCCTCCTCACACATACTGGGAACCCTCAGGGGACGTCCTACTGACCACTCACCCCTGGCCTGTCTAAGGCCTAAAGCCTCTGGCCAAGGCTTTAAGCCTTGGGCACCCAGCCATCTCCCTGCAATGGGGCAGATGGCTGGCTCCACCCAGGCCCCGTCCTCTGGCCCTGGCCTTAGCGCCCCTCGGCCCTGCCCGCCTGGCCCAGGCCTTCACCCCAGCCAGCTTGAGTCTGGCCCCAGAGGCCACACGCGTGCTCGCCATCTCAGGCCTCCCCTCCCCTCCCCGGCCCTGGCCTTTGCCTTGACCCTGCCCCCACGGCCCAGGCCTTTGCCCCTGCCCTTGCCCTGACCCCCTGGCCTGGGCCTTCGCCTGGGTCAGCGCAGGCCCAGCCCCGAGGGCAATGTGGGTCCTGGCCACCTTGGCCCCACCCCCTGGCCCTGGACACCAGCGAGAGCCCGGACCCGGCGGCCAGTGCGCACCCAGCCCCAGGAGCCGGGCGCTCGCTGGCTGGGTCTGCCCCAGCTCCTGATTGGCTGGTGGGCATGGCTGGTGGGCATGGATTGATTTGGAGATGTGGTCAATTTGCATATTACTCTTTTATTAGATAAGATGTCTAGAATAGGCAGATCCAGAGACATAATTTTTCTATATCAGCTGAAACAAAAACTCCTCAACCATGGTTATGAGACTCATGCCAGAAGTGCAAATATGGTTCATTGTTAGGGTTTGTATCAATCTGCTACTACGTTAATAGGTCAAAGGAAAAAACAATGCAATCATCTCAATAGATACAGAATTGCCACTTAGCAAAATGAACATTCATTCCTGATTAAACAAATAAAACAAAAATAAAAAAAACACATAAAGCCTTAGTATCTTAGGAATAGTTAAATTTTATTTTATTTTCTGCCACTATAAAGATCCAGCATCATATTGTAAAACTCATTAAAATAGATGATATTATACTTTAGCAGTGTTCTGGAAATCCTAATCAGTACAACTAAGAAAAGAATTTAAGAGTTAGAGTATTTATTTTAAAAATATATTTTATTGATTTTTACAGAGAGGAAGGGAGAGAGATAGAAACACTGATGAAAGAGAAATAGTGATCAGTTGCCTCCTGCACACGCCCTACTGGGGATGTGCCCGCAACCAAGGTACATGCCCTTGACTGGCATCGAACCTGAGACCGTAGGCCGACGCTCTATCGACTGAGCCAAACCAGTTAGGGCTAAAGTATTTCTTAAGGGTAAGAAAAATTTATTATTTGTAATGATATCCAAGAATAACTAAAAACCTGAAGAGATTAGGCCCAAGAAATGTTAGAAAGTTGTGGTAAATTGCAAAACAGGACACAGTGTATGTTGCAGTTCTCAGAAGTGGAGTCTATTTCTTCACACTGGGATCCTGAGTTAGACAATGTGGCTTTCTTTAGAACAATAGGACATCAGCAAACATTATGTCATCAGGAGCTTGAAAAGGGCTTGGCATTGGCACTTGCCCTTTTTTTTAAAATTTTTTTAACAGTTTTAAAGAACTTTCAGACCACTACTCTGAATTGCCGGTTAGCCTGATGGACATGTGGCTGAGACATTCACACTGCCCCAGTGGAAGAGAAGCAGCTACCAGCCAGCTGAGTGAGACATCCCAGACTATCTAGGCCAATTGAGTGCAGAGATAAACTGCGCTGGCCCAGTCTAGAAGAACCACCAGTTGACTCAGAGTCATGAGAAATAACACATGCTTATTGTTGTAAGCCACTACAGCTAAAGCTAACTGACAGAGAAATCATGGGAGAATTTATTTAAGTTGCACGTACTTTGTACGTAATTAATGTACAAAATTGACTAGTTAGAAATTATAATGGAATAAAAGATTTTATCTACAATAGCAATGCTACCACCAATTTACCTGAAAATAAACTAACCAGAAATAGACAGGGCCTATTTAAAGAAAATGTAAAATCTCTACTAAGGGTTATAACTTCTTGCTGAATTAATCTATATATTCAATATGATCCCAATAAAAAAAAATCAAGTTTTTTTTTCAACATGATATTGGGTTCATATGTAGAAATAAACAAGAAAAATCTAAACATATATATTGGAGGTGGGGTGAAGGGGTAAAAAATGAAGGGATTAAGATGTACCAACTTTTAGTAATAAAAATATATAAGTCATGGGAATGTAATATACAACATTGGGAATATAGTCAGTAATATTGAAAAACTTTGTATAGTGACAGATTTATGGTGATCATTTTGTAAGGTTGTAAATATTGAATCACTAAGATAATAGTCCATGTCAATTATACTTTAATTTTTTTTAAAAAGAAAGATATTGGGAGAAGGCACTTATATTAGATATTCAAATGCATTTTGAATTTACAAGAATTAAAAACAGTTTGGTTCTAGCCAAAACTGGTTTGGCTCAGAGGATAGAGCATTGGTCTGCGGACTGAGGGGTCCCAGGTTCGATTCCGGTCAAGGGCATGTACCTTGGTTGCAGGCACATCCCCGGTGGGGGGTGTACAGGAGGCAGCTGATTGATGTTTCTCTCTCAGCAGTGTTTCTAGCTTTCTATCTCTCTCCCTTCCTCTCTGTGAAAAATCAATAAAATATATTAAAAAAAAACAGTTTGGTTCTAGAAAAGATTTAGATAGATCAGTGAAATAAAATAGATAATTCAGAAATAGGCTGAAATATACATGAGATTTTTAGTAAATGATAATGGTGACATTTCCAATCCATGAGAGGAAAGCTGGACTATTTAAAAAACAGTTTTGGGCCCGGCTGGTGTCCCTTATAGGTTAAGTGTCAACCTCTGAACCAGAAGGTCAGGGTTTGATTCCCGGACAGGGCACATGCCCAAATTGTGGCTCAATCCCAATCCCCACTGTGGGTGTACAGGAGGCAGTCAATCAATGATATTGATATTTCTTTCCCTCTCCATTTCTCTCTGAAATCAATTAAAAATATTTTTAAAAAATGAATTACAAACCAGTTTTGGAACTATTGTGTATGGGAGGGGGCAACCCCACTTCTATCATCAAAATAAATTTCAGCAGGAATGTAATAAAATGTTAAAATAAAACTCTGTAAAGGTGCAAGTAGTCAAAAGCCAGATATGGAAGGCCAAATATTGTATGATTTCATTTATAGGAATATCCTGGGAATTCATAGAGACAGAAACTAGATTAGTGATTGACAAGGGCTGTGGGAGGGAAATGGGGAGTGACTACTTAATAGATAGAAAGTTTCTTTGGGGGCTGATAAAAAAGTTCTAAAATTTGATAGTGGTCGTGGTAAAATGCTAAAATCCACTGAATTGTAGTATACTTTAAAAGGGTCAATATTATGGCATGTGAATTATATTTCAATAGCACTCTTGTTTTAGAAGGAGAAGGAGGAGAGAACGAGGAAGGGGCAGAAAGGGGAAGGAGAAGAAGGAGAAGGAGGAGAAGGAGGAGAAACTGTCCAGAAGTTGGGGAGTCCACAGCAGGCTCTAAACCAAGTAGTGAGGTCAGGGACAGCAGAGCTGGGTCTGAAAGGGTGCTTTTTGGAAGCAGATGTTTTATAGGTGAGGAAGTGAATAAAGGAATTGATCCTTGGCACTGATTACTCTGTCTCTCTCCGTTTTCCCAGTACTTAAGGGCCCTGCATATCCTGGGCGATCGTTTAAAGCTTATCACATGGTTTTGGATTTAAAAAATCACCAGAAGAGCCCAGCCACTGTGGCTCAGAGCTTGAGTGTCACCCGGGAACCAAGAGGCCGTGACTCAATTCCTGTTCAGGGCACATGCCCAGGGGGAAGGCCTAATCCCCAGTAGGGGGCGTGTAGGAGGCAGCCAATCAATGACTTTTCTCTCTCATCTATGTCTCCATCTCTCTCCCTGTCCCTTCCTCTTTCCCTGAAATTCAATTTTAAAAAATATTAAAATATTTGAAAAGGAAATTAGTACTAGAAGAAAACATGTAAATTCATTTATAATTTTGTAATGAAGACATTTCTATGCATGACACAAATGAAAAATTGATCATTTGTATAGAAATTAGCATTTTATATAGAAATGCTTCAGATACTAGTATGTGATAGTAGTATCACACTTTTTTAAAAAAAAGGTCTTATCTTTATAGATACCTACTGAAATACTTGTGGATGAAATGATATGATGTCTGGAATTTGCTTCAGAATGACTGAGTGGGGTGAGGTTGAAGTTTGGTAATGCGTACATAGGGTCTTTCTCTCTCTACTTTTTTATATGTTTAACTTTTCCATAATAAAAATTAAAATATAAATAGCAAGAAAAAATCTCTGTGCAATTAAAAAAGATAAACTGGGAACAAATATCTGCAGGATAAGTATTAAAAGAATTCATTTCCTTAATTTATAAAAGCTCCTACAAATCACTAAGAAAAAGACACCCCCCCGCAAAAGTGGATGAAGATATTAACAGGCAGTAAAGGAAACAAAATTAATAAATATATAAAAATATGATCAGCCTTCCTCCTACAAGCAAAGAAAAGCTTATTAAATGGTTTTGAGATGCCATTTTCCACCTAGCAATTGGTGGCAACCCTGAAGACATTATGCTAAATCAAAGGAACTAGATACAGTAGGACAAACATCATATGATTCCACTTATATGTATGGGAGGGGGCCAATCAATGACCTTTCTCTCTCATCTATGTCTCCATCTCTCTTCCCGTCCCTAAAAAGCAGTGTGTATGTGTGTGTGTGTGTGTGTGTGTGTGTGTGTGTGTGTGTGTAGGGGTGGACAGTTGTACCTACACATTGCAGTGGGAATATAGATTAGTACCACCTTTTGGAAGAACATGGATGAACCTTGAAGACATTATGCTAAATGAAAGAAACTAGATACAATAGGACAAACATCATATGATTCCACTGATGTGAGGTACCTAGAATAGTCAAAATCATCAAGACAGAAAGAATGGTAGTTGTCAAGGGCTGGGGGGGAGGGGGTCATGGAGAGTTACAGCTGGATGGGTACAGAGTTTCAGCTTTGCAAAATGAAAAGAGTTTGGAAATAGATTATGGTGATGGTTGCACGACAATATGAATGTACTTAGCACCACTGAACTGCACACTTAACAACAGTTATGATAGTAAATTCTATGCGATATGTATTTTCCCACAATTAAAAAAATTGGATAACAATACATACTCCCTTGCCCCTTGCCCCTTGCCCTGGCTGGTGTGGCTCAGTTGGTTGAGTGTCCTCTCATAATCAGAGGTTCCTGGCTCGATTCCAGGTCAGGAAACATACCCAACTTGTGGGCTCCATCCTTAGTAGAGGGCATGCAGGAAGCAGCCAATTAACGTTTCTCATCAATGTTTCTCCCTCTCCCTTCCTCTCTTTCTAAAATCAGTGAAAACATATTAAAACAACAACAATATACCCCTTGACTCAGCAATTCCACTTCCAAACATTTACTTTAGGTTACACAAACAAAAAAGGTCAAGTGTGTTCATGCCCATGGTAACAGCAAAAATTCAGACAACTTAAACAATAGTAAAATGGTTAAATAAATTATGGCAAAGTGATACAACATCTCTGCAGAGATTTTGGAAAAGTGGGTTGAGTTCTGAGATATATATATCACTATGTAATCAAATAGAGTTCTACTGGAGTGTGCTTGCATGGTCCATGTGTATACATTTTTTAAAAGTGTATGTGTTGTGTGTGTGAGACATATTTATAATAAATTATTTATAAATATATTTATAATAACCTTAGCATATTTTTCTGGAATTATAAATTCTTAATAGTGGGAGAGGAGTGGTGATAGTAAAATTTAATTTAAAAAATTTATGTAGTGTTTGGATTCCCTACCCCTATTTGAATGTATTTGTTTTTTATTTTTCTAAGTTCAATGGAAATGTAACATTTTGTACCTAGACACCGTGAGCCCTAGCATATGGTTTACAAGATGTATTTCCATTTGGATATTGTATCTAACCATCCTTTTTACTTTTTTAAAATCCTGTACCAAGGATATGTTTTTCATTGATTTTTTTAAGAGAGGAAGGAAGGGAGGGAGAGAAAGAGAGAGAGAGAGAGAGAGAGAGAGCGAGAGAGAGAGAGCGAGAGAGAGAGATTGGTTGCCTCCTGTACACACTCTGACCGGAGGAGAGGTGGGGTGAGGGATGGAAACTGAAACCCAGACATATGTCCTGACCAGGAATCAAACCTGCAACCTTTTGGTGTATGGGACAACTCTCCAACCACCGAGCCACACCAGCCAGGACACTATCTTTTTAATAGGACAAATTTCATAATCATAACTTTAAATATCATCTTGCCTTTTTGCAACTTTCATTTTTCCTTCTCTCCTTCCATTACTCCTAGGTGCTAACTTCCCTGTCTAAACCCAAAACAACCTCACTGTGGCTGGTACACACAGCATTGGGACCTCTTTGGAAGTGTTGCCTTCCTTAATTTATGAAAGCTCTTACAAATCACTAAGAAAAGGACTAGAAAAAGAAGACTAAAAACAGGTCTTCTCAAACTCTTTGTAACTCTCCTTGCTCCTGGTATAGACATAGCACGTACCAACAATTCAATACCTATTTTTAAGAAATAAAATTTTCATACTGAAAGTTCAATACTTCTTTGAAAATAAATTTCCCTCAGTCATGGTTGATGCTCTTGCTTCTACTAGTAAAGCTTCAAAGCTGTATCCTTCATTCCCAGCACCTCAACCCTGCACCTCTTTTACTCAGGGCCCCTCTGTTTTTAGGGGTGTCATGTTTACTGCACGTGGTAAGCCTGAACCTCTTAGTGAGTATCCTCTAACTTTTCATATGGTTTTCCATGTCTTTGGTCCTTTAGCCCCTTCTCAGGGTAGGCAACATAGAGAAAAGAGTGCTCAACCCTGAGCCAGGATACCAAAGTTTAGCCCCAGCTTGGCCACCAACTTACTGTGTGAGTCTAGCCCCAATGTCCTCATCTATGAAACGGAGATGAATTCTAGACCTTCCAACCGCCACTCCTGCCCTCACCCCCCAGTTCTCACTGCCAGTTCTCGTGTTTGTCAAAGAACATCACACAAATGTGTATCTTAGGTTCCCCTCCCCATCTTTCCTTCAATTCGTTAGCTATTTAAGATATTAGCATAGCATAATTTTCAATGATTTGTTGCTTGGCTTCCCCCCCTTCTTTCTCTTCCTTTTTAATATTTTTAAAATTGATTTTTAGAGAGAGAGGAAGAGAGTGAAACAATGATGTGAGAGGGAAACATCAATTGGTTGCCCTATGCGCACCTCCGACCGGGGATCAAGCCCACAATCTGGGCGTGTACCTTGACTGGAATCGAACCGGCAACTCTTCGGCACATGGGACAACACCCAACCAATGGAGCCACACTGGCCAGGACACCTCTGTGCTCTTCCTATCCTCTTATTTCCTTCTGAAGGACGCTGACTCCTTCAATCAATAATCCAAACTGTAAAAATAAATCTAGTTTCTCTCTACCTCTTCTCTCCTCTCTTAATTGGAATTATAACTCAAAACTACCCCCTTGCAGAGCATTTCTCATTTATATCACATTCTGGAGAAGCAGGGATCAAGCCTGATATGGTAGAAAGGACATGAGTCTTAGAGGAACAAGGAGGGACATTGGTTTCTAGCACCACTAACTCTCTTAACCTCCCTGAGCCTCAGTTCCTTCATCTGTATAATGGAGACACAGTTCAGTCTTGTTCATCTCCCAATCCTGCCCTGCCTCACCTGCTCAGAGCCTATAACTTAGTTCATGCCCAGGATCTATCTCTCTGTAGGGGACACCCCCGTGCCCAGGCCCTCTGGCAATTCTTGTCTGCTGCCATAGTCTTCCTCTAACTGTACCTCATGGCTTACCCCACTCAGGCCTGACCCCTTCAGCAAACCACAGCTCCTGTTGGAGACACATAAGAGAGAGGCCGGTGGAAGGGGACGCCCAAAGGACATGGAGCTGGAGGTCAGTTCTTCAGCTCCAAAATCTTCAGCGTCTGCCCAGCCGGTGTGGCTCAGTTGGTGGAACTTGGTCCCATGCACTGAAAGGTTCCCAGTTTGATTCCTGGTCAGGGCATTTGAGGGATGAGTGAATACATGGGATCAGAGGTAGGACTGCTGATTGGTTGATCAGTCTTACAGGGTGCGGTAACTCATGCGTTCCTGCCCCCGTTTGGAAGCCAATGACCCCTTGCTAGGGAATATCAGCTTTCCCCCAGGGTTTCTGCGTCACCTTGTTGCTTCCATCCAGTCACCACCAAGAGCATGTGGGTGCTGTTTTCCTTCACACTCACGGTATGTTGTTCTGTGAGGATGGTTACAACATTTTCCACAACTTTCTTTCTCTCCCCTATCTCCCAAAATAGCAAATGACATTGCTCGCCTGGATTTTCCATCTGAGTTTGTTTTTCATTTCGAGAGAACTCAGCACGGGTGCAGCTGAGTGCTGCCTCAGCACCGACTGAATACTGGTATTTAACCCCAGGACAAAGTCAAAGGTGGTACATTTCTGCTGTGCAGCTGCAAAGCCGTCTCTATTCTTGGCAGGAGAAGAAAGAATGTTGTTTGTGCTGTGAGAACTATATTTGGGGATACCTTGGATGTGCCTGGATTTTCACATGAAATAGGTGCCTGAAATTTAATGTGTACATAGATTTATCTTAGAGCACAGTCAGGCTTACCCTGAGTGGCTGGTTACCAGGATTTCCAGGATAATTGAGTACCTTGGGAGAAGGAGACCTTCCCTTTACATAACATCTGTGTAGGCTGGTTTCTCCAGGCCACATGAGCCAGGGGGTTCAAATGGGGCTTCAGGACTAGAGATAATTCTGAAGCAGAGCCAGCTTAGATGGGCCCTTGGATTATAATGCACTTCTCTTGCCATCATGACGTTCCTAACTTTATTTTGAACTGGGTCTTGCAAATGAAGTAGCCAATCTTGTCCTCTGGCTCCCATTCCATCTACTTTTGTTCCCCATTGCTGTGGCCCCTTGTTAAACCCAACCCCAATGTCCAGGAGCCTCCCAGGCGGTGGGTTTCACAGATGTGGATGAAACCACCTGGTCACCCACGGTGTGCCTGCCACATACATTTTCTTTCTCCCCCACGGCCACCGATCCTGTGGCCAGGATGTGTGGCAGCCCACGGGCAGCTGCAGGGAGGGGATCATGTCCTCTGGAGTCCCTTGAGGGAGGAAGCCATGCTACGTGTTCCCACAAAAGTGTTCTCTGCCCTCTTTGGGGTGCATTTTATGTCTTGCCCCAAATGCCTCACACAGTTTAAGGAGAAAACTGCTGCTCAAATGTCTACTTATGACCCCTCCCCTTCTCTCAGACCCAAGCCAGTGACTGCCCCACCCATGCCTTTTCCCCCAACCTTGCCTTTTCCCCCTCCAGCCACCTTCCTCTCCCTGCAGCTTCATCATGGGCACTTGGACACAGGCTCCTGTTTTCTTGTGAAGTCCTCACTAAACATGGATGCACACTTTTCCAAAGAGCAACTGCATTTGCAACTCACCTTATGCTTTTCAAAACACCATTTCTGGAGTATACTGATAAGTGCAACAAAAAGATTGGGTTGACTAGGCCAGTGGTCAGCAAACTCATCATTAGTCAACAGAGCCAAATATCAACAGTAAAACAATTGAAATTTCTTTTGAGAGCTGAAAACCAACTTCTGCGCATGGGCCACAAAGTTTCAATCACACTGTACATGCATGCCCACACATGGTATTTTGTGGAAGAGCCACACTCAAGGGCCAAAGAGCCACATGTGGCTCTCGAGCTGCAGTTTGTTGACCACTGGACTAGGCAAATGCATTTGGGAAACACTGCATGTTAGATGCTGTTCTTGAAGATTTAACTAATCACTATTAAGTATGCTGAAAGTTCAGAGAAGGAACTAAATTTAATTCAGTATTTCCTAAATTACATTGGGAAATCAACACTTTCACTTCCTGAACTTATTCTCCCCGCCACACACATAATTAAATTAGCATTCTACGGATAGTATTCTTGGTGATGCTTACTTGGAATGCAATAAAATCAATTGATGTAAACCAATTCTGAACATAATTTAATCTTTCTTTGAGGATTCATAAGGTACTGGCATTTATCTTTGATCTCTGGACAAAAGGAAATTAAGCCTACTCTGAGTCACACTTAAATACACCAAACACAGTTAGCCTTACATAGAGCTAGGCACACAGTAGATACTCAGCATACACTTGTTAATGTTTTCATTATATGCATATTATTCTTTCTACTTTTTAACATTCAAAATTTTTCTTAATAAAAAATTAAAAAATATATACTATATCACACTTCTAATGAGAGCCAAGCAAAGCCAGGAGAAGGGAATGCCTCTTTGCACGCACCTAGAAAAAGCAGTGGATCAGAAATCAGAAAATCATAGGCCGGGGTATTATCCAGCCCTGTTCCTTCCTGTGAGGCTTGAATAACCTCTACATTGTCTCTAAAGGTTGTTGCCTGCATTCTGCAGGATTACCTTCAACCCATTCCACTTGGAATGGTTTTGAAAGTTCTTACACTCAGCGTAGATCTGTTTCCCTCTTTCTTCTACCCTTAGATTATAGCCCTAGCCCTTCCTCACACAACAGTCTCTCAAATATTTGAAAACAAGAATCCATTCAGCTGTCCTCTCACCGTTATGCCACACGCAGGTCTTTGAGCCCAAATAGCCCCAATTCTGTCAACAGTTCCACACACCCATGCCTGGTTTTCTACCCTCCTGGCTGCTGTGCTCTGATCTCAGAACATTTGACTTGTGAGTTACGTGCTCTGAACTGAAGTGATCAGAGTGTGGCCTGATAATTGCAGTTACCTCATTGCTTTTACCAGGGATGGAGCCTGGGTGCACAAAATTCCAAGAGCTGAGTGTTAAAAGTTTCAAGAACTTTATAAGCCAATTGTTAAACATGGCCATAATGAAAAAGTAAAATTACACAAACTTCAATTATATATGTTGTATTTAAAACAAAGGTATAAAATACTTAAAACTCATACTTTACTAATTATTTTGCTACATTTTATTGTTATTTTTTTTCTTGTGGTTATTTACATCTATTGTATTTATGTAGTAAAAATATCATATAATGGTATGCTAGTGTACATTTCTTCCAAACTCTGTATTCAGTGACATTATGTTGGTAGCTTGAAACTGACCTTGGTGGGAATATTTACACTACAGAAATTGGCAAGTGCCAATTTCTCCCTCCAGAGAACCAGTTGTTAAATGTTTACCACATCACTAGTTTCGGTCTAAAATCTTAGTGTGTTTTTTTGGCAACCACATTATACTTCTAACTCAAATTATGCTAAGACTTTTAGCTACTGCTAAAACAAGTGCAGTATGACCTATTCTTACTGACACAATTAGTTCCTTAAACCTTATATTAATTACATTTAAGTTGTATCCTTTTAGACTCAATCTGCTGATTCTCAGTCATCCAAATATGCATCAAACTTCCAACATCAAGTTACCTATAGACTTGATGAGCATGCCGTCTATATATTCTAAAAGCATTTATGAGGGGCAGATAAAGGACACAGCCTTGGGATACATCATTATATACTTTCTTACAATTTGTTTTCAATTTGTTAGTCAGCATCTTGTGTATAATCAACTGGTTCACCCAGTAGGCCAGGGTCCAGTTCATATTTTTCCATCTTGTCCAAAGGAATATCATAAGAAACTCATTAAATATCTAACCAATGATGAACTATTCTCTTTATATACAGGTTTTCCCAGAGTTACTGTGCTGGTAACCCTGTTAAAAAGGGAAAGAGGTAAATCAGACTTGGTTTGTTCTTAGTGAACTCAGTCTTGCTCTTAATCATTACTTCTTCACCTAGTGCCTGAAACTCTTCCTCTAGTAATCCACTGTAGATTCTTGCCTGAGATTGAAGTTATAGACAATTGTCTACAAATTTTCTGACTGCTTGCTTTCTCTTCCTGAAAATTAGAATATTCCACTGTCCAGTATTTTTATATTTCTTCTATTTTCAGTGATGCCCCAAAGATCACTGACAATTGTCTAGTGATCTCATGATAACTTTTTCTCAGGGTCCTAATACATTATTCTTCAAGTCTGAGCTGGAACTAACTTGGATTAGCTCTGGGCTTTGTTACATTCTATTACTCCATCTTAGAAGTCCATCTTCCTTTACCAAAGTTCATTATGTTTTTTTTTTCTCTTTCTCTTCACCTCACTCATTCCATGTGGAGAAGAAAAGTTTTTTCCTTGAAAGTCAAAAACAAAATAAAATGGAAGAGCTCCATTTGCTCTATATCCCCCATTGACAGTGGCTGCAACCTTTAGGGTCTATCCAGAATACTTGACATTTCAAAACTTTACTAAAAAGAGTGTGACACCCAAATGACAGCCATACCATAACCTTTTAGTTTTAGAATAACTTGAGCTTATTTGGAGCTTTAGCTTTACTGATACTTAGACGGTGACCCCTGTATATTCTAACACAGGTAATGGCAATGTGGGATAGATATTTGATAAAAGATGCCTAACTTTTCAGATATTGTAGTACCACATCCTTGTTTGATTTTGCAACATGTTCCCTACCTACTGAAGTGAAGCATGGTATGTATTAGTCTTTAAATTTTCAATTAATTTTGTCTTGAGAATTTTTTATTTTGAAAAATTTGGAAAAAAACCCTGTAGATATTTCTGATATCACAACATCATAATCAAGAAGACCCACAAAGAGGGGAAACTCAGTAGATTTAGGTGCCTTTTTCTTTAATTTTACTTAGCTGATGTTTAACATAAAACAACCTCTTAATCAACTCTTGTTATACAGCATTCCTTTACCTGGAACTCTCTAAATTGCCCTTATGCATAATTCTTAAAAAATGTTAACAATCTTTATGGGTTTTATCCCAGAGGCTCTTAACTCTGAGATAGGAAGCCTGGGTTTTCCATTTTGTTCTGCCATTAATCAGCTGAAACATCTTGTGCCTCTTTCGTTCACATCTCAATGTTGCCAGTCCCTTGCAGATCTCAGAGAAGAGAGTAGTAAAATACCCATCATCCTGTCTATAGGTTCTTGGCTGTCTCCGCGTATTCTCTGTAGTTGATGTGAATGTGCAGGCATGTATGGAGGACTGGAGAAGAAAGGTTTGAGTTGAGATTTTTGGTGGGGAGAGGAGGAGTAGGAGGAGGAATACGAAGACAGACCATATCATTCCTCCTAGGTTTTTCACAAGAAGTAATCGCAAAACAAAACTAAGTCAACCTATCAAAACAAGATAATGACAAGGGAGAAAGTAAAAGTTTTTGGCCAAATGCATCTCACAATCATTTCTTTTCCTGCCCCCACAAAACTATCTGAACTGAGATCTTGTTAGTGGACTTCCATTTCCAGTAAACATCACTCACTTAGAACAAAAACGGGAAGCTCCCACATGCAGCCCCTGGAAACAAGCCCAGATGCAGGAAGAGGTTTGTATGACATCACCCAGAAAGTTATGTGGTATGAGGGTACACAGAGTGGAATGGCTCACCTAAGAGTTCTTTTCACTAGCAAGTTTTAGTATTTAGAAGTCCCAAAGTTTTTAGCAAATGCATTGATTGATATATGTGAGCATATTTAACTCATGTGTAGAAATGTATATACCTTCCTGGAAATTGCTTGCATTCTATGGAAAATGTTATTTGTGTGTGTAAATATTTACTTAAAAGAGCAGGAAAAAAAGGCAAATATCGTTGTCTCTCTGTATGTAAAAAAGTTTTGTTTGTACTTTTATTTTATTTATTTTTAATATATTTTTATTGATTTTAGAGAGGAAGAGAGAGGGATAGAGAGATAGAACCATCAATGATGAGAGAGATTCACCGATCAGCTGCCTCCTGCATGCCGCCCCCTGGGGACCCAGCCTGCAACCCAGACATGTGCTCTTGGCTGGAATTGAACCCGGGACCTTTCAGTCCACAGGCTGATGCTCTATCCACTGAACCAAACCAGCCAGGGCTTGTTTGTACTTTTAAAAAGTAACTTGGTTTCTTAGTAAAAATGATACATACTCGTTGCAAAATACTGAAACAAATCATAAAAGCCTACAAAGAAGATAATAAAAATCACCTAAAGTCTCATGATCCAGAAATAAACACCGCCAGAATTTGGGTAAAATCTCTCCAGACATTTTTCTTTTCATATATACATTTAATTGCACACTAGTGGCTTGTTCTTTATTTGCAGCATTGTATTCTTCCTTACTCCTCAATAAAGACATTAATATCTTTATGTAAATAGCATGACTTTTAGGAACTCCATAGTTTTTTAAAAAAATTTTTGTTTGTTCTATATACTTAGTTAATCCCATGTGGATAGAATATAGATTGTTGAGAAATAACTTTTTTTTTTAAGCTTGAAAAGAACTGTTATGTAAAGGATGTAAAGCTATGTAAAGTAACACATATGCACAACAATCTGCTTTGGTTGTTTCTACTGCAAAAGCTTAAAATAGTGTATACAATCAGTGAATGTAATATATATGTAATATGTGTCTTTATTATTACTGAGCCATTAAGTAAAATTAAACATTTTAAAAGCAAGGATGAATCACAAAGTAAAACTAGATAGAAATATAAAATATCATAAAGAAAATTTAAAAAGAAACAACTTGTAAAATAGCTATAGTAAATATAGCAAAAGCTTACCATAATAATATATAAAGAGCTCATATAAACCAATAAGGACAGTAAGTCACAACAGAAAAATAGGTAACTAATAATTTATAAAAAATACTTACAAATGGCTTAACAAAATATAGCTCAACATCACTAGTGATCAAAGAAATGAAATTTAAAGCAATAGATAGTTTTTTTCACCAATAATATTAAACATTTTAAAGTTGAGCTAATAGCCTATAAAATAAAAGCCTAATATGCTAAGTGTCCAGTTGTCTGGTCAGCCATTCAATCAATCAAAGTGTAATATGCTTATGCTAAGGCCACTCAACTGCTCGCTATGACATGCACTGACCACCAGGGGACAGGTGCTCTGATGGGTAGGTTAGCTTGCTGCTGGGGTCTGGCCAACCGAGACTGAGGAAGACAGGTCAGACACGCTCTAAAGCCCTCTCATGATCTCTCCCCAGCTGGCCAACTTCCTGGGTCCCTCCCCTGCCTTGATTGTGCACTGGTGGGGTCCCTAGGCCTGGCCTGCACCTTCTTGCAATCCAGGGTGAGGGACCCCCCACTGAGTGCACAAATTTCGTGCACTGGGCCTCTAGTGTAGTAAATAATTAATTCTGTATCTGGTAAAAACTAAGTGCCTGATGAATATTGGGTCTGATTCTTGTTCAGTGGTGATAGCATATTTCCACTGAAAGTACCAATTTGTAATATCTTTTTCAAAATCAATTTGTCAACATAAACCAAGAATCTTAAAACTATAATCTTTACCTAGTGATTCTACGTCTAGAACTCTCTTTTAAATAATAATTTGAAATACAGACAAAACCTTTATACACAAAGCAGATCATTATGTATAATGAAAATTATAAATGTCCTAAATGTCCAACAATAAATAAATGATTAAGCAAATTATGGCGTAGCCACAAGTTAGAATACTCTGAAGCATTTAAAATTATATTTATGAAGTATCTGTAATAAGTAAATATATGTAATTCAACATTAAGTGAAAAAAGTAGGACACAAAGTTTTATGTATAGTAATTTCAACAATGTGTATAAGAAACAGACTGGAAGAAATTATACCAAAATATTAACAATTATTTATTGGGGTGGGTATATGGGTGATTTTAAAATTTTTTATACTTTATTTTCCAAACATTCTACAAAGATCATATATATATTTAAAACCAGAAAAAAAACCTGAATGAATTTAAAATAAGTCTGAACACAATGTAATATTTAAAACATAACCTTTAAAAGTCTAAATTCCTAAAAGAATTGAAAATGTAAATTATTTTTTATTGGTTAGTAAAAATTGCCTGGGCTTTCTCACAGGTCTTTATCATTCAATAGTTGTGACACTTTGTTATAGAATGAATGTTTGTGTTCCCCTCAAAATGTATATTTTGCAATTCTAACTCCTAATGTGATGGCATTTGGAGGTGGGGTGTTTGGAAGGTGATTAGATCATGATAGTGCAGCCTCCTAAGTGGGATTCATGCCCTCTATAAAAGAGATCCCACAGAGCTCCCCGCCTGCTTCCACCATGCAGGCCGCCAGGACAGAACTGTTCCGTAAAGGATGTAGAGTAACATCTGTGCACACGAATCTGGAGACGAGTCTGCACCTGACCATGCTTGACCCCGATCCTGGACTTTCAGCCTCTAGGACTGTAAAAAATAAACTCCTATAGTTTATAAACCACCCAGTCTCCGATATTTTGTTATAGCAGCCTAAATGGACTAAGATAGAATTTTAAGAAATTAATTACCAATTCTGGGCTGCCCACAATTTCAAAGTCATTTCTATTTCCTCTAAATCTACAAATCACACCTATTATTTTCTTTTAATCTTTAATTTTTGTTAGTCATCACCTGAGGATATTTTTCCATTTATTTATTTGCTTGTTTGTTTATTTAGAGTAGAAGAAAAGGGAAAAACCAGAGAGAGAGAAACACTGATGTGAGAGAGACACATGGATTGGTTGCCTCCTGCATGTGTCCCGACCAGGAGCAGGGATTGAGCCTGGAACAAGATACAGGCCCTTGAGCAGAATAAGATCTGGGACCCTTCAGTCCTTGGGCAGATGCTCTATCCATTGAGTCAAACTGGCTGGGGCTGCCATCTTAATGCTAGACATGACATTGAAGCGATCACGATGGTGAACCACAATCAAGGCCAACTAGGAGAAATCCTCGTTAATAGTTGACATTGCATGAGTGGCTCACAGCCAACTAAGTAACCTGCCCTTGGAGGGGGTGTGAACCGTGCCGTGATGGACTCAGCCCTTATGGATCACTCGGGTTTTTGCTCCACCTCTTTTGAATGCTCTGCTAAACAGCCATATTATATGCATGGGTTTTCACACCATCCCACCAATAAATTAAGATGACATTTTCGTACAAAAAAATACACACAGATATTTTTAAAATATAAGACTTTTATCTATCTTTACGTGAATGTATACGTGATAGTATATTATCAGCATGACTGAGACTCATGTGCCACTTGATCTTGAAGTCCTACATCATACAACTGAAAGAAATAGCAGAATACACCAAAAAAAGGGGGGGACAATGGGGTAATACCATGTAAGGAAAAATATCCTATAAGTAAAATACATGTAGAAAATTCTTACTCCAGAAAAGAAAATTCCATTTGTAAAACCAGCTGCAGGACACCCATGAAAAAACACACATGGTGTCAAAATAAGCCAAAGGAAAATCATTTGGGCAAAAATAAAAAGAATCCCAAGTCTATTTTGCAGAGAGGATCCCTTTGTTAACCTTTGGTCGAGAATGTGTTTGTGTGTTTGCAGAGAACAACTCCAAGACCATGTGGGTTCCTGCGACAGTGAGGAATTGATGGGCCTGTTCCAGCCACGAGGACGGTCCAGAGATGGGGGACACTGATGACACCTTGCCATGCTCGCAGTCGGCAGCTGTGCGTTGCTGCAGGCGGCCCAGGACCATACCAGAGAGGATGGATCTTGCATTGCCACGATGTGTCCACCATCTGGATACCATTGCTAAGATGTACACATGAAGAACTATTTGACATTGAAACTGGGACTCGGAACAGTTGGACATTGAAACTGACACTCAAACTTTTTTTGCTCTTATACGTTTGTTTTCAGTATGCAGAGGTAAGATATTTTTGAAGAAAAGAAACAGGGGAGAGTGATTGATATAGAGGCAGGGGCTAAAGCTACAGGGGGGAGGCTGGAGTGGAGGGGAGGCAGATGCTGGGGGAGATCAACTGAAGGACTTGTATGCATACATATGAGCATAACCAATGAATGAAAGACTCTGGGGTGGGGAGGGGGGCAGGTGGGGACATGTGCTGGGGGGTAAGGGAGGCTGGGGGGAGGATATTGGGGGGGGGAGGAAAACATATGTACTATTATTAAATGTAAGTTATATTGTAAATAAAATTAAAAAAAAAAGAAATAGCAGAATACAAAACTGCTGTGATATCACTATATAAAAAGAACACCTTTGTATAAAGCAATCCTGGAAAGGAAGACAATAGAAAATAAAAATGACCGATTTTTAGATAGTTCAATCTTTTAAATTTTATTTACTTATTTATTTAAGAGAGAGAGGAAAGGACAGGGAGAGAGAAACACCCATCAGTATGAGAGCAGAACACCCATCGGCTGCCTCCTGCACCCCTCCCACCAGGGATCCAGCCTGAAACCTGGGCATGTGCCCCGACTGGAATCTAACCTGTAACCTTTCAGTGCATTGGACAATGCCCAACCAATTGAGTCTCACAGGCCAGAGCTAAATTTTATTTATTGACTTGAGAGAGAGAGAAGAAGGGGGAAAGGGGAGAGAAAAACATAGATTTGTTGTTCTACTTTTTTATGCATTCATTGGTTGATTCTTGTATGTGATGAGATATCGAACCCCAAACCCCAGTGTGTGAGGACAGCACTCTCACTGAGCTACCCTCCAGAGCTGGAGTGTGCAGTTTTTGAAATGAAGTGTAATCCAGTTGGAGAATAGATAGTTTTTGATTTATAAAAGGATGGCAGAAAAGAAACAATGAATTCACAGATTAATAATTTATAGGAGAAAGGTCTGATAGGATTCTATATCTCAATTCTTCTGGAAAGTCAGTTCCTGTGAAAACTTTTTTCAAGTCTAACCTGAAAACCGATACAGAAATCACTGGGTGCTGAAACCGGTTTGGCTCAGTGTCGAGTGTCAGCCTGCAGACTGAAAGGTCCCGGGTTCAATCCTGGTCAAGGGTATGTACCTTGGCTGTGGGCACATCCTCAGTAGGGGGTGTGCAAGAGGCAGCTGATCAATGTTTCTCTCTCATCGATGTCTCTGACTTTCTATACCTCTCCCTTTCTCTCTGTGAAAAATTAATAAAATATATTAAAACGGAACAAAATACAAACAGAAATCACTGGGTACTTTTGCCGAGAGGCTGACCCATAACATTTCCATCGTACTTCTATACATCAGGTACCTTTTCCTTTGTTACCTTAATCAGGAAGAAAAGCAAATGTCACTGGTTTGCTTTTATCAATTCATAATTCTCTATTTCCATCACAGCGTGTTCCCATTGATTACACACAGGGATAAAAATAGAAAACTCTGAGTTGGTGTCTTTGTCAGTTGCTCAGATGACTTTCTGAACAAGAAACTTTTGTATGGGTGGATGGGTGTAAACTTGGCTTAAACGTTAAAAAGGCAGAAAAAGACAGTGGAATGCGTTTCTCGTTGGAGTAGAGTCCAGCTTGCCAACCTAATTTGAAATTAAATCCAAATCTTAAAAAAATCTAAATACCTGTTGTCATCCTCCTGCAAGTGGGCCAGGTTTGCCAGAGGATGTGAGCTGGGAAACCTGTAGGGAACACAACAGGCATTTTCAAACACTGCATCGCCACGTAGCTATTTTCTTGTTCTACCAGCAGCTCAGTCAAATGCTGACAATGGCGCAGGTCAATTCAACAAACACATCTTGGATACCTCTTTTGCATCAGGGACAGTATAAGGAGCACGGTGGCCAACGGCTCAGCTACCACAGAAATAAGAATTAGGATTCAGATGGTTTGTTACCAGCATCAATATGACAATGACAAAGAATTAATAATATGCTGTGTGGTGAAGAGAAAACAAAGAGAAAAAAGAGACAGTTTATATAAATTTTGCCACAGGATCCGCATCCACCAATCACATCACAGAATATTCCATCCTTTTGTCTAAGGATAGGCTTTGTAAATTATACTAAATCTTAGTCTATAATACCTTTATGGGGCTTTAAAATTTTTTTCAGCAGTTTTATGGAAGTATTTGCATACCATTTTAAGTATACAATCATTGATTTTTAGTACAGTACAGACTTGTGCAACCATCACCACAGTTTTAGAACATTTAATCACTCCCCCCCCAAAAAATCTTTAGTAGTCATTCTCCATTTCCTCCCAATTCCTCCTTATCAACTCTAGCCCTAGGCAACCACTAATCTACTTTCTGTCTCTATAGATTTACTCCTTCTAGACATTTCATATAAATTGAATCAATATGTGATCTTTTGTGACTAGCTTCTTCTAATTAGAAGGAAGGCCTACTCTTGCATGAATTTCATATATCAGCCCTCTAGTATAAATATGATTTATATATATAAAAGCCTAAGTGACTATTGCAACCAAAACAACCAAATGGAAGACTGAACAGTCTGTGTCGGGTGATCAGGCCAGCAGGGGGATTAATGAGGGACTACCAAAAGACTGAGCAACGGGCTATGTGGGAGCAGGGGAGGGCAACCAAATGACTGAATAGCAGGCCAGCAGGGGGGGCAGTTAGAGGTGACTAGGCCAGCAAATGGGGGCAGTGAGGAGCAACCAGGCTGGTGGGGAGGCATTTGGGGGTGACCATGCCATGCGGGGGGGCAGTTAGGGATGATCAGGCAGGCAGACAGGTGAGCAGTTAGGAGCCAGTGATCCTGGATTGTGAGAGGGATGTCCGACTGCTGGTTTAGGCCTGATCCCTATGGGACAGGCAGTCTGACATCCCCAAGAGGTCCCAGATTGGAGAGAATACAGGCTGGGCTCAGGGGATCCCCCACCCCCATGCACAAAATTCATGTACCAGGCTTCTAGTATAGAATAATCTTCTATGAACATTCATATATGTCTTTGTGTAGACATATGCTTTTATTTCTCTTGAGTATAAAACTAGGAATGAAAGCACTAGGTCATATGGTAATGCCATGTTTAATCTTTTGAGGAACTGCCAGATTCATTTACTATCTGCACATTTTACATTTCTACTAGTTGTGTATACGGGTTCTAATTTCTCCATATCCTTGTCAACACTTGTTATTGTCATTTTTAAATCATAGCCATTCTAATAGGTGTAACGTGGTATCTAATTGTCATTTTGATTTGTTTTTCCCTAATAACTAATAATGTTAGCATCTTTTATGTGTTTATTAGCCATTTGTGTATATCTTCACAGATATATCTATTCAGATACTTTGCACATTTGCTTTTTATTGTTGAGTTGTACGAGTTATTTATATGTTCTAGATGCAAGTCCCTTACCAGATATATTATTTGTAAATATTTTCTCCCATTCTGTAGGTTGTCTTTTTGTTTTCTTGACAGTCTTTTAAAGACATTTTTAATTTTGATGATAGGACAAGTTTCTGAAACTGACTCTTTTAAATGTAATTAGTGTTTTCTGGAACTACTATGCATGACTTTGGTGAGCAACTTTTACTTGTTTACAATTCAATGTGAATCAATAAATTAAAATCTATTTGAAAAATCATATACTGAAATATTTATTCCATCATTTTATTTCATCCAGTTAAATGTTAAATATTTTCTATCTCCAATTTAAAATATAAGTATATGCTACCTGCCAGGCCAATTCATTTTTAGCAGTTTGTACCTTTCTCTTTTATTATACACACAAGGGAGTTTGAACAAGATAGCTAAAGGGTTTACATGCTATTTCTTATTTTCATACATGATTCTCATGATGAAAAGTCATACTTAATGCATGCCACACATATTTAACAGAAATAATGCAAAGCCTTGTATCATATTCCTTGCTTAACAGATGACTTACTTGTAGCTACGTATTAGTTCATTATTTCAAAATAAGTAATAAGAAAATAGCATATTCTTTTTTCTTGTTTTATTATTATTTTTTAATATATATTTTTATTGATTTCAGAGAGGAAGGGAAAGGGAGAGAAAGAAACATCAATGATGAAAGAAAATCATTGCTTGGCTGCCTCTTGCATGCCCCCTACTGGGGTGACCAAGCATGCAACCAGGCCATGTGCCCTGACTGGGAATGAAACCATGACCTTCTGGTTCATGGGTGGCCAGGCTAGATCTTTATAATTCTAAACATGATTGCTCTTAGTTATGTTGCTAGATGCTTTCTATAATTTTCTTCTCAATGCTTTATAATTTTTTGAAACATATAAACACTATTTGTATTGAATATAAAGTTGCGGGGGGAGGGAAGCTAGACTTTTTTCACAAAGTCGGATTTTCCTGGCTGGTTTGACGAAGAGAACTGACTTTACTAATTAGACTATATGACATATATTTTTATACATTAAATGAGGAAAATCTATCTCCAGTTTTGACAAACATATTTAAATCACATTATAAAAACAGCAATTTATTAAGAAATATACTGGCAAATGTGCTTTGACTTAACATTATTTTTATTTTCTCAACTCTTTTTGAGAATACTGGGTTAAACAAGGTGCCGAAAGAATAGAAGTCACGTGGTAAATCTTGATAAAACCTTTTTTATACATTTCCCAGAAAGTAAGGAAGTGAACAGTTCCAATAACTGTGTGACACATGTCTGCAAATGATAGTTTTTTTTGCTTTTGATAAAATTTTGATAAAAAGATCAATATAGTTAAAGTTGATACACTGTTAAAAGAAATTTATGAGAATAGATGATCCCTTTGAGTTTTTTTTCTTAGACCTCAGGAATGCAAAGAAATAAGTGGTAATGCTAAATGAAAACTTTCTGAGCCCCCTCCATTTACTTATTTAACAAAAGTTTTCTTGGTGCTTACATCTATGAAAACAGGCATACAATTGAACAAAATTTTTTAAAGACCTATTCATTTTGTGAAAAAAATGCATTCCCAAAATATTGTACTTTTGGTCAATTTATCAAACTTTGTATTATAATCTATATTATTTTAATCTATTGTGTAAAGATAATTATTTTTAAATGACAGTATTTATAAAATGTCATAAATTATATCCTTAGCAAAAAATAAATTATATCCTTTGCAATTATTTAGACTTATGATGAAATTTTTATACGTCAACTTTAAAACATATGAAGATAGGGTTTTTAAAAAAATGAAGCTAGTAATTATCTCAGTGAAAACATTTGAAGACCTTTGTAATAATTCCCAAGTAATGCATGATATTTCACAGATGCTTCCAGGAGAGGCCCAGCTGAAAGCCTATAGATTTTAACTGTGATCTAATCTCTGACCTCTCCTTAAAACAAGTCCACCAGCAAAAAGAACTATTTGGGAAATATGCTGAGAAGCACTTAAAATCTGGGGTCAATGCTGCATTCGATAGTTTATTCAATGGTCATGACCATGCATCATATTTTAAGACTCCTCACTGAGGTATGGTTGAGGACTGGAGTCTGGCTCTCAAAAATGCCCTCTGGGGGAAAGACAGTCACTGGCAGGAAGTCTCAACTTGGGGCAAGTGGGCAAGACACAGTCTCTAATCATAAGTCAATTTCCAAGAAGGAAGAGGTGGGCACAAGGGGTCCAAGTGCAACTGCTAGGCTGTCTTTTCAAGTGGATAGGGCCTTGGATGTGGGCGTTAGGGTATAGTGTCACACTTAGAGAAAGAAAGGACCAGGTTATCTGATAGGTGTGCCCATAGGGCTCTGCCACTAATGAGGTCTAAGGATGAGGTGACAGTACATACCAGTTTGCCTGGATACTCCAGTTATAATGTCTATTGTCCTGGGTAATTGTTAAAAGTCCACCTCTCCCCGCGATTGACAATAAGAAATATTTATTTGGTCTTCATCCCTGCTTCTGGCACAGAGTCTCTAAAACCTTTGGAATTTCCTAATTAAGTGAAAAAAGTAATAAAGGTGTCTTAATATTCATAGGAAACCATTTTCAACCACACTGTTTATGTTAAAGATATGACTTTTGGAAAGCACTCCAGGATAGAGGCTGGTGGAACCAACTATGTGATTGGAGGATTGAAACTTTCAGTGCCCTTCCCCCACCTCCCAGGAGAGGATCAGAGGTGGAGGTTGAATGATCACCAATGATCAAGATTGAATCACGCATGTCTGTGCAATGAAGCCTCCATGAAACTCAAAAGGATGGGGGTTGGGGGAGCTTGGGGGTGGGGACCACCTGAAGATGTTTGGAGAGCAGTCGCTGAGCGAGCATGGAAGCTCCATGCCCCTTTCATGTGCCTCGCCCTACATATACTCTATGAATATAACTGAGTTATATTCTTCTATAATAAAGTGGTAAGCTACTAAGTAAACTGTTTCTCTGAGTTCTGTGAGCCAGCCAGTCTAATAAATTAATGGAACCAAAGGACGTGGTTGTCAGAACCTCCAATCTACAGCCAATTGGTCAGAAGCACAGGTGACAGGCTGGAGTGTGACTGGCATCTTATAGAACTGAGTCCTTAACTTGTGAAATCTGGTGCTATCTCCAGGTAGATAGTGACAGAACTGAGTAAAATGGTAGGATACCCAATTGATGTTGGAGATCTGGTGGTGCAGAGGAAACCTCACACACTGTAATCAGGTGTGCAGAATCACATCCCCTCTTTAATTTTCAAAGTGTTTTGAATAGATGGTAAAACCATATCCTATCTAATAAAAGAGAAACATGCAAATTAGTGTATCTTCCCTACGCTACCAGCCCATCAGGAGCAGGAGGGTGGGGTGGCGCACGGGAGGGCAGGAGGGCGGGGCTGCGGCATGCTGGGAGGCCGGCGGCAGGGTGTGTGGCCCCCCGCGAAGGACTGAAGTCACCCCTCTGGAGGCTACCCAAGGTCTTATTTCAGCCCTGATGTTGGGCTGCTTCCCCCGACCATAAGTTCCCAATGCACTTCCAGCCAGAGTTAAAGGGGGCTTCTTTTGTTTTTAAGGCATTGCCATATCCAGTGCCTGCCAGGCCCCTGTGAAAGCACTACTCCTTAGGTTCGGGGTGCTGGGAGCTGAAGCAGAGAGGCTGTGAGGCCCAGCTCACCCAGGAAGCTGGTCTCCCATCACCCCCTCCCAATTATCCTGGCCCAGCCTTCCCTATGCATACCTGCTCACAGAGAGCATGAGGTGGACATGGCAGTGGGATGGGAGGCCAGCGGGGGGCGTGGGCGTGGGTGTGGGCATGGCCCCGGCACACGGGACAGGAGGCCTACACCCTCCCTGAATCCAGAGGAGCTTGACAGGGGACCTCAGGCTTCGACCTCTGCCCCGGCACCAGGCCAGGAGACCTGAGTTCACATCCTCCACCCAGTGGGGCTTTATGGGGGACCTCAAAGTGTATTTCCCATCCTGGTACTGGGCTAGGGGGCCTCCGGTTGCTCCCCCTGCCCAGCAGGGCTTGACGGGGGGGACCACAGGCCACGCCCCCCACCCGGCAGGGCTTGACAGGGAATCTCAAGGTGTGCTTCCCGCCCTGGTGCTGGGCTAGGGTACATCAGGCTGCTCCCCCTGCCCCAGCTCCAGGCTGGGGGACCTCAGGCCGTGCCTCCCCCCTGGTGCAACTTGACAGGGGACTGCAGGCCACACTCCCAACTCGGCAGGGCTTGACAGGGGACCTCAAGATGCGCTTCCCATCCTGGTGCTGGGTTAGGGGACCTCAGACCGTTCTCTCCACCTGGCAGGGCTTGACGGGGACCTCAAGCCACACCCCCAACTTGGCACCAGGCTGGGGGGCCTCAGACTATACCTTCCACCCCAGCATCAGGCCAGGGGACCTGAGGCTATGCCCCTCCTGCCTGGCTGGGCTTGACAGGGGACCTCAGGCTGTGCCTCCCACCCAGTGGGGCTTCACAGGGGACCTGAGCCTGCGCCCCCATGCCAGTGGGGATTGACAGGAGACCTGAGGCTGCACCTTCCTCCTGGTGCTGGGCTGGGGCTTGACAGGGAACCTCAGGCCATACCCCCTACCCAGCGGGGCTTGACAGGGGATCTCAGGTTGTTTCTCCCACCTGGTGGGACTTGATGGGGGACCTCAGGCCATGCCCCCCATCCTGGTGCTGAGCCAGGGACCTGAGGATGCCCCCTGCCCTGTGGGGCTTGACAAGAGTGGGACTGGCTGGGTCTGGATCTACCCCAATGCGGGGTGGAGGGGGGAGGCTGTGTCTGTGTCTCACATGATTTTGAGGCACATGTGAGTGAGTGGGGTCTTGATTCTGGGTCCCGTGGTGCACCCCAGACTCTGAC
Organism: Antrozous pallidus; assembly: GCA_027563665.1. Taxonomy (NCBI): domain Eukaryota; kingdom Metazoa; phylum Chordata; class Mammalia; order Chiroptera; family Vespertilionidae; genus Antrozous; species Antrozous pallidus. The sequence continues at coordinate 29,533,602 of CM050523.1, forward strand.
AGGAGGAAGGTTTTCATATACATTTTACTAATTTTCTTTAGTCTCTGATACTTCTATTATAGAGAAAGAGCAAATAGGAATATTAAATTATTTCCTCTAATACTCTTTTAATGTGCACGAATTTTGTGCACTGGGCCACTAGTGTGTGTGTGTGTGTGTGTGTGTGTATATATATATATATATATATATATATATATATATATATATATGGAAGGGAGAGGGAGATAGAAACACCAATGATGAGAGAGGATCACTGATCAGCGGCCTCCTACATGCGTCACATAGGAGATGGAACCCACAACCTGGTTATCTGCCCTGACCAGGGATTGAACCGTGACCTCCTGGTTCATAGGTCATTACTCAATCACTGAACCATGCTGGCCAGACCTAGATTGTAAATTATATGTAATTTACCTACTATACATGTTTATTCTGAATTTCTGTACTTATTGTGGACCAGTAAAAAACAATTTAAAAACTGGATCACACTTTGAGTATCACCATTCTAAGGAATCAAATAAGACTTATAGGAGGACATCCTTACTTGGGTAAAGAGTGTTTGCTCAGGCAAACAGTCCTGAAGTACTGAAACTAGACTCCTGGATCTCATGCACGTGTGGATGAAATCCACATTAGGTTCCATCTCAGGAATCTTTATATTTTATGTCAATTATAACAAGTATATCTTAGTTTACTGTTTAATGTGCTCATTTTAGTTGATTCAATAGATTTCCAACGTGAAAAGGCTGAGTCCCAATTTAAGAAGGTGTCTGGGTAGATGTCCATTAGCTTCTCTCAACAACTAATGAAAATTGCTTAATGACTCAAAAAAATTAAGTCTCATAACAACACTGCTTATCTAAAGATGATTAAAAAGGGGAAAACCCTCAAAAGTTTATGAAAAGATTCTACACCATATAAGGAAAACTCAGTACGCAAGATGCAGAAGAAGGCTACCCTCTCGAACAAGATTTACCAAAGGCAATTTCTGACAAAAGCATCAACTGATATTTGCAATAAAAAAAAATCAAGAAAAGTGAATACTGAAAAAGAGAGAGAAATAATAGATGAAACATACAGATGAAAGGAGGGAGCTGGCAGTCAGGTAGGTAAGAATCAAAGAAAGATAGGCAAGCTAAGGGGTATTTGTAAGGAAACTAAATGCAGAAAATACTGAAAAGAGATTACTGCTTCTGAGCCCCCCTTCTCCATTCATCTGAGTAGGGCCTGATAATTGCATTTCTAATACATTCCACTGGACTACCAGATGACAACATAGGCTACTTGGTGTAGTGAAAATGATGTGAGTTTTGAGGTCAGTCAGGTTTTGATTCTGGCTCTGCCCTTTGCAGGCTCTGTTGATAACCTGTTCAGCCCGTTTCCACATCAACAAAGTAAAATACACACTTCTTAAGTGCATTGCAAAAGCTGGATGATATGATTAACTAGCCAACAGAGTGTGGTCCTAATTAAGGTCCTTAATATTGGTCCTCTTCACTTTGATTTCTCTAAGAATGCACCACACACTTGCAACACCAGGGTTTACTAAGACATGATTTAGCTACATCACGGGTCAAATAATTTCCTCCAAACCTAACAAATCATGCACATCTCTCCGCTGCTAATAAAACCTTAACTGTTCATCTATAAAACTACGGAAAATAGTATAATAGTATCTACTTGGATATAATAGATAATAGTGCATGCTTCACAGAGATGTATCCATGAGGATTAAACTACATGATAAGCACGAATGCAGTAACTGGCATGTGGGAGATAACAGTGTCAGTTTCCTTTAATTGGTATTTATTCACAGTGTCTTCCAGGCCAAGTTCAAAAGCTCACTTAGCCCAGAATACCTCAAATCAATCTTTCCCTCTTAATCAGATTGCTCTCATCTGTGTCACATTTAATTAGAAGTTAATTATTTGGCTTGAGTATTGGTAAGAATACACTCTATTTAAACTACTGTACTGAATTTCAAGACCTTAAGGAACTTGGTTGAGGAGATAATATACATGAAAAGTTGAATGGGAATGAAAAACAGGGTAGGACAAATTATACCGAAAGTAAGTGTGGTAGAAAGTTTTGAGATTACAGTGGCTGATCTGTTACTATTTTGTTCTCAGGAACTAAAGAATTATAAAGAGCTCTGGTTTTATGGCTGAGAAAATAGGTCGAGATCTAAGTGGTCTAGGAGCACAGCTCTGGAGCGGCACAAGTTTCCTGTGTCCTGGTCCCATGCTGCTGAAAATAATGTTTCCAATTACTCTCAAATATATTATTAATCAGTTTATGTTTGCTCTTTTTAACTGGCCAGTTTTATCTAGCTAGTTAAACACTGTGTTCTGAAGTCAAAATGTTTGAGTTTGAGTTCTGGCTTTGCCAGTTACTCTCTGTGTGACTTATCTCTATGCTTCAGTTCCCCATCTATAAAATCAGTATAATAATAGTACCTTAATTCATAGGGCTGTTGTGAGGATTAAATAATATACAAAGCATTTCAAATCGTGTGTTTTTAAAATTATAATTGCTATTAGCCTCTGAGAGAATGAAAAACAAAAATCTATCCTTCTAATTTTTTTAAATCTATATTTTTACATATTTACTTAAAAAATTTTATTGTTGAAAGTACTCCAGTCCTTTTTTTCTCCCATTCACCCCTTATTGCCCGCCACCACCCTCCTGCTGTCTATATACATGGGTTATATATTATGCATACAAATTCTTTAGTTAATCTCTTCTCCCTACCCACTCACCCCCACCATCCTTCTGAGATTCAACGCTATTCCATGCTTTCTGTCTCTTGATCTATTTTGTTCGTTTATTTGGTACATTAGATTCCACATTATCTTCTTTTTCATAACCTCCGCCCTTAGATTCTGATCAAAGCATCCAGGTGGGTACTCATAAATACATGTTATCTGCCTTAATCCTATTGGCTAAAAATGAGTTTTTGTGTCTCAGAAGTGAGATTTGGGATTTGTGTAAATCTGGCCTAGTCTGGTAACAGGAAAGTCTAGAAAAGTAAAAAAATAGCAACAGATTCTAGGACCCAACAGAGCTTCTTTTTTAAAAAAGCTAGTCAAGATCAATAGATGCAGAGAAAAATGGAGGTCAATGAATCTGATTCTAAATGAGCTCTCCCATCTATTTTAAGATCTATTCCAAATTTCCTTAGACAAAATCTGGCCTTTTAAGGAAAGTGCAGAGAACATGCCTCCGTGGGCTTGCGTTGAGGGACTGTTTTAGCAGGTTCTACCAAGGAGGTGGCTGCGGGAATTTGTGAACTGAGGTGACAACATTGACTCCCTTTGGAAGAAAAGATGCTGTCTTTACACAGGAAGTTTAACTTCAGTGGCACTACTTGAAACAAGGAGGAGGAAAAGGATAAGAGGGAGAAGGAGAAAAAGAGGGGGAGGAAGGAGAAGCAGCAGCAGCAGCAGCACCGCTGCCAGCCCAGTCACAGCTCAGTTCAATATTCAGATTAGAAAAGGCAAGCACCATTTTTTTTTTCTTTCTCCTAGAGCACCCTTCTCCACGCTCCTCAAATGCCTGCTGAAAAAAATCTGGGACGAACTACAAGCTAATAGGGTTGTCACAAGATTAGAGAAGGGGAGAGCGGGTGGAGGTGAGAACCTATATTCAGGGGTTCGAAAAATCACGGATTTTTTTGTGTGTGTGTGGGTCAGAGCGGGGGCGGGAGGCAAGGATTTGACATCATCTGTCAAGAAATCCAGGGATGGAGAAGGCTACTTACTGACCGGCCTTGCAAATCTTATGCACTTGATAGATGCAAATCACATTGTACACCCCACCCTCGCACTCAGACGAAATCAGGGTAAAATAAGCACCAAGGAGTGAGAAAAAATAACAGGTCAGCCTGGAGTTCTTGTGTGGAAAGGGGGTTAGTATCAGCAAGGGTGGAAGGGGGTCACTGTCAGCAGATGAGCCCAAGTTTGGGGTCGGACCTCCTGGTACCCTAGGATGTGTCCTACACGCACCCTTTAAGTTTCTCGGTTTGAGTCTCGCCTGCAGATTCTCAAACGGGGCATTGTCTGAGGGGTTCTCACAGCGCACAGCTCAGAGCTAACCCCTGAGCCGGTTCTCAATAACATCTGGGAGCAAAATCGGCTTTTGAGGTTGGGGACGGAAGGATACCGGTTTTATTTAAGTAAGGGTGTGGCCCTGGTACTAACTGCCAGCAAAATTTTTCCTATCACGCTGTCTTCCACCTTCCGCCCAGGTGACGTCGGGAAGCCCCGCAGGACCGCCTAAGGGTTCAGCGGTTAAGCCGCGTCCTTCAAGTGTCAGTCTCGATCCGTTTGGAAACCACAAACCCCAGAGTCCCTGGTGCAGGAAGGTCAAGCCGCAAATAAGATGGCTCCAGAAGGGTGGACCACGCAGCAGGGTGGAAACACTAGTCCCTGGCAGTTTCTTTACCGGATGTGTTTAAATAACCGAATCCCCACAAATGTACCACCCCGCTAACCACCTTCGAGGCCGAGGAGGCCACCGCCACCGCCTCGCTGGCCCCTCCAGGGCCATCCTGGGAACTGTAGTCCAGCCGCTGGGCTGCGCCGAACTACCTTTCCCATGGTGCTCTGCGGATCGGGCGATATCAACGTTCTTTTCTAAAACTTTCTCCGTTCGGAGACCCCCGGTTTCTTCTCTCCCTTTCTTTCTGACGACCCCTTCCCGTCTATCGCGACAGAACGGCGGCCGCAAGACGGCCCTGACCGGTTGCCGCGTAGCCGCGCCGCCGCGAGAGGCACTTCCGGCGGCGGTTCACTTCCTGGTTGGGTGGCTGGAGCCGGGCGGGAGCGCGCGCGGGGGAGGGGCGGCGGGTCAGTCTCCGCCAGGCGCTCCGGGGATCAGCTGGTGGGCGGGCGGGTGCCCGATGCGGCCCCGGCTCTAGCTGCAGCGCCGCCTCCTTTCCCCGACGCAGGCGGCCCCGCGCCGTGACAATGTTGCGGGGCTGGTAGCTGGGCGCCCGCCGTCGAGCCATCTCAAGTGGGTGCCGCCGGGATGCTGCCTTGCGGGGCGGCGGGGAGACCGGGGAGCAGGGGGGTGCCGCCGGGCACCCAGGGGGGACAGTGCCCGGCTGAGTCGGCGGCCCGAATTCCTTCTTTTTCCGAGCCCTGGGCACAGGGTCTCTGGTTTGGGGGTGGGGGACGCGTTTTCAGCCTCAGCGTTTTTCTCGGTTTAGAAAATTCATGAAGCGTTTCCCCAGGATGATGGCTTTTGCTGCCCCTAGGACTCAGTAGTTGGATTTTTAAGTGTGTTACTGATTCATCCTCTCTCTCTTCCTCTGTCATCACAGGTTTAAACTTATACGAATCATTCTCTAGAGGAGGAGGGGACCGCCGCGCAATTGACACGCATATTCCTATAGGCATCCTCCCTCAGCCCCCACCCCCACGGCTGGATTCGGGTGGCTCCTCTCGGAGCTGAAATCCGAGAAGAAATCCTTGGATCTCTTGTTTTCTTTAAAAAAGAGAAAACAGAAAACCTAGGAGCTGTCGGTGTTTTGTTTTACTGCCTCCTATTCGCATGATGAAGAAGTTTTTCGACTCCCGGCGAGAGCAGGGCGGCTCTGGCCTGGGCTCCGGCTCCAGCGGAGGAGGGGGCAGCTCCTCGGGCCTGGGCAGCGGCTACATCGGAAGGGTCTTTGGCATTGGACGACAGCAGGTCACGGTGGACGAGGTGTTGGCGGAAGGTACGGTGGGACTGAGTACGCCTAAATGAAAATCTTGCGCTGATGCAGCAAGATTCTGTTTTCTAGTTGTTGCCTGTATGAATGGGTTTTACCACTTGACCCTCCCTTCCTCATTCCCTTGCCCTGTGAATCATTGCCCTTGAGAAGCTGAAAACTGAGATTTGAGAGTGACAGGGTTTATGGGGCAGGGGGAGGTTGCCGGACATTATTTACCTAAGGCCTTTTCGTTTATTTTTTTAAAAAACATTGACAAACCAAATCTTGTTTGTCTCACTGGATTATGAGGATCAGCCGAGAAAACCTACTTGTGAAAGTGTGAAGCTTCACATCAGATGAGGGTGGTGGGCTTGTCATTCTGCTAAAACTTGAAATAATTGATGTGAGGGCGGAAGAGAGGGTTTTCTCCTCTTTCTTATACCCAACTTTCCCACTGCCGTGGGCTAAGGCTCTTGGTAGATTTGACAAGGTTTCCTGACCCAACTAATCAGGTCCCCAGGATGTAGGTAAGATAACAAAAATTACATGAAATGAATGTAGTTATTTTGAGACCAGTCAGTAGGCCCCTCTTCCTTCAGTTTCAGGTTAAAATGTTTATTTTTTTTTTAATACCGAAAGAATTCTTTGAGAGTGACATCTCATCTTTGCTTTTTCTCTATTGGAGATGTGATTTAGATCTGCTGTGTTTGCTGTGTAAATTCCGTATCTATATCTAAATCTTTATTCCCCAGGCATCTGGAAATCTTTGTATATCTCTTTTGGTAACCTTAACCTCGACCTTCATAATTATGCCAGACTCATACTCTTTACAGCCCATTGCCCACCTAGCATGTTTTTATTTTTAATAAAAGCAGCAATTTCCTTGGCACACAGCTATTCAAACTAATTGGATAGGGCCAACCTGCTATAGGTTGTGTTATCTGCTGAGAATGGATGGGGGATGGTGGAGGCCTCTATTACTGCAACATGGTGGTGGTGGGGGACCTGTTTAACTGAGGAAGGAGCCTTTTTGCAAGCTAAGCTTGAAGCAAGAGTTCCAACCTAGCCCTGGGAAATGCCTGTCATGGTGAGTGTTGCAGGCGGGTGGGTTGGGAGGAGAAGAAGCTGTGTTTGGCTCTCAGCTTGCCTAAGCAGTGGATTCAGCTGGGCCCAGTTTTCTGGGGTTAGGGTTGAAGCCTTACTTTAAAATACCATTTTAAAAAAGGCTGACAATGTTTTTGTGAAATTGTTGTTCTTTTCCATTTTCAGTGCTGCTCTGGGGCCTGAGTCACTGTCCCTCTGGATCTTTCCTTGTGGGCTTTGGTGCAGGATGAGAGATGCTTCTGTGCCCGCTGCCAGATCTGCACCCTTAAGTCTGATCTGGCTCTTTCATTCCTGTGCCAAAGCCCTTGACTGCAGTGGGATGGAGAAAAGGAGGAGTATGTTAAAGACAAATTGGGAGGAATGATGGGGTGCAGAGCTCTTTCCTTCTCTCAGAATGGCCTCTGGTGACCCAGGAGCATTTTGTTCAGCTCTCATATTGTCTCATTGTAGACAGTGCTACCCTAAGTAGTGCCTTTCTCAGATTCTGAGTAATGGGAAAGAGAAAAGGAAAAGTTGGTCTTTATTGTCAAAGCTACCCTCCCCTCCCCGGAATTCATCCCTGAGAACTGCACATCGTGCATTATATTTTAAAGTGGAACTTAGGGCTTGCAGTTCTGCATTCATTCATTCATTCATTCATTTGCTCATTCGGCAAACAATTGAGTGTCTATGATGTGCCAGGCACTGTGCCAGGGTCTGGGATATTATATAGAACTAGATGCTGGAGTTTATAAACTCCAGCTTTGAGAGATGGAAAATAGCCAGTTAGAATGGAGTTAAAACTTAGGGTGGCCAATTTAGAGAACCAGGAGTTTCTTTCTACAGGAAGTAACTGACTGAAAAATGAGTAGGAGTTATCCAGGTGTGGTGACATCATGGACAAAGAAAGACTCAGAGTGACAAGAGAGAGAGTTCCATGTAAAACCAGGTCTGGCAGTGCTGCCCTCTGTATGTTCTGTGACTAGAATTGAGTTTGAATTTGTGGCTCTTAGATGTATGTGGCTATGTAGGAGCCAGTATAAAAAGTATTTATGTAGCATCTACCACATACAAAGACACAGTAGATTCTGAGAGTATGGATATAAGAAGATTTAATGTGTGCTTTTAAGGAGCTGCTAGTGAATTTGGGAACACACGACAAACATTCACACATACCATAGTATGGTTACCAGCACTGTAGAGTCAGGCATGTCTAGGTTCAAATTCTGGATTTGTTCTTTACTAGCTATGAAAACTTAGATAAGACATTTTAAACGTCTGTTGAATCTCTGTTTTCCTATGGGCAGTTCTTAAAGCATGGAGCCTGGATCAGGAGCATTAGCATTACCTGGGAGCTTATAAGAAATGCAAATTCTCAGGCCCACTCCATAAGCCATGAGTGAAGGGCTTTAACAAGTTCCTGTAGTGACTCTGATTCAAGCTCAAGTTTGATAACCACTGTCCTATGGAGTGGTCTTAAAGATTATATGAGGCATGTAAATTAACTTTTCCCCCCCAAGATGTTCAATATGGTAGCCTCTATTTAACAGCAACATTGCATCATGGGGGTGTGTGTGTGTGTAGTTAAAGGGGGTTGGGAGTGGGCAATGTGAAGGCTAGTTTGGCTACAGCAATCTTCAGGAATTTCCAACCCCTTCCCCCTCATTGTGGGTGACAGAGTCAGATGTTCTTTGCAGAAGTCTCACCAGCTCCTTAAAGGGTCAACAGATGTTTTGGGTAGCCATACTCCTTCCTGGACCCTCTTCTGTTTGAGATACCAAGTGCTGACCTGGACTCCAGCCCAGCCAGAATTGTCTGAGGTTGATGAGAGTTGTGCATCAAGTGTCTAGGGCAGTGGCCAGGAAGTTCAGGGGCTTATTACCACCACATCCCTTTCCCCCTAATATGGGTGGGTACTGGTCTGTGCTTTAAAGTTTGGAATCGCAAGCACTCCAAAGAGGATGTGTTGGAGGAAGACGGGAGAATGCCTGGCCTGTCATCTCTCCATCAGCAGCATCAGCCTCGCCTGCCTACTTGCACTAACTAGTCTAGTGGGGGCTTTTTTATCTTGGGAAATGAAGGCTTTAAGTCATGAGTTCAGAGGGATTTGGTTAACTCTAGGCTGGGTGCTGGGGAGGATATTTTCTTTCTAGCTTCCTCAGCAGAGGTGCCACAATGAGATGTGAGATCATGACTGATGTAATGGGCATGTGATGTCAAGGGAATATTTGGTTCCAGAATGAGCTCAATGGGAAAATTGGAACAATGCTTAAAGAAGAAATGAGAAGCTGTGCTTTTAGCCACACTTCCTTAGCTATATGAGGCCTTATATCTAAGCTTTAAACCATAAATAAATGTTTTTTGACTATCTCCTGTGTCCACAACAACATTCTCGAACTGCTTTAGTTCTATATAAGGTGGTCAAGGTGGCTCTTCAGAACAGTTTCTCACCTACATTAAAGGAATCCAGGTTTAGGGCTAATGAGAATTACTGAGTAAGTCTCCAAATCTATAAACTTTGACAAGTTCTACCTATTGCGCAAGGTAGTGAGGTTTTAAATTGTATGTGAAACCACCTAAAGAAAATCAAGCATGCATACGTACATACATGGCATATAATTATAACATGTTAGCGGTATCAATATATTGCATGCATGTATTCATTTAGTGTACGTTCCTTAGTGCTTTCTTTGTGGCAGGCACTGTATTAGGTTCCAGAGCTACATGATGAATGAGACTTAGGCTCAGCTCTTGCGGAGCTCATAGACCAACAACCCTAAGGTAAGTGTCTAGCATTTAGCATGGCCCTTGGTGGATGTTAGGGGGTAAAAAGATGTTAAGAGATGATAAAGAGAAATGGTCTGGGGTTGAGGATTTATAGGTGAATGTGATTTGAACATGGAAATTGCCCAGGAGATAATTCCAGACGAGGGTTACCTGAGATTTCGCAAGCAGAGAGAATAGCATATGCAAAAGTGTGGAATGGTGAAATGGTATGATTTCCTGGGATACTGACTAGTATTATAATTTGGGTCAGTACAAGTTTCCCTTTCAGAATCAAGGGAAGAAGAACATGGAATGGTAGAAACTTTTTTTTTTTTTTTTTACAGTTCTCTGGCTGTGCTTGCTGCTTGCTTTCTCCAGTGGCCCGGGCCATTTGAGTAACTATTGGAGAGGCATCTAGTCTGCACTGCTCTACTCTGGGCCTCACCTAATTGTGGGGCAAGGGGTGGTCCTGAAGGTTCAAAGAAAAGCAGAAGGTTGAAGCAGAAGCAGATCAGGGAGTGAGATGACCACTGTTTCAGAAAGGAGTTGTCAGGGGAGAAGGTATGTTGGAGAGAGAAGAAAAGGAAATAAGGTTGTTGGAGAGCTTCAGTACCATCAGAGAGGTTAGTTAGAAGCGCCTGAGGCCTTGTCATGATGCAAACACCAATTTAATCATTCCCACTTCAGATGTCTTTGCCTTGCTGGGAAGTCTGGTTTTTTTGGTGGCAACTGCAGATTTTCAGGGGGTGGTTTGTGAATGGTGTCTTCTTCCTGGCTTTGGGCATGATGACTGTTACAGCTTTGCTAAATATAGCCAAATCTAGAATTCAAAAGTGAAATCCAGAATAAGCATTTGCTTGGTCAGAGTCTTTCCTTTGGTCTTTCTAACAATGTCTTGCTCATTTAATGAGAGATAAGAGAGAAACAGTTTCACATGGGTTTTGAGTGGGAGGGTATGGGGGAGGCATACACCTGTACCTCAATAGATGAGACTGCATGTAGAGTACCTAGAAAAAGCTTGATAAATATTAATAAGGTGAATATGAAAAAATATTACTGCATCAGAGCAGTCATTTGAACTTGTAGTAGTTGAAAGTTGACACTTAAAGGGACTGCCCTAGCCGTTTCAGTCTTCAGATTGAAGGGTAGTTGGTTCGCTTCCAATCAAGGGCATGCACCTGGGTTGTAGGCTTGATCCCCCGCCTGGGTCAGCGGTAGGCAATCAATCAATGTTTGAGTCTCTCACGTTTCTCCCTCTCTCTCCCTGTCCTTCTTCCACTCTCTAAAAATCAATGGGAAAATATCCTTGGGTGAGGATTAACAACAACAAAAAACCCACTCAAAAACAAAATAAGAAAGGGGACCAACATCATCATCTGCCTTCACCTTGTACTCTTTGAAGGAAAAGTGCTTTCTGAACTGTTTAAGAAATAATTGTGATATCTGTATCTGAAAGGGCCAACAATAACAATAGAAGTGGTATTATCTATTGAATAGTATCTAGCACTTTGAAGTAGCAAAGAATAGCTTTCAGTCTACATTTGTGGAGCCATTTTTTGGTGCAGTGAAAGGAACACTGCAGTATAAATTGGGAGATCAGGGTTGGTTTGTTCATTCATTGCCACATTCAGTAACTTTTTTTGAGCACTCACTGTGTGCTGGACATCATACAATGATAAACAAGACATTGCTCTGCCTTAAGTTCACAGTTGTAGAGCTCCAGACACATGAGCAAATAGCTCTAAGGATGTAAAATGCCTAGGGCCGTGGTCAGCAAACTGTAACTCAAGAGCCACATATGGCTCTTTGGCCCCTTGAGTGTGGCTCTTCCTCAGAATACCTCGGCCTGAGCGAGTCTGTTTTGAAGAACAGAGAACAGGCATTAGAAGAAGTTTAAGTTTAAAAAATTTGGCTCTCAAAAGAAATTTCAATCATTGTACTGTTGATATTTGGCTCTGTTGACTAACGAGTTTGCCGACCACTGGTCTAGGGGAACAGATGTGAGGGAGCAATTAATTTTATGGGATGAGGAGTAGTTAGGGAGAGTTAAAGGTGATATTTGAAGTATGTCTTCAAAAATAAGAATTTATTACTAGGTGGACAAGGCTGAGAGAACATTCTAGACAGAGAGAATAACATGGCCAAAGACACAAAGGCAGAAAGTGCACTGCTTGCTGGAAGCTATATGTTTTGAGATAGCAGTTATCTACTACTGGTTCAGGGCTGTGCTGTCCAATAAAGTAGTCATGTGCCACAAGTGGCTATTTAAATAATCTTGCCATGACAAATGGAGAAGTAATAGAATTCTTGCCTCCTGCCCTCCTAGTTGACATGATGATGATCAACACATAAGAAATTAAGTGCACTGTACAAGATAATAGCTATTGGAATTTTGAGGTGTGTGGTGTAGTCTCCAGTTCTGGAAGGGTTGATGGGAAGGAGATCAGTGGGAACTGAAGTGGTTAGGAAAGACTGTGAAGATGGATTGCTCCTAACAATCTTAAGACTCCCTTCTTCGAGGAACCATGTTTTAGGGAAGATCGAGTTCAGCACTTTTGCATAGGTTATATTCTTAGTAAAGTTGAAGCAAGTATTGCGACATCTTTGGTCTCTTTTGAGGAACAAAATTGCCTTCATAAGTAAATCATATGTTCTGTGTTTATACTCAAAGCAAAAAAGCCTATTCTGTATGATTTTGAATCATTCAGGATTAACGGCAATATTAAGGCAACAGTGGCTGCAACATTTTGTGCCTTCTTTCTCCTTCCATTATTTTCTTTATTTTTAGTCTGTTATACTTATTATTTAGTCTATTATGCATACTTTAAAAATATATTTTATTGATTTTTCACAGAGAGGAAGAGAGAGAGACAGAAAGCCAGAAACATCGATGAGAGAGAAACATTGACAGCTGCCTCCTGCACACCCCCCACTGGGGATGTGCCCACAACCAAGGTACATGCCCTTGACCGGAATCGAACCTGGGACCTTTCAGTCCGAAGGCCGACGCTCTATCCACCGAGCCAAACCAGTTTCGGCTATTATGTATACTTTAAACAACCTCTGTTCTGTTGAGTTATAGACAATTGTTAGGAAAGAGAAGTCCTATAAGTGAAACTTCACCTTGGCAGAGGGTATGTTCCTCATCTTGGAATAAAGTTGAAAGAGTAAAAATTTGGAATTGCATTTGAAGTCTGCTGTGAGTGAATGAGCTTGAGCAGGTCAGTTTTCTCCTTGGGCTTGAGTTAAGCTTGGCAGATGATGGATAGCATTGCCAATTGAAGCTTTGTTGTTTATGATTTCTGAAGAGCTGAGAGATTACTGGATGAAAGAGTTTATGGCATCCCTATATTATTACATTAGAAGGCCAAGCATAGCATTAATATTAAATAAGCATTTGTAATTAAAATGATCTTCAATAATGATGCCTTTCATCTAGGACTTGAGTCTTGAAGAAAGCAGTATAATGCAATGTAATTTGTTTGTTGCCTGTTTTTAAGGATTCTTACAGTTCTTGGGCTGGGACCTTTAGGATGAGAGAATGACTCTTGTGCCTCTGTTACTGAGCATGAATTTTCGAACAAAATGGAGATTTTATTACCCTTTGGGGATAGGAAGAAAGAAGAGGACTCAGGCCTCATCTGTTGGGCTCTTCTTGGAGGATTGGGCCTGAGCTACATTTACAGAGATGGCAGGGTTCCTGCTTGTACACTTGACTCATATTTTTCCCTGGTCAGTGAATCTTGTTGGTTCAGGAAGTGCTGATTATCTTACTGGTTTAATAGTCCACCCTGTTCTTCAGACCTTTGTTTGTTCTCTACTATTTTTAGACGTCTGGGAATCTTGGTGGTGATGTGGTGGGAAGTGTTGGAAGAAATAATTGTACCTGGCCTTTTGGCAATGGAAAGAGTCTTGGTTTGACCAGAAGGTGTAAACTCGGTAATGATTGGGAAAAACATGATATCCAGTACTGTCTTTCTTCCCTCTGGAATAAAGGGAGCACTATGATATTCTCCTTCAGAGAAGACTTTCAAAGTTACCACCAAGTGTGGTGCTTTAAAAGCACGATAATTGGAGGTAGGCAGCCCCTGGCTTGAATCCTGGACCTGTCTCTGTAATATGGGCAATTTACTAAGATCCAGGCTTCTCATTTATAAAATGCGGGTAATAACTGGGGGTAGTTGTAAGGATTAGATGAAATTAAGCAAAAGATAGTGTCTAGCATATAGTTAGCAGTCTGTAAATGATAACTCTTAATATTTGGGTGTGTGAATTTTGTTTTTATCAGGCAGTATTTGTTTTGCTGTGTGTATAAACTGGAGAAGCTAAAGTCTTGGAGATATATATATATATATATTACTAGAGGCCCAGTGCATGAAATTCATGCACGGGATTGCAGGGGGGCAGGGGATGTCTCTTAGCCCAGCCTGTACCCTCTCCAATCTGGGACCCCTCGAGGGATGTCCAAATGCCCGTTTAGGCCCGATCCCAGTAGGATCGGGCCTAAATTGACAGTCAGACATCCTTCTCAAAATCCAGGGCTCCAAACTGCTCACCTGCCTGCCTCTCTGATTGCCCCTAACTGCTTCTGCCTGCCAGCCTGATCACCTGCTAACTACTACCCTGCCAGCCTAATTGATGTCTATTCCCCTGCCAGCCTGTTTGCCCCCAACTTCCCTCCTCTGCCGGCCTGGTCACCCCTAAATGTCCTACCCTGCGGGCTTGATCGCCCCCAACTGCCCTCCCTTACAGGGCCTGGAACCTTCCAACGGCCCTCCCCTGCTGGCCATCTTGTGGTGGCCATCTTATGTCCACATGGGGGCAGCCCTCTTATGGTTGGAGTGATGATCAATCTGCAAATTACTCTTTTATTAGATAGGATAGAGGCCTGGTGCATGGGTGGGGGCCAGTTGGTTTGCCCTGAACAGTGTCCTAGATCATGGTGAGGGTTCCCTTGGAGTGAGGGCAGCCTAGGCGAGGGGCCTACGAAGGTTTGCAGGCCAGCCACACCTCAGCGATCCAAGGGGAGGCCCTGGGATCTGGGATTAATTTATGTCTACAATTGAAACTTTGTAGCCTGGAGCGTAGCCAAGCCTTCTGCTCCCTCCATGGCCACAGCCATTTCTGTTTGAAACTTTGTAGCCTAGAGTGGAGGCCTAGGCTGGCAACGGCAGGTGAAAAGCTTGGCTTCCTCTGTTGCCAGGGAAACCCAAGCCTCTGTTCTCTCCAGCTCAGTGGCTGCCGCCATTTCTGTATCTTTTATAATCAAACTTTGTAGCATTGAGTGGAGGCCTAGCCCGGCAAAGGCACGCGGAAAGCTTGGCTTCCTCTGTTGCCAGGGAAACCCAAGCCTTCCTCCTGCTCTCAGTGGTGGCAGCCATCTTGGTTGGGGTTTATTTGCATAATCTGCTCCTGATGGCTGGTGGACGTGGCTGTGGCCGTGACTTGTGGTTGTAGCAAAGGTATGGTCAAATTTGCATATTACTTTTATTAGATAGGATAGCAGAGGCTGGCTGGCTATCTATCTATCTATCTATCTATCTATCTAGTATTTCTAAAACCCAGAATGAGGAGTAAAGAGAAGAGAGACAATCTCAGATAGGTATTGTGGTTTGATTTTTTTTCTGCTTTAAAACCAACTGTGTTAGGAAAATTTCCTAACCTATCAAGGTGCTATTAGTTATGATGGGTGTCTCTGCCCCTGAGGAATGTCTGACTCCAGCTGTCTTTCCATCTTCAAATTCTGGTGCTCTAACACAGGTCTGCTTTATTCAGGCCGTTGCCCTCCTCATCGCCCAAGTGAGAGGATCATGGATTTAGTTCTTTCCAGTGCTTTACCCATATTGTTCCCTGCACCCCCACCTATCTTAATCCCACCCTGTCCTATCACACCTGCCCAAGTGATCCATTTATCCTCTTATCTTCTGGATTCCTGTCAATCTTGCTTGGCTATGTTGACTGTTTTGGGGCCATAATCTCAAAGTTTTATTTTGCTATTAAGCTATTTCATTTGTATCTACTTTCTAGGATTAGACAATTGGTTCTAAGGGGCAGAGTGTGGACCTTAGGTTTATTTTGTATCCAGTTCAGGACTCTTAAATTTGAACAATGTAATAATGGGTACTGGAGAATAAAGTAATTGAATGAATAATACATTAAATCAGTCCTATTCAGATTCACTGACCAGACACTAGAGACAAGGCAGGTTTGAAACCTATAGACATCTCTTATCCCTATTTTAATAATATACTAGATTTATGTTTGGCACACTATTACAATAAGAACTATGAATCTTCTAGGTTTTTGGTAAAATTAAAAATAACAAAATTCAAAGCTAAGTGGAACACCTTCCAGAAAAACATGTAAATTTCTTTACTAATTGGATTCAGTTATGGGAATCTAATACTATCAACCTCAAAAATAGAGATATAAGGTATAATTATGTTAATTTTAAAGGAATTCTAAAACAATTTAAATGTATCGATGAAGGAAATTATTAGGTCAGGTGTCAAAAATTCAAATATTTTCTAGCTTGTGATGGTTGTTGACACACAGGAAATTAGGGCAGTGATTCTCAACATGTATTTGGGATAGTGAGCATGGGAGCAGGGGGCGTTGAGAGGAGGGGAGAATATAATTTGAAAAGCACAGACAAACCCCAGGTCTAGCCAGGAAAGGAGAGAACCTCAATGAGGATGGAGAGCGGTGGTATACACTCTTAGGAGACATATTAAGGAGGTGGGGTGGGGAGAGGACATGAGACTTTTAATTTATCAAGGAGGATATGTTTTGTTCTATTAATCCTCACCCGAAGATATTTGTTTCCATTGATTTTTTAGAGAGAGTGAAAGGGAGGGAGAGAAACATCAATCTCACATCGATTGTTTGCCTCTCACATGTGCCCTGACCAGGACTGAGATCAAATCTGCAACTCCTGTATGTGCTCTTGACCTGGAATCAAACCCATGACCCTTCAGTGTGAGGGCTGACAGTCTAACCACTGAACAATGCCAGACACGGTGAGGAGGATATGGTTTTTTTTCTTTTTAAATATGTTTTATTGATTTTTTACAGAGAGGAAGGGAGAGGGATAGAAAGTCAGAAATATCGATGAGAGAGAAACATCAACCAGCTGCCTCTTGCACACCCCCTACTGGGGATGTGCCTGCAACCAAGATACATGCCCTTGATCGGAATTGAACCCTGGACCTTTCAGTCTACAGGCTGATGCTCTATCTACTGAGCCAAACCGGTTTTGGCAGGATATGGTTTTTAAAAGGCTCATCAATATGGCTCTTGCAGCTGAGCCATAAGTTGAATCTACAGCAGTGGTGTCTAAAATCGATCAGTGAATGTAGCTCTTAGACTGTAGACAGGCACCTGTTTCTCCCTGTTCAGATCTTACTTAAATCTCACCTCAGAAAATACTTCCTTGATCATAAGGAAGCCATTAGGTTTTATTTTGCCAGATAGCATGTGTCAACTGGTTTTCATCTTATTGTTTACCTCTCTCTACTAGAATTTTACCTCCATAAAAGCAGAGACCTTGATTTACTTTATTGCTATATCCCTAGTATCTAGTGTAGTGCCTGGCACATTTGAGGAGCTCAGTGAAAACCAGTTGAATGAATGAATGAGCACATGAAGAAGACTGAAGGAATGATGAAAGACATACATGTAGAATCAGGAAAGAGAGAATGATGAAAATGAGTATTAAATAGATTTAAAGGAAGGAAGATATGGATGGTCTTTGAGATGGGAATCTACCATTCTCCCAGGTCGTGGCACCTGAATAAACCTTTTTTCCTTTTGCACCAGCAAAAAGGAAAAAAAAAAAGAAAAAAAAGGGAGGGTGTGGGTACTAGGGAAGAGTTAAAAATTAGAAAGGGTTATTGGATATGGAAATACAGAGATTATTCATTGCTTTTGTTAGAGCAGTGTGTAAGTGAAGCAATGGAGTGAAGTCCAGGTAACATGAAATGAGTGAATGGGAAGTGGACACTGAGTCAGGGAGGAATTTATTATTTTTAATGGTGGAATATTGTTGAGTACATTGAACAGAGAGGAGGAGTTTAGAGATACAGTACAGGTGTGGGGGGGTCAATTTTTGATGGAATAGTGCTGAGGAGGTGATGGATGGAATCATGAGCTCAGGTGGAGGATATGATTTTGGACAGGAGAAAGATCACGTTATTAACTGACCTGGAAGAAAGAGGAGCAAGAATGGGTACAAAAAAGAAATTGATGGGGTTTGGTAAGTTGAGAGAGTTCTTGTTTCATGGCTTCTATTTTTTATTGAATACTGCATGCTGGGAGTTGACTTGGGGGTTTAAAGAGTAAGGGAAGAATGTGGAGGAGTTCCTTAAGTTGAAGGAGAGAAGAACTGACAGAGAATGGCTTGGTCATATGGAAAGACCATTTGAGATAACTCATAATGGAAAGAGGTTTTTCTGACCCCTGAGGTTTAATCAGTTTTGAAATATATACTATTTTGGATAGGATTTATTTTCTGTTTTCTGGATTAAATGCTACAGAGGCAGCATAATATAGGTGGAAAGTGCTCCTGATCTGAACCTGTCGTTGACCACCAGGCTCTGTCCTCTGGGCAAATTGCTTCCCAACTTTGACCATCAGGTTCTGACTGTAAAATGAAGTCTAGATGATGGTGAAGTCTCTTTCCAATTCTAACATCTTACTGCTTTTTATTTCTCAAATTCATTGTTATTAGAATGTTATTTAGTTATAGAGTGAATAAGATGTTTGCTTGATACGAGTAAGACAGTTTGTTCCTGAATAAAATGGTCCTGAGTTACTATGGCTCTTTGAATTTCATGTTTGTGTTTTATAGTGTCTTTTGGTTCCTTTCTTTTTATTTATTTATTTATTTATTTATTTATTTATTTATTTATTTATATCTTTATTGTTCAGTTTATTACATTGTTCCCCTTTTTCCCCCCATAGCTCCCCTCCACCTGATACCAATCCCACCCTCCGCCCTCACCCCCCTCTACTGTCTTCTCCCATAGTGTATGATTTTTGTCCAGTCTCTTGCTGCACCTCCCACACCCCTTTTCTCCCCAAGAATTGTCAGTCCATTCCCTCTCTATGTCTGTGATTCTGTTACATTCACCAGTTTATCCTGTTCATCAGCTTATTAATTCACTTGATTTTTAGATTCATTTGTTGATAGATGTGTATTTGTTGTTCATAATTTACACTTTTATCTTTTTCTTCTTCCTCTTCTTAAAGAATATCTTTCAGCATTTCATATAATATTGTTTTGGTGGTGATGAACTCCTTTAGCTTTTTCTTATCTGCGAAGCACTTTATCTGACCTTCCATTCTGAATGATAGCTTTGCTGGATAGAGTAATCTTGGTTGTAGATTCTTGCTATTCATCACTTTGAATATTTCTTGCCACTCCCATCTGGCCTGCATCATTTCTGTTGAGAAATCCGCTGACAATCATATGGGTGGGTGCTCCCTTATAGGTAACTAACTGTTTTTCTCTTGCTGCTTTTAATATTCTCTCTTTGTCTTTTGCTCTTGGCATTTTAATTATGATGTGCCTTGGTGTGGTCCTCTTAGGGTTCCTATATATTGGGGTTCGGTGCGCTTCTTGGACTCCTAAGTCAATTTCTTTCACCAGGTGTGGGAAGTTTTCGGTCACTATTTCTTCAAATAGGTTTTCATTGTCTTGCTCTCTCTCTTTTTCTGGCACCCTATAATTCGTATGTTGGCATGCTTGAGGTTGTCCCAGAGGCCCCTTACACTATCTTCAATTTTTTGGATTCTTTTGGTTTCTTGCTTTTTCAGCTGAGTGGATTTTACCTCTTTGTATTTCAAATCTTGAACTTGGTTCTTGGGGTGCTCTAGAGTACTTTTAGGTCTTTGTATAATATTTTTTATTTCATTCAGTGTATGCTTAATTTCTGGTTGGTCCTTTTTCATGTCCTTGAGAGTCTCGTTCATATCCTTGAGGGTCTCGTTCATTTCCTTGTAGGACTCATTCATTTCCACGTTGGTCTTGATCATTTCCTTGCAGGTCTCATTCATATCCTTGAGGTTCTTGTTCATTTCCTTTGTGGTCTTTCTTATTTCCTTATAGGTCTCGACCTTTTCTAGGAGCCTCTTGAGAAGCCCTATAACCATGGTTTTGAATTCCATGTCCAGTCATTTTTTTCCCTCCATTTCTTTCACATCTGATTTCTTTCCATGTCTCTGCATGGTGGCTGCTTCCCTGAGTTGGTCAATTAGCTTTGTGTGGTAGATGTCCTACAAGGGACAGTGGCTCAGCCTCCCCAGTTACCTGAGGTGGATATGGGTTGCACAGTCTTGCTGAAGTTAAGCTCAGGTTAATTGTTGTTAGCACTTGGAGGGGTTGACCTCCAGGCCAATTGTCTGTGAAGTTCAGCTGGGCTCAGGTTGGATGGGCGGAGTCTCTGGGCCAAGCAGACAGCGTTAGCTCCGTCCTATGCGGCCCCAGGGACTCTGTGCCAGGGGCAATGGCCACCAGCACCTCTGAGAGAGAGCCGCTGCCGAGCTCCACCGGCTGCTGGGGAATTCAGACTCTCCCCAAATGAGTCTGCACACCCAACGTCTCACCCAGGGTCGAAAACAAAGCAGTCTGACGGTTTCCCAGATGAAAGAGCATGTCACGAGTTCTCTCTGCGCGGTCACGCAGCTGCGCTGTTCGCAAGTTCACGCGAACTCCGCACAAGCCCGCCTTCTCTTCAAGCCGGCAGACCCCTGCAGCACCTGAGCTTCGGCGTGTCCTCCCACTGTCCAGTTTTTACCCCGTATGATGGTGGGTTCCCTGGACTTCGCCCAGAGCTGGAGAATCAGTCCAATGGGATGTCTTTGTCTCCCCCGTTCAAGAAAACTGGCCAGTTTTCAGCTGCCCACCCTATCCGCTGGTGCACGCTCCAAACCTCTCTCCGCACGAATCTTCAATGCTGTCCTCAGCCGCTCCTCCGAGTCACAGTGTCTTATCTTCCCTTTTATTTTTGGGATTTTCACTCAGCCAGTTTTCTGGTGATTCTGGATGGTGTTTGTTCTTTCGTTAAGTTGTAGTTTTAAAATTGCTGTGTATGGCGGCAAGATAGGTGTTTTACCTATGCCGCCATCTTGGTTCTCCTTCTTCTGGTTCCTTTCTTATGAGAATATCAGCTGTCATTTCTTGCTGCTGTCCATGTGCCTTCCAGAATTAGTGCTTCTCTAATTTGCCACTTTTAATCTGTGGATTTGAAACTAGATGACTCAGTTTGTTAGAACTGTGGTTAATAATGAAGATGCTGTCCTGATTGGTTTGGCTCAGTGGATAGAGCATCAGTCTATGGACTGAAAGGTCCCAGGTTTGATTCCGGTCAAGGGCATGTACCTTGTTTCGGGCACATCCCCAGTGGGGGGTGTGCAGGAGGAAGCTGATGGATGTTTCTTTCCCATCAATGTTTCTAACTCTCTATCCCTCTTCCTTCCTCTCCTTAAAAAATCAATAAAGTATATTTAAAAATTAATAATTAAGATGCTTAGTGACAGTTTGAGGGTCTTGTCTGTCATTAAAGTACATGAGCTGCTATGCATGGGCTTTATGTCTCTTGGCACAGATACCAGTTTTTATATCTCATTGTCATTATTTTTAAAATGTATTTTTATTGATTTCAGAGAGGAAGGGAGATGGAGAGGGAGAGAGAAACACCAATAATGAGAAACATATTTTTGTTGCCTCCCATATGTTTCCTGTCCAGGGATCCAACCCGCAACCTTTTTGGTGTATAGACATTGCTCCAACCAACTCAGCCATTGCCAGGGCTAGACAGTTGTGTTATTTGTAGCTATTACAAAACAACCACAAGTATTTTTTAAGTCTTTGAGTACTTGTTCTATTCCTTAGAATAAATTTCTGAATGTCTGGATCAAGAGATATACATATTTTAGCTTTTGATACATGTTGCAAATAGCCTCCAGAAAGATTTAACCAATATATACTTCCACCAGAAGTGTTTCTTTATGAGGTTGGATTTGTTAGTTTGTTCTTTCTTCCTTCATTCTCTCTCTCTATCTTTTATATTCCTTCTATGGTGAATTCTTTGTTTATGTTTCTTTGCTCATATTCCTGTTAGGGCATTCATCTTTTTAATGATTCATAGGCCTTCTTTACATATTTAAGGTCTTAATCTGTATACAACATATTTTGTCCTATTTTGTCATTTACCTTATTAAGTTGGGATTTTGCAGATATTTTCAGGTTTAAAAAATATTTGTATTGATTTTAGAGAGGAAGGAGAGGGAAAGAGAGCTAGAAATATCAAGGACAAGAGAGAATCATTGATTGGCTGCTTCTTGCACACCCCTGACTTGGATCAAGCATGCAACCCAGGCATGTGCCCTGACCAGGAATCGACCAGTGATGACCTGGTTCATAGGTTGACACTCCATTACTGAGCCACACTGACCAGGCAGATACTTTTAATTTTTGTGCAATTAAATATGTCAGCCTTTTCCTTTATGATTTTTGTTTGTATCATACTTGGTAAGGTCCAAGGAGAAATACAGAGCCTAGATCATAGAGACCCTGTGAGCCTGAGGTTTCTCTTTAAGCAATAAGGAAGCCATTTAGAGTTTTAAGAGGGAGGTGGTGTGGTCACATTTGCAGTGTAGTTAGATTTGTGGAGGATGTTTAGCGAGCTGAGTCTAGGGCCTTTAGGAGGCTGTTGCCATGATCCAGGTTAGAGACAGTGACGATCGGAGGGGCAGAATGGTAATAAGAAGAGAGAGGAGTGCAGAAGAATGTTTAGGAGGTCATATTGTTGGGATTTAGTCCTTAACTGGATTTTAAAGGTTGAATAACAGTCTGGAATCAAGAGTGATAACAGGTTTCTAGTTTGAGTGCCCAGGTACATGAGATAGATACCAGTGACACTAAGTGAGCTGTATTATTCAAGAAGAGAAGAAACATTGAAAGAGAGAAGACAAGTGTAATGAGGGAAGGTAATGACTTTAATATGCTCAGTTTGTAGTGTGTTTGGGTTATCTCTTGCTGCCCTATAACCCAATGGCTTAAAACAACAACAGTTTATTATTTCTCATAATTCTGTGGGTTGAATGCTGGATCTCCACAGGAACTGCCAGGGCTACTGCTCGTCTCATTTGGGGTCTGTTAAAATTGTCTTAATCCCTAGCAACTTCCTGTACTCTATACCGAATTAAAAATATCCCAACGTGGACAAATATATCACATTTATGTGATGAAGCATGTAACACCATTCTTCATCCTTACAGAAATGTATGTGTCAGAGAAATACAGGAAATCTGTGGGTTTATACACAGAGCTTTGGTGTTTTTCACACTCTGGGGTATGCACCAGAGTTAAGTTGGGTAAAGGGTGTACCTTGTAAAAAGTTATTTATTTATGGTAAAGTGGAATAAGGGCTTTGAGGAAATTAGATTATTTTTAGGTGAGAGTACCTAGGGAAGTTAAATATTATGAAATTGATTTATTTGAAGCTGTTCATGCAGAGATACTTGTACTCAAGTTTGAAGAGTCAGGAGTAAGAAGAGCAATGGACTGAGAGTGGAACTGAGATTTAGTAACATTTAAAGGATAGCTTAATAAGGAGAGACCTTAAAAGACAGAGAAAGACTATCCAGAGAGTGCGAAGGTAGTCAACAGACTGCAGTGTCTTGCACACATGGGACCCTAATAGAGTTAACAAATTGGAGTAAGAAAGAGGATCAGCTACTCCAGAGTGGTCATATCATAAAGTAGAATAAAAAGTGAAAACAGCCCCGCTGGTATTGCTCAGTGGTTGAGCGAAGACCCATAACCGGGAGGTCAAGGTTTGATTCTAGCTCAGGGACATGCCCAGGTTGTGGGCTCAATCCCCAGACATGGGAGGGCAGGAGGCAGCTGACCAGTGATTCTCTCTCATCATTGATGTTTCTCTCCCTCTCCTTTCCTCTCTCTGAAATCAGTAAAAACATATAGAAAAAGTTAAAAAATAAAAACAGCCCTAATCAGTTTGAAACTAGTGGATAGAGAGACGGCCTGCAGACTGAAGGGTACCAGGTTTGATTCCCGTCAAGGGCATGTACCTTGGTTGTGAGGGCATGCAGAAGGGAGCTGATAGAAGTTTCTCTCTCATTGATGTTTCTGACTTTCCATTCCTCTCACTTCCTCTAAAATATATTTGAAAAAAACCAACCCAAACCTGGAAAACATTTTCTAAATTGGACAATGAGGTGGCATTGGCTTCTGTCAGAGCCGTTTCAGAAGAATGGTGAGTTGATGAGTGGAAGCAGCAAATCTAAACTATTTCTTCAAGAAGTGAAAATAAGGAGAAAAGGAGAGGTAGTTCGGCAGCTAGATCAAGAGATGCTTGAGCATATCAATAGGCTGATATGAAGGCACCAGGAGAAGGTGAAAGAGATAGAGATATTAAAACAAGAGTGAGGGCAGTTTTCTTAATTGAATGAAGTTCCAGAGGAGACTGAGGGAAATGAATTGCAATAGTTACTCAGGTCAGAAACCTTTCCTCGAGTCATTTAATTGGGTCCTTCTGTATTCTCAGGCCAATAACCTTTATCTGTCATCTAGTTTATCAGAAAAACCTGATTGCTCTGCATTACACTGCACCCAAATTCCAACCATTTCTGACTTCCTCTACCATTGTCTCCCTGGGTCAAGCTATTATTGGCCCAGATTATACTAGCTATTTCTTCCACCTGTGCCTCCTCAGTCTCCTCTCAACACAATAGCCAGAATGTTCTTTAAAATGCACACCATTCCATGTTATTCCTTTGGCCGAACCTCAGCAATGACTCTGAATCTCACTGAAAGTAAATCCACATGTGGGCCTAGAAAGTGCTGTGCTGTGGCCCACAGTTGTTTCTTTACTCTCCTCTTTGGTTATTGCGCTCTATCCATACTGACTTCCTTTGTGGTTCCTTAAAGCAGAGCGAGTTCATGCCTCCTCCTCAGGGTTTTGTAATTATTGTTCCCTTGCCTGCAATACTCTTCCTGTAAGTAGCCCCAAAGCTTTCTCTTCCTCTCCCATTTTGCTTAAATGTCACCTTCTCAGAGAGTCCTTCTCTTCATTTTATTAGACATTTCAACCTTTCCTACCACCAGCTCTTTATTCCTCTTTCCTGCCTTTGTATGCTCTATAGTTTATTGTATTTGTTGTCTCCCTTCTTTAGAATGTAAACTTTCTGAGCTTGTCTGTTTTGTTCACAGGCCTAGAATCCTAGCTGCCACAGAGTAGGCAGTAACTATTTGTGAATTAAATAGGTGAATGAATGAATGAATGGGGTCAAGACTGGTCATTGGATAAGGAGGAAATTTCACCCTTGAGACAGCAGGAGATAAATGGATCAGTATGGACATAGATAGATTTGTGCTAGGAAGGCTGGGGGGAGTGTGGGGAGATATAAATTTGAAATTAGCAATGGCAGATGCCCTCAGTTTTCTGGAACAAGGAGGCGAGGTGGTCTGCTGAAGATAATGGTGAGTATGGGGCTGAAGAGACTCTTTAGGGTTTGGGTTAGTTGTTGAGAGGCTTAGGATTCGTAACTATGCAAGGACAAGTAAAGGACCCAGGCCAGGATAAAGACTATGTATGAATTGACTTGATGCAATTTTGCAAGGTTGTTTATTTTATTTTTATTTTCTGGTAGAATGCAGGAGACGTGGGTTAGGAGCAAAATAGGTGGATTTTGCATTGATCCAGGGTTGGATAGATGTGATGGGAGACCACAGGTGCAAAAGACTCAAAGGAGAAGTCCAGATTGTCAACCATGGGGTCAGATTGGGAAGAGAAGGCCCTCTAAAGGGCAGGTTGATTGATTGAGAGGAAATACTGTCGGAGCCTGGAGGATGGATGAGTTTGAAGAACTGATCAGGCCAGAGTGAGGCATGAGAGAACTGAAGGTCTGGAGTTGTGTCAGAAAGTGAATGATTGGCATTTAAGATTTGTGTTGACAAGGGCTCGGGTGTAGCCGTAGATGTAGGTGGTTGAGAAGACCGAAGGTCATTGTAGTGAAGAAATTTAGAAATTGAAGTATAGGAATGAATCATCCTTGTGGATTTTGAAACCACCTAGGATCATGGCAGGAGTTGTGGCAAAGAGGATGCTGGGATGCTAAAGGCTTCAGTGAATGTTGGGAAATGAATAGGAAGGGAGACAAGGAATAATGAAAAAGCAAGAAGTAATGATCTGAAATTAGTTTAGGAGAACAAGGGACATTCTGACCTACCCTGAGGTTCTTGTAGGGAAATCTGGCAACAGAAAGCTGGTGATGTAAATGATCTTGGCTGATGCAGGAGCAGGTCAAAGCAATTTGGATGATATTTCTTTTGGCTGGATTCTGGAGCTAAATTGTTATTATTGTTATATAAACATAATATATACCATTTCTTTGACACCTTTGTGTTTCCCTTATTTAAAGGAATAAACTTTCCTTTTATTTACATTTACATATATGTTTACATACCACATTTACTTTTATTTAAATATATATAAAACAATTTTAAAAATTTCCCCTTAGGTCTTGGCTTTATGAAGAAAGAGACCTCATATAGGCACTGTAGAGATATCCTTAGTATGTAGTTTTGACTCTGCCTTTTGTATTTTATTTCTGGGAGTTTCGGCATACCTCTAACTTTTAGTCCTTCTTAGCTAGGTTGGTTCTTTGTCTCACTGGACTAGTAATTAACTCTTAGGAAAGCCCTTCACCTCAGAGGTTGCTCAGTGATGAAGGACCACTTCCCTGCGTCTTCAGCCTCTAGATAAAGGAAGAGGTCTGACTGTGTCAGCAAAAATGCTTGATCTGTGAGTTATAAATGGTCTCTTGCATATTTCCAAAGAACCAAAATAGTTAGCTGGGAAGTTTCCATTAAATGTTGCCTCTTCCCCACTAATATTACACATTCCTCTCTTCACCTCCTGCATAGGGCCCTGCTGGGATTATCTGTTGATTTATTTTATATGGGGTTAGTTTTTTAAAATGTTTGTTCTCCCATATACACAAGAGCTATTGGCACAATACTTCTTTTGTTTTTGTCCCATCTTACTGTATGTAGATATGTATGTATGTATGTATGTATGTATATGTATTGTCTGTCTGCCTGGTTGGCTGGCTAACTATCTCTTTGTCTTCTAAACTGTTCTCCACCTACTTCTGATCTCCTTGAGGTATGGCTAGGTTTCTACTTCTCTTTTACATGCTCTCAATAAGTAGACACATACTTAGGAAATAGGTGTTGAATTAATGCATTAAATTTAGAATTCAAACAGCCTAACTTGCATAGAAAACTATATCTGTCCAAGGCTACCTAGGTTCAGATGATATTACAATCCATTTCTCCTCTCAAGGTTTTGGGGCTTTCTGAAAGATTAGGCCTGGATTGATTGTGTTCACCAAAGTTAGAGATAATTGAACTTTTTGATAATTTAATTATATCTTCTAGGGATATGGGGCTTTCAACCTCTTATTTCACCTGTTACCTTGTTTGGAGATAGGATGATGGGTGTGTCTTTTGTTGTTCTTTAACTACTGAGATTGAGGAATGAGGGCCTACGCGTAGGAAGTCTTTGGCTTACTTGTAAAACTGGTAGATGTGCTTTTTCCTTGACCTGTATCTTCAGGACATCCTCTGTCTCATGGGCGCTAGTGAAAACATGGAGCTATACACTGGGGATAGGGTGAAACTGGATAATCTCTGGCCTGACAGGCAGAAGCAGCACGTCTAGGGCACTTATGAGTGGTTTGTGGGGAATTTGAGACTAGAGAAAAGAATATTATAATCAAGTGCCAGAAAGTTCATATGTAGGTCATTTGTGGCTGATAGGGTTGGCAGGAAATAGTGAGTCACACTGGCAGATTGATAGGATTGAAAGATAACAAATTCTTAGTAATTTCTGGGAGAGTTTTTTTTTTTCTTTTTTTTTTTTTCATTTAGACCAGTGATTCTTAATCGGGTTATTTTGTCTGCCAAGGGACATTTGGCAATGGCTAGAGAGGTTTTTGGTTGTCATAAATTAGTGAGGTAGAGGGGTGTGTGTGTGTGTGTGTGTGTGTGTGTGTGTGTGTATGTTACTGGCATCAAATGGGTAGACACCAGGGAGGCTGTTGGACATTATACAGTGCATACACCATGCCCTCATAACAGGGAGTGAATTTTCTAGCCCAAAGTCAATTTTACTCAGATTGGAAACCCTGATTTAGACCCTGATGATTAGTTAAGTCGTTGAAACAAATGTTTTATATATAGTCTAGACTTTATATTCCATGATTAAATTGCAAAATTGGATTTATTTCACCTTTTTATTTTCAATCTTTTTTAACTAAGGTGAAATTCATATACCACAGTTATTTTAAGGTGGACATTTTAGTTGCATTTAATACATTCATGATGTTGTACAACCACCACCTTTATCTACTTGCAAAATATTCATCATCCCAAAAGAAAACCTGTATCTTGAAGCAGTTACTTCTCATTGCCTCCTTCCCCAGGAGTATGAAAACCACAGTCTGCTTTCTGTCTCTGGATTTACTTATTCTGGATATTTCATATAAATGGAATGAGTCATGGTTGTCTTTTGTGACTGGCTTATATCATTTAGCATAATATTTTTGAAATTCACTTATGTATCAGTACTCCATTTTTATGGCTGAATAATATTCCATTGCGTAGATATACCACAATTTGTTTATCCAC
This sequence comes from Antrozous pallidus, assembly GCA_027563665.1. Classification (NCBI taxonomy): domain Eukaryota; kingdom Metazoa; phylum Chordata; class Mammalia; order Chiroptera; family Vespertilionidae; genus Antrozous; species Antrozous pallidus. The sequence goes on from CM050523.1 coordinate 29,561,864, forward strand.
TTATCCATTGATGGATATTTCGATTGTTTTCCATTTTTGCCTATTGTCAACGCTGCATATCTGTGTATAAGTTTTTGTTGAAAAACAAAATTATTTTTCAGGTTTTCTTTTGGCATATACCCAGGAGTGGAATTGCTGAGTCATATGGTAATTCTATATTTAGCTTTCTGAGGAACTGCCAAACTATTTTCCATAGTGGCTGATGCATTTTACATTTTACCAGCAAGTATATGGGGGTTCCTTGCTAACACTTGTTTTTTGTTTTTGTTCTTTTTAAATGATAGCCAACTTAGTAGGTATAAAGCAGTATCTTTTTTATTTTTTATTGTGGTAAAATACATATAACATAGAATTTACAATTTTTCTATTTCACTTTTGATACAGACTGGTAATTTGATAAGTGTATTTTGAGGCCCTACTCACGAGGGCACCATTAAAGCACTGGAAGTTATGACTGATCAGAATAGGCATGGGCCCTGAGGAGGAGGCATTATTGAAGCCCCACCACAAAGTTGTCAAGTCCTGGAAGTGATTTTGCAGAAAGTATAGGTGCTTGTTGAGGTGTGTTTATGTTCCTTTCAAGGGCAAATTAGTACTTTAAAAGATAAAAAGAAAAAAGTAAAGGAAGAGAAATATAAGACCCAGTAGTGAGGAGAAAGACAGACTGCTGCTGGGAATTTGTCCCTGCCCTGTAGTCCACTGGGGAAATCCTGTGTTTCAGGTTCTTTTAAAACCTCCCTAAGCTGGTTCTTTTTTTTTTTTTTTTTTTTAAATGCACCTCACCAAAGGATGTTTTTATTATTTATTTATTTTTGAGAGAGGGAAACACTGATAAGATAAAGAAACATTGAGTTGGTTGCCTCCCTTGTGCACCCTGCTGTAGAGCCTAAGACCATTGGAAAACACAGATATTTATATTACGATTCATTAACAGTAGCAAAATTACAGTTATGAAGTAGCAATGAAAATAATTTTATGGTTGGTGGTCACCACAACATGAGGAACTGTATTAAAGGGTCGCGGCATTAGAAAGGTTGAGAACCACTGTTTTAGGGGATCCTTGACTTGTGGCTATATCACTCCAGTCTCTGCATCCATCTTCACATGACCTTCTTCTCTCTCTCTCTCTCTCTTTTTTTAATGTAAGCAATTATTTTTCTTCCTTTTTTTTTTTTTATTGACTTCAGAGAGGAAGGGAGAGAGAGAGAAACATCAATAATGAGAAAGAATCACTGATTGGCTGCCTCCTGTACACCCCCTGCTGAAGGGGGGTTCGAGCCTGCAATCTGGGTATGTGCCCTTGGGCAGAATTGAACCTGGGACTCTTTAGTCCGCAGGCTGACATGCTATCCACTGAGCCAAACTGAGTAGGGCTCCTCTTTTCTTTGTGTCCGAGTGTCTTGGTCTAAGGCAGGGGTGGGGAACATCTGGCCCATGGGCCTTAGAAGGCCTGGGAAATCATTTGGTCTGACCCTGCCAAGTCATTAGGGGCGTGTTAAATGTTTGACCAAATGTAGAGGCTAATTTTAAAGATGATAATTTTGTATGGCCTACAAGTGGTGTTATAAATATCCAAATGGCCTTTGGCAGAAGAAAGGTTCCCCACCTTTGGTCTAAGGACACTTGTGTTTGGCTTTAGGGCATACCAGTGTTAATCCAGGATGATCTCATTTTGCTATCCTTAATTTAATTACATCTGTAAAGACCCTTTTTCCAAATAAAGTCACATTTCCATGTTTCTGAGGTTGGGTCATGGACCACCACTCAGCCCACCACAGGGGTGAAGGAGACAAGGTGCTCGGAGTACCTGATTTGGAGAGGAGACAAGGTGTCGAGGAGAGTGGCACAGCTGAGATCCTCACGGGGCCCCTACAATATTGCTGTTACTCTCCCTGGAAGCTGTTAGCTTGAAATGCCAGCTCCACAGGGGAAGGTTGGCAGTGACCTGACCAGACCTGGCTTTCCCAGAGACAATTTACTAGACCTCAGCTCACACCTAGTGTACCTTTATCCAACTGACCCACAGCTGTGTTTCTTCCGTGAGCCCTTCCTCTTCCTTTTCTCCTTCCTTGTCAGAGGTGTTCTCTCTAGTACTTTGCTTCCTTTGTTATTTTTTTGTTTGCATCATGGACAGTAAATCAAACAGAAGTATGTATTGTAGTAATTCTAATGTTTATTAAACAATTCTTTGCTGCTTGTCTTTTGAGCTCACTCAGCAGATGATGCTGCTGGAGCCTTGCACTGACCTCCCTTCCTAGATTCTTGATCTTTGGCCACATGATTTGGGATGTGAGTCTGGGAGCTAATGGGACTGTACCACATATGTACCTTCAAATACTTATATTTCATTTTCCTTGATAGTGTACCTGTATAATAGGGAGCCATTAGATAAAGGGAGAGGATGGGTCTCCTGAGACTTTGAATTACCCACTTCCATTGAATATTCCTGGTCTCTCCCAAGGTCTAGAGCTTGGGCCATAATATATGGGTAAAGTACTCTGTTGAAATGCAGATATCCCCTAATGATAATCATACTACTAAAGGTCCAGAAACCCAGTCAGCCCTTCTCCAAATAACACTTTTAAGATTGAAAAAAATATTGGCAAATCTGTAATGTTGAGAGTATAGGTAGAGTGAATGACAAAAGGCTCTGGAATCTTTGCCTAGCTTGGAGATCATGATTGGGTTGCTTTTTATAAATTGGGTCATGTCTTCCACTGTGGCATGAAAGAGCCAGTTTTCAATTTTTCCAAGTAATATCCTGTCTCCTTAGGCAACATTGAGACCTGCTGGGTAAAAATTACTGTACATAGTTTAGTCCCGGAAGGTTGAATGGTGAAGGGGACAAGGGTTATTAAGGGAGATAATAGAAAGGACCTTTATCAATTAAATACAATAAAAACATAAATAAAAAGCACCCTTCCCTAGATTATGATTTTAAAAATATAGTTGTACTTAACATGCATATATCCATTACACATGGACACAGACAATAGTGCACTGAAGACCTGGCGGGGGAGAGGAGTGGGAGCAGGGTGGAGGGTACTAATGGAGGGGGAGAGGGGACATCTATAATACTTTCAACAATAAAGAAAAATTAGCCTTAACCTGTTTCATTCAGTGGATAGAGCGTTGGCCTGTGGACTGAAGGATCCCAGGTTTGATTCCAGTCAAGGGCATGTACCTTGGCTGTGGGTACATCCCCAGTAGAGGGGGTGTGCAAGAGGCAGCTGATGGATCTTTCTCATTGATATTTCTAACTCTCTATCCCTCTCCCTTCCTCTCTGTAAAAAAATCAAAACATACTTAAAAAATAAAAATTAAAAAAACAAACAAAAATACAATTGTAGTCCTTTTCTGGTCAAACTCCTGGGTGTTAACCGTGTCATCCTCAGAGTCTTCTTCTGGTTTCCAGCTCATGTGCAGGTTTTCTCTATTATGTTTCTTTATATCAGGATCATGGATGATGTATGTTTACTTTAGGTCATTGAGTCTTGAAAATATTTTAAAGTAATTGGCAGGTATTTAGGATTCACTCATTCATTTACGAAGTTTTTGTTACATATCCAGGCACTGAGATACTAGCTCAGAGCTTCTTACAAGCATGTTTATTTTTGCATCTCCAACACTAAGTGCAACTTGTGACAGCACAACAAGGAAAGACATGTCAAGTCTGTTGAACTAAAAACCACTGGGTCTTGTGAAGACAAATGTATGTAATACATATCCCTGTGTTCAGTTGGATTGTGGTAAAGTGGGGAAGACATGGACACACAATAATCCTGTGATCTAAGTGCTGTAAGAGAGGGATCACAAAGAATGCAAAAAACAATTCCTTAGGGGATGTTAGAGGTCAGGAAGAGCCTTTTAATAAATATGATATTTGAGCTGAGCCTTTAAAGATATTTTTTCAGAGTAGAAAAACCAGGGAGGAGATGTAAGCATAGAAACATCTCAAGCAAGAATACAAACAAAGTCAGGAAAGTACAAAGCATGCTCCTAGAGCAGTAAGTTGTCTTGTATTGCTGGAACAGTGAGTTTTTGGGGGTGGAGGTAAGGAATAGGCTGGAACAGTAGATACAGACCACATCATGAAGGCTTGAATGTCATATTGAGATTTGTGAATTTTATTCTATAGGTAGTGGGACACTGTTAAAAGTGTCCATTATAGCCCTGGTCAGTGTGGCTCAGTTGGTTGGGCTTCATCCTGTGCACTGGAAGATAGCGGGTTCAATTCCCAGTTGGCATATGCCTGGGTTGCAGGCTCAATCCCCAGTTAGGGGCCTGGAGGCAGCTAATTGATGTTTCACTCTCACATCAATGTTTCTCTCTCTCCCTCTTCTGTCTTCTGTCTCTAAAAATCAAATTTTAAAAAAGTTTTTGTTATAGAGATGGAGAACATATTAGTTGTTGCCAGGAATTAGGAATGGTGGTGGGTAAGGAAGAGGTAGGGAAGAGGATGAGTTGACTATAAAGGGGCAGTGCAGAGGATCTTTGTGATGATGGAAAAATCCTCTGTCTTGATTGTGGTTGTGGTTACATGAATCTATATGTATGATATGTTTACATAAAACCATACCTACACATACATACATATAAATGTATGTAAAATTGGCAAAATCTGAATAAGGTCTGAAGATTGTGCGAATGTCAATTTTATGAGATGTTACTTTTGAGGGAAATGGTTGAAGGGAATATAGGCCCTCTTTGTAGTGTTTTTTCAACTTCCTATGAATCTATACTTCAGAATAACAAGTTGGGGGGGGGATAAAAAGGAAAACTTGATGAAGGAGAAGATGGAGCAAGGAGAATGATTAGAGCTTTCATTTATTAACAGTATTTTATTGGGAAATGCTATTTAGGATACTATGTAACATGTTTGAGAAGTTATAAAACACTAGTGGCCCGGCGCATGAAATTCGTGCACGGAGGGGGGGGTTCCCTCAGCCCAGCCTGCACCCGCTCCAATCAGGGACCCCTTTGGGGTTGTGTGACCCCTAACCACCTCTGCCTACCTGCCTGATCGCCCCTAAGTGCTCCCCTGCTGGCCTGATTGCTCCTAACTACCTCTGCCTTGCCCCACACCTGGGACTCAGGCTTCCCTCCCTCTGGCCAGCTATAGGCACCCAGGACCTGGACCAGCTTCACTCAGGCCGGCCGCAGCCACAGGCACCCCCAGGCACCCAGGACCACAGGGCATGCTGCCTAACCCCAGGGCCAGAAAGGGCCCCAGCCCCTCTATGTGCCTGCCTGGCCGAGTCCCACTACTCTGACTGCCGTGGCTTCAAGAATTTTGCCATATATGTTTTCTCCAGCCTCCTGGGGAGAGGGTGTGAGCTGAGAAACTGGAGATGCTGCAGCCCCACTGAGGGCGTGACTTCCTCAGCATCTCCAGAAGCCGGAGCACCTGGTTGGAAGGCTCCCAGCTTCTACGCTGGCCTGAGGAGGCAGGGAGCTGCGGAGTGTCCTTGGTGCTTGGGGAAAGGGTGGCCTTACTGGACTCGCACACACTGCCACTGACAACGGCATGAGGTCATGGAGACTGAGAAGGAGCAGAGAAATGTATTCAGAACTGGGGGGTTCCGTGCTAACCCAGTAGGCGGGCACCCCTCCGACAGCACATCTCGCAGACAGCGTGTCCCGCAGCCCCAGGCGGGCCTCCCACAGCTGTCCTGCCCCTCTGCGGGGCCCCCACCAGGGGAGCGCATGCACCCTGCACTGCTGCCGCCGCTGTGTTTAGACAAATTTTTTTTTTTAGTTTGACTGAATGTTTGGTAACTTTTAGCTAAAATTTAGGGAAAGGTTTTGGCCAGAATATTTTGGGTTTGAGGTATCCACCCCATGTGGAGAGCCTGGTTTGTGGAGCTCAGTAGAAGCAAAGCCTAGAAGGAGAGATGTATCGGACCTTAAGCGGCGTCCACACTGGAACACTTGCCACTTCCTCAAGTCATCTATCCTCAGCATGTTTTAAGTCTGTGTGTGCCTCGGCCTGGAATGTCCCCTTTTTCCCTGTCAGGTGAAATCCCACTCCTGTAGACCTACTTCAGAATAGAGGTAATGGTTGGAACTTTGCTAGCATGTGCATTTTGAATACAGATACCAACCAACTTTTGCTAGCATGTGAATTTTGTCTGCGATACCCAACTGTAGAAAAGGAAAGAAGGTCAGTTAAGACCTGGATTTGGAGGTGGCAAGCTCAGGGAAAGGAGATGAGCAGCTGGAGAGCAGAAGAAGAAAAAAGTAGTGAGACCAGATGGAATTTTGGTTGCTCAGTCACGGCAGACTTGACCAATCAGAATTAGACATACTAGAAGAAACAGGCCATAATATATCTAAGTTGTAGAGTTCATGACAATGAAAAATCAGCATTCGGTCTAAGTCCACCCAGAGTTCCATCTCTTATGTAGAGCTGTCCAACATGGAATTGTGCCTTGCCAGCCTGATTAATTTTTAAGATCTGATTCTCTGAGTGTCTGGGCATTGAAATGCATCGAAGGCAGCCTTTGTTTTTCTGAAGTTGGCCAAAATAGTACTGGGAGTCAGGTTGCTGTAACCTTGGGCTCTGGATGTTCTGGAGGGATGAGATCAGACTTTAGCTTCCCTGGTTTCAGAATGCTCTTACATTTCAGGCAGGTCCTTTGGAATTGGGAGTGGGCATGCTTCCTTGTTGAATTCTGTGTCCTTTATTATTAGAAAATGCCTTATTTTCTGGCTATAGGTAGAGATTAGCACCACTGAAGGAGCTCCTACTTTTCTTCTTGCTTCCTCTTCTGTTCATTACTTGCATGATGTAGTCTTTTGTTTGAATTCTGAAAAACTGTCAATCCTTGAAATACCAGAGCGTTTCAACACAAGTATACTCTGAATAATGTACTTTTTACACTGTGTAGTCAGTCCCATGGTAGATGACGGTGATGATGATTATAGTCTGGGTTCTTCTGCACAAGGTCTCCTTAATTCTTTTATTTTTAAAAAACATGTTTTTTTACTTTATTTTAGAAGGAAAGGAAGGGACAAGGAAAGAGAGGGAAACAGGGAGGGAGGGAGGAAGAGAGGGGGAAGGAAGAAGCATCAATGTTTTCAGTGTGTGTGTTTTTTGTATCAAGTTTTTAAAAAATATTTTCTATTGACATTTTTACAGAGAGGAAGGGAGAGGGATAGATAGTTAGAAACATCGATGATTGAGAAACATTGATAATTGAGAAACATCGATCAACTGCCCCCTGCACCTCCCCCCTCACTAGGGATGTGCCTGCAATCAAGGTATATACTCTTGACTGGAATCGAACCTGGGACCCTTCAGTTCGCAAGCCAACGCTCTATCCGCTGAGTCAAACCAGTTAGGGAATTTTTAAAAAAAAAAATGTTTTTATTGATTTCAAAGAGGAAGGGAGAGGAGAGAGAGATGGTAACATCAATGATGAGAGAGACTCACTGGTTGGCTGCCTCCTGCACACTCCACACTGGGGATTGAGCCCACACCTGTGCATGTGCCCTGAGCAGGAATCAGACTGAGAGCTCCTGGTTTATAGGTTGATGCTCAACCACTGAGCCACATCGGCCAGGCTCTGCTCATTTAAAATATTGTATTGTCTGTCTTCCTTTTGTTGTTCTATGAGTACTTTATAATTTTGGAAATTAAACCCTTATCAGATGTATCATTGGCAAATATGTTTTCCCATACAGTGGGTTCCCTTTTCATTAAAAAAAAAATATATATTTTATTGATTTTTTACAGAGAAGAAGGGGAAGGGATAGAAAATTAGAAACATCAATAATCTGCCTCCTGCACGCCCCCTACTGGGGATATGCCTGGAACCAAGGTACATGCCCTTGACCGGAATTGAACCTGGAACCCTTCAGGCCTCAGGCCGATGCTCTATCCAGTGAGCCAAACCGGCTAGTGCTCCCTTTTCATTTTGATGCTGGTTTCTTTTGCTCTGCAGAAGCTTTTTAGTTTGATGTAGTCCTTTTGTTTATTTTTTCATTTCTTTTTTTTGCCCTAGGCAATATATCTGTGAAAATTCTGCTACTTGAGATGTTTGATATTTTGCTGCATACGTTCTAGGATTTTTATGGGTTCTTGACTTACATTTAAGTCTTTTATTCATTTGAGTTTATTCTTGTGTATGATGTAGGTTGGTGATCTAGTTTAATTTTTTTGCATGTACCTGTCCAATTTTCCCAACAACATTTATTTATTTATTTTTTCTTTTTTATCTTTATTGTACAGTTTATTAATTATATTATTCCCTTTTTTCCCCCTATAGCTCCCCTCCACCTGAGACCCATCCCACCCTCTGCCCTCACCCCCCTCCACTGTCCTCTCCCATAGTTGCATGATTTTTGTCCAGTCTTTTGCTGCACTTCCCACACCTCTTTTCTCCCCAAGGATTGTTAGTCCATTTCCTCTCTATGTCCGTGATTCTGTTACATTCACCAGTTTATCCTGTTCATCAGCTTATTAATTCACTTGATTTTTGGATTCATTTGTTGATAGATGTGTATTTGTTGTTCATAATTTACACTTTTATCTTTTTCTTCTTCCTCTTCTTAAAGAATATCTTTCAGCATTTCATATAATATTGTTTTGATGGTGATGAACTCCTTTAGCTTTTTCTTATCTGCGAAGCACTTTATCTGACCTTCCATTCTGAATGATAGCTTTGCTGGATAGAGTAATCTTGGTTGTAGATTTTTGCTATTCATCACTTTGAATATTTCTTGCCACTCGCGTCTGGCCTGCATCGTTTCTGTTGAGAAATCCGCTGACAATTGTGTGGGTGCTCCCTTATAGGTAACTAACTGTTTTTCTCTTGCTGCTTTTAATATTCTCTCTTTGTCTTTTGCTCTTGGCATTTTAATTATGATGTGCCTTGGTGTGGTCCTCTTAGGGTTCCTATATATTGGGGTTCGGTGCGCTTCTTGGACTCCTAAGTCAATTTCTTTCTCCAGGTGTGGGAAGTTTTCGGTCACTATTTCTTCGAATAGGTTTTCATTGTCTTGCTCTCTCTCTCTTTTTCTGGCACCCCTATAATTCGGATGTTGGCATACTTGAGGTTGTCCCAGAGGCCCCTTACACTATCTTCAATTTTTTGGATTCTTTTGGTTTCTTGCTTTTTCAGCTGAGTGGATTTTACCTCTTTGTATTTCAAATCTTGAACTTGGTTCTTGGGGTGCTCTAGAGTACTTTTAGGTCTTTGTATATTTTTTTATTTCAGTCAGTGTATGCTTAATTTCTGGTTGGTCCTTTTTCATATCCTTGAGAGTCTTGTTCATATCCTTGAGGGTCTCGTTCATTTCCTTGTAGGACTCATTCATTTCCACGTTGGTCTTATTCATTTCCACGTTGGTCTTGTTCATTTTCTTGCAGGTTTCATTCATATCCTTGAGGGTCTTGTTCATTTCCTTGTAGGTCTTGCTTATTTCCTTATAGGTCTCCACCTTTTCTAGGAGCCTTTTGAAAAGCCCTATAACCATGGTTTTGAATTCCATGTCCAGTCGTTTTTTTTTCCTCCATTTCTTTCACATCTGATTTCTTTCCATGTCTCTGCATGGTGGCTGCTTCCCTGAGTTGGTCAATTAGCTTTGTGCGGTAGATGTCCTACAAGGGACAGTGGCTCAGCCTCCCCAGTTACCTGAGGTGGATATGGGTTGCACAGTCTTGCTGAAGTTAAGCTCAGGTTAATTGTTGTTAGCACTTGGAGGGATTGACCTCCAGGCCAATTGTCTGTGAAGTTAAGCTGGGCTCAGGTTGGATGGGCGGAGTCTCTGGGCCAAGCAGACAGCATTAGCTCTGCCCTATGTGGCCCCGTGGTCTCTGAGAGAGAGCCGCTGCCAAGCTCCACCGGCTGCTGGAGAATTCAGCCTCTCCCCAAATGAGTCTGCACACCCAATGACTCACCCAGGGTCGCAAAACAATACAGTCTGACGGTTTCCCGAATGAAAGAGCAAGTCACGAGTGCTGTCTGCGCGGTCAGGCAGCTGCGCTGTTCCCAAGCTCACGTGCACTCTGCACAAACTCACCTTCTCCACAAGCCAGCAGACCCCTGCAGCACCCGAGCTTCGGCGTGCCCTCCCACTGTCCAGTTTTTACCCCGTATGATAGTGGGTTCCCTGGACTTCGCCCAGAGCTGGAGAATCAGTCCAGTGGGACGTCTTTGTCTCCCCCGTTCAAGAAAACTGGCCGGTTTTCAGCCGCCCGCCCTATTCGCTGGTGCGCGCGCTCCTCCAAACCTCTCTCTGCGCGTATCTTCATCGCTGTCCTCAGCCGCTCCTCTGAGTCACAGTGTCTTATCTTCACTTTTTTTGTGTGGAATTTTCACTTAGCCAGCTTTCCGGTGATTCTGGATGGTGTTTGTTCTTTCGTTAAGTTGTAGTTTCAAAATTGCTGTGTATCTGTGTATGACGGTAAGATAGGTGTTTTACCTATGCCGCCATTTTGGATCTCCCCCCCAACACCATTTATTAAAGAGACTGTCTTTACTCCACTGTATGCTCTTGCCTCCATTGTCAAATATTAATTGAGCATAACGGCTTGGGTCAATTTCTGGATTCTTTGTTCTGTTCCATTGATCTATATGCCTATTCTTGTGCCAGTGCAGTGGATTGGTAGTATAAGTTGACATCAGGTATTGTGATCCCTCCAACTTTGTTCTTTCTCAAGATTGCTATAGCTGTTCAGTCTTTTTGTTCTGTATGAATTTTTGGAGTATTTGTTCTAGATCTGTGAAATATGCTGTTGGTAATTTAATAGGGATTGCATTGAATCTATAGATTGCTTTGGGTAGTATGGACACTTTAATGATGTTAATTTTGCCATTCCATGAACAGTATTCTTACACTTGTTTATAACTTTTTCTACCTTTTTTAAATGTCCTGTGGTTTTCTGAGCACAGGTCTTTTATGTCCTTGGTTAAGTTTATTCCTAAGTATCTTAATTTTTTAATGGTAAATGGGATTTTTTTTTTTTAGTTTTTCTTTCTGAGATATTATTATTGGTGTACCTGCCATCATTTCTGAATGTTAATTTTGTATCCTGCTACAATGCTAAATTCATTTATTAAATTTAGTAATTTTTGGTGGAACATCTTTGTAACCACTACTTTAAACTCTGTGTTTGATAACTTGCTTAGTTCTATCTCATCTAGATATTTTTCTGGTGATTCATCCTTTTCTTTAATTTGGGTTTTGTTTCTTTGTCTCCCCATTTTAATTGTCTTTGTGTTTGTATCTATATATTAGATATTCTTGCTATGACTCCCAGTCTTTGTGGGGTGGGCTTTTGTAGTGAATGTCCTGTGGAACCTAGTGGTGTGGTTTCCTTGTACTACTGAGCTGTGTGTTCTCGTCATGTTCCTTTTGTGGGTTATTTGGGCTTTCCTGTTGTAATTGGGTCTTGATTGTCATTGTCCAGTCCATGGGAAGACTCTCTCAGGTTGTCTAACTGAGGCTCAACCATTACCACAGCATGTGAGCTGTTTTGTTATACAGGTGCAGTCTTTATGCTGGTTTTTTTTCAGTGTTCCTTAGATGAAATATGTCCAGTTAACTGTACTTCTCTTGTTGTTTTTCAAGCTGACTGTGCAGTAATTTAGCTGTAAACCCAGCCCATGGCTGGGAACAAGGGGACCCAGCCTCTTGTCAGAGGACTCAGCCATCGTAGGTCCCCTTATTTTTTTTAGATTTAACCATTATAAAAGCTGAAAAGTGTCATGTTCACCTTCTCTAAGTTGGAATCCCAGGAAGCCGGTGATGTAGTTCAGTCTGAATTTTGAGACCTGAAAACCAGAAGGTGAATGTCCCAGCTTCTGCAATCACATAGAAAAGGACCATCTCTACATTTTGGTTGGAGTGTGTAATAAGTGCACTTTTTTCTTTCTGGATGCTTTACAATATTATATATTCGAGATTCATCCATGTTGGTTGTATCAGTATGAAGGAAGTTCATACCTTCTTAATTCTGCATAGTATTCCACTTTACAGATATCCTATCATGTGTTTAGCCATTCATCTCTAGAAGAACAGTTGAATTTTTTGAGTTTTGGCTGTTAATATTCTTTCATAAGCCTGTGTGGATATTTGTTTCACTTCTCTAAGAATAGAATTACTGGGTCATACAGTAAATGTATGCTTAACTTTGAAAATTTGTTTCTTATAAAATTGTATAATTTTACATTCCTGACAGCAGTGATACTCTTACCTTCTCACCAAGCACTTGGATTGTTAGCCTTTTAATTTTGCAAAACTATAGATTTTTCTGTATTGATTTTATAACTTGCTTTCTTACTGTACTTTTATTAGTTATTTTTTAGTTAATTGTCTTGAGTTTATCAAGTAGGCAGTTATATCATTTGTAAGTTATGAAAGTTTAGTCTGAATACTGAATATTTTTAGTATTTCTTTATTTGATCTTCTAGCTGAACTTAATTGGTTTAAACTTCCAAAATAGATTTAGTACATTTGAAAAAGAATTTCATAAAATCAAAATATGTTGACATTCCTTGAAAGAGTCAATTGGAAAACTCAAAACAAATTCTTTCGTGATGAGTGTGAATGAGCTGTTACTAAGTTATTAAGTATCTGTTTTCTTATTAATCAAATAGTGTCACAATTTATTTATTAATGTTGTTCCTTTTAAACAGTTACCAATTTTGTTTTCATACACACTACTTTATGAATTCAGTGTTCCAACTCTGAGCAATAAATAGACTACCTGTGATTAAATACTTGAAGGATAAGCAAATTCTGTTGTCTCTCCCTATGACAGATTCTGAAGTGCCTACAATCTTTAAAATACTTGAATGTATCTATGTATCTTACATATTGTAGAAATTCTGTGATGGGTTATTTTTTGAAAGGTATATATTTCTTCTAAAGAATTTCACCTTCCTGTCACAGTCATTTATCAACCTTTATGAGTTAACAGATAACACTTTTATGTGGTCCTGGGATATATATGTGACAGATCATTGCCTAGAACAGGGTTTTTCAAACATGACACTATTGATATTTAGGGCTGGATAATTCATTATTGTGGGGTGCATTGTGGGATGTTAGCAGCATCTGTGGTCTCTACCTATTTGATGCCAATAGTTCTCCCTACTCCTCCAAGTTGTGACAAGCAAAAATGTCTCAAGATATCTACCAAATGTTTCCTCTTGATGGACAAAATTGCCCTATTGAGAAACAGTGGTGTGGACAAATCTTGAAGTGGGTTTAGGTGCTACCCAATAAGAAACACTGGCAAGACATGTGAACATTTCATTGGTTGGTGGAATCCTGGTGAACCATTTCTTGAAAAGTGTATTCTAGAAGTTAGAGAAACTGGGAATTTGGAAAAATAGTCTTCCTTTTGTTGCAGTTTGTGGATTCTACAAGGCGCTTGGTTCCTCTGCCTCACTTCCCGATCTTCTTAGTGCCCCTCAGTGGAGTAGGAGTATCAGGAGAGGGTAACTAGAAGTTATTAATAAAATGTTAGGAAAATTGTCAGCAGATTCCTGATGACATCTTGCCCCACCTTTCCTATTTAAGCTCCGTTAGACTGTGGTCATTGTGGTCTGAAATAACCAACTCTGATTCTCTTGGTTCTAGAGTAAAGTGACTCATGTCATTTACAGAGACTTCTTCCTTATATCTGGTTTTATTTATCTTGCTCTGGTTCACTGTAAGTTGTAGGAATGATACTTTTTATACCTTGATTGCAAATGGCAAAATCTTTTGTGTGAGATCAAGATGGCATTGGGTATGATTAGTAGACCTTACTAGTTTTGATTCATTTCTAATTATTTCATGTTCTAATTGGGCCAGGTTACATAGGGTATTGAAATGGACTTTATTTTTTTGCTTTGTTGCTGTGCTCTTTTGAATTAATTCCTTTATCTACTTTATGCCTTAAATCTATCTATTTCTCAGTCAGTGAGAGTAATAAAATTGCAGTGATATTTAAAAACTAACTTCTTAACTATAAACTAACTACATTTTAAGTAAATGCTCTATAAAACTTGGACATACAAAATGGATTTTGCTTTCTAAATCTTACCAGTCCTTCATAATCTATTCAAAATTTCACATGTCCCCAGAAACTTTTCCTACCAATTCTAGCTAACATTAGTCTTTCCATAGGCTTACTTTCTTTTTCTCCTCTTTGTTTCATGTCTATCTAACCAACAAATTGTAAAAGTGTGTTTTTTTCTTCTTCCAGGGAGATAGAAGTGGGGATTTGATGGGACATCACTTTTTTATACTATGTTAAGTCCTTTTTATGCTTTATCTCATTTGATCTTTCTGATTATTAGGATAAATATAATTATTTCCATACTGCATCAGAAAATGGAGCGTTAGAAAAGCCTTTCCAGTATTACCCAGTTAATAGGTGGATAAGCCAATGATAGTACCTGTTAGGTATTGGGATTCCAAACCTAAAAACTGTTTTGATTTGTCATTATATTTGCAGTGTGCAGAATCTTAGTGTTGCCAGTTGAAGTATTGAGACATCTCAGCCTTCTATATTAAGTAGGCTTGTGTACAAGGTTAGTGGGATGGCTTATGCTGAATCACTCCTGCCCTGGCGCTGTCCTCCAGGAAGGACAGGCACTGCGGAACAGCAATACGGGTGTGGCTATCCAGACTGATCGTACAACAGTTTCTCTCTATAACCTTCTTGGAATGTGTGTTCTTCCCTGTTCTCAGGTCCCTTTGCTGATCCAAGTCCCAATGTCCTTTGCTGTAATCCTTTGCATTCTGTTACTAATGGTAGAATTTTGTGATAATACCAGCTAAAACTGGGTGTTTAGAGATATGCTCCAGTGTGACTGGAGTGATCAGAAAGTTAGCATGCCTCATTCAGCATGCAAACTACAGACATTCTCTGCTGGTAGCTATTAAGTTCATAGAATGGGGAATGAAACTTCCAGCTTGTCTGCATATCTGACCTCCATTATTGGTTGTCCAATGCATGGAGCACAGTCATACAGAGGTTTTGACTTACTCCCCTAGCCTGGCAGAGTTAGCTTCTGTAGATTATTTTATTAGACCAGTTTGACCATGTTTTCTTTCCTCATAAGCTTAGTTTCTTCTTTAGAGATAAAATGAAAGCTACCTTAGAACAAAGTAGGAGCTATGCCTGAACTACCTTGTCTAGTGCTCTGTATCTATATCTGAACACTTAGGCAGGTCATGCCTAGGGATTACTCTGCTTGAAGGACACTTGTGTCAGCTTCTCAGACTCATAGTATACATATAGCACACAAGAAGCCAGTCTTATTTCAAACCCTAATCACAAAGTCATCTGAAGGTACTCCTTTACCCCTCCCCCCTTTTTAAAGATTTTTTAATTGACTTTTAGAGAAAGAGAAAGGGAGAAGGATAGTTAGAAACATCAATGTGAGAGCAAAACATCGATTAGCTGCCTCCTATATGCCCCCTACTGGGGGATTAAGCCTGAAGCCTGGGCATGTTCCTCGATCAGGAATCGAACCAGCAACCTTTCAGTGCATGGGATGACACTCCACCAACTGAGCCACACTGGCCAGGGCCCCTCTACCTTCTTTTAGTTGGAATATTGCATCCCCTAGGTCTCCTTTTATTGATTATCTTCTTTCAAGGTGTTGACTTTGTACCTTAGTGCTTGACCACTAGTCAGTTTGAGTCCAATAATTGTATTCTCCATTCTGTCCAGCATAAAATCTATTTGTTTTGGCTCTATTTGATTCATTTCCTGACTTAGACTTGTTTCCGCTAAGGGTTAACTTGTTGCCTGGTCTAAGAACTATTCAACCTCTGTCCACTCTGACTCATCTTTGCCCCCACCCCGTACTCCCACCCCAAGGAATTTAGTTAAAACTCTGGTTTCTCATCTATACTGTGATCCTTCACCTCAGGTGAATATGTGATTAGGGTTTGAAAGAAGACTGTGTGCTATATGTGTACTATATGAACATATTGTTCATATGTCTTTTAGGATTGATTGCACCTACCCTAAAAGATAGTTAAAAAGCAACAGAAATACTTTTGAAAACCAGGCTGCCTTTTTGGTAGCAATTCTTTCATTTATTGTTGGAGGATCCAGATTGATCTCTTTATAAATATTGTCCCACATTATGTACTGTGATAGTTCTTACAATAGTAAACCTTGATCCACACATCAGATATGCCATTTAATAAAAATAAATAATGAGGAAGTCAACAAAACCAGTTTGTTTAATGGAAGCGTCATAAAAAACTGCATGACAAAAGAACACACACACACACACACACACACACACACACACAAATAAAATAAAATAAAATAAAATAAACCAAACAAAAACCCGTTTAGCCATAGTAGCAAGTGTAAAACAAATGTCAGAACTAAAGAGTCACAAAATTACCAGGTGTGGTTTCAGGACTAGGCCTCGTTTTGAGGGAAGGATTTCTGGATACTTGCATCTTCTGAAGCCATCTATTGCTGACAGCAAACCATTATAATACATAAAGAGTCATGTTAAGAGGATGGGTCTAGTTTTCCCCCTTAATATAAGGGATGGAGAAGCTCATGCTCATGACAAATATGAAAGTGGAATAAATTTTATATAATCAAAAGTTCCTGTAACCAGTTGAGTTTTACAAGGCTGCAGGTGATATCAAACAGTACCTAGTGGATGTTTTAGGAAGGAAGGAATAGTAGAGATGAGGATGAATGGATGTCGACTGCTTCTGTGGTTCAACATGTGTTGGGTGCTTTATGATGCTATCTCATGTAATCATAACACTTCTGTGGAGTAGCTGATGATTGCTCATTTTATAAATGAGCTGAGCTCACATTACTATGGAGTGCTTGTACTGGGATTTGAACCTGGACCTAACTCCAAAGTCTTGCTCCTTAGAATGAGGCAGGCTTGCTTTAGAAAATGGAAGCTGCTGATTTTAGCAGAAAGGCAGGCAATATGTAAGGACAGCCTCGATTCCCTTGTTTCATAGATTGCTGCCTTTGAAAGTCTGCTGCAATAATTTTCAACACCAGCTGTCTATTAGGACCACCTATGAAGATTTTTAAAAAGGAAAACAAACTCACCAGGCCCAAGGATTCTGAATCCAGGTGGGTTCTGGATTTGGGGCTAGGATTTCCAACATAATTTTGGTGTGCAGTTAGTATTGAGAAACTGTGTATAGAGAATGATGGAACAAATATGAACCCTGAAGTTGTCCTAGAAATATTTCTAATCTTGTGAGAGGAAACTGAAGTCCAGACAGCTCAGAAACCAGATATTCCTTCTTCATTCAGTCTAGCAATTACCCGCATTGTTTGCCACTCTGTTTGCTGCTCTGTTGACTAATGACTTTGCCAACCACTGTTCTAGATGGTTCAGAAAGTGCAAAGAAAAAATGCTTTCCCTGCATTTGAAGAATTTTTAGCTAAAGGCCACAGTCTATTAATGCAAAGCACAGTTGGAATCCAGGTTTTCTGACTTCATTGGGGTTATAAAGGCTTTTTTTTTTTTGGAAAAATTTTCTGTTGATTTTTAGAGAAAGGGGAAGAGAGAGAGGGATGGAATAAGGGGAGAGGGAGAGGGAGAAAAAAGGGAGAGGGAGAGGGAGTAAGGGAGGGAGGGATGTGAGAGAGACACATTGGTCTCCTGTATGCACCCTGAAGAGAGCCGGGGGGTGAACCTGAAACCCAGGTATATGCCCTTGACTGGGAATCGAACCTGAAACTCCTTGGTGCATGGCTGACACTCTAAACCACTGAGCCACACAGGCCATGGCAGAGAAAGCTTTTTGAATATCATCATTGCCAGACTCTCTTTGAGAATCCCCACACTGTGTAAATGGTTCCTGTTAACACTGTGGTAAGTGGCCTCCAAAGCCCCTGGCTTCTCTGTTCTAGAATCTCCTGCCTGCCTTTCTGCCTCATTACCAGCCTGGTATTCAACCACTCATTTTGCCTTAAGTTCACAGGCCTGCAGCTTTTCAGCTCACTGCTTTGTTCTCCACTTATTTTTAAGCATCTCACCTGGAAAAGGCCTGAAAAGTTATACAATAATTATTTTAGAAATGCAGTGCTTGGACAAAACCTGCCAAACTGGTGGTTATCCCGAACTGTTTGCTGTGCTTTTTTATTAGTTCTCAGTCTTCTGACTCATCCCACAGTGTTTTTGTGGGCTGCCTATTTTTCAGAGTTTTCCCTCAAACTTCTCAGAGCAGTGAATGCAGCGGAGGTCTGGGAGCACAGCCCCTGGGGAGGGAAGGAGGAGGACACCGTGTGCCTATCACTGTGCTAGGTAGGCCCTTTGTGTGTGTGTGTGTGTGTGTGTGTGTGTGTGTGTGTGTGTGTGTGTGTGTTTGTGTGTGTGTGTGTGTGTGTGTTTCTTTAATGCTTCCCAGTAGCCTTGGAGGAGAGAGTTTCAATATCTGCAGAACTATGAGATAGCAGGCTTACAGAAGTTAAGTAACTTTCTGAGGTTACATAAACAAGTAGATTTCATGCTAGAAATCTAACTGTAGAACCTTCTGATATAAAAGTCATGTTCTTTCTCTTGTACAGTCATGCATTGCTTCATGACGGATATGTTCTGAGAAATGCATCATTAGGCAATTTTGTTAGTGTGCAAACATCAAAGAGTACTCCTAGATGGAATAGCCTACCACTGTAATTTTATATGCTATACTTTTATGACTGGCAGCGATAGGTTTGTTTACATCAGCATCACCACAAATTTGTGAGTAATGTCTCGAGCTATGACTTTAAGGTGGCTATGACATTACTAGGCAGTAGGAATTTTTCAAGTCCATTATAATTTCATGGGACCATGATCATTATGTGGTCAATTGTTGACTTGAAATGTCTCTCTGCGGCCCATGACGGTACCACATGCCATGTTAATATGTAAAGCTTTTGATGTAGTTTGAACCTACTTTTTGGATAAGCGACTCTTAAATTTAATTTTTTATATGCTCAGTAGCTTTTAGAAATTAAGGCTTTGATTTAACAATCCAGAAGAGGTGAAGGACTTGGAACTTGCAACTGTGATTGGCATGAGTCTATGTGACAGGCTGGGAAACCAAGGCACCAATAGAAAGTTATCTATATAAGTCTGGATTACTCAAAACTGGAGCTAAAAGCATCAATCTTTTACTTCTCCCATACTCTCTCATCCTTTTCCTTTTTTAAAAAAATTAAAACATGGTATTATTATGTCCTCAGGAGTGAATTATATAATTAAAATAACCATACTGGAAAGCTCATCAGTGCAGCGTCTCTGAGTGAAGTGTAGAGAAACTGGTTAGAGAAGAGGTATTATATGTAATGACCTAATTATGAGGCCTGCCATCTGCTTAGGAGTCACGCCTGCCTGGTTAGTATTCCCTGATTGCGACTTTCAAGGAGAATGCTAGATTGTTAAGGGAGCAGTGTGTGTGTGTGTGTGGGGGGGGGGGGTACATAAACGCCTCCTTTCTTGGAAGGAGGTTGATAGGTTGTGAGGGGAGGGAGGGAAATGAAGCAGCCTTGGAGGGCTCCTAAACAGATGTGACCCATCCATAGAAGGTTCGTTATTCTGTAGAAGAGACCCCATGTATTTATCATGGGAAGGGCTGTTAGGTGAAGGGGGCTGTCAGAATATGTCCAGAAACTCTACATCAACCAGGAGAACCAACTGAGACATCTTTCTCCATCCAGAGAAAGAATGAAAAAATCCACTTTTTTTTTTTTTTGTGTGTGTGTGTGTGTGTTTTTTGTTGTTGTTTTTTTTTTACTGTGGTTTGTACTGTGGATAAAAACATTAAATCCAGGATCCTAAAAAAAATGGCCTAAATTAATGTAGAATTGAAATACAAACCACTATGCTCAGGGCACCTGATGAGTTGCCTCGGAAGGGACAAAGAGCCAAGAATCATGAACAAAATCATATGGCTATCAGGAAAGTGGCAGGGGAGGGAGTGTGTCTTTGGCTCTGCTGTGGGTATTGTGTTTAGCTTGAAAGGAGTCTTGGGACTTTGAGCCAAGGGAATAAGACCCAGGAGGACACTGACACACTGCTTGTATACCAGACATACTGGGACTGGTTTTCAAGGGAAATATCAAACTTTCTAAACACTCCTTAGGAGATCCTGTAACAGGAAATCTCCTTGCTTTGAGGTTTTGAAAATGTGCCCACACAGGATTGCCTTGCTTTATTGCGCTTTGCTTTATTGTGTTTCATAGATACTAAGTTTTTTACAAATTTAAGGAAGAACCCAGCACCAGCAGAGAGATTACAACTTACTTTATTATTGAAGGCAAGATCCTCTGCCAGCAAAAAGATTGACCCGTTTTATTGCCATGGTGGTCTGGAACCAAACCGGCAGTATCTCTAAGGTATGTCTGGATCAGGAAAACCAGCGAGTGATTGCTCTAGTAAACAGTGAGCATCCCAAAGGAAGTAATGTTTTGACAATTCCTCCCTCTATTCCCTGTCAGAGAGCTTTTTAAAATTTATTTCCTTCTACTGCCACCCCCTTCATTTTCCAGTATGAAAGTAGTGTTGTCTTTTAAAGAACTAATCATTCAAATTCCTGTATAGAATTTAAGAGGTTACTTGGTATGTTTCATATCCCTAAACAATCACCACAGTGTGGCAAGTACCCAGCTCCAAAGGTCAGAAATTTTTCTGTCTTTTTAATTCATTGCCACACTTTTATTTTATAGATAAGGAAATGGAGACCTAGAGAAGTGTAATGACTTACTCAAGGTCATAGTTTGTCATATGTGGAACTTGGACCAGAACTAGGTCTCCTGACTCTTGGCTCATTGTTCTTTCTGTTACCTCTTGATGTTTCACATGGAGATTTATTTAAAATGTTGCCAGGATTCTCATTCTCATTCTCTCTCCCTCCCTTCCCCCCCCCCCCCTCCCGCCCCGTTCTTCTCTGAAACCGATAAAACATGTTGCCAGTTCTGTGGCAGTGGCAGTGCACAGTACATGGACATTGCCTTTGGGCATTACGTCGATCTCTCCTTGGTGTCTTAACTTCCAGCACAGTCCTCACAGCAACAGGAAAGAGTTTTAAGGTGCTAGACATCAGCATTCTATTCCATGAGTTTGCAAAGACTTTGGAGCAAAGGTTTATTTACTCACTAAGCCTCTCCCTTCTCTTTGCTTTGACTATCATTTCTTGTTGTACCCTGTTTCTTTAATAACCTTGGCATAGCCTTTTTCTTTTTCCCAACTTTCCAAGCATTCATACTTGAGCTTGAGGAGGTATCTGGCGAAGAGATTTCTTTGTTGGATCTTGAATAGCCATTTAAAATGTGGATTACAGTATATTTTGTTTTCCCCAGTAGCAGATCTTTTTAGGAGAATAGGAATTTGCAAAATCATTAGATCCCTTCTTTAGAGAAAGACAGCAGCATGTCAGATTTCCATATCACCTCTCTCATCCCTAAACCACAGGTAGGGTTTATTTAATTTAGTCATATACACACAGGATTTTAATGTAAAGATATACTCTTATTTTATTGTAGGTGTTCTCAGTATACTGCAGTTTTTACTTTTTATTTTAAAAAGATCTGAAATGCCCCTTATTCTGGGGCAGGGGCTCCCCAAACTGGCGGATGATCCAGATTGTCTGGGAGGTTTTTTGAAAAATAGATTCCAGGGCCCCGCCTAGGTCTACTGAATTTAGACTCTTAATCAGCATTTAGCTATTTACCAAGTACTTTATCAGTGATGTAATATGTACTTTGTATATTGGATACTTACTTAATCAATGGCTTATTAATTTACCTAGAATCTATTGAGAAGACAAAACCTTTTTTTAAAAAAAAATTAGTGTTAATCAATGTGGCATGGTAAAGTGAATCAATTTTTTTCTTGCAATAAAAAAAGAATGAATAGTGAAAAGCATTCTCTAAATATGTTCAGAAAATAGACTTACCCACCTGCAGAGTGCCAAATGAGATGTACTAAATTCTAAAAAATGTTTTAATTCAGGGCTTTAAAAATGAAGTCATTTAAAAAATGTACATTTATGGTAAATGGGTTGAAAATTGATGTGAATAAAACACTTTTTTTGAGTTAAAAAATAGATTCTTTTTATTAATTTGTTTTAAAACTCAGCATCTTTTAAAAACTTGATTATTAAAAAGCATCATCCTAAGGTATACATTTGGCTGTCCTAGAGCAGATGATGACTGTCCTTTTTTGCATATAGACTGAATGTAGAAATAACACAGACTCTGCCTGAAAACTGTAGTATGTTCTCACATAGTTCATTTAATTCAGCCTTCTAGTTTTACAGATGAGGAAGCTAGAGACCCAGTGAGTAATGAGTTGATCCCAATGTATTGATCAAAACTTTTATAGGCGCATAATGGTTACCTACTTAAATTAACTGAAAGAAAGAAAGGAAAATGTTAAAAAGACAAGGTATGTACATGTGGGGAGAGTGGTTCTCTCATGGGTCCTGCGGGTAGCCCTTGGCAGGGGTCTGAGGTCAGGAAAAGAAGGTCTCAGGAGTCTCTCATATCTCTGGCTTTTTTTGGTGTGTATTTTCCTGCACCTGTTTTGGTCTTCTCTTTTTCTCTGCAGATGGACTTTTTCTGCTCATTCATTCATGTATTCAGTATGGTTACTATAAAGCCCTCACATTCACTTGTTACAGGTTAGGTTGCCTGCACAGACTTAGACCAAATTTCACTTTCCAGAGAGAGAGAATCTGATTGGCCCAAGCTTGGGTCAGATATCTTCACTGGTCCCATCAACTCTGGCAAGAGTGGAGTAAAGGTATTACTAGTATTTAGTCAGACATGACTGGTGGGGAAAAGGGAATTTTCAGAGAAAGGTGAATCGTCGAGTTGGGCAGATACTCCACAGCTTTTTACTCTTGAGAGTGCATTAAGAAATTGTAATTCCAGGAGAAAAATGAGGATCTGAAATAAGGCAGTGGCAATGAGTATGGTAAGAGTAAGCAGATTTGACAAGATGGAGAAAAATCAAAAGGCTCTGGTGATTAGTTGGATATTGGGGAGAGGGAATTGTTGAAGAAAGGAAATGGGGGAGATGGTGGTCACATTCATAACGATAGGGAACACAGTAAAGGAGGCTTGGAAGTTGGGAAGGCATAGGGAGCTTGATTTAAGTTTTAAATATGTTGAGTTTAGAGTGCCTATGAAAATTATAAGGAAATGTCCATTAGTTTTAATTGAGAGAGTCGAATATATGGATCTGGATTTATGGGGAGAGTTGTCAATATTATGAGTGTAATTAAAGGATACTTAACTGCTTAATGGATGAACTCACCTACAGAGCACTTATGTAGTAAATACAGTGACGCAAGACTGAATCCTGAAAAAGAATACTAGTATGTAAGGAACAGGAAGAGGAAGAAGAACTCTACAGGGGATAAAGAAGTGGACAGAAACAGGAGAAAAACTGAACATGTAATGTCCTTTCCTTTGGATACCCGGTTGAAAAGTGCTTGATTCTGGAGTGTCACCAGCAAGCAATGCTGCATGGCTGTCCCTTGAGATAACACTGGAAAAGTAGTGTGCTGGACTGAGCCACAGAGAGGGCCTTGGAGAGGGCAGACACCACCACATTACAAGGAGTTTCCGAATGACTGGGCGATAGTGGGAGAGAGATGAGTATAGGCAATTAAAAATGTCTGCTTATGAGAGGAAAGGAAGGGGTGGTAGCTAGTTGGATCAAGAAAGGCATGAGGGTATTTTTTCTCCTTTTTTCTTTTTAAGATCAGAGAGACTTGGAGCAGGTTTTAATACCGATGGAAGAGAGGCGGTAGAGAGGACAGGTTGAAAATACAAGAGCCCAGCTGATGCGGCTCAGAGGTTGAGCACTGACCTATGAGCCAGAAGGTCATGTTTTGATTCTGGTCAGGGCACATGTCCGGATTGCAAGCTCGGTCCATGGTGGGGTGACTTGCAGGAGGCAGCTGACCAGTGATTCTCTCTCACCATTGATGTTCCTCTCCCTCTCCCTCCCTCCCTTTTTCCTTTTCTTCCCGCCCTCCCTTCCTCTTTCTCTCTCCCTCTCTGAAATCATTAACACACACGAAAATACAAGAGAAGGGAGAGAATTTCTGGAATGAAATCCTTAAAGGGAAACTGATGAGTTCCAGAGACAGGAGGAGGACAGAGGCAAGGAAAGGGCCATTATAGTTAACTTAGAAGCATGAGGGTGTGAAAGTTAAGGGCACTGAGTGGATTCTGGGCTTTTCAGGACTGCAAAACTGTTGGTAGGTTAGGGCTGGTGGTGGAAAGGGAGGAATTTAGCCCCTTTCAGATATTTTAAATGATGCTTTTGACTCTGAGAAGAATTTTAAGAGCAAAAGTGGGTAGCTGTACTGTATAGATTAGTGGGAGTTGGGGGGAAGGTGGTACATATGGGAACAGGATCTTGTTGCATTTGAACTCTTGTCTGAACCAGGTTGTAGATCTGCTCAGCACTGCACTCTCAGGTTTCTTTAGGATTGAATCACTAATTGCAATGAAGAATACACAGTCAGCATCTCTTAATATTCATCATTCAGAGAAAGCCTAAAGGCATCTTTCTGTTCAGTATTTCCCAGTAGTTCCCACCACTCTATCACATACTCGTACTAACATAGTCCTGTTGGGGTATGTGTGTGGTCTGATTTTGTCTAATGCTCTCCAATTTCTGCTTCATCCCAAAACCTTGAATTGCCATAATTAATTACTGCTTGAAAGCTGAGAGGTAAGGCCCCGTGTCACCTTTACAGTCCTGGGAGTGGGAGGGAAGTGCAGTGAGTTCTCCTTCCTCCCAAAACAGGCCCTCCCCTCCCAATTGAGACCGTCATTGCCCATTGTCCCGGGAGTCTGAATTCCCCTGGGTGACTGAGTGAAGATGGCAAAAAGAACTTGAATTTAAGAATAAGAATACCATCTCCACAGTCCCCAGTGCCTCCTCAACCTAAACTGCTAGTCCCTATTGAAATGTACTGCTGCTTGGTCTGGGTCCCTTATCCCTCCTGTGTCAGTGAATGTGGCTGGATAAGGAGAGGCTCCTCTCCTCCGCAGCAGTGTAGATTGCACCCTGCCTCCTGCTGTTAGCGCAAATACAAAGGACAAGAGAAGAGGGGTTTCGCGCCAGGAAGGAAGGCCTGTAACTCAAACCTTGTAGCTGAAATCCCTCCCACAGTCTGGTTCTGCAGGCAGGTCTGGGAAATGATCTCCACTGTGCTGGAAGGTAGAAGATATGCTGAAAGCCGAGGCACCCTTAGTTACCTGGCACTCTCCTATATCGTCACTCAGCTCTCCTTGTCATGGAGTTTTTAAGTAGAATGGAACCCGATAGGAGTGTTAAGGTACCATTTCTCCCTCACAGTGGGGAGAAAATTCCGCAGGATAGCCTGGTGTCTCAGGATAGCACAGTGGCCCACTCTTAAGTACTTGGTGCCAGAGGTCAGATAATGGAAAGTTCAGTGAATTCTTTGCTTTGATGTGTCTCACTTTCCTTTGTTGGTAAAATGGGACTAGAGTCTCTGAATGGGTGATGGGGGTAATTTGACAAGAAGATCACAGTAGAATATACTGGAGGAGTCTTTGGAAGCATGTTTTGTGGGTGAACTTTAGGAAATGAGCCTGCCAGGCGCAGATCAGGGCAGTGGGCACACACCCAGGCTGTTTGGGTTCTGCTGCTTACAGAGTAGACCTGTGGCTTCCTATTAGGTAGACTGATATAATAATACTTGCTTCACAGGATTATCATGAGATTGCATGTGAAAGTGGGTGGTGCAAAGCTGAATCTCAGTAGTGCTATTTTTGGATGTGTCCTAAACAGATGCTATAAAGGAGCTGGAAGATGTGAAGTCTGATTGAAAGTTGGCCATGTAGCCTTATGCCATGAAGCATTATAATGTGTGTTTGTTTCTTTTTCTTTATATTCAGGTTATATTTGTGTTATTACAGAACTATTTTCAGATTGCTGTCCAGGGTGGTGATGCTAGGCATATGTGCCTATGCCTGTTCCCAGATGGATGCAGACCTTGATTAAGTTCCCATAACCATGATTAATTGGGCTAATTATTATAATTCACTTTCCTTAACTTGCTCTTTGAATTATATCTGTCCATCATGTGTTTTTATATTGTCATTAAACTCAAGCATAATTGTTAACATATATTTTAAAATAATATTCTGTTAAGAACTAATGCATCTTTCTATAGTTGGTGGGATTGTTAGTCATTGTATATTATATATTTTCTGAATGGAAAGAATTTTTTTATTTTAATCCCAGCAAATCACTGGAGAGAGAGATTGGGCTAGAGTTATGGTCTGAGGGAATCTGGGAGAGTACATGGTGGCTCTCTAGACCAGATTACTCCCTCTCAAGGCATTATCATTCTTTATTTTGTTCCTGCTTTGTTCTGCCATCACATCAAACAGGCATTGGTACACTTCACTGCCCTGACTGTGAGTGCAGGGGTGAAAAAAATTTCCAGGAAATTAGTCAGAATTACAGTAAGCATAGAAACAAAATAATGCAAAAAATTTACAATGAGCAAAGATAGGATCAGTGACAGTGCTGTGCCCAGCCAGATTGGAGCCTGAGGCAAAGGGAAAAATCAATATTGATCCTGACTTTATTTAAAACTTTAAAAATTGTTATGGATTTTTTGCATTGATTTTCATTTAAAAATGTTAAAATATTATTTATCTTTATTACTATTTTTTGTTGTTTTGGTATTTTCTTAAATTTGGAGTTCCTGGCAAGTGCCTCATTACGCTCACTCTAGTTCCAGTCCTGGTTTTACACTAAAGGCAGAGAAAATGTTCTTTGCATAGAATTTACTGCATTGGTTGGTGCTGTTGTGCTTCTGGATCCTTTTTGGAGAGTTGCTTTCTTAATACCCCTCCCCAGATTTGGAGGGTAGATTTTTATTTAAAAACAAATAATTAAAAGGGTTTTTAAAAATAATTTAGGAAAGATAATATATGGTTATTACAGAAAACTTGGAAAATAGAGAAAAGGGTAAGGAAGAAAAATTATTATGTAATCCCATCACAGGTAACTCAGTCTTAGAAATTTTTTTTTTATTGTTTCAGTCACGGCATTTTGTATTTTCTTCTAGTCTATTTGTTACACATGTACATTATTACATAGCTGTGTTGTTAATAAATTTAGAGCTTCATGTATTGTCATTATATATTGTGTGCATTTTAAAATGTTAAATGTTTAATGACTACATAATCTGTTGTATGAACAAACTTACATTTTTTAAAAAATCTTTTCTTATTGGACATTTAAATAATTTCTATTTTTCCCTACAGTTTTTTATCTCAAGCATTTTTTTTTGCATATTTCAGATTATTTTCTTGAGATAGATTCCCAGAAGTGAAAAATTTACGTCAAAGTTCTTCTGGGCTTTTTATACATATATTTATGTTGCTTTCCAGGCACATGTCAGCTCTCATTCCTACCAGACCTATGACTGCCTGATGGACTGCTTGCAGATACTGCTTAGAGAATACTCAGCTCCCATTCCTTTCCCTCCTCAACTTTATTTGAGTAGCACTGGATACTTGGGTGGAGTTGTCCTTCTCTTACTTTAGGTAGGGCAGGGTTCTCTGTTTTTCAGATCTACTTCCCTTCTTTGTTTGCCATAAATCTCTTAGAACCCTGTAATATCTTGGTTTCTCTTGGTGCCTTGTCTTGGCTGCTGAATGATGAGCACTTTTCCTGATTAAGTTTTAGATATTTTCGCCTAGGTTTCTGGCTGTTCTGTAGCCTCTTTCTTCAACCTTTGTTGACAACCCCACCTTCCCCCTCAAGACTGGTTATTGGAAGATTCACCTTTCTTCCTAACCCATAATTGTATGTTCTGTTTTGGTTGTTACTCATTTATTAGAAAGCTAGTTGATGAGCTTATACTCATTTGGTGTCTCTGCTTCAGTGAAGCTTGGTTCCTTTATGCTTGTTTGACGCCTGAGTCAAGTCTGGTCTCATCTGTGTTCAAGCAGGCTTGGGAGTAGGCTATCCTCGGAGCTTTACTACATTACTGTAATTTCCACCCTGAGCCAGAAACTGACTCCACAATTCTGCTTCTCTTCCTGTTTCCCAGTTCCCACTTAAAAAAATTTTTTTAAATTGATTTCAGGGAGGAAGGGAGAGGGAGAGAGATAGAAACAACAATGATGAGAGTGAATCATTGATCACCTGCCTCCTGCATGCCCCACACTGGGGATCAAGCCTGCAACGCTGGCTTGTGCCCTGGCTGGGAATCAAACTGCGACCTCCTGGTTCATAGGTTGATGCTCAACCACTGAGCCATGCTGGCTGGGCCCAGCCCCCATCTTTTCGAGACGCCCATTAGTTTCTTTTCCTCACCCCTGAGGAATGTCTTAACCTTCCAGGTCTTCCATGGAGCAGAGTGGAAGAACAACATGAGCAGTGGTGCCTGGGCAGATTCTCTACTGTGCAGACAGCAGTTTCCCAAGGGTTTGGGAACAGAGTGAGATACTCACTTCAAGAGCAGAATTTAAGGGAGCACCCAAAAAACTCAGTAATCGATATAAATAATATTGCATGCAATATTTAAAAATAAAAATGAGTGCAAGAAACCCTGATGAACAGAATATCAGAATTTAAAATAAAGTCAGGATCACTTTAACAGCGCTGTGCCCAGCAATACTGCAGCCTGAGTCAAAAGGAAAAATCAGTACTACTGACTTTGTCTTTTTGTGCCTATGGCAAGTGCCTCGCTCTGCTCACTGCAGTCTTGAGCTTGGTTTTACCAAAGACATAGGAAGTTTTCCCCGCGTGTAATTCAGTGGATTGGTTGCTGCTGTTATGCTGCTGGTCCTTTTGGAGACTTTCCTTCTCCACAGGCCTCTCTAGGTTTGTCCATGGCTGAGTTCATTTTTCACTTGAACTGTTCCCTCCCATTTGAGGACTAAAACCTCTTCTTTATGATTACGTTTCGTTAATCCCGGGTTAAACCATCTTCACGACATTCCTGAGGAAATGAGTGCCGGGGAGCTTGTCTTCCCCATTCCCTAATCCTGACCTATGAGCTCAAGAAACGTTACAATGCAGACTTTGTCCCCCTTTTCAAGTTCATTGTAACTCTACTTTTCCACGTCGAGTTTTGACCACTCTCTTATTTAGATCTTTAATGCAGGTTCTATTTTAATGTAAAGCTAATTTCTTACCTTAAAAATTCTCACTCTTCAAGTACAATTTTTAATACTCTTGTAACAATGTGTTCTAGGTGCTTTCTATTAAAAGAGCCTATAATATAGGTTAGAATTATTAGAATCAAAGCATATGTATTCTATAAACATATTGGTACAAAGTATCATAGGGTCATTGGGTGCAAAGAACAGAAATTTAATTCAAATTATAGTAAGTAAAAAAGGAATTTGTTGGATGAATACAGGGGAATTTTCCAGAACCCTACAGCAGGAAG
This sequence comes from Antrozous pallidus, assembly GCA_027563665.1. Classification (NCBI taxonomy): domain Eukaryota; kingdom Metazoa; phylum Chordata; class Mammalia; order Chiroptera; family Vespertilionidae; genus Antrozous; species Antrozous pallidus. The sequence goes on from CM050523.1 coordinate 29,591,267, forward strand.
TGAAGCTGGATTTTGTGAGTATTGGAAAGCTATCAGGTGGCTCTTCTGTGTGTGTGTCTCTCCTTGGAGCCTCATAGTCTCGGATTACATCTTCTCCCAGTGTCTACCCCATTTTCTTGCCTTTTTGGAAATACTTCTCTGCTTATTTGTGAGCATGCACATGAGTGACAGTACCCACCAGGCTAGTCTGCATGGCTGTGCAACACCATCTGATTATAGTTCTTGAGATTGTCACTTGGATTCTCAATGGAGAATGTGTGCCAGTTGCCCATTCCTGGTCCAGCTAGCAGTGGTGAGGGGAAAGGCGTTGCTTGATAACATTTTCTAATCATTATTTAGGCGTGAGGTGAAGGATATGGTAAATTAGACCAATATGTTTCCTACAATAAATAAAAATAAAGTAAAATCTTTGTCCTCTGAGATAATATACTCCTAGTGAGAAAGACTGGTATTCAGACAAGTGAGATATACTAATAATCAGAGTAAGAAAATAGTGTGGAGATGGGCATTCTGTAGGTGAAAGTTCACATTGGAGTCCTAGTTTGAGCTATACTTGGACTTAATAGTTACAAATTACTAATTACAGTTACTAATTAACGAGATAGTAGGCATTCTAGATAGCGAATGTAAAACAAAGCACATTGTGGGGTGCTGTCCTGGCACTCAGTTTAATGTAGGCTCCAGGTTACAATGTGCCTTGCATGCCAAATTAGTTTGGGATTTCATATTGTAAGTCATTGAGAACTCGAGAATTATAAGCAGGGAAACAACATTATTAGATATTAATCATCTACCATGTACCAAGTACTGAGGATTCCAAGAGAAATAAGAAGCTCTTCTTGTCATTATAATTTTCTTTGGTGACTCATTTTTCAAGTACTCCACCTAAAAAACAAAGTAGAATGTTGTCCTTAAGGTTTCACAGTATTCAAAGTCTTTAAATTGGTATTTAATGATTATGTGAAATGATAAAGTATACAGGATGTCCCAAAAAATGTATACATTCTTTAACAACTGATAGTTCATTTTTAAAAATGAAATATATTTTAATAAACACTGCCTTTATAATTATTCAAAGTATGTATATATACTTTCGGGATACCCTATATATGATACCTTATTAATAAAAGCCTAAGTGGTCCTCACACCATCACACCGTAATGCCCTCATGCAGTCACAAGATGGCTGTGCGCAGAGTGAAGGTAGGGTTCCTGCGGCCCCACGCCCACCACAGAGTCTGGACCCCCAGCTCTGGCCTACCTCTTTGGGCAATCCATTGATGAGCCCTGGATGTGTGGGCATGGCCTACCTCTTTGGGGCAGTCGATTGCGGGCAGGGCTTCCGCACTGTGAGAAGGCATAGGCCAGGCTGGGGGAACCCCCCCACCCCGAGTGCACAAATTTTGTGCACTGGGCCTCTAGTATCTATCATCTATATCTATATCTATATCTATATCTATATCTATATCTATATCTATATCTATATCTATCTCTGTATCCTATATAATAAAAGAAAAACATGCAAATATGACTGTACCTTCACTCCTGATTGGCTATGCTACCAGCCAGTCAGGAGCGGGGGCGGGGTCAAGTGGCACAAGTGCTGGGCCAGGGGTGGAGATGAAACGGTGGTGGCAGCGAGCACCCAGCCCCCGGGTTCTGTGAGGGGAAGTGGCAGCAGCAGCAGCGGTGGTGGTGGTGGTGGCGGCAGGGAGCGCCCCGCCCCTGGGCGCCGTGAGCGGAAGTGGCAGCGAGCACCCAGCCCCTGGGGCTGGGTGGTCGCAGGCAGCCAGGGCTGAGCTGAGCAGGGCGATGGCTGGGTGCCCAAGGCCTAAATCCTCGCCGGGCCCCTAGTCTATATATATAAAGAGCCAGGGTCCATAATGTCCAAAACGACCAGAGGGACTACTGAACTCCAGGCTGTGCGCACAGCAGGTTTGGGTGATGAGGACTGGTGAGCAGGCTGAATTGCTGACCTCTCTGGGAGAGAGAGAGAGAGAGAGGCAGGGCTGTTAAGAAATTGCCCCAGGCTGCTGGCAAGGCCCAGAGAGAGCAGCCCTTGCTTCTCTATCTCTTTCCAAGCCTTGTGAGCAGCCAAGCCTCTCTCTCTCCCAGAGGTCAGCAATGCAGCCTGCTCGCCAGCAGCCTGGGGTGGCTGCTGATCAGCCCCGCCTCTCTGATCAAGGCCAGAAATAGGCCCAGAGATGCTCACTGGCATAGAAACCAACCAATCAGCACCAAATCTGGGTGAACTGAGAGGAGCCAATGGCTGCTTAGGAGGTGGAGCTTTTGACACTGACTGGTATAGAAACTGACCAATCAGAACCTAATCTGGGTGAACTGCGAAGGCAGAATCTGAGGTGGTGGCTGAGGAGGGGTTTCAAGGGCAATAGTTATTTGGTGTAAGGTGTAAGAAAGCGGTTCAACTTTTTAAAGACTGGTTTGGCAGTATATTTGCATATGGCTGGCTATCAGTCCATATATAGGGATTATGTATTTTTGTCTGCCAAAAGCATCTCCTCCTGCTGAAAAAGGCTTCCCCCCATTTAAGCAATCCTATCATATATAATCTATCTATACTAATAAAAGGATAATATGCTAATTAGATTGGGTCTACAGGCCATCTCCCAGATGTTCCACTTTCTTCCAGAAAAAGCCATGGTGGTGGGATCAAGGCAGAGGCAGTTAGGGGCAATCAGGCTGGCAGGGGCTGGCAGGTGAGGGCAGTTAGGGGTGATCAGGCAAGCAGGCAGAGGCAGTTAGGGGCAATCAGACAGGCAGGCAGCGGGGTTAGGGGCAATCAGGCAGGCAGGCAGAGGCAGTTAGGGGTGATCATGCAGGTGAGTGGTTAGGACCCAGTGGTCCCAGATTGTGAGAGGGATGTCCAACTGCCCACAGGGATCGGGCCTAAACCAGCAGTTGGACATCCCCCAAGGGCTCCTCAATTGGAGAGGGTGCAGGCTGGGCTGAGGGTCCTCCTCCCCCCCTTCTGAATGAATTTTATGTACTGGGCCACTAGTTTTATATATAAATACTTTTTAAAGTGTCATATATTATATTATAAAGTATTATGATAACAACAATTGTCTTGTCTACCGGGAGCAGAAAGGAATAGCTCCCCCTTTGATTTAGCCTATTAGGTGAAGAGATTAGCATATCACAGATAAATCATAATGCATTATGATAAGTGTAATAATAGAGGAACTGGCTAAATTTGTACCATAATATGAAAGCCTGGGGGTGATTGTCAGGGAAAGGGAAGAATTCACAGAAGAGGCATTATCTTAACAATTTTAAACTCCTTTTATCAAGCAGAAGACTGGGACAAGAAGTTGTAGTCAGAGGGAATAGTGTGCGTAAATCTCCTGAATGTAAAGCAGCAAAAAGGTTCAAGTTCTGAAAGCTTGGTGGTAGAGGAAGAGAGAGCATTAAGAGTAGATTTGGGCCAGCATGGAGAAGTATTTAGATTCTAAAGGGTCTGGAATTGTCATATGTTGTTGGTAGGAGTATAAAATGATATAATCACTTTGGAGAAAGGTCTGGAAATTTCTTATAAAATTAAATATAATTAAATATAAGTGGCCCAGCACTTACACCCTGGTGTATTAGGTATTTACCCAAGAGAAATAAAGACATATGATACAAAAAGACTTGTACAAGATGCACATAGAACTTTTTTCATAATAGCTCTAAGTTTGAAATAACCCAAATGTCTGAGAGAAAAGATAAACAGATTTATTTAAATAATGAAATATTAGTCAGCAATAAAAGTAACAAACTACCATATATACTCAACAATGTAAACAATTATGATTAGTAAAAGATCCTTACATTTCAAAGTACGTACTGTATGATTCCATTTATTTGAAGTTCTAAAGCTGGCAAAACTAGTAATAGATGAGAAAACTTAAAACAGTGCTTGCCTCTAGGATATGAGGGTGAGATTGACTGGAAAGGACCATGAGAGAACTTTCTGTATGATGGAAGCTTTATGTTTTGATAGAAGTTTGGGTCACTTGAAGGTATGTATTTATCAAAATTTATCCAATTTTCCCTGGCTGGTTTCATTTCATGGTTAGAGCCCTCAGACCGAAGGGTCACAAGTTTGATTCCCAGTCAAGGTTGCAGGTTCCCCAGCCCTGGTAGGAGCATGTGCAATAGGAAACCAGTCGTGTGTCTCTCTCACATCAATGTTTCTCTCTCTCTCTCTCTCTCTCTCTCTCTCTCTCTCTCCCTCTCTCTCACTTTCTGTCTCCCCCGTCCCACCTCCCGTCCATGCTCTCTGGAAATCAATGGAAAAAGTATCCTCCAATTAGGATTAAAAAAAAATACATGCCAAAAAACCTATCTATAGTGAATGAACACATAATGCAGTTGATGTATTATAGAGTTGTACACCTGAAACCTATATAATTTTATTAACAAACTAGAGGCCTGTTGCACAAAGATTCATGCAATAGGCCTTCCTTCCCCTGGCTGCCAGCACTGGTTTTCCTCTGGCACCCGGGACCCAGGCCTTTGCTCTCATCACCGCCTTCAGTCTTCTCTGCTCCAGCATGGCTGCTAAGCTCTTGTATGTCCCTCCACATCCTGCCCTCCCTTTCATAGCAGGCGCCCCCTCCCACCCAGCCACTCCACACCTGCATGTGCAAATTAACCTACCATCTTTGTTGGGTTGATTTACATGCTCACTTCTGATTGGCTGGTGGGTATTGCAGAGATATAGTCAATTTGCATATTTCTCTTTTATTTAGTTCAAAAACCTCTTTCAGCAATATACTTAAGATTTGTACATTTTACTATAAAAAGAATTTATTTCTGCCTTGTCCCCCAAAAGAACCATGAATTCTGAACACTGATTAAAGATAGTGCATGCTGAAGTATTTAGGGTGAAATCCACTGAGGTCTATAGCTTACTTGGAAAAGCACACAAAAAAAAATAAGATGAGTTGATGTTTACATGGATGATAAATATGTGATAAAACAAGTCTGACAAATGTTAACAATTGTAAACTAAACTTAGGTGGTGGGTATATGGATGTTTGTAGTATAATCTTTTCAATGTTACTGTGTGTTTGAAATTTTTCATAACAAAGTGAGGAAAAATAAAAAATGTTCTATGTATTGCTGTGTTAAGGAATTTGATTTTTATTCTGGCTTTGGGGAACCAATGAATGTTTTGTGTGTTTTTTTCCAATGAATGTTTTTAAGAGTAGTTATTCGATATGAATTTTAGAAGAGAAAGGATCTAAGACATGGAAAGTTAGGACCCTATTTTAGTTCTTCTGGAAAGAAAGGAGAAGAGTTTGAAGGGGCATCAAGGATGCTATAGAAGGGATGGATTCAGGAGAGATTTAGGGGATAGAATTATTAAGACTCCGTGAAATCACCTTGGGTGATAGCAGGAGTTGGGATGGGGAAGAGATTTTGAACTGGTGCACAAGTACTGGGTGAGGGACCATGACTAAGGGATTGGTCAATGATGGGGATAGGTAGTACAATCAGATATCCTGAACTGCAGAGGAAAGACTTTAGCATGGAGTTAAATTGGAATGCTCTGGAATTAACAATTAGGAGCTGAGAAAATGTTTGATCTTATTGCAAAAGCAGTAAGTGCAGAAAACAAAGTAAGCTTTGAAGCATGAGTTCTCTTCCGGTATTTCAGGATGAGAACTCACCTTCTCTGACAAGTAGGAGGGTTGAGGCAGGTTAGGATGACCTATAGAAAGTAGTTGTGTTGAGAGACCAGTTCTAACAAAACCTAAACTGTTGGAAACTTATATACCTTTGATGCCAGTGCATATCTTCTTAGGACAGAAGACAAAGCTTTTAAAACATGGCTGCTAAGCTCAAATCATCACACTAGTAAATGTTCTTTTTGGAACAGGATGCTCTTTCTGGAACACAGCTAGTTGACCTGATCCTGTTGCAAAAGCAGTAAGTGTAGAAAATGAAGTAAACTTTGAAGCATGAAGTTAAAGTGGAGTGCTCTGGAATTAAAAGTTGAGAGCCAGGAGAATGCCAGCCAAATTTTGGCTTTGTTAAAACCCCAATTCTCCTTTGGAGTCTTGGTGGAAATGATTAGAGCCAGAGCTTGAGTGTCTGCGGTGGGGGACTGACATCTGGGCATGGATGCCACACCCTCTGGCTGACCTCAGCTGCTCTGTTTGTGTGCACACCACTTATTAGAAGATTGCTGGTACCAGGGGCTTAGGGTGCTGAGATAGTCCATGTCTAAGAGACTCTCCACTCCTTCAGGTGAGGGATTGATGCAGGATTGAGCATTGCGATGTTTGATTTCTTTTTCTTCTCAACTGAAGAGTGTTTTTATATCCAGCTCAAGTGTTATGTTTAAAAGAAAGGATTGCACATGGAACAAGTGGCACTCTGTGACAGCACAGAGATTTCTGTAAAGCTCTCCATAAAGCTGCGCCTTGCACATGTTGTCCAGCGGGCTCATCTCATGCAGCTCTCAGTGTGCTGGGTTTTCCTCTGAGGTGTAGACTACCTTATCATGGAGGGCCCTTCTCACAAAATGTGGATTCCCAAACTGGATTCTAACCTTCTGAAAGGCTGAGACTATAGAATAGTGTTTGGCTTAAAAAATTTTTTTAAATTGATTTGAGAGAGAGGGGAAGGGAGGGAGGAAAGGAAGCGGGAGAAAGAATAAGGGAGAGGGAGAGGAAGAGGGAGAGGGAGAGGGAGAGAGGGAGAGAGCGAGAGCGAGCGAGAGAGAGAGAGAGAGAGAGAGAGAGAGAGAGAGAGAGAGATCACAGTATACACCCTGACCAGCGATCAAACCAGCAACCTTTCGGTGCATGGGATAATGCTTAACCAACTGAGCCACACTGGGCAGAGCTGTATAGTGTTTTCTTTTTTGGGGGAGGAGGGTATTTTTTATAGTACTAGGCACATACACTGTGTAACAAAAACTTGAGTGCCTTTCTTTGCATATTACCTTTTTATTATATAGGAGGATAGTTACCCACCTAGTAATGGTACAGGGAATGTGGGCCAGGGAGCTCCGGGAAAGGCCGTCTTTTGGTGGGTCTTAGCTGTTGACAGGCCAGGTCCAAATTGCAGGGGTTCTATGGGTAGTAATTCACAAGCCTCTGGTGTGTGTGAGCCAACTCGATTTCTTGAAACTCTAACCTTTTTTTTTCCAGGTAGGCAGGTGACTTTCCTGGAAATGTCTTTTTTTTTTTTTTTTTTAATACTCTTGCCCAACACCTTGAATTGGAAATGCTCCCCAGTTATTACCATCCTGGAAAGGAAGAACCAGTTGTTGGTGCTCAGTCTGGGCTGTGGCTTTGATTGGATTTCATTGGTGCTTCTGTTCCACTGCCAGTTTGCCAGTCTTTGGCTTGTGCCCACAGCTCCTGATGGGAAGAGAAGAAGTTGAATACCTCAAATCATCCCCCATCTGGGTGTTCAAGGACTGCTTTGACATGCTCCCCAGAAGGAGCTGGCACATGGTGATTTTTAATTTGAGCCAAGTGTGGAGAAATGAATGTTAAAAAACAAACCCCAAGTTCCCACTGTGATGAATGCTTCAAATTGACCTTTTCTCCTGGGAAATCTTTGCTTTGCTCCTTGCCATCTGTTCTGAAGTTTTAAATTTTTTGTTTCTTCTAAAACTTTTGGCAGTGTCTTCAATATGAATATATTGTAGGTGGGTGTTTGTAAGCCTCTCAGTTGTCACCGCCCAGGGGAGTTCACAGACACTGCGGACAGGGCGCTCAAGTTCACACAGTGCAGAGGACTCTGTTCCACCTGGTCGGCCAGAGAGATAAAGCTTTGGTCGCCTCCTTTGCCTTTCACTGTGTCCTCCTTAGCTCTGACCTTCCCTGGTAGTGGAGATGTTCCCGCACGGTGCGCTGCCTAGGGAGAGGATGGCAGTAGGAGAGAGTGGACCAAGGTGAGAGCTAGGGATTGGTACGCCTGGGTTTGAGCCCTGGTCCTGCCACTGTGTGGCAGTAGGAAGAAGGCCACTGTGCCTCAGTTTCCCAATACAGTGGAGATTGTAATACAAGCCCTGCTTACTCCACAAGGTTCCCATAAAGGTTGGAGCAGTGCTGTCTAGTACAGGCCCTAGCGTAGAAATAGCTTTTCCTTAACCTGACAGGGTGCAACAGATTTTTTGAAAGTTTGTTGCCGGGACTTAAAAAAAAATCAGAAGATTTTACCTAAAAATCCAGCTTCTCCTGGAAATAAAAAAACAGGGCAACCCTTGGCCAAAATTGACTGATGTTGACAAACGGCTCCCCATGAGCGAAGGTGTGCACATCTGGTTTGCGCAGTCTCCTGTGCTCCCCAGTCAGTGAGTCCCTGTCACCAGACTTGCTGCCTATATTGTGTTATCCCTGGACTGTGTCCCTTCTTTGGATGATCTGTCTACCTATAGGCATTTGGGTTTTGCCCTTGATCTTAAGAAGATATTCTAGATTGAGAACTTTATGGTAAGTGTCATACAAATACAAAGGATTTTTTGGGGGAGTAGGAGCAGAGGCAAGGAGGGAATACCAAGATTCATCACAGGTTTCCTATGTGCCAAGTGCTTTGCTTACCATGTAATCCTCCACAAAACTGAAATAGATCTCAGTGGCCTTTTATTGTGAGAGGACAGGGCCTTGGAGAGCTTGTGGCTTGCCTGAACCTGTGGACTCTAAAGGAATGCTACATAGACTCAATATAAAATGGATGTAGTGCCACAGCCCACCCTTCCCAGACGCTGCCTACACATACATATATCTGCAGGAGGTGTGTTTAAGGGCTGTTTGCATCACTGACAATGGTGTAGTCCTTTTTTCTTTAAAGTACTTTTATATAGATCTACAGACTATTCTTTATGTACTTTTTTCTTCTTTAAAGAGGTGTTGTCTTCCCCTTTTTGTCCTAGCATCTTTTTCAGAATTAATATTAAACAGATAAAAGGAAGCTGTGTGCAGAGTCCTATTCTTAAGTGGAGTCATTTTTTCATCATTGGGGCAATGAAGTACATACCTCCTGTAATCCTAGGGCTCTGAGGAACAGAGTTTTTTGTTTGTTTGTTTGTTTGTTTTTATAGATAAGACACATTTTGTTTGTTTCTTTGTTTTTAAATATATTTATTTTTATAGATTTTTTACAGAGAAGAAGGAAGAGGGATAGAAAGTCAGAAACATCCATGAGAGAGAAAAATCGATCTGCTGCCTCTTGCACGCCCTCCACTGGGGATGTGCCCGTAACCAAGGTACATGCCCTTGACCAGAATCGAACCTGGGACCTTTCAGTCCGCAGGCTGACGCTCTATCCATTGAGCCAAACCGGTTTCGCAGAACAGAGTTTTAAAAGCAATAATTTAGTCTTAATTTTTGCAGTTGAGGAAATGGAAGCCGAAGGGATCCACTAATTTGTCCAGTGTTGCCCCTTTTATATCTTCCAAATAAATTGTACTTTACCAGGTTCTCCATCTGATTGTTTAGAAAAACCTCAGAATGCTATTTTATGTTCGTTTCTCCTCCTGTGATTCAAAGAGAAACTGTGTTAAGTAGACGTTGTTCAGTGGGTTAAACCTTATTGTAAAAGAGAAACAAAGTGGAAGATGGGGGTCAGATTAAGGGTCTGGCTGTTTTCTCTCATTTTAGTATCGTCTGGCTTCTTTGGTTGGTTTTTCCTTTTATCTCAGATAAGTGAAAGCTATTCCTAACGGCAAAGATGGGGCTGATGTTAGTTTACAAAGGAAGTTTTCTTTTTAACCTGCAGGAAGTAAGCAGGCAGCAGGTTTTAATGCCTAGAATCTTGGCCCAATTTTAAAATATCCACCAAAACTTCTTTGGCTGCAAATCCAGAAACCCTGCCTCAGCACCATGATGGGCTTCTTTGTCTCATGACCTAATCATTCTCTTTGTCTGCCCAGCTGTTTCCCATCTCTGTGCACATTGCTACTCAGATCATCAGTTTGCTGTTTTCCTTTTCTTCCTGCTCACCTGACTTTCCCTGTCCCTCACTTTCCCTTTCTACTACTAAGTGGAAGTCACTAATTGTCTGCCCTGAGGTCTGGTACCATCCAGCATGACTCAATGTTTGAGACCAAGCCAGGAGAGGTACTACACTTAGTCCTTCAAAAGCCCCATTACTGATATGGTATTGAATATCATGAGCAGGCTCCTGAGGAGGTTTTGTTTCAAAAGTTTCAGTCATAATGATGCTGATGACCATGATCTCTTCATGTCATTATTGGAAGAGATTTTAGAGATTATAACCCCACCCCCACCCCCGTGTATTACAAATTCTCACTTGCATTCTTCTGTCAGGAGAGAAGGAGGCACTTCTGTCATCTTTGCTTGAGAGGAAGAAGTCCAGATTATCTCAGTAATTTCATTGGTGGCTCATATGATCCTATGCTTATTAAAGCCTTTTATCACAAAAATGATGGGAGTAGCTAATCTTAGGAATATAAATGATGAAGGGTCTATGACAAAATGTAAATTAAAACCACAAAGAAATATCAGTATACACTCACAAGAATGGCTAAAATAAAAAGGCCGACAGTATCAAGAGTTGGTGAGGATATGGAACAACCCAACTCCCACATGTGGCAGTTGGGAGTGTGAAATGGTACAACCACTGTGAACTAGTAAGCAGTTTCTTATAAAGCTGAATATACACTTACCACGTGACCTAGCCATTCCCGTGATCAGGGCTGGGAGGAATGTGAGAGGTTGGCCAGGCAGGGAGGGCTCTAGGACGTGCCCACGCCGTCTCACCCAGTCCCGATCAGCCAGACCCCAGCTACAAGCTAAGCTACCTGTTGGAGCATCTGCCCCCAGGTGGTCAGTGCATGTCATAGCAACTGGTCAACCAGTTGACTGTCTGCCCCCTGGTGGTCAGTGCACATCATAGTGAGTGGTTGAGAAGCTTTAGCATACCATTAGCATATTACACTTTGATTGGTTGAACGGCCAACCAGTTGAGACACTGAGCATATTAGGCTTTTATGATGCTAGTATATGATGGTGTGAGAAGGAGGGAGTGGATGCTTACAAGTAAGCATGAGGAATTCTTTGCAGTGATGTTTGCAAGAATGTTGTGGAAATGTGTCAAACTGTACACTTAAAAGATTGCATTGTATCACACATGAAGTTGGTTTTAAAAGATTAGGGATCTAGTCTGAGCACTACCACTAACTAGCTCTATGTGTTCTTGTGAAAGGAGCTTAATCTAAAAAAACAGAAAGAAGGAAGGAAGGAAGGAAAGGAAGGAAGGAAGGAAGGAAGAAAGAAGGAAAGAAAGAAAGAAGGAAAGAAGAAAAGAAGGAAAGAAGGAAAGAAAGGAGCTTAATCTCTCTACATCTCTTTCCTATTGGGAAAATGGGGACAATAAATAGCTCACCTACCCCATTTAATTATTGTGGATTATAAATGAAATTATTTATTTTGAAATGCCTTTAAGAAAGTGTAAAGTCATATACAAATGCTGGCTGGAGGTTAGAGGTGAAATTCCGTAAACTCCTCTTAAGGGAAAAAAGGCAAGAACTGTAATAACCAATATATGAGCTAATATATGTATTTTGGATTGTATTTGCAAGTCATCTTTTAACTCTGTATAACATTGGTTGTATCACTTCCCCTCTACCCATCAGTGAAATGACAGGGTTGGACTAGATCAGAGGTAGAAAACTGTTGTAGGCTTAGAGACTCTTTAAAGCCTTCCAAATGTGTTTTCTTTAGCCTCTATAGTGTCGGCCTGTCCATTATTTATTTAAAATATGACTAGCTGCCAGTGTTTAAAACTGCACATAAAGTTTTATGTTTCCAGTTTATCTCCCCCCCCGCCCCCAGTTTATCTTTAGAAGTGAGCAGATCTGACAAAACTGGGTCCATATTCCTACATGGTAACAAGTGCCTGAAGTTGTGTAGTAGCTGTTGTTTTTTTGTGAATCATACACTTTAGTTTCGCACAGTCTCCACCACACTGTAGCCTTTTCTATTCTCTATAGTAACATTAAGAGGAAAGTTAATTCATTTTAGAGTGCCCTCTTTATGTTAGGGCATGATTATACAGAGGGGAACCAAACAGACAAAATATCTATCATAGTGAGTAGAAAGTACTTATCTACATTATCAAAAATTAGGAGAGCCGAGACCGGTTTGGCTCAGTGGATAGAGCGTCGGACTGTGGACTGAAGGGACCCGGGTTCGATTCCGGCAAGGGCATGTACCTTGGCTGCGGGCACATCCCTAGTAGGGGGCGTGCAAGAGGCAGCTGATCGATGTCTCTCTCTCATCGATGTTTCTGACTTTCTATCTCTCTCCCTTCTGCTCTGTAAAAAATCAATAAAATATATATTTAAAAAAAAATTAGGAGAAAGTTAGACCAAGAATGCTGTATATTTTAGGGAAAGTGGGAAGAAACATGTTTCTTTATGGAAGTAAAAAAATATTCCCATATATCTCACAGGCAAAAGTGTGTATGTGTCATAGTTATCTTACCTGTTTTACTTGCTTACCTCTCAAAATGGATAAAATCTTTTTTCCTTTTGTAATTCAATAAGTTCATGGATTATCCAAAAAAATTCATTTCAATAAAATCATGGAGATTATTTTAGTATTTCAGAAAATGCCAGTAGGCAGAGAGAGTGGCACAGGCTCTATTGAATGTTAGCTGTTCTTACCTCTGTTCAAACTATCCCCACCTCACCGTAAAATTTTTCCATTTAATCAAACTCTTGTGATGCAACTCAATCTGAAATGAGCATCTCTATTAGCCATCATATAGCTGCCTTCTGCAATGGCCTGAACCCTGGTCCGTGTGTACTAGAGACGCATCTTGAGTAATGCTATATCTCCCCTCCACCTTCTAGTAACTTACATCTCTATTTGGTCAACTACGCAGTTTACATTAGCCAAGATTTTTCTATTGGCAGTCCTTTCAGGCTTCTAATTTGATTGCATGGTCAAGGAACCCTGATTTAAATGCTTCTCACCTGCAAATAGGCCCTTTATGGGCATAGATGCTTAATAAAATGGTTCTGTTTTTATTAGGCATAATTGGTTACTGCCTTGCATTTAGATTTATGAAGGTCATGGGCTTTGAGAACCTGGGCTGGCTCTTTTCGACTAGTTGTGCTTGCCAAGATTGTGTGGTAGGCATCTGACTCATTTCTTCAGTCTTGGCTGGAAAGGTCATCTTGCTACCTGGTGAAGAAACTACACTGCCCCCTCTGGTGGCAGTTCCATCAAATTGCTGCATCATTAACTTGCTTCTGAAAGGATGGCCTTGTTTAGTGGTGCCATGCATCACAGAACTACAGGAAATAGCCATTCCCAATTTTGGTTCTGCAGCACTGTCAGCACTATCAGGGGATTGCACCGTTTGCACCGTTTCTCTAAAATACATGAACTGGAAAGAATATATTTTGGACAATCAGGCGATGGACACTGTTCCAGGTTCTGCCCATAACTAGCTATGGGACTCCTAAGCCTCAATAGGTTTCTCTACCCATAAAGCAAAATGTTTGAGCTTAATGTTTTCTACAGGACCATTGGTATAAAATCTGTAGTTCTGTGATTTTTTTCAAAATTCAAAATATCTATAAAATGAAACAACTTAGACTGTTTATAAAATAGGTATGAATATACATTAAAATTTTACACTTTATACTATTGTTTTCCTCAGTTCTACTTGATTTTAAGACACATCATGAATTTTAATAGCCTTTTTTTTTTTGGAGGGGAGACAAATAGCACTTTATTAAATGTGCATATTCTATATAATAAAAGAGAAACATGCAAATTTGACTGTACCTTCGCTCCTGATTGGCTATGCTACCAGCCAATCAGGAGTGGGGGCGGGACCAAGTGGCACAAGCGTCAGCCGGAGGTGGAGATGAAACAGCAGTGGCGGTGAGCACCCAGCCCCTGGGCGCTGTGCGGTTAAGCGGCAGCAGCAGCGGTGGTGGTGGCGGCAGGGAGGGCCAGGTCTCCGGGCACTGAGCGGAAGTGGTGGTGAGTGCCCAGCCCCCTGGGCCGGGTGGTCGCAGGCAGCCGGGGCTGAGCTGAGCAGAGCAGGGCGATGGCTGGGGGTGAGCTATCAGTTGGACATCCCCTGAGGGCTCCCAGTATGTGAGAGGGGGCAGTTTGGGTTGAGGGACTACCCACCCCCAGTGCACGAATTTTGTGCACTGGGCCCCTAGTTTATAATAAGAAAATTTCAGATATTGGAAAAATTAAATTGTAAAAAATTGCATTTTAGCATTGACATTTTGGGGGGTGAATGTGTGATAAGGTCTTCTCTTTATTAAGTGCATGTGAAGGTTAAAAAGCTCTTTTTGTAAATAAATACTCAAAGTTCTAGAATTACAGTTGACAATTGAGCAGTGTAAGTGTAATTTAAAGTATTAGGAGAAAATGGAAAATGTTTTTGAGGTACAAAGATTAAAGAGATGACAGTTGAAATTAAAGATTTATTTGGGTGATTCAAAAGCTATATAAATGTCTAAACATAGGGTTTATACCTAAAACTATTATAATATTACATGTCACTGTAATTGAAAATGGGGGGTGGAGAGGGTATCAAGCAGGGAAAAGGGAGACATATGTAAAACTTTAGACAATAAATAAAAAAAGATTATATGGTAAATTTTAATGTTTATCTGAATACTGAAGAAGAGCATAGTGACAGTAAATATAAAAAAGAGCGTGCAGTTTCCAGTAAATCATTATCAATATACACACTGGAACATTTGAATCCATTAAAAAATTTCTAACATGGAAGTATTTTAACATGAAACAGTGCTTTATGATTAAAGCTCTCTTTGGTTGTAAGGAACAGAAAGTCACTCAAACTGACTTGAAAAGGAATAATTATTGTAAAGATGCAATAGGAAATTCTGTGAGCATCAGCAGACAGGTGCTGACGTGCGGCTGGGCTTCGGAGGAACTAGAGTGGCAGTCAAGATCCACGTCCTCTCTCAGGCCTGAGATCTGTGTAATCACTGATGATCACCCTGGTAATTTTGCATATGTCTGTTAGTCCCAAACCAGTGCCGCAACTTCAACTCAAGTTCCTGTACTGATAACTTGCCTCTGCATTCCCCTTCATCCAATTAGTGATTACCCCTGTGCAGTGATCTGTTGTTGTTACATAGGCTCAATGCACAGGATAGCTCAAGCTAAATTATGAAGGTGCACGATCAGGCAGATGGACTAAGTGTCCAGAATAAGTTTCGCTTATCCCAAAGCCTTCAACTTTGACAGCTGTGCAGCACCTTATTATCTATAACCCCTTTTAACAATTACACAAAACACTTCATACCTTGTATGGGGAGTGATGACAATGTTAGGAGTTCTAAGGATTTGTGGAACACTAACGTGTAACAAATTTAAAGTATTTAAGAATGTTTCAGTTAGTAATTATTGCATTAAAGAGAAAACACTGAGCTTCACAGGATTGTAGTAGAATTAAGAGCTCAAAGTGCCTTGGACAGTAGTTGGAATGTAGTTTTTTCCCTTTTCGTCTGTTTATCTGTTTACTTGTAGGTTCTTTTTGAAGGTAGTTACTATTGTTCTTTTCTCCTGAGATTGGTGTTTAGGAACAATTTCTCTGATTTCTGCTACCTGATTGCCTCTAAGAGCTGAGAATCTAAGATTGCCTTCAAAGCCCGGACCATGCTAAGCGTAGTTGACAGTGATATCAGCACCACCAACAATGACAGCAGCCACCATGGTCATTGTCTTTTCCAACATGACTCAGAAGAACTTGTATGTTTGTTTCTCTCACAGGTGGATTTGCTATCGTGTTTCTAGTAAGGACAAGCAATGGAATGAAATGTGCCTTGAAACGCATGTTTGTCAACAATGAGTATGATCTCCAAGTGTGCAAGAGAGAAATCCAGATAATGGTAAGGCTGCCCCTCAGACTTGAGACTGCCTATTTAAAATGGGGGTGGGAAGACACTGTGCCCTCTCATAAGAAAGGCAGGGGGGAGGGGATTGCACCCTTCCTGCAGTGGTGGGGAGGCCTCTGCACATGATGGAGTGAACAGCATGGGCGGGTAGGATGCTGCTCCTGCCTCGGTCACCTTCGGTTGCAGGGCTGAAGAGAAAGGGACCTATTGAAAGAACAGCTATACTTTTTAGGTCAGAGAAATAGTTTTGGGCATTGGGAAAATTCATTTCACAACATGGTTCCCAGAATTAACTGTAGAGTTTAATCTGGAAACCCTAGCTTTTCAACAAACCTCTTCTAGTCTTGTCTTCTATCAGTTACCAATCCAGTTTTCAACTCCCTTGAGCTTTTCAAAATTCTGTGACATATCTTTCCACACATTTTTATTTTGTACATGTAGTTCTTTCCACTTGGAATGCTTTTCTCTCTTTTGGCCTAGAAACCTCTTACTCTATGATTTCATTTATAAAAGTCTGAGAACAGGCAAAAGTGATCCTTGGTAATAAAAGTCAGAAAGTAGTTAGCAAGGCGTAAGAAATTTATTAGAAAAGGGCAGGTGGGAACTTTTTGGGCCATAGAAATGTGTACCTTGTTTTGGGTAGTGGTTACACAAGCCTGTATAATTGTTGAGTATCTTAAGATCTGTGCATTTTATTATATGTTAATTATATCTTAAAAACTTAATTTTCAAGATGCAGATTAATATGTTTTAAAAAGAGTTCCTGTATATTAGAGGTATATGACAAAATATTTATAGATAAAATAATATGATGTCTTTAAGTTAATGAGTGAATTTGGAAGAGTACAAGATTAGCAATGAATTGATTATGATCAAGGCAGTGATGGAGTTGTTGGAGTTGCTTCTTTCACCTCTGTTTTGTATGTAAAAAATGTAAATAGTCTTTTAATCCATCATGTTTCCACAGTACTTTTTAATTTTTTAAAATTTCTTTATTGATTAAGGTATTACATATGTTTCCTCATCCCCCAGTAACCCCCCACCCTCCCCAACTCATACCCTCGCCCCCCTTTGTCTCTGTCCATTGGTTAGGCTTATATGCATGGATACAAGTCCTTTGGTTGATCTCTCCCTCTTACCCCCACCCTCCTCTCCTCCCTCTCCACAGTACTTTTGTTAATGCCAATTATATTGCTTATCTTGTTATTTTATAAATAGTACTGCTATCAGAAAGTAAGTTATTTAAAATCAGAAACTTTATATTCCAGTGCATTACTTGACATAAATACTTAATAAACTTTGGATGAAATTAATGTATGAGTAATGGTAATAGCATGTTCATCAAGAGATGATTCATTTGTGCTCTGGATTTTAATGCTTTTGTAAAGAGATCTAAAAAGTGGATGAGGATGGCATTGTAGGGATCCCACCAGGCTTTGCTTGCCCCTGCCCACCCCTTGTGGGATTGCCCTTTCTGTGGCTACTTAGAGTAACTAGTTATTGAAGGAATTCAGAATTTTAGAGAGCCTGGTACTACTTTGAATTCCAGAAAGATGAAACTATTTGGGAAGTAACTATTGATAGAAATGTGTTGCTGTCATTATTGCAAAACAAATAAACAAAAACCCCTAAGGCTCATATACTAGTAAATATAGCCAGGGCCGCGAAGATCTGTCTACAAGGCACCAGTGTTTTCCCACTACCTTGTCACACAACTCAGAATGACTGTGCTCATTGTACTGGTATTTTCCTTTATCCACCTCATGGGTTTTCTGGATGCTTACTACTCTCATCTTTATCCACCTCATGGGTTTTCTGGATGCTTACTACTCTCATCTTTATCCACCTCATGGGTTTTCTGGATGCTTACTACGCTCATCTTTATCCACCTCACGGGTTTTCTGGATGCTTACTACGCTCATCTTTATCCACCTCATGGGTTTTCTGGATGCTTACTACTCTCATCTTTATCCACCTCATGGGTTTTCTGGATGCTTACTACTCTCATCTTTATCCACCTCACGGGTTTTCTGGATGCTTACTACGCTCATCTTTATCCACCTCATGGGTTTTCTGGATGCTTACTACGCTCATCTTTATCCACCTCACGGGTTTTCTGGATGCTTACTACTCTCATCTTTATCCACCTCATGGGTTTTCTGGATGCTTACTACGCTCATCTTTATCCACCTCATGGGTTTTCTGGATGCTTACTACTCTCATCTTTATCCACCTCATGGGTTTTCTGGATGCTTACTACGCTCATCTTTATCCACCTCACGGGTTTTCTGGATGCTTACTACGCTCATCTTTATCCACCTCATGGGTTTTCTGGATGCTTACTACTCTCATCTTTATCCACCTCATGGGTTTTCTGGATGCTTACTACTCTCATCTTTATCCACCTCACGGGTTTTCTGGATGCTTACTACGCTCATCTTTATCCACCTCATGGGTTTTCTGGATGCTTACTACGCTCATCTTTATCCACCTCACGGGTTTTCTGGATGCTTACTACTCTCATCTTTATCCACCTCATGGGTTTTCTGGATGCTTACTACGCTCATCTTTATCCACCTCATGGGTTTTCTGGATGCTTACTACGCTCATCTTTATCCACCTCACGGGTTTTCTGGATGCTTACTACGCTCATCTTTATCCACCTCATGGGTTTTCTGGATGCTCACTACGCTCATCTTGTCCTTGCTCAGCTCTCACACTTTATTTCCTGCCTTTGCTTCTGCTATTTTCTCTGCCTGGAATGCTCTTCTCATTCATTTTCCGGTGTTAGCAAAGCAATTCCACTCATGAACTTTCTCCCACTCATTTATAAACATGTTTGAGGGCTTACTTTGTGCTAAGCAGGTACTGGAGTAGAGGAACTAAAAAGACACATGCCCCTTAGGTGCTCACAAATTAATGAACCTGATTAGAAATGAAATTATGTGGGTTCAAGTTCTGGTCCAGCCAGGTATTAGCTTTGGGAGTTTTGTTTAGACTTTTGTTTGTATTTTTTTAAAAACTTAAATACTCGAGTAGGTGAACTAAATAAACTTGTTACAAAAAAGGTCAAGCAATTCCCCAAGAGCTCCTCCTATGCCATTTTAGGATCCCAAGGCAACCACTTTTAGTTGATTGATTTGCTATATTTCTAATTAACATGCTGACATTACTAATTCTTGATCTCCCCTCCCCAATCCCTGGCAACCACTGTTTTTGTTGTTGTTGTTCTGTTTGTTTGTTTGTTTTTACTCTTGCCATAGTTTGCCTTTTTCAGAACTTCATATAGTTGAAGTTATTTAGTATGACTCAGTATATAGCCTTTGTGATTGGCTTCTCTCATTAATATGCATTTAAGGTTTTTCATGTATTTTTTATGGCTTGATAGCACATTTATTTTTAGGGCTGAGTAATATTTCTTTGGATGGATATGTCACAATTTACCTTTTCACCTACTGAAGGCTATATTTTTGTTGCTTTCACATTTTAGCAGTTTTGAATAAAGCAGCTATAAACATCTGTGTGCAGGTATTTGTGTGGGCATAATTTTCAACTTATTTAGATACTTCATATATTTTAAGCTAAACAATTATCATTTCAATTTTAAAGATTCCATTTTTATGTTTCTAAGCCAGGTCTATAATCTGTTTTTAAACAGAACCCTCAGCTGATTCATATTTATATGAGCGTTTGACCACACTACTTAGAATCAGACTCTAAATGACTTTAAAGATCTATTCAGTAAGTATAGGATTAATTAATGGTAAGACTTGGGAAAAGGAGAGTATATTTTAGTATAGATAGGAGAATATTTAGGACTTCTTATGTAAACCCACAAGGGCCCCAAGATACCTTGGCCTTCTATAACTCCAGGGCCAGCCCAGGTATCAAAGTTTTTCCTTTCACTACTACACTGGCCTTGACAGTTTTTGTATGCCTGTGAATAACTCCTTGAAGAGGAGACTTATAAAGGAAATTTAGAGTTATAGAGAAGGAAAAGTAAGACAAAAGACTCCTTTACAAAGCAACTTTGTAAAGAGAGAGAAATTAATTTCAGGCTTTAGCACTGCTTTTCTTCATCTTTTAAATTAAGAAGCTGAAATTTGGTTAAAAGGGTCTGTGCAACACTAGAGTGGTTCTAGAAGTAGGTAGCAATAATGTTGACTCAAATTCAGAAAACACTGAATATTTGAATTGAGGGTCAATCAAAAGGGATTAATATACCTTTTAGAAACTTACTTTATGCAAATGTAAGCACTGTAAGAATCTTTAGGTTTGATGCTGGCATTGCAAGGAAGGGTGGCTTGAGAAATGATATGTAGGGAAATTAGTTATATGCAATACTTACTTTTACTATTTTGAGGTGAGTGATATTGTTGATATGCTATTTAGAATGCTATCTTTGTTTTCTTGCACATGAATAGGTTTTTAGATATGTATTTAGGAATTGAGTCCTCTGTTTTCTTGTAAGACCTTAAGATTTTTAAGTAGGAATTCTGCTACAGGAATTGTGAAGTTAAGGATAGAATACTGTTCTGTACAACAAGCATCATTAATTAAGATCCCAGATAAACTAGAAATTTGTAATCTATAGGATCTGGGTTGAAGGGCTGATTTTCAAATGCTAGTTTTTGTGTGTGTTTGTGAAAAAAGATTTTAAGCACCTCAGACAGTTAAATATGAAAGTTAATAAGCTAACTCTAAATCATCTAGATACCTATTTAATAAAGTAGGTCTTCTAATAACATGTTTGTCGGTACTTTATTAACCTTGCTTAGTGTTAATTTAAAAATAAAGTTTGAAATGACAATACAATCTCTTTAGACTTATCACTGTTAAAATCATATAATATAAACTCATCTGATCTATAGTTAATTGAACATTCCCCACACCCTAAAACTCAGGTTTTGACTTACACTCACCATATAAATATTTACCCAATACTCCAAATACTAGT
Source organism: Antrozous pallidus (assembly GCA_027563665.1). Classification (NCBI taxonomy): domain Eukaryota; kingdom Metazoa; phylum Chordata; class Mammalia; order Chiroptera; family Vespertilionidae; genus Antrozous; species Antrozous pallidus. The sequence goes on from CM050523.1 coordinate 29,612,112, forward strand.
TGTAGCCAAGGGCATCAAAGCATCTTCCCCATGTCCTGCCTCTTCCTGAATAGATAGTTATTGAAATTGCTTCTCCTTCCTCCCTCTTATCTCCCTCCCTCCTGCCTTCTCCCAGTGTGGATTCCATCCCATACCGCTATATCCAGTCTATTCTGTAAGCCTGGGACTGGTCTTTTAACTAAAGCCAGGGAAAGCTGGGCTATCTTCTGGATTGCAGCTGCTGGGAGCTAATGCCAGAGTACTGTAAATGTAAGTCAGTCTTTTTGCAGTAAGATCCTCTCTTGACCTTTTCTACATTTCAAAACTACTCAAACAGATCTTCTCCATCAGTTATAAGCCAGTGATGTTTTACTCTAAGTAATCTGAGAAATTGCTGCATCATCAAGTCATTAAAAGTCATGGTCTCCCTCCAAATAGGTGGTCTTTTCTGGTAGATATATCTCAGGATCTCTGCAGAAGATAAAATGAACAGGAATTTTATCAGTTGAAGATAAAGATGGACTTGAACTTATCATCAGCAAACATCTTGGCAAGCGGTTCTAGCATGCCATCTGATGTTAATTATTTAGTTTGGGTCCTCTAATAGCTCTTAACCTTCTCTTGACTCTACCACAGGCTTTTTATTTTTTCTTGTACATTCTTTTTATTCCTCTTTGGGCAATACAAAGTCACAGGCAACATTGCTGATTCTGTTTCAAACAGTTTAGTGCAAAATATTAGTCTTTTATTCCTTCTTGTGGACATTTGGAGGACACTGTCTTCTCGATTTTGTTTTCCAAGAACTTCTCTTCAGTTCTTCCTATTTTCAGGACTGTGTAAATGAAACAACTCCATAAGAGTTGATAATACTGAAAAGCAAAACATGAGTCCTGAAATCACTCTCTGTTTGGAGAAACTTGAACTCTAGAGGCTGCTTTTCTGCCTCATTATCTCTCTTGTCTGTTACCCAACGCAGTTCAAAGACTTTTTGCTCATCAAACTTGTTTCTCATTCCCATATACTTGAAGATGATTTTGCTTTCTACCAAAACAGTAGCTCTGAGCTCAATCAAATTTTTTCCTTAGCCTTAAACCAATATTCATATCCATTTTTATTTCCTTCCTGCTTGCCAGGAAAGATTTATCTAAGACAGTCCCTGTAACAGTGTCCGTGAATCCTCACCTCTTCTTCCTATGTATGAGACTTTGTTCCATCAATTCTCGCAGCCTTACAGCTTTCTTCTTCTGGCTCCTTCCATTCTCCATTGCTCATTTATCTCCTAAAAGTTTTTTGCCTCAGTGCTGCCTCTCTCTTCAGCACAAAATGTTTTGAAAGAGTAATCTGTAGTTGCTGGCTCTATATATGTGATTCCCATTCTTTGCAAATCCAATTTAATGCTCACCTCCATCCCATGCCCTCTCTGAAACTGTTCCTGCACGGATCTCCAACAACTTACCCATTGCCAACTGCATGGTCACATTTCTGCCTTTGGTCTACCTTCTGAGGCAACTAAAGTTTTAATCTTTCATTCAGAGGAAAGTTCTAATGAGTTTTAACTTTGATGCTCAGGGTTCAGTTGTGTTCATTTGATATTGTGAGGCTTCCTCTTATTTGGGTATGTGATTTCAAATTGCAAGAGACTTTATTACTTTAAACAGTGTAATGAATCTCTAGTTTATGTGGTGATAGTTACTATTCTGTGGTTCAAACTGCCAAATTTGTATGGTGACTCTTACAGAACCACATATTTTTCTTATTCTCCCACTTTTTATTAAAGCAAAATAATTTATTAAAACTAGTTAATAATAGATTTTTATAAAAATATTTTCCAGCTAGCTCATTTTTTGCTTACTAATGACCTTAGATTTTGAACATCATCACTATATAGATTTGCCCCTTAGATGTTGTTATAACTATACCAGGCAACTTCTGGTGCCTCACTGGGTCCTGACACAAAATTAATTCCACAAGCAGCCCGAGGAGATCATATGCATTTCCAACCAGAGAGCTGGAAATACGATCCATCTTATTTATATACCAGCTGGTTGGCTTGAAAGGCTTAATTACAAGCAAAATGCTTAGGTCTGGATTACATTGTAGTTTCTGTAAAACCTTGTAAAGCAGTTACTCTTTTATATAATTCTAAAGGGAGAAAACAGTATGAACAGTTTAAATCAAGTTGAATTTCCCTACAACCAGGAAAAAACACCAGTTTCTCTTTTCTAAATTGAAAACTCACGTATTTAAATAGTTCATACTGTTTCTCTCCTCGTAGCCCTTCTGCAGTGGTCCTGCAGTGTTGCTTCCAGTTTCCATGGATCACTAATGCAGTAAGCAAGTAGTCACCCTGTGTCCATTTGGATTTAGGGTTCAGGAGAATGCTATGATTTAGTAGGGTTTTTGTATTGCTATTGAAGATCTGACCATGAATCTCAGAGACCACTGGGAATTTGCCCTTAACCCTGCTTCTTATTCTCTGTGTATTTAAGTTATCTGTGCTAATGAAACTGACTGGCTCATTATGTTTCTATTGATGTCTGTAACTGATAATATTTTAACTTTTCTTCACAGAGGGACTTGTCGGGACACAAGAACATTGTGGGTTACATTGATTCTAGTATCAACAATGTGAGCAGTGGTGATGTATGGGAAGTGCTCATTCTGATGGACTTCTGTAGGGGTGAGTATATGAGTCATATCTTAAGCTCTCATTTCACTAGCACTTGAATTGTTAAGGGCATGGTGGTTGTTTGAGTTATTACACTATACCCTAATGTACCTATGTTGTTCTGGTTTTAAAGATGGGAAAACTAAGAGGCTAAAAAATACAGTCTGCTGTCACCTCTTGGTTATTCTGATAATGGCAGGGATCAGTGGCAGAAACAGTTCAAAGTGGTAGATAATACAAAACTCCTTTTTTTTAAAAAAAATATTTAATAGGAAGGGTTGATGCTTGTATATGAATGAGAATGTATCAGAATGAGAATGAATGTGTTCTTTGTGGTGCTTTAAAACAAGTAATGAAGGCACATAATAAAGGCCCAACTCCAGATGGACTACAGAAACAATTCAACTTCCCCACTTCCTCTCTCATGTGTTCTATTTTCCACCCACACCACTGTCCTTTTTATGGTATAAAAGAATCCTTTTCCTGTAATGGAAATGACTTTCATCCCCTTGCTCGAGGGCTATAATTGCCAGAAAGGCTATATTCAAACTATGCTGCTCTTATTAGTGGAGTTTATTAATTGAAAGCATGGAGTTTCAAGCAGTAGTTATCTTGGGAAATCCAGACTATAGCATGATTTTATTCAGATTTGATGGCATTTCATACAACCATTGTTTGGAGGTGTGACTTTTTGTTTAAGCAGCTGCCACTTAAAAGAATGGATCACTGTCTCACTGTTATGCAGTCACCCTTACTTCCACTAACATTTTCCTTGCTTTAAGATACTGTCCATAAACTAAGCATGTTGCTTATCCCAAAAATGTGATGTTAACTGATAATTTCAGCCACTACTACTAACCTGATTTTTAAAAATACTATCAAATTTGCACTTGACACTTTGTTTCCTCCTGCCCAGTCCCTTTTGGACAGTAAAACGTTTAGAGATGAGGCAGTAGGAGCATTCAGGGATCTGGTTAATTTTGTAAATGAAGCCTTTAGGCTTTTGGTCCTGGAGCTTAAGTGTTGGCATAGCATTTCTACAGATTAGGCGGCAAGTAGTGAAGCCAGAACGACCAGGCTGTTCCTGAAATACAGACTATAAAAGCTGTCTTCTTTCCTTCTCCTGAGGTTTATTGTGCAATTGGATTCTTACTAAAAGACACGGCAAGTTGAACCTGTGGTCTTGTTTCATACACAGCAGGGACAGTATAACCAGGTAACTAGAACAGGACCATATTGTCAGCTCTATTATTAATCTTGAAGCCATAATGAGGGCAGCTCATGTCTGAGGTGCATAATGGAATAAGTAAACTGTTTTTTGATTTTTAATCCTCACCAAAGAACATTTTTTCCATTGATTTTCTAGAGAGACTGGAAGAGAGGGAGAGAAAGGGGAGGGAGAGAGAAACATTGATGTGAGAGAGAAACATTCATTGGTTGCCTACTGCTCGTGTCCCGACCAGGGCCTGGGATCGATCTGCAGCCGAGGTGTGTGCCCTTGGCCAGGAATCAAACCTGTGATCCTTCCGTCCATGGCCTATGCCCTAACCACTGAGAAATCAGCCAGGGCAGGAAACTGTTTTTGACACATTGGAGAAAGCACTGGATTGTTAAACACACACACACACACACACAGACACACACACACACACACACTCTCTCTCTCTCTCCAGGTTGTAAATCAAGACAGCTAGGTTTTAGTCCTGGCATAACTAGTCTGTTGAGCCAAGTAATCATGTCTGTCACCTTGGTCCAGATTGCTGCTTTGTGGAGAGTCATTTATTCTCTTGGGTAAATGATGAGTCTGAATGATTATAGCCTCTCTTTTCCTCTCCACCCTTCTCAGGAGGCCAGGTGGTCAACCTGATGAACCAACGCCTGCAGACAGGTTTTACGGAGAATGAAGTGCTCCAGATATTTTGTGACACCTGTGAAGCTGTTGCCCGCCTCCATCAGTGCAAAACTCCTATTATTCACCGTGACCTGAAGGTAACAGACCACCTGTTTAATTGTTTGTTCTTACAGAGTATTTTGTATCTGCCCCAGGGATGAGGTGGAAACTAGGGGATATGAGAGAAGTGTGAGGCATGGTTCCAAATTCTGAGCTTTCATCCTTCTTGGGGAAAGAAAAATGTAAAGAAAGAAAAGATACAACAGTACAGTACAGATATCAGTTTTATTAAGTAGTTTTCAGAAATTCTTCATAATCATCAAATGCTTGAGCACACATTGTTTTTATTTTTCCTGATACACTGTCAAATTCACTTTTCCAGGGTTATGAAAAGTTATATCTAATTTAAATAGTTTATAAGCAATGATGCTTGATCTTTAAAGTCTATTTCCTATTTTGTAAAATCTATTAATTTATTACTTTAAAAATCTGTCCTACTAATTACCATCTGCTTGCACCAGGCCTTTCACGCTGTCATCGCTTCACAATGTTTGTTGGATAGAATTGGCTGCACCACCAGAGCCACACCGGCCAGGACTGAAAGTTTTAAAAGCAGTGCCCAGTGGCCCTGGCCGGTGTGACACAGTGGACAGAGCATCAGCCTGGGGACTGAAGGGTCTCAGGTTCAATTCCGGTGTGCCATACTCTACTCGACACTTTATGTAGAGAGGAGCAGAGAGGTCATATGACTTGCCTAAGGTCATATAACTAGGAACAGTACCAGAATTTGAGTACCATGCTTCTGATTCTAAATTGCAGCTTCTTTTTATTATACCCATATTTTGAGAAATGTGCTTCATGGCTAATAACTTACATCAGCATTCCCTAGTGCTGTTAAATGCAGGCTGCTGGGTTCCGCACTGAACCTGTTGGGCTGTAATTGTGGTGGCAGTGTCAGGGATTCATATCTGAATAAGCACCTCATGTGGTTTATATTCTAAAGTATACTCTTTTGTATGTTCAACAGTATACTAGCATTTATATTTGGGCTCTTTTAAAAAATAGAGACATAATTCACATACCATAAAATTCACTCTTTTCAAGCGCACAATTCAAAAAAGAAATAAAGAGTGCAATTTAGTTTATTTACAAGGCTATACAATCATCCTCACTATCCAATTTCAGAACACTTCATCACCCCAGAAAGAAATCCTGTATCCATTAGCAATCACTCTTCATTTCCTGATCCTCTAACCCTGGGTAACCACTAATCTATTTTCTATTGCCTATTCTGGATGTTTCATGTAAATGGACTCATGGAGTATATGACCTCTTGTGTCTGACTTCTTTCACCTAGAATAATGTTTTCAAGGTTCATCTATGTTGTATGCAGCATGGAGCAGTACTTCTTTCCTTTTCAAAGCAGAATATTTAATGGTGTGGATATACCACATTTTTCTTATTCATTGATTAGTTGAAGGACATTAGAATCGTTTCTACTTTGGCTATTATGACTAAAGCTACAATGAACAACCATGTGCTAGTTTTTATGTAGATACACGTTTTTAGTGCTCTTGGGTGTATACCTAGGTGTGGAATTGCTAGGTCATATGGTAAATATGTTTAACTTTTTGAAAAATTGCCAAACTGTTTTCCGCAGTGGCTGCACTATTTTACATTCCATCAGCAATACATGAGGGTTCTAATTTCTCCACATCTTCACCAATATTTGTTATTGTCCTTTTTTATTTTAGCCATTCATAGTGGGTGTGAAGTGGTACATACATACTGTCATTTCTGTACTAAAGAAGTTAGCTTCCAGGAAGATACCAAACATATATACCTCCAAAGCCTTAGATAGCCTTCTCCATGTACCTCTGCCTACAGTCAGCCCTTTTTCTGAATAGAAAAAGAATACATCTCAGTAAGTATTATGAGCATAGCATAGTATGAGTACATAATTCTGTACAGATAAAATATGGTTCCTACTGTCAGGATGTTTAAACTATTGGTGACAGGACATAAATGAAATATTTTGACTTGAAACAGAAATAGGTGAAATGTAAAACTTTATAGAACAAAGTGATGAATAGATGAAAATCAAGTGGCTTAATATATGATCAGATAGTGAGATCAGGGAAATGGTGGTTGGAATCTTCTAGAAAAGTGGGATTTTGAAGTACTAGTGGAATATGGGTGGTCACAGAGAGGATGAAGGACATTTCAGGCAGAGAGGAGCCTGAGGTCTGCCTAGAGAAGGGAGCCACAAGGCTTTGAGGATGGAGAGGTGCATGGCAGGTTGCACACCAAGCTAGAGGCCACACTCTGAGTATGTATTGATATTTTTCTGATGAGTGAAATCCTTAGACCTGTTAGCATATCTTTTGAAATGAATAGTACCAATGCTTTAGGAACTGTCTTTTGTTCCTGCTACCCACCTTGGAAAAGAGTTTGTGAGGGGCAAAAATAGGAGAGAAGCATGGCTGAGCAGCACCAGCCCTGGTCTGTGAGTTTGGGAATTCCAGCCTTTCTGGAGCTTCATTTTCTGCTGTGTCAGATGAGGTTCATTTTCACATTGGGACTTGGATTTTGTAGCACTCGCAGTGTGACTTGTACCGAATTGTAAGTGCTGTGAGAGATGAACATGGCAGCGTCCTTCATATTGCCAGATGCAAAGAACATTTATCATTCCCTGTCTTATTCTCCTCCTGTGGCCTTTGACTCCTTTGTGACTGTCTCTTCTCTTGCCCCCTGTGAAATCATTCTCTACCGCTCCTCAGGCTGTTGGTTACTCCTGTAAACACTTAGCCATAAACCTGGGTTCCCTCCTTCCTGAAGTGGAGGCAGCAGTGCCAGCTTTTTTAGGGTTGTAAGGTTAATGAGAGCATGCATGTCACTGTCCAGGCATATCCCTTGCACAGTGAGCCCGGAGAGTGCTATTCCCATGTTCTTAAACAAAATCTTCCTTTATTTTGACTTTGTAAACATTTATTTGATTAAATGAGGTCAAATGATAATTATTTTATACCCATAAATAATCTACCTAGTTTGCATATTCCCAGCATATTAATGCCCTGATCACAGTGCTGCTGTGAGTGGTAGGTGGCAGTAATGGGAACCTAAGGTACACGGAGTAGGTCAGTGCTTGGGCTCAGGCAGCTGGAGCCCCAGGCTCTTTCTTCAGTGAACTGAACAGCCCTTGAGAAATCTCAGCAGAAGAACATGGAGCCAACTGGAATCAGAGGGCGAGGCCTCAGCCTGATCCAGAGGCTGCAGCACTCATTCCCAGCCTGCCCTCAGCCATGTCCCCTCCTCAGGGTTCCTGGGAGCAGTGTTGGGCTTTAATCAGTATTGAAGACCATCAGGCTTGCTGCCAGGTGGCCAGTAGTGGTCTAGGGAACTTTGTTTCCCTTTCTCCTCTACCTTGGAAATAGGGAATGTAAATAGGGTCCATCGGAGAATCCCTCAATTGTGATTGTTCTAGAAGAGTCTTGTTGCTATTGATTTTAGTTGTTGACTTCTGGTGGTTTTGATTGAAGCTTTCTACAGCTTCCCAAATCTTACAGTTGGTGCCATCTAAATGCTTTCATTAGCATGTTAGATTTTGTTGATTCCTACTAGTATATGCGTGGTGGGGAGTCGCATTTGCCTGCCGCACTGCCAGCTCCCTATGCTGTGAGTGAAGTCCCCATATTCCTCTTGTTTGCCTTGGCTATGTCGTGTTTGCCCTGACTTGTGTCATTTATCACATAGCCTGCGCTACTCTGAGCTCTTTGTCCCTGCGGAACCAGCCACTGCAGACCTAGTGGTAGCAGAGCCAAGAAGTTCATTCTTCTCCTGCTTCCTAGGGGAAGTTCTGGTTGCTGTTCCTCTGGTTGCTTCTCTGTGAGCAGGATTTCCATTTGGTGAAGAGACAACATTGTGAATAAAAGTCAAAGGGACACAGGAAAGAGCACAGGCCAGGACATCTGTGGACCTCCTGGTTGAGTCAATACCAACCTGTGTGGGGCTCTGCTTATTCACATGCAGAACTGAGAAAACCCCTTGTTCTTTCTGCCTGGTCTTTCTTTCACATTACACATAGGAAATACACTGAAATCAGTCCTGGTCCTTAAGCAGCTTATGTTCTAAAAATAACTGAAACAGTTCTATTTTTTATTCAAGATCCTTTCTCAAATATATTATTTTAACATTTTAATTATTTCCCCCATTTTAATCATTTTATTTCTTTGCGGAAAGATAAAGGTTATTATTACAGATCATGGGATCATAAGCCTGGGAAGGTCCCTTCAGCCAGCCCTCTCCTTTGACTAATCAGATGAGTTCTGTCCAGAAAGGTTGTGACCTACACAGTTAATTCAGTGACCAAATCAAAACAGAGGCTGAGTTTTTTTTTACTTCCATTTTGGATTTTGTTTGTTTGGTTTTGCTTTACTGTACTATGGTGTTTTTCTCAGAGCTTAAGAAAGGGGGGAAAGGATTAAGACTTAAATGCATCTAGATTAAAAAGTCATTCATGTCTTGTCAGAAAACAGATTTGGATCTCATGAAGTATAATAGGCTGAAGATTCTTGTCCTATTTTTAGGATCACAGGTTTGAAAATCTGCCTTCATCTAATCCTCCAGAATTTTCAGAGGTAATAAATCCTGTGACTGAAATGCCTGAATGCCATATCTATTTGAAATAATGTCAAGATGAAGAGGTCAGTAGGAGGTGGCTTTCCAGGCATTTTGGCTAAAGCTGTAATCAGAGTTTGGGAGTGATGACTTTAATAACACTCTTAAGCCAATGGTTTGGGAAGTAAGGTCAGTGTATTAAACTCTCAGCTGAATGACTTGAGGATTGTAAGCAATGGTAACCAATGTTAGGCTTACATTCTAAAAGGGACATTGCCAAAAACAAAGTCACTATAAAAAGTCTCCCAAGCTTTCAGAAGATGAGTGTCAATATCCAGTTGGTTCTCTTCCTATTCTCAGTTAATCCCTCCTGGCCCTAGTCTAGACCTGGCTCTATTCACCTCACACCTGGACAGTTGTACCTCACTGTCTCCTTTCTTTTTTCCCCTCCTCCATACCATGCCAGCTTTCCTAAAACACTTCTTTTCCCCTGCTGCTGACTGTTAAAATGTTGAGTGGTTACCTAGTGGCCTTCAGTTTGCCCTCTGTCTGCTTCTCTGGTCTTCTCTCCTTCTGCACCCTTCTTTCTCCAGTCTGCACTGCCCATGTTCCGTAATTGCATAATGCACATCAGTGCAGTGGGTGATGATGTAGTCCCAGCAGTCAGGCAGCCTGAGTCCAATCCTGCTCTTCCAGTCTTGTGACCTCAGGTATGTTAGAAATGGATCCCATTTCTCATCTAAGTGGGTACAAAAAAGGCTTTATAAGAATTTCATAAAATACTATAGGTAAAAGGGCACCGCGCAGTGTCTAGCTCATAGTAAGTGCTGTTAGTTGCTGATACCATTGTTATTATCATGCCTGCCTCTGCCTCTGTTCCTGTTACTAGTTTCATTTTTCTAAGGCCCTCACTCCTCTAACCCCAGCCTTATCTTATCTCCCCATTCATAAGAGCTCCAGCTCATAATGTGTTCAGTCTCATGTTTCCAGTTTTCTTTGCAGTACCAGTGACCAGCACAGTGCTGTTCCTGCCACAGTGGAGGAGCGGCAACCTTTTTTGGGGTGTGTGTGACATTTCTTGTATGAACTTATCTTGCCTTTCGGCATTCTTAGGGTTCTGGCAGCAGGGTCTCTCCAGCTATGTGGTTTTTCTTCTGGCCATCAGGTATTCTCAGGCTCCTGGCTCAGGTCCTTATGCTGTCTCAAATTTACCTATACCGAAAATTAATATGTCTTGAGTACAGTAGTGCTAGTGGTTTTTGGAGTTGTTATTTCACTGACAGACTCCTTTGATATCAGAATTTTACTCGGTTCTAGACTTTGTAAGTTCCATTCTATCCAGAACTGCCCAAAGAATCTTAGCTAAAAAAAGAGTAATATGCAAATTGGCCATACCTTCGATACACCCACAAGCCATGCCCACCGCCCAATCAGGAACAAATAAACCCTAACCAAGATGGCTGCAGCCACTAAGAGCAGGCGGGAGGCTTGGGTTTTTCCAGCAATAGAGGAAGCCAAGCTTTCCGCCTACCCTTGCCGGCTTAGGCCTCCACTCAATGTTACAAAGTTTCTATTATAGAAGATACATAATCCCAACAGAAATGTCACCAACCATGGAGCTGGAGAGAGCAGAAGCTATGGGCAATGGAGAAGCCAAGCTTATGCAGATCTAGTGCCTAGGCCTCTACTCTAGGCTACAAAGTTTCAATTATAGAATTTAAATAAACCCAAACAGAAATGGCTGTCACCACAGAGCAAGCAGAAGGCTTGGCTCCACTCCAGGCTACGAAGTTTCAATTGTAGAACATAAATTAATCACATATCCCAGGGCCTCCACTTGGGTCACTGGGGGGCATGGCCGGCCTGCAAACCACCATAGGCCCCTCTCCCAGGCCACCCCATGCCCCAAAGGAACCCTCACCTGATCTGGGACACCCTTCAGGGCAAACCAGCTGGCCCCCACCCATGTACCAGGCCTCTATCCTATCTAATAAAAGTAATATGCAGATTGACCATTACTCCAACACACAAGAGGGCTGCCCCCATGTGGTCAAAGATCCTGCCCCCATTTACACAAGATGGCCACCACAAGATGGCCAGCAGGGAAGGGCATTTGGGGGGGGACCCAGGCCTGCAGGAGAGAGCAGTTGGGGGGGACCAGGCCTACAGAAGAGGGCAGTTAGGGGTGACCAGGCCTGCAGGGGAGGGCAGCTAGGAGCAAACAGGCTGGCAGGGGAGCAATTTTAGCCATCAATCAGGCTGGCATGGGTGTGGTTAAAGGGTGATCAGGCTGGCAGGCAGAAGTGGTTAGGGGCAATAAAGGAGGCAGGCAGGCGAGCAGTTTGTAGCCAGCAGTTTTTGATACTGGGATCAGGCCTAAACGGGCAGTCGGACATCCTTCGAGGGGTCCCAGATTGGAGAGGGTGCAGGCTGGGCTGAGGGACAACCCCGCCCCCATGCACGAATTTCTTGCACCGGACCTCTAGTTCATCTATAAAAAGACAAGGATAATACTGCAAGTTTCCCCATAGCTCTTTCATCACTTTGAGAATGAACTAAAATATAGCAAATATTTATTTATTCTGAAAATTCTAACCTCTTGCAGTAAAGAAGTTGTTTTTACAAGGCCCAAGTGAAATAATTGATATCAGGAAGAACAAGGTGCTGACGGAACATAGGGAAGGAGTGATATTTGTCTGACTGGGAGCCTGAAGAAGGCTTCAAAGAAGAGACAGCATTTAAACTGGAGTTTGAAAGAGGAATGGGATTTTGGTAGCTGGGTAAGAGTGGGGAATCATAGAGAACATTCAGAACTGATAGAAGAACATGACAAAAGGTACAAAGGCTTGCCCAGCTTGTGTCTAAGTGGTGAGTGTCAGCGTATGCACAGGGCACATGCACAAGTGCGGGCTCCATCCCTGATGTGGGCATGTAGGAGGTAGCTGATTGATAATTCTCATCATTGATGTTTCTATCTCTCCCTTTCCCTTCCTCTCTGAAATCAATTAAAAATGTGTGTGTGTGTGTGTGTGTGTGTGTGTGTGTGTGTGTGTATTTAAAGGATGCAAATGCTTGAAAATATAAGGACTATTTCTGCAGAAGTAAGAAATGAGCCTGGAAATAGAAAACTGAGACTCTTGCTTCCCTATGTGGAGTTGCCTCTTTTTGCCCTTTCCACTCTCATTTTCCCCATTCTCTTGTGCGTCTTGTTTTATTCCACTTGGGATGACCCCTGTTGATATACTTAGAGGGTGCACATTAATGGGATTATCATAGATAAAATAATAATATTTATGTTAATGAGATCCAAAATTTCACAAACATTACAAATGACATCTTGGAATGGATGGTTGGGGAATGTTTTTCAGGTTGAAAATATCCTCTTGCATGACCGAGGCCACTATGTCTTGTGTGACTTTGGAAGTGCCACCAACAAATTCCAGAATCCGCAAGCTGAAGGAGTGAATGCAGTAGAAGACGAGATTAAGAAGTAAGATTTTCCTTTCTTGGAGATCAGCAGCTTTCAACTTATGGGTGAGAAGGTCAGGGTGGGATGGCAATGATGCTAGTCAGTTTTTTCCTTTTTTTAGATAATTATGTTGGTAGTTGGCTTGTTTGATTTTAAGTGGAGAATTTGGAGGGGATTTATAATTATTGATTATAAATGAATACTCTAATATGAATACTAATACTCTAAAATGAATACTCTAATACACTTTAGCAATGGGCCTATGATAATTCTATATAGATATTTTTATTTATGTCATATTGCACTTAAAAAGGGCACACATAGTACACACATCATAGAAATCAAACATCCGTGATGTTGTTAGTCCATTGGGTACACTTTTACTGAACCCTAACTTGCTTTGTATTCCTTTCTTCTTATAAGGAGTTCACCTGCAGTAGATGGAGGGCTGAGTAGGGCTATTGAAGTCTCTACGGATATTGAGTCACTGACATTCATGAGGAAAAGCTTCTTTGGATATGTGACTCCAGTAAGAACCTGACCCATTTTTCCTGTTGTCCAAAGTGTTGGATTTTTACAGGCAACAGCACTCACTATTACTACTACTAATAAATCAGCAATCTAGCATGCCCACTCATATCCTGATCCTTTCTTTCCTTTCCTGCATCACAACCCTGGCAATGAAGCCTGGGGCAGGAAAACTTGTGGTCCCGGACTCTAATGGACACCTAAACCATGGTGCCCTCTGGGCTCTAGAGACTCGAGCAGCACAAGTCACTGTTGTTTCAACCCTAACCCACCCACGAAGACCCATCCACCTCCCACCCCAGCCAGGGCCCATTTTCTGCTGTTCTCCAGCGTCTTAGCCAGTATTCTATTTCTGTGTCAAGTCACATTAAAAGGGATTACTATTTTTAAAAACATACCAGTAAAATATAATATCAAACAACAGGGATTTATAGGAGAAAATTTTGTTATTTGAGGACCCAAGAAAAATTGCTTTTGGAGTTTATTTAATGCCAGAGTACCTGGGTCCCCACATGCTCTTGAGCAGGATTGCTGCTAGAGGGCCTTGGGTGTGTACCAAGGACAGACTTTTATTTTATCTGCACTAATATTTCATACTCTCTTCTGCAGATTGCTCCCAGGGAGCTTATATGTGAAGTATTTCTGCTACCCCTGGTCTTTACATCATTGGCATGTTTAACAAAAAATGAATCTTTTGATTGTAGATATACAACGCTGTCCTATCGAGCACCAGAAATGGTCAACCTGTACAGTGGCAAAATCATCACTACGAAGGCAGACATTTGGGTAGGTGTCAACTAACCTATCCACATCTCAGATATCAGTGGTCTTGACTGTAATCTCCCAAGTTTAATGTAGATTGCCATAGCAAGGATGGCCACTGTGACGACTTGTTGTCTACTTATCTCTTGAGGTTATTCTTAACCCAAGGTGACCAACCATTGCTTCTTTAAGCATGGTCAAGAAAATGACTTGAGAGCTCTGTGAGAATTATTCAGGTGACCTGCCCGTTATTTAGATGGTTGTCACATATGTGATACCAGTTCTTAAGAGCAAAACATCTGAAATACTTGTTCTTTATTAGAGCTCAGTTGGTAATGATAGTAGAAATAATGTAACTCAACAGCTTAATAGTGGTGTTGGGCTCTAAATTCAAATTATTAATAGGTTAAAAGTATATAATTTTTATATCTGCTAGTAAATGTATCTCTCAGTAGACCTATATGTAGTTATGGTAAATACACTACTAGTAGCAATCTGATTTCTTTATTTTTTTTAGGCTCTTGGATGTTTATTGTATAAATTATGCTATTTCACTTTGCCATTTGGGGAGAGTCAAGTGGCAATATGTGATGGAAACTTCACAATTCCTGATAACTCTCGATATTCCCAAGACATGCACTGCTTAATTAGTAAGTATTCTAGTTTCTAGTTTTATATTTTTATCGTTAATCTCTAGGAGGGTAAAGGGACTGGTGGGTTGGATGCAAAGAAAAAGAAGTCAGTTGATAATGGTTGGTCACTCCAACATAATATAACAGTAACCAGTGAGAGTGTTGGTTTGTTGTTTTTTGCTAGAAATCTAAACTGTTTTACACCTAAGCCAGCCACCTGAGCAGAAATCCTAACTGTACTTTGAGCAATATAGTACTGCTCTGTTCTCTTGTAGTCTGTTTTATAGGCTCTGGTACCAAAGGAGTCTGGCTGACTCATCAAGTGATGAGAAATTCATCTTTGCAAAACTGGAAGAAATTCAAATAATGATTGCAGTGCATTGGCTGGCGTGAATATATAATTAAGACTGTATAACAAAATGGAACTAGGTTTTTCCTCTCATTTAGGTTAATCATTGGATTTTGATAACAAGTATTTAAACTCAGTGCTTTCAGTGTTTTTTAAATTCACCCCTTTTTTTTGCATCGTTGGAGTAAGCATATGTACTAATGTTCATTAACCAGATGGTAGACCAAATAATTTTTGCATAAGCTTCTGTACTAAAAAGCTAAAGAAACAGATTATTTTTATTATCCTTTTATATCAGTGAACACATGTAGCATCTAAATTTTAACCATTATGGATTATAAATCCTGAGCAACCCAGTTTGGGTCCTAAGTGGAGATGCTCTGATTAAAATAGAAGCCAATGTGGGCGAAGCATCTGACATTTTTTGAGGGCCTACTTTTACATAGTTTATACTTCATTTAATTCTTAAAACCTTATACAGCAAATGTAATTATCTCCATTTTATGCAAATGAGGGAATTATAGGTAATTTATCCAAGTTAACAGTTTTTAAGTGACTATCCATTCCATTATGCCAATTTTATCAACCACCCTCTTCCACTTATTGACAAAAAAGTGAAGGAGGGTATTTAAAGGAATGGGATGTGGCATTTAATGGTTACTGGATTGTTTTCAGAGGTGAAGTGTTATGTCTGTTCTAGAATTGCAGTTATTTAAATGAAATTGGAAGGAAATAGGAGAAAATGTCCCAATTTGATGCTAGAATGGTTGGATTTTTTTGTAACTAATTTTTTCCTTTTTAACATTTGTGCAGAAAATTCATATTAGGAAAAACAACTCTATGAATGACATTTTTACTAAACTTTGTTTTATTTCAGTTTATAAACTTTTTGATGGTTCTTTTATCATCTTAAACTGATAGGTCTAAAATTAAATTTATTGCCACTCCCTCACCCCCTTTGACTACTAATTCAAGGTTCCCCTCTCTTTTCAGTTTCTATTAATGGTGTCACTACTAAAGCCTAGGTGACTAAAATTTAAGGTTCTCTTTGGATTTGCCTCTACCCAGAGAGAGGGAGTATTTCCTAAATGGCATTAGGTTCTTTCTTTGGCGTTTCCCATCATCATTTTGTTCTCTCCATGCTCATTATTGAAACAATAGCACAGTAAGTCCTCAGTTCTCGAACATCTCCCATCTCAAAAAATTCTGGTTTTTGACCAAGTTGTTCATGGAAAAAATGTCTGTTTTTTAACAAAATTTCAGTTCTCTACCTGAAACCCTTTCGTGCTGATACATCTGCATGACCAAAAGCATCTCTCAGGCCACAAAGGAGAGAATGTGAATCAGTTTATTTCTAAACCACTAAACCTGCACTGTTAAACATCTCAGGATATTGTGCTGTGAATGAGTGTGTGTGTGTGTGTGTGTGTGTGTGTGTGTGTGTGTGTGTGTTTTGCTTTTGTTGCTGGTGAAATGGACGATTAGCACAATTTTAAAACATAAAGAGACCATCCCAATGCTGATATTGCTAAAGGTGTGAAACTGCTCACAAAACAAAGATCACAGACAGTTGAAGAGGCAGAAAAACTGTTGTTGATTTGGATAAAGAAAAAGAGTGATAGCATTTCGGAGGCAATGAGATGTGCAAAAGCAAAGAGGCTGTACCTGTGAAATGAGTGCTGAAAGTATTCATTTAAGGCTGGTAGGGATGGTTCAGTAAATTTAAGAAAAAAAATTTTTTTAATCTTTATTGTTCAGTTTATTAATTACATTGTTCCCTTTTCTTTTTCCACCCTATAGTTCCCCAAGAAAAGAAATGTTTGTTTAAAGATTAAACAGTACATTAGACATGTACTATATATAAAAAAGGTTAAGACAGGGAATCATTTGGGGGTCTGGAACAGATTAATTCAATTTACATTATTTCTAATGCGAAAAAATGATTCAGTTTTTGAACACATTGCTTCTTGAATAGCCTTGGGGAGTGAATTAAGTTTGAGAACCAAGGTCCCACGCTACATATAGTATAGGCTCTGTCAGCACATGCCTTTAGTGGTGGATTGCCCATAGTCTCTCCCTCTTTCTTTAGTCAATCAAACACACCTTCACCACAAGATTAATCTTGTAAAATACCACCCTATCATGTGCCTATTCAGTAACTTCATGGACACAGTAAGGGCTCATACTCTTAGTTTGGCATTTAAGATCCTTCATACACTGTCCCATCCCACCCACCCAGCATTATTTGTCTGTACTATCTGACAAGAAAATCTATGCGCTGGCCTTCTGGCTCCTCTATTTCCTTGTATCAGGGCATTTTTTCTTTCTCCAAGTTCATCTTTGCTCAGACTATTCTCTCATCTGGAATGTCTTTTTCTTTGCTTTACCTCGACGGACTAAATTCTTCTCTGCCTTCAAGGACCAGCTCAAGTCCTGCCTCTTCTGCAAGCCCTTCACAAGCCTGCAGCCTAATCATTTTTTTTTTCTGAACTTAGTGCCTAACCATGCATTTGATTTCTTAAGCAACAAATGGTCTTGCATTATTGTTTGTATGTACGGTACATGTGAGCGTGTGTTTGTGTGATTTTTTTCCCCTGAGGATTTTCCCAGTTTCTGAAAGGGCAGCTAGAAACAGACAAGTGATGTACAGACCATGGTAAAAGTAGAGATGTATTTGTAATTTTTGGATTTCTTTTAGTCTTGAAGCCAGCTTAGATTTTCAACAAAAAAATAATAAGTTTATGAAATTTAAGTTTTGGTTATAGTTATCAAGATAATCACTTATTTAGCAAGATCATATGAACTAAGGAGGCCAGAAGCAAGACCATGTAACTTCCTAGATCCCAGAATATGAAGGTAGTAACTTTCATATTGAGAATTTGAGTCCCTATTGTGCAGAACACAGAGTGTGAACTTCAAGTATCCTTGTTATAATTTTAAAACTTTGTTTTCTTGTAGATATTTAAAATTTTAGGAAAATGCAAACTTCCCTTTCTAAGAAGGGAGGAAAAGGACAAATTGGACTTTTATGAGGAAAAAAGATTGCATTCTAGCTAATGTAATAACTGTTAGGATATTATTAATGAGGTAACATTATTTTTCTTAGGGTATATGTTGGAACCAGACCCTGACAAAAGGCCGGATATTTACCAGGTCTCCTACTTCTCATTTAAACTACTCAAGAAAGAATGCCCAATTCCAAATGTTCAGGTATGTGAAAGGTGCTTTTTAAGGGAAGTAAACATTATTAATTGTCATCTAGAATTCTTGGGTGTTAATCAGCTATTCAACGAATATATATGTCCCTTTATTTAGTAGGGCTCATATAAGCAAGTTGCTAGGAAGCAATTGCTATAAAATGGAATCCATTTATCCCACAGAATCCTATATAATAAAAGGGTAATATGCAAATTGTCTCCTTGACCAGGAGTTTGACCAGAGTTTCATCAGGAGGCAGGGTGAGCCTGCCAACTTCCTGCATCCTCTTCCCCCTGCCAGTCCAGCTCCAATCGGCCCAGATTGGGGAGGACCAGCTGGACCCCACTGGTGCACAAATTTGTGCACTGGGCCTCTAGTTTAATTATAAAACTGAGGTAATTACACTGGGGAAAAACAAAAAAAACCTAGGGATCGAGTTGAACACTTTGGGTGAAGATTGACCAAACTATGGTCTTGCTGATTTTCATAGTTCACTAAGAGCTTATTGTTTTTACCTAGAGATGGTTAGGCAGCTGCTTTCTGAAATGAGGCCTGGACGTGCTGCCACACCAATTGGAACTGAAGCCCCTTGTCCCTTTTCTCCTTCACTGAAGCAGAACTTTCTTGATTTTGCTTCTGCTATTGGCCACCTGTGATTCACACTCCTTTTCCTCTCCCCTATCCCCACACATCAGAATGTTTTCTACACTTTTATTCCTGAACTCTCCATTCTCAGTATCAGAGTATAGTTCTTGAAAACACCCTTTTTATTACAGTCTTGGCATATTTATCTGGTCATAGTACAATTCAGTTTTCTTGAATATTGTACTAATGGATGCCGTCTCAAGTTCTGATCTGAAATTTTCTTGCCTGCTTCTTCAATATTGAACTTCTAATGTTGTTTTGGGAGCTGATAAATAACATTCCACTTTCACTCCCACATTTGCATCAGATGTGGCAATCATTCAGATGGAGCTTTATCTGATATTGGCGTTATCACTAATAAGATTGAGTCTGAGAACATAGCTTGACCAGTTCCCTAACATAAGAGCCTCATGACTGAGCAGTGAGCACCTGATTCCTGAGAGGCAGGCTCTTCCCTAAAGGAAGGAGAGCATATGGAGCCAAAGAAGCTCACATTTTTCTCCTAGTCTTATCAGTAAAATAAGTTACACCTTCTCCCTTGGGAAAGAAACACTTGGGGGTGAAAGCAAAGCTAGGAGACATTTTCTGCAGAAATTCCCCCCACCTAAAAATGTGAAGGAAATGAGACATCCTCTTAAAAGCCAGTTTCATTATTAGTATTTCGTTTGTCATGTTCCCCAGAATAAACAGGATACTGTAGAGTAATCTAACATGACCATGTTTTCTTTCACTATCCCATTTCCCATTCATAAAGTTAAATAATATGAAATATAGTTGGAAGCATTCAGATTCATAACCAGGTTTTAATATATTAAGGGCCATGTCAGTCACTGGTGACTGACACTACACTTTCTGTCCAGAAGACAAAACAGGCTGGGCGTTTAACGTGTATAAGTCAGCTTCACAAGTTTCAAGTCATTTGATGTTTGCTCAGCAGTAGTAAACAGTGGTCTTGTGGTTAGGGACAGCTGGTGCTCCCTGGAGAGCTGGTGTTGGATGGATGGTGCAGAATCCATGCTGGAGGAGTTCCGCGTGGCTTGTGGACTGAATAGTGCCTCATGTGCCGGAAAGAGGTGCTGGCTCAGCAACTAGACACACTGTGGCTGTGGTTTTCTCCCAGCGTTCTAACTAGAAGCTTGGGCACACTAGTCAGCTCGACTTCTCCGAGAACTTAAATAGTAATAAAGCCAGCCAGCGTGGCTCAGGACTTGAGCATCGACCAGGAAGTCACAGTTTGATTCCCGTCAGGGCACATACCTGGGTTACGGGCTGAATCCCCAGTGTGGGGCATGCAGGATGCAGCCAATCAGTGATTCTCTGTCATTATTGATGTTTCTATATCTCGCTCTCTCTTCCTCTCTGAAATCAATAAAAATATTTTTTAAAAATTTAAAAAATAATATAGGTTACAGACATCTCTTTTCATTCCTATTATAACCTCACTTCTAAGCTGTGCTTTAGGGAGATAAGGGTACAGACATCAAACCCCAGTGACCTTAGCCATACAAAAGGCTGAGAATGGCCTGGCCGGCATGGCTCAGTGGTTGAGCATCCACCCAGGAACTAAGATGGTGGGTTCGATTCCAGGTCAGGGCACATGCCTGGGTTGTAGACTCAATCCCTAGTGGGGGTGTATGCTGGAGGCAGCTGATTGATGATGGGTCTCTCATTGATGTTTCCATCTCTCTATCCCTCTCTCTCTCTCCATCTAAAAATCAATACAAACATATTTTTTTAAAAAATGTTGAGAATGATGGCAGGGGATTGTGCTGCAGGGGGGTTTCTATGTCCTCTTCCCAGATACTTTGTCCCCCTGACTGGGGCTGAGTCTAGTGGGATATGATTTTGGTAAACTTCCCTTCTCTCTACCAGAGATCAGGGTCTGGAAGCCACTCTGGAAAAACCCAACACATATTTCCATCAGCCTAATCATGGTGGCCATTCTTTTACAAAGAAATATATGATGTTCTTTTTAAATTTTTTCTTTCAATTCTATAGAACTCTCCCATTCCTACAAAGCTTCCTGAGCCAGTGAAAGCCAGTGAGGCAGCTGCAAAGAAGACCCAGCCAAAGGCCAGGTAAGCAATGCCTCGGTGAGCACCTGTTGTGCTCTGTTGCCTCAGTAGCAGGGCAGGGAGGGTGCCTTGTATTTCTTGATTCTTCTACTGCCATGGCCAAGAGGCTGCCCAGCACAAGAAAACAAGCTTCCTGTAGGCAGAAGCTATCCTTTGGGTGTGCAAGGAGGAATATAATGAAATATAATGATCTACATTTGAAAGAGAATGAAAAACTCCACATCTGTTCCCCTTGCTTGGAATTAGGCACAGGAGCATTCAGAGATGAGGCAATAGCAGACTTTAAATATTACTAATACAGGAGTGTCCTCAACAGGTGTCCTGGCCTTTGTTTAGCCTCCTTCAGCACCCTAATCCTCTACCTTCCTTTCCTTTTTACTCACTAAGGCCCTGGCCACATTAGGAAAGTACGGGTCAAAGCACTGAGTCCATGAAATAGCCAAAGAACCTGTGGATCTTAGTTAATCACACTCTGTGAAACCGAGGGTCTTCCAAGACACACGATAAGAGAGGACTAAAGAAGCTAGTATTTTACTTGGGGAAATGCCTGAGAGAGAAAATAGGGAGGGATCCAGGGAAGACTAGGAGAGCCATCAGAAGGTGATGTAAGTCTGATCTAGAGAGAGGGAGAAGAAAGTTGGGTGGAAGTGACCTAAAAATTACCACACAATTTCGCCAAAGGGGAATCCTTGAGTCAAAGTCAGCTACCAGTGGTGACTCCTATGTCCCAGGACCTGGTTTGCCTTAACATCCCTGTGGCTTGGATAGTAAGACGGGGGGGGGGGGGGGGGGGGGGGGGGGGGGGTGGGGGAGGGCAACCTATGGGAAGCGTGGCCTCAGGGCAAACACAACAGTAGCAGTGGATTTCGGAGCATAGCAGCTGGGTGCTTGGTCTTTCCTGCCCCTTGTATATGAAGGTCTGCGGGACACATCCTCATGACTGCTCTACCTTCCCAAAGGCACATTCCAAGGGTAGTCCCAGAGATGTTTATACCCCTCTTTTTTCCTACCACATTCCCATGGAAAGGAAATTATCAACAAAATACCTTAGATGGGAATATGTGAATTTTTATAGAATAGTAAAATAACTTCTACATTTTAAAAAATTCTTGAATATTTATAGAATGCTTGCAGATGTGGCTGTAAAGTAATGAGACTTTGGTTTTCAACAAATTTAGCAAACTATATTCATATTGTTGTTACTTTGCAGTCTGTTTATTTCTTGCTTAAGTCTGCCATGCTCACCTCTGGGAATTGCTTCTGGGACTAATTTAATAGCTTAGTATTTGGGTTTATGGCCTTCTGTGCTAGACCCAAACTTGGTATATACTGAGCTAAGCAAGGATCTCTTCCCACAAAGCACACACATTTGTAAAAATTATAACAACGATTAACATTTGAGTGGTACTCTGTTGTGAAGATGGGTAAAATAGTACCTATGTCATAAGGCAGATGTGAACATCAAATGCATAGGTGGCTGTGCAACTGTTTTATAAACTGTAGAGTGTTTAAACTGTAAGTTTGTATGGACCTCAATAATGCTGTCAAATACACAGACATGGCAGCCAAGAGATTTTGGTCTAAGTCATCCTGTCTATAATTTACAATGATTTCATTTGCATTTTTGTATTTACTCACCAATTCTATCAGGTGCATTTTTCTTTCTAACTTTTTAAAGTGGCCACTATTCAGTGAGGCATCTTATATACCAAATACCTTCCTAAGTACTTTACATAAATAAGATGGCTTCCCCCCCCCTCCCCCCCCTTTAAAACAAACTTATGAGGTTGTTGTTACCACTTTATAGATGAGGAAAAAGACTCATGTTTGTAAGTTGTCTAAGGCAGTTAATCACTATGGGATTAGTAAAATAACCAGACCTCCAGCACCCACACTCTTTATACTCTGTACCTTAAGTGATTTCACCAAGATCACAGAGAGGACAACTTAGAGTCAGGTCTCCTGGTTTCTCAGTCTGGATTTTTTCGCAGCATATTGAGACCCATACAAACTGATAGTTTAAACACTGCATTTTATAAAACGGCCTCACAGTCATTGTTGCATTTGTTGTTCACATCCGCCTCATGATGTAAGTATTGTTTTCTGCATTTTACATATAAGGGACCCAAGGCTAAAAGAGGTTACATGATATGCCCATTGTTGTGCAGTTGGTAGGTAGGGAGTTAGTGCTCAAGTAAAATTTTCTTTGATTCTAAATCCCAGTGTCTCTAAGATATTATTACCCTTAGAAGTACAGTGTGGGAGTTTTTAACATTTGTTTTTCTACTAAAGTCTGTTTAAGTTCTGACCCTTGGCTTTATCTTTCTTACACCTTTCTCAACATCTGTCCCATTTCCCTTTGCACCTCCCTGCCCAGGTTATAGCCTCCCCAAATGTGATTGCTTTTATATTATCAGTTCTCTCCCCAGCATAAGAGCTTCTTTCTAGCACAGTGATTTTCAGCCATTGTACTGCAGGAATTTTAAAAACATGCAATACCTGACTATATAGGGGGTACTGACCTCTTTTGCCTTAGATATTGTCAAGTGAAAAAAAAAAAAATGACAACAGCCAGCACAACAACAGCCTTCTGGTATGAATGAATCAAAATTAGTTTTTAGCCAGATTGGCCAAAAACATAATATATTTCTGGGTGTGCTACAGAATTTTAATAATTGGTTTACATGTGCCTTGGATGAAAAAAGGTTGAAAAATCACTGCTATAGCAGGATACTAGTGAAAAGCCATGGGGTCCAGAATGGAATGCCTTGGAAGTATGTCACAGGGGTTTGCTTCCTGTTTTGCATTTCATGGAGGCTGTGCCAGGCATATTTTGGAAACATCACAAAGCTAGTTTATGTTGGCCTTAACTGCAGTCAGCTATACTCCCTACAGTACATTTTCAAAAGACAACCACTCTGATCTGAGTTGGCCAGCTACCTGGATCGCTCTGATGAATGGAAATCACCAGCACACGAAGAAGGCAGACCATGCAGCAGTCCTCCCCATATTAATTTGGGTTAGATTTGGCTCTGACTTGCAGAAACTCTAAAATTACAGTGGCTTATGTAAGATAGTGTTTATTTTTTTATTTTTTTCTTTAAGTAAATAGAGTCTGGGGTAAGTAGTCCAGGGCTGATAGTGTAGTTCTGCTCCACAAAGTCCTCGGGTGCCCGGGCTTCTTCATGCTCACCACTCTACCACCCCTCAGGCTGTGGCCATGACCTCATGGACTAATATGGCAGCATCCCTGTTCCAAGCAGCAGGATCAAGGAATGACTGAAGAAGAAGAGAGACAAAGGGCATGTACCAGTTATTTCTTAAGGTTTCTAGAAGCTGCCACACAACAATCTGTGTATATCGCATGTAAGGCCAGAACTTGGACACAAGGCCACACCTGATTATAAGAGAGACTGGGCAATTTGCTTTTTTACTATAGGTGGTTCTATGCTGAGATAAATATTATATTACCATGGGAAAAAAACAAATATGTGTATTGGAGGAAATGGAGTTCCTGTCACACTCCCCAAATTGAATTATTTACTTATTTCTTTTAATTGCCTTATAGGATTAATTTATTTGCATACTTTTTATAGTAGAGAGACCATTTTGATAGCTAATTCTAACCAAGTTTGAGTTCCCTCTACATAATATAAAACCACCTGCTTCAAACCCCTCTTTGCATTATCACCCAAAGTGTATTCTGGGAAATTCCAGGAAGTGTTAGGTAAAAGGGCCACAAGGTCAAATAGATTTGAGAAACACTGCATTCTATACAGTGCTTTCTTTGAGGTTCTCTATACACATGAAAGATTCTGCTGAAATATTAAAACATTTTCCCATGAAACCTTTATTTATAACATCCAGTAACACAAAGCACGTGCTGGGAAATGTTGATTAAGCAGATCTAGAAGGTTTGGATGAGAATGGAGAACAAAGCTAATACATCATGTATTCTGCCCCTCCCCTATTTTTCTCACACATTAATATGAATCTTTGTTTTTTCTTTTCTTCTTCTAGACTGACAGATCCCATTCCCACCACAGAGACTTCCATTGCACCCCGCCAGAGGCCTAAAGCTGGGCAGACTCAGCCAAACCCAGGAATTCTTCCCATCCAGCCAGCCCTGACACCGCGAAAGAGGGCCACGGTTCAGCCCCCACCTCAGGCTGCAGGTCAGTTCCTAGGGGCTTTGAAACTTGGTACACCTCTTTGTTATCCTGGATAATGAGAAGTCTTGGAAAGCCTGATTTTGCTTCAGGAATAGAATACAGAGCCACATAAAGAATAATAGTTTTTTGCCCTGGCCAGGTAGCTCAGTTGGTTGGAGCGCCAGTCTGTATACCAAAAGGTTACAGGTTCTATTCTCATTCAGGGCACATACCTAGGTTGAGGGTTCGAACCCTGGTCTGGGCTCATACAGAAGGCAACTACTATCCTCCCTTCTTCCCTCCCTCCCTCTTTTTCTCCCTCTTTCTCCCTCTGTCTTCCTTTCTCTCTAAAAATCAATTAAAAAACATATCCTCAGGTGAGGATTAAAAAAAGAAGACTGGTTTTCCCTAAGGACCAAGAGGTGAGCTGCCATTGAAATTATATGACAGGAGGCTGGTGAAAGGGGAGGAGGCCGGTCATTGAATTCTGCAAGGGATCACCAAGACCACTGAAGCCTGTTGTCTCTATTTTTTCTAGTCTTGTCCCTAATTTTGTGGCTTGGTCCATTCATCCCATACCCACCTCTTTATTTCATAAACTTTTCTTTGCCTCTAAAGACCAAGACACACCTCTTTTAGATATAGAGGAATTGCTTCTTCAGTTCTCTTTCTTGAAGTATCTGTCGCCACTCTGTGCTTTGGTGTTCTCTTTCTGGTGAGGTAGCTAAGTTTTGTTTCATAAAGAGGAGTGGCCCAAGCTACCAAGTAACTGAACTCAGCCTTCACTTCCCTTACCAGGAAGCTGTTTTGGGTGAATTTGGTAGCCATTTACTTACAAGACAGCCAGACTAGAATTGTGCAACCTACATATAAAACATCAAAGAATGCTTTTATTCTGCAGAATGCCAACAAGTACAAAGATTGTACTTACATACGGTAGCATCAAAGGCTAGTTGAATTTGTAGATAATCAGGATGCTGGCTAAAGGAATAATTGACTAAATGGGATGGAGAATAAAGGAAAGCTTTTTGAAGGAGACAACTATAGAATTGTTTGTTGAACATTGTTTTGAAAAATATGAAGCCCAACTGGCATAGCTCAGTGATTGAGCAGTGACCTATGAAGTAGGAGGTCGCGGTTCAGTTCCTGGTCAGGGTACATGCCGGGTTGTGAGCTCCATCCCCAGTGTGGGACATGGAGGAGGCAGCAATTAATGATTCTCTTTTATCATTGCTGTTTCCATCTCTCTCTCCCTTTCCCTTCCTTTCTGAAATCAATAAAAATATACTTTTTAAAAAATGCATAAATTAGCAAGAAGGAAGGACATTCCAGGTGCAAAGACAGTAAGGAGCACATGGATTTGGAGGTTATCTGTCCACTTATCACCCCCTCTTTCTTATTTTGGCATGAAGGGAAGTTGTTTTTGGAATAGTGTTGAGCCCTTACATGGAATTTATTCTCATTGCAGGACCCAGCAATCAGTCTGGTCTTTTAGCCAGTGTTCCCCAATCAAAACCTCAGCCCCCAGCCAGCCAGCCTCTACCACAATCCCAGCCCAAGCAGCCACAGGTTCCACCCACTCCACAACAGACGCCTTCTACTCCCGCCCAGGGTCTGCCCACTCAGGCCCAGGCCACACCTCAGCACCAGCAGCAACTCTTCCTGAAGCAGCAGCAGCAGCAGCAGCAGCAGCAGCAGCAGCCGCCGCCACCACCATTGCAGCAGCCAGCAGGCACATTTTACCAGCAGCAGCAGCAGCAGCAGCAGCAGCAGCAGCCACAGACACAAGCTCAACAGGTAAGGTGGTCAGAGTGTGACCTTTGCATTGCATATTCAGTCAGTAATCACTGTAAAAAGACCCTCTAGGCACAGAAGTCTCCTTGTGAAGCCTTGAGAAGACTATTTATGACCTCATCACTCTTCTCCCAGACGCAGACACTGTAAAGCACTGCCGAGTGGAGCAGTCATAGGACCACTCCACCCCTTTCACCTTTCTTCTCAGGCCTTGGGAATTCTTCACCTGACTTCAAGAAGGGAGCTAATTTTCAAGAACTTTCCCCCCCTCTCTTTCTCACACATAACTACAATGCCATTATCATACTGAAACAAAATAACAGTAATTTCTTATCAGTTATCCAGAAGTGTTTAGCCCTTTATTATGTCTTATAATTAAAGTTGGCTTGTTTGGTCCTGACCAGTTTGGCTCAGTGGACAGAGCATCAGCCTGCAGACTCAAGGGTCCCAGGTTCGATTCCGGTCAAGGGCGTATACCTTAGTTGCAGGCACATACCCAGTAGGGAGTGTGCAGGAGGCAGCTGATCAATGTTTCTCTCTCATTGATGTTTCTAACTCTCTCTCTCTCTCTCTCTTCCTCTCTGTAAAAAATTGATAAAATATATTAAATAAAAAAATAAAGTTGGCTTGTTTGAATCAGGATCCAAACTCCATATATTGTATTTAGTGTGATTTTTTTTCATTACATTTTCTTATATTTTTCACATATTTCACTTTGAACATATTCATTTCATGACAAGTACTATATCTTTCATCTTTTAAGTCTGCTTTTTAAAAAAATATATTTTACTGATTTTTTACAGAGAGGAAGGGAGAGAGATAGAGAGTTAGAAACATCGATGAGAGAGAAACATTGATCAGCTGTCTCCTGCACACCCCATCCTGGGATGTGCCCACAGCCAAGATACCTGTCCTTGACTGGAATCGAATCTGAGACCCTTGAGTCTGCAGGCCGACGCTCTATCCACTGAGCCAAACCGATGAGGGCTTAAGTCCCCTTTTAACCATAGGTACCCTCTCCCTCTTCCCCCCATCTTTTTTTTTTTTTTTCCTTTTTTTTTTGTTTTGTTTTGTTTGTTTGTTTAAAGAAACTGGGTCACTTGTCCTGTAGAATTTTCCACATTCTGGATTTGGCTGATGGACTCCCTGTGGTGATGTTTAATATGTTTCTCTATCCCCCGTGTAAACTGGTAATTTCCTGAGGCTTGCTCAATATTCCATTCAGTTTGATTGTTCTTTGTTTTTTTGGTTATATCACATCAGGGGCATATAATGTCTGGTTGTCCTCTCTTTTAATAATATTAAGATCAATTAGTGGGTTTGGTGTTGTCCATTTGATCCATGATGTTCCCCATCAGCTTAGCATCATTGCTAATCATTTCCTAAGTCTATCAATTCATCAGGGATGGCAAAATGATAATATTCTAGCATTTCCTCTTCATTTAAGGGCTGGAATTTATCTATAAAGAATTTTTTTTTCATCAACTATTTTTATTACCCTAAGGTATTGTTTGTGCAGAAAAGGCAGAAAAATTTATTATTCTTTTCCTGTTTTTACCAGTTTCAAAATGAGTTTGTTCTTAGTATCATCCAAAGGTGAATAATGAGGTTTTTGTTTTAGTATCATTATGAACTTGTGGATCTTAACATATTTTATATCTATCCATACAGTGTAGTTTTTTAAAATTTTGTTTATTTTGATGCTTAAAGCATCCCAACTTTGTCGAGTGAAAATCTTCAAATTGGCTTCTAGATTCTTTGGCTGGGACTCCAAATAGTCTTTATAGTTTCCTTGTTATTCATTGTAACAAGTTGTTCCAGGATCATTTTACACTTAACCTGAAATCAGCCATTTCTCTAAGGAGCTTCATTTCCTTTTCATGGAAATGGTCTTTAGAAACCACATTTTTGGTGCTAGGGATACTCATTTGCTAATGGGTTAGTTATTGTTTTTAGTGGACAGTAGTTAGGAAATAAATTTTGTTTTCTTAATAGGATATATATACCATGAATTCAAATTTATATTCCTAATTCAGATGTGTAATTATAGGAATTTTGTTTAACTTCTTAGATTATATTTGTACTAGAGGCTCAGTGCATGAATTCGTGCACATTGAAAGGAAATTAATTAGAAGAAATATTTTAGAGGCTGTGGAGGGACTTTGGGAAGTTGGCTCCAGGGTGTATCCAGCCAGTCTCGCCCAGTCCTGATCAGCCTGACCCCAGCAGCAAGCTAACCTATAGGTTGGAGTGTCTGCCCCCTGGTGGTCAGTGTGCCATCACAGTGACTGGTCGAACGGTTGAAGGGACAATTAGCATATTATGCTTTTATATAGATAGATAGATTTTTCTAATCAAAGTCTTGATTCCTAATAACATTAACATATTACTTATTTGATTTATAGTTGCAAGATAACAATACCAATAGGATTACTAAAAATAGTTTAATATTTCTTTGCCCTCTTTACCCTTAGAATGTTTAGCATATTATTTTCTGGGGCATTTGGCTATTAGTTTGACACATAGGTTTCTTTACTTCATTTTGCTTTTGATTTTTAGTTATTGATTTTTAAATTTTGGTTTAATTTTGTTTTGCAAACATGTAAAATATTTATATAGTTTCAAACTTAAAACTGAAAAATTCTATCCCCTTTATCCCATATGTAGAGGTAGTCTTCATTCCTAATTACATCTAGAGAGCTGGATATATAGGATAGTTTATTCAATCAGTCCCCTGTTGATAGACATTTGGTTGTTTCATAAACAGGCAGCTATTTACTGACATCTGCTTCTTTGCTAACCCTTTAACTTTACCTCATTAGGCAAACAGTATCCTGCCAGTTAGCTCTATATTAAGTAAAACTATTTGGGATGTTAAAATACAAGATCTTGTAGTTCTGTTCATCAGTGGGCCCTTGTTTGAGCTCTATTTGTGTGCCTACCACATAGTCCTTAGTGAGTAGGAGAAAGACAGAAAGGAAGTTTCTCTATTTTTAAGATGCTTTATAAGAGACTATAACTTGACACAATTCATTACCAATGTATAATAAAATGTCATTAAGTATAATAATCTGACTATTTTGAATGTTTAAAGTTGGAGAGTTAGTAAAGATAGAGCTAGTGGGAAATAATCTTCAGAAAGAGATGACTTTAATAGTTGGGTTAACATTTAGGTTTTTGTTATTTTTTTTCCAATGTCATCATTGCTTCATCCTGTTCATCTAGGGAAGAATTTTAATCTTGGCTACTCTTTAGAGGAGAATTACTTATGTGATTGGGAGATCATTTATTAGCTTCTGTTCCACGCCAGTGTATGCAGTCACCCATGTGTAGTGAGATGGACTCCCTCAGGTGGGGCATAGAAGCCCACATGGGAGCCGGTCTGCGGTATAGGAGGCAGCATAGTGTAGTGGAGGGAGCCTGGTAGTGTAAGGTGCTGCTCTGTTTGTTTTAAGGTCTTCAGGTTCCCCTCAGGAGTTTTCAGACCAAGTTACAAGACTTCTGCCTTCCTTTGTCTTTGGCTTCATCATTGGTCTTAGTTGTTACTGTGACAGGTTTTTATTCACTTCCTCATTTCTTGGTCCTTTCTCCTGTTTAGTTGCAGGCAGTACACCCAGCAACCCAGCAACCAGCAATTGCCCAGTTCCCTGTAGTGTCCCAAGGAAGCTCTCAACAGCAGCTGATACAGAACTTTTACCAGCAGCAGCAGCAGCAGCAGCAGCAGCAGGCCACAAACCTGCATCAGCAACAGCTGCTGACTCAGCAGGCTGCTGTGCAGCAGAAGCCTGCTGTTGCAGCAGTACAGCAGCCCCATGCTCAGCCAGCCGCAGCCCCGCAGCAATCCCCTGCTCAGGAGCCAACGGTAAGACTCAGCCAGGGCTTGGAGAGCAAAAGAAGAGGAAAATGCAGTGAGAGCTTGGGAAACAGGCTGTAGCAGCTGGTGTGGTGGCCTCTGGGCTGATTCTCCACCTTGTGGTTAAAACATTTGATCTTTTCTTGATATATTCAAGAACAGGATGAGGTATTTGGTAAATGGTAGATGTTTTTTAAAAAAATATCTCTAGGCTACTGATGAAGATGAATATTTAATTTGTTACTTTGAAGTTAGGCTGTTTATTGCCTCTTGTGTTGAGTAGCCAAGGACCTAGGTAGAATTAGAATTAATCACTTTCCCTTCTTCAAGGGGCAGTTTGGCCATTGTGGCCTTTTCTGTCTTTGGAAGTTCATATGAACCCCCACATTTACCCTGAGTTCTGACAGCGTTGTGTTTATTCTTTGTCTTGGATGACATTATCTCAGTCGAGTGTAGCATACAGCACCCTTCAAGAGGGCCTGCTTGCCTGGGCCCATTTGCCATGGCCTAATCCCTTTGGACACCATAGTATCTAAGTATTGTTTGAGTCCAATTGTCAGGATAGAAATTGAGCAGGTCCACGTTTAGATAATGCCTGACTATAGCATCAGAATCACTACATCCTTTCCTGATAGACCTCTACTGTGTCAACATCCTTAAACACATTGTGTTTTGGCCTTTAATAAGTGCCCTTAATTTTGTACTCACAGTTTTCTGAGTGATAGTAATAGATAATTTTATAGTGAGAGAAAAAGACATTTCACATACCCAGCCAATAGAATATAATAGCCACTGTCTTATTCCCAGGGAAATCTAACTACTAGGCAAACAATAGGAAACTATCTTTTTGAGGACTGAGTTTTATTAGACCCATCTTAGACCAGAAAACCTACATTCCTTCCAAGGAAGCAGTGCCGTAAATAGGGTGTCTTCTTTAAGTCTCGGCTAAGTGTGTGTTCAGTGTCTTTACACCTTGGTTTCTGAAACAACTCCAGTCTTCCCACAGGAGTGAAGTAGATAGCTACTCTCTGTATTTTTCCTCTTGTTAAATGAAAAAGGGCTTTTAAAAAATTACCATATGATGTAGCTAATACCTTTGTTTCTTTCTTTTTTTAATATGTATTTTTTTATTGATTTCAGAGAAGAAGTGAGAGAGATAGAAACATCAATGATGAGAGAGAATTGTGGATTGGTTGCCTCCTGGGATTGGGGATTGAGCCCGCAACCCAGACATGTGCCCTTGGCTGGAGTCGAACCTGGGACCCTTTGGTCCACAGGCCAATGCTCTGTCCACTGAGTCAAACTGGCTAGGGTGCTAATTGAGATCTTAATCATCTAGTCCAGTCCCCTCACTTAATGGAATTGGGAACTGAGGCCCAGCCTAGAAAGGCATTACCCAGGACACACAGACTGATAGCAGCAGAGGTAGGGCCAGAACAGAGAGTCCTAATCTGTGTTCAGGGTGATAATAACAGATGCTTATCTGGGGGGATGAGATGATAAACTTTCTACAGATAACACTTCTTATGAGGTTCTCTCTGCTTTCCCTGGACAAAATTATTAACTCTCTTGGGAATGAATTGTGAAACTCCTGTGTTCCTTGGATTAAAAAAAAAAAATGCTTTGTTCAGTGGTAGTTGGTTAAGGGGGTGGAGAGGGAACAGGAGCAGGACATGCTTGTGGCGGGAGCCGGAGAGCTTCCCAGCTTAGCCACCTCTTTCTCCCATGACTCGTGGCAGAATTTTCCTAGCGAAGCAGCTGAGTGAATGTAAAGAACGCACTGCAGTCCTAGCCGGTTTGGTTCAGTGGATAGAACTTCAGCCTGTGGACTGAAGGGTCCCAGGTTCGATTTTGATCGGGTGTGGGCTTGATCCCCAGCAGAGGGCAGGCAGGAGGCAGCTGATCAATGATTCTCTCTCATCATTGATGTTTCTATCTCTCTCCCCCTCTCCCTTCCTCTCTGATATGATAAAAATATAACAAAAGTTACACTGCAGCCATCTTAAAGCAATAATCTATAAAGGAAAATAGCTGTATGCTATAGATGTTTGTGGCCACCTTATTTAAAATGGCCGAAAGAACAGAAGCAACCTAAATCATTCAATAACCCAACTGCAGCTATTAAAAATCAGAATAGCTTCTGTAGTCTTATGCTCTGGGCTAAATTGCCTATGTTTACCCTGTATTTTGTCATTGATGAAGATTGAAATATATAAGTATCAGGTAAATACCATGTTGGTATCAGTCCCAAAGTTGCAGCTTCAGGTTGTCAAAGCCTCGTGTTTATTTTTCTTTCAGGATGTTAATGATAAACTTGGCCTTTTAAATTCTATGTTAGCCCTCATGCAGCATTTTTTATTATGGTAATTTGTTTATTTGTTTTTTTCCTTTGTTTTGGAACATTTTTCATTTCTTTTCCTAGCAGGTACAAGCCCCAGTAAGACAACAGCCTCCAGTTCAGGCAACCCCACCTCCTACTGTCCAGGGACAGAAACTTGGATCTCTCACTCCTCCATCATCCCCCAAGACCCAACGTGCTGGACACAGGCGGATTCTCAGTGACGTAACCCACAGTGCAGTCTTTGGGGTCCCTGCCAGCAAATCAACCCAGCTGCTCCAGGCAGCTGCAGCTGAGGCCAGTCTCAATAAGTCCAAGTATGTGATGCTTCTCCTTTATTCTTCTTACTTTATGGGCCAGGTCTGCCGTGGGCTGTTGCTGTGTGATTCTTTGCATATGTTTGTGTGTGGATGTATATGCAGTGGTATGCATCTGTGTTTAATAAGAAACTGAATTTGCCTGTAGTTAATAAACCATACTGATCTTAAGAAATAATTTCCTATTGTGTCACTGTTTCCATTCTCTCATCTAGTCCGTGTTTTACAGAGTATTTTCTAAACTCTTGATATGACCAAGTTTTCATGCTGAAAATCTTTCATTTCCCCCTCCCCCAACACCCTTTTGGTTGCCTGTGGGATACTGTCTGAACTCATTGGTTAACAGACCAAAGACCTATTGCATCACATTAGTGTACTTGTCATTCTCCGTCTTCACAGTGCTTTGTTCAGCCTGTGCCCTCTCCCTTAACTGCACTGTCCTCCTTGTCCACTAGGGAGATGCTTATCTATTCATCAAGATCAAAGTCCTTTAACCCTTCCTCTGGAGTCATTTACAATTTGTTGTGCACGTAGCCCATTGTATTATCATTATTTATTCATATGTCTATATGGTTATCTCATCTAGCTGACAACCTGAGAGTTCCTCCAAGACAAGGATTGTCTCAATCAACCTTTGCAAATCCAGCGACTGGCTATAAAGTAGATGTAGATTGCAATGAATGTTTGTGGAGTAAATGCAATTTCAGGTCCCCACCTTTCTTGGAATCATATAATCTGAAGTTAAAAATCTTGACCTCATTAACTAAATGCAGGGGCATCAAGAGAGACTTAGAATAAAATTAAGTAATGGTACCTAGAAGCACAAGATAGTGGTCTTTATTTCTCTTTAACTGTGATAGGTGACCATAGTTCTATGCATGCTAGATCCAACAGATGGGAGGCAGCTTGAATAGGCATCAGTCTCCCCTCTCCAGGGTCCATTATTGTAGGTTATAGTGGGCACCATAAGATGCAAAATAGGTTGCTTTGGGATCTTGAATTGAAAGGACTTGCAGATGAGACCAAAATCTAAGCAAGAGATTAAGCAAGTAGTGGGAGATAGTGAATCATTAAGAAAATGGAAACATTTATTTTAGACAATGGAAAGGGATCTATAGAGACTGTCCAGTTGCCATGGAAAGACCTTTTAGAAAACCACTGTGGAAAATAATGTTTTGACTTGGAAAAGAATTTGCTCTTGAAACAAAGAGAAAATAGGTTGAGCCTTTTCAACTTTTATATGTCTTCTTATTTTGTGGGGGTGGGAACTTACCTAGGTCTGCAACTACCACTCCATCAGGCTCTCCTCGGACTTCCCAGCAAAACGTTTATAATCCTTCAGAAGGTTCTACGTGGAATCCCTTTGATGATGACAATTTCTCTAAACTCACAGCTGAAGAACTGCTAAATAAGGACTTTGCCAAGCTGGGGGATGGTGAGTAATTGGTGTCTTTGTGATTCTTGAAACCTTATTCCAGAAGAGTATATGTGTGGAAATGTAGACTTGGGGCCCTGGCCCTTGTGGCTCTGAGGATAGAGCGTCAGCTCATGGACAGAAGGGTCTTGGGTTCGATTTCTCGTCAAGGGCATGTACCTGGGTTGCAGGTTTGGGCCCCCGTCAGGGCATGTGTGGGAGGCAACTGATCGATGTTTCTCCTTCTCCACCTCCCTCCCTTGCATTCTCTCTAAAATCAATGGCAAAAAATATCTTTGGGTGAGGATTAAAAAAAAAAAAAAAAGTAGGCTTGGGTCCCTCAAAGGTTTGATTTAAAAATATTTTTTATTTATTCAAGTGTAGTTGGTATACAATCTTGTATTGGTTATGTTAGTTTGAGGTGTACAATACAGTGAATTGATACTTTTATACCTTACAATGTGATTTTATTTTTTTAATTTATTATTATTATTATTAAAAAATATATATGTGTATATATATGTGTGTGTGTGTGTATATATATATATATATATATATACATACATACATACACACACAGAGAAGAAGGAAGAGGGAGAGAGAGTTAGAAACATAGATGAGGGAGAAACATCGATCAGCTGCCTCCTGCACACATCCTGCTGGAGATGTGCTCACATCCAAGGTACATGCCCTTGACCCGAATCGAACTTGGGACTTTGAATCCGAAGGCTGATGCTCTATCCACTGAGCCATACCGGTTTCGGCCCTTACAATGTGATTTTAAAGTATGAGTACAAATCAATTTGTATTTTTACCAGAGCGCTGAAGTCTTCATCCTCAGGAAAACCTGGTGTCTTGTAGGTGGTGGCAAGGAAAAGGGAAAACTTTTAGGAAAGATTGGGTAGCATAGATTGGGATGAGAGTGTCATGCATGCTCATTTCTTGTAGGAATATGTCCTAAGGGGGTTTATTGTCCCAGAAAATTATAACTGCTTACTTATGAGAAAGTGCTCTCACAGAGAAACTGAATCTTTGACTATGATCAGAGTTCTGTATTACTGAGGAGATAAATAAATAGAAGGTGCCTTTCTGCTTGTAAACCCACAGTCTAATTTGGAAGGCAGGAGACACACATGCACACACACTTTGGAAAACAACAGCACAAGCTCTAGGAAAACTCTACGGTATGATACAGAAGAGTATCTCAGTATAAACAAGAGCATAGGGTAAAGGAATGATCAGAACCAAGAGAATTTAGAGCAAACATTTTAACTGTTTGACTAATAGTTTAACTTTTTTATAAATATCTTTTTAAAATTTGTACTGCTTTCATGCCTTTTGAAACAGAAGATAGAGCATAGGCTTTAACTTTCCTTGATGATTCATTATCAAGTTACTTCATTGTTATGTGTGCCAGTTATTGTTCTAGACCAGTGGTCTGTTGACTAATGAGTTTGCTGACCACTGTTCTAGACTATAAAAGAAATACCTTTAGGACAAGTGTCCTACCCAAGTTTTTAAATTTTTAAAAATAAGTTTTTTGTCGTCGGTGGTAGTTTTTAAAAAAATAGATTTTAGAGCAAGGAAGGGGAGGAGGAGAGAGAAAGAAACATTGATGTGTGAGGGAAACATCGATTGATTGCCTTCTGTACATGCCCCAATCATAGATCGAACCTTCAACCTGGGTATGTGCCCTGCACAGGGATCCAACCCCCCACCTTTCAATATACAGGACAATTCCAACCACCTGAGCCATGCCCCAAGTTTGTTTTTTTTTAATTCTTGTGTCTATTTTGAATATTTTTCTGCCTCTCTTGTTCAGCTGTTGGCTTTTACATTAAGTTGCTGCATTGTGCTTATCCCTCATAGCCTCTCAGCAACATGGAAGACAGATCATTAAACTCATTACAATTATATAAAAACTAGGGGCCCATTGCATGAATTCTGCACCTTGAAAGGAACTGCGGGCCACGAGGCTGTAGTGGGCACAGGGGTGGGTTTCAGCCCATCCTCCATGCCCTCACCTGGCCCTCCCACCACAGCCCCAGGTCCTGTCTGCCGGCAGCCCTGCTCCCGCTGCTGCTGCTGCTCCCAGGTGCTGACAGTACCAGCCCTGCTCACACCCACTGACCGAGCAGAGTGATTGGGTCCGGCACCAGCAGCAGGTGCAACTGGGGTCACTGCCGGCAACGAGTGTGAGGAAGCAAAGAATTTTCAGTAACCACCAGAGGTGCACCCGATGACTGCCCCCCCCAATCTGGTGCCCCTCGCTCACCTGCTCCACCATCCCACCAAGGCCGACGTGTGCCATGTCTAGTGGTCGGCACACATCATAGCGACCAGCTTTTCGGTGGTTCCGTGGTTCCACTGTTCAGTCTATTTGCATATTAGGGTGTTTTATATATATAGCTAAATAGATTGAGTGAGGCTGGAGGCATTGCTCTGAGTAATTGCTCCAGCTTTGAGGATTTGACTCTAGCTATGTCTTTTGCTGTTGTTTATTTTTAATTGTGGTAAAATGTACATAACATAGAAGTTACCATCTTAACCATTTTAAAATATGTGTGTGTGTATACATATATATACACACATATATACATACACATATGTTTTATTGATTTCAGAGAGAAAGGGCAAGGGAGAGAGAGATAGAAACATCAATGATGAGAGAGGACCATTGATCAGCTGACTCATGCATGCCACCCTCCTGGGGTTTGAGCCTGCAACTGGGCATGTGCCCCTGACTGGTATTGAACCCAGGACCCTTCAGTACACAGACCAACACTCTATACACTGATCCAAACTGGCTAGGGCTTAACCATTTTTAAGTGTACAGATCAATGATGTTAATTACGTTTGCATTGTGGTGCAGCCAATCTTTAGAACTCTTTCCCTCTTGCAATTCTTTTTCCCTCTCTTTTGATTCTTAAAACCTTCCATTTCTGAGTGGTTCTCTCAGCTATTGTAGTGACTACACAAGGAACTCTGAATGGCTGAGGTGTCACCATCCTCCTGTCTAATAAAAGAGTAATATGCAAATTGACCACACCTCTGCCACGCCCACCGGCCAATCAGGAATGACTATGCAAATAAACCCAATCAAGATGGCTGTAGCCACAGAGAGTAGGAGAGAGGCTTGGGTTTCCTCAGCAATGGAGGAAGCCAAGCTTTCTGCCTGCCCTTGCTGGCTCAGACCTCCGCTTAAGGCTACAAAGTTTCAATTATAGAATCCCAACAGAAATGGCAGCAGCCACAGAGCTAGCAGAAGGCTTGGCTCTGCTCCAGGCTACAAAGTTTCAATTGTAGAAGATACATAAATCCCAGATACCAGGGCCTCCCCTTGGGTCGCTGCGGGGCGTAGCCGGCCTGCAAACCACCACATGCCTCTCGCCCAGGCCACCCCATGCCCCAAGAGAACCCCTACCCTGTTCTGAGACACCCTTCAGGGCAAACCAGCTGGCCCCCACCTGTGTAGCAGGCCTCTATCCTATCTAGCAAAAGAGTAATATGCAGCCAAAACCGGTTTGGCTCAGTTGATAGAGTGTCGGCCTGTGGACAGAAAGGTCCCGGGTTCGATTCTGGTCAAGGGCATGTACCTTGGTTTCAGGAACACTCCAGTAGGGACTGTGCAGGAGGCAGCTGATCAATGTTTCTCTCTCATCGATGTTTCTGGCTTTCTATCCCTCTCCCTTCCTCTCTCTAGAAAATCAATAAATATTTTTTTTAAAAAAGAGTAATATGCAGATTGACCATCACTCCAACACACAAGATGGCTGCCCTCATGTGGTCAAAGATCCTGCTCCCATGTGGACACAAGATGGCCAGCAGGGAGGGTAGTTGGGAGGGACCAGGCCTTCAAGGTAGGGCAGTTGGGGGCGATCAAGCCTGCAGGGGAGGCCAGTTGGTGACCAGACCAGCAGAGGAGGGAAGTTGGGGGTGACAGGGCCTGCAGGGAAGGGCAG
The DNA here is from genome assembly GCA_027563665.1 of Antrozous pallidus. Lineage (NCBI taxonomy): Eukaryota > Metazoa > Chordata > Mammalia > Chiroptera > Vespertilionidae > Antrozous > Antrozous pallidus. The sequence goes on from CM050523.1 coordinate 29,650,754, forward strand.
TTGTGGGGGACCCAGGCCTGCAGGGGAGGGCAGTTAGGGGAATGAAGTCTAGAAGTCAGTGCAGAGAGTGCTCTGGGGATGTGTTCTGTGATTCTGCTGGCATGAACTGAATGGTGTTTTGTCCCTCCAGGCAAACATCCTGAGAAGCTTGGAGGCTCAGCTGAGAGTTTGATCCCAGGCTTTCAATCAACCCAAAGTGATGCCTTTGCCACTCCTTCATTTTCTGCTGGAAATGGTTAGTATGGCAACGCCTGAAACACAAACTTACTCTTGTTACCTTCACACTGTTTTCCACTTCACAGATAATTCTAGCATACCAATGAGCCCAAAATCCTGTTGGTAACTTAATATTTTCCCTTATTCCAAAGACTTCCAATAAAAAAGATAGGAATAAAGAAAGGTGTAGAGTCACTTTCAATTAAAATGACAGGATGATCTGGGGTAATATATAGGATTTGTTCTGTCTAGTCCATGGACATGTTTTAAGCAAATATTCCTAAATTTGAGGAATATCACACTGAGACTCTGCTAAGCTGTGTATTTTTTGTTTGTTTGTTTTGTTAATCCTCACCCAAGGATATTTTTTTTTCCATTGCTTTTCAGAGAGAGTGTGGAAGGGAAGTGGGGAGGGGGAGAGATAGAGGGAAAGAGAGAAACACTGATGTGAGCAGGTATGTGTCCGTGACCTGGAATCGAACCTGCGACACTTTGGTGCTGTGTCCATTAAGTCAAACTGGTTGGGGTGAATTTTCCTCTTTATTAATAAAAATTATACATATTTTTAAATGTAAAAGTTAGTAATTTATTGAAAAGTATGGAAAAGAATATTAAAAGCTTCATGATTTCACTACTGAGCAATTAGCACAGGGATATTATTTTGATATCTATTGGTGGCATTTAACTTTTAAGGTCACAATTATCTTTGTGAATCTAATGAACCTTATAGATTTTCTCCCTCATGAATAAACAAGTGACCATAATTTTGTATAGTTTTAGACCTCAGATTAATAATCTCTATACATCTTTATAATCATATTTTAAAACCTATTTCACTTAATAAATCTGGCATGTTTCCCCCATATTATTAAAGAAGCTTCTGAAATATAACTTTAAAAATACCTGCATTAAATGCCTTTATATGGATATATCTTAATGTATTTAACTAAATCTCTCTCTCTTTTTTCTTTTATTTGTTAATTCTCACCCGAGGATATTTTTTCCATTGATTTTTAGAGGGAGTGGAAGGGAGGGAAGGAAGGAAAGAGGGAGAAACAGCCATGTGAAGGAGACACACTGATTAGTTGCCTCCTGTATGGGCCCCAATTGGGTCTGGGGATCGAACTTGCAACCTACATGCCCTTGACCAGGAATCGAACCCACGACCCTTCACTGTGCAGGCCAACCCTCCAACCACTGAGTCATACCCGGCTGGGCATCACAAACTGAATATTAAAATGCATCGTAAAAAATGGTAACGTAGAAACAAGGAAACCTGGGTTCTAATCCTAGGTCTGCTGGTGCACCTCTGGCTAATCTCTTAACTTCTGGGCTCTATTTCCTTTTCTGAAAAATAAGAAAATTGTGCTAGAAAATCCTAAGATATCTTCAAACTCTGATATCCCATAGGGTGCATAGATTTCTGTAAATCTGTAAGTTTGTCAAATATAGAATGAATGCCAATAGTATGTAAGATGTAGTGTAGAGATTAGGGGTTGTCTAACCTTGCAGGAGGCAAGAAGTCTGTCTCCTCCTGTCTTTCTGCCTAGCACTATATTAGACATTTGATGATACAATAACCTCAAGAGGGTAATGGTTACATAGGAAGCATACACACACACACACACACACACACACACACACACAGAATAGATAATGTTTGTTTACATGCCAAAGAGTGCAATAGGGACATTAATTGGTGTACCAATTTGAAAAAGATCACTGGGTTTCCATGAAAGGAAAAGTGGAATTTCATATGTATGAATATCCTCATTTTGTCATTAATTACATCTTAGAGTATGTTGCAAGGACCAGATTATATATTTCATACATACTTTGCTGTTTTATATCCACTGTATTATATCCACTTACCCTTTTTATTCTACCTCTGAGTTTAGACTTGTTCTCTAATTTAAGCTGTTGGGTTAATAGATAGTAAATTCATCTAGATTTACTTGATATTTTCTGCTTTTCTCTTTTCTCTCTCTCCTTGACCCTTCCTTCCCCTCCAACCAACTCCAGCTGAAAAAAGGAAGGGTGGGCAGACTGTGGATTCTAGCCTCCCACTACTAAGCGTATCTGATCCTTTCATTCCTCTTCAAGTACCTGATGCACCAGGTAGGTAAATAGAACTCTTCTGAGGTTAACCAGCTTGATTCTTATCCCCAGAGTCTCTTGAGAGTTGGTTTTAAACACTCCATGAACAGGATCTGAATTCCATATTAGTCCAATAATGATAATAACAATATGGGGGAATGCCTATAAGCATGTGATAAAAGGAACAAAATGTGAATAGTGGTTATAGTATGATGAATAGATAATGGGTGACTTATTTCTTGTCCAGTTGCTATTTTCCTGTAATACACTTTCATTTTATAATATGAAAATGCACAATGAAAGTTGATAGGAAATGTGAGTCAGGAAACCTGAGTTTCCTTTCTAGCTGTTCCACTACCTGAAAACCTTTGGGCTTGACTCTTCATCAGTAGAGTAAATGGACTGCATGGATTTGACTATCCCTTTAAATCTACTGTAGCCTGATTTTTAAATGAGCAGTGCAAAAAAGAAAGAAATGGTTAGTGTGTTCTGATTGAAACAGCTTTTGAAACATAATTTGCAGTTTCTGAATGCCAAAGATTTATTTCCTGCTCTCCTCCCCATCCTTTTGGAGAAGCGTGATGTGAGGAACAGAAGCTGCTTTTTCTCATCTCTATCGGTGTCTTTGAAAAAGCAAATAGATCCAGCTCCTTCGAAGCATTTGGTGGTCGTTTTGCTTCTGATAGTTTTCCTTTTCTCCAGTTTTTCCTTGCTGATTCTTGGTCTTAAACTGATAGGATCTGGCTGGTTTTTCTTTCCCCCTAAATGTTAAAGGTACTTGATTGATTGCCTCAAGATTGGAAGTGATTGTGATATTCATATCCTCTCTCTACTAAGACAGACTGTAGCTAGGGCACCAAGATAGTTTTTATTTCTTGAGGCAATTTGTGGACCCTTTGAAAAGGAAGCAAAAACTTGCCTTGATCAGGTATTATTGTGTAACATTATAGCTTGCTAGACCTCGATGGTGGATGTAGGTAAAAAATATCTAAAAGCACTGAGGAATGATTCAGTAAAGGGTAGTTAAAGAGAAGAAAGTAATCAGATCTCCAGGCTATTTCAAGCAGAAGGCTGGAGAGGGATGGACTATAAACTCAAGCTGAGTTCCACTGACCTCTTTTTCCTCCATGTTGTAGCAGTTATAGGACCAGACAAGAAAAATGGATTATTACAGGATTCTTCCTTTGACACCCCTCAGGGTCTTGCATTGCTCTGACCTAGACGGCCCATAGCTGCGTATGTTGAAAGGGTGGCGTGGCCTCTTGGCACAAGCCAGAGGATGAAGCCCACGAGCAAGTAGCTGTGCTCTGCAGCTGCCCAGTAGCCCTGTGGCTTAAGGGTGAGGGGCCAAGCACATGCACCAGGTGACTTAGGATGTCAACTTCAGGTTATAGAGATAATATATTTTGAAGGTGTGAAGATGAGCCAGGGGGCCATGAGGACCAGCAGGCTGCCATGCTAACTTTCCTTATTGTTATCTTTCCTGTCTTCTGGCCTTCTAGATTTCTCTCATTCTGGAAGATTCCTGCTAAAGTGTTAATGGTATATACTTTAATACCAATTAAGCCATGACTCCTCTTGGGTTTTAATGGAAAATCTGTTAAAATTGAACATTCTAATAGAGAATTCAAGTATGTTTTGTTTCCTGATCCATCAGACCAAACTTGTGTGTTGAAAACATAAAGCAACATATCAGTGTTTTGTATTCCAAGGAATTCTCATATCACTGAGCATAAAAATCCAGACTTATTGCCAGGACCTACAAGGCCCTAACTGATCTGGGCCTTGGCTACTTCTGCAACCTGAGCTCGTAGCTTCTTCTCCTCATTCTTTAATAGGATAAACTTGTTCCCACCAGAGGGCCTTTGCACTTGCTGGTACTCTACCTGAAAAGCTTTTCCTCCAGCTCTGTTTCTTCTTGTCATTGGACCTTTAGGTCTCAGTTTAAATATTCTCTTCTCAGAAAGGTGCAGTGTGGTCCCACGGGCACTTAGTCACATGTCCTGGCTTTTTTCTTCATAGTATTTATCGTTGTCTTTTTTCACTTGTTTATTGTCTGATTCTGTTCGCCAACATGTCAGTGTCCTGAGGGAGGGACTTTGCCATCTTCATTCATCACTGTGTTGCCAGTGTTGAGAATGCTGCCAGGGAAAGTCAGCACTCGACAAATATTTACAGACTGGGTGAATAAATGAAGTAAAACCTGAGGCTGAAAGGCTTCTGGTGGCCCCATTACTCTCCATTTCTGTCCCAACTCCCAAACACCAGGTTACTGGCTTCATAGACTTCCATCTTTGCCTCTGCCAAGCCCCAGCCAGGCTCCACCCATTCTTTGAGGGCGTATAAATGAAGGCACAGTCCACAGTGTCAGGAGGCTGCCAGATCCCAGGGTCAGCCTGATGGCGAGGCTCAGCAGATCGTTCAGCTCCAGTCGTTCATGGCACACTCCAGAATTTGATCTGAGTGTGGTTATGTGTTTATAATTGTTTCTTTTCATGTTCAACCCATAGCACCATTCAGTTATATAGTTTCTTATCCAAGACCCCTATATCCTTCCTTAGGGACTTGAAATGTCTGAGTGAGGAAAATGCTCAGAGTTTAGGGTATCCGGTACCTCCACAAACCACAGGTATGTCTTCCCACCTCCTGTCCCCCGCCAAACAGCCAGTCTGTCACTACATTCAGCTCACTGTGGGCACCAGTCAGGTTTTCTGGTACGTTTGTTTTGTTTTACATACTTGTTTAACTTCCATACTCAACCTTCTTGAGGATAAGAATCATAAAATCTTACTCTCCTGACAAATGCATGTATTTTGATGTCTTAGCATTTCTTTTTATGCTTTAAAAAAAATTATCACATATAATTTCCTTTGATCCTACAAATAACACTGAATGGTAAGTATGTCGAGGAATCTCATTTTCCAGGGGAATGAAGTGAAGCCTCAGTGCTATTGGGTCTGTGCTGTTCCACACACTCCTCTTTGTGGCCTGTCTCCTATGCAAGATCCCCCAGCAGTGTGTCGGAAACATAAAGCAACATATCAGTGTTCCTTTGTCTTTGGGGCAGTTCTGAGATCAATAAAGCCTTTGGTTAGAAAGCTAAATATAAGGTTGGGGAATATAAAAATGGTTTTGAACTTTTAAGACCGAGGGTCTAGCCACTTAAAAGCTGGGTGATTTTGGTCAAATCATTTAAACTGTGTTCTCAAAATTGACAATATTAACACTTAACTTAATGGAGTGGCTCATGATGTGCAGATGAAGCTATGTATTTGAAATCATTTTGTAAACTTTAAATTAGTATAAGGATAGGAAATGCTGTAACAACTTTGATCCAAGATCTTTATTTCCAGTGGGGCAGTCCTAGTAATCTTAATGTCTTAGTGATATTTTTCTCCCATAATAAATTAAACGTCCTCTAAGTTAAACCTTTGACCTTGGCACAGCTGAGAGCTGTTAGACTTCCCTGATAGAATGATTGTTAAAGTATGGGTGGAGGGTCCCTGGATTATTAGAGTTGTTTCATTTTTATTTTCCAAAGCATCATAAAAAAAATTTTTTTTTTAATCTAGTGTAAAAAATCACAGCTTGAGCATTTGTGTGCTCACAAAGCATTCTTCTCAGAACTCTTTGCCTGGCATTTTCCTCATTTCCAGCTTCTGTCATGGTTGATCATAGTATGTGTCTTTACTCTCTAAAGTTTATCTGCCTGCAAATTCAGTTCTCTAGAATGCACTTGGAATGAGGCATGGTTGTTGACTTTTGCTTCTAACCTGCAGCTGTTACAGATTTTAGTGTCTGCTTTCTCAGTGGTAGGAACTATTTAGAGTCCCTAGATGTTAAAAACAGCATCTCTCATCACAAGACTTACACCCAAATCAGAGACGATGTAAATTTCCAAAGCCACCAAGGTGTAGCAACCAAATCATTCTTTTCGATGGGGCTCTTACCAAGTCCTTTTGTGTTGGTAAGTTCATCCTGCTTTATTCCTCAAGCCTGGGAGTTGGAGTGGGCCTTGAACAAGCCCTTAATCTTATTGGCCTATAATAAACAGATATACCTACCCTCTCTTTTGATATATGTTTTAAATTTATATATTGACTTGAGAGAGAGAGAGAAACATCAATTTATTATTCCATTTATTTATGCATTCATTGGTGGTTTCTTGTTTATATTCTGACCAGGATTGAACCTGTAACTTTAGCCTATCAGGATGATTCTCTAACCAACTGAATTTCCCAGCTAGTGCTTCTTTCAATATTTAAGAGAGATCTCACAACTTGCAGTACCTTCCAGTCTCATGCTAGGAAATGGTTTTGATGATCTAAACTTAGATTGGTTTATGAAGGATTTATTACCTTCTTGCCTTGTAGTTGATTTTTTTTTGTAGTTGACATTTTTAATAACGAAGTCTTGAGAGGAGAGGTATAAGAGAAAACCTGAAATGGATTAATTCCTACCTCTAACTCTAGCAACTATTTCCTTCTCTCTTTCCCTAGTCTTCAATGCCACTTAAGTTTAAGAAAAGAAGAGAAGGTGCTTTGTCTTTCCCACCCCCTTAATTTCAGAGTATTAACAATCCTCTCCTTTAAGAGCACTCTCAGCTTCCATTTTCCATGTTAAGTAATTCTGTAGATACTGTTCTTGAAGAGTTCACCTTCTTAGTCTTTTAACCTTGATTTCATTGCTTCTCCAAGCTCCTAATCTGACTTATTTTTACTTGGGAACCCTAGAAACATGAGAAACAGCTGAGTATACAAAATGGGAATGTGATAGGAAAACACCACCAACAGAAGAATATGAGCAGACAATTCATAATATATATTACTAGTAAATACATTTTTCAGAAAGCTTATCATTCTGATAAATACAAGATAATCTAATTATAAAACAACTCCTGTAACCTCCCTATTTCCCCCCCATAGCTTGATGCCCTGCCCCCTCCTCTAGCTCTCTGCCTCCTGCTTGTAGTTTGCTGCCCCACCCTCCTGCAGATCTGTGATCCCATCGTTAAGTGGTTGGTGGTTATTAGCATATTCCTCTCTTATTATATAGGATGAGATGCTGCAACTTCCCCTGTCAAATTGGTAAAGATGAAAAAAAAAAAAACCGCCACCTCAGGCTTGGTGAAGGTATAAGGAAACAGACACACTCAGATCCTGCTAGTGGAAACATCAGTTAGTTCAGCTTTTGGGAGGATAGTTTGGCAGTTTACAACAAAAGCCTTTAAGAGTTAACTTTCTCTTTGACTTCATAATTCTTTTCTAAAAAATTATTCTTAAAAAAACATGAGTATGCTTAAATACTTATCAAATGATTAAAATTTATAAGGAATGATTAAAAGGGTATTCATTTAAACTTTTAAGGGTGTATTTTTCTCTAGAAATGAGATTTTGGTTCGTTCTTACTTTTATCCTTAGTTTATATGTATTTTCCAAAAATTTCACGATAAATATGTATTGATTTTATAATAAGGGATCAAACCATAAAAGCTCCCTTTTTTCAAATAAGGAGCAAGCTTAGGTAGTCCCCCACCTTCTTCTCCTCCTCTCCGGGCTGTGCCTGCCTGGGCTGTTTGCATGTTGAACAGAATGTTTAGTCAGCTCTGCATTTTCCAAACTTGCCACCTTGGGACCAGTCATTTTACCTCCTACCTATATTACCAAGGTGCCCTCGAGTGTCCGCCTCTGTAGTTATTACCAGTTCAGATCTCCAGTTTCATCTCTAAATAATCCATCTTCTAAGTACTTCCTGTTTAGTTTCTACTTCCTGCTTTTTTCTTTCATGTTGGATGGGACCTTTTAAGTTTATCTTCATTTTATCAGTAAGAAAACTTAGATCCAAAGTGTCATACAAACTTAGTGTAGAATCCAGGTCTTTTGCCTCCTCCTGACATTTCACATTATTCAAGGAATTCTGCTTATTCTAATCTCATAACAAGGTTTGAGGGTGAAAATGGAATTGCACCCATTTTCAATCTGTAACCTCAGGGCTTAGTGGTTTGGTGAGCCCTCATCTAATCCTAAAAGTTAATCTCCTTTTATGTACCAAGCACTTTAATTGATATACACAAGTGCGTGCGCTCGCGCGCACACACACACACACACACACACACACACACACACACACTAATTCTTATAAATACACCATTAATTTCTGACAACCTATTAAAGTAGTTTTTGTTCTCTTTCTACAAGTGAGAAAACTGATGCTTAGAAAAAATAGGTAACTAACTTAAATGATCAGAATCAGCCTCAGAACTGGACCATTCTCTTCTATCCAGAGTTGCCCACTACTTTTCACATAATGATGGTGTCAAGTACTTGTGATTCTAACACAGAAGAAATGTAAAATGTATCTTAAGAAGATTAAATCATTGCAAAGTGCAGTTAATAATTATTTCTGGGTTTTACTGATCTGTCATCTTGTATAATTGAGAATTGGAGTGTGAGTACGTACATTTCACTGTGAACTGTCCCAGAAGATGGGTTTTGCTTTTGTATCCAGAGAAGTCATTTTTCATGATTCATATAAAATTTTTAAAAGTCTCTGTTCATTACATACTAACAAGTCGTGATATGCCAATGTGAAACTTGAACAAGGTTTTGGATGTTAAAGAACTCTTCCAGCACAGTTTCCTAAATTCACCACCCTCTTCTCTGCACTGTTTTTTTTTCTACCCACCCATCCACCCCCATGATACATGCCTTAGAGTATTTTTATAAAACCTTCAGAGAGAGGACAGAATTCATAAAACGAAGGATATCAAGGCCAGTCCTTGAAGCCCTTGGGAGGACTCCAGGCTGTGATTTGTAGACTGTCAGCCTCCGATAGCCTTTCCTGTGCCTCCCTTTATATTCTGTCCTCAAGTTCTTCATTTACAGTGACCAAAAAAACCCCACAATGATAGCTTTAAATGTGATTTCTTCTAAGATAGCTCTACATTTTAAAACAACGGAAGCCTTATTTAAAGCAAAGGAATGAATCTCTAGTGCATAGAAGATCTGGGTCCTAGTCCCTACTGGCTATATGGCATCCTTACCACAAGCTCTTAAGCTAATTTTACCTTTCTGACGCTAGTTTCTTCATCTGCAAATGAGAAGGCTAGTAGTTGGATAAAATTTGAGGTTCCTTCCAGTGCCAACATGTCTTTTATAACTTGACCATTGTACATGGGACCCATGTCTGTGTGAAGATTTTTCCTCCTATGTTGATAGATATAAGCAGGCCCTGTTGGTAGCATGTGGAAGTCCAATCCAGCTCTACCATGTCTCGTCTATGACTTTGGGCAATTCATATATTCTCGCAGTCTCTGATCTCCATTGTCCTCAATTCTGTGTTATTTCCAAACCCAGGGTTTTATGCGAATGATAAATGAAAATGTCTGACATTAAACTCTACAAATATAAATGATGAATGTTGCTATAATGGTGCTTGGGGACCAGCCCTAAGAGCCTTTTCTTACTTTTGAGAGTACTAGGAATGAAAGAAGCTGGTTTTACACATGCCACCCACCTTCAGATGCTGTATCCTTACTCTCCTATTTTTTTGCCTGGTATTACTTTGTCCCCTCCCCCTCCCTACCATAGTTCCAGGATTTGAGTATTCCCATGCAGCAGTGATTACCTATGTGAGTAGCCTAGTAGAAAATCTTACCCCATCTCTACTTCATTTCACCTCAACACAACACATGTATGCACACATGTACTTTTTAATACTCTTACATGCTTCTTACTAATGGCTAATAAAATAATTAGATTCTTATTGAAGTACCTGACTATTTCCTGTTGATCCCCTATTGCTCCCACCTCCCCAGTGAAGCCGAAAGGTAGAGATGTGACAGAGAGTAGTAACCAGAGGGAACCAAGAACTGGATACAGAGTTAGAAGACACCTTGCCCAATTTCAGTGATCTTGTAAGGACTGCAGCACAGAGTGCTCCGGAAGGTTCCTGTAATGTTGGGGGCTTGGGGGAGACTTTGAGGAAATGACATTTAAGCAACCAATACAAAAAGTTGTGGGAAGGTTTCTCCATTTGACGGTTGAGGAGAGTGTCAGAAGTTTAAGGAACTACCCCTGGTCACAGTGAGTCCCTGTAAGAGGCTACAATTCAGACTCTGGAAGAATGCTAGTCTGCTATTTGGCACCAAGATAAACTGCTGTATGAAAAACAAGCAAGTAATTTTGGGTCTTTACTTTTTACCCATTGCTGTACAAAATAGTAAATATATGAGTGCTAAAAGTGAAAGAAACAATTGCTTTTTTTTTTTTTTTTTTTTTTTAAGTGAGAGAAGCTTTTGGGAGGAATAAAACAAAGCCAAAGTTCAGAATAAAAATTTAGACTTTTTGGGAAAACCTTATTGTCGCCAGTATGCTGAAAATTGTCAAAGATATTTTAACATCTTATAATAAAATGTCACATATAGTTTCAGATTAATGCTGATGTGATTATACTGTATAATTGGTACTTGGGTATTTTTCCCTGCTGTAGAGAAGCTTCTTTTTTACCTCCTTGCTTTCTTCAATATAAATTAGGTATACATGAGGAATGTAGCATGTTATCATTTAATTCAAAGATAGCTACATGCCATTTACTCCAAAAGTGGTAAATTGTTTTCACATATTAAAATGTCTTTTTCTGCAATGTGTTAATTATACCAAAGCACATGATCTTGTCAAGACACTAAAACTCATTATTTCATCTGTGTGTTTATAGATTATCTAACTTACAAGTCACCTAAAATTTGGTTTCTATCCCTTAATCAGTATCAACTTACCCTTTACTTATCTCAATTCCTGATGGCCTAAAAGAATACAGACTCATTAAAATGTTACATATACAGCCCTGGCCAGTGTGGCTCAGTTGGTTGGAGCATTGGCCCATGAATTGAAGGGTCATGGGTTCAATTCCAGGTCAGGGCACACATCCAGGCTGCAGTTCACTCCCAAGTCAGGCGCGTAAGGTACAGATCGATATTTCTCTCCCCCTCTCCCTTCTTTTCTCTCTCAAATCAATAAAACCATATCCTCAGTTGAGGATTTAAAGTTTTTTTAAGTTGTTTCTTTATCTCTAACAATTTAATTTTAGTTTTATCTTAATGGCATTTTATTTTGGTGATAGAAAAAAATTGTTGATAATTGGCTTTTAACTGGGCAAGTTATAGAATTTATGTGGCCTCAGTCTTATAAGCAAAAGGACATATGAGTTCTTAATTTCTTTCTTTCTACACAATTCTATGACTTACTTGTTTTAAGTTAATTCTCTAGTGTTAATAGGTTAAAGGTAAATGGATAGTTGTTGATGGATCAGGGTTAAAGGAATTATGAATCTTAGTGTGTATAGATTATCTCACATTAAGATACCAGGTGTGACAAATCTGGTGGCTTCTGTTATCCTTTTGTTTCTTAGTCACAAGGTATCAAAAGTAATAGCTTGTCACAGACTCTCAGTTGGCAGACAATAAATGATTGTTGACATTGACTTGGGCATGGTTTATTATATTCTCTTGGTAAGTTATAAACCATTTCTAAATGCAAGTGAAAAAAGAGAGAGAGATTCAAAACTGAGCCCAGGAAGGGAAATGAATACACAAAGACATATGCATTTATTTTTTAATAGCTAAAAACTAGAAACAACCAAACATCACCAACTATTAAATGAATCAACAAAATGTGCATTCATTCAGTAGAACACATCCAGCAATAGAACAGAACAAACTACTGATACATGCCACAATGTAGAGGAATCTCAAAAGCATTATGATAAATAATGAACACCAGACAGAAAAGACTGCATACATTATGGTTCCATTTATAGGAAATCCTAGGGGAAAAAAGAGGGAGGGAGGCAAAGCTATCAGGACAGAAGACAGATCAGCTGTCACCAGAATCAGGGTGAGAGGAAGACATTGATTAGAAAGGGGACACATGGGTACTTTCTGGGGTGGTGGAAATGTTTTCTACATCATTATTTCAGTGGTGCTTCTATGAATGTGGACATTTGTTAACATTCAGCAAATTATACACTTAAAGTTGATTACTTTTATTCGGTGTAAATTATACCTTAAATTAAAAACCTAGTTTTGAATGCCTCACAGAGTTGACTACTTCACTTAGGGAAATAATCATATTTTAAACTTTAAACTTTGAAAGCCTACTTTTAACAATATACTAACATGACTTTTATGATGAATCGATACAAAATGTTGACCCCTAAAATGTATTTGCATAGAAAATGGAAAATGATTAGCTTGCTTTAATATCTCATTGCATTTTACTTTCTCTTTACTTTTCTGCCCGACCTAGAAAAGCTAATTGAGGGACTCAAATCTCCTGACACTTCTCTTCTGCTCCCTGACCTCTTGCCTATGACAGATCCTTTTGGCAGCACTTCCGATGCTGTAATTGGTAAAGTTGTCATCTTCTCTTTCTCCAGTAATGCATGATGTGTGTATCTACTTCAAGAATATCTAACTGGTTAACAGATCCCCAGTGAATAGCCCTGGTGAGGAATGAAAATGCCACCAAGCCTTCTGCTGTTGGATGAGGCCTTGTGCTAACCCAGAAGCCAAGGCTACTTAATCTCCTTTCTTAGCAGCTCAAGTCAAGTGTTTTCTCTGTCTTCTAGCTGCACAACACTGTTATTTTTGCCTTGTTTTGATATCCTGAGATTTCTAGAGTGATGTCTTATGAGTGAGGAAGAATGTGGGAAAATTCACACTTAGTTACAAAAGCTTCACGGAAAAAGTTGGTTTTGAGCTAGACCCTAGCTTTAGCAGAGTCTTCTTTAGAAGGCCTCTCTACATGCCAACTGTTAGTAACTGACACAACACATGCCTGGTGATGAAGTCTCAGGAGTAGAAACTGGGGAGGAGGCTTGATCTGCTTGTCTTTACATTTCTCTGTGCACCAATAACAGGGCAGGCAAGACCTACAAAATGCCCAGGACCCCTATACTCCAATGATGCAAAGTCCTAGAACTCAGGCCACGACCGTACGGAGAGATGGGCCTCTAGCTGGGGGATGTCTAACAGTGCAGAATATCTCCACACTGCATCATGGGATGGGATTAAAGATGGACTAGTGGCCTCTGTAAGGCACAGAGGATGTGAAAGGCTCTCACATTTATTCCTTGAGAAAAGCAAAATTACCAAAAGATATTAAGGTGCCTTTCAGTCTGTTTTCTGACGTGGAAGAGATCTCGTGGATGGCTCTTATTCTGTATTTATCTATAAAAACTGAGAATCACCGAGACTGGCCACGGTGGTTAACTTTGCACAGACTTGCTCAATTAGTGAAGCCCAGATACTCAAAGCAGCAAAAATAAAGTAACTTCTGTGCTTTCCACCTCTCCTGACACTAGCATTTTAGAAACCTGTAGGAAAAAGCCTTGACAGAATTGTCCAAAGAACATCTGATTGCCTTTCCCTTACCCATTATTCTCCTTTTTTAATGCTTGTTACAAAAGAAAAAGCTGATGTTGCTGTTGAGAGCCTCATACCAGGACTGGAGCCCCCAGTGCCCCAGCGCCTCCCATCTCAGACGGAGTCTGTGACCTCGAACCGCACAGGTCAGTCAGGAGTCTCTGCAGCGGCAGGGATTGCTTGATGTGGTGAGCTCTCAGAGCAGTCTTTCCACCCGACAGATGGTCCTGGGCTTATTTTGCAGCCTAGTTAGTTCCTCCCGGAAGGGATGCCCTGCACTGTTATAGTCCCAGCTTCTAGATGTTGAGTGATGTGTTTCCTCACCAAAAAAGCAGATGATGTTTTTGGAGTTCTTTGTAGAGTGATCCTTGGGCTTTCTCTGATTATAGTCTATCTTTATTCAGGGTTTTTCCACTGGTGGCAGATTCCTTCCACCTTCTTAATTAAAGAACTCTACTGAGCTGTAAGGATGCCTTAACTCCTCCAGGTTACTGAGTAGTCTCTCCAGTGGCATCCATGGAGCTCATGTTCTGGATGTTGACACCCTGTTCCTAGCATAGTGCTTTAATCAGATAGGTGATTTGCTATTAAATTGTAGGCAAAGTTCAAATCTTCACTGTTTCCAGCATTTCACCCTAATTTTTCCAAGTTCACTCTAGGTAGACTTCCTTAACTGCCCATAAATATAAATTTGGTAACCTTCCTTTTTTTGAGTCCATAATTACCTTGATAAAAATGTCTGATCCTAACTAGGAATAGAAGCAATTAGAAGTCTAGGAAGTATGAAAATTAACTCACCAGGTTAAAATAATAGGGTTTCCTTTCCTTGTGCTTATTTGGCTATTTTTTTTCTAGAACACTTTTCAGAAAATAATTCATGTGTTAAAATACTTGGACTCTGAATTTTGTCTTTTTTCTGTTCTTTATCTAGAAGCAAAATTATGTATTCAAAGGAGCAATTCAAATTTAAAGAGTACTATTAGTAAGGGGCAAGGTCATTCTATTTTGAATAGAAATCTGCGGTCTGGAAAGAACTGTTTAATCATGTCATATTACACTAATAATAAGCCAGAGACAACCCCCTTTTAGTCAAATTGGTCACCTCATTCTATAGTGATTTCATTTCCATGAATGTTTAGGGGAAGTTTAAGTAAATTCTTTAGTTGAAAAGTTCTTTTTCCCAAATGGCATTTGCTGAAAACTGAGCTGCTAAAGTTTTATTGGCATCCAAATCACATATTTGCTTATCTAACCCCTGAGCAAAAAATTCTTCCATCCTGTCTAATACTATCTAATAAAAGAGTAATATGCAAATTTGACTGTACCTTCGCCACATCCACAAGCCATGCCCACCAGCCAATCAGGAGCAGATTATGTAAATAAACCCCAACCAAGATGGCTGCCGCCACTGAGAGCAGGAGGAAGGCTTGAGTTTTCCCGGCAACAGAGGAAGCCAAGCTTTCCACCTGCCATTGCGGGCCTAGGCCTCCACTCAATGTTATAACATTTTAATTATAAAAGATACAGAAATGGCGGCAGCCACTGAGCTGGAGAGAACAGAGGCTTGGGTTTCCCTGGCAACGGAAGAAGCCAAGCTTTCAGCCTGCCTTTGCCAGCCCAGGCCTCCACTCTAGGCTACAAAGTTTCAAACAGAAATGGCTGCCACCATGGAGCAGAGCAAGCAGAAGGCTTGGCTCTGCTCTAGGCTACAAAGTTTCAGTTGTAGACATAGATTAATCCCAGATACCAGGGCCTCCACTTGGGTTGCTGGGGGGCATGGCCAGCCTGCAAACCTCCACAGGCCCCTCTCCCAGGCTGCCCTTCACCCCAAGGGAACCCCCACCCTGATCTAGGACACTCTTCAGGGCAAACCAGCTGGCTCCCACCCATGCACCAGGCCTTTATCCTATCTAATAAAAGAGTAATTTGCAGATTGACCATCACTCCAACCACAAGATGGCTTCCCCCATGTGGTCAAAGATCCTGCCCCCATGTGGACACAAGATGGCCACCACAAGTGGCCAGCAGGGGAGGGCCGTTGGGAGGTTCCAGGCCTTGCAAGGAAGGGCAGTTGGGGGTGATCAAACCTGCAGGGGAGGGTAGTTAGGGGTGACCAGGCTGGCAGAGGAGGGAAGTTGGGGGCAAACAGGCTGGCAGTGGAGAGTTAGACATCAATTAGGCTGGCAGGGTAGTGGTTAGTGGGTGATCAGGCTGGCAAGCAGGTGAGCAATTTGGAGCCAGCAGTTCTGGATTGTGTAGGATCGGGCCTAAACAGGCAGTCAGACATCCTTCGAGGGCTCCCAGGTTGGAGAGGGTGCAGGCTGGGCTAAGGGACATCCCCCGCCCTCTGTGCACGAATTTTGTGCACCGGGCCTCTAGTATTTATATATTAAGGTTAAGAGGAATACATGTTTCTGTAGATGAAATTCAGAGTGTTTAACATGTTTCTTTTGGTTCTCTTTCTCCTGCCCTGGCTTGTTTGTATGACATGTAAATACAATAACTTAAAGGCTAAGGTCTAATCTTGTGATATTGTTGTATGTGCCATTTAATGCCCTCACTGACCTGGGATGCTGTTAATCTGGACTCAGATTCTCTCACTGGGGAAGATTCCCTGATCGATTGCTCTCTGCTTTCTAACCCTACTACTGACCTTCTGGAAGAGTTTGCCCCCATAGCGATCTCTGCTCCAGCCCAAAAAGGTAAATGCTTTCTTCTTCTTGGGCCCACAGGTGTCCGTAGAGGAGAAGTAAACATCTGAATTTTTCTCTTACCAAAAGTCTTTGCTAGTGAAGTGTTTTAACCACCTCCTTATGTGCAAAACATCAGTATTCTCAGCCACTGTGTTATGGTTCCACTCAGAAAGAATATTTAATAAGGCTTAGACAACAGATTGGTGGAGGTCCGAGCTATGTATCTTTGAAATCAATTCAAGTAGATGGTTGAGTTTATTAACCACAGACTATAATTATTAGTATTGTACTTGTTGGCTTTAGAACTTAAAAATGTTTCATCAAATATGGTGTAACATTTTGGATACTGATAAGTAGGCGTCAATCCTCAAAAATTGAATTTGTGAAAGTTTTGAATTTAAGTTAACATTTGAGTTACAAGATTTCTCTTTTTAATCTACCATTTTCACTTCTTAGTCTTAAGTTAATACTGGTTTTTAATTCTGCTGGACAGGAGTAGCTTGCATTGAGTTCTGTTCTGTGAGTAGTTAGTGAAAGTGATAGGCACAATGCCTGGCTTACTGTACACAGGCATTCACTAAACTTCTTTTTGTGCTTGAATAGTGAATGTGATGTTCTAGAAGGAGCAAATGCATAGAAAAGGAACAGTTTAGAAGTCCTTCTGAAAAAAATTCAAAAAGGAAGCTTTCCCAAGTTGACTGAAAACATAATTAGCCTGTGGTTTGCAGTGGTAATAGCTGAGCTTTTGTTTTTACCCTTTATAGCATTCAA
This sequence comes from Antrozous pallidus, assembly GCA_027563665.1. NCBI lineage: Eukaryota > Metazoa > Chordata > Mammalia > Chiroptera > Vespertilionidae > Antrozous > Antrozous pallidus. Next base: position 29,667,953 of record CM050523.1, read on the forward strand.
ATGATTATGTTTTTATAGAACATGTAGAAAGAAGTTACCTGTTAACCAAGTATGTCTGACAGGAGTGTGTCAGCGGCAATGTGTAATTACAGAGGAGCAGTACTTGCAAAATAGGCGCTTAGCTAGCACTTGCTGGTAGGAGAGCCTTAATTAGGAGGGAGAAGAATATTCTAACAAGCTTCTGCTGGGAATCTCAGGGCATGTGATCTTGTGCCCCAACACTCCCTGAGGCCTCAGAGGAATATGAAAGTCTCTTTTCAAAAAAGGGTAGTGAGTCCTCTCAGAAGCACTTGTTTGCATTGTACATAGCAGTTGCTTTGTAAGGAGAAACTACCCCAACCCATGTTTTTTAGTTTTTCAGATATTGCTAGTCAGGCCTCTATTTGTTCAATAAAGAAAGTAAGTGGCTAGTCTCTGTGCTTTTGTGAATTACTCACAGTGAAGAAATACCTCACAGTAACGGTCTTATAATAGCAGAGAGAATTCATCTTATAACCCTTCTCCCTCATCATTTATGTCTTAATTATGGCCATATTAAGTCTTAACATGGCCAGAGCTAAAATCTTTTCTTCTGTTTACCTAAAATTTCCAATTTTGCTACTTTATTTCAACTCAGGAAAATAAGCATTTTTATCTTTAAAAACTGCATTGAATGAACAGTTGGGAACTCTGTGCCTCTTACATGTTTTCTCGTTTGCTAATCTCTGCTTCTGTTGTTTCTGCTTGTGTACTTGCATTCTGTATTAAGCTGCAGAAGATAGTAATCTCATCTCAGGTTTTGATGTCCCTGAGGGCTCGGACAAGGTGGCAGAAGATGAGTTTGACCCTATTCCTGTATTGATAACCAAAAACCCACAAGGTAAGAAAGAGAGGTTTGGGAAAAGAGCTTGACATCAGCTCTCTACAAAATAGTGATATGCCTTATTTACAAGGGGGGGGAAAAAGAGCAACATTTAATGAAGGATATTGGGGATAATGACAATCATTGTGGGCTGGACCAGTACAGTTAGGTAAAGATACAGATACAAATAGAGGTACTGATAGAGGTATCTTAAAGCCTGATCACATGTTTCTTTAGAGAGAAGAAAAATATTCAATAGTTTGACCAAAAGTTGCTTTTTCAAAGCATCAAGCCAAAAATAAGTGATCTTTCAGTCAGTGGAAACCTGAAGGCATACATCAGAAAAAGCACCAAATTTTTTTTTTAATCATGATTAGAACAATTTATAATACTTATTCTTCCCAAAGAGATTAACAATGGTGCTTTGATATAATTTGCATCTTTTCGATGTTTGTGCAACATACTTTTTCCTCTTTGATGGAGTCAAATCATTTGAACATGCCACAAAACATACATATTTTTAAAGCATGTTTTTATTGCAGTGGTCTTAATAACTGTTTTCTCCCCAAAGCAAGATTACTGATTTTTTACTCTACCAGGGAGATGATGCTATGTAGTCAAGAAGTTAGTATGTAGCTAGCAGTTCTCAGGCAAAATGTATGTATTCATTAGAAAAGTGTCCCGCTTATAGGATGGTGTGCACACAGTGCCTGCACCTGTTATGGGAGGTGGCAGATACCTAATTTATATGTTTAGAAATCAACATGTAAGAGTTTGCAAATGTAAATTGTTGCTTCTGTAGGGTTTGGTTTTAGTTTGGGTTTTCTCCTTTGCTTGCTCTGCACATCTAACCCTTAACCCTCTTTTTTGTACTGAATTCCTATCTCTCCACTTCTAGGTGGGCACTCTAGAAACAGCAGTGGGAGCTCTGAGTCCAGTCTTCCCAACCTAGCCAGGTCTTTACTGCTGGTGGATCAGCTCATAGACCTGTAGCCGTGACCCAGTAGCAGATGCAGTTCTGTAACCTTCATACCGTAATAATACATTTTCATTACGGAATTATAAGAAAAACGATTTTTTAAAAAAAAAAATCTGCAAATAAGGGGCCCTCTAGGCCTTATCTCCTACCCCTTGCCTTCTCCTGTAGAAATGATAAGGAAAGAAAATCATTTTGGCCCTCCAGATATTTCTTGGCCAGTTCCTCCCTGATTGTTTGCTGTGTTTTCTCATTACCCTTCTTCAATAGCATTATCTTAAATCAAGCGCTAGATGCCATGAGCTTCACCTCAGACGGAATCAACTCCACCAAAAGCTTAACTGTAACTGAAACTAGTGAACTGACATCTTTGCCTCATTCTTGCTAGGAATGGCCTCTCAAATCAATCCTCCCGACCCGTCTCCTTTGGCCAGATGCTGATGAATGTGTTTCTCTGCTTTCGCTTTTTATCCTGCTGCATTATTATGAAGACCGGGCTTCTTCAGTTGGTCTTAACTCTAGGCAGTAGCCTGGAGACAGATGTGTGGTTTAAGAAAGGGTAAACTGACTGAAAAGACAAAGTGGGCCCAGCTCTAGCCAACCAACTTTGACCTTGTTTGATCATAGACTTAGCCAAGGGATTTTATACCCCATGCAACCTGTCCAGCATTCATCCAGCATTCTGGCTTCCATTGAACCGCAATTTCTCAGATCGGGAGATGTGACTGCAAGTACTTGAGATTCTTGGATAAATGTGTACATGATATAAATCCCAAATATTGCCATTCCTTTTCATGTTAACCATCCCAAGCCGGGATCTCAGAATTAGACCAAAACAAGACAATGGTGATAATATGATACCTTTTATTAGAAGACTTTTCATTGGGGGGGGGTGGCTGGGGGTGGGGAAGGAATTGTAGCAGAAACAGATGTATTTTTCTTGTGATTTTTATTTTGAATCAAATACTGTAAATTGTGTATAAATGAAGACGCTGAATAGTTCTGTTTCCACTTGGCGTTTCAAGTCTGATATCAGGTGTCTGTACAGGGTTTTTGATCTCTTTCCCTTGTATAACTTTACACTGCGATCCTACAGTGTAACATATGGAATCATTTTGAGTAGACTTGTGCGTTGCTATAAGCTTTCAGCAGGTCTTCTGTCTTTGTAGAATAAGCATGTCGTTTATTTGCAGATTAACAGAAATAAGTGTGCTGACAAGCTAGGCACAATTTGACTCTGGCTACTTACCTTCCTTTCTCTCTGATGTTTGATTGAAGGATGCAGCCAATGTTCAGTTGGTTTTACTTGGCTTCCTAGATTGAAAAATAAAACACAGCATAGTTCCTCACTAACCTTAGAATACTGTTCATAAAATAAATAAAGGACCTTGCACTGACACGACAACATGCCTCACACTCTGTATATGTCCTTACTGAGTTAAGTGTATTTTTTTCCTTACATGGAAAGCAGTTTTCTAGCAGTTACCCTTTTGAAAAGGTGGACACAGAGAACCCCACTGTGGTTCTCTTCCTTGAGTGCCATTGTCCATGATCTGAGGGAAACTAAACTCTTAGTTGGTCAGATTTGTACAAATAAAATTCCAAGTCTATTTGCTTGTTTCTGTACCTGGTACTTTTGTTTCTTCCTCACATTTGCACTTTAAGGGAGGGAAAAAGAAAATTGAACAGCAACAACAGTCTGCAAAACACTGCATGCACTTTGGAGGTCAAGCTTTGACCTCAGCAATGTGAGCGCAGCCTTTGAAAGGCATCAGAGAAAAAGTTTGAATCTTTCAGTCTTCCCTCTGACTTGAAACACTTCCCATGCCAACTGAAGCTACATGAGCTAAGTAAAGGCCTCTATGAGGATAATGGATCATTTCCAAATTGAGGAAGGCACAAGCCTTCCTGCTAAGGATTAAAAAAAAAAAGACATCCTTCACAAGCTCTTGCTGGTGGAATAGCAGTGGAAATGGGACTTGGCTTGCCCCTTTATGGACAGGAATATTATTGAAGTTAAAAATTGTATTCTTTTTCCTGGACATAGAAAAAAATGTATAAACTAATGAAGGAAATGTTTATTTTTAAAATAAGAATAATGTTTTATGCCTACGTTTCTCAATTTGTTTTTTTTTTCAAGCATATGTGTTAGAAATATAATGACATATTTAGTTTCTTAAACCATGGAATGTATACTTTAGAAATTAGGTGTCTCTAACTTGTTCCTTTCATGTATTACCCTAATTACATTGAGATATATTATCTAGTCATCTGGTTCAATAGAGATCGTTAATGAAAAGAGCAGACTAGAAGCCAGAGACTGGATGGAGGAAGCCCAAGGGGGATAATGACATGAAATTCTTTAGGAGTAGGGCCTCAGAGGGGAGAACTATGTTTCTGTGAAGGAATACAGTGAGTGAGCCATTAAATGGGGCCTTTTGATATATAGATATAAGCTAAAAGGCTTTATTTGAGATGAGTGTAGTGTGCTGATAATTCATAGACTTAAAGAGCTATAAAAGGGACCTTAGAGATCATCGTCTAGTCCACCCACTTCATTTTACAAGTGTAGGATCTGAGGCAGGGTAGTGGGAGAAGAGGCCTGGACAGGACAGAGCACCTGGAATCTCTTGATCTTTGCCAGTCACTGTCTGAGTTACCTTCAGCAGGAACTTTTCAGAGCTGCTGTCCTTGTTTAGACAATGATGGGTTTGGACTTCATGGTCTCTAAGGTTATAGAATTCTAGGGCTCTAAGAATATATTATTATGCTTTGGGAGGACTATGAAGGATTTGTATATCCTGATGTTCTTCAGTTATCTAATGTAGTTCTTATGGTAGCAGAGTTTACCTTTTAGAATTATAATGGGTTTTACTAAAGCTGTGTTGCTCTTTTTTGGTTACCTGAATTAAAAGCCTAAATTATGACAGAGTTTTGAGCATAGATGTTCCTTTTCTTAATATTACACATCCCCACGCATGCACACTCCCACACACAGAGTACAACAAAACAGTATAAAATTTCATTTCTTTAAAAAATGCATATTCAATGATCTGCTATATAAAAATTGATAAATACTATAAGCATATGTGGTTTTTAATTAGATATCTTATTTTTAAATTTATTCTTTTTTATTTTTCAATTATAGTTTATATTCAGTTCTGTATTAGTTTCAGGTGTACATCATAGTGATTAGAAAATCATATAAGCATATGTTTCTGATTTGTGCAAGAGTAGAAAATCTCAAATTATTATTTTTCCCCTTTAGAGCATTCTAATAACTAGATTGCCAAATTCAACTCCCAATGTTTTTAAAAACATATCACAAGAGGTACGGCTTAAGTGGACTCTTATAAATATGATTAAAGTTCATGATTACTTTAGCAGACATATCAGAATTTTGACATCTAATTGAGTGTTATTTCTTGGTTTTAGTTGGGAGCTAGTACTTATCCTAATCATTTAAGTTATTTTTGAAACTGCTCTCCTTAGAAATAATATCAAGTAAGGTAATAAGGTATAAGAAAATCAGTTGTTATTTCCTAATTGGTATCACTTTCAGCACCTGAAAATATGTTGTCTTTCTTATTCTATTATTTATACCACTGTTGGTTCTGAGTGACATTTAGCTGTTTCCAAAGGCAAAATCACCACCTAAGATCAAGAGTAGTTGGTATTAAAGATAGTAAAGACTATAATCCACAGAACATTTCCAGAGAGAACCTTATAACGTTAAAGGGACAATGATCTTTCTTAACTTCCTTAATATTCTGAATAAGTGAATGACTGATTTGGCCTGTCTTTAGTGTGGTTTAGAAAATTGGAAGATACATATTTAAAAATACCTCTAAAATAGGTTGTCACATTGTTCAATGTCATTTGATAATGGACTTGCCACTTCTTAAATTCTAATTATAAAACTTGGATTGCTAATAATTATAGGGAAATAAACAAAAAAAGAATCTGTTTTTCTCAAGATGAAATGTTAATTTTGTTTATAATACTTTTTTCCCCACTCTCCTGACCAATAATTGATCATTTTGATTTAAATCAGCCCAATCTTCTCCCAGATCAGAAACAGTTTTGCTTTTAGTAGTGCTGTGGTAAGAAGGGGACTCTAGGGGTTGACCTCAACCCAGAGGTATGAAGATAATAACTTGACCAGCCCAGCACACTGTAGATACCTTGAGCCAAAATAAAGTTTCCATGATGAAGTTTGTGAGCTCCCTGAGTCTTTAACTTTCTTGGTTTATAAGACCATTCAAATACTGAATGGTCTTAGCCACTAACTTATAGTTTGAAGATAAAAATGACAGGGTAACCTCATTAGAAAATAAATAAATAAGTACGATTGTCCAAAATACTGAATTAGCAAATTAGAGGCTGCCAAGCAGAACAGAGAAATTATCACATGAATGTTTAGAATGGAATATTTACTGAAATACTTCAGATATAATAAAGCTATCTTTGATTCCTCTTTAGAGACTATACATTTATGAGCAGTTAGCCTTTTCCTTGTCCATGCTAGTAATGTTCCTGGATGTGCTTGGGTTTTTTGAGTCAAAATGAATCCTGAATGGCTTCCATTTCAGATAATCTGTAACAAGATACCATTTTGTTTCTCCTTGGTGTCCCTTTCACTGAGGTGGAAGAGGGAGATGTTTTGGGTAATGCAAAGTTACCAAATAGAGGTAGTTGCTAGAATGGAAGACACTTTCTTGGTTCCCACTTTGATGTAGTATCTGAAAGTACTCTTTTCCTGCCAGTACTCTCTGCCCTATTGCACACCCCTCCTCACATCAATGTATATTTACCACAGGTCATTATCCTGCTCTCCCAAGAAGACAGAGCAAACAGAGGTACATGAAGCTATCTTATGCAGTAAAAATGTGAAATTTGAACATTGCTACGCAAGTATTATATAAAAACAAGTCTGTAAACAAATTTCTTATGTAAACATTCAGGGGAATAAAGATTTTTATCTGTTTAAACAGGAGCATTGATGTTTAGAGCTATAAACAACTTAAAGTAGCTGCTATTTTCCTGAGCTGAAAACCCACTTTTGCAAAAAGGTTTGAAACACATTGTTGATTGACAATAAGTACCTGTGCACAAGGGAAGTGTGGCCACGTATGAGAGACATGCTGAGGACATTTTAATGAGTTATGGCTACCCTGGCTTCCCCTTGTAGTCTGGGAGAATAAAACCACATGCACCTCCATTTGATATGATCAGACACAGGGTTGTAAAATGGAGTACAGATTTGCAGCTGTCCTCCCCTAATTTCATCTTTAATATACCCAGGCCAATTTAATTAAACATATTATGTTGGCAATAGCAGTTTTATGCCCAGGGAGAAATCTCTCCCATTTAATTGCTCCATTGGCTTGAGAAGTACAGCATCGCTAGCCAGTATTGGCTCCCAGCAAATCCCTTATTCCCCAGTCGTGGGTTTTAATGCAACTACACAGCATATGGTAAAACCAAATGCTTAATTTAATCATCTAAGCCAAAAGGTCATAGAAATTATTATAGAGGAAAGTAGAATTCTGGTTGTGCATGATGTATTGTATTAAGAAATAACCAGCCAGAAATTTAAGTCTTCACATTTTGATTTTTTAGAAAGCATGCTGATGACCTTCACTATGTCCACCTGATAAAATTTCCAGAATAAACCTTTCCCAAATCATTCAACACTTTTCATTGCTTTGGAAGTTAATAGAGAGTTAGTGAGGATAGTTACCAAGTCATCAAATATTTTTTGGGACTCATTTCCTACTCTCTGAAGCATGTGAGCTCTTACTGAAATCTGTATAATTTTGGAGCCTCAAATTAGATTAAAATGGAGTTTTGAAAAGTGCGCTTTACCTGGCATACAATCCTACATCCGAGCAAGACAAAGAAATGTTTTGACTTGTTGCTTAATTTAATGTCCTCAACCACAATAAAAAGAGACATGACCCAGTCTGGAGGACTTAGAACAAAATGCCCTACCTTATGTTTCTTGATAAGGAAGACCCTGTGCAGACTGTGTGGTCAGGTCCTGGCCTTAACTCCATCCCCCTCTCCCCTCCCCCACCAGAACAACTATCTTTATTGAGCTCTGAGGTTGTGGTCAAGGACATCTGCTATGCCTGCCATTAATTACCCAAGGAACTGGACCAAGGCATGATGTTAAATTACTATAAACCCTTCAATTGCTGCTAGGCAGACTACTTCACACATGTTTCCTGACAGTGGAAGACTATCTTCATACACAGACTGTTCACCCCGAAAACATTTGTTTTCCCCTACAAGAACACACTCATGTTCCAAAAAAAGACCTCTGACTCTCAACAAAACTCAACGTCTACCTTCTGTTTACAGTTATCTAGAACCTCTCCTCTTGACTACTCCGTTTCTTGTGCTGTCACCATCAAAATTCCCTGAGGGAATGTGGTTGTCTATGCTTTTCCATATCCACCAGCATTTCTTTGGTCTGCAAAGTGCCATCTTGGAGAATTGCAGTGGACGTTTGCTTTCTGCCTTAGTCACTCTGCCCCTCTACTAAAAAGAATGGACAGGTTGAGAGACTTGGCCTTCTCAGGAGAAACCTTTACATGTATCTTCCAATTCTGTAAGCAGATTCATGCTGAAAGAGATAAGTAGTCTGGTCTGCTTTGAAGGACAGGAGATCGATTTTCTCTTTGAGCTCTATGTTAAAATATCTTTGTGGCTATGTGTGTGAATTTTAAAAGCTGCTGGAACTTTTAAGTACAATTTTCCTATTGCTCATCTTGAAGGGTATAGAATATGCTCTAAGTTGGCAGGCTTCCATTTGACTTGACAAAGAACCCACTTTTTAACTGAAGTAATTTTGATAAATCTGGCATGTTCTATCTTGTCCAACCTGGATATGGCCTCCCCTAATTGGTACTTAGAGTTCTCAAAATGTAATCGAACACTGCAGGCATCCAAGGTGACCCACATTCTATAGGTCACTGCTTTGGGACAAACTCTGCACACAAATATATTTCACTGAATTTAATTTAATTTAAATTTCCCCAAAACACTAACTCTAGTCAAACTAGTGTTCCTTTTCATTATTGATCTATAAAATATCAGAATCAGTCATTGGCTTGAGTAAACTTGCCATGTTTTTTTCCTAAATGCTAGTTTGTTATCCCACAAAACTAGATCAATAACATCAACTTTCAGGGTAGTTTTGGAAGTTAAGAATTTGTGCCTTAGTTTTGGCAACTGAAAACTTTGCACATCTGAGGCTGTTAGAAAATGGTTCAAAGAGTGTGGGGGGTGGGCCCTCTCATACCACTCTGCTTGGCAAATCTTCTGGAAAACTTCTCTTCCCCCTTTCATTTGGATTTCCTCCCAGAAATCATCATCTAGGAATCACTGTGACAAATCCAATATCAGTAAACATGCCTGAGAGGTTAGGATTATGTCTTTCCACATAGATTGTAAGGGAGAAGGTGTTCTGTTTATTTCCTATCCCTAATGCTTTCATATCATGCAAGTGCATATATTAAAGCTGTAACACAAGGAAAAATTTAACCTCTTCAAAATGAACTTATTCTTCAAATGCTATTCAGAAAGCCATTTGCAACAGTACAGAATTTAACTTTAAGACTCTAATGTGGGGTTCATCAAATATATTTCAACTGGTAGAAAGGGAAATTTAAAAAAAGGTGGGGGGACACCCTTTGTTTCTGGAAACAATATTTAAGGTCAGAATTATTTAAAAAGGAACACTGCTCAAAAGTTATAGGATTCAGAAAAGTATAGTATTTTTGTACAATATCTTCTAAAATGTTTGGGTCTCTCTCTGCACTTCTTTACAATGTAATGTCTCCAAGTAACTGGTTTCCCAATAAACTGATTTTGATGCTGCTTCAGCTGTGTTCTGTGTGCTTACTTTAAGCAAACTTTAAGGGGAATATTGTTTGCAGAAGTTTCTATGAGCAAATGGTTTGCTTAAAAGGGGAGAGGACTGCATGGGTTTGGGATGATTGAATTACTTCTGTACAGAGGTTCCAAGTCATCTATAGAATCCAAATCTTTTTACCAAATGTTCTTATCCTGGTGGGTTGGGAAACCCATGATGAAATGATACCTTTACCCCCAACCACCCTTTCTCTGGATTCTTCTTGCTTAGTTACATATGCCTTTTTCCTGCCCTCTTGCTAACATGTGCCCAATGACATACTTCTAACCTGCTAATATTTCTTGGAAGGTAAGCTCTCTTGCATTCTGATAATTGTCTATTTGATGTTAAAAGCCAGAGCACCCTGAGGCACTTCAACTAGATAGAAATAGACTAGTATATTAGAATTTGCAAGTACTTATGTAATTTCCCATACATTTTGCTCTGTTTAAAGAAATTTAAGATGGAATCATTTAAACAGAGGAGATCTTTGCTAACTTCGAAGACAGAAAACAAAATAACGTTGAAATTTAATATGATTTTGCTTATGTCTCCTCCCCTGAGAAAGTGCCTTCAGTATTCCTGTTTGAGGTACTTTTATGTCAATCAGCAAGTAAACTTCCATTTATCAAGCAGCTGTGTTTTGCTGCTGTTTGGGGGCAAAGGATGGGTGTCCTCAGATACCAGCAGAGCATGACCACATGTCAGATATTGAATTGAATTTGTCCCCAGACAGTATTTCTGCATACTCCAGAACCATCATGGTATACGTGAAGATGAGTGGCTGGGTTTGTTTTCATTCCATCATGTGCCAGTGCCAGCTAGAGCAGGTGTCAGTGCCTAGCCCCGTGAGTAGGAGCATTGCATAGCTGCACTAAATGTCTGTGTGCCTAACGTCTTCATTTCCTTTCCTGTACATTGTGCTTATCATGTCCCAAAATGTGAGACAGTGATTGGTTGTGTTCCAGTTTGTGTGCAGTTTCCTTGCCTGACTTTTCTTTTTCTGTTTTGCCTTTTCCATGTTAAACATCTATTATTTGGTCCCATAATGTTACTGCCGTGGGTTGACCATTAAATGTTCCAAGGAGAACTGAACCAGCTGTGTATTAATTCTGCATTTTGTGCTTTTCTAGGTCTCCAGAGAGAGCCCAATCCCTGTCCTGTAATAACTGTAGAGCACTTTAAAGAATCAACGGGCGCTAAAGGCCTTCCCCTGTATCCAGACCCCTCAGGAGTACCTGACACAAAAACACAGAACAATTTAGAATCTGACTACTTGGCCAGAGATGGCCCTTCAAGCAACAGCTCATTCCACAGCAGCGAAGAGGAAGGAACTGACCTCGAGGGGGACATGCTAGACTGCAGTGGGTCTCGACCTCTCCTCATGGAATCTGAAGATGAGGACGAGAGCTGCAAGCCTCTGCAGGGGAAGCTGGCAGGAGCCATTCCATTCGCTCAGCCAGAAGTCTCTACTGAGCAAGCAAAGGCAGTGCCAGGTGGGAAAAAGAACCAGTTTCAAGCCCCCACACAACCAACCATTGATGGTGTTGGTGAGCCAGATGTTTTTGCCACAGCCCCCTTTAGGAGCTCAAGGGTTCCAACTGACGAAATAGACATTTTCTCCAAAGCCCCTTTTGTCTCCAAGGGCAGTGTGGCTCCTTCCGAGCCAGAGGAGGCGGATGTGTTCTTAAGAGCTCCTTTCACCAAGAAGAAAAGTCTGGAGGAGGTAACAGTTGCCCAGAGCACCTACCAGGAGTTGCCCACACAGGCTGGCCTTCTCAGTCAGACAGACGAGGCCACTCAGCTCTCAGGCCTGGACAGAGCAGTGTACTCCTCTGTCCGATCTCAGTATTCCATGGCTGGTTTTGCCCAACAATCCAACCTCCCCTCCCATTCTGTACAAGCAGCAGACCATCCTGACAGCATCTCACCCAGGGCAGCCTCCCTGGAATCTGGGGGCCATCTTAATGACAGAAACAAAGGACTTGAGCCTCAGAAAGAAGCTGCCTCAGGCCCCATGGCTGGCAAATCATTCCGCCCCCAGTCTTTATCCAAATATTCCCGTCACTATAGCCCAGAAGATGAGCCAAGTCCTGAAGCCCAACCCATTGCTGCCTACAAAATTGTTTCGCAAACCAACAGGCAGTCTATAGTTGGCTCTGTTTCCATCACATCCCTTCCTTCTAGGACTACGGAGCTGCCAGCTGCTGATCCTTTTGCTTTAGCTCCCTTCCCTTCAAAATCAGGCAAGCAGAAACCTTAGGAGCAATACTTGAGACTTAGGCCTCTGTGTTTACCCCACCCTCAGTAACCCACCACATCACTCCCAGCTGAGCCTTCCTAACAAGAAATATATCAGTTATTATCTTTCAGGTCCCTGGGTCAGAGGAGGATGTCAGTCAACAAACTCAGTTGCAATGATACTTAGTCAAAACCCCTTTAAGTATGCTCATGTCTTTTGTTTATATTGATTTCTGGACTTTCAGGCTTTTCCATCTCCAGCTCTACCCAGAACTCGACTTTCTCCCCCTCAGAAACTGGGATTTTTTTTTGTGTGTGTTTCTTTAAAATAGATTTTTATTGATATCAGAGAGGGAGAGAGAAATAGATGAGAGAGAATCATTGACCGGCTGCCTCTTGCACACCCCCTACTGGGGATCGAGCCAGCAACCTGGGCATATGCTCTTGACCGGAATCAAACCTGGGACCCTTCAGTCTGCAGGATGAAGCTCTATTCACTGAGCCCAACTGCCGAGGGCCCCAGAATCTGTTTAAATCCAGAAATACTTTACTCCAACCCCAAAGGGGTCATGTTATTGCTAGTTTTAATTCCTGCAGTCCTGTTCTGAGTCATATCCATTGAGGAATTGAGATTAGTCCCTCCAGGACATAATACCCTTGAAAAGGGAATATCTCTGGAAAGAAATGCAAGATAAAAATCCTGCACATCAAGAGGAAGTGTAAGCCTGCAGATATAATCATTCCTGTAAAACCAGCACCTCTAGGATTCTCTGCATCTGTTTCTGAGTCCGTGCCATCTAGGCTGGCCCTTGCACCTGTGTGTCTGTGGGTATTAATGTGTGTCAGATCTTTTCCTATGTAGAAATGCAAACTGATGAGATACTTGAGCTCATGTCTTCTAGTGTTAAGCCTTCCCTACATCCTCACTGCTTTGTAAATCAGTATGAGTGCACAGGTGTGTGTGTGTGTGCATGTGTACACATTAGCATAGGAAGCATTTTTTCTTTAAGATAATCTTGCCCCACAATGCCTACCTCCACAATAATTTACTAGCATTTGTCTCCTACACTAACTGATATTTTTAGTTTTATTTAGTTCTTTTCTCGTGGTGAAATTTATTTCATTGGAAGATGTAAGAAAATCCTGCTGAAACAGGTTTCAGAATAGATTTCTTTTTCTCCACAATTTTTTATTTGTGATTAACAAATTCCATTGACCTGGTCATGAAAAAACTATTTTTCTACATTTCTCCCTCAGAACAATAGAAACGAGCACCTTGTAACAGTTTTAATCACTGGGTATATGATCTTAAAAAGTAATTAAAAAACCTTCGGTCTGAGCACTTCATGCTGTCATTATGGAATTAAGTAATCATGAGACTAGTCTACAAACTAGATTTGCTTGTTTGCTTGCTTGCTTGTTTGTTCCAAACCCTTGCCATTTTTCTCTACTGCCTCTCAAGGAATGTAAATCTAAGACTTGTAAGTAAGTTTGTATGGGAGAATGGAAAAGAGCTGAATCTGTTAGTCATGAAGACCTTTATTCTCTTTCTTCTTTAGATGTTGAAGTGAGCCATATTGATGACTGACTTGTGTTTTTGAAATGTTTTCTCTTTCTGGAAAGATCTGACTCATCCCTAGCTGTTTTCATACCCTTTATTATTAGTGCCTTAAAATGAAATTTATGTTTCAATGGGAAGGCTTCTGCTGAGGAAATTCAACTTAATTGGAGGAGTTGCTACACCATGTTTCAATGTGAAAGCTTCCTGCGACTTACAGTAAATGTTAGGGATTCTTTCCCCCATTAGCAGGAGAAATTAGGGAAGAAGTTGCTTGAAATTGGGGAAGAAGTTGCTTACCAAACAAGATTAATGATTTAAGAATTCCTGGAAATTCATCCAAGAATCAAGCCTGAATGTCAAATTCTATTGCACTTGATGAGGTGTGAAGTTTTTAAATTTAAAGTTCATGGATCTTGGCAGTAAAATAGGAACAACTGCTTTTTAAGACTTTTTCTGGTTTTATCTCCAACTATTTTAAATGTCCAGGTTAAAGGATAAACTGAAATAATTGGCACTGGATCAGAGCTACTAGCAATGGTTTTCCAGCTGAGGTTTCTTTGTGCCAGAAATGAATCTTCCACTTAGTTAGATGTTAAATGCTCATTCTAAGAGTTTTCTTTCTCCCAGTGATCATTTCTGATTTTTCTGTGTAACAGTGGATGCAAAATTATCTTTCCAGTTGGATGAATTCGTTTTAGCTAATGCATGTGGAATTTTGCACCCCAAATTCCTCCCATTGATATTATTAATTAAAGCCTTCAAAGGCAAGAGGATAGGAATATTCAGGGGAGTTTTCATCCCAAATCAGAAACTCTTAGAAAGTAGACCATTATTCTAACTCATTCCTCCAAATATTCAGGCTTACTACCTCTCTAACAGCCTTGCCAATGTTTTTTTCTTTCTTTTTTTAAATCACACCCTCCTAATCAAGTAGCTATTTTAATTCTCAAGATAAAATCAATAAAATCATGGTGGTTTTTATTATGCAGTTGAATCCTTTGTCAGCCATGGACACATAACCTGTTTTTCTCCTCACTGGAGACTTAAGATGGTTAGAGACACTAAATACCTTTTTGAATAGGAAATGAATAAAAACACATACAAATTACTGTTGTATTGTTACTGATACATGAAAATTTTGTGACTATGGAATTATATTAATTATTAACTCGCAGCTAGTGAATTCTGCAGTCATCTTCTTTGGATCATATAAGGTAAATGCATCATTGAAAGGTAAAGTGTTCTTTCCAGAGGCCATTCTGCATCTGGAAATCTGGAAAATTTAAGGGAATCAGGAGTGCTCAGGGTGCTTTGAATTAGTAGTAAATGCATGTTTCCAGCAACTACACTGCAATAGCTTAATATTAAAGAGAAAAAAATTAATAGTCAACAAAATATTCCATTCTTTATTTTAGTTTGTCTCATGTGTTCCTTGCCTTGCACATCTGATAGGAAATGCAGGAACTTGTGACCTTTCATTCAGTGGAGCACAGTGAGCCAGGATATATTCAGAATAAAGCATTGAATCACACCATGCACTAATTGACTAACAGGTACTGTTGAAATAATGAATTATCTTTTGTGTGGTGAAAAATAGTTCACATACCTGTTTCTTGGGCTTACAGACAGCCCTGAGCTCTAAAATCCTTATGAGATTGGAAAATGGAATGAACAAAATGCATGGCAGGACCTAAGGGTATCTAGGTCAGTAACTCTATTTCATTTGGGGCCCATTCATTGTTGAGTTGAAAATTTCACGTGTAGTTTAGTGAGTATGTGTTTATAAGCCCATATTAGCTCTGAGTTTAATTTGGTAACCAAGATATTTCTTTCTAAACTCCAAGAAAAATACAGTATTTTATTGAACCATTATTTAAGTTTTCAAATACATGTATATCAGTGTTTTCAACATGTATATATGATATTCAACAGACATTTCACAGACTCAGCAGGTTTATATAAAATAAGCATAATCACAGAGTTATTTGACAATAGGAATTCCAACATGCTGTATTTGATTCCATAAAGAAAAGTCACCAAAGCCTCGATCCTGTAATATGTATAATTATGTCAAAAGGATACTTTACCATATAGGAAACTAGAGAAGGGTAGGATTAAGCTCTTTTCCAGGAAGGATATGACTTAAAATGGAGTCACTTTATAAATGTTATTCTCTGCTATGTCTTTGGGATTGAAATTGGACAACACATGCCAGTCAACTGTGGAATGGCTGCTGTCCACACACATGCAGTTTTTGAGAAAACTGAAAGTTTCTGAAAAATATGGAGCCCAGATTACTTTGGTTAAAGGTTCATAGGAGAGCTGCTGAAAGGGCCACACCTTCTAAGGAGGTAGGAGCATCTTGTAAGCACCGCAGCCACCCCTGAGTTCCGATCCTTCAATCTTGCCGGACAGAGTAAACATGAAGATTTTAAATGAAATTATGTAATATAAATTCTTAGTGTTTCCAATGCCTTTGTTAACTACTACTTGTAGTTTTTTTGTTGTTGTTCTTTTCTGTTTTTGAACCACCAGGATACTTGCAAACTTGAGACTTGTGAAGTTCACTTAAGGAAGAATTTCAAAATGCTTGAAAATAAAAAGTAGTATCAGGTTGGGAATTGTTTTTGTGTTCTTTTGCTACAAAATAAATTTGCTAGGATGCTGAGAACAGCAAGTTGGCTCAGCTTAGATGTGGGAATTTACAGTAGGCATGTATTGATTTCCAGATTGCCGCCTTGCTCTCTGACTTCCTGGTCCTATCTGGCTCATTTGTACTTTGTCTTTTATTAGGAAATGGGCCTCTCACATGTGGTGCCCAGGATCCCATTATCAAAATGCTGCCAGACATAACTTTTTCCTGCTCTTTTTTTTTAAAAAAATATATTTTATTGATTTTTTACAGAGCAGAAGGGAGAGGGATAGAAAGCCAGAAACATCTATGAGAGAGAGACATCAATCAGCTGCCTCTTGCACGCCCCCTACTGGGGATGTGCCCACAGCCAAGGTACATGCCCTTGCCGGAATCGAACCTGGGACCTTTCAGTCCGCAGTCGGACGCTCTATCCACTGAGCCAAACCGGTCTCGGCTTCCTGCTCTTTCTTTACCCTGCAAGACTTCCTGGCTCATTTTCCTTGTTTCTATTCCCACTTCATTTCCTCACATGACCTCCCTCTGTTAGGACCAATAAGTGTTTAAGGGGCACGAATGAATATTATGTTAATTTTATTTGCCTCCCTTTTTACTGTAAACAGTTTCTCCTTACATTTCAGCCTAGCCTGTGATAATCTCACCACACTGGAGTAATTCACAAAATAAGAATGAAATGGCTCCCCTTCCTCATTTCTTATGGACTAGAAGGAAGGTTGGCAGGACCCCAGCCTTACTCTGTGAAACAACCAAAAAGTATCTAATCATCTTGATCTATCATAGGTCCCAGAGTTCCCTGGAATGCAGGGGCAATTTTATGTGTAAAGGGACTCTAGAATAGCTTGTGAAAATAGCTAATGTTAACCAACCCACTGGTGGTGTAGTCAGTATTCCAATAACTTAAAATTACATAAGAAATTTAGTCTGAGCTACTTCACAGCAATTTCAATATGTGTTGAGTTTATACTAACAATGTTTTGTTCTTGAAATCTAGGCAATGTTATCTGCGTTGGCACTGTAATATACCAGTATATGCATGTTAAAGGGATCTGTATGATTCCTTTGGGTAAGGAATTACAGAAATGATTTTACCAATGTCAGTTAAAGTGAGCCTTTGAGAGTGAAAGAAGACGTAGCCTTTTCACTCTGAAACGACAAGTCAGGTGTATTCTCCGAGTCTACCAAAGACTCCTGTTTGGGAAATGTGAATGTAATATCCGTGTATATGCATTTGGGGTGTGTGTGTGCGTGTGTGTGTGCGTGTGTGTGTTTCCCATGTATTTTGCCATGGTATTAAGACCTCCTAATAAAGGCATCCAAAGAATACCACGAGGTGACAGTGGGTATTTGGCATGAGTAAATTTGGTTCCATTTGCCAATAGCTCTCTGACTCTTATTAGGAAATAGTCCTCCCACACGTGATGCCCAGGATCCCATCATCAAAATGCTACCAGACATAGCTTTTTCCTGCTCCAAATTTGGGGAAATAACAGTAATATTTTGAACTTCAATGACCTTCACATCCATGATTCAGGGAGAATTGGTGATGAGTTGAGTTTACAGAGATGATGTTCAAGAATAGCCAGGCATCCAAAAAGTTCTGAGTAAGAACTGAAATCGTTCTACATAAGTGTGGGATAAAGCAGCCATTGCCTGAGCTTCATTTCCACATGCAACTTAGTAGGGTTTGTCCTAAATTCTTGACTCATGTATAGTGTTGGGAGAGAAACAGTGACCAGAACACTGGCAGGCCTGCAAGATGTTACTTTGAAAGAGGAAATGTTTCAGGTCATTTTTTAGGAACTGGAAACCAAATACAGGCCATGGACCATGTCATTCCATGGAGAAGAGGTGCACTTCCTCTGCTGGCTGTATTTTGAAATGACGAAATGAGGTTGACCCAGCGAAAGGAGTATGGAGGCCATCAAACCTCAGAAAACAATATGTGCATGCAATCTCAAGGCTGTGAACATGGAAAAGGAAGGGGAAAGACAATTATAAAGTCAATCTTTGTTTTTGCAATACCTCTTATTTTCAGACTATTGGATTTATGTTATTGCACTCTTTGTGTGATCTATCTTATGTATCTGATAGTTTTTATGAATAATTGAGTTGTAAACTCCTATATACTTTATTAAAGTGAACCTAATTAAAATAAGTGATCTATACTTTGTATTGTTTTTATGTCAGATCTTCCTGGGATTGAAAAGCTCCATAAACGCCTGGGCAGTGTGGCTGAGTGGTTGAACATCGGTCAATGAGCCAGAAGGCCACAGTTTGATACCCAATCAGGGCACATGCCCAGGTTGTGTGCTCAGTCCCTGGTAGGGGGTGTGCAGGAGGCAGCCCATCAATATTTCTCTCTCATCATTGATGTTTCAATCTCTGCCTTTCCCTTCCTCCCTGAAATCAATACAAATATATATATTTATATTTTAAAAGCTGCACAAGTACATTTTAGTACCAAGCCTAACTTTATATTTTTAAGTTTCAAGAACAATGGTTGGCTGGTTGCTTTCTTGCTTTCCAATGCTGTTATTGTTATTTCCTGAGATCTTTCTATTCCAGGTGTTTTATGGAGAAATAAATGAAAAAATACAAGATAATCAGGCCATAAAGACCAAGCTGGGGCTGAAACCGGTTTGGCTCAG
The DNA here is from genome assembly GCA_027563665.1 of Antrozous pallidus. Taxonomy (NCBI): domain Eukaryota; kingdom Metazoa; phylum Chordata; class Mammalia; order Chiroptera; family Vespertilionidae; genus Antrozous; species Antrozous pallidus. The sequence continues at coordinate 29,686,794 of CM050523.1, forward strand.
TGGATAGAGCGTCGGACTGCGGACTGAAGGGTCCCGGGTTCGATTCCGGTAAAGGGCATGTACCTTGGCTGCGGGCACATCCCCAGTAGGAGGTGTGCAAGAGGCAGCTGATCGATGTTTCTCTCTCATAGATGTTTCTGACTTTCTATCCCTCTCCCTTCTGCTCTGTAAAAAATCAATAAAATATATTAAAAAAAAAAAAAAAAGACCAAGCTGGGAAAACAACAGAGCTCCCTACTATGTAAACTCCTATGAGCGTCTAATATGTCTATTATCTGAATGTGAGCTGCATTAACCTGAAGAGAGGTATTAACATAAGAAACTAAAGAAGTATTGGGGGGGGGGATGCGTAACACTTAAGAGTTATTAAAAAATCTCCACTGTGGGAAAGAACCTGCCTGCCTATTTCCTCTCCAAATTTGGGGGAATAACAGTAATATTTGAACTTTAATGAGCTTCACATCATGATTCAGGGAGAACTGGTGATGAGCTGAGTTCACAGATGTGATGGCCAAAGACAATGGAGCATCCAAAAAGTTCTGAATGACACGCATGAAAAAAACCAAAGTTTGCTACTTTTTCTGAGGATTTAAGATTTGATTCATCTATCTTTAAGTATAGTTCTATAATGTGAAGCCCTTACACTTTTTCTATTTTAAGTTATGATTAACCAAAAGCACAGTTTTCCTTACCTATGACTCTGGCTGCCTTGGTGGAAGCCCTTGCAGATACATCAGCCCCATTGAAATGGGAGTCAGAGCCTTCTGCAGAGATGGAGGGAGCTCACCTGTCTTAGCCCTGCCTTTCTTGCATGGAAAGTCAGAGCTAGAAGCTCCAGCTCCCACGGGGTGGGCTCCTTTGCATTCACCCTTTTATAGCTCACTTTTGCCAGCCCTGACACTGGTTGATAAGAGGAAATAGCTCTTTTGGATTGTGTGTCTGTCTTTTTAGCTTTAAATAAAGTGTTTTACAGAGAGAGACAGACAGACACCAACCAGGGAAGAGATGCCCTTATGTTGCCCCGTAATGGAGAACCAAGTGGGAAGAACCAGGGTGAGACCCAGGAAAAATCCACGAGAGAAAAGAGATTTCTATTCACATACTTACACAGTAGTTCACAGAAAAATATGACTCAAGGGGACAGTTAGAATTTGGGGCTTATATACCGTGGCTAGGGATGGAGCCTGCAACCAAAGTACAAGGTTTTTGCCCTTAACCAATATCAAACCCAGATCTTTCTCTCTGCAGGCTGATACTATCCACTGAGCCAAACCAGCTAGGGTAAAACTATCTTATTTTCCATCTCTGAAGAATTAAAAAAAAAAAAAATCTAGCCAAGTCTTTAAAATTCCCATCTTACATCTACCTTAGAGCTCCCCTCCTCCCGCTAGGCTGGGCTCAGGGACCCTCCTCCTCCTCCTCCCACTCCTGCCTCCAGCAGGTTGGGGCAGGAGGAGGGGCTTGGGATCAGGGTGCGGAGTCTCATTCATTGGCCGGGATTGACTGTGGCTTTCTGTGCGATCCCCAGAGGGCCCTGAGGCAGGAAATAATTGGCATAATTAAGGAACTGAAAACATCCAGAGGCGGAAAAGAGCCTGGCAGTCTGCCCGCCAGCACCTCTAGGCACACGCAGACACAAATGACTTTACATAAATGGGATCATAATACACGTGCTGTTATTAGCCAGTTTTGTTTTTCACTTAATGTAAATGACTGAGAATTGGCAAAGTTTTTTTTTTTTTTTAATCCAGTTTTTGCAAGGGAGAGAAACGTATTTTGGTGGCTGCTGGAAATGCTAATTAGTATAAGGTTTCCCAAATGACGCGTGTCAATCACAAAAGAATGGGAAGAGAAGAGTGCCTGGAATGAGGTCCCCAAAAGCACCAACATTTAAAAAGTGGGCAGATGAAACTCTTGCCAGGGAGAAGCAGTAACCAGAAAAGTAGTGGGGGAAAATTGGCAGTTGTGGAGCCAGAGACGCCCAAGGAACATTATCAAAGGGAGAAAGACAAGATCGGTAAAAACTGAGAAGATCCTTCAGGTGCAGCAATATAGATGTTGTGGGTGGTCTTGACCGGAGTGGCCCCCAGGCAATGGTAGGAGAGGGAAAGATGGTTTCAGTAATTTGAGGAATGGGAGGTGAAAAGGGACAGACAATTCTTTTATGCCATTTGACTTTGAAGGTAGGAAAAGAGTGTTGGTTGGAAGGATATTTGGAGCAAGGCAGGATTTTTCATACCAGAAGGAACTCATAAGAGAGGGAGAAGTTTAAGATACAAAGATGGTTCCCTAACGGAGGCTTATTCTTGGGCAGAAGAGCCACATTGATTCAGGTTCTAGAAGTGAATAGAGACAAGCCTTGGATGACACTGAAGTCTAGAATGGGAGAGAGAGGGTGGTTAGAAGACAGTGTGCAGCCTTGAGGGTGTGAACTGCCCTCAGAGGAAGCAGTGCCTGCTCAGTGTCCAGGAGCAGGCCAGCTGCAGGTGTGAAGTTCCACCCACCGCCTTAGGTGTCTCTCCAGCCACGGAAACCCCCAGGCTTGTCTTGGATGTGGCACCTGTCCAAAACAGGTGTGTTGTTTCCGTTTCAGCAATCAGCAATCAGTGCTCGGTGTAAATTTCTAGAGTGGTGGTTGACTTTCACACTTTAGCCTGCACCAGAGTCACCTGGAGGGCTTGTTAGCTTCCTGGACCACACCTTCAAAATTGAGATTCAGTAGGTCTATGGTGGGCCTGGTTACTGCATTTCGAACGTGTTTCATGCCTTCGATGCTTTGAGAACCGCTTTTCTAGAGAAAGCCAATACCCCCAGAAGGTTTTGGAAGAATACTTAATGGGCTTTTGTACTTTGCTCTAGAAACTAGTCCATACTCATGTTTATACAGCAAAGGGCAGCCCCGCACTAGTGAGTCCCCTATGTGTGTTGGTGGTCCAAGATGGCCAAGTCCACAAGCTCAGTCTCAGGCACCGAGGCCCACATCAGCCCGGAGAGGGAACGGAAGGCAGCTCGCTGGTGGAAGGCAGGAACCCTCAGAGATGATGCTCCAGGGAGTCTTTTAAGGCAGTCACTGAGCTGGGTCTGGAGGCAAGCAGGGTCCTACACATGGCAATGGGGCAGGGTTGGGGAACACCATTCCAAACCAGTCGATGCAAGAGCAGGACCCAGCGAGCAAGAAAAGCGAGCCTCACTGAGGGATTTCGTCCTTCCACAGCCCCTCTCTTTCTCCCTCCCCGCGCCTTGTCTAGGCTTATGCAGTGAGGTAAGCAATGGTAGCAAACAGCCAGGCACAAGCCCGCCCGGCTCACCCGCAGCAGCACCGCCTACGCCCGGTAGAGGGCGCTCTCCACGGAGCCTGTCCGGTGCGCGGGGGCCCGGCTGCGCGGAGCTTGCGCAGCTCGGCGAAAGGAGAGGCCTGTCCCACGCCTGCGCACTCGGAGTAAGATGGCGGCGGCGGCGGCCCGGCTGGGCTGGGGAGCTGCGGCTCGTGCCGCCGGGCTGCGCAGGCGGTAGGTGACAAATCCCTAGCTCCGTGTAGGCATGCCTCAGGGTTTAGCTGGCAGAGCGGGAACCGCCCAGTCCATGCCCTCAGACGGAGTGGGGAAAGGTGCCTTTGGGCCGCCCCCGTCGCCGCACTTGGGGTTGAGCCCCGGAGGTGGGCGCCCAGCACCCTTCAGCTTCGAGTCCCCAGTTGGGGTGGGCTCTGCGCTGCCTGGCTTCAGGCTTGGGACCCCGTGCCTGTGTCTCTGCGGAGGGGAGTTTTGCAAAGCCTGGCTGTAGACACCCAATGCAAGAGCTATTTTTATATTTTTTAATCTTTATTGTTGAAAGTATTATATATGTTCCCTCTCCCCCCATTGACCTCTGCCGCTCCAGAGCTATTTTTAAACCAGGTTGCCCCTCTAGCATTTCACCACGTGCATTCTATCCTTTGCCTTTTACTTATTTTTATTTCTTAAATATGTTTTTATTGATTTCAGAGAGGAAGGGAGAAGGAGAGAGAGAGAAACATCACTGATGGAGAGAGTCATTGATTGGCTGGCTGCCTGTTACACGCCCAGCACTGGAGATCCAGTCTTAAGGGGCAGGTGCCCTTTGGAATGGAACCTTGACCTTCTGGTTCATAGGTCCATGCTCAGCCGCTGATTCTCGCCTGCAGGCCATCCTAGCCTTTTAAACATGAAAAGTCAGAATATCCTAAAATAATACCTCCTCTCACTTCTTCCCAGTGAGACGCAGAAAGGGGATGTAATCTGAGGTCACACAGCATCCAAGTGATGGCACGCTGAGAAGCCAGATTCCTAGATTTCCTCCCCAACACTTAATCTGCCAACATTGTTTAGGTCAGTGGTCGGCAAACTCATTAGTCAACAGAGCCAAATATCAACAGTGCAACGATTGAAATTCCTTTGGAGAGCCAAATTTTTTAAACAACTTCTAATGCCCAGGCCGTGGTGTTTTGTGGAAGAGCCACACTCAAGGGGCCAAAGAGCTGCATGTGGCTCACCAGGCATGGTTTGCTGACCACTGCGTGAGGTGAAAGGCACTGAGGATTTAAGTAGATGTACCCCAATTTGGCTTCTGGAACAAAAGGAGAAAAGGACCCACTGGGGTTTGATCTCATTTTAAGGAGTTTTAGTGGTAATGATGCTCTTGAAGCTTAAATGCATTTATAAAAAAAGAAGTGTTTGTAGAAGGATTTTTTGTTAGTTACCGATTTCCCTCTAATATTTGAGGCATTCCTATTACATAATAATAGTGGTAGCTAACATTTATTGAACACTAACTATATGGCCTTGTGGCACTGTTTTAAAGCACTTTACATGGATTATTTGGATCCATCTTTGCCCAAGTCTTTATAAGATAGCTGTGAATATTAAATTCATTTTAGGGATGAAGAACTGAGGCCATGATGCTAGCTGCTCCAGGAACATAGAAATGAAGACAATCCTCCTTAACGAGTTTGCAAGTGAAAATAATCAGATATTTATGCCAAGTGAAATAAGCCAATTTGAGAAAGACAAATATCACATGATTTCACTTATTTTTGGAATCTAATGAACAAAATGAATTGACCAATTAAAGAAGACCTGAGCGTGGAGGCATGGAATGGACTGACATACCTTGATGTAGGGTTGGGGGACAGGAAGAGATAAATCAAAGAACTTATTCCTTATATGCATAGCCCATGTACATCAGCAATAGGGTGGAGAAGATCTGGGGGGTGGGCGAGAGCCAGGGGGACAGGGGAAAGGGGGGTAAATGGGAGCAATGTGGAATACTATCAACAATAAAAAATATACATAAAAAGTAATCAGGTATTAAAAAGTGATCATATATGCTTAAAATTCCTCAGTGATTCCTGTGAAATGAAAATTGTAATATTTTAGAGTAAACTAGATTTCAAAAGAACTTGCATCAGATTTCTAAAATTTTCACTACTAAAGTCTCCCTTTTATTTCCTTTCCAGTAGTAATGTTTCTCCCCTTTCTCCTTGTTTTTATTTTATTTTATTTGTTTTTAATCCCACCCATTGATTTCTAGACAGAGTGGAAAGGGAGGGGGGCAGGAGAGGAGAGAGAAACATCAGTGTGACAGGACACATCAATTGGTTGCCTCCCGGCTGGGGACTGGACCTGCAACCCAGGTCCGCCCTTGACCTGAGGGGAACCCGTAACCTCCGGTGAGCTGGCTGATGCTCAGGGCTCTCCTTGTGTTTAATTTGCCAAAGGCATGCAAAAATATCCAATCAGCACTTTATCGTAATGTAATAGCCAAAGTTAAATACTAATATGCTTCCAATCAAAGATGGTGGCTTCTTTAGCAGTTTATACTTTCTGCTAGACTTTTTAAGTATTGAAATACCTTTCAAACCATATGGTATAGGTTATCTCTTTCTAGGGAAATGTGGTAGAAACAGAAAAGGACTTTTCACTGTATTTTCTTTTTCCCTTTTAAATTTGGAACCATGTGAGTCTATTACCTCATTTAAAAAAAATTTAAATAAGGGAAAAAACAGTTTGTAGTTCTTTGCCTCTACACATAACTACGAGTCTGGAACTTGAGGTTATGAATCATGAGTATAGATATATTTGTTTCTTACACCAGCTATTGCTTTATCCTGTGTGCACTTGGTTATCAAGGATGTAAATTTCCCCCTGAGCTCTTGTTTTTAAATTGTAGCTATTCTTGCCTGAGGAAGTGAAAGTAATATAGATAGAAAAATGAAAACTTGGCTTTATTGTTATTTTCGTTATGATTTTTTATGTCTGAGAAGTAGAAACAATTTAAAATGTCATTTTTATTTGTTTTTAAATGTAGATTATATGACATGATAAATCCATGCACCGTTAAGAAACAGCTTCTGCATCAGTTTGTACAAAGACCACTTGTCCCACCATCTGCAACCTTATGTAACACAGGTAAAATTTCACTTCTTTCAGAGCAAATTGTGTTTCAGAAGCTAATAAAACTGCTTGAGTGAAATTTTGTAGGTCATAAAAGGTGAGAATTTGTAAATTTTATTTTCAGATGCCTATAAAAGAACAGCATTTTTTTCTATCAAAACATCATGCTTTGCTGTACTTATTTACTTACACATATCATTGGTATTAAATTTTAAGGATCCTTAACATTGTCCAATAGAACTACGAAATTTCAATATCTTGTATAACGTATCCTCTGAAACATAAGAGTTGCTTAATAAATGATTTCTGAGATGCAAATATGGTAAAAAGTTACAAATGAATTTGTGTTTCAAAAAATCATATGTATTTTAAGTTCTTACCCTTCTTATAAGACTATCTCTAAAGCCAGTAAATTTCTAGTTTTCATCCACCCCATAAAATATTTCTGGTCAAAATAAGTCTTTTTTTTATCTTTTTACATTCTGGTTGGTATTATATGCTTTTATTTTCTTTAATATTGGAAATGGATATGACGATAGGATTTGAAAATTATTTAAATATGACCACTGTCATGTCATATTGGGAGGAGCTATTGTGTGGCTAGGGAAACCTGGGAGGAAAAGGTGTATACCTATGTATGTATAAATACCTATCTGTGTGCTTATGGAGCTGTAAAAGTGGATTCAGCTCCTGGCCCATTTCCATTTCTATCACTACCTTGAACACCTCCTGTGGCCATAATCTGGAAGGTGACTGACTGGCTAATGGCATGAGTTGGATTAAATTACAGGCAATATCTCCCCTGTGTACTGGAGCAAGAACAGGAGTACTTTGCCTCTCTTCTTGAATCACAGAATAATTTAGGTATAAATATTGAGTATCTCAACATATTAAAATACTTTAATTGGACTTTAAATTTCTGTGGGACTGAATTATGTGATTACCTAGGCTTTCTAAATTGGAGGGCTGCTGATTTTAATCTTTGATACTGACTTTAAGCACCATTAATCTGTTGTTTTGGAAGAACTTATGCCTACCTCTTTATCGGTACCAAGAATAATAGGAATAATTATTTTATTTTATTTTTTTATTTACAATATAACTTATATTTAATAGTAGTACATATGTTTTCCTCCCCCCCCCCCCAATATCCTCCCCCCAGCCTCCCTTACTCCCCCCTGTGTCCCTACCTGCCCCCCCCCCCTCCCGGCCCCAGTGTCGTTCATTCATTGGTTATGCTCATATGCATGCATACAAGTCCTTCGGTTGATCTCCCCCAGCATCCGCCTCCCATCCACCCCAGCCTCCCCCCTGTAGCTTTACCCTGCCTCTATATCAATCACTCCCCCCTGTTTATTTTCTTCAAAAATATCTTGCTTCTGCATACTAGAAACAAACGTATAAGAACAAAAAAATGTTTGAGTGTCAGTTTCAGTGTCCAAATGTTCTGAGTCTCAGTTTCAATGTCAAATAGTTCTTTATATTACATGTCAGCAATGGTATCCAGATGGTGGACAAATCGTGGCAATGCAAGCTCCATCCTCTCTGGTTTGGTCCTGGGCTGCCTGCAGCCATGTACAGCTGCCGACTGCTAGCATGGCAAGGTGTCGTCAGCGTCCCCCATCTCTGGACCGTCCTCGTGGCTGGAACAGACCCGTCAGTTCCTCACAGTCGCAGGAACCCACATGGTCTTGGAGTTGTTCTCTGAAAACACACAAACACAAGGAATAATTATTTTAGATCAATCTTTCTATCCTGGTGTAACCCTTATGACACTTTCTGGATGATGGATCTGAGAATCATTTTTTAATTGAACCCAATTTAGACCATAATTGGAATGGTTTTGTTAATACCCAGTCAAATCACTTTTTTGAAATAGCTTTGTTCATTGTCAAAAGAAAATTTATATGATATCATACATTATTTTCTACCTCAGATTTTGCTCTTAACAAATTTTTTATACTTATACTTCTTACCCTCAAGTATTTCTAAACATTTTTCTTCCTGTATCTATAGTTTTACATAAATGGATTGAGTGGAATAAAAGCCAGATTTAATTCTTTAAATATTGGAAGAGTGCCTAATGTGTGTGGAGCTTTTGGCTGCCAATAAATTATTAAGAAAGGTTTCAAGAAATGATTGGTCAGAATCACAGTTAGAAGAACCTTGTTATCTTTATATTTGCAGAAAGCCCTTTCTTTGATGTTCCATCTGAAAAATTGTTTTCTTATAACACAGATTTTCAGAGGCATTTATTGGTTAGAGGTATAAATATTTTAAACCAAGCACTTGAATCCTGAAGATATCATTTAAAAGTTTTCTCTTCTTTAGGACTTGCCTAGTCACCAAGTCACCAACTGATATCTTATAGGACAATGACTTAAATAAGCAAAATGTATGGGACTTTAGTTTCAATTTCTACTTCAGCAAGGAAATGACTCAGCATCAGTTAGCTGGAACTGTGTGGACGGTGCAAAAACAGTTCTCGGCTGTTAAGTTAGACTCTTGTAAGAAAAGCACTTTTATAACAACCATATGTTTTGCCAGATTTAGCCTCTAATTTAAAATAAAACTGTTGCCTTTTTTATATTTTCCTGTCTTTTCTAGGATGTCTGGTATGAGAATTATGACAAGATAGGAAGACTGGTTTTATATATATTTTCCTGTTATGCTTGACATTGATAAGTATGGAGTGGCAATATGCACAATGGTTCAGCAAGTCAGTGCTGGAAAATTGGCAGTTTTATCACTTTAAATAGCTGAGTGACATTGAGCTTTAATTTCCTCATTTATAAAATAGGATAAAAACTACTTTCTTCAGCAGAAGGTGAGGAGTAAGTGATATAATTCATGTGGAATGCTTAGCATCATGCCTAGCACATGTATTGATTTTAAGAAAGAGAGAGGAAAGAGACAGAGGTACACATCGATTCATTGTTTCACTTAAGCAAGCCCTCACTGGTTTTGTATGTACCCTGATTGGGGATTGAACCCACAACTTTGGTGCATCAGATGATGTTCCAGCCGACCAAGCTGCCTGGCCAGGGCCCAGCACATGTTAATCACCTAGTGAATTAACCTGTTTCAGTATACTGCTCTCAGATGAGAATTGGTTTTTTTTTTAGTCAGAAGGTCTATTTTCATAATAAATAGTAAAGGCCTGTTCAATAGTTTTAAAACTGTTAAAACCCCAGTACTATCTATCCTTTTGTCTTACAAGTTGCTATATTAAAGGGAATTAAAGATTTCGTTCTTTATTGCTCTAATGAATTCATTCTCAATCTAATCATGGCCCTAGAAAAAAGAAAAGAAACCTATAACGACAATATTTTTGTTGTTATTGTTAATCTTCACCAGAGGATGTTTTTTTCCTTTGATTTTTAGAGAGAGTGTAAAGGGAGAGAGGGAGAGAAAGAAAGAGAGAAGCATCAGTGTGAGAGAGATGCATTGATTGGTTCCCTCCCACACTCACCCTGACTGGACCTGGGGATCAAACCTGCAACCCTCGTAGGTGCACTTGAACAGAAATCGACCTGTAGGTCCTTGGGCTGATGCTGTAACCACTGCACAATCTGCCAGGGCTGTAAAGATACTTTTTAAGTATTCCAGAAAGTACGTCACATAGATTCCCACTTACATGATAATTTATAGTGTCACTAATTCTATACCACTTTTTGGTCAGTTACTTAACTTTTTGTAACATGTTACTGTACTTATCAATAAGCCTCAGTTTCTTCATTTGTAAAATGGGAATAACAGTACCTTCTTTATAGGTTGTTAAAGGCATACTTACATTTAAAGCACTGGTCCCACCCTGGCTGCTTTGGCTCATTTGGGCATCATTCCAGACACTGAAAGGTTGCCGGTTCAATTCCTGATCGGGGCATGTGCCCTGATAGTGGGTGTAAGCAAGAGGTAGCCAACTGATGTTTCACTCTCACATTGATGTCTGTCTCTCTCTCTGTCTCTCTGTCTCTCTCTCTCTCTCTCTCTCTCTCTCTCTCTCTCTCTCTCTCTCTCAAAATCAGTTTTTTTAAAAAAAGCACTCAACTCAGTCCTTGGCATGTAACTACTAAGCACACAATAAATAGTATTTATTATTATAATTTTTTTGTCTTTAAAAGGCTGGTGGTACTTTGGAAGAAGAGAATGTAACATTTTACTATATTAATATCACATCGATGATTTATGATTATGATAGCCATTGTTGTTAAGTCACCACATAGAATACATGATTCCTGAATTATAATCAATCAATCTATCTATCTATCTATCTATCTATCTATCTATCTATCTATCCATCCATCCATCCATCCATCCATCCACCTTCCTACTTAAGTATAGGCTATTACTAGAATCTGTTGAGTAGCAAAACTATCTAAATCATCAAAATTAATATAAAATTCAAGGCAGTTATCCTAAATAATATTAGTAAATTGCCTTCTTGTCTTTAAAATTTTTAAATTTAAATTTAAAAATAAATTTGGGCAATAAAGTCTTATTTTCTTATTTACTTTTCTTACTTTTTGGGGTCTCTGAAAATGAGCATTTCATAGTTCATAAATTGTTAACTACTATATTTTTCAATTAAACATTATTTCTTTTTTTTTCTCTCTTTTAGTGAGACACATGTTTATTCAAACACAAGATACCCCAAATCCCAACAGTTTAAAATTTATTCCAGGAAAGCCAGTTCTTGAGACAAGGACCATGGATTTCCCCACACCAGCTACAGCATTTCGCTCCCCTCTGGCTAGGTATATTACTAGTTTTCACTTGCTTTTACCAAGAAACCTAATTAACTTTGGGGTTAAGGCAGCTTTATTCAGCTATTGTATTTTTATGTGCACTGCATTTTTTTTTCAGAGAAAACTTCATTTTCAGATAAGGGGTAAAAAAAGTAAGAGTTGATACTAGGAAAGTCTTCTGCTGAAAAGTGATGTATTGAGAGGTCTGTGGGCTTGAAAAATACTCTCTAGGGAATGCTAGCATATGTACACAGGTGTGTGCAAGGAGGTTCATTATATCCTTGTTGGAAGGGGAATAATTTAGAAACAACCAAAATATTCATTAGTAGGAAGAGTTAGATAAACATTGTTCATTCCTGATCTTCACATATTAAAAGGATGAGAAGGACCCATATTTACCATCACAGAATGATCTCTAAGATATACTGTTAAGTGAAGAAAGCAAGGTTCAGGACAGTAAGTGCAATATGATTATTATATGTGTAAAAGCAAAAAAAAAACACAAAACAAAACATACGCCGCAGAAAGACTTGCACATAAATATATATAATAGCATTATCTATAATAGCTTCAGCCCCAAAAATCTGGAAATGTCCATCAACTGTGGAATGGCTAAACATGTTGTAAGTGCCCATATAATGTAATACAACTCGACAATAAAGTAGAATGAACTATTAATACACACAAAAACAAGGATGACTTTCAAAAGCATTATAAGGGAAAAAAGCCAAACTCAGAAGACTGTATGGTTTCATTAATATGAAACTCTAGCAAAGGCAAAGCAGTAGTGGCATAAAGATCAATAGTTACCAGGGTGACGGATATGCTAACCAACCTTATTGTAATCATTTCACAGTATATCAAGTCATCACTTTATGCACCTTCAACTTACAGTGTTTTATGTCAGTTATATTTCAGCGAAGCTAGAAACATTTTTTAAAGCAAAAATAAAAAAGTAAAAAGTTATTTCCATAAAACAAAAGTTAATAGAACATGGAGGTAAAGCAAAGGGCTGAATACAAAGGAAAATGAGGGAACTTTGCAGTAATAAAAATATTTTATATTTTTATTGTGGGATTGCTCGATTGTAGGTGAAAATGATAAAACAAAATTGATCATGACTTGAAACTAATGATGGGTACATGGAAGTTCTTTTATTTTTCTCTGTACTTTTGTTTATGTGTAAACTTTTCATAATTAAACATTTTATTATCTCATTTTTTATTTTTTTCACAGGCAATTATTTAGGATTGAAGGAGTAAAAAGTGTTTTCTTTGGACCAGATTTCATCACTGTCACAAAGGTAAACATAGGGGGATATAAAATAAGATGTGAAGCACTTTTAGTTTTTCTGAGTCAAGTGTTCTCCAGAATTTCAATTCTTAATGTATTTTATACATACTGTTATTTAAAAAATCTCAAGTTTACTTCTCACATTTCTTAAGTTAATTATTTAATATAATTTCCAGATCCCTTGTTTTTTAAAAAGGAAAAATTTTGAGCTTCAAGATTGTATAGGTAGTCTGTAGCAGGGCCAAGACTTAACCTTGGCAGGTCTGGAATTTAGGCTTCCAAGTATTATTTTTACTAACTTTTAATTCAAATTGATAAGAGTAAAAAGAGAAGGAAATAAATAATCACACACAATATATATTTGATCAACAGAATGATTGAATATATATATCTCCTTTCAAAATGGGCACTTACATCATGGCACCTAACCCATTCTACCGTCCTGCAATAATCCTTCAGAGCTTCATACATAATAAGAGCAGGGACTGTAAATTCTTACATTACGCATTGCAACCGCTAATGTGGTATCTGCTAGAAAAGGCTGTTTCATGTTTGAGTCTACTAGGTTAATGAGAAATGAACTATTTAAATTTGATCTATGTATCCTTTTAAATCTATTAATTGCTATGTATATACCGAATTCAATCATTTGTATAATTTCACATCAAAATAAAAAGTATTCTTTCAACTCTTAAGCAATTTTATTTTTTTAAAAATATATATTTTATTGATTTTTTACAGAGAGGAAGGGAGGGGGATAGAAAGTCAAAAACATCGATGAAAAACATCCATCAGCTGCCTCTTGCGCACCCCCTACTGGGGATGTGCCCGCAACTAAGGTACATGCCCTTGACCGTAATCGAACCTGGGACCTTTCAGTCCACAGGCTGATGTTCTATCCACTGAGCCAAACCGGTTTCGGCCTCTTAAGCAATTTTAAAGGATTACTCTGAGTTCTTCATTTACCAAAAAGTGGACATACTAGATTAGTCCTTTAGCATGTTACATCTAGTCCAGTATTCTTTTGTAGTTATTTCTCAGCCCTTTCTTGACCATATTTGTGAAAGTGTCACTTCTCCCAGGAGCTCATTACTCTGTTCATTTTCTTTTTCTTTGAAAAACAAAACAAAAGATTTTTTTTTATTGATTGCAGAGAGGAAGGGAGAGGCAAAGAAAGATAGATACATCAGTGATGAGAGAGAATCATTGATTGTCTGCCTCCTGCACACCCCCTACCGGGGAACGAGCCCGCAACCTGGGTATGTGCCCTGACCGGGAATCAAACCGTGACCTCCTGGTTCATAGGTCCCTGTGAAGTCATTGAGCCACACCAGCTGGACCCCTGTTCATTTTCTTCATTCTGCTTATCTTAAGCATATTTTTATTTTTATTTTCTGTCTTTCCTGCACTAGAATATAAACTGTGAAGATAAAAATTGTCCATCTTGTTATGATCCCCTAGAACAGTGGTCGGTAAACTGCTGCTCGCGAGCCACATGTGGCTCTTTGGCCCCTTGAGTGTGGCTCTTCCACAAAATACCACGGCCTGGGTGAGTCTATTTTGAAGATGTGGCATTAGAAGAAGATTAACGTTAAAAGATTTGGACTCTCAAAAGAAGTTTCAGTCGTAGTACTGTTGATATTTGACTCTGCTGACTAATGAGTTTGCTGAACACTGCTCTACAACAATAACCACACACACACAAAAAATCACCTAGAACAATGCCTGGCATGTAGTGCATGCATAGAAGTTTTTCTAGAAGGAAACAGTTTCTAAATTGAATTTCCAGCCTTCAACAGGCTTCCCACAAATGTGGGATCATGGTTAGCAAATCCGTGTTAACTAATTACTAGTCTTTTCAGTTTAGAGACACCTGGCCTATCCTTTTTATTCAGTTTTCTTTCTTTGCTATTTTTTTGAGGGAGGAAAAAGGACCAGCATTTACTTAATGTCTCACATGTAGGCTTTGGCATGAGTGCTTTACACATATTGTCTAGTTTAATTCTTGTAACTTGTCTTTACATACAGGAAATTATGTATTTATTTTAAGGCATTTTTCTGTAGTTCTTTAACATATAGTCTATGCTATATAAGATTTTTTTTAGATAAAAACATGTGATTATATCTTACAGGTTTTTTTCTTGATTTGACTTTGGTAAGTCATCTTTTATTTTCCTTCCCCTACATAATTTAGTTACCCTTTTTGAAATTTCTTCAGCTCCATTATTTTTTCTTAAAGACATGACAGCTAATAAATAATATTGCAAATGAGGACACACATTGATATTTAATAGGTAGAATTGCAGATTGCATTTGTTTTCTTTCAGTTAACCTTCCTCATTATGGACTATTCCATTTATCTGATATCTTTAGTGATTTTCTGTTTCCCTTTTTACTTGTAATTGATAATTCAAAGACTTCTTTGTGCATCATTTATGGTTTTTTTCTAAATGTGTAAGAGTATTTTCAGCTTATATGCTGCCTTTTTGTCTCACTCAACTTCAGGAAATGTTTCTTTTTGTTATCAAGATCTCCTTACTCAGTAGAACCCAATGTTTATTGAAGATCTGAGGTAGCCCTTTGATCTGTCTTCCAAATAATTTATTAGAACATTACCTCTAACTTTATTAGAACATTCCCAGTCACTAAAGCATGTTACTAGTTTTGCTTTTGTATCCCTAGCAGTGCCCATTTATCCTCGCTCTGTGTACTGCCTTTAAGTTGGTTCTTAATCCATTAAATTATCATTCTTATGCATGTCGCCTCAATTTTTTATAGTCTTTAAGCATAGGCCCTAGCCAACAGTTTCCTAAGAATCTGAGTAGACTGCATCTAATAGTTTTTCCTTCTAGAAAAACTATTTCCTTTCTAAAAAAATTATTTTTAAATCCTCACCTGAGGGGTGTGTGTGTGTTTAACTTGATTTAGAGAGAGAGAAACAGCAATGTGTGAGGGAAACATTGACTGGTTGCCTCTTGTACACACCCCGACTGGAGACTGAACCTGAAACCCGGATATGTGCATTCACTGGCAACTGAACTGCAGCCATTTTGGTGAACAGGAGAGCTACCTGATCAGACAAAGAGTTCTCCTTTAAAAACTAAACCAGGAGCCCAGCCAGCAGGGCTCAGTGGTTGAGCATCGACCCATGAACCAGGAGGTCCTGGTTTGATTCCCAGTCAGGGCACACGCCTGGGTTGTGGGCTCAGTCCCCAGTAGGGGGCATACAGGAGGCAGCCAGTCAGTGATTCTCTCTCATCATTAATGTTTCTATCTCACTCTCCCTCTGCCTTCTTCTCTGAAATCAATAAAAATATTAAAAAACAGCCCACCCTGGTGGGGCTCAGAGATTGAGCGTCAACCCAGGAACCAGGAGGCAGCCGATGAGTGATTCTCTCTCATCACTGATGTTTCTCTCTCTCTCCCTCTCCCTCTCCCTTCCTCTCTGAAATAAATAAAAATATATTAAAAAAATATGTATATATATATATATATATATTAAAAAGCCTAAAACAATATATCCTGCCTTTCTCTTTTTAGACATTAGTACTATTTAGGTTCTTAAGAATTATACCTTTTTTTTTTTTTTTTAATGGAATCAACTAGTTGGTCAGATTTGGGGCTGAAATAACTACCGATTCTTTCTTGAGGATACTGGTCTTGTTGACAGTTCACTAGTCTTCTAGCCCAGTAGCCATAGATAAGATATGTTAGAAGTTTTGGTTCTACAGTTGTGTCTCTGGATTTTGTCAATACTCTTAAGTAGTATATGTAAATTGAATTTTTTAATAGTTGTCAGATATATTACTTATTTGATCAAACAGTTAACCCTATTTTATTAAAAAATGGGAAATTTCTTTATTCTCTTTATATTTTAATTTTAATTATTGATTTTTTTTAGAGTGAGAGGAGAGGGAGAGAAATACATTAATGTATTGTTCCACTTATTTATGCATTCATTGGTTGATTCTTTTTTAAAAATTCAGCCCTTTGAAAAACTCTTAAAATTAAAAAAATATATATTTGATTGATTTTTAGAGAGAGGAAGAGGAAGGGGGAGACAGACAGGCAGAGATTTGTTCCACTTGTTTACGCATTCATTGGTTGTTTCTTGTATCTGCCCTGACTGGAGATCGAACCTGCAGCCTTGACATATTGGGACAACACTCTAACTAACTGAGCTACCTGGCCAGGGCCATTGGTTAATTCTTTTATTTTTTTGTTAATCATCACTTCAGGATATTTTTCCCATTGATTTTTAGAGACAGTGGAAGGGAGGTTGGGATGGAGGGGGAGAGAAACATTGATGTGAGAGAGACACATTGATTGGTTGTTTCCCGCACACACCCCTACTGGGGCTGGGGATGGAACCTGCAACCCAAGTATGTGTCTTTGGGAATTGAACTTGAGATCCTTCAATGTGAGGGCTGATGCTTTAACCACTGAACAACACTCTCCAGGGCCAGCCAGGGCCTCTTTATCCTCATTAACATAGAGAATCCTTATTCAGTATTTTAACTATCTTTACCTCATGAAGAAATATTTTTTCATTTTGATATCTCCTATATAGGATATGATATATACGCACACTTAGTACAAGTTTGATGAGTGAATGAATGAGAAATGTTTTAGGATTGTATCTTCTGAAAGTTATTATAAGCCATATTCTTTAAGAATATGTATTCTCCAGAAATGAGTACTGTTGCATAGTACAAGATTCTTAAAAGATACAAAGTCTTGTTTTATATTTGTCTATACCCTTGGGTAGAAATTTTATCATTTTTCTTCAAATATTTACAGGAAAGTGAAGAGTTAGACTGGAATTTACTGAAACCAGATATTTATGCAACAATCATGGATTTCTTTGCATCTGGCTTACCCTTAGTAACTGAGGAAACATCTTCAGGAGAAGCAGGTGATATTTTGGATAATTAATATTTATCTTTTTTTTTTTTTTTTTAAGTTTTCTACATTCTTCTCATTTGCCTTGATTTCAGAAATCATGGAAGTACAGATTTTTATCATTGTACTATATTTAGCTCTGGAACCAATTCTGAGGAAATAAAACTTCATATATACTAGTTTTGCCCATCATTTTTGAAAATCTGTAAATAAATTGAATCTGTTACATAAAAGTAAATTTTTTAATTGTAAAAATTTTCAAACATACAGAAAATAGTATAAAGCTTACCAATTTGCCCTCCTCTCAGATTTAACAAATGTTAATTTTTGGCTATAATTAATTTAAACCCACCATATATAATAAAAGCCTAATATGCTAAGTGTCCCGTCGTCTGGTTGTCCATTCAACCAATCAAAGCGTAATATGCTAATGATATGCTAAGGCTGCTCAACCGCTTGCTATGATATACACTGACCACCAGGGGGCAGACAGTCGACCAGTTGCTATGATATACACTGACCACCAGGGGGCAGACACTCCAACTGGTAGGTTAGCTTGCTGCTGGCCAATCGGGACTGAATGAGACAGGTTGGATGTGCTGTAGAGCCCTCCTGCGGTCCCTCCCCAGCTAGCCAACATTTCATGTTCCTCCCTGGCCCTGATAGTGGACCTGTGCGATCCCTCAGCCTGGCCTGCGCTGTCTCAAAATCCGAGACCCCTTGGGGGATATCAGAGAGCTGGTCTCGGCCCAATCCCGCAGGCCAGGCCAAGGGACCTGACTGGTGTACGAATTAGTGCATCGGGCCTATAGTATTTTAATAAAATATTAAAGACATAGTCAAACCCCTACAACCCCCATCCCTTTTCCCTTTCTGCTTTCAGAGATGTATGTAAACTCTGTTTTAAACTTTTTCTCCCCAAATATATTTTTATTGATTTAAGAGAGGAAGGGAGAGAGAGAGAAGCATTAATGATGAGAGGGAATCATCGATTGGTTGCCTCCTGCACACCCTTTACTGGGGATCAAGCCCTCAACTCAGGTCAAGAATCAAATCTGGGATCTTTCAGTCTGGGGACTGATGCTCTGTCCACTGAGCCAACCCAGGTAGGTCTAAACTTGTTTTGTTTTAAGACATTTATTACAAATACAAGTCTCTGCAGGGAATATATAACATTGGTTTTTGTTTTTAACTAGGGGCCCAGTGCATGAAATTTCTGCACTGGGGGTGGGTGGTCCCTCAACCCAACCTGCCCCCTCTCACATACTGGGAGCCCTCAGGGGATGTCCAACTGATGGCTCACCCCCCAGCCTGTGGCCAGAGGCTTTAGGCCTTGGGCACCCAGCCAAGGCCCTGCTCAGCTCAGCCCCGGCTGCCTGCGACCACCCGGCCCCGGGGGCTGGGCCCTCGCCACCACTTCCGCTCACAGTGCCCAGGGGCCGGGCGCTCCCTGCTGCCGCCACCACCACTGCTGCTGGCGCTGCCGCCGCCATTTCCCCTCACAGTGCCCAGGGGCTGGGTGCTCACCACCACCACCATTTCATCTCCATCTCTGGGGCCCGGTGCTTGCGCCACTTGTCCCTCCCCCCACTCCTGTTGGCTGGTAGCATAGCCAATCAGGAGCAAAGGTACAGTCAAATTTGCATGTTTCTCTTTTATTATATAGGATACAAGTCTCTGCAGGGAATATATGACATTGTTTTTTGTTTTTAAACTTTAACGTGTTATATGCAACTTTCCTCTTTTTCACTGAGTATAACATTTTGAAATACATCCATTTAAAAAAATGTAGCTCTATTTAGTTTAAGTGCTGGATAATCATTATATCAATAAACTACAGTTAATTATTTTGTTTCTTATGTTTAAGTGAATTATTTGTGCAATTTCTATTACAAATATTGCAGTGGGCATCTTTTACTGTCTCTTTGTGCGTATGTTCAGAGTTTCTGTAGCATATATTCCTTTTTTTTTTTTTTTTTTTTTTTTTTGGTAATCCTCACTTGAGGATATTTTTCCATTGATTTCAGATAGAGTGGAAGAGGAAGAGAGGGAAGAGAGAGAGAGAAATCAATTGGTTGCCTCCCGCATGCGCCCCAATCAATGCAGGTGGGGAGCAAACCTGCAACCCAGGAACATGCCCTTGATCAGGAATGGAACCCACAACTCTGGTGTGAGGGCAATGCTCTAACCACTGAGACCACTGGCCAAAGCATAGCATATATTCCTAGAAGTAGAATTGTTGTATTATAAATTGTTATAATGTATATACAAATCAGCAATGTGTAAGAATTTGCTTTCTTATATTTTTATTATCACTTGGTGTCTTACATTTTTTAAAACCAATAGTTAAGTGTAAAATGGTGTCTTGTTTTAATTGCATTTCCTTGGTAGTATGATTCTGAGTCTGAAGGTTTTCAAATGCTGACTGGTCATTATTTTCTTTGTCAATATATTTTCTGTTGATAATCTTTGCCCATTTCTTAAAAATGGAGTTATATGTATTTTTTGTATCAATTTTACTAGGTTTTTAAGAAGTATTCTGAGTGTCAATTTTTGTTAGTGTTTTTCTAGCAGATAACATCTCCATAACCATGCCTTATCTTTTCTCTGTTTAGAATAGCTTTTGTCATTCCGAAATATTTTAAGAAAATATGGAATGTTTCATGAATCTGTGTGTTATCTTTGCTAATGGACCATGCTAATCTTCTCTTTATTAATCCAATTTTAGTTTTTGTGTTGCCAAAGCAAGCACAGTTTTTCTTTTTTTAAATATATTTTTATTTATTTCAGAGAGGAAAGGCGAAAGAGAGAAACATCAGTGAGGATAGAGAATCATTGATTGGCTGCCCCCTGCATGCCCCACACTGGGGATTGAGTCTGCAACCCAGGCCTGTGCGCTGATCAGGAATCGAACCGTGACCTCTTGGTTCATAGGCTGACACTCATACACTCGCACGCTGGCCGAGCGACAGTGTTTCTTTTTAATGTACCATATTTTCGGCATATAAGACAACTTTTTAACCCAGGAAAATCTTCTCAAAAGTCAGGGGTCGTCTTATACACCGGGAGTAAAAAAATACCGTAGCTTGAAGTTATGATGGGCATTGCTAACTCGCCAGGGACTTGCCCGGCACTTGCTCTCTCTCTATTGTTTGTTATCTTCCTCCTGTCAACATCAGTTCCAGTCGTCTTATACATGGGAAATTCGGTATTCATCTTTTCCTTTGTATGTTTTTGGTTTTTGTCTTTTGTTGTAAATAAGTTGCTTTGTGTAAAGGACTTGGAAGAGGAACTGCACATGGAACTTAAGTATTAGCTTAAGTATTTGTTGTTGATGAAGTTTTTCCTTTCTCCCGTATCATGAAGATATTGCATGTGTGTATGTGTGTATATACAAAAACAATTTGCATAATGCTTTTAGATGGTACAGTTATATTTTTGAGGTATATACCCTAAATGAGTCTTATAAATGTACACAAGACAGCATATAGAAGCATGTTCTTTTTTTTTTTTTTAAATATATATTTTATTGATTTTTTACAGAGAGGAAGGGAGAGGGATAGAAAGTCAGAAACATCGATCAGTTGCCTACTGCACACCCCCCACTGGGGACGTGCCTGCAGCCAAGGTACATGCCCCTGACCGGAATCGAACCCAGGACCTTTCAGTCCAAAGGCCGATGCTCTACCACTGAGCCACACCGGCCCCGGCTAGAAGCATGTTCTCTGATATATTTTAAAAATACATCAGCAGTACCCAGCCACTCAGTGGCTCAGTGGTTGGACATTAATCCAGGAACTAAGAGGCCACTGGTTAGATTCCCGGTCGGGGCACATACTGGCTTTGGGCTCGATCCCCAGTAGGGGGCATGCAGGAGGCAGCTGATCAATGATTAGTCTATATCCCTTTTCTTCTCTCTCTCTCTCTAATCTATAAGAACATATTTAAAAAAAAATATATATATATCTCAGTAGTTAAATGAACTAGATTGGGAGATATCAATGTAAAAAGATACAAAAGAAAATATTAAGTGATAAAGAAAAAGTGGAGGGTATATTTATTTACATACTCTTACATATATGCCATTTAGGCATGAAATAAGTTATTTGAGTTTTTTTTTTTAATATATTTTTATTGTTTTCAAAGAGTAAGGGAGGAGAGGGAGAAACCCAGCGATGAAAGGGAATCATTGATCAGCCTCCTCTGGCCTGTCTCCTACGGGGACTGAGCCCCACCTGGGCGTGTGCCCGACCTGGAACCTCACTGGGGACCTCGTGGTTCCTGGGTCAGCGCTCAGCTGAGCCGCGCTGTCTGGGCCAGTTGTTTGTGTTCTGATGGGTATGTACATAAAGTTGGTAAGATAACTTGAAAGCCATTTGACTATGTCTGCCACATTTTAAAAATACATAAACCTGTTGACCCAAATATCCTATCACTAGAAATTTATTTTACAAATATACTTACAAAAGTAAGCTGATAAGTACTTTACACAAGCATGCATGCTGCAGGATTTTAGAAATAGCAGTGAACTAGAAACAACTGAAATAAGAAACTAAATGAAGACAAATGAATACAAAAATTTTTATGTACCTATTTTAAAGATTGAGAAATCTGTACATGATGATATGGAAAGATCTGTAAGATATATTAAATAAAGTCAAGATATAGAACAGTGTGTATTGTGGAATCCCATCTGTGTAAATATGCACATGGAAATGTAAACATATACTAGAAGTGTCTACACTAAACTCATGATAGTGGTTGCCTGTGGAAGTGACAGTGGGGAACGAAACTTAGGTTTGATGATGTAAGAGAATTTTAGTTTTAGTACTTTTTATTTATTTAAAAATGATTCAAAGTTAATATAATCTAATATTGATAGTTGTTGCCTATGTTGTTGCTAGAACTCTAGTGTTTGTTATAGTGTAATTTGAATTGTCTACATTTTTAGTTATCCTGACCATAAATAAATTTCTCAAAAATATTTAAAACCAATAAAAAAGCATTGGTGAAAATCATTATATAACCTTACAAAGTAAAAGAAAAACAAAAATGAAACAAAATTTAAAAACAGTGTTTTGCTTAGACTTGAAGAATAATTTAGATATTACTATAAGACTTACATCTATATTTAGTATGATCCTCATTTTGAAAACCACAAAATTAAGAATTGAAAATGTAACTTAACTGACGAAGTAGGTGTGCCCCCTTTTTGTCTCAAAGTTTCCATCAGTATCCAAACAACCTCTTTTTTTCTTTCACTTTTCTATCCTTGAGAATGAGGAAAGTTTACAAATATATTGACCCTAAAATTGAAACCGTACTATCATTAATAAGTTAAGTTATTTTGGCATATTCACCTTTATTGCCAGATATTGAATTGATCAGTGCTCCTTAATTTTTCTTCAGAGAATTGAAGGAATGATCTTTTTTTTTTTTTTCATTTTCCTCAAATCACTTTATCACCATACCAAGTTACATGTCCTGTGCTTTTATTTTTTTAACTAGAGGCCCAATGCACAAAATTTGTGCACTAGGACGGGGGCCCCTCAGCCAGCCTGTGCCCTCTCAGTCTGAGAGCCCTTGGGGGATGTCCAACTGCCGGCTTAAGCCCCACTTCCCATGGGTCTAAGCCAGCAGTCTGACATCCCTCTCAAAATCCAGAACTCTTTGCTTCTTACTGCTTGCCTGCTAACTGTTTCTGACTGCTTGGCTCGCTGCTCCTTAGTGTTGTTGCAGAGGTGCGAGAGGCTTCTGCCACCACAGCTGCACTCACCAGCTGTGAGCCCGGCTTCTGGATGAGCGGCGCTCCCCCTGTGGAAGCACTGACCACCAGGGAGCAACTCATGCATTGAACATCTGCCCCTTGATGGTCAATGCCCATCATAGCGACTGGTCGTTCTGCCATTCAGTCGATTTGCATATTAGTCTTTTATTATGTAGGATGAGATATTAAAATTAGGTTAAAATTATCCTATTTTAATAGTACTTGCATATGCCTGACATGAAATGTCTACTGTAGATAAGTTTTATTTGTAATTGTTTCTAGGATCTGAAGAAGATGATGAAGTTGTGGCAATGATTAAAGAACTGTTAGATACAAGAATACGGTATGTGCTTATCTTTCTACTTGAGATCATATATACTCCAGAGCCAACTTTTATTATAGAAATTTATGTTTGGTTGTCTGTGAGATTATAGTAGAGTTTTAAAAGAAGTATAAGTTAATGTAAATCACAGAAGGTTACCATGACAGTTGAATTTAAAGTCTGTGTATTGTCTATATTCATCCAAATTTTAAAACTATCTAAACACAATCAGTAAAGGACTTTATCTTTCACAGTTACTGTTTAGGTTTGATATTGTTATAATACCAAATTTCTTAGAAAAAAATTAGTTAACAGTGTTTGGGAAGATTGTGAGGAGAGGATTACTTGTACTTTAGGCTATTATCCATGAAATATAAAACTAAATAAGTAGGGAACTTCCTGCTCTGATTTTTTGCTTGTAGCAGACCAGTGGTCCTGGGGTTGAGTCCCAGAAAAGCTAGGTATAATACAATTTAAAAAAAAATGTTTGTGTGAAGGCATTGAATAGCTAACAAAGCAAACAGTATCTGGTCGGGAAGAAAGCACACTGAGGCTTCCTTCTGGGCATTTGCTGATTCTTGGTGTGCAGCTAGAGTATGAGAAGCTGGCCTGGGATAGCTGCTAAGAATCAGAAAAACCATTTAGTTTTTGGCAAATTTGTTGAAATGGGAAGACAAAAATTAAAATTCTGGGTTACCAATAAAGCTTTGACTTAAAGGGCCAAGATCCTAGAGAGAAGGTAAGAAAAATTGAACCTAACACTCAGAGGTTCTCCCCACATTGCACTTGCTTATTCTTAGCTGTGTAAGAGAAGAGACTAAGAGATCAAACAAAAAGCATTTGGAATGCTAAACAGAGTTTTGACAGTTGTACGGTTCTGGGAGTGACAAAAATTGGAGTTTAGGACCAGTTAAGGAGTGTTGGGGCCTCAAGAAACATCCATACTCTTAGTTGGGCTTCTATAGGACTATACTCTTGAAATGGGGGCAAACCAGAGGTAGACCATGGTCAAGAAAGAAATCACAAAGGGAATTTAAAATAGAATATCCGCATCACTTTTTGAGTTTTTTCAAAAATAGTGTTTTTGACAGGACCAAGAAAAATCATGGAAAAAACATTAATTATACTACAGTAGAATTATGATTCTCTTCATCAAAAGATGCCATTTACAGTGAAAAGCAAAGAGTAGAAGGTATTTTATAATACATATATTACACTATATTTTAAAACTCTTGCAATTTGTTAAGAAAACAAATATTCAGAGACTGAAGCAGTCTCTTCATGAAAGCACTGGAGCAGCTACTCAAAAACTACAGTAGCCAAATGGCCACGAGACACGAGAAAGTGCTCAACCTCATTAGTCATTGAGAATATTCAAATTAAAACCACAATGAACTATCACTGCACATCCACTAGAATGGTTAAAATAATTAAGATTGACAACACCAATTACTATTGAGGATGTAGAGCAATAGAAACTCTCTTCTACCACAGTGGGAAAATAAATTTATATAACTGGAAAACTATTGAGCATTATCTGCTAAATCTGAACATGTGTATATCCTTTTGTTTTTAAACCCTCACCAGAGGATATGTTTACTTATGAGAGAGAGAGAGAGAGACATCCATGTGAGAGAGAAACATCGATCAGTTGCCTCCTGTTCAAGCCCTGACTGGGGACTGAATCCACAACCTAGGTACCAGTACATGCCATGGCTGGGAATCAAACCTACAGCCTTTTGGTGTACAGAATGATGCTCCAACCAACTAAGCCACCTGGCCAGGACTATGCATATTTTTGATCCAGTAATTCCACTCTAGGTATATTCCTAGTAATAATATATATGTATACCAAAAGACATTTTCAGGAATCTTCATAGCTGCAACATTTGTAAAAGCCAAAAACTTGTATTAACCCAGATATCCATCAACAATGGAAAGGACAAATTCTGGCAAATTCTCTTAATGGATTACTATGCTGCAGTGAGATGGAACTAACTATTAATTACTACATATAACAATGTGGATGAATCTCACAAAGAGCAAAAGAAGCTAGATACAAAAGAGTTAATATGTTTTCTAAATGGAACTTATATTTATAAATTTTTAAGTTAAAAATCAGGCAAAACTAATCAATGGTGGTAACAATTAGGAAATGGTTACCTTTGGTTGGGAAGAGTGATTAGAAGGAAGGACAAGAGGGCTTCTGAGGTGCTAATGTTCTGCTTTTTGGTCTGGGACAAATGTATATTCACTTTGTGAAAATTAATTGAATTGATTGTACGTGATTTCTACATTTTTCTGCATTAATGTTATATTTCAATGAAAAGTTTACCTGAAAAAGAAAACTAGTATGTGTCAAATTCTCTGTATTCACCCAAAAGAAGTTTGGTCCATGGTCTGCAAACTGCGGCTCGTGAGCCACATGCAACTCTTTGGCCCCTTGAGTGTGGCTCTTCCACAAAATACCACGGCCTGGGCGAGTCTATTTTGAAGAAATGGTGTTAGAAGAAGTTTAAGTTTAAAAAATTTGGCTCTCAAAAGAAATTTCAGTCATTGCACTGTTGATAGTTGGCTCTGTTGACTAATGAGTTTGTTGACCACTGTCTTAGGTAATTACTATAATTATTAGGAAATTTGAAATTTTAAATGCTGAAAAAAATTAATAAGCAAGACTAAATATAAAAAGTAGAGTATATATTTATATGAATGAAAGTAACAAAATTAAAATTATAAATGAGACTAGCTCCATTTTTTCTCTATTGTAAAAGTAACTCTGACTTCGTAAATTTTACCAATACAAAATCTAAGCTCTTAGTTATATTAAATTTTTTTGTTGAAAATTTCTCTTCTCTTAAATATCACAAATATACTGTGACCACAGGCCAACTGTGCAGGAAGATGGAGGAGATGTAATATATAAGGGCTTTGAAGATGGTATCGTACAGCTGAAACTCCAAGGTTCTTGTACCAGCTGCCCTAGTTCAATCATTACTCTGAAAAATGGAATTCAGAACATGCTGCAGTTTTATATTCCAGAAGTAGAAGGCGTAGAACAGGTATGCCAGTATTATGTGATGGTTTCAATATTAAAATATCAAATAGATTTAAAATAAACATTTGAGAAGAAAAGAAATTCATGACCATTTTCTTCAAGGGCTGGATCTTAGTGTTACAATTTTTATCAAACTTAATAACTCTTTAATTTATAATTAACTTTAGTGTTATGAATACCTACTATGCCAGGCATTTTTACAAATATTACTTCGTTTAATCTTCTAATAGTACATTGTCTTAATTGAGCCATTTCTATTTTGTTCATAGGAAATTGAAACTCAGGGCAAATTGCTACTCTGGTTGTGAAAAAATTAGAAGTGGATTCAAAACATCATACTGTTTTGTAGATGAGATTTAGAAGTCTTCAGAGGAACAGCTCCAGTACATCATATTTATCCACTACTTGTTCTTACATTTATCCACTTCTTGTTCTTAAATGTACAGGCAAGAAGCTTATCAAGAGATTATACTTTGTTTTACAGTAAAACAGTATTTATTGAGTAGAATTATAGAGCTTTATCTATAGCCTATTGTCAGCACTTTTCTGCCCCAAGATACTTAAGGAATATAGCACAGCATCTTCTAAGCAGTAATAATCACCCTCACTGCAGTGATTCTCAACCAGGAGACATGGCCTTATGGAGAGAGATGATCAAGAAAGGGAAAGAGTATGTGGAAGTTAGAAATTTGAAAAAAAATTTAGGTAATTCTGTGTTTTTCAGGAGAAAACATCTTCTTTTAGTGCCTTTGGGAATCACTCATCTCTGGGTAGTATTAAAATATGTTCTTTTGTGGGGAGTTCATGTGGGGGTACGTAGAGGAGGGTATAGGGTATAAATGATGATGGAAGGAGACGTGACTTGGGGAGGATGAACAGACAGTACATTGTACAAGATCCTGTGTTGTGGAATTGTGCATCTGAAACATAATTTTGTTAACCAATGCTACCCCAATAAATCAATAAAAAGGGGAAAAATAGAAAATATTGAAGCTAAGAAAAAAAATTGTCCTTTTGGTATGATACATGCCATCTCCTCTTTGAACTCTTCTTTTAAGTACTCAGCTTAAAATTAAGCTCTACTTTGACCCAAAGCCGCTTTCTGTGTTTGTTTCACTTTATGTCTGTGGGTAAGTTCCTTGAGAGACATATCTCAGTCTTTGTGTTCCTCTGCAACACTTACCTTGTGTGTTATTCATGTTCTTAAATAGTTTGTATTAAATATTTGGAAATGGTATTCCAAAATTAGGAATATTCTGCCTAAAATAGGAGTTGATTGACAAAATTCTTTGGATTGGGTGTTGCTGAGATTGGATATAAAATATTAATTCCTTGGAAGTAAATATCCATTTTTACTTAACACACAAGAGAAACTATCAGAGATTGATTGTCTCAGATCAGAACCAGATTTGTCTAGATTTTTAAAAAAGCAAACATTTTGTTCCACTTTCTGCCATATGCCTTTTTTTGCCATATCCCTTTTTAAAAATTATATTAGTTGGCAGTGTGGATTAACAAAGGAACATTTCCCACCCTAACTGGTTGGGCTCAGTGGCTAGAGCGTAGTCTGTGAACTCAAGGGTCCCAGGTTCAATTCTGGTCAAGGGCAAGTATCTTGGTTGCAGGCATATACTCGGTAGGTGGTGTGCAGGAGGTAGCTAATCAATGTTTCTCTCGCATTGATGTTTCTAACTCTCTATTCCTTTTCTCTTTGTAAAATTCAATAAAATATTTTAAAAACAAAATAAAACAAACAAAAAAACCACAAAGGAACATTTTTGTTGACTTGTCCAGGGTGAGGTGATGAATTGGCTTGTCAGATTATAAACTTGAATTGGCATTTAATTGTAGTAGGTGTGGTGAAGAGAAAAACAAAATTCTTTGGTTTGTTTAATTCTCTTCTTTATCAAAGGAGTTGTTCTTTGTTATTTGAGTAATAACTCATGAAAAGACATTATTCATTTTATTTTTCTGTTCAAGTAGTCAGTAGTTTTATTAACTTAATTAGAAATGAAAGTCTTAACCTTTAAACCTTTTTCTAAGGTTTAAAATGAATTTTTATCTGAGTAAGATAAAATAGTTGCCAATATACCCTAACCGGTTTGGCTCAGTGGCTAGAGTGTCGGCCTGTGGACTCAGGGTTCCCAGGTTCGATTCCAATCAAGGGCATGTACCTTGGTTGTGGGCACATCCCCAGTAGGGGGTGTACAGGAGGCAGCTGAGTGATGTTTCTCTCTCATCGATGTTTCTAACTATCATTCTCCCTTCCTCTCTGTAAAAAAATCAATAAAACATTTTTTTAAAAATAGTTGCCATTATATCTTGTTTACTTACTTTTGGGGGGGATTCATTTTTCTTTAAAAAATTTTTTATTGATTGATTTTTAGAAAGGGGGAGGAAGGAAAAGATAGAGAAACATCAATTTGTTGTTCCACTTATTTTTTTTAATATATATTTTTTATTGATTTCAGAGAGGAATGAAGATAGATATAAACATCAATGATGAGAGAGAATCATTGATTGGCTGCCTCCTGCAAGACTCCACTGAGGGGGATCGAGCCCACAATCCAGGCATGTGTCCTTAGCCGGAATCGAACCTGGGACTCGTTAGTCCACAGGCTGATGCTCTGTCTACTGAGCCAAACCGTGAAGGCTTCCATTTATTTATGCATTCATTAGTTGATTCTTGCACGTGCCCTGATAGGGAATAGAACTGGAAACCTTGGCATATCTGGGCGATACTAACCAATTAAGCTACCTGGCTAGGGCTCAGGATTAATTTTTCTATTGTATATTTTTACAGTTTGATATAGATCCCCAGAATATATTTAAATAAATAAGATGCTTTGAGGGGGTAATCAATTACATTAGGAAATACCAATTGATCTTTATAATCTCTGACCATCTGAGACTCTGCTATTGCCTCTTTGGGGACAAGGAAAAGAGACCAGTTATTTTAATTAATTTGCTAATATTCAGTTTGCTTTTATGTTGTTAGGATACCAGGTTATGATGCAAACCTTGTGCTTTGGGGCTATTGGTAGATTTTTTTTTTTTATTGACTTCCATTATTATAAAATAAAGTATTTTAGGTAAGAAAATAATGTTAAAAAAATAAAATAGCAATTTCTAATTTTCTTAATTCTTAATTTATCTGTTTTTGTTTTTTTGGTTCTAGGTTATGGAAGAGGAATCAAATGAGAAAGAAACAAATTCACCTTAAAATATTTGAGTTTTCTTTGGACCCAGCAATCAGACTTATTGATACTATACCTTGCTTTTATTATTAACTGCTAAGTAACTGCAGATTAATAAAATATGCTCTTCAGAGAATGATATATAAATAGTGCATGTTGGCTTTACCTCATATGAGTTATTTATAGCATCCTGAATCATTTTCTGTACACATGGATTTTATTCAGGGATATTTTTATTTTTGTTAGTCATTTTTCATGGTTAATTCTTTGTATAATGTTTGAAGCAATTTCAAATACATTTTACCTTATCTAATTTATTTATTTTTAAAATACAGATGTGAATAGGGATAATACTTTAAAAATATTCTAAATAGCTTAGCTTTTGTGAGATGTTTGAAACTATTTTTAATGAACTTTTTATCTTGTTAAAAAACCCAACTAAACAAATTCTGGTTTAAAAATGATATCAGGCTGCCCTGGCTGGTATGGTTCAGTTCTTCGGGTGCTGTCCCATGCACTGAAAGGTGGCCAGTTCGATTCCTGGTCAGGGTATATACCCATTATGGGTTTGAGACAAAGAACAAACATACACACATGCACACAGAAGTCGTAATGCTGAATACTGATTAAAACAAAACAGATTCCAGAATGTAGAAAAAGTTCAATTAATTATAGGACAGTGCAGGCTGAATTGAGAAAGATTGCCTTAGCATGCTCAGGCTTTACCTTATGAAGCAGAATCTCTCTGAAATAAAGATGAGAATCTGATTTGGTCCTTTTACTGGCGTCTGACTCAGAGAGTTATAGTCTGTGCCATGCCAGAAATTTGGACAATTATCTATTATATGAGTACTGCTTTTTTAGATAGCCTACATAGCAAATTACCCTCTCTCCCTTTTCGGTAGTAATTTAGAGACAACATTTCACAAACAATATCAAAAAAAGCGAGATGAGTATATTGTATCTCTGGAATTCTGGTCTCCAAAAGTACAGAGATTAAGATAGGGATGGAAACAGGAAGAACTCCAGCAGTTGTGAATGCCAAGATTGAAGTTTTTATTTTTGTCCTTTGATTCACAGAACCAGAGAGTGAGTTTGGACAATGTATTTCCTGATGTATTAAATTAATTCAGCTTATAAACTAGGAATTGCTTTATGAACTAGTAATTGACTCATGATATGGAGGCTAGCAAATCCAAAATCTGCAGGGTGGGATATCAGGCTGCAGACAGGGAAGAGCTGACATTGCAGTCCAAGTCCAGCTCTGCTGGTGAATTCTTTCCTGCTCTGGAGAGGTGAGTCTGTTCTAGTCAGGCCTTCAACTGATTGTATTAGGTCCACCCACATTATGGAGGGCAAGGTGCTTTACTCATCCAAATGTTAATCTCATCCAAAAGTGTTGTAGTGTAACCCCCATCTTACAAAGGACGCCTCAAAAAATTGAATTATGGAATCATTTATTAAAGGCCAGCAGCATACAGGTCTGGAGCAAAAGCGCTCCAAACCTTACAGCCCTGAACAGTTTGACACATCTGGCTGATACTGGCAGAATATCACAAAGGTATCGATTACATCTTGGGGTCTGGAATGAGGAACCTGTTTGATGAAAAGCATTTTTTTACAGAAATTGAGCAAGTTAGTTAACTAAAATATCTAAGAATCACTGAATCAACAGAATCACATTATCTGGGACCACCTGGGCAATTTAGAATAATTGTGCTGTCCAGATTCTGGGATCACTGAGTCAACAGGAATGCACTATCTGTAGCTACGAGACAATTTAGGGTATGTTCTGATTCCAGGACCACTGAGTCAACTGAAACTCAGTTATCTGTAGCTACTGAGACAATTTAGGGTAATTGTCCTGTCCTGGTTCCCAGAGGAATGTGCTTCCATGACCAGTGAGATCACAATCATTGGGATATTCAAACCATCATCAATGGAGTATTCAGTCTTACATAAGTTCAGAAAATTAAAATAACTTTCTGTTGTTTTAGTAAATAAGTACAGAACCCAAACAGCAGTTTCTACCTGACATGATTGCTACCATACTTCAAAGTACCCTCACGGACACATCCAGAATGTGTGACTAATATCTGGGCACTGTGGCTGAGCCTAATGGACATAAAAAAAATTGTCACAATGAAGAAAGTTTGCTTTTATGGTCAACTTATCTAAAAATTAAAATTTATTTTAGAGTGAGAAATGGATTTATTGTTCCAATTATTTATGCATTCGTTGATTGTTTCTGTGCCCTGACGGGATTGAACCCGACTACTTTGGAGTATCGGGACGATTCTCTAATCAACTGACCTATCTGGCTAGAGCCCCTGACTGACTCAAATCTGATTCCTTCTTCCATATCTTAGCCCTTCTCTGCATTTCCATACTCGGTTCCACAGGCCCCTACATTGTCACATTCTTGTCCAGTGCCATCAATCAAGGCAATCTGCCTTCCTTCTGATTTCAGAATTATCTTCCCTTCAACATTTACATTTCCTCAGTGACCACCTGGTATGGAAATGAAACATAATCTTATAGTTTCACTCTAAAGTGTTAATCACAATAACTTAATGTAGATCTCCTAGGGAGAGGGAAGTATTTTGCATTAAATATATGTTATGTATATGTACAGGTGGACTCTAGGCATGTGATAGCCAAGGAGGGGAGGTAATTTGGGACGGGAAACTGGTCTCCTGTAATCACATTTTGTAGATGGCTAGTGCTCTGTGGTCAGGCCTGTTTAACATCTGGTACCTTTCTGATGCTTCAAAAGGAAAATGCAAATATACAAAAGTTTGAGATGGTATTCTTTTTCTAAAGTTTTTCTTGATTTTTAGAGAGGGGAAGGGAGAGCTTTTCCCCCACTAAAATATATTTTTGATTTCAGAGGAAGAGGGGGAGAGAGAGAAACATCAATGATGAGAGAATCATTGATCAGCTGCCTCCTGCATGCTCCCCACGGGGGATGGCGCTCACAACCCAGGCCTGTGCCCTGCCTGACTGGGAATCCAACTGTGACCTGGTCCATAGGTCAGTATTCAACTCCTGAGCCACACGTGCCTTTTTAATTTTAACAATTTTATTACTATTTATGTTGGGAGTCAGCTAAGGAATAACAACAATCACAAATATGAAAGTTGATAGCCTTATACAGCTATTTCAATTATGGTTCTTCATTTCTTTAGAAACGACAACTAGAAGCCCTGAACAATGGCAAGGAGGAGGCTGAGAACCATTAGATTTCACAGGACTAATGTGGGAAATTGAGTAGCATAAAGAGACAATAAATGACACACCATCATCACTTTATTTTTTAAATTTTGTTAAAAACTTGATCAGAGAAAAAATCCTGTCCATTTCCTCAGATGTTTGAATAAAACCCAAACGTCCCCATGCATTCCTAGGTAATTTTTTTTCTTCTGCAGCTCTTATTTCCAAAGGTCCAGCTCAGGCAAAGCTCTGTGTAGATGGGGTTCAGTCAAACAAAATGCTTTTATATCAGTGTCTGGACTGGCACATGGTTACAAAGGGCTCTTTGTTCCAGTGGGCTGGTGAGGTGGAATGGCTGTTCCATGACATGACCGCTGCCTGCCCTGGGAGCTAGAGCAGGGCCAGAACAGAGCTTGCTTTCTGTAAACCCAACTTAATCTAGAGTGAATTGTTTTCTGACAATTTGATATTTGTTCTGACATAAATCAATGCCTCTCTTCCTGCGATATGCTGGTTCCTAGAACAGGTTGTTGTCCTGACTTGGTCAAGCATATAATTTCTAGCATTCACATACTAGTACCTGTGATTATTTCCCACTTTCACCCTATGTAATTCTTTGGTATCTGCCAATGAATGGCATGGGGACCCATTTTGTCTTGCAGCTACCCAAGACATGTCTTCTAAGTTTCCTTTTATAAATTCTATTAATTACTTGACTGAAGTGGCCAGCTTCTTTCTTTGGTCTTTCCCTGCCCTCCACTTATGGAGGTAAATTTTCATTCTCGGGGCTTTCTCTGTGTCTGCGTGAACTAAACAGCTGGGATAATTGGCCTTAAAAGTTTCTTTCTCTCAACTGGTGCATTAAGCACCTTCCAAAATAGCTGTAAAATGGAGATGGATACGACAAATTGATAGTCATGCCGGGGGATTCAATTATAGTTTGAGCATGAGAACTCTGGTGGTTCTGCTGGTTCTGGCTTTCCTCTGTGGCACTGACAGGATTTCTGGCCGCTTACAAAGGTATTCAAACACTGTAATCATGCCCTGGCCAGTGTGGCTCGGTTGGTTGGAGCATCTTCCTGCGCACTGAGGGCTCTTGGGTGTGGCTCCTGGTCAGGGCATGTACACAGGTTGCAGGTTTGATCCCCAGTTGGTGCATACAGAAGGCAGCTGGTCGATGGTTCTCTGTCACATCGATGTTTCTCTCTAAAGTCAATACAAACACAGAGAAACATTGTAATCATACCATGACATCTTGGAAGTATTACTGAGGGCTTAGCAGAGCCTCTTAGATGAGGATCTGAGGCTAAGATGTACTTTGCCTCATGAAACAGCATGTTTATGTCCCAAATGTGTTGTCTATTTTCAAACAGCTCACTATTGTTTTTTAAACTTTGGGTGACATAGGCACCTGTTTAAGGGCCTGAAATATTAAAGGGTTTTCATGTTAGAAATACTCTGATCAATGTGACATTTTCTGGCCTCTCTTTTGAGGCCAGTGATAAACAGACATTTTTTTCCCCTCTAAGAAAAAATGAAAAGCCCTTTGCTCACTTGCTCATATAACCAGCCATAGAAAGTAAATTCTACTAAGAACATTAGACTTTTTTTTCACTCATTCGAAAGCATTTTTCATCCCTTACTTTGTGGTAAGTTCTATACTAGGTGTTGAGTATGCAAACACTTGTTCTAGCTTCAGGAAACAGCCTATTAGAGGAATATGCAGAAAGCAAAAGTAAAAAATCAAAGTATATTGCTTTAAAATAGATTAATGCATGCCCTTATGTCTCTCTGGGGGAGACAAAAAAGGTTTTCCCTAAGAGGTAGCATTTAAGTAGGGAAGGAAGGGTGTGGGTTCCATGAAGAGTAACCAAAGTGTGCAAAAGTCTTGAGGATATTGGCCCAATTGAGAGAGCACCTGTTCAGTGTCATTGGCGTGTAAAGAGCTGGGAGGTGGGGTAGGAAAGGAACAGCAGTGTGAAATAAGATGAGATATCCGAGGTTAGAAGTCCATGCCATGTTCTATTTGCTGTGTAAGTTTTTATTTGATTCTAGAGTCAATAATGATAACCATCTACCTTTGTTTGACTAAAGACACTATTTAAATCTTTCTAAAGCAAATGCTCATGTAATAAATTCTCAGAAACATCATCTCTTTTTTATTAAGTTTCTCTAGGCAGGAATGGTGTATTAATAGGATGAGCTAATTGTCCATGGGTCCAACGTAAGACGGTCAAATCTAGGCAATTCCTATAGTCCTGTCAGGTGGGCCAGCAGAAGTTTCTCTCCCCTGCTCTTCTGCAAAAAACGGGGTGAGGGAGTCAATGAATGGGGGCGGAGGGCTTTTGGAGGCCAAGCATATAACAATTGTCTGACACCTGGAAGACTAGCAGAACCAGCACAGCAACCAGGAATTTTGTTACCTCTTTCCTTTCTATTCTTGGCAGATCTTTTTAGGACTTTGTCCCTTTCCACCCGGACTTATTTGTCCGGCTGCCTGCTTTCTTCTTCCTCTTTCCCCGCTTCGAGGCGTGCCGGGACTTGGAGCCTAGGATTGAACTAGGCGCGCCCCCAATGGTATTTGCTTTGCTAACAATCCCATCCTCCTCTTTCCTTATCTTCCCGTTCCTAACCAGCTGACAAGTTTCCTCCTCCCCCGCGGCGCCGTTCCTCCCGCTACTTGCCCCGTGCCGGGCGGCTCCAGGAACCTAAAGCGGACGCGCTGGGCGGCGCTGCCACGTCCTCGCTTGCCAGCAGGCCAGCGCCTGCGTGGGCTCGAGGGCGGGGCGGCTCGAGGAGGCGGGACATGTGCATGAGCGGCGCGGACGCGGCCCAATGGGACCTGCGGGCGGTGGAGGCGGCGGCGGCGCGGTGCGTGCCGAGGGGCGGGGCCAGCGGGCAGTTGCTGGCGAGTCCCGGAGGCCAAGGAGGGAGTCGTTACCTCGGCTGCGGCATCCTCGGGGGAGTCGTGTGGGCACCTCCTTACCTCCAAGCGCGCTGATCGCCCCACAGGCTCTTGTGCGCTCCCGACGTCGCCAGTCGCTCACCACTCGCCTTTGCCGCCTTGCGGACCGAGCGAGCCTCCGGCATCATGTGCGGTAAGGGGCCGCGGGCGGGGGGCGTGTTGCGGGGCGGTGTTCGGATGCGGTGCGGGCGCCGCTGAGGCCTGAGGCGCCGGCGGGAGCGGGAGTGTGGAGGGTGCGAAGTCCGGAGGATGGGCGGGGGGCGTCCCGCGGTGGCAGCGGGCGTCCGGCGGTGGCAGCGGGCGCCGGGGGCGGAGGCCGGCCTCTGCGAGCTGGAGGGGTGTGGTGGACTGAGGAGGGTACCTGAGAGGGGGCGCGCCCTGGAGGGGGTCCGGGGGAGTGAAGGGGGCGGCCTGGCGCGGAGAAGGGAGCCGGGAGGGAAGAGATGTTTGTACTGACCTGGGGAAGAAGAGAGGGCTGAAGGAGCTGGGGTGTGGATGGGGGTGACTGCACAGGAGTCCGCCAGGTGAGGGAGGCAACCTGTGGAACATCAGGTGAGGCTCTCTTGCACTGACCTTGTGTTCTCCTAGGATTTACCTTTTAAAAAGTACTTATTTTTAGTTGCTGTCTTTCCGTCAGGCCCAGTAGAGAACCGAACTTTACCTAGAACTATGACAATGGCATTACACATGCTCTTGTTTCCTGCCACCCGTCTCAACAGAAACCATTGCTAATCAGTAAGTTGGTGAGTGGGTTGGACCTGATCATCTGGTGGAAGAGGCCCAGAGTGACCACGGCGATAGATCACACACCATTTATCACTTGCATGTGCACCCATTTAAAATACCTATGAAAAATAGTCGTCTACCTTTAGTGAATGTTCTACCCGAACAGTTAAAGTTAGGCCTGCCTTCGTTTGGTTTGGCTCAGTGGATAGACGGTCCGGGGTTCTATTCTGATCCAGGGGATAGATGGTTCCGGGTTCTATTCTGGTCCAGGGCATAGATGGTTCCGGGTTCTATTCTGGTCCAGGGCATAGATGGTTCCGGGTTCTATTCTGGTCCAGGGCATGATCCTTGGTTGCTGGCTCGATCCCCAGGCCTGGCCTGTAGGGGAGTCAACCAATCTATGTGTCTCACATCGATATTTCTCTCTCTCCTCCTCCCTCTCTTCCCACTCCCCCTTACACTCTGTAAAAAGCAATGGAAAAATATTCTTGGGTGAGGATTAACATAAGAATTAAAAAGGCCATTTTATTCATGTTTTTTAGTATTACCTAAAAGTGTTAGCTAAAAGGAATGGTCTGAATCTGAAATGAGTGATCTGCACTAAAATTGGTATTAACTTGGCCATTCATTGTCAGTATAAAGAATTGTATCATTACCTTTTTGATTGAAATTTACAACTAACCTTACTCCTAACTGGGAAAAAACCACAACACTTTTGAAAGGGAAGTGTGCTTGTGATGGAATTGAAACTATATGGGAAACTTATTCTTTGTAGCCTTTTGCAAGAACCCAGAGGTGACATGTTCTCATTAGCTTTATTTTTCCTGTGTTAAACTTTATGCAAATTTCAGCTTCTGAAAAAGAGGAGCATGTTTAAATTTAGAGTAGTTAAAAAAAATAAAAGAAAACCTTTAAGTAGCTTTCTGAAATTATTAGTCAAGCTGACTTTAGCGTTAGATATACTTTTGCTCTGTCTAGATAGTAGAGTGGTTTGCAAGAACACATAATTTAATTTGGAGCAGTGACATAGTAAATTGGTTAATCCCCAGTGTGCTTCATTTGGTAATTAACTGTTCCTGAATGCTGAGGTGTGTTCCTAGTTAAGTACCTGGCTATCTCATTGTAAATAATTTCTTCATGTTGTTCCAGGGAAAAGGAAGCCAAAGTATTCTATCTAATAGAGAGGGAATATGCTAATGGACCATCACACCCTCACAAAGATGGTGGTGCCCACAGCCAATAAGGAGTGAATATGTTAATTGTTATGCCCTCAAAGTTGGCAGTGCCCACAGCCACAAGATGGCAGCGCCAATCTCCTTAGCCCCACCGAGGCAGCAGGCACGTGGCACACAAGTGTCATGGCTGGGCCCGCCCCCAGGCGAGTCTGGCCGCTCTTCTGTGCCTTCCTCCAGAGTGCCTTACTCCCCTCAGCCCCCCAGCCACCCAGGGCTGGCCCGAGGTGCAGGCAAGCCTTGGGTGTCAGCTACCCAGCTGCCCAGGGCTGGTCTGAGGTTCAGGTAACTAGGGCCAACCGAGGCTTGCGCTGCCAGCAGTAGCAGCAGCAGAGGTGTGATGGGGGTGTTGCCTTCCCCTAATCGCCGGTCGCCTTCGCCCCTGAGGGCTCCCAGACTGAGAGGGGGCAGGCCAGGGTGAGGACCGGTGCATGACTTTTCATGCACCAGGCCTCTAGTGTGCTATAAAAGAAAAAACCTGATCTGATTCAGAAAAGGTGCAGATTAGAGTGAGGTTTTAGGGTGGAGACCAGATATCACATTTCACTTAGCCAATATCCCCCTTCCAGAGTTTTATTGT
The DNA here is from genome assembly GCA_027563665.1 of Antrozous pallidus. Lineage (NCBI taxonomy): Eukaryota > Metazoa > Chordata > Mammalia > Chiroptera > Vespertilionidae > Antrozous > Antrozous pallidus. The sequence continues at coordinate 29,725,201 of CM050523.1, forward strand.
TGAGGAAACAGGTTATAAAGAATAAACAGTTAATATTTGAGTTATTTTTGAAGTCCTGCTTTTAACCCTATCCAGACCACAGTTTTGCATGATCTGGAATAAAGTCTAGAATTTATCCCTTTTAATTTAATTATGAAGGTTAGCTGTTAGGACAAAAGTTTGTCTTTATTTCCCTCCCACATCTTAATCATTGAAGTAAATTTTTTAGACAGACTGAGTGGGGAATGAGATCAGGTGGGAAGATGTAGATTTACCGTCGATTTCTTGCTGCCTATTCAGATTTTTCTAAAAGATTATTTTATTTCAACATTGCATAATATTGAAGCAGAGGAATCAAGGCTATAATCCTGTGGTATGCTTAAGGGGAAAAAAAAGTTTCCATGGTCAAGTAAATTTGGGGAGCAACAGATTAAATATGTTGAACTGTCTTTTTTTTTTTTAATTGGAGGACTTCTTGGAAACTTTAATGTGCTAAGAGTTATGAATTTTCCAGAAAAGAATAGCATGTTTATGTCCCAAATTTATTTTATTTGTCTCTTATTCTTGGTTCTTTGGAATATACTTTGTTCTTTTTTAGTTATTTCTTTTTTTAACTTTTGGCTTTGGTGAGAGATTGTCAACTCACTGAAGCTACCCACATCTTTTAACAGTTTTTGCTGTTGTTGTTTTTTTTTTTTTTAAATAAATGATGGTGTATATAAATAGACTTTTTATAAATGAAATAATATTTAAAAGCAGCAAGGCAGCAGCAATTTAAAAGTATCCTGAAGTGAATCCTTAAAGTTTTTTTGTAATTATACTGTCTAATGACTTTGGGGGTAATTGAAGAATGCTGACACTTGCTGCTAGGATGAGTCATAAAACCAGTACTATTAACATATCTTTTGAAATCTTACTGGATATAAAGTAGTTGTTAAAGAAAATTAATTAATTGCTTACCAGGCATTTCCTCAGTTGTGTTTCTGGAAAGGGAGAAGTTAATAGGTGCTGGTAAAGATCAGTAAAAGATAGGAAAGAGTTTTATAACACACCAGTTTGGGACATTCTGCTTTTGGAGATTTGCACTTAGCAAGATTAAAAGATTTAAGAAGATCTACAAATAAACCTGTTAACATGTAACCAGTATTTCTTAAACCTTTAATTATGCAACCTTTCTTTCACTTCATCCCTATTTAACATCTGCAAAATAGTGTTCTCTTTTTGTGGTCTTGGAATTTTTGACTACATTTCAGGTACCTTGAAAGTGTTAGAAGATATTTGAAATGATGGTTTTATATTTGGCACTCTGCCATTTGGAGAGAGACTAAAACAAGGAAATTACCTTTAAGGAATTGCTGTCTGATTTGAGGAAACAGTGAATACACATGCAACAGGTGTAGGTGATAATACGCAGTCCCTGTTCATTGGCATGTTACAAACCCTGAGTGGCATGAATAGAGATTGAGAAACTGGTTAGGCCAGGGACATTCTAGATTATTGGGCAGGATTCATTTGTTGAGGAATAGTGCCAGCCGGTAGAGAACTAGTACACTGTAAAAGATATTGATGGCATGTGTTACCCAACAATCAATGGAGTCAGAAATAAACTGAGAACTGCTGCCAGCAGGTTTGAAAGAAGAAATAGAAGTGCCAAGACAAGAGGCCAAGACCTGTGGTTAAAGGCAAGAGTTCCAAAGTGGTATGTATTGCCATGGACAGAATCTGCAAATGTAGAAAAAGGTGATCCATGCTTAATACTGTAGAGAGAAATTGATTGCATTGGGGTATAATAAAATCATTAGGGATGTTACATATATTAAGGCAGAAGGACCTGAGTTTGTGTTGAGGAGGAGGGCAAGTATACCAACAAAGGAAGGGGGTGTTATGAAACTGAGGTTTCTGGTAGAGTTGAAAAGTTGAGTTCTAGAGCTGTGTTCCTTGATTTATGAGCTGTGAACTTATTATGGGGCATTCATTGATCAATTCATATTCTTTTCTTTTTTTTTATTTTATATATATTTATATATTTTATTGATTTTTTACAGAGCAGAAGGGAGAGGGATAGAAAGTCAGAAACATCGATGAGAGAGAGACATCGATCAGCTGCCTCTTGCACGCCCCCTACTGGGGATGTACCCACAGCCAAGGTACATGCCCTTGACCGGAATCGAATCCGGGACCTTTCAGTCTGCAGTCCGACGCTCTATCCACTGAGCCAAACCGGTCCTGGCAATCATCAATTCATATTCTAAGCATTATCTATAATTTGAATAAAAGATAATGAAAATTCAACCCACTATTGTAGGATTCTCAAAATATTTTGATGTTAACAAAAAGTTCTGTATTTAGCCCAGCCAGTGTGGCCCAGTCGTGTAGAGCTGACCTATAAACCAGGAGGTCACAGTTCAGTTCCCAGTCAGGGCACATGCTTGACTTGAGGGCTCCATCCCCGGCGCGAGGTGTGCAGGAGGCAGCAGATCAATGCTTCTCTCTAACCATTGATGTTTCAATCTCTCTCTCTCCCCCTTCCTCTCTGAATTAAATTTAAAAAAATATATTTTTAAAGATTCTGTATTTATAAAGTTGAAGCATCACTTATGTTAGGACACATAGACCCAGGGAAAAACCACAGGACTGAAAATCTACCTCCATAAGCGGTGGGCAGGGAAAGACTGAACAAATATATGGGTCACTCCAATCTGTTAATTTAATAGAGTTTATTAAAGGAAACTTACATCTGAGGCATGTCTTTGGTGATTGTAAGATGAAATGGATCCCTGTGCCACTTGGCAGGCACCAGAGAATTATATAGGGTGGGGGATTCCAGGACCAACACATAACAGGAGTTAAGGGAGGGGGTGCTGATTTATGTCGGAGGGAACATTAATTATGATCAGATAGTCTGTAAGGGGGAATTGCAGAAAGCTGTCTGGGTCGAGCTTGTAGGACAGGCAGCAGTCACCTCACAGAACAGTCTCTCCTCCAAACTTACCAACAGTTAGTAGCAGTAGAGGCTGGTTCAGATATGTAGAATATGTTTTGTGTTTTGACCTTTTAAGGCAGAATAAGGGTATATCATGTATTATGCTCTTAAGATGAAGATGAAGACCGGTTCTATAAGTGAGAATCTTGAGAAAGAATAAGAAGCTGGGAAGAGAGAAATGGGAATTTGAGAGTAGTCTAGGTTCTAGCCTTTAGAAAAATATCTTGAGGAAAGTTAGACAAACTGAATTAACAAGTTTGGTCAGCTGTTGGAAGGGCCATTTTGCAAGTGAACCTGAAACGCATGGATGGACCTCACTGTAAGGGTGTCAGGGATACAAGAGTAAAAGCTGGCTTGGGAGGATAATGAAAAACTGGTTTTATATGATTGATCAGAGAGAAGTGGGAGAGATTAAACGTTTAAAGATTTGTGAGCAGGAAGTGCATGATTTTTCTCATGAAAGATGACATAAGTAGACTGTGAGGGATAGTATAACTAGAGGTGTCAGTGTTTAAATAGTGATTTGAGTTCCAGATAGTTAAATGTGCAGGAGAGGTGTTATAGAGCTCCTTCTAGTGGCAATATATATTTCCAACAAAGTAGGGGACACTCAAACCAGCATTCGTAAATAGGAAGAATATTTTTAAACAATTAGAAAACATGTAAATAATTGAAATTCCTCATTATGTCACTCTATAAAAATTTTTTACTTTGTGTTTAGGAATGTAGAACATTTTATCTCACAGTATTTTATCTTCTAAGGGGTCTTATCTGTTGAATGTGCTTCCACAATTATAGTAGTATTGACTGTGTTTTATGGCAAATATTTAGTTGATGTGTGTTACTTTAATTGCAGTATTGTTTGTAATTTTAAAAAGGTAGGAACATCTCAGTGGGGAAATGGTTAGGTAAAATATGACTATTATGGACTGGTATGCAGCCATTAAGTAGAATTGGATAGGTGTGTTGTACTGACATAGAACAGTGTCAACATTTTAATTAAAAAAGTACAGAACAATATAGTGTCATCAAATTTACGTGTTTTTAAAAATCCATTTAAAGCCACATATACTGAGTGGCCAGATTATTATGACCATCTGACGTTTTAGGCAAATTAGCAAATTAGCCGTACACTGCATCATGTGAGATATGGAAGCCGAAGGCCTGTTCGAATACCTTTGCTGTCTGCAGTTACCAAGATAAAATGTCTCCAATTCACAAAGGAACACGAACATTGGAAAAAGGTCATGTGGTCCGATAAATCACGTTTCCAATTGCATCATGCAGATGGCAGAGTGAGAATTTTGCAGGAACAACATGAAAGATGCACCCCACATGCAAGAGTACAACCCTTCAAGCTGGTGGGGCCAGAGTTATGGCTTGGGGCATGTTTTCCTGGCATGATTTGGGCCCTTTAATTTGTGTGGAACAACGTCTGACTGGCTCAACACATCTAAGTATCGTCGCTGATCAAGTTCAACCTATCCTGTGATGGTGTATCCCAGTGGAGATGGCTTCTTCCAGCAAGACAATGCGCCATGCCCCGGTGCTCGTATTGTGCAGGAGTGGTTTCAAGAACATGAGGGAGACTTTATCTTGCTTACGTGGCCTCCACAATCACCAGATCTCAATCCAATTGAGCATTTGTGGGACGAAGCTAAGTGAGCCATCAGGCAGCTGGTTCCACAACCAGCAAATCTCACAGAACTGGACAGTGCTAGTCATCAGGCATGGTGTCAGATTCCACACATCCCCTTTCAACATCTCATGGAGTCAATGCCAAGAAGAATTGCTGCAGTATTGACGGCAAAAGGTGGCCAATAAAGTACTGATGGGGTGGTCATAATAATCTGGCCACTCAGTGTATATCTAGGTTCTTTTATGTAAAAACATTCATAGCTGAAGGATTGGGACAATGTGTATTGAATTAATGTTTGTTATCTTCCCTTAAGAAAGAGATTTTCACAATTCATTCTGTAGCCTTTGTGTAAATTGAATCTTTAATAATGGTGGTGAATTAATTTGTAAACTTTCATTATAAGAAAAAAATTTTAATGAAATTAAGTGACCCTGGCTGGTATGTCTCAGTGGTTGGAGTTTGGCCCATGCACCAAGGGTTGTGGATTTGATTTCCAGTTAGGGGTGGGTACCAGGGTTGCAGGTTCGACCCACAGCCGAGGTTGGGGCACATGTGGGAGGCAACCAATTGATGTATCTCTCTCACATAGATGTTCCCCTCTCTCTTTTTTTCTCTGTCACCCCCACCCTCTCTTTCACTCTCTCTAGAAAAAAAACAAACAAATCAATGGGAAAACATATCCCTGCATGAGGATTAACAAAAAATAAAACAAACAAATGAAATTTAATTGTTATTGTAGATGGAGTTTGAGAAAGTATAAAATTTAGAGAATCTGAATGCTTAACACTGATGAGTTCTGTTTAGGGTCTCAAAATACTGAAGATGCTAAGTGAAAAAATATGTATAAGTAAAAATTTCTTATTCATAAGGACATAAATTTAACCAGGCATAGAAAATTCAATAATTTGATTAGTTAGCTAAATTGTATTCAGTTTTCATTTTCATAAGGCTTAGAAATCTTTACTTAGGATTAAGTTGCTTTTAATCAGGTGTGTCAAGTCTATGATCCAGGTTGTTAAGCAAAGTGCTCCTAAGTGCTTTGAATTTAAGTTGCCATTTTCTGAGAATGATACCTGGAGGTAAAAGAATCTATTGGTTTGGGATTAGGAAATCTGTGCTCCCTGCAACTACTTTGTATAGATTGGGAGCAATTAATGAAGAGTGGTGGTGAGTATTTTTAGGATTCTGTAGTTACCCTAAGCAGAACTTTTTATTGGGAGGTTTGATAAGACAAGTTGAAGACCTGGAAATGGGATCAATCTAGCGATTTCTACTCTAAGAAGCACTGTTTTGAGTTAAGAATACCTCTCTTGTAAACATGCACAGGGGTGTGTGTCCCTCAGCCAGCCTGCACCCTCTCCAATCTGGGACCCCTACTGGGATCGGGCCTCAATGGGCAGTCGGACATTCCTCTCACAATCCAGGATTGCTGGCTCTCAATTGCTCGCCAGGCTGCCTTCCTGATTGCCCCTAACTGCTTCTGTCTGTCAGTCTGATCACCCTCTAAGCACTCCTCCGCCAGCCTTATTGATGCCTAACTGCTCCCCTTCCAGCCTGTTTGCCCCTAACTGCCCTCTCCTGCAGACCTGGTCACCCCCAACTTCCCTCCTTTGTCAGCCTGGTCACCCCCAACTGCCTTCTCTTGCAGGCCTGGTCCCTCCCAGTTGCCCCCCCCTGCTGGCCATCTTGTTGTGGCCATCTTGTGTCCACATGGGAGCAGTCATCTTTGACCACATGGGGGCAGCCATCTTATGTGTTGGAGTGATGGTCAATCTACATAGTACTTTTTTATTAGATAGGATAGAGGCCTGGTGCAGTGTGGGGGCCAACTGGTTTGCCCTGAAGGGTGTCCTGGATCAGGGTGGGGGTTTTCTTGGGGTGTGGGGTGGCCTGGGTGAGGGGCCTGTGGTGGTTTGCAGGTCGGCCATGTCCCCTGGTGACCCAAGCGAGACCCTGGTATCTGGGATTTATTTATCTTCTATAATTGAAACTTTGTAGCTTGAGTGGAGCCAAGCTTCCTGCTCCCTCCCTGGCGGCAGCCATTTCTGTTGGGATTTGTTTATCTTCTATAATTGAAACTTTGTAACAGAGGCCAAAGCTGGCCAGGGCTGCAGAAGCTTGGCTACCTTCATCGCCAGGGGCAACCCAAGTCTCCTGCTCTCTCCAGCTCTGTGGCTGCCGCCATTTTTGTTGGGATTTATTTATCTTCTATAATTGAAACTTTGTAGCCTTGAGCAGAGGCCTGGGCCTGTCAGAGTATGTGGAAAGCTTGGCTTCCTCCATTGCTGGGGAAACCCAAGCCTCCTGTTGCTCCATGGCCATAGCCATCTTGGTTTGGGTTAATTTGCATACTCACTCCTGATTGGCTGGTGGGCGTGGTTTGTGTATAGCAGAGTGATGGTTAATTTGCATATTACTCTTTTATTAGATAGTATGTTTAATTTTTCATATGTATTATTTTACCATCACAATTACATATTTTAAAGAGATGATTTAGTAGTGATTTTTTCTGGTTTTGCTGAATGATTGAGATTTGGCAACTCTTCAAGTCTGTCCAGACTGCCTCAGACTGCAAAGAAGTCCTGACAGTGTAATAGGTTTTATTAGTTAATGACCTTCAAATGAGCTAGGTTGTATCCTCTTTTAGCAAATCTGTCACTGGTTTGATTATTTAGCTGAAGCTAGTCACAGTGGTGGGGAGTAGACTAGTTGAGAATAAGTGTTCTTTAGCATATATATATATAGTCAAGTAATATTTTGGGAAAAGATTTATATTTGTGTTGCCCTTCAGTGGTCGAGTAAAAATACTTATTTGGGACTGATAGTTTTCTTCATTTAATCTTTATCATAGGTCAGTGACCCATAGAGGGAATAAGTATAGAACACATAAAAGTTAGATTTGCGGTTGGTAATTGGTTTAGTTTGTTCATATTATAGCTACTTTATGAAGGAACAGTGGTAGTAATAAAAACCCCAGATCTCATGCAAGGTTGTGGCTGTGAAAATAAGATGCTTGTATAACATATGATAACTTTAAAAAATCTTTTCAATTGTAAGTTTTTTGTTTGTTTTTTTAATATGAATGAAATATAGAATTTTTATAAGTTCTTGGCCTTATACTTTCATTTTGGGGGAAAGTTTAAAAAATTGTTTCAGGTTATTTTGGTTTTAGCTTTAAAATGTGGATTTCCTGCCTGGCCAGTGTGGGTTAGTGGTTGAGTGTCATCCAGTGCACCAGTTTCTGATCAGGCAGGGCACATGCCCAGGTTGCAGAGCTCCATCCCCAGCAGAGGACTTGCCAGAGGCAGCTGTTCTATATTTCTATCTTTTTCTCACTCTTCTTTATCCTCTCTCTAAATAATAATAATAATAAATAAATAAAAACATATTTAAAACAAAATAAAATGTGGATTTCCTTTTTTTAAGGGCATGATAGTTTGTCTGAAAAAAGTTATACTGATCATGATGCTCAGCAAACCAGTATTATGGCTTCTTTGCTAGATATTAACAATTCAGTATTTTTGGATGCTGAAATGCTTCAATAGGACCAAGCTATTTAGAGAAATAAAGAGATCTTTTCAAATGGAAATAAAGACTAGTTGTTTTGGAATTCTACTCCACCGAGTTAAATTTATCTCCTTATGATTCAGTGACACTATAGTGTAATATAAAAAGGAAATTATTTTATTAAAAAAGCAATTTGAGCTTATAATTTCCTCATATTTTGGTCTTCAGTGCTCTGTCCACCTTAACCAAAGCACAATCATGGGAGGCCTCAGATAATTTTCATACTGCTATTCCTAAAACGTGGATATTTTTTGCCTGTGTTCTGTTTTTCTGTTTACCTTGCTCAGTTCATATGTACTAGTTCTTTTACTTCTAATTTTGATTTTTTAAATTATTGCTTTTTCCCCCCTATGAATTCTTAAAAGTTGTTAATATTACAGTTATTTGTTGTTAGCTGGTAACTGGTGAATAAATGATTTCAAGCTATTTTCTTTTGACATGATTATATACTTTAATATTTCCTCATATTATTAGAATACTTGGGTAGTATTTTAACATAATTGATATTTATAAACTACTTATTCCTACATGTTATTGATAACATGATTATTGAAAGAAAAATTATTTCATCTGTATAGTTTTGTAAGATCCATATGTAGCTTAAAATACTCCAGGAAATGCTTTTTTAAAAACATAATATTCAGTATTTAGCAAAATTGTTGATTGGTTAGTTTTTTTAAATTAAATTTTACTTAACAAAATGGCAGTAATGGCAGACCACTTTATGAGCTGCTTTGAAAAAAAAGACATTTATTTATTTAAAATATATTTTTATTGGCTTCAGAGATGAAGAGAGAGAGGAGGAGAGGAGAGAGAGAGAGAGAGAGAGAGAGAGAGAGAGAGAGAGAGAGAGATATTAGTGATGAGAGAATCATTGCTTAGCTGGCTCCTGCATGCTCTCAACTGGGGTTGGAGCCCACAACCTGGGTATGTGTCCTGATCTTGGTCCATAGGTCAATGTTCAACCACTGAGTCACCTGGCTGGGCAAAAATGAGCATTTATTTTGATGTATTTGCTTTAGTCTTTTACAAATGAGAAAACCCCCCTTTGAAAAAGTTTCACTGCCTTTAGACAATTTGAAGTGAAGATTTATTTCTCTTTTAAAGATGGACTCTAACTTCATATTTTTGCACATCTTAGGCATAATTATGCAAATGAAAATTATGTCATAATTATGTTAATTTTTTATCTTTAGACAATTTTTTATTAAGTATTTGTTTATTTGCAGGTATATTTGCTTACTTAAACTACCATGTCCCTCGCACAAGACGAGAAATCTTGGAGACCCTCATCAAAGGCCTTCAGAGACTGGAGTACAGAGGATACGATTCTGCTGGTATTTCCTTTAAAAATAAATATGAGTTTTGCATGACTACTGAATTTAAATGGAAAAATTTTTGTTTTAGTTGACTAGATTCTGTAGTAATGTTTGCTTTATTTTGGGCAAATCTAAAATCTGAGCAATTTTTGTCTTTTATCATACTTAAAGGGTTTATTCATGTAATTTCAACAGTATTATCATTTATGTAGAGTATTGCTTCTTATAGGTATCTTCTTTTGTTAAGAATGTTAGTGTAAAAACATAAATCATCTGGGGTAGTTTCATGTTAGAACAAAGCTCTTAAAGGACTTATTCTATAAATTATCTTTCTTTTCTATAAATTTAATTTGATTTTCTCCAGGTATTCCAGACATTTGGTATGTAAACTTCTTAAGAGTCTTCTTCCTTAAATAAATAACAAAGCAAATAAAAATAACTTTTTTGTCAACTTTATGTTTTACTTTAGCGTCTTCCCTTAACTCTTTTGGGGATCCCCAAGACCACACTCAGATTTGATGAATTCCTAGAAGAATTCAGCATATAATTGTACTTATTGCTATGATTTATTACAACAAAGGAATACAAAGCAAAATCAGCAAAGAGTTAAGGCACATGGGTGAAGTCTGGAGGAAATCTGGCACAAGTTTCTAAGGGTTCTTTCCCAGTGAGTCTTACTAGATGCACTTAATTTTCTCAAAAAATTGTGACAGTTTGTGTGAAATGTCTACCAGAGAAGCTCATTGGCACCTGAGTGCCCAAGGATTTTATTGGGGGGCTGGTCATGAAAACACCCTCTGTCTAATATGTACCAAAATTACAGACTCCTAGAAGAGAAGCAGTTGTTCAGCATAAGCTACATGGTGTGCTGACCATTTTGGTGCAGAGAGCTATTTTTCTTCAGTTAGAGTGGTGGGAACCCTCATGAAATCCAAGGCCCAACTTTGTAAGCAGGCATTTCTTAGGATAGCAGTGTCAGGCCTACTCTGTTAACTCTTCTTATGTACATTTAACATTGCCAGCTGTGCTGGGCATTTATCTTTCACTATAGGCCTGGTGCACAAAGTCATGCACAGGTAGGGTCTCTAGGCCTGGCCAGTGATCAGGGCTGATCGGGGCCTTCCTTCCCCCAGTTGCTGGATGTTGGCTGGAGCCTTCCTTCATTCTGCGCCACCCGCTGATGGTCAGTGCACATCATAGCAAGTGGTTGAACTCCATAGGAGATAATTTGCATATTAGCCTTTTACTGTATAGGATGACTTTCCTCGGTTAATGGCAAGTCAGTTCCTCAACTACTATGTTCTTAAAATTCTCTCCTTCCTTATCTTTTCTGAGAACACATCTCATTATTTTCCTTACATACTTTTCTGTTTGCTTTGGAGCCTCTTTTTCTTCCACCTATTGGTTTAATATTAATGTTCTTCAATATACTGTCCTAGGCCCACTTTTCTTCATGGGTGAGCTCTGACTTCACCAGCTTCTTATATGTTGGTGTCTTAAAATCCAGATGTTTTCCCCAAGTTGCACAGCCTCCTAGATATTTCTTCCTCAGTAAACCAAGATATTAGAACTTTTGTATGTTTATAATTGAACTAAGGATCCAGTTTTCACCCCACTCTCCAATCAATTTTTTCTGTATGCCTTTTATCACCAAATCCTTTGTTTGAGCCTTCGAGGTATCCCAGACTTCTGCTTTCCCATGTTATATTTAGTCATTTCTACTCAGTATCACCCATATCTATCTTCATCACCACTGTTTAGTTCAGGCCCTCTTTCTTTAGCTTTACTATAGCTGTAACTTCTGAGAATTGGTTTCTTCTTTCTGTTTCTCTAGTCTTAACTTCTTACCCTATTTCCAAAGAGATTACTAAAATTTTTTGGTCATGTGATTTCTCTAACTCAAATTACTCTGCTTTTCCAATACCTTCAGAGTAATTTCTCAGACTTCTTAGGACAGTGGTCAGCAAACTGCAGCTTGCGAGCCACATGCAGCTCATGAGCTGGGGTTTGCCGCTCTGTTGACTAATGAGTTTGCTGACCACTTACCTAGACTCTTGCCAGCTGCAGTTTGCTGACCACTGCCTTAGGATCTTAAGTAGAATCTCAAGAGAGTATGTCTTGACATTCCCTCTTTATTCTGCTTCTGAGGTGGGTGCCCATCTTGTTTTTCTCTACTCTATTCACAAGCTATAATACTTTTTTACAACCTGAAACCATACTGAATGTAATTATATTTTTCTTTGTCTTCTCAATACACTACTAGAAATTTGTGGAAAGGAACTGGGTTATTTTCATTTTTGTCTGTGGCAGCTGTTCTGGTTCTTGACATGTGATGGATGTTTAGTATATGTTGAATTGGTAAGTAAATTAATTAGATGAAAAATATTTAATTAAAATTTTTGCCTCACACTGATAATCTGAGTAATAGCCAATTTTTAAATCTTGCTATTCTGCCTTTTGATGATTTAGGTGTGGGAGTTGATGGAGGCAATGACAAAGATTGGGAAGCAAATGCCTGCAAAATCCAGCTCATTAAGAAGAAGGGGAAAGTAAAAGCACTGGATGAAGAAGTTCACAGTAATGTACTTAGTTTAGTTTTTGTCCCCCTCCCCCTTTGCTTTCTTCTCCCTTATCAAATTACCATTTTCCCCATATTTTATGGCCCATTTAGTCATTCTAATATTGAAGGGAGGGTAGAAAGGTAGTTTTGTTATTGTCTATACTAGTTTTAAAATATACCTGAGCTTCAAAAATGATCATATTAATTAGGGAAGGAAATTAGTTAGGTTCATTGCATTTAGAGCAAGGTCAGTATTCTAAAATGAAGTAACCACAATTTGTGAGGAAGGGCCTTTTATAGGATAAAAATAAGGAAGGCAAGTTTGTTGATGGAATGGGAGATAGTCCTTTTTAAATTTTTTAAAAAAATTCACTTTAAAACTAAAGTGTTTTTATTTATTTCAGAGAGGGACAGAGAGGTAGAAACATTCGTGTTAGGAGAGAATCATGGTCGGCTGCTCCCTGCACTCCCCTGGCATGTATCCTGACCGGTAATCGAACCATGACCTCCTGGTTCATAGGTTGATGCTCAACCACTGACCCATGCCAGCCAGGTGGGAGAGAGTCCTTCAAAAAATTTTTTAAATTAAATTTATTGGGATAATATTGGTAGACAAAGAGGTTATTTCTACATTTTGCTGCAATGAATCTTGTCATGGCTCTTTGTCAACAGCATTTCTTTCAAGTATATGACCAACAGAATATAGGCATCTATTTTATAGACATTGCCAGATTGCTCTCCAAAGTGATTTATTAATTTTGGATAATTAATACCAGTAAGGGGATGGGATAATAAATTGTAATGACAGTGAATGAACATATGTAACTTGAAATAAGGGCACTGGATCTTTCATTTGAAAGGCAGGCACGCTATCTGCTTCTGCATGTGGGGACCTGGAGAATTACTGGGAACCTAATGTTGAGTGAAAAAAACAACCTGCAGTGTAGGATATGTAAGGATTAGAACCATTTATGTTGACATTTGTTATCTCTGGATGTAGGTATTTGAGTCTTTATCATTGCCAGCAAATTTAAATGTTTGAACTATTAAAATAAAAAAGAGAAGGGTGACATCTAAGAAAAGGTGTGAAGAGGGCAAGCCTTGGACATGGAGTTGGTGAGAAGACAGAAGATACAGTAATGAAATTATTGGGAGTATATGAAAACATATTTTCATTTACCCTCCTCACAGAGTATTCTGAGAATTCAATAACAAAATGAATACTTATTGAATACCTATTATATACCAGCCATCATTCTAGGCCTTGAAGACAAAACAGAACAAGATAGGTAAAACCCTCTGCCATGATGGAGTTTACTGTTTAATGAGACAGGCAGACAAATATATAATGTTAGGGAGTAATTAGTGCTATGAAGAAAAAGTACAGTAGAGGTGACATTTGAGCAGATACCATGTGATTGTCTGAAAGAGGGAATTCTGGGTAAAGGGAACACCAAGTGCGAAGACCCTGAGAGGACTTGGCTACCGTAAGGATGAAAGGCAGTGAGGCTGAAGTGCAGTAAGTGAGGAGAGTGGCGGGAAATGAAGCTGAAGAGTGGCTGAGGGCTAGGTCATGTAGGATCTTAAGAATGATGGATTTTCACAGTGTGTGTGTGTCATGCGAAGCCATTAGAAAATTTCGTATAGGGGAGTGACACGATCTGACTTCGTTTTGAAAGGATCACTTTTGTTGGTGTGCAGAACTAGATTGTACAGACAGAAGACTGGATGGATACAGGGAAACTAGTGAGAATTCTGTTGAAGTAGTTTATGTGAGAGATGATGGTGGCATGGATCACAGTGATGAGGGATGGGAGATGAGGCTAGAAAGGTAGATAGGTAACAGATATGCAATACCTTATATGCTATGAAAAGGTATTGGGACTTTATTTTGAGAAAAAGGCTCCCTGGTTATAGGTTAGAATTTGAGAATCTTTTTGCAAATCTTTGTGACTAGGTTTAGGATGATTCATATGTGCATACCACTTTTTAAAGCAATGGAAGTCCTTTCAAGGATTTTAAACCTAATTTTTTTGGGTCAGATTTGTATTTTAGAATGACTTCTCATTAGCCAGTATAAAAACCACAAAGACTATGCTAAAGACTAAGCTAAAGTGCATGGACGGATGTTCAGAGTTCTGAGCAATTTATTACTAATTTAGACCTAATTCTGGTAAGCTTTGTTAAGTTTTAGCTAAATTAATTTTATATTTAGGAAATTAGAAGAAGGGCATTACTATTAAGTAACTAGAACTATCCTTTTTTTTCTTCCCCTCTCTCCCCGAAAGAAGCAAAAAGAGAGAGCTCATAGGAAAAAGGAATCAGAATAGCTGCTTTTCAAGGTCAAGGAGCATCAGTCTATAACCCCATATTTTCAGTGTTGCTCTGTTCACAAGAACCTGTTCTTTGATTTTGGAAGCTCTTCATAAGTGCAGTTTATATTGTGAGATATCTTTGAGGACCAAAGAAATGATAGTCATAAGGCTATGTGGCAGTGAGAAAATGAATTTATTTTTACGTGTCTAATTAAAACAGTACTGGTTATTTCCAAAATGAAGATTAAATATAGATTTAAAAAATCACTCTCTTTGTCCTTAACTCCTGAGTATGAAAAATTTTAAGCCTCCAGAAAAGTTGAAAAAATAGTATATTAACCATCCATATATTTCATCTATCTTTACCAATTGTTAACATTGTCACATTTGCTTTATCTTTTTTTTAAATTGATATTAGAGAGGAAGGGATGGAGGGAGGGAGTGAGAGAGGAAGACGGAGGGAGGGAGGGACAGAGGGGGGGAGAGAGAGAGAGAGAGAGAGAGAGGGGAGGGGAGGGAAGAGGGGAGGGGAGGGGAGAGGGGAGGGGAGGGAAGGAATTTTGATAGGTTGCTTCCTGCGTGTGCCCTGCCAGGATTGATCCCATAACCTGGATATGTGCCCTGACCAGGAATTGAACTCACTACCTTTTTGGTGCATAGGACAGAGGGGAGGGGAGGGGAGAGGGAGGGGAGAGGGGAGGGGAGAGGGGAGGGGAGGAATTTTGATAGGTTGCTTCCTGCGTGTGCCCTGCCAGGATTGATCCCATAACCTGGATATGTGCCCTGACCAGGAATTGAACTCACTACCTTTTTGGTGCATAGGACAGTGCTCCAACCAACTGAGCTACACTGGCCAGGGAGCTTTATCTCTTTGAATACATTTTCTTGGGTTGTTATTGGAACCATTTGTTCTAAATATTTCAGCTGCATCCTGCATTAACTCATCTAAATCTTTTAATTACTATTTTGAGTATGCTTGATCTTCAGTTTTAATAATTATATATTCCAGGTAAATAGTGCTATAGTAATCACATTGAAGTATAGTGTTATCTCTACAGCATGATTTAATATTGGAATTTTTCATTTTATCTTCAGAACAACAGGATATGGATTTGGATATAGAATTTGATGTACACCTTGGAATAGCTCATACCCGTTGGGCAACACACGGTGAACCCAATCCTGTCAATAGCCATCCCCAGCGCTCTGATAAAAATAATGGTATGGACATAAAAATGCTCTGGAATGATTGTAGAGGTTCAATAATGGGAAAAGAATGGAAGCTTTTATGTTTTCATAATTTTAATTTGGATAATTTCGAACATATTCATATATAGAGAATATATAAAACCTGATGCATCCATTACTCAGCCTCCACATTTATCAATATCTGATCAGTTATGTTTATCCATAGCCCCTACTTAGCTTATTTTGGAAGCTAGTAGATATTGTATAGATAGATATATCATAGATAGCTAGATAGCATAACATAAGTATTTAAGAGTGTATCTCTAAAAGGATTTAGTAGATTGATATGTCTCGTAAGAGACTTCTCCCTTTCTCTCCCTTTTTCTTACAGTTTACTCTGTTTGTCCTATAGAATTTTCTATAGTTTAGATCATGTTAATTGCATGTATCCTGTGGGTCTTTTAACATGTTTCTCTGTCCATTTTATTTATTATAAATTGGTACAGTGTTTGTTTATAACCTTTGAGGTTGAAAGTTTTTCTGAAAGAAAGGAATTATTAAGCCATAAGCTAGCCAGAAAAAGGACCAGTTTCTGGGACATACAGTTTAGACCACCATCAGCAGGGCTAGCTGGGAAGACAAATATGCCCACCTTCCTGGGACTGATGGGGTTCTTTTATAGGGTAATTTTGGAGAAGAAAGCTGTAAGTTGTTTTGAAAGAATTTACATTGGCTATAGATAAGGAAGGTGGGAATAGGTGAAGCAGGGTGGGTCCTGGGATAGGTGTATGGTAAGGAAGAAGTGTTTGTTGCTTTTGGATTGATTGTGGGCAATAGTCCAGAAAATTTATGGGTTAACAGGATGCGGTAACATCTGGTGGTTGGCTATTCTCTCTAGATAAGAACTGAAATAGGGGCCTCGAAGTTGATTCAGAGTTTCAACATACATTAAGGAATGCTAGCAGTCTTTTGTTTGTTTCTGTACCTGTGTCTGTTAACTGATTAACTCTCCCTGTCTCTTCCCACCTTCTGGCATATTGTAATTTAATTTAGGACATCTCAGAATTTTTTCTTATCTTTCTAATGTTGGATATTTCTCTTTGTATGTCAGCAGTCATTGATGATTATTGCCAAGATTAACTATTTCTTTAGGGGTTTTAAATTGGTGATAGTCTAGTACTATCATTTCTTCTTTATTTATTATCTCAAATACTTCCCTGTAAAGAGAAACTTCTCCATATCAATTGCTTGGTTACCCTGAGATACAGAGCATATAGGAAAGGCAGGATTAATGTTTTATCCACCCCCCCCCCCCCATTTACCATTTAAAAAAAATGAAGTGGTTCATATGTTCTAAAATGAATAATGAGCTCTTTTTAAGATTATAAAATCATGGATTTAAAATATTTCATATGTTTCAAAACACTGAAGTAGTTGTCTATATTGATACACAAAAATCTTTGGCCATTGAGAACTTATTCAGGTTGGCTTCTGAGTCCTTTTGATGTGACCCCTGTAGGCTCAATAGTCTTTGTTATTTTCTGGTAGGCCAAGATGTTCCACGTTCCTCTACTCCTGCCCAATGCTTGGAATCTGCCATTTCTGTAAGGAAGCTCCAGTTCTTTTTAGTGGAAATGATTCTTAAAGAATATAAGCCACGTCCTAGAAGCGTTCATCACACATAGGTCTTTTCAGTGGGCAGAGCTAGGAGATACACATACCTGTGTGTGTGCACTTACATGCATATAAATTTCAAGGTAAAACAATGTAATTTTACACTTAACAATTCTAATTCAGATTCAGGGCAGTAAGGTTTTGACTTTAGCTGATTGATCTATGTATTTTCTTTTATTCATACAGTTAACATCAGTAATATACTTATTTGTCTGTTACACGATATATGTAAAACAATCATAGTACCAACACTACCATCCTATCTAATAAAGAGGGAATATGCTAATTGACCATCATTCTGTCACAAAGATGGCTGTACCCACAGCTGAGGCCAAGTTCCCATAAGGAGCCTTAACGAGCAATCAGCAGGGACCTGAGGCTACACCCTCCCCTCGCCTGGCTTGGCTTGATGGGACCTCAGGCCGCGCCCCCCCCCCCCCCCCCCCCCCCACTTGGCGGAGTTTGACGGGGGACCTCAAGGTGCGCTTCCTGTCCTAGTGCTGGGCTAGGGAACCTCAGGCTGCGCCCCCCACCAGGTGGGTCTTGACAGGGGACCTCAGGTTGCACCCCATGCCTCAGCACTGGGTCAGGGGACCTGAGGCTACCGCCCTCCTGCCTGGCTGGGCTTAACAGGGGATCTCAGGCCATGCCCCCCGACTCAATGGGGATTGATGGGGGACGATGTCAAGGTGCACCCTCAGGAAAACTCCGGCTGTGCCCCCACCCAGTGGGACTTGACTGGGGACTTGAGGCTGCGCCTCCTCTTCCTCCCAGAGCTGGGCCGGGGGGACTGAGGCTGCACCCCCCACCCCGACCTGGTGGGGCTTGACGGGGGATCTCAGGTCATGCCCCCCACCCAACAGGGCTTGACAGGGGATCTCAGGCCATATCCCCCACCTGGTGGGACTTGATGGAGGACCTCAAGGCATATCCCCCACCCCAGTCTGGGCTGGGAGACCTCAGGCCACACACCCCCTCCCCCGTCCTGGCACCAGGGCAGGGGACCTGAAGCTATGCCCCCTGTCTGGCAGGGCTTGACAAGTGTGGGACTGGCCGGGTCTGGGCTTGACAAGTGTGGGACTGGCCGGGTCTGGATCTAGCCCAATGTAGTGGGGCTGGTCGGGTCTGGGTCTCATGAGATTTTGAAGTGCATGTGGGTGGGTGGAGACTTGACTCTGGGGCCCGTGGTGAGCCCCAGACTCTGACAGGAGGAAGGTTTTCATATACATTTTACTAATTTTCTTTCATCTCTGACACCTCTATTATAGAGAAAGGGAAAATAGCAATAGTAAATTATTTCCTCTAATTAATCCCCTTTTAATGTGCACAAATTTTGTGCACTGGGTCACTAGTGTTTCATTGCGTTGGATTAGAATGCTAACAACCTACCTAACCTCTCAAATGTTTAATTCTGACAAGACCTTTATAAAAAAATTCATAGTAACATATGTAGATTATATTTTGAGAATTTGGCTTTTATTAAGGCTTTATGTCAGCTGTTAGCTATTTATAATTCTCTGTGTTCTAGCATTAAAAATATTTAGTTTTTTTTTTTTTTTGTAGTGGTAGTATTTTGTGGTATTGTTTTTTTGTTTCTTAAAACATCTAGTAAAAGTTCATTATCTGCATTGTAATGTATTTAGTCCTGACATTTAATGTCGGGTCAAAATGTTGTTAAGTATTTTAAAAGCATTTTTGTAATTTAATATAAAATTGAATTTATGGTAATTTCTCTCACATGAACTTTAATAAATTCAGATTAGTGGTCTTTACGTTGTCAGCTACAAATAACAATAATGTCAACTCTTGCTTGTCCATTTTTACGTTCTTCAGAGTTATTTCATAAAGACGAAAATTATCCCACTATTAAGTGTATTTTAAATATATTTTATTGATTTTTTACAGAGAGGAAGGGAGAGGGATAGAAAGTCAAACATCGATGAGAGAGAAACATTGATCAGCTGCCTCTTGACCGCCCCCCTACTGGGGATGTGCCCGCAGCCAAGCTACATGCCCTTGCCCAGAATTGAACGTGGGACCTTTCAGTCCACAGCTATTATGTGTATTTGATGTTGGAATTCTGTTTTAACATTTATTTATCACTTAGTAATTGTCTGGACCTCAGATAAATAGATTAAATTATAGAACTGAATAATGTCTGGTTTTTTAAATTAATTCATTTTACTTTAGTTCTTAATTTAGTGTAATCAGATAATTGTATTACTTTGAAAGCTTCCTCTTTAAATTTAGGAATGTTTAATGCATAAGAATGGATGAACAAAGAAGTGAGAGTAATAGTTATTTAGTTCAACCCTCTCAATTTGCAAATGAGCACATATACCCAAGGAATTTGCTCCTTTCATATGGTGACATTGGGTTAGTAATTTAGCCACAACTGAAATTGATGACTGTAGCCCTCAGCTTATTGTATATCCCCACTGTACCCACCTCCCTAGCACTCTTTGCTTCCTCTAAGTCATATAAACTGTGCTGCTGATCTACCTGAGGATAATCTGGTAACAAAAAGTAGATACTACTTGTGACACATTTTTTAACTTTTGAGAAAAATCTCTTAACAGTAATGGCTATTTATAATGTTTACTAGACCTATAATTTTGGTCATTAATTTCTTTTTCTCTTTTAGAATTTATTGTTATTCACAATGGAATCATCACCAACTACAAAGACTTGAAAAAGTTTTTGGTAAGTAAATTGACCTAAAAAGACACCAGTGTTTGACAATATTTCTAATGAGAGCAGTGAGGTTGTTTGTTGAGATGTGCAATAAATATTATCTAGGTGTGATCAAGGAATTCCTAAGACAGTTTCAAAGATATGGTGGTTTATTGGACTTGTCTTTTTTGACAGTGGAACATTTTTGTTTCTTATATGAAAAGGAAACAATTATTTGGCTTTGTTATGAATGATCCAGAAATTCAACTAAAATTGGAATTTTGGGGGTATGTATTTTGCATTAAGAGAAACCTTGTTTGCCATTTTTAAAAGATTCTAAGATATGTAAGAAGAATAAGAACTGATTAAATGAAGGTTTTATGCCCTAAATAGCTGTTATTACCTAGTAATGATCATGATGATGACTTTTATAATGGCTTCTCAGGTCTGCCCAACTGAACTTTCTATAGTGATGGAAACCTTCCATATCTATGCTGTCCAATATAGTAGCTACTGTCCACATTATGGCTTTTGAGCTAGTATGACTAAGGAACTAAATTTGAAATTATTTCACTTTAATCAATTTAAATTTAAATAGCTACATATTTCTAATGGCTATAGTATTGCTTAGTAAAATATTATTATTAAATAAAGATTTATCATATACATTATGGGATTCATTTTTATTATATATTTTATATTTTAATTATTTAAAATTTATTTAATTCATATGTGGTATATAGATTTATGTAAATATATTTTTATTGATTTCAGAGAAGAAAGGAGAGGGAGAGAGAGAGAGAGAGAGACATCAGTGATATGAGAGAATCATTGTTTGGCTGCCTCCTACATGCCCCTTACTGGGGATTGAGCTCACAACCCAGGTGTGTGCCCTGACTGGGAATCAAACTGACCTCCTGGTTCATGGGTTGGGGCTCCAGCACTGAGCCACACCAGCTAGGTTATTTATTTTATTTTTATTTTTTAAAAATTTATAGTTGAGTATATTACAGATGTGTTTCACTCCCTTCCTTCTCCTCATTGTTCCCCTCCACTTGGATCCACTGTGCCCCAGCCTTCACCACCCTATAGTTTGTGTTCATGGGTAATGTGTTTATACATATAAATTCTTAAAAAAAAAAAATATATATATATATATTTTTTTTTTTTGCAGTATCCCTTAGATTTAATAGTAGTACATATGTTTTCCTCCCCCCCATTGTCCTCCTCCCAGCCTCCCCTATCCCTCAGCACATGTCCCCTACCTGTCACCCCCACCCCAGTGTCTTGCATCCACTGGTTATGCTCACATGCATGCATACAAGTCCTTCGGTTGATCTCCCACAGCACCCCCGCCCCTCCCGCCTTCCCCCTGTAGCTTGACAGCCTGTTCAGTGCCTCCCTGCCTCTATATCAATTGCTCTCCCCTGTTTCTTTTCTTCAAAAATATCTTGCATCTGCATACTAGAAATAAATGTATAAGAACAAAAAATGTTTGAGTCTCAGTTTCAATGTCCAACTGTTTGTTCTGAGTCCCAGTTTCAATGTCAAATAGTTCTTCATGTGTACATGTCAGCAATGGTATCCAGATGGTGGACACATCATGGCAATGCAAGTTCCATCCTCTCTGATTTGGTCCTGGGCCGCCTGCAGCAACCCACAGCTGCCGATTGCTAGCATGGCAAGGTGTCGTCAGTGTCCCCCATCTCTGGACCGTCCTCGTGACTGGAACAGACCCATCAGATCCTCACTGTGACAGGAACCCACATGGTCTTGGAGTTTTCTCTGAAAACACACAAACACATTCTTGACCGAAAGTTAACAAAAGGATCCTCTCTGCAAATTAGACTTGGGATTCTTTTTATTTTTGCCCAAATGATTTTCCTTTGGCTTATTTGACACCATGTGAGTTTTTCATGGGTGTCCTGCTGTTGGCATTACAAATGGAAGTTACTTTTCTGGAGTAAGAATTTTCTAGATGTATTTTACTTACAGGATATTTTTCCTTCATGATATTACCCCACTATCTGTGCATATAAATTCTTTAGTTAATCACTTTCCACTCTCCACCCCCCTCTTCCCTTTGAGATTTGTTGATCTGTTCCATGATTCTGATTCAATTTTATTCATCAATTTATTTTACTCATTATATTCCTTGTTCATTTATTTTGATTTTTAGATTCAATTGTTGATAGATATGTATTCATTGCCATTTTATTGTTCATATTTCTTATCTCTTTTTTCCTTCTTCTTAAAGAAGATCCTTTTAACATTTCATTAATATTCATTTGGTGGTGATGAACTTCTTTAGCTTTTTCTTGTCTGTGAAGCTCTCTATATGAACTTTAATTATAAATGATAGTTTTGCTGGGTAATCTTGATTGTAGGTCTTTGCTTTTCATCACTTTGAATATTTCTTGCCACTCTCTTCTTGCCTACAAAATTGAGAAATCAGCTGAGTCATATGGGTGCTCCCTTGTAAACAACTGCTTTTTTCTTGCTGCTTTCAAGATTCTCTCTTTGTCTTTAACCTTTGACAATTTAATTATGATGTGTCTTGGGTATGGGCCTCTTTGGGTTCATTGTGCGCTTCTTGGACTTATATGTCTTATTCAATCAGCAGGTAAGGGAAGTTTCTTGTCATTCTTTTTTCAAATGGATTTCCAATCTGTTGCTTTGTTTCTTCTCCTTTCGGCATCCTTCTGGTGTGAATGTTGGTGTGCTTGAAGTTGTCCCAGAGGCACTTTACACTATCTTCATATTTTTAGATTCTTTTTTCTTTCCTGATTGGGTGTTTTTTGCTCTTTCATTCCAGATTGCTGATTTGATTCTTGTCATCCTCTACTGTTGATTCCCTGTAAATTATTCTTCATTTCAATTAATGTATTTTTCATTTCTGACTTTTCCTTTTTTATGTCTTTGAGGGTCTCACTAAGTTCCTTGAAGTTCTCATTGATTTTCTTAAATATCCTTTGAACTCTGTATTCGGTAGTTTGCTTGCTTCCATTTCATTTATTTCTTTTTATATTCTTTCATTTGTGACATGTTTCTTTTTCTTTGCATTTTGGCTGCTTTCCTGTATTTGTTTCTATGTCTTAGGTAGAGCTGCTATGTCACCTGGAATTGTTAGAGTGGCCTTGTGTAGTATGTATATGTCCTGTAGATCCCAGTGTCTCACCCTCCCCAGTCACCTGAGCTGGGCACTCTAGGTATGCTCCTGTGTGGGTTGTATGTGCTCTCCTGTTGTAGCTGAGCATTGATTGCTTTTGGCATCACTGGAAGGGATTGACCCTCAGGCCAATTGGCTGTGCAGACCAACTTTTGCTACAGAGGAAGAGCTGCTGTGCAGGAGATACTCTTATGGAGCAGGACTTGCTTTAATGAGGCTTTGGTGCTCATCAAATCTGCCCCTTGAGTATGTCACTGGTGGATGTAGTAGGCTGTAATTTGGCATGCTCTGAAGCTGACCACCGGGTACACTGGCTGTGGCACCTCTTGGGAGGTACAAAGTCAGCTACTGCTTGTGCCCTGCCTGGGGACACCCGTCAAGCTACGGAGTGATCTGCAGATGGCTGCTACTTGTGTTGGGCTTGGAGGTGCTCAGGAGAGGCCAAGGTGTGAACCAAGGCAGGCTGGTGCTATTGCTGGTTCTAGGGCCACTCGTCGAAAAGTATGGGGCATAGTGAGGCCAGCTGCTGCTTGTTTGAGAGATATTAGGAAGGTCTGAAGCCTGAGCCAAGAGGCCATTTATATGGAAAAGCCACTGCAAACAGGTTGGGGGACTATGCAATTTGGGTGGGATGGGATCTCAGGGAATCACCAGGTTGGGGCAAACTTGTGGGCCAAGTTGATGGATACTCAGATATGGCTACTGTCTGTTGGCATGGTGGCAGGAAGGTCTTCTCTGCACATCTGCCAGCATTTTTTGGGGGGATAAAGCTGCCTCCAGTTTTTGACCTGATGCCAGACAAATTAGTTCCTCTCATATGTTCCTGGATCCTTTCATGTTGCTGCCCCAGTGCTGAGTCAGAGTAAGTCTGTGTGTGGGCCTTTTAAGAAGAATTGCCTGGGACTTCAGCAACCCAACTGTGCCACAATGTCCAGTAGTTTTCATAGCCTGAAGTTACAGAGACTTCTCTTCCCAGGGTCTGATATGGGGCTGGAACCCTTTGCACCTCATGAGGAACCTTTGCATAATCCAGGATATTCCTCCTGATTAAAAAGATGCCACATATGGATAGTCGACCAGCCCTTGTACCTCTGCCCCTTTTACCAGTCTCAGTGTGTCTTCTTTAATTCTCTAATTGCAGGACTTCCATTCAGCCAGATTTCAGGTGGTTATTCTGTAGCTTAGTAGTAATTTTGATGTGGTTGTGGGAGGAGGCGAGTGCTGTATTTACCTATGCCACCATCTTGACTTTTCTCCTGTTACCTTAATTTTGAACAGTGGGTAATGGAGTATGGTGGTCAAAAGGATTAGAAATTGATTAGATTTTTGAGGAAAAAGTTCTGTAGATAAAATGTGGATATGATGAATATTTCCTTAAATGTGTCAATTTTTTTTTTCTTTCTAATTACAGGAAAGTAAAGGCTATGACTTTGAATCTGAAACAGACACAGAAACAATTGCCAAGCTTGTTAAGTACATGTATGACAATCGGGAAAGTCAAGATACCAGTTTCACTACCTTGGTGGAGAGAGTTATCCAACAATTGGTATTAAACTGCACTTTAAAAAAATTATTTTTTAATTACAGTTTTCATTCAGTAGTGGTTGGGAAATCACACTTTACAACGTGCTCCCCCAGATATTTCCAGTACCCACCTCACCATGCATGATTATTACAATATTATTGACTATATTCCCTATGCTGTACTTTACTCCCTGGGACTATTTTGTAGCTGCCAATCTGTACTTCTTAATTCTTTTACCTATTTCACTCCAACCTCCCTCACCCCTGGCAACCAACAGTCTTTAAACCACCCTTTTAAAGATAATTATTGCAAACATTAATCATAATATATATTTTTTTATAATATGACCTTAAAATTAAGTTTGAGAAGTAGGAACTATGCTAATTTTAAAATATTTTTGGCTTTTACTTTCCATATATAACTTGAATAATTTTGAGAGATTTTTGTTTCACTGATGAAGCCTCCTTTCCCACATACTTAAAATTCTACTTCTTTCACTGTAATTTTGTGTTAGGGGAATTAAAAATACCTAAAATCAGTTTGTCCAAAAACTATTCATGCACACACACACAAGCACATGCAAACCCATACGTACCATATACAAATATGCATACAGTATACATAGGTATGGACTCATAATTTTCTTGCTTCCTGTCAGGTTTGTTTCAGTGAAATGTACACTTTTAATTCTGGGATAATAAAAGCCTGTCTCTTAATTAGTCTGGTCAATTCGTTATTTTTCCTTATGGGGACTTTTCCTTGGCTCTGTGCCTTAATAGAAAAGTATTTTCTAGTCCAAGAGAAAAGTTGTATTCTTTTTGATCCCATCTAAATTGCCCTAAATAAAGATTAAAGATCCACAAAACTGCAAATACATAGTGATTTTTACCCTTCCTGCCCCACTCATAACTCTAGCTTTCCCATTTAAAAGCCCTTTACTTCTCAATGAAGGTCCAACCCTCACTTCCTACCTCCTCCCATCTTTATGATGCCTACAATAAAGGAAGAGACTGAAAGATAAAGAAAATAGAGGTCCATTCCTTCCCTTTACTCCAGGCAGAGTAGTGTGCCTTCCCAGTCTTGTCTTGTTTCTATATAAGCCAGTCTGTGTTCTATATTGTTTTCTTCCCTCTCCTACCTTATGTTCCTCTTTTATTCATTCTTGATTTCTTTAGGCCCTGTCCTTGAGGAAGTTGGGTAGAGGGTGTGGTGTGATGTGCATGTTAATGTGATTGTATATATTTATCTCCAATATCAAGGTCAAAAAGAGTGTAAGTTAACAGTAGTATAAAATGGGTTTTGGGTATTGAACTTGGGTCCTTTCCTAATTCTATCTTCCCTTTGTTAATGTACTAGAGGCCCGTTGCAGGAAGAGATTCATGCAATAGGCCTTCCTTCCCTTGGCTTCCAGCACTGGTTTTCCCCTGGCACCTGGGACACAGGCCTTTGCTCCGGCTGGAGTCTGCCACCTTTGCTGCAGGCTCTGGCCAGCATCTGCCGTCTTTGCCTTAGCCTTCGCTTTCGCTGTGGCCAGAGTGCTGCTCCTGTAGATCCCTTCGCCTCCCCTGCCCTCCCTCTCATAGCAGGCGTCCTGCCCCACCTGGTCACTCAGCGCCTGGAGCAGCTGGGTGGCTGCCATCCTTCTTCTAATTTGCATATTCCCTCCTGATTGGCTGGTGGGCATAGTGGGTGATGGTTAATTTGCATGTTTCTCTTAGTGTAGATAGTATGGGAGATAAGATTTATTTATTGAGAAACATTGGTAGTATGTTTGAATTTTTTATAGGACTTTCAGCTATAAAAACTCTGGAACATTTTATTGATAGAATTAGACCAAGAAACAAAAAGATGTGTTTTTTCCATTAAAATGGTCTGTTTTGGAGCTATTATCTATTGAGCCTATTTTAAGAGTAAGCTTGTTTAAAAAGTGGGTCTTTGATACACCAAAGCTCAAGAGGAAGTGTGAGCCTAAAGTTTAGACTCATTTATAAACTAGTGCAAAAAGTGGTTATTTAAACAAAGTTTCTGTGGTAAAGCCAGTATATATTAGACATTTCACGTTTGATAATTGATTATCATATGTATTGCTGACTCACTTTTTTTCCCTCCATAGGAAGGTGCTTTTGCACTTGTATTTAAAAGTGTTCATTTTCCTGGCCAAGCAGTTGTCACAAGGTATGTATATAAATTTAATAATGCCTAATAATTACATTATTTTGAAACTTTTGAATTGTAAGTTTATTCTCTGTACACTATAAATGGTGCCTTCACCATAAAGGCCTGTATAGCAACTACTCAGTTTTGACCTTGGAGTGTGAAAGCTGCCTTAGAAAATATGTAAAAGAATGGCTGTGTTCTAATAAAAATTGACAAACCTGCTCTGTGGGTTAGATTTGTCTAACTCTGTTATTGATTTTTTTTTTAAATTCTGTTTATATTGATCTGTTGTTATATCTGAAGTTGAGCGTGGAGGGAGAATTTAAACTTTATTTGAAGAGTGTTCTGTCATCACATTTAAATTCTAAATCATTAATGTGTGATTTATAAAAATGGTTTAATTCTGTTTAATTTTGTATTAACAGACGAGGTAGCCCTCTGTTGATTGGTGTACGAAGTGAACATAAACTCTCTACTGATCACATTCCAATACTCTACAGAACAGGTAAAAACTGTTTCTACATCATGCCATGGGTAGAATGTATAAATTGAATGCAGTAGATATAAAGAATTGTTTTCCTTAAATTGAAATAAATGCCTTTTTGGTCACGTCCACTCATCTATAGTTCTGTCTAGACATGAAAAGTATTTGTTTTGTGATTTCTCTGACAAGTAGAATTTTTTTCTGTTGTATATCCATAGCTAGGACTCAGATTGGATCAAAATTCACACGGTGGGGATCACAGGGAGAAAGAGGTGGGAAATGCACTGCATGAATGGGGAGGAATTTCATCCTATTTTATTCATTCTTTACTAATTTTTTGTTCTTGGAGTGAATGAATGTGCTGGGCCTCTAAAAATGTGCTTATTTTATGGGGAAACATATTTTGACATTTTTCTAATTTGCAGAGTATATTTTGCCTGTCTGCTTTTGGCATTTAGAAAACTGCTTTTAGTAATTCATTTCTTTAAAGTCTCTGAGATTTGAAAAAAATAGTTCTTTTCCTTTGTTTTAAATTATTATAACTAAGGTGCCAAGATGGAGAAAAGAGCATTGTGTCCTAGACTACTATAGATTGGACTTAGTTGTAATTTGAATAATTCAGCCTAATTTTTAACTGACATAGTTGGTTTTTATTTTATGCATGACATTTTACTTTTAAATTTACATTCAATATCTTGATTGGCTTTGTTTGGTTTTGGAATTGTTCTTTTTTAATAAGTTTGAATTTTTTATAAGACTTTCAGCTATGTAAACTCTGGAACATTTCATTGATATAATTAGATTTTTAAAAAGATGTGCTCTTTCCTTTTTTTTATTACTAAAAGTAAATTTAGGAAATTAGAACCTATATTATTAATGTATAATTCTTGATTTCTTAAAAAAAATTTAGCAAAATACTCTAAACCCATTCATCTTTAGATTGTAACTGCTTTCACTATTTTATCTGTAGCAGATAAAAGTTCTAAGATGTTAGAATTTTTTATCTTCCTCATCCCCCTCCCTCCCTTTTCAGAAGAAAAACTAGTCTACCAGTGAGAGTACAAATTTTGGATCCAGAGTTCCAGTTTTCTGTTAATAATTCTGCTGGGTATACATTACCCATATATATTACCTTGTACATTATTTTAAGCTGCTTTTAGAAACAATGGGAAAACATTGGCTAAGGTTTTAAGAAATTGGAGAAAACATTTACATGGGACAGATCTTTTTGAGATCAGAGTTTATGTTTTAATAACTCTTACCTCTCTAGCTCCTCATAGGTAGAGAGTGTGCTGCTCAACAGAGTTTAATTTAAAAAGTAGGCCTCTTATTGAAGAGGCTGTGTAAAGAGGAGAATCCAGAACTGGCTTTCAGGCTTTTACTATTTTCTCCAGGTGACAAAATAAAATGGATGATGATAATTGTATTCCACTTAAATGAAATCAGGAAGAGAAAATATAGAAAGACGTTTTATAGATTTTAAGAGTCATATAGATTTTAAATAGTAATGTTCTTTTCATTTAAATTGGCAATGATACCTTAACTTCTAAATATAGAAATTATACCTTGTTACTTGAAGACTGATAAAACCAATATTTGGAGAAAGAACATGAATAATGAAACTTGGGCTCCCTTAGTGCATTTTATAACCAAAGCTGGATGTGTTTATTTAAAAAATTGTAGGTGCTGGGCTATCATTTTGCCTATTTTTTTTTTTAAAGATGTTTTTATTGATTTTAGAGAGAGGAATGGAGAGGAGGAGAGATACACTGATGAGCTGTCTCCTGCACACCCCCTGCTGGGGAACGAGCCCGCAGCCTGGGTGTGTGCCCCACCAGGAATCTAACCGGTAACCTCTCTACGTATGGGACGATGCTCAACCAAATGAGCCACACCGGTCAGGATTCAGTTTACCTATTTCTTGATTCACTTCTTATTATTATTTAAAAAAAATATTTTTTATTTCAGTGAGGAAGGGAGAGGGAGAGAGAGATAGAAACATCAATGATGAGAGAGAATCATTGATTGGCTGCCTCCTGCACAACCCCTACTGGGGGTCGAGCCAGCAACCCGAGCCAGCAACCCTTGACCAGAATTGCAGGCTGATGCTCTACCCACTGAGCAAAACTGGCTATGGCTTGATTTGCTATATAAAAGACAATAAAGCTCACTCTTTTTCATGTAAAATATCCTGAGTTCTATCAAATGCAAACAGGTGTGTAACCACCACCATAGTCAAGATATAAAAAAATTGTATCCCCCCGAAAGTTCCCTCCCACTGCCACTTTGTAATCAACCCTGGTCCCCATTCCCAGCCTCTGGCAGACACTGATCTGTTTTATCTGTCTTGAGTGTTATCTTTTCTAGGATGTTACCTAATTCTTACTTTTTGAAGTGCAGTGTCATTTCTTCTATTGAATATGGATGGGAAGAGCTATTTGGTTTTCATGCCTAAACCTCACCAAATAATCATGGATTGTGAAGAACTTTGGATGTGTGATTCTAAGAATAATTACTTCCAAGTCTTTATAGACATGTATTTTAGAGGGTTAACACAATGTGAATTTTTATAAGTATATTTATGATGTTGTCTGGTCATTGTGACCATAGGTTATACAATTACTATGTCCTGGTTTCGGAGAAAGGTGCTTTATTGTCTCTCTGACATTTATATAGCCTTCAATTAATAGATTAAAAAATCTATTTGCTAACTTGTCAAATTTCAGTATGCTTTCCCATTTTGACTTTAGCTGTGAATGGGCAAAAAGGAAAAAAAAAAAAATCTTCATCAATAATTGACGAATTAAGTAGAGATGCCAAAATTCTGAAGTGCTAGAATTAAGAGGATATTGTCAGTGCAAATGGACCATTTCTCATTTTTTCGAACTTAAATGTTAGAAAACTCAATTTTAAGAAAGAAGAGGTTCTGGGTTTATAATATTTTCTTATTTGTTAAGAGTTTTAAGTATCTTTGTTTTGTTTTTAAAGTACAGTTAGTGGAGACTATATCTTGATTTGTTAGGCCAACTTACTGTATTTTTAAATTTTTTGTTTTTCATTTTAAAAAATGTTTTTTATTGATTTTAAAGATAGAAGAAGGGAGAGAGAGAAAAAACAGATAGAAACATCTGTGAGAGAGGAATGGCTGCCTTCTGCATACCCACACTGGGGAACGAGCCAACAACCCAGGCATGCACCCTGAGTGGGAATCGAACCGAACCTCTCAGGGCATGAGTCGATGCTCAACCATTGAACCACACCAGCAGAGCACAAAATTATTATTGAAATCTAGAGTAGTTTTATTATGAGATAATAAAAATTACTATGCTACTTATCTTTATTATTTATTACACAATTTTGGTATTTTAAATATAATTTCATGATAAGTTTAAGTATACAAACTTATATGTATTAATTCCACATATATATATATAAAATTTATTAGAAATGAGTGATATTAATACAGTATTTTGATTTTTACATGGAAAAGAAAGATTAAAAACATTTATATTGTACCATAGTATCTGCCATGCTGTCTTTGATAGTGCTATTTCATTGTACACGCTTTGTCTGTTTTTCTTCTTGCATGGAAGTAAGTGATCTCTTTTTCAGCATTTAAAGTTGCCGAAATTACTTTGTGTTGCTACGGTTTTTTGTTGATTTTTCTAGAAAATTATATTTTTATATTGGCCCTAGTTTTCTACATGCTTACCTATTAGCTCTGTGCTCTAGGCAAAGATAAGAAAGGAAGCTGCAATCTCTCTCGTGTGGACAGCACAACTTGCCTTTTCCCTGTTGAGGAAAAAGCGGTGGAATATTACTTTGCTTCTGATGCAAGGTGAGTTCCCTTAGTGGATTCAAAGAGGATTTGTAGTGAAACTTGTGATGCTACAGGAAACCAGAAAGTCATTTTGTATAAATGTGGTCATGTTGTACAGGAAAACTTTGTTAATTAAGAAAGTGAAGGTGACGTTTTTTTTGAGATGTGTTCTAAGAACACATTTTCTTTCAATTCAAAGCACGTAGATCAATAAAGAAAGGATAATAAGCCTTGAGACTTCTTCCAATGTATTTATCCTGAGCTCATGTATTTTTTTCTCCTTTTTTAGGAGCCTTATCTAAGTTTTATAGGGAGGAGAGATTTTTTTTAAAATTTATTATTCATTGGTTTGAGAGAGAGAGAGAGAGAGAGAGAGAGAGAGAGAGAGAGAGAGAGAGAAATAAAAATATTGACTTGTCATTCCATTTATTTATGCATTCATTGGTTGTCTCTTATATGTGCCCTGACTGGGGATTGAACCCACAACCTTGTCATATTGGGATAATGCTGTAACCAACTGAGTTACTCAGCCAGGGCAGGATGAAAGATTTTAATACTTGGTGAATACTTTAGTATCCCACCAATTATAGGAAATTTGCTAAACCATATTACTTTTAGTCTAATGTAGACATTTACCTTTTTAATTCAGAAGTAATTGGCAACATAATCATTTTTACAAAGGAAATAGCACTAGACTATGTGAGAAAATGCAGCGGGATGCTTAGATGCATTTATAAATGAAATAGTAATAATTCTATATAATAAAAAGCTAATATACAAATTGTCCCCTCTGCTGGGAGTTCGATCAGGGGGCGGGGCCGGCTGGCCAACTGCCTGTGGCCCCTTCCTCCAGCCAGCCTCTCCCCTGATCGGCCCTCCCAGCACCCCAGTTGTTGCCAAGCTGGCTGGCCTATCTCCTGCATTGCCTCCCCCTGGCCAGCCTTGCCCAATCAGCTGTGATGGGGTGGGCCGGCTGGACCCCACCTGTGCACGAATTTGTGCACTGGACCTCTAGTAATGGATATAAAATGGAATCATTCAAATTGCTAACAGGTATTTGAGTCATTCATTGTACTTGAAAGTAGGGGGATCTAAAAGTGAAAACTGGTGGAGTTTGGGACTGTAGAGAATTTATTATCTCAGTGGGATAACAAGCTTCAAGCTTTAATGTGTTCTAATTTTTATAGGTGTGCAATAAGTGCTAAGATGTGTCATTGTTGTCATTAAGTAGATTTGTTATAGAGTTGACAGTTATAGCTTAAATAGATGAGGCTGCAGAAACATCTCAGCTTTTTTTTACTCATTCACTCATATGGTCTTAACTGCACACTAACAAAGCATGTTTTGTGCTTAGGAGATAATGGTGAGTAAAAAACATTACTTGTCATTAAGGAGCTCTTTTTTATTTTTACATATTTTTATTGATTTCAGAAAGGAAGGATAAGGGAGAGAGAGACAGAAACATCAATGATGAGAGAGAATCATTGATTGGCTGCCTCCTACATGCTCCCTACTGCGGATCGAGCCTACAACCCAGGCATGTGCCCTTGACCAGAATCAAACTGGGGACTCTTCAGTCTGCAGGTCGTTGCTCTATTTGCTGAGCCAAACTGGCTAGGACAAGGAGCTTTCTTAATGGAAAAGACAAATTTTAATCAATAGTCACACAAGTGTAGAATTCCAGCTGTGATGAGAGTTACAGAATGCTTATAACAGGTGACCTACCCTTATGCATAAATTTCTTTAAGGGAATGATGTTTGAAATGAGAGTTAAGGAGATATTAGGAGTTAAATAGGTGAAGAGATGGAGGAAAGAGCATTCATTCTCTGCAGATTGATCATCCTTTGAGAGTTTGGGATGGGTGGGAGTGGGCTGGAATAGAGGTGGGAAGTGAGGCTAGAAGAGGTGGGTAGGGGTCACAGTTATGCATTTGTTGATTTCCTAAGAGCCAAAGGGAAGCAGTCATGTGGTTTGCTGGATGAGGGAGAAATCCTGATTAGGGTTGTTTTTTGATATCCATTTTAGCAGAAGTGGACAGTGGATGGAGGAAGATTAGAGGGAATGTGGGTGGACAAGTTAGGAGGTTGCTATAATAATTCAGCAAAGAGTTGATAATAGCTTGAATTGGTTTGTGGTGGTGGACACAGAAGCTTTGAGAAATACTTAGGAGTTAAAATTGGAGTACTTGGTGATGGATAGAATGAGGAAGAAACAACAATGCCTTTCTTTCAGATCTAATCTGATTTGGTTTAGGTTGCTGCATAGAGATCATTTTATTCATTGTCCACAGAGACCACCCCTCACACTGACTTCCCTGTGAGGAATGGCATCAATAACCAGAAATCTATCAGAAATATTGCAAGATGATAGAGTTTATATATTTTTTCTTTTTAAAAATTATTTTTTAAATATAATAATGTTACATGAAATAAACATTAATATTTCAAGAAATAAAGGATTTCAAAATATTACTGAAACTGCACTAATCCTATCTGATAAAAGAGTAATATGCAAATTGACTGCATCTACATTATACCCACAAGCCACACCCACCAGCCACTCCCACCAGCCAGCCAGTAGCAAATATGCAAATAAATCGCAACCAGCATGGCTGTGGCCACTGAGAGCAGGAGGGAGGCTTGGGTTTCCCCAGCAATATAGGAAGCCAAGCTTTCCGCCTGCCCTTGCCAGCCTAGGCCCCCACTCAGTGCTACAAAGTTTCAATTATAGAAGATACATAAATCCCAACATAAATGGCAGCAGCCACAGAGCTGGAGAGAGCAGAGGCTAGGGTTGCCTCGGCAATGAAGGAAGCCAAGCTTTCCAAAGTAGGACTAGGCCTCCACTCCAGGCTACAAAGTTTCAATGATAGAATTTAAATAAACGCCAACAGAAATGGCTGTTGCCACGGAGCAAGCAGAAGGCTTGGCTCTGCTCCAGGCTACAAAGTTTCAGTTGTAGAAAATAAATAGATCCCAGATCCCAGGGCCTCTGCTTGGGTCACTGGGGGGTATGGCCGGCCTGCAAACCACCATAGGCCCTTCGCCCAGGCCGCCCCACTCTCCAAAGGAACCTCCACCTGATCCGGGACCCTTCAGGTGAAACCAGCTGGCTCCTACCCATGCACCAGGCCTCTATCCTATCTAATAAAAGAGTAATACACAGATTGACCATCACTCCAACACACAAGAGGGCTGCCCTCATGTGGTCAAAGATCCTGCCCCCATGTGACACAAGATGGCCACCACAAGATGGCCAGCAGGGGAGGGCAGTTGTGGGCGATCAGGCCAGCATGGGAGGGCAGTTGGGAGAAACCAGGTCTGCAAGGGAGGGCAGTTGAGGACGATCAAGCCTGCAGGGGAGGGCAGTTAGGGGTGACCAGGCTGGCAGAGGAGAGAAGTTAGGGCAAACAGGCTGGCAGGGGAGCAGTTAGACATCAATCAGGCTGGCAGAGGAGTGGTTAGAGGGTGATCAGGCTGGTAGGCAGAAGCGGTTAGGGGCAATCAGGAAGGCAAGCGGGTGAGCAGTTGGGAGCCAGCAGTTCTAGTAGGATCAGGCCTAAATGAGCAGTCGATATCCCTTGAGGAGTCCCAGATTGGATAGGGTGCAGGCTGGGCTGAGGAACAGCCCCCACCGTGCACTAATTTTGTGCACCAGGCCTCTAGTATAGTATGATATCACAAAAGTTGTAGGAAATAATTAGAAATCTGAGTCTGTATTTAAATTTGACATTTGTGTCCTAATGATAGTTTTAATAATCATCCTTGATTATTGATTGTAATATCTCCTTGAATGTTTTATAGTGCTGTCATAGAACACACCAATCGCGTCATCTTTCTTGAAGATGATGATGTAGCAGCGGTGGTAGATGGCCGTCTTTCTATCCATCGAATTAAACGAACTGCAGGAGATCATCCTGGAAGAGCTGTGCAAACGCTCCAGATGGAACTCCAGCAGATCATGAAGGGTGAAAGTTTTATCATGTTATAGCTTGGTGTCCTTATTAGAAAAGTTACATTCTACTTCCTGTCCTAGTGTGGGAATCTGATAACACAGTGCTGAGTGAAGTTGCCCACATGATTAGTGAAGGGATGGCCTCAGAAAAGAGATGATTCTCTGAAGAAATTACCTGATAGTTTTATAATAGTTCTCCTTCAACTAATCCATTTTTTTTAACATTAAAAGGAGGTTATTTAAGTAGTACTTGAAATTTTTAAGATGCTTTATAAGCATAGTTTGTGTTCTGTTCTTTATTCCTTTCTTATTCTCCCTGTGCTTCAGTTTTCTTATATATAAATTGGGGATAATAGGTTCTACCTCATTAAGGATTAAGAGAGCTAATATATGTAAAGCCCTTACAATAGTGCCTGACACACTTAATGAGCCCTACGTAATGTTTGCTGCTGTTTTCTATTACTAGAGACCCATGCATGAAATTCATGCCAGAGTAGGCCTTCCTTCCCCTGGCTGCTGGCACCAGCTTTCCTCTGGCAGCCAGGACACGGGCTTCCGGAAGGAGGTCTGGGCTAATTGGCATAGTGCGCTTTTATTATAATAGAATAGATAATTATTGTGATTATGGCTTTTATTCTCCTTTCTGGTGGGGTTGTCGTGGGAATAGAAACTAACACTTATTCTGTAACAGCTATGTGTCAAGTCCTTACTGTGTATGCCCATACTACAATGCTATGAAGTAGCTGCTATTCTTATTTTACAGATTAAGGTATTTCTCCAGGGTCACTTAGCTAATAATAATATCACAAACTCAAGCTTGTCCCACTTCCCTGTTTATCTGTAACTGCATATTTTACATGATTCTTTCTTCTTGTTCATTTTTCTTCATATAGGATAGAATGTCGTATATGAGCATTGTCCTCTTTTGCATGACCTTTCGTTTCATTTCATTTATTAAGATTATGTCAAAGGAGATAGCTTTTCAGTTTTGTATAAATTTGTTATTCTTTGGCTTTTAAAAAAAATGATATAATTTACATTTCTTTAGGAAACTTCAGTTCATTTATGCAGAAGGAAATTTTTGAGCAGCCAGAATCAGTTGTGAACACAATGAGAGGAAGAGTCAACTTTGATGACTATACTGGTAATTACATATGAAGTATTTTTTATTTCAAAGTCTGTGGGGGTTGACATTGTCAGCCTGAAAGTTTATTGTCCTTGATAGCATCTAGAATATATGGCTACCAGTCATCTTTTTTGTTTGTTTGTTTGTTTAATATATTCTTACTGATTTTTAAGAGGAAGGGAGAGGGAGAGACAGATGGAAACATCAGTGATGGGAGAGGATCACTGATCGGCTGCCTCCTGCATGCCCCACCCTGGGGATCGAGTCTGAAACCTGGGCATGTGCCTGACTGGGAATCGAATCATAACTTCCTGGTTCATAGGTTGACACTCAACCACTGAGCTTCACTGGCAGGGCATTCCTGTCATTCTTGATCATACAAGTCTCTTTGACAGCCTTTCTGCTTTTATATTGGTTCGTCTCCAAACTTATTTGCCTTTGTGCAACCTTTACCCAACCTCTTAGTGTTATTTCCTTTCTTCCCAATCATTTTTGCTACATATGAGATCTGTGGAAGAACATTGTAGGCAAAAGTACACGAACAGGCTTAGTCTAGTGCAGGAACAGCCAGAGGGTGAGTTTGGCTGGTGTGGCGTAGGTGAGAGGGGAAGTATGAGGAGATTAGGTCAGAGTTACGCAGGAGATAGGGCATGTAGAAACTTGAAGGCCATAATAAGGGGTTGGGATTTTGTATTAAGATATTTGGGAAGCCAGGAACCTTTTTGTTGTTTTATTTCCCACTTTATTAATTTTTGAAGTAAAGAAATATTATAAATTAAGAAAATAAAATTATTCAAAAAGATAAAAAGTAAAAACATATACCGTGGTTCCATATTTTAGCCTGTTGAGGTAGAAAAAATGGTGGGGAGATAAAGAACAGGGACAAAGTAGGCAGATGGATGGTGGGTCAGATGTAGGAGGATGCTCCCTGGGTGTGCACATCTGTCTTTTCAGCCAGACTCTGAACTGTCTGAGAGCTCTGGTTGCCACACAGGATAGCCCTGGACAGTACGTTCGCTTGGTGTGTGCTCAGTAAATACTAGTTCAATACTCGAATGATTCTTCAATGTAAATTTCTCACAGGTAGATAACCAGCCTTGTGTAAAAGAGTTCATAGACAAGATAATCTTAGAAGTTTATATACATTGACAGAAGGAGGACAAACTCATCAAGAGGGTTTTAATATCAGATTCATGTTTTAAAAGAATCACTTTAAAAGGTTATTTTGGCTGTGTGTGGAGAACAAGCTCTAGGAAGTGAAAAACTGAAGGGAGAATAGTTAGAATGTTGGTGTCATCTAGGGTAGAAATGTTGGGGTTGGGTGATGGTAGTAGAGGTATGATTTTGAAGGTGGAGCACCTAAGACTTGCTGGTGGAGTGGATGTGGAGAAGGGATAGGAGCAATGGGGATGACTCTGACATTAGGTTAATGAAATGGAAAAAACTGACAGGAGCCCTAGCCAGTTTGGCTTAGTCGATAGAGTGTTGGCCCTTGGACTGAAGGATCCTGAGTTTGAATCTGGTCAAGGGCACATACCTCAGTTGCAGGCTCGATCCCCAGCCCTGATCGGGGTTGTGTGCAGGAGGCAATTGATGTGTCTCTACATCAGTGTTTCTCTCTGTCTCCCCCTCCCTTCCATTCTCTCTAAAAATCAATGGAAAAATATCCTCGGGTGAGGATTAACAAAAGATAAAATATCTTAAAAAAAAAGAAGACTAAGGAGAATAAATAGGCTTATCTTGTGTTCAGGCACTGTTCTGGATACTGTAAGAGAAATGAATATAACTAAGTTATTTTTCTCCCAAGCAGGTTTATAGAGATATAATTAGATATAAGATTCATTGTTCTTATTGTATAATTCAATGAGTTTCAACAAACTTCCATAACATGCTCATAATGCTGACCTTTACAACAATGAAGACATAGCACAGTTCCATTATCCTAAAAACTCCTTGTGTCCTTTGAAATCAGCACCTTCCCACCTCCAGACACTACTGTGTCCCTATAGTTTTGCCTTTAAGATAACTTTCAATCTAAAGAAAGGAATGTAAAATTGACCAAACAAGTTAAAGTCTGATACATACTGTAGTAGTGTGGATGTGTGGGAGCGAGCTGAAATAAGGCTAGTTACAAGTCTGGGGAACCAGTTAAGTTGTGCCTAATTTAAATTACTTTTCAAAATATAGGAATCTAAGGAGAAAGAAAAAAAAAAAAAGGAAAACAAATGAACTACAGAGAACTCCTAGGTGGAGTTTCTAGAACTTGCTGGTAGAGTGGATGTGGAGAACAGATAGGAGCAATGATGACTCTGACATTAGGTGAATAAGATGGAAAAGACTGAGAGGAGCCCTAGCCAGTTTGGCTCAGTGGATAGTGCACATACCTACTTCTACAAGAGCTTGGAGGAATATGAATTCTTTAAAATTCGGTTGCTTCCTGGTGGGCGCTTATGAAAAATGATTGCTTATTTCATATAGTTCTTTATGAAATAATTATATACATGAACTTTTATTTCAGTGAATTTGGGTGGTTTGAAGGATCACATTAAGGAGATCCAGAGGTGCCGGCGTCTGATTCTTATTGCTTGTGGAACAAGTTATCATGCTGGTGTAGCAGTAAGTAGCTTCTTAAAATCTTAATTGTAATATGTTTGGTATCAGAATATATCTGTAGACAAATAGTACCTCCAGTAACACACCATGTAAAACTATCCTTTGTTAAAATATCAGGTTATCTTTTCAATTTGCATGACAAAAATCAAGAAAGTTCGGGGCAGAAATTTTAATAGATCATGGGAATTATTTATTAATAGAAGATCTGCTTTAAAAAGGATCTTAGACATACAGGTAGAATGCCTGCAAATGACTTCGTTAGTGAAAGGCAAAGGGAGGGAAAGTTTTTGCACCATCTTAGCTTTGTGGTTTAGTGCACATGCCTATTTCTACAAGAGCAGCCATTGAGTTTTGCTTCTCATTATTCACTTACCTCAGACAGATGGCTGGAACCATTGGTGAACCTCACCAGGATTTTACTTGGCAGGCAGGTTTCTACAGAGAAAGGAAGTTTGCCTTATGTCAGACTTCGTTTTTTAAACTGTTACTTTGGAAGCTAAAATTTTATATTAAAGAAGTGTGTTGTGCCGAGACCGGTTTGGCTCAGTGGATAGAGCGTCGGACTGTGGACTGAAGGGCCCCGGGTTCGATTCCGGCAAGGGCATGTACCTAGGCTGCGGGCACATCCCCAGTAGGGGGCGTGCAAGAGGCAGCTGATCGATGTTTCTCATCGATGTTTCTGACTTTATGTCCCTCTTCCTTCCGCTCTGTAAAAAAATCAATAAAAAATATTAAAAAAAAAAAAAGAATGTGTTGTCAGTGCAAAAGCATCCTATCTAATAAAAGAGCAATATGCAAATTAGCCATGACTCTGCTACACCTACAAGGCATGCCCACCAGCCAATCAGGAGCAAGTATGCAAATTAACCCCAACCAAGATGGCTATGGCCACAGAGCAAGCAGGAGGGAGGCTTGGGTTTCCCTAGTGGTGGAGGAAACCAAGCTTTCCACACACCCTAGCAGGCCCAGGCCTCCACTCAAGGCTACAAAATTTCAATTATAGAAAATAAAAATCCCAACAGAAATGGCTGCCGCCACAGAGTGAGCAAGAGGCTGGGCTCCACTCCAGGCTACAAAGTTTTAATTGTAGAAGATAAATAAATCCCAGATACCAGAACCTCCACTTGGGTCACCTGGGGGCATGGCCAGCCTGCAAACCACCACAAGCCCCTCGCCCAGGCCACCCCACACCCCAAGGGAACCCCCACCCTGATCTGGGACATCCTTCAGGGCAAACCAGCTGGCCCCTACACATGCACCAGGCCTCTGTCCTATCTAATAAAGAGTAATATGCAGATTGATCACCACTCCAACACACAAAGAGGGCTGCCCCCATGTGGCCAAAGATCCTGCCCCCATGTGGACACAAGATGGCCACCACAAGATGACCAGCAGGGGAGGGCCGTTGGGAGGGACCAGGCCTGCAAGGGAGGGCAGTTGTGGGCGATCAAGTTTGCAGGGGAGGGCAGTTAGGGATGACCACGCCGGCAGAGGAGGGCAATTGGGGCAGGCCTGCAGGGGAGGGCAGTTAAAGGCAATCAAGCTGGCAGGGGAGCAGTTAGGCATCAGACTGGCAAGGGAGTGGTTAGAGGGTGATCAAGCTGGCAGGCAGACGCAGTTAGGGGCAATCAGGAAGGCAGGCAGGTGAGCCAATGTTTCTCTCTCATCGATGTTTCTAACTCTCTATTCCTCTCCTTTCCTCCCTATAAAAAAGCATTTTAGTGAGGGTAATTTATGTAAAATTAGTAAATTAAACACATCAATGAAAAAAAATTAGTTAAAATTAGGAACATTTTATCCTTGAAGGCTTTACGTACATGATGTTATAACATTTTTAAAAAGTGCCAATCTGAAGTTATAGAACACAATGATTTAGTTCACATTTGTGACAAGAAAGTTGAAGGGAGATGAAGTAAGGAAACCTTACAGTTTTTCACTTCTGTGAA
Source organism: Antrozous pallidus (assembly GCA_027563665.1). NCBI lineage: Eukaryota > Metazoa > Chordata > Mammalia > Chiroptera > Vespertilionidae > Antrozous > Antrozous pallidus. The sequence continues at coordinate 29,765,893 of CM050523.1, forward strand.
GGAGGAAGAATGCAGAGATGGGGCAAAGATGGGCATGGCCACTTACCTAAATAAGTAGGTGATCTACATAGTTATTATTAAAGCAACTAAATGTATGCAACTGAAGGGCCTAACATTTTTGCTGCCTAAACGTTTACTTTCTCATTGTTTTTAACTTTTTGATGTTTAAAGTAAAAGGAATTTAATTAAAATGAATTTTGAGGTGCTCTTTGAGCAGAAGCATACTACATCCTACTTTACCTTCCATACCTCAAAATTTGAAGGTAGTGAGCTTTTTTTCAAAACTAGATTTCTGAAGTATATTGACCTTTTTTGGGGCGGGGGGGGGGGGGGGGGAACGGTACTACTTATAAATATATGGTATTTGAAATGTTCAATTTTTCACTAGGTGATTACCTTATTTGGAATTTCTCTTACTTAGTATTTTATAAATCGTCATTTAAAGACTAAAATTGAGAAGTTAGAGATAACATACAAGCTAATTCAGAACAGTGCCTTTTCTGCTTCTCCAAACATTATACATGTGCTTTCCCCTGCATGATGAGATTTTGATTATTTTATTTTTTGTGCTTTAATCTGTATTGTTTATATTTTCTAACAGTGCATGTTTCATTTTTATAATCAGAAAAAGTGAAAACTATACATTGAGTCCAAAGAAGGCCAATGAATAAGAGTATTTGAAATAAAGTTGTTTGACCAAATATTTTTTTCTTTACAGACACGTCAAGTTCTCGAAGAGCTGACTGAGTTGCCGGTTATGGTGGAGCTAGCTAGTGATTTCCTGGATAGAAACACGCCAGTTTTTCGAGATGATGTTTGCTTTTTTATTAGTCAGTCGGGTATGCTAATTTTAAAGATTGGCAAAAAGAAAAGTCATTCTTTCTAAAAATTATCTTGGCAAAAATTGATATTTAAAGATAAACTGGTATTGCAAATGGAAAATAGAGATGTATTTTGATGTGTGATTCTCAATGAATTAGTAAAATAAACATGTTTTACACTCAAAGAGCTGAATTGTCAAAGACAGAGAAAGAAAGGAGAGCCTAAAAAAATAGGGATACTGTTAAAGTGTTGCTAATTTATTGTTTTAATTGCATATTTTAAATTATATTTAAAACAAATGATTTTGTTGAAAGTGTAGTCAGTTTTTTGTTTTTACATCTAAAAAAGCATATATTAACTGCTGTATGTGTTACTTTTGTCTTCCTTTATACACAGGTGAGACAGCAGATACCCTGATGGGTCTCCGGTACTGCAAGGAGAGAGGAGCTTTAACTGTGGGGATCACAAACACTGTCGGCAGTTCCATATCAAGAGAGACAGACTGTGGAGTTCACATTAATGCTGGGCCCGAGATTGGCGTGGCCAGCACAAAGGTAAATTCTTGATTTAGTTCTTATGTAATTATTTAATCATAGTGTTGGTGAAACAGATTAATCCATAGCTTGCATTTAACTGGTTAGCACTTAACAGAACTCACAGATAACTAATTATTGTATGACTTAAGGGTCATCAATAGATCAAACCCTTGTCTCCTTCATCACCTCCATATTAAAAATTTGAAAGGACAAATGTATCTGTACTATGCTAATTACACTGGACAACCGAACAACCTTTCAGATGTCCTTCTGGACGAAGCCAGGGCTGCGAGGGCAAGCCCCTTGTACAAATTCCGTGCATTGGGCCTCTAGTGTAACATAAGTCCATTTTGAAAAGGTCTCTGCTGCTGCCCCCATTCATTACTTATATCCTCATGCCAGGTACAGGTATAATGTTCCCTTTTTTTATTATGTATAGTAGGGAGTTAGAAAATAAATAACAGATTAGAATCATGCAGTTTAATTCTAATAATCTTTGGAAATTTTATTTACATATTTATAGTTTCTAATGTGCTAAAATATACATACTACCTTTAAAAGCTTGTAAAAAGGAGTACATTTGGTATAGAATTTGGAAATTAAAGAAATAAAAGTGAGTATTATATAACTGTTTCTCTTTAGATACTACGTTCGTGGAGATTTAAAAGCACCCTCATTTTTTTAAGGCCTAGTGAGACTACTTTGCTCTTTGAAATTGGGATATGCATAAATATGCTAATAAAAATAGGAATCTTAGTGTATATATGCAAAGTGTATGATTACAAAATTTCAGTTGTCTAATTTTCTGCTTAAGTTCAGTATTTTTTGCTGATTATCTGGTAAGATGCTTAGGTAATGGTGGATTTGATTCAAATTAAAGGCGTGTGGTTTTGTATGTTATGAAATTAACATACATAACCACATCTAAATAACTTTTTCTTTTAAAGAAACTTATGGAGAATTTTTGTGGAAAATTTTGATTCTTATGTAAAAACTCTGATGAGTGTTTGTTGGTTACTTGGATACTGCCAACACTATAATTTATAGAAAGCTGAAACCTGAATTTTCTCTGTGTGATAATTAAAACATGTAAGATGTTTGTGCTTGGGTTTCCAGTCTGTGCTTGAATAAATAACCAACTGCTCTAAACAGGAGCTTGTAGATTTTGGACAGCTTTGGGGACTGGAATCCCAGGGCCCTTTTATTCACATTGTGAAACAAGGGTTTCATGTGGTATATGTACATCCATCAACAGAATGGGTGCTATTTTGTTGATGTACTTTTTATTAAGTCTTTCTTAAATTGTGAGTTGCCATGGGAAATACAACTTTTTTAAATTTCTAATTGTATAGCTTATGAAGACTAATTTTGCTCAACATTTTGTTACGATAATTTTCAAACATATGGCAGAGTTAAAATTTTTTAACATTAACAGTCAAATACCATTACCTAGATTTTACTGTTAACCTTTTTTCCATAGCTTTATTGAAATATAATTTTCATACTGTAAATAACACTCACCAGTTATTAAATGTATAGTTTTAGTAAATTTGGCTCTTAATTATCAACACAGTCCAATTTTAGAACACCCACTCACTTGAAAAAGTTTATTTGTGCCCCCGTATAGTCAATCCTCATTTCTACCCCTCATCTTCAGGCAGCTACTATTGTCTTCTCTTGTTATATCATTTTCTAGAAAGTTCTTATAAAGGGAATTATATAATACATGTCTTTTGTAGCTGGCTTCTTTTTTTAAATTACTTTTTTAAATTAAAAAAAATTTTTTTGCAGTATAACTTAGATATAATAGTAGTACATGTGTTTTCCTTTTTCCCCCCCATTGTCCCTACCCCCCAGCACATGTCCCCACCTGCCTCCCTCCCCGCCCCAGTGTCTTTCATTCATTGGCCATGCTCATATGCATGCACACAAGTCCCTCAGTTGATCTCCCCCAGCATTCGCCCCCCACCCTCTTCAGCCTTTCCCCTGTAGCCTGACAGCCTGTTCAGTGCCTCCCTGCCTCTATATCAATCACTCCCCCCTGTTTCTTTTCTTCAAAAATATCTTCCCTCTGCATACTAGGAACAAACGTATAAGAACAAAACATGTTTGAGTCTCAATTTCAATGTCCAACTGTTCTGAGCCCCAGTTTCAATGTCAAATAGTTCTTTATGTGTAGATGTCAGCAATGGTATCTGGTTGGTGGGCACATCGTGGCAATGCAAGTTCCATCCTCTCTGGTTTGATCCTGGGCCTGTAGCTGGCTTCTTTCACTTAACACGAGATTTTTGAAATTTATTGATGTTATTTATATCAGTGGTTCTTTTTTTATAAGTCCCTTTTTTAGAGAAAAACTTTTAATATTGAAATCACTAGCTTTATAGGAAGTTGTAAAGATAGTACATAGAAGTCCATGTACTCTTCACACAGTTACACCTTACATGAGAAAATAAGTATCTTTATAGTACATACTTTAATTTGTTTAATGAAATAACTCCTTTAAAATATTAAGTATGGCAATTTAGTCTCATTTAATTTTTCTTGGATTCTAAAGTAATTTTGTGTTCTTTAATAGCCTTAGACAATTATGAAAAGATTAGTCATAGACCATTTCTGAATGGCAAATATGTTAATGGGTGATCAAAGGAGTTCATCACTGGGGACCTTGTGATAGAGCTAGCACAAGAATACTGTAATCTTTATTATGAATTCCCAGTTTTGCCTGAGAAACTGTCAGGGTTAGAAAGATGTTACTATCTTTCTCATAATATCATACCATAGATAATTTGATATATCTGATGGGTATAAATATATAGGTTCAGTGATTTTGTATGTTATTGCAAGTATTTAGAATTTCACCACTGTACTGACTTTTGTTGATTTAAAAAAAACCAATATAACTTTATTTTTGGCTCAGTAAAAAGTAAAACCAAGTTTAAAAGTTGAGAGTCAGCATTTTTCTGTTAAATTTTTTCAAACCTCAATAAATTCAAAATGTGAGGTATAACTTATTTTCTTCATAATTGGTTTCCTGGTAGTTATTGAGGAAATGAAAAACATGAAACTGAAATTAAGCAGTGATAGGGATTCAATGAAAAAATATGTGCATTAAGATTATTCTGTTTAATATTTGTACTTGGAAACCAGTGTTTAGATGTTTCAGATCCAAACAAAGAAACATTACTCTAGAGAATAAAATTTTTAGTTATGGTATAGAGAAACTGAAATACTATCTGATCAGTTTGGATTGGGAACAATTTAGATATCCCAAGGGTCCAGGATACTGGGTCTCTCCCTCTGTCTACGTAATACTATTTGTAATTAATTGGCTTATTGTAAATTTCAGTAGGAAGAGGTAGCCTGAGAGGAACTGAAATTTAGAATATAGATGTGCTCATTAGATTGGAGGCAAAGAACTGCAAATCTACTTCAGTGCTATGGAGAAAAAAAAATCCCAGTGCACCAGTAGAACTCATAGCAGCACAGGAACAGGTAGCTGTGTGTGGAGGAATATCTGAGCAGCCAATAACTGGGAGCTCTAGTAAGAGGACATAGGGAATTTCATTGAACTATTGGAAAGGTAAGGAGCATCGGTAGACTGATTTTGTTTATTAGAGGCTCATTATCCATATTCTGACAGGAAAATATTCACTAATGAAGTGATTGCTTATCTAGAGAAGAGTAACAGAAAGTCAGCATCACAAAAAACACTCAACATAAATTTCCTAAAGTTAGTTATAGATAACATTATAGTTGGCACACCACAGTAATCCTAGTGATTTAATAATAAATGTGTCCTTAAAAACTTCAAATACCTGAAACATAAAAACATTCCTGTAAATAACTGTTGAGTTAAAATATCAGAACTACTGTTTTTAAAAGGCTTAGAAGAAACAATGATAATGAACATTGTGAGTAAAAGTTTAGAGTGTATGGCCAAATTTATAATTAGAGGTAAATTCATAGCATTAAATGTTTATCTTTAAAAAAATGAATTAAGTATTTAACTAAAAAAGTTAGAAAAAGGAAACTCAGTCAAATAATAGAGAAAAGTGAATGAAGGAACTGCAAAACATAAAACTTCAGGAACCTTCATCTTAAAGGGCCTTCGCTGTTCTTCTGGAATCTTCTTAGGATTTTTTCTGTATTACTGTGAAGTAAAAAAGGTGGCCTTAGGCTAGAATCTTTTTCAACATGATGTTTCACTGTGAGTACATGAGCTATGATTGGCTCTCTGTGAAACATTTGCTATCCCAGTTTCTAGGAGTTCTATCCAGTTTAATAGGAAAAAATAAGTAAACAATGGAAAGGAGAAAATTCTCTTTAGTTGCAATTGACATGATTAACAACCTGCATAGAGCCCAAGAATATCAAGTAAAATATTTCTTAATGCTTTATATAAGACATGCTGGCATATATAAAAATATATTCTTTATATACTTTTCTAAGTAATGGCTACTTAAAAATAATATAGATGTATGTGTTTAGAGGGGGATTTTATTTTCAATAGCTATAAAAATACTTTAAAACAATTTAACCAAGAAATGTATAAGGTGCTCCATAAATATTTGTTGAATATAGATGGTAACTGTATAACTTTATGGACTTTTAAATTCCTAACACAAATTAATGCAATACCATATTTCTGGATGGGAAGATTATTTTGTAAAAAAAATGACAGATCTGTGAGACAGAATCAGTAGTCCTGCAACATGACTCCAGTATATCAAATGAATGTCTCAAACTAGTAGAGAAAGGGTGGGATGAAATTGAAATGAAGGAAAAATTGGTTATTTATAAAAATAGAAAAACGTGAGTTAATACCTTACACTAAAATTAATTTCAGGTGGTCTAAAAATGAAATGAAAACATAAAATAAAATGGGCCCTGGCTAGTTTGACTCAGTAGATAGACTGCCTGTGGACTGAAGGGTCCCAGGTTTGATTCCAGTCAGGGCACATACTAGATCCCTGGTAGGGGGTGTGCAGGAGGCACCAATCAATGATTTTCTCTTGTCACTGATGTTTCTCTCTCTCACTCTCCCTTTCTCTCTGAAATCAATAAAAATATACTTAAAAAAAAGTCCAGCCGAGACCGGTTTGGCTCAGTGGATAGAGCATCGGACTGCGGACTGAAGGGTCCCGGGTTCGATTCCGGCAAGGGCATGTACCTTGGCTGCGGGCACATCCCCAGTAGGTGGCGTGCAAGAGGCAGCTGATCGATGTCTCTCTCTCATCGATGTTTCTGACTTTGTATCCCTCTCCCTTCCGCTCTGTAAAAAATCAATAAAATATATTTTTTAAAAAAAGTCCAATAATATGGAACAATGATAACAATAGAATTAAGAAAATATAATAATACTTAACTGATGTTAGGATGGAAGCACTGTTTAAATTGAAAAGTACTACATAGCAGTTAAAAAAAATGAAACTTCTGTGTCAGTAAACACCATTATAAAAGGTTAAACCCAACTGGGAAAAAGTATTTGAAACATAACAGTAAAGACCTTGCAATCAACTTTTTTAAAGAATATATTTTTATTGATTTCAGAGAGGAAGGGAGAATGAGAGAGAATCACTGATTGGCTGCCTCCTGCATGCCTCCTTCTGGGGATCGAGCTTGCATGTATCCTTGACCAGAATTGAACCCCGGGACCTTTCAGTTTAAAGGCTGACGATCTATCCACTAAACCAAATTGGCTAGGGCACGACCAACTTAAAAAAAACAAACAAACAAAAAAAAGGGCCAAAGTTGAAAGTAAGTGAAGAACAATGACGTTAATTTTTAAAAGAAGAAACATAAATGGCTAACAAGCATGAATAAAAATCTTAATTTTTTTTAGATTCAAGATATATATGATAAAGGAGTAGAAAGAGTCCATTGTCTTATCAGTCAATGGCAAAAATTTGTTAAAAGGATAATTCTCAATATTGTAAAGAATGTGACAGAACAGTTATATCTTACATTTATATACAGCTAATGGGAATAAAAACTGCCTTGGCAGCATGGCAGCAAGTTTTAAAATATTCACAAGTCTAGTTTTAAGAAAAAAATTTTTTGAATTAAAGTCTTAGTTCAAGCTTTCATCAATAAAAAGTTTGTTTTTAGCCTATATGTCAGACATTGTGTTGAATGATTTATACTTCTCTCATTTGTTCTCATGATTATCTTGCAAATATTGTGTACTTTTTTAAAATCTTTATTGTTCAGTTTATTAATTACATTGTTTCCCCTTTTTATCCCCCTATAGCTCCCCTCCACCCTGTACCTATCCCACCCTCCACCCTCACCTCCCCCTCCCCACTGTCCTCTCCCATTGTTGCTAGATTTTTGTCCAGTCTCTTGCTGCACTTCCCACAACCCTTTTCTCCCCAAGAATTGTCAGTCCATTCCCTCTCTATGTCCATGTCTCTGTTATATTCACCAGTCTATCCTGTTCAACAGCCTATCAATTCACTTGATTTTTATGTTCATTTGTTGATAGATGTGTATTTGTTGTTCATAATTTTCATCTTTACCTTTTTCTTCTTCCTCTTTTTAAAGAATATCTTTCAGCATTTCATATAATGTTGGTTTGGTGGTGATGAACTCCTTTAGCTTTTTCTTATCTGCGAAGCACTTTATCTGATCCTCAATTCTGAATGATATCTTTGCTGGATAGAGTAATCTTGGTTGTAGATTCTTGCTGTTCATCACTTTGAATATTTCTTGCCACTCGCGTCTGGCCTGCATCGTTTCTGTTGAGAAATCTGCTGACAGTCGTATGGGTGCTCCCTTATAGGTAACCAACTGTTTCTCTCTTGCTGCTTTTAATATTCTCTCTTTGTCTTTTGCTCTTGGCATTTTAATTATGATGTGCCTCGGTGTGGTCCTCTTAGGGTTCCTATATATTGGGGTTCGGTGCACTTCTTGGACTCCTAAGTCAATTTCTTTCACCAGGTGTGGGAAGTTTTCAGTCACTATTTCTTCAAATAGGTTTTCATTGTCTTGGCCTCTCGCTTTTTCTGGCACCCCTATAATTCGGATGTTGGTATGCTTGAGGTTGTCCCAGAGGCCCCTTACACTATCTTCAATTTTTTGGATTCTTTTGGTTTCTTGCTTTTTCAGCTGAGTGGATTTTACCTCTTTGTATTTCAAATCTTTAACTTGGTTCTTGGGGTGCTCCAGGGCACTTTCAGGTCTTTGTATAATATTTTTTGTTTCAGTCAGTGTATGCTTAATTTCTGGTTGGTCCTTTTTCATATCCTTGAGAGTTTCTTTCATTTCCTTGTAGGACTCATTCATTTCCACGTTGGTCTTGATCATTTCCACGTTGGTCTTGATCATTTCTTTGCAGCTCTCGTTTATATCCTTGAGGGTGTTGTTCATTTTCTTGTAGGACTCATTCATTTCCTTTGTGGTCTTGCTTATTTCCTTATAGGCCTCGATCTTTTGTTGGAGCCTCTTAAAAAACCCTATAACCGTGGTTCTGAATTCCATGTCCATTCGTTTTTTTTCCTCCATTTCTTTCACATCTGATTTCCATGTTGCTGCATGGTGGCTGCTTCCCTGAGTTGGTCAATTAGCTTTGTGTGGTAGTCTTCCTACTAGGGATAGTGGCTCAGCCTCCCCGGTTACCTGAGGTGAATATGGGCTGCACAGTCTTGCTGAAGTTAAGCTCAGTTAATCGTTGTTAGCACTTGGAGGGTTGACCTCCAGGCCAATTGTCTGTGAAGCTCAGCTGTGCTCAGGTTGGGTGGGTGGAGTCTCCGGGCCAAGCAGACAGCGTTAGCTCCGCCCTATGCGGCCCCAGGGACTCTGTGCCGGGGGCAATGGCCACCAGCACCTCTGAGAGAGAGCCGCTTTGGAGCTCCACCGGCTGCCGGTTGCCGGGGAATTCAGACTTTCCCCAAATGAGTCTGCATGCGCAATGTCTCACCCAGGGTCATAAAACAAAGCAGTCTGACGGTTTTCCGAATGAGAGGCAAGTCGCGGTGTGCTCTCTGTGCCGTCACGCAGCCGAGCTGTTCGCGCAAGCTGCCTTCTCCACAAGCCGGGAGACCCGGCAGCACCCGAGCTTCGGCGTGCCCTCCCACTGTCCAGTTTTCACCCCGTGTGATAGTGGGTTCTCTGGACTTCGCCCAGAGCTGGAGAATCAGTCCACTGGGACGCCTTTGTCTCCCCGTTCGAGAAAACTGGCCGGTTTTCAGCTGCCCGCCCTCTCCGCGGCGCGCACTCCAAACCTCTCTCCGTGCGAATCTTTCAACGCTGTTCGCTGCCGCTCCTCCGAGTCACAGTGTCTTATCTTCACTTTTATTTGTGGAATTTTCACTCGGCGAGCTTTCTGGTGATTCTGGAAGGTGTTTGTTCTTTCGTTAAGTTGTAGTATTAAAATTGCTGATTATGACGGCAAGATAGGTGTTTTACCTTTGCTGCCATCTTAGTTCCTCCATATTGTGTACTTTTAACCGATGGGCCATCTGAGGCCTAGAGAGATGGAAAAAGTTCCTTAAGATAATTACTAGTAAATAAGAAAAAAAGCATTCTCTCTTGAGAAAGTATTTATTATGTTAAGAATAAAAGCAAGTTACAAAATTATATCTACTAAGAATTTTCTAAACAATATGAAAAGGAAAAACATAGTAGAGATTAGGAGGAAGTATTCACAAAAGGTATTAATAGCATGTTTTTAATGTAATTATCCCTATGGATCAAATGGCAGTTACATTTTTAATTTTTTGAGAAAACTCCACACTGTTTTCCATAGCGGTTGTACCAGTCTTTATTCCTACCAACAATGTACAAGGATGCCTTTTTCTCCACATCCTTGCCGGCATTTAAGCAACCAGTCGATGTCTCTCTCACACCCACATTTTTCTCCCTCCACCTTCTTCACTCTTCTCCCCTTCCCCTCTTACTTCCCCTCTCCTTTTCCCTCCTTCTTCCCATAAAATCAGTAATATGGCCTTGAGTGAAGATGAAAAAAAAAAAAGGACAATATATGCTTATAAAACCAATGGGAATTTGGATATTTTGTAAATGAAAAACTCTTAGGTTCTTAGAATACAACTGTTTTTTGTGTGTGGTGTTTTAGGCTTACACCAGCCAGTTTGTATCCCTTGTGATGTTTGCCCTTATGATGTGCGATGACAGGATTTCCATGCAAGAGAGACGCAAAGAGATCATGCTTGGATTAAAGCGCCTGCCTGGTACGAAAATGCTCTTATATTACAGTTTTATTGTCTTAGGGAGCCAGTAATGGGTGTCATTTTCTTCTTGTACTTGAAATTGTGGCTTCTAGCTGTTTAGTCAGTAAATCTTCCTACTTTTGCACCTTTATATTTAAAAATTCCTCTCTGATATCACAAGGGAATAGAAACACTGGTCTTTTGTCAGTTGCTACCAATATGTTATTGTATTTATATTTGATTGGTTAAATATTGTTTTTCATAGATGTTGCTAATGTTACTTCTTAACAGATTTGATAAAAGAAGTACTGAGCATGGATGATGAAATTCAGAAACTGGCCACAGAACTCTATCATCAGAAGTCAGTCTTGATAATGGGGCGTGGCTATCATTATGCTACTTGTCTTGAAGGGGCACTAGTAAGTCTTCTCACTTATAATTTCACTCTATTGACTTACGGACCTGGCACATAATCATACTTTTAGTTTGAATGAAATAGTTGAAATTTTTACAAGTGCTTTTGTTTTTATGCTTTCTGATTTGTTTACCCTGAGAAGGTGTAACAGTTTATACTTAATGAAAAAGTGAAAATCAAGAAGAATATATTTTAGCATGATAGCTTGGGTTTTAGCAAGTAACTTTGGTTAATTTGTTTTCCAGATATGACTAAAATAAAGATTAAGTTATCTAAGTTTGGGTTTTAATTCAGGTCAAACATTATAAAGAAATATGAGTATGTTCATGAGAATCTAAAATGTTGAAAAAGCCCTGGTTAGGATGTCGGCCCACACATCGAAGGGTCTTGGGTTCGATTCCCTGTCAAGGGCATTTACTGGGTTGGGGATTTGCTTCCCACCCCTGGTTGAGGCATGTGTGGGAGGCAATCAGTCGATGTGTGTCCCTCTCACATCGATGTTTCTCTCTCTCTTCCCCACCCCCTTCCACTCTCTCTGAAAAGCAATGGAAAAATATACTCAGGTGAGGATTAACAAAAAAAATTTAAATTAAATCTTGAAAAAGTCCTTGTAGGTTTTAAAACTTCTAGTCACTGTAGATGTTATAGAAACAATGATCTGTTAGCCTATTGGCTATATTTATAGATCAGTGGTCCTTTAATACTTTTGGATAAATAACGATTTCAGATATCTGATATCTGTGTAATATTTACTTAAGAATGGGTTTTTGGAAAAGAGATTGAAGACTAACTAGTTCTTTTCTATAGAAAATCAAAGAAATCACTTACATGCACTCTGAAGGCATCCTCGCTGGTGAATTGAAGCACGGTCCTCTGGCTTTGGTGGATAAGTTGATGCCTGTCATCATGATCATCATGAGAGATCACACTTATGCCAAATGTCAGAATGCTCTTCAGCAGGTAGTTGCTAGGCAGGTAAGTCAAGGGCTGCTGTGAGGACACTTTGGGGAATCTAAAACTTGGGCCATTAAAGCTTAATTGAATTTTATGACATTTAAAGTGATAGACCAGGGCCCAAAAGATAGCTTATAAAACAGGTTGAGGTTTACATGTGAGGGATTAGATTCCTAAGAGTTTTGACAGGACCCAGCTCATAGATCTCACAATAGTCAGAATCAGGACAAAACCAAAGTCTGACTCTCCAAATCCCGTCCTCTTTAATTAGCTTATGCTGTTCCCTTTTAATTTAATACATAGTTTTACATGTGTATTTCAGGAGGAACTAGATTTTATATTAAAACTGATGATGTGCTTACCTGAGTTTTCCTCTGATCATTTGGCTTTATTTATAAATCTCAAAAGATATTAATCTTTACTCTCACAGTGTAGTTTTTATGAACTTGGGTTTTGAAGGCAGTCAGACCTGGATTCAAGTACAGATGGTCTCTGGCTTATGGTGGTTTGACTTAGAATTTTTGGACTTTACAATGGTATGGAAGTAATACGCGTAATAACTTACGTGAGATATTTAATACTTTGTTATAAAATAACCTTTGTGTTACATGATTTTTCTCAGCTGTAGGTTAATATGTGTTCTGAGCATGTTAAAAGGTAGGCTAGGTTGATCTAGGATGTTTGGTAGGTTAGGTGTATTAAATACATTTTTGGCTTACACTGAGTGACCAGATTATTGATCTCTGAACGGATAATAATCTGGCCACTCAGTATACTTGATTACCTCATTTATTTGATATCAAAGATACTGTGAATCATGCACCTGATCAGTTTTCCCATTTGCACTAGCTGATAGAAAGCTTAGGGCAAATAGGTGGTTGATCTCCAGCAAAAGTCTAGATAGAACACTTTTAGTACCTATTTGAGATACAAATACACTGAGTGGCCAGATTATTATGCATTCAGAGATCATAATAATCTGGGCACTCAGTTTACATTTTCAATTTATGATGGGCTTATAAGCAAAGGAGCGTCTGTATTGAGCTTGGTGTTTCTTGTCTGTGTAAGCTTAAATAACTGACTCCCATTTCCTTGAGTGTGAGATCAATCTGACTTACCATATAGGAGTGTGCGTTTAAATGAGGCTCTATTAGTGAGGCTACATGTGAATTATTGAATGTAAAATTTGCACATTCACTTGCTACAGCTCTTACTTTGTTTATCTGTGATTGTGTATGTGGCTCTTTTTTCCAGGGACGCCCAGTGGTGATTTGTGATAAGGAAGATACCGAGACCATTAAGAACACAAAAAGAACAATCAAGGTGCCCCACTCAGTGGACTGCTTGCAAGGCATTCTCAGTGTGATCCCCTTACAGTTGCTGGCTTTCCACCTTGCTGTACTGAGAGGCTATGATGTAAGTGATGGAGCACTGCAGAAATCTGGGGCTGGCTTTTTACCTGAGTACATTCTAATAGTTTTCCTTCTAAATATTTAGCAATAGCATTTGACAAATCCATCGGATAGCTATATATATACCATTTAAATATATGAAAGGCTAAGTGACCAGCCGACCGGCTGGCCGGTAGCTATGATGCACATTGACCACCAGGGGGCAGATGCTTAACATAGGAGCTGCTGAGCAACAGCAACTTTGCAGAGTGTCCTCACACACACTGGGACCCCTTGGGGGATATTGGACTGCCAGTTTTGACCCAATCCCACAGGCCAGGCCGAGGGATCCTACCTGCCGGAGGGACCCTGCTCACTCTGCAGATGCACTTCAAGCACCAGTGCTGCCCCATGTGCGCCAGGGAGGGACTGTGGGAGGTCAATCTGAGAGGATTGTGTATTAAATGTAATTGTCATTTGTTTTACCATGCTTTTATTCATTTAGACCAGTGAAAGAGTAAGTGCATTTATTAGAAGATCTAAAGCCAGTGGCAATGTATTTGGACATTTGATTTTGGTTTTGCTAAGTTATATATAAAGACAAGATGCTCTGATTTATTTTGAAATTTGTTAGGGTGTGTCTGGCCCATCTCGCCCAGTCCTGCTCCCATCAGTCACCTTCTAATTAATTTTCTTTCAATGTGCATGAATCCGTGCACTGGGCCTCTAGTGTATATATAATATCTCTCTATCACCTGTTACATTTACCTGGCCCAATTTGTAGATTACATCATAACATTTTCTTACTATAGAACTTAAATCTTGGAGATTATAATGCCATCAGAGATTACCTTTTTGGGGAATCTCCACCTATTGTCACCCTGTTTCCTAATTCTTTGTTTAGGACTGTCTCACACGTTATTTCAGGACTTCTACAATTCTTGGTTCCCCGTCATGGTGACAACCAAAACATCCTGCTCTTAGCTGTCCCTCGGAGGCCTGCCACCTCTGGAGGCCATCACTGGACTCTTCCTGTGCAGAACTGGCTTCTTTAGGATTCTTTTTTCTAAAATAAGTCTTTTAAAGAGACATTATGTGACTATATATTTTCTAATTTGATTCTTTGTAGTCTATAGTAAAGATGGTTAATGAAAAAGTTTTCTGTTTTTACAAAAATAATTCGCTTACCACCCCCCAATCTGTATAACCTCTTTAATATTGCCCCCCCCGCTTCTTTTCTTTTGGCAGGTTGATTTCCCCCGGAATCTTGCCAAATCTGTAACAGTAGAATAAGGATCATCTGAAACTCTAGGCGATTAAGCAACACAAGACACCTTTTGTATTTAAAACCTTGATTTAAAGTATCACTCCTTTAAGCCTTTTTTTTTTTTTTTTTTAGTAAATCCTTATTTATATATCAGTTATAATCCCACTAAATTTGTGCTTTTTGTGAAATTACCTCATGTTTTCCAGTAATTTGTGATGAAGTTTGAAAAATGGAATCAGTATCGGAAACAGTTAGCTTTCATTTTCTTTTTTTTAATCATCACCCGAGGATCTTACCCATTGATTTGTAGAGAGAGTGGAAGGGAGGGAGGGAGGGAAAGGGAAAGAGGAGGGCAGAGAGGGAGAGAGAGAAAGAAACATCAATGTGAGATAGACACATATCAGTTGGTTGTCTCCCATACATGTCCCAGCCAGGGTGGGATCAAACCTGTAACCTAGGTACGTGCCCTTAGCCGGGAGTCAAACCTCAGACCTTTTGGTCCTTGGGCTGACATTCTAACCACTGAGCCAAACTGGCCAGGGCTAGCTCTCATTTTCTTTAAAAGATGCTGGATGTTGGATTTCTGGACTCTTACTTCAATCTGAGAGGATTGTGTATTAAATGTAATTGTCATTTGTTTTACCATGCTTTTATTCATTTAGACCAGTGAAAGAGTAAGTGCATTTATTAGAAGATCTAAAGCCAGTGGCAATGTATTTGGACATTTGATTTTGGTTTTGCTAAGTTATATATAAAGACAAGATGCTCTGATTTATTTTGAAATTTGTTAGAGTACTTAAAAACAAAAAACTTTTCTTGGTGGGATTTCTTCCTAAGTTAAATTAATCTCTCAAATTTATTGTTTGTTATATGTAGGTCAGGGTAGTTTAGGAAGCTAAGTAGTATCGTAGTGCATTAGTTTTCTCCAGCCCTTACCAGAAAATATTTGTGTAATTTCATAGCACAAACTAAATTTGAGCTGCTTTGGACAGCTAACTATATAATTTTAAATTTGAAGATGGAATATATACATATTGGATATCCGGCCCTGTTTTTTCATCTCTTAAAAATGGTTTTTATTTTCTTGTATCTATACTTTTTAATCACAGATGAATGACATATTTTATCTTGTTCTTTGAAATCACCACACAGAGTTGCCATCAAATGTCTCAGATTAAATCAGTATTGAAATATTCAGAATTTGCTTCAACTTTGTCCCAAAGAATTTCCTGTAATTAATTTAACTTCCCTTCACTGCCTTCTATAAAACTAGTACCTTCCTTTGAGTTTGGAAGCTCTTTGCAATAGTTTGGAAGATTTGCAAGTCTTTTGGCTAGTCATATGACTTTATATGGTGGGCTAGGCTTAGAAAAAGCTATGTGCTTTACACTGAAATTAATGAAGGATTGTGTCAAATTCAGTGCAAGCAAACCTTGGGTGTATTGCAGGTTTGGTTCCTGACCATGTAATAAAGCCAGGATTGCAGTAGACAAGTCGTAATCCTTTTGCTGGTTGAGGGTCTGGCCTTCACTTTGTAAAAAATAACATCTGTGAAGCACAATAAAGTGAAGCACAAAAAAGTGAGGTATGCCTGTATTATTTCCTAGGTATTTTTCTCTCTCTATTTTTATGTTCTACCCCTTCAAGTTATTTAGGAATGAAGAAGAGATATAAATAAATTGATCTTGAGGTGACTTTAGCTGGTTAGTGCCAGAAATGGAATTTAACACTTTAGATTAAAATATTTAGAGTAGACTACAAGTTTGATATTGAAAAAGTTGTAATTTCTTCCCAGAGCTTTTTTGGCCACATATTGGGGATTTTATAGCAAAGGGTATTTATGTTTTGGTTAAGTCCTTCTCTTTAGGAAGTTTTCACTTTAAAATTGTGAAGATATATTGATATTTAGAAAATTATGTAAGTTCAGTCTATTCCTTTCTCTGTTTTTGAAGTTCTTAATGAGATGAAGATTTTCTGATAGCAATTGCTGCAAGAGAAGCATAGAATTCTGCTTGTGTATCAGAGAAAGGCATGTGCCCTAATCGGAATCAAATCTGGGACCTCTTGGTTTATGGGTCAGTGCTCAACCACTGAGCAACACTGGCCAGGCCATAAGCCCCTTTTAGGGCTGAGATTGTGTAGTATTTAACACAGGGCTCAGGAAATGATTGTCACTTGGGAGTCAGTTTTTTGGTCTTTCTTTAATCACCTGTGCCATAGGAATAAATGAGAAGAGAGAAATCAATATTAAATGATTTTAGTTTGTTATAACTATGTCAGCAACTTATGGGCAAGGCACTGTGCTAGGTACTGAAAGTTGCATCTTGTTTAAAGCAAAGCCCATTTGTCTCCAGGTAGGCTCAGCAACAGGGAAGACTGGGGTCAGTGAAAGAGTAAGGGAGTACCTTTCATGTTAAGTGCTGTAACTAGATTTCACTTAAACCATGACCCAAGTTTTGGGGTGTATCATGCTCAGAAGAGGTGAAGTGCATTTTGTAGAGTAAGCTGTTACCACAGGCTATAGGTCCTTGTATCTGTGGTTCACTAAGGAACAGCACCCATTAAATTCAAAGGTGAAAAATAAGCATCAGTAACTACTAAAAGGAAACTGACAGGGTAATGTGCAGATGGGGCTGTTGGGCAAGGGAGCTAATACAGATTTTCTTTCTTTAGTTTTTTAGGAAGTTGCTTCTGAGATGGTATTGTCTTATCCTTGACCTGAGTTAATTAGTTCCTTTGCTACTTCTATTTATTGCTACTCCTTTTTCTTAGTTCCTTTGCTACTTCTATTTATTCTCCAAAGGAAGAAAACCAGCTGAAAGTTTGCTTTGACAAACATTTTAAATCCTTTGGGGTCAGTTTTTTCTGTTCTCTCTCTCTCTCTCTCTCTCTCTCTCTCTCTCTCTCTCTCTCTCTCTCTTAAATTAGAATATGCTATAACAGTAAAAGGGAAACACTAATGTTAATTATGGTATGATACAACCTAAGTGGTTTTTCTAAAAAAGTGCAGTGTCATTGAAAAGTGTTTGTTGCAAAAGAACTCATAGTTCCCATTAAATTTGTGAAGGCCAAAGAAATTGAGGGAAATGGTCAGTAAAGAAATATATTGTACCTTTATAGCCACACATTTTGTAGATTTTTCTATACCAGGATATTAGATAGACTGTTTTACCCATAAAAGCATATTTCAGGGCGGGGGTGGCCGGGAGGAGTCAATGGGGGGGGGGGGGGGGCGGCGGGAGGAGACATATATGTAATACTATATGTAATACTTTAAACAATAAAAAAAGCATATTTCAGATTGCTTAATTTTTAGTGTTAGAATCAAATTTAGAAGTTATAACCCTTAAATCATTTTTCTCCCACAATATTTAAATATTGTTAATATAACAGTATTTCCTTGGCTTAATTTAACCACATCTTCAGATCTGTGACATGACAACCAGTAGGACTGACAATATTAGATTTGAGTCAATACCCAGGGTTAAAATAAAATAAATAGCAAGATGGTAAAGTTATAACATATTAACTTGTAGGTCTATAATAGGCTGATATAAGTGTTAAGGAATATACCATAAATAATGGCTAGTGAGAACATTTTAGGAAATTCTTAAATTACCTTTCTTACCATACTAGTTTTCAGAATGAATATAGAAATGATCCTGTTAGCTTTTTAAAGGTTATGTGATTGAAAATTTTTTGTTTAAATAAAACTTTTTGTATTTGTTTTATTGCTCGTGAGCTGGAAATTTTAGAATCATCCTTGCTGTTTTAGTTTTCTGTTCTTTAAAATGAATATTTAGTTAACTGAGCCAATTGGTCATTTCTTCCTCATGCCTTGTAAGTCCAGTTATTCTAATCCTGAACTGTGAATAAATTACTAAAACTTTCTGAGAATTGCATTTTGAAGCAATTTTCCAATATTTGAAATGCATACATGTTTGTAATTGTGTCAAAAATTATATTGTACTAAGAATGTAGCCAATGTTTACTTGAATTGTTAGTAAACATTTCTGATGTTAAAAGTTTGTTGGTTATTGTTGCTTTTAGAAAGAAGAAATGATTGGATTTAACATAAAAGTGACATGTCTCTGCTCCAACTTCACAGGTGTTTTAGAAAGGCTCTACTCTTCTGATGTCATTCTGCATGCATGCACTCTCTCAAGTCTTAAAAGTTTTTTGCAATAATGTGTTGCTTCTAGCAAATTGCCAGGGTACACAGTGATCAATAACTTCTAAGTTAATTGGTAGTTGCAAACGAAGGATATTTAAAGTGGGTGAGTAGCAAGACAGCGTGACTTGAACAACATGAGTTTGGACTGAATTGCAGATTTTTTTCAATAGACTATAAATGTATTTTCCTTATGATTATCTTCATAACATTTTCTTTTCTTAGATTCCTTTATTATAAGATAGTATATAATACATAAAACATACAAAGTTTGTGTTAACCAACTTTATGTCACCAAGAAAGCTTCAACAGTAGTTATGTTTTTTGGGAATCAGAAGTTACATGTGGCTTTTTGACTAGGGTGGAGGGTATTAGCACTCTTTCCCCCCATGTTGTTCAAAGGTCAACTGTACTTCAAATTTAAAGTTTCTGTAGATCTGGCAATTTGTTAATCATAGAACAAAGATTCCTTTTACAGGATCGTTATAAACAGCAAGCCGTAATCTCTGTCTTCAGTGCTCACAGAACTTGCTGTGTTTTGCAGAGTACTGGATTATACCAGGGTGGTTCGAATGAATAGATGTGCTGTTTTGCTTGACCAGAGAGCTGAGCCCAGTCTCTTGTCTTTTTCACTCTGTGCTGCTCTGCAGCACAACTTAGAGCTGCCACCCAGCAGGGATCATTCCCTCTCCCCCCCCCCCCCCCCCCACATTTTTGACATAAAATTCATCTTTACTCCTAGTGAATAATTGTCTTTAAATCCTCCTCAATTGGCTATCAGTAAACTGTGTGCTTATTAAAGGCCAAGAAACAATTTCCCTGAGAATGAACAGGCCATTTTTCATTGGAGTGGCATTTAGGGAAAAACAATTTCTTTCACTTTTTCTGGATGAGAGAATGAAGTCCTTATTGAGTTTCATTAATTCAAAGGTAAATAGTTCTCCTTCACTTTCAAAAATGATGTAGGAGCTTTAATAGCTTAACAAGCAACCTGGATAGGTCATTTAGCTAGACTCATTCCATGGAAATATATATGTAATGAGATAAATTCATTTTTATCTTTTTGATTAGCATATATACAAGAGATTATTTCTAAGATTGAAAAAACATATTTTTGAACTTCATATTAACATGATTCATTGACTTAAGTTCCAAGGGTCACTAAGTTTTCTCATAGAGGATGCTGTTACGTAGCCATATTTTCCTTTTTATATTTGAAGAGGTTTTTAAATAATGTGAGTGTGTAATTGAAAACTGGAATCGAGAATAGAGCTTATAAACTGGAGAAATGCTCTGTGGGTAGGATTATAGTTGTTTCTTTCCGTTTATAAGTTTGTTTGCCTATATGTTTATATAAAAGTAAAAAGACACCTGTTAGGATGAAAGCAGTTGCATGTTTTCATATGCTTTTTATTTCTGCAATATAACAAGTGATTTAGAAGCATCCAACAATTCAAACTCCATCGCCACCAAATAAGGTATATCATGGAACTCACAGACATTGCACATCCTGGGAAACTTTAGGGGTTAATTTTTGTCTCTGTCAGTCAGGTTTATATGTTTTGAAATGGAGATAAATATGCTGAGAGCTTAGAAGGAAAATTGCCAGAATTTTCCAAAGTGTGTAAGTAAATACTCATTCAGAATTCTAGGTTTGTTATACCCAAAGGGCCAATGATTCTTTGTTTCTTAACTAATGCATTCTCTTTGTTTTTTCATTTTGTTAATCCTCACCTGAGGATATTTTTCCCATTGACTTTCAGAATGGAAGGGAGGGAGAGAGAAATATCTGTGAGAGATACATATCAATTGGTTATCTCTGGCAGGTGTCCTGACCTGGGACAAGGAATTGAGCCTGCAACTGAGATCTGAGCCCTTGACCAGAATCGAACCCATGACCCTTCAGTCAGAGGGCCAGTGCTCTAACCACTGAGAAAAACCAGCTTGAGTTTAACTAATACATTCTTAATTTGTGAAATCCAAAGGCTTATGTCCATTAATGTTATATTGTATGCAACATCCAGGCTGCAAAGGTCTAGATGTATCCGAATCACTACAGATTGATTCTGTCAAAAGCCCTTCTCCTCAGGAAAAGCCAGTGTGGTGTCAGTCAATGTGGAATGCACTCACTGGGAAACTGGCCCTCCCCCCCCCCCCATGGGAATACCTGAGTCAATAAAAATAAAGGCTTTTAGTTTGGGGGCAGGCAAAATTGCATTAAATTCGTGTCTTTCTGTTAGATTTGAATGTCTAGTTTGATTCATGGGGCTTGTGGGTTTTGTTTTTTTTAAAAAACCTCTTTGTAGAGATGTTTTGAAATGTTAAGCATATTTGCTTTGAATTTTATCTCTTAATTTTATATTTATCTTTGGAATAAAATATAAACAGATTGTTGAATTTACTTTTATTGCTACTATGTAGAAACCTAGGAACTGTCAGAAATCTTTGTAGGATTTCTATCTTATGTTCTTGGTTATAAACTTGGACCCATGTGTAGTTAATAAAGTTCAAAGCATTTCCTTGTTTGAGAGAAAATTAATTTTGAAATTTCTTCATACAGGTAGTCTTTTTTTTTTTTTATGCTTTAAGTGAAGTGGGAAAATACTCTGGCCTCTGAATGCAGAATAGACTTTACTGACATATTAGAGACTTAGGTGCTTTGAGTTGTTTTCTCAGCAAGTCGGATTTGTATGAGTTTGTTTGTAAATTCCTGGTTCTTCCTATGATGTACACAGGAATAAAAGACCACAAGTGGAGTTGCCCAGAACAGAGAGAAGCTAGCTGACTTGCAGAAACATTGGGCTCTTCATCTTGATCTTCCCAAAGTGTGATCTTCTTAAGTTGATGTTTCTCAAGTTTTTTTTCTCAATATGCTGAAGCTAAGTATGGGCAGCACTGGGAATGTTAACAATCACCCTGTCAGAAGATAAGGCTGATTTTTTAATTTATTATTTTTAAAAATTATCTGCCATGATTTGGCTTGTGCCAAATAGGATGCTTCAAAACTTGGGACAATGTTTAAATGGATAAGCCTGTCACAGAATTGATGAGCCAACTCTTGCTTTCCCCTCTTGCCTGTGCAGTTCAGGAACACAGGCCGCACGCTGCTTAAACAACACACACACTTCTCAGTGCCTGAGCACGAAGACTTTGCCGTAGTAGCAGCTTAATAAAATACTTGCCGACCTAAGTTATATTCTAAATTGCTTCTTTTCCCTTCTTTTTTCCCCCTTTCAATTGCTTTTACTTGCTGGCATTTTTGGTAGAAAAGGACTTTATGGGGAATTGGGCTGGTACAGCTACTAGAAGGCCTGAGGAGCCAATGAAAAAAGGGCAGATTCTCAGGTCAATGGCAGAGGCTATGATTCAGTGGGTGGAGTTGGAGCCCAGTAATTTGCATTTTTAATAACTATGATCTGGATATGGATGGTAGAGGCCCACACTTTGAGAAACATCTTTAGTTAGCTTCCTTGGGTTCATTGTACAACCTCATGCAAGAATGTGTGTGAGTTCTGGCTCTCTGTCTCCCTGTCGGGGAGGACGTTCATTACAATTTTCAGTAATCATTTATCTCTGTGTTTGTGGGTTGATCATAAGTCTATTGTTTGGACCATTGTTTGGGAGGGGACACCCTGTACTCCTATAAACCCAAATCTGAGTAAAATAAGAGCAAAAGTACCTTGTGTAGTATGGTATTGTAACTTATAACAACAAGTATCTGTTTGGCTTTGTCCAGTTTCTGGCACAGAGCTCCTCAAACCCTTGGAATTGTCTAAGTGATGAGCACCATAAAGGAGTTTTTTATAAAAGACAACTTTTGGAAAGTCCATAGCTCACTGAAGGATGGGTGAATTTGAAATGGTGAATGTGAAGTAGGTAAACAAGACAGAAGGCATTATTTAGTCTCTATTAAATTAACTTAAAAAACTTAAAAAATAAAACTATAGTAAGCTAAGTTTTTAAAGAGAGAGAAAGAAAAATTTAATTTCACCAAACTTAACTGGATATATTGCAACAGCACCCTATCTCTGCAGCTCTGGTTTCCCTGGTATCTCAAGGACAACTTTTCAGGTAAAGGCCATATTGAGGCTCAGCCATAAATCTCATGCTTTATGCATTTGGAAGTAATAAAGTTCTTGACTCCAGTTAATTTTACTTTTTTTATATTATTAATGCTGCTGTCCTTTTGAAAATTGGAATGTGGAATACAATGTGGCAAATGTTAAGAAGTGGGAAAAGCTGTAGGAAAATAAGCTGATGTCAATTGACTTTCTCTTGGAGTAGAGCAATCCTTTCCCCAGGGCCTGGGCCCAGAGCACCTGCCTCAGGCAAGAGTGCAGCTGTCCCTCCTGCATTTTTATTTTTATATCACAGGGACTTTAAACATTTTAAAAATATATATATTTTTTTATTGATTTCAGAGAGGGAGAGATAGAAACAAAAATGATGAGAAAGAATCATCAATTGGCTGCCTCATGTACGCCCACTACTGGAGATCGAGCCTGCAACCTGGGCATATGCCCTTGACCAGAATCAAACCTGGGACACTTCCGTCCACAGGCCTACACTTTACCCACTGAGCCAAACCAGCTAGGGCTCACAGGGACTTTTTAAAAATGGGTTTTTGTTTGTTTGTTTCTTTTATTTCAGAGAGGAAGGGAGAGGGAGAGAGAAACATCAATGATGAGAGAATCATTGATTGGCTGCCTCACACATAACGCACACGCGATCGAGTCCACAACCCGGGCATGTGCCCTGACCAGGATCGAATGGTGACCTGCTTTATAGCTTGTGATGCTCCACCACTGAGCTGTGCTGGCCGGCCACAGCATTCTTTTATTTTTTGGTGAATCCTCACTTGAGGATATTTTCCATTGATCTTTAGATATAGTGGAAGGGAGGGAGAGATACAGAGGAAAACATTTATGTGAGACACATCCATGGGTTGCATCTTGCATGAGCCCTGATGAGGGCTGAGGATGCAGCTGCAACCGAGGTATGTTCCCTTGACCGGAATGGAAGACGGGACCCTTCAGTCCATGGGCAGATGCTCTATCCACTGAGCCAAACCATCCAGGGCTGGATTCTTTAATGCCTCTCTTGCTGATGGATCAGGTGTCCATTTAGGTGTTAGTGGGGCAGACATGTTTGTCTATGAGAGAGTGGGCTCGGACTCCCCAGAAGCCTGCTTGGATGAGGACCTGAGTAGCCAGCCTCCTGCTGATTAGACAGGATGACTGACCTTCCCTCCTGGAGGGGATGGTAATCCTGAGAAGAGTCTGATGCCATCACTTAGCCCAGCCCTTGGGTGGGTGGCTGTTTTCTTTGGATAGCAGAGGAATCTTTCACTGAAAATGTCAGTAAGGTAAGAAGGGGCACTGCAGCCCGTTTTGGAATGTGTTTATTGAGTGAGACACAGGGAGGTGAAGGGTTCTCAGTTCCACCACCCCACCAAGTGCCCTGACCCCTCAGGGTTTGGGGGGACCCTGTGGGCACCATTGCAGAGATAGGATTTATTCAGGAGCAGAGCTAAGTACACTCCTACACTGCTCAGAAGCACTTCCTAGGAGGCTAAAGGCCTCTGTGAACAGATAGGAGAACCCAGATGAACTATGGGTTATTGCTGGTCATCTAATGAGATTTCATTGGTCCTGTGGGGCCCAAGGAAACTTGGGTTACATAAGAAAGAGAAAGCATACTGTAGTTGGCAAACAACATGCATCTTTGTGTGTGAGTGTGTGTGTGAGAAATGAGCTTTCATTTAGAACCTTTGGCAATGGCTTCAGCTGGTTCCCCGGCACTTTGTAAGTGATATTTTCTGAGCCTGGAAACCAAGCAGGCAGATCATGGAATTTTGGCTGGAGATCTTTAAAAATGAGGCTAGCAGTGTAAAAGGAGGCGGGTGTTTGGCTGGGAGGCCTGTGTGGACCGCAGAGCAAACCAAGCAGGGTTGCCATGGCTGCACTTCTACTGTTTATATAAACAAAGTTTTTTCCTGACAAACATACTTCATATTTAATAATCCTCAATCCACAAGGGCCTCTTCTCTTTGTGTGTAGCTAGTTCATGCCAATTAGACTTGGGTAGAACTTTATTATTGTGTGTGGCTGTTTTTAGGCACCCAATGCACTTCAGAATTAAATGATAAGTCCTGATATCTTGAAGTACAAGGGTAAGAGGTTTTAGTGATGGGAAGAGAGATGAACCTGCAGTATGAAAAATGTAAAACGGGCTTTTCCCAGATCTGAAGTCTATTGGACCAGCCAGCACTGAGCATTCAGAGGTAGATTGACATTTTAATTCAGTTCACATGCCAGACTTAACTGTACTCCACCCACCAACTTCTTTGCCTCTCTTAAGAGCCCTCCCTATCAGCCACACCTCTCACCGCCGCCCTGAGATGTCGCCCTCCTCTTGGCCTGCATACAATCATTTGTGAAGCCTTTTTTTTTTTTGCTTTTTAAAATATTTTAATCTTTATTGTTCAGTTTATTAATTACATTGTTCCCCTGTTTTTTCCCCCTATAGCTCCCCCAACCCGGTACCCATCCCACTCTCCGTCCTTACCTCCCCCCACACTGTCCTCTTCCATAGGTGTATAATTTTTTTCCAGTCTCCTGCTGCACCTCCCACACCCCTTTTCTCCCCAATAATTGTCAGTCCATTCCCTCTCTATGTCCATGATTCTGTTATATTCACCAGTTTATCCTGTTCATCAGATTTTTAATTCACTTGATTTTTAGATTCATTTGTTGATAGATGTGTATTTGTTGTTCATAATTTTTATTTTTACCTTTTTCTTCTTCCTCTTCTTAAAGAATATCTTTCAGCATTTCATATAATATTGGTTTGGTGGTGATGAACTCCTGTAGCTTTTTCTTATCTGCGAAGCACTTTATCTGACCTTCAATTCTGAATGATAGCTTTGCTGGGTAGAGTAATCTTGGTTGTAGATTCTTGCTATTCATCACTTTGAATATTTCTTGCCACTCCCAACTAGCCTGCATAGTTTCTGTTGAGAAATCTTCTGACAATCGTATGGGTGCCCCCTTATAGGTAACTAACTGTTTTTCTCTTGCTGCTTTTAATATTCTCTCTTTGTCTTTTGCTCTTGGCATTTTAATTATGATGTGTCTTGGTCTGGTCCTCTTTGGATTCCTATAGTTTGGGGTTCTGTGCGCTTCTTGGACCTCAATTTCTTTCACCAGGTGGGGAAGTTTTCTGTCACTATTTCTTCAAATAGGTTTTCATTATCTTGCTCTCTTTTTCTGGCACCCCTATAATTCAGATGTTGGTATGCTTGAGGTTGTCCCAGAGGCTCCTTTGGATTCTTTTTGCTTCTTGCTTTTTTCTGGCTGAGTGGATTTTGCTTCTTTGTGTCTCAAATCTTTGACTTGCAGTCCTCTGGACTGCTTTTAGGTCTTTGTGTAATATTTTTTATTTTAGTCAGTGTATGCTTAATTTCTAGTTGGTCCTTTTTCATATCCTCAAAGGTCTCGTTCATTTCCTTGAAGGTCTCATTAAGTTCATTGGCCTTTTCTAGGAGCCTCTTGAAAAACCTTATAACCGTGGTTTTGAACTCTATGTCCAGTCATTTTTTCCCCCCTCCATTTCTTTCAAATGTGATTTCTTTCCATTGTCTCTGCATTTTGGCTGCTTCCCTGAGTTGGTTGATTAGCTTTGTGTGGTAGATGTCCTCTAGGGGACAGTGGCTCAGCCTCCCCCATTACCTGAGGTGGATACTCTTGGTGCAGCCCTTTATGGGTTGCATAGTCTTGTTGAAGTTAAGCCTAGATTATTGTTAGCACTAGGAGAGTTTGACCTCCAGGCCAATTGGCTGTGAGGATCAGCTGTGCTCAGGTTGGATGGGCTGAGTCTCCAGGCTGAGCAGGCAGCCTTGATTTCCTGTCAGCTCGGCACTATGCAGTACCTGGATCTCTGTGCCTGGTGGTAATGGCTGCATGCACCTCTGTGAGAAAGCTGCTGCCAAGCTCTACCTGGTGCAGGACAATTCAGCCTCTCCCCAAATGAGTCTGCACAACCAAAGTCTCACCCAGGGTTGTAAAACAATGCAGTCTGGTGGTTTCCCTTCTTTCTTTTTCCCCCCCTCCCGAATGAGAGAGCAAGTCACGAGTCCTCTGCATGCTTGTGCGCTTCTGCAGTTCCCAAGTTTATGCGCCCTCTCCACACGCTCTCAGACCTCTGCAGCGCCCAAGTTTCAGCATGCTTCCTCCAGTTTCACCCCATATGAGTGTGGGTTCCCCGGACCTCACCGAGAACTGGGGACTCAGTGCAGTGGGATGTCTTTGTCTTCTTCCTCATTCGAGAAAACCAGCCAGGTAACCAGCCAGGTATCCAGCCGCCCGCCCTATTCGCTCGCATGTGCACGGCTCCAAACCTCTGACTCTGTGCGTATCCTTAACTCTGCCCTCCGCCGCTCCTCTGAGTCACAGGGTCCTATCTTTACTTTTATTTGGTGGAATTTTCACTCAGCCAGCTTTGTGGTGATTCTGGATGATGTTCATTTTGAAATTGTTGTGTGGGGTAGCAAGATAGGTGTTTACCTATGCTGCCATCTTGGTTCCTCCCCCTCTCTATTTGTGAAGTCTTAACAAGCTCCTGAATTGTGAGAGGACTCAGGTGGTTATGAGTAATGAAAAACCCTCATTGGACCTGTAACAGGGAGAAGCAAAGCAGACCTAGCTGCAGGAATCGCTGGATCCAGCTTTCATGCCCGCATCCCCAGAGGGTCCCAGGTTTGGGCACATTAGGGAGCCGAATGAAAGAGAGCTTCCAGGCATCCTCTCCCTGGGAACAGGAGTGATCAGAGATCTCCACGAGCTCGGGGAAAGCTCTTTCAGTTTTCTCCTCCCCGGGTGTCTGGACACATCTCTACACCTGTCCAGAGGCTCAGAGCAGCTTGTGGGGAATCTGCTCACTTGTCTCATCCCTGCCCTCTGTGGTCTCCAAAGCTAGCAGGGAGCACTCCATGGACAGAGCATCCAAGCTGTTAATAAAATCTCTTAGGAAAAATTGGATGGTACCCAGGATTAAAACACTTGCTGCTACGGGAAGGAGCCACCAGGGGGCAGTGTCGCCCCAGCTTGTCCTTGTTCAATTGGGCAAAATCCCTCGGGAGTGGAAGGAAGGAATGTAGCCACCCGGCAGGCCTTTATTCTTTCTCTCCCCCCTCCGCCCCCCCTCCCCTGCGGGGTGTGTTGCCCTGGGAGGCTGGAGGTGGTGATGTGTCCAGATCGCGTCTGGAGAGCAGAACCAAATAGCCATCCTGGGAAGCATCTCGCGCTGCGGACTCGGGGGCACTGGGCAGGCCGCCCAAGTCCTGCTCCCCACCCCTTCTCTCCAGCACCTCGGCCTTCCCTAACTGCCCCCACCCCGACACACACACACACACTTTCCAGAAATGCGTGGTTAACAGTCACTGTGCTTCAGGCACTTTTCTAGACCCTGAGGGTTCCCACCTTCTGGAAGTTGGTTCTGGAGCGGGGGGGGGGGGGGTGGTGGCGGGGGAGGGGGGCAGAGGTACCCCGCAACTCCCCGAACCTGGCCGCCGGCTCCACCTGTTCCTGCAGCCTCAGTCGCGACGGTCCGGGCGGAAGATGCCGCAGTCGGTCAGACCTGCTTTGGAAGGACAGGTGTCAGAGGGGCCCGGCTTGTCACATCTTGGTGTCCCCGGCACCCCCTGGTGTGGCTAGAATAACTGGGACCGAAGCTGCGGGGGCGCGCAGTGACCACAAGGTGGCGCTGGAAGATACCAAAGGGCGGTGATAGGAAGGACCAAACTGTATTTCTCTGTAAATCACGGTGACAGGGCCAGCATGACAGTTCTTTGAACCAGATCCCTTCCCCGGCCTGCTTGGAAAATTCTCAGGAATACTCTGAACACAGAGATAGACATTCACCTGCGGCCATCTGCCTTCACTTAGGGTCAAGGCAAGAGTAAATGCGCTGGTGTCTGTGGGGCAATTTGCTCTAGACTGAAAACAGTTTCCTTGTATCCTTTAGATTTCGGTGATTTCTCTCTCCCTCCTTCACTGGATCCAGGAAATGGGCTGTAGCCTGGGAGAGCTGAGTGGGGTCCTGTCTTCTCTTTGTTTTGTTTTGTTTTTCCAATATATTTTTATTCATTTCAGAGGGGAAGGTAGAGGGAGAGAAGGGAGGGGAGAAAGAGAGAGAGAGAGAGAGAGAGAGAGAGAGAGAGAGAGAGAGAGAGAGAGAGAGAGAGAGAGAGAGAGAGAAGCATCAACGATGAGAGAGAATCATGCTTAGCTGCTTTCTCCCCGCCCCACACACAGTGGACTGAGCCTATGACCCGGCCGTGTGCCCCGACTGGGAGCCCACAGTGGCCTCCTGGTTCACGGCCAGCACTCAGCCCCTGAGCCGCGCCAGCCCGGGTGGGAGTCCTGCCTTCTGTGTAAGAAGGAGCAGCCTGGGCATGAGCCTGGCTGATGGGCGACTTCCCTAAGGTGTTGAGTTAGGTGTTGGACTTACACAACACGGAAAGCCCCCCTACAGTTGTGGAAAGCCCCCCTACAGTTGTGGAAAGCCCCCCTACAGTTGTGGAAAGCCCCCCTACAGTTGTGGAAAGCCCCCCTACAGTTGTGGAAAGACCCCCTACAGTTGTGGAAAGCCTTATGCTCTCTCTTTCCTACATTTTGGTGGCTACAGCCTATCTACTGCCCACCAGGCTGGTTTTAAGAATGCTGTTCAGGAAGCTGACACATTAGACTCCTCAGCCAGGAGTCTACATGTCTGACATTTGATTGCAAATTGCAACTTTCCTGGCTTCATAGCTCCAGTGTTGAAAGGTGAATCTATCTGTAAATATCCTTCTTCTTAAAATTTGTTCTCTCACACCTCGTTTCTTTTTGGCGGCTACCCCTTTCGGCACAAGGATTACAGCTGAGGTCAGTGAGGCTGGGGTGTGGCCAGGGCACCTTGGTCCCCAGCTGTAGTTAAGATGTGGTCCAAAGCGAGAAGAGTTTTTGCCCCGATTTGGAAGTTGAATCTGGTTATTCAAAAGAAGTCTGAATTCCTGGGTGTTGAGGTAGCTTTGGGAGTCTACGGTCCACTTAATGCCTCTTCTTGCTCCAGGAACAATGGCCCAGCGGGGGGTGGGGGGGTGGGGGGGTGGCGGGGAGAACGGCTCATCATTGGATTTGGAGGGAGCAGCTTGTTTGAGGTCCGGAGGAGGGCTCATCTGAAAGGACCTGGGCGAGGAGATGGGGGCTAGGATGACAGTTGGTACAGTTGGGTCCACGGTGCCTCGGGCTGAACCTCCAAAATGCCAGAGTGGCTTGTCATTGTTTGAGTAGTATGTGTGATTCTCAGCTGTTATCTGCTGTATAAAACCACATTCCGTTACCTTCCCAGCCCTCTGCCATGCAGGACCCTCACGAGCCCAGCGACCGCAGCTCTCTGGTGCCTTGCTCAGCGTGCTGCCGCGTAAGAGTCATGTGTGGCCCGGGCTCTGACCTCCGTGTATGTCAGTACGAGGCTGCGCTGGCCTGGGAAGGACACTGCTCTCTTGTCTGTCATGCCATGCAAAGGGGTGGGTGAGCTTTTCTCCTAACGTCCCACAGTGCAGCTGGGCTCAGGCGGGCACGTTGAACAGGCCTGCACTGGAGGCATGGACACTGGAGGGCAGCGAGATGCAGAAGGTCCTGTGTGTCCACCGACCAGAGATGGTGGCTCTTAGGGCCACAGGCCCATTCTGGAGAGCACGGGTCTCCCTGTAGAGTGCCAGCTGCCATCATCCTTCCCCCAAAGAGCAGTCTCTGTTTACCCCCCCCCCCCCCGCCCCCGATCCCGGGGCCTCCAAGCAGGAGCGAGGGTGGAGATTTTAACTCACCTTGGGGACAGACTTCACTTTGTCCCCAGGCCCAGAGGTAAGGTAATGCCCTTTCACGGCTCCGATCCTCTCCTTTCCTGTGCCAGGATCTGCCTTTGCTGGGACATCCGAGAGCTGTGCTGTTCATCTACTTCCCTCTCCCCACCCCACAATGGAGCAAGGAGCTGCAGAAGGCCTTGGGCCAATAGCTAGCATGGAACTGATTTCCTCTGTCAAACAGCTTGTGAGGAACTGACCTGCCAAGAACCAGAGTGAACTTGGGAGTGATGCCCCCTCACTCGAGTCTTCAGATGAGCCGACAGCCCTGGCCAACACCAGAAACCCTGAGCCAGAAGACCCTGCAACGCCCACCCACATTCCTGACTCACAGGCACTGTGCAATAATAAACATTTATTGTTTTAACTGCTAAATTTTATAATAATTTATTACACAGCTATAGATCATACAAGGGCTCTCAGATTTGTCAATTTCTCAACCCTGAAAAGTTTGGAAAAATATGTGGACCCACATAAGGTTGCCATTTTATTTTACAAATTAGGTCTTGAAAAATGACAACTCATTTTTACTCTTATTTTTATGAGAGAAGAGGCACTTGCCCATTTTAAATATTTTTTATCACTGTTATTTGCATATGATATAATTCATCCATTTTAAATTTGAGGAATTTTGATAATGCTAAACAATTGTATACTCAGTTCCATATCAAGCTATGGAATGACTTCCTCATCCTAAAAAGTTTCTCATGCTTCTTTGCAGTCAACCCCCTTCTCCCAACCCGGGCCCCACATAACCTCAAGCACCTTCTACCTGCTTAAGTGCATTTGGCCCTGGCCAGTGTGACTCAGTTGGTTGGACGTTGTCCTGTGCCCCGAAAGGTCACTGATTCCGTTTCCAGTCAGATCACACATCCGGGTTATGAGTTCAGTCCCCAGTTGGGGCGCGTAAGAAGGCAACTGATTGATATTTCTCTTTCACATTGATGCTTCTCTCTCTATCCCTCTCCCTCACTCTCTACTATCAACAAAAACATATTCTTTTTTTTGAAAAAGAGCAAGTACATTTGAACATAAAAAACATTAGGAAGGATGTAATCTCAAAATAAAAGGCAACCTTGAAACAATACATTTGAATGTAAACCAAAGTTTATTTATACATGGCCTTATTTACCCCTAGAATGACGTCTTTTCAGCACCACTGCTCTGACCCCCAAGTGCATTAGGTAAGCGAGGCTGCTATAACAGAGATCCTCTAGGACAGCGGTCAGCAAATGGTGGCTCGAGAGCCGCAGATCGCCGCTCTGTTGACTAATGAGTTTGCTGACCACTGCTCTAGTACATTGTGTCTTAGGTGAGATATGTGGAGGGAAAGGGGCACATACTAAACCTGAGAAGCTCAGAGGAGGCCAGCTGGGTGGGTCTTATAAAATTCAGAAACCAAAGTAGCCACACATAAAAATTGCTAACTGCAGGTTATGATGGGTAGTCACCTTTTAGACCTATAGCTCCCTTGACAAAGGTCAAGCTTTAACTTTGAAGTTGATACTGACTTTGTGCATGTAGGACAACATGCCTTTGAAATGTCACAGTAATATTTTTCCAGACCCCTCTTGAGGTTACAACTGCCAGCGCCAGAGCAGGAGACCACATTGTTACCTTTTATTCTTTTTTTGATTTTACAGAGAGGAGGAGGGAGGCATAGAGAGTTAGAAACATCTATGAGAAACATTGATCAGCTGCCTCTTGCACGCCTCCTTACTGGGGATGGAGTCTGCAACCAAGATACATGCATGCCCTTGACCAGACTTGAACCTGGGACCCTTCAGTCCGAGGGATGACGCTCTATCCACTGAGCCAAACCGGTTAGGGCCCACATTATCTTGTTGTCCGATCACCATCTCTGGGTGCTGGAAATGGTCATCGTCCTGCACCCACCAATGTGAAAAAGTGCGGGTCTTTCCAAGCTCAGAGATTTCCCCGCTTTGCTTTCTCCTGCTCCCTCATCTGCCACCAAGGAATTGCACAGACTCCTTCTACGCTTCCTCATGTGTGAAATAAGCTGCAAGATTGCCTTTCTCTGCAGCAACATTTCAATCCATTGAGATTTTGCTTCCCAGCAATTATCAGTTTGGCTTAAATAAACTCTCATAAGACTTTGTTTCTTAGGCTGGACCTTCTTTGATCAACAGGAGAGTTTTCTGCTCCCTCACGTCCTGGACCAAAGGCAGGTGAGCAGTTTGGGCAGGGAGAGATCATCCAGGAACCCAGGCCCGCGAGCTGGGCCTGCCAACATGTGTAGACAGCATCCTTCTCTGGGTCCAAAGGAGCCACTGTCGTTTCCCAGAAGGAAGCAGAGAGTGTGTCCAGAGCAAGCGTCTTTAAGGAAATAATCTGGAAATCTCACAATTAACTTTTTCTGATACAGCACTGGCTAGATAAGCCCTATGACTAAGCCTAATGTAGAGGGTCCGGCTAATAAAATGACAGTACCCAGGTGATCAAATGTCCAGTTAGAAGCTGGAGGGTTCTGTTATTAACTAAAAGAAGGAGACAGCATGATGCCCTCTCTTCGAAATCGTCAACCTCTTCCTCTCTTCTGGTTCCAACCATCAGCATTGCAAGTGTTTCTCATCGTTAGGATTCCATTCTCCTTATTAGTATTGAATCTTCTCTCTCTCTCCCTCACACAAAAAATGTTCCTTCTTCCTCAGTCCTATTCATTCCTCAACCCAAGAAATATAGTTCTTCCCCAACACTGCTCTTCATTTGTGCTGAATTCATGCTTCCCCGTGCTTCCCGTTGCAGGAATAAAAGGGTGCATTTGTCTGCGTGCATCAAAGCCCAGTTAAACACAAACAGGAGTTTGCAGCCAAGAAGTTTGCAGGGGGATATTAGTTGAAGAAATGGGACCAACCCTGGAGTCACGTAAGCTGGTGCTCAAAGACCAGCTCCCCGATGGCTTCCAGGGAATGGGTTTTTAAGGGGAAAAAAATCATTCCTCGTGGTGGCTAACGGCGCTGGGGTCGAGGCAGGGAGTCGCTGATGGGTGCATCAGGTCCTGACGTAGCCCTGGCCCTGTTCTGTCTGGTTTCACGAGCTTGAGGTCGGCAGGGTTGCTCAGCATTCACGGGCCTGGGGCTGAAAAAATGAACGCCAGTTAGCTTTAACTTGTCCTAAATTCTGTCTCTGCAGGTGACATATCTGAGGCCTTGTGCTTCAGGTTGATGCTAATCAGAATCTGATGTACTAAGGCAGTGGTCAGCAAACTCCCGCTCGCAAGCCACGTGCAGCTCTTTGGCCCTTGGAGTGTGGCTCTTCCACAAAATACCACGGCCTGGGCGAGTCTATTTTGACAAAGTGGCGTTAGAAGAAGTTTAAGTTTAAAAACTGTGGCTCTCAAAAGAAATTTCAATCGCACTGTTGATATTTGGCTCTGTTGACTAATGAGTTTGCCGACCGCTGTCCTAGGGGATCAGACGGAAAGGAGAAAGGGCTCACGTTAAGGAAGTGGAGTTTCTGCGCAGTTCCATTCCCTCACTGGGTGTCTCTTCAACTTCTAGTGCCATGAAATGTGACCTTTGTTAGTGGGGAAAAGTCCTTGTGGCTCAGCAGTTGGAAATCACTGAGCTAGAGGTGCCAGAGAGGAAGGTAAACGAGGCGAAGTCAGAATTCTCATCTCAGAAGTGACATCCCCTCACTTTTTGACCATATTCTCCTAATTCGAAGTATGTCTCCAGGTCCCTCCCAGGAGGTGGGGGTCACTGGGAGCCATGTGGGAAGCCCCCCACCACAGCGATCTCCTTGGGCTCAGGATACTTCATCTCGAAGGGAACTTCGATCCATCAGGACAATCAACCAAAGGGGAAGAGGCGGTCAATTTGCCGACAAAAACTCTGAGCAGTTTTCCAGGCTTCTCTGCAGCTCTCTTTCCTATCAGCGTCCATGTCCATGCTTTCGAGCACAGGTGGTGAATGGTGACGCTGCAGACAGACTGAAGGGCCTGGTTTCCTCCCGGGACCCCGAAGAGGGAGGGAGCGCTGGTCCCAAGCCTGCCTCCCTCGCAGGGTCCCACCAGCTCCCGTGGTTTGGCTCTGCTCTGTGATGTGTTTACACGGCTGGGCAAGAAAGATGACTTCACCAGCCAGGCCCCCGGGCCACATGGAGCCCTGGCAGGGCTGGTTTCAAAGTGAATCACTAGTGAAAATAAGCCATAACCAGTTAGCCGGCAGAAACCCGTGCCTCTGTACAGACAGGCCGCAGCGGGCCGCTCGGTGCCTGCAGGAGCTGATCCCTCGGCAGTGCCCTCCCTACCTCGCTGACCCAGCCTTTCCGGGGCCCCTTTCTGAGCCTGCCTATTTCTTTTCATTTTTCCTTATATTATTGAAATTTTTTTTCTTTCTTGAGCCTTCCTATTTCTATCCACACAGCTCTTCTCCTTTCTTCTCGGAGGTTTTAGAGCAGCTGACATCTGTGCCGCCCACTTTAGCTTCCGGCCACATCCTGCCTCGGGGGGTTCTTTATTCCCCACATGTGTGCCTTATGCCCTGCCTCCAATATATGTTTGTCTAGAGCAAGAACTGTTGTCTGATTCCTTTAAACCCACGGAGGTACCCAGCCAGGGTAGAGCACATTGATAGTTGCGGGTGGAGGCCTCGTCGGTTCTTATAGATTGAGCCTCCACAATCGCCCTGCAGAGTGCCCGTCCCTGGCAGGCTTTCCCTAAATCCATGGACATCTGATGTTGGGGTCCATGGCATCTGCTTAGATGGAGCTCGGGATTCAGAGGCGGGTGATGGAGAAGGCTGAACTTTGTGCAGGCAGTGGTCGTGTGAAGAGAACTGGTGTTTTCATTAATCCTCAACCCAGGATAAGTTTAAGGAGAAGAGAAGGGGGGGTGGTGTGGAGAAGGGGCAGAAACATTGATGTGAGAGAGAAATATTGACAGGTTGACTCTTGTATGTACCCTGTCTGGAGATTCAACCCTGCAACCCAGGTATGTGCCCTGACCGGGAATTGAACCCACTGCCCTTTGGTATACGGGATGACACCCAACCAACTGGGCCACCTGTCTAGGGCCAAACGGATTTCCACTCACTTCCCCCCTCGGGTCATTTCACTCGTCCTTGTCCCCGTCACTCACGGGTCCCTGTGATGCGGGCACTCAGGAACTCTTAGAGGCGAGCTCCAGGGGGCCTGGGGTGTGCTACCTGCGTGACGGTGACCAGTCTAGACAAATCTCTCTGCTGGGCAAAGGGAATCTGGGTCTTTATTTCTGGGCTGGTTGCCTCCTCCCCAGCATTCCTGCTTTTCGGAAAGAGCATGATGTTCCTGCTTTGAGGAAGTATAAGGAGCACGGCAGGAGGAGTTTGGCCATTGCTCAGGCCCAGGCGCTGGACAAGGCGGTCTGGATGGGGTGGTGCCGACAGAGGAGCTGGCTTCTGGCAAGGATCATACAGTGGATTGTGTTCTTGGCTTTGCCATTCCAACTCGGAGGACAAGCCTACAGTGTCCTGGTGCCTGGGCTTGCCACTGGGAACAGGAGATGGTGGGGTCCTTCTGGGGGAGCTGGTGTTTCCTGTGAACACTGGGGATCCTCTGACTGCAGTTGATCTGGGGGGGTAATCTGGGGAGGGGGAGCAGTATTGCCCACACTCTCCATAACAGCGTGTTTGCTGGGCACCCCCCGGGCTCCAGGCTTTGGCAGACAGTGGAAGCACAGTCGGACATGGCAGGGCTGGGCCTGGAGGAGCTCTAGGGGAGGAGGGTGGGATGACTGCGGAGCTCTGCCTCCCCTTTCCTGGGTGCCCAGAGCCCGGGGAGCAGCGAGGAGCAGCCACCTCAGGTGGGAGCCACCGAGGAAGCTGGAGGAGGCAACGGTGCAGCCGAGTCTTGACAAATCAGAGTTAGTCACTTAAGAAGAAGATTTTCGATTTCTCTATGGAAAGTGCCAGAGGGTGAGAGCACACCGGCTGCTCAGGGATGGAGAGTGTTTGTGTGGCTACAGTGCGAGGGTTTCAAGCAAGAGTGACAATCAGGCTTGCAGCTTTAGAACGAGCACTGTGCCTGGAGTGGAGGGGCTGGGAGGGGGGGAGCGGTGGGGAGGCAGCAGAGGCTCTGCAGGTGCCCAGGTGGGTGGATCTAGAGAGCAGGAGGCCA
The DNA here is from genome assembly GCA_027563665.1 of Antrozous pallidus. NCBI lineage: Eukaryota > Metazoa > Chordata > Mammalia > Chiroptera > Vespertilionidae > Antrozous > Antrozous pallidus. The sequence continues at coordinate 29,802,638 of CM050523.1, forward strand.
TGCGGGACCATTGAAGCTCAAAGAGTGGACATTTGTGCTACCAGAACCAATGAGACGAGAGGAGGATTGATTCTTACCAGCGCTTTATTCAGATGGCTAGCGATCTGAGAAGACGGCGGGTTCTGTACCCTAAAACCACCTTCCATCTCATGTGAAGCTGACCCTTTCATAAGGAGAAGAAAAGTGTAGGTAAAGGGGTGTGTGGTTTAGAAGACAGTAGGTAAGGGGTTTGGAATTTGGGAAGAGGGTAATCAGATAAAAGCTGCAATTGGGTGACTTTCTGGGCATTCCTTCATCTGCTGACTGGCGATTTGTTATCTCCAGCCTGGGCTGCAGACATCTCTTCCGGCTCAGATGGCCTTGGTCACCTGCTCGGACAAGATCCTGGTGGCCTGCAGTTCTCCTGGGACACAAAAGTCAAATTCTTTGTTGGTCTACTGAAGTCAGGGCAGGTCATACATACCGGTCTCTGGACAACAGCTTTCTTCATACATTAATTACCGAGCCTATTAACTATATATATCTAAACCTAACATATTTTTAACTTCCGAGTTCCCCGTCAAGATCAGGGGAAAGTGGCCAGAGTTCCTGTGACTGTGTTGTGTGTGCACATGTGTATTTGTGTGTGTGCACAATGCATGTGTGTATGTGGGTGTATGGGAGTTCATATGTGCATGAGTGCATGTGTGTGACTGCACCAGCCTGCATGTGCATGTGTCTGTGGAAGTGCATGTTAGTGCATGTGTGTGAGTATGGTGTGGACATATGATAGAGATGAGCTGGGGATCCTATGTTTAGTGAACTTGGTATCTGCTATTGTATTATTCCTCATTGTACATTGGGTAAACTGAGGCTCCAGTATGTTAAATAACTACCTCACTTCATTCAATGAATATTTGATCACTGTTCATTTGGGAAGGCACATTTTACCACTTATAATCCCTATAGAAACATTATAAAACAGTTACCATTACCTCTCCATTTTATAGACAGGCTCAGAGAGATAAAACTGGGTGTCAGGTATTCTATACGGTGTATGTGACAAAGGTCAGCTGGGAGTTTTTCAAAGAGATGGGCTTCTGATATTAAACCCCAAATTGTCTGTTTCTCTCTTTCTCTCTTTCAACAAAAAGGGTAATCTCAGTGCCTTTCAGAGTCCTCTAAGGATATAGGCAAGAAGAAAGGTCAGGAGACGGCTGGTATAGTTCAGTTGGTTGAGCGCCATCCCACACACAGACATCACCAGTTCGATTCCTGGTCAGGGTGCATACCCGGTTTGCAGTCTTAATCCCTAATAGGGGGTGTGCAGGAGGCAGCTGACCCATGTTTCTATCTCATCGATGTTTCTATTTCCCTCTCCCTCTTCTTTCCTCTCTCTTTTAATAAAAGAAAGAAAGAAAGGAAGGAAGGAAGGAAGAAAGAAGTAGAAATTATATTTTAAAAAAAGAAAGAAGAAAAAAGGTTAGGATTTCTTAAAACAATAGAGACTATAAGATACCCTCCTCCGTAAGGCAGCTCCACCAAGACAGTGGATGAGAGGCAGAGGAGATCCCACAGACGTCTTGTTGTGCAGAGTTGACTTATTTCTGTTTCAATGTTAAGCCTCTAAGTCTGGTACATGTTAACACCGTGTTAAATGGGAGGAGGTGTGGTTGTGATATATGCTGTGAATTAGCACTTCCACATCTTCCTGTGTGTAAGGCCACCTGGGAATCAGCCCAAATGCAGATTGTGATTCTGGGGGTAAGGGTGAACCACCCTTTGAGTAGCAAGACTGAAGGAAATGAAGTCAAAGGTGCCTGCAGTCAATGAGGAGGGGAACATGGACAAGAGTCTGAGGGAGGCGAAAATGAGTTCTGTTTGGATGTGTTGCGTTTGAGGCACTAAACGTTTTCCTTGTGGGAAATTGTGTGGTGATGACTAGCAGGGTGAGAGTTCAATGAGAAGTCGGCAAAAGGTGAGTGAGAGCTCAGAGTTGAAGATGCAGATGTGGATCTAAGGAGGTTAAAGTGGATGCCTGGGGGGAAATGAAATTGCTAAAGAAAGAAGAGAGAGGAGGGTGGGAAGGAGAAGAGAAAAAAAAAGAATAGGACAGAGGGTCTAGGGCAAGACATTTCAGAAGACAGATGATTCTGACAAGGCATGGTTAGAACAGTGAGAGAACAACCAGAAGAATAGGTGAGACAGAAACCTCCACTAGAAGAGTCAGGAGGAGGAGGGGAGTGCTGGGTCTTTCTGGGTCCAGGTCCTCCACGCCTACTCTTCTCACAGTACCTGGGCCCTGGGAGAAGTGCCTCTCATGGGCAGCAGTGGGCTTCCTTGCCTTTTGGACTCTGGTTGGGTTTAAGTCAAGGGGGAGTGCTGGCTGGAGGTTGGAGAGTAGAGCAGAGTGAGTTGGGGGTGTATTTTCCTGGCTCTTGCCCTCCACCACAGACCCCACTCCTGTGAGTGACCCTCTCCACATAACTCAGTTTCTGGCAGAAATAGAAAAATGGAGACTAGCTGTAATTATAAGAAATATCAGTCATGCTCTGTTATCTGTGACTGTTTTGTTCTGATTAAAGAAAGCACATTTTAGCCTGCTTGGGAGTTTATGCCCACCCGGGGACCTGGGAGTCAACCCCTAAACCCCCTCGCCCACATCAGTCCTGGACTTGGGAGTCAACCTTGGAATGTGGTCATTCTCATTCAAGAACTGCCCCTAATCATGGAAAGATTAACAACCTTATTGCCCCCAAATGGAGTTGCCCTAGCCCCGTGGTGGGCAAACTGCAGCTTGCGAGCCACATGCAGCTCTTTGGCCCCTTGAGTGTGGCTCTTCCACAAAATACTATGGCCTGGGAGAATCTATTTTAAAGAAGTGGCATTAGAAGAAGTTTAAGTTAAAAAAATTTGGCTCTCAAAAGAAATTTCAATCGTTGTACTGTTGATATTTGGCTCTGTTGACTAATGAGTTTGCCGACCACTGTCCTAGCCCATTGTATCTATTTCCCCCATACTTGTAACACCCATTTTGCATACCCATTCTTATTTCTTTTGCCCACTTCCCCATGTGATCTTTGTCCTGCCCCATATAAGCAGCTGGCTCATGGTGGGATGCAGAGCAGATTTGTATGGATGACCTGCTGCTCTCCCATCCTGCCAGCTTTATTGGGATAAATGCTCATATATGATTCAACCCTGTCTCTGCTTAATTGGCTCAAAGTAGTGCCAGGCAGCCTAGACCCATTGGTGTTCAGTTTATTTCTGGTAGCTCCTCTCTCTGCTGCTGGCTCCAGTCTACTGCAACATCCCCCGTGAATAAAGGGACTATTTATAGAGGTGTGAGATAGTTTGGGGAAAGCAACCAAGCTTGTGTGCGCCATCTGTATCCTGTTTGGACCCTGACCAATAGAGAGGGGATGCCTTGCTGTGTTAAAGTGCAAGAGGAGGGCTGGAACCAGGACATAAAATTTTGCAATTTAGAGCTTGCTTTGTTTCCCCAGAGCCGTTTCCCAAGTATGATGGGCATAGTAAGTTGAAGGCTGGATGAAACTTGAGGAAGTATAAACTACTCCTTTTGAAAGCTTGGCTGTGCAGAGAATGAGGGAGTACCGGGGTTGAGGAAGGGGTTGGCAGGGTTGGAGACTCTGGAGCACATTTGCAGGCAGATAGGAAGGTGCTATCAGAGGAGAGAGATCGAAGATGCAGCAGAGCAGGTGGATATATGATGGATGAAGGGGTCCTGGGGTGGGGGGGCAAGGCCATAGGATCAATATAAGACATGGAAGACTCAGCTCTGTAAAGGAGGCGTGTTTCCTTGGTAACAGATAAGGAAGAGGGATGGGTGGGTGATGGAATGGGGAGTGTGTGGAAGAGTGAGGGGTTGGCAGACTTCCAATTGGGTGCTTTGATCTTTTTACCAATAGAGGAGGCAGATCTGCATCTGAAAATGTAGGAGTGAGGGATGGAATAAAAAGTTTAGGAAAAGCTTCTGCAAGGAGGGAAACTGGAAACATCTGGGGGGGAAAATGAAATAAGAGGTAGCAGCCAGGAAGCCTTTTTCATGTTCTGTGGTCCCTAAGTGCTTTTACCAGATGGGCCACCCTTTATGCATCTGTCTGTTCTCACTCCCATCACCATTGCTTCTGCCACAGCATTCAACACTAGGTATGTTAGGAGTGGGAAGGAGAAATTGAATAGTGGAGACTAGCTATAGTTATAAGAAATGTTAATCATGCTCTGTTAACTGTGATTGTTTTGTTCCGATTAAAGCACATTTTAACCTGGCTGGGAGTTGTACCCAAGGGACATGGAAGTTAACCTGAAATGGGGTCCATTCTCCTTATCCGGAGAACTGCCTATTATCAAGGAAATAAAACAACCTTGTTGCCAAACAATAGAGGCTCCAGGCCTCAGCCCAAAATGCTTATAACCTGTAACCATTACACCCATTCTTATTCCTTTTGCCTACTTCCTCATGTAACCTTTGTCCTTCTACCCAGTATAAGCAGCCAGATTATGGGAGGTGGGGTGCAGACCAGATTTTTTGTGGGTGATTTGCTGCTCTCCCATACTGCTGGCATTATTGGAATAAATGCTCATAGATGATTTAACCCTGTCTCTGCTTAATTGGCTCAAGTAGCAACAGGCAGCCTGAAGCCAGTGGTTGTCCAATTTCAGACGCATTGTAATTGTGAGGTATCTTGCTTTGTGGGGTAATTACTTGTCTTTCAGGATTTCTCTCCACTTCCCGCTCTGTTCCAACAGGCGTATCCAGGTGCAGGATAAAGAACAGGAGAACTCTTAACTTTCTCTTGCTGTCTCTGGCTTACCTCAGATTGAGAGTGCAACTCCACTTCTCACGTCTATGGGCCTGTGTCTCCATCCTGCGTTTGGCTCAGCTCACCATGGCACACCTCTGGCCTGATCTGGAATTACAGATCCAGTGCTTCCTCTATCTTACCCTCTGGGCCTCTTGTTTGAAAGAGAGAATCTGATTGGCTCAACCCAATCAATTGGTTGATTTATCTTGGGCCAGGTATCTACTTGGGTTCCAGTCAGCTCTGGCCAAGGTGTGGGGCCTTGTGTTCCAAACTTGGGCCCACAGAAATTGTGGATGGTGTTTGAGCAACTTTATAAAAGAGGCTCTTATTGAGATTAGCACCCTCAAAAGAGTTTAGTGCATTGGGCTTTGGATTGATATGAGTGAAATTGGTTTAGGAAAATTCCTTTGGTTATTTCCCTGAGATGCTGAAATCTCCCTAAGGGATAGCAAGGAATTAGCTAATGGGCCTCTCAGATACTTCCCCATGAGGTGGAACTCCCTAAGAGAAAAGAACTGAGTTTCCTCATCATTCCTATATCTTTTATGATCCCAGCAAGTAAATCTGCCTGGTGGGGATGTGATTCAGAGACTGAGGTGGTAGAAGTAAAACGTGGGCATATTCATTATCAATACCTGCCCAGTGCTGCTGCTTCCTGAGGCAGAGAAAGGTCTGGTTGGGCCTCATAGACCAGAGAAGAGGCTCCAGCCTACTCTTCTTAAGCCACATTGGTGAGGGACAACATAGCTTTTAAAGTTGGATAATACCTTGGTTTAAACTCACATAAAGGTGCAGGTGGCAGATGACTCAAACTTTTCCTTGGAGCCATTTCTGACTCTGAGAAGTTTATTGAGCTTTGAACAAAAGGAATAAAGGGAATATCATGGAAAGAGGACATCAGTAAATCTACAGGTCAGGAATTCTATCAAGAGATCTCTACACAGTTAGTCTTGGGCTGATTATTCTCAAGTCCAGGTGCATGGTGTGGTGCCCACTGGGATTTCTGTGTGGAAGAAATCCAGCACCTGGAATGACTGCAAGGGGCTTGTCTCTGTCAAGAACTTTAAAATCTGGGCTCTTTTCCATGACTCTCTTTTCTGAGATACTTGCAGACGTTCCTCTTGCCTTCCCACAGCTATCCTGCTGGAAAGAGTTTGGACCACTGTCAGAGTGCTCAGCTGTGACCCTTCAGCCTGCTGACCCCTGACGGTATGTGTTCTCTCAATAAAGGGCCAAGCTCCTAGGCTTGTTGCTATTTTTCTTAAAAAAATTAAAAAACAAAAACCTGGAAAGCCTTCTTCCCAAAGCAACAACAAAAGCATCACAGAGACCCCACTGCATCTATGTCTCAAAGAGACAATCCCTCAAGTCTCACATGCCGCATGGATTTCTTTTATAAAAGATTCCTGACTGAATGTCTCCCCAAGGACTTCGTGCGGATGATCTCACCCACTGACATTGGCAGGGAAGACGCGTTCCGATTTAGTCCCAGCACAAGAACAGAAAGGTGGCTGTTAGGCAGAAATTATCCAGTTAGTAATCAGACAAGACCCCTCCCTTTTTTCTCAAAAAGATTCTGACCACATTCTGGAGATAATTCCTACAGTAGGGTCTACCCTAGACCCCACAGGCATCTGCTTCTGGTTCCTATGAGAGGGTTTAAGGCCTGATTACTTTTGAGGGTCTCTGTGAAGGAAAAGGGGACTTGGAGGAATGGAACAATGGGGGACTCTTCCTGTTACAAATACATAGAATGCAAATAAAATGAAAACCAAATTAATCTAGTTGTGGAAACTGAAGAAGGAATGGAAAAACAGCTGGAAGTGGTGAGTCGAGCTGCAGCAAGCCAGGGGTGTAGGTATGTCTGTCAGAGCTCTCATCAGGCTGGGAGAGGGCCCATGCAGAGATGCGTTAAGGCCTTCAGTTAATGCTAATAGGGGCCTAAAGAAGAAAGCAAAAAGGTGGGCAATCGCGGGGCTGAACTCTCTGTGAAAGGAGGACTAGAAAAAAAAATCCAGTTATTGAATCAAGAAGATGCTGAGAAAGTTTGCCTCCACCTAGGTTCTAGGGAGGAAAAAAGTTGAAAAAGTGAAATCACAAGCTTACGCTTTGAGAGGTTCTAGAGACTGAATGTATATGCCCATCAGTGGTTATCCTAAACTAAGAGTGCTCCTCGTTATGTTACCTCTAAGACAGATGCAGAAGCAGATGGAAAATCACACTCTGGACATGGGAGATTGCCAGATTGGACTGGAAAATCAAACTCAGTTAAAGATAAGTTTTCAGTTTAAAATATGAACAAGAATTTGTAGACACAATAAGCAGAAGAGTCAATAACTCTGAACTTGAGGTCATAGAAAAACAATCTGAAAAAGACTACAAATTCAGGGATGTTTACATAGTTAGAGAGAGGAAAAGAAAAAGTAGGAGCCACAGTGGAAGAATCCTATCTAATAAAGAAAGAATATGCTGATTGACCCTCACCCAATTGCAAAAGATGGCAACGCCCCAGCCAATAAGGAGGGAATATGCTAATTGACTACCCTACCCACAAAGATGGCAGCACCCACAGCCAATAAGGAAAGAATATGCTAACTGACTGCCACATCCTCAAATATGGTGGCACCCGTAGCCACAGATGATGGCGTCCAGTCCCCTCAGCCCTGCTGGGGCAGAGGCATGCAGTATGGCTGGGCCTGCTCACAGGTAGATCTGGCCACTCTACGTGCCTGCCTCTGGAATCTCCCAGTCCCCTCAGCCCCCCAACCTCCCAGGGCTGGCCTGCGGTGCAGGTAACCAGGGCCAGGCCAGGCTTGTGCTGCCGGCAGTGGCAGTAGCAGAGGTGTGATGAGGGTGTTGCCATCCCCTGATTGCTGGGTTGCGTCCTGCCCCTGAGGGCTCCCAGGCTGTGAGAGGGAGCAGGGTGGGCTGAGGTACCTCCCCTCCAGTGCATGAATTTTTAGGCACCGGGCCTCTAGTAATCCTATTTAATAAAAGAGTAATATGCAAATGGACCATACCTTCACTACACCACAAGCCACACCTACAAGCCACACCCATAATCTAATCAGAGTGCGAATGCAAATTAACCCAACCAAGATGGAGGTTAATTTGCATATCCGCATGCAGAATATGGCATAGAAGGAACCCAAGCACTGCAGAAGGGAGCAAAGCTGTGGAGAAGTAAGCAAGTGAGGCAGAGGAGACAGGAGCGAGCAAGGCAGCAGAGATGGCAGAGAGCGAGGTAGTGGAGAAGGGAGCGAGGCAGCAGAGAAGGAAGGGAACTTTGCTGAGGCCACAGGAAGCTCTATTCTTGTAGAAATCTTCCTGCAACAGGTCTCTAGTACATTATAAAAAAGAATGAAAGAACACTGATAACACAACATATTTGCATTCATGTTCAAATTAAAAAATTAGTAGACAAACTGAGGAAAACAGGCAGGCACCAACAAACTAACAAAGAAAACCACAAACTCAACATCCTCCCTTCCCCTAAAAAAAAACCAAAACATAAAACCAGCATACAAAAAGACTCCAAAAATCAGACCTTGGAAAGAGAAAATGGTAGGCTTCCATTTTGTCCTTGCATATTTTAACCAAAGCTTAGCATGGTTTATACACTCTTGTAAAATATACCAGTTAACTTTACGATTATCTTGAGGATAAGAATGCTGGCACTAAACTTGATTGCCTAGGGCATAAAAATAATCTATTATAATGACTGTAGAGGCCTGGTGCACAAAATTCGTGCACTGGTACGGTCCCTAGGCCTGGTCTGCCATCAGGGACATCTCCCCTGGCTGCCCCACTGCCCCCTATCCCCAGGTTCCCATTCCCCATTGGGCAATCAGAGCTTGCCTGCTGTGGGGAGGGACTGGGAGGTTGGCTGTTCCTGCCCACTTGCCAGTCCTGCCCCCCACTGCTGTTCACCCTCTGTGTTTGGGGTGACTGACAGGGCCAGGGCCTTGGCCTGGCACTGCCCACATCTGCTGCTACCCACCCCTAGTTCCCCATTCCCCATCGGGTAATTGGAGCCTGCTGGCCAGGGGGAGTAACCGAGAAGTTGGCCCATAGGCCTCAATCAGGCAATGCCTGCGGGTTGAGGGCAGTTCCTGCATTGAGCGTCTGCTCCCTGGTGGTCAGTGCCCATCATAGCTGTCTGGTTGATTTGTGTGTGTGTGTGTGTGTGTGTGTGTGTGTATATATATATATATATATATATATATATATATATATATATATATATAGATATATATATAGATATAGATATATAGATATAGATATAGATAAAGAGAGAGAGAGAGAGAGAGAGAGAGAGAGAGAGAGAGAGAGGGAGGGAATTAATGGGGAACGTGAGTGGAGTCATGAGATAGAAAAGGAAGTTAAAAATATTCTATACTAGTAATTGTATAATTCAAGCATATATGGTAGAGAACTTGGGTAGTGGACATGTCTGGTGATCAGCCACCTTCAATGCAATGAATCAGTGTTAGTGGGGCCTCTTCTACCTGCTCATGCATGATTCTACAGATTTGTGAATTTTCCACTTTTTCTCCTCTGGGAAATATTTCACAATGCAGGGGCATCAAACTATCACATTTTACCCCTTACACTTATACAATGTTATATGTCAATTACAACGCCATAATGTAAGCTGTGGATTTGTCAAATGTAGTCTTTATAATGTTGAGATAGGTTATTTCTATACCTATTTTTTTATAGTTATAATCACAAAAGAATGTTATATTTTGACAAATACTTTTTTCATCTCTTATTGAATGATCATATGCTTTTTATCCTTCACTCTTTTCTTAAAATATATTTTTATTGATTTCAGAGAGGAAGGGAGAGAGAGATAAAATAGCTGCCTCCTATTTATTGTGTGACTTTGAGATCTTGCATTTGGATGTTGTCATCTATAAAGTGGAAAGAATAATAGTATATATTACCAGCTTACTAAGGCTGCTGTCTCAAAGTGCCACAAGCTGAGTGGCTTAAACAAAAATCTATGTTTCACAGTTGTGTAGGCGAGATGTCTGAGATCAAGGTGTGTGTTGTGGGGGGGGGGGTATGCTGCCCCTGAAGGCCCCAGGGAAGGAGCTGTTCCAGACCTTGCTCCGATCTTCTGGCAGTCCTTGGCTTATGGCAGCATAACACCCATCTTCACCGAGCATTGGCCTTATGTGTTTGTCTCTGCGTCCAAATTTCTCCTTTACCAGTCTCAAGTCCATGCCTTCTAATTCTTCAGTTTCCAGGGTGACCAGTCAGTCCTCTTTCTCCATCGGGCCCTGCCACAGGAGGCCTCACCCATGAGAGTCACCTTTTTATTCCTTTTAGGAAGCCCTCTCCCCTAACGTGGGAACATCTTTGGGGACCAGGAAGAGAGATGTTGCTGTGAATCCGGATGCCACCAGGCCCCGAGGAATTATGACCCCATTTTTTCCCCCCCTGGTGTGGTTTGTTGTGCAGCTAATTCTCATTGGTTACGCTGCGGCAAGGATTCTTTGGGATTTTGGAAGGAAGTTTCCTCACATTTTCCATTCCTTTCTTCCCAGAGGCAGTTTGCTGGCACCGTCACAGCCACTTCTTTCGACAGCCAGATGAGAAACAGAGTTTAAGGCAGAGGCAAGAGCACCTCAATGTGGCAGGCAGCTTTTTTTTAGCATAAAAAAAAAAGGAGTCAGTCCAACTTGGGTCATTTAAAAACTTTTTTTTTTACGTGAAGGAAAAAGCAAAATGTCAAAAGTGCCTCATCGACATGGAAGCATGGAACAGAGAGTGGAATCTCAGAGGGAAGTTGGAGGGGGGTGGGTGGGAGGTAATTAACCAAAGACCTTGTATGAATATATGGGTAACCCATGGAAACAGACAGTAGGGTGCTGCAGGCCTGGAGAGGGCAGGGCTGGCTAGAGGGAGTCAATTGGGGAAAAGGGGGACATATTTAATATTTTCAACAATAAATAATTACAAAAAAACTTTTCCTTGGGAAAATTCTACCTAGTTTACAAACAAAAAAAAAGTTCCTCTTCTCAAGAGGAGTGGAAACTGCTGTTTGAGGAGAGAAGACTGTGGCAGAGAGGACGATGCCACGTTTCTCTTCCCTCCCAGGTCATGGTTACTCACCTTGTGTTATGCCCAGAGTTCAGGATTCCCAATAATTAACCACCAGGGAGCCCTTTATTATCCGATGTAAAAGCAAAGAGCCTTTAATCAAACCCGGGTTTGGCTCCCAGCCTCTTTCTGGTGCAGCAGCGAGACGAGAGAGCGAGCCCGGCAAGAACAATAGGTTATGAAGGGTTGGTCATTTGGGTGGTCTTAGGGAAGTGACATGGGCCACAGAGATTGCCTAATTTGGTCAGGGTTTTTCAGCGGGGGTCTTACAGCATAAGGATCAGAAAGTGACCTTCTGAGCTTGGAGCCATCCCCCATTGTTCCCCGGTTGGTCAACAGTGATGTATAGGGGAGTATCCTGGTTATGCCTTATTAGGACCTAAGCCATGTCCTTGGGGCTGCATTGGTCCGCTCAGGCAGTGGTTGGGGGAGTTAGGACAATCCTGACACCCTTGTGGCCACCCCCAGCAAGGGGGGAGGGGGGAGATTAGGCTGACCAGCCCCGCAAGATGGAGGATAGTCAGCTCTGCTTTGTCCCTTCCTTCACTTGCACATCACAAGCCCTGGCCTGCGTCTCCGATGGTGGATGTGAGCCCTTCGTGTGCTCTGTGGCACTGTCCTCACTCCTCCTCTGCAGACACTGCCTACCCCAGGCCCTGTGCCCAGGGTTCCACAAAGGGCCTTTGTGGTGGGGATAGCTCTGTCTTCCAGTTTGAGGCCACCCCTCCTGCAGGTGTTAAACTGCCCAACACAATCTTCTGCTGGTGCTCCCTTCTACTCAGCAGCTGTGCTGCCAGGACAGCAGCTCTCACGAGCAAGGACTTCCGGAGGGCGTTTGCAGATGCTGCCTCAAACGTAACTCTCACTTTCCATGAAGTTTGTGCTTAGGAAATGGCTATAACTTGGCAAGAAAATGAAAATCAATGCTTGCACATAGCTAAAATAAAAAAGCTGACACCGTTGCAGAAATTCTGGCCAACAAAGAAAAGCTCCTGCCTCTTGTGCCATTACCACCCTCCCCAAGTGCTGCTTCCTACAGGAAACCAGTCTTCATTGTTGCTTTGTTGCTTTTTAAAATTGAGTTTTTATTTTATTTCATTGTGGTTTAACAAGTGAAATAGTTCTACAAGGCTTGTCATTAAAACAGCAGTACAGGTTTCTTTTGGGGATGATGAAAATGATCTAACATTAGGTTGTGGTGGCACAACTCTGTAAATATACTAAAACCCACTGAATTGTCCACTAAACTCGGAAGAATATTATGGTATGCAAATTATATCTCAATAGAGCTCTTGTAAGAAGGGGAGGATAATAAATACATCTAAAAAAACTGTCTCCTGACAACCCCCTTCTCCATACTAGAGGCAACCACTGTTTTTTCCTCTTTCAATTTTATTTTATTATTTTTTTAAATATATATATTTTTATTGATTTCAGAGAGGGAGAGAGAGAGATAGAAACATCAGTGATAAGAGAGGGCCATTGATTGGCTGCCTCCTGCACACCCCCTACTGGGGATTGAGCCTGCGACCCAGTGTCCGGACCAGGAATCAAACTTCGACCTCCTGGTTCCTGGGTGTACACTCAACCACTGAGCCATACCGGCCAAGCCTCAATTTTATTTTATGTTGGTTGCAAGTGTACAGCTTAGTAAAAGTTGTCAGGAGACAGCTTTTTAAAAAAGAGCTCTTCAGGTGGACAAGGGAGAGGAAAGGCATTCCAGGCAGAGGAGTTAGCAGTATCTAAGCATGGAGAGGTTGGTGCCTTCAGGGAATAGGTAATTATTCTATTTACCCGGAATAGAAAAATGTTCTGTGGGGAATGATGAGGAGTGAGACTAGAAAGTTAACAGTGGCAGCTAACATGCCTCATATGTACAATTACTATGCACATTTACAATGCGGAAACTGAGGCACAGACTCATAAGACCATGTGAGTCCCTCAGTTAATAAGTCGAGGAACTGGGAGTGGATCTCTGGCAGACCAGCTTTATAGCTATTTTTTTTTTTTGTTCAACAACAAACCCATTCTAGTCCAATGGGTTAGATGACCAAGGAGTTTGGACTTGTTTCTAAAAACAGACTTTAAGCCGAAACTGGTTTGGCTCAGCGGATAGAGCATTGACCTGTGGACTGAAAGGTCGTGGGTTCAATTCCAGTCAAGGGCATGCGCCTTGGTTGCGGGCACATCCCCAGTAGGGGATGTGCAGGAGGCAGCTGTTTCTCTCTCATGGATGTTTCTAACTTTCTATCCCTCTTCCTTCCTCTCTTTAAAAAATCAATAAAATATATTTTTTAAAAAAACAGACTTTAAGGTACAGGAGTGACAAGATCAGTGTTGTTTGTGTCTCAGAGACATTACTCTGGAGCCACCGTTAGGAAACATGTTAGGCAAGAGTCAGGGTGCAAATTAAGAGATGACTGTACCATGTACCAGGCAATGGATGATGGCACCTGAATTTGGACAGGAAATGGGGCTGCAATGGAAGAAGCTATTAGGAAAGTTACTTGAGAGGCAGAATCAACAGAACTTGGTCACTGTCTAGATGCGGAAGTTAGGAGAAGATGGGGCCCAGATTCAGTGACTGAGCCATGGTGGTTTGTTTGTTGTATTTGAGAGTACAAGACAGCAAGCTTGGGAGAGGGGAGAAAAAGAGATTGAGTCAGCATTGAACATAATGTGATTGAGGCACCTATACAATGCTCATGTAGTCACACCCAGAAGTGGTTGGAAAGATGAGTCTGGAATGCTGGGGATACATTTGTGCTGGTGGTATAGATTTGGGAGTCCCAAGCTCAGGAGACTGGATATATTCATAGGCATGGATATGAAGAGAATATGTAGTCTGAAGACAGCCAAGGTCAGAGTTTTGGGAAGCATCAGGATTTCTGAGGACTGTTCCTGACAAATTGGTTGATGACATCCTTGAGAACAGGTGGAGGGGTGTGGGTGGTGGGAGCAGTTAGGAAGGCTCCAGTACTTCCTTTGGGCCCTGTGATATGTGGGGCCATGTGCTGTAAGAGAGAGTCAGGTCTCCGAAGGGCAGGAGGAGGCCAGTGTGAAGCAATGATAGAGTTTTTCTAGAAATGAGGATTCTAGGGGGAACAGAGGAGAGAGGTGGCAGGAAGGATAGCAGTCATAAGTCCTGGGGGTGGAGAGAAGATGCTTGACTCTAAGTTGATGAGTGAGGACACCACAGAGGATAGATGAGGGAAAGATGGGAGCCATTTCTAACTGACTTGTCTTATCTCAGCTATTTTATGCCTAGTCTCCTAAGGTGGCTGCCTGTTGCTACAGGTGGTGTCAGCCCTTACAGATCTGCTGAGTTGAACCTGGGCTCCTGAAGTCTCTTGTGCAGGAACCACGTTTACATTCACATATTTGGCTTCCCCTGACCTGGGAACAGATGTGGAAACAGTAGGCCTGGCCAGCCAGAGGAAGCAGAGAGGTTTACAAATTCCAACCTCCTTGCTGTTTTAACTGGAACATCAGGACCCAGGTTAATTCCTCCAAACCATCCTAGTCCAAGGGAGAATCGGCCATCTCTGGCTTCGCATTTTAGACGAGAGTGTGATGATGGCAGGCCACATGTCCAATTGGCTGGTCTGGACCACAATCCCTCTCAGTGCCTGCCCGCTCCCGAGGGCTCCTTCCAGACTCCACACAGATGTCGTGGCTGGTTTCTGACCGTCCTGACTTCTCTCAACGGTTCATCTTGTAGGCTAATATTATATTAGTCTTGTTTGCAACAACAACAACAACAACAACAAAAAAAGAAAGCTCAAGATCACACAAATACTAAGTGGGAGAAGTAGAATTTATTGTTATTAAACTTCTTTTGTTATTAAATACTTCAAACAAACAGAAACATTCCAAGAATAACAAACATATCTATACCTTCCGGACCTACTCATAGCTCTATGAGACTCTAACATTAAGCTATCCCTGAATCATACTTCTATTTGTTTTTTTATTTTTTGTCTTTATTGCTCAGTTTATTACTTACATTGTTTCCCCTTTTTTATCCCCCTATATCTCCCCTCCACCCTGTACCTATCCCACCCTCCCCCCTCACATCCCCCTCCCCACTGTCCTCTCCCATTGTTGCAAGATTTTTGTCTCTTGCTGTACTTCCCACAACCCTTTTCTCCCCAAGAATTGTCAGTCCATTCCCTCTCTATGTCCATGATTCTGTTATAATCACCAGTTTATCCTGTTCATCAGACTATCAATTCACTTGATTTTTATGTTCATTTGTTGATAGATGTGTATTTGTTGTTCATAATTTATATTTTTACCTTTTTCTTCTTCCTCTTCTTAAAGAATATCTTTCAGCATTTCATATAATATTGGTTTGGTGGTTATGAATTCCTTTAGCTTTTTCTTATCTGCGAAGCACTTTATCTGACCTTCAATTCTGAATGATAGCTTTGCTGGATAGAGTAATCTTGGTTGTAGATTCTTGCTATTCATTATTTTGAATATTTCTTGCCACTCCTGTCTGGCCTGCATCGTTTCTGTTGAGAAATTCGCTGACAATCGTATGGGTGCTCCCCTATAAGTAACCAACTGTTTTTCTCTTGCTGCTTTTAATATTCTCTCTTTATCTTTTGCTCTTGGCATTTTAATTATGGTGTGTCTTGGTGTGGTCCTCTTTAGATTCCTATATTTTGGGGTTCTGTGTACTTCTTGGGCTTTTAAGTCAGTTTCTTTCACCAGGTGGGAGAAGTTTTCAGTCACTATTTCTTCAAGCAGGTTTTCATTACCTTGCTCTCTCTATTTTCTGGCACCCCCATAATTCGGATGTTGGCATGCTTGAGGTTGTCCCAGAGGCCCCTTACACTATCTTCAATTATCTGGATTCTTTTTGTTTGTTGATTTTCCAGCCGAGTGGATTTTGCTTCTTTGTATTTCAAATTTTTGACTTGGTTCTTGTGGCCCTCTGGACTGCTTTTAGGACTTTGTGTAATATTTTTTATTTCAGTCAGTGTATGCTTGATTTCTAGTTGGTCCTTTTTCATATCCGTGAGGGTCTGGTTCATATCCTCAGAGGTCTTGTTCATTTCCTTGAGGGTCTCATTCATTTCCTTGTAAGTCTCATTCATTTCCTGGTTGGTCTTGTTTATTTCCTCGTAGTTCTCATTAAGTTCATCAGCCTTTTCTAGGAGCCTCTTTAAAAGCCTTATAACTGTGGTTTTGAACTCTATGTCTTGTCGTCTTTTCTCCTCCATTTCTTTCACACCTGATTTCTTTCCATATCTCTGCATGGTGGCTGCTTTATGTGGTAGATGTCCTCTAAGGGTCAGTGGCACAGCCTCCCCAGTTACCTGAGGTGGGTACTCTTACTGCAATCCTTTATGGGTTGTACAGTATTTTTGAATTTAAACCCAGCTTGTTGTTGTTAGCCCTAGGAGGGTTTGACCTCCAGGCCAATTGGCTGTGAAGGGAGACTGTGTTCAGGTTGAATGGGCGGAGTCTCTGAGCTTCGCAGGCAGCGTCAGCCTCAGCTAGGTCCTATGCGGGGTTTGCGTGCGCGGGTTTCTGTTGGATAGGGATGGCTGCAGGCACCTCCAAGAGAAAGCCGCTAGTCTCTTCCCCTTGCCAGACAACTCTGCCTCTCCCCAAATGTGTCTGCACACCTAAAGTCTCACCCAGGGTTGTAACATAGGTGGTTTCTGGGACCAGGAGACAAGTTTCCAGGGGGCAAGTCGCGGGTTTGTGCGACACTTGTGCGCAAACTTCTTTTCCCAGCTACCTGGTTTCTCCGCAGACTAGGAGACCTCTGCCGCGCCCGGCTTCCAGGGTGCATCCCCTGGACCTCGGACCTCTCCTGGCACTGGGGAATCTGTGCAGTGGGATGTCTCCACATACCCCGGATCTTGGACCTTGCCTGGCGCTTGGAAATCCGTGTAGTGGGACGTCTCCGCCCTCCCCGTTGGCGAAATCCAGCTGGGGTTGCTGCTCCAGCCCTACAGCCCATGCACGCGACCAGAACGGCTCCTAACCTGTTTCCGTCTTCAAGGCTGCGCTCCCGCCGCTCTTCTTAGTCTCAGTGTCCCACCTTTGCTTTTATTTTTGGAGTTTTCACTCAGCCAGCTTTCTGGTGATTCTGGGTGATGTTTGTTTTGTTGTTATGTTGTAGTTTTTGAATCGTTGCGTGGGGCAGAACAATAGGTGTTTACCTATGCCGCCATCTTGGTTCTCCTGAATCATACTTTTAAAAAGCAAATAGTAACATCATAGTTGAAGCGCTCTATGTCGCCTTTCTTTTCTTTTTTTAAAAAAATTATATTTTATTGATTTTTCACAGAGAGGAAGAGAGAGGGATAGAAAGTCAGAAACATCGATCAGCTGCCTCTTGCACACCCCCTACTGGGGATGTGCCCGCAGCCAAGGTACATGCCGTTGACCGGAATCGAACCTGGGACCTTTCAGTCCGAAGACCGATGCTCTATCCACTGAGCCAAACCAGCTTCGGCTATGTTGCCTTTCTTGATGTTTTCCCTTTCCCTCTCTCCTAAGAGGTAACCCTATTTGAAATTGGTGTTTATTATTACCATGCGCATGTTCATATTTTGATTACATATACTATACCAAAAGACAAAAACCAAGGAAAGGACCTAGGACCCTAAAAGTCAACATAGTCAGTGTATGAATAAACTAAAAAAATACTCTACCTGAAGGATAAAAATAGGAAGGAATCTGGCTTGTCAATGTTAGGTTAAAGGAGAACATCTTCTCATGAGAATTCTTAAGCACAAACTGGCATTCATGCAAGTTTGCAATCCAAATCTACACTATCTGCATGATTCTAAATAACTTTTGGTCAGAATTTATTTTAAAATAGTTCTGGATTGGTGATTATTTCAGAAGCAAATATAAGTCCTCTTCGGAGAAATGCAATCACAAAACAAACCTGCAAGTTTTTCATGAATAAAGTTCTTAGGAATGTGATCTCAGGCAAAATAAAAAAGCATTTAAGGAGACAAGGCCCTATGAGCAAAGCCAGCAGGAGCAATAAACCACAGAATCACCAGCAAAGATTTTAGATGTGGAAATTATTGATTACAAAATACAAATTAAGCATGTTGTATATATTTAAAGAAAGAAAAGTGGTGACTAAACATTTAAGGTACAACTGATTATGACAGGTGAACAGGCACATTATGAAAGTTTATTAACTTTGTCATCTGACTGGATTACTTTTCAATGCATACACATTCTTCCACTTTAGTAAGGACTGAACAAAGCCCTTTCAGGCCAGTGTGAAATATTAGAACATAAATCTACAAATAAACAGCTGCTTTGTGTGTGGTTGCTTTGTTAGTGGGGATCACAACAGCTTGACTCCTGATTCAGGATTCTTGCTGTTTCCTCAATGAGCCATGGCACAGCCATTGAGTCTTGCTCTATGAATTCATGGAATGGCAGGGAGTCTGGGCCTGTGACAGGACACTTGATAAACAAACAAGGCAAATTGGAGCTGATTCTTCTGGGGACAGCCAGTGCTGGCGCTGTTTTTTTTTTTTTTTCCTTCTGGCACCTACCCTAAGTTCTGGCATCTACTCTTATTTTTCCTCCCAGGCCAACTGCAAAAAGGACTTGACCTCAGTTGACCCAGAATGTGGAAGAATGTGTATGCATTGAAAAGTAATCCAGTCAGATGACAAAGTTAATAAAATTTCATAATAATTCATTCAGTATCACTCAGTGAGAGTCCACACTTGGAATATTTGCTCAAAGACAGTGAGAAAATGAGAACTTGTTTATTACCTCTGGTGCTTGAATGAAAACATGTTCTCAGATAGAGCTTCCGTTTCTATTGTTGATTTGCTGAAACATTCAGACATTGAAATTCATTTATATTTATTCACTCAACTAACATTGGTGAACTCCTATTATGTGACAGGCACCATATGCATAGATTTGTGGGTGGAAAGGCTACACTAATACATGCTCCACTAAGGTATCAGTGTGTGTGCATTTTTTTGGGGGGGGGGACGGGGACAATGAAAAGAGCCTTTTATTTTCTATGCTTATTTTTGCTTTGACTATAGAGAGTATAACTCCTTCCTGCCCTTCCATTCTTTTTTCCACCTTTTTTGCTTTTCCCTGGGAGTTGAGGTGTATCTGATTGGTAAGATTAGAAGACTCATCCGTTTAGGACAGTGCTATCAGTGGACACAGTTATCAATTACCAGCAAGAAAACTTTCTTGCAATCTCTTTTCTTTAATCAGCATGAAATCTGTTTTTATGCAGCAAAGACAGAAATTTCATCTTATCCCCCCGCCCCAATTAGATAGCTATTTATTTATTTATTTATTTATTTATATTTATTCATTTTCAGGGAGAATTTATATGACGAAGTGACCATTTGAATGTTCGGCAAAAAGGAGAGGAACCAAAGATTATTCCTAATGAAATTATGAGGCTTCTAAATGGTTTGGGTATGATAACTCCAAGTCAACACAATATAACTGTAATCAGAATAAAATCCATGTGTTTTGCATATGCCAACTCCATAGCCTTCTACCCAATGTTTGATAATTATAAGCCATATTAAACTTGTTGCTATATATCTAGAGGGACAAAGTGTTACAATGATTGTGATAACCTGTGAGACTCCAGAGAAAGACATGTTTTTCTGAAGACAGGAAACTAGACTTAGTGATGAATGATTGTGGATCTCCCTCTCAAGTTCATGGTCAGCACCTGATCAATGATCTTACTCCTGTCCCTAATGGTTCCTTCACTTAGTCAGCTTAATACGACTCAGAATAGTTGAAGTGATTTCATCAGAAAGCTGGTTGGTAATGCAAACAATATGCAGGATTAAAAATTTTCATACCATACAGTAAGCATTTTTCTATTTCTAATATGTTTCTGGTTTTATTACACTTACATTCAGCTGGAATTTATTTTGGTGTAAGGAGTGAGGTAAGACTCTAATTACGCCCCCCCCCCACCCCCTTCCAAATTGCTAGCTGGTTATCTCAAAACTATTCGATGTTTAAGAATGTAATTTTAAAAATGTCTATGTGCCCAATGCTATGAAAGTGAAATACTAATGAAATATTATAAATAAATTGTGCCATGATTTTCTGTTTGCAGATGTTTTTTATTCCAATTAAGATAAATTCAAGGCTTAATGAGGACTTGCAAAGAAAAAAAATTCAGCCCCACTGGCCTGACTCAGTGGGTGAATGTCAACCTATGAACCAAGACATGGTTCGATTCCAGGGTAGGAGCACATGTTCAGGTTGTGGGTTTAATCCCCAGTGGGGAATGGGGGAGGCAGCTGATCAATGATTCCCTCTCATCATTGGTGTTTCTCTCTCTCTCCTTTCCTCTCTGAAATCAATAAAAATATTTTTATAATATTTATTATTTCTGATAGAAACCACTTTATTCTTCCTAGCAGCTTCAATTCAGCTCGTTCACTTAGCTTTTTTGTAGATAAAAGTGTCTCTTATGCTCTGACCAGTTTGGCTCGGTGGATAGAGCATTTGCCTGCAGACTCAGGGGTCCCAGGTTCGATTCCGGTCAAGGGCACGTACCTTGATTGCGGGCATATCCCCAGTGAGGGGTGTGCAGGAGGCAGCTGATTGATGTTTCTTTCTCATTGATGTAAAAAAATCAATAAAAATATATTTTTTAAAAGTGTCTCTTATTTGTTCCTGAATATAAATATATATTTCAGAGAGGAAGCGAGAGAGAGAGAAATGTACATGATGAGAGCGAATCATTGATCAGCTGCCTCCCGCATGCCCCACATTAGGGATCGAGCTTATGATCCGGGCTTTTGCCCTGACTAGGAATCCAACCATTGATTTCCTGGTTCAGAGGTTGATGCTCAGGCAATAATAAACATATTTTGAAGTGTAAGTAGATAAAAGGGTATTTACTGCAGCACTATAATACTGCTGGGTTTCTCGAGCAGCTGCAAACCTCTGGAATGCTTGCTCTATAAGTAAAATCAATCATAAGTTTTTGTTGCAGGCACATAATCCTAAATGAGACAACATATTTCTTCTGTGTTCTTTGTCTCCATCTTTCATTTTCACTTAGCACCGATTAATTTTTAAAATTTAAAACGATTACTGGAAACAGAATATTTTTGAATGCTGGGCAGCTAAAGAAGAAAGAGTAATTAAGACAGTAAGGAGTTTAGCGGAAGGCACGACATAATTTGTGAAACATAATTTCATTTGCAGAGGGCAGCCATTTTATTATCAGTATGTTAAACTCTTGAACAATCTACGTTTTATTTTTTGTGACAAAGAGACAACCAGTAAAAGAGTTGATTTTAGAATTTATTATGTTTTTTTTTTTTTTAAAAAAAGCAACTTCCAGAGTTCATCATTGTACAGTCTTAGCCTGGTCTCCTATAGCATGGTACAGCGATTAGTAATTTTTTTTTTTAATAATGACTCAGAGGCACTGGAGATCCATAACTGTCTTCTGAATTATCACAGAAAGAAAAAAAAAAAGACTTAGAAGAGAGTTTAATGTTAAGTGTACTTAAAAAATCATATTCTAGTTCTTTTAAATTGGTTATCCAACTATGATAATATAGTAGAGCTCAGATAACTAGAAAAGGCAACTGACCAGACACCCCATTCCTGCCTGGTGCATTAACAGGCATTTTACTGCATACATCTTTGTATGGTTTGCAAACTAATTCAACCCATTTCACACAGCATTAATTATTTTTATTAAGTTTGCACCTGGCTGAAACCGTTGTTCATTATCCCACAATTATTGTTATTATTTTCTGATGTTTTGATGGTTTCCCTCATCTAAAAGTGTTTAGACTTTAGTTACATGAAAGTTTGTGAACATCTCTGCCCATTCTAATGATATTTACAGTGAGGTTCCCCATGGCCAGGTATCCAAGACTATTCCTTAGTTTGTCCTCCAGCTCTGTTCTTGACCTTGGGAAAAGAGAGACCTTGTGTCTCACTGGAATATGTGCCAAGCTCCAGGCCAGAAACTGTTTGTGGGCTGGTCATCAATAGAGGGGATTCCTCAAGGTTCTTATTAATGCTGTGCAAACAAGGGTCTCGTCATTTCAGTAACTATTTGTACATTTATAAAAGCAATACAGTCATGGGAAAAACCAACAAGCACAGCTTGGTAGAATAACCTGCCATGAAATATCATTGGCTTTATAATAATTTACTACAACTGTTCTTTTTATTCACACTGGATAGGAAATGCTTCCATCTAACACATGGAATACGAATATGTACAACACAATGTTGGGTTTTATTATTTAAAAAAACTTCACAAAGACAACAACATGGGGGGTTTAAAAATAATTTTGTGCAGTTTCCTGATCACAATCATATGTCTGCTGCTTTTTACAGGGAATGATACAAGCACTGATAGATTTTATAAACCAGTTAAAGATTTTTCCTGCCTGTAATGGCCTACTCTTAAAATATTGCCTTGTTTACACAGTTTAGGTGTTTTTCCTTCTCAAATGTAATTCTAAATGACTACAGATGACGCAATGAGTCAGTTTTAAGGACAAACCTTGCTAATCCTCTTCAAAATCATCATATATTTGCAGTTCCCTATTTCATCAAAAAGTTCACGAAACATCTCAGAAACTGCACAGGGCTGATTGATGTGCTGTTGAGATCCCAAATGTTGCATTCGCACCCGATTTTTTTTCACAATGTCAGCATCTCAGCTTGCATTTTCTTAAGGCCGCCGTGAGTCATGCGGCAGTGGTGTGGGGTGGACTGTTTTGTACTGCCAGCAGCCAAAACAGTTGTCATGGGCTCAACATCCCTGCACTGTGAGCCGGAGGTGGGGGGACCCATTCTTCTATGGAATGGTTTTCTGGAGTCCAGCAATGTCCCTGCAAGTGGCTGAGACATTCTGGCCTTGACTTCATGAAGGACTAAAGAAGAAGCCTAGTATCTAAAAACAGACAATACAGGCCAGGTTGAGCGTTGGGGGAGGGAGGTTGCTTTCATAAGTCCTGGACACCATTTCTGATTTTAGTTCTATGAGAAGGCTCGGGGATTCTCTGGGAGTGGCAGACTGGGAGAAGGGCTGGATCTGAGGTCCACTTGGAGAAGTGTCTGTTTGGCATTGACACTGAACATTTAGTGTCTATAGTCTAGGCACTGAACCTAGATCTATTTTCCCCTGACTGTACCTTTTTTGCCTAAGGGTTTCCCTATTTTCCCATGTTTGATTTTGTTTTTTAAACAGGGTTGACTAATAGAGTTTCTCTCTCTCTCTCTCTCTCTCTCTCTCTCTCTCTCTCTCTCTCTCTCTCTCTCAGTTCTAACAGGTGAGTGGAGGTTGTTTGGAGTTGTAATTTGAGGGCTGTGGAAGAAGTCATTGGGCTGCATGGGAAAGAGTGCTGTGATTGATTAGCATTGTCATGGCTAGAAGAATCGGTGTTTATGGAATGCATGCCAGGTCTTTATGTCTCTGTTCTAAGTAAAGTGAAACAGTGAGTCTGGCTTGATGGGTTCTTGGAGGATCTTTGGAGACAAGAGCCCAAAGCACTAGTTTATATTTATATTCTACTTTGTTCCTGGAAAGATTTAAGGAGCTTGGGAGAGGAATTTTAAGAACTGTGGAAAGTTGGAGGAGGAGATAATTTTGAACAGGTTGGTGTAGGAGGCCTTTAACAATGGCCCTGTTTTCACCATCGGGTGATGAGATCCAATGTTTAGAAAGTGTTTACAGGGCTTTTGCTCACAACAGATTTAGAATGACTTGGAGCAATGGAGTGAGCCCCAGGCATGGTGGAAATTTCAGGCATTTCTGGTGTATTTCCTCTGGGTCAATAGCTGATAACAAATTGTGAGCTTGTTGAAAACCCAAGGAGAAATCTATTTGCATCCACATACATGCCTTTTTGGGGTTAATCAAAGAACTAGGTGATAGTTTTCTTATTATATCATGGCCATTGTCTCGAAGTTTATCTAGAAGTCTCTGGTACATAACTTTCCCAAGAAAGAAGAATAAAATCCGTGAAATTGTGTGGTAGGTGCTAGTGGTGCCATTTTGGGAAGATCAACTCACATTTATCTCTGGAAAATGGCATCAATCACATCTTCATATCTCAAGTGATTTAAACCAAGGCCAATCTATATTTTTAACATGCATCACTAATAGGTTGCTCATTGACTATGTATTGTCTATGATTTAGGGGACAATGTAGGTCAAAGCCAGCCATGCCCAGCTGCTGATGGCTGTGGGTTTTAGAAACTGTCTGATGCTCCTATCAGTGTGCCCCTTATCAGCACACACCGGACTCACTTACACAGCAACATGGCAACATACCTTTTCCCATCAGTGAACACCTGCTCTCTTCCTCACTTGGAAACTGGGAGAATTTGAAAGGAAAATATGGTGTGTTTTTACTCCTCTGAAAATCCCAGTAAGACATACTTTTGGATAGCTGTCTGATGTTGAGTTTCTTGCCACAGTGGCGACTCCAAACTTCCCCTACATGAGTAGGCAAAGGGTTTCCACCTTCCTGGGTGGTGCACAGGGGTGAGGATCCCTTGGTTCCTGGGCCAAGGCTCCAAGGTTAAATGATGGAGTTGGAGTGAAGGCGAAAAAGCAGCATTTAGAAACTCAGCAATGTTATTTCTTATCCGACTCCGCATCTCACCCTCAGAGAAATGATTTCTTATTGGTCTCCATGAGACACAATCCCATTTGGAGCATCTCAGCAGTTTCACTGCCTCTGCAACCTTCTAGAGGTGACGGCTGGCTGGCTATAATTGTGACTGCAGTTGCCTTGTCATTTGTTTTCAGGCATTTCAACATTTCGATTTCTTGCCGCCGATGACAATTGCCGGCACATCGGCATTATAAACCAGTTTTTAAAATGTGTGAACGTTAGTGGGCTTTGTCACCACCCATTTCCAAAGCAGAAGCCTCCTTTAACTGGAGAGACACGTTCTAACATCGCAGAGGAGCCTCCTCCCTAAAGTTTCTGAGAGAGCCCAGAGCATGAACTTTGGGTTTAGACCGAAGGCCTAGGAGGAGGCCGGGAGGGGGGTGGCGCCCTGTTGGGAGGTGGAGCCTGAGGGGGCGGGGGAAGGGTGGAAGGTGGGGATGGAATTGGAGGAGTGGGAGCACTGGGGGGTGGGGGAGGGCAATGGGGAGCAGGAGGTGGGGGGGTGTAGATGGGGGCAGGAGGCGGCGAGTTGGTGTGGTATGCGTTGTTGAGGGGGTACTTGGCGGGCTGGTTGTTCTTGACTCTGGTAAAGTTGATACAGCGTCCCTGGAAGAGAGCAGAGAGAAGGAGGTGTGAGCTGAAGCTAGGATCTTCCAACAGGTCAGGTGGGAGGTGTGGTGGGCAGCCTGAGAGAAATATGTACAAAGCAGACCGGTGTCTACGACAACACTCCACTGGCATACAGCAAGCCTCCTGTTTCCTTTTCCCAAGCTTGCAAATTACTTGTTAAAGTGCATTTTCCCCGCAGTTTGTCTCTCTAGGAGGAGGAAAAGAAGGGGCCGGACCTTAACTGATGCATAAGGTCAAGCCACGTGCAGAGGTCACCGATTTTAATCTCAACAGCCTTGTCAGCCAGGTATTATTATTATCAATTTGCATTTCACAGGTGAGGAAACTTCGTCTCAGAAAAGTTGTCACTTTCCCAAGGCCACACAGCTAGGAAGAGGTCGGGTCGGTGGAACTTGAGGAACAGTTACCTGTAGGATAGTTACCTGAAGGGTATACAGGCGTGTGACCTGAGACTGGGCTTGGGACGAGTCACTGCAGGGACACAATGCATGCTGACGGGCGATGTGGGGCAGAGCAAACCTTTGCTCACAGGTGCCCATGTCTGCTCATCCATCCAGTCGTTAAATCCCTTTTCCTCCACACAGCTTTTCAGATGACTCCAGCCTCCATTCAACTTAGCTCCGCCCCTTGCCCCCAAATTCTTCTCTATTATAATCAAGGCCACACTCCGAAGCCTGCATGCTAAAATTGTTTGATCTGTAAGTGCCTTGCCTCCCTGACCAGATGAGAAACTTCTGAAGGGAGTGGCCTTGTTTTATACTTTGCTGCTACACGATTGGTTTAGGAATTACAATGCCGTATTTAGATGCCAGCACCCCATCTTCTCTGAGCTTCCATTTCATGAGATGAAATCAGGGCCTGACTTTGTTAGGTTCAGATTGGGGTCCACTAACGGCAGAAATAAATGACCATCTTCTCCCTGCAGTGCCCAGAACTCCCAGAGAAAGCTCAGGCTGAAGTTGATGTTGTAACCCAGTACTGTAAATTCCCAGTGGGGCATGCAGCGTCTTTTACAGGTTTATAAACCTAAGCCTTGGTTACAGTTTATTTATGATTCTGGATAAAGCTCTTTCCTTCAAGACGTTAAAGCCCTAATGGTTACCATCTGTGATAAATTCCTGTACTGGACAAGTCAGAGTTGGGATTTACTGTGCTATGCATTCTGCCCTTCGTTCCTAGACACGCTAAGTCAGACCCAGAGACGAGAGATTCATTTTCTTGGTGAAATTCCAGTCCTGGGGAAGGAGCTGCTGGTGCTTGGGGTCAGGTCCCTGTGTGGCTTCTCCCTCCCTCTAGGGATCAGCAATGGTGGGTGGGCTGGGGAAGAGAGGAGGCCCACTAATCCAGAGGCAGGGATGGGGGTAGGAGAGAAAGACCTCCCTAGTAAGCCCCTGCAGCTGCCATCATGGCCTCTTGGCTCTAGCTGCAGGACACTAGGAGGGGCTGAGATGGGGAGGGCAAGAAGCCCCTCCCCGTGGGCCCCAGGATTGCACTCACTGTCTCCTGCTCAGGAGGACTGGACTGTGGTTCCTTAGAGCTCCTAGTCCGTTAGAGCTGTCAGAACAACAGCCCAGAGCACTCCTTAAGCAGCCAGAGGGAGGGGTAAGCTCACCTCTCTGCCGTGTCCTGCTGCATGACACCCCTCTGTGAGACATGGTGGGGAAAACAGTACCACCTGCCACTGACAGTCATTACGAGATTAACCTAATCAATGCTGGTGATGCCTGGCACATGGTGTTTGGAAAACGAAGTTGAGTCTTAGATGGGGAAATACAGACACAATAGTGACCTATGGACTGTGGAAAGGCAAGCTGGATGTAGTAACAGGTTTGTTGACTTCTAGTTTACTGCCTTCTAACTGCGCTGCAGGCGAGAGCCTCTGCATTCCACACCTGGCCTCTATGACAAAACTGGCAGATGGGGCCAAAATGTAGCGTTGGACATGTGACTAGAGCAGCCCCCAGAGCCCGCCCTCTTCTATCATCTCATTGCTATGTAACTCCTGTAATTTATTCATATAGGACCTCCCACAGTGCTTTGCACACCCAGTTGACTGATGAAGCATTTACGCATACTGACCATCCTGAACAAAAGGTGCAGATTCTGCATAAACAAATCCCTGGGGCCAGTTACAGTAAGAGCAGTTAGGGCTTCAGGGAGGGGTGTGGCTACAATTAAGTCCTTAGAACCTGGAGCCCGAGGAGCCAATACAAACACTGTAACACTTAGACCATATAATTGGCCTGAAGCTCAGTTTACACGACATCATTTTTTTGCTTGCGAGAGGATAATAGAAAGGCCAGATGTTCTCAGTGTCGTGTGTGCCAGCAAATCTGCACCAGTGTTTGCTTAAAGTGTTGCTAGGACAATTGGAGCACTCAGTTCCTGCACTGGTCTGTGTAACCCAGTTTAATTCTCTGCAGAGAGAATTAAACTGTGTTTGGGTGGTTTGATTTAGATCTAAGATTGAGCTTTGATCTCAGTTTACCTCAGGGCTGCTCACTGACCAAGAATGAATGGCCATTATTTTCACACATTAGCAACAAAATGCTCTGGATAAATTTCAAGGAGAAAATGCAACAATATCTTCTGCTAAGTGGCAGCTTGGCAGGATGCTAGGTGGCATCCCTCCTAGGCTGGGAAATGCCACTTTTATCTGACGGGATCTCATGGTGTTGGGAGGATTGCTGGAAATGTCCGGCATGTCGCCTTCTTTATTATTAAAACCCTCTGAGCTAAGTGTTATTAGCTTCACTGTATAGAAAAAGAGGTGGAGAGCTTAGCTTTATGTAAATAATGTGCCCAAGAGTGCACAGTGAGGGACTGATAAAAGTTGCATTAAACCAGTTTTGCTTGCTGTGGGCACTGCTCCTCTTTTCATTGTATTATCCTAAAGATAGACTGAAAGCACAAATAACCTCCTGAAGCCCTTGTAGATGGTATCACACAAAGTAGCCCTTGGCCACCATCCATCTGTTATTGATCTAGCTATGTAGCGATCTTTCCAGAATACAAGTCTGGCCAATTCACTGCCCAGCTCAAGATCCTTCAATGGCTCTCCATCATCTTGAGAATAAAATCCAAACCTCTCTCATAGCATTTCAGCCCTTTTGTGATCTAGTCCTGATCTCCATCTTTTTTTTTTTCCACCCTTGTCAGTGATTTATTTTTTTAAAAGGGGGACGGTCATGACTTACATCTTTCAATTAATTTCTTGCTCTTTTATTGCAGGATGTCCAGGCTGGTCCATCTCAAGCCCTCCACAAATATTTGTTCCATGAAAAGGTAATACTATGCCACCTGGTACTCTTGTCAGTATGAACATCTCTCCTGAACTGGTGGGTGAGCATCTCTGAGGCAGCATCTGGGTGTTCTTCTTGAGATCTTTAAAGTAACACTAGGTTCAAGTTCAAGTTGTCACTCAACAAATACTGCTCATAACCCTGAGGGTTTCTGAGGTGGAGTGAGCCTTTGTTGAAAGCTCAAATTTCCCTGCAAGTTTAGGTTCTCAGAGGATGAAAGGTCCATGAGCTCATGGGTGGCATCTAGGTCTCCCTGGTCACTCTCTCATGTCTCTGGACATCTAGGCTCTTGGGGGAAGGTTGGCAAGCATCCTATGTGCTCCCCTTGATTTCCACCATACTAATCATGCTAACATGTTGCCTTCACAAATAGTTACTTTTAATTGATTTATCAAAGAAAATTGTCCCTCAACAAAACCCTTTACTTAAATTGGAGGTGACACACTCTGAAACAATCATAGCATAGTGGACCAGGTTCTGGCTTTTTCCCAGTTTTGAACTGCAGACACGGATGGTCCAAGGAGAACAGAGACAGGAAGCAGGAGGTGTGGGCCATGCCTGGGAGGCAGTGCTGCCTCTTGCTGGCCCCTCAGGCACTCACTGTGAAGTCACTTTCTCTCTATGGACCTTGGCTGCTTCTTCTGTAAAACAGAGCTGTGCTAGCTAGATGACACCAAGGGTCTTTCAGCCCTAATGTTTTATGATTAAATCAACATTCCAGTTCTTTTAGAGCCCTTTACTGGAATATTTTAATCTGAATTCTTTTGGGGGCAGTTGGCACATTTTTTTATACTACTTAGTTTGGCTAACACTTTGTATTGCATGTTTTCCAGTTGATTATCTACACTAATAAAAAAGTAAGATGCAAATTCACTATACCCTCATGATGCCCACCAGCCAATTAGGAGTGAGTATGCAAATCAACTCAACAAAGATGGTGGGTTAATTTGCACATGCAGGTGCTGAGCTTGCAATGACATAGGTGTTCTGCACTGCCCCAGCCACTCTGGGCCTCTGGGCAGCGTGGGAAGGCGGAAAGGTGGCTCTGGGCTGGAGCAAAAAGATGGCTCTGGATAGAGTGAAGTGGTGCCCACAGCCATGGGAAGGAAGGCCCATTCTTGCACGAATATTTGTGCATCGGGCCTCTAGTCAGATTTATAAAATATTAATAAATTGAATTTCAGAATTAGACTCTTCATCATCTACTCTTTTGTTACCATGGTAAAGACTCAATCTTGGCCCTGGATGGTGAGGCTCAGTTGGTTGAGCATTGTCCCAGACATGGAGAGATCACTGGTTCAGTTCCCACCCAGGGCGCATGTCTGGGTTGCAGGCTTGCTCCCCAGTAGGGTGCATGTAAGAGGCAGCGATGAATGTTTCTCTCTCATTGATGTTTCTCTCTCTCTCCCTCTTTCTCTAAAATCAATAAAAACATATTAAAAAAAAAGACTCAAGGTTGACTGTGAGTTCTGAATTTGAATTTGCAGATGAAGGAGAATGTGAGAAGAACTGTGGGCTGATTGTGTGCAAGTGACTTGCCAGTAGTGATCTCATGTGTGCTGAGTGTTATAAAACATTTATTTAGGTATCAGGCACGGTCAGTGCAGAGGGAGCTGGCCTTTGGAGATCATTAAAAATATGCCACGCTCCCACAGATTAAACAAAATAGTTCCCTATGAACAGAGGTCACTTAAGGAAATTGGGTTTCACAGGAAGAATACGAAAATAATCAGATGGAAAAAGTATAACATGTATGCCAAGTTTCTTCTGACAAATACCTTTTCTCTCTGGCCTAGTTCATTAATTATCTTGTTGGGAGGACTGTAGGTATTTCTCAAGTTACA
The DNA here is from genome assembly GCA_027563665.1 of Antrozous pallidus. Lineage (NCBI taxonomy): Eukaryota > Metazoa > Chordata > Mammalia > Chiroptera > Vespertilionidae > Antrozous > Antrozous pallidus. Next base: position 29,832,991 of record CM050523.1, read on the forward strand.
AATGGATTGGGTTTCTAAAATTTGTTTTAAGTCATTTGTTTAGAATTAGGAGCATAATTTCTAACTTAAGTCACTCTTGTAAATGGAGATCGGTTCTCAGGCTATAGCACAAAAAGCTCATTGGCCTATTGAAGGCAATTGATGTAATCCTGCTGAAGTCGGTGCTCTACTGATACATAAGACAGAGGAGCAGTGAATGGATGCAGGGCTGGATTGGTGACTTCACAGTGTTTTCTATCCCACAATTCTCTTCATTTGTTAAGTCCTTTGTACATTCATCCTTTTTTTAAAAAAAATATATTTTATTGATTTTTTACAGAGAGGAAGGAAGAGGGATAGAAAGTCAGAAACATCGATGAGAGAGAAACATTGATCAGCTGCCTCTTGCACACTCCCTACCAGGATTGTGCCCACAGCCAAGGTACATGCCCTTGACCGGAATCGAACCTGGGACCTTCTAGTCTGCAGGCTGACGCTCTATCCACTGAGCCAGACCGGTTTCGGCTGTGCATTCATTCTTTTGACAAAGGTTTTTGACTTCTCACTATGTCTGGACAGTGTTAAGCAACCAAAAGCAGCCTCTGTCCTCATGAAGAACCCTGTCCACAGGTGGAGAGAGACAGCAGCCGAGTGATCCCACAAGCAATCATATTTGTGCTCTGTGGCACTGGCCTTCTTGGTCATAGTCCACTGAAACAGAGGTGGACATCTACTCTGAGCTAGGCCAATCAGATTCTCTCTTCTTTAGTTAATAGGCAATCAGTCACATATGGTTGATCCCTTGCATAGAGGGAGTGGGAACTTGGGGGTTGCCCTCTTCTGCCACATTCAGGGAGAAGCAGAGTTTTGATTTTATCTCTTAAAAATTCTTCACACTCATGCATTCCTTCCCACTCTCACTATTGCTCATCCTATCTAATAAAAGAGTAATTTGCAGATTGATCATCACACCAACACACAAGATGGCTCCCCCCCCCCCCCCAATGTGCTCAAAGATCCTGCTCCCATGTGGAAACAAGATGGCCACCACAAGATGGCTAGCAGGGGAGGGCCATTGGGAGGTTCCAGGCCTGCAAGGGAGGGCAGTTGTGAGTGATCAGGCCAGCAGGGAGGGCAGTTGGGGACAATCAAGCCTGCAGGGGAGGGCAGTTAGGGGTGACCAGGCCAGCAGAGGAGGGAAGATGGGGGCAAATAGGCTGGCAGGGGAGCAGTTAGACATCGGTTAGGCTGGCAGGATAGTGGTTAGGGGGTGATCAGGCTGGCAGGCAGAAGCGGTTATGGGCAATCAAGGAGGCAGACAGGTGAGCAGTTTGGAGCCAGCAGTCCTGGATTGTGAGAATGATGTCTGACTGCCCTCGAGGGGTCCCAGATTGGAGAGGGTGCAGGCTGGGCTGAGGGACATCCCCCCACCTCCCGTGCACAAATTTCATGCACCTGGCCTCTAGTCTCCTATAATGGCCCATTAAGTAAACCAGTCTTCCTGACGTCAGCCTTTCTCTTTTCCAGTGATATTTTGGTTTCCACATGCAATTTATATACACACACATATACAAATAAAAGTGTTTATGCACATACATACACATATATGTATGCACATGTATATATACAAGATGTATATATGCCTATACACATAAAATCTTATATATTTACACATATAAATATGTACACACACATAGACAACATTCTATATTGTCTTCCTGCTTAAACTCTTCAGTGCCTCTCCACCTTCAAAGGGAAAATATCCAAGTTCTTGAGCAGGAACTGGGCCCTGGTCCTAACCCACTTTGCCTTCCTTTCTGCCATCCCACCCCTTTCTTTCCTTTCCTACACTCCAGGTTTGGCCCATCATTTGAAATGAAGCCACTATACTCTGGCTTTTCATTTAATAGCTTTCATTCATAGGCCCAATGCTATCACAGGACAAAGTGGCACAGAGAAGCTGTCTTGCTTTTTCCTCTTTCTCAAAGCCTGAGCTGGGGGCAAAGAGAAGGGTGTGTTGTGAGTGGTGAGGCCAGGATCCTTCTGGGTTCCCCTCTCTCTACCTTGAACTTGCACTGTCTATAAATTTCATATAATAGACTGCCTTTTATGTGCTGCTCATGGAAAAGGAGCCAAGGTCAATTCTTTCAGTTGATTCATTTTGCTGACACACACGCTGGCATGCTCCGCTTAATAACTTCTTCAGATGCCAAACTGAGCGTTAGATGAAAGTGCGAAGGAAATATTTGGAAACAAGAGGAAACAAGAAAAATGTAAGGGGAGAAATAAAAATGGTACATCTTTAGTGGGACATGTGCAAATATAGGGTTTGTTAAGGATTACTACTGAGATAAGGCTTATTTAATAATAACATTCACCATTTTTTTTTCATCTGATTACAAAGTTTTACACTTTCTTTGAGGGAAATTTGTAAAATACACAAAAGAAGGAAGAAAAAAGATTAGAGTTTTGTTTTAAATTATAATACTCAGAGAGCTGTAGTTTGTGTTTATTCTTGCAGATCTCACTTTTTTATACACACACACACACACACACACACACACGCACACAGAGTGGTGCATATATTTACAAAAATGGAACTGTCCTATAAAGTTTTTTTTAAATAACATGCTGTGACCATTTCTCCCTTGACATTTTCTTTTCTTTTAGTTTATTTTTTTATTTCTTTTTTAAATCTTTATTGTTCAGTTTATTAATTACATTATTCCCCCTTTTTTATTCCCCTAGAGCTCCCCTCCACCCTGTACCCATCCCACCCTCTCACCATCACCTCTCCCTCCCCACTGTCCTCTCCCATTGTTGCAAGATTTTTGTCCAATCTCTTGCTGTACTTCCCACACCCCTTTTCTCCCCAAGAATTGTCAGGGATTGTCCATAATTCTGTTATATTCACCAGTTTATCCTGTTCATCAGACTATCAATTCACTTGATCTTTATATTCATTTGTTGATAGATGTGTATTTGTTGTTCATAATTTATATTTTTACCTTTTTCTTCTTCCTCTTCTTAAAGAATATCTTTCAGCATTTCATTTAATATTGGTTTGGTGGTGATGAACTCCTTTAGCTTTTTCTTATGTGTGAAGCACTTTATCTGACCTTCAATTCTGAATGATAGCTTTGCTGGATAGAGTAATTTTGGTTGTAGATTCTTGCTATTCATTATTTTGAATATTTCTTGCCACTTGCATCTGGCCTGCATCGTTTCTGTTGAGAAATCCGCTGACAATCGTATGGGTGCTCCTCTATAAGTAACCAACTGTTTTTCTCTTGCTACTTTTAATATTCTCTCTTTATCTTTTGCTCTTGGCATTTTAATTATGGTGTGTCTTGGTGTGGTCCTCTTTAGATTCCTATATTTTGGGGTTCTGTGTACTTTGTGGGCTTTTAAGTCAGTTTCTTTCACCAGGTGGGGGAAGTTTTCAGTCACTATTTCTTCAAGCAGGTTTTCATTACCTTGCTCTCTCTCTTTTTCTGGCACCCCCATAATTCGGATGTTGGCATGCTTGAGGTTGTCCCAGAGGCCCCTTACACTATCTTCAATTATCTGGATTCTTTTTGTTTCTTGCTTTTCCAGCCAAGTGGATTTTGCTTCTTTGTATTTCAAATCTTTGACTTGGTTCTTGTGACCCTCTGGACTGCTTTTAGGATTTTGTGTAATATTTTTTATTTCAGTCAGTGTATGCTTGATTTCTAGTTGGTCCTTTTTCATATCCTCAGAGGTCTTGTTCATTTCCTTGTAGGTCTCATTCATTTCCTTGTAGGTCTCATTCATTTCCTGGTTGGTCTTGTTTATTTCCTCGTTGGTCTGGTTTATTTCCTTGTAGTTCTCATTAAGTTCATAGCCTTTTCTAAGAGCCTCTTTAAAAGCCTTATAACTGTGGTTTTGAACTCTATGTCTAGTTGTCTTTTTTCCTCCATTTCTTTCACACCTGATTTCTTTCCATATCTCTGCATGGTGGCTGTTTTATGTGGTAGATGTCCTCTAAGGGTCAGTGGCACAGCCTCCCCAGTTATTTGAGATGGGTACTCTTACTGCAATCCTTTATGGGTTGTACAGTATTTTTGAATTTAAGCCCAGCTTGTTGTTATTAGCCTTAGGAGGGTTTGACCTCCAGGCCAATTGGCTGTAAAGGGAGACTGTGTTCAGGTTGGATGGGCAGAGTCTCTGAGCTGAGCAGCCAGCGTCAGCCTCAGCTAGGTTCTATGCGGGGTTCGCGTGCGCAGGGCTCTGTTGGATTGGAATGGTTGCAGGCACCTCCAAGAGAAAGCTGCTAGTCTCTTCCCCTTGTCAGACAACTCTGCCTCTCCCCAAATGAGTTTGCACACCCAAAGTCTCGCCCAGGGTTGTAAAAATAAAGCAGTCCGGTGGTCTCTGGGACCAAGGGGCAAGTCGCCAGGAGCAAGTTACGTGTCTGTGCTGTCGCACACTATATGCACGCAAATTGCTGTTCCAAGCAACCTGGATTCTTCTCAGACTAGGAGACCTCTACCTCACCCGGCTTCCAGGGTGCGTACCCCGGACCTCGGACCTCGCCTGGCTCTGGGGAATCTGTGCAATGGAACGTCTCCGCCCTCCCTGTTGGAGAAATCCAGCCGGGATTGCTGCTGCCAGCCCTACAGACCGTGTGCGCGCGGCACGGCTTCTAACCTCTGATTTTGCGTGTATCTTCAAGGCTGCGCTCTGCCGCTCTTCTGAGTCTCAGTGTCCCACCTTTACTTTTATTTATGGAGTTTTCACTAGCCTGCTTTCTGGTGATTCTGGATGATGTTTGTTTTGTTGTTATGTTGTAGTTTTTGAATTGTTGTACGGGACAGCACAATAGGTGTTTACCTATACTGCCATCTTGGTTGCATCTCTAGAATCAATTGTTAACCATGACTTAGAATTTTTGCATACAATTTCATATGGGAGAGTGACCATTTTTTCTTTTGTTGTTTACTCTTTTGTCATCAAGGTTAAGTTAACTTCATAAGATAAATTGGGAAGATTTTCATTTTTTATGTGCTCTATATTTCTGAAATAGCATGAAATAATTCTGAGAAAATAATTTTGAGAGAAAATTCTCTCAAAAGCTTTCTGAAGATGCTGTTTTTCTAGAGTGCAGATGTTTGATAATTTAAAATGTTTTGTACCACAGATTTCGTACCTTTACTTGAATCCATTTATAAATTTATCCTTTGTTAGAAAATCATTCATTTCATCAAGATTTTGAAAAGCATTCTTACAGATGTATACTTCATACACAGAAAATTCTTACAGTGAAATCTACTTGTTCCAATATCTCTTATATTATTAATGTTAGAATAGTATTATTATTATACATATTTATAGGTTATGACTCTTTTTTGAATTTCAAAAATTTGTAAATAAAATTGGCATCGCCAAAGCAAATTTTGCTTTGTTTCAATTAATTTTTTAAAAATATTTTCTTTAAAAAATTATTATTTTTTAAATATATTTTATTGATTTTTTTTTTATAGGGAGGAAGGAAGAGGGATAGAGAGTTAGAAACATTAATCAGCTGCCTCCTGCATACCTCCTATTGGGTATATGCTCTTGACCAGAATTGAACCTGGGACCCTTCAGCCCGCAGGCCGAAGCTCTATCCACTGATAGAACTAAATCGGTTAGGGCTTTAATATTTTCTTTAAAAAATATTTTTTACTGATTTTAGAGAGGAAGGGAGAGGGTGAGAGTGATAGAAACATTAGTGAGAGAGAATCATTGATTGGCTGTCCCCTGCACACCCCACACTGGGGATCAAACCCGCAACCGGGGCATATGCCCTTGACCAGAATCGAACCTGGGATCCTTCAGTCTGCAGGCTGATGCTCAATCCACTGAGCCAAACTGGCAAGGGCATAAATTTATTCTGATATTATTAGAGTTCTTGTTTCTGTTTTTTGTAGCTTGTTTTAGATTCTTTTCTAAGTTTTAACTAAATGCTTATGTAGCTTATTTCTTTTTATTTTTTCTTATTTAATAATAAAATTTAATTCTATGATTTTTCCAAACCCCATAAGTTTTTATTGTGGCATTCCAATTAGCACTTTTCCAGAATCCCGGTAATTGTAGTTTTAATTTTTCTTCAACTGAACAGTAATTTATGAGCATGTTTTAAAATTCTTAAGTGCTTTTATTAAAAAAAAAATTAATCCCTTTTTGCTAAATTCCAGATTTTTGAATATATGTGTGGTGGGAAAATGTGGTCTGTAAAAACTGTCTTTTATTTTTTTCTTCAGGTTTTCTTTGTTGCCTAAGTTATAGTAAATTTTTACAAATTTAAAAAATAATATAAAATTTTCTATTTAATGGATGCACTGTTATTACCCACTAATTATTTATAGTAGATTAGTTAAAGCCTCTTTCTATATATTTATTTTTTTCAACTGCTTGATCTATTGAGTCTAAGAGTGGTATGGGTTTCCACCCTTATTCAAATAATGATATTTTCTCAAATATTTCAAATAATGATATTTACTCAAATTTGACTTTGCTGCTTTGGTAATCGGGCCACCCAAGAGCAGCTGGGAGGGAGGCCTTTCTCAGCAGTCTGGGCAGAGAGGATCTCTTCGGTTCCAAACAATTCTCTCTCCCTGCCTGGCGGTAGTTGGTCTGAAAGGTGGCTGCATCCATTCCTTCCCTCCCACATGCATGGGCCTCCCTCAGGGTCAGGAGCAGACTGTGATAGGTTTGAGTAATAGAATAGGATGGAAGTGATGGTGTGTCTGATAAGAGTCCTGGAAGTTTCTGCTCCCTGTTTTTGGTGCCCGGAGCCCATGGGAAAAGTCTAGGCCACTTCACTGTGGGGAGAGGCCATGCCGAGGCGAATGAGGACACCCAGCAGCTTGGATGACAAAGCCCTCTTGGACGACCCATCCCATCAACCTTGGGATGACTCCAACTCTAGCCACTATCTGACTGCAACTGCACGAGAGAATCACACAGCCAAGCAGGTCAACCCACAGAACTGGGAGAGAAAGCAGTAAATTGTTCTTCTAAGCCACTATATTGATACAGAACAATACTGAAACAGACAGGCTTTTTACTGATTTGCCTGGTGCTTCCTCTCTCCTTACTACCATTTAAATCTAACTCAGTAAGGCTATTCAGTTAGCCCTCCACATCAGTGAGCCCCACATCTGCAGATTCAAAAACAGCGGACTGAAATATTAGAAAAAAAAGTTATGTTGTGGTTGACGTGTACTGTGTAGGTAGGCCCGTGATGGTTGTGTCTGTACTAAATATGTATAGACCCATTTTGTCCTGATTCCCAATACAATACAGTATAACAATTATTTATATAGCATTTCCACTGTATTGAGTATTACAAGTACTTTAGAGATGATTTTTAAAGTATACAGGAGGGTGTGTGTAGGCTATATGCAAATAGAATACCATCCTATCTAATAAAAGAGTAATATTCAAACTGACTGTCACTCCAATACACAAGATGACAGCCCCCATGTGGTCAAAGATGGTGGTCCCCATGTGGACACAAGATGGCCACCACAAGATGGCTGACAGGGGAGGGCAGTTGTGGGCAATCAGAGCAGCAGGGGAGGAAAGTTGGGAGGGACCAGGCCTTCAAGGGAGAGCAGCTGGGGGCAATCAAACCTGCAGGGGAGGCAGTTAGGGGTGACTAGGCTGGCAGGGGAGGACAGCTGGGTGGGGGGGGGCCCAGGCCTGTAGGAGAGAGCAGTTGGGAGGGGACCAAGCCTTCAAAGGAAGGCACTTGGGGGGAACCAGGTCTGCAGGAGAGGGCAGTTAGGGGTGACCAGGCCTGCAGGGGAGGGTAATTGGGGATAACTAGGCCTGGAGGGGAGGACAGTTAAGAGCGATCAGGCCTGTAGGGCAGGGCAGTTGGGGGTGACCAGGCTGGCAAGGGGAGGAAGTTAGGGGTTAACAAGCCAGCAAGGGAGGGCAGTTGGGATGACCAGGCCTGCAGGGGAGGATAGTTAAGGGCAACCAGGCCTGCAGGTGAGGGCAGTTGGGGGTGACTAGGAAAGCAGGGAAGTGCAGTTAGGGGCAATCATGCCAGCAGAGTGGCAGTTAGGCATCTATCAGGCTGGCAGGGGAGTGGTTAGGTGATCAGGCTGGCAGGCAGAAGCGGTTAGAGGCAATCAGGCAGGCAAGTGAGCGGTTGGGAGCCAGCAGTCCTGGATTGTGAGAGGGATCCCAGATTGGTGAGGGTACAGGCTGGGCTGAGGGACGCGCGCCCCCCCCCCCCCCCCCGTGTGCACGAATTTTGTGCACCGGGCCTCTGGTTTTATATAAGGGACTTGAGCATCCTCAGATTTTGGTATCTGCTTGGGGTTTGGGAACTAAGCCCCTACAGACACCTAGGGACAAATGATCAGTAGCTCTATTTGCTGGCTTATCAAGGGCAGTTTGGGAATGTAAGTTGATTTTTGGGGAAAAGTCTTTGTCCTGCTCACCTGATTTGGGAGGTGTGAGAGCTTGGGGCTGGGATGGTGCCTGGATCACAGGAAATAGGACAACATACAAAAAGCCTTCACCTCCTAATTGGTTTCTCTGATTCAATAAGAGGCATGAATGTGAATGCATCCAAGATGCTGCCTTTGTACGCCACATCAAGATCTTTACCTCTAAGGAGTATGAGGAAGGTGCATTTTTATAAGGGGCTCTGGTCCACACTGGACACGGACCAAGAGCAAAGATTTTCCTCCAGGTGCTGCAGTCTGCCACTGCCTCCTGCCTCTTAACTAGTCTCTGAAGTTGGATGCCCATTTTCAATACATCCACAAGGCAGCCGCATGAGCCTAACATCTCAGAATCATGCCACATCCTAGACCCCTTCCCCAGCTTCCTTATGACTAAGATCCCAAATATTGACGTGGTCAATAAGGTCCCACATGATTAGCTTCAACTCCTGCCAACTCCCCTTCCTCCCCACCTGTCAGTGTCACATCTCTTTTCAACTCCATGGTCAACTCTACTTCATGACCTTTGTATGTGTCCTGCCTGGAACATGTTCCCCCCCCCCCCCCACACACACACACTTGCTTGGCTAAATCCTGTTCACATCTCATGTCTTAGCTCAAAGTCAGCTGTTAGAGGGATTTTCCATGCTGGTACCCAATCTCAATGAGGACTACCTGCTAGTTTCTTTCATAGTTTCATGCCTCTTTCCTTATCAAACTTTGTCTTTAACTGTCTGCCACTGTACAGCAAGCTCTTTGTTGCCCACTGTATTCCTTCCCCACTCAGTGCTGGCATACAGAGGGCTGCCACAGTATCCTATATAATAAAAGGCTGATAAGCAAATCAACCAAACAGCAGAAAGACCAGTCACTATGGCATGCACTGACCACCAGGGGGCAGACACTCAATGCAGGAGCTGCTCCTGGTGGTCAGTGCACTCCCACACAGGGGGCACCGCTCAGCCAGAAGCCCTGAGCCAGACTCACTCTGGCAAGTGCAGCGGTGGTGGCAGGAGCCTCTCCTGTGGGGAGCGGGCCTAGGCCATCAGTTGGACATCCACTGAGAGTTCCTGGACTGTGAGAGGGCACAGGCCGGGCTGAGGATCACCCCCCACAAGTGCACAAATTTTGTGCACCGGGCCTCTAGTTTATAAAATAAACTAGGAAGATGGTAAAACATTTGTCAAATTCCACGTTAAGCCCTGCAAACATTATGAACTGTCTCCTGTGGATAAGCTTAAAAGCCCCTCTAATGGGCACGGGTGGTTGTCATGTTACAACTGTAATGGCCAGCAGTAATGCAAGCCCTATGTATGTTATTCTAAAAATCTCCCCACCACCATGTAAAGTAGGTATTACCATCCTTATTACAGATAAAGAATTGGAGGCTCCTAAAGGCTAGGACCATTCTCCAGGGCCACACAAATGGTAAGTGGCAGGGTCAGGATTCAAACCCAGTTTGGTCTGACTTTGAAGCTTTTCCTTCAATGCTGTTGCCTTTGAATGGGGTTCTGCAGGATTCCTCCAGCCTCCAGGTATTAGAGGCTGAGGGGGTTGGTGGAAGCCTGGAGGGGCCTCTCCCAGCTGGGTCCTGGGTTCTGGTCACAGAGATGAACTCTGGAGTGAATTCAGCCGCAGAACCCAAATAAATACTGTAAACCAGAGTACAGAAAGGTGACCTCATGCTTAATAAGAGCAGTCTTTGCCCTTTGTCTGAAGACCTGCAATGGGGGAAGGGGAAGTGCTAGTGGTTTGGCCCATTCCCCTTTCTGGTGCCACAGCCACCAACCCGCTCCCAGTTCACCAAGGAGGAGGATTCTTGAGGCCGAGAGATGTGGCTGGGACGGGGCAGAGGAATGCAGTGGTGAGGCCGTGTGGGGACGCACCCTGATTCTGGACGGCTCACTCTGTTTCTCTGGGAGCTTCTGCTGTGAAGCAGCATAATCATGAATAAGGAAGAAACCCAATGGGAGTTGCAATACTTTTTGCCCTCTTTCTGGCCATCACAATTTCCACCGGGTCCTTCCATGTTTCTACCCTTCTTTCTATGAGGGCAAGGACTTTGTCGTAATACTTGGTCTAAAACAAGTTCAGGAAGAGCATTAGACAATATTTCAATCATTGAGCTTCAGAAAGGGGTTGAAGGGTCATATTGCTGGAGAGGGAGCTGTGGAGTATCAGTCTCTGAGCTCTGTTCTCCTTTCTTAGCTCAATGGTCTCCTCCACCCTATATACTTCTTTGTTTCCTCCCAACCCAAGGTGTTAATGCCCGTGGGGTGAGCTGAGTAGAACTCCAAAACTGCTTTGCCTGAGACATCTTCTTTCCACCCCTACGCCCCAGGTATGTCCAGCCTACTGCTGGGTCTGATATTCTCAACCTTAAGAGTCTTCTGTGGGCATCTAGCAGAGATCCCTCTTAAAATGCCCAACTGTTACCGGGAGGGAAATTCCCTGGGCATTGGCACATGGCAACATGTGGATTTATCAGCACAATTATCTAGCCTTTTGAGGCCAGGGAGAGGGCACTCAGGATTGTTAAGTCTGGGGTGCTGGTGGTCTGTAGAAAGGGACACAGGAAGGCCACATTTTGGTGGGAGTGGGGGAGGCAAAAGGATAAAAGTGTGCAGAGCACTGAAGAGAAAGGATGCGAGCGGCTGGCCGCTGGCCGGTATGTTAGCACATGAGCTCATCCCCCTCGGCTGGGGGAACCACAGAAAAGGGAGGGAAGGCAGCACCACAGATATGTCCATGGGTCTCTGGTGCTTCCCTCCCCAAATGTGAGCAAGGAAGCCCAGAGAGATGGTTTAATCTCCAAGGAGATTTCTTTCATATGCTAGTCACCTGGTATGATGTGGCCTAGTCACAGGGTTGTACTATTTTAGGAATATTTTTGCAAAACGGAGGGGCTTGAGCTTCTCTGCTCTTGTCTGAGGACTGACATGCAGGACTGAGCCAGGATGTCGGACAATCCTTTATGTTCTTGTGAAGAGGGTGCCTGAGCTAAGGGTGGGGCTTGCGAGGCACTTTCTGAAAGCAAGGCCATTTTCCAAAACTTTAAAGTCAGGCATTTACTGGCCTAGGTGGGGATTTGGGGGCAGGAGAGAGAGAGGAACAGGGAGGAAAAAGGTGGTGGAGCTCATGTGAAGAGCTGAAAAGGGGACCCATCACTTTCTTCTTCCCAGGAACACAGCAATTCTAGGAGGAGCTGTAGCCTAAATCAGAGGCCGATTCCTCTCTGGGTCACTTCAACCCATTTTCAAAGTGTATCGACACAATCTTCAGTCAATGAAAACCAACAGTGATTTCAATCCTGCTGCTTTCAAGAAAGTTGTCAGTCATGAAAACATGACCTCTTCTTTAAGCTTCTGATAAATTATCATACACAACCTGGCCAGAGGGCTGATATCTCTGAGAGGAATTAAAATCAAAGTCCCCAAAGTTCATGCCTTGAAAAAGAGGATCCTACTTGTTGTTTTGACTTGCTCATGCCAGAGATAACTTGGAATTTGTATTGATGTGGGTCATCTTTCGAAGGTCACTGACACAGTCGTTGTTTTCTATTCTGTAAATGCTGCTCCAGAAGTGGGGTTCAGGTCATACTGTGTCAGTGGGTGGCAACTGGCCTGGCTTTTGGCAGGACCAGGTGGCGACATGAACATAGTTTATGTACAGAGTTTAAATCTCAAAGGGCACTGGTGGAGGTGTGGTTTTTGTTGACATTCAGTAACCCAATGGTTAACTAAAATTGGGCCTACATCTACATTTGAGATTAAACAAATTATCTGGAATGCAATACTTTTAAGCCATTTCTTCCTTTAGGGACTTCATATTGTTTTTCCTAGGCATGGTCTTGCTTGATTTTCAGATATTATTTCTTTTAACACCTCCATTTGATTACACTGACAGAGCCAACACTCAATGAAAGTTGTTTTTTTTTTTTTTCACTCTAGGCAAACTTTCTAAAAAAAAAAAAAACTGCCTAAAAAATTAAAACTTTTTTGGGGGGTCATTTTGGTCACGATGATGATAATGATGTTTCCTAAGTATTGGCCCTTGTCTGAAATGAGTTTCAATGATGACCTGGGAGTTTGATTCAGCCTGAGTTTGAGTCAGCTAAAGGAGACAATCTTGAGTTATTTTGCTCATGTGGATATGGTAGCTCTCCTTATAGTTCCATTGTGTGAGAAAACTCAGAACCTTCCTTTCTTCAGGTTGGTGAATTAGTAGGAGGGAAAACTTAATGCACCAAAGACAGAAAATAATGGGAAGGGAAAGTGTCGGGGACTTAGAAAGGGAAATCAGGCATATACTGGCTGCAGCGTCACAGACACTATTTGCCTGAGAGTGACAGGAGGTTGCTTGTAACCTCTCCTATGAAAGGAGCTGGCTGAGTAGGGCATGGCGCTGCCTCTGGCCTGTTAGTGTCCAAGTTGTTGCCCGAGTCACTCTTGTCTGTGCAACTTTTCTCCCATTCCTGCAGCCTGAAGCGATCTCCCCTGTGGACCATGGGTCCCATCAGCACAGCCTCTGGGGGTTTCTGAGCTGAGGTGACCGAGGTCTGCTCAGAGCTGCTCTGGGCTGGCAGAGAGACCTTCCTTTCCTTGCTTCTCTGGGACCTCCAGGAACTCCCAAAATGTGGAATATGATATGAAGGGGCTCTTTCTGAAGGCAAATCAGAAATGGATACATTCTTTACATTTATATCTGAAAGTGCCTTAAAAAGTTAAAAAAAGAAGTTGTTTTAGAAGGAGATTATAAAAGTATAATTAATGCAAGATAAACTTTGCGTAGGTTCTGGGCCAGGCATGATTTATAGGCCAGGCATGTCAGTCTCCCACTGCTTCGGAACACAGCTCTTCCTGTGAATGAGGAGAATCCTTTGAAAAGTTTATTTGGATGTATTGGTGCTGGGACCCTGGTCCTGTCCTGCCTTAGTCTACGGAAACCTAGATAAGGATGCCTCCTCCTCCAGCACCGTTCACTCTCCAGCTCCTTCCTCTCCAGCCAGTGATTCTGGGTCATTTCCAACCCCCTCTGTCCTGCTGTTGCTCTGACTGATATAGAGATACTTAGCTTACCAAAAAAGACAGTTTTCTTTTAAATTGCTAGAGTTCATTACTACTGCTACAGAGAATGACTAATTATAATTTTGCAGCAGAGACAATGATGTATTGTCACTCTGGAATTAACACTAGAAAAGCATCATTGTCTGCTTAAGACCATTGTTAGAATACTGAACACTGGCTTTTTGCGCTCTCAATGTTTTTCATTTTTAAGGGTTCAAATCTTGGGCCAGAGAGCCAGAAAACATTATCTCATCATACTTCATCATTGGGTAACACAAAACTGTGAACTAAATGAAGATTGAATTTCATACCAAAGCTCTGAGTTCAAAACCTTGGGGGATCATTAGACAAACAGAATGACAAGAAGAGCAGAGAATGATTTGTAATGATGGCTGATCTTGCCAATGAGCGTCTGGGAGAACTGGGCCACGGAAGTGAAGGTGGTGCTGGGTGCAATGGAAGCAGAGGTGGCCACAACCATGGTGTGATCAGCCACTCACAGCTCCTCACCGGGGCTTTGATGCAATGGGCTGGGACATTCTTCTACCCACCAGGGAGTCCAGCCCAGACATCACAGATCCAGTTCTACAGTCATCCCCTAAAGCTTACATCTGCTTCCTTCTCTCTCTTTTTTTCAATTACCATTTGTTTCATTAAATAAAAGCAATTAAGGGCATTAAGAACTTTATAGAAAAAAAGAGAAAGAACCTCCCTGAGGCTCACCATCCCAACATGAGCACTCTGAACATGTGTTTACTTCCACATTTCACCCTTTCACATCTTAACGGGTCCCCTTTTGGGGGAAGCAACAGAACCAGATTTCTTTTCTTTTTCTAGAGGGGAAAACAGCCCAGGCAAACTTAATGGATGCAATGATAGTCTCTCTTAGAGGCGCTGTCCCATTATTAGAACTGAGACCCCCACAACTCCTTTTACTTTACTTTTAGATCCCTCTTACTCTCACTCACTTTAAAGTTGAATGATGATACAGGAACAAGATGGAGCTTTATCCGGAGAATTGAAAAGAAATAGCCTGTCATATTGATATAAGAGCAAATAAAACCCCCAAACTCTAATATCATATATGTTTTAGGCACATAAAGTTATACAGGTACTTTTTGAAAGGTGTCTTTAAATGGGCCTCAATGCACATGGCTATTCTGGGGGAGAGTGCCCACTGGGTTCCGGTCCTCTGTAATTGGAGGGTCCCTTTATAGCTCCTGGCCAGCAAGTAGCTGCTATAAATGTAGAGTGTGATTTAAAAGCCCCACACTAGTGCAACAAAAACAAAGCATCTTCCTGTATGTTCCCACTTCTCAGTGTAGAAAGCAATATTGCTCAGATGTTTCCATCTCCTCTGTTCCTTAAATGATGTTTGACCTTCATTTTATTACAACGGCTCACATGGGCCATACCAAATAAAATTGCTGTTTGTGTTTGAGGCAATAATCACCTTGAGTCTCCAAACAAATTTTGATACAGGGAAGAGAAATCATTGGAGCACAAGCAGAGGCCTCCAGGGGTCAAAGACTCCATCCTTCAGTTTCATTGTTAATGAGGATCGGCCCCTGGCCAACTCTGCTGGTGAGATGACAATGGATCCTGCCTTTACAATCCACAGAGAGCCAATCACTTATCCTATACATCCTTCCTAAGAAGTACATTCAACTGAAGCTAAGACATGGAATGTGTGCTTTGAGAAGTTGTTTTTAAAGAAATAAAGAAAATACACACACCTGCGGTAAGAG
Source organism: Antrozous pallidus (assembly GCA_027563665.1). Classification (NCBI taxonomy): domain Eukaryota; kingdom Metazoa; phylum Chordata; class Mammalia; order Chiroptera; family Vespertilionidae; genus Antrozous; species Antrozous pallidus. The sequence continues at coordinate 29,848,252 of CM050523.1, forward strand.
CAATTATTAGAATTTATAATTATGTAGTGCAGAGAGGCCTTGTGTGCGATATACACAAGCTATAATTTTCCTCATGTCACAGACCCAGAGGTTTCAAAGCAATGACTTGTTGCTCCATCAACAACATGTGGGAAACTCTCACTGAACTGTCTATTCACCTCCATTAAGCGTTCCTCATCATTCCAGGCATTAGTGGGAATAATGGGGGGTGAGGAAACCTAGTTTCAAAGGATGATATTTGATAGCAACTGTTAGATTTTCTCTGGAAACCCAAGCCCAGCCAGCGTTGTCTAGGGGTCCCTCTGTAGGTCTGTGTGGAGGAGGCGGCAGGAATCATCATGCCTAATATGGCTGGAAAAACATCCACAGAGAGGGAGGTCAGGGCATAGCTCCAAGGAGGCTCGGCAGCCATGAGACTTCTTGGCTTCCTATGTGGCTATTTCTGTTACATATTCTTGCCTGTTCAATAGGTGAAACAATCGACAATGTGAATGTTAACTAAAATAGACCCCAAGTTAGTTGGCTTCCTATTTCTTCTTTTTTAAAAAACATATTTTATTGATTTTTTAGAGAGCGGAAGGGAGAGGGATAGAAAGTCAGAAACATCGACGAGAGAGAGACATCGATCAGCTGCCTCTTGCATGCCCCCTACTGGGGATGTGCCCGCAGCCAAGGTACATGCCCTTGACCGGAATGGAACCCGAGACCCTTCAGTCCGCAGTCCGACGTTCTATCCACTGAGCCAAACCGGTCTCGGCAGTGGTCTTCTATTTCTTTACATCATGGCTCTAGCTCTGAGAATTTAACAAATGGTTTCTCTCCAATAAAAATCTCTTACGATGTATTGGCTTTCAATAGCTTCAAGCCTATTTAAAAACTACACAAAAGCATAGAGATGCTTCTGGAAGGGCTCATCATACAGGGCAGGGAACTCCCAGATGGTGGAGGAGGCTATGGCCAAGTTCAGAGCTGCTGGTCTGGGGCAGCTCCTGCCTCAGATGAACAGGGTACACGGGCACTTTCCACCGCATATGCTAATGACCCTGGCTGGAAAGAGTGCCTGCGGCTTGGGAGGATGGGAGAGAACTGGACATGCTGGGGCAATAGGCTGCATTCAACAAGACAGTGTTTATAATTAAAAGCCACGTCTAGCACTCAAGCAGAGAAAATCAATTCTGGCACACAGGACCCCTGGCCCAGTCACTGTCTGGTGAGGAGCATCTGGGGCTGTCAGACTGTCTGGCCCACACGAGGCAGCTGCGTGACTGCCCAAGGAAAGCGAATGGATTCTCAGGCTACACGGCGAGATCAGCTCCCCTCAGGTAACTGCCTCCTCCATTGTGCTCTGCAGTGATGAATCACACCTGCTAAGAAATCGGGAGTGCCTCAGTCTGAGAGAGCTTTGGGAAAACTGGGAAGCCTCCCAGGAGAACTACTTGATCCCAAGAAACATCTGGGCCCTTTGTTACTAACACAGGTGCCAAAATCCTGCACTAGATGTACTGTCAGTATTACCAAGGGAGTCTGTCATTTTAAACACACTCTGAAAGTAGTTATAATCGGAAAGTTTTGTGATACACGAAGATAATGACTTTATTAAGCATAGTGCTTTTTCATGGTAAAGGATCCAATGATTAGAAATAAAAATATATGGTGATTCAGTAAAAGAACATGATCTACTTTAGACAGTTGGTAAAGGGAGGCTGATACCCTAATTTTCATCCATGGTGTGCGTGTGCTAGTGGATACTGGGATGTTAATTAGGTTCAAGGTCCTTTAAACAAAGAGATGGACCTTTCTCCTTTTGAAGAATTTCTGGCAGGTAGGTTGGGGATATGCTTATGCACAGAGAAGTGTCCTAATCACAGCAGGAGCCTATGGGCCACTGTGCTCAAGTATGCTCTGACTAAGCACCAAATCTAATAATAGGGCCACCGGAATTCTAACAAGGAATGTGGGGACTTCTTCCCGAAAGAGGCGGGCTTTGGGAAAGGTAGCCCATTTGTGCTGGCTGAGGAAGTTCTGGTCTGGGATCTTATTGCTTTAATTCTTTCAAACATTAATTAAGCACATGAAATAAAGAAAACAATAATATCATAGCCATTAGCAGAACTAAGAATGGGTTTCCTGATGCCAAAATCATGTAGTTATTAAGGCTCTGGCTTGTTTGAATTGGATCTGGGCCGTTCAGACCCTCTCTCTCCAACCTTCTGCCTTCAGGGCCCACACCCCAATTAAGTGGTGAGTCCAGGTGGAGCTGGGATATTTAATAGTCTTTTGGTTTTTTGTTAGTCTTTTATTAATGCTGCAAGTAACAGTGGTCAGAGGCTCTCTGCTGGGTTTCACCTCCTGGTGCTGAGGGCCTGGTCATTGTGGTTTTGTACTCACTATGGTTTCTGACTCCTGATCAAAGTTAGTCAAAGTTAAGGCTGGAAGTACTACCCCCCTAGAAGAGCTGCAGGCTTCCCCAGACAGGCTGGAGTAGGTGCTTTATGAAAAAAGTAACCCAGAGGCACCATTTCCCTCTCCTAGGACCTTAACCTACCCATGTCACTTTCCTGTTATCCAGTGGGCAGGGCTAAATTATCCTGACTTTCCTAAGTAGAATCCATGACTATGGCACATTGAACTGACAATGAAATCTTCCTATTGACTCACCCTATTGACGTATATGAAGATATAAAAGGACACCCAAACCCGGCTGGAGTGGTTCAGTGGTTGAGCGTTGACCCATGGACTGGAGATCATGGTTCGATGTCTGGTTGGGGCACCCAGGTTACGGGCTCCATCCCCGGTAGGGGGAGTGCAGGAGGCAGCCAATTGATGCTTCTTTCTTATGGATGTTTTTACCTCTCTATCCTTCTCCCTTCCTCTTTCTTTAAAAGACAAGCAATTAAAAAATAGTTTAAAAATAATGGAAGGATGCCCAACCCCCTTATTTTTTTCAGAGCTGAAAATAAAAGTTAAAATTCCAAGTTGTCATTTATTGTTTTTAGCTCAAGGACTTTTAAAATAAATTAGCTTTAGAAATTGACCCAGGACTTCTAAAATGCACTGTAGCCGAATCCTGTTAGCTTAATTTTAATCAACAAAGCCATGGGTGACCTTTCTGTAGTTTCACATGAGGGCTGGGTGCATACCCTGTAATAACCTTTGCCTCTGGGGTTGACATAGTTCTTTGTCTCCTTCAGAGTGCTCAGAGACTGCGTTGCTCCATGTTAGAAGTTGCCCTGAAGAACTTGCCCACAAGATAACTTGTGTGGCCTTTGAAAAGTAGCTGTAGGAACTGGCTGGAGTCAGTACTCTTGACCTCAGTCTGACCCGAGGACAGCAAGTTCACAAGCATGTGACTAAAGGGGGACCTATATTTTTCTCATGATTTTTCCTCTAGAAGAATCCAAACTTTAGAGGGAAGAGGATCTTTCTGAATACCTCACAATGCCTAGAAAAATAAGTAAATTGTGAACCTATAAGTATGCCCCTCACATAGGCCCTTCTTGCCCTGTCCCTACTCCTGACCTGCAGCAGTTGATCAATATGATTATTTTCTTTTAATAACAATAATGATGTTACATGCCAGTCCCTGTGCTGAGCGCTTTGTGTACAATATTGCGTTGAACCCTCACTACCTTCTCATGGTGCAGGCTCAGAGAGGGTCATTAACCAACATCACACAGTGTGTGGTGAGCTGAGTTCCAAACTTCGCTGTGCTTGATTGTAAAGTCTCTGTTCTTACACTCACCGAAAAGCAATCCTGAGCCCTGAATTGGTATTGCTAATATAGGAATAACTATACTAAATTGATCTCCCCACACTCCACATCATGCTCTTGTAACACGCCAGTGGCCCACCTCTCTGAGAAAACCTAGAGAGATTAGGGACAAAGGAACCATTTCCGTGTCCTGAACGTTGGCCAGCAGCAGGGGCGGGAGGCCCCAAGCACTTTCGGTGGGAACTGCTGACTGGTGTGATGGAACTCAGTCCTTGGCAGGAAGCTAGAGCAGATTATTAAACAGATGGCTTATAAGTTCCAAAGACAGGAAACAGTGGTCACCCTTGTGAGCAAAGGTTTGCAGGGAATGAACTGTGCCAGACCTCATTTTTTCTGCAAGTCTTACTAGATTCATAGATGGGGGCTGACAGATGTAGTTTATCTGCATTTCAGCAAATCACTTCACACAGCGGCTGATAGCACATTTAGAGAAAAGATGGCCATATGTGGGTGTGGGTGGGTTGTTCAGTTACAATTCAGATGGTTCAGAGAAGACTGAACAAACAGCATCCGAAGAGTGCTGATGAATGTGGCAATGACAACAGGGTCAAGGATATAGCAAGCACTTAGTAAATATTTGTTGGTCGTCTTAAAATCATGGGAAGTCTTTAGTGACCCCATGAAAGGGCTCTTTCTTTGATTTAGCAATCACTTACAGAATAGATGAGGCGTTTGGGAAGTGGAGGGAACAAGGTTGGATTCCCGATGGAAAGAAGGGTGGGGAGGGCCTAATTCTGTCCATTTTCTTTTGACCTTTGGAGCCCAGCCCTCAGCCATGGTGTTGATTGAGGACAACCACAAATCTTTCGGGTCTTTGGACACACTGTGGTTCATAAGCACTTAGGAATTCTGAGAGGGAGGTTCAGAGACTACTGTGGGGAAACTGTGTGTGTGTGTGTGTGTGTGTGTGTGTGTGTGTGTGTGTTTGGCCTCCTGGTCCACTGCCCATCTATAACCAGATAAGCTTCACTTATCTGTTCTGCATATTGGACTTCCAGTAAGGTTGTATTTAAAGGAGTTCTCTTTCTAGCTCAAAATTATTTGAAAACCACAGACTCTGGTGATATATGTTACCTTCTAGCTCTAAAAAGTAAGTTGTTCCCTGGCTGGTGTGCTCAGTGGTTAGAGTGTCAGACCTTGCCCTGAAGGGTCATGGGTTGCAAGTTTGTTCTCGGCCCTGGTCGGGGTGATTACAGGAGGCAACCAATTGATGTATCTCTCACATCGATGTTTCTCTCCGCCTCCCCCCACTGCCAATGGAAGAGAAAGCAATGGAAAAAGAGACATGGCCCATGTCAAGGAAATGGCAGGAGAGAGAATCCACAAAGAAGCTCCAAAGAACACCCCATGGGGAAAAATGTCAGCATTAAACCCATGCCAGGCCCACAGAGCATAAAGCCATCTTAATGGTCACAGCTTAAGGAAGATCTACCTTTCCTCCTACTCCTGTCACTTGTCCCTACCAAGGAGGCATAAGAAATTGGCTGAGAAGCTGAGATGGGGGATGAGAGGGAGAAGAGTGAAGTGGAGGAACAGAGGAGAGACAGCCATATACCTCCTTTCCAAGGGGTGCAGCCCAACTCTGGGAGAAGGGAGATTATGCTGGAACAGGTTTGAGGTTTTAAATCTTCTTTTATATTGGACTTCCTAACTACTGAATTTGAGTGTGATTTTGATTGCAAACCTGCCTATAACCTAAGAGAGGGACAATATTTTTTAAATATATATTTTATTGATATTTTACAGAGAGGAAGGGAGAGGGATAGTTAGAAACATCAATGAGAGAGAAACATCAATCAGCTGCCTCCTGCACACTCCCCACTGGGGATGTGCCCACAACCAAAGAACATGCCCCGACCAGAATCAAACCTGGGACCCTTGAGTCCCCAGGCCGATGCTCTATCACTGAGCCAAACTGGTCTGGGCAGAGGGACAAATATCAATTGGGCCTAGACAATTTGTATCTGGTGGCAGGAGGAAAGGGAAATACAAACCAAAGTTTTATTTTGATCATGTCACAAGTCATCTTGTTCCACATACCAGGTGCCAGAGCTCAGAAGGGGAGAAAGAGGTCTCCCTAAGCGTGGGAACGCCAGTATCACTTTCTCTTCCTCCTCCTCACAGGCCTCAGGAATCTGCCTGGGGTTGGCTATTGCAGATCCTCAGGTCCTATGGGGCTGGCCGTGACTTAGTGTGCAGACAGCTCTGGCTCTGGCCTTAGTCTTACCCAGGCCTCCCCTCACAGACCACGGGTCCTCTGGGACTGGAGAAGCAGGGCCACCCTCTCTCCCACACCCACATCAGCCCATTATGCCCAGTATTCAGTGCCCCCTCCCATATCCCAAGGCTGCTGGCACCTGGGACATCGTCATCTGTTGGTAACTTGTAAAAGCCCGAGGACATGTTGACGGGAATCCAGCTTCTTGGCATCTAGGCTCCTTCCATGAACCGAATTCGGGAGCCTGAGTGAGGTGTTGCCCTAACACTCTGATGTGGAATTTATGCACAACATGAACGAAGTACATCTGGGCATTTAACGGAGTCTCAAAGGTGGGGTCTGCGAATCTGCCAAGCTGGGTTTCCATAGGATGAACTTTTCCAGGGTGGAACGCCGGCAGGGCCACTGGTCTCTGCCAAAGGTGACTGTGTCCATGGAAACGGACTGACGTTTATAAAAGACGAGCTAGCTCGTTGGGAAGATGTGTGTTTAACCTTGTTGACAATACATGCCACATGTTTGCCATTTTTAAAATGCACAGGAAAAGAAAGAAGGTCTAGTCCTCTTAGGAAGCAGATTTTTAATTTTTTTTTAACAGGGGGGCCATTTTTGCATGAGTGGGAAGCATGAAGCAGACGTGGGAATGTTTCTTGTGTCTCTGTCTCAGGCAGTTGGCCATTTGGCTGATGGAGCAATCACTGACCGCCTGGCCACGAGAAGCAGCGCTTAGAACCATGGAGCTGGTGAAAAAGCTGGGCTGCAAAATTGATGTTGCAGCCCCAGCTCAAGCTGGTCAGTAGTTTTAGGTCCCTCCCAGGTAAAAGGAAGGCACAGGCCTCTTACAGCACTAGCTTGGGGCTATTTAATTAATTTATTTAACTTGTACTTTGTTTATTTCGTCCTACAAAAACAACAAAGAATTGGATGTATGTGCTGTTTTCTTATTAGTGTAATTATTATGTTAATGATTATGTTACTAAACCAGTTGAGGTCGAGGGGTTGCAGCGACTGCCTATGCTCAGGCGTGGCACCTCCAGTTGAAACTGATGGCCCATAAATGGGTGCTTGCCTTTAGCACAGTGGGCCAGTCCCAGGGCCACCTCAGTAGGTCATGGAAGGAGAACTTCATGCATTGTTTCCCACAGGAGACCAATGGGCTTTCGCCGGGCTTGTCCACCCATCTATATTCAACCAAAGCACCATGTCGCAGATCCCGGGGGTTCACCTTCCCTTTGTCACCTCCATGCCCTCTCTCCTCTTCCTCTCCCTCCTTCTTCCCATCCTCCTCCTTTATCTCCTTCCTGCTTCTCCTCGCCTTTAATACTTGCCACGTGCGAGGCATCAAGAGGGGGGAGGGGTAGAATCCAGCGCTGAAACACTCAAGGAATGGGACAAGAAGCATGTGATGATGGATCAGAGGCAGAGGCATCTCCAGAGCTTCCAGAGAAGACAGGACTTGGGTGGGATTACAGCGAGAGGAGAGGAAAGGCCAGGATAATTTGGGCGAGAGCATGGCGTTGAGCAGAGGTCTAGAGGCAGGAATACAAAAGGCACATCTGCTGAAACAGTGCCTCAGAGGGCAGGCTGCTTTGTGTGGGACTCATGGAGAGCCAGACGGGGTCTGGTGGACTGTGCATGGCAGTGGGAGAAGCCCTGCTTAGCCCAGCATTTCCCGATGCCTTCATAGAGCACCAGTTCCCAGGGAGGCTCTATATAAACAGACGAGTCATTTTCAAGTTTGGGAAATGCTGTATAATAAATGCCCCTTTCTCCAAAGGTCCACCAGCGTATTAAGGCATCCTAGAAGTCCCACAGAGATTAAAAAACAACACCACCTGTTTAACATTGGTAAGCATGGTATTTTCCAAAAGTATGATGCTTATGAGCAGCTGTGAAATTAGTGTTCAGCAAAACACACATTGTGTGGGCAGGCAGTGGGAGGCAATGAAGGATTCTGAGGGAGCAGAGTTCATTGCTGTGGAGAAGAAAAATCCACCTCACGTCTGAGAGGTGGGCGTGAAGCGTGTGTGCTGACGAGCCAAACACCTGCTCGGCGGTTGATCCCCCTCTGTTTTCCTGGGCTGTGTTGGTAGGTGAAGAAGGGCGAGTTCTCATTCCTGAGCACTGAGAGCATTTATTGCCCTTGGGTATTAGCAAAAGCTCAGTGCACAGGCCAACAGAATGTTTTCCCTGGCAGGAGAAGGAGTTGCGTATCCATATGCATGCTCATGTAAACTTTTGCTGACTGGCAACCCTTTTGGATCTTATAACCTCCCTCCTTCTCTTTGTTTAGACAAAGCCTGAGCATCCTCTAAGGAAAAGCTTAAGTTATGCCTCCTCTCCCCAATCTCTTGAGACCAACCCTGGCCTCTGGCCCCCTCCACCCATGATCTCTCTCTTCTTCATCTTACTGTCAGCAGCAAACCAGCACTTTATGACACAGCATCTGGTTCTTATATACAATTTTCCTTCCCCATCTCCTTGTCCCCTACTCAGGAGTGCCTGTCCCATGCCGTGCCCCAGGGTGCATGGTGCATATGCTGATTTCTGTCATATATGACATTACATTCTTCTGCTTTTCAGGGCAAATGAATATGCAACGGACTCATCTTTCTGCCAGCCCCTAAATGACAGAGAAAGAATAGCCACTTCACTTTTATTTCTACTGCAGTGATTCTGGAGTACAGCGAGGCTAGAGGCTCGTCATTCATCATGCTGTCTTCCTAAGGGTCAGCATGGACAATCAAAAGGCTTATAGCTAGGCAGGCGATGAATTAACAAGCCAAAACAATGGGGCAACAAACAGTGGCCATCTGCCACTCTCATCCTTTCTGGGGATTATTCAGAGGAATTAGACCTCCCAGGGTGTGCTGGGAAGGACACTGCAGGAGGTGCCTGGGGCTGGAAGGACAATCAGGGTAAAAGAAGACTAAGGCCTACATCTGCCAGGCTCAAGGGCTCTAGCTCCACAACATTCCAGAACCTACCCATGCTTCGCCATTTCTGGTCTGTCCCCTTGGGGCCACCCAGGACTGTTGCAATGACCACTTCATCGATCTGGCTTCCACTCTGGCCTCCCTACAGTTGATTCTTCCACCGCCCCAAGGGCAGTCTTTGTAGAGTTCCAGTTAGATCACGCTCCTCCTCTAACCCCCAGTCCATGAATCCTATTATCTATCTATCTATCTATCTATCTATCTATCTATCTATCTATCTATCTTCTATCATCTATCTATCTATCATCTATCATCTATCTATTTTCTGGAAATGATAGGGAAATTATGCATTTAAAATCATCATCATCATGTTTTGACTGGGCAAGGTGAGGGGAAAGTAGGAACAGAGGTTAGGACCTTGGCTATCCCTGCTGTTTCGAGGGAAGATTTATAGGAAGCCGTGTTTCTTTAGGGAGGGACAGTTTGTTCTATGGTTTACAAAGCCAGAGAACTTCAATGATCAAGTGGTTGCCATAATACAAAAATAAAACTTGAAAATGGACTAGTACTAACTAAACACGTTATACAGCAAGAGCAGGAAAATTATTATAGAGTCAATTTACCCCCAAATTATTGTTCTTTTTTGGCACATAAATGTATTACCTAGTTTGGGAGGTTCTGATCATGGATTGGATGAGTTTTATAAAAGGCAGATATCAGAGCCTGGCTGTGGATGACATTCATTCCAGCATCAGAGTCTCAGAGTCTAGAGCAATGTGCAGAAACAGCAAGGCTGCTGAATGACACTGAAGTTTTAACAAAGGTAGGGGAAATCTTTGGAAGTGTCCCCCTATGTTGCTTATGAGCGGCCTAGTGTGGATGTAGACATGTGGGTTGTTGTCTTGATGCCAGGTGATCCTGTTTTGACCCATTAGCAAGAATATTTGCAATCTTAGGCCAAGGCTGGATCTAGTGTTGAACAAGCAGGCAGCTAATAGGCTGCTGTGGGGCTCATGGGCTATCAGGAGTTCCCATGTACTTACTCTTGGTTTGGAGAGGTGCTTATTGTTTATGAGCACAAGTTACCTTGGCCCTATATGGAGGACCACATGGCATCTTGTAGGCCTGCAAATGTGGTGGGGCCTTGAGGCAATGGCCTTATGATCTCTGGTAAGCTTGCTCCCACTACCAAATGAAAAGCACTCTCCTTCCATTTTCTCACTTCCTCCATGCCTAAGGCACCCAACCTTGCTTGGTCAAAACTCCTTCCCTTCCTAGAAAGAGAAAAAGGGGGAACACTGTCTCACACACCAGAGGAATGCTTCCACAATGAACTTCTCAGTGGGTCCATTGGTATTAGTTATACCACTAAGGGGAATGGATGTCTGTTATGATGTACAATTTTCCAGGCTCTGTGACATTTAAGTTTCCCATTACAAGTCACCTTTAGTGAGCAGTACAGAATGTGGAAAAGCTCACACAAGATTTACTCCCATTTAGAGCTTGTATTCAAGTAAGAGTCACAGAGTCCTTGAAGAGTAGCTATGCCACGGGTGAAGGCCAGTGCCTAGATGCCAGCTGCTAGGGCCGCACCATTCAACTCAATCCAGATGTTGGGGGAAACACAGGAATGCAGAGGTGCTGAAGGCTAGAGGGGTGAACACGCCCAAGCTAACTCTGCCATCACTGTGGGTTCTGAACACTTTGCTCTTGATGCTATTAGCCAAAAAAGAAAAGATGGAAAAACACTAAAATATTAAACAAATGCTATAAGGATGAATTTGTAAAGTGAGACTGGAAGAGTCTTAGTTATTTTTCTATTATACTTTCTATTTTCAAACAATTTTTTAAAAAAGTCAGTTTTTTAATAAATGGCAAAGATAAAAAGTATAAATAGCAATTGAAATAAATGTTTAGCATGTTGATAACTCTTAATCAGCCTAATTTTACCTAGAGGTGCCCCTGGAAGACTTTGTGAGCTCTCTTGTTTCTAAGAGGCATAAGGTTTATTGAGACATCTTTGCCTACTACTAACATGCAGTTGCCAATGAAGGGAACATTATAAAAGTTCACAGGCAGACGAGACCACCTGGGAGTTGCAGAAGACGTGATAATTCCTGGGACAAGGATACAAATGGAGCCATGTCTTCAGTGCTGTGAGTGAAGGTAAGAAAGTACGAGGGATGGTCCCTTTCTTCAAGTCACTTACAGCTTGTTCATGTAGTGAAAAGTCTGTATTGACTCTAAACTAAAATGGTGCTAAACTTTGTGGCAATAGTGGTAAGCACAGAAAGAAGGAGGGGTTAGGGAAGACCTAGGAGGAAGTGGGATTTCTGAGTATGGGAAGGATGAAGGCTGTGAGTAGACAAAAGATTTGAGAAGGCAGAGTGAGAAGGTGGTGTGCTGATGGGCTCCCTTCCCTCTCTCTCCACTGTCAGCCTGGGCCTTCTGCTTCACTTCCTCTCCCATCTGGGCCTTCACACCTGCCCTTCCTTCCCACCAGAAGACTTTCCTCACTTCACCCCGAGAGCTCATTCTCCAGGTATCAGCCAAATGATCTCTTCTTTTTGGAAGTCTTCCCTGGTCCCATAGTCTGGGTTGAATCTTGCTCTATGTACCCAGGGAACCTCAAATCCCTTCCCTCATGCCACTCATCACATCGAGTTGCAATTTAGCACTTTCCTGAGTGCTCCAACGTATGTCCACAACGTCCAGGACCTTGCCTCACTCATGCTAAACCCCTACTGCCTGCCTAGCTTGTGCCTGCTGTAAAGTAGGAACTAAAACTTATTTTTTGAAAGTTAGGGTATACCTTGTTCTAGACACATTGTTGGCAATTAAGGGGAAGACAGGAAAAAGTGGAATCAGGGAGATAAAAAACACATGAGGTAATTTGAGAGCACAGCACACTGTGCAGGAGGCCAGGCCAGAGTGGGAGGATATCAGCGATGATGTCATCTTGGCAGGGTATGAAAATGCAAAGTTGCTGGGAGGTACAAGCAGGTAGGACAGAAACAGAGGTGGTTGGGTGGCAGGAACTAAATCTGACTTCCAAAATTGGGTATGGTCCTACCTTCTCCTTGAGAGATCAAGCCCCTTCACAATGCCCACCCTCTTCTCCTGCCCTGGGGGTGGGGCTCAAGGAAAGCCAGGCAGTGTAGAGCTGGTGGGTTTTGGTCTTGCCAGTCCTACTAATTTCCTTTGTGACCTTGAACAAAACAGGGACTTTATCATTTTAGCCTCGTATTCCTAACATGCAAAAAGAGTATAAAGTGGTGATGGGGAACAAAGGAGAAAATGTAGTGGGAAGTACTAGTCTCCCCATCAACTTTCTAGACTTCAATTTCCTTACCTGTAAAATGAAGGGACTGGAATTATGTGGAGATACCAATCCATTCCTGACATTGACTGTCAGGTTGAGTGTCATGGAGATGCTGAGAGAAGACAGGGGGACATAGAGATGGTCTATAGTAGGCTGGCTCTTTTCCACACTGAATTCTGGAAGGCTATCTCCTAAGTCAGATTTTGCTATCTATGATCCAACCAAACACTTTCAGGCCAGAAAAGAACTTCTTGCCAGCCTGGGGAAAGGTGATACTCAATTGAGTCCTATCCCAGAGTCCTGGACTGTCCCTAGAGATGATCTTTCTCAATGCTCTCAGCTGGAGGACAGGCCCACTGCAGCCAAGCTGCTAGACATAAACACCGCATTTGAACAAAGTAGCAAACTTCCAAATATGTTATGCACTTGGGTGAATTTTTCCCTAGAACCAAGCCCTGCCTACCTCAATCCATATTCTGTTTGGAAGGAAAAAATGAGGTAAGTGAATCTGAACAGGGGTGTCTTTATTAACTAACTCTGTCTCATTCAGCCTCTATTTCTCCCCTGTTTGCTATTTGCAGTTTGGTACTAGGATTTGACCTTCTGTTGCTGCTTCTGTTTGAGAGATGAAGTAATTCAAAGGTGTAATTTCAAAGAAAAACTATAAAATGATGATGATGATGATGATAATGATGAGTGTGTGAATGTGTATGCATGTGAAGGATTCGAAGGCAGAGGGAGGGAAGGAAGAAGGAGAGCCCTTAACCACATCAATTGCCTCCACATTTATTTATTTAAAGAGACCTCCTACTGAGGGGGAAAGAAGTTGGTGCAATAAAAAAATCTCAAGATGGTATATTTTGCATCATCAACTTTAGACTTGGCTTCTCTGAAGAAAATTCACTTGGCAGGTTTTGGGTACAGTTTGGTTTTTTCTGTGAACAGATGATGTCTTGATCTTTTTATTTTTTTGAGTTCAGGAAAATAAGCCAAGAATTCTAAAAACTCATTTCACTCTCCAATGAGATAGTGGAGGAAAGGTTTCCAAGGGTGAGAACCAAATAAATTCTACTGGGAATTCAAACATCCAAGAAGGTGCTGTGCCAAAATACATCACACCCTCTAGGAACATTTCCTACAATTTGCTTTTTTTCCCCCTTAGAAAAAATGACCTACTCTGACAAACATTTATAAAGGTCAGGAGACAGTGGCCAGCAAATTAGACTTTCTCTCTAGATTTTTTGGGGAATTATAACCTGGTATCAGATACTAATAGATACTTTGAAGATCTCTGTTTCCTCAATGTAAAAAGTCAATATAAAGCTTGCTGTCTGCCCTAACCGGTTTGGCTCAGTGGATAGAGCGTCGGCCTGCAGACTGAAGGGTCCCAGGTTTAATTCTGGTCAAGGGCATGTACCTTGGTTTCGGGCACATACCCAGTAAGGAGTGTGCAGGAGGCAACTGATGGATGTTTTTCATCGATGTTTTGCTCTATCCCTCTCCCTTTCTCTCTGTAAAAAAATCAATTTTTTATATAAGGAATCTCTTTCAAGTCTGAGAGCCCTGAATTCAAGCCTCAGCTTCACCCCTTACCATTGTGTGTCCTTGAAAATGTTAGTAACCCCTTGAGCCTCAGTGTCTGCTCTGTACAATGGAGATCATAGTTATTCTCAAAGTTATTGTGAATGGGTTTGTGCTCTTATAACAACCTCCTTCTCTTCCAGATCATACACTAAGCTCCAGGAAGCCAAAATTAAGCCCTGTTCTCATTGGTGTCCCTAGTGCCCGGCCCAGTGATGGGCTCTTAGTGGGAGCACAACAGATGTTTGATGAAAGTTGTCTGAGGGAAGACATCCAATGTCAAGGAGAAAGGAGAAAGGGGTAATGCAGAGAATGTCAAGGAAGAAAAAAGAAAGAGAGAAACAGAGGACTCATTCTCTGAGTCCACTTATGTGACAGAAGTCTCATCTGCTTTCGAAGGACCAGGCTGAGGATGCTTTCTCCCCCTAGAGATAATGTTCCCAGATCACTTCTGCGACAGTAGGAGGACTTGGTACCCATGTGACTGGCAGCTCCCTTATTGGAAGCAGCTGCACAGAAGGCAGTAGCCCTGGGGCTGAGCTCTGGGAGAGGATTTCACAACCTTTGTGCTTCAGAGGAGCTTCAGACATTGTTTACGTACACTTATGTGTGTGTTTCCTGGGTCTCTTCTGATTGCAAGGAGGCCCAGCCTTGCAAAACAAGCTCAGTGTGCCTTAGGATTTTGTTTGTGCTGATAGTGATGGAATGTACCAGTCTCCCGGTTCCAGATCTGGGAGAGACTCCGGAGCGGAAAACAAAGAAGACATCCAACCCCAGTGGCTTTCTCCCCGAGCTCACGGTGGGAAGTGCGGTTTGAGTTGGGGTAAAAATGCTCGGAGAGGGTTTGATATAGTGACTGAAAAGACCTACAAGACAGAGTTCTATGTTCTCATTCCATCCTCTTACCCAGGGAGCAGCAATAATACAACAGCCAGAAGCTATGTTAATCACCTTCCTGATAGGGTACCCAGGGAGCAGCAATAATACAACAGCCAGAAGCTATGTTAACCACCTTCTTGATAGGAGAGGGACTTGAAAGTATATGGAGATTGTAATCACCCATTTCCCTTCTGCTTGTGAAGGCATAGGGTTTCTAAGAGTATGGGGAGTTGCCTTCAAATTATTTCCGGAAGGAAAGAGAAGATGCTGCCCTGGATGAAAAACAGGGAATTGGACCAGATCATTGCTTCCCACCCCTGGCTTCCCATTAGAATCACCTGGGAAGGTTTTAAAACCCCCAATGTCCACACATCATCTCAGACAAATTTAATAGAACTTTTGGGGTAAGGCCCTGGCATCAGTGCAGGTGACCACACCCTGCAACCTGGTGGAGAATCACTGGATTCCATGGGTTGTGGAGTTCCTTATGTTTTTGCATTTGTAATTAGTAACCCAGGAACCAAACTGTCTGCAGTTGAAAGGATGTCTCTGCAACTGGTTGGGGCTTAATATTTAGATTTAAGTTAGGCCGGTTATTCCCCAATTGTGTCAATAGATTAGACTATGAAATTATAGATAAGTTAACAATATTTTTTAAAAGTTAAAAGGTAAATGACAAACTAGGGAAAACTGGCTTTCTATATAATGTTAGATTTTAACTTTCATAAGGTAAGCACTGTGTACTTAATGGATGGCACAAGATCTGACACATAAGTTCTCAAAACATTCTATATATATAAAAGCCTAAGTGATCGTTATGACCGTACAACCAGATGAATGGCTTGTAGCTATGATGTGCACTGATCACCATTGGGCAGATGTTCAATGCAGTAGCTGCCCTCTGGTGGTCAGTGAACTTCCACAGCCAATTTCCTGAGGCCAGCCAACTTCCTGCAGTCCCTCCTTGCAGCTGGCTGGCCCTGTCAGCCCCAATCACCAGCCAGGGCAAGGGACCACACCCATGCATGAATTTGTGCACTGGGCCTCTACTTGAGCAATAAATGTGCAAAGATGGGTTAAGTGAATAAACATATAAAAATCAATTCTAAAATATCTAATAAAAAATGGGCCAAGAGTATGTATATGCAATCGACAAAAGAGAAAATAAACATTTAAAGAATTGTTCCACCTCAACGAAAATTAGGTGCAAATTAAATTAGCATCTATTAAATAGCTAAATTTAATAATATTGGTGAACATCTGGGGAGATGGGCATTTGATAGATGTGGACATGAAGGTTAACTCATGTTTCAGGAGGGCAACCTGGCAATATTATCAAAGTTTTAAAGTTCTGTGTGCTATCTTGTTTTGGACACTTATTATAAGGAAACATCAATGAATGTGCACATTATTTGACAATAAGGTTACTGATTAGAACTTCATTTATACAATAAACATTTAGAAATAAATGTCTAAAAAAAGAGAATACAGGCAGAAATATTATGTCAGAGATAGACAACAGAAAATAACATGGTCATGGAAATGATATTTTGCCAGAATATGTGGTGACAAGGAAAGACAATTCCTTGAATATGGTTAAGTGATTTAAAAAACAGGGCTACCAAATGGGACACATAATGTGATGACTAAGAAATGTCCAAGTTAAAAGCTGAAGGTGCCTTTAAGTCTTTCTCAGATAAACATTCTCAATATCTTGTGTGTAGGAAGGCTTGGGTACCATCCTGGAAAATGCTCACGGGACACAGCCTCTAATTTCCTCACTTCGCTTAGTCTTCAAATGCTCTCTGCATTGGCAGTGCGCCTGTACAGCCTGGGTCTGCACAGCAACTCTTTGTCTTTACAAAGGACAATGAGAGTATTGCCAAGGTGATGGTTTATTGGGCAGAGATGATGGGAAAGGCATTTCCAGCAGAGAAATTAGAATATGTAAAGGCACAGAGACTCAAAAGCATGTTTAGGGAATGGTGAGCAATTCTAGGAGACCAGGGCCCACATGGAGTGATGAGGGAACCTGGGGTAAGAAGCAGATGAAATGGAAAGGGAGGTTTTTCTAACTCAAGCTGAGGATTCTGTGCTTTTTCCTCATCTTTGCAAATCTGAAGCCTTGGAATGGCATGTTGAAATCTATGTTTTAGAAAGAGCACAGCAGTGGCGAAGAACTGGAGGCATGTTGTGAGGGATGGTTTAAGCAAAGGATACCATATGCTTAGTGCACTCTTTGAATTTTAAGATCAGATGTGTTGCTGGTTTGCTAGTTAAGTGGTTTCTTCTGGCACTTCCTCTTTTATTAGTATGTTGGCCCAGGACTTCCTTATGGACTCTAAGGAGAAACAGGATTGTGAGCCCACCCCAGGCAGAAAAAGCAAGATGGGTGGTGGTGGACAGAAAACATTCAGGTCTCCCGCTGTGGTCCCATTCATGTTTTCCCTGACCTGGGGTTTGGACAGCTCTGAGGAGGTGGGCACCCATCCCAGGAAAGGGTGTGGCTCTGTGCTCAGGCCTCCCCCAGCCGTTTGCTCTGCGGTGGGTCCTGTAGGTGCTCAGCCCTTTCAGCAGCCTCAAAGCTTTGTTGGGCAACAGAGTCTGCATCTGTCGAGTTGGGGTGGGTTAATGGGGGGTGTGGGAGAGACAGGAACGAGAAGGAAGAATTGCCAGGTTTCTGTGAGGTCTATGTGCATTTGAAAGAATTTAGAAATAAACTAAGAATGTAATTAGGTGATTTTTGTTTTTGTTTTAAATCCAGAACCTGTGACTCTTGTTCATGAGCACATGCCTGGATGTAGTCATTTTGAGTTTATGGAAAATGTGGTCAGTCCCATAAATCAGTGCTGAGGAATTCTCAAGAGTCATCACCATGTAAGTAATGCAGGTTTGTTGAGAGTTTTTTAAGGTAAAGCAAACAAAACAGAAAAAGCATATAGACAGCTACGATACAGTCCTTTCTTCCTTAGAATTTGCCTCTGAATTGCCACAGGGCAACTTTGAATTCTTTTTCGTAGCTAATCTGTGACCTATTTTGTGTAGCTTAGCACGTACATCAAGATGTTTATGGCCATTGTCATAACTATAGGGACACAATTTGTGTCTTAAAATTTTAGCAGGGGTGCTATAAAGAAAGTCCACTTGAAGATTGGCTGGGCAACCATAATAATTTCGTGGAAGACCTGGGTGTCCTAATTCTTTGACCTCCTGGACTTCAAGTCTATTGTTACATGTGATTGGATAATGAAAATTCAAGATGGTTTGTGTTTCTTAAAAGCACACAGAATATATTCACATGTTAATACAATCTTTCATTCAAAAGTAGTAAATGAGTAATTCAATTTAGGTGTGATGCATTAGAGGAAATTCATTGTTGCTGGATTTAATACATCAGCCACCACCCCCTGCCCATGCCCCAGCCCCAAGTTGGTTCTTATATCTTACATATGATAATATATCTTTCTATCCCTCCTTTTTACAAACCCTTACACGTCTCAGTTTGACCTAGTTTATGCATTTGTTTTGGCTAGACTGCTCAGTGGAGATGTTTTTCAGTTGCTCTGAAATGGACTTGTACCAGCATGTTCTGTCACAAAAGATAGCACTTCTGACTCTGAGTATAGGTTACTTACAGTTTTTTTTTCTTAATCTGTTAGATGATTCTCATGTATACTAAAGATTTTTTTAATTTTCCATAGAAACCAGATGTATAGCTTATAAGGCCAAATACCACTCAGAGTGTCAAGTTTATGACCTAGGCCAGTGGTCGGCAAACTGTGGCTCATGAGCCACATGTGGCTCTCGAGCCGAGGTTTGCCACTCTGTTGACTAATGAGTTTGTTGATCACTGGAATAGGGGCATAATCACAAGGAACACAACATCCAGTAATTATTGGAATCAAGAGTCTAGGTCAGTGGTCTGTAAACTCATTAGTCAACAGAGGGGCAAACCATGGCTCAAGAGCCTCATGTGGCTTGGGAGCCCCAGTTTGCCGATCACTGACCTAGGCTCATACTGTAAAGTTTGCTCTAGCAGTGTGTTTTTGTTGATCTTCTTAGACAAAATACAAATTTCATTTGCCATAAGAGTCAAGGAGGCCAAGTATTTCTATGACTTGGTTTCTTTCATGCCATACTTGCCTGCCATCCCAGCCACAACCTAGAGCAGGAATAGCTAATTGGGCAGTAGATTGCACAAACTATGGCTCTTTAGACCATATCTCCTTAGCCACACACCATCCATTGTCACCAGGTGTGAAGGAGAGGAACCTGCCTAAAAGGTTCTGCTCTCACGTTTTATTGGCTGTGTAATGCCAAAGGGTGGACATGGCAAATATACGGGCATATTTGATACACATTGGTTGCAATTTGGTTTGAATTTTTGCACCAACCGTCCATGGATAGTAGAAAAACATAAAATAAATAATCATATTAAATGTCTATGTGTTCAATGTTGGCTAAAATGCTCCACAAACACACTATGAAGTAGTTATCATCATCTACGTTGTAAAGATGAAGTTCAGCGGGGTTAAGTGACTTGCCGGGAGTTAACTTCCAGCCAGAAAGGAAGAGAGATTCAAGCCCAGCTCTACCTGATTTGAAGGGAGCACTGAGTTAGACATTTCATTGTGCTTTGGTGTGAATGTGCCTGATTCCTTGAGAAGAAATAGAAGATGCAGGCTGCTGATAGTTGAGGGAGAATTTGGTCCCAAGCTTTTGCTCTGTTAAACTTATGGAGGAGAGATCGTCTCTTACAAGAAGACATGGCAGTGGTGTGTTTTCAGCAGAACTGAGGTTGTTTCCAGTATTGCTATGATCTTAACAGGGCAAGTGATTCAGCTCCTCAGTTCCCTCCTTTACGAAACGAAGACACAGGCAGATGGTTTCTCAGGCCACTGCTGGCTCCTCCCTTTCTAACTCCTCTTAGCTGGAGATGCTATAAGCTTGCCTGGACACTTTTGGGACAAATTCTTACCAAGATAGAAAGTACTCCTATGATTCTAAACCATTTGGGCCCAACACCTGCTGCTGGAAGATGGGGGGACTCTTCTGTGGTCCCTGTTCCCTTGCCCCATCTTGTGGCTCTGGCATCCTGTTTGTCGCCACTGCCCAGGATGGTGAGGAGCAGCAGGCCTCTCTTCTGCGATGGTCCAACGTCAGAACCAGCCTACCTTTATTCACTTACTGTACCTATAACTTAAGTTCGGGTCCTAGGAAGCTAAACCCAACCTAGTTCTGACAAAATCCTTTTCAGAAAAGCAGTCAAAAGTCAACATCTTGTAAAACCCATAATTTGGTAAACTAATATCTGATTTGTCACCGCATGAGATAATAGCTGAATTTGTTTACCTGGAGTTATTCTAGCTCTACAAACACAGAGGGAGACAGACAATGACTGTGTGTGTGACACCATTTCTGAGTCCTACCGTGTCTCCTGGCTGTGGACGCATCACGGATACGCGGTCATATCCTTTCCTCAGCAGGACCCACAAGGCATCAAGTTTTCCCTGAAATAAAAAAAAACGTGCACCAAGATTACATATGAAAGCAGATCAGTGGCTAGCACAGACCTGTGGAGTTTCCATGCTCCTTCAATCCTGTGAGAACACAGCACCGGAAACGTGGTTGTGACAGGGTAAGGGACTCTTTAGTCACCGAATTCAGAAGCCAAGGAGAAGAGACACCTACCAGAGGACCCTAATGCTCATGCAGGATACACTTGATATTTCACTGCAGCCCCAAGTTTACAAACACAGAGAAATTCATTCAGGCTGCTGGCTTTTGCCCTTTCACATTCCTGGGCATATCCCAACACAAGTCTATCTTTTCAGCTTTCATTAGAGTTTTTCCCCTCCCTTCGTACCCAGAGTTCATAAATGAAAACAGTGATGATAGATACAGGAAATTACTAAACAGAAGTATCTAGGGCAAGACCAATGAAAGGCTCTTGGGTGCAGATACCTGCCTGTCCCTTAGCCTCACTCAGCAGGAACGACTCGTTCAGGAATCCATGGCTCAAGGGATATATTACCAAAAATCACAGATGACCTCAAATCACAACCTCTTTGTAGTTGTGTATAATTGGTTGAATCTGAGAAGAATGTCTCCCCGGCATATGATAAAGGCAGTCTCATGCCTGTGGCCATTCTAGTGCCCTAGACATGCTTTATGGGGGCTGGCTTCTGCCATTGCAAATACCAAACAAACAAAAAGACATTTATTTAGCTTTGTTCTTAGTATTACCCCTGGTTGGGTGACTCCATTAATAGGCAGCAGTCCCCTTTACTTTGACTCATTTTTTTGTCATTGCCCTTGTGATAGGCAGAAAAATCCCCTCCTTCCACCTTTACTGATGGCATCCTATTATCTGGAACCTGTGAACATGTTGCCTTCTATGGCAAAAAGAACTTTGTAGATGTGATTAAGTTAAGGATCTTGAGGTGGGGAGATTATTCTAAGTTAGCTGAGTGGCCTCCATCTAACCACATGGGTCCTTAAAAGAGGGGGAGGAGTGTCAGAGTCAGAGAAGATGTGCCCGCTGAGGCTAGTCAGAGTGCTCCAAGTGACAAGACTCAATCCACTGTTGCTGGCTTAGAATTAGACAGATATGGGGTCCAATCTCACCTCTCCAGTGAACAAGCCGTGTGCATTTAGGCAGGTTAGTTGGGAGGGGGCTATTGAGCAGATCTGCCTCTAGAATCTGGAAAAGACAAATTTTTCTTCTAAAGCTTCAAAAAGAAATGCAGCCCTGGCCTCACCTTCATTTTAGCTCAATGAGACCCATTTTAGGTTTCTGACCTCCAGAACTATAAGATAATAAATTTGTGTTGTGTTAAGTTACTGAGTTTATGGTGATTTGTTATAGCAGCAATAGGAAACACATACAGACTTTATCACTCCCTGACATATTTTATGTTTATTTGCTTATCATCTATCTTTGCTAACTGGAATGCCAGCTCCATGAACGTAGAGATATCACTGGTTTTGTGAACTGCTGTATGCCTAGCCCTGAGGACATCATCTAATGATCAATAAATATTTGGTGGGTGAATGAATGTATTCAGCGCTGCTAGGTGCTAGGCTAACTGCTTTTACATGTGTCCTCTCATTTCATTCTCCCAGCAGCCCCAAAGGTTGATGGAGAGGAAATAGACTATCAGAGAGATTAGTTAACCTGCCCAAAGGCACAGCTTGTTTACTGGAGAGGTGCGATTGGACTCCATGTCTGTCTAATTCTAAAGCCCATATACTTTCTACTATACTGATGGCAGCTTCTTCCTCAGACAATTCTGGCTGGAGCAACTGGATTTAGGTACTGTAGAACAGAGTTTCCAAACTGTAGGTTGCAACTCTTTAAGTGCTCATGAAACAATTTTGTATGTTAGGAACAGAATTTTTAATAAAATAGGATAGAAAAGATTATAGTTAATTGCACATAGTGAGGATAAGTATTTTGTGAAAAATATGGTTCAGATAAATGTGTGCAGGTGTGGGTATGAGTGTACATGTGTGCACAAATGTACACACACATAGGCAAATACTGGGCCAAAATGTATTTCCCATTTGGGTCTCAGTGAGACATGCTGGAGAACACGGGTCTGGAAGAGTCTCTGAAGGATAGTGCCGGGAAGGCTGCGGGTGTCTAGAGAGTTCAAGTTCTGTGACACAAAGCTTTCCCAGTGGCAGCGTTAACTTAAGAATATCACATCGAAGACTTCATGTTCTGAAATTATTTTCTGGTGGGTTATATTCAGATACCAAAAGTATGCTCTTGAACCTTTCTCAACTGCTGCTCAAGTTCTTGTGGGTTAACTTTGCCTCACTAAGTGCAGTGTTTCTCATCTCTTTTGGCGAAGTATTTATGAAAGCCTCTGAAAATATTTTGAAATGACTTTAGAATGCTGTGTTCAGCATGGCTTTCTGCATTCAACCGTCTCAATCATCAGTTGCATGTTTTCCTTTAGGGTTCTTTGGGATAAGCATTTATTTTTCAATATATAACCAGGTGGATTTCGTGGAAGAATGCTTCTTTTTCGTCCTCCCCACCCCCCTTTTTTTGTATTCGGTTTTGTAAATCAGCCCACCCACAGCACTCTGGGTGCTAGTCACTCAACTTCTTGACAGATGAGGGGCAATGAGGTAAGGCTGAAAGAAAATTTGGCTGTTGAAGCATATTAATCAACCCAGCAGACATTTAAAGCTACATGCAGAGCAAAAGAGCAAAGCCACCTAGATGTATAACACCAGAAAAACAGGTCGTAAATTACGTTTTTCTTTGTGTCAACGGATCATAGTGTAATATTTAAGCATAAAATGACGGAATTCAAACTGCCTGAGTTTGTACTCTGGGACTATCCCACTGGCTCTGCGGCCTCGGACAAGTTGTTTCATCTCCCTAATGCTTACTGTTCTCATTTTTAAAATGATGATAATAATACTGTCTGTCCCATAGACATGGTATGAGGCATACAATTAGACAGGCACTTGTCTCATAGAAAGTATTCATTAAATGTTATCTATATCCTGGTAACGCCATTACGATGACCATTTGGGAGTCTCTGTAGGAAGACAGAAAAGAATGTAATGCAGAGTGTGACGATCCAATAATTTGGATCTTCTCTTCTGTGATTTTCAATCTCTTTCCCCTTTCCCTTGAGCTACACTTCTTCAGCACGACAATGTTGGGCTTCTCTGGCAATGCTCAGTGGCCCCAACACTCCACCGAAGCTGCTCTTGCTCAGGCCACCCATGGCAGCCTAAGGGCCAAAGGTCTCGGCCACCTTTGTGCCTCTTTTACCCGATTCTTCTGTGAGATCTGACATGCCCGGCCTCTCGCTTTGCACACTGGCCCTGGGCTCTTGTGCCATCAGCCTCTGCCTGCTCCCACCCCCCCTCTCAGGTGAGTCTTTTTCAGCCTCTTTTGCTCCTCCCCTCTGCCTACACTCTGGTGTTCCCCTGGGTCTTCATCTAGTCTCACCCCCAGGCTGAGGCTCACCCTGACTACTCTCAGCCAGCCCCAGTGGTCGAACTTCCCCCTTTTCTGCTGCTGCCTCACAAATCCTGTCTTCAGCTTTGTCTACTCCTCAGCTCTGGATCTGGGTATCCAATGACTTATCAAATCTCAGTTATAACCTAGACATAGCACAGGTATTGAAAGCCAAACACCACACATTGAATTTTCTTTCTCCTAACGTGCTCCTCATTTTGTAAACCCCGCCTTGGTTCACGGCACCACCATCCATCCAGATGGGCAAGCTGAACCCACCTCCCCACGTCCAAATCCCACCGCACCGTGTGGATGTTCTCTCTGTGACAGCTTTCCAGCCGCCTCCTCCTGGCCACTCCTGACCCACCGTCTCCAGGGTGCTGCCTTGGCCCAGGCTCTTACCTCGTCATTCACTCTGGTAACAGTTTCCTGATTTTACTTTTAGGCTCCCTGTCTTCGCTCCTACTTGAGTAATAACAGATTTCCCAATGCTAGTGTAAATGAATGCCTTGCAGTTAATAAAATAAAGCAAGAAACATCTTACTGAAGGTATGGATTTGGGCAAGTTACCAAACCTCTCTGTGCCTTGGTCTTCCCATTCGTACAGCGGGAGTGGTATTTGTTTTTATTTGGAAGGGTTGCTGTGAGAAATAAAGGCGTGAGTGCATGGAAGGCCCTGGATCTGGGCCTGCCTTATGGTACAGGCTTCCCCCAGGAGAGTTGCTGTTGCCGGACTCTCCTGACCCAGGTAAGACGAGCTAGCTCTAGTTATATCCTCAGTGTGCCGAAGTCTGACTGCCCCACACATGACCCTAAAGACCCCTTCCTTTGGCATCGAAAACAATCTTGTTAATCAATACCTCTTTCTATGCCCATCCCAGGTAGCTTTTTATGCAAGCGCTGAAGGGAGCTTTAGAATAAGTATTATAACCAAGAAGAGAATAAAGAATAACTCTGTCAAGTCAAAGAGAAATGCCTAGCAAAGGCTCGTGGAGCCTTGATTTCTGAATGTAGGCAGAAGCCTGTCATTCAAGACAGTAGCTAATGTGCTTACTAATAGCATCCCCTTGGGGCCAGAAGAGCCCCAGAGGGGTCTTTCAACCAGTCCCTGGGGCTCATCCCAAGCCTCGGGAGGACCCTTCGGGTTGATCCCACCACTTTTTCTAGCTTTGAGCATCCACCACGTGTGGGGTTCTCCACGGGACACATTCAAGATGCTGGTCCTCACTCCCCAGGAGGAATGCCCAGCTGCTTCTGTGAGCTAAGAGATTTCCCCAACTCCCTGGGGGCCCTCCGCCAGACCGTATTAGCTGACGTCTAAAAATAGCTTTCTTCCATTTGAGGTACGTTGACTATAAAGTGAGAAATTTACCATTCCAGGCTCCCAACGCATCTCAGCCTCGGACAAAAACTTCTGATCCACAAAGTCAGACAAAGCAGAGGTCCTGTGTCAGCTCGAGCTTTGTCTCCCCCTAAACCGTAAGATTGCGCCGGGAAGGACTATGCCGCTGTCACTCAAAGCACGTGGCGCATGGCATGTGTGGCTGGGTTTTTCTTTCCTTTTTATTTATTTATCTGTTTTGGCGAGCAGCAGCTGTGTCTCCTTTGCTGGCTCGTCTGCCTCAGCGGAAGTTAGTCAGAGGCTGAGAATTTTGAGAGTGGTTGGACTTATAGGGCCGTTATAGACTTACACTGAAATTTTTGCACCTTCAAATATATGGTAAATATCGTGGCCCATGCTTCCCTTCAAATGAAATAAACTAATGCATGAAGTTGGAAACTTCCTACACCTCCTCTTTCCATATATACACACTCACCCCACACATGCTTATATACACACACGGTAATTTCTGTTTGCTCCTTCTTCTGTTGGTCTTTGTTAAAAAAATGTTGGGAACCTTTCTGAAAAGTAGCTGAAGAGGGACAATAAAAGTCTGTTCAATGTCAATCACACATCTGACAACATTTAAAGCTCCAGGATTTTTACTGAGCTACATATAGCTTCGTTCCTGATAGTTTCATGACAGAAAGCTGTTTGATTACAAGGTCAAGGGGCTCAAGGCCAAGGCCAAGGCCAAGAGGTGGGTCCAACAGAAAATGAACAGAACACTGCCCCCTCCCAGGCCCTGCAAGCAGCACAGGCTGTCTGGCTCTTGCAGGGAACAGCCAGGCTGCCTGGCCCGTCAGGGTCTGGCTTTTGTCCTTCGGCTGTCATTTCTGTCATTTCCAGTCATGTGGAGGAGCTACTGGAAAACGAGAAAAATGGTTTCTCTGAAGGCTGCAAGCCTTCCAGTGAACCTGAACACAGTCCTGGTTTCAATCTATCTGGTGGCCATATATCTGGGCATGACTTAACTTGTCTGAAATGGTCAGTCCCAATTTAATGAGAAACATGGGGTACTGTAAATTCAGGGGGTGGAAACCAGGCAAAGGGAAACTCAGGTCAAATAGTCATGAGCCTGGAATGAGGAAAGGATGAAGTGTGGTCAGTGTGGTCAGTGCCTTAAATCAGACGGGGGATGGTGGAGAGAAGCCCACTGTGGACTCCTTTGCTTGATGAATTCCCACTGGGTTTGTTCAGCAAATGTGCTCACCTGCTTCTCAAATCTATTTTATGAAATGCATGAAAAAAGTGAGTCAAATACAACATATTAAAAGATGTCTATGGTTCCAATCACTTTCACTGGGGAGCCAGGAGTCTCCCCAGGACCCCCTGGAAGTTTTGCTCAGGGTGGAGGTGTTCTCCCCGTGTGTGGTAGGAACAGGGAAGACTGGTTTGTCTCCGGAAGCTGCCTGCCCCCTCCACTCCCTGTGTTTCTCTGCCTTCCAGGCTCCGTGCCTCGGAAACCTGACTCTTTCAGATGGCATCATCTGGCTTCCCTTCAGTTTGGCCAATGGGAGGCACCAGAAGGAGATGAGAGGGCAAGATTAGGGAGAGGCTGGGGTATTTATCCCTTCTTTTCTTCTGTGGCCCTCTGGCTCCAACAGTGGCTGCATTCTTATAAAGCAGAGCTCTGTAAACATTTTTTCTTCTTTTTCCATTTATCCCCTCTATGCCCTCTTCTAGCTGCCCCTCCCCCTGCAATCACCACACTGTTGTCCATGTTCATGAGTTCTCTCTCTTTTTATTTTTTGTTCAATGCTCCCACCTCCCCCTATTCCTCCCCCTTGTCCCCCCAACCAGAGCTATCTGCCTGTTTCCTATCTATGAGTCTCTATTTTGCTTGGTAGTTCAGTTTGTTCATTAAATTCCATATATGAGTGAAATCATATGGTCCTTATTTACTTTCTGAGAAGGGCTATAGAGTAAATATTTTAGACTTTGTGGGTCCAACAGGCAAACCCAAGGATATTATGTAGGCTCTTACATAGCCATTTAAAATATAGGAATCATTCTTAGCCTGTGGGCCATATAAAAGCAGGTTGCAGGCCAGGCTTACCTTGCTGATCCCTCTCTATGGCCACAGTTCCCATTGGGTGGCTTCAGCTCTAGAAAACTGGCTCTAGTGACCCCCATCTCTCCTCCTTGCCCTCAGGCCTAGGGGTATAACAGCTCAGGTCCCTCCCTTACCCCTGTCCACACTTCCTGGCTCTGTGCCTTGGAAACCAGACTCTTTTGAGTGTGTCTTCTTTCCCTGTCAGGGGTGTGACAAATCCAGCAAGATGGTTCAGGAAAGGGAAGCAGAGTTTACGGTACTTCCTGAGGCTAAATGTTTTGTCCAAGGCCTGGCGATGTCCCTAGGCTCTGTGGCCGAAGTGGGGCTCCTCCTGGAGCATGCAGCATGTTCAATAGGATCAACACTGACTTTCTGGGAGGAAGTCTGCCCTTCTTCTGGACAAACAGTATACATTTTGACTTTTGAATTCCTTTCTGTGCTTCTATTTTCAAACTTCCTTGTTCCAACCCACTCCTCACCCCATTCGGCCCAGATACACATATCCCTAGAGGAGATAGCAAAAAACAGTGTCACTTTATTGGAACTGAGGGTACCAAAGCAATCAGTGTACTCCAGGAGTGTCTAACCGGCATGAAACTATGGGAATGCTTTCATAATTATATCCTGTGCCTCAGCACTGTAACATCAGAAGGTGGAGACCCTAATCTGTGCCAGGTACAGTGCTGTTCACTGCCAGGTCAAAGGTCAGGCAAGCATAATTGGTGCCTTCCAGGGGTCAAATCTGGTGGAGAGAAGACTCAAAAACATGGGCAGTCACATCAGGGCAACTGCATATCTCCCATCCAGCGATGTGAGCTGCTCCGCCAGCAAGAGGGTGATCATTCTTTCTCAGGTGCTAATGAGGAAGTCCTGCTGAGGCGCTTAATCTTTTTCACCTGGCTGTTTGGGTGAGTGTTTGAGACACAGATTCCCAGCCACTTGGTATGAATCCAATAGTTGTGTTTGTGGTAAAATGGACTATGAAATCCAATGTGGGTCTCCTTCTCGAGACTCCTACAAACCAGCGAGCTATGATCAGGGGCTCTTTGCCCGACACCTCAGGGAATCTCCATTGGAAGGCTGGCTGGGACGTTCCATGACAATTTCTTAATCGGGCTTGTTAAAATCCAGGTTGCTGGGCTCCCATGTCCTATGTTATTAATTCAGTGGACCTAGGTTGGGGCCTGAGAATGTGCATTTATAACAATTCCTGGGGGATGCTGATGTTGCTGGTCCAGGGGCCACTGTGAGAACCAATGACTTAACACAATGACAAAGAAGGAGGCTCAAGAGAAGGGACTGTGGAGGGAGCAGTAACTGGGGCAACAGAAGGTTATCACTTGGAGAGTTTAGATGTGAAATATGAAAAGGGAAGCATTGGGGGTAAAATTTTTACTTAATGAAAATAAGTGAGCAAGTTGTGATGGGCAGCATATCACTGAAAGCCTTTTGTGAAACTCTGAGATGTTTGGCATGGGAATATGTATTTTTTAGAGGTTTCCCAATTGCTTCTGATACTCAGCTAAGTTTGAGAACCTCTGTATGCTCAGCCTCTGGCAGTGCCTGGCACTGACACTCAATGAATTGATACTAATTCCAAGTGGGTGTTGGGAATGCTTTTAGATTCCTAAATCTAGTTGTCTATGTCCTTATCCTATCTAATAAAAGAGTAATATGCAAATTAACCATCACTCCACTACACCCACAAAACATGCCCACTAGCCAATCAGGAGTGAGTAGGCAAATTAACCCCAATCAAGATGGCTGCATCCACAGAGAGAGCAGGAGGGAGGCTTGAGTTTCCCTGGAGATGGAGGAAGCCAAGCTTTCCACACATCTTGGCCAGCACAGGAGGCCTCCACTCCAGGCTACAGTTTCAATTATAGAAAATAAATAAATTCCAACAGAAATGGCGACAGCCACGGAGCTGGAGAGAGCAGGAGGCTAGGAGGCTAGGGTTGCCCCCAGTGATGGAGGAAGCCAAGTTTTCCACCCACCTTGGCCAGCACAGACCTCTGCTTAAGGCTACAAAGTTTCAATTATAGAAAGTAAATAAATACCAACAGAAATGGTTGCCACCATGGAGCAAGCAGACGGCTTAGCTCTGCTCCAGGCTACAAAGTTTCAATTGTAGAAGATAAACAAATCCCAGATACCAGGGCCTCCACTTGGGTCACCAGGGGGCGTAGCAGGCCTGCAAAGTACCACAGGCCCCTCACCCAGGCCGCCCCATGTCTCAAGGGAACCCCCACCCTGATCCAGGACACTCTTTAGGGCAAACCAGTTGGTCCTCACCCATGCACCAGGCCTCTATCCTATCTAATAAAAGAGTAATATGCAGATTGACCATCATTCCAACACACAAGATGGCTGCCCCTATATGGTCAAAGATCCTGCCCCTATGTGGACACCAGATGGCCCCCACAAGATGGCCAGCAGTGTAAGACAGTTGGGAGAGACCAGGCCCAACTGGGAGGGCAGTTGGGGGCATTCAAGCCTGCAGGGGAGGGCAGTTAAGGGTGACCAGGCCTGCAGGGAAGGGCAGTTGGGGGGGACCCAGGCCTGCAGGGGAAAGCAGTTGGGGAGGACCAGGCCTGCAGGGGAGAGCAGTTGGGGGGGACCAGGCCTGTGGGGGAAGGCAGTTAGGGGTGACCAGGCCAGCAGAGGAGGGAAGATGGGGGTAAACAGGTTGGCTGGGGAGCAGTTAGACATCAATAAGGCTGGCAGGGGAGTGGTTAGGGGGTGATCAGGCTGGCAGGCAGAAATGGTTAGAAGCAATAAGGAAGGCAGGCAGGTGAGCAGTTGGGAGCCAGCAGTCCTGGATTATGAGAGGGATGTCCAACTGCCCGTTTAGGGGATCTTATTTGTATGTGGCCGAATGGGGTGAGAAGTGGGCCGGGACAAGGAAGTTTGAAAATAGAAGCACAGAAAGGAATTCAGAAGTCACTGGGATTGGGTCTAAACAGGCAGTTGGACATGCCTTGAGGTGTCCCAAATTGAAGAGGGTACAGGCTGGGCTGAGGGACACCTCCCCCTTGTGCATGAATTTTGTGCACCAGGCCTCTAGTTTATTTCATAAAACTCAGTCCTAAACCCCCAGGTAATAAAGGAATAATGTGTTGTTAAGCACAACTTAGATTCTTCAAACAGAATTCATATTCTCTCAATGTCTAAGAATACATAAATAAAAACTGGCTGTAACCAAATATGTTGTGTTAGACTGAAGGTTTAGATGGCTGCAAACGACATCAGAGAAAAACTCTTTTCGTCTTCATCTCTGAGATCCTCTGTGGCTCCTTCCTGTCTGTGCACGCATGCACGCCACTGTGCGTTCCACATTAGAAAACAACTACAAGCAAACAGCTGTTAGTCAAGCAGCTACATTTCGCCCACATCTTTCTAGAGTTAAACCCACTGCTCCAGGGCTTTTATCTTAAAAAAGAATCTCACTGCTTTAAACACGGGCAAGCCAAAATGTAAATTCCTTGCAATTAGTGTGGGTATGAGCTGGCTCAGCTGGGAAAAGACAATTACCAATAAAGTGTCACTTGCTGTTTAAAATGGTATTCCTTTGATTTCATAAGAGATGGGATATTCTGAGCAAAGAACTCAGAGAATAATGAATGTTATTTTTACTGTCTTTGGAAGAGGGGTAAGGCTATGTGTTTGTGTGTGTGTGTGTGTGTGTGTGTGTGTGTGTGTGTGTGAGTGTGAGTGTTTGTGATGACAGCAGGCTCTTTTACTAAATCTTTCGCTTGAGGCCTTGGAGTTGGTCCAGTTCTGTTTGGAGCACAGAAGTAGAGGCTATAGACTGGATTTGGGGGTCTGGGGCTCCAGATCTGGATAGAGCGAGGACTTTACTTACCTCAGTTTTCTGAAGGAGTTTTATGAAATGAAGGAATGGGGACAGATTCTCCCAGTGTCTTTTAAGCTATGATTTTCTCATGCTCTTTGACAACTGGCATAGTGCAGATGTTAATGGGCAAGACTGAAGGGCAAGGCTATTGAATGAATCATATATATTCCAAGGCATTTGTACTCCAGAGCAAGAAAAAATAGGCCTTCAGGAAGCATGAACTGGGCTCCTGTGGTTTAAACTTCCTAGTAAGCCAGAGAGATTTTAAGATTTGAAGCTGTCGGGGGAAGAGAGATGGCGGGGAAAAAAGGGTTTTGCTCGAAGCCAGAGAGAGTGAGTCCTAGATTGATGGCAACGAAATCCACCGGTGTGTGCTTACACACTGGCGGGAGGGGAATAGGCTTATGTTCCGGCAAGAGGAACTGCTTACCAATGAAATGAGATGTTATACAATTTATAAAGATCCTCTGGGGTTACCATCCAAGTCCATCTTCATTCCACTACTTTGCTATGATGGTTTAAAAAAGCCTCGTTCTCAGCCTTGATAACGCGGAAATTGAGAAAAAAATGAGTACCTGCACTTGTTACATCCACGAGTTGAGAAATTTGTTCCACTGTGATGATCTGAAGTTTGGTTTGATATTTCATCATGTCAAAGAGTCTGATGCTTACTGAAAGTGTTTGATCAGGAGTGAGGGTGGAGTTTTGAGTAGAAAGAGACCCACCTTGATCGGAGAGTACCACTTCGGGGGGGAGGAGGGCCGCCGCATGTTGTTGTTGAGATTTCGAGGCTCAGGGAACTCGTACTCCTGCTCTGGCATCTTGACTCTCGCATTCTTTGCCTTTTCCAGCTTAGCACCTTCTTCCGTGGAGCCCTTTTCTCCCCAACGGACCTAAATTAGATAACATAAAAAACCCAAATGATGAAATAAAATATGATGTCCCCAGAGAATGGGGATCATAAACACATATGTACTAGGCAGCGCGGGTGCTCCCCGCCCCTCAGTTCCTTTGGGCTTTGAGGGCCAGGGAAGAGGGAGGTGGGGAAATGGGAAAGGGCGAAGGCTGAAGGAGCAGAGAGCAAACCACGTGGGTGGATATTTGGGGGTGGAACTGTCCAGGCCGTGGGGACAGTAGGTGCAAAGGCTTTGCAGGCGCCAGTAAGAACTTGGATTTTGTTCCAGGGAGAGAAGAAAACACTGGGGGTTTGAGCAGAGGAGCAAACTGCTTCAGCTTGTGGTGGGCAAGATATAAGGGTGAACAGTTAAAAGGCTGTGCCTTCCATTTCTCCATCTAATGCCTCACAATTTACATCCCTACTAGATCCCAGGTATGAGTTTTCATCAGTTTGCTTGGGTTTTCCATCAGTGAGTAGTCAGCACATAGATAGGAGGACAGCAGTCCTCCCTTATCCCTGGGGGATGTGTTCCAAGTGGAAGCCTGAAACTACGAATAGTACCAAACCTAAGTATACTACCTACTTTCCTATACACACATACCTATGATAGAGTTTAATTTGGAAATTAGGCACAGGAAGAGATTAACAATGACAATCAATAATATAATACAACAACAGAACAATATACCATTATAAAAGTTATCTTTCTCAGGAAACCAGCATGAATTTATTTTTTCTACTTCACAAATTTCATGAAGATTTGTTCTCATTTTCGATCTTAGCAGCCTCAGCATATGTTTTTTTCTTTTCTTTCTTAGTAAGTTGAAAATTTTCACCTTTTTACTCAAAGGTAATTTTTTATGGCTTCTCTTCGGCATGTGCAAACTGCCAGCATCACTGCTCTTGGGCTTTGGGGCTACTGTGAAGTAAAACCGGTTACCTGAGCACCTGCACTGCACTGCCTCGCCAGATTATCTGGTAACTAAGAGGGCTACTAACTGACTAACTGACTAACCGGGGACGAGGAGCATCTACAGTGTGGATACATGTGATAAAGGGGTGATTCACGTCCTAGGAGGGAGGGATGGAGCGGGACAGTTCCAGATTTCATCATGCTACTCAGAATAGTGTGTAACTTAAAATTTAAGAACTGTTTATTTCTGGAATTTTGGGACCATGGTTGACTGCAGATAACTGAAATTGTGGAAAGTGAAACCATATATAAGGGGGGAAGGGACTACTGTACATTAAGCTGTTCTCTTACCTCTATCTTTTTTTTTTATTATTAATCCCCACCTGAGGATATTTTTTCCATTGATTTTCAGAGAGTAGGAAGGAGGGAGGGGGAGAGTAGGAAGGAGGGAGAATGAATATATATATATATATATATATATATATATATATATATATATATAGAGAGAGAGAGAGAGAGAGAGAGAGAGAGAGAGAGAGAAGGGAGGGAGAGAGAGAAAGAAACACGTGAGAGAGACACATCGATTGGTTGCCTCCTTCACCTGCCCTGACTGGGGCCAGAGATCAACCTGTAACCCAGGTAAGCACCCTTGATCAGGAATGAAACCCGAGACCCCCTTGTACCTAGGTAACACTCTAATCACTTAGCAACACCGACCAGGGCTTACCTCCATCCTTTTAATGCCTCCAACACCTCGCCCACCATAATAAGAGGCATCCACCGTAGGCCACTTTTTCTTAGGCAGACCATCATCATCTTCCTCCTGCAGAGAGTGTGGACATGAAGAAGGCAAAGCACCACACTGTA
Organism: Antrozous pallidus; assembly: GCA_027563665.1. NCBI lineage: Eukaryota > Metazoa > Chordata > Mammalia > Chiroptera > Vespertilionidae > Antrozous > Antrozous pallidus. Next base: position 29,881,920 of record CM050523.1, read on the forward strand.
AGTATGTGTCCACTGTGGCAACATGGACAAAAAGAGACTGTTTGGATGAAATGGTAAAATAAAAGCAGAAACATCCAATAACAAAATAATTCACAGTATTTTTCCTCCCCATGATATAGTTTCAGAAGGCTTGTGATGTCAAACCAGGAACCTTAGGCATCTTAGATACATGGTTAAACTTTACAGCTGGAGGTGGATATGTGTGTGTGTGTGTGTGTGTGTGTGTGTGTGTGTGTATGTGTATGTGTGTGATCTATGAAATAGGGCTTCAAAAAGCCTGGGCACCCCTGGCCTAGCGCCATTTTCCAAAGGAGATAGCTAAAATTATGTCATCCAAAACTGAACACAGCAGCACCAAGAACACAAGAAATTCAAGAATAAAGCTGCTTTATTCACTAGGAAATGGAAACGGCTTGATGAGTCTCCTGCATTTTTAAATGACAAGAGGACAAACAGGAGAGGCCATCTAATGAGCCCTTCCACAGCCCAGAAGAGGACAGTCGGATTCAGAGATATGAAGACATCAATGGAACTGAAGTTCTAGACAGGTTTCCTGATACCTTGCACGGCCAGCTGCCTTCACACTTGCATGGCCAGCTGCCTTCACACTCATCTTTTCCGTCTTTGTCCAGGACTTGCTGCCACCTCTATTTCTGGGCTGTCCGGAGAAAGGATGCAGGGCCAGCCTCTTGTGCATGTGCAGGGACCCGTGTGTTTCCACAACAGGAAATGCCAACACTTAAATCAGCTCCACGTGCTCCTGATCCACCAAGCCTGCCATTTAATCCCCTGACCCGAGCTTGCCTGCCAAACTCAAACAACAGCAGAAGACAACACAAAGGCCCAAGCTTTGACCAATGAGAGAGTTGGAATTTCCCTGCAGTTACCATGGCTCTGTTTACACATTCTAGAGACCGGAGGGTTTTGCAATCTTCGGATGAGAAGGGAATCTTTGATGTGTCTTTGGCCAAAAATTGGTGGATTAAAATCACAGTCCCCAGCAGCACCCGAGGTGACCCTTACATCTAACGAAGTACAAGGGCTCTTGGCAAGTTGTCCTTACACTGGTCTTCCAGGATGTAGCAGGGAGGGGAACCACCAATGTAGAAGTACTCTATGATGATTTGATGACAGATGGATAAGCTGACTTGCTTTGTGTGAGCAAAGCAATAGGAATCAGGGGTTGGTGGGCAGTAAGCAGAAGATGAGCAGGAAAGAGTGGAACTGAGCTACCAGTACCCACCTGAGGAGATGGGTGAGACCCTCCCAGCAGCTGGAATGACAGTGATGCGACACAAGAGGCTGCTTAATATTCCGTTAGGAGTCATTCATTGGCTGCACTGTGTTGCAACACATTACTTTTAGTCCTTCAGCAGAAGTCCCTATGCAGATGGCCTTGTGCCAGCGCTGCCATTGGGGGAGTGTGGGAATTGAGTTTGTTAGATGGTGTCCAGCAAGCGAAGGGGAGTTATCAGAGTAGAAGCAAGAAGTAGGAGTTATTGGTGACTGGAGAAGCCGCAGAGCTTGGGGAGGAGTGTTGGTTTCCCATTAGTGGAAGTTATGTTTAAATCTTAAAGGATGTGGTGGCCCCAGACGTTCAGTTGGAGGATGTTTGGGTCACATTTCTCAGATGGTAGAGGACCATCTGACCTGCTTGTCCTCAGGTAGGTCTGGGCATGTCCTCAGTCACAGTCCTGCTCTAGAAAGAAATAGCTGTAGACTCTGAGGTCAGATGTACTCATTGGGTTAGCCCCAAATTGACTTAGTCCCATGGTGCCCTCAGACACTGAACTTTTCTGTCTTTCTAATCATGTTAGGCTTTTGTACCGCTCCATGCCCTGGACAACACCATAGTCTTGATGTGAGCAGCTTTCCCCTGGAGTTGTGCATATAGATGGTGGCCCTCTTAGACTTGAGTTACAAGTTCTTTAACACTCCTGCTTCTCTGATATCTAGATGGCCAGCTTGACCCACATAGGCTCTCAAACCAAGCAGGTGCTAGAGGGAACTATCTATGGAAAGAAGAATGTAACAAACAGAATCTAGCCCAAGTAAATAGTTTTAAATCAGCCTTTGAATCCATTTAACATTTCAATGAACCATAATCCACCTTAAATCCTTGTGATAAGCCCTGATAGTTCCATTTGTCCATTCCATCTTTCACTCACTTGGCCACTGTGGCTGAACCCCTGAGCCAGTGCAGAGTGATATTTTGAGAAAAATGAGGATATAGCTATCAACACAATTGTTCACATTTATAGAGGAGTAAGTTTGGTGAGGGTGATGACATGAAGTAAGTAAAAGGCAAAGGCCACAGAAACTCTAGGCCCAGGAGGCTCTGAAGGGCTGAGCCTAAAGTAGAACTGGCTGCTTGTGTCATCTGATGTCTTTGGGGATAAGCCAGAGAAGTCATCCTCATTGTCAGTCTTGGAGATTAATTCCTAGGAGTAAACTGAGAAATCCAGCAATCCCTTTGTTTGTAAATACAAAATTCCAAATGACCTAAGATTTCCTTGTTCTGAGCTGTAGAACATGTCATGACACCAACATACCCTTCACATACACATCATGACTAAGAATGATGCAATGATTTTCTTGCATTCTTCAATAAAGAATAGTGTATTCATTTTTTTAAGAAGCAATGTGTCCTTTTTAAACTACTGAAATACTGAATACTGAATTCTGGGCCTGTTCTAGTACCCCTGTTTGGCTTGTACACATATGTGTGCATGTGTGTGTATCAGTGTGCAGTTGATGTCCACTGGCGGTAGGTTGGCCCTTCACCCCTCCAAAGGGGAAGGCTATTCTGGCTGTTTGTGTAGACAAAGCTGTGAAGGACCCCAGGACTGCTGGTTGGTCCTAGAAAACTTGTATAATTTTTCCATCACTCAGTTATTTTCATCTAAAAAGTTTTTGCCTTGGAGAAATGGTTAGGATCAGGGAGCATGATAATAAGCCTAAAAATAAGTCCATCATTCAAAGGGACGTGCTTATTGTTAACTGGATACATTCCCTCTGCCTCTCACATAGAGTCAGAAAATTCATGGAACTACTTAGAACTAAACCAGCAGCTGAAGTGCCCCATTACTGGTTTCTCCCATAAACTACCAATCATTGGGAATAAATTGAAACTCAATGAGGAATGCTCACTCTGCTGCTAATTAGAGAAGAAATGTCTCGCTCAGTTGTTAAAATTGAGTTTCCATGCTTTTGCTGAAATCTTGACATTTCAATTAATTTTCCCTTGACCCTTCTTTATACAGAAGTATCACTGTTGGTTGCATGGAATCTCAAAAAGTCATGGCTTTTTATGTTGTGCATACTGATACTCCCTATTAAAGAGGACCACTGTAGAGCACATTATAAAGTTGTTTTCATTCTTAAAGTTTCATTATTGAAATAGATGTTTGTCTCTTGGGATACAATGCTAATAGAGCTGATGAAAGTTGGGATAACAGATCCTTGCTTACATATGGATGGCAGAGAGTGACTTCATATAGCTAGAAATTGAGTGTTAGAAAACATATTAAGCTCTCTGGGGATGAATCAAGGATTAATTAGATATAGACCTTAATCTTTAATTAGCTAATGATCTTAAACATTGATGCAGAAGGAAGAGTCAGTGAAACACCCTGAGAATGCAGAAAAAGGAGACGTGAGAAATGAATTGTGATGAAAGGAATGAAAGTGTGGTTTCAGAGATAGTAGCACATGAGCTGTGCTTGAAGGGCTGGTGGGATTTGAACACAGGGAACACAGGGAGAAGGCTGTCTGGATTCCGACTATGATTTTCAGGGCATTGTGTAAAATATTCTTTGTGGGCTAAGTTATATTATCTGTTTTTGTGGGATTTCTCTATTATTATTATTTTTTCCTGCCAAAACACATTAGGTGGGAGATTAGGGCTGCTTAACTCCCAGGGCCAAGGGACTCTCATGGCCAAGATGCATGCTAAGGTAATCAGTACCGCCTACAGCTGTGCTCACCAGCACAGAACCTGGTTTAGGTCTAGCACAGCCCTTTAAACCTCAAGCAGCTGGAGGTGGTCTTTCTGTGTCAGAAAGCAGGTCTGCCTTCTTCAGGTGAGACTTCTCTAAGAATATTAGGTGAAACTGGAAAGCCTCAATTACTTCTCATGTTTTCAGCTACTCTTTCTTGGTATTTTTCGGGTTCGAGTCCCACTTCCCCTCCAAAATGGTGATGTTGGGTTCGAGCCCCATTCCCCCTCCAAAATGGTAGCTCATTCTACACACACTTATTAAACTGTTCTGTGTGTGCAGTCCTGTGCTAGATACTGGAGTCTAGTGTAAGCCATACTCCACAGTCTTACACCTAAGTGTCCTGGTGTATTTTGGCCACGGTAGCTGCCACATCACCTTCCAAAGACAAATGTAGAGCCAGCACCAAAGGAAAGGGCAACGACTCCTCCAATTAAAAATAATGAGGGGAGGGAACAGGGCAAACAGACCAATCTCGTCAAGAGAGTGTCTTGAGCTATTTTTCTTTGGAAGAACAAGAGACAGCTGCACGCAGCAGAAGCACTGCCAAAGTGGAACCTGCGGGAGCTAACCACGGTGCTTTCTCTTGAAGGATTAGCAAAAGGCTTTTGTGGATGTCAAGAGGGTGTTATTTTTTCCCCTCCCTCCTCTTTGCACGGCAATGTAATTTCCTCCCCTGATTTCTGGGCAGGAAGTTAGCATTCCAACAAGATGTGCTTTAATTGATGGCAGCTATTAAATCTCTTGGCTTACATGCATATGGTTCAGGATATAAGAGCCACATGGAATTTTAAATGTAATCATGATTCTTTCTGTATGTAGGAAACTTGACAAAGACATTGGGAGGAGGAATGGTGAGGGGGTGGTGCTCAGTTTGCACACAACAAACCTTAGGGATTAAGGACCATGAACTAGAAACATCATCATTATAGCCTTTGGTCCCACTGGGTTTTCAGACCTGTACCCTGGTTTATAAATTGGGGAGCATTGCATCCAGGGTGGCCAGCTCTCCTGGAAGTGATCAGAGGACCAGGAAAGCCGCTGGCTGGGCACTCCTGTCCCCTCTCCCTCCATATGCACCTTCTCACCATCAGCCTGCAATGCCTCCACTCTATTCTACCCCAGGCAAACTGCTCACTTGGCCAACTTATGGTGGAGTCTAAGATATTTTTCTTCCTCCGAATGATGAGGATTTGAGAGCATGGTCAGGATATTAGCATATACCCTTCCAATATATTTTCATTACTTCCTGGCAAATCTTTAGGTAACATTGTTTTAAATTAAAGAACAGGCGGTTCCTAGAATCATAGATTTTCCCTGATCTGGACACATAAAACATAAGTCTCTGCAGGGAGCAGAGATCCCTAAAGTGTCTCTTTTAGAGGAAAAATAATTGTAGTGATAAAAATGTTTCTGTTTGCATCTCAAATTTTATCTGTGTAAGGAGAAACCTTCCCAAGCCTCTGTCTGTGACTGCCAGTTCAGTTCCTTCCTGTTCATCTTTGGTTAGGAAAGAGCCGAAGACCTCCCTGCCTGCTGCTTCACATGCACTGGGAACCTGGGCCCAACTTAGCTCTGCTTTGCAGGGGCCCGAGTCTCAGCCCAGCCCACTCAGGTCTCCACCTCACTCCAACATCCTGCCCCTCTGGCTGCACCCGGCTCTGGTCACTCACCTCACTTTCCTCAGCAGGAGGTGGAGGCATCTCCTTGATAATCTGAAAAGAAAAAATAAAGAATAAGTCAGTGGAAATCTCCAGCCACCTTCCTTTCCACAGGCCTGCTCTCTAGAGGTGTCTAAGTAGTGTGGCCATAATCGCCATTGAAACAGGCCCAAGCAAGGCAGGCTTAATCAATGCCATGATGTGTTTTTGTGGGCAGAGTAGCTCAGTTAGTTAAAGTATGGTCCAGGCTGATGGTTTCATTCATAAAGGTGTTTGTTCCATTCATAAAGGAAAAAATGCTTCATAGATAACAGTTTCATCTCTTAACCCAGGTAGCTATCATGCAAATTTATTCACTCATTAATTCATCCAGTCATTCATTCATGAAATCATTTACCCAGCCATTCAACCAGCTACATATTTAACAAACGTACATGACAGAAGTTAAGATGGTGCTGCAGAGAGGAGTCAGGTATGGACCCCACAAGCTGTTGGTAGTTCTATTAACTGTCACTGGTCCCAAGCAGTACACCCTTCTAGGGAGGGTGTAGGATGTGAATGTCAGGCAGATAGATTCTCAACAGCAAGGAAGGGGTAGTCATGGCTTTTTTTTTTTTTCAGGGCCCTGAACTTAAAGGAGTACAAAAGTTTATATAACAACATTATGAGATTGTATTTTGCAGATGCCCTGTCTTTAGGGTTGAAGAGAGACATGTGGACACTCTGGGCAGGCAGCAATTGGGGATCCCAATGAGAGGATGAGTGACACATGAGAGGACAGGGAAGGAGGACATCTGGGTGGCAGTAAGCAACCTCTCCTCACGCGTGTCCCCAACTTGCACATCCCTTCACAAAAGGAAAGTCCTTACAGTTGATTAGAATCTTTTACAAGGCAGTTTGGTAATTATCAAGGTGACTCTGCCCTGTCCTTTGGTAGTTTCCTCTTTTCATCTGAAGCTTATTAATGAAATGTTGGGCCAGCTACATACAAGACAGTCCTTTTCCTTAAGGAATTCAGGTAAATACAAAGCTCTTTATACACTGTGGTGGCCAAGAGATCAAAATAATCTGGCCACTCAGTGTCTATCCTATATAATAAAAGGCTAATATGCAAATTGTCCCCTCAACCAGGACCTCGACCAGCAGGCAGGCCAGCCAACCACCACCCACGTCCCCTCCCCCTGGCCAGGCTGGCCAGACCCCCCACCCATGCACGAATTCATGCACCGGGCTTCTAATCTTTTAATATATATATATATTTCCTATCTAATAAAAGAGTAATATGCAAATTTGACCATACCTTCACCACACCCACAAGCCATGCCCACAGCCACACCCATCAGCCAATCAGGAGCAGATTATGCAAATAAACCCTAACCAAGATGGCTGCTGCCACTGAGAGCAGGAGGAAGGCTTGGGTTTCCCCAGCAACAGAGGAAGCCAAGCTTTCCACCTGCTGTTGCCTGCTTAGGCCTCCACTCAATGTTACAAAGTTTTAATTATAAAAGATATGGAAATGGCGGCAGCCACTGAGCTGGAGAGAACAGAGGCTTGGGTTTCCCTGGCAATGGAGGAAGCCAAGCTTTCAGCCTGCTATTGCCAGCCTAGGTCTCCACTCTAGGCTACAAAGTTTCAAACAGAAATGGCTGCTGCCCCAGAGCGAGCAGAAGGCTTGGCTCTGCTCCAGGCTACAAAGTTTCAATTGTAGACATAGATTAATCCCAGATCCCAGGGCCTCTGCTTGGGTCGCTGGGGGGTGTGGCCGGCCTGCAAACCTCCACAGGCCCCTCACCCAGGCCGCCCCTCACCCCAAGGAAACCCCCACCCTGATCTGGGACAAACCAGCCAACCCCCACCCATGCACCAGGCCTCTATCCTATCTAATAAAAGAGTAATATGCAGATTGACCATCATTCCAACACACAAGATGACTGCCCCCATGTGATCAAAGATCCTGCCCCCATGTGGACACAAGATGGCCACCACAAGATGGCCAGCAGGGAAGGGCTGTTGGAAGGTTCCAGGCCCTGCAAGGGAGGGCAGTTGTGGGTGATCAGGCCAGCAGGAGAGGGCAGTTGGGAGGGACCAGGCCTGCAAGGGAGGGCAGTTGGTGGTGACCAAGCCTGCAAGGGAGGGCAGTTAGGGATGACCAGGCTGGCATAGGAGGGAAGTTGGGGGCACACAGGCTGGCAGGGGAGCAGTTAGACATCAATTAGGCTGGCAGGGTAGTGGTTAGAAGGTGATCAGGCAGGCAGAAGCAGTTAAGGGCAATCAGGGAGGCAGGCAGGTGAGCAGTTTGGAGCCAGAAGTCCTGGATTGTGAGAAGGATGTTGAACTGCCCATTATAGGATCGGGCCTAGACGGGCAGTTGGACATCCCTTGAAGGGTCCCAGATTGCAGAGGGTGCAGGCTGGGCTAAGGGACATCCCCCGCCTCCAGTGCATGAATTTCATGCACTGGGCCTCTAGTGTGTTCAGAGATCAGAATAATCTGGCTACTCAGTGTATATCTTTTGATGTTTTAGTGCCAGGGCTGATGTGGACCACTTGTGGATGGGTGCTTGGGCATTGCCCAACAGACTAGTTCCTTGATCTAGTTGGAGAGCTCTCCTAGCTGCAGAGCAGACTGCATACTAGGCATCAAATTCTTGCCTACTAGCACACATCTCCTCTGACTTAATGAGTATTCTGGGATCTCATTTGATTCCCACTGTTATCATCTGGGCTACCACTATCTGTCATGTCATCTCTGTATGTTGAGACAGGCTACTGGCTTAAGGCTCTATTAACACTAGCCTGAGGATTGAGACTCCACTCATCTGAAAGGACATCATTCAATTAATTAAGGACAGCAGAGGTTAAGGCCTCCAGGGGTTTCCAACTATCATTTCATCTGCCTCTACTTCCTGGCCATTGTGGGAAGCCTGCTGAAGGTCTCTGGAAATCGTGAAGCCATGATTTTGCTTACCCACTCAACAATGACCCTGAATTTCTTAAGAAAATCTCTGGGGAGCGCCATTCCTGCTCAGAGCTGATTTCCCATCATCCCAGAGCCACTGATCATTTAAAAAACAGGAAATGCCTGGGAATGAGAGGGAGGGTGGGAGGCTGGGGACAGTCATCTAGAATGTGTCTCTTCTCTTTGGGTAGGGTTAGGGAGGAGAGGGAGAGGGGGTAAGGTATTTGGGAAAACAGATAATGACAGGGGTGCATGGGAAGGACTGTGGGTATCTGGAGGTTCGGTGCAGAGCAGCTGAACTTCTGTCTTGACGGGGGCTACCAGCTTCCTCCCTCACTCCCTGGCAGCACAGCGGAGTTGTCAGAGCAACCCCAGACCTGCCCTTCTCTTATTGTGAGGATTTGACAAGTCCTTGAACCACCCTGAGCTCCAGTGTCCTCATCTGTGAAACATTAACCTTGCAGGAATTTAGTCACAATGAGCAATCACATTTGTGAAACACCTGGCATACAGTGGGTGCCCATTGATGGCGCAGACGGTCATTATTATTCTCCTTTTACTTTCTTGCCATCTCTGTGTCTTGTCTTTATTGTATCTTTAACAAAGTTTTCACTTAACCCCTGTGTGAACTAAAAGGCTATGTATGGTCATTTCCAGATGGAGCAGCTTCGAGGCCAGAGCTTCATAAATGAGTGACAGGAGGCTGGTGTTCAGACAGTGGCCAGGGGCTACAGGAGGTCAGCAACAGCATGTTTCACCACATATGTGTGGGCACATGCCATCAGAGAGGAAGAGCCGCAGCAAGAGGCCCACCACTCCAACCACCCTATCGATGGGTTTCCATTCAAGCAATGTCCCAAGGGAAAACCAAAAGACAGTGCCAAAATACTCAATTTAGCATTAATCAAAGGTGAACTAATTTATAATCCAGATTTCATGCTGACACACTGTAAACTGGGCACTTGAGCTTCTGGAAAAATGCCACCATGTTCAGGTTAACAGGATTTAGGCACCTCCAATCTGGTCTCATTGGTTGGGTGTCTGACTATATTCAGCAGCAATGAGGTAGAAGTCTCCCTAATTTCCTAATGCTTCAAAGCATCCCCCCTTCCCCCTCCTACCTCCCTCCATCACCAGTCTTTCATCGGGCTCAGGGAGCAGCTCGCCCATAGGATGGCAAGGGGGTGTTTTAGAGTGTGATCTAGACAGGCTAAGTTGAAGTCATGAGATGATTTTTCCAAGCATTGAAACTGGATAGACTCTCTGCAAATGAGCCAAACCCTCCTGCCAAGACCAGCATATGGGCCACCCAAAGAAGTGACCTAAGCACAGGGACACGTCAGCCTTCTCCACCTTCCTCCCCACCTTCCCCGTCCAGAGTGCACGTCGCCTGGAGGAGCAGGTGGGCAGCTCTTGAATTCAGTGCCACTGCCTCTTTGCTGTGCAGTGGCCCAGGGCTCACAGGATAAAACACTAACTGCCCCACCCTCCACAGGCCTGCATGAGGTGGCCCTACCGCCTGTCTACTTTACTCCTCTCCACTCTCCCCTGCACTTCAGCCTCTGGGTCACCTTCTGGTTCCTTCCGTGCACCCTGCTGATTCTCACTTGCAGCGTCTGTCTTCTGCCTAAATGCTTGCTATCCCTTCCTGCTTTATTGCACACTTGTACCTACCCCTGTTACCACCTATTCATTCAGCAGATCACCAATAAGTACATCTCCCCTGGGAAGTCTGTGACCTCACAGTTCACAGGGTCTCAGGTAACCTGGTGTTTTTTGTTTTGTTTTTTGTTTTTGTTTGTGTGTGTGTGTGTGTGTGTGTGTGTGTGTGTGTGTGTATGTGTGTTTGTGTGTTTAATAGGACTTTCAATGGTAATTAAAAGGTTAATTGCATAATTCTTTGCTTCCAAGTAGTATGACTGGAAAGTATTTCCAACAAGAATGCAAACTCGATTCCACTGAGCACTACCAAGCTTAGGCTCAATTTGGCCCACTCCCTTCTCAGAAGCTTCTAGGAGTTTTCTCTTGGTTGGGAGTGGGCTCATCGGCTCCTTTCTCGTTAGAAAGCACAAATTAAAGATAGATGATCTTGAAAGGATCCTTAATCAAATGTTTAAAAAGAAAATTCCTCAACCAACATATCTATAAACATAACATGGTAGAAGCAAATGGCAGTGTGTGTGGGGGGGGTGAATCTGGGGACATTTTTCGTATTTCTCCTCTTGAGGCCTACCCCACCCTACCACTTACTGCCATCTTCAGTTTATGTATTGTGGATGGGAAGAAAGTGTCCATTTGCCTCCTTGGAGTAGCTGCCCTAGAGTGTGGTTGGCATTAATGGGTAGACTGGTGAAGTAAATGGGGGTAAGAAAAATGAGGCGGGATATGGAACTTCTGAACTCCAGTAATGTTTCTTTGCTATCAGAGAACTCCTTGAAACTGTCTCTGCTGTGCATTGGGAGATACGCCTCCTCTCCCCACTTATCAGTGCTTTTAGCTCTGATTTTAGCCATCTTTGTTTAAGTAGACATGTGATGGAATAAGATTTGACAATGCATGTTCTATGGGTTAAGGAAAGAGAGGCAGAAAGGACCAGGTGGAATCTTATTAAATTGAAATCTTACTGGCAACTGTAAGTCAAAACAAAATCAAGTTTTCATGTCTGCCTCTTAGTTTGGCTCCTGGAAACAGTCATGAGGGAAGATGTGGAGAGATCGTTAGGTGGCATAAATACTGTAGGAAGATCACACAGGCTCAGGTCCTGCTTCACACCTGGGAACTTATTCTGGCTTTATGAGTCAAGTTCAACCATTTAGGTCTCCATACAGCTCTTTCTTAAAATTTATTTTATAAAATGTGAATGTGAAATTAAGCATGTGGTGAATTTCATTACGCTTATTTCTTTTTCTCAGAGGTATCTAAGTTCAGCTTCTAGATTGTAGGATTTGATCCTGGCCACTTGATTCGTTCTTGCGGTAACTCGGCTGCTACAGTCCTGGGCAATGGAATACAGAACACGGTCTACCCTCTTCTCCTCCCAGGCGATAGGCACCCTGGCTCACTAGACGTTGCATTTAAAGTCACGAGTGAGGGCAACATGCTGCATCAGAAGCATGCACGATGGGTTAAAGAAAAGGCTATTCTGCTGACAACAGCAGAACAGTACTTTCCTGGCATTTGGTCTTATTTGGAACCCCACAAATAGATTTTTTTTTGTTATGAAAAGAGAAACTTGGCAAAACAACAAAGGCTGGATTTCTATTTTAAGCCAGTGCAGAGGAATAACAAGACAATGAGTCACAGCCATCCACCTCTGTTGTGACACTTCGATCTAAGAATGTTCTTCCTTCCGTCCTGTCTCCGTAACTCAAAGCCACAGTGCTACATCACACTCATCCACCAGGAGAGTTCACGTGTTTATTTTTAAAAAATCAAGGAAAAGTGCTGCATTCGCTTTAGCATTATTTTATTTATTTTTAAAATATATTTTATTGATTTTTCACAGAGAGGAAAGGAGAGGAATAGAGAGTTAGAAACATCGATGAGAGAGAAATACCGATTAGCTGCCTCCTGCACACCCGCCACTGGGGATGTGCCTACAACCAAGGTACATGCCTTTGAAGGGAATCGAACCTGGGACCTTTCAGTCCCCAGACTGACGCTCTATCTCTGAGCCAAACCAGTCAGGGCTGTAGCATTATTTTAATTAAAAATGTTAAGATAATTCAAATGGTGAGATTTTTAAGTTTATTTTTAAATTTTAAAAGGGTATTGTTTGACAAGATTGCACAGTTTTGAATGATCTGTTCTGAACCTCCTCCCTCCCCACTAGTTCAGTTATTTTCATGGGGCTGAAATTCCATATGCAGTGATATTTTTAGGAACAGCCTTCATTTTATAGGAAAAATGACGGCATCTAAAGAACTTTTGGTGCATCTGCTACTTAACAACTGTTAACTTTGGAGACAAGAAAGGAGAGACTGTTGGCTGGGCCGGAGTTCCTCATCTGATTTCTGGACTTTTGTACTTTACATGTTTAGTAAAACCCCAAGGAGTCTGAGTAATCATACTCCTTGGGATTTTGGTACTTTTGGATTATGAGCTCATGTGTAGTTTGCATTTACCTATGGGAATCTTATGAGGACTGGGTTGCAGGATCAACCTGCCAGAGAGGACTCAAGTTTCCTTCTGCAGATTCCTAAACACTTTCACACTGTGACCTTCTCAGCTTGTAATTTACAGAACTCCAAGAAGTAAGTACATATTTGAACTTTAAAACTGAGAGGTTATGGTTCTGAATTCTTAGACACACACACACACACACACACACACACACACACCCCAAATGCATAGCCCATTCTTTCACTTAATTCTGCCCAATTTTAGGCAGAAGACTCAGTTCCAACTCCCACACTTTTGTGGGCCTATGTATGTAAGGCTATTAGACCAAATGTCTGGGTAATTAAGATCAGAATTTTCTATCCTAGGACCACTATTGCTTTAAGGTCAGCTAACCATCATATTTCTAGATCTGTCTTTATTTTAGCCCTGGAAATGTCCCCGATTTTCTTGTGAGCCTGGCTATGCATTTAAAACAATGGTTATTATATTTGTTCCATTTTTGTTTTGTTATGCAGTCCACTGTATCACTAGTTAAGTGTAACTGATTTTTCACAAATGGTTACCTCTTGCATGCTCAGAGAGGTAGCTGAAATGAGTATATTTAGATGGTTAAATTTATTTGGAGCCTTTGATTGAAAACACTGCATATCTTGGGACTTCTAAGCTGACCTCGTAACACCATTACCTCTGCTGCCTCCCTGGCCTCAAAGGTTCTGTGGGAGGAGGAGCCCCCAGAACAGAACTGTGTACAGAAGGAAGGCCAATTGAGATCTGAAAGGCCATGTAAAGAAAGCTTTACTGTCTCAGATAGAAGGGGATGCTTGCTCTTATGCTTTTACATTCTAGACTTCCATTCTGATTCCTACTCTTTAGAATAAATACATTTCTAATTAAAAACAAGAAATCAAGGAAAAATAGGCGGTTGGATGTGGAAAGTGCCTATGAAGTATTAGATGCTAGCTAATGTCAGACAAATGATTCTTACTACTATAGAAACGGTATAAGTATAATAGAAACATCCCACCTGATTAGAGTGGGTTAATGCTGGCCACGTGCGGCCTTAGTGCAGTGGTGTTACACTATATGTTTATCAAAGGCTAATGCCAAGTATTGATCTAGAACACAGTACAAGAAATTTTCAAAGAAATGAGCTTTTTTTTTTTTTTTTTTGACATTTGGAACTCAAACTTTAAATAATTTTTGGCCCCTCATCTCATCTTTCTTAAGCCTAGGATTGTTTAGAAGGCCACATTCACCAATAAATAAGATGAGAGTAGTGGCAGGAATTTCCTCATTCCTGTTTATAAAATCTAAGTGATTTGCATGATAATTTAAAATAATAGCTATGCATAGTCTCCATTAGATAATATGTATGTCAGAGTCATTGCAAACATCTAAGTGAGATAGTGAAAAACAACAACCAGATGAATTCAGATTCCCTGAGGCTAGGAGGAGGAGGGTCTGATCCGCTTGGGTTATAGGCAAGGCGATGCCAGCCACTGGCAGTGCCTGTGGACCTGAGCAGGCACACAGGGAACAGGATGTGTTGGTACTGTTCACTGTATGCTCAAGCTTGCTGGCAATGACGCAGCCTTTGAGGAGGGCAGGGAAAATGTTGCACCTCAGAACTTGGGAATCAGCTGCTTTAACATTCTCTAGGGTTATGTTTTCTACACAGTTTTTGGCAAAATACAAATGTCCTTTCAGATGTCTGTATGTCAATGGGTAGGTATAGTCCAAGGAAGGGTTCCAAAGTCAAAATAAGTTTAGAGATTCACAATGCAAATTATCCTACTAAAGGCTCTGAGAAGTCCTACAGTGAAGACTGGAGTCTCTTCCCAACTTATTGTCTAAACCCCTTGTGGTTTTGATGTGTAACCAGGTTTGAGAATTACAGACCAGGGAATCTTAATCTGGAAAGGAAAGAGCAGACTCACTTATAGAAGGTATGAATATAAGGTAACCTTAGAGACAATATGATAACAATTTCCTAATTTTTCACCTAAAGAAATTAAGGTTCAAAGGATTTACCTTGGAATTGATAAGAGAAAAATCTCCATGGGACCTCACTTATCTTAATTTTAATTAATTATTATTCTTTTAAATCCTCACCCGAGTATATATTTCTATTGATTTTATTTTTATTTTATTTATTTATTTATTTATTTACGAGAGAAAGTGGAAGGAAGGGAGAAGGGGAAGAGAAAAAGAGAAACATCGATGTGAGAGAGACACATTGGTTGGTTGCCTTCCACACATGCTCTGACCTGGCTGTAGATCGAGCCTGCAACTGAGGTATGGCCTTAACCAGGAATTGAACCTGAGACCCTTCAGGCTGCAGGTAAACGCTCTAACCATTGAGTAAAACCAGCTAGGGTGGAACCCATTTGTCTTTAATGATAGCTCACACCTTTCCAGTTCACCAGTAGGGGTGAGGACGTGGTGAGTGGGTTATAAGGCAAGCTGTGAGGGCAGCCATGAGAGCAAGGTGAACGTGTGCACAGACTGGTGTGTGGGGTGTGGGCTCCAGAGGCGAGGGCAGGCCATGGCAGAGCTCAGTGTGTTAGTGAGAAATAAGCTTGTCAGCCGCAGGGTGAGGAGTGTCTAAGTGGGAAAGGGTGGAGACTGGAAAGGACTCCAGGGAGCATGATGGGTGTAGCCAAGGAGCTGCTTGTACTAGTCAGGTTGCTATTAAACCAACTGTCAGTAAATCCTTTTGGTGATGTTAGCCTTGGTTGTCTGGCCCTGAAAATTAAATGTTATGCTTAAAGGTGTAAAGAACATTATCTGAGGACTTTATTTTTATTTCATTTAAGGCACATAAACTTCTTGATTTATTTTTGGCCTTTGCAATTTGTCATTGGAGAGGTCCAACAGGCTTATCTGTTGAACTATCCTTAAAATTCAATAGTGAGTTAAACATCATCTTCTACATAAATTTTTAAAAAACTAACTGTTCAGAGAGGAACACCAAGATGGCGGCATAAGCAAACACCTATTGTTCTGCCCCAAGCAACGATTTGGGAACTACAACATAACAGCGGAACAGACAAGCACCCAGAATCGCCAGAAAGCTGGCTGCATGAAAAATCCACTAATAGGAGCGGAGGTGAGACACTAAGACTTGGGACTGGCGGGAGCGCAGCCTTTCAGAGGAAAACAGGTTAGGAGCCGCCCTGGTCGCGCGCGCGTGGGCTGGGGCTGGAGCAGCGACCCCTGGCCGGATTTCTCCGACAGGGAAGGGCAGAGGTGTCCCACTACCCAGATTTCCCGAGCCGGGCGAGGTCTGAGATCCCGGGTACGGGAAGAGGTCCCCCTGCACAGATTTCCCAGAACCGGGCGAGGTCCGAGGTCCGAGGTCCGGGAGACGCACCCTGGAAGCCGGGCGTGGCTGAGGCTCCTAGTCCCAAGGGTCGCGTAAACCCGTGACTTGCCCCTGGGAAACTTGTCTACTGGTTCCGGAAACCATCTATTTTACAGCCCTGGGCTGGACTTTTGGTGTGCAGGCACATTTGGGGAAAGGCAGAGTTGTCTGGCAAGGGGAAGAGACTAGCGGCTTTCTCTTGGAGGGGTCTGCAGCCATCCCCATCCAACAGAGACCTGCGCGCGAGTGCCGCATAGGACCCAGCTGCCGCCGCCGCCGCCGCCGCCTCCACCGCTGCCGCTCAGCCCAGAGACTCCGCCCATCCAACCTGAACACAGTCTCCCTTCACAGCCAATTGGCCTGGAGGCCAAACCCTCCTAGGGCTAACAACAAAAAGCTGGGTTTAAATTCAAAAATACTGAATACAACCCATAAAGGATTGCAGTAAGAGTACCCACCTCAGGTAACTGGGGAGACTGAGCCACTGTCCCTTTGAAGATATCCACCACATAAAGCAGCCACCATGCAGAGACATGGAAAGAAATCAGGTGTGAAAGAAATGGAGGAGAAAAGACGACAAGACATAGAGTTCAAAACCACGGTTATAAGGCTTTTCAAGAGGCTCCTACAAAAGGCCGATCAACTTAATGAGAATTACCAGGAAATAAACAAGACCAACCAGCAAATGAATGAGACTTACAAAGGAGATGAATGATACTTACAAGGAAATGAATGAGACCCTCAGGGAAATGTACAAGACCTCTGAGGATACAAACCAGACCCTCACAGATAAAAAAAAGGACCAACTAGAAATCAAGCATACACAGACTGAAATAAAAAAACATTACACAAAGTCCTAAAAGCAGTCCAGAGGGCCACAAGAACCAAGTCAAAGATTTGAAATACAAAGAACCAAAATCCACTCAGCTGGAAAAGCAAGAAACAAAAAGAATTCAGATAATTAAAGATAGCGTAAGGGGCCTCTGGGACAACCTCAAGCAAGCCAACATCCGAATTATTGGGGTGCCAGAAAAAGAGAGAGAGCAAGTTAATGAAAACCTACTTGAAGAAATAGTGACTGAAAACTTTCCCCACCTGGTGAAAGAAACTGACTTAAAAGCCCAAGAAGTACACAGAACCCCAAAATATAGGAATCTAAAGAGGACCACACCAAGACATATCATAATTAAAATGCCAAGAGCAAAAGATAAAGAGAGAATATTAAAAGCTGCAAGAGAAAAGCAGTTGGTTACCTACAGGGGAGCACCCATACGATTGTCAGCGGATTTCTCAACAGAAACAATGCAGGCCAGAAGCGAGTGGCAAGAAATATTCAAAATAATGAAGAGCAAGAATCTACAACCAAGATTACTCTATCCAGCAAAGCTATCATTCAGAATTGAGGATCAGATAAAGTGCTTTGCAGATAAGAAAAAGGTAAAGGAGTCCATCACCACCAAACCAGTATTATATGAAATGCTGAAAGATATTCTTTAAGAAGAGGAAGAAGAAAAAGGTAAAAATATAAATTATGAACAACAAGTACACATCTATCAACAAATGAATATAAAAATCAAGTAAACTGATAGGCTGATGAACAGGATAAACTGGTGACTATAACAGAAACATGGACATGGAGAGGGAATGGACTGACAATTCTTGGGGAGAAGGGTGTTGTTGGAAGTACAGCAAGAGATTGGACAAGAATCATGCAACAATGGGAGAGGACATTGGGGAGGGGAAGGTTAGGGCGGAGGGTGGGATAGGTACAGGGTGGAGGGAAGATATAGGGGGATAAAAAAGGGGAAACTATGTAATTAATAAACTGAAAAAAAAAATAAAAAATTTGGCTAAAAAACAAAAAAACAAAAAACTAACTGTTCATAAGAGACCTACAAGGCCATTACAAACAAAACAAAGAATAGAACTCTGTTTATATGGGGAGAACTCCTGAGTGCATGCACATTATCCTGTCCCAGCGAACCGAATAAAAATAGTTGCCATTATTTGGACAGGAATGTGATTATTTGATTCGACTTAGTGTGATTTATTAGTGGGATTGCAGAGAATTGCAACTTTACTGCAAGATCTCTCCCCCTCCATTTTACTTGTGGAAAAAACATAACAAAATTTATCATATCCATCATTTTTAAGTATATAGTCTAGTAGTGTTGGGGGAGAGGGGAGTCAGAAGTGCCTACAGCTGTTATAGAATGAGGAATGAGCAGAGAACACTGCCCAGGGAATTCACTTGCAAGAGATTCCCTGGAGAAATCATGGGGTTGGAGGCCAGGGGGAAGCAGGCTGAAGTGAATGGCAGGAATTGTGAAGTGTCTGCAAAGAAGTGTGCAGAAGAAATGAAGGGAGAAAGAAGCGAGCAGCTTGAAGGTTGAAGGAGGCTGGCATACTTTTGTAGGCAGAAGGGAGGAAGACCGTGGCAAGGAACGATACCAGAGGCAGGGATGAAGTGAGAGGGGACACAAAATGAAGAATACAGTGGAAAAAGAGGGAGAAGGGGCAATGGCTTCTGAGAGAGGGTGTTGGAGGAGGACATCAGCTCAAGTGTTACCCGAAGTGGAAGGGTTTCTTTCTCACAGGACAGCTTCTGCCTTTTCACTGAGACAGAGGAGCAATTGTCTACGGAGAATGGAAGAGCCAGAGGTAGGATGGGATCTCTGGGACAGTGGCAAGCGTTTGGGAGAGGTGGTGTGAGGATGAAATCTGAGGCTCCAGAAAGATGAGATAAAATTGGCTAAGCACGCTGAAGGCCTCATGAGTGTGCGGTGGCCCCATCAGCTGCTTGGTTGGCAGTTTTCTCCAGATGTGATCAGCATCCTGCGAGCGAAGAGGAGACTACATATCACTGCTAGATCGAGGTGTAGGGGTGGGCAAGGCAAGTGAAGTGAGAGTTAGGGCGTTGAGGGTATTCATGAGAGCATTCAGTAGACTGAAAGACCATGCAGGAGGCATTTATTCCATCCCCCAGATTTTTGATTTGGAGGAGCCAGTCCCATCAGGATCTACCAGGGCCTTGCTACCTGCTGAAATTTAGGCAGATGTGATGGTCTTTGTTGTCCACATAAAGCTACAGGCCTAGCTTGGCTGCAGGCTCACAGCAGGCACCACCTCTTGGCTGGGATGGTCTACCCGCTCAGGGCTGCCTGAATTTTCTGGAACAGTTTAGTGCTCTTACATCACTGATTCATTGTTGTCTTTTTCTCTCTCTATACATTCAAGCCATCCTCGAGAGGCAGCTATGTGCCAGGTCATGGGGCATTTCCCACACTTGGGGCAGGGTGGAGAGGGTGACAGAGGAAGGTTTCAGGCCATCATTTACAAGGACACCTTTGACTAGTCCCAACATTGTGGTAAGGAGTGGGTGAGGGTGGGAGTGATATTTAGCTTCTTCCCTGCATACTCTCTCTAGAAAACACACAGCTGTATCCTGTCCTCTTCAGAGCATCATCATCATCAAGCAAGTGAGTGATAAATTTGGTTTGGGGTCACATCAAGCATCAGAAGTAAGGGTGAAGACATTTTTTATAGACATCATAAGCAGGAAAATTGATCTCTAGGACCTTTCCTTGGAAAGGAATCTTTCAGAATTTACAAAGTCAGACATTAAGACATTTTGGCTGTCTTCCAAAGCAACATAGACTTAACCAGATATATTCATTGAAAAATATTTTAAATATTACAAAATAATCTGGCCTTGGATAACACTACTTCCAATAATGGAAGACATGAATTTAGAGACATTTCCCTGCAAATAAAAACCATAATGAGATATCACCTCATTGCAAAGACAAGAGGTAACAAGGGCTGGTGAGGATGTGGAGGAAAGGGAACCCTTGTGCACTGTTGGTGGGAACGTAAATTGTTGCAGCCACTATGGAAGACAGTAAGGAGGTTCCTCAAAAAATTAAAAACAGAACTACCATATGACCCAGCATTTCCACTTCTGGGTTTTTATCCAAAAGAAATAAAATCACTATCCTAAAGAGATAATTGCAGCATTACCCAAGACAGGAAAATAACCTAAGTGTTGGACAGATGACTGGATAATGGAGATGTGATTTATATATAACTTTATATATTAACAATGTAACACTATTATCTATATTGTCTATATGTAATATATATATAAAGAATATCATACTACTTAGCCATAAAAACAAACAAACAAAAAATCCAGCCATTTGTGACATGGATGGACCCCGAGGCCATTATGTTAATTGAAATAAGCCAGGCAGAGAAAGACAAATACTGTACAAATACTGTATGATCTCACTTCTATGTGAATATAAAACAACCAAAAAGGATGAAGTCATAGGAACAGAGACCAGGTTTGTGGTTGCCAGAGGCAGAAGGATGGAAGGTGTGGGTTCTGGGTGAAGGTGATCAAAAGATACAAACTTCCATTATAAATAAGTTCTGCGGATGTAATGCACAACATGATGACTTTAGTTAATATACTGTATTATTTATTTGGTAGTTGCTGAAAGTAGATTTTAAAAGTTTTCATCACAAGGGAATAATTTTGTAACTGAGGTGATTGGTGTTATTAAACTTACTGTGGTGATCACTTTGCAATATAACATATATCATTATGTTATGTTGTACAACTTACACGATGTTATATGTCAATTATATCTTAACAAAACTGAAAAAAGATTTCCCACTAATATAAACTGAATGACACACAATACAGTAAAATATTCCTATTATAGTAAATATTTTTAAGTATTAATGATAATACACATCACTTAACTAGTGTATGTGCAAGGTGCTGTTTCTAAGTAATACATACATACACACACACACACACACACACTATATATATATATATATATACATATATATACATATATATACATATATATATACACACATACACACATTTATACATATATAAGTGTATATCTATAATAATAAAAGCATAATATGCAAATTGACCGAATGGCTGAACAGTAGAATGACAGTTTGGATGACCTTCCGGATGATCTTCTGGACGAAGCCAGGGTTTCGAAGGTGGCCGAGGCAGCCAGGGCTGCAAAGGCTTGCAAAGGCCTACTCTTGAACAAATTTCTTGCATTGGGCCTCTGATAGCTATATCTATATCTATATCTATATCTATATCTATATCTATATCTATATCTATATCTATATCTATATCTATCTCTCTCTCTCTCTCTCTCTCTCTCTCTCTATATATATATATATATATATATGTGTGTGTGTGTGTGTGTGTGTGTGTGTGTGTGTAAACTCTGCATCATCTACTTGTAAGGTTGGTGTTCTTATTGTCCTTACTATACAAATGAGGAAACTGGGGGCACAGAGAGGTCAAGTAACTTGTCAATGATCACACAGTTAGTTAAGTGATGAAGCCTTACTTTGCTGTTTTATTGTTTCTGGTTGTCCTTGCCCAGAGGTAACTGTTTTTAATAATCAAAGGGACAAGATGAACAAGAGTGATGCCTACTAAAATAGAAGCCCTGGTTTCACTGCCTGCAGCCTATTTCAGGAACCCTGGTTACCTGCTTCTTTAAGAGCTCACTGCCAAGTTCTTCCTCCCCAATTACAGACTTGAAAATGTGCCTTTTAAAATTTTTTTGAATCACTATAGAAAGCACTTTGGCCAACTCATGATTCCCGCTACCCCTATCCCCTCAACTAAAAATGGCTAATTCTTGGTATCACCGTGGTAGAAATCAGTTTAACATGTTGGTGAGATCAGGCCAGTCTGGGTTACACTAGTACCCCCGAGACTCCCGCAGGTCCTGAACCCCACCCTGCACACACCCGCTCTTGTCTGCTGTAAGTGGTCTCTTTCCTCAACACCCAGGGGCTTCTGTTGATGCAAGAGCCTCTCTCTTTCCAAAAGTTCCTGCCACAGGATGCACATTTTGGCTGAGTGTCTCATCTCCTTCATTCCCCTTCTTTAAACTGTCACTCCAAGGTCCCTCCCCTCCTCTTCACATCTAACATTCCAGTGTTATAAGGTCTTGGTTCAGCTCAGTTCTCCATACAGATGTGAATCCCCTTGCAGTGTGTGCTGAGTGCTGGCGTTTCAGAAATAACATTTGACGAGCTCTTGGCTAGAAAGGCTCACTGTGGATTCCCCTGCAGGACCCTCCTGGGAAGAACTAAGACACAGAAAGTGGAAGGTGCCATGGCAGTCGGGCAGCACTCGCTTAGAGCCCACCTTTTTTTTTTCTCTTTTTCCATTGGCTATTACTTTGTTTGGGCTTTTCCTAGTCTAGGGGCCAGGGAATAGAAACTGATAAAGAGGCAATATCATTTGGGCGAGCCGGTGAAGGGGCTTTTTTCCAGGCCCTAAGCTATTCATGGGGACACTGGTCAGAGCTATGCGGTGGCTCCAGATGCGGAGGCAGGTTCTTATTAACTTGTAGCCAAAGTGCTTAGACCAGTGCAGGGCACACAGTAGGTGTTCCTATAAGTGTTGGCTATAAGGAAAGAAATAAAGGTAGGCACCACTCTTTATTGTTAAAAATAAAGAGCCCAAGGTGTTCTTTCAGATGGGCTGACTGGTTGCTAAGACCAGATGGTCTTGGGAGAGTATCAGTGAGGGCAACTCAACAAGTGTGTGTGTGTGTGTGTGTGTGTGTGTGTGTGTGTGTGTGTGCACGCACCATGCATTACACATGCATATATGTGTATGACATGTCAAATACCACTCATCATTTATCATCTTCTGTGGATCCTTCTTAAGCATGGAGCCAGAGCAGCCACCTCAGCTGCCTACCCAAAGGATGTGTCCATTGCATTTCCCACTTCCTCAACACATATGGACTCCTCGTGACTTCCGGAGGACACTCCAGCCCCCAGCCACGACCTGGGAATGCCAGACTGCCCCGAGGGAGCTGCAGCCTTACAGGTGCAGGTGCAGGGCTGGGCAGTGGGCGGGGAGAGAGTGCAGGGGCCAGCAATGGACATGCCGTGGTAGAGAGGATGCTCCTGGAACCACAGCATTTATGCATGAGCCACGGCAGGGAGGGCTGCTCTCAGGGATGACACAATCACATGTTTCCCAAGCTTGTTGTTAGTTAAGGACCTTCCTCTAGATGCTTCAGTTTCTATATTCCATGCCCATACAGTGGGGATGCTACTAGTAAACCTCAGCTGCCTCACTGCACTGACGTGAGGATAAATGAGCTGTGAGATGGAAGCGGCCATGCTGGGCAATGGTATTTTCATGCAAGACTTGTCCTCAATATTTGCAGGCTTTTGTCACCCTGTCCTACTCATGGTCCTGTTAACTTTGTGTCACCCTTTGCTTTGAGCGGCCCAAGGCCTGAGGAAGAAGGAGGAGCTTTAGGCACTTACCACAGTGCAGCAGAGGGGCCAGAACCACCAGAGGAGAGCCAGGGCCAGGAGCAGGAACAGGATCAGCAGGGCGATCGCCAGGATGGAGCCATCGGACTGCGGGCCAAGAGAAAGGTGGTCAGCCACGGGCGGGCCATGTGTGCAACCAGCATGTGAGCTCAGGGTGGGGCAAGGCAACACCTGTGCTCTCCCCGTCCCATCACCAATATGCAGATGTAAGGCTAGAGAAGAGCACCGTTTATCACGCAAATTGTTGAAACTGTCCATCATTTGGGCAACCGCTCACTCTATGAAGCCAGTTCTCATGAGAAAAATATTCACTTTTTTCAATGAGGCCCTGCTCTTCTCTTTAAACAACATACTGAAGGACCAACCCTGCAAGAGACAGAGCAGGCATGGTCCGGGCACCTGGCGTTGAGGTGGCCTACCACTGTCCATCACTTGGGCCATCACTCTCTGCCCAGTGACAGCCTCCCCACATCCTGGATCTTTTCGAGGCTGTGAATGGAAAGCCTGGGGCTGCTGATAGAAAGAAATAAAGGGCAGAGGGATTGCAGGGAGTGGAGGGTGGAACAGCTGCTGCTGAACCTGGGAGGGGAGGGTGTGGTGGCTGAGTCAACGCTGCCAAGGTTATGTGAGGGCTGAGGGCCAGGGAGTGAGGCAGGCACCCAAGGCGAATTCCATCCACTTCAAAACGTGCCTAGGCCAGCCCTGAAAATAGACACGATTGTTGTGGCCTGAGATGGTTGTTAACTTTTAGAGAACAGAGATCCTACTCAGTGTTGGGATTCTGGGGTTGCTGGCTCAAGAAGCAGATGTGAGTCGCCTCCATCCTGCTTCCCACCCAGCTACTGGGTGCAACTTTCTGGAGGGGAGGTGGCAAGGAGTTTACCCTTAGGTAGGTATTAATTGCCATAGGTACTCCTTCTAAGTAGAGCTGGCAATTCCACAATTAGTCCAAGGAAACAATCAGGAATGTCTGTGCAGATAATAACAACAAAGGGAAAACCTAAATGTTTAACAAGTAGGGAATGGCTAATTATGCACTATAGAACTACCATGCAGTCAATTACCATGCACGCATTTTGCTTTCAGATATTATTTAAATGACATGAGAAACATTCCTGATATAATTAATGAATTTTTAAATGAGAAAGAAAGATTGAGGAATATTTACTAAAATATTAATAGTTTTGCTGGTAATGTTTTAATGGTATTTTTCTTCTTTCTTTTTTTAAATCCATCCTTTCTTAAAAAAAATATCATGAGGAAGTAAACTATTGAAATAATTTACTTTAAAAATCTGCATTTAGGGTTCCTCTTAGGTTCTTACCGAGGGTCCGTGGACCAATGTGGTATCCAAATGGGCTCAAACGGACAGAGGCTGTGACCCTCCTGAAATGAACCCCATCATATTTGGTGCATGTGTCTTCAGGGGAGGCCATTCACAGCACAGTCAGTTTCTCAAAGCCACCTCTCGGCCCCGTTGACAGAGGAGGGGGGTGGCCTGTGCAGGGTAACACAGGTAATGGCAGAGCCAGGGCATGACTCACTCCCACTCTGAGGGCTCAGCAGGGGCAACTGGAAGCTGTTTAAAGGCAGCCCTTACTCCCTGGAATGTCTTTGACCAAAAGGTCAGGGAACTAAACCCCCAACCCCCAGCCAAGACCTGGGAATGCCAGACTGCCCCGAGGGAGCTGCAGCCTTACAGGAGCAGGTGCAGAGCTGGGCAGTGGGTGGGGAGAGAGGGCAGGGACTAGCAATGGACATGCCGTGGTAGAGAGGATGCTCCTGGACCCTCAGCGTTTGTGCATGAGCCACGGCAGAGAGGGGTGCTCTCAGGGATGACACCATCACACGTTTCCCAAGCTTGTTGTTAGTTAAGGCCGTTCCTCTAGTCTAGATTTCTATATTCCATGCCCACACAATGGGGATGCTACTAGTAAACCTCGACTGCCTCACTGCACTGACGTGAGGATAAATGAGCTGTGAGATGGAAGCAGCCATGGCTGGGCAATTGGGATGAAAGCTATCATGTCCAAACATCGAGCTCCCCCCTCCCCTTTATGTCCCTACGACCGAAAACATGGTGTGTATTCCACGTAATAAATCTGTTTGCACTTGGAATAAGAATGGTTGTGATTACTAAGAGGCTTATAAACAGTGGTCTTTTAAGTGCTGACTTATAGTTAAGTGAAGACCATAGACTACATTCATTCACATTATATACTTCTCTCCCCTCCCTGGTTTTATATTTCCATTTAGAGAGAAAAGCAGAAAGGCTGATGTATTGTGGGGAAATATTTACATTTCCTTCTGGAAGAAGGAAAAGGCTTCTTGTGAAGCGGGGAGGGGGAAGGACCTGGCTCACAAGGGGAGAGAGGAGGAAGACATCCTGAATTCGGATAAAGATACCTTTGACCTTTCTCTGTGCAGATTTGATCTGCCCCTTATGAGCCACAGTTCTCCTGGTTGTGTCGCTGGGGGACATGTGGGACTCAGACGGGGCAGATGCAGCCAGGGGCACTGGGGTGTAGAAGTGCCTAGGGGCAGGAGCTTCTGGAAAAACTCCCTCCTGCTCTACAGACAGCTCTCCCCCATAGAGCTTCCAAATACACTGCCTGGTACTCAAGACCTGCTAGTCACCATTACACATGAACTGCAAAAGAGCAGCATCAAACAGAGGACACACTTTTTTCATAAGCTTAGACCTGAGGCTAATGTGTTACTAGGTGATAACATGTGCACACAACCTCCAAGGTTTGTTCATGCATTCATTCAGCGAACGTTTACTGAGCTTCTGTTCTGTGTCCTCTGGGTTGAGACCCATAGGTTGAGAACGGCTGCGGTAGAGCCTAAGACCATCAGAAAACACAGATATTTATATTCGATTCATTAACAGTAGCAAAATTACAGTATGAAGTAGCAACGAAAATAATTTTATGGTTGGGGGGGTCACCACAACATGAGGAACTGTATTAAAGGGTTTTGGCATTAGGAAGGTTGAGAACCACTGGATTAGAAGAACTGAGGTGCTCATAGTCTCCTGAGGGGGATGTATAAACAAGCAGCCACAGGCAAGGGGCTGTATACCCAGCACTTCTTTTTTTTAATTATTTTTTTATTGTTTAAAGTATTACAAATAGTAGTACACATGTTTCCTTTTCCCCCCATTGACCTCCCCCCAGCCTCCCCTACCCCCTAGCACATGCCCTCACCTGCCCCCCAACCCCAGTGTCTTGTCCCAGTACCTCTTATGTGCCAGACAGTGAACAAAATAGCCACTCAGAGAGCTTCTGTTTTGGTGGAATAGTAATAATGATAATGAAGATAGTAATAACTGTTACTAGCATAGTTAATATTTATTGAGCACTTACTATGTGTCAGGGACTATTCTTTCTATGCACTAACATGCTTCCTATATATTAGCTCATTTAATTCTCTTTAATAATTTTATAGATTCAATAATATTGAATCTTACAGATAAAAATACTGAGGAAAAGATAGGTGAAGGACCTTGCCCAAGTCATAGGCAGAACCTGCACTTTAAACCTGGGCAGTTTGGTTCCACAGCTCACAGTTTTAACCAGCAGACTACTGCTCTTAGCAAGTGCTAGGCAACTAGCACTCCATAGTGCTGGTGTGTGTACCCACACTCCTGGGACTATGCTAAGTGTGCTGCACATGCATTGTCTCAGTTAATTAAATGAGCCCCGTGAAAGCTGCCTTGCTGTAGGGTCTGTCCCCTTTGTGCAGGCTTAGGAAAATGGAGCCTCAGTGAAGGTCTGTAGCTCACCACACACCACTTACAGACACACTCATATGCCTACAGTTTTAATGTTGCAAAACTGGGAACTGAACCATTATAGTTTGATGTTGGAACCTTGCCTCCCTCCCATTGAACTGTTACACTATTATGTCAGATTTATAAAAATTCACTTCAGAAATCGTCTGCAGTTTAAAGACAAAACTTTGAGCAGCTGCATGAGAGACTGAGACTGAGTTTGTAATTGCTGCCTCCTCTCTGATGGAAGGAAGTTCGCCCACGTGGCCCAGCGTGGGTCAGGTGTCCACGGGAGAAAGCTACGGCAGAGCGAAGTTGGAAAGGGGCCGAGACCACAGCAGAGCCTACTTTCCCCTTAAACATAAGCTGGGCGTAGAGTTCCAACCTGTAATCTAATGAAGAGGCACTGACAACGCACGTGAGGGGCACTCTGTGTGGCCCCTCGAACATACCTCAGCAGGCAGTGTAGGAACACATACACCTCTGCACAGTTCAGTAAACGTATTGGCTTCATTCAGGAACACAGTGCAGTTATTCTAAGCCAGTCCCTTTGCATCTTCTCTAAGTTCCAAGGTGAAGACCCCTCCCTTGGGTTCTGAAAAGTAGACTTTGCCAGTCACGGGAGGCATGTGGAGTGTTCCTGAGCCCACGCAGCATGGCCTGGCTCCCCAGAACCCGGCTCTGCTCTGGGCCCTATTCCCTGCTCTGGTGCACATGGCCTTGGGTCCTCGGCCTAGGGCCTCTGACAGCCCTCCCGTGTCCCAGCTCACTGTGTGTTGGCACACCCTGAGTTCCCTGCCGCCCGGTCCCAAAAGCTGCTTCTTGGGTCAGAGCCCAGGAGGGTCATGAGCTCCCTGCTGCTCTCAGCCCAACTCAGGACCAGCGTCTGGCTCGGCCTCTGATGTCCCCCTTTACCAGGGCAAAGGCGACCAGGATGGAGAGACCGCAGGGCCACTTGGTGGCCACAGGCTGACGAGCCATGGAGCTCTGGTCCCTTGTGGAATTGCTCAGTTCTTGTCTCAGGTGAATAGCAGGCAGGGGCGAGGTGGCTTCGAGAGCTCTGTGGCATTCTGCCTGCCTGTCCTTCCTGAGCCTGCCCACAGGCCTGGAAACGGACCCCTCCCCACTCCAGGCTCTGGAGGAGGGGCCTGATCTTAGGACACAGAGTGAGAACAGAAGCTGACTTGCCCAGCAAACTCTCAGCCTGACACCCGCAGGGCTGGGCAGGACTACATGCCATTCACCAGAAACATTCAAAAAAAGATTTCTGAGGGAGCAAGAAGCTGCAGACAAACAGCCCAAGATTGATTCCTACCATTGTTATTTCCTCAACAGCCTAAATATCAGCACAAGTTAAATTCTTATTTTATTAAAAAAAGTAAAAACACCACAGACATGGGCAATAGAGTAGTGAAGACACGGGGGAGTGGGTAGGGGCTGGGAGGATGGGGGTAAGAGGTGGGGGAAGGGAAGATATCTGTAATACTATCAACAATAAAAAGTTTATTTAAAAAATAAAATAAATTTAAAAAGTAAAAACAAAGTTAAAAAACCAACAGAGCCCTTTAATTAAAAAAATCATGTTGGCAAGAGGTGGGGGGCTCTGGGGTGTGTGACAGGAGCCCACAGGAAGCATGTGGTACACAAGCAGCCTCAGGTGGCACACCTTCTAGTGGGGGCGGGGATCACCGTTTTATGCCCTTTCCCCTGGCAAACGCTGCAGGGTAAGACGCTCTCACAGAGAGGCCTGCTGTGGCACGCAGACACGTAATGCTGAATCTGAGGGCAGGACTCCTGGGCGGGCGCTGCTCCTTCTAGGCCGTTGTGTTAGGATGGCCTTCCATTAAGGCTGTCTGGCTTGGAAGACGAAATCTCTGCATCCTGGCTTTCTTCAAAGCCTTTGTCCCCAGCTCACTAAACAAGGACATGTCTTCTAAGACAAGGAGACACTGTGTTTAAGGGTTTGGACTTGGAAACTGGAATAATGAAAGCATCTCTTACTTCGGAGGTTTCTAGGTAATTCTGGATTTCTGACACATGGCTTGGCGGGAGAGAGCTTGCCTGGGCCTGCCTGTGGTGGGACAGAGACAGGCCGGCCTCTGGCAAGCAGAGCACCAAGCACTGATGCTGCTTTCAGGTTGGGTTATGGGTTACCATGGTCAAGGGAGGAGCATGCCATAGAGAGGGATTAGTGGGAGACTGGGGGAAGGTCAGCTGAAAGCAACTTTGTGAAATCCTCCATTTCAAAGTTGAGAGGGAGACGCTGCCTGATGCCAGGCACAGGGCCATCACGGAGCCAATGAAGGATCTGCAGTCCAGCCCGGGGGACTCTCTTCCCCACTCCCACGTGTCCCTCCATGTCGGGGCACCTCGTGTATCCTGAGGACTTTCTCTTCCCCTCTACTTATCCCATGAATAAGGCTGGAGTCTGCCAAGCATGCTCCCCTAAGGAGCAGGACTGTCCTCTTCTGTCCCATGCAGGCAGATTCTGGGGGGACTTGATGCTTATGCAACTTGGGGGGCCTTTTAAAGAAAGAGAACATAAAAATACAAAAGTAAAATACTAAGGACTCCTCCCTGGCCCTTAGAGGAGGCTAGAAGGAACCCTTTCAAATGGAGATCCCTGAAGCTAAGCTTCACCAGCCTCCTGGGAGCAGTGCCCCGGTTGTAAGTTTCCCCCAGACAGGCCCCATGCCCATGACGAGACTGGGAAATCTGTTTAATTCTGGGCTGCGGTTTCCAGCCCACTTGCTGCCACTCTCAGCACAGTCTCCAGCCACAATAATAAAGGCAATATTGTGGCTTTGATCTACTATTTCTGTTTGTCATGTGCTTGATTGCCCCCCATTACAGTGAGCCCCAGTATCTCTTAGTTTAACTTACCCCAGGATGGGTCCTGATAATTGTAACCATTACCCTTTGACAACAGAGGATACACAAATTATTAGCAAAGGTGTTACTAGAGCCCTCACTGTTGGTGGTGGGTTTGTCGTGGTTCCATGCTCAGTTTGGCAGATCCTGAGTATTAACTCTGAATTACTGAAGATACTCGGAGCTTTTCACTTTTTAAAATATATTAGTCTATCTTTTAAACATTGAGCGTGAAAGAATGAGTTGGCAGGCTTATCTTGCCACATTGAAGGAATATTAGACAAACTCTGCCAAAATTCTGACAGGAGGTTAGCTGATGATCCATTAGAGCTTCATAAAGCTGGCACTACTGTTTTCCTGGATTCAGCTAGTAAATGAGGATGGTACATGGCACCCAGGATGATCCAAGTGAGTTTACTATGGGGAGACGCTGCCCAGTGGTTCCTCTTCCTCCCTCCTGTGCCTGTCCCTGACCCCCTTTCTCTGGTACTGGATGAGTTTGTCTTTGAAGTTCTCCAGGGAAAGAGACCCTTTAGCCAGAGGCAGATCCTGTCTATGACCTTGTGATTTTATAGCAACCTGCTTGGTCTAAATACCAAAGAAGCCATCCTGGCGAGAGGGAAACATGCAGAGATAAAGGGATGAGAAACGAGGAAAGTCCTGACTTGTACAGCTCAGATCGGAGACCCTGTGAGCAGTCAGAGGAGTGTCAGAGCCAGGAGGAGGGAGGTTGGAGGGCCCCCCTGTACCTCCCTCTGCTTCAGGCTGCTTCCCTCCCTCCCAGGGCAGAGGCTGGCACTCCGGAGGCATCACATTCCTGGGCTCTGAAGTGGAATTTAGAACCATCCTCAGCAGCTGGTCTGAGCTCTGCTTCCTGCCCAGACAAAACTGGCAGAGCATGGGCAAGTTTTATTTTGAAAGATGAAATTTAAGTCATTTGACTGCTGCTGAGAAGTTCTGGATGGGCAAGTCCAGAGACCAGAACTCTCTCTCTCTCTCCCAGAGCTCATATATTCTGACTGTTATTTCTGGAAGCAGCCTTAGTGATTCTAACTTCTCTGCACACCCCATCCTGTATTTTATTGGAATTCTATTCCCCTGGCATCTGTAACAGCATTCTCCTAAGCCCCTTTCCTGCTATCTCTGGTTATTCCTTGTCCACCTTCCCTGTGGGCTTCTCTTTGCATATAGTTCCTCAAATGTTGGCATACTCCATGGATCCATTTTTTTTTTTAAAACTGTATACCATTTACTTTGCCTGAAGTGTTTATCTACTTTCTTACAGGTTCCTGCGACAGTGAGGAACTGACTGGTCTGTTCCAGCCACGAGGACGGTCCAGAGATGGGGGACCCTGACGACACCTTGCCATGCTAGCAGTCGGCAGCTGTGCATGGCTGCAGGTGGCCCAGGACCATACCAGAGAGGATGGATCTTGCATTGCCACAATGTGTCCACCATCTGGATACCATTGCTGACATGTACACATGAAGAACTATTTGACATTGAAACTGGGACTCAGAACAGTTGGACATTGAAACTGACACTCAAACATTTTTTGTTATACGTTTGTTTCTAGTATGTAGAGGCAAGATATTTTTGAAGAAAAGAAACAGGGGGGAGTGATTGATATAGAGGCAGGGTGGCCTTGAACAGGCTGTCAAGCTACAGGGGGAAGGCTGGGGTGGATGGGAAGTGGATGCTGGGGGAGATCAACCGAAGGACTTGTATGCACGCATATGAGCATAACCAATGAATGAAAGACACTGGGGCGGGAAGGGGGGCAGGTGGGGACATGTGCTGGGGGGTAAGGGAGGCTGGGGGGAGGATATTGGGTGGGAAAAAGGAAAACATTTGTACTACTATTAAATATAAGTTATATTGTAAATTAAAAAAAAGAGAAAAAAAATAAAATGTGTAAGAAATGTATATAATTTGCCTTTTAAACCACTTTTAAGTGTACAATTCAGTGACATTTAGAATATTTATGGTTTTGTACAAGTCATAGACACAATCTTGGTCCATCCTGCTTTTTCTTTCTAAAACTTTCCATGGGCCTTCATTTCCTTTCATAGTTTAAAGTCTCATCTAGATATTGATACTTAAATCTTTATCTCTAGCCTTGATCTCTCCTCATGCTTCAGGCTCAGTTAGGGTCATTCAGCTGTCTGGTAAGTCCTATTGCTACCTCAGACGTATCCACAAGTTATGCATATCTCTATATATAAAAGCCTAAGTGACTGGCTGACCAGCCGACTGGCCGGTAGCTATGATGTGTACTGTCCACCACGGGGTAGACACTCAGTGCAGGGGCAGAAACCACAGGCATGGAAATGTGGAACAGACTGATGAATCTCAGAGGGAAGAGGGGAGAGGGAGTGGGCGGGAAGAGATTAACCAAAGATCTTATATGTATACTAG
Organism: Antrozous pallidus; assembly: GCA_027563665.1. NCBI lineage: Eukaryota > Metazoa > Chordata > Mammalia > Chiroptera > Vespertilionidae > Antrozous > Antrozous pallidus. The sequence goes on from CM050523.1 coordinate 29,914,447, forward strand.
AGGCCCTGTGCATGGATTTATGCACCTGTGGGGTCCCTTGGCCTGGCCTGTAAGGATCAGGCTGAAACTGGCTCTCCAACATCCCCCGAGGGGTCCCAGATTTTGAGAGGGTGCAGGACAGGCCGAGGGACCCCACAGGTGCATGTGGGCCTCTAGTAAGTATGTACGTTCTTTAGTTAATCTCTCCCATCCTCACCCCCACCCCCAAACCCCACTTTCTTGAATCCACCCCTGTCTACTCCATCTCCAACACCATTGATTAGGTGTTGAACCCTAAGATTTCTTTCCTGAATAGTTGCAGTTATCTCTTCACTAGTTTCTCCACCACCATTCTTGCTGCCCTGACTTCCATCCTCTGTAAACCTACAGTCATCTATCTAGAAGGTTATTCTGACAGCTCTGCCTACACAGGAACTCTTTTAGCAGTTCTTCATTGTCTGTATGAGTTCTTCACATTCGAGAATTTGATTAAAGTATACACTCCTCCTTCAGAGAGTACACATTTACATTTACAAGCTTACAAACTTCAATAATAATTTCAGGGGGTTGGAATTCATCAAATCCCCAGAATCCATTTATGGACCTCTAGGTACAAGAGTCCATAGGCCACACAAGGTCTTTCACAACCAAACCTCACTTATTTCTCCAACCTCCTCTCCCACCACTTCCTTCTTTATACTTTGCGCTTTGACTAAACCAAAATGCATATAGTTCCCTGTATACACTTTCCTGTTCTCATGTTCTTTTCCCTGAAACACCCTTTCTTCTTTTTATTGCTTGGTTAACTGTTTCTCATCATTCAAGTCTTTGATCAGGCACCACCTGACTTATTCATACCTTACATATTTACTGAAAACCTATTATGGGCTAGGTCTTCTGTAGCACTAACATTAAAGATGGACATGGTCTCTCCAGTCACCAGCCTTATAGCTGAGTGGGGAACACGGACAAGTAAATACCACCACTCAACTCTGAGTTTGTGCTCCCATTTTTTATTACGTCTCTATCTTAGCTTCTATTGTACAGTAAAGAAACTAGAGGCCCAGTGCATGCAATTCATGCATTCAGGGCGTCTCTCAGCCCAGGCCGTGCTCTCTTGCAGTCCAGGAGCCCTCAGGCAATGGTCAACTGCCAGCTTAGGCCCACTCCCCACCACTGCCGCTGTACTCACCAGCCATGAGCCCAGCTTCTGGCTGAGTGGGGCTCTCCCTGTGGGAGTGCACTGACCACCAGGGGGCAGTTCCTGCCTTGAGTGTGTGCCCCCTGATGGTCGGTGTGTATCATAGTGACCAGTTGTTCTGCCGTTTAGTCGATTTGCACATTAGACTTTTATTATTATGCACATTAGGATTATATTATTTGTGCTTGTCTGTCTCACTGACATATGCCCCTAGAGGACATATATCTGACTTTACTCATCTTTGTAACTTTGAGATGTAGTAAAGTATTTTCAATATAGGACTCAATAGTCACTTATTTATTAAATTGAGGAAAATGAGAATTTTGCAGGTTATCACCTTCTACAGCTAGTGGGGGGGGGGGCAGAAATGGCACTGGAGCCCATGTTGCCCGAGGCTGTTCAAGTCCCTCTCCATGATTCCATCTCTGGACACAGCTCACCACCCTCACTACAAAGAGCTTGGACTTTGGAGTCAGGAAAAGATTATCTAAACCTGAAATTTTCCACTTATTAATATGTAGACTTTGGGTAAGTTACCCAACTTCTTTTAACCTTTTTCTCTGCATATATGAAATTGAGATATTTCTATTTCCAGGATTAATTTGATATTTACTTCTGTGCATAAAGGTCCTGGAACATAGCCATCCTTCAATAAATGTGACTTCCCTTTCCATTCTCCCCTGCCCAGGCCATGATCCTGGTGATGTGCCAAGGCTTGGCCTATGTAAATGACTTAGATTCTTATGAACATCATGCTGATTCTGACTGGAGTTATGGTGTTGATGAGTGATACCAAGTTACATATTTGGGAAACCACAGGCTCCCAGTTGCCATCACAGTGTCAAAGAAAGGGAAAACCAAGTGGATTTTCCAATGCTAAACTTAATATCCCTCATTAAAGTTGATCAAACATTAATAAGAGTGAAACATAACCAAACATTATGATTCATTCTTGCTACCTGAGAGGTAATCTGGGTGAGAAATGGGAACGAAATTGATAGATACTAGATTCCTTAACCCATAAAGTAAGCCGTACAGAAAAACTACGAGGTCTTTGTGGAACTCTGTTTGAAAAGCACGGCTAAAGCAGTGAGGCTGTCCATGTAGCGCACATGGCAGAACTCCCGCGTCCACTGTATCTAATTCCGAACCAGTGGCTTTGGAGGCTGGAGACTCTCCAGTGATGTCGTCATTGCTCTAAGCATTCTGAAACATCTCCCGTGGAACTGTTTTTGAAACCACTTTGTAGGCCACAAAAAGAAAATCTTGCAACTTCTGAGTCATGCTTTGTTTTTCACCAAGGAGATTCCCAGATCAATAACCCACCATTCATCCTTCATTATGCCTACAACTTCTAGGCTGTTTTGAAATCAAATGATGAGGATGTTCTCCTATTGCCCTAAGGAGGATGTTCAAATACTGTACCAGTTCAGAGCAGGAGTTCCGGAGATAGTTGTAATAGTGACAGTATTGTTGGAGAAAGGGCATGACCTTTCAAGGTAAATATTTTGAAGGAGTTGCAATAACGTGGATACAAATTCTAGTCCACTACAAATCTCATTACCAGAAGGATGTAGACAAGCCAACATTAAGCCCTCTACTTTGGGCACTGACTAAACTAACACCTGATTAAGGGGAAAATTGATGCCACATTCCTACAAATGCCAGCTTTGAGGTTCTCTCCATTAAAATTGTCCAGCATCATCTCGGTCCTGTAGTCACCCTTACTTATTAGAGACATTTCATGTTGTTCAGAATGGCAAGAGTGGTGATAAGTAAATCTTGGATTCAGTCAGTACTTTCTTTTCTCTTCAAAAATGCATAGGGCTTGTTAATCAAAACCAGTTTTTAGAAAATAATGCAAACAAGATGTAGCTCATTAGTACTCACAATGCCTTACAGTATTTCCTGTGAGTAGGTTGCTGAAATAGGATTACCAAAAAAAGTTATTTAGTAATTTCAAACACTGATACTAGAAGAGAAAGGCTAATTTCTTGTTTTCATTTTTCGCTCCATTAGATATAGGGATTTGCCTACTTGCCTGTAGTGTAGCTACTTATTTAATGTATATGCTCAATTGGTCTTATTGACCATCCCTTTCATATTAGTCAGCATTGTTGTTACTTGTTTTAAGTAAGTAAGCATGCCTACAGCATACTATTGGCTCTTGCTTTAGATTATGAACTCAAGAAGGTTCATGCCTATGGGTGGTGCCTCTTGGATTCTACCAGTGATTACATGATGAACAATTCCTTAAAGCAATATCTCGAAACTGCATAATAGGGTATCAGGAAACCAACAAATCATTTTCTATTGGGTTTCTAATAATTTAGCAGTAGGAGACACAGAAAGATGAAAAAGTCATCCTCCAATTCTGGAAGATGTTATCACAGTCCAGTGAGGAAGTAAGGGCTGACTCACAGTGCTGCTCATTTAGAAGCAGCACAGAACTGTGTTGTTAAACTCTAAGTGAAGTTACAACCCACAGTGCTTGAGTTCAGAGCACAGGGAGTTTAGGAGGCTTGCCAAGACCAGTGAGGCATCCTGGGACAGGTCCAGGAAGCACTTGGCTGGCCTTGAAGCCATGGTGAGATGTGGAGAGGTGGGGAGAAGATGAGAGGGCGTGCCAGAAGGAAAGTAAACTGTGATCAAAGGCACAGAGATAGGAATGAACATAATTTTATTTAGGGTGAGGATATCTGAAATGAAAATTTTGGATCATCAGCAAAGATTTTTATTTATTAGGGCTCAGTAAATTCATGAACTTTAAGGCCAGCAATTTTGAGTCAATTGAGGCTGCTGGGTTGGACTCTATCATGCAGCATTTGTTACATATTTATTTTGATTGCATTTGTTCTTTTTATATACAAACAATCTCAAGCTTTATAGATACCTTTGTGAAGACCATGAATTTTAGCAACACAAGGAAAATAAAATTGTGTTCCATATTTCCTTGGCCTACAAATGAAGCAGTTTTCCTGATGCTTGGCTGTGTGTAAAAGAGACAGAAATATTTTAGTTGTCAATTATGAAGTGCTTTTTAATAAAAAACACACAGGAACAAAACATTAAGCCCTCTACTTTGGGCACTGACTAAACTAACACCTGCTTTAGCAACCACAGCAATGACAAAGAGTGCTAGTTATGTATTGCTTGTGGCACAGAATCTTCTTTTGGGAATATATAAATTAAATGACTGATTTCCTTGGTGCTCTAATGAATAGGTGAGAAGCTGGTTGCTTTGCAAAAGGAAAAATGTGTATATATTTCATGTGACTTTGTCATTCTATAGGGAGCAGAGGGAAGTTGGCCTCTTTTGGGAGTGCAAGCAATACAAATTACGCTGAACCTGAATAACATCCCGATTATCAGGTACATGTAATGACCCCGGGGTAGGCTGTGTTTTGGTGCAATGTGATTATAAAATGCCAACTAAGACAATATGGTCTGAGGCAGGCTGCTGTCACCTCCAGTTCTGTGACAGCCCAGTCCACTGATTTTTCACCATTTAAAGAGTTGGCAATTATTTTAGTGTTGGCAGAAAGCAGATCCTCTCAGGCTTTCTGCTTTATTGTCCTGTTTCCCAATCTGTTCATCTCTTCTCTCTTCCTATCCCCCCACCTTCCATCATCTCTCAGTCTCCCTTCCCCACATATTTTTTGGAGTCTCTTTAAATTGTGCACTTCTTCCTACAGTTGTTTCTCTTTCAACAGAATTCACTAATCCAGAATGCTCAACTCAGATTCAGCTGTTTGAAACAGCCTGATAACCCAGGAGTAGGCATAAATGGACATTGGTCATTCACTGAAACTTGTGTGCTCAGGGCATCTAATTTATCCTATACTAGAGGCCCAGTGCATGAAATTCATGCACTCAGGGGGTCCCTAAGCTCGGCCTGCACCCTTTCGTAGTCCAGGTGCCCTCAGGGAATGTCTGACTGATGGCTTAGGCCAATGGTCAGCAAACTGTGGCTCGTGAGTCACATGCAGCTCTTTGGCCCCTTGAGTGTGGCTCTTCCATAAAATACCACAGCCTGGGAAAGTCTATTTTGAAGAAGTGGGTTAGAAGAAATTTAAGTTTAAAAAATTTGGCTCTCAAAAGAAATTTCAATCATTGTACTGTTGATATTTGGCTCTGTTGACTAATGAGTTTGCTGACCACTGGCTTAGGCCATCAGTCAGACATCCTTAGCACTGCTGCAGTGGCAGGACAGGCTCCCACTGCTGCTGCTTAGCTCACCAGCCGTGTGCTACACATTAAGCATCTGCCCCCTGGTGGCCAGTGCACATCATAGCAAGTGGTTGTTCGCCATTTGGTCGATTTGTATATTAGCCTTTTATTATATAGGATAATAAAAGTAGCCTTTTATTATATTATCTAAGATAATAAAAGGCTAATATGGAAATAGACCGAATGGCAGAACAACTGAACAACTGGTTGCTATGATGTGTTCTGACCACCAGGGGGCATGTGCAGAATATGGCGGGCACTGGCCATGGCAGGATGGTGGAGCAGGTGAGCAGGGATGCCAGACCAAGATGAGGTGCTGGTTGCTATCATTGGGGTGAGCCTCTGGTAGTTACTGAAAATTCTTTGCTCCTGCATGGCGCAGTCCTGCCTGGCGCTCACACCTGCTGCTGGCACCTAAGCCACTGTTCGCACCCACTGCCAGCACTGGCCCTCAGGGGTGATCAGGGCCAGTGCTGGCCCTGCTCATACCTGCTGCTAGTGCCCACGATCATTTGGCACCATCAGTGGGTGCAAGCAGCAGCTGCTGGCTCTGATCGCCCCTGAAGGTTTCTCCACCTCCCCCTGCTCCTAAAAATACTAGAGGCCCAGTGCAAAAATTCATGCACCTTGAAAGGAACTGTGGACTGTGAGGCTATAGTAGGCACGGGAGTGGGTCTTGGCCCATTCTTTGTGCCCCTGCCCAGCCTCTCCTGCTGTAGCCTCCGGTCCCCTGACTGACAGCAGCCTGGCTCCTGCTGCTGCTGCTTCCATGCACTGATGGTGCCGGCCCCGCTTCCACATGCTCACGGCCCCAGCCCGGCTTGCAGCTGCGATCAGGACTGGCGTTGGGCACTAGCAGCAGGTGTGAGAGTTGGCTCTGGTGCTGGCAGCAGATGGGAACACCAGGTGTAACCGCGGTGTGCAGGAGCAAAGAATTTTCAGTAACCACCAGCAGCTTGTCCTGATGATAGCGACTGGAGCCCCGCCTTGGTCTGGCGCCCCCACTCACCTGCTCCACCATCCCGCTGCAGCCAACACCTACTACGTTCTACACTCTGCCGCCTGCCACCAACACCCGCCATGTTCTGTGCGCGCCCCCTGGTGGTCAGCGCACATCATAGCGACTGGTTGTTCGGGTTGTTCTGCCATTCAGTCTATTTGCATATTAGCCTTTTATTATATAAGATAAAATAAGAATTCTTGTCTCTGCATAAGAACTTGAAACAAGATTGACTGGTTTATTTGATATCTGAGCTCCCAGAAGCATAAACTACCAAATTAGAAAGGGAGGGTGTATCTCAAGTGGAAGACACATGTATGATACCGAGAAGCAAGAGGCCAGAAGAAGCAGAATCATAAACTTAAAGGGAACTCATGCAACTTGACAAAAGAAAAATAAACAACCCAGTCAAAAAATTGGGCAACGGACCTAAATAGATAATTTTCAAAAGAGGATATAAGGAAGGCAAAGAGACATACGAAAATATGCTCAAAGTCACTAATCACCCAAGAAATGCAAATCAAAACAACAATGCAGTACCATCTCACACCTGTAAGAATGGCTATCATCAACAAATCAACAAATGACAAGTGCTGGTGAGGATGTGGAGAAAAAGGAACCCTTGTGCACTGCTGGTGGGAATGCAGACTGGTGCAGCCACTGTGAGAAAATAGTACGGAGTTTCCTCAAAAAACTAAAAATGGAACTCCCATTTGACCCAGTAATCCACTTCTAGGAATATATAGCAAGAAACTAGAAACACCAATCAGAAAGGATATATGCACCCCTATGTTCATAGCAGCAGAATGTACAATTGCTAAGATTTGGAAACAGCTTAAGTGCCCATCAGCAGATGAGTGGATTGAAAAACTGTGGTACATCTACACAATGGAATACTATGCTGCTATAAAAAGGAAGGGATTCCTATCATTTGCAACAGCTGAAGAGCATTGTGCTAAGTGAAATAAGTCAGTCAGAGAAAGATAATATCACATGATCTCACTCATTTGTGGAATATAATGAACAACATAACTGATGGAAAAAAACAGATCCAGAGACAGAGAAGCATTGATCAGACCATCAAACCTCAGAGGGAAGGTAGGGGAGGGTGGGGGTAAGGGGAAGAGATCAACCAAAGGACTTGTATGCATGTATATAAGCTTAACCAATGGACACAGACATCAGGGGGAGGTGAGGGCATGAACGGGAGTGGGGTGGGGGAACAATGTATGGATAAGGAGACATATGTAATGCCTTAATCAATGAAGAAACAAAACAAAACAAAACAAAAACAGCACATAATGATCAGAAGGCCACTCTAGAAACAAACAGCCTCAAAAATGGAGCGATTCATAGTATTTTGTTATGAATCGTTATGTAAATATCTGTGTTTTCCAATGGTCTTAGGTGACCCCTGACAGCAGATCTCAACCTGTGGGTTGTGACCCCTTTCACAGGGGTCTACAGTGTAGACGGTAAGCCCAGCACTTCGGGCCATCTCACAAAAGCGGCTGTAATGTGGTTGGTGGTCAGTTCCTGCCCTGACCCCCACTCTCCAAATGAGAAAAGCCAGAGTTCTTATTTTCTATTGTGGATAGGGGTGGGAAGTGAAGAGGAAGTGTTTGGATTTAACTTTTATTTCTAAAAATAAATATTACCATCTCACTATGTGCTCACATGTTCAGCATGCATTTCATTACTTTACTTTTGGTACAGTACAGAATGATGGGGAAGATTTCACTGAATTTAAGATGCATCCATTGTAGGATACCTCATTATGAGCCACTAGGAACAAACACTGTCAATTAAATTATGATACATTATTGATTATATGGCAAAATATATCTCAGTGGTTAAAATGTGAAAAAAGTGTGCCTTAGATTGATGAAATAATGGTATTTTTTCATTAACCTTATAATTGCACAACCCCCATTTAATTTTAACGAAAATTCTGAATCATACCTAGAACATTTTGCTATAGCCTTATTGTGTGGCCACTGATCATGTGCACTCACATTATCCAAATAGTTTATATTTTATTAAATTTTTGGCTGCTTGATTTATTAATTACTGAGAAAACTATACTTAAATATTCTCCTGTAATGGTGGATTCGTCAATTTCTTGACACGGTTTTGGCAATATTTGCTTCATATATGCTGAGGATATGTCATTAAATGCAGACTAGAACTATAACTTCTAGGTTAACTGTTCCTTCTAACACTGTATAAGGGTCTTCTTTATATCAAAAACGGTTTTGTTTGACAGTAAAGTATATTTTACTTGATATTAATATAGCTACACTAGTTTTATTTTGGTATTTGCCTGATATAATTTTTCTCATACTTTTATTTTCAACCTTTCTATGTCTTTACATTTTTGAATGTATATTTTATTGTAAATAGCATATGGTGGCTGTTGTTTTTTAAAATAGAATTTGTTAGTCTGTGTTTTTTAACTGCTGAGTTTGGTCCGTTACATTTATCTTGGTTATGGATTGTTTGGATTTAACTTTTATTTCTAAAAATAAATATTACCATCTCACTATGTGCTTATCACAGCATTTTCTGAGGCATAGATTCAGAAAAATTGTTTTTGTTTTTCTTCTCACTTACTCTCAAAACAAGGAAATTTCAAACTTAGGGCAAACATTCTTTAAAATACTTAGAGATTAAAATACTGAAAGTCAATTGCTCAGACATCCAAGAAAAACAAATCAGCACGAATCCTCCAAAACATATTTGAAAAGATATTTTTATGCATACAAGGGTTATCAAAATAGAGATGTTGGCAAACTATTGATATTTCAGTTCATAAACAACATCTGAGAGCTGAGTTTTGCATTTTGATATTCCCGTGGTCTTTTGCTTTTTCTAATGACAGTACCAAAAACCACAGGTCATCTTGTTAAAATAATGGTAAAAAAATACTAGAACATTGTAAAAAGACCTTGAATTTGGATGGCTCTACTGAGATCAGCCAATAAATAGGCGAGAATGATTTGTGAGTAGTATAACAATTGTTTGTAAACGGAAGGGTGTGCTTTGAGGTTACTTGACAACAAATTGTTCTCAGGGAGTTTTAACCACCCTCTGGTCTGAAATATCATCTCCTTTGTATTAGGTGGAGGATGGCCAATCTGATTCTCACTGAGAGAAGCCACCTCCAGTGTTACCAACAAAAGGTTCTCATATTTATTTTCAAAATATCAAAGGCAAACTCATTTGTTACACTCCATAGGACGGATGGTGTTTGCCTTACTCCTTCACTAGCATACATTTTGTTCTAGAATTACAGACTCTCAGCATAGGAAGGAGTCTGAAAGCTTTTCTAGTTCAATTGCCTATCTGATGCATGAATGGTGTTTACATAATCCTGCCAAGCTGTCAAGTTGCCTGTGCTTGAATACAACCATACCAGGGGGCTCCCTCCCTCCCTCCGGGAACCATTTAGAAAGACTAAAATCTGATCCACAAGCTGTGTGAGTTGGCCTATTCCACTCCTTGGATCTATACAGTAAAAGCAGATGTATAAGTTTCAGGATAACCTTTCAAACATTGAAAATGGTCGCTAAGTCTTTCTTCATGCCTCCAGGCTAGACTCCCACTTCTATAGCATAGTCTACATAATCTATCATATTTGGCATTATTTTTTAATTATTCCATTTCTCTCGGCTCTCCCTGATGTGTTCTTTTATTTAATACAATAGTTGAGTGAATATTTCAAGGTGGGAGGTTCCATGACTTCTACAGAATGAGACAGCATACTGCTGTTAATTCAACCAGAAGCGCTAGTCTTTTTGGGAAACACATTACTGAACTGATTCTTACAGAGCCCACACCGTCCATGCAAGGATACTCACACTGAGTACTGACTATGGACCAGGTCCTGTGTCAGCTATTTAAAGACCAGGATTTGAGCCACATTTATCTGATCCCAAAGCGCATGCTTGTTCCCACTTTCCTTTTCCAACTTAGTCTTTCCCCCGTGCTAAACTACATCTTTTAAAGGCTGGTGAAATTAAAGAAATTTTGGCAAGGGCAGACATGCCAACTCTCTGTTTACCTAGATAGCCTTATGACTACAACACTGGGCTGGGTTTGTACTTTTCTAAGTTTATTTCAAAACAAGTAGTAACAGAATTTAACTGACTTACAAAACAGACCCAGGAAGTTGCCTAGGACAGAGTTTGCTGCCAGTTCTAGGGTGTTGTCCCTGCCCTCCCTTTGCAGTCTGTCTTAGCTGCAGCCACTGTAGCCTCCATCTCTGGGCTCCAGAACACCCGCTTCTGAGCCAGCCCTGATCAAAGCAGTTCACGCACCCTCAGCCTTGGCTGGCCACAGCAGTAGAACTTCCACAGCCTAAGTTTCCAGTATTTCAGGGTGAGCTCAGGCCATGACATTGTTCCTCAAGCTTTTCTGTAGTTACCTAGATTCTTTTTTTTTTTTTTAAAGACAAAAGATGTTTATTTCCTGAATGAGAAATTTTAAGTTAACATCAAAACTGCATTATGTACTATGTTTACATTAAATAGTAAAGCAATTCCATGGTAGAGAGAGGCTTTTCCAACTGGTCCCAACTGTTTTGTCTCTGATCGCTGCTGTTGCTAAATCCAACCAGTTATACCCAAAGTGGCCCTAAATATGCCTTTACCTAGGCCACACCCTTAGCTAATCCCAGTCCTTTCTCCATGATCTTTCTCACTTATCATTTCCTTTGTGAACCCTTCTTTGATTCCCCAGAGACTCCACTTCCTGGAGTCACTGGGCTAGGCATTGTTCATCTCTCTATTAAAGCACTTACCACATTAAGTTACAAATATATGGAGTTTTTCTTTGTTTGCCATGTATTTATATCTTTGTGTTCCTTGGACTTAGCAAAATGGGTAACTTAGATTCTGTATCAGTTTCTATGGTTCTACCTGGTATCTGGCCTTGTGCTGTAGATTTTCATATACAAGGGGCCTCCCTGAATCTTGACCAAGTTGAGTGGGTTATTTGCAGACCCCCTTCTCCAGCAATGCATCCTTGACAAGAGTATGCTGCTGCAGGAGCTGGTGCTGTTCTGCAGAGGTTTCTGACTACTGCCCTGCCTGGGATCACTGGCTGTCATTTCCCAATTGTAGATTTTATTGTTGTTGTTGTTCTTAAATTATACTCGAGCTCCCCATGCTCATTGGATGTGCATAGTGGATTACTGACCATCTTCTCTGGAAGCCTCTACTTCAACCAGCTCAGTGTGGTTTAATCCTACCTCATTCTGGCTTTCTTTTCCTCCTACTAGCAAGTGCCATCATGGTCTCAGTATGATCCTTGAATAAGTCTATGCCTTCATTCACTCAATCAGCAGCTATCTACTAACTGCTGTGCACTGGCATTGTGCCAGGTGCTGGGTTGCAATGGTGAACATGACACAGACTTTGTTTTTCCTCCAGAGGCATATGGCCTACACTGAACAGGAGATGCAATTGATCTTTCCATTGTTGGTGCTTTTTGACGCCGTCTCCAGCTGTTTCCAAACTCATAACCTATTTGTTTATGGCAGCTGCAGACCCACATTCTTGTGAGACATTGGGCACTATGCCACCTTAAAAATAATACAGTTGATAACTGGACTCTCTCTTCCTGAAACAGTGTGTGAAAGAAGAAAAGGAATGACTTGGACTATGGAAATGAGGCATTTGGAGAGAAAGTTTTGCAGTTTTTGTCTAGCAACACAAAAAGGGAAGATCTCTAGTCTGGACATATGGCCCAAAATTATTCTTTTAGGCAAATTCCTATTTTTATAGCAGAAAATAAGATCCAAAAGAAAGAATATAAAAGAGAGGTTTCTGATTTTAAAATCTTGGAATTCTTAAATGAATGGAATTGGGAATAAATCAAGAGAGAAAAATCATTTTTCTTAAATAGATTTTAATAATTTTTTTTTCTAAACTTTGGAGGGTAATTAGAGTCAGGTAAGTAGAATGATAAGAGATCTAAATATATATGACTTACTTGGCAAACTTACTACAGAGTAAAATTCTGCACTCTCTACCCAAAATATTCTGATTCAGTTGGGTTATGCAATCTTGGTACTATTGACATTTTGGACTAGATAATTCTTTGTAATGTGTGTGTATGTGGGGGGGATTCTTTCTTGTTCATTGTATGTTTTCTCTCTTTCTCAAAAATCTATAGAAAAATAGCACTAGTACAGGAAAAGAATAGTCTAAATTCACAAAAACTTGAAGGATAAAATGGTTTAAAAAAATCTTGGGTAAACAAGTTGGCACCATGTTAATCCCCATAGAAATCAAATCATAGGTCTGAAGGGTCCCCAGTTCGATTCCAGTTAAGGGCAGAAACCTGGGTTGCAAGGGCACATGCTAGAGGCAACCAATCAATGTGTCTCATGTTTCTCTCTGTTTCTCCCTCTCCCTTTCACTCTCTCTAAAAATCAATGGGCAAAAGTCTTTGAGTAAGGATTACAAGAAGAAGAAGAAGAAGAAGAAGAAGAAGAAGAAGAAGAAGAAGAAGAAGAAGAAGAAGGAGGAGGAGGAGGAGGAGGAGGAGGAGGAGGAGGAGGAGGAGGAGGAGGAGGAGGAGGAGGAGGAGGAGGAGGAGGAGGAGGGGGAGGAGGAGGAGGAGGAGGAGAAGGAGAAGGAGAAGGAGAAGGAGAAGGAGAAGGAGAAGGAGGAGAAGGAGGAGAAGGAGGAGAAGGAGGAGAAGGAGGAGAAGGAGGAGAAGGAGGAGAAGGAGGAGAAGGAGGAGAAGGAGGAGAAGGAGGAGAAGGAGGAGAAGGAGGAGAAGGAGGAGAAGGAGGAGAAGGAGGAGAAGGAGAAGGAGAAAAAAAGGAGAAGAAGAAAAAGGAGAAGAAAAGACTAGGGAGATGGGAGGCATTTAAATATGCTGGTAAGAGAGGACTTTGGCTGTTTGACCACTTTCTATAATAATGGAGCTCAACACAATTTACCATTTGCATAGAAATCTTTTAGCTCTTGGATGGAAAAATCTTTTTTCCTATAAAACTTCACGGAATTTCTGTTCCTGGCAGGGGCAACAGTTATTCGTTCTGAATCTTGAAAACTTATGACATGGTTGTCCAAATGGGCACCAAATAAAGTGAGGAAAGAAAAGGCTCGACTACCTATTTTAAAATTACCTTTGGTTCCAGTTGATGGACTGGGCAGGCTGCAACTGACATTGATAAGATGAACCCTTCACTCAAACCCAGGGGATCTTTTTTTGATCTAAAAACCTTTTCCTCCAAACCAGCTGCTGCCCAAGAACCAAACCCAAGTCCAAGACCTTGCTTCACATTCTGGATGACCACACATCACACCTGCTTCTCTGTTTAGCCCAGCGATGGCTTCAGTCTTTTTAATTTGAGCTTCTGTGCAGGGCCCTGCTGAGGACTGGAACTTTATGTTTGAATATAGGTCCCTCGGTCTGGGTGAATTTGGACATTGTGTCTGTCCCCTTTAGTCACCTGAGGTTGGTTGAATGACAAACATGTACCTTAAGGATACATCTTGATTCTTCTCTTAAGTAGGTGATTAGCAAACTCATTAATCAACATAGTGGCAAACCGTAGCTCTAGCTCTCGAGCCACAGTTTGCCAACTGCTGTCTTAAGCCCTACATCCAATGCTTTGGGAAATCCATTAGCTTTACCTTAACAATATATCTGATGCTGACCTCTTCTCTCATCTCCATTGCTCCTTCCTGAATCAAGCCAGCATCATCTTTGGCCTGAAATATTGCTATAACCCTCCGAAACTAGTGACAGTCCTTCCATCCTTGTCTTCCCACAGGCTGGTCCAGCAGGCAGTGATCTTTCACATATCAATTTGATCATGTTGTACCTCTGTACAAAAGCCAAAGTTCTCACCAGACCCTCCACTCCCCATCCCTTTTATCTCCCTGCCACTGCTCTCCTCGCTCGCTCTCTTCCAGTGACTGACCACCAGTCTTCTTGATCTTCCTAGAACACACCAGGTGTCTGGTCTTGGGGATCTAAGCACTGTGGCTTTCTAATCGGTATATTCTTCCCCCAGAAGTCTCACAGCCAAAGTCTCTACTCAAATGCCACCTTCTCAATATATCTCTATTTACATTCTACTCACTCTAGAAATACCAAATCCTCTTACTCTGCTCTATTTTTTTTTAAATAGAACATATTATCTTTTAACAGTGTATGATTCATTTATTATGTTTCTTATTTATTATCTGCCTTCTTTTTCATCCCCTCTCCACCAGGTTTCTGTCTGTTGTGTTCTCTGATGTATCCCAAGCACTCAGGGCAGTGCCCAGCATATTGTGCACGATCAATGAAAATTTGTTGAGTAGATGAACAAATGGATCTGGATCTCAAATTGTAGGATGGCTATAACTTTGTTGTAGACATACAACATTCTCAAATGAAAAGGGGAATAATGCAGAGGTGTTATGAGGTGATGTTGATCAGAAAACTTAGAGATATGCACCCAGATGAAGATGTAAGGTGTAAGTGTATGCTGGAGTGAGTCAGGAAGGTACAGAGAGACTTTACTGGGAGTTCTTCTCATTTTGCAGTACATCAGTAAGGACAACCAGGACTTAAATCACATTTATATTAATCATACTACAGGTTTGGTTGAGATGTTTCCCCTTCTTATTCCCTGCCCACTCGGCCTCAAGGTCATGGCTGTTTTCTCTGGTTTGATCATACAAAATGATAAATACAAGCCCATATTGTTGGATCATTCAGAGCAGGGAAGAATCTGGAATGAAGTTGTTAGATTTGGTGTATTTTAATAGTTTCCTGCAAGTTGGCAGGTTCCAAAAGGGTCAGTTTCTAAAAGAATCAGGCAGGACACACTTCTAGAAATTTTACTGCGTGTGCACACAGTTTTCATATTTGGTCTACAGACTTGCTATTCCACTGACAGATCCTGGAGATGCAGATATTTCTCAGACACTGCTTTGTGACAACTCTAGTCACTTTGGTCAAGTAAAACTTTTCTGTTGTCTGTGCCCATTACACTGAATTACACAGCTTTCAGGAAAACTGGTTTGCTCCTAATACAGATGAAAAGTGTGTGTGGGAAGGGTGGGGAGGCAGGAGTTGGGAGGGAGTGTTGTCTGTCACAAGGCCTGGCTTCCTGCTAATTAACCTTGCCTGCTCTCTCTCCTCCACTTGTGATGGTATTAAGTAGATGAACCCCAATTATTGAGGGGGTTCAAACATGTGCTTCAAAGGCTGGCCAGGAATTGATCATAGCATCTGCCCAAGCTGACCATCAGTCAAACTCATTCGTCTCTAAAATGATCAAAAAGAAAAAGCACATCTGGCTGCAGAATCTGAATATTCAGACAAACGTCATTTTGGAAATGCTCATGTCAGGGGCTCAGACCTGTATTCAAGCTGATCATGCCCAGATTGCCCTCTGACGGGCTGAACTCTTCATATGCTGACAGGGGCGGGAGCAACTACACAGGCCCAGCCCGAGACTGTTTCGATGGGTTTGGCATAAAACCAGGGCAGCAATATTTTTTAAAAGCTCTCCAGGTGATTTTATGTATAGCCAGAAACCAAAGCTACCTGACAGCAGGATCCAGAGAAGGGGCATTAGGGGAGCTGGCAGGGAGGATGCAGTCCCTACTGCTGCCTCCCAATCCCTGTGGCATAGTGCCCCTTCCTCACTCTTTCCTGCTTCATCAATTTTCCATTTTCTCCTGGATTGTTTCCATAACTATATAAACAAGCTACAATTTCTCCCATTCTAAATATAAGACTTTCTTTATACTCTTTATACATCTTTCTTCAGTTACTGCCCCGTTTTCCTTTCCCCTTTTAGTGAAAAACTCCTTCAGACAACTTTCTGTATATGCTGTCCAATTTCTTCTTGTGCATTTTCTCCTAAACCTACTCCATCCAGACATCCCCCCCTTCACTACTGCACAGACACTGGCCTGTCTTGCCATCTGGTCATGCCAGTGCCTTCAGTTCTCACCCATAATCACAGAAATAGGGAGCCTGGAGAAGCCGGACACAGGGATTCCTGACACACTCTAGGATGCAGCACATCCCTCACCCAGCCCATAGTTGGCCTAGCACTGTCGGGATGAAAACTCAGAGAACAGAATGCAAACCAGACAACTTTCCGGGGACATGAGAATGACAACGAAGCCTTTGGTAAAAGGACAGGTGATGACTTACACAGTGTGTGGTGGTGATGATGACAGAACTGGAGATGAAAGACAGGCCATCGTTCATGCTGACCTGGAGTGCGGCTTTCCTGCAAAGACAGCAAGGAAACCAGAGATACTCAGCATGGGGTGCAAGAGACCGAGAACTGGACATGTTGGTCCCCTATGGGCTCTGCTCACAACTACTCTTTGGACTGTAGTCTCTTCCCCAAAAGGAGCATATTCTCTACGGCTGTTCCTACCTCTGAAACTCCAGGGAGATGTCATGATACACTTGGCTGCCATATCAAGGCAGTGCATTCAGCCCCTCTTGAATTGCAGCAAATTGCATCGAATAGTCAAAGCCTATTGCCATTTAATTTACTTGTCCCATTGTAGTAAGATGCAGGATTCTTAAAAAAATGGTCCCAGTCAGTGGGGCTAAACTGATCAAGTTGTAAACCTAATGTTCTGTTGTTATCTGGATTCTCAGCGATTTGATTCTGATGGAGGCAGCTTTGTTACTATCCAGTGAACAAAGTACAGTAATAAGTGAACTAATTTGCCCTCCACCTCCTCATCTATATGAGACTCATTGAACCAGGAGCTTGTATTTTGCATGATGGGCACAGGGGTATTTGTGGAGTCAACAGAATAAATGAATCACAGGCCACTGTTAGGCAACCAGGGCTGGAGGCTTACAATTTGAACAAATGATTGAAGGCAGAATTCAGATGAATTAAATTCTCTCAGCTACCCATTCCACATCTAAAATTTAGCATTTTCCCCTTAAAGCCTCAATTCCATCTTCAGCCTGTTACAGACACATCTATGGAGAGGTTTTGTCTTCTCTCAGACATTGCTTCTCTTGTCCTCACATATTTCTTTTCCTGTTCAGGGTGCTAATTCTCCTTTTTCCAGTGATTCTTTCTTCATCACACTTCATTAGCACTTATAATTGCACCATCACGGCATTTCCCCCCTAAGTTAGTTTAGAGAGCCTCAGGCAGTCTGAGTGAGTACCTTACGCTCCACAGTGGCACAGAGGAAGGAGCACTGAGCTTAGCCTTGGATGGTCTGAGTCTGGCCTTGACCATCTAGGGACCTGCTTAGCCTTTCTGCACTTACTTATCTCTGGTATTTATCCGGTAGGGGAATCATGATGACAGGGCAAAGTAATGTGTGTGAGAGTGCTTTGGGAAGTAGCTGTGATTAAGCTGGACAGACCTTAGTAGGAGCCCCAACTCTTTCATTTACTGCTGTGTGACCTTGGGCGAGCTACTTACTAGTAAATTCTCTCAGCCACTGATTCCACATCTGTAAAACTGGGAAGATGTGAGTATCTTCAAGATGACAAGTGTCTTGTCAGAAACTTGGGAAGATGGAGTGAGACACCCTTTGTAAAACATTTATCCTGAAGCCTGGCTCACTGGAATTATCATTCATCATTTATTGGAGGAGTCTAGATAAAGGCTCCATTATGACAATGGAGATAGATACTTCTTTCTTTTCCCTTTCTCCTCTCTAGCTCCTTGCTTCTTTCTGAGGTTTAGTTGCTGGTGGAAACTTACATGCCAACTTCTTTTAAGATGGGTGCTGGGCACAACAAATAAGTATCTTCCACAGCAAAGGGCTTCTCGTCTGTAAAAGGGAAGTCACTGGATTAAGAGAAGTGAGGCAAGTTTATAACGTCAGATTCAGTGTTTCTCAAGGACTGTTGTCCAAGTCCTGGGAGACACTAGAAAAGCAATGACTTGATGAAATAGAATCTCATCTTGAGCTGTAAAGTTCACTGGAGTGAAATCAAGGTCTCCTGCCTAAATATTAGTCTCTGACCCTGTATGACCAGTGGAGAGCAAATAGAGACCAAGTTCTTACCATAGACAAGGCATAGCTGAGAAGAAATAAAAAAACAACAACATTAGACTGGTCCTAAGGGAGCTTTGGATCTAAGTCTAGTTTGAGAGAAAAGCCATATTCATGGAGAAAGTGCACTGACAAACACAAAAAGTGGCTAAGCTAGAATAGCATTTGGCTTCAGAAGACAGAGAGCTCCATTTCGTGGGTGACATGGTTATATCACAGGGAACACAAAACCTGAGCTGTGTTCCAGGGAGAGATGGGGAAGAGGCATTTCTGGCGGGAGGAATGACATGAGCAAAGACAGAACAAAACGAAAAGTATGTTCAAGGGTAGGACATAGATAGGATTTTAAAAGATCTGTATAGGAAGAAGTTTGGTCCAAATTGAGTTAGATAGGGATTTGGGCATAGGTTTAATTGCAATACAATACTTTACTATTGGCATTTGTTGTGAAATTGAAGTATCTTAATGACATTTGAATGTGGCTGACACTAAACACTTGCCTGAGTGGAGATTAGTAAGCCCCATGCCTTCTATACCTGGATTTGAGGAGCAGACACACGTGGGATGGGACTTAGAGGACATGCCTGAGGGCTAAGCACTATGTTCTCATGGAAGGAAGAGGAAGAAAATGGACAATTACAGTATCCCCCTGATGTCTAGGGAAACGATCAGTATAAAAAGCGAAGGAAGTTATTCCATGTCATTTACTCATCCGTCCATCCACCCATCCATCCAGCAAATATTTATTGAAAGACTACCGTGTGCTAGAAATGCAAGCTTTTGAGGAGAGAAACACAGCCTCTGTTGTCATTGACTTTATAGGAGTTTCAGGGGAGATGGTTATTAAACACATTCATTTTTATTAAAAAATATTTATTTGAATATCATGAGCCAGACACTGTGCTAAGCCTCACAATGAACAAAAGAGAAGAAATACCTCACTCAAGGAGCTGACTGTTGGTAATTATACAAATTACTATCTATCTATCTATCTATCTATCTATCTATCTATCTATCTAAAAGCCTAAGCAACCATCTGACCGTTTGACTGTCTGACCAGTAGCTATGACGCGCAATGACCACCAAGGGGCAGACACTCAACGAAGGAGCAGCCGAGCTGTAGTGACTTGTCAGCTGTGGTTCTTGGGTGATGCACCCAGAACTAGAGAGGAGGGAGCCCGATTCCGAGGTGCGTCACCCAAAACTGTCCTCCCCCCTCGCAATCCGTGACCCCTCGGGGATGTCAGAGAGCTGGTTTTGGCCCAATCCCTGCAAGTCAGGCCGAGGGACCCCACTGGTACACGAATGCACCAGGCCTCTAGTTTAATTATAATTGTGGTGATACCAAAGAAGGAGAAGGAGAGGGCCAGCTCTCATCTGGAAGGTCCGTAGCTGCCTCCCTGAGGAAAGGCTGTAGAGGCTGGAGATAGGGTGGAGAGTAGAGGAAGCAGGAGAGGGGCGGCACTGCAGAGATCCTGGGAAGGAAGGAGCCCAGGACTCTGGAGAGCTGAAGGAGGGCCAAGGAGGCTGTTGCATTGGAGTGAGATGATGACTCAATCTGAGGCTAGAAAAGGCAGCAGGACAAATGACTGAGGCCTTGTAGGCCATAGTGGGACTTTGGGGATTTTTCCTATGAGTAACAGGAAGCTCTTGGAGGTTCCATTCCAATTTGGAATTAGCATTGGCAGATTCAGAATGTTGCCGGAATAGTGAGGGTGTACTGAATGAAATTATGAATCTCATGACAGCAGGTCACTCAGTGCCTGAACTGAGCATTATTATGTTTAAGACTAGAAGCCTGGTACATGGATTTGTGCACATTGAAAGGAAATTAATTAGAAGAAATATTTTAGAAGCCAGGGAGGGCTGAGAAGGTTGGCTCCAGGGCATGTCCAGCCCATCTCGCCCAGTCCTGATCAGTGAACCCTAGCAGCAAGCTAACCTACTGGTCAGAAAGTCTGCCCTGGTGGTCAATGTGCATCATAACAACTGGTTGAATGGTTGACAGGTCGGACACTTAGCATATAAGGATTTTATTATATAGGACTGGAGACCTGGTGAACAAAATTCATGCATGGGGTACCCTTAGCCCAGCCTGCACACTCTCCAAACCAGGACCCCTTGGGGGATGTCTGACTGCCAGTTTAGGCCCAATCCTGGACATTCCTCTCATAAGCCTGGACCGCTGGCTCTTAATTTCTCACCTGCCTGCCTGCCTGGTTGCCCCCAACTGACCCCCTAATCACCCCAAATGCCCCCCTGCTGGCCTGGTTGCCCCCAACTCCCCACCCCCTACTGGCCTGGTCGACCTAACTGCTCCCCTCTGCCAGCCTAGTCACCCCCAACTGGCCCCCACTGGCCTAGGTCACCCCCAAATGCCCCCATCCCCCCCGCCGGCCTGGTGGCCCCACGCAGACTGCTTGTTTAGTTGCTTGGTAATCCCTCAGTAACACCCCCCCCCCCCCCCCCGCCAGTCTGGTTGCCCCAGGCAGCCTCCTTGTTCAGTTGTTTGGTCGTCCCTCACAAACCCCCTGCTGACCTGGTTGTAGGCAGCCATCTTGTGAAGGCGTGAGGGTCAATTTGCATGCTATCTCTTTATTATATAGGACTAGGAGCTCAGTGCATGATTCAAAATCACACAGTGCTGCCCACCCTCGAGTTGCTGGTCCAGCCCTGCATCACTTCCTGGGTCCTGCAGCAGCTGTGGCTGCTGCTGATCAGGCCCTCCCCCAGCGCAGGTGCGTGGAGGCCCCTGCAGCCCCACCCCCGATGCTGCGTGCGTAACCTCTTCCTGTTTGGTCGACTGGTTAATTAGCATATTTCTCTATTATATATACTGTGTATATATAGATGTTTTCTCATCTATGATGTCAGTAATGACAGTGATACTCCCTGAGCAGGTGTGTACACATGCTCGGTAATTTAACCTGGAGTACTATCAGGAAAAGTGTTAGTCCCTTCATTTTAAAGGCAGGAAACTGACATAGGAAGAAACATGCCCAATATTACAAAGGGGAGCTGGGATCCATATTCAGGCAGTCCAATTGTCATGTCTTGTTAAGAGCCATGCTTTATCTCCTTCACAGTGACCTTGTGAACTAAGATGGGGTTCATTAGGCTCATTTTCCAGATGCAAAATGGAGGCTCAGAGAGGCAATCCTGACCCAGGGAAGCACAGCAAGTCAGAGGCAACGCCAAGACTAGAACTGAATTCTCCATGGTTTTTCCTTGCCAAGAGGCTCTCCATCCCAGGAAGGCTTGTATTAGAGAATAAACTGAAATCGGGACACGCGTGGCTGCCTAGCACCTACATTTATTTTCTTTTGGCCATGGCTTACCCTACTGTGCATGCACTGGTAATACCTGGGAGTGCAGATCGCTGCCCATGGGGCCTTCCCACAGAGCCACGGAGCAGCCACAGAGTGGCCACAGCAGGCCTCGTGACTCCTGGCTGCATTCTGTGGGAAGAGCTGGGTCACACTGAGGAGGCCTCTGAGTTGGCCCTGCAGTGATATGCCCGGGAGATTCCAGGGCCTGGCATGTCCACGTGTGTTAGTACCTACGCTCACTCTGGGGCATTCTCTGCACAGCTCCTCTCCTTTTCTCCATCCCAGGAAAGAAGGGAAAGGACAAGATTGACCTAGTCAAGTAGGCATTTCTCTTTCTCCCTCCTTTCCTTTTCCTTTCCTGCCTGGGAGTCCAAATATTTCTGGAGCACAGCAGAGTAAAAGCTGGCTGGGAGGACTGAGGGCTTTGCCGAGGCTGCAGGACGGGCCTTTCGCAGCCTTGCATCAGTTTATCAGCCTCGGAGCTGTGGGCCCGCTCTGGGGAGCTGGCATTTTCTGCTCGGAGAGGGATTGTTTGGTTTGGAGTCTGTTCTCACTTCACCACAAAAATGAGTGACTTTTTCCCCTTCTCTCTCTAAACAAAGGAGGGCCATTTGGTTTCCATAACTCAGATCATCTGACTCCTTCCTGGAACGTCCACTTGGGAAGCAGGGCATAAAGCCTTCCTCCTGGGCTGGACCATACTTGGTTCAGGTGCCAGGCCAACCTCGCTGCCACCTCTGCCAAAGCCAGTGGTGCTGTGATGTTTACGGGGCCATGATCCACTCCAATGCTGAGGCCCAAGCTCCCCTGTCCATCGGGCAGCAACCATTTCAATGTGCGTTAGCACCGAGTGGGCTGGGCAAACGGGGATGGGAGCTAAGACCAGTGCTGGCTTGTTTGCAACTGGGAGAAAATTAGGGAGGGGCAGGAGTTGGAAACAGAAGTTAAGGGAATTTTTAGATGATGTGTAAATTTCTTTGCCTTTTACCAAAGGTCTTCAGAATTCAATGCATATATATGACAGGTTAGCCTAAAGCACTTGTCTATAAGAGTCTGATAATCAAACAGAAGCTTGATTTAAATAAGGATTTGGGGAACTATGAATGTCATTATGCTAAACTGCCAAACACCACAAGCTTGAGAGCTGGGCATCCCTGAGGATGAATGCAGAAGGCATAGAATGGGGCAGGGCAGACCAGAGTTCAAATCCCAGGTCTTCTTACTAGTGGGTGATTGGGGTCAAGTTATTCACTTGTAAACAGTGATGATGACATCATTACACAGGGTTGTGTAGGGAATAAGAATGCATGAAAGTGCAAACCATGTTATTTGGCACTTAATAAGCATTCAGTAAATGCGATTCCACATTATTACACAAACATCCACACCTTTACAATAGTCTATATGAATGTGTGCTTTAAAATAAGAGGAATTAAAATTTCCAAAATCTCTGATTGCTTAATTACATTGTTCTATCAAAACTAACATTTTTAGGCATTATGAATTGCTAGGAAATAAAAAGTTTTAGTGAACACGTGTGTACTTAAATGTATACACACACATATATACACACATGCATCCATATCTATAAATTATGTATATCTATACCTATACCTATACCTATACCTATACCTATACCTATACCTATACTGTATTTATATCTATCTATTCTACATCTATATCTATGCCTAATCTATTAGTATATAATCTATATCTATATCTATATCATCTATAACTGTATCTACATCTATATCTATATCATCTATATCAGTGATTTTCAACTGGTGTGCTATAAGAATTTTAAAAATATGCAATACCTGACTACTTAGTCTAGGTCACTGACCTCATTTTCCTTAGATTGTTGAATAAAAAAAATGACAATAGCCAACACAACAATAGCTGTCCAATGTGAATGAACCAAAATTATACCTATTTTTTTGTCAGACAGTAAAAAATATATTTTTTGGTTTGCCACAGAATTTTGGTAATTAATTTATATATACCATGAGGTGAAAAAGGTTGAAAATCGCTGATTTATATCTAGACCAATTTTGTTTAACACAATATACTCATGGTCTCATTTGACATTATTATTTTTTTATTATTTACAATTTGGGAAGCTTGGGCTCTGAGAAGTTAGTTAATGAATCAGTAGTAAATGTCAGAGCTGGAATTCAAACTCAGGTTTTATTGAAATAACTTGCCAAGGTCAACAAAGCTAATTTTTCTACAGATGTAATTTAAATTAGTCAGCATTTTATATTGTCAGAATTACACAGCTTGTTTTATGATGTAGCCTGAAGCACTCTAGAGCTGAGTCTATTTATACTTGACCACTTTGGAGGCAAATGGTCAAGACTTTCCAAGGTTAAAGTGGGATTAGAGTAGTAGAAGGTATATCTATCAAGAAAGGGGACCAGGGTTGAAAAGCTCTGTGATGAGGTCCAGGCCCTGATCTACTATAATGAACTTATGTTCCAGAATATACAGCCAAATGTGTACATTCCCAAGTTTTGACCTTGGATCAATGCAATTCTTTTCAGACTGGTAAAGAAGTTCCCAGAAGTCTTCAGTGCAGTTGGTGACTGTCTAATGCTAATGGATGTGGGATAAAACCAGGATTAAAATTCATTAGCCAATTCAAACACCAATCACAGTGAATCCTTTTATAGGGCTGATTAAATAATTCAAATACTTTCCAAGTCTTGGCAATCTTTTCTTGATATAAATATTTATTTCTGACTGAATGGAAAAAGAAAAATAACCTTTAGTTTTATCTGGAGGGGGTGGGGGGCTTGCTGCAACTCTCCAAAAGCTGATGTAAGCTCCAAAGTAGAGTTTACATTCCTACTGTGAACAAAATAGTGGAGGTTGGGGACTAAATGAGCTCACCCTGCTCTTTCTCCCAATCTCCCCTGAGTCGAAGGAGCATTTTTATGGCATCCCTGCGCCAAGCATAACTGTTCAGCACTAAATTATCAGCTGGTTTGGGAATGTGTCCCTGAATGAGAACAGACAGGCTAAAGTTGGGCTGGATGTTTCTACCTTTTCACTGACTTCAAAAGTAGGCAGCTTAAAAAAATGTCAGGCTTATCAAATATTGTACAAAAGCCTGAAATAAAATGATATTGAAATTCAAAGCACCTGGGTTGAGCTTTCTGGAGTCCCAGTCAGAAAAGAGATGGTTGATTGCCCTACTGGGGCTCCTGCAATGACAATTCAAGAAGTAAGGAGGTGGGGGAGGGATCTACTGCAAAACTAAAGGGGATCCATTGCTTAAAGTAGAAAGAAATTAACATTCATTAGGCATGTACTATGTGTCAGGGCCTGGGCTGGAAAGTTTTCATAGATGCTGAGATAATAAGCCTGTGGATGTTTGTTGTTGCTATAAGACATTAAACTCTACACCAAGAAACAAAGCTGAGATTATGAAAGTGGAGAGAGTGACTTTTACTTGGAAAGGCTAAATAGTGGTTCTGAGTTTGGAGCAATGAGAAACAAGAGTCAAAACAGAATGGGAGGAGAGGGTAATGAAGTGCAGGTGGGTGAAGCCAAATAGGGAACAATTCTTAGAACATAACATAGCCATTGCAGTGTCCTCTCGTGCCCAGCTGAAGCCACAGATACGATCCACACCTACCCATTCCTTTCGTGGCCTGAAGTTGTTGCTAGGTTTTGCTGGAAGTTGTCACTGGCTAGTGACTCTGAGCTTAGGTGATGAGCTTGGCCAATGGGTTCCAGGGAAGTTCCCTGGCTTATACCTAACTATATCACCAGCTCATGCTTATTACAGATACTGGAGATATGGCTTTTGGTTTCCCTTCCTGTTTTGGGGGGGCAGGTTTGGGGAAAGATGAAAAAAAATGAACACATTAAGAGCCTGGACTCTGGAGTCCCATCACAACTCTGCCACCTTCAGGCTAGTAACCCTGCCCATATAACCCAAAACCGTCACCTATAAGATGGGGACAACACTAATTTCATAGGTGCTTGTAAATTTTAATGAGGTGATAATGATTAAATGCTCAACACTTAACAAGCACTTGACATATGTCACCATTATTTCTAAACCAGAGCACTGCTGGGCTCATTGTCTGAGGCACCTATAAAACACAAGATGGGAATGTGTGTGCAAACTGAGTAGGTCTTGCAACTTATCAACTGGGTTGTGTCAAGGCTATATGGTCTAAGTGTGACAAGAGAAAGTCATCTGTCCGGAAAGGATCTGTGGACATGTAGACAGTGCAGTGGTTCTCCAACGAGGGTGATTTTGTTCCTCAGGGGACAGTTGACAATGGCTGAGACAGTTTTGGTTGTCAAACTGGGGAAGGAATGTTATTGCCATTTAAAAAGTAGAGACCAGGGATAGTGTTAAATACCCTTCAATGCACAGGGCACCCCTCTCTCTCCAATAAAGAATGATCTGGCCCAAAATGTTAAGGTTTGAAATCCCGGTATAATGTCTACCATTACTTTGTATCTTTCTTTTGCATTTTATAGAGGGTGGTACAGATATTATGGGGTGGTTCACAGCCCCCATGGTACTGGTAGAATGTTCAAGAAAGTTCAGAGATGTTATAGGCTGGTGGGCAGAGGAGGAACAGGATGTAACAGCTCTGGCCACTGGAAGACACCTGGTAGGAGTAAGAAAGAGAGTATTGGTAAATTTTTGTATGTGCCTTTTGATGGGTCCCAGTGTACCTAGTGGCATAGCACCTGAGCCATTCTGTTTGGCGGGGCTTCATAGCGGAAATGGTGTGCTCCAGAAGTGGGGCGTAGATTGCTGCTGAGTTCTAAGCTGCGATGTGTGGGAAGGCTGTCGAGTCAAAATACCTTATCTTATAAATAGCAACATAGGGCTCCTCTAAGCTGAGCATAGGCTTACAAGAAAACAAAGTGGGTTATCCTGGTCACTGTGTCAAGATTACATGGTGACCCCAGGAGAGAATGTAAAAGTTTTAGGACCATAAGTCCAATCCCAGAGGAGCTCAGAGAGGGGATCCAGCAGCCCTGCTGGTCTCTGTATTGTCTTTTTCTGGTTTACACCTTTCCTAGTCCCACACAAGGTTGTGATCCCCCCAGTTGTGGGCTAACCAGCTTTTAGAACTGGTCCTCAGTACAGCCAATCTGGCTTCTCCTACTTAGTGTTATTTATTGGTTTTTTAAAAAATATATTTATTTCAGAGAGGAAGGGAGAGGGAGAGAGAGAGATAGAAACATCAATGATGAGAGAGAATCACTGATTGGCTGCTTTCCACACAGCCCCTACTGGGGATTGAATGCACAACCCAGGCCTGTGCCCTTGATAGGAGTTGAACGTAGGACCCTTCAGTCCACAGGCTGACACTATCAACTGAGAAAAAATAGCTAAGGCTTTATTAATTATAAAAGTAATACATGTTTAGTGTGAGAAATCAGAAATACAGAGAAGTATACCAAAAGAAACAAAAATCCTTGGCAATCCTAACTTCTAGTGACAAACATTGTTAATGCTTTGGGGTACACTATTCAGAATTTTTTCATGCATATTACTTTTTTACATAATTTGAATCACATTATACAAAATGTCATGGTGAATGGCATTCATTGCTATCTGAAATTAACTGGACAGTTAAGTATTGCAAGGAAACTAAATGAAGATAATGGGGCTCATGGCTCTTGCAAAATACTTGATCCTCTCAATAAATCTACACCAAAAAATTCTTGACTGTTGACATTTATAAAACTTACGAATTATCTTCTAAGCAAAATACCAACCTTTAAAAATGTTGTAAGCTTGAGGTCCGAATAAGTGGTGCACTCAAGACAGCTGCAATTGACTAAGAGTAAATATACTTTTTAAAGCTTTGTTTTTGCTTGGTAAAATGAATTCAGGATTCATGCACAAGGTATGTGTCTCCTGACACTCAAACTCTTGCAGCTGTGCACAATTAGGTTTGGAAGGATTTTACCTTGGAATTGGGATTGAGGAGCAAGTCTACAAAGATGGCTAAAGCCTTCCACACAATCATGGCCATGAATTGAGCAAACACTGACTTCTCTTAAAGAACACAAACCCACAGAGAAATTAAGAGGAGAGCTGGTGTGGAGACTCCATGTGCACACTGGAGTATCAGTGGATGTTACTAAGCTGCTGTGATATACACATTGCGGGCCAGAACTGAACTGCATGGAGCAGAAAACCACACATAGCACTCTTTTGCTTCTGTTCCCTCAGCAGTGCCCAACTTTTCTTCTAAATGAATGTTGAGCAAATATTTAAAGAATGTCAGTTATAAGGGGGCATCAATTATTAACTTCTCTTGCCTGGGGTTCCCACAAGTTTGGCTCATCTCTATGTCAATCACTTTCTCCTCCATCATCCTATTGAAGTGATAGAGAAGCAGTGTCCCATGAGGAAGGGACAGTCCCTGAAAGTCCAGCCAGTAGTGCAGAAGTAGAAGGGGTCCAGCTTTCCCTATCAGGACAGCAGAGCTGGGGAAAACAAGTTTTAAAGAAGTTCACAAGCAAATCTTTCCCCCAGCCATTGCTTGCCTGAGTCCACATGTAGCTTAAAATTTGCACTTGGAGGCAAATTTTGATAGAGCAGGGGCAACGTAGACGGTGGCCGTCTGCTCCTGAGTTAAATTTGGACTGTGCAAACTTGACCCCCTCCCCTCAGGAAGAAGTACTTTTGGGGAGCTGAGGTTCCTGTCTGCAAAACAAGGGGGGCTGGTGAGGGACCAATGCTCAGAGTGACATGGGTATTTGGGAGTCAGGGGACCAAAGGCTTCACAGGGAGTTGTGTATTGGAAGCAATGTAGAGAATCTGTCAAAAGCTTGGGTAAGTAGACCATTTCACCTCCGGCCTGCTGGAAGACCTTGGGCATTTCATCTCTCTGGGTTTCAGTTCCCACGTCAGCAAAATGGGGCTACAATGAACTCACGCTTCACTGGGCTGCTGCAAGGGTGGAAGGGATAGGTTGGGGAGGGCACATGATAGGTGCTCCTCAATCAGGGGATGCTCTCCCTGAGACAAAGCTCCCCAGTGATTCTGATGTGCAGCCTGATTAGGAACCACCAGATGAAGTGGTTCCCTGTGTCTCTTCATTCTAAATTGCACAAAGTTACATTCCATCATCTTCATTTGACTTCAGACTCCCAGGGATGCATCCAAATTGCACTCTGTATCTTTGACCAACAGATGCAACACTTTAACCAGCAAGCAAGGAAACAACAGGTTTTTGTGTGTTAAATTTGTGTCCTCTCTGCCCATCTGCCACCATCGGTGCACTTCAGTCATCTCCTGAGGGCGCCCGCAGCAGCCCAGGCCCAGATGTTGTCTAAGATAAAGGATAGCTTCTGGATGGTAAAGTATAGATTTTTAAAAACAAACACACTGGAAATTCTACATGTGAGTGAGCAATGTCTCTCATCCTCCTGGGAGTTGAGCTGCTCTTTGGAACGCCTAGAATCGCCTTCATGATTAATGTTCAGTTTGAAAGATGAGCTTCAAAGGGGGCCAAGTTTCATCCTTTACGAGTGAACAAGAAGTAAGCTAGAGCCATGCCTAGTGAAGACTGTTGGAGATCCATCTGGGAAATAAAGTTTTGCATCAAAAAAAGAAGTGTGCCTATAAATCCAGAAATCTGATTTCTCACATGGCTTATGAATTGAATATTAGTGAGTTTGTTAAAAACCAGTTTCTTTGGTTTATGGCCATATCGCAGATGTCTCCACACAACATCAGGGCTGGGGATAATCTAGCATGTTTTTCATTATTGTGTTAGTAAAAAAGTCAATTTTTGAAAATTTACTGTTCATTAAAACGGATCATTTCTCAGCTCATACCCGTGTCTCCTTTTTAGTATTCTAATCTCTTCACAAATGGATTTCCAATTGAAAGTGGATCTTTTCTTGGCACAATACACTAAATACTGAAGTAGGAAAAGTGCAGCCAGAATAAATAAAGTTTGTGTGAAGATTTCCAAGATATTTTCTTGGCCAGGACTGAGAGCAGCCTGGTCATTGGAGAACCAACCAAATGCCAGCTTACGATGTGTACTAGGCCTAAATCATTAACAAAAATGTAAAATTAAATTTTAAATAACTGTTGGGCTTTTTCTTATTACACCAGGGCATGTGATTGTAGAAAGTTTAGGAAATGCAGATAGACAGAAGAAAGCAAAAATGAAGAGTGGTCTCAGTCAGAGGTTACTTGTGTTAACATTTCCATGTGTGTCTTTCAGTCTCTGTATACAAATATCTGTGTATGAAACAGAAATAGCTCCAAATACCCTTTGTAATTTATTATCACATGAAGCTATATCATTAACATCTTCCCACATCAGTAATTCTTCTTTCACACAATACTATTTAATTGCTTAGGAATAAAGTACAATTTTTATGACAAATTATCTATTGAACATTTTTCATTACTCTTTTAATGTTTGGTTCTCTCTCTCTCCCCCGCCCCTTTCTCCCTCCTCCCCCTTCCTCTCCCTCCTTCATCTCTTTCACTCTCCTCCCCTTTTGCTATCATAAGCAGTATTATGATGAATATTTTATAGCCAAGTCTTTGTAAACATTCCCCATCATTTCCTTTTGATGAAGTTGAAATTCTGGTTAAAAAATGTATAAAAGCAGTTTATTCATTTTAAGAATTGACTTTTGCCCTAACTGGTTCAGCTCAGTGGATAGAGCGTCGGCCTGCAGACTGAAAGGTCCCAGATTTGATTCCAGTCAAGGGCATGTATCTTGGTTGCAGGCACATCCCTAGTAGGAGGTATGCAGGAAGCAGCTGATTGATGTTTCTCTCTCATTGATGTTTCTAACTCTCTATCCCTCTCCCTTCCCTTCTGTAAAAAAACAATAAAATATTTTTTTAAAAAATTGACTTTCAAAAGATTTAATGGTCTCTCATTAAGGATGAGTAAAAATACTTGTTTCCCCTATATTTTTGCCTATACTGGGCACTGTATTTTTGTAAATCTTTGTTAGTTTGATAGATCATTTCAATTTGCCTTTCCTTGGTTACGGTAGCATTTTTATATGCTTATTAACCATTATTTTTCTTTTAAATTCCCTTTTCATATCTTTTACCCAATCACATGGTTACTTTTTTTTTTTTTTACTGATTTTTAAGAGCTGTCTATGTATGGAGGTTATTGGCTCTTTGTTTGTTACATGTCTTATAGATATTTTGCCAGTATTCTGTTTCCCTTTAGATTTTGCAGGGAGGGTAACCAGAAAAAAAAATGTACTCAAACTTTCAAATTTTTCCTTTATGGAATCTCTCTTCAGTGTTATGCTTAAAAAGACTTTCTCCACTGGTAAACTATGTAAATATTTTTGTTTCTTTCTAGAATTTTTATAGTTTCATCTTCACATTTTACTTTTTCATCTGGAATTTGTTTAGATTTAAGGTGTAAGATAAAAATGGACTTAATTGTTTTTCCAAGTGCTTGGCCAGTTGTCTCAAGAGCATTGTTTGAACAATGCACTGCCCCCCTCCCCCTCACAATAGTCCCTGATTAAAAAGATTGCTTTATTTTATGCTAAACTAACATAAGTGTTTGGCTCTGTTTATGGACTTTGCTTTTCCTGTTCCAATGCTTAGTTTGCTTTTTGTGGCACCAGCCATGCATTGTTTCAGTTACTTTGTATACATCTTAAAATTGGCCAGGGCTTTTGTATACATCTTAAAATTGGCTAGGGCGAGTTTCCATATTTTTCTTGGCTATTCTTATATGTTTATTCTTACACATAAACTTTAGAATTATTTTGTTGACTTTCAATACAATCCCATTGGATTGTATTAAAAGTAAATATTAATTTGAAGACAATTGATGTTTTTATAATAGCTGTGCTCCATTTAATAATAGTGATAATGATAATAAATTAATACCAGTAGCCAACATTGATAGACAGTTTGCTGTGTATCAGGTTCTGCTTTATGCCCCACTTCCTACATTAAACCTCTTAACCATATATGATAGAGTTGCTATTATTTCCATATTATTAGAGAAATTAAGGCATGAGGATGTTTGATTACATATCATGGTCACAGAGATTTAAGACAGAGCTAGGATTCTTTTCCTAGTTGGTTTGGTTCCAGTGTTTATACTCACGCCTGGTATTTTTGCCATGAGCATGTTTGCTATAGACATCTTTTCTGCAAACATTAATTGACCTATGGCAATTTCACCAGAAAAGATAAAATAACGAAAAATTTAAAAGGAAAATTAAAAAAAGACATAATAAAAATTAATAACAAAAAAGACTTTACTGTGAAAATAAAAACACATTGTCTTTGAAGTCTTTTTTTTCACAATGTTATACATTTTTTGTTTGTTGTTTTGACTTCTTGTTTGGTATAGCATTTTTCTTTTTTTGCTGCAATTTCTTACTTCATTAAGAAAGGTATGAGTTTCCAACGAAATAGTTGATTTTAACATCTTGAACACTGTGAACTAGTACCCACCTCTTTTATATTTGCCGTAGCTTGGCAAACTTTTGATTTTGATGGATGGGAGGGATTACTGTGCTCCCTGAAGTATTTCCAAACTGATGTGTGATCATTTTCTAGAATAGTATGCAACCTGGCTTCATAGTAGTTGTTATTATTCATTATTTTAAGACCAGGTCTACTCGTCACTGGATAGACCTTTATGAGGGCTAAGATTTGGACATAATACAACAGTGGGAGCAATTGCAACAACTTCACCAATGGACAAATGAAACTAAGTGGCGAGTAGCTTAAACACATTGAGTCTGCCAGATGCACATCAAACTATCAGCCAGCTCTTTTATCTTTTACAGCAAAATTGCCTTACTGTCAATCAGTTGTGCAGCAAAAATGTTTGCAGTGAAAATGCTTCTGATCAAGATATTTATGATAATCAATGAACACAGACAACAGGGGAGTGAGGGCATGAGGGGTGGGATAGAGGGGGCAATGGGGGAATAAGGACACATATGTAACACCGTAATCAATAAAGAAATTTTAAAAAAATATATTTATGACAAAGATGCTTATGGCTAAAATGCCTGGACCCATATCAGATACTGGCCATCTGTCCTTTAACGCCTGATAAAACATGGGTGAAAAAAATCTGGGTCTGGTACTTTGGTTGGGGGTGGTGGTGGGGGAGGATTTCCTCATATCTCTCTTTCAGTTCATGCATTTTATCTTCATCTGTGTCTAATCACTCTGCTTAATTCATCCCTGAAGTTTTATTCCAGTGATTAAACTTCTCCAGTTCTAGAATTTACAGTATGCTCTTCTTCAAATCTGCCTTTGTTGAACGTTCTTTCCCTTCGGTATGTTTGATCTCTTTACACACTTTAAATGTGTTTATTATCCATTCTCCTTCAAATTGTTCTCTGGCTCTCTTTCCTTGCTTGCTCTCCTGTTTCTTTCATCCATCGTCATATTGCTTGCCATTAGTACTGTGAGCCCATCTTAAGAGGAGGCTGTGGACTGCAGGAGTGCTGTAGGTTGGGTTGAATGTTCATTGCCTCTGCCATGGGGGCCACAGGGATCAGGATAATCACAGACAAATCTTGGGTGGTATAATATCTTACCTTTATTCTCTTGCCCTGAGTCACTGAGCAGTTTTTCCAGCCCCCATTTCATGTGTGGTGCAGCTCTTTGGAACCCAATTTCGTAGGGGGCCTTGCTCTTGCCCCCTGCCAGACACAGGCTCGGGCTCTGTGTCTGGATCAGTATCAGGAGAATGACCTGCAGACCCCCAAGCCTGGAGCCTACACAGTTTAGCTTTCTGCTTAGATTTTGCATTCCATTTTTGTTTCCTATACATGGGGGTTTCCTCTTCATTCCTTTAAACAAGGACACATGTTACAATTTTAAAAACCATATTTTATCCAGAATTTCTGGACCTATTATATCAACCACAAGTCCAGAAATTGTTTTGAGATTTCTAAGTGGTTGCTTCATTGGTTTTATTTTTATGAAAAGGTAAGGAAAGTGGGGAGAAGCAGGTATTATCCTATGGTTTGTTTTTATTTATCATCTAAGAATATATTTAAAATTTTTGGCATTAATATGTTGGCATCTTATTTGTGTCTTAGTATAATTAATGTTTAAAGATGTTCATAGCCTTTTAAAAAGGTATATGTATCTTTCATTTTTTATTACCCATTTAAATACTCAGAAAGTCACACTAATATCTCCCACTATAAATATTATTTTTCAACTTGCTCTTTTATGTTTAACAGTTTTGCTTCATATAATTTGCTACTGTATTATTTGTTGATGACTCTGAGGCCTGTATCATGTTTGAACAGGCTAGAGAGCCACAGAAACCTTACCTTCATCATTGAGCCTTTTAGTCTTTTTCTGATTAATAACATATCATTATTATAAAACAATGCAGCATTTAGGAGGAAATCTAGAAAGAGGAAATATATACTATAGAAATGAAAATAGATAAAACTTTAAAACTTGGAATATAGAGGTGGAAAAGGGGAATGGGAAAAGTAAAGTAAAGGAACATAAATTTATTTTATAGTAACAACTCAACAGTCTTACATTTGTAAGGTTGATAGAAAAATGTAGATTGACTATGCTGCATTTAAAAAATTTATTTACTTTTTCTGTCCTTCATAGTTTCTTGCTCACATTATTAAGGAATGGACCAATTAATAAGTAAAGGACAGGTATTTTTCAAATTCCAATGCTTCCCCCTTAGTTATTTTAAATAACCACACGTCTGAGTTTAGGAGTGTTGCTTGCAGCATATAATGTAATTGAGTCACTGCCTTCCTCTTCTCCAGACTTTGAGCGCTGTGCTGGAAGCACGATTAGCTTTGTGGTTTCAGCCAAATCCATAACCCAATAACCTTTATTATTATTTTTTTGGAGGGCTATGCAGGTGTTAGGAAAAGAAGAGGGAGAAAAAGGACAAGCTGATTTCCCAAGGAATAAAATCCCATGGAGAAACTGGAAAACAGTCTTTAAAAACATCACTCTGCAAATCCATAGTGAATTTGCATTTCATGTTATCCTAATGCAGCTCCCCTGTGTCACCTTTCAAGCAAAGGCAACACTATCCCCATTTCCAGTCATCTTTAGAGAGGGGTTGGTCCAAAGGCTCTCACGCATCTAGGAAGTCTGGAAAGTGTTGATGTCTTGTGTTTGAGATTTTGGTTAAGGAAAGAGGGAAGGCAGACTGGAGCGACATCACCATGGAAAGGGAGAAAAAAGGAAGAACTCTGTGTGTGTGTGTGTGTGTGTGGGGGGGCGCACATCCAACTTTCACACTGTGTCTACTTAGGGATGTTTCAAAATGTTGTCAAATAGCAAATATTTTTTGGAGATGTGGAAGTATTTCCAAGTCTTAAGAAAACTCACTGAATGTTTCAAATGTTTGGAATTATTCCAAGGCCAGGAATTCCAGGTATTTGTAAGGAAGCCATTGCATATCTCTGTTTAAATATTCAAGGGGTTTTTAAGATGGTAAGGAGAAAAAACAAGGCATACCTTTCAATTCTTCCTTTTAAAAAACAGGACAGTGCCTACTCAATAAGGCGAACAGGAAGACAGAATAGTGTGGATGTGTCCCTATCCCCGCCCCTCCCCATTCTCTTTCTACCTCCAAGGGCTGTTGGGGTGAAAAGATGTGAAACATTTAAAAGGACATGGCATTGTGGAAAATGCAACCTATTTTTATTGTTCATCACTGCAGATACTGAATCAATAATTAACTGTGGGATGGATGCCAGGTGCAAGTAATAACCAGGCTTCCTGGACATCTGTCCTCCCAGAGTCAGTCTTTAAATTAAGAACTTGCCTGCTACAAATGTCTTGTCAGAGTGCCAATGTTATGCTAATTCATTTTTTTTTCGCATGCAATGCACTTAGTTTTGCTTTCATATTCCTGTATTTCATGTCAGATATGCACCATGATGAGTTTCTTGGCAATTCCAAGCAAGAATCATCCAGACTGGAAAAAAAAATTCCAGCATCTACACATGCAAGCCTTACAGTTTGGCTTTTGGTTCATGCTGAATTAATAGGTTTAGACTCTCTGTTTTTCACGCATATGCTTGAGAGGCCTTAATACTTGGTTAAGGAATGTCAAGCTTCATGTCCCCTCACCAATCAGCACCACCACGGACAACCGGAAAGGGGTAGCTCAGTGCACGTGAGGGTGCGCCTCCCTTGATGAGAACCAGGGTGTGGTAGGGGCTTGCCATGTGCTTCCTTCAGGGAAGACCCTTCTCTGTATGGTTTCCCAAATGAGGCCTTTATGGAAGGTGGGGCTGGCATTCCCTGAGAGGCTGAAGAAACCCACCAACTCTCAAGGACTTACTGAGCGTGACCGACTCGTTGATCTTGAAGCTGCAAAGGACTCGGTCCACGTTGCGAGCGTGTCGAAAGCCATTTCCTCTCACAACTACTTGAAATGATTCTGAAATCAAGAGTAACGACAAGACACGTTATTTGACTGCAGGCCAATAACCCTGGACTGCCCATCTTCTCTGATTTAGGGTGTTTGTTAACGATTTCACCAGGCTTCAAATATTTGAAAACTGGTTCAGGTTGGAAACCAAAAATGACCTTGTAGGTGTCTTTTATCACTTACAAAGTGTCCACAAGGAAGACTCCTTACTTTGAATTCTCCCCTTCTTGCCTTTGCTCATGTTGTTCCTTCCACCTGCAATGCCCTCCTCCCGCCTCTGTCATTCAAATCTTCCCTAACCCTCCAGTCTCTGCAACTTTGAAAACTGTGATCTCAGCAGCTGAGGGCCACAGGGCCACTTCATCAACTCTTATTCTCATATCTCTTTTACACACTGGATGCCCCTGAAAGGATTTCTTTAGAGCTCAAGGTGCCGAACATGTTTTGAAAACCACTGACGTATGGCATTGGCATGCCCAGTCTGTCCTGAACAATGTAGCATGTGATTATCTCTGGCATTGTTCTTTTGCCTTTTCTTCCACAACTAGAAATACATTCCTTTTGGTGGAGAACTGTTTGATACTGCTTTGGCCCTTCTGCCTCTGCTGGGCATACAGTACTGATGCCTCGTGGTGTGTTGTGGTAATTATAGTTCGCAAAACATCAAAGACTTGCTTATCGGTGACCAGCTGTCAAGCATTACCTGTTTGAATTGATGCTGGCCCCTTCCTGTACTCTCTGAATAGAACAGAGAATACATGTCACAGGTCTCTGGCCCTGCATATTAACTTTA
The DNA here is from genome assembly GCA_027563665.1 of Antrozous pallidus. Classification (NCBI taxonomy): domain Eukaryota; kingdom Metazoa; phylum Chordata; class Mammalia; order Chiroptera; family Vespertilionidae; genus Antrozous; species Antrozous pallidus. The sequence continues at coordinate 29,951,398 of CM050523.1, forward strand.
CATGAGAATAGTGCATGTTGAATCAATTCATGGTAAAAAATCCTTATGAGGTAAAAATAATAATCCTTTTACAATAGTCTTGCAGTGGGTGATGGAGGGAGGAAACAGCTCTTGCAAATTAGTTAAATGTTTAGGAATAGTTGCTTAAGTTTGATGGTAGCTAATAGTCAACGCTCCACTTTATTTTTTGTCATCCTACTGAGTGTAAAAAATTGGGGCTTGGGATAATGCTGCGTGGCACATTAAAAAAAGAACTCAACTAAAAATCATAGGGAAAAAATGTAATATTTGCGAAAGTGGATCTTAAACTGTAAATTGCTATCCAAGTAGCGATTTTTGTTGGAGGAAGAATGGAATTAGAAGACTAGCATGTGGGGCTGTTCCAAACTTTGATAAATGTTATGTGTATGTCACTTTAATTCCTAGGAAACTAATTTAGAGATGATGTTTGCCAAGGGAATAATAACAGATGTAATTGCTCCCTCAGTATGTGCCAGGCCCCATGCTCAGCATTGTATGTTTCTGATGTCATTTAAACCTCCCCACAGCCCAGGGAGGTACAAGTGAGAAAACTGAGGTTGGTGAGATTAAGTCACCGTCCAAGATCACACAGCTAGTAGTTGTCAGAATCAGAACCGGAATCCAACTCCTTGTCCTCAGAACTCCACCACTATGCTCTTTACCCCTCGGTGAAACTGCATCCTCACTGTCTTGTGACATATGACTAAGCTAGAGATTGACGTTGCGATTTTTTAAAAGCTCATTTTAGGCAGGCTTGCCCATTTTGCAGAAAAGTGGAACTGGCCTGGATGGGAAGCAAGAAACCAAAACTGAAGTAAAAGAACCCAGAGGCACTGTGTGTGCCACAAAGAGCACAAATCAGAACAGAATGCTTTTTACAAGTAAAATGAACCATGACAATAAGGAACTTGATATTCTGACATTTTAAATGACTTGCCCAAGGTCATATAATTAGTAAGCAGCAAAACTAGGACTTGTATCCAAGTGTTCACTGCCTTAGTTTGAAAGTATATTAATTAAAGTCTTGGGCACATGGTTTTCCAGGACCCTAAGTCCTATGAATATGAAGTATTGATACATGCATGTTAGTGCATATACACACTTGCTAAGTTTAGAAGGATGGATTTAACAGTTTTCTTTAGATGTCTGCCTAGCACATAACTCATGATGCTGTTGGTTCAACAACATTGTGGAAGAACCTTTTTGTATTTTAGTTGCTCAAATTAAACCTATAAAAACCTATTTCTGGTTTTAGTTTGAATGCTAGCCTTCCAGAAACCTGCCATTGAATGCTTTTGTTGATTCAACAGGTTTTCTGCCTCATTTCTGTGCCCACTTCTCTTGTTTCCTCCAAAATCAGGAGAAATAAGAAGACCATGGCAACGCAGGCTGCACGCCAAGGTCTCCTCTCTAACAACCTAACATGTTCTAGCCTCACCAGCTCCGCTGCCGAGTCTTCTGTAGAAGAGGCTGCCCATTGTCTGGTTGGCCCGACCTACTGGTATTTAGGAAGAAAGACAGTGGCAACCCATGATGTGGCCATGGTGGAAACCCGACAATTTGACCCCGTAGGCCCGAGGAGATGGAGGAAGTGATGCTAAGGGAAACACAGAAGGAGAGAGGAGAGCTCCCATCCTGCCAGTGCAGTGTCTGTGTTAGTGCGCACATGTGGTTTCCAGAAGAGCCCAAACATCTGACTCAGCAGCCCGACTAGAATGTCAGCTCTTCACACACACAAGTTATGTAACAAAACCCTGTCAAATGAATGCGCCAGCAAGTGAGAACCAGGGCATAACGATTTAACTCCATTTATCCACAAAGCCTTGAACCTACTCTTCAAAATATGTACACCTAAGTGTTTTCAGGCAATGTGCACATTGGGATACAGCTCTGAAGAAGTGCTTAGGGATTGTAGGGCTTTAAGAAGGAATTTCTACTTGAAATGATCTTTGATCTAATCTTTTAAGATACAGATATTTAAGGTATCTTTAAGATATATGTTCATTATGTTTTTGGTCATTCTTATTCTTAATTATAATTGTTTAAGTTTCGAGATGGTAGCGGTCATCATTTCTACTTCTTCAGAAGTTTTGACCGCATCTAACTCAAGGCTGAGTCAGTCTCAGTATAAACTTATTGAATGAATAATAAATGACATCTTGGTTTATAAAGGGAATAAAGAGGAAAGACAAGATGGTCCTTTATTCAGGTACAGCCAGGTCTAATCCTGTTTATTTTCTGAGGATTTATTAGACCAATGAATGAAGACATCATGAGTTGTTAGGGAAATGCAAATCAAAACCATAAGGAAATATCGCTCCATACTCGACAGAATGGCTATAATAAAAGAGATGGACAACAACAAGTGTTGGTAAAGAAATTAGAAACTTCATACATTCCATGGTGTATGTGCTTTGTAAAATAGTTTGGTAGCTCCTCAAAAAAATTAAACATAGAGTTACCTCATGACCCAGAAACTCCACCCCTAGGTATCTATATCCAAGAGAACTGGAATGTATGTCTACACAAAAACTTGTACATGTTCACATTATTCTTTCAAAGGAATATTATTCACCCATGAAGTTTCAAGACATGTTAAGACATGGATGAATCTTGAAAACATTATCCTAAATGAAAGAAGCCAGACACAAAAGGCCATATATTGCATTATTCCACTTATAAAAAAAATCCAGATTAGCAAATCCATAGAGACATAAAATTAGATTGGTGTTACCAATGCTGGAGGAAGTGGGGAACAAGTAATGACTACTTTGGTTTTCTTTTTTGGGGTGATGGAAATATTCTGGAGTTAGTAGCTATGCCTGTACACCTTTGTGAATATATTAAAAAACCATTGAACTGTACTTTTTACAGGGGTGAATTTTATGGTATGTGAATCTTAGCTCAATAAAAAAAATTAAGGTCAGTGAATAGTTTGATAAACTTATTCCATTCTGGCCTTTTGTATATTTTCTTTCTGTGAAATGTGGAACATGTAAATTTGAAATGACCGTAATAAAGACTGACTTTCATTCACTGTATCTGAAAATGAGACACTTCTATATTCTCCATTTGTGCGGGTCTCCCAAGACTTTCCTGTGAAATTGTTGTTAGTCATATGTTATCTTGTGAGTCAGTTTGCATTTGCTCTCCTATTCGATGCTCAATGTGACATCTAAAATATAACATAGTGACTAAATTGTTCTAGAACTCTTAAAATTCTATAGCTATTTATTTATTTATAACAACTTTGGTGAGGTGTCACTGACACAATACCTCACAGGAAAATTATAGAACTTGAAAAATTTTGATATGTACACAATCGTGGGACAATTCCACAGTCAAAGTAGTGACGACACCCATTACCTCAAAAGTTTCCAGGTGCCCTTTGAAAGCTCCCCATCCTGCTCCTCCCCACCACCACTCCCAAGCAGCCACTTATCAGATCTCTATTATAGATTTGTCTGCATTTTCTAGAATTTTAGTAAATGAGCTCATACAGGAACTAGTTTTTTGTCTAACTCCTTTTTACTTGGCATAATTATCTTAAGACTTATTTTTATATTTATGCATAGTCTAACCCTATTTATTGGTGACTATTGTTTATTATATGGATACTAGAGGCCCAGTGCATGAAATTCATGCATGGGTAGGGTCCCTAGGCCTGGCTGGCAATCAAGGCCTATCAGGGCCTTCCTTTGTTCTGCCCCACCCCCTAGTGGTTAGCACATGTCATAGCGAGTGATCAAACTCCTAGCTTCCTGGTTGAACTCCCAAGGGGACATTGCACATTAGCCTTTTATATATATAGATAATATAATGTATATTATAAACCACAATTTGTATATCCATTTACCTGCTAATAAGCATTTGAGTTGTTTACAGTTTTGGCTATTAAAATAGAGCTGTTTTCAACATTTGCATGCACGTATGTGTCTCGATATAGAATTCCTTTTCTCCTGGGTGAATACCTAGGACTAGAATGACCAAGCCATATGGGAGGTATGTGTTTAAGTTTTTAATAAACTGTCAAAACTGTTTTCCAAAATTATTTTGTCATTTTACATTCCCACCAACAGTATATGAAAATCCCTCCTCCAGATAGAAATATCTTTAAATGAAAAAAAAGATGGAACAGAGAATTAATCAATCCATTTAGAGAAGTGTCTAAGGGCCTGGTGTGAGTGCTTTGAAAAACAAAGCTGGTTTTTCTCAGTGGTTAGAGCGTCGGCCTGTGAACTGAAAGGTCCCGGGTTCGATTCCGGTCAAAGGCACATACCCATGTTGTGTGCTCAATCCCCTCCCTGTAGGGAGCGTGCAGGAGGCAGCCGATCAATGATTCTCTCTCATCATTAATGTTTCTGTCTCTCTCTCCCTCTCCCTTCCTCTCTGAAATCAATAAAAATATATTAAAAAAAAAACAATGGAAAAGGAAAGAAATGAAACCACTGTTTGATATTGTTTAAATGTGTCTGTTTTTAAGCATCTAATTTCCAAATGGTAAACATGAAGCCTAAAACTACCTTCCTTTCCTGCTACCCCCCAGTTTTATTACAAACAGTGGGAAGCAACACAGCAGGAATAATACAATTGTTTCTGAAATGACAATATGAGGAGCTAATTACAACCTCCTTCCACTTCTGGAGAACAAAAACTTAAATGTGGAGCAGTTGGCAGGTTGCACACTTGATTTCAATTAGTTCCTTCCTGGACTGCTTGCTGACATAGTACACTGTGAAGTGTCCAAGTTTACAGCCAGCTGAGTGGGGCTTGAGGAAAATTGTGCTTATGCAAAAGAGTGCATTTCCTACAGAGGAGCTAAACTTGGCAAGGCCAATCCAACTATGGGTCGATTCTCCTAATTATACAGAGACTCATCTGCAAAAATATTTAATTAAGAGTCTGTATGAGAAGGGAAGCAGATACTTTGAAAGTTGCTATAAAGGCTCTCCACAGAGCAGGTGGCTTCCGACATGTTTTAGAACAGGGATTGTAAAACATTGATAGAAGCACCATGCTAAATGGTGACCATATGCTTGGCCTGAGTATTAGGTGACATTAGGGAGTGACAAGAAGTATGGTGAACTGAGAAGTGTACATACTTCTTTTAAACAAAGTTATTCAGTAATTGTTATCTTGCAATAAATACAGGCTCAATGTTGCTAGATATTATTTTTCAAGACTAGATGAAAATCTGAATTTTTAGGTAAAATAAGATTTTAAAATGTTAGCAATAAATTTTACAGTTTCTTTTTTTCTTTTTAAAAAATATATTTTATTGATTTTTTACAGAGAAAGGGAGAGGGATAGAAAGTCAGAAACATCGATGAGAAACATCAATCAGTGCCTCTTGCACACCCCCTACTGGGGATGTGCCCGCAGCCAAGGTACATGCCCTTGACCAGAACTGAACCTGGGACCTTTTCCGTCCGCAGGCCGACGGTCTATCCACTGAGCCAAACCGGTTTCGGCTACAGGGGCCAAGGAAGGGAAATTACTCACAGGGAGAGAGGGAAGGGGGCTAAGAGAAAAGGTTTTTAAAGAAAGCAAATTCTACCTTTTTTTTCACAAATCTGTTCAGGGCTTTATTTCCTTGTTTACTTTCTCTTCCAGCACACGAGTTAATCACTTTGCAGGTACTCTGAACTCTATCAAAGTTTTCCCCAATATTTTTTCTGTAGCATGTTTTTCTCATGTAGGTGTAATGTTATTAACATTAAGATTCTCATGTTGACCTTTAATCTGCCTTAAAATGATAGCGATGATAATAATGCCTCCTTGTTTTGTATAACAATGTATGCTTTTCAAAGTCCTATCACAGCCTACAAACTCTGAGTCCTGGCTATAGTCTAAAGAAAACACAGAGGGGGTCTGCTTGGATCTACTTGACAGGAGTTCCTAGTCATGAGCAATCAAATAGGCCCCAGAGGATGATCAGCAACAGATCTTGAAAGAAATCCATGGAAGAACTTTTGGTGTAAGGATTTTCTTTGAAAGGTTCATTTTCTTCCTAGTGAAGTTATTCTCTAACCAGCATGTTTTAGCCATTTTGATTCTAATTCAAGAGAGATGCGAGCTTGGCTTTTCAAAACCCAGGGCTAGCTTCCATCTCAGTGTCTTATTTAATTTTTTCTTTATAAGAAATAAAGGAAATAGAATTGAATAGTTTACTCCCACGTAGGGAATGATGGGTTGTCTATAAAATATGTCATACTGCACATAAGCCAGAGATTTAAAAAAATGTCTAAAGTAAGGTTGTTTGGCTTGGATTTGCCAGAGATGTCTATTTTACTGATTCTACCAAAGAAACAGCTCTTGGAATAGTTACCAATTGAATTGCTTTAACTTATTTAACTTTATTAATGCATTTTAATATTTTCTGTGACTTTAAAAATATATTTTACCAATTTACTTTTCTTTTCCATTTAATAATATAATGAACTCAATGAATTTGCTAGCATTAGATCTTGTGGACACTGATATTTCGGTGCCATATTCATTTTACATGTGTGGTCTTTTTTTTATTGTCTTGAATGGTGTGTAAAGGAGATTTCAATTTCCCAATCTTTGATTCCAGAATTATTTAGAAAGATACTTTTTTATCATCCAAGTTGAAATTTTATTTTGTCCTTGTTCTTTCTTGTCTTTGGCTATTATTTTTCAATCTTTGTTCATTTTAATTAGATAGTTCAAAAATATGACAATTTCTTAAGGTGAAGTGAAAGGGGTTAATAAGGGTCAAATAGGCAAAAATCAGAGCATGGTTTGTTGAAGGAACATAGGAATCAAGACATTCAGTCAAGATTTATTGACTAATTGTTAAGTGTTGTGTACTCTATTAGGAAGTGGAGAGAAATAAAATTCCTTACTTGTCCTCAAGAACCCTGCAGGAGCGGACTTGATTATGCTGGTGAATTAATAGAAGTGTATTCATTGTTGTTAGACTCTTTGATTCATTACAAGGTTGGAACACATTCAATAGGATGGTGGAACCACAAGTCTGGGATTTCCTCATGAATGGGATAATTGTACAGTGAAGGAACTCCCCTGTTTCCCCATCATTTTAAAAAGAAGGAACTATAAAAACTGTGGAGACGGGTTTACTTGATGCTAATGAACCCTGCTGGGGACTCCTTACTGCACAGACCCCTTTTTCAAGGCTCTGGCACTGGGTTCACATGGGCATATGCTTTTATCAAATTTGCAAGGTAAGGTTTTTCAATTCCTTGTCTTTATTTTTAGAGAAGGAGTGAAAGAGAGAGAGAGAGAGGGAAAGTTCGATTTGTTGTTCTACTTATTTATGTATTCATTAGTTGCTTGTTTTATGTGCCCTAACTGGGGATCAAAGCTGCAACCTTGACATATGGGAATGATACTCTAATGGTCTAATCATCTGAGCTATCTGGCCAGAGCTTCAGTTCCTTTTCTTAAAGAGGTTCTTTTGGATCTGGCCTTGTGGCAACCATAATTGTCCCTGTTGGCTGTCCTACCAGGTAGCAATTTATTTAAATGTCAGCAGATAATCTTTATTGATTTCTTTTCTTTAGGAAATGTACACATATCTCTGAATAGTCACCAAGTATTGTTACCAATTTTATATGTTTACATATATGCTTAATGTTTGTTGTTGGCAAATATTATTCAGGGCCTCTAATTCCTTGAAAGTCGTTCAGCTATTCTAAAACATAGCCAGCAAACTGGGATGAAATCTTTAAGGAATTATTTCATTTATACCAATACAATGTCATAAAGAATCAAAATGAACAGTATTTGACAAAGTCTGAAAGGTGTTCTTCAATGCTTATAGGATTATATAATACATTTTTTGTGATAAATAATAACTGGCACTGGTATTTGGGAGACTAGAAAGGTGACACTAACAGTGACCTCTGAAGGGTGAAAGACTCCAGCTCCTGGAGTACCAGCCTTTACGGAGAGGGTTTACCCTTTTGTATCTTCAGCACCCAGGACAGTGCCTGACATTCAGTAGATACTAAAATAAGAGTGAGGGGAAGCCTGTCAGCAATTATACAAAAAGAGCCAACATAGCTGAAGTTTGCAGTCTGTTACAACACAGGACAAGAATGAGACCCCGATTTGGATCAGTTAGAGAAAATGTTGTGATTCCCAAAAGGCTGATCCTTTGTATAAGCAGAGACTTCCTATACAAAGGACAGAGTTATAATGTTTTTTTATTAAGACAACTGGAGTTGCCAACACTATTTTATGAGAACTAGCAGATTGAGCAATTAATTAATATTAATATATTAACTATGGAGAAAGGCCAGCACTAAGTAAATAATTAAATAGATTAGCATTAGGGGGTCGCCTGTGATCACCCTGATCATCTGGTACCTGCAGGGCTGCCCTGAGCATGAAGGGTTAGACTCCACTTCTATCCAAAGCAGGGTTGTTGGTGGTGATGTGTGAAAATAATTAATCCCATGAAAAGAGAGTTTGGACAGACTTTTTCAAAGTTTCAAACAACTGACATGTTGCTTCTTTCTTTTCTTTTTTTCCTAAAAGCAAATGTATTCAGCAATTTTTTACTCCTCTCTCTACCCTCCCTCTTCCTGCCTTCTTCCCTTCTCTCCCACCAATGAAGCCAACATGTGATTTGAGCTCAAAATATCATTTGTATGAGAGCAATTAGCACATAATCTCAATTTACCTCCTGCACATATGGTGGATGGTTCAGCTGCTAGAATTTCAATGCAGGACTTCTTCAAAATCTAGAAGGAGAGGAAATAAAACAGTCAAAGCACAGCTTATTTTGTTAAAAGAGAGAAGTAAGGTGTGCTTTTAGTTATCAAGATAGGAAGAAGAGTCAAAGACATTAAGTTGCAGTGGGTGATTGGTTGGAGAGTGCTTTACTAGTATCCTTAATGTCAAACATGCAATGAGCCAATATTTTTAGATGCTTTTCCAAAAGTCATAGGAATCACTCAATGGTTCTTTCAGCAGATCTTTACTGAGTCTATGATATGACAGACCTAGCTATGGAGAGCTGTTGGGGAAATAAAACTTATAACTGAAAAGATAAATAACAGTGGCTGGTCATATGTGGTAGGTGCCCATGTGAAGGGGCAAACAGAAGGAGCTACGGAGTTCAGGGGGGGAGAATGGGGAGAGATCCCTGAGGTCTGGTACATTGGGAAGGACTTCACAGAAGCCTTGGGTGCTGAGGGTAGGACTCAATTGAGTGGAGTGAAGTGAGTTAGGGGAAGGTTGGGATCCAGGCAGGGAATGGCATTAATAAAGGTGAGAAAGTAGAAATATATAAATCTATTTAGCTGGAACATAAGGATCCTGAAAAATCGACAAAAGAGAGTGATTACAGATAAAGCTGGGGAGTAGGATGGAGATGCATCATTTTCGCATGACTGTATGCAGTTCCCTTTTTGTTAGATAAGTCCAGCAAGAAGTTGAGGAAGAGGGTTTTGAGGGCTGCTTTGTTGTATCCCACTCTTCAGCAGGACCCCTTATGCCTTACTTCACTGGAAATGTAGTCTTCTCCCAAATGAGAGTCCTGTAAGGGTGGGGAAGTTATAGAGAAACCCCATGACTGCTTAAGGAGTCAGTAAAGAAGGCTTCTTGTGGCCAAAGTAGGGTATCCGACTGGTAGGGTTTAAGCCTTCTCTCCACCATTTCTACGTCATGTTTCTTAAACTTTCAACTAAGCATTTTAAACAAGTATAGGATACTGAATTAATTTACCAAGCAAATGCACTGTCTTTATTTGGGCCTTAATTTGAAAATAGAGATGGTTCAGAGGGCTGAAGGAAGTCGTTTTTCTGTCTATGGAATGGGCATTTGTTAGAGGAATTGACAGTGAAATTATAACACTAAGTCAGTAAAAGGAAAAGCATCTTTTTGCATTGGGAAACACTCTTGTGTTGATGTGTTTATTTGCATGTGCTACTTTGTTCCAGCTTCACTAAAACATACATCACAGATTACAATAAAATAAAAGATGCACAAATTGCAAAAGGGGAGGAAATGGATTAAAGGGAAAATCAGAGGAAGATGAAATAAGGAGAACATCACAGGAAAAATATACTGTGCAGAGTTTATTTCCTTGCTAAGAATGGCTTATGGATTTAGTTCTAAGCTTTCCAGTAGCAAATGAAGACAGACAATACTTATGAGATTCTCAAGCTGTAGAATGAAAACAAGCTAGTTTCTCTGAAGAGATAATATTTACCCATTCCAGAGGGAAAGCTGGGCGTCCGCATAGAGAAGCATTGTGAAAGGAAATGAACAACATGCTTCAGAAATCTCATGTGCAGATGACAAAACATTTAAATGTATTCACTGAAACAGGTTCCCTCACAACCATGTATTTTAGGTAATATATACCTGAAAGCCGTAAAAAAAAACACAAAACAAACAAAAAAAACAACAACCCAACAGTATGTCTTCTTTTGACAGTTCTGAAATTCAGATTTCCAGCTACTTTTCCTGATATTCTTTCCCACTTGTACAATTTAAAGTCATTTTCACACTTTGATTCTGCCATTTCTTTTCAGAGTCCCTCTGATTTCACAGTGGAAAACAATCTATTTTTCTGCCAGCTTTTGTCTTCTTTCCTGGGTCTCTGGCTTCCCCAGCCACCTCTGCCCCCACCCCAAACATAGGATCAGCCTCGATTCTTGCTAGTGCCTAAACATGTTCCAATTGGAGAATGATTCGTGTGCCCCCAACCCCCACAATCCAGTGCCCACCTTCGTGAGAGTCAGTGGTCCTTATACAACTGACTCTGGGGACCTGGAATCACCTAAGTGCCCTTCATTGTCACTCTGATTTGGGACCAGGCACTCCAAGGATAGATCCTGGGCATCCATGTTTCCCTGTTGGCTTTTCTGTCCTTTTCCTTTCCTAGGGTTGGTCCTCTAGGTCTCTTATGTATGCAGTGATGTCCTAGGATTAAGATTTGATGTGTAGGGACTCAAATCCCAAGTGACATCTGTCTGACTTGAATGGTGTTGATTGTTCAATCTCTCCCCCCTTTTGCTATCCTTGGTCTTCCTGCTTGAAGGGCCACCTCTGCCAGTGGTTGCTATGATGGAGCCACCTCCTTCAACATGTCCACAGGCAAGTCTTCAAACAGGCCACATTGGAAGAAACAATTCACCCACATGGAGAAACTTACTAAGTAGTGGCATTAGAACAACCATGCAGCTATTTTTTTTGATGTGTCAAATAAAATTCCTAAGGCATTTGACATCCCTTAATAAATCATTTTATCATCCACAACAAAAGATATCCAAAACAGTTTAGGAATAAAGATTGAGCATTGGATCTACTTTGTCTCCATCCCCAACTCCACCAAAACACATAAATGAAATATTTTCACCCATGTAAGTTCTTGACTTTGAACCAATGTTTGTGATCCAACTCTAATACTTAACCAGGGGTCAGTAAAGGCAACACCCGTGAATCTTTGAGCACAAAGACACACTAGCAGGGTTTGTCATCATAAACACATGCTGCATTATTCTCCCAAAGTGTCTGCAATTAGCTGATAAATCGAAGGAGTGTAAGAAGGGCCAAAAAATGTCAGCCAAGTGCTGTGATTCAATCCAGTAAAAACACAACTTTCCCAATCTTAACCTAAACCATCTGGAAGGAATGCATTGCCGCCAACAGAGTCAAATTTATCAGCAAGGGGGGGATGGGCAGGATTTGTCTGGCACTGTGGCTTTTATTAATGTGAAATGTCTGGTTTCAAAAGGTAGGAAGTCACAATAGCATTGGGTAGACTTGGGGGGTTTCCTTTTTTATTAGTAGCCCAGACTGCATGGTAAACACTCTGCCTGAACTTCCCCGACACAGCAAATCAGTGTAGGGTCTGGAAACTAGATGAGGATGGGAAGGCAAAGGATCTGCACCCCCTCAGCACAGTAGTAGCCATGGAAGAGGTGTGGACAGAGCACTGGGGAATAGCTGGAGTGAAATCACTAGATGGAGTGGGAGGGCCTCACATAGAGTCGTGGTGATGTCAGAGCTGACAGTATAATTGGCCTGTAATGGAGACTGGTTAAGACCACTACATGCCTTAAATATAATCCACGTGAGGAATTAGGTCTTGGCGCTGGTCCTGGACTTACCCTTCCTATGGTCCTTGACAGACCCTTTAACTTTCCTGAACCCCAATTTTGGGGAGTAATTTTACGAACTGAGTAACAGCTTAGAATCTGAAATCAAATTGCGTGGACAGGTCATTCAGGAGCAGTGTGGCCTTGAGCAAGTTGCATAATTTCTTTGAGACTCTGGTTCCTCAATTGTAGAAGTGAGATAAGAGCAGTACCTATTACCTAAGTGTGTAGAGTTGGCAAGATGGACTGAGATAACATAGATAAAGCCCATAGCACAGAGCCTAAAATCAGATAAGTAAGTCCTAAACTAATGGTAGCTGTTATTATAGGGCCCCAAGCTCCACTCTGTACTGGCCTGTGGACTTGGAAAAGTTATTAAAACTTTGAACATCCTTTGCTATAAAATGGGGATAAGAAAAACACTTACCTGAATGGGATGTATGATGGCAAAATGATAACAGACATGAAAGGAGAGATATTTAGTTGGTAAAGTCAGTTGAACTTAAGTGACAAAACTCATATTGGATTGGAGGGTGAGGAAGAGAGTGAAATTCAAGGAAATGTGACAAGGATTTTGTTTAAGGACAGAACAAACAGATGTGATTGGTTAATACATAGCTATTCACTAGACTTGGGCCACCAGCCATAAGGTACTCTTCATGAAAAAAATTCACCAAGAAATGTCTTCAGAACATCCTTAGTAGTAAAAGCACTTAGGAGAATGTCTGACAAATAAAAGTAGGTTTACAGTTGTGAGTATGTGAAACAGAGTTCATTCTTATATTATTATCTATTAATTATTTTATTATTTTCCATACAAACAACTGAAAACCACCTTTTGCCCACCCCATATATTTGGTCCTCAAACCATGATAGCTGTTATTATTACTTTTCTGATCACCACCACTACTGCTATTACTGTTGGGCCAAGATGGTAGCTCATAGATGATTACACCCAACACTGGCCTCAGGCTTAATTTCCTGAAAACAACAACAACAACAATAACACACACACACACACACACACACACACACACACACACACACACAAAGGATGGCTAATAATATCTTCCTGTCAACTTTTGGAAAGATTTCAAAAAGAAGCTATATGGAGAAACATGTTTAAAATCCATAAAGAACTATATAACTGCGACATGTTGCTACTGGTATAGTTACTTTTGCATATCTCATTAGATTGTTGGCAGAGTAAGAGAGGCAGCAGAGCTTTGCCAAATAATAAAAGTTACTCAGTATATTTAAAATGAAATCCATTGTGGACCAGTGCAGGTTGTATATAAGAGTTTATTTTTTGGACTCTAAAACCCAAGGTCCTTTTTCATAAAATTCTCAGTTTATACAGAGATTTTGCAAGAATTCTTAAAGGATTATAAATGTTGCATAGAGTATTAGGAACACTTCCTTTGCCATAGGCACACCTAAATTTTTTCCTAATTGCTCTGCCTCCTTCCCCGATATCCAAGCAATTTTTATTTACTTGGCCATTTTCTGATAGTGTGTGTGTGTGTGTGTGTGTGTGTGTGTGTGTGTGTATAAAAGACCAACCTCTTTTATTCATTCATTGCTTCCACACATCTTTCAGAACATGTTCCTTGGTGTCTTATTTGGTGTTAAGGGCACAATCTGATCTGCTTTTAAGATGTCCGGGGCTTGGGACATGCTAGTCTACAGATGGTTAACTATTGACAAAATTCATCTGTCTAGTTCTCTAAGATAAAACTTAGCAATTTTCCTTAATTTCACTCTCTCTGTCCAATGTAGATTTTGCCACCTAAGTCCTAATGATTTTACCAGTGAAATATTTCTGCATCCGCAAACATTTAGTATACATTACCATCCTTCAGACGACTTGTCTTGGTTTGTAATTATCTAATTATTTTTGGATTGTTTGTTCATTGCCTGTCTTCCTCTTTACACTATAAACTCTATAAGGGCAAGGATTGGACTTATTTTTGCCCACCACTATATCCACAATGCCTAACCTGACACATAGTAGGCACTTAAAAAAAAAAAGTAAATATTTATTGAATAACTGGGACAATTTCTGCATGACTTCAGAAACTGACATTCTAGCATATTATGTATTGGTCTTCCTTCTTCCCTGTAGTTAGAAACTTTGAGTCTTATTCCTCTTCTTTTAACACCTCTTCCTTCTTATTACACACCACCATCTTTGGGGACCATTTTCTCAGTGTACCTATTTCAACACTGTGGGTGTATCATATCTCCATGATTAAGATCTAGATTGACCTGCTTTGTAAAAGCCCTTGATGCCTTAACTTGGAAAAACATGTAGAGGTCTGTGTGTAGGGGGCGAGACTCAGGTTCTCACAGAAAGACCATATGCACTATTACAGCTGATGGCAGAATGCACATTGGATAGGCCTGGGGACCATTGCTTTTATTTTTATTGATTTTATTGATTTTTTTTTTTTTACAGAGAGGAAGGGAGAGGAATAGAAAGTCAGAAACATCGATGAGAGAGAAACATAGATCAGCTGCCTCTTGCACAACCCCTACTGGGGATGTGCCCACAACTAAGGTACATGCCCTTGACCTAAATCGAACCTGGGACCTTTTAGTCTGCAGGCCGACGCTCTATCCACTGAGCCAAACCGGTATCAGCAGGGATCATTGTTTTTAGTTTAAAAGGCCAGGCACCTTGGCATACACAATCAGCCCCTCCACGCCTTCAGGACTGTCAATGTTTCCCCCATGAATTTTGAAACTACAGCAGATCCTCTAATAGCATCGATTCATTTAACATCATTTCATTATGTTTGCGATGCTGTAAAAACTCTTGTTTATATCAGCTGATCTATGGTAAAATTGGTTTCAGTAATGTCTCTTCACTGCAGTTCTAAGAACTTATTTACAATATTAAGTGAGGACTTACTGAATCTGATTTTTAATAAATGAAAAAAAATCACCTTTTCTAACTAAATTCCACTCCATAATTTAAACCAATCATCTCACTTATTATCAACTATGGACATTATCCCAGATCCTTGTCTTTTCTACAGAATCTGAATTACTATTAATAAAAATAAAAATGTACTATTATGCACACATCTTTCTTGGATTCATATACGACTTTATATATACTCTTAGATTATACCAACTAAATACTCTAACATGCAAACAACATTTTGAAGGTTTTACTGAATTTTGGACAATAAAGCAAAAGTTTCTGTTTGGGTGGGAACATCCAGCTCACTGAAATAAATGCTCCTCTTCTCTTGGTTAATTTCACTCTGAAGGCGCATAGGACAAACAAGGTTCTGAAATGGAGGAAATCCTTTTATTTTTTTCCCCCAGGAAATCACTTTCCTCTCTTGTTTTCAGAAGGAATGCTCAGATAACTGTGAACTTCAAAACGTGGTTTATTTAGTAAGATGAGCTAGTTGACCTCGATATTGGCGAAGGCAATGGTTCTCCTTGAGAAATGACCCCTGTAGGGAGTGTTTCACTGGATTTTGTTCTAAATTCTGCTGTTGCTTTTGTAATAGATCTCAACAGATTCCTAGATACAGGAGGAGGAGCTGGGGGGAGTTGGTGGGATTGGTTGCTGAGGATTAACTGAGCATGGCTCTCTGCGATCTTTGTAGCCTCTTCTTGCTATTATTTTTATTACAGTTGGATTCATTAATAAGCCAAATAGAAATAATAGCTTTGTTGAAACGACCAGCCTGAATGCCTGCAAAGTCTGAGCCTAATTAATGACTTCTGGGGCAAATACTTTTTAAAACAGATATTCTGCTCACTATAGAAACTAAAATTGATTCTATTTCTGTGTCCAGGCAAATGTGCACGGAGTCCAAAATACCATCTTTTATAGATATGGTCTTGGAAGAGAGGATGGGGGGAGGATGGAGGATTTTATATGACACAGAGCCACAAACATGCTGCCTCATCATGCAGTGTAGATGGCGAAGGGCATGCAACCCTCTGGGCTGCTATACAATGAATAAATAAGCACAGCACGACCTCGGACACCATGGGAAACACGACAAATGGGGCAGTCTCTGTCATCACACAATTCACCACTGACCCAGAGGAGTAGCACAGAGCACCAAAAAGACCCAAGAGCCAGGCAAGTGGTTCCAATTGGTGCTGCTGGAGGCAGGAAGGGTTCATGGTGGAGGAACCACCAGGGCAGGCTCCATGGAGAACAGAAGATTGAAGCAGGGACTTGAGACAGCATTCAGATGTCGCAAAGGAGAGGAAGCAGCTTCCTCCAGTCAAATAAGCCAGACTTAAAAGGAGGGTGGCTGCTGCAGAAGTGGTCACCCCCACTTTTCCTCCCCCCTCTCTGCCCCTTCTCCCCCTCTTGCCCACCTCCCCTGTGAGCTCTGGAAAGAGGCTTAGTTCTGTAAAGACAGGTACTTTCCAGGACTGTGTGAATGTGCTCAACTGTGAGTGGAGGGAAGCCCGGAGCAGTTCTTAGTGGGATCTTGGAAGAGTAAGTAGGAGGGAAGGTCTAAAGATGGTCTTGGCCTTTCGTCATAGCTTTGCTAGGACCTGGACCATATTAGGGGCTACACTTCTTTCACATTCCCTTGTGCGGAAGGGGGATGTCAGCACAGGTATGGTTTTATAAATAAAATAAATACATATACACCATGGAATAGATTTGCTCCTCAATTTTGCTGATCTTACAACTTCTTTGTTAACAAGGGTGTTCATGCCAAAACTTGCAAGAAATTCTCGCAAATACAGTTGTTTGCTCAATACTTGATCAAACACGCAGGAAGCTCTGTATACTGACTCACCCTCCCACTAATAGGAAGCCCAATGCAAGCTCAAATATTTATTCCAGGGAAATGCTCCTAGATGGAGGTGGCTTGGTGCCAGGAACTGGTTTTTTCTTCTCATAGACAGCACGCGTGGTTCCAGGCACTGCCCTCAATTGCACACTAAGTGGGGATAGCTGGGAGCAGAAGCTGGCCTCTCAGCAAAGGCCAAGTGCTGGGATTCAAAACTGCAGACCATTTCAGTGTTATCTGAGCCCACCTTTCAGGCAGGTTCCCGTTTCCCTGCCTGTAGCACCTTTGATAAAGCAAATCAAGACCTGGAGCCTGGTTAGAAATATTTTAACTCGAGGGCTGGCACTCTCTTTACCACTTGTGGTCCCTGGAATTTCCCTGAAGAAGCCACAGTAACAGGAATAGCTTCTTCCGTCCCAGTTTTATTGGCTTAAAGGGCTCTAATCTTCCAACCAACCAAATTTTGTCTTATAATTTTATCAACCAGATTCTGCAAAAGCAAGTAGGAATACTGTCCTCACAGGTAGAATCCTGGTAAAGTGTGAGAGAAAGACGTTCCTTCCAGCCTGTGTCAGGTTTCCAGCTTCTGATGATGATGGAAATTCATCTGCTGAACAGAATTTGGGATTCTCGAGATGCTCTCCACTGAGCAGTGAAAGGCACAGGGCTCTCCCGCCCACGCCGGTGCGCTGTCAGACCACATGGGTTCTGGTCTTGCCTCTGCTGTAACTGGGCGAACTGCATCAAGCCATTTCACAATTTTGGTTGTCTGTGCCTCCTTCTCTGATGTGGAGCTGCTTCCCGGCCTGGCCACATTGTCAGGAGTGTCCCGTGGTCAGTCTCCTCATGGCCATAGAGACAGACTTGAATCTGATCTGAATCACAGCCCACAGATGTGTGACCTTGGACAAGTTAGCTAATCTCTCTGTCCTTTAGATTATCTGCTTCTGTAGAGGGGGTAACAATATCTACAATAAATCGTGGTCATGAGAATCTGATGATAATGTAAAATGATTTTCATGGTATCTAGCACATGAGAACTCAAAAAATGGTGGCATTTCTTATTTTTACCTTCCTAAGGAAATGAGGTGGGAGAGAGCATAGACTGAGTCATAAAATTAGGTTCCAACCCCACTCGCCCCGTTAGAGCTATATGCCCTTGAGTAGGATGTTTGAGCTTCAGTTCCTTCACCTATAATATGGGAATAAGAGTATTTCCTTCACAGGGTTATAATGATTTTTAAATGATATAATATTAAATGAGATGAAATAACAATATTTGGCTCCCAAATCAGTTATCTACAGCTGTTGATTTCTTTCTGTCTTTCCCTACGTCCCACCAGTGAGAGACTAAAATGAAAAACAGGTGAGAACACTTTGAAAAATAACACATTATACAAATTTGACACATGAGGACTTCTCCCTTAAAGTAGAGAGGGTTGAGGTACAGGGAAAAGACCAAAACAGGAGTCAGACCGAGGAAGCAGAGAATTCGGGACTCAATGAATCCAGGCTCTGAGATTCAGTGGCAGTTTTCCATTTCCTCAGACATTCACAGCCCAACTATTGTGGAAAGAGCAGGATCTCTGCACCTAGACCTGGGTTCAAATTCCCTATTCTACCATTATGAGCAGGCAGACTTGGGGCAGTTTATCCAACCTACTTACATCTCAGTTTTCTCACCTGCAAAATGGAGATAATGAATCCTTCTTCAGAGAGAGGTGTTTGAGGTGCTTAGCAGAGGAGTTGGTGCACAGAAGATACTCAATAAGTACTAATGATTTTTCTTCTTCTTTATGATGTTTATTTGTTATCTAAAGGGGATATGGATATCTCATGATCTCTGAGAGCCTTGATTTCAAGCATGATTGTTCTATTGTCAGACTGTGTCTGACTACAATTTCCCACAACCCCTACAGTAAAATACAGTGGCCTTCAAGGCTCCCTATGATTTAACCTCTGCTTGCTTCTTCACTTCATCTTCGGCCATTCTCCACTTTACTGCCCTTCTTACATGCTGGTACACGGCATCCTAGGACTTTGCTCTGCCAAGAATATTCTATCCGTGGTCTTCAATGAATAGTTCCATTCCATCCTTCAAGTCATCTCTTCAAAAGAGCCTGGATTCTTTCTCACCCCCTCCACTCTTAACCTCAGAATTGTGGTATGTTATTTCTTTTATACTACATCACAACTTTAATTATACATATTGATTTGCTTGTTTTTATGTGTCCCTCCCTTTACATGATAAACTCCACTAGGGTAGAGTCTCTCTGCCTGCTTTACTTTTAATTGAATGGCCAGAGTCCACCAGAAGAGGTTTTCAATAAGTACTTGATGAGTAAATAAATACTAGCCCCTGCTTCTTAAAAATAAGGTCATTATGGGCAGGGACCTTTATAAACCACTTGAGCTTATTGCAAGTTGCCCTGCACTCTTATTTTGGATAATTAAGCCCATTCCTATTCTATTATGAGAAAACAAGCAGCCACCAAGCAACATCCATGGGCACAAGCTGCATTAGAAGCTTTAGAGGGGAGGAAAAACAAGGACTTTCAGTACCCACAAAGATAAATGAACCTAATTCTTAAAAATAGCCAACTTTTAGGCCATAATTATTTCTGTCTGACTTGAGAAAGATGAGCCCCGCTGCGCTTGTCCCTGTTTCCCTGTCCAAGCAAACAAATTAACAACCACCATAAATACAGGCTTCATGAATCTGGAAGGATCAAAACCACTAGCATAACTCCCAGATGAAAGCCCCTAAGAATGCTATCATTCAGCTAAAAGCTTGGAATCTCAAATTATTATTCTCTTTCCCTTTTTGGGAGACATTTTTTTCCTAAAAGTTCTTAAACATCTTTGGCATCATTTTCATTTGGGGGTGAGGAGCGCTTTATAAACATCC
Source organism: Antrozous pallidus (assembly GCA_027563665.1). Classification (NCBI taxonomy): domain Eukaryota; kingdom Metazoa; phylum Chordata; class Mammalia; order Chiroptera; family Vespertilionidae; genus Antrozous; species Antrozous pallidus. The sequence continues at coordinate 29,971,209 of CM050523.1, forward strand.
TGGCTCAAGTTGAGCTTAGGTGAGTTGTTAGGTTGAAATATTTAAGGACAATAGTGACTTATGCAAATAAAAATTATAATTTTCATTATATAATAAAAATAATACAAAGTGCTTAAGGAGGAACCAATTCTTGAGTGAGGTAGACTCCTGCCTCTGGCTGTCCCAAGTCTCTCATTAGATACACACCGCCATCAGATTCTCTTCTTAAATATCACTTGTTAGACATTCAAACCATTTCTGTGCTTAAACCCTCTAAGTTGAAGTTAAAGCCTCTTCAAGGCTCTTGTCAATCTAGTTTCAACCCAATGTCTCCACTTATGTCCCATTACTCCTGACTCCTATACTCAAACTCTCCCACCAGACAGACAGGCATTATTATTGTCCTTGGAAATTGCGTTGCTCTGGGCTGAAGTCATGTCAATTCTTCTCTAGTGCTACCCATCACCCCTCCTTGGTCGTTCAGCGGCTCAAGCCTGCCCCATTTTCTCATGAACGCTCCAGCCCAGTATCATCCACCTCTGAGCTTCCAATCCTGTCTTGCACCATTTGGATGTTGTTTCGTATCGTTATTGCAGTCCTTATTGTTTATATTGTCAAGGATGCCACCCTGACCCCAGATATTATTTACAGCAGGGGCTCCTCACCTGGGGATCCATAATTGTAACTGATACTTTTTTATTCTTTCAATTATTTCCATTTTCTGGCCAAAGAAGTTTGAGTGAGTTTCTGTTCCTTACAAACACATCTGGAAGAAGATGAATGTCATAGGTGCATGTTTAAGATAGGAATGCCCAGCCCGAGGAGAGATTATTTTTCACAAATCTGAGAACTTAAGGTCTCATGTATCAATATTATGAAAGTATACCTGATGCATTTATTAAAAAGTGCAGATTCAAAAGATGCAGATTCTGAGCTCCATCCTATACTGACTACAAAAGAAGCCCTTTAGAATGGGGCCTGGGAATGAGTATTATAAATAAGATTCTCAGGTGGTCCTATATAATAAAAGCCTAGCGACTGAATGGTGGAACAACCAGAATGAATGCTTGGTCAGTTGCTATGTTGTACACTGACCACCAGGGGGCAGAACCTTAACATAGGAACTGCCCACTGGTGGTCAGTGCATGCCCACAGTGGGAGCGCTGCTCAGATGACTGGGATGAGTGGAGCTCCCACAGTGGGCGCAGCCACTCAGACGGTAGGTCCACAGCTGGTTGGCTGACTGGGATGAGAGGCTGCTCCCTACAGGCCAAGCTCCTCACCAGTGCACGAATACCATACACTGGGCCTCCAGTTTACATATATATTTATTTAAGAAAATCTAGAGGAATGGGGGAATCTGACATTAATATCTCTCATATGGTGGTGAAGGGAGATGGAAGAGGAAATAATTCATACCCCTTGAGAACTAATTGTTAAGTATTTTCAATAGTGTTAGCTTCTGCAATCTTTCAACAAGTCTATGATACATCCTATCATCAGTCCCTTAAACAAATAAGAAAATAAGTGAAATGACTCATCTAAGGATCCATAAGGGTGATTTGCTGGGCCAGCATTTAAACTCTGGGCTGACCAACTCCAAAGTTCTCACTTCTCACTCTGCTGGAGTTTCTATCACACCCTGAAGGGAGAGAAAGGGAGCATGAAGACACACACACCCATGCTGGAGGTTTCCTATGTCATTCTGGGGGATCTGGGCAAGTCCTGACCCTGTGGCTGATAAACTGTGTCAACACTTCCTTGACATCTAAGAGGACAGTGATTCTCTGGACTCTGAATTTACATCCTAAATCCTGAGGCTGGAGCCTGGTGAGATCCACTTGGAGAAACCACTGGCTGTCTACCTGGTCCTCAAACTTAAAGGCACAGGCTGCAGTGTCTCTGGACTTCATTACAGGTGCAGCATACACACTGACCTTCTGCCTGAGGCTTTAAAGACCAGTGTCAGCCAGTATGCCAGGTAGGCCGAGGGCCTGGCCTGTGGATGGAAGGTGAAAGGAGAGGCCCTAGAAGCCAGTGTCCTGTTTACTGACAGGAAGAGGTGAAAATCCAGGTACTCTAGAGAATATTGAAGCCTTAATATTTGGGGATTATAGGTTTGAAGCAGTGGTTCTATTAATAGCACCTGGGAAGATCTTAAAAAATGCTGCTCTAGGTGATTTCAATGGTCAGCCAAGGTAGAGAACCACTGATTGAAAGTGACTGCCATGGCCAAGTGTGACCCGTTGAACCTGCAAATTCTCTGAAGACCACTTGTGTTCAGTTGTGGCTGGAAAAACTGAGGCCTGTAATTGCACACCCTTAGCCACAGTCTGGGGGCAGCCTGGGTCCCCGACTGCCAGAGCAGGGCTCCCTTCCATGTTGAATTTCCCATTGTCGGGTAGAACTGGCACAGAGAATGAAGAAAGAAACAGGTGTGAAAGGCAGGAGGCAGAAATGGGATATGACAGATATGAAGATCTTCAAAGGAATGTTCTCTGAAGCAGGAAAATGCCAGCCTCAGAAGGATGGGATTGGGGTGTTTACAACAGATTGGGGGCAGAAGGGGCTCGAATGTCCAGTCTCAAAGGAGGCTGTACTCACTGAGTTGATGACGCCTTGCAGAGCCTGAAAGCCATCATTTACAGGAAATACATGATCCTTACTGTCCGCAATCCGGGCCAGCTGAGAACAAACACAAACACATATGGAGAACGCAGGAAAGCCACTGGGTTTAGGGGACTCCATCCCCTTTTAGAACCAGAGGAACTTGAGGCTTTGACTGAGCTTAGGGGCCTCACTGAAAAGCCCTCAGTAATAATGAGTTTACCAGCGGCCACCCTGGAACGAGCCTAGGAGGGAGGGCGCCAGCTTTTACATTTGTTGTAATACTTCTTTCCTTGGGAGCAGAGGTGAGAGTGCCCAGCTAGATGAACATTTGGCCTGGGTTGGTGTATTTATGGATTTGGGGGCAGGCCGTTGGCTCATTTTTCTCCCATTCACCCAAATTTCTATTGGCAACTGTTTCGAACCAAACAAATTCCTTTCCTTTCCGAGCAACTTTAAAAATAAATTCAAGCTTTGGTGTTGGGGAAAGCCTGGGAATGGGGACCCTTATCTTCACACAACCTGCTCAGTGAGGAAAGAACCCTGGCCATGGTTTGGCTGCTCCTGCTTTAAGGACCCAAGGACTGGAGAAAGGAAAAGCTGCCCCGTGAGCTCTACTACCCCCGCCCCCTCTTCACACATTTCTGCAATTGCCATGGTCACAGTCGGTGCCAGGGTTTTTACTGATTGCACAAGCACCACAATGTCATTGGGAAATTTCAGAAAACCCAGGATAGTTAAAATACATTTATAAAAAGTTACTTATAATCCATGTATTCATCCACTCATCCATCCATCACATTTCTATGATTGTTCACTTGACATAGATTGTCTTTCATAGTTTTTCTAGGCAATGTTCACATATTTATTTAAACTCTGGACTCATTATATTCCAGATATTCTGCAACCCTAATTTATTTACTTAACAACATATCATAAGCGCTGTCCCATGTTATTAAAACAGAAAGAAATTACAAACTACACTGAGTAACGTTCATTTAGGTTGTTAGCAAATTTTCACAATTTGCTTAAATATACTTATATATATTTGCTTATATATATGCTTATATATACTTATATATACTTGTCTCTAGTATATACACACACACACACACACACACACACACACACACACACACACACACACTAGAGACCTGTTGCAGGAAGATTCCTGCAAGAATAGGGCTTCCTGCAGCCTGAGCAAAGCTTCCTCCCTTCTCCCTTGCCCCACTTCCTTGCTTCTCTGCAGCTTTGGTCCCTTCTGCAGTGCTTGCTTCCTTCTACACCTTCTTCTGCTCTAGGATATGCAAATTAACTGTGCCAGGATATGCAAATTAACTGCCATCTTTGTATACTTGTTCTGATTGGTTGGTATGCATGGCTTGTGGATGTGGCAGAGGTGCAGTCAATTTGCATATTACTCTTTTTATTAGATAGTGTGTGTATATATATATATATATATTTCGCCCAGTTGCTAATTATTTCCTTTCTTTTGTATTGAAAATACACTGCATATTTAACAGAAGAAAGGGATGTTTGCCATTAAAAAAGATTCAACACATTAAATAAAAACAGCAACAACAGTTTTCCAAGTTAATTCAGGTCTATTTTGACGCCTTGGCTGTTTAGCATCTACCAAGAAAGATGCTGCCTGATGGTCTGTGTTAAAGGCACCCAGGTGTATCAGCAAATGGCTTTCCATTCCTTACTCATCCAACAATTCCCTTCTTGCTTATTAGCATTCCTGGAAAAATACTCCCTCTAAGATCTGTTTATGCTGCTGCTGTACCCTCTGCACTGAATCATTCACAAACTTGGTACGCTCCCAAACGGGAGGAAAAACCAAGAGCATACCTGTGTTTCGTTGAAATCCTTTACCCCGACACAGTAAACAATTGCACCAAGATCTCGGGATCTGTTAGCCTGGGGGCAATGAGAGAAAAGACGTTAGAGAGAGAAGCGGAGGCAAACACACTCCTTTTGGATTCGCCAGACTCACTGCAATGATCAGGCATTCACTGAGCACCTACTTACTATATGTCAGATACCACAAAGGAGAAAGTAATCCCTGTCCTCAAAGAGTTTATACTCCAGTGAACGTCCCACTCTAACCTACTGCATTGTGGGCATGAGGGAAGTGATTAGTCTAAAGGGAAGTGATAAGGAAGAGCCACATAGAGTGTTTGAAAGACAAGGAGAGGAAAAGGAAACTAGGCTAAGGTAAATCATATCAAATAATCCGAGGAAATGATTATCTTTTCTATTTCTCTGATGAGATTTTTTTGGCATACTTTTTCTTCCTCTATGCTAGCAGCATGGTGTAATAGAAAGGATGTGGTCTTTGGAACCTGATATACCTGGGTTTGACACTTGGCTTTGCTCTGGAAAGTGTGATGGGGATTAAATGAGATAATAAGTACAGAGCTCCTCATGCAAGGTCTAGGGCAGTAGTCGGCAAACTCATTAGTCAACAGAGCGGCAAACCACGGCTTGTGAGCCCCAAGTGGCTCGCGAGCCATGGTTTGCTGGCCACTGGTCTAGGAGGATACAGATGCTCATAAATGTCAGTCCCCTTTAGAAATAAAGCCATTTTCATTGCCATAGGACACATTGGTTTCATGGTATGGGAAGTATGGTCCATATTTGAGTAGGTGAACCCATGACATTTTTTTTTTTTAACAATTAAGTATCGAGAAGGCAACATAAAAAACAGCATCCAGGTTTTGGCTTAGTTTTAATATTTGATTTGTGAAAGGCTCTGATAACGGATTTCAAAGTGCTTCTGCATTTCAGAACAGAAAACAATAATTGGAAATCCTTGGTATATGCAGTAGGTGCTTAATAAATAATCGATAGTAAAGATATATTAGGTGCTCAATATGTGCATATTGATTTGAATTGTGTTCTTTTCCCCACTCTGTTAGTATGCAAACCTACTTGTGACTAATATTAAATTTTAGAAGGCACAGAAACACATATTTTTTCCTTCATGTTAGAAATATTTCTTGAGGCTTTCAGGATAAAACAAACTTTTAGACACAGTCTAGCACCAGTCTTATCTGCAACGTCTGTGACCCTTTTCCTACAGTTGGACTTTATATAGAATTATCAAAAATGGAAAGGCTCATTTCCGTTATATATCTTGAGTTTTATCTTTCTTTTCAGAAAACCCCTTTCTATTGGTATTGGCACTCCAACTATTTTTACAAGTTTGTATATGCCATACCTAAAATTCTTTTCTACTAACCCCTATTTTAATCATCTGACAACTATCATTTATTTTATACTCAGTTATTTCCTTATTAGGGTTTTTACTTCATGTGACTGTTGTTTGGCACCCAGATAAGACATCCTGCATTCCCATTACATAGTGTCGACTTTAGAGAATAGAAATTATGTCTGTTCCCAAATGCTCAGCGAGTGCCTCACATTTACTGTGTGTTTCCCATTGCAGGTGAGTAATGTGCTCACCTGCACAATTTGATCATGCCCTTTGCCAGCAGAGGCTTCAACAAGCTGAGCATGATTGCATGTTAAGGCCCATGAGGACAACTACTGTCTCACTTACCACTGAATGAATGAATGAATTAATTAATTAATATATACTTCTTGCTTGCTAAGGAAGCTAAATTTAAATTAAGTAGTAGTCAAGAGCTTGAGGTAAGTGTAATGTTCCCATTAACTCCTCCCTGGGAGCCAGAACCTCCTTCCTTCACTGCCTAATTGTGTTTCTTTCTAAGTTGGCCTAAATAAGGCTTTGTCACTAATGAGGCCTTAATACATTCCCATGGTTAACTGGTTTCCTTGGGCCACTTATACATATAGGTCTCACATCTACAACTTGAAAAGAAAGGCTTTCTTTAATGTAAATGACTACTTTTTAATTAAAAAAAATTCCCTTTTCTGAATCTCTTTATGCAAACTGAAAGTTTCATTTAAAGAGCATGCGTTCACTTGCTTTGAGGAGTATTTTATGAGAACACAAAGAAAAGGAAAAAAGAAATTATCAAAGGAGAGATTACAATTTACTTTGCCTCCAATTAATATTCAACTTTGGTTCTTGAAGTGAGAATCTCACTGACTAATTCATTCTGCCAAGATTGGCTCTTACATATGTCAAGTAATTCTTTCCCCTCCTGTTTTTAGTAGAAAATATGGGGAAATTTTCAGAAAAAGTTTTTGCTTAAAAAGGATAGTGTTTCAAAACTGCTAAATCAATATAGTGCTTCCAATAAAAGTATGCTAGGTATATTTTACCCCCCAAACATAGAGTAATATAGAAATATTTTAAAGAGGAAACATATCTACCATGTATAAGACATGAAGATTAACTTTAAAAAACAAATTATTATTTTTTAAATGTATAAGATACTGCTTTATCTAGGAGGTTTTTTTTGTTTGTTGGTTTTGTTTTTTAAATCAAGAGTAACTATCATTTTGGCCAAGTAAAAAGATTGTAGCCCATCTCAGAAAGAAGAAGCCCTTTTCCATGTCTGTTTAGACAGACACAGGCTGGGCCGTCGCTTACCTCCCTCTCTGAATAGTAAAAGAGATCTTCATGGAGTTCTCCATCAGTCAGAGCAATGATGACGCTGGCTGTCCTGTATCCTGCTCAACACAACACAGACCCACTCAGTCCCTCCTGCCACACCAAGGAACCCTCTCTCAGCCCTGAGAGGCTGTCTCTTCTAAGCTCAACCACCCAAGGTCAATATCTGGAGAATCAGCAACTTCTCTTTCAGGACTAGAAGCAAGTCCAGCATGAAGAAGAGTGCCGAGACACACGCTAGGGGCAATAGGCTTTGTTTCTGGGTTTCTCAGTCTTATCTTAAACCAATGGCTAAACCTGGTGAAAGTTTCTGGATTGAGCTGGGAATAACTCCAGTGACTCTTATTTCTGGGAACAAACTCTACCACCTGAGCTGTTTAGGAGTCCTTCTCACAGGCGGTAGCTGACCACATGCACCAGCCCTTGACGAGCTGGGCAAAGAATCCTAGTCATCGTGATTTACAAGCTGACTGAATCACAGCAGTTGGCAAAACCTACTAGAATTCTTCCAGTAATTGTTAGGCATCGAGTAACATTGCTGATGGTTGAAATATATTAAAAAGTGTTGGTGTTGATGTTGGATCTGTTTTTATTTGTTGTAGTTTAGAGTGAAATCAGAAGTGGACATCTCTACAGGCCTAGGAGAAAAATCCCCAATGCAATATTGAATCTTTTAAAAGAAATTTGCCTCCGATAAAGAAAGATTATTCATAAAATACACTATAGTAATTATAATAATAGCAATAATAATAATAATAATAATAATGATAGATATTCGTTCTACGTGCTAGGCACTCTATTAAGTAAAATTTTTGCTTTTTAAAAAATTCAAATAAAGGAACTTTCAAACTGAACTGGTATCTTAATCTTAACACCATATCCAATGACAGAAATGAAGGGGTGAAGGGGCTTGGAGCCCAGAGAAGACATGAAAATTGCAGTTGACATAAAAATCCAAGACTTTACTAATCCATCCAAGTATTTACTAATTTAATGAATTCAAGATGCAAAACTGATCCCGGACATTACAGACTGGGGCCCATAATGGGAACTAATTACTTTCATATTACTTTTCTTGACATCAACAGGATAGTAGCATTAGGCCTGGTACGTGTCATCTTTCTAAGCATTCCTTCTTCGTGATGAAGTGTGTGTCCAAGGGTTCTAGGCAATATCAAATATGTCTTTTGAAACAAGAAATTAATGAGGCACTATTTCATAAGTAAACACAGAAAAAAGTTAACTAGTTCATCGTGGTAGTTCATAAGATAGTCTTACCTTGACTATTTTCATAATAAATCTGCTCGCTGGCCTAGAAAACACATGAAAGAGCATTAGACAGACAGCCACTGTTTGCTGCTCCAAATCCAATACTGGGCAGTGGGCTCTGGTGTTGGGTACCCAGCCATGGCTCAGTCTTGATTCGTCATGTAATCCACCCACACTTCACACAGATATCAATGGATCACTTTCATCTAAAGTTACCTTGACATCTAACCAATATACTTGTGAACATGGATTGATGTCTTACTTCTCATAGACTGGGACTTGTTCTCTTCAAGATTGAAGTCACTGAATTTCTGTCTCAATCACTGAAGCAACATGTAGAAAAGGTGACCGTGGGAATGGGGAGCACTTGCATGTGGCGTGACTCCTGTTAGCCAAGCATTAGCCAACAAACCTTTCACCAGTGTCAGGGAAGGAGCAAGGAAATCTCTCTAGTTCTTTTTGTTAGCGTTATCAACATATAAGTTTATGGGGAAATTTTCTTAACTCTCTTGCCATTTGGTGTCTGTCATTCAGTTCCCTCAATGCATGTGCCTCACTGTCAGCCATCCTTAGGTTGATGTTTCCGTGTCACACTTTATGTTTGGAGTTGAAAACTTATAAAATTACCCTTTGAAATCCTTCATGCATGTAAGTGTCTCCTCCTGGCAGGACCTTCTGGAGTTCCTCAAGGCCTTGACGAATCTGTTCTCTGAAATGCAAAGACACCCAATTAGTCATATTAGAGTATTTTTTTATTGTGCTGTGTACATGTGCATTAGTCTTTTCCTTATCTCTGTGGATCATCTATACTGCCCCAATGGTCCCCCAAAAGCCTGTCAGGGGGAAAGTCTTTGAGGCACATCACCCATGCAGGGTCAGACATTCAACCATAGCACAGGATGAGTGAGATTTTAAAGCCCCTTCTTCAGGAATCTCCATCTGCTCATGAAAGTCTTCCATTTCTTTTTTTTAATTATTATTAAATTTAAAGAGAGAAAGAGAGAGAGAGAGAGAGAGAGAGAGAGAGAGAGAGAGAGAGAGAGAGAGAAACATTGATTTGTTTTTCAGTCGTTCCCCCTATGTATGCATTTACTGGTTGGTTCCTGAATGTGTCCTGACTGGGGATCAAACCTGCAACCTTGACTATGGGGATGACACTACCCAACTGAGCTACCCAGGAAGAGCTTCCATTTCTTTAACAGGACAAAGTTTTCATTCTACATTGGAAATGAGCCTTAAAATGCAACTGCTCCTGAGGGGCCACATAGCAACTTCAGCACCTTTATGTCAAGATGCAAATGGCTCTGGTGAACCAGAAAGAGGCGAGTACCAAGAAACCAGGGCAAGGCCACCACAAGGACCACACGTGGGAGGGGCACGCGTCCGCCGTGAACTCTGCCACCCGCAGAGTTGTGCCAAAGGAAACCGTGTAGTCAGCTTTGAAAACAAAAGTCTAGGCAATCTATGCTTTCCAGGACAACAGAGAGTGTTTTCTGTGGCTGAGGCCTGTGTTTTCTTACTCTGGTTGCTCGAGGTGGCCTTGGGGCGGGAAGAGGAAGTGGGTTAAGGCATTAGGAAAGGGTCTGACTGAAAGTGGGAAACGTGAATGGTCTGGGGACCAAACGGAATCTTTGTGGACCATCTCTCTGGGATGTAAGATATGTTCCTGTCTTCTAAATAGACCCACACTGTAACGAAAGGGCAAGAAAGTGTAATTTCTGAGGAAAAAAAACCCCACATTAGCCTTATTCATAAACTGTGAGCCTATGGAAAGTTTGAAATTACCTTCTTCTCGCCGGGGTCTCTTTAGTGACAGAGGGTGAGGGTGCACTATTTAAAGAGGAAGAGAAGCTTCTTTTGAGTAGGCAAAGAATCCAACATTTATTAGGCATATATGTATAGGGTCCTACTCAAAGGTTTGTTTTCATCCTCACACTAACCATGCAAAGTGGGTAATATTGACCACATAAGATAAGTGAGACAATCTGGGTTTAGAAATTAGGTAGAAGATCAGAGACTTGAATTCAAAACTGTCTGACTTAAAAAGGTGTTCTATTCTGCCAAGCAGCCTGCTAGCACACAGCAGTGCTGGAGAAGTGGGAAGTTTTCAGTAACACTTGAATTAGTGAAGGGCAATAGCAATTTCTAACACCATCTGAATACTTAAAGTGTGCCAAGCTCTGTTCAAAATACACCACACACAATAATTCACTGATGCCTTGTAAACTATAGCTCTTTTTAATAAATAACAGTTATTTCCATTTCACACAGAAGGAAACTGAGTCACAGAGAGGCTAAGGAACTTTCTCAAAGCCCTGTAAATACTAAGTAGGATTAGAACCTAGAGACCCTGTTCTCAATAACCATGACAACTGTCTCTCTTTTGAATGAATGAAGGACATTTATTGCTGGTCTATTGTGGCAATTTCTTGGGAGAAACTCTAATGCAAAATTAACCTTTTGTTAAAACTGATATAATGGCATAGCCATGGCTGAGGCTGGATCTGTAGGCTGCTGGAGGGTTTAAAAGACAAACTGTAAAGGGGTTCACCTAAGCTTGCCCCTGGCCTAGGCTAATGTTTCGCAGGAGGAACAGTGAAGTCCAGGTAACTCAGACTCTGGGAAATGTACTGACTATTGTTTCATTATCCCATCAGTGCCCAGATGATCAGTTGCATAAGTCAAAACTGGGACCCTTCTTGACCCTCTACCTTGGCTCTCCTCTCTCTTTATGCTCCCTTACATAATCTATTATCAGATTCCATTAGTTCTACTCTAAACATATCATGAAACCTCTCTATCTCCTCTGCCAATGCCATGGTCTGAGCCGCTATCACCTCTGGCTCAGGCCCCTGGGAAAGTCACTGGCTATCTCCGCTGCCCTCTTTCCCCCTTTCCATCCATTCTCCACACGGCTGCCGGAATGTTTCTAAAACATTGATCAAAACATGCCACTTACTCCCCTGCTCAAAACCCTTCAATAGCAGACAATGATACTTGGGATCAATCCCAAATCCTTGCCCTGGCCTTCGAGTGCCCACATGATGCTCCTGTGCCTCCTGGACAGCGGCATGGGCACCACTCCACCCCACTCTCTGCCCTGGAGCCCAGTGGGCTTTTCTAAGCTCCTTCTCCAACAGACCTCCCCACCTGCAATCACTGCTGTCCATGGACTGGGGAGAGTTTTTTGTTTTGCCTAGCTCAGCACCGGGCGAATTCTTACCCAGCTTTCAGTCCCAACTTAAATGTCAGTTGCTCAAAGTAGCTTTGTTAGACTTCTCCGGTTCAAATGCGCTCCCTCAACTAAATTTGCTTATGGAACCCCACAACTTTTGCTTCGTAGCACTTGCAATATTTTATAACATTTGATTGTGTAATTATTTGTTAGGTGCCCCCCTCCCTGCCCCAGTTTTGGACTTTAAACCCCATGAGAGCTGAGCTATGTCTGCTTTGGTCTCCACTGTATCTTCTATGTCTACCTCAGTTCCTGGAACATTCTAGATATCCAACAACTACTGAAGAGGTGAGAGGAGGGAACAGATGTCTTCACTTTAACCATCCTGTGAAAAGGGCTACCTTGGGGGCAGGGATTAGCTTCACTTGGCATGTGGAGGGAGGCCAGGCAAGAACTGATCTGGTAATGGACTCTAGGTGTGTGCCCATGTTGTACTCCTTTACATTATCCCCACTAAAAAGGCATCGTTTAATTTCAACCCTATTGTTTAATAATGAAAAAAGACATATCTCTGTGGTGTGGAAGGAAGGGTAAAGATGAGAGCAGTGTCCTCCACCAAGGCCAACATTGGGAGGACAGAGGGAGGCCCCGGCAGCCATCTGGCAGAGAGCAGCTTTGTCCTAAAAGGTTGGCAATCTCATGAGGGTAACGGCAAGGACCAGTATGAGGGCGAGGGTGGGATAGGAAAATCAGAGTTTGCTCTTGAGCACACAGAAGTAGTACTATGGAACCTTCAGAATCACTGGGGGACACTACAGGGGATGGGGGCTAGTTTCTGACACTTGAGTGGGTAGAAGATTGGACATTAAAGTTAAATGTGAAAAAAAGTATTGTGGTCTTACTCTTTGGTCATGGACTAGTGAGATCTGGGCTATATTGGTAACACTAAAATTAGAATACTGTGTTAAGACTGAAGCTTGAAAAAGAGGTTAAGAAAGGCATATTAGGGGAATGGAAAAGGTTCCTTGGCTTCACTGTACTCTTTCCCTGCCAAATAAAGTCTGGGAACTGGGGTGTTTCCTCTAAGCCTATTTCCTTTTCTTTACAAGTATTTTCTTGAGCTTTCTATATTTTTGGTACCAGAACAAGCAAAGGCTGGTTTGGAAACTGTCCTTATCCTTGATGCTTTGTGTCTGGCGAGATACAATTCAGTATCCCAAGCAGTGATCACAACCTCCAGATCACCCTTACTTCTCCCAAGACCAAATGACTTATGCCCCACCTCCCTGCCCCCTGCCCTTTCTCTAAGCACCCACAACATCGAAGCAAAGGAAACAGATGTTTTCATAGGAATTTAAATTCTGGGACAATAAAAAGATTAATAAAGGTCCATTTTTAAATGCTCTCTTGGAAATGAATGAAATTGGGAGAGAGATCTGTTAAAGGGGATGATAAGAACCTCTCTGAAGACTTGGTTATTACCAAATGAAATGTTATCTTCCTGGGAAATGAGAGAGGCCGGGAATCTAGGAAGACAGGCTGCTATTAAGAGTCTCCTGTTTTCCTTGGTGGTTTCACATGTCTGCCAGTGTTCTTCCTTAGAAGTTAAGGGTTCTCAGGCCACATGTCTTGTGTTCCTTTTGCAACCCCTGCAGCACTTAAGTATGGGCCTAGATTAGGTTGTATGTTGTTGAATGAATGATACCAGTTTGGGCACTTTCACTAATCCATTCATTCATTTCCACAACTATTTATTGATTATGCATCATGCAGTCAGCATTAGTCTGGTTTATAGGAATTGGGGGTGCGGAGAAGTGGGATGGTGTCTGCTGGACTTTTTATTGGCCCTGGGAGTTTTTCTACATTTCGTGCAGCTTACTTTTGGGGATTCTTGCAACATTTTCATATTTTCTGATGAAAGGATGAACACACATAAGCACATCAAGAAGTACTTCAATAATCATTTATTCCAAGTATCCCAGTGATGCTCCTACTGCAAAATCCTCCTTGGGGTTATGCAATTTTCAGTCTATAAAAACCACCTCCCTCAAATAACCCAACATAACCTAGCTTTGCATTGTTGACTTCTTGCCTCCCATAAAAGAGCTCCTGTGGAGTTGGACTTTCCTCAAATGCTCTGCAGTTGTTGCCTTTGCAGCCTCAACTTATATAGTAAACACACAACACTGCTTATTACCACTAATGCTGTATTCGCATTTCCAGATGGCCTGGGACTCTGGTGCTGCCTCCCCAAAACATGAAGTGAACCAAACAAAACGTAGATTGATCAAAGTCATGCTGCTGCTACTTTTGGAGTCATGAAATTCTACAACTGACCGTGGTCATTTGTTTATAATATATGTAAATCAGCCTCTTTGGGCTTTTCCCTAAGAATAGGCCAACATGATTAATGCATGAAAGTATATATTGAATCAGTGATCATTTTATATATATATATATATATATATATATATATATATATATATATATATATATATATATATATTAGAGGCCTGGTACACAAAATTTGTGCACAGGGGTGTGTGTCCCTCACCTCAGCCTGCACTATCTCCAATCTGGAACCCCTCAAAAGATGTCCGACTGCCCATTTAGGCCCAGTAGGATCGGGCCTAAATATGCAGTCGGTCATCCCTCTCACAATCCAGGACTGCTGGCTCCCAATTGCTTGCCTGCCTGCCTTCCTAATTGCACCTAACCACTTCTACCTGCCAGCCTGATCACCCCCTAACCACTCCCTTGCCAGCCTGATTGATGTCTAACTGCTCCCCTGCCAGCCTGTTTATCCCTACCTGCCCTCCCCTGCAGGCCTGGTCACTCCTAAGTGCCCTCCCCTGAATGCCTGGTCACCCCTAACTGCCCTTTCCTGCAGGCCTGAGGTCCCCACCCGCCCTACAGCCCTTCCCTACAGGCCTGGTTGCTCCCAACTTCCCTCTTCTGCTGGCCTGGTCACCCCTAACTGCCCTCCTTGCAGGCTTGATTGCCCTCAATTGCCCTCCCTTGCAGGCCTGGTCCCTCCCAAGTGCCCTCTGCTACTGGCCTGATTGCTCACAATTGCCCTCCCTTGCAGGCCATCTTGTGGTGGCCACATGGTGGTAGGATCTTTGACCACATGGGGGCAGCCATCTTGTGTGTTGGAATGATGGTCAATCTGCATATTTCTCTCTTATTAGATAGGATAGACGCTGGTGCACAGGTGAGGGCCAGTTGGTTTGCCCTGAAGGGTGTCCTGGATCAGGGTGGGGGTTCCTTTGGGGTGTGGGATGCCTGGGTGACAGATTTGTGTTGGCTTGCAGGCTGGCCATGTCCCCCATCGATCCAAGTGGAGGCTCTGGTATCTGGGATTTATGTATCTTCTACAATTGAAACTTTGTAGCCTGTGGTGGAGCCAATCCTCCTGCTTGCTCCATGGCCACAGCCATTTCTATTGGGATTTATTTCTCTTCTATAATTGAAACTTTGTAGCCTTAAGTGAAGGCCAAGGCAGTCCAGGACTGTGGAAAACTTTGCTTCCTCCATCGCCTCCTGCTCTCTTTAGCTCTGTGGCTGCCAACATTTTTGATGGAGTTTATCTTTTATAATTGAAACTTTGTAGCATTGAATGGAGACCTGGGCCAGCCAGGGTGTCTGGAAAGGTTGGCTTCCTCCATCACTGGGAAACCCAAGCCACCCTCCTGCTCTCTCCATAGCCATAGCCATCTTGGTTGGGATTGATCTGCATACTCATTTCTGATTGGCTGGTGGGCATGGCTTGTGGGTGTAGCGGAGTGATGGTTAATTTGCATATTACTCTTTTATTAGATAGGATACTAGTGACACAATTGCAAAATTTTGCAAGGCCCAGACCCAGACCCAGACCCGCAGGAAATTGCATGAGACCTGGGACCCCATACCCCACCGTGCTGTGAGACCCAGAATCCAGTTCTCACCCACCCGTGCATGCCTCAGCATGCATGCAGCCCCACCCAACCATGTGCACCTCACATTGCACGTAGCCTCCTATTGTTAGTCTTTGGTTGTTACGGCGTTTGAAACTCTGGGTTATTATAATATATTATTTAAATATCCTCACTTGAAAATATGTTTGTATCCTCACCTGAGAATATGTTTATTAATTTTAAAAAGAGAGGAAAAGACAGAGTAAAACATTGATGTGAGAGAGAAACATTGAGCAGTTGCCTCCCATAAGAGCCCCAACCAGTGTTTGAACCCCAAACCTCAGTATGTGCCATGACAGGAAATCAACCTTACAACTTTTTGATATATGGGATGATGCTCTAACTCAGCTACCTGTGCAGGGCTCTATATATTTTTAAGTGAGGTATAATTTACATGTAGTAACATGAAAAGGTATTTATTCATTTCCTTTGTAATTGTTAAATTTATTTCTATAAAGTTATTCATAGTACCTCTTTATGATATTTTAACTGTAGGATCTATAGTAACATCCTCTCTTTGGTTCCATATTAGCAATGCCTTTATGGATTACAATATTCATTCTTATTTTATCATAGTCTACCATAAGTTAATATAGTAAAACCTCATTATAATGGACTAATTCATTTGAGCCAAAGGTCTGTTATATAATCAAATAGGTTTTCTAAATGTGCATGTTAAAAAATTGACAAATTAATTTACCTGTTTTTACTTATTCAGTCACATTTGTATAATTACAATTAAGTATGTATGAAAAGTTTAATTTCACAGAAAAGTTTTCTAAGTGTATTAGAGGAATGTTAAATTTATACTGAATAAGTTTAGTAAATGTATACATTCACCACAAGTAACAAATGCACACAACTGGGGTGTGGCTTAGCACACTGTTAAAACTGCTGCAGGAAGTCATGCCAAGGGAAAACAAAACCAATGACCTGATGTGATGCAGTGTGATCATGTGCTAATCATTGGCCAAACGTTGTTTATGAATGATGATTTTTGGATTTAAATATGTAGACCATAATTAATGTTATATAGATATATAACATTTATTTATGGTGGCAAAATTACTACAGTGTTTTTTCTAACATATGGTTTATTTGCTAAAATTGCTAAAAATAACAGTGAATTAATAACAAAAAATAACCTGCTGATTTAATTAAAAGCAAATCTTGGTTAAAAGCATTTTAAAATTAACAGCATGTTAATTTTCACATATGACATGCATTCCAAAAATTTTGTCTGTTAAATTTGAAGTGCATTAAGTCACAGTCTGCAAAATCGAGGATTTACTTTACTATAACACTTCTCATATAATGGAAGAAAGTTTTAATATTATACTTCCACATAATTCCTTCTCATTCTTTGTGCTATGAATGCCATATATTTTATTTCTATTTATATAATAAACTCCAAAACAGTGTTATTTGTCTTTTTATGAGAATCAGAAAATATCATTTCTGTTACTCTTCCTTTATTTTTTTTAATTTATTTTTTGGTAGATCTAGTTTAGACCTGGTATCATTTTCCTTCAGCCTGAGGAATTCCTTTAACATTTATTTTCTTGTAGTGCAGACTTGTTGGTAATGATTCTCTTAGGAGTTTTCTCCCCACTCACTGAAAATGTTTTAATCTTGCCATCAGTTTTAAAGATATTTTCACTGGATATAAAGTTCTAAGTTGATTTTATTTCCCAAAGATACTAATCTTTTGTCTTCTAGTCTGCCTGTTTTATTTTTCTGGTGAAAAAATATTCATTGTTGTTCCTCTGTTTATAATATACCTTTTGTCCTTCCCATATGACTGGTTTTAAGATTATCTCTTTATTATGCTTTTCAAAAATTTTACTAAGATGTACTTAGATGATACTTTCATTGTATTTGTTTTGCTTGGGATTCTTTGAGCTTCTTGGATCTCTGTGTGGAACACCATGTTTGATATTTCAATCACACATACATTTGACCACTTGATGTTTTCCCACAAATTATAGAACTGGTTCATACTCCCCACGTCTTTTCCATTTCTCTCTTTCAGTTTAGATAATTTATATTAACTTGTTTATAAATTCATTAATCTCTTTTCTGCTGATATTGTATTTTTCAGTTCCACACTTTTTATTTGATTCTTTGAGATTTTTCTGATTTCACATGTCTTCCTACATTATATTCACCTTTTTTGTTAAATTGCTTAAAATGTCTACAATAGTTGGTTTAAACTGTCTGCTACTTCCAATAATTGAGTCATCCATGGTTTGCTTCCATTGACGTGTTTTTCTTGATTATGAGTCACATTTTCCTGCCTTTTCCCATATTTTAGAATCACTTAATTTGTATTTGAGACATTATGTAGGAAACAAAACAATGAAGACTTAGGTGTAATATTTGTTTTATTTACTTACTGCAGAGTGTAAGCTTTTTATCATGAAGGACTGATTATTTAGATTCTCTGTATGTTAGGTTGAGCTTGAACTGGGTCACAGCTATAATTAGAGTGTGTTTGCTGTTATTAACCCAACTCTCAGCCATTTGTCTGCTCTCAGTCATTTACCTGTCCTGCCTTTATGGTCTATTCAGTGTTTGAGCTGGGAGGCAGTTAGGTGCAGCTTCATAGATTTTTGCTTGACCTTTAGCGTTAACCTTGGTAGGAATCCAGAATTTAAGCAACACAAGAATTCACAAGCTTATGCAATTTCTCTCTACTTTTCAACCACTTCTCCTGTGTTGATTTCTTGGAACAATGCAGAAAAGATGTATGGGTGAGGCAGAAGAATTGCAAGGCTGATAGCTTTCTTTCTTCATTCGGGGATCTTTCACATAATCCATCCCTCTGGTACACATTGTTGTCCTAGGTTCAGCTGGCTTTTCCTCCTTTCTGCAGAGTCTCTATTGGAGGCTGACCTACTTTTCCAACTGCCCATACCCAGACCAGGCATTCACCCCAAGAATGGAAGCTTCTGAAATCTCTGCTCAGCTCTTAAGGGCTCATTTCTCTGTAATTCAGTTCATCAGTGCTTCCTCTGTCTACTAGCCCCATAGAAACATATGCACTCTATTTTGCCTGGATTTTTTTTGGTAGACCATGGAAATGAAGGTTTTTCACATGCTAACTAGAAGCAGGCATACCGTAAAGTATTTTTCTAAATGTTTGTAACTACACATTTGTCTCAAATCAGGAAGAAAAATGATACTGACTGATGAGTGGCATATAAATATACTCAAGTATCTCTCATCTTAAAAAAAATTAATCCTCTCTGACCCCCATCTCCTTCCAGCTATTGATCAATTTATTTGCATTTTTCTTCATTATACAACTTCTTGAAAAAATACTCACTTTTGCACCCCTGTCTTTCCTGGTGGAGACATTCTCCAAATGTGGAGTGATCTTTGGCTATCTTTCACAGTGAATGAGCGAGATTATAAGATTTGTTAGAAACTCTGAATGCATGTTGGGACGTGCCAATTGGAGGATGACCAACTTTTGTCCACAGGCTTTTTATTTTTTATTTTTGGAGTATATATAACTTTTTCCCTTTTAGAGATATTTATTTCTATAGATAACTAGTTTTCAAACTCTTTCCTTGGGTGTTCTGTCTGAAATTGACAAGGATGAGAGCTGAAAGTCACAACGTTTGTTATGCAGATGTTTCCATAACCTCCCACGTCTAGTGTCTGACTGTAAAACCATTTTTGTTTAATTTTGCGAGAGAATATAATTCTCTGGTGAGAAAGGGTAGTCTTCAGAACATAGTGGAGGTGGGTGATTCTGAAGGTTGAATACCTTCCTCAGATAAACTTGTAAACAATATTCCCATTTTCCTCATGTAGTTCTTCCTTGACTTTTATAGTACCAAATATTTCGTTTTTGAGCTTTCCAGGTTCTGGAAGGCTTCAAGGCCTGTTTCTGTTATCTTCTTCTGCAAGACTATATCTGACTTCTCTCCACACTGCTTACATTATTTCCCACTCCTGTGTCTTCTTCTTGTCCCCATATACAGTGGTTTTATGGTTGAACTATTTTTTAGTGTCCTCATTGTGGTTTTGTTTCATAGTCTTCTGGTTTGGGTTGCTTTTTGTGAGACGAAGGGCCAAAAATGTCTCTACACCTTATCTTAAAATTGAAATCCCTCACCTTTTAACCTATTCTGCTCTGCCCTTTGTCTCCACAACTCTGCTGAATCTGCTTTTGTCAAGGTCACTAGTGATCTCCCCATTGTTAATCCATAGTCACTTCTCTGGACTCATTCAAAGCCTTACAGCAACAGATGCAGTTAACCTTTCCATCAATTTAAAATGTTTTCTTCTCTTGATTTCCATTACAGGATATTCTCATCTGTGGGTCTTTTCTCCTATTTCTGTGTAGGCTTTTCCTTCTCTTCTAGAACTCTAAAAATTGGAGTGTCCCAGAACTCAATCAGATCTCCCTATCTTCATACCTACAGTTTTAAGGTAAATTCCTTATTTCCAAGATTTCAGTGCCATTCAATGGCGCACAGACTTTGGAGGAAGAGAGACTTGGAATTTAATCCTAGTTTTGCCACTTCCTAGGCATTTCAACTTCAGAGTTCTCAAATATAAAGTGAAAGTGTGGAACTGTTAAGATCTACCAGCTCCCTTTCAGCTCAGAATGGTGCATCAGATTTTAGATAGGGACCAAAGGATGAGTAGAAACAGAACCTGGACATCGGCTGGGAAGTGGAGAGGCCATACTTGGCAGATAGGACATGGGGTCAAGTGCAGACCATTAGCTGAAGTTCATGGAGAGGAGCCCATCCACAATTTCCAAAGGTTGCAGCCTAATCTAGCATAAAGGACAGGAGTGATGGTTTAATCACAGGACAACATGATGAATTTTTATAAACTCCTCTTAATACAACTCTATTTTGATTGGTTATTCATTTGCACAGCGGTTTTCACCATGCATTTCCTATGGCATCACTTGGCTTCAGAAATATACCCCTATAATACATTCCCCATCACTAACATTTTTCCCCAGTTGAACCACATTTGCAGGGGATGGAAAATGAGCCCTATATCCAGCATTGCACAAATCTATAGCTACACCTCCCTCCCCCATGAGAACCTTCAGTTTCATGCTCTTCTTAGTTCAATAGGGACTGGGTTTCTTCTGGTGCTGGCAACATATAAAATGTTCAGGTTCGTATAGTTGAGCTCAGTACTACTGACCACAATGAGTGTTTGGAGGGGCATAAGATAGAGTGGCTCTCTGCCAAGTCCTGTGAACAGAGACTGTGGAGCCCACCGTCTTGCATGGAAGCAGAAAGAACACAGCCCTAGGCAGATGATCTGTTTTGGTCTGATCACACCTTTTTAATATATGCTAGCAGAGGCTGCAGTTCTCACCAAAGGACTTCCCTACCACCCTTTGGAGCAATATTGGGCTACAGGTGGGAGTAGGTAGATGTAGACTGTTCCATACCAGATAATCCAACCCACAGGTCATATGTGGACACAGTCTGAGAAGAACAGTTAGGGGATCATACAAGACATTGGGAGAATGTCAGGCAACGACAATTCTGATAAGCCACTAGTGGGAATATATATTGGTGCAGCCCCTTTGGAGAATAACTAAATCATGCCCAATAAAGTTACATATTCACATAATATAAGACCTAGCAATTCAATCCCCACTTGTATATCATAAAGACATTCTTGCTTCTTATTCCCCCAGGATACAAGTACAAGAATGTTCATTGTAGCCTTGTTTACAACAGCAAAGAAATTAGAAGCAAACTGTCTATGAATAAGAGAACAAATAAGTATATAATGGTCCATTATTATAATAGAAAACCCAGTGCACAACAGTGTAAATGAAGCAAACACAGCTACATGTATCTATGTAGAAAAAGTCTCAGAAACATAATGTTAAGAATAAAAAAGCAAGTTCAAGAAAAATACAATATGACCATTAATTATAAAATTTAATATGAAAAATATATCATATATTAGTCATGGTTGTATAAAAATATACAACATCCATTAAAATGATAAACTCCAAATTCAGGATAGTGATTGTCTCTGATGAGAAAAGAGAAAGGGAAGTGTCCATAAGGCATGTTAATACCTGTAAATTTTATTTTATTAACATTGTGGTGGATAATGACTGTTCATTATCCTTTGTACACTTTTGTTGCATGCAAATGATTAACAATTAAAAAATTTCTTGAGGGTGAGAAGCAAAGGCTAATCCTGCAGTTCATGAGGAGGCAGTGCTAAATCTAACACCTTGGGGTTGAGTTAGTTGAGGGACAGATGTGAACCTGCCTGATGTTGACCAATTGTGGAAATGATTTTGTTGGGTCACAGAAAGTCTAGTAGTTTTGGCTGTGTAGCTTCAACACTCCACCTACCATTTTTTGGTTTTGTTGGCTACTTCTGCAGTTTGCCTTGCTGGCTTCATCCAGACAAGACTATTTTTGAACCCTGCTTTGTTAATTTTTATCCTTTAAATGTATTTTCCACATGAGAGATAATAGGTGAGGAAGGGAGGCAAGATTTTTGGAGTCTCTATGCTGAGCCAGGGTCTCTGCTGGGCACTTTTATGCAGTAATTCACAAACATGTCCCAATACCACCATATGGTGGGCATTACTATCTTGGTTGTACAAATGAGAAAAGTTTCAGGGGAGTGCAGTAATGTGTAGCCCAGACTGGAACCGAGACTAGTCCTGGCACAAACTCTGTATGGTTTCTATTACATCTGTGGTGTCCAAAGTAAGCATAGGATACTGTGCTATACCCAAAGATACAGGAAACCTACTTAATATACATAGACATCTGTCTATCTATCTATCTATCTTATCTATCTATCTATCTATCTATCTATCTATCTATCTATCTATCTATCTTATCTATCTATCTTCTTCTTCTTCTTCTTCTTCTTCTTCTTCTTCTTCTTCTTCTTCTTCTTCTTCATCATCATCATCATCATCATCTATCATCTATCTATTTTCTGGAGCATAAACTCTACTCCAAATTTTGAGAAAGAACTTAACATGATTTTCATATAAAATCAAACATTGTAGAATAGACTACAAATGCACATACATTATTAAGGTGAAAGGATGTTGAAGAATTTTCTTGCTTTCGATAAACCACTTTAAACTATACCTGAGAATCCCACAGATCCACTTTTACTTTCTTTTATTAGAAGGGGGTACTCCAGAGGAAGAGTGTGAGAAACACTGGCCCACTCTTCTCTCACAAATTGGTCTGTTCCCTGACCTCCTCAACTGCTTCACGGTGGGATCTTTTTAACATCATTGAGACTCAGTATGAGTATCCCTTTGGGTCCAGAGGTGGGAACATTTGGCCTGCAGGCTTTATAAGGCCCATGAAATCATTTGGTCTGGTCCTGCCAAAGCAACTGCAGACGGGACTCAAAATTCAATAGATCTAAAAGCTTTTTTTTCATAGTAACATAAATTTATATTAAGTGAATTATATTAAATGAATGATGTTATAAATATCCAAATGGCCCTTGGCAGTATAAAGGTTCCCTACCCCTCCTTAAACAATTGCTTCCAGAGATAGTATTGCCTGGGCGCTCCTGTGCAGGAGAGGCCTCTTTAGAACCATCAGAAAAAAGGAAACACCAACTTTTATGTGGCCTCATGTTGGAGCAGAATGTTCTACCTATATGCCTCTATATAGTGACAGGACAGCCAAAAGCTTCAGAGAAGGAGGTAGGCCAGACAGAGCTGGGGACACACTCTTTGAATTATTGTTGGATATGTGGGTGATTTGAGTAGGGGTGTATCCAGGAGGATTTGGAGCAATTCCTTAGCTGTTTGTCAAAGCCCCAGCAGCAACCACAATAATAACAAGGACACTTGTTATTATATGCTTGGCACTGTTAAATCTTCTAACAGTTCCATGAGGTAGAGACTATCATTATATTCATTTTTTTAAGAAATATGATTTTTATTGATTTCAGAGAGAAGAAGGGAGAGAAAGAGAGACAGAAATATCAATGATGAGAGTGAGTCATCAATCAGCTCCCTTCTGCATGCCCCCTACTGGGATTGAGCCTGCAACCCAGGTATGTGCCCAGACTAGAAATTGAACTGTGACCTCCTGGGTCATCATAGGTAAATACTCAACCACTGGGCCACATCGACTGAGCCATTACATTGATTTTACAGATAAGAAGCAAAGACACAGAGTCAGAGAAGGCTGAAGGCAACTAACTCAGACCCCATAATATGATCCTTTAATCAACAGACCGGAGAATAAATGCTCTGCTCTATTTCTCTTACTTTTGTCATCAAAGCTTGTATTTAAGTGAATAATATCTCAAAATGAAATGAATCCTGGGTTTTTCAAGCACAAAGTATCTGAAGACTTTTTCTCTCTTATTTTATATTTAGAAAAGGCTTTTAGAATGGTCTCTTGGTAACAATAGCCTATAATCATTCTGCTCCAGGAATCAAGCGGTGTGTTCAGAATATGTCATTTTCCCCTGTGACACTAATGGCAAAACCACACTCCCAACCAAACCAGAAGATGACTGAGGGGGATAGAAAAGTGTGGTCTCTTGGTTTCCACTCAGCAGTTTGAGCCAAGCGTTCTTGGCTCGCACTGCAACTTCTTAAGCCGTAAGCAAGACACTTAACCTCTTCACCCCATCTGCGAAATGCTGATGCTACCTCTTTACCTCTCTCTTTGTGAGGAGTATTTCCAAACTGAAGCTGTTAAGAGGCCATGAAGATAAAATGTGTAGAGGGCATATGTTCCTCGAGGAACTGTTCTCCTCAGGGTTTAGGGTAGTGAATTGTGAATTGGATTTTCTAAAACTTAAAACCATATATAAGAGTAAAATTGTGGGAAACCTATAGTATAGTGGTTGAGGGGTGGGAATTGGGGTCATGATGACTGGGTTGAAGTCTAGGTTTCTACACTTTTACAGCAGAGTGACCTTCTCCAACTCACTATCCCCACCTATATCATACATATAATAAACAGTTTCCATAACAAACTCACAGGGTAGGTATTATCATTTTCTCTTCTTATAGCTGAGAAAAATATTTTAAGATATTGGTACATAAGAAGCCATTATTAAAAGATTGTATATAGACTAAAAAATGCATATGTATTTGCACATATACATAGGGATTGCTTCCATTTAAGTATTCCACGGGTAAGAAACAAGATAGCAGCATGCATACAAGTGGAGTGAATTGGGTACATTATTTAATGTATTAGGGGGAAAATCATTACATTTAAATATTTTAATTTTGAGTATATAAAAAAAATCTACTGCCACTGACTACTTAATATGAATTTGGGCAAATAATTCTATCTCTCAGAGAATGACTTTCCTTACTGAAATGAGGCCAGTGGGTTGGATAAACATAATAATTGTTTGACTTGTTTTGTTATGCTTTGTTTTATAATCTTGCAAAGTTTATAAGAAAGGTGAAATTTTCAGTAAAAGGTAGTGTTCTGGGTCTACACATTTTAACTCCCCGTTTCTGTCCAAAATGATGTAGAAACAGCTAACCTAACACAATAGCAGAAAATGTTTGTCACTGCTGGAAAATAGGTAAAGATGCCATATTCGTGCCAGACACTTGGAAGAATTCCTGCAAACCGCTGAAGGAAGGATCTACCAGCCTGGAATTCCCGGACATGAGAAGAAAAGCCTGAGGTTGGTGATGGGATAGGTTCACATAGAGATCCAACATTTATTCATGACCACCTTCCTTTGCCTTCAGTTTCTTCCCTACTTTGGATACACTAGTGGGTCTTCAGACTTTCCAGGAAAAAAAAGCTACATTATGTACATCTAAATGTTCCTGTCTTCTTTAGCCTGGGATCTTCAACAAAGATTTGCATGATGTCTGACAGACTTACACCAAACTCAATACTGAAAAACATAGTTGTTTCTCTTTTGAGTCACTATATTAAGGAAATGTCTTAAAAGTTGGGAAGAAGAGGACCAATTTGAGGAATTTTAAAACATTTCCCCTTTGAAATAAACTATTGTAAGAAACATACAACATTTCTAATTCATACTCGTGATGAAGGTATTCCATCTCTAATGCAATATCAAGGACACACACACACACACACACACACACACACAAAGAAAAAAATTCATAATCAGGAAAAAAAAATTCGAGGAGGAACCAAGATGGCGGCATAGGTAAACACCTATCTTGCTGCCCCAAACAACAATTCCAAAACTACAACTTAACAACAGAACAAACATCATCCAGAATCACCAGAAAGCTGGCTGAGTGAAAATTCCACAAATAAAACTAAAGATAGGACACTGTGACTCAGAGGAGTGGCGGAGCGCAGCCTTGAAGATACTCCCAGAATCAGAGGTTTGGAGCTGTGCATGTGTGTGAGCGGAAAGGGCAAACCCGGCGGGTTTTCTCCAGTGGGGTGGGCAAAGGAGTCCCACTGCACTGAAGCCCCAGTTCCAGGCAAGGTCCAGGGAAGGCACGCTGAAATCCGGGCATGGCACAGGTCTGCAAGCCTGTGGAGAGGGCGAGCTTGTTGAGTGTGCGTAAACTTGGAAACAGCAGTTTGTGCGTAAACTTGGGAACAGAAGTGCGTGACTGCGCAGAGAGAACTCGCGATTTGTTCCCTTGTTCGGGAGACCACCAGACTGCTTTGTTTTACAACCCTGGGCAAGACTTTGGGTGTGCAGACTCATTTGGGGAGAGGCCGAGTTGTTTGGCAGCGGGTGGAGACAGGCGGTGGCTTTCGCTCGGAGGTGCCTGCAGCCGTTACCACCCAATACAGAGACCTGCGCGCTGGATAGGGCGGAGCTGACGCTGCCTGCTCAGCACGGAGACTCTGCCTATCCAACCTGAACACAGTTTACCTTCATAGTCAATTGGCCTGGAGGTCAAACCCTCCTAGTCTAACAATAATAATCTGAGTTTAACTACAACAATACTGTACAACCCATAAAGGATTGCAGGAAGAGTATCCACTTCAGGTAATTGGGAAGGCTGAGCCACTGTCCCTTAGAGAACATCTACCACACAAAGCTAATTGACCAACTCAGGAAAGCAGCCACAATGCAGAGAAATGGAAAGAAATCAGGTGTGAAAGAAATAGAGGGAAAAAGATGACTAGACATAGAATTCAAAACCACAGTAATAAGGTTTTTCAAGAGGCTCCTAGAAAAGGCCAATGAACTTAATGAGAACTACAAGGAAATGAACAAGACCTACGAGGAAATGAACAACACCTACGAGGATCTGAAAAAGGACCAACCAGAAATTAAGCATACACTGAATGAAATAAAAAATGTTACACAAAGACCTAAAAGCAGTCCAGATGACTGCAAGAACCAAGTCAAAGATTTGAAATCCAAAGAAGCAAAATCCACTCAGCTGGAAAAGCAAGAAACCAAAAGAATCCAAATAATTGAAGACAGTGTAAGGGGCCTCTGGGATAATCTCAAGCATACCAACATCCAAATTATAGTGGTGCCAGAAAAAGAGAGAGAGCAAGATAATGAAACCCTACTTGAAGAAACAGTGACCGAAAACTTCCCCCACGTGGTGAAAGAAATTGATCGAAAAGCCCAAGAAGTGCACAGAACCCCAAAATATAGGAATCTAAAGAGGACCACACCAAGACATATCATAATTAAAATGCCAAGAGCAAAAGATAAAGAGAGAATATTAAAAGCAGCAAGAGAAAGACAGTTAGTTACCTATAAGGGAGCACCCATAGGATTGTCAGCGGATTTCTCAACAGAAAGGATGCAGGCCAGACAGGAGTGGCAAGAAATATTCAAAGTGATGAATAGCAAGAATCTACAACCAAGATTACTCTATCCAGCAAAGCTATCATTCAGAATTGAGGATCAGATAAAGTGCTTCACAGATAAGAAAAAGCTTAAGGAGTTCATCACCGCCAAACCAATATTATACGAATTGCTGAAAGATATTTTATAAGAAGAGGAAGAAGAAAAAGGTAAAAATATAAATTAGGAACAACAAATACACATCTATCAACAAATGAATATAAAAATCAAGTGAATTAATAATCTGATGAACAGGATAAACTGGTGAATATAACAGAATAATGGACATAGAGATGGAATAGACTGATAATTCTTGGGGAGAAAAGGGGTGTGGGAAGTGCGGCAAGAGACTGGACAAAAACCATGCAACTATGGGAGAGGACAGTGAGGGGGAGGTGAGGGCAGAGGGTGGGATGGGTACTGGGTAGAGGGGAGCTATAGGGGGAAAAAGAGGGGAACAATGTAGTTAGTAAACTGAACAATAAAGATTAAAAATTCATAATCAGGAAAATATTCATAGAATTGAAAGACATCTGTCACTTAAAAAATTTGAAATGGCAAAGAAAAATATAAAATATTGATGAAAGAAATTAAAGGCATAAATAAGTAGAAAGACAGCCTGTGTTATGGATCAGAAGACTTAATACTATTAGGATGATAAGCGGACCCAAATTGATCTATAGATTTAATGCAATCCTTATCAAATTCCAATGGCATTTTGCAGAAATAGAAAAACTTACAGTAAAATTCATATGAAATCCTAAAGGACCCCAAATAGCCAAAACAATTTTGATAAAGAAAAAAAGTTGAAAGACTCACACTTTCTCATTTCAAAACCTACTACAAAGCCCCAGTACTCAAAGCAGTGTGGTACCAGCATAAGGAGCGGCAAATAGATGGATGGAATAGAAGAGAGAACCCAGAAATAAAACTTTGCATATCTGGTCAAGTCATTTTTGACAAGGTGTCAACCATCCAATGGGGCAAAGGCAAGCTCTTCAACAAATGGTGCTGGGAAAATTAAATATACATTTGCAACAGAATAAAATTGGACTCTTATTTTAAACCACATACAAAAATAGTTCACAATGAATTAAGAACCTAAATATAAGAGATACAACTATAAAACTCTTAGAAAAAAAACATAGGGCAAAAGTTTTATGACATTGAATTTTGCAAAGATTTCTTGGGATATGATATCAAGTACAAGCAACAAAAGAAAAATTAGATAAATTGGACTCCATCAAAGTTATAAACTTTAGTGCACCAAAGGACACTATCAACAAAGCTTAAAGGTAACCCATTGGATGAGAGAAAATATTTGCAAGTAATATATTAGATAAAGGATTAATATCCAGACTATATAAAGAACTCTTAGAACTCAATGACAAAAAGACAACCCCCCCAAAAAAATATTGGACAGTTTAGGATGATGGAAAAGTTTTGGAGATGGATAATTGCACAACTTAATACCACTGAATTGCATGCTTAAAAGTAGTTAAAATAGTAAGTTTTATGATACATGAATTTTACCACAATAAAATAAATGCAACGAAAGCCATGAACAGTAAGTGGAATACTGCAAAAACAAAACAAAGCTTAAACTGGAGAATTACAGGACCAGAGTGAATCATTTGCCAAGAATGCAAAGAAAAATGATAGAGATTAAAAAATTATAGTAGCATGTAAAAGAGTTATTGGATAAATTCAAGACTATAATCCATGAATAAGAAAAAAGTAATAATGAAAGGAATATTAGGAAAATTTCTTAAGCTTAAGAAGCTTATTAAATTGTCAGATGAAATAGCTCAAGTCCTACACAAAGTATTACACAAAATTAATAAGAGAACCAACACTTAGACATATTCTCTTGACTTTTTAAAAATTCCAAAGTAAAGAAAAATAATTTTTATAAGCATCCAAGAGGAGAAAATTACACAAAGCAGAAAGCATTAAAGGAACAAACAGGTTATTTTATATTGATTGGAAATATATTCCATAATGATAATACATGTGAGCTAAATAATTCAATATAAATTATAAACAATGTGTTGGATATTCAAGTGAAACACAGTGGAAAGTTTAAAATTATTTCTGTCTTCACAAATCAAGTAAACAAAAAAATAAAATATATGATAAATAGAATATGATTTTGCATAAAACTTTTTATACATCAAAGTATGCATATTTTCTAACATTCATGGATGCTTAACAAAATTTAATCATAAACTAGTCCATAAAAAAATTAATACATTTTAAAAGCAAACATTATATAAGTCATATTTTCTAATAAAATGCAATGACTCTTGAAATTGAGAAAATATTTTAAAAATTATGTGGAAATTGTGAAATACTTTGTAAATCATATTAAATATTATCTAATAAAGAGTAATATGCAAATTGACTTTACCTCTGCTACATCTACAAGCCATGCCCACCAGCCAATCAGGAGTGAGTATGCAAATTAACCCAAACAAGATGGGTAGGACCACAGAGCCAGCAGGAGGCTTGGTTTTCCACGGCAATGGAGGAAGCCAAGCTTTCTGCAAACCCTGGCCATCCGAGGCCTCTGCTGAAGGCTACAATTATAAAAGATAAATAAATCCCAACAAGAATGGTTGTGGCCATGGGGTGAGCAGGAGGCTTGGATCTGCTCAAGGCTACAAAGTTTTAATTATAGAACATAAATAAATCCCAGATACCAGGGCCTCCACTTGGGTTGCTGGGGGCTGTGGCCAGCCTGCAAACCATGAAAGCTCTTTGCCCAGACCGCCCCACACCCCAAGAAAACCCCCACCCTGATCCGGGACACCTTTCAGGGCAAACCAGCTGGCCACCACCCATGTACCAGGACTCTATCCTATCTACTAAAAGAGTAATATGCAAATTGATCATCACTCCAACACACAAGATGGCTACCCCCATGTAGTCAAAGATGGCTGCCCCCTTTTGGACACAAGATGGCCACCACAAGTTGGCCAGCAGGGAAGGGTTGGGAGGGACCAGGTCTGCAAGGGAGGGCAGTTGGGGGGAACCCAGGTCTGCAGGGGAGAGCAGTTCAGGAGGACCAGACCTGCAGGGGAGGGCAGTTAGGGGTGACCAGGCCTGCAGGGGAGGGCAGTTAAGGCTAAACAGGCTGGCAGGGGAGCAGTTAGGCATCAATCAGGCTGGCAGGGGAGTGGCTCAGGGTGATCAGGCTGGTAGGCAGAAGTGGTTAGGGGCAATTAGGAAGGCAGGCAGGCAGGTGAGAATTTAGAAGCAGGCAGTCCTGGATTGTGAGAGTGATATCCAACTGCCCGTTTAGGCCCAGTCTTACTGGGATTGGGCCTAAATGGGCAGTTTGTCATCCCTCGAAGGGTCCCGATTGAAGAGGGTGCAGGCTGGGCTGGGGGACACACACACTTGTGCACGTATTTCATGCACCAGGCCTCTAGTCAAATATAAAATTATAAATGCAAACTATTTAGAACATAATGAGAACAGTACATGTCAGAGTATGTGATACTCAACAAGAATAAGATTTAGAATATAATTTATATTAATAATAACTTTTATTATTAAATAAGAAATAATATAATAAATAGACTTCCAATTCAAGGAGCCAGAAAAACAGATGAAATAAAAAATAAGAAGCAGAGTGGGAGAACTAAGATGGCGGCATAGGTGAGCACCTATCTTGCTGTCCACACAACAATTCTGAAACTACAACTTAACAACAGAACAAACATCGTCCAGAATCACTAGAGAGCTGGATGAGTGAAAATTCTGCACATAAAAATAGAGGTGGGACACGGTGACTCAGGAGGAGCAGTGGTGCACAGCTTTGAGGTTCGGAGCGTGAGCGAGTGGTGAGGGACGGGCAGCAGGCAGCAAGCCCGGCTGGTTTTCTCCAGCAGTGAGGGCAGAGGCCTCCCACAGCACCGACCCCCCAGTTCCAGGTGAGCTCCCAGGTCGGGGAAAGGAAGACCCCAGGTGCGGCTGAGGTCTGTGAATTTGGGGAGAGTGCACAAGTAAATTGGAACAGCAGTTCCTGGAGTGCGCAACCAGGCAGAGAATGCGCGACTCGCTCACTTGCTCAGAGACCACTGTACTGTTTTGTTTTACAACCCTGAGTGAGACTTTGGCTGTGCAGACTCATTTGGGGAGAGGCAGAGCTGTAGGGAAACGGGGAGACCAGCGGGGGATTTTGGTTGCCACCCAACACTGAGACCCATGAGCCACATAAATAAGCTGATGCCACGCACCCCTTAGACGCTGACTCTGTGCCCCAAGTAGGGAGGAGCTAAGGCTGACGTGCGCTGCATAAGGAAGCTGAGCCACTGTCCCTTAGAGGACATCTACCACACAAAGCTAATCGACCAACTCAGGAAAGCAACCACATTGCAGAGAAAAGGAAAGAACTCAGCTGTGAAAGAAATGGAGGAAAAAAGACGACTAGACATAGAGTTCAAAACCAAAGTAATTAGGTTTATGAAGAGGCTACTAGAAAAGGCCGAGGAACTTAATGAGAACTACAACGAAATAAATAACACCTACAAAGAAATGAACAACGCCTACAAGGATATGAAAAAAAGACCAACTAGAAATTAAGCATAAACTGACTGAAACAAAAAATATTATACAAAGACCTAAAAGCAGTCCAGACGACCGCAAGAACCAAGTCAAAGATTTGAAATACAAAGAAGCAAAATCCACTCAGCCTGAAAAGCAAGAAGCCAAAAGAGTCCAAAAAATTGAAGATAGTATAAGGGGCCTCTGGGACAATCTCAAGCATACCAACATCAGAATTATTGGGGTGCCAGAAAAAGAGAGAGAGCAAGATAATGAAAACCTACTAGAAGAAACAGTGACCGAAAACTTCCCCCACGTGATGAAAGAAATTGATTGAAAAGTCCAAGAAGTGCACAAAACCCCAAAACATAGGAATCTAAAGAGGACCACACCAAGGCACATCATAATTAAAATGTCAAGAGCAAAAGATAAAGAGAGAATATTAAAAGCAGCAAGAGAAAAACAGTTAGTTACCTATAAGGGAGCACCCATAGGATTGTCAGCAGATTTCTCAACAGAAAGGATGCAGGCCAAACAGGAGTGGCAAGAAATATTCAGAGTGATGAATAGCAAGAATCTACAACCAAGATTGCTCTATCCAGCAAAACTGTCATTCAGAATTGAAAGTCAGATAAAGTGCTTCGCAGATAAGAAAAAGCTAAAGGAGTTCATCACTGCCAAACCAATACTACATGAAATGCTGAAAGGTATTGTTTAAGAAGAGGAAGAATAAAAAGGTAAAAATATACATTATGAACAACAAGTACACATCTATCAACAAATGAATCTAAAAGTCAAGTGAATTAACAACTTGATGATCAGGATAAAATGGGGAATAGAACAGAATCATGGACATAGAGAGGGAATGGACTGATAATTCTCAGTGAGAAAAAGGGTGTGGGAAGTGCAGCAAGAAACTGGACAAAAATCATGCAACTATGGGAGAGGACAACGGGGTGGGGCGAAGGATGGAGAGTGGGATGGGTACTGGGTGGAGGACAGCTATTGAGGGAAAATGTAATTAATAAACTGAACAATAAAGATAAAAAAATTGAGAACTAAGATGGCGGCAAAGGCAAAACACCTATCTTGCCGTCATAATCAGCAATTTTAATACTACAACTTAACGAAAGAACAAACACCTTCCAGAATCACCAGAAAGCTCGCCGAGTGAAAATTCCACAAATAAAAGTGAAGATAAGACACTGTGACTCGGAGGAGCTGCGGCGAACAGCGTTGAAAGATTCACGCGCAGAGAGAGGTTTGGAGTGCGGGCCGCAGAGAGGGCGGGCGGCTGAAAACCGGCCAGTTTTCTCGAACGGGGAGACAAAGGCATCCCACTGGACTGATTCTCCAGCTCTGGGCAAAGTCCACGGAACCCACTATCACACGGGGTGAAAACTGGACAGTGGGAGGGCACGCCGAAGCTCGGGTGCTGGCGGGTCTCCCGGCTTGTGGAGAAGGCAGCTTGCGCGAACAGCTCGGCTGCGTGACGGCACAGAGAGCGCACCGCGACTTGCCTCTCATTCGGAAAAACGTCAGACTGCTTTGTTTTACGACCCTGGGTGAGCCAATGCGCATGCAGACTCATTTTGGGAAAGTCTGAATTCCCCGGCAACCGGCAGCCGGTGGAGCTCCGCAGCGGCTCTCTCTCAGAGGTGCTGGCGGCCATTGCCCCCAGCACAGAGTCCCTGGGGCCACATAGGGCGGAGCTAACGCTGTCTGCTTGGCCCAGAGACTCCGCCCACCCAACCTGAGCACAGCTGAGCTTCACAGACAATTGGCCTGGAGGTCAACCCTCCAAGTGCTAGCAAGGATTAACTGAGCTTAACTTCAGCAAGACTGTGCAACCCATATCCACCTCAGGTAACCGGGGAGGCTGAGCCACTAACCCTAGTAGGAAGTCTACCACACAAAGCTAATTGACCAACTCAGGGAAGCAGCCACCATGCAGCAACATGGAAAGAAATCAGATGTGAAAGAAATGGAGGATAAAAAACGACTGGACATGGAATTCAGAACCACGGTTATAGGGTTTTTTAAGAGGCTCCAACAAAAGATCGAGGCCTATAAGGAAATAAGCAAGACCACAAAGGAAATGAATGAGTCCTACAAGAAAATGAACAACACCCTCCAGGATATAAACGAGACCTGCAAAGAAATGATCAAGACCAACGTGGAAATGAAAGAAACCCTCAAGGATATAAAGCAGACTCTCAAGGATATGAAAAAGGACCAACCAGAAATTAAGCATACACTGACTGAAACAAAAAATATTATACAAAGACCTGAAAGTGCCCTGGAGCACCCCAAGAACCAAGTTCAAGATTTGAAATACAAAGAGGTAAAATCCACTCAGCTGAAAAAGCAAGAAACCAAAAGAATCCAAAAAATTGAAGATAGTGTAAGGGGCCTCTGGGACAACCTCAAGCATACCAACATCCGAATTATAGGGGTGCCAGAAAAACGAGAGGCCAAGACAATGAAAACCTATTTGAAGAAATAGTGACTGAAAACTTCCCACACCTGGTGAAAGAAATTGACTTAGGAGTCCAAGAAGTGCACCGAACCCCAATATATAGGAACCCTAAGAGGACCACACCGAGGCACATCATAATTAAAATGCCAAGAGCAAAAGACAAAGAGAGAATATTAAAAGCAGCAAGAGAGAAACAGTTGGTTACCTATAAGGGAGCACCCATACGACTGTCAGCGGATTTCTCAACAGAAACGATGCAGGCCAGACGGGAGTGGCAAGAAATATTCAAAGTGATGAACAGCAAGAATCTACAACCAAGATTACTCTATCCAGCAAAGATATCATTCAGAATTGAAGGTCAGATGAAGTGCTTCGCAGATAAGAAAAAGCTAAAGGAGTTCATCACCACCAAACCAACATTATATGAAATGCTGAAAGATATTCTTTAAGAAGAGGAAGAAGAAAAAGGTAAAGATGAAAATTATGAACAACAAATACACATCTATCAACAAATGAACATAAAAATCAAGTGAATTGATAGGCTGTTGAACAGGATAGACTGGTGAATATAACAGAGACATGGACATAGAGAGGGAATGGACTGACAATTCTTGGGGAGAAAAGGGTTGTGGGAAGTGCAGCAAGAGACTGGACAAAAATCTAGCAACAATGGGAGAGGACAGTGGGGAGGGGGAGGTGAGGTGGAGGGTGGGATAGGTACAGGGTGGAGGGAAGCTATAGGGGGATAAAAAGGGGAAACAATGTAATTAATAAACTGAACAATAAAGATAAAAAAAGATAAAAAAATTAAAAAAAATAAAAGCAAAAAAAAATGAAAAAAAATAAGAAGCAGAAGGTAAGAGTTAATAGAAGTAAAAGAATAAAATAATGAATCATAAAACAAAACAAATACATAGGAGAATTGATGAGTAAGTTTAAGAGACAAACCATTGAGTAATTTGGGGAAATAAGAGAAAGTAAATACCTTTACAGGAATGTAGAAAAAGAAATATAACCACAGGTAAATAAGAGATTTTGAAAACTAAAAAAGTGTGTTATAAAGTTAAAATATCAATACATTGGTACTTCCTACCACTTCTCAAGGTGAAAAATATGGAAACATAAGTCATATAAGAATTTAACATAACTGTCAAAGAGCTTCTTTAATAATGATCTATGCTTAGGTTGTTTTCCTCTGAGTAGTATCAAACCTTGAACAAACACATACTTTCTACATTAGGTAAGATATTCGACAGCATGTGAAAAGACTGACAATTCATTTTAATGAACTCACATAATCCTTTACCCCTAGGCTGACACAGATAGTATAAAATAAAACTACTGAACACTCTTAATATTAAATGTTGATAAGCAATATCGTCAGGCTTATATTAAATCAAAACCAGAAATATAATAAAAAAATAAACCATGATAAATAAAATTTATTACATGAATGTAATTTTTCACCAGGAAACCATTTGATTTAAAATTTTCAATTGGACAGAAAGGACAAAGATAATAAAACAAGAAAGCTATAATTATCTTGATATGATTAAAAAGTATTTAATAAAACTTAACATTTATTTCATACAAAAAATAAATAAAATTGCAAGAGTAATTCCTTAATATAGTAGATAAAATATCTCTATGAACTCAGTATTCAGTGAAGTACATAATTATGAAATACAAGTCATACCCATTAAAATTTGAAAATTTTATTTGTAATAAGACACACAAGAAGATATAACAGCTATAAATATTGGAAAGGGAAATAAAAGTTATTATTAATTACAAATAGTACAACTATTTTACCTAAAAGCCACTCTAAAATTAAATGGAAAGTATTGGTATGAATAAAATGTTTCATTAAAATGATGGGAGTCTGGCTGGTGTTATTGAGCATGGACCCATGAACCAGGAAGTCAACGGTTCAATTTTCAGTCAGGGCACATGCCTGGGATACTGGCTCAATTCCCAGCAGAGGGAGTGAAGGAGACAGCCTATCAATGATTCTCTGCTATCAGTGATGTTTCTATCTCTCTCTCCCTCTCCCTCTCTCTCTCTGAAATAAATAAAAACATTTTTAAAATATGGAGTGAGAAATAAATGTATAAAACCAATAGTTTTTTCCCAAACCAGTTTTCCTTAACAATTTTGGGATCATAAGCCTTTTCTGATAGAAACTATAATCTCTCTGACTTATAAATTTAAAAAAAATCATTTCACAGAGCTCAATAAAAGTCTATTGACTCCCAAATTATAGGTTAATTGCTCTATAGTAAGTGGTAATTTTAAAAATACAACAGAAAAAATTATTCACAGTGGAGGGAAAAAAACTTTAAAGTGCCTAGAAATAAACATAGGAAACATTGTATGAAACTGATCTAAAGAAAATATCAAAACCTAACTGAGGGACATAAATAAGCAGTGAGATATCCTTAAATAAGCTAAATATAGTAAAATGCAATGCCATTTTGCTAACATTATTCTTTATTTTCTTCATACAATTCAAATGAAAAGTTGCCAGAATATTTTGGAACATAATAAAAATTATTTAAAATACACATTGTAAAAAACGACAGACAAAACAAAACACTAAACACCAAGGAAATTTTCACACAACATTAGAAGTGAGGAATGACTAGTCTTCCAGATGTTACAACTAATTAAAATATGTAATTTTGTTCTAACATGGGAACAGACAGAAATGCAGTACATCAGAATAGAAAACATAGCAATGGAGCCAAGTTTATGGAAGGGTTTAACTTTCTACATTGGTAGAAATGATTATTCAGCAAAATGGTATTAGAAAAACTGTCTAAACACTTGGAGAAAATATGATTCATCTTGGTGTTACACTGTACATCAGAATAAATTCTAGAAGAGGTAAAGATCTAAATGTAAAAAAAAAATTATAGAAAATACTATAAGTAAAGAGAGTCATAAAAGGACAATAACAGCCCAATCACAAGTCTGGTACTAAATTTCTGAATAAAACACAGAAATAGAATTCAGCTCTACATTAAAATAGTA
Source organism: Antrozous pallidus (assembly GCA_027563665.1). Lineage (NCBI taxonomy): Eukaryota > Metazoa > Chordata > Mammalia > Chiroptera > Vespertilionidae > Antrozous > Antrozous pallidus. Next base: position 30,008,594 of record CM050523.1, read on the forward strand.
ACATATTACAACCAAGTATAACCATAAATGCAAGAATGATCCAATACTAAAAATACTATTAATGCATTTTACTGTATTGTAGGTCAAAGAAAAATATGATCATCTCAATAGATGCCAAAAATGCATTTGATTAAATTTAATATCTATTCCTGATTTCTTTTAAAGTAAGAGTTGGACTTCCTTGACATGATCTCATTTCCAAATGAAACATTTAAAGTATTTCAATGAAGATCAGGAAAAGACATTCTGGGGAGTTATTAGGAAATTATATGCAATAATTAACACTAAAATAATTAATTCTAATGTACTTACATTAACATTCTATGCTTTATTATGCTAATGAAGAAGTCTAAAAATTTTGTTACAGTTTGTTTATTGCTTTGCAAACTGATGAAGGTAAGAAATCTTGGAAGAGCAAAGCACATGAGTTGGACCAAATCCAGAATCCAGAGTCAGAATACTAGTTCTGCCATTTTTATTATTTGACCTTAGCAAGTTACCTACTCTCTAAATCTCAGTGTCATTACCAGTAAAATTAAAGTAACAGCCGGTACGATGGAGCAAACTTGCCCCTGCTTATCACTCCTGTTGATTACTAGTATAACAAAATTCTGAACAGGATTAAAAAGCAAACACACCATGGGTCTGAAAAGTAAACAAAGCAGGTGGATTGAGGAAAGCAGTTAAAACCTAGAGGAATAACGCACACAAATATGAATAGGAACCCCAATTTGTTTTCCTCTTTTTTCTCATGCCTTTAATCTGAGTGTGGGTCTCAGTACATGGCAGTGGCCTGGGATGTTACCTAAAAGGTTTAGCAAGCCCCCATATTTCTGGTGAAAGGGCACCTACCTTGTGGCTAAAAGAATGCAGAGGGAATTTCCATTTTTATTTCTATTTTATTACTCCTGGCTTTGCTCCAAGGGTGGCCTAAGCAGAGAACTGTATAAAGCATTGTGATGGCCAAACCCCATTTTTCTTGCTAGATGACTTGGAAAGAGGGACCTCAGTGGGTACGATAGTATTAAAGAATGCTAGAGAGGAGAGACCTGGAGAAGGGGGTCCCTTTAATTTTGTATATGAAGTTATGTTAAGTCCCAGGTTCATCTTGAACTACACATGTGGAGAATAGACCCAGTGCAGCTTAGCAAAGCCTTTGAAAATGGGACCAAGTTAAAAACAACCACCCACAGAAGAAGTGAAAGAACTTGTGGTCTGAACTTAGCCAGGGTGATTTCTTACCAAGCAAATAATGAAAAAATATTCTCCAGAAGATTTGACTATAACTAAGAGTCTAAACAACATAATATCACAAACTTCTAGGATTTAATCTAAAATTAATTGACATATAGAGCACCTAGAAATGTGACCAATTTTTAAGGAAAAAGACAATTAAGATGGCAATTCTGAGCTGTTGGAGTTAACAAACAACTTAAAACAGTTATTAATAACTATGTTGCATGAGGTAAAGATAAACACATGTAGTAAATAGAAAGATAAAAGTTCTTAGCAAGAAATAAATTTTTTTAAAAGAATCAAATAGATACTTTAGGACTAAAAAACACAGTATCTGCAGTAAAAAAAAATTAGATGAGCTCAATGGCAGAATAGAGATGACAGGTGAGAGTCAGTGAAGCATGAAGATAGATCAATGGTAATGATGTAATCTGAAGAACAAGAAAGACTGAAGAAGAACCAAATAGAGGCAGTAGAATAATAGCAAAAGGTCTAACTTTTGTGCCACTGGAGTCCCAGAAGGAAAGGAGAAAATGACAAGTGCAGAAAAAATTGCTACAAATTCTCCAAATTTGGTGAAAGACATCGTTTATAGATTTGAGAAGCTCAGCAAAGCCAAATAGGGTAAACTCAAAGAAAACCATGCCTAGACACATCATAATCACATTGCTGAGAATTAAAGATAAAAATAAAATATTAAAAACAGTTAGTGACAAATGGCATATTACATATAAAACAGTAAATCAAATGACTACAGAGACTGCATTAGAAATTGAAGTAATAATGGCTATATAGGAATAAATAAGAAATAATACATAAAGCGCTTAGTATGTAAAAGACACAAACGATATTGATTCTCATAGTAAATATACATTTTGACACCTCACATTTATTTTTCACTTTATTTCTTCAACCTTCTCATAGTTCCCTCTATGTAATTTGATCTCAAGAATTGAATGCAAATATACCTTTGATATTATTTCTTTCTATTTACCCCAAATCTTTTGTTATTGTTGAAATGAGAATCTCTGCTAATTCATGTCTTGTTCTTAAAACAAGTTTTAAAAACTCTGTGTGTTTTCTCAATCACTACATATAATAATGCATTTTAAACTGTCTTATAGGGATATTGTGAAGATTAAATGAGATATAGAAAAAAATATACAAATTCCTGTGACCAATTAAAACACTGAAAGTCAGATATTTTAGAAATAGTACCAGCTTAGAAGTTCTGAAAGCCTAATTCTTGTAGCCACTCATATGAGAAAGTATTTTAGAGAGAGACAGCTTGCCCCCATTTTCACAGAGGCTGATAAGGTTGGGGATGTGTCAGGAAGCCATGTCATGCTTTGTTAGTTGACTCACAGGTTAGGCTAAGCAGTCACCACATGAAACCCTTACAGCCTTTAGGAAAGCATTTCTGGCTGTTGTTTGCTACATTATCAACCCTTAATTATTAAATCCTGCTTCTAGCAAACAGCACATTCTAACCTCTGTCTTCTCCTTCGCACAGGAAACTAGGGGTGGTGGAGTGAAGGCACAAAAAATTAGATTGAAAGTAGGATTCAGATGAATACTTTGAACCAGCAGAACCAAAATGGCTCTAAGAACCTGGTGTTCTATGAGTGTTTATAAATCTGTGACCTCCCCTCTGCCCTCCCCAACTTCCCAAAGGTCATGAACAGTAGCACACAAAATATCCACAGGGGATGTGATGTGTGAATTGGTCTCTTGGCCAAACTCTTAGTCATGGAGTGGGTGGAATTATCACCATGAAGCAGCACTAGGGAGCCGTGGGCTGTTGGAAAATGTGAAAATTGGATGAAAGGGAAATTTTCTATGAATAAAAGACATCTCTACATAATGATGTTATCATTCAAAGACTGAGAAAGATTAGGATCTTGAATAGAGACCCCACAGATGAGAGACACTTTTTCAGAGCTTTTTAAAATCCTTGGCCAATATTTTTTTAAAAAGGTCATAGGTTTCTTGGGCTTTGTGATTCTCTGTTTTTTAATGTAAGGCAGCAAAATAGAGTGGGAAAATCAGGGCCTGCAACCAGTGTGGGTTCTGCTTGCTATCCTTAGGAACAAGGTATTGGCTTTGATACCATTGCAATTTAGCCTAGTTATTAATAAATGCAAAGGGACAAAGGGAAGGCCAAACATTATAGCCATTTGTGCAGCTTTGCTAGGAAGCTTCAGTTTAGATGCACGTACAGTAAATTCAGGGTGAAATAGGAAAGGTACTTGTCTTTCAATCACACCTGGGAACAGGTCATTGGCCAGAGTAGGCACAGCCACTACAAGCATGGGAAGATATAAGATACTGAATCTCCTAAACAAAGGAGGTTGTTCTCCTGGTTCATGCTCTTGCGCTTTTGTGTTTTGGACTCTTGTTGCAGGCAGTAAGTTCTCTTGGCTCCCCTGCATTTCCCCACATGGCCCACACACACGGGACTGATGGACTGCAACTAGCCTAATGCTAAACTGGACCCCGCTTCACCATGGAAGGAAAAGTTTGGACATTGGCTTGCTGACTCCCCAGCTGCACATCTTCCAGGACTGGATTAAGGAAGATGGGACTTTGGAAACCAAGAGATATAAATCCACGCAAATAAAAATTACTCATCCTCCTGTGTGAGTCTCAGAGAATTTTTTTTCTCAAGATATTGTTAAGGATCCGACCCCCAGCACCAAGTGAGGAAAGCAATCCTCCCCTTTCACTGATAACAGCTTCAGTTTTAATAAGAAATAAGAAACTCCTGTGTGAGGTTTTTTAAACCCTCATCTGAGGATAGGTTTTTTATTGATTTTAGAGAGAGGGGGGAAAAGAGAGAGACAGAGGGAAACATTGAAGTGAAAGAGAAATATCGGTTGCCTCCCATATGCACCCTAATCTCACAATCTAGGTTTGTGTGCTGAATGGGAATCAAACCTACAACTTTTTGCTGCACGGAATGATGCTCCAACCAAATAATCCAGCCAGACAGGGCAGAAACTCCTGTTCTTAAAATAGGTTTCTGTTAATCTCAAATGCACATATGCATATCCTATCTAATAAAAGAGTAATATGCAAATTGATCATACCTCCGATCAAGCCACACCTACAAGTCATGCCCACCAGCCAATCAGGAGCAAATAAACCCCAACCAAGATGGCTGTGGCCACTGAGAGCAGGAGGGAGGCTTGGGTTTTCCTGGCAATGGAGGAAGCCAAGCTTTCTGCCTGCCCTTGCCAGCCTAGGCCTCCACTCAATGCTACAAAGTTTCAATTATAGAAGATATATACCAACAGAAATGGCGGCAGCCACGAAGCTGGAGAGAGCAGAGGCTAGGGTTGCCTGGGTGATGGAGAAAGCCAAGCTTCTGCAGCTCTGGCCAGCCTAGGCCTCCACTACAGGCTACAAAGTTTCAATTATAGAAGGTAAATGTCCCAACAGAAATGGCTGTTGGCACAGAGCAAGCAGAAGGCTTGGCTCTGCTCCAGGCTACAAAGTTTCAATTGTAGAACATAAATTAATCCCAGATCCCAGTGCCTCCACTTGGGTCGCTGGAGGGCATGGCCGGCCTGCAAACCACAACAAGCCCCTCACCCAGGCTGCCCCATGCCCTAAGGGAATCCCCACCATGATCCGGGACACCCTTCAGGGCAAACCAGCTGGCCCCCACCCATGCCTCTATCCTATCTAATACAAGAGTAATTTGCAGATTGACTATCACTCCAACACACAAGACAGCTGCCCCCATGTGGTCAAAGATCCTGCCCTTATGTGGACACAAGATGGCCACCACAAGATGGCCAGCAAAAGAGGGCCGTTGGGAGGTTCCAGGCATGCAAGGGAGGACAGTTGTGGGTGATCAGGCCAGCAGGGGAGGACAGTTGGGAGGGACCAGGCCTGCAAGGGAGGACAGTTGGGGGCAATCAAGCCTGCAGAGGAGGGCAGTTAAGGGTGACCAGGCCAGCAGAGGAGGGAGGTTGGGGGAAAACAGGCTGGCAGGGGAGCAGTTAGACATCAATTAGGCTGGCAGGGTAGTGGTTAGGGGGTGATCAGGCTGGCAGGCAGAAGCGGTTAGAGGCCATGAGGGAGGAAGGCAGGTGAGCAGTTTGGAGCCAGCAGTCCTGGATTGTGAGAATGATGTCCGACTGCCCTCGAGGGGTCCCAGATTGGACAGAGTGCAGGCTGGGCTCAGGGACATTCATGCCCCCCATGCACAAATTTCATGCATCGGGCTTCTAGTCCTATATAATAAAAGGCTAATATGAAAATTGACTCTAATGGCGAAATGACCAGAAATGACCAGTCACTATGATGTGCACTGACCATCAGGGGACAGATGCTCAACACAGAAGCTGCCCCCTGGTGGTCATGTGCTCCCACAGGGGAGCTTCACTCAGCCACAAACCAGGCTGACAACAGCAAGCATAGCGTCAGTGGCAGGAGCCTCTCCGGCCTCCTTGGCAGTGCTAAGAATGTCCGATTGCAGCTTAAGCCAGGCAACTGACCTAAGCTGCAGTTGGACATCCCCTGAAGGCTCCCAGGGTGCCAGAGGGATGTCTGACTGCCAGCTTAAGCCCAATACCCTGGGGAGTGGACCTAAGCTGGCAGGTGGACATCCCCCAAGGGGTCTCAGATTGCAAGAGGGCATAGGCTGGACTGAGGGACTGCCTCTCTCCCCCAAGTGCATGAATTTTTATGCACCAGGCCTCTGGTAATAGATACTGCTGAAAGAGAAATAGGGGTTGTAAACATGTAGATGGTATGAAGTACTCCTTTTGTTACAGATAGGAAACAAAGATTTGGAGAAAAATGGGGACTAGCTTCGATTTGCTGTGTCACTGCAAAATCCAGAACACCTTATTCTGTCCTGTTAGTTCTAGAAGAAGAATGCTATAGAATAAAGTATTCCTACCCTTACTAGACTTACCCTTCCTCTTCCCCTTTTTCCAATATGTCTGTACATAAGCCCCACATGCTTCCCCTCACTCCAACCCAATGGTGCATCTCTCATGGGAACCACATTAATTTTTAAAAAGTAAACAAAGTTTCATTAACTCAAAACTGCCATCTCTGCTCTCAATATACCATCCTAACTGTGAATGAATGATAACATCTCTGTAAGCACTAATTTGCATCTGTAGGTGGTAAAATCCAAAATAATATTTTTGTTAAGCTAGGTTTAACAAATCCTTTTATGTCAACAGCATTTTCCCACACTTGATTCAAATCTCCTTTTATTTTGTGGTATTATAAACCCTCACTTTCTCTTCCCTGACTTAGTAATTATGTATGACAATATTTCAAGTTCTTCCCTCTCACACAGTGTGCTTATTATATGTCTGAAACCTTAACCCACAAAATAAATCTAATTAAAAGAAAATGTAGTCCCCCAAGAAATGGGAACATTTTGCTCCACGTTAACAGACTGACTCACCAATCAAGATTTACCTTAATATGATTTAGTCATCTATAAAATTTCACCAACACCAGGAAATTCCATCAAAATCATCACAGAGTAAACTAGCAGATGGATCAATGTGCAAAGTTCAAGGCTTAAGTGAAAATAGAGAACTATTAGATTAAAATAATCGACAGGTCAAGGTTGGCAGTAGGGCAGAAACAGGAGACCTACTCAAGAAAAGATGAGCATTTTTATGACAGGGAGGGGCATGCTTACCTATCTTCTGTTAGCTTCATTAGGGTTGTTCCTTGAGTAGAGAAGACAATAAAGGACATTCTTAGCTGTGGGCTGGAAAGGAAAAGAAATTCTATTAGGACCAATAGAAAGATTGTGGAATGCCATTCTTGTCCAGGCTTCCTACATGCCCTGCCCTTTATATTAAGGCTGCCAAAACTGAGGACCTACAACCCAAGAGGCTTCCATCATTGGTGTAAGCATTTAGCCAGCAGCAGACTTGAAGCTATGGACCAAAGAGAAGATCCATGTTGTCTGCCTGGAGACTGCTTCTGATTCGACAGCGCCACTCATTGAGTGCAGATTATAAGGAAGAAAGCTAAAATTCATCACGGCCTGTGCTCTGTCTGAAGAATGTGTCCTTAAGAGAGGACTGGTCTGCATGGTGTCTACAAAAAGGGGATCTCAACAGACAGAATTTGAAAGTGTCTCCACAGTCATCTGGTGTACCTTATAAGGAAGAGATTATCTCAGGTAGTTGCAGCTAGTTCCCATCAGCCATTAAGATCACATGTGAGCTCCTTTTGCTCTGAAAGTAGAATCACCATTAGCTTTTGATTTCTACTTGGCTTCTCAAGGAGGTTATCTGATAAGGAGATGTGCTGATGGGCCACAAGCATATCTATTCCAGTTGATAGTTATATTTCTCATTAGTAATTAACATATTGGCATGATTTTTATATGGCAATACTTAGAAACTTTGTCAATGTATAACTGACAAATTTCACCTGTTTTGGGAGTCAGAACAATTCTCACCTAAGGACCAAATATGCTTCTGTCTGCAGGATGAATTGTCAGACCGCAGGGCTGTGCTGGATGGCCAACTGGTTCATACGTCACAGCACCAACCTATTTCTTCACAATGCAATAACCTCCCAAACCTGATCTGGCCCCCAAGTATTATAGCTCTCACTTCCTAAATGTTTCTCAGACTTGTCCTTCTTTTTTTTTTTTCATTTCTTAGCTTAAGAACTTGACCTCAGTTATCTGACCACTACAGTTATTGCCTAGGGATGACCTTACCTATCATCATTCCTTGTTCCCCTGCTCCCAGAATTATTTTCCTAAAATATAAATCAGACGTTGTCACTCATTTGCAATAAAACCTCTAATGGCTCCTATTGCTTCCAGGATGAAGTCTGCATTCATTACCTACCATAAGTTTGAAGCGTCATTGGAAACCGTTAGCATGGTATTTAACACTTGGTAGGAGCCCAAGCAATACCTGGTACATTGAATATTGGTTTTGTGAAACAGACATGACACCACACTACCTGTTACTATCTTACCAGGGCTGGCCCAGCAGGATACCATGTCCTAAATAACAATAATAATGATCATACTAATTATGGCCAAACTTAATTGGGCACAAGTGCTTACTATGTGCCCAACACTATTGTTAAGTGATTTACCAGTAGTATCTCATTAAATTTACAACTTTGTGAGATCAGTACTGTTATTATTTTTCACAAAAGAAAATTGAGACCCTGAAAGATAAAGGTCAAACAGTGGGAGAATGGTGGATCTGGGCTTAAAAGCAAACATTCTCATTCTAGAACTTGGGCTCTTAAGCACTACAGGATACTGCTTCCTTTATAGAGAGCTCAGCTCTTGGAAAGAATACAGTGTAGATGTGGGAAACGTAAGTCTCCAAGAGGCTTTTGGCATATGAGTCTGGGCTTAGAGACATAATTTCGGAGTTCTCAGCATACTCAGCATGTGAGTAAAACTGTTCAAAGAAAGTGTCAACAGCAAGGAGGAATGTGAGCCAAATTTAAAACCAACATCAGCATTTACAGGCCTGGCTCTGCTCAGGGAGATGAAAGGAGAACTGGAAGCCAGAGGAGGAGAGAATTTCAAGAAAAGATAAACCTGACTCAAATGGGGCTCCTCTATCCAGCTGAAGAAGCTGCAAAACACTCACGGGCTCTGTCCTTTAGGGAACCATGTAGTTAGTGCCTTGGGCGAGAACAAGGGGCTGGAGGGTGGCTATAGCAGCCAGTTGGCAGTGAGTTAAGGGATGAATAAAAAGCTAAATGAAATAAGCCAGTCAGAGAAAGGCAAATATCACATGATCTCACTTGTATGTGGAATCTAATAAACCAAATAAACTGACAAAATAGGTCCAGAGACATAGAAGCATGCAACTGACTATTTCAAGGAGGGTGGGGAGCAGTTTCACTAAAGAACTTATATGCATATATAAAGAAGGCCTGTGGAGGATGCAGGAGTAGGGTGGAGGGGGTTAATGGGAGAAGAAAAGGGGACAGCTATATACTTTCAATAATAAAGATAAATTTAAAAATTAAGTAAAAATATGGAGACAGAGCGAGTGTTTAAGGATATCTGAGTGAGAAACCAGTAAGATATGTCAGTATTGATAGGAACACATGACCAAGAGATTTGTTGCTTCTCCTGTTTAGACGAGGAGCAGTAGAGATTGGTTTGTGTCTATTAACAGTGGAAATGGAGGCAGGGGGAATATAGAGAAAACATAAAAAAGAAATAAAGACCTGGAGGAGATCGGAAACTGGGATAAAACGGACTATAACGCAAGCTCCGGCCTGAAACAGTGGGGTATTTGAATCTCAGAGATGGTGGGAAGGACATGCATGTATCTTGTGATAATGCTTGGAACTTGAGATAATCAGTTGTTTGCTATTCTCCAGGTTCCTGGTGAAATGAGAAGTGAGGATCCTTGCTCTGAGAGTGATGATTGTGAGGTGTATGTAGCTTGGAGGCTTAAAAAAAATGGTAAAGAGTTAGAATCATTAATAGAATAACATGAGGGGGTTGAAATAAAGACAAATAATAGGACTTGAAATTTCAAGGATCTCATTGAAATGAGAAATGATATACATATTTATACCATTATCAATCACTGTTATTGAATAAACGTCTCCTCTACAGTATCAGCTGCCTAGAATATTTATTACAATGATAAATAAAAACCAGTCATCCCTTTTCAAAACGTATTCACTTACTCAAAATTATTGACTGATCATATGCAATGTATCAGGCACTGTTATGGGCACACGGGCTGCAGCTATCAATGAAATAGTCTCTCCTGCTTGGAGTTTGCATGACAGTAATGTCTTGGTGCCACACGTGGATGGGGCCCAGAGCCAGGGAGGACAGTGGAGATAACCAGAGGACAGTGCCTTGAGGTCTGAGTTAGATTATGTCAATGCTCCTCAGTTTCTTTCTTTCTTTCTTTTTTTAATATATTGATTTTTTACAGAGAGGAAAGGGGAGGGTTAGAAAGTCAGCAACATCATTTAGAGAGAAACATCGATCAGCTGCCTCTTGTACACCCCTACTGGGGATGTGCCCACAACCAAGATACAGGCCCTTTACAGGAATCAAATCCGGGACCTTTCAGTCTGCAGGCAGACACTCTATCAACTGAGTCAAACTGGTTTCAGCTCCTCAGTTCTTTTTCTACAAAATGAGAGGATTGGATTAAGTGGTCTCATAGCTCCCCTAACCCCTCCCCTCTAACTTCCTTTGATTCTAAGATACTGAAGTGTCTGGAATTGCTGAAGGAACTGGCAAAGAGAAGTGTCTAGCACCCACTCTAAATTGGGTGCTGGGCTAGTTGGTTTGCACATGTTTTCTCCCATAATTTTTACATCAAACTAGGGTTCAGCTGACTTAATTACTAGGGTTGCACAATGTGTTTAGATTCAAATCTACATCTGCCTAACTTCCAAGCTTTTCCCAGTAGACTCCTCTGTGCAGGGGGAACAGAAGGCCAGAAGGGCATAGACATCGCAGACACTGTTGAGTGTTTGGAGGCGATTTGTTTTCTATCACTCCACAGTATCAATGGGTAAAAGTGCAGGAGAGGATATTTTGGCTCAATGACAAAAAGACCTTTCTGGAAATTGGAATTATCCAACTGGCAGCAGTTTCTCACCAGAACTATTAAAATTGAGAGTGAATGCCTCTTGGAATAGATAAGTTGGTAGGTTTTTCCTTTCAATTCTAAGCTTTTAGAAGTCTCTTAAATATTTTGCATTTAATGACACCTATGTACCTGCTTCTTTCTTTTCTCTCAACTTCCCCCCATTCACCTCTCTCCTCTCAGCATCTGTTTTTCTCATTCATCAGGGTGGAGCTGCTTCCTGCTGCAGCTTCCAATTTTTGGTATCACAGAGAGGACATCTCCCTCCATACTGGCAGGCTTGTACATGTTGAGATTGTTAACTGAATTTGGAAGGAACATGTTTATAATCACCCTGATCTCAGAGAAGAAATGACTTCTGAGATAAAGAACTTCATGCAAAAAGTATATGGTTACTCCTATTGGCTGGAAGACTTTACAGAGGCCATCAACAGGAGAGGAGCTGCTTTATATTATTTTTTTGAAAAATTTTAAAAGTTATTTTTAGAGAGAGAGGAAAGGAGACAGAGAGAGAGAGAGAGAGAGAGAGAGAGAGAGAGAGAGAAAGAGAAACATTAGTGTGAGAGTGAAACATCAATTGGCTGCTTCCTGCACACCCCCCTACCAAGGATGAAGTTGACTAGGAATGGAACCCACAACATTTTGGTGCATAGGACGGTGCATTTTGGTGCATAGGACGGTGCATTTTGGTGCATAGCTCACTGGGCCACATTGGCCAGGATGAGAAGAGCTACTTTAGAATTTACAATTAGAAACAATTTTACCAAAGACCTTGACAGCTGGCTTCAAGCATATCCATGAAAGCTATTGCAGTTGTTTATCCTAAGGAGGTTGAAATGGCCTCCTTTCCTTTATGAGTGGGTGTCTATACTTATTGTGGGTCCTCCAAGGTCCCTACAATGTTTATAGTGATGATGTTCAAAACTGCATTGTCCTCTCTTGGAAAGCAGTGTTGAGAATGCTCAGAGAATTCTACCTGATAGGACACATAGCTAGTGAGTTTGCCCAGGAATGAGGGAGTTCCCAGAATATGTGACTTTCAGTGCTGAAACTGGTAAAGTTCTGGGCAAACTGGGATGACGTGGTCACGTTACATATACCTATAGTCCCTCCTACAATGAGCCAATGGCTCTAGCTTGATACACTGTGCAAGAACATATTAATTATCCTTCTAGAAGAATATATTCTTCAGCAAGAGAGGGACAAGGTTAAAATGTTGGTCTTTCAACTAAATTGGGGTCCTCTTGAAAACATGAAGCTAATAGTCACTCTGATATGTGGCAAAGATAAAAACAAAGTCTCATCCAAGATCTGAGGGTCTACCTTTGTCAAAAAGCATCCCTGAAGTAGTAATTTGTAGAATAGCAAATACAGACTGATTTTGCTCATGGCAAAGAACTATGCATGTTTTCTCACCTGATGAACTTATGAGCCAACTGTTCCACAAAGTAATAGATCTCATTCCAGTGGTGCATCACACTTCCTGATCTAGGAAAACAAAAGCAGACATTACTTAATTAGGCATTCATTTGCCTTTACCTTTTATCATTTCTCTTCATATTCTATTATTTGATACTGGATCTATCTGTTAACTGAGTTCATTCTCTGAAACTTCTGTAAGTTTGGAAATTATCTGAAATGGTATTTAGAGTTAATGTTAGAGTTCTTAAAATTTTTGTTGAAGAACTCCTTCACTGCACTTCCCACTCTTCCCATTCCCATGCCACACACTCATTCACTAAAACAAACAAACCTGGGGCTCAATCAGACGTATAGGTTAGTTTCAAATCTTTAAGAAACTGTTAATTTTGTATTTAAATTACTCTTTTGATAAGGGAAGGAAAACAACACCAGTTCAGTTGAATGAGACTAGCACAAATTAGATGTCCCAGTAGACACAGAAGTAAACAAATCCCCCTCTTCAAAAAACAGTCCAATTTCATTTATGTTTATATAGAGGAAAATTTTCCAAAGAAAATGTTAACAAAATGAATCCAATAGGAATCCAAAAGAATAGTAATTGATTAATCGGCAAAGTTTATTTCAGGGAGTGTATTGACAGTTTGGCATGTAAGGAAATCTAGTGTAACTAGTCATTCTAATAAATATTTTTTATTAAAAAATACAGCCTTTTATTTATTAAAAAGGAAACCCCTTACTGGAGAAAGAGGGAAATATTTTCTGGGACACATGGAATTATAGAATTTTAAATCTGGAAGGGGCTTCTTTATTTCTCAAGGTTGACTTTTGTTTTACTAATACTATTTATTATGGCTTCAATTTAGCTTATAATTATTTCTGTAGTGCAATGGTTTCATAGTAGATTTTTCTGTTCTAATCCTCTGTTTTCTGAAGCTATGATGTTTCTCTCTCTGTGTCTCTCTTTCTCTCTCTCATTCTCTCTCTCTTTCACTTAAGGATCTATTTCAGCTGAGCTCTGCATTTCTGCCTATCATTCTAATAACTGTTGAAGTTAGAGTTTGTTCCTTTTAGTCTGGCATTTTCTACTGTAAACATTTTCCACTGGTTTCAGATTAATTTAATTTACCTTAATTTTAACTTCTAGAGAGTTATTTATGACCATTTTTCTTTGTTTCAGACTATTTAAGATGAATCTTTGCAAAGTAGATCTTATGCTTTCTTCTTCATGGTACAAAATCCCTAAGAATTCTCATTGAATTTATTCCAGCTCTATGAGGAGAATTTATTTTCCTCTGTCCGTCATCTAGACAGATATGTCTGTCTGATTTGAACACAAACGTAAAGTACGTTACAATTCTACAGTGAAAGACTCCATATCATATGAATATCTCACTTTACTCAAGTTAATCTATAAGTTCAATTCTAGGGAAAAAATTGACATGATGTTTTATGAAACTAGAAAACTGACTTTAAAATGAAATGAAGATTAAAAGACTAAATGTCATTAGGGCAATTGTGAAAATGAAGAGCAAGATTAGGAAGCTTGCACTACCAGATATAATGACCCCATATGTATAATACATGACATAACAGCAGAGCCAATGGGATAGAACAGAGAATCTAGCACTCAACCTGTGTGAGGTCTTGCTATATAGTGAAAGAGGTGATTCATATTGAGTAGAAAGAATAAGCCTTTTAATAAATTATGCTATGACAATGTATTTCTAATTAGAAAAAAACTAATTGGATTACAATTTCATACCAAATGTAACCCTGGATGTATGAAAGCCTAATGGGAATGACAAACCTTTAAATTCACGGAGCAAATGATAGATTTTTAGGTCATCAGGTTAATGAAGGGTTTCTTCATCCAGGTGCAGAAAGTAGGAATTATTTTTTTAGAAAAGGATATTTTGACTCCAGAAGTATCAAAAATCTTGAACTACAAAATATACCATAAGCAAGTTCAAAGACAAAAAAAAGAATGAGGGAAGATTGCTCTCTAACACATATAAAAGGCAAAAGATTCAAGTCTAGGATGTGAACTAGTAAATAATTGTTACAAGTAAACATTTAAAAGGCAAAATAGAAAAAATAGACAAAAGATCAGATCAGGCAATCCCCTGAAGGATGGTAAGTCAGTATTTGAAAAATCATTCAACTCTTCTAGAAAAGTAAATATAGAAATGCATAGAGAATGGGGAAAAGTAGGTTTACAGTTAGTTATAAGTGAAACAGAGTTCATTTTTGTGCTGTTATTTAATTATTGTATTATTTATTTGTATTACAACTGTAAACTTACTTTTCCCTCGATGCTGTATTTAAATACTTGTTTGGGGAAGAGCCAGCAGTTTCATGTGGTAGCAGCCCATAGAGTAGAGGGTGAGTAGTTGGGAGATGGGAAAAGAGGTCAGTGTGGAGAGAGGGATGGGGCCCCTCCTGTCAAAAATAAACCTTTCCAATAAACTTTTTCCATTCCATTCTCCAAGCTTTTATACGTATTCCCTCTGCTTGGGACACTCAATGTCCACACTGGCACATTCCTACTCATTCTTCAAGACACAGCTCAGTCTCTGTCTGTTGCCTTTGACAGCAAAGATGGGGCTTATTGTCCCTGCCTCCTGCGTTCAGAGTACAGTGCATGTCTCCCAGTCATCAACCTCTGATATTAGGTTGCAATCACTACTTTTGTCAAAGTTCTCCTTGTGGGGGTCTTAGGGATATTTACCTCTCCAGCATCTCTCTGTTTGTTGAGTGGATGAACGGAGAGGAGAAACCTCTATTGCTCATGGAAGGTCCTGATCTTTGGCCAGTTAGAAATCACCTCTTCCTCCCTCGTTTGGTTAAATACTCTGGGTTTGGGCTCAGATGACTCCAGCCGATTCCCATGAACTTATGTGAACCCAAGGATCCTTCCCAGCTGGGCCATTGATTCTAGAGCACAGCTCCTTGGCAAATGAGCCTACTTAATCATCAGTGATAGACCTCTGAGCTTCATGCAGCTGGAAGTCTCCTAAGAGCTTAACAGAGCGGCATATACTACCCTTGGGCTTTTAATGTTTTGGAAATCCTCATTCATTAAAATCTCAGCCATAATCCTGGAAAGCATTCAGCTGTATACTTTAAATCTCGAAAACTGGTCCTGGCTGCTCTCCTTCAGCAATGGGGTAGAGATGCTCTGGTTCTGGGGGTCCTGGTGAGAGTCTGGTGGATATGGCCCAATGCTGTGTAAGTGCCTCAGAAGAGGCAACACATGACTGACTATAAGCCATAATCCAATCCAGAATTCTGTCACTCCTTTCCATTGCAATCAAGAGATTTCCTTGGACACTGGTCATCTGGGTCTACTTCTGAAGTGCAGCGTTTGGTCCATTTGACCAGAATAAGTACTGTCTGAAAGTTTGGTTACTGTAAGATGCCTTTTGATTTGAGAAAAATCTCCATAATTCCTCCATCCTGAGTTAGATCAATAGAGAAGTTGTGCATTGAGGGGATTATACTGGGAGGGGAGGAAAAGTGCTGGTGAAATGGGGACTTGAACTAGAATGGAGAGATTTTCTTGACTCTCAGCTTAAGGTGCAAGTGTTTGGAGTCAATCTTTTCTTGGTTTACTACTTCTTTGTTTCAAGGGCTAGCTCTATTTCACAGCCACAAATCAACTTGCATTCCTTTATTTATTAAAAAGGATCACCCCCTAATCATTCACTTTCTTTCATCTTAAAACATTTCATTTTCATTATTCTTTTGAATTACATGTAAAATTTATACAATTTTGGTATCCATCTGATTCGCTGGTGCTAGATATAGGGAGAATCAATAAATATACCGGGGTGTTGGGAAAAGTTTAATCTTTCTGGTTAATGGCTAGGTGCTGTAGTTTCTCAAGAAGAAAAAGAAATGAGGCCTCAAAGATAAAACTACAGGCGAGAAGGTATCGCCCAACTTGTTTCACCCGTTCTAACTCTGATCATACTTGCTCTATTACTGTTGAGGTTTGTTTCATATTTACGCATGATCATTCTTTATACAATTATGTAAGCCTCGACCAAAATATAACCCCTCTGGGACATGCTTGAGATGTACATAGCTTGTTCCCTCAAGCATTGAGGGTAAATATAATCCCTTATGATGCTGGGAACCAAACTGGCTTTGTGTTCTCCGGGTTACCATGAGATCTCAAGGGGCCTCAGCTACTAAAGAGGCAGAGTATAGGGTTATCTAGATCTGCACCTTGGACTTCTTCTAGTCCTTTTTAACTCATGTTCTGTCTCCCCCAAGATCAAATCACCCCATGGAAAAGGAAAGAGCTCGGAGGGGTACTGCTTATATTTATTTTACCCAAATCCCCAGGAGCAAGAGGCTTGCTTGCCTGCATGGTGCCAGAGTCCTCTCCTCTGCCTTACCACCACCCTAAACTCTAATTACCTTATCCCCCGGGCCTCTGGCACCTGCCACTGGCACCTCAATCAGCCTCCTTCCCTTCTCCCACAGGGATGGATATGCTGGGCCTTAGACTCAGTCTGGACTTTCTGTTAAAACACACATGCATCATCAGCACTCTGCCTTGTAATCTGATTTTCTGATTTGAAATCTGCCCTAGTACCTACTCCAATAATAATCGATCCAGGGTGGTGTGTCCATGTTCAGACCCTTGGCTTCCTCTCAACCCCAAGGACCTAAGTGGACTCCTGGTCACAGCTAGAAGTAGGGTGTTGGTTGGGGAAGTGGCAGAGAATGGATCCAATTCCAGCATCTCTCCACCCTACAATGTGTAAAATATCTCATTCATCTGCCCACCAGTTTAAGAGTTAATGATCTTAAAAGCCCAGCTATGGAATTCTGATGTTCTCTTCAGGTAGTAATGGCTCTCTGAGCCATTGTGAATGAAGCTTCAAGGAAAAAATAAAAACTCTTTCATAACCCAAATATAAGTGATGCTGGGAAATGTTCCATTGGACTCTGTTGTGGATTGTTGTTGTTTTTTATAATTTGTTTTAACACACAATAGCTGAGCAAACTATAGCCACAGAAAGTTGTAATGCTCATTTTAGAAATCACTGGATGTGAAAGGTCCCTGATATTTAACTTAATTAAATCCTACCTCAAATATAATTCAATGGGCCAGCTGGCTAGCAGGATGGTGTAGAGGATTCAGGTCCCTTCTTGGCATTTTGTGTCCATAAATATAAATCTCAACAAAACTTGGAATGCAAGTAACCTCCCAGGAATTCTGCCTGAACATAGTGTACAGAGTTCTGTGCTGGAAGATTCATTCAGTATACCGGGGTCTACTCAAAATCAGAGTCAACACCTTCCCACACCTTCTGTCTTGGCTTTGAGGACTTCTCAGATCACAGGGAGGCAAAGCCATAAGCCCTCAAGAAGGTCACTGCTGGGTGAAGCCCCAGCATTTCTTACGTCTTTTTGTTTTTAGATGCTCTCTCTAGTATTTGGAACATGGTAAGAAGTCAATCGCCCTAGCCAGGAAGCTCAGTTGGTTATAGCATCATCCTGATATGTCAAGATTGCAGGTTTGGTTCCCTGGTCAGGGCACATACAAGAAGCAACCAATGAATGCACAACTAAGTGGAACAACAGATCTCTCTCTCTCTCTCTCTCTCTCTCTCTCTCTCTCTCTCTCTCTCTCTGAAATCAATAAGTAAAATATTAAAAAAATAAGTCAACAAATTTTTGTTTCATTGCATTCACTGTGTGTTCCCAATGAGGGATTTTTGCATTGCCTTCAGATTGCCATTCAATTACTTCCAAGGATCTAATATGCAAAGAGTAGAAGAAAAATAAGATCTCTGAATCTCATTCTGATTTGTTTTCTGAAATACATTCTTTTGTGTTTATGTGAGTTTCCAAACCTCCCTGTGGTTAAGCTCCTTAGGAACACAGGCTCTTTCCATTAGCCACACACACAACCAGAGTCAAAATCAAGTGGGTCTAATTGAATTTAAACTGTTTCCCCTTCTTTTGCACATGGATTAGAATAAAACGAAAGGGAAAAAAGAGAGCTCATAGTTGGAACCATCACCCAGGAATCTTATAAATCTGGAAGAGCAGAATTGCTTTAAGGGAGGAAATTATAAAACTGCCGGTCCCCGCTGTTCCTTAGCCCCACCCCGCTGATGTCCTCAATCACCCTCCCAGGTCCCCAGCTAATCTTGAAGGGAATGGCAGCCTCGGGCACCACTAAGGGAACCAGCAATTAGTTCTGCCATGCAAGACCCTAAGTCCATTCGCCCTCCCTCTCCATTCCCCGGCTTCTTTCTTGGTCTTCCTTCCTTCCTTCTAACCTCACACTGCACGCTAACTGGCTGGAACCCTAAACCCAGCCCAGTCCTTCAGCCCTAACCCTCCTATTACTGTCTGGGGTCATGGCCAAGCCTCCTTCCTGCTCAAAAAGCTTGACCTCAACTCATGCTTCCACTCTGACTTCTTCAGATACCAGTCCAGACCCAAGCCACGAAGCACTGTACTTTGAGTCTGAGACTACTCACCCTGCTCCTGCCAGTGCCACACAGACCCCAGCCCAGGGTGCCCTGCCCTATTTTATTGACTTGTGAGGAATCTACCTTTTAGTCAATCCAACAGATGCTATGGAAACAATGACTATAGAATGCAAACTATTAATGGGAAACCATTTTGGTGGGATGTTGCCAACATTTTGAAAAAAAAAAAGAGAATAGAATAGAAATATCAGGATATAATGCATATAGAAAGTAATATTATGTGAAATTTTTGGCCAGTTATGTGTAAGTAATGTATACATAATGTGTCAAGATGTAAACTGTATTTTTTCAAGATCAAGAGGATATTATAGCAAAATACTGTCTCCTTTCACTTCCACTAATTCCCCTTTTTCAAGACACACACACACACACACCAAGAAAGTCTAAAAATATTTTCTAATATCTATTGGTACTCTCATGCAAATGCTACACAAAATTGTTATTGTTGTTAAAAAAAAAAAACACAGAAAACTGGTTAGCTGCCCAAAGGTATTTCTCATAACTGCAATGTACACCCAGATGTGATAAATGAGACCCACAGGTCACTAGTCAAAGCCACCAATGTGATCTATGGATGACCACCAGCAGACCACGACCAGAGAAGGGAAGTCAGAGGTCCCCTTCACGTGCATGTCCAAGGACACAATAGGCCTCCCCTCAAACACGCATCTGGAAGAGCAAGAGAAGGGGGTAGGAGCAAAACTTAAAATGACAGATTCACTGAGTGTTTAAGTTCTTGCATTGGACGAAGATTTCCAGTTTGGAAGAAAGTTGCTCCCTCCTCACCACACTTGTACCCAGCAGGAAAGTCTTTTGAGGATAACCTAAGCAGCTTTAACTTATTTTCTATAAATTTTAGTACAGTGGGAATAAGTTTTTCTACCTTGAGACATCTGTATTTTTGATTACTGTATTTCTCCATACTGGATTTTAAAAAAATCTGGGTTAAAGTTTATGCAAATTTTAAGAGTCTTGGATAGCTATGACCAAATTCCCCCAGCAATGTGGGACAATGTTCTCTTGAAACCGCCCAGACCAGTGGTTATGAGCACCAAATGGCTGGCCGATGTGAGCTTAAACTCTTATTCTTTCACTTCTAGAGTGACATCTGAACAAGCTGTTTCACTTTTAAAAGTTCAACCTCTTCCATTATGCAATGGAGGTAATAGTACCTATGTAGTACTATTAAATCTAATGTTTATAAGGTGACAAGCATCCTGCTTGGAACACAGTGACCGGTGCAGGACTTGGTAGCTGCTGGAACTCACTTCCCACCCTCATGACTATTAAACCCTCGGGAATAAGATTGGAAAGGCTCATTTTCTTACCCTTCACCCACACTCAGGATTAGCTCCTGCTGAAATATCTATACATTTACTAAGTGAATATAGATTTTAATTATAGTTTTTATGTGGATGCATTTTTTTTATTACTAGAGGCCCAGTGCATGAAATTCATGGATGGGGAGGGGGGGTGTCCCTCAGCCCAGCCTGCACCGTCTCCAATCTGGAATGCCTTGGGGATTTCTGACTGCTGGTTTAGGCCCAATCCCTAAACTGACAGTCAGATATCCCTGTCACAATCCAGACTGCTGGCTCCTAACCACTCGCCTGTCTACCTGCCTGATTGCCCCTCACCACTCCCCTGTCGGCCTGTTGATGACTAACTACTCCCCTGCCAGCATAATCATCCCCAATTGCCCTCTTCCCTACTAGCCTGGTTGCCCCCAGTTGCCTTCCCCTGTGGGGTTGAGGGGACTGGGGGACTCCAGCTGGATGAAGTAGGACTGAGGGGACTGGGTGCCGCCATCTTGTGGCTGTGGGCACCGCAATCTTGTGAAGGCATGGACAGTCAATAGCATATTTCCTGTTTATTGGCTATGGGCACAGCCATCTTGTGATGGTGTAATGGTCAATTAGCATATTCCCTCTTTATTAAGTAGGATAAGCCCACTGATTTTTTTTCATATCTATTGTCCATTTGATTTTCTTTGTTTTAAAAACATTGAGTATCAGTTAAGAGCAGCTACATGATTAGTAGAACCCAGTGCAAAATGAAGACTCAGGACCCTCCTGTACAAAAATTATTAAGAATTTGAAGATGATATATGCAGAGCATTAAACCGAATGCAGGTCCCTGGGCAACCGCTGACCTTGGTCTCAATATTCTCTGTCTATTGGGGTGCAAATGTTTTCTTAATCCAGAAGTCAGAAAACTTTTTTTGTGGAGGGCCAGACAGTAAATAGTGTAGGCTCTGAGGGCTATGTGATTGCCATGGCAACTACTCAACTCTGCTGTTGTAGCACAAAAGTAGCCATTGATAGTAGCTGAATAAAATGGGTGTGGTGGTGCTACAATAAAATTTTATTTACCAAAACAGTCTGCCAGCCATAGTTTGCCATCCTACATCCTAGAGAGTCACTTTCTTTCAGTCCTCCTCATGACAAGATAATATAAAAATCTAATTTTTTTTCTTATAGCTGAAGGTTAGTGTACTTTGGTTATTCATTTCCTGTTATTTATTGCTGAGAGTGTAGACTGAAAAAATTGTGCCTTGGGATATATAGGGAGGCATTCTTTGTGACCTAATAAATATTTCATGGGCATTTGAAAGGAAAGTTTATTCTCTGTGGGGTATAGGATTCAAAATATATTTATTAAACCAACCTCATTCATTATTATTCATATCCTCTGTATCCTTTGAACATTTAAGTATTTGGAGAGATTTTTTTTTCAGATTCTGCTGAGGAAATAACTTGGTTTCATCTTCAGCATTCAAAGTGGATGTGAGTTGCTGTAATATGTTTCCTAAATACTGAAACGCTCTTGGATTCCTGGGATACATTTTAGCTGGCCTTGATGTATTATTTCTTAGTAAACTATTAGCTTTGTTTTGATTATATTTGATTCAGATTTAGGTTTTTATACCAATTTGGTCAAAAGTTTTGCATCTGAATGTGTTATCTTTGGTAGATACTGATATCAGACATATGCTAGCTTCCTAAAACAAATTGGGAAACTTCGATTCTTTCTGTTTTCTGGAAGAGTTTAACTAAGACTGAAATTTTCTTTTCCTTGAAGATGTGCTACAACTTTCCATGAAACCACCTGGTCTAAAACCAACGGACATACTCACGGGAACAAACTAGTCCTTCTTCATGTGTCTGGATTGAATTGGGGGAGGGCAAAATCAGAAAGATGCCTGGTCTTCATGGACTCACCCTTTTGTGGTAAAACTGCCTCTTCAACGGCCCAGTGCAGCTGCCTCTGCATGATGCTGAGGCACATGGCAGCAGGCACAAGGAGATGGTTCTTCCTCCCACTCAGAACTGCAAACTTACTTCCAGATTTGGGATTATTCTTGGGACTCTTCTAGTATCTTCCTCTACATGTTTTTTTTCACAACTTGGAAGCAGAGTTGAAAGTAGACCTTGGCTGACCTCCTTCAATTCAATCCATCTGCGTTGTTTCTGGTGAAATTGCTCACTACTGTGTTACAGGTCAGTGTCCTGTCCTTCGTCTTTAGACCTGAATCAGGATTCCCCCAGATGCCTCCTTAAAACTTTCTGTTTTGGGGGAGGGGAGCAGTTTTAGATGACAGCGAGGGAAGCAGGAAAGGCAAAGCTAACTGTCTATGTTCAACTTTTAGTTTTTTTTTCAGAAATTCTTATTTCTTATCTCCCAGAGAGCCCTATAACTCATTCAATTTCAGTTTCTGCATTTATGAATCCCTGAAGACACAGCACTTCCAAAAGTCAGCAATGCCTTAATTTTGCCAAAGCATATGGCCCCTCTCTGTTCTTTCCTGCTGGATCTATTTATAGTAGGTTCAAATAACATAATATTTAATGATTCAGCAAACTGATTTTTGAATGCCTGGAAGGTTCTTTAGAATCTATAAAAATTAAAAACTATAACTCAATATTTATTGAGTACCTACTAAGCATCAGGCATTGTGCTGAACATTTTATATTCATTTCCATTTAATAATATTTGCTAGCATTTGATGAGTGCATAGGACTCTGTTCTGAACACAACAACCCTATATTATAATTCGATTGGCTCCCCTTTTATAGATGAGCAAACCGAGTTTACAAAGAGACAAAGTAACTTGTTCAAGGACGCACAACTAGTAAGTGGTAGGGGTGGGACTTGAACTCTGGTGGTCTGGCCCTACTGTCCATGTTCTTAGTTGGAACACTAAACTCATAGTCTCCTTTCTGCTGTGTAAGCCTGGGCTCTTAACACCTATGCAACACTGCCTCCCCATGGAAGGTAATGAAATGTATATAATTCATAGTGATGGGTGCTAAGATAGGGATTGCTGAGTTGATTGCTTATTTTAATAGAATAAGGTTTGCAAGGACGTCACCTGTTTGGCCTTCAATCCTCACACTTTTTGTTCATTTGATAGTCTTTTATGGCAGTTAATAATCAAGATGACCATGCAATTTAAAATCTAAACTGAAATACTTTCAAGAATAAAATAGGAAGCAACTAATAGCTATACTGGGACAAAAAGCATTGACCAGGAATGTCCTGACTCTTACATTTGTCTATTTATGGCTAGATTATGGCTGTCCAATGGTATTTTGTAATCCCTTGGCCATACATTATTACTGTGAGTGGCGTACAGTTACAGTTAGAATGCTTCACTTTTATTGGTTATATAATTTCCTTAAATCTGATATCTGTATTATCTTTTATGTATGGAATGATAGCAGGAAGACTCTGATTCTGATCACAATCCTTTTGCCACCAAAATAATGGGAAAGCCCTGTGCCAGGTGGTTCCTACAGCTACTTATAATTGAAACTGCATATGGTTGAGCATCTGAGTTTGAGGAAAAAATGCTAAGGCCACTATTTATGACCCAAGGACAACAACATCAGAAGTTATTCCTATCCATTTCTTGATAATGGACAATCTGCTGCTTATCAGGAGATATGGAGTATGAAAAGAGAATGAATTTGAATGATGTGATGTAGAGAGGTGATAATTCCGTGTGTGTGTGTGTGTCTGTGTGTGTGTGTGTGTGTGTGTGTGTGTGTGTGTGTGTGTGTGAAACCTCATCCAAGGATATTTTTCACATTGATTTTTAGAGAGTGGAAAGGAGGAAGGGGGGAGGGAAGAGAGGAAGAGAGAACTATCGATGTGAGAGAGACACATTAATTGCTTGTTTCCCACCCGCACCAGGGCTGGGGATAAAAATTGCAACCCAGGTATGTGCCCTTGACTGGGAATCAGACCCATGACCCTTCAGTGCGCGAGTCAATGCTCTAACGACTTAGCAACATCAGCCAGGGCAAGAGGTGATTATTTTTGATTTTTATTACCTCAGGGAGCCCACAACTAGTGATGGGAGAGCACCAAGAATTAGTAATCATCTGAAAGGATAAGAGGACATCAGTTATGTGAAGACAGATGGAGTCGTGTAGGGTGTTATAGCTAAAGGCAAGAGAGGGCATGGGTTAGTTCATAGCGTGGCTTTATTGGAAACCACAGAGTGTGGAAAGAGATAAAGCTAGGGAATACAGTGGCTTGTGCAATAAGGTTCTTTGCTAAGAAATAACCTCAGAGGCAATAAAAGAACCATTGTCAAATACATTGTAAAGTTAAAGATGTGAATGTTCTTCCAAAAACTTGGAAGGCTTTCCTCATCAATAGTAAACTCTTGTAGTTGAAAACAAAATTAAAGAGCTTTGGAAGTGTTTCAAGATTAAAGGGTTGGGGAAAATAATGTAAATATTAAATTTGTGTTCTAAAAAGGTCAATTTTGGTACGGGCGGGGTGGCTTAGAAAAGACATAAAGAGACCAATTTAGAGAACATTTCAGTGAACTGGATGAGAAATGGCCTGAGCTAAGAACTAGGGCAAGGACAAGTCAGAGATTGGGGTAGACACAGGAGAAATATGGGAGCAGATAGGATCAGGCAGTATGAGAAAGAAGATTACTCCAGATCTTCCACTTAAGTGGCTGGATTAATGGTGACATCATTCACTGGTTTAGCATATTCCTATTCCAAGGTCTACAATTTCTACCAGCCTAATCACCACTAAAGCTCCTCCCTCCTCCTGCTCAGGTGTAGTCCTAGGATGCTTGGAATCGGCATCATTGGCTTGCCTTGCTCTACTCTGCAGCCTCTCAGTTAGGGGTTCCCAATTGGGTTGGTACCATCTCATGGGAGGGTATGTAAAAACAAATGTATAGGCATTATTTATTGGTTATCTCATTGACTAAGAAGGCTAAGAACAAAGTAGATATCAGAAAGATTAAGCATCCTGCAGTAAAATATTGTCCCACCAAAAATGCCGACAGCACTCCCATTCAGAAATAATGTAGTTGAAGCCCAGATTCTCAAACTCTGTCTGAATCAGCCTCTGCAATATTCAGGCATCCTCTCAGCTCAGCTGCTGCAGTTCCAGGGGCTGCTCTCCCTTCCCAGCCTTTCAAATTCCCTCATATGCCACAGACTATGGGCAACGGAATTCTGAGCTTTCCAATATATTTCTGTAACATTCAAGTAGCAGAGAAGCATGTCTGATATCCATTTCTACCTCTCATTTCATCTAATTAAACTTTTGCCCACTGCATTGAATGTTTCATCTAAAGTATGGGAGGAATGAGGAAGTGAGGAAAAGAACAGGAGCCCTCACTGCCTCCTGAGGGGATTTGAACTGTCATGTCTAATAGTAATTCCACCTTGATAATGATATCTAAGACTTACAGCTCAAATGGACTCTTTTCTAGAAGACTTTTATCTCTTGACCCTCTCATGACTATTCCCTTCTTGCTCACTCAGGCCAAAGCAGTGAATAACTACATGCCTGCAGTACAGGCTTTTGATGCCTACCCATGTCTGGCTTTCCTCTCCATTTAAATACATGGAAGGATGACATTATTTCCATCTCCTTTCCATGTGACTAGTTCTGACCAATGGGCTGTGAGTGGAAGGAGGCATGTCACTTCTGGCTGGAGCATTTCATTGCCTGCCAGAGACCCTCTGGCATTTTCTTCTTCCAACCTAGGGAAACAGGCATTGAGAAGGAGTCTCCACCAGCTTGACTGCCTGAACAACTAATGAGCAGTTCCCTGCTGACCCTCATCACATGTAGCTAGGCAAAGTTGATAACTTGGTTGTTTTGTGTCATTGAGATTTTGGGGATTGTTTGTTACCACAGCATAACCTTACCTACCCTGATTGACTCAATGTTCTTTTGCAAGTTAAGATTCTTTTAATCTTTGTGCATAGATCACGAGTCAGACTTGGGTTTGGGGTTGAGTTTCATCATTTAGAGTGACCTTGGGTAACTTTTCTAAAACTCAGTGTCTTAATGATGACTGTACTGACCTTATGTGGTTGCAAAGAGGAAATGGGATCATACAGGCAAAGTACTTACCACAGTGCCTGGAAGCTAACAAGGGCTCAATAAATGTTACTTATTATTTCTTCTTGGTGTTAATCTAAACTTTTCTCTGCCAGCCCCCAACCCAAATCCTTTAGCTTTGGCTGCTTGGAGTCCTTCTAATGTCCTTCTGCTTAAAAGTAAGAAGTCTGGGACTGCTTCCTGCCTTTTTTTTTTTTTTAACAACCCTTGCAGCTCCCAGAACAGGACATTGCTTGCAATAGGAATAGTGTTATCCATGCCTTTAATAGATTGCATATTTGTTATTGGAATTGAGAAGATATTTATGTCAAATGAGTGAAAGAATATGCTCAACCAAATTGAAAAAAAAATCTAATGACTTTTTTTCATTATGATCCTGGCATGTCTGAGAAACATATCAGAAATATTCAAATATTCACTTAGTCTTTTGTTGGCCAATAATGGCTGGGAGACATGAAATCTAGTCACTTGGTCACACATAAAAAAGACAAACATTCTAAATTAGCATAAAGCAAATTTGCATTTATGTGATAGCCAAGTCTCACTAAGGGATGCCAGAGTTTGTTCCTGGACCACTGGGAGTCCTTTAGCATTTGGAGATAATTACAGGTTATCTTAGGATGGGTGCCTTCCTCCAACACTCCTGGATTCTATTCTTAGCTTGACACTGAGTATAAACAGGTCTCCACAGCTAAGGAAACAAGCTAATTACTTGACTGACCAGACAGAAACACAAAACAAAACAAAACGACTTTGCCTTATTTATTTTTGACCCATTTTCCAAACCTTCCAACCTGTAGGCAGTTCTAACAACTATTACCTGGTCTGATGAGTCCTCTCCAAACCAGCGCGTGCACACACACACACACACACACACACACACACACACACAGATTCCTAGCCCCTGAACAAGTTTTTTTTTTCTTACAATCATTACTGTAGCATTTTAAAGGTGCCTTTTAATGAACTGTTTCTCTTATTCAGAGCCAAGGTGACATTTTCACTACTCAAAGTTCTCTTCCAAAGCATACCTGAAAACAAGCATCATTGGTATGTTTTTATACATCAACAGAGTTGAATTTCCCTTAGGTTCAATAAGTGAATAATTTCCAACAGGTTCAATCTGAACAAATTACTAATTCATTTGACCTTTAAGTCCATCATAATAATCCAATCCATCCCTCCAAATCTTCGAAGTATCTTTGTGAGTGGGGGTGGGGGGATGAAGGGCAGGGGATTCAAGTCCTAAAGCTTTCAATCAAAGACAACTGACTTAAGAGCAGAGTGGTAGTTCTTCAATTAAGTATATTAATTCCTTATACACCATCATTTCCTGAAACTCTGATGCAGGGATTTTTAATTCCAGGAATTTACCCAGTACCTCTCGTTGTATTGACATGTGCTTCCCATTATGACCCAATAGCACAGTGATGAGTGGAAAGAGCTGGACTGGGAGTTGGGAGCAGACATCGTCTCAGCTGCCATGATCTAATCCTAGATCCTTGGATAGGTCACTTTACCCAGTGAATTGACAAAGGTTGACAGCTTTCTCATCTGTAAGTTAAGAACGGTAGTGCTTGTCCTAGCTACCAAACAATATTGTCTTTGGCACATCGGTGAGATGGCATAAGTACTGGGAAACTTTAGTTCTGTCTCGAAAGATTTATTTTGTAAGTTACTAGTTGAGAATCCAGAAGGTATTTTCCCAGAAAAACAATAGTATACCTGGTAGTGAGATTGCCAGCCTAATGTTATAAAAATCTGTTTTAATGACCATGGTCCTGAAGTATAACACATGGTAATGATCGCTCATTACCACCAGGGGATCATTCAGTGGTGGGTCCTGGGCTTGGAACTCTGAGTGGCAAGACAAGGTCCTCTTGTGCGGGGTTAAGGGAGAGAGAAAATTGGTGCTGGACAAAAAGGAAGTGGCAGAGGGAGGGGTACAGAGGGTCTAATGAGGAAGGAGCACCTGGTAAGCCTGTGGGGGGGCTTTACAAATGTAGGGATTTATTAGGTGACAGGCTGTGGCTTTAGCAAGTCCTATAAATAAATCTATTCAGTGCTCACTGTCACCCTCTAGCTCACTGTGTCCTCCATTTCTTCTACTCTCCACACCACCATTCTAGTTTTGAAGTTTTTAGGGCACACATGAATATAGCCAGCACTTTCCTGAGACCCACAATAAAGACTCCCTCTTTTTCCATTTAAACGATGAATAGCTCTCTATAAAACAGACCAATATGTGATACATAAATACACAGTGCAGTAGGAGAAGAGCCCTGTGATAGGGAGGAGAGGTACAGTCATGCCTGTGTATTGGTCAACCGAGTGCATTAATCTTAGCGGACCCCCTGGAAGACTTAAAGGAAGCTCCTTGACTGTTTTCCTCTGGATAAAGGCTTTTCAACTCTGACTTTTCAAAACTCTGATTGAATTTCCAGCAATCTACTTTTCCTGACTGTAACCAGAAAAGCATGTTTAAATGAACATGAAATTCCATCGGTATAAAGCCTTGTGAAGCTCAGTCCACCAACCCCATCGCCAAAGCCGCTAATAATGCCCTATTGTGTTACTGTGGTAGCCTAGGTTATCATTATAAAGTCTTTTGCTTCTGGTTGAGAAAAAATGACGTTCCATTAAATGTATAATCTGGGTTCCTTCCAGGCCAGAGATGCATCCTGCTTAAAGTTGAAATGAGCTGAGATTCAATGTTGTAAAGAAGAAGAGAACCGTCCACTGGGAAAAAGGGACTTGAGGGGTGTGGAGAAGAAGGGTGAATTCAGGGCCCTGTGACCCACTGTTTTCAGCCTGAAGACAATGCCTTGCTGGACATAGGACCTTAGAAGCCTAAGGGAAAAACAAGTTAGCATTTTTCCTCTTTCTGCTCTGCTGTGATTGGGTGCTGAATTGAGGAAGGCTTATCTGTGAAGAGAAGACCTTGTCTTTAGGGCTCACCCAGGGGCCTGTTAGCTATCACTACCTTTTGGCCTGTCTCTGGCTCTGAGCTCTACTTCACCTGGGTCCAGATGGCAAGCTAGATCTGGGCTGGGAATCAAGAGCAGACATCGTCCCAGTTCTGTCCTGATTTAATCCTAGGTTCATGGGTAGGTCACTTCATCCAGGGAATTGAAAAAACTTGAACAGTTTTCTCATCTGTAAGTTATGGACAGCAGCACTTGCCCTAGCTACGAAAAAAGTAGCTGTCCTAGCAAGCCTTTCCTTCAGCACTACCATATCCCTCACTTCAGGCAATAGAACAACTGAAGAAAGTCAGAGGGGTCGAGGCAAATGTAAAGTAGGTACCTGTAAAGGTTTTCCCACAATTTGTTTCCAAAAGCATTTTGGGGTCCATAATGTCCATAATTGTGCATTTAGAAATTTATTCCAGGATTTTATGTGCAATAAGCAGCATCCTCTACAATGGTGAGAGGCTCAGAGCTCAGCACACTAGTTAGATCCTCCTCACACTTAAAATGACTTTTTAAAAACTCAAAGTAATAACTTATTTTTGTTGAATATAAAAGTAACATGTTCATTGCTACTTTTGAAAATTCAGAAAAGCATAAGAACAGAATTCAAAACTATTCTAGAGAAAAATGCTATTTACATATTGGGTAAATATAGGCATTTGTTAAGCTTTTTTTTTCAAAGGTAGAATCATCATATATATATAATGTTTGGTAATTGCATTTTAACCCAATAGTTTATTATGAGTATTAAATATTTTTCCTAAAACATCTCACAAATATGCATAGTAGGCATTTATCACACTTTAATTAATAATCTCCTGTTGTTGAATATTTAATTAATTTTCAGCTTTATTTACAAAGAGTACTGCCATGAACACACACAAAAGCACTTCTATGTGACTCTTGGATTTTTTTCTTTTGGACATGGAATTGCGAGATGGAAAAGCAAAAACCTATTTTTAAAAAGCATCTGATACATGTTGCTAAATTATCTTCTTGTCTTCACTATCCAATATGGTAACCATATGTGGACTATTTAAAGTTAAATTAATTAAACTTAAATAAAATTAGAAGTTCGCTTTCTCAATCACACTAATTACATTTCAAGTGTTCAACAGCCATTTATGGTTAGTAGCTACCATATTGGACAGAAAGTTCCATTGTACAGCACAAATCTAGAAAGACCGTACAAATTTTATTTTCCTTAGTAATATGGCAGTGTCTACCCTTACAAGTTGGCCAACACTAATTATTGTTATTCTTTTTAAAAAAATTTGCCTCCCTGACTGGTTTGGCTCAGTGGATAGAGCTTCCACCTGCAGACTCAAGGGTCCCAGGTTGGATTCCGGTCAAGGGCATGTACCTTGGTTGTGGGCACATCCTCAGTGGAGGGATGTGCCAATGCTTCTCTTTCATCAATGTTTCTAGCTCTCTATCTTGCTCCCTTTCTCTCTGTAAAAAAAAAACCAATGATATATATATTTAAATTTGCTAACTCAATACAAATTATATGTTGATTTCCCCTTTCTTTGCTTACTAATAAAGTTGAACTTTGAAATTTATTTGCCTTTGATACATATTTTTAAGAATTACTTATATAGTAATTCTATTTTTATTGGGATGATCTTTTAAAAACTGCTTTTTATATATATTTAAAGAGTAAATTGCATTGCAAAAGTTTTTGCAACTGGTTATTATCTTTTATTTATGGCATTTTTTCACTTATAGAAACTTAAAATTTTAATATATTTAAACTTTTTTATAGTTTTCTCTGTTATTTCTGCCCTGTTTTAAAAACTCTAAAACTAAGATTATGGTAATATTCATCTAAATTTATTCTAGTTCTTTCATCATTTCATTTTAAACATTTAAATTTTCAGTCCTGGAATTCATCTTGGCATGTGGTATAAAGTATAAATAAATATAACCTTTTCTTTTCCCATGTCATCAACCATTGCTCAAGAATCATTTATTTTAAAACAATAAATTAATTCGCACTGCTTGAACTTCCTCTAAATGCTTACATATCCTTGGAGCTATGTCTTGGTTTTCTACTCTGTCCACCTATTTTTTTTCCGCTTTTACCATTCTTGTTTTGTTAACTTGTTTTATAATACATTTCAATATTCAGAGGTATAAGCATTCCTTCACTATTCTTTTTCTCAAAAATGTTTTAGCTCTTTTGCCCTCCCCCCCCACCCCAAGATAAACCTAGACTTATTGTGTTAAAGTCCTCTCACCACCAAAATAAACTCATTCAGAACTTTGATTGAAAACTTGAATTCAATTTATAAATTGATTTGGGGAGAATCTTTACCTCTATAGTATGGACTGGAGTACAGTATCTCTACAGTACCATTTAGGGACATGGTGCTTCTGTCCATTTTTTAAAGTTTCTCTGTATGTCCTTTTCAACTGGCTTAAAAAAAAATAACCACACAAACTTTTTTTTTTTTTAAAGCTCAATGATGGATCTCTGACTGACTTCAGACAGTCTCTGAACCTGTGAGCTGGTGCTCCCAGCCACAAGAAGTAACAAAAGAAATTCCATTTCTTAGCATTGGAGTATATTTTCAGTATCCACCTTCTCATAAATCTGCAAGAAAGATCTCACTTTTCATCCAAAGAATCTGGAGTTCAAAACAGCCTTTACGGAAAAATCAAACTCTAGGGGCAACTGCAAAGCACATTTGGTTTCTAGCTGGCCAGCTTATTCTGCAGGACTCTTTTTTCCAATTCCCAAATACTTTCCAGTCTGTGAAATTCATCTCCCCACCACTGTAACATCGACGCGCCTCTCCTGGCGCTCAGGAGCTCACAGTCTCTCAGGAGCACGGATCATCTCTGAGGGCCTTTTTATTGTTGAAGTTGTTTATTAGTAGGTAGCACGGAGATTCCTTGAATTGCCTGCTGCTTGGCAAATCTAAGGGGATTTGGAAAGTGTTCAATCGATCAGAGTTCAGCTCTCTCTTGAGCACAATCCAGATGCCTAGCCAGTATCCATTCTCATAAGGAAACCAGGGCTCCTGCACCTCCCTGGTAGCCCACCAGTCAAATCTCCAAGAACTTCAATTCGCCTGCATCAGTGGTTCTCAAGTCCCGGACTGTTTATTACCCGCAAGGGACTTTTGGCAACGTCTGGAGACATTTTTGGTTGTCTCCACTTTGGGACTGGGTGCGGGGGGAGAGTGGGAAAGAGGGAGGAGGGAGGAAGGAGGAAGGGTGGTCCTGGCATCCTCACTTGGCAGTAGTGGGTACAGACCGGGGACGCTGATAAACACCCTACAATGCACAAGACCGCCCCACAACAAAGACTTTCCCAGCCTGAAGCTCCATAGGGGGGAGTCTGAGGAATCTACCTATATTTCTACTAAACCAACTGCCCAGTCAGCATGCATTATGTTTTTAGGAACAAAGGTAATGCCGTAAGCAGGGCAGCGGTTTTTGAAAGGAGCCGGTAAACTCTGAACAGCCCACGCTTTATTTCAGAGGTGCCCCAAAAGTTCTGCCTCTCCCAAGCAAGCTTTTCTCACTGAGGTTTCTGCGGCAAATGAGAAGGATGGACAGACACGTAGTAGGTCAAGGGCATCCTCACACTCCCTTGCACACTGCTCGGTCACAGAAAGCGAGGCAGAAAAGAAGGCCGTCTCCCGAACAAGGAGGGACACCTCCCCAGCGGGCGCCGGCAGCAGAGGATGGGAGGCGCGCTCCCTTGACAAAGGCGCAGCGCTGGGTCCCTCTTGGTCCCCGGGCGGGCGCGCCTGTCCCGAAGCCACCCTGCCAACAAGCCCAGACCGGGGAGGAAGCATCATCAGCTCAGCCCCGTGTGGAACAACTTAGGGCACTTACTTGTCCAAAATGAAGTACAGGTCAAATCCCCCGTAGCAGGCTGGACCCCCTTCCTCCCTGCGTCCCCCGTGCCCGGCGCAGATGAGCACAAAAGCGGCTAAAGAGAGCCACTTGAAGCCAATGCCGAGGGCTTTCGGCTCCACGGTGGCCATGACCTGCAGCCCAGGGAGAGGGTAGAGTCCTCTCCTTCCCACGCTCCTCGAACTCGCCAGGACCCTCAGGGACGCGCCATCCGAGGGGCCCTCCTCTCGGGCCCTTTATTCCCCCACGCTCTCCTGAAACTCCCCGGAAGCAATTGTCTGGAGGAGTTCAAGGTTTTCCTTCTGGTTTCCGCTTCGATTCTGTTTCTAGGTTTCAGGTTTCAAGAATCCCAATACTGTACTCCGCTTTTTTTTAAAGGGGCTGCTCTGACTCCGGCCCGCCGGGCGCTCCCGAGGCTTGCGCTGAGGTTTTGCAATGGAAGCAGTTCCGTCCAGACGGTTCTTTGTCCCAGATCTTAAATATTATGGGGTGGGTTTTCAAATTGTTCTTGGGTGGGGGAGTGCTTTGCCTTTACTCCCTCCTCTCTACCCCGTTTCTTATTTTGATGGGGGAAGAAAGTCCAAAGGGTGCCACCTTGTGGCCCAAGATGATGAAAGTGCTCCTTGGCGTTCGTGAGAGCAGGTTTTCTTTTTCTCACGCACCTTCCCTTTCCTTTCCCGTCCCTTCCCTCATTGCTTCGTCCCAATTTTAAATCCTTTCTTATTCTCTAGCCTTTCTCCCCATCTCCCACTCCCTTCCTTTCATCTCCTTTGCTGTGTCTTCTGATAATCACTGTAAACACTGGATGAGAATTTAATTCCTCCAACCCCAGACTGCGGCCTTTGCAAACAAGTCACTGTGCAAATTAAGCAGAGAAGAAGGGGGCCTTTGTGATCTGAATCACCCAAGTGACTTTACTGTACTCTTAGCAGGGCAGATCATAAAAGAGACTGTTGGGGTCCAGTCATGTGGCTGAGAACAGCATGAACAGTCCCACAAAGAAGCCTGCTCCCTCCTGGCATAGAAAGACTGAGCATTCTACATGATCTCCATCTCTAGATTTTAGAGATGCTGTGATAATCCTTTCAGCCTATGAACTTTCACCTTTTCTTTCACCCTATCTTTGATGTGGGACAGAGGAAATAAACAGCTTACAAGGGTATGAACCTTTCAACCAGCTTGGGACTGGCAGGGATGTCTTATGTAGCCCTTCTAAAGTGAGAGATCTTTAGATCTAAGCTCCAGTTCCAGGTGGGAACTCAGTTTTGGCTTCATACGTCTTCCAGTCTGGGAGTCCTCAATGCATACTCCTTTTTCAGGAGGATCTCTCCAGTCGCACATCATCCCCTCACTCATAACCCTCTAAGACCCTCACTCCCTGATGTGACCACTCATGGTGGTTTCCCCCACCTTATGTGTCATGGAATCCTACTGTCTTAGAATAATCCATTAAACAATAATTTTGTTGTCACAAGTTTTGAAGATTGTAATGCCTTGCACTAGCCTTCCTCCAAAATGTTTCTTATTGCCTAGTATTCACTCACCATCGCCACCCAAACCGGAATAAGACTGATCTGGATGTAATTTATAATAATATAGGGCAGAAATGAAGGTGTGTAAGTTCTGAGGTTAGGTCATTGTAGTTTCCTTCTTGCTCTCTTGTATCACTTGCTCAGGAGGAGAGGGGTCCACTGCCATGCCAGGAGGTCATCCAAGCAGTCCTATGGAAAAGTCCATGTAGCAAGAAATGAGATTCCCCTCTGACAGTCAGAAACCTCAGTGAGAAAGTGGATTCTCCAGCCCCAGTCAAGCTTTCAGATGACTGCAGCCCTGGCCAACATCTTGAATACAACCTCACAAGAAACCCCAAACCAGACCATTCCCAGCTTCCTGATCCTCAGAAATTATGCGATAATGAGTGTTTACGTCACTGAAAAGACACCATTATTAAAGAGAGGTAGGAGCACAGCTCTCCAAGGGGAAAGGAAATTTAATATAAAACAAAGTAGTGGGTAATGGGAGAGAATGGTAGAGGCTCCCCTGGGACAAAGATGATGCTTTATCAGGCA
Source organism: Antrozous pallidus (assembly GCA_027563665.1). Taxonomy (NCBI): domain Eukaryota; kingdom Metazoa; phylum Chordata; class Mammalia; order Chiroptera; family Vespertilionidae; genus Antrozous; species Antrozous pallidus. The sequence continues at coordinate 30,043,672 of CM050523.1, forward strand.
GAGGGATAGTTAGAGGGATTTAGACACTTGAATGTCCACCTCCCTCCAATATTCTAGAAAGAGGCCTAATAATATATGCTAATCATTTCATATATCTTAAATCTACTCTACCTTCCTTTCCCTTTAGTTCAGAGAAATACATTCCAGGCACTTCTTCTAATTGTGTCAACCTCACTCACTATGGGGAGGTATCATCCAAATATGTCCATGAAGTGAATTTAGACATGGAGCTATGGCTATAAAAGGTTGAAGCAAAACAAAGATATTTAGAGTTTATAACAGGTAAATGAAGCCCCTGGTATGATCTCAATGTGGTGGCTCAGCGGGTCTGCAAGAAGAGATATTATCAGATTCTTTGAATTGGAAACATTTTTCTTCTGTTGGTGGAATATAGCAGCTATATTCTAGAAGCCTGGTGCACAAATTTGTGCATCGGTGGGGTCCCTTGGCCTGGCCAGCCATCAGGGTTCATCTTAGGGCTGCCAGCTGTGGGGGAGGGACCATGGGAAGTTGGCCGGTTGTGGGAGGTTGGCTGTAAGAGTGCACTGACCACCAGGGATAAGCTCCTGCATTGAGCATCTGTCCAATGGTGGTCAGTATGTCACCATAACGACTGGCTGTTCAGTCGACTGGTCATAGCAGTCACTTAGGCTTTTCTATATAGTATATAGATTAGTGCATGTAGGGAAAAGGGAGAGAGGTGGATGTCACTTAAGGTTGGAGGCAGGCTGGGGAAGAGTCTTCAATGGATTCCTGCTTGCATTTCCAGGATTAATTTTACAGCTCAGAGATATCCAAGTATCAAAATCTCCTTATGCAAATCTTACCATCTTCTCAAAGGACCCCTTGATGCTCTGATTGGACTGAGAGTGTCCGGGTTTCTAATCCTTTCCAAGGACCCCAGTGTTTCTGGAGGAGATTAACTGGCCTTCCCAAGGTCCATAGTGATAGATACATGAGTTTTGTAAGAAACTCATCTGTCTCTCAAACTCAAGTCAGCAGAAGAACAATATGTTTATGTTGGGGCTATGGATTAATACTTTTGAGGTTGGAGAAGCACAAAGGCAAATTTAATACGTGTGTGGAACTGTTTGAATGATAACCTGAAAGTCAAGGCAGGGAAGAGATTCTTGGATGCAGAAGTAGTCAACAGTGCCTATTCGTCAACAAGTAGGATGTGAAGAAGATAAGCCCTGAGAACATTCCATTGGTATGACACAAGTGTCATTGTGTTACCAAAGAACCTTGCAGTGGAGCAGTACAAGGGGATGTTAGATTGCATTTGGGTTATTGGGAAGGGGGGCTTTTCTTTCAAGAAGAGAGAGGGGGTAACGTGTAAATGTTTTATATGCTACCAGGAAGGACCCCAAGATATCTAAAGATGCCAGGAATTTCAAGCTATTTGCCTTCCAAAAGAGTTTTTCTTATTAGACTGATCATCTTAAAACTTTTGTTCTGCATCCTAATTACTGTTCTATCTGAATTTGCCAGACTTCCTTTTCTGAGATAAAAATTTGTTAAATATGACCTACCTGTATACCAGCCACCAATGACTCACTCTCCCTTACTTTCCCCAGACTCTCCAACAGATGTGACTGAGCCCCTTTTATAAAACTGTTAAAACAAAGTTTGCTATTGTCAGGACATCTATTCTTCTAAGAGTCTCACTGAGTACTAAAGCACCATTTATCTGGGTTCTTGATAAAAGTTCAAAAAATACTCCAGATAACACAGACTATCCAATAAAACGTGTGTGTGTGTGTGGGGATTTTTAAAAAAAAAGCTTTCCTTTAGTTCACTGGTTAAGGAAATTGCTCTAATGGGCTTTAAAAATATTAAATATATTTTATTTATTTCAGAGAGGAAGGGAGAGGGTGAGAAGAATAGAAACATTAATGATGAGAGAGAATCATTGATTGGCTGCCTCCTGCATGCCCAATACTGGGGATAGAGCCCACAACCCAGGCGTGTGCCCTTGACTAGAATCGAACCTAAGACACTTCAGTCCTCAGTATGATGATCTATCCCCTGAGACAAACCAGCTGGGACAAAAACTTGGGGAAAGTGTTACATAGAAATATTTGTCCACAATATGAACAGATCTGACATTCCCCACCAAGTCTGTGTCAATCAAATGGGTCCAGTGTTTACCAAGTTCTTGGAATTCCCACTGATTCTTGGATCATGGTGGTACCTTCTAAGGCAAGCCATTATTTAATTTTAAAAAGTCTCTTTTTATTGTTTTTAGATTTCCTTCATACTTGTCCTTCATTAGAACCACCATTTTTCACGAAGTCAAGAGAGCATTCCCAGAAACAATTTATCATCTGGAAAAACAGAGTTTCTAAAGAATCTGAATCAGTTCAATAATGGCTTTTAGCCATAGAAAAAGGAGAAGTACTGGTAATAACATTAAGCCCAGAGGCAGACCATGGTCTAGAGAAAGATACCTTAATGGCATCTGAGAGCCCAGGTCATTCATTCACAACTTTAGCCCAGAGCCTGGTTGAACCCAACATCCCATTAATAACCTTATTCAGAGCCCAGCCCAGACTGGCTATAAAATAAATGTAGTCCAACACATTCTTTAATTCAATAGAACATTTAAAATTTCACCCCAAAGCCTTATTAACCCAAATGCAGAGATAAAACTCACTTAACACAGCCACAACCCAACTCTGATTAATCTGGAAAAAAATGAGCCAATTTTACAGATAAGTCAATGTCAGCCCAAAGACAAATTCTGTTTCATCTGGTTCGAAACCCAGTTCAGCTAAATCCACAAACCATCTCAGTCTATCCTAAACCAAATTCAACACAATATGAAGTTTAACCACCAATTTCCTTATGGCCCAATCCAGCTAAAATCTAGCCAAAGCTCAAAGCCTAGCACAGCAAGTCTTATGAAGAGCTCATTCCTACAGAGACTCAGACAAGAGAACAATATGTAACTCATACCAGCATGTCCTAAAAAAATACATTCCAGATCCTCTGAAGAAAAAACCTTGATAACAAAATGTTCATTTCATCTAAAACAGAGACCAGGCCAATTCTAATCCAGAGCACAGACAAGGAATGAAATGGACAGTGCTGGGAACTGACAAACCCAGGGTTTACAAACACCTAGTGGAAGACTATGAGACAACTCAAGACTAGCACAAAGCTAAGTCCAAGACCAATTCAGACCTTTTCTGTCCTGTCCTGCTCAACCCTGGGATATTTAAGTATATCTAAAACCAGGATCTTTCTCAGAGACCTCAGCTCAGTTTACAACTTAAGATACCAGAAGAAAATCTGCTTAGGCCCATCAAACCCATAACTCCTTCAACACTTTGGCTAATGTGTCCAAATCCAAAGTCAGAAAGAGCAGTGGTTCTCAAAGTGTGTGATGGGATGTGTGGAAGAGGCACTGAGAAGGTGATGGCAAGGAGGTTTTCTTGCTCTGGAATAACCAATGGAGCTTTTTCAAGATACATATATTTGCAGCAACCATAAATAGATGTAGAGTTTTCAGGAACATGTGTAGTTCAACACAGCCTTACAGTGACCAATTTCTTTCCCTCATGCCTCATATACTCCTCTTCTCTGATCAGTTCTATTTAAGAAGACAGAATTTCCATAAACTCTTTGATTAGTAGGCAGGACAACAGACTAATTATAGAGTGATCACACATCAGACCATTTGGGGCAAAGCACAGCTCTGCCATTACTATGGGTGACTACACAAATGACATGACCTGCCCTTAACACACCTTCTTATCTACAAAACGGGGATAATCACATTGCATACCTCAAAGTGTTGTCATGTGGTTTCAATGAGATAAGGTATGTCATGGATGGCCCTGAGGAAACTCACAATGAATGTTAGCTTTCATTGTTATTGGGAAATTGTGGGAAATTGCATTTGAATTTATTCTAAAGATGAAAAGAATAAACTTAAAAGAACAACTTTCTGATTGTTTGGTTTTTCTCATAACAATGAAACAAGACTGTTTCTGTATCATAGACATTTACATTAACTTTGAGAAATGCAAAGATGAAGATTCTAGCTCATCCTGGAACTACTGGGAGTTGATGGTTTCTTAGGATGCATGCAGAAAACAAATAGAAAACATGCTTTAGGACTATCAATAATCTATTGGCAGCATGGCTTCTTCTGCAAGCCAAGAATGCTAGATAGCTAAACTCTAACGAAATGTCTGAGAAAATGGTTATATTCAGAGATGCTTCTTTCTGACACTTTTTCCCCCCAAAATCTAATATTATAATCTAACAATTTTGAGATATAATAATCCACTAAAAATCTTATTATTTGTTAGCTTAATTAATTAATTAATTCAAAAATAGTTTTTAGATATATACTATAGAGTAGGCCTTAAGCTTACACTGAAGATAAAAAAATGAATAAAACATGAGAACCAAGATGGCAGCATAGGTAAAACACCTATCTTGCCGTCATTCACAGCAATTTTAAAATTACAACTTAACAAAAGAACAAACACCTTCCAGAATCACCAGAAAGCTGGCCGAGTGAAAATTCCACAAATAAAAGTGAAGATAAGACACTGTGACTTGGAGGAGCGGCAGTGGACAGCATTGAAGATACGCGCAGAGAGAGGTTTGGAGGAGCGCACGCCAGTGGATAGGACGGGCGGCTGAAAACCGGCCAGTTTTCTTGAATGGGGAGACAAAGACATCCCACTGGACTGATCCTCCAGCTCTGGGCGAAGTCCAGGGAACCCACTATCATACAGGGTAAAAACTGGACAGTGGGAGGGCACGCTGAAGCTCGGGTACTGCAGGGGTCTGCCGGCTTGTGGAGAAGGCAAGCTTGTGCATAGTGCGCATGAACTTGGGAACAGCGCAGCTGCGTGACCACATAGAGAGCGCTCGCGACTTGCTCTCTCGTTTGGGAAACTGTCAGACTGCTTTGTTTTACGACCCTGGGTGAGACCTTGGGTGTGCAGACTCATTTGGGGAGAGTCTGAATTCCTTGGCAGCCAATTGAGCTCAGCAGTGTCTCTCTCTTAGAGATGCTGGCAGCCATTGCCTCTGGCACAGAGTCCCTGGGGCCGCTGTCTGCTTGGCCCAGAGACTCCTCCCATCCAACCTGAGCACAGCTGAACTTCACAGACAATTAGCCTGGAGGTCAACCCCTCCAAGTGCTAACAACAATTAACCTGAACTTAACTTCAGCAAGACTGTGCAACCCATATCCACCTCAGGTAACTGGGGAGGCTAAGCCAATGTCCCTTTTAGGATGTCTACCACACAAAGCTAATTGATCAACTCAGGGAAGCAGCCACCATGCAGAGACATGGAAAGAAATCAGATGTGAAAGAAATGAAGGGAAAAAACGACTGAACATGGAATTCAAAACCACGGTTATAGGGCTTTTTTAGAGGCTCCTAGAAAAGGTTGAGACCTATAAGGAAATAAGCAAGACCGACAAGGAAATGAATGAGTCCTACAAGGAAATGAACGAGACCCGCAAGGATATGAAGGAGACTCTTAAGGATATGAAAAAGGACCAACCAGAAATTAAGCATACACTGACTGAAATAAAAAATATTATACAAAGACCTAAAAGTACTCTAGAGCACCCCAAGAACCAAGTTAAAGATTTGAAATACAAAGAGGTAAAATCCACTCAGCTGAAAAGCAAGAAACCAAAAGAATCCAAAAAATTGAAGATAGTCTAAGGGGCCTCTGGGACAACCTCAAGCATACCAACATCCGAATTATAGGGGTGCCAGAAAAAGAGAGAGAGAGCAAGGCAATGAAAACCTATTTGAAGAAATAGTGACTGAAAACTTCCCTCACCTGGTGAAAGAAATAGACTTAGGAGTCCAAGAAGCGCACCGAACCCCAATATATCGGAACCCTAAGAGGACCACACCAAGGCACACCATAATTAAAATGCCAAGAGCAAAAGACAAAGAGAGAATATTAAAAGCAGCAAGATAAAAACAGTTAGTTACCTATAAGGTAACTAACGATTGTCAGCGGATTTCTCAACAGAAACAGTGCAGGCCAGATGGGAGTGGCAAGAATTATTCAAAGTGATGGATAGCAAGAATCTACAACCAAGATTACTCTATTCATCAAAGCTATCATTCAGAATTGAAGGTCAGATAAAGTGCTTCGCAGATAAGAAAAAGCTAAAGGAGTTCATCACCACCAAACCAATATTATGTGAAATGCTGAAGGATATTCTTTAAGAAGAGGAAGAAGAAAAAGATAAAAGTGTAAATTATGAACAACAAATACACATCTATCAACAAATTAATCTAAAAAGCAAGTGAATTAATAAGCTGATGAACAGGATAAACTGGTGAATGTAACAGAATCACGTACATAGAGGGAATGGACTGACAATTCTTAGGGAGAAAAGGGGTGTGGGAAGTGCAGCAAGAGACTGGACAAAAATCATGCAACTATGGGAGAGGATAGTTAAGGGGGGTGAGGATGGAGGACGGGATGGGTACCAGGAGGATGTACCAGGGTGGGAAAAAGGGAACAATGTAATTAATAAACTGAACAATAAATATAATTAAAAAATGAATAAAACACAGAGCTTGAGAGTTTAGTTGGGAGGCACAAATGCGTAAGCGGGTATTGGAAAAAGAGTGTGGTTAACTTATCTTCTAGAGGAAACTCTACCTGTATCCTCTACCTCATCATGCTAATTCCAAGGAGAAGTAGATCTGACATAAGGGAATCCTCAGTGATATGCAGTTGGAACATAACTCTTTGGGATGGCTTGTCCCAGAATGTGAATGGGTTAAGACATGGCAAATGCCTCTTCCTACTATTAACAAGATACTCCTTCTCTAAGAAGATCCAAAAGTGATCAGAAAGGAGCATGTGGCAAGGAGAACAAGATCTGGACTACTTAAACTGCTTCCAGTTTAGGTGAAAGGAATTCCCAGGATCCTTGTCCCTACTCATAAACCACCATGGATCATCAGGGCACTGACGGGCTTGGGGGCTGAGCTATAGTTAGCAACAAGGTATGCATCTACCTGTTAAGTTTGCCTCTGAGTGCTGACTCTTTAGAGAACTGCTTGAGCAGTAGTTAGATCTGGGTGAGTTCTTTGTAATAGGTTTTCAGGCTCCATTGAGCATGTGTCCAAAATGGATGTCTAAGAACCATTAGATGTTTTTCTTTCTTTTCCCCAGAGTTTCTAAATGACTATGTGATTAAGAATTGTATTTTAAGTTAATCCCATTACTTATTAAGTTGCTGAACTCTCTTCAATTTTATAGTTTCTGTTTTCAGACACAAAATTCTAAAGCTCTCTTATCTATCACCTGAAGTTTTTTATTTGTCTCTGAGCAAATTTGATTTCTAAAGAACAGTGTTCTGGCCCTAGCCAACTTGGCTCAGTGGAATCTCAAATATAATAGCATTTTCCCATACAGTGGCCAAAGTAACACTGATAAAGTCATTTGTCATTCATTACGAGGGGGGCTCCATCTCTCCTGAGACAGAATTGATTCTTGAAGCTAGAGCAGATGCCTTTAAAAATCGGCAGAGCTCAAGGTGAGGATGGTGCTGCTACCCAAGCTTTGTTTTCCTCTCTATAATATTCCTATTCAGGGTTGATGACTGACTTGGTATGAATTCTTCATCACAGTCATAAATTAGGCACTTAAAGTGTGAGTTTAATACATAGAAAATAGTGTAGTCAATCAATAAATACATAAAGACACTAAGGGTCCTGATGGCATAGGGGAATTTTCATCTTGAGTGGAAATGGAGGAAAAACCCAGTGGAATTATTACAAATCTAAAAGTCAACAAGAAAGAAATAAAGACATTCCCAGAACACTGTTCTTTATTTTTATTTTTAAAATATATTTCTTTATTGATTTCAGAGAGGAAGAGAGAAGGGGAGAGAGATAGAAACATCAATGATGAGAGAAAATTATTGATCAGATGCCTCTTGCATACCCCTACTGGGGATCGAGCCCGCAACCCAGGCATGTACCCTTGGCCAGAATCAGACCTGGGACCCTTCAGTCCACAGGCTGATGCACTATCCACTGAGCCAAGTTGGCTAGGGCCAGAGCACTGTTCTTTAGAAATCAAATTTGCTCAGAGACAAATAAAAAACTTCAGGTGATAGATAAGAGAGCTTTAGAATTCTGTGTCTGAAAACAGAAACTATAAAACTGAAGAGAGTTCAGCAACTTAATAAGTAATGGGATTGACTTAAAATACAATTCTTAATCACATAGTCATTTAGAAACTGGGGAAAAGAAAGAAAAACATCTAAATTCAGCAAACTCTATGCATATGTGATAGCATTTTTCAAATATTTATTCCACATATGGATAGATTCCCATTAATCATGTTCTCCTAATATGAATTAAAAAACAAGAAGCATAATTTTCTGGTCTTCATTGCTGTTACAGTTCAGGCATATGCAGAAGGTCCTACTATGTATCTTTAGTTGGATTACTTTCTTTCTTTTAGATGTCTCTTTATCTTTTCTTCATAATTTCCAATATATTCTTCTTCTGTCTCTTTTTTGTTGTTAATCCTCATCCAATGATATTTTACCATTGATATAATATATATATATATAATTTCAGAGAGGGAGGGAGAGGGAGAAAGAGATAGAAACAACAATAATGAGAGAGAATCATTGATTGACTGACTCCTGTATACTGCCCACTGGGGATCAAGCCCTCAGCCCAGGCATGTATTCTGATCAGGAATCAAACTATGACCTCCTGATTCATAGGTCTGTGCTCAACCACTGAGCCATACTGGTCAAACTTTCCATTGATTTTTAGAGAGAGTGGAAAGGAAGGGGAGAGACACATGGAGAGAAACACCGATGTGAGAGAGACACATGGACTGGTTACCTTCCACAAGCATCTCGACCTGGGCCGGAGATTGAGCCTGCAACTGAGGTACATGCCCTTTACCTGAATGGAACCTAGGACCCTTCAGTCCATGAGCTGACACTCTATCTACTAAACAAATCTGTTTGTTTCATATTTGATACTGGTGTTTCATATTGAATTGGGAAATTAGAATCCAGAAGACATTTACATATGTGAATCTTACACTCAGGAACAATGAGTAGTCTGAAGAGCTCTGGAAGTCATGAGCATATAAATTGAAACTATGAATGCGCTTACACAGCATGCTGGGCTCAGTGAATACAGTGGTAAGACCTGAGGGTTAAGGATGGAGTCCAGGAGAACATCTGAGTTTTTATACAGTTTGATAGAGAAAGAGGAATCAAGAAGGGAAATCAACATTTCTAGAAAAAAATTGTCATGAGTATCAATTGGGGTGGAGAGGGTAAGGATAACAAAACTGAAATTAAATTTATCAACTAGAAGTTTTGTGGTGACCTTTATAAAAGGAGCTTAATGGAAATGATTCTAGAAAAAAAAGGTATTTTCACAGAAAAGAACTCTTAGAAATTAAAGCACATGGATTGGGGGTTGGGTGTAAAAGGGCAAAATGATTAAGATGTACAAACTGCCAGTTATAAAAACAGCCATCACGATGTAAGCCCAGCACAGGAAATATAGTCAATAATATTGTAATAACTAAAATAGTGTCATATGGGTACTAGACTTATTGGGTGATCACTTCATAAGTTATATACATGTGTAATCACTATGTTGTACACCTAAAACTAATATAATATTGTATGTTTATTGTAATTAAAATGTTTTTTTAAAAATTTAAGATTAAATAAGCTTAAAAAATTGAAGAACAGATAGTAAAATTTAAAAAATTCAACAGAATAAATAAAAAATGAGATTGAAAACACCATTTTCAGAGAGTAAAAAGATTAAAAATAAAAGGTGAGGAGGAAAACATATGCTAAATAGTGGACAAGTGCAGGTCTTATATCTAAATGACAAATTACAGAATGTGAGAACATAGACCATAGGGAGAAGAAATTACACAGAAAATTTCCTAGAATGTAGGACAAGAATTTCTAGTGTGAAAAGAGCTCTGATTATCTAAAACAAGACCTAAAAATAGATCCCCAGCAATCCCCTTATTAAATTTCAGAGCATTTGGGATACAGAGCAGATTTCATGATACTCTACAGGGAAAAATGAGGTTAACACAAAGGAACAGAATGGCCTTAGATTCCTCAACAACAATATTTGAACTTAGTATGTAATGGAGCCTTCAAACTTCTTAAGAAAAACAATTTACAACTCAGAAGTTTATACATGGCCAAACTATCAATAAAATGCCAGGATAGATTAGGACATGTTCAGATATGCATGATCCCAAGAAATTTACTTGCCACAAATATGTTCTCAAGATGGTGCTAGAGAAGCTTCACCAAAATGAGAAAGTAACCCCCCCCCCCAAAAAAAAATAGAAGACATGATACCAAGGAAAAATGGAATTCATCTGTGACGGCTAATTTTACTTGCCAACATGGCTAAGTCTTAGTAGGTAATAGTTTGGTCAAACATCAGTCTAGATGTTGCTGTGAAGATATTTTTAAAATGTGATCAACATTGAAATCAGTAGACTTTGAGTAAAGCAGATCACCTTCCATAACACGGGTAGGCCTCGTTCGCATAGTTAAAGGTCATAAGAGAAAAGATTGAGGTACCCAGAAAAAAATCTGCCTGAAAACCACCTTGGAACTCAAGAGCCCAATATTAACTCTTCCCTGGGTCTCCAGCCTGCTGTCCTGATCTGCACATTTTGGACTTACCAACCTCTACAATTGTATGAGTCAATAAATTCCTCTCTCTTGCTCTCTCTTTCTATGCATCCTATTGGTTCTCTTTCTTTGGAGAACTCTGACTAATGCACCAGCTCAGGATAGAGGCAAAGAGAATTCTTCGGTTGGCAGCAAAGTGATGTTCTAGGTAACAGGTATGGAGATGGCCTAGAGTGCAGCCAATCCACATAGGAAAACAAAGGTCTCCTAGAAGGATTCTGCCACTGGGGAAAGAGAATTGATAGCTACCTCAATGTGATTGACACAGGAGAGTTAAATCTCACCTTTAAATTAGAAAGTCAGTGGATAATGTCTGAGCTTGATGAAGCAAAATATAGCAATGTGCATACCATTTAGAAACATAGAAATGTATAAATGTCAGGAGGATTACCTAAAGTAATTACAAGGAGTGGGGACCAGGAGCTGTGGAGAATGGTAGGGAAAGAAATGCAAACATTTTGTTATAAGACTTTGAGACAGTTTGATTTTTAAACAATGTGCTTTTATTATTTTGAGTATACCTTTGCAATATTTTTTAAAATAAGAGTTAATATTGGGCTTCATATTTTGCTAAACATTCTTCAAAGTTTGTTTTATTATATTGGAGCTATTAGCACAAAAGTATGCCATGTTGTCTTTAAAAGTAACAATCACATGGGCTCGATATCAATACATGGATATATTTATAAAATAATGCTAAAAATAGGAAAAGTTGAAAATGAACAAAGCACAGAGTAATTTATAAACATCAAAAGAAATGTAAAAAATTATATATACACAGATGTATACAAAAATACATTATATATATGTGATTTTTAGTGTTGCCTTCAATGTTTATAAATTATTACATGCTCTGTTTATTTTACTTTATTTTTTGCTCTGTTTATTTTAATATACATGTAATATATACATACATAAATGTCTACACAGTTATAATTAAAATATAAAATAATGCCTAATATTAGGAGAATGATTTAACCATTTTGGGATCATTCATATTACATGGCCCTTAAACTGAAACACATGAGCCCAGCCATCATGGCTCAGTGGTTGAGTGTCAAGCTATGAACCCGGAAGTCACAGTTGATTTCTGGGCACATGCCTGGATTGTGGGCTCGATCTTTAGTGGGGGCATACAGGAAGCAACCAATCAATGATTCTCTCTCATCATTGATGTTTGAGTCTCTCTCTCTTTTTTCCTTTCTGTCTGAAATCAATAAAAGTATTTTATTTTTTTTACAGAAGACGAACACCTAAAGACTGTAAAATATGAATAGTGTGTCATGTTATTACATGAAATATTTAGAATATATGTTGGTTATGATGGGGACTATGAAAAATATTCATGTGGATCAGAGTGCAAAAGCAAATTTTACAAATCAAGTACAGTAATGTTAGAAACAAAGAGTAGATGAAAGGAGACACAATATAACAAATTAACTGGGAAACTGAAGAGGCACGAGGTGAGATAAGGGAAACAACAGATAAGGTTGAGTTGAAGGAGATTTTTGAGTTTGCTTGTTCCTGGAATTTTTTTTTTTTTTTAAACTTAGAGATGAGTGATGAAAGGAGGGAAGGAGAGAGGTGGGGGTGTTGGCATGAGGGGGCAGGAAGGTGGAATTTAGAGCACAGAGGGAAAAGGTTAGCATGGACTAAGGAACTGAACTACTGTAAGACAGGAATGCTCCTACGTGGTCAAAGGTGCTGGATTTCATTTAATACTCACAGCAGCTATGATTTCAATATCATGTTCCTCATTTCATGAATGAAAGCCGGAGGCTCAGAGAGGTCAAATAACTTTCTTCCAAAATCTGTGTGCTTGTAAGCAATAGAGCTGGAATGCAGACCTGTACTTAACAGTATTTGCCTGTGCTCTTTCCACCATATGACCCTTTGAGATAGTGGGAAGGATGTTGAGAAATCTATAAATGGGAAGATGAGGAGTTGAAGTTTTGAAAGACTAAGTTTAAATATGATAATCCTTTTTGTGCAATTTTCTTGCACTACAGGAGTTCCTGGGAACTTGATCTCCCAAATTCCATTCAAAATACAGTGCTTGTCATAACAAAGTACTTAACTCTGACATTTCTTTGTTTACTGTTTTGTATAATCAATTTGCAAACTACCTAAATAATGACCATCTTATATTTAGGCAAGTGGATGACGAGACTTCTTCCTTTAACTTGTGTAAAGGCTGAAGATCCTTGAATTCAAACACAGGGGTGCTGGTTCCTTTACTGTAAAATGACTTCTGTAGAGCAGAGGTACAAAGCCATAGAACAGGGAAGCCACTTGAATAATAGTGTTGCAACTGCATTTTGTTTCTAAGAATGTGGTGGGTTCCTATGGACACCCCTTTCCATGCTTGAAGGCTGAGACCTCAGAAGAAGGGGGAGCTGAGATACTGCCAGCATGGTCAGCAAGTCTGTCCAGCTGCATATGCCTATCCATAGGCCTGTGTTCCTGGAAACCTGGAAACTAGCAGAGGTCAGTGCAGAGTTCCAGGGAATCAGATTCTTCAAGTGCCTCTTGAATATGACGTTACATTAAGTATGGTTTGGGGTCAAAGACAAAGATTATCTATTGGTTGGAAGCCCAAGCGTCCATTCAGTCCATCTGAGGCTGAGTCTTCCTGAAGCGGGGAAGAGGGAAAATGTACCTGCGTGCAGTACTCAGAACTGCTATCCCCTTTTAACTCCTGGGAGGACTTAAACCTGTGTATCTACATCTCCCCAAGTTGCTTCCAATTTAATCCTCACACCATGGACACCTGCCCCATCTTTAAAGTAAAATGATCTGGAGAGAGAGCTGAACAAATGCTAAAGCCTTTATCAAGGGACTTTGACAATGCTGGAAAGGGAAAACAGGACCATTGCCAAGAGTGAGCTGGGATGAGTCTGGGGGTGAGAGGGAAAATTGTAGAGTTGCAGATTCTCTGTCCACCCACATCCTGGATGGCTCTAGGAGTCAGTAGAGAGATTAGTGTTGGTTAACGTTCTGGATACTACTACAAAATAAACCAGCTCCAAATGTAATGACTTGAAACAATAATTCATTATTATTGCTCATGGTTCTATGGGTTGACAGGAGTTCAGATGGGTATTTCTCAGTTGGGGTCTCCCATATGGTTACAGCAAGATATCAGCTAAGCTGCAGTCATCCAAAGGCTCAGTTGGGTTGGACTTTCAAGATGGCCTCTCACATGGCCGGCAGTTGATATTGGCTTTTGGCTGGGAGCTCAGGGGCAGTTTTAATTGCAATATGTATGTGTGTCCTTCCCAGGTGGTTTGGGGTTCTAACAGCTTGGAGACTCAGTTTCCAAAAGGAGTGGTCCAAGATTGAGCATGCCAAGGGACTCAGACAGAGGAGGCAAGTCTTTGTATGTCTGATCCTTGAAAGTATCTGAATGTCACTTTTCCTCTTTATTGGTCAAGAGAAGTAATTGAGGCCAGCTTATATTTCAGGGGCAAGAATTAGATTCTACTTCTCGATTCCAGGGAAGGCATGCTTATGTAGTGAGGTAAGGGACTGATGGAGGCCATATTTTAAAAGTCTACTGCAGCCTGAATAGACATCAGCCAGAGCATGACAGTAGTGGGCCTGGAATGTATGTATGTATGCAATAGAGTGCAACAAATGGTGAGTAATACTTATTATGCACCAGCAGGGATTTGCATAGATTATTGTATGTAACTAGGGGCCTAGTGCACAAATCCGCCTACCTTGAAAGGAATTGTGGGACACAAGGCTGCAGTGGGCACTGCGGTGGGTCTTGGCCCATCCTCTGCACTCCCACCTGGCCCCTCCCACCACAGACCCCGGTCCTCTGTCTTCCCACAGTCCCACTACCACTGCTGCTGCACCTATGCGCTGACAGTGCCAGCCTTGCTTGCACCCACTGATGGCGATTGGGGCCAGTGCCAGTGGTGGGTAAGATCAGGGCCCACACCATTAGTGGATGTGAGTGACAGATGCTGTTCCAATCAACCCTCAGGAGCAGGGAGAGGTGGAGAAGCACACAGGGGTGACCAGGGCCTGCAGCTGCTACTTGCACCCATTGATAGTTCTGAGAGATCAAGACTGGTGCTGGGCACTGGCAGCGGATGTGAGTGAGACCGCTACCATCATGGGTGCAAGAGGCAGCTGCCAGCCCTGATCGCTTCTTAGGGCAATCAGAGCAGGGGGGAGGATGGAGAAGCCAGAAGTGTGATTGGCCCAGCAGCCACGACTCACACCTGCTGACAGTGCCAAGTGATTAGGGCTGGCATTGGGCACCGGCAGCAGATGCAAGAAAGGCCATCACCGGTAGCAGATGCGGGTGGAGCCAGCACTGGCAGCCAGTGTGAGGGACCCCAGCACGTGGGAGCAAAGAATTTTCAGTAACCACCAGAGGCTTGCCCCAATGACAGTGACCAGCACCCCAACTTGGTCTAGTGCCCTGTTCACCTGCTCCACCATTCTGCCATGGCCAATGCCCACCATATTCCACACTCTGTTAACTGACGCCATTGCCCACCAGGTTTCGCATGCATCCCCTGGTGGTCATCTCATGTCATAGCAACTGGTTGTTGGGTTGTTCCACCATTTGGTCTATTTGCATATTAGAATTATATATATATATATATATTTTTTTTTTTTCAAAAACCCTATTAAGTAGTATAACAAATTAATTTTTTTTGGCTCTAATTCTTCACCATTTCATGGATCCATGCTTTTTGCACATAACTTTTCATTGCCTGACACATGAGAAGTAAACAGGGGATTACTCTCTGTAACTTGACTTTTGGCTTGGCCATATGACTTTCTTCGGTGCATAGGATGACAGTAAGTGTGGTGCAAGTTTGCAACGTAGTTGTGTGGTTGGCTATGCTTTACGGCATTTTTGTTCTTGCCAAGAGAAAAGTTTTTTCCAAGTTCCTATTGCGTCTTCCACCTGGAACCCAGAATGAGAAATATGGAATAGACCAGAGCCAGCTGGATTTATAATTTAATGCAGAGAGGTTAAGCCCAGCTCAGCCTAGATCAGCCAATTCCTAGCTAGCTGACCATAGATGATAAAAAGGAAATGGTACCGAGATTTTGTGGTTGCCTGAAATAGTTGACTGATATACTAGGCATTACTAGCTTTATGTTCTTTTCCTGGGGCCCTGAGCAGTTCATTAACTTACCTGAGATCCAGTTTGTTATTTGAGCTGTGCTTACTTCACACTGTCTACTCCACACTGTCTACTACACTGGTACTACAGGCAGGTGTGACCAAGCTCCTACACTACCTCAAGAGGTGGGGAGTTGAAGGAGACTAGTTTCTAAGGACCTAAGTGGGAAGGATTCTGCCTATATCACTTCCCTAGGAAGTTCTTAGAGATTGTTGATGATATTTATCTCAGGGTATGTGTGGGTTGAGAGGGGATGTCACTGTGCTGAGTTTCACTGCTTCTTAATCAATTTCCATTGAAGAGATAAACAATTGAAGAGGCAGGGCCCATCTATAGAGCTCAAGCATGAAAGACAGAATTGTTGCTGTAGTAACTGCCTTGTATGATTAACTAAAAGATTCAAAATGTCCCTGGAGAGCATTGGTCTCAGAGATTAACTGTGTGTGTGTGTGTGTGTGTGTGTGTGTGTGTGTGTGTGTGTGTGTGAATGAAGATTGGAACTCTGTACCCCAGAGCTCTAACATTTGATACTCTTCACAGCAAGAACAAAGACATTCATTTAAGACTTAGCTTTTGATATTTATGCAGATCAAAGCTCTCTCTTTTATATTCCATGCTTGCTCTCTTAATGAATGATATTATGTGAATAAATGCATGAGAGAAAAAGCACTGGGCTCATGTTTATCCTGAAATAATTTTAGATTTATAGAGAAGTTGTGAAGATAGTACAGATCAGGGGTAAGATGATGCTCCTAGTTTCCAAAGTCAAATCATCTTCCACCACCATATATTGGGCTCCCTTTACCCTTTATGCCTCCCCAACTCCATTCACTCTGGCAACTATCATACTGTTGTCTGTATCTATGAGTTTCAGTTTTATATCCTAAATCTGAATGAATTCATATCGTTCTTAGCTTTTTGTGACTGAATTATTTCTACTTAGCATAATATTCTCAGGGTCCATTCGTGTTGTCACAAATGGCAGTATTTCATTCTTATGGCTAAGTAGTATTCCATAGTATGTATGTTATGTATCCTCTCCTCCCCCTCCCCCTCCCCCTCCTCCTCCTCCTCCTCCTCCTCCTCCTCCTCCTCCTCCTCCTCCTCCTCCTCCTCCTCCTCCTCCTCCTCCTTCTTCTTCTTCTTCTTCTTCTTCTTCTTCTTCTTCTTCTTCTTCTTCTTCTTCTTCCTTACATTTTCCCAACAAGTATTTATTATTAGTTAAACCATGATTCAGGATTCTAGGGTGGGTGTACCCAGGCCCCCGTTCACCTCCCTGGGAGAAGGATGGAGGATACCCAGTTCAGATCTTCCCAGGAAACATGCCTTCTGCCCAGCAGTCATCCCAGGCCAAAACCTAGGATATGGGGCACAGGGACTTGTACACATGCCAGTACCATTCACACACAGAGACATCACCCCCTTTCGCAGTCATTGCCTTCTCACAGCAGTGGAAGTCCAGGTAGTTCTGCCAACAGTTCTTGGTCTGGTTCTGGTTAGGGAAGCGGCTGTCAAAAGGAGCAGTCCGGTAGTTCTTGATTTTTGTCTTGATGTCTTCTGCCATGTTGCTGATTCCTAAAGATGCCCCTGAAGCCACTCGCAGCTCAATGTGACCTCAGCAAAAAAACTCCTGTACCACATCTTCTTTATCCAATCCTCTGTCACCACAAACTGCCCCCTCTTGCTGGCCTGATCACCTCAACTGCCTCCCCTGTCACCGCCCTGATCAACCACAACTGCCCCACTTTGCCAGAGTGCTCACCCCCAACTGTTCCCCCCTGCTGGCCTGCTTGCCCCCAACTCCTCCCCGCCCCACTCCAGCCTGATCATTCCCAACTGCCCTCCCCTTCTGGCCTGATCACCTCTAACTGCCTCTGCCTTGGTCCTGCCACTTAGTCCAAAAGGTACCCCGGGGAAGATCTTCGGTCTAATTAGCATGTTAACCTTTCATTAGTATAGATTTTGTTTGTTTATTGTTTTTCTCCACTACTGGAATGTACACTTCATGAAGATAGACATTTTAATTGCTTTTTTTCCCCTGCTTTATCTCCAGTCCCCAGAAAAGTCAGTCATATAAGAGGTGCTCAATGAAACTGTTGAAGGAAGGAAGGAAAGAAGGAAGGAAGGAAGGAAGGAGGAAGGAAGGAGGAAGGAGGAAGGAAGGAAGGAAGGAAGGAAGGAAGGAAGGAAGGAGAAGGAAGGAAGGAAAGAAGGAAGGAAGGAAGGAAGGAAGGAAGGACATAAACATAAAGTTGCAAATAGGATGTGATATTGATGATGCTCCTAGTTAAGTGAACTAAGATGTAACTTATGTTGTCTCATTTGAATCTTGTACAGCAAAATAACACTAGGAAACAGACCCAACCTAATTTGAATATCTGAGTAGGAGTGATTGAAAGGTATAGTTTGGCATACTTTCTTTTATGTTTAAATTAGGTTGTACTTACTGATATTCTTAATTGTTTACTTGTAACTTCCTAATATTTGGGAAGTATAAAACTCAGCAAATCGATATATGTATCAATTCATATGAAAGTACCGTGGAAAAATTGACTTTTGGGTTAAAACTTATTAGTGAATGTTTTAGAAGGGTTCAAATTCTGGAGCTTTGCTTTAAACTATTTAGTTATTTCAGAAGTACAATTGGGAGGAGACCAGAAAGAGACTCTAACAATGGGCAATGGCTTATCTAAACTATTTCTGTTAATGCTTCTCTCTTAGATCATGCTTGCAACAGGATATTATCTGCTCCTCACTGGTGCCTCTTGGGGTATGAAATCACTAAAACTTGTGATGGCCCTGCCAGCCAGCTCTGTGCACTCCCCGCATCTCCTCCTGACCTTGGTGGGCTGAGGTGCGAGGGAAAGCCATGATTCGCTATGAACTGCTGGGGTTATTCACAGGGTCAAACAAAACTGTCAATGGGAAGCTGCCCGCAGGCTTCCAGGCAGTGATTTAGAATCTTGTGGACAGCAGGGCTTGGCACTGGCACAGCCAGGAACAGCAGCCGCTTCTCCCTACAGAGTTCTCAGCATCCTGGTGCTGAATGAACTCATTTTCACTTACCCAACTCTTCTAGGGACATGGATCAAAGACTGAATGTTTGGAACCGCCAGTCTCAAAGTTGTGCAACAGATGAGAAGCCTCATGTTGGAATGAAAGAGCAGTTTCTTTCCATCCAGACAGGTTTATCCTCTTATTGTCTTCATTGCATCTTACTTATTGTGCTTTTAACTTTAAAAACTTACAATTACATGCAAAACACTATTTAAAAATATATGTAAACTATAAAGATTAATGATATAACACACATTCATGAACTCCCCGCCCCTGAGTCTAGTTTGAGAGAGAGAAAAAGTGTTACCACTATCTTGGAAGTCTTCCATTTGTCCCTCCATGAACCTTTCTTTTCCTGTCAGGGTACACAGTCATATGAATTTTTGTGTTATTTGCTTGCTATAAGTTTTACCAGATATGCATGTATTTCTAAAAAATATGTGTTGTTAGTTCTGTTTGTTTGTGGGACTTATATAGATAAAGTATATTTTCTTCTATTTGCTTTTGAGACTCAAGATTACTTTTCGGAGAGTCATCTATGGTTGTTGTGTGTGGCTGTGACTAATTTGTTTTTTTATTTTTGTTTTTTGGTAATGTTTAGTATTCTACAAATAAACACATCACAATTTATTTATCTATTTTGCTTTTGGCAAACATTTCAATTGTTTCTAGGTTTTTGCTGTTCCAAACACTGCCACAATGAACATTCTTGTACATGTTTCTGGATGTCTGTGTGCAAAAATTTCTCTAGGATACATACTTAAGAGTGGGATTGCTGGAACATATGATAGTCACATCTTTAGCTTTTTAGACAATGTTGAATTATTTTTCAAAGCAGTTGTATCATTTCATGCTTTCCCTGGCTGTTCTTGTCATGCTACATCTTCTCCAACACATGGTAGACTTTTTCATTGCCAATCAGAAGGGTATGAAGTAACCTCTCATGGTTTAACTTGCTTTTTCCTTATACTAAGGAAGTTAAGATCTCTTCACATCTAGATTTACTATTCAGAGTTTCTTTTCTGCTAGTAATGTATTTATGTCAATTTTTATTAGTTATTCATCTTTTTCTTGTTGATATGTAAGAATTCTTTTTAAAAAATATATTTTATTGATTTTTTACAAAGAGAAAGTGAGAGGGAGAGAGAGCTAGAAACATCTGTCAGCTGCCTCCTGCATGCCCCCTACTGGGATGTGCCCGCAGCCAAGGTACATGCCTTGACCAGAATTGAACCTGGGAGCCTTGAGTCCACAGTCGGACACTCCATCCACTGAGCCAAACCGATTCGGGCTCTAAGAATTCTTTTCATAATTTTTATACTAATTATTTATCCAGTTTATTTATTATAAATATCTCTACTAGTTTGTGGCTTATCACTCTAATTTTGGTGCTTTGGGATAAACATTCTTATTTTTAATATAAAGAATTTTGTCAACATTTTACGTTTGTGTATTTTATTATTTACTAAGAGCATATCCTATTTTGGGTCAAATTCCTGCAATGTCTCCCTATTTTATTCATAATCATATCCAGTGTTCTAATAATGGCATGATCTGGTACTCCTTACCTCCTTACCCTTATCTCCTTATACTCTCTATTTTGTTTTTTCTGCTTTAACTACATTGACTCCTTGTTCTACTTTTAATATGCTAGACATATTTCCTGTCTTAGGCCTGAGCACAGGCTATTTCTTTTCCCCATTATGCTTTTCTCCCAGAAATATGTGCATGGCTAACTACTTTATCTCCTTCAGTTTTATTCTGGTGTCACCTTCCCCCTGAAGAGCATGGTGTCTCAACTCCACACCAGTCTCCCCAGTCCAGAGTACCAGAGCTGGGAACAGGTGCCCACATAACATTCTGTCCACCATGGAGAGACAAGAGTCTGCTAGAGACACAAGCACCCTATTAAAGGGCCAACACAGAAAATATTGTTCATAGCCACTCCCCTGGATCTGCAGCCACTCACCCTGGGTTCAGGTGGAGGGAAGGCAAAGTGGATTACAGTCATGTGAGCAGAGACTGGGGTTTGTGGCTCTGGGGAGCTAGCTGAAGGGACAGTTGCCAGGAACCCTGTGCTGAACCTCTTCATACCACAGAAATCATCTTTCTTGTATAGAGCACACCCTTCCTATGGCATCAGCCTGGGGCAATGTAATAGCCACACCCTCTTGACTACCTGTTGTCCCCCCCTGTGGAGCTCATGCCCTGCTGAGGAGTCAGCTGCCTGGACCAGGGAGTAGAGATCCAGGAAGATTTAGGGGTGTCAATGACTGAGTTGTGCTGCTTTGGGGTAGGGGTCATTTCCCTCGCTTTCTAGTGAATCTGACTGGTGCCTCCCCCTTAAGGGAGATCTGCTGGCAGTCCCACCCTCCTGACTCCTGGTGGCCCCACTGTGCAGAGTGTGAGCTCCCCCAGAGATCTTGGCAGAATCTAAGATAGGCTAAGTTGTGTGGCTCTGAGTTGAGGCCTACTCCCCCTCATCTTTTCCCAAGCTTGATTGGCACTTTTCCCTCACTGGAGATCCACTAGCTCTATTCTCACAACTCCAGATGGCCCCAACCTGATGAACTTGAGCTCCCAGCAGAATATGGCATATTCTGAGTTGTGTGGCTCTAGGACAGGGGCCATTTTCTCCCCTAGCCTGCTGGCCTCACCCTGCTGACTCTCTGAGACATCACCACAAAGATCTGTGGGCACCCTGTAGGGGGCAGCTAGACTTGGTATATACCTTAGGACATTTACCGAGTGACCTCAGACACAGCACTGGCAATGAGATTGAACCTGTATCTATCTGGTGAACACTGCTCACCCTACCTGCAATAGTGACTAGACAATTTTTCCATGAAACGTGGGATTCAGCAGTTCCTAAATCAGCACATGACATTGTATCCAGCTTGTGAGTCTCAGTTTGATTTCTTTGTCACTTACAGTAAGGCAGTATCTAAGACCCATCTCTGATGGTTCTTTGACAGGGTTCCACACCTCATGGCTTTAGGATACAGTATTTTGGAAGTTCTACTACACTGATAGTACACTTCTTGTGAACAGCAATGAAATTGTCACAGGCAAAAGAAAATTATCATTTTCTCCTAATTAGGATGGTAAATATTGGCAGTGTTTTCAAATGGTGGAAATCCAAGTCTTTGTTTGGTAGGGGAATACAAGGATATCCCATCTGAAGACATGGGAATGGATTAGATATACTTTTATGGCATCCAGGGTTTAAGGAAAAGGTATGGGAACAATGTTTAAAAATAAACTGTAGTTAATTGTGGTACTAATTACTGGGATGTACACCTGAAACTAATATAATATTATATGTTAATTGTAATTTAAAAATAAAACATGGCTTAAATAAAAACAAACAAACAGAAAATACATAATATTTGGAGTCTCTATTTTCTCTGAAACCTTTCTTTTTTATGGACACCCCAATGCTGTATGGGGACCATGTGACTTCATTTCCCTGGCCATCTAAGTGTGGAGGTTATGAACTGTTGAACCAAACAGGGTCCAGAAAAATTGGAGTCAGGATTCAAAAGGATTAGACACCACCTCTTATGCTGAGAAGACATGGGAGATGAAGCTAACATTTTGGTTCAGCCATTTCTGGCATGAATACAGAAAAATCCATTTGCAAGATGGAAAGAGGAGGAAAGCATAATTTAGAGAAGGGCAAGAAGAGTGAACACATGGCTTCAGGGAGATTCTATATGTTAAGACAGTTCCTGACTCCAGTATCTTTGATACCAGCTGCTTTTCTTATCCTCATATTATTTAGATTTCTGAATATTCTGGCTCTTAACCCCCTTTTCTGGCTCAGGTGACTTTGAGTGAATTTCTATCCTTGCTGATCTGAAATGTTATTGTGTACATCAACTATAGAACAGTCTTCAGAGCAATCAAATGGTCTTGGAACCATTCCCAGAGCTGTGGTTAGTAGTAGTACCTGAAGCATCTGAAGGGGTTCTTAATAAGAGACAGTTCCTTATTAAGGTTAATAGTTGGGTCCAATGCATTTTGACAACCTGCTACCATGACATTATACTTTTGATCAAATGGAAATCATAAGGAATTTTAGGTTAAACTACATTCAGTGCTAAATAGTTTTATTGAAACATAAAGAAACCAAACATTTCATAATTACATGATTAAAATCCATTAGAACTCATATTTTTCTGCATAAAATATTTTGATGACTAACCCAAAGCAACTTTTTTTTTTTTTTTTTTTTACTTTACCGAGTAAGTTCCACAGAAGGAAAGGGATGACAACGGGGGTATTATAGTACTGAAGCACAGTGATAAGGAAAAGGCTAGGCTTGCTCCTGATAAAAAGAAAAGAAAAGAAAAAAATAATATCAATGTCTTTTCAAGGACTTGTTTGGGAATATAGGGATGTTTGAAGGGGGTGCAAAAAGGGGGATGTCACAGTTTCCAAACTAGCTCTTCAACAATTTCAAGATCTAGCTATTTAGCTATTAACATTAAGTCAATTGATTCAAAGGCCCGGAAAATTGCTGTTAAGTTAGGTTCCTAGGTGGATATGTTGCTTTTGTGTAAGTTATTCTTGAATGCCCAGAAATGAAGCGATTGCTTCAGCTATAAAAAGTCAATAGATTCTCTTGGTATTGTCCTTTCATTTTGTAACTCATGTATTTCTTTGAATATACCTTGAATGCTCTCTAGATTCCCCTTGAAAGGCAGTATTTCTGAATACTTAAGAGGACAGAATCCAGAGCCAAAATGCTTAGAATTGGCCCAGGCAAGGGTTTGTAATCTCTGTGCCTCAGTTTCCTCATACAGGAGCAAATAAGTTATCATACTTAAGTCACATAGAATAATGCATGGCAGGGAGCAAGCACTACCTCAGTATTAGCTTTTACATCTCTGTGGACACACCATGAGAATAGTTTGACAATTCCACCAGCACTAATTTGGAGTGCACAGTAGAGTAGCTACTCACCCTGAATTTCTTCAGCCATGTATGTTGGAACTCCCTTGCACATGCCAACGATGGGTTTTCCAAACTTGTCCAGGTTGTCGACTTTGTCAGGGTTGATTGAGTATATCAGGCCTTTGGGAGGTGGTCCACCTGGTCCTTTACCTTGAACCTGATTATAGGAAAGACAGGGAAAAAGAAAGAGGGAGAATGAATGCTAAGCCCAGTTGTTTGTTGAATTGAGGGTTGTGTACAAGACCAAGCGGCAGTATTGCTTAACTGTAATTTTTCCATAATGAAAATGAAGAAGAAACAATTGCAACTGTGTGTGTCTCAGAATTTCTAAGTGTCCCAAGGTATTTAGCTGGAGTGAAACCTCAGTCTCGCATATAAGCAGAAGTCTGAGGCTAACTTTATTCTGAACTTGGGGCCTCATTTGATCATCTTCTGTTTCTTGGACTGAGCTATATGATACCAGCTTCTGAGAGTGCAGTTAATTTATTTCTCTACATTATCAATGAAAGGTACCCATTTATCAATTATAGGAATATAAACTCAGGCAAACATTTTTTAAAATGATGGATTCTGTCACCCCAACCATCCCAACTGGGGTTGCCAAAAAAAAAATAGGACATCGAGTTAAATTTGAATTTCAAATAAATAAGAAATCATTTTTTAGTATAAGTATGTCCCAAATATTGCATAGGACATACTTATCCTAAAACATTTTCCATTGCTTATCTAAAATTCAAACTTACTGTGTATCTTCTTTTTGTTTTTCTTCCTAAATCTAATATCCTTAACTCAGTTCTTAAAGAAAAATTTCCTTGGAAAATTGCTGGAAGCTCTCCTGGGTGTGAGCAGAGTTTTGTTTCTATGATAGTAAACGTTAAATGTTCTGAGAACCTCTGTAGAGCTGCAGCTTTTGAGCTTGGTGGCAGCTGCCTCTCCTCAGGCACTTATCAATGCCACTTCCGCTTTTGTGTTGCAGACTGCTGTGGTCAAGAGGGAATGATTGTGACAGTCTCATTTTTCTGGAGATCATAAAGCCTTCCCCAAACAAAACAAAACAAAACAAATACTTTTATTTTTACCTTCTTTTCCTTGACCATTGCATCAAGGGCTTGAAGAGAGGGCACGACACCCTTGTTCATTCTGTGCACAATGCATGACTTCTTGTTAAAAACTCGGACTGCAGCAAAGCCCTGTTAGGAAAGGTGGTAGGTAGTGAGGAGTCTGTTCTCTAGGCAGCTTTTCTTGTTAGAAATCATTTTGCCAGCAGAGGGAAATGGAACTCTGAGATTATGATGAACTGGGATAAGAGTGAGGATTTGGCCCTTTTTTGCAATCCTATTTCTTGCTAACATTTCTAAGAATAAACCACTAAATCTTTGAGGGGGCTGTGCCTGAGTATATAACTTGTTGCTTCATCTTCAGGTTCTAGCATGGTCTATTTTGCTGAAATAAACTTTAAAATACTATCACATTTTAATCTCCTTTGACCTTTACATTTCAAGGAGGCAGGTAAGACAGGAAATAGTTTTGTAATTTATCAGATGATAAGACTAAAACAAAAAAGAGTTGGCTTTTTAAAAATACAAAATTTGTTAAATACAGAGCTGATAATTGGACAATTGGGTCTTCTAACCAGAGCCAAGTGTTTTTTGCTTCCCTTGCCAATTAATATTATCATTTGCCTTTCCTTTGGTCCTTTTGAATTACGAGTGAAATGCCAATTTTTATTTTTTTTAGAAGGAAATTGAAAACAGAATGAGATAGGCTATACTTTGGCAGCAATAATATTGTGATGGCCCTTAATCATTATTAAAGGTGTGTGCACGCAAAGCAAAAGGGTGCTCATATTTGTCTTAGAGCCCTACTAACCCCTTGAGCATAGTGGATTCTACTTACTGTTCATTGATTTGAAATTTAACTGATTGTGGGAAACTTATTAGCAGCAATTGTATCTAAAGGGTGAAACTAGGTGAGCAAAACAGGCACTTTTACTTATAACTATGCTTATGTGCAGTTAGAATTTACTTTTTATGGTTAGTAGGCAATTTATTTTATTTTATTTTAGTTAAAAAAGAAACCTCATATTTGTAAAGAATGGAAATAGCATGTTGGCTACCTACAGTATTGTAATCCAAGATCATATTCCAGGAGTCCAATCCATCATTGTTGTCAATATTGGCCACTTTTTGTTCATTGTTGACACTCACTGATGGCTGTTCACTTCCGCCGCTGTTGACATTCTGAAATGTGTGAGAAATTGATAATGCTTTAATACCACATTTCTTTTGCAAATACATTTTGGTAACACTTTAAAAGGTGAGACTTACATATTCAGCAAGTGCAGGAGCCAGAAGGACACCAAGAAGTCCAGCAAAGAAAATCTGAAATCACAAGTAACATTGGTCTCCAGTCACATGGTAAAACAATGTACTCTTCTTTCTCTCTCTACCCAAGCTCAGAGAAAATATTTACTAATTTTACCTCGCTGTTGAGTATGCTCTATGTTCTTCTTTGCTCTTGTATATTTTTAACCATGGAAAGTTTTAATGATAATGTAGAATTGTAGGTTAATTACTTACAGAAACTATGTTTTATAATTTTTAATGTAGGTCTTGTGAAAAAATAGTAAAGTGTTGGTATATTAAAAATAAAATTTAAAATTAACAGTATGATCTGAAAATGGTTATAAGTTTTGAAAATCACATCTGAAAATGATTTGTTACTTTCCCTATTTGATATGAATGCCTTCCTTCCTACCTTTCTAGACCTCCTAATAGCAGAAGTAGTCTTTTTAACTTTTAAAAGCAATAGATTAGTAAACAGGTTGAATACTGGTGCTGAGAAGCAGAGGATGGAGTGCCTGGCTGTCAAGTGTGGTTAGCATAAGGGAAGTTAGTAACTGTCCCAAGGTATCTGGGTTGTTCACTTGTCATTGGGCCAATGATATTGCTTGTCAAAACACAGAGTTTTGTGCACGGTGCCTGATTCTGAATACCTATCTATTCTCATTTCCTCTACCTGTAACAAAATGTTTTGAGAACTGCACTGGTAATTCAAGGTAATTTTTTTATTTGCTTAATTTTTCCCCTGACAGCTTAGAAAGAAAGTAAAAATTAGCCTCCAAAAAAAAGTGTCAAGAGATGAAAGGAGTTTTAGAGAGGACTAGTACAATGCAGTCTTTTCACAGATCAGGAAATTGAGCTTCAGACATTACTTAAGTGACTCGACCAAGTTTGTATTGGCCAAGGTTCTATCCCTTGTTCATTGCAGAACTAGGAAAGATCCAGATATGACCTCTTTAAAAAACAAACAAACACAAACTTTGTGGTTTCTGGAACTTATTTCTAGATAACGATTTTATACTCCATTATGAAGCAGAGTCTCCCGTAATAAATTTTAGTATTTAGTATGTTGAAACATGAAAGCACTCATCTAATTCTAGCCTCATACATGCTGTTATAAAACACATATGATACCACCAACTGTTTTGGCAGAATTTTGTGGTCCACCTGCTGTACTCCTAGCCTGTTATCTGGAGCCACAGGTGAAATGCTGTACTAGTTCATGTGTCGGGTGTTTTCATGAATAAATGACTCTGGACAGGGTCCTGGGAAAGCCATTCTGACTTGAGATCCATTTGACAGCGGAGAATGTGCCAGTAAGTTTCTCCCTCATTTGTTTTGATAAGATGCTTTTTATCTTGCCTGAACATACTTAGGAGTTTTGGTGAAAGAGAGAATTAAGACGGGAAAGATCAGACATTTTCAAGGGATTAGGGTCTGCTTGCTCTTTGCCCAGACTTAAATCAGGAGATCTGGAAAGTAATTTTATTAAAGATAGCATGGTATAAGATTCTCAGACAGCTGTTTAATCCCAGAATAACTATCCTTCTTTATAGATATGCTTATAAATATCACAATTCTGTGAAAATAAAAGACAGATATTTTAATTTTTATTTTCTTTTATTTCATTTTATTTTAAGACAGATATTTTTAAAACAAAATTTCCCAGTATGGTGATACTAGAGGCCTGGTGCACAAAAAATCGTGCACTCATGTGGGGGGAGGGGTGATCTCACAGTTCGGGACCCCTTAGGGGATGTCCACTTACTGGCTTAGGCCTGCTCCATGGGCCTAAGCCACAGCTAGACATCCATAGAGCTGCCAAGGAGGCGGGAGAGACTCCCGCCACCACTGCTGCTGCACTCACAGCCATCAGTATGGCTGTGGCTGAGCGGAGTTCCCCCTGTGGGAGTACAGGGACCACCAAAGGGCAGCTCCTGCATTGAGCATCTGCCCCTGGTGGTCAGTGCATGTCATAGTGACCTGTTGTTCCTGTTCTGCTATTGGAGTCAATTTGTATATTACCCTTTTATTATACAGGATTGTTGTAAGAAGCATATGCTCTTAGCTCAAAATGTTGACAGTCTCTTATTATAACATAATAAATTCAAAAGAAAAATTCTACTCACTGTGAACTTCATCTTGACTTCACCAGAGTGATGGAGTGGAGAAGACAGGCAGGCATGGAATCAGAGGAGAAGTTCTCTCATATTTGTACTTGACTGGCTTTACTCAAAGTAGGTGTGACCAGGTGGAGTCTAAGACTTATCTTCCTTCATTTCCCATATCCGTGCCATAATCCAGTGTAGCAAGAAGCCTTTGGAATATCTACCTGGTTAGCAAGGCACTTTGACATGGAGTTCATCTGACTCATCATTTGTTGAAGTTGAAGATATCATAACAAACTCAATATGATTTATGATAACTTATGAAGTGTGGGTGTGGATGGATATTTTATATATTGATATTCCAGATTCAGAAAGGGAATAATCCCTAAAATCAAACAAGATCACAGATAAGAAACTGTGGACACATTGGGCCTTCAGGGAACATGTGTGAATGTGCAAATTACTTCATTCCTGTAAGAATGTGAGAATGACTTCATCGCCTTACCTTTACCTGAACCCATTGTAATGGTTTTGCTTAGACTGAACATGTTCTATTAGCTAACCCCACCAAACCTACTCCCTTTTCTGCAGTCCTGAGCTCTCTCCATGATAGTACCATGCATTTGGTTGGACAATCTTGGGGCTATCTTTAGCCTGTTCTTCTGACCACCTCATCCCATTAGTTACTCAACCTTGTCATTTCATCTTAGAAATCTTTCTTGCTCTTTTTTTTGTGGCACCTCCAAGGCAGACAGCTGCTTCAGGGTGAAGCTGAACATCTCTTTCCTAGCCACTAGCTGCCAGAAACTTACTAATGTGGGTGATGAGTGCAAATTTTGTACCTTTTAGGAGAAATGTATGGACACAGAAGTTGCTGCTAACACACTGGGTGGAAAATAGAAGGGTTATGTGGTTTGAATCAGCAGTGGGAATGACAAACAAGATTTCCCCTTGAAGCAGGTGTCTTGACCCATGGTTGCGTCCTTCTGCTGCTGAGTAAGGGGCATCTCTTTTATAGACCACGGAGAGAGCAGACATTTCTCAGGGTTTCATTGTGAATGCCAGGCTCAGTCTTCTCAACTTGGTCATTGTAAAAAAGGGGGGAAAGATATTCCTGGTCTCACGGATACTACTGTGCTTTGTCACCTGGGGCCCCAAAGAGCTAGCAGAATATGCAAACTTTTCAATCTCTCTAAAGAAGATGACATCCACCTATATGTTGTGAGAAAGCCCCTAAACAAAGAGGGCAAGAAACCTAGGTCCAAAGCACCCAAGTTTCAGTGTTTTGTTACTCCACACGTTCTGCAACACAAAGATGAGTGTATCGTTCTAGAGAAACAACATACTAAGAAAAATAAGGATGAGGCCACAGAATATGCTAAACTTCTGCTAAGAGAATGAAGGAGACTGCAGAAAACTGCCAGGAACAGCCCTGGCCAGGTGGCTCATTGGTGGAGCATGTCCCATGCACCAAAAGGTTGCAGGTTTGATCCCCGGTCAAGACAGTTATGAGAGGCAATCAATTGATGTTTCACATCTCTCTCTCTCTCTCTCTCTCTCTCTCTCTCTCTCTCTCTCTCTCTCTCTCTCATCAATATAAATATATTCAAGTGATGATAAAAAAAAGAAAGGAAAACACTAGGAACAGATTGCCCAGAAACATAGGCTTTTACCTCCAAGTCTGAGTCCAGTTAAAAGGGACTTTTTCCCCAACGAGTAACAAATAAGTAAGATCAAACTTTAAAAAAGAAAGTAAAAAAGAAATGCCTCTCAACTCTGTCCTTGCCCATAACTCCTCTCACCTAGACCCTTACAACAGTTATGTAATTGATCACTCTGTCACCACCTGTTACATTTCAGAGCATGACTCTGCCATGCTTAGCATCTTTCATGACAGCTTATGAGATACACTTCAAACTCATTGGAATGACTTCCAGGGTCTTTTATAATAAGGTTCCCAAAGCATTCCAAGCTGTATCTGTCAGTCTCTATCCTGTAATATATTCTAACCACACCAGAGTTTCCATCATTCTTGGAATACTCAGGATGTTCCATGCCAATCTCTCACCCTGGAGTAACAACGCTTTGCTTTTTTTCTAAATTAAATTTACTGGGGTGACATTGGTCCACATGAACATATAAGTTTCTAGGTTACAAGATCTATCCTTGTTTTTCTTGAATTGACAAACTGCCATTCATTTTTCAAGGCCCAGCTCAATACCATTGCTTCTCAATTTTCCTGGAGCTATAAAAGAAATTTCTATCCCTTTATTGATTTATAGATCACTTATTTGACAAAAATTATGTTAAAATAATAAAAAAACTTTCATAAAAAACAGAGTAGAAATTGTCACTGGCAAACAAAGGAGGGAATTTACATTGTATTTTTTTTCCTGTTCTTTCCTACAAATTTAAGGTGGCAAATCAAATTGCTGAAGAGGAAAACTATTTCATTAATCATTGATCTATATATTTCCCCTTTGGATACCTTCTTGAGCCCATGATTATTTTTCTATGTGTGGACTAGAGGGCTGGTGCATGAAATTGGTGCACAGGTAGGGTCCCTAGGCCTGGCCAGCCATCAGGGCTGATTGGGGCCTTCTAGCTGGTGGTCAGGGACTTTCTTTGTTCCGTGCTGCCCTCTGGTGGTCATCGCACATCATAGTGAGCAATTGAACTCCCGGTCAAACATCCAAGGGGACAATTAGGCTTTTATATTGAGAGATTGTAATCATAGGATGTGGTTACATGGTTATAAAGCTTGATTCACTACCAATACCTCTATCATAATGTTGGCCTGGTGGTAAGATTTTATTTATGTTTTAAATGTGTCCACAAATTTCTTTCAAATTCACTCTTTAGCTGTGAAAGATCAATTAGCCTGGGGTGGGAAGCAGACATGTGAAGAGGTGTTCATTTTCTTTGGGAACTGTGATGTGGCTGCAAAGTAAAAAAGAATGTTTGGCATGGTGCCTTTCCACCCCGTCATGAGTAGTCGTTTTAGTACCCGGCATAGTACCTAGAGCACTTTGTGCCTGTCATACTTTACCAAGGACTTGAGGTTGACATTTTCTACAGTGAGCCTCTGAATGGTCCATGACAAATAGAGAAATAGAGTGCAGGATCCAATAATCCCTCTGTTAGAGATCAACAATGCGTGTTCACATATCAAATGTACTAAGAAATCTGTAGGGGAGAAATCTATGTCATGCTGCTTCATCCAGATTCTCCTCAATTTAAGTTTCCATAGCTCCCAGTTGCTTTTCCAACACACATTAACATCTTTGGGGGACATATGTACTACTTCTGAGGTTGCACCCTGCATTTGAAACTCTATTTGGGGAACTACTGATTGGAACTAGAAGCCAGGAGACTTAGATTCTATTGTGCTTTCTTCGTTCAGTAAGTCTTTTTTACCCTATATGGGTCAAAGAGAAAAAAAATCCCTTCTGTATACAGAACCCTATGGTCATTTTATCTCCCAGCACGCACACACCCAAGGCCTCGCTTTGCCCACACCCTGTCATGCGAACTGGGTGGGAACTCCCTTAGTGTGGAATACATGGGATACGGCCCACGTACAACATGCTCATGCTGTAGATCTGGAGGGCCTTTAGCGCTTTCAGACTTTTCTCTAAGTGGAAGGGAATATCTCTGTGCAAGGCACTTTTTCATCATTAAATAATCTTATTCAAGGTTCCCTCTCCTATGTAGACATGGTAATGGACTGGCTTTGCAGTCAGCTATGAAGCCCTTAGTAATCACATCTTCCCTTTAATTCTTGTGCTGTTTCTGATATTCAGGACTCTAATTAATTTGCTTCAGCATAGAAGCACGTCCAGGCAGAGATTTTGTCTCAGTCTCTTTGCCTTTATTATTGTTTTCCTGAGCATCCTCTGCATCAGTTTGAAGATCTGTGGGATGGTCTCAAGTCAGGTGGTTCATTGCGAGGCATGAACACATTTTATCATCTCAGGGGAAACTTGTCTTGGCCAGTCATCTTGGTTTATTAGCCTGTAGCTAAGACTACAATTACAGTCACATCCTTTGGCTACAACTCCCAGGGCTTATGGCAGTGATGTACTTGTATCAATGATGTCCAAAAGAATAGAAATAGGAACATGTATATGGACATTTTAATAACTATCACTAGAAAACTTCTAATTCTAGAAAATCCACGCCTAGTACATTGTTTTTTTTGTAAAGGAGAGAAATGATCAAATATCAGCCAAGTGGAAAAAGCTCTTTCCTATGCATTGCAGAGCCCTCTCCTTTCTCTGTTTCCTCCGGGACCACTGTCATCCAAAACATAGACAATGCTGCCTTTCTGTTGCTGCTTATCTATCTGTTCATTTGCATTTGCCAAACTTTTTGGATCCTCCCTCACCCCAAGGCAACCAAACTGGAAAACTTTTGCTAAAAGAAGGTCTCCTGAGTGATGACTTCATTTATATAAAATATATAAAAGTAGAGACAAACAAAATGTTAAACAATCGAACTTGGCTGAGTACTTCCATTCTGAAAAGGGTATGGAGGAAATATGAGGAACAAATATCACAAAGTAATAGCAATATGTTGCTTTATAATGATTTCACAGCTCATTCAGAAGCAAGAGCACTTATTCCTTGTTTAGTGTTCACTGTGAAGCAGATTAGAGAAGCACTCATGCTTAATGTGCATTTCTTCAGCTATAGCAGTCACTCCTGGGAAAGGTAAAAATATTTCGGGAAGGATATTGGATTCTCAGAGGGGCCTCAGGGAATTTTGAGCTTACAAGTTTGTTTTTTAACTAGCAGCAAGCCACCAGGCTCCAGCAAATTTGATGCCCCAGTTAAGCACAAGTGCCCCAGAAGAGACAAAAATGTAAAACAGCCAGTACTAATACCCCAGAGTCCTGAAATCCACATCTGAGACAGGCCAGCTTCATGAACACGTGGCCAGTGTCTTCACAGGGCTCGTGCTCAGAAGAGAAAGCCATGCTTGAGTTCAGTGCTTTGCTGGTGCCCTCTTGAAATTCTTAATAATTTTATTTTTGAATTTGTGTTTTGTAAGCCAAGTCTGATCAGACAATGGCATATGCACTGGGGGTTGGAGCTATGGCTCATGAGTGACTCCCACCTTCTGCCTCTCCCCACCTCCCTGAATAGACTTCTACCTCCACTGTGGGGCCTGGGTGCAGGTGCAGGAAGCATCAAGGTTTAACACATACACCTACATGATGAGTCACAGGGTGAGGCTAGGTGGTATGAACTTGGAGTTCAGTGCCTGTGAGGAGACCAGCTTATAACATTCTTAACTCTCTTAGATTCACCTTTATGGTTCTGAAATATCTCAGTTAATCACAATTAGATAGAGACAAATTGAGTCAGAATTATTTCACTTATCAAGAAACTACAAATTGCTACACACTGAGCTTGAGATAGTATATGGACTTAATTCTCACCAATAGCCACTTGAAACCTCCCTTTCTTCCTGGCCTTTGTGCTTAGGTGTATCCTTCCATGTCTGAGGCCCTTTTCTCTTTCTCATAGCTGTGTGGTGTGTCCAACACCCTTGAGCTCCTCCCAGTAAATTAATATTTTAGTTGTTGGCCATGGGTGTTTCTCTAGAAAAGCAATCACTTGATTTATTTTTGATAATTGACATACCTTTAAATTTGATTTGGTCTCTTCATAAAGGAATATAGGCATTCATAAAAGAAGATATCTAAACATATATGTATATTTAAGAAATGCAGACACCACTTATTATTTAAAATTTTATGATTCACCTTAAAACAGGTTAATGGTATAAACAGATGATTTGTGATGGACATTTTATATATCTATTATGCTATGAGTCTTCTGTGACAGAACTCATATTCCTTGTGTCTAACATAGTTACTGTCACATGATTAAGACTCAATCAAGGATGAACTTAACTGAAATACAGGTACAAAATAGATTCTACTAATTTTAGATATTTTCCCCAAATCTAGAAGAGGTTATACAATTTCCTCTCTATTATTGAATGAGAGGTAAAAAAGAAAAGAATTTAAACTAAAAATATCCTCCTTGTACCTGCAATAGTATCAGTGAAATTCAGCTTTCCTGATTTGGTAATATTCTCCCCTCTTCCTTTTAACCACTGTTCAAAATGTTTGCCACTCTATCCAAGTCCTTTATGTTATGTCAGCTGATCAGGAAAGCAGCACATAGAAATTTGTAGAAAGCTTGAAAAATTATCAAGAAAAAATGATTGCCGGGCAGCTCAGTTGGTTGGAGTGTCATCCCATACACCAAAAGTTTTTGGGTTCCATCCTAGTCTGGTAGATATGGAGGTAACCAATCAATATTTCTTTCTCATCTCTCTCTCTCTCTCTCTCTCTCTCTCTCTCTCTCTCTCTCTCTCTCTCTCTCTCTCTCTCTCTCTCTCTCTCTCTCTCTCTCTCTCTCTCTCTCTGTGTGTGTGTGTGTGTGTGTGTCTGTCTGTCTCTTTCTCTCTAAAATCAATAGCTACCATTGGGCGAGGATAAAAAAATGAGTGACATTTTACTACTATGCAAAAATAATACTGTTAACTTTTTAGTATATGTTCTTTTCATTTCTTTTGAGACTTCTTTGAGCCACATGTTATGCAGAAGTATATTATTTTGTCTCCAAATGTTTTTGGATTTTCCAGTTATCTTTCTGTTATTGATATATAATTTAATTCAATTGTGGGCTGAGTAATGTCCTGTTATTTCTATTATTTTAAGTTAAAATCCTCTTTGGATTCCTATAGTGTGGGGTTCTGTGTGATTCTTGGACCCATAAGTCAATTTCTTTCACCAGTTGGGGGAAGTTTTCGATCACTATTTCTTCAAATAGGTTTTAATTATCTTGCTTTCTCTCTTTTTCTGGCACCCCTATAATTTGGATGTTGGTATGCTTGAGGTTGTCCCAGAGGCCCCTTGCACTATCTTCAATTTTTTGGATTCTTTTGGCTTCTTACTTTTCTGGCTGAGTGGATTTTGCCTCTTTGTATTTCAAATCTTTGACTTGGTTCTTGGGGTCATCTGGACTGCTTTTAGATCTTTGTGTAATATTTTTTATTTCAGTCAGTGTATGCTTAATTTCTAGTTGGTCCTTTTTCATATCCTTGAGGGTCTCATTCATATCCTTGTAGGTCTCATTCATTTCCTTGTAGGTTTTGTTCATTACCTCCTAGGTCTTGTTCATTTCCTTGAAGGTCTCATTAAGTTCATCGGCCTTTTCTAGGAGCCTCTTGAAAAACCTTATAACTGTGGTTTTGAACTCTATGTCCAGTTGTCTATTTTTCTCCACTTCTTTCACATCTGATTTATTTCCATGTCTCTGCATTGTGGCTGCTTTCCTGAGCTGGTCGATTAGCTTTGTATGGTAGATGTCCTCTAAGAAACAGTGGCTCAGCCTCCCCAGTTACCTGAGGTGGATACTCTTGCTGCAGCACTTTATGGGTTGCACAGTCTTGTTGAAGTTAAGCCTAGATTATTGTCATTAGCACTAGAAGGGTTTGACCTCCAGGCCAATTGGCTGTGAGGGTCAGCTGTGCTCAGGTTGGATGGGTGGAGTCTCTCGGCTGAGCAGGCAGCCTTGATTTCCCATCAGCTCTGCTCTATGTGGCACATGGGACTCTGAGTCTTATGGTAATGGCTGCACTCACCTCTGAGAGAAAGCTGCCACCGAACTCTACCTGTTGCCGGACAATTCAGCCTCTCCCCAAATGAGTCTGCACACCCAAAGTCTTGCCCAAGGTTGTAAAACAATGCAGTCCAGTGGTTTCTTGAACAAGAGAGCAAGTCACAAGTCATCTCTGCACGCTCACACACTTCTGCTGTTTCCAAGTTTACCTGCCCTCTCCACAAGCTCGCAGACCTCTGCCGCCCCTGGGTTTCAGCATGCTTCCTTATTGTCCAGTTTCACCCCGTATGAGTGTGGGTTCCCCGGACCTTGCCCGGAACTGGGGAATCAGTGTAGTGGGTTGCCTTTGTCTCCCTCCCTGTTCGAGAAAACCAGCTGGGTTTGCAGCCACTTGCCCCATGCGCTCCCGCATGCATATGGCTTCAAACCTCTGACTTTATGTGTATCTTCAATGCTGCCCTCTGCCGCTCCTCTGAGTCACAGTGTCCTATCTTTACTTTTATTTGTGGAATTTTCACTCAGCCAGCTTTCCAGTAATTCTGGATGATGTTTGTTCTGTCGTTAAGTTGTAGTTTTGAAATTGTTGTGTGGGGCAGCAAGATAGGTGTTTACCTATGCTGCCATCTTGGTTCCCTCTATTGATGGTATTCTTTAGTTCAACTATATTCATATTGATTTTATGTCTATTTGATCTATCAGTTACTAAATCGGAATAGTGAAGTCTCCAGCCAAACTAGTAGGACTTTATTTCTCATTGCAGTTCTGTTAGTTTTGCCTCATGTTTTGCTGATATTCTGTTGTTAGGTGTGTGTATATTAAGGATTATTATATCTACTGGAGAACTGACCCCTTTATCATGATGTAATGCCTCTCTATCCAATTTCATTGATTTTTGCTCTTTGTTATTTTTTGCATTGTGCTTGCTTTAGGTTTAATTTGATATTTGTTTTCAGGTTCCCCACCCCCTCTCTAATTCTCACCCGAGTATATGTTTTCATTGATTTTTAGAGAGAAGGGAAAGGGGGGTGAACACACAAACAAACACATCAATGTGAGAGAAACATCAACTGACTGCCTCCTGAGTTTAACCCAGCCAGAGATCAAACAAGCAACCTAGGCATGAGCCCTGACCATGAGTTGAACCCACAGCCTTTTGGTATAAGGGATGATGTTCCAACCAAATGAGCTACTGGACAGGGCTGGAAGTGTTGTGCTTTTTTTAATGTCCAAATAATTAGGGAATTTCCAGATATCTTAGTTTCATTTAAATTTAATTTAATAATGTTCTTTGAATTTGCAATTCTCTAATAATTTATGAGATTCAAATGTTTTATCTATAATAAAATGATAATAATATTAGATAAATTTTATTGGGAGCTTATTCTGTGGCAGTTATAAGTATTTTATGTATGTGAGCCATCAATGTTCACAATGATGCGTTGAGAGGCCACTTTACTATGATTTCCTGCTACATGAGAAATTAGAGAAGTTGGAATTCAAGTGCAGGTAGGATGTTTCTGGAACTTCAACTCTTCACCATTTCTTATTAGTGCTTCTTCTTCCTCTAATCATGTTCTTTGCCCATTACAAATTTTATTTGTTCCTTAGCTTCCTGTGGATTTGTAAAAGCTTTTTGTAAATTGAAAATATGTGAATTTAGGGTCACTAAAGGAAAGAAGTGATTATTTATAAAATGTAGAAAACAATGAAGAATATAAATATTTTTACTTATCAATAGATATGGCTAATACAATGTATACTTTGGATTATCATAACATTCAACTTGTGTCTCTCCTCTGATACTTAACATTTACTATATTTTGATAGTTTAACAGTTAAGTTGTATTTTATGATAGCAAATTCTGAGAGCAGAGATTCATTTGATCTAGTTCATCCTCTGTCTCTCTTAGAATATTCTTTCTAAAAATATATTTTATTGATTTATATATTTATTGAGAGGAAGGAAAAGAGATAGATAGAAATATCAATGATAAGAGATAATCATTGATCAGTTGCCTCCTGGGGATTAAGCCCACAACCTGGACGTGTGCCTTGACCTGGAATTGAACCATGATCTCCTGATTCATAGGTTGATGCTCAACCATTGAGCAACACCAGACAGGCTTTCCAAATATTCTTCCCATGATTTTCATAAGGTAGGAAGCCACTAATAACAGAAGGAGGAAGGGAAATGAAGGAAAGAAGGAGAGAAGAAAGAAAAACAAAACGGATAAAGGTAGTGTGAAAGGAAAATAACATAATAAAAAGTGGGGAGTCTAGGATATGAAGGGAAAGGACAGAAAAAGAATAGTCAAATAATTTGACTGTCTTTTTATAACAATTGAGTACATGAACCTTTTTATATATCTATGATCACATATTCTTTCCTTTATTTAGATATATTTTCTCATATCAGTTGGGGAGATTAATTTAGAAGAAGACTATAGAATGAGTTAAAAGCCAAGCTAAGAGCCAACCACTGTGTCCTAGAGTTGATGGAGAATTTTTAAAAGTTTTGAACACAAGAGCAATGTGGCAAAGTGGTGAGGATAAAACAATGGACAGCCTAAAAGCAGAAAGTATAGTTTTGGTCATTTGGCACAGACAGGCATTGTCTTCTTGGCATAGAGTTAAGCTTTATTTCTCTCACATCTTGTTATGGCGATGTGACTGTCTTTATCAATGGATAATGAGCAGACGTGGTCATTTTCAGTCTGAATAAGTTAAAGCAGATGTGTCTTCTCATGCTGTTTATCTAAACTCCCATCTGCCAGTTACATGATGTCAGGATACCATGAAGCTACAGATTCAAGATGGGGAAGCTGCCTAAGGAAGAAGGCGGAGTCCATAAATCATCACTTGGAGGAGAGCCACCCACCATGAAGTCATCTGTATTAGATTTATGTGAGTGAGAAATAAAAGTTTATTTAGTCAAATGGTTGAGATGTAAGTGTTGTTTGTTACAATAGTTAGTGCCAATTATTCTAATTAAAATCATTGTGACAGGGACAGTATGTGGTGGTGATGACAAGGAATGGAGTATGGGCTGATGTATTGGAGAGAAAGGCCCAAATTAGAAAGTC
Source organism: Antrozous pallidus (assembly GCA_027563665.1). Taxonomy (NCBI): domain Eukaryota; kingdom Metazoa; phylum Chordata; class Mammalia; order Chiroptera; family Vespertilionidae; genus Antrozous; species Antrozous pallidus. Next base: position 30,082,743 of record CM050523.1, read on the forward strand.
ATTACAGAAGAAAAATGGAAGAAGAATCAAGGATAACTTCAAAATGAGTCTGCAGACTCAGAGAAGTTATCAACAGAAATAACAATGTAAAAAAAAAAAAGAGCACCTTGGGAAAAAGAATGCAACATCTTTACTTTAGACATGTGGAGTCTGATATATTATGGCACATGATGTAATGTAAATCCCTGCAAAAAAAAAAGAGTTGCAGAAGTAAATTGTGAGATAGAAAGAAAAGGGAGAGAATAGGGATAGAGAAAGAGAGAGAAATGGCAAAAGTAGAAGATTTAGGTCTTATAATAGAAAAGGTAACTGATATATTGGAGAGAAAGACACAAATTGGCTTAAACTTATGTACACAAAGGCAACAAACCAATGGATTTTCTATTTTTTGAACTATATAATAGCAAGAATAGGTTTTATCTTTGCCACTAACTATGCATATGACCTTGGCCATATTTTTAACCTTTTTTGTTTGTTTGTTTGCTTTTTGCTTTAATTTTTTATGTCTTTTTTTTTCTTCTATTGACCCCCTCCACTCCATACCTGCCCCCATTTTTAACCTGTTTGAGTCTTAGTTTCCTAATGAGAGGTTTGGACAGGATTTGAAATAGCTTTTTCAATCAGAGCCACATAGCGCTTTAAAAGTCCACAAGCCTGTGCCCTTTCTCAGACCTGCTGGGTCAGAGTATCCAAGGTGTAGGTACAGCCAGCATGAGACCCTTCCATGTCAATGATTTCATCCCCTCAGTGGGGAGTGGGTAGCTTACACTCTTACAAACTCAGGGTCTCAATCCCTCCATTTAAAAATTTTCACCGTTGCCCAGCTGGAATGGCTCAGTGGTTGAGCATTGACCTATGAACCAAGAGGTCACAGTTCAATTTTCAGTCAGGGCACATGCCCAGGTTGTGGGCTTGATCCCACACAGGAGGAAGCTGATCAATGATTAGCTCCCATCACTGATGTTTCTGTCTCTTTCTCCCTCTTCCTTCCTCTCTGAAATCAATAAAGATATATATTTTTAAAAAGTTTTCACCATCGAGTTGTGGATAGGCCTGATTTTTCCAAACCTATCTTGTGGCCCAAAAAACATTATTTTCTGAGAAGGGGTTGAAGGGATGAGTGAAAAATATGAAGGGATTAACAAGTACAACTTGGTAGTTACAGAATAGTCATGGGAATGTAAAGTGCAGCATAGGGAATATAGTTAACTAGAGGTGTATAATACTGGTAGTTACGAGTGTGGACTGTGAAGTCAGATTGGGATCAAATTCCCTCCTGCCTCTGGAAGCAGCATAATGATGAGGAGTTACTTAACTTCCCTGCACCTGAGCTTTCCTATACGTAAAATGGAACATGGAAAGAAGGTAGCTTAGAGGGCTGTTATGAGATCAAATGAATCAATATATACAAAGTGCTCAGAAAGTGCTAGAACATGTCAAGTGCTTCATAAATGTTAACTATATCATTATCAAGCCTATAGACTCAGAACTTCTGGGTCAGGACAAAGTAAAGGGTAGGCAATAATACCTCTATCTGCTCTCATGTCTACTAGTATGGGTGTGGCTTGCTTTGGGGGGCTTTTGAAGCCAGACCCAAGAGAAGAGTGGCAGATACACTACAAAACTGTAATCCTTCTTGCTACTGCTATCTCAGAAAGCTAAAAAAAAAAATAAAAACAGCACCCTGGCCAGGTAGCTCAATTGCTTAGAGCATCAGTGTACATATAAGAATCAACCAATGAGTGCAAAAATAAGTATAACAACAAGTCCATGTTTCTCTTCCTCTCTATCTCTAAAATAAAATAAAATAAAATAAAATAAAATAAAATAAAATAAAATAAAATAAAATGCAAGCAACACATTTTACACCCACCACAGCTGAAAATCCAGTGTAGCAGAATTCCCATGAATGAGGTCAGCCCCAAATTGTCCAAATGTCTCTTTTTAAAAAGCCCTAGTAAAAAAAAATCTGCTGATTAGGAAGTCACTGTAGCTGTAGATCAAGGACATCATTTATGCTGTTTCCTTGCTTACTATAGTAATTTTCAATATTTAACAAATTTTCAATTCTTTGTTTGTTTTTGTATTGCCCCACCTTCTGAGCTCATGATGCCACCTAACACTAGATAGCCTTTTCTGATTGTGTGTGGCATTATAAAAATTACACAAATTAAACTTTATTTTCTCTCTTTTTTAAAAAAAATCTGAGAATTTCTCAAAGCCCCCCAAGATAACTAGAGATATATAAATCACAGTTTTCACAGTGTCTTGGCCAAGGCTTAATGTAAAAATTTGGTTAATCCTGGTAATTGGGCAGAGAAATCTCTGAACCCTGTTCTTCATGAATCTCTGAAAACTGATACCAGCTCTAAAGGGGAAGACAAATAAAGTCATAAGGTTGTTTGTTCTCAAAAGAGGCACCCAACCACTGTTCTTGCCTCTAGTCTCATGTCCATTTCTTAGGTGGGGACCCCAAACTCAGATCTAAGGGAGGATTTTACCAGTAGTGGAGGGGTTGGGAGTGGGGGGGGGTGAGGGGAGGCAATATTAAGAATATGCCCTTCTATGTCAGTAAGATGTCTGTGTAAAACAAGCATCTCACAATGTTTTCAAAGGGTGGAAATAGAACTGTCAAGTGCAACATAGAGCAGATAAGCAGGGAATATTTACAGAGTGACCAAGTGGTGAATTTTCACTACTGACTAATAAACTTCGTTGATATTAGGTTATGTGGTTGGGTCTCAATCTCGATAAAGGAGTTTGCTGGGGTGTGTCAGATATGACACAGCTTTTTAAAAATTGATCGGTCTGGAAAGAGATTTCCACACCTTGAAACCAATATAAAGGGTAGGAGCTGCTCCAGGCAACCTCACTTGCTCCAGCACCTTCTTCCCTTCTGACAAAATGAAAACCCTTGTGAGTATTTGTTTATGGTTCTTTATACTCTTGTGGTGGCTGTCTGCAGAGAATGTTCATATCCAATATGACTTAGATTTCAGGGTTTTTAGATAAACACTGTGCATGCTTTATAAGCTTCTGTGCTTGAGTTAATGATGTCTTTGTTATGAATAGTGTTGCATATTAAATCAAATATTTATTTGTTTATTGTCTATATTTTGAAATGTTTCCTGAAAATACAAAGAAAAAGTTTTGGAAATACCTAGAGAATTTTAACGTAGAGAATTTTTAAGAATAATTCTCATTATGAGCTTTGGAGGGAATGTAAGCATTTCAGGATAACTTCAGTTACTATCTAAAAGAGAACTGGTAATCCTATATAATAAAAGGCTAATATGACAGAAAAGCAGAATCACCGGTTGCTATGATGCGCACTGACCACCAGGAGTTAGATGTTCAATGCAGGAGCTGCCCCCCTGGTGGTCAGTACACTCCCACAGGGGGAGCACCGCTCAGCCAGAAGCCAGGCTCATGTCTGGCCAGTGCAATGGCGGTGGTGGGAGCCTCTCCTGCCTCCGCGGCAGCGCTAAGGACTTCAGTCGGACATCACCCGAGGGGTCCTGGACTGCAAGAGGGCTCAGGCCAGGCTGAGAGACCTCCCACCCCACCCCCAGTGCATCAATGTCATGCACTGGGCCTCTAGTTAAAAATAATAACAAAATATTAACAACAATAATAATAGCAGAAGTTATTACCAAATGTATACTAGACCCTATACTAAACATATCACATGAATAATTTCATCTAGTTACTTCAACAACTCTGAGCTGAGTAGTATTATCCAATTCTACAGAAGAAGAGAAGACTGAGATGTGAGAAAATGTGATTTTTTCCAAGCCAGTGACCTTGGGATTTAGGCTAGAAATGTATCCATTTTAAGCCCAACTTACAGGAGAATCCTGGAAAAGCATCCCTTTCATGACCTCCTCTACCCCTCCAACCGATCTCAATCCAGCACCAGTCTCCCATAGTTCCTCACTGCAGTGCTCCATGGCCAATGGACTATGTTCTGATCTATATCAAAATTCCTTGCCCCAGTCTCTATTCCTTATTCTCATTTAGAAGCCATGGGAGAAGGAAAAATGTTAAGTACCTCCCCACAAGGTGTTAAAGACTGTCAGCTTAAATAGTTACCTCTCCCAGGAGCCTCTTGATTTTCCAAAAGGAGACCTAACCAGAAGCACAGACCTTCAGCTGTGGCATAGTAATCACAGTGTTGAGTGGGTGGTTATTTGGAGGCAGGGGGTATTCCTGAGCTCTCTCTAATCGTACCACTAAGCTGGTCAGTCCTCCACCCACCTATTCATGCCTCTGTATTATACCCATTAATAGAATACATAGGAGTGTCAGGTTACTGGAACCAGCCTGGAGTCAGAGAAGATGGGTCCCTATGCAGGGTGGCAGGTGGGATATCTGCATACAGATGTTTGCCTGACACTCCACCCCCAGCCATCAGGAGAGAAGTGTTATTGGCAATATAGAAGGGGCAGTAGAAAAGTCCCACTTAAAAAGTTCTTAAAAATACTGGCCTTCTAGCAGATGCCCTCCAGCAGCAGTTTTCAATGAGAGTGCATTACACTGTGATGTCAAAAGACATAGCACAAAACCAGGATCAGAGTATTGGATTAGACTTTTACACAACTACAGCTAAGTGTCAGAACTGCCTCAGTGTCAGTTGCATGGCCTGTGGCCTAGCCTTTCTCTGATGGTAACACTAAGGCATAGATTGTAGGAGAATAAGAAGGTTTTTCTTGATGCCAGCCTCAAAAATTAGCCATGTCTCCAAGCATCATATTCTCCCTTAAAAATCCATTGTGTCTATTGCCTGTGAATCCATATTCAATGTGTTTTACTCTCCCACTTCCTTTTTTGTTGTTGTTAATCCTCACCCTAGGATATTTTTCCATTGGTTTTTAGAGAGTGGAAGGAAAGCAGAGAGACATAGTGAAATATCCATGTGAGAGAGACACATTGATTGTTGCATCCCACATACACCCCAACCTGAGCTTGAGTCTGAGCCTGCACCTGAGATACATGCCTTGGACCAGAAACAAACCCTAGAACCTTCAGACCAGGAACTATCCACTGAGCCAAACTAGACAGGACCCCTTTTCTCTTCCTTCCTCCCTCCCTCCCTTCCTTCCTTCCTTCCTTCCTTCCTTCCTTCCTTCCTTCCTTCCTTCCTTCCTCTCTCTCTCTCTCTCTCTCTCTCTCTCTCTCTCCCTCTTTCTTTCTTTCTTTCTTTCTTTCCTTCCTTCCTTCCTTCCTTCCTTCCTTCCTTCCTTCTTTCTTTTTTTCTTTCTTTCTTTCTTTCTTTCTTTCTTTCTTTCTTTCTTTCTTTCTTTCTTTCTTTCTTTCTTTCTTTCTTTCCAGAGGACACAAATTGATTTCTTTTAATCCGAAGCCAGAATGAACCACACCAGGGCATTCCCATAGTAAAACTGCTATGTATAAGGTTTTGATGTTGGAAAGGGCTGGAAACTGGGTGACAAAACACACACAATAAATACCTGTCAACCAAATGAATGCGTGTGTGTTTTATACATTGAACTGTTGACCATGCTTGACCACACACCATGTCTTTAGGTTATATTTTCTAAGATATTTATGCTTGTCCTGTCCAGTGTCCTCTCATGTCTATCTTCAATGATTACCTTATTGGGAATGAAAGTGACTGGTCTGTTTTTCAGGTGTCATTTCTGGTGGTGCTGGCCATCTTTGGAACACAGACTCATGGGTATGAGGTGAGTTGATTCATTGTGGACTTTCTAGTTTGGAGATGTTGGGAGAGGAAAAAGGAAGATATAAGATAATCTGAAGGACAGTAGAGAGTCCATATGACCTATTTGGAATAGAATCACAGAAATAATCAGTAATTGAAACAATGAGATTGATTATTTTTTTCAATGTAAACCATTGCTCTAAAATGTGGTCGATCTCATCTTTCTTGTGATGTGATTGCTTCTCCATTACAATTGTCCACTATGAGAAAGAGTTTTACATTCTTATTTTAGCATGTGCTTTTGGTCTGGAATCCCAGTGGAGAGGTTTCAGGCTTCAATTTCTTGTTCATAGCAGATATAAGGCTCTATTTTGCTGGGAAGGATTCTTTCAAATGCATGTGATTTATAGAAAAACATTTTGTCTTTGTGGTCAATTTAGGTTTATAACCTCATCAGCCCAAACAACAATGGTGGCAATATTCAGGAGACGGTGACAATTGACAATGAAAAAAACACTGCCATCGTTAACATCCATGCCGGATCCTGCTCCTCTACCACAGTTTTTGATTATAAACATGTAAGCTGCATGGGAATTTTTATATTACTTGAATTCTATAATCTATCCTGCAAGTCCATCAGAATGTCCTTACTTCTGCTTTTAAAAAAAATAATCAAGCTATTGATGAACAAACAAAATCATTTCTGAGGGGGAAAAAAACATGACATAAGAAACATACCCGTTTACTTGACCTTTTCAGGTGGAAATTGAAAGCATTGATGATACTATCTCACTAAAGGCTCAGAAAGAATGAACAAAGCCCAAAGCAATGGATAGCACTCGGACTCTAAAAAACATCTGTCAAATAAATAAATGAATGAATTGGGTCTTCTCATACAAAAAAAAATTGTTCAGAAAAAGAATGCTCATGAAACAGTAAAAAATGACCAGATATCCATGTAGGCTATGCAATAAATCATGCTTTTTAATGTAAGCATGATTCTTCTGTATGTTAATTAAAGCACCAAACTATTTCCAAGTTTCAGTTACTGTTATTAACAAAAAAATCTCAGAAACCTGCCCAGGAAACATACTCCATCTGTTATCCATGTGTTATTTGCTTATTTTCCAGTTGTTCACAGTAACTATGAGTTTGCTTTTACCAGCCACAGAGTTATGCACTGTGGATATGGGTAGGTTGTTATCCATCTCACTGGATGTCTGAATACATTTTTCTTCTTGTCTTGTACAAGCATCCTCACATCTTTCCTCCCCATTGGTATTGGGAGTTCCAGGACACATTTGAAAATATAGAGTCTTTGAAAAACATGGATTAAAAGGAAGCTGTAATGAAATTGTTTTTAAGCAGATGTCAAGAAAATCCCAAAAGTCCCTTTAAAAAATGAAGTGGTGAGGATTTAAGCCTCTTCCATGATCATAACCATTGGTATCAGTCTATTTTTGAATTTTAGGAACTGAAAATGTGTGAGAATTGAAAAATAGAAAGCAGAAGGGTTTATGTCATATACAGTCTTCTAGGCTGTATAACTATTTGGAACTCTGAAGAGTACCACTTTAGATGAAGATTAGAAGTCCTTAGGTTCTTTCTGACTCCAAGATCCTCACCCTCCATTGCTCTTCCAATTCCAACTTCTTCCAACCCATTCCTACCCATCCAGCTTGGGTTACAGGTGGTGAAAAGATGGAGATAAGGTGGTAGAGAAGGAAAGAATAGATGAAGCAAGTATGAATGGGGGGGGGGGTGATGGTGAGCATGAGTGTATTAAGAAGAGTTTCTAGACCAGCACTGTCCAATGAAACTTTCTGCAATTGTGGAAATATTCTACATCTGTATTTCCCAAAGAGGGCGCAGCTGGCCCTTGTGGCTATGGAGCCTTTGAAGACAACAATCTACCTATATCCACAGTGCACAGCTTCGTGCCTGGGTAAAAGTGTGACAGAGGAAGTACATTTTCAATTGTATTGAATTTAAATTTAAAAAGCTATATGTGCCAATAACTAATATATTGGAAAGCTCAGTTCTAAAGAATATTGTATGTACCCCAAATTGAGGAGAGGCTGCATAAAATCAATAGAGACAGAGAGCTGCTGCTTCTAAATCTTTCAAATTGCAAACTAGACCTCAATCTTTCAAATTGCAAACTAGACCCATAACAAATCATATGGCCCACTTTTCAGAGATAGAAATGACAAGTGGAGAAATAAAAATTCTATATCAAAGAAGTTGAGTGGATAGGATTTATTGCAGATTAAAAGTCAGCCATGTGCACTCATGTGCATGCTCAAGGCTTCCTCAAGGTCCACACGTCATTCTCACCAAGTTCAGAATCCAGGGAATTGGGAGGAACAGTAACTGTTCTTGCTGCCTCAGGGTTACATCGCATCCAGGATCCTCTCCCGAAGAGCCTGCTACATCATGAAGATGAACCATGATGCCATCCCTGCTCTGGACCAACTCAAACGGTACATCTATGAGAGGAAGGTAATTCTAGAGTGGCCTTAAATATTCCATGTTCTTGAGCCAGGGAAAACTGATGACTATGGAGAAATGAAGAGGTCAAGGAATCATAATTTTATATTTTATTACTATCCACCTATTAGCGTATTTTCACACTTATTGTTTTTGATACAGGAGTACATCTCTTAGCTTGATTTCTACCATAGAGCTCCCAATACAAGAACTTATAGTAAATCCCAATGTTTCTATAAAAAAGACTGAACAGCCTCTCTTTTCAGAGCAGGGATCTAAGAAACAGTAAATGGCAAAGGAGTGAAGTTATAATATTCAATGACACAACATGCAAAGGAACAATATAGTATTGTGAGAATTTTTTTTAAAAAAAGAACATTCATGAAGCTAGACATCTGGGGTTTAATTCACCCTCCCATTTGTGCCATCTTGGGCATAGGAATCACCCTCTCTGGGTTTCATTGTCATCACCAGCAAAATAATACTGGTAATAATGAGGATTCTTTAAAGACCAAGTGGTCAGGAAGAGAAGATATCTTGAAATTCCTGACCATCTTCTATTTAAAAAACTGAAAAAGCAGTCACAATTGAGAATGAGATTATGTCAATGTGTTTTTACCCAATCCCACTCTATTATACTGATCTAGGCTCTGAAGACCATGTCCTCCAATGAATACACCTGGGTCAAGTACAACCCACTGGAGTCTTGGTTCACAGACATGAAATGGTTCTTTTTCGGGTCACCCATCGAACAGCTCTGCAAACACCTCCCCTTGTACAAGGCAGAAGTGGTTGAAAAACCACGTGAGTATGAATAAATCATTCCTTCACCCAATCTACACTAATAAAAGGGTAATATGCTAATTAGACCAGACATCTTTTCAGACAAAGCTCCAATGGCGGGGGCAGAAGCAGAAGCAGTTGGAGTGATCAAGCAGGCAGGGGGGAGCAGTCAAGGGGTGATCAGGCCAGCAGGGGAGAGCAGTTGGACATCCCTTGAGGGGTCCTGGATCAGAGAGGATGCAGAGTGGGCTGAGGAACAATCCCTGTGCACAAATTTTGTGCATCTGGCATCCAGTATTTTCTGAAACCTCTAAGGTGCCAACACTCTGCTAGGTGTTATGTGACATACAAGTACAAAACATGACTCAATCTGGTTTGCTTTGGGAATTAAAAACTGACCACATGTGGATATTGTGCTGAATGTTAGGTGAGATACAGACATGAATAAAACTCTGCCCCCAAGGAACATATAATCTGGCAGAGAAGTTGACCAGTTAATACAGAGAAGGGAATTATAAAAGATTCCTGGGTGTCAAGGAAAACCTGAGGATGTGCCCTTATCAGGAATTGAACTGTGACCTTTTAGTTGGCTGGGCTTTACTGGTATTTTTATACATAGTTTCTAAATACAGAAGAGAGGCCAGAGCCAAAGAGGCTGGGCCGCAGATGTTGCACACAACAGCACAAGTTCCCAGAGTTGTGGGAGGTAGATCAAGATGAAAAGAATTAGCATTTAATACATTTCTACTGCCCAGAAAAAAAAATTTAGTTAAGACATTTTCCTTTTTGTAAGGTCATTAGCATTTGTAAGTAAAGACACGTGGCAGGACATTAATGCATAGCATCAACTGAACAGAGCCAGACATCTTTTCCTGGAATTGTCAGCCTATTATCCTTTGCAGTATATGTATAGCTAAAATCTTGGGTAACATGAAATTACATGTACAACACCTAATTAAAACATTAACAAAAGGCTTTGATTAGCTGCATTCTGATAATGTATTTCTTAATCCTCTTTCTTCAAAAATGTTCCCCCTTTTCAGATGATGCCGGTGCTCATGGCTGCGTAAAGGCTGGGCTCCTGGGCATCTTTGGGATTTCCATCTGTGGCGGCGTCAATGTTTAAGCATCAGCCCACTGGTTGCATCTTTTCAAAGAAACACACCCTTTGGTTTCACCTCAGAAGACAAATTAAATGCTTTCCAAAAACCCCAACTAATGTTGATATTCAGTAGTAAAACATAAATACTACATTTATAGCTATCTGAGTGTTTGCTTTTTTTTTTTTTTTGTAAATAGCAAAGGGGTGTCAACTGATGTTTCTGTCAATATATAGAGGAGAGAAATTGCCAGGATTTCAAGTCAAGTGTGAAAATTTCCAAATAATATGGTTGAGTCACATACAGGCTTATTGGCGGGTACAAGTCTCCATCTTTGCATCTGTTCACTGACCAGCTGCCCCTTTGCCTGTCCAACACCCTAAGGCAGCCCAGGGGAAGCAGGGGTTCAGGTGGCACTGACCTCCATCTAGTGAAGGGACATGGATTTGGGGTAGCCTTAGCAAAAACTTGACTACTCAGATGAACAAAATTATCCCCTCTAACAAAGCACTCAGCCTCAAGGGCCATTCACATACCTTTTAGCTCATCAAAGCAGTAGACTCAACCTTAATAAACACTGTCATGATATACTTTGTCCTAGGAGAGAGGGAGGTTGGAACACCCATCACCCAGGGAACAATATACCTTGTTGAAAATCTCATCAGAAGTAAGAACCTACCTGTGAATGACAACCCCATATATAGAAGGGAAACAATTTCCAATATAACAAAGAAATTGCATAATGTGGGCAAATTTCCAGATCCTATAGCTGGTTCTCATGTTGACTGTTCATTGACAACTCCTATGCCTAACACTGTACTTCTTTGTTTAAAAAATATTATTATTGATTTCAGAGAGATAGGGATAGAAACATCAATGATGAGAAAGAATCATTAATTGTCATCCTCCTCCTGTCAATCCCCTGCACTGGGGATTGAGTCCACAACTTAGGCATGTACCCTGACTGGGAATTGAACTGCAGCCTCCTGGTTCATAGGTCGATGCTCAACCACTGAGCAACAACAGTAGGGCTTAACACTGTACTTCCTAATAACCATTACTGAATACATTTAAATCATTTACAGTGGCTCAGCTCTGGGTTAGGCATGTTAGAGGAAGGGACACAAGACAAAACTACCATAGACAATAAAGTTATTTTCTTGTTGGGGAAGTAAGAAATTTATCTAAAACATTTATAACAATAGTGGAGGAGTATATAATAAAGTGCCAAATGAGTGATAGAGTGTACTAGCTGGGATCTTAATGTTTGCAAGTGATGGAACCCAAATCTGATTTACAGAAGCTAGATGGAGTGGAATTCATTGTCCCAGCTTACTATAGGAGGATAGGAATATTCTAGTCTTGGATGTCTAGAGCTGGGAACTTTAAAGTTGCCAGACTCCCCCCTCCCCTCCACTTCCCATCTCAACATTAGCCTCAGAATCTTATATTAGCTTTCTCCAGGAGAGCACACTCCAACAAGGTTACCAGCTTCCCAGCATCATTGTTGGAAAGAAAAAAGACTCCTCTCATTTGAATTTCAAATTTAAAAATTGTCTGGAAAGGACCTTAGCAGAATAACTTGAAGGTACGTACTCCTGTGGCCAGGACTGGTAAGGTGAGAAGAAGGGATGTTTTAATTGGCAACTTCTTTTGGAATCCAATGCTCAGAGATGTGTTATTCTCATTAATGTTTATAATAATACTAGAGGCCTGGTGCATGGATTTATGCACTGGTGGGGTCCCTCAGCCTGGCCTGTGCCCTCTTGCAATCCAGGACCCCTCAGAGGATGTTGGACTGCTGGTTTCGGCCCAGTCCCTGCAGGACAGGCTGAGGGACCCCCACCAGTGTACAAATTCATGCACTGGTCTCTACTCTGCATATAAGATTTTTGGTTAATCTCTTCCTGCCCTCCCTGCTTGCCTCTTCCCTCTGAGATTCATCAGTCTGTTCCCTGTTTCCATGCCTGTGCATTGAGATTCTACTTCCTGGTGGTCAGTGCACATCATAACTACCAGTCAAATGGTCAAACAGTCGAATGGTCACTTAGAAAAAAGTTCTGCTTTTCATGACTCTGCTTTCTTTAAGTCAGTTAATCCTGCTCAGCCTTGACCTATCACATCTGATACTTCCACTCTTAATGTTTTTATGCATATTATCTCCACCTTCCTCATCCTCAAAAAGCTATATGCGACCAAATCCATAGGTTCCAAGTCTTCGGGCTCCCAACATTACCCCAATTAATCCCAGAGTTTTATCTTGGACATTTCCCTGAAATTGCCTTTCCATTCGTGGCTGTAGGTAGCCACACCACATCATATTTTACAGCGCTGGTGCTCATCTCTGTCTCCTGCAAATTGGTGCTGAGATCACCCAGAGTTCTCTCACTCACTGCCTCCTCCCCACTCCCTGGCCAATCCCACCCCAGCCCCACCCTATTTAAAGTGCTCCAAACTCCAACACAACCTCTGTGGCCACCTGCATCTGTATCTTCAATATTCTGACTTCTGTTTATTCTTGTGTCTAAGGTAAGGGGAGCCAGGGATGTTTTGTGTGGTGAGAGTGGAGCTGTCTCTGTCCCTCCCAGCCACAGTAACGGACAGTTAAAGAACCATTGCTAAGAGACCAGGCCCCTTATTCATTTGTAGAAGAGAGAAATGGCTAAGAGTTATCACTAAGGTATCTAAACCACTAAGAAGGTTTAGACCAGTTCTAAGGGGAGGACTTGGAGGTCTAATTTCACTTGGATCTCTCTCAGGGGTTTGCATGGTGCAGGCCGGGGTTTGCATAATGAATAGGCTTTCATGGAATCTTAGCACCAATTTGCAGGAATCAGACACATGGCCTCAGACCTGACAGATTGTCTGTGCTGTGGCTAGCATCTTTCTGTTATTTATTTATCAAGGTGTTATTTAAGGGACACCCTAAAGAGAGGCCTTTAGAGTTGAGACATTCTAAAAGAGGCCCTTCCTCTTTCAGACCATACAGGCTGCAATTTTGTGGAATGCATGTGGAGGGCAATGCCAGTAACTCGAGAGAAGACAGTGCAGGCAGAGAGGGCTAGACCATCATCTGCTATGCCAGTGAGGCAAGAAACTTTATTGTTTTAACCCAGAAGGAGAAACAGTACCCAGTTTTCCAGGTTACAAAGCTGGATCTTGGGTCAAAGGTAGAAGGTAGAAACAAGGAGCTTTTTATTAGCAGATGGAAGTGCTGAGCCCCTAAGTGCTGGTTTCAGGCCGGCAGCCCCGTCTAGGCGGGTCCGTTCTCCACATGGTGCACCTGGATGGTCAAAGCCCAGGGATCTCCCCGCAGATGGAGAGCCCCATAAAGTACAGAAGTTGGACTTCAAAACATGAATCAGGGTCCACTGACAGCACGGTACCTTTAAGAAGAAAGAGAAGCATTTTACCAAATAATTACTCAATCACTTTCAGACCCCAAAGTAGAGTGGATATCTTACACCCTGCACCTAAATTGGATGTGATACTCAGGAGAGCTCTACTATTAAGAGACTAAAATGGGAGCTCTCTCCTGTGCTTCAAAATTGGCCCTGCACACACACCCCCTTTCTGTTCTACTGACCTTTACTCATACTCCCAATCCCTCAAGTTCTCTCTCCTACTGGATCCTCTTGTTATGGAAAAGCCTTGTTCATTGGGTAATTTATATGAAGATGTAAGTGACTAGCATTAGCCTAATGGGAAAAGATTATTGACTGTATCTGGAGTAGCAGGTAGTTTTGAGATATTACCTGGTACCTTTTCAAGCTGACCACCACTGATCTCCACCATATCCCCAGCAGGGGTGCCAGCCTCTGAGACGCTCCTTCCCTAGTGCAGTTTACAATTACTAAGGTTCTTCATTCCAAACTCTCAGAAGCCAGAAAAAGAGGAGGACTGAGAATCCCAAAGCAATGGACCTGTAATGGTGGGATGCCAGCCACCGAGTGACTTGGGCAGGAGTTGATGAAGCTTTGGGTCAAGTGAGGATTTCTACCAACTATCAAATCCCACTGATGAGATGACGGCTCTCAACCATCTGCGAAAGCTAAGTTCACTCTGCTTCCTGTTCTCAGTCCTGAGGACAACATACCATCTCTGCCACCAGGGGAAATATATCCCAGGCCACATTATTTCTATACCCAGGAACAAAGAAATGGAATAGATCTCAAAATTGTCATTAGAATTGGTCAATGACCTAAAAATTGTATTGCACCCTGTTTGTCTCACCAAAGGTCTTTGGTTTCTAGTTAAGTTCCTAACACACCTTCTTTCCGCTGCTGGGCAAAGTAGGTAGGGACCTCTCGGCACATGTCCTTGATGGGTATTCCGTACTGTGCTAAGTTCTTGACCCGGTTGGGTAAAACAGTGTAGGTCAGGCCGCGAGTGGATGGATAATGCTTTACACCCTGGAAGAGGTGGTATTTGAAAGTGGTGAGACAGCATATGGAGGCGGTGCAGCAAGGAAAAAGAGACAAGGAACGTATTTCAGCTCACTTGGATGATTCATTGTACAGAAATAGCTGTAAACCCAAACTTACCCTTGTGTTTTGTCTTTAGCTGCAATATCTTCTCTAGCCACAAGGCGATGATATTACGCCAGAAAAATCTGTGAGTGAGCTTGTGTGTCTCTTACTGGGTTTGTATTATTTTAACCCTTTCTAATTCCACAACTTTCTAGCCTCCATTGTTTTCCTCAACTGGGATGATAATAAAGAATAGTTTTTAAATTATGTGTTATTTGTATATTATGTTTTTACTTGCTATAAACCAGAGGAGTGGAAAACTTTCTACCTCTCTTTCTATGTGACCCAAAGTGCATTTTTCCCCCAAGTTCAGTGACTCTTTTGCCATGGACATTAATGTTGCTCAAATGATCTGGGCAGGTTACTAAAGCAAATGGCAACATGTTTTAACGACTTTCCAAGGACTTCCTGCTGATTTTTAATTTGTTTGAGTACCTTTGTCATTTAAGAGGCTGAAGGGAAGATAGTTTCAGCAGACCTGGTTTATTTCCACCTAAAGATGATATGTATGTATCTGATGGGTAGGGGGTGGAGCAGGGAAACAGAGAAGGCATGGAGATGTGAACACTCTGCTCATTTACTCTAAATCCTGTAGTCAACAATTTATATTCACCAACATGTAGCTCACATCCCTTTGCAATACATCAAAATTATGTCATTGCATGGAATTTTTATCGATCAGGTTATGATTTGACTTAAGTGGGTCATGGACGGGACTTGGGGTCTTTTGCATGATGGTAGGATTTCATGGACATTAAGCACAGGCATGAACATTAAGCACAAGCGTGAACCAAGTTTTCTCTGTGTGTATACCATTGTCCCAGGAGGTCGCGATGAAGAATTTGAATATACCATCCTAGGAGGGGACCACAGGGATCTGTCTCACTTACCTGGGAGTCCAGGGCCTTGCTAATGTCATCCAAAGTTGGGAAGACAGCTTGGTCCATCTTGGCCAAGACACAAGCCATCTTGTTATATATCTTAGCCACGAAGAGATCCTTAAAGCAACACAGCAGAACCATGTCATTCATTAGTTACAGTATTAGTGGGATCCTACTCCCCATCAAAGCTGGCAAATAGTTGTTCTTTAGACTGTGATGTAGACCACCCCAGAGAGCACCTTAGAGCACCAGAGTGAAGAGCCAGCAGCAGGACTGGCAATGTGCACAGAATCCTGCTGCTTCTGAGGGCCGTGTGGCCCTGTCCGTGATGCAGGCCTGGGGAAGAATCTTCCAGGACACTCTACACACTACTGGTAGGCTGGTGGGACTGGAGAGAGGCCTGGTAATAAAGCCGACTTTAAGGACCTGATCTGGCATTTGGTCCTTAGCTGCCTCCATGACCCTCAGACTCCCCATCAGTAAAGAAGAAATGATAGGCCTTCTACCACAGGGTTGTCATGACGATGAGAGGATGAGATGAGATACTACGTGAAAACATCCTGTGCATTACAGAATGTTCTCTGAATGTACGGGCTGATTAGAATCTTTGGGTCATACCCTTTAGACTTGAATTCTAGGCCTGTGTCTACCACCAACTGCCCCTTCGTATGGCCCTGATCCTGTCATTTGGCTTCTCTCAGCTTTGAATCAGAGAAGTGTGTCCCTGGCTGTGTCTGACTGAGCCTAAAAATACTTCACCTGGGTCTCCCTCCTCTAGCCAGAGCAGTTCTGACTTCTTCTGTTCTATATATTGGATTTCTACAGAATATATCGTTTGAAAGAAAAGTTTCCAGGGGTTAACACAGAGTTGGAAATCACTAACTTGCATTTGCTTTAGGAGGGTTCAGGAGATGTCTCCTTGAGGAAGCCAGGGGTGGCTTAGGTGAAGAGTGAGAGAAAATGTGTTCAGGAAAGAGAGCATGGTAGCATATACAAATGGGAGAAGAGAGAAAACCTGCATTTGAGGTGTCTGTCCTGAGATGTTCAATGTTAAGACAGACAAGGGACTTCTAACTGGCAGTGGCTGGATGTCAGAGGGTCTTCTGGGCCAGAGAGAGGACTGTAGGTTCTTACTTCCCAGAGTCCTTTTAGGTATAGAAGGCAGCTATTGATGCAAATGAAAAGACCCAGGCACAGAAAGGCTGAGTGATGACCCTGTGGTTATAGAGCTTTTCTATCAGAGAGCCAGGCCAAGGCCATAGGCAATCATTCCCTCATCCTGAATCTTTCTGCCACATCTTAACTAAGGATACAGGTACTCAGATTAAACCAAGATTTCTAAAAGTGAAAGTAAATCATTCTTCTTTGTAAATAAGCTTATTAAAATCTGAGATCAAGACAAAAGAACTTGTGTAGTACATATCACTTATAAGAAATAGGCGTCCTTTAAATGGCTCTCTGTTTTCAGAGACTTCCAGGAGCCCTGTGAAGTCAACAGCTCACAGGAAGCAAACAAACATGGGATCCCTACAGACTACAGAAGTTCCTCCTACAGTTGCTGGATCAGGAGAAAGTCACACAACTGCAGGAAGGCTAGTCCCTGACCTAGAGACAAGTAGTACCATTGAGAGCCTAAACCTAGGGAAGGCAAATGTAGACAGTGTACTCTTCTCTCGGGCAAAGTGTAAGGTTAACGTTTGGATGTGATGAATGTGTTCCACATCTTACATTTTTGTAGTCCAGGAGTCCATCCCATTCACTCAAAACATTGTTGTCTCTGATGCTGACCATACCTCGGATGGCATTGACATAGATGCTCTGGGTCCCCACAGACCCATCCAGAGGATGGCTGTCACTAGTGGTCTGGAGAAAACCAAGCAACAAGGAGAAGAGTTGAAAGTCCAGGTTTTCTGCGTTGCCCATATCTTGCAGGTTTACAGTGACACTCATAAGAGATTTGAGAAAAGTCACCCTGAATTATCACTTATGAAAAACTTCTGCTTAAGGGAAGCTACACGGGTTGGGTCTCTCTATTCTCACTCACCGTCAGGGCCAACGAGGAAGTTAGGAGGAAAATCACTAGGATGGAAGACATAATCTGAAATAAAAACAAATATTAATGCACCCTGGTTACCTTAGTCTCAGGTGAGTCCAAAGTCTGGAACTCAAAGGTCCCCCAAAGTTGGAGCCTTCTTAAAATTATGTTCACAGATTCATGTACCCCTGGGGCCCCAATATGCACCAGAGGACTGTTTGGTGTGGTTGATACAGGGTGTGCTGACTACTTAGAAGGCAAAGCTTTATCGTTTGGTCAAGAACCTATTTTATTTTGCACTATATCTACTGTCAAATGATTGGGCTGAATTTTTAGGCATCTTACCAACCACTTTACCTGTGCATAGGACAGGACAACATTAACCTAAATCATAAAATTAGTGATAATTCAGGTTCTCAGTCTTCCCTTTCTATACATTCTTCCACCCAACCACTGGGGACCCCTCCCTGCCCTCTCAGACACCTGCTGTCCTCCTCTTTCCTTTCCTTTTTCTCCCACCTTGCCTGAGAAGAAAGGACCAGGCACCACTTATTTACACCTCACTTGGAAATAGATTTTACTCAAATGTTACTAGTTCTTGAGATATTTTCAGTGACTCATTTTCTGTTGGCATGGCTTGCCTTACCTGTTGAGGGAATTCCAGGCATCAGAGAGTAAGCGAAAGAGAATTAATAGGGCAAAAACAAGCCAGGATAAGAATGTGACAGTGAACCTTTCTCTACTGAAGCGTCACTCAGCTTAAGTGCACTCAAACAAAAATCGACAACTTCTTTCCCCATCCTCACAATACCCTATGCAGTATGCCACATGCCACGACACCATAAAAGTGAGGTTCATCTTCAAAGGAAAAGAAAACAGCTCCTCTATGAACAATAATCATAATGCAATAGGATCAATCAAGGAGATACTTGAGATGCAGAGAGCAGTAATATTTTATTAAACTATTCTGAGAGTTGGGGCCATATATCAAATACATGTAAAACTTTACTTCACTGGCAATTTTAAAATACAAACAATTTAGGAAGATAGAACCCTAAAATATGAATATCTACTCAACACCCAAATATTCTTGACTTTTAAGAAATTAGTTATCAGTTTTCTTGGGAAATAACCATCATTCAGGTGGGTGTTCCAAAACAGTGAGGTTTGCCAACAGAGAGGTTATGTGTCAAATTAAAGATTAGAAATTCTATTTGAGTTTAATTTAAAGAGTCCATAAGAGAAAAAAAGAAGTGCCCCCAGGAAATTTTGCTTCTGAAAACATAATCATCTGCATTTGAAATCAGAAAATATACTTACAAGGTATTTCATATTGCCTCTCTTGCAGACTCCATGCAACTGTATGCATAATAGAATTTTCTATGTCCCATTTATTTTCTAAGTCTGATTTATATAGTTCTGGATTTTTTCAATTATTGCCATAATAAAGGACTCTGGGTAGTTAACCATATCTGGATGTCATTCAGAGGGGAAATAAGGCAAATTTATGTAATCACAGTTATCACTTTTCTTTAACTACTTCTAAATATTTTCTTTTTACTGTGCTACCTCTACTGGTTCCAAGGCAAACATGGCATATGAACAATTCTTTGTGGACTGGCATGCCCATGACCTTAACAGCTAGGGTAAGAATTGCAAAATTTAGATTCTGCAGAATGGTCCTGATACAGCATTAGTGAATTTAGCCTTTCAACTTCTTAATTATAGACAAGTTCTATACAAACAGTGGAGGGTTGAGAAATACCTTATGAAACCAAAAGAGGCAGATTGAAATTTTAAGATTAGATTGAAAAACAATTTGGTTAACTCTTCATCCAAACCCCAAATCACAAGGTTGGTCTTTCAATGCCCTCTGCCCACCCATGAGGCTGGCCTCATTTTACCTCTTCAAACTTCCGCCTCTAGTTGACTTTCTTGACATGGCTGATATTTTGTTTTCACTGTATGGCTTGTCTCTCTCCTGCCAGCTTTCATTTAAGGGCTCTTTTTCCCATGAAGGACCATTTGACTAGCCCTTGAACTCCTAAGACCATGAGAACTCCTTTGTATGATGAGTCAAGCACCAATTCAGGCCTTTTCATATATGATCTTATTTTTTCTCAAGCTCTTGATTGGTAGTGACCCAACTAACTGGGTCAAAGTTCAGAAGGCCAGAACCAAACAGATCATTTTTTTTTCTGGGCTAAGATGAATTTATGGATGAGCTTAGTCACAAAAGTGGTCAAAGGGGGAAAACAGACATCTCAGACCTTATAATGTTAAATGTAAGTCAGCAATGGGAAACTGAAGTAGATGAGCTTTGGGGACTATCAGGTGACCCAAGGCTCAAATATCATACCATTATCTCCATTACTATATGTACTTGAAAAAAAACATGCACAGAGCACATATTCAACAGTTAGTGATTGAATAAGTAAAATAGATTAAAGGAATGCCTTTCATTATTTTGCATGTAGATAGCCAATTTTCCCAACACCATTTATACTGTTTTGCTTACTATAGCCTTGTAATATAGTTTGATATCAGGATGTGTGATGTCTCCAGCTTTGTTCTTTCTCAGGATTGCTTTGGCTATTCAGATGAAGGACTTAACAATCAATAAATTAGAAAGGTGCCCTATAGAATGGCAGAAAATATTTGCTAATATATAAATAACTCATGCAACTCAATAGTAATAAGCAAATAATGCAGTTAAACAATGAGCCAAGGACCCAAATAGAACTTTTTTCAAAAAAGACATATAAATGACCAATAGGTATATGAAAAGGCGCTGAACATCATTAATCATCAGGGAAATAAAACCACAACAAGATACCATCTCACATCTATTAAGATGACTATTATAAAAAAGTCAAGAGATAACAAATACTGATTAAGATGTGGAGAAAAGGGAACCCTGATACAATGTTGATGAAAATGTAAATTGGTGGAGCCACTATGGGAACTAGTACAGTGATTATTCAGAAAATTAAAAGTTGAACTAACATATGACCT
Organism: Antrozous pallidus; assembly: GCA_027563665.1. Classification (NCBI taxonomy): domain Eukaryota; kingdom Metazoa; phylum Chordata; class Mammalia; order Chiroptera; family Vespertilionidae; genus Antrozous; species Antrozous pallidus. The sequence continues at coordinate 30,103,256 of CM050523.1, forward strand.
AACAAACCTACACCTGGGGATATATACAAATAAATTAAAATCGGTATGTTGAAGAGATATCTATACACCTAAGTTTATTGCAGTATTATTCATAATAATTAAGACACGGAAATAATCTAAGAGTCACTTGACTTATAAATCAATAAGAAAATGTGATTATATGTACACACATGAACAAACACAGAGAAATATTACTCAACCATAAAGAAGAAAGAAATCCTGCCAGTTGCAACAGAAGGGCATTATATTAAGTTAAATAAGCCAGATGGAGACAAATATTATTTTGTATCACTTATATGTATAATATTTTTTTAAAAGGCCAATTTCATAGAACCAAAAAATAGAATGGTGATTTCCAGAAGCTGCAGAAAAGAAATATGGGATAATGTATGTCCAAAGGTACAGATTTTCAACCGTAAGAATAAGTTTGGATGATCTAGTGTACAGAATGATGATTATCCTATCTAATAAAAGAGTAATATGCAAATTGACTATACCCACCAGCCATATCCACCATCCAAATCAGGAGCGAGTATGAAAATTAAACCCAACCAACATGGCTGTGGTCACTGAGAGCAGGAGAGAGGCATGGGTTTCCCCGACGATGGAGGAAGCCAAGCTTTCCACACACACTGAACAGCCCAGGCCTCCACTCAATGCTACAAAGTTTCAATTATAGAAGATAAATAAATCTCAACAAAATTGGTGGTAGCCACAGAGCTGGAGAGAGCAGGAGGCTAGGGTTGCCCCTGGCAATGGAGGAAGCCAACCTTTCTGCAGCCCTGACCTGCCTTGGCTTCCACTTAAGGCTACAAAGTTTCAATTACGGAAGAGAAATAAATACCAACAAAAATGGCTACAGCCACAGGTTTGGCTCCGCTCCAGGTTACAAAGTTTTAATTGTAGAAGAAAAATAAATCCCAGATACCAGGGCCTCTGCTTGGGTCATTGGTAGGCGTGGCCGACCTGCAAACCACCACAGGCCCCTCACCCAGGCCACCCCACACCCTAAGGGAACCATGCCCTGATTTGGGACACCCTTCAGGGCAAACCATCTGGCCCCTACCCATGCACCAGGCTTTTATCCTACCTAATAAAATAGTAGTAATATGCAGATTGACCAACATTCAAACACACAAGATGGCTGCCCCCATGTGGTCAAAGATCCTGCCCCCATGTGGACACAAGATGGCCACCACAAGATGGCCAGCAGGAGAGGGCAGTTGAGATGGACCAGGCCTGCAAGGGAGGGCAGTTGTGGGCGATCAGGCCAGCAGGGGAGGACAGTTGGGGGGAACCCAGTCCTGCAGGGGAGGGCAGTTAGGGGAAAACAGGCTGGCAGGGAAGTAGTTAGGCATCAATTGGGCTTGCAGGGTAGTGGTTAGGGGGTGATCAACCACTAGGGGCAGGCAGAAGCAGTTAGGTACAAGCAGGAAGGCAGGCAGGTGAGCAATTGGAAGCCAGCAGTCCTGGGTTGTGAGAGGGATGTCCGGCTGCCCATTTAGGCCCAATCCCAGGGTCCCAGATTAGAGAGGGTGCAGGCTGGGCTAAGGGAAACCCCCGCCCCATGCACGAATTCCATGTACCAGGCCTCTAGTAATTAATAATACGATATTGTATACTTTAAAGTTGCTGAGAGTTGATACACACACACACACACACACACACACACACACACACACACCAAAGTTACCTGAGTTAACTATGTGAAGTGATGGATGTGCTAATTACCTTGACCTCAGCAATCATTCCACAATGTATATGTATATCAATTTACCACACATTATGTAAATAAATTTAGTTACTAGTATACTTGTCAATTATTCCTCAATAAAGTTAAAAATAAAAGAACAACTTTCAGGGACTAATGAAACAACAAGTACTATATCCAAGGAGGTTGTGGAAATGTGCAAGAACTAAAAGTTAAACCATCTGTTTTGTGAGAAATACTATAGAGCAATTAAATTAGCATCCAGAAGGGATCTTAAAATCCACTGTGGATTCTCTAATAAAAATGATGCAAAAATCATAAGGAGATAAAACAAGAAGGATTCTGAGTTGCAGGATATCAAAGGGAAATGTAATTGTATATATTAGTAAGACGCTTTATCACCATCATTGTTATGACTTCATTTGCTTCTTATCACCAACTGTGAGTTAGAAGAAGCAGCAATTGTTAACTGAGTTTATAGATGAGGATAGGCAATCTGTGGACTAACTCTCATTAACTGAGGCCCAATCCCAGCTCTGCAGTAACCACTTTTATCAGCGCAGATTTTAAATTTGAATCCTGGTCTGTGGATTTCAAAGGTTTCAATTATACCCATTTTCCCCAACAATGGGCTGCTTTTGGGGCTCATTAGCTTTAAGCTGTAGATTAACAGAGCAAGGGTCTTGAGGAACAAAAGGTCTATAAATTGCTTTTCAGATTACCAGGCAGAGCAGCTAATTTTCTTGGAGTTTCTTCCTAGGCAAACAGGGGCCCGGAATCATTAAAGTCACAGATAGCCAAGCACCACTCCTCCTATCCCTAAGTCCAGGTTTGAGGAGTTCAGGGAACAAAATTAAGGCATTTGTGTCATAGAGGCAGAACCAGAGATGGCCCCAAATGTGTTTCTAATTATGGACATGTCCGAAAAAGAAGGAGCACTTAGATAGGAATGCAAACAAAATGGAGAATGGAGTCAGAAAATCAGGCCTAAAGAAATCAGAAAGCCACAAGGTATACAAACTGTCACTTCTAACGCCCCACTCATGAGCATCTTGTGTGAGGGGGTGTGGATGTTGGAGGATAGTCATTTAACTTTCCCCCAACCCCAAACATTCTCCCTGTAGGACAAGGCTCTGGGGTCATGCTTTGAATTCATTGGGGTCTCTGGTGAGTAATAACAAAATGTTTAGATTATTTTACTCATGTAAATGAGTCTATTATTAAAGGAAATGATTATTATAATAACGTTTGAATGCTTATTAAAATATTGATATGTAAGTTAAATAAACGAATCAACCACATATTCAACTGTATTTAGTTTAGTAAAGGCCAACAGCCATGTGCACAAAGGAATAATCAATATATTCAAACCATGGAGTCTCATTAAGGAATGACCTTTGGCCAAAACAAAATTTTGAAAACACTTCCCTTTGGCCCTACATTCTCTCTTCTGTTTTTCAGTCTACTCCACAAACTCTTACAATCTTGCTATTTCACTACTCAAAAGTCTTCTGAGGACTTCCAGGATTTGATCCCCTGTTTTCCTGTTCTTTCCAAATTATGCCAAGATGCTAACCACATCTGGATCCTCAATATTCCCCATTTACAGGCCATGCTTTCATAACTCCAGTCCCAGTTCATGCCTGCAGACTCCTTATCCTACTTCTTTATCCTATGCTTTCTTTAAGGCTGATTTGCACCGTGCCCCACTCCTCGGCCTTTCTTTGCTCCCAGCTAATCATAATCTCTCTTCATTCAAAATATCATAGTTCTGTGCTGCGCTTTTTTTCCTACTTATATTCCTCATTATGTTGTATTTATTTGTATAGTTGTCTGATCAGGCTGTTAAATTGCACATTTATGTCCCTAGATGACAAATTCCACAACATTAGAGATTGTTTTACTCTCTGCTGTTGCTCTAATTGTATAATGTTTAGAACAGTACCTGACACAGAGTAGGCACTCAAAAAATATATTTCTTAAATGAATAAATGAATGAACGAATGGACAGCATTGATGGTGTATTATTCCCACCCTCCATCTCTCTTCTGGGGTACTTAGCAGTGTCTGTTGAATGTTTTTAAAAAATATCTTTATTATTGAAGGTATTACAGATGTCTCTTTTTCGTTTTGTTTTTTCTTCTCATTGATCCACTCCACCCTGTACCTGCTCCTTTCAGGCCTTCATCACCCTATTGTCTGTGTCCATGGGTTATGCATTTATGCATATAAGTTCCCCTGTTAATCACTCCCCTCAGTTTACTTAATGGCAAGTCATGAAGTCAAGTATCTATAATAATAAAAGCATAATGTGCTAATTAAATCAGATGTCCTTCTGGACATCCTTCTGGATGACCTTGGTGGCTGCCTTGGTGGCAGGGGCTGAGGCAGCCGCTGCAGTGGCAGGGGCAAAGCCCCTGGCATGAATTTCATGCATCGGGCCCCTAGTAGTATGCAATAGAAGGAAAATTGACCTCTCTATAAACTCCAATTATAGTGCAATTATGAGATTAGCAGAGAGGCATTAATATTTTTGGCCCTGGGTTATTGGGGGTAAGGGGGGAAGAAAATGTAAAACAAAAGCCAGGAGTCTGCAAAGTTGTTTGCCTTTTATCTTGCATCCTGGAACCTCTGGCAAGAGCAGGACTTCTTTGCCTGGATCTCTTATTTGGTATTTGCTAAACACCCTTTGATTTTTTTCTGTAATGTACCTGCCACCTGCCACAAACCAGAAACTTCCTCATCCTTGTTTTACATTTTCTATTTTCATCTTGGAACTCAGACTTTTATATTCATCCCTGTAATAGTATTTATAATTTACTAACCTTTCCAATTTTGCAGAACACAGTGAGAATCACAACGGAGGTTTTCTTTTATTGATTCACAAAGTTTTGCTCAGGCCCCTCTATTCTTGTATTTCTTCTCTAATCGCTAAGAACATGAAAAATGTAAGTCAATAATCAATCACACAATTTCCCCCAGAAAGCAACTCTCCTCCTGACATTCTTGTTTTATTTGGTTTGATTGTTTCTAATTAGTTGTCCTTTTCCAAATCTGACACACAGTGAGGTTGGACTTTGTCCAGGTGCCACTGGTTTGACACGCCTTTGTTCAATTAGAAGTCTCTTCATTTGTTTCCTAATACTGTTCTCAAGGTCCATACCCACTCCCTTCTTTCTCTGCCCTTTGGATTTTCTCCTTCCGGCCTCCTTTATAGCCCTCATCTCACCATACATCCTGAAACCCAGATGTGGCCTTCTAAGGTCCTGACTGCCCAGGCCCATGCTGCTCCTGTTATCTCTTCCCTTTCTGGATGTTTTCCTGGATGTTTTCTCTGCCTTTTCTTTTGTCCTCCATAATTCCAGACCCAAATATTTTTTCCAAAGCAGGCACCCCTGAGCCTGTATTTCCTAAGCAGGTACAATCTTGGAGTAAACCTTATCTTGCTGCTTCTTGCATCTACCATGAGTTAGTTATCACTATGTCTACCCAACTTGCAATTGCTTGATGGCTCTCACTTCTTCCTGAGGTTCGTTCCAGATGATGCAATTACATCCAGGATCCAGTGTACCTTATCTTAAAATATATATATATATATATATATATATATATATATATATATATAATTGATTTCAGAAAGGAAGAAGAGGGAGAGAGAAACATCAATGATGAGAGAGAATCGTTGAATAGCTGCCTCCTTCACACCTCATACAGGGGAATGAGCACATAACCTAGGCATGTACCCTGACCAGAAATCGAACCATGACCTCTTGGTTCATGGGTCGATGCTCAACTACTGAGCAACACTGGCTAGCTGGGCTGGTGTACCCTATCTTAATAGGCAGCTGACATTCTTTTTCAAAGTTAACTTTCACAATAGAGCTTTTTTAAAACAAGAAATCTTATCTACATGGATGCTTCTAAGCCTCCTGAAATTTCATGTAAAACTTTATTTGTGGGCACAGAGGAGTTTTCTACCCTGATTCAACTTTTTCAAAGGAATCTTAAAGAGCTTAAGAACCACTGCCTCAAAGGAAATATAGATTTATATAAATATAAATCTATATTTCCCCACAGGAAATATAGATTTATCTTTTCTTCTTTAAATTATTTCCTTGTTTAGTTCGCTTTTGAAAACTTCAGAAGGGGAGAAGAGTAAGGAAGGTTGATTTTAGGTGGTGAGACCATTTTGAAGGTGGAGATAGTAGAGTTTATTATCTCTACCTTCAAACTAGATGTGGAAACAAACCCAGAGAAGTAAAGTGAACATCAGGCCAAAGGCCATGCAGGAAATTAGTGACATATTTGGGACCTCTGTGCATTGGCTGTTGGCTTCAAACCCTTTCTACTAGGCTCACATTTTCCTTCCCCATTCTATATTGCCTCTGTTGGGGATTTCTCTTTTCCTTAACCCAGGGCCTCTACCAGACCAATAATAGCTCATCATTCTGAGCCCAAGTCACTCATTTCTGAAAGATATTCTCTCAAGACTCTTCAACCTGGGGTCTTGAGCTGGTCTTCATAGAAAAACAACCAAAGAATGCAAAAGGCCAGTTCTCCCTGGCCTTTTTTGTTTGCTGGGTTTCCTTTCCTTCCATTGTCTTTCAAATCAATTCATCTCATTTCATTTTAATAAATATATTTGATTACCTACAATGTGCCAGACACTATGATAGTACCGAGGAGACAGAAATGAGCAAGTTAGACACAGTCCGTGACCTCATGGACTGGCAACCTAGTAGTGGTTATGGCATTAACACATTCATCCATTCATTCAATTGGTTATTCATCCAGCAAATATTTATATTGAGTTCCTTCTGAGTGTTAGGCAGCATTCTAGGTATTAGAAATACTGTGGTGAACTAGGTAGAGCTGGTTTTTTATGACAAAAAGCTCTTAGTTGTGGAGGAGATATAAACTTAATACATAAACATGCTTGTCTTCTATTCCTTTCCCAGGACTTCACTTCCTTCCTTACCCAGTTTGAATTCTGTGGGCAATTTTGATCACTACCTTAGATACAACATCCACTCCCTTGCTTCACTCTTGCTTCAATGAACTCTCTTGATTAAACCACATCTTTGCCGACTCAGTAGCTGGAGAATACATGGTCACACTGAGTGGTCTACTGTTATAATAATGTTCATTTATTCTAGCGTTCCTTAAAACTGGCAAGCAATTGTACCATATTCATCAAGTTCAATCATACTCTCGCTCCCTAAATGTCCTATATGTCTTCCCCATCCTCACTCTCAGAAGATGATCTTGTATGGTTTGTGCTTCTCAACTCCATTCCTGGCCTTCCAAGATCTTTCTTGGATTGCAGGGGGCTGGAAGTCTAAAAAGTTCATTTTTAGGACCCCAATACCAGCTGCTTTCTGGTTAAATTCTGACACAAGATTAAAAGGAAGGAGGAGGGGAGAAGACATTCTAATATTGGCTCTTGCAATCAGCCACAGGCTCCAGCCTGCATGTTGCACTCACATCAGCATTTCTGGTAGCTTCTACTGAAAGGAGACAGGATTGGCTTGCTCTGTGTTAGTAGTGACTTCACCAGAAAATCAGTGGTCCCCTTACAGATAACAACCCCTTTTCCATCGACTTCTTCAGCCCTTCCAGTTCCTTGCATTAAACTTCTCTCTGCTTCCAAGTGTTTTTTGTTTTCCCAATTAAACATTGACTAATGAACCCTGCATCTTATTTTATTGGGAATATGGAAATCATCTGAAAAAAACTTCCATGCACTCCCACCACCATGTCAGCCCCCAGGTGTGTAAACTCTAATTTGTCTCCTATTGCTAAAAATTGGATCACTAAAGTACACCTCTGCTTAGGTTCTAGATCCCATTCATTCTCTTCCATTCGTGCACTTCTCCCTCTCTTATCAATTTCTTTTCCCTGTGTCTTCCATTTCCACCTCTCTTCTGAATTATTCCCATAAGCAAAAATACTGCTATTATTTAAACGACATTCAAACAAAGTAAAAACAATAGTAATGACAGAAATAAACCAAAGGAAATTTCTCTATTGGCAGCATTTCCCATACTACGTGCTATTCCTTTTCTTTCCTTACATTTAGAGGAAAATTCTTTAAAAGAGAGATCCATTCCCTTCAGGTTTAAACCTGAATATACTGCTGAGAGTTTTCCTCAATGTCAATAGGAAAGTGCCAGGCAAATTAGAACTGGTTGATCACTCTAGAGGAGGGGAGAAGAAGGTGTCCCCAGCAGAAGTTGGGGCAAATGCAAATGCTTTGCTGGAGAGGCCCTGGGGCCTGGCTGGGAGGGGTCTTGCAGGCTGGGTCAGAGGTTATTTTCTGTTGTCTACGCCATGGGAGGGCACCACAGGGATTTTAAAAGGCCCTTTCTAGCTCTGGGTGGAGAATGAGAGGCCTGTAAAACTGAAATGTGGAAACTTGTTATCTCCATGTAATAGTAATAATTGTTATGAAAGGGGTCTGGCTTTTATGAGCTTCCAGTCAGATTCATTCCAGGCCCTTGGAGTGGGGGTGGAGGACAGGCTTGAGTTACTGCTGCCTTGTCCCTTGGGGTTGGACACAATGGGGAGATTGGGACCTACCTAATTTCGGTTGATATAGGCACTTACTGCGAATTGCTAAGTGGGTGACATCAGAGTGCTTTCTCGATAAGAAGAGAGCTTGTCAAGGGGGATTTCTGAGCCATTTTCTACATCAAATCAATAGAGGTGCTAATCCTCAATCTAGATAGCAGAATAATTCAATTACAGACTTGGGCTTTAAACCCGAAGCAGATTAACCAACTGTCAAGGGCCTCAGCCGCCAGCAGACAGGCCTTGATGATGAAGAATGCCAGATCCACATGGCAGTGGACATTCCTGCTCCGTGTGCCATGGGCACAGGGGCAGTGCCCGAGAACTCCTGGATGGCCTTATGGCCAGTCACCATCATACCCCGGGGCCTGGAAGAAACCTATCGTGTGCCAGACCGTAGAGTGGAATCTTTGGCCCAGGCTCTTCATGGCAGAAACTACAAATCTAGAAAAAGAGATTGGCAGACAGACAAGCATCATCAAAACTGTTTTGTCTTTTAAAAAAAAATATATATATATATTTTAACATCTGGAAAATAAAGTTGACCCTAACATGCTTACAAAAGCTGTGATTATTATTGCATAATCCCTCCTGATATTTTCACTGGGAATTTATCTATGAACATAGTTTCTATAAATAAATGTGTGTCTTGAGAATTTTTTTACAATAATATATTTAATTAATTATTCAAAGAGGTTGTGGAGTGGTGAGTAGATTAGATGAATCCACGATAAACAAGGAATCACTTTATAGTTATATGCTTAATGTTGCAATGAATGTCTTTGGGTGAAAACATTTTTTATCCTTTTGTATTATTTCTATAAGATAAACTCACAGAAATGGATCAAATCAAAACATTTGAAAGACGTTGTTATTTATGATCCTCATACCAAACTGTTTTCCAAAGTATTGTATTGATTTGCACTTCCACTCAAAGTGTATGAGTATACACATTTTACAGCAATAAATATTGCCTGTTAGGAGGTCTGAGTTTTATGAGACGTATTTTTGTCTTTTTGTGTAGTATAGATGAAACATAGTTCATTGAATAATTCCTCTATTCACCAATGAATGTCCCTTCCCCAGACTCTGATAGGTAAAAAAAAAAAATGTTTATAATTTTTGTCAATCTACTTACTCAAAATGCCATAATTGCTTTTACTTTGAATGTCTGTAATTAGTGCCTATTTATATCTTTTCATACATTTATAGACCACTTGATTTTCTTTTGTGAATTAATTACTTTTAAAAAAAATCTTTATTGTTTATTAATTACATTATTTCCCAATTTTCCCCCTATAGCTTCCCTCCACCCTGTACCCATCCCACCCTCCGCCCTCACCACCCTCATACTGTCCTCTCCCATAGGTGCATGATTTTTGTCCAGTCTCTTGCTGCACCTCTCACACCCCTTTTCTCCCCAAGAATTGTCAGTCCATTCCCTCTCTATGTCCATGATTCTGTTATATTCACCAGTTTATCCTGTTCATCAGATTATTAATTCACTTGATTTTTAGATTCATTTGTTGATAGATGTGTATTTGTTGTTCATAATTTATATTTTACCTTTTTATTCTTCCTCTTCTTATAGAATATCTTTCAGCAATTCATATAATATTGGTTTGGTGGTGATGAACTTCTTTAGCTTTTTCTTATCTGCGAAGCACTTTATCTGACCTTCAATTCTGAATGATAGCTTTGCTGGGTAGAGTAATCTTGGTTGTAGATTCTTGCCATTCATCACTTTGAATATTTCTTGCCACTCCCATGTGGCCTGCATCATTTCTTTTGAGAAATCCGACTGACAATCGTATGGGTGCTCCCTTATAGGTAACTAACTTTTTTTCTCTTGTTGCTTTTAATATTCTCTCTTTTTCTTTTGCCCTTGGCATTTTAATTATGATGTGTCTTGGTGTGGTCCTCTTTAGATTCCTATATTTTGGGTTCTGTGCACTTCTTGGGTTTTTAAGTCAATTTCTTTCATCGGGTGGGGGAAGTTTTTGGTCACTATTTCCTCAAGTAGGTTTTCAAATCTTGCTCTCTCTCTTTTTCTGGCACCCCTATAATTAGGATGTTCGTATGCATGAGGTTGTCCCAGAGGCGCCTAACACTATCTTCAATTTTTTGGATTCTTTTTGCTTCTTGCTTTTCTAGCTGAGTGGATTTTGCTTCTTTGTATTTCAAATCTTTGACTTGGTTCTTGGGGTCATCTGGAATGCTTTTAGGTCTTTGTATAATATTTTTTATTTCAGTCAGTGTATGCTTAATTTCTAGTTGGTCCTTTTTCATATCCTCGTAAGTCTTGTTCATTTCCTTGTAGGTCTCGGCCTTTGCTAGGAGCCTCTTGAAAAACCTTATAACCATGGTTTTGAACTCTATGTCTAGTCGTCTTTTTTCCTCCATCTCTTTCACATCTGATTTCTTTCCATTTCTCTGCATTGTGGCTGCTTTCCTGAGTTGGTCCATTAGCTTTGTGTGTTAGATGTCCTCTAAGGGACAGTGGCTCAGCCTCCCCCATTACCTGAGGTGGATATTCTTGCTGCAGCTCTTTATGGGTTGTACAGTATTGTTGAAGTTAAGCCCAGCTTATTGTTGTTAGCACTAGGAGGGTTTGACCTCCAGGCCACTTGATTGTGAGGGTAAGCTGTGTTCAGGTTGGATGGGCGAAGTCTCTGGTCTGAGCAGGCAGTATCAGCTCCACCCTTTGTGGCACGTGAGTCTCTGTGCTGGGTGGCAATGGCTGCATGCACCTCGGAGAGAAAGCCGCCTCCAATCTCCACCTTCTGCCAGACAACTCAGCCTCTCCTCAAATGGGTCTGCACCCCCAAAGTCTTGCCCAGGGTTGCAACACAATGCAGTACGGTGGTCTCCCAAATGAGGGAGCAAGTCACAAGTCCTCTGCATGGTTGCGCATTTCTGTTCCCAAGTTTACGCACAAACTGCTGTTTCAAGGTAAAACGCACTCTCCACAAACTCCCAGACCTCCGCCACACCGGGCTTCAGCGTGCTTTCCAACTGCTCAGTTCCACCCTGTATGAGTGTGGGCTCCTCGGACCCTGCCCAGGACTGGGGAATCAGTGCAGTGGGACAATTCTGCCCTTCCTGTTAGAGAAAACCAGCCAGGTTTGCAACCGCCCACCTTCTATGCTGGTGCACGCACAGGACTCCAAACCTCTGGCTCCGCAAGTATCTTCAACGCTGCCCTCTGCTGCTCCTCTGAGTCACAGTGTCCTATCTTTATTTTTATTTGTGGAATTTTCACTCGGCCAGCTTTCCGGTGATTCTGGATGATGTTTGTTCTGTCGTTAAGTTGTAGTTTTGGAATTGTTGTGTGGGGCAGCAAGATGAGTGTTTACCTATGCCACCATCTTGGTTCCTCCACTACGCTAACTTTTCCGTGAGTTAATTACTTTTATATTGAGCTTCTTTTCAATAGAGTCATTTAAAAATTAATTTACCTTAGTTTCCTTACATATTATACTTTCATTGCAATACTCTTCTTTCAGACTTTTAGTTATCTTTTAAATTTTCTGGACTTTTATTGCACAGAATTTTCTTAATTTGATGTAATCAATTTTATCATACATTTAAGGCTTAGTTTTGTGTATTTTTAAATTATTTTAAAAAGCCTTTTGTACCACCAAAATATTTTCCTTTAATACTATGTAGTTTCATTTTCTAAGTTTAGATCTATAGTTCATTTAGGATTTTGTTTTATGAATGTGTGACTTAGGTTTGAATGGACAGCCAGCTGTTCCAATCCCATTTACTGAGTTATTTCCCCATTAACTTGAAATAATATCTTTATTGTATGATAAGTTTCTATATTTACAAGTGTGCTTCTAGATTGTTCAATTGTGTTACATTGATCAATTTGCTTACTTCTGTGAAAAATATCAATTTGTATAACTATAGGTTTACAATATATTTATTTTTACTTCTTTATTATTGTTATTTATTTACAAATATTTTTGAATATTGATTTTACTAGTTCATAATAACAGCTCCTCTCATCTCTAACCCCCCCCCCTTTATTTGTATGTTTCACATTTATCTGAGCTATTTTTGCCCATTCAATTTTCCATATAAATTTAGAATCATCCAACCAAGAGTTATTGGGAATGCATTGAATGTTTTGATTAATTTTGGGAGAAATAACAATTTTTTATTTGTAAATTAGTCATATTTTCCTTACCATCCTAGAACTGCAGCATGCCATTCACAAAGCAGCCACCAGGTGGGTGTAGGAGCAAAGAAGGTGAAACAGGTTCAGTAATAATGAAAGAGCTGGACAGAAAGAGGTTGTAATTATCTGTCCTTAGGTCCTTGCACTTATTTTGTATTGCTTAAAAACCTTTAATTTACATTATTCCCCTCAGAATTGGCAAAGAAAGTGATATTTCCCCATTTTATAGGTGAAAAAATAAAGCCCAGAGAGGTGAGGGGACTTCTCCAGGCTAAGTGGCCACTCCAGGAGGATGCGCAGCCCATGTCTTCCTTCCATGCCAACTCGGATGCCCTTTTCACTACATCCCACTGCAGATTCCAGATTTTCCTTCTCTACACTCTCCAAAAGGAGTACAAAATAAGTAGAAACTAAAATAGAAAGCAATACAGGAAAATGTGTGCAGGGACATCATCCGTAAATTCAAAATGTTGGCATCATCTTCCATGGGTTTCTCAGCTCCACTTACTAATTTAGGCTGTCAAGCCTGTGCACTTTTCCTTTTTGGCATATCTCTCCACTCTCTTTTCTCTTCTCACAGAATCATCTTCATCTCACTTCTGGCTGGCATCTATGACCCCAGGTTTCTCCTCCAATGCATCTCCTTTGCCAATTTCTGTTAGAGATGAGGAAACTGGAGACAAACAAGGATGAGATGACTTGGGTAGAATAAGAAGCTTGTGGGGTTTCCAAAGCAGGCAGGACCTTCCAGGAACATTTGGGTGTGTTGATGCTCAGATGCTGAGATATGGGGAGCTGAGACATGAGGAGCTGAGATATGGTTCAGGTAATCATTTCTATTTGATTACCTAGTGGGGTTTGGGGAGAAAAGAAGCAACAGGAGACAGTTGAGGGGCTATCCAAAGTTAGGCAGGTATGGACCTTATGGCTTTTGAGGAGATATCAGTTCCTACCTTGTGCAACAACAAGACCACATCCACTCTCAACCACAGCCTTAGCTTTGGAATCAATTATGCTCTGGGCCATGCTAATTTGAGCAACTTTGAGCCAGGGATCTGGTAGCTCAGAGACTGTGCTGCTTTGATTCCGTTTCCTGCTACTGGTTACTGAGCTTATGAATGGGGCTTTATTTCCATCCAGGCCCAATCATGGTCTTGTACCTGAGCCCAGCCCTCAGTTCTTCCAGCTCCAGAATCCTGCTTCATTTGTCTCTCAGGGCCTGCAAGTCTGGTCTTAACTCAGCCTTCCAGATCTCCCTGACCCTGGACATTTGCTTCCCTGGATCTCCAGTTGTTTTCTACCCCAAGCTTCCCTGTTATCTGATTCTTCTCTGCCTACAATTCCCTAATGGATCTTCCTGCAGCTGAGCACCTGCTCTGACCTGGGCTCTGCCTGCCTCACTCACATCCTCCATGAACTTGCCACGGACCTGCCCATATCACCTCTCTTTGTTCCTCCTGAGTCACCTACAGGAGCCTCTTGAAGTGTCTCCAAAGACCAGGCCAAATAGTCTATTGACCCCAGAAAATCAGACAAGCATGTTGGAACAAGCAGCAGGAGCAACAGGCAACCCCTCCAATACCAATCACCCAGAGGCTGCTGAAAAATATGCACCCTCATGGGGGCCTGATTTCTAAGAAGACTTGCTGAGTCACTGTGGAAATGTGACCCTGGGCCAGGCCTCTCAGCACCTGCTGTTTCTACTTCCTGTAGCCTTAACAAGAGAAATGAGAATGCTCAATTTTGCCTTATAAGGTAAATGTAGGCAATTCTTTTCAAAGGTGGGGCTGTGACTCAAAGAGGCCTGCAGGAGGCCAGGAGAGAAGATTTCTGTGCAAGCATAGATCAGATGTTCACACACACACACACACACACACACACACACACACACACACACACAGTGCCCTGGTTCTAGGTCTGGGGATAAGGACGTGTTCCTTCAGCCACCACACATACACAGCTCTTCTTTGTCCTCTGTGAGTTCTTTCCCTCTAAACTCACAGAATCTGGATTCATTACTGCAAGAATGGGGGTTTGAAAGTGCTTATTCCCACTGCCTAGGAAGCAAGTCGACATGACCTGTGCCCCTAAAAGGAAACCATCCATCAGATCTAAGAGCCCATCAAGGGGTGGGGCATGAAAAACACAGAAACCTTAGCCAATTTGATGAACAGAACCAGAAACTGTATTAGATTTTTAAAAGATTTAATCACATAGTAAACATTTCTACAGTTGCATTTTGAGACCACATCCTTAAAAAAAAAAACAAAAAAAACCCACACCTTATTTAAGAGACAGTTATGAAAGCCAAATATCCTCACTCAATTCTTTTCTTATCTTTAGTCTATTCCTATAACTTAAGTGAATGCAAGTGGAACCCTAAGCAAGTAGAAGAAAATAAAGAGAATTGAAAGGCCTTCTACTTTCTCTCTTTTGGGCTGCAGTTTACCCTGTGACCTGGCAACAGCAGGTGCTGAATAATTCAGGAGGTGGTCTGGGCTCAAAGAAGGACAGTCACTGGAGGATTAGGACAGATTGGGGAGGACCACACTCAGATGTTTCTCCTTAGTCAGGTCATCTCCCTTGACAGCTACTATTGTCCATTCATGTCACTGGAGATGACCTATGGATATAGGTAGCTATGGCCAGTGCATTTGTATTTTGACTCAAGGGTCAAGGACACCTTAGGCCTCTGGACAATTGATGCCATGCTTTGCCCATCTCCAAGCTCCTGATATGTCTTCACGTCATATCCCCCCAACATTCAATGATCTCCTTAGGAAGAAGGCCCACTTGATCCCCTTGCATAAATCCTCCATGGCAATGCCTTCTTGTTTGTGAGGGTGAGCAATTTGCCACTCAAAAATATACCTTTTGGGATATTGATTATTTTAAGCTGATTATTTTTAAGAAACAGAAGGCCAAAAAAACCCCCACAAAAAACAAAAAACCTTTGACCTTCCCCTAACTGCCCAAGAGGATTTAGATAGATCTGGTCTAAGAAGGGCGTTATCATCTTAGATAACTATAGTTTAATATGAACTCAGTGTGATAGACAGGGAGGAACCCAGCAAGGCCTGTTTGATCAAAGTCCTTTCTTTATCCCATTGTTAAGGATGACCCAGCAAATGTTTATTTACCAAAAGTTTGCTTTTCCAGGTCCATGAAAGTTATCTTCCTCCCCTTTGAAGTACAAACTATTATCCCCATTTCTCCTTAGCTCAAGATGACATATAACTTTCAGCTGCCTGATTCATCATCAGGTCCCATATTCTTATGGTATCCTATGTGTACACATGTAATAAATTTGGTCATGTTCTCCTGTTAATCAGCCTCATGTCGATTTGACTATTAGACTCGCCTGAAAAACTAAGAAGGGTAGAAGTAAAATTATTTTTTCCTCCCTATATTAATGTGCTAGTCTTCTGCCTCTCTCCTTATTTAAATTAGCTGATAGCCAGCCTTTGTTTCTAGTTAGTATACTGTTTTGGAAAGTGCTGTTCAAAGCCCTTCACCATTACTTATTTACTGCCCATGACCTACAGCCTAGCTGCCAAGTGGACCAGTTCATAAGACAGCAGATATACATTCAGAGTAGATCAGCTGTTTCCCTCTTACCATATAACTGTTCCATTTATCACACAATTTATCTACATCATCTTTGTGTGCTCGCCAGCCATATCTCTCCCTTTCTCAGTGCAAGGAAGTATAGGAAACTGTGTGACTTTTCCAAATATTGACTGCCAGGGCAACATTTTATCTCCCGCCTCATTGATGTCAGATTTGCCCATGTGACTTGTTTTGGCCAATAAATGTAAACAAAAGTGGGATGTGTCACTTCAGGGCAGAAGTTTAAGGAATCAGCGTTTGTTCCACCATATTCCCTTTCCTCCTGTCAAAATCAACAGAGATGTTTCAAATAGAAGCGACTCTGTCCCCCTTAGTCCCAGGAAGATGACACAAAGTTAATATGCAGTCAACATGTAATGCTCATGTTATCAGCAAGAAACATACTTTTGTGATTGAAGGTTTTGAGGCTCATTTCTGAAGCATGATGTGCAGGGGGAAGCACTACGCCCCTGCTCCTTGTGTCTCCATGAAGGGGAAGGTGTATCTTCCATTCTTTGGGAAGAAAACAATATGATAGAAATACTTCCAGCTTTTCTCCGTCCTCCTCCCTTCTTCTTAGAAGGTACATATCTTACCTGTTTGGTGATATGGGAGCAGGAGGTGGCATAAGGAGCTCATTTCTTCCAGTCTTCCATCAGGGTCTGTGAGTGTGCAAAGTGTTGGCATCTTCTGCAAGTGGCAGTGAGGTAAGGTCCCAGGGACAGGCTTTATGGGGAAGGTGGTGTCAACAAGGTGGTTGGTAGAATATTAAAAAGTCCATGTGAGAAAACACCTAAACAAATCAAGCTTTTATTAGTGATAAAGATATGTTGATATCCATATATCTGCTCCGGTCTGTTATTAACATTTACATCTGAACCTGGAAACATGGGTGTTATTTATTTGCCCCTTAAGACTCTAAAGCATACAATGAATGTGGTCCAACCCAACTCCATTTCTCTAGCTTATCATATAGCAGCAGTGATATCCCCCAAAGATTCCTGGGGGGAGCTGTGGGCCATCCAGAAGGACTCTCTGGCACAGCCTGACAAGCCAAAGATGGTGTAAGGAAGGTGTTACTACTCTGACAGCAGGAGGAAAGAAGGGGATCAGGGGACTGCTGCTTGGGTGTACCCAAACTCAGAAGCTATCCTTTATCCATCTTCCCACACTGTTCCTCACCAAACTGCTTCAGTGACCCAAAATAGGGACTTAATATTATTGAGAAGGTCATAGGCTGCACCTCTGGTCCACATCTCTTTGATCAGGTCCACTCATTCACTCAGTTGAGCCATTTCTCCCTCCCTCTGCTCTACCTCTTCCTTCCCTCTGAGGAACTAACCCAGAAAGGCGAATGATGGGATTAGACCAGTCCACTTTTACTACTAAAATGTTTGGTTTAGCCTGCTCCATCAGGAGAGGACAATGGCTTTCAATGGGACATTAAACATGTATCCCATGTTGAAAAATGAGAATTAGAGAAGTTAGGTGACTTATTGCAGGCCACACAGCTATTGTTTCTATGCCTCCTTTCAAACCAAATAATAATAATAACAATGATCATTCACTGAATATTTTCTGTAGGTCGAACCCATGCTAACCTCTTGCATTTAATTCTCACACCATGTAAAGTCAATCATATTATTTATTAATTTAAGGATGAGGAAACTGAGAGGAAATGGATAATTTTTATAACTTTCTTGATATTTGATTCCATAATTGATTCTACTATCCATTCTATGCAGTTGTACTGTAAAAGTTAGTATTGTAAAATTATAATACTGTATCATAAAACTTAAAAATTGAGTCTGAGAGCTACTTAGTATCTTACATGTGGTAATGCAGACCCTACACATTCCCCAAAAGATTTAAGAGTGTTAGAGCTAAGAGGCATTATCAAAGTTTTGCTGTTGCGGGGTTTCCCCCCATTCTTTCTTCTATCACTGCCCTAAGTGTACACAAATGTACACACGTGCGCACACACACACCCACAGAGCACAGATTTTCAATGTCAGCTACCACAGAGAAAAAAGATCCCCAGAAGGCCAGCTACAGCTATACCTTGCATACATGCTAATCATTTTATCCAGACCAACAGGTCTATTTCAGTTTGTTCACTGCATTGAAACAAAAACTAGTTTGTTTTGGTGGAAATGTCTAATTTTAAAAATTAAATAATGTACTGGTCAACAGAACGTCCTCACCTCTCATGCCTTTGTTAAGAAGGTAAATGCTGGAATGCTCACCACTTAGGGGCTTTTGATGGAATAAATTAACATCCCGTCTTGATGGACTCATTTGCCAGTGTAAAAAAGAACTGAAAGCAGAATGCTTCCTACATTTTGTCAACTGATGAGCACCAGTTCCATGTTATTTATTTACCCTTTGTTTTGACTTTGACACAATTACAAAAGTTGCAATTAAAGACCAAATTACTTTATTTTTCTGACCCATTTGAGTGTTAATTGCCATTCTGATGCACATTATCATCAAATTCTTTATATTTCCTACAAACCAGAACATTCTTCTACATAGTCTCAATACAATTAACAAGATCAGTAAATGAACATCACTACCATCTAATCCTTAAGCCCCCAATCATGTTTTGCCAACTATTAAGGACCTTTATAGAAAAAGAACCCGGTTCAGAATCACCTGTTGCATTTAGCTGTCATGTCTCTTTAATTCACTGCAGTTTGAAACATTCTGCAGTCTTTCCTTCACTTGAATGACCTTGACACGTTTGAAGGCTACAGGCTAGTTATTTTGTAAAATCTCCCTCCATTTACATTTATTTGGTGTCTACTATGGTTAGATTCTGGTTACACATCATTGGCAGGAGAATCACTGAGGCAATGCCATGTCCTTCCCATTGCATCGCATCGGACAGTGTGTGACTTAGCTTTGTCCTGTTCCTGATGATGCTCATTTTGAGCACATGATTAAGG
Organism: Antrozous pallidus; assembly: GCA_027563665.1. Classification (NCBI taxonomy): domain Eukaryota; kingdom Metazoa; phylum Chordata; class Mammalia; order Chiroptera; family Vespertilionidae; genus Antrozous; species Antrozous pallidus. Next base: position 30,122,280 of record CM050523.1, read on the forward strand.
AGGCTCTGCCAAGCTTTTCATTGTAGTTACTCTTTTTCCTTTTTATAATCAATAAGGGTTTAGTTGAGAGATGCTTCGGAAATATGTAAATATTCAATTTTTCAATGAGTATTCAATTTATTTATTTACTTTCTTTTTATTTACTTATTTATTTACATGTGTCATATGGATTCTAGGTGTCCTGTTTTATTCAGTGGGTTGTAACCATTGATATCATTGTTTATTTGATGCACAAATTGTCCTCTGTTTGGTCACTGCATTGAAACAAAAAGTGCTTCCCACTGTTTCCTGTGAGTGCCCCATCATGCCTTGAGCACTTCCTAGTGTCTTATTGAGCAGAACAGATGTGCCAGGCTCTCATGTAATCCCCCTGCTCTAATCCTGGAATGAGCCATTTCTTCAAGGAGCAATGGCTTTTTTCCTAGAGAATGGTATTTAGAAACCAGAATCCAGTCTCTAGATGTGCTCACTGCTGTTGCAGTATCTGTATCTCAGGCCTTCTCAGTGGTCAGAACTAGGAAGTACATGGATGTATATGTATACATGCATTCATACATTTTTTTTATTTTTAAAAAATATATATTTTATTAATTTTTTACAGAGAGGGAGAGAGACAGCAAGTCAGAAACATCGATGAGAGGATGAGAAAGAAACATCGATCACCTGCCTCCTGCACATCCCCTACTGGGGATGTGCCCGCAACCAAGATACATGCCCCTGAATCGAACCCGGGACCCTTCAGTCCACAGGCTGACGCTCTATCCACTGAGCCACACCGGTTTCAGCACATTCATACATATTTAGAACTGGATTGAGACATAGACATAGATGTGTCACATTTTATTTCTACATATTGATAATTTATCAATTTATCATTCATATCATTAATTTATCATTCATATCAATATCCGTATTTATAAAAAATTGTAGTTCACACTGATAGCTACAATTTATATTTAACAGCACAGGGCTCATTTTAGTTTCTTACTTCCCATATTTATAACTCCTTTCTCTTATAGCCAGGAATCTGGCTCCATTATCCTTAATATATTTACTCATGTCATCAATCATCTTGCAAGGGACCAATGCCCAGCACACACCTCTGCCACGTGGACACCCTTCTTACCCCACTCAGACCCTGACTTCCTGCATTAGCCTGCCACACTTCCCACGCTCAGCCATCTCCCCGGCATGGACACCTACTCTGTTGTATCCACCTAATGGACTTAGGGAGAAATTGTATTAAATTTTTCAGGAAGAAAAGAAAAAAAAAAAACAGAAAAAGCACTATTTATTATTGTTATTATTAATTATTATTATTTTGCAAGATAAAGCAGAGGACATCTCCATCATTGCACTGTATTATTTGAATGTTCTTAATGGCAAGTATTTGAACTGGCTTAGATTTGAAGGGAATAAATCTGGAAATAATATCCTGGAAGTTTTACACCAAAAGGTGTTCCCAAGTAAAAAAATCTTTGTTCAAAGACAGCCTCGACAAGCTGTGAAGACCTCGCCCAGAAATGGCTAAACTGATGTGCATAAAGGCCCTGTGAAAGCCTCTTTGTGGTTTGTCCTTCGGACCTGAGGTGGGAGAATGTGCTAAGCTGGGAGTCAACTTTGGTTCTAATCTTGGCTGCACAATCCATTTAAGGAGAATCCTAGACAGATTCTTAACCGCTGAGTATCAGTCTTGTTAGTAAAACCTGATCCTCTCCCTAGGTCCTTTAGAGTCAGACAGCAAAGGATCCCACTGCTCCCTATGTATTTATAATATTGTCTCCCATTCACCTTGCGGGCAAGGAGCAGGTCTTACTCATCATCTCTAGGTGCCAGCCCCGCCCCGCCCCCCAACCTTTTGTTAAGCATTTAATTTAATTTAATTTAATTTAATTTAATATCTATTTTTTCTTTATTGATGAAGGTATTACATATGTGTTCTTATCCCTCTATTGCCCTCCCTCCCCCAATGCCAGCCCTTGTGGGTGAGTGAGTGCAGGACCCAATGGCCCCAGGCAGCAGGTCCCCTCTTTGGAAGCATCCTCTGTTCACACTGTTCACACAGCTGAGAACTCACTCCAGATTGCTTTGCCGGGAGGGGAGTCATGCTTATTAGGACAGCTGGTGCCCTGCAGAGACTTACATCCACCCCACCCAGGCCCTCATAAAAAGCCCCGATTCCCTGATAAGGGGAGGAAGTGACTGCCGCAGGAATTTGATCTGTGATAACCCGTTCCCCGACTCTCGTGGACTGCAATGCGCAGGCACTTGGCCTGTGGCTGGAGGCAGCAGCAGCTGCAGCCTCTAAAGGAATGTGTGTCCAGTCCTTGCTGCTGAAAGGCTGGAAGGAGAAGCAGAGCTCAGGACGTGTCGGGCGGATGCGTCCTGATGAAAAGGGCATGAACCTCATGTGGGCAGCAAGTGGGGACGGCGGGGTTGCAGGGAAGAATGTAGAGAGGGTTAGGAGATCTGGCCTCCCTGGGGTTAATTTTTTAAAGAAACAGAAAATCTATCCTGTTTCCCTTTAATCTTGTAACCTGGCCTCTCTGAAAACTGGGTTTTAAATGAATTAAAGTGCCTCTTGTGCTCATTCATGAACTTTGTAAAGAGCATCCTCCCTCTGGAGACCAGGAGATGGCCCATCACCTTAGTTTGCCCTCTAAGGATCCCAGATTTTTCAAGTTAGAGTGGCCAGGGAGGAGGCACATTTTCAGAAGAGCCAGGTGATCAAGAAGGGAATGAAGGAGGAATTCCTACACTGTTTAACCCCCTGGCAGGCGTCCCACCCATTCATTAGGATTATCTGTTAGTGGAAAGAGTCCTGGATTAAGTGAGGGAAGACCTGGGTGTAACCCCCCCCCTCCCCCAGAGAAAGGAAGGTGGACCCCTGAGTCTCACATTCTCCATCTGTACAATAAACACCACACACTTCGGCAGCTCCAATATAAAAGTGTTGGGGAAAAAGCCAACAGCAACAAATAGGCACCAAGTATTATTGGGGACTTTCCTTCTTTTCAAAAACACATATTCCCTGGAGGATGAAACCTACTGGCATTCACTTCTTAGCATTAATTGTGTTAGCAGATAGCATTCTCCTAATCCCTAACTATAATTAGCAGTGGAAAAAAACCAGAATTTTGTTCCTACTCGCAGAGCACCAGTTGATGGGGTGAAGAGCTTTAGAGCTGGGCAGTTGGAGGGCAGGTGGAGAAGGGATTAGCTGTGGAATGTTAATGTGAAGTGATGGGAATGCTCTGGATTCATAGAGAGCTGTGTTCAAATTCCAGTTCTTTCAGGGACTGCGTCATCTGGGAAAAGTCTTTTAAACATCTCCAGGCCTAAGTTTCATATCTGTGGAATAATGATGGAAGGCTTCAACAGAGGATCTGCAGGCATTAACTGTGGGTTAGGTTGTGATAGCACAATACACCTTAGAAAACAAGCCACTGTTTGGTATATGATGTACAATTATCATGAATTATTTCCTGAAAAGAATTAGGCATATTTCCTCTGAAGTGGTAATTGAGGCCTGAACTAAGGACTATTAATTAGTGTCATTTGTAGAATCCCCAGTACAAAGCACAGTGACTGGCATGCAGTAGGTGCTTATGTATGATAGAAACAGGTTTATTTTAGCACAAGGAAAAAGCCAACTCCTCTGCTTGTACCACTGACTGTGTTCATATCCCAGTCTGCTTATCAAATACTCCCCCTATTAATTTTTTTAGATAGAAAGAAGTATTTAAATAGTAAAAAGAAGAGGAAACAATCAAAATAGTTAATAAAAGATTGGCTAAACAAATGTAGATTATACCCTGGCAATGGGCAAGGAGACACCTGATTGGTGGTGCTGCTTTTATATCAGAGGCAAAGCAGATGTACCTTCTTAATTCTTAGTTCATCCTAGCTTGATGCCTGTGATGGCCAGAACTGTTTCATGCCTGAGGCACATTAAAAAATGTAGATTTATGCAAATGGAGTTTTATGTAGCCATTTAATAAAGGTTACATAAATGTATGTTAGCATAAAAAGATATTCAAGTTACATTGTTAAATTTAAAAAGGTAGATGTCCAACCAGTGTGGTTCGGTGGTTGAGTGTTGACCCATGTACCAGGAGATCATGGATTTGATTTCTAGTCAGGGCACAGGGTGGAGGAGGGGGAGAAGGAGGGAGTTTGCAGGCTCGATCCCCAGGAAGGGGTGTGCAGGAGGCAGCTGATCAATGATTCTCTCAACATGGACATTTCTCTCTCTTCCTCTCCTTCCCTCTCTCTGAAATCAATAAAAACATTAAAACATTTTTAAAAATAAAAAGGTAGATTATAGCTCTCATATCATGGAGAAAAGTCCAGAATTCTTATTCCCCAAAATACTTATAAAGGCTACAGATCTTCACAGTAGGATTAAAGGTTTATAAACTAAACTGGAGGCCCAGTGCATGGGGCCATTGGGCTAGGCCAGCTGAGGGGAAGGACTGTGGGCAGTTGGCTGGCCGGCTCCATCCCCTGGTAGAACTCCTGGTTGAACTCCCGATCAAACTCCCAGTTGAGGGGACAATTTGAATATTAGCCTTCTATTATATAGGATTTCTTCTCTCTTTTACCTTTTATCCTTTATATAAGCTTAAATGAGATATAATTTACATATTTTAAAACTCACACTTAAGGTGTGTAATTCAATTACTTCTAGTTTATTTACAGTGTTGTGGAATCACCACCATAACTTTAGAACTTTTTCAACACCACAAAAAGAAAATTTGCGTTCCTTAGTCATCACCCCTGAGTCCCTTCGCCATTCCTTTGCAGCCAGTAGTCAACATTTGTCCCCATAGATTTGAAAATGCCTGCTGGTTTACGTTTTAAACTCACATTTATATGTATTAAATGTGCTTTTCAGTGGAAGTCCCCTGAGAGTACCTCCAATAATCATGCATCAAAACTACCATCACTTAAGTGGATCCTCTGAACTAAAAGAAGTGAACGAAGTTGCATCTGTTATTAGAGGTGGTTTAGTCCGGGCAGTAATGCTGCTTAGCTTGTAAGATGGGATCTGAAGATCCCAAGCTTCCTTTGACTTCTCATGGTGCTCTTATCCTGGAGAGAGAGCTTTGTAACTTGTAGCTTCTTGCATCTGGGATCTCTTTTCATTGTTTGGAGAGGGCAGAGATACGCCTGAAACCCCATCTTTGACTTAATACCCATTTTCATGCTATGGTTTATTTTTCATCCAGAATCACTGGCTTGAAGTGAAATGGTTTCTAGAGTATAAATCTCATTCCCAAACTCAATCAGGTCAACTCAAGTCATACATATTTGCTATTTATGTTTTTGAAATGTTTGTGTCAACTTGATCTTAGGTATCAGAAAAGGGATTTTATAACTCTGGGAAATAGGGTGATCATTTAAAAAGTAGCTAGTTGCCCATTTCCTAAAGTTCAGATATTTCATATATATAAATTCATTTCTCCAATATTTATTAATCATTTCCTATGTAGAGAGCCCCTAGTTAAGTGCTCAGTTATATAAGAAAGCATAATCCTGACTTAAGTAAATTTATAATCTGTATGCCTGCAATCCTAGTCTTTGAATGTCATGTTTCTTTCCTTATTTATACTATTAAGGAAGTCAGTCTCCTTAACTCTGATAGCAACCAACATAAGCCCATCTAGAAAACACAGCATACATTAAGTTGAACCATATGAAGTTACTAATAGTCTACATTTTTTATATACAAAAATGGAAATTTCAAATGGTTCAATCTAATGGAAGGAGAAAACTTTGCACTAAATAATGATGATGAATGCTTAAAGTTTACTTGAATTGGATTTAAAATATTTTATAGGCATTATGTCATTTTAGTCTCACAACAACAACCCCATGATGAAGATAGTACTTTGATCTCCATTTTAGAGATGAGAAAAAAATATCAGAAAGATTTAGTAATCAGTTCAAGTTCATATGGTCAATAATTGGTCTTATTGTCTGGTCCCCAGAAAGGTCTGCATGACACAAAAAGACTATGCTCTTAAATAAAACTATTTTAAATAAAACATTAAAGGAATTGGAGAGGAATGAGACACTGTGGAGAAGTTTTTATCCAAGTGTTTAGCATATAGTGTTTGCTTAATAAATTTAAAAGGCAGAGAACATGATTACTGTTAATAAAAAAGCCAAAGTATGAAATTCTTTCCATATCCTACTTTTATATTCTGAAAGCTACAGAACAACACCCCTCAAGATGTAAAATGTGTCCCAATGAGTCCCATCTCCATCTGATTTTATTTTCAGAGGTTCTGAAAAATGGAGGCTTCACACAATTCTCCCTTAGTCAGTAATCTGATGACTATCAAAAATCTTCAATCTGTTGGCCAAAAAAAAAAATTTCATTTTCACATTAAGCTCTTTTCTTCCAACGGGGCCTCAAACATTCCCAGTATGCAATCATAAACAAGTTAAGAGATAAGATATATACTCATAAAAATTAATAGTGATAGGAACAATCAGTAGAAGAGATATATGAACTATGAATTGGTCCTCTCCTAATACATTCCAGCAGAATTCTATTGCATCTATGACTCAGGCAGTCTTTGGGCAGAAGTAATCTATCTGGTAGGATACCTCTGAGTTTGCTAACAACAATCAACAACTGATAAAACACCAATGTGTGAACCACTTGACTCCATCTTGTGATGAATTCGCTTTCCCAAAATTCTGTCATTGAAATCCACCACTCTATAAGGCTTTTCTTTTGCAAACTGTGTGCTGGCAACTGCTTGCACAGCTATTTCAGAATCCTTGACATTTATTGATGCTTTTTGGGCAATGGAATGATACGAGTTGTTCTCATAAGTCATTGGTACCAAAGGGCAATGCTAAATTCTTCCAAAGCATTCTGGGAAGAGCATCAAGAAGATGGCCATAAATGCTATCAGGCACTGCCTGCCACATGAGCAAACCGTTCGGTGAGAGGAGAGATACAGAGGAGTGTGACAGGGTGAGCATGTGCAGGATAACTAAAATTAGTTTCCAATCTGAGATCCTTCTTTCTGCCTTCTCTGGAATGGCTGTCATTATCCAGTTGTCCCCATACATGGTCCATTCTGAAATACTCTCCATTCAGAGGTCTAAATGTCAACTGCTCTGAAAAAGCTACTGAAATTCTGATGATGAATGAATGTGTAACATTTCAAACCGATACTCTGTGGAATCTTATCACTCTGCCAGAAAAGCAGCCAGGGAGACAGTCATGGTCATATATTGATGAAAGGCCTCATTACGGCCTTGTAAAGCGATAGCTCATAAAATACCGGCACATAGTTGTAGGTTGATACCGCACCCCAATTAACAGATCTCCATGTTGATCTGCGTGCACTTCTCAGTCTTCCCAGTGCAGACTGTAGGCAGCCCCACCCCCCAGTCAGAAGTTGGACTCTCAGTAGGCAAATGAAACCCTCTCCCAGAGTCTCAGCACAGAGCCCTTCAGAAATCAGCTGTTGTATGAGCCTAAGTGAAAGGCAAGGAGTTCTCCCTAAGTTCTCCATCACAGAAGAGGTCATCTTAAATGGGAAGCCTTACAAAGTCTCATCCTACAATTACTGTCTCAATTACTTTCTGTTGATGAATGAAATACTGCTTGGGGAAAACATCAATCTAATAACCTTAGTTCAATATTTACTGAGGTCTGTTTGAATTGACAAAATTTAAAAAAAGCAAGGAAATGTAACCCATATTTTGTAACTTTTTTTTTGGAAGTATGCTTCCAATAGCTACCACTGAATGATAGAAGAAGAAAAAAGAAGCCTTAAAAAAGGCAGTAAAATAGGTGTTTTCCCTGGACAGGTCATATAAATACACCTCAGGACAGTTGAAAAAACTAACAGCTAATGTTTTCCAAGTGCATGTCTGTGCTTGGGATCAGTTTTCTAGGAAGGGCTGATATTGCAGCCTTCTTAGAAGTGGATGATAAGATCTGGAAGCCTGCTAAATGACTTGAAAAGTGGCTTGAGTGATGTCACTGATGTTGAAGATTTATGTGAAGACTTTACCTAAAACAAGAATAAATAGTTTTAAAGTCCTGAACTAAATAGATCTCCAAATCCATGGTAATGAATATAAGAACAAAGCCTTATTACATGGTAACAATTATTAGAACAAAACCTCATTATGTCAAGCACCATTATCCCTGCTTTGTAGATGGTAAAAGTAAGGCCATAGGGGGTTAAGAAAACTGCCTTATCAAAGCAAGTAGCAAGGCTCCCTGATCACAGGTCACACTCTGAACCACAGGAAACCCTAGGCTAGACTATGTCTGATTCTGGGCTGTGTTTGAATTCTATTCTCAAGCCATGAAAGTAAAAAATAAAGTATGCAAGTTTTTTTTTAATTTCATAGGAATAAAAAGAATAGAAGTTTATCTACAGATTTAATTCAAAGTGGAAGCACCACTTTGCTGCAGGGTAATGCACATCGAAGATGCTGTAAAGGACAATCCCCTAACGCTGACTGCTTGTTGAAAGCCCTGTGGGTGAGGTCCCTGCAGAAGTTCCCTTCTGCAGAGCATGGACACAAGTGAGCCATGTGTGCACAGAGCAAGAGAGTGTGTGGGCTTGGCTGAGGGTGATGGAAAAGAGTCGATTGAGGGTTGTGGGAAGGAATGAATAGAAAAAGTCTGAGAAACATTGGCCATGCCAGTAAAACAAAACAAAACAAAAAAGGTAAAGTTGGTGTTATGGACTTATACCAAATTACTTGGGACATTCATTAATTTAGTAAAACACTTGAGTGAGTGTCACTGGAACCTGACACCTTTAATAGCAGAAATTCAGCAACAAAAGAAGAACTTCTTTCTCTGAAAAAAAAAATGACTTCTCAATTGGTTTTATACCAAGAAAAGAATAGCAAAGTAGCAAAAGAAATAAAGCAGAACTATTCTTTATCTTCTCTCTGGGAAATTCCTTATTTCTGCAAGGCCCTCTCCCTCTGGTCCTCGACAGCCTCCTCATACCTGTCTTCCTCCTGTTCTCACTGTTGAACTCACTATTTCTACTGAGGACTTGGTTCTGCTGTAAGATGACTGCTTCTGGTACCATCTATTCATTTTCTTTGCCGGATGCTTTCTTTGCCGCTTAGTTCACGTAGTGTCTCAGAGCAGCCCTTAGTATTTGTCATCAGCTCTGTGGTTCTGTGAACCCAGTTGACTTATGACTAAAGTTTGCAATACTACTTCAATATTGCTGAAATTCCAAGTAGAGTTCACTTTAATAATTATGGAAATGGCTTTAGTCCTACTTGTATTGACTGGTTAAGATTCTCTAGGTGTTGCCTAAAATTTGTTATATTTTACCAAACTTTGTGGAGGGAAAATGATATCTTTTAGTGACATTTATTGGTGCTGGGATATACGGATTGAGTTGTATTGCTTACTAAGTCAAAAATTTGGATCCTAGAATGGATCATACTAAATAACATATTGTTGCTATTAAAATGCTACACATGCCTTGGCCAGGATGGATCAGTTGGTTGAGCATTGTACTGTGCACCGTAAGGTCACAGGTTTGATTTCCAGTCAGGGCACGTGCTGCGTTATGGGCTTGATCCTCCATAGGGGGCATGCAGGAGACATGTTTCTCACATCAATGTTTCTCTCTCTCTCTCTCTCTTCTTCCTCTTTCTCTCTTTAAAAAAGTCAACAAAACATGCTTGTTTAAAAAAACAACACTACACATTATTTCTCTCCTGAATTTCAGTTTCAGCATTTTCAGTTATTTCCCTGACATGTTGACTTTGTCGTTCCCTTTTCAGTTCAAGTGTATTAACTAAAAATAAAAACCACCTCTAAGACTACCAATTTTCCAATTTTTATACTTTAAGTGAAAAGTCATTTTTAAATATGTTCCTGAGCAGTTATCTCACTTTTCTCTCAGCTGTTTGGGCTCTGGAGTTAGAATTCCTAGGTTTAAATTTTAGTTCTACTACTTATTACATAATCTGCAATAGGCATATTATTTCACTTCTTTGAACCCCAGTTTCCTGAAGTGCAAAATAGTGCCTACCTTTATGGAATTGTAAGAATTAAAAGGGATCACTCCTGTAAATAAAGTACTGCATTGTCAATTAAAGAGGGTACCCAGTATTTGCTGTTATTATTTCTAGAGGCTTAGTGCATGAAAGTTCATGCACTGGAGGGGAAGGGGTCTCTCAGCCCAGCCTGTCCCCTCTCACAGTCCAGGAGCCCTTAGAGGTGGGAGGCGACCTGATGATCAGAGGAAATTGATGCTCCCATCATACCTCTGTTGCTGCCACTGCTGGCAGTACAAGCCTTGGCCAGCCCTGGTTACCTCAGCCTCTGGCAGCCCTGGGTGGCTGGGCAGCCACCATCTGAGGCTTGCCTATGACTCGGGCTGGCACTGGGTAGCTGGGGGGGCTGAGGGGACTGAGGGACAATGGAGGTAGGTGCAGGGAGTGACCAGGCCCACCTGGGGGCCGGTCTGGCCTTGACACACAACTGCTGCCTTGTTGGGGCTGAGAGGACTGGGCACTGCCATCTTGTGGCTATGGATGCCACCATCTTTGAGGGCGTGGCAGTCAATTAGCATATTCCTTCCTTATTGGCTGTGGGCATTGGCATCTTTGCAACGGTATGAGGGTCAATTAGCATAGTCCCTCTTTATTAGATAGGATTACCATTATTATTACTTCTACCTTATCCTTTTTCTCATTTTACCCATCAGATAATTTTGCTTTTTACTTTCCAGAGGAAATTTAGACTATTTGGTATGAAATTCCTCAACTTCTCCTACCACCTCAACTGTGGCTGTATTTCCACCCATCTTTTTGTTCTTCCCTTGTTATAGACAAAGGTATTCCCTTTTCTATTCCTTTTTCTTCTCCTCCCATCCCCTTATTTCATCAAATCAACTCCTCTTGGGAATGTGCAATAGTGTTAAAGTGAATGATTGACTTTGGAATTGTCAATCTTAGATCTTCTTCCTAGCTGTCTGTCTAGCATCCTCATTTGTGTCATGGAGATGATGATAGCACATAGGTCATAGGGCTTGGAAGAGAATTAGATGAGACAATAACCAGAAATCATGGGGCTCAGTACCTGGCACAAAATATGATCTGAATAAATGGTAGCTTTTTATTGTTATTGTTGTATCTGTTGGAGTTGCCAAAGCAGTGCCTGTCTTTGCAGCCTAGTGCCACTGTGCATTACACAGTGTAGGTGCTTAATAAACATTTGTTTGAGTAGTGGTGGTGAATGATGAATTATTAGCCATGATAAGTTGCCTCTGGCTGGGGCTCAAGATTCTTGATTTCTCAAAGAGCTGCCTGATATCACCACCACAAGTTCCAGACAGCAGCATTTATGTAGCAGGGGGACACTCCAGGAAGAATAATTTTATTTCTATGAGAGTTTCTCCAAAACCTAAGGTAGTCTCCTGATGAGCCGGATGGGACCAGGCAGAGGAACACTTTTATTTTGGCCATAAGCAGCTTCAAAGTTTAGAACCTAAGGGCAGAATCAGTGTCCTTGTATCAACCCAGATAAGAAAAAAAAATACATGCTCAGTCCATGGCTCAGTGGTTGAGCATGGACCTATGAATTAGGAGGTTATGGTTCAGTTCTTAGGGGCATACAGGAGGCAGCTGATCAATGGTTCTCTCTCATCATTGATGTTTCTATCTCTCTCTCCCTCTCCCTTCCTTTCTGAAATAAATAAAAAATATGTTTAAAAAAATAACCCTAAACCAAACCAAAACTACTGTATGGAAAACACAACTGAAAAAGAAGAGGCCCAGTGACTTTCACCCAGAAGGCCTGAGAAGGAGATGGTGGGTTGGGAAGAATATGTCCTCCTAACTTAATGATGCCCAAATCCCTCTTGTCTTATCAACCACTTGGAGAACCAGGATTCTCATGAATTAAGCCCTGGCTAATATTCCCAAAATACTTAATTCACAGAGAAATAGCCAGTGGAATCTCCATATTTTCAAAGTGATCCCTGAGGAAGAAGATAATTAGCCAATGGGTCCTAAACACAAAACCTTGATAGATAATTCTCTAATAACAATTTTGGTGGGCATGTGAAGGATATACATGGCTTTGGTCCCCTGGACTTCCACACAATGTGAATTACATCAGAACAAGCTTAATTGGGGGCTCTTATCTAAGATTCACTTAGTCATTTTCCAGTTATATATTCACATTGGTTTGTAAGAATTGCTTAAGCAGAATTGCTGTCTTATGACCATCATATGATTACATTACAACTTGACTCTGTCACCTGACCTTTTCCCATTGATGGGAAGAAAGAAAGAAATATTTTCTTGGAAGATAACAGCCTTTTAAGGCAGAATTGGCCACCTCTTTCTGTTTAGAAGCCAGAAAATTGTTTCTATAAATAGATCTTCTATTTCCACATTGTCTAAAACCAAAAATCATCCATGCTTTCCTTTTCTCTTTGTTCTATGGATGGCATTTAATTAAGATGGGTTACTTGTAGATTCTGATTTCACCAAGAAATGTGTGATGTTCAGAAACAGGTCTGTCACAACACACTCGGGCTATCACTCTGATATGGAAGACCTTCTCCAAGAAGCCCTTCTGGCATGCAACCTTCAGAACTTGTCAAGTGAAAGTAGTCAGAAAAGTGGCTGTCCACTGATAAGGCGGGTCTCAGCTATTTCTCTCTCCTTCCTTCTCTCTTCCTGCAGCCTGTTTGACCTCCAATATTCCTTCCAACTTCAGGAGTCAACGGTGCTAAGTGACTGATATGCCTCAGGGGATCGTGAAGCTGGGGAGCAAGGGGTTACATTTGTAATGTTCTATATGGTTATCCATTCTCAGACCATGACATTGACATTCACAGAGTGACATGACTGAAATGAATCCTATCTTTTTAAAATAAAACCATATTTATTTTTATTGTAGGTATCTTGTCATAATCACCTTCCAAGTTCAATGATATTGGGGGAGGGGGGTTTGTCTTGACCTTGCAGCTCTAAGGAAGGTCCTGGTGGTGATCACTCAAAGAGGGAATGCATGTTGTTCCTGCAGAGTGTATTCCACAGATAGGTGACGGTATTTTCTTAATGAAAAAAAAAAGGGGGAGCTCATATTTTGCCTATTCTTCTGGGGAAACAGGACAAAACATTTGAAAGTGGAACTGTCCTATGAAATTTTAAAATATTCAAGGATTCATTCGGCCTTCAGGGAAACCACATTAACAGCAAGTACAGAGAAGTGTGTAATCATATAGTGAAAGCTTTCTCTCATTCCCTATACACCTTCTTACTATGTGGACTAGTAAGTAAGCTAACAAAGTCTGGTTAGACAAATTGGAGGGAGCAATGGCAAGAAGGTGAGTGTGCATCCAAGTTCCCCAGCATGTGACATTGGGATCATTAATCTAACCTTTCAAACCTCAGTTTCACCTATAAAATGAGGAAACAAAATGCCACTTTTCATAACAGAGATCAGATAATGCATGGGAAATGGCTGACACTGGGGTTTTTCCTTTTTCCACATGCTCCTGCTTAGAGAGCCCAGGGTCCTCATAGAACTAAAATCAAAACAACTGGAACTTGACTAATTTCCTTCACTGAAAGATTGTCCTTATTCATGCCTCTTAGTTTTTCCTCTGAGCTGCTTTCCAAATCTGAGTGTCTTGTGAGGCATGAATGGCAGCTTATCTTTCTGAGAGTGTGGAATAAACCCTTAGCCAGTCTCTGGTGTTAAAGGGCTTGACTTATCGCAGTGTGGTGGCAAAGCGCCCTGGCTGGGTTTACATCTTTGTCTTTGCACTCCCTACGGTTGCTTAGCACAGCTGTCAAACACCTCGAGTGATTCTGAGAGCATGTTGATGGACAATCCATTCCACTCCTAGGATATCCTAGGTCAATGGGCATTTTCATTTTTAGCATTTACTACTTAAGAAGGGTAAGCCAACAAATTTTTGTTAGATTTCAAAAACTATGAAAATGTTACTTTAGGTACAGATAATGTAATCTTCTACAGTGTTTAAAGCTTCTTGTCTCACTCTAAGAACAAATGTGTTTCTCAAAGGAGGGTACATGCAACAATCTCCATTTAAAATATAATATGGGAACTCACTATTCTAAAGCTAATAATAATACTACTATTTTGCTACTTTGGAAGTTTATAGATGATATCAGTTTATATATTTTTTTCTAAATGTGGGTTGTCTTTTTCCTCCCACATTTTTTTAGCAAAGGGGAATAGGATAATAATTTATCTACTTGTTATCTTCTAAGGTTGGAGATAGCATATGAGACACTAGTTCTTGAGATGAAAGGAGTTCTGCTCTCAAGACTTCCCCAAGGGTCTTTATATGACCAAGATAAAGGTTCAAAATTGTTTTTATGTATTGAGCCCTTATTTTTCCTTTTGTCCAGAAAACTGCCTCATGCTGTGCTGCAGATCCCAGAAATAAATGGGGAGAGCAGCAGAAGAAAGAGAATCCCAGCCTCAATCAGAGTCACTAAAGTCAACCAACACAGGTGTTGGCAAGGAAGTCAAATAGCAAAAAGTTCCTACTGGGAGGAAGTGAATTGGGAAAATCATTTGGGAAAACAATTTGGCAATAAGATTATTGACAACACACTATATATAATGAGAGAAAAGAAATAATCTAAATGTCTATCAACAGTATATGAAAGCAATAAATTTTTATATATTTCTAAAATAAATAACTATGCAATAGTAAAAATCAATGAACTACAGCTACATGCATCAACATGTGTGCATCAAAACACATTCTGTTGAGTGCAAAAAAACTAGAAAACATAGAGCATGGTTTCATTTATATAGAAAAAGTAGGCAAAACTGGCCTGATCAGTGTGGCTCTGTGGTTTAGCATTGACCTATAAACCAGGAGGTCATGGTTCAATTCCTGGTCAGGCTTATGCCTGGATTATGGGCTTGATCCTCAGGTGGGGCATGCAAGAGGCAGCCAATCAATGATTTTTCTTTCATCATTGATGTTTCCATCTTTCCCTCTCTATGCCTCTCTGAAATCAATAAATACACAAATTAAACTGTATATTTTTAGTGATGTGTTCATATGTAGTAAAATCATAAAAATGTACCAGACTGATTAGCAGAAAATTGTCTAGAAGCTACCTCTGTTAGGGAAAAGGAGAAGAACTGGAAGTTTTAAAGGTATTAGTCTTTTCTACTTTTACAAACTGGGTGGTAATTATACAGTTGTGTTTGTTTTATTATTGCCTTAAAACACTTTTATATACTTGATATAAACATTTTGTGCATATGGCACATTACATAATTAAATTTTAGAGAATGTTAAATTAATTCTTTGCACATTTTTAGATGAATAGTGTAAGGTGATATATAATCTACATAGTGGGTCTCAAAGAAATGTCTGCATATTTCAATAAATGGATATTCATTTAAGTGACACTTATGCTTTTATGATATTAGTATAAGTCATCTAAAGATGAAAATATTTAGTTGTTTGCAATCTTATATTCCTTCAAAGACTGCTTATTAATTACTATGTGCCGATCTCTAGGCAGTTAGGCTATATCAATGAATAAAACGAAGATTCTTGCTATCAAGGAACACATATTCTAGCTGGAGAATACGAGGAACGGCAGAGAGAGACAAACATAAAGCAAGGAGCATGCCATATTAATACATTCTATCTTGTGCTGGAAAGTCATGAGCAAATGCTACAGCAGGATAGGTAGGTTCAAGGTTGCCTGATGGATTGCCATTTTAAATAGGGTAGTCACAGGGCAGGTTTCATTGAAGAGGTTAATTCTGAGCCAAGACTTGAAGAAGCTGAGATTGACCATGTGAATTATCAGTGAAAGATTGTTTCAGGCAGAGAGAGCAGTTGAAGCAAAGGCCCGAAGTGGAGTAAGGAGGCCGTGGGGCTGGAATGGAGTTGATGTGTCAATGACATCTGAGAGGTAGGGATTCCAAGGGATTTTGCAAGACTGTCTTTTCCTCTGATTGATGATCTAATATCATATCAGCATCTGGCTGCCATGTTGAGAATAGACTGTTAGGAGGCGGGAGTAGAGGGAGGGGACTTAGTTAATAACCTATTTCCTCAATCCAGACAAAAAGTAATGTGGCAGACTATTAGTTTTCACTTATTTCTGAGGCTAATGGAATTTTACGGAGAATAAATGTTATTTGACCACTCTGCTTTTTTTCTTCCTCCTATCCATGTTTCAAGTAAGCAAATATATTACGTTCTTAATCCTACAATACGTTGTCACTTGTATTTCAAATGTAAAAATCCAATGTCTTTATATTTCAATAGAATTGTTAGGTTTTTCTTTACTACTTAAAAAATCTTCTTACAAGGTTATGGGGCATCCACTCAATGGAATTAGGCAATTACAGTGATTAATGGCTGCGAAGTTTATATGGCAACATAAAACACCCTTAAGATGGAATGTTCAGTGAAAAAACAAGAGGCGAAGTTGTTTATTTGTGTAGTATGATTTTAAAAAAGATCCATCATCTCCGAATTGGTCCAGCCATAACTTACTCTTGGACCTCATTTCCTAAAATTCTCCCCTTTTCTGGATGTTCTATAACCATTATGACCTGGCTGATGCTTAAGCCTTACAAGGATGCTGTCATTTTAGAGGCTCCACAAAGGTTGTTCTCTCTACCTGCAATGCTCTTCCTGCCTGGGCCCCCGGGTACCTCCCCAGGCTCTACCAGAAAGGCCTTTTTTGGCCTTGACAGTGAAATAGCAAACCCTCCCTTTGGCACTTCCTATTCTCTTACTTTGGTCTGTTCTTTCCACTGTACTTATTTTATTTGTATATTTATTATCTCTCTCCCTCCAACTGGAAAGTAAATTTTACAAAATCAACAGTTTGGTCTATTTTCTTCAGGTTTTGTTTTTGAACAGTACCTGACACAGAGTATGTACACACACAAAATTTTGTTGGATTAAATACTCTTATAAAATCTCAAAAAATTTTTTATTGCTAACTTGATTCTTGATGGTAATTCCAATTGAAGGCCCTCTGGGACAGTGAAGGGATTGCATGGAAGGTTATTGAAGGAGAAAGCTTAGGACTATTGAAAGCAAATCATTGAAGGAATTTTTGAGTTGAGTTGAGTTGATATGGCCTCTGTGTGTTGCTGTGTGGGAATTTTATGGCTGACTGCTTAGCCTTTGGGTAAGCAGCAACCTAAAGACTAAGGGGTAACTAGAAACAAGGAAACATTTCTCCTACTGAAATGTAGACTCTGGAATCTGGAGTTGATGAGAAATGCCACTGCCAAGGCGACTTCTACCTCTTGAAGGAGGTGATGGGGTAGATGGTATCAGATAAGAGCAGAGCTCTCTGACCCATCCTAGGGACAAAACCCTCCCCCCCCCCATTCCTCCCCTCCCATGGTTTTGCAAGTCTGGGTACAATGGGAAAAATCTGAACTGAAGAATGAGAGGACATCCAGACAGCAGTCAAGGGAATAAATCAGTGCATACCATCTGTCCTTATATTGAATTTGCAAATTCTAATGCAAATAGCTTATAGAGCTCCGCCTTGGGAATTTTAGGCTGAACTTATAGTCTCCTGTAATAAATAGTACAACAATACTGTGTAGTGATAAACTATTCAAATATTACCATACAAGTGGTAACTAGCAAGTGCCTGAGCCCATCCTCCAGCATCCCATATCCTCAGGGTCCGAAGCTCAAAAGGGAAGTGTGGGGCCTCTGGGGTCCTGCTCTGGCACTACAACTAGGATCTGTTCTGATTGACTGGGGCCTGGTAGATAGCTTGCTAAATATGCTTATCACACTTGGTTTGAGAAGGTATACCCCAAAGACCTGAAAATGTCTGAGTAGGTAGCAAGAGTAGTGTAATGCTTCCGAAGTGGGGTCCAAGATGGAGGGTTCCAAGAACCTGGAGTCATGCATGTTCAGAAACCTCCTAACTTCATTGACCTCTTGTCAGTCAGGTGAACTTAATCAGTAACCTTTATCCAAGGTCTGTGCTTTACTTACAGGAAGCATCAGCATTCACAGAGGGATAATCCAGGGGTCGCACCTTGTCTGGACCACAGATCCCTTTGAGAGGCCAGTGAAATTCAGTCTTCGATCCTTCAAATTTGTACAGTTATTGAAACTAGCCTTAAATCTTTGAGACTGGGAAGTGTAGTAGGATCCAAAATAATGAGATCACTGCAAAATAATACATGGTGTTCAGAAAAATCAAAATAGGGGAAGGAATGAGGGGCTTTTTGAACCTTTTAGAATTATCAGGAAAAGCTTCTACAGAAAATCACAGGGATAATGAGATTCTGCACTTAAATTATAAGCTATCCCAGGCCTAGAAGAGGGAAGAAGGTTATATCCCTTTCCTCCTTGTAGGAAACCCAATCTCCCTCTTCATCTACCCCTGCAGAGGTGTGGGGCTTAAGGACATTGCAGTTAAGGAAGCCATAGGCATTGAGATGTGGTTATAGACAGATTCTATCCTTTGATCAGCCTCAAATATAAACACTTATGATTTGGAAACTGGTCCTAATATTAAGTCCCATAGTCACTCTGGCATGGAGTACAAGGTGGCCAGTGATAGTTCAGTTGCACATCTTACCCCTGAGAATGGAAAGAACTAGAACTCTGCAAGGTGGGATGCCCATCTTTCCTCCTGACCTTTGAAACGGTGCACCCGGGTCATAAGTGCCGCCACTTACTCGCTGTCCTGTGGCAGTTACATGCACATGCCTGCCGTTCAGAGATCTGGAGTGTGCGTTGACATCTGTGTGTGTGAAGATAAATGGGCTTGTTTTGATGTAGGATATGATACAGGAGCCCTGCTGGCATGCTGTCAGAAAACTCATGTTAAAACGAACCACCCACAGGATGAAGACCAGCCCCCGGATCACTCACTAGTGGACCTTGTCAGGGTGTAATCTATTTTCAGTCTATGGTCATCTTTTTAATGTAGGAGCAGAAGCTTCAACTGACATACAGCAATGAAGCAAAATGAACAATTACTAACAGATGGACAATTTTGAAACTTTTTTTTCTTTAAAAATATGTTCTTTTTTAAGGTATTTTTTTAATGCTGTAAAATTTTGCATTTTAGGAGAGGAAAAAAAATCAAAAGATGATTATTAACCTTAGGAGCCTCAAGGAAGTGAAAGGTGAAGTACTTTGGCTAATGTTTTGGGATAAATGCAGGAAAATTTAACTCAGAACCTAAGAGTAGTTCAGTGTACCCAGTATCTAGACACAGCCCTTGAAGCACAGTCAGGGGGCCTGAATAATAATCACACAGGGAATGAGTGCACTGAGCAAGCCAAGGAGACACTACCAGTCCCACTGCCTCAGTGGTAAAAGCCCCACCCACCCACCCCAGTGCTGCTACTACCACTAATTGGGGTTGGAAAGTGAGATGAACTTGCTTTGTCTTTCCAGTCAATGCCACCATGGTTTTTTGGACCAAGCCATTTGTCATTTTTCATTTGCCTAATAATGTTATGCATCAAGTTTTTACTAGAGCCACTTGATGATCATTTTGATCGAGCCATCAAGGTCAAGTTGTCAGGGATTTTGGTGTTCTTAATAATCCATTGCATGCGTGAATGATTTGCAAATTGTTGCCTGCCTCCTGAATATTGACTCCCTGGGAAGAGCTGGGCTGGAGATAGTTAGCCTTTCAGCATCGCTGCTCATGCCCCCCAGTCTAGGGGACACTGATTCAAAACTTAAATTGTCTTCTTCTTTTTCTTTTTTCACAAGAGTTTGACTGCCTGAGTTCAAATCCTGGCTCTAAGAGTTTGTAGCTTTGTGACATCTGGCAAGCTTTTGAACTGCAGTGACCCATATGTGTGATGGGGATAATAATGAGGTTATATCTATTCATTTAACTTGAAATTTTTGGATATTTGGTCTTTCTTCAAAAATGTTAATGTGAAGATGGAAACCCCATTAATCGAATTAATAAATGCCGCCATCAATGTGTATTGTGTTGATTCTTAGTGTTTGTTATATACATGTGTGAAACTGAACGACTTAAAGCGGAATTCAGGCATTCCTGCCAAAAGGAAGTGAATTGAAAGGAAGAGAAGCAGAGCCTTTGCAAGAAGAAAATTGTCCTATCTCTCAGCCAGTGTCAGAATGTGGAAATGTTTACAAAATGCTCATTAAAAGAAAAAGGGATTGCAAGATAGAAACAAAATCTGGTGCACAAGTTTACACTAGTGAGATAAGAAAGGCTAGGCCCCTATAGGGTATTTTGTTATCCAATTACTGCAACCTGACTTTTGGGGGAAGCGGACGAATGGTAGGGGGAGGGAGAGAGAGGAAGAGTTTCCAAACTTGTCTCCAGTGACACCAGACATTTACGCTCAGTGAGATAAAACTGCCACTTAGAGCCCAGGGGAGCTAAACCTTCCTGGGTTAGCCTGGGGGCTTGAGCAGAGTCATGGATTCCCTGGCCCTGCAGCTGTGCGCTCTCCTCTGCCTAGCCGCTCACTCTGCTTCTGGAAGCCCCATCATGAGCCTGGAGCAGTCACCTCTGGAAGAAGACATGCCCCTCTTCGATGATGTCTTCTCGGAGCAAGATGGTGTTGACTTTGACACACTGCTGCAGAGCATGAAGAATGAGTTTCTCAAGACATTGAACCTGTCTGACATTCCTCTGCAGGATTCAGCCAAGGTTGACCCACCAGAATACATGTTAGAACTCTACAACAAATTCGCCACGGACCGCACCTCCATGCCATCTGCCAACATCATCAGAAGTTTCAAAAATGAAGGTAAGTTTACATTTTATCAATGACATTTGGCTTGGATCTTCTTTAAGAAGTGATAGTAAATTTCTAATGCATGATATAGCGAATAAGGGTGAATACAGACATACAAAACAATACACATATGGCCTATATCATTTTAATGCTTATTTTCCAAATGGCATTGAAAGGTACTTTTAATTCAAAGTTATAAAGTGTCTACTACTTTGACATTATAATGGGATCTTGAACATTTTTTTAAAATTTTTTGCTAGTAATACAAAAAGTGAATGTTGGCCTACTACTGTACCGCTGTTGGTCACTTTTCAGATAGGCCTCCATTTCCACTTGGCTTTTGACGGATTACAAAATATGTCAACCTTTATTTTGATTGAAAATGATGAAAATAGACAAAAACCAGAAAGTTGTGATTTGTGTTTCGCTCAAGCTTTGGAGCAGTTTTTCCCTTTTGTGGGCCTTGTTTAAAAGATGCTCAAATAGGATAGAAACTTTTATTTTAAAGAGTCTTCCTACAGTTTTGTTGCATTTGATGTGACATGTATATCCTTGAAACACTGTTTATAGTTTCTAGGAAGTGTGCATGGACCAGTTAATGATCCAGCTTATATCTGTGCCTTTGTGAAGAGTGAGACACAACCTTTACATATCAGTGGAAAGATGTGTTTTCTCCTCCCAGATCTTTATTCAGTAACTAAATCTAATGACCCAGGAAGTTAGTCCTTTGTGTATTATGGTGTTAGTTGGCCCTTCCAAAAATCTAATATCTATGGTAAAAACTGTGGGTCCAAAGACAACTAATTCTTTAATATTTATTAATTATACTTTTATAGACATTAACCAGGTGAAAAATAGGGTTTAGATAGATTTTGGCCAGACTGTCTTAAAAGGAGAAAGGTGGTGTCAAGGAAATAGCACAGGATTTGGAATTTTGAGAACAGGTTGATTTAATAGTTGTGGATA
The DNA here is from genome assembly GCA_027563665.1 of Antrozous pallidus. Classification (NCBI taxonomy): domain Eukaryota; kingdom Metazoa; phylum Chordata; class Mammalia; order Chiroptera; family Vespertilionidae; genus Antrozous; species Antrozous pallidus. The sequence goes on from CM050523.1 coordinate 30,144,022, forward strand.
ATGAGTTTAATTTCTCTGAACCTCAATTTCCTCATCTGTATATTGGGGATACAATACAATCTAGCTATTCAAAAGAGGTTCTGAATAAGAAACATTCCATTTCCTATGAAGTGCTGAAGAAACATTAGTTATTTCTGATGAATTCCCTAAATTCAAGGCATTACAGAAAATGTTGAATAGGTTTGCTTAGTCCTGAAGATAGCATTTGCCTTAAAATTTTAGTTGACAGACCAAATTTTATAATATTTAGAAACATATTGGTTAAGGTATTTAGTAACATTTAGTAACATAATGGAAATGGCAAAGCTGAAATTACAGATTTCTTTGGAGGTGAGTCTGAATTGCAAATGAACAGTCTTCTTCCATGGGAGTCCTTCCTTCCTAGAATTTCTGTGTGCTGAACCCTAGCTGCCTGGCTCAGAGCCACTCCAGTCCTCCAGGGAAATGGGGGTTTTTCAGCTTTCACTTCTCCCATGGGATGTGGAGGATCCAGGTCAGGAAGCAAAATTACGGAGTTTCTCATCAGCAAGGATAGGGTTCTCATTCCATGGACAACTCAGCTGCCTGCAGCTCAGCCAGTCTGTGGTGGGAATCCGAAGTCCCCAGACAGGAATGCTGCACTGGGCTTGCCCTGCTGGCTGCTATTGTCTCTCTTTGACTCTTTGGGTCTGCTCAGTGCAGCTTTCAGGAGACAAAGACCAACAAAACAAAACAAAACAAAACAAAACAAATCCCTCAATCTCTCCAAATCTAACTAATCAAGGGGAAACAATCGCCACCTCGAAGGTGGAAAAAGCATGACCAATATTCCTATCAAAGCTCTGACTTCATCTCATCATCTGGGGGAAGTCAGTTCTCTGCTCTGAGGTGCAATTTCTTCTGGTGAAAATGCAGCAATACAGAGCAGCAATACCTGCATTGGAAGAACATTATAAGAGCTAAATAAAACAATGTTTACAGAGCACCTGGCATATAAAATTTGCTTAGAAATGTAACTCCTCCAAATTACCTACTATATTTGCAAATGCACAGTGAGTTTATTTTTAAACAGCTTTATTGAAGTACTAGAGGCCCAATGCATGAAATTTGTGCAAGGGCCTTGCCCCTGGCCCCCACCCACCTCCACCTCCTTGACCAGAGGCCTCTGCTGTCTCTGGTGTGGCCCTTGCCCAATGCAGCTTTGTTCGAAAGGAAGGATGTCCAGAAGGACATCCGGTCTAATTAGCATATTATGCTTTTATTATTATAGATAATTGACATACAATAAACTGCACTTATTTATAGTGTATAATTTGATAAGCTTTGACATATGTAAATAGCCATTGAAACCATCACTACAATCATGATAGTGAGCATATTGACCACCAAGTTTCCTAGTATTCCCTTATAATCCTTTCCTCTTACTAGAGTGAGCTTTTATTCTGCACTTTTCTCATGGGTCAAGCAACCAGTCCACTCCCCTATTTTTGGTCTTCACATGTTCCCTGCCCAAGGTAAGTTGTATCCTCCATTCTTATAAGGAGGGACAACTCCCAAGCTACTTAATGTTTTAAGGACATATGTTACACATAAATTAATTTGGTCTGATGCCTGGAGTCATTATTTAATCAATAACTTTAAAGTGCTGCCTCAAAGGTAATCTGGCAGATTGAAGGCATAGAAAGGAGTTTAAGATGTTGGTACTTGCTAGCATGATAACAGTCCAGTTGGGAAGATTCATTCATGGAAAGACAACAGAAATTCAAGGATGCACATGGCAAAGGTAAAAGGAGAGATAAAGAGTAAGTACTCAAGTGATTTAGAAGAGAGTGAACATCCAGATTGGGGGGGAAGGGGTTAAGGAAGGAAAGATCCCACAGGGAGGAGTCACAGTGAGTTCTTCCAAAGGTCAGAAGAACTTACCCCAAAGTGAAACATACAGTAAAGCAAAGGGGTGTTTTCACAAGTGAATAAGATATCAGTCTATTTTAAACAGGGTTTACAACTTATTTTATCTTTCAACAAAGATCAATGGAACAATTGCAATGTTTCATGCACTGGAGAGGATGAATGGGAGTAAAGACTGGATCAACAGGTTAAGACCCAGTTATAGCTGTTTTGAGAGTCATGATAGAAAGTTGAAATGCATTCCATTGACCAATATTTTCTAGGGGCAGTATATGAGATGATTTTAGTCGAATCTAGAGGAAGCTGCAAATCATGTGAAATAATTATACAATTTTATTATTGTAATTAGAAAAAATCCACATATCACCTCAAACCCCTCATTTCATAAGTCTAAAAGAGGTTGAAAGTATAAAATAATCAGATCAAGTTATCAGTTGGTGGTGCTTATCATCTTCAGTATCATGGAAGTCTTTGGTTAATGACAAATGCCCTCAGGAATTCCTTTTAGACATGTATTACCTGGGTCAAAAGTACAGGAGCTCTGGACTCCTATAAAACTCTTAGAAGGTCAACATGATGATATTTGGAGGTGAGTTTCTAAGATTAAAGGATCTTTAAAATGTTATTTTATAAATACTCTTGAATGATTTGTATGTGCCAAACTTCATGCCAGGTGCTGAATATAAGACTAAGTCAACCAATTTATCCCCAAGATTAATTTCCTTTATTTCTTCTTGTCAAAGACTGCATACTCCAAATCAACTGCTGTGACCCTCCTGGTATATAGCTATCTTCTTGACCTTGTCAGGCTTTGTTACCTAGAACAGGAATCAGCAAACTTTTCCTATCAATGACCATACAAATAGTACATATTCTAGGTTTTATGAAATACTAGAGGCCCAGTGCACAAATTCGTGCGCCAGTGGGGTACTTTGGCCTGGCCTGTGGGATTGTGCCAAAAACAGGCTCTATAACATCCCCTAAGGGGTCCTGGATTATGAGAGAGTGCAGGCCAGGCCAAGGGACTCCACTGGTGCATGATCGGAGCCAGGAGGGATAAGGGAGGTTGGCCAGCTGGGGAGGAACCACGGGAGGGTTCCAGGGTGTGTCTGGCCCGTCTCACTCAGTCCCAATTGACCAGAGCCCTGCAGCAAGCTAACCTACCAGTTGGAGCATCTTGCCTTGGTGGTCAGTGCACATCATAGAGAGTGGTTGAGCAGCCTTAGCATATCATTAGCATGTTATGTTTTGATTGGTTGAACAGCTGACCAGACAACTGGACACTTGGCATATTAGGCTTTTATTATATAGGATTTTTCTCTCTTGGGACTATTTGGCTGTGCCATTGTGGGGCAATTCCAGGGCAATCGTCACAGACAATACAGAAAGAATGGGTGAGGCTGTGTTCCAATAAAACTTTATTTCCAAGACTGATGACCCATGGGATATAGTTTACCAATGCCTGGTCTAGGTGGAGGTCTTTAGGAAGCCAGCTATGTGGGAATCTCCACCCATCATAAATGCAAATTTGACAAACCATGAGGCCCTCTGAAAAGTGTCAGGAAAAGACCAATTGCCCTGGTGGGGTAGAAGTCCTCATACACCAAAGTTGATGACTCAATCCCTGGTCAGGGCACATACAAGAGCCCACCAATAAATATATAAATAAGTGGAACACAAATTAAAGTCTATCTCTCAAAATCAATCAATAAGCTTTTTCTTTTTTAAAGAAAAAAACAATCATCACATGTTCCATTTGCCAGCTTTTCATAGGTTAGAAAAATTGGGGCTTTTCCATACCATCTCCAAGGTCCTCTCAGTGCTATAATTCTGTGGCTGACAAACTAGCAAGCAATGTGGGGTGAGTTTCCTACCATTCATTAGGCTGCGTTTTCCAGTTTAGTCTTGGCAGCTTAACTCAGTCTAACATTCTACCATTGACATTTCAGTGTTCTCTATGTCAGAGAATGCTAGCATTGTGTTTGTTTTCATTTATATCCTCTTATTCTCTCTGTATCAAATTTCCTTCATAAACAAGCCCTATTATGACATAAATAAGTGTCTGTTTTTCTCTGTGACATACTACAAATGCCACTTTTGTCTTTTTTTTTTTAGAGTTGTTTTCCCAACCAGCCAGTTTTAATGGGCTCAGAAAATACCCTCTCCTCTTCAATGTGTCCATCCCACATCATGAAGAAATCATCATGGCTGAACTTAGGTTGTACACACTGGTGCAAAGAGATCGCATGATATATGATGGAGTGGACCGAAAAATAACCATTTTTGAAGTACTTGACAGCACAGAAGACAATGAAGGTGAAAGAAACATGTTGGTCTTGGTGTCAGAGGAGATTTATGGAACCAACAGTGAGTGGGAGACTTTCGACGTCACCAGTGCCATCAGACGTTGGCAAAAGTCAGGTTCATCCACCCACCAGCTGGAAGTCCACATTGAGAGCAGACAGGATGAAACCGAGGACACTGGCAAGGGACAACTAGAAATAGACACCAGCGCCCAGAATAAGCATGTCCCTTTGATTGTCGTGTTTTCTGATGACCAAAGCAGTGATAAGGAACAGAAAGAGGAACTGAGTGAAATGATTACCCATGAGCAACTTCTGGACCTGGACAACCAGGGCCCGGATGGTTATTCCAGTGGTCCTGGGGAAGAGGCTCTGTTGCAGATGAGATCAAACATCATCTATGACTCCACTGCCCGCATCAGAAGGAATGCCAAAGGAAACTACTGCAAGAAGACCCCACTTTACATCGACTTCAAGGAGATTGGCTGGGACTCTTGGATCATCGCCCCGCCTGGATATGAAGCTTACGAGTGTCGTGGTGTTTGCAACTATCCCCTGGCAGAGCATCTCACACCCACAAAACATGCGATTATCCAGGCCTTGGTCCACCTCAAGAATTCCCAGAAGGCTTCCAAAGCCTGCTGTGTGCCAACCAAGCTGGAGCCCATCTCCATCCTCTATTTAGACAAAGGTGTTGTCACTTACAAGTTTAAATATGAAGGCATGGCTGTTTCTGAGTGTGGCTGCAGATAGAAGAGGATTTGTGTTGCTTATTTAATAACTGTATATGTGTATATTTTATGTTCCTATTTAATAAGATTATTTAATAAGGGTGTACAGATCATAGAGGTTTACTTAGAGAAATGGACAGGTTGGTTTGTTGTAAGAAATGCTTATTTTGTTATACAGTCTCGTTCCTTCTGATCTGTGTTTCTACAGACTTGCCATTTCCTGACAATGTCACCTCCAACAGTAAATGGCAAGACTATGCCATTTGTCTTCATTTTTTTCTTTTTAAAAAAAAAATATATTTTATTGATTTTTCACAGAGAGGAAGGGAGAGGGATAGAAATTCAGAAACATCGATGGGAGAGAAACATCGATCAGCTGCCTCTTGCACACTTCCAACTGGGGATGTGCCTGCAGCCAAGGTACATGCCCTTGACCAGAATCAAACCTGGGACCTTTCAGTTCGCAGGCCGACGCTCTATCCACTGAGCCAAACTGGTTCAGCTGCCATTTGTCTTCTATGTCAATTTGAAAACAATAATCTCTAAGCAGAAGTATAGTGTCAAAAGATAGATTTTGTGTATGTATATGTGTACATATAAGCTTACAAAATTATTGATTCTATAGCGATAGACTAGATTTATACACATGCAAAACTCAATCAAATGTGTATATATTAAAAGCCAATGGTATGCTCTCAGTCACTTCTTCTCTGAGTAGGAATTATGTCAAGATAATCTGCACCAGGGATTTAATCATCCTGGGGAATATTACATTTCCTAAACATTATTGGAAATGTAGGCAGGGCTTGCATCAGTTGAGTGTCTGCCATCACTCTGAGCAGCAGGGCCTGGTAAAGGATGTTGTATGTGTGAGGAGAGGGGTTATTGGATGCAGAAACTAAATGGGCTCAATAGGTAGTGTCCTTAAGGTGCACTAGCAAAGAATAAACCCATCGTGGCACTTATGTGCTCTAGGGAGCAGTACCTGGTCAAGAAAGGAAAAAGTGAAGCTTCAGGGTGACATCCGCTTCTGAGATAATAGGAGAGCAAGGCCGATGTTGGCCTTATTGCTACAGACAGTAGAGGAGGTGGGAGAAGGCATATAGGGTATGAGAGAAAAAGGATCTAGATGTTATCCTAGGATGTGTCTGGAAATTATAAGCAGTTCTAATAGGAGAATTAAATCTTTTGGACAAAATAAAAATTTCAAAGAACAATAGGGGGAAAACCAGAAGGGATCTGTCTGTTGGCCTCTTCACTTCTTAACATTTTTCTTCAATTCTTAATTTTTCTCCCTTGTCTCTGCACTTCTGTCTTTGTTTTGTCACCTTTCTTTCTTCCCTCTTTCTTCTTTACCCAGAGCCTCGTGTCTTTCTCCCATTCTTCTGTCCCTTTTCACTGGCCTTCATTGCTCCAATGTGACCTGGAGGGATACCGAAAGCATTTCTTTCAAAATAAGTGGAGATAGTGCTCTAATTTCTATTTTCCTTCCTGACATTTAATGTGCTTTGCTTTTAACAATATCCTTTATGAATTTTTTTCATGAATAATATTTAAGAATAAGGAAAAGAAAATGAGAGTGCAAATGGATTCACCTAAGTCAGTGGTCGGCAAACTCATTAGTCAACAGAGCCAAATATCAACAGTACAACAATTGAAATTTATTTTGAGAGCCAGATTTTTAAAACTTAAACTATATAGGTAGGTACATTGTTATTAACTTAATTAAGGTACTCCTAAGTTGGCCTTTGCTAAAAACTCAAGGGGCCAAAGAGCCTCATCTGGCTCATGAGCCGCAGTTTGCCGACCACTGACCTAAGTAAATGAATTAATAAATAGACATACAAGCAAATTACTGAAAGCTAAACCTGATTTTTGAAATCAGATTTCAAAAATCTGCAGTCTTCCCATTTGGGAATTGGCCAGGACTAAGAACTGGGAAGTGTTCTTGACAACAATGGTCTGCTGGATTTGCCAGCAATTGGCCAATTGGAAGGACATTGAGATTCTGGCTGTGGTCTAACCCTCCCCTCTCCCATCAGGGATCATGAGCTTTGTGCAGGAGGAACCAGAGTAGTGCAGTTCTCAAGCTGTTCTGACACTTCTGGGCGGATGACACAGATGGTTCAAGCTAGAATCAGGAATGTGATTTCTAGTACGTTGTCCCCACTCACCCCATTGAATGTTTGCCTAAGAAGTCTGGCATGTTTTATAATCTAGGAAACCATCAGCCTCTCTTTCACAAAACTCTTGGGGTTATAAACTCATATTGCACTAGAAAATAGAGGCAAGGGAAGTGATTTTGAAAGACATTTTGCCCAATTAGGACCTCAGTTCTGTACATCCAGATGCATGAATTTTGAGAGCAAATAGAGGGAAGATCTTGGGAAATTCATTGGCCTAAAAAAGTGGTATTATGACTATCAGTGAGTGACAATTTGAGATGGTCATCCAATTCAGATCCATTCATTTATGGAATAACCTCCATATACAATGGTACGTGTGTGTGTGAGTGTGTGTGTGTGTGTGTGTGTGTGTGTGTGTGTGTGTGTGTGTGGTGTATGTAACTGGCTGTGGATAGCCACACTTAGACCCCTCAGTGGGATGTGGTACATCCTTTATACCCATGGTACACACTTTATACTCATGTACTCTATGGTACTTCTTATTCTTCTAATGGACACTGTAATAGACATATAGTAAAACCTCAGTTGAACAAGATAGTTCTAGTTAGAGAAAAAGCAAAATTTTATGTCTAAAATATTTAAGACAGTGGTGTGCTGGTGAATGCTTTATAGGCAGCAGTCCTGGGTGAATAAGCCCTGATTTGTGAATTTCAATGGTGTAAATATTCCCCTGGCCTTTTTCAAGGCACTGAAGTGATGTCTTGCAAAAAATCCTGAACTTAACAGCTGTTCTCAGAAGCCGTGCTTGCTGGCTCTGGCATCACACTCCTGTCAGCACCCTGCTCATGCCCTCTGCCAACTCACCAGGTTCCTAGAGAAATCTTATTGCGAACACTTATAGTCACTCTTCTACTAAAGAGATATGAAAATCTAGGCTGTCTGCAATTGGGCTGCACATCCCAGCTGCTGCTTCTTTTCCCATAGTCCAGACATAAATATGCATTTTCCTGATTTTCTTCTTCCTTATGGAAAGAGAGTGCAGAAAGCCATATATTGCTTATTGAAATGTTGCTAGTGGCAGTTTTTTGGTTTTGTTTTTGCTTTATTCTCAGAAAAGAAAAGGACATGACCCATAAACAGAGAGTCCTCCCAGCTCCCATCAGACCTCATCAGCCTGCATGTCTCCAATGTTGCTGCACTAATATGAAGCCATAAAATTGTCAGAACCTTAGAGTTTTGTGAAAGTCGAGCTCACTAACATCTTCTCTGATCATAGACCTTGGCTACATCCCACACCCTTCTTTTTTACAGGTTTATGGCCAAATGAACATTATCTAAGTTGACCAACCCAAATGACTCTTGAGGAGAAGTGTAACATAGAGACTTGGTCAGCCAACCACCAAAACATTCATGTAAAGGTTTCTAGGTGTCCTGCTATTTATTGATGGATGTATTTATATTTGTAATATAGTGTAGAATACCAAATATTTTATTTTTATTTTGGGATTCTTTCTTGGATAAAATAGTCTTCTATGCTTTTCAAGTAGTGTCTTCCCCAAAGTATGGCTCCTTTACAATATTTGGTCTGTATTTTTATCCTCTATTTTCACATCAGAATTTCCTGTTATTTTAAGGAGCCTTGCCATAAGCTTGCCATCATCTGTTATATTTGTGTCTTGTAGGCATGCTGTGAGCTTAGTGACTGATGTGCAAATAGTATAGTTTTAACTACATGCTGTAGTTTTGACTGAAGTGTAGGCGTTCCAGAAAATATTTACCCAATAAGTTGTCATGTCATTCCATGAGTTAACATTGTCATTTTTCCATCAGAGGCAAATGTCGTCAGGCTGTGAGGGACTATGATTGCTGTTCAGTATTTAATTGGCACTTTTCATTCCCAAACGAGGTGCTTTTCTGCTGACTGCATCCCTTGCTTTCATTGGCCCACCAATTCAAAGACCCAGTCAGATAAATCCCTTTTAATTGGCTCAATTATTCTATTCATGGAAAAGAAGTTCATTTATGGATTCCCAAAAGAGTCAGCCTCAAAGCGCCTAATTCTTTCCCTGTGTATAATTTTTGGCCTGAGAAACTAATGGTAAATACTGTTCCCAGAAGTGTTGGTAATTGTTTTGGTATTCTTCAGAATCTAGATTCTTTAAGTAAAAGATATTCTCAGAGAAAGAGATTTTACATATTACTTCTAACTGGGCTCCTCAACAGCCCACAAAGCCCAGCAGGGCTATGTCAGAACAATGCACAATTTGTCTGTCGCACAGGATGGAAGTGACACTGCCCTGTTTAAGAATTGTGGATCATCTCAGAAGGTCATCAGGGGTTATACTTGGCCTTTGGCTGTCTGGTGAAAAGGAAACACTACTGTGGCTCTGTGTATTTTCCTGGCCCCAACAACCTCATTTGATTTCACATATTAGATGGCAGGAAAGTATATAATGCTATGCAATAGCCACATAAAAGGGTGTTTCTGGGTGTGGAAATATATCCATAAGATTATCACTTCAATGGGGAATGACTGTGTGTTGTGATCAGCATGCTTCTGTGCACAAAAGCACTTGTCCTATGAGTGTCTGCCCCGATCACAGTAAGGTCACCACAAGCTCATGCCCATCCTGCGAACTTCCACACATGCGGGAAATTAGCTAATGCCATGATCACATTGAATCGACTGAAACACAGTAATTTTCTTGTGTAAAACCTGTTTGCTATCTATGTCCAAATGTATGTAAAAATTGCTAGGCTAAACGGAAGACGGGAAGAAATAGTTTATACCGTGTTCATAAATTAAATGTGTATATTCAGAGTTATCTTGTTAAATAAAATGGAAAAATTATTTTGATAATTATTTGAAACATTTTTACTTGAGATGAACTCTGTTTTGCTCTCCTTCCCTACATGTTTTCTGGTTTCCATTTCACAGTATATTCAGACAGAATAAAATTTACTGCTAAATTGGTGGACTATTCCCTAAAGAAACAACAAATTGGTTTTCCCTTTTAAGTGATCTCACCAGAGAGTAAGAGTCTATTGTGATATGGCCTCTCATTTTGCACAATGTCTGTAAACCCCATGAATGGCCGACATACATAGCAAATGAAAGCGTCTCCTCTTTGTCAATCACTGAGAAATATCCTTCTCTGAGTTTAAAACGAGTCAGACTAAAGAGCAATTACTTTGGGGGAAATTTCCAGGCTAAATTTCGCTGAAATTTGATTACTGAACCTCTTAGAATCTCAGGCTTAGATGAAACTTGTAAGTGATCTGGCATGCTCCATTCCCTCCAGCATCCCAGCAAAAACCTTTTCCAACTTTTCTGCAAATAGAAGCGAAGAGAAGGGAGTGCACTACCTTTTTAAGGGCACCAATCACATTTTCAGTTGTACTCAGTTTAACAAATATTTTAGCTCATTACACACACAAGTCACTGCAGGAGAGGCAAAGGTAAGCAAGAAGTTGTTCAAGTTCTCCCTTATATGGAACAGAGGTCTCTCCCAGTGTCCCTCATAAATTCCCAGTTCATAACTCTTGAGACGGCCCATACATATCTAATCCATTTTTCATGCCAGTCTCATAGTTTGCAAACAGCTCTCCTGTCCTCTTGGATGCATGGTCCCCATTTCCTGCAGTAGTGGGCATGTGGACACATGGCTAGGCGTAGTGAGCCCTCAGCCAGAGGGAAACACACGGAAGCCCTCATGGGAGTAGACCTGGCCCTGAGTGTGTCATAGACCTGGTGGGGAGACAGACCACAATGCCTGTTCTGGAAGGAAGTTCCTTCTTATGGCAGAATGTGGGAATTGAGGGATACAGAGTGCCAGGTGAACTGAAATTCCTTCCATCAGACAATCACTCACACCTCTTTTGGGGGGAATCCTCTGAAGTCTGGCTGACAGGCCGTATCTGGTAAGTGTGTCAGCAGGGAGGCCAGCCCTTGTCCCTCACTATTAGGACAACTGATAAGGGCAAGTCAAACATTCTAGTCATGGAGGGAGGGGAGCTGAGAACTCAGGTTGGGGCTTAAGCCAGGGCTGGACTGAAAAACAACAAAAAGCCAGTCTTAGTCATAATGTTGAATTCTTTAGCAATCTATTCATCCTCTTCTGTAAATAATTCCATTTAGGGATGTTTCTCCCAGTGTGGTGCCTGGACCCGTTCTTCACATATATACGGTCTGAGCACAGAACCAGCCACTTTTGTTCTAGGAGTGTCTTGTCTACTGATAACTGAGATGGCCTGGAATGGCATTGGGTAGACATGGCAGCAAGTTATTTTGGGAGGGGTGAAGAATTATTTCCAAAGTTCTTACTATCCACATAATAACACATTACAGTTTCTAATAGTGCTCTGAATGTGAACGGATCTTCGTGGTGTTGCAGGATAATAGGGCCATGAGACTGGCTGCATGTGACTCTGATCACATGGACGAGAGCCCACTTTTTTGTACAAGTGACTATTTGTAAAGAAGAGGCCTATTTGGAGAAGGTGAGAGCTTGCTAACTTGGGTGGTTATAAATGGATTATGTGATTATCTCCGACTCACTCTCCCGAACTGTCAGCTTACAAGAACCAGTTCCTACCCTCTCTTAACCTTCCCTAGCCCATTAGCATGGATGCAAAGTGCTCATCTTGTCCTGAGAAGAAAGTCTAGAAACACATGGACACCCCAGTCCATTTTTACTCTTCAATGTGATCCTAAGAACCTTATAAAAATGTAGGCCACTCAGTTTAAATTGAGATTCTTTGGTGGAAGGCATGCAGCACCATCATCAGACCAGGCTCCAGCAGAGAGTTTTCATTCACAGGACACAGGGCCAACTTTTCTGCACAAAGATGGAAACGATGTTAGAAAATCCGGTTCCAGCCCCTTATTAGTATTCCTCTGCCTAAAATGGGTAACATGACCTGACCAATTATGAGGAAATATCAGGTAAATCCGTGTGACCAACATTCTGGAAAATAACCAGACTGACCTCTTTTAAAATGTCGGTGGCATCAGTCAGCCCATGAACCAAGAGATCAGGGTTCAATTCACGATCAGGGCACATGCCTGGGTTGTGGGCTCAATTCCTAATAAGGGGCATGTAGGAGGCAGCCAATCAATGATTCTCTCTCCTCATTGATGTTTCTATCTCTCTCTTCCTCTCACTTCCTCTCTCTAAGATCAATAAAAGTGTATTTTTAATAATGTCAGTGGTAGGTCCAACTCTATCAATTATATACTCTCAAGTTATCTTCATTTACAAAACTCTTTTGCATGGCTATTGCTCTCTTCCTGAAGCTGTGAGAAGCTGTGTGGAAGGAGTAACTGGGCTTTTGCCTAATGAGTTGTCTAAGCAGCAAGCAGGCATCATTAAAAATAAGACTTCCATGCAACAGGCAGACTCACCCGAAGAATCAGAGGAAACAGAAAGGAAGAGAAACTCCGTAGGTGTGGCAAACCTGAGGTGTATACCTGAGCTACAGTGAAACATTCTCCTGAAGTAACCAAGCTCAAGCCTGCATTCCCTGAAAAGAAGTGTGCTTTTCAGACAACAAACCATCTGTTTGAAGTGTTTAGAAAACGGATCTCCAATCACTGGTAAGTTAAACTTCCTTATGCCCCAGTTCAATGTTTGATAAGGAAGGAGTGCTAACAGGACGGGAACGGAGTTACTATATTTAGCAGCCCAGCCAGAACAAAAACCAGCCATCACCCCCCCCCCCCAGCTGTTCTGTTTATGCTCCAGACCCTTCTGTTTTAATTAACACAATATTTACATGAAACCAGCTCCTGTTACATCTTTTGCTGCAACTGTCACATGTTTTGTTCTTTGTTGTTATTTTTGCTTTTTTAAAATTTCCTGCAAAACACAATTGAGAATATGCCTGAATGAAGTATATACACAGTGAAATTATACCATAGATAGCATCCTAGCTTCCAAGGGCCAAGCCCATCTGCTTTTGGGGTCAGGGATTAGGTTGCCAGGTAAAATGCAGGATGTTGAGTTAAATTTGAATCTAAGATAAATGAGGAATAATTTCTTTAGTATAAGTATGCCTCAAATATTGCATACTTAAAAACGAGCTTGTTACCAATGAATGAAAGACACTGGGGCAGGGAGGGGGGCAAGTGGGGGCATGTGCTGGGGGGTAAGGGAGGCAAGGGGGAGGGTAATGAGGGTGGAAAGGAAAACATAGGTACTACTATTAAATATAAGTTATACTGCAAAAAAAATCAATAAAAATATGTTAAAAATAAAACAAACAAACAAAAAAACAAGCTTGTTTATGTGAAATTCAAATTTCATTGGGTTTCCTGTGCTTTATTTGTAAAACCTGGCAGCCTTAGTCAACTATTGCTCAGGTTACATAAGTGGTAAGAGCCAGAGAAAAATGAAATACCTCTCCCCTCCAGTCCCAAATGAGCAATTCACAGGATCATAGATCAAGCCTATCAGGGTTCATTGTCAAAGAAGGGCTTTGAGATGTGAAGTTGAAATGCACTTGACCACAGCACCTGCCAATACTAAAACAGCAGCAATATCTAACACATCCTCCTCCCCATTTCCCTGGACAGCTTACATTCAAATATTCTTTTTCATGTTGACTTTGCCTTTAGATTTTGTTATATTCATAAAAGTGAAATCACTGCAGAAAAATATATGCACACTTAGAACATTCTGAGAGGTACTAGCAAGTTACTCTCTAAAATGTTTACCAAATTATACTCCATTAGTTGGTACAAGAGTGCTGATTCTATATAGTTTCTGATATTCAATAATACTATTACTTTTTGTAGTGAAGGCTAATGTGGTTAAATTGTGTCCTATTTAAAAAAAAAAAAAAAGACATGATGAAATCCAACGCCCAATACCTCAGATTTTTACCTTATTTGGAAAAAAAGGTCTTCAAAGAGGTAATCAGGTTAAAATGAGGTCATTAGGGTGGGCCCTGGCCCAGTCTGACTGAAGTCCTTATAAAAAGGGCAAATTTGGACACAGACTGGCAGGAACCCAGTGAGAACACCATGTGAAGATGAAGGCAGAGATCAGGGTGAGGCATCTCCAAGTCGTGGAACTCCAAAGATTGGCAGCAAACCACCGGAAGCCAGGAGAGAGACAAGGACCAGCTTCTTCCTCCCAGCCCTCAGAAGAAACCAGCCCTGTGGCACTTTGAGCTCAGATATGCAGCTTCCAGAAGTGCGAGAGGATACATTTCGGTTGTTCAAGGCCCACAGTTTGCAGTACTTTGTTACAGCAGCCCTCGAAAACTAATACAGATGCTAAGTACAACAACTTTAATTAAATAAATGTAAACTTAACTCTCTAACAATTGGTGAGTTTAACTATGTTTTCATATATTTCTCAACTAATTCTCTTTATTCTACCCATAGGCTATTCCTGTCTTTAACTTATGGTTTATATTGCTTATATTCTTCTGATTTGTTAAAATTCTATATTCTGTCTATTTAATGGTTTGCTATATGCTAGTAATCATTTTCCTGTTTGTTTCTTATCTTTTAACTTTTCAAAAATATTACATTTTGCTGTTCAAAAGTTTTACATGCTTACTTAGTCAAATCTGCCCATCTTTTCCTTTGGGGCTTCCTGGTTCTGCGCATGATGCTTTCAGGTGGTTTCCCCATCTCTAAATTATTAAAATGTCCTGTTTGGCCTGGCTTAGTAGAGGGAATAGGAGAGTTTTTCCTGACAAGGGCCAACATCGGCCTGGGAAACAAAAAGTTAAAAGCTTCATTTTTTTTTATAAGTTCTTCAAAAACCTCCAACTTTGCAATTGCCTCTCAATCTATAGTTTCTGTGGCCTGAGAGCCAATGGCTCACTCCTTCTTGGTTACTGTACTTGCCTGGTGAATCCACACTGTAATGCCAGGGAGCCAGGAGCCAAACCTGGACAGTTCTTTTGCGTAAATGTCCCTTCATGCCTTTAAGCAGTCTGGTTGGATGATGTTCCCATTACTATCACTGGGTAATATGCCATACCCAGAAGCCTTCCTTACACACACATATGGCCCCTGACCAGTGGCGCTCTCTCTCTCTCTCTCTCTCTCTCTCTCTCTCTCTCTCTCTCTCTCCCTCCCTCCCTCCCTCCCTCCAGGTAACTGGAATCTTTATATGGCGGGAGGTTGCCAGAGTGTGTGTCCGAGAGCACTGCATTGCCTTTTATTATCTAGCCATGAGAGTCATGCAGTGTCACCTCTGTCACATTCAATTTGGTTGGACTGAGTCACTAAGTCCAGCTCATAATCAACAGGATGGGCATTAGACTCGATTTTCTGAAGGAGGGTGTGCTGACGAATTTCCAGACATCTTTTAAGACTCCCATAGGTGGTATCTAAGAAATGCCTAAGCCGGTTCTCTTTTCTGTGCATAGTCCACACCAGGCCCATGAGAAATCTACAAGCATTCCTCGCCCTGCCTAAGCCTGAGAGAGCAAGCCCATCCCTGCTTAACTAGGTCACTTAACTTAGGTAACTTCTCTTCTTCACTCTCCCACCAGGTCAGCTCACCAGTTGGTCTCTTAAACGTGGATTTCCTGGATGGGGCTCAGACTTGAGTCCTTAATGCTCTTCCCTGCAAAAATAGGAAACACATGTCAAGCTCTCTGAGGGCTTCAATTTGAAGTGATGAACAGGCATTCTTACTCTTCCTCTTAACTCCTGAAATTAGTTAGTCTAAGTAAATGAGTAAATCAGGATACAGTCAAAATGAATTGAGAGTCACCAACGTCAAGTTTTGAAGAATAATTGTAGGCATGGGAAATATTTTCTTAATAGAAAAATGTTTTTTCTTAAATTAAGTCAAATGACGAGGTTTTATGTGTTTTTTTAAAAAAACAACCTTAAGATAGCTAAACAATATATTTAAGCTAGAACTGTATGCTTCTTTCAGTTCTTTTTATTTATTAGATTTTAAAGCTCTATTCAGAATTCTTGCTCTTTGGACAAAGGAGTAGGAGAAAAATTAAGCAACTTTACTAAAGTCATCTAAACACCGTGGAAGAATTTAGTATAACACCTAGGTACCCCAACTTCTTGTATCAATCTGATGTGAACAAGATGTTTTTAGTGAAGTTATATCCTAAGGTTTGCCTCAATGCTTGTTTGTTTTAATGATCAGAAAACAAACAAAAAATCCAGATCCTATTAGACTATATTTTTCATTTTCTAAGCATTCATGAGCATATTTTAACAAAAGACAACTTTTAGCAAACAAATACTACAGAGAAATATTATTTAGTACTTAAGGATCAATCTAACATGGTTGAATGCCACTGGCTTGAGGAGCAAAGTGAGAAGCAAAGTGCTTTTGAGACAACCCAGGACATGGTGTTGAAAAGCTACATGTGGAGTTAAGTAAAAGTTGAAAGCAGTGTGGATTCACCAGGCAAGTACAGTAACCAAGTCCCATGATCCATCACCTTTAGTTTGTTGTGTTTTGCTATGACAACTGCTTATCTTAGAATGTTTTTGGATCCACAGCTGATACTTGAGGATGTGGCTTTTCTTAACTGGCTTGACAAAGACTGAATATGAAAATCAGCAACACAGCAAGAGATTTCCATATGAAAGATATTAGGAATATTATTATAATTACTCTTTGTATGATCACACAGGTGATATAAAAAAGACACTTTGGCAGCACATATAGTAAAATTAAAACAATTCAGAGAACAATAGCATAGAAATGACACCCAAATTCACGAAGCATTCCATATTTTTTTTAACAGAAACAACCAAGAAACACTACATGGAGAATATTTGTTACTCTGAGCTCTGATATTTACCAATAAGGTGCATTTAATCAATCTCCTAAAGCTAATTTGAGCCCTTTAGAGCCAAAAACTAGTGCTCTTAATATCAATAATTTAAAAGCAATGACAGAGAGGTCAAACTGTTAGTCTCTAGCCCTTGTGCCCAGGCAAATTAGAGCAATGCCAGATTGCAGACTCTGGCATACCACTCTGAGTCTACATGGCCATCTTGTCCACCAGTGCAGCCCTAGTTCCTATCTTCTTCTGAGACCATCAAAGGATCCCACCATTATCTTGAGCATTCTAGAAAAGAATGGCAACCCCCCAAAGCCAGACAAGTAACATAAATAGGCAAGGTGGCCTGGCAACTGTGGACCACCAAAGGGCTCAGGCCTGTCTGTTGACAGCAGCAGCTGTGAGGTTTCAGACAATTGTTGGCATAGTAGAATTTAGGCACAAGTGTACCAGATCTTCCAGTGTTTAAGATAAACTGGAAATCTGGAATTTAAAAGTTTTTGAATTTTTCCATCTGATTCCAGAAAGGGTCTAGATCCTGGAAAGTACAAATAATGCAAAGCTGTGAGCCAAATTTGGCCCATAAGCTACTTCTTCATCTCCTCTGGCCTTGATGTTAGTTGGAACCCTAGATGAATCACATTCCTCTTGACTAGGACTAAGACTTTTATCACTGATCCTATAGTTGTGAACATTGTGTTCAGAATTGGAAAACAGTTCTTCTTGAGAGTCAATCTCTCTGCTTGATTCCCAGGTGCTTCTCTTGGTCAAGATGAATCAGGTGATAAATTAAAAAAAAAGAGAGAGAAAAAGTATAAAAAAGATGGATCAGGTGTTGGAAACACTACTTCTAACCCCAATTCAGGTGAGTTTGCCTCTGCTCCTAGGTACTTTCCCAATAGCATCATTGATGTCCCCCACAACCCTGTTAAGGCCCACCCTGGATCTGGCATTGTTCCTACAGTTTAACATTAGAATGAGACTTTCTTCAACAAAGAGGCACTTTATATTGATGGTTCTTAAGCTAGTTTGTGCATCAGAATCACCTGATGAATAATTTTTAAGTCCCTGGTTTTACCCAGGAAAATGATATTTAGTCAAAGTGGGCAGCAGTTCTCAAACACTTACTTCTCAGGACCCTTTGCGTCCTTAAAAATTACTAAGGACCCCAAATAGCTTGTGTTATATGGGTTATATCTCTTTACATTTACTATATTGGAAATTTAAACTTAAAATTATAAAACATGTATTTATCAATTCATTTAAAAATTAAACTCATTGTGCAATAATCTAAGTAACATAATTTTTGTAAACAATAAACATGTTTCCCAAAACAAAATTTACGTCATGGGAAGATTGGCATTACTTTATAATTTGGCAAATTTCTTCAATGTCTGGCATAATAAAAGGCAACTGGGCTCACCTACCTACTTCTGCCTCCAGTCCATTGTCGTATGTTGTTTCGGTTGAAGTAAATGAAGAAAATGTGACCTTAAAATTTGTAGTTGAAAAAATGAGATATATTTAATAGCTTTTTCAGATAATTGTAGATATTATTCTCTAACACTACACTAAAACTTGTTTCCTAAGTATTAGGAGCAAAGTAAAATCTTAAATCAATGAATTCTTTGTACTTGGTTACATTAACATCCTATTATTTTCTAGTACTTTTGAGGGATCTTTTACCCAAGAGTGAAACTATATAACAATCATGCATTTGTTATTTGAAAAATATTTGTTCGCAGATTTTCTAAATGTGGACACATATTTTGTTACACAATGTTCTCACTTATCATGTAACTGTTAGAAAACCCCATTGTACACTCTCATTAGAGAATGAGAGTGATAAAAGCAAATAATGTCTTAGTATTATTATGAAAATAGCTTTGACCTCTATGGACCCTCTGGTATAGCAAAAAGAGCCCTTTCCTAGAAATACATAGATTCTACCTATGTATTCTACCTACTGTGCTACTAACTTGCTCAGTGACCTTAAGAAAGTTTCCTCACCTTTCTGTGACTCAGTTTCTCAATGGCAAAATGGGAGTTTGAAACACAAGTCAGGGTTTATCCATGGGGCACCATTCAAGACAGAAGAATTTGTTGTTATGAGGGACTGTCCCTTATGCTATAGGATATTTAACATCTCTGGCTCTTCCACTAAATGTGCGTAGTGCCATACTCTACGCCCAAATACTGTGAAACGCCCAGACCCTCAAGAGAACCCTTTGCCGTGTGACAGTGCCTCCAGTGTAGACCTACTGGATTAAATAAACTTGAGGTTTTCTTCCAGTTTTGAAGCCAATTCTATCAGAAAACTTTAACGTATTTTTTAAAGTTTTGATATGCATGTGCACCATTTATTTAGGTGTTATAGACATAAATATATTTGATTTAAACAAATATTTGTGACTACTTTAGTGATATGGAAGGTAACAAAATTAGAAGACCTGGAGTCAGGGCCGGGAGGGGAAACAGAAACAGGGGGGGAAAAATCACATTATTTTGGACATATTTTTACAAACTTAGGATTCTTGAAATCTTTCATAGTGGCTAGAACTTTTCACATTCACTTGTGCCGCTGAACAGAAGTGTGGAAAGGAAGAGCAAAGCTAGATTACCAAACTTCAGGGAACATAGAGATACCATGCAATCATCCCTCAGCCAGCTCTGCTTCCTTCTGCTCCTGAGGGGGCAATGTGGCCAAGTGACTCAAAGCCTGCTGAGCCAGCCTGCCTCTCTGAGTGCCCTCATTTGCCAAGTGATGCTAAAAGCACCTACCTATCTTTCCGAAGATTAAATGTGTTAATGCACAAAGTACTTGGAATAATGTGTGCCAAAGGGTAAGACAGCAATACTGTGTCATTAATAGTGTTACTAAGGATAGGCAGGAAGCCCTGCTCCCTCCCACTGAAAACCTTGGGTGTTTTGTTCACCTTTCCCTGTTAATTTTTACATTCTGTTCCTGTAAGGCTGAATGTAAAGCTGGTTTTATCAGACTTTTATGTGTGCCTGACAGATGTTGGTTATAACAGGAGGAAGTGCCATCTTGTGATCTTCCTGACTTCAGCACAGAGCTCTCAGGGAGCTCCTCTTATGGCCATTCTAAGGGAGAGCAAAGTAATTTCCCAAAGTACAGTAGAGCTGACACACAAAAATTTGGGGGGTTGGAATACACATTTTGTTTTTGTGAATCGTGTCTCCAGGATATTTTTTCCTATTGATTTTTAGAGAGAATGGAAGGTAGAAGTGAAAGAGGAGGAGAGAGAAGGAGGAGGATGAGAGAGACACTCGATTGGTTGCCTCTAGCAAGTGCCCTGACCTGAGTGGGACCAGGGAGTCCCCAGGAATTGAACCTACAACCCAGGTGCATGACTTTGACTGGGCGGGAATCAAACCTGAGACCTTTAGATGTGCAAGCTGACACTCTAACCACTGAACCACATTAGAAGAGCAGAACACATTTTTAAATGAGGCTATTCTGAAACTGTCTCTGTTGGCAATGAAAGTCCTATCAATACAGGCCAACTTTGTGATGAGCACTGAGAAGAAAATTCCAGGTTTTAAAAGAGAGACAACCCTTGCCAGGACTTTTCCATAAGAAGTAGCTGAAAAGGTTTGGAGGTGCATCTTGGAGGAGTGCTTCCTCTTCTGAATTTGGCAATTCATGCAAAGTTGTATCTTATTCCTTATCCTCCTCCAGAAAGAAAGAGATGGATTCTGTTTTGTCCATTCCTCTCTTTGCAGAACCTCCCCCTAGGCTCCAGAGAACACTCACTTTCACATCAGCAGAGAAATGAGGTTGGGTGGTGAGGAGATGAGCAAAGTTGCCTACCTCTAAGTGTGATTGTCCACCAGATTTGCAACTGGCTTTCGGTTGATGCCTGGAGTTCTGAGAGAAGAATTCTGACAGATGTGCATATGTCATCAGCCTTCCAGAGAAAGGTGGAAGGTAACCTCATGGTAAAGCTTCGGTGTATGTGGGTTTCTGAATAAACACTCTCTAGGAGAGCTTCTAGATCTGCTGTGTATCTTAATTCTGTTCTTAAGTGGCCTAGAAATGTAGCCACTCTTTTCTGAAGCTTCTACCAATGACCAGTTTAAGTACTTGATGGGAAATTGGCAAGCTGATTTTAAGTCTCTTCTAACTCTGTATGTTACATATGTAGAGCTGGCAATGTGTTCAAATCCATCCAGTTCAACCCTCTTATTTTCAAAGCTGCAGCCAGAGAGACTGAATGAACTTCCTAGATCAGGTATTTCTTTCATAGCTGGAATGAGTCAATAACTATAACCCTTTCCACTCCTTAGTCTAGGGTTCTTGAAATTGAGGTCCACGTACTCCCCTGGAGATGTATAGCTATGTGCACAAGGTAGCCAGTGTTGAGAGATGTGTGATGTTAGCTCCAGCCCAGCACTCCAGTCCCTTTCGATTAATGTCCCTGGCTCAGCTTACCTGTTCAGCTGAAAATGATGAATCAAGAAAATATTGTTTCCCCAATAATTTCTCCAGGAAAGAGTAGTATTGGATGGCACTGTGAAATGGAGAAGGAACAATCTTTTTTTTATATATTGTATTTTTTACATACCAGTCCTTGAGTACACTGCATGGGTGATTATAGAAGGGGTGGATGAAGAACGATACTGATGATGCCCTGTCCACTGCTCTCACCCCATCACATCAACACAACTCACTCCCCAAAGCAATGAAGTTTATACTTAGATTAAGTGCCCTGTCTCCGAGAGGCCCATGTGCTCCCAGATGGCTACACAATTCTACACAACAGCACACAGAGCTACACAAAAACACACTGGAATTTAATGAGCTTTGCTTCTCTACCCTTTGCTTTTTTTTTAATCCTCACTCAAGGATATTTTTCTATTGATTTTTAGAGAGAGTAGAAGAGAGATGGAAAGACAGAGAGAAATAGTGATCTGATAGAAACACATTGATTGGTTGCCATCTGCGCACATTCTGATCAGGGCTTGAGTGGGGGAGGAACCTGCAACCAATGTGCGTGTCCTTGACCAGATTGAATCCAGGATCCTTCCATCTGCAGGCCAACACTCTATCCACTGAGCCAAACCTGCTAGGGCTCTCCCCCTTGCTTTTGGCATTAGTAACTATTACTTACTTCTAAGCAATTTTTTTGTCTACTAGCCAGGTTTCCCCCTAACAATGCTGTGTTTTGCCAGCATTGTTAGCATGGAACACAGTCTCAATTTGAAACCTGGTTCCACTAATAATAGTGTTGAGACTCTGGGCTAGTGATGTGATCTCGCCAAACCTCCTTTATGTGTGTGCTTATGTATTTAGTTACTTCTAAGACTTTTTTATTACATTAAATTGAATAATCCATGTAAATGGTTTGCATAATGTCTGGCCTATTGTTAAAGCTTAAATTTTAGCCATAGTAATAAAAGTATATTTAGCTGAAATTATACCTCATCATGACAACTTATCCCAATTTATCATCATCAGTATGATGATGGTTAGGAGAACGGTTGTTAGTATAAAGCCAACCTGCTTTTGATTATTGCAGTTACCACTTAATCTTCTTTGGGCTGTTTTTCTTTTGTGGAACGTTCTACCTCAAAAGATTGCTGGGAGCAGTAAGTGAGGGTGGGTGAAAATATTAATAAATAAGAACTTGGGGGCTGGCTAATGGTTAAGTATTCAATAAGCAGCGAGTGGCTCAAAAAGAGAGCTCAGTGGCAGAACCGCCTTTGCTGCGAGGGAAAGCAGGAGCTGAGGGAGGCTCTTCCTCCCAGGTGTTGTCTCCTTCAATTTGCATTACTTTATTGGCAGATGATTAGGCCCAGAATTGCAATCCTGGGTCCACCAATGAACAAATTCTAATTAGGCCAGAGGTTCCCAAATCTCCCCAGTTCACAGTGCTCTTTGTTTTGTATTAAGTGGTTCATGGTGTCCGGGGGCCCAAAGGAATACCTGTCGACACTATTTAGTAAATCATTAAGTCTAAACAGTAAACATTTATGTCTTAATAGTTCAGAGCTTTTTGAAATAAATATATATACATCAAAATAAAGCAATACTAGTTTTTATTTCATTTTTTAAACAACATAGAAGGAGCTCTCAAGGAAGAGTGCTGGTGTGAGAGTTTTTCCTAAGTGGCCACCCTTTCCAATTTTGCACACAATAAAGTCTGCACTCCATTAAAAATTAGTAGTAGTTGTAATTACTAATGGGATGTGTGCTTTTGGGCACTGCACGTTTCTCAAAGCTCAGAAATGGACGCTGGATTGGACGCAATCAGATTGGACGCTGCCACTCTCATTTCCTGCGCCACGTTGATTTTTTGTGTGACATGTGTATCTTATCATAACCAAAAGCTCAGCTTTCATTGATTTGCTGTCACCGAAAGGAGTACTAGTATAGTTGATTGAATATCAAAGCTGTGAATTACTTTAAGCTGGACTAGGGGATGAGAGGCTGAAGTCAAAACTCTCCACTACAGTGATATCTTCTCAGAGTCTCATTACTCCACACAGCTAGTGGCAAGCGAAGCTTGGATCCCATAAGTGTTGAGAATTGCTATGTTTCCCTTGAAAATATAAAACATTGTGGGGCCCTTGTGAGTCTGCTATGGCTCCCAGCACACAGTTTGAGAATCGCCAGAGCAGTCAATTACTGTGTGCCAGGAACTCTGCTACACACGGGGTCTAATAGATGAACATGGTCTGTGCCCCCCGAGTCTTGCAGGTTAGTGATGAGACCAACATTAATCAACTCATCTTACCTAAACATGGATTCTTACAAACTATGCTGGAGCAAGGAAGTAAAGCCAGCACTTTGTCAGGGGGACCTTGTTCTCAGGCCTGAAGGAACACTCTATCCACATGCAGTTCTCTGCAGGTGTTTCCTTTGGCACCCACAAACCTTCAGTTGTACTCAGCACCATCCTTCCTAAAACAATGAC
The DNA here is from genome assembly GCA_027563665.1 of Antrozous pallidus. Taxonomy (NCBI): domain Eukaryota; kingdom Metazoa; phylum Chordata; class Mammalia; order Chiroptera; family Vespertilionidae; genus Antrozous; species Antrozous pallidus. The sequence continues at coordinate 30,167,793 of CM050523.1, forward strand.
TTGGACAAAGAAGAAAACCAGTATGTGCAAATTTGGAGAATTAAAAATAACCATGTTAGTCATAATGAGGTGCATCCAGATTGGGTTAGAGAAGCCCATATACGTCATCTTGTTATCCCTGGTTCTCAGTAGCGATATTCAGAGGGGGCTCTCCAAGAAAGACCACTCCTATAAGGCTTTTGCTATCATTCCGAGGGGTCAGTCAGGGCGAATGTCTGACTGCGACTTTTAGAAAGGATGCCTTTGGTCCAGGTCGCAAGCAAACTGAAGCTTACAACCTGGAGGCAGGCCATCTGGTCTCCCGGGCCTCTGGGCACTGGGCCTTTGCCCTCATCTGTAGATCCCATTTTTAAAAGCTCGTAGCATGTAAAGAATTGAAGGGGAGGGGCAATGCTGCAGACCTCATTTGCCACTAGCAGTGTGGGATAATGAGGCTCTCAGAAGATACTCATAACATTGTGGGGGAGAGTTTTGACCTCAGCCTCTCATTCCAGAGCTCAGCAATTTTCAATTTATGGTACATGTAAACTAATAATCACTAAAATTCTGCAGCACATCAAAAAGTATATTGTAGTTTTTGCTGATCTAACAAAAAAAAGGTATAATTCTGATTGACTCACAAACAAGAATAGTGATTTCCTACACTTTTTACTCCAAAGTGACTTTTTAAAAAAATATTTTTATTTATTTCAGAAAAGAAGGAAGAGGAAGAGAGAGATAGAAACATCAGTGATGAGAGAGAACCATTGATTGGCTGCCTCCTGCACACCACACATTATGGATCAAGCCCACAACCCAGGCATGTGCCCTGGCAGGAATTGAACCATGACCTTCTGATTCATAGGTCAATGCTCAACCACTGAACCATGCCAGCTGGTCAGTCCCAAATTGACTTTTTAAAAAAAAAATCAGGTGTCAATACTTGTATAGAAGGCTTTCTAGTACCAAGAATTAACGAATAAAACACAACCTTATTACTCAATGAGACCAATATGATGTAACTCTATTGTTTGATCTATATATTATGTTTCAAGACAAGGTGTTTACACAGAACAGCTATTGTTGTGCTGCCATTTTTTTCCTACTGACAATTAAGGGAAAAGAGGTCAGTGCCCCTGACGAAAAAGTCAGGTATTGCCTGTTTTAAAAATTCTTTTGTGGCACACTGACTGAAAATCGCAGCCCAAGTCCAAGACCCACCCACCAAAAAAGACCCTCACTGCTCCGTTCTAGCCCAGCGTGGGGTTGATGGCGAGGCATGAGCCTCGAGCTCCCACTAGTGGCAGGAGTGGACTTTTCTCGACTTTCCATTTGTTTCCTCCTTATTCTCACTGGGTTTATCAAGCAGGCCTATGATCTACAAGTAATAGTAAAAAAAAAAAAAAAAAGCCATCTGCACTTCTATGGGAATACTGCCCCAAACACTGGCAGTTCTTTGTGGACCCACAGGGGAAAATGATGTTTCCAGGCCTTTATGAATGTCTATTCATTGTTGACACCCACAGCCTCAGTTACTAGAAGGGAAATGTAAAGTGAACTCATTCTTACCCCCACCCTTCACTTCTTTCTTTTCCTGAGGCCTGTTAAGAATCAAGAGATGTGAATTTTACACACACACACACACACACACACACACACACTTATCATTATAGGTTATCCTTGCCTTCTACCAGCTGGGACATAGTAGGACTGCTGGGGAGTTTGGAATAAGTGGCTTAGAAAAGCTCTACACGGGGATGAAGAAAAATTCTCTCCCCCCTCCCTTCCTTGATGATGCTTCTCTCCTGTCTGTTTTTTCTCATCTCAGCATCAGCATGGTCAGATTGGGGGCGCCCAGCAGAAAGGGTGCAAGTTCACATCCAGCCCAGGTACAAAGGTCTAGCACAGTTCACTTAGGGGTTAAAATGTAGATTGGGACAAAATCTTTATAGTATTAAAGAACATGCAACTCTCTGACATGTCCCCATAAATCCACTATTGCAATAGCTGGGCGGGTGTAGGTTCAGGCATTCAGGGTTCTTGGGTCAAGTTAAAAACTTTTTTACCACACCTAACTAATAAAAATACTTTAAAATAATAACAATTTAATAGATAATCTGATTAAAATGCTGTGTATTACAAGTAAAAGCCAGGTGTTCAGACTCCCCAACCATTGCCCTTTTCATGCGTCCAGGGATAGCACAATTTTAGACTTTTGATGCTATTCATCTCCTCTGATAGGAAATTTTAAACAAAAATAAATAACCACGGTTCCTAGTTATAACGATATTAAAATTTTTATTTATGTGCAGAAGTATTTCAGAAAGATGGAGTCCTGCCCTCATTAGGGATCTAAGTAATAGCAGTATTACAAAGGTTATGTGTCTCCCTCCAAAATTCGTATGTTGAAGCCCTAACCCCCAGTACCTCAGATGTGATTGTATTTGGAGACAGGGCCTTTAGGTGGTAATTAGGGTAAAATGAAGTAATTAGGGTGGGCTACAATCCAATATGACTGGTATCCTTAGAAGAAGAGGAGAGTAGGACACAGATGAACACAGATGAAAGACGATGTGAGGACACAGATAGGTGGTCATCTGTAAGCCAATGAGACTGGCCTCAGAAGGAATCAGCCCTGTGAACACCTTACCTTAGGTTTCTAGCCTCCAGAACTATGAGAAAATACACCTCTATTGTTTCTTGTGGCCCAAGAGAACTAATGCAATAAAGTTGGCTTTTTTATGATAATTTTAATGGTGATACATAATTAAAGTAATATTATTTACTAGAGTAGAACTTATATTCAAATTGAGATAATTCTCACTCTGGAGACTTTATGTAAATGGAAGATGGTATTAAAGGTTCACCTTGAGCTTCCAAATGGCTATTAAAGAACATTTGGGGGAATTTTTTTATGGAAAGATTTCTTTCTAAGCAGTGTGGAAGGGTAAGTATGTTAGGGTCATTCATCCCTCTGACCTAGCCCATGAAGCTTCTGTCTGAAGGCACAGATCTGCCTTCTGCATCTCCTGCAAGCATGTCCTCCACTCCAAGTGCTCTGGTGTGAACATGGTCCCTGGAAGACAAAAGGAGGGAGCCAGGTCCCCGTGTTAGCTGTGTAAACTCATTCTCCCACATTGGGTCAAGGACTTAAAGCTTCCCATGCAATCTTCTGTGTTATAGCAGCCCATTTTCTCAGGCTACATCAGGACGCCCAGATGCCCTCACTGTGAGCAAGGACCCTTAGCCCCAGCCCATGTTCTCACAGGAGCTGGTCAAGTACAGCAGTAGCCCCTTATCCACAGTGTCGTGTTTCATGGTTTCTGTTACCCTTAGTCAACAATAGTCCTAAAATGGTAAATCTCTCCAACCACCAATATCACATACTCCTGACATTCAGTCATGGACATCATCATGACTCAATGATCTAGCATCATCCAAAAAAGATGCTCCTTCTCCTGATGTCTGTCAGAGGTCAACAGAGCCTAACACTATATCACAATGCCTACATCATTCACCTTCCTTCATCTCATCCTACAGGCATTTCATTGTCTCACATCATCACAAGAAGGATGAGTATCCTATCTAATAAAAGATAATATGCAAATTGACCATACCTTCGCTACACCCACCAGCCATATCCACCAACCAATCAGGAGCTGGGGTGGGGCCAAGGCAGCCCTGGCCCAGGGGGTGGGGCTGAGGCAGCTGGGGCCTAGGGGGGCGGGGCCGAGGCAACCAGGACCCTAAGGAGCTGGGGCTAATGCAGCTGGGTTCACAGGGATAGGGCCAAGGCAGCCCAGGCCCTGGGGGTGGGGCTGAGGCAACCTGGTGAGCGGGGGGCAGGGCCGGGGTTGCCAGGGTGCAGGGGAAGGAGCAGAGGCTGTTGGGGCCTTGGGTGGTGGGGCAGAGGTGGCCGGGGCTGCAGGGGGTGGGGCCAAGGTGACCTGGTATGTGGGGGGTGGGGCCAAGGTGGCCCAGGGTGCGAGGGACAGGGCTGAGGCAGCCTGGTCCCTGGGGGGGCAGAGCCAAGGTGGCCGGGGGGGCAGAGCCAAGGTGGCCGGGGCTGCCTAGGGTGGGGCCAAGGCAACTGGGGCTGCAGGGGATGGGGCCAAGGTGGCAGGGGCCCTGGGGGAGTGGGGTCGAGGCAGCCAGCTCACGCTGGCCAGAGTGAATTCCTGGGACAGGGAGGCGGGGCTGAGGCCCATGCTTGCCGGGCGTGAGCTGGCTGCTGGGCTAGGGGGGCGGGAGGGGAGGCATGGCCAGGACAGAGCCAACCATCGGCCCCATTGCAAGGCAATGGCTGGGTGCCCAAGGCCTAAAGCCTCAGCCAGAAGCATTAGGTCTTGTGCAGGCTGGGGGTGCGTGGTCAGTAGGACATCCCCTGAGAGCTCCCAGTATGTGTGAGGGGGCAGGTGGAGCTGAGGGATCACCCATCCCCAATGCACGAATTTCATGCACCGGGCCCCTAGTAGTACAATAAAATATTTTGAGAAAGAGAGAGACCACTTTTACATAATTTTATTATGTACTTTTATAATTGTTCTACTTTATTATTTCTTGTTAATCTTGTACTATGCCTAGTTTATAAATTAAACTTTACCATAGGTATGTATGTATAGAAAAAAACTATATATATATATATATATATATATATATATATATATATATATATATATATATGGTTTGGTACTATCCTTGGTTTCAGGCATCCACTGGGGCTCTTGGAGTGTCCCCCAGGGAAACCCTTATAGTGCATAGTGTCAGGTCGTACTTTGGGGCCAGCATGCCAACAGGGAAACAGGTCACAGAGCCTTCTTAAAGGAGAATTCTTCATTCCAAAGGTCTTGGAGTGCAGGACACCCTATTCCTCAGGCTAAGATCTCACATTTGTGTGCTATTTCACATGCATCATCCTTGTGTGGCGGGTGGGATAGATCTCCCCATTCCTGCAGTTTACAGGTGAAGAAGGTGATGCCTCACAGAGGAACACCTACACTGCCAGGGAAATGAATGGTGTGGCGATGTCTACAGAGGAGACGCCCTTAATGCAGCTGAATGCAGGTTCCTGAGGCAGAGCTGTCCTGGAAGTTGTCCTGGGCCCCAAAGAAAGACAGTCAAGCTGGGATGAGTGACGTGTTCAGCTGACTTGGCAGCACCTGGGATAAAATGGGACCAAGGATGTGCGCATGCACAAAGGGTGGGACAGGAGCAGGTACATGCACAAAGGGTGGGACAGGAGCAGGTACATGCACAAAGGGTGGGACAGGAGCAGGTACTGTCTGATAATTCTCTGGGGGCCCATCACCTGAGTGAAGGTATCTGAGCAGGTTCATGAGGCAGAGTCTCCTGACGGAGCTATTAGATGTACAGTGTGCCTGGAAGTAGACTCAATAACCACAGACTTGCAACAACTGCCTCAAGGTAATACCTCTGGTTAAATGTGACCAGGACCACCCATCACCTAGACTAGAAAAGGGGGTCATTTTAGAATGGGAAGTCTGTGCTTCTAAGTTTGCAGCCTTCTGGCTCTCTCCATCACTCAACATTTTGATATTGACCTCCTTACCTACAAAACGTGCTTCTGATCTGCCATAAGTAATAACAGTGATTAATAATAAAGGCAATAGCTCCACATATTAATGAACAGCTATTTTAAGATAGACTTCTTGAAAAATCTCTGGTGATCTCAGAATCCTCTTATCCCCTCTGTCTCTGAGCTTTTACCAAAGTACATGTGGCAAGGGTGGAACACATGAACTTCCTCCTTCTCAAAAGGTGACACTGCCAGGCCTGCCCCACTGAAACCGCCTGTGGGAGAGTCCTCTGGTTGCCTCCTGGGTGTGAGCTGTGTGCTCTGTCCACTAAGTGGAAGACAAGGCCTGTTCCCCCCTTGAGAGTAGCCAGGGAGCAGACTGTGACTTGGAGCTGTGCCTGCCCCCTCAGCTACACTACTACACATGGAAGCCCATGGCAGGAGGCACTCACCACCTCCCCTCCCCGGACTTCCACATTGTGAGCCCCTTCTGCCTTCTCACCCTCCCTGCAGCGTTTCTAACCACTGCACCACCACACCCTGCCTTGGCCATGATCTTCAGTTCAGTGGTCCAGGAAGAGGCCCCGGCTTCGGGTTGTACTTCATGTGGAACTCCTGTTTCCTGCCAGGTGCAAGCTTCACTTATGTTGTTGCCTCCCTCCTCACTTCGCTTTACTTTCCAGTAAATCTGTTTCCAGTTGGCCACACTTGGCTGTTACTATGTGGGAGCAGACTAATTTGCCAAAAGCCAGTGTGTCAGATGAGCAATTCACCCAATTACTGGAGATCGTCTCAAGTGTTAGCATTGCCCTCACGTGCCCCAAGCCCATCTCCAACCCCAGAAGCTGTCAGAAAACAGCTTCCCTCTGGACATGAGACAGTTTGCAGAGCCACAGTAAAAGGCAGGAGCAGCAGGAGAAGCCGGACACTTCACTGTAAGATGGGGATCCTGCTATCTAGCTCTGGGGTTTGTGAGGATTAACTCAGTCAATACAAATAAAGCACCTAGAACAGACTGGCAGGCAGCACCCAATAAATGTTAGTGATTATTAGTATTAAAACAATTGTGACTTAATTTCACACATGCAATTAAATCGTATTACTTAAACTACACTAAAAATAAAAATAACAATTAAAATGGGAATGCCAGGGAAAGAAGATAGATAGAAATTACTAGGGCCAATTTAGTGGTCCATACCCTTGGCCTGGTCCTTTACCAGGGAAGGGAGAGGGGCTGGAGATTGAGTTCAACCATCAGTGGCCAGTGATTTAATTCAGCACACCTGTGTAATGAAGTCTCCATAAAAACCCCAAAGGGTGGGATTCAGAGAGCTTGGGAGTTGGTGAATACGCGGATGCGGGAGAGCATAGAAGTTCAATATCCCTTTTCCCACATCTTGCCCTATACATCTCTTCCATCTGGCTTCCCTGAGTTATATTATTTCATAATAAATGGTAATTTAGTGAGTAAAGGGGTTGCCTGAGTTCTGTGGGCCACTCCAGCGGCTCTCAAATTCCATGGATTTGTTCATCACTAAGTTGTTGTTATATTAAGATTTCTGGGTAACATTGCCAGGTTCCGTTTTCCCCATTTGCAAAATGGGTATATAACATAACTCTACTTTCTCTCTCTTAAGCATCTCTTATCCTAAATGAGTGAAGGCATGATAAGCCAGCGAGTAGGGCAGATAGGAGTTGAGTTGTGTTGATCAGACATGTAAAATGGGAGCAGATAGATTTAATATTATCATTAGTCTTGACTTGAGCCAAAGGCAGCAGTTTTACTGGTAAAACCATGTTTAATAATACTATCTACATATTAAAATTAACAGGGAAGTTTTTTAAGAGAAAAAATCACGGGCTCCATGCTCTGCTCCAAGATTCTTGTTCACTCGATATGATATGGGATCTGAGCATCAGAATTTCTTTTTAAAGTTTCTGAAGGGGATTCCATTGTGCAGCCAAGACTGAAAACCAGTCTTAGAAGAGCATCAGTAATGCAAAGTAGGTGAGAATGACATCACATAAGGTGGATCTTGGTTGTGACCGGGAGATGAGCCTGCTCCACATTAGGAAAGCAACTCAGCAGCTGATGTTCAGCGGGTTTCAAATCATGATCGGGGGAAAGAAATGTCACTTAGATAAAAGCCAAGAATCATGAGAATCACCGAAGGGTGGGTTAAAGGAGTCCTCGGAAATTATCCAAACTGGATTTTCTACCTTGTTGCTGTGTGAGCACCAAAGTGAAGCCAAAAGGGAGGTCTCTGGGCCTCAGTTTTCCTAGCCATTTAAAGGAGCAGGTTAGATTAGATAAGTTTAAGGGTGTCTTCCAGTGCTGTTATTCTAAGATAGTTCTCAAGCCTCAGAGAAAAGAGATGTTGACATTGCCCATTCGTGTTGGTATTCTCTGCGCATTCTTTCCCGGAAATCACTCAGCGGCTCTCTCATGCTGGCCACGTGCCAGCCTGGGCCCCTCAAATGGGAGGCAGCTGGATCTTCATCCTTGAACTTCCCTCCACCCAGCCTCCTCTGGCAGGTTCAAGGCTTTCGTGAGTCTTGTGAAGGCAGCCTGTTTGAATTGCAGGGCCGCCTCTTTGTGATCTCTCTGCTCCCAGCCAGCGCATGGCCTGACCACTGATGGCATCTGCAGATGAAGTGGTGGAATGTGGAAGTTTACATGATGACAGTGCATGCATATCCTCCTGTCTTGAGTCAGGGGGAGCCCAGCCAACAGCTGCTGTGCCCTGATGCTCCTTGCTCATCCTCTCAGCTTGGGAGCCTTAGGCTTCCTGAGTCTCCTGCTTCATGCTTTTCTGAGGGGTGGTCCTCTGAGCAGGGCTTAAGGAATTGGTCAAAACAACATCAAAAACGCTATTGCTCACATCCTCTGCAGCAGGCTGGGTACTAGCAATGTCACACTGGATCTCTCTAGGCCTCAGAGTCTGACCAAAATCCATTGGAAAGTAGTTGCTATGGTCGGAGTGTTTGTTCCCACTCCCATATTCAAATATAGAATTCCAAGCCCCCAAAGATGGTGATATTAAGAGGTGGGGGCCTTTGCATGATACATAAATAATAAGGGTGGAGCCCTCATGAATGGGATTAGTGACTTATAAAAGAGACCCCCACAGGGCTTGCCTGGGCTGGGAAGGGTTGGGGGAGGGGGTCAATTGGGGAAAAAGGAGACATATGAAAAACTTTAGACAATAAAAAAATAATAAAATAAAAATAAAAGAGAGACCCCCCCACAGAGATCCTAAGGCCCCTCTCCAGCCCCTCCACTATGTGAAAATACAAGGAAAAGTCTGCAACTTGGAAGAGAGCCCTCATCTGGCTCTGATCTTAGACATCCAGGTTCCAGAACTATGACAAGTAAATACAGCCCCATCTGGGGTATTTTGTTACAGCATCCTGAATGGGCCAAGGCAGGAATCATCCCAACCAATCCCCTAATGCAGTGCACACACATACTTGAGGTTGTGAGGGAAATTAAGAATTTAGCTAGGAAAAAGGCAAGAGATTTTAAAACGTGATTGAAGATCTTTTTAGGCTCTAGGACTCTGTGCAGATAGAAGAGGGTAAGGTGAAGGCGGTGGGTGGCTGGAAACGGGCAGATTGAGTGGGTATTGCCCATGGAAGGGCTTTGAAAGTGAAGGTGGGAGCCCCAGCGTCCAACAGAGCACCGATGACACTGGTCAGTCTTTGAGTTCCACTTTCTAGAAATTAGCATCTTGGTCCAGGAGAAGCCTCCTTGTCGTGCATCTTATGTGCACCCTTTCAGGGCATTGAAGACAGTAGCACCGGATCCCAGATCTTTCCTTGCCTTTCCTTGGACTCATGAGATCCTAGAGTCCTTAGAAAACTCCTCCTTGTGCTCCCCCTTTTAAAAAAAAATATTTTACTAATTTTTTATAGAGAATAAGGGAGAGGGATAAAGAACCAGAAATATCAATGAGAGACATTGATCAGCTGCCTCCTGCACACCCCCTACTGGGGATGTGCCCACAACCACGGTATGTATCCTTGACTGGAATCAAACCCAGGACCCTTCAGTCCGCAAGCCAACACTCCGTCCACTGAGCCAAACTGATCAGGGCTTGTGCTCCTTTTTTATGGGAGTTGGCATAGGACCAAATTGTGGTAGCTTAAGCAAGCAGAGTTTCCTCTTGATCATGAAGAGGAAGTGACACTCCAGCTTCTGAAGCTGGAATGGCAGTTCTGTTGTCTCATTGTATTGTTGGACAGGGTAGGACCAATTGCATTTCGAGACCAAGAGGGAGTTGGGATTCAAACATAGCCCTTTCGCTCATAGCCTGAGCTCTCACTTTAAAACCCAGCTTGGCCCTGTCACATGGACCTCCAAACAATAGACTCCAGAGCTTCCTCTTTGCATCTTCACACAGAAGTTTGTTTCCTTAGAAACTGCGCTGCCAGCTACTTCCTTACTCAAGGTTTTAGCACCCAAAGAATCAGTGTGTGGAACCCATGGGAGAACATGGGAGGGAACATACGTCTGGCAGAACTGCACACACTCATCAATGTAAATTGGGTGTTCAGTGAGTATTTCTATTTTTGCCACTCTGTAATTTAAAAGCAGCAAACCCCAGGAAACCAAATGTTTTATTGCTTTAATATGTTCTAAAATTCTTTCTCCACCTCCCAAACTTCTGCGAGCATGCCCTAGGTGCTGTCCTCACACTCCATCCGTCTGGTCCTCAGGGGGCTGGGGTGAGTGGAGCAGGGCCTGAGTAGCAGGATGGAGAAACACTGTCCCCCTACCCCTATCTGTACCTCCCTCTCTGTGAATAATAGGTCATGGCCACAGGCAGGGAGAAACTAACCAGGGTGAAGAACACAGAGAAGAGGAGAAAAAGTAAGAAAACAAAGGGATAAAATAAAATTAAAAAATGGAGGAGATACAGATGCTGGGAAGGCTGAATGGTCACTGTAGTAACCATAGATTTCAAGTCACTGATTAAACCACATAGCTTCAAGAGTTAGTTCAATGGCATGATATATGAAGCTATAATATACCTATATCGGGGTCCCAACCCGCAGGTTGAAAACCGCTAGCAGGGTCACCTAAGACCATCGGAAAACACAGACATTTACATTATGATTCATTAACAGTAGAAAAATTACAGTTATGAGGTAGTAACGAAAATAATGTATTAAAGGACTGCAGCATTAGAAAGGTTGAGAACCACTGATATATAGATATATATAGATATAGATATAGATATAGAGATATAGATATAGAGATATAGAGATATAGATATAGATGTAGATATAGATATAGACATATATATAGATATATATAGAGAGAGATGTAGATATATATAGGTATATATATAGTTATATACATAGATAGGTATATATAGATATATATGTATAGATATATAGTTATAGATATGTTTTTATCTGATTATCCAATTTTTGTTTATGTTTTATAATATATATGACATAGTGACATGTATATAATTTATAAATAAATATTTCTATATTGGGGTGGTGAATGCTCAAATGTTTTCTACTAATGGGGTACATGGTCAAAATAACTTGGAGGACACCTCGCTAGAAAACCATTAAAGACTCCTCCATCCTACCTGGCAAGGCCTGGGACCTCACCAGAGGCCTCTGCCAGGTTGGCTTAAAGGAAAATTCAGCTGTCTAGAAAGGTCTAGGGTCTCGTGTCCCTTTTTTAAAATGAAATCACTTGTATTATGGTGAAACAGAAAAAAAATATTATGACTGTCACTATCTAAACTCCCAACCATCCTCAAAGAAAGTCACATCAGAGCGGGTCCACCCTGTGCAACTGTGGCCACTGAAAGACAAGTAAGGACTGGAATCCAGTCTGTGCCCCACTCACGAAGCCATGTACCGGTGGATCAGTGCCTCTGCCCCAGGGAAGAAGGCCTTTTACTAATCCTCACAAAGGTGTATGAATCAGTAGCCCTGCCTTTATTTATTGTTTTGCTATATTTGAATATAATTTTCTCATCAATGTTGCTTTCATAAATACAGTTTATTGCTTATTTTCTCTTAGTCTACTAATAATTTTGAGTTTCCAGCTCTTAGAGATAGTGCCTCATTGGGAAGTGTTAGAATGGGGCTCTGGCTTTAGCAAGGGCAGCCTCTCAAAACCATGGTGAGCACTCAGAAGCTGAAGGTGAATTTCAGCTTTTCTGTCTCAGAGATGCCCCACGTCTATGTGACGAGTTGAGTTGGACCACATCTAGACAACAAAGAACTAAGCCGCAGTCAGCTTCAATTGGAGACAGCCTGTTCCCTCGGTCCTGGGCTGTGGCCTGGCTCAAATGTCTCCATTGGACATAGCCATCCAGCCATAGAAAGTTCCAAGTCACTCAGCCTGAGACCACAGTGAACAATGCAATCCTTTAGAAAACAGCCACAGGTGGTCATGGACGTTTACTGCTCATGCTTATCTTCCTGCAAATTCCACTGATTTATTTATTGGGAAATGTGGTATTTTCCTCCCAAATGTCCTCTCTTCTTAGGGAGTAATTTTGCTTCCCAGCTGTCACATAGCAAGGAAAAAGGGAGCAGTGTTGGGCCTCTGTGGGCTGCTGCGCCTGTACTCTGGGGATTCTCATGCATCAGCCTTGGGCTCCTTCATTGATTTGACAAATTCCTTGACTTCTTCTTCCAAGGTTTTGTTCCTCCTCTCAACATCCTCCCGGGAGCGCTCCATATTGCGGAGGCTGATCTCCAAGGCTGCAGACTTCTTCTTTTCCTTCTCCAGTTCTTCATTGAGCCTCACCACCTTAGCCCAGACGTCATAGTTTTCCTTCTCGAGGCTACAAGGAAGGAAAGAAATGAAAGAATTGAGTATTACTCTAGACTCCCCCTTCTCGCACCCTCCTCTGTCCATTTTCCTTTCCACACCACAAGACCTATATCCAACCTGTACCACTTATTTACGTCCCTACCCCCACGTATTTCCTAGAGAACTGAATTCCCACAGCATGCCTGAGTCTGTTTTGTCATTTAACACCATGTTGTGGCATCTCTTGTATTTGTTGTTCATCTTATATCTTCCATCTGATAATAGTCTTTAAAAGAAGGGACTACATCTAATTATATTTATTTCAGTACTCCCTCCTCCCAGCACCTCGCATTAGTCCTGCTCAGCAGAAATACTGATTGACTACTGAAGCCCCATCCATGTTCCACACATTCCATTCCCAACACCTTTGTACACTTAAGAGCCTTCTCATCCTGCTTCAGTGGTGAGTATGGACCAGCACCTTTTCTTGGTAAGGCCTCCTAGGAATCAAGATTTGGAGAAGTAGAGGGAACTCTCCTTTGGAGCAGCAGTCTTGGCAATGCCACCCTTACTTCTGAATCCTGCTCCAGGTAAAGAATCTATTAGATTCCTGAATTCAGGGGCTTTTCAGTATTACCGGCCAAAATCCTAATCTAGTCCCAGGTGGCCCCCTATGCCCAAGTGGCCTCTGCCTGGCTATGCTAAATTAACTCTCAGGAATGAGAATGCATATGCAATTTCTCAGCTAACAGAGGAGATTTCAGGCTTGTGGGAAGACTGTGTGATTAGAAATTTGCTTCAGAATTTCATTCTGAGAGGTGCTCCCCCAAATGCCTTATCGTTTTACATGGAGACAAGCTCCCAGTTGAGCCCATGCCTGACTTCTGTCTTCAAGGGCTTTGCCCCATTCTGCATATAATGCCCTTTGTATACCACTTCCTATTGACTTGTTTCCTCTTCTCCTTCAGGCCTTTGCTTTAATGCCACCTTCTCAGTGAGGCATTCTTGACAACCCTATTTAACATCAGAGCCCCCTTCTAAAATCCCCCAACCTCCTGCCCTGACTTATTTCTCTCCATGGCAACTTCTATCATTGGGCATAGCATATATTTTTATTACTTGTTTGTATTGTCTGTCTGCTCTCACTAGAAGGAAAGCTCTCTTGGCACAGGGACTTTTGTCTGCTTTGTTCAGTGCTATTCCCCAATAACTGGGATGTCATCTGAAGCACAATAGGTACTCAATAAATATTTTCAGAAAGGATAGATCACACTAATGTGAAAAAAGTTTTACGTTCATCTTAATTTCTTAAGCATGTCGATCCCTAAAGAATTGCTATTTAGAAATAGTTGATTAAGCTACATAATTTTTCATGAATTTAGTTTGAAGCTCAGAGTTTTCACTAGCTTAGTCACTCATCACTGCCTTTACCCTTTTTTCTTATCAGGCCTAACTTCTACAGATTACTGTATTCTCCAGACTGAAGGTTTATAATGTCAGTTCTTTGGCAGATGAGAACAATCCCTATTGCTTCTTAAGATGGAAGCGGAGTGGCTCTACTCTGTATGTGACTTACTTTTTAATCTGTTCCTCAAAGACTTGTTTTTGTGTTTCTATTTCCTTTTTCAGCTCCTGGACTGTCCTTTGCAAAGATTCCAGTCCCTCTTCTCCAGAGTTCTTTGTCCCAGGCTCGGTTTCAGAGTTTGGGCTCAAAAGAGTGTCTCTCTTGGAGTCGCAGGCATGGGAAGAGAGTGCCCCTGCTTCATTCCCAGGGGACCCTGGCAGGGTAGGGATGTTATCATAGGTGGAAGTCCTCTGGGCATCAGGAAAGTTCTGCACACCTTGCGACAGTGTTCTCCTATGACCTTCCCCTGTCTTCTTCACCTCTGAAGAAGATGACCAGAACTCATTTTTAAAAATCTCCATTTTGCTGCTGTTGGCACCTTGAAAAGCTGCTGTTAAGAAACATTTCCGATTAGGGAGGGTCTGAGTCCTTTTCCGTGATTGCAGCTTCCAATCCCCTGGCTTTTCACTGGGAGTTCGGCTGCTGTGTTCCAGAAACATATCACTTGGCTGTTGTTCAGTGGGGCTGGTTGCTTCTGGGTCGCTGGCCTAGAAAAAAAATGGCCATGAAAGTTATATGGGTTTTTCCCACGTGTGTCATGTTCACAAGGAAAAACAATTAGAGGCTTGAAGGAAAGCATCTCTGGGTAGCACACCTATGGAGCTCTTCATTAGAAGACCATCTATTCATTGGTCACATTATCTGACAGGCATTTTTTTTTTTCTGAAAGGACATGGTACTTGAAGGAACTCATATTCTAAAGGTGAAGCACTGGTTAAAAGCATTATATGTTTGAGGTAAAAGAGTACTAAACCAGGATTCTTTTATAACTTTAGAATGGGGAGGCTTTTCTAACTAGCACTCAAAATCCAGAATCCATAAAAGAAACATTTCATAAATTCAACCTACATGGCATGAGCCCTCAAACTTACAAGAACAAAATTAAAACAAAGAAAGCACCACAGCTACATCAAATAAGAAATGACAAACTGGCAAGAATATTTGCGAGGCATATCACTGACAACAGGCTACTCTCCCTACTGTATAAGGTTTATAAAAATTGAGAAGAAAATGACCAATGACCAATTGAAAAGGAAAAGACCAATAACAAATGGGGAAAGGACAAGATAAAGACCTCACAGAGGAAAATGCAGCTGGCCTTTACATATAAGAAAAAAAAGATATTTGGACTCTCTTATAATAGGGAAACTCAAATTAAAATTACTGACATATCAGTTCTCACCTATCAAAAGGACCCCCACCACAAAAGAACCCCAAATTTGTCAGTACACCTCTGCTGGTAAAACTGTAGGGAAACAGATTATTTTACACATCGCTGGTGGATGTATAAAATGGCACAAACTTCATTGATAACTTTAATCAAAATTACACATTACAAATCTATGTAACTTCTGAGTCAGCAATCCCAGTTTTGGAAAGTTAGCCCAGAAATATAAAATATAGCCCTGCATACAAAATGAAGCATAGTCAAGGTTATTCATTGCAGCCTTATTTGTAGTACAAAGGCATGAAACCATCTTTTTACCTATAGGGTCTGGTTAAGTAGATCATGGTACAAGAGTGGAACACTATACATCTGCAAAAACGTAAGGTCATATGAGGTGGCTGTCTATGTATTAACATGAAAGGGTCTCCAGTATATATTGTTAAGTGGAAAAATTCAAGATACAGAGTGTGTGTGTGGAGAGAGAGAGAACTCAAAAGAGATAGTTATATTTTGTGTAAAATGGAGATTAATAACAATTTACATTCATATCTGCTTATATTTTCATAAAGGAACACAGGAAAGATAAATAAGAAACTGATAAAGGCAGGGAAGGATGGAGTGGGTGGAGGTAGAGGAGGCATCAGGACTTCTCAATGTAGCTCTTTTTTCCTCCTTTTTTTTCAGTTAAATTAGAAAGGAAAAGAAAGACCAAAAAAAAAGAAAAGAATGAGTCGTAAACGTAAAATCTGAAAATTAGGGCTGAAACTCTTCTAACTCTTCTGCTAATCAACTGCTACAGCAACCTCATCTGGAGCCTTGAGCTGAGAACTAGATCAAAATCTTATTCTGTAACATTCTAGTGCTGCCACCTTGGGCCACTTGGTCAACCTCCCTGAGAATGAGGTCCTGAGACATAAAATGTGCATGATAAATTCTGCCCAATACAGTTACAGTGAGGAGTATACAGCTGATCTATTTACATTTCCCAGCAAAGTGCCTGCCCAGAACTGCCCACGCTGTAGAAGAAAGCTGTCAAATGAGTACAGCAATGGCTAATCTGAAGCACTTCTAGGATGATGCACTGTACAAGGTATTAACATTTCTAAATATTAATTTATTTTTTGAGTGTTAGTAAGATGCATTGTATTCAGACTTTACCTAAGAAACATCACCACCAACGACTACCTAGTTTTTCTCCCAATCCTTTCTTAATCATCCTCAAGATTAAAAGTGCTACAGGCAACCTACATTACCAGGTAGACCCAAAATTTTCAACTCATTTCTTGGTCACACATAACTAATCAGGCTGCTATATAAAGTTCACATGTTCTTTTAGTTTTAAAAAAACTTGTTCTATAAATATATAAAACGTATTTGACCTTTGTAAAGTTGTTGCCCTCAAATAGTCTAAATTTCAGAGTCTGCAGAGTTTTCTGACATTGGGAACGTGAGCCCAAGCTTTCAGTACAAAGAGGGGATTGACATTGCTGAGACAGTTTATCAGAGAATGGGAAATATTACACGAACACATCACATGCTCTGAGAAAGAAATCACGTTTCATGGGTTAGCAGGAAACCAGTTCTCTCTGGACTTTGACCCAGAATTTTCAATAACCTTCACTAAAACATTTACAAGGTAGTATATCTTTTTTTCCATTGAACTTCTCTGGACTGTGTTTCAAAGTGTTTCCCTTTGGATTGTGCTTCAGTGAAGAGTTCCATTGATCAGTCATTGGCACACATATCACTAATCCCACCTCCACGATGTAATCAGAGACTAGACTTTAAAAGAGGCCAAGCTTTCAAGATGTCCAGGGTGGGAATGGCTGCGGGTAAGGGGGTCGGTTGGAGGAAAAGGAGACATATGTAAAACTTTAGATAATAAAAAGGAAGGAAGGAAGGAAGGAAGGAAGGAAGGAAGGAAGGAAGGAAGGAAGGAAGGAAGGAAGGAAGGAAGGAAGGGAGGGAGGAAGGAAGGTGGGAAGGAGGGAGGAAAAGAGGGGGGAGGGAGGGAGGGAGGGAGGGAGGGGAAAAATGCATTCAAATGAGTCTGTACCAGCTGTACCCATAGCCACAGCATCATCAAAACTCCTCAAATTGCCACCCACAGCAGCTCTTACATGGAATGACCTGGATTAAAGGAAGAGTCATATGGAAGGAGGAAGGCTCTCTGCACCTTACCATGTTACTGAAGCTGTCTGTCCTAGAAATTGGGACGTCCTCAGAGGCATCCCAGCCCACAGAGCTTCGAGCCACTGGAGGTTTCTTAGGGTCATTTTTGGGAGCTGGGGGTGACAGGGGTACATCCTTGGACTTGGGGAAGAGGACTTCATGGTCTCTGATCATCATGGTCATCACTCTTTGGATTTGAGGTGTCCCTGAAAGAAAAGAGATTGTGGTGCTGGACCACAGCATAGCCCTCAAAGGTCTCTCTCTATGGGATGTCTCCAAAAGTGTCTCTAAAACCACAGCACCCCAAAGAACCTCATTTTGCTCCTCATAGGACTCTTCTTAATTGCTTAAAGTAGGATACTGTGTGAAAGGGTAGGGCTAGAACTGTGGTCAGCAAACTGCGGCTTGTGAGTCACATGCAGCTCTTTGGCCCCTTGAGTGTGGTTCTTCCACAAAATACCACAGCCTGGCGAGTCTATTTTGAAGAAGCAGCATTAGAAGAAGTTTAAAAAATTTGGCTCTCAAAAGAAATTTCAGTCGTTGTACTATTGATATTTGGCTCTGTGGACTAATGAGTTTGCCGACCACTGGGCCTGAACAAAGAAAGATGTGGAATGGAGTGAAAGATGGTTATTCTCAGTTTACACCCCACTGGCTCAGTCTTTAATCAGAAAATTAGCAATCTGACAGCAGAGAAAATTAAGACATCTGTCTCTCCTAATGTGGTCTTCAATGTGACATGTGATTTTTATTGCACACACAGTGAATACATGCCAAGCATATTGCCTCCCCAAATCTATGGCAGCCATCAGTACTCTATGGCAGGACTTTCGCTCACTGATCCAACACAGCCTAAGAAGCCTTTTCAACACTGCTTTCTTTACAAGTACTCTTTTTCTGACTTGGCTTATAAAATGAAACTTGTTTACTCTCTTTGGCTAAGGATATTTAAACATAATAAAAGATTAAGAAACATTAGTTAACTGTTTTGTGCAAGCTTATTGTATGTACAGTGTGACCTTTAGGTAAATCTTTAGCCACTGCTGTGATTTAGAAATGGACATAATTCCTGCCCTGCCTACTTCACAGGGCTATTTTACAATTCAGAGAAAATAATCAGCTGAAAATTCATGGCAAATTGCAGATCAGTGCACAGACATGAGGGCTAGTGTTGTAACTATTGTTAGTTGCTCTGTATTTGTCTTACACAGGACAAACCTTACCCCTCATAATCACAGCAGGGTCTTCTACCTTTGACCTGATAAGATTCACACCAATCACAGTAGCCAGATTATCCACACTCATCTTGTTAACAGCACAGTTCAGCTGGATTTCATGTAGGAACCTGTGAACAGACAGGCAAACCCAGAGTAAGAAATTGGAATTTGCCAGAAGAAAGCACTTCTGGGTACCAATGATATCTCAGAGATGCATCCCAATTCTTGTGATCTCAGGAGTGGGATCAGCCTGCTCTCCCCAGAAGAGTTTAGCTTCACCTCCAAAGATTCAAGATCAAGGAAGAATAGGAGGTGCCTGCCCAGCTGAGGCAGTAGCTTTGGTCTGGGAGCAGGGAGGGGAGTCACATTGCCAGAAGGCAGGATCCAGTTTCAGGGAGCTAAGAGGAGACTAGAAGGACCAAATGGGCACTTAACTGCTCCTTGTCTTGCCTTTATAAGCTTATCTCCCAGGCTCTCAGCACCCATCACGC
This sequence comes from Antrozous pallidus, assembly GCA_027563665.1. NCBI lineage: Eukaryota > Metazoa > Chordata > Mammalia > Chiroptera > Vespertilionidae > Antrozous > Antrozous pallidus. Next base: position 30,186,770 of record CM050523.1, read on the forward strand.
TCAAGTCTCCAGAGAGGAAAATCTCAGAGATGGGAATCCCAGTGCTTCCAATTATATACCAAGTATCTCAAATTCTCAGCAGGTGCTCAATAATTGACAACTAATTTTTACTATAATTCTACCCAGTTGAGGGATGCATTTCTGATTCACAATTAAAGAAAAACTAAACAGCCAATAAAGGAATTGCTACTTTTTCTGAAAACCATTTTTAAATGGATAGGCTGGAGCAACATAAAATTTGAAACAGAGAAATTATCAAATAAATGCTGGTCTGTCCAAATGAGAAAAAGCTTATGGAATATTATGAAGTTATTTGTAATCCTATTGTATAACACAGGAAAGAGTTCACAATGGAACATTAAGCCAAAAGAGAAAGCAGAATATATATGTAATTGCAATTTGGTATAAAAATTGTTCTGATAAATTTATATTGATGAATGTAAAAATCAATCATAGAGACAAAAACATCCAGAAGGAAAAACACTCAGGTCTTAATAGTAATTTTTACTGGGTAAGGAGATTGTGGATAATTTTTATTTCTTCTTTACAATATGTTGCATTTTCCTGGTTTCCAAATCAAGCATGTGTCACTTTTTATAATCTGAAAACTAAAATAAATGATGTTTTAGATTTAAGATAAATTTCAGCTCTATCTGGCATGGAGATCCAGGCTCCCAATTCAGTAGGTCTGGGTCAATCCACATGTTGCATGCTGCCACACAGATGACACATAGCAGGTCCTCAGAAAGAGGAACTGGAGTGTATGTCTCTGGGGCACTAGGTCAGGAAGATGGAAGATAATTCTAGAAACATTATAAATATTTTGGTTCTATTGCATGTCCCAGGACTCCGAGCAGTGCTGAAGAAAGCCTGAGGAGGAAGCATGTACATTTTGTGTACTGATCAAATTTTCAAGGGGTCCTTTAAATTATCCTGTGGACACAGAAAACTATCTCAGAGCTATGTAAATAGAGTTGACCTTCCAAAGATCTGAACTAGTGTTTCTGAGTTCATGGAGACACTCTTTCCTTCTCTATCCAGGAATTTATTTATATTCTTATTCTTAAATTTATTGGTTGGACATTGGTTAATAGAATCATATAGGTTTCAGGTGTGGATTTCTATGATACAAGATCTGCATATTGCACTGCGTGCCTATCGCCCAAAGTCAGATCATCTTGCATCACCATCTATGAGGCCCCTTTCACTCCCCACCTTCTTGACTAGAAATTGTGTAGCTGATACCAAGGGACTCCTACCTGCAGATGTAGCTCAAGAGGTTGTAGTTGTCTCGAGGAAGGGTGGAGAGCTGCTTCATCAACTCCTGCTGAGCCTGAAAAGACATTTTTAATACCATTAAATGAGCCTGCCCACTTGCCAGCAATGAGACCTTGGAACACAATTAGTGTGTCTGTGTAGAAGCAACACTTTGGCAGTGCTATTGAAGTGTTACACCTCAAGTATTCATTAAGTAATTGCTGTGGGTATGAATTGTTGATTGTTCTTCTTCCAAGAATCTGAGGCAAGGACTAAGAAAAAAGTAACTCTACAAAAAAAAAAAAAAATGAGCCTCTCCATACTATTTTTTTTGCAACATTTTGGGAATTTACAAATATTTCAAAATAAAAAGTTATTGAAAGCACACACAAAACTAGGAGAAGAGAAATTATCTCGGGAAGCCACAGACCCCACAGGCAGCTGAAGCTGAAAGGAACAAGGAAAGCTCCCTGTCTTTCATCTCTCTGGCACGTGCATTCTTTGTATGCCCATCTCTGACATGTGATCATCATGGAGCTAGTACAGTAAGACCTCTCACCTGCTTCCCAAGTAGGGCAGCTTGACCTTGTGTCCTGGTGGATCTCAACAAGGCCATATTGCTTGAAACCCTTCTCAAATGCATCCTCCCTTTCTTACTAACTTTAAAGTGTTATTTGATTGTGGGCCAATTCTTTATGGGGTTGTAACATCCCATGAAAGCTGTCACCATGATTGGCTTCATTTGCCTTTGGTTGCCAAGGAAGTTCCTGTTGGGCAAAGTATCTCACCAATAGGTATGGACCTGCTGACACACTGTTCCCTGCCTACCAGAATAGTGTTCAGTAACCATACCTTTTTTCCAAGTAGGACACCTAACTCCAATGAGATACCAACCTTTGCCTCATCTGCATTCATGAGTTGCCCACAGAGAAGGAATCCCTCATACTGGCTCCAGGGAACCACAGGCTCTGGGAGGTCTCGGAGGTAGAGCTTCATTAGGGAGGCCACCGTGTGCACATCTGTATCTCTGGAAGAAATGACCAACACACTTTGAAAGCAAAACTCCAGAAGTCTTCTCAGCTTCCTCCCGGTGATCCACTGAATAGAATACAGGGTCCAAAGGGAAGCTTTGCAGAGAAGTAAAGTCTGATAAAGGTATAGTGACCAAAACATTTTTGCTAATTCCTTTTATGGAATAATCCACCCCCCAACATCTTTTCCTTTATATATTCTGCCTAACTGCTTCAAAGGAAAGTTCAAGGTTTACTTTTCCATTAAACCTTCAACAGTTTAATCTTCATTGCTTTCTTCTTTCTCCAAGTCTATTAGCACCTCACAATTTAGCATTCTGTACTTAGTGTCTCATTTTTCATGTGATAAATGCTTTATATCCATGGTCCATTGATCTATTTGATCGCTCAGAATCTTAAATTAATTCTGAGATTCATTTATATATTTATGCAATCATTCATTCAATCAACAAGCTTTGAAAGAAACTATTTGGTGCAAGATACTATGTCAGGCACTAGGCTCTCAGCAGGGAAGCAAAGGAACACACAAGACACCTCACCTCATTGAACCACAGAGGTGTGCAAACTTAAATGTTACCAAGTCATTACAATACTGTATGGTTGGTACCATGACAAGGGAAGTCCTGGACCTGGGATCATATGAAAATGTGGAAAGGGACACTTAATGCAAGGTTGGGGAGCCACAAGAGACTCTTCAGTCAAGATTTGTAGAATGATCAAGAGTTACAGGATGGGGCAGGCAGCATGTGGATCAGCCTGAAGGGAGAGGGAGGAGGCCGTTGCAGGAACTGAGACAACCTTCATTGGATCACCTGATTAGCAGAAAGAGACAGGGGCTCTTCAGCTCAGCTTCTCTGGTTTACAGCAGGAGTTGACACACCAGGAACCCAGAGCCAAATCTGGCCTGCTGCCTGTACTTGAACAGCCAGCGAGCTAAGAATGGATTTTACATTTTTTTAATGGTTGGAGAAGTAACTCAAAAGAAGGATATTTCATGGCATGCGAAAATGACAAAAATTTTGAATTTCAGCTTTCAAAAATAAAGTGCTATAGGAACACAGCTCTGCTCATTCATTTTTGTATAATCTTTGGCAGAGTTGAGATAAGAGTAGAGTTGAGTAGTTGCCACAGAGACCATCTAGCCCACAGCACATAAATATTTCATAGGCGGCCCTTTAAAAAACGTCTGCTGACTCTTGGTTTATAGAGCTGTTGCATTTATTCCATAGAGAAAATAAATCTGAATCTACCATATACTGGAAGATCATTAGTAAAGAAATATTGATTTATAGGAATGCTGAGGACCTACTCAAAAATGCAAATATTCCTTTCCACTAATATTTACAAGGTAAACTAAGATTTCTGCTTGACTATTAAAATTGACAGTAAAATAGTAATCAAGTTTTCAGATTAATTTAAATTGGCCAAGTGAAATAAATGAATACTCAAGAAAATCTAAGTGTACTGGACAAAAAGCTTTTCCTAAAACATTAACTAAAATATCTATTAGTAGTTCATCTCACTATAAAATTGCCTAACATCCAGAGAACCTAAAATAGTAATATTTGTGTGCAAAAAATAAAATTTAAAATTACCAAGACTGCAAGATAAAATTTCCAAAAGCCCCCATTAACCAAAAAAGGGGGGAGGACAGTGAGGTAATATCATGTAAGGAAACATATCCTATAAGTAAAATACATGTAGAAAATTCTTACTCCAGAAAAGTAAATTCCATTTGTAAAATCAACTGCAGGACACCCATGAAAAAACACACATGGTGTCAAAATAAGCCAAAGGAAAATCATTTAGGCAAAAATAAAAAGAATCCCAAGTCTATTTTGCAGAGAGGATCCCTTTGTTAACTTTTGGTCGAGAATGTGTTTGTGTGTTTGCAGAGAAAAACTCTAAGACCATGTGGGTTCCTGAGACAGTGAGGAACTGACGGGTCTGTTTCAACCATGAGGATGGTCCAGAGATGGGGGATGCTGACGACACCTTGCCATGCTAGCAGTTGGCAGCTGTGCGTGGCTGCAGGCGGCCCAGGATCATACCAGAGAGGATGGATCTTGCATTGCCACGATGTGTCCACCATCTGGATACCATTGCTGACCATGTACACATGAAGAACTATTTGACATTGAAACTGGGACTCAGAACAGTTGGACATTGAAACTGACACTCAAACATTTTTTTGCTCTTATATGTTTGTTTCTAGTATGCAGAGGTAAGATATTTTTGAAGAAAAGAAACAGGGGGGAGTGATTGATATAGAGGCAGGGTAGCCTTGAACAGGCTGTCAAGCTACAGGTGGAAGGCTGGAGTGGATGGGAGGCGGATGCTGGGGGAGATCAACCGAAGGACTTATATGCACACATATGAGCATAACCAATGAAGGAAAGACACTGGGGCGGGGAGGGGGGCAGGTGGGGACATATGCTGGGGGGTAAGGGAGGCTGGGGGAAGGATATTGGGGGGGAAGGAAAACATATGTACTACTATAAATATGTTATATTGTAAATAAAAAAATTACTTAAAAAATTTGATTTATTTCATATCAAGAAAAACTGATGTTCTTAAAAGATAGCCCTGGCAGTATTTAGAAAGCTGTGATGTGGGAAGAGGTTCAGATCATCTTAAGTGTCTCCTTTGGTCAGCAATTGGGAATATAGAATCTGCAGCGTGGAGTACCTCCCTGTGAGAGACAGGAGGAGGAGAAGCGAGGCCTTGGAGGCAGCAGAAGTGAGAATGCCAGGACTTGACTAGATAGCTCTGTCTTGGCACATTTTTTAACACTTGTTTTTGACAGTTAGTTGGAGGCTCCCCCTTTGTACCCTATGAACTGTGTACCTCAGCCTGTACAGACCAGACTGCGTCTATGCTCCATGGCGGCCCTCAGGAAGTCAGGGGGTGGGGATTCAGGAAGAGACTTCCCTGCTGAGTCATTGCCTAAAAATATTCCCAGGCAAAGCCCTCTTGACAAAATACACAAGAAGTTCCCAAGAAAGTGTCAGAAAATCAACCAGCGCATACCTTGCTGGAGTAGCATTCTCCTAATGTCACCATCCACCCAGGTCTTAATCAGAATCCAGGGTCTGCAGTTCGATTGGGGTTTCTCTCACCCCACATCCAATTAGTCTCCCAAGTCCCCTCAATTCTACTATCCAAATGTCACAAGAATATCTCTGAGTCCCTCCCCTCCTTCCACTCCACTTTTCTTTTCCTTTTTTAATATATTTTATTGATTTTTTACAGAGCAGAAGGGAGAGAGTTAAACATCCATCAGCTGCCTCCTGCACAACCCCCACTGAGGATGTGCCCACAACCAAGGTACGTGCCCTTGACCGGAATTGAACCCGGGACCCTTCAGTCCACTGGCTGATGCCCTATCCATTGAGCCAAATGGGTTTAGGCTCCATTTTTCAGAAGGAGGATTCCCCCTGCCCCCACTCCATGCCAGGACTGTTCAGCCTCCTAATCTAGCCTCCTGCCTCCAGGGTTCCATTCTCCAGTACACTGTCCCCGGCCAGAAACAGCCCCTAGCACTCAAAACACACCCACCAAAGCAATGTAGAAAACAAAGAATTTGAAATGAGAAAAACAGCATAGAGGATATGTCAAGAAAACAGAATCTTTTGAAGAGAAACAACAATAAAAACTACTAGACAGTTTAGTCAGGAGAAACAAAGACAACATTTAATAGCCAACATTAGAAGAGAAAGGGGTTATAAACTATAGATTCAACATAGATACCTCAAAGTTGTAATCAAAGAACATAGTTAGCTATGTAAATCACCCTAGAATACTGAAATGCACAGAAAGCTGTCCATTCATTTTACCAGGGGAAAATAAGGCTGCATTACCTGGCTAACTCCTTGATTTCTTTATTGTCTCAGCTTAAATGTCATTTTCTTGGGGACCTTCCTAAATCCACCAGACCATGTCAAAAGCTCCTGTTCTAAATTCTCACAATGCCATCTCTTTTTCATTTTTAGCACTTAATACAATGAAAATTGTAGTTACTTCTGTAAATTTTTGGTTTCATATCTGTGCCCCATTGGGACAGGGCTGGTCGGATAATTTCCAGCATGATACTTCCTGATTTTGCTGTTCCTCCAACCCAATGGAACATCCTTAAATTTTAAATAAAAGACTAAAAGCAAGTCAAGAGCCAGGTGGTTTCTGAGTTCAAGCCCTGGTCCCATAGAGATTAGCAAGGGCTCCCCAGATAGCTCTGCCCACTTACCCTTGAAGCACTGATCTTATAATGCAGAATGTCTTTGTGCATTTCTCCCAGAGATAAGAAGTCTTGGAAGTGCACTAGCTCTGTGAGTATGCAGTAGCCAGTCTAGTAAAGGCTAGAGAAAGAGATTTTTAAATTCACATTTTTATCTTGAATGAGAGCCTGACACACCTGTACTAGAATCTGCCAATAGAGAATTCCTTTGATTTCCTTCATCTAGTGAGGCAATTTGGGGAACTCAGAGTGAAACTCCACAGGTGACCAATGTAGAGGTCTAGATGACAAGGGTCATGTGGGCCCAAAGAACCAATAGGACCCTCCCTATTTTGGGCTGTGGGAACTCCTTAGTTCTGGCAGTGGAGATGTGTGATAACTTTCCTCCTTCCAGATCCAAATATTTCAGAAGAATCAAAGCCTCTCACTCTACCACCCAGGCTGATTTTATAGATGCAGGAGCTCGAGGCTAGGGCAGGTATTTGGCAACCCCCTTTCTCCCCCACCCCCGAAATCACCTCTATGCCTCCTGGCTGACTTCACATTGCTTTTGCAACAACCCACCTGCATCTTTTGATCAACTCAAAGCTAATTAAAAACATAAGAAGAGAAGTGAATATAAATGTGGCAAGCTTAATTGAACAAGTGCCTGGTAATGAAAATCAATTTACGGTGATGCTAAAAGGTCCTTAAATTTCATGCCCATAACCTGGTATTGTTCCAATAACAACTCCACCCATTGCTTTTCTGTTAAAATATAGCACCCTTGCTACACTATCCTGTTATGTGCCAAGGGCAGCAAAGACAGGCCTATGGTGGTCCAAACTAAGACAGTGGCTGCGAGGATGGGTGTTAGAGATGCTTTGGAGGCAAAATGGAAACATTGGGGACTGGAGTGAGAGGAAGGGGAGAGGTGAGCTCTGAGGCTGTCCACACAGCATGACACCCAGCTATTTACCCTTCCCCAGGATCAGCCCTGCTCCTCAGTCCTCAATAAGCTTGTGAAGAATTTCAGCCTTTGGAAACTGGATAGTGCTCAGGCCTGACTTGCTAAATCTTAGTTTATGGGCCGCCGATTTGGAAAGAATAATGACTTCTTCTTGCCAGCAGGACAAGTGCATGCAGGTAACCAAGGCAAACATTGCACAATAAACAGAGCGTGTGCAATGTAGGATGGTGGTTGTACTAGCTGTGCATGGCAGACAAGAAAACCACAGCTGGGACGCTGGAGGAGGTGGGGAGAGAGGGGAATGGTGGGGAGAAATGACCCTGCACCAGATATGCCCCAAACAGGGCTGGGCAACATCCATGGGAAAACATCAGGCAGCCAGCCTGTGAGTATGCACTCCCTCCAGAAAGGCTCAGAACTAAGTTCAGAACTGGATAGTACTGGGCTTTCCCTCACTAACAAGGGCTGGTTCTGGCCACTTCAGGAAAGCTGAGGGAGACCATCACAGCCCTTGGATCTAGACATGGTGTATTCCCCACCACACCCAGTCTGTTGTACAGGCAACTCAGCCGCATTCCTTATCTGCCCCGAAGGCTGGGCCTGGAACTAGAACCCATCTTCCCCCTACCCCGTACTCCCCACCCGCCACCCCATCTGCCCAGCAGGCTCTCTGTGGAGCTCATATCTCTCTCAGGTAATTGATCACCAATCTCTCCTAACCGTGCCCCAGGCTCCCACAGTCTAAACTTTGAGTAAAACAAAGGCTCTTTCTCTTGCAAGCCAAGGCTTTTGGCCGTGTCTATGTGAGTCTCATAGCTCAACTGGAAGAGAGAAGTCCTTTTACACAAGTTAAGGCAGAGGGAAGGGTGAGGTGAAGGCAGCGTACCTGTCAAAGGAGGGCCTCTCCCCTGCATCAAAAGCATCTCTGAGCTGCTTCACCAGGTTGTCCTGCCCAGGCAGCCGGAAGATGCCCTCTTCATTCAGGCCATGTTCCAGGATGAACTCCGCACACTTCTCCACGAGGATGGGCACCAGGTGGGGGCCAAATTTCTGCTCATAGGCCACAGTCTCATCCAAACGCTGGCCAAACACCGCTGGAAGAGAAAAACATGATCTTCCCATTATTTTGACTCCTGTTGGATGAACTGACAAGTTAAGTGCTTTGCCTATTTCTTGAATTTCTGTGTTGCCTATGACCTCAAGGTTTTAGGGAAATGATACTAGACAAAATAGAGGAAACAAGTCACCCACAATATTTCCTGGGGCTGGAAACTGGGGTAGTCTCTGTCAGTCTTTTTCTACTGACACACATTTTTACGTATTTAAAGTAACAGGTCACTTTCATTGAGTGTGCTAGGAATTGAGTTCAGCACTTTGCATATCTTTTCTCACTTAATCTTGACAGCAATCCTATGCAGTGGTATTAATTGTTATGCCCACCTTAACTGTCAAAGGTACTGAGCCTTAGAGGCACTGATGAACTTGCCAAGGTCAGAGGCCAGAGCGTGGTACAGTCTGAATTCAATTCAGGCAGTATATGCAAGAGAATGTGCTCTTCACCACAGCAGCAAGCAGGTGATTTTGAATAACCTGCTTGTGTTATATAGCATTAAGCATCAATCTATCACATGAATACCTCAGAGCATATTAAACCAGTGTGGTATTTGAATAATTTAGGTTGGTTTACTGTGCTTGACTATTTTTCAGTCCGCAGGCTGACGCTCTATCCTCTGAGCCAAACCGGTTTTGGCTGTGCTTGACTATTTTAACACTGCCATACAGAGAATATATTCATTTGCCTAACAGAGTTCCTGGAATGTACATGGCACAATGCATTTTTTCTAATTAATTGTTTAATTAATTATTTGACATTTGGATGGATGAGCACAGGCTATTTCTTCTTTTGAACTATTTCCTTAGGGCAAAGCCCCACATGTAGAATTACTAATTCATGTGGCTTGAACATTTTAACCACTGGATGGTATGCAAATTGCATTCCAAAAACACTGTTCCAAATTACAGTGCCTCCAGCCATGCGTGCATGGACCAGCCCGCCCCAGCCCTGTCAGCGCTTGGCTCTAGCCTTTTTCCACCCCAACAGTTTAATAAAGTTAATTTCTAAATCAGGATAATCAGTGGCTACTCATTTTTTCCCACGAGGCCTGGAAGTTCAGAAGATGGGTCCTGGTTTCAGCTCTGTCCTGCCTGAGTTTCCCTCTGTTATAATTAGGTCTGTGACACCAACCACTTTAATCCATGGACACGAATTACCAAAGCCCTTTAGTTTTTTCCCATGATTCTCTCTCTAGTCGGTCCCTTGGATGAGTCTCTAATTAATATGAATTCCACCTATCAAGAGCTCTAATTCGTTCTTGAATCTCTCATGTCCTTTCCACCCTTACCCATAGTCCCAGGCCAGCCCAGGCTGGATTGCCCTCTCATCTATGACTGTGTTTCTTCTCTTCTATGTTCAAAGCCCTCCTACTACTTACCTATCTAAACCACTGGTCTACCTGCGCACATTCCCCCTCATTTTCAACTAGTGGCCCCGTGCATGAAATTCATGCACATTAAAAGGGTATTAATTAGAGGAAATAATTTAATATTGCTATTTGCTCTTTCTCTATAATAGAAGTATCAGAGACTAAATTCATGCATGGTGAGGGGTTCCCTCAGCCCAGCCTGCCCTCTCTCACAGACTGAGAGCCCTCAGAAAATGTCCTACTGATGGCTGAGGCCCGCTCCCCATCAGTCTGTCCACCCTCTGTGGGAGGTGACTGGGTTGATCAAGGGAAAGCGCCAGGTCCATTACCCTGCTGCTGCAGCCACTGCCAGTCACTGCAGCCACCAAGGTGTTTTCATCAACACGGACTCTAGTCCCTTCACTGTGAAAAAATGACAACTTTTTAAAGGCATTTTCAAGATGTGTCTTTCATAGGATATAACATTTCTTTCTTTCTTTCTTTTTTATCTTTACCTGAGGATATGTTTCCACTGATTTTTATAGTGTGTGGAAGAGTGAGGGAGAGACAGAGAGAAACATCAATGTGAGAGGGACACTTTGATTAGTTGCCTCCTGCATGAGCCCTGATCTGGGCCCCCGCCAGGGAGGAGCCTGTAACCTAGGTACATGGCCTTGATCAGAATCAAACCCAGACCCTGTGGTCAACAGGCAAAGACTCTATCCTCTGAGCCAACCCAGCTAGGGCAGGATATGACACTTCTTAGCCCCTCCAGCAGTGGACCTTTTTTTTTCCCTCTAGGTGTGTGGAGGAAAAACCTAGATCATCTTCTTGGATTCTTATAACCCAAGTTACCAAGAACTGCAAGTGGCAGCGTACAGGAGCTTAGCCAATGAGTGGTCAGAAAAGGTGTTTACGCTGGAATGGTTTGGCTCAGTGGATAAATAGTGGGCCTGCAGACTAAAAGGGTCCCAGGATTGATTCCTGTTAAGGGCATATACCTTGGTTGGAGGCACATCCCCAGTGGGGAGTGTACAGGAGGCAGCTGATCCATGTTGCGCCATAGCACACACAAGCGGCTGGGGGTGGGGCGGGAACATCCCTGTCTCTGAAGGCCAGCAGTCAGTCCTGTCGTGGGCGCCGGGCTGGGGGCGTAGAGTAGACCCAAACTGCTGCTTGGCTTCAGAGCATGCGAAGCAGCTGGGGGCGGGGCAGGTACATCCTGGCCCCCAAGGGCTTGGCTGCTGCACTCATAGTCCCGCAGTGGCTGGGGGTGTTCTGGGACACCTGCCACTAGGGCCTAAGTACAGCGCCAGGCTGGGGGGCATGCAGGGACCCCTGAGTTGCACACGGCAGTGGCCACCAGGGTCTCCGCATGCTCCAGAGGCCAACAGCCAGCCCTGTCATGGGTGCCGGGCCAGGGCCGTGGACCCTAAGCGCCGCTTGCAAGCAGCTGGGGTCAGGGCGGGAACATCCCTGTCTCTGGATGCCAGCAGTCAGCCCTGTCATGGGCGCCAGGCTAGGGGGCATGCAGGGACCATTGGGCGCACACAGCAGCAGACACCAGGGTCTCCGCATACTCCAGAGGCCAGCAGCCAACCCTGTCGTGGGCACTGGGCTGGGGGTGTAGACCCAAAATGCCGCTTGGCTTCAGAGCACGCTAAGCAGCTGGGGGCAGGACAGGAACATCCCCGCACCCAGCAGCTTGGTTGCTGCACTCAAAGTCCAGCAGTGACTGGGGGTGTTCTGGGACACCTGCCACTGTGAACGTACAATAGTTGGTTTCCCTCTCCGTCCGACCCACTCTGCTTGCCAGCCCAGCATGCCCCTTGGATCTGCACACATAAGTTGTGTCCGCTGCTCGGGGTGTCCCCCACTCTCTCCTTGCACCTCACACCTACATACATTTCTAAGAACCAGGTGTGCCCAACCTTGACCGTGGAGATCAGTGGGACTCAGGAGGAGGGCACGGGGGTCTCTCGCCTTCTGGACCTTTGGGCCGAGTGTCCACCTCTCCCTTCAAAGACTGCCCTTTGGAGGGCCCTGCTATGCATGCAGCACCTCCCCAGCTCCCCGGCTCCCGTTCTCCAGCCTTCCCTAGAGACGCTCTGCTGCAGACCCACCCAGGACCCCTTAGGCGCCTCTTCCCATGTCTTTGCCAAAGCGCAGCGCCTGTACTTTTCCAGCTCCCTCTTTGCTCTTGAAATTGAAAGTTATTGAGGTCGCTCAGGGTTGTTGCTCAAGCATTTCCCTTCCCTGCCCCCAAGCTCCCTCTGCACCCCCCGCCCCCGCCATGCCCCCTCTCCTTCCCTCCTCCATCTTTCCCTCCCTTCTCCCTCCTCCCTCCCTCTTTCCCTCTAGGGGTCCCCAGGGGAGGCCCAGGCTGTGTCACTCGGCCCCATCCCCTGCTCCTGATTGGCTAGTAGCGTAGCAAAGGTACAGTCAAATTTGAATGTTTTTTTCTTTTATTATATAGGATAGTCAGCTACTTCTTCCCAAATTACCACAGCAGGGTTTTTAAAATTACCCCTCAGAATCCTCAGAGCTTCCTCTGAAGCTCTTTCCTCATCACATCAAGTGCTTGAGAGTTGAGGGCATGAGATCCAGGAGCAGCTGAACAAGCGAGTCTCTGTTCTCCCTACTCCCAACCAGACCTGCTGGGCTGTTGTCTGTTTTACTTGTGTTTCAGTCAGACTGGTTAAATATTTCTGTGGCTAAAATTTGGAAGCTGGGGCTGGCATTCTTTAGACTGGCATTCAACCTGGCTCCCACCTACCTTTCTGGCCTGGCTTCCTGCCACACCCCCAAAGGCACCTCACCTGGTGTTCCCAAAGCCCATGGTGCTCTCCAATGTTCATGCCCTCAGAGGGTCTCTTCTCACTGCCCAGTCTGTTCACCTCTCCCCTCTCTGACTGCTGGAATTCCATTTGCCTTCTTTGGCTCCATTCAAATATTGTCATCTCTGCTAAGCCTTCCCTGACTGCAGCCTGAGAGATTCTATTTCTACTTTGTGTATCTGTATCCTTCTCAAATGTCCCAATCCCTTTCTACACTGTGCTATAATTGTGTGTATGCCCCCTGTGCCCTCTGTATGACTATAGGCTCCCTCATGCTAGAAATATGGGGATGGTCTCTTTTTATTCCCAGTGTTTAGCGTAGGGCCCGGTACAAAGTAGAGTCAACAAATTTTGCTAAATTACTTAATAAATCATTTCAACTTCAAGCAAATGCTTTCCATGATTAATAATAATTTTGGCATTTATTTACTTTAAACACTGGTCGATATCTCAGCAGACAAATTCAGCTTCACGCTAACATTTATTGAGTACCCTGCCATATGCCAGGAGCAGGCCACATGGCATTCCATTGGCTATACAGAGTAAAGGATTGTTATTCTCAATTAGCTTGTCATCAGATTATGAAAATGAAAAGACCCCATGCAAAATAATGAAAAACAATTAGAGAATGTTAACACAATATAGAATTAGATTGCTGTTTGTCTGTGAAATGACCTGGATAGATATATTCACAAAACTGGAAGGAAATAATTAAAATGATCTGACTTACAATAGAGGCCACATGGTATTTGTAAAATTCCCTTTGAGGGGTCTAGGGAGGAGCACTTCAAAGGCACAGGTGGATGTGTTTCAGATTAGTTGAAACATGAATTCAAGGGGCCCACTGGGCCTCCTAAGGAAAGATCTCCCAAACACAATGTGTCATTGTGCATACAGCTGTCAGAGTTGTCAAATGTGAGCGCATTTCCAAGGTCCCCAGGCAAAAGGAAGGTCCACTTTGCAGGTGATCTAGAATCAAGCTTCTTCTTATACCCCTCTACATAGTCAATTCTAACTTTTCTCCTCTTCTGAGTCCACTTTCACCAGTACACTCATTCCCCACATCTTTTCTCTCCATCATCTCCACTCTGCCGATTTTCATTCCCTCTCCATGCCTTTATCAGGCCACTGGGAGCTATGCGTGAATGCAGCCTAACCTATCATGGACATTTGTATTTCCAATCTCTGTAAGATCGGTTCCAAAGCTTCGCCACTCCCCTTGAGCTCACCACCATTCCCTCTTCTGTCTCAGTAGGTAACCTTGTCTTCTCTTTCCCTTATCTCTCAAAATTGAGGACATCATGAATGAACTCCCTCATTTCCAATTTCTGCCTCTCTCATTCTTCTTCCTGTCTGTCTGCCTGACTCTCTTAGAGGGAGAAAAGGACCTTGTGTTTCCTTCAAGATAGTGTTTTCTTCCACCCTTTTCACCTCTTCCAAGATTTCACTCCTTCTCTTTTGTATTTTTCTCTTTCAGTTGAAAGAGCCCACATGTGTCTTTGCTAATTTATTGAAGACTAATCTATCCCAGGTCTCAACCAACCAATGCTTTCCTTTCTTCTATACACCAGTATATTTATCCAAAAAAAAAGGATGAGTCTACTTCTTGAAAGAGTCATCCACCCTCATAGCCTTTACTTCTGCCCTTAGCATTCACTCCTCAACTCCTCAATCATCCCCATCTGGTTTAATTAGCCTGCATCTTTCCACCCAGTCTGCCCAATAAAACTTCCAGTGCCCTCCTATGCTTATTCCACACTCTACTGGTCTTCACTGAAGATTCTGAGGGAGATGATTCTTCTTCCTTTTCAAGACTTTCTCCCTACATGACTACAAAATCATCCATTCTCATTTTATCCCCACATCTCGATGGGCTCTTCTGCAGTCTCCTTTACTGTGCCATTTCCTGGCATTTCAGCTCAGATGTCCTCCCACTCTAGACATTGGGATATCACCTACAATCTGGTAACTTAAAATCCACATAACTGCTCCAGCTCCTCTCCCTATCTCTATCTCCATAATTTCTTCTCTCTCTCTTTCTTTCTCTCTCTTTCTCTTTCTCTTTCTTTCTCTTTCTTTCTCTCTTTCTCTCTCTTTCTCTTTCTCTCTCTTTCTCTCTCTCTCTTCCCTCACCTTTACCCCCCCATCCCATTCCACAAGTCCAACACCTAATGACAGTTTTCCCAGTGTCTTCTCTAACCTCACTCTCATCCTACCCACCCACCCCCACACACAAATCACTCTTCTTCTATAGCATTCCTCACAGCTATAGTATTTGGTCAATCTAGCAATCAAACACCAATCACTTTAATACAAGAAACCTCCACTCAGCCCAGTTAGCAAAAGTGTGAGTGTTGAAATCATCTGCAACACCCCTCTTTCCTTCCAGATAGATCTGTACATTCTAAATTACACTTTCAACTGTCTCTCCTCTCTATCCTTGCTACCACTTTCAAAATTACTGTACTGATTTCTTATGAAACTCTGTTTCTTGCAAATTCCTTTCAGTGGAATTCACAAATCACTCAGTAAATACAGACTAAGTATCTGCTGTGGTAGCTAGAGATTATGATAGAAAGAGTGAAAAACGGTCTTTGCTCTTGGACACTCTGGAGCAAATGCCCTTCCTCGTTCTCCCCATCCAGAAACCTGATCTTACTATATAGCCCAAGTTCAAATGTCAGAGGGACTTGATCACTCTCCTCATCAAGCTCCCTGTATATACCTCTATTCCATCACTTCTCCTGGATTTTACAATGATTTATTTAAACATCTCTCTCTTCCACTGGACTGTGGGCTCCTCAAAGGCCGACAGCCTGTCTGCTAACCATCTATTTTTATCTCCTGGCACAGAGCCTGGCACATGATGGACCAGTCCTGATGGAGCTGTTATTACCTGCTGTCCCCTTACCCCTCCTGTACTCAGCTTTCTCTCTCCTGAATACACTCTGATCAGCATTTCTTCATACTTGCACTTGTCAAGATCAATGGCTTATTTTATTTATAAATCCTGGGGTCACATTCTCCATCCTCATATTCATTCCTCTATCAGCCCCCATCAAATTACCCCTCCTTCCTGATACAAATTTTCACGTAGCTTTTGGACCACCACTCTCTCAGTTCCCCATTTATCTCATTGGCTGCTACTTCTCAGCCTTTTCTGATGATTCCTGTTTTCCCTGTCCTCCAAATGTCAGAGTCTCCCAGGCTTTCTTTTTCTCATCTGCACATACTCTGTAAATCTCACAGCTTTAAATATCACCCATATGATGAAGACTTCAGAACTTTAGAACTCCAGCCTACAAATCAGCCAGAGCTGTTCTCTCCAAGACAACGTAACTGCTGCAAGTTCTAAACACATCAGGACCAACAGGGTCCCTTCCTTTTGATGAGAGAGAAGGAGCATCCTTGTTTGCTTTAGTTAGTCTAGGTCAGGCTTCATCACTCTTCATCTCAGATAGAATATGAGGAGTTTGGTATACAACATCCCTGGAAAGCCAGAGACCAATCCTGAGCTCTGCCTACCTTTGGCTTCTGGGTTTTGATTGCCACCCTTTGATCCTGGGTGGACATGAAGTAGCCTAGATATGGGGAATAGATAAGCTGAGACACCCCAATGAAGCTAAGGAAGGGTCCAGTGAAGGAGGAAAGGGGTGGGAGACACTCAAAGACCATTCTCCACCCCAAGGCTTCCCTTCTGTACCATGGCCTCCTGGTTGCACCTGCTCCTTCAGTGAACTAACACTCACCGCTCTTTCTATCCTCTGCCAGCCACTCATTCACTAGAAACTGCTCATCATGTTGGACCAGTCAACATGAACAAAGGCATTTCTGTCTTAACAGACAACAAATTTTAAATGATTATCTAATCACAATATGTCATATAATAATTAAGTTAATTCTATGACAAACTGCTCGAGAAGCTCTCACAGGAGAGCTTATCATTTAGTCCTATAAGACACATAGAAATAGATATTACTGTCCCATTTTACAGATGAGAAAACTGAGACTGAGATCAGGAATTTATCCAAAATCATATTTGCCCCATGATTACAAAGCCAGTGATTTAATATCTTCAGTGGAAGACAATTGGCTAGGAAAAATTTCAGACATCATCACATCTTAAGGGAAGGGAAGGGAGGGAGAGTGGACTGATGTCCAGTTTTTGCTTACTGGCCATCATCCAGTCTTTATTTCTCAAGACCCTCTCCCTAGTTTTGCTTTACAAACACACACACACACACACACACACACACACACACACACACAAAAAAAAAAAAACCATAAAAAAATAACAATAACAGGACACTGGGTTGGTTTGGGGAAATTAAAATGGAAGGATTAGCTGTTACTTCCTGATCTCTCCTTCATTATCACTCAAACATTCCTGGGTTCAAGACAAGAGTCCTTCCCCACCCAAGGTCACCAGAAAAGTCTGCCCACCCCCTCCTGCTCCCAGCTTCACTCCTTCCCACTCGCCCTGTCTGCTAAGCATCGGTACCTGCTTCCCGTGGGTGCAGTTCCAGGAGCTTTCCCATCCCTGACAAGGGAAGAAAAAAGGGGAGCTGGGCAAAGTGTCTTTTAGAGGAAGACTTGAATCACAAAATAGGGAGAAAATACCTTTCTTTCGGAGCTTGTGGATTTTCTTCCTGAAATTCCAGCCAAAGAGCAGTGCCAGAGAGGGAAAGCCACAGCCCATTGCCCACTGCGGCATCCTGGGAATATGAGGCAGGCAACAGCGAAGAATCGCAGCCTCTGCTGGGCCGGCCTCAAGCCTTTCCTCCTCCCCAGGCTGGGAAAGCCACCCTCTCTCGCCTTCAGACCAGCACATGCTTGTAAATACTGCTCAGATTCTGACTCCAGCACAGAAACTCTGGGATCTGTAGGCACCTGCCCCGGGCCCTCCCTTCTTCCTTCCCACACCACTTCCCCTCCCCACTCACCTTTATACACATGACTCTTGGCTTTTAAAGAGTGAACATAAAGCTGTCAGGGCCCACAATAAAAATAAGTGCCTCCTTTTACTTAGCAGCTAATTGTCAACTGCCATTCAAGGGATACCACGGAGGTGGGTTAAAAAAGTTCCCTCACGCAAGCCCTTACCAGCATTGCCCCATATATCAAAGCATCTGGCAGGAACACAGGATTTCACTTAGCGTTGATGAAGCCAGCCCACCCTTCTCTGGAAATGCTTTCACAGTTGCAGGTGGTTCAGTCGAGCTTCAGAGAGAATAGTCTTGGAGGTGGGTTGCTGGCTAAATGGAAATCCTTTTCCCCCTCCCGTGGAGATGATTTAGCAAATAGTGCAGCAATCCTACTAGATAGGCCCAGGAGACTTGAAATGGACTTTTGGCATCACTGGGGTAAGAGATGGGGTTGGGGTGGGGGTGGGAGTGAGGCTGAGATAGTCAGGAGCAGGGAGAATTGCCAGAAAAGGCCCTGAGCAATGTGATGCTGCCAACCAAGTGTTCATCCCTCCATTCACTCATAGGCCAGGAATAGAGGACTCATCTTGGACCTCACATTCTCCTTCATGTTGAATTCACTCCCAGGTCTGGCAATGTTACCTCTACAGTAAAATGCTGCACAGACCTATTCGCTTCTCTCCATCTCCACCATCACCACCCTCTTCCAAGCCACCTTAAAATAAGGCCAACATTTTTTTCAGGGCTATCTTCACTGTTTTCACCTTCCTTTCAATCCAGAGCCTGTTCTTTCTGTCACAGAAAGAACATGTTATTTCTCTGACAGAAACACTCTCTCTTCCTCTTTTTCTGCCTAGTTAGCCTCTATTAGCCTTCCAGATTTAAGCTGAATCATCACTAATTTAGGGCTTCCCTGAATTTCTTGACAAATACAATTTCCCCCCACACCCCATCTTACCTCTGTGCTACTTTTCAGAGTTGTAGTTACTTGGGTTTCTGTGTGTGTGTGTGTGTGTGTGTGTGTGTGTGTGTGTGTTTTAATTAATTTCTGTGTCTTATACTATACTGTGAGCTCCTTGAGAGAAAGGAATTTGCCTTTTTTTCTCTTCTCTTCCTTCCTCACTCCTCCCACCATTATCTCTTTCACTAATGTACCCCTGGTGCTAGAACAATGCTTGGCCTATGACAGATTCTCAAAAAACATTTGTTAAGTTCATGAATAAACTTGTATCTATCTGGTATTGGGATCTAGGGGAGGAGAATGAGAGAATTAATGAAAATAAGTAAAAAAAATTCCTTTTAATGTCCAATTTAGCTAGAGATAAAGAACCAGAATACATAGAACAATAAATATCAGACACAGCACTCTCTCACAAGCCACATTGCACTACAGATTGTGAAATCATGCTCTGGAGGACAAGATAACTTCAAAAATGAGAGGAAATAAAGGAACCTAGGCACTTAACAATTCCATATTTATATACTCTATGCCTAGTGTTGGCAAACACACAAAGACGCCTAACACATGGGACCTACTAGTGCTCCAGGGTCTTATTATCTGGTTGGGCTGAGCAGACCTAATAGTATACACAATTTAGTGCAGTGCTTATGCACCAGGCAGTGGCCTGAGAAATGCCTCAGATGGCTAGTCTCCAGAGGAAGAGGGCAGAACAGGTCCTGACTGAATAGCAATTTGCAATGTGAACTGTTTGATCTCTGAGGATGGGACAGAGACCAGGTTTCAATGGGACAGAGGCAGAGCCCTCTTACTAAAAGGAGGATGTGTTTTGAAGAAAATGGGCAGCTATGAGCCTGAGAACAAGTCACCAGAAGTGGAGATGTGATCTCCTCTTTTCCCTTTATCCTACTTAAGTTGCAAAAACCTGGAATTGCATTCAGAACTTCTGGGGAAAGTACTGCTATCTAAGGTGTGACCGTGTGATTGATTGTAAGAAATATATACTTGGTCTTTGACTCGTTTCTTGGCACAGAGCTCCTAAAACTCCTGGAATTTCCATTATGAGAGTTATAAAGATATCTTTAATATTTTGCAAAGCACCAGATGATGAGAGGGTTGAAACTTTCTAGCCTACCCTCTCAAATCAGAAGTCAGGGGAGGAGAGAGGGCCTGGAAGTTGAATCAATTCCCAATAGCCAGTGATTTAATCAATCATAACTATATTATGAGGCCCCCATAAAAACCCAAAAGGACAGGGTTCAGAAAGCTTCTGGGTTGGTGAACATATGGAGATGAGAGGAGAGTGGAGCTCCTGGAAAGGGCATGGAAGTGCCATTTCCCCCATACCTTCTCTCTGTATCTCTTCCATCTGGCTATTTCTGAATTATATCTTTTTATAATAACTGGCATATAGTGAGTAAACTGGTTTCTTGAGTTCTGTGAGCCACTCTAGCAAATTAATCAAAACCAAGGAGGTCATTGTTAGAAATTCCTATCTACAGTCAGCCATCTTGAATCACATGTGACAGTTGGACTTGCCATGGCATCTGAAGTGTGTACGTGATTGGGGTCAGTCTTGTAAGACTGGGCCCTTAGGCTGTGGAATCTGATGCTATTTGGGTAATGTCAGTACTGAGTTAAATTGCAGGACTCCCAGCTGATGTTTATGATGTGTAGGAAACATCCACTCTTACATTGGAATTGGTTCCTGAATCAGATAAGGTGAGAGGAATGCTCAGGGCCACCTACCAGGCAGGAGGAGCCAGAGGGAAGAAGTTGGGTATGCTGTGGAAACCACGTAGGCCATCTTTCCCGTCAAGGGAGAAAGGAGGCCAGGAAGGGGACTGGGGCAAGAAGAGGCCTTAGCTTTGCAGAACTGTCACTACAGTGACTAGGAAAACTCAGAGTTGGGATTCATTACCTGACCGGGGGGGGGGGGGTGGGGGGGTGTAGATGACTATTGGGATCTGAAAACACCCTGAAATTGAACTCAAACTTACTTTGTCTGAACATATCTTCAAAGAGAGTATCCAAAGCTTTTATTGAATTCTTTAAGGGGTCTATGAACCCTAAAAAACTTCACTAAAGCTCATCATTAATGTGCTTGAAGGAAGATCATTCTAGAGGGAGCAACCCATTTACTGGATAATTTTGCAGTTATAAGCTGGAAAGCCTAAGGGAGTGGAACACAGTGCTGCTTGGATAGAGGGGACCATTTCTGGGCCTATTCCCTTAATAAACATGTATTGAGCACCTACTCTGTCAGGCACTGTTTAGATTCTGGGATACAGCATTCCCTAAAATAGAGGGGGAAATTCCTGCATAAGTAGATTGAAGCTTTCATTCTAGTGAGGGGAGACCAACTCAAAACAAATGAGTATTTAGAAGAAGGTAGGAAAGGAGGAAAATGAAGCAGGAAAGGGGGATAGGGAGGGCTGGGAGAAGGGTGGGGTTCAATGTTAAATGAGATTATCAAGGGCAGGCTCACTGAGGTGATGTTTGAGCAAAGACAGTAACAAAGCAAGAGACCAAACCATACAGCTACCTGGGGGAGGGGAATTATAGACAGCAAATGCAAGGAGCCTGATTCAGAAACATTTCCATGGTGTTTGGAGAAGATCAATGAGGCTGGTGAGTTTGGAGTGAAATAAGCACAGGAGGAGGTACTGGAAGACAAGGTAAAAGATAATGGATGGGGCAGACTGTGCACTAGGATTCATTATAAGCCTTCGACTTTTCCTCGAGGTAGAAGTGAAGCTATGGGACAGTGTTGAATGGAGGAGGACCTCCACTGACAATCAGGTTTAACAGTACATTCTGACTGTTCTGACAGACTATAATTCAGACTAAAGTAGGATGGTACAGTGAAGGTCATGAGCAGTGAGCAAGGTTCTGGGTGGGAAAATCCATAGAAAATTTCACAAATAAGGCAAAGCAACATTCTCAGACTTCTCAGTGGTTGAGGGTGCGTGTCCTGCCCAGCTAACAGAACCAGAGAATCTTTACAAGTGGAAGTGAGCTACCTACAGAGGCAGGAGCCCTGGCCCTGCTGCTCCATGGCTGGATCTCTTGGGCAAATTATTTACTTCTTCAGGACTGAAGTTTCCTGTCTTACAAACAGGAAGAACAGATGTCTGACTTGCCCCAGGACGTCAGACTGGACTCTGCTATCTTCAAATGCCTTCTCATCCTAAGATCTATTATTTGGGTTCAGTGAGAGCCTTGAAGAACATCTGAAATGTCACAGCAAAGCCAAACCCTGTTCCTTGAATAAATAAATAGTGCTGTACTCTGTTTTCTCCTCCCTTGGACTTTCGCCAGCCTATAAGACTTATATTTGACTTTCTTAGGATGTTGGCCTTAAGGAAGGGAGAGGCAGAGATCCTCATGTGGGCCATGACACAGTAAAGCAGTGTGCAGTGGCAGGGCTGAGCCAAGAACAAGGGATACAGATGTTGGCTACAGCACATAGGTTAGGGATAGATAGGGCTAGGGTTGGGTTAGGGATAGGACTAGGGTTGGGTTAGGGATAGGGTTAGGGTTAAGGTTTAGGGTCAAGGTTAGGTATATGATTAGGCAACATCCATGACCTTTGTCAATGCAGACAGCCTAAAGTACTGGGCTGGGGAAAACAGAAAATGTCAACCATTTCACAATCCAGGGCAATAAGGAAGGATGAAGCTATATTTGTTCAGGCTGGATAGTATATTAATAGAGCTTTAGTATATAAAAGCTTCATCTCAGCCTGATGAGCACCATGAAATTATTGGGTTTAGGAACTGGGAAATGAAATCATATTTTTCTTTTTTGTAATACCTTGCCACTGTTCAGGAAGACTGAGGCAGGCACTCTTGAGTTTGGCTGTCCCATCCAAATTACTTCTTTTCTTGTAGCCCCCACATGGCAGATCACAGGCCCCAGAACTGCCTTCCTGCCCCAGACCGTAGGTTCACAGGTGTACTCCAGACATCAACTGAGATCACTTAGGACAGGAAGCTAGAGGCTTGACAATGAGTATGATCTCAGAGTTGTCCTCTGGCCTTTGAACACTGTTCAAGGAAAGATCATATCTAGAGCTACTCCCCACCCCCCGGTCCCACTATCCCAGAGACATTACAGACACATGCCCAGGGAAGCCTGCCGGGGTCCTTACCTCCAGAGGGTGTTCCAGCGACTCTCTTAAGGAATTTAACCCACTCCTCCATCTCCGCCTGGGAGCTGGCCATGAGCACATAGGAGTCCTGTCCTGTGCGACACTGGTCCCATGAGGCTAGAGGAAGAAGCAACACTAATGAAGGTCTTAGAGTGAAAAGGGACTGGAGCAAGAAGAAGCAAAGAAGCTGAACCTGAATTGCTTCCATGGTTCAATTAAACAATCCTTCAAACAACACCAAAGCATTATCTACTTATCCTCAGTGGCACTGAATATCTGTGCACCCTTATTGTTTTGCTGGTGTTCTAGTTCTCTAGACAAGCACTGACCACAATGGCTTGCAGTCAGGATGACTTGGGCTGACAGCTACTCCTGTGGAGGACAGAAACCATTTCTACCAAAAAGGAGGAGGAAATTCATTGGGCAGGTTCAGTATTAGAGGAGAGGGGATCACCCCATACAAGTTTGAAGACTTCGTTCAGTTAATCATGCCAATCATGGGTAGTTTTCTAAGCTACTCTTGAACTCAGTTGTGGGGGTGGAGAAGGGAACAGCAACTCAGGATGGAGAGACAATAAATATATGTGTGTCTTTCTCATGAAATCGGTGCTTCCTGCTGAGGATTACTGTTCTCTCATCTGCACAAGACATTGCAAATGGTAGGTTCTCAATTCATATTTAATTGACAAATGAATTTTGTTAAGACTTTATTTACTAATACCATTTTTTACTTTAAACATAAGATTATAAAAGGATATATGTAGTATTTCCTGAATATGATGTTCTCAAATGGACAAAAGGGTAGACAAAATGACAGCAGTTGGAGAGAGTATGGGAGAAGACCAAGAGAGAAAATGATAGTAGAAAACAATAGGGAGAGAGGAGGAGGAGAAAGGAAGAAGGAGAACATCAAACATGGGTCTTGGGAAGGACAAGAAAATAGTTGCAGTCCTTTTCAATTACCAGATACTCTTTAAATTTCAAAGTGCCTTTGCAGACATCAGCCCAATCTTCTCTCAATGTCAGGCATTTCCATCAAAGAAAATCTATTTTAGCACCACATTTGTGCTCAAACCTATATTTTCCTGAGGAAAGCAAAAGACTTTCAAATTCCCACTGGTTCTGGTCTCTTGAACCCATCTTAATGTCACCAAGCCACACCTTTCATGTTTTGTGATGACCTAATCCTGAATCTATGTTATCATTGGGTCATTCACTGTTCTAACCTGAAGTGTCAGTCCATGAGAGCCCAGGCTGTTCAGGAACATCCTGAGATCTGGGTGTTTCCAAAAGTAGACTGGGAAGTAAAAGTTCTCAAGGCAGAACTGAAACATTACATAGAAATCACAATATCCCTTTTCTCTAGTATCATTTCCTCTCCACAGATAATGTAACTAAAGCCCAGATATTCAAAGGCGCTAGTAAGTTACTGCCAAACTCATGGCAGGGCTACTGAAGAGTAGAGTTTCCACTAGGCCATATTGCTCCCAATTTTGTTCATATTTTATCTGGTGTCCTTCCCCACCATGCCCACACCCCAATCCATTCTGTTGTTTAGAACTGCCTTTCAGTTAACCCTGATTCCTGAGAGATCTTTCAGTTTGACCATGGTAACCCCATGAAGAAACATCCAGCTCTAGAGATGTTGCAGAGTGGCCAAGGCTTCCATGGACTCACCCTTCTGGTCAGAAGCTCTGATGACCCAATGTCAACATAGATTCAAATCCGGCCATCCGATAGGGTGGATAAGACGAGCCACAGTGATATTAATACAGGTTCAAGAAACCAGGTCCGAAAGGAATTTGAATATCTTTTGTTGCCCCATAAAAATATGCACATTGCTAGGATGGGCTCTCTTTTGGAGAAATTGCCTAACATTAATACAAAGCCCAGCTCTGCCCTCAGGGACCTGCTTTCATTGATTTAAACAGTTTGTTCAATGTGTCATATATTGGGCTATTTCCTTATCAGAAAGAAGCCTCCCTTCTCTCCTTCCCTGTCTGAGCAACTCCTACCCATTTTTAAAAACCTAGCTCAAATGTCATACATATTTCTTAATGTCATACCTCTTCCCACTTCAAAATAAGTGGGGAGCCCCTATTCTAAATCCCTTATCATCCTATCTTTACCTCTCTCACAGCAATAGCTAAATTATCCTGAAGATTAGTTTCCTTATCATTAATATCTATTTAATACTAGAGGCCCAATGCACGAAAATCATCCAAGAGTAGGATTCCTTCTCCCCTCCCTACTCTCCCTCCTCCTCCCAGACTGCCAGTAACAGCTTTCCTCTGGCACCCCAGACCCAGGCTTCCTTCACAGCCCCAGCTTTGTCTGAAAGGACGGAAGGACCTCTGGTCTAATTAGCAGATTACTCTTTTATTATTATAGATGTTCAAAACTAACACCTGCTCTTCCCCCCAAAATTTGCTAGCTGCACAAATCTCAGCAAATACATCCTTCCAATTGTTTAGGCAAAAACCTTGCAGTCAACCTTGGCTTGTCTTTCCTACATCCAATCTATCAGCAAATGAAGTCCTGTCTACCTTCAAAATGTATCTAAAAATGATTATTTCTAACCCCTTCACTGTTCTCATTTCTCACTTGCATGACTGCAATAGCCTCTTCACTGGTCTCTCTGCTCTGTCCTTGTCTATTTTTATTCTCAATTCAAAGGAGTGGAAAAACTAAGTCAGATCATGTCATTTATTCGTTCAAAACTTCCCAATGGCTTCCTATCCTTATGGCATGAAAACTAAACTTTTTACAATTGCTTGTAAGTGCCTTTAAAAGCTGTGTTCACCCCTGACCGGATCTCCTACTCTTGTTTCCTGTCATCATTCCACTGTAACCACATTGGTCTCTTTGATGTTTCCTGAACATGTGAATAGGCTCAGAGACTTTGCATTGACTAGTCCCCCTTCTGGAATGCTCTTTCTCCAGATGGGCACTTGGCTCACTCCTTAAGGTCCTTCGTATCACTCCTCAAAGGTCACCTTCTCAATGATGCCTCTTCTTCCTGCTCTATTTAAAATGACAAATCAACCACTGCCATCCCCATCTCAACCAGCACTTTGTCTTTCTTTGTTTATTTTTTTCATAGTACTATGCCAGCATAAAAACTATACAATTTTCTCATTTATTTGTTTCTTTTGTCAGTTTCCTCCCATATAGGCTATATGCAGGCAATTTTGTACTTTGTTGGATTACCAGTTCCCATAATAGTGCCAGGCTCATGGCAGATGGTCAATAGATTTGTTGGATAAGTAAATTACATTTAATAAGACAGTATGAGAATCAAAGGCAACATATGCACTGGAAAAAATAACCCTCTTTATCCCTGGGGAATCCCTTTGGGTGGGAGACCAGATATTTTTCTGCGTGAGGTTAAGAAGGAAGAAGGAAGCTTGCCCTAAACTTTTGCCTATCCCAAATAAAGAAAAACATAACTACAAGAAATCCTGGCCCTGATTAGCTAGGTCATTCCTATGCCAGCAAAGGGACTGAAAATTCTCTGCATTAATGTAAAGTGCTGTATCTGGGAGGAGACTTGGAAATGATGGCACCTTAAAGAAAATCGTTCCCTACCTTACCATGCTTTAGAATTGTTTTTCTTTATAAGACCGTGTGTGTGTGTGTGTGTGTGTGTGTGTGTGTGTGTGTGTGTGTGTGTGTTTGATCTAAGAATTTCCCCAACAGCCTGCATGTGTCCATGAAAATAAGAGAATAAATCTTCATTTTACCCTCGCACAGCAATCTGAGGGTACTGGACTTTGATGCAAAGGCCATGGTGAGTTTGCAGTTGGAGTTCTCAGTAGAGCTACCCTAGATTGAAAATTCAGACTTTGGGACATGGATTGTGACCATGGATTGTGGCAACCCATGAATGGTGCTGGGGAGGAAATCCTGGGAAAGAGGTGGGTTTTCCCAGAGAGGAGAGGCTAAAAAATAAGCTCGTCCTCTGAGGAAGAAGAGGTATGGAAAGACCTTCAGATAAAAAAGCAAGAGAGGACCCATGAGGAGGCTCCCTGGGAAGAGCAGAATTTAAAAAGAAATATTTTTCTTTGTTTTATATGAATAGCCATAGCCAATTTTAGGATTCACTTCTACATTATAATTTCCTCTAGTTCTTCCCCAAATATCAAACACTTACATGGCATTAACTGTATGCCAGACACTGTACCAAGTGTTTCATATATATTTCTTTTTTTAATTTTATTTCTTAATATATTTTATTTATTTTTTACAGAGAGGAAGGGAGAGGGATAGAAAGTTAAAAACATCAATGAGAAATATCGATCATGCCTCCTGCACACCCCTGACTGGGGATGTGCCCACCACCAAAGTACATGCCCTTGACCGGAATCCAACCTGGGACCTTTCAGTCCATAGGCCGACGCTCTATCCACTGAGCCAAACCAGTTTTGGCCAAATATATCTCTTTATTTAATCCTCACTATTATTATCATTGGCCTCATTGTACAGATTAAGAAACACAGACAGGGAGAAATGAAAGAACTTGATCACAGTTACAAAAATAGTAAATGGCAGGAAGAGGTTTTGGACCGGGCAGGATGGCTCCAGACTGGGCACATCTAACCTCTCTGCTACACTGCCTTTTTCATCAGGTTTCTTACACATGTAGCTGCCTTATGTGAGTGGTGAGGGGGGAGCTAAGGGAAGGATGCTAAGGGATGGGTGGCCTGCCCTATTATGTCAGCGTGGTGCAGCTGCCTGGCTGCATGACCTAAGCAGCAGACTTGGCGTTCCTGCTGGAGCCGAGCTGGCAAAGGAGCAAGAGACAGGGAGAAGCAGCCTAAGTGCGATGGATTCACACAAACACAAACTCCCCTTAAGACAAAGCAAGACAAGCTCCTCTTGTCCCAAATGCATTCCTGGAAGGTGAAGTAACTCCTGATTGGGAAAAGCACCTTCTCGTGTGCTGCTATGCTAACATGTTCAATAGGTGAATGGCAGCACCTGACACAGGCTAAGTGCTCAGCAAGTCGGAGCTGTCATTTCTTGTTAGGTCACACTGAACCACAGGAGAGACGGTTGACTGTCAACTACTTTCCACCTACCAAAATGGCAATTTCACATTGTTCAATTTAGCGTTTAATTTTAATGCCCCACTCCCCTCCTAGACTGACCTTCCTTTAGTGAGCAGGGATGATATGCTTTCCAGATCAGTGTCAGTGCCTAGTGTCCATGCTCAGGAAATGCATACAGAGTTTAACCGAATGTGTACCCACTTAGTTCACTTGCTAGTTAATGAGCTGGTATGATTCACTGACTATATACAGAACTACCATGTATTCTTCTTTTGTTTGTTTGTTAATTCTCACCGGAGGATATTTTTCCATTGATTTTTTTTAAGAGAATGGAAGGGAGGGGGACAAGAGAGAGAATCATCAATGTCAAAAAGATACATCAACTGATTGCCTCCCACATACACCCCAACTATGGCCAGGGACTGAGCCTGCAACCAAGTACATGCCCTTGATAGGAATCGAACCCATAACCCTTCATTCCACAGGCCGATACTCTAACTATTGAGTGAACTGGCTATGGCCTACTATGCATTCTTATTAGGTTGGTTGTTTAGCTGTTGACAGACTCACTGAATATATCTTTGATTTATAGGATCCAGAAGAAAATAAGAATGTAATATACCTCCGGCCCACCTTTTGTCACTTACCTGGAATGACTTCAAAGACAAACTTCCCCGCTTCTTCTGGGTTTGTGGCAATCTCCTTGATTGTACTTCCAGGGAGGTACATACAACCCTGAAAGATCAAGTCAGGCCTTTACGATGGGCATCGATTTTATCACTATTAGCTAACATTAAGTTAGAAGTCAGGTAGGATGGTGATGGGATGAAGAAGAACATGGAAAGCTAGGCCCTTTGCTATTCAGGCCTCAAACAAATAAAGTGGTAGCTATCGGAGAGCAAGCTAGGTGTCTGGAGAGAAAAGGATAAGGTCCTGACAGGAGAATGAGCTGAGGGGGCAACTTCACCAATGCTTGCTTCTTCCCACTTTTCCAAGGACCTGACTTTCTGGCCAAACCAGATTACCAGGTCTTTGTGAAGGCCGGGTCGACCATGCTAGGTAGGACCATGCTGGGCTGCAAGAGGGGGCATGAAGGCTAGAACCACAGGTAGTCTTTCAAAGGAATGGTGTTTCCCCCCTTGCTAAGCACCTTGAATATATTATTCATTTAGTCCTTCCTGCAATCCCCCAGGCAAGATATCATTATGCCCATTTAACAAGGCAGAAAACTGGGGATCAGAAAGGTTCCGTAATTTGCCCAGTGTCACAGAGCTAGTAAGTGGCAGAATAATAATTTATCTCAGAAGTGAATTCAAAACCCGTTCTACATGAAGATGTTATTAGACAAACAAGGCACTCCCACCACATGTAAGCTCAAGGCTTTACTATTCACAGTGCACTGTCACAAGCCTAGCTCATCAGATCTCCGAAAAGCTCCTTATCAAGAGCACAGCAAGATTAGCCACTTCTGCTTTGCAGATGAGGAAATTGATGCTTTGAAAGTCTAAGTGACGGCACGAGGACACAGTGATCATGTACTACATTAGTTACTCATAATTTATATCTCACTGGCTGCTGGAGGTAGCATGTCTGATTCTGAGCTGAGTAGACATATGTGTCTTTATTCTACAACAAAGTGTGAGTGGAGAGGACAGACAACAAAGAAGCTATTAAGGCAAGCGTCTTAAGGAATTCTCAGATCAGATCAGGTCTGCGAAAGAACAAATGTTTGAGTGACTAGAAATAAAAATGTCTAAGACTGAAAAAGTAGAAGAAAAAGAAGAAGAAATGGAGGAAGAGTAGGAGAAAAAGGAAAAGAAAAGGAAAATTAAGGAAGAGAAAAAAAAGAAAATTAAGGAAAAGAAGGAGAGGAGATGAAGAGGGCAGAAGAAAACGGGGAAGGGGGAATGTCTAAAAAAGGAAAGTCTACATTTTTTTTACATTTCTCTAAGTTCGTTACTTAAAAATAACCTCCATCTACATGGTCCTCACCATCTTAAAATATCAATAGCCTCATTTTAAAAAAATGACCCTAAGGTTGTGTTGTTGAAGGACTGCGGTATCTGTATGACCTATGGTGCCATTTTCAGATAGAAGAGAGCATTGCCTGGCTTTGTACTACATTCACCCAGTGTGAGCTTTCAAAATTTATCTTATCTCCTTGGGCTCCTTCCCAAAATCACAAGGAGTAGGATCTGAAATCATTAAAAAACAAAAACAAAAAAAAAAACCCAAACAGAATTATAGAAATAAAAGAATATCAATAGAGCCCAGCTGGCATGGCTCAATGGTTGAGTACTGCCCTATGAACCAGAGGCCATGGTTCGATTCCCATTTGGGGCACATGCAGCCAATTGATGATTCTTTTTTTTTTCTAATATATTTTTTATTGATTTTTTTACAGAGAGGAAGGGAAGGGATAGAGAGTAGAAACATCGATGAGAGAGAAACATCCATCAGCTGCCTCCTGCATATCCCCTATTGGGAATGTGCCCTCAACCAAGGTACATGCTCTTGACCAGAATCAAACCTGGGACCCTTCAGTTGCAGGCCGATGCTCTATCCACTAAGCCAAACCAGTTAGGGCCAATTGATGATTCTTTATCATTGATGTTTCTATCTCTCCCTATCCCTTCCTCTCTGAAATCAATAAAAATATTTTCAAGAAAACAATATCAGTAGAAGTCCTTTGAATAATGATATGACAATGCTTATAACAATTATGATGGACTCTGACAGATAAATAGTTCAAGGTTTTGCTTTTGCTAATCCAGTGGCACCTGGTTTCTCTCAGGCTCCTGTGGTAAGGAGCCTTAGGTAACAGGCTTTCCTAAGAGTTGGTTACATTGATGCTTGATCATTCCTTCATGAAACAGGAAGACAAAGAAATAAACATACTGTAAGGGACTTCTCTGTGCTGGGAATGACAGTGGGCAATTGCACAATTTTCAAGCATTCAGTTGGCCCCATGAACACCCAGGCCCCTGAAGGGTTTGCTTTTTAAAAGGCATATTCCTCTCCAGAAAGGTTGTATGGATTGTCATTTCCACCAGCTGTGTGTGAGAATTCCTGTTCCTTAGAACACTGAAATGTCTAAAAAAATCTTTGGCAATTTGATTAAAAAACAAATCCTTGCCAATTTGATAAGGGACCAGTAGTATCTCATTGGTTTACATTGCATTTTTTAATTATTAATGAGACTGAACTTTTTATGTACATTCTGTCCATTTCATTTTTGGAGAAATTATCCACTTATGTCATTTGCTCATTTTTCTATTGAGTTGTTTCTTAGAGCCTTGAAAGAATACTTTAAATATTAAAAGTGTTTGTTTGTTATATCTACATAAACAATATTTCATGCTTATTATTTGACTTTTCACTTTATTATGTTGGTTTTTATGTAAGATATAGATATTTTAATTTATGCAATTAAATTTGCTTTCCCTGATGCTGTCTCTGTTGCTATGCTTATAAAACATCTGCCTCCCAAAGATTATGAGGATAACTACATTTTCTTCTAGGATTTTTATTAGCTCCTTTTTTTTTTTTTTTTTACATTTAAGTCTACTCCATCCAGAAGCATGAATGGTATAAAACATGGTGTGGAATCATGCCATTACTTTTTCCAAAAATCTTAGCTCATGTCTGTAACTTTCATTTCATTTTAGGTATTTGCAATGTCTGTGAATCCCCCAACAATGTTAAATGGATTTTGAATGGATTTTTCTTTATCTTAATAAAGTAATTATGAATATATGAAAAGTCTACAAGGATGTCCTTTTAATTCTTATTTGTAATAATAATATAGAAACATCAGCCCAACTTCTCAACTAATTTCCAGTAGGAAATTAGTTAAAGGAATTATAAAATGTCCATACAATAGATTATTTTACCACCATTAAAAATTACATTGTAGAGAACTAAGATGGCGGCAAAGGTAGAACACCTATCTTGCCGTCATAATCAGCAATTTTAATACTACAACTTAACGAAAGAACAAACACCTTCCAGAATCACCAGAAAGCTCGCCGAGTGAAAATTCCACAAATAAAAGTGAAAATAAGACACTGTGACTCGGAGGAGCGGCGGCGAACAGCGTTGAAAGATTCGCACAGAGAGAGGTTTGGAGTGCGCACCGCGGAGAGGGCGGGCGGCTGAAAACCGGCCAGTTTTCTCGTACCGGGAGACAAAGGCATCCCACTGGACTGATTCTCCAGCTCTGGGCGAAGTCCAGAGAACCCACTATCACACGAGGTGAAAACTGGACAGTGGGAGGGCACGCTGAAGCTCGGGTGCTGCCGGGTCTCCCGGCTTGTGGAGAAGGCAGCTCGCACGAACAGCTCGGCTGCGTGACGGCGCAGAGAGCGCACCGCGACTTGCCTCTCATTCGGAAAACTGTCAGACTGCTTTGTTTTACGACCCTGGGTGAGCCATTGCGAATGCAAACTCATTTTGGGAAAGTCTGAATTCCCCGGCAACCAGCAGCCGGTGGAGCTCTGCAGCGGCTCTCTCTCAGAGGTGCTGGCGGCCATTGCCCCCAGCACAGAGTTCCTGGGGCCGCATAGGGCGGAGCTGACGCTGTCTGCTTGGCCCGGAGACTCCGCCCACCCAACCTGAGCACAGCTGAACTTCACAGACAATAGGACTGGAGGTCAACCCTCCAAGTGCTAACAACGATTAACTGAGCTTAACTTCAGCAAGACTGTGCAGCCCATATCCACCTCAGGTAACCGGGGAGGCTGAACCACTATCCCTAGTAGGAAGTCTACCACACAAAGCTAATTGACCAACTCAGGGAAGCAGCCACCATGCAGAGACATGGAAAGAAATCAGATATGAAAGAAATGGAGGAAAAAAAACGACTGGACATGGAATTCAGAACCATGGTTATAGGGTTTTTTAAGAGGCTTCAACAAAAGATCGAGGCCTATAAGGAAATAAGCAAGACCACAAAGGAAATGAATGAGTCCTACAAGAAAATGAACAACACCCTCAATGATATAAATGAGAGCTGCAAAGAAATAATCAAGACCAACGTGGAAATGAAAGAAACCCTCAAGGATATAAAGCAGACTCTCAAGGATATGAAAAAGGAACAACCAGAAATTAAGCATACACTGACTGAAACAAAAAATATTATACAAAGACCTAAAAGTGCCCTGGAGCACCCCAAGAACCAAGTTAAAGATTTGAAATACAAAGAGGTAAAATCCACTCAGCTGAAAAAGCAAAAAACCAAAAGAATCCAAAAAATTGAAGATAGTGTAAGGGGCCTCTGGGACAACCTCAAGCATACCAACATCCGAATTATAGGGGTGCCAGAAAAAGCGAGAGGCCAAGACAATGAAAACCTATTTGAAGAAATAGTGACTGAAAACTTCCCACACCTGGTGAGAGAAATTGACTTAGGAGTCCAAGAAGTGCACCGAACCCCAATATATAGGAACCCTAAGAGGACCACACCGAGGTACATCATAATTAAAATGCCAAGAGCAAAAGACAAAGAGAGAATATTAAAAGCAGCAAGAGAAAAACAGTTGGTTACCTATAACGGAGCACCCATACGACTGTCAGCGGATTTCTCAACAGAAACGATGCAGGCCAGACGGGAATGGCAAGAAATATTCAAAGTGATGAACAGCAAGAATCTACAACCAAGATTACTCTATCCAGCAAAGATATCATTCAGAATTGAAGGTCAGATGAAGTGCTTCACAGATAAGAAAAAGCTAAAGGAGTTCATCACCACCAAACCAACATTATATGAAATGCTGAAAGATATTCTTTAAGAAGAGGAAGAGGAAAAAGGTAAAGATGAAAATTATGAACAACAAATACACATCTATCAGCAAATGAACATAAAAATCAAGTGAATTGATAGGCTGTTGAACAGGATAGATGGTGAATATAACAGAGACATGGACATAGAGAGGGAATGGACTGACAATTCTTGGGGAGAAAAGGGTTGTGGAAGTGCAGCAAGAGACTGGACAAAAATCTAGCAACAATGGGAGAGGACAGTGGGGAGGGGGAGGTGAGGGTGGAGGGTGGGATAGGTACAGGGTGGAGGGGAGCTATAGGAGGATAAAAAGGGGAAACAATGTAATTAATAAACTGAACAATAAAGATTTAAAAAAATTACATTGTAGAAGAATATTTATATAATGGACAATATTCCCAACATATTGTTAAATTTTTAACTAAAAAATATTATTATGTTAAATTTACGTTTAGAATAGATAAGTTTATATATATAAACTTATATATATACTATCTATTAAAGAGTAATATGCAAATTGACTATACCTCTGCTATACCCACAAGCCATGCCTACCAGCCAATCAGGAGCAAATATGCAAATAAACCCCCAACCAAGATGGCTGCAGCCACTGAGAGCAGGAGGGAGGCTTGGGTTTCCCAGGCAATGGAGGAAGCCAAGCTTTCCACCTGCCCTTGCTGGCCTAGGCCTCCACTCAATGCTACAAATTTTCAATTATAGTATCTCAACAGAAATGGCAGAAGCCATGGAGCTGGAGAGAGCAGAGGCTAGGATTGCCCCCGGTGATGGAGGAAGCCAAGCTTCTGCAGCTCTGGCAGGCCTAGGCCTCCACTCCAGGCTACAATGTTTCAATTATAGAAGGTAAATAAAAACCAACAGAAATGGCTGCCACCACAGAGCGAGCAGAAGGCTTGGCTCTGCTCCAGGCTCCAAAGTTTTAATTACAGAAGATAAATAAACTCCAGATACCAGGTCCTCTGCTTGGGTCACTGGGGGATGTGGCTGGCCTACAAACCACCACAGACACCTCACCCAGGCTGCCTCACTCACCAAGGAAAACCCCACCCTCATCCGGGATACCCTTCAGGGCAAACCAGCTGGCCCCCACCCATGCACCAGGCCTCTATCCTATCTAATAAAAGAGTAATATGCAGATTGCCCGTCACTCCAACAGACAAGATGGCTACACCTATGTGGTCAAAGATCCTGCCTCCATGTGGACACAAGATGGCCACCACAAAATGGCCAGCAAGGGAGGGCAGTTAGGGGTGACCAAGCCTGCAGGGGAGGGCAGTTAGGGGCAAACAGGTTGACAGGGGAGCAGTTAGGCATCAATCAGGCTGGCAGGAGAGTGGTTAGGGGGTGATCAGGCTGGCAGGCAGAAGCAGTTAGGGGTAATCAGGAAGGCAGGCAGGTGAGCAGTTGGGAGCAAGCAGTCCTGGATTGTGAGAGGGATGTCCAACTGCCTGTTTGGGCTTGATCCCAGTGTCAAACATCCCTTGAGGATAGTTGGACATCCCTCGAGGCATCTCAGATTGGAGAGGGTGCAGACTGGACTGAGGGACATCCCCCCCTACACTCCTTCCCTGTGCACGAATTTCATGCACCAGTCCTCTAGTATATACATACAAGATTTGGGTAGTTATTTTTGCTAATGGGATCATTTTCATTTCCTACCTTGTGCTTTCCTACATCTTACAAATTTCCCATTATGTACACATATAGCTTTTGTAATCAAAATATACATGTTCAAATAAATCAAAATATTCTAAGAAATTCACTGTATTCTTAGAAACTTTTTAAAAAATAAACTTTTTTATATCTGAAATGGGTATTTAATTTTACCCAATGCTTTTTTCAGCCATAAATTTAGGGGTTTTGTCGTTTTTTCTCATTTGATTTATTGCTCTCTACCTATTGACCAAATATATTAAGAGATTTCCTATAAAATAAACCCTACTTGTCATTCTAGAATCAGCTTTATCTAATTTTCCCAGACTAATGTAATCCTGAGAAGACTTTCCAGACATAAGGGAAAGAAGCTAGGACCTTCACTAATTTATTTCACCCTTTGACATCATCTATGCTTTTTCAAAACAGAAAAATATATTGGCCTATGACAAATATAGGCCAGTTATGATTGTCTAATTTTACCCCCAAAAAAGGTGTGTCCAGAAAAATTAAATAAGTACATGGTCCGAGGGTAGTAGAGCCAGGAAAAGAACACAAGCTTGAAGAAAGCATACCTGCCACCTTCCACACCTCCCGGAAGTAGGCCCTGCTGAGCTGTCCTTTCCGCTCATTCTGGAAAGCCCACACATTGTTGTCATGTCTCTGGCTCTCTGCTGATGGGAAGACTTCCGCATCAGCTATCAACGCACCAGTTACCACCCTCTGAGCCTGTAATTACTTGTATCTAATAGAACTGGGTTGTTCATAAAGTAAAAAAAAATCTGGTCATCACGTACAGGACACTGATCAAGAACCGGGTGTGGGGACAGCATGAGGTGAGGGGGAGTCTCTGGCCCTTTCATGGCCTCTGTGCTGACAGACATCACAGCCTCCTGTGGAGAGTTTTGTTAGCCAGGGGCTACTGACACATCATGGATCCTTAAGTCTGTCCTTAAAGAGAACTTTTATTACCAAAATGACTGTCTCATTTCTTCACATACCCTGCCAACAACCCCCAATATCTTCAACCTTCTTGGGGGCATTTTTTCTGGTTCTGGAAGGTTCTAGAACACTGGTTCCCAACCTTTTTTGGCCATGCCCCACCTATGCATCTCTAAAATCCTGATGCCCCCCTATGACATATAATTCTTATTATTCAAAAAGTGAACTTAGAGAAAGCCTAAGAGGCCATTAACTTGGTCTGAACAAGCTTCCAAAGAGCATGGCATTCATAAAAGAGAAAAATTAAAGAATGAAAGGACAGTTAACGTACTGAGGAATAAATCACTAAGAAATTGTTTAAAATGTAATAATAATATGAAGTGATATAAAAATAGCAAATAATGTTTCAAAACAAAAAACTGAAATGCATAAATATGTCACAATATATATTTCATACTGTATATGAAGCCCCTAGAACCATAAGAAATGCAAAAAATTCACTGTTAATAACTGATTTTCAAACTGTTCCCCTTAAAAATCAAATTGCCCCCCTGTGGGGTGTGTGCCCCATTGGGAACAACTGTTCTAAGGTCTGTCTTAACTTCCAGAGATATGAGCTCTAGATAGGGTGGCCAGTTGCCCTCTTTGCCCTGAGATACAGAGTTTTTTCCTGGGGTCCCAGGGTAATTGCTAAAGCATCCCTTTCACTCTCATGCAGCATGATGGTCGCGAGGAATCAGTGACGCAGGGAGAAAAGATACAGGCCCAAGCTTTAGGATCAAAGCCCTCTAGCTCCATTGGGAAATCCTGTTTGCTGTGCTTTCAAAGTATATCAGGCATCTGACCCATTTCCCTCCCGCTCACAACTCCCACTGAGATGCTAAACATCATAACCTCTCACATTGTGCCTCCTTCCTCTGTCCCTGAATCTATTTATGGACATTGTATCGACAACCACCTTTTTATAACGTAAGTCAAAGAATGTCCCCCTTTTCCCCATTACTCTCAGTGTAAACACTCAAGTCCTCGTTATGGCATACGATGGCCTTTGCAGTGCATGTCTAATCCTTCCCCCTCCCCAACCTCTCTAACCTCATCCCCTCTGCTTCTTTTGTTGAAACAGATCCTTAGCTCTACTGATCCCACACTGCCCTCCTTGCTATTCCTCACACGTGCTCCGCCTCAGGGCCTTTGCACTGGCTAGCCCCTCTGCCGAAAGTGCTCTTCCGCCAGAGATGAGCCAGACTACTTGTCTCTCCTCCTTAGTCCTTGCTCAAATGTCACTCTCTTCATAGATCATTCTGGCCATCCTTTTTTACAATCATAACACCTCCTTCAAACGCTCACCTGTTTATTCCAAGTACCCAGAACAGTGTCTGGCATGTAACAGATGCTCAACAAATATTGAACAAACAAATAAACGAAAGCCCCCAAATCCATTTTCTTGACCCCCAAATCCACTCCCTCTGAGCCCCCCTACTCAACATTACCATCAAGACCACATTGCCAGCCTGGACTTAGTGCTGCCCTTAGGAAGTTCCATGGCATTCACCTGGAGGTTTCCTGGAGGAGGGTTACCCTGTCATCTTTGCAACTCAGGTTACTTTTCTAGAAAATGTGAAAGGAGAGAGTAACCTCCTTTCAAATAAATGTGTGTCCAGTCCCAGTAGAAGGCCCCTGGGAGGTGATAGCTATTCGGGCGGGCTCCATACCCACCTCCTGCAGGCCTGGGGAGAGAGCCCTGGGAATGGGACAGACAGCCTGGCTGATACCTGTGGCTTCGTGTCCTCTTCGTCCTTGTAGTAGTAGAGCTGCTGCGCCCTCAGCACGAAGTACCTCTGCTGCCAGTTTTTCACGATGGACCGCTGCTTCTTCAGCCAGCCCATCTTGATGGGCCTTTCCAGCGGGTTGGGGGTGGACGACGGGTGGAAGGCTGCCATCTGCTCGCCGGTCATCACGCTCCTGGACCGAGCTGTGGAGAGGAACAGACAGGCAGACTGGCTGAGGGACGTGAAGCAGTGTGCAGAGAGTGGGTGGAGAGGCGAGAGAGGAACCCCCGAGGGGGTGGAGAGGCGGCCGGGGCCCCGGCCAGGTCCTGCTCAGGAGTCCAGATCTGTATCAGAGAAAATCCCCCGTGACCCAGAGAGCTGCCTGCTCCCGCCGAGGCCAAGGCCGGCCGTCAGGAGCCCGAGGAGGAGGGGAGAGCCCGCGGCCCGGTGCGCACGCAGTCCGGCCGCTGGCCTCGGCCCCCTCATTCTGCAAAGCGAAAGACTGGCTGGAGACTTCTCAAGAGGAAGTGGCCGCAGCATCTGACAAAAGGTGCTTCCTTTTTCCTGCGTGGGAGTCGGTATCTGACAAGAGAGAGGAGAAAATAACGCCTCGCTCTGATGAGGGTTCGGGGTGAGTCCCACACAGCTGCAGAGGCACGGGAAGCTGCCGGGCATTCTTCTCCGAGGGGGAGCTGGTGTGTTTCGCTATGGTTTCACTATCACATAGGGCCCTTCCTCAACCGACACCCAAAACCCAGGCCCCCCAAACCCCCGGCCCTCTCCACACAGCCTGCATGCAAGAAGTTGGCATCTCCTGAATTTTCCTGATGAGTGTCATAGAGTGCCATTCTGTCCCCCGCTCACTGAGAGTGTTGGCAGCCTTTTCTACTGGACCAAGGGCCTCCCATAGCTGCTGCGTTCTTGCTACCTTTTCCGCCCAGTTGTCCCTCCCATGAGGATGATAGCACACCAGTGTCCGAAAGGAAAATGGATCTGCCAGCAGAACACAGAAGCAGAACTTGAATCCAAGCCCTCTAATCCACGGTACTGTGTTGTTGGCTTTTGTTTTTACATAAGAGCTCTGCCTGCCATGGGAACAGGACCAGATGTCCACACCTTTTCTCCACGCTAACGCCATCCAGCACAACTCTCTCCCTTTCTTTCCTACACAGGGAGGGGGCAATCACCCTGCCTGTGGCCTCTGAGCCTCACCTACCTCCTTTCCCAGACAGTTTAACATGCCCTTGAAACCACCTTGGAGAGCCTCATCTCCTTAACCTTGAACTGTGTTCCACACTTGCCAGGCCCCATTGTCTCCATTGCTCTCCTGGCTGGATGAAGTCTCCTCCTTACCATGCTTTTATTCCGCATTTGTGGGTTTCCTGAATAGCCACGAATGAACTAAGCCAACTCCACTCCCCCCCTAGTTGCCTCCCACCTGGATAGAGACCAATGCTTCCTTTCCTGCCACTTTCACCCTGAGTGCATTCTGCAGCTTCTCTGTGCCTCAGTTTCCTCCCTGGTTAAGATAGGATACTAATAGTCCCTACTCTTTGGGGTTGTTATAGAGAGTAAACAAGATTACAGATATAAACCATTTAGCACAGTCTTTGGTTCAAGGTAACATATGTTACTCATTTTTATCAACAAGTGACTACTTCCTACTTCAAGGATGGATATCAGCTTTGAGAGGTCCCTAAACTTACCCCTTCACTTCAAAAAGTCGCTCCATCATCCAACGTTCTCTCTTCCTTCATTCCTATCCCTAATGCACTGAATTGACAACTTTTCCCATTACTTTTGATTCCTTTCTCTTTGTCTCATTCTAGGCCTGTGGTTTTCGAGCTTTATTTATCTCTATGACATACTTTCAAATTCCAAAGTTTTGTCTGGCATTAGAGAATCTTTCTCCCACTGACTCCAATTGTATAGTTATCATCCTATTGACACTTCGCCTTTCAATCCTATATTGCTGTCGGATGAGGACTCTGCCCTAACTGGGCTCCCTTGACCCTCACAAGGGGTCTGTGTTCTTGTCACATGCCAGCTGGCAGTCACCCTTTACCTCCCACCAGGGTCTGGAGAGGTCATACTATGTTGTACACAAGCATCAAGACATACTTCATTCAACAATCTCCTTCTGGACAGATGTTAGCAGATGAGTCCATATACTCAACTGTAGTAAAAAGTAATTTGACATTTTGATGACAATTTAGCAGCATGGCTTTGCATCTGTGAGTCCTGGAACCCCAATTAAAATTCTTCTCAGATTCTCGCTCCTTAGTTAGCTACTATCTTCCAGATCTTACATCTGTAACCCACAGAACAGGCCTGGGGCCGGTCCCTTATGCTAAGGCTGCATAAAACATCTGAGGGAACCATAGAAGGGTTTCAGCAGGAGTATAATGGGGAGGAGGGAATTGGAAGAACTGCATACAGCACTGTGGCTCTCTAGCTCTGAGACTATAACTTGCAAAAACCTTGAAAGAGAGTAAATAGTAAGGACAAATAAAAAGTGGTTCACACACACAGACAAATGGGGAAGACTGAGGCATTGTGGCAGGTGCTGGGTGATTCTCTTCACCTTAATGGCCTCTGTGTGGCCTAACCCAGTGTGACTTTTGTCACTATGCAGCTGAAGCAACATTAAACTTGGGAGGGAGGATGAGGGAAGCCACCTCCTAGGAGGGATATAATTTGGAGTCTTCACTTGGCTTCTGGATGATCATGTCACTATGAAGAGCCAGCACAAGAGAGGAGGAAAACAGACAGGTACCACCTGGTGATTATGAGGACTCAAGCTTCATGGACTACTCCCAGAGATCCACCAAAATCTTTGGAACCACTATAGGAGACAGGAGAACCTAAAGGTCTCCAACAGCACCGAAGAAGTGGGATGGGGGCACAGGAGCCAAAAAAACTCTGCACAGAAGAATTCAGTGGCTGGGATATTATTCTATGTTTAGTTCTGAGAAATTGTTTATGCTCTGTTGTGGCAAACACAACAACCACAGAAACAAACAAAACCCCAAGAAGTGTCTGGCATTGCAGAATGGCCTAGCAAAGGCAGGAGTAGGTATGGGAATCTGATGTTCTTAGACCCAGCCAGGAGGGGTGTAGATCCCTTGTGACAAGTAGACAGCCACCTGTCTGCCTGCATATTGTCAAGGCCTTGACTAGCCATCTTCTATATTGTAGATACAATGCTGTTCACCCATATATCCACTGCGTTTCTTGAGTGCCTATGGCAGTCTCCAGCGTGGGTGGTGTGACTGTGGTCATGGGTCATGTGTTACAAGTTAGGGTGTGGATGGCTCAGTGCAAACCTCCACCCTGCTGAAATTAGGCCCAAACATGGGGGAGATGCCAGGTTGGGGGGGGCGGGCAGGGGGCGGGCTTGGGGGAGAGGACTCCAGTGACTAAGCAGGGGAACTTTTTGTCCTGTGTCAGGGTCATCTCCCACCTCAGCCCTCAGCATTGCTCATCAGCCAGACATATCGTGAGATGGTTTAAATATCAAGGTCGAAAGCCTATTGGGCCTTGAGTTTCACTCAGTTTTGACTAACCTTTCCTATTAGTTCCTTTAAACAGTCTCTCTTTATGGGTGCGACTTGTTCCCGGATAAAGTAAACAAAGAAATCTGTTACTATTTATGGAGCTGTTTGTCATAATGAAAATAATAACTGTGATAAGCTTCGCTTGTGAGCCAGTCTTTGCACACTGTGTGCATGCTCCCGGTCCTTCAGGAAGGATTTCTGAACCAGGCTGTGGGCTAGAGAGTCAGCTGAAGGCAGACCAGGGAGGCAAGGCAGAAAGCACTTGCTAAGCATTTATAGAAAACTCTGTACAAGGGGGAAATGAGGACCTTGTGAAGTCAGCAACTCACCCCTACTGGAGCAGAGAGAGAAAGAACAGCCCCTCACACTGTGCTTTCAATACAGTAGCCATTTGCCATGAGTGCCTATGTACATGAAAATGAGTTAAGAAACTAAATTCAGTTCCTCAGTTACACCAGCCACATTTCAGGTGCTCAGTAGCCCTCTGTGGCTCCTGGCTAGAGTGGTGAACAACACAGACAGCATGTCCATCATCACAGAAAGTCCTATCATTCAGCACTTCCCAGAATCTGAGTGGCATCATTACTAAACACGGGACAAACTGCCACAAAGGTTGGGCAGCATTGCATCAAATAGAGACATCGAGCTGGAGGGCCCAGAGAAAAAGTGGCTTCAGGTGGCAGAGAAGTTCAATCTTGATCTAAGAGGTAATAGGGAGCCACTTAGTGTACCTCAGCAAGGGAGGCCCTTGATAAAATATAGACAAGTTATGTAACTGTACTGCATGTGCTGGATTTTAGTGTGTGGGTGAGTGAGGGCAACAGAAAGGAAGGGAGATGAATAGAAGTGCATATTCCCAGGAATGTTGTTTCTGCAAAAATTGTCTGGGGTTTTTTTTTGCCTGAAATTGGAGCAAGAGTTAATTAAAGAAGGGCATATAGATGACGAGGTCAGCTTGGGAAGCATTGCCACTTCCTTTCTTTATATTCCCATCTCTTGACTTCTAATCCCCCAAAATAATCAATCTTGAGTGCCTAGGGTCTACTTTTGAGATATTTCTTCTTTCTGCTCTTTATTTTGCCTCAGTTTAGATTCTATTTTAGCAAACTCAGAAATTGTAGGTGAGATGGAACAATTCATCCAAAGCTGGAGGAATCACTGAAGGTGTTTCCTCAGTATGTTGGTATGAGCAGTACATTAGTCGAGGAACCACACACACACACACACACACACACACACACACACTACACACTGGGGGCCTGGTGCACAAAATTTGTGCACTAAGGGTGGTCCCTCAGCCCAACCTGCCCCTTCTCACATACTGGGAGCCCTCAGGGGATATCCTACTGATGGCTCACCCCTGGCCCAAGGCCGAAAGCCTCTGGCCAAGGCTTTCATCTTTGGGCAGGGGACCTCGGCCAGGGGACCCCAGCCAGTGATCACCATGGGGCCAATCACTGGCTGGCTCCGTTTGGTGTCTACCTGCCCAAGGGCTTTTTCTGGCCTTGAGAACCCAGCGAGATCGCCCTGCTATGGGGCCAATCTCACTGGCTGGCTGGCTCTGCCTCTGGCCTCTCAGCCCCGCCCAAGGCCAGGAAAAAGCCTCTTGGCAAGAGGCTTTTCCTGGCCTTGGGAACCCAGTGAACACCGCAAGATCACCCTGCCATGCTGTTATTGGGCCAATCTCACTGGCTAGCTGGCTCCAACCTCTTGGTGAGGCTTTTGCCAGCCTCGGGCAGCAGCCATCTTGGTTGGGTGTTAATTTGCATATCGCTCCTGATTGGCTGGTAGGTGTGGCTTGTGGGCATGGCTTGGTCAGCGGTATGATCAATTTGCATATTACTCTTTTATTAGATAGAATATATATATATATGGCTAATATGCAAATAGACCAGAACAACTGAACAACTGAACAACCAGTGTTGCTACAATGTGTACTGAGGCACATGCAGAACATGGCATGCATTGGCAATAGGGGGCAGAGTGCAGAACAAGGTGGGCATCAGGTGTGGCAGGATGATGAAGCAGGTGAGCAGGGCACTGGTCACTGTCATTGGGGTAAGCCTCTGGTGGTTACTGAAAATTCTTTGCTCCCTCATGCTACAGTCCCACCCAGCACTCACACCTGCTGCCAGTGCCAGCCTCACTCAAACCCATTGCTGGCACCTGGCACAGATCCTGATCTCTCAGCACCATCAGCAGGTGAAAGTGGGGGCTGCCAGACCTGGTCACCCCTGAGGGTTTCTCCACCTCCCCCTGCCCCTGAGGGGTGATCGGGGCAGCAGCCGCTGCTGGCACCTGCTGATGGTACTGGCCCCAATCACTTTGCACTGTCAGTGGGTGCGAGCGGGGCCAGCACTGTGGCAACAATGGAAGTGGGGTTGCTGGCAGACAGGGGACCAGGAGCTGCATGCAGCAGGAGGGGCCATGTGGGGGCATGAAGGATGGGCTGAGACCCACCCCTGTGCCCACCGAAGCCCACAGTTCCTTTCAAGGTGCACGAATTTGTGCACTGGGCCCCTAGTGTTTAAATAAATTTGAAAAGGGAGTAGAATTTATATGGCATCTCCCTAGAAACCCTCTCCTGAACTGCAGACCCATCTATCCAACTGCCTGCAGGAAACTTTGTGGGAATCTGAAGGTCACCATGTTGCTAGTTGAACTTACCAGCTCCCCACTCTTAACCTCCTACCATTTCCCTACTCTGCACCAACAAATACACCCAAACCTGCTTTCCCTCCATTCGTCTCTATGATGTGCTGTGAGTGACCTCTTCCAACCAACCAACCAAACTAGAAAGCTACCACATTCCTACAGACCTCAGAATCAAATCTTTTTTTCTGATCCAGCCTTCCCCACTACCCTGACCTGGCTTTTTTGTCCCTCT
This sequence comes from Antrozous pallidus, assembly GCA_027563665.1. Taxonomy (NCBI): domain Eukaryota; kingdom Metazoa; phylum Chordata; class Mammalia; order Chiroptera; family Vespertilionidae; genus Antrozous; species Antrozous pallidus. The sequence goes on from CM050523.1 coordinate 30,231,232, forward strand.
GTCCTCTCCTTGGATTTCTACAATAGTCCTCTAAACTTCTCCTCCTACCAGACCCACCTCTATTCCATTGATGACATCATTTATTACATGGTCTTACTAAAACACAAATATGGCCATGGTATTATCTGGCCTAAAAGCCTTTGATGACCCTCTAACATCTTTTTCCTAAAAGATGGAGTCTGAACTCCCTACCATGGGGCTCAGAGTCCCTTGTGGTTTTCCTACTGCATGCCCTGCTCTTCCGCATACCACGCCACACTTCATCCATGACGAAATGCTATTTCCCTTGCTGAAATATTCTCCCCTTCCATGCCCATCCACCCCTAATTTTACCTCTTGGAAAGCTCTCATTCATCTTTTAAGATTTAGTGCAGCCACACCTCCTATGAGAAGCCTTCTCAGTCCAGCCAGACTCAGTTACTTCTTGGATTCCATTTCTTCTTAACTGGATCATATGCCCATCAAAGCACTTACCTACCTGCCTGATCATTTTTCTTAATGTCTTCCCCCTCCACTATAAGAAACAGGGACTCTGCCTTGATGCTTTGGCCTTGCTTATCCTTATATCCCAGGCACCTAACACAGTTCCTGACAAAGAGAAGGCAGGGTGAAATAGGGCACAGGCTTTTACATGCACAACCTTGGGTGAGTCATGTTCTATCTCTGGGGGTTGGCTTCCTTCTCTGTGAAATTGTGATAATAATACCTACCTTGAGAGGTGGCTAATCTATAAGTATTAATAATTATGAGTGGACAGGCTCCACCCAATGTCTGCTTCTTAAAACATAGCTGTTATAAATGGAAGCTATTATTACTAGCACTATTTTTATAGTACTAGAGGCCCGGTGCACAAATTCATGCACAGGTAGGGTCCCTAGGCCTAGCCAACGATCAGAGCTGCTTGGGGCCTTCTGGCTGCCAGTGGGGCCTTCCTTCATTTTGCACCACCCCCTGGTGGTTAGCACACATCATAGTGAGTGATCAAATTCTTGGTCTCCCAGTGGAACTTCCTAGGGGACACTTTGCATATTAGCCATATATATATATATATATATATATATATATATATATATATATATATATAGAGAGAGAGAGAGAGAGAGAGAGAGAGAGAGAGAGAGAGAGATGAACTCAATTTTATGCTAAATGAGCGAAAAAAAGAGAAGAAATAAAAGAGGGAAAAGATGAAGAAGGGAGAGAGAAAGAAAAGGCAAAAGAGAGACTAGCTGGACATTGTACAATGTTTCAGGTGCAAATCCAGAGACCTGAATTAGGATGGTGGCACTAGGAAGGGAAAGAATAAGAGAGATAATTGTGAGGCAGAACACAGACCTCAACAACTGTCTGAACAGGGAAGTTTGGGAGGCAAAGAATTTGTGAGATTGCAGTTTGAGTGGCTCAGATAAGGTAGCCTTCTCCATCCACTCATGTGATGCACATTGGCTAAGCACTGGGCATGGACCAGGAACTGTGTCAGGTTCTGGGACATAAGATCAACCAGATTCAACCCTGACCCCGAATAGCTCATAGACATAGGAGACCTACTCATGGAAGTAGGGAAGGAAGCCAGAGAACAAGATGGGTATGAACAGGTAGGGAGCCTGGTTCTGGCCATGATGAAATGTGAGGGTGGACTGAGGGCTTTAGACTTCCCAGAATACTGGGTTTGATAGGTAAAGTCTGTGGATTAAGAAAAAGGTTAGGGAGAAAAAGAGGTGCAAGCGAAAGCCAGGAGATTTGAGTGTCATGAAAATCTCAGATCTGCCGCTGCCACCTTGCTCCATGGAGTGTTGCTGCAGCTGCCACAGTGAGTGTGCTGGCATGGAGGTCCGCAACCACTGCCCTGCTCTGCCGCAACCACGCCAAGAACAGCCACTGTGAACAGTGTCTCCTGCTGTTTGTGGGTTCTGCCATGGGGGGGGGGGGACCTGCTGGCCCTGCCACACCTTCTGTCGTGGCAACAACCACATTTGTGTTTCCAGAAAGGAGCTTGAAATGGCTGGAAGGGAGCCAGAGAAGTACTCCCTGGATCCAGAGGAGATTGAAAACTGGGTGACAGAGGGTCCCAGCGAAGACAAGGCTATGTGTAACAGCTCTGGGGACAAGGGTGAGAGCTGCCTCCACGGCTGGATGGGAAGTGCATCAAATGCCAGTGTAATGGCCATGCGGATACCTGTAATGAGCAGGATGGGACAGGCTCCTGTCAGAACAACACAGAAACGGGCACCTGCCAGGGGAGCTTCTCCAGTGACCGTTGAGACTGCTACAAGTACCGGGTGCGGCTAGAAAAATGAGTCATGGGCCAAGGGCCCGCAGCCCCAAGGGATCAGAGCTGGGAGGAGGCAGCCTGGCCCAGGCAGGACCAACATTGTGGTTTTGAACTCTGTGGTCATGGGGTCAAGGTCAGCATGATAGACTGTTTCTGAGCCCCAGTCAGTTTCAGGCCCCAGCCAGTGATGCTGGACAACCCAGAAATAAGCCTCTTGTTGGGGAATCACTCAGGCTGGTGAGGAGACAGACTCCACTATAGATAGTCACGACTTAAATGTTGCAAATGCCAGAAAACCCATCTTGTAGTAGCTTACACAAAAAAGAGATAGTATTGGCTATCAAAAAAAAAAAGAAAAGAAAATCTCATATCTTAAAAGTAACACAATAGATGTTCCAAACCCAAAAGAAAGGATGAGCACAGAGGACTTGAGCATTGAGGGAAGCATTTTTCTTGAATATATGTTTTTATTTATTTTAGAGAGTGAGGAAGAGAGAGGGAAAGATAGAAACGTTGATGAGAAAGAAACATCACCATTGACCTGCTGCCTTCTGCATGCACCACACTGGGGATCAAGCCCACAACCCAGGCATGTGCCCTGATCAGAAATCAAACTCGTGACTCTTGGTGCATGGGTCAAAACTCAACCACTGAGCCACACCAGCCGGGTGAGGGAAGCATTTTTAACTTGAGACTACGGAGATAAATTTAGATATAAGATAGAAAATATGTGTGGGCACATTATTCAGAGAGAAAACAATGTTCAAATAGAAGATATATAGCACAGGTTCCCTTTAACAAAGAAACTTGTCCCTAATCAATCAGAAAAACTTATTGAGCATTTCCTATGCACAGGGAGGGCATGGTTTAAAATATAAAGGAAACCATCTAAATTAGTGAACTCGAGGCTTGTGGGGTTTCAAATATGTACTGTGCATCTGGCACATAAAAATGCAGTCCACCACTCCCTGTTGCCATGGCTACCTCAATTGCAGTCCATTTCATGATGTCATACTTGCCTTGAATAAAAAAGTGGTATTAGCAATAAACTCAAGGATTACAAAGTGTTCAGGAGAGGTAAGCATCTAGTTTATCTGCTAAAATCAGAATGAGAGAAGAGTACCACTGATGCAAGTGTAGAAAGGAAGTTCTACCATCAGGAAGTAGGTTCCCAGTGGCCAGGGTTTTTATATATTTTTCTTCACCAATGCAACCACACCTCCTAGAAGCACATCTAGCCCATTGAAGATACCCAATACATATTAGCTGAGTGAATTAGATGTACATTTTAGAATGAAATGTGAGCCACCATTCGGGCATTTTATATTGGCAACAAATATTGGCCAGTTTACCTGCTTGTGGATTTCTAGACAATTGCCCCCTCAGCAGGGTGGCCAGTAGATGTCATTCCTGATGTAGTAACAAGCCACATCAATAGTGATATGTTTAATACAAACACTTTATAAGTCTAGTTTCATTTAATGCTCACTCAAATGCTTTGTGGTAAGCACTGTATTGTCATCCCCATGTTACTGATGAGCAATCGAAGCTCAGAGAAGTGAGACAGTCTGCCCCAGTTACACAGCTAGAATCTGATTTCAAAGCCCAGTATCCTTGCGGCCCCTGGAGAAGCATGTATTCTAGTGATGGGGAGAGGCATTGGCATTGAGAATCACTGTGTAATAATTCACAGTGCTAGACAGTAGAGTGAAGTGAAGGAGAAATGGCACCCCTCTTCATCTGGGAAGAGAAAAAAAGCCACTCTTTCTAACCCATCACGTGAGGCACCTGCCTCGGCCTCCACCCATTTTGCCTTAATATTATGCATCAACTAATTTGTGTTCTTTTTTTCCATCCAATGTGTGCTCTGCAAGGCTCAGCTGGCCTTGAAACAAAAAGTGACAACGCAATGGCACTGAAACCTCAAGCGCTTCACAAGGCTGTGCTGACGCCCCAACAGGAAATAGACATAGTAGGCCGTCCTGCTGTGTCTTACCAGCCTCTGCCCAGGCTCATTTGAAGAGATTTTAGGATTCTGACCAAAGCTTATTGTGGTCCAGGCGTTGGAGGGAGGAACATGGAACTAACCTGAGGCGGGCCCAGTGCTCACAGCCAGCTCACAGACCACACCCCTCTACCCCTCTTCTCAACCTCTCCAAAGCCAATTGCCCTCCAGGGTAAATCACCCCCCATTCAGGAGGGTGGGAACTTTTAACATCTTTCCACTTTCAAAACCTGGCATGTAGAGTTCAGGATGAATTTATCCTGCGACTACTCTCCTAGATTTTTTTTTTTATTCTAAGTTTCATTTTTAACTTTGGTATAGGGAAAATCCTGCCTCATGTCAAAGGCAACGAGCTGTGACTGAGGACAGCAAAGGGGCTTCCCTGTGTATGCACCTGCAATTCAATCACACAAGGTTTTCGGCACTCTCACAGGGGAGACAAATTTACTTGCCTGCATTTAAAAAAAGATCTAAAAGTTGTTCCCAAAAAATATAAATAAAAGTTGTTCCCTGGCTGCCTGCTACCATTTGCAGGAATTGAGAAGGTTTAATTTCCCCATCTTCTATCGCTTGTAGAAATGTCCTGCATTGTTTCATAAGGGAGCATTTCAACCCAAAAGAGCAAATTCTGCTTTGGAAAGGGACTTAGCATACATGGCTATGTCTTTTGTAGGAAGAGGTAAAAATGTGGCATCGGTAGCAATAGGAAGGGGAGGGAGAGAGAGAGATAGAGAGAGAGAGGAAAAAAGAATGTGGAGTGGAGACAGGGAGGAAGGGAGAGAGAGAGAATATTCTCTTGACTGGATGTCTTCCAGAGCCGCCCCTCTGGTGTGCTTGTGCGTTTCACAGGAATTTCCAGCCCAGTTGCTTCTTGTGGGTGTATGGCTCTATCAGTTGCAACACTTCACAGCCCCCTCTGCCTATTTTTGCATAACAGGAAGCCAAGTATAATAACAAGAAGCTTACAGAATTGTGACTGCTTCCTCCTAAGCACTGCCTGGCTGCCTATTCCTCAGCACAAGGAGAAGTGGAGATTTGGCAATTGTTGTAGATGATATGGCTGTTGAACTGTGTATCAAGCTAACAGCCTTCCCAGACAGCCATGTAAGGAAGGCCTTGGCATCACACAAGACTATGGGACTTGTGCTTTGCAGCAACATGGTGTGCTAAAGCAAGAGGGCATTAGAGGTACTGACCTTTTCATTGTCAAAGCCAGTCATGTGTTCTAGGTCAGAGGTTTTGCTCAGTCGCTAACATTTGTACTTAAATTACTAACTAGTTTTGGTAAGTGTGATCAGGCAAAGCAGCTGTGATATCACTGTAATTAAGCAGTTATTAATAATAGGAAAGGAGCAAAAAGAAAGTCAGACATTCTAAGCATGTCATTTGGGCATCTTCACCAGGAAGCTGCGATTTCACACTCCCCAAGGAACCACCAGCCTATTCTCTCCAGGTTACTGGGGAAAGGGCAGGACAAAGGGGAAGATGGGCATATGCACAGTGAATCCAGATGATATAGGTAAGATACTTGCCTATCTGTCAAGCCTGGAGAACCATGGATTGGCTAGAGTAGGCAAGGCTAACGCAAACCCATGAAAATTTGTGACTACAAAATCCCTCAAAGGTGCTGTGCTCTCTTGTGACTTTTGGCTCCTGGCTCTCTGGTTTCTTTGGTTTTGCTCCTGCTTTCTGCATTTGCCCATGTTTCCTCCATAGCTGTGGTGACCCTTCAGACCCCATATGCAATGGATTGATGGACTGCAGTAAGAAACACACACTAGCCGAAACCAGTTTGGCTCAGTGGATAGAGCGTCGGACTGCAGACTGAAAGGTCCCAGGTTCGATTCCGGTCAAGGGCATGTACCTTGGCTGCGGGCACATCCCCAGTAGGGGGTGTGCAAGAGGCAGCTGATCGATGTTTCTCTCTCATCGATGTTTCTGACTTTCTATCCCTCTCCCTTCCTCTCTATAAAAAAATCAATAAATATATATTTTTTTTTAAAAAAAAGAAGCACACACTAAACTAGCCTAATGCTGGATTGGATTATGCCCCAGAGGCTCTGGACACTGGCTTTGATTTTAGCTCTACTAACAGCAAAATGGGGCTTCTATGGTGGGCCTGAGGGAAATGGGATCATGGAAATTTTGGGGGTTGATTCCACAGAAATAACGCTTCCTATGATATCTCATCTTCCCATTCGAATCTCAGAAAATTCCTTTTTTGGGGATATCGCAAAGAGCCCACTCCCACTGGCAACCTATGGAGACCTGGAGGTCTCTTCACCAATAACTATTTACAAAATTAACTGTTCATATTTTTAAAGATGTATACTTGAGCATGAGGAATAAAAACATAGTGCCTGGGATTTGCTTTAAAATATCTCAGCAAAGAAACAAAATAAAAGGAAATGAAAGGGATAGATAAAGCAAATTTGACAAAACTGTGATATACATGGAGGTTCAGTATACTAACTGTCTGTGTTGTAGTTTAAAATATGTATATAACAAAAACACTCTTTTTCAAGATTCTATTAGGCTTTTTTTTCACACATTAGCTATCACCCTGAACTTCAACTTGCTCATTTTCCCAGGCCTGCATTTCCAGACCTGTTAGTGACTTCTCTGAGCAGAGCAGAATGATACTCTGCAGATGTTGTATCACACACGTACACATTCTCTCCAGAACAGACCCTGCCCGTCCATTTCCTCCGCACTGTCATTTTATCAGTTAATGAAGGGGAAGAACCGAGGGACTCCTGATGTTCCCAGTTATGGATAGTATTTCCTGTAAAGCCAACTTTTCTTCAGTTAGTGATGTTGATGGTGTGTGTGTGTGTGTGTGTGTGTGTGTGTGTGTGTGTGTGTGTGTATGTATAAGAGGAGTGGACAGTCCCACTTTGAAAAAGAGTGCTTGCAGGGAAAGCTTTGTCTCACATGACAATTCCTTTTGACTGGGAGTAATGTCTGGGACATCTGGAGCCTAGTACAGGCTCACTAGAAGAATGGAGTGACTGGTTATCAGTGTTTGCAGTGGCACAAGTTGGAGGAACTGATAGCCCACAGTCCATCAATGTAACAAGATCGTCAACACTTGATATCTCCCCTGGCCCTGTGGTAGAGAGGCAGGCAGTATGGTGCAATAAAAGGTGTATCTGATTAGTCACGAAGATACCTAGTTTGAAGTTCTAGCTCAGACATAAGCCAGATGTGCAATTCTCTGGGCCTTTTTGAGCCTTCATTTCCTCATTTGTAAAATAACAGGATAGAAATAAACCATCTTGAGTGCATATTCAACTCTAAATTTTTTGATTGACCTATGAAACATCTCTCAGCCAACTTCTTTGTGTAGTAATCCTACTGTAAGTGTAATGCATCAAACTTAATTTGCCAACTGATTCAGGACCTCATTTCTACACCAAAAACATATGCCTCTAGAGATGCATTCCATTAATTGATTAAGAAAAGTTGATTTTGCAAAATACATACTCTGGATGATTTTGATTAAACAAGATGGTTTGATAAATTTCTGGTTAGAGTGTTTGTGAATTTTAATATTAGGTTAAAGAAGATCTCCTTTGCGGTCCCCTTAAAAATGCAGGGTGGGAAGTAGGAAGACAATATCACTGTAACTATTACTCAAGGACTAACATCTCAATAGGCTGTGTGGCCTATTTATTCTGGGGTAATACCTTAATTCCGAAACATCACAGAGCCACCACCTTCTGGATAGATTTTTCCAACTCTAAACCAGACTTTACATATCAAAAGGGCAAATGCATCCATGCCCTTTTAATCAAGGAAGTCTTCTAATAATTAAGTTAAAGCAATAATATATGTATATTAAGCTTACTTACAAGTATATTCACTGCAGTAAAAAATGTATACAACTAAATGTCCAATAACACAGAATTGGTTGAATGAAGTATGCTAAATCTATAAAGTAAAATACTATGTAGCCTTAAAGTAAATACTTGGCTTCCAGGACATGGGGACACATTGAATTTATGAGTAAAGTTAAAAATTGCTTCTTCGAAAATAGTATATATAGGATAAGTACATTTTGTTTAAAAAATACATGTTCTACACATATATTTTGGAACATAGGAAAATCATAGATACACGAGGTGTAGCACAGAAAAACAAAATGGCAAGATTCACATAAGAATGGTTATTTTCCAGAGATGTTGGGTTATGACTAATTTTTCTGTCTTCTATTTGCTGTCATTTTTCATTCTTTTAAAAAAAAGTTATTTGAAAATGCTCTATGTCGGTTTTCTCTTCAATAACCTGAAGGCTGAGTTTCCCAATCTACACATTTTAAGATTTAAAGTGGGTCAAGAAAGATAAAATTACTGAGAGGAATCTGCCCCAATGTTAGGAAGAATTTACAGAATCTAAACCAAAGCAAATTCCAAAAGTTTTGAAATTGAGCATTTTGAGAGCTAGCTCTGTCACCTTCGGCAAATCACCCTTCTGTGCCAGATGGGAATTGCATCAACAAGAAACAATATGTCCTTTATGACATGTAAAGTAGGTATAGGTTTGTTTATTATTCTTGTTGTCGTTAACAAGGTTTATACGTATATAAAATGAGGTTGTTGATGAAGATGTTTGCTAAGATTCTTCTCAGCCCCTCAATTCTTATGTTCTTTTTATACTAGCAGTTTCTACCAGTACCATAATGTATGCAGAATATACAAGTAGAGAAAGGGCATCAGGTGAGGGGTTCGCTATTTGGGAAAGAATACAAAGGGAAAAGCACTCTGGGAAGGGAAAGACCAGTACAGCTTGTAGTTGTCAGGTAAGACACCCCAGAACCCATAGAGCCTGACCATGTTTTTGGGGGGCTAAGAAGAAAGGGCAGTGGGAATGTCGAGTGAGAATGAAGGGGGTTACTCTAGGAGCGCTCAGGAAGGAAGAACCACTTGGAATTCCATGTGGTTTGACCTCATGGTGTAACAGTTACATTTCCAAATTTCCGTTGCAATAACCAAAGCATTGCTTCATTGATAATGAAAGAAAAATGGAAAATGAAAGTTAAAGTAAGGAAGGATGCTATCTGTGTGTTACCTGTTGGGAGGATTTATATAAGATGTCAGGTGAGCATTGACCTGACAGAAAAGCTAACCAACCCAGAATTCAGTATATATAAGGAACCACTGCACCAGAACGGGGCTAGAATGTTCCAGAAAGAATCTGTGCCAACATCCAGAAAAGAGCATCACCGCTGGAGGCAGGGGACAGATGGAGACCCAAAGAGCCATTTCCAGAAGTGCTCACAGAACAGAGGCCTGGCTGGGGCATGTGACTGCTAGCGCACTCCAGGTGCCCAGAGTCCCGCCAGAGAAACCAATGGTGGTCCTGTCTTGCTGGCTCCTGAACTGAGCACTGCACTGCTGAGAGCAGGGGATAGGAGAAAAAGAAGCTCCCTGAAAGAGGAGGAGCTCTCTAAACTGGATGTTTCTTAAAACATTACCCAGTCATTCTATGTCTAAGAATCTACCCATGGGAAGTGAGGCAGACGTCCACAAAATTTCCATGCAAATGTCCCCAGCAGCTGTATTCATAATGGTCAAACTGGGAACAGTCTAGGCTCCACCAGCTGGTAGATGGTAAATTCAACTCAGGATAGCCAGACTGTGAAACACCACCCAAAATAAAAAGGAATGAAGTCCTGACACATGCTACACATGGTGAACCTCAAAAATGTTATGCTAAGAGAGGGAAGCTGAATGCAAAAGACAACGTATTATGAGTCCATGTATAAAAAACATCCACAGATGGCAATCCTCTAGGGACAGAAAGCAGATGAGTAGTTGCCTGGGGCTGAGAATCAGAGCAAGCACTGACTGGAAGTGGCAGGAGGCAACCTTCTGGGGTGGTAAAGGTGTTTTAAAGCTGCACTGGACTGCCCTGGGATGTGTTTCTCCAGCCTGAAGACCAAGTGGTCTCAGGTTCAATTCCTGGTAAGGGCACACACCTAGGTTGCAGATTCGATTCCTGGTCCCGGTTGGTGTGCATGCAGAAGGTAGCCAATTGATATTTCTCTCTCTCTCTCTATCTTTCTCTCTCTCTCTCCCCCATTCCCTCCCTCCCTTCCTTCCACTCTCTCTAAAAATCAATGGAAAAAATATCCTTGGATGATGATTAACAACAAAGACACTGCATTGTATTCATGCTGCGTGTTATAAATTTACTAAAAATCATTGAATTGTACACATAAAACAAAATAATCTGTGGCACTCAAATTGTACCACAATAAAACAATAATAAGAAAAATCAAGAACTATATCTATTTAGCTGCCATACACACAAGTAACCCACAGTGGAAGTAGTGAGGAGCTGAACAGCCTGCATAGAAAAGTAAGGAATAATTCCTAAATCATTTTATATAGACCATACACCACATGAAATCTGAGATTTGCCCCTGTTTTGTCACTCGTGTATCCCAAGTGTCTAGAATACTCCTGGGATGCAAGGATAGTTTAATATTAGGAAGCCATTAAGTGATTTATTAATCAATAGATAAAAGAATTAAAAAGCCATAATGCTTTGAAAAGACTGTGAACTTACATTTGATAAAGTTCAACATTGATTTGTATCAGAAGACAAATTATCGAGAATACTTCCTTAAGTGGTAAAGAATGTGTCTCTAATCAGCAAGAGGGAATTGAGAGAGTACTCTATGTCCCTGAAAGTTCAATTACAGAAAATTAGAAAATCATAAGTTCTTAGGAATCAACTCAAGTGTTTGGTATTTTGCAGTGCAAGGAAAATTATGTATAGGTGTGACACTTCAGAGAAATAAAAAATGACACAGCAAACAAATTCTGACATTTCTACCATGTCATATAATTGAGAATTGTAGAATGTGTGAAAATTTCCATCCCTGGGACATTTTGCAAGGCTGTTGAAAGTTTTGAAGGTTTGACAAAAGAAATAATTCTAAAATTTAGGAAACATAAATAGAAGAAAATCGACATCAAGGTGCTTAGAACTGCTGACTTGTGGGAAATAATTGAGAAATTTACTTTGTCATGAAAGTATGTTGTTTGCCGGTGTTTCTGTTCATTTCAGGCAATGTTTTGCAGTTACATGGGTGAGGCTTTGCAGAAGGCAGAACTTGCCCTGTGATTCTACCACTGACATCCTCCTCCTCTTCCAAGCTGTCAAACATTATCAGCTATCTGGGGGGTGGGAGGGATGGGTTGGGGCAGTTCCCTTATTACCCAAGGTTCTCACAAAAATGTTAGGATTTAGTCTGCGTGCATCTGTGAGCAACCAAAGTGTCTCTATCTGACTTGGGCTTTCTTGGTCAGACACAGGCCTGGCCCTAATGTCTTGGCGGTTCTCGCAGCCTCTACACCAACTCTCTTGCTGCCCCTGGAAGAACTACAAGAATGCCATTCTCCTTTCTTTTTTCTTTACCCAGTTGAAGGATGAGCTAAACATTGAAGTCCTGGATGCAGAAGCTGAAGAAGCAGGGAGCTCAGACAGACAACAGGAAGTGGGAGAAGGGAACCAGGAGCCTGTGACTTTGTGACTGACACTGTGACACCCAGGATTCACTCCCATTTTTGAGGACATCTGACCTGGCACATCTATAGCATAAAAGACCTTTTCCAGGTGAAAGCTACTTGCAATGCTTGGGGTGGGGGTGGGGGGTTGTTGTTTTTTAAGGGGATAATTTCACTAAACTCTGAATGTGCACTAAATAGAGGTTCATCCAATAAAATAATTGGTATGTCTTATAACAAACTGTCATGGGCACATTTAGGAAAGAATTCGTAATATTTTAATGTCAATTTTTTTTAAATGGAAGTAAGGATTTACTTAGTGTGCTTAAGGATGAATCCTTTTTTTCTCCTTAAACTCCACCCTTGCCCTCTCTCCCCTTTCTTAACATTATTTTATTGTACCGACTATGATATGGCTGACTTCAAACCAACTAAGAGATGTGGAAGGATACTAAACCCAGACTTAAGAGCAGCCTCTGAAAATATCTCTTCCTTTTAATACATGGGAAGGTGTTTCAAAGTACAAATAGAAAAACGTTGCCAATTAATTGCCTTGAACATTAAGTTCTGTTGATATTGTAGCTTGGGTTTTGCTGTGCAAATGTATTTTTGAGGAGATGGGCTTCCAGAATTTCTTTCCTACTTGCTTAAGTTTGCGAAAGAGGACTGAGAGTGTTCAGCTATAAAAGTAGCACTGACTATTCAGCACTTTCCCTTGCACGAGAAAAAAAAAGTGCTTTGGAAAATGTGACTTTTGTGATCTTTGGGAGGAGGCCTGGGAAGGGAGGGCTGAGGTTCACAGTGACACAGGAAATCTATGTTTGTAATGCTGAAGTGTGTGGGTGTGTTCACATGGGCAGAGCTGCAGAGGAAAAACGAAAGAACATGTTTGCAAACCATTGCAGAGACTGAATGAGAGGATCAAAAAGAGTCTTTAACACTTATGAAACATATTTGATATCTCCATACTATCCTGGGTTGGGATTCTGGAAAACAGCCCCTGACATGAAAAGTGCAGTCTATAAAAGAAAAATGTGACATTGGACTTCATCAAAATAAAAAGTTTTTGCTCTGAGGGAGGCCTTAAGAGAATGAAAAGTAAGCCACAAGCTGGGAGAAAATATTTTCAATTACTTATGTGGCAAAGGGAATTGTATCCAGACTATCTAAAGCATTCTCAAAGCTCAACAATAAGAAAACAAACCGGTATTAAAGACAGGCAAAATGTTTGAATAGATACTTCACTGAGTGAAAAGATGCTCAATGTCATTAGTCAGCAGGAAGACAATAAGTAAAAACACAATGAGATACCACTGCAAGCATTTTAGGATAACTAAAATAAAAGTTAAAGGCAAAGCAACAATCTCAAGGACTGGTAAGGATGAGAAGCAGCTGGAAGTGTCATACATGGCTGGTGGGAGCACAAAATAGTACAGCTGCTTTGGAAAACAATTTGGCAATTTCTTACACCATTAAACATATGACCCAGCAGCCCCACTAATCAAAATTTACCCTTGAGAAACACGACTTTATGTTCACACCTGTGAACACATATTTATAGCAGCTTATTCATAATTTCCAACAATTAGAATCAACCCCAAAGTCTTTCAACTGATGAATGGCTACATCCATGCAATGGAACACTAGGGACCAATAAAAAGGACAAAAATGTGTGTATATAAGCAATAATATGGATGAATCTCAAATGCATTCTGCTGAGTAAAATAAATCAGACTCCAAAGGCTACACACAGTATGAGTCCATTTACATGACATTTTGGAAAAAGCAAAATGAGAGGGATGAAGAACAGATGAGTGGTTACCCAGGACTGTGGCTGGTGAAGGGAGGTTAACAAAAAAAGAGATGAAATTGTTCAGTATCTTAATTGTGGTAGTTATCACACGATTCTGCACATTTGCCAAACTCATAACTGCAGACCAAAATGAACACATTTTACTCAATGTCCATTTCAAAACAATTTTTTTCATCTGCTCACACTTGTTACACAGAATCGTCTGCTATTCTCACCCTGTCCTGATCTTCAAAAGTTTCCATACTAATGCAAGTTCTGAATAGAAAACAAGTGATATCTACCACTTCACAGTGACTTGAGTGAGGTGTATGGCTTCAAAACACTGTGGGAAGACCAATATACCAAGCTAAATCTCCCCAAGTTGTATGAGAACAGGATAACAGAGTTGATATCTGTGTTCCTACATTTATCTTGCCCCTTTAATAACTGTTAGGGAAGGTCAGGCCTGCTATTCCCAGCAACAAGCCCACATTCCTGTGAAAATTGTCCAACTATGCTCCTCACACAGATAATTCACTGTGGTGTACCAGACAAATAAGAGACTATAGCAAGAGGTGTTTCATTCCATACACACAATCTGTTAATTCCAGTGGTACTGGTTTTAGCATAAGAAACAGCACAATGTTGGCAAGTTAGTGGGTTTAAAGACTCTACAAAGGAATTCTCTTGTGGAAAGTAGTAGGAAGCCCACTGGGTAATGTTCAGGAGACCTGCTATCCAGTCTTGGTTGTGCTGCTAACTTGCTGTACTCACATAATTTCTCCATGCTTTATCATTGTCTTAGCCAACAAATTTTTGGCTGCAAGAAACAGATTCTGAGTCAAGCTGGTTTAATATAGATAGACTAGAGGCCTGGTGCATGAAATTCATGCAGGGGGGGGGGGGTCCCTCAACCTAGCCTGCACCCTCTCACAGTCGAGGAGCCCTCAGGGAATGTCTGACTGATGGTTTAGGCCTGTCGTCAGCAAAATCGTTAGTCAACAGATCCAAATATCAACAGTGCAATGATTGAAATTTCTTTAGAGAGCCAACTTTTTTAAACTCAAACTTCTTCTGATGCCACTTCTCCAAAATAGACTTGCTCAGGCCATGGTATTTTGTGAAAGAGCCACACTCAATGGGCCAAAGAGCTACATGTGGCTCGTGAGCCGCAGTTTGCCACTGGTTGAGGCCCATGGGGAGCAGACCTAAGTCAGCAGTTGGACATCCTTAGTGCTGTGCCATCACTGCTGCGCGCACCAGCCGTGAGCCTAGCTTCTTGCTGAGCGGTGTTCCCCCTGTGGGAGTGCACTGACCACCAGAGGGCAGCTCCTGCATTAAGCATCTGCCCCCTGGTGGTCAGTGCATGTCATAGTGACTGGTCATTCTGCAATTTGGTCAATTTGCATATTAGCATTTTATTATATAGAATAGATAGATGATAGATAGATAGATAGATAGATAGATAGATAGATAGATAGATGATAGATAGATGGACAGAGACAGACAGACAGATGGCTTTTATCCCCTAGGCTACATTTGGCAATGTCTGGAGATATTTTTAGTTGTCACAGTGAGAGGGCTGCTACTGACATTAACTGGGTGGAATCTAGGATGCTGCCAAACAGCCTACAATGCACGGAGAAGCCCCAGACAACAAAATATTATCTGGCCCCCAAATGGCAATAATGCTGAGGTTGAGAAACCCTGATATAAATATAGACACATGCATATCAATAGATAGGTAAATATACAGATAGTACATGTGCATGTGTGTACAATTATTTAAGTATAAAAAAATTATTTTTAAAAATCTAAGAAATGTCGAGGGGAGAACTAAGGTGGCGGCAAAGGTAAAACACCTATCTTGCCGTCATAATCAGCAATTTTAATACTACAACTTAACGAAAGAACAAACACCTTCCAGAATCACCAGAAAGCTTGCCGAGTGAAAATTCCACAAATAAAAGTGAAGATAAGACACTGTGACTCAGAGGAGCAGCGGCAGACAGCGTTGAAAGATTCGCACGGAGAGAGGTTTGGAGCGCGCGCTGCGGAGTGGGCGGGCGGCTGAAAACCGGCCAGTTTTCTCGAACAGGGAGACAAAGATGCCCCACTGGACTGATTCTCCAGCTCTGGGCGAAGTCCAGAGAACCCACTATCATACGGGGTGAAAACTGGACAGTGGGAGGGCACGCCGAAGCTCGGGTGCTGCCGGGTCTGCTGGCTTGTGGAGAAGGCAGCTTGCGCGCGAACAGCTCAGCTGCGTGACAGCGCAGAGAGCTCTCTGCGACTTGTCTCTCATTCGGAAAACCATCAGTCTGATTTGTTTTACGACCCTGGGTGAGACATTGCGCGTGCGAAGTCATTTGGGGAGAGTCTGAATTCCCCGGCAGCCGGTAGAGCTCAGCAGCAGCTCTCTCTGAGAGGTGCTGGCGGCCATTTCCCCCAGCACAGAGTCCCTGGGGCCGCATAGGGCAGAGCTAACACTGTCTGCTTGGCCCAGAGACTCCGCCCATCCAACCTGAGCACAGCTGAGCTTCACAGACAATTGGCCTGGAGGTCAACCCTCCAAGTGCTAACAACGATTAACTGAGCTTAACTTCAGCAAGACTATGCAACCCATAACCACCTCAGGTAACCGGGGAGGCTGAGCCACTGTCCCTACTAGGAAGTCTACCACACAAAGCTAATTGACCAACTCAGGGAAGCAGCCACCATGCAGCGACATGGAAAGAAATCAGATGTGAAAGAAATGAAGGAAAAAAAACGACTGGACATGGAATTCAAAACCACGGTTATAGGGTTTTTCAAGAGGCTCCAACAAAAGGTCGAGGCCTATAAGGAAATAAGCAAGACCACAAAGGAAATGAATGAGTCCTACAAGGAAATGAACAAGACCCTCAAGGATGTAAACGAGACCTGCAAGGAAATAATCAAGACAAACGTGGAAATGAATGAGTCCTACAAGGAAATGAAGGAGACTCTCAAGGATATAAAGGAGACTCTCAAGGATATGAAAAAGGACCAACCAGAAATTAAGCATACACTGACTGAAACAAAAAATATTATACAAAGACCTAAAAGTGCTCTGGAGCACCCCAAGAACCAAGTTCAAGATTTGAAATACAAAGAGGTAAAATCCACTCAGCTGAAAAAGCAAGAAACCAAAAGAATCCAAAAAATTGAAGATAGTGTAAGAGGCCTCTGGGACAACCTCAAGCATACCAACATCCGAATTATAGGGGTGCCAGAAAAAGAGAGAGAGCAAGACAATGAAAACCTATTTGAAGAAATGGTGACCGAAAACTTCCCACACCTGGTGAAAGAAATTGACTTAGGAGTCCAAGAAGTGCACCGAACCCCAATATATAGGAACCCTAAGAGGACCACACCAAGGCACATCATAATTAAAATGCCAAGAGCAAAAGACAAAGAGAGAATAATAAAAGCAGCAAGAGAGAAACAGTTGGTTACCTATAAGGGAGCACCCATACAATTGTCAGCAGATTTCTCAACAGAAACGATGCAGGCCAGACGGGAGTGGCAAGAAATATTCAAAGTGATGAACAGCAAGAATCTACAACCAAGATTACTCTATCCAGCAAAGCTATCATTCAGAATTGAAGGTCAGATGAAGTGCTTCGCAGATAAGAAAAACCTAAAGGAGTTCATCACCACCAAACCAACATTATATGAAATGCTGAAAGATACTCTTTAAGAAGAGGAAGAAGAAAAAGGTAAAGATGAAAATTATGAACAACAAATACACATCTATCAACAAATGAACATAAAAATCAAGTGAATTGATAGGCTGTTGAACAGGATAGACTGGTGAATATAACAGAGACATGGACATAGAGAGGGAATGGACTGACAATTCTTAGGGAGAAAAGGGTTGTGGGAAGTGCAGCAAGAGACTGGACAAAAACCTTGCAACAATGGGAGAGGACAGTGGGGAGGGGAGGGGAGGGTGGATGGTGGGATAGGTACAGGGTGGAGGGGAGCTATAGGGGGATAAAAAGGGGAAACAATGTAATTAATAAACTGAACAATAAAGATAAAAAAATCTAAGAAATGTCGAGAAAAATAGCATCGCTTCAGAGGAGTAAAATTCAAGGTAGATTTCGCTAGTGATGAGCTCTTAACAGCTTAAGGGCCATTAATAAATTTTTCTTCTTTTTGGCAGGCCCAAGTTTTACCCCCTTTGAGCTGAGAGGATGCGGTAGGTAATTTTTCTACCTGCCTGTTATAAGAACTAAGTGAGATCATAGAATGTACAGTAAATCACTGCCCAATACAATAAGCAGAGCTCCAAATTCAATCATCTACTGTACACGCACGATCAGGTTATTTTGAAGATGACGAAATGGTGGCATGAACCTGCTCAGCTCACCAGTGGCTGCTCCAGAGGTCTGGCCCTAACCAAACCACCCCAGCTCTGGCTGATGTGCTGCCATCTGGTGGCTATGGGCAGCCTCATTTACACATCAAGGAACAGGATGCAGTCTGTGGCTGGCTAAGACCTGCATTTCAGAAACAAGAAGCAATTCTAGGAATTTCTCAGTTATGTGTCAGCATCCTATTGGCCCCAGCCAGGAAGACTGGATCATAAAAAGACTGTGGACTAGGGAACCCATGGGATGTTTTCCCACTCAGCCACATGGAGGCTTCTCTCTTCTAATCACCTCATACTCCACTTTTCCCTTCTCCTTTTACCAGATCCCTCCATCTTGGTGTCTCCTTTTACAAGATCCTTCCTTCTGGGAAATATTTATATTTCTTGAGTAAAGCTGCCTTGCACCTGAGTTAGGAGCTCCCTGGATACAAAGATGTTGAAGAAAAGAATTTGTGAAAGAGAGGTGTAAAAGAGAAGAATTTAGAGGGAGAGCAGGGTTGGTGAGCATGGCTCCCCCAGGCCCCTTCATTTGAAGGGGAGTAATTCTTTGGCCACATTTGAGTTTCAGTCATCAACCAAGACTTTAGTTATAGGAGCAAGAAGTAACCCTTGTGACCAAATTCAGATATCTAGGAGGTGTGACTTAGATCCCAACCTCTCTCCAGAATAGCTGTGTGCTCAGTCACACACATGCTGTTCCAAATTAGCTTCAGAAATCAAAAGTCCTACTTCCTTCTCCACCAGAAAGTCAGAATTGTCTCTCTGAATCAAACCGTTGTTCAATACTAATAAAGGTAGTAAAAAAGAACCGTCGTAGGTCTTATTTTAACTTACATCAATCTCTGGGATGGAGGAAAGTGAGCAGACCTTTTTGATCACCTACGATATGTCAGGTGCTGTTCTTGGTACAATGACCTAGAAGTGAAGGACACAGCCAAAGCTCTACTTTCAAGGAGCTTACATTGTTATAAAGAAAAGAAAATATGCCTGAGCTTTCAGTTCAAGATGTGGTTGAAGCCTCTGGGCGGCTGGTACCATGGATCTGTCTCTTGCCCAATGGTGTGAGCTGGGCCCACTCTGGAGAAGAAATTTGGGTCCCCTGAGATATGTGAGCAGTACCAGGACCCTGCCAGCAGGCGAGGAGACCCCAAGGCAGGTGCTGGGCGTGAAGGCCACGGGGCATAGACTACAAAGGAGACAGAACTGAACCTCTCATCACCCTGTTTGGCCCCAGAGGATGGCTGGTTAGCCAGAGACAGGTAAGATTCCTCAGGGAAGGAACAACCTAAGACAGGCACAGTCGCAGAGGGGCCAACAGGAGAGAACTAAAAGAGGTGGGGCACAGACCCTCACCCACTAACCTTGAAGGGACCTGAACTCTCACCCCTTCTGAGGGATGTCTCCTGCCCCCACGGCTGCTTCGCATCCCATGCACAGCTCAGATTAGGACCTAGGTTGCAGACAGAGACTCGGCTAGCAACAGCTGCTCTATATCTAAATTCAGTTTAGTACCAGGAATGCTCAGGGCCTACTCAAGAATGCAAATAATCCTTTCCACTAATATTTACAGGGTAAACTAATATTTTCGCTTGAGTATTAAAATTGACAGTAAAATAGTAATCAAGTTTTCAGATTAATTTAAATTGGCCAAGTGAAATAAGTGAATACTCAAGAAAATTTAAGTGTACTGGACAAAAAGCTGTTCCTAAAACATTAACTAAAATATCTATTAGTAGTCATCTCACTGTAAAATTGCCTAACATCCAAAGAACCTTAAGCAGTCATATTTGTGTGCAAAAATTAAAATTTAAAATTACCAAGACTGCTATCTAAAATTTCCAAAAGCTCCCATTAATCAAAAAAAGGGGGGAATAGTGGGGTAATATCATGTCAGGAAAAATATCCTGTAAGTAAAATAGATCTATAAAATTCTTACTCCAGAAAAATAACTTCCATTTGTAATGCCAACAGCAGGACACCCATGAAAAACACACATGGTGTCAAAATAAGCCAAAGGAAAATCATTTGGGCAAAAATTAAAAGAATACCAAGTCTAATTTGCAGAGAGGATCCCTTTGTTAACTTTTGGTCGAGAATGTGTTTGTGTGTTTTCAGAAAACAACTCCAAGACCATGTGGGTTCCTGCGACAGTGAGGAACTGACTGGTCTGTTCCAGTCACGAGGATGGTCCAGAGATGGGGGACACTGACAGCACCTTGCCATGCTAGCAGTCGGCAGCTGTGTGTTGCTGCAGGCAGCCCAGGACCAAATCAGAGAGGATGAACTTGCATTACCACCATGTGTCCACCATCTGGATACCATTGCTGACATGTACACATAAAGAACTATTTGACATTGAAACTGGGACTCAGAACAGTTGGACATTGAAACTGAGACTCAAACATTTTTTGTTCTTATACATTTATTTCCAGTATGCAGGTGCAAGATATTTTTGAAGAAAAAAAAACAGGGGAGAGCAATTGATATAGAGGCAGGGAGGCATTGAACAGGCTGTCAAGCTACAGAGGGAAGGCTGAGGAGGGTGTGGGGCGGGTGCTATGGGAGATCAACCGAAGGACTTGTATGCATGCATGTGAGCATAACCAGTGGATGCAAGACACTGGGGCGGGGGGTGGGGGGGGGCAGGTTGAGACATGTGCTGGAGGGAGGGGAGGTTGGCGGGAGGACAATGAGGGGGGAAAGGAAAACATGTACTACTATTAAATCTAAGGTATACTGCAAAAAAATAAAAAGTAAATATATTTTTAAAAAGAAAAGAAAAGAAGATAATGGGACAAAGAGAGATTGGAGTAGAGGGGGCTGTATAGATACTGTGATCAGGAAATACCTTTTAGAAGGGATAATATTTGAACTGAAACTGAATGGAATAGAAGAAAGGCTATGGTAAGACTTTCAGAAGGGTCTTTTAGAAAGAGCAGCCTTGAGGTAGCCTTGAACACCAAGTGTTCTTGAGGTAGCCTGAAACACCAAGTGTTTAAGGAACTAGAAAGTGAGTGTAGCTGAAGGACAGAGAAAGAGGAACAGAAGAGTGGCAGATAGGTTGTAAGAGAGGGGCAGGGGGCAGGGACCGTCAGTTTTAATTTCATTCCATGTCTTATGAAGGTTTTAAAGAAGACATGACATAACTTGGTTTCTACTTTTAGAAGATAATGAATCTGGCCATAGTGCAGAGACTATATGGTACAGGACAATGGTCAAGGCAGGCAAGAAGTGGTGGTGTTTGCAGTATTAGAGATAATGGAAATTATCACATAAGAGACATTAATCAGTAATGGATCTAAAAGTTTTTTTCTGGTGGATGTGATGTGGGATGGGAGAAAAAAAGATGAATGGAAGATGACTGTAAGTTTTTAGCCTAAGCAACTTGCCAAATGTTAGTGCCTTTTATTAAGGTCTGGAAAACTGAGTGGGGAGAGCTGGGAAGAAAGATCATTCTGAATTTTGTGTTGCGCACACTAGTTGAGAGAAGCCTATGAGACATCCAAGTAGAGATGTGAGCAGTCTAGAGCCCAGTAGAGATGGTAATGTGTGAACGTGCACGTGGAATTAAAACCTGGGAAGGGACGAGATCACCCAGTAAGCAAGGGTGGATGAAGAGAAAAGGACAAGGGCACTGAGTCCTGGCACCAGAGCTGGCTTCAGGCATGCAACCTGTGCAAGTCATCCTGGGCCCCAGGCTTACACAGTCTCTTCGCTTGGCTTAATGCTCTGCCATCACCATCCTGAAATTCTTAAATAATTTCAAACAAGGAGCTCCATATTTTTATTTTGCACCAGGCCCCACAAAGGATGTAGTCAGTTTTGCCTGGGACACTTCAAAGTTAAGAAGTCTGGTGGAGGAGGAAACTCCTGCAAAGAGGACTCAGGAAGAGAGGCCGATGAGGGAAGGGGAAGCCAGGGAGTGTGGTATCACAGAAGCCTTGAAATTATTTCAAGGAGGAAATGGCTGCAGAGTAGTGGAATGAGAAGAGGACAGAGGATTCACCCTGGGCTTGCCAAAGCACAGATTTGTAGTGACTGTGGTAAGAACCTTCTTGGTGGGGTGGTGTGCACCAATGCTTAATTAGGTTGACTACAAAATGAGAATTGAAAGGTCCACCGCTGACATTTGAGACTCTGTGGCAAGAATCGAAATGGAGGCCCAATCCTGCAGCCCACACCTCTCTCTCTTCCCCCTTCCAGCTCCATTTCTCATAGTGAGGGGTCTCATACACATGTGCATGGGCGCGTCAGCCCAGACATCCAAGCTCTCTTCTGGGCCTCCCTGCAAGCAGCCACCTTTGGGAAAATAATTGGAAGGACCCAGTGAAACATTTGTGTGGGCCCTGGAAACAGCCCTGGCCTACAGGGAATGTCACAGACCCGAGTGGTCTAAAAGGGAAGCAGGATTCAGGCTACACGTGGGCACGTCCCCTTGGCCAGACGCCTCACCCCGTGAGAAGGAATACAGAAAACGCTTTACCCTGTACCATCTGGGTCTCGGGTTGGGGGCCCTCATTAACCAGGGTTAAGGGTAGTACTGGAGGTGAAGTTGTGGGTAGGTGAAAGCACTTGGTGGCAAAAAGATGAGGGGGTTCTCATTCAGCTGAACATATGTTTTCTTTATGAAATATAAAAGTGAGAGTGTTGGTGGGAGGGGATGGTAAGGCCTTGAGGAGAGAAAAAAATAAGTATTGGGGAAAAGGAAAGTAAATTGACTAGGTAGGCATAGTGTGCTTGTCTGGCTCTGTTGAATGTCTACCTAATATGTTTGGTCACAAATTTAAATGAGTCCAGGTGACTCGTTTACCTCATGTTCCCTAGCCATGCTCAGCTGCCCAAGTACAGGCACCGAGAAGGTGGACCATTGTTTAAACAGGTTTAGGGGTTTTTCCACATGGTTAGACAGCAGGAGAGAGGGGCAGGAGATTTGAGGGAGTTTGTTTAGAATTAGGAATGCCAAAATTAGGAATCTAGGCTAAAGGGGATGTAATGGATGGCTGATAGTGAAAAAGTCACAGGACCACGGGAGCAGTAGCTCGTTGAGATCAGAGCATTGCTGAGTGGGTGAGCTGCGCTCACAGGGTGTGGCAGTCACAGCGTGGGAAGCCTGAAAGCAAGATTTTAGAGATGGTGCAATTACAGAGATGACATGGTTTACTTATGAGTATGAGTGGCTGAGCTGGTTGGAGGATGTATTATTGGAGATGGGGCCATTAAAGGAGAAATACTACCAATAATAAAACAATTGGTGGCCAGGCACTATGCTAAGTGACTTGTGAACACATCACTTGATTCTTATAACAACATTATAAAGTGGCAGAACTACCCGTTTTTCAGATGAGAAAACTAAAGCACAGAGAGATCAATTACTTTCCCAAATTCAAATAGGTGTTTACAGGCTGAGCTGGACATCAAATCCAGGTTTATCTGACTTCAAGTTTGGTGTTCTTAAGGACATCCTGTCCCTTACACTCAGGTTTGGCTTCTTAGCTAAGTGGAGTGAGTTGGGGGCGGGGAGGGGGGATTCTTCATTCAAGAAACACTTTTTATCTGGAACCTCACTTTTTATCTGTAAAGACATAAAGATGACTAAATCATCACTCACTTTGATTGTAACACTGGGCATTTCAGGCCTCAGAAGGATGAGATATGGGATAACTTTATGCTGGCCAGAGACTGGTTAAATCCAGGACTTTCTGAAAACAATGGAAACAAACCAAGTTGATCTGCCTACAGTAATACAACTACTGTACATTGTCTGTGGGCGCTCTCTATTGGCCATTAATCAGAATAGCAACCTGGGATTGGAAATGTGTTTTTTGGTAGACTTGAATTAACAAATTAAAACTTGCCCCTTGTATGTATTTAGAGGCTATAGCTCCCAGGAGGCAATGCAAAACAAAAAAACTTTAGTTACAGAACAAACCCTGTGCCAGCTTTTTATTATGTGTACCGGTTAATAATGGCAGATTTTGTAATCAAAGAAAATATGATAATTTCAAGAGAAACATCAAAAGTGCTTTATTCAAAGTAATGTCCATCGCTAGCTACACATTTCCCCATCTTTCAGATAATTTGTGGATACCATCCCAATAGAACTTTTTTTGTTTTGAGGCAGACCATTCAAAGACCCAATTTTCCACTTCTTCTTTTGAAGTGCTGCTCAGAAAATGCGTGTGTCATCTATTGGAACAAGTGGTAATCTGAAGGAGCAAGGTCTGATGAATATGGTGGTAGGTTAATACTTCCCAGGCAAGATCTTTTAACGTGTTTTTAACTGATTTTGAAGTGTGTGATGGTGTGTTTTCATGAAGCAAAATTACTCTGTGGTGTCTTCTGGCGCATCCTGGTCATTTCACCATCAAAGCAAGGTTCAAATTGATTATTTGTTGTCAGTAGGAATCAGTATTAAAAGTTCCACATGGTTATAGAAGCTTATAGTACACCACACCTTTCTGATCCCACCAAACACAGAGCATTGTCTTCTTTCTGAAGCAATTTGGCCTTGCAGTCGATGTTGATGGTTGACCTGGATCAACCCGTGATTCTGTGCATTTGGAATTCCACTTTTCATTGCCAGTCACAATTCAATGCAAAAAAGACTTTCTTTAGTGCTGTTGAAGCAACATTTTACAGATGACTTTTCAGTTTTCCATTTGTCTTTTGTTCAGTTGATGTGTCACCCATTTTCCTTCCTTTAAAATCTTTCCCGTTGCTTATAAACAATTGGAAATTGTTTGGTGAGCAACATTTAATCTTTCTGCAAGTTGTTTTTAGTTTGACGTGCATCTTCATCCAATAATGCTTGTAATTGTTGGCCTCCAAACCTTTTCAGTTGACCTAGATGCTCTTTGTCTTTCACATTAAAATAATCACTTTTAAAGTGTTTAAACCAGCATTCACAAGTATCTTGAGATGGAACATGTTCACCATAAGCTTCCCAAAGTATATGATAACGTTTTCTTCAAAATAGAGTAATGAATTAATACTTCCCACAAATGCTCTTTTTTGGCACAAAATTCAGCATTTTTAAACATAAAAATATCTATGATGTTAACACTTTCAGCAAATATGACATATGAAGTTTTGAAGCTTGCTGTCAATACAACAAAATAGCATACATATCAAATTGCATATATATCAACATATGTATAACTCCGTCTATTGAAAAAAATACACATTAACTGATACATCTAGTAAATGTCATAACTGCAATGGTATCACTTAGGAATTGATTATCTTCAATGGGAGAGCCCCACTTCCCTCTGAGTGTCTCTCCAATTAGACTGTGAGCTGCATGAGGTTAAGAGCTTAATCTTTTTAATCTTTTACATTAGTATAGTGCCCAGTGTATAGTAGGTGTTTGATAAATGTGTCAACTAGTGTGGAAGGAAAATAAGCCATGTGGCATAATTCCATGAAAAAAGAAGAGATTAATTCTACCTAGGCAATTCAAGAAGTCTTCCAGGAGGAGATGAGTGTTGGTGGCCATGGTGATGGGGACGAAGTGGTAGAGTTGAAAAAAGAAATCTGGAAAGAAGAATCGCAAACCTAGGAATCAGATATAGATTTCACAGGGCAGGGGGTTTTGTGTGATTCTGAAAAGAAATACCCTGCCATGTGACTGACAGATGTGGCTCCCAATCTTTCCAGTATGAACAAAAATTAAAAATTGCATAAGCACAGATTGAGGAAACTAACATGGCAGATTCAGGCAGGCTAAAGAAAGAATTGGAAAGGACTTCTGGCTCAGCCAGTGTGTTTCAATGGTTGAGCGTTGACCTATGAACCAGAAGACCACGGTTCAATTCCTGGTCAAGGCTCATGCCCAGATTGTGAGCTCGATCCCCAGTGTTCGGTATGCAGAACGCAGCCAGTCGATGCAATCAATAATTCTATCTCATCATTGATGTGTCTATTTCCCTCTCCCTTTCTCTCTGAAATCAATTTACATATATATGTAGCATATATATATAAACAATTTCTGACTTGGGGTTTAAAAAACCCACAAGTTAAGATTTAAAAGTTTCTCCATAATTGCACTCTTTTTTTTTTTTTTTTTTACTTTAAACTGTGTGACCTTACTGGAAATTTAATTCTGTAGATATACAGAGCACCTATCACAGTGATAGCATTATTTTCTCAAAATATCTGGTTTTCTCAGATATAGAGCAGTAGGGCCAGGGTGACTTTCCCGGTTCTTATAGAGTGTCTCTAATCTTGGAAACCCCTGACTCTGAGACAAATTGGAATGACTGTTCACTCTAACTGAGCTGGAGGTCAGAGAATGGCTCAGAAAGGGATCAGTGCCACATGAAGAGAAGGCAGGATGGTCTCAGAATGGAGCACAAGGCTGAGAGCTGGGTGACAACTGTGCTTTGTACATATTATTATCATAACGTTGGGTTGTGTGTTTGGTAAGATTTCTCACCCACCAGCTATGGATTTCTGGATTCTAAATGAACAAGTGAATAGAATAAAATACATGAGGATAGCGAGAGAGGAAGAGTACACTCACAAGAACCCTTGAGTAGCAAAGCAGAAACTGGGGTCAAGGAAGATGAGTCTCATTTCAAAGGTCCTGCTGTTTTCTCACAATTATATCTAAAAATAAGGGCCTGAAAATGAAGAGTAGGCCACGTGCAAGACTCTTTTAGTAAATCCAAACAACAAGTTGGGGGCTGCTGCTGTAACCCACATGTAAGTGATCATAGACATAAAACATTGGCACCAGGGAGACCCAGACAACATTCAGCTTCACTACAGCCGTCAGAGGTCCACGGGACAGTGGGGGGACATTAACAGCTCTGGAGGAAGTGGTGACTCAGTAATGGAGGGTCCTCCAGGCAGCGCACAGCCCACATTTACTCTTTTCCTACCCAAAGTAAGGGAAGCTGGAGGAACTGCTCCCACTGCAATAGCTCAGAGACCTTGGCGTCTATACAGCCAGCATTCTGCAGGAAATGTACCAAGAGCTCCTCATTACTCTATTGGGAAGTCACAGCTCAGGCGCTTTACTGACTTAGGAGAGAGAGAGAGAGAGAGAGAGAGAGAGAGAGAGAGAGAGAGAGAGAGAGAGAGAAACAGAGAGAGAGAAACAGAGAGAGAAGAGAGAGAAAGAGAAGAAAAACAAGGAGGAAACTGATATCTCTACTAATAAAAGGGAAATATGCTAATTAGACACGGAGACCTTCTGGACATCCTTCTGGACAAAGCCGTGGTGGCAAGGCTGAGTCAGAGGCAGTTAGGGACGATAAGGCCAGGAGGGGAAAGCAGTTAGGGATGATCAGGTGGGGGGGGGGGTAGTTGGAGGTGAGCAGGCTAGCAGGGGGGCCAGTTAGGGGTGATCAGCCTAGTGAGAGGGAGCAGTTGGGGGCAAGCAGGCTGGCAGGCAGAGTGGTTAGGGGCAATCAGGCAGACAGACAGGTGATTGGTTAGGAGCTAGCAGTCTTGGATTGCAAGAGGGATCTCAGATTGGAGAGGGTGCAGACCGGGCTGAGGGACACTCCCCATCCCCCCACCCCCATGCACAAATTTCATGCACTGGGCCACTAGTAGCTATATAAACATGATTGATACAGTTGTATGTATTAAGGACAGCCCATTCAAACACTAGAGATAAGAGGAGTAGAAGCAAGACATGGCCCATGAACCACAGACCAGCAGGGTGTCTGTGGGCTAGGAAAGTGGATCAGCAGATCTTGTAAACACTATTTATCTAAAGAAAAGAAATAAGAACTAAACTGGAGTAAGACAAGCCAAACTCTAGCACTGCTGACTGTGGCTTTCTCCAATGACTTGGTTAGGAGGAGTTAATATCATGCTTACATTGTAGCAATGCCCATAGTGGTGCTATGATGACAACTGATGTTTGTAAAACACATACAAATGGTGCTTTTATAGGAAGTATTTGACAAAGATCATCTCCTTTAATGCTCACAATAACCATACTACAGGTGTGTCCATTTTACAGATGAAGAAGCTAAAGATAAAGATCACATGGCTAGTAATTAGTGATAGCGGGATTCAAATTTAGGCAGTTTGACTCCAAAGCTAGCTTTCTAATACCCTATTATGTGTAACTGACTCATTTTGTTATAGCTAGTTCAGACTTTGTCAGAAAATTCTTTTTGTTAAATTTATAAAATTATTTTTAAATATTGAGGAAATATTCTGCTTCAGTCTCAAAATCCTTATGCTGTAGCACTTCTTCTTTCAGTTTGAAACTCCCAAACCAATAAGGAAGCATATAGGTGGTTCAGAAGCCATAGGCTAGAGATCCAGCCCCCTCTGGAACTAAGATCTGTGTGTGCACATTTGGGGAGGAGGGAGGAGCAGCTAGAAGGAGGAAGTAAGGAAGTGAGTTAGTCACAGTTCTGGTGCCGGACACCTCAAAGCTTATGGAGAATATGTGGAGGCACCAAAGTTGAAAAATATGTTTCCTTTAGAAAGATAGAGGTGTGAGTGAGGAAGTGCTGTCAGAATGAGAAGTTCAATATTGAGGATGCTCCTTGAAATTGACCTATCATATAGAGGTGAGCAAAGAGATACCTTATGAATGAATGAATGAATGAATGAATGAATGAATGTAATGATCAGCCTTAGTGTACTAAACAGCATTCCATTGTTTTATGCAACTCCAGGAAAAGAATAAGAGTGCTCATAGAACTGTGATTTGATTTATGAACTAAAAATTGTAATGTCTAGTTGCTACTAATAAGTATGACATCTACCCATAAGATATCTAAGGAGCTGTGGATACTGATGTGCCTATACTTACATGCTCTTCTTAAAGTAAAAGATTTTATGGGGCTTTCATATTTAATTAGAAATCTTATTTACAATCAAGACATAAATATATTTCAAAGACAAAGGAAAATACGTTGTAATTGAGTGTCAGTTTAGCTCTGAGCTTCCATTTAACTCTGAGTTTCCTGTGAGCCAAGACAAAATAAGAAACATGATAAATTGCACAACTATCTTACCACAAAGGAGGAAGCATGGTAGTCCCTCAAAGGACACATAGTACTTCTGAGCACTAAATTCTCAAAAAATTTTCTCACATGGAGCCACACGTAGGAGAGAGGCTGGCATTGTCCATTCCTTGTTCTCATGCTTGCAGAACACTCAGAAACAAATGACATTAAATCACTAATTGCAGTAATGGTTACAAAATGAGGGTGTAACATTAAAGCATAACTCAATGAACCGATACTGTGAGGGTATCAAGAAAACGTAGTTTGATCTGAAGTTGGAAATGAGGTTATCTATTAAAAAGGAAACACGTGTTTGCTGAATGCCTAACGTATGTTATAGGCATGAAATATTTTCTTCTCAACATACGTATTATGAATTCTATTGAATAATTAAGCTAAGCAACTTGCTCTTGGGATTCATTGCAAAGTAGCAGAAGGGTCCCAAACTCAGGCTCTCTTTTCTGTACCACACACCTCCTCCCCCTCCAACACTCCCACAAGAAGAGCCAATGGACAGTTTGTGTCTTAGACAATCTTGTCAGTGCAACTTTTTACAGGCAATTCGAGTTTATTCTCTCCAGGAAGGGCCTAGAGGACTGGTGTTAGATATTACTGATTAAGGACAAACTTCTTTGTTGAAAACCAAGCCATCTGTTGGTAGGGTCAACTCATATCATGGAACTTCAGGAGTGTTCATTGAGCTCACCTCAAAGGAAGCCCACAGTTTCTAGAGTTATGAACCTCTCTGTTTAAACAACTTGAGGAAGAATGACTATACTCTCCTTTCAGTGATTTGCAGACTTAGGTACTCCTCGAGGACAGGATGCCCACACTTGTGGCTAACTCACAGGTAGGAATTGGGTGGTCGTAAGGGAACCCTGAGTAGAGAGGGCTCTAGGCAGATGAGAAAGAACAGGAAACTGAAAGAGATATTACTAAGTGACTGAGGTCTGGCATGCCAGTGTGTGTGTGTGTGCCTGAGGGGGCTAGTGTGGGAAAAGACAGGTGGGAGGGTGAGCAAAACCAGGTCATAGGATTTTGGGTTTAATCCCCCCACAAAGAGGAGATAGCTATACAAAGTTACCAACTTTTATCTTCTCTGGAGAAACAGAGACTGTGTACAGGAAAACCAGTGTGAGAAAAATGGCAAATCCTAGCCTCACTGAAGAACATACATATCTAAGTCTTAAAGGAAAGAAATGGTGGTGATGGGAAGAATGGTGGCATGACCAGCTCCTGTTCATAGACTCTGTCCTGTGGCTCCCATGGCTGCTCTCAGCCCAGTGCTTGTCTAGATGTCTTATAAGTTTTCTCCTCATCTGTGCCCTCACTAGCCAATGAGCCCTGCAGAAACAACAAGCAGGAATGCCTCTTTGTAAGATGATTTTTTTTAAATTAAATATATTTCTTTGTTGATTTCAGAGAGGAAGGGAAAGGGATAGAGAGATAGAAACATCAATGATGAGAGAGAATCATTGACCAGCTGCATCCTGCATGCCCCCTATTGGGGATCGAGCCCACAACCCTGGCATGTGCCCTTGGCCGGAATCGAACCTGGGACCCTTCAGTCCACAGGCCGACACTCTACCCATTGAGCCAAACTGGCTAGGGCAACTTTTTGTTTTTAAATGGTATCCAAAGCGGGGGTGAAGCGGGGGGCGGGGGAGGGGGTTTGCAAGGAGAAAAATGGTGATGAGCAAAGCATATGACCAGAAATGTATTTTCTCTTTGTAACTTCCATATCTCAGTTCCCCTCGGGGGAATCTACAAACTTTACAGACCATCCCCCCGATGGAATCACTCCGATTGACCTGGCTCCCTCTGGGTCTCCCATGGTGTTTTCCTGGCTTTCCATGCTGCCCTTTTGTCTCACATTCTGTAGCCACAACTGGGTTTTACTTCAGCTCTTCACACACTCCCTTCTGTTGTATCCAAGTAGCCAAGCACAATGCTGCCCCATGAGAGGTTACACTTCTTTTCTTTCAAGTGTGTGAAGAAACCACCTTCACCAACTTACTCTTCTTGGTTAGTGCTAGGATCTTTCAACTCCCATAGTGGGCATTGGCTACTCGAAGGGCCATGATCCAGCTGTAAAGGAGATGGGAAAAAAATAGATACAGAGGCAAAGAAGCATTGAGCAGACTCTCAAACTACAGTGGGAAGGTAGGGGAGGGTGGGGGGCAGGAGCTATAAGAGATCAACCAAAGAACTTATATGCATGCATACAAGCATAACCAATAGATACAAGACACTGGTGGGGAGGGGGCAGGTGAGGGCATGTGTTGGGGAGTAGGGGAGGCTGGGGGAAGGTCAACGAGGGGGAACAGGGAGAAACATAAATAAAGGGGATGGGAAGTGTCTCCACAGTTCTCCCAATAGACGCTCTGTGCACATGCTTTATAAACTGTAGACCAGAGACGGCCGACTACCATGTATGGGAGGCACTCACAGCTGTGTGTACCAGGCCAGGCCCATGCCACATCTCACTCTAGATGCTTTGTCAGAGATACATGCACTGAGAGGCACTGACCTCATCTCTGCCGACCCCAGTGTATCTGTACTTTGTCCATGAGGGATCAGCCAACAGGATTTTGACTTCCTATCATCACTCAAATTAGCCCTCTCTCTCTTAATGTTTAGGGTAATATCAGTTCCTGTCTCCCCCGGTGGCCAGGAAGTTCTCGACCTGGGCAGTCAGAGGCATGCGCCTTTTGGAAAGAACTTAGTTTATGCCTAAAGGTAAGTCAATGACAACATAAGTACAGACATTTTTACTTGAATACGACTAAAGACAGGTATGGACCTTAAGAGGAACTCCTCTGTGTCCGTGTTCACTATCTGAGGAAGGCGTGTTCTTGTCCTGGGTGCTGCTTGCATGTGTAGAGACCTTTATCCATCAGGGACTGGGAGATTCATGTACCAGTGGGGTCCCTCAACCTGGCCAGTGGGATTGGGCCAAAACTGGCTCTCTGACATCCCCCAAGAGGTCCCAGATTGCAAGAGGGCTAAAACCAGGCCGAGATACCCCACTGGTGCAGGATGGGGCCAGGGAGGGACACGGGAGGTTGGCCAGCAGGGGAAGGACCACGGGAGGGTTCCAGGGAATGTCCAGTCCATCTCACTCAGTCCCCATCAGCCAGACCCCAGCAGCAAGCTAACCTACCAGTCAGAGTGTCATAGTGAATGATTGAGTAGCCTTAGCATATTATTAGCATATTACACTTTGGTTGGTTGAATGACTGACTGGATGACCAGACACTTAGCATATTGGGCTTTTATTATATACTAGTGGCCCGGTGCACAAAATTCGTGCACGCAGGATTTGGGGGTGGGGGTTGTCTCTCAGTCCAACCTGCGTCCTCTCCAATCTGAGATCCCTGTGGGATCGGGCCTAAACTGGCACTTGGACAACCCCCTCGCAATCCGCTCCTAACCACTCATCTGCTTGATTGCTTGATCACCCCTAAGCACTCTGCTTGCTAACCACTCTGCAACTGGTCCCCTCTGTCGGCCTGCTCGGCCCCAACTGCCCCCCACCATCAGCCTGATCACCCTCAACTGCCTACCCCTCCTGGCCTGATCACCCCCAACTGCCTTCCCCTCCTGGCCTGATCACCCCTAATGGCCTCTGCCTTGGCCCCTCCACCATGGTGATCTGGGACCCCTGTGCTCACATGCCCTTCACAATCTGGGACCCCTGGCGCCCACAGCGAAGCATGGTGGTAGCTGGTCTTCCCCCCAGCCTCCCGTGGCCCCGCCCTTCACATGCTCACCAGTGATCTGGGACCCCTATGCTCGCGCCCTCCGTGATCTCGAACCCCAGGCACCCATGGCAAAGCACAGTGGTGGCTGGCCTTCCCGCCATGCTTCAGCACAGCCTGGGGAACTGGCACCAAGGGCTTGCTGGGACCACCAGTGCAGAGTCTGCTCCCCAGGCCCATGGTGCTCATTCCCCAGGCTGAACGGAGGCAGCTGGAAGCAGCAGCACTGCGCAGCCCCAACCTCCACTCCCGATTGGCTGGTAGCATAGCCAATCAGAAGCCAAGGTACGGTCACATTTGCATGTTACTCTTTTATTAGATAGGATGATTCCTATCTGAAAAATATCCATTCATGTGTTTTGCTAATTTTTATTGATTCATAATACTGTATTATATATTTAATTCTACCTCTGTGAATCTATGTATCTATCGATGCATCTATCTAAAAACACACTTTCAAATATGACTTCTTTTAATAAGACTAATACCTGCAGGGAATAAAGCCATATGGTTTTATAAATTGGTCTAGTTATGAAGGTCTTAAGTACAAAAGTTTTCATTCCCTTTACTCTGATTTTCTAAGGGACAGAACTAGACCCAATATCAGACATACTATGATTTATCAGAAGGAAAAAAATAAAGTGGAGAAAAACCCACCACTGTTGTCATTATTCATTTTACCTTCTGGAGACTAGAATAATGATTTTTGTTTGTTTGTTTCTGAATCTTTTTTTCAACATTAAATTTCAAAGGGAAGAAAAGTTTAAACAACACCCCTCATAGTTACTTTCATTACGTATCTCAGTCATATGCTCTCTAGGGCCTGTTCTGCCCTATTTTGGCTGGGGGAACTGAGAAAAAAGAAGAAGAAAATAAAGATGTGCCTGTGACTGGATACAGTGTGGGTGGTCCTGACATTCACACAGCAATCTTCCAACTAACCACTCCCAAACCACAGGACAGCAGGGGGCTTTCCCTGCGTGGTCAATACCCTCTCAACAGAACGCCTACATGCAAAGCACTGAATGTCAGACCCCCGGACAGTGCAAGAAAGGATGCTATGTCCTGCAACCCACCCTTCAGCGCTTACAATGGAATTCGGAGGACATGTGAAAGAGTATGAGTTTTGAGTAACAGTGTGAAAAAGCAGTGGAAGGTTGTCACGATTTTTCATTGTTGGACTAAAATGAGTGACAAAGAAGCAAAAGAAGAAATGTGTGCCTTTGGAGTCACCTTGGGTGAAGTTTGTTGGTCCTGCATTTCCCTTTCTTCCAGCCTCCACCAGGATCAATGGGTCCCAGGCAGGGTAGCCAGGGTCAGTTTCTCCCACCCATGTCAGGTCTGTGGTGGTAGTCTCTGGGAAGCTCTGCCATCCAGCGGGACCTCCCCAGATCTCTGAGATAGGAGTCCAGTAGAGAGTCCCTCCCCCACTCTAAAACACTTTCACTTTCACAGCAGCTCTGGCTTAGGACCCACACAATTCAGGGGAAATTGGAAGCATGGATCGCCAAAAAATGAAAAGTCTGGGCCCCTTTCTGGGCCACATAATGGGTTGGTTTCTTGCTATTTTCCTAAGCAAGTGCAGAACCTCGCATCTTTTGCGAGCTACTGCCCTTGTCCCTGAAGTTCTAACTAGCTAAGACCCTCTTGAAAATTTACCTAGATAGTAAATCACGAGGTAATATTTAAGTTCCAGTTCCAAGTGACCTTAAAGTCACACCCTTTTGGTGATCATCTTCTCCAGTGGTTCTCAACTAGGGAAGGTGTCCCCCAGATGTCTGGACTTGTCTGGAGACGTATCTGATTGTCACAACTGGTGGTGATAGGGGGCAAGGGGTACTATTATCATCCAGTGGGTGGAAGGCAAAGATGCTGCTAATGTGTTTGTTATATTGCACAGATCAGTCCCCATCACTAAGAACTACCCAGACCAAAATACCCGCAGTGTCCAGGTTGAGAAACCCTGATCTACCCTGCACTGGCCCAGGCTGGAAAAACCACAGGTCATTGGCTTCCCTGACATGACTCCCAGCTCCACATATCTTAATAGAGGTGAGTTTCTTTGACATACAGGGTGGGGCAAAAGTATGTTAATAGTTGCTTGTATTGAAAATAATACAATAAATAATAATCCAAGAATAAACTCTGTGTTTCACATACTCACAACTGTATACCTACTTTTGCCCCACCTGGACGAAGGGCTCTGGAAGGGGGACTGGAGGTCCTATGACTGAGGGACTCTCTACCCCTGGAGGCCTCAGCTTATAATCTGAATTCCCATTGAGGGGACACTCAAGAAAGGTATTCCAACTGCAGTCCATGGCATGGATAATGACAAGGGCTCCTTTATATTTCATTATACAATTATTTTTTATTAAATAGTTCTAAATGATATCTTCTGCTGGTAATCAGTCATTGATTCATTCAACAAGCATTCATTGTGGTTCCCCTAGGACCAGGCACAATGTTCTATTCTAAATGAATGTAACTCTCAGAATCTTCTCACTTCAACTACAGCCCTTACAGCAAGACTTCATCCGGTGGGACAGAGAGGTGAGTGCTTGTTAAACTGCAGGTGCTTGGGCCTCCCTCCAGAGAGTCTGAGTTCACAATCTTCATTTTGAGCAAGCACTTTAGGTGACTGTGATACAGGCTACCCATGGGACCATGATTTAAGGAACATTCGTAGAAAACATAAAACCTGCCCAACCTAATCCCAGGCCTGAGAGCTAATGTACTTTCCTATAACCCTGAAAAAAATCTAACTCTTTAATCAATGAATCATCTCATTATTCCTTGTCTCACATTTCCCATTTTTAAACAGAAGGGAGTAACACCTATCCAACACAGATGGCAAAAGGGTAGAATGACCCAGGTAACCAGAAGCAGGACACTCGCAATGAACAGAACCATAGAAGTTTTACTTCTAAAAACAAATTTTTATGACACGTAACAGAATATAAACCAGCCAAATGCATGGGTTAGGAGAAGAATCTCTTGCTAGCTACTCTCTGAACCGACATCGGCATGACATGACTCCTGGCTTGATTAGGACTAACCTTCCCTGGTTCCCAAGATAAATGGCTTCTCTGATCACTCTCAGTTTTCTTTCAAATCCTTTCTCGGGCCTACTTATTAACATTCCATTATGTGACTTTGCAATGGATCATTTATTTTAGCAACACATTAACCACCATTAGAAGCCCACGTCTAAACCTTGTTCCAAGCCATTAGCAACACCTTAACACCTATCTAATATCAAGGAAGTTATCTCACCATATGGGTAGAAGAACAAAACACGGAGCATCATTTTTTGCCCAATTGCTCTACCTAAATTACTGTGATCAATTTAATAGTAGAAGAAACCCACTTAAAGAAACACATAATAATAATTATATAACAGATGGAAGTCAGGGGGCCACTATCATTAATAAGAAGAGGTGTGGTTTAAAGGTCAGAAGATTCAGAAAACATGCCAGCATCCCTTAAGACCATCTAAAATGTGTTGCTCTTTTTCAACTTCTCTAGGAATTCCCTTTAACTAAAATTGTCTTTATCTTCCCTTCACATGTCTCTATGTCGCTGTCTTGTCTCCACTGTTTCCTTTTGCTGCACGTCTCAGCTCCGAGCCCGCAGAGAGGTCCCAGAGTCCCAGTGGGCTCATGGAACAGGCTACCTTGACTTTGATCATAGAACAAGCACTTCAAAGACCACTATCTGAGCTCTGATCAAAATCCACTCCAAATATGGATAAGTGTCCACACAGGAGGGAAATAATCCTTCCATGATAAAGAAAAACTTACAGTTTTGTATGTGATCTGAAGCTTTAACCCATCCAAAGTAACCCAGATCCCACATACCAGGGAGCTCCATTCCACTGCCACTTACAAACAAGAGAACCCCCTCCCGGCATTTGGAAACTTTGAACCAACCTATCAACTTGAATGCAAATTTCCCCCCAACCCAGATTTCCCAGCATCCATTTTTAGGTAAACCATTCTCCCTGCAGACCAACATGCAAATGGTGGGTGCTCAAGTAGAACCACAAAGGCAACAAAAAAAACATGGACCATACCTATTTTCCCAGCCTCTCCTTTCAGGTTGAAATCCCAGTTTCTTGGCAATTTCAGGGACATTTTGCTTCCAGTTCTGGTGAGCAGCTGCTGAAGTGGTGAGTCGGCCTCAGTTCAGCCTGCCTTTCCAAGCCTTCCCTGTGGCTGGTGTGTGTGTTTTCTTCTTTCAGATTGCTTCACGGGCAGTCTTGGGTTTGAGGTTGATTTGCCAGCGTGTCCTCCTTTCTCTCAGAGGAAAGATCCAATCATCTGGAACTTGGGGGATGGTACCCAAACCCCACCCACAGACCCTGGGGCTGGTACCTCGGGAAGTGTACACCCTGCTTCTCTTGCTTTCAGTTTTACCAGAAATATCCCAGTTGCCACTTTGCTCTGCTTCGTGTGAAGCAAAGCCCCTGGTTGAGAGAATCTCAGGCCTCTCTGAGGAGAGGTCCTCATAAACAACGGCTGCCTCTCGGCCTTTTTTTTTTGGTGTTTTTTGTTTGTTTTGTTTTTGGGGTTTTTTTTTTTTTTTTTTTTGTTAACTGTCTGCTTCCTTGCATTTGAGGAAGTGGTGGCTGCTCCGTGTCGATGATACATTCTGAACACTCTTTCTTAAGAAGAGGTTTTTTTTGAAATGCTTGCATAAGTAGAATGAGTGCTCTTACAATAGAAGGCTAGAGCTTTGATTACAAAAAAAAAGAAGAGAAAATTCTAAGAC
This sequence comes from Antrozous pallidus, assembly GCA_027563665.1. NCBI lineage: Eukaryota > Metazoa > Chordata > Mammalia > Chiroptera > Vespertilionidae > Antrozous > Antrozous pallidus. The sequence goes on from CM050523.1 coordinate 30,268,727, forward strand.
TCTCACCATCTACCTCTAAGCTCTCCTCCTCACCACATGGATGAGGCATCCAAAAATGGTCAGTCAAACAAGCAGCGTCCCCCAAAACTTACCTTCCTTGACATGTTTCCTGCTCCATCGACCACATGGTAAGTCCTTCCCCCTACTCAGGATGAAGGTGCCAAGTGACCATGGCCTGATCTAGGGAGAGTTCTCAGGTAGGTAACTAGTAGGTTGGCTTTCCATGGGGAGACCCTCTCACATGATATAATGGTTCTTTGGCATTTTATACAGGGTGTGGGCTTGGGAATCAAGCCCACACCCTGTACAGAATGGGGTCAGAACTCAGTTCTTTCACTTCCTAGCTCTGCAGTTTTTAACAAGGGACTGAATCTCTCTGGGCCTCTGTCCTCAGTGTTGAAATGGGTTGATGAGAACCATGACTGCATGGAACAGTGAAGGTGTCTAGCACAGAACTCGACACATAGTGGTTGCACCACAAATGTTATGTCAACTCTAATTCTATGTAGTTCAGTTCCGTGACAGGCTTTTATAGGTTTAACTGAGTCACACTAACCTAGTCATTAAGTATTTGGCCCCAGAGCCTGACCATCTGTGTTCAAATCTTGGCTCTCCTTCTTCCTTACTGTGTGATTAAGGACTAGTTTCTTGACCACTCTGTGTTTTAATTTCCTCATCTGTAAATGAGGCACATAATAGGGCCTGCTTCATAGGGCTGATGTGGGGCTTTACTCAGTAGTAGGTAAAAGAATCACTGCTAGCTTCCATGCAAGCTACACATAGCAGTCCATTCATTCTTGGACTCTCCTAGAGAACTCCGTCCTACTTTCTTCACCTCCAAGAGCTCATTTTTTGTTGGTGACCTGGCATCCAGTTTCATTGAGAAAGTTGTTGCAACTGGAAGAGAATGTCTGCAGGCTCCCACCGCTCTATCTGCCACTTCCCTGCATGCAGGCCCACACACTCAGCCTTCTCCCGATCACAGTGGGAGAACCAACTGTCATCACACCTCCGTCTCTACGGCATCATCAATTTCTTCTTTCTCCCGGATCATTCCTATTAGCATTCAAGCTTATTCTTTTTTATCCCATTATTTAAAAACATCTCTCTTGATGCCAGTTTCCTCTTGGACAGCACCGTTTCTCTCCTTCATTTCTGAGCAAAGCTTCGGTATAGATTGTCTACACTTGCAAATGTGTCTGCTACTATTCTCTTTGAATCTCCTGTTGATGTTTTTGCCCCCATAATTCCACAGGATATACTCCTATCAAGGACATCGATGGCATCGCTGTCAGTGAAGCCACTGGTCATTTCTCCATGTCATCTCACTGACTTATCAGCTTTGGACACATTTGATCATTGTCTCCAACTCTGAGCCTCCTTCCTCTTGGCTCCCAGGACTGTTCCTGTCCTGGTTGTCTGCCTGCCTTTCTGGCTGTCCAGCTCTGCTTCTTTGCTACTTTCTTCTCATCTCTCTGACCTCTAAATATTGAAGGAAACCAAGACTCTGGGCTTTGTTTCCATCCACACCCACACCATAATGAGTTCATTTGTCTCAAAGCTCTCAATGTCACCTGTCAGATGACTCCAGTATAGATTTTCAGCCAGATCCTCCCCTGGTCCCCAACTCACACATATCTCTGTCATCTCCAACTAAACATGTCTGCAACTTCTATTCAGGGAACCTGGCTGAAGAAACAGTGGTAACCTGAGGCATATTCTTCCCATTGTGAATGAAAGGAGCATAAGAGGAAAGAACCACACAAGTGTACTTCAAGCCTCTAATCACAACATGTCTGCTCATATTCCAGTGGCTAACTCACATCATATGGTCAAGTCCAAAGTCAGTGAGGCAAGAAGTACACCCATGCCTGAGGGGATAGGAGAAGGAGAAGGCAGGGGATATTTGCTGATCAAGACTCCAACCCAGCCTTGACCAGTTTGGCTCAGTGTATAGAGTGTCAGCCTGTGGACTGAAGGGCCCCAGTTTCAATTCCGGTCAAAGGCATGTACCATGGTTACGGGCACATCCCCAGTGGGAGGTGTGCAGGAGACAGCTGATTGATATTTCTCTCTTATCAATGTTTCTGACTATCTCTCTTCCTTCCTCTCTGTAAAAAATCAATAATATATATATATATATATATATATATATATATATTTTAAAGAGATTCCAATCCATCACACCAACCCACTTTACCCAGCTACCCTCTGGTTTCCCCAGGGGTGCGAGACTCCTTGGAACCTGACTCAGCCAACTGGAGACTTTGAAGCCGCCCCCATCCCCCGCATTAGTACCTGCCAGACAGAAACACCACCAGAAATACCACTGCTTCTTTTTTCTGCCCTGACTTGGGTTGGGGTAGTAGATAGCTACCCTGAGTCCCAGCAGCATCTTCACCATCCAAAGTTTCAGTCCTGGGACCTTTAACTCAGGAACTCTGACCATATTGTAAAGGTAGCACTTAGAAATATATAGGGAACTTCCTTTACTGTTTAGGGTAGGTTCCTGTAAGTCTTGGAAAAACTCATGACTGATAGGGAAGTTGGTTGTGAGTACTTGAAAAAGCAATCAGAAGAAAGACGCCCATGGGAAAGCCTAACACAGCAGCCTTCCCTCCAAAGAGCCTGTGGCGGGGCAGCCAGCTGCCTGTTTAGGGGTAGAGGGCAGCTCCCCTCATCTTTCCCTCCAGAAAATGAAAAACAAGATGTCTTATTTAGACCCCAAGTTTCAATCAGCCTCTGCAATCACAAAAGCAAAAATTAATTCATCTATTTGCTTATTGAATGCTAACAATTTATTCAGGAATCACTTGAGTTTGCTAGACATGTTCATGAACAAGCAGTCTTAGTTTCTGCTCTCATTCAACTTACTGTCTATTGAGAGAGAAGCACAAGTAAGTAAATAGTTAAATACACCATAAGAAGGGTTATGTTGGGGGAACTCTAGGGAACTATGGAAGTTTATGTCAGAGGGGCATACTGGGGACTTGGGGAATGAGGGAAGGATTCCTGGAGGAAGTGTCTTGAATTAAAGCTTAATGAATGAGTTATGGGGCAAGAGGGTTGGAAAAAGGCTTCCACACAAAGCAAATTGCATGCAAGAGGTACAGAGACAGAGAAGAACTCATCAGGTAGCTCCTGAAATGGATGAAAGAGATGACATAAAGGAGAGAAGAAGCTGGAGAGACAAACAGGGCTGGCTGGACCTGGGCAGGATCTCTTGGTAAAGAGTTTTGACTTAACCCTGGGGTAGGGATGATGAGGCTGTGGCCATGTGTAGGAACAAAGAAAGGAAACAAGTCAAGAGCACCCAGGTGTTTGGATTGTGAATTGCGAGCCCCAGTGAATTTCTGCCACAGGAAAGAGAGATGCCCGCAGTCTAGCTCCAGTCCCTGGAGAGTGGGAGGCTCCAATCACAGAGATGGGCAGGGCACAAGATTGAGGGCTGCTAATGAAGAGTGGGGAGGGCTGTCAAGGTACACCAGGAAGAAGATGCTGGACTTACTTTAGGAAATGCTATGTTTAGAGACCTAAGGGGCACTGAATACAGATATCCTGCCAGTATGTGAACCTACAGCTCAGTAGACAGATTCATTTGTTCATTCATTCATTCATTCATTCACTCCATAAACATATCCAGGACTGTGCTGGATACTGAATAAACAAGGATGATTAAGAACCTAATCCTCAAATGACTCATGAGAGAGGCATATAAACATAAAGGCAGTGCTGTTCGAGGTACAGAAACAGTGCACGCACAGGGCAGGGTGAGAGCAGGGAAGGCTGAATTCTGCTCCAGGGATGGCTTCTTGGGCCAGGGGACCCAAAAGAGAACAGTCGGGCAGGGGGTAAGGTGGGGTGTGGAAGGAAGATGTTCTGGGGTGATAAAATAGCAGATCACTGCTAAGATGATAAATCCATTTAGGGAAGCATCAGGAATGGTGTGTGGTTACAGGACAAAGCTGGAGGAGGGGACAGCAGAGGTGGCAGGGCCGTTGGGCCAGGGCCCCTGGCACTGGCTGAGAAGTTAGACTCTATCCTAAGAGCAGTCATTGGAGGAGTTTTTAAACAACCTTTTTATTGTTATTTTTACCATTTTAGACGTCTATGCAACTTTTATATGAGCATGAAGGTGAAGAAAAGAAGAAGAAGAAGAAGAAGAAGAAGAAGAAGAAGAGAGAGAAGAAGAAGAAGAAGAGAGAAGAAGAAGAAGGAGGAGGAGGAGGAGGAGAAGGAGGAGGAGGAGGAGGAGGAGGAGAGGGAGGAGGAGGAGAGGGAGGAGGAGGAGGGGGAGGAGGGGGAGGAGGGGGAGGAGGAAGAGGAAGAAGAAGATCTTTTTCATATGGATTTTAGTAGTCTATATCTTTAAGAAAGTTGAATTTAGACCAGCACAGGTTCTGGTGGTAGTTAGCTCGTTGGTGAGAAGTACTGGGATCTTGGATCAATCCTTTCAACTCTATTATCAGACTGGATGATGGCATGTGAGAGAAACTGAAACTCCAAGGATCATGGCCTGAGAAAACGGAACAATGGATTCCCACTTGCTGAGATGGGAAAGACTGGGAAGGAGCAGTCTGGAGAGAGATGGTGGGGGTGAGCACATAGTGGGTAAATATATCCCATAGACACTTAAGTGGAGATGGTCCAGGGGGCAGTTGGATATGATTCTGGTGTTTAGGGCTAAGGTCTTTTGAATGGACATTTTAGATCACTTAAAAACACATCTTTGACCTTATATTTGGATCCCCAAAGTGGCTCAGGAAGAACACTGGCCAGTGCAATCGGTAATAACCTGAAGAGTCCCCCAGTGCCAGGCCCTCATTCTCTCAGCATCTCTCAGAGATTACACACTATGGTACTGACCCCAACAGGGGTGACTGCCAAAGGTTGTTCTCCTTTTTATGGGGCTAGTAGGAGAGAGATTTGCCCAAGAGAAATGAACATTACAGGATCAGATGTCAAAGGGACTGAATTACAGGCCAGGTGTTTATGGGAGTTGGGAAAATATCAACTCTCTAACACCTGGAGAGCTGGGGGCCCCAGTCCAGTGAGAAGTTGAGTCCAGAAGAATTTCAACTTTTCTCACTGGAAGAAGGGAAACCGAATTCTCAGCCACGCAGAGAAGTCCTCGGGACACTCAGCAAATGGTCTTACTCAGCTAAAGCTCTGCCCGGCCACCCCCGAGGCTCATCACCAGCTCTGTGGTATCTGACGTGAGAAGAGGGAGATTATTTACCCCACCCCTCCCACTTCCCAGTGTCAAACTTGTCTATGCCCAACTAATGGGCTTTTTCTCTCCCTCCAAAGTGAGCTAAATTATTTCTTCATCTATTTAGAGCAATAACTCTGGGAGTCTCCATCTTGCAATCATATGTGACCTTTGGGACAAGAAAGTGTGTTAGTAAAATCGCCAAGACATGTCTGTATGTCCAATTTGTGTCCATACCAGACTGACTGCCTGTAGGCAGTGAGGGGGCCTGTCTCCAGCCTCTTCCCCTCCCTCAAGCCATTTTAAAACTACTTTTTAAAAAAATATTTTTACTGAACTTTTTACAGAGAGGAAGGGAGAGGGATAGAGAGTTAGAAACATCAATGAGAAAGAAACATCAATCAGCTGCCACCTGCATACCTCTACTGGGGATGTGCCCGCAACCAAGGTACATGCCTTTGACTGGAATCAAACCTGGGACCTTTCAGTCTGCAGGCTGACTAAGTCAAACTGGTTAGGGCAAAATTATTTTTTAAAATGTCCTGCAACTGTGAGCACTAACCCCCAGGACAGGTCAGAGCAATTTGCAGGACAACCAAGCCAGCAGGCCAGGTAAGCAGTAGTTGGTAGGATAACTCCTCCCCCATACTCATGCCTCTACTCTCTAGGATCAGGAATCTTCCCAGAACAAAGGATCCTGGGCCTCCTGATTGCTCCCTCAGGGAGTCCCTCCATATCAGCATTTCCCAAGCTCCCCAATCACACAAGACCCCAAAGTTGGATTGAAATGGTCAAGGTGTCAAGATTCAGTGTATTTTTCTTTTCCAACTCCTTAGAACCCAGCGGTGAGTAGGAGTTTGCTCACTGATCCCTAAAGGGAGCCCTACAGCTAGAAGGGAGCCCTTGTTGCCCTTCTCCTGCCTTGACCATTCTCTGATGGCCCCCCTTCTTCTCATAACTGCTTAGGTTTCCATCTGCCCTTTCTTACTCTGTCCCAACTATTAAATACCGCCACTAGGAGGTTCCCAACAAGTGTAGCCTATTTCTACAGTTTTTCAAAGGTCTCTCCAGGTTTTGGGATAGTCCATGGGCATTCTGTTTTATAGTTGGTCCCACAGCAGGTCTACATGTCTGGGCAGGCTGCCCATGCTCAACATGGGCAATCCACCAGAACACTCCTCCATCTGGCTGACCACCCTGCTCCTTCACCTTGCCAGCAGGCACCGAGATGGATGCCCACAGGTTCTCTTAAGCCCAGTTTTGTCCTCTGGCCTTGAACACAAGCCTGAGTTCTCCTCAGACTTCGCTGAGCCTATCTTTTTCCTTTGATGCTTTCAGTATTGTCTTCAGGTTTAAGAATTAGAAACGCCTCCATTTCTCCATAACAAAAATGCTGGTAGCCTTCTTACCCTGTGAGGAGCTCTCCTGGCAGATTCGGCTCATACCGTTCCATCCTGGGCTTCCTCTTCCCGTTCTCTCCTCTTTCCTGGTTAGAATCTGGGAACTGACGCCAACCTGCCTGGGTTCTTACAATCCATGCTGACAGGGCAGGCGGAGCCCAGGTGATGCCTGCAGTCCTGGCAGGGGTGTTCAACTTGGCATCCAGAGTCTCTGAGGCGCTACCTACTCCATACAGGTATTTAAACCTATTCAGTGTGTGCTCAGTGCAAGGCTGAGGCGGGTGTGTCTGCCCCTCTGCACCGGCCAGTCTAAATACCTTGTTCTACGACAAAAACAAGTCCTATATTAACTCCCTACTGCCTGTCGTTGTCCTTACTCACCTGCGTAAAGATTCCAACTAGAGATTCTTATTGTATAGATACACCTGGGGGCTTTCTGGGGTGAGAGAACTAGGCTCTCTAAGGCCTTTGGTCCCATTCTTCCCTGTCCTTCATGATCATGAATAGGTATCAAAGGATTGAAAGCAGCAGCCTCATGGCCCCAATACCCCAATGTGGGTAATCATTACTCAAGGTTTCTGAGGGCTGACAACATGGCCACCAGACCGCCAGCCCCTCCTAGGGCCAGAGGCCCCACTCTCTCAAGGGTTTTGGTTAGATATTTTGGTCACTCTGGTCACATCTCTCCCATGACCTGCTATCACCCTTGGGGCAGGGGAAATACCCTCCACCCTGGAAACCTTAATGAACCCCTGCTACACACTCAGTGACTGTCATTCATCCCACATCGGCACACTCTGCCAGGGAAAACACTGGTGCCATCAATTGTGCAGGCTGGGCCATGGGTGGAAGAGCCCGTGGATATCTGTGGTCCCCTCCTCTTGGCCATGCATGTGCAGTGTGCTCCATAGAAGGGACCACTTTTGGAATGAAAAACCCCAAGCCAAAGGATTTGTATGCATCCGTATACACCTAATCAATGGATACAGACAACAGGGGGGTGAGGACATGAGTGGGGAGGGGGAGAGTAAAGGGGCAATGGGGCAATAAGGGCACATATGTAATCAATACAGAAAAGAAAACTATAGAAAAAGGAAGAAAAGAAAGGAAAGGAAAGGAAAGGAAAGGAAAGGAAAGGAAAGGAAAGGAAAGGAAAGGAAAGGAAAGGAAAGGAAAGGAAGGAAAGGAAAGGAAGGGAAGGGAAGGGAAGGGAAGGGAAGGGAAGGGAAGGGAAGGGAAGGGAAGGGAAGGGAAGGTAAGGGAAGGGAAGGGAAGGGAAGGGAAGGGAAGGAAAGGAAAGGAAAGGAAAGGAAAGGAAAGGAAAGGAAAGGAAAGGAAAGGAAAGGAAAGGAAAGGAAAGGAAAGGGAAAGCCCAAGGAGCTTTTGGATGTAGCAGCCATTATAGTACCCACAGCAGACCTCTGAGGGCTGCAGGATCCCTGCTCAGACCTGGTGCAGAGACGTGACTATCCCACGGCCTGGAAAGGTCTTGGACAGAGAACACTGCACTATGGACAGCTAAGTGAGCAGGAGTCAACCTGAAGGGTCTAGCCGGGCCCACTATGAGCAGACCAGCTTTACAGGCTCCCGGCTCCTGAATGGGGGGCTTCATTTCTTGAATGTGTTTTCACTGTGTGAAGTCCGCCTCTCCCCAGTGGGCCATTAGATTATCAATGACCTGCTTTGTCATGTGCTAGGAATCTCTGACAACTGAAACTTCCTTTGTGACCATCGCCTCCCCGTGGGCCCAGCATCATGGAATCTCCTGGCTAGTCTACACTCCTTACCAACCATAGCCAATGCTATGGCTAAATGAGCACTGGAATGGCCAGCTCAAGTGCAACAGACAGCAGTCACATGTGCCCCATAAAAAGAGAGAGCAGAGAAGTGGTGGAGTCCCTCTGCTGGAACACAGGCCCGTGTACATCGGGTGAGCCCCCACCAAGCTCACCTCTCCCCAGGTTGACCAAGTGCTTGCCCCAAGTCCTTTGCACAGTGCTGTGCACAACTGTCCTTGAGCACCCATGTGCCCAGTGATGTGGCAGGGTCTGGGGGCTCAGGAGCCTGAGCTAGGGTGAGAAGCACTATAGGGATCAGGGGCCTTTGAGCACAGCTCCCTGGTTTGAATCCTGCTCCCTCAGCTGCCCAGGGCATGTTGATTAACATCTCTCAAGTCTATTTCCCTCATATGCACAATGTGGGTAATTACTCTGCCCATGTCATAGAGCTGATGAGATAATACACCAAAGAAAACACTCACGTCAGTGTCTGGCACATGGCAAGTTCTTAAACAGAGTTAGAGAAGATAGTAATTTCTTTTGGGTGAAATAACCTGTCCTTCAGAGCCCTCCAAACTCCATTTCTTGGGACTTAATAAGAAAGGAAGCTAGTAGCTAACAAGTTAATAGATGCTGTTTTGTCTCCAACTTGGGGGCCAGGAGGATCCTGCTGTTCTTGGTTAAGAGGCCTATCAAGTGCAAAGCCTGCTGGGGCCAGCTGGGTTGGGGCCCAGAGAGGATATGGAAGGGAGGTGTCTGTCCACAAAGCACTGCAGTGCTGAGATGCTGGCTCGGGGAAGGATGGGGAGGGCTAATTCTGGACCACAAACCAGTGGTGTGGTTTCAAGAGCCGGTTGGGGCCTGCCCAGCACATGTGCAAAAAACGACACACCCCATTTTATCGGCCTGGCTGGACACACTGGGGGCAAGGAAGTGGTGTTGTGGGCAGTGGTAGTGACACCCAGAGAAAGGAAAGGGATCCAAGTGGCAGAAAAGCAAACATGTAATCTTCTGTCTACCTGGGGGTTTGCTGAGAGGAAATCTAATCCCACAGTTCAAGGACTGTGTTCTTAAGCCAAATCTGGACCGCGCCGTCAGCCAGCATCTACGCTCCTGAGATCACGAGGTGCTCAGCAGGGCACTGCCAGAACGGGAAGTGACAGAGGCAGCTGATTTTGCAGGTGATATGAAACCCACGGTTCACATTGAGTAATTACACACAGAAAAGCCAAACCCTGCTGGAGGAGGGAAAGCGTTAGTGCCTGTAAACTTCACTTTAAACTCATTCCACACGTTGGCAGAGAGAACACTAAATTTTCATATCCACTGCAAATTTATTTTCTCTTCATGATTTTCATCATAACCCTATATGTAAATAGGGCAGATATTATTTATCCCATTTTACAGGTAAGCAAACTGAGGCAAGTACTGGAGAGGAAATATGGCTAGAGGGTTGGTCAGAAATCTATATTTTGTCCATGGGTTGTTGTAAATCTTAGTCAGAAAATAGACAACATAATCCTTAACATAAAGTATAACATCCAAAATAAAGCAATTAATTCATTTTTGATTGTTAGTTCTGACAGCCAAAAGCTCAGGTTTGGACCTGTTTCATAAACAGAGTTTGTTTTACCTGTTACTTTTAAAAAGCTTTGTTTATAAAATTTTAAGTAGCCAGGACAATTTAAAAATGTGCACATTTGAAACAGAACTATTTCCAATTGAAAGTAGAGTTGGTATTAGTTATTCAAATTTCTTGTCCCCAAGAAGTTTCATTGTGCTTCCAGACACATGGGGCTGGAAAAAGGAATGAGGATGTGATGGGGCTTTGGAGTCTGGGGGTATCTTCAGTGTTTCCGCACCCAACTACATCCATGGATTCCTATAAAAGTGTACTTCAGTTTTGAAAGATAATATTGGTTAAACAGGGGAGTCTATTAGGGTCACCTTCAAATATTCCAAAATATCTGGAGCTGGGGAGTGTATTGAAAATAGCTTATAAATTTAAATCAAACGGATGTTGCCTACCTTACAAGGGATATTTGAATCTGGGAGGTTGCAAATGCTGAGAGCAGACTGTGGTTCTAGGCACAAAGAACTTGCCCTTTTGAAGGATTCCAGTAACAAAGTGAGTATAGCCACATAATTGAGGGGAATTTGATCTCTGCCCCTAGCAAAACTTCCAGAGCAAGTATAGGAGCTATTTTTGTAAAAACCTGTTTGAAATGTCTCCATGCCTGCAATCTCTGTTCTGCCCAGCTTCACTCCTCTGCCCCACCAAAAGTCTGAGCCACAGTTTATCAGGGCAGCTTGTCCGAGTGACGGCGAGGGACAGCATTTATGTCTGAGTTCTGTGATTCTTAAAAACGGGGACCTTCCCTGGAAGGGGTGTGATTTCTAGAAATGAGTCCTAATCAGTCCGCTAATAGTGCACAGGAAGCTCCTAGGGCTTTGGTCTAGCAAAACCATCACTTTGGGATTTGCATAACATTCAAAAGTTCCTTCTCAAAATAAGCATGGGCTTTAGCTCCGTGGGCATAACAGTGAGTGGACAACTCTGGACTGCTTGATGTCGCTCATCCTGATTTGGGGAATAAATCAGGTTATGTTGATGACATGAGCCAGGTCCCAAGAGGTTCTCAGTAAACCTGGATGCATGAGGGTCAGGGTTCCAAACCCTGCAATTCTGAACCCCAGGCTTCTCATCCACAGGGGCAGGATAATAAGATCTATTGTGGGCTTTTCCTGTGAGGATTAGGTTTCATGTATGTAAATGTCCTGGGACATAACAGGCATTGTTAACTAGTAATGACAACAATGATACATTCCCTTAAAACAGTAACTGATAAGGTTGTTGTGAGAATAATGGCTCTCCAAAGATATCCACATTCCAATCCCTGGAACCTGAGGACGTGTTACTCTCCATGGTACAAGGATTTTGCAGGTGTGATTAAGTCAAGGATCTTGAGACGGAGGCACCATCCTGGATTAATCAGGTGGGCCAAGTGTACTCACATGTGAGAGGGAGGCACGGGAGTGGCCTTGAGCACAGACGCATAGGTGAAAGTGGTCCGAGAAAAGGGGTCCATGAGCCAAGGGGTGCACCTGTCCTCTAAAAGCTGGAGGAGGCAGGAAGCAGATCCTCCCTCAGAGACTCAGAGGAAAGCAGCCCTGTGGACACCTTGACTTTAACCCAACGAGGCGAACTTGGAGTGTGACCTTTAGAATTATCAGAGAGTCAATCTGTGTTTCTTAAGCCACTGGTTTGTGGTAACTTATTATTAGCAGCAAGCAAAAATGCATACAAAGATTATGAAACTGATTTTCTTGGGTGACCCAGGAGCTGACTCTGGATGCAATTTCCAACCAAACAACAGCTCTCATTTTTTCAGAGCAAGATTGTCACATATTTAGGGCATACTTATTTTGTACCAAGTTCAAAAGTAGATGAGCCCAGGAAGGAAGCGTGTGTGCAGTGGAAAGAACAGAGGCCCTAAAGTGCACCTAAAGCAGTGATTTGCAGGCTTGGCTGTGATTTTGAATCATCAGAGTTCTTGTTAAAATGAATATCCTGATTCAGTAGGTCTGGGGTGAAGCCTGAGACTCTGCATTTCTAACATGTTCCCACACTTTGAGTAGTCAGGCTCTAGGAAACCACTTGGAAGGGAATGTATTTGATTGGCACACAAGAGGCTCCTTTATAGACCTGCCCTTAGCTCACTTCCTTACTCTGTACCCTTTGTAAAACTTCTCTGTGGGTGCCCAGGGTCCACTGAGTGCTCACGACCAGTAGTACGTCATTTACTTCAAACTCTCAGCAAGTAAATTAACTCAGTTGGATCTGTACCCAAGAGAATGCTTCCCAAGGGAACACATGCTGTATTTTCTATTCCAATTATATGATGAAGTCAATTACTTAAACCAATGGGTGAAATATAAGTGCAGAGAAAAACACAAAGCTGTTTTATGAAAATTAAGTCAATGGCTTAGGAAAGAGAGAATAAATGAATAGCACTATAAAATATGTCAAGTCACATGTGGGTGAGTGGAAGGGGTATCCAAAAAAATCTCAACACTTAGAACACTTTAAAACATGACTTTAGGTTTTTACTCCCACTTTCAATAAACAAAAACTTTGTTGCCCCTTAAGCGGGGGCGGGGGAGTGTCCCTAATGAGCTTCAGCACAGGACTGAGAGTTTAATAACTAATTAACTATAAGAGAAATATTAGGAATACACATAAAACAAACAAGATGTCGCATTCTGACATTTTGAATATACTGAATCAGAATATTCATTTTAACAAGAACTCTGATTATTCAAAACCACAACCAAGCCTGCAAATCACTGCTTTAGGTGCACTTTAGGGCCTCTGTTCTTTCCACTGCACACAGTGTGGCTCAGTGGTTGAACATCAATCTATAAACCAGGAGGTCACAGTGTGATTTCCAGTTGGGGGACATGCCCAGTTTGCAGGCTTGATTCCCAGTGTGGGACATGTAAAAGGCAACCAATCAATGGTTTTCTCTCATTGATGTTTCTATCTCTCTCTCCCTCTCCCTTGTTCTCTCTGAAATTAAACAAAAAAATTTTTTAATGAATTAAAACAAAGGCTTTCCTGCAGTGCATTACAAGTAAGATTTAGGCAAGAAAAGCTATAGTGATAAGCATCTACTTCATAAGTGAAAACGTGGAAGGTCAAGCGGTTGTCGCCTCTCTCAATGATGGTGATGGTGCGCTGGCTTCCTCTTCAGACCTCTGGCTTATTTTTAGAGACTCATGTTGTTCCATACTTCAAGACTCAGCACCACAAACTTGTCAGAGGCTGTCATGAATCCCCATCTTTTGAAGATGAAGGATCTGAAGCTCACAAAGAGAGCAGTGAATTGAGCCAGTAAAAGCTTCAACATCCTAACCAATGTCATGATGCCTCTGCCATGTTGTTGCCCCTTAAAGGTGGGGGGCGGGGGGGGGGGAGTGTCCCTAATGAGCTTCAGCACAGGACTGAGAGTTTAATATCTAGTTAACTATAAAAGAAATATTAGGAATACACATAAAACAAACAGGATGTCACATTCTGACATTTTGAGAATCTTGTATTGTTCAACTAGGATTAAAGAGTAAAGAGACATATCAGTTGTGGCAAAACCACATCAGGTTAAAGAAAGTTTAGGTCATACAAGTCTATAAAGTAGCATACAGATACCTATCTGAGATAGCCTTAGAAAGCCCATAGTGGTTTCTCACCAATATAAGTGCTACCTCGAGATTATGTGAAACAAACAAACTGGGCCTTTTGATTAATGTTGGCAAACTAGGCATACTCTTTTCTCTCTCTGCCCTTCCCAAGTCCCTTCTAAATGATAGTAAATGGAGGGCAAAGGAGATGATCAGCAGGCTAAGGATTTCATGAATCTCTGGAAGCCAGTGAGAGATAAACTCTGACAGAAAGGATGTCAGCTCAGAACATGCCCAAGTGGAGGCTGCAACAGAACAGAGGTCTGGACTTGGGATGGCAGTTACGGTGGAATAAATGGAGTAGATTCATTCTCCTGTCCCCTCTCCTCTCCCATTCCCACAAGATGTCCATAATAGCATGAAAGGCAAGATGGTTAATGTCAGGGCTCTAGGATATCATTATGAATCTAGATCTATATGCTTTTCAGCTCCACCCTGCTCAGTGTGTCAACTCACCCCACTACCCTAAGTATCAGCAGCAGTTCATCCATCGCACCTAGACACACAACATCTAATGGGAGGACTGAGTCTGGCTCCCCACTCTTCCATGTATCTCTGTGAAGAGCAAGAACACTTCCCAGAAGCCTCTAAGACAAACCTCCCATCATATCTCATTAGCCAGAACAGGTTCACAAAGCTACCCCTAAATCAATCTGGCAAGAGAAATGGGATTTCTGTTGATTTAGAGCAGTGCATCTCAAACTTGGGTGCATAACAGAATGGCCTAGAGAACTTATTAAAACACCAGTTGCTGGGTACCACCCCCACGGGTTCTGATTCAGACAGTCCAGGGTTGGGGCTGGGGAATTTGCATTTCTGCCAAGTTCCCAGGTGATGCCGATGGTATTGGTTTTAAGAATCACTGGATTTGAGAAGGCAACCTACTGTGAACCTCTTTGGGCAGAGGTTCTAACCTGACTTCCTGCCCACATGTTATAAATTAAGCCTTCCAGTGCCTGTGACCCGCCCTCATGCTCAGAGCTTAGTCATCCCTCTCATTCAGGGAAGTTGTGATTGATTGAAACCATGAGAGGAACTAAAAGCAGAAATGGCCAAAAATGGCTACTGCTGGGGAGCAGGTTTGCGAGGAGGGGGAAGAAAGAAACTGATGAGATATTTTATTATGATTATGTGTTCATCTGAATTAATGGAATTTTTATCTGTATTATTGCTTTAATAAGAATGCTTTTGGAGTGAATGTTTTTCTATTAAAGAATATTTGCAACTTTCTTCCTTTTTCAAATCGGCAGTTTCTATATATCAAGATGAAGGTTGTTAATTGAGCTTATTGTAGGTAGGAGTAGTTATTCTTTCAAGAATACCAGAAATTGAGTTAAAATCATCATGATAAAGTTGACAGATATTAACCTATTGCTTATACCAAAATTTTTTTTCTGAAGGGCACTCTTCCCTTTTGGAAAGATAATTTGAGATTGAGAAGGACCTTAGGGAAAAGTTCATTTCCAATCATCCTCACACTGTCACCACCACCACCTCAGATCTCCGAGAAGGCCAGCATCAAGGCTAAAGAGAAAAGGGCTGAAATGCATACCAAATGAAGGGAGAAGCCTGTGGACCTCCTTGGGACAGCTGATGGAGAGAAGAGGGGAGGGAAATGGGTGCCACTGATGGGTGAATTTTAAGCTGTAACTCTCACCTGGACTTCCTTCATCACTTCCCTAGGACCATCTTCAGTGAAGAGTCTAATACCTTGTGTGACTGGATTTCTGGGGTGGAAACTAAAGCAGCCTTGTTTCACATTTGATATAGATAACCAAGACAACCCAGGAGGAAGTGGAAGGCCAAGGAGGCAGAGGAGATTAGAAACAACTTAAAGATTCCTAGCAGAAACCTTGGTTTTTCACTTTCCATGGACCCAGTTATTAGAAAGTTGAAGGTAATTTCACTTACATCTTAAAGGGCAAGTCCCCCCACTGTCCCCCATTAACACCCAGTTATATAAGAACTAGAAAAGGCCACCAAGTTTATATCAAGGAGCAAAGATTTCAGCCCTATGAAATCACCAGATGACTGAGGGCTTTGACCTCCTGAGAAGCAGTTGTCACTACCTGATGTGAAGACATCTCCCCAAAAGGGGGGAGGGGGATTTCAGCAGTATCCCAAGTCACTTGGGCTGGGAGCTATCGACCACAAGTTGAGTGTGTCCTTCAGATGGAACATCTTGAGAGCTCCTGGACTGCCTTTCATTTACCCAGAAACAAGAAAAGCCAAGTCTGATCCATTGCGGAGGCCCCTCTGAGCAAATAAATAAAGACATACAAGGGTCGGCAAAAGTAGGTTTATAGTTTCTCATATGGAAAATAACACAGTAATAAATAAATAATAATATAAGACTAAACTGTATTTCATGTGCTCACAACTATAAATGTACTTTTGCCCATCCTTGTAAATGAATAACAGCTCTATATCTACTTTTAGTCTGATTCATTCTCCATCTGAAGAATAGGGACTTTGATTAAAATAATACTTATGTTCCATTTGGTTGTAGTTATCATTCCTCACTAACCCAGGAAATAATCTGAAGTTCTGCCATTAGTACAAAATTAATGTTATTACTCCATTTGCTCAGGAGCTTAATGGATTCTATTCGTCAATATTTTTTTTCATAATTCAAGTTTGTGTCTTTTTTTAACCATTTCTACTTTTCTTTGCATTTGCAAGGATAGGGTGAATTTTTATTTTTCCCTCCCTTTCTGTGGTCAGTTCTCCCTTTCATTTATAAATTACCCACTTGACCCATTTTCAGAATGAGTATACATCAACCTCATGCTATAAGGTTCTGAGTAATTAGTTGTTTACTTTGTGGATCAAATGGAAGGGCTTGTCATCAGACTTCACTAAGGCATCTCTCTCTCTCTCAAAAAGAATAACACTATTACCTTAAGGTAAATCATTACTTAAATTCTTAGAAAAAAATATCTGAAATGTATTGGCCATTTTTTCTTGTAATCTAAAATCCAATTTGATTTTGCTCTCTTTGGCTCCATCTCGAAGAGGGCCATAAGGCAACACAGGCGGCCATGCTGATTGGCATGTGCTTCATTTATCCCCCTACCACTCAGAAACAAGGACCACATGTCTGGCTCAGGGACGTAGCAGGCACACTCAATGCCAAATTCTGGGATATTAGCATCTTGGTTTAATCTGTTTCAAATTGTAACCTAGTAGAGAAAGTTGACTTTTTCGACATCTGCAATTATGGGAACATTGGGCAAGATGAAAACTGTTGTTTTGCAGCTCCCTCTGCTGGCCTTTCAGAAAACAATTTGTCTCCCTTACTATCAGATCCTGTGCTTTTCATACAGAGAGCCATTTTCCTGTGGATCTAAACTGATAGGGAAATTAGGTCCATGTCAACTGGCAAAGACTTCTCAAGAAGCCCAAGGCTCAAAAAAAAAAATGGGTCCTGGTTGGCTAGCTCAGTTGGTTGGAGTGTCACCATGGTTGTGGGTTCAATCCCTTGTAAAGGCACATACAAGAATCAACTAATGAATATACAAATAAGTGGAACAATAAATCTCTCTCTCTCTCTCTCTCTCTCTCTCTCTCTCTCTCTCTCTCTCTCTGTGTGTGTGTGTGTGTGTGTGTGTGTGTGTGTGTGTGTGTGTGTGTGTGTATTTTGGGGAGACGGGAGAGGGATAACTAATCATTTATCTGACACAATATGCTTGGTTTTTTAAATGGCACCTATAGCCTTGCTTCCTCAGGCTGAAAACCCCAATTCCATTATCCTTTCTTCATAGTTCCTGTCCTACTGAGAGATTTCTCAAGAACCAACAATAGCAATTCAACTTTCTGCAGGCTTGCTGCTGTCCCATTTTTTGTTTTCTCATGTCTTCTCCTTAAGGGTTTTGCTAATGTCAGTGAATTCCTTCTGAAGCTGGTCAGCAGCCCCCAGTGACAGAGGGTCATACTCCCAACCTGCTGGACACCATGTATTGTGCTTGGCTCCAGGGAAGATGGAGGCTCAGTGCTGAATGACACACACAGCATGCTGAGTCCACAGCGCTGATGTCTATACGTCAAATCCATCCCTGGCAAATGAAGTGTTCTTGACATGTTAGCTCGGTGACTAAGAGATTGCTTCTTACTGGCTGGGCCATGAATTTCACTCCTTTTATTTGCCCTTGTCAGAGCTGCACTGAGAAAAGTGAGTTAGTCTTGAGGCTGTACCCATGATCGTAGCCAGGTGCCCTACAAATGTGGTCTTGATTATTTCCCATCCAGAGGAATAACTCAAAATTTGCCCAAATAACCATACACCAGTCTAGGTACACACAGACAAGAGAACAAAACACACCATTCATTCTATATAGGAAAATATTATAAGCATAAAATATACCTTCTTATAACTCTTCATTCATTACAAAACATGTTAATAAATATTTTACAATCAAATTTCACAACTACAAATACATGTTGAATTGTTACAATGATTTAATTGTTATATATGTACAGGGTGGGGCAAAAATAGGTTTATTGTTGTATGTGAAACACAAGAGTTCATTCTTACACTTTTATTTATTAGTTAGTGTATTATTTTCCACATGAACACCTGTAAGCCTACTTTGCCCCCCTCTGTGTAATTTTTATATATTTATACATATGCCTATAATTTTAAAACCAGGAAATATTTTGAAAAAACTAGATTGGCACTTCTAAGACAATCCCCTCAATTATTATTAAAAATAATATTTCAGTTTTAGCAAATATGAGGCAAAATATATGTAAGAACTCAATGGCACAACATACAAACACTCAAATTTAATCCTCTGTGAGTAGCCTGCTAAAAAATATCAATAATAATACACTGAAATGATTAGGTTCTATGAATGGGAGGAGTTCTGAGATAAATATAAAGCTCTCTGAGTTTTACAGAGACTTGTCTTTTTTAAAAAAATTAATTACAGCCAAGACCGGTTTGGCTCAGTGGATAGAGTGTCAGACTGTGGACTGAAGGGTCCGGGTTCGATTCCGGTCAAGAGCATGTACCTTGGCTGCGGGCACATCCCCAATAAGGGGTGTGCAAGAGGCAGCTGATCTATGTTTCTCTTGCATCAATGTTTCTGACTTTCTATCCCTCTCCCTTCCGCTCTGTAAAAAAATCAATAAAATATATATTTTTTAAAAATTAGTTACAGATATAATATAGGTTCATCATGCACCAGAATTGGGAGGCTCTCAGTTATGATGTTATCAATGTATTGCAAATCATTTGTCATTTTCCAAGAGGAAGTTGGTAACTATCAAGAATGCTCCTTATTTACTCTGATTGCTTATCTTTCCATTCACTATCTTTTATTCAACACAGCTAAAAGATGAATTCAAAGCTCACACAGAGCTGCCAAATTCAAGTGAAAATACACAGACTACTTGGAAGAATTAGGACACTGGTTCTCTGGACCATTCCTTCGCCCATCCTACACAGGGGTGGAACCTGGAGGCAAAGGAAAGGGATTTAAGTCCCCCAGATATTTAGGATTAAATTGACCCCCAATGCTAACTCATTTTCTAATTGTCTTCATAACCATTTCATTATGGAATTTAGCATGACCTTGTTTGGCTTTCTATATTCACTCACTCAACAAATATCTATTGAGTGTTTACTGTATTCCAGGCACAATTTTCAGCACTGAGGATGCAGCAATGAACAAAGTCACCGCCTTAGTGGAGCTCACATTCCTAAAGATGCAGTATAATTCATATAACATCAGGTGGTGAGAGGAAAGGCAATGAAGGCTTACCTAAGGGAAAAGAGAGAAATGGGGCGGGGGGTATACTTATAGGGAATCAGGAAAGACCTCTCTGAAGAGGTAACTGGTGAGCAGAGCCCATGGATCGTATGTGAAAGAGCAAGACTTGTGAAGGTGAGGTGTAAGTTCCTCAGAACAGGAAACAATAGTACTAAATGCTACATATATAGTGGTGAACCAAATGGGTGTGAACTTGCACTATCATGGCACTTATAAACTCTTTGGGAATATGAAAGTGCAGTGGTGACAGTGAGAGTGAAACTAGCTTACTTACAATGGCCAGGAAATGTTTCTTGGAAGAACTGACACTTATGTGGAGGACGATATTAGCAAGGAAGCATTCATGATGGCCAAGGGAATGTTCCTGGAAAAGAGAATGGTATTCTCAAAGTCCCTGGAAGATCACTTGCCTACACAATTACTCCAGCTCTGGGAGTTTCTCATGGGTTGTGTACATAGGAAAATCTCACTCCCATAATATCTGCGTGGTTCAATACATATAAGCCATAGTCTCTGCACCATGGTCTCTCTTCAAATCTCCACCTGGGGAGAGCAGTTTTCTCCTTGTAGCCACCAATACTCCAGCAGATCCTGTCCCTGCTTCCATGCAGCTCTGATGGAAATGAGCATCACTGCCATTTCCCTGGGCTACCTGGCTATAAAGTGAGCCACAGGGCACCAGAGCTGTGCTGTGTCCTCCCATTGTGTTACATCCTATAGGAGAGATCCCAAAACAGGATTGCTTGAGGCCGATGAACGACAGAATTTCCAGTTTCTCCTTCAATGTGGGTAGGCTAAGGGCAGACTGAGGTTATTACAGTTATGTCCTCCTATGTCTAACCCCTCTGGGAAGTACATCTTTTGACTGGTTCAAGCTCTTCATGCTTGGATCCTGCCTCTGGATGAATCTCCCTCAGCAGGCTTCTTTCAGATCACCACACCAGTTCACCAGAAATACCCACTTATTTTTGAACCCAGCAAGATGTGCAGCTTGAATCCCACACACAGACTCAGAACTATTTAGAAGACTCGTTAGCCCCAAATGTGAGTAGCCATCTGTCAAATCTGTCATCCAATTAACCAAATACGTCTGAATTCATGTAATGGGCTGCACTGCCAGTTGCAATTTTGATACTGAAAATGTATTTTTGTTAACAAAAGTAGTACTCAAAGGAATTTAGAAAAATTCAAAACGGCTTCAAATTTCCCTAATGCAATTGGAATTGTCTCAATTTAGTCATACTAATTGGCATTTGTAGGTTTTTATTCTAGGGAGTGGGACAATGGGGACAAGTGGGACACATGTAGGAACATGTGTTCAATGTCATGTAATCTAATCAAGAAGTCATTCCTTGGAAGTGACTTGGTAAAACTAAAGTGAACATAAAAACATTTTTACAATAAGAATATGTTCATTTTGAGGAAAAATGTTAAAAATGAAAAATAAGACACAGAGTATTAACTTCAGAATGTATATGATGTAATAGATCACAATATCTCAAATTCTCACACCTGACTATTTTAAGTCATTAAAAAGAATATGTAGGAGAATGGATATTATTTTATGCCATTGGGATTTAAGAACCAAAATTGAGAACCTTTAATTTTTTTAATTAAGTTAATAATTTATAAAACAATGCAGAAAAAGTAATGCCTGTCAGTCATCTGATGTGTACCCCTTTCTCCCATATGTGTTGCAGTTTTATTAGCCCACGTGCCTACCTTCTCTCCACCCCTTTTCCCTATTAGCATCTCTTCTCTTTCACCCTTTTTCTACTTCAGATTCCTATATATACTGCTGAATAAGTCCTTTCAATCAGACATCGGTTCTTTATACCTTACTGTACATTTATGCCCATAAATTGTCTGTATCAGGAGCACTTGCATTCTAAAGTTTTCTCCCCAACTCTATACTGAAAACATTTTAAATGAACACCTAATATCAGCTGTTCAAGAGATCCAGGCAAACCTGATTCAAAACCCCAGTTCCACGGCCCCCTGTGACGTCTGTGAAGTCCCAAGCGTTGTTTATTCTCTTGGTGCTCTCCACCAATGGGTCCTGAATGCCATCTCTGTCGGGCATCAACTTGGACTCAGAAGCAGTACCCTGTTTTGAGTTTAGTAGTTTTTACTAAAGATTTGGAGTTAGGATGGATAATTCACATACTCTATTTTTCCTCTTTCCTTCATTGGCACACACTGGCACTGGTCACACTTCTGATGGTTAATGGAAAGAAGTGCTTCTTTCTTAAGCCAGGTTTTCTGCATTTAGTGCAAAGAGTGTTTCATTATGTTTTCCTTTTCTGAAAATATGAGTATAATAGGCTTATCTCATGGCCCAAACTTTAAATAATGCCTCCCAATTCAAAGGAAGAGTCATACAACTACAGAGTCATTAAAAACAATACAAATTCCGTCTCTCGAAAGGCCACTTTCTTAACCTATAGTCAAACAGATTAGCCATCCTCTCTCTTCAGTTGCTCCAGGAAACACTTTCTCTCCCATTCCCAACTCCCAACTTAAAACTCTCTGAAACCTACCCTACTGGACACTTGCAGCACTCTAACTCATTTGTAGATTTATTTTGGGTTTTTTTCCTTCATTTCCAATGTAAATTCTCTAGCTAATGCTTCTCCTGTTCTCTAATAAACTAAATCTTCAAAATAAAAATGACTGTTGTGGAGGTGGGTAGAGAGAGGAGAAAAACAATAGGGAGGAGAACATGAGCAAAGAAAAAAAAATGCCAAATCAGGAATGCTAGAATTTCCCTTATGGGCAAGAGGAGGGTCAGTTGGAGCATCAGAGGTTACGAATGCTTATACATTATTAGATTTTATCTGTATTATACAAGGAAAATAGGATCTCTTGGAAGAATTAAAGTCTTTTCTTTTTTTAAATATATTTTATTGACTTTTTACAGAGAGGAAGGGAGAGGGATAGAAAGTCAGAAACATCGATGAGAGAGAAACATTGATCAGTCACCTCCTGCACACCCACTACTGGGGATGTGCCTGCAGCCAAGGTACATGCCCTTGACCGGGATCGAACCTGGGACCTTTCAGTCCGCAGGCCGACACTCTATCCACTGAGCCAAACCAGTTTCGGCTCTTTTCTTTTTTTAATAGGGATAAAACACCCCTCCACTTCTTTTGTATTTTTGTATTTGGGTAAGAAGTTTTATTGGGGGGGGGGAATATATATATATATATATATATATATATATATATATACACACACACATATACATATACATATACATATACATATATATATTCAAACAGAGTTTGGAGTGTGATTTTCTGAGGCTGGCCTCTCTTTGCTAGAGCTATTCAAGCAGCCTCGTTCTGCCCGAAGGGGTCACAATGATGAAAGCCTTAATCTGGAGGAGTATGAGAATCTTTGGAACTGTGAGGACCAATGTGAACTCACTGAGCAAGGGGTCCCAGAGTGTGTACTGAATCATCCATACCCATCACCTGGGGAAGGTCTGACACACACCCCTTTCCCCCCACTCCCACCCTGTCATTTACTCTTTTGCCTCTCAAATTTCAGCAGAATTTTTATGCAGCTGTCTAGAACTATCATCCCCACATGGACAAGAATTTGCCAGGTCAGGCCCCTGTGAGAACTAAGGGTGAAACCCTCCTGTCCCAGCTATGGGCAGGGAGTCAGGCTCATCCATTTACTCCAGCTGATAAAGCCACCAGTTGTGGAGAGAACGTCAGCGGCACACTTTCTAGAAAGCTTCGTACTCAGCAGAGCACTGAATATCAGAGGCCATCCTCAAACCCAGGGACATCTGCAGAAGTGGCTTCTCTCCTCATATGCTCTACTCTCAAGGGTCTCAGGGCTGTGAACAGACCTTTTCCTACACAGCAGAGCCCAGCCAGGTGTGCTGGAAGCAACACAGATCCTGGGTGAACACCTAATTGTCCTCCATCTGAGAAGCGCGTCTTACTGATGTCCAACTTGTAATCGCCATGTGTTGGGATGCTCATCCAAAGGGCCTTTTCATTTTAGACGCAACGAATGTCCATTCCAGACACTTCTTATTACACTCCTATGAGTGATCACATATCTGTCTGGAATTAACATGCAGCATTCAGATTTTAAAGCAAAAGTGCAAACTTACAGATTTAACGTGTTAGTTTGGTTAATAGTTAGGCCTCACGACACCTTTGTGCCTGAAGAAATGCTATATTGTGCTTTATAATCATATTGCAGTGACACTAGGTGTGAACAAACATGAATACATATGGTGTGTCAGGCACACATTATGTTATGTTCTTTCACTTAACCTATGGCCTCTTCCTGCCAATCACCTCCTTTTTCTGCTCCAGCTCTGACTCCTGGCTGAAGATGACTTCAGGTCACTAGGGGATGGACACGGCACAAGAAGGCACAAAGTAACCACAGGATTTGTTCCAGTCCAGTTGAGAATACTCTTCTTCATTGTGAGAATTCATGCAAATGAACACAATTTAGATGAAGCCCTGCTGGAGGCATTGCAAGATTTCATAAAGGAGCCTTGCAGAGAGAAAGAGGAAAGCTCTGGGTGGTAATGGCTACCTTATTTCCTGCCAGAATTTTCTCATCACAGTCCACCCTGTCTCTGTTTTTCTGCTTTGTCAATCAGTAAAATGGGGGCCTCGTGACAATAAGGCCCATGGCCCATACATTATGACTAAATGCAATGCTCAAAATGAGCTTCAATAGAACTACGCTCTCACTGAGAGGAGGGTGAAGAAAGTTTAGTTCCTCTCCTGTGAAATGAGTTGCTGAACTTCATTCTCTCTAGACCAAGCATGTCAAACTCAAAGGCTAACACAGGCCGAATAAACAAGATTCAAGTTTATGTGGGCCACAAAAAAACAAAATCTTTAATTTTCATAGAAACATAGGTTTATTTCGATAGAGACATGCTGAATACACAGGGCTGAAATAAATAAGTAATCATTAACATAAAATAACAGAAGATTTTAATAAAAATTAATATTTTTTCTTGCACATTAACTTACCAGTCACTGAATAGCTGCACAAATAAGTGTTATACAAATAAACCTATTTTTCTTATTCTCCAAAAGCAAAATATTTCCTGTTGTGCACACCAAACAAGTCAGTCCAAGACTAATGACGTGGCAATCGGCTGCTAAATTATTTGCTGCTAGATTTAGTGGCGAGAAATGGTGCGCCTGCACGTAAGGTGGGTAAGGGAAATGAATGCAACATGATTATAGTAGTCAATCATTAGGGAACATTGTAGTTCGTTATTAATAACTAGGGGCCCGGTGCACAAAATTCATGCACTGGGGGGTGGGTGGTCCCTCAACCCAACCTGCCCCCTCTCACATACTGGGAGCCCTCAGGGGATGTCCAACTGATGGCTCACTCCAGCCTTCCCAAGGCGTAAAGCCTCTAATTAGGCTTTAGGCCTTGGGCACCCAGCCATCACCCTGCTCAGCTCAGCCCTGGCTGCCTGAGACCACCCGGCCCCGGGGGCTGGGCGCTTGCCACCACTTTCACTCACAGCGCCGCCGCCACCACCACCGTTTAATCTCTACTCCCAGGGCCCGGCACTGGTGCCACTTGGTCCTGCCCCTCCTCCTGATTGGCTGGTAGCATAGCCAATCAGGATCAAAGGTATGGTCAAATTTGCATGTTTCTCTTTTATTATATAGGATTATGTATAACAGGATATTGTAAAAATTAAGCTATGAAATTTTTATTAAAATGTTTCTTACATACTGTTATATTGGTTGGGCTGAAAAAAATATTCGTTGTGGGCTGCAAAAATATTCCTTGTGAGCCGCATGTGGCCCGCAGACTACAAGTTTGACATGCTTGCTCTAGAGTCTAGAGTAGAGCACTTAAGTACCCAGTCCCTTTCCCACCTGCCTAACCAAAACCTGCACAGGAGACTGTGATTAGTAGCAGGTGAAAAGATGCATCGTTTGGTTTCTGAGGAACAGGGCGTTTGGAAAGCTCTGTAATTAACCTACTCTCCCCAAAGCTGACAACACTCTCCCCCCCCAGACTCCTAAAAATAAACCCTTTACAGAATTTCTCTTCTTACCTGCTTACAGTAGAGGAAAAAACAATGAATCAAGAATTATAAGTCTCAACTAGCTGTGTGATCTTTGCCTAAGTACTTAAACAACCTGAAGTGTTTCCTTAATTGAAAATGAGGGAGCCCTAACTGGTTTGGCACAGTGGATAGAGTGCCAGCCTGAGGACTGAAAGGTCCCAGGTTCGATTCTGGTCAAGGGCATGTACCTTGGTTGTGAGCACATCTCCAGTAGGAGGTGTGCAGGAGGCAGCCGATTCGATATTTCTCTCTCATTGATGTTTCTTTCTCATCTATGTTCCTAGCTCTCTATCTCTCTCCCTTCTTCTCCGTAAAAAATCAATAAAATGTACTTTTTTAAAAAAAGAAAAATGAGGGAATTGGATCAGGTAGTCTCAAGGTCCCTTCCAACTCTGACATTTGAAGTAATACAAGTGACATGGACTAAAGGAATTCTCAAGCTTTGAAGTCAGAAGTGGCCCAGAATGCAAACGAATGGGTTTTTGGGTGGAAATGGCTTCCTAAAAGTGTTATTGATAGGCACTTAATTTTCACAGTAGATTTACATTTCATACAAGAATTACCTAGTCTCTTATTTACCAATTTCAGCTGGTTACAATGTTGATTTTACAAAATTTCACCAAAACACACATATTTCCTCTAATTACTGATTTCTGCTCTGCCCAATAGCTAAGAGACAATGAATAAATGGTTTTCCTCCAACAGTCAGAAGTCTTATTAAATTAATAAGCAGAAAATAAGAACGCAATAAATGTAGTTTAAATAAATGATATGACAAAGTGACATTTTCTAACCTATTTTTTTTCCTGCTATTAATGTGGGCTCCACATGAAAGCAACCAGCCCCATAGTTATTACTCCAGGTATTATACTAAGTTCTGGAGATTCAGATATGAAGACATTACAATCTACTTTGAAAAAGGGAAGGTAAAAGGCAATGCAGTCATTCATAGTTAGCTTTACTTTAAATTGTTGCCAAAAATTTGGTTGTTTTAATGAAATTTTCATTTTTCTAGCAATAACCAAGACATTCTTTCCTGGAGGTTAGGGGAGAAGGGAGGGATAGGGCACCCATGAACATGGTTGGTGGGACACTGGATGTATTTAGGGAGGTAACTTCTATGGGAAACTAGAGAAGGACCACAGAAGTTAGTATCTTGTAAAAGAGCATTCTCAACATCAATATATGAGAATTGCAGCCTCTTCAATTTTTACTAAACATTTTTATCAAGTATTGGTGTTTGATTTTGTTAAATGTTTCACCTGCATCTATTGAGATTATATAATTTTTATTATTTGTTCTGTTAATGTGATGAATTACATTGGTTGATTTTCAAGTGTTTTGCCAAACTTTTGCTCCTGGGATAAACTTCATTGTCATGAAGTATTATCTATTTATCCTTCTACCTATCTGCACACATACATACACATATAATTTATTATAGTTTCTTATATTTTATTAAGGAATTTTTACTTAAATTAATGAACCTATTAATGAGGACCATGTATTATATTGTAATATCTTTGCCAGGTTTGGGTTCAATGTTATGTCAGTCTTAAAAACTTGGAAGGACATGTCTCCTTCTCTATTTTCTAAATTTGTGTAAGATAGATACTGTTTCTATTTATTTTTTTAATGGCTGTCCATTTTATAATGGTTTTACTTTTTAAATATATTTTTATTAATTTCAGAGAGAAAGGGAGAAGGAGAGAGAGAGATATCAATGATGAGTGAAAATTACTGATTAGCTGCCTCCTGCACGCCCCCTACTGAGATTGAGCACGCAACCCAGGCATGTGCCCTTGACTGGAATCAAACCCAGAACCCTTCAGTCCACAGGCTGATGCTTTATCTGCTGAGCCAAACTGGCTAGGGCAGATGCTGTTTCTATTTTAAATGTCTGAGAGACTTCACCACTGCAGCCATTTGAGCCCAAAGGTTTTGTTTCTGTTGTAGGTGCTGCTGTTGGTGGCAGTGGAGGTGTTGTTTTGATTGCAAATTCTATTTTTAAATGGATATAAAATTTTTCAGATTTCCCACATCCTTTGTCAATTTTGCTAAATTACCTTTCTAGGTATTTTTCTACTTTATCTAAATTTCAAGTTTTATTTAAAAAAAGTTTTGTTATCTTCCTTATAATCTTTTTAATAGCTATAGAATCTTTACTGACGTCCCCTATTTCTGTTCTGATAGTGGTAATTTGTGTTCTTACTGTTAACCACTACCCCAAGAAAGTAATAACAGATAAGTTAAATTAAACACACTTGTTAGTAATTGAAACAGTTCAGAAAAAACAAACAATAAATTAACAATATCATCTTCTGGAATAAGAGAAGGAATTTCACTTAAGACACAAGAGAAATATGCTATAAAAATGGACTATTACGAGAATGAAGAGTCTTCTTAGCAATTAAAAAATCTGAAAACAGAAGTGAAACACTAAGTAGAATGCAGGTCTTCTAGAAAGTACAGCAGCCATAGCTTTACTTACGTAGCTGGTATTTTGGTTTTTAAACACCTCCCACCCCAGTCTCCAACTCCCACCCCCAGACTATTCTCAGTGCAAATAGTCAGAGAGCTTAATTTTAAATCCTAGTTTAGAGCCACATCAATTCCTTGCTTAAAACTCTCCAGCAAACTCTCCTCACATTTCGAAGAAAATTCCCACACTTTACCATGACCTGTGAGGTTCTACCTGATCTGGTGTGTAGCCTTCTCACCAATGTCAACTCCAGCCATACCTGCTGTTTTTCATCTCACCAAGCTTGCTTCTGTCTTTGAGCCTTTGCATTTGCTGGTTCCTCTGCTTGTAAAGCTGTTGTCTCAAATCTTTGCAGAACTGGCTTCTTGATTTCAAGTATCCAAGAAGCCAAGTAGTCTCTGAGCTCCCAACTTAAGCCACCTGCAATTTCTTTCTGCCTTATGCCATGAATTGTCACCTGCTGGGCCTCTACCTAGATTTTTTCTCATAAAATCTATCACTTTCATAAGTTATATTATACTAGAGGCCTGGTGCACGAGTTTGTGCACGGATGGGGTCCGACTGCCCCACCCCGATCGGGGTCAATTGGGCAGGGCCAGCTGGGGAGAGAGGCTGAGGACAGTTAGCCTACCATCCCTGTCCCTGATGGGGGGGAGGGGCAATCATGGCTGGGGCCAGCTGTGGGGAAGGGCCACAAACAGTTGGCTGGACAGCCCCATGTCCTGGTCAAACTCCTGGTTGAACTCCAGGTCAATGGGATAATTTGCATATTAGCCTTTTATTATATAGGATGTTTATGCATTTGCTCTTCTTTGTTTGGTTGGTTGATCCAGACTATAAACTCTACAAACACTGGAACTTTGTCTTCTTCACTGTTGAATCCCAAACTCCTACATGGTACTGGTACAGAGTAAGCATGAAATAGGTATTTGTTAAATAATTAATGCAGGGTAATATTGGATGGTGAAAACAATCATGCAGCTACAATGACTGTTTTTATAGAATGCCTGGGTTTTCAATCTGCAAGACAATAAAGGAAACGTTTGTACAAAGCAAAGGAAATTTGGTTTTCATTTTTTTACTCCAATAGCACCGTAGCTAGCAGCAAACATAATATCTGGGCTGAACAGAGTGCTCAAAGATTTTTTCTGTGAGCCTTAATGCTGACTTACTTCTGGCACAGCCTCGAGCAGGGAAGGGGAGCAACAATAACACTTCTATTAGCTAAGTACGTGAATAAGCCAGCACGGTCTTATTAACTGCAAGCTAATAAAAATGCTTCCACAGAGACACACCAAGAGAGAAGCATTCTCAGTTCCAAATGAGCTAAGTTTTCCAGTTCTTGACCTGTGGTTCAGAAAGAATTCATTGAAGAAAGAAGAGATCAAAAGTGTTGATCTCCTGTTTCACAGATGGGCAGGTTTGTCTCAGCTCCCAACCCTAAGGACAAGAAGGATAGATCTTCTTTAAGCCATGAGTTTTTTTTCTGAGAAGAACATTTAAACAGTCACGTCCCATGGGATATCTCCATTGTGATAAGGAGTGTGGAGAGAACAATGGAAAGAAATCTAGTGGTAGTCCAAATATCTCATCTTATCACAAACAATAGTGTCATTCCCCCAAAATACCATGCTCCCCAAGGAAGAATTTGGCAGTTGCTTCATTATGACAGTGCAAGGTTGGCGACTGGAGCCTAGAACCCAACAGCAGAGGGAATCCAGAGTCAGGAGCATGGAGTTGAGAAGGCAGCAAGACTATGGGGTGGATGGGGGCTGTATACTAACTCCTGAGAACATTTTATCTGAAGATCCTCTTAGGCATCCTAAAGTTTTAAAAAATATCTGTAGGTTCACCTAGAATGAGGTATGGTTTATTTGACAAAGTGCCATTTTAAGAATCTGACTTTTTTTTTCTTGGTAGAGTCTAAAAATAGAAACACCAAAATTCAAATGCTTACTCTAATTCAAGAATTTTATGTTTCTGTGTATGTCCAGATAAAAATGACCTTCTTTGTCCCATATTAAAAAACAAATTGTACTCATTAGGTTGTTTACTATTTACTGCTGGTCAAACTGTTCTTCCCTGAAATTCATGGAAAACTCTGGTCAACACATTTTCTAAACAAAAGGTCAAAGAGCTATCAGAATATAGTTTAATGCCTCTTACTGAGAACTGTTGTACCCTGGGTTTCTGCAAGCCTACTCTCAACAAATCATCTATTTATTTAGCTTTCTAGTACTAACATTTCAGAGAGCCCAATTGTGAGGCAGAGGTACTCACTTCTCTACTCTCCACAGCCTCAGAACTCCCATGTTGTGACCAATTTGGGGTCTTTTCTAATTAATGGTGTATGGAAGCTGACAATTCTATTGGCTCCATCTTCCCTACCTGTTATTTTTAGCTGTATGATCAAGAGCATAGACCCAAAAACTCTGTGCTTAAATAGAACTCAGATTACGAGGGATGCAATAGGTGGAGTCCTTGTCCTCAAACACCTCTCTGTACATGAGTAGATTTAGATGGAATACAGACTAGATAGGGTAGTTTCATTTTCATATCATTCAGAGGTTTCCCTTCCAATCCTTAACCTTGTCTCTTTAAATAAAAAGGTGGAAGAGAACCATGATGCTTACAGAACAGCACAGCCTACTGACCTCATACTCTGAAACCAAGAAAAGCTTGGTTTTGAATGGTGGGCTGACTATATACTAGACAAGCGACCCTCAGAAACAATATTACAACCCAACTCATAGGGTTATGAGGATTAAATAAAATCATGCTTTTAAACTACTCAATATGGTACACAGACACCTGATTGACTAGAATTAATGATGTAGTATATTATTATAATTCATGCCATAAAAATCAAGAAAAAACATTTAAGCAATTCATAAAAAGAAAAACTTGCCTATGATAAAGAGGATTCACCTTAAGTTCAGGTTTAAAAATATTTCCTGATAGATGTGACAATCTGGAATTGTTTAGATTAATTTTTTATTAAAGTATTAATATGCTGAAGAACATTGATACCTTGTCCATGTAGATTGAAAATATAACCTTTATTGAAAAGATGAGGATTATGTGAAAGACAAAATGTTGTCAAAATGAGCTGATACTAGCCATCCTAGGTGCCCAAGTAGGTAGGAATAGAACTCCTTCATCAGTGACTTAAATTAGATGGAAGTTTATTTTTATCTCACATAGAAGTGTGGAGGTAGCTTGTCCAATGTTAGTATGGACACCCCAGAGTTATCATGGACCTATTATCCTTCCAGCTCGCTGGCCCCTCATCCCCATGGTGCAAGCCTTGTTTTCACTGTCCAAAATGGCTGCATTCTAAACAATGTGGCTGCATTTCCTGCTTTCTAGGGAAGTTTCATATTTTCATAAGTTTCCTCCTAGGTTTTATTGGCATGATCCTCTTAACAGCAAGGGAGACTATGAAATATAATTTTTACTCTGAAATAATAATTTGGTTCTTTTACTAAGAAAAAAAGAAGGTACTGGAGAGAGGAAGAAAGCTGAATTTCCTAGCTATACTAAATTCATTCTTCTTCTCTAAAATATTCTTTAATCTCTTCCGCTTCCTGGTTCCTCTCTCTTGTTTCTCAATGGCCATTCTATGTTTTTCTATAGAGTCTGTCCTACCAATTTTTCATCCATTCCAAATACTTTAATTGCTGATTTTGTGTGAGGAGAAGAAGGCAAGTGGCCCAGTCTAACCCCATTGTAAACCTGTTGATCACTGATCTGGAATAGACTAATGAAATTATATGAAGAGTTCTTATTGGTGAAATTCTCTTAGCAGAATATCCCTCTTTCAGGATTACTGATGTTAAATAAAACTAGAATCTGTGGATTTATGATTCATGACCTCTAAAAAATATCACCAAATCCCTGTGATGATCTGTATTAAAAAAGAATACTACTGGCTAAGGAACCTATATGCATATATGCTTAGCCCATGGACACAGACAATAGTGTGATGAAGGCCTGTGGTGCAGGGCAAGTGAGGTGTAGAGGGGGTCAATGGAAAAAAAAGGGGGGGTGACATCTGTAATACTTTCAACAATAAATATAAATTTAAAAAGAAAACACAGCCTTCACTAGTTTGGCTCCATGGATAGAGCATCAGTCTGCAGACTGAAAGGTCCCAGGTTCAATTCCCTGCAGGGAACATGCCCAACTTGTGAGTTCAATCCCCTTAGAAGGCATGCAGGAGGCAGCCAATTGATGTTTCCATCTCATATCAATGTTTCTTTCCCTCTTACTTTCTGTCTAAAAAATCAATTTTAAATATTTTTTTAAAAATGTTTTTCTTCTCATGTGGAGTGCTTGCCCTCTTGCTTTTCTACACCCCACTTGTCCAGTTGAAGTCCCATCTCATCCAAAAGCCTCCTCAACCTTTCATGTCTTCACTGACAACAGCAGAAGATGGCCTTCTGATGCCTCTGAACTCTGAACACAGAAGCCTGCCATCCATTCCGGACATTCAGCCAAGAATGACTTCTTTCTCTTTTTTTTTCTGCTTTCCTATGACAGGGAAATTGTTCTCATGAATAAGGTGTGATATCATAAAGACCCCCAACTAGACAAGGTAAAGAGCAGTGACAAACATTTTTTATTTCTCCCCTGAAACCTCCTGGTCTCTAAGTCTGAGCTCTGAGTTCCCAGGAGTAAGATGAGCTAAACTTGGCTTGCAAAGGAACCAGGAATGTTTCTGCTAAACTCCTTAAGGGTCTCAAGAGAGGGCTAGACTGCAGTTGAATAGTCATCTCAAGGATTCTTGAAATGGATCCTTCCTTTCCTAAGATTGATACTCTCTGCACCCACAAATGCTTTGGGAGAAGAACCCTGGAGTGAGCTTTGACAGACTGGAAGGAGGGGGTGGAGGGTGTCCTAATCCTGGCTCACATAGTGACCGTCTGTATGACCCTGAACATCTCTGCCCCATTCTGGGCTTCAGTTTCATCAACCATAAAATGAATAACTTAAATTTTATATTCTCACTTACACTTGAGGAAAGAGAGTTGGATCATTCTTTGTGGATACATTCCAAAATCTATCATAGTTTTCAAGGAACAGAGCTCATATTTATAATTTCTTGGCCATCTCACAAGGTTTTTAGTATGCTTTTCCAAAATGAGCACGGAACTTGTTTCGTGCTGAGCATTTGTTGTGGTGACCATCACATTGCCAGGCTTTAGTGCCTTGACTTAAGAAATTATTTTTAACTGTGTATTCATTAGACAAAAGCTTTCTAAAAACTTTGTTTTAAATCTGCCTTTTACTTTAGTTAAGAAAATGGTTTGACTTCACAAATCACATCTTTATCCTTCTACATAAGACAATGTGCATATCTCTCTGCATAATGAAAATATGTAGGGAACAGAAAGAAACACAAAAGCAAAAGTGTCAACTTGTTGGCCTTGCCACCAGTTTTTGGAGAAGCCATCCACTGGACAGGCTACTGCTTGGTTCAATGAATCAGCCACTAACCTGAACAAGGCTTGGTGTTACAGATTCATCGCCTGGTTCACTTCGCAAACCTTTAAGCTTGTTCAAAGGTTTAACCTTAGCTAATATAACAGGCATAAACAGGTCCTCAGATTTCTAGTCCTGGCACTCAGATGCTAAAAGGTATTAATGGTTTTACCAACTAAAGACTTCTAGGAAGAAATATAAATCAATTTTCAAATTTCTTTAGGATGAATAGAAGTTCTTAGGCAATATGAACATGAGTTAACCCTGTTATCACAATTCATCTGATGATGGAATCAGAATTTATTTGGTGTTCACTCAAAGAACCATCACACTAACTAGGAAAAGCAGGGGAGGGGGTGTAAATTACTGAAAAACCATGTTGAATGATTATATACTTGGGATTTTTTATTTCACTTGATAACTTCACAACAATTTCAATCATTTAAAATCACAATCAGGTACAATATCTAGAAATATTACAGATAAATGAGTTTTTTTTTAAAGGTACATTTTAGGCTGAAAAGGCAAAGGAGGTTTGGTTGTCACACCTAAAAAGTTCCTATTTAATATAGCTATTCCTAATGGAAAGGTGAACTTATTGACAACAAATGCAATCATTTTATTATTTTTAGTGTAAAAGCTAACTTTCCCGATTTAATAATGCAATATATGATTTTATAAAAAGTAAGGATTGCCTTCCAAGGCATACTGGATTTAGGCTAGTATTTTCATCAGTTCCTTTTTTTCTGAGAGTATTCTGATTAAATTGTAGGGTAAATGTGCTGGATGATGAATGGAAAAATAATAGATTTATAAAATGTATCTTCCAGAGAAATAAAATAACTATAAATAATAAACTTTGCTACAAAAAATAAACAGTTGACTATGTCTGAAGAGGGAGCTGCACAATACAGGTTTCACTTAAATAGCATTACATTTAAGAAGAAAAGGACAAGTCAATTCTATAGCTACACATTCCCATGAAAACAAAAAACAGATTGAGAACCAAGTACCACATTGCCCAGACTTGTGCTGGCTGGGGAACAGGCATAGGAAGATGGTCAGCACTTCCATGATCACAAAGATGCTTTTATTCTAAAACCCTGACTGGAAACCGATCTACCATTTCCTTTTTTACTTCCACCACCAACTTTCACTGCCTTATTGTACCAACATATTAAGAACATAATGCATATAGCACTGCTGAGAGGTGTAAGGGAATAATTTATACAAAGGATAGTGAAAGGGGAAGGTGGTGAGGTTTCTAGATACATAAGTCAAGCTTACAAGTTTTTCCATGTCCAGGTACATTGCACAGCTATTAGTCTACTCTTTTGATTAGTTGTGTGGTTGAGTTTTTCCACATATTATCTCATTGGCTATTCACAACCACCACCTACTCTCCCCCCCCCCACCCCCCAAGTAGCTATCTTAATCCCCTCCAAGAGGCTCTACCCAGGGTCACAGAGGTGACAAAGCCAAAGCTGGATCAGTTTTTTTGGTTCAAAAACTCCATATTCCAATATTCAAAACACCAAACAAAAGAGGTGACTGGAAAGTGAGACAAGCTCTCAGTGAGCCTCATTGTTAGCTGACCCTCCCACCACCACCATTTGTATGTCCCTTTCTTTCCTAGGTACCCAGGGCCCTACCACTGAGCTTCATCACCTGCCACTGGATTGCATGACTTCATTTGCACTAAGGAATGGAAATGTGATGGATTATGCCTCCAAAAAGTACCTCCATTTTAAAAAGAGCATCAAGGTTTAATCCAAAGGGATAATGTCTATGATGGGATTCAGACACCAGGGACAAAGACATCTTGCCCTTAAATTGTACCAATAAAGGTGATAGCTGGTGTGAATGAAAAAAATGGCTGACAGCCACATTCATGAGGTGTGTGTCTTCTTTCAAACACTGTATGCTTGACAAGCATGGAGACATGAGAAGGACTTAAGGAGAAGTCTAACTGGTCCAAATCAGAATAACTGAGGTGTGGAAGCAGTATCACTCTAAGACCAAGAGAACCTGGACCCCTTCCCTGAGCCCCCCACCCTTTCAGAGGTCCTCTGCCTGGACCCCTCCCATTGCGGGAGAGAAAGCCATTGATCCATGGGGACATACCCATCCCGAGTCTAGCTTTTCCCCCCTCGGCTTGCTCCAGTTACCCAGACCTCATAATTCCCTGTCCAAACCATTTCCAGGGTCTCTGCTGCCTCTTCCCAGGGTCCATCCTTATAATCATGAGCTTCACTACATATGGGCCTATGCCTAAGGCATGGCCATGGGGCAATATCGGGGAAGAGGGTTTGAATAGAACTTGCTATGTATACTGAGGTGTCCATGTGCATGCGTGTAAGGCTCCTCACAGTGAGAGTGGGGACCAGGAGTGAGAAGAGAAGGGCTAAAGAAAGAACTGGGAGGATGTCTGTATCCTTACTCCAACCCCACAAACGTTAGGAGTGAAGTCAAGCTTAAACACAATGCTAGAAATGGGCTACATCAATGTCTGATGAATCGCTGAGGTTATCCAGAGAGACCCTCACACTACAAACACATGTACCACTGTCTAGATGCCTACTCAGGTTCCCTCTGCAACCTCTGTATTCTGGGCTCAAGTTTGAGCTGTCCATGCTCAAATTTTTTCTTGATTTAATCCCTACTTCTTTGGGGCCATTCAGTGTCATCAACATACACAGGTTTTCCAGTGCCTCCTCTTTGCACAAATTAGATGTTCGGTGAATGTCACTGGTGATGGTGTCTAATTACACCCGTCTTAGAACATCTGAGCTCCTTGGACACCATGTGCACATAGTCGTCCATTTACTCTGCCCTCCGCGGCAAACCAAGAGTTCTTGGTGTTGATAGTGTGTATCTAAGTGCACTTGTCAGTGTCCCAAAAGTCCCATTTAGACTTTTCAAGGCTCCTTAGGTTATTTTAGCCTGATGCAATCCACCTCTTCGGTGGCAGGCACGCCCACTGTTTTGAGATCAAGGTCCGCGCTGGACTTACTGCCGTTGGAAGAAGACTTCCAGTGGAGCAGCATGATCCTCTTGAAGTACTTGACGGTGTTGTTCTTGACCGTCACGAAGCACAGGGTGTTGATCATGCTGTTGCTCATGGCGATGCACTCCACGATGTAGAAGGCCGTGAGGTAGTGCTTCTCCTTCACGAACACGGAGGGGAAGAAGTCGCGCACCACGGTGAAGCCGTAGAAGGGTGCCCAACACAGTACGTAGGCGGTGAGGATGCACATGAGCACCAGCACCGTCTTCCGGCGGCAGCGCAGCCGCTTCCGGATCTGCTCCGTCTGGAAACCCGGCACGGCCTTGAACCAGAGTTCCCGCGAGATCCTGGCGTAGCACAGCGTCATGACGGCCACCGGGACCACGAACTCCAGGGCGAGGATGAAGAGGAAGTAGGACTTGTAGTAGATCTGCTGGTCCACCGGCCAGATCTGGCCGCAGAAGATCTTCTTCTGGTTCTTGACAATGATGAGAACCGTTTCCGTTGTGAAGTAGGCAGAAGGGATGGCGATGAGAACCGACACGGCCCACACCAGGGCGATCAAGCCCGTGGCTGTCTGATACTTCATCCGGGGTCTCAGCGGGTGGACAATGACCAGATACCTAGGACAAGAACACAAACGGGTCAGCCGCTGTGCCAAGAAAGTGCTCAATGACGAGAACTTTGCAACCGAATGGGGTGTGTGGACGGAAAACGCAATGGTATAGGGGCATTCAAGAAAGGCAGGCTTGAATTCGAATCCCAATTCCACCCCTTACTAGCTGTTGCAACCTCAAGGAAGTTTTGTTTCATCTCTCTGAATCCCAGTTTCCTTATCTGCAAATGTTTTTGTTAATTTTTAAGGATGCAGTATGGTAATGTATACACAATTCCTGGCATATTCTCAATAAATGGCAACTATTACTATTAAATGTAGTAATAATGCCTTCCATCAGTTTCTAGCCTGGCATTATTCCCAAGTCCTTTCTGTATTCAGGACCATTCATTCTAATTAACCCAGAGTTTAGAGCTAAAGGGGCCTGATAGTTCCAAAGACTTATTGGGAGAACTTTCTCTTTCCAGTGGAAGCAGTGGGCAAAGTTTTGTCTTCATTCTACATTTTTTGAAAACATTGCTCTTCATGCAAAGGGGGGTGGGGGGGGAGGGGAATACATGTGATCATTTATTTTACTTTCCAGGTGAAAAAAATAGAGGCCAGTAAGAGATGAGTGGCTTTCTCAAAGTCACATACCATAGGACCCTTGGTAGAAAACATTTAACCCTCTCTGACATGATTGATCAGAAAATCAATTGAGAATATACATGAATGTATCTTTTTTAACCACAAAGCACCAGATAGTAAAGGATATTGATTTTGTTCTCTCCCCCAAAAAAGCCACACAGCTGTTAGCACACAGGTCCAGGAGCAAAGACAGCACTTTCTGAGGGATGTGAGTCATTTGTGCGGCATGAAAACCTCCTTCCCAGACTGAGTGCACATACTTATGCAAGAACTTTGATTTCCTGGAAGACTTTCCAATCTTACCTACTCTAATGAAAAAGTGTTCTATAATTTGTAAACTGCTTTATAAACATAAGTAAGTGTTATTAAGTGTTGCAGGGGATGGAGAAGATAGGAAGTGAAGTGGGAGGGAATGACTAATCAAAATTGGAAATAAATACATTCTCACATCCCTACAGCTTATTCCAGGTAGAGCCAAGAGCAAATATGACAGGAGTAGGAAAGAAAGCCAAACCAATTCTGTTTTTTGAAATTAATCCCTTTGAGTTCATCTTTCTTGGAATTTTGATTGGAAGAGGTACATTCTTTTTTTTTCTTCTTCTTCTGATAATATTGCTATTTCTGTCCTACCCTCTGCCCCCAACCCAAGTAGCCAGCTCCATTGGTGTGTCATTTGGAGAGTTAACTGGAGTGAGACTCCTGCTGTCTTATAGCTTCCAGATATTGGATTAAGTTGGAGAAGTTTGGTCCACCCTCTGAATACTCTGCTTGCTGTCTGCTTGACATGCTCCACCATCGGCAACAATCATTGGCACTCTTGCCAACCTCTTAGTCCCGAAGGGTGGAATGCAGTGTCTGCAGTGTTGGCAGTGCTTTTGTCAGTAAACATGTATGGGTCCTTCACAAAAGCCATGACACTCCTGCTACAATGAGTGCACCAAACTTGCTGTGACTCATAGCAAAAACTAAGAACTTAGTATTTTTGCTCTCACTAGCTCTCTCCCTCTCTACACCACCATGTTTCATTGATTACTTTGTCAAAGAATATTTCTATGTTCATACATGTTTAGTATATGAATTTTCACTATATAATTCTATTCCTTCTTTTCCCACTAGTAACTTCCTACATCTTTATAATATTTCAAAGCCAAAGTGTTTTCTCAATGAGAAAGTAGGAGAGAATGCTGGCCTAGGAATCAGAAGACCAAGAATCTAATCCCAGCTTTGCCACAAACTTGTTATGTGAATTCGAACTATTTTTCTTAGCTCTGTGGGCTCAGTTTTCTCATCTGTAACATAGAGATACTACCTGTCTCTTTAACCTCACAGAGATACTGTAGATCCAAACAAACAGGCTATTAATACAGAAGAAACTGTTAGTGTCCTAGAATATATTTTTTTCAGAGATATTCTGTATACATAGCAATTTCCTTTCACCTGTTTTTGGCAAATACTGCATTTGAAAGTTCTCTATTACTTTCTCTTTTATTGGATACATTTTATTTATTCTATTTATTTTCATATCAAAACTAACCTTCAGGTAATCTGTGACTACCCATCTGATTTTTTTTTCATCCTGGATTTCTCTGATATCTCCCTAACTCTATCATCAGGCTTAGTTCCAAAAACTGAGCAAGAGGCCTTCCAAATACATTTACCAATAAGTAAATTGCAGAAGTTTCTTTAAGAATTGCCACCAGCCTTGGCTATGCTAGGATCAAAACTCAGAATTCTAGTATTAGTAATACGTGCTTATATTTATAAAGCAGTTTACAATTTACAGAACATTTTCAAATCCACTTTCTCATTAGAGTAGGTAGGAGAGCAAAAATACCCATTTTACAGATGAGCAGACTAAGATTTGGAGAGGCTAAATAATCTGCCAAAAGCCACATAGCTAGAAATGGATGGGACCATGATACAGACCCATCCATATATTTCTCCAAATACAGTGGGTTCTCAAATATGCCATTTGTCGCCAACCTTGTCAACCAAAGCTAGCAATAGCCCTTCATCTTACCCTTCTTTTGGCATCAAATAGTCCTTCTCTTTTCTCTCCATCACAGTTGGTTTTTACCTATTGATGTTCCAAGAAGGTGTCAGGCAATTGGCAGCTTATGAGTATGCCCTTGGCTTGCCCTGTGTGTCTACCACTACATTGGCTCAGGTCCATGTGCACTTCGAGCCAACAAAGAATGAAAGCTGATAGACAAAGAAATGTCCAGGCAGCAATGGTATGATGATAGTGGACTGGGTGATTAAACCAAGAGCATGTGGGTTCCTTCTCTGTCCCCAGTACCCAGCCCCAGATCAAACCATGGAAGTGGAGGTTGCACCAGCTGCTAGGCCAGTCGTGGGATGGCCAGGGATTGCATGACTTACTCCTTGGGCCAGCCAGCTCTAACCAATAATCTCACCAAGTAGCATTTGTAAAACTTGATACTGAGAATGATTACCCTTGCCTTAGTTGACCTCATTCAGACAGAAGATGAGAGCTAACAAGGGTAGGCAGACTGGTCAGTTTCCCCTGGATTTAGGATAAAAGAAGGAGGGGTCCCGCAGTGCCTCACATGCTCTGGGATCTGAAGGATATACACCTCAAGGACAGTACAGATGTCTACATGTCAAAGAAGAAACAAAGATCCAGAGGGCAAGGGGTCCTGTGATGATCTTTCTCAGTTTCCTGCTGCCATCAGATCTGACTCCTTGTGTCTAGATTTTGAGATCATCTGGAATATGGCCTTGTCCTTTTTTAATCTTGACTTTCTATATGTTCCTTACCTCTGCCCTACATCCTCTGCAAGGGGCCTCATGCCTCAAGCATTCCCACTTCTAGGCTGTTGTAAACACTTCCTCTTGTAAAACCTCTACTTTGCTGATCACCATTTGTTGAAAGCCAGTTAAAAAGTCCCCCTCTCCCACGAATGCTCCTTTATCTACTCAGATACATGATCTGCCCCTTCTGTAAATTTCATTTAAAATTTATTCTTTATCCTTTAACTGTTTCATAAGTGTCACCTCACTCCCCACCTACCTCTCCGACTTTAAGTGGTGAGCTCCGGAGAGCAGGAATCATGTCTTACTTCTTTTATAAGCTTTTGCTCTCTGTGAATTATGGGCACCGAGGATTTTAGTGAAACTTCACTCTCAATAGTTCCTGGCACCAAGCAAATAGAAATGTATTCAACCATAGTAGCAGCCTTCAAAAATATTGTAACCTTATTTGGAAAACAGGACATAAACGTGTTTACCCAGCATGAGGCTGAGAGACAGCCTTGGGGTCAATAATGGAAGGTTTCAAGAGCAGGCGAAGGAGTCTGAGGCATATGTTGTAGACAAGGGAGTTCTTTGAGGTCTTTAGAGCCAGAGAAGGGAGACATACAAGACAGAAGATTAATTTGGCTGCAGTCTTGCTTTATTCCCTCAGGCCACAGGGGCCTTCTCTTTGTTCTTAGAAACCATCAGGTTTATTCCTGTTCCGGGCCTTTGCACTTATTATTCCCTTTATCTGGGATCCTTTTTTTTTTTTTTTTTTTTTTATCAATCTTCACAAGGCTGGCTTTTTTTTTCCTCCTCCATCTTTCAGAGGTAGGTTCAAAAGTCTTCTCCTCAGGTATACTTTTCCTGACTCTACACCTGGTATCTCCCACTCTCAGTCACTCTCAATGTTTTAGTGTTGGTTTGCTTTTGTTCAGAGTATTTTCTCATGCTTTAAAAATGCCTTTCTTGTTTGTTTACCTGACTGTTAACTCTCACCATCCCATGGATGTCAGTTCTATGAGGGCAAAGAAATTTTTTTCTTATTCATCATATCCCCAATGCTTAGAATAGTATCTGTCACATGCAGTCATTCAAAAAAAAAAAAGCATTATTTGAATGAATAAATGAATGAATGAATGTTTAGGGAGGATTATGAGGGGAGTAGTTTGACAGAGAGCAGAGCCAAGAAATATAGAAGGCCAAGAGGAGACTATAATAGTCCAGCCCTGAGTGAATAGGTAGGAGGAAGGAGGAAGTATTGGCAGGACCTGGAAATGAAACCAATGCTGGAGAAAGGGAGACAGCGGCCAGGACAG
Source organism: Antrozous pallidus (assembly GCA_027563665.1). Classification (NCBI taxonomy): domain Eukaryota; kingdom Metazoa; phylum Chordata; class Mammalia; order Chiroptera; family Vespertilionidae; genus Antrozous; species Antrozous pallidus. The sequence continues at coordinate 30,310,506 of CM050523.1, forward strand.
AGGAGACTTGGTAGTTTAGATGCCTGGGAGAACCATGGAACCAATAACAGAAACGAGTCCTGGCAAGTGGAAGAGTAACTGTTCTGTTCTGCTATATCTTGATAGTAGTGTTTCTAGAAACCTTCTATTATTATCTTTTAAATTACATCATTCAAACAATAATTTCAATGAAAACAAAGAGGTTAACCAATCAGAAATATTCATTCATTTATCTGTGTGCATGTTTTTGTTGTTGTTATTCCTTTAAGGGTTAATTTAAGAACTATAATAGCCACTGTTTATTTCATGTTTATTCTGTTTTAAACATTGTTCAAATGATTACATATATTATATAATTTAATCCTCAAAGCAATCCAATACATTAGGTTTTCTTATTATTCCCATTTTATACATGAGAAAACTGAGGGAGAGTAAGGTCAAATAATTAATATATGGGGTGGTACCGCATGAATTTAAACCCAAGCAGAATAACAGCTAACATTATTTTCCTATAGAAATTTCATTTTAAAATGTATTTTATAACCATAGGTATATTGTTATATCAAGATAAAAATTAGTTGTCCAAAACTAAACAAATCAAATGTGAAAATCGACTGATCAAATCTTGAACAACACATGAGACCATACAGTAATCAATGAAGTCCTAGACTGCTAGTAAATTGAAATTAGATGGTAAAGACACATAAAAATAAAAATGATTTGAAGCAAAGATTACAAACATCAGTAAAAGAACTTAATGTACTGGCACAGCTCGTTAGTTGGCCAAGGCTGTTGGATGGCCCTGTGCAGGCAACAGTGCTTTCCTCCAATGTCTGGGTGCAAGTTTCCACTCATGACTCCATTCCGAACAGCAGCAGACTCTATGATGCTGTGCAGATTCCCCAATTAATCTTTCTTATTATATTTAAATTGCATTCTATAAAATCACACTGCCAGAGAAATGCCTGCAGTATTTCAGACAAGCAGAGTTTAGTATGAAAGCAGGAAAAGGACTTGTAGGAGTTCAGTAGATCAATATCGATCTCTCCTCTTACATGTTCAAAATAACCCAATTCCCATTAACTTATCCTTGAAGCCACTCCCTACTACAGTGTTATACCTCTCGACAAGTGAAATGGATTTCATCCAGAGAGCAGGGTCCCACCCACTGTTAGTGGCTGAGAACACACCTGGTGAAAAGATGTCTGGCTAGAATGAAACTTCAGGAAATGACCCTATATGCTTTGTCCTGTTGATGTACTATGAGAGGTTGGTGGTAGCTTCTACTTGTAAAAAAAAAAAAAAAAAAAGGTCGAAGATAAGGTCCCTGGAGCTTTCTTCCATGACTGTGAAGGGGACTTAAGGGGCAGATACCCAGCTTGATTTCCCCCCTTCTGCTCCTTCTGCAGGTCCACTCAGGGTGCATCCCTGGATGGACAATATATTGTGAGGCTCTGTCACTCATGTGGAAGACCTTGGCCAAGGAGAAGTAGCCCTCTGCAGGGATAACCTTCTAAGCACCTTCTATGGGTGCAGAATAAGGGCTATTTAAGCTGCTAACTCCCAGACATCTTCCTTCCCAAGGCTTATAGTGTCACCTCACTCCCCACCCCTCAGTGGCTTTAAAGCGTGGTTCCTTTTCAACTCCCTTTCCTCAGGAGTGGTCTCTTTCCAGGTCAGTGTATCCCTGGTTGTCCTGCATATGACTCCAGAAAACAGGCTTTATTTGCTCTCCGGGACATTGTCCCAACTATGAGAGACAGGCTGAACTCCACAGAGCCCTGCGGCCATGGAACAGGGAGAACATCTGTACTTCAGGCTTTCTGGGCTAAGGGAGAGAAACGGACTGTTCAGAGTCAAGTACACGGAGGCCTAATTTGACCCTCAAGGTAACTGTCTCTACACTGTAACAATGTGTTTTATAATAAGAGGAGCTTGCAAAGATTGTCCTGAGGGAACCAGAAACCACCCTCGTCATTAACACAGGTGATTATACTAAGTGAAAAAACCAAGCATAAGATCAGAAAGATTTGCATAGGCTGCTCTTACTGATTTTATTTACTTTCAGTAGAAACGGGTCTTCTATGCTGCTGTATGCAAATGTATTAAGAGAGGCAAACCGACTATTGCAACAACTAAAATAAGCATATATTCTCTTTTGGGGTTTTATTAGTTTGTTTGTTTTTCAAAACAAATCCCTCAATATTATTTTAAAATCAACTGGTGATGGTGGGGCTGGGTAGTTCATGTTTCAGTGGAGGAAGTCTTAATAAAACAAGAACCTCCATCAAGATACTTAAGTTAAGAGTTACCTGCCTAGCATTTAATCTTGTCCCTCTATCTCTATTCTTACCTGTCTCTCTCTAGACCTTGAACAGATACAACATCTAGAAGCATAACCATAGCAGAGGGATCCAAAGGCTTCCCACTTCCCAGGGCTCAGCTATCTCCAGCCTGCTCACAGCTAGAAATCTAGAACCCTTTTCACTGTCAGTCAATGAGGTAACTTTTCATAGTACATTTGATCTTAGCAAAAAGGCCAAGAAGCCATGGGGCCAACTTTTGAGCCCTTATATATCCACATCTCTGGTGAATACAGATATCTCTACTCAGTTATAATTGCAACCAACAATTCCAATGCCCCTTCCTTTGTTGTCCCCACTGTCCCCTTACTCACCTGTCAATGGCAATAGCCAGCAAAGCATTGGTGGAGACGTAGAGAGAGGCAGTACGCAGGTAGTTGACAGAGGCGCACAGGATGTGGCCATGCTCCCAGGAGAGCTGGCGCACCACATAGTAGTCCATCTCAAAGGGGCAGCAGACAATGGCCACCAGGAAATCAGAGATGGCCAGGTTGGCAATGAGTAGATTAGTGAGGTTGCGAAGCTTCTTGTAGCGGGCCAGGGCAGCAATGAAGATGAAGTTGCCAATGCCACAGACCAGCATGATGCCCACCAGGGCCATGCCAATGACAATCTTGGCAGCAAAAAAAGTCAGAGAATTGGTTACATCTTCATCTTCATCCAAGGGCATATCATAGTCGCCATAGCTGAAGTTAAATGGGAAGGAAGCAGCCTGAGCTCCGAGGGGGTCAAGCACAGAAAGGAAGCCAGTGGAGATGTTGGTGGCATTCTCATCCATGACTCCCATGGTGACCAGATGATGCCTTGAGCAATACAGCTGGGAATTCCTCTGGGATGATGCCTGGGAAGCTGTCTTCTCTCTCTGCTGACACTCAGTTCTGTCTTAATGAGTCAGAGTGTCCCTGCCAGCATCTTTGGGGCTCAGCTCCATCTTAAGCCTTTAAAAGACATACAAACAGTTGGCTATATATCTTGAGTGAATCCGGCCAAATTTAAAACCATCCTGTAACCTAAGCAGATCCATTAGCCACCTGCTCAGAGTGAACATTGAGTGATGGAGTGGAAATTTTTTTTTAAAAAGTGAGAGAAGAGGAAGTATTATCAACCACATACCACTCGTTCAGGGAAGATTGGATTGCTATAGAGACAATCAGACGCTGACTTTGTTTATTTTCTTTCCACTGAGGACTCTGTAATGTTACACTTTTTCTCAGGGACCAAAGTTGGGAGTGTGGGAGGCTGAAAAGAAGGAAAATGACCTGCTCCAAACTCCATTTCCTGTCCTGACAGCCTGAACTTTGTCCGTGTGGAATTGTCCCATTCTGTTGCTTAAAAGAAATGATTCTGAGAATAGTGGCTTTTGTAATACAGCTTGATATCTGGTATTGACATCCCACCTACCTTGTTGTTCTTTCTCAGGATTGCTGCAACTATTCGGGGTCTTTTTTTATTCCAAATGAATTTTTGGAGAGTTCACTCTAGGTCTGTGAAATATGCTGTTGGTATTTTAATGGGGAGTGCATTGAATCTATAGATTGCTTTGGGTTGTATGGACATTTTAATAATATTGATTCTAACAACCCATGAACATGGTATGTTCTCCCCTCTGTTTATGTCTTCCTCTAGTTCTTTTTTCAGTGTCCTGTAGTTTTCCAAGTAAAGGTCTTTTACCTCCTTAGTTAATTCCTAGGTATCTTAATTTTTTTGGTGCGATGGTAACTGGGATTGTTTTTTTAATCTTTATTTTTGTAAATTCACTATTGGTGTATAAAAATGCCATAGATTTCTTGGTGTTAATTTTGTATCCTGCTACATTGCCTGATTCATTTATTAAGTCTAGTAATTTTTTATGAAGTCTTTAGCATTTTCTATGTATAGCATCATGTCATCTGCAAATAATGACAGCTTTACATTTTCTTTTCCAATTTGGATACCTTTTATTTCTTCTTGTCTAAGTGCTATGGCTAGCACATCTAGAACTATGTCAAAAAGGAGTGGTGAAAATGGATTACAAAGCCACTGTTCTCAAAACTTCCTGGAACTGGCACAAGAACAGACATATAGACCAATGGAATAGAATAGAGAACCCAGAAATTGATCTAAACTACTATGCTCAATTAATATTTGACAAAGGAGGCAAGAACACAAAATGGAGTCAAAACAGTCTCTTCAGCAAATAGTGTTGGGAAAATTGGACAGACACATGCAAAAAAAATGAAGCTAGATTACCAACACACATATACACAAAAATAAACTCAAAATGGATAAAGGTCTTAAACATAAAGACGGGAAACCATAAAAATATTAGAGGAATTCACAGACAACAAAATTTCAGACATATATCAAAGCAATATCTTCACCAATACAGCTCCTTGGGCAATGGAAACTAAAGAGAAAATAAACAAATGGAACTACATCAAAATAAAAGCTTCTGTACAGCAAATGAAACCATCAACAAAATAAGAAAGCCCGCTGGGTGGGAGAACATATTTGCCAATGTTATCACCAATAAGGGTTTAATCTCCAACATTTACAGGGAACTCATACAACTTAACAAAAGAAAGATAAACAATCCAATCAAAAAAATGGGCAACGGACCTAAATAGACACTTTTGGAGAGAGGATATAAGGAAGGCCAAGAGACATATGAAAACATGCTCAAAGTCACTAATCATCCCAGAGATGCAAATCAAAACGACAATGAGGTTCTATCTCACACCTGTCAGAATGGCTATCATCAATAAATCAACAAAACGACAAGTACTGGAGAGGATGCGGAGAAAAAGGAACTCCCATGCACTGCTGGTGGGAATGCAGACTGTGCAGCCACTGTGGAGAACAGAATGGAGCTTCCTTAAAAAACTAACAATGCAACTCCCATTTGACCCAGTGATTCCACTTCTAGGAATATATCCCAAGAAACTAGAAACACCAGTCAGAAAGGATATATGCACCCCTATGTTCATAGGAGCACAATTTGCAATAGCTAAGATTTGGAAACAGCTTAAGTGCCCATCAGCAGATGAGTGGATTAGAAAACTATGGTACATCCATACAATGGAATACTATGCTGTGGCAGCAGCATGGATGGAACTGGAGAGCATTGTGCTAAGCGAAATAAGCCAGTCAGGGAAAGATAAATACCACATAATCTCATTCATTTATGGAATATAATAAACAACATAAACTGATGAACAAAAGCAGATCCAGAAACAGAGAAGCATTGATCAGACCATCTAACCTCAGTGGGAAGCTGGGGAAGAGTGGGTGTAAGGGGGGGGGGGGGGGGAAATCAACCAAAGGATTTGTATGATGCATATAAGTTGAACCAATGGACACAGACATCAGGGGGGTGAGGGCATGAGTGGAGGCGGGGGGGGGGGCAATAGGAAGATAAGGACACATGTACTAGTAATACCTTAATCAATAAAGAAAAGAAAAAAGTGATTCTGAATATAATTAAAGAGGGCGGGCTTTGAGGCAACCCTGTCTGCTCTCCATGAGTTGGTCTCTTTCCTTCTGCTCTAAAATCATGCCCCCCTAGCAGCCACCCTCTCCGCTCCTCACTGGGCTTGCTGTTCCAACATACAAGTCTGCGGTGACCCTACAAGTCTTTACTAAAGACCCCACAGTCTTTACTAAGGCTTGAGCCCAGGCAGAGGCTATAGGGTAAAAGTCACAGCCTAAGCGCTGAATGGCTTGGGGAGGGGGCTCTGGAGCAAAATGCTTTCCTTGGCTGGTGTGTGTCCTGAGGTAAAGAGAGTTTCTGCATCCTCCAGGCAGGAGATGAATATTGTCTGTAAAGCATGGAGGTCCTTGGAGAGGAAGGGTGTTACACCTAGAACTGCAAGGAATGACTATGGAATGCTCTGGCCTCCCGGTCAGCTGCAGAGAAGGGGAGGGAAACCCTAACCTGGATGCCTCCATCACACCCCATAATAGGGCTGAGATGGGAGACAGAGAGGAGAGGGGCTGTCCTCTGCACTGCTGGGGACAGAGAAGAACAGGAAGTCCCCCTGCTCCTTGCCCTCTCCCCTAGTCCCAGGCTCTCGCAGGAGGACTGGGGCACGGGGAGCCCTGGAAATGTCAGGAAAGCCAGAGAGAGAAGCTATGGAAAACCTGAGCTTCCAGGAAAAGGGAGACCCCTGGGGCCCCCAGGAAAGCCTGCTGCCCAGTTCCTCAAAGATGAGACATCTGAGCTTGTCTTTGGGGGACCAGCGTTAACGTTCCTGTGTATCCCAATTAAGTTTGGCCCCATTCTTGCCTCTCTCCCCAGCTCCTCACCCCCACTTTTCTCAGGTGTTGTTTTTGTTTTTGTTTTTCCCTTCCTCTGAGCCTCCAGTTCTGTCCCTCAGGCCTTGCCCTTTGCCCCTATCAGGTGTGAGGAGCTGAAAGGTCCGAGGGGACCAGGCTCTTACGTAGCCCAGACAGGCACGTGTCTTGGAGGCATGCCGCCTCTGGAGGGTATGGTACCTCAAAGCATGTCAGCCAGAAGGCTCGAAGTCAGGTTTTTAAAACTTCTTCTGGGGCAGGGTGCTATATTTTAGAATTTGGGGAGAAATTGTCCAGCAGTCTTTAATCCTGAATTCTCACCTCTCCAAAAAGAGCTCTCTATTCCCATCAGGTGTCCCCTGGGGACCCCGCCCGTAAACGCCGGCCCCCCTGGCCAGACCCTTCCTCCTCCAAATCTGGAAGCCACTTTGCAGCCCCTGCTGATCAGCCCTCGCCTGCTCTCAGCTTTATCCTCGGAGCTTCAGAGGCTACACCTACGGGCAGGAGTGGGTACCCGGCTCCCCTGAAGAAACGAGCTCCACTGCCAGTCTAGTGGAAAGCCCCCTCCCCACGCAAAGCCTCGGCCACGCCGCGGCGGGTGCGGCGCGGGGTTCCATGGAGCATCTCCCCGGGGCGTCTCCCGGGAGGGCGCGCTCAGTACCTGCGGCATCCCGGCGCCCGGCGGACCAGGGCGGCTTTCTTTAGTCCGAGTCCGAGGACAAAGCCGCTTCCCCCAGAAAAGAGCAGGTCCCTTCCCTCTTCTTCCTTCTCTCGCGGCTCTTTTCCCGACCCCGGCGCGGGCTGCGCTCGTGCCGCCGCGGGAGATGGGAGGAGGGCGGCTCCGCAGCGAGGCCACCCGTGTCCTGCGCCCGCCTCCTCGCACTCGCTGTCCCCGCCCCGGGGCTCCGCAAGGCGTGCTCGGGGTCCGGGCTCTAAACCGGGGTATCTAAGGAGTCGCCGGGGCACACACGCTGCTGGGGACGCCGGTGCGGTCCCCGGGCAGCTCCAGGCTGGAACCCGCCGGAGGGGGCGGGCCCGCAGGGCGGAGCGCATTCCCGGACTCAGTCTCCCGAATGGCCGCCTCGGGCGGGACCGAGGGCGCCCGCGCTGGGAGCAGGGCTCAGTGGGGACTCTGTGCTGGAGGTGCCCATCTGGCAGGGCTGTGCCCGCCCCAGGGCCCGGGGCTTCGGGGCTGTCTCACCTGGTCAGCCCCGCGCCTCCGCCAGAGTGGGTGGACACGGCCCGCTTCGCTGGGGAGATTTCAAAGCACCGGGAGCAGCCTCTGCTCCTGCCCGTAGGCCGCCCGCGCAGGACACGCTGGGACCCACCCAAACCTGGTTCGCTTGGATGAGCCCCACTGGACACTGGGATCGGCATCAAGTTGAGCCGCTCGGACCTCTGTGGAAGGAAGGCTTAGAGAAGAGCTTTTTCCAAAGCAACGACGTGGGGGAGGTGGGCAGTGTGGATGCCGGAAGGAGAGAGGCGTTCCCCACTCACCGGGGATGTCTGTTCAGGAGAAGGCTAGCATGACCAGAGCTAACTCACAGAGCACAATCTCTGATTTCTCAGAAGTCTGTAGATTTCTCACGAAGTTAAATAGAGAACGACGCTCTGATGCAGCAGGTCCACTTCCACCAACACTGAACGCAGGGACTAGGAGACTTGTCCGCCAATGTTCATAGCAACATTATTCAAAATAGCAAAAAGTGGAAAGAACCCAAATGCCCAACAACCGATGAATGGAACTTTTTAAATGTGGCATATACATGCATTTCAGTACTTCTCATCCTCAAGTAAAAAATGAATAAAGTATAACACGTGTTGATGAGAATGTGAAGAAATTGCACTGTTGCTGGGAACAGTGTAAAATGATACAGCCACTGTGAAAAGCAAGATGGCACTTGCTCGAAAAGTTAAAAATAGGAATTCCATCTGATCCAGAAATTTCACCTTTGGATATATTCCCACAATAATTGAAAGCAGTGTCTCAAAGAGATACTTGCGCACACATATTCATAGCAGCATTATTTACAACTAGAGACCCATTGCAGGAAGATTCCTGCAAGAATAGAGCTTCCTGTGGACTGAGCAAAGCTCCCTTCCTTCTCTGCTGCCTTGCTCCCTTCTCCACTACCTCGCTCTCTCTCATCTCTGCTGCCTTGCTTGCTCCGGTCTCCACTGCCTCGCTCCCTTCTCTGCTTCTTCCCTTCCTCTCATCTCATCTGCCTCGCTCCCTCCCTTCTCCCCTCCCCACTTATTTACTTCTCAGCAGCTTTGCTCCCTCCTGCAGTGCTTGGCTTCCTTCTATGCAGTCTTCTGCACAGATATGCAAATTAACCACCAACTAGGTTGGATGAATTTGCATACTTGCTCTGATTGGCTTGTGGGCGTGGCTTGCGGGCATGACTTGTGGGTGTAGAGAAGGTGTGGTCAATTTGTATATTACTCTTTTATTAGATAGTATAGCCAAAGACGGAAGCAACTTGAATGTCCATCAACAGATAAATGGATAAACAAAATATAGTGCAATGGAATATTATTCGGTCTTGAAAAAGAAAGTTCTGACATATGCTATAAAATTCTGACCTATGGATGAACATTGAGGACATTATGATTAAATGAAGTAAGCCAATCACACAAGACAATACTGAGGTATCTAATGTAGATTAAATCATAGGGACAGAAAGTAGAATGTTGGTTGGCAGGCAGTGGCTGGAGGGATAGGGAAGGGGAAGTTACTGTTTAGTGGGTACCAGTTTTAGTTTTGCAAGATGAAAAACGATCTGGAGATGGATGGTGGTGATAGTTACAACAATATGAATGCACTTAATTCACTGAACAGTTCACTTAAAACTAGTTAACATTGTAAATATTATGTGATTTTATCACACAATTTTTATTGTGGTAACATATTGATACATGCTACAATATGGGTGAATCTTGAAAGCATCATGTGAAGTAAAATAAGCCAGACACAAAATGAGAAATATTGTGAGGCTGTATACCAGGAGAGAAGGAGTGGGAAGTTATTGTTTAATGAACGCAGACTATTTTGAATAATGAAAAATTCTGGAAATGGATAGTGGTAATAGTTGCACAACATTGTGAATGCACTAATACCATTGATTGTACACTAAAATGGTTACAGGGAGCTAGAACAGCTCAGACCTTCTTACCAAGGCATCCAAGGCCAATCCTAGTCTGGCCTCCAATTGTCCATGTTGGAAAGGGGGCTGCCTGGGATCTGGACCTTCAGTCTGCTTTATCACTATCAACTGTGTGACTAGGGCACTCTTTCCTAATTTACAAAATTAATGAGTTGATTTGCACTAAGTCACTGCCAGATTCTAACACTTCATGTTGGATCTTCCCCTAGTCCATATCCTTCCCTGGTCACCTCACCCTGTCATTTGCACAATATTTCTGTCATTTTCAAAAATGTCACAGCCCTTATACATCTCTGAGCCTCGTGTCTGCTGGGTTATGGAACATGGTAATGGTTAAGAGAATGGCATATGGAGTCAGCTGCCTCCTCTCTACCTAGCTCTGCACACAGGACCTACTGCCATGGGTGGTATGGTAACCAAAGCCTAGCTTCCTATTTGTAAATTCCAGGTGACAATAGTTTCTACTGCTTAAATTTGTTATGAGGATTAAATAAGGTAAGGTGGGTAAAGTGCTTAGCACAATGCCTGGTGCTTAGCAGGCACCTGATAAATACCAGTTGCTATAATCACTCTGTGATGCTTTTTCTATCTTGCTCCATGAAACCTTAACCATCCCTGGAGACCTTGCTCATGTGTATTTCTTCCAGGATGTATTCCTTGATTCCCCAATGCTTTTCATGTCTTTCCTTAGCACTTGATGCCTCTCTTTAAATGCACCTTTATGTACCGATTTGCTTTCCATCTTGCCCTGTTGTCTGAGAAAAGGCTGTGTCTCATTCATTTTTGAAACCTCTTCTGCACTGTTTCTCAAACTAGCCTAGTGATAAGAATTATCTGGACTTCTAATTAAATGTACTGATTCTTTGGTCTCACCCCAAACCCAGAGAAGGGGCCTAGAAATCTGTGTTTTTAACCAGCACCCCAGGCAGTTCTTTTTAAAAATATATATTTTATTGATTTTTTTATAGAGAGGAAGGAAGAGGGATAGAGAGCTAGAAACATCAATTCAGCTGCCTCTTGCACACTCCCCACCAGGGATGTGCCCACAACCAAGGTACATGACCAGAATCAAACCTGGAACCTTTCAGTCCATAGGCCGATGCTCTATCCAGTGAGCCAAACCGGTCAAGGACAGGCAATTTTTATTTCAAAGTAGTTTAGGGATCTAGTGACCTTAGAACAGAACCTGGTACAAGATAGACAACTGTTGATTTGTTATCCCACATATCTCCACTCAAAATTGGCACAGACTGTATTAGTTATCTGTTTCAGTGTAACAAATTATCCCAAAACTTAGTGCCTTACAACAACAAACACAAATTATCTCACAGAGTCTCTGAGCATCAGGTGGTTCCAGGATCAGGGTCTGTCCTGACATTGTGGTCAAACTGTCAGTCAGGGCTATAGTCAAATCTAAAGGCTAAATCAGGAGGAGGGTCCACCTCCAAGGTCACTCACAAGGTTGTTGTTAGGTCCCAGTTTTTCATTGGTGCTGCATACTTTAGTCATGTGGGTGCAGTCAATGGCTGCCTTCCCCCATTGCTTCTATTATAAGCTATTCACCACACACACACACACACACACACACACACACACACACACACACACACAATGTGTAAATCCCAAGAGGTGGGAATCCTTAGAGACTGATTTGGAAGCCATCTTGGAGGCTGGCTACCATGTATGTGGACCTTGGAATTTTCCTTCTCCCCCTTCAAAGACCTGGCAAAGAAAGGTACTTGAGAGTAAGGAAGAAGGTTAGCCACAAGGAAGAAGGCTTTTACTTTCTGAGTAGGGAGGCTTTGGACGATTTCTGGGGTTAAAGTCAAGAGGAAATAATTGGGATAAGACATTAGCCAATGATCAGCATGGGAAAATAGAATAAATGGACATTGATATAGTTTGGCAAGTTCTATGCATTGCAGGGCCTATTGAGCAATGGTTTGAAGGGTGTGGCCCTTACATATCATTTTCTGCCAAAAGTTTCAAGAGATCGCTTTTATCTGAGAGGCAAACACCCACCAGGGCCCTGTTTGAATAGTTGTTTCTATGTTAGAGTTAAGCTAGGACAACCTTGGATTAGAGCAAAATCTGGAAGTAAAAGAGTTAAAAAAGGGGGGGGGGGGGGGACTATACAAAATCAGTAACTCCAATGATGTAATTTTTTTTTCAAACTGGTGGCCCCATGGACACTAAAAGCCTAGAAATTTTTCCTGTGATTAGAGTCTGCTGCCAGGAGGAAGTCACAATATGTAGGAAAACTCGCCATCCCAGGGAGACTTCATCAGACAAGATCAAGGAACTCCTCTGGAAATCACTTTCTGCCCTTGGACTACTGTGGATATTTTTCTTCCCTATTCCACTGGCAGGAATCATCCCAAAGGCCCTTTGGATTCTCATGTTTTTATCATTTTATTCTTTAATTATGTCCTTTGGTTCAGACTTGGCAGTTTTTAACTTCTTGGGGCTTCTTTCAGCCATGTAACTCCTGTGATGCTCTAGTGTGTACCACCTAGAAACTCAGCTCAAGGAGGCCTCCACGTTCATTCAGAGAGCACTCATGTTGAGAAAGGAGCAATCAGGTGCTCAAGAGGGAAGGCCCCTAGACCAAGGGAATGGAGAGAGCTGATTTCAGAGCCCAGATTGGAATCCAGGTCTCCTGACTTTCAGCCCAGGCCTCCATCTCTGGCCAGCCGTACCCACAATATAGACTGCTACCTGTTCTCAATTTCCATACTCTTTGGCTCCAGGGCCCAACCTCCATTCCTCCTGTCTGGCAAATGTGTTCAGTCAGGTTAGTTTTTGCTTCAGTCAGATTTGTTCTCTTGGCACATGCTTTCATCCAGCGCCATGAACAAAGTCAAGGATTCCTGGAAGATACCCAGAGCTGGCTCAGTACTCATCCTTTTCCAATTACCTCCAGCATCCGAGCCAGCAATGCTCGCCCAGCTTCCCAAAGCCCACTCAGCAGGTCCTCAGGCTGCACTCTGCCAGCCCCCTCCACCTCCTCACAGCCCTCTGGAAGAGACTGAAGGAAGATTCAGATAGGTCCAGGGACATGCCCTCATTCCTCATGGAAGCCCACACACTTCAAAGATGGCAATCATTCATGAATTTCACTGGTTTAATGCCTTCCTTAAAAAAATCATAGTAATTGGTAAAAAAAAAAATGCTATGTTTATCAGGAAAAGTAAACATTCCTCTGAAATCAAAACAAATATATATTTTTAAAAAAAAAAAAAGAATAAACAGGTAGCAGCAAAGAAGATTTTTTTTTTCAACAGAGTAATAAGAGGAAATTTGACCTAGTAATATAAAAATGTGAAAGTTCAAGAAAAAAACAGATAATGAGTTTAAGAATAAAGTGGGCCCACTGTCTTGGAATGAAGTCTGATAACTTGGGGGGCTCACTAATCTGGAATATATTACATGGGGGTCAGGGATTGGAGAGGTGAAGACAGGAATGGAGCTGACACATGATAACTGTCTTAGATCCTAGTCTTCCTGATTAAGCCCAAAGTAACAAGGTTACATACATGGGGACTCTGAGAGACAGGAGGACACCAGTACTGCTTGTTTGGGGGCTCCTAATAGAGTGAGGAAGAAGTGTCTCTCTTGTTTGACTCTGATGTAGCGAGGGCCACATGGAATGCCACAGTGTCCTGGCCCCTTGCAGTCTCAGCTTCTGAAACCCTGAGGTGCATCGTTTCCACAGGGCATTCTCAGGAGAAGCAATACAGCCAGGCCCCCAAAGTCTTTATGAAAGGATGTGTTCAGGAGCTGGGTAGGAGGGAGAAATGTGAGAGGATTATTCAAGAACTTGAATGATAACTTGAACTTGAACCTCCAAGGCCTCCCAGAAATGAGGGGCTGAACTTTTTGCTTTATGCAAATGATGGCAGGGATCAATTATATCTTCATGTAGGGCTAGGGAATCCTGATGAAACTGGCAGGGACAGTTTTTTGTTTTTTTTTTTTTAAAGCAGCTTGTATCACCTACATATATCATCAAGTACAACAAGTAGTGATTTGGTGATTCATAGCCATTAACTTACTAATATTTGCCATTAATATTCTTTGATAGAGATAGTTCACTTTTATGGTTTCTTCTAAGAAAAAAATTAAAAGAATATTCATAACACTGTAAAAAATAATAAAATATTAGGGGAAAAAACTCAATCCGTGGAAACTGGGTTATGTATCTATCAGCTTCCTAGGGCTGCTATAACAAAGTATACAACCCAGGTGTTGTAAAACAACAGAAAATTATTCTTTCATTGTTTTTGGAGGCTAAAGTGACTCAAGGTGTAAGCAGAACCATGTTACCTTGGAGTCTCAGCAGAATCCTTCCTTGTCTCTTCCTAGCATCCCGTAGGCCATCAATCTTCGCTGTTCTTTAGCTTGTAGCTCTATCGTTCTGCCTCTCTTATAAGGTATTCCCCCTCGTATGTTTCTGTCTTCGTATGGCATTTTCCTCCAGTCAAAATGGATTAGGACCCGTCCTCACGACTGTGTCTTAACTTGATTACAACCACAAAGACTCTATTTCTAAATAAGGTAACATTGAAAGGTACTGGGGGATTAGATTTCAACATAACATTTGGGAGGACACCACCTAAGCCATAACAAGCATGTAAGAAATGGGGCTGTGAAACGAATCAGGACAGGAGCACCATGGGAAGGGAGATGACTGAAAACAGCCATCTTAGGGCTTCTGGGGCAATAGTAATTTCTTTTACTTGATCTGGTAGCTAGTTGCACACATGCGTTCAGTTGATAAAAATTCCTCCAGTTGTACACTTGCAAAATGTGCACTTTTCTGGAGGTACAGTATATTTAATTAGGCTACAGTGCTTTAAAAATATATTGATTGACATGGAAAGATAGTCATAGTGTATTACTGAATGGAAAACGTAAAACCATATTGTAGTACGATTCCATTGGGAGAGAAATATCTGCACACATCTAGTAGTGGAAAATGGTGAAACAAAGCAAATTGTTAACACTCTACGCAAAGTGGAGAGAAAATATAAGTACTTTTCCCTTCATTTCAATTGTTTATATTTTCTGATTTTTAAAAAATGAATCTATATTACTTGCATAATACTTTAACTTTCACAAATGAGTAAAGGATGAGATAATAACAATAAATAGGAGATTCACCTATTTGGGAAAATTTTTAATTTATATCTTTATCTCACACTATATTCTGAAATTTAATATGGAAGGATTAAAGAGTTAAATTTTAAAAAGTAAGAACTGAAAAAAATTGATAAAAATGTATCTGATTTCAGAGTGTTGAAAGGCTTTATTAAGAAAAAAAAGTAGAAAATATCCCAAAGGAGAAGATGGATAGATATTTCTACATTAAAGTTTTAAACATTTGAAAGGCAAAAAATCATAAAGCTAAATGTCAAACCAGGAATATTATTTATGACAAATATTGCAAACAAAAGGACAAGAGTGTATCAGGTACTATTTCATTGTAATAACAAAAAAGTAGTACCTCAAAAGAATAATGGAAAAAATACACAAATAAACAATTCACACACAAAAATGTAAATAACAATAAAAATGTATTTTAAATGCTTACCCTCACCAGTAATCATCTAAAAAACAAATGAGATACCATTTGATATACCATAGGCATATCAAATTAGCCAGAAGCACAAACTGTAAACATTGAAATTGGATCAGTAGCTTAATTTAAGAATTCAAATAAACCCTCTAGCTTTGGAAGGATCTTGAGCTTTCTTTGCTTCCTCGACCTTTACTGCATTCATCCCAGAGCAGCTTCATAATAAATACGGATTGATTCAGTTAATTCCCCCAAATCATTTTCCCCTCTCCTGATTTGAGGTCTGCCTGACATTTGCTGGAGCTGCAGCCAGGAGAATAGCCAAGATTGCAGGGCCAAGATGATGATGTCATTCCAATTAAAGTCTCAGAGTCCCGTGCTCCCAGAGAAATGCACAGAAGGTTGAACTCAAATTACACTTAGAAATGTGTAATTAATCTTTTACATGGTTTATTGAATAAGTTATATTCAAGTCATTTTTAAGTTGTGTGTGTGTGTGAGTAGTAGTAGTAGTGTAGTAGTAGTATAGTAGTAGTAGTAGTAGCAGTAGCAGTAGCAGTAGTGGTGTAGTAGTAGTACAGTAGTGTTGTAGTAGTAGTAGTAGCAGTAGCAGTAGCAGTAGTGGTGTAGTAGTAGTACAGTAGTGTTGTAGTAGTAGTAGTGTAGTTGTAGTAGTAGTAGTAGTATAGTAGTAGTAGTAGTAGTATAGTAGTAGTAGTAGTAGTATAGCAGTAGTAGTAGTAGTGTAGTAGTAGTAGTATAGTAGTAGTAGTAGTAGTATAGTAGTAGTAGTAGTAGTATAGCAGTAGTAGTAGTAGTGTAGTAGTAGTAGTAGTAGTAGTATAGTAGTAGTAGTAGTATAGCAGTAGTAGTAGTAGTAGTAGTAGTAGTAGTAGTATAGTAGTAGTAGTAGTATAGCAGTAGTAGTAGTAGTGTAGTAGTAGTAGTAGTAGTAGTAGTATAGTAGTAGTAGTAGTAGTAGTATAGTAGTAGTAGTAGTAGTAGTAGTAGTAGTAGTAGGGAAACAAGTGACACACGTGGCAAAGCCCAGAAGCACTTTTATCACTGGCCCAAAGCCAGACTGTAGCGATACTGCTGACCTAATGAAATACTTTCAATGTTAATTAACCCCCAGAGCTGGAGGAGCTAGGGAGAAGTGAGAATATTGAGGCAGACAAAGGACTAGGGCTTCTGGTAAAGTGGGTAAAATAGAATGAGAGCCATTTGTTGGTAAGAAGGGTTCGAGAAGAGTTGAAGTTGCCAACACAGAAATGCCACTGTTACCAATCCAAAGCCCTGACTCTTTGAAAGGTCAAAATTCAAACCGTCAGAGTTTGGAGTAAGGCAAGGTTTATTCATCAAGGGAAGGTTTATTGATTGAGAAGGCACCAACTGAGAAGACAGAAGCCCAGACCCATCTTAGCAAAGTACAGGGTTCAGGCTTCTTTTAAGTCAGGGGCGGGGAAATGGGAGGGGCTGTTTTGTAAAACTCAGCCGCTAGCGGGATTCCCCTAATGATGAACACGTCTGTGTGAGACACTAAGCCAGGGCTATTGGCCGGAAGGCCGGGGGAACAAAGCAGGCCTGAGCAAGATGCAGTCAGAGAGGCCGAGCATTTCTCTGGCGCACCACTTTGTGTGGCAGCTCCGTCTCTGACTCCTGGACTCCCTCCTTCCCCAGCTTTTTCCTGTGCATGATGTCACTCATCCATGTTCAGGTGTGTCTGAGCTCATTCTCTCTCTCTCTCTCTCTCTCTCTCTCTCTCTCTCTCTCTCTCTCTCTCTCTCTCTCTCTCTCTCTCTCTTTCCTCCCCCCCTCCCTGTCTCCCTCTCTCTCTCTTTCTCTCTTTCTCTTTCTCTCTCTTTTCCCTTCACCATATTGAAATAAGGTCATAAAAACATTTACTGAGTAAAACTGCTGTTTGAAACTTTGGCCACTGTTCACCCCTGCTTGCTTCAAACAAAAGAATTATTGCTCTAGTTCCTAGCTTGTGACCTTGAAGACTAAAACCAGAGGAGTAACAGTCTGGCGCCAATTATGTAGGTAAGACACTTGTTTTTACAAAGATAGGACCACATTCCCATGTTTAGCAGAAAATATAGTTAGAAGATAAAGAGCAAGAAATAGGGTCATTCATAACCTTTTGGCACCCTTTCCCCCAGATGCAGCCTGGAGGGCTGTTTGTCAAACGCAGGGCAATAATATTTATGGTTCAGACCCTTTAAAAGGCCTGCCTGCACGCAGGGCAGTGCGGCCGTGGGTGTTTGCATGGTACCCCCGCGACCGTCCTGGCCAGTTTTCAATAAATCCTTGCCTGCTTACCAACTTAATCGCCTCCGTGGTCGTTTGCAACTGGTCGTGGAAGTCACCCCACAACAACATGAAATACTATTCTCAAGAACAAGGATAGATATACAGATATATAGCTATTCTATGTATAAAGAGCTAATATAGTAATTAGACCAAACAGCAGAATAACCATCCAGACATCCTTCCTGATGTTTAAAAACACTCAACCAAATAGAAATAGAAGGAACATCCTCAGCCTTATAAAGGACATCTATGAAAAACCCAAAACTAACAGTTCAAAAGTCAGCAGTTTGAGTAGTCAGAAGGAAAAGCTTTAGCAAAAGTAGTTAGTGGATTTAAAAAAACTCCCTGTTATCTTTTATTTATTCTGTTTCACATAAACTTTCCACAATGTAAAAACAACAACAAAAATTACCATTGAATTGTTCTAAATAAGCCAGGGGTATTCACAGCCAAGATTCTACCTATGGGCTCTGTCTGAGGTGCTCAGGTTATTTCTGGAAATGGAGGAGACTGCCTCCCGAAGGGAGACTCCAGCTGCTTCTATAGGGCGCTCTGCCTCCACGACCAGCCATTCACCCTCTGTGCAGAGGCCATGCCCTGCCAAAGGGACAAGTGTTCTTTGAGCACCTACCATGTACCAACACTGTATATGCATTGTTCACTCAATCCTCACAACAGCTTTCTGAGGTAGATCCTATGATTAATTCCACTTTATATTGGAAAAAAATGTCTTGTAGTAATATTCTAAAGTCACACCGGCAGTATATGGCAAAGCTTGGATTCAAACTCGTGTTTCCAGAACTTAAAAATGCATTCCCTTTTCATTCTGATGAGGCAAACAAAGCACTGATATGGAAAATAGGGCAAGATCCAGTACTGAACACGTCCTCCAGACCCATGTTTAGGGAATTTTAAGAAGCCTCTTGGGGATTTATTTTGTTACCTCTACAAAAATGATTTTTTTAATCCAAAGATCCTTTCCCATTACTTTTAGGTAGAGTGGAAGAGAGAGAGAAAGAGAAACAGTGAGAGAGACACATCAATTGGTTGTCTCCCTCATGCCCCAACTGGGGCCAGGGTAGGGAATTGGGGGTAAGGGCGGAGGTGGGGAAAGAACCTGCAATCCAGGTACATGCCCTTGAGCCAAATTGAATCTGAGACCCTTCAGGCACGGGATTATGCTCTAACCACTAAACACACTAGCCAGGGCTACAAAGATGATTTTTAATGAGTTGTTCATCAGAATCACCTGAGGAACATTTTCATTATACACATGCCTGAGATTTGCCCCTTGTCATTTCTAGAAATTATACCAAATAAAAATAGTGAGAGAATGAATTAAGCTCAAAAAAGTATATTGAATTAAAAAGGGCGACTTAATTAAATTGGGGCTAAATTACTGGCTCTTAAAGACAGGAGAAAATCTCAGAAGAGTAGCATTTTGTTTCCTTGTTTGTAATCCTTGAATCGGACTAGGTTGCCTGGGGCTCCAGCAACAGCTGAATTCAAAGAGCAGTTCTTTTTCCTGTCCTCAATTCAATTCAGTCATTTTTTTAATGCCTTCTCTTCAAAAGGCTACTTTTTTTTTAAGAAGTCACATCAAGAAGAAAAGGTTAAATTGAAAAAATAAATTTAACAAACATGTATTGATTGCTTGTTATATGCAAAGCCCCATGCCAGGCAATGCAGATCTTGAAAGGAGAAAAGGGAGACCAAGGTAGCAAGGGCATTTCACAAAAAAAGAAATAGCTTATCTAACACTGCACAAAAACAAAGTGATTGTTCAGAAAACTTCTGCTAGATTTTTATTATTGTAAATGTAATCAATTACTTAATATATATATATATATATATATATATATATATATATATATATTTACACATATATACACACACATCTAGAATAGTTATTTATTTGGCCAATGGGATGTGAATGAATACACTCTATATGACCACTTGCATGGTTTTCCTTGACCTTCCAAGCTCCTGCCTTCCACCTGAGAGAGAACAACATGTCTCAGAAGTGGCTGCTCCTTTAGTCTTACTTCCAAAATGAGAACATAGAGCAGAGGATCTTCCCCATATGTTGGACCAAGTCCAGCCTAGTCCAGAGCCCCAGCCATTGACCCATGGGTGAAACATAAATGTCTACCCTAACCAGTTTGGCTCAGTGGATAGAGCATCGGCCTGTGGACTTAAAGGTCCCAGGTTCAATTCCAGACAAAGGGTATGTACCTTGGTTGTGGGCACATCCCCAATAGGAAGTGTGCAGGAGGCAGCTGATCGATGTTTCTCTCTCATCCATGTTTCTAACTCTCTATCCCTCTCTGTAAAAAAAAAAAATCAATAAAACATATTTTTTTAAAAAGAAACATAAATGTCTGTGATTTAAGCTACTGAGTTTGGGGGTTGTTAATAATGCACCATTATTGCACCAAAGGCTGATTAACACAGACTGGAATGGGTTACAAAGACTAGAATCATGAGATGCTAGCGTCTTTAGAGATATCATCTAACTTAGTGCCCATACTAGTTTGCTAGGGCTTTTTATAACAAAGTACCAAAGTAAGTAGCTCAACAAACAGAAATGTATTATAATACAGTTTTGGAGGGTGGAAGTCCATGATAAAGGTGTAGAGTTGATTCTTGCTGAGATGTGTGTATAAGACTCTGTTCCATGTCTCTCCCACTTCTGGTGGTTTGCTGACAGTCTTTGACACTTCTTGGCTTGTAGAAGCATTACCCCAATATTTTTTCCATCCTCACGTTGTTCTCTTGTGCTCTTGTCTATGCCCCGATTTTTTAAATAAGGTGTGAAATCTTTTATAAGACCAGTCATACTGGATTAGGGGTCTGCTCTACTACAGTATGATGTCATCTTAACAACTAGTTACATCTATAATGACCTTATCTCCTAATAAGGTCACATTCTGAGGTTCTGGGAACTAGGGCTTCAACGTATGAAACTGAGGGGGTGGGTATAGCGTTCAACTCATCACAGTGCTTTTTATTTTATTTTTTTTAAATACATTTTATTGATTTCAGAGAGGAAGGGAGAAGGATGGAGAGTTAGAAACATCAATGATGAGAGAGAATCATTGATTGACTGCCTCCTGCACACCCTGTACTGGAGATCGAGCCCGCAACCCAGACATGTGCCAGAATTGAACTTGGGACCCTTCAGTCTGCAGGTTGACGCTCTATCCACCAAGCCAAAATGGCTAGGGCTATCACAGTGCTTTTTATACTTGTACTTCTTGAACCAGAAGAGGGCCAAAGATCATTATGGCTTACCTTTCCTGTGTGGGGACACTTTGGAGGACTAGATAGTTCATGGCATGGTATGTGTTTGTCTACAAAACTTGTAAGTTCTGGAACAAAAATGGGAATCCAAGTGTCTTGATATTAGAACATTTTTCCTATTTCATCTTATCTTTTTAGTGCTCAGTGATTTCAGGGAGGCACCTAAAGCAAACAGAATAAAGTAATTAACCAGTTAGTGATGTGGGTGACAACAATTTAACAATCATACAATTCAAGTCACCCATAAGTTACACCTACCATTACTAAGGAAAAGTTTCAAAGGCATGAAATCTCTGGAGGAAATAAACAGAAAAATGGTAAAGGCTAACTTTACCAATCAAAAAGTGATATAAATATACAGGATATTTTTTAAATATGAAAGTAAAAGTTTATAAATATAATGAAATGGATCATTTTATGAAATTTTCAAAAATCGACTCAAGAAGAAGTAGCAATCACAGTAAATAAAGACAAATGAAAATGTACTACCAAAAAGGTACCAAACCCAAACTTACTCTGAAAGTTAATAAACTTTGAACTATTGCAGAGCAGATGGAAATATCCCCAAATATTTACTCAGCACCCTTATGAACAGAGATTTTTAAAGACCTTTAATAGGTATTAGTAAAATCGGATACAGCAGGATAATCATGACCAGGATTTATTCTAGGAATACAAACATGGTTCAACATGAGAAATCTATTTTGTAATTTGTTACATTAATAGGTGAATGGGAAAGGTGTATACTACTCCTAGGTGCTAAAAATTTTGATCAATTTAAAACCGTTCTCTCCTAAAAAAAAAAAATTCTTTCTAAGCTGCAAATAAAAGTAAACTTAACCAGAAACCTCTTTCTTGTACAGAAGAAAGCAGACTTAGCAAGCAATAAAATATCACGTTACATAGTTTAGATGTTATCTCAGCAGAGAACTACTCCTCAGCACCTACTCTGTTTCAGGTCTTCAATGTTTCTCCTCTGGAAAAGATGCTATGGTGGAAAGCCCACACAACAGGAGAAACAGAGTTATAGAGACGACTTAATAGGGACATAAAGAAAATCAGAGCAGTTACATATATATACCCAGTGCCTACCACCGCGTGTGTTAAGCACCTGCTGAGCGTATTACATACAGGATGTCCTCTCATCCTTTCAGCATGTCTGCAAGATGGTTTTATAGATGAGAAAACTTGAGCCTCACCTGTCTGCGGGCTCTTTGCTACTACACCACCCTGTAGACCCAATAGATGGCAATAAAGATCACAGAAGGAACAGAAGAAAAGCAGGTGAAGAAAGGTGGAAAAATCTAGCCTGCAACTTGAAAGAACTGTTCACAGGTGCTCATACAAATAACAGAATGTAAGAAAAACTAGAGATTCAAAATAAATAGATTTTGGAGCCTCTGGAGAGAAGTGGCCAGCAAGAGCCTTCATTCAAACCGAAACAAGCATCCCCCCTTTTAGAGTGACCCGTGTGCAAAGAGCCAATGCTGGGAGATAATTACAGAGTGGCTTCAACTACCAGCCATCCTCTAGAAGTCAGTCATGAAGTAAAGTGTGGACGTAACAGGTAATCAGATCTTCTGGGGATGATGCAAACCTATTATTTTCCCCAAATCAAAGCACTCTATTCATGTCCAGAGCTCGAAAATGCATTTCTCATAAAGGTCAACAAAAGCAAACATGGCCTAAGTGTAATTATTAAGCCAGCTGTCAGATGTGACAGTGACAGGGGCAGGAAGACATTCTGAATCAGGATAGCAGCTGAAATTAGCACGACAGGTTCCTTGTATCTTTTTTTTTTTCCTTGCATCTTTTATCAGAAATACTGTAGCACCAAAAGAATGGTGCCAAGCTGGCATTCATCTTATTCCCTTATTGATTTATCTCCTTCTTTTAAATTGCAAATCTAGCAACAAGACCTTCATTCACTAAGGCAATGGATTTCCATTAGGGTGGTAATTGTATTCATAGGTCATTGATTGTTCACATTCAATAGCAGTGTCCTGAAGCAAATTCAAGAGGGAAGGTGGCAAGGGTTGAAGGGGAAGAAATTGACCAGGGAACTTATTCTAAGAGTAATATGCAAATTGAACCGCACCTTCACCACACCCACCAGCCATGCCCACCAGCCAATCAGGAGCAGATTATGCAAATAAACCCCAACCAAGATGGCTTCTGCCACTGAGAGCAGGAGGAAGGCTTGGGTTTCTCTGGCAACAGAGGAAGTCAAGCTTTTCGCCTGTCATTGCCTACCTAGGCCTCTACTCAATGTTACAAAGTTTCAATTATAAAAGATACAGAAATGGCAGCAGCCACTAAGCTGGAGAGAACAGAGGCTTAGGTTTCCCTGGCAATGGAGGAAGCCAAGCTTTCAGCCTGCCATTAACGACCTGCGCCTCCACTCTAGGCTACAAAATTTCAAACAGAAATGGCTGCCACCACGGAGCGAGCAGAAGCCTTGGCTCCATTCCAGGCTGCAAAGTTTCAATTGTAGACATAGATTAATCCCAGATACCGGCTTGGGTTGCTGGGCAGCGTGGCCAGCCTGCAAACCTCCACACGCCCCTCACCCAGGCCGCCCCTCACTCCAAGGGAACCCCCACCCTGATCTGGGGCACTCTTCAGGGCAAACTAGCTGGCCCCATCCCATGCACCATGCCTCTATCCTATCTAATAAAAGAGTAATTTGCAGATTGACCATCACTCCAACACACAAGAGGGCTGTCCCCATGTGGTCAAAGATCCTGCCCCCATGTGGACACAAGATGGCCACCACAAGATGGCCAGCAGGGGAGGGCCGTTGGGAGGTTCCAGGCCCGGCAAGGGAGGCAAGTTGTGGGCGATCAGGCCAGCAGGAGAGGGCAGTTAGGGGTGACCAGGCGGCAGAGGAGGGAAGTTGGGGGCAAACAGGCTGGAAGGGGAGCAGTTAGACATCAATCAGGCTGGCAGGGTAGTGGTTAGTGGGTGATCATGCTGGCAGGCAGAAGCAATTAAGGGCAATCAGGGAGGCAGGCAGGTGAGCAGTTTGGAGCCAGCAGTCCTGGATTGTGAGAGGGATATCCGACTACCCATTTAGGCCTGATCCTAAACAGGCAGTTGGACATCTCTTGAGGGGTCCCAAATTGGCGAGGGTGCAGGCTGGGCTAAGGGACATCTCCTGCCCCCCCCCCCCCCCCCCCCCGTGCACATATTTCGTGTACTGGGCCTCTAGTATGTATATATGCATGGTCCATAGACACAGATTATGGTTTGGTGAAGGTCTGGGAAGGCTGGATATGGGGTGGAGGGGTTCAATGGGGGGAAAAAAACAAAGATGACATCTGTAATACTTTCAACAATAAAGACAAATTTTAAGAAATTCAAAGTGTAAGGTAAAAACCAGACTTCTTGGTTTTGTTTATAAGTTTTGGTCTGAGACAGGTGGTCCAGGCATCAGGTGAACTGTGAACCCACTACTAATTAGAGACAGCTTCAAAGGTGGAGGGACTTGGTAGGTGGGAAAGGAGTTTTGAGTTATTGACATAGAATGAGTGAGGAAAGGGCTTAAATCACCTCCCATCCCCTTAGAACCAGCAGTACTACTATTTTTTCCTCTGTAACTTTGAGGAATTCACTTAAACTCTCTGAATCTTTAATTAACCAATTGTAAATGGGAATAGCATCTGAAGGTGGGGGTGGCAGTGGAAGATTTTATGATGTGCCTTTTGCTTGTCTTTCTCTAATTTTTCAGGAAAAAAAAAGAAAATTTAAGCCTATTATAGAATGTCAATATTCTTTTATTTTTATACAGGAACACTTCTTTAAGATTAAGTTATTGCCTAGCTACTGATGAATGTTCTTCTGTATTTTTTATGGACCTTTACACCTGGGGTCATAACAGAGGAAGTAACCTATTGTTGACTCAAATTATAGTCAATATTTCTTCCACAGCCTATGTTACTTCTCAAGAAATTTAAAAGCTTCTTCCAGCAATAAAATTAATGACAATGATACTTTTATTACTTTCATTCAATACATATTTTCTAATAATCATGATGAAAGAAATGCTTTCTTGAGGTTACTGTCTGACAGGGAGTTAATGAGCTGCATAGAAAAGTTCAGGAATATTAGCTAACCTGTCATCAATTTAAGAAACTACTTAAAGGGCATGATTAATCTCATTTTGAAAAGTTAAAAACATTTTTTTAACATAACGAAGACCACAGGAAAGAAATGACTTTTTTGAGTTAGAGTGAATTATATAGAAATGTCATAATTTAGAAAATGAATACAAAGGCATTCATATCTAACACCAAAGAAGGTCTTATTCTTAAATTTAATATCTCTTTTATACATATCAGCACATATGCAATAATACATTTAATTAATATGAACACAAGGTCTGTTATTTTTATCTGAAGTATTTTAACTTTTACTAATGTGCTTGTTATTAAGGATTATGGTAGAGATATTTATAAGAATTCCTGCGTTCTAGATTTATCTTTCTTTCTGGTTTGAATTTAGATTTACTGGCTATAGTGTAAGTCACTTATTCGTCTCAAGTATTCATTTTCTTAAAGTCACAAGGTTTAAATGCATTTCACTGGAGCAAACATTTACTGAGGAGGATCAACCATACAGCACAGGCTAAGTATCATGTGAGAAAAAGAGAACATAGTCCCTACACTCATGGAAACTAGATTCCCCTGGCACACCTAGGGAGACCCCCTTTTCCCTGCTGGGACAGGCCCTCGGGTAGAAATAAAGGACCCTCAAAGAACTCTGAATGCCCCTGCGAATACTTTCTCCTTTCCTCCTTCAGGACACCACAGCCTGAGCTGCCCACAGACAATCCACGTCAGCAGCTGCAAGTGGAGATAATTATTTTCTGTGAGATTTATCCCATCATGCCTCTCACTCCTGTTTGCCTCACTCAAGTTCAAGATGCCAGGTCATTCATTTCTCACCTACTATCTTACCCTTATGTGTTCATCAGGTATACAAATCTGACTCAGTTTCTCACTCCTTCCCAACCCCAAATGCTCACCTACTGTAACTCACAATCAACAATCTACAAAATCCCCCAAACGCTCACTCTTCTTTGAAGAGTCCCATGATCTGGCTCCTGCCTACCTCTACCAAAGGGAAAGGTCTCTCACCCCTCCTGTCTCCTTTCCACCTTGCTCATTCGACTTAAGGCAATGCTTGCTTGATGTTTCTGAAACGCCCCAAACTCCTTCCTGCCCTGTGGCCTTTATACCTCTGTGGAAAATACACTTCCCCTGGGTCATCACATGGCCATTGCCTTCCTTCTCTATGGTGTCTTAAATATCACTCTTCAGGGACATTTTCTAAAATAGCCACCACCATTAATACCCCAAAAGTCCCTCCCCCCACTCTCTTTCCCATTTTATTTTTATAGCACTTGGTAACTGTTTTCTTGGCTTATTTGCTGTTAACCTATATAATAAAAGGGTAATGTGCAAATAGACCAAACAGCAGAACAACTGAACAACCAATCAAAGCATAATATGCTAATGATATGCTAAGGATGCTAAGCAGCTTGCTATGACATGCACTGACCACCAGGGGACAGATACTCCAACCAATAGGTTAGCTTGCTGCTGGGGTCCAATTGATAGGACTGAGTGAGATGAGCTGGACACCCCCTGGAGCCCTCGTACACTCCCTCCCTGGCTGGACAACCCTGATTGGCCCTGATCAGAACTGGGCGAGACAGGGCCAGATATGCCTTGGAGCCCTCCTGTGGTCCTTCCCTGGCCCAATCATGCACCAGTGGGGACCCTCAGCCTGGTCTGTGCCCTCTCACAATCCAGGACCCCTAAGGAGATGGTGGAGAGCCAGTTTCAGCCCAATTGCACAGACCACACACCATAGGAGGGCACCAGACACAGGGCTCATGGCTGTCAAGCACTCGGAACTAATTGGGTGTGAGCCCAGGGCAGGCACAGGAGCCAGGATGAGCAGGAATGGCAGGCAGGAGTTGCAGGCAGCATTGGATTGTGGGTTTCGGCCCAATCCCTGCAGGCCACTCAGAGGGACCCCATCCATGCATGAATTCGTGCACCAGGCCTCTAGTCTCAATATAAGCTCCATTTGGGGAAAATATTGTCTTATTCATTTCTGCATCTACCTGTGACAAGAACAATGTTTGCCACAGTTATAGTTACTAAACTGTATTTGTTGAATGAAGGAGTGAATGAACATAACGGAATTTCTAGAAAAAAAAGTCATGTTTATATAAGTTTTAGAAACAGTGAATATTATAAACCCCATTTTGAACATTCATGGTGCAAATTTGCTTTTCACAAACTTCACCATTGTATTCTTTTTTTGAGTCTCACCTATAAACATCCTATAGAATCAGTATTCCATGTGGCAAAGGCTACTGTTGGCTGTGGAAGTCTGTTGAGTGTGTTTTAGGAAAGAAATGACTCCTCTGATTTCCAGGCAATCCCCTGCTCTCTTATTGCCCCCCAACCACTTCAGTAGCCTAATTTCTTTCCTGGACCAGAAACAGAACTCCATTCTCAGTAGCCCAGGCATTTGGGCTCTGGGTTCATGTGAGAGAAGAAAGAGTCTATATGTCACGGCCACCCAAAACACAAGGAAAGGTGTGATTAGACAGCCTCCTGAGTCAGAGGAAGAGACCTCACCTCCATTCTTGTATTCTTGTATGAGTGAATTCTCTCTGCTCTACAAACCTGTAGCCTGGTTGGTTATTTTACCTGGCTTAGTTGACCTGGAAACATGAGATATGGTAGGCAAGAAAGTTGTCTCCAAATAATTTTTATTGCAGGAGCAAAAAAATTTTGAGCATGTATATTTCTCTATATCAAGCATTTATATAAATACTTGGTACAATGTATCTACACGCACCATGATATTAATATATTATATGCACTTTAAAACACAAACAAAATTAAAATTTTAAAAGAATGAAGTCAACTTGAAATAATCAATATTTTTAACATAGTGTTCTTTTGTGTTCAGAATAACTAGGATAGAGCTACGCATCACCTTTTTTAAAGAAATCATCACCATGTTTTCCTTTATTTTGTTCTGAGATTCAAATTTTTTTCAAACATTCAGAAAAGTTAAAATAATAGTATGACCTAAATTAAACATTATTTAATATTTTAGCCATATCTGCATTATCTGTGTTTGTGTGTATACTAGTAAATGGAACCAAATGAAAATAAGATAAAAATATTATTCCATTTCAGCTACAAACACCTCAACTTGTATCTCCAACAATTAAGAATATTCTCCTTCAAAATCAAAATACTTTATTCATAGCCCAGGAAATCTTACCTAATAATAGACAAACATGTAAATTGATTGCATCTCCACTACACACATAGCCAATCAGAGTGAGTATGCAAATTAACCCAACAAAGATGGTGGTTAATTTGCATACATAGGCACCCAGCACCTGTGTCCTGGGAGCATCCTGGCACCTGGGTCACTGTGAGGTAAGCCATCAGAGCTGAGGGGGCAGGGGCAAAGTCAACGATCACAGTGGGCTGTGGGTCCCCTGGCCGAGGTCCCCTGCCCAAGGCTGAAAGCCTTGGCCAGAGGCTTTCAGCCTGGACAGGCCTGGGCTGGGGTGGAGCCAGCAATCGATGGACAGCAGAGTGCTAGGGGTCCCCTGGCTGAGGTCCCCTGCCCAAAGCCAAAAGTAAGCCCTCAGTAGGACATCCTCTGAGGGCTCCCAGTATGTGAGAGGGGGCAGGTTGGGCTGAGGAACCACCCACCCCCAGTGCACAAATTTCATGCACCAGGACCCTAGTTAATAATTTCTAACGTCATCTAGTATGCAATTCATATTCAAATTTCTCTAATAATCCTAAAAATGTCTTTTAGAGCTGGTTTATTTCCAAACAAGGATCAAATTCAGATTCATGCATTACATGGGGCAGTTATGATTTTTTTATTCTCTTTAAGTATAAAGGGTTCCTAATTTATCTTTTTAGAACATTGTCTTTTTTAAGAGATCATGCAGAACTCACATTTTATATTTATCTGATTATAGTTTGCTGTGGTGTCTCTTACCATGTTCCTCTATCTACTATATTTCTTCTTTCCTGAGAGTTAGGGTCAAAAGCTTGATTAAATTTAGTGAAACACTTTGGCAAGAATATAACTCAAGAAGCACCTAAATCCAGGCCATCCATTATAGACAGGTAACATCTGACCTCTCCAACATAAAGCTATGTTTTCTCATTCGTAATTTATCTGAGGGATGATATTTTTCAGTTTACTAATGATCCTTGCCTGAATAATTATTACATTGTGGAGTTAGAAAATGGTGATTTCCTCATTCTCTCATTTCTTCTCCATTAGCTGGCATTCTACCACAAAAATATTTCTACGCAGCAGGTGTGTTGAGTGTTGGCTTATTAACCAGGAGATCACCGTTCAATTCTTGGTCAAGGCACATGCTGGGTTTTGGGCCTGATCCCCAGGAGAGGGCATGCAGAAAACATCATCATTGATGTTTCTTACTCTCTCCTTCTCCCTTCCTCTCTGAAATCAATAAATACATATTTTTTAGAAATATTCCCTCATCTACTGAGGATGAAATATAGTTCCTTCCCAAAGGCAGAATATATATTTATTAAAATTTTCCAGAGTAAGGAGTTAGTAAAAATCAGCCTTTTTTTTAACTTTTGCTTTTTAAAAAATCGTTATTAGTAGTATCTCTCTGTACTTACAGATTTTCATTTAATGTTTTATAATAAATTAGTCAAAACTTTTTTTCACTCCCAACTGTGACAGTTTAAACTTATAACTTAAATCTCTAAAAATAAGCTCAATAAATGCTGGTATAGCACTCCACACCCTGGGGTGGGAAGATTTACAAGGGATTTTTCATTTTAAGAAGTTCCTATTCATATTAGAGCTTAGGTAGCACTGAAATAGCACTTGTCGAATAGAATAAACTTGGAGACTCATTACTAGGCAAAATGCCAGAAATTCCTGCTACAACATTACATGAGATGTCTTAAAAAGGTAAACACTGACTTTTCAACATTTTTACCTCAGTCTGCCTACTTAATTACTGACTTCTGGAGAAAAAAGAAAGATCATAAGTTAACACTAACATTTCCTTAATTAAAATGAAAACTGTAGTGTTGATTACATAGCTCAAACATAATTTATAGTGTAGTGTAATAATCCAACGTTCTTCTTTTTGCTGGATATAAAGATCAATCCTGACTAGCTAAAGGAAAATAAACATAGATCCTGGGGTAGTTCAGAGAAAGGAAAGGTTGACCTGTCACGAGACATTTCTGAGGCCTTAGCAATGGAGGCTCCTGTCTGTCTGTAAGGTGAACAGGTTCCCTGAAGGATGGGCTGGGCTGGGGGCTGGGGGCTGGGGACTGGGCCCATCTGGAAGTCAGAGAGGCAGGTTCATGGAGCTGGGACAGGGGCCCAGAGGTCCCCTCCTGGACATGGTCTTACCAGGAATGGTCAGCCTTTACCCAGGAAACTTCATAAGTGCTTTAAAGTGAACTGGTGGTGGCTGTCAGGGCATGATGGCATGTTGAGTGGAACTGCAGGAATTTCATTCACCTAATACTATCATTCTGATACAAGTAATATTTCTGTATTATTAAAATGAAATGTCTTGGGTGTGATTTTTTTTACTGGTTTAAGGAAACAACAGCTAGGGTGCCAGTTTGAAAAACAAAGCTTGGGGAGAACAAACATGTACCCTTGACTAAGGAATCCTATCTAATAAAAGAGTAATATGCAAATTGACCATCACTACAACACACAAGATGGTTGCCCCCATGTGGACACAAGATGGCTACCAAAAGATGGCCAGACAGTTGGGAGGTACCAGGGTTACAAAAGAGGGCAGTTGGGGGTGATCAAACATGCAGGGGAGGGCAGTTAGGGATGACCAGGCCGTCAGAGGAGGAAAGTTGGGGGTGACAGGGCCTGCAGGGAAAGGCAGTTAGGGATGACCAGGCCTCCAGGGGAGGGCAGTTAGGGGCAAATAGGCTGGCAGGGGAGCAGTTATGCATCAATCAGGTTGGCAGGGAAATGTTGAGAGGGTGATCAGCCTGGCAGGCAGAAACTGTTTGGAGCGATCAGAAAGGCAGGCAGGCGAACAGTTGGAAACAAGAAATCCTGGATTGTGAAAGGGATGTCTGACTGCCCATTTAGGCCCAATCCTGGTGGAGTCCCAGATTGGAGAGGGTGCAGGCTAGGCTGAGGGATATACAACCCTGTGCACAAATTTTGTGCACTGAGACTCTAGTCCTATCTAATAAAAGCGTAACATGCAAATGTGACCGAACCTTGGCTCCTGATTGGCTATGCTACCAGCCAATCAGGAGCGGGGGTGGGGCCACACAGTGCGTGATTCTGCTTCTCCCACCATCTCCACATGGCCTGGGGAACGAGCGCCATGGGCCTCGTTCAGACACTGCGCTGGTGGTCCTGGCAAACCCATGATGTCAGTTCCCCAGGCCACGCAGAGGCACGGCGGGAAGGCCGGCCACCACTGTGCTTTGCCGTGGGCGCCTGGGGTCCAAGATCTCGAAGGACACATGCGAAGACCGGCTACCGCCACGCTTCGCTGCAGGTGCCGGGGGTCCCAGATCGTGAAGGACATATGGGTACAGGGGTCCCAGATCGCCATGGTGGAGGGGCCAAGGCAGAGGCCGTTAGGGGTGATCAGGCCAGGAGGGGAAGTCAGTTGGGGGTGATCAGGCCAGGAGGGGTGAGCAGTTGAGGGTGATCAGGCTGATGGTGGGGGGTAGTTGGGGCCAAGCAGGCCGGCAGAGGGGACCAGTTGCAGAGTGGTTAGCAAGCAGAGTGGTTAGGGGTGATCAAGCAGTCAGGCAGGTGAGCGGTTAGGAGCAGATTGTGAGGGGGTTGTCCAAGGGTTGTCCACAGGGATCTCAGATTGGAGAGGATGCAGGCCGGACTGAGAGACAACACCCACCCCCACCCCCCGCATGCACAAATTTCATGCACCGGGCCACTAGTGTTTACATAAGTGTCCAGACTGTTAATTCCAGACACTCACTTATCTCACACATCAGTAAATCTGCTAAGTCACAAGTGGGCCCTCTCTTCATCAGGTGGCATGAGGTTATGTAGGTTTGGATGATTGGTGCCATCTTGAAATGTCAACCATGAATTAGAAATAACAAGTGCTACATCTAAGAAAGAAACGACAAGCAGGTTGCTTTGTGACTATTAGTCACACCTGCAACACGATTTTATCTGTCAGTTAGCACTTAGTTATCAACACCATCAAAGAAAGGTGTGTTTTTCCAGCTGGGCATACATTTTGCTTCATCTCAGTTTTAGAACAATAAATTTCTTTCAAAACAAAAGGGATGAATTATAATGCTATACTTCCATTAAGCCAGCCTTGACACAATTAGGGAATATTTTGGACTTCCCACATGAGCGCTGGGATGGGGATTGTTCAGAGTCATAATGAGCTCACATTCTTCACCCTGCATTTCCTTATCCAGGGGGCAGGACCACGAGATGAAAACCTTTGGTTTTTCCCATTTCCCTGCTACAATCCACAGAACAGCAATGCTCTGGTGTTCACCTGCTACCCTAATGATGCTGACATAGTGCAGGAGGCCAAGCACCAAGACATCCAGGAGAACCCCAGCATTCAGTGTTTATGGCTGAAGGGGAACATCAGAGAATGCCAAGGGCGAGAAGATTCCTTCTGGGTAAAGGGTGGAGAAGTGGTACCAGCTGGTTCATCCTGTATTTCCTTATAATGTTATCCACCTCCCACTCCCAAACTCACCACCCAACAGGCCTCACAGGATTATCATGGAAAGATTTAAAGACACTAAGAAAACCATTACAAATATGTGTTGCTCTTTTAATATATACATTTTTAGGTTCTTATAGAATAGAAAATATTAGTGTTTAACAAGGACACTTGGTTTAGAGATTTATTATTTCCAATACATATATCCAACTATTATTAAAGATTCTGAATTACATGTCAAAAATTCTAAGTCACTTGAGATGAGATTATTACCGGGCTTAAAGAAGTTTGGAAACAGAGATACAGAGACATAGTTCATGACACTGGAGAACAAATAAAATGTCAGATAGCTTGCCACCTTCATCTGAGGATGAAAGAACTAAGGTCTTTTGAGGGAATTATGGTCAAAAATCATTTCTATATTCTTAATGTAAAGACAGCACAATGAAAGTTAAAATAATCAAGCAGGATTTCCATTTGAAAAAGAAACTCAAATTCTTTAAGTTTTTCTATGTTTAAAACTCAGGCACACAGTAAATTTCAGATGTGGAGCACTAAGTAACAGTCCCTGCATGGTGAACATTTCTATAATCTTATGGATTCTATTTTCAGTATCCATGTGGTATTAATGTCCCTAAGTTTCAAAGAATAAAATAGTCGATGAAATGCAAAGCTTGCATCTAGGATACTAGAAAAATGCTATTATATGATTGCTGTCATTTTTTAAAGCCTGGTTCTGCTTGAAGAATTACTTCAATAGCAATGGAAAGAGGCATGCTTTTCCACCCATAATGTAATTTGCCGGGTTATACTTGCATAGTATTCTATAAAGACAGAATCTTTTGGAAAACAGAAAAAAAAAGAAGGACCAAAACCTATGGTTTTTTGCTTTTTAAAACCAGCAGACAAAGCACATTAAAAATGTCAATTATTTATCTTTAATTTTGTCTACTTTCCACTTCTAGATGCTTTGAATAGGATAAAAAAAAATCAAAGCAACAAAAAAAATTATATAGACTACACTGAAGGTTAACATTTCAATGTTTCATTTGCAAAGAGTCAATAGTAAAGTCATAACTATAGAAAGGAAACCAATTATTGCTTAAGTGCCTCCTTAGTTTCTGAATATTTTTCCATAAAGAAACAGTAAATGTGAGCCAAGTATTATTGCATAACCAAGTTACTTTTTTCTTTTCATAAATTTTTTTGCTTCTTTCAAAAGCTCTTCCATATCTTCCTTCTCTTCATCCTCCTTTCTGGGTTCCCAATCAGAATCTTCATCCGTGGGCTCATACTCTTCTTCATCATCATCTATAAAGCTGTCATTCAGGTCGTACTCATTGGGTTGCCCTTCATCGTCATCCACAGTGTTTCGGACTGAAAAGCAGAAGTTTGGTACATGAATTGCCACTCAACTTGGGATTAGAGATGGCTAACTATAAAATGCCCTTCTCTGTCAAGAAAAATTCATTTTACCTAATACATAGCTAATCACTACACACTCCTAGAAAGGGGACTAAAATGATCACTTGTTGTTTATTATTTCTAGTTTTTCCTACCATGAGGCTCCTGGACTAAAATGTCCTATAAGATTCATAATAATGGTTCCTTCATAATACCGTAATCATATCCAGGCCACCCTGCCTTCTGGGATGGTAGAGTGTATTTCTGTCCCAGTTATTCACTGCCCCTCCCTGTGATAGGATTACATTTCTCCTCCCCAATGACACAAGACTTGGTCAAAACAAGTGGGTGGAAGTGGTGTGTGGCCTTCCAAGAAGAAGCTCACAGAGCCTTTCTGTGGTTCTGCTATTATGATGTCCCCCTGCTGTGAGAGCAGCGGGTCCCAAGCAGGGGCTGATCCTCCAGCCTGAACGCCAAGCTGGGACAAGGCCACAGCCAACACACAGCTGGAATTGAAGAAGAAACTCATCTCGTGTTTGTGTAAGGCAGTAAAATTTGAGGATTCCATTTATCACAGCAAAGCTAGCACAATCTGACTGATGCATGAGGGTTGTAATCAAATGAGAAGATACAAAGTTTACATACTTTGGAAAGTTTAATTTATAAATCTATGATATTCTACAGCTCATTATACAAGTAAGAATACTATGGTAACAGCATTTAGAAGTTATAGATTTCTAATTAATATTTTAATACTAGAATTCTTCTGTCTCCAAATTAATTTCTTCCCTCATCCCACTCTGTTTTATATTCCTTCCATAGTGAGCGTCAGAGTTAGTCTAAAGTAAGATAGTGAAAGACTCTGGGAAGATATGAAGCATTTAAGAAACAAGTAGGCTCAGCCAGTGTGGCTCAATGGTTGAGCATCAACTTATGAACCAGGAGGTCACAGTTCAATTCCCAGTCAAGGCACATGCCTGGGTTTCAGGCTCAATCCCCAGTTTTGAGCATGCAGGAGGCCAATCAATGATTCCCTCTCATCACTGATGTTTCTATCTCTCTCTCCTTCTCCCTTCATCTTTGAAATCAATATGTATATAATAGGACAGTTCTATCTGGAAATCTTCTGAATAGCAGAGGACAATCCCTATGCTGAAAAGCAAATGTATGGGTAATAAATATTAATGTCTATGCTTTTACATATGCTTTAGTTAATGTCCTCCTAAAGTTCACATGAAATAGATATTTATGTTTTTCTTAATATCACTACTCATTCCAGAGAGGATTTGAGAATAGCTTATAATAATAGAGATGATTTAAAAAAAATACAAATACAAATAGAATTTAAAAACATAAAAAGTAAAATATATGTCAATCTGAATTTTTAACATAATTATTATAACCTGAGCATCAAGTTTCTTGGTAGCCAAAGCTAAAAAGGAGCTACATAATAAGCTGCACAATTCTCATTAGTGTAAGAATCACTTCAGCCGAGATCGGTTTGGCTCAGTGGATAGAACGTTGGACTGCGGACTGAAGAATCAAGGGTTCGATTCCGGTAAAGGGCATGTACCTTGGCTGCGGGTACAACCCCAGTAGGGGGCATGCAGGAGGCAGCTGACTGATGTCTCTCTCTCATCGATGTTTCTGACTTTCTATCCCTCTCCCTTCTGCTCTGTAAAAAATCAATAAAATATATTTTTAAAAAAAAATCACTTCAATTTCCCGAGGGAAATCTTGCTAACTCCAAACACAACTTAACCATTTTCTACCTTGATGTTCTTGATTGATCTATTATTCACTTTGTCTGGGATGTCCTAAACCCACCCACCACAAGCCAAGAAACAAAGATGACTGAAATGCCATTATCTTAAAGACCACATTAACTTAAAATTCCCACCTCTAGCGTACCCTGATAACCCAGGTTTTGGAACATCTCACCACAAACATGTCAACTCAGTGCTGGTATTCCTGTCTCTCTGTAACTTTGCACACTTGTTAGACATATAATAAATAAGTAAATGTGTGAGTAAAGGAACATTATATAAATGAGATTAAGACCTTGGGTAATGTTAAACTTTAAAGATTTAGGAAATAAGAAAACAAGTATGTTATGGGGGAACCAAGATGGCGGCATAGGGAAAACACCTATCTTGCTGTCATACTCAACAATTTTAATACTACAACTTAACGAAAGAACAAACACCTTCCAGAATCACCAGAAAGCTCACCGAGTGAAAATTCCACAAATAAAAGTGAAGATAAGACACTGGGACTCAGAGGAGCGGCGGCGGACAGCATTGAAAGATTCGTGCGGAGAGAGGTTTGGAGCGCATGCCAGTGGAGAGGGCAGGCAGCTGAAAACCGGCCAGTTTTCTCGAACAGGGAGACAAAGACGTCCCACTGGACTGATTCTCCAGCTTTGGGCGAAGTCCAGGGAACCCACTATCATACGGGGTGAAAACTGGACAGTGGGAGGGCACGCCGAAGCTCGGGTGCTGCAGGGGTCTCCCAGCTTGTGGAGAAGGCAGCTTGTGTGAACAGCTCAGCTGCGTGACCTCGCAGAGAGTGCTCTGTGACTTGCCCTCTCATTCGGGAAACCGTCAGACTGCTTTGTTTTACGACCCTGGGTGAGACATTGGGCATGCAGACTCATTTGGGGAGAGTCTGAATTCCCTGGGAGCCAGTGGAGCTTGGCAGTGGCTCTCTCTCAGAGGTGCTGGCAGCCATTGCCACCAACACAGTCCCTGGGGCCACATAGGGCGGAGCTAACGCTGTCTGCTTGGCACGGAGACTCCGCCCATCCAACCTGAGCACAGCTGAACTTCACAGACAACTGGCCTAGAGGTCAACCCCTCCAAGTGCTAACAACGATTAACCTGAGCTTAACTTCAGCAAGACTGTGCAACCCATATCCACCTCAGATAACTGGGGAGGCTGAGCCACTGTCCCTACTAGGAAGTCTACCACACAAAGCTAATTGACCAACTCAGGGAAGCAGCCACCATGCAGCAACATGGAAAGAAATCAGATGTGAAAGAAAGGGAGGAAAAAAAACGACTGGACATGGAATTCAAAACCACGGTTATAGGGTTTTTCAAGAGGCTCCAACAAAAGGTCGAGGCCTATAAGGAATTAAGCAAGACCGCAAAGGAAATGAATGAGTCCTACAAGGAAATGAACGAGACCCTCAAGGATACGAATGAGACCTGCAAGGAAATGATCAAGACCAACGTGGAAATGAATGAGTCCTACAAGGAAATGAAGAAAACCCTCAAGGATATAAAGGAGACTCTCAAGGATATGAAGAAGGACCAACCAGAAATTAAGCATACACTGACTGAAATAAAAAATATTATACAAAGACCTAAAAGTGCTCTGGAGCACCCCAAGAACCAAGTTCAAGATTTGAAATACAAAGAGGTAAAATCCACTCAGCTGAAAAAGCAAGAAACCAAAAGAATCCAAAAAATTGAAGAGAGTGTAAGGGGCCTCTGGGACAACCTCAAGCATGCCAACATCCGAATTATAGGGGTGCCAGAAAAAGAGAGACAGCAAGACAATGAAAACCTATTCAAAGAAATAGTGACTGAAAACTTCACACACCTGGTGAAAGAAATTGACTTAGGAGTCCAAGAAGCGCACCGAACCCCAATATGTAGGAACCCTAAGAGGACCACACCAAGGCACATCACAATTAAAATGCCAAGAGCAAAAGACAAAGAGAGAATATTAAAAGCAGCAAGAGAAAAACAGATAGTTACCTATAAGGGAGCACCCATATGATTGTCAGCGGATTTCTCAACAGAAACGATGCAGGCCAGACGGGAGTGGCAAGAAATATTCAAGGTGATGAACAGGAAGAATCTACAACCAAGATTACTCTATCCAGCAAAGCTATCATGCAGAATTGAAGGTCAGATAAAGTGCTTTGCAGACAAGAAAAAGCTAAAGGAGTTCATCACCACCAAACCAATATTATATGAAATGCTGAAAGATATTCTTTAAGAAGAGGAAGAAGAAAAAGATAAAAGTGTAAATTAGGAACAACAAATACACATCTATCAACAAATGAATCTAAAAATCAAGTGAATTAATAAGCTGATGAACAGGATAAACTGGTGAATGTAACAGAATCCCGGACATACAGAGGGAATGGACTGACAACTCTTGGGGAGAAAGGGGGTGTGGGAAGTGCAGCAAGAGACTGGACAAAAATCATGCAACTATGGGAGAGGACAGTGGAGGGGGGTGAGGGCGGAGGGTGGGATGGGTACCAGGTGGAGGGGAACTATAGGGTGAAAAAAAAAGGGGAACAATGTAATTAATAAACTGAACAATAAAGATTTAAAAAAAAGAAAACAAGTATGTTATAATTTTGTCTGACACCAATAAATTTTAAAATATGAGACCTCAATACTTAAATTAATATTTTCAATATTCCAGACACTTCAATTTGTAGGTTTTGGAACAAGAAGAGATATTCTAATTATGTTGCCACATAGCCTTTGAAAGTACATTAAAAACATAAGGCTAAATGTTGCTTAATAATATCTATAATTTTTTTAAAAAGTCTTTCTAATGAAGTAAAAATATTTTTACTTCAAAGAGATTTTGCAAAGAAAATTCAGATTTTTTAATGATGCCATATAATACATATTGATAGTGTTTAGGAAAATGGTTCCCATTTCTGTGAAGATACACAGATGTGTCAAATACTTTTTTCATAGAAAAATGCTAAACTTCATCAATAAAATATGATTTTAATAAAGATTATTACATTATTGCTGGAAAGGAAGTTAACAACCATAAATGCTACATCATTAGATACAGCCTCAGTGAAAACAATAAAACATATAATCTCCATACATATTTCCTCAGATAAAATAAGTATACTGGTGTTGGAAGTAGAAAAGCACTAAAGTATGTTTCAGCCAGAAACATCAAGTGGAATCCCCAATGGTGACATTAATTATTTTTATCACTAGGTTACAAGTTGGTTGTGTTTATACAGATACACATAGGCACAGCCTGAAAGGATGTATTTTATTTTCTCACTCTGTAGGCAGAGATATTGTGCACTGAACTGGCTTCTGCCAATGATACAAATAAACCAGAATTTGTTAAAAGGGAAAAATATTACAGTTCAGAAGGAGGGGAAACAGAAGGTCAAACAGGCTGATGTAAATAGGACTGATGGACATTAACAGTTGCTTGTCTAGTGTCTATTCCTGTTTCTTCTCCTTCCCCCAAAATTTTAGCTTCTATTGGAGATCCCTGTGGTTCTGAAGGAGGTAACTCTACCGTGGTTCCAGGGCTAGTGCAAACTAATCAGTGGCATAGTGAATGGTTCAAGAGAAAGAATGTGATCTAAGGTAGCAAAAAAAAAGTGAATTTTATGATTTTTTTTCTTAGAATAGTGAGAGTCAAAGTTATTAATTCTCTCTCTCTCTTCAGATGTAGAAGTGGGTACTTATCATTATCATCCCAGCTGAATAAGGATGGGAAGAAAAGTCAGTCTTAGGATAATATCAACCCCTCTAAAGAGAGAATGGTGGAAGGAGATTGGGTCACTGGTGACATTATTAACAATCTTAGTGAGCCAAAGCATAAATTATATCTAAATCTAGTCCTATATTTGAACTTTTCAATTATAGAAGTGAGCAAGTTCTCTGTACTGTTTAGACCAATTTGAAATTTTGTTTTCAGGTACTTAAAAGAAAAAAATCCTAATAGATGCAAGGATAAATATATATTGATATACAATGATTACAGAAAATATTTGCTGCTTAAATACTTATAGTTTTATAATGGAAATCATTAAAATTAGCAATTTGACAAATTCACATGAGAGATTTTGGAAAAAATTCATAGTCACTGGAAAATGTGTGCAGGTTAAATAGGAGATTCATTTAAAGGTTTCATTTTGAGTTTCCTGAAGAAAAATTACTTACTTGAAAGTGTACTATGTCTATATTCTACCTTGTGCTGAGGATTCTTCCTGAAGAAAAAGAAAGAAAAGAAATCAGAAGTAAGATCTAGTTTTCCAGTTATTAAAAATTAATGACAATTTTAATTAAACTAGAACACTCACTAACTCACACAGACAATTAGACTCCAATATGCCTCTCTTTGAAAAGCATTTGCTTTTCCTTGTTAACCACGCTCACTACGCTGTACACAGTATCTGCTTTTTGATTTCAACATTTACTGATGCCAGGCATATTTCTAGATGAAAAGATAGAGTGGTGAACCAAAGTTCTTTCCGCATGACTTATACTCTAGAGAAAGACAGCATGAAACAAACAAAATATATCACATTCCTAAAGTAAAATATATTTTATTTTTAAAATGTCAATGTCATATGTTACATATATAAAAATTTAATGTAAAATAGTATATAAAATATATAACACAATATAAAATACGTGTGTGTGTGTGTGTGTGTGAGTGTGTGTGTGTGTGTTGTATAATGTCTAAAAGATAATTTTAAGGTTCTCCTGAATCCAAAGGAAAAACTGACAGTCATAGTAAGCAGACTCCACTGCAATCAGGGACCTGGCTACTAAATGCTCAGCATCATAAGCCACTTAGCTCTAGTCCATCCATCACTCAGGTCAACAAGGAACAGAGTTCTTCCCAGATGCTTCAGAGAGAGATGCCACTGTGTCTTGGACCTGTTCTCATCTGACTTGTTCAACTTGAGCATTATGTTGTGCAAGGGGCTCTGGTTTCAGGATCATAAGACCTAAATCTGAATTCAAATGACACTGTTTACAGGTTACAGGATTCAGGGTAATTCCTATGAACCAAGCCTCCACTTCCTCCTCTGTAAACAGGGATAATAGTGCCTACTTCACCCTTGTTCCAAGGGTTAAATGAAGTAATGTGTATAAACATTTGTAGGCTATTAAGCATTTTACAAGTGTCAGCTATTTTTATAGAAATAGAAATCAATTTTACTTTAAGATAGCCAACAATATCTGAAAACTGTGCCAGCAAAAGTAATTGCCAAGTAATACTACATAGCTAAATTTTGCCTTCAATAATACATACCATTATTATGGTTGAATATGTCCCCAATCACACTTCACACACTTATAGAATATTTTCTAACATTTGCCTATATACATTCCATTCTCAAAAAAAACAGTTATTTCATAATAAGGTGTAGAGGACCAGCCCCCAGGGAAGGCACCTGAGCATTCTTTAAATCAGTGTCAGCTGAATCAGAGGCGCCAGGCAGAGCCACGTCTTAGAAACGCATTCACCAAAAAGGCTGGATGCGTTATCAGTAGTGACTTTGAATTTGCTTCAGGTGTGTGTGTGTGTGTGTGTGTGTGTGTGTGTGTGTGTGTGTGTGTGATGGGGAGGGGGGGTTTAACGTAGATTTAGCCAAGCCCCGGAATGAGGGAATGAGTGAGGCCTGGGCTCACTTGAGCTCCTTTGATTTTAAGACTTTTCATGTGAAATCCCTTTCTATTTTAGTATAAATAAACATGCTGCATTTGTGTTGAAATTTCTGTCTCTCCCAGCCCCAGCTTTATTTTCTACTTCTGTGTCATCTATTCTTTTCTATTATTTCTCAATCCCCAGCCCCTCTACTCAGTAACTGGACCCTATTCTCTCCACGCTGGTGGTGGAGAAGAGAGGAAAATCCCAATATTAAGGCAGTATGCCTTTTTCATATAATCTTGATTTAATGCTAAGTGGCAATTCATTAGGAGGCATATGAGCATTTGTAATAACTTTCCAGGACAATGTTAAATTCCATCCAGGACTTGTTCCTAATAATGGATGGAAATGCTCAGAGTTCATTCATAAAAGATTTATATCAACCTTTTTTACAAATGGCATTTTCTATAACTCAGCAGGCCTCAAAATCTTGTATGTTTGTGTGTGTGTGTGTGTGTGTGTGTGTGTGTGTGTGTGTGTGTGTGTTTGTTTGCATTGTTACTAATTATTAACAGTAATCTGTGGGTTCTAAACACAGAAACATACACCCATAACCACACCAGGTTTTTGTGAGCTGTTACATTTTAAAATACACATTTTCTAAAACATTTCTGATTTTAATGATATAGGTATATGAATAACAATACATAGCTGAAGGAGAACACTTCAGGAAGAGGTACTTTTTAAAAAGTCTTTAAATTTGCTTTAAGGCCAAAGTAGAAACAAGCTAGGGCAAGTAGAAAAACACAGAAAGGTCTATATAGCTCAAAGGGAATGAATGAGAAGGAAAATATAAGGAAATCAAGTCAGAGAACTTGTGAGACATGGTAAAGAGTTTTGTAGGAAGCTACTGGAAAGTGTTAAGTAAGAAAACAACATTACATGACTTGTTTTTAGAGAATTCCTCTGGTTGTTACATGGAAAACAAACTACATAAAGGCAAAGGAAAGAAAGGGATATACCCCAGGGAAGAGGTTATGACTAAGATGATAGAGACAGAGGAAGTAAGAAGTGGTTACAGTTTTAAAGGTTGAAATGGCAAGAACTGCCTATGAGCTGGAAGAGTGGTGTGAAGAAAAGAAAAGAAGCAAGGGTGCTTCTTGGTCTGGGGCCTGAATACTGTGTGTTGAGGTGAAGTCACTGACAAAGCTGGAGGCACTTGGGAATTCGTTGCTTTCCTGATGGGAAATCAAGAGTTCTGTTTCAGATGTGGTAAGTGTGAACTACCTATTTACAATTAAATGGGGGCATTCAAACATGAGTCTGGGGCCAATAAGTTAAATTAGCTCACCCAGGGAATAAGGATATACTAGAGAATGGATGAGATCAGAAAACTGAGGCCTCTGGCTCTGCAATAATCACAGGGAGAAAAAGGAAGAGGAAACAGCAAAGAAGGCTACGAAAAGTAACTGGGAATATAATGATCTGACTGTATGAATACGAATAAATTGTTCTCTGCTCTCAATTTCTCCACCATTGAGTGGAGAACCCTAAGCAGAAATGATCCAAACTCTGTTTTCCATGTTTTCATGAGGAACTGAGACTCAGAAAGATCCAAGTTATACTATAGAATTGGCATAACCATAACTAGAATTTTAAGTCTGCTGAGTTTAAAACCCATCTCTCCATCATAAAGAGCTACCTAAAAATTAAGTAGGCAACAATAATGAGAACAGAATAGTAATTTTTACTTTTGCTTACTTCCAAACATTTGTTAATTTAATGTTTAACATTCAAAAATTTAAATGAACCTGAAGTACTGTTATATATCAACTGTCTAAAATAGTAACTAGCACATTAGATATTCAATATTTGCTCAATGAATAAATGATCATACAACTATTTTGTTTTCACCCCAAAATAATGTGCCTTGCATTTTTGAAATCCAACACTTATTTTAAAAACCTAATGCAAAAACATGAATTCTATGTTATCAAAATTAAATCTCAAAATTTAGAAGAAAAAAAGAATAAATATGGTCTTTGTTAAATAATGAAAGAATAAACCAGTATAAAATAATAGAAAGTAGTCAATTTGGTAACTGGAAGTAATTATTATTTACTACTTATGCCAAAAGAAATCCACAAATTCTTATATATTAAATATAACAAAGAAAAACAAATTTATTAAAATGAACACACATTCAAAAAAAGAAGAAAAATACCATAGAAGCCATATTTTGTCAAGGCTATATGAAGATAATGGATGGTGTAACTGCTATTTATAAATGAATTTTTAAAAAATTATAGTCAAGTATTATGTAAAACTGTATAGCAAGTGATCAACATTTAGTCTAAAATACTTTTCTTGGAAGAGAAACCAAGATGGCAGCATAGGTAAACACCTAAACTGCTGCCTTGCACAACAATTTCAAAACTACAACTAAAAGACAAAATAGACATCATCCAGAACCATAGAAAAGCTGGCTGGGTGGAAATTCTATAACTAGAAGGAAAGAGAAAAGCACATGGAGAATCAGAGGAGCTGTAAGAGGCTGAGGTACAGAGACACGCGCGTGGAGAGGACGGGCAGTTGGGTGCCTGGCTGGCTTTCTTCTGCAGGAAGGAGACAAAAGCTCCTGACTGCTGCGCTGAACCCCAGCTCCAACTGCATTGAACCCCAGTTCTGGGCGAGACCCTGGGGACCCAAGCTCATATGGGGGAGGGATGGGGGGAATCAGATGGAAACTCAGAGGAGCTGAGAAAAGCAGAGGTCTGGAGGCATGCTCACGAAAGTGCACAGAAAGGACTGACCGTTGAGTGTGCCACAAGCTTTCCCTAGCGGGAGACAAAGGAAGCTCCTGACTGCACTAAACTCCAGCTCTGGGTGAGAATCTGGGACTCCAGATTCATTGGGGGAGAAACTGGACTGTCTGTCAGCGGGCAAAACTCAAGGGCAGCTTTCTCTCAGAGGTGCTTTCAGCAATTACAGAGGGACACTGAGACCCAGGGGCCTCATAGAACAGGGCTGATGGGAAGCCAAGGCTGTCAGCCCTGAGATTTCACCCCATTCAAGCTGAGCACAAAGGCTTTTGCAATTCTGCAAATCTTGTCTCATAAGGCTGTCTCCAGCACAGAAGTACTCCTGGCATAGACACAGCTGATCCTCACAGCCAATTGCCTGGAGGTTAATTCCTCCCAGTGATACCATCAACAATCAACACTTAAGTACAACGGGCTGTACACACAGTCCTCAAAGGGGTGCACCAAGCGTGTCCACCTCAGGTAACTGGGGAGGCTGAGCCACTGGGCCCTATAGGACACCAAGTACA
Organism: Antrozous pallidus; assembly: GCA_027563665.1. Lineage (NCBI taxonomy): Eukaryota > Metazoa > Chordata > Mammalia > Chiroptera > Vespertilionidae > Antrozous > Antrozous pallidus. Next base: position 30,355,375 of record CM050523.1, read on the forward strand.
CAAAGCTACCATAACAACTCAGGGAAGCAATGAAAATGCGGAGAAAAAGAAACAGGTCACAAACTAAAGAAATGAAGGAAAACAAAAGACTGGATAGAGAGTTCAAAACCACGGTTATAAGGTTTTTGAAGAATTTCCTAGAAAAAAAACTGATAAATTTAGCAAGACCCTGAAGGATATGAAAAATTACCAACTAGAAATTAAACATACACTGACTGAAATAAAAAATATTATACAGAGACCCAACAGTAGACTAGAGGACCACAAGAATCAACTCAAAGATTTGAAATACAAAGAAGCAAAAAACACTCAACTGGAAAAGCAAAAAGAAAAAAGAATCCCAAAATTTGAAGATAGTATAAGAATCCTCTAGGACAACTTCAAGCATACCAACATCAGAATTATGGGGGTGCCAGAAGAAGAGAGAGAGCAAGATACTGAAAACCTATTTGAAGAAATAATGACTGAAAACTTCCTCTACCTGGTTAAAGAAATAGACCTACAAGTCCAGGAAGCTCACAGAACATCAAACAAAAGGAATCTAAAGAGGAACACACCAAGACACATCATAATTAAAATGCCAAGAGCAAAAGACAAAGAGAGAATATTAAAAGCAGCAAGAGAAAAGCAGTTAGTTACCTACAAGGGAGCACCCATACGAATGTCAGCTGATTCTCAACAGAAACTATGCAGGCCAGAAGAGAGTAGCAAGAAATTTTCAAAGTGATGAATAGCAAGAATCTACAACCAAGATTACTCTATCCAGCAAAGCTATCATTCAGAACTGAAGGTCAGATAAAGTGCTTCTCAGATAAGAAAAAGCTAAAGGAGTTCATCACCACCAAACCAGTATTATATGAAATGCTGAAAGGTATTCTTTAAGAAGAGGAGAAAGAAGAAAAAGGTAAAGATAAAAATTATGAACAACAAATACACATCTATCAACAAGGGAATCTAAAACTCAAGTGAATTAAAAATCTAATGAACAGAATAAACTGGTGAATATAATAGAATCAGGGGCATAGGAAAGGAGTGGACTGACAATTCTCGAGGGGAAGGGGTATGGGGGGGTACAGGAAGAGACTACAAAAATCGTACACCTATGGATGAGGACAGTGTGGGGGAAGTAAGGGCAGAAGGTGGGGTTGGAAATGGGTGGAGGGGAGGTATGTGGGGGGAATGGGACAACTGTAATAATCTGAATAATAAAGATTTATTAAATTTAAAAAAAGAAAAAAGAAAATAAAATACTTTTCTTCTAAGACCATACTCTTATACATGATTAAAGATCTATAACATGGCAAATGATGATAGGTTACTTTCTCTAACTGTAGATCCCATAAAAATGCATTAAAAGATACTATTGGGGTGAGAACAAAGATGGCGGCATAGGTAAACACCTATGTTCTGCCCTGCGCAACGATTTAAGAACTACAACATAACAGCAGAACAGACATCACCCAGAATCGCCAGAAAGCTGGCTGAATGAAAACTCCACAAATAAGAGTAAAGGTGGGACACTGAGACTCAGAGGAGCAGCGGGAGCACAGCCTTGAAGACGGAAACAGGTTAGGAGCCTTCCTGGTCGCGCGCGCGGGCTGTAGGGCTGGAGCAGCAACCCCGGCTGGATTTCTCCAAAGGGGAGGGCGGAGACGTCCCACTACATGGATTCCCCAGCGCCAGGCGAGGTCCGAGATCCGGGGTACGTGGAGACGTCCCATTCCACAGATTCCCCAGTGCCAGGCGAGGTTCGAGGTCCAGTGGACGCACCCTGGAAGCGGGGCGCAGCAGAGGTCTCCTAGTCTGAGGAGAAACCGGGAGGCTGGGAAAAGAAGTTTGCGCGCAAGTGTCGCACAAACCCGTGACTTACCCCCTGGAAACTTGTCTCCTGGTCCCGGAAACCATCTATTTTATAACCCTGGGCTAGACTTTGGGTGTGAAGACTCATTTGGGGAGAGGCAGAGTTGTCTGGCAAGGGGAAGAGACTGGAGGCTTTCTCTTGGAGGTGCCTGCAGCCATCCCCATCCAACAGAGACCCGCGCCTGCGAGCGCCGCATAGGACGTAGCTGACACTGAGGCTGCCAGCTCAGCTCAGAGACTCCGCCCATCCAACTTGAACACAGTCTCCCTTCACAGCCAATTGGCCTGGAGGTCAAACCCTCCTAGGGCTAACAACAACAAGCTGGGCTTAAATTAAAAAATACTGTACAACCCATAAAGGATTGCAGTAAGAGTACCCATCTCAAATAACTGGGGAGGCTGTGCCACTGACCCTTAGAGGATAACTACCACATAAAGCAGCCACCATGCAGAGATATGGAAAGAAATCAGGTGTGAAAGAAATGGAGGAGAAAAGACAACTAGACATAGAGTTCAAAACCACGGTTATAAGGCTTTTCAAGAGGCTCCTAGAAAAGGCCAATGAACTTAATGAGAACTACGAGGAAATAAACAAGACCAACCAGGAAATGAATGAGACTTACAAGGAAATGAATGAGACCCTCAAGGAAATGAACAAGACCTCTGAGGATATGAACCAGACCCTCACAGATATGAAAAAGGACCAACCAGAAATCAAGCATACACTGACTGAAATAAAAAATATTACACAAAGTCCTAAAAGCAGTCCAGAGGGCCACAAGAACCAAGTCAAAGATTTGAAATACAAAGAAGCAAAATCCACTCGGCTGGAAAAGCAAGAAACAAAAAGAATTCAGATAATTGAAGATAGCGTAAGGGGCCTCTGGGACAACCTCAAGCATGCCAACATCCGAATTACTGGGGTGCCAGAAAAAGAGAGAGAGCAAGTTAATGAAAACCTACTTGAAGAAATAGTGACTGAAAACTTCCCCCACCTGGTGAAAGAAACTGACTTAAAAGCCCAAGAAGTACACAGAACCCCAAAATATAGGAATCTAAAGAGGACCACACCAAGACATATCATAATTAAAATGCCAAGAGCAAAAGATAAAGAGAGAATATTAAAAGCAGCAAGAGAAAAACAGTTGGTTACCTACAGGGGAGCACCCATACAATTGTCAGTGGATTTCTCAACAGAAACGATGCAGGCCAGACGGGAGTGGCAAGAAATATTCAAAATAATGAATAGCAAGAATCTACAACCAAGATTACTCTGCCCAGCAAAGCTATCATTCAGAATTGAAGATCAGATAAAGTGCTTCGCAGATAAGAAAAAGCTAAAGGAGTTCATCACCACCAAACCAACATTATATGAAATGCTGAAAGATATTCTTTAAGAAGAGGAAGAAGAAAAAGGTAAAGATGTAAATTATGAACAATAAATACACATTTATCAACAAATGAACATAAAAATCAAGTGAATTGATAGGCTGATGAACAGGATAAACTGGTGAATATAACAGAGACATGGACATAGAGAGGGAATGGACTGACAATTCTTGGGGAGAAAAGGGTTGTGGGAAGTACAGCAAGAGATTGGACAAAAATCTTGCAACAATGGGAGAGGCCATTGGGGAGGGGGAGGTGAGGGTGGAGGGTGGGATAGGTACAGGGTGGAGGGGAGATATAGGGGGATAAAAAAGGAGAAACAATGTAATTAATAAACTGAACAATAAAGATTAAAAAAAGAGTAAATAGAGAGGAAAAATGAAATGAGAAACACTTGGCTAAATCCAAAAGAAATCAGGAAAAGATGACTAAAGGAACAAAGACTTTGCGTGAGAAATAGGAAACAAACAGTAAAAGACAAAATTAAACTCAAAATATATCAGTAATTATATTAAATGTAATTGGACTAAGCATTACATTTAAAAGGTAGAGACTATCAGACTGGATAAAAAATAAAATCATGGAACCAATTATATGCTATTTGTAAGATACATGCTTTAAATATAAAGGCAGAGATTGAAAGTAAAAGGATAGAAAATATCTCACAAACACTAACATAAGCTTGAGCAGCTCTACCATGTAAGAGTTCTACTTCTGGTAATGACAGAAGAAACCTATTAAAAATAATAATCTGAAAGCAGTAGATAATACCAAAAGCAGGCAGAACCAGAGGGGTGTTACATGGAAAAAGGGAACATCTAAGTGAGTTTCCCATTTCTATGGCTTTTCTATTAAAAACAGACCACAGTTAGTTCATGAAGAAAAACTGACAGAATTAAGGGAAGAAATATTACTATCTCATTTCTGATATCAGAAAGAACAAATTTAACATATCACTTCTAAGTATTTTTGCTATTAGCTTTATAATATTAAAAGTTTCCTTCTATTCCTACTTTGAAATATTATCATAAATGAATTTTGTCAGTTTTTTATAGATTATTAAAATTATATAATTTTCTTATTCTGATATGTGGAAAATTAACATTTTTTAAAAATCTTTTTAAAAAAAACATGATTCCTTGACCAAACCCAATTTGGTCATGTTAAAGTCCCCCCCCCCTTTTTTTTAATTGCTTGATTCACTTCACCAACCTTTTTTTGTTCTTTCAGGAATATTTGCCTCTAAATTCTAAAGTCATTTTTCCTGAAATTTTTCATTTTGTATTTTCCTTGCTAGGTTTTAGTATTAAGATTATTTTGGTCTCGCCCAGCTGCCGTGGCTCAGTGGTTGAGTGTCAACCTATGAACTAAGAGGTCACAGTTCAATTCCCTGTCAGGGCACATGAATGAGTTGAGGGCTCAATCCGCAGTGTGCGGCATGCAGGAGGCAGCCAATTAATTATTCACTCTCATCATTGATGTTTCTATCTATTTCTCTCTCTCCCTTCCTCTCTGAAATCAATAAAAATATTTTTTGAAAAAAATATTATATTGGCCTCATAAAATGAGTTGAAGAATATAACCTTTCTTACTTTTTTTGGGATACTCTATATAAATATTGAATGCTTCTTCTTTAAATGTTTGGTAGAATTAACACCAAACAGCCTTTCCTTAGTGGAAGGCTTTTAATTATGTATTCAATTTCTCTAATATTATGGGATTGTTCCATTTTTTTTTCTTGAATGTTTCTAAAAGACGTATTTTCTAGGATTTTGTTCATTTCTCCTAAATTTTCAAGTTTATTGACACAGCTAATGAAAATATCTAATGACGTTCTGTTGGAATGGAACACTTATTTTCCAAATGATAAGGCATTTTCCTTTCTATCTTCAGAAGCTTATTCTGCCTTATTATTAAAAACCACAATTACAAAACTGGCAACAACTTCAAAAAGTCTACCAGGTTTAGTAACCTGTATTCCACAATTATCAGAAAGATAGCTGTCTGGAATTAACACTCTCTAAGACCAGGAATGAATTTTGAGGGAATTTCTTCCTATGAGGGAATCACTACTTCTTTTTTCGGTAGTGTGAGCTACTTAAAATTCATTCATTCATTAAGTAAGGTTGCAGATACAAGAACAAAAGTCCTTGCTGTCAAGAAAGTTCCTGTCTGGAGAAGGAGGCGTTATGATAAAAAGCAACAACAACAACAACAACAAATAATCTCGTGAGATAAATTCTATTCTCATAATACACACGGGCATAAGATGCTACAGAAGGAGAGAAAGGTAGCTTTCCTTCCCTTTACAGGATCCAGTTTCATGTGTTGGCAAGAATGGAGGAGTTGAGGGAGGCAGAGATAACATCCTAAATTGATCTATGTCATACTAAGGAGCCTGGATAAGATGGTATGGTGATATAGCATCAACCCTTTTTAAATTATATGATTTGCATTTTAGAAAGTTAGAAATGAGAAAAATTTCAGATATTTATAAGGTTAACAATTTATAATTATCTAAAAGCAATATTGTAATCTTACTTATTAGAATAATGAAAACCTACTTTCTATGAGAGTTTAAAAACTAGAGGTTAAAGGCTTGAGATGAGAAACGGCAGGCATAAATGAATGAAGAAATAACAGAAATTAAAAACAGGAACCACAACCAAACCTACTAGGTTTCCATACCTATAACAAGATTTTCCATAAGGGCATTCAGGCCGGTCATCAGCTAGATCTTGACACATGACTTGTACACCTCCATAATCACTATCACCAGGGTGACTGAAATGTTGGAAATGAACAGGATTCTTCCTATAAGGGTTACAAATATACAGTGAGAACAAAATAACTAATAGAATATGTGAAATTTCTAGATATACTAAAAAATAATTAACAGGATATGGCAGGAAGCGAAGCAACACACATCTATTCCAGAATGTGAATTAATATGCTACATTGTTAAAACAAAACTCATCACGTATTTAATATAGAACTCTCCATGGTAAGAAAATTAATTTCTAGTGAAATATGGTAAGCCATGTATATCAATTGATAATATTACTTTACAGATGAAAGTATAAGTGTTTAAGGACTTTTAATGAGGACACTTAGGCACTCTTTGCTAAGATTAAAAAAACACAGACCATTACCAACAGTCTAGAAGTCTCCAGAGGTCTCTTTCTAATCATTAAACCCATTTTCCTACCCAAAAGTAGACACCATCCTATCATAAAAAGTAGTATATCTCAAATTTTTTGGTTGCAAGAAAAATTTACTAACTCCAGAGAGCTTTTGTTTATGTGGTTGTTTAACTTGTTAGAAATAAAAAGATAAGAAATTTAAAAGATATATTTAAAAATAATTAACCCTTTATATATTACTAGTGGCCTGGTACATGAAATTTGTGCACATTAAAAGGAAATTAGAGGAAATATTTTAATATTGCTATTTGCCCTTGCTCTATAATAGAAGTGTTCAACCAGCCGCACCCCCACTGGGCAACACCAAGACCCAGCCAGCCCCACCCCCATCAAGCCTCACCGGGCTGGGGATGCAACCTCACAATCTGTCACTGGGGCCTCAGGTCCCCCAGCCCCAGCACCAGGGCAGGGGGCACGGCCTCAGGGGGCATGGTCCCGGCCTAGGGCCATGCAGCCTCAGGTTCCTGCTGATGGGTCATTAAGGTGTCACAGTGTCACAATGTTATGGTGTCACGGCATGATGACCATTTGCATTTTAGCCTTTTATCATGATGATTAGAGGCCCAATGCATGAAACTGTGCAAGAGTAGGCCTTCCTTCCCCCAAATGCTGGCACCGGCTTCCCTCTGGCACCCACGACACAAGCTTTATTCTGGCACCCGGAACCTGGGCTTCCCTCACATCCCCAGCTTGGTCCAGAAGGTCGTCCAGAAGGATGTCCTGTCTAATTAGCATATTATGCTTTTATTATTATCAATCATAAATAACATGTCTTAATGTAAATACCTCTACCTTGCCCCTAAAATTCATGGAAACACTGTTTCGAATTTTGAAAATATATTTAATGTCTGGCTCAATCGTAATGGAGGGCATTTGAATTCTCAGATCTGCTTCTACATTCAATCATTAATAGTAATGCAGATCATGTAGCCTCTGGAAAACTCTGCTGTACATCTGTGAGTGAGAGAATTAGAGTGAAAAAGGCAAACCCACAAAATCTTAGTATCATTATGAAAATGGTTTTATCCTTACAGATTTCCTAAAAGCTTCCTGGGTACCAGAACTTCTGAGCAGTCCCTTGACCATACTTTGAGAAGTGATGTTATAAAAAAAACATTAGTTTTCTCTGTTCTTGAATTTAAATTGAAGAATATAGTATATACTTCTTTGAGAATGAATTTTTATGTTTACATGATTACTCTATAGTATTGGGTGTAGCAGTAATATACTTTCATTGTGTAATATTCCATTGTACGAAGTTGCTAGAATTTATTTGTCCATTCTACTATTCAGAGACCCTTGGGTTCATTCAAGTTACTGGTTTTTATAAATAATACTGCCATGAACATTATATTTTTGGTGTACAAGTTTATGCATTTTCTATATATGCACAAAACTCTAAAGATTCTACAAAAACCATTTAAAAGTAATATACTAATACAGCAAAGCTGCAGGATAAAAAATAAGTTCTGTTTCTATACATTCATAATAAACAATCCCAAAAGAAATGTTAAAATCAATTTCACTTACAATATCATTTTAAAAATAAAACAGTTACAAATAAACTTAATCAGGAGGTGAAAGACTTGTACACTGGTTTAATTTTTATTAAAGAAGACACAAATAAATGTAAAGATATCCCATCTTTGTGTAATGGAAGACTTAATGTTACACTACCCAAAGCAATCTACAGATATAATGTAATCCCTATCACAATCCCAATGGCATTTCTTAGAGAAATTCATATGGAATCTCAAGGGATACCAAATATTCTTAAAAGGTAAGAGATATTCTACAAGTTTATAAATTATGTCCCATATGTGGAACTAAAGCTTTTTAAAACAGACAAAATTGTAAATAAATGCATAAATTCTAACTGTTGAAATTGAAAAATATTATTATTCAAGTGCTAGAATGAAAGTGCACTTTAAAGAAAGATAAAATGAGTGTGAAGTTAACAGGATATGTGATATATGCACACTATTGCAGAGAGGACAAACTATACCTGAGATGTATTGGTTTCACAAGTTGGAATCACAAAGAAATACTTCTGAAATAGTATTACATAATTATAAACACTCTAGTATAAACATTATAGATGAAACTATAGCCTAAAACTAAGGGATATTAATTTTAATAAATGAAATTAGAAAATACAGTGCAATATAATCAAATGGGTAAGTATAGAAGTAACCAATTAATCTAGGAAATACACATTCAGTTGTTTTAGAAGGCATCATGGTGATTCAAAAGGATCATCATGGTGATTCATAAAAAATACAGAGGAAAATGCATAAGTATATTAAGATGCCTAAACACAACATAAAATTATCTTGATAGTTATAATTAATACAACTATTTATTTATTTATGTATTTATTTATTTATTTACCTTTATTGTTCAGTTTATTAATTACATTTTCCCCCAATAGCTCCCCTCCACCCAGTACCCATCCCACTCTACGTCCTTACCTCACCCCCACCCCATCCTCTCCCATATTTGCATGATTTTTGTCCAGTCTCTTGCTGTACTTCCCGCACCCTTTTTCTCACCAAGCATTATCAGTCCATTCCCTCTCTATGTCCATGATTTTGTTCTATTCCTCATTTTATCCTGATCATCAGGTTGTTAATTCACTTGATTTTTAGATTCATTTGTTGATAGATGTGTATTTGTTGTTCATAATTTATATTTTTACCTTTTTCTTCTTCCCCTTCTTAAACAATATCTTTCAGCATTTCATATAGTGTTGGTTTGGCGGTGATGAACTCCTTTAGCTTTTTCTTATCTGTGAAGCACTTTATCTGACCTTCAATTCTGAATGATAGCTTTGCTGGATAGAGCAATCTTGGTTGTAGATTCTTGCTATTCATTACTTTGAATATTTCTTGCCACTCCCGTCTTGGCCTGCATCGTTTCTGTTGAGAAATCTGCTGACAATCGTATGGGTGCTCCCTTATAGGTAACTAACTGTTTTTCTCTTGCTGCTTTTAATATTCTCTCTTTATCTTTTGCTCTTGGCATTTTAATTATGATGTGCCTTGGTGTGGTCCTCTTTAGATTCCTATATTTTGGGGTTCTGTGCACTTCTTGGGTTTTCAAGTCAATTTCTTTCGCCAGGTGGGGGAAGTTTTCAGTCACTATTTCATCTAGTAGGTTTTCATTATCTTGCTCTCTCTCTCTTTTTCTGGCACCCCAATAATTCTGATGTTGGTATGCTTGAGGTTGTCCCAGAGGCCCCTTATACTATCTTCAATTTTTTGGACTCTTTTGGCTTCTTGCTTTTCCAGCTGAGTGGATTTTGCTTTTTTGTATTTCAAATCTTTGACTTGGTTTTTGCGGTCGTCTGGACTGCTTTTAGGTCTTTGTATAATATTTTTTGTTTCAGTCAGTGTATGCTTAATTTCTAGTTGGTCTTTTTTCATATCCTTGTAGGTGTTGTTCATTTCTTTGTAGGTGTTATTTATTTTAGCATAGTTCTCATTAAGTTTCTCAGCCTTTTCTAGTAGCCTCTTCATAAACCTAATTACTGTGGTTTTGAACTCTATGTCTAGTCGTCTTTTTTCCTCCATTTCTTTCACAGCTGAGTTCTTTCCTTTTCTCTGCATTGTGGTTGCTTTCCTGAGTTGGTCCCTTAGCGGTGTGTGATAGGTATCCTCTAAGGAACAGTGGCTCAGCTTCCTTATGCAGCGCCCTGCATCAGCCTTAGGTCCGCCCAAGTGGCGCACAGCTTCAGCGTCTAATGGGCGCGCGGCATCAGGCTTAGGACCGCCCTTCGTGACACACAGAGTCAGCGTCTAATGGGCGCGCGGCGTCAGGCTTAGGTCCACCCTTCCTGGTGCACCGCTTCAGGTCTATGGGGCTCGCGGCCTCAGCTTATCTGTGCAGCTCACAGGTTTCAGTGTTGGGTGGCAATGTAAATCCACTGCTGGTCTCCCCATTGCCAGACAACTCTGCCTCTCCCAAAATGCATCTGCACAGCCAAAGTCTCACTCAAAGCAGTATGGTGGTCTCCGAGCAAGTGAGCGAGTCGGGCATTCTCTGCCCACGTTCTCTGCCCGGTTGCGCACTCCAATTTACTCGTGCACTCTCCCCAAACACACAGACCTCAGCCGCGCCCGGGATCCTCCTTTCCCCGAACTGGGAGCTCGCCTGGTACTGGGGGGTTGGTGCTGTGGGAGGCCTCTGCCCTCTCTGCTGGAGAAAACCAGCCGGGCTTGCTGTCTGCCGCCCGTCCCTCACCGCTCGCTCGTGCTCCAAACCTCAAAGCTGCACACTGCTGCTCCCGAGTCACCGCTGCGTCCCACCTCTACTTTTATGTGCGGAATTTTCCCTCAGCCAGCTCTCCAGTGATTCTGGACGTTGTTTGTCCTGTTGTTAGGTTGTAGTTTCAGAATTGTTGCGTGGACAGGTAGATCGGTGCTCACCTATGCCACCACCTTAGTTCTCTCTCCCAAATCTTATAAATACAACTATTTATGAAGCTATCTTTCTAATACCTCAATAAGATACTAAATAAGCAAATATCTGGGTCTGAGTGATTCAATTTTCAAGTCTGGCATCCCCAGTTCAAATCCTTGCATCAACCAGCATATGAAACATCTAATTATTAAAACCTTATAGCAGGATTTGCAAGAATGCACACTGAGAAAGTATAAACCAAGTACATACATGAAAAAGCTCCTAATCTTTTTCAGGGGTGGCAAAAACACAAATTACTTACTTTAGTTCAAGAGGCCAAATATATTGACTTTCAATTACAATTCTTACGACTTTTGAAGGAAACTTTTGTTTCCTTCCAAAATAACTTAGGCCAATGTGTTTTAGTAGGCTTTTGCTCCATGATAACATAGGTATATCTACATAGCTACATGCCATTGAAATAATGGAATTTATGCTATCTATAATTTCATTTTACCTGTAACAGTTTGCCCCATACATGCAGGATGTTCTCTTGACCTTGTTTTCTTCAGAACCTGGATCAGCTGCTTTTGCATGCAAAGTTGCAGGGTTGGAGGGATCAGAGCTAGGCCCAGGACAAGATCCTTGAGACTCCCTATGGGAAGATTTGCCTTGGGCACTCGAACAACTCTCAGAACAGCTCACTGACTCTTCTTTATTTAGTGTTCCTTTAGTGATGATTTCATCTTCGGAAACCTTACCAAGTTCCTCTGTTGGGATTTCATTTCTCAGTGCATTAGTCTTTTTATTACTCACATCTGTATTACTTAATATGATTGCAGAAACTGATTGTGGCATTTCCTATAAAACAAATCAGAAAAAATGTAAAAAGAAATATGTAAACTTAAGCATAAAAGCATGGCATTACAAGATTCATGCAATATGTATATTTTTAATATTTACTTCATTCAGAATAATTAAAAATACCATTTTCTATGTCTCTAGTTAATAACTTAAAAAAACACTGTTATTAGAAAAGAATTTATAGTTGGATCAAATCATTCCAAACATGTCAAACATTCCATAAAAGATAACCAGAAAAAATAGAAATGAAACATAAGGGGAGAACCAAGATGGCGGCACAGGTAAACACCTATTGTTCTGCCCCGCGCAACGATTCAAAAACTACAACATAACAACAAAACAAACATCACCCAGAATCACCAGAAAGCTGGCTGAGTGAAAACTCCACAAATAAAAGTAAAGGTGGGACACTGAGACACAGAAGAGCGGCGGGAGCGCAGCCTTGAAGACGGAAACAGGTTAGGAGCCTTCCTGGTCGCGCGCCCGGGCTGTAGGGCTGGAGCAGCAACCCCGGCTGGATTTCTCCAAAGGGGAGGGCGGAGACGTCCCACTACACGGATTCCCCAGCACCAGGCGAGGTCCGAGATCCAGGGTACGTGGAGATATCCCACTGCACAGATTCCCCAGTGCCAGGCGAGGTCCGAGGTCCGGGGGATGCACCCTGGAAGCCAGGCGTGGCAGAGGTCTCATAGTCTGAGGAGAAACCGGGTGCTTAAAAAAAAAGTTTGCACGCAGGGGACACACCCTTGAAGCCAGGCATGGCAGAGGTCTCCTAGTCTGCGGAGAAACCCAGTAGCTGGGAAAAGAAGTTTGCGCGAAAGTAAACTGTGCGACAGCACAGACGTGCGACTTGCTACCTGGAAACTTGTCTCCTGGTCCCGTAAACCACCTGTTTTACAACCCTGGGCGAAACTTTGGGTGTGAACACTCATTTGGGGAGAGGCAGAGTTGTCTGGCAAGGGAAAGAGACTAGCGGCTTTCTCTTGGAGGTGCCTGGTGCCTGCAGCCATCCCCATCCAACAGAGACCTGCGCGTGCGAGCGCCGCATAGGACATAGCTGATACTGAGGTTGCCTGCTCAGCTCAGAGACTCCGCCCATCCAACTTGAACACAGTCTCCCTTCACAGCCAAATGGCCTGGAGGTCAAACTCTCTTAGGGCTAACAACAACAAGCTGGGCTTAAATTCAAAAATACTGTAATTAATTCAATGTAATTAATATACTGAACCCATAAAGGATTGCAGTAAGAGTACCCATCTCAAATAACTGGGGAGGCTGTGCCACTGACCCTTAGAGGATATCTACCACATAAAGCAGCCACTATGCAGAGATATGGAAAGAAATCAGGTGTGAAAGAAATGGAGGAGAAAAGACAACTAGACAGAGTTCAAAACCACGGTTATAAGGCTTTTCAAGAGGCTCCTAGAAAAGGCCAATGAACTTAATGAGAACTACGAGGAAATAAACAAGACCAACCAGGAAATGAATGAGACTTACAAGGAAATGAATGAGACCCTCAAGGAAATGAACAAGACCTCTGAGGATATGAACCAGACCCTCACAGATATGAAAAAGGACCAACTAGAAATCAAGCATACACAGACTGAAATAAAAAATATTACACAAAGTCCTAAAAGCAGTCCAGAGGGCCACAAGAACCAAGTCAAAGATTTGAAATACAAAGAAGCAAAATCCACTCGGCTGGAAAAGCAAGAAACAAAAAGAATTCAGATAATTGAAGATAGCGTAAGGGGCCTCTGGGACAACCTCAAGCATGCCAACATCCGAATTATTGGGGTGCCAGAAAAAGAGAGAGAGCAAGTTAATGAAAACCTACTTGAAGAAATAGTGACTGGAAACTTCCCCCACCTGGTGAAAGAAACTGACTTAAAAGCCCAAGAAGTACACAGAACCCCAAAATATAGGAATCTAAAGAGGACCACACCAAGACATATCATAATTAAAATGCCAAGAGCAAAAGATAAAGAGAGAATATTAAAAGCAGCAAGAGAAAAACAGTTGGTTACCTACAGGGGAGCACCCATACGATTGTCAGTGGATTTCTCAACAGAAACGATGCAGGCCAGACGGGAGTGGCAAGAAATATTCAAAATAATGAATAGCAAGAATCTACAACCAAGATTACTCTGCCCAGCAAAGCTATCATTCAGAATTGAAGATCAGATAAAGTGCTTCGCAGATAAGAAAAAGCTAAAGGAGTTCATCACCACCAAACCAATATTATATGAAATGCTGAAAGATATTCTTTAAGAAGAGGAAGAAGAAAAAGGTAAAGATGTAAATTATGAACAACAAATACACATTTATCAACAAATGAACATAAAAATCAAGTGAATTGATAGGCTGATGAACAGGATAAACTGGTGAATATAACAGAGACATGGACATAGAGAGAGAATGGACTGACAATTCTTGGGGAGAAAAGGGTTGTGGGAAGTACAGCAAGAGACTGGCCAAAAATCTTGCAACAATGGGAGAGGACAGTGAGGAAGGGGAGGTGAGGGTGGAGGGTGGGATGGGTACAGGGTGGAGGGGAGATATAGGGGGATAAAAAAGAGGAAACAATGTAATTAATATACTGAACAATAAAGAAAAAAATGACTCAAAAAAAAGAAATGAAACATAAGCAAATACAACATTTGCTTTCATTTGAATATAATCTTTCTCAAAAAGTCTATTAATCTCTTAAATAATCTCTTAACATGCACAATTCTTATAATTTCTATTAAGTTACTGCAATACTTAATTTCTCCCATCTAAATATCATGATTTTTCCCCTATAACTGAATAATAAAATTGCTCCTCCCTCACAGATAAATTTCCATGAAGCTATGTTATAGCCAGCTAAGGAAAAAACATGATTCCTTTGACATGATCTGAATAAAAGTTTTAGTTTAACCAATTAGAGGGGTTGTGAACCAGGTAAGTATTCTCATTAATACTATAGGACCTTTTTCATTTGTATTTACTGTCAGCACTAAGAGTAAACCTGGTCCTATGCTATTAAAGATAACCGCTTGCTAACTAATACTTCCTATGGAGTGAAAACACTGCTCAGATACACCCCAGTCATCCTGGGAATCATTTCTAGGAAGTGATGACAACATACTAGATACATATCAATGTCCACCCGCATGTATAGTTGAGGACTCATGAATACTGGCTGCATCTGCAAAAAGCTGATTTTGATATTACTTAATGCCTAACAGTTCTTTCTTTTGAGCAAATTACTTGTATTTTAATACTTTTCTTTAAAAAAAAAACAACACAGTATGTAATTTTAAAATATTATCCAAACTGACTTAAGGATTTATAAATAGAATATAAGTCTTATAATCCTATCTAATAAAAGAGTAATATGCAAATTTGACCATACCTTCACCACACCCACAAGCCACACCCACAAGCCAATCAGGATCAGATTATGCAAACAAACCCCAACCAAATTGGCTGCTGCCACTGAGAGCAGGAGGAAGGCTTGGGTTTTCCCGGAAACAGAGGAAGCCAAGCTTTCCGCCTGCCATTGCCTGCCTAAGCCTCCACTCAATGTTACAAAGTTTCAATTATAAAAGATACAGAAATGGCGGCAGCCACTGAGCTGGAGAGAACAGAGGCTTGGGTTTCCCTGGCAATGGAGGAAGCCAAGCTTTCCACCTGCCATTGCAGGCCTAGGCCTCCACTCTAGGCTACAAAGTTTCAAACAGAAATGGCTGCCACCTGAGAGCAAGCAGAAGGCTCGGCTCTGCTCCAGGCTACAAAGTTTCAATTGTAGACATAGATTAATACCAGATACCAGGGCCTCAGCTTGGATCGCTGAGGGGGGTGTCCAGCCTGCAAACCTCTACAGGCCCCTCACCCAGGCCACCCCTCACCATAAGGGAACTCCCACCCTGATCTGGGACACTCTTCAGGGCAAACCAGTTGGTCCACACCCATGCACCAGGCCTCTATCCTATCTAATAAAAGAGTAGTATGCAGATTGACCATCACTCCAACATACAAGAGGGTGGCCCCATGTGGTCAAAGATCCTGCCCCCATGTGGACACAAGATGGCCACCACAAGATAACTAGCAGGGGAGAGCTGTTGGGAAGTTCCAGACCCTGCAAGGTAGGGCATTTGTGGGTGATCAGGCCAGCAGGGGAGGGCAGTTAGGAGGGACCAGGCCTGCAAGAGAGGGCAGTTGGGGGTGATCAAGCCTGCAGGAGAGGGCAGTTAGGGGTGACCAGGCTGGCAGAGGAGGGAAGTTGGAGGCAAACAGGCAGACAGGGGAGCAGTTAGACATCAATTAGGCTGGCAGGGTAGTGGTCAGGGGGTGATTAGGCTTGCAGGCAGAAGCAGTTAGGGGCAATCAGGGAGGAAGGCAGGTGAGCAGTTTGGAGCCAGCAGTCCTGGATTGTGAGAAGGATGTCTGACTGCCTGTTTAGGCCTGATTCTACCGGGATCGGGCCTAAAAGGGAAGTGGGACATCCCTCAAGGAGTCCCAGATTGGAGAGGGTGCAGCTAAGGGACATCCCCCACCCCTGTGCACGAATTTCGTGCACCGGGCCTCTAGTGTTTCTTAAAATAATCTAGAGGCCCGGTGCACAAAATTCATACACCAGGGGGTGGGGTGTTGTCCCTCAACCCAGCCTGCAACCTCTCCAATCTGGGACATCCCAGATTGAAGAAATAGGGACCAAAAACTTCCCACACCTGGTGAAAGAAATTGACTTAGGAGTCCAAGAAGTGCACCGAACCACAACATATAGGAACCCTAGGAGGACCACACCAAGACACATCATAATTAAAATGCCAAGAGCAAAAGACAAAGAGAGAATATTAAAAGCAGCAAGAGAAAAACAGTTACCTATAAGGGAGCACCCATATGATTGTCAGCGGATTTCTCAACAGAAACTATGCAGGCCAGACGGGAGTGGCAAGAAATATTCAAAGTGATGAATAGCAAGAATCTACAACCAAGATTACTCTACCCAGCAAAGCTATCATTCAGAATTGAAGATCAGATAAAGTGCTTCTCAGATAAGAAAAAGCTAAAGGAATTCATCATCATCAAACCAATATTATATGAAATGCTGAAAGATATTCTTTAAGAAGAGGAAGAAGAAAAAGGTAAAAATATAAATCATGAACAACAAATACACATCTATCAACAAATGAACCTAAAAATCAAATTGAATTAATAACCTGATGAACAGGATAAACTGGTAAATATAACAGAATCATGGACATAGAGAGGGAATGGACTGACAATTCTTGGGGAGAAAAGGGGTGTGGGAGGTACAGCATGAGACTGGACAAAAATCATGCACCTATGGGAGAGGACAGTGGGAGGTGAGGGCGGAGGGTGGGATAAGTACTGGGTGGTGGGGAGCTATAGGGGGAAAAAGGGGGGAACAATGTAATTAATAAACTGAACAATAAAGATTAAAATATTTTAAAAAAAACCTTGTCTCTCAGTTCTCTTTGTATACAGCCTAAAGGTGGGTCAGTGAATGCCTTTCAACAAGCCCCACGGGAAAGGTCTGGCTTTCACTGTTGAAGGCTCCTTTCAAACATGAAATACTCAGTAGTGTTATCCCAGCTTTGGGCCTCAGCAACAGTTTTAGGACAGTGGGGTGAGGGGGGTCCCACTCAACATCCTTCACACTTAAGTAGGAAAAAAGAAAAAAGGGTACAGCTAGGGAAGAAGCTAAATAAATTAGAATTCATTCTTATTATAAAATACCATGCAGAGGTTGAAATACACACACACACACACAACACACACACACACACATACTAAAGGCCCAGTGTATGAAATTCATGCATGGAGGCCGGGGGATGTTCCTCAGCCGAGCCTGCACCCTCTCTAATCTGGGACTCCTTGAGGGATGTCCAACTGCCCTTTTAGGCCCGTTCCCGGTAGGATCGTCCCTAAACGGGCAGTCCGACATTTTTCTCACAATCCAGGACTGCTGGCTCCAAACTGTTTGCCTGCCTGCCTTCCTGATTGCCCCTAACCACTTCTGCCTGTCAGCCTGATCACCCCCTAACCACTACCCTGCCAGCCTAATTGATGTCTAACTGCTCCCCTGCCAGCCTGTTTGCCCCCAACTTCCCTTCTCTACCAGCCTGGTCGAGGAGCCTGTTGTGGTTTGCAGGTTGGCCACGCCCTTCAGTGACTCAAGCAGAGGCCCTGGGATCTGGGATTAATTTTTGTTCTACAACTGAAACTTTGAAGCCTGGAGTGGAGCCAAGCCTTCTGCTCGCTCCATGGCAACAGCCATTTCTATTTAAATTTTATATTTGAAACTTTGTAGCCTAGAGTGGAGGCATAGGCCTGCCGGAGCTGCAGAAGCTTGGCTTCCTCTGTCGCCCAGGCAACTGTAGCCTCTGCTCTTTCCAGCTCTATGGCTGCTGCCATTTCTGTTGGGATGTATCTTCTATATTGAAACTTTGTAGCATTGAGTGGAGGCCTAGGCCAGCAATGGCAGGCAGAAAGCTTGGCTTCCTTTGTTGCTGGGGAAACCCAAGCCTTCCTCCTGCTCTCAGTAGCGGCAGCCATCTTGGTTGGGGTTTATTTGCATAATCTGCTCCTGATTGGATGGGGGTGTGTGGCTATTGGCTTGGCTTGAGGGTATAGCGAAGGTAAGGTCAAATTTGCATATTACTCTTTTATTAGATAGGATACTGAGTTGCCAGATTATTATGACCTCTGAATTTATAATAATCTGGCCACTCCGTGTATATTCTATATAATAAAAGGCTAATATGCAAATTATCCCCTCAACCAGGAGTTTGACCAGCAGGCAGGCTGGCCAACTACCCTGTCCCCTTCTCCTGGCCAGGCTGGCCGGACCCACCCATGCACAAATACACACACACACACACACACACTGAGTGGCCAAATTATTATGCATTCAGAGATCATAATAATCTGGCCACTCAGTGTGTGTGTGTGTGTGTGTGTGTGTGTGTTTAAATTTAATATAGAGAAAGAAAAAAAGAGAGAGGCGGATGGAGGAAAGAGAGAGAGACATCAATTTCTTGTTCCACTTATCTATGCACTCATTAGTTGATTCTTATATGTGCCCTGACTGGTGATCGAATCTGAAATCTTGGCACATGGGGATGATACTCTAACCAACTAAGATACCAGGCCAGGGCTTTTTAAAAAATTAAATAATAACAATATACATAGTACCATGATCCTAGTTAGCTTTAAAAACAAAAATCCCTATATAGCTATGTGTGTACTTACTTGAATAAATCTAAATGAAAAGGTTTAGGATACAAATCAAAATATTTCTAAGATAATATGGGACTGAAGGATAAGAAAATTCAAGATACATATGTTTTATTCTACATGCTTCTGAATACTCTGTTTTGGTGGCGGTATTTTTTCACAACAAGCATGTATTACTTTGCCATTTAAAAATAAAAACAAATAAAAGTAAATGAAATAAAATATAAGGCATCAAATGTTTGGCATCATATTTCATCTCCCTCTACTTTCATGAAATATAAGGAAAGTTTTGTTTTATTTCTAAATATCTTTACAAGAAATATGTTTAACACATTAATTCATTCTTAAAAAGAAAGAAATTATAAAGTTACAGATATCAATTCTGTGGGTCAGGGGGTTCTCAAATATACCATTTTAAGAGTCACAGAAGCTAGAATTCATAATGTTCTTTATGGAACTCCATGAAATATTGATATCAGTAGACCCTTGGCATTCAAGAATTTAACAATCCTGGTTTCAATTATTTATAAATGATCCCCAAAATCCATTACATGCAGTAATTTGTAAGTTTGCTGAGACATAAATTTGCATTGTGCCAATTACAAAGCTCATGAGCCAGAGCAAGTGAACTAGCAACCAAGGGAACAGGAAAAATGGAAGGTGCTCTGTATTTGGAAGAAGTAGGGGAAGGGCAGAAAGTTCCATATTTTATAAAATACGCACATTGCTATTTTCTTAGATTGGATGAAAATATGAAGAATGACGAATGGGAGGCTAGAGATTCATTATAGAGAGGACAGATTCCCTACACTGTAAAAATACATGCTAGAGACCTCAAGGATGGAGGAGCATAGAGCTCATGGAAGGTGACCTTGGTGCTTGGAGGCAGCTGGAATGTATTATTAAGGCTATTAAAATAGTTAATTAACTTGCCCTTCCCATCTCTCAACCATCTGGAGTTTTCATGTACTATAAGAAACAGAATAAAAAACTTCCTCCTAATACTAGTTCAAGGAGGTAATTCATCGTTGTTTCCAAGCTGCTCTTGGAAACAATGTCTTTGCTCATAAGTTGCTTTAAAAGTCCTACATCCATCCCACAAGCTAGAGACTAAAAATCCTAAACTCTAGCCCAAATTCACTCTTGAGATTCAAACTCATATATTTATTCAATCACTAACTAGACATTTCTTCTTCAATATCCAATGCACCTTAAACTCAAAATGGCAAAATTGAAACCCTCTCTCTGTATTCTATGCCAACATAAGTTATCCATTCATTTCAGCCAGAACCTTGGAAGTATATCTTTCCCTCATTCCCTCCACTTTCCCCAGATCCAAGCAACAAGTCCTACAGTTCTGCTTCCTAAACATTAATCCAATGCCTTTGCTTCATCCTTAAAGTTATTGCACTGGGTCCCATTCTCTTCATTTCTTGACTATGTTACATAATTCCCTAATCTCCTCCCTCTTCCCCCTATCTTCCAATCTCTCCTCTGCAGAGCTGCCAGGATTGTTTCTGTGGCTGAAAACATCTCAAGGTCTTACCTCTATGAACTAGTCCCCACTTCTGACTTCACCTTCATCTCACACTGCCACCTACTTTGCACTAAGAACTCCCAGCATATCATTTGTATCCCTCCTGCTCATATACTTGCTGCCCCATCTACCTGGGATGGACTCCTACCTCTACCTCTTCTATACCTGGGCTGTACCTACTGCTCTTCTGTTAAGATTCAGCTCCATCATTTCTTTAAGGAACCCTTCCCTAGAAATCCCCCAGCTGGTGTGGGTCGTCCTCATCAAAGCCCCATAAAAATCAAAGTGTGGTCACATTATTTTACAATTTGAATCATGTCCCTAGGATCCCTTCTTAAGTCCATCTTATTCATCTTTTAATCCCAAATTCTAGTACACTGCCTTGCACAAAACTGCTTAGTATAATGATTATTAGAATAATCTTTGAAGTAAAAATTTGGATTTTGAATATCAGGTTTGCCATTTCTAAACCTTTGACTTTAAACAAGTTGATTTAAACTCTTAGAACCTCATAATCTATAAACCAGATATATAATCAACCTACTTTCCAGGATTTTCTAAAAATTAAATGAAATAATATCTTAGTGCTGAGTCTAGCCCAGAATAAGAGCTCACTAAATGGTTGTAGCTTTTTGTTTTCATTTGTTATTGTTAATAGTATAATTAATGCCACTATATTACTACTATTAATGAATGAATGATAAATGAAAAGATGTTTCTATGGTACTGATCAGAACTATGCTATAAATGGTACTAACCCAAATGACCGACCAATCAGGAGTAAAGGATATAAGATTCCTTCATTTAATAAACCAATACTTAGGAGTTCTGGGAAATACAGCCTTTCCTAAGAAATGGCTGTGTAAGTAAGCATTATAGTCTTTATCTCCTCTGCCATTTCCCTAAAGAAAAATGAGTTAAGACTCCACAGCAGGCATCTATCTGTAGAGAAATGAGATACTTAACAGCCAGCTTATTTGTTTCAGCAGTTATTATCACAGAGGGAAGCTGCATAGAGAGGACAGAGCAGGAAGTATATCTGGAAATGGCTCTTATCACCAAAGCATCCACCTTCATATATTGTCCATTTGCTCTGAATGAAACACAGGTGTATTTGCAAGTTGCTCCCAAATATTATGGCATAACAGAACATTTTAGCTCTGATTTTTTTCTCTCTTATGAGACAGATTTTCATTTCTATTAGGCAGCTTTATCATCCCTGCCTCAAACCAAGAAAGTCATCCCATCTCTTCCCCAACTGCCATATCTACCGCCCTGTTAAGAACATTTTCAATCTCTTCCTCGATATTCTGTTAGTCATCAAGTTTGTTCATTCTATCTCCAGAATGTCTCTCTCATTTCTCTACTTCTCTCTGGTCCCAATGGCACCATTCCAGTCCAGGCTTTCATTCCCTGTGGCCGCCTGTGGCAGGTTCTTAGGCATGTCCCGCCTCCACCTTACCTATCACTGCTACATGCTCCTAACCACATAACTCTCACTCAAAACACTTCAAAAAGTATCTGAAACAATAAAATACAGTACTGATTTCCTATTTAATCTGGCTTTCACCCTGATTTGTTCTATAGCTCCCTCCTCTGCTCTTGCCTATGCATATCCATACACACATCCATGCACACACACACAAGACACTGCAGTGTAGACATCAATGGACCACACACTTCCCTGAGGCTGCACTTCTGCTCAGCAACTATGCCTTTCACTGACATTACTCCTCCTTATCAAACCAACTTGCTAACAGGCCAGCCATCTTTCAACACCTAACTCAAATACTTCCTTCAAAAGAGGTTAACTTAGTCTTTCCTGGCCCTGCCCAGGGTGTACCCCAGTGTTCCCAACCATTTTCAGCCTCCTCATTTGTTAGGTTGATCTCAACCAACCTAAGAAAACTACCAGTTGTTTTCCTGCTCTCTGAATTTATCCAAATCTAACTATAGTCTTTTTAAAAAGTATAATGTACATCAATCATTTCTTCCTAGAACTCTTTCCTCCGTTCATTATCAAGTGATTGAGAAAGGGGTAATACTGCCTCATCATTCTGACCACTATGAATGGTCAAAAAGGAGATTCCATTATCCAAGTTCCTATAATTTAACACTAAAGCAACCACAGAGATAAGACACGCTTGTTTTTTTCTCTCTTAACTTAAAAAACTGGATAACATGAGCCTAAAGCTACCTATGACCATGTTGTAAACCATGTGAAAAAAGCCTATCAATAGCAGTAAAGAAGCAAAAATAAGAAAACCATAGACCAACCTGATTTGATCAAGTCTCTGGCTGATCCCTATGATCTATATAGTTCCTGCTGTTTTTCTTCCCATTCTGGAAATTGAATTATTCCAATATCTTTGTGTGGGATACAGTCATCAAAGATGGCTGCCAATAATTCCTCTCATACCTTCTATATAAATCATTCCACTGGACAAGTGGAGTCTAATCCCCTCCCCCTGAATCTAAGTAGTAACTTCTTCTGACCAAAAGGTTGCTGCAGAATGATCATGTACCAGTTCCAGTTCTAGGCCTTCAGAGACCTGAAAGCTTCTACTTTCACTTTGTCAGGCACAGATCCTCAGTTTAGACTACTAAATAGTTAAGTGAAAAGAGGAGGCCCAGCCAGCCCCGAGTCATTCCATCAATCCTTGCTGGGGCACCATTCCTGAGAGTGAAGCCACCATGGATGTTCCAGCCTCAGCTGAGCTCCCAGCTGAATGTAGTCAAGCTGACACCAAAATTGTGTCATAAAAGAATTGCCTAGCTGAGCTGAACCAACCCAGAGAATTATAAAAGATAATAACTCATTGTTGTGCTAAGGAACTAAGTGCTGGGGTAGCTTGTTTCCCAACAATAGACAGCTGATACACTTTATTTTGCTTATGTTAATTCACTTAGGTTTCCTTCTGTCATTTACAACCCAGTCCTAATTAGACTGTGTATAAGACATACCATTATTTCTGTTAAAGTTCATAAATTCAAGCACCCTCATTTCACTCCCCAATTAGATAATTACATAACTAGTAAGGGGTGACATGGAAACTGATAAAAATGAACTATTTCAGAGCAATTCTCTGTATTACCAGAAGTTGTAGAGCCACAAAACTCCTGCAGACAATCTCATATGTATGGTAGAGAAATCCATTGTACCCAAAATGAAAAGACCTATGTTTGAGGCCCAAGGTCTCCAGCAATGTGCTCTTGGGCCCAGTTACCTCCAAGGTGTTGAATGATGGCACATTAGTAGCTCTCAACCTTGTGTGCACATTAAAGTTGAAAATTTTTATGTAAAATAATACTGATGTGCAGGCCACACAGACCAACTGAATCAGAATCTCAGGTGTAGAGCCCAGTGAGAGAAGGTGATTTCTGCCCCTTCTCTCTTCCTCCTTTCTCTCTCTTTCCCAGGAAAATATGACTGATTCTTCCCAAGTAAACTGACCCAAGTCTACTCTGCAGGCCTGGCCAAACTGTTCTTAGCCCCATATAATTGGCAATCTCATGCCATCACAGTATAAACAGGCAGCCCCACCTCCTGTTTTCACTCATTTGTAACTTTCCCTCTCACCTACTTCTGCACTGCAGACATCCTTTCAGGACCAGCTGCAAGCCAGTGTCAAGAATGAAACTGGGTGGGGATGCAGGCTGAGGCTTAGAAAGGTCATCCTGGGTCTTAGTCTAATTCCTCATCTCTGACCCAGCTTTATCAGAAAGCCCCGCATAAAAGGTTATGAAAAGGTAATGAAACCTTGAGCCCTGTTTCTCCTGTGCTATGAGAGCTGAATCTCCCTCAGAAACCCTAAGATAAGAAAAAGAAATTGGCCAAGTAGAGCTCAGGCATTCCTGGGACCTGGCTGAATACTACTTTGATGTCATCAAAATCTCACAAATACCTTAAATATTTTGGCCCTGTTTACTGCTCCTCTCTAAAATCTATCATTTAAAAATGTGTTTGTATAAGTTGTACTTGTGATCATCAAACTGATGGGTTGAAATAACATAGTAAAACATGTATACTATAGATTTTATTCCGAAAAAAATAAACTTCTCTTCTTGGAAAATAAAGTCAGTCATAATATGTTCAGATACTAGAGCATTTTAGGTCTCAAAGTAAATAAGTTTTACCTTATACGCAATACACTGTGTCAGAAAACACTTTGTTTTCATTTCTTAAACTTGACCCTAAAAGCAAGCAAGGGGTTCGGGCTATAGTTATTAGACCCCACCTCTCTAGCTGAAAGAAGAATCCAGTGGGAAGATGGATCTGCTCTGGGGGAGACGAGGCAGGAATGAGAGTATTATAAAAGACCTGACCCTCAGGAAGGCTAATGGTCTTTCCATCACTCCAGTACACACACACTATCCTAAAACCAATCCTATCCTTTGGCTCTCACTGAGACTAAAAAGATGAGGACCACAGAGCTCAGCAGTAGGTCTACAGGATCATGAAAACCGTATCTGAAGCCACCCCTCCACCAAGAGAAAGAATATCAGACCTTTCTGCTCCAGGCATATCTTTTTTCTTCTTCTTCTTTCCTGTGTTATGCATCCAATATAGGCCTAATTTTCTTTAAGTACTCAGTGATAAAGAATGCCTAAGTCATCCAAACTATTTCAGTGAGAGAAGATTTATAAATACTGGAAGTTAGCCCAGAAGTAATCCTGCAATAGGCTATTAAGAATTAGCCCATTAGTTGTTCTCTGAATACTTATCAAGAAAAAGGTGATTTGCCCTAAGCTAGTTTGGCTCAGTGAATAGAGTGTTAGCCCTCAGACTGAATGGTCCTGAGTTAGATTTGGTCGAGGGCATGTACCTGTCTCAGGTTCGATCCTGGGCCCTAGTCAGGGCATGTGTGGGAAGCAACCAATTGGTGCGTCTCTCTCACACCAACATTTCTCTCTCTGTTTCTCCCTTTCCTTTCCACTCTCCCTAAAAATCAACTGAAAAATATCCTTGGGTGAGGATTAACAAACAAAAAAAAACAAGAAAAGAAAAAAGTGGTTACATGCCATTTGAGAATAACCAACATAAGAAGCCAGTTTTAAATAATGGAGGTTCCAATTATAACACAGTCAGGTGATCTTTAACTTTTTCCCAGTCTGAAAATTTCTAAATAACCTGGTATTCTACAATGCAAATACTATATTAAAGTTTAGTGTTAGCAAGCCAGCAAAATAAGAGCTACTTTTTCTTTGTGTAAACTGCATAAACTCTTTAGTAGGAAGCAATTTTGTTTTATTCTTGCTGTATAGAACATATAATTAATTGCTATCTAGAACACTTGATTAAGAAAACAATGAGATAATTACTTTTTTAATCACCTTGGATGAAATGATAGACTCTTCCTGATCAGCATTTCTGCACTTTTTTCCTGTGTCTTGCTCTGCTGATATACTTTCTGAGCTTCCTGGTGAAATCAATCTCTTTCTTCCTTGCTGTGTTATGTTTTCTTGGGTTTTATTTTTGCAGACTCCTTCTCTTCCACTTTTCTGGTTCACATTATCTTAAACACACGTAAGTACACATACACAAAGAAAAAGGAGGAGAAAATTATCTACTATATCTTCAAATGTCAATATTCAATGCCCCCAAAAAACACAAAAAAACAACAACAAAGAAAGAAAAAGGATGAAGAAACTAGTAAAATTAAAGTTCCATTATGGTAATGTCAACTTGAAAACACTTATTTGCAAATCTCAAGAAGTATTAAGCAAACAATAGCCAAGAGCTCCAGCCCTGGAGTCAGCAAAATTAAGATGCTAATGAGGGCAAACTCCATCCTTAACTATTTCACCTCACCTCTCTGAACAAAGCTTTCATCATTTGGAAAAAGGAAATTATAATAAACTAGTGAGATGTACAAAGATTCATGCAAGACTGGGCCTTCCTGCCCCTGGCTGCCAGCACCACCTTCACTCTGGCCAGAGTCATCTTTCCACTCTGGCCTGGAGCTGCCTTTCTGCCTTCCCATGCTGCCCAGAGGCCCAGAGTGGCTGGGGTGGTGCAGGATGCCTGTGTCGTCACCATGGCAACAACACAAAGGTCCCACTCGCCCCTGGCTGTTCAGAGTCTGCATATGCAAATTAACCCATCATCTTGTTGAGTTGATTTGCATACTCTCTCCTGACTGGCTGGTAGATGTCGCGAAGGTATGGTCAATTAGCATGTTACTCTTTTATTAAGTAGATAGCTTCTGGTGTTATTAAAAGGAGTAAATGAGGTAAGATATGTAAACTAGGAGAGTACCTGATATATGTTAGCTATAATATTATTTTTATTTTAGCATTGAATTTCTCTAACAAAAAAAATCTGACATGAATTTTATATATATTTATTGAGCTCCAACAGCCACAGTGAGGAGTTCATCTTAGGTTATCTTACATATTAAGAACCCAAAATGGAGAGTGACCTCTGCAAATTTCACCACAGAAGAAAGTAAATCTCAATAACAATGGACACTGTATCCCATGTTCTACTTCCCAGGGTTCACTATAACTAGGAAATTATGTCAGTATAGTATTTTTTAACAAATTCATGAATTATCTCATCAGAAAGCAAGATTTACATATTCTAAGAGGAAAGTCTTCATGGTTAGTTGTCTATTTCCTCTACACTTAAATGATAGCTTCATGAGGACAGAAGCTATTTGTGCCTTATCCGGTTTCTCCCTTGTGTCTCCAGTACTTAGAACTGTGCCTCAATATGCTAACTACATGACTTGTGAACATGAACAGAATTTGTCCAAAGATTCCCTGAGAGCCTGGATATAGGTATGTAAGGCAATCCGTAGTCACTATTCTAATGTTGTAATGTAAGGGCTAGCAAACTTTTTCTGTAAAAAGTCAGAAAGTAAATATTTTAAGCTCTGTGGCCAATATAGCATCTGTCACAACTATCTAACTCTGCCTTTGTACTGTGAAAGCAATAAAATAAAAACATAGATGGGCCTGGCTGTATTCCAATAAAACTTTATTTTACAGAAACAGGCAGTGGGTTGGATTTGGCTCAGGAGCTATAATTTGCTCAGAGCTATTCTAAAGGATAATCAAGTAATCTGAAAAAACAACTCCATTAAATTCAGAGGGAAAATACTAATAGAATATTATCCATATTATTAAACAGGAAAATCACCTGAACCAACATAAAAATAATGCATTTATTAAAGAAACTTATAAATAAATTAATAACTAACCCTTACATAATTATTTAAATATTTGTTTTAAATCTAGGTTAGGAGACATGATTTTAGAAACTGTCAGAAATAGGACTGAATAGAATCATACAGTTTGATGAAACAAATGACCAAATGCTAAAATGCTGAAACAGTTATGAATTAGTTAAACCAAGGAAAATAGCCATGAATGGTACTGTTTACTATGCTAAAAACAAAAAATAAATACAAATTAAATCAGACACAATTTCTGCCCAAATGGCAGTGTATGACATTGCAAGGGGCAATCCTATCTATTAAAATAGTAATATGCAAATTAACCATACCTCCACTATGCCACCAGCCAACCAGGAGCAAGTATGCAAATTAACCCAACCAAGATGCCTGCGGCCACAGAGAGAGCAGGAGATTTGGGTTTCCCTGGCAATGGAGGAAGCCAAGCTTCTGCACACCCTAGCCAGCCTGGACTCCACTCAAAGCTACAAAGTTTCAACTATAGAAGATAAATAAATCCCAACAGAAATGGCTGTGGCCATGAAGTGAGCAGGAGTCTTGGCTCCACTAAAGTCTACGAAGTTTTAATTATACAAGGTAAATAAATCCCAGATACCAGGGCCTCTGTGGAGGGCTCCCAGGAAAGACACCTGTGCATTCTTTAAATTATTGTCAGCTGAATGCAAGGTGCCAGGCAGAGCCACATCTTGGAAAACACCCTTCACCAAAAAGGCTGATGTGTTATCACCTTGGCCTTAACTTTGCCCCAGGTGTCAGAGAGAGGGCCTTGAAATGTAAATCCTGCCTAGCCCCAGGGAATGGGGGAATGAATAGGATCTGGGCCCACCAAAAATCCTTTGATCCTAATTTCAGTGAAACCCCTTTGTATTTTGGGATATAAATAAACACAGCTTAGTGGGCTCATAGATCCCGTCTCTCCATTAGAGAGAACAGATTCCACCCAGGCCCAGCTATCATTTCTACTTCTGCATTTTCTCTTCTATTCTTTTATTTCTCAATCCCCAGCTCCTCTACTCAGAAACTGGACCCACACTCTCTTTCTCCATGCTGGACCTGGAAAAAAGAGGAAAACACCTACAGGCCTCCACTTAGGCTGCCAGGGGGGAGTGGCTGGCCTGCAAAACCCCACAGGCCCCTTGCTCAAGCCACCCCACACCCCAAGGGAACCCCCACCCTGATCTAGGACACCCTTCAGTACAAACCAACTGGTCCCCACTTGTGCACCAAGCCTCTATCCTATTGAATAAAAGAGTAATATGCAAATTGACCATCACTCCAACACACAAGATGGCTGCCCCCATGTGGTCAAAGATCCTGCCCCCATCTGGACACAAGATGGCTGTCACAAGATGGCCAGCAGGGGAGGGCAGTTGGGAGGGACCAGGCCTGCAAGGGAGGGCAGTTGGGGGTGATTAAGCCTCCAAGGGAGGACAGTTAGGGGTGACCAGGCCAGCAGAGGAGGGATGTTGGCAGCAACTGGGCCTGCAGAGAAGGGCAGTTTGAGGGGACTAGGCCTGCAAGGGTGAGAGTTAGGGGCAAACAGGCTGGCAGGGGAGCAATTAGGTATCAATCAGGCTGGCAGGGGAGAGGTTAGGGTGTGATCAGGCTGGCAGGCAGAAGCAGTTAGGGGCAATCAGGAAGGCAGGCAGGCGAGCAGTTGGAAGCCAGCAGTCCTGGATTATGAGAGGGATGTCCTAGATTGGAGAGAGTGTAGGCTGAGCTGAGGGACACACACCCCCATGCACAAATTTTGTGCACCAGGCCTCTAGTCTTATATAATTATAATAAAAGCCTACTATGCTGAGTGTCTGGTTGGCTGGCTGACCATTCAACCAATCAAAGCATAATATTCTAACGATATGCTAAGTCTGCTCAACTGCTTGCTAATGATGTGCACTGACCACCAGGGGGCAGACACTCTGACCTGTAGGTTAGCTTGCTGCTGGAGTCTGGCCAATTGGGACTGAGCAAGATGGGGCAGACAGACCCTAGAGCCCTCCCCAGCTGGCTAACTTCCCATGTCCCTCCCCGCCCCCAATCATGTACTGATGGTGTACCTCAGCCTGGCCTGCAACCTCTTGAAATCCAGGACCCCTTGGGGGATTTCAGAGAGCCAGTTTCAGCCCAATCCCACCAGCCAAGCCAAGGGACCCCACTGGTGCACGAATTCATGCACTGGGCCTCTAGTATGTACATAAAATTCTAAACTTTAAAATATCTATATTTAGCCCTGGCCGGGTAGTTCAGTTGTTAGAGCATCATTCCTATATGTTAATGTTGTAGACTCGATCCCTAGTCAGGGCACATACAAGAGTCAACCAATGAATGCATAAATGGGTGGAGCAATAGGTCAATGTTTGTTTTTTCTCTTTCTCTCTCTCTCTCCCTCTCTCCCATCATTGATGTTTCTATCTCTCCCTTCTTCTTTCTAAAATCAAATTTCAAAAACAAACAGTTCTGTTTCTCAAATTGTCCTTGAGCATATATGGCAAAACTTCTAATTCATTTTATATGAATGCTGATATAGCTCTACCACCAAAATCTAACACAGTTGGTATATGTGGGGAAAAAATATAAACCATACTTACAAATATAGATACAAATGTTCTAAACTAAATATTAGCAAATCTAATCTAACAGAGTATAAAAATAATAAGCCATTATGATAAACTGAACTTATTCCAGGAACACAGCATGGTACAATATTAGGGAATCTACCAATATCATTAATTACATTAATACATGAAAATGCAAGACTATGTCTATACTGAAAAAATGTCCAGAGAATTCAACAGTTATTCCTGGAAAAACAAAAAAAACACATATCCTAAACATAAGAGTAACAGAATCAATCCCAATCCTATTAAATGCTGAAAAACTAACAGAATTCCTATTAAAATCAGAATAAGAAACAGGCACCAATTTTACCCATTTTTACTTAAAATTTACACATTCTAGTGCATCAAATAAGGTCAGAAAAATTTAAGAAGCAGTAGATAGATCAAAAGAGCCAGAAGTGT
The DNA here is from genome assembly GCA_027563665.1 of Antrozous pallidus. Lineage (NCBI taxonomy): Eukaryota > Metazoa > Chordata > Mammalia > Chiroptera > Vespertilionidae > Antrozous > Antrozous pallidus. The sequence continues at coordinate 30,386,096 of CM050523.1, forward strand.
CATAGAAGCATGGAACAGACTGATGAATTTCAGAGGGAAGGGGAGTAGAGTTAACCAAAGAACTTATATGCATAACTCATGCACAGAGAAAATTGCAGTGAAGGCCTAGGTTGGGGGAGAGGTGTGGAATTGAGTGAGTCAATGGGGGAAAAGAGAGATATCTGTAATACTCACAACAATAAACATACTTTTTTAAAAAAAGAGCCAAAATGTTGTAATTCTATAAATATGATTACACAGCTGGAAAATCCAAGGGGCTAAAAAAAACTATTATAATTAATTAGATAATTTAGCAATATTGCTGGAAATAAAATAAATACAGGATGGGGGCAAAAGTAGATTTACAGTTGTGAGTACAAAAACACAGAGTCCATTACTGTACTAGAGGCCCAATGCATGAAATTCATGCAAGGGGCTCGGCCCTTGCAGCCCTGGCTTTGTCCAGAAGGTCATCCAGATGGTCATCTGAAAGGTTGTCCTGCTGTTTGGTCTATTAGCATATTAGTTCTTTATTATATAGAAGTATTTATTAATTATTGCATTATCACTCCTCTGATCCTACTACAATCCAAACTAGAATTATGCTGTCCACAACATACTTGATCAAAAACTTTAGAAGACTTCTGTGACCACTATGCTGAATATTAAAAACAGTAAGAGTTACTAATATCAATTAAAATAAATATACAATTATGCTATTACTTTATAAAAGACTAGAGACCTGTTGTAGGAAGAGTCCTGCAAGAATAGGGCTTCCCACAGCCTGAGCAAAGCTCCCTCCTGTTTCTGCTTCCTTATTCCCTTCTCTGCTGCCTCGCTCCCTTCTCTGATGCCTCGCTCTCTCCCTTCTCCACTGCCTCGCTCCCTTTTCCTCCCTTGCTCCCTCCCATCTCTGCTGCCTTGCTCACTCCCATCTCCTCTGCCTTGCTCCCTCCCTTCTCCCCACCTGGATGATTCTCTCCCTTCTCCTCTGCCCCACTTGCTTGTTTCTCCGCAGCTTTGACCCCTTCTGCAATGGTTGGCTTCCTTCTACACCATCTTCTGTGCCAGGGTGTGAAAATGAACAGCCATCTTGGTTGGGTTAATTTGCATACTCACTCTGATTGGCTAGTGGGTGTGGCTGATGGGTATAGTGATGGTGTGGTCAATTTGCATATTAGTCTTATTAGATAGGATAATGTTCACGGTAAAATGTAAGAGTAGCTTGAATGAACTAATTATCCCAAACAAAACCATTATAAATTTTGGACAAAATATATAAAAGCCACTATCTGAAGACACTGGAGAATGACCAAAAGGCAAAAGCAGAGAAGAATCTAAGCTTGGAAAACTCACTACAACCTGTGAGGTTTGTGAACTTTGGTTCTTTTCTGAGAGCATCTCCCAATTCATAGGTAGCAGAAGGCTGCAGCTTTACTGGCTTAGCTGTTCAGAGGACAGCGTTTGAGGCTTGTGGAGCAGGTAGAAAACTAGGGATAAAATCCTAAAAGGAAGAAACCCTCAGAGAACTAAGAACCAAAATCAATGCATAGGCTCAACCCAAATCCTTAGCTCACTACACGGCCTGGGGAAAGCCCTGGAAGGCAGAGAAAAAGCAGCAGCTGGAAGCTGAGAGAACTAAGCAGAGACTGTAACTGCTATCCACACAGGGGAAAACAGAATTTAGGGCTTGCATTAACTAACTGCCTATTTGAAGAAAACTGCCTATCAGGTCAAATTAATTGTCTATTAGAACAAAAAGACCTATTCAGAGGGACATAAAATCAAAAGCTCTGTATCATTTATAACATCCAATTTCCAACAGGTCACTAGAATGGAATAAAGGAAAATGTAACCTATATAAAAGAAAACAAGCAGTCAAAAGAAACTGAACCTGAGATGACTGAAAAGTTGCAAATAAATGTTGACTAAATAAAATAACACAGAAACCTTTTTAATAATTTTAAATCCAATGGGAGTACCCAGCAGATGACATAAATCATTATAACACATGCCAGGACAGTGAGCTACACTAGGATGAGATCAGCTCTTCTTTAAATCCTCCAGCACATAACATCATGGGCCTAGCACTTTTAAAATTTTTATTAATTTATAAAGCCCTTACTGTGCTGGCCTTTTATCTTAATCATGACAGCACAGGTTTGTTTAAAAGTCTGTTAATATGGTAAGTCTAGTACATGTTAAATAAAAATTAATTAGCAGGATGTTTGATAAATGGCCCAATAGCTAGTGTTCTAAATTAGACTTCATGTACACATCTAAAAAAATGTTAAGCTATGTTATACACTTCTTCATTTGTTCAGAAAAGCTTTCAAATTCTGCTTAATGTTTGCTTGAAACAAAACCTACTTCCACTGGTAACTGGTGCTGGGAGGTTTTGATCACCCAGATCTGTTAACATCCACGCTGGAAGGATTCTCTTCCTCTGGGCAGGGTTGGACTTCTGTTTACTGATGTCTGAACATTCACCTGCGAAAGACTAAAAAGTCACCTATTTTATTAATTACCGAACATAAGCATGCTCCTTTAATAAAGTTGTAAATTTATTTACTTTGCAGAAAGCTACCATAAAAAAAAACATCTGCAATTATGGATTGAATTAGTCAAATTTTTCAACAACATTCATGATCTCTATTAGTTGTACTGTTGTGCCTAATTTCAGTTGTCTTTTCTCTCCTCAAAAAAATTTAAGGGACAGGTTATAAATGGATGAGATCTTCAATTTCTCACCACACTATTTGTGGTAGAAGTCTGGGTTGTTGCTATTTCTGTGCTTCCTTCCAGCTGTGGGGCACCAGTTGTCTCATCAGGCAAATTAACCAAAGCTGATTCTGGTGTTTCATTCAATATATCATCTTCATCAAGCATTTGACTATTTCTAGAAAATAAAATCAAAATCATTTATTCATCATTTAAATTTAAAACTGCTATTTGTTATTAAAAATGTAAGTCTCCCAAGTACATCTAAATAATGACTTATGCTATTTTTCTCAGACTTAGAAGAACAAAAAAGCAGATTGTATTATAATAGAATAAAATATTTAAACTAGAGCATGTTCTTTGTCTTCTGACTACAGGATCACCATAAAACACATTGATCTTTCCAAATCCTGAGCCTAAAAACCAGAGCTATTTATCAGATGGGGGTCAGTCATCTCTCTCAAAGCTTAAGAGCTACTTACTTATTTAATATTTGTCCAGATAGTCCATAAAAGTTAAAATCACCACCCAGAATCCAAAGAGAAAAAGCAAATTGCAAATATATCATCTAAGTTAGTTAGGCCCTTGGAGAAAGAAAAAAGTCCAATGACTGTTACTGGGGTTCTTGCCAGTACAGCCACTTATGAAATCTCCCCAAGCGTGTAACTTGACTAAAGCTAAATGTTCTGAGACATGGTCACATGTGGAACATACTAGCAGAACCAATTACTTCCTACTTGCTGCAAATGTGATAAGATTATCCCAAGTGTTGCATCATTATCACTTACTAGAGGCCCAGTGCATGAAATTCATGTACGGGGATTAGGGGACGTCCCTCCACCCAGCCTGCACCCTCTCCAATCTGAGATCCCTCTCACAATCCAGGACTGCTGGCTCCCAACTGCTCACCTGCCTGCCTTCCTGATTTCCCCTAACTGCTTCTGCTTGCCAGCCTGATCAGCCCCTAACCACTCCCCTGCCAGCCTGATTGATGCCTAACTGCTCCCCTGCAGGCCTGTTTGCCCCTAACTGCCTCCACCTGCAGGCTTGGTCCCCCCAACTGCTCTCCCCTGCAGGCCTGGATCCCCCCTAACTGCCTTTCCCTGCAGACCCAGTTGCCCCCAACTTGCATTCTCTGCTGGCTTGTTCACCCCAACTGCCCTCCCTTGCAGACCTGGTTTCCTCCAACTGCCCTCCCTGCTGGCCATCTTGTCACGGCCATTTTGTGTCCACATGGGGGCAGCCACCTTTGACCACATGGGGGCAGCCATCTTGTGTGTTGGAGTGATTGTCAATTTGCATATTACTCTTTTATTAGATAGTATGCATAGAGATGATCCAACAAATTTATCTTTTTGAAAATTTGAAAATGGAAATAGAAATGCTACTCAGAAATAAAAAGGAATGAACTGCTGGTATGTACAAAACATGCATACATCTCAAAGACATTTTGCTAAGGCAAATGAACTATTTATCTGACATTCTGAAGAAGTAAAGCTAGCGGGACAGAAATCAGGTCAGTGGCTGCCAGGGACTAGGGGTGGAGGAGTGAGACTACACAGACAGTTGAATGCCATACCACAAAGGCATACTAAAATGAATTTCTAACATAAGACTAGGGAATCCATCAGATGGCTATGCTCCCTGGAAGGACCCAGAACACTAAGCAATAAGGTACACACTAGTGAGACAGTGCTGAGTAATTCAATGGTAGCTGCCTCTACAGGTCAGTTTTAATGGTAGAGGTGGCTACCAAAAAACAGGGTTCCTCAGTATCAATGAAGATGACAGGATTCTAGAATTGCACAGGCCAGGTGGTTATCATTAAACATCAGAGGCTAAGTGGATGTTACCGGCATAACAGACGCAAAGTTGGAATGGCACTGGTCAGTAAGCATCTGTAACAATGTCTGTCCACTTAGCTGGAGACCACATTTCTCAGCTTTCCTTGCAACTCTGTATGTGCCTAATTTGGGGAAATGGGGCTGTAAATGGAAATGATATGTGCAAGACACTGTCCTGGATTCTCTTCCTCATTTCCTTCTTACCAAATGGCAACACCAACAATGAAACTAATTTAAAAGATATATATTGAGGATGACAGAGTTTCTCCATTAACTGGAGAACATGAATTACATTATGAAAGAGAGCCAGTCTATAACTCTGGACAATTGTGTGACAGAAAAATGTTCTCTCTTGTTTAAGTACTGCATTTGGAGGTCATTTTTTTAAGCAACTTAGTTATTACTCTAATACAGGAATCAGCAAACTGCAACACTTAGTCCAAATTCAACCTACTACCTATTTTTGTGAAGAAAGTGTTGCTGAAACATAGCCATGGATATCTGTTTACATGTCTATGGTTGCTTTTGGCCATAGCCCTTTTTGAGAAAGTATTCAGTATTTTAGGTTCATCTTTATTCTGCCTGTTCAAATGTTAAATGTTTAACCAATGAAATAAAAAACATTCTGAAATGAGTCAAATATTGCCAAAGTGCTCAAAAGGGAGGGCTATATCCTTTGAATCATACATTTAATGATGCATATATGATAAATGTTTTTAATTAAAATAGAAATTATCTTAAAGGGTCTTTCAACTATTGTTACTACGTAAGTCATAAGGATCAAAATGAAAAAAAAAAATGAAAATCATTACTGCACATCAGAAATCATTATATCATCACTAGAGGCCCAGTGCATGAAATTCGTGCACAGGTAGGATCCCTAGGTCTGGCTGGCAATCAGAGCCTTCTTTCCCCGGCTGCTGACTAGGGCCTTGGCCCCTGATGGTCAGTACATGTCATAACAAACAATTAAACTCATGGTTTTATGGTCGAACTCCCAAGGGGACATTTTGCATATTACCCTTTTATATATAATGGCCATAGTTTTTATATATATACTAGGAGCTGGGTGCACAAACTTTGTGCACTGGGGATGGGTGGTCCCTCAACCCAACCTGCTCCCTCTCACATACTGGGAGCCCTCAGGGGATGTCCAACTGATGGCTCACCCCCAACCTGCCCAAGGCCTAAAGCCTCTGGCAAGGCTTTAGGACTTGGGCACCCAGCCATCACCCTGCTCAGCTCAGCCCTGGCTGCCTGCGACCACCTGGCCCCGGGGGCTGGGCGCTCGCCGCCACTTGCACTCACAGCGCTCGGCCGCCGCCACCACCGCTGCTGCTGCTACCACCGCTTCCTCTCAGAGTGCCTGAGGGCTGAGCACTTGCCGCCATCACCGTCTCATCTCTACCCCCGGGGCTCAGCACCCGTGCCACTTGGCCTGCTCCTGAGGCATTTGCAGATGGCTGAAGAACTAAGATTACAAATACCATTACATAATGTCATTTCATCAGGTAATCAGGCAATCTTACCTTAAAGTACATTCCAATTCTGTTTCAGAATAAGTAGAGAAAACACGGAAAATGTATTTGTCAACAAACAAAGAAAAACTATCTCCTGGGTTCAACCAGTGCCATAGATTTGTCTTCAATGGTAAGAGCTGGCTCTTCTCAGAAGATTGATAAAAACATGGACTTGTGTGTATCTAACAAAGAAAGAATACAGTTATGTTGTAACTCAAAATTATGAAAAAATACAACTGAATATGAACTGATGCAAAATTTTAATATCATAATAATTTGGGTGTATAAGAAACTTAAATTCTAATAAATCTGGAACTTATTAAGTACCATAATTCTTATCCAATCATACAAAAAGAGCTGTAATATACCTCCCATTTCTCTAAGAATAAAAAAAAATGTTATCAATTAACTGGTTAAAAGATACTCTGATTTGCTTGAGGTAATTTGAAATTGAAAACAGAAACTTGAAAAAAATTTCTCCAGTATGGAAACTTACTCCTTTTACTTTGAGATCCAAAATTCACCAATCCCTGGAAATGGCTACCCTCTTTTCCACTTATTTTCCCTTAATAATTTCTTACTATGATTAAAAAATTAGAAACTATGAGAAGGAAAATTTTGACCCTATCTCTCAAGTAAACAGCATAATTGTTTTTTTGTAGGGGTTTTTAAACCTCTCATGGAGGAATCTTATTTTGTTTGAATAAAATCCCACTATGAGATTATCATCCATATTCAAATTGCAAGAAGTAAATATATCTTAATGTCAAAACTATTATAATATCCACTATTTCGAACTATGTTTGCCACCGAAAGCTTCCATGTTAACAATAATGAAATTCCCTTCATAACCAAGACCTACTGAAAGACACCTTAAAAATTCCATCTAAAATCAAGCTGAAAGTGATTATTTCCAAAGGTCAAACAGCCTTTTTGTCATCAACATGATGAAGCTTTTAAAATAAATAAGCTTTATTGTGTAACAAAGCAATCTACAATAATGTAGATCTTTGTGGGGGGTTTTTAAATAGAATCTTAGATAAAGCAACCCCCCTTACTATCCATTTATCCATTCATCCATCCATCCATCTGCTTCATCAATTTCAGTGAGACTTTCTAGAGACATCAACAGCCTCTCCAATATAACTGGTAATTAACACCCCAGGATTGGGCTGAACATTTCCAGTTTTTCTATTCATATTTCATTAAAATATCTTGAGATACAATTATATTTTCATACATTAAAATCTTTTCTGATCCCAAACATTTAAAACATCTAAAGGTGTTAAGGTATGTTTTATTCATCCTGAATTTGAATAGATTAGAATTCAGTAGAAATGCAGTAGGTAAAAACTTCTGTTCCTATTTTAAAACATATTCACTATGGAAAAATTAAGTAAGTTTATAATAGGCCTATTTTTAATATATTTTAAAATTCTGGAAATGTATCATTTTCTTTTCTTTTTACTCCACAATTGTTTTTTTCATTGGTAAACTTGGTTAAAATTTTTATTAAATACTAGAGGCCCAGTGCACAAAATTCTTGCATGGGGGGGGGGTGTCCCTCAGCCCAGCCTGCACCCTCTCCAATCTGGGACCCCTCAAGGGATGTCTGCCTGCCCATTCAGGCCCAATCAGGCAGTCGGACATCCCTCTCACACTCCAGGACTGCTGGCTCCCAACTGCTCACCTGCCTGCCTTCCTGATTGTCGCCAACTGCCTCTGCCTGCCACCCTGATCACCCCCTAACCACTCCCCTGCCAGCCAGATTGATGCCTAACTGATCCCCTGACAGCCTGTCTGCCCCCAACTTCCTTCCTCTGCTGGCCTGGTCACCCTAACTGCCCCTGCCTGCGGGCTTGATTGCCCCCAACTGCCCTCCCTTACAGGCCTGGTCCCTCCCAACTGTGCTCCCCTGTAGGCCTGGTCCCCTCCCCAAAAGCCCTCCTGTAGGCCTAGTCACCCCTAAATGCCCTTCCCTGCAGGCCTGGTTTCCCCCAACTGCTCTGTCCTGTAGGGCTGGGTCCTCCCCAACTGCCCTCCCCTGCAGGCCCGGACACCCCCAACTTCCCTCCTCTGCCAGCCTGGTCATCCCTAACTGCCCTCCCCTGCAGGCTTGATCACCCCCAACTGCTTTCCCTTGTAGACCTGATCCCTCCCAACTGCCCTCCCCTGCTGGCCATCTTGTGGTGGCCATCTTGTGTCCACATCGGGGCAGGATCTTTGACCACATGGGGCAGCCATCTTGTGTGTTGCAGTGATGGTGAATCTGCATATTACTCTTTTATTAGATAGGATAGAGGCCTGGTGATGGGTGGGGGCCACCTGGTTTGCCATGAAGGGTATCCCGGATCAGAGTGGAGGTTCCCTTGGGGCATTGGGCGGCCTGGGCAAAGGGTCTGTGGTGGTTTTCAGGCTGGCACACCCCCCAGTGACCCAAGAGAAGGCCCTTGTATCTGTAATTTATTTATCTTCTATAATTGAAACTTTGTAGCCTAAAGTGGAGCCAAGCCTTCTGCTCGCTCTGTAGTGGCAGCATAGAGTGGAGACCTAGGCTGGCAAGGGCAGGCAGAAAGCTTGGCTTCCTCCATTGTGGGAAAACCCAAGCCTCCCTCCTGCTCTCAGTGGCAGCAGCCATCTTGATTGGGGGTTATTTGCATATTCACTCCTGATTGGCTTGTGGGCATGGCTTGTGGGCGCAGCGGAGGTACAGTCAATTTCCATATTACTCTTTTATTAGATAGGATACTCACTTTCATTTTTTAAAAATTTTAAGCCTGTATAAACTAAGTAAAATACAAACAAGTCTAGAATGTTGTGATAAAACATGAAGCAAATAATATCATTAACTTTGGTAAGCCACTTGCATTATAACTTATTTTTCAGTTGTTTTTATTTTTTAAAAAGCCTATTTCTCCAGAATATAAATAGAGCATATTCTGAGTAATGTTCAGGGGTAAAGCATATTCAGGAGTAAATGTGATATATTCTGATTTTAATTTCTGCTATATATTAAAAACACACCAAAATATCCACATTTAATGAACATATTACAATGTTCTCCCATCCCATCCTAATGTCAAATCCTAGATCATTTACCTCTGAACTATCTCTTGAATTCAATTCTCAATGCAATTTACACAGGCACTCCCTAGTGCAAGTTCACACCCACTGCTCGCATTTCTAGCTTGAGCTAACATCACATCAAGTCTCCTGTCTTCATTCACCTCACTGCATTCCAAGTTATTCTTTCACATTTCTCTCTGAAAGCCTCTGATGATTCCCCAATATAAACACAGCACAGCAGTGAAGGCTCTTCATAAACCTCAGTGGTTTCCAAACTCATCTCCCGCCCAAATATTCACACACAGAGAATCTTTAATCCAATCATGGATATCTACTCATAATGCTCTTTGATTTACTACAGCCTGAGATGTCTTATCCCATCATACCTCTCTGCATGAACTGTTTGATCAGTCCCTATAAGTTCAAAGATTACCTATAATCATCTAATAAATCACCACTAGACTGTCAGGTCCACGGCGCATATAACTGTACCTACCACTGAAGTCTCTAATAGCAGGAATAATCAATATTTCAACTACCAGACATTAGAGAATAATGTCAGGAATGGTTCCAAAGAGTTTACTATAAGAAATAAGGTATAAATCTAATGTAGTTGCTAAAAATGCTACCTGTTGAGTCACTTAAATAGATTCACCACTAAAATCATTTCAATTCCATTCTCTATAAGATACATTTTTAAACAATAATCACTATCATCTTCTAAAAAGCCCTCAATAGCAAGCAGCTAGGCATATAAGCTTACTGGCTTTCAAAAACCCCCAAGTAACTTTCTCACTTTACGTAACTTCATCAATTATCATGATATTATACTTTTTAACTAACCACAGAGCCATGGAATTTGGAAAAAGAAACCTAGAAACTATTTAGCTCAACTTGTAAAGAAAAAAATCTGAACTGTCTAAACAGTATGTTTAACCAAGCTAGGGGTTGGGAGAGATACTAATGTAGAACAGGAAGCAATGCAACAAAAACTGTGTTATTGGAAAATACTAAGCTTTGTTACCTATGTGCCCAAATTTTATTTAAGGGGGAAAAAAGACAATGTTGAAATTTAGATTGAATATAATCTACCTAGTACTGGCAATTTAATTTCATGAGGATTTGGTCATCACCTCTTAGGTGAACCTGCAATTGAAAACATTTGTATTTTCTTTAAATATGTGTTAAAAGCAAGCAGTAAAATAAAATTTGGAGATTAGTAATAGAGGTAACAATTTAAAACAGAGGCTATAACAAATTAGGTAGGCAATTATTTCATTGGTCAGGGTCATTTTGCAAAACATGCACAAGACTACATAAGAATGGAGATGCAGTGATGCACCATATTCCTAAAAGAAACTGTGAATATTTCATTTTGTAAATAAAATTCTAATTTAAACTTAATGTTTAGAAACCTTTTATTATGCTAGCAGTCACCCCTAATTTACCTCCCAAAGTGACTCTCTGGCCAGAGATTTTGAATGCAACAAGGCATGACAAGCCCCCAGGTTCTGAGCTTGTGCACACTGCTTGGCTTGGAATCACTCCCTATGAACTCCTTGAAAATTACTCCCTGAAAATCACTCATTTTAAGGGAAGCCTCTCTTTCCTTGAGTATGACATGGTCACCAGAGTCAGGAATGTTGGGTAGCAGAAGAGACAAGAGTCAAAGCAGGAATGTATATTACTTTCTTCTAGAGCACTGAACATTCATTCAATGAGGTTTGCCTCTTATAATATATGATCATGTTCTTATTCGTGATTTTAGAAATTCATGAATTAGATAATATACCATTATCTAATGTTTATTCTCTAAACATTAGATAATGGTATAGTCCTAAGTTTACAAAGGCTGAGATGTTAAATACATGCATAAAATTCTAAGAGTAGAAAACTTAAGGAAATTAATTACATTTGGTTGGAGGCTGATTGGAGGGATATAAGGGTTAAAGAGGAGAAATGGGGAGCTATCTGTAATATTTTCAACAATAAAGATAAATTTTTAAAAAATGCATCCCAGGGAGAGAGGAACCAAGATGGTGGCATAGGTAAACACCTATTGTGCTGCCCTGCGCAACAATTCCAAAACTACAACATAACAACAAAACAAACATCATCCAGAATCACCAGAAAGCTGGCTGAGAGAAAATTCCACAAATGAAAATAAAGATGGGTCACTGAGACTCAGAAGAGCGGCGGAGCGCAGCCTTGAAGATACGCGTGGAATCAGAGGTTAGGAGCCTTGAGCTGGCAGCAGCAATCCCGGCTGGATTTCTCCAACGGGGAGGGTGGAGACGTCCCACTGCACAGATTCCCCAGTACCAGGCAAGGTCCGAGGTACGGGGAGACATCCCACTGCACAGGTTCCCCAATGCCAGGCAAGGTCCAAGGTCTGGAGTACGCATGCTAAAAGCCGGGTGTGGAAGAGGTTTCCGAGGTTGAGGAGTACGCATAGCTTAGAACAGCAGTTTGCACACGTAAAGTGCACGACAGCACAGACGTGTGATGTGCTCCCTCGTTCGGGAGACCAACGGACAGCTTTGTTTTACAACCCTGGGCAAGACTTTGGGTGTGCAGACTTATCTGGGGAATGGCAGTGTTGTCTGGCAACGGGTGGAGACCAGTGGTGGCTTTCTCTTGGAGGTGCCTGCAGCCATTACCACCCGGCACAGAGACCCATGCGTCGCATAGGACTGACCTGATGCTGACACTGCCTTCTCAACTCAAGAGACTCTGCCCATCCAACCTGAACACAGCTCACCTCCACACCCAATTGGCCTGGAGGTCAAACCCTCCTAGTGCTAACAACAATTAGCTGGGCTTAACTCCAACAATACTGTACAACCCATAAAGGATTGCAGTAAGAGTATCCACCTCAAGTAACTGGGGAGGCTGAGCCACTGTCCCTTAGAGGACATTTACCACACAAAGCTAATGGACCAACTCATGAAAGTAGCCAACATGCAGAGACATGGAAAGAAATCAGATGTGAAAGAAATGGAGGAAAAAACTGATTGGAGATAGAATTCAAAACCACGGTTATAAGGCTTTTCAAGAGGCTCCCAGAAAAGGCTGAGAACTACACGGAAATAAACAAGACCTATGAGGAAATGAACAAGACCTACAAGGAAATGAACAAGACCTGCCAGGAAATGAACAAGACCTACGAGGAAATGAATGAGACCTACAAGGAAATGAACAAGATCTATGAGGATATGAACGAGACCCTCAAGGATATGAAAAAGGACCAACCAGAAATCAAGCATACACTGACTGAAATAAAAAATATTACACAAAGTCCTAAAAGCAGTCCAAAGGGTCACAAGAACCGAGTCAAAGATTTGAAATACAAAGAAGCAAAATCCACTCAGCTAGAAAAGCAAGAAACAAAAAGAATCCAGATAATTGAAGATAGCGTAAAGGGCCTCTGGGACAACCTCAAGCATGCCAACATCCGAATTATGGGGGTGCCAGAAAAAGAGAGAGAGAGCAAGGTAATGAAAACCTACTTGAAGAAATAGTGACCGAAAACTTCCCCCACTTGGTGAAAGAAACTGACTTAAAAGCCCAAGAAGTACACAGAACCCCAAAATATAGGAATCTAAAGAGGACCACACCAAGACACATCATAATTAAAATGCCAAGAGCAAAAGATAAAAAGGGAATATTAAAAGCAGCAAGAGAAAAACAGTTAGTTACCTGTAAGGGAGCACCCATACGATTGTCAGCGGATTTCTCAACAGAAACGATGCAGGTCAGACGGGAGTGGCAAGAAATATTCAAAGTGATGAGTAGCAAGAATCTACAACTAAGGTTACTCTATCCAGCAAAGCTATCAGGCAGAATTAAAGGTCAGATAAAGTGCTTCACAGATAAGAAAAAGCTAAAGGAGTTCATCACCACCAAACCAATATTATATGAAATGCTGAAAGAAATTCTTTAAGAAGAGGAAGAAGAAAAAGGTAAAAATATAAATTATGAAAAACAAATACACATCTATCAACAAATGAATCTAAAAATCAAGGGAATTAATAATCTGATGAACAGGATAAACTGGTGAATATAACAGAATCATGGACATAGAGAGGGAATGGACTGACAATTCTTGGGAGAAAAGGGGTGTGGGAAGTGCAGCAAGAGACTGGACAAAAATCTTGCAACAATGGGAGAGGACAGTGGCGGGGAGGTGAGGGCGGAGAGTGGGATGGGTACAGGGTGCAGGGGAGCTGAAGAGGGATTAAAAAGGGGGAACAATGTAATTAATAAACTGAACAATAAAAAAATGCATCCCAAAGTCAAGAAAACATTCAGTTTGGAGAAACCAAGATGGTGGCATAGGTAAACACCTAAACTGCTGCCACGCACAATTTCAAAGATAAAAGATAAAAGACTAAAAGATAACACAGACATCATCCAGAACCACAAGTAAGCTGACTGATTGGAAATTCTACAACTAGAAGGAAAGAGAAAAGCACATGAAGAATCAGAGAAGCTGCAAAGCCTGTTACGGAGACAGGCGCATGTGGAGAGGATGGGCTGGAGAGGACGGGGCAGTTGAGTGCCTGGCTGGCATGATCTAGCAGGAAGGAAACAAAGCTCCAGACTGTGTTGAATCCCAGTTCCGAATGCACTGAACCCCAGTTCTGGGTGAGACCCGCCCATACAGGGAGGAATCTGGACTGTAAGGTGGAAACTCAGGGGAATGGCCAAAGGCAGAGGTTCAGGGGCGTGCACGTGAATGTGCGCAAAGGGACGACCTGTTGAGTGTGCTGTTGCTTGATCTAGCGGGAAAAAGACAACAGCTCCAGATGGTGCTGAACCCCAGTACCTGGCGAGAATCTGAAAGTCTGGATTCATTGGGGGACAGACTGGACTGTTTGGCAGCAGGCAAAACTCGAGGGCACCTTACTCTCAGAGGTGCTTGCAGCAATTGCCTGGGGTCACTGAGACCCAGGAACCTTGTGGAGCAGGGCTAACTGGAAGCCAAGGCTGTTGGCTCCACCCTGAAAATCCACCCTATCCAAGCTGAGCACAGAGGCTTTTGCAATTTTGTAAGTCTTGTCTCATAAGACTATCTCCCAGCATAGACACAGCTAATCCGCACAGCCAATTGGCCTGGAGGTCAATTCCTCCCAGTGATACCAACAACAATCAAGACTTAACTGCAACAAGGCTGTATACACAGTCCACAAAGGGGTGCACCAAGAGTGTCCACTACAGGTAACAGGGGAGGCCAAGACACCTACCACACAAAGCTACCCTACCAACTCAGGGAAGCTGCAAAAATGCGGAGACAAAGAAACAGATCACAAACTAAAGAAATGGAGGAAAACAAACAACTGTACATAGAGTTCAAAATCACGGTTATAAGGTTTTTCAAGAATTTCCAAAAAAAAGGCAATAAATTCAGCGAGACCCTTGAGGATATGAAAAAGGACCAACTAGAAATTAAACATACACTGACTGAAATAAAAAAATATATTATAAAGAGACCCAAAAGCAGACTAGATGAACACAAGAATCAATTCAAAGATCTGAAATACCAAGAGGTAAAAAACTCAACCGGAAAAGCAAAAAAGAAAAAAGAATCAAAAAATTTGAGGATAGTGTAAGAAGTCTCTGGGACAATTTCAAGCATACCAACATCCGAATTATGGGGGTGCCAGAAGGAGAGAGATAGCAAGATACTGAAAACCTATTTGAAGAAATAATGACAGAAAACTTCCCCCACCTGGTGAAAGAAATAGATCTACAAGTCCAGGAAGTGCACAGAACCCCAAACAAAAGGAATCCAAAGAGGACCACATCAAGACACATCATAATTAAAATGCCAAGAACAAAAAACAAAGAGAAAATATTAAAAGCCGCAAGAGAAAAACAGTTAGTTACCTATAAGGGAGCACCTATATCATTGTCAGCTGATTTCTCAACAGAAACTATGCAGGCCAGACAGGAGTGGCAAGAAATTTTCAAAATGATGAATAGCAATAACCTACAACCAAGATTACTCTACCTAGCGAAGCCATCATTCAGAACTGAAGGTCAGATAAAGAGCTTCACAGATAAGAAAAAGCTAAAGGAGTTCATCATCACCAAACCAGTATTATATGAAATGCTGAAAGGTATTCTTTAAGAAGAGGAAGAAGAAGAAAAAGGAGGAAAAAGTAGCTGCTTTAAACTAGAGCATGGATAGAAATGGAGAGCATTATGCTAAATGAAATAAGCCAGTCAAGGAAAGATAAGTATCACATGATCTCATTGATTTATGGAATATAATGAACAACATAAATTGATGAATAAAAACAGATCCAGAGACAGAGAAGCATTGACTGTCAAACCTCAGAGGGAAGGTAGGGGAGGATCGGGGTAAGGGCAAAAGATCAACCAAAGAGCTTGTATGCACGCATATAAGCCTAATCAATGGACACAGACACGGGGGAAGAGGGAGAGGAAGGGTATGAGTGGGGAGGTGGTGGGTTGGAAGGAGTAATGGGGGATGAGGACACATATGTAATACCTTAATCAATAAAGAAATTTAAAAAAAAAGAAAACATTCAGTTTGAGTATTTTTTCCTTACGTGAAAGCACTTATCTAAATTTTAGGAGGTTAAATATCAACCACTTAGCAAATTCAGCCATAAAGAAAGCAGATCAATGTGTGTGGTCCACGATCATCTTTTTCTTTTCCTAAAACTTTTCATACAGGGAATCCCAGAACTAAGAGCAAAAAATGATATTCCAAAAACTCTAATGTTTGATTCTATAACTTATACCTAAATCAATATAATTAATTTGACTACATTTTAAAAATCAATGTAAAACTATATACACTCCAACCAAAAATCCACACATAAAGTTCAAGAGTTTTTTTAAAAAATCTAACAGTATTAATAAACACAAACAGAGAAGACATACACATGTACATACAAAACATTTGGAGAAAAACAATGACATAACTACATATAAAGGAAAACTTGTGAACAATAATACAGTAAAATAGTATAAATATTTTATGCCAATAGATTTATGCCAAAATTGACAATTATGTTTAAGAATATAAACCATACTTTTAAAAAAATGTATATTTATGCGTGTAGAGGGGTGGCTTGTTTAAAAAGTAACTATAAAATGAAAAGATGGCCCTAACCAGTTTTGCTCAGTGGTTAGAGCACTGGCCTGTGGACTCAAGGGTCCCAGGTTCAATTCTGGTCAAGGGCATGTGCCTTGGTTGTGGGCACATGCCCAGTGGGGAGTGTACAGCAGGCAGCTGATCGATGTTTCTTTCTCATCGATGTTTCTAACTCTCTATCCCTCTCCCTTCCTCTCTGTAAAAAAATCAATAAAATATATTTTTTTAAAAAGAAAAGATGATTGAATTTGACCTATAGTATTTTACAAATACTTTTAATAATTAAAAACCTTTCAAATCCCTCTGAAAACCAGACCCAAGTTTTAAAGAATTTTTTGACTATTCAAACTTTTCCAAGACTGAAAAAGATGGAAGTCTCTCAAATTCCTTCAGTGAGGTTAGTTTAACTTTGATTCCTAAAGCAGACAGGGCAGGCAAACCCAAGCAAACAGTGAATGAAAGATATGAACTGCCCTATCAGAATCGTATCATTGTTGTGTGCCTTTTAACGTATCCCTGGGATTATAAAGGTGAATCTAAATAGATGCTATTATTGTGCAAAGGATACATTATCCCTGAATAAATGTAACTAAAATGTTGTCAATTTTCTATAGCTTACTCTGGGAGTTATCATCAAATATTAAAGAAAAACTGATTTGTACCCAAAAAAGGAGAAGTTCCTCTCATTTTCAATATTGTTTTTTTTCTTTTATTTAGAAAGCATTCTCTCTCTTTTTTCAAAGTTGTGGAAAAGCTATTGCAGTATTGTATAGCTATTTTACAAGTATACTCATAATTTTATGGGAAGTAAAACAATCACAATTCAAGAATTTTATTGCATAATAGAAAAAACAGAATAACCCGAAGATGTTTATTTTGAGGATCATAACCAAATGAAGACAAAAACATATTTTACAATTTTTACATAGCTATGTAACCTCTCTCAATCACCAAAAACCAAAAAGAGTAAGGTTCTATTAAAATGAAATAAAAGCATTGACAGCCATGAGTTCACCCTGAGGATATAACAAAACATTGATAATAAAGTCATTTATAGAGAATATTATCATTTGGCCTTTATAATGTATTTTCTCTCTGCTAGCTCAAATTTGAAAACAAAATCACTATTTTCTCATGAGCTAATATTATTTTCTCATGCACTACTTCCAAGAACTACTATCCATATGATTGTCAGCAGATTTCTCAACAGAAACGATGCAGGCCAGATGGGAGTGGCAAGAAATATTCAAAGTGATGAACAGAAAGAATCTACAACCAGGATTACTCTATCCAGCAAATCTATCATTCAGAATTGAAGGTTAGATAAAGTGCCTTGCAGATAAGAAAAAGCTAAAGGAGTTCAGCTCTGCCAAATCAATATTATATGAAATGCTGAAAATATTCTTTAAGAAGAGGAAGAAGAAAAAGGTAAAATATAAATTATGAACAACAAATACATATCTATCAACAAATGAATCTAAAAATCAAGGGAATTAATAATCTGATGAACAGGATAAACTGGTGAATATAACAGAATCATGGGACATAGAGAGGGAATGGACTGACAATTCTTGGGAGAAAAGGGTTGTGGGAAGTGCAGCAAGAGTCTGGACAAAAATTATGCACCTATGGGAGAAGACAGTGGGGAGGAGGTGAGGGCAGAGGGATGGGTACCGGGTGGAGGGGAGCTAAAGGGGAAAAAAAGGGGAAACAATGTAATTAATAAACTGAACAATAAAGATTAAAAAATAAAATAATAAATTGCTTTAGCATATCAAATAAAAATATGTAGTGTACATTACAATGAATGAACTAGAAATCACTTGTTCAACTCATTCTCATCACTTCCAATATTTTTAAAGCTTCTATTAACAAAGTTTTTAAAAACAACAAAAAGAAGTCAGTTTTAGAATTTCTGTGTATTTCTCTAAATTGCACCTTATAGGTTCGCTACAATAAGTAGATGAATAAATAAATAAATCTATTTTAAGGGAAGAGGTATTTTATTGAAACCAACATATATAATAAAAGGCTAATATGCAAACTGACCAAATAGCAGAACAACAAGTCACTATGACGTGCAGTGACCACCAATGCAGGAGCTGCCAGCCAACCTCACAGTCCCTTCCCCCAGCTAGCAGGCTCCAATCGCCTGGTGGGGAACAGGGAACCTGGGGTGTGTGGCAGCAGATGCGGGCAGCACCAGGGCCCCGATCACCCTGCTGGTCACCCTACACAAAGAGGGTGACCAGTGGCAGTGGGGGGCAGGGCTTGCTGTCGGCAGCCAGAGAAGATCAGCCCTGATCACAGGCAAACCTAGGGACCCTACCTGGGCACGAATTCTTGTGCTGGGCCTCTAGTCCCATATAATAACAGGCTAATATGCAAATCAACCAAATGATGGAACGACTGGTCACTATGATGCGCACTGACCATGAAAGGGCAGACGCTCAATGCAGGAGCTGCGCCTAATGGTCAGTACGCTCCCACAGGGGGAGCAATGCTCAGCCAGAAGCCCGGGTCATGGCTGGCAAGTGCAGCGGTAGTGACTGCTTCTACTGCCTCTACGGTTGTCCCCCAAGGGGTCCTGGACTGTGAAAGGGCACAGGCTGGGCTGAGGAACCCTCCCCCGCTCCAAGTGCATGAATCTCATACACCGGGCCTCTAGTACTTTCATAAAAATCTATAATATCCCCACGCCTAGAAATGCCACATATAGTTCTCATTGCAGCATTTACTCATGAACTGAAGAAATATTAATTACCTATTATGCATTAAGCATTATGCTAGATACTAGAGATAGGAAGATTAGTCAGTGTTCCTATATTCAACAAGGTTATGGTCTAATAAGTTTCACTATGAAGAAAAAGATTGTTGGACTCAAAGAAAAATAACTGATGGTAAATAAAGTGCCCCCCCGCCCCAGAAAGCTGACTACAGATATCAGCACTTTTCAAGACACTAAGACAATGTAGAATGAAATACAAATTTTCTTTAAAAGTATTTATTTAAGGTTGAGGTGTTATGAATTCAATGGTATTAAAAAA
This sequence comes from Antrozous pallidus, assembly GCA_027563665.1. Classification (NCBI taxonomy): domain Eukaryota; kingdom Metazoa; phylum Chordata; class Mammalia; order Chiroptera; family Vespertilionidae; genus Antrozous; species Antrozous pallidus. The sequence continues at coordinate 30,405,402 of CM050523.1, forward strand.
TTTTCCCAATACTAGAATTAAAAGGATACTATCAAATTTGGGAATAGTTCAATATAGGATAACTAGAGGCCTGGTGCATGAAATTTGTGCATGGGGGGCAGGCGGTGTCCCTCAGCCCAGCCTGCACCCTCTCCAATCTGGGACCCCTCGAGATATGTCTGACTGCCCGTTTAGGCCCGATCCTAAACGGGCAGTGAGACATCCTTCTCACAATTCAGGACTGCTGGTTCCCTGCTTGCCTGCCTCCTTCATGATTGCCCCAAAACCGCTTCTGCCTGCCGGCCTAATCACCCCTAACCAACTACCCTGCCAGCCTAATTGATATCTAACTGCTCCCCTGCCAGCCTGTTTGCCCCCAACTTCCCTCCTCTGCTGGCCTGGTCACCCCTAACTGCCCTCCCTGCAGGCTTGATCGCCCACAACTGCCCTTCCTTGCAGGCCTGGTCCCTCCCAACTGCCCTCCCCTGCTGGCCTGATTGCCCACAACTGCCCTCCCTTGCAGAGCCTGGAACCTCCCAATAGCCCTCCCTTGCTGGCCATCTTGTGGTGGCCATCTTGTGTCCACGTGGGTGCAGGATCTTTGGCCACATGGGAGCAGCCCTCTTGTGTGTTGGAGTGATGCTCAATCTGCAAATTACTCTTTTATTAGGTAGGATAGAAGCGTGGTGCACGGGTGGGGGCCAGCTGATTTGCCCTGAAGGGTGTCCCAGATCAGGGTGGGGGTTCCCTTGGGGTGTGGGTGTATGGTGGTTTTCAGGCTGGCCACGCCCCCCAGCAACCCAAGCAGAGGTCGTGGGATCTGGGATTAATTTTTGTTCTACAACTGAAACTCTGTAGCCTGGAGCAGAGCCAAGCCTTCTGCTCGCTCTGTGGGGACAGCAATTTCTGTTTGGGTTTAATTCTATAATTAAAACTTTGTAGCCACGAGTAGAGGCCTAGGCACCAGGGCTACAGAAGCTTGGCTTCCTTCGTTGCCCAGGCAACCCTAGCCTCTGTTCTCTCCAGCTCCGTGGCTGCCGCCATTCCTGTTGGGATTAGGTATCTTCTATAATTGAAACTTTGTAGCATTGAGTGGAAACATAGGCCGCAACAGCAAGCAGAAAGCTTGGTTTCCTCCATTGCCAGGGAAACCCAAGCCTCTCTCCTGTGTTCAGTGGCGGCAGCCATCTTGGTTGGGGTTTATTTGCATAATCTGCTCCTGATTGGCTGGTGGGTGTTGCTGTGGGTGTGACTTGATCGGAAATATGGGCCATTTGCATATTACTCTTTTATTAGATAGGATAAAAGTACTATCTGTATAAAAGAAAGAACTAATAAAACAACAGAAAGTTATACATATTAAGATGTACATACATGTAGGTTTTTAAATGTTATAAATTAATGAAATTCATTCTATATTAATAATTTTAACATTTCTGCATCGAGTCTAAAATAAATGGACTCTCATACACATATTTTATTCTCCTATACAATAGTTCTCCAAATGAAAGGGAATGATGACATAATATAATCTCAGAACCTATTTTCCCTACAACATATCAGTGCTTAAACTAAAAGCAAGTAATTAAAATTCTAGCCCTTAACAGGAACTTTCAAATTACAATTATTTGTAAAATCCTAAAGTTGAATAAGGTCTAAATTTAGAAATATTCAACTCTACACAGAGAGGTATTTAAAATATAATTCTATAACACTTAAAGTGACTTTGGTCACTACCCCACCCCTTAGTTATGAGCATTTTATAGGATCTTATTTGTAATACCCCATCATGAACAAAATAATCATGTACATGTGAACTGGTAGTCATCTTTCATTAAAATTCTGTGTAAATATAACACTGCTCTATAGGAAAGAAAGTAAATATTTGACCTTTATCTCCCAATTATTTCCTGGCAATAAAAAGGATATATTTTGACATTAATTGCCTATTTCCATAAGTTAAAAAATAAGCCCCTCTGATGTGAAGCTGAAGAAAAAAGTGAGAGACAAAACATTAAAATGTATCATTAACATATTTACCGGTTTGATCCGAAGCTGACCACCCACCACCTCAAGAATCGCGTGTCTTCTGGACACTCTTTTGTCTGTTATCTACAATAGAAAAAGATAAAAATTTCAAATACAGACACCTCTCCCCAAAAAAACAACAAAAACCATGATTTTCCTCATTGAACTTTTAAACAAAACAAACTCAGAGATTAAGAGACCTGCCCCAATTCAAAGAAGAACAAATGGCTGAGCAGAGACTCAAGCTTGCAATCAATCTAACAGATCCCAAAACCTACATGATGGTTTCCATTTAAAGCAGATATTTAGTGGGAAATTCTTCTGAATAATATTCATAAAATTAGAAAAAACCTACATAATATTTATTAGAAAACATTTCAATTACAGTAAATACAGAGTAGATTATGATGATCAACAGTTTTTAAAAGCAGCAGTCTAGTAAGTGTAAAAGGTAGGACTACAGGCTTTTGGGTCAGGCAGACCTTCGCTTAAGCTCTGGAGTCATCAGCACTACTTAGGACAACAGGAAGGTAGGAGGAGAAGTGACAATCAAATGTTTACAGTGAAGAGGAGACTATCATCTAATATATATATTTGCTTTCTGGGTTTGAACTAGTAGTGCTCTACTTATGCTCACAATCATTTCTGCATACAAAAGTTTAAAAACTGTTCGCACTTTAAATGCTAAAGATGCCAATCAACCCTGGCTACATGGCTATAAACACCAAAGTTCAGATTACCTTTGTAATTTGTGGCGGATTCATATAACAACATTTCAAGCAGCAACTTAGGATAATTACTTGGTCCATCTTATGGTTACCTTAATATCTATCATTTACCCCCATCACAACCAAAATTATAGGTAAAAGCAAACTACAGCAATGCCTAAATTCAATTAAATCCATTAGATCTGCAAAACCTGGCAAAATGTGGAACTACCAGGAATCAGTACCTATTTTTTTTTAAGCCAGAGGGCAGTTCCACACTTAAGACTGTAACTAAAAGGTAGTAACATCAAGCATCACAGCAGAATGAATTCCACATCCATAAATTATCCACACAGCTGCAAGTTAATATTTAGAATATTTTCTAAAATAAAGTATCTTTTTTATTGTTGAAAATATTACATATGTCCCCTTTCCCCCCATTGTATCCCCTCCTCCTGATGCCTCCCCAGGCCTTTACTGAACTAAGTACCTTAAAGGCAGCCCTATTAAAATTGGCCACTATTAGCCACCATGATTATTTCAGAAAAGTAAATATAAACTAATAATCTGTTCTACGAGAAAAGAGAGGATAGAAATTCAGAGGTTCCTATAATCTTTCCAATATTCACCTCATGGGCCAAAATCAACAGCAGTTATCTAATAACCCACTTTACCATTTACATACAGCTTTCACTTAAGTGTTGAGATACACTATAAACAGTACTCAATACTGTTATAGCTATTATCCACATTTTACATATTTGGAAATTGAAAGCCCAGAGAATTTAAGTAACTTTTCTAGGTCATTTTTGAGTAGGTAGTCCTCCAAGTTCATACTGCTATTAATAAAATATGTGAGAAAAATATTCATGTGATTTTACACCTACATGCAATCATTCAGGCATAGTTTCAATAAATGCAAATTATTCTGTGGCTGAGAGTAAGAAGTTTATATTTCTAACTCAAATACTAAGATCTCATTGTTAAGTTCCATAATACAAGTCAATTTGCTAACCAATCCTATCCTATATAACAAAAGCCTAGCAACTGAAATGGCAGAATGACCAGAACAACCACATCTCCTCGCCCCAGATGTCCGTCCCCCACCCAAGCGAGCAGTTAGAGGCAATCAGGCAGGCTGGCAAGTGGTTAGGGGCGATGAGGCAGGCAAGCAGAGTGGTTAGGGGCAATCAGGCAGGCATGCGAGTATTTAGAAGCCAGTGGTCCCAGACTGTGAGAGAAATGTCCAACTGCCAGTTTAGGCCCAATACACAGAGATCCCTACAGGATTAGACCTAAACCAGCAGTCAGACATCTCCCGAAAGGCCCGGTATTGTGAGAGAGTATAGGCTGGGCTGAGGAAATCCCCCACCCCTCATGAACGAATTGTGTGCATTGGGCCTCTAGTAGAATAATAAACTGTCACAACATAAAATCATGACACATCATGTGTATAACTGTCCAGCTTAGGTTTTTTTTTTCCAAGCTATATTTTTGCAGGAAGCAATAATGGACTCTTCCTATCTGTCTGAAGTAGGCTTCACTGACAGACACACCAACAAGAAATATTTTTAAATAATATAAAGTATAATATGACCTCTAGTGGTCACATGACTCCACACAATATAATTTCATTGCTAGATGTGCATCTCTATAAAGAACCCAAAAAGTGCTTTAAAATCTTTGAATTTAACATTCCTCAGGCATAGTTATAATTGTCCCTTTTAAACCATACCTCTAACAAATGAGTAAGATTTTTAAAAATTATGTTTTTTTCAATGGAAAGCTTCAAGGTCTAATAAATTATCAATAAAGCTTATTTTAATTTCAGAATGGGGTGAGAAGGGTGGGTGGTAGGTGGAAGGTGGGTCACAAATAAATTATCCTAAATGTCTTAGGACCTGCTTACTTTAACAGTTGGTCACTGCTCCTTGTGCAGAATGAATACCCACATATTGTTATTAATATATTAACTGTAACCACAATAATGTATCAAGACCAAGAACTCTATGTATTATCCTTTTTAATCTTCACAAAATTTGTAAAGAAGATATTATTATCTTCACCTTTATAGGTGAGAATCGCAGTAAAGAGAGATTAAGCAATTATGTAAAGTTAATGTAGCCAATGAGCAATGGAACCAGGATTTAAACCCACAGAATCTGATTCTAGAGACACCTTTGCTCTTAACACTGTACTGCCCTCATTATCATTAGGTAAAACATCATTTTTAGATTATTGACTAGAATATATGAACAAAACTGGAAATAAAGCAGAATAGCTATTTAACCAGCAAGTAGACATTCTGAGAAAATTTAAGCTCTAAATAAAAGTGCAAAAGGCCTCAGACTCTCACTTTGTCCTGTTTATTCTAACAGTTATACCCAAGTCTAACAATGTGTTTTCTAAATTCTCTACTCACAGTAGAGAATAAAGTGGACAGGGTTTAGTAAGGAATGCATTGACAATGGGATGAGGATGGGAGAAATTACTAACGTTGGTCTGCAATTGGAAAGAGAAAGGCTATAGAAAAAGCAAAGAAACCCCAGGATTCAAAAAGAATACGCTGGCTAGAAGCTATTGAGAGTAGGGAAAATGACATAATATCCTTCAAAAGGTACTAAAGCTTACACCAAGTTTGCTTATTGATTATAAGAATCATTGGATTTAAATGAAAACTTCATTTGAAAGTCAGACATTTTCGTGTCTTGGCCATAAAAATAGTTAAAATCAAGGAATTCAGTTTCATATAGAATAACTATAGTCACCTAAAAATCTTAATCATACCACATACCTCCCCCAAATTTAAGATCAATAAATAAAACAAATATAATCAACTATATCACACATGTAAAGTACTAGGAGACAGAAATATTCACAAACTTTAATTTACATGTAAGAGGGAAAAGAGACATCAAATGCAGAAGACCAAACTTCAAGACCCATGCTATAACCGGCAGGTGGCAACTGGGAGGAAAAGGAAAAGAAGAGAGGCAGTGAATCACGGATCATATCACTCCCAGAAGAGAAGTCACACCTTCAGTGGGAAATGCTGAAAACACATCTCACTTCCAGCAGTTCAGAGGGCCAGCAAAATTGGGACTAATTTGGGCATCGATATGAATAATGATTATAATGGAATACAAGACAAACAATACAAAAATAATCCATGAATTCATACTGAACTCAAGAAAGGGGCTGAGAAAAAAAAAGCCTTATTTTATAAAACAACTAGAGGGCCTGGTGCATGAATTCGTGCATATTGAAAGGAAATTAATTAGATATTTTAATATTGCTGTTTGCCCTTTGTCTATAATAAAAGAGTCAAGAGATAAAAGAAAATTAGTAAAATATATGTGAAAATAATATATAAGTTGATTAATAAATAAACATGATATAACAACAAAGACATGATATTAAAACATTGATAAAAACAATGACTGATAAATTGATTAAACATCTTCTAATATCTCCCCATATATCACATTAAGAGTAAAAACACTTTCAGAGTATGTGACTAATTTCCCCTGTGATGAAGTATTTACAACTTTAACTTCATCACATGCCTTTCAAACTCGAGAGAAAGCAACAAATAATTGACCATGTCCGGAAATGGGTTTAGATAGGAATATTCCTACTCTGTTTAAATTGGTGCCAGTGAGAGCTTTATATGTATCAAGTCAATGATTATTTTTAAATTGGCAGTATGCGTCATATGTACCAGTAAGTCAGTCAGATGGACATATGATTGGGTCATTTAGCCTTATATATATATAGATGCCAAGGAAAGTACCAAAAAATCACTATTTTGTAACCACCAAAGTATGAACTGACTCAGTAAAGAATCAATGGATGCTAATTTTCAGGTGAAAGCTTGATGGGAAACAATATTCATGAAGTCTCAAAGCATCACTCTACAGACTACTCACACAGGGAATGTCCTCTTCACTGGGAGAAGTCTGGCACCACCTTCCCCAACTCATCACACTAATAACATGATGGTGAACAGAACAACCAAGAGCTGGGCCGCCTGACATGCTACTCTAAGTTCACATCACCTATGGAATACTCTTACCCACAATGCTTAACCTGAGTCTAACTATGTGGAAACAATCATTCAAGTAAAACTTGTGGGCATTCTATGAAATGATTGGCCTGAACTCCTAAAGTATTAGTGCTATGAAAGAACAGGTGTAGATTACAAAATTTTATATATATATTTTTGTTGTTGTTGTTGTTGTTGTTGTTGTTGTTGTTAATTCTCACCAAAGGATTTTTTTTTCATTGATTTTTAGAGAGTGTTAGGGAGGGGAAGAAACAGAGAGAAAGAGAGAGAAACACTGATGTGAGAGAGACACATCAATTTGCTGCCTCCTGCATGTGTCCCAACTAGAGCCAGGAATCAAGCCTGCAACTGAGGTACGTGCCCTGGACCAGAAAAAAATCCAGAACCCTTCAGTCTGCTGGCCAACACTTTATCCACTGAACCAAACCAGCTAGGATTAGATAATGTTTTATTGGATCCTAAATTGTTTTAAATGCTAAAAAAAGACATTATTGGAAAAGTTGGATAAAACTGAATGTGGAATATTAAAATGTATTACAGCTATAAATTTCTCAAATGTAATAATAAGTGTGTGTATTTACTTTCTATTTATGTAGAAACATCCTTCTTAGATAAAACGTGTTGACATACCTAGGGTTAAAGTGCCATAATACATGTAGTATACTTTCAAATGGGTTCAAGAGAAAGACAAAGTAAATAAGACAATATGTTAACTATCAGTTAACCTAAGTTAATGATATACTAGTATGTGTTTTCATTGTACTACTCTTTCAACTTTTCTGTAGATCTGAAATCTTTCAAAATGAAAAGTTCAGGAAAAAATAATTAATATTTCAAAAATGTTGGTACTTAAGAATTACCATCAAGTTAACTAGGGAGGAGGAACCAAGATGGTGGCATAGGTAAACACCCATACTGCTGCCCTGTACAACAATTTCAAAACTACAACTAAAAAGCAAAACAGACATCATTCAGAACCATCAGAGGGCTGAATGAGTGGACATTCCACAAACAGAAGGAAAGATAAAAGGACACTGTGACTCAGAGGAGCTGTGGAGGGCAGAGTTACAGATATGCACAGAGTCAGAGGTTTGAAGCTGCGTGGGAGCAGAAAGGGCGGACGGCTGCAAACCTGCTGGTTTTCTCGAACTGGGAGGGAGACAAAGGTGTCCCACTGCACTAAGCCCCGGTTCCAGGCAAGTCTCGGGGAACCCAGACTCATATGGGGTGAAACTGGACAATAAGGAGGAAGCACACTGAAACTCCAGAGCTGCAGGGGCATGTGAGCTATTAGAGGGCTCGTGGACGGCTCTATTGTTTGGGAGGGGGGAAAAAACAAAAACCGCCGGACTGCTTTGTTTTCCTATTCTGGGTGAGTCTTTGGGTATCCAGATTCATTTGGGGAGAAACTGGATTGCCTGGCAGCGGGCAGAGCTCTGGGCAACTTTCTCTCAGAGGTGTGTGCAGCCATAGCTATGGGGCATGGAGACCCAGGAGCCATTTAGGGCAGGGCTGACAGGAAACCAAAGCTGCCTGCTCAGCCCAGAGACTCCACCCCATCCAAGCTGAGCACAGAGGCACTCACAGCGTAAACACAGCTGATCCTCACAACCAATTGGCCTGGGGGTCAACCCCAGCAATACTAACAACAATCTAGACTTAACTACAATAAGACAGTGCTGCCCATAAAGGGGTGTGCCAAGAGTATCCACCTCAGGTAACTGGGGAGGTTGAGCCACTGTCCCCGAAAGGACACCTACCACACAAACCTACTCAACCAACTCAGGAAAGCAGCGAAAATGCGAAGATCACATGTGAAAGAAATGGAGGGGAAAAAACGACTGGACATAGAGTTTAAAACCACGGTTACAAGGTTTTTCAAGAGGCTCCTAGAAAAGGCTGATAAATTTAGGGAGAACCTTGAGGATATGAGTGAGACCCTTGAGGATATGAGCGAGACTCGAGGATATGAAAAAGGACCAACTAGCATACACTGACTGAAATAAAAAATATTATACAAAGATTTAAAAGCAGTCCAGATGACCGCAAGAACCAAGTCAAAGATTTGAAATACAAAGAAGCAAAAATCACTCAACTGGAAAAGCAAGAAGCAAAAAAAATCCAAAAAATTGAAGAGCCTCTGGGACAACCTCAAGCATACCAACACCCGAATTATGGGGGTGCCAGAAAAAGAGAGAGAGCAAGATACTGAAAACCTATTTGAAGAAATAGTTACCAAAAAATTCCCCCACCTGGTGAAAGAAATAGACTTAAAAGTCCAGGAAGCACACCAAACCCCAAACAAAAGGAATCCAAAGAGGACCACACCAAGACATAATTAAAATGCCAAGAACAAAAGACAAAGAGAAAATATTAAAAGCAGCAAGAGAAAAACAGTTAGTTACCTATAAGGGAGCACCCATATAATTGTCAGCTGATTTCTCAACAGAAATGATGCAGGCCAGATGGGAATGGCAAGAAATATTCAAAGTGATGAATAACAAGAACCTACAACCAAGATTACTCTACCCAGCAAAGCTATCATTCAGACTTGAAGGTAGATAAAGTGTTTCGCAGATAAGAAAAAGCTAAAGGATTTTATCAACACCAAACCAGTATTATATGAAATGCTGAAAGGTATTCTTTAAGAAGAGGAAGAAGAAGAAAAAGTAAAGATAAAGATAAAAATTATGAACAACATATACACATCTATCAACAAGTGAATCTAAAAATCAAGGGAATTAAAAATCTGATGAACAGAATAAACTGGTGAATATAACAGAATCGGGGCATAGAAAGGGAGTGGACTAACAATTCTCGGGGAGAAAGGGGTGTGGAGGTTGTGAGACGAGACTGGACAAAAAGCATACACCTATGGATGAGGACAGTGTTGGGGAAGTAAGGACAGAGGATGGGATGGGTACTGGAGGGAGGGGAGCTATGCTGGGGGAAAAGAGCAACACTGTAATAATCTGAACAATAAAGATTCATTAAATTATTTTTTAAAAGTTAACTAGAAAATGTAGTGTACATGATTGCTAAATAATATGATAAAGTATATTTCTACTTATAGTCTTTTCAGTAAAATTAATAAGCATCTTTCTATTATATATAATTTAACTAGGCACCACAACTGATAGCTAATAGGCCACAAATCACATTATTTTTTCATTATTACTTTGAAGAGTAGACACAGCCTCCATCTCACCAGCACTCCCTATAATCTTCCACTGAGCCCATTATACTCTTTATGGCATACTTGGCCTCTGGTAGCATTTGAATTTGCAACTCAAAATTTAAAGTACACCTATACTTTTTAGATGCTAATTCTTCCCAGGTGACACTGTGTACCAATTGCTATTAGTTGCTTAATTAATATCTACTCATTTCTTCTTCAGTACTAATAGTATTCCAATTTATTCAGGTAACAATGTGCCCAGTTAAAAATGTCCAAATGTCTAGAATTCTTTGTAGTGATGGATGGCCAAGAAACACAGTTCTAGCAAACAATATAAGAGGGACTGTGTTTTAACCACATTTTTTAGCTTCTGTATCTTCTGCTTTGATACCTAGGGCATTACTGACAAGGAAGAACTACCCCTCCCGGGGTTATGGGATTCTTAGAGATAATAAATGAATGACTCACCTGTAAGTGCAAACTAACCAATCCAAACCTTATCCCCAATCCCATGGTTTACCTGGCTCTTAACCTGCCCTACTCACCACAGGGATAGGCATTGGACAACTAAGAGCAGCCCCAACAGACCTCAGCTCAATAAAATTACTCAAACTAGTCTTTCCTAAAACAGCTTCCTTGCCTGGCCCATTCATTCAGGAGAAAGCCATAATAAAGGTTTTCCCCCCTAGTTTCCCTAGCTCTCTCCACCTTCTGCCTTCCACTGACCTAGGGTTCCCTAGTGTGTAGTAATAAATTGTTCTTTCCATGGTAATCATCTCCTGATCAGTTGGCCTCACCATACCTGATTAAAACCATAAAATCGACATTTTAAAACAGAGTAGAGCTTCTGGAAAGATTGTCTTCCCTATAGAAAGCACCTGGCTCAACTGGCATGCACCTTTTGCCCTCTGCCTTTCTTTCTTCCTGCTTAAATGTGACTCCTCAAAGTACAGCAGCCATCTACAACTACAGACATGAAAACCATATCCAAAGGCTGAGCAAGGAGTACAGAAGAGCCCATTCCTGGAGTAGCTGCACCAGCCCTGACGACTGGCCCTGTAATTCTCTATTTCAGAACAAAAACCTATTTGATTAAGCTGCCATCTACACTTTTCTGTTATTTATAGCCAAGAGCAACTATGATTAACACCCATTACTTTAGCAATTGTAATATAGATACTAAAGTCCCAGTGCACGAATTCGTGCACCTTGTGGACTGTGCTAGGCACAGGGGTGGGTAAACTTTTCTCTATAAAGGGCCAGATGCCAGTGTAAATACTGTGTTTTGCCAGGCCAAGAGGCAATATTCACAGCCCTTGGAGCAATTACTCTGAAAGACTAACAGGTTCTTTGTTTACATTTTACATTTTAAAACTTAAAAGACCATTCTTAGGACTCAGGCCTCTACCAAAACGGGCTGGATTTGGACCCAGAATAAGATTATAATGATGATAACACAAGTCGGTGCTTTTTAAAGGCAACATAAGGAAAACGTGTGTGAGTTGATTCAAGTTGAGTGAAAAAGGTGCTGCCCCCAAACTTTTAAAATCCAGACATGGCCTGCGCGGTTCAGGATGGGGAAAGGGCCTCAGAGGCGAGCGAGAACGTTCGCCGCACGGCTCTCCGGTCAGGCCGAGCCCTTGCCACACTTACTCCCAGCAGCGGCCCGCGGCCGATCACCGTCTCCCCGGGCGCCAGGGCCACTCGAGGGCCGCCGTCCCGCGACTGCAGCTCAAAGCCCCCGGACATGGCGGCGAGAATCAGGCCCTCCGCAAGGAGACGATCCCCGCAGCTGTCTCCACCTCCCAGGAACACGCGCGTAGCCTGGACGGGGCCCCCGGAGAAAACACTGGGCGGGGAGCTGAAATTGGCCGGGGTTTGTCAAGATCTCCGGCGGCTGGGGCCCGGACGCCGCCTCCCGCCTCCGCGCCCCGCCTCTCCACTCCGACCAGTGACGCAATCGAGGATTCCCGCTTTCCCCATACTCCTACTGTTTAAAACCCCCGGGTGAGCCCCTCCACTTCTCCCTCCCACCGGCCGGGCTAGGAGGACGCCGGACCTTGCAGTCCATAGCGCCGTCCTTCTCTGCCTGGCCCAGCGGATGATGCACTAGTAAAACTACCAATCCCAAAAGGCAATGCGCGCTCCTCTCCATGCCAACTCGAAATCAGAGTCAGCAAGGCGGGACTAGAGTGGACCGGAGGGGTGGGGGGTGGGGGTGGGGGGGGAGGAACGACTCCGGAATGGGATTCAGTGGGCAGAGGATTCAAATCGCCAGAGAAGTGGGCACCTTCCAGCTGGTCAGGTCATCCCTTCCCTTCCAGCGGCGTCCCGCCGGCTGTCTGGGGGTGGCGACCCCTTGCGCCTGCGCTGCCTCCGCTCTGCGCCGCAGTGTTCTTTGAGCTGTCAGCCGCAGCCTGCGAGTGGCATGCAGGAAGGGTGGCTCACATGGGACGCGGGGTCATTTCTTCCAAATTGCAGGGTCTGTTTGGGGGCTCCCCGAGAAACAGGAGGCGCCGGCTGCTAGGTCTGTCCTGTCTCCGGATCCATCTCCCTCCCAGTGACACCGGAGAGGGGGCGAACCCTTCCCTAACTCCAGAGGTAATTCGACAGGTTGGTTCTTAACGAGGCAGAAAGGGGATAGTTTTCCAGGCATCCAGGCAAAACTGGACTTAGAAGAAAGATGTCTAGTGGGATTTTAGGAATCTCACCAAGTTACCCTCTCCCCCCGAGTGTTAAATTCAAAAGCCTTTTTCTGCCTCTTGTGCAGTAACTAAAGAGAATGCGCATTTTTTACCCAGTGAAGTCCTGTAAGTAGTAACAAATAGCATTGTTCTCCTAATACGAGATTCTTTTCAAGAATATGGTAGTTTGGCTTTGGTTTGTATTGATGACTGCTTCTGGAAACCTCATTGCTTGGCTGTACGAGCTGTGTGCGAAAGAGAAGTAGATGATGATCGAAAAAGCGGTTATTCCTGGAGGGTAAGTGTAATTTTTGTGGTCTGCAGTATTCTTAAGTATATAGTGGTACATTTGAACCAAACTCTACTTTCTGCTTGGATGAGGTAAGATTTCATATACAGAATGACATTCAGAGCGTGTTGACTTTTGAACTTAAAGTTGAATTATTATTCTTTGCCTGAAAACCACACTGTCTCCCATCCATCCTTCAACATTTTTTCAACCTTAAATTAAGGCATTTTCCTGTTAATGAGAAGGAAAGTGACTACTTCTTTTAACTTCACATTACCCAAAACCCAGCAAATTCCATGGTTCACACTGTATGTATACATATATACATCTATATCTATATCTACACACACACACACATACACTGCCATAACATTTTCCCTAGCAAACCTTTCTTTCTAACAGCCTTATATATCACACACACACACACACACACACACACACACACACACACTTAATAGTAAATGTGTATATCAATGTAAAAACTTAATCTTCTTTTTAGCCCTGCCAGTCAGCTTCTCTGGTTTCAAACAACCTCAACTTACCAGGCAGCAACCTACCTGCTGGTTTACCCCTTTCAGGACACACTACTGAGGAATTACAAGGAGAGTCAAATGAAACATGGATGGCTAAGTGGCAGATTTAGCAACATAGGTTTGCCTACTAGCCTATCAGAAACGATCATGTGCCCAGTGGATGCAGAAACCTGGGGGGAAATTCTAGAAGCAGAACTGAATAGATCAGAGATTAAAAATGACAGCAGAGTAAGTGGATGCTACACTCCCAGGACCAAACTGGAATGATAACTAAAATAAAAGAACATCTTTAATAATCAACTGAAGACTAGCTGGAGAGAACCCTGATAACCAAGGATGGAAAGTGGAGACTGCATACAGGTTGGTAGGTAGGGCTCCCACAGACACCAGGTGAAGAGCTATTTCATCTGTGGGGTTGCCATTGAGAACTCGGGGGTCTAATCCCCAAGCTGGGACCCCAGCAGAGAGCACCAGAACTGAGAAAGGTGTCCACATAACATCTGGCTATGAAAAGCAGCAGGATTTCTGTCTGCACCCTCTTAAAGGGCCAACTCACAAAATTCCATGTGTACTCACTTACCTTGTGCTACAGCAGAGGAGGGCAGAGTGGACTAGAGCTGTGTGACCAGAAGCCAGGGTTTGGGGCCCTAGGTTAGAGTTCAGAAGGCAGACACCTCAGTTGCCTGCACTGAGTCATTCCCTCATGCTGCAGAGGACATCTTTCTCACAATCTGGGATCTTGTGTGGGGGTATAGAGGAGAGAGGAAGACAGTAGATCCACCATATTGGAAAACATCTTGCCCCAAGGTGTGGAGTTTCTGAGGCCCATTAAAAGAGTGAGAATAACAATTATCCTCCAGGCAGAAGCAATTACCCCCAGCCTGGTACACTGGTGGTAATGCAGAGTGGTACAGCCATTATGGAAAATACTATGGAGTTTCCTCAAAAACTTAAATATGGAATTGCCATTTGATCCAGTGATCCCACATCTATTAATATATCCTAAGAACATCAAAATACCAATCAGAAAGAATGTATCTGTGGAGATCGGCTACAGAGGTTGGACAGGTTCAAGCCTTGGACTAATGAGAGGGCACAGTCCTCTCATGGCCACGTGCAAGTCCCAGCTTGGAGGGCAGGGCCCTCCCAATACAATTATAGCCAACAGCTATAATGCTGTAAACATCCTGACCATGCCTTACTTTGCCTTGTGGCATCTGGCTATAAAAATAAAGTCACGGCTTGTAGTCCGTGGCACTGTCTCTCCATCAGAGAAGCAGCATCCCACCCAAACCCAGCTTTCATTCTCTTGTCTGTCTTTTCTCAGTCCTTCATGGCCCCCTCTCAGGGCCACTGAACCTGGCTGAGCTGGTGTGGCACATACGGTGCCCTGGGGCTGAGTATGCCATGGCCGTGCCAACTCGCCACATGTATGTACCTCTTGAGTCTTAGGTTTGATTCCAGTCAAGAGCAAGTCAGGCTTGATTCCCCAGTGAGGGGTGGGGGTGCAGGTGGAAGCTGATCAATGATTCTCATCATTGATATTTCTATCTTTCTCTCTCCATTCCCTCTAAAATCAATAAAAATATATTTAAAATTGTGCTCATAGCAGCACAATTTACAATAGCTAAGATCTGAAAACAGCCCAAGTGCCTATCAGTAGAAGAGTGGATAAAAAAGCTATGGTACATTTATCCATGGAATAGTATGCTGCAATAAAAAAAAGAATCTCTTTCTCTTTGAGACAGCATGGAGGGACCTGGGGAATACCATGCTATGTGGAATAAGTCAGAGAAAGCTAAGCATCACGTGATCTTACTCATATGTGGAGTCTAAGTAACAAAATAAACTAATGAACAGAGCGGATCCAGTGACATGGAAGTGTGGAACAGAGTGCAGAATCTCAGAGGGAAGGGAAGGGGGGGTGGATGAGTGGGAGGTAACCAACCCAAGACCTTGTATGCATATCTGCATAACCCATGGACATAGACAATAGAGTGGTGAAAATCTGGGGTGGGTTGTAGGGATGAGTTGGAGGGGGTCAATCAGGATAAATATAAAATGAATTTATATTTTAATGACTTTAATTTTTCATTTCAATGAAATCAGATTGAATTGTCAAACACTGAAACCAGTTTTAAAATGTGTTAAACTTGTGACTTAGTTTCAAATTAATCTGATCATGGGGCTAAAACTTGTGAGATTAAGGTTCCCATTAGTTGCCTGCAGATCTGGAATTGCTCTAAGGGACTGAAAAGTTATGGAAAGTTTTCAAAACACTTAACTACCATCAGAACTGCCATACCATTTTCCCTAGCAAACCTTTCTTTCTAATAGCCACCTTATATCACCATCGAGTGTTTTACTCATAGACTAGAGGCCTGATGCATGAAGATTTGTGCAAGAATAGGCCTTCCTTCCCCTGGCTGCTGGCATCGCCTTCACTCCAGCCAGAGCCACCTTTCCACCTTTGCTCTATCCAGAGCCACCTTCTGCCTCTCACCTTATCACATCAATTTGCATATTCCCTCCTTATTGGCTGTGGGTGCCACCATCTTTGTCATGGGGTTATGGTCAATTTGCACATTCCGTCTTTATGATATAGGACTAGAGGACCGGTGCACGAAATTCGTGCATGGGGGCGGAGGGGTATCCCTCAGCCAAGCCTGCACCCTCTCCAATCTGGAACCCCTTTCAGGATGTCCCACTGCCCATTTAGGCCCGATCCTATTGGGGCAGTCGGACATCCCTCTCACAATCCAGAACTGCTGGCTCCAAACTGCTTGCCTGCCTGCCTCCCTGATTGCCCCTAACCACTTCTGCCTGCCAGCCTGATCACATCCTAACCACTCCCCTGCCAGGCTAATTGATGTTTAACTGCTCCCCTGCCAGCCTGTTTGCCCCAACTTCCCTCCCCTGCTGGCCTGATTGCCCACAACTGCTCTCCCTTGCAGGCCTGGTCCCTCCCAACGCCCCTCCCCTGCTGGCCATCTTGTGGTGGCCATCCTGTGTCCACATGAGGGTAACCATCTTTGACCACATGGGGGAAGCCCTCTTGTGTGTTGGAGGAATGGTCAATCTGCGTATTACTCTTTTATTAGATAGGATAGAGGCCTGGTGCATGGGTGAGGGCCAGCTGGTTTGCTATGAAGGATGTCCTAGATCAGGGTTGGGGTTCCCTTGGGGTGAGGGGCGGCCTGGGAGAAGGGCCTATGGTGGTTTGCAGTCTGGCCATGCCCCCCCACCCCCCAGAGACCCAAGTGGAGGCCCCAGGATCTGGGATTAATTTATGTTCTACAATTGAAACTTTGTAGCCTGGAGTGGAGCCAAGCCTTCTGCTCACTCAGTGGCAGCAGCCATTTCTGTTGGGACATTTACCTTTTATAATTGAAACATTGTAGCCTGGAGTGGAGACCTAGGCCGGCCAGAGCTGCAGAAGCTTGGCTTCTTCCATTGCCTGGGCAACCCTAGCCTCTGTTCTCTCCAGCTCCATGGCTGCTGTCATTTCTGTTGGGATTATATATCTTCTATAATTGAAACTTTATAGCATTGAGTGGAGGCCTACGCCAGCAACAGCAGGTGGAAAGCTTGGCTTCCTCCGTTGTCGGGGAAACCCAAGCCTCTCTCCTGCTCTCAGTGGCTGCAGCCATCTTGGTTGGGGTTTATTTGCTCCTGATTGGCTAGTGGATGTGGCTTGATCAGAGGTACAGTCAATTTGCATATTGCTCTTATAGGACTAGAGGTCCGGTGCACAAAATTCGTGCACTGGGGGGTGGGTGATCACTCAGCCCAACCTGCCCCCTCACACATACTGGGAGCCCTCAGGGGATGTCATACTGACTGCTCGCCCCAGCCTGCCCAAGGCCTAAAGCCTTTGGTTGAGGCTTTAGGCCTTGGGCACCCAGCCATCACCTTGGAACGGGGCCAATGGCTGGCTCTGCCCTGGCCACCTTGGCCCCGCCCCCCCAGCCCTGGCCTTAGCACTGGCCACCAGCGACCGCCTGACCCCAACCCTGCCCCCCCCAACTCGCCGGCCACCTCACGCATGCCCCGGCCCCCACTCCACCCCCCTACTCACTGGCCACCTTGTGCACTCTTCGGCCCCGCCCCCCACCTTGCACAATTGCTGGCTGCCTCCCACATGCCTCGGCTCCACCCCCCCCTCGCGCACGCCTCAGCCCTGCCCCCCCCCCGCAGCCTCCCACACTCTCTAGCTGCCTTGGCCCCATCCCCCACATTGCACACACCTCGGCCCTGCTCCCCTCCGCCCCCTGCACTCACCAGCCGCCTCTCACAAGCCTCGGCCCCACCCCCCACTTCACTCGCTTGTGGGCCACCTCAGCCCCATACCCCCTCCCCGGCCCAGGCCTTAGCTCCAACCACCAGTGACTGCCTGGCCCCAGGGGCCATGCGCTGGCCAGCTGGCTCTGCCCAAGCTCCTGATTGGCTGGTGGGCATGGCTTGATCGGAGGTACGGTCAATTTGCATATTACTCTTTTATTAGATAGGATAACCAAAACAAAGGACAGTTCCTTTTTGTTTTCTCCACATTTAAAAGAAAAATACTGTTTCAGAGAACCCTAAATATCAGTATTTGTTAAAGTTTATAGCTTTCAAGTAATGTTTAATTTTACTTTTTTTTTCTTAAACGTAGATGATATAGTATAAACTATACCAGATTGTTCATTCTGAATCTGTGGCCAGCACCACAGTAGAAGGTGTTTACAAAACATTTTAGTTAGAATGGTGTTTTCTTCCTACACTGTGTTCTATGGCATAAAAAATAAGAATCCAGAAAACCAGTGTTTAACAAATAGGCAAATAGGAGAAAGATCCCTCATTCTCTACAAATTCTCTTTGTTGGATCAAGCAAGTAATGATTGCTTGTCTCTTATGATCTTCTTAGAGTTGGAAGAGGCTTTAAAGATCAGGTAGTCCAATCTCTAAGACTACTTGGCAACCCCCTCTTTAGGAATGTTCTTCCTATCAACCATCATTCATTCTTTTCTTGGCAACCTCTTTTATAAAACTTATCATCTTGATCTCAAAACCATCCCAAACTTCTACTACCATTCTGGATTAAGTTGCCCTCTGAAGGTTCCCCATAGTTCTTTGTGCATGCCACTTTCAAAGCTGCCACAGCACATGAAATTTGTTTATTTGTCTCCCCCTTTAAACTGTGAGCTTCTTGATGGCAAAGACCATTTATTTATATTTGTGTTCCCAAAGCCTGGAACATAGTAGGTATTCTGTAAAAAAATATTAAAATATTTTAGCATTATTTAATTCTACCCAAAACCTTATCTAACAAAGAGTTAACATGCAAATTTGACCATCATTCCAACACACAAAATGGCCACCCCCATGTGGTCAAAGATGGCCACTACAAGATGGCTGGCAGGGGATGGCAATTGTGAGCAATCAGGCCAGCAGGGGAGAGTCATTGGGAGGGACCAGGCCTGCATGGGAGGACAGCTGGGGGCAACTAGGCCTCCCGGAGAGGACATTTAGGGGCAACCAGGCCAGCAAGGGAGGGCAGTTGGCGGCAACCAGGCTGGCAAGGGAGGGCAGTTAGGAGTGACCAGGCCGGCAGGGGAGGGCAGTTAGGGGCAAGCGGGCCAGCAGGGGAGCAGTTAGGCATTAATCAGGGTAGCAGGAGAGTGTTTAGGGGTGATCAGGCAGGCAGGCATGTGAGCGGTTGGGAGCTAGCAGTCCTGGATTGTGAGAGGGATCCAAGATTGCAGAGAGTACAGGCTGGACTGAGGGACACACACTCCCCCTGTACACAAATTTCGTGCACCAGGTCTCTAGTAATAAAAATAATTTACTAGGTTAGTAGACAAGTACTGAAATGCAATGTAAAACTCACAAGATATATGGTATGCTTCGTATAATGCTAACCTATATAATAAAAGCCCAGCAACCATTATGGCGGAATGACCAGAACGACCGGTCAACCAGTCACTATGATGCTCACTGACCACCAGGGGCCAGATGCTCAATGCAGGAGGAGGGGGAGGGGGGCATAGTGAGGTCTGGAAGTACACGCTATGGCCCAGGGATCCCAGGAACCGAAAGCCCACAGCTTGTTTTCCAATAAAAAAAGTAAACTAGAAAAAAAGGGGCCCAATACCATCACCCTGGGAAGAATGGCTCCAGGAGGGAAAGGCCTCCCCAAGCCTCGTCCAGCCTGGCTGGTGTGTTGCGGGCTCATGTGTGACATGCTGGAAGTGCAGCCCCTCTGACTCCAAAGCTGGTTGCACCAACAGCTGCTCCCCATCCAGCTCTATGGTGGATGCAGTATTTCCAGTCCTCCTCAGCTCCTATTTCCAGCTTCTGGCTTTCTGCTTGCCCCTTGGTATACCACATGTGCTTAGGGGCATGGCTTCAGCCTCCACAGCCAATAGCGCCGCAGCACAGCCAGAGAATGGCAGGACACAGCCACCAGAGCCGGCTTGGCATTGATTTGGTGGCTGACTGACGTCCATGTGCATGACACTGTGTGGTTACATTTGTAGGGCATCAGGGCAGCCCACTCCTACCATTGGCCACACCTTCTAGGCTAAGAAAAGCCCACTGATCTCCATGTTTCTCCTCCCATCTGGAATCAAAACCTTTTAGGATAAATGATCCCAGTGATGACCCCAACACATGCTCGGTGTCACTGTCACAGACATATCCAGGCATTACAGCCCTTTCCTGGGCCTGCAGTGCCCTGCTCCACCCACTGCCACTCCTCACCTGTCACCCCCTGAGGACCATCTTATGTTATCCTATTTTAAATGTGAGCAAGATCTCAAATGCTCCCATCAATAGCCATATATATATATATATATATATATATATATATATATATATATATATTTAAAATGCAAGGGTTTTAGGAGGAAGAAAGGACATATATATTTGATTGATTTCAGAGAGGGAAATAGCGATAGAAACATCAATGATGATAGAGAATCATTGATTGGCTGCCTTCTGCACATTCCAAATTGGGGACCAAAATCTCTCCTAGACCTTCCCCCTGGCTCTCTCCCAGCCAGAAGGCCCCCAGTGGTGGCGCAGCAACAAGGGAAGAAGGAGGGGGAGGGAGCCGGGAACCACAGGGGTGGCAGGGCACCAAGGGCAGCGTCAGCATCTGGCATCTATTCTGCACCCGGCCCAGCGATAGTCACCTTTCCTCCCAATCCCGACGGGACCTTTAGGCCCCAATCAGCCTGGTCCTGATCGGCCCTGATCACCCATCGGGTCTAAGGACTCCACCTGTGCACGTATTTCATGCACCCGGACTCTAGCATATGAATAACTGTTTTAGTCTTCTCAAAAGCTGTAAGAGAAAAATCAGAAAGTAAAAATATTTTGTTTATTTTTAAAATAAACATTTGAAAATACACTTCACCCAAATATGTCACTTATTACTTTTAATTATTGGGTCACCCCAATCAATTTTAAGTTTTTTGGTTTTTGTAATATTATTGCACTTAAGTAATTCTTTGTATAATAAGTTATGAGCTAGGATCACAGTCTACACTGAAAGGGAAGTTTTAGAACTCAAAGATAATTTTTATGGTATGGGTTTAGAATGAAGTGTACATTTATCAGAACAAGCCATCAGCATTTGAAAACATGAGTGGGTAAAGTAATGTGGAACATGTTAAGCATACACAGTTTGTAAAAGAGGCAAGGTTATTGGAATTTCCAGTGTTTTTAAATATTTAATCAGTTCAATATCTACTATTTGAAAAAATAGTAGTTTATAACTCAATCTTAGACCAGGACATAATCAATAAAATCTATATGAGCGCCAGCTGGTTTGGCTCAGTGGATAGAGCACCGGCCTGTGGACTGAAGGGTCCTGGGTTCGATTCTGGTTAAGGGCACAAGCCTGGGTTACAGGCTCAATTCCCAATAGGGGGTATGCAGGAGGCAGCCAAAAAATGATTCTCTCTCATCATTAATGTTTCTATCTCTCTCCCTCTTCTTTCCTCTCTGAAATCAATAGAAATACATATTTTAAAAAAGGACAACTTTGAGAAAATATACTTGATTTTGGCCATAAGCTCCCTAGGCAGACTCCAATTTACAAATAAGCTTACAAAGTAATAACATACTGGAGGTGAAGTAGTTTTTTGATATTTGTGAATATACTTTTCCATAAGAATAACAGGGTAAATTGTAAGGTTATCAGGCTATCTCACAAATATGTATTTAATCCACAATACTGATGAAATGTGGATCATGTAGATTTTTTAAAGTAAAATTCAGTACTTTCGGATCTCTTCATTCAAGGTTGCTGGATTGTTGGCCAATATGATGGAACTGTGCTGACTTGCTGCTGTTGAAATTTCAACTCACCTAACCTGTTTGGCTTGCAATGCAGCTTGCACAGTGAATGCTATACAAGTGTGAGAACATCATCTTCACCATCAATATATTATGACAGGGACAACACAGTGAGTAAATACATAAGCAAAGCTTAGGAGGACAAAACTGCATTTAAATCCTCATTTGAGACTTTGGTAATAAATTAAAGTTTCTTAATTGCTACTCATTTAGTTCAGTTCAGCAGATCTTTCTTAAAGACCTAGTCTGTGCCAAGCATCCCTCATAGTGTGTCTAGACGTGGTGTTGAACTCTGGTTTCATAACAGAATCATCTTCAAAGCTTTTTAAAAAACAGAGATATCCAGAGATACTACAGAATCAAGTTACCAGAGAAAGGAGCTAATACAGAAGTATGAAGGCATATGAAAAAAATGACAGTTGATAATTTTTAGATACATAAGAAAAGTAATTCACTACATACCTACTAGAAGGCCCAAAGCCAAAACACTGACAATACCAAACTCTGATGAAAATTTGGGACGGGAGCTCTCATTCATTGCTGGTAGAAATGCAAAACGGTACAGGCACTTTGGAAGACCGTTGGCAGTTTCTTACAAAACTAAATACATTGTCAATAATAACAATGTATTTATTATTATTTGTATTTATAATTATTTGTATTTATATTTATAATTATTTGTATTTATATTTATTATTATTTGTATTTATATTTATTATTATTTATATTTATATTTATTTGATGTATTTATTATTATTTGATTGGGACATTTAATCCACTTATGTGGATTAAATGTTCCAATCAAAAGACATAGGGTAGCTGAATGGATAAGAAAACATGACCCATATATTTGCTGTCTATTAGAGACCCACCTCAGAGCAAAGGATTCCCACAGACTGAGAGCGAAGGGATGGAAAAACATTTTTCAAGCAAATGGAAATGAGAAAAAAGCTAGGGTTGAGATACTTATATCTGATAAAATAGACCTCAAAGTAAAGGCCATAACAAGAGATAAGGAAGGGTATTACATAATACTAACTCTAGTAAACATATATGCACCCAATGCAGGAGCACCGAAATACATTAAAAAAAAACAAAAAACTGGAAGATATCAAGGGAGAGGTTGACAACAATACAATTATAGTAGGGGACTTTAACACACCACTGACATCACTGGATAAATCCTCTAGACAAAAAATTAGCAAAGAAACATCAATTTTAAATGACACACTAGATCAAATGGAACTAATTGACATCTTCAGAGCATTTAACCACAAAGCCTCAACATATATGTTCTGCTCAAGTGCACATGGGACACTTTCAAAAATAGACCACATATTGGGTCACAAGCAAAGTCTCCCCAAATTCAAAAAGATTGAAATTGTATCAAGCATTTCCTCAGACTACAATGGCATAATATTAAAAATAAACTACAATAAAAACATTCCAAAAAATTCAAACACTTGGAAGCTGAATAGCATGCTATTAAACAATGATTGGGTTATCAACAAGATCCAAGAAGAAATTAAAAACATGCTGGAGACTAATGACAATAAAAACACAACAATGCAAATGCTATGGGACACAATGAAAGCAGTACTGAGAGGGAAGTTTATAGCTCTACAGGCCTACCTCAAAAAAACAAGAAAAAATGGTAGTAAATCATCTACTCAACAACTCAAAGAATTAGAAAGAGAGCAACAAGAAAAGCCCACAGTGAGCAGAAGGAAGGAAATAATAAAGATCAGAGCAAAAATGAATGACAGGGACCAAAAAAACAATACAAAATATCAACAAAACCAACAGCTGGCTCTTCAAAAGGATAAACAAGATTGATGAATGTCTAGCCAGGTTCACCAAGAAGCAAAGAGGACCCAAATAAACAAAATCAGAAATGAAAGAGGTAAAATAACAACAGACCTCACAGAAATACAAAGGATTGTTTTAAAAAAATACTATGAACAACTCTATTTTAATAAATTACACAACCTGGAGGAAATGGACACATTCCTAGAAAAATACAACCTTCCAAAACTCACTCAGGAAGATTATAAAAATCTCCATAGGCTGATAAATATGGAAGAAATTTAAGCAGTCATCAAAAAGCTTCCAGCAAACAAAAGCCCAGGGCCACATGGCTTCACAGGAGAGTTTTACCAAAACATTCAAGGAAGAATTAAAACCTATCCTCTTCAGACTATTCCAGAAAATTCAAGAGGATGGAACACTTCCAAACTCCTTCTATGAAGCCAGCATCACCCTAATACCAAAACCAGATAAAGATAACACAATGCAAGAGAATTATAGGCCAATATCCCTCATGAATATAGATGCCAAAATCCTCAACAAAATTCTAGCAAATCGAATCCAGCAGTACATCAGAAAAATCATCACCATTACCAAGTAGGATTTATCCCAGGGATATAAGGATGGTACAATATTCACAAATCAATAAAAGTGATACATCACATAAACAAATTGAGAGACAAAAATTACAGTCATATCAATTAATCCAGAAAAAGCATTTGACAAAATCCAACACCCTTTCTTAATAAAAACTCTCAGCAAGGTGGGAATAGAAGGATTATACCTCAACATAATAAAAGCCATATATGACAAATCACATCCAACATCATACTCAAGGGGTGAAAACTAAAACCATTTCCCCTAAGAACAAGACAAGGATGCCCACTTTCACCACTCCTATTCAATATAGTGCTGAAAGTACTAGCCACTGTGATCAGACAACAAGAAGAAATAAAAGGCATCCAAATTGGAAAGGAAAATGTAAAACTGTCATTATTTGCAGATAACATGATACTGTACATAGAAAACGCTAAAAACTCCATCAAAAAATTACTAGACTTAATAAATGAATTCGGCAATGTAGCAGGATATAAAATTAACGCCAAGAAATCTATGGCATTTCTATACACCAATAATGTACTTACAGAAAGGAAGACTGAAAAAGCAATCCCATTTACCACTGCACCAAAAAAAAATCAAGATACCTAGGAATAAAATTAACTAAGGAGGTAAAAGACCTATATGTGGAAAATTACACAACACTGAAAAAAAGAGATAGAGGCAGACATAAACAGATGGAAGAACATACCATGTTCATGGATTGGTAGAATCAACGTCATCAAAATGTCCATACTACCCAAGCAATCTATAAATTCAATGCATTTCCCATTAAAATACCAATGACATATTTCACAGACATAGAACAACCTTTCCAAAAATTCATCTGGAAGAAAAGATTCCGAATAGCTGCAGCAATCCTGAAAATGAACAACAAAGTAGGTGGGATCTCAATACCAGATATCAAGCTCTATTACAAAGCCACTGTTCTTAAAACAGCCTGGTACTGGCATAAGAACAGACATATAGATCAATGGAATAAGAATAGAGAACCCAGAAATCAACCCATATTACTATGCTCAATTAATATTTGACAAAGAAGGCACAAACATACAATGGAGTCAAGATAGTCTCTTCAACAAATGGTGTTGGGAAAACTGGACAGATACATGCAAAAAAAATGAAACTAGATCACCAACTAACACCATACACAAAAATAAACTCAAAATGGATAAAGGAGTTAAACATAAGATGGGAAACAATGAAAATACTAGAGGAATCCACAGGCAGCAAAATCTCAGACATATTCCAACAGAACTTCTTCACTGATACTGCTCCTGGGGCAATGGAAACTAAAGAAAAAATAAACAAGTGGGACTACATCAAAATAAAAAGCTTTTGCACAGCAAAGGAAACCATCAATAAAACAACAAGAAAGCTCACTGCATGAGAGAACATATTTGCCAATGATATCAACAATAAGGGTTTAATCTCCAACATATACAGAGAACTCATACAACTTAACAAAAAGAAGATAACCCAATCAAAAAATGAGCAACTGATCTAAATAAACACTTTTGAAAAGATGACAGAAGGCAGGCCAAGAGACATATGAAAACATGCTCAAAGTCACTAATCATCTGAGAGATGCAAATCAAAACAACAATGCAGTACCATCTCACACTTGTCAGAATGGCTATCATCAACAAATCAACAAACGACAGGTGTTGGCAAGAATGTGAAGAAAAAGGAACCCTTTTGCACTGCTGGTGGGAATGCAGACTGGTGCAGCCACTGTGGAGAACAGTATGGAGTTTCCTCAAAAAACTAAAAATGGAACTCCCATTTGACCCAGTGATCCCACTTCTAGGAATATATCCCAAGAAACTAGAAATGCCAATCAGAAAGGATATATGCACCCCTATGTTCATAGGAGCACAATTCACCATAGCTAAGATTTGAAAACAGCCTAAGTGCCCATCAGCAGATGAGTGGATAAAAAAACTGTGGTACATCTATACAATGGAATACTATGCTGCGGTAAAAAAGAAGGAGTTCCTACCATTTGCAACAGCCTGGATGGAGATGAAGAGCATTATGCTAAGTGAAATAAGCCAGGTAGAGAAAGATAAATATCATATGATTTCATTCATTTGTGGAATAAAATGAATGGCATAGACTGATGAAGAAGAACAGATCCAGAGACTGAGAAATGTTGATCAGAACATCATACCTCAGGGAAGGTAGGGGAGGGTGGGGGTAAGGTGGAGAGATCAACTGTGGGACTTGTGTGCATGCATGTGAGCCTAATCAATGGACGCAGACAACAGGGGGGTGGGGCATAAATGGGGGGGGGGTTAATGGAGGAATAAGGACACATGTGAAAAATAAAAATTAAAAAATATTATAAGGAAAAAAACCCTAAATACATTCTTACCATACAATCCTGTACATAGATGCTTAAAACAGCTTTAGTCATAACTGTCAAACTTGGACGTAACCAAGATGTCCTTCAGTAGGTAAATGGATAAACCATAGAACATCCAGACAATGGAATATTACTCATCATTAAAAAGCCATGAAAAGATATGGAACCTTAAGTACATATTACTAAGTAAAGAAGCCAATCTGAAAAGTCTGTATATGCATACCGCATGATTCCAATGATATGATATCCTGCAAAAGGTACAACTATAGAGACAGTGAAAAGTTCAGTAGTTGCCAGGGGCTGGGAGGGAAAGGAAGGATGAATAGACAGAATACAGAGGATTTTCCAGACAGTAAAATATTCTGTGTGGTACTACATGGTGGATACATGTCATTACACATTTGTGAAAACCCATAGAATGTACACAAAGATTGAACCCTACTGTAAACTATGGACTTTGGACGATAATGACATGTCAATGTAAGTTCAGCCATCTGGTCTAATTAATATATTGCACTTTTATTATTATAGATCATTTCAGATAGATGTGAATTTGCAATTAACTTCCTGAGTTTTTCCAATTAAAACTAAGTCTTTGCTCTCATACTACAAAAAAAAATCTCAACCTTATTTAAATTATTATTGTTTGAAAAAGAAATCCTCATGTTGCGTTTTAACCACCACAGAGAAGAAATACATGTGTCTGTCAGCTCCAAAATCTTAAAAACCACAGATGATTTGTTAGTTCTTCAGGTTTTCCCTTCAGTGCATTTAGGATATTGTTCATAAGCACTTCTATTGCCTGCCAAATTTGGCAATATAATCCTATCCCTGGATTTTGCTTTGAAAAGGAAAAGCAAAATCCAGACCAGATAAATGACTTTCTACTCCTTACCATTTTAAAAAACAGGAGCCAAATAGGCTCATCCTATCTAATAAAAGAGTGACATGCAAATATGACCATACCTTTGCTCCTGGTTGGCTATGCTACCAGCCAATCAGGAGCGGGGGGGGCAGGGCCAAGCAGCGCGAGTGCCCAGCCCTGGGGACAGAGACAAAGCTGCATCGGCAGTGGTGGTGAGCGCCTGACCCCCGGGCTAGGAGATGAGGTGGCAGCAGTGTGGCACTCCAGCCAGAGCAGAGAAGACTGAAGGCTCCGGCTGGAGTGAAGCCTCTTGCCGGCCAAAGCAAAAATGGAAGGCAACAGCCAGAGGGAAGGCCTGGGTCCCAAGTTCCAGAGGAAAACTGGTCCTGGCAGCCAGGGGAAGGAAAGCCTATTGCATGAATCTTCACGCAACGGGCCTCTAGTATCACAATAACAACCCTAAAACACAAGAGATCAAGCTACAAATGATGAAAGGGTCTGCAACTTACATGTTTATAAAACATAGACCTAAAATCCATCCATCTTTTAACTAGATCCATTGAACTCTGTGTTGGTGATATAATTTGTTAAGCAAATCAAAACTCACTGACAACCAGTCAAAAGATCTAGATGAAGCACATACCCTGCTAATAAAGAGATAGAGAGGGAGAGAGAAAGGATAGAGGGAAAGATAAAAATAGGGAAGAAGGAAGAACAGAGAAAAGGGGAGGTAGAGGACAAACCTCCCAGGCAGTTCTTTCAAATGTTTGTACAGCTTAATAAATTATGGTAAAAGTATCAATGTTATTTAAACACTAGGGATCCGGTGCACAAAATACGTGCACTGGGGGTGGGAGATCCCTCAGCCCAACCTGCCCCCTCTCCCATACTGGGAGCCCTCAGAGGATGTCCTAATGATGGCTCACCCCTGCCCTGCCCAAGACCAAAAGCCTCTGGCGGAGATAGAGCACCTTGGGCCAGGGGACCCCTGCTATCCATCGCTCTGCGATACAGCTGATCTCTGGTTGTCCCCATCCCTGCCCCAGCCCCAGCCCCAGCCCGCCCCAAGGCCGGTGGTGGGGGAAACCTGTTCCTTCCCATACCAAATAGGCTGGACTTGGACCCAGGGCCAAAGTTTGCCGACCACCGGGTAAGATTATAATAATGATAACACATGTCGGTGCTTTTTAAAGGCAACATAAGGGAAACGTGTGTGAGTTGATTCAAGTTGAGTGAAAAAGGTGCTGCCCCCAAACTTTTAAAAACCAGACAAGCCTGCGCGGTTCAGGATGGGGAAAGGGCCTCAGAGGCGAGCGAGAACGTTCGCCGCACGGCTCTCCGGTCAGGCCGAGCCCTTGCCACACTTACTCCCAGCAGCGGCCCGCGGCCGATCACCGTCTCCCCGGGCGCCAGGGCCACTCGAGGGCCGCCGTCCCGCGGCTGCAGCTCAAAGCCCCCGGACATGGCGGCGAGAATCAGGCCCTCCGCAAGGAGACTACCCCCTCAGCCGTTTCCGCCTTCTAGGACCATTCATGGAGCCTGGATAGGCTCACCCCGGAAAAACACGAGGGCGGAGAGGAGGTGAAATTGGCCTGGGGTTTGTCAAGATCTCCGGCAGCTGGGGCCCCAACCAGGAGTCCCGAGTCCCGCCTCTCCACTCAGACCAGTGACGCAATCGGGGATTCCCCCTTCGCCCTCACTCCAACTATTATTTAAAACCCCCCCCGCCCCGCCCAGCGATCCTGTCCCCTCCCACCGCCCACCTGCCAGGTGGACGCCGGACCTTGTAGTCCATAGCGCCTTTCTTCCGCAGCCTGTACCAGTGGATGATGCACTAGTAAAACTACCAATCCCAAAAGGCAATGCGCGCTCCTCTCCATGCCAACGCGAAATCAGAGTCAGCAAGGCCGGGCTAGAGTGGGCGGGACCAGAGGGGACTCGGGAATAGGATTCAGTGGGCAGAGGATTCAAATCGCCAGAGAAGCGGGCACCTTCCAGCAGGTAAGGTCATCCCTTCCCTTCCAGCGGCGTCCGGCCGGCTGTGTCGGGGGCGCGGCCTCTGCGCCTGTGCTGTCTCTGCTCTGCCCGAAGAGCTGAAGTGACAGCCGGTGCTCAGAGTTGTTATTGTCAACTGTGTTCTTTGAGCTGTCAGCCGCAGCCTGCCTGGGGCACGCAAGAAGGGCGGCTCACATGGGACGCGGAGTCATTTCTAAGGACTTGCGGGGTCTGGGCAGGGTCGGGGCTCCCGAGAGCCAGAGGAGCCCGCGGCTAGGTCTGTCCTGTCTCTGGATTCATCTTCCTCCCAGTGACACCGGAAAGGGGGCGAGCCCTTCCCTAACTCCAGAGGTAATTCGACAGGTTGGTTCTTAAAGAAGAGGCAGAAAGGGGATAGTTTTCCAGGCATCCAGGCAAAACTGGACTTAGAAGAAAGATGTCTAGTGGGATTTTAGGAACCTCACCAAGTTACCCCCTCCCCCCGACTGTTAAATTCAAAAGCCTTCTTCTCCCTCTTGTGCAGTAACTAAAGAGAATGCGCATTTATTACCCAGTGAGGTCCTGTAAGTAGTAACAAATAGCAATGTTCTCCTAATACGAGATTCTTTTCAAGAATATGGTGGTTTGGCTTTGGTTTGTATTTTTGATGAGGGGGGCAGGGTGCATGGCAAAACTTGGGGATGACTCATAAAACTTGTTTTTACTACTTTGCTTTTTTACTTCTCCAAACCCTCAAGAGGAGGAAGTCCTCTGTTGAATACAGGCACTGAAATTCTCACCACCATAGTTCCTTTGAATTATAAACAACTAACTGAACAGGAGCAACTGTGGCCTTAGTATGTCTGGAACATGTAGGTGAGTAGCTCATTTGGAAAGGGGAATTGTCATGAGCTAAGTTAAAGAAATATTTAGGTGTATCTCAAACCCCTCCTCCAACACCATCAATCTCTATTATACAAGGAAGTTCTAAATGAAATAAACTAATTTTAAGTAAGTATAAGCTGTCTTCATATGCACAAATAGCTCCATGCTTTCAACTCATTTTGGAAGCATGCACTATGTACCTCAGGTAAATTAGCTGAAACTGGACTTTTTTTTCAGTTAGAAAAAAAAAAAACCTTTATATTTGCATTAGTTTAACTTATAATTACATTTGTACACAACACTTTCAATATTGTAGTTGGTAGAAATAAAGGTATAAAATTAGTTTTGTGTATTTATTTTCAATATTTTATTGACTTTATTGGGATGACATTGGTCAATAAAATTATATAAGTTCCAGAGGTACAATTCTATAATATATCATCTGTATATTGTATTGTGAGTTCACCACCACAATCATTAGTTACATGCTATACCTAACAGAATAATAAACTTTATAGTGCTTAGTCACTGGTGCTTGATAGCCTCAGTGACTATTATCCTTGGTTCATAATTAATTGTGCAAGTAGGATAGCTTCAAGAGGCCATTTCTAAAACACTCATCTTATGATGGAATTGAATATTTGAGACATTGTATCATTGTAACCCTGACCTCAACCTCTTATCCATTTCAGATACTATTTGTGTCCAATGTGAGCACCTACCCATTATGTACAAGTTGATAAGAAATTCTTATATTAACTATAAATCTCCATCAGGTTTATGATTAGGTTGTAAATTATAGATGAAGAACTTAATTACAAGGCATCAGTTCCCACAGACAATGAATATGCAGGAGCTTAATAGAATTGAATCCTACACATTTTTAAAAGTATTTTCAATAAATAGTTGGAATGTGTTCTCACAATAGGCATTTCTACGAAATTCAATAAATCAGTCTTTTTTTTTTTAGATAATGTTCTTTGGGAGAAAGCAGAAAGACAAATGTTTACTAGCAAACCCATCTATTAGCAATATTAAAAAGAAGAGAAGTAACATTTGTTGAGTGTCTCCAGCATACAATTCAGATGTGAGGCTAGATTATTCATCTTGCTGTTAATCCCAGCAAGAACATACACGTGAAGAGCATTATTGGCCCCATTGTTACAGATTGAAAAGATCAAGTCAAGAAAGTTGAAGTTTTTAAAATCATGCCCAAAAGGAGGTTACCTGCCTCACAGTGGGACCTATAGTCTGATCTGAAGAGACTGAATAAGTTTAAACTCTGACTTTTAGGTTGCCTATGTGGATAATTAAATAAAACTTCAAGCTATGCAGAATACTCCAAGAGGAACCATAATTCAAGAGTTTCTGATATTGACTTGAACTCTGTGGATACTGAGAAGGAAAAAAAAATGAATCAAAATGACTTTTGTGAATGGCTGCCTCCAGAAGTTACTTCTTACATTTTCAGTCAGCTGGACATTCAGAGTTTGTGCAGGGCTTCAATGACATGCATGAGCTGGTTTGCCACAATAAGAAACGATGACTCCTTATGGAAACCTCATTGCTTGGCTGTACGAGCTGTGTGCGAAAGAGAAGTAGATGATGATCGAAAAAGCGGTTATTCCTGGAGGGTAAGTTTAATTTTGTGGTCTGCAGTATTCTTAACTACATGGTGGTAGGTGTGAACCAAACTCTGCTTTCTGCTTGAATGAGGTAAGATTTCATATACAGAATGACATTCAGAGTGTGTTGACTTTTGAACTTAAAGTTGAATTATGATTCTTTTCCTGCAAACCATACTGTCAATCCTTTAACATTTTTTTAATCTTAAGTTTGGGCATTTTCCTCTGTTAACCAGAAGGAAAGTGACTACGTCTTTTAACTTCACATTATCCAAAACCCCCAGCAAACGATATGGTTCACACTTTATATATACAAATATACATGTATATCTACACACACACATTTTGTAGTATATGTGTATATCAATGTAAAAACTTAATCTTCTTTTCAGCCCTGTCAATCAGCTTCTCTGGTTTCAAACAAACAACTCAACAGGCAGCAACCTACTACCTTCTGTGATGATGCAGGTTTACCTCTTTCAGGACACACTACTGAGGAATTACAAGAAGAGTCAAGTGAAACTTGGATGGCTAAGTGGCAGCTACAGCAACATATGTTCTCCTATTAGCCTACCAGAAACGATCTTGTGCCCAATGGATGCAGAAACGTGGGGGGAAATTCTAGAAGCAGAATTGAAAAGACCAAATCACAAACAGATCTCATAACTGCGAGAATTTAAACCTAAAATTACTCTTAGGTTGCAAAAGTATATCTTTACCCATTTATTTTGTTGTTCACCTTTTAAAATATTTAATGTTTAAAAGTAGAAAATATTGTAAAAGTAAAGCTTTGTTTTTACTTGGCACTTTAGTAAAAAATATTTTTCTGGTTTTAATGTAATGTGAAAAATCATGAAATGTTTTTTATGTAAGAAATAATGTGACAGTAGAGTAATTCCAAAATGTATTGTTTCATGTATTTGCATTTGTATATTGTGGGACTTGAATGAGAAGAGAGTTTGGCATTTTTTTGATTAATGATAATTCAAAAATACAGGAAACCATTTGCAGAAGCTGTCTTAGAGATCATTAAATAGTTTTAACTAGGCTTATGAGAGGATAAGCTAAATTAAATTAATAGCAATATGCTTAAATGTATAGTAAATGTATATTTCAATAACTTTAAGTTTTTCATTTTAGTGAAATCAGATTGAGCTGTTAAACATTGGAACCATTATAAAATGTGCTAAGTTTGTGGTTTAGTTTCAAATTAATCTGACCATAGAGCTAAAACTTACTCTCAGAAATTGAAAATTTATGGAAAATATTCAGAATACTTAACTACTATCAGAACTGCCATTCTATTTTTCCTAGCAAACCTTTCCTTCTGCTCATCTTATAGCACCATCTACTGTTTTACTCATAGATAACCAAGATAAAAGGACAGCTCCTTTTTGTTTTCTCCTCATTTAAAAAATATATATTGTTTCAGAGAACCCTAAATACCTGACTTTGTTAAAATGTATAGCTTTCCAGTAACTTTTAATTTAATGTTCGCTTTCTTTTTCTGAAGAGTAGGTGCCATAGTATACACTCTACCAGATTGTTCATCCTGAATCTGTGGCCAGCACCATCGTAGAAGGTGTCTACAAAACATTTTGGTTAGGATGGCATTTTCTTCTTACACTGTGCTCTGTAGCATGAAAAATAAGGATCCAGGAAACCAGTCTTTAACAAATAGGCAAATATCAGAACGATGCCCCATTCTCTACAAATTCTCTTTGTTGAATCAAACAGGGGATTGACTGCTTGTTTCTTATTTTCTTCTTAGAGTTGGAAGGGGCCTTAAAGATCAGGCAGTCCAAACTCTAAGACTATTTGGCAATCCCCTCCTTAGGAATGTTTTTCCTATCAGCGCCCTGTCCCCCTTTCCCCCCACCCCCATTCATTCTTTTCTTGGCAACCTCTTTTGTAAAACTTACCATCTTGATCTGGAAACAATCCCAAACTTCTACTACCATTCTGGATTAAGTTGCCCTCTGAGGGTTCCCCATAGTTCTTTGTGCATGTCATTCTCAAAGCTGCCACACCACATTAAATTTGTGTTTGTCTGTCTATCTCCCCCTTTAAACTGTGAGATTTTTGATGGCAGAGGCCATTTATTTATTTTTGTGTTCCCAAAGTCTGGAACATAGTTGGTATTCCATAAAAAATATTAAATTATTTGTGTGTTATTTATTTTAATTCTACCCAAAATATATAATAAAAACAATTTATTATATTGTTAATAGACAAATATTGAAATGCAATGTAAAACTCATAAGATATATGCTATGCTTGATATTAATGCTAATATATGAATAATTGTTTTGGTATGCTCAAAAGTTGTAAGAGAAAAATCAGAACGTAGAAATATTCTATTTTATTTTTTTTAAATAAATACTTGGAAATACACTTCACCCAAATGTATCACTTACTACTTTTAATTATTGGGTCATCCCTATCAATTTTAAATTTTTAGTTTTTTGTAGTATTATTGCATTTAAGTAATTCTTGGTGTGATAAGTTATGAGTGAGCTACGATCTCAGCCTACACTGAAAGGGAAGTTTTGGAACTCAAAGATAAATTTTATGGTATGGGCTTAGAATGAAGTGTATGTTTATCAGGCCGAGCCATTAGCATTTGAAAACATGAGTGGGTGGAGTAATGTGGGAGGCGTGCTCTTAATCCTTATATAGGAAAAAATAACATGTTAAATATACACAGTTTGTAAAAGAGAAAGATTATTGGAATTTCCAATGTTTTTTTAAATATTTAATCAGTTCAATATCTACTTTTTAAAAAAATTTAGAAACTTTTTTTTAATTGCTTCTAGCTTATAACCCAATCTTAGTCCAGGACATAATCATCAATAAAATTTATATGAATATAAACTTTAAACCTTGGAATAGTCACATATATATAAGCCTAATTTGAAAAATATAACTCCTAACTACTTTATCTTTGTTTTGATTTTACATAATATATTCTCTCCAAAAATTCAAATGCATAATATTAACAAAATAAGAATAATACATAAGATGGAGGACCATGCCTTTTTATTTAGAGTACATTTGAAAGACCAAAGGTCAAATAGTGGAAGTAGGTCAACAATAGACAAACTTGAATTATAATAGTTAACATTTATTGAGTGTCTACTCCACAACAAGCATTAGCTTATGTGGGGTTGCTATTATTATATCTCTACTTATGAATGAGGAAACAGGTTAGTAAATGATCTATCTAGTTCATTACCACTCCCTAATAACTTATAAGAGTATGTAACAGTAGGTATAAATAAATTTGTATTGAATGACTTAAAAACTTATCTGAGAATGAGCAACTCAAATGGAAGAGCCAAGAATGTTCCTCCAACTTTTATTTTTAAAAAATTTAAAACCTCCAAAAAAGTATAATTATATGACAAAAACTGTTATGTATACCCTTTACCTAGATATACCAGTTGTTAACATTTCCACATTGGTTTTATTATTAATTTTGCTGAAGTGTTTAAAAAATAAGATGAAGATTTGATGATACTTTACTCCTAACTATTTCAGCATGTATCTTCTAAAAATAAGTGTACTCTCCTATATATAATATCATCATCACATCTAAAATTTTATATTAATTCAATAATATCTCATTTACAATCCATACCTGAATTTCCCCAATGGCCCCCCAAAATAAATTTTATAATTTTTTTTTTCAATTCAGGATCCAAACAAGGGTTACATATGCATATCATTTTTATGTCACTTTAATCTCTTAACCATAAGTGTCCCCCTGCCTTTGATTTTGTTTTTCAGGATACTGACTTTTTAAAAAGAATTCAGACTGGTTGTCTTACAGAATTTTCTATAATTGATTTAATGGTTGGTCTCTTCATGGTTTGACTCAGGTATAACATATTTAGCAACTATCCCACCTAGGTGATGTAATATACTTCTTATTGCATAACATTAAGAATTAGCACATAATGTCTGATCTATGTTAGAAGATAAATCTGATCATTTGATTGAGGTAGTAACACCAAATCTCTCCACCGAGAAAGAAATGAAAAGGGAGCTCACTGTTTGGGAAGAGTTGGCACTGTTGGCAATGCAACATCTGATTAAGGTTGAATATCCAAAATATATAAGGAACTTATACACCTTAACAAAAGACAAAAAATCCAAATGAAAAATGTGCAAAGGATCTAAATAGATACCTCTCCAAAATGGACATACAGATGGCCAAGAGACATATGAAAAAAATGTTCAAAGTCACTGATCATCAGAAAGATGCAAATTAAAACAATATCACCTCACATCTGTCAGAATGCCTACCATCAGAAAATCAACAAATGATAAGTGCTGGTGAGGATGTGGAAAAAAGGGAATCCTAGTACACTGCTGTTGGGAATGCAGACTGGTGCGTCCATTCTGGAAAAGATTATTGAGATTTCCTCAAAAAAATAAATATGGAAGCACCATTTGACCCAGAGATCCCACTTCTAAAAATGTATCCTAAGAAATCCAAAACACCAATCAAAAATAATGTATGCACCCCTATGTTCATATGTGGTGAAGGTCTGGAGCGGGAGACAGAGGTGTGTTAGAAAAGATCAGTTGGGGGGGGTGGGGGGGGGGAGAAGGGACATATGTATTACTTTCAATAATAAAGATTTATTTTTACAATAAAGTTTTTGTTTTGTTTTTTAAAAAAAAAAACAAAAACTGACACCACAAGTAGAAGGGGCACCATGGCACTTCCAGCATGGAGCATATTAGGAACAAGACCCAGAACACAACTCACGTGAGTTTATCCACATCCACTGAGACGTGTACTTCTGCAGTGGCACCCTGTCAGACTTGTACCCAGGAAACCCGCTTCCTGGCCTCTCTCTCCCTATATAGCACTTTCCCTAAGTAAAACTTGCTTTGGATCTCACTCTACTCGTTCTTAAATTCTTTTCCTATGCTTGTCAAGAGCCAGGCCAGGGCCAGCCCCCAGGATGGAACACATTTGGTGACTCCTGTATGAAGGTTTAATATATTTAGCATTGAACTTCCAGAAGGAATGGAGAGAGAGAGGTCACCTTCAAGTTTCCCTCAGCTCAGTGGGACTTGAAGGAGATCTGACAAAGTTCCAATGCCCCATGAGAGAGCTAAAGAAATAGCTGAGAAATAAGGTCACAGGGAGGAGGAACCAAGATTGAGGCATAGATAAACACCTATCTTGCTGCCCCACACATCAATTTCAAAACTACAACTTTACAACAGAACAAACATCAACCAGAATCACCAGAAAGCTGGATGAGTGAAAATCCCACAAATAAAAGTAAAGATAGGACACTGTGACTCAGAGGAGCAATGAAGGGCAGCATTGAAGATATGCACAGAGGCAGAGGTTTGGAGCCGTGCATGCGAGCTAGCAGATAGGGTGGGCGGCTGCAAACCCAGCTGCTTTTCTTAAATGGGGAGGGAGACAAAGGCGTCCCACTGCACTGATTCCCCAGTTCCGGGTGAAGTCCAGGAAACCGACACTCATACGGGGTGAAACTGGACAGTAGGGAAGCATGCTGAAACTCGGGAGCTGCAAAGATCTGTGAGCTTTTGGAGGGGGTGAGTTTAGGGAGAGTGCACGTAAACTTGGGAACAGCAGAGGTACGCGAGCGCGCAGAGAGGACTCGTGACTTGCTCTCTCGTTCGGGAAACCACTGGACTGCACTGTTTTACAAGCCTGGGTGAAACTTTGGGTGTGCAGACTCATTTGGGGAGAGGCTGAATTGTCCCGCAGCAGGTAGAGCTCAGCAGCAGGTTTCTCTCAGAGGTGCTTGCAGCCATTACCACCCGGCACAGAGACCCAGCTGCCACATAGGGCGGAGCTGATGGAAATCAAGGCAACCTGCTCAGCCCGGAGATTCCGCCCAACCAACCTGAGCACAGCTGATCCTCACAGCCAATTG
The DNA here is from genome assembly GCA_027563665.1 of Antrozous pallidus. Taxonomy (NCBI): domain Eukaryota; kingdom Metazoa; phylum Chordata; class Mammalia; order Chiroptera; family Vespertilionidae; genus Antrozous; species Antrozous pallidus. Next base: position 30,443,280 of record CM050523.1, read on the forward strand.
GCCTGGAGGTCAAACCCTCCTAGTGCTAACAACAATAATCTAGGCTTAACTTCAACAAGACTGTGAAACCCATAAAGGGCTGCACCAAGAGTATCCACTTCAGGTAACTGGGAAGACTAAGCCACTGTCCCTTAGAGGACATCTACCAAACAAAGCTAATCAACCAACTCAGGAAAGCAGCCACCATGTAGAGAAATGGAAAGAAATCAGATGTGAAAGAAATGGAGGGAAAAAAATGACTGAACATAGAGTTCAAAACCACGGTTATAAGGTTTTTCAAGAGGCTCCTAGAAAAGGCTGATGAAATTAATGAGGCCTACAAGGAAATGAACAAGACCTATGAGGAAATGAACAAGACCTACAAGGATATGAACGAAACCAACCAGAAATTAAGCATACATTGACTGAAATAAAAAATATTATACAAAGACCTAAAAGCAGTTCAGAGGACCTCAAGAACCAAGTCAAAGATTTGAAATACAAAGAAGCAAAATCCACTCAGCCAGAAAAGCAAGAAGCCAAAAGAATCCAAAAAATTGAAGATAGTGTAAGGGGCCTCTGGGACAACCTCAAGCATACCAACATCTGAATTATAGGGGTGCCAGAAAAAGAGAGACAGCAAGATAATTAAAACCTATTTGAAGAAACAGTGACCAAAAAATCCCCCCACCTGATGAAAGAAATTGACTTAGGAGTCCAAGAAGTGCACCGAACCCCAAAATATAGGAATCCAAAGAGGACCACACCAAGGCACATCATAATTAAAATGCCAAGAGCAAAAGACAAAGAGAGAATATTAAAAGCAGCAAGAGAAAAACAGTTACCTATAAGGGAGCACCCATACAATTGTCAACGGATTTCTCAACAGAAACTATGCAGGCCAGACGGGAGTGGCAAGAAATATTCAAAGTGATGCATAGTAAGAATCTACAACCAAGATTACTCTACCCAGCAAAGCTATCATTCAGAATTGAAGATCAGATAAAGTGCTTCGCAGATAAGAAAAAGCTAAAGGAATTCATCACCTCCAAACCAACATTATATGAAAGATATTCTTTAAGAAGAGGAAGAAGAAAAAGGTAAAAATAAAAATTATGAACAACAAATATACATCTATTAACAAATGAATATAAAAATCAAGTGAATTAAAAATCTGATGAACAGGATAAACTAGTGAATATAACAGAACTAGAGGCCTGGTGCATGAAACTTGTGCACCGGGGGCAAGGGATATCCCTTAGCCTAGCCTGCACCCTCTCCAGTCTCGGATCTGTGGAGGTTTGCAGGCTGGCCACACACCCCAGCAACCCAAGGGGAGGCCCAGGGATCTGGGATTAATTTATGTCTACAGTTGAAACTTTGTCACGTGGAGTGGAGCCAAGCTTTTTGCTCGCTCCATGGTAGCAGCCATTTCTGTTTGAAACTTTGTGGCCTAGAATGGAGGCCTAGGTTGTCAACAGCAAGTGGAAAGCTTGGCTTCCTCCGTTGCCAGGGTAACCCAAGCCTCTTCTCTCTCCAGCTCAGTGGCTGCCGCCATTTCTGTATCTTTTATAATTGAAACTTTGTAGCATTGAGTGGAGGCCTAGGCCCGCAACAGCAGGCAAAAAGCTTGAGTTCCTCTGTTGCCAGGGAAACCCAAGCCTTCCTCCTGCTCTCAATGTTGGCAGCCATCTTAGTTGGGGTTTATTTGCATAATCTGCTCCTGATTGGCTAGTGGGTGTGGCTGTGGGCGTGGCTTTGTGGGTGTGGTGAAAGTATGGTCAAATTTGCATATTACTCTTTTATTAGATAGGATCATGGGCATAGAGAGGGAATGGACTGACAATTCTTGGGGAGAAAAGGGGTGTCGGAGGTGCAGCAAGAGATTGAATAAAAATCTTGTACCTATGGGAGACGATAGTTGGGGGGAGGTGAGGGCGGAGGGTGGGATGGGTACCGGGTGGAGGGGAGCTATAGGGGGGAAAAAGGGAAACAATGTAATTAATAAACTGAATAATAAAGATTAAAATATTTTTTTAAAAAAGAATATAAGTGGAAAGAGGCTTTACTCTGGGTGATGGGCTCACGATGCAGTATGCAGATGATTTGTTGAATTGTACACTTAAAGCCTGCATGGTATTGTCAATCAATGTCACCCCAATAAACTCAATAAAAACTAAAAAACAAACAAACAAAAGAAATAAAGGAAATAGAAAAAAAAAAGAAAAAGAAAAGAAATAAGGTCACAGGATCCCAAAGCAGAAGCCATGTGATTGACAGCCAAAACCAGGAGAGAAATAGAGGAAGACGCAGAGTCCTTAGAGCACCCCACACGTGGAACCCTGATCCTGCCAAGAGAACAGCCTGCAGATTTTAGGGGCAAAGGACACACTGAGAGGAAAGGCTGCTACCCAAAGGGGCAGAGGCCCCTCAGGAAAGGCTGCGGCGTGCAGGCCGCAGGCTGTGCCTCTGATGCAGTGCTGTTACCCAGGCTTCCAGCTCTGACTGGACGCCAGGAAAGGGGAAGAAGGGAAAAGGAGGAACTCCAGATAGGATTGCCAGAGTTAGCAAATAGAAATATAGGATGCCCAGTTAAATTTGAATTTTAGATAAACAATAAGTCGTGATTTTTATGTAAGTGTGTGCCAAATGTCTCATTTTTAAAACAAATTTTTTAAAAAGTGTTTCAGGCCCTAACCTGTTTGGCTCAGTGGATAGAGCTTCGGCCTGAGGACTGAAAGGTACCAGGTTTGATTCTGGTCAGGAGCATGTACCCTTAGTTGTGTGCATGAGGCAGCTGATTGGTATTTCCCTCTCATCAATGTTTCTAACTCTCCTTCTCCCTTCCTCTCTGTAAAAAATCAATAAAATACATATTTCTTAAAAAAAAACAAAAAAACAGCGTTTCAGTTTTATCTGAAATTCAGTTAAACTGGGCATCTGTATTTACCTGGCAGCCCTTGTCCCAAAAGACTGAGTCATGTGTTGAGCCTGAGTTAGCGTGTAAATGACTGGAATACTTTCCATAGGCAAGATTAAGTCTTATAGTGTGTCCCCTCCCATCTCCACAGTCTTCATGAACCAGAATATGGTTGCTGACTATGCGGTGGCATTGTAAGGTAACGCGGTCTCCTCTCAGGCCCACTCTGCATAAACACCCTACAGCACCCATTTCTACTCCACAGATTCATGCTGTTATAGAACGTCCTTCTCCCAGGTTTCAGGAGAAACGGAGAATGTTCCTCCATGGATTTGTATTGAAATACAATTAAATTAGGGATAATTCACATCTTGATATCTAGTTAATATATCCCTGACCAAAGAATATTTCCATTGGTCTTTAAGTAGTGTTTTAAATTATACACGACAGCAACCAGCTTCTTATATTGACATAATATATGTATGTTTTCTCAGATCCAGAAAACCAACAATATTTTACAACCTTGAAAAACTTGAGGAACAGGCTGGCTGTCTTCCCTAAAATGGTCTAATCATAATAACTTCCATCGATTAAGTGCCTTTTATGTGGCCACTTAACTCATCAAACAGTCTTGAAGATAGTTTTTTAACATTAATATTTTAAAGATGCAAAAATCGAGGCTCATGGAAGCAACATAAGATGAGTAAGGTCAAACAGCTTGTACTTGGTAGAGTGTGACTGAAGCTGTTTCTGCCACCCTCTCCTTGAGACCTGGTCAATGCAACCAGCTTCCAGCAGAGGGAGGAATAGTTCTACCGACACCAGACCAAGAGCTTGAGTGTGAGCAAGTTCCTCATTCCAGCTGGCTTTGCTAAGCTCAGAAGCCAGAAGTCAGAATTTGAACCCTTTTGAGTCCCAAATAACAGAACTGAAACGGATCCGTTTTGCCTCCACGTGGGAGGGCTGGGCTAAGAGTGAAGTCTGACTTTAAGAACATAGGGAAGGTACAACCCAAAATGACAAGCAGCCTCTACAGCCAGAAGTTTGAGATGTCAAGGAATGTAATACTCCAATTAATAAAATTTCTCTCCCTCTCTGCTGCTCAGTTCTAATCTGGCCACCCAATAGTTTCAATTACTTTACTCTTCAAAGTATGAATTTAACTTTGAACATATGAATTTAACTTTGCACTTTTTGTCCAGTTATTCTGTGCAGGTGTTTTTCTGTAGGGGTATTATTTCTTTTCCACCGATTCATTCTTTAACTCTTCATCCCAGTGTCTCCACTGATTCTGCAGCTCTATGATGCTGGGCTGTGAGTGTGAGTATATTTACTGAAGTAGCGGATGTGAGTTCTGAGTTTGTTGGTTTCAAGAACTTAGAAATAGACATTTATGGTTTGACAGTCTTGAGGTGTAAAGAAATTTCTCACCCTTTTGCTAACATTGTGAACAAATTCTTCTTCCCTATATGAAAAGACTATGAAAGGAATTCACCTAATGGTAAAAATTTCTAGAATTATATTTTTATTCTTTCCCTTTGAAACTCTTTTAGGCAGAAAGTTGAACAAGGGTCCTTGGTGAGCTGAGCAAGGTAATCAAAATTCACATGCAAGACTCCATTTCATTTAAAAATAAGCTGCTCACATTTAATTGTTGAAATCTGTCTCCTGGATTATATACACTTTATTATGCATACAATACCACACCTCAAAATGAAAGTAAAATATGTCTAAGTATGACATATAGTTTATGTCAATATGACTTCATTTTTTATTTTACTGTCTTGACCCTGCCTAAGCACAGTATATTTGAGATGCAAGTCACCACTCAAGATTAAGGTTTATAGATAACTGGAGGCGTGGTGTACGAATTCCTGTATGGGTGGAGTCCATTGGCCTGGCCAGCGATCGGGGTCTACTAGGGCTGTCTCGCCCAGTCGTGATTAGACCAGCCAGCCAGAGGGAGGGACTGTGGGAGGTTGGCCAGCCATGGGAGGTTGGCTGTGGGTGCCCACTGACCACCAGGGGGCAGATCCTGCATTGAGCATCTGCCCCCTGTGATTAGTGTGCACCATAGCTACTGTCCAGTCGTAACTGTCACTTAGGCTTTTATATATATAGACTAGTGGCCTGGTGCATGAAATTTGTGTACATTAAAAGGGAATTGATTAAAGGAAATATTTTAATATTGCTCTTTGCCCTTTCTCTATAATAGAAGTGTCAGAGATTAAGAAAATTAGTAAAATGTATATGAAAATCTCCCTCCTGTCAGAGTCTGAGGCACGCTGTGGGACCCAGAGTCAAGTCTCTGCCCACCCGCTTGCACCTTGAAATCACGCGAGACCCAGACCCAGTTGGCCTCACCCCTATCAAGCCCCACAGGGCAGGGAGAATGGCCTCAGGCCCCCCAGCCCCAGCACCAGGGTGAGGAGTGCAGCCTCAGGGCCCCCAGCCCTGGTGTGAGGGCCCAAGGGTCTGATAACTATTTGCATATTAGCTCTTTATTATATAGGATAATAGCTACCCTCATGTTAATGTTTATTAGATGGTATCCTTCCATTTCTGCAGCGGCTCCTTATTAACTACTAGAGGCCTGGTGCACAAAATTTGTGCATGGGGAGTGGGGGATGTCCCTAACCCAGCCTGCACCCTCTCCAATCTGGGACCCCTCAGGGATGTCCGACTGCCCGTTTAGGCCCAATCCCAGTCGGATCGGGCCAAAACGGGCAGTCGGACATCCTTCTCACAATCCAGGACTGCTGGCTCCAAACTGCTCACCTACCTGCCTCCCTGATTGCCCCTAACAGCTTCTGTCTACCAGCCTGATCACCTGCTAACCACTACCCTGCCAGCCTAATTGATGTCTAACTGCTCCCTTGCCAGCGTGTTTGCCCCCAACTTCCCGCCTCTGTTGGCCTGGTCACCCTTAACTGCTCTCCCCTGCAGGCTGGATCACCCCCAATGGCCCTCCCTTGCAGGCCTGGTCCCTTCCAACTGCCCTTCCCTGCTGGCCTGATTACCCACAACTGCCCTCCCTTGCAGGGCCTGGAACTTCCCAACGACCCTCCCCTGCTGGCCATCTTGTGGTGGCCGTCTTGTGTCCACATGGGGGCAGGATCTTTGACCACATGGGGGAAGCCCTGCTGTGTGTTGGAGTGATGGTCAATTTGCAAATTACTCTTTTATTAGATAGGATAGAGGCCTGGTGTATGGGTGGAGGCCAGGTGATTTGCCCTGAAGAGTGTCTCAGATCAGGGTGGGGATTCCCTTGGGGTGAGGGGGGAGCCTGAGTGAGGGGTCTGTGGTGGTTTGCAGGCCGGCCACGCCCCCCAGTGACCCAGCAGGAGCCCTAGGATCTGGGATTAATCTATGTCTACAATTGAAACTTTGTAGCCTGGAGCACAGCCAAGCCTTCTGCTCACTCCCTGGTGGCAGCCATTTCTGTTTGAAACTTTGTAGCCTAGAGTGGAGGCGTAGGCTGGCAATGGCAGGCGGAAAGCTTGGCTTCCTCCATTGCCAGGGAAACCCAAGCCTCTGTTCTTTCCAGCTCAGTGGCTGTTGCCATTTCTGTATCTTTTATAATTGAAACTTTATAACATTGAGTGGAGGCCTAGGCCAGCAATGGCAGGTGGAAAGCTTGGCTTCCTCTATTGCCGGAGGAACCCAAGCCTTCCTCTGCTCTCAGTGGCAGCAGCCATTTTGGTTGGGGTTTATTTGCATAATCTGCTCTTGATTGGCTTGTGGACATGGCTGTAGGCGTGGCTTATTGGTGAAGCAAAGTTATGGTCAAATTTGCATATTACTTTTTTATTAGATAGGGTGTGGGCCATTTATCTGTGCCTTAGATTTTCAACTATAAAATGAAGATTACAGAAGTATATACATCATGAAACTATTATGAGAATTAACGGTTATCCCCCCCTCCCCATCCCTTTACCCTTGGATTGAGATCTGAGACACTCAACCATTCAGAAATAAAGAGGATGAAGAAGATCCAGCCAAAGAGACTGAGAAATGAAGTAGAAGAGAAACTAGAAAGTAAGTGAGATGCCTAAGGAGGCAGGAGGGACCTACCAATGGCACCTGACCTCTGGGACCATTGGTTTTAACAATGTGGATGGAAGTTATTTATGTGTTCAATAAATTGACAGGTACAATGTATTGCAATTCTAAATCTAATTGAAAATATTGCTGCTCAGGAGTTGAGAAAAGGCCTGAGAACTTTTAGAATGCACAGCATGGAAATTTTTCCTTATTTGTGGCATTTCCTGAAATGATCCTACATGACCTGACCTCTACTGCTGCTTTGGTCTTACCTGCAGGCCCCTTCGCTCCCCGACCTCGCACTCATACTTTGCTTTTATCACACTGGCATCCTTCATGTTCCTCAAGCCCATCACACTTGGCCCTTTGCACTTGTTTTCTCTGTCTGGATGATTTCCCCCGCATATCAGCATGGCTCACCTTCTTCCTTTAGGTGTCTGCTCCAATGTCACCTTATTGGAGAGGACTGCCCTGACTTCCTTCACTAACAGAGCATCACTAGACTTGACTCCTTATTCCTATTATCTGACTTTTCATGTATTATCACCACTTTATAATTTGCCTATTTAAAAAGAATATAAACTCAACAAGATCAGTAGCTAAAACAGTACCTGCCTGACATGTAGTGATTAATAAGTAAATATTTTGAATAAATATTAAATGAATAAAATTAAAAGCAAATGGCCAAGACATTTTCATGATAACTAGATACCTAATAATTATTAATCTCCCAAGAAGGGTAAAAATTCCATCTTTGATTAAGAAACATAGTTTTAGAATCTACAGGCAAATGTCTGCAAACAGTTCCCCTACACACACACACACACACACACACACACGCACACACACACACTTTTATGTAATTAAACAAGAAAGGCTACCTGAGAGCATTCACTTCAAAACTCGAGTGTAGATTTTATTTCTAAAAACCCTCTAGTGACAACTGTTTCTGAAGTTTCTGACTTCATGTGAATAAATTTAAAAATACATGCTGTATAAGATTCCCACAATAATATCAATGTCTATATATTACTTTAAATTTTCTTTTATTTATTTATTTATTTATTTATTTATTTATTTTTATTTTAAATAGAAGAAAAAATTTTTCTTCTATTTAAAATAATAATTTGTTTTTTTTATTAATTTATTGAGGAGACACTGTTTAATAAAATATCAAATCTTCTTCCATTACCATTTAACCGCCCTTTACCCTCTTCTGCCTCCCCTGCTTCCACTTCCCTCTGGTGTTTACCATATTGTTGTCTGTGTCTATGAGTTTGGTGTGTGGGGGGGGGGGGTGGAGGGGTGGTTGCTTAATCTCTTCACCTTTTACACCCAATCCCCAGCCCCCTCCCCTCTAATAAATGTCTGTCTATTCTCTGTTTCTTTGCATCTGTTTCTATTTTCTTGGTTTTGCTTATTAGATTCCACATGTAAGTGAAATCATACGGTATTTGTCTTTCTTTAACTGACTTAATTCACTTCGAATAATACTCTTCAGGTCTACCTATACTGTCACAAAAGGTAAGATTTCCTCTTTTTTTTTTTTTATGGCCAAGGAAGTATTCCATATGTAACTGTACCACAGCTTTTTTATTCACTCATCTACTAATGGACACTTGGGCTGCTTTCAAATCTTGGCTATTGTAAATAACCCTATAATGAGTACAGGGGTGCCTATATTCTTCTGAATCAGTGTTTCGGGTTTCTTTAGACAAATTCCCAGAAGTGGAATAGCTGGGTCATAAGACAGTTCCATTTTTAATTTTTTGAGAAAACTCGATCCTGTTTTCCACAGTGGTTGCACCAGTCTGCATTCCCACTAACAGTGTCTAAGTTAACTCTTTAATAAACGATATTTACTACATTTTGAGTCCTCACTTTTTAACTAACCCTTTCATTGATTTTAGAAATTTCAACTTTAAAAAACACCTTCAGGATTTGAAAGAGAAAGTATGCAAAGCATTCAACCAATTAGCATTTGTAGCTAACATTTGTGTGTCCAGATGGAGCAGAAAAGATAACTAACTGGACGCCTTTTTGTGTGTGCGCCATATGCACAGACACCATGGACTTTGCAACCTGGTACCTTGGCTGCAGTATGACAGTGAAGCACATGAAACAAGCCAAATAAGGGAACAGTTACATCTTTGCTGACTCATTTGACAAAGACAAGAAATTCATAGACAAATGCAAATAAAGAGTGAATGAAGGGGGAATCCACTGGGGAAGATTTTCCCATTTCTGATGCCCTGAAGAAACATCCACATAGGGAGAGAACCCTGAGAACAGATGTGTGAATGCAGAAGAGTGGCCACAAGAATGTGTACACATTGTACAGGAATCAGGATAGTGTTAACCACTTGCATGTGCCTGGTTTTCCTTCCTGAGAATAAGAACTTGACCTTGTCCTTGATCTGCACAGGAAAATAGGGTAGAATTAGAATTGCCACCGCATTGTAATAGAGGCCGTAGGGGTTTACTTTTGTTTTATTTTCTCAGCCTGGCTGAACAGAGGCAATCGATAAGTAGCCATTGAAAGACTGAATGAGTAAAACAAGGAGAATATCTTTCCATTGTTAGGAAGCTGGACAAGGTCTTTTTATATCTAATTGCAGATTATTCCAAAACAACAAGAAAAAAAGAGAAACAGAAATATAAAGTGCATTTTCAATATGACTAAGGAGATGTGTAATTGAAACACAGTCTGAAAACAGAAAGTCATGGAAGAATGAGAAATGATTTAGCAGAGGAAGAGGAAGGTCAATTATAGTACATGCAGGGAGAGATACCAAAAAAAAAAAAAATCTAAATGAAGTGCATTGTGGAAACCCAGAATGGTCAGGAATTGAAGGAGAAAGGCCTTTTAAAAAGACACATATAGACTTCCAGTCAAAAATAAATTTTACTCCGAGTTTTGAAGGTATTGATCTATTCTAGTTTCAATGTTGCGGAGTCCAATAACATTCTCATTTCCAGTTTCCTGTGTGTGCCCTATTTTTGTTACTCTTTTTTCTCTGATGTTCTTAACTTTCACAATGATATGCCCAGAAAAATCAATATTACATTTTCCACTTAAAAGCTTCTATTTTTCCCCCAGCTGGTTTGGTTCAGTAGATAGAGCAACGGGCCTGCGGACTGAAGGGTCCTAGGTTCGATTTCAGTGAAGGGCGCATGGCCAGTAGGAGGCACGCAGCAGGTAGCCAATCAATGATTTTCTTTCCTCATTGATGTTTCTATCTCTCTCTCCCTCTCCCTTCCTCTCTAAAATCAATAAAAATAAATAAAGCTTCCTTTTTTTTCTGTCATAGCTCTTTTCCTTTTAAAGAAAAGTCTAAGTCAAATCCAAGCATGGCATTTTTTCAGCCTTCACCTGACTGCTTTATTTGTGATAAAACTTCATGTTGGTGTTCTACCTATATGTTGCATAGCATTACAAAACTACCAGGTAGTTTGATTCTCGATCAACTCCAGTGTCATAACTGCAGTGCTTCACCAATGGAATATAAGAGAGTCTACATAGAAGTTAAGAGAATGAGGACTTACCAATCAACCTTCATTAAGGATAAAAGCACTACGAACTGTATGAACTTCTTTAATCATGTGCCTTGTCCTACCCAGAAAGTGGTTTTTACAAGAATTGTCTAAGAGTTTGGAATATGCCCCATGTGCACTGGATCATTAACAGTTTATAATATTTGCTGGACTATCTCACCAGGACAGCAGCATTAACAGGTGAAGGGAAGAACTTCCAGAAGTCAACAAACAGGGCCAGCCTTCTGGGTAGATGAAGCAGGCTGCTGCAGAGGTAGCATATATTTGTTGCTTCTGGAAAGGTCTTTCCCCATCAAAGGGAAAATTATTTTTTATAGTGAGAGATGAATTGACCTCTATGTTCTTTCAGATGAAAGTCACAATTGATCTTTTTTTCTTTCTTGATATGCATATTTGCCATCTTCTCCTTAAAACCCGTGTTTCATATTCATGATAGCTGAATTTTCTATTATATTTCAGAGAATGGCCAGGACAGGAGATTGAAACATCATGGGGCATGTTATAAACTTGTGAGCACTAGAGTAAGCAGATCCAGGAATAATTAGTACTAGGAAAAGCCCATTTGAAAACGGGATGATGATTTTATTGCAAATGTTTTTTAAGTTTTATTTTTTGGTTGGGACATTATCTTGAAAACTTTAATTATAAATTAAGAAACTATAACAGAATAATAATTGTGGTGAGCAGCCTTCTCCCAACCAAAAGACATTCATATCCTAATTCCTGGAGACTGTGAATATGTTAAATTACATGGTAAGAATAAAGGTTGCTAATCAACCTATCTTAAAACAGGGAGATTATACTGGATTATTCCGGTGGGACAAATGCAATCTCCAGGGTACTAAAAGGTAAGAGGGAGGCAGAAGAGTCAGAACCAGAGAGATGCCATCAGTTGACCAATGTTGGCTTTGAAAATGGAAGGAGAGTGCAAGCCAAAGAACCTTGGAAACCTCTAGCTCAAAAAGGCAAGACAAAGCACAACCTGGGTTCTCTCCTACAGTCCCTATAAAGGAATACAGCCTGTCAACACCTGGAAATCCATTTATGAATGTTAGTAATCTATAATAATAAAAGCATTGGTATGCTAAGTAGACTGGATAGCCAAACTACCCTCTAGATGAAGCCAGGGCTGCAAAGGCCGAGGCAAGCCACCATGGCTGCGAGGGCCAAGGCCCTTGCACAAATTTTGTGTATCAACCCTCTAGTAAGATATTAAACACGTGCTCTTTTAAGCCATTAAATTTGTGATAATTTATTACAACAGCAATAGGAAACTAACAATACATTTTTATTGAAAGACAATATACAATTACATTCAAAAGCACACTAATCTTAAATGTACAGATCAACAATTTATCTTCCCCATATTAATACACAATTCCCAGATCAAATTATAGAACATTCCAGCATCTTATGAGATTTCCTCCTGCAGTTTCCCAGATGATATAGCATACCCCCAAAAGTATTCAATGTTCTGACTTTCATAAACTTTAGTTTTGCCTGCTCTTAAACCTCCTGTAAAAGAAATCATACATTAATTCTTTGGAGACTGGTTTCTTTTATGCAACATGATATCTCTGAGATAAACCAATGCAAGGTAATAATTTGAAATATTATTACAAGTACTTTTTATTCCTGGCAATTTTTATTACTCCCTTAGCTTCTTCAGAGCTAAGCTAAAAAAAAAAAAAAAAAAAGGGAAACAATATTCAGCTTTGAGTTCCAAACTAGGATTTTGATATCCATTTTAGAGATAATAGTTATGCAAGCCAATGTTCCCATTAGTAAATGTCAAGTTTTACTGGGAAAATAAAGGATTATAATGTTCGATTAAGTCAAAGCTACAGGACTAGAGTTCATATGAAAACTAACTAGACACTAGGGAGATAGAGATCAGGGTGGGATCTATAAGAACCTTCTCTGAAATACAGGAAAGGCTTTTAAAAAAATCTGTATGGACCAAATACCTCTGTTATTAAGTATTAAATCATGGTGGAATAAGGGGGCTTGGCCATTTCTCCTCCACGGGGGAACAGGCAATCTTTGCTCTGGAGCTTCCCATAATGTGGACTGAGCCACAATGTGAGGTGCTCCCTGCCGAATCCTCCCACTTTTATCTTTCATACGTATTGCTTCCAATAAATCCCTTACATTTCTAATTCTGATTCAAGTTACTGACTCCACTTCTGGTGGGCTGGTCCCAAGACACAGGGAATTCAACTTATAGTTTAGTGGGAACTTTGCTGTGTCCTCTAGCAAGAATGTTCTCCCTGGGGATAGAGACCTCTAACTTAACAGAGTCCAGAATTGCAAAGACCAGTAGCCCCAAATCACCCGATGGGTCATGGGCATGGCAGTAAGTAAGGCTACGCCTGCTTTCACCCCTTGCGTCTCAGAAATGGTGTCATATAGAAGTCTCTGATTGACATACTGCATTCCAGACGCTGGTTCCCCTCTTTGCAGAGTATTGCCTCTGAACTGCTACTTCTGCTGTGCTTTTAGCAGGCCATTCCAATGTCCTACCACTCCAGGAACTTCTGGATGTGACAGTGTGTCATATGACTAATGGATCACATGGTCATGGGCCCATTCCTTACAACCCTCATTGAGAAGTGGGTCCACTGGTTGAATGCTATGTTGTATAGGACCCTGTACCTCAAATCAGGTGCTCTGTAAACTTTCAGATAGTGATGCTGGCTGTGGACTCCATGGACAGAAAAGGGAAATCCAGGCCCATAATTGATGTCTATTCTTATAAGAATAAATCATTGGTCCTTTCATAATGAAAAGTGTCCAGTGTAGTCAACTTGACCAGTGGCTGGTTGGTCTCCTAAAAAATAGTGCCAGCTCTGGCTAGCTTGGTTCAGTGGATAGAGTGTCAGCCTGTGGACCAAAGGGTCCCGGGTTCCATTCCAGTCAAGGGCATGTACCTTGGTTGTGGGCTTCTCCCTAGCCTGAGCCCTGGTCGGGGCACGTGCAGGAGGAAACCAATCGATGAAAAGACTATCCTTTGCACTGTCTTTCAAGGCCACCACAGCCAGATTTGCATTGTATTCTGAAAGCTTTCTCTACCCAACTCAGCTGCTTCTTCTATCTTTCATGGACTTAACCTCTCTCTTACCCAATAAACCCCTCCCATTTCTAATTCTGTCTCAGTATCTGTGTTCCAGATAACCCAGTGGACATGTTATGCCTTCAGAGGAGTGGTATGTACTCTTTCTGGCCTACATGGTGAATTGAACATTACATGTAGCCTTACACGTCATTATGCTGAACCCTTACCATAGTGTTTCATCAGTGCTTATTTACATTTGTGGACAAGCCACAGTGTGAAAGTAGGGGATTTCCACGTTGCTTAACCCATTGTCAGGGGCAGTTGAAGGCAGCTTATTCATTTATTTCCTGATTTTTATGGTTTCAGTTTGAGCTATGTTACTACAAAAGTAGTTGCACTGCTGCTGTGGACTTACATAACAAAGAGAAAAGCTACAATACCAAAAGTGGGAGAGGAGCATATTCTAGTCCATCCCAAGACCTAGACTATTGCTCTGTTGCTTCTAACTCCCCACATCAAAGTCTCCACATCTTGTTCCCCTTTTCCTAAACCCTGGCATCCATCCCCTGATCAGCTCCTTCAAATCAAGGGTGTACCTTGCCTCCTCAGTCCTCCAAGGCTCTCCCTCTGAAGTGCAATGGCTGGTGATACCTTCCAGAAAGTAGTCTATACCTGAAGTAGTCCTCCAAGTAGGAGCAGCTATGACATTATTTTGAAAGTTTGCTTTGCTTAGAGACTTCTCTCCCTGATACAGTCCTAATATTATGTGTCAGGAACTGCCTTAAGGTATTTACATGTAATATAATTCTTACATTAACCCTGTGTACTATTATTTGCACACTCATCATACAGTTCGTAGCACTTTTATCCTTAATGAAGATAAAGAAATAGAGGCTAGGTTAAGTAACTAGCTTAGAAGGTCATCTAACCAGGAAGTACCTACCTGCCTCAGATAATCCCTGTCAGAAACTAAACTTCACAGTCAGGATTCTGTTCCTTCTAACATTGTAAGACCTTAAAATGTGCTTGAACATTGGTTTCTTCTTCAGACATATCTGTATTTTCCACTTCCAAGACAAGTGTATAATCCTTTTTTAAAATCAGAAAATCAGCCCTAGCCTGTTTGGCTCAGAGGATAGTGCCAGTTTAGCTTGGAGGATAGAGACTAAAAGGCCCCAGGTTCAATTCTGATCAAGGGCATATGCCTGGGTTTCGGGCTTGATTCCATGTGGGGAGGCATGCAGGAGGCAACCAATCATTCTCTTTCATCATTGATATTTCTATCTCTCCCTCTTCTTCCTCTCTGAAATCAATATATACATATGTGTGTGTGTGTGTGTGTGTGTGTGTGTGTGTGTGTGTGTGTGTGTATCTCATCAGAAAAATTATATAGATTACAAAGTAAAATATATCAAACCAATCTATAAGAAAGATTCTCATTTCAGCAGAAATATACAGTTCTTTTTAAAATTTATTTTAACCTTTGAAAGCCTCATTTCGCAAAACAGCCCATTCCAAATTTTAATATGTATAGAACATCACCTGGGAGTCTAATTAAAATGCACACTCCTCAGAGATTTGGGCTGGAACCCAGCTTCTGTATTTCTAACAGACTCCTGGGGACACTGCAGCTACTGGGCTGTAAAACACACTTTAGCAGCACATCTCTCTTCTGTGGCAAACACACCCAGCATTTCCCTGAAACCAGGACCCTAACCCATCAGCCCCACTTAGTATCCCACACACACACTTAACCTAGTCTAACAACACTCCCCTTACCTACTGCTAGAGTTTCCACCCAACCTGTGTGCCCAATTCATTCCCATTGCATCCCACAACCTTGCCTGAGGGTCACTAAGAACTTCTGAGGTCAAGGGCTTTTCTCACTCCTGCACTACAGAGTGATGCTCTCTTCTCTCAACTGAGCTCCTAAGACATCTAGTCCTCACCTCTATCCTCCAGCTCCTAGCAATTCCTCTCCCTGGAATCCCCCTCAGCAGGAAACCTCCTCTCTTATTTAGAGAGATGGAGAGGTCATTCCACATAAGGTTTACCCTCTTTCTTCCTCTCAACCTCTAAAGAACTCTATTTTTACATCTGTCTTTATTTCCATTTCACATCAATAGAGTCCCTTCTGCTTCCTATGGCAAACCTCTGTCTGGGCCAGTGAACCAATCCTTTTTTCCCATCTTCAAAACCTTCCTCATTTTCTGCCTTTCATCCCTACTTCAGCATATTCTTATCCTCAATCTATAATTTACAAAATTCAGTTCTTCACTAAGAGAAAAATCTTCCACTGGGTTCTGACCACTCCTCTGAACCCCACCTCTACTTAGATGACTCAAAACATGTCACACATGAGCAACCCCATATACCTTACTACCCTTCCACACCCCACATCTGCACCTCCCCCAGTCTTCCCAGAGCAGCAAAAGGTTCCACTGTTGACCCACTCACTCAGATTTAAAAAAAAACAAAACCCAAGTCATCCTTCACTTGTCTTTTTCCCTTATCTCAACAGTTTGCAGGTCCTAAGTGGTTACCAAAACATACTCCAATCTGGTTCTTCCTCTCTGTTTTCAGTGCTACCAGCCTGGTCTAAGCCACCCTTCTCCCTTCTCCCTTGCCTGAATTATTCAGCAGTTTCCTATCATGAGTCCAAGCTTCACCTCTTGCCCGCCTCAGTCGCTTCTTCACAAAGCAGCCAAAAAGAATTCAAAAGTTGTAAATCAGATTGTGTCATTTCTCTAAAATCTACAATCGTGTCCCCTTGTGTTTAGAAGAAAACCCAAACTTCTTCCCTGATGTCTTCCTTTACTTCCCCTTTAGTTTATCAAGCTGCAAGCACAATGGCCTTTTTGTTCTTGAATATTTGGCGCTTGGTCCTACCTGAGGCCCTGTGTGCTTTCTCTTTCCATCCATAGACTGAAATATGCCTGTTTTGTGCCTTGTTTTATTTTCATCAATAGCACCTTTAATGTATGAGGTTGTCTTTGTTGTTTACAGACTATCTCCCCACACTCGAAGGCAGACTGCGTAACAGTGGGGATCTGCCCTACCTTATTCATCTAGCAGTGGACAAGCACCTAGTGGAGATCTGCCCTACCTTATTCACCTAGGAGTGGACAAGCACCTAGTGGGCTCTAGTACATAGGGGTTGAACAAGTAAGTGAATGAGTTACGCTATTACTTCTGAAAGGTGCAAACCAATTCTCTAAAATTCACTGTATCAAACTTCTAGACTGAATAGTTAGTCTATATCGACAGCTTCCCCCTTTCACTACACCCACCATTTTTTCTGTGCTGTGACTTGTCACCTCACCATTCTTCTGAAACTGCTCCCTTGAAAGTCACCATGGGGTTTTAGTGACCAAACCCAACTGCTTTTTTGAAGCTTCAGCCTCATTTGACATTGCTCACCACTTCCCTTTTCTTGTAAAATAATTATTCTCGCCAGGCTTCTGGGTCTACTTTTGTAGACAACATCTTTACCATGCCCCTGGCGACTCCTCTTCCTGCTCCTAATCACCATTCATGGGTCTTCCCAGTTGTCTAACATACGGCTGTGTCAATTTCTTACTTCTTTTTTGATGAACCCATCTCCAAAGATTTTAGCTTTTACTTGCTCGTGCATTTAAGCAATCCCCTTATCCCCACTCTCTCACCTTATTTTCAAAATCATATTCCAAACCCACCCTCACTCTATAACTTTCCTTTTTTTGTTAAGGAACTACTCTTCTCAGAGGAACAAGACACCATAGTTTTGTGTACCTCTTAACTTTCACCACCGTATTCAATCAATACATTCTTCCTTTGAAATAGTTGTGTTCAACAGACTGAGGAACCTGGGGGGTGGGGGTAGGAATGGAAGAGTAACCAAAGAACTTATATGGTATATACATAGCCCATGGATACATAGGCTATGTGTCCTAAGTGTCCTTCACTTACATAGTGCACTGAAGGCCTGGGGAGGGGGCTGAAGTGTGTGTGTAATACTTTCAAAAATAAAATAATAAATATTAATTAAAATATTTTGTGACTAGGACATGAAACAAAAGAGGTTGCTGTACTAGGCGATAGTGATTTTATAAACTGATAGAAGAAAGTACCAGATTTGACAGACTAACTCCTAAAACATTGCAGTGAAAAATTTGCTTTCATGCTTAAAATTTTCAAGCATTAACAATGTTTAAAATAACTTGTTTATTCAAAAGTACCATAACTTAATAAAATTAAAACTGCTTTATGCACATACAATACACTTAAAGTTTAAAAATTAGAAATGTGAAGAGCTCTCTCACTGACACTTTAAAAGCAAGAATGACTTTATTAACTTGGTTTCTAAGGTATACTTACTATTTGAGTCACATTTTTATAAAAACAATTTTATTTTTAAATATTTGAAATTAGGTTTTTTAATACAAATATAAGGACCTAGAAAAAAAATCATTGTGTTTATCTTTATTTCTGCTACCTATACTCCATGGCCTCTCATGCAGATAAACTACAATAGTCCACTAACATTTCCTTGTCCCTTGAGTGACCTTCTTTCAAGTTACCTAAATGCCCATTGCCTCCAAGGAAAAAATGGAAGCCCTAATTCTTTAGTTATTCATTTAACACAAACAGAGCTCAAGCCAGTTTTTTAGACTTTCCTCAATATTTCTACTTTTTGCGGTATTTTCTAAAAATAGAGGTGTGATCTCATCTATGCAGTTCACTAACGTTGATCCTTATAAACAGACACCAAGCCCTGGAGGGCACCATTGGGTCTTGACTTTTCTGCACCCGAATCACACCTAGCTTTTGAGATGGCCACTTAACATTTGTCCAATTAATTTCTTTTGAAGCATAAGTCTTCTAAGTCCATTATTTGCAGAGCAGAGGAATCAGATAATGGGTTGGAGTATTAATAAATATGATTTAAATTTCTTTTTTTGAAACATGTTTTATTGACTTTTTACAGAGAGGAAAGGAGAGGAATAGAGAGTTAGAAACATCAATGAGAGAAACATCAATCAGCTGCCTCCTGAACACCTTCCACCAGGGATGTGCCCACAACCAAAGTTCATGCTCTTGACCAGAATCAAACCCGGGACCCTTCAGTCCACAGGCTGACACTCTATCCACTGAGCCAAACTGGTTTTGGCTGATTTAAATTTCTGAACATTTTAACAATATGAACATCTATGCAAACAATAAAGTGAATATTTTTAAGTTTGATTTCTCTCATTAACAAAAAGGTGTGTTTTTTTGTTTTTTTTGTTTTGTTTTAAAATCTTTATTGTTCAGTTTATTAATTACATTGTTCCCCCTTTTTTATCCCCCTATAGCTCCCCTCCACCCTGTACCCATCCCACCCTCCACCCTCCCCTCCCCTTCCCCACTGTCCTCTCCCATTTTTGCAAGATTTTTGTCCAGTCTCTTGCTGTACTTCCCACAACCCTTTTCTCCCCAAGAATTGTCAGTCCATTCCCTCTCTATGTCCATGATTCTGTTATATTTACCAGTTTATTCTGTTCATCAGATTTTTAATTCACTTGATTTTTAGGTTCATTTGTTGATAGATGTATATTTGTTGCTCATAATTTATATTTTTACCTTTTTCTTCTTCCTCTTCTTAAGGAATATCTTTCAGCATTTCATATAATATTGGTTTGGTGGTGATGAACTCCTTTAGCTTTTTCTTATCTGAGAAGCACTTTATCTGATCTTCAATTCTGAATGATAGCTTTGCTGGGTAGAGTAATCTTGGTTGTAGATTCTTGCTATTCATCACTTTGAATATTTCTTGCCACTCCCGTCTTGCCTGCATCGTTTCTGTTGAGAAATCCGCTGACAATCATATGGGTGCTCCCTTATAGGTAACTGTTTTTCTCTTGCTGCTTTTAATATTCTCTCTTTGTCTTTTGCTCTTGGCATTTTAATTATGATGTGCCTTGGTGTGGTCCTCTTAAGGTTCATATATATTGGGGTTCGGTGCGCTTCTTGGACTCCTAAGTCAATTTCTTTCACCAGGTATGGGAAGTTTTCAGTCACTATTTCTTCAAGTAGGTTTTCATTGTCTTGCTATCTCTCTTTTTCTGGCACCCCTATAATTCGGATGTTGTTATGCTTGAGGTTGTCCCAGAGGCCCCTTACGCTATCTTCAATTTTTTGGATTCTTTTGGTTTCTCGCTTTTTCAGCTGAGTGGATTTTACCTCATTGTATTTCAAATCTTTAACTTGGGTCTTGGGGTGCTCTAGAGTACTTTTAGGTCTTTGTATAATATTTTTTATTTCAGTCAGTGTATGCTTAATTTCTAGTTGGTCCTTTTTCATATCCTTGAGAGTCTCCTTCATAGCCTTGTAGGTCTCGTTCATTTCCTTGTAGGACTCGTACATATCCTTGAGGGTCTCGTTCATTTCCTTGTAGGTCTTGCTTATTTCCTTATAGGTCTCGACCTTTTCTAGGAGCCTCTTGAAAAGCCTTATAACCGTGGTTTTGAACTCTATGTCTAGTCATCTTTTTTCCTCCATTTCTTTCACACCTGATTTCTTTCCATGTCTCTGCATGGTGGCTGCTTTATGTGGTAGATGTCCTCTAAAGGACAATGGCTCAGCCTCCTCAGTTACCAGAGGTGGGTACTCTTACTGCAATCCTTTATGGGTTGTACAGTATTTTTTAATTTAAGCCCAGCTTGTTGTTGTTAGCCCTAAGAGGGTTTGACCTCCAGGCCAATTGGCTGTGAAGGGAGACTGTGTCCAGGTTGGATGGGTGGTGTCTCTGAGCTGAGCAGGCAGCCTCAGCGTCAGCTATGTCCTATGCGGCGCTCGCGTTAGGGTCTCTGTTGGGTGGTAATTGTTGCAGGCACCTCCAAGAGAAAGCCGCTAGTCTCTACCCCTTGCCGGACAACTCTGCCTCTCCCCAAATGAGTCTGCACACCCAAAGTCTCGCCCAGGGTTGTAAAACAAAGCAGTCCGGTGGTTTCCGGAACCAGGGGGCAAGTTGCCAGGGAGCAAGTCGCACATCTGTGCTGTCGCACACTTTATGCGCGCAAACTGCTTTTCCAAGCAACCCGGTTACTCCTCAGACTAGGAGACCTCTGCCGCACCCAGCTTCCAGGGTGCATACCCCGGACCTGCCTGGCACCGGGGAATCGGTGCAGTGGGACGTCTCCGCCCTCCCCGATGGATAAGTCCAGCCAGAATTGCTGCTGCCAGTCCTACAGCCCACACGTGGCCATGGCTCCTAACTTCTGTTTCCACGCGTATCTTCAAGACTGAGCTCTGCCACTCTTCTGAGTCTCAGTGTTCTACCTTTACTTTTATTTTTGGAGTTTTCACTCAGCCAGCTGTCCAGTGATTCTGGGTGATGTTTGTTTTGTTGTTTTGTTGTAGTTTTTGAATTGTTGAGCGGGGCAGAACAACAGGTGTTTCCCTATGCCGCCATCTTGGTTGCTCCTCAAAAAGGTGTTTTTTTTTTAGTGTAAGTGAAATTAAACTGAATTTTCAACTCCAGAAAGTCTCTTATCCTTTTAAAGTGTTCTCTTGGTTTCCTATCCCATCTAGTTATCAGCTATTTATCCCTTTCCTTGTACATGTACGTTTCTTTTTAATATATATATTTTGGGAGGAACCAAGATGGTGGCATAGGTAAACACCTATCTTGCTGCCCACACAACAATTCCAAAACTACAACTTAACGACAGAACAAACATCATCCAGAATCACTGGAAAGCTGGCTGAGTGAAAATTCCACAAATAAAAGTAAAGATAGGACACTGTGACTCGGAGGAGCGGGGGCGGGGGGGAAGCGCAGCATTGAAGATGGGGGCGGAGAGAGGTTTGCAGTCCTGCATGCACGCCAGCAGAGAAGACGGGTGGCTGCAAACCCAGCTAGTTTTCTCCAATGGGGAGGGTGGAGGTGTCCCACTGCACTGATTCCCCAGCTCCAGGCAAGGTCCGGGGAGCCCACACTCATAGGAGGTAGAAATGGGAAGTGAGAAAGCACGCTGAAGCCCGGCGCAGCAGAGGTCTGTGAGCTTGTGGAGAGGTCGAGCTTGTGGAGAGTGCATGTAAACTTGGAATAGCAGTTTGCACATAAACTTGGGAACAGAAGTGTGTGACCACGTGGAGAGGACTTGTGACTTGCT
Source organism: Antrozous pallidus (assembly GCA_027563665.1). Classification (NCBI taxonomy): domain Eukaryota; kingdom Metazoa; phylum Chordata; class Mammalia; order Chiroptera; family Vespertilionidae; genus Antrozous; species Antrozous pallidus. The sequence continues at coordinate 30,464,968 of CM050523.1, forward strand.
CCCTCGTTCTGGAGACCACTGGACTGCATTGTCTTGCAACCCTGGGCAAGACTTTGGGGGTGCAGACTCATTTGGGGAGAGGCTGAGTTGTCTGGCAGTGGGTAGAGATCGGCGGCGGCTTTCTCTCGGAGGTGCATGCAGCCTTTACCACCTGGCACAGAGACCCTGGTGCCACATAGGGTGGAGCTGATGCTGCCTGCTCAGCCAGAAGACTCCACCCATCCAATCTGAACATAGCTGACCCACACAATCAATTGGTCTGGAGGTCAAACCCTCCTAGTGCTAACAACAATAAGCTGAGCTTAACTTTAACAATACTGTACAACCCATAAAGGGCTGCAGCAAGAGTATCCACCTCAGGTAACTGGAGAGGCTGAACCACTGTCCCTTAGAGGACATCTACCACACAAAAATAATGGAACAACTCAGGAAAGTAGCCACAATGCAGAGAAATGGAAAGAATTCTGGTGTGAAAGAAATGGAGGAAAAAAGATGACTAGACATAGAGTTCAAAACCACTATTATAAAGTTTTTCAAGAGGCTCTTAGAAAAGGCCAAGACCTACAAGGAAATGAAAAAGACCTATGAGGATATGAAAAAAGACCAACTAGAAGTTAAGCATACACTGACTGAAATAAAAAATATTATACAAAGACCTAAAAGCAGTCCAGACAACCGCAAGAACCAAGTCAAAGGGTTGAAATACAAAGAATCAAAATTCATTCAGCTAGAAAAGCAAGAAGCAAAAAGAATCCAAAAAATTGAAGATAGTGTAAGGGGCCTCTGGGACAACCTCAAGCATAACAACATCCGAATTATAGGGGTGCCAGAAAAAGAGAGAGAGCAAGATAATGAAAACCTACTTGAAGAAATAGTGACTGAAAACTTTCCCCACCTTGTGAAAGAAATTGACTTAAAAACCCAAGAAGTGCACAGAACCCCAAAATATAGGAATCTAAAGAGGACCACACCAAGACACATCATAATTAAAATGCCAAGGGCAAAAGACAAAGAGAAAATATTAAAAGCAGCAAGAGAAAAACAGTTAGTTACCTACAGGGGAGCACCCATACAATTGTCAGTGGATTTCTCAACAGAAACAATGCAGGCCAGACGGGAGTGACAAGAAATATTCAAAGTGATGAATAGCAAGAATCTACAACCAAGATTACTCTACCCAGCAAAGCTATCATTCAGAATTGAAGATCAGATAAAGTGCTTCACAGATAAGAAAAAGCTGGAGGAGTTCATCACTGCCAAACCAAAATTATATGAATTGCTGAAAGATATTCTTTAAGAAGAGGAAGAAGAAAAAGGTAAAAATAAAAATTATGAACAACAAATACACATCTATCAACAAATGAACCTAAAAATCAAGTGAATTAATAACCTGATGAACAGGATAAACTGGTGAATGTAACAGAATCACAGACATAGAGAGGGAATGGACTGACAATTCTTGGGGAGAAAAGGGGTGTGGGAGTGCACCAAGAGACTGGACAAAAATCATGCACCTATGGAAGAGGACAGTGCAGGGGAGGTGAGGGCGGAGGGTGGGATGGATACTGGGTGGAGGGGAGCTATAGGGGGAAAAAAGGGCAACAATGTAATTAATAAACTGAACAATAAAGATTAAAAAAGAATATATATATATATACATACATATATACATATATATGTGTGTGTGTGTGTGTGTGTGTGTATATATATATATATATATATATATATATATATATATATATATATATAATTGATTTTAGGGAGAAAGGGAGAGGGAGAGATAGAAACATCAGTTATGAAGGAGAATCATTGATTGGCTGCTTCCTGTACACCCTTCACTGGAGACTGAGCCCGAAACCTGGGCATGTGCTCCAATCAGGAATCAAACCAAGACCTCCTGGTTCTCAGGTCAATGCTCAACCACCAAGCCACATTGACTGAGCCACAGTCAAGTTTCTTGAAGAAAGAGTCTACACTTCTGTTTGTCTTTAAAGTACACACTTTCTCAGGTTGATCCCACTTTTCTTCACTTACCACACAGTGAACTCTCAGTAAATACTGAATGCGTGAGTAAATGAATACATGGACCTTTCTTCTCCCTCGGCAGTCTTATCCTTTATTACAGCTTCAAATGCTCACAGACAAGCACACACTCCAACATGTAAAACTTCCTTTGACCTTCCTTTTTTGCTTCAGCCCTAGATCCTTAACTACTGCTACTGGGCAGCCCCTTCTAGATTCTAAACAAGAACTTTACATTTCGTATTTTTCTATGTAAATGCATCATCCTTCTCACTAATGAGTTCTTTTTATATTTCTTCTACTGGTCAATGAAATGATCATTTTCCAGGTCACTAAGTGCCAAACTGAAAATCATCTCAGATTCTTTACTCTCTTGTTCATTTTCCCTCCTGAGTATCTTTCAGCTCTGTCCCCTATTCTCTTTACGATAATATCCACCCTTCAAGGCTTCACTCAGCTCTCACCATCTCTAGGAAACCTTCTCAAACAGCCCAGTTCCCCCTCTTTATCAGCCCATCAAGTCCTCAGGAGCCACAAGGTGTTGAAACATCAGCATCACAGTTCTTTGAAGGCAGAGGAAGGCTCAGCTATTTCTCATCCCTGCACAATTCCTGATATATGATGGACTTTCTGTAAATATTTATTCTGCTGGTGACTGGAATGGACACTCACCTGCCTCACCTTCACTGCTGTGATTCTATCACCTCTTGCCTGGGTAAGACAACAGGCTTGACTACCACTATCCTCTCGCTATACATGCTCTCCAAACTGTGGTTAGAATTTGCTTGTAAAACACTAGTGTAAACAGTTCATAGAGGATCCCAGAGAGCAAGAGAGACAAGAAGGCAGCATAACAGAAAGAGTGGCCTTCTCTTCCATCTGGGTCACTCACTGTGACAGAAAACATAACCAAACTGGGCAGTGAGTCTTCCTGCCTCATGTTGACATTATTTACTCACCCAAAGACAAGACAACGAGAAACTTATCTTACTTGTCTGTCAAGACAGTGATATTGGATGTGCCGTTCTTCTTCTGAATTATTATTAGACCAGAATTCATTTAGAAAGACAAGGAAAATCGTAAGAGATTCTGACATGTCTGGTTGTGGCTCCTGGAGATGAGAAATCTAAAGAAGAAAAATTAATGATGGAAACTTCAGAGGGTCAGATAATCTGGAAATTTCTCTTTCATGTTGACCCAACAGGTTAGTTAGGGTATTAATACCACAGTAATCCCAAACCCCAATGGATTAAAATAGCAAACACTTATTTCTTGCTCACATTACACATTGTGGGGTGGGCATGGGATTTGTTCCATATATTTGACATCCTTGTTTTAGAAGCCATCCAGATAGAGGAACTACCATCTGGAACCACATTATCCAATAAAAACACGATGCAGGCCACAAATGCAAGCCACATGCACAATGTTAAATTCTCTAATAGTCATATTTTAAATAGTAAAAAGAAACAGATGAAATTACTTCTAATAATATCTTTTATTTGACCCATTGTATTCAAAATAGTGCCTTCGTCAATAAAGATTTCTCTGATAACTAAGGATGTTGATTTGCCATCTATATATCTTTTTCAGTAAAGTATCCCCCCCTTTTTTATGATTTTGTTTGCTCTCTTATTATTGACAAAACATGAGCTGTGATCACACAGCAATTTCTTTCCTGTGCATGCATGCAGTGATAACAGTAGAGCTAGGTTAAAAGGTTATACATACATATACAAGTGCACATGTGTATATTTAGGCACACACACACTCATGAGCTCAGGAAAATGCTTTGGAACATACAGTATTAGAGAATAAAATTGTCAGGATCCTCCAAACCAATTATCAGCAGGGCAGAGCTGTTTCCACAGATGTATCTCACCATGCAGGTTTCCCTTTAAACAAAGGAAAATCTAGAGCTCTGTGACCTAACAGGAAATGTTGCTGCTGCTGATAGTGCATGAATAGTGGGTGCAGTAAGCAGGGCATCCCCACAGCAATGAGACGTATAACCAGAAGGTGGTAAACCCAAATATATCCAAGGCAGAGCCAAGCACTTAAGCACGTGTGGCTTCAGAAGCCACGCAGACCTGGATTTGAAGTGCCTTGTGCTACTGGCTCAGAGCTCTTGGGTAATCTTATTAATCTCATTTTCTTGATTTGCAAAATGGGGGTGAAGCTGCCTCATATGATTGTTACAAAAATTAAGTGAAAAATATATGTGGTATGTAACAAAGTTCTTGGCATCTATGATCAGCACATTAAACTCATCTCTTATTATGAAGGGAAAGTGGGGGTTATGAGCCTGAATTCTGGGACTCTAAGGCCAGCCAGACTGGACTAGAACCCCAACTCCGACAATTCCTAGTTGTGTGACTTGGACAAGCTACTTCAGTTCTCTGTGCCAAAATTTACTCATCCATAAAATGGGAATAATATAATATAAATCTCCTAAGGTTACTTAAACATTAACTGAGCTTATATTTGCCAAGTACTTAGAATGGCGGCAGCAGACAAGTGTTTGCTCTTACAGCTGCAGGGCTCTCCCTAAGCTCACATCAGTGTATAAAGAGCTTCCTGACTATAATTTCTTGGCTCACATTACTCAATCAATTGCTATTTATAGAGCATCTACTATGAACTAGGTGTTATAAGGGACTGGAAATATTATAAAAGATATACATTTTCCTGATCCCAAAGAACACAAACCCTAAAACAGGAAGTATGGTTTATAAGGGCAACCAACAGAGTATGTAATTATTGCTATATACTATTCCTAATACAAATAGATGACAGAGACATAAGGTCTGCCATGGAAGTAGAGGGAATGACCAAGGGCGTGGGGGAGCTATGGCATTAAGAATTAGAGAGCCAGCCTGGTCTGTGTGGCTCAGCTGGTTGAGTGTTGTCCTGTGCACCAAAAGGTCACCCATTGGATTCCTGGTCAGGGCACATGCCTAGGTTGCAGACTCGATCCCTGGCTGGGGTGCATACAGGAGGCAATTGATTGATGTTTCTCATATCCATGTTTCTCTCACTCTCCCTCCTTCTTCCTTCCTCTAAACATCAATAAAAACATATTGAGGAGGGGGGTTCTAGGCCTTGGGGGTACATGAGCAAGAGGAGGTTCCAGAAGCCTGATGGTCTTCCCAAGGACAAGTGAGATGGATGCATGTCTGGAGTGGATTGTAGGCAAAGGGGAAATCAGTTAGGAAAGGTAGGTAGGGGAGAGTTGGCAAAGAGCCTTAAATGGTAAGCTATTCTTCAATGTCTAAACTGTAGGCAGTGGGGATTCAAGCAGTTTGCTGGTAGTTTTTACCTTTAATGTTGATAAAAAAATTTCTATACACACACACACACACACACACACACATACACACAAACAGAAAGAGCCCACTTATGAAATCAGAATTTCTGAAGCAGAGGCTCAGGCATATGTTCAGTGAAAGAATTCCACAAGCCATTCCTACAAAGACCAAAAGTTAAAACCCACTGATATGGAGCCTGTAGAGATTATGTTCTCAAAACTCAACACAGAGCAATTTATAATTTGAGTAAATTAATACCTATAGGAATAAATAACCACATAAATACACACACACACACACACACACACACACACACACACTAATAAAAGAGAAAGATGTAAATTGACCATACCTTTGCGACACCCACCAGCCAATTAGGAGTGAGTATGCAAATTAACCCAACAAAGCTGGCGGATTAATTTGCATACATAAGTGCAAGTGCCTGGGACTGGGATGCTTGCATCATCGCCATGGTGATGACACAGGCATTCCATACTGCCCCAGCTCATCCCAGCCAGTCTGGGCCTCTAGGCAGCATAAGAAGATGGAAAGGCAGCTCCAGGCTGGAGCAAAGGCAGAAAGGTGGCTCCAGGTCAGAGCAAAGGTAGTGCCAGCAGCCAGAGAAAGGAAGGCCCATTCTTGCATGAATCTTTGTGCATTGAGCCTCTAGTATATATATAATTTCATTTACAAAGTATATACATACGTATACTTTGCAAATAAAAAATAATAGTACATAGTTCATTGATGGCACATAATAAATGTTCAATAAATATTTGTTAAATTTAGAAAAAGTAAGTCTAGATTAACATGAATGGCTTCTTGACAGAGAAGTCAGAAGAAAGAGAACTAGGATTTGTCTGGTGCCCACCCATGCCAGGTAACTTACAGGTAGTATTTAATTTAGTCCTAAGAAGAGCCCTATGAGGTGGACATTATTTTTCTCATTTTAAGGGTAAAGAAGTCGATACTCTTACATGGTGCAAGTGCATTAAGTCGCAGACTGGGCATTCAGACACAGGTTCCAGGCTCTAAACCAAGACTTTCAAACTGCATTCAAACAACCTTCCCATCAACACTCTTCCCTTGAATCTTAACAAGGTAGCAAATATTGTATCATAAATACTCTCCACTCATTCTCCTTTTTCTCCTCCACTGGGGTCTGAATTTTACCTTCCCTCTGCCCCGAAACTGAACCAAAATCACTGACTACTATCATTTCAAGTTGTTGGGTGTTTTTGTTTGTTTGTTTTTTAAGCAAGCTTCTCCTTTCATTCTCTTTGTCCCACCCTTTCCTCCTCTGACGACTCCTAATCCACTATACTCATCTGTGAAACTCCTTATTCCGAGAGCACAAAATGGAATCTGAAATCTTAAGGAATTCCTTTGATGGTTTTCTTCGTATGTGAAGGCTGATGTGGGATGGCAGCAGAAAGGGGTTCATTTATAATAGGCTCCCCCCAAATGCAAAGGAAATTATGCTGGTGCTCTGTTTAGCAGTGGGAAACAGTTCATCATTTTAATCTAAACAAGTTCTTCGTCCTGCTTTTGAAAGTCACCGTCTGATAGAAGACTTTAGTCGCTGTCCCTGTGTATGTGTCTGTGTGTGTCTACAAGAGACACTGAACATCTCTCCTTAAATCAGCACTGTCTTCTCCATCTACATGTAAGAGTCTCACCTCCCAATGCCCCCTTCTATTTTTTTCCCCACAGAGGTGTTAGATTTTTCAGATCCAATGCATTATTTTTCAGTTGATCACATAATGCTCAAAGACATTTTTCTCCTTTATATATACTTTCTTAATTCTTCTACAATTGATTGTATTGCAATTTATCCCACCCCACCCCACCCTCATCTAAATTGAAATCCTAGGCAAATGCCAAGCAGCCTTTCTTTTTGGTTTTGAATGTCCTTCAAATGAAAGTGACAGTTTGTATATTCCTTCATCCACATTACTGAGGGAAATGTCTGTCACTCTGGGGCTAGGATCCATGGGGATTTACCTATGATTAGCCTGAAGGCCTGGGCAGACTTCTTAGCCAAAGAGGTTCAGATATTACATCTATACCTAGACTCTAAATATTGACTTTGAAAAGTGATCCCTTCGTTCCACCAGGAAGAATTAATTGCTATGTGTGGAAGCCATGATAACACTTTGAATTCTCTGCAGACCACTGTATCCAAATATGCAGATTGTATAATGAAAATCCTAGGGCACCAGTCACCTGAATTAGTGCCTCCTCAACCATACACAGCAGCCCTCCAGGAAGAAACTTATTTTTCCCTGATGTAAATAGTTTCTGCATCCTTAATAGTTACAGGCCATTTGTGGATTCTTGTTTGCTTGAACATTATAATCAGGGTCTCATAAATTAAAAATTAGTGAATCAGGCTTATGGTTTATCTTTATTGCCCCCTATTTTTATTATTCCTAGAACAGACTGACTTTGTTTAAAATCATAGTGTCATCGAGATAACTTGAGTGATTATAAATGGTGTTGTCCTCAGTAAATGGAAGTGGGTTGTAGAAAAGGAGAGTCATTAATGGGAGGCAAAACATCAGTTATCACATTCAAATCAGAATTAACACAGTCATATTTATTTGAAAACATAAAGTGGATTCCATATTAATAAATACTTTTAACACTGAATATAGGGAAAACTACTGTGCTTGTTCTAAGAAAACAGTTTACTACAGAATCAGAGGAAAGGTAGTCTTTTGCCCGTAGGCCATTGCTAAAACAATCTGGGACTAGGAATAGTCTCATGGATATTGTGTGAAATTGGGGGAGGAAAGAGAGTTGATACAATTAGGAAGAATTTTCTACTCTCCTTTCTTCACTGGAGCCTTAGAATTAAAAATCTGAAATTGGGAAATACACCTTCATACCAGACTAAGGATTATAAACATCCCCGGTTTATCTCTGTTTTGGATTAGAATCGCCAATTAGTGGACATGAACAAAAATTGGAAATTGGTCCCCGATTTGAATTGAGGTCAGATTAATCTGGTTGGAAGTGGGTTCCTGAGATCTCTCGGAGCCCAGCAGGAGCTGCTACAGCTTATGCTTAAAGCTCAGGCACAACCTCAGGGTCATTCACCAGAGAACCGAAAGCACCAAACCATGTTGACAGCCACCTCCACCAGCTCTGTCCCTTCAGTGTTGTCTTTATATGAGCCCATCACCTCGTCTGCCTGCTTGTGGTCCAGCCCCTGACCCTGGAGCTGGAGTTGGGGGCACACACTACCAGGCAGGTTGCTGTCCAGGCCTTGCACCCATGGAGAGAAACCATTTAGGGAATCCATACGGTCACTTTTTTTCCTGAAAACACTCAAATGAAACAATCTCTAAGATGTGGAGTTCCCCATCCTAATGGTAATAAATGTTAGAGAAATGCTCCTGAAAGGGACAAAGGTAGGCCCTCTCAGATCAGCCTCGAGTGGGAGTGGAAGATGCCTGCTCTAAGCGGCTGTAAGGCATGGAAAAGACCTCGGCTACTCCAGGCCTGCTTGAGTCTTCTAGGCTCTAGAATGTGAACAAAGGCTTCACCCTGAAAGCCACCGCTGCACTGCTGGCTCTCAGGACATGTCTGGGTAGAGGGAGGGGAGGAAGAAAAGAGTTCTCCTTCATTTTGATACATAATCTTGTGGCCAAGAGCAAGGGAAGGAAGTGGAAAAGAACAAAGCGGTTTATGCCTAGTCCTCTTAGAACAGATTGCAAGGATTATAAAGGGAAGAGTTGTCTCAGGTTCTGAAGGCCAAGGCTTAATCGAGAAGGGACAGCAGCTGGATGACAGTATTAGAATCATGGGGCTTTGGGGTTTTAAGCTAGGGAGAACCTCAAGGCTTTCACTTCATTTTCCAGAAGGGGAACCAGGGGCCTGAGAGACTAAGCTGTGTGCCAACTCCACAGAGCTTGCTATATCTGCTTAGGGGACACAAAGAGTAGCAGAGACTGCGGTGAGCCATCTGGTGGGGTGCAGGTGGACATTGCCTGGCATGTGGCTAGTTACATTTAGAACCCCCGCAGATGAAAAGTTCCCATCCCTGGGCCCTTTCTTGTTGATGTGTCTCCAGAAGTGAATAGATCCTGGACCCAGCTTATTTGGAGGGTTCCCTCTAGAGGGTGATGAAAAGCTGCAGGTGTGTCCTCACTTCCCAGTCCGGGAGGCCACCTGGATGGCTTTGATCCACTCGATGCGCTCCTTGGGGGTGGCCGCTTGCAAGAAATAATGAACTTCATCGGCCGTGATGATCTCAAAGAGGTTCTCTTCTTCATTTTTCTTGGCTGGTGAAAGAAAACATGAATGACAGTGCCCATGGACATCAGAGAGACCACCTAGTTCACCCTCCTTCTGCAAGGAAGGAAATTCCAGTTTTCTGAGTATTCTAAGAAAATCAAATATGCGGTTTTCAAGCTTACCATCATTGTATGATCATATATATTTATTATATAACTATCCATAGTATTTCTATGGACAGGTACATAGTATGATCGTGTGTGTGTGTGTGTGTGTGTGTGTGTGTGTGTGTGTGTAAGAAATAAGTTGAAACAGTCAAGAAGAAACATTTTCTTTTACAAACTAAATTTCTCACTTTTGCATATGAGTAGTGAGTAACCTCTAATAGTGTCTAAAGAATATTTCCTCTACTCATAATAGAAATCAAGGGCTGACCTTATTCATTTTTAAATTTATAGATAGATAGATAGATAGATAGATAGATAGATAGCCAGGCCCACTGCCAGTACCACCAGACTAGCCTGAACTTGTTTTTGTCAAAGGCTAAGTTAGAGTCTTTGCTAAAAGATTAGAGGCAGAAAACTGGCCAATACTGTGATAAGACTTAAAATCTCCACATCAAATAAAAAAGCAAGAAACTCCCTACCCCAAAAATTCACCCCAGAATTCTATGGGGTGAAGGAAGTGAGCAGGGGTAGTAAAAAAAAATCTAGGCTTTTGTAACTGTAGTGTTTTTCTGTCTATCTCTATAACATCACAAACCCCAAAACAACCAGATACAATCAAGGTTTGGATGTCTAAACCACACCTCTACAGTGATACCACCCAACCCCAACATGCTTATTCGATGCAACAAATCATAGACTTGTGATCTGGTCCCACAAGGTCATCTGGTGCAAACCCCTCATTCTCAGAGGAAGAACTAAGACCAGGTTAGTTAGGTGATTTATCCAAGGTCATGCTGCTAACCGACTAACACAGACCTAACTATAACCCAGGTATACCTTCCACACACTGCAAATGTTCTTTGGGTTGTGGGAGATTTCCTGGTGTGTAAAGGTTCCCAATAAGGAATGTCATAGCTCAGTTACATACATCAGGAGGTAATAGGTTTCTCCACTTAAGCCAGTTCTAATGTGAATAATTTTTCTCAGCATTGTTCAGAGATTTACCCAAGGCATCCACAAAATCTCTCTAACTCCCCAAGACCCACAGAGCCAGGGCAGCAGTTGGGAAAGAATAGCTCTTGGTTTCTCCCAGGTTTTTAAACAGAAATTCATTCATGCTTATGCCTGATTAATTTAATGATTGATAATTGTTGGCTCAGAATGCCCATGAGTAGAAAGGGAACCTAAGTAGATACACCACTCTCAAACAAAAATTCATTCTTACCATCTGGGTTGCTCTCCACTGAGGTCACCACACAGCCTCGCAAATGAATTGCTCCCAGAGGATCTTCTCCCTAGAGGAGAGAGGAGTCCTTTGTTACATTTCCAAAGTACAGGGTCTGGATATACCTTATCTTGTCATTGCTAAGCCACACACTCATTCTGGTATAGATCAGAGCCCCCCAAAATAGATAAGAGTAGAAGGAAATTAAAAGAAACCACTTCCAAGTCCCCCAGCCACCACCTCACCCAGGGAGGTGGGGTGAGGAGATACAAGTCAATCTTAGCTTCATATCTGAAGAAAGTGGGAGGGGAGGTGGAAAGGCTGAATCATCATGTCCCACAAAAGAACTGCATGTTTCCGGAGCTCTTTGCCCTCATGCAACTAACCCTCATGGGAGGGAATTGCAAAGGCTGGGGACCAAACCAGATGGAGTAGTTTTTACACTTCAGAGTTGGCTCATTTCATTGAGAAAAAGCCCCCTTCTGAATACTCAACAGTCTAAATGCCTAAATTTAAACAATGCTTTCATCCAAGTTGGCCTGGATGAAACTAACACTTGTTTACGTATTAAACCAGGAACAAAGTATTGAACTGGTTGAATCCCTCTGAAAATATTAAATTAGGGAAAATAAAACAAATTCTGTTGAGTTGACTAATACATGACAATTCAGTAATATTTTCTTCCATCCCTGAGCTTATGCCTCAAAGCCTAAGATCTTTGCAAATAAAAGGAGGTAGAAAACCGTAGAGACAAGTAGCAGAAAAATAAAAGTGGGATGGCGAAGAGGGAAAGGAGATATCAGCAGAGCAGAAATGGGAGTGAAAAGCCTCATGAGCAGATGCAATGGAGGCTTCCAGTAGAATGGGTTTATTTGCCACAGAATCTCACCCCAGCTGGGTCATAATAGTGTAGATATGCAGGGTCTTCTCTCAGAATGAACTTCCTCACTTTCCAGTTCTTCCTCCGATGCCCCTATATCCAGGATCAACATAAGAAAAGGAATGATGAGTTCTTGGCATCACTCTGTGTATATAGCACCTGCAAAATAAATCTCGGCTGAATTGGAAAAAAAAAAAGATGAAATACTAATTCTAGGAGAACCAGGCCCCAACTCAGATCTTTGTCAGAGAATTAGCACAGTGGCCCATGAACAATTTGGATATCATTAAACTATAGATTAAATTATTTCTAAGATTGCCTTCTAACTTGATATTATACAAAATAGTACTCTGTATGTGCAATGTACTATGTTAGGTAATGTGAGGGCTATAAAGAAATTTAATTTAAGACATGTCCCTTCTCTTCATAGAGTTTATAGTCCATGTGGGAAAATAAAATATCAAATGTCCAAATCTAACAGTTGGTATAAATAATGGATTTGGAAAAAAAATTAAATGAGAGATATGTAATTTGGGGTTTGGATGTCAAATAAAGTCTTATAAAGACCTATGCCTATCCACATGGGTGAGAAAAAGATAGGTGAGAAGACAATTGACAACTAAACTGCAGTAAGAGCAGTCAGACTAGAAGGCAGGAGTCATGAGGAACAGTCAAGTCAAGGTTGGAAAAGTGCAGAGACTTAGTAAAAATAAAAGGTGGGGTTGTTGCTAAGTCAGAAGTAAAAAGATTACAAGCACATTTTGGGAAGATCCATGTGGTGACAACATACAGAATGGACTAGCTGGTTAGATTAGAGATAAACCAGGGGCAAGATAAGATAATAAGGTAAAAAGAAAGTCATTAAGAAATGATTACAACAATTCAGGAATAAAATTATCAGATACTAACTTCAGGTAGTAGCAAAGGAAATGGGAAGGAATAGCTGCTGTGCCCAATGTAATGAGAAGAAAGAATAAGACTTGGCCTTTTCCAATAGGATTAAACACTGACACTGTTTGAACTGTGGGTTTTGAGGGCAGAATTTGTGTCTTGTTCGTCTTTGGTCCTCCAATGCCCAGCACTGTGCCTAGCACAGGGGAGTGCTTCATGTCTATTCCCTTGAATTACCCAGTTATTTCAATTAGCTGATAGCAGTTTATTAAAATGTCATTATAAAACTGACTGCATGCTTTCCCACAGAAATTCAAATGACTTAAATAAGTCAGAAGCCAAAAAAATTAGATTAAAAGATGGAGTTTTTATCTTGCCAATACGAAGAACATTGTTCTCTAACACTCCACACATGACAGGCATATAAATGAATTTTCCAGTATTTTTTTATTATATGCATATAGAAGGCAATGAAACATTTACAATTTTAGCAAACAGTGCCTCCTTTGTAATTCCAGGTCAGAGGGGCTTAAAGGGGGCTTTCAAGAATGGGTCTAAGTTATTTGGTCAAGGAGCTCATCTCAAAAGAGTCTTTTACTTGCATGAAGGTTGAAGCCAGGAACTCTGTGAAGTTATATGGGAAAATACAGAATATTTCTATCTGCTATTTTACATTCAGAATGGCTTTTGCAAAGTTCTAAAGTTCTTATGAATTTCTGCTCTTTGCCTTAATAGATGTTGCCCATAAGATATGGACACTAAAGTTTCTGCCCACACCATTTTATCCTGATCTGTGTATGTGGCATATCCTCTTATGAAATAATTGGGTGAATACCAACTTCTCATGAGTCAATGGAAGAGAAAGGTGACAGGAAGATTTGAAATTAGCCAACCCTGGCCACCACCATAATCCCTTTAAGCCCTCACTGGCACACAATGTGACAAGTTGAAGAGTTTGATGTTCTGTCTGGACATCTTTCATCTAATGAGCATTTCCTGAGAGATTTTAAGGAATGCATGGGTGTCTATGACTTCCAAGAATTGTTGCTGATCTGTCAAAGTAATCTACTTATATTTTGTTTAATTCATCCTACAAGTGTTTTTTGCCTATTATAGACTAAGAAGATAAAAGGAAAACATACACGTATAACACATTATCCTTCATCATCAAAGAATCTATGTTGATTGAGAAACCAAATATTTTATCCATTGTCACAACAGAATGAGTTATATTTTAAAAGATTATATTAAATATAATTCAATCTCATTTGTTTTCAAATTTGTTACATTCCCCTAAGTAGAATTACTAGTATTTCCTCTGGGATGGGAGAAGTGGGGAGGAGAAGATGGGGAGGAAGGGGCCTGACCTCCAGATGGACACTGCTTCTTCACCATTTAAGGTGTGAAGTACAGGTGTCCTTTTTCAAGAGAAAGCATTCTATGCAAGTTAATGATGGCTAACTCTGAGCAGTAGACACAGAGTGGGTTAGTTTTTGTGCCACTTAAAGAGGACATTTTAAAGGTAGAGGATGGTGGGGGTAATGGGAGAGATCAACCAAAGGACTTATATGCATGCATATAAGCCTAATCAATAGACACAGATGACAGGGGGGTGGGGGCATGAATGGGAGGTGGGGAGGTATTGGAGGAATAAGGACACATATGTAATACCTTAATCAATAAAGAAATTTAAAAAGTGAATGTAAAAAATAGTAATAATTAAAAAAATAAATAAGTAAATAAAAATTCCCTCAAATGACTCTGATATAAACCAGAGTTATAAACCACTGCACTAAGAGGTTGGAAACAAAACAAACAAAAAAAAGAGGTTGGAAACATTAAAGGGGGGCTGTCCCCACCTGCCTCCCAAAAATAAGAGGAAATAATATTGTAAAGAATAAAATTCCTGAATGCACATAGATTTCTGTTTTGTTTGTGTTTAAAGGAGGTTTTAATGATGGTTATTTAAATTGCAGTGTTCTGGTAATAGGCTAAATTAGCTTTTAGGTAGAAGGCTAGCTCTATGGTTTTCAGCCTGGCCACACACCAATGGGAGCTATAAAATCCAGAGACTCTAATCTAATTGGCCTGGCATGCAAGTTTAACAGGTCCCTGGAGGATTAGAGTGTGCATCAACTGGGCTGGCTAAGGCTAATGGGTAGTTATTAAAGGCCGAGTAAAGGAAGGCTAAGGAAAACATGGAACACACCTACTCTGATCCCCACTGTCTTCACCAGACACTCAGCCACCCATTACCCTCAGCCACATGTTGACCATCCAGAGCCTGCATTGGGGTACTTATGCAATCCAGCTCAGACTTCATTCAGCCCTTTTCAACCCTCATGTTCAGTTTTCTCAGGGCTCCTCTCTAGACTAGGGCTTCTCAGGTCAACTAATTCAAGAACAGATAACAATACAGAATTATAGAAGGAATCAACAACGTAAGAAAATAATGAAATTCTCTCCAAAGGAACTTTGGAAGTCTTAATGGCCACCTCCCAGCACCTGTAATCAAAGAGCCAGGATTAAACTAAAGAGGAAGCCAGCAATGGGCAAACTGTCCATCTTTCCTACATAAGGCTGGCCTTGGTCCTATGATTCCCCTTTAATCTAGTCACTGGCCACCCAGTCATAAAAGTCATTACAAGAGTCTGTGAAATCTTTCTAAATCCTTGCTGTACTCTTTCTTAGGACCCTGATGTTAAGGTGGTTTGCCACACTAATGCTCCACTTCCCCTAGTGCAGTGGTCGGCAAACTGTGTCTCTCGAGAGACCCGAGGCGTGGTTTGCAGCTCTGTTGACTAATGTTTGCCGACCACTGGATAGGGGCTTAATCACAAGAAACAACAATAGCCTGTAATTATTGGAATTGAGAGTCTAGGTCAGTGGTTGGCAAGCTCAGTCAATAGAGCAGCATACCGCGACTCGAGAGCTGCAGTTTGCCAACCACTACCCTAGTGAAACTCAGAATCCACATCTATACCTAATTTCAACTAGCCCAAATCCCTTCTTTCTAAAAGTAAACATATACTCAATATTGGTTCTCCCTTCTTTGCCCTGAAAGTTCGGGGGCCCATTATGAGGTAAGTCAAATCTCTCAGGCCCATGGGCCTATAGACAATGCTCAAAAACCTCTTTACAGCAACCAGATTCTCCCTGTTACAAGCTGAGCAGTGCCTGGAGGACAGCTCACAGCACAACCAGAAGGGCAAAACCTTGGCTTCATAATGCAGCTTTGCTTCTGTGACACACATGTGCCGGTATCAATTGATTTCATCTTGATATTCCCATGTCTTTCTGTTACTTCTGCCTCTACCAGGTGCTGGTCCTGGCTTTCTCGCTCGCCCCAGCCCTTAACTCTTGGCATCTCATGCAATGGCACCTGGTATCTAACTACAGCTCTTCAGCTCACCTAGCCCTTGCCTCCCAGCTAGCCTACATCTGCGGACACTTGAGAACTGCACATGACTTTCCCCGTGCCCCCCACCCCCCAGGGCTGAGTCCATGTCCTCTCACTGGATTTGACCTTCCTCTGCTGCTCCTGCAGAGTTGGCCTCGGGCATGACCTGGATTTGGTTTCATTATGTCCTACTCACAGACTGGAATGGCACTTACTTGCTCTCAAGCATATATGATGTTCCTGGGCATGGCTTATTCCTGCTTCCTGGTTACTTTAAGGAGAAGTTGAGGAGGGATAAGCAAATGGAAGTATTTTTATTATGAAATACCTGTCTTTTCCATGCCATCTCTTAGCCAACTGATTTATTCCAGCTAATTAAAATATTAATAATTTTTTGAAACATCTTTTTCCCATGATATTGATAAAAGAGTTTCCCTTTTTTTAGTGCATCTTCTGCCCTGCCTGCCTCAGTTGTCCTGTGCCAATGTCATTTTGGTCATTTACCAAGCTATTTGTCCATCTCTTAGTCTACTGGTTTCACTTACTGGTTGACTATCAGTCAAATGAAATACCATTTGGTGGTTTAGAAATGAAAACCTGAGAAGAGGGAAAGACTAAAAGGGAATAGTAGTGGCCACTCACCTGCTTCAGCAAACATCCTTGCTTGATAATGACCCCTCTGAATTCTTCTTTCAGAATTACATCATCATCACTGGAATTCTCTTCACAGAAGAACCCACTGTCTGGCTATTGGGAAATGAAATAGCAAATTTATTTTATCAGTCTTAGGCATATTGCTATGTGTACCATTTTTATACACACACACATACACACACACACACACACACACACACACACACACACACACACAAATACACACATACTGCATTACTTCCAGCCACTGGGGTAGGCTCCTTCTCCTCTAGTGGTTCATAAAAACTGAACTTTAAAGGCTGTCCTTGGATCTCAGAGGGAACTGGGGGGAGGGGAGGAGTATGCATATATGCATAACCAATGGACACAGACAATTGAGTGGTCAAGGCCTGGGGCAGAGGGCAGGGGTGGGCTGGAGGGGGGGTCAATGGGGACATACTTAATACTTTCAACAATAAAGATTTATTTTTAGCTAAAACCAGTTTGGCTCAGCGGATAGAGCGTTGGCCTTCGGACTAGAGGGTTCCAGGTTCGATTCTGGTCAAGGGGCGCGTACCTTGGTTGCAGGCACATCCCCAATGGGGGTGGTGCAGGAGGCAGCTGATCAAAGTTTCTCTCTCATCGATGTTTCTGTCTCTCTCTCTCTCCCTTCCTCTCTGTAAAAAAAATCAATAAAATATATTTTAAAAATAATAAAGATTTATTTTTAAAAATATATAAATAAACAATAAAAAAAATAAAAGCTGTCCTTGGTTATCTCATTTCTTGTCCCCCTTAATCCTGTTTCTAGATACTCTTCCTCTCTTTCCACTCATACGATCTTACTGATTTCCTTGGGTTCCCCATGGTATATATATTTTAAGTCTAGCTCAGCACATCTCTTCCTTCAAAGCCTTCCTTCTCTTCAGACCTCAAAGCCACATCCTAAAAAGTAGAGTTGGCTACTTTATAAGACATTGCACAACATTATCTCCATTATAATCTCTGCCACTCAACCCTCTTCTACTTTGAGGAAACCAAGAGCAGGTGCCCAGCCTCAACCTCTGAGGTCAGCAGGGAACTGGGACTTGCTCAGCTATAAGCAAGCATTGAATCATACAGAGAAAGAGGAGCCACTTTTTAAGACCTTCAATGGGGAGGACTTCAGAAGTTCTAGCCCAATACCCTGGACTCAGTAACACATTAAACAGGAAATAAGCCTGGCCTGGACCTTGTGGCTCGATATTTTTAGAATCCCACATTTAAATGGCTATAAGCAGCCAAATTAGAGATCTTAAAAATATATATACTGACAGCAGAACTTCCCCTAAAGTGAAATGAAACTCTCTCTGGGACATTCCCATCATTTCTGTAAAAGGCTCTTAAGTAGCTTCCTAACTTCTGGGCTCTGACCTCAAATAGAAACAAAACTGCTAAAACTCCCCTAGAAATTCACTGTTGCAGGATTTCTCACGTGGCCCAGGTTTAGGTCCACATTGTGAAATATTATGTATTTCCCCATCTGTGGTAAGCAAGCCATGGGAGGCACACAAGATGATTGGGGGAAGGAATGCAATGCATATATTTTGTATGAAATTGAATATTTTAATGTATATTTGGGGAAAAAGTATAATCAGCATAATGTGATTTTATGGATCTCCTCTTGAAAGGCAGCTCCATGCAGGCTGCAATTTTTTTAAATTGCTGTATCTTCTTTGTTTTTAAAAATAAATTATTACTTAGAATAAGGATAGAAGTAAAGCTTTAAAAGTCCTTTTAAAGAAAACTACTCAAGTAAACAATATTTTCCTTTAAACTGACTCACTTGGATGGGGCAGGCATTGAGCTGGGGGACAGCTGTCAAGTCAAAAACAGCTAACAACTCTGGGTAGAGGGCTGGGCCTCTCTTTCACACATGTGGGTGGCCCAGCCTCGAATCTGCCCAGAGCAGTCTCCATTTCAGGAAGAGTAGCTAAGTAGCTTCTCTCACTTACAAAGTAGTAGAAGGCATCAGCGTTGTCCAGGAAAGGGTTTTCAGCAGTCCCATCCGCTGCGTTCTTGGACAGGTCTCCAGCAGGCTGCAGGTACCCTTCGTTGAGCAGTGAGGAGGCGATCATGAGGCCTTCCTGGCGATTCCGAACAGACTTGTTGGAAAGTAGCCAGTCGATGACACAGTTGCCTGGATGGGACCATCAGAGGGAAGGTTAACTCTCCTAATCAAAGAACAAACCACTGACTATCGCCTCTGGAAAGCCCGAGAGCATCCACGTGTCTGACTTGTCTCATCTTCCCTGTTATTCCAGGAAGGAAAAACAAAATCAGTGGGATAGATACCCAGAAACAAAAGGAACTATGTAAAGGGTTTTGTTTTGTTTTTTTTCTTTTCTTAAATCTACAAGTTCTTTAAGAAGCAATGCATCATTAAATAAATAGTTTTTACTCACTCGCACTTAGTCCTATATAGCTTGATTCCTATCTATTCTTTTATTCCTATTTTAACATAATGCCATTTATTGGGAGAAAAATGACTCTGATTGATAAAGCTTGCATTTCCAAAACATATCTTGGACAACAAAGTTCTTCTCTACCCTTCATTTTACGTCCATGCTGGAGAAGTTCAATTCTCATGTTCACCAGTCATCCTCCTATGACCCCGTCTACGCAGCCTGCTACACACGCCCCACCCCATACATAAGGCTGAGCGGGAATTCCATATTGCCTTCCCCAGCTGCCCCATTTCAAACTTGCAAGACTTTTTACCTGTGAAGCAGTGATTAAAAACCTTCTTGTCCTTCTCTAGGTTCAGCTCTTTTATTCCTTTTTCCGTGTCTTTCATGGACAAATACAGAGCCCTGCACAGAGATGAAAACATACGGATGAGGGGGGAGCATTTCAGAGTGGCAAGTCCTCACAGGGACTTGGAGGGGCTGGCCAAGAGCACAAGCTTCTCTTCTCCTAATCTCCCCACCAGAACACAAATAGTTAAAGGGCAGAGCTGATATTTGAATAATTCTGTGTCTGGCATGGCATTCAACAGAATGCAATAGGGAGATAATTACTACTTCTTAAATTCATTAAGATCTTTGTTGATTTAAGTCCCAATGCCTGAGAGAGAAAGTTAGGTGGCAAGGATTAAGGTTCTCAGGGCCAGTTTTCCATACACACTCTACTCTTCAAGGTCCCTTGATTTTCACATCCCAGTCCTTTAAGTGTTGTTAAGAAATCATCTAGACTAGAGATTGCCTCCAAAAAAGTGAATGTTTTAGCCAAGCTTATCTCTTATTCTAAAATTATGAGACAAGGCAAAATAGTAAGTTCTCATTTTTGTCCTTGAAGTAATAAGCTCAAGATAGCTTTATAAGAGAAACTGCCAGCAAGTAACCAGAAAGCCTCTTTCATGTATCATGTGGTTCCATACAGCACAAACACCATTCTCACTTCTCTCTGGCAGCCATGGCCAGAAATGTGGTCACTTGATGCCCCCACCCAGCAGCTGCACTAGACCAGGAGCCTGCTCTTGGGTCTGTACCCAAAAGCTTTGCTGGTGAGAGAAGATTCTAAGTCTCCTCAAGCTCATTGTGCAAACTTAATTAAACTCCTGTGACATGCCAAGTCCTGTGTTAGGCAGCTGAATGGGTTTGACTTCAGTCCCTCTTAGGGACAACCTCATCGTGTAAACAGAAACCTTCTTAAACATTTTTAGAAGCCAACATGGAATTCTTTCTGACTGGGCTCCTGCTTCAGGTTATACACAACATGAATGCAAAAATATCAGGAAGCAATGATTCTTCTAGAAAACAAAAAGGCTCATGTGATAGAAGGAGATATGAAACATGCAGCAAGGAAGGAGCCCTGTTCTTGTCAGGGGCTGAATTTTCCTGTGAGCCTCTAACAACCTTTAGACAACAACTATCACCTGCAATTCCAAGCCAGCCAACATCATAGCACATTAAACCAGGCCAGGGTTTCTGCCCAGGGTGGCTGTTCACCTCACCTTGGCTGGTCCTTGCTGACTGTATGAATGTGTACACTTAAACTCAAGATCTTGTATACTTGGATGCAGGCACCTTGCCTTTCCCTCCCTACCTAGAGATCCTGGAACATTCTTTAAAGAGTAGCTTATTATGGCTACTTTATAAATGCAATAAGTTCTATCTTTCTGTTTCTCTTTATCTCTTTGGATCTCTTTCTCTGCCAAGGTTTTTCAAATTAAGGGAATGTGTATTCCAGTATCTTCCTCTCCTCAGCTGCTAGGCTTTGCAGAAGCCATGATCACTCCTTTAGATCCAGGTAAACATCTTAGTACACCTAGAGCCACCATCGACGTGAATATAGGCCTCAAAGGTGACCAAAGCAAGCCCTGGAACATCTCCTCAAAGGGGAAAAAAAGAAGGGGTAGAAGAAAGCAAACACAGAAAATCACCCTAAGTCAACGGTTTCTGGCAGTCGAATAGATCTCCTGGTGGATTTCCTCGCAAACTTCTGGCCTCCTTCAATGCACTTAATGGCCTTCTTGATGTCCCGAACCCAGCCATCTCTCTCTTCCAGGAAGGCTGCCTGGAAGAAGTGGTCCTGCTGTTTGGTTGTAGTGATCTTAAACACAAACTAAAAATAAAAACACATGCCATTAGGAATCATTCTTTTCAAGGGCTGAGGTCTCTTATGAAGCACAGCAGTTGATCCAACCCTGTCCTGGGAGTACTTGGCCAAGAGAGACCCAGATACCAGGGGGTAGTAGTGGAATGCAGGTGGTGGTGAGGGAGCTAGTCCAGGGGGAAACCAATCATACTGTAGGCTCTGCAGACTCAAAGCTCAGTGTCTGACCAGCCATTCATTGTGGCTATTCATGTCAACTCACCATCCTTTTGCCAAAGTCCTGGCAGGGACTAGTCAGAGTGCTTCCTTTCAGGGGAATCATTCCTTTGGGGCTGTTGTCACTTTTCTTCTTATAGAATTCAATTCCATCTTCTAACAATACAACCCACATGGGTTTCCAGGTGTTGAACATACTACCCTGTAATGACAACAAAAAGTCATGTAACAATGTTTTCTAAAATTGTTCTGTAGATGAGTTAGGACTTGGTAATAGCCTACTGTTGGCCAGTGTGGACTCAGGTGACCCACATTTGTGTGACCAGGGTGCTAAGCAAGCAGCCTTCAAGGGAGAAGGGACTGCCATTCTTTTGGAAATTTAAAAAAATATTTTTAAGATAAACTGTATGCAATCAGCCATAAGCCTCTCATGGGTCATTACCAAAGGAATATGGGATGGATCTCTACTCTTCTTTTTGTGCGTTTCAGGCTGGCTTTCTGCTCCCACCCCTGCCCATTGTGTTCAGTTCAACTCAGGGATGGCAAATAGATTCTTTCCCAAGTGCCAAGGCAGACTGAATAGTAGCCGATGCCTGAGGCTGGACTCCTGGGGAGAGTGATATGACCAACAGCTGTGTGTTTCTCAGGTGTGGAGGCCATGCCAGCTGCAGTTTCCTCCATCCTGAATGTCAAGAAGAAACTCAGGCAGCAGCCTTGCATTCAGGATGGCTAAGCTGTATGAAAATCCCTTGCAAAAATGGTCTGTAATGCCAGACTGTTGCTGTTCATGCTTTTAGGAAAATCCTTATTGGAAAAGTTTTCAGTTTGGGCTAATGTCAACTGTCCCTGTAGCAGTACAGTAACTGTTCTGACTAAATCAAAGAAGTTTCTCTTTCTTGTCTATATTTTGGGAGAGTTTTGGAAAATAAGGTTCTTTGTCTCTCACTATTGGACCTATGAGTTCACCCTGTCATGACTTCCACAAAACAGAATTATCATCCGGTTCCCAGAAGACCCTGCAGCTTATCTTAAAATGCAAAGAGCCTCTGTATCAAGGTCAGTTGCCCAAAAGGAAGTCTATTTATGCAAAAAGGCTAAGTACTTGTGTGACTGTCATTTTGCTTGTCCAAGTGTTTCCTTTATTTTGTTACTTTAAAAACTTTTAAAATTAGAATCCACTATCTCTTTGTTGCACAGGCAGAATGACTATCCATACTAACACTAGACTGTTTTTTTTTTTCTTTAAAAAAATGGGCAAGGTCAGACACAGGAAGTAATTTCAGTTAAATGCCTTCTTATTTTACATCTATCTGAGAGAAACTTATATCCAGAATATAAAGAGTTCCTGCACACCAACAAGAAAAATAAAATCTATTTTTTAAATGGGAAAAAGACTGGGAGAGACTTTTCACTAAAGAAGTTATCCAACCTAGCTCAGTGATTGAGTGTCAGCCTGTGAACCAGGTTCAATTCCCAGGCAGGGCATATGCCTGGGTTGCAGGCTTGATCCCTAGTAGGGGGCATGCAGGAGGCATCATTGATGTCTTTATCTCTCTTTCTCTACCCCATCTCTGCTTCTTCTCTAAAATCAATTTTATATTTGATTTAGAGAGGTTATCAAATGGGGGGGGGAACAATGAGGGAGTAAGGGCACATATGTAATACCTTAATCAATAAAGAAAAAATTAAAATTGAAAATTAGCCAAAACCAGTTTGGCTCAGTGGATAGAGCGTCTGTCTGTGGACTGAAAGGTTCTGGGTTCGATTTTGGTCAAGGGCATGTACCTTGGCTGCGGGCACATCCCCAGTAGGGGGTGTGCAAGAGGCAGCTGATCGATGTTTCTCTCTCATCGATGTTTCTGACTTTCTATCCCTCTCTCTTCCTCTCGGTAAATAATCAATAAAATATATTTTTTTTAAAAAATAAAAAATTAAATTTTAAAAAAGAGGTTATCAAAAAAGTATCTGAAAGGTTGTTTAACATCATTATTCACCAGGAAAATGCAGATTAAAAGTACAGTGAGATACCTCTACACACCATTAGAATATCTAACATTTACAAAAATTAAGAGCAAGACTTGTCAAGGATGTTAACTGGAATCCCCATATGTGGTGAGCAGGAATGGCACATCAAACTGGAAAAGAATGTCCTAATTCTTAGGAGATGTATGTTGAAGTACTGAGGAGTGAAGTAGCATGATGTCCGAAGCTTATTCTCATGAAATTTGTGTGTATACTTACATAGAAATAGAGAGATATGAGA
The DNA here is from genome assembly GCA_027563665.1 of Antrozous pallidus. Lineage (NCBI taxonomy): Eukaryota > Metazoa > Chordata > Mammalia > Chiroptera > Vespertilionidae > Antrozous > Antrozous pallidus. The sequence continues at coordinate 30,488,811 of CM050523.1, forward strand.
GATAAAGCAAGTGCGGACATGTATTAACAATTGATAAATCAGAGAACCAAGATGGCGGCATAGGTAAACACCTATTGTTCTGACCCGCGCAATGATTCAAAAACCACAACGTAACAACAAAACAAACATCATCCAGAATCACCAGAAAACTGGCTGAGTGAAAACTCCACAAATAAAAGTAAAGGTGGGACACTGAGACTCAGAAGAGCAGCGGGAGCGCAGCCTTGAAGACAGAAACAGGTTAGGAGCTGTCCTGGTCGCGCGCGTGGGCTGGGGCTGGAGCAACAACCCCGGCTGGATTTCCCCAACGGGGAGGGCGGAGACATCCCACTACACAGATTCCCCAACACCAGGCGAGGTCCGAGATCCGGGGTACGTGGAGATATTCCACTGCACAGACTCCCCAGTGCCAGGCGAGGTCCGAGGTCCGGGGGATGCACCCTGGAAGCCGGGCGTGGTAGAGGTCTCATAGTCTGAGGAGAAACTCAGAGGCTGCGAAAGGAAGTTTGCGCACAAGTGTCGCACAGACCCGCGACTTGCCCCCTGGAAACTTGTCTCTTGGTCCTGGAAACCATCTATTTTACAACCCTGGGCTAGACTTTGGGGGTGCAGACTCATTTGGGGAGAGGCAAAGTTGTCTGGCAAGGGGAAGAGACTGGAGGCTTTCTCTTGGAGGTGCCTGCAGCCATCCCCATCCAACAGAGACCCACAAGTGCGCGCGCGAGCACCGGATAGGACGTAGCTGACTCTGAGGCTGCTTGCGAAGCTCAGAGACTCCGCCCATCCAACCTGAACACAGTCTCCCTTCACAGCCAATTGGCCTGGAGGTCAAACCCTCCTAGGGCTATCAACAACAAGCTGGGTTTAAATTAAAAAATACTGTACAACCCATAAAGGATTGCAGTAAGAGTACCCATCTCAAATAACTGGGGAGGCTGTGCCACTGACCCTTAGAGGATATCTACCACATAAAGCAGCCACCATGCAGAGATATGGAAAGAAATCAGGTGTGAAAGAAATGGAGGAGAAAAGATGACAAGACATAGAGTTCAAAACCACGGTTATAAGGCTTTTCAAGAGGCTCCTAGAAAAGGCCGATGAACTTAATGAGAACTACGAGGAAATAAACAAGACCAACCAGGAAATGAATGAGACTTACAAGGAAATGAATGAGACCCTCAAGGAAATGAACAAGACCTCTGAGGATATGAACCAGACCCTCACGGATATGAAAAAGGACCAACTAGAAATAAAGCATACACAGACTGAAATAAAAAATATTACACAAAGTCTTAAAAGCAGTCCAGAGGGCCACAAGAACCAAGTCAAAGATTTGAAATACAAAGAAGCAAAATCCACTCGGCCTGAAAAGCAAGAAACAAAAAGAATTCAGATAATTGAAGATAGCGTAAGGGGCTTCTGGGACAACCTCAAGCATGCCAACATCCGAATTATTGGGATCCCAGAAAAAGAGAGAGAGCAAGTTAATGAAAACCTACTTGAAGAAATAGTGACTGAAAACTTCCCCCACCTGGTGAAAGAAACTGACTTAAAAGCCCAAGAAGTACACAGAACCCCAAAATATAGGAATCTAAAGAGGACCACACCAAGACATATCATAATTAAAATGCCAAGAGCAAAAGATAAAGAGAGAATATTAAAAGCAGCAAGAGAAAAACAGTTGGTTACCTACAGGGGAGCACCCATACGATTGTCAGTGGATTTCTCAACAGAAACGATGCAGGCCAGACGGGAGTGGCAAGAAATATTCAAAATAATGAATAGCAAGAATCTACAACCAAGATTACTCTATCCAGCAAAGCTATCATTCACAATTGAAGATCAGATAAAGTGCTTCGCAGATAAAAAGCTAAAGGAGTTCATCACTGCCAAACCAATATTATATGAAATGCTGAAAGGTATTGTTTAAGAAGAGGAAGAAGAAAAAGGTAAAAATATAAATTAGGAACAACAAATACACATCTATCAACAAAGGAACATAAAAATCAAGTGAATTGATAGGCTGATGAACAGGATAAACTGGTGAATATAACAGAAACATGGACATAGAGAAGGAATGGACTGACAATTCTTGGGGAGAAAAGGGTTGTGGGAAGTACAGCAAGAGACTGGACAAAAATCTTGCAACAATGGGAGAGGACAGTGGGGAGGGGGAGGTGAGGGTGGAGGGTGGAATAGGTACAGGGTGGAGGGGAGTTATAGGGGGATAAAAAAGGGGAAACAATGTAATTAATAAACTGAACAATAAAGATTAAAAAAATAAAGATGAACAAAACAAAACAAAAAAAACAATTGATAAATCAAGGTAAATAGTATACAGGTAGTCATACTCATTTTCTCATCTCTCTGTGGGTTTGACATTTTCCAAAATAATTGGGGAAATTAATAAATAAATGAACAACACGGGACACTACTATATATTAAAATCTAGGCTATACTTTCAGGGAAACATAGAAACAGGTCTATAAAATACTGAAAATAATAAAAGCGATACAGAGATAGGAGCAAAATGTTGGACTAAATGACACTGAATACTTTTCAAGTCTGTATATTCTACCTCAGGCCCTTCAAAGTTGAATAACTGCCACAGTCACTCAGCAGTTTTAACGTTAGTATTGGGATAAATTGGGAGAGGTCAGCCAGCACTGCATTCCTCCTGTAGGCAATTAAGGTAAAGCTACTCCTAATTCAAATGTAGCCTCAGGGTTCTGTCAGCTCTCAGAGCAGGATGTGTCCTTTGGGACTCAGAGCCATTATGCGCGTTGAGAAGGCTGATCCTCTGTAAAACAAGAGAAATGAGAGCTGCCTTGCAAAGTGGAAACTTTCTTCCAGGCTTGGTAGGAGTTAGCTGGGTTAGGATGATGGAATTTCGGAGAATCTCTCTTCTCCTAGCCATTGCTACAGCCACCAGCTTCTCAACTGACAGCACCTCCTCCCCACTACAACTGTACTTACCCCTTTCTGTTCCCAACCCTCCTGGCACTCACCCAAGAGCAAACTTGGAAGTATGATTCTGGAATTCCAGGGCACATTACACTTGACCAGTACACGTGGAACTGGAACTAAAATCCAGGTCTCCTCATTCCCAATTATATGCTTTTTCTACTTCCCCTCAGATGCCATCTTTATTTTGGTTTCTATGTACCTTTGAGTAATTCTAGAATCTAAATCAATTTTTTTCAGGCTGCTTAGCTAGCTGTACATATGATCTCATAAAATCATGATTATAATTTTATATAATCATAAGATATAATACATTTTAATAATATAGATATGTCATATGTCTAAAGTATTGACGGGTGAGGTATTGTTTGTATTTTTCTGTAATGCCTTTTTTCATTATAGAAGAAAACCTATACAATGTACAATGGGTGGGTTTTAGATGCTCAGTCAGGTTTATTAAAGTTTCCCAGTGTACAGCTGTTAATCATCATGGGACTGCTACAATTTAGTGCGCAAAAGTCTGCCATTGCATAACGCCAAAAGAAGAAATTTCAAAGGACGAGATATTTGGCTGTGCATTTTTAAAAAAATGAACTTCTGTACATTAAAAAACCAGAAAAAAATTGATATTTATAATATATTATATAATTAAAAGTTAACATATGTTTTTAAGACCTCTTTAGAATCATTAAAAATGTATGGAAACACTCCTTAAATGGGAAAACAATATAAATAGGCCATTCTCAAGAGAAGAAATACTCAGGCTCAATAGACATAAAAATGTACTGCTTCAATAGTATTCAAAGAGACAAAAATTAAATAAGATATAATTCTGTTCAATGGTAAGTTTTTTTTAAAGATTTATAAAATATATTGGTGAAGATTTGGGGAACTATGCATGAAAAGAAAAAAGAAGCATTATGAGCAGCAGTTTGATGTGGGCTATTTTTTTTTAAAAAAAACCTAAAGTGCCCTGGCTGGTTTGGCTCAGTGGATAGAGTATGGGCCTGCGGACTGAAGGATCCCGAGTTCAATTCCAGCCAAAGGTACATGCCCCGGTCATGGGCTTGATCCCCAGTGTGGGGTGTGCAGGAGGCAGATAATCAATGATTCTCTCACATCATTGATGTTTCTATCTCTCTTTCCCTCCTCTTTCCTCTCTGAAATCAATAAAGGTAATTATATATTTTTTAAAAGCCTAAAGTCATTGTGGGCCATATAGAAGCGTAAGATCTAAAGTGAGGGCAGTAATATTCTGACTTTAAGTGGCTCATAACCAGTAGGTGACCATGGCTCTGGAGCTGGGTGGTCCAGGCTCAAATCCCAGGTCTGCCACTGGGATCTTAAGCAAGTTCTTATATCTCACTTTCTATACCTGGCAAAGGAGGACAATGTTACTATCTATTTTTCAGCATTATTGAGAGATTAAATAAAAACAATTCATGTAGATTGCCAATGGCAGTATCTAGAACACCGTAGGCTTCAATAAGTACTACCTAGTCCTGTGACTCTGTGCTTATCAGGTGCACCTGGAGAATGACCTTGTGTTTAGGAAACTTCGAGGCTGCAGGTAAACCAGAGCCTGCTCAAAAGAGAGCGACGGGATGGCATATCTTTTAGGAAATTGTTGAAGAAACTGGGTATGTTTTAGCTCAAAAAGGAACAAGTAAAGCTGATGAGGACTGTCTTCAAAGGTGTCAAACATTGTCATAGATCATGGAAGTTTCAGAAAAAACAGTTTACATATAACTTAAGAGAGAAAGTTAAATTAGTGAGTTCTCTGACAAGAGGCATTCAAGCATGCTTTGTTACAGAATGGCTAAAGAAATGCGGCTTCAGGTGGAAAATTCAGTTAAAAGTTACTTTAATAAATACTCCTTTCAACCCTCACATTCTACACATCTATTCCAAAAAGGCTGTTGTCCTTACTGTCCCTGTGGATATCCTCAATTTCAAAAAATCCCTTTAGGTCTCTCCTACAAGCCAAAAATAACTAAAGTTTTAAAACATATTTAACATGATCATCTAAAAATGAATACCCCATTGGAAAATTTTTCATACGTTAAAAGTTACTGTAATATGGACACCCCCCCCCCCCCCCGATTCCTTAGTTTCTATGATTTAGACAAGTTTCTTTCTTTGAGACATGTTCATTCAACAAATACTGATAGAGCAACTCCTGTGCTTCAGACATTGGCCTGGGTGTCGGGTGGAAAAATGAGTAAGACACAGTCTCTAGTCTTAAATGATTCACCATCTAACAGTGGAGGAGAGTGACCTTGAATGACACGTCCAATTCAATGTGAAGGATGCAGAGTCTGAGCGGCGTCCCTGAAAAAAGCCACGACTCACTGCTGTGGGTTGGGGCAACTTTATTATGTTGTTTAGAACCTCTCCCAAGTCACCTCCCACAGAGTGAGGACATCTCCTTTAACTTCTCCTTTTCCTCAAACTTCTCTTTTCATATGTTGACGTACAGCTGGAATTCAAAGGAAAATTACCTGATGCTCAAAACTACGTATGTAACTAAAGCAGAACTGTGAGTTGGCATGACCTGTTCTCCCACACTCGTGGGCGTGTTACTTTAAGTTGGTGTTGCATCAAATTACATCCTTATTTCTGCTGCATTGTAAATTGTATCTTCTGGTTTTCCAACCTGATCCATGAAATCACTTGTATAAAACCCCAGATAAATGGTTGCTTTGTGCCTACTCAAATTATCTGAAGGCAAGGAAACCAATCTACTCCACAATATGTTTTTTACATTAATAAAATCTTACAGATTGGACAATTTTTCAACAAAATCATACTGGGTAAGCAATAGAGAAACGTTACTCAGTGCTTAACAGCATGTTTTCTGTCTTAGAAATTTGAGTTCAACTTTGAAGACAGTCCTCATAGGCAAGCTACTTAATATTTCCAAACATTAGAATAAAGGTAATATTGTACTACTCCCCACTGTTGTAAAGATTATATGGGATATACTTAAATGGTTTGGTGGCTCGCAGGTGCTCAAAAGTGGTTAGCAGATAGGTAGATGGGATTACACAGTTTTGTAGGCAATTCTGTGAAATCATTCTGGCATAAGATTATCCTGGGACCAGCCATCACGACATCGCTGTGAAATCTAGATCACTGCAATCCAAACCCAAGAGGGCTGCATGTAACACGATTAGGCACAGCTCTCTGGGACACTGAGGCCACACTGCTGGGTTCCAGTCCAGCTATGCCACTTAATAGCTGTGTGACTTTGGGCAAGCCTCTGCTTCTCTGTGCCTTAGTTTCATCGTCTGTCAAGAAAGGCTAACATTTGTTCCCACTTTGTGGGGTTGTTATAAGTATTAAGTGCATTAATGCTTTAAATCTGTCCCTGCTGCAAGGTAAGCACTACATCTATTAGTTATTAAGATGATGGGAATCAATGGGTACAAATCACTGGAAACTATTTCATGGTATTGTGCCCAGAAGAAAACGTAGCAGTGAGTAAAGAGTCCTAGCCCAACACTCCTGGCTCCTCTTCTCTCTTTCACCCCAGGCTCTCCTCATCCAACCACACTCCGCAGGGCCTTTTCTTTCCTGTCCAACCCACTTGTCCTCGGACACCCCAGCTCCTGTGCTTTCTCCCAGCCTCAAAGGCCACCCAAATCTCTAAGCTTACAATCTGGATCAGTTCTGCTACAGGAAGTGCCTGTTGGATTGATTGTCAAATGATCAACAACAGTTTGTTCCATAAACGCCTCGAAATGAGGTTGGTTTGGGATGTGACTTGGTAGAGTCCAATTTGTAACCTGCTCCTTTCTCTTTTTTAAAACTGTGCTTATGCATGTGAGCATAACCTGCTCCACATGCCCCACCCCACACATAAGACTGAGCAGGAATTCTATATTGCTTTCCCTAGCTGCCCCATTTCAGACTTGCAATGCCTTTTACCTCTGAAGCCTCAGTTTTTTTCATCTGTAATACGGGGATAAGGACACTATTGTAAAAGGTGGTTAGAACTGAATGATATCTTGTTTGGAGAACAACTGACTGCTATATTGTAGTGAAGGGGATCAAAGTTTTGCCACCCTGAAGCTACTTTTTTGGGATATTGATTTTGAGATGGTTATTGAGAAATAAAAGACTCAGAAACTCAAGCCCTCCCTACTATCCTTTCCAAGAGGTTCAGCTAGAAAACCCTACTCCAGGAATGGAATCTTAGGATACTGCCTTAACTAAATTTTAATTAAGAATAGGAGGGCTTCAAGCTGGTACCCCTTAGCTCAGATACCCTGTGCCCCATTATTTCTGAGTTGCCTAGCATGAATTGGCCCGTCATGTATATTATGCTCTCCCTCAGCTACCTGTGAACTGCCAATCTCACTTCTGAAGTCTAAGACCAGGTCTCCCACTCCTTTTCTGCTTTCTCAAAAATGTCATATATACCCAATGTCGACCCACTACCTATGGAATTTTCATGCTTATGTGAGTTTCCATGCACAGGCATTAAAATTTGATTTTCTCCTGTTACTCTGTCTCTGTTGATTTGATTATTGGCCCAGCTAGAACTTAAAAAGTGAAAGAAAAAGCATTAATTGTTTTTGTGCCCCATAATAGCTTCTAAGTATTTTTGTGTTTGTTTTTTGTTTTTTTAGTGACAAGATTCTGAGGTAAGGAAATCCAGGTCTTATTTAAAATGAAAAAGTTACAAAATGATAGAATTATGTATTTTCCTTCCTTTACTTCACCACCACCTCTATTTAAAGATCTTAGCTGACGCAAAGGAGGAAACCTAGATTGTGAAATGTAGGAAGTTTCCTTGCACAAAAGAAAAGCAGAAACATTCCATGGATTACTGATACCAAGATTTCTGACAACAAAATCTTTGCACCAGAGTTTTCCTAGTGTTGTGTTTTTTTTAACCCAAACATCTTTATCTCCAATAAAGTTATTTCATAAAAGAAGAATAAGGAGAAAGATATTTTTATTACCACCTAGGAATCTGAAACTGCATAAGTTAAAGTGCCTGGAGGGAGTTTCATACATTATTGCCTGTCATGCTTTAATGTCAAAACCATAGTCAAGTCTTCGCAGTCTTGCCAGAGAAAGATTTTCTTGGTCCTTGCTTCACTATTAACTTGGCAACCAAGCCAATGAGCCAATACATATTTCATTATATATAACATAATATAATATAATATAATATAATATAATATAATATAATATAATATAAATATAAATTTTTAACCCCATATATGAGGTACCTAAATGAAACTTAACATCTAAAGAAGTTAAGAATTTCAGCACCTTCCCAGGAAATTCTGGCTTCAGGTATAGTTCTGCAGCCAACAAGAGAATATTTATGAAGCAAGCATTTCTTAAAAAAATGACAAGTTAGGGAATTTTAATACATCACAACACAGAGTGTTCAAAAGGTCCCAGAGAAAAATGCAAAAATTACTGAAGGTGTAAATATCAACATGAAATTTCACTATTTTTCTTTCTTGTTATATTTTCTAGATTGCCCTTTACAGGACATGATCTGAAAAAATTAAAAACTATGTATTTATTAACTTAAGTCCATAACCCTAACTCTATCATTCCCATTTTCTAATGGGGCAAACTCACTTACTAAAGATCCAGTCTTCTTTTTTTGTAAACACTTAAAACACTTTTTATTACAAGATGTTTAAGTTATTTTTTGAACAACAAAAAAAAACTGTGCAGAAAATATTTCCATTTACCCGCTCATCTCAGAATACTAACCAAAGCAATCATGAAAGAAGTAAGTCAACATTAATTATTTTTGGTCCTCAAAAAGAGTATTGGTGCCTATTGCAAACAATCTACACATACCTTTGGGTACATATATGTGTCTTTTCCAAAGGATGTTTCGAAATATGGCCAGCTAGAGAAAACACAAACTGAGTGTTTATGTAGTCTCCCTCATCCACTCATATCTCTCACTACCATAGATGCATTACAAATCCTAGCTTAGATTAAGTTAACTTTAAGAAAATCCTTGTGTACTGAACTGAGCTCAGGGCCACAAATCAGAAACTCAGGTCTCAAAAGAGTGGGTTTCTGGCCTCAACTCTGTCATAGCCATGTGACTTTGGGCAGTCACCAGCTTCCGGGTCTCAATTTCCTCTTCTGTTAATGAGGGAATGAGGCCCAATGATCTAGGGTCCCTTCTAGCTTCTAATTAAAAGAGAATCAGGCAGCAATGTGTCCTATTTAACCTCTTTGTAAATAGAACATTTTGGCTAAAATGTTAAACCAACAAACAACATTCCATTAAAAAGCTGGGCATCTGAAGGAACGTATTGAATTCAGCTCATTTCCGATATGCTTAGCTCACTTGGAACAGTGTGAGTTTGCTTATTTATATGGGTATTGCCCACAGGATGCTGATAAGCCCTGAGTGTGAACTCAACATCCTGGAGAGTTTCACAGTGACATGGCATACGCTCACCAGCAGAAGAAAAATCAACAGTACTAACAAAATTTCCTGATACCACACCAGTGAGACTAAGCATTGTTGAGTGCACTTATGTCCTTATTTTCCAATCTTTAAAATGGTGCTCTACCTACCACTTTAATGGCACGTTACATAAATTCACTAAGAATTGTGAATGATTTCAGGCCAATAAAAAAAGATAGTTTTAATATACCAATTTTAAGAAGAAAGCCCAAGTAATAAACTACAATTGGAGTATTATTATAACAGCTCATCTTTCATCATTTTCTGTTCTCTCTCCCCCAAAAATAAATAAAATAAAATAAAAAAGAGGCGAATTGGAATTTAAATAACAACTGAATAGTCTCTCCAAATAACCTTTACAGCAAAATAATTGGAGTCATAACAGGCAGATGGGCTCTTGAAAAGTGCCTTAGACCCTTTGCCTTCCAGACCCTGTAGCTTGGAGTTCTCAGTCCCACAAGATCAAACTCTGCTGACACCTGTGCTGGATAAGTCCACCTATAAGAACCAGAACGAAGTGGAACCTGTACTGCCTTCCTCCTGACCATTTACACCCTGCGATGCTCTCCTAGTTCAACCCAATAGGTTCAGCAATCACATTTCTAAAATGAGTGCACAGAAAGTGCAGACTGGACGCTGATCCTCCCCAACCCTCTCTCCAGTGACACCCTGGTAGGTGGCACTTCTTGCTTACCTTTTTCACCAGGTAGCCCTCCCTGATCCGCTTTGGTTCCATGTTGAATGGAGAGACAGCTGGTTCTATTCTCAGACAAGTCCTCTCAGACGCTCAGCCTCCTCTGAGAGCTGAGGCACTTGTGGGCTGCTTTTCTATAGTGAGGTAGGTGCCTTTCACAATTTCCCGTTGGCTGGTGATCGCATGATCACATCCTCTTCCCCTCATTGGGGTGGAAGATCAGAATAAGGAACTGCAGAGGGAAACAACCCCTTCTGTGCTAATACTGGAGACGGTTAAACATAGAGCTGTAAATCTGTATTACCAGAAGGAAAACCATTCTCCTAAATAGGAAAAAAAAAAGAAGGTCAAAAGAAGAGGAAAAATGAGCAAGAAAACCTTCTTAGTAGAAATAGTTCTGGATTTGAAATTATTCTTGAGATCTTAGAAATACTTCATAAAAATTCCAAGAAATTTACAACCAACAGGTTAACATAACAAAGGTAGCTACTATTAAATGAATGCCCACTTCTATGCCAAGTACTCTACCACCTATTTTTCAGCCAGCCTCATTTATTGTGGTCCTTCCAAGAAATCCACAGGGGGAAGTTTACTACTGTCTCTCTCTGAGACATCAATAAACTCATGCTCAGAAAAGTAAGTGGTTGTCTCAAGGTGACAGAGCAAGAAGAGGTAGAACCAGAAAAGAAGAGAGAGATCTTACCAGGGTATGCTGTCTCTCATCAACCTGAGGGCCATTTGACACACAGAACGCTAACCCTACAGTAGGCTGGTAAAGAAGCAATCCATATTCAAACATATTTGAGAAATTGTACATTACAGTCTCAGCTTAGTGACTGGCCTTTGGATGAACAAATTCAAATATTATAGCAGACAGTCTTATCGTAGTGGTATTTAACCTTTTGTTTCCCAAATTTATTTGGTCACAGAATTCTTTTTGAGCAATGTCTATTAACATTCTTATTATAGGTTGAATTGTATCCTCCCTCCAAAGAAGTCCTAACCCCCAGCACCTTAGAATGTGATCTTATTTGGAAGTAGGATTGGGGGGATCAAGTTAGGTTAGCTAAAATGAGGTCATACTGGAGGAGGTGAGCCCTTAATCCAATATGGCTAATAATCCTAAATAGTAAAGAGGGAATATGCAAATTGACCATCATTCCATCACAAAGATGGCTGCATCCTCAGGTAAGGCCAAGTTCCCTTAAGGAGCCTTAACAAGCAATCCGCAGAGACCTGAGGCTATGCTCTCCCTCGCCCCTATGGGGTTTGACAGGGGACCTCAGTCGTGTCCTTTCACCCCAGCACTGGGCCAGGGGACCTGAGGCTGCGCCTCCCCCCCCCCCCCCCCGCAAACCCCTCCTTCATGCCTCACCTAGCGGGGCTTGACAGGGAATCTCAGGCTGTGTCCCCCACATGGTGGGGCTTGATGGAGGACCTCAAGGCATGTCTCCTGCCCTGGCCTGGGGGACCTCAGGCCACACCCCCCATCCTAGCACCAGGCCAGGGGACCTGAGGCTATGCCCTCTGCCCAGCAGGACTTGACAAGGGTGGGACTGGCCAGGTCTGGGTCTAGCCCAATGAGGTGGGGGGAAGGGGGACAGTCGGGTTTGGGTCTCATGGGATTTTGAGGTGCATGTGGGTGGGCGGGGACTTGACTCTGAGTCCCATGGTGAGCCCCAGACTCTGACAGGAGGAAGGTTTTCATATACATTTTACTAATTTTCTTTAATCTCTGACACTTCTATTATATAGAGAAAGGGCAAATAGCAATATTAAATTATTTCCTCTAATTAATCCCCTTTTAATGTGCATGAGTTTCGTGTACCAGGTCTCTAGTCTTATTAGAAGAGGAGTGGAACACACAGAGTAGACAGCCACATGACACCAGAGGCAGAGATTAGAGTGATACCTCTGCAAGCCCAGAAATGCCGAGGAGTACCTGCAAGCACCAGAAGCTGGAAGAAGCAAGAGTCTCCCCTAGAACAGCCACAGAGAGCATGGCCCTGCCAACACCTGGATTTTAGACTTCTAACCCCCAGAACTGTAAGATAATAAACTTCTGCTTTTTTAAGCTACCCAGTTGGTGGTACTCTGTTACAAAAGCCACAGGAAACAAATGGAATTCTGTAAAATTAGTGTTCTATGCAGCAACCTTTGAGAACATTTATCTGGTCATGTGAAAATGGGCAGGTTCTTTAATCCTTCTGTGCTTCAGTTTTCTCATTTGTAATATGGGGATGATAACATATATTCAAAGTGGTAATTCTGAAGTTTAAATAAGGTAATATTTGTAAATGTTTAGAAAAGTGTCTGGGACATTTAGTAAGTGCCCGTAAATGTTAGTGATTTCTCATTTTCAAAGAGTCTCCATTATTCTGGGCTTGACCTATTTTTAAATATATATATATATATATATATATATATATATATATATATATATATATATATATTAGTGTATTTTTTATTTCAGAGAGGAAGGAAGAAGGAAAGAGAAATAGAAACATTAAAGATGAAAGAGAATCATTAATTGGCTGCTTCCTGCATGCCCCCTACTGGGGATCAAGCCCACAACCAGGCATGTGACTAGATTTTTAACTAGTTTCCACTCCTCATTATATTAGAACTTTGGCTGTAATCAACAGGAACCAATTCTGACTAACATAGACAAATAGAGTGGCTAACTTACTCAAAGAAAAAATACTCAGGTCTTTGTGTGTGTGTGTGTGTGTGTGTGTGTGTGTGTGTGTGTGTGTTAATCTTTATGTTGAAAGTATTATGTGTGTCCCCTACCCCCCACAACCTCCTCCAGCCTGCCACTGCCCCATGCCCCAGGCCTTCACCACCCTATTGTCTGTATCCATGGGTTTTGCTTATAGGCATACAAAGAAGACAGGGCCTTTGAAAGGACAGAAATCAGGGCAGCTGTGGGGTTCCAGGAATAAAGAACTAGTACGTGGTGTCTTTGAAACACAAAATAAAGAATTTCAGTGGTTTCCAGGCTCTCCAATAATTTCCAGGGACCCCACCTGTGATGGAACTAGGCTTCCTCAGTGCTTTCCTCTCAGCCACCTGGACAATGCCTGATGGAGGTGGGCTCATCCCCCAAAGGAACATCAGAGCACTTTTAATAGTAGACAAGTGAAAGGCTCCTGCATAGGCAAAAGCCCAGAAAATTCAGGGACAGGAAGGTCTGTTCTTGAGGTTTTCTAACAGCCTCCTGACTCACTCTCCTCCTTTCTTCCAACTCTGTATCTAACCAGCAGTCACTGCCCCTCTATTTTTCACTTTTCATTTTAGGCTTATGTAGATTACGTAAAACTGTCCACTTCTCATTGCACCAAAATCAGTTGGAAATTATTAGAAAGCTTGGGGGCGTAGGAGTGGAAAAAATAAAAATTAGATGGCACCTCTGCAAACAGAAACCAAATAAAAGGATGGTTACCCTGTCGTCATCGAAACAAGTATTTTGCATTGTCTGTATTTTTATAGGCAATGGAAATAGTTCATAGATTTATCAAGTCTCGTTTCATGGCTAAATTTACCTCGTTTTGTTTCGTTAGCCAAGTGACTTCCAAACTGTAACGTTTTCTCTCTTTGCCTGATTATGACCAGAGGTCGTAAAGAATCCTCACTCCAAAATATCAATTTCTAGGATGCCTACAGTACAAAAGAAACCCCCTGTGTTGCCACCAAGTAGCTTCTTAAATGTATTCATCAGCTGAGCATTACCAGGGATGAATCAGAGGTGACACCCCTGCCTCTCCTCAAGCCAAGGGCCATCATGCCTGCTTAGCAACACCTAGTGGTCAGTAGAGAGAACTGTCTGAAGGAGTGATGTATTTAGGACTTCCACAAGAGTTGAAGCAAATGCTCTTCCCCTCTGTCAGATCCCATCTCCAGATAATTAGAACCTCTTTAAATATCTTTTTTTTTCTTTCACTTATGTGTGTCTAGGCTTACTTTTTAAATCTCTTTCTGTCCTACTTCTAATCCTCCACATTAGATCAATACTTTGGAAACATTCTTATAGTGCATTTTATTGGTGTAAGACTTTAGAATAAGCAAAAAAAAAAAAAAAAAAAAAGATTACTGCATGTTGCCAATGAAAAATTATGCTTCATTTACAGCACACATTTACATTTATTTGATTCTATGGAGTTTGTGTTTTTCCTTATTTCTGAATTATTTTACAGCTCTGTAAATTCTGCCTGACGGAGCTCCAACAGACTCTAGTCCACTCCATTTCATCCTGTCCCACCACCTTCCCACACAGAAAAAAAAAAAGGTTTACCTATCTGTAAATTGACTTTAACATTCTTTCACTCCACATGAACTTGTCTTTGACTTCTCCTTCTCCACTGTATTATATGTGAGTCGTGATTGTATTTGTAGAATATAATAAAAAGCATTTGATAAAAATAAGTGGGAAAAGCAGGACACACACCAGTTGGAGGCTTTATGTGCTCATTTTTAAACAGCACACACAGATCTTTGATTAGGCTGAAAAAGGTGTCGATCCTGTGATGATCTGGGTCCGTGGTCGGCAAACTGTGGCTCACGAGCCACATGCAGCTCTTTGGCCCCTTGAGTGTGCCTCTTATATTTTGAAGTGGCATTAGAAGAAGTTTAAGTTTAAAAAATTTGACTCTCAAAAGAAATTTCAATCATTGTACTGTTGATATTTGGCTCTGTTGACTAATGGATTTGCCAACCACTGATCTAGGTGTTGTAAACTTGTCACGTTTTTTTTTTAAATTTTATTAAGGTATTACATGTATACATATCTTCCCCTTGCCCTCCCCTGCTCGTATCCATGCCCTCACCCCACCCCCCACCCCCAGTGTCTTACATCCATTGGCTATGCTTATATGCATTCATACAAGCTCTATGGTTGATGTCTTATCTCCGAACTTGTCAAGTTTTTTAAGATCGTGTTTAATAATGGTCCACGAATATTTCACTAGTAACCAGCAGAGTGCTGGAGATTTTATGCTATCATTCTGGTGTCTAATTAACAGATAAATGGCATTTACGAATGCCAAAGTGTCCCCTGCTCTGGTGTAGCTTTAGCACACTGAAGGCTCCAGAAGACTAAGCACAGCTTTCCAGGGTCCTGTCCCATCAGCACTTCTGCTGGGAGCAGTACCTTCACGTGGGCTCTGCAGCAGGCACGTGCTCCCAGTGCAGACATCAGCGCTCTAGGAGTCAGGCATCCACGATGGTGGCCACATAGGCTGCAAGTGAGACTCATAAGGAGGGCCAACAGGAGAAATCCACAGTAACTGACAGGACTGTGTCCATGAGTCCACCGAGTCATCTCCTGCAAAGTCAACAAAATGCAAAGGGAACCAGAAATGAGGGCCAGAGCTCCCACCACAGAAGGTATGTGCAGAGCTCAAGAAATAGCATGTGCAACTGCTGTAGGGAGGCAAGATTTCTCCCCATGCTTGCAGGGCCGGGCCCACACAGGTTCCATATCTACATCGTGGTCACTGGATTCCAAGGGTATCTTCACTCTTCAACTGGTTCAGTCCAGTTCTTTCCTAAAATGGGACTCTGAACATACAGCTGCTTGGAGTTCCAGTTGTCACCCATCCTTCTGACATTTCCTGCCCACGTCTAGATGAGCTGAGTGGCATCACATGTAGCTGAGGTCACTGCAGAGAGTTTTAAATAAGCTATTTTAAAAGCTACTGATATCATCAGCTCAGAGCTGTCATTCTTAAATCAGCACAACGTATTCTCAGCAGCGGCAAATGTCCCTGCTGATTCCCGCCTAACAGCTCAGGACATGGTGGGGGGGGGGGGGGGGGGCGCGCAGAGCGGGGGCGGGGCCAGAGCTGGAGGAGGTACCAAGAGCGCTCAAGATCACAGGCCCTCTAGCAGCCAACCTACCATAAAAGGTGAAAGGAATTGTTTCCCAAACAGAATTTAAACCAAATGAAATATCAGATCGTAATTTGTTCTAAAAATATTTAAACACTTTAGTGATTAGAAACATGTGTATATTTCATTCTGATTCACACAGACTTCCCATTTATTTAAAAGACACTTTAGTCTCATTTACAGGGGAAAAAGTTAAATTGGGGGTTTATTTTAATATTTACCAAATAACTCTTAAAGGGGAAACTGGGCCAGATAACACCTTTCCAACACCTTCATTCTGCAATTCCACGAAATTAATAGGATTCAGTCACATTTGGTTTGTTTGCTTTTTTTTTTTTTTTTTTTTAACATAGTTGGGTCTTTTTCAAGGCCTTAGTTTCCAGGAATTAAGAGCAATAACAGCCTTAGTGGGTTTGGCTCAATGAATGGAGCCTTGGTCTGTGATTCAAAGGGTCCCGGGATTGATTCTTGTCAAGGGTTCCAGTCAAGGACAGGTACCTTGGTTGCAAGCTTCTTCCCTGCCCTATCCTGGTCAGGCACTTGCAGGAGGCAACCAATTGATGTGTTTCTCTCACATAAATATTTATCTCTGTCTTTCCTTCTCTCTTCCACTCTCTTTGAAAATCAATAGAAAAATATCTTAGGATGAGGATTTAAAAACAACAACTCTCTGTTTTAATGCAGAAATAAAACATGGAAAAATGCACACGGACATTTAAAATTCTCAGATGAGGAAGAAGCAAAGATGGCGGCATAGGTGAACACCTATTGTTCTGCCCCGCGCAACGATTTGGGAACTACAACATAACAGCAGAACAGACAACACCCAGAATCACCAGAAAGCTGGCTGAATGAACACTCCACTAACTGAAGTGGAGGTGGGACACTGAGACTCAGAAGCGGCGGGAGCGCAGTCTTTCAGACGGAAACAGGTTAGGAGCCGTCCTGGTCACGCAAGCACGGGCTGGGGCTGGAGCAGCAACGCCCGTCCCTCTGCCCGGATTTCCCAGCGCCAGGCGAGATCCGGCCGAGGTCCGGGGGACGCACCCTGGAAGTGGGGCGCGGCAGAGGCTCCTGAACTGCGAGTTTCTGCAAAAGGGTCGCGCAAACCCTGACTTGCCCCCTGGAAACTTGTCTCCTGGTTCTGGAAACCATTTATTTTTACAATCCTGGGCTAGACTTTTGGTGTGCAGGCACATTTTGGGAAAGGCGGAGTGGTCTGGCAAGGGGAAGAGACTAGCGGCTTTCTCTTGGAGGAGTCTGCAGCCATCCCCATCCAACAGAGACCCGCACGCGCGAGCGAAGCATAGGACGCAGCTGACGCTGACGCTACCTGCGCAGCTCAGAGACTCCGCCCATCCAACCTGAACACAGTCTCCCTTCACAGCCAATTGGCCTGGAGGTCAAACCCTCCTAGGGCTAACAACAACAAGCTGGGTTTAAATTCAAAAATACTGAATACAACCCATAAAGGATTGCAGTAAGAGTACCCACCTCAGGTAACTGGGGAGGCTGAGCCACTGTCCCTTTGAGGATATCCACCACATAAAGCAGCTACCATGCAGAGACATGGAAAGAAAGCAGGTGTGAAAGAAATGGAGGAGAAAAGACGACAAGTCATAGAGTTCAAAACCACGGTTATAAGGCTTTTCAAGAGGCTCCTACAAAAGGACGATCAACTTAATGAGAATTACCAGGAAATAAACAAGACCAACCAGCAAATGAATGAGAATTACAAGGAAATGAATGAGAACCTCAAGCAAATGAATGAGACCCTTGAGGAAATGAACAAGGCCTCTGAGGATACGAACCAGACCCTCACGGATAAAAAAAGGACCAACTAGAAATCAAGCTTACACAGACTGAAATAAAAAATATTACACAAAGTCCTAAAAGCAGTCCAGAGGGCCACAAGAACCATGTCAAAAATTTGAAATACAAAGAAGCAAAATCCACTCAGCTGGAAAAGCAAGAAACAAAAAGAATTCAGATAATTGAAGATAGCGTAAGGGGCCTCTGGGACAACCTCAAGCATGCCAACATCCAAATTATTGGGGTGCCAGAAAAAGAGAGAGAGCAAGTTAATGAAAACCTACTCGAAGAAATGGTGACTGAAAACTTCCCCCACCTGGTGAAAGAAACTGACTTAAAAGCCCAAGAAGTACACAGAACCCCAAAATATAGGAATCTAAAGAGGACCACACCAAGACATATCATAATTAAAATGCCAAGAGCAAAAGATAAAGAGAGAATATTAAAAGCAGCAAGAGAAAAACAGTTGGTTACCTACAGGGGAGCACCCATACGATTATCAGCAGATTTCTCAACAGAAACGATGCAGGCCAGACGCGAGTGGCAAGAAATATTCAAAATAATGAATAGCAAGAATCTACAACCAAGATGACTCTATCCAGCAAAGATATCATTCAGAATTGAAGATCAGATAAAGTGCTTCGCAGATAAGAAAAAGCTAAAAGAGTTCATCACCACCAAACCAGTATTATATGAAATGCTGAAAGATATTCTTTAAGAAGAGGAAGAAGAAAAAGGTAAAAATATAAATTAGGAACAACAAATACACATCTATCAACAAATGAACATAAAACTCAAGTGAATTGATAGGCTGATGAACAAGATAAACTGGTGACTATAACAGAAACATGGTCATAGAGAGGGAATGGACTGACAATTCTTGGTGAGAAAAGGGTTGTGGGAAATACAGCAAGAGATTGGACAAAAATCTTGCAACAATGGGAGAGGACATTGGGGAGGGGGAGGTGAGGGTGGAGGGTGGGATAGGTACAGGGTGGAGGGGAGATATAGGGGGATAAAAAAGGGTAAACAATGTAATTAATAAACTGAACAATAAAGAAAGAAAATAAATAAATAAAATAAAATTCTCAGATGAATATCCTTTAAGCAGTCCTCCATATAAATCATCTTTCTTTTTTTTTCTTTATTGATTAAGGTATTACAAATGTATCCTTATGTCTCCATTGTCCCCCCAGTCCCCTCCACTCATGCCCTCATCCTCATCTTGTTGTCTGCATCCATCGTTTATGCTTATATGCTTTCTTACAAGTCCTTTGGCTCATCTCCCCTGCTTACCTCCACCCTTCCTTACCTTCCTTCTAAGGTTTGAGCCTCTGATCGATGCTTCTCTGTGTAAATCATCTTTTATCACAGTTGAGCAACACAAAGTTTGAGGTTGTAGTCTTTAGCAAAAACCAAGTGTGTCCAATCTAGGTTACCAATGAAAGCAGGTAGATAAGTTCTGAAATATTATCAAGTTGTTATTCAATAAATCAATGGACAGCATATGGAAAAAATAAATTTTACATTCTATATATCACACCTTGTATCAAAATTAATTCCAGATGGATAATAAATTTAAATATTAAAAATGATATCAGAAAAGTCCTATCAGGAAACATGAGATAAAATTGTTTTTATAATACCAGAATGGAGGTGTCATAAAAAACTAAGTTAAATTCCATAAAAATAAAAAATAGTGTATTAGAAAAACACCACAAAGCAAAAAGATAAATTTCAAACTGAAATAAGATATTTATTACATATTTCAGGTAAAAGGTTTATTTTTTAATGCAATAAAAATTTATACAAGGAAATAGAATCACAACAAAAGAAAATGGGTAAAAGACATGAATTAACAGTCCTCAGGAAAGGGGGTTAAATGATTCTTAAAGTTATGAAAAATGTGAAAACCCATTCATAATAAAAGGACTCACAAAGGAATAATGAGATTGTATTCTTTACATATCAGATGGCTCAGATTCCAAACTTATGCACCCTATGTTGACAAAGATGTAGGTAGGAAATAGGCACATCGTTGGTGGGGAGTATAAAGTTGAACAAACTCTACAGAAAGAAATTTGACTATTTTATCAAAATTAGAAACAGCACATGTTCTTTAACACAGCAAATCTGCTCCTGAGCAAGAATCCTATGGATATACTTACCTGTGTACAAATGAGAAATATACAAGGACTTCCCTCACTGTGGTATAAAGGAACATCTTTGGCCATCTCTAGTTTTTTCTCCTTTATTGGTCATCATAGCATTTACCAATACTGTCTTTAGGGCATACTTACTTGTTTTGTCTGTCTCCCCTCAAGAGTGTGCATGTATGTGAGTAAAGGGAGAGCAGGAGTTCTGCTTGGGGAGATGATCCCGGGTTTGCCTTTTCATAGCACCACTTCCTTGCATAAATGTGGACTACTACATACCACAGATTGGTTCCATGTCTTGCTTACTGGGAGAGCAATGAATTGGTATGCACACCTTGGGTCTACATAACTAGAATCATATAAAGTGACAGGTAGAGAACTAGGACAGTACATTCTCTCTTTCAAGATGAATCCCGTATATCTTGACTTCATTCATGGAAACTATGTTTGCACTCCCTGTGTGAAGTTGCTGGATCACCAATGAGAACAAAGATGTTTGCATGCTGTTTTCCTCAACCTGTTTCTGTCTATAGAGTAAACTTGGTGCTAGACTCAGTTCCATTGGGTCCTACTAATTGGATTTTCAGTCTGAACCTGTAAGTATTGCTGATGTCAGGGCAATGCACCCAAGAGGCAGGCTGCATCCCCAGCATCTAGAATGGGCCTGGCATTTATTAGGAGCTCTACAAATAATACTAAATGATGAATGTATGAATGTATATTGTTAAGTGAAAAAGAGCAAAGTGCACAATAGTAGCACTGCATGTTACCATTTGTGTAAAATAATATTGCTTCTATTAGCACAGGCTAACTCTGATAGAATGCACAAGTAATTCGCACCTCAATAGATTAATATATCATTTCTGTATTGGTGGTTATAGAATTTATTTTTAAAGCTAGAACACAGGTCTTTCTCGGAAAATAATTATAGGCTGCTCTGTCATATATATAAATATATAAATGATTAATCAAGGTTGAGTATCATAATGAGTTTTTCGTATTCTAATAAAGATTTTGAACTGGAAAATTATTAAAGCAGGTATTAATGGGATATCTTCATTACCTATTTGCTTCCAGAAGTATAGTGTTCTAGGTGCTCTAAGGGGCATGCCACACACACACACACACACACACACACACACACACACACACACACACAGGCCCTGAATAGGAGCAGAAGCTGGGTGTGGTGTGCAGTAGATAATCAGATGAAAACAACATAGAATCTCACTGATCTCACCAGAATGGAGAGGGTGGAAAATAATATAGCCTAACGTACTTATTCCAGTCCTCTCAGGTCTCAGTTCTATATTGCCTGAGTTTCACTGTTTGAAAATAGTTGTTATGTAAGTTTTGTTCATTTAGCTAGTTTATCACAAAATGGAAATTCATGCAAGGAAAAAGTACAAGTGAATTTTATTCTTCATAAAGTACTAAAAAGAAATAGAGTATATCCAAGATCAATTTAAATGATATTATGGTCATTTTAAACACACACAAACAACAACAATTCTTACTTTTTAGAGGTTCTGTTAAAATGTTTATGCCCAATGACACAGATAACAATGTAGTGAGGGTGGGGGAAGGAGGGGGCATGAGAATGAGTGGAGGGGGGAAATAGGGGACTATAATAGTGTCAACAATAAAAAAATATTTATGGATCCAGTGACATAATTTCTGGGATTTGTGGGGGGGGGAAATACAGGTGAGGATGAAATATATGTACATTTTGATGTATATATATATATATATATGGCTAATATACAAAGTGTCCCCTTGGGAGTTCAACTGGGAGACCAGGAGTTCAATGGCTCGTTATGACATGTGCTGACCACAGGGGCAGCGCAGAACTAAGGAAGGCCCCAGCCACCCTGATCGCTGGCCAGGGAACCCTACCTGAGTATGAATTTCGTGCACCAGGCCTCATAATTATTGAAGTTGGGTGATGAGTACTAAAAAAATTCTAGTAAATATTTTACTAAATTTAAAAAATGATAATTTACTAAATTTAATTTACTAAAATTTTTTTATAGTTAAAGGTTTTCTGAAATCAATTCTAAGAATCTGTTTCAATGCCCGCCTCTGCTGTGTCAACTCAAATGATCTGAGAGCAGATGTCTGAAGGCAGAAAGGGCAGAATATGGAGGCATGTGGCACAGAAAAGACACTGAAGGGAAGGGAAACTGAAAAGCCAACGGCAATCTTCAACTGCTGCATCTTATCAGTTCAGATGACTGCCTCCCCCATCACCCGGATACCAGGCCCTGGCGCCACGCCAGGCTGACCTTGGGTTCTGCATCGCCACGTGGCTGAGAGAAACTCTGCACAACACATTCTAACTGCTGCCGAGACTGCTTGGTTCTTATTTTAGAGAGTGAGATTTCACAGAATCGCAAAAACAGTCTGTCCTATCACTAACGCCTGCTAAACAGAACCTGGATCACCATGGTAACAGCAAAGGCAGGCAGTGGGGGAGAGATGTGTTCTTTGTGAGAGCAGTAAAAAAGCAGGTGAAAAGGAAAAGTCAGAGAAAGCATCCTATCCATCCCTCAGGATCCAGCTCAGACTCTGTCTCCTCTCAATCCCCTGGGCCTCCTCTAGCTAGCTATGTTTATAAAAAACCTAGTCTAGGCATCCCAGGCAGGAAAAGTTCTCTGCATTTTGTAGAAGGGAAAAGTGAGGGTCAGAGAGACTAAGAAACTCTCTAAAATCTAATAAGTGCCAAAAGCTAAGAGTGAAACCCAGGTCCACCTAGTGTCAGGCCCACGGTCTTTAGCTCTGGTCCTGCATTTAGCATTTGCAAGTGCTCATTCAGACCTTACCCATGTAAGCCTGCATGTCATCACTTATAAACACATGGACACGGCATAAAGGCAAAGGTAAACATAAAAATAATTTTTAAGCATTTAAAAGTCCAGAGTGCTTTTGAGAATGCATATGTCATCCCTCTCTCCCAAATGTCAACCAAATAAGGAGCATAAATCTCTTTCTGTTATGGAAACCTGAGAAGAGACACATAAACAGAGCTGCTTTAGGGATGGACCAACCAAGCACTATTCTAGAGCATCAATCTCTGCATCTAAATACAATTAGGATAAATAAAAACTATACCGTTCAGTTTGGGTGTCTTCATACAGCTCTTCAAACAAGCAGTGAAATGTAAACCAACCTTATCCTTGTTCAATGGCTACAATAAATCCTCTATTTAAACATTTTAAAATGTGGTAAAGAAAAGGATACGCATTATCTCATATTTGCTTCTAAGTAAGGTGTGTGTATGGGGGTTTGTTGTTGTTAATGCTATTTGGGATATTGTTTATTTAGGAATTTTTACGTTTTGTTGAACACAAATACAACTTTATCTTCAATGCAGCTGCCTTGTCATACTCGAAGGCAGAAATGAAGGGGGCTCTGGTCAAGAAGCTGCTGTTGGAATAGAACATCCACCACTAACTAGCACTGCAGCTGGTGAATTCTAGCTATATTTCATTCTTTGCATCATAATTCATTCAAGAATTAAAAGTCCGCCCTAACCGGTTTGGCTCAGTGGATAGAGCGTTGGCCTGCGGACTGAAAGGTTCCAGGTTCGATTCTGGCCCAGGCATATACCTTGGTTGTGGGCACATCCTCAGGGGGAGATGTGCAGGAGGCAGCTGATCAATGTTTCTCTCTCATCGATGTTTCTAACTCTCTATCCCTCTCTCTTCCTCTCGGTAAAAAAATCAGTAAGATTTCTTTTTAAAAAAGAATTAAAAATCCTAAAAGGACCCATGTTTCCGATGTTATTCAAAAATTAACTCAATAGCGCTAAATGTACAAATAAACCTAGAAAAACTTGCAGAAGAAATATAGGGAAAAAACTCATTGAAACCCTAGGTTAGGAAAGGTTTTTTAGATACAACAGCAAATTCATAATGCATAAGAAAAACAAATTGATGAGTTGAAATTCTTAAAATTAACAACTCCTGCTGAAACCGGTTTGGTTCAGTGGATAGAGCATTGACCTGCGGACTGAAAGGTCCCAGGTTCGATTCCGGTCAAGGACATGTACCTTGGTTGTGGGCACATCCCCAGTAGGGGGTGTGCAAAAGGCAGCTGATTAATGTTTCTCTCTCATCAATGTTTCTGACTTTCTATTCGTATTCCTTCCTCACTGTAAAAAATCAATAAAATATATTTTTAAAAAATTAAATTAAATTAACAACTCTTGCTCCTCCAAAGGTATCACTAAGAAAATGAAAGGACAGATCGGAAGAAAAAATATTTGCAGAACAGATTTCTGTACTGTACTGGAATATATGAAGAACTCTCAAAATTCAGTAATAAAAAACAAGCAATCCAATACAAAAATTATACAAAAACAAACAAACAAAAATACTTGTTGGTTGGTTGTACGAGAGTCTCCCAAAGATGCCCAAATCAGAATCCCTAGAATATATGTGAATATATTAGGTATGGTATTACACAGCAAAAGAGACTTGGCAAATATAATGAAATTAAGGATTTTGAGATGAGGCGATTATCCTGGATTATTCAGTTGGGCCCTATGTAATCGCAATGGTTTCCAGGAAAGGGAGACAAGGTCAGAATCAGGAAAAGGTGATGTGATGGCAGAAGCAGAAAGATTGGAAGATACTGTGCTGCTGGTTTTGAAAATGAAGCCTTTTCCAAAAGGCACCACACTATGAGTTGAGAATGCAGGTGGCCTTTAGAACCTAGAAAAGACAGGGTCAGGTTTTGCCCCAAATCTGCCCAAAGAAAAGCCATCCTGTCACTGCTTTATTTTAGGACTTTTGACCTCCAAACTGCATGATAATGTGTATTGTAAATATATATATACTAAAGATACATATTATTGCCTGCTGCCAGACAGCTGAGGGCGTTTCTCCAAACCTGAAAAGATACATGTTATTACCTGCTGCTGGCCAAATAGCTGAACAGCCAAAGGTAGTTCCCCTAACTGATACTTTACTGCTTACCAAACTTTACCTTTGATATGTATATCTGCTTTGCTCTAGGGCAAAAATGTGTGAATAAAAAGCCTGGGTCCAGAGATTCAGGAAGAACTTAGTTACTAAAGCTAAGCTCCATCTGGCTCCCCCATGTCTTCCAAATTTATATTTCATGTCTAGTCTCTTTATTAATTTACTCACAACCTTTCTCCAGATTCCTGAACCCTTCTAGATGTAGGATAACACCCCAGCAGATTCCCTCAGTGTGGGGCATGCAGAAGGCAGGTGATCCATGATTCTATCTCATCATTGATGTTTCTATCTCTCCCTCCTCTCCCTTCTCTGAAATCAATTTTATATATATGTAATTTCACTTAAAAAAAAAAAAAGTCTGCTCCATCAGGACCAGATCCCAGGAACAGTGGAATGGGAGTTCCCCATCACATGGAAGAGATAGTAACGAAGGCCCACCTTGAAGGTAACACCTGCCTTCTGGTATAGATGTTTATTTGTTCCCAAGAGATGACAGATATTCTACTAAAGACAGCTATTCACACAGAGATTATGCAAATTCTGATGATACAAGAGATTATGCACCACCACTGAGAGATTATGCTTATCATGATTATGGTCATTCCAGTTCATGTGATGACTATCCATCAAGAGGCTATCGCAATAGAAATGGCTACAGTTGTGATCATAACTATTCATATCATTCAAGTGATGGTTCCTACAGGGATCCACATGACAGTTATGGTAACTCACATGGTGCTCCATCTACAGGAGAGCCCCATCCCTTCATGGTGGAAAGCAGTCGCTGTGATGACTACAGCAGCTATGGCGAAGTTGAGACAGTTACTTAGCAGCCAAAATGATCTCTACTCACATGATCATGATCGGGTTGGCAGACAAGACAGAGAGCTTCCCCCTTCAATGGGAAGGGGGGTCCCTTCTCCACCTGATTCCTATAGCATTTCAAGCTACTGAGCACCAACTGATGGTGGCCCTGTAGGAAGCTGATCTGACAGAGGAGGAGGCAGAAGCAAATATTAAAAACAAAACTTGGCAGCAAAATCCCTGATCAACGAAACCTACAAAAAGTGGAACCTACCTGTCATACCCACTCTAGGGCTACTAAAAGAAAAAATTTGTTACCTTTTAAAAATTTCCTGTTAAGTTCCCCTTCCATAATTTTTATGTCCTTGTGAGGAAAAAAGTAAAACAAGTTTAATCTTATGACATTGCATTCAACAAGCATTCTAAGATCTACAAACATCAAGCCACCTAAAATGGAGAGATGAATCCCTTTGCCTATACAAACAAGCTAGCTATTAGAGGGTGATCAGGGTATGCTACGCATAGGACCTCAGGCTGTCTTCAAAGTGAAATCTCAAATGTTCTCAGTATGAACAACCTGAGATCAGATGCTTATGTAAAGAAAGTGCTATTTGGTGGGCCTGTGGACCCAACGTCCTGGATTTGATTCTGGTCAAGGGCATGTACCAAGGTTGTGGGCTCCTCCCTGCCTGGTACCTGGTCATGGCGTGTGCAAGAGGCAACCAATCAATGTCTTTCTCTCACATCGGTATTTCTCTGTATTTCCCTCTCTCTTCTATGCTCCCTAAAAATCAATGGGAAAAGATCCTCTGGTGAGGATTTTTTTTTAAAATATATTTTTATTGATTTTTTACAGAGGGGAAGGGAGAGAGATAGAGAGTCAGAAACATCGATGAGAGAGAAACATCAATCAGCTGCCTCCTGCACAACCCCTACTGGGGATGTGCCCACAACCAAGGTACATGCCCTTGACCGGAATCGAACCTGGGACCCTTGAGTCCACAGACTGACGCTCTATCCACTGAGCCAAACCGGTTAGGGTGTGAAGATATTTTTTTAACAACAGAAGAAAAGAAAGAAGGAAGGAAGGAAGGAAGGAAGGAAGGAAGGAAGGAAGGAAGGAAGGAAGGAAGGAAGGAAGGAAGGAAGGGCTATTCACACAGTAATTCCAAAACAAATGGATAGCACTGGCTAGATTTTGCCTTTCTGCATTTCCCTTGGAATCTACAAGAACCTGCCCCCTTTTCCCAATAAGATAATTTAAGTGTGTGTTAAGCCGCTACAAAATACTAAACAAAAAGTTTGGACAAAATCAAATAAATAAATAATATTTGTTCTACTGTTAGTAGATATTTTATTCCTTGCCCACATCTACAATACTTTTTTGGAAATGGATTGTTGCTATTTGATCTCATTGTGCTTTTAATTCTTTTTTCATGTTGTGAGGGGCAGAAATAGAATATTGGAAACTATCCTACCTAATAAAAGAGTAATATGCAAATTGACCATACTTCCAATCAAGCCACACCCACCAGCCAATCAGGAGCAAATAAACCCCAACCAAGATGGCTGCAGCCACTGAGAGCAGGAGGGAGGCTTGGGTTTCCTCAGCAATGGAGGAAGCCAAGCTTTCCACACACCCTGGCGGGCCCAGGCCTCCACTCAATGCTACAAAGTTTCAATTACAGAAGATACATAAATCCAACAGAAATGGCGGCAGCCAGGGAAGCTGGAGAGAACAGAGGCTAGGGCTGCCTGGGTGATGGAGGAATCCAAGCTTCTGCAACCCTAGCACCTAGGCCTCCATTCTAGGCTACAAAGTTTCAATTATAGAATTTAAATAAACCCAAACAGAAATGGCTGCCGCCACAGAGCGTGCAGAAGGCTTGGTTCCACTCCAGGCTATAAAGTTTCAATTGTAGAACATAAATTAATCCCAGGGCCTCCACTCGGGTCGCTGTGGGGCATGGCTGGCCTGCAAACCACCATAGGCCCCTCGCCCAGGCCACCCCATGCCCCAAAGGAACCCCCACCCTGACCCAGGACACCTTTCAGCATAAACCAGCTGGCCCCCACCCAAGCACCAGGCCTCTATCCTATCTAATAAAAGAATAATACACAGATTGACCATTACTCCAACACACAAGAGGGCTGCCCCCATGTGGTCAAAGATCCTGGCCCCATGTGGACACAAGATGGCCACCACAAGATGGTCAGTAGGGGAGGGCCACTGGGAGGTTCCAGGCCTGCAAGAGAGGGCAGTTGTGGGGAATCAGGCCAGTAGGGGAGGGCAGTTGGGAGGGACCGGGCCTGCCAGGAAGGGCAGTTGGGGGAGATCAAGCCTACAGGGGAGGGCAGTTAGGGGTGACCAGGCCGGCAGAGGAGAGAAGTTGGAGGCAAACAGGCTGGCAAGGGAGCAGTTAGATATCAATTAGGCTGTCAGGGTAGTGGTTAGGGGCTGATCAGGCTGGCAGGCAGAAGCAGTTAAGGGCAATCATGGAGGCAGGCAGGTGAGTAGTTTGAAGCCAGTAGTCCTGAATTAGGCCCTACTGGGATCGGGCCTAAACAAGCAGTTGGACATCCCTAAAGGGGTCCCAGTTTGGAGAGGGTGCAGGCTGAGCTGAGGAACACCCCCCTACCCCCCATGAATGAATTCCGTGCACCGGGCCTCTAGTAAGAAACATTAATCATGTTCTATTAACCATGATGGTTCTGTTCTGATTAGAAAGCACATTTTCACCTGGCTGGGAGTTGTAGGCCCTGAGACATGGAAGCTAACATCAGAATGGAGTCCATCCTCCTGTCCTGAGAACTGCCAATTACTATTGAAAGATTTACAACCTCATGGCTGAGACAATATAGTCCTGGAGGCACCTGCTCTTTACAACCTCAGCCCCTATTACCTGTATCTGATCCTAGGGCACCCACCTTCTGCGATCCCCCTCCCCCCAGCCCACATGATTTGTAATCTATAATGATTATCGCATTCCCACTTTCCCTTGAATCTAATTCCTACTTTGCCACATAATCTTTGCCCTTCTACCCAATATAAGCAGCTGACTTATGGTGAGTTCAGAGCAGATTTTTGTGGCTGACCTGCTGCTCTCCCATACTGCAGGCACTAATGGAATAAACGTTCATAATTCAACCATGTCTCTGCTTGAATTGGCTCAAGTAGTGACAGGCAACCTGGACCCCTTGGTTGTCCAGTTACAACCTGAGTATATTTTAGTCTCTTTTGATATACTCCATCTTTATTATTTCATTGTTAGGGTCGTCGAAGAAAGAATGGATGAAACCAAAATGGGTAAAGAATTATAAATTTATTAGGTCATCTGGAAAACCAAATGGTCTGAGACCCAAAATGGCATCAACACTCAGGGGAAGGGAGTCAGAGATTTTAAAGGACTCTAGGTGGGCTTTTTCTGGGCAGAGAATTCTCTGGCGGGGGGGGGGGTGGGGGGGGGGTTAGAGGGCTCCAGATCCTGGGAAGGTCTGGAGGGTAAGGATAATGGTCTTAGCAAGAGGCATGTGGTCTTAGAGGTAGACTGTGGTCTAAGCAAAAGGGAATGTTGGTTGTGAAGTGTTCTAAAGGTCAATCCCAGGGAAGGGGATTCAATTATTTGATCAGTTCTAACATTCGCCTTTTATTTCTCTAAACATTTCAGCCATAGCTATTTTACATTTCTAAAGTTCTTGGTAGTCTAAATTGTAGTTTGTTAATTATATGGACTCTCACTCTCTTTTTATCTGCATGGTTTTAGAGTGCAATTTCATTTGCTTCCTGTTCAATTCTGCCTTCTCAGAGGCACTCAAGGTCCTTTGGGATTTTTATTTTTTCCTTTGGAAGGTTCTCTATTTGCTGTGATATATAAGCAATTTAATAAAAATGGTGTTTTACGTTGGTTCTAGTTGTTTTGTAAGAGAAGGCTATGTGGTCTACCATCATACCAAAAGCAGAAGTCATTGTTCAGTGAGTTGGTAAGGCATTATAGTCTTGCTTGAGGACAATAAATGGAAATCAGTCCACTAACCAAACCAGGCTTTTGTTTTTTGGTGGTGGCAGTGGTGGTGGTTGGTTGTTTTTTTAAAATAAGGTAGACAAGAGCTAAGTTATCCTCAGTTGAGGACAAAAGCTAAATGTGGACCACAGAGAGGGTTTGTAGCAATTTGGAAAGAGAAATAGGTAACTGGAAAGAGGAACAAACTCCACTGGATGAGTTTGATTAAGTTTCTGCTGTTTGGTGAGAAATGTGAATAACAAACTAACCACAAATATATCTATCTGTCCAGTGTAAAAAAAAGTGAATTTGGATCTACTTTGGAAGATCGGGGTCCAAGCTGCCTGACTAGTGTGATATGAAATGGGGAGGATAGGTTACCCTGAGGGTTACCACAGCATTGTTTCCCAGTTTGCCCCTTGTTAGGCATCTGGAGCTTTCTGTCCCAGTGAGTTTCTACACTTGTACCTGGCCCCCCATTCTTGCTCTGGAGGGTTTCAAGGTCTTCATCCCTCCCTCAAGGATTTTTGGCACTGAATCCTTTCAGGATGAAATTCTGAATTTTGCTCTGAGATAGGTGAGAGTGAGAGAATGCGAATTTAAATGATATCATTTTGGTCTCTTATAGAAATATTCACTTGGTTAAGATGGAATGTAAGTCTCTTAGTTTTTATAGTATACTAATATAAAAATTCATTTGAAGAACAATCTGTCTTTTGCAAAATCACATTTTAAGATACTTTTTAGATTACTCTGTGTATCTTGAACAAGAACTACACACATATAAAATTTCTCCTTAAATTCAGTGCCAGAAAAAAAAATTGTCTCTCTAGAAAAATATGTTTGCTTATTTTTATCAGACTAAATAATTCATATATTTCTTGTCTCAACTTTTTTCCCTTAAATCCTCCCAAAAGTCAGATCTAACCTGAGTAAGCTCAGTTGTAACCAGTGCATCTGGAGTGCCTGGTCTCATTTCTGTCTTTGATCCTGTTTGTAAAAATAGCTTGATTATCCTTTCATTTTATAGCCTAAAAGTAACACATATTCATTATTCATTCTAGGACATATAAACAAGAAAAACAAAGGAAAAAAGGTAAATATTATTTTTAAAACCATAGTGTATATTCTCTGATTATACTATTCCCAACCCAACTACCAACTTAATTAGTAGTATTTAATTGCCAAAGTGCTCTGATTCTGACTTGTATAAGGGAAGACATTTTTTTCTTTTTCTTATATGCATTTTAGATTCATTGCCTTATGTCAAAGTGGCATATTTGGAGATGGCAAATTCTGATACCCTTCACTTACTTAAATAATAAAAAGTAGTGGTTAGAAGGGTACTGGTGAGCTCCTATAATGTAAACAGAATGCCCAGTCCTCAGGCTGCACAGGAACCTTGGTGGCCCTCAGTCCCAGCTAAGGAACTGTTAGGGGCAGAAATAGAATATTGAAAACTAATTATAATTATAAGAAATATTAATCATGCTCTGTTAATCATGATGGTTCTGTTCTGACTAGAAAGCACATTTTCACCTGGATGGGAGTTGTATGCCCTGGGACATGGGAGCTAACATCAGAATGCAGTCCATCCTCCTGTCCTAAGAACTGCCTATCATTATGGAAAGATATACAACCTCATGGCCGGAACAATCTAGTCCTGGAGGCACCTGTCCCTATTGCTTGTAATCTGGTCCCAGGGTGCCTGGAGGTGCCCACCCTCCTGCGACCCACCAGCCCACATGGCATAGCCTGCAATGATTATCCCATGCCTACTTTCTCATGGCTCTAAGTCCTACTTCTCCACATAATCTTTGCCCTTCTACTCAAATAAGCAGCTGGCTTATGATAGGATGAGTGCAGAGCAAAGTTTTGTGGGTGACCTGCTGCTCTCCCACACTGCCAGCATTACTGGAATAATATCTGATTCAACCCTGTCTCCACCGAATTGGCCCAAGCAGTGACAGGTAGCCTTGGACACATTGGTTGTCCAGTTTCTTATTTCATTAGATAAATATTAATTTATATTTACACAAATATTAATCCTTATGACATACTCTGTTATCAATAAAAAAATCCCTCATATCCTTTTATAATTTATAAGTCACAAGGATATTATTTTAAATTTATTTAAAATGTCCTTTTAAGTCAGGAGTTGGCAAACTTTTAAAGTAAAGATCCAAATAATAAATATTTTAGATTGTAGGCCATACAGTCTCTGTTGCAGTTTCTCAACTCTACTGTTTTACTACAAGAGCAGCCCTAGGCAATATGTCAACAAATTAGTATAGCTGTGTTCCAATAAAACTTTATCTATGGACACAGAAATATGAATTATATAATTTTCACCTGTCATTAAATATAATTATTCTTCCTATTTTTCCAATCATTCAAAAATGTAAATCCATTCTTAGTTCATAAAACATACAAAAAAATAAGCAGAATCAAATTAGGGCCAAGGGCTATATTTTGTTGACCCAGTTTTAAATATTTGTGGTGTAGTGACCACAAAAACAAATTCTATTTATTAAACAAAAATATATCTATGCTTTGGGGTTTCCTTACAAGGAAGATTTCTGATCGACCTGACGTTTCCTAGGGAGAACCATCTTATTAATAAATGCTTTTGTACCTGAGGTACCTAGCCTCCAAGTTGGCCCCCAGTGATATCCACATCTTGTAGTCACCGTTGGTAAAGTTCCCTCTCTTATCACAATAGCATATGGTAATGGCGATGGTATGTCACTTCCAAGATCCTATATAATAAAAGCCCAGCAACTGAATAGCGAAATGACCAGAATGACCGGTTGACTGGTCACTATGATGTGCACTGACTACCAGGGGGCAGATGCTCAACGCAGGAGCTGCCCCCTGGTTGTCAGTGTGCTCCCAAAGAGGGAGCGCCATGGCTGACTGGGATGAATGCCATTCCCACAGTGGGAGCAGCTGCTCAGAGGGCAAGTCCACAGCCACTCAGTTGACCGGAATGAGCAGCTGTGCAGCCACTTGGTTTACTGGAATGAGTGGCACTCCCACAGCAGGCCGATCCCCGCAGGTCACATCCCCCCTCCCCACCCCCACCCCCCAGTGCATGTATTCCATGCACTGGGCCTCTAGTAAGGTTATAAAGACTGCAGTTTCTGTCTTGGATCTCTGCCATGCTGTGTGGTGAGGCCCAAAAGTTGAGGAACTGAAGCCTCCAGCTCACAATCAGAAAGGAACTGAGGCTTCCTGGCAACACCCATGTGAGTGAGTTTGGAAACAGACCCTCCACTCCCATCAAATCTTCAGGACACTGTATCCTTGGCTAACATCTTGAATAGTTGAAACGTTGCATCAAAATCATCCAACTAAACTCTCCTGAGCTCCTGACTCCCCAGCAATTGTGATATAATACATGCACATTGTTTTCAGCTGCTAAGTTATAATTTTTTATGCATCCATAGATCAGGAATACAGCACCTATGTTAGACTGAGTTTCTAACACCAGCCAGTCTACATATATTGCAGCCCTCAAGACTCAAACTCAGTCCTTTATCTGAGTGTCCCGTCCATGAACCCTGCTGTACTCAGACACAACTCCAGCGTCCGAAATGTCTATGTGTCATTTATAGAACTAGTAAAAAAAAAAAAAGAAGAAGAAGAAGAAGAAGGAGAAGGGGGAAATTCCCTGCACATTATTTTCCATAAAAAACTGGTCAGATTTTCAGAATCTAGAGCCTTAATAACATCTTTCCAGCTCAAGAAAATAAATAAATAAAAGTGTATTTACTGCTCCCTACCCTGTTAAGGCCCCATCTCTCATGCTCAGTTTTCAGCTGTTTTGGAACAGGATGTTGTGCTTTAAATAACAGTTTCAATTTTGAGAACTGTGCTTTGACTTTCAATCAGTCACTTCATTTCCTTTATAATGCACAACTTATGCCACTGTTTATGGCTTCTTACTCAGCAGCATTACAGGTCCTGTGATTATTTAAGATGACATTTTATAAAGCATAAGGCAGGAGAAGAAAGAAAATAATGGAGCCAATTTCATGATCCTGACAAGCTTGGAGCCAGACCAGTTGGCATTAGCAGGAAATTATCTCATTGTATTTTGTGATTTCAGAGCCTGAGAATTTCATAATGTCCACCAATACCTTAAATAGATTTAGAGGATTGAAACTGTATATTCTGTTTCAGTTTGAGGATATTTGAGGCATCTGAGCATGCAGGCACATATGTGCATAGTGGATGGAAGAGAGGTGGGAGTCAGGATGTGAGAAACACCCAAGTGCTCTATCTTCCTTTGCTCAATTTGTTTCTTACTTGTTTGAAGAACTCTAAATATAAAATAAACTTCAAGAGATAATTAAAAATTTCTATCCAAAAGTGTACTCCTAGGGGACAGAAGAAATGAAAAAGAGAGTAAAATGTGCTTTTATATATACAAGGGTGGGCAAAAGTGGATACACAAGAATTTACTCTTATATTATTATTTATTAATTATTATAGTATTATATATTGGTATTATTTTCTATCCTTACTTATGCTTTGTCTTTTAGGTAATAATGACTAATATTTAACCTACTTTTGCCCACTCCTATATGAATACACACACACACACATTACTGATAACTTTTAAAGTTATCATGTTGAAGATAACTTTTTAAAGTCTATAATATGAATTGACCATAGAGACTGGAACAGTGAACATGGAATATTATTAGCTTAATTCCCAATTTCCAAAAAAATGGTAATAATGGCTGCCTGGCTGACAGACAGTGTTTAAGGCCATCAATTTGAGGTAATAACACTAGAAACCTTAAAAAATATAGTAACTATACTTTCAAGTGAACAGAAATAGCTACAATATATTGAGCTTATCTGTGACTACTACTCTTGGGTGTTTTATGTTATCTCATTTGGTTCTATGAGCATTATATATGTTCCCATCATCATTGTACTAATGAAAACACTAGATCTTGGAGAGACTACATAGCTTGTCGTGCTCAAGGTCATCTAGCTTGTACTCAGCAGAACTGGGATATAAATACAGGTCCATTAAACTTTATACCCAAATTTGTTGCATATTTGTATCAATGATGAGAAATTGTTCAGTTACTTTTACATTTATTAATTTCATTTTAAGAAGTTGCATTTTATGGTTCTGAATATGTTTTTAATAATGCCTGTTGCTTAGCATTAGTAACACCTCATATTTGAAAAGCAATTTTTTAAAACATTTTTCATTTCTTCATTTAATTCTCACTACATTGAGAAGGAAGCATTTTAATTCCCATTCTATAACAATAAAAATTGAACTACAAGCATTTTAAGTGCTTTGCATAAAGAAAACAATTAATACCTGAGCCAGAATTCAAACTGAAGTCATCTCACTCCACGTTCAAAACTTTCACCAATACACAGGTAGAAGCTGGTTTGAAATTATAGGACTGCTGATCAAAAAATGAGAGAAAAAGTAAAATTTCCACAAAAAACTAAAGTAATTCTCTTTCCATCCCCATTCACCAGGATAACCATTGTTTGCTCTGTACATCTAGTGCTTTTTCAAATTAATAAAAATATGTACAAATTAATATGGTTTTAAATTATTAAGTGTTTTAAAATACCATCATACTACAGGTATTATTTACAATTAGATTTTTCTCTTTACATTATCCCAGATAAACCATATAGATACAATTAATTACTTTTCAAGACATTGAAGAATTTCCATATGAACATATTTACAATTTTTCCACAACCTGCATGGCTAGGGTTCAGGATATGAAGAAGGGGCAGACACACAAATGAAAATGCTATACAAAAAATATGAATTTAGAAGGCATTGGGGGCCAGGGGTGTCTCTTTTGTGAACAGCACAAACCGAGATTCTGGCCAGCCTGCTTTTTATTCAGTTTTAGAAACACATCTTGTCCTCAGTAAAGCAAAGCAAACATGGAGCAGACAGACCGTCTCAAAGGTCAATAAAGATCAGTAAACATTTACTTTGAGGCTATCAGGTCAGGTATTTGCTTCGAGCCACCACTATCTCAACACAGCCCTGCTAAGTCCAAGGTTCATCGGCCTTCTGTATTCCTCAGTGCACTCTTGTGCCGGTATTGGGAAAGCGGTGACTTCCCACACAATCGAACAAATATTTATGGAGCACTGCCATGTACTGGGCTAGGGATATGGCAATGAACAAAACAGACAAAAATGCCTGCTCTTGGACTTTCACAGTTTACCACAGTGTAGTAACAGTTGTCAATAACAGTTTTAGCAATGTGTTTGCCAATATAACAGATAATTTATTATTTTAAGAAACTACATAAATTCTATAGTATGGGCATATAAAAATGTATTCAGCCATTTATTTTTGACATTCAGTTTATTCTTTGTTTTGATTTTTGTAATCAGTGTTGCAATAAATACTCATATTACACATATCCAGGGTGATTATGCCTTTATTTCTTCCGAAGGGTAGGTTTTAAAAAGTAGGATTGTTGACTCAAATGATATATATGTGTAATTTTAAACTTTCAATAAATTCCTCAGATTACTTCTAAGAAAAGGTTGTAGCAGTTATATTTTTCTCCAATGTATAACAGAACTGATTTCACTACATCTTGCCAACACTAAAGTTTAAGTATTTACAATGTTTGCCAACTCTGTGTTTCCTCCCCAACCTCACCCTGTGTGTGTCTTCATTTGGCTGGTCTTCCTAATTGGAATCCTTTACAATAAAACTAATTACAAATATAGTGAAAAAATCGCCAAGCTGATAGGCCAAAATAGTTTTGATATCACTGATTTAATTTTCACTCCTCTGGCTCTTCTCCTAGGAATGGCTGAGCATCCCTACATATGTCTGCTGCTCTTTGGGTTTCAAATTAATAATGATTGCTAATATTAGAGTATCTCTCATTTATTCTTTATCACAGCTCTATCAGAGAGATAGCATCTGCTTCCCTGATCCATTTTACAGAGGAGAAAACTGTTTCCCATAAATTATGAAACCCCAGGTCACACAACAGATGAAGTGGTAGAGTGTGGAATTATAATAAGTCTGTCTATAGTGCTTCTGGGTTGAACAATTACACAAACTGCTTCTACTGCCAGGAACACTTTCAATCCATTCCATTCAGTCTGGCTCCCTCCCTTCAAATGAGAACAAGCTGATCAAATTAGCAAATACTTGAAGGTTTCCTGTGCAGAAGACACTATGACAGACATTATTTGGTGATCTGAAGAGGCAAAGTCTTATTGAGAAACCAAAAAAAAAACAAAAAAAAACCCATTATATAAGCAACTATATAATAGTTGTGATAGGTGTTACCTGCAAATCTATCCACTGTCAGGGAAGCAATCATACAAAATTCTGCAGCTCTACACAGTAGAATACTATTCAGAATAGTGCAGGGAGTATTGCAAACAACTCTGGAGTGAGAGTTAAAACCGATTTATTTTTGTAGAATGAGGTAGGAAAGAAATCACTTTCTAGATGACGCTACTTCTAAAGAAGAGTATTTGCTGAACAAATACTACCAAACAGACCCGTTCCTACCCACCAGTCCTCACTAGCCGCTTCTCCATCACCCAGGTGCACACACCGGTCCCGGCACTATCCACCTGCGTGGTGCTGAAGCAGAAGCTTGCTCTCCGCTCTCTGAAACTATTCTCAATCCTGCTCTAATACCCAAGGTCTCTGCTTTCTCCCAAAATCAGGATCTGTCCACCGACTCCTGCCTTGAAAAGTCTCTGTAATCATACTTAATATGCAAACGAGTGCGGCCAAGTGCTCTGCCAATAATCTCTGATGGAGGATCCCTCCTGGACATAGTCCATCAGATACGCCAGTTGCCTTTTACAGGGTTAATAGCTCACCCATCAAGAACTATAAATATATGTGTGTGATTCATTACCGTGTCATTCGCGAGACAAGGATACACATACTTAAAATATTACACCACCAGAAGGTGTACCTCCTTAAGTATTGCTTATTTTCTTTCATCTTTGCCTTTTTCTCGCCCACATTCCGAATCCAGTGTAGCCTGCAGTCCGCAGGAGAAGGAACTGCGCCTTTCCTCGGCCATTTCCCCTACGCTTGGGAAAGACTCCTATTTCCTGAAATTTAAATCACTGGCTAGCGGTTCCCTGCCCTGCTCGCTTCCAGTCTCCCTTTTGCCTGTCAGCCGCCTCCTGCCTGCCTGGGACCCCCTCTGCGAGCAACGATGTCCACATCCCTTTCGACCGAGGAGGCACCCACATTCGGAGGTCTCCCTTCTTGGTGTCATGTCGCTGAACCCCTTCCTCCCAATCCTCTCCATCGACCAAACCGCGCCGCTCTAGGAGGAGCCTAAATATCCTCCTGTCCCCTAGCTGCAGGGGATTGTGGTGCGTAAACAGGATTAACTCTCTCGCCCCCAGCCACGCTGATCTACCCGCAGCCTGCAGGCTGCAGCGAGCCCACGGGTGCCCGGAGGGCGCAGCACGGGGAGCCGGGGAATGGGGAGGCTCGTGGCCTCGCTGCTGTCCCTGCTGTGCGCTTCCTCGCCGAGTGGGGCGGGAGGCCACAGCCTCGGGAGCTGCTCCAGAGCCCGTGCGGACAGCTAACTGCAGCCTTCCCTCCGCCTCCTCCTCCCTACTAGCGCTTCCTCTCCGCCCACCGCTCTCCCGCCGCTGGGTCACAGCCCGCGCTCTCCTCCGCCCCCCGGAGCCGCCGCGCCCGCCCTGCCGACCTGTGCCCAGCCATGGGGGACCTGCCCGGCCTGGTGCGCCTCTCCATCGCGCTGCGCATCCAGCCCAATGATGGCCCGGTCTTCTTCAAGGTGGACGGGCAGCGCTTCGGCCAGAACCGCACCATCAAGCTGCTCACCGGCTCCTCCTACAAGGTGGAGGTGAAGATTAAGCCCAGCACGCTGCAGGTCGAGTGAGTGCGGGAGCGCGCAAAGGATGCACGGCCCCCTTGGGGTACGCGCGGAGGACAGAGGCCCCAGGACGCCGGAGCCTCCCGGGCTCCTCTGGCCTCGCGCCGCACCCAGGAGGGCCCGGACGTGGGGGGCAGAAGTCCTTGTTCCCTTGGTCCCCTCCTCTGTCTTACCCTTGCCTTTCCTCTATCCTGGCCCCCCTCCACCCATCGCGGGGTGGGATGTTTAAAACAGCCACAGGAAGCCAGGGGCTCAGGGTAGTCTTTGTTTGTTTACCTGTAAAATTCTCACCCCCTCTGTCCAGCCTCTGCGCGGACCCCCAGGGGGTGGGGTGGTGCAGATGGGCGCAGTTGGCCGCCGAGTTCACCTTCCGCAATCCCTGTCCTCCTCTCCCGCGTCCCGGCGTCCCGCCCCGCCCTGCCCACGGGCTATAGGCTGAGGGATGGGGTGTAAAGGCGGCGGGAGGGTGGTTATTGCCGCTCCCAGAGGACGCTCCTCACTCTTCCCTCTGTCCTTCTGTGGCTGTGGACGCCGGGCTGGAGGCGCAGCCACGGTCAGAGCGCAGCCTCCTCTGCGTGGCCTACTTTGCCAGTTTCCCGTGCCGGGCGTTTTTCTTTCTCTCCTGAGTTTTCTGTTCAGCCTGGTGATGGCGCCTGGGATTAACAAGAACAACAAAAATGTGGGGTTTTTGGTGTGTGTGTGTGTGTGTGTGTGTGTGTGTGTGTGTGTGTGTGTGTGTTGTTGTTGTTGTTGTTTTTGTTTTTTTCCCGTTTACTGGTGGCAGGGTTATCTCTTCCCTGCTACCCCAGCCGATGCACCTAGTAGACACCTGGCTGGGAAGTCCGTGTGGGAGGGTTCATAGATTTTGGGGAAGCTTCCAGGGGTGAGATCCTTTACCTTTCAGCCTCCACCTAAACCTGATGTGAAGTCTAGTGGGGAAGGAGGAAATAGCCAGCATTTATATCATCTACCATATACTGAGTTGGGGGGAAGGGTGTATGTGCTTGAATCCACCAGAGACCTTTTCTGCCGTCATTAATTCACTAAACTTGTATTGGCTTTCAGGTGGCAGGGCCTAATCCAAGGACCTAAGACCTCCGTTTTTTTCTGGCGCTCCTGGTCCACCTATTTGTCAGCAGCTCCCACCTTCCGTCCCCCCATAGCTTCATGGACCCCCATTCTCCTTACATTTCCCGGTGTTATCACTGTATCTCCATGAGATCCAGACATTTTCTTTCCCCTCTTTCCAAGGAACCTCTTCTCAAGTTCTCTACACCATTTTTTTTAGGGTAGTTCTCTATTTTTCAAGCTAATCTACAAATGAATCAGTGTTCATGACCAAACGATTTTTTTCTAGTTAAAACTTAATTTCATCAAGGAGATTTCAATGTCCTAACCCAAGGGTTCTTGAACTTGAATGTAAATCAGAATCACCTAGAGGTCTTGTTAAAACACTGAGGGCTGAGTCCCACCTGGAGTGGGGCTTAAGAATTTGCTTTTGAATAGGTTGTCAAGGGATCTGATATTGGTAGTTCAGGACTACTTGAGGGCCATTACCCTAACAAAGGAATGATGCCAGTGAGAATGTCTGGTATTGTGGCTGACTTGAGAAAGAGTACCCCAACTCCTGGGATCCTTGATTGGTGGAACAGAAAAATCATGAGAGAACTAGTTTAGTGGTTCTCAATCTTACCTACACATTAGAACCACCTAGTGAGTCGAACTAGACCAATTGAATTCTTCTTTGGGGTTTGGGATGGGGCTGGGTACAGGTAGGTCTTTAATAGTTCCACAAAAGAGACACTAAAGAAGAGGACTACTGCTAGAGTTTGACTTGGCCTTGTACAAGTATTCTAGATGAGAATACTGTCCATCCAGAAAGATTATGTAGTTGATCTAAGACAGTGGTTGGCAAACTGCATCTCAAGAGCTACATGCTCTTTGGCCCCTTGAGTGTGGCTCTTCCACAAAATTCCACGTGCGGGCGTGCACGTATAGTGCGATTGAAACTTCGTGGCCCATGAGCAGAAGTCAGTTTTCGGCTCTCAAAAGAAATTTCAGTCATTGTACTGTCGATATTTGGCTCTGTTGACTAATGAGTTTGCCGACCTAAGATTATGTGACTGGTGAGTTGAAGAATTCAAGCCTCTTGAATTTTCAGAACTTTCTACCACACCCTGTAGGTTTCCTGCCTAGGGTTGTGGTCAAGACCAAGAAAGGGTACCTAAGCTAATTCCTACCACATGTGCTCAACTCAAGTCCATTGCAGGAACATTTCCATTGGTGGTGTGGTTGTCCCACTGGAGCTGAAGTCGAAAGAGCCTGATGGGGACAGAATTGTTTATATGGGAACTTATGATACAGAAGGTGTGGCCCCAACCAAGAGTGGAGAACGACAACCCATCCAAATCACCATGCCGGTAAGGCCTGCTTGGGGTGTAGCGTGTGGTGTTTGGGCAAATAGCAACTACAGAAAACAATCACTATATCCCCTTAAGAAAAGGCATAAAATGAAATATTTAAACTCATGATTTCAAATTAGAATATTTTTCCTTAATGTCCCAATATAATTAATTAAGTAATCCATACTTCTCCAAAGGTAAGTTTCATAGTAATTTTTTATATGGGAATAATCCTAAGGTCCTTTTTACACTTTCTAATCTATTCCATTGATCTGTCTATTCTTATGCCAGTACTGCATTGTTTTAAATATATTGCTTTTATAATATGTGTTTATGTATTTTGTAACTGGCCACCTTACTAAATTTGCATACTAAAAATTTTCAATTAATGATCTTGTGTTTTTCAACTAGAAAATCATAATCTATATATAAGTGCATCATTTTCTGATTTTTTTCCCTCCACCTTATTGCATTGGCTAATGTTTCTAGAATAAATATGCATGCCAGTGTTGATAAAGGATGATAGCCTTGTCTCCAGAGTTACATTGTTAGGTACAATCTTAATTTCAGCTATCTTTTATGTTAAAGCATCCTTTTTCTACTTCACTAAGAGGCATTTTTAAAATTGGGAGGTGTGTGAAATTTTATCTAATTTCTTTTCCGGTCTATGGAGATATCTCCATATATATTAATGTAACAATTATATAATACACTTTCAAATGCTAAAATATCTTTATTTTCTAAAATAAATCCTACTTAAACATCATGTATAATTCTTAATATATTGCTAAGTTCAATATGCCATATTTTATCTCTAGTTTTTAGATTTTTATTTTATTACTTTCTTTTTGGTTTGTCAATAAATAAATATATGAGGTTTTCCTATACATTAAGCACTGGGAGAATAGTGGTAAACAAAATAGACATTCCTGGTTTTACAGAGTTTCTAATCTGGAGGAGCAAAACATAATTATACATGATTATCAATAATAGAGCAAATTATTAT
This sequence comes from Antrozous pallidus, assembly GCA_027563665.1. Taxonomy (NCBI): domain Eukaryota; kingdom Metazoa; phylum Chordata; class Mammalia; order Chiroptera; family Vespertilionidae; genus Antrozous; species Antrozous pallidus. Next base: position 30,530,902 of record CM050523.1, read on the forward strand.
TATTATTACTAGAGGTCTAGTGCATGAAAACTCATGCATTGGAGGGGGAGTCCCTCAGCCTGACCTGCCACCCCTCACAGTCTGGGATCCTCCAGGAGTGGGAGGCAACCGGGCGATCCGGGGAAGGAAACACCCCCATTATACCTCTGCTGCTGCCACTGCCAGCAGTGCAAGCCTCAGCTGGCCCTGGTTACCTGAGCCTTGGGCGGCCCTGGGTGGCTGGGCAGCCAACAACTAAGGCTTGCTGTGCTTCGGGCCAGCTGTGGAGGGCTGAGGGGATCAGGGATCTCTGGAGGCATGCACCCTGGCGGGGCTGAGGGGAGTGGGTGCTGCCATCTTTGAAAGCATAGCAGTCAATTAGCATATCCCATCCTTATTGGCTGTGGGCACTGCCACCCTTGTAATGGTGTGAGGGTCAATTAGCATATTCCCTCTTTATTAGATAGGATTATTATATAAAGTGTAGTGAAAAATAATGTGCCTGTGAAGCACATACCAGGGTTCTTATCCTAGTTTAAGGTTTTCAGGATGGCTTTCTGTTTTTTAAATATATTTTTTATTGATTTCAGAGAGGAAGGGAGAGGGAGAGATAGAAGCATCAATGAGGAGAGAGAATCATCTATTAGCTGTCTCCTACATGCCCCCTACTGAGGATCAAGCCCACAACCGGAGCATGTGCCCTTGACAGATCAAACCCAGGACCCTTCAGTCCTCAGGCTCTATCCCCTGAGCCAAACCATCTAGGATGAGGATGGCTTTCTTAAAGGAAGAACTAAAGAATAAATAAGAGTTCGAGGAAGAGGGAGCATGTGAGGAAAGAAGAGGGGCTTGGAATCCAGTAGGAATTAATAGATCACACTACATTAAAAGTCACAGATGCTTTTCATACTGAATTTACTTGGTAATGAAGTAACATCGTATTTTATCAATATAATAAACTTGTTCTGAACTTCTAAGTCAATGGATTTCTGAATGATCTTATTAATAACATGGTGAATTTCACATATCTCCAGTGAAGGTGGCTGGCATAGGGAATGCAGGGAAGTTCTCTGGGAATTCTAGACCAACTGGTGGTAAGACCACAGAAATTGTTTAAAACAAGTAATCAATAAATGATTACTCATTTATTACTGGGGACAAAAAATGCATCTTCTCTCCTTGGAATCTGATGGGTTCTCTTTCACATTAGTTGTGAAATTAAAATGTACCAAGGCTTGCAACGTTTAAGGACACTATAGCAAATATCCAGGTATATAGTAAAATGTAAATTGTAGAATACAATAGACTGGGTGGCTTCAACAACAAACATTTATTTCTCACAGATCTGGAGGCTGGAAGTCTCAGATCAAGGTGTTTACAGATATGGCATCTAGTGAGAGCACTCTCTCAGGTTCATAGAAGGCTGCTTTCTTGGTGTGTCGTCAAATGAAGGAAAAGAGAGAGAGAGAGAGAAAGAGAAAGAGAGATCCTATTCATGAGAGCTCCACCCCCAGGACCTCCAAAAGGCCCCACTTCCAAATACATTGAGAATTTAGGCTTGAATAATGGATAAATTCAAACATTCAGTCCATAGCAGTGTTAAAGTATTGAATAGGTAACAATCTATATATGTTCTCTCACTGAAGGAGAAAAAAGAAACCACTGATGATCAACTTGTAGCTCTTATATGAACAGCTTGGTACAGTGATGATAGTTCCCAAATAGGAATTAGGAAACCTAGGTTCTTGGCCTGCTCCTATCATTAGCTGGCTGCCTAGTCTAAACAAGGAGAAAGTCACTTCACCTCTCTGAATCTTAGTTCTTACATTCCTAACATGGAGATGTTAAAATCCATCACAAGACCAATGTGGAATGGCATGTGTGAAAGTGTTGCATAAAATAAAGAGTATTATACAATTGCACAGAATTATACCTGTGCATAAACTGCACCAGCCAGGGAGCCTGCCTGGGTAAACTTTCCTTGGAATGCACAGATGGGTTGAGAGGGAGTAGAGAGCCTATGTAATTTCTGTACTTCCAGAAGAATGTCAGTTTTTAAAACTCCATCTGTTCTTAGCCAAAGGAGAAGAGATTCTGAGCTAGGTAGTGAGATGCCCAGAAAATAGAACTCCGGAAGAAAGAATAGGAAGGAAGAAGGCTAATGGGAAGTTAAAACAACTAAGGCATGGTAAGCACCAATTAAGTTTACTACAACATGCCTGTGGATGCAACATCAATAAAGGAGAAACAAAACCGACTATGCAACACCCCGTGCCATTTATTTAGCTATGACTATTGCTGTCAGCAGATTTCTATTTTGCTCTCTTGTGTTACTGAGACTTTCTTAGTTTTAAGATTATTCAGACATAAGTCTTTTCTTACCTGTCATTACAATCAGTTTATTTTTTAAAAACCAACTTTTGTGTTTACTTTTTTTTTTTTCAATAAAAGGCCTCAGCATTGTTTCTTCCACTCGCCTAGCATGGTTTCAGTCTTCTCTCAAAAGATCAGCTAGTGTTTGTAAAATATATTTATAATTTAACTTAACCCAATTGCACTTAAAATGTGTAATGCCTTGTACTGGTCAATAATAATAAGTAATACTAAGCCCTCTTTAAATGAGTTGGTGATTTATAAAACAAAATTTCATTTTAACTTTTAATATTTTCATTAGCATATATGTATAACTGATAGAATTTATAAAATCCCTAGGATTTGATAAATACATATTAATTTTTCAGGGATGATAAATCCATTTCACCATTTAAAATATTTTTTCTGATTATTAAAGTAACATACATTGCAAAAGATCTGAGTAGGAAAGATAGAAAAACCACTCAATTTTTTTTACTTAGAATTCTATTATTAATATGTTTTCATTTTCCCCCATATATCTTATTTTATGGATTTGACCTCATACTGCTTATAATTGTTTTTATCCATTTTTTTCCTGTTGGCATTGTTCTAATCACTTTCTGACATCATTATAATCCTATTTCATGGTTTCAGTCTTCAGAGGGGGTAAAAGTAGGTTTACAGTTGTTTGTATGGAAAATAATACGAAAATAAAGTGTTTTGTATGTTCACAACTGTAAACCTACATTTCCCCACCCTGTATAAATCCATCAAATGGATATTCCACCATTTTCATAATATTTTCCTATTATTAGATGCTTAGCTTCTGGTATTTAGAAATGTTTGCTAAGTTGATAGGTCAATAATATCTTTATAAAAGTATATTGCTTAAATTAATAAGTATATTTGAATGTCTTCAGATATTAGACATCTTTTCTTTTTAATGACCTGTGTTTCAGTTTTATCCAAATGTTCATATTTTTGGTACTCTAAACATTATGATAGTCTTATGAAAAATTATAGGTGGAATTGCGGAACCCATGTATACTCAGAACCTTTAACTTGATACAAATTACCTTTCCAAAGGCTTTATAACTCAATTCCCATTGGCAGTATTTAGAATAGCTGTTTCCTTGTAGCACACTAAAAAGCCATATTTCTATTTCTAATCAACTTTGAGGTGTAGATTACATGTAATAAATATGACCATCTTAAGCACACTGATTGGTAAGCTTTGACTAACATATACATATACTTCTAGAACCACCAGCACAATCAAACATTTTCATCATCCCAAAAAGTTCCCTCCTGCACATTTTCATCAATCATTATCCCTTCCTCCCACCCCAGGCCCTGGGTAACCGTAGATGTTCCCTGTCAGCTTACATTAAATCCTATCACTATAGATTATATACATACATATATATATACATACATACATATATAGTTTTATATAAATAGAATCATACAGTATGTATTCTTTGGGGTCTGGATTCTTTTGCTCAGCGAGTCTTTGAGGTCCAGATCCAGTCTTGTCACTGCCTGAATCAGTATGTTCCCTTTGTTGTTGAGTAAATGCCATTTGATAGATATGCCAAATATTGTCTGTCATCGGGTGAATGATCCCAGTCTGGGGCTACTCTGGATAAAGCTGTTGTAGACTTGCATAGATCTTTAAGCCATTACTCTCTAGTCAAAGATACTTTATTTTTCTTACCTGGGAGTAGATTTATGGATCCTAGGTATATCCTCCATTCTTTCAAGTCAAGCAAACTGTCCAGAGGAAAGCCAGATCTTGTGTGGGGACTCAAATTAGCAGGATGAGGCCACAGTGCAGGATATAATTTTGAGAGCATCTTGGAAAGCTATCTGGGAAGCACCTGATCACCCTCCTCCGGTCCCAGACACAAGCATAAGGCTCCTAGCTCTCACTGCCCTCCCCCTTTCTGTCTTCTGGCTCCTGACAAGTCTAAGAATCCTGCCAAGTCAGTCCCTGTCCCCTCCCATGACAAGGGAGGGTCAGAGGATAAAATAACAACAGGCAACGCTATTTAATGCCAAATCCCCTAAATAGCTCCAGAAGGTGGTAGCTGGGTCAGGCTAGCCCACAGGCCACTTGAGCACCTGCCCAGTGGTCTCTGGGGTATTCTGTGCCCTCTTCTCAGTGACATGAGAATCATGGGCTTACGGTTCAGGGGAATTCTGGGCAGTGACTTGCAGGGCCTACCTTCTAAAAGTAGAATGCAAACGTCTTTTTAATTAAAATTCTTTATTGTTTAAAGCATTACATATAGAATGCAAACTTCTTGAGAGTAAGAATAATGCCTTATATAAATTGTTATATGTGCAAAGTACCTTGTAGGTACTAAAATATGATTTTGATAAGGTATAATCAAAACCTGAGGCATGGTCATGGATCTTGACTTATAAACACTAGGTAGTAATATTTGAAAGTTAAAATAGGGTCTTTAAACAATCAAATTCTTGCAATAACATCATTTATCTTGGAATTAAAGTTCATGATGGGCCGAAACTGGTTTGGCTCAGTGGATAGAGCATCAGCCTGCAGACTGAAAGGTCCCAGATTCGATTCTGGTCAAGGGCATGCACCTTGGTTGCAGGTACATCCCCAGTAGGAGGTGTGCAGGAGGCAGCTGATCGATGTTTCTCTCCCTCTCTCTCTCTCTCTCTCTCTCTCTCTCTCTCTTTGTTTCTAACTTTCTATCCCTCTGCCTTCCTCTCTGTAAAAAGTCAATAAAATACATTTAAAAAATAAATAAAATTGATGATGGAAGGGCAGTTGTATCTTACAGTGTGCTTGTGTTATTTTGGACAGCCATCTTTTGAAATAGAAACCAAAAAACAACCATTTGACATTATTCCTTCTTCTTTTCCCAATCCCCCTTTCTATGGCCAGTTCTAAAATTCTCAGATTCTAAGAGCAGTTCCCAGAAATTAAATTTGGAAAACAGATACATTTTGTGAAGATATTTTTATTAAGACAATATGATAGCGCATGCCACCCACATGATGGGATAAGATTTCATGGAGGAAAAAATGGTTTATGGACAGTTTTTTTCAGGAAAATATCTCCCATAATAAAGATAGTTCATTAAAGATCTAATGACCCAAAGAGCTTTGGTTGGGTATCCTGGATGATGGAAGAGCTTACTAACGTTAGCTCTCGCCTATTGCTCAGGGAAGAATGGGGTTTTTATGGGGCGTGTTTCTCTCCCCCCAGTTCACTGACATTGGGACCTTCGAGACGGTGTGGCAAGTCAAGTTCTACAATTACCACAAGCGCGATCACTGCCAGTGGGGCAGCCCCTTCTCGGTCATTGAGTACGAGTGCAAGCCCAACGAGACGCGCAGCCTCATGTGGGTGAACAAGGAGTCCTTCCTCTGAAGATGGCTCTTCCCGGCGTGTCCGGGGACCGCTGCCCACAGCTCTCCCACGATAACCCAGCACAAGCCTTCCCCAAGGCGCGCCGCACCGGGGCTGTCTCCGGCGGTGCCAATGACCTACTAGCCCCGATTATTCTGATGAAAGTGTAATTCCCCTCTGGTGCAATGTCCCTGGCGAAAGAACGGGATGCGCCATCCCGAGAAGATCCCTTCCTGTATGTATTCTGTGCTGGTGCCCTGCATCCAATTGTTCTCGGTCGTGCCGCCGGCCGCCTGCGAGGGCCTCCGTGGAATGGGCAGGCGAGTCCCGTGTGTCCCGGTTCCACTGAGTGACGGTGGTGTTTTGTTTCTAAGTTGAGTGAGTCCCCTTTTTTGTTAGCCTTGACATAAAAAAATAACAATGTGTGTGGGTTCTTTCCCAAGTGTAACATGCTAACGTGTAACTTGCAATGTTGTGCAGCTCTCAAAGCAGGCTTTGTGAAAATGCAGCGCAAACAGCAGGGAATGGGACTCAGGTGGGCTTCCTGTAAACAGCTCGGCTTTTTCAGAAAAGGAAGATGACAAAAGGAGAAATACTGAACAAATATTCACAATGTATTTAAACATTTTAAAGTATCTTCATTGTGCTGTGACCTAGTGGCAATGGGGAAAGGCATGGTGTGGACACGGCAGTTACAGGGTTACCTCCTTGGAAAGCTGCCCTCGTGTTCCCACGTGCATATTGGTGATGTCCCCACACTCCCCTTCACTTGAACTTTGTAAAACTGTGTATGGAACTGTAATCAACTTTTGATATTTCTTAATAAAGGTGGTAAAAATCCTACTCCGACTTACCTTCTTAATTTGGGCAATACCTGTTCATCAGGTGGACCTCCGCTGCAGGCCAGCAGCCACCCCAGGTCTCTGCCTGCACTGCAGGAGGAGAGAGGTAGACCTGGACTAGAAGGAGCATACTTCAAGATCAGCTCTGACTAGTTAACTGGCATACTCCAGCCAGCTCTAACTGGGCTAATTTGGGTTCACACTTGATGGGAAATCAAAAAGTGCTTGTCCCTGTCCGTTCTCCATTCTGCCTTCATGGTGAGCACTCCATCAGCAGCAGGCTCTATAGCTGAGCAGCTGGAGGGTGTGGGTCTGTAATCGTCTGTGCCCACCAGGGTGGACACCTCCTTGCCTGCTCCCAGGGCACTACAAGTTATATAGCACAAAGCCCACCCTGCATGAAGGCTAAGTATGAATCCCTCAGAAGGAAAAAAAAACAAAAACATTCTTTTGAAAGTAAAAGATCGCCCTGGCCAGTGTTGCTCACTGGTTAGAGCATCAGCCTACACACCTTGTCTGGGGTTCAATTCCTGGTCAGGGCATGTATCTGGTTTGCAGGTTTGATCTCCATCCCTTCAGGTAGCTGGCGGGAAGCAGCCAATCAATGTATTTTTTCTTACATAAATGTTTCCCCATCTCTCCCTCCCTTACTCTCTAAAAATCAATGGAAAAAATATCCTCGGGTGAGGATTAAAAAAAAAAAAAGTATCATACTACTTTGCAACAGTATTGAAACATATCAAACTACTTTGCAAGAGAAGCACAAATCCTATTGTGTTAGAAAGTTGGCGGTTTGGTTTTATGCTATCTGTAAACCCTTCGTGTAAGAATATGCAAAGTTAATAGGAGTATTGCAAAGAGTCGGTTTATTGTAGAACTGAGTTTGGAGGGCTGGCACCAAAACCCTTTCCACCTTTGTCACCTACCTGCAATGAGGCTATACTGCCAGCAGGGCACAGCACTGCCTTGGATTTGGGCTAGTCTTAAATGGATTTAGGGGAGCAGTATGTTTCTCAATTCGTTTGTTTTTTGAAAATAATAGTGTCTATTACAACTGCTGATAAATATAAGTATTAGACCATTCCTAATTACTGTGATTTTTCATTGATTTCAGAGAGGAAGAGAGAGAGACAGAGAGATAGAAACACTGATAAGTGACAAACATTGATCGGCTGCCTCCTACACACCCATAACTGGAGATTGAATCCACAATCCAGGCATGTGCCCTGACCAGGAATAGAACCGTGATCTTTTGGTGCATGGGTGATGCTCAACTATTGAACAACTGTGATTACTGTGATTGTAAAAACCAACACTCAATTATTTACACAGACACAGATATTTAAAACGATGTATTTACTACAGACAGTGGCTTAAGTTTCCTTCCAGAATATCCAATAGAAGTGCTGTGATTAGAAGGTATGAAAACCACATATTTTAATCTAATATATGACTAGTAAATATTTATGTGACTAGTAAATATTTTCATTTGTGAAACAGGTTTCAAGCTAGTGATCCATCAGAACTTCAGTATTTGTTCTGAGGAATGGAAGCAATATGGCTTTTGCAATAGTTCCATAGCCTTTAAAAAACAAACAAAAAACTACAGGTGCCCTAGCCAGTTTGTCTCAGTGGATAGAGCATTGGCCTTCAAACCGAAGGATTCCGGGGTTAGGATCCCCTCAAGGGCATGTATCTCAGTTGCAGGTTCTGGTCAGACTCATGCAGGAGGCAACCAATCCATGTGTTTCTCTCACACAGATGTTTCTCTCTGTCTTTCCCTCTCTCTTCCACTCTCCCCAAAAAGCAATGGGGAAATATCCTCGGGCAAGGATTAACAAAGCAAACAATAGCAACAAAAAAATAAAAATAAAAAAAAACAAACTAGTTTTGACTTTTTTAATTTATTGATTGATTTTAGAGAGAGAGGAAGGGAGAAAGAGAGAAACATAGATTTGCTGTTCCACCTATTTGTGCATTCACTGTTCAATCCCTCTGTATGCAACCTCGGCACACAGGGATGTTTGGGTTTGGAATGATTTCAGGCAGAGCAGGAGGGAATGTGGCCCGTTGTAACTGCACACACGGTCCCCCAGAGGAGCCGGAAGGGGAGCCCTGGACGGGAAGCTGGAGCAACCAAGTCCCACAAACACGCTGGCTGAGCCTAAGTCCTCATTTCACCTTTTCATGTCTCAGGTTGTTTGTCTCCAACACAAGGAGTTGGGCTATGAAAATTCTAAAGCTCTCTAAGATTTAAAGTTTTTACCTCCATTTCATACTCCTTTAAAAAAAAAAACCCGAAAGTGTGTGTGTGTGTGTGTGTGTGTGTGTGTGCGCGTGTTCCCTTGGGGCCAAGAGATAAGACTGAATCAGGTAGATGAGGAGGAGAGGAAGATGAAGTAAACAGGAAATCTTAACAGCTAATCTGCCACATTAAGTGATCTCTCCTGACAGATACTGTTCCACTTATGATTGGACTCCAGCCCAGTGTCTCTGGCTACTTCTTGCATAGCTCTCCTCCTGCTCCAAAATTTGAGTGCTCAGCTATATCAAGCTGCTGAGTTGTAACTTTGCCCCTCAGCCATCTGGAAGGGCTATTTTTACACAAGTTGTAGCCTGGTCTCTCTACTTCGAAGCATCAGATGGCTCCCCAGAAACTTGAGGAACAAGGCCATCCTTCTAATTATGTTGATGACTAAACCCCTTTGAACAGGTGGGAGAGTAGAAATGCCTTGAATTTGTATTTTGTCACTCCTGGCTTATTGAGAAGTCACTTACCCAGCCATCTAAACTATCTGGACCACAGCCGAGAGCAAAAAATATGCCAAAAAATAACCCTCTCTGCCATGATGTCACCTGTCCATTCACGAAGGGCTGGGGTCTTCTCACAAAACCCATGACTCCCATTTCCAAGACAATTCTAACAAGTAGGGTGATCTGGTTTCAGGCTTTTCGGAAATTGGAAGCAGAATAACTAAAGGCAAGATAACTAGAGGTAGGTATCCTGAAAAAAAAAAAAAAAAATATATATATATATATATATATATATATATATATATTACGGAGAGAAAAGAAAGAAAAAATAGAAAAAGCAGATAAAGTAAATAAAAAATATACTAGACAGGATGATGGACACACAATTGTATAGTAAGTCACAGTAGTTTCTGCAATTATCAAATACAAATTGATATACATAATTATGGCCCTAATTCACCTAGGAAGGTGATCCATCGTCTTCAGAGATGTAATGTCATGACTCATTATTTTAAGAGTTCAGATACTGGAGTCAAGATCCCTTGATTCAAATCCTGGCTCAGCTACTTACTGTGTGACCTTAGGCAAATCATTTCACTTTTCTGTTCTTCAATTTTATCATTAGGAAAATGGAGATAATAATAGTACTTACCTTGTACATTGCTTGTGAGGATTAAATAAATGAATGTATATGAAACCTTTAGAATAGTGTCTGTACATCATATTATTCAGTCATCCTTAAAAGGCAGGGCAAAATACATTTTCAAACAACAGTATTAAAAATACCAAGAGAAAAACTGAAGACATTTAAAGGAATAAAACTTACTTTCGCAGGCTATTCCATGCCTAGGTTGAAAAGAGTGGCCAGCGTGGGTGCTCTCTTTTGTGTGTGCAAAGTTTTATAGTTTTGTTAACACAAATACAATGTGTGCACAGTTTGTGCCTCGTTTCTTCGCTGAGCAGCCTGGCTTTGGGGCTGGTGACCTGATGGCCAGGGGGGCTGCCCTTTCACAGTGGCAGACACGGGGAGCAATCTGAGCATGGTCAGGTCAGCAGCACTTCGAGCTCCCTGATGCTGTGGACCAAGAACTTCAGAAACCCACTGGGCAGCACATGCTTTGTTTTCTTGGAGCTCCGATAACCAAGCCGGGGCATCAAGATCTGGCCCCTGCGAGAGACTCCGCCCATCGATCCAACCTGAACACAGTTTCCCTGCACAGCCAATTGGCCTGGAGGTCAAGCCCTCCTAGGGCTAACAACAACAAGCTGGGCTTAAATTCAAAAATACTGTACAATCCATAAAGGGTTGCAATAAGAGTATCCACATCAGGTAACTGGGGAGGCTGAGCCACTGTCCCTTAGAGGACATCTACCACACAAAGCTAATCAACAAACTCAGGAAAGCAGCCACAATGCAGAGACATGGAAAGAAATCTGGTGTGAAAGAAATGGAGGAAAAAAGAAGACTAGACATAGAGTTCAAAACCACAGTTATAAGGCTTCTCAAGAGGCTCCTAGAAAAGGCCAATGAACTTAATTAGAACTAAGAGGAGATGAACAAGACCAACGAGGAAATGAACAAGACATATGAGGAAATAAATGAGACCTACAAGGAAATGAATGAGACCTACAAGGAAATGAACAAGACCTACGAGTATATGAACAAGACCCTCAAGGATATGAAAAAGGACAACTAGAAATCAAGCATACACTGACTGAAATAAAAAATATTACACAAAGCCCTAAAAGCAGTCCAGACAGCCGCAAGAACCAAGTCAAAGATTTGAAATACAAAGAAGCAAAATCCACTCAGCTGGAAAAGCAAGAAGCCAAAAGAATCCAGATAATTAAAGATAGTGTAAGGGGCCTCTGGGACAACCTCAAGCATGCCAACATCCGAATTATGGGGGTGACAGAAAAAGAGAGAGACCAAGACAATGGAAACCTATTTGAAGAAATAGTGACCAAAAACTTCCCACACCTGGTGAAAGAAACTGATTTAAAAGCTCAAGAAGTACACAGAACCCCAAAATATAGGAATCTAAAGAGGACCACACCAAGACATATCATAATTAAAATGCCAAGAGCAAAAGAAAAAGAAGAATATTAAAAGCAGCAAGAGAACAACAGTTAGTTACCTGTAAGGGAGCACCCATATGATTGTCAACGGATTTCTCAACAGAAACGATGAAGGCCAGACAGGAGTGGCAAGAAATATTCAAAGTGATGAATAGCAAGAATCTACAATCAAGATTACTCTATCCAGCAAAGCTATCATTCAGAATTGAAAATCAGATAAAGTGCTTCGCAGATAAGGAAAAGCTAAAGGAGTTCATCACCGCCAAACCAATATTATATGAAATGCTGAAATATATTCTTTAAGAAGAGGAAGAAGAAAAATGTAAAAATATAAATTATGAACAACAAGTACACATCTATCAACAAATGAATCTAGCCAAGACCGGTTGGCTCAGTGGACAGAGCGTCGGACTAGGGACTGAAGGGTCCCGGGTTCGATTCCGGCAAGGGCATGTACCTTGGCTTTGGGCACATCCCCAGTAGGGGGCGTGCAAGAGGCAGCTGATCGATGTTTCTGACTTTCTATCCCTCTCCCTTCCGCTCTGTAAAAAATCAATAAAATATATATTTTAAAAAATGAATCTAAAAATCAAGTGAATTAAAAATCTGATGAACAGGATAAACTGGTGAATATAACATAATCATGGGCATAGAGAGGGAATGGACTGACAATTCTTGGGGAGAAAAGGGGTGTGGGAAGTGCAGCAAGAGACTGGACAAAAATCTTGCAACAGTGGGAGAGGACAGTGGAGTGGGGGAGGTGAGGGCGGAGGGTGGGATGGGTACAGGGTGGAGGAAAGCTATAGGGGGATAAAAAAGGGAGAACAATGTAATTGTTCCTTGGCTTTGCTCAAGGAAATTTACTATAGATATATTAAAAACATATATGCAATTTAAAAATTGTCAATGACTAGAAGTATTCAATTTTTAGAAACTCAATATTCAGTATGGAAACCCTACACAGCAAATGACCTGTAGATGACTGTTCCTTTCTGAAATGACTGCTGTTACAGCACTAGATAAGATGAATTAAATTTTTTCCTTAGTGTGTATAGGATTCCATTCCCCATTTGCTAACCAATGAATACTGCAACAACATATTTAGTTCTTCTACCCTCATGCTTTAAGAGTAATCCCGACAGGCACTCTAGATGCTGGCCACGGTGAGTGTGTGATTCTCCTTCAGACACAGCAGCGAGCCAGAACAGTTTCTTCACCACTGCACAGCCTGTTCCCTCGGCTTGGAATGCCCGGCTCCATTTTCTACCTGGCACATGCCTTCGAGGGCCAGCTGAAATGTCACCCCAGCTATGAAGGCTTTCCTGACTCCTCTAAAATGTCAAGTCAAAAAAAATTGTGAAATATTATTGACTCAAATATTGTTGACTCAAATATGTCACTGTATTTCCCCCTTCCTGAAAAGCATCATCAGCCTCCATCTAACTTCTGTTTTTCTTAAGTTCTCTGGACAGCGTCCACCCATTCTTACTGATGGTGAAAATGAGTTGACTCAATAGAAAGGTGATGAGATTCTAGAAAGAGCTGGCTGACGGGCTAGTGGGCTGGCGGGCTGGCTGGCTGGCTGACTGGAAAACCAGCCATCGGGAAGTGTGGAATATATTAGCCTTTAGTGGCTGAGTTCTGTTCCCTTTAAAGGAAACTAAAAGAAAGCAAGTGGATGCAAGAGAGACAGCTTCTGCGTTCTCCTGCTGACCTCGCTTGAGGTGGCTCTGCCTTTTCGTGTTTGCAATATTAATGATGATGGTACTGAGGTCTTTGTTGTTTTAAGTTGTTTATTTTTGTCAGAGCAATGACTGATGTTGCCCACCCAATGTTTCCAGCCTGCCCTTTCTGCACACGAGATAGGACTCACATCCATGGCCTGTGTAAGGCCCTGTGAGAGCATCTCTGGCCAAGGAGTTGTGAGCAGCAGTGACGCTTGCTGCTTCCAGGCTGAAATATCTGACTGGCTGTGCAATGCCAGCAGACCTCTCTTTCCCTTTGCCATGACAACCAGCCACTTTCAAGATGATCCATCACCCTGGGTCCTAGAGAGAGAAGATATAAAGCAGGACCCCAGCCAACCTCTGTTAAACCTGTAGCAGAGATGCAAAACAAACATGTCTCCCCAACATTTTATTATGACAAATGTTGACATATCTGAAAAAATTGAAAAGACCATACAGAAAACATTCACATACTCAGTACCTAGATTTCACAATTAACATTTTGTTGCTTTGCTTTGTCACTTATCTACCCATCCATCCATCCTTCTGTGCTATAGCAATCCAGCTTTTCCCTCCTCTTCCTCCTCCTCCTCCTCTTCCTCCTCCTCCTTCTCCCTTCTCCTCCTACTTCTTCTTTTACTTCTTCTTCTCTTTATTTTTCTTAGTCTTAGTCTTAGTCTTAGTCTTAGTCTTAGTCTTAGTCTTAGTCTTATTCCATGAATGAGAAGCTATTGTAAAACACTACTACTGCCCTGACTGGTTTGGCTCAGTGGATAGAGTGTTGGCCTGGGAACTAAAGGGTCCCAGGTTCGATTCTGGTCAAGGGTATGTACCTTGGTTGCAGGCACATCCCTAGTAGGGGGTGTGCAAGAGGCAGCTGATCAATGTTTCTCTCTCATCCATGTTTCTAACTCTCTAATCCTCTCCCTTCCTCTTTGTAAAAAAATAAATAAAATACGTTTTCATAAAACAAAACAACAAAAAAACACTACTACTAAGATCCAAGGTTGGTATGTACCACTGCATAACTTAGACTTTCCTGATTTACAACATCTGGGGAGCCCTAACCAGCTACTCTTGTTTTCTTTGGAGGATCCTAAAGTGGAGCTACTCCAAAAAGAAAAAAAAGTACGTATTTAAGTAAGCTCTAAGACATTATTCCTATCAAGAAAAATGTAAAGTCACTGGGTGAATTAGGAGACAGGTTCAACCATCCTTTTTTCCACTTATGCTGTTAAAAAATAATAAACTATGACTGAGCTAGTTTGAGTGGGGCTCTGTTTTAGAGACAGGGAACAGATTAAATGGGGGAAAGAAAGGCAAAACTCATATTCATTGAGTGTCTGATGTATGGAAGACATGTTATACACAGTATCTCATTAAGCCCTTCAAATCACATGAATCTATATGTTTCCTTTGTTAAAGTGAAGATATTAACCTCAGAGAGGTTAGGTTGCCTGCCCAAGTTCGTATAGCTAGTTCGAGTGGAAAAGACAATAAAAACCCAAAGCTGATGTTCCCCTCCCCTCCCGAGAAGGCCATTCCTCATGGCCCCTGGAACCTCCCTCATAGTTTGAAACAGAATTTGAAGTGTCAACATTATTTGGCAAGAATATTTTTTTAATTTCTTTATTGATTAAGTTATTACATATGTGTCCTTATTCCCCCATTAAGAATGTTTTTGAATGCTCAGAAAAGTTCAACTAATCCATTAAACATAAGAGTACTGTGATTTTCTCAAAGCTGAAACATCTGGGTTTTTTTCTTTGCCTTTATCAGTCACTTTCTCAGCAAAAAAATATACATTCTAAAATATTATCTTTTATAAGTGAAAACACAGCTGGAATTTTGATCTTCTCACAGTTTATTCTTTTTTTTTATCCTCACCTAAGGATATGTTTTCATTGATTTCTTTGAGAGAGAGAGAGAGAGAGAG
Source organism: Antrozous pallidus (assembly GCA_027563665.1). Lineage (NCBI taxonomy): Eukaryota > Metazoa > Chordata > Mammalia > Chiroptera > Vespertilionidae > Antrozous > Antrozous pallidus. The sequence goes on from CM050523.1 coordinate 30,545,959, forward strand.
AGAGAGAAAGAGAGAGATCAATTGGTTGCCTCCTGAATGGGCCCAGCAGGGGATTGAACCTGCAACCTAGGTACGTGACCAGGAATTGAACTCATAACCATTTGGTGTATGAGATAATACTACAACCAACTGAACTGCATGGCTTTTATTTAGGTTTTTATTTTGTTGTGGATTAGATATGGACGCATGCACTTGGTATTTATTTCCCCAAATCGAGACCATCACACATTCAGATTTAATGAATATAATCATACTGAGAGTTTATTCTCCTAAGTTTTATGGTTACAGCCTACCATAAAACTTCTGATGATTTCAGACTCCTATTAGTGAAACTCAAATGAATGGGTATCAGGAATGTGAGTTTAAATCATCAGGTTCCCATTCAGGATAAGGATGTTTTTCTTGAGCGAGGTACCTCTTGCTTGCCTGTGTAGGAGGAAATAGCTCAACCGACTAGCCTCGGAAGACAACCTAAGGACACATTTAGGACTTGAGAGTGCAGGAACTAGTCCTCTCCCAACCCCAAAGGACAAGTTCCTTTACATATTGATCACAGACAATCTTTCTTAACTTTTCTGCAGAGGCTAGCCTTTCCCTAGTGATTTTTATGAGAGTAAGACCTGACATGAAGCTTGGGTACCCTCAAAGGGACAGTGAGGGTTTCCTGGGGTCATAGACCTGTGCTGCATCCTGACTATGGAGGCGGTTGCATGAATCTATATCTGCATTAAAACCCATAGAACTGTACACACTACACACATGCTCACAGTTATTTTTTTACTGTATGTTTACATTTATAAAAACCTGAAGACACTAATGCAAAGTGCCCATGAGGCAAGAAATCAACTTCACAGTTTCCAACCATCTGTGCAAAGCATCAGGGAATAGTTTCAGAGGGGCACACACTGAACAGACTTCCCCAGGGGTACCTGCCAAAGTGGTTCTCTCCTCTTTCCCTCACATATAGGCATCCCTCTGGGAAACTGACCATAGTAAAATGTCCCTCATACAGGGACAAAAGTGGGATGTCTTCCAGATGATCTGCTTGGAATATATGTTTGCTTGCTTTGGCCCTGTAGTGGTGTCTTCATTGAGGCTGGAGTCATGATGCTGGAGTGGGAATGCTAAGAGGACCCTCATTGAGAAGGAAAAAAAAAACACTTAGAAAGTATGGAGTCATCCCAACTGGAATGGCTCAGTGGTTGAGCATCGACCTATGAACCAGAAGGTCACAGTTCAATTCCTGGTCAGGGCACATGATTGGGTTGCAGGCTCCATCCACAGTATGGGGCACGCAGGAGGCAGCCGATAAATAATTCTCTTTCATCACTGATGTTTCTATCTCTCTGTTCCTCTCTCTTTCTCTCTGAAATTAATTTAAAAAAAAACATGGAAAATAATAATAATAAAGGAAGTTATGGAGTCAGAGAAGTGCCTAAATCAAAATTGGGTTAATTCAACTGGGTTAACCTTTTTAAATCTGAGGAACTCTGAGTCTGTAAAGCTGAGGGCTTCACCAGAAGGAAAACAACAGGAATCAGGAGTCAGGTCAAGTCCAGGCAGATCATGTGGCCAAGGCCAGAGCCCCCGGGGCCTCTGGCAGAACTGGTCCTCTGAACCTGGCGGGCATCTGCTGCCTGAGGGCTCTGCCTTCTGAACCAGAGCCTAACCCGTGCTCTCCGCTGTCTCTGCAAGCTCGGGGCAGTTAGCCGTATGGAATCTTCACTTAGCGCAATGTGGTCCTTGGCCGTCCTGCCTTGTCTAGAACCTGTGCCTCTCCTCAGAGTTTATCGCTCTGGGGAGGAAAATTGTGTGAGCAGATTTAAAGGCAGGGGTGGGAGCCACCTGCTGAAAGACACCAGTGAGCATTTGGCTGGGTGGGTGGGGAAAATGAGACAGCGCAGAGAGGAGGGGTCTGGGAATTCTTCCACTTCCCCCCTCCCGCCTACATCTGGTGCTCTGGAGCTGTTCTTGAGCAACGCCTCTCTAAGGAGGTGAGTTGGCGTGACCCAGTGCTGGTTCCTCCTTCAGGGAATGGGAGGATACAGGCTTAAAGTTGCCAACGTGCTTGGAGAACATCCAACGAGAAGCCTGACACAAATGCAACATATTCATGAAGATAGCTTAGATCTGGCTAAATAATGACTATTCTAACGAAACAAACCCATGACGGTTGACAACAATTGTTCTGAAAAGAAACGATTCAGCCCTTGTCTGTAGAGCTTGATGCCTCTTTAGAGTCTTCATGGAATTCACTGCACTCTGGCCTTCTCTATTCAATGTAGGCTGGCATCTATTTATTCTGAGAGGTGCCAAGAACAACCAACCTCACGGATCTTTCATGGGCATAATAAGCACATTCTCCAATGCATGCCAGTGTGAGGAACAAATGTGTTCTTTGCTTTCTTTCTTTTTTTTTTTTTCAGATTAATTGCTTTTCATTCTAGGACAGTATGACCTGGGATGCTTATTAAAATGTAGGTTCCTGCTTTCCACATTTTCAGACCTGCCAAAGACATGAACTCTGAGAGCAAATCCAAAATATCTGCATTTTAATAAGCACCTGAGATGATCCTTATCATAGTGAAGCTTGAAAATTACTGCCCTAAGGTCTGTTCACTGCAGTGCTTCTCTTTAATATTTATTTATTCATTCAAAACACATTCATGTGCCAGCTACTCTGTGGTGGGGGTACTACCTTAGGTATTCAGGTTGCTTATTGCCAAATAATTGCAATAAAATGTGGTAAATGCTACAGATAGAAGGATATAAAATAAGGGAGAGGATAGAGAAGGAGGCTGCTAGAGTTGGAGCCAGCTTCGTGGATGATATTTCCACTGCATCTTGACAAATGAACCAAACCTACTCAGGAGAACAAAAGAGAAAGCGTATTCTGGGCACAGAGAAGGTGTTGCAGGGTATTGGCACAGAAAAGCATATCGTCCACTCTGGAAGAAGGGATTCTGTGCAGCTGGAGTGTAGGGAGTTGTGGGGGAGGAGAGAGACATAAACCAGACTGGGGGGAGCTTTGCATACCTGCTGAGCAGTTTGGGCTGTTTGGGCTGCAGAAAATGGGAGCTGGGGGGATTTGGTAAGCATAATGACCTGTGCGATATAGAGGATCTCTCTGTTGGCAGTGTGGAGGCAGGGAGAGGAGTAGAGAAGCATCTGCAGTGGTGAGGCCTGAGGATGCGAGAGCCAGAGGTTGGCACGTGAAAGCAGAGATCTCTGCAGGGAAGAGTGTCAGAGGACAGGAGAGACAGAGGTGTGGACCTAGATGGCTTAGGCCACAGGCTAAAGAGGAAACCTCATCCAAGAGAAGGCAGTTTCAGTGCCCACATAGCTCTTCTAGTCATATTTTGACAGCTGACATGGCATTTGAACTTGTGAGCAGATTGCAGCATCTGGGGCCACTGGAGATCGTTTCTGCTGTGCTAGGGAATAGGTTTACTAAAAACTATCATGCCACCATATTCAGTATGTTTTTAAAAACTGAGTGGAGGGAGAGAGAGAGCTTTAGAGGGAGACATAGGTAGAGGCAGAGATAGAAAGACAGAGAATAAGAGAGAGAGGTTGGTCCATTGTCCCACCACTCTCCTCCCTGGAGCGTTACCATTAGCCTCTTCACTCCCAAGCCTCAAGGGCAGTCCCTTTACCTTTATAACTTATTTTCTAACCCCATTTCTTTTAGGAATTACTTCTTCTTCTATCTCTGTGATTTACCAAATAAGTGGGGAGAGAGAGAGAGAGAGAGAGAGAGAGATTGGGATTTGAGGAAATGCACAGCAAAGTCAGGTTACTCTAAATAAGGAAGAGGACTGGGATTGGGAAAGGGAATTGACAATTTGCTCTGAATCCTTGTGGGTTTTTAATTGTTTTTACCAATGAATTATATTGACATATGCTTTTGTAACTTTCCAAACCAATTTTTTAATAAGCTGCTCACACATCCCCTTGGATGCCACTAGGTGGCACTAGCGGCAGCACAGATGGGATGGCCTGGAAGTCTGTCCTGTGCTCATCCATGGCACCTGCAGGTGGGTCTAACTTCTGACTTTAAAGAGTGAAACATATTAATTCACCATTTATTATTAGCTTGTGTTCTCCGAGCTTAGAGCTCAAAGACCCCTGACTTCCCTCTTATTTCACTTCAGATATGAGATACCGAATTTTTATTTAATTTGTATCAAAATATTTTCAAGTAAAAGAAATATTCTTTCTGTATCAATCTAAGTTGTACACAGTTTGGTTCACCCACATTCAGGTTCATCTTAAGACCTCCACCTTCCAATTATACTCCCAAGTCAAATCTTAATCAGATGCATAAAAATAATTTAACCTTTCTCCATGATGGGACCCTTTATCCGAGGTTCCCTGATTCCAAAACCAGGCCTTTCCTTCCACCCACTTATCCTTAATCCTCTTGGGTAGGCATGTCTTCCATCACCTCGACCGATGCAAGCAGGAGGCAGAAATGTTATCACGTGTCCTCTTTCTACCTCCCATGATAATGCCGCTTTTGTGATTTCACTTCCAAAGGCTTTCCCCTTTTTTTATGGGGGGCTTATCTCCTCTTCTGTCAAGGAGTAGTCTGAACTAGCTAATGTGTTGTCCTTTGAAATGAGACAATATTTCATTACAAACCCTGGGGCCTGGGATTCCTAATCCTAGATTTAGCAAAACCTCCCAAGACTCAGTGAAAACACTGTGTGCTCTCTTGGGGATACCAGCGAGGCCAGCCTGGTGCACACAGCTCTTCAGTTCCAAAGGGTGCAAAGCCAAGAGTGTCTGCACTGGCTCTGGCTTGGCTGAGGCCTGCCCCTGGTCCCGATCCTCACGGGACCTGAGTGATTCTTCTCCTTCTTACCGCCCACCCCCTACACACCTTCCAGTAGGGGCAGTGTGCTCAGTAAGCCTTCGGATCAAAGCCAAGAAGAAAGGGACCCATGTGATAAGAGTTGTCCATGACACTCCCTGTGTGGCCAGTTGAGCCACTCATAAATACCAGAGAGGAGAGTCAGAAACTTTCCATGCCAAGGGTCCTAGACATTAAATGGGTACTAGCAACTACCCATCATTAATAGGACCACTGTTTCTTGGAGCTCTTGCTATTGGCCCAAACCTGTGCTAAGCTCTTAATGAATTGTATCTTATTTGATTTCCTCACCCTCCTTGTAAAGTGGCAGTATTGTTCCCATACCCTTTATAGGCTTGTTTTCAAAGTTTGTCTTGTTAATCCCTGTCCTGTTCTGAAGACAGGGAAGGACTCTGATTCCTCAGAGCTCTGCTTGCTGAGGCCCTGGGCTCTTCCTCCTCCTTAACCCCTTCGTTCATTCTCCTTTTCAATGGTGAGAAAAAAGGTTAAGACCATAAAGTGAATGCAAATTTATCCATGTGCTGTGTACAGACATCTAGGCTTCGTTGTACCTTTTTTAAAGGCAAGAACATGCATTTCGGTTACTTTTTGCCTGTTTCTCAGCACCTCCCATGAGGTTCCACCCACAATGCTTTCTGAACACTGTGTTCCTTCCGTGACTGCTGGCACCTTGCTCGCATTTGGGGTCAAGAAGGTTAACGATGGGATATAACTCAAAGTCTGTGAGTTTCTGTGGGTCACTGTTATTTTTACCACCTTTTCCCCTCACCATGAATCCTTAAAATATAAGTGTAAATCGGTTTCATTATTGAAATATTTAATGTAATTTTATATGGCTTTAATTCTATTATTTTTAAGAAAAATAAATTAAGCATGGTTGATTGAAAGTAGTAAATAAGAATAAACCCACCACATCTTTTCTTTCCTAGGAACTTGGAGCAGGAGCCTTGTTTTCATGATATAATTAGGTAGGGACTTCTGTGACTTAATTTAAAGGCCTGAATTATAATCACCTTTTTTTTTTTTCAAAACAGTTTTCTTCTGGGCTACCCCAGGATGAACCTGGCTCTGCTTTTCCAAATTCAATGATGTCAGGTCATCAGGGAGCAAATTTGAGACTGTGCAATCCCCATCAGCTGTTCGCTGGGGAGATCTCTTATCCCCAAGGTCTAAGTTCATTTCTAAAGGGCATGTTTTCTTTTCAACTTTGGTGGTTATCCCTTATTAACAGTAATGGGTATTGTGTATGAACATGCAGAAGACGCTGTACCCCCAAGAGTTTCCCAAGCATGAACCGTATGAGGCCAAAGTAAACACGTTTTCGGTTCTTTGGCTCTATTCTCCTCCCTGTTCAGATAAACGTTGACACCTGAACAAGAAGACTGCAGATGATGGAATGCCAACATAGCTTCTGCATATGTCATCTAAAGGATGTGGCTTTTAAAATGGGTTCCTTTCTTCTCTGTTTAATTCTTGGCCTGGCAAGCCTTGTAACTCTGTGAGCAATTGTTTTCCTGCCCAGAAGTCATGCAGGGTGTGCCAGTGAGGGGGACATGCCCAGTACTGCGTTAATGTCCTATTCTGACATTGATTTGATCAGCATCAGATACTCTGATACCATCAAGTGAAAAACAGGCATGAAAAAAAGAGCGACTGGAATAGGAATAAACAAACTGCACAAGATGAGACAGACAGTTCTAAGTGCTGGCTCCACTCACCAAAGAGGTGTGTACCAATGCCAAATGAGCCAAAATAAGAGGCAACGTTGTTTGTATAGAACTTAATAGGCCCCAGAGGGGAAAGGGATAGCTCAGTGAAACAGTCTCATTTCATTTTGTTCTTAGGCTCTTTACTCTCTATTTCATGTGACTCGTGACTTAGAAAGGTATCTAGAATGTAATGGCTGTAAGGACACCAATCTGTCAAGGCTCTTAAAATGTACAAGAATGACTTCAATTTTGTTGCCTGTGTTGTTATCAATAGCAACAGTGGCATTTACGATGTACTTGAACTCAGTAATTTCTGCATAGGAAGGGCCTTACAAAGGACATTTAAAAACTCTCTGCCAGAAAAAAAAGAGTGGAAATAATATGATTAAGAATAATATCAAGACCCTTTCATTCTTTCTGAACTGATGTTTAAGGACGTAAACAACTCACCCCCTTCTTGGTGGGTATTAACCTACACAACACAAAAAGTCAACTTGTGGTTATCTTTTCATGACTGTTGGCCTCTATTCCTGGCTCAGGAGATGATACAAAGCAGCCCAACTGGTTTTGTCTTGTTTGAGAGACCATAATTAAAATTTCAGGAGTTATTTATTTTAACCCAGGAGCAGGAAAGAAAGTGATCTATCAGGAAGTCATGAAAACAGTTTTCCAAATGTGTGAATCTTTTTAACATAGTACCAAACTTCTTTTAAAAAGATTTTTTAAATGTGTATGTTTGTTGCTTTTAAATGTCTTTTTCTACTTGCAAGTGGACACTTTAAGTTTTATTCTCATCTTTCAGCTACTGGCATGTCATAATCTACTTCAGGGAATGACTGCCTAAATTACTATATCCATAAATATTCTAGTGGAAAACATTTGCAAGGCTCATTTTCAGAAATACACTGCAGTACCTTGAAGCCGAAACCTATCTCATAAGATCAAATTCAATCCTATTTTTCTATATCACTGTCAACAATTTCACGGTGTTATTTTGAATATCTCAGCTCCAAAAGTATGACAGGAAAGAGTTATATGGGTGCTATATAAACCAATATTGCAGTTTATTATGGTGCAAAAAACTGGCCAGTGATGGTGAATCCCATTTTTCATACTATCCAATACTGATAGTCAAGCAGCCTCTAGCATTTATTCTTAGCTAAGATAAGTGATTTTCTAAAAAATAAAATTTGGACAAATGTATGGTATGCTGGCTCTTGACACAGTCAATCTCTTTCTGTTTTTGTTTTGTTTTTTTAATCGTAAGTCAGACACTAGTCATCAAATTTAAGAAGAAATAGCATTGGGTGTTTACCAAATTTAACTAAATTGAAGTCATCACAGCGATTTCTGGCTTGTTCCTGGGATTCTTCCATCCCAAATTACTTGGTTAAATGAATAAAGTGCTCTATTAACTGAATGTTTGAAAGGGTAGAATTGTTTATACATCATGTTATCCATTATACAACATTCTATATTAGTCTCTGGTCAATGTGTTGACCCTGGTATTGTGTTTTAGCTAATAAATGCCCACTGTACGCTCAATGGTTGACATAGAGGAAGAGATTACAAAATAATCTCTGAATTACCTTACAAATTACAGTGATTGAGACAAAAATCTAAAAATAAAACCACAATAAACAAGTAAATCACTTATTGAAAAGGCAAAGTTCTTTTCCTTGTTGCTTTCGGTCTTCATGGTTCTTCTTAAATTCCATTCTTAGTCCACTAAGAGGAAGTTTGAAGCTCACTGAGTAAATTTAGGTCTCAAAGACTGAAGTGTTTGCATTACCAAAAATAATTTGTGACTGCAGGTCCTGGAAACAAATGGCTAACATTCGGGGAGTCTCAGTAGGACACACCAATCTGCACACACTCTACCAATCTAAAGAGAAGCAGAATTCTTTTTATCCAGGAGGTATGAGTGTCTTCTTAAGTTGTAAACAATTGGGCTCCAATGCCAACCTCCTGGGCTTGGTTTTCTGGCCAGGCAGCTTCTCCCACATGTCCCCTGGGGGGAGGGGGGGCGCGATTGCTTGGTCTCCTGGAACCTTCATCTCCCTGCCTGGCAAAGGGAGGAGGGATAATAATGCTTACACCACAGGGGTGTCGGTAAAAATTAATTAGTATTAATAACGTGCGACATTAAGGCCCACAGGTAATTCATAATTTAGAATTTACATGGATCATTGCTTAAAGTTTTTAGAACAGTCTTTGATTTTTTAACTCATGCAAAAACAAACAAATCTTTACATTTCAAACAGTAGGATTAAGTGTAGGGCCATTTTGGCTTTCCTAGGAACAATTATTTTCCTGAGGTGAAAACATTAGCATGTTACAAAAGCTTATTTCCTCAGCTTTAGACTATGAGTAGAATCACTTTCATTTATAGTTGATGAAAGCCAAAGGAAAAGGGATCTAGAAAAACTATTTTAATAGGGTATTCTGCCATCTTGGGTGATGTTTTCAACTACCTACTCACTAGAGAAGGGGAATCACTTCATCTGTCTTATAATTATTTAATTTTAGCACTTAAAAGAAACGCCTTTAAGTCATTTGGTTGATGTCCAGATGGCATTAGATCATTTGGTTGAGGTCCCCTGTGAGCATTAATAGTATTGAGCACCAACTCTGCAAAGCAACATTCTCAAATTATAGATGAGACAGCTGAGCTTCAGTGAGTTTCAGATAGCAGCATACACTTCGATTGGGTGTAAGAAATTTACTAAATTTACTATTAATTTCTCATCAAATTATAGATGAGAAAGCTGAGCCTCAGTGAGATTTAAACACACACCATTGGACACAGTTCATTCTCTTTCTGCCACCTCAAATAATGGCCTCCAAGAGGTGAGACCTAGAGTTGCTCTGCCCTGTGCAGAGAGGCATTGCTTCTTCTCTTTGTCCCTATCCTTGTTTTGAACTTAAATATTAAACTAAGAAAGTGGTCGGCAAACTACGGCTCCCAAGCCACATGCGGCTCTTTGGCCCATTGAGTGTGGCTCTTCCACAAAATACTACGGCCTGGGTGAGTCTATTTTGAAGAAGTGGCATTAAAAGAAGTTTAAGTTTAAAAAATCTGGCTCTCAACAGAAATTTCAATGATTGTACTGTTGATATTTGGCTCTGTTGACTAATGAGTTTGCCGACCACTGAACTAAAATACTCTAATGAAACTTCAGTCCCCTCCCCAGAGAGTTGAAGACCATCCCAAAATCATCAGTTAGAAGTTATTTTGAAGGATTGGTAGTTTAAAATCACTTTTAAAAAAGACACTTTCATAAAAATGTTATTGAAGAAACAAAAGCTACATATATCCTTTTTTGAGAATTGACTTAATTCACTCCCTCTTAGTAAATTTCTTACACCCAGTTAAAGTGTATGCTGCTATCCGAGCATTTTATTTATTTATCTATTTATTTATTTATTTATTTATTTATTTATTTATTTATTTATTTATTTTTCTCTTTTTTTAATTGATTTTTTTGCAGTATAATAGTAGTACATGTTTTTCTTTCCCCCTCCCCCTTATCCTCCCCCCAGCCTCCCCTACCCCCCAGCACATATCCCCAGCTTCCCCCCCTCCCCACCCCAGTGTCTTTCATTCATTGGTTATGTTCATATGCATGCATACAAGTTCTTCAGTTGATCTCCCCCCGCATCTGCCTCCCATCCACCCAAGCCTTCCCCTGTAGCTTGACAGCCTGTTCAAGGCCATCCTGCCTCTATATCAATCACTCTCCCATGTTTCTTTTCTTCAAAAATATCTTGCCTCTGCATACTAGAAATAAATGTATAAGAACAAAAAATGTTTCAGTCTCAGTTTCAATGTCCGACTGTTCTGAGTCCCAGTTTCAGTGTCAAATAATTCTTTATGTGTATAAGTCAGCAATGGTATCCAGATGGTGGACACATCGTGTCAATGCAAGATCCATCCTCTCTGGTTTGGTCCTGGGCTGCCTGCAGACATGGACAGCTGCCGACTGCTAGCATGGCAAGGTGTCGTCAGTGTCCCCCATCTCTGGACCATCCTCGTGACTGGAACAGATCCATCAGTTCCTCACAGTCGCAGGAATCCACATGGTCTTGGGGTTGTTCTCTGAAAACACACAAACACATTCTCGACCAAAAGTTAACAAAGGGATCCTCTTTGCAAAATAGACTTGGGATTCTTTTTAATTTTTGCCTAAATGATTTTCCTTTGGCTTATTTTGACACCATGTGTGTTTTTTCATGGGTGTCCTGCAATTGTTTTTACAAATGGAATTTACTTTACTGGAGTAAGAATTTTCTAGATGTATTTTACTTACTCGCTATTTTTTTTTCCCTTACATGATATTACCCCGCTGTCCCCTCCCCTTTTTTGATTAATGGGGACTTTTGGAAATTTTATATTGCAGTCTTGGTAATTTTAAATTTTAATTTTTGCACACAAATATGACTGCTTTAAGTTCTTTGGATGTTAGGCAATTTTACAGTGAGATGAACTACTAATAGATTTTTTAGTTAATGTTTTAGGAAAAGCTTTTTGTCCAGTACACTATAATTTTCTTGAGTATTCACATATTTCACTTGGCCAATTTAAATTAATCTGAAAACTTGATTACTATTTTCCTGTCAATTTTAATACTCAAGCAGAAATCTTAGTTTACCCTGTAAATACTAGTGGAAAGGAATATTTGCATTTTTGAGTAGGTCCTGAGCATTCCTGGTAATAGACTGAATTTAGATATAGAGCAGCTATTGCTGGCCGAGTCTCTGTCTGCCACCTGGGTCCCCGTATGAGTTGTGTGTGGGAGGCGAAGCAGCCGTGGGGGTAGGAGACCTCCCTCAGGAGGGGTGAGAATTCAAACCCCTGCAAGGTTTGTGGATGAGGGTCTGTGCCCCACCTCTGTTGACCTTTTAGTTCTCTCCTGTTGGCCCCTCTGCGACTCTGCCTGTCTTAGGTTGTTCCTTCCCTGAGGAATCTTACCCGTCTCTGGCTAACCAGCCATCCTCCGGGGCCAAACAGGGTGATGTGAGGTTCAGTTCTGTCTCCTTTGTAGTCTATGCCCCCCTGTGGCCTCCACGTCCAGTACCTGCTTTGGGGTCCCCTCGCCTGCTGGCGGGGTCCCGGTACTGATCACATATCTCGGGGGACCCAGGTTTCTTCTCCAGAGAGGGCCCAGCTCACACCATTGGTCGAGATACAGATCCATGGTGCCAGCTGCCCAGAGGCTTCAGCCACAGCTGGAACTGAAACTCAGGCATCAGCTGTGTGTATTTGGATAGTAACAAGAAGGTCCCTCTTGGCAGAAAGGGCAAGAAGGGCCAATATAGAATGCTCGGATGCCTTCCCAGTGCCTTAATTCCTTCTGAAAGGGATTAATTTCTTTCCTATCCTTTTTTAAGTTGCTGCCCAACATTCAAAGAGTTAGTTTGTAAGTTTATTTGGGATAACTGTTTAATATGCTGTTGTCAAATATCAAATATTATAATGACATTGTAGAATAATATCGTGTAAGGGTATTATGGTGTCATGGGAGGTTAAGCAGGGCCTAGCCTAAGGACTGGTCTCCATAGGATATGACAAGCTCTAGGCCATGTCAATTCAATGTCAGACTAGCTGCCATTTTTTTTATAACTTTATATAAACTTGGTCAGGGATATCTGAGCATTTTAAACTTTGTATTAAAGTATAATTTACAGCCTTAACTGGTTTGGCTCAGTGGATAGAGCATTGATCTGTGGACTGAAAGGTCCCAGGTTTGATTCTGGTCAAGGGCATGTACCTTGGTTGTGGGCACATCCCCAGTAGGAGGTGAGTAGGAGGCAGCTGATCGATGTTTCTAACTCTCTATCCCTCTTCCTTCCTCTCTATAAAAAAAACCAATTAAATATATTTTAAAAATTAAAATAAAGTATAATACACATATAGAAATAAATTATATTTAATTTTTGAAATGTCTAAGACAAGATGCAATGTATCCTATCTAATTGTATCCTATGCAAATTGACCATACCTCCGCTACGCTACCAGCCAATCAGGAGCAGGGGGTGGAGCCAAGTGGCAGGGCTGAGAGGTGCAAGGCTGGACCCTGGGGGCAAGGGCTGGGTAGCAGGGTGGGGGCAGCAGAGGGCCAGGGGTGGCGGCCTGGCAGGGGCAGCAGTGGGGAGCATCCCACCTCCCCCCCCCCCGCTCTCGGAGGTGGCAGGGCGGGGCAGGACCCAGCCCCCAAGTGCTGCTTGCAGAAGTGGCAGTGAGCACCTAGCCCCTGGGGCCGAGTGGTCACAGGCAGCTGGGGCTGAGCTGAGCAGGAAGATGGCTGGGTGCTTTAGGCCTTGGGTAGGCTGGGGTGAGCCATCAGTTGGACATCCCTTAAGGGCTCCCAGTATGTGAGAGGGGGCAGGTTGGGCTGAGGGATCACCCACCCCCAGTGCACGAATTTCGTGCACCAGGCCCCTAGTATAAGTAATAATGAACTCTAATAATGCCTAAATTAGCTCATATACCTAAGGGTTCTTTGAAAGGTTAAGCTCATTACCTTAATTAAGGTACTACTGTTAAAGTAGTATTATAACTGTGATTACAATCTTAAATGATAATAGATTTTCATATGCCTTTGAACAGCAAGCAAGATAAAATAATAAAATATTACTGGCAATTCTGCACACTATCACAATCTTTAGATAGTGAACAATAACCCATACAATATAAGAATGTGTACAAAATTTTGTTCACACAATTTACCTGCACATAAATTACACAAATCATCATCCATCATGGTCTATTATTGGAACAATGTGGCCTTAAAATCCATAAGCAGCTAAGAATTTGAATAGCAATTGAGAGAAATTAGTCTTAAGTTGATATCCATCTTTAACCTTTCATTTTGACTCATTCACTCTGTTGAATATTCACTGACAATTAGATGGATGGAGAGTCCTTATCAAACATATATCACTGCTCTAAACTGGTAAATATCAGATTCCTAATTAAGGAGGCTGGATGATGCTCCTGGATGGAAACATATATTTATTGAAACATTACCAATGAACATAGTCTTTCATTGTACTGTAGTTGGTTGCACTTCTCTTACCTCTAGACTGTACATCATCTCAGCCCTACCTTAATTCAGGTAGAAGGACAGAGGCCAACAAATACCCTTCTCTATGTTAAGATTCAAACAAAAACACAATAGCTGTTCCCCAAACACCTTGAAAGATGGACATGGACTTTAATCCCTATTGTCAGTGTCTGTTGTGGCAGATAGGGGAGCTGAGCGGCCCTGAGTACCACATCTCAGGTGTGCAGCTCCCTTAGGTAATGGGGTTGGGACACCATTCACAGAAAGCATCCTGAGAAGGTCCCCTGAGGACAATAATTCAGCTTTTGTCTGCCTGGTGAAAAACATTATTCTTCTCCAACAATTCCCCTGGGATTTTCTCTACTAGTAGGAGTAACTTATAACACTAAACTGACCCAGTTTGAAGAACAAGTTAGGTACATGAGAAAGAAAACAATGTCCCTTAAACTTATCGATTGAAACCTCAATACTTTGAATTTAACTTGCTATATGAAGTTGATTAATTATACTCTTCTAGCACTAAGCTCTGTAAGATTTCATGAAAAAATAATATTTTTAGGGAGTATAAAATATAAAGGCAGGTATTTAAAAGATCATAAAAACTTTCAAATTTAAAGAGTTTCATTGAGAGTAGCTTAACTTATTTATGAACTGTATATGAGCCAATATAATGACCTACTTAAATCATTTGGTTTTCTAAATTTTATTTTTTAGAGTTGAAATATTTATACTGTCTCAGTACCAAAAACATTTGTTCACATACACATAATTTTAAAGCTCTTCATTTTATAAACATTATATGGTCCTAGAACTTAAACAAAAATAAAAAATAAAACAGTAACCAATTAAAAAAAGACATCATGGGGTGAGGGGTGGGGGAATTAGAACTGAACCATTAGCCTTATTGGTGTGGCTCAGTGGCTGAGCGTTGACTTATGAACCAGGAGGTCATGGTTCGATTTCAGGTCAGAGCACATGCCTGGGTTGTGGGTTTGGTCCCCAATGTAGGGCATGCAGGAGGCAGCCAATCAATGATTCTCTCTCACCATTGATGTTTCTATCTCTCCTTCTACCTTCCTCTCTGAAATCAATAAAAAATGTATTTTTTAAAAGAACCGAACAATTGGACATACAGTACGTACATTCTCCTGCTAAGTCTGACAGGAATTCTAGGCCAGCAGATAAAAAGCTATTCCAATTTCCCTTATAAGTTTGCATGCTGATACTTCAACAACTTCCATGGTGAGAAAGTGTTGTCAGGTATCTAAAATCAAGGATAAAGAATGAGGGGTCATTTTCTGCATAGAAACACTGTACTTTTGGAATAATAGACTCAAAAACTAAATTTATAAAGCAACTAAAAAGAAGCACAGAACATCTGCCATGACTCTATTTCAGAGACAAAGTCTCTTGCCTAATTCAAAAAATATCAGTTATCCCATTCAAACACTCACTTGATTATCCTTATTTTTCTAGTTATGTAACTGGTTCTGTGATTTGTAAACAAACAGCCTATTGCTTGGCAATTCTGGATCTGTGGGTTTGTACTGCCGTTTCCCTGTGGAGGTTGAGCACTGCATAATGATTTATTCTTTCCCCGCCCCTGCCTTCTTTTCCTAGTTGGCTCCTTTTTTTTTTTTTTTTTTTTTTTTTTTTAGCAAAGTAGGTTAAAAAGAAAATATATCCAAGGAAACTAAATGTGAAAACAAATCCTGGTGTGAGAGGATTGAGGCTGCTAATTTAAACACCTAGGCACAAGAAATGCAAAATGAGAGGGTCCCAGATTCCAATGAGCTCCTCACAGGGAGACCATGACATGCATTTTCAGCAGCCCCTGGACTCAACCATATGTTTTGTATAAAGCAGCTTTGATTCCCCTGATTTCCCACGCACGAAACTCTTACAGCTTCAGAGAGAGCTCTGCATGCAAAAGATACGTGGGGGTGTAATTCGGGAGGAGAATGGGGCCAGTAGGCAGAATGTGGGTGAGTTAACATTAGAATCTGTGCTTTCTTTCCAGTGCTACCTTTCATTGGGATACCTGATGGCAAATTAGAGACTTTCTGTTTTGGTGATTAGACCTAATCAGTTACCTGGAATTAAAAAACACCTAACTCAACCACAGAGGACCTGGGTTCCAGGTGGATTCTGAGGTTGTGAATTCCATTTGTTTCCAATGGTGTAGTTTAAGTGCGGTTTATACTATGGGGTGTTGTGCCAGGAAACATTTTCATTACATAATCATATAATGCAGGTCAAATAAATCTAGAATAAATTAAGTATTTTGGATTTTTAAAATCTAGAAAGCAAAGTGGTCTTAAGTGAAGACAATGGAGTCTTTAAATACCTCCAATAATTTCATAAAATTTTAATTCATTCCCCTTTTGTCTTTGCTATTTTTGAAGACCTTTATTTCTAAATATTTTCAAATGGCTTTCTCTGCCATCTATCACTTATTCCTTTACCCCCAGGGGTACCGTAAAGCATTTTTGTGCCAACGAATCTCTTAGAACTGTGACTTTTCAACCTTTTTTTATTTCATGGCACACATAAACTGAAATTCTGCAGCACATAAATTTTTGGCAATCTGACCATAAACAAAATAAGTGTAACTTTTATTCATTCACACTGCATGGTTACTGTGGTGTTGGCTGTTGTCATTTTCTTACTTGACAATCTCAGGGAAATAGGTCAGTACCCCTGACTAAATAGTCAGGTATTGCTTGCTTTAAAAATTCTTGTGGCACACCAGTTGAAAATCATCTTAGAACATTAGAGTCAAATCTACCAGTAGATTTCCTTCTTTTAAAAAGCCTGAGAGCATTTTATTCACTATCTCAGAGGAGAAATAAGGATCTTTTGAAATTGCAAAATACCTCTTTGAATGCTGTCTTTGGAGGTTTGGTCTTATTTCCATAAATGTAAGAAATGTGTGATTAAGAGGTATTAGATGATCTCTGTATAAGAAATCTATTCCTTCCCCCCTTTAATAATTATTTTGTCATGGGGACTTTTTTATATTAGTGTATCCTAGCTTTACGTTAAGAATTAATTCTCATGTGTATATTGTCAACAAGAACATCTGATGTTCTCTGACCTTGATCCGTGTAATCCAGACAGGGATTGTGATCTTGAGAGGAACAGTTTCTATCATGCATGTTCTTGCCTCTTACATGAGGCATTGAGAAGAGATGAAGGGTAAGCGTCACCCTTCCAGCTCTAAAGGTCTGTGCTTCTGTTGTTTCTAATAGACTTTCTGAAACCTGCCAGAGCAAACCCCAGCAAGCTCCAACTGCAGCTCTGAGAGAGCACAAAGGCTTCTCTTACTTCGTGGGCTCAGCAATTATTTCACTTCAGAATCTCATTTATGTCTTAGTGCTTTGAGAAGAAATAGATGGGTCTTTCCAGGCCCAAGACCAAGCAATTCTGATGCTCAAAGGGTATGTGTTAAGAATAAGGATTTGTGGGTTTGAGATCAGGAGATGAGTCTCAGAAGACAAATCAACCAGTGGGTGAAATGCACACGCTCTGTGTCAGAGTAAATAGGCACTGGACAGGCAGGGGCTGCAGAATGTAACAGTGGGGGGTTGAAAGAATTAGGCTCTAGAAACACGGAGTTGAAGAACTTTGAACCCCAGCAAGTGCTCCAATTGTAACGTTGGACCAGAGGCTCTGCTCTTTCACTCTTCACTGTTCCCCCATTGCCCTTTGTTCATTGGCAAATCGGCCTTAAAAAGCTACTGGAAAAGCATACGGATCCTGCCAATTGTGAATGCTTTGAGTAAAAGAGAGTCAGTCTTCTCTGCTCAGAAGGAGTAATTAATGATTACGGTGTTGTCTTAGAACTAAAATGGGCAGCTAATTTGGAAATTTTTGAAAAGGTAATGGAGACTTGCCTAAATAGAATCACTATTGACAAAATGTGTGACTAAACTGGAATGGGCCCTAAAACACTATTGCTTCTGGGCAAAAGTAATCTGCTTGAAAGTAAATGCTTCTTTTCCTTCAGATTTGTCACTTAGAGTGGTGAAGGAAATGCTATGAATTTATGATGACCTGAAAATGCCCTTTAAAATCACAGAACATATAGAATTCACTAAAAAAAAACTTATTTACCAAACATTTTATTCTTACTAAAAATATATAACATTTTAAAAAACATATTTTTATTGATTTCAGAGAGGAAGGGAAAGGGAGAGAGAAACAGAAGCATCAATGATGAGAATCATTGATCAGCTGCCTCCTGCATGCCCCCCACTGGGGATTAAGCCTGCAACCGAGGCATGTGCCGTGACTGGGAATAAAACCATGACCTCCTGGTTCATAGGTCGATGCTCATTCCTTGAGCCATGCCAGTCAGGCAAAAAAATATACAACTTAAAAATATATATGTTTATTGTTAGAAGTATTACAGATGTCCCATTTTTTCCCCATTGATCTCTACTCCACCCCTCCCCTCCCAATACCATCACCACACTATTGTCTGTGTTCATAGGTTATGCATATGTGCATATAAGTTCTTTGGTTCATCTCTTCCCACCCACTCCAACTTCCCTCTGAGATTCAACCAACAACTTTTAATTGAAATATTTTCGTAGAAATACGATCAACTTCCCCATTCTGACAAAATGTATCTACACTGCAATTTTCAGCTGTGACCTTAATTTAACACAAGTGCAAATTGTAGAACCAACAAGTTCTATGCACAGTATTAAAAATTTTGTATATTGTATACAAATTTATAAGTTCTTTTAAAGAGCAAATTATTTTCCAAAGCATACTGATTAATTTTGGTGATACAATTTTGAGTTGCAGGCATGGTTCATTTATTGAATATTCATAATTTACAACATTATATTGTATATATTTACTTCCACAAGTATATTTCTTCAAAATATGCCTTTTTGGTTATTCTTATATTTCCTGAACGAATACGGTAGCCTTATAGACAATATGCTAGTGAATATTTATATGTCTTTCCAACAAGTTTGCTAAAAAAAAACCCCAAATTTCTATGATAATTTAAATCATTACAAGGAAAAGTGATATAACTAGTCAATCCTCTGTTATTAATCCTCACCTGAAGATATTTTTTCCACTGATTTTTTTTTTAGAGAGTGTGAAAGGGAGCAAGGGAAGAGGAAAGCACATACACACTAGAGACCCGGTGTACCACACTTGTGTACTGGGGGAGGGGGTTCCCTCAGCCTGGCCTGTGCCCTCTCACAGCCTGGGACCCCTTGGGAGATGTCCAACTGCTGGCTTAAGCTGGGAGTGGGCCTAAGCCAGCAGTCGGACATCCCCCAAGAGGTCCTTAGTGCTGCTGCGGGGGTGGGAGAGGCTCCTGCCACCACCACTGAAATTGCCAGCCATCAGCCTGGCTTCTGGCTGAGCAGCACTACCCCTGTGAGAGCACACCGACCACCAGGGCGCAGCTACTGCCTTGAGCGTCTGCCCCCTGGTTGTCAGTGTGTGTCATAGTGACCAGTCGTTCCGCCGTTCGGTCATTTTGCTTATTAGGGTGTTATTATATAGGCTATATATGTGTGTGTATGTGTGTGGAGAGAGAGAGAAAGAGAAAGAGAGAGAGAGAGAGAGAGAGAGAGAGAGAGAGAGAGAGAGAGACATCGATGTGAGAGACAAATGGTTTGTTGCCTCCCCTATGCACCCCAACTAGGATCAGGGATTGAACCTGCAACCCAGACATTTGCTATAGACTGGGAATCAAACCCAACACCTTTTGGTGCACAGGTCAATGCTCTAACCACTGAAAGCACTGGTCAGGGATTTAAAAAAGGTATTTCTAATTTAGAATATTGCACAACAAATAACCCATTCCAGTAGAAAAATAGAATGAAAATTAACTATCCAGAATGGACCTCAGGCTTATAATTATATATAATTATGATGTTACTTTTGTTGAAGCAAATTGTTTATATGTACTCACAGAATATAGATTTTGCAGTTATCCTTATGTACAAATTACAGGTTTAAGTTTCAATTACCTTAGTATATCAAAGAGAAAGAACAAAAAGATACAATATTTTGTGTAATTTTGTGAATAGTATATAGATTTGGATAGAGAAAAGTCATAAAGCAATGTATATCCCACAGAACATGTACACTAATAAAAGAGAAATACGCAAATTGACCATACCCCTGTGACACCCACCAGCCAATCAGGAGTGAGTATGCAAATCAACCCAACGAATATGCTGGGTTAATTTGCATACACAGGCACATAGCGAAGATTGAAGGCTCTGGCCCAAGTGAAGACTAAAGAGTGAAGACTGAAGAGGCTTGGCTTCTCCGTGGTGGCTGGAGTGGAGAAGCCAAGCCTCGCTGTGGCCAGAGCAGAGAAGCCTAGCCTCCAGGCTTGGCTTCTCCACTGCAGCAGGAGAGAAGGCCTGGGTCCTGGGTGCCAGAGGAAAACCGGTGCAGGCAGCCAGGGGAAGGAGGGGCTATTGCATGAATCTTTGTGCAACAGGCCTCTAGTCTTATAATACTATACATTGTATCAGCTATATGTGCAACTGGTACAGAATTTTAACAAAATAATACACACAGTTGACCCTAGATCATATGATATTTTCAGAAGATCTCTTTAGTTGTTTTTCAGTCCCTAAATTTTTTTTTTAAATATATTTTATTGATTTTTTACAGAGCGGAAGGGAGAGGGATAGAAAGTCAGAAACATCGATGAGAGAGAGACATCGATCAGCTGCCTCTTGCACGCCCCCTACTGGGGATGTGCCCGCAGCCAAGGTACATGCCCTTGCCGGAATCGAACCCAGGACCCTTCAGTCCGCAGTCCGACGCTCTATCCACTGAGCCAAACCGGTCTCGGCTCAGTCCCTAAATTTAATTGAGTGTGTAGTTATGTGGCCTTAATGCAGGATGTGTATACATTACTTGCCTTTTCATTGAAGAATATGATTGATCAGTTTTGCTTGTCTTTAAGGTCAAATGCAGTTTTGAATGAATCAGATTAGCTATTCAATAGTAAACAGAGTAAGTAGCCACAATCAAGTCATCATTACTTAACCTATACTCTGTAAGTAGAGTGGTTGGGAATTTGCTAGATAATCTTCCTTCCAATCTAACTGTTGAATATGTATATAGTGATCAATATAGGAGAAACAGATCGATAATATGAAAAATTAGTTTTTACTTAACTAGAAGGATATTTATATGTTAAAGATATGAATTCTTTAGTTGTCTTTCAGATGTATATATCCTCTGTTATAGAATGGGAAAATAAACTTTTTAAATGTCACAGACAGAACCAAAAGTCAAACTACAAGTTTGGAGCAAATCATCCTAACATATGAAAAGGGGATCATATCTTTCATATACAAAAAGATTATTATAAGTCACTAAAAATTGTAAAATTTCCCAAGAAACATGAGCAATGAATACATAAGTCACTGGGATATATTCTTAATAGTTGAGTTAAAAAGTCAAGCTGCAGAAAAATGTTCAGATTTGCAGTAAATCAAGAACTGGAAATTATGATGAGGTGTCAGTTTTTTAAAACCTAGCTTCAAAAGAAATGTCCCTACAATTTGTATAGTGGTTAGGAAATGTGCATTGCTGGTGGGAGGCTAGAGTGGTATGACTTTCTTGAGATAATCTGATGACATATATATTTAAAACCTTTAAAATTTTTATACCTTTTGGTTCTGTAATTCCTCTACTACAATGTATCCTTAAAAAAATCAGAGATGTGCACAAAGATTTACAAAGATATTTAATATACTATTGTCTGTAATAGGAAAACTAAAACCAACCAAAAATCAGAAATTATGGCATACATTAATATTATCCTATATAATAAAACCCTAATATGCAAATCAAGCGAATGGCAGAATGACCTGTAGCTATGACGTGCACTGACCACCAGGGAGCAGACGCTCAACACAGGAGCTGCCCCCCTGGTGGTCAGTGTGCTCCCACAGGGGGACCATCACTCAGCCAGAAGCCAAGCTCATAGCTGGTGAGTGCAGCAGCAGTGGTGAGAGTCTCTCTTGCCTCTGCTGCAGGCAGGCATTAAGGAGCAGCCCAGGGGGATTGGGCCTAAGCCATCAGGCAGACATCCCTCTAGTGGTCCAAGACTGTGAGAGGGTGCAGGGATCCCCTCTTCCTCCCCTGCCCCCCCCAACCCTCCCGTGCGTGAGGTCGCTAATTGAATATATAAAAATTAAAAATCATATTCTTGATGAATATTTACAGATATGGGAAATATTTCTCAAATGTTAAGTAAAAAAGTATGTTATAAAACAGTATGACTCAATTAAATTTTTTCTGTATATCTACATAGAAAAAAATTGGATATACAGTACATCCAAATATAAACAATAATTATCTCTTGCTGGTATGATTACAGATGATTTTCCTTCCTTTGTAATTTTCTGTATGTAGAACCATGTTGATTCTAATGGTTTACCCCAAGGATCCATTAGAAGTTAGCTATTCCATTTATGTCACCAAACAATTATCCAGTGTCCAGTCTCACAAAAGAGAGAAAAGGTTTGCTCAAAATGGAAAGTTCAGAGTAGCTCCCTCTAGTGGAAATGATGAAAGTAACAGATAATTCACTAATGTCCAATATTTAGCCTCAGTGTTCTGCCATCTTACTCTGTGCCCCAGTTATGGTTTATAACCACAACTTAACAGCATGATAGTGGAGTTGCATTGCTTCCCTGCTCCCAAAAGAAGTCCGTGGGAATTTTCTGAGGTCTGCCACCCAAAGCCAATTAATCTCTAGTGCCTGTGGGCTACAATCAGTAAACCTGTTCCCTTTTCTAAGTGTCAGCTTGATCCTGGTGTGTATCCCTTTGCAAGTATCGAATGAGTTAGGTTAATGGATGGTCTATGCCTAATCAACCTTCTTTTGCCAGTTTACTTATCTCTTTTCCTTTGGAAGCCAAGGTCTACCTTTAAAATTCCCTGAGAAAAACTCTGACAATTGAAAGAACTGGACTCAGTATGCTGCATGTTTAGTCATGATTCAGCACTAAGGAATGTTATTTTTAGATAAAATACAAAACTGAAATCCTGACATTCCATTTATTATAGATCTCTTAAAAATATCTGAAGGCCCAGGCTCAGTTGCGAAGAGCATCATCCTGGATGCACCAAGGCTGTAGGTCCCATCCCTGGTCAGGACACATACAAAAACCAACCAGCAAATGCATAAATAAATGGAACAACAAATCAATAGTTGTTCCTCTCTCTCTCTCCCCCTTCCTTTCTCTCTCTAAAAATCAATAAAAGTTGAAAAAGAATCTTTGTAAGCGGACAGGGTTAATACTTGATCATTTATACACTCTTTGCATTTTAAAAGTTCTCTATAGTGTCCTGATTGAGACTTGAAATCTGTATTAATACTGCGAGAAAAATGTAGAACTCAAATTATAATTTAAAAAATCATTAGTGGAAACAAATCAACTATTAATTCTGTCTATGAAGTTGCTAAAATATTTTTATGAATTTAAATTTTTCTTATTTGTTGTAATATATTATTTATTTTGAAAAAGCGAAATGAAACATTTTAACATAGATGTGTATTTTTCTCAGAAGTACTGACAATATTTTTGTTTTTCAATCTCTCCTTAATATAAACACACACATTTTTTTTTACATTAACACATTTGTTTAAATATACTTTCCTGGGCTTTTTGAGTGTCTATTATATGCTTGTTTAAATGCTAAAAGCACCTACAATAGGTTCAATTAACTTATGTTTGAAAGTTATATACCCGATAATAAACAAACATAATATATATTAGTGGTTGGTGATGAGTATTTTCAGGTAAAGGACTTAGATGAATGCTGTCCAATAGAACTTTCAGTGAGATCCAATATAGTTTCCACTAAGGAATATAGCTATGAAGCACTTGAAATGTAGCTCAGGAGACAGAAGAACTAAATTTTAATTTTCTTTAATTTTCATTCATTTTAATGTAAGTAGTCACAAGTGGCTAGTGGCTACCATATTACACTGTACAGACTTAGATTTAAATAATTACCCAGAATTCATACAGAAATTGACTGGAACTAAAGATGGATTAGAACTAGGGTCTCACTCCAATCTTACATACTGTCTCTTGTGGAACACATGTAGATATTTGTGAATGTGTAAGTATATTAGTGAGCTAATAAGTATGACAAACAGATCTCTAATGTTACATCTATTTTACATATACATCATATTTTCTGTTATGTTGAGGTAAATGCTATAAGGTAAATACTTATAGCAAACTAGTAAAATGGAAGTACTATCAAAGTCCAAATAAAGAGAATTTTTTTTGGACTCACTTTTTTGGTGCAAGAGACCAAAGAAATAAGTGAGACTTGCAAGTCAGAAAAACTATTTCAAGACATAATCTACAATCTATGACATTTCAGTGAATGAATATATACAGATATAAACCAATTGCCTGCATGTTTCCATTTGTGATGGTCCTCTTTGACTACACTGCCTTCTTGAACAACTCTTCTTCAGCTTCCTGGTCATCCTCAGTCTCCCACCCTCCCTTCTACCAAGTCCATTATCTTTTCTGTCACTTCTTTACCTGTCCACTACTTAAATGTAGATGTTACCTTTATTTTTGCCCTATTGCTTCTAAGATTTGTTTTCTCATTATTTCAACTGACATTATCTATGATAATAAAAGGGTAATATACTAATCAGACCAGACGTCCTTCCAGATGAAGCAGGGGCTTTGAGGGCCAGGGCAAGCCACCATCGCTGCTAGGGCTGAACCCCTTGCATGATTTCATGCATCAAGCCTCTAGTGTTGATATAATTACCCAATTGAATGTACTTAGCATATGGAAAGGTAATCAACACAGAAAGAGAATAAAGCCCATCATGTAAAATGTTGAAGGCCTTTAAAAACACTGTGGGTTTTTCCTCTAACATTTGGAATTCGATGTAGATTCAAGAGGATTAGGAATAAATCTTAGAAAGTCTTATTTTTTCCCCTTTTTCTTTTTGGTCCAGTATGTAGTGAAATGTTCAAATTTACATAACTGATTTATACATAATCTTTAAACATTTTTCCCAATTAAAAGGTAGTTATAAGTTGTCTTCATTTGAAAAATAGATTTTATTTTGAACAAATTCCATATTAATTACCTTATAAGAACTAAAAAAGTTGCATACAATCCATAATTTTGAAAGTAGCTGTGCTTAAAATAAAAATCCATCCAGTATGTGGTATACATTTCCCCCCCAAACTCATTAATTCATAAACCTGTATATTTTTTAAAGCATTGTTTTCTGCCATTGTCTTTTCAATAGCAAATATACAGAGTTTCAGCTACATTATAATTTAAGTAGGATTTTGTAGGAGGGCCATTGTTTACAGAACTCTTTGTAAAATGGTTTCTATGGATAAATGAGTTTCCAAGATGAAATTTAGAATCCTTGGCTCCTACTTCTGCTGCTTAGCAAGAAAGGAAGCAGCCACTACTCTACCATCTCAGGTGTCAAAAAACCTTTTCTCAACCACACTCCAGAGCAAAGGGCTGGCTCCTGGGTACAAAAAAAAATAAAAATAAAAATAAAAATTCTAGGAAGAAAAGTAATTTATTTCCTATGCAACCCAAGTCAATCTGGGATTCCTGAACTGGTACGTATATGTTTATGTAGGAGGAGTGATAGTTGTTTCCTCTAAATCCACATTAACAAAAAATAGAGACATTATTTTGGTTTTAATTGACTCTCCATTTTAATTGGCATTTTCTTCCTATGTATCAGAGTATAAAATTAAACAGTTTCCAGTCGACATTAGTCAATCCTGTATAATAAAAAGCTAATATGCAAATTGACTAAAAAGCAGAACAACTGGTCGCTATGACATGCACTGACTACCAGGTGGCAGATGCTAAATGCAAGAGCTGCCCCCTGGCGGTCAGTGTGCTCTCACAGGGGCAACACCGCTCAGCCAGAAGCCCTGATCTGGGCTCGCTGCTGGCAAGTCCAGTGGTGGTGACAAGAGCCTCTTCTGTGGGGAGTGAGCCTAAGCCATCAGTCAGACATCCACCAAGGGCTCCCAGACTGCCCACCACCATCACCATTGACTGCACAAATTTTGTGCACCAGGCCTCTAGTGTAATTATGAATAAAATGGATATTTTGAGGTGATTCTGCACTGGAATACCTTAACCTATAGGAATGATAATTTGTTTCTTCTGCCATCCTTAAATATTATATATGAATAAATGACAGTAGTTAATCCTTCAAGAATGAGGCAGAGTCCTCGATATCACAATAATTTTAAAGATCTACAGTTTCCTGTGGCATTTCTAACTTAAAGATAATTGCAGAGACATTAAAGCCTGAGGCTGCCTATAGTCCAATATGACTGCAAACATTTCTTTCATAAAAATTTCTTGCCCTTTTCTGCCTACTTAGCAGCTTTATTACCATCTCTGAATTGTTTCTTTTTCCTAACACTAAATCCGGGGAAATTTGAGCATTTCACTTTCAATCTTTGATTCTCTTTTTTAATTGAAACATTTTCTTTAGAGGAAATACAATTCTTTCTAACCTGCACTTCCAGCTTCTTCTTGGGTTCTTACACTCAAGAAGATAGCTCATTGGTAACTTAAACATAGCATTTTAAAATCCATATTCACCTCTTTTCACTCAGCAACCAAACCTCTTCTGACTTCTCTGTTTCTTAAAGATATAATAGTTTCCATCATCCAAACTGAAACTTTTTATCTTTGGTGTCTCCCTCTCCTGTTCCCCATGTCCACTAAGTTGCATAGTCAGTCCATTTTTGCTTCATGTCTATTTACTCCTTTCTTTTCTCTGTCATTGCTACTTCTCATAACCTAATATCTAGCTGTTACTGTAGAAATAAGTATCTCTGTCATCACTGACTTTCCCTCCAACTTATCAGACATAATACTTCCCAACTATCATCTTTTGGTTGCTAAAATAATCCACGTATTAGAGTAGGTCTTTTGTCTTTTTTACTTACCTAGTTACTTAAAAACATGTATGCTTTTGGTAGGACATTTGGCACCTGTTCCCTGTCATACCAAGTTTTACATCAAAAGTTAATGAAAAAAGACAAAAAAAAAAAAAAAAAAAAGGAGAATAACTACTTATCACTCCCCCTCTTTTTGGCCTCAGGGGGGAGATCTGGGCATTATGTGCATTTTTAAAATTTATTTTTAAAACCATTTTTTATTTTATTTTAGAGAGAAAGGAAGGGAGACAGGAACATCAATGAGAGAAAAACATCATCATCAATTGGCTGTGTCCTGCACGCCCCGTGCTGGAGATGGAACCCCAGAACCTGAAACCCAGGCATGTGTCCTGACCAGGAATAGAACGGGTACCTCTTGGTGCATGGGATGATGCCCAACCACTGAACCACACCAGCTGGGCTAACTGTGTGTTTAGATTTCCCTCTCTCAGCAGAGGTGCAAACTGCTACATGCCTGCATTTTATGTGGAATAACACAAAGCTGAGAGAAGGTAAGTGGCAAATTCTGGGAGATTTATAAGATGAGAAGGAGCAAGTGGACTGACTGGTCTTCTGTCTGCTGCTTTTGGTCAGTAACAGAGGCTACAATGTCTCCTGAGTTTCTGATTTAATCAAAATAGACATCTGTTGAATGATTATAGTCTAAATTGGCTCAAATTCTGACAGAAGTATGAGTAGCTATAAATCCACTGCATTCCATATATCTAAAATTCCTTCTTAGTACTTAATCCTTAGCCCAAATGATTTGATTTTCACAGAACGTGTTGGACACACATGAACAGATACAGCGATCATCTCTGAGAACTGGAATTGAGGGAAAGGAAAATTTTTAAGTAGTACTTTTATAAAAATGAACATGTTTTTATTTTACGATGAAAACGAGTTAAAAATAATATACCTAGAGATGTCACACACTTAGCTTAGGGAGTTTTCCCTGTTTTGGAACACATCCGTTTCTAAACAACGCTGTATTTAAGTCAAGAAACTTAACTGGTGGAAGCAACAGTGTCATTTCTTGGCTACACTCACAAAGTGATATATCTTATCAGTTTGAGTTACTTCTCTTATTCATCCTGACACAAAACAAAATAGTTCTTAAAGGGAGAGGGGCCTCGCAGGGTGGCGACTAGGGCACATCTCTGAGCTACTATTAGGAAAAATGTGTACTTACCGTAAGGAAAAAGATTTAGAACAGAAAAAGAATAAAACTCGAATGTAAGGAGCTTGAACAGACTGCTTTAAAAACACTATGGCTTTTTATAAAACGATTCAAAGGAAGAACCGGTCAATAAGGAGTTTCTGATCACTCAAAAAACATTCGTTCCCTCTCTCCCACCGACACGGGAGACGACCAAGATTTGAAAAGGAATAACTGGCTAAAATGGTTGCGAAATACTTTCTTCACTATCCTTACTTATCACACTCCTCCTGTCAGCTCTTTTATTTTCCCTGAACATTACTTTCTTCCCCCCTTCCGCTTTCCTGGACTCCATTTCCCACTGCAGTCTCGATGTTCTGGGCACGGCCACTGGCCCCGAAAGGAACCCGTGGGCGTTTTTCAAAAACAAACACTGCTGCACCCTCCAAAGGGCGGCCCGGGGAGGCGCTCGGGAAACGCCGCGCGGGGAGAGAAAGCCTGGGCGGGAGGGGGCAGCGGCCCTGGGCTCGGCTGTCCCGCGGCTCCCACGCCTCAGGCTGCGGCCAGCGCTGGCTTTCCTTCCGGCCCTTCCAGCCCCGCTCCCGGGGTGCCCACCCGCTCCTGCCCGAGCGGAGGCCGCGAGCGCCGCTGCGCCGAGCGGCGGCTCCAAGTCTGCACACCGATGCAAAGATACCCGTCTCCGGGAGCAAACAGATTCGCTCCAGTCCGAGGGTCCGGCTTTTTCTCCCTTTTTGGTGCGGTGTCTGGGGCGCTTCTAACACGAGGAGGCCCCTCATCAGCTCCTCCTCCCCCACGGGCCTCCCACTCCCGAGGCCAAGCCCCCCTCCGCCCGGGGACCGCGCACCCCAAGCACTTCCTCCTCCCTCCCAGGGAACCCTCGCATTTCCTCCTTCCCCTCTCCGCGCGGCCTCCCCCGGCCCCCTCCTCCTCCTCCCGCGACACCCGCCTCCAGCCACATGACAGGAAGGGCTTCGCCACGCAACGTCACCGACGTCCGCGACCCCGCCCCTGCCCTAGCCCCGCCCCGCACGCAGGGGGGCGGGGGAGGCGGCGGCGGAGGGGCCAACGCGTCGGCGCGCTCAGAGCTCCCCAACCAGAGCTCGCAGAGCGCCGCCGCCGCCGCCACCGCTGAGTCGCGCTGGTGCCCGGATGTGCGGCGCTCGCGGAAGCCCCACCCCCGCCGCCGGCTCCGCGCGCCCCCGCCCTCCGCCCCCCTGCGCGCTGCTTTCCCCTCCCTCTCCCGCCCTCCCCCTTTTTCGTGCCTGGAGGTTGCGGGTCAGCGCGAGCCGCTGCAGTGAGGCCGTCACGGCTCCGGCGTGAGCTTGAGCGCGAAGAGGCTGCAGCCCGGGAGCCTCCTGGCCCTCGCCTCCATCTCCAGCTTCTCTCCGCCTCGACCCCTTCTCGCCGCCTCTCCTCCCGCTCTTTCGGTTCCAGAATCTCGACCTTAATTTTCCTTCTCTCCCCCCCCCCCCGCCCCGTCCGCTCCCGCGTGCCCAGTCACCCCGTCGGCGCGGGCCCCGCGGCGCCGCCTCCCTTCTCCCAGCCCGCACCCCCTCCCCCGCGGGTGTCCCGAGGGCCGCAGCCGCCCCAGCTGAACGCAGCTGGGCCGCCACCGCCGCCGCCGCCGCTTCCTGCGGGAGCCCGTCTGAGCGCCGACACTCTTCTCCGTCCGAGCCAGCCGCCGACCGCCAGCAAAAATGGTGAGACCTTTGCTCCCCCCCGTGCACCAGCCCTCCCCCGCGCCCCGTGTCCGGGGGCGGGGGCGAGCCCCGACACCCCCGGCGGGCTTCCCCCGCTAGAAAATTCGAGAGACCCGGCCGGGCTGGTGCCGCGGCGGGTCCGAGAGCCCTCGGCGGCCCGGGGGAGGGGGCGCCGGCGACCCCGGGGGCGTCGGGCTGGTGCTCCGCGGCGCCCCTTCCCTCGCGGCTGCCGGGTTCCGCCTCTGCCTCGGCCCCCACCCCCTCCGGGCGCCGGCCTGGTGCAGTGCCCCTGGCCGCCCCGCTGGACGTGGGTCGGACCCTCCTCTTCCTCTTATGCGGAGCCCCCTTCCGCCCCCAGACCCGATCTCCAGGTGGGGGCTCTTCGGAAACCCTGCGGAAATAAACTGTGACAAATGGCTCTTTATGTAAGCCCCGCTTTCTCCCCGGGGCTGCTCGCTCTCCCACTCACACTCCATTTTCAAGCAGTGAGTGTTGGCAGGAATCCTGCCGCTCGCTTCCCCTCTCCGCTCGGTGTGGATTTCGCCGCCGGGTCTAGCCTGGCGGACGGGGCTTCTCCCGCTGCCGCCGTCGCCGCCGCCGTCTCGGCGCTGGCCCGCGGGGAAGGGCCGGGGTGCGGGCTCACGACAACACACCCGAGCTCCGTCTTTGCTAAATGGGGATGCCCGTCTTTCTG
The DNA here is from genome assembly GCA_027563665.1 of Antrozous pallidus. Classification (NCBI taxonomy): domain Eukaryota; kingdom Metazoa; phylum Chordata; class Mammalia; order Chiroptera; family Vespertilionidae; genus Antrozous; species Antrozous pallidus. The sequence goes on from CM050523.1 coordinate 30,576,174, forward strand.
AGGCCGTGCGCCTGCCTGCCCAGGGCCTTTCCCTTTTCTTTGTTGCCTCGTCAAGTCTCTCTCTCTCTCTCTCCTGGTGGTTGTTTTTGAATCATGGCGATTTAAATTTGTCTTCCCTTACCCTCACCGTAATCCCTAGGTAGAATTCCCTGCTGTAGTGTTTCAGACCGACGCTAGGGGTGTGTCTCCCCGCCTCTGGCGCTGGAGCCAAGAAATCAACGACGCCCGGTTAGCCGGGTCCCGGCGCTGTCGCCCCGGGGTGGCCGGGGTGGTTTCCCTTTTGTAATCCGGGGCGGTGTGCGGGGCGGTGTGCGGGCGGCGCAGGCTGCGGCGCTTCCCCGGGTGTGTCGGAGATTCCAGCCTGGGATTTGGTTTGCTAGCGCTCCCCCCACCCCCCCACCCCACCGAGAGTCTTTCAACAAGGTGGCAGGAGGTTTTCAGAAGGATGTGGGGTGATGTCTTGCACCTTTTCGTCGTGATTGCATTTCATCCTGTCTGTAGAATTTAGGTAGTATTTCAAAGTAGAGCGATGGGTTAGCGGAGAAAATTTGTTGATTGCAACGCAAACTCCACTTGGTGTGATTGTGTGAGAAGAAAGTGACCTTAGACTAGTCAAGTCAGTCAACTTTTACTTAGAATACAGGTCAAGTGATTTAAGTTCACTTAAAGTCCAACCTAGCAGCAGACTAAATGGTTAGTGATTTTGATTCGCATAAGTTTTTCTCAGACAACTTTGGCTCACAAGAATTACAAAAAATGGAGGCTTTTCCAGAGTGTTACAGAAAACATCTGAGTTCAGAGTCATTCACGTACAACTTCCTTATACATGTGTTTTTACTCAAAGGTCAGGATCTTGACGATCTTTGTGAATTGCAGTGAGTATTTTTACCTGTAATTTATAAACAGTAAATTTTCAGGAAAAATCATATAACCTTTTGTTTGTACATTATATAGCAGAATGATCTAGTTTGCAAGTATTTTTCTTTCTTGTGTATTCCCCTAACAACCTCCCTATCTTCCTTCCTTCCTACACCCCCCTCTTTTTTTTCTTTTTTTTTTTTAGCCACAGGCTGAATTTGGGAAATCTTTTAGCTCTTAAATCTATCTTGCCAGTACTCAGTGTTTCCTCATATTTTAAAAAGATTTTGAGATTTACCATACAATATTGTTTTCTTCCAGATCATTATTTTTCTCCTCTTTCAGGTTTTCTTTTCAATATTTATTTTCTGATTTCTTGCCTTTTTCCCCTACCATCCTCTTAATATTATCTTAGGATCTACATTATTTGTTCTGACAGTGGCTTCTCAACTTTAGTATTATTTTGGTCAGCTGAACATAACACTGGTTTCAGAGTGGCAAGGCCAAATATCTATAGCTCAGCTCTGCCATATGGGATATTAACTGGAATGAATTGGGCTTTGGAGTGATCTGGTTTATTTTTCTAGCATACAATTCTGAAAATTTTTACTCCCTTTGGGAAATCTTTATTACTCCCACTGTGTATCATGAACATATTTATATTTATATAAACAATTTATGAATATCAGTGATTAAGGGGAAAGTAAAAGGCTTATTAGGTTGGATTGAAACAGTCAATAATCTTGACATTAATTTTAGTTGCTGTCTTAAAAGTACTGTATTTTTTTTCTCTTGAAAATTAAACCTCCAATTGTGTTTTTTAAAGTTATTTTTAAAATCCTTACTTGAGGATATGTTTTGGTGTTTATTTTGTTTTATTTTAGAGCGAGAAGAAGCGTACGTGAGAAAGAGAAACATCAAATGTTTGCCCTGACTGGGAATCAAACCTGCAATCTTTTTTCCTTTGGTGTAGGGGACTACACTCCAACCAGCTGAGTCAACCTGCCAGGGCTCTCCTTGAGTTTTAAATTGCTGAGCATTTGGGGAGGAATAGTGATTATGTATATGACTACAAAGTAATGAGTACTGACCTCAGGGGAATTTTCCCCATATCACTAAGGGTCAGTTGCCTTTGATGTTATTGAAAAAAACCTATATGTTCACAATTCTGTAGGTAGGCATGTATAGTTTTAGGATACTTAAGTGTTACATGTAAAGAAATGGAAAAAGAATAAAATAATCAAATAGAAGAATGTGTAGGTTCCTGTGATTAAAAACAGTCTGAGTAATTTTTCAAGGAGTAAATATTGTAGGGGCATTTTAAGAAACCTTAACTTTTCACATATCAGAAATAGTTTTTACTATGTGCTTAGTATAATTTAGAAATATGACCAGACTTTTTGTATCTGTTGATATTAGACCGGGTAATATGAATTTTGTTTTGGATGCATAAAGTGCATAAGAAATTTATTACTTTAAATTTTGTTATGTAGATCAACAAAATTTGATCTCATGACTGTGTTTTTCAACTTTTTATTGAAATTATTGCCATGATACATAGAATTCAGAACACATTTATTGTTATTTACATGAACTATAATTGTACACCATATATTCTGTATAGTTTGGATTCTCTCACAAAGAGAGAATAATCATAAAAATCAAACAGCATGTCTTATGGCCAGCAGAATTAAAATTCACATCAATCATGAAAAAATTCTCCACTCATTATATTTAATTTTCTCATCAGAGTAGATGAGAAAATTAAAAAGGCTCAGAGTTCAAGGTAAAGAAGCTGATTTAAGGGTAGATCAGTAACCAGGGGGACAGACCACTGTGGGAGGACGAGATATTTGTTATAGGTAGGAAGGCAGGCAAAAGTACAAAGCAGTACAAGGAAGTCAGCTTAGGCCAGAAGGATTAAGTGAATCAAACAGACTATGGGCCCAGAATATGGGCAAGTATCAGGGATTCAGTCATCTTACATAATAAAAGGCTAATATGTAAATAGACCGAATGGCAGAATGACTGGTTCCTATGATGCACACTGACCACCAGGGGACAGACCTCTCAGTCAGAAGCCCAGCTCATGGCTGGCAGGAGCCTCTCCCACCTCCATGGCAGTGCCAAGGACCCGTCAGGGAATGTCTGCTTACCAGTTTAGGGGAGTGGGAGGGTGCAGGCTCGGCTGAAGGTCGCCCTGCCCCCATGCACGAATTTCATGTACCAGGCCTCTAGTATTAACAGATACTGGCAGATTTTGTCTGTTCACTGGTTATTGTGCTTGGTTGTAGAGCAGTGGTTCTCAACCTTCTTAATGTTGAGACCCTTTAATACAGTTCCTTATTACTTCATAACTGTAATTTTGCTGTTAATGGTAATGTAAACATCTGTGTTTTCCGGTGGTCTTAGGCAACCCTGCTAGTGGTTCTCAATCTGTGGGTCGGGACCAGCTGCTGTAGAGCCTAAGACCACACAGATATTTATGTTACGATTCATTAACAGTAGCAAAATTACAGTTATGAAGTAGCAACAAAAATAATTTTATGGTTGGGGGGTCATGTCATGAGGAACTGTATTAAAATGTCGCGGCATTAAAACGGTTGACAACCACTGTTGTAGAGGATAGTAAATTAAGGCAGGTTCCCTACCTTCATTTATGCAGAGAACATAGGGCAAATGCCAGTATATGTGAAAAAAGTTAGAATGAGTGATCATATAACTAATATATACAAAGCCCAATAGAAATTGAGGAAAAAGCAAGCTCAGTTTCATTTGGGGTTAAGGAAAGTTTTATGAAGGAGGTGACAATTGAGCTGGGTCTAAAAAGATTATTAGGATTACAGTAGACAGAGTAAGAGGCAGCTAGGGAAAGAGTCTTACAATCTAGGGGATAGGAACAGATAATATATTTGGAACACTGATCCTCAAGATGTGGTTCCTGGACCAACAGCATCAGCTGCATCTGAGAACTTGTTAGGCTCTGCTCTAGACCAACTGAATCTAAAACTTGGAATGGTGCCAAGCAGTCTAGCTCTTTCAGGTAATCCTGATACATGCTAAATTTTGAGATCCACTATTTAGAGAATAGCAAGGAATGTATTTAAATTTATTTGAGTATCTTTTATGTTTGCACTGGCTATGTTAACATAAAACATAATTGTAATTTCCAGGGAACTTAGAATGAATGAACTAAACATGGGTGCTGTAAAAGCACATGTCAGGGAAGAGACAGTGTAAACTGGGGTGGGAATAGGGCAGGGACGTGAATATCACTCAAAGAAAGCTGCTCTGGAAGAGATAGTGTCTGAGCTGAGTCTTAAAATGATAGTATTTAGCCAGTGAGAAAGTTGGCTCTAGATGAGAGTTTGATGATTAAAGCCGTGAAGGCATACTATATTCAAGCCTGTTCAGCATGGCTGGAGAGGAAGGGTTTAGGGTAGAAGGGCGAGAGAGGTGGTCAGGTAGATTGAGTCAAGATCATGGGGGAGAGGTTTGCATGTTCATGAAGAAATTTATATTTTTTTCCTTAAAGGCAGTGGGAAGCTGTTACTTTTAAGCAGGAGAGTGACATTGTCACATTATAGTTGTTTCTCCCCTTTTCCCAGGGGGATATTTTACAAGCTCTCTAGTGGATTCCTGAAACCACAGATGGTACTGAACCCTGTATACCTAAGTTATGGGAATGTGGTCTCTCTCATACACAAACAACATTGCTACTAAGTGACTAATGTGCCGGTAGGTAGCAGCGTATATAGTGTGGACACTCTGGGCAAAGGGATGATTCAGTCCTAGGAGGGCTGGAGCAGGACTGAGCAGGGTGGTGTGACAGTTTTGTCACCCTACTCAGTACGGCACCCAACTTAAAACTTCTGAACTGTTTGTTTCTGGAATTTTACATTGAACGTTTTTAGACTTTGGTTCACCATAGGTAACTGAAATCAAGGAAGGAAATGTGGATGAGGGGAGACTGCTGTACTTTTTTTCAAGAGATCAGTTAGTTGGTCATGTGGATAATAAAATAGGATAGATGAATCTGGACATGGGGACTAATTAAGAAATTACGGTAATTCATGTGAGAAATCAGAACTTGAAAGGAGGTAGTAACAGTGCATATGGAGTGGAAGTCTTACGAGACATTTAGGAGGTAGAAGATAGGACTTGGTGACCTGGATTATGGGGAAGAAGAGGGGTTAATCCTATTGTGATTTCTGGCTTGGGTGATTGAATAGATGATAGTGCCATGTACTCAGCAAATATTTATTGAGCGTCCACTTCCATGGAAGTGCTACCCCATCCTCAAGAAACTTCCAGTGTGTTGCGATGACTGGATTCATCATATCCTATCTTTTTTTGTATTTTGGTAATTAACGTTTAGAATGCTAAACATTCTAAGTTCAGTGAGACAAGGTGCTGTGAAATATTAACAGTGCCTGCTGCATAGATACAATGGCCCAGGAGATAGCAGAAGAAATCTGATAGTGTAGCCATAGGAAGAGGCAACATGTTTGAGCAGTGATTCTCAAAATGATCCTGAGCTGTTGATGCAGCAACAGCAGCATCTGGGACTTGTTAGAAATAACACTTTACCTATAAGATATAGGACAATGTAATTTGGGAGAGTGATGATTTCTAGTTTGGACATGTTGAATTTAAAGTAGTCATAGCTTGATCAACCAAAGGACTTATATGCATGCACAAAAGCCTAATCAGTGGATACAGACAACAGGGGGATGGGGCATGAATGGGAGGTGGGGGGTAATGGGGGAAAAAGGACACATGGGATACCTTAATCAATAAAGAAATTAACAAAAAATAAAGTACTCATAGGTCATCTGACTAGATATGGCCAACAGGTAACTGGCTATATCTGAAGCTCAGAAGAGAAATTTGGGCTTGGATTAAGGATTTGAGCATTGTCTTTATATTAAGATTAGATAGTAGTTGAAGCCATGAAACTGGGTGACATCCTATACTATCTAATAAAAGAGTAATATGTAAATTGACCATACCTCCAATTAAGCCATGTCCACCAGCCACTTACACAAAGCCAATCAGGAGCAAATAAATCCTAACCAAGATGGCTGTGGCCACTGAGTGCAGGAGGGAGGCTTGGATTTCCCTGGCAATGGAGGAAGCCAAGCTTTCCTCCTGCCTTTGCCAGCTTAGGCCTTCACTCAATGCTACAAAGTTTCAATTATAGAAGATATATCCAAACAGAAATGGCGGCAGCCACTGAACTGGAGAGAGCAGAGGCTAGGGTTGCCTGGGCGATGGAGGAAGCCAAGCTTCTGCAGCCCTAGCACCTCAGCCTCCACTCTAGGCTACAAAGTTTCAATTATAGAATTTAAATAAACCCAAACAGAAATGGCTGTTTCCATGGAGTGAGCAGAAGGCTTGGCTCTGCTCCAGGCTACAAAGTTTCAATTGTAGAACATAAATTAATCCCAGTTCCCAGGGCCTCCTCTTGGGTCACTGGGGGGCGTGGCTGGCCTGCAAACCACCACAGGCCTCTCACCCAGGCCGCCCCTCACGCCAAGGGAACCCCCACCCTGATCCAGGACACTTCAGGGCAAATCAGCTGACCCCCAACCATGCACCAGGCCTCTATCCTATCTAATAAAAGAGTAATTTGCAGATTGACCATCACTCCAACAGACAAGAGGGCAGCCCCCATGTGGTCAAAGATCCTGCCCTTATGTGGACACAAGATGGTCACCACAAGATGGCCAGCAGGGGAGGGCAGTTGGGAGGTTCCAGGCCCTGCAAGGGAGGGCAGTTGTGGGTGATCAGGCCAGCAGAGGAGGGCAGTTGGGAGCGACCAGGCCTGCAAGGGAGGGCAGTTGGGGGCAATGAAGCCTACAGGGGAGGGCAGTTAGGGGTGACCAGGCTGGCAGAGGAGGGAAGTTGGGGGCAAATAGGCTGGCAGGGGAGCAGTTAGACATCAATTAGGCTGGCAGCATAGTGGTTAGCAGGTGATCAGGCTGGCTGGCAGAAGCGGTTAGGGGCAATCAGGGAGGCAGGCAGGTGAGCAGTTTGGAGCTAGTAGTCCTGGATTGTGAGAAGGATGTCCGACTTCCCATTTAGGCAGTTGGACATCCCTCGGGGGGTCCCAGATTGGAGAGGGTGCAGGCTGGGCTAAGGGACATTCCCGTCCCCCCACCCCCGCACGTATTTCGTGCACAGGGCCCCTAGTAGAGTGCAAACCTTGAAGCACTTTGCGTTTAAGTCAGAGGATGAGAAACATGTGAAGGCTGTCTGAGAATAAATAGCTAGAGCAGTGGTCAGCAAACTCATTAGTCAACAGAGCCAAATATCAACAGTACAACAATTGAATTTTCTTTTGAGAGCCAAATTTTTTAAACTTAAACTTTTTCTAATAACACTTCTTCAAAATAAACTCGCCCAGGCTGTGGTATTTTGTGGAAGAGCCACACTCAAGGGGCTAAAGAACCGCATGTGGCTTGCGAGCCGCAGTTTGCGCACCACAGAGCTAGAGGGATAGTTGATTAATTAGCAGAGTGACGTCAGATCTGAAGGAGTCAGCATTGTCTAGATATTGCATAGATCAGGAAAGAGAATTTGAAAGTGTCTTTAGGAGGGATCAGGTAACTTTGGGAACAGTTCAAAAAAACCACATCATTTTGTACTGGTAGTAAGAAAAGCCAGGATGCCTTGAGTTGAGGAATGGGTGGTGATCAGACATTGAGTATAAACTGTTTCTTGAAGCTTTGATTACTAGAAGAGAAGATGAAAGCTACAGTTAGGTTTGAGTAATTATTTTGAGATTAAGAGAACAAGCCAGGAAAGAAGGTGTAATTGAAGATTCAGAGGAATAAAGATGGAATTATTGATAGTTTGAGCAAGAAGGTAGGAAGGCATATAATTCTCCTTAGACAAGATTTTTCTCATCTGTTAACATGAGAAGGAAGGAGATAAAAATGAAAGCTATTATAGAGGATATAATCTCAGTTAAGGTTTGGGTAATGAAAATAAGTTTTCAAGGCGATTTAAACAAAATGCAGAGGCCTTAACTTTGTCTTTTCATTGTTATATCCCAAATACTTTGTATATAATAGTTGGTAAGTAGTGTTTGAAGAAGGAATTGTGAATGAACAAATGGAATAAAAGAGTAAGTGCTGATGATACAGTGGAGGCAGTCAGTATTAGTTTCTGTTTTTGAGACATTTGTGAAGAAAAGAATAAAGAAAAATTAAGTGTTTACAGGTAGAGTAAGTTGTTTTTTTTTGTGTGTGTGTGTTTAGGATAGGTGATATAGGTATTTAAAATTAGAAGAGAAGCCAGGAGAGGGAGCTATAAGAAATGATGATTCATAGAATGAGCCCTAAAAGTGGTAGAAAGAGGGATAAAAGGAAAGGAAGGACTTAAAAAGAGAGGGCAGAAATCTGGGTGAGGAGAGTAGGCCATAGCAACACATGTTTTAATAATGGAGCTCATACCAGGTGGCATAAATCACCTCAGTAACTTGAGATAGTTTGAGACAAGATTAACTACTGAAGTTGAGATTGAGGCTGAGGCAAATGGGGTGAGATTTAGTGTGAGGAGTATAGAAAAGGATTATAATACCAGTTTTGGGGGATTTGGTAGACAGTAAACAGGGTATTAAGTAAATATTATTAAACTAGAGGCCCGGTGCATGAACTCATGCATGAATGGGGTCTGGTCTTCCTGCCTGATGGGGGCTCATAGGGCCAGGCTGGCGGGGGTGGAGTGGGGTAGGGAGGAGCCTTGGGCGGTTGGCCGGCTCCACTCCCAATTAGGGCCCAGATCAGGCTGGTTGACTGCTGAAGTGGATGTTATAGACACAGGTCATTCTGGTGGTCCCTCTGTTCTGGTCACTGGGCTATTATATATATACTAGGGGCCCAGTGCACGAAATTCATGCACTGGGAGTGAATCGTCCCTCAACCCAACCTGCCCCCTCTCACAAACTGGGAGCCCTCAGAGGATGTCCAACTGATGGCTCACCCCTAGCCTGTCCAAGGCCTAAAGCCTCTGGCACCCAGTCATCGCCCTGCTCAGCTCAGCCCCAGCTGCCTGTGACCACCCGGAACTGGAGGCTGGGCACTCGCTGCCACTTCTGCTCACAGTGCCTGGGGGCCGGGCGCTCCCTGCCGCTGCCACCACAGCTTCTGCTGCTACCGCTTCCCCTCACAGCGCCTGGGGGCTGGACACTCGCCGCCACTGCCGATTCATCTCCAACCCCGGGGCTCGCTGCTTGTGCAACTTGGCCCTGCCCTGCTCCTGATTGGCTGGTAGCATAGCCAATCAGGAGCGAAGGTACGGTCAAATTTGCATGTTTCTCTTTTATTATATAGGATTAGAGGCCCGTACACAAAAATTCGTGCATGGGGGGATGAGGGGTGTCCCTCAGCCCAGCCTGCACCTGCTCCAATCTGGGACCCCTTGAGGGATGTCTGACTGCCTATTTAGGCCCGATCCTGGTAGGTGGACATCCTTCTCACAATCCAGGACTGCTGGCTCCAAACTGCTCACCTGCCTGCCTCCCTGATTGCCTCTAACCACTTCTGCCTGCCAGCCTGATCACCCCCTAACCACTATCCTGCCAACCTAATTGATGTCTAATTGCTCTCCTGCTAGCCTGTTTGCTCCAACTTCTCTCCTCTGCCAGCCTGGTCACCCCTAACTGCCCTCCCCTGCAGGCCTGCTCCCTCCCAACTGCCATCTCCTGCTAGCCTGATTGTCCACAAGTGCCCTCCCTTGCAGGACCAGCACCTTCCAATGGCCCTCCCCTGCTGGCCATCTTGTGTCCACATGGGGGCAGGATCTTTGACCACATGGGGGCAGCCATTTTGTGTGTTGCAGTGATGATCAATTTGCATATCACTCTTTTATTAGATAGGATAGAGGCCTGGTGCATGGGTGGTGGCTGGCTGGTTTGCCCTGAAGTGTCCTGGATCAGGGTGGGGGTTCCCTTGGGGCATGGGGCAGCCTGGGAGTGAGGTCTGTGGTGGTTTGCAGGCCAATCATGCCTCCCGGCGACCCAAGTGGAGATCCTGCGATCTGGGATTTATCTTCTATAATTGGAACTTTGTAGTCTTGATCGGAACAAAGCCTTCTGCTTGCTCTGTGGCTGCAGCCATTTTTGTTCGGATTTATTTATCTTCTGTAATTGAAACTTTGTAGCTTTGAGCAGAGGCCAAGGCAGGCCAGGGCTGCAGAAGCTTGGCATCCTCCATCATTAGGGTAACTCAAGCCTCCTGCTCTCTTCAGCTTTGTGGCTGCTGCCATTTTTGTTGGGTTTTATTTATTTTCTGTAATTGAAACTTAGTAGCCTTGAGCAGAGGCCTTGGCCATCCAGAGTGTGTGAAAAGCTGGCTTTCTTCATTGCTGGGGAAACCCTAGCCTCCTGGTTCTCTCTGTGGCCGCAGCCATCTTGGTTGGATTAATTTGCATACTTGCTCTTGATTGGGTGGTGGGCATGGCTTTTGGTTGTGGCAGGAGTGATGGTTAATTTGCATATTACTGCTTTATTAGATAATAGGTAGGTAGGTAGGTAGGTAGGTAGATAGAGAGAAGGTGGACCAAGATGAGGACAGCTGAGGGTCAGTGAACTAGGAAATGAATCTGGGAAACAAAAGTTTTAACAAGAAAAGAGCTTACTGCCCAGCCAGTGTGGGTCAGTAGTTGGGTGTCAACTTGTGAACTAGGAGGTTGCAATTCGATTCCCAGTCAGGATATATGCCTGGGTTTGGTTTTGATCTCTGGTGTGGGGTGTGTAAGAGGTGGCCAATTGATGATTCTCTTTCATCATTGATATTTCTCTCTCCCTCTCTGAAATCAATAAAGATATATTTTTAAGAACAATCTTTTTTAAATCTTTATTGTTCAGTTTATTAATTACATTGTTCCCCCCTTTTCCCCCCTATAGCTCTCCTCCACCTGGTACCCATCCCATCATCTGCCCCCACCTCCCCCCCACTGTCCTCTTCCATAGGTGTATGATTTTTGTCCAGTCTCTTGCTGCACCTCCCACACTCCTTTTCTCCCCAAGAATTGTTAGTCCTTCCCTCTCTATGCCCATGATTTTGTTATATTCACCAGTTTATCCTGTTCATCAGATTTTTAATTCACTTGATTTTTATATTCATTTGTTGATAGATGTGTATTTGTTGTTTATAATTTTTATTTTTACCTTTTTCTTACTTTTCTTAAAGAATATCTTTCAGCATTTCATATAATATTAGTTTGGTGGTGATGAACTCCTTTAGCTTTTTCTTATTTGCGAAGCACTTTATCTGACCTTCAATTCTGAATGATAGCTTTGTTGGGTAGAGTTATCTTGGTTGCAGATTCTTGCTATTCATAACTTTGCATATTTCTTGCCATTCCCGTCTGACCTGCATAGTTTCTATTGAGAAATCTGCTGACAATCGTACGGGTGTTCCCTTATAGGTAAGTAACTTTTTTTCTCTTGCTGCTTTTAATATTCTGTCTTTTGCTCTTGGCATTTTAATTATGATGTGCCTTGGTGTGGTCCTCTTTGGATTCCTATAATTGGGGGTTCTGTGCGCTTCTTGGACTTTCAAGTCAATTTCTTTCATCAGGTGTGGGAAGTTTTCTGTCACTATTTCTTCAAATAGGTTTTTCTTGTCTTGCTCTCTCTTTTCCTGGCACCCCTATAATTCGAGTGTTGGTATGCTTGAGGTTGTCCCAGAGGCCTCTTACACTATCTTCAATTTTTTGGATTCTTTTGGCTTCTTGCTTTTCCGGCTGAGTGGATTTTGCTTCTTTGTATTTCAAATCTTTGACTTGGTTCTTGCGGTCCTCTAGACTGCTTTTAGGTCTTTGTATAGTATTTTTTATTTCAGTCAGTGTATGCTTTATTTCTAGTTGGTCCTTTTTCATATCCTCGTAGGTCTCGTAGGTCTTGTTCATTTCCTCAAAGGTCTCATTAAGTTCATCAGCCTTTTCTAGGCGCCTCTTGAAAAACCTTACAACCGTTTTGAACTCTATGTCCCGTCGTTTTTTTCCCTCCATTTCTTTCACATCTGATTTCTTTCCATGTCTCTGCATTGTGGCTGCTTTCCTGAGTTGGTCCATTAGCTTTGTGTGGTAGATGTCCTGTAAGGGACAGTGGCTCAGCTTCCACAGTTACCTGAGGTGGATACTCTTGCTGCAGCCCTTTATGGGTTGAACAGTCTTGTTGAAGTTAGGCCTAGATTATTGTTGTTAGCACTAAGAGGGTTTGGCCTCCAGGCCAATTGGCTGTGAAGATCAGCTGTGCTCAGGTTGGATGGGCGGAGTCTTCAGGCTGAGCAGGCAGCCTTGATTTCCGTCAGCTCCGCCCTATGTGGCACCTGGGTCTCTGTGTCTGGTGGTAATGGCTGCACACACCTCTGAGAGAAAGCTACCACCGAGCTCTACCCACCACCGGAAAATTCAGCCTCTCCCCAAATGAGTCTGCACACCCAAAGTCTCACCCAGGGTTGTAAAACAATGCAGTCCGGTGGTTTCTCGAATGAGAGAGTAAGTCACAAGTCCTCTCTGTACGCTCACGCGCTTCTGCTGTTCCCAAGTTTGTGCGCCCTCTCCACAAGCTCGCAGACCTCTGCAGTGCCCGAGTTTCAGCGTGCTTTCTTACTGTCCAGTTTCACCCCGTATGAGTGTGGGTTCCACGGACCTTGCCTGAAACTGGGGAATCAGTACAGTGGGACGCCTTTGTCTCCCTCTCCGTTGGAGAAAACCAGCTGGGTTTGCAGCAGCCTGCCCTATCCGCTCGCGCACATGGCTCCAGACCTGACTCCGAGTGTATCTTCAATGCTGCCCTCTGAGTCACAGTGTCCTATCTTCACTTTCATTTGTGGAATTTTCACTTAGCCAGCTTTCTGGTGATTCTGGATGATATTTGTTCTGTCATTAAGTTGTAGTTTTGAAATTGTGTGGGGCAGTAAGATAGGTGTTTACCTACGCCACCATCTTGGTTCCTCCCCAGGAAGGCCCATTCTTGCACGAATCTTTGTGCATCGGGCCTCTAGTTGGGTAAGATAAAGTGCAAAATTCTGTTTAAATTTTTGAAAATCAAACTTCTAAAAAGTCGTATGTAGTATTCTTGGCAGATCTAGGTTTCATATACTTCATTCTAATTTTTGTGTCGCTAACAAGTAGAAAATATGTCAATGTTTTGGGTGACAAGTAAAATACCAATCCAAAAGTGGTCCAAAAATAGAGAATGTATTTTTTTAAAATATATTTTATTGCTTTTTACAGAGAGGAAGAGAGAGGGATAGAGAGATAGAAACATCAATCAGTTGCTTCTTGCACACACCCTACTGGGGATGTGCCTGCAGTCAAGGTACATGTCCTTGACTGGAATCGAACCTGGGACCTTTCAGTCCGCAGTCCGACGCTCAAATCCACTTAGCCAAACCAGTTTCAGCGGGAATGTATTTTTTTCCCAGTTACCTGTTGCTTTAATTAACATCTAAATAGATAACATATTCTTCTATAATTATAACTGGGATGATGAAGATGAAGTCTCTCTGGCCATGATAGACCACAAACCAGATGCATGTGAAGCGTTCAAACTCAGCAAACCTTGGGGCTCATCATACTTCCTGGAGAGCAGAAAGGGTACCTCTACCACACCCCCATTTTGGGGCTATTTGTTGCTTGTAGCCGACAACAGGCGGAAGGGACTTGGCCGGGGGATGTCTCCCTCAAGCTGGAAACTGTTCTCTGGTGTTTCCTCAGGAATGAGCTCTTGATTAATCCCAGGGATGTCCTTGTCCCAAGATGTCTGGGTCCCCTCAGGGGTGAGGCCTTTTGAGAAGCTGCTCCCACAGGTTCCTAGACAGCTGGAGGCTGGGGGCACTCCTAGGATCAAACCTGGCAAAGAGAGCAGACTCAGCATCCAAGCCAGAAGCTCCTCACACTTGTGCTGTCTATGGTGGGCCCACTGACCCCTCAGCAAGCTGAAGCTGGAATCCAGGCCATAAGAGGCAACTTAACCTCGGGAATGTATTATTCACAAAATGAGAAGCCTACAGCCAGAGTTGGTTCAGCTGTTCATAAATTTCATCAAGGACATAGGTTTTGGTTTATTTTAAAGCTGGGCATATCAGGAGAGAGTTGATGCAGTTTCATATACTAGCATCTGTCTGAAAAGATCACTTCAAATTTCTCTTGGCTTTACAAAGATGAATGAAAACATATTCTTAATCGCCAAAAAGAAAACAGGAAACAGTCTAAATGCCCATCAACTGATGAATGGATAAATAAATATGATATGCCCATATGAGGAAATAGTTTTTGGTAGTAAAAGGAAGGATTTTCTTGTCTTATAGCAGGTTTTTTTCCTTAGTCCAATTGTACTCTTCATCTGTTCTTATATACCAAAAAAAGATAAAATTCCTTACTCGGGCAGTTAAGTTTTTATATCAGTATAAGTTTAAAGTATACAGCATGATGGTTTGATTACCACAATAGGTTCAGTTAAAATCCATTTCATGTAGATACAATAAAAAGAAAAGAAAGAAAAAAATTTTTTTGTATGATGAGAACTAGAGTTTACTTTCTTAACTTTATGTCATATGGCAGTGTTAACTATAGTCATCATGTTGTACATTACATTCTTAGTACTTATTTATTGCATAACTAGAAATTTGTACCTCCAGGGCAGTTAAGTTCTTAAAAAACTGGTTCTAACTTACAAGAGGTAAGGCCTTATCGAAAGTAGTAAAAATAACCTCTTCAATGCTGGTGGGCATCTTGAAGGTATGGACTATTCCCATCTTACTCTTTGGTTGTGATAATGGCTTCACAACTCTAAGGGGTGTAGCACATAGTATTGTGACAGTTAATGATGATGTATTGTATATTTGAAAGTTGCTAAGAGAGTAGGTTTTATTTCATATGTTGCACAATATTTTCTTTGGTACTCTGATGGGATTGTAGGCAGTAAAAATTAAATTTGGCATCTGATGGTATACTTTATACTGTACCTCTTCCCTCACCAGTTCATAGCTATTACCCTTGTATTGTCAGTCTTTTCACAAAAAGTATTTTCTGTATCAGGTTAACCATAACCAAAATTCTGCTACCATTCAAATGATATCATCTGCTATGCAGCCCCTTTAATTGAGGGAAGTCTGCTCATTTTAAGTTAGGGGTGGGTGGGAGTTGTTGGCATTGTGTTAGGTAAGGAGTTGGGAAACTTTTTCTGTAAAGGATCAGATACCCTGTTTCCCCGAAAGTAAGACATCCCCTGAAAATAAGACCTACTTGCTGTAATATAAGGCATCCCCCTGAAAATAAGATTTAGCACATCTTTGGGAGCAAAAATTAATATAAGACACTGTCTTATTTTCAGGTAAACAGGGTAACAAATATTTTAGGCTTTGTGGGCCATACAGATTTTTGCAAATTCTCACCTCTAGCATTGTAGCTTGAAGCAGCTATAGACAATACATAAACAAGATGTGACTGTGTTCCAATAAAACTTAAAGTTACAAACACAGGTGGCAAATTCTTTCTAAAAGCACAAACAACAAAAGATTAAAGATAAATTGAACATCACCAAAATTCACAATTTAAGTACTTCGAAGTACACCAAAAAAATGAAAAGACACCCACAAAATGGGAGAACATTTTTTAAAATCATAGATCTAATAAAGGACTTATATGTAGAATCTATCATAATAAAAGCATAATATGCTAATTTCCGAGACGCCCTTCTGGACAACCTTCTGGATGAAGCTGAAGCGGCAGGGGCCAAGACAGAGGCAGTCTCTAATATATAAAGAATTCTTAGGATTTAGGAACAAAGACACTCAACTAAAAATGGGTCAAGGATCTAAGTAGACATTTCTCCAGAGAAGATAAACTAATGTTCAATAAGCACATGGAAAGATGCTCAACATCATTAGTCATTAGGGAAATGCACCTGAGATACCATTTCACACACAATGTCATGGTTATAATACAATAAGGTAAATGTTAGTGAGGTTGTAGAGAAATCAGATCCCTCATAACATTACTGTGAAAAATGCAAATGTTGTAGTTGCTTTAGAAAACAGTTCTCAAAATGTTAAAAGTTACCATATGGCCTAGTGTTCCTAAACAATATATACCTGCAAGAAATTAAATGAAAAACTTGTACATGAATGTTCATAACAACATTACCTTACTAGCCTCTCCTCCGCCCCCCCCCCCCCCCCCAAAAAAGAAACAGTCTAAATGCCCATCGGCTGATGAATGGATAAGTAAATGTGCTATAT
The DNA here is from genome assembly GCA_027563665.1 of Antrozous pallidus. Taxonomy (NCBI): domain Eukaryota; kingdom Metazoa; phylum Chordata; class Mammalia; order Chiroptera; family Vespertilionidae; genus Antrozous; species Antrozous pallidus. Next base: position 30,592,292 of record CM050523.1, read on the forward strand.
CCATACAAGGAAATATTTTTTGGCAGTAAAAGTATTGATTCTTGCTACTATATAGATAAACCTTGAAGATACTCTGCTAAGTAAAACAAGGAGCACACAATGATTATATGTAACTAGAGGCCCAATGCATGAAGATTCATGCAAGAATGGGCCTTCCTTCCCCTGGCTGCAGGCACCACCTTTGCTCTGGCCAGAACCGCCTTTCTGCCTTCCCACACTGCCCAGAGGCCTGGAGTGGCTGGGGTGGTGCGGAATGTGTGCAGCATTGCTTTGGAGATGATGCAAGCATCCCGCCCTGCCCTGGCTGCTCTCTGCGTGCATATGCAAATTAAACTGATATCTTTATTGGGTTAATTTGCAGACTCCTGATTGGCTGGTGGGCATCTTGAAGGTATGGACTATTCCCATCTTACTCTTTGGTTGTGATAATGGCTTCACAACTCTCTAAGGGGTGTAGCACATAGCATTGTGACAGTTAATGATAATGTATTGTATATTTGAAAGTTGCTAAGAGAGTAGGTCTTAAAAGTTTGCATCATGAGCTGTAGCCGGTTTGGCTTAGTGGATTGAGCATCAGTCTGTGGACTGAAGGGTCTCGGGTTCAATTCTGGTCAAAGGCACATGCCTGGGTTGTGGGCTCAATCCCCAGTGGGGGGCATGCAGAAGGCAGCCAATCAATAATTCTCTTTCTCATCATTGATGTTTTTCTCTCTCTCCCTTTCTTTCTAAAATCAATCAAAAAAATTTTTTTAAAAGTTTGCATCACGAGAAAACATATCTTTGTAGGTGTATGGTAACATGCTAATTGTGATCATTTTGCAATATATACAAATACTGAATCATGCTGTACACTTGAAACTACTATGATATGTCAATTATTACCTCAATTAAAAAAGATTCTACACACACAAAAACCCCCAAGTAGGTATAGGCCTGATTTGGCCTGGGGCCATAGTTTGCTGACCCCCACTAATAGATCATTACTTTTTAATAACTCTTGTGCAGTCATTTCCCTCTATCTGACTGTACTTTATTTATTCTCATTGCTGTCACCTAACATCTTTCTAGATGCTCTAGTTTTTCATTCAGAATTTAGATCCTGTGTCACATTTTTCTACTAGGCTCCACCATCACTTTAAGTTGTTATGGTCATCCTTGTTTTAGTGTTCCCTGACCTCCATTTTACTAACCTACTTCTGTCTACTTCCATTATTCCTGTGGCCATAGTCAAGATGGTCTCTTACCATAATCCAGAACTGTTCTACTGCTAGGACTTCATTTCCTGTGTTTTGAGATTATTTTCTTAATTATAATGATTTAAAATGCTATGTTTAGAATTTTCTGTTTTGTTTGGGGATTATATGTGTTTTTAAATTAAAATATAGCACCAAATTAATATTGTCCCTACAGGAAGTTATGGATGGTTTTCATGTAATAATATTTTATATTTTTCATCCCTTTACTCCTCTTCTCAGCTGTCTCCACCTATCTCACACCCTCTTACTGTCATGTTTCTGTGATTATGACTACTTACTGTGTTAGGTATATGAACAACACATTTTAAGTTGCTGTGCCAGTGTGAGTTGGCAGTGGCGAACCACTTGAATTTAAGTGTTCTAAGATGAAAAGAAAATGGCTCCAATACCTTACTGCTTTTCCTGTATAATATAGAAAGGGTGTGGCTATATGATATACTGTTGGCAAAAATACTATGGTAATTACATTAGCTTGAATTCAAATTTGGTCTCTGCCACTACCAGCTGTGAGACTTGTGCAAGCTGCTTACCCGTAACACCCTTGTTTATCCAGAAGATTGTTTGGAGGATAAATGAGATCATGTATGTAAAGTCTGCAACAGAGTGTCTAGCACAGAAATAGTTTTTAATTTTCTTGTATTCGGTGAATTTTTTTTGTTCCATTTATGTTTGTATTCACAAACGTAATTTTTAAAGATTACTTTCTAGATCCATCAATTTTTATCTTTTAAAAAAATCCATTAGAACTTGACAAAGGAACAAAATGTATTGTAGTACACATTTAGTTTGAACTAAAGTAAAGTAGTTACTGAAATTTAAATTAGGCCCTAATTGGTTTGGCTCAGTTGGTAGAGCCTCAGCCTGAGAACTGAAAGGTCCCAGGTTCGATTCCAGTCAAGGGCATGTACCTGGGTTGCGGGCACATCTCCAGGAGGAGCTGTGTAGAAGGCAGCTGATTGATGTTTCTCTCTCATTGATGTTTCTAATTCTCTATTCCTTTCCCTTCCACTCTGTAAAAAAATCAATAAAATACATATTAAAAATTTTATATTAGTATATGTGAAATTTCTGAAGGATTTTAGGACTTTGTGTGAAGAATTGTTTTAATTTGAGGAAAAGTAATTTTGTTAGAATAAAACCAGATAACAAGAGCTAGCAGGTATGCTTTTTTTACATTGCTTTTTTTTTTTTTTTTTTTAAGAGTTGTCTGCTTTACTAAAGCTTTTGGCATGTGTCTGTTGCTTCTGGAGAGAGATTTTGCACCTTTGAGAATGAAATTTTTTTAAATTCTTGGCTTTATTAATTGCTTACAGTGTATAAGCAAGTTCTAGGATATCATTCTTAACCTTTTTGGACAACTACTCTGTCTTTTAAGAGTTTTCTTAAATGTTGGAAGCCTCATTCTTAGAAAAATTGTGGGTTGGCATAAAGAAGATGATTAATTGGCAAATGGACTGTGTATAAAGTTCATATACCAATTGTTTGGAACTCTAAACATTTTTTCAAAGAAATGGCAAAGAGGGGTAATAATAAAGAGTTACAAAAGCATACTTTGGTGATAATTCCCCAACATTTTTTTATATATATTGTTTATATAATGTTTTTTACATATTATGCACTGAAGGATAATGAGAAAAAGTGCTTTGCTCTCATGGAGCTTATAGCGTAGTAAGGTAATCATAATGGGAAACTGATTCTTTAAGAGCAACTCCTATTAGCTTTTAACTTAAGTCTAGTTAAGGTAGCATCTTATTCTATCCACAGCCACAGTAGTTGTGTGACTACTCAGAAAATATTTTTTTCTCACAGAGACCCAGAATAATTTGGTCTATCTTTGTGTGTTCATAAAATAAGGAAGTACTTAAAACTGTATGTTAAATAGGCAGATAATTTTTTAAAATGCCATCCCTTTGTCATTTTAAAGATAGTTTTGTAGGGTCAGTGTTGGTAATTACTTTTACTCTAGCAATATGTATTACTTAAAAGTTATTGACCAAATTGAAGTTGTACTTTGCTTTTAATATCTATCTATCTATCTATCTATCTATCTATCTATCTATCTAAACCTAAGTGACTGTCCGACCAGTAGCTATGATGTGCACTTACCACCAGGGGGCAGACACTCAACGCAGGAGCTAAAGAGCTGCGGTGACTTGGCAGTTGTGGTTCTCAGGTGAACCCGCCAGGAATCAGAGAGGAGGGAGCCTGATTCTTGGGTGCATCACCTGAGAACTGCCCTCTTGTAATCTGGGACCCCTCAGAGGATGTTGGAGAGTCAGTTTCAGCCCGATCTTTGCAGGACAGGCCAAGGAACCCCACTGATGCACAAATCTGTGCACTGGGCCTCTAGTTATTTAATAAAAAGAGAATAATTACTTTGTTCCCTTTGTGACTCTTAACTCCTTCCTACTTAAACTTTTTCTTACATGATTTCTAAAACTATATTAGAATATGAACCATAATAGAACCAAAGTAATGTTTCATTATAGTATAAGAAAACTTAAATAGTAATATAGAGTATGATAATTCATAGTAGAAGATTAAACTGTTACACTAGAACCATATTCTACTGATTATTTTCCAGTATTTAGTCATTCACTTTGTATTTGATGAATTTTTCTTGTATTAGATTTCTATTTTTATTTCATTTTCCATTTTTTATTAATTCTTTGAGTGCTGATCATTTCCAAAGTCATTTTCTAATATGATCCTTTCTTTTTACTTTATTTACTAGTGTGCCAGTGCACAGATTCATGCACATTGAAAGGAAATTAATTAGAGGGTGCTGGTTGGATGGGAGTGGGTGAGATGGGCTGGACACATCCTAGAGCCAACCTCCCATAGTTCCTCTTCAGCTGGCTGGCTGCACCTGGGGTGGTGCTGAGGCTCCATGGCCGTCTGCAGAGTGAGTGGGGTCCCTCCAGCAGGTGGGGTCTCTCAGCCTGGCCTGTAGGGATTGGGCCGAAACTGGTTCTCCACTATCCCCGGAGGGATCCTGGATTGCGAGAGGGGAATTCTCAGGTGACGCGCCCTGGAATCGGGCTCCCTCCTCTCTGGTTCCTGGGTGTGCAATACCCGAGAACCACTGCTGCCAACTCACTGTAGCTCCTGCTTTGAGCGTCTGCCCCCTGGTGGTCATTCCGTGTCATAGGTAACGATTGGACATTCGCTTAGCCTTTTATATATAAAGATTGATTTTTAAAAATAATTCTTTATTGTTAACAATATTACATATGTCCTCCCCCCCCCATGACCTCTTCTGGCCCTCCCCTTTTTTACCCCAGGTCTTCACCACTCTATTGAATGTGTCCATGGATTATGCATATATGCATAGGAGGTCTTTGGTTGATTACCTTCCACCCACCCTCCCTTTCCTGCCTTCCCTCCAAGATTCCATTCTCTGTTCCATGCTTCCATGACTCTGGATTCACTTCATTCATCAGTTTACTTTATTACTTAGATTCCACATATGAGTGAGATCATATGATACTTCTCTTTCTCTGACTGACTTATCTCACTTACTATATGATACTCTGAAGGTCCCTCCATGCTGTCTAAAAGGGCAAGAGAGTCTTTGTTACTACTGTGTGGTATTCCATGGCACACCTTTTTTATCTGCTCATCTACTGATGGGCACTATGTCCACAGTTGCAAAATTACACGTTTGAGGAACCAAAGAATATGCAGTGTTTTTTATTTGATTATGCCAAGCCTATTGCAGTGCACATGGATGGGCATTCCTCCCTCTCCTTCTCACTAATGGTTCTGTAAAAGGGTATAAATAGCAGGCAGGCTCTTGCCCTCTTTAAATGTAGAAAAATGTTTCACAATATTAATAAGCAATATAAAGATACAAATTTATATAGAAAAAATTAATTCAGACAGCTCAGTAGAAATCAGGTGTGCTCGGAATTAATCATAGTTTAAAATAGATGATAAATTAGAGTACATTGAAATTAATTTTTCTTCATCAAGTGATATACTAAAAGAACCTAGGGCTCCTTATAGAAATAGCTAATTTCAGGACTTGGGCAGAGAAAGCATAATGTCTGCTTTATGTCTGCTTTGGAACATCTTGTGCCAGGTCATAATGAGGTCCCTGAGAATGATGGGGACATGTTAAAAGGACACAGGAACCAGACTGAAAGGAAGGACTCCCAATGGCCAAATGTGGGACAATTAGCATCAAATTTGATGATAATAAAAGATTACAACCATTAAAATAAAATCCATGAGTCCACACTGAAATATGTACAGAAATGGAGGAGAAAAGAAAGCCTTTCCCTACATGAAAAAGCCAAATAATAAATGCTGAAGAAATGAAAGAATTAAAAAACCACCATATGGCAGTTGTATGAACTAATCTATTGCTCCATAACAAATTACCCTACAGTGTAGTGGCTGAGAAAAACACACATTTATTTCACAGTTCCTATGGGCTTAATTGGGTTTTCTGCTTCATGGTATGTCAGAAGGCTGAATTCAGTGTGACAGCTTGGGTTTGGGGTGTCATATGAAGGTTTGATTGGGGGAAGGATTTACTTTTTCACTCACTCATTGATTGTTGGTGGCATTCAGTTTCTTGTGAACTGTGGACTGCAGGGCGCCCTCAGTTTCTTGCTGTGTTAGGTTTATTAAAACATGTAAGTTAACAGAGTGACTCTTGGAAAAATAGAAGTCAGTCTTTAAAAAAAATTTTTTTTTTTTTCTTTTTTTTTTTTACAGAGAGGAAGGGAAAGGGATGGAAAGTCAGAAACATTGATGAGAGAGAAACATCGATCAGCCGCCTGCTGCACACCCCCCACTGGGGATGTGCCCTAATCTAAGCCATATATGCCCTTGACCGGAATCGACCCTGGGACCCTTCATTTCACAGGCCGATGCTCTATCCACTGAGGCAAATTGGTTTCGGCTAGAAGTCAGTCTTTTGAAACCCAATCACAGAAGTGATATTCCCTTAATATTGTCATATTCAGTTGGTTAAAAGCAAGTTACACAAGGGAAGGGGATCATGTTAGAGGCTGGCTATACCAGCAGTCATCATAATGTAATTTACTCAGATAGGAATCATCAATAGAATGGGCAAAAGTTATAGGAGTAACTTGGATATTTACATACTCTAAAACTAACTTCCCATAGGATGCTTATTAAAAACATGAGGGAAAAACACAAAAACAGAGGGGAAAAAACAAACAAATAAAAACAGCGGGGAAAATTAACTTTATAGTGGAGAAACCTGGCAGACCTTAATTAAGTAAAGTAAACATTACCAGTAAGGTGAAAAATCAGCATTTTCTGCTTCCTGATATCAGGAAGGAACAGATTACCACCTCTATGATATTTTTCTGGAAGATTATAATCTAAATCTAATCAGGAGGAAGTATAAGGCAAACATATTGAGGGGACAGTCCACAGAATAGGCAGTGCCTTCTAAAAAAATCAAAGTCATGAAAGACATAAAACAGGATGAGGAGTTAATTGTTCCAATTTACTATTTGGAAATAATTCCCAAATAGAGACATGACAATCCTATATAATAAAAGCAATATGCAAATTGACTGTAGCTCTGATCAAGCCACACCCATCAGCCATTCAGGAGAAAATTATGCAAATAAACCCCAACCAAGATGGCTGCAGTTACTGATAGTAGGAGAGATGCTTGGGTTTCCCCGGCAATAGAGGAAGCCAAGCTTTCCGCCTGCCCTTGGTAGCCTAGGCCTCAACTCAATGCTACAAAGTTTCAACTAGAGAAGGTACATAATCCCAACAGAAATGGCAGCAGCCATGGAGCTGGAGAGAGCAGGAGGTTAAGATTAACGGGGCAATGGAGGAAGCTAGGCTTCTGCAGCCCTTGCGCCTAGGCTACCAAGTTTCTAACAGACATAGCTGTCACCACGGAGTGAGCAGAAGGCTTGGCTCCACTTTAGGCTACCAAATTTCAGTTGTAGCATATAAGTTAATCACAGATCCCAGGGCCTCTGCTTGGGTCGCTGGGCTTCGTGGCCGGCCTGCAAACCACCACAGGTCCGTCGCCCAGGCCGCCCCAAACCCCAAGGGAATCCCCACCCTGATTCAGGACACCCTTCAGGGCAAACCATCCGGCCCTCATCCATGCATCTGGCCTCTATCCTATCTAATAAAAGAGTAATATGCAGATTGACCATCACTCCAACACATATGAGGGCTGCCCCCATGTGGACACAAGATGGCCACCACAAGATGGCCAGCAGTGGAGGGCCGTTGGGAGGGAACAGGCCTGCAAGGGAGGGCAGTTGTGGGCCATCAGGCCAGCAGGGGAGGGCAGTTGAGAAGGACCAGGGCTGCAAGGGAGGGCTGTTGGGAGCAATCAGGCCTGCAGGGTAGGGCAGTTAGGGGTGACCAGGCCGGCAGAGGAGGGAAGTTGGGGGCAAACAGGCTGGCAGGGGAGCACGTTAGACATCAATCAGGCTGGCAGGGTATTCGTTAGGGGGTGATCAGGATGACAGGCAGAAGCAGTTAAGGCAATCAGAAAGGCAGGCAGTCAAGCAGTTGGGAGCCAGCAGTCCTAGATTGTAAGAAGGATGTCTGACCGCCTGGGATTGGGCCTAAACGGGCAGTCGTACATCCCTCAAAGGGGTCCCAGATTGGAGAGGGTGCAGGCTGGGCTGAGGGACACCCCCCGAGGATGAATTTTGTGCACCGGGCCTCTAGTCTATACCAATAAAAGAGTAACATGCTAAGTGACCGTACCTTTGTGACACCCTCCAGCCAATTAGGAGGGAGTATGCAAATTAAACCAACAAAGATGTTGAGTTAATTTGCATACACAGGCATTCCACACCACTCCAGCCCCTTTGGGCCTCTGGGCAGGGAAGGTGGAAAGGCGGCTTCGGCAAGAGTGAAGGCAGTGCCAGCAGCCAGGGGAAGGAAGGCCCATTCTTGCACGAATCTTCTAGTTCAGTGGTCGGCAAACTCATTAGTCAACAGAGCCAAATTTTTTAAACTTAAACTTTTTCTAATGCCACTTCTTCAAAATAGACTCGCCCAGGCTGTGGTATTTTGTGGAAGAGTCACACTCAAGGGGTCAAAGAGCCACATGTAGCTCGCGAGCCGCAGTTTGCCAACCACGGTTCTAGTTGAATATAACATATAATCTAGGATTTTTACTTTTTTGCTATAAAGAATGCTATGGGACGTATTTATCTATTATAGGGTAATATAGAGTACTATTATGGGAACACTAGAGGCCCAGTGCGTGGATTCATGCACATTGAAAGGAAATTAATTAGAAGGTGGCCAAGTGGGACAGGACTGGGCGATACAGGCTGGATATACCGTGGAGTCATCCTCCTCCTGTGGTCCCTGCTCTGCCGGCCACACCTGAGGCAGTGCCGGGGTTTAAAAGGCACCTGCAGAGTGAGCGGGGTCCCTCCGGCAGGTGGAGTCCCTCGCCATGCCTGTAGAAATCAGGCCAAAACCAGCAGTCCAACATCCCCAAGGGGTCCCATAGTGCAAGAGGGCACTCTGCAAAGTTGCTGTCACTCAGCCAAACCTCTGTTGAACGTCTGCCCCCTGGTGGTCCGTGAGCATCATATCAGCCAGCCGCCTGGTCAGCTGGTCACAGCCTTTTATGTATATAGATAATAGAATATTAGCACTATTAGAATAGATCCATAGTGTACTGGTTCTGTTCCTATATTGAATTGTTTTCTTTTTTATTGGTAAACTTCTCTTCCAATTCTTTAAATGTCAGTATTCCCTAATGGCAAAATTTAAATATCTTTAAATTAGATCAGCCGTTTTTCTCATCAGTTTTTCTCAGTAACACTAAAACATCATTTGTTTTATTCACTGTGTTTACATTTGCACTGATGGTGTAAAACCGGTGGCTGGTAATACCAGTGGTTAGCCACATACTGAATTAGTACTGAATTAGTTATTCACTGCCATGTAATTGCAGTTTAAAAAAAATCCAGCTTCATGTAAGAATATCCTTGGCAAGGCAATAAAAAGTGTGTTATTACATCTAATCATTGTGTATATACTGTATATCATTATTCCCAATGAGAAAATCGATTCTTTACAAAGCACCACTTCTGATCTTAAGATGATTGTTTTGAGAAAAAACAAGTATGTGATTTTCAAGTTGAACTGGCTGTCTTTTTCATAGACCACCAAAACTACTTGAGAACAACTGACAAAATCTGGTTATTCACATTTGAATATTGGCAGACATTATGAACAATAAGCCTGTCATTTCAATGAAAACAATTGATAGACATGAAACATAAAAAATAGAAAATTTTAGCAAATAAATAGAAAATACAAAGAACTGAAAAATATAACAACTGATACAGTGGCTCGGTGAGTGGGCAGACTAGAGCAGGTAGAACAAAAGGAAATGCCTAATCTGAACAACAGAATGAAAATAGATTGAAAAGAATTATCCACAGAGCCTCAGAGAACTGTGGGATTATAAAAAAGGATTAGCACTTGTATCATTGGGTTCCCAGGAGAGAAAGAAAGAGGACAAGGTGAAAACGTACTTAAGGAAAGAGTGGCTGAAAATTTCCCAAATTTGGCAAAAAATGTAAATCTGCGGTTCTGGAAGCTGGGTGAACATTAAACAAAATAAACCCATTGAAATTTATATCCAGACACTGCAAAGTTAGACTTCTAAAAACTAGAGACAAGTTAATGTTGAAATCAGCACAAGAGAAGTGAGATTTTATATAGATAGGAGAAATAGTTCAGATGACAGATTTCTCCTCAGAAACCATCAGAGTCAGAAGGAAATGACACATTTGTCAAGTGCTGAAAGAAAACCAGAACCTTCAGCCTCAGACCCTATTTTTAGAGAAAACATTCTTCTAGAATGAAAGGGAAATCAAGACATTCTCAGATGAAAGAATTTAGGGGTATGTCTCTACCATACTTACCTAAAAAATCGCTAAAAGAAGTTTTGAAAAAAGAAAAGAAATGATAAAGGGATCTTGGAAAGAATAATTCAAAGTGTAAAACTTGGGCTAAGTACAATAGATTTTTGTTATTTTGCGTTTTCTAAATTATGTTTGACACTTAAGCAAAAATTATAACACTTGTGATGTAGTTCTAATAGTATGTAGAGGAAATATTTAAGACAGCTTAAGTGGGGAGGGTAAAATGATGACAGTAATATTCTGCAAAAAGTTAAGTTTATATAATGTAATACTTTGAGCGACCACTAAGAAAACTACATAAGGAGATCTATTTAAAAACACTAGATAAATTAGAAAGGGGATTTCCAGAAATATTTAAGTAACCCATAGGAAAGCAGGATAAAGAAAACACAGTACAAAAAGGAAACAAATGGCATATTAGCCCTAACATACTCATAACATTAAAAATAAATGGTCTAAGTATAACAATTAAAATACAGACATTGCCCAGGTAGATTAAAAACATGAACCACCTCTGTGAGGTCTAAAAGAAACTTCAAACATCCTATATTATGAAAGAGAAACATGCAAATTTGACCATACCTTCGCTTCTGATTGGCTATGCTACCAACCAATCAGGAGCGGGGATGGGGCCAAGTGGCATGAGCGCCGGGCCCCAGGGGTAGAGATGAAACGGCAGTGGCGGCAAGCACCCAGCCCCCAGGCGATGTGCAGGGAAGTGGCAGCAGCAGCGGTGGTGGCAGTGGCAGAGAGCGCCCAGCCCCTGAGGCTGGGTGGTTGGAGGCAGCCGGGGCTGAGCTGAGCAGGGTGATGGCTGGGTGCCCAAGGCCTAAAGCTAGGGATGAGCCATCCCCGAGGGCTCCCACTATGTGAGAAGGGGCAGGTTGGGTTGAGGGACCACCCACCTCCAGTGCATGAATTTCATGTACCGGGCTCCTAGTAACAATATAAGCATATTTAAAGTAAAAGGAAAGAAGATGTATCATGCAAACATTAATCCTAAGAAAGCAGGAATGACTATGTTGATATCAGATAAAGTAGACTGCAGAGCAAAGAAAATTACCCAAACAGTAAGTGGCCATTATATAATGACAAAAGGGTAAATCCATCAAGAAGACGTAGCAGTCTTAAATGTGCTTGCATCAAACAATAAAGCTGCAAAATACCAGTATATGATGCAGAAACTGACAAAACTGAATGAAGAAAAAAGACATGTCCAAAATTATACTTGCAGACTTCAGCACCTGTTTCTCAACAAATGATAGAACAATTAAGCAGAAAATCAGCAAGAATATAGAAGCATTCAACAACAACCAACCATTAGTATATAATTGACACTTATAGGACACCACCAAATTCTGTTATATACCACCTTTTCAAATGCCTACAGAACTATGCCAATAAGCTATATAGTGGGCCATAAAAACAAACCTCAATAAATATAAAAGAATTAAAATCATTCTGAATGCATTCTCTGACCACAGAAATCAAATCAGTAATAGAAACATAACTGGAAAAATTTCTGAACAGCACAACTAAATTATCCATGGTTCAAAGAGGAAGTCTCAAGGGTAATAAAAATATTTTGAATTGAATGAAAATAAGAATGCATCCAATTGAAGTTTGTGGGACATGGCTAAAGCCATGCTGAGAGGGAGATTTATAGCACACCTTAGGAAAGAAAAATCTCTCTGTTATCTAAGCTTCTACCTCAAGAACCTTAAAGCAAAAAGCAGCCTTGGCCAGGTAGCTTAGTTGGTCAGAGAGTTGTCTTGATATGCAAAGGTTGCAGGTTTGTTCTCTGGTCAAGACACATATACAAGAATCAACTAACAAATGCATAAATAAGTGGAACAAGTTGATATTGCACTCTCTCTCTTTCTCTTCCCCCTTCCCCTTTCACTATCAGATAAAAAACAAACAACAAAAAATCAAATTTTATCCAAAGCAAGGAGGAGGAAGGAAATAAAGATGAAAGCAGAAGATAATAACATTGAAAACAAAAACAGAGAAAAGTCAATGAAAGAAGGAGCCAGTTCTTCAAAAAGATCATTGAATTGACAAACCTCTAGCAAGATGGAGAGGAATAAAAGAAATAGATTATGTTATCAGGCAGGAGTGAAATGGAGAATATCACCATAGACCTTGCAGACATGAATACCAATAATAAGGAAATACTAAAAATAACTTTGTACAAATAAATTTAACAACTTTGATGTAGTGAACCAGTTCCTTGAAAAATATAAACTTCAGGGAGAAACCAAGATGGTGGTATAGGTAAACACCTAAACTGCTGCCTCACACAACAATTTCAAAAACAAAACTAAAAGAGAAAACGGACATCATCCAGAAAGATGGGAAAGCTGGCTGACTGGACATTCTACAACTAGAAGGAAAGAGAAATGCACACAGAGAATCAGAGGAGCTGCTCCCTATCAGAGATAGGGAGACAGGCATGCGTGGAGAGGATGCAGCCAGAGGAGAGGATGGGGCGGCTGAGTGCCTAGCTGGCGTGCTCTAGTGGGAAGGAGACAAAATCTCCAGAATGTGCTGAACCCCAGTTCCAGGTGAGACCCTAGGAACCCAGGCTCATACAGGGGGGTCGACTGTAAGACGGAATCTCGGGAGTGGTGAAGGGCAGAGGTCCAGAGACATGCGCGTGAGTGCATGCAAAGAGGACTGGCAAATCTCCAGGCTGTACTGAACCCCAGTCCCGGGTGAGACCCTGAGGACCCAGGTCCATACAGGGGGAATCTGGACTGTAAGGCGGAAACTCTGGGGAACAGTGAAAGGCAGAGGTCCGGAGGCACGTGCGTGAGTGCACACAGGACAAACTGTTAAGTGTGCCACTGGCTTGATCTAGTGGGAAGGAGACAAGGTTCTGGAGGGTCCTGAACCCCAGTTCCAACTGCACTGAACCCTAGTACCAGGCGAGTATCTGGGAGTCTGGATTTATTGGGGAGAAACTAGACTGTTTGGCAGCGGGCGAAGCTCAACGGTGCCTTCATCTCAGAAGTGCTTGCAACGATTGCCTGTGGACACTGAGACCCAGGAAACTTGTGCAGCGGGGCTGACTGGAAGCCAAGGCTGTTGGTTCCACCCTGAAACTCTGCCCCATCCAAGCTGAACACCGAGGCTTGTGCTATTTTGCAAGTCTTATTGCATAAGGCTGTCTCCCAGTGTAGACACAGTTGGTACTCACAGCCAATTAGCCTGGAGGTCAATTCTTCCCAGTGATACCAACAACAATCAAGACCTAACTACAACAGGGTGGTACATACAGTCCACAAAGGGGTGCACCAAGTGTGTCCACCTCAGGTAACAGGGGAGGCTGATACACCTAGCACACAAAGCTACCCTACCAACTCAAGGAAGCAGCAAAAATGCAGAGACACAGAAACATCACAAACGAAAGATGGAGGGAAACAAATGACTATATAGAGTTCAGAACCACAGTTAAAAGATTTTTCAAGAGTTTCCTAGAAAAGGCCAATAAATTCAGCAAGACCTTGAGGATATGAAAAAGAACCAACTAGAAATTAAATATACACTGACTGAAATAAAAAATATTATACAGAGACTCAACATCAGACTAGAGGAATGCAAAAATCAAGTCAAAGATTTGAAATATCAAGAGGCAAAAAACACTCAACCAGAAAAGAAAAAAGAAAAAAAAAATTTGATAGTGTAAGAAGCTTCTGGGGCAACTTCAAGCGTATCCAACATCAGAATTATCAGGGTGCCGTAAGAAGAGAGAGAGCAAGATACTGAAAACATATTTGAAGAAATAATGACTGGAAATTTCCTCTACATGGTGAAAGAAATAGACTTACAAGTGCAGGAAGCCCAAGAACCCCAAACAAGGCATCCAAAGAGGACTACACCAAGACACATCATAATTAAAATGACAAGAGCAAAAGACAGAGGATATTAAAAGCAGCAAGAAAAAAAACAGTTACCTACAAAGGAGCACCCATACGATTGTCAGCTTATTTCTCAACAGAAACTATGCAGGCCAGATGGGAGTGGCAAGAAATATTCAAAGTGATGACTAGCAAGAACCTACAACCAAGATTACTATACCCAGCGAAGCTGTCATTCAGAATTGAAGGTCAGATAAAGAACTTCACAGATAACAAGAAGTTAAAGAAGTTCATCAACACCAAACAGGTATTATATGAAATGCTGAAAAGTATTTTTCAAGAAGAGGAAGAAGAAAAAGGAGGAAAAGGTAGCTGCTTTAAACTAGAGCATGGATGGAACTGGAGAGCATTATGCTAAGTGAAATAAGCCAGTCAAAGAAAGATAAGTATCACATGATCTCATTTATGGAATATAATGAACAACATAAACTGATAAACAAGAACAGATCCAGAGACAGAGAAGCATTGACTGTCAAACCTCAGAGGGAAGGTAGGGGAGGGTGGGAGTAAGGGAAGAGATCAACCAAATGACTTGTATGCTTGCATATAAGCCTAACCAATAGACACAGACACCAGGGGTGGTGAGGGCATGAGTCGGGGGGGGAGGGGCGGTTGGAAGGGGTAATGGGGAATGAGGACACAAGTGTAATACCTTAATCAATAAGGAAATTAAAAAAAATACAAACTTCAAATATACTACTTCTTACCCAATGTGAAATAGATAATTTGAATAGCCCCTATTGCTTTGATGGCAAAAAAAGTAACCCGCTCCCCCATAGGTTCATATTCCCATATCATTACAGATGGGTAAATCCGTAACAAAATATAAGCAAATAGAATTAACCAATATGTAATTTTGTAGGGATGAAGGGCTGGTTCACTATTTTGAAATTCAGCAATATAAATAATCTGCCATATTAACATGCTAAAGATGAAAAACTACGTGATTACATCAATTGATGGAGGAAAAGAATTTGATAAAATTCAGTACCCATTAACGATTAAAAAAAAAAAAACCTACTAAGAAACAGTTATACCGAAAGAACTCAGTTGGATAAGTAACATCTATAAATACCTATAGCTAATGTATACTAAGTGGCAAAGACTGTATGCAGTAACAAGGCAAAGATAACATGCTCTTATCACTCTTTAAACATAGTGCTGAAAGTCCTAAGCAATTCAATAAGTCATGAAAATAATATAAAAGGTGTATAGTTTGGAAATAATAAAAATTGCCCCTATTTAAATGATATGATTGCCCATATAAAAAATCCTGAGAAATCTACCCAAAAAAGCCCCCCAAGTCCCTCACACTCTAGAATTAATGAGTTCAGTATTTCAGGATACAAGATAAACATTCAAGAATCTTAATTAATATTGTGTAGTAGAGAAAAATAGGATTGGTAAGCTTATTGGTTATTTAATAGTACATTTTAAACTATAAAGTTGAATAATAGGTATGATTATTTTAGGCCCCATTATTCAATACCATCTTTAAAATAGTTAGCATGCACCTTCAAACATTTGTTAGATGAGTCCAAGCAAGAGTGTAATCTTGGCAGCATTTATTAAGCTAGAAATTTTTAGCTTAATTTTTCCCCTCCTAAAATCATGTGAAAAGTACAGTCTTTAACTGTTGTTGTATCGGAAAACTAGTCACTTTTTAAAGTAGCATACTGTTTTAATACTCCTGCCATGCGATGAGCATCATAACTAGTTCTTACAGTGTCCACACAAAAACACAGTTGTCTTTTGCCTGATTTGTTGCTCTAAGGCCGTGATGGCGAACCTATGACACGCATGTCAGCACTGACACGTGTAGCCATTTTCAGTGACACATGGTCGCATACAGAGAAGTATGGGGCCGCATGCCGAGGATGAAACATTTGCTGTAGACACTCTGTGCCGCACATAGCGTCTAATTCTGGGACTTCCGGTTAGGCCATTAGGGGATCTTTGACCTCACTTCAGGTCCACTTAGCAGGGAGCAGCGGAATGCCAGGGGGGATGAATCTCTGGGAACCCTGTGATCGCCATTACCAGCAACCACATAACCACAGCAATCGTCATCCAATCTACTGTTCTGGGGTGTCGTGGATTTCTAAATAACCATTATTGCTGAGATAAGTGAGGGGGAGGCTGGCAGAGGTGAGGGCCTGTGCTATGGGTGCTGTTTCCTGCCATTAGAAATAGCAGCAGCCATCTTAATTTATATAAGGAATGCCGTTTTGCAGTACAGTGCAGACTCCATTTCACCACTGTTACTGTTGTGCATCCTATTAACCCCCTTTCTCGCAGAGGTGCTTGCTTGCAGTGATTGCCTTCAGATGCTAGGACCCGGTGACCAAGGCTGTCAGCTCCACCCTGAAACCACCCCATCCAAGCTGAGCACAGAGACTTTGTTCAGTATTTTTAAATTCAGCTTTGGTACATACTAAGTAAGAATAGAAAAGTATTTTCTGAAGAAAATTACTGGCAAAGAAATAAATATTTTATTTTGTTTAGAGTTACTTTGATCTTAAGAGTGTCAAGATATGAGAATAAAAATAAAATTTATAAGTGCATACTGTAAAGTTTAGAATGTTCTGATGTGCTGTCAGAATATTTAGATATTTATCTTTATCGAGTAGACTTAAGAGATGACAACATTGTCTTATTTGGTTATAGGCTCTCCTTGTGAACTATAAATATTACTTCACTGTTAAGAGAACTGCTTATTTAAAGTGTATGTAGAACCAAATGCTCAATAGATGCGCATTATGAAAAGAGCTTCAAGGAAAGTGAAAATCTAAAGTTCTTTAATAACTAGAATTTTAAGAATTTATTGAATCCGGAAATAGTGCCCTTAATCTAACCATGTTCTTTTAATACATTGGTGCTTAAAATGCTAATTAAACAAGTTCCTTAAGGTTATCTAGATTTTTACATACACCTATAAAATTCTTCCTTGAATAAATTTAGGACATTGTTAAATCTGGCAGGGGGTATCAAAAGATAAGATAACTGCTGTCTTCATAGAATTTAAAATCTGAGAAGGGGAGTAAGTAAAGGATGAAAGAATCATGGTGGTAAAGATTACTATTACTAAGTTTCTGGTTCCTCATGGTTTTGTAAGAATAATCTGAAAAAAATATATATTTGCTATCTTGAGATGTATAGGTATCTTAATAAAAAGAAGTATATTTTTTAAACTGTAAATAATAGTATGACAGAACTATATCATTATTTTAAAGAAAGTGATATTTTTATCTTTCTTAACTAAAGACTGTATTATGAAACAATTCCATTACACTTCAGACTATTGAGTCTTAAAAAATCAGCTTTATTGAGATACAGTTTACATATAATAAATTTTAAGAGTACTGTTAACGTGTCTTAGCAAATGTATATCATTTTGTAAGCACCACCACAATTAAGATGTAGATCATTTCTTTTACCCTAAAATATTAACCTGGTACATCTTTGCATTAAACACACTTCCCTCCCTCTTCATCACACACACAACCCCTGATATTTCAGCAACTGTAACTTGCCTTTTCTAATATTTGTAAATACAGTCATGTAGTATGTAACCTTTGTATCTGTCTTTTTTCACTTAGCATATTGCTTTTGAGATTTATTTATGTTTTTGTGTGTATCAGGAATCTTTTCTATTCATTCCTGAGTAGTACTCCATGTCTAAAGACAGTACAGCTAGTTTGTCAATTTGACAGTTAATGGTTATTTAGATTGTTTCTTGTTTGGGCCATTAACAATAAAGCTTCTATGAAAACGTGTATAAATCTGTGTGTGGATATGTTTTCATTGCTGAATGTAATGTTAACCTTAAGAATCCACCAGACTTTTTTTCAAAATGGCTGTACCATTTTGAGTTTCCACCAGCAATGTATAAAAATTTCATTTGTACTCCACATTTTCACCAACACTTGGTATATCAACATTTTTATTTTTAGCCACAAATACTATATGTCTGGATGTTACTTTGCTTAAAACAATACCTATTATTTCAAAGTTCTGTAGGTCCAAGTTCACAGATTCTTCCTCAGAGTATCACAAGGCTGAAATCCAGATGTCAGACTGAGTTCTCATCTAGAGGTTCTGGATAAAGTTCTATTTCCAAGCTCTTTTAGGTTATTGGCGGAATTCAGTCTCTCGCTCTTTTTAGATTAGGTCTCTGTTTCCTTGTTCACTGTCAGAGAGAGACCACTCTCAGCATCTTCTAGAGACTGCCCACATTCAGTGGCACATAGCCTACTCCGTCTCCCTTATGTTGAATTCTCATATTTTGCATCTCTGACTTTGCTCTGTTTTTAAGACTCTTAAGATTACAACAGACTTACCTGAATAATCATACCATAAGGTCACCTGATTTGAATCTTAAATACATATACAAAATTCCTTTGCAACAGTACTTAGATTATTGTTTGAATAACTGGGAGGTGTATACCAGGTGCTAGGAATTTCAGAAGGCCATGTTAGAATTCTGCCCAGCACAAAACCATTTATTTGTTGTACGTTTTCAGCAACACTTCATGTGTTGGCATTTTTTAGCCACATACCTACTAGTTGCACATATCATGGTAGTTTTAATTTGGATTTCTCTGATGTCTGATGATGTTGAAAATCTTTTCACGTGCTTATTTGCTGTGTATAACTATTATATAATGTTCGGGTCTTTTGTCTTTTTTAATATCCATTTCGTTTTAGCATCATTTATTGCTAAGATTGACTATGGATGTATGGATATGTACCTGTGTGTGGATAATTCTTTAAGTAGATAGTGTAAGTTTTTCAACATTGTTGATTTAAAACATTTTCGGCTTCTTAGTCTTTTGCATTTCTATATACAATTTTAAAATTGATTTGTTTGACGTCTTCAAAATATTTTATTGGGATTTTTTTTAACCAAAGGATTAGTATGTAGAGAGCTGTCATCTTAACAGCTAGTCTTCTGATCTGTGAACATGATATAGCTCTATGTTTTTAAAGGTAATCTTTAATGTCTGTTAGCTATGTTCAATAGCCTTTATTGTACAATCATTACATATATTTTATTAACTTTATCTCTAAATATTTTGTATTTTCAACGATTTTCCAAGTGGAAGTGTTTTCTTAATTTCCTTTTCCAGTGCCAGAATCTCTAGCACCTTGTCTTATTGTACTGTTTAAATATCTTTTTATCTTGTTTCTGCTCTTAGACGGCATTTAGTGTTTACCATATTAAGTGTGATGTTAGCTGTAGGCTTTTTTGTAGATAGCCTTTATAAGTTCTTACTTTATGAATGGGTGTTGGTATTTGTCAATGCTCTTATTGTGTCTGTTAAAATGACTATATAATGGTGTTTTTTTTAAATTTTGTGGTAAATTACATTAATTTTGAATATTAAACCAACCTTGCATCGCTGAATAATTCCGAGTTGATCATGATGTTTTCTTTTAATATTTTTTCTGTATTTAATTTGCTCAAATATTTTTAAGGATTTTTATATCCATGGTCATGAAGAAATATTGCAATATAGTTTATTGGGTTTTCTGATTTGTTTTTTGTGAAGTGTCATTTGATTTTGGTATCAAGGTAATGATGTTCATAAAATGAGTTAAGAATTAGTCCCTTCCTTCTCTTTTACCTTCTGAAGGGATTAATGTAGGGTTGGTATGTTTTAGAAATTCAAATATATGCTAGAATTGACCAGTGAAGCCATATGCTTGTAGTTTTTTTGAAGGAAGGTTTTTTAATAGCTATAGAGGTGTACAGTTTTTCTCTTTTTTCTTGACTGACTTGTAGAATCTTTCAAGAAATTCAACTATTTTACCTAAGTATAAAATTGATTTTCATATATTTAGAATACATTTCATATATTTAGAAAAACATTTAAGTTTTTGGTTTTATTAATTTATCTTTGTTTACTTTCTATTTCATTAATTTATTTTTCTTCTCTCTCCCTTTGCTTTGGGTTTAATTAATTAATTTTTACTATTTTAGTTTTTTAGTGAGGGAGCAGATCATTGTAGTTTAGATTTTCTTTGTAAAATAGTATTTTCTTGAAAGCACTGCTTAACCTGTATCTTTTAAAAATATATATTTTATTGATTTTTCACAGAAAGGAAGGGAGAGGGATAGAAAGTCAGAAACATTGATGAGAGAGAGAGACATCGATCAGCTGCCTCTTGCACACCCCGTCCTGGGCATGTGCCCGCAACCAAGGTACATGCCCTTGACTGGAATCGAACCCGGGATCTTTCAGTCCGCAGGCCGACACTCTATCCACTGAGCCAAACCGGTCTCGGCTTAACCTGTATCTTGTATTCAAAATATTTTCTGATTTCTCATCATTTCCTTTTGTGACATATAGCTTATTAGAATTTTGTTTTATTTCCAAATACTTTCATAGTTCCAAATACCTTTCTATTTCAATTCCATTGTAATGAGAGAATATATTCTGTATATTTTGAACCTTTTTAGTTTATTGAAAGTTTTTGTTTTTGAGACTCAGAATAATGGCTTAGTTCCATGTGAAGCAGAAAATAATATTCTGTTGTTTTAGGGCCTGTTGATTGATAGTGTGCTCAGATCTTCTGTAACTGTACTGACTTTTTTTGGGGGGGGGGCGGGGAATGTCTACTTTTTTCTGTCAGTTACATGAGAGGAATGTAAAAATCTAATATGATTGATTGTCTATTTTCCTTTGGGTTCTCTGTTTGCTTTCATTTATGTGAAGCCTTATTAAGCATATATATGAAAGGCTCTTGGGACTCAATTACTATGTGTGTGATTTTTCTTCACACATCCACACAATTCTTAGACACTAATTGGGTGGGGTGCCCTACAGTTTAACCTCAGTTCTGACATTACCTGGAAATCGCACCATATTCCACAAGTTAAGGGCTCAGTCCTGCAAAACTACCCCCTTTTCGCCAATTGAAAGTCCAGGTTGTTACCTGCAGTTCTAGGTGTTCAACTAGCTATGGATTGGAGGTTTCAAGAACCTCTTTTTGGGGGTTTAATTAAATTTATTAGAGCAACTCACACAAATCAGAGAAACATTTTACTTACTAAATCACTGGTTTATTTTAAAGGAGCTAACTCAGGAACAACTAAATGGAAGAGACCCATTGAGCAAGGTACAAGGGAAGGGGTGAGGAACTTCCATGTTCTCTCTAGGTGTTCCACTCCCCCTGCATCTTCACATGTTTACTAACTTGGAAGCTCTCAGAACACTGCCCTTAGGGGTTTTCATAGAGGCCTTATTACGTAGGCATAATTGATTGAACATTGGCCATTGGTGATTGATTCAAAATTCAGCCCCTCATGCTCTGCTTTTAAATAATGTAATGTTTTTCTCATAGTGTAAGATACTGACCATATACATCACATTTGTTCTGCTGTTGTCAAAGAATTTACTTCTACATATTACATACCACATAATGCATTGTTAACATAAAGCTATGTGTTAAATAGTTATGTTTTAAAAACCTTTTGAAGGGAGGAAAAGGTCTTTTATATTTACCTGGATAAAGCATTTTACCTTAATATTGGAAATATTTTTGCTTGATATAAAATTAGACAGATTGAGGCTAAAATAACCTTTTGGATATATGGATTTGAAGTTTAGGAGAGAGAGATGAAGCATTCAGTGATGGTGAAATTCTGAGGAGTCCTAGTCAGGCTATTCCTTATTTCTTAGTGGATGCTGGCTAACAGGGAGGATATAAGACGGATGATATAATTTATAAAGAATTGATAACACTGTAAAGGTCAGGGGGCTAGAGAAATAAGGACCTGGTTTCGAAGTCTTCCCTGAAATTCATATAAGTCTTTGGTCATCACATATAAAACAATTATAGCAGTAATTATTTTTTAAAAACTCCCAGTGGCAATCCAAAGTATTATTATATTCTTCTTGGAGCCTTGAAAGAACATAATTTTAGGTTGTGTGTAATAAGATTTTTTAAAAGGGTATTTAAAAATCTTAAGCATGAAAGAGTATGGTAAGAATTTCTTCCATCTTTAGTGTATATTTTATACTTAATGTGACCTAAAATTAAGTTAACAGCTTCTGGAAAATTGCATTTACCTGCTATAATTTTCAGGTATTGGCAAAATGATACAAATTGAAGATACTGATTTGTTGACAAACTCTTTCAGACCTTAAATTACATAGAATAAGAGATACTTTTCAGAGTATACAAGCTAGCCAGACAGATTAAATTGTTATTACAGAAAGTATTCAATAACTTAGGGTAAATAAGTATATTCAAGGGTGGGCACAAGTAGGTTAATAATAATAAATATAATAATCCTTTTAATAAAGAGGCAGTATGTGAATTAACCCTCATGCCTTCACAAGATGGCTGCCTACAACCAGGCCGGCAGAGGGATTAGTGAAGAACAACCAAATGACTGAACAGCAGGCTGCATGCGACCAGGCCGGCGGGGGGACTATGAGAAGTGACCAGGCCAGCAGCAGAGGGGGCAGTTTGGGGCGACCAGGCCAGCTGGATGTGCAGTTAGGGGTGACCAGGCAGGTGAGCGATTAGGAGCCAGTGGTCCAGGATTGTGAGAGGGATGTCCTGGATTGAAGAGGGGGCAAACTGGACTGAATCTCCCCACCCCCCGCCCCCGCATGAATTTCGTGCACTTGGCCTCTAGTTACTAAATAAATAACCTGTAAACCTACTTCTGCCCACCCCTGTATTTAAATGTTAATCTTGTTGTACACTTAATGTCAGTATTAGAATGCATGGTACACAATTTTATCCCTGAACGTTAATAACTCAATTCACAATACTTTAAATTCTGTGGACTTAAAAAAATTATTTTTTTCTCACCAAAAGATATATTTTTGTAATGATTTTAGAGATAGGGGAAGAGAGAGGGATATGTATGGAAAGAGGAACATTGATAGATTGCTTCCCATCTATTCTGGGATCGAACCTGTACCCTGGGTATGTGTCCTGACTCAGAATTGAACCAGCAACCTTTCGTTTTGTGGGATGACTCTCCAACCAACTAAGCAGGGTGATCTTAATGGTTTTTGCTTCATGTGAATATATTATAGTTGGAATTTTGACCATATCAGATTTAGAACTACTTCTGGTTCCATTACTAATCAAATGGCTTCGTTATCAAGATTTTTTTTCAATGTAAGCATTGGCTCAGGTCTGTAGTTTTTCTAGAGCATTTTTCTTCCTAAATTTCACATAGAATTCTACTATAAATACTAGTGGTTTTATATTTCTGTATTAGAGGCTCGATGCACGAAATTTGTGCATGGGGGACTGGGGGTGTCCCTCAGCCCGGCCTGCATCCTCTCCAATCTGGGACCCCTCGAGGGATGTCTGACTGCCCTCTCTCAATCCAGGACTGCTGGCTGCCAACAGCTCGCTTGCCTGCCTTCCTGATTGCCCCTAACCGCTTCTGCCTGCCAGCTGATCATCTCCTAACCACTCCCCTGCCAGCCTTTTTGCCCCCAAGTTCCTTCCTCTGCCGGTCTGTCCACCCCTAACTGCCTTCCCCTGCAGGCTTGATGACCCCCAACTGCCCTCCCTTGCAGGCCTGGTTCCTCCCAACAGCCCTCCCCTGCTGGCCATCTTGTGGTGGCCATCTTGTGTGTTGGAGTGATGGGCAATCTCCATATTACTCTTAGATAGGATAGAGTCCTGGTGCATGTGTGGGAGCCAGCTGGTTTGCCCTGAAGGCTGTCCCGGATCAGGGTGGGGGTTCCCTTGGGTCGTGGGGCGGCCTGGGCGAGGGGCTGTGGTGGTTTGCAGGCTGTCCACGCACCCCGGTGACCCCAGTGGAGGTCCTGGGATCTGGGATTAATTTATATTCTACAATTGAAACTTTGTAGCCTGGAACGGAGGCAAGCCTTCTGCTCCCTGCCAGGCAGCAGCCATTTCATAAATTCCTTTGGGATTTATGTATCTCCTTATAATTAAAACTTTGCAGCCTGGAGTGCAGGCCTGGGCCTGCCAGGGCGTGTGGAAAACTTGGCTTTCTCCATCGCTGTGGAAACCCAAGCCTCCCTCCTACTCTCTACTTGGCCGCAGCCATCCTGGTTGGGGTTAATTTGCATACTTGCTCCTGATTGGCTAGTGGGCATGGCTTCTGCTTGCAATGGACTAATCATTAATTTGCATATTGATCTTTTATTAGATAGGACTAGAGGCCGGTGCACAAAATTTGTGCACGGGGGGGGGGGGGAATGGGAGGTGGTGTCCCTCACCCAGGCCTCTAGCCAGAGGTTCCTCTCCTCCTTCTGCACAGCCTCTGGGCTCCTCAGGGCCCCGGCACACAATGCCCTCTCGGGTACTCGGGGGCTTGGGCTTTCAGGTCTGGCTTCCCAGCCTGGCATGGTGTATATTTGCTGCCATGGGAGCGGCGCCTCAGGAGTCACCCCCTTGGACCATACTACTTGCGAGTGTGTGTATGGGGGGCAGCTTTGGTGGCAGTGATTTGATGCTTGTGGTATGCCTGCTGGACACCCCCCTGCCGCGTGCCATGCTGGTCTTGTCTGGAGTGTGGGCAGTGGTCTGCTGGGCTGCGACTTGGGGCTGCAGGTGGAGGAGCCCAGCAACCATAGGGCTCCATCAGCATCAGGAACTGGAAAGACCCATTTTTCTGATTCTTCCCCTCCCTCCGCACAGCTGGCCTATTCCCTCTCTTCGCACCCGCATGGCCGGGCTGGTGGGGCACTAATGCTGTACTCGCCCCGGCCGGCCCCTTTCCTCCCTCCCTGTAGGCGCGTTGGTGGGCCGTGGACGCTGAGCTTGCTGTCCCGGCCGGCCCGTTCTCTTGTTGGCCGCAGCCAACTTGGTTGGGGTTTATTTGCTTCTGATTGGCTGGTGGGCGTGGCTTGTAGGTGTGGCTTGATCAGAGATATGGCCAATTTGCATATTACTCTTATTAGGTAGGATAAGTTAGGGATTCAGATAAATTGCATTAACTTAGACCCTAACCATGAGATAAGATGTCCCATGAAGAAAAATTGGAGTTGGCTGACATTGGATATCCACTTCCCTGCCAATATAGAAAATTATGTTCCAATGCAAATATAAACTTTTAAAAAGAAATTTGTACTAACATTGTATAACTAATAACTTTTTTTTTCTTCTTCAGGGCAATGAAGCAAGTTATCCTTTGGAAATGTGCTCACACTGTAAGTCAAATATTCTTGTTAATTTGTTTTATACTAACACATTTCTTTACATGCATATACTAGAAGCCCGGTTCATGAAATTCATGCACTGGGGTGGGGGGCAACGGGGAGTGTCCCTCAACCCAGCCTGCACCCTCTCCAATCTGGGACCCCTCGAGAGATGTCTGACTGCCCACTTAGGACTGATTCTGGTAGGATTGGACCTAAACAGGCAGTCGGACATCCTCCTCACAATCCAGGACTGCTAGCTCCAAACTGCTCACCTGCCTGCCTCCCTGATTGCCCCTTACCGCTCTGCCTGCCAGCCTTATCACCCCCTAACCACTACCCTACCAGCTTAATTGATGTCTAACTGCTCCCCAGCCAGCCTGTTTGCCCCCAATTTCCCTCCTCTGCTGGCCTGGTCACCCCTTACTGCCCTCCCCTGCAGGCTTGATTGCCCCCAACTGCCCCTCCCTTGCAGGACTGGTCCCTCCCAACTGCCCTCCCCTGCTGGCCTGATGGCCCACAACTGCTCTCCCTTGCAGGCCTGGAACCTCCCAACTGCCCTGCCCTGCTGGCCATCTTGTGGTGGCCATCTTGTGTCCACATGGGGGCAGGATCTTTGACCACATGGGGGCTTCCCTCTTGTGTGTTGGAGTGACGGTCAGTTTGCGTATTACTCTTTTATTAGATAGGATCATATACTTCTATATGTTGTGTAGCAATGTTAGCCCATGATTATTTAAAATGGGTAGTGAAGTTTACTTATAGTCTTAATCAGAATATAGAATTTTTTTAACAGACTTCTTTATTATTGGGATCTGAATTACGCTATAGTTACAAATCAAACCTCAAATATCAAATGGCTTAATTGAACAATTAACTTATTTATCTTGTGTTTACCTAAAATAAAGTGCTTGTTGAAGGCAAAACTTTGGTAGTCCAAGTAGCTATTGTAAAAAATCTTTTTGGGGAGAATGAGGAATTTAAGAAGTATGGGTAGGCTTGTTATTTCTGACTGTATTGGATAATGTAAAAGCAGAACATGACACTATTAGATGTTGATTCAAGGATCAGTCACAGGACCAAAAACTTTTGTGTGTGGAAGGGCTTTGATAGGGGAGAGGGAGATGCTGAGAATTGGAATGGAGACATTTGGTAAATTTAGATGTCATGAGGAGGTCACAGAACTCCGAATCATTCTAAATCTTCATTGCCCTTTCCATCCCTGTTTGATGGATCTGCCCCTACCTTGTTTGGAGACCTCTTACCTTGCAGTGAAGTACCTCTTCCTTTTTTTTTTTTTTTTTTTCTTCACTAAAACCACTTTCTTTATTGCTCATTATGTTTCATTAGTTTGCTTTCTTTTCCCCAAACACTTGTCAATTTCTTACATTCTCATCAACACTTTTGTTTACTTCTGAGCTCTGGGTAGAATGCTCTTGTGTTTTGTTTTAACAATTGATAATTTATTAAAAAGGTTGATTTAAGTATCTGCAATGGTGTCTTAAGCCTTGACTCCTGGATCGATAGCATTGTAATATTTTTATATATTACAATCTGTAACATATTTATATTTATAAATATAATATATTTAACAATATGTAACAATATATTTAACAATATATATTTAACAATCTATAACAATATATTTAACAATATATTGTTAAAGTAATATATTTAACAATCTGTAACAATCTCAGAAGGGCTAAACAAAGTCAATGTGTCCCTTGTGGATCCTTATCTAAAATGGATCCCAAGTCTTAGAACTTGTCCCACAGGGCATTTTTCTTGTAGTGGTTCTTAGAGTCTTGTGGACATCCAAACTGGTCTTGTCACTTTTTCTTTGTTCCTCTGATCAAGCCAGCACACACCTTCTCCAACGACTACAATGTAGCTAATTAGAGTAATTCTAATCAGTGAATTGCTACCACTGATTCCATGGATCTCTTTCCTGTATCTTTAAAAGCCATGGCTGTGGCATGGTTTCTTGATGGATTTATTCCTCCAAGAGAGCAAACAGTGGTGAGTCAGGAGCAGAAGCCAGTGGAATGGAGCTCTGCTGCAGCTTCAACCTTGTCCTCCTAAAAAGTTTATCAAGTTCTTTTCTGTAAATATTTCTCTTTTCCAGTGTGGCAAGAGAGTGATCGGTTCCTTAGTATGGTGGCTGGGAATTGAGAAAATGAAAGAAAGAGACAGACACAGAGATAGAAGGAAAAAACTGGGGCCAAGTGGGATCACTGTCCTCTGACATGGACAGGGACAGGAACAGTGACCCTGAGCCCATACAGCTTGTTTATTTGATACAGTGAGAGAAACAGGAAGTTTTACTAAAAGTCAAGACAAAGGAGATTATGCCCATTCTTGGGTGGGCCCGAGTCTCATTCATTCCTGGTACTTGACTAGATTTAAATAACAAAACTCACCCACTGGCACCTGAGCTGAGAACACTTTTGCCTTTTTGGCAAAGCATGTTTCCACTGGATTCAGCTGACAATAATTAAAGAAATGCCCATATGCCTTCCCAGGTGCTCTCTATACTTTACTTACTTGACTTCATTGTCTTTTAACTCTTAGCAAAAATGTCACCTGTTTGGAAATGTTATATTTCCTCTCTTCAGAATCTATCATGGATAGTAAGTACCCTGTTACTTTTCTTGAGGCGAAGAAATTACTTGTTTTTATTCATCCATTTATCTTCCATTTTGTAACATGTAATTTTAAATGAGTGATACTCTTTGTATGACCCATTACCCAGAATTCTGCCATTTGAACTACTACATATATTATATTGTACTCTTTTTTCCTCAGGCTTTCCTTTATGAATTTCTTACATAATTATGATCACATTCAGATATATATTTTTATTTTCATATAAAGGTATAATGTTGCATTTAGCATATTGTAAGAATTGACCTAAACAAAACCTAGTTATAACTCTGTATACTACTACTTATCTGGTTCTTACAGAACAAGTTTGTTGGAACCCTATTATAGATGATAATGATCATCTGAATTTGAGAACTGTCATTTCTATCACTGCCTAATCCAGTGGTCGGCAAACTCATTAGTCAACAGAAATTTTTTCGAGAGTGGAAAACCGACTTCTGCACATGGGCCACGAAGTTTCAATCACACTGTATGTGCGCAACTGCACATGGTTTGGTATTTTTGTGGAAGAGCCACACTCAAGGGGCCAAAGAGCCGCATGTGGCTTGTGAGTCACAGTTTGCTGAACACTGGCCTAACCTATCTGAAATATGGTTAAACTAGAGTTGTTACAAGCTAATGCTTTAGGTGTTATCTAGATCTAGAATTCTTATTTCTGGCAAAGTTAATATGTTGGTATTATAGTTTCTTTAGAATCAGAAGGGTTTGCTCTCAAAATTGTACCTTGCTACTTTTAGCATGTGACAGTTTTGTTTTTTAATGTCAGGATCTTAGTTTATATACATATATCTCTATCTATGTCTATCTATCTGTTATGGACTCGAGCCGGGCCCACGTATCCACTGTCACAGCAGTGAGAAACGAGAGCCCCAAACCTCGGTAACGAGCACTTTTTATCTCCAACGCAGGGAGATTTGGAAATTTGTGATTGGCCGGTTTCACACAAAGAAAGGTAGCGGAAGGTCAGTTACAGTACAGGGAAGCGGGAAATTTCAAATCTTCTTAGGCTGGTGGGCCTTGTTGACCGGGTATCTGGCTGTGTGGTGTTCTGGCAGCAGGATGTCCTCAGGCAAGGGAGGGTTGAGTAAATGTCATAAACAGCTAAAGGGGGTTTCGGTGGTGGTGTCTGGTCTGAGCAGGACGAACCGAACCGTGTCCTTCTCTTCTATCCTCCTCCCCCCTCTGAGTCTGGCTATCCCACTATCTATCTATCTGATTGTTTTCACAGAGAGGAAAGGAGGGGGATAGAGAGTTAGAAACAGCTGCCTCCTGCACACTCCCTACTAGGGATGTGCCCTAAACCAAGGTACATGCCCTTGACTGGAATCAAACCTGGGACTCTTCAGTCCTCAGGCCTGAGGCTCTATCCACTGAGCCAAACTGATTAGAGCGTGACAGCTTTCTTGCTAATGGGCAAGAAGATTTGGAAGCCTAACTCGGCTTCATGCTGAAAATGGAGTTTAGATTGAGTTTGGGAAGTATTGTACAACTCTGATTGGAATGAGGAACTAAGAAATTAGTTTTTGTTTTTTGGTTAAGGAACAGAGGTCCTAAGTATTTCCCAGGTTCTTCTCTTCTTTTGCTTAAGTTACAAAGAAAAATATATTAGGGCAAAAGGCAAGATGGATGGCCTTCTGCACAACCAGATGGCAAAAGCCAAGTTGTGTTTTTTTTTAATGTGGTATTTGAAATAAATGTCATACACTATTTAAGCTCTTTCGGTTTTATCCTCAGAACTTCGTCTTCTTTCTTATGACTTTATCTATGCTTAGTGAAACTGTTGAACCTTGTCAGGAAAGGTTTATACTTGTCAGTAAATATTCAACCAGCAATAAATTTATATAGTTTTTTCCCCCCTCTGTTCCCTACTTGGTTTATCAGAATACAGTATACTTTTGTGTATTTTACACATGATTTGGATTAATTCCTCCAAAATGAACTTGTCCACATTAAAACCAACACTTTTTCCTGCCATTCATACATTATAAATTTTTTTTCTCATTTACAGAGCTCTTCATTATTGGAAGAGCTTAATGTTATCTATATATCAGAATGTTAAAACCAGTCTTTGAGGCACTTCAATATTTATGCTTCCCTGTTTGGGTTAAATCATGCCTTCTCATTCCTTTAATACCCAGTTCGATTCTATGTTCTCAGTGAGGCCTTATATAGTTGTCCCAGCTTTCATTGGTCCTTCCTGTTTTTCAAGTGTTGTGTGTTTTGTTCTTTTAGTATTTAATTGTGCTACTTTTTAAAAGGTAAGGTACTGTTTTTTGCCCATTACACAAATAAACACCTACAAAATGTTTATTGTCTAGCTACTGGAAAAAAGAGAAACACATATCCTATATAATAAAAGAGAAACATGCAAATTTGACTGTACCTTCACTCCTGATTGGCTATGCTACGAGCCAATTAGGAGCGGGGGCGAGGCCAAGTGGCGGCGAGCGCCCAGCCCCCAGGCACTGTGAGGGGAAACTGTGGCAGCAGCAGCAGAGGTGGTGGTGGTGGCAGGGATTGTCTGGTCCCCGGGTGCAATGAGCGGAAGTGGTTGTGAGCACCCAGCCCCCAGGGCTGGGTGGTCGCAGGCAGCCAGAGCTGAGCTGAGCTGGGTGATGGCTGGGTGCCCAAGGCCTAAAGCCTTGCCAGAGGCTTTAGGCCTTGTGCAGGCTGCGGGTGAGCCATCAGTTGGACATCCCCTGAGGGCTCCCAGTATGTGAGAGGGGGCAGGTTGGGTTGAGGGACCACCCACCCCCAGTGCATGAATTTCATGCATGGGGCCCCTAGTATTATAATGGAACTAAACGTTTATGGAAAACAGAAACAAGGGTCCCAGGGAAGGGAAATTATCCTTGGTTAAGGAAATTAAGAAAAGCTTCATGGAAGGACTGACTTTTGAAATTGTTTTTGAAAGCTGTATTAGTTTTCAATACTGATTAATTCTTACACTTGTGTGGTCATTTGTCCCTTTCATTCTCCTATCCAGACACCTTGTATAGTCATTTCCAATATCCTACTTTTATTCAATGATTTCTCTCCCAATTCTTAAGAAAACTGAGACCATTTTAAGAGTTAACCTCATTACCTCTTTATCTCCAACTCCCCCTACTTTCCACTCCTCCCTGCTACACACAGAAACTTTCTCAATCTCATGCTCATGCTTAACTAATTTCTTATCTTCAGTATCAGACTTTGTGTTATAACCTTTTATTCTAGGTCAGCCTCCTTGCTTGTTCTTTGGATCTCATCCATTCTCATCTCCAGGACTGTTTTGTTAGGTTGTCCCTGTTTTTTCAATTGCTCTATCCCTCTTCAATTTATAGACATGATTAACTCTTCCTTGATACTGATCCTTCATGCACCTCCCAGTTTTCTCCATTCTTTTTCATATTTGAGCTTCTTAGAGCATATTCAGTTATCTCCATTTTAGTATTTCTGCTAATTTCATGGCCTTCTGTAAGCTGACTTTTATTCCCTACTATTCTACTGAAACTGTTAAGGTCACCTTCATTTTGTTGACATTGCATAATTGCTAAATCTGATGGATTCAAAAACTGTACAATCATTTGTGACGTTTGGGGAAATTTGAGCATTGATTACTTAATATCAATTAGTTATTAATAATTATAGATCTATTACTCTGATTTCTTTTAAAAAGTATTTTTTTAGAGATAGATAATAAATACTGGCCAGTTACAAGGAAATGATGTCTGGTAGTTGTTCTCAAATAATCAAAATGGCTGTATAAGTGAAATAAAACTTCTCTTGTAGTACTGGTCAAAGCTAAGTGATACATGGGATTCATTATACTAGTCTGTCAACCTTTTTGTTTGAAATTATTTTTTAAGTCTTTTTAATGAATTAAAAATAGAGGGGTAAGTAACTGAAAGTAGTATTAAGAAGAAATAATTATAGTTGAATGTGGCATGTAACAGCAAGCTTTAATAATGAGTCTGGTTGAGCTAATAATTCTATTTAATAAAAGAGTAATATGCAAATTGACCATCACTCTAATATACAAGAGGGCTGTCCCCATGTGGTCAAAGATGGCTGCCCCCATGTAGACACAAGATGGCTATCAGGGGAGGGCATCTGGTAGGGACCAGGTCTGCAAGGAAGGGCAGTTGGGGGCGATCAGGCCAACAGGGGAGGGCAGTTGGGAGGGACCAGGCTTGCAAGGGAGGGCAGTTATGGGTGATCAGGTCAGCAGAGGAGGGAAGTTGAGGGCGACCGGGCCTGCAGGGAAGGGCAGTTGCAGGGGGGGGGGGGGGTTACTAGGCCTGCAGGGGAGGGCAGTTAGGGGCCATCAGGCTGGCAGGGGAGCAGTTAGACATCAATCAGGCTGTCAGGGGAGTGGTTAGGGGGTGATCAGGCTGGCAGGCAGGCGAGCAGTTGGGAGCCAGTAGGGGGTCCCAGATTGGAAAGGTTGCAGGCTGGTCTGGGGGACACCCTCTCCCCGCCCCCCCCCCCCCCCCCCCCCATGCACAAATTTCGTGTCCTGGGCCTCTAGTCACCAATAAAGGAATTAAGGCATTGACAGTGGAAGGATAAGTGCAATACCAGGCATAAAGCAGATACTGATTAAGTATCTCTTGACTGAATAAGCTAGTAAGAGCTCACAGATGAACTAGCTGTGTTGGATAGACAACTAGTTGGATTATTTTATTTATTTATTTTTAAAAAATATATTTTATTGATTTTTTTACAGAAAGAAAAAGGGATAGAGAGTTAGAAACATCAATGAGAGAGAAACATCGATCAGCTGCCTCCTGCACACCTCCTACTGGGGATGTGCCCGCAACCAAGGTACATGCCCTTGACCGGAATCGAACCCGGGACCTTTTAGTCTGCAGGTCGATGCTCTATCCACTGAGCCAAACCGATTTTAGCTAATTTTAAAGGCTGTACCTTTAGATAAACTCTGTAGTTACCAGTCATCACACTTATTATTTGTTTCATGAATAATAAAACAAATGTGCCAGGCACTATTCTAAGCGTTTCACATACATCAGTGGTTTTAATCTTCATGATAGTCTCATGAGAGAGGTATTATTACTTTATTGTATAGAAGATCAAACAGAGGTAGAGATCTCAGTCACACCATCGCAGGTAAAGGAACAAAGCTACTATTTGATCTCAGGCAGTTTTGATCCAGAGTCATATTTTAAATCCCAATCCTATACAGCCTCTTCTATAATAAATGTTACAAGATTATGTTATGTTTATCTACACATGGATTATTTTAGGCAAATTGGACTTGTCTAAGACATAGAGGTTTTCGCTGAAACCCCCACCTCTCAGTTCATTGTTCACTTTTCACTGAGTTTAAATTATTCTAGGCCATTGTGACTTTGTTTCTGTCTGTTAGCTAACCTGTCTGGACTATAGTGGAAATGTATACTCTGTTGGGGTAATTTGTTCAGAGTTGAGACCTTCCTTGTAACTTGGCATGATGACTTGGAAAAGTGACTCTGTAAGATACTACTTTAGATAGTTTAAACTGAGAACTAGATTGGGGCACAGTTGAAAGTATAAGTTGAAAATTAGATTCAGCTATTACAGTTGATAAAACCAGTATAATTGTGAAAAGTTTTGATAAAATAAAGTATAGGGTCTGTTGTTTTGTAGACTGAATATAGATGAAAGACTGATAATAGTCTTTTATCTAAAAAGATTTCTCAATTTTCTTTGATTAGAAGGTGACCCCAGAAGAGCTTGGCAGATTCTTAAGCAATGTTTTCTTTTGCATAATGAAGTATCTGTAGAAACCTTGAAGACATCTTTAGCCATTAGGATAACTGCTCTAATTTTAAGTAAACAACCTCATATTAAAGCAATTTTTTTCTGATTTGAATATTTAGAAGTGACTGGAAAATAGAGATAATTGACTTTGTGCTGTTAATTTCTGCTCTCAATCAAATTAGACGAGTTTTTCTTTGTTGTGAAAATAAAACTTTTTCAGAGAAAAACTTAATCTTCAACTTAATTTGACTTCCTCCTTCATATCTGCATTACTTTGTTTCCTTTCTTAAGTGGGACTAGATTAACTCCAGTTTTTAAATAATGTGTGTTCTAATGAGTAATATCAATAAAAATCCCATTTGAATGTGAACAGATACAAATGTTCTTAGACATTTTTAAGCTAAAATGCGATTTATTTAAAAATATTTGTCATTAACTTTGAAATTGATATGTACATTTGTCACTTTAGATTAAAAATCAAGTTCATGCTTAAACAATTTATCTGCCAACGTTGATTTATCATTTACTTAGTAATTTGATGATCCTAAATTCTAATTTTACTTAGTTCACTGAGAATTGCTACCATTCTGCTTTCTTTCAGTGAGGCTTTAGAGTTGGAAAGAAGAGAGGGATGAATGATTTTCTAAAGTTTAGTGCATGAACTTGAATATCTAAGCTTTGCGTTGTTATCTTATTTTGCTCTTACATAAGTGCCTTTTGTTAAATATCTGGATTGTCTACTATATTCTAAATATTTCAGGTTTTTCAGTTCAAACTGTAAAATTTTGATATTGCAGCACTTTCCAATTTGTAGATTCAACACTGAAGTCCATGACATAGTATTTTGAGAGTCTACCACAAATTTGAATGATTTTATATTTGTGATGTATAAGTCAGTTTTTTTTTTCCAGTTACTGCTCCAGGCGCCGCAGAACCAAACTATACCGCGTGGTAGAAGTCAGTTTTTTTAAGCTGGCAAAAGCTTAGCTAATCCCTTAGCAAATGTATAAATTCTTGGCTCTCCCTCAGAATGTTAGAGCAAGGAATATGAAAAATATATGTAAGAAAAGGAGGACTTGGGACAAATACAGAGAGTAATAGCATTTGTCTAAAAGAAATTTAAGAAAATATATTAGCTAAAATAAAAGCACAATCAATCAGTGAAATAGTGGGTGAAAATTTCCTTTTCATGAAAAGTCAAATCTGATTGAAAGAACATTCTGATAGTCAAGAAGGTTAGATGAAAAAGACCTACATTTAGTGTCAGCTTATTTTATAATTTCAAAATTACAAGAGTAAGCTCTGGTTGGTGTGTTCAGTGGTTAGAACATTGGTCCATGCTCCTAAAGGTCGAAGGTTTGATTCCTGATCAAGGGCATGTATGTACCTGTGCTGCAGGTTTGATTCCTGGCCCTGGTTGGGGTGCATATGGGAGACAACCAATCAATGTGTCTCCCTCTCCTCCTCTCTTCTTTCTCCCTCCCTCTCTACCTTCCACACTCTAAAAATCAATGGAAAAATATCCTCTGGTGAGGATTAATAAAAAACATAATAATAAAATAATAAAAACATAATAATAAACTAAAATTCCAAGAATAAAAAGACAATCCACAAGAGGGGGAAATAAGCTGCCTAAGAATAGGTGTCCACTGGCATTAGATTTCTTAGCAGCAGCAGTAGATATTAGAAAACATGTGCCTAACTAGCAATCAAACCTGGGACATCTTGGTTCATGGGTCCATCCTTAAGCACTGAGCACACTGTCCAGAATTTACTCTTGTATTGTCTATAAATTATTGTATTATTTTCCATACAAGCAACTATAAACCTACTTTCCCCCATCCTGAATATATATGATAGAAGAGATTCTTTATTTTACTACTTTGTATAATTTAAATTGAATACAGAGGTTATTTTCAACTATTTAAAAAGATAGCTCTCCCAAAGATATCCTTACAAAAAGTAGACTGCTAATGTGTTTCAGCTTGACAAAACTTATGAAAATGAATATCTGAGTCACAAGATGAGTCAAGAGAGTGAGTTTTGTTTTTATTCCCCTTGCCCATCTGTTTTAAAGGGAGTATGATACCAAGCAGTAGGGAAAAAAAATTTGATGAAATTTGGTGCCAAAAGTTGGAGTTTGTTCTTTAATATTTAACTTGTACTAAGTGAAGATCTAAAACATTTAATGGTGCTGCAAGATGGGTTTGATCTGTTTTAGAGATCTGTGCCTAATTTTTAGGAGATTGGCAAATGCTGATATTTCAAAACTTGAGACCGGTTTCATACTTGAGAATATGTTTAGTTCTTTAATACATCTAGTCCGTAGTGCTAGTAAGTGGGAGTGCTGATTGACTGCTTCTGTGGCGACAGTAACAGCCAAATAAGTCACTCTGTTCCTTCCATTCCTGAAAGGGTATTTTTATCATGTTTTTGAAAGCTAGCTTTCTTAGATCTTGGCTTTTAAAAAATATTCATGGCATTGCCTTCTAAACTAGCCACTTAAGAATATTTTAATTGTGTAGGTATAGATTCCTTCATTGCTCAGCTAGTCCCAACTAGATAAGAAGTACTGGGTAATGTAGGGTGTCTTACATTGTAATAAGCAGGAAGGGATGGACAGAAACGAGGGAATAAATGGGTGGTTGAAGAATAAATAGGTACTGCCTTCTTAAAGAAGCTCATGGTGAATTTTGGCTGCGTGAAGTGTGTGAGGATGGTATGAATAGGTGATTAGATAGAAGCTTGTTCCCTTCAAGTCATACTTCAGGTTCTTATTAAAAGGCCAGTTATTGGGGGCAGGGCGCGGGCACCCGCCGCAGCTGAGCGGGAGGCCTCGGCGGCGGAAGTCGGCGGCGGAAAGTCAGTGAGTGGGCGGAAGTAAGTCGGAGTGAATCGACTGCAGCCGTGTGCGCCATGGACTCGGACCCCAAGGGCTATGAGCTCAACGGTAACCAGCAGCTGGTATCGCGTGGCGCCCATCCAGACGCCCTGCCGAAAAGGCACTTGAACATGAACAGTTATGCTAACAAGAAGGCCTTATCAGAAAGCATGCTGGACATCGCCCTACTGATGGCCAACGGCTCGCAGCTGAAGGCCGTCCTCGACGAGGGCCCCGACTACCACTCCTTTCTCCCCATGGTGGTCCTCATCTCCATCTCCCTCCTGCTGCAGATCGTCGTGGGCGTGCTGCTCATCTTCCTGATAAAGATCAACCTCAACAACCCAGCCAAGCACACCGTGTTGTCATTCCTCAACAACCTGGCCACCAGCCTTGTCTTCATCATCGTCGTGCTCAACATCTTCATCACTGCCTTTAGCTTCTAGGACCTGTAGTGGACCTGGGGCCCTGGCAGTAGGGTTCAGATGCCCTGGACTGTCCCTGGCCACAGCCACACAGACCTCAGAAGCTGCCTCAGCCTTGGGGCCCACCTGCCTCTGTGCTGCACTCCCTAAAAAATGCCAGAATGGGACTAGACTGGAGAACAGTCTGGCCAGTGTGAGTCCTGCTCCATTCTTGGCTCCTCCTCCCCCTGAAGCAGGGGCAATGAGGCCCAGAGGCAGAGCTAGAGATCCCTAAGCAGGGCCATGGGCAACACAGATAACCAGCAGGTTTGAGGAGGGGCAGTTAGGGACTAGGGCCAGCCTTAGTCTTGGGATATTTCTAGAAGGACAGGAGATGATGTCCCTCCTCAGCCAACCCTCCTGCTGGGGGACCTGTGGCCCCTGCCTTTCCTCTCCTGGTACAATGGACCACCAGCTCCTATGGCACTGCCGTGGCTGTGGACCTTGTGCATACCTT
Organism: Antrozous pallidus; assembly: GCA_027563665.1. NCBI lineage: Eukaryota > Metazoa > Chordata > Mammalia > Chiroptera > Vespertilionidae > Antrozous > Antrozous pallidus. Next base: position 30,629,744 of record CM050523.1, read on the forward strand.
TCACCAGGCCCACTTTTCTAAGCACAAATGACCAATAAAATAAATGCTTCTCCTCTGCAGCTTCCAGCACCAATCTCTTTCCTGGGCCTGGACCCTACACCTGCCCCAGGCCTGCCCTGTACTGGTCTCTCCTCTGGTCAGGGCAGACAGACCTGGGGACATGGTTGACACCTTGGGCGCCTTCTCCAGGATCAGGAACTTGTGTGCCTCCTGGGCACCTTGGCATCTCCTGTCAGGTTTACGGGTGGAGACCAGGGTCTTGGGTCTCCATTGCCCCAGTGTCTTTATTTTTATAGAATGGTTTAAAGAGCTCCCATAGCCTTTGCTAGTTTGGTTCAGTGAATAGAGCCTGTGGACCAAAGGGTTCTGGGTTTGATTCTGGTCAAGGGCATGTACTTTGGATGCAAGTTCATCCCCAGCCCGGCCCTGGTTGTGGCTTCTGCAGGAGGCAACCATTGATGGATTTTTCTCTGTCTTTCCCTCTCTTCCTCTCTTTCCAAAAATTCAGTGGGGAAATATCCTCGGATGAGGATTAAAAAATATATAAATAAATTAAGAGCTCCCATGGCCCAGGTCATCATTTGCTCTATTGGGAGCCTTCCCACAGGTGTTTCCTTCTCCCACCTCCCCACCCCCATCCAGCTGGGGCTCCAGTGAGTGATACAAACACTGTGCTGTCAACAACTTTAGCTGTAGCCTGGACTGCAGATTGAATTTCTGGTCAGACACATACCCAGGTTGTAGATTCAGTCCCCAGTTGGGCCAGTACGGGAGGCAACCGATTGATGTTTCTCGCTCTTCCTTCCTCTCTCAAAATCAATAAACACACACCCACTGGTGAGGATTGAAAAAAATAAACTTCAGTTGAAAAAAGAAAGAAAAAAAAAGGTCAGTTATGTCCCACGTGTGGCTCAGTGGTTCAGTATCGCTTTATCAGGAGGACATGGTTCAATTCCCAGTCAGGGCACAAGCCAGGGTTGTGATCCCCAGTAGGGGGCACAAAGAAGGTAGCCAGTCAGTGATTCTCATAATTGACATTTCTCTCTCCCTCTCACTTCCTCTCTGAAATCAAATAAAAATATATATTAAAAAATAAAATAGTCAAATAGTTAATTTTTAAAAAGCCAGTTATTGTCAAGTTAAAAGGCCATCAATGTCATGTTGCTTTGCCTTTGAGGAAGGTTCAAACTACTTATCCAGAACAGGTATCAACTAGTTTATAATATTTCATAAAATAAAGCAGAAGAAAGTAGGTAGATTTTAAATGTTGCTTTTTAAGGACTTTTGCCAGACTGTGTGTTAATAATACTCATAACAACAGGATATACAGTTAATAACACTGCCTCCCTACTTTTTTAATTAGAAAAATTGATAGTGGTTTCATAAGTGGAGAATTCAAGGAAGGACATCCCATCACAGGATTGGAGGCATAAAACTTATCCTGTCAAAGAATTGTGCCAAGAGCATTGTAGCTCAAGTAAAGATAATTGAGAAGAGAAAGATGAAAATTTAAATTGAGGCCAAATGTTGTCAAGGATTTGACTTTTTTAATATATATATTTTTTTAATTGATTTTTTACAGAGCGGAAGGGAGAGGGATAGAAAGTCAGAAACATTGATGAGAGAGAAACATCGATCAGCTGCCTCTTGCACGCCCCCTACTGGGGATGTGCCTGCAGCCAAGGCACATGCCCTTGACCAGAATCGAACCCGGGACCCTTCAGTCCGCAGTCTGACGCTCTAGCCACTGAGCCAAACTGGTCTCGGCAATGACTTGACTTTATTACCCTGTTTGTATTAGGAAGCCACCAGAAATTTTTAGGCACTTGCAATTGGGATAAATATAATCTTTAGAAAGAGTGCTATTGACTGTAAAAAGGATGGATTGAGCCAATATATATTTATTTAATGGTTTATGATTAAGTTTTATTCTTGATATTCTTAATATTCCTTATCAAGACTTATGCATTACTGGTGTTCTCCAGATAATATTATCTAATAAAAGAGTAATATGCAAATTAACTACACCTCCAATCAAGCCATGCTCACAGCCAATCAGGAACAAATCCCAACCAATATGGCTGCGGCCACTGAGAGCAGGAGGGAGGCTTGGGTTTCCCCAGCAATGGAAGAAGCCAAGCTTTCCGCCTGCCCTTGCCAGCCTAGGCCTCCACTCAGTGCTACAAAGTTTCAGTTATAGAAGATACATAACCCCAACAGAAATGGCAGGAGCCACTGAACTGGAGAGAGCAGAGGCTAGGAGTCCCTGGGCAATGGAGGAAGCCAAGCTTTTGCAGCCCTAGCGCCTAGGCCTCCACTCTAGGCTACAAAGTTTCAATTATAGAATTTAAATAAACCCAAACAGAAATGGCTGTCGCCATGGAGGGAGCAGAAGGCATGGCTCCACTCCAGGCTACAGTTCCAATTGTAGACATAGATTAATCCCAGAGCCTCCACTTGGGTCGCTGGGGGGTGTGGCCAGCCTGCAAATCACCACAGGCCCCTCGCCCTGATCAGCCCCATGCCATAAGGAATCCCAACCCTGATCCGGGACACCTTAAGGCAAACCAGCTGGCCCCCACCCATGCACCAGGCCTATATCCTATCTAATAAAAGAGTAATTTGCAGATTGACCATCACTCTTAAGACAAGAGGGGTGCCCCCATGTGGTCAAAGATCCTGCCCCCACGTGGACACAAGATGGCCATCACAAGATGGCCATCTGGGGAGGGCCTTTAAGAGGTTCCAGGCCTGCAAGGGAGGGCAGTTGAAGGCGATCAGGCCAGCAGGGGAGGACAGTTAGGGTGACCAGGCTGGCAGAGGAGGGAAGTTGGGGCAAACAGGCTGGCAGGGTAGCAGTTAGACATCAATTAGGCTGGCAGGGTAGTGGTTAGGGGTGACGAGGCTGGCAGGCAAAAGCAGTTAGGGGCAGTTAGGGAGGCAGGCAGGTGAGCAGTTTGGAGCTAGCAGTCCTGGATTGTGAGAAGGATGTCTGACTGCTCATTTAGGCCTGATCTTACCGGGATTGGGCCTAAAAGGGCAGTTGGACATCCCTCGAGAGGTCCCAGATTGGAGAGGGTGCAGGCTGTGCTGAGGGACATCCTCCGCCTCCCGTGCACAAATTTTGTGCACTGGGCCTCTAGTCTCTCTCTCTCTTTCTTTCTCTCTCTCTCTCTCTCTCTCTCTCTCTCTCTCTCTCTCTCTCTATATATATATATATATATATATATATATATGCCTAATATGCAAATTATCCTTGGGGAAGTTAGACCAGGAGACCAACAACTTGCTCTATCATGCACTGACCATCAGGGGTGGTGCGGAACAAAGGAAGGCCCCGGCCACCAGTGGAAGGGTCTGCTTGGCCCTGATCACTGGCCAGGCTTAAGGGACCCTACCTGTGTATGAATTTCATGCACTGAAATTAAAACATAATCCTTCAAGCACTTCATTTTCAGTTTTATAATGTAAATTATTATTCATGTCCCTATCTCAGTAAATAGAATTTCACAAATAATTTCCATAAATATAGGGCACTGCATTTCTACCTTTCCCCTATCTCCTCCCCTTCCTGGTTCCCTCTCCTCTTTCCTTCCTTCCCAGTAAAAAATAAAATACTAACACGCATTACCTCTGGCATTTGTACCATAGTTGTTCACTTAGCCTTAAATTTCAGCTTGTGCTTCCTATTTTGAGACACAGGTTCTTAGGCATCTGCTTCAGCAGAAACTAATTTTGTAAAAATTAAGTAATGAACCCAGGGTATGGCCACCATTGTTAATTGCTGTTTTCAGGGGAGAGGTAGTAAGTAGGAGAAACTGTCTTTGCAGCTAGTTCATTTGCACCCTTGTTTCCACCAGATAACAATGTTAAAAAGCGTCAAGAGTTTTTGAAACCACTAAAGATGCTGTTACTCTCTCAAGAGAGATATTTGTTGTTTTCACCTTTTTTCTTAGAGTTTTCATATTTTACTTAGAATTTCGCTTTAATTTGAGAGAACTTGTTCCTGGCCCCTTTATAATATATCAGGAAAAAAAAACCAAACCCTGTGACCCAGTGATAATTCTGTGCTCTACTGACATCACTCCTCTTCTTTACCAACTGCATATGAACTAATTTATATTGGAGCAGCATCTTGTTAAACAATGTATACTTTAGTGTAGTACATATAATTATAGTTCTTTCTCCACTTTAACATTTTTTTTTATTTTAAAAATACAGTCTTTACTTTTGAAGATGCCATATTGAACTTTCAAAACAGTTTGGAATCTCAGTCTCTAATATTGTGGACCATAAAACATGTATCCATAATACATAATATATGACTGAGAAGAGGGGCCGTACCTGATCATGTTAGGACCCTAATCTTGGACTTTCAGCCTCCAGAACTGTGAGAGATAAGATTCTGTGGTTTATAATCACCCACCTTTCCCCTAATACATAATACTCATGGGCAGCATAACATTTAACTTGTTAATTTTTTTTAGTGGTGATTGTTTTCAAAATTTTATATAATTGTATTGTTTCTATTAAGCCAAGATCAAAATTATTTATATGAATTAGTTTTGTTTTTTAAGGGAATGAAAATAATAATGTTATTTAGATAACAGTGAAGAAACCTCTTTTAAATATGCATATGATAAGAGACCTGATACTGAATTGTGATCGTATTATTTTTTGTTTAAAAAAACCCCAAAGCAAAACTGTGTTTTATTTGCTTGTATTTAGAAAGAAAATCTTTGGAAGACTATTTAGGAAACTGGCAACATTGCCTCCAAAAAGGGGAATTGGATATCTGTAGGGTGGAATGGAAGAGAGACTTTGAATTTTGAACCATGAACTATCCTATATAATAAAAGCCTAATATACTAAGTGTCTGGTCGTCCGGGCTGCCATTCAACCAATCAAAGCTTAATATGCTAATTATACGCTAAGGCCGCTCAACCACTCACTATGATGTGCACTGACCACCAGGGTGCATACAGTCAACTGGTTGACCAGTCACTATGACGTGCACTGACCATCAAAGAATAGATGCTCAGTCCAGTGGATTAGCATCCTGCTTGGGACCGCTGATTGGGACAGAGTGAGGCAGGCCAGACATGCCCTGAGGCCGCCAGCCTGGCCTGTGCCCTCTCACAATCCAGGCTGAGGCACCCCCTCCTCTGAGTGCACGAATTTTAGGCACTGGGCTTCTAGTCAGAAATAAAATAAATCTTACAAGTAGGAACCACCTGACTGCCATGATCAGCTTAGCATTGTCAATCCTATCTACACTAATAAAAGAGTAACATGCAAAGTGACTGTACCTTCACGACACCCACCAGCCAATCAGACCCAACAAAGCTGGTGGGTTAATTTGCATAGGCAGGCACAAGCAGGGGGTGGGGGCAGGGAAGGACGCTTGTGTCATCACCATGTCGATGACACAGGTGTTCTGCACCACCCCAGCTGCTCAGGCCTCTGGGCAGCGTGGGAAGGCGGAAAGGCGGCTTCGGCCCAAGCAAAGGCAGTGCTGACAGTCAGGGGAAGGATTCTTGCGTGAATCTTCGTGCTTTAGGCCTATAGTTTAATATATTGATGTACTCATTATGTTGTTGGCTATCTGTTATGGCAGGTGCAGAGAAGCAGAAGAGTAACCAAATAAAAATATTTATGATGTACTTTCTCTGTTAGAAGGAGCTAGTCAACAGTATATGTAGTTCTTTTAATTAATTATTGGAAATTAAAGTATTGGTTAACTGCTAGATCTCCTCTCCCCCAATCATAAAATTATTTTGTGAATCATGCTATTATTTTTGTTTCCTTTTAGTTGATGCAGATGAAATTAAAAGGCTAGGAAAGAGATTTAAGAAGCTTGATTTGGACAATTCTGGTTCTTTGAGTGTGGAAGAGTTCATGTCTCTGCCGGAGTTACAACAGAATCCTTTAGTACAGCGAGTAATAGATATATTCGACACAGATGGGAATGGAGAAGTAGACTTTAAAGGTAAGAAAATAATTTTTAACACTACAAGTTATAGTCTTAAAGTTCTGTGTATAAAAATATTTTAAAACTTTTCTTAAATGTATTTATATTACTGGTACTTTTATAATAATACATTATGTTAAAATCTCAAAATCTATGGTATATGAACCTTAATGAACTAAAAATCATTCTTAAAGGATCAAATTGTTTTTATAAGGTAATTTAAACAATGAGATTTATTATTTTTTTGTTTTTAGAAAATTAGTCTCACGTGAAAGAAATTTACCACATTAAAAGCTGCATTTTTAAAACCTTTTTTTGCAGGAGGAGATGTATATCAAGTCAGCAGTAAAAAGTAAACTAATAATAAGATATGGATATTATCATAAAATGATTGATTTAGTTCATTTAGATTTCACAAAGACACTGGCAGTGCTTTTGCTGATATTAAAATGCATAATTTTATACTTGATTCTATACTTTAAAGTAAATAAACATTTAATTTCACTGTGAATAATCTTTTTTAAAAAGCCCCTTTTAATAGCCATGTTAAAAGCAAAAAAGAGTTAAATAGTTTGTGAGTATATTTTTGAATTGTTATGCTCTGTGGTATTTAGAGAAACTTCAGGTTCAAATTTTTAAAAAATTAGAAATTATCTGTTGAAGTTTCAAGTTTGGCATTTTTCATTTTAAACTTTCCTAGTAATATTTTCTTTTGCAGCAACAATATATTCTTTTGTGGGAATGTAAGTTTTTTGTATATGTATTGAGTATATATTATTCCATAAAAAATTGAAACTTCATATTTGTAAATGTTTTCTTATTCAGAATTCATTGAGGGAGTCTCTCAGTTCAGTGTCAAAGGCGATAAGGAGCAGAAGTTGAGGTGTAAGTATTTTTCTTTGCTAAGGCATTCTCTGTCTTATACCAGTACTACCCCATAACTGCATTATAAACTCCTTTTAAAATATTTCAAAAGATATCTTTTATCCTCAATCCTTAGTAGACATAATAGAAATTTTACATTCTGGAGAAAACCCTTTAGGACATTTACATCTACTTTTTTCGTAAAAAAGTACTTTTTTAACAGTGTGTCATTGCTGCTTTTTAATTGGGTAGAAGGGAAATAGAATTCCCTTCTATTGAAAATAATCATATAAATGACATATCTTGGATAAGAGATTTTTAAAAAATGAATGTGTGTGAGAGTAAGTTAATTTAGTTTGCACATATTGATTTTAGAAATATTTAGCCTGAAGTCCACTATTTTGTGAACTTATAGTGAACTTTTGATAGCCTCTATTATAGTGAACTTCTGATTCCTTTTTAAATTATTCAACTCTTAAATAGGGAGATGGTTTATTCAATAACATTTCTCTGAAGCACAAGACATATGCAGGAATCCTTTGCAAATGAACTCTTAATTCATTTTTACAGAATGAGATTTACAGTAACAGCAATCTTGTGTTGAGCTTTTACTATTTATCAGGCACTTTTAAGCAATTTACATGTGTTATTTCATTCAGTACTCTGAAATTAAATGCTTATTAGTAAGGTTAAATAAGTTACCCTAGACTATCCTAACTAATTGGCCAAAGCACCCTTGATTCCATTGCTCATCCTCTTAACCAGTCAATGTTAAACTGCACTGAAGGGCAACATCTGTGTGTAGAAAGGAGCCAACCTCACAATTACAATTCTAGATGTTTGGCAACTGAACAGTTTTCTTTCTCATTGAAAATATGCCCTGATGATTGCCTTATACTTGTAACTGATTTTTTTTTCCTTACTCTTTTTTTAGTTGCTTTTCGTATTTATGACATGGATAAAGATGGCTATATTTCCAATGGGGAACTCTTCCAGGTGCTGAAGATGATGGTGGGGAACAATCTGAAAGATACACAGTTACAGCAAATTGTAGACAAAACCATAATAAATGCAGATAAGGATGGAGATGGAAGAATATCCTTTGAAGAATTTTGTGCTGTAAGTACAAAAGATCTGATTCTTCTTTAGTTTTGAAAACATTTTAAAAATTACTTAATAGAGAATTCCTTGTAGTTCTTTTGCCTAATTGTCCCCAAAGTTTTGAAGTGTTTTTTGTTGTAATTATTAGTGAATAACAGTGATTATTCTCAATAATTAATATAGGGATGGGCAAAAGTACGTTTACAGTTGTATGGAAAATAATAAAATAATTAAAAAATAATAATACAAAAATAAACTTGTTTTATGTCGTCATAACTATAAATGTACTTTTGCCTACCCCAGTATTCTCAGTGATTGATAACATGCCATAAGACTGGTACTAGTAACTTTTTCTAATTGTTGGTAGCTCCACAAATTACAATTTATGTTTTTTTGAGGTTTATTTAAAAACAAACATTCTTCAAGATCTATTTTTTGGGAAATATGTATTCGTGACTTTCAGCTAGAACCCAGAAGCTTGGTTTCATGAGGGCAACAGGGATGGAGTCCCTGTCCATCTTAAACTCACCAGTTAGGCAATGGAAAGGGTGATTCCCTGCCCCTTCCATTTCCACACTATTTAATGGGTAGTTCTTATGTTCAGGGGCAGGGGCTCTATGGAGGTGAGGACCTCAGTCAGGGGAGCCTAGAAAACTAAGTCTAGGTTGGGACGGACAACAGTTTAGCTTCCAGTTTACTGCTTTTCTTCAGTAGATCCTGGGATTTGCCACCACTCTTTGCTTCTAAGTAGGTTTCTCTACTTCGAATGCAAAGATGTTAGCTTTTTTTGTTATAACTGCAAGCTAGAAGTAATAGTGAATCCAGAAGAATGACAAAGGTAACAAAAAGTTTTGAAGTTTTTCAGTGAGACTGGATGCTTTTATAGGAAGGTATTTCTTCTCCCTTATTTCCATTTTTTATTTAGACCATACAAGGAAAAACAAATAACTTTGGTTATATGTTATGTAAGGACTGAAATAGCTACTTTGTCTTTAAGTAGAGGTTCACACTATCCTTTACCATCTCAAGAGAATACTATCTTTGCATTTTGTTTCAAAAAGTAGGGCAGTGCTTTAATTAAAGAACAGGCTGGGTCTTTTTGGAAGAGTGAGATTTTGAACTCTTGCCAGATGGTACTTACTGCTACAGGTGTTTGCTATCCCTTCACCATTGCCAAAGTTCACTGAATGACTCAATTGGATTGGCCTCCAATTAAGTAGGACATGAAGTCAGGCTGGTAGTGGCATCATAGAGAATAGAATAGCCAGTTTTCAAAGGAAGGAAAGAAAAGAAGAAATCCCAAGCCATGAAGAAACAACACAAAAATGGAGACCTCTTGGGTGTAGTGATAAGGAAGGCATGCATATAAATGAAGGGTACTTATATTTAGTAAATATAAAATACAACCTAAGCCCATCTGATGTGGTTGTTGTTGAGCGTTGACCTATGAACTAAGAGGTCCCTGATTCCATTCCCAGTCAGAGCACATGCCCAGGTGCAGGCTTGATCCCCCAGTAGTGGGTGTGCAGGAGGCTTCCAATCAATGTTTCTCTTTCATTGGTGTTTCTCTCTTTCCCGCTCCCTTCCTCTCACTCTAAAATCAATAAAAAACCTTTTAAAAAAATGTAACTTAAAATTACATATAAATTACCTGTGGTGGAAGGAAATTAAAATATATTTTAGTTATAAAAATATTATTTACACTGAAGATAGCTAAGCTTTGAGTTCATTTTCCAGTATTTTTGATAAACTGCTTTTATTTATTTGTTTTTTTTTTGTTTTTTTTAGGGTTGTAGGTCAGGAATGGAGGAAAATGTTTATTTTGTGTTTTAAAATGTTTCTGAACATTGATCAAACCCATAATTTTGGCTTCATTGAGTAATCTTTGTATTCTGATTTCTCAAGCAATGACAGTGAAAGAGGTGGGAAAATCTATTTTAAAAGACCACCTACATCAAATGTATCTACTTTAAAATTTTCAGAATATTCAAGATATATACAAATAAAATTTGTAAATTAATGTTGGTGGTCTTGATCCCAGCATCTAGAAGGGTTCAGGAAATCTGGAGAAGGCGCTGTGCATAAATTAATCAAGAGTCCAGAGATGAAACATAGTTTTAAAAGGCATTTTATAGAGAGTCAGAGGGGCTCAGCTAAAGGAACTAAGTTCTCCTTGTCTCAGGACCCCTTGCTATTTATAACACAAATTGTGGTAAGGCAAGGTAGAGATATACATATCAAAGGGTAGGGTTTCTACAGAATCCATTGTCAGATTGGAAGAATTACCTCTGGCTCTTCAGGTGTTTGGCCAGGAGGAGGCGATAACATGTAGATAAAGATTCCCTGAGCTATCTGGCAGCAAGCAAGCAATCCTTTTCAGGTTTGGGGAATGCCTTTAGCCATTCCCAACAGATGATAACATATGTGACTCAGCCCTTGTTGAGTTCCATCAACCTTTCAAAGAAACTCTTGCAGTTATGACATGCTAGAATTGGCTTCCAGCAGTAAATAATTAGTGACAAGATTAAAGTTGATGGATTTAACATCTGTATTCAATGTTGCTTCCTCTCAAAACTCCAATGAAATTGAATGGATTAAGAAGAAAAGGTTATGAATCCCCATGGACAAAGTAAACAGCAGAGAGGATAGCAACTAGATTTGGCAACTTATAAGTGAGTAAACTGATTTAGCAGACAGGAGAAGGTATGAATTCTAGGAAAGTATGAATTCTAAGAAGCAATCTGGTATATAATGCTGAAAGGGCCAGAAATTGGTGTCACAAGATAATCGTAAGTAGGGGTAAAGGTGAGGTTCAAAATAGGAAACTTCCTTAAAGTTTAAGAAGAAATTAGAACACTAGATCTGCTTTCTTACTCTGTTTACACTCTTGTACCCTTTAAGTGGGAGATTGGAGAGGGAGAAATAGAGTCTCTAGGTAGGGAAACACAAGACATAGATAAGGGTGTGTTTGTGGATTTGTGTGTTGAGGTAAGTGAAGTTAAGCATATTTACATTTTGACAACTCCAGCCTTCTTTCTGACCAGGCTCCCTGCCAACTAGACATATTCTCTAGTCAAGAGAGGAAAAGCCCTCTTGGGGAAATCTGATCTTCCCAAAGCAGATCACTTGGTGTACCCATAGTTAACAGCCCAACCATATACATGAAGTTCCAGTGTCCTTTCTACAGAAGCAGAGAGCCAAGGGTCACTAGACATGAGAGGAAAACGTCTAATGTAGAATGTAAAGGTGAAGCCAAGCCCCAAAATGGAGCTTGGAAAAACTTTTTTGCTAGTCTAAAAAAGTTTTACTTTAAAAGCAAGTGAAAATCTGTCATTATCCTCAGGGACATAATATATTAAATCTTTGAAACAAAAACTGGATAATATCTACAAGAACTCTTAGAAATTTAAATTTAGAGATTCATTTCGGGAGATTTAACACCTAATTGCCAGGTGTTCCAGAAAGAAAATGGAGGGAAGAAAGTCTTCAAAAATGAATCAAGGATAATGAAGCAAAAGTAATGAGTTTCCCGAATGAAAGGATTCACTAAAGTACATAGCATAGTATATAAAAACTAGAGGCAAGGTGCAAGATGCATGAAATTCGTGCAGGGGTGGGGGAGGATGTCCCTCAGCCCAGCCTGCGCCCTCTCCAATCTGGGACATCCCTCTCACAATCCAGGACTGCTGACTCCCAACTGCTTGCCTGCCTGCCTTCCTGATTGCCCCTAACTGCTTCTGCCTGCCAGCCTGATCACCCCTAACCACTCCCCTGCCAGCCTGATTGATGCCTAACTGCTCCCTTGCCAGCCTGTTTACCTCCAGCTTCCCTCCTCTGCTGTCCTGGTCACCCCTAACTGCCCTCCCCTGCTGGCCTGATCGCTCACAACTGCCCTCTCTCGAAGGCCTGGTCCCTCCCAATTGCCCTTTTCTGCTGGCCATCTTATGGTGGCCTTCTTGTTTCCACATGGGGGCAGGATTTTTGACCACACGGGGGCAGTCATTTTGTGTGTTGGAGTGATGGTCAGTCTGCATATTACTCTTTTATTAGGATAGAGGCCTGGTGCATGGGTGGGGCCAGCTGGTTTGCCCTGAAGGGTGTCCTGGATCAGGGTGGGGTTCCCTTGGGTTGTGGGGTGGCCTGGGTGTGAGGCCTGTGGTGGTTTTCAGGCTGGCCATGCCACCCGGTGACCCAAGTGGGGGTCCTGGGATCTGGGATTAATTTATGTTCTACAATTGAAACTTTGTAGTCTGGAGCGGAGGCAAGCTTCTGCTCTCTCTGTGGCCGCAGCCATTTCTGTTGGTTTTATTTATCTTCTATAACTGAAACTTTGTAGCCTTAAGCGGAGGCCTGGGCTGGCCAGGATGTGCGGAAAGTTTGACTTCCTCCATCGCCAGGGGCAACCCTAGCCTCCTGCTTCTTCAGCTCCCAGCTGCTGCCATTTATATTCTATAATTGCAACTTTGTAGCCTGGAGTGCAGGCCTGGGCCTGCCAGGGTGTGTGGAAAGCTTGGCTTCCTCCATCCCCAGGGAAACCCAAGCCTCCTCCTTGCTTTCTCCATGGCCGCAGCCTTCTAAGTTGGGGTTAATTTGCATACTCACTCCTGATTGGCTAGTGGGCGTGGTTTGTGGAGTGATGGTTTATTTGCATATTATTCATTTATTAGATAGGATAATCTGGACCTAGGCACATTGTCATGAATTTTTAAAACAATATAAACAGAGAAGTGGTTCTACAAATTTCCAAAGAGCTGGGGTGCAGGGGTCGGGGAGGAGCTTAGTACAAGTCTCAAAAATCATAGTATCAATTTCTCGGTAATACATTAGAAACTAGAAGATAGTGGGGCATTGCCTTCACGATTCTGGGGAATAGTTATTTCCAAACTATAATTATCTACAAACTCAAACTACATGGAAGAATAAAAAACATTTTCAGATATGGAAGGCCTCTGTTTTGGGGAAACTACTGGAACTTTATGTATATTTAATTCCATGGTAAAATAATGTGCAGAAAATCTTACTTGGTACTTTTTAATTTTTCTAACACATACTGAGAGTGAAGCCTGTGCTTGGTCTTCAAGCACAACTATTATGGTAACATTTGGTTATCATTTACTCTAAAACTACTAAGGGTAGGTAGGGGTCGGCAAACTACAGAGTGGACCAAATCCTGCCTATGCATCTTTGAGCTAAGAGAGTTTTTGTTTTCACTTTTAAGGGGAAAAAGAAAATGCAGGATAAACTATATATGGTCTACAAAGTCTAAAATACTTACTTATCTGGCCCTTTACAGAGTACGTTAGCCCACATTCCTGAAAGAAAGAAGCCATGAAAATTCTAACTTTAGGCAATGTAACTTTAACAAAAGAAAAAACACAGCTTCTGAAAATGGTTAAAATACTATGTTTTTTTATATTATAGTTTTAATAAACTGCTTAGACTAGTAAAAAGGAATTTCTCCAACATTGCTAAGCTTGATTTGTTCCATTGCAGGTTGTAGGTGGCCTAGATATCCACAAAAAGATGGTGGTAGATGTGTGACTCTTTTTTAAAGAGTACCACCCAACACTTTTGCTTTCTTCTCCATCTCTGAAGATCTGCTCAAGACGTCCAGCAATGCTCTCTGTGTATTTAAATGGAAGTATTTTTCTCTGTGAAGCCACATTTTCCAACATGAGCCTCATGAAGCCAACTAAGTGTTATTGAACTCTTATTCTCTCAATAACTCTGTGTAGCACTTTAAAGTCTGAAGGACAGCAACATGAAAAGAGCATATCAATGTGGTGAAGAAAGGGAAGGGGTTGGCTTTTTAATTTATTTTTCTTCATCTTTTATAACAAGAAAGTATCTATATATACATATGTAAATATTTATATATAGATATATGTAGCTTTCTATATGTGTAGTAGGTTGGCTTTAATTTAATATACTTGATTCAGAAACAAAATGATAGAGTACAAACGTGCCAAGCAGAACATAAAACATCCTTACTTTTATTTCACACAGTTTTTTATATAGCTAGAAGATTGTACAATTTGAGCCGGGTGTTAGGCCAGCTAGTTTCTTTCCTGTGCTTTCTCCTTTGAGATTGACAAAGCATTTGTTAACGTCCTATTATTTACCTTAAGTACATTTTTGTAACAAAGGAGTTTGTAACTTTATTTATACCTATCAATATATTTCCAGGGACTATGTCTCATTGCTGAGCAGCTTTTATTACATCTTTGCTTGAGGAGAAAGTATAGTCAGTGCTACTGCCAAGAGCTCATTATTGTGTTCATAGAGTGCCTGCACAAAGCTTATAGATGCTTCATTCTGTTGGAGCCATTACATTTATTAAATGTCCCTGAGTACATGTAAGTTTCAGTTGTGGTTTCATACATAAAGGCCAGAAGCTATGTGAGGCAATCATAATTTATCTTTGACATTACTTAATGAAGAGTACTTGCATATTCATTTGTTTTATTACGTGGGTAAATAACTTGTAATTAAACCTAAGTTTGAACTGCAAACTTCCCCTCTGTGTTTCAAAAGACTTGCAGCTAATTTGAAACTTGGGTGATACTTAAATTGCATGTATGTATCTAAACACCCAACATATTTTTGTGACTTATATGGGAGAAATCTTACTCATGTGTATGCCACAGAAGAGAAAATTTTTATCCAAATTTATACCTCTTAAATTTCTTTACTATAAGGCATAAAGAGTGCATGAAAATTTTCTTCCTTGATTTGCTCATATTTGTAATGGATAACTTAATAAATTTGTGTGATATAAAAGTAGTGTATCATGTTCCACCACTTGTTATTGTCCCTTCCCTTTTCTGCAAAGGTACTGTTGGCTGGAAGAAAATGTTATGTTTAGTTTTCTAGGACAGTAGTCTTTCCCGATACAGATTTTCAATAAAACTGGTTTTATAGTCATGAGTGGGAAAGGGCAGGTTGAGTCAAGGTGAATCTTAAATTGGGCGTACCTGCCTGCTATTGCTGTTCCTTCAACTGAGTGCTGCACATCATGGGCTCTGTCTGTGAGAGAAAAATCTCGGTGCTTGGTGTCCTTGCATGACATGGAGTTTTGCATGTAGATCGATTTAAAATGTACCTCTTGTTTACATAATTTGCATAATTTTAAAAGATAATGTTGCCAAACTTTGGAAATGTTAATGTTCAAACCGAAAATCTCCACTACATATAACTTTCTTCCTCTGGATCAGTACGTGGTTTATAATCCCAGCCAGTGGTTTGATCTGTTCCAGTGTCAACTGCCATGTGCTCTGCTTCAAGGGGGAACTAGTCTTTTGTGAATTTTTTGTACATAAGTATTTGTTACAAATATTTTAGCAAATGCTTTCTATTTCTCTTGCTTGTGCATATCTTGGCTGGCGTTACAGAAAAATAGTGCAAACATTATTTCCTTACTGGGGAATGAGGGTTTTTTTCTTTTTCTTTTTTTTTTTTTTTTTTTTTAGTGTGGGTGGGAGGAGGGTGGTTTATGTTGAATGTTTAGTTTTTCTTCTGCATGAAACATCATGTTGTGGGAACTTTAGAAAACTTCATACTGTATGAATAAAAAAAAATAAAATATTTGGAACCTGAGTATATTCACACTGGTCTTTGGTAGGCTTCCACAGCCATTAGTCTTTTCATTCTTTTGGATTTTTTTTTTTAAATGGTAAATTGGTGTAATCCAGAGGTAAGAAAAAAACCTGCTTTATCACTTCTAAGTATACATCCTGAAGTTAAAAGCAGGGGCTCTGTGTACAAGTAAGCTGCAGTCTTTCCACAGCAGCAAGAGTTTGCTAACTACTGTTCTTTAGCCTCCAGCACGGGTTTATTTGTATACCCACAAATATGTTCATAGCAGCATCATTTACAATAGCCAAAAGGTACAAGCAATCCAAATGTACCTGAAAGATGGTATACATACAATGGAATATTTAAAAGGAAAGAAATTGGCCGAGACTGGTTTGGCTCAGTGGATAGAGCGTCGGACTGCGGACTGAAGGGTCCCGGATTCGATTCCGGCAAGGGCATGTACCTTGGCTGCGGGCACATCCCCAGTAGGGGGTGTGCAGGAGGCGGCTGATCGATGTCTCTCTCTCATTGATGTTTCTGACTTTCTATCCCTCTCCCTTCTGCTCTGTAAAAAATCAATAAAATATATTAAAAAAATAAAAAATAAATAAAAGGAAAGAAATTGACACATGCTACAACAGGGAGCACCTTGAAGACATTATATAAAACTAAAGGCCCGATGCATGAAAAAAATTTTTTTTAATATATTTTGATTTTTTACAGAGCAGAAGGGAGAGGGGAATAGAAAGAAACATCGATGAGAGAGAGACATCGATCAGCTGCCTCTTGCATGCCCCCTACTGGGGATGTGCCTGCAGCCAAGGTACATGCCCTTGCCGGAATCGAACCCAGGACCCTTCAGTCCTCAATCCAACGTTCTATCCACTGAGCAAAACTGTCTCGGCCCGATGCATGAAATTTTTGCATGGGGTTTGGCTCTCGCAGCCCTGGCTGCCTCAGCCAGCTCTCACAGCCCCAGCTTCATCCAGATGATCTGGATATTTGTTCTGCTGTTCAGTCTAATTAGCATATTAGCTCTTTATTATTTAGGACTAGAGACCCAATGCATGACCATTTGTGCACTTGGAGTCGGGGAGGTGTCTCAGCCCAGCTTGCACCCTCTCACAATCCGGGACCCTCGGGTAATGTCCTTAGGCTTAACCTGAGAACTGCCTATTGGGGCTTTCCTTCCCTGGGCTGCAGGCAGCTGGCCCCACCCCTCCTGATGCCACTGCTTGCCATCTGTGCAGCACTGTTCCCCTCTCCATCGACATACTGGGGTACAATGGCTTGGCTGGCCTGTGCTTCCCTCTTTCTTTGCTGGGGGGTCATGGCCAGCCCTACGAGGGGCTGTCTGCCTACCTGATCACTCCTAACCACTGGTCTGCCTACCTGATTGCCCCTAACCACTTACCTTCCTACCTGATCACCTCTAATACCTCTGCTTCCCTGCCCGATTGCCCCTTACCACTGCTTGGGGGAGAGGCCAGCACTGACATCCAGTTGGTCAGCCTCAGGTTGTTACTGGTCGTTACAACCCAGAGTTTTTTATATATTAGGATAAGCAGTTGTAAAAGAACAAATATTGTGTGATTCTACTTATATGAGTTCCCACAGTTCTACTTATATGAGTTCTCTTAAATTCAGAGAAAGTAGAATGGCGTTTTCCAAGGGAGTAGGAGGAATTGGGGAATTGGTGTTTCACGGGTACAGTTTCAGTTAAGAGAAGGTAAACTTCTTGAGATGGATGATGATTGCACAATGCATACTTAAAAATGGTTAAAATGGTAAATTTTATGTGTTTACCATAATTTGAAAGTGCACAAGATTGTGAAAAAGCATCTCAATCTTTCTGGGTAGTTTCTAGGACTTAAATATTGTTCAGTCATGTGTTTTGAAACATTAATCCTTAGTCTTTAAAAATTCCCACAAACTAAAATCTCATTGCATTGTGTTTAACATTTAAAGTCCTTTGCCACTTCAACTTTTCACTTTCCCTGGGCATTCTAAATCTATCATCTAACCAGATCAAATGAGCAATTCCTTGTTCTCAAAACTCCTACAGATTTACTTCGTGTATTTGACCAGATAAGTAACATTTCCACAGGAGCATTTTACAAGTTCTAGGATGGCTATGTACATTGTCACTGTATACTGTCAGTAATCTAATATTAAGTATGCTGGCGCAGTATTAACACGGCTGAGATCTCTTCCCAGATTCTTGATGAACATGAGCTTTCTTCTCCATCATCCTAATTCTAGGTAGCGTGAGTATTGGAACCCAAATCTTCTGTAACGACTAGGAAGAAACACCTAGTCCTCCTCCCTTACCAGCCAATAAGAAAAGACTACTCGTGCCCATTCTCCAGCTAAAATGTAAACTGTTAGTCAGAAATTGTGCTAGGTACTAAGCAGGATGAGAGGCAGACACTATAATTACAGTATAGCGTGACAAATGTCATAGAAATATAGGTACCATGGGTAAGGTTTGAGGTGTTGATTTAGTGATCAGATCAACTACCACTGTGATATTCAGATTTCTCTCTTAATTCCTTCTTCGTTATTCCCAGTATAAGAATTGAGTTTCCTCTCAAACCCCAAGTAGTACTGCTGCCTCAGAGGTAGCCTGAACTCAAGGTGCTAAATCGAAGTCATGTCCCAAGTTTACGAATGAAGATATTTGCTACCATCGTATGTACTCTGTGCTGCTTTCGCCAAAGGATAACTATTTGGGGTGGGAAATTTTTCCAGCACCCAAAATATGTAAGTATATCCAATCCCATACAATGTACAGACTACATTTTTAACAGTGGCACATGTAACTGATATAAATGAAACAGAAGCTGAATACTTTTGTTTTTACATGAACTTGAGAGTTTTAAAACAAATATTACCACTTAGAATAAACCCAACTTAAATACTTATGTGAAAAAAAAAACATGTCAACCTTGTATTGTGATAAAAATTTTTAATTTTACGAGTGGCAAAACAGGTAGAAAGATTAGCCTTTTGGTTCACACAGCATAGCCAAATACTGCTTATGAACTGATTCTAAAATAGTCACATCACCTGTATTGAGAGACATGATTCAGAGAGGTTTTCTGGGAATAACTACAACTCATAGGGAAGAAATGTTTATAAATATACAATTTAAAAACAAATTCAAACAAAAATAAGAATATTCCCTCCAAATAATTGAACTAGAAATTATGCATGTAATTTAAAACAAAATTAGATAAATTAATGTTTAAGTAAATAATGGTATGAAATTCTGATAATATGTTTCTGGCTAAGAACTGAAGAACAGAGACTGAGGTTTAAAGTGACTGAAAATTCTTCACATGGTTTCTTGGGACCACCTGTAAGCTCTTCTTCTCTACAGTCCAAAGGTAAGAAAAAGTCTCTGATTTGAAATCAGAATCGATCTGTTGCTCTGCTAGCCACAGCTCGAATATTGCCATAAACCTTTGATGGAGGATTTCCTGTAGAGGAAACAAAACAAGCTTACTTATCTGTAGAATTATACTCACATATATACAAGCTACATTGGAAATGGTCTACAGAACTCTAAAAGGAACATTTTCGATTGGATCTATCTTGAACAAAAGGCCTAAAAATGAAACCACAGCCAAATATTCTCCAAAAAATCCATTTTAAATCCGAAGAGGCAAAATATTTAGGAAGGAAGCTAGATAGTCAGACGTAGGCACCAAGGGAGAATCTCCAGTGTTTTCTAAGTAAATTTCTACACTCCCTGCAACTCCTGTCCGAGTTACTGATTCTACTGCCCTGTGAGAAATGGGACCAAGTGGATTAAGTTGATTGGTGCTGATCAGCAGCTCCTTTTTTGTTGAACTTAATATATGGTGTCATTACCTGATGCTCTGGAATGGCTTTTCTGGCACATCATCAGGGAAAGACAGTGAAGATTTAAGCAATATAAGCCTTTCTCTTTAGCTGACAGGGAATCCAAACAAAAAGATTCCTATTCTCTCAGGTTCTCATTTGCCTGCCCCAAGGGTCTCTATTTGCTCTCTTGAACATTTCTCTAAACTGATGTGCAAATATGGTTTATTCTAAATCCTGTATTTTCTTTTCAGAGAAAATACAAAGAAATAAACTATTACCCAGGATGAGGTTGCAAATGGCAGTTCTTGCCATCTTGATGTTTTGGAAAGAGCCAAGGATATGAACTTTCCTGCATGAAAAAGTGACAAGTTAGCAATAAAACACATTTCTTAAGCCATATTAATCCGGAAACTGAAAAGTCATAGATACAGATTTCTAAGTAAAGGTTGTAATGACAGCTGCACAACTCTGCAAATATGCTGAGAACCCAATTTGAAAGGGAGAATTTTATGGCATGTGAGTTATGTCCCAATATAAAAAATATTAGAAAACATATAAACTAAACATAAAAACAAAACTAAGACATTAGGTTTTGGATGACCACCATCCAAGAACTAATAAGTGCTTTCTGTGTGTTAGAGTTTCACACACTGTTTTCCTTTAATCCTCACAGAGAATCATTAGGTGGATGCTATTACCGTTTTACAGATGATGAAAAGCTTTACAAGAAACCTGTCCAAGATTACACACTGGCAGAGCCAGGATTATTGATTACCCAGAAATGCAAGGAATACTGTACTTAATTAAAATATCTTTGGATTTCAACTATATAGCTTTCTAAGGTTACCTAAATCTCTTCAGTACTCACTAAGGATCACCCAGATCATTTTAATGAGAGTTCCTTGCTGAATGACTTAAGATCTAAAGAGAGCATTCTGCCTTTTCAACTCATCTTCCAAAGTGTCAGTAAACCATCTAAAATCAGCAGTGGGGACATCAAGCAGAACCCTCTCCCCTGATAGGCTCAGGTATTTCTGAAATAGGGGTGAAGCTAAAAACAAGAAAATCAGTTAAAGTCTATTCAGGATGATCCCCAGGTTTTCTTCCCCATTCCGTGCAAACAGGCAGCCATCCCTCTGTAACTCTGACAAAATTATTGGGGGGAGAGGAGAGTTGTTATTGGAGAAGATAAAAAACATGGGTACCAGGCTCATGTTATAAACAGGCAATGTCAAGCAAACATTTGCACACTCTTCCATAATGGGCTCCAAAGCCTGGCAGCAGGTAATCCTGAACACTGGTCTAACAAAACCCACAATGCACAGACAGGATGGGGAAGAATAGTAAACTGGATAGTGAGAAAGGCTGAGTGTGTGAAGTGGAAGGGAGGGGTGAAAGAAAATTAAATCCTCATCATTTATAGTAGATAGTCAACAATGAATCTGAAAAAAAAATCAAGAAGCTGGCAAATAAGATATTTGGTAATACGAAGATAAATTTTAAAAATTCCATAAGAGTTGAAACTAACTCCTGTTAGGAGGAAATGGAGATAGGTAGTAAAAATCTTTGGCTTTATAAAATGTTTATGTCTAACTGATAAAAATGAAATTCTTTAAAATAAAGCATGAAAGATGAGAACACAGAACAAGGATATATAAAGCATCAGTAGTTTTCCTAATACAAAGTAATGGGGCAGTAGTTGGAATGGAATGGAAATCTCCGGACAGACGAGCAACATGACTTCTTATCTGAAATATCTGCATTATATGGAGCAAATAGTTTTTAGTTTTATATCTTGCTCACATTATATTGTATTTTACCAGATGAGCAACTCAATCAAAACAACACTTAGAAGTGCCTAACAGTCCACTTTATGGCAAGATCATAATTAATATAAATTGTTCAATTTGTGGATTTCCAATTAGCCTATCTGTAGCAAAAACTACCAGATAGTACATTTCTTTAATTTTTAGCAGTAATTCAATTTATAAAAACACACAAACAAAAGATCTAAAAAGCAATTAAATAGCAACATTATTCATAATAGCATCAAATTCAAAGTCCCAATGTCCATCTGTGGGTGGATAAACAAAATGAAATATGGCCATACACTGGACTGGTACTTGGCAATAAAAAAGGGATTACTGATACATCCAACAAAACGGACAGACTCAAAACAACATGCTAACTAAACAAAGCCACATACCAAAGACTATAGACTGAATTTCTAGAAAAGGCAAAACCGCCGTGACACAAAGTAGATCAGTAAGTGCCTGGGTATGGTGCTGCAAAGGTACACGAGGAACTTTTGGGGTGATGGAACTGTGTGAGTGAAAAGTGGGATTACAGGACTAGTATCTCTGTCCAAACTGTATACTTAAAATGGGATTACAGGACTAGTATCTCTGTCCAAACTGTATACTTAAAACAGGTGAATGCTATCATACGTAAATCATACCACAATAAGGCTGTTAAATTATTTCAATGAATACATTTTTTAAATTAACACTTATAAATACAAGATGTACTATCCATAATATGATTAGCAAACCAGTTCATTTTTAGACTTCTAAACAAGTTTTTAGGGCTATATTTTAATATATGGTATATATTTCACAATTTTTGAAATTTCTAGTTCAAAAAATCTTTTCCCCTGACTCCCTACTTCCAACACTAGACTCAATTCATAAAAGATCAAAATTATAAATCATCTGTCCTCAGGTAAAGAGGGCCACCAATGTATAACTATAGTTATTCTTTAAGTACAGAAATAGTTGAGCCGCTCAGTTTAAAGCAAAGATGAGACAATTTCAAATAAAATTATTTTTGGATTCAGTAGCAGACAACTGCTTCGTCTCCCAACTTTGTGCATTATATAATCTCTGATCCATCTGCTAACAATCCCAACCTGGCAACAGAGTACCTTCAACCTCACAGAGGGGTAATCCCAGCCTGACTTCCTGCACCCTTACATTAAGCCAGTCTCATCTTATTTATGTTCCCATGTTACTCTTCTCTCGTTTCTGCCCAATGTGCACTACTTACCTTCCTTTTAGGAAAGGCCTTTACATACATATTTTGAAGGAAAGTCTCACAATAGCATTTAAAACATCCACTCCTCGTTCTCCCCTACTGACTGAGAAACTACTTACATTCATCTGTCCTATAATTCCTTTTAATACTGGTTCCAAACATTACCTTCATGCTAATTGAGAAAAAAACAACGCTATAATTTCTAGGCTTTTCCTAACTTAATCTGCTTTCAAGGTAGGTAACTATTCATCCAGAACCATATCCTGACAAAGATTTAGTGGCAACCCTATGCATAAAATACAACTTTTATGACCTTCTGAGAGGTCATTTTATCTTTATGACCAAGCAAAAGATCAAATGTAAATTACAACAATTTTCTCAAGATCACATACTTACACATCAGCTAGAACTATCCGCGTCCGTGTCACATTCTCTATGGTGAATTTGGTTTTTCCTCCTTTGCCAGCAATTCTCCCTATTGCCCTTGACAGGTGGTCTCCCTTTAGAGGCTTCACTAAATGAGAAAAGCAAGACCTCAAGAGGTAAGCCATTCCAATATGCCACCCATTAAAGGGTAATCTTTAATGTAATTTCCCTTCTAACAAACATAAAATATGCATTTTTTAAAAAGAGCTGCTAATAATCAACTGCTGCTTTAGGAAAGTTGAGAAACACAATATACAAAAGGACAGTATTTCATTACAAAAGACCGCCATATACTCACCATCTGTAATTTCAAAAGACTCTAAGAAGAGGTCATCCAACCTAATGAGAGCAAGTGCATCCTACAATATAAAAATGAATACTGTGAAGCCCTTCCATTTAAATCCCTGAGAATGAGTGTTAAACTCAAATTTACGAACTGTGGAACCAGAAAATTCATACTTAAAAAAAAAAAGTCCCAATTCATTGAAACATTCATTTTGGTATTTTTCAAGTCCCTATTTCAGATGTCATGAAATCACTCACCTCTACCTGAAACCCGAGAATAAAGGCTTTCACAAAATCGGCGGCTTTTGTCAGAGCGCTAACATCCTTGGTTTCTTTACAAGTCTGTTTTAAAAGAGGCACACATTACAGATGGTGATGAAAAAGATAACATTCTAAAAGAATACTAGGAATGACCTTTCCCTTTATTGTCATTTCCGTACCACCACCCTTCCCCAGTGTATTCTTCATGACCCAGTTTTTGCTGAGGTTAAGTACTGTTTAACTTGCAAAATAAAACTTCCCCAACTCCAGGGGTAGACAGTTCCACCAAAATGCTGTCCCTCTCCCTTCCGCTCTGTAAAAAATCAATAAAATATATATATTTTTTAAAAATGCTGTCAAATGACTGACTCTACTCCATCCAAATCTGACTTGGCTTTTAACAGCAAGATCCCTCTGACACAGCCAGAATGCACACACACTGAAGCGTCCTCCGAACAGTCAGCCCCTAAATGCATCAAAGCCCAAACCAGTTGTCTTATCTTTCAATACAGTCTTCCCTGCAAGTTGTGATCTAATCTCCCAACTTCAATCATGTATGCACTAACGTTTCCCATAGCAACAACTCCAGTACGAACTACCAAGAATGGTTTAAGCAGGGAGTCTCAGCTCAAAGAGTTCATTCAATAATCACAGAAACAGCTATTCATAAAATGCCTACACTGCAAATGACATGCATTATAAAGGTGCTTTTTATACTACAGCTCTAAGCTTCATGACAACCCTAAGTATTAAGTGATATAAAGACTTATGTTCCAGGCAACTAAAGTATTAAAAGGTGAAAAGGGTAAGATTTGAACATAGGTCTGATTCCAAAACTGTTATTTCCCACTCTCTGACATAGCTCAGTCTAACTGAGGAGACCACATACTTGACAAATTTGAAACCATCCTATCTAATAAAAGAGTAATATGCAAATTGACCATACTTTCACTACAGCCACACCCACCAGCCATGCCCATCAGCCAATCAGGAGAGGGGGCGGAGCCAGCGAGTGCCAGGGATGGTGGGGCCAAGACCCACGGTAGACGGGCACGAGCTGGTTGGGGTGAAGGCCTGGGCTGGGGAGGGTGGAGCTGGGACAGAGCCAGCCATCGGCCCCATTGCAGGGCAATGGCTGGGTGCCCAAGGCCTAAAGCCTCAGCCAGAGGCTTGGGGTGAGTGGTCAGGCTAGGGGTGAGTGGTCAGTAGGACATCCCCTGAGGGCTTCCAGTATGTGTGAGGGGGCAGGTTGGACTGAGGGATCACCCACTCCCCCAGTGCATGAATTTAGTGCACCAGGCCCCTAGTAGAGAGTATAAAACAAGATCTGAGTCGGTTTTAAAAGTGGATCCTATCCCAGTCTTATACATGACCTTGAATAAGTGCCATAAATACTCTAGGTCTTAAGTTTTTTCATTGTAAAATAAGGGGGCCAGTGTAGAAGATCCCAAGAGGTCCCTACTAGTATTAAAATTCATGTATCAGCTTGATGCTTGGGCCAAGATACTCTGTTGACCTTCAGTTTCCCCATGTTAATACAGATTATAATTAACTTTGGTCTTTGATTCAGATACAAAGTTGGCACTCAGAAAAAGAAGCTCAAAGTCAATTAATTTTGATTGTTGAACCACTGGGCTGACACCACAGGAAAAAAATATGTAAGTACCATATGTACAAATATATATGTAAGTACCATATATGTGTATACAAATATATATGTACTAGAGACCAGTTGCAGGAAGATTCCTACAAGAATAGAGCTTCCTGTGGCCTGAGCAAAGCTCCCTCCCTTTTCTGCTGCCTCGCTCCCTTCTGCACTGCCTTGCTCTCTCCTGCCTCGCTCCCATCTTCTCTGCCTTGCTCCCTCCTTTTTCTCCCTCCCTGCTGCCCCTGCTTGCTTGCTTGGCTTCCTTCTACACTGTCTTCTGCATATGGATATGCAAATTAACTGCTATCTTGGTTGGGTTAATTTGCATACTCATTCTGATTGGCTTGTGAGTGTAGTGAAAGTACGGTCAACTTGCACATTACTCTATTAGATAGTGTGTGTGCGTGCATGTGTGTGTATGTATATATAATTTGTATTTATTCCTAAAATACATTTTCCCCAAATACCAATAAAATACATATTGCAGCAAGTACTTCAGCTTATTATTTACAAACTTCTGTTTATGATAACCTCTTTAGTTGGCCTTTTCTCAGTTCAACACAGAACATTATAAAAAATACGCACAGCAGCCCTGACCAGTTTGGCTCAATGAATGGAGCATCAGCCTGCAGATTAAAAGGTCCCAGGTTTGATTTCTAGTCAAGGGCATGTACCATGGTTGCATGCACATCCCCCAGTAGGAGGTGTGTAGGAAGCAGCTGATGGATGTTTCTCTCTCATGGATGTTTCTAACTCTCTTTCCCTCTCCCTTCCTCTCTGTAAAGAAAACCAATAAAATACATTTAAAAAAAATATGCACAGCATAACCACTATTTTGGTATGCTCTCAGGCTCAATCTATAAATTCAACTAATATATGTGTTAAATGCAAACTCACTAAATTAAAAAACTGAGAGAAAATCATTTAACAAAATAAGTCCCACTGAGGAAAGTCTATTCATGCATGTTCATCCCTGTATATTTGGAAATGGTTGGCATTCTCCATACCCTGATTTCTACATTCCTCGATTTCAAGTTAAAGCGTATCTGAAGTCCCAAATGTTCTACAATAGGAGTAAATATCTTCATCCAATTCTCTTTTAATGGTGTGTATCTGTTAGCTGGGACTGGAATTTTCCTTGTTTCTTCTTTCCCATCCTGCAATAAAAGAACACAATTCAGATGTCTGAAGGAGGGTGGGGCTGTAACATGACAACTGATCCACACGAAAAAGCTTCCTTTCTCTTAACGAATTAAATGTCAGCGGAGTCACTTCAAGTTCAGAAGAGCTCATGCAGCTTCACCATCACCACCGATTTGGCCTCCCCCTGGACCCTGCCCAACTCCCGTCCCGGGTCCCGCCAGTACCAGGAACCCGTCCCCGGAGAGGGGCGGGAACACCGGCCTCTTCGCCGGCCGGGCCTCCTCGGTGTCCATGCGGCTCGCGTCCCCGCCCTCCCCCGCCGCGGACAGCTCCTCCGCCTGCCTTTTCTTGGCTCTCCGGCTACCCTTGCGGGTGACCTGGGTGAAACCGTCCTCGGCCACAGCACTCTGTGCCTCCATTTCGGCGGCCATCCTCAGGACTCCTCGCAGGCGCTTCCGGATGGAACACGTGCGCCGCTGCACTGCGCAGGCGCACCACGT
The DNA here is from genome assembly GCA_027563665.1 of Antrozous pallidus. NCBI lineage: Eukaryota > Metazoa > Chordata > Mammalia > Chiroptera > Vespertilionidae > Antrozous > Antrozous pallidus. The sequence continues at coordinate 30,656,400 of CM050523.1, forward strand.
GCTTGCCAATCAGCCGCAGGTCCCCGCCCCCTTTTCTAAGAGGTCCCCACGCCGGGGACCTGAAGCAGGATTTTTGTGTGAATTTGCCAGGGAGGAAAGGGGGCTGTCCTAAAATATGCCGTATTCTTATGGTCGCCTTCTGGCCCCACCATTCAACGCCAAAGCATCTTATGACCTGGAATCTGTGTATTTGCTAAAGAAAGTAAAGGTAATACCCAAGTTTGTGCCACCGCTGAAGAAAAAGCTCGTGGGGTTTCAGTAATGCATCTGGTATTATCTGAGACAACTAAGTCCAACTGGCTACGGCCTCAAGGGGCGTGTACGGCGAGCGGAAGGGACAAACTGTCCTAACTGTTTGGGGTCTGGTTTCCAGGTTAGGGTTTGGCAGGGCCTGAAAGTACCCGTTAGCCGAGGAGACGTCGGCTTGACCATGTCGGCCTTCGAGAAGCCTCAGATCATTGCCCACATCCAGAAGGGCCTCAACTACACGGTGTTTGACTGTAAGTGGATGCCCTGCAGCGCCAAGTTTGTCACCATGGGCAACTTCGCTCGCGGCACCGGCGTCATTCAGCTGTACGAGATCCAGCACGGGGACCTCAAGCTGCTCCGGGAGGTGGGTGTCGGACGAGATTGCCCTTGTCCACGATCCGGGAGTACCATGGGGGCGAGTGCGGGTGCGGAGTGTGGAGTCTGCATTACGCCAACGCCTCCCGCCAGTGTCCCGCAAAAGGCACCGCTCGAGCCGCGCGGGCGGAGTGGAGTTGATCGCAGATGGAGCAATACCTCCAACGTACGTGCTTTTTGCTGAGCACAGAGTTCTCAGCGGGCGAGTCCTTCCGCGCCCTCCCGACCCCTCCTCCAGCGGCCCCTCCTGCAGCGGCCCCTTCGGTGCAGCGCGAGGTCTCTGGAAGTGACAGGACGAATCCTGGTCTAAGTGCGAAGCCCTTCGGGACAGTGCGCAGTCGGTGTAGAGTCTGTGAATAGGAGGCCTTGTTAGTAAAATGTTTTTTCATGCAAACAGAGGCAAAGCTGGCGCCGGTTTGCCTGCCGTGTAATTGCTGGAGGTCCCCTAACTTAACATTTATTCTTTCCACAAGTATCAGTTTATTGCCCGGTATTCCCAGCCCTGTGAATGACAGTGTTCCCAGTCTCAGGGAGTTTTCCTGTGGGAAAGAGAATCGGTTAAATAATCAAACCAACAATGCATAAGTACAAACCAAGATGAATTCTCAAACGTAAAAGAACAAGGTTCTATGAGAGTAAAAACAACCCTCTTTTTTCATGGTTGAGATCAATAGTAGAAACTAAATAGGCCAAACTAAGAGTCAAGAACGAGGTTTCCATAGGAAACCAGGAAACCTCGTCCTTGACTCCCAGCGATCGGAGAAAGTCTCTTCTTAAGAAACAGGAGTGGTAAGCAGGGACCAAACGTTGCAACACCTATACATCATTTAAAATTTCTGCCTTTCTCCCTCTAAGAATAACGACATCATTGAAGGGCTTTATGCAGTGTGTGGCATGATCACGTTTACAAGCTTTGAAAAGCTCAATAGTGAAAGAATTTAAGAATCACGTTAACATTTTTTATACCTGGTTACAGTTTCAAAAAGTGCCTTGATTTGGGTTACCTGGAAAAGTGATCATACTCAGGTGTTTAGGGTTGTAATAAACTACAGGGAAGGTTGACAACTCTGGGCATCAAAAGCTATGGAGAGAATCTGCGTGGAGGAGTCGGAGGTTAAACTGGTAAGTAAAGGATGAATACAGTTTCGATAGGAAGCTTAGATTAGAAGGTAGGCTGGGCCGCATCCCACTTTAAATTGCTATGAGTGTCAGTTTTACTGTTCATTTTGTCTTCTCTAGTCAGGGACTCAGAAAATATGGCTTGTTCTTTTCTCTGTTTCCTTAAGTTGTTCACCACTTGCCCCCCCAGTCACCTGTTGTTCTAAGGTCCAGTTCAGATTATGTGATTTCTGAAGGCCTGATTCCCACACAAAGTAACCTTTCTTACATTGCATTCCTGTGGTATTTACTATCTGTGCCTGAAATATGTCATTTTATTTCATTTATCTGTAGATTGTAAGCTCCTGGAGAATAAAGATAGTGTCTTTTAAAAAAAATTTTTTTTTTAATTGATGTTTTAGAGAGAGTGAGAGAGCCAGGGGAGAGATTGAGAGACACTTCATTGTGAGAGCTGAACATCACTGTGTTGCCTCCTGCACGCCTCCTGCTGGGGATTGAGCCTGCAACCCTGGCGTATGCCCTGATCTGGAATCAAAACCAGTGCAAGGGATGACACCCAACCAACAGCCACGCTGGCCAGGGCGTGGTGTGTAAGGAGCAGTAACTCAATAAATTACTTGTTAAAAGAATTAGTAAACGTATGTCTGTAAAGGATATAACTTGGGTAATTTACTTTTTCCCTTTAAATTTTATTTGTATTGGTTTCAGGTGTACAGCTTGGTAAGATAATTATATACTTAGTGTCACGTGGGTAATTTATTTATTTATTTATTTTAAATATATTTCATTGATTTTTTGCAGAGAGGAAAGGAGAGGGATAGAGAGTTAGAAACATCAGTGAGAGAGAAACATTGATCAGCTGCCTCCTGCACACCCCCTACTGGGGATGTGCCCGCAACCAATGTACATGCCCTTGACCAGAATCGAACCTGGGACCTTTCTGTTTGCAGGCTGATGCTCTATCCACTGAGCCAAACCGGTTAGGACAGTAACTTGGGTAATTTAAATATTGGCTTATTGATTATACAATTGGGGTCAGGGGTTTAAACAAATGGGAAACATTAGAATAGCGGAAAGAAATTTAAAGTGAAGTATTAGGAACAGATACCAATCAAAGCTCGGCCAGAGAGCATCTCCAGAGTTGTGATTTTTTTTTTATAAAACTATGATTTGTATACATTGCAGGAATACACTTGTTCCAAAAGTGCAATAGTACTCTTTGATCTTTTCTAGAATTTCTAGAGAATTCTAACAAGTTTTTCAAATAAATTTGCTTTTTAGTAAAAGTAATATCTTAATGGTAGAACATTTTGGAAATATACAGGGTGACCTCAAAAAATGTATACACACTTTGAATAATTATAAATTATATTAATGTATTTATTAAAATACATTTCATTTTCAAAATTTAATAGAATCAGCTGTTAAAGTGTGTACACATTTGAGGGGGAGAGGGGAGGTACTCTGTAGATAGGAAAAGAGGAAAATTAATATCACCCATGATCTCAACTTTAGGAGTAACCACTTTCTATTTCACCTGAATCTAAGGACTGTTCTGAAGAAGGACCAGAAGTATTTGATGAGTTCTTTCTCCTAATGAGCCTGCTGTCTAAAGAGGAAAAAACAAATGGGAAAACATTTAAGAATTTACCTTGTATTTGGCTGTGATGATGCAATGTGAAAGAATATAGATTAAGTACAGGTTCAGTGATTCTCAACTCTTAGTGTATATTGTTGCTGTTTGTGTGTGTGTTTTAAGGTTTTCATGCCTTGGTCCCACCCTTAGAAGTTCTGATGCACTGGGACTCTTGCTTTTAGACTAGGGTGAGGTCTGGACATCAGGATTTTTTCAGTTTCCACCAGATGGTTCTAATGAGTACCACAGTTGACTTCAGTTGGGCTAGATGAATTATTTATTATAATATTAGGATACAGACTTGATTCTATCATTGTGGGACCACCTCAAATCAAAGCCCGTGCATCCAAGACAAAAAGGAAGGAAGAAAATGGATCTTTGTTGGTGCCTTCCTTATCTTATTACTAAAGATAGATGGGAATGACAGCATATACAGTTTGTTGCATCACCCATGGATGTTGGGCCAAGAGTATGAGAGCTGAAATCTACATTTTTCATCAAGCCTTACCCCTGAAACTTCATCAGCCTGTAAAAGGCATCATTTTCCTAATTGGCACAAAGGAGTGGGGGTAGCCCCGAAAAATGGCAGTATAATTGGAGATGTTTACACTTTAAAATTTAGTAATGAGCTAATACAGCTCTGCTTTTTAGCCCCTGTGGCACTGAATTCACTGTTTGTTAGCATTTGGTTGGCTAAATCTTTTAATGTTAATTAAGTAGTGCCAGGATGTGGAGGAGGAAATACTGACAAGCTGTACTAGACCCACCCACAGACAGAACAAAAATAGCTCTCACTAGAATTATCTATCTGGGCATCTTTAATCATGTTAATTTATTGTAGCAAAGAGAACTAACATCTGGGTCAAACACGACTATCATGGATGGTTATTTACACTACCATATAGCAAAAGTCAATATATACTAACTAGAGGCCCAGTGCATGAAATTAGTGTCACTAGGCCTGGCTGGCAATCAGGGCCAATAAGGTTTCCTGCCTCCCCACCTCTTCCTTCCCTCGCTCTCTCAGCACCCCTTCCCCCACTGCTGGTTGCCCACCATGGTCTGCGCTGCCCCCTGGTTGTCAGTGCACTTCATAGCAAGCTGTCGAACTCCCAAGGGGACACTTTGCATATTAGTCTTTTATATATAGAGACTAGAGGCCTGGTGCTTGAAATTTGTGCATGGGGCGGGGGGGCCACTCAGCCCAGCCTGCCCCTTCTCCAATCTGGGACCCCTTGGGGGATGTCCGATTGCCAGTTTACGCTCAATCCCAGGGATAGGGCCTAAATCAGAAGTCAGATATCCCTCTTACAATCTGGGACCACTGGCTCTTAACTGCTCGCCTGCCTACTTGCCTAATCGCCCCTAACTGCCCTCCTGTTGGCCTGGTCGCCCCCAACTATCCCCCTCTGCCACCCTAGTTTCCCCTTATTGCACCCCCTGCTGGCCTGGTCACCCCCAACTGCCCCCCCCCTGCCGGTCTTGTTGCCTCCAACTGTCCCTCTGCCAGCCTGTTCACTCCTAACTGCCCCCTGCACCAGCCTGGTCGCCCCACACAGCCTGCTGTTCAGTCGTTTGGTCATCCCTCACCAACCCCCCTGCTGGCTTGGTCACCCCACGCAGCCTGCTGTTCGGTCGTCCATCCAGTTGTTTCGGTCATGATGGCCCCTGGCTTTTTATATATTAGGATATGAGGCAGTTCCCCATGGCCTCCTAACCATCTGAGTCCCTGACACCATATTCTTGCTCATTAGGACGCACTTCTTACTGAGAGGACTGTCTTCACTCTCTGCCTCAGACTGTGGGAGCCATCACCCATGACTCAGAGCTGGGGAGACCCAAACCCACTGTGAAACAAGTGGCGGAGGGAGTGTGGAGCTGTTTCATCAGTTGGCATAAGCTGGAGCTGTGGATTAGTTTAGCCATAGAAATTGTGTCCTCACATTGATTGGGTGTTGTATCACTATTGATATACTACAGGCCCAGTGCATGAATTTGTGCACCAGTCAGGTCCCTCAGCCTGGCCTGCGGATCGGGCTGAAACCAGTTCTCTGATATTTCCTGAGGGGTTCCGGATTGCAAGAGGGTACAGGCCAGGCTGAGGGACCCCACTGGTGTGCAATTGGGGCCAGAGACAGGAGGGACCCCACTGGTGTGCAACTGGGACCAGAGATGAAAGCGGGAGGTTGACCAGCTGGGGAGAGATCACGGGAGGGCTCCAGGGCATGTCCAGCCTGTCTCACTCAGTCCCAATCTGCTGGACCCTAGCAGCAAGCTAAACTACCAGTTGGAGCATCTGCCCCCTGGTGGTCAGTGCACATCATAGCTAGTGGTTGAATGGCCTTAGCATATCATTAGTATATTACGCTTTGATTGGTTGAACAGCCGACTGGACATTGCCTATTAGGCTTTTATTATATAGGATTACTTCAGGTACTTTTATTTGAAGGAAGGAGCCGGTGGGGAGGACATACATGATTTGAAAACTCCTTTGTTTATTGACAAACATTTTGATTCTCGGTATTGTCCCATTGTAAGATATTCTTCTTCATAAAATTGGAAAAATAACTGAAATACTATCAATCTAATACAGTGAATAACTGATGTTATCTTGGACAATCTGCATTACAAAGAAAAACAATTAACATTATATGGTTCTGTGTTTCTCATCAGTATGGTCTTTTACAATCATGTTAATGTACAAGACTGATGTTTTTTTAATCTTTGTTGTTGAAAGTATTACATATGTTCCCTTTTTTCTCCCATTGACCTCCTCCAGCTAGGTAACTAATTTTGCTTAAGACAATTCCAGAGAGACTGTGAATGCTTTGTTTTATACCTGGCTACACAATAACTGCCAATTTATCTAGTTCCCAAACCATGAGAAAGCTCAACAAGCTGAGAATTTCCAAAGCTTTATACCATATAATGATGTCTTTTGAACCATAAAAGAAAAGTTTACAGTTTTTGTGAAGTGAATTTTCTTTTCTTTTTGTTTGTAAGTTGCTATACCCTAGCCCAACGTTGAAAGTGGCAGGGAAATTATTTTTTAAATTGTGTGAAGTAGGCCCACCTTAATGGGAGGGATGAAGATTGGCACAGGAACTGAAGGTTTACAAGGGGAGATGCCCTAGCAACTGGAGAATTCTGTGTAGGGAAAATAGTTTATCCAGATATTTTGTTAAGTGGAAAAAAAAAATCAAGTCAAAGGCCAGTATATGATGAACCGCTATACTAAACCAAAATTATGTGTGTTTGTAAGTGTATAGAAAAAGGTTTCAAAGGATGGGGATTACTTCTGGGGAGTATCAAAGGGAGACTGACTTTTTGCCCTTTTGTCTTGTTTTGTTGGAATTTTTAGAGGGAACTGTATTATATAAACATTAAGAATAAAAAATATAAAAGTTGTAGAGGCCAAATATGAGGAATAGTTTTGCCCTATTGAAGGTGACAGTAAATGGAAGGTGATATTATAAGGCCAGAGTATAATGTGGGAAAAACATCAACTAGTGGCCTCATCTAATTACAGATTGCCCAGAGTTTCCAGGAGCCAAAACAAAAAGCAGGAGGGCTGTTAGTGATGTGGGAGATGAAGTTGGGGTCAAAGGGGACCTTGGAGACCTGGAAACATCAGGGAGTAAATGAGTAATGAAAGTTCCACAGAGGTGGGAGTAGGTGAAAGTACCATAATGCATGTGTATATGTAGAGGGAGTCAGGTAGGAACTGATCCTGTAGTTTTAATTTTGCCTTTCTTTTCATTCCCAGTTTTGTTTTCCACAGTTTCTATTACCCGTGGTTTGAAAATATTAAATGGAAAAAACAATAAATAAACATTCATAAGTTTTAAATTGCATACCAGTTTGATAGTATGTTGAAATCTCATGCCATCCTACTCTGACCCACAGTGATATCGATGATGTATGTGTTCCCTGCCTGTTAGTCACTTAGTAGCTGCCATGATTGTCAGATAGACGGTTTCAGCACCATAGCACTTGTGTAAAAATAACCCTTTTTATTAATGCCCATAGCCATTCACATAACTCTTATTACAGTACTACAGTACTGAATTCATGCACGGGGGCAGAGGATGTCCCTCAGCCCAGCCAGCACCCTCTCCAATATGGGACCCCTTCAGGGATATCCAGTAAGATCGGGCCTAAACAGGCAGTCGGACATCCTTCTCACAATCAAGAACTGCTGCCTCCAAACTGCTCATCTGCCTGCCTCCCTGATTGCCCCTAATCGCTTCTGCCTGCCAGCCTTATCACCCCCTAACCACTACCCTGACAGCCTAATTGATGTCTAACTGCTCTCCTGCCAGCCTGTTTGCCCCCAACTCCCTCCTCTGCCAGCCTGGTCACCCCTAACTGCTCTCCCCTGCAGGCTTGATCACCCCCAACTGCCCTCCTTTACAGGCTTGGTCCCTCCCAACTGTCCTCTGCTGGCCTGATCACCCACAACTGCCCTCGCTAGCAAGTGTGGAACCTTCCAACAGCCCTCCTCTGCTGGCCATCTTCTGGTGGCCATCTTGTGTCCACATGGGGGCAGGATCTTTGACCACATGGAGGCAGCCCTCTTGTGTGTTGGAGTGATGCTCAATCTGCAAATTACTTATTTATTAGATAGGATAGAGGCCTGGTGCCTGGGTGGGGGCCAGCTGGTTTGCCCTGAAGAGTGTCCTGGATCAGGGTGGGGGTTCCCTTGGGGCATGGGACGGCCTGGGCGAGGGGCCTGTTGTGATTTGCAGGCTGGCCACACCCTCCCAGCGACCCAAGTGGAGGCCCTAGGATCTGGAATTAATTTATGAACTACAATTGAAACTTTGTAGCCTGGAGCGGAACGAAGCCTTCTGCTTTCTCCGTGGTGACAGCCATTTCTGTTTGGGTTATTTAAATTATATAATTGAAACTTTGTAGCCTAGAGTGGAGGCCTAGGCGCTAGGGCTGCAGAAGCTTGGCTTCCTCCATTGCCCAGGCAACCCTAGCCTCTGCTCTCTCCAGCTCTGTAGCTGCCGCCATTTCTGTTGGGGTTATGTATCTTCTATAATTGAAACTTTGTAGCATTGAGTGTAGGCCTAGGCTGGCAAGGGCAGGCGGAAAGCTTGGCTTCCTCCATTGCTGGGAAACCCAAGCCTCCCTCCTGCTCTCAGTAGTCACAGCTATCTTGGTTGGGGTTTATTTGCATAATTTGGTCCTGATTGGCTTATGGGCATGGCTGTAGGCATGGTTTCTTTGGGGGTATGGTCAATTTGCATATTACTCTGTTATTAGATAGGATATGTTATAATTGTTCTATTTTATTATTTAGTTATTGTTAATCTCCTACTGTGCCTGATTTATAAATTAAACTTAATCATAGGTATGTATAGGAAAAAACAGTGTATATAGGGTTTGGTAATATCTTCTGTTTCAAGCATTTACTGGAGGCATTGGAACATATATCCCTCATTGATAATGGGGGACTACTGTATTTGGGCTGTAAACTCCTTGAGAGAATGGTCAGTCTTACTCATCTTTATGTCTTCTGCCTAGTTCATTGACTTCTATATAGTAGGGGCTCATTACTAGTAAATGTTGAATGCTCAAGTTGGGCAAATCTATAAAGCTCTAGACTTGGTATCTTTATCTATGATGGGGGGGTAGTATTAGATAATTTCAAGGATTCTTTCTGTGATATGTTCTTCATGTGACTTCCATAAGCCGCATGCCTTAAGTAGTGCATTGGTATATAGTTATTTTACTAATGTGTTATATATAATACTCAGAGCAGTAGCCTTTTAAATGAAAGGAACATGAAAAGATTGGCTAATCTATACTAATAGTGGTGCCTTTGGTACATATAGGTATACAAATCTCTATGATTGAAAAGGTCCCACAGAGAACAGGACATAAACATTCTCAATTTAGAGGGTTCTGCAGGGAAAACTATGAAATATTCATAAAAATTTTTGTTCCTGTAGCCATCTGAAAAGAGCAATATCTTCATTACTTTCTCATTTCTACAGAGGATCTTAAAAAAGAATATCACATTAAATGCTGAGATGTTCGTATTTGCAAACCAATGGAGATGGTAGAGTTAACAGCATTTGAACATCTCAATGTCGAGATGAAAGGAAAGGCAAAATTAAAACTCATTCTTTTTGACAGTTACATAATTTTAAACTATAGAGAACTAGAGGCCCAGTGCATGAAATTTGTGTACTGGGATGGGGGGAGGTGGTGGGTAAGAAGAGCTCTCTTAGCCCGGCCTGGGCCCTCTTGCAGTCCAAGAGCCCCCAGGGGATGTACCCAGTAGTCAGCCATCCTTGGTGCTGCCAAAAAGGCAGGAGAGGCTCCCACCATTGCCACTGTGCTCGCCAGCCATGAGCCCAGCTTCTGGCTGAGTGGCGCTCCCCTTATGGGAGCACACTGACCACCAGGGGGCAGCTCCTGTGTTGTGCGTCTGCTTCCTGGTGGTTAGTGTGGAACATAGTGACCAGTCATTCTGCTATTGGATTGATTTGCATATTAGCCTTTTATTTTATAGAATGACTAAAGGAAAGCATGATCATTTTTATCATGTTTTAATTGCTTTTTATATTACCACCGTATGTAAACCCTTTAATAAGGTAGTAAATACCATGATTATAAATAGCTGACATAAATAATATATCTTCTCTCCCTCCATTTTATCAAGATTGAAAAGGCCAAACCCATTAAATGTGGAACATTTGGTGCAACATCCTTACAACAGAGATATTTAGCTACTGGAGATTTTGCTGGAAACCTTCATATATGGTAAGATTACTTAATTAATAGTAAGACCTGAGATAACAGTTTCTTTGATAGTCTTATTACTCTTTCCTGTGAAAGAGAATTCTAATTTATCTTTAGTCTTTAGGTATTTAAAATAATGTTATCAGTATTTCTACATATGCTGTTTGATGCTATTATTTAATAACTTGTATTTGTAAATAAAAGGTTATTCCCCTCCACCTTGAAGGATGCAATCTATAAAAATACACATGTAGCCCTAACTGGTTTGGCTTAGTGGGTAGAGCGTTGGCCTGCGGACTGAAGGGTCCCAAGTTTGACTCCAGTCGAGGGCATGTATCTTGGCTGCAAGCACATCCCCAATGGGAGGTGTGCAGGAGGCAGCTGATGGATGTTTCTCTTTCATCGATGTTTCTAATTATCTCTCTCTCCCTTCCTCTCTGTAAAAAATCAATAAAATAATTTTTAAAAATACATATGTATAACATGGGGGGGATTAGTTTAGATACTGTGTGCATTTCAGCAGTACATTTGACATTACAAAATGATACACTGAGCTTTTGTTTTAATTTTTTAATATAGAGCTCCCAATTCATTTGAAGTTCTTTTAATGTGTTAGCTTACATCTAAGCACAACTTTTTAGGAACACATCTGTTGAGCAAATCAAGATATAAACCTGTTTTGAATGAGCAAAATCATAATTGTGCCAAATGCTTTAATTTTCATGTTTTACCAAGAGTTATTTTCTTTTTTTTTTAATTTTATTTTATTGTTTAAAGTATTACACATAGTAGTACATATATCTCCTTTTTTTAGAGTTACTTTCTTATATTTAAATTAGAATTGAGTGAATTCAAATTTCTCTAATTACTTTTTAGGAATATCTCTTAATCATCTGAAATACATACTAATGTTCTAGAGAGAAACCGTTTTTCCTGCCTGTTTTCTAATGTGACCTTTTTGGATTTCTCACTTAGAATCTGCCACTTTGTAATTAAATTAGTTTGACCTATTTATCTATCTTAGGCCCCTAATATAAAACATAATTTACCCTTGCTTTAACTGCTTAATAATTAAGTTAGCATTTATTACAATGCATTAGTCCTCACATGCTATGTCATGTACTTTCAAAAAAAATTGAGAGACTAGTCTGAATGTTATTTTTAAAAATAAATATATTTTGGCACAAGAATATAGAATAAATGTAACTGTTGGAATAAATGTAACTGTTGGCTTTCTTCCTAATAGAATAGGACAGGTACTACTGACTTATTTTCATTGATAAGTTCTTCGTTTATATTAAAAAAGTAATGTTTTTTAAAAATTTGTAAAAATGGTCTTTTAAATAGAACCTCAATCCTGTTTAGTCTCCTGTTTCTTTCGCAGTAATGCTAAAAAGATAAACATCATGTCTAATCTAAGTTGAACTATCTCAAATTTGCTAAGTGAAATTTTACACATTTTGGCTCATAAGTTGGGATTACATCATGAAAAGCTACATTCATTTTGTTTAAGTGTAAGTTATTGAAACCTGACTTGTTAAAGAGAAATGTGGATAAAAGCTCCAATAGGAAAGAAAAGAAGGGGAGCAAGCCAGAAAAGGGATGTATTGCTATAACCTACTTGAGCCATTCATTATCCGACCAACTCATGTAGACTCAAGCACACATAACAGTAGTTACTTTCCTGCATTTCTTTCTCTTAAATAACCTAGAATTAGACAAACTTCAGCCAGTTTGACTCTCATATTTGTGACCAGCATGATGATAAACTGAAAAATACATAATTAGATTAAAAATCAATACCTAGTACACACTATTCACATTCTCCTATCTAATAAAAGAGTACTCTCTAATAAAAGAGTAATATGCAAATTTGACTATACCTTTGCTACACCCGCAAGCCATGCCCACAGCCACGCCCACCAGCCAATCAGGAGCAGATTATGGAAATAAACCCCAACCAAGATGGCTGCCACCACTGAGAGCAGGAGGAAGGCTTGGGATTCCCAGCAACAGAGGAAGCCAAGCTTTCCGCCTACTGTTGTGGGCCTAGGCCTCCACTTAATGCTATAAAGTTTCTATTATAAAAGATACAGAAATGGTGGCAGCCACTGAGCTGGAGAGAACAGAGGCTTGGCAATGGAGGAAGCCAGCCTAGGCCTCCACTCTAAGCTACAAAGTTTCAAACAAATGGCTGCTGCAACGGAGCGAGCAGAAGGCTTGGCTCCACTCCAGGCTACAAAGTTTTAATTGTAGAATATAAATTAATCCCAGATCCCAGGGCCTCTGCTTGGGTCGCTGGGGGGGGGAGGGGGGCATGGCCAGCCTGCAAACCACCACAGGCCTCTTGCCCAGGCCGTCCCACGCCCCAAGGGAACCCCCACACTGATCTGGGACACTTCAGGGCAAACCAGCTGGCCCCCACCCATGCACCAGGCCTCTATCCTATCTAATAAAAGAGTAATTTGCAGATTGACCATCACTTCCAACAAACAAGAGGGCTGCCACATGTGGTCAAAGATCCTGCCCCCATGTGGACACAAGATGGCCAACAGGGGAGGGTCATTGGGAGGTTCCAAGCCCTGCAAGCGAGTTATGGGTGATCAGGCCAGCAGGGGAGGGAAGTTGGGAGGGACGAGGCCTGCAAGGGAGGGCAGTTGGAGGCGATCAAACCTGCAAGGGAAGGCAGTTAAGGGTGACCAGGCTGGCAGAGGAGGGAAGTTGGGGAGCAAACAGGCTGGCAGCGGAGCAGTTAGACATTAATTAGGCTGACAGAGTAGTGATTAGGGGGTGATAAGGCTGGCAGGCAGAAGTGGTTAGGGGCAATCAGGGAGGCAGGCAGGTGAGCAGTTTGGAGCCAGCAGTTCTGGATTGTGAGAAGAATGTCTGACTGCCCGTTTAGGCCCGATCCTACTGGGATCGGGCCTAAGCGGGCAGTCGGACATCCCTCAAGGGGTCCCAGATTGGAGAGGGTGCAGGCTGGGCTAAATGACATCCCCCGTCCCCCCACCCTCATGCACGGATTTCGTGCACCGGGCCTCTAGTAATAAAATAAACCTCAAAAGATCTCAAGATGAAACTACCAAGGTCAACTTTGGAAACATTCTAAATCGTTTTGCTTTATATTTAAAGCAGTAATTATCATACTTCAAGTCAACAAAGAGTCCACAGGTTTGGGACCCCGTCCCAGAGATCCTTATTAATGATGTCTGGGAAGGAGCCTGTGAATCCGCACTTATTAATAAGCAGACCTGGTAGTTCATCTATGAAGAACACTAAGTAAAGTGGACATGGGTTTGAATTCCAAGTTGAATAATGACCATTCTCATTGAGGGTTTAAAAGATGCTAAAGTGGAGGGAAGAAATTGGGAGTATTTGTATAAATTAATAGCCAAATCCTTATTTTTAAACAAATATCTAAATATGGAATGCATTCTTACATTTTAGTTGGACTAAATGTTTGGGACATGTGTAAGTAAGAAGCTGTCTTCTGTTGTTTAGGAATTTGGAAGCTCCAGAGTACCCAGTGTATTCCGTAAAGGGCCATAAAGAAATTATAAATACTATAGATGGTGTAGGTGGATTAGGAATTGGGGAAGGAGCACCTGAAATTGTGACTGGCAGCCGAGATGGTAAGTCAAAGTATTTTATGTACAGTGTTTTAATTTTTTTAAAGATAAATTCTATACAACTGTATATCCTCTCTGTGTGGAAATCTATAGTAACCCTTACCCACTAAATCTGTAACAATCTGCTTTTTTAATAGGCAGGTTTGATTGCATATCCCTAAATTGTTTAATTCTTGAGTATTTTGAGATAGAGGAAAAGCACTTAACTATTTTAGTTTTGAGCAAATTCAACCATAGTTTCATATGACCCATGAAGGATTTCAAATTTCTTTATCATTTTTTGAGGCAGGCGACAATATGATGTGGGTGGCATCTTTTCCTTTTTTAAAAAGCAGACTCAGTACTTGTGAAAATTGTCACGTTGAACACTGAATTCTGTGATCCTCCCGCTGAGCCCTGCAGAAAGCTCCTAGGACACCGAGTGCTTTTCTGCCTCGCAGGGACTGAACCTGGACAAGTCTTAAAAGAAAAGGGGACTTTTCTGATAGTTACTCAAGAGCGGCTCTGCTTTCAAAATCAAATATTCTTTCCACCCCTAGAAACAATACAGAATATAGAAGGAAAAATAGCATTCAGTCTACTACATCAGCATAACTATTAAATGTGCTTTTCTTTCTAGTCTTATATACAGCAATGAGTAGCTATCAGTGTGTGCATGGTTTTATATCTTACTTTTTCCATTTAATGTTTTCTCATCTGTAAGTGTTGCTGTTTTCATACTTATATTTTAATGACTATGTCACATTCCATCCTATGGAGGTGTCACAGTGTTCTAACCATTCCCCTGTTAAGAAGCATTCAATTTTTTGTTTACCTCAAATGTTTTGTTTATTGCTTTGAGAGAGTGACTTAATAAATAAGTATCATTATGTATATAACTCTTGGAATAAATGTGTCTTGTGAGTTTTAAAATTTACTGTCAAATTTTCCAAAGTATCTTTTTATTTTAACAGCTACAATGGAACAAATAGATTTCCAATCTACCCTGCCAGCATTAATTTTCCTAATTTTTTAGATAAAAATGGTACATCATTCCAACTTTTGTTAATTTGTTTCTATATAGTATTTATTTACTGGTTAATTTTGCTGTGTGAATTATTTGTTTATGTTCTTTGTTCATATAACTGTTACAAACTTAATATAAATTTTATCAATTTGTATGAAGCTAGTGGAGTGATATGTCTTGTCATAATTTGCAGGAATTTTTTTCTCAAAGCATCTTCTTAATAACCAATTTTATTTTATTCTTGGAGATAAATCGAGTGGAATAGTGCTCTCTTTTCTACATTTATTATCCCTTTTAAGGATGGTTGTTTTTTTAATGTTTTTCCTATTCTCTTTCAGGTACTCTCCTTTTAGCCATTTTATTACTCCATTTGTATTTTTCAGAAGCAGTAACATCATTTACTGAATAGTCCTGTAATTTACTTTAAAATGAGGAAGTTGAAATTAAATTGAGAATTGTTAATTTTTTAAAATAATTCTTTATTATAGAAAGTATTACATATATCTCCCCTTTTTCCCCATTGACCTCTTTCAGCCCACTACCGCCCTGTTAATTTTATTTAATATTTCCCTGTTCTCTATTGCCACAGGGAAATTAAACTTAATTATATGAAATAGTATTCTAAAACCCAATATATGAAATATATGAAATCGTAGGTGTAAAAATTAGTTTATTCTACTGTATAAAGAATAATGACAATAGTTGTATGGGTAGTAAGGAAATAATTTAAATGGCACTAATATTATTCTGAGTAACTAATACATTAGTTTTAGGCTTAAGCAAATAAAATAAAGTGTGATTTGAATTGCATAACATCTGTGTTTGCCTTGTCAATCATACCATTTGAAAACTTAGAAATAGTTGTTGGCTTTTCTGTATATCTACTTGGAAATTTACTAGTAAGTCAGACATATGGGTTATATATCTCTGATATTAAGTACAACTTACCCACTTAGAAGTTAGAAAAATGTGAATATTTTTTCAGGTGTTATAACATCCATATATTACCAGGTAGGTATACAGGAAGCCACAGGAAGACAATGCAGAAAAGAAATTCATTATTTGCTGTTGAATTTTACCAGTGCGCTTTTATGTATGGCAGGAACTGTGAAGGTGTGGGACCCAAGGCAGAAAGACGATCCTGTTGCTAATATGGAACCCGTACAAGGAGAAAACAAGAGAGACTGTTGGACTGTGGCGTTTGGTGAGTTATTGAAGAACTCTTGTATTTGAAGTATCCAATAGTAAAAGCTTCAAAGAATTCCTAGTGGTCTATTCATAGTCTGTGGATTATTCTGGCAGTTTATTGAGGCAAATAGACATGGTGGTTAATGTCATCCTCTGAGGCCTGGGTTTGAAGTCTCATGATCTACTTATTGGCTGTGTGACTTATTGGCAAGTTATGAAGCATCTCTGTTTCTTGGTAGCTTCATTTGTAAATGGAAGTAATAACAGAATTTACTTAATAGAGTTGTTATGAGGATTCACAAAGTTAATAATGTGTAGTGCTTAGAATTGTGCTTAGATTATTATTAAGTGCTCAAAAATAATTTTCTGTTACTATGTACTTGTGTTTAACTAGATAATACTGACCCAGTTAGAACCAAATGCCAGTGATGGAGCTAAGTGGAGCCTCAAGTGCAAACAGTAGCCTTACAGATCTTCCGTTACACTCTCTATAGAGTGTGTTTATTTTCTAGAGAGTGGTTATACCATTATGAAATTATTTCTTATAAATTTGACAACTGTGTTTCTCTATTAATATGTTTAAAATGAATGCTGGTTTTGTAGGACTAATTGATGTTTACCCTTGTATCTCTTGCTGAGCACTAAAATTAAAATAATTTTTGCTTGTAAGGGGTATAGGCCATATTTAGTGTTTTTTTTTTAATCTTTATTGTTCAGTTTATTAATTACATTGTTTTCCCTTTTTATCCCCCTATAGCTTCCCTCCACCCTGTACCTATCTCACCCTCCACCCTCACCTCTCCCTCCCCACTGTCCTCTCCCATTGTTGCTAGATTTTTGTCCAGTCTCTTGCTGCACTTCCCACAACCCTTTTCTCCCCAAGAATTGTCAGTCCATTCCCTCTCTATGTCCATGTCTCTGTTATATTCACCAGTCTGTCCTGTTCAACAGCCTATCAATTCACTTGATTTTTATGTTCATTTGTTGATAGATGTGTATTTGTTGTTCATAATTTTCATCTTTACCTTTTTCTTCTTCCTCTTCTTAAAGAATATCTTTCAGCATTTCATATAATGTTGGTTTGGTGGTGATGAACTCCTTTAGCTTTTTCTTATCTGCGAAGCACTTCATCTGACCTTCAATTCTGAATGATAGCTTTGCTGGATAGAGTAATCTTGGTTGTAGATTCTTGCTGTTCATCACTTTGAATATTTCTTGCCATTCCCGTCTGGCCTGCATCGTTTCTGTTGAGAAATCCGCTGACAGTCGTATGGGTGCTCCCTTATAGGTAACCAACTGTTTCTCTCTTGCTGCTTTTAATATTCTCTCTTTGTCTTTTGCTCTTGGCATTTTAATTATGATGTGCCTCGGTGTGGTCCTCTTAGGGTTCCTATATATTGGGGTTCGGTGCACTTCTTGGACTCCTAAGTCAATTTCTTTCACCAGGTGTGGGAAGTTTTCAGTCACTATTTCTTCAAATAGGTTTTCATTGTCTTGGCCTCTCGCTTTTTCTGGCACCCCTATAATTCGGATGTTGGTATGCTTGAGGTTGTCCCAGAGGCCCCTTACACTATCTTCAATTTTTTGGATTCTTTTGGTTTGTTGCTTTTTCAGCTGAGTGGATTTTACCTCTTTGTATTTCAAATCTTTAACTTGGTTCTTGGGGTGCTCCAGGGCACTTTCAGGTCTTTGTATAATATTTTTTGTTTCAGTCAGTGTATGCTTAATTTCTGGTTGGTCCTTTTTCATATCCTTGAGAGTCTGCTTTATATCCTTGAGGGTTTCTTTCATTTCCTTGTAGGACTCATTCATTTCCACGTTGGTCTTGATCATTTCTTTGCAGCTCTCGTTTATATCCTTGAGGGTCTTGTTCATTTTCTTGTAGGACTCATTCATTTCCTTTGTGGTCTTGCTTATTTCCTTATAGGCCTCGATCTTTTGTTGGAGCCTCTTAAAAAAACCCTATAACCGTGGTTCTGAATTCCATGTCCAGTCGTTTTTTTTCCCTCCATTTCTTTCACATCTGATTTCTTTCCATGTTGCTGCATGGTGGCTGCTTCCCTGAGTTGGTCAATTAGCTTTGTGTGGTAGACTTCCTACTAGGGATAGTGGCTCAGCCTCCCCGTTTACCTGAGGTGGATATGGGCTGCACAGTATTGCTGAAGTTAAGCTCAGTTAATCGTTGTTAGCACTTGGAGGGTTGACCTCCAGGCCAATTGTCTGTGAAGCTCAGCTGTGCTCAGGTTGGGTGGGCGGAGTCTCCGGGCCAAGCAGACAGTGTTAGCTCCGCCCTATGCGGCCCCAGGAACTCTGTGCCGGGGGCAATGGCTGCCAGCACCTCTGAGAGAGAGCCGCTGCCGAGCTCCACCGGCTGCCGGGGAATTCAGACTTTCCCAAAATGAGTCTGCATGCTCAATGTCTCACCCAGGGTCGTAAAACAAAGCAGTCTGATGGTTTTCCGAATGAGAGGCAAGTCGCGGTGCGCTCTCTGCGCCGTCACGCAGCCGAGCTGTTCGCGCAAGCTGCCTTCTCCACAAGCCGGGAGACTCGGCAGCACCCGAGCTTCGGCGTGCCCTCCCACTGTCCAGTTTTTACCCCATATGATAGTGCGTTCTCTGGACTTCGCCCAGAGCTGGAGAATCAGTCCAGTGGGACGCCTTTGTCTCCCCGTTGGAGAAAACTGGCCGGTTTTCAGCCTCCCGCCTTCTCCGCGGCGCGCACTCCAAACCTCTCTCCGCACGAATCTTTCAACGCTGTTCGCCGCCGCTCCTCCGAGTCACAGTGTCTTATCTTCACTTTTATTTGTGGAATTTTCACTCGGTGAGCTTTCTGGTGATTCTGGAAGGTGTTTGTTCTTTCGTTAAGTTGTAGCATTAAAATTGCTGATTATGACAGCAAGATAGGTGTTTTGCCTTTGCCGCCATCTTAGTTCCTCCATATTTAGTTTTAAATCTCTATTTTCTTTCCCTTTTCTTAGTATAATCCTATGTAGATAACAGACATTAAAAATAGGATTTAACAATACTTGTGACTTGTTCAACTTTTTATGTTATTTTTAAATTGCACTGTTATTTAATTAGAGTAAAGTTTTAGACTTCCACTATAAAAAAATAAATTATTGTATGAGAATTACTATATATGTATATTTTATAAGTAATTATATAAATTTAAGACATACGCTTGGGGAGAAATTTCAAGGTTACTATTTGGAATCATCATCTAAAACTTGGTATAATAATTAAGAAGTAATTACCTTTGGGCTCATTAAAGCCTTTCATCATTCATCTAAGGAACATAAGTACAATTTTAAATATAGGTGCTTAAGTTTAAAAAAAATCCTTTGATTTGACAAATTTTTATGAATGCCAAAGAGATGCAAAGTGGTGGGATATAAAGGTTAAACAGATGTGTTATCTACATCAGGATGCTTATAATTTAGTAAAGAAGACATATCTACATTAATTATAGTACAGCCCTAGCTGATTTGGCTCAGTGGATAGAGCATTGGTCTGTGGATTGAAGGATCCCAGATTTGATTCTGGTCAAGGCCATATGCCTGGGTTGTGGGCTTGATCTCCAGTAGGGGGTGTGCAGGAGGCAGTAATCAATGATTCTCTCATTGATGTTTCTCTCTCACTCTCTCCTTTCCTTTTCTCCCTGAAATCAATAAAAATATATTTAAAAATTATAGTATAATGTAGGAGTGATTACAGGTCATGAAAGACATGGACAAATGCAGAAGGAATCCCAAGGGAAAGATGACCAGGGTGAGGGGCATTTTTGACCCAAAGGACATAGAGAATTTGAACCCCTGAAATTAGAAGGAAATTTCAAGTATAAGGAATAGCTTGAAAAGTGTCCAAGTATGTAGAGGAAATACTGTAGTGGTAGAAATTGCTTTAAAGATGGCTCAGGCCCACAGCCAGAGGTGTTTAGATGGCCTTAGAAGCCAGTAATATTCTCACATATCTCTTCTGTATAAAATAAGCTTTAAAATAACTATATCAAATGCCAAGTTAATAATCTGATGTCCTATCAGGATTGGTAACATGAGATTCTACCCAGTGTGATTTTGTAAAATCTGATTCAGTACAAGTTATATGCATCAGTTCATAAAATTATTTTACCAGCCTTCAGATTAGCATGTATAAAGATCTGGAATGTTGTCTTGATCTGTAGGTAATGCGTATAATCAAGAGGAGCGTGTTGTTTGTGCTGGCTATGACAACGGTGATATCAAACTGTTTGATCTCAGAAGCATGTCATTGCGGTGGGAGACAAACATTAAAAATGGGGTAATGAACATTTGGATTCTTTTTTACTTACTCACTCACTCACTTACTTATTTATTTATTTATGTTAATTCTCATTGATTTTTAAAGAGAGTGGAAGGGAGAGAGACACATTGATTGATGTGGGAGAGACACATTGATTGATCGCCTCCTGCATGCACCATGACCAGGCCAGGGAAATCGCAACAAAGGTATGAGCACTTGACCCAAATTGAACCTAGGACCTTTCAGTCCGCAGGTCAATGCTCCATCCACTGAGCCAAACCAACTAGGGCCATTTGGATTATTTTTCATTTCTCTGAGCATGTTTTCACCTACCTCTGAACTACTACAAAAGGAAGGTGATTCTAATAACTCGTCTCAGTTTAATCATCACTGTACCAGTGGTTCTTGAACTTTTGGGGTTCTGAGCCCTTTGGGAATCTTATGAAAATCGTGGACCTTCTTTTGGAAAGTGAACACACCCAGATGTGGTATGGCAGTGCTGGTGAGTTGCCAGCCCCTGTGGCGGACTGTGGACACCTGTGCGTTGCACATTGTCATATCAAAATGAGCACATAAGAGGTTTTTTTCTGCTAATAGCAAGCCTGAAAATAGTAATGGCTTTTCAGATTTTAGGTTCCTTAGTTGTATGCCTCTCATGAGGAATATGGCTCCTTCCTGTTTCCTAAAGTCAGCCTTGACTTAACTGTACACAATAATTAGGGAACTCAGAATAGTTTGATCTTATTAACCAAGAAGATTTTTTTTTTTTTTTTTGGTTTAAAAGTTTTTAATGTGTTGACACCATTTAAATGCTTTCACATGAGCTAATAATTTTCAAGTTGTTTTACTTAGCTTAAAATAACCTACTGAATAATATTCATTAGACCATCAATAATAAATATTCTGTATTTTCAGGTATGTAGCCTGGAGTTTGACAGAAAAGATATAAGCATGAATAAGTTAGTTGCTACGTCTCTGGAAGGAAAGTTTCATGTTTTTGACATGAGAACACAGCACCCAACCAAAGGTTTTGCTTCTGTTTCAGAAAAGGTAAATCTGAGGGGAATGCCTTTCTATGAAGAGGAATGTTCTTAGCTTGTTTTAGACTAATAAATAGACTTAGTCACCAAGGTGCTTCCAGGTCTTTATGGGAAGGGAGCTATTTTTAATATAATCCTGTGGGATCTTGACAAGGTTTTCTCGACAAAGAGCACTTTCAGAAAGCTTATCAGTTTTAGACTTCTTGATTATAATAAAGGGCTCAGTTGAATAGGAATCTTATTTTGTAGTTTAAGGAGCAATAATAGGAAAAGTAGCTGATGACAAGTATGTGATAAACATAATAGTCTTGCATTTCCTAGTAAATATATAATATTTGTATTTATACCTAACTAGAGGCCTGGTGCATGCAATTCGTGCACAGGGGGTAGGGGATGTCCCTCAGCTTAGCCTGCACCCTCTCCAATCTGGGACCCCTGGAGGCATGTAAGACTGCCTGTTTAGGCTCAATCCTACAGGGATCGGGCCTAAATGGGCAGTCGGACATCCTTCTCACAATCAAGAACTGCTGGCTCCAAACTGCTCACCTACCTGCCTCCCTGATTGCCCCTAACCACTTCTGCCTGCCAGCCTGATCACCCCCTAACCACTACTTTGCCAGCCTAATTGATGTCTAACTGCTCCCCTGCCAGCCTGTTTGACCCCAACTTTCCTCTTCTGTCGGCCTGGTCACCTCCAACTGCCCTCCCTTGCAGGCTTGGAACCTCCCAACGGCCCTCTCCTGCTGGCCATCTTGTGGTGGCCATCTTGTGTCCACATGGGGGCAGGATAATTGACCACATGGGGACAGCCCTCTTGTGTGTTGGAGAGATGGTCAATCTGCAAATTACTCCTTTATTAGATAGGATAGAGGCCTGGTGCATGGATGGGGACCAGCTGGTTTGCCCTGAAGAGTGTCCTGGATCAGAGTGCGGGTTCCCTTGGGGTGTGGGACGGCCTGGGCGAGGGGCCTATGGTGGTTTGCAGGTTGGCCACACCTCCCAGCGACCCAAGCAGGGGCCCTGGGATCTGGGATTAATTTATGTCTACAATTGAAACTTTGTAGCCTGGAGCAGAGCCAAGCCTTCTGCTCATTCCGTGGCGACAGCCATTTCTGTTTGAAACTTTGTAGCCTAGAGTGGAGGCCTAAGCTGGCAATGGCAGGCAGAAAGCTTCGCTTCCTCTATTGCTGGGGAAACCCAAGCCTCCCTTCTGCTCCCACTGGTGGCAGCCATCTTGGTTGGGTTTATTTGCATAATTTGCTCCTGATTGGCTGGTGGGCATGGCTGTGGGCGTGACTTGATAGGAGGTATGGTCAATTTGCATATTACTCTTTTATTAGATAAGATTATATACTCTTAGGTGTTTACCAATATACACCTTAGTGTAATACTAATTATATACTTTTCAAAATATATCAACATATATATAGTCATTTAATCACATTTTATTTTATATTCCAGTTTGTTATATTAAATAAAATTAGTAGGTGCTCAAAATGTATTTATTATTTTATTCACACTTATATACATACATACTTTGCCTTGTTTGAATAGTATTTGATGAAGCTTAGAAGGAAATGTGGTATTACAATGTTAGAAAAATAGATGAAGAAAACAGGGCAAAGGGAAAATACTTGTTAAAATCGTGTCAGAAGTAATGGGATTGCATAAAATTCATGCTGAAACATCCTGTCATTTGCAAGAGATGGTTGAGAAATGTGAGTCTGTGCTTTCTCCGTTATGAGAAAAAAAAGTTGGTTACAGATTTGGCGTTTCCATGAAATTAAAATATGTAAGTTGTTAGGAAATAAAAATTCACTCTTATTCTCTACCATGGATTCAGAACTTCCCTAATGTTCCTATTTTGTCTTATTATTAGAGCAATTATTATTGCATGTAAATTACTGCCACTGCCTGATGAACTAAATTCTTAACAAGATAAATATATTTTTAATATCGTTTTGACTTTGTTGTTTCAGAGTATATTAAGTATCTTTCAACATAAAGCACTTTACTAAGTTGTTTTATATACAACTGCAACACGTTTCTTATTAGCTATAAATTATAGTGTTATCTTCAATTTTTTTCTTATATTTAGTTAATCTAATAATTGCTTAGTCTGACAAATAAATGACTTGTATTTCAAGAGGTCATATCTCCTCTTGGTTTGGGGTTTTTTTTATCATCTTCTAGCTTAATTTGTTTTTAAACTACAAAACATAATAAGTTTTAAGAGCTTGAACCTAATTACTTGAGGACTCACACAGGTGAAGTGTATATTTTAAGGTGTGGGAGGTTTTTTTTTGCAGTTTTTTTCTTTTAAGTATAACATGTCTCCTTTTTTCCCAATCGACCCCACTCCCGAGGGCAAGCCCCCACCGCCCCAGTATCTGTCCATTGGTTATGCTAATATGCATGCATACAAGTCCTTTGATTGATCTCTAACCCCCCTCCCTCCCCTGCCTTCTCTCTGAGGTTGGATGGTCTGTCCAGTGCTACCTTGTCTCTCGATCTGGTTTTGTTCATCAGTTTATGTTGATTATTATATCCCACATATGAGTGAGATCATGTGGTATTTATCTTTCTCCAAGTGGCTTATTTTGCTTAGCATAATGCTCTCCAGTTCCATCCATGCCGTTGTGAATGGTAAAAGTTACTTTGTTTTTATAGCAGAAATAGTATTATGTAGATGTAGGTGTATATTATGACCATAAACACTCTACATAAGTCCTTATGGCCCTTATTTTGAAGACCAGACAAGTCCAATGGTGTAGATTGAAAATAAAGCTCTGGGAGCTTTCAGTTCAAATTTTTTTTAAAAAATATATTTTATTGATTTTTTACAGAGCCGAAGGGAGAGGGATAGAAAGTCAGAAACATCGATGAGAGAGAGACATCGATCAGCTGCCTCTTGCACGCCCCCTACTGGGGATGTGCCCGCAGCCAAGGTACATACCCTTGCCGGAATCGAACCCGGGCCCTTCAGTCCGCAGTCCGACGCTCTATCCACTGAGCCAAACCGGTCTCGGCTCAGTTCAATTTTATTCTGTCTGTGGGAACTCTCAGTACTATCCACTCAGTTTTTCTGTGAACCTAAAAAACATTAAAAAATAAGGTTTATTATTTTTAAATATATTTTTATTGATTTCAGAGAGGAAGAGAGAGGGAGAGAGAGATAGAAACATCAGTGATAAGAGAGAATCATTGATGGGCTGCCTCCTGCATGCCCCCTACTGGGATTGAGCCTGCAACCTGGGCATGTGCCCTTGGCCGGAATCGAATCTGGGACCCTTCAGTCCGCAGGCTGACACTCTATCCATTGAGCAACTGGCTGGCAATAAAGTTTATTTTTTAAAAGTTCAATCTACCTTTATTTTCTCTTAGGAAAAAGTATGTAGTTTGTAATTTTACATTTCTTTTGCTCTTCAGAGTCAGCTAGAGACATAAATGTATGAAATCTATTTGCATAGTTTATATAATACTATAAATTAAGACTTTTAATCTGATAACACATTAAAAAAATCCAATACAACTTTGTTTCACAAAGCAATAAAGAAAAAAATATGTTTTTTTCCTGATTTCTGATGGCTTCTTCTAAATCTTTGGAGCCATTATAAAGAGAAGGACCAGAAAATAATTATTTTTTTTTATAGCAGTTGTTGAAAAGATAGAAGAAAAATTTCTTTATTTGCAGGGTTTCTCTTCCAGGGCAATCTTTGTCATACAAACTTATAACCCGGTTGTGTGCCTCTTCTACTGTTTAGGCTCATAAATCTACCGTGTGGCAGGTCCGGCACCTGCCCCAGAATCGAGAGCTGTTCCTGACGGCGGGAGGAGCCGGCGGCCTGCACCTCTGGAAGTAGTAAGTCTCTGCTGTTCACCCTCCTCCTTTTTGGGTCACTTGTGGGCGTGCAGTAGGAATAGATTGAACTTTTTCCCCTTATTTTCCTCCTCTGACTTAGTTCCTTTTGCCATGATTTTAAACTTTATTCTATCACATAAGTATTATTTTCTAAGCACTTAAAAAACAAATTTACTTCGGGGCGGGGGGAGGAAAACATATGTACTACTATTAAATATAAGTTATATTGTAAATAAAATTTTAAAAAAACAAATTTACTTCTTTTACACATAATAAATAGTAATCTTTTGACTCATTAAATATGCTTGTTATTTAGTTGTCTTCCATATTTTGTTGTGCAGTCAGGGGCCAGGAACAATTCTTTTCGTGGTTTTGAAATCATGGATTTTTGCTGTTCTTTTTTTTTTTTTTTTAAGGAAAACTTGCACCAAAGGCTTTTGTGAAATATTATAATTGGGTCGTTTGAACACTACCTCTAGAAGATAGGAAAAGGGTTGGAATTGTTAGTTTTAGATCCTGATAATTCAGTGGCCCAAGTTCAGATAACATCCTTGTAATAGAGCCAGAACAGAGCCTGCGGGCGCAGACTGGTCTGCAGGAAAAGCCTGTTGTCACCTTTGCTTTCTGCACACCACAGGCGGGCGAGTGACAGGGAGAGCTTACCGTGCACTGTGCTCCGAATCCCGAGGGCCTGAAGGTGGCAGTTACTAGCAGCTGCTCAAATAAAGTCCTGATAAAAACTGCATTAATGGTTCTTTCTGTAAACACACCCAAGGGGGGGTGGGGGGAGAGAAATAAACACAAGCCATAAATGAAAGATAATGTTTGAAAAAAATAAATAAAAAGAAAAATACTATCTTTAATGCTTGTGGGACTTTCACATTTACAAAGTACTTTATTTTATTTTTTAAATATGTTTTTATTGATTTTAGAGAGAGGGGAAGGGAGAAGGATAGATAGAAACATCGATGTGAGAGACATCGATTGGCCACGTCCTGCATGACCTTCGGTGGGGATTGAGCCCACAGACGGGGCATGTGCCTCTATTGGGAATCAAACTGGGGACATCTTGGTTCATGGGTCAGTGCTCAACCTCTGAGCTACACTGGCCAGACCACAAAATACTTTTCTATTTTTTTAGCTCCTTTTAGAAGTTAGAAGTGGTTCTAAAAAATAGGGCTACAAAAGCATTTAGGAGTATAGCTGACCAAAACCCAGGAATGAATGAATGCTTTAGATCAAAACTATATAGTTTCTGTAAATAAAAAGTAGAGGGAAAGTGTTGAGAGATCTGGGAGAACGCCTGGTAGATAGGTCATTCAGTAATTTCCCTTTTCTCAGCACCTTTGTCCATTGTTTTTCCCTGATCCAACCCCGTCTTTCCTCTGGGATAGACTCTGCAGATCCCTGTAAGCCATGCGGCAGCACCTCACTGTTCTACCTGAGGACCAAACTCGTTAGGCTGCTAACTTGAAGCACTGAGTCCATTTTCATTGCAATCCACACTTGGAGTTTTTTTCCTTATAATACGCAACCAGGTTTGTAGCTGGAATTTTTGACTCTTGTGGATTTAATTAATACCAGTGAAATTGGTTCTGTACGCAATTAGAAATTTGTAGCTTATCTCAAAATAAACTTGAACCTTTATCATAACAGATATCTAGTCTAATCTTCAAATTGGTTTGGAACTTTGCTCTCAGGTATTATACTAGCAAAGGAGATCTGGTTTTTGCCAGTCTCCCTTGGTAGTAATTCCATTAAACTTTAAATACTTCTTAAGCACCTAACCAAGAATTCCTAAGGTAACTCATCTAGTTATTTAGAAATTATGTTAGGAATGAATGGCCTCCAACATCCTGACTTTTTTGTTATTGTTGCATATTTTGAAAATCTCAAAACTTTAACAGATAGTTTGGAGGATTTGGAAATTCTTTGTTATTTATTAAATACTATATTGCTGCAGCCTTTGCCAAGAGATACACAAAAAAAAAAATCTATTGACTACTTATCAAAAGGAATTGTAGGGTCTGAGAGGAAGAAATAACGGTAGGTTAACTACCTACCACTTACTGTATTTCTGCTCTGCTTCTCTATTGCTTTGTATCCTGAAACTCCTGGCCTTTCTTAGCATTTATTACATATAGGTTGTATCATAGTTGATACCTCACAGGCTTTAAAAGGCCTTCTAAGGAGGAGAAATATTCCAGTATTTCACTAGGAACACATCTTCATGCCAGGAGGGATGTTTCTTTTTCCCTCTCTCAAATTTAGCCCAAATAGTATTTATAACCTGTTCGCCTTCAACTCTTATTTGTAAATTTGTATTTTCAGCTGAAAGAAAATCACATGGATCAGAATGGCTTTTTTTTTTTTTGCGTTTTGAAGCAATGATGTTTAGGTCTAAAATCTCCTCCCAGCAGTGCCTGTCCATAGAGTGGTAGGCAGAGGTCCTGGGATCTGGCATGGAACTCGGAGTATGGATGGATCAAGGGTCTGCCATCCATTCGGGAAGTGTTTGGATGGGTTCTACAAATGGTAGTTGCAACTTTTGCCTTTACACATGCTGTATCTCTTCTTTGTTCTTGCTTTCAGCGAATACCCTGTTCAGCGGTCAAAGAAAGATTCCGAGGGAGTAGAGATGGGAGTTGCGGGTTCGGTCAGCCTTTTGCAGAATGTTACGTTGTCTACCCAGCCCATTTCCAGTTTGGACTGGAGTCCAGATAAAAGGGGCCTCTGCATCTGTAGTTCATTTGATCAAATGGTGAGAGTACTGATTATTACAAAACTCAATAAAATTTGATCTGAAGATTTTGGACTTTGAAACCTTCCAGCGGAACACTCAGAGAATTTAGGATGTGCTCTGCATCCTCTGACTCTCCTCGGCCAAGGCTGGATTTGACTGATGAAAAAGGCTCAGATGCAAACCTCAGGCTTGCCTCTCTCGGTGTGGAATGCCCAGCCGTGAGTTCCAGCCGCCTGGATGGCCAGTGGTTTGCTGCTGCACAGGGGACACTATGGTCTCCGGAGCCAGATGTGCTCCTCTCCCTCCATTTCTGATAAAAGTTGGTATTTGTCTATATTTTACCATATTTACATTTGCTCTGCGTCCCCAAATTCCATATTTTATAATAAACACTTGTGTTGCATTTCAGTGTTCACATGGTCATGGTAGGGATCACTTAGTTTGGTTTAGGATGGTTTGCCTTGGTGAAACTACTGTGAATTAAAATTCATAAATACACTGAGAGCTTTCACAGTCACTGAGTTCCAACAAAACATTACTTTACAAAATAACCATAGTGTGCAGTCAAAATAGATTTGGGTAACTGTGGTTAAGCAGTGTAACTCATAAAATGAAATACTGATTTACAGAGACCTCTTTTGTACCTAGAAACGGAGTTAAATTAGTGAGACTTTCTATTGTGGATTATGGTAAGTAATGTTGAGATGTTCAAATTTTGGGGATTTTGTAAACTTTGTGTAAAACTTTTTAATATATTTTATGAATAAATTTTTGTTTTTGAAATCTATGGTAGATCTGATTCTTTGAACTTAGTAGTAGTAAAATAAACACCATCCCTTCTTTTGCTTTATAAATGCTTAGTAAGTATCTCTTATTCACTTTGTTTCTTCACTGTTTCATATCTTTGGCTAAGCTCAGAGATATTAATTGTATCACACTTTCATTAAGCCTACCCTTCCTCCTGCATTCAAGAAACAGCACCTAAAACATTTGTAATATATGAAATTCATGTGATTTCAGGGGTTCTTGGAAAGTCACTTGTTTGGAATATTAAATTCAGAAAATTAACTTTAAAAAAATGTCAAAATCTTGGATAGAACAATACTATGGACATAATTATAAAAGTAAAATTAAATTGAACTTTAAAAATACCTATCCCAGCTTTTTGTTTGTTTGGTTTCTGTTTTTAATCCTCACGTGAGGATTTTTCCCCGTTGATTTTTAGAGAGAGTGGCAGGGAGGTAGAAGGGGGATAAAGAGATATATCAGTGTGAGAGAGACACATGGATTGAGTGCCTCCTGTATAGGCCCAGGCAAGGGCCTGTCAAATACTCAGAGTTTTCAGTTATGCTGAGACACTCCTGTCAGATCTGCCTGACTGCTTTCAGTGAATTGTCTTCCCCTGGAAGTAGGCACGCTCCTAGATAAAGACCCTGTGATGCCCTGACCTCTTGTGGGGAAATGTGGGCATTGCAAACCTTTCATCACAGAAGAAAATGATTTTTGTCTTTCAAATGCAGCTGGCAAAACCTTTCCTGTTCAGTTTACTGTAGGCACACACATCAAATTGGGCCTCAAGAAAGACATTATCTTAGAGAAGGTTCTTCCCCAAGTGGGAGTGTTTATGATAAATAACATTCTGTATGTGATAACACTTCAAAAGTCATGTGATTAGCTTTATTCTAGATTCAATCTTATTTTTAGTGCACCATGAGAGCTGACTTCCAGGATGAAACATTGGGCTAAAATAGTACATATGCCTCCACCTCCCACCACCAATTCATTCTATAAGTTCTGATTATACTAAGAAGTAGTATTTCTCAAAGTAAGGACTTCTTTATAACCACCACCTAACTTCCTGCAAACATTCTAGAATCCCCTCCCCCACCACCTTCCTTGCTCAGAATTTGCATGGGATATGGTCATGGTTTTCTCAAGCTATTTCTGCATGAACAAGTCAATGAGCAGGCCTCCCATCTAACCTTTGGGTTCAGTGGACCACACAGCTAAAATAAGCAACACAAAATAAACAGTGTGGTCAGAGACTCACAACTCTCCCTCACCCAGGAGGCTGAAGGCATGCAAACTTTCTGCTCATTTCTTAAAAATACATTTTTTATTGATTTTTCACAGAGAGGAGAGGAATAGAAAGTTAGAAACAACGATGAAAGAGAAACATCGATCAGCTGCCTCTTGCATACCCCCTGCTGGGGATGTGCCCGCAGCCACGGTACATGCCCCTGACCGGAATCGAACCTGGGACCTTTCAGTCCACAGGCCGACGCTCTATCCACTGAGCCAAACCGGTTTCGGCCTTTCTGCTCATTTTACATCTTCAACTTTTCTTATGCTTAAGAAAAGTAGGTTGGAATGTCAGCTCTGAGAGAGTCCTTGCAGTTCAATGAGCCCCAAATCCCTTGGAGACAGACTCAGGTATGACATCTCCTGACCCCTAGCCCGGCACTCTTTTCCCTATGCCACCTAAGGAGTCCACTCCGCAATCCATTCCGTCCCCCGCCCCGAGGAGCAGGGCACCTCTCAGTCTAACCGAGCCAGAAACAGATCAGGTGCGCAAACAACACCACAGGTCAGAGGCGATAAGAGTAAGCAAATAAAGGACCAGGGAGGAACAGAAGCAGCCTGCAGATAAACAAGTGTTTGATCTGGGCTGGGCACAGCCCCTTATCTGGTGAGCGAGAACATTCACACTCAGAGGCTCTGGAACAGGTTTGGAACCCTTTGCTTGCTGGCCTGGCCCTCACACTGACTGAGCCAGGGCTCCCACGATGGACCAGGGGAAATTTTGTTACCACCCATTCAGGGTCCCTGAACTCCTGGGAGATCACAGAACCTAAAGAAGACAGACCCAGGAATCTGACAAGAGTCTACTCACCCACTAAGGGCCAACAGGGCTGCAGATTTCCCAAACCCGTTAGCAAAGCTCCGTGGACAGGAGAGACATCAGAGGCCTCGCTCGCTCCGCTCTGCAGGTGACTGAGAGAGTGGCGCGTGAGACCAGAGGGAAAGCTGTTGGCACAGCTCTGGAGAGGCTTGACTGCGAGAAGGTACATAAAGATCATCGTGACAATAGCAGCTGATATTGCCTGAGCACTCACTCTGTTAAGTGTTTCTGCTGCTTTATGTTCTTTGATCCTCACCGTGAAACTCTGAGTACTATTGTAGACCTTTGCAATTGAACAACCTCGGAGAGGCTGAGCTGTGCGCCAGAAGCCCCACCGCCGCTGACAGGCGTAAAAACATGGTTTGTCCATCTCCAGTACTCAGACTCTTAACCTACATATTTTAAATATATAGGTGGCAGCTGTTTGATGCATTTTCCCAATCAGTTTCACTATTTTAAGGCCATAAATCCTATTGATTTGGAAGGGATTCCGATGAAATCAGGAGAAAGCAAGGAAGCACTGAAAAGGGAGGGATGGAGAGACCCTGGGTGGTGGCCTGGCAGGGGCTGGCACTGGTTCCCATCACACCCTCTCCACAGCCCCGTTATTGTCTCTCACTGTGCTCTCCCACGGCCACCCTCCTTCCTCAGAGCCCCAGTTGAGCACACAGTAAAGATGACATTTGCCAGCCTCCCTCTCAGCGCCTCGTGGCCCCGACAGACTATGAGGATGAGCCTGTGCTGCAGGGATGGCCGAACCCAGGAGGTGAGGAGCCTGGTGCCTGACCATCTGGGGGGCCACCAGGCCTGCCTGAGGCCATTCACCTGCACTGCCTCTCCACAGCTGGCAAAAGGGCTTGTTTTTTGTTAAAGCCAGCGATAGCTTGTATGCATGGTACCTAGTCCTGACTGCCTTTCCCCCCTTCTTTTTACAGAGGAGGAAAGAGGCTCAAAAAGAGTAGGTAACTTGACCCAAAACCATACAAGCATTATCTGGCAGAACTCAGACTTGAATTTGTCTATGTGACCCCTGAGTTCTTTCTCTTTCCTGGACTGTCTGTATTAATAAAAACAATAGAAACACGCATGTTCATTGTGCTTTGCAACTTGAAGCTGTTTTCTTATGTATTATACGCCGTATACGGCTGGGATTTGGGAGCTGCAAGCATCAGAAATAGACTCTAGATAACATACTAAAGAAGACTTTATTGGGAGGATGTGTGTGGTGTATCAATCAGAGAAGTCAGGTCACTAGGGATTTATTATAGGGATCTAATTTTAGAAAATCAGAGCTGGTGAAGCAGCTCTGTAAGGCTGCCGTCCACAGGTCCCATGCTGGAGCTTGGAGTCCACAGGGAGCACAGCTGGGAAGGAAGATGAGTACAAAGTGGGGGAAAGCCAGAACCAGCCGGGACCAATACATGGCATCTGGGAACCACAAGAATGGGCCGAAACTCGGGGCCTCTGTCCTTGGCCCCATAAATGAGCACCCTTCAGCATGGCGCTCAGCACACATGCCTGGCTCAGAAGGAGGGGCCTGAGAAAGGCAGGGTCTTGGCAGGCAGGCTGCTGCCTCATACTAGCCAGGTGAGCCGGCAGATAAAAAAAACGGCAGGTGCTTGACAGAGCGAGAGAAGTCTTGACCTAGACTTGTAGGGGGTCGGACAGATCAGGGGAGGTTGCCTGGAGTGAGGATGCTGATGACGGGATGTGTGTGCTGGTTGGGAGAAAGAGAGGTGGCTCAGGAGAACAGAAGGACACTGAGCCTTTTTGGGTTCAAGACACAAGAACTTAACTCACACTGGGTTAATTCATTAAAAAGGGGGATGTGTGACAGTGAATTCCCGGGGTAAGTGATCTCCTGGGGTGGCTGAAGCAAGAGGCAAAGCTCACTCTGCTGCCAGGCTATGCCCCTGAGCCTGCACTCTCTCTCCTGTGGTTGGCTGTACCCGCAGGCAGCTCTCCCCCTGTGACAGCCATGATGCCAGGTGTACACCATCCCAGGTGAGATACCCCACTGGGCATGTCCCCTCAGCAGTCCCCAGCTGACTGGACCTGTGCACCCCTTTCCTGAGCTAATTGTGATGACCGGGGAGAATGAGTCTTCTCCTTTTCAGGATCATGAATATGCCCACAAAATCCAAGCAGCATGGAGGTGGCTTGGGTGGCTCCCACAGCACAGTCAGACTCGAGTTGTCAGGAGGAGCAGGGTGCCGGTGGGTGGCAGCCAGAATGGCAGACGCTTTCAGGAGTCTCAGTCCCAGGTCTGCTCCTCATGGGCTCTGGGTCTAGCTCCAGGTTGGCACCTGCAACCTATAAAACGGACCCATCGAATGGGATAAGACATGCATAGACCTTCTGGAAACTGAGACAGCCCCCCACCCCCAAACCTAAAGGGCTGTTGAGAGGAAACCAGCCAGGCCAGACAAGCAAGAAGATATCTAGAGCAAGAATACGGGAAGCAGACACTGGGGCAGGTGTGGGCAGAGGCCTGAAGAGGACATAGACACACAGATGGCAACTCCCAGGGGTTGAGGGCCCAGGATGGGGGTGGGGGGGGGGAGCATGCCCCAGTGGTGCCACAAGTGGGTGCGGAGGAGTTATTTGATGTTAGCCACAAGGGCGTATACCACCGAAGGACAAGTAGCGAGTAGAAGAGTCTACAATGGCCGCAGCTTCAGGCCTCAGCCCACAGAGACGCACTAGCCACAGCCGGAGACAGGGCTGCAGCTCTGTGCTGGGCCTCCTCTCCACGCAGTGCTGTCAGCCAGCCTGGGAAGCCCCAGGAAAGGGGGACCTGCTCCGTGTGGCTCATGTCTAGCTGCCTCCTGGCCACGGCGAGGCAGCCCCCTGGGAGAGGCTGGCCCCTCGGCTGGGCTGTTACTCACCAGGCCTCCTCGGCCTGAGGCAGGCGCACTCAGGGGAAGCTGGGGCTGGTCCCCAGGGAAGAGCCATCCCTGAAGTCAAGATGGAAGGCACTCAGCAGCTGCCAAGACACCTGCTCGGCACACG
Source organism: Antrozous pallidus (assembly GCA_027563665.1). Lineage (NCBI taxonomy): Eukaryota > Metazoa > Chordata > Mammalia > Chiroptera > Vespertilionidae > Antrozous > Antrozous pallidus. Next base: position 30,690,194 of record CM050523.1, read on the forward strand.
GCAGGCAAAGGCCTCTAAGAGAAGCTGTTGGAATCTACATGCCAGTGCTGCCCCACCTGGAGGGACCACTTGTCCTGGATGTTAACATGAGAGCCAGATGAGTCCCAGGTAGACTGGGATGCGATGGTCACCCTACCCCACCTCTTTAGGCCTGAATTGTCCTCTGACCCCTGGGGAGCACATCCGGGAGGGCCACAGTGTGTGTAAGGGGGGTAGGACCACGGGGGCAATTCAGATCCTGCCTGCTCATGCTTTGGTGCCTTAAAACAAGGAGAGAAGCCAAGTTGTCTGCCCTCTTGTGGCTTGTCATGATCTTCAATGCCGGTGACACCATCTTGGCCATTGAATATGGAAGACAAGCAAGCTCAGAGAGGTGGCCCTCCGCCAGTTCAGAGGGAAAGCAAAACCCCTGCCCACCAATCGTTCACGGGCCAAAAAGCAGGGACTTCCATCACAAAAAGAGGAACAGCAATAATAAAATGGAAGGATTGGGGGGGAAGGAGGGCGGGAAATAAAAACAGCAACTATGAATCGTTAGGCCCAACCTTCCTTGGGGCACAAGGCTCGTCCTGTGAATGCACTCAATAGATTCAGAGCCACTAACTTTTCTGAATATCTGCTATGTGCCAGAGGAATTACCATACACTTTTTAAATATATATAATAATAATAATAATAATTATTATTATTATTATTATTAATGTCAGAGAGGAAGGGCAATGGAGAGAGAGATAGAAACATCAATGATGAGAGAGAATCATTTATTGGCTGCCTCCTGCATGCCCCCCAACTGGGAGTCAATCCAGAAACCCTGACATGTGCCCTTGATCAGAATCAGACCTGAGACCCTTCAGTACACAGGCCGACATTCTATCCACTGAGCCAAACTAGCTAGGAGGGCCTCATACACCTTTTTATGCAATTATTCCAACTCTAGATATATCATCCTTATTATGCTGATGAGCAGCCAGAATGTCCCTGTGTTCTGGAGCAGTCCGGATGCTGCAGGTATCAATGACACATTACTCAGACACCCCCTGGGTTCCCCTGAGGTGACTGAACTTTGGCCCCAGTTGATTGCCATTTGACAAGTTCTACAGAACCTCGTGCAGACAGAAGAGGAATTTTATCTCCCATCCAAGTACTAACCAGGCCTGACCCTGCTTAGCTTCCGAGATCAGACGAGATCTGGCGCTCTCGGGGTGGTATGGCCATAGACTTAAAGAGGAATTTTACTTGCTGTCCCTATTTTCCAAGAAAAGTGGGATTTGGTTTGGGGTCAGAACTCTTTTGTTGGCACTGCCCATGACACCTGTCATCAGCAGGGTGGGGTTCCTGACATGGGGTAGGTGAGGACCTGGTGAGGGAGGTGATGGCCACTATAAGGGTTAGGAGGGGTCCTGTAGGTGATCACTCCCCATCAGGGACAGGGACAGGGACAGGGACAGGGACAGGGGCAGGGACAAGCCTGCTCATTTTTGGACGGCCACAGCATGCACATTTACTCAACAGAAAGTAAGGATTGTTAGGCCAAACCAACCGTAACTCAGAGCAGCAGTCTCTAAAGTATGCTGTTGGTATTTATCACTGTAATAAAATTGTCTAATTGAAAAAGGCCATATTGACAAACCAACAGGAAATACATTGATTTAACAGCAGTTTGCAATGATTGATTCTGCTGTTTTCTTATTTCATAGAGGTGCTACATTTTTTTCATCAGATAGGTCTCTTATTTCATTTCATTCATTTATTTATTAAATATATTTTTATTGATTTCAGAGAGGAAGGGAGAGAGAAATAGAAACATCAATGATGAGAGAGAATCATTGATTGGCCGCCTCCTGCACGCCCCCTACTGGGGATCGAGCCAACAACCCAGGCATGTGCCCTTGACAGGAATCAAACCTTCCCCGGCTGCTGCCATTGTATGAATATAATCTGTGGATTTGTGTCCTCCTAAAAATGATATGTTGAAGTCTGCATTAATTCGGGAAACAGGGAAACAGAACCAATATATAGAGATAGACAGGAAGAGGTGACTCATGAGGGATAGACTCACATGATGATGGGGGCTGAGCAGTCCCACAGTGTGCAGTCGGCATGCTGGAGGCCCAGGAAAGCCCGTGGTGTAGTGTCAGGGCCACCCCAAAGGCATAGGAACCAGAGGAGCCAATGGTGTGAGTCCCAGACAGAGTCTGAAGGCCCAAGACCAGGAGCAACCATATCCGAGGGCAGGAGAAGAAGCTGTCCCAGCTCAAGCGAAGATCAAGTTTTCCCTTCTTCCACCTCTTTGTCCTAGTCAGGCCCTTAGCAGACTGGAGGATGCCCACTGCATAGGTGAGGGTAATCTTCATTATTTTCTCTACCTATAGAAATGCTCATATCTCCCGGAAACACCCTCCCAGACATTCCTAGAAGTGATGTTTTATCAACTATCTGGGCATCCTGTGGCACAGTCAAGTTGACACATAGAATTAACCATCACACATCCTTCCAACCTTACAAGTTATGTGCAATCACGAGCCCTATGTTGTAGGTGAGGAAACAAGGGCTGAGGGTTAAGTAGGTAGCTAGTGGTCCCCCCGCTATAAAATGGGAGGGCCAAGATTCAAACCAGCAAGTCTGACTTCAGGGCTGTGCTCTTGGTCCACTCTGCTGGGAGTACATCAAAGGTACTGGAGTGCGGTAGGCCCTCGGAATCTGGCCCAGCTGACAAGCTGGGCAGTAGCCTGGGCAGCCCCTCTGAGCAAGAATGATCTGGGACATGGGGCAGCTACTGGGGCAAATTTCTACCCTCCCAGAAAGTCTGGAGTGCATCTCAGAAGTCTACATTTTTAATCCGGTGGTTCAATAGGAAATCTGAAAAGTCTGCAATTACAGGATAAACTTGCTTTTAAGTAATGTTGGTTACTAAAAGGTTTTGGCACAAATTCCAATGTGAGGAAGGGATTTCTAAGCAATGCTCTGGACACCAGGTGAGTCTCCAAACAATTAAATTAAATTCTGACACTATATATCCAGAGATAGCTTCAGGGCCTACAGATGAGGGGCTCACTCCTACAAAACTGCCCCCTCCCTTCATGGCTTCACTTCAGACACAGTCACAAGGTTATTAGTATTACCTCTGACCTATGGGCTACAGATCAGAGGTTCCCACGACCCTGTCCTTGGGTTCAGTTCATTTGCTAGAGTGGCTCACAGAACTCAAGAGACCTCTTTATGCACTGGATTACCGGTTTATTATAAAAGGATATAACTAAGGAACAGCCAGTTGGAAGAGATGCATAGGGCAAGGTTTGAAGGAAGGGTGTGGATTGAAGCCCCCAGAAGCAGAGCCTGAGACAGGGGTTCAGATGTGGGTAGTTTATTGAGGGGGTGCTCTTCATAAACAAGCAAGCTAGCAAACAAACAAACAAACAAAAGAGGCAGGGAGACCTGGTCAGCATAGCTCAGTGCTTAGAGCGCCAGCCTGGCACCAAAGGGACTCAGGTTCAAATCCCAGTCAAGGGCACACACCTGGGTTGCAGGTTTGATCCCTGGCCTAGTTGGGGCCCATGTGGCAGGCAACCAATTGATTTCACTCTCTCTGAAAATCAATGGAAAAAAATATCTTCGTGTAAGGATTTAGAAAAAAATAAAATAAAAGCGTGAGAGGCAGGGAGGGAGCATTGGGAGGGGGAAGAGTGAGCAAGGGCATTGCATGAGGTAAAACCTTGGCCTCATCCATCGGATGGACCCTAGAGCAGTGCTGTCCAATGGATGTTACCGCAGAGATGGGCATGTTCTCTATAGCTGGCATTGTCCAGTGCAGTTACCACTAGCTACCTCTGGTCATTGAGCATTTGAAATATGGCAAGCTGACGAACTGAATTTTAAATTTTACACAGCTACATACGGCTAATGGCTACCATATCGGACAACGTAGTTCTGGAGTATAAACCTCACGACAGAACTGAGGGGAGGAGAATGGCCTCTTGTGCTGTCATTGGCTGTGGGCCACCCTGGCCTTGGTGGGAGGGTGAGGCAGGGCACAATTTCCCAGGCAAGGCTGGCAGGACTTCAGAGTGGAGGAAAGGGGAAGAAGCGCACCAGAGCGCCCACTACTGGTCCTTCTCTCCTGGGTCATCCTGTTGTTATCCAACTTTGTAGATTTCTCCAAGAATTGAATTGTAACCATAGAATAGCTGAAAACTGACAACTGGCCATGTACCTCATGCAGCAGAACGACCTTCCTAACCCTCCATCCCCACCTCACTCTCAAATCTCTACGGGCAATTCCTCTACTGGTTTGGGAGTTTCAACAGAAGGGTTATGATCTTTTGCATAAGTACACAGAATGAATTTTTCTGTACACTTATGACTTTTAGCTGTTTCAGCCACAGAGCAGAAATCTTTTGATTTTACAGTATCTCCTATCATCTTAGAGACAGCTAGCCCAACAGCTCTAAAAAAAACAAAATGAGAAAAGAACAAAAAAACTTTGCCTTTTCTACACTGACATGTCTTAGGTATGAAGTTATAAATGAGGAAACCCGGGCTCATGTTTTATTTATACCTATTGCACATGACTTATGGTGTTGATCCACCCATTCAGCTTAATTTATGCAGAAATTAACTTTGGTAGAGATTAATTTTGGATCTATGGCACCTTCCTAAAGTATATTTTCTTTATTCATAATCTTGGCTTGCAGACAGAGATGATAGTGAATAAAAAAAAGATGTAAAATAAAAACAAGATCATAAATAAAACAAGAAATAAAGCCCTTAAAACGAGGATAACAAGTTGTTTTTTAAATTGGGATACCTTGGCGTTCACTGATACAGCCAGAATTTAGAATTAATCTAACTGTCCTTCCCATTGAGGTTAAGCATTTCAGCAGAGAGTTTTATGTGAAAAGTCATAAAAGAGCAGGAAATATAAACAAGACCTTGCAAATAAATATTTGTAATTTATCTGTGTGTTTTTTAGAGAGTAGAAGGGGAACGGAGGGTAAGAGAAAAACATCGATGTGGGATAAAACATTGAGCCCTAGCCAGCCTGGCTCCGTGGATAGAGTGTCCGCCTGCAGACTGTAGGGTCCCAGGTTCAGTTCCAGTCAAGGGCACATACCTAGGTTTCAGGCTGGAGTGGGGGCTTGCAAGAGGCAGCCGATCAATGGTTCTCTCTCATCATTGATGTTTCTATCTCTCTCTCCCTCTCCCTTCCCCTCTGAAATGAGTAAAACTATATTTTTAAAAAAGAAACATTGATTGTTGCCTCCTGCATGCACCTCAACTAGGGATCAAACCACAATCCTGGCACGTGCCCCACCATAATCTGCAACTCCTGGGTGCATGGGACAACGCTCCAACCAACTGACCCACACTGTCCGGAGTACACATATTAATATTTACTAATACTAAATTACAAACTCTGAAATATTAACCAGTATTATATCTACTGGTAGGTTACCTATGTCACATCTATACAGACTACCAGGCAAAGTGTATACGTGTGCGTGCGTGTGTGCATATGCGTGGGTGCGCGCGTGCGTGCGCGCGTGCGTGTGTGTGTGTGTGTGTGTGTGTGTGTGTGTGTATCTGTTAGTTGAGGAGAGGATGGGAAGGGAGAAAGATACCTGTGCCAAAAAAATCAAAGGGAAACACAAAATATAGCTTTGAGCCTCTTGATAGTCAAAGGAAACGGAACAATAGACCTTATACCTAATACAAACATTGCTTTGCCGAGAGGAACTGATTTTTTTTTTTTTTTTGGTTTCAGACTATTGTCTGTATTTTAAAAAGAAAGCTTCTTTATTTAACAAACAAATAAGTAATATTGTCCACATCTCCCTCCCTCTCCCCCTGCTTTATTTAGAGCCCCAACCCTGTATTGCCTTACACCTGGCCCATTTCTCTCCCTGACAGCTAGCTGCCTGGCTCCAGCGGACATCTGCGTTTGTGACCCCTGGTCCTGGGGATGCTGTCTCCCCAAAACACCCCCTCCAGCTTCCTCTGGTGGAAGCTTTAGGCAGGCAAAGTGCCTCAGGTGTGCAGAGGAGGAGACCAAGTGAGTGGTCCCTGCCCCCCTCCTCTTTCCACGCAGTTGACACTCTCTCCCCACAGCTATTCTGTTTTGGGGGATGTGCCCAGCCTCCAGGCACTGTCATCACCCCAGCAGCCAGCCAGGGCCCAGAACGCCAGGCCATCTGTGGTGATGGGACAGGGGTGCCCAGGAGGGTGACAGAGGAGAGGTCCTCAAAAGGCCTCCCTCACAGATGGGGTCTTGTCTGTTAGTTTTCACTTGTGAAAAAGGTAGGGGCATTCTACTTGGCCATGCATTTTTACTGGACAGAAGCAGCGAGTGTAATATTTGTTTTGGAATATATTTTTATTGATTTCAGAGAGGAAGGGAGAGGGAGAGACAGAAACATCCATGATGAGAGAGAATCATTGATCGGCTGCCTCTTGCACGCCCCACATTGGGGATGGAGCCTGCAAACCGAGCGAGTGCCCCCTTCCTTTTTTAAAAATTTCTTTATTGATTAAGGTATTATTGTATATGTGTCCTTATTCTTCCATTACCCCCCACCTACCATTCATGGCCCCATCCCCCTGTTGTCTGTGTCCATTGATTAGACTTGTAGGCATGCATACAAGTCCTTTGATTGATCTTGACAGGAATCAAACCCGGGCTCTTCAGTCCGCAGGTGTGTGCGCTATCCACTGAGCCAACCGGCTAGGACCACAGAGTACAAACCAGTCCAGACTGGTTTATCTGTTCCGTTCATTCTTAGTCTCATCCTCTGGACTGTCCGCTTGAGGGAGTGATTCCAGTTGGCTTAGACCGAGTCCTCGGGAGGGAGAGCCCCCCCTTTCCCCTCGGCCAGCAGCCGCGGGAGCAGTGCGGGCCCTGGTCAGCGCGGGTCAGGCGTGCAAGGCTCTGCGGTGAGCCTCCCTGCCACGCGCGGGGACGGCTGACCCTGGAAAGCTGTCGCGCACGGATGGGAAGCGGTGATAACGCGACGGAGGTTCGCCGGGCGGCTGAGAAATGCGCCCCGGGCAGCTTTCAAGGCAGCCTGGCAGGAGATTGGGATGTGAAACTGTGTCGCTTTATCCCGCCGTTTTCCTTTCGCCTGCTTGCCCCTGGGCCTCGCCAGGAGCCGGCCCTTCCTTCCCCTGCCCCGTGCGCACACGCAGGCCTGCGCGCTTCCCGCGGGCACACTTGGGCAGAGCTGAGTGAATCCCGTGTGGCCGCGCACGGCCATGCCCCCGCGCCCGTGCTGGCTGTGGAGAGGGAAGCGCGAGAGGGAAGCCCGCTGCTGGAAGGGATGGATCTGTCGCCGCTCTAAGCGCTCCTTTTTACCCGTCCTTGCGGTCTGCCCGCAGCAGATTGCTAAAGGGCTGGCCCTGCGGCGGGGAGCCCTCCCAGCAGCCGCTGGCCCCTGGGTCCACCCCGGCCTCCTCGCTCTCACCAGGCGGCTCACCCCTCACCAGCGCAGACTCCCTGGGTCCCCTCTCAACTCCCTGCCCTCCCCCGAGGTTCTCCCGAGGTGCCAGCCCCCGGGCTGCTGGCGGCTGAAACAAAACCCCAGGGAAAACCCCCAGGCAATGGGCAAGGAGACACCTGATTGGCGGTGTCGCTCTTCTATCAATCAGGGGCAAAGCGGATAGATGGACATCCTTAGCTCATCCTAGCTTGATGCCTGTGTCGGTGGCCAGAGCTGTTTCATGCTTGAAGCATATAAAATGATAATTGCTAGGTCTCGGAGGGGAAAAGATCAAAAACACTGGTCTTATAATAAGTAGATTATTATTAACTGAGGCTTGGGAGGGATGGAGTTTTAAAGTTTGTGGAGCTGTGATTGTTCTAGTAACTTCTAGATAACGGTAAGTAGGTAGTTCTAAAGCACAATTCCATTAAGAGTGAACATGTCACGTCGTTTTTGTGGCATGGATATATGTTATTTGCACATAAAACTGGGTGCTATGAGAATAATAAGTGGGTCACTATTTACTTTCAAAAAATTAGATGGGGGTCTAGTGTAGTAATGTTGCACCTATTTCAGAGGGCGGTTACTGTGAATCAGGTATTCTCAGCAGCCAGAATGTTCAAATCCTGAGTCTCTGCCACTTAACTGTCAGTGTGATCTTAGACGCATTTCACCTGCCTGTTTCTCACCTGAAAAGCGAGTTTTAATAATAGTGCATAGAAATTGTTGGGGGAAAAAAAAACGTGCCGAAACCGGTTTGGCTCCGTGGAAAGAGCGCTGCCTATGGACTGAAAAGTCCCGGGTTTGATTCCGGTCAAGGGCATGTACCTTAGCTGTGGGCACATCCTCAGTAGGGGGTGTGCAAGAGGCAGCTGATTGATGTTTCTCTCTCATTGATGTTTCTGACTTTCTATCCCTCTCCCTTCCTCTCTGTAAAAAAATCAATAAAATGTATTTTTTAAAAAAAGAAAAAAACAAAACATGAGGAGCACTTAAAATGGGGCCTGGCTAATTAGTTGTAGCTAATAATATACATGAACATCTGTCATTTTCTGGGTTCAGAAAAGAAAATAACCCAGAGAAATCTACTCAGCTCTCTGCACAGTGCTGAAAGGCCTCTGCAGCCAGGAGCCCAGGCTCCTCCTCTCCGGGCATGGGGAATCCTGAGTTCATGGTCCTGGCAAACAGGACACCAAACTCTACATCCAGGAGGAAAGAACAGGTTCAGTCCCCCACCCAAAGCTGCCTGTTTCCTGAGAGCAACCTCCCATTTCACCATCTCAGACTTCCTGGAGCAATCCTGGTTCAAGCATGTTGGGATCTCTGAATTCCCCTGCCTTTATTAGGGCACTTTATTAGTGTTCTAACTGTGGCTGGGGTTGGGTGGAGAGGTTGGGAAATACGTAGGTCTAGGAGCTAACAGAAATCGAGGTCGCAGTTCATAGCGTGCCTGGGGAGTCAACGCAACTGTTGGGTCACTGGGTTACTAAAGAGGGACGTGGGCTGGGACAGCACTATCTGTCCTTCTCAATCTTGGCAGTTTCACAGAAATTGGGCTCTGATGAGTGGAGGAGGAAGAAGCATGGCAGGATGTGGAGCTGGGGGAACTGCTAGGGCCAGGAGCCTCTGGTAGCAATGCATCGGCTCTCCCTGGGGGCCTGGAGACCTGGGGTCCTAGGGTAGAGGCTAAAAGGAAAGGGAGACCCAGCTAAAGGGACAACTGGGACAAGCAGTGCTTGTTCTACTGCTTTGCTTAAGTCATCCTTAACCCCTGGGATTTAACTTTTCATCATGAATTAAAACTCTTACTAGAAACAAATGACCTCAGACTTTGATGCTGATGATGTGACATATTGCTAGGGCCATTGGTCAGTTCTTAGCAGTCTTACTGGCATGTGTGTTCAAAGATGAAAAGATACACTGTGGTGTGCCCCAAAGGATTTGACAATCTGGCCCCAGTCCATCTTTATATATATATACTAGTGGCCCGGTGCACGAAATTCATGCACATGGGGGGTGGGAGAGGTTGTCTCTCAGTCCGGCCTGCATCCTATCCAATCTGAGATCCCTGTGGGATCGGGCCTAAACTGGCACTTGGACAACCCCCTCGCAATCCACTCCTAACCGCTCACCTGTCTGACTGCTTGATCACCCCTAACCACTCTGCTTGCTGGCCTGATTGCCCCAACTGGTCCTCTCTGCCAGCCTGCTCAGCCCCAACTGCCTCCCACCACCAGCCTGATCACCCTCAACTGCCCTCCCTTCCTGGCCTGATCACCTCTAACAGCCTCTGCCTTGGCCTGCCACCATGGCGATCTGGGACCCCTCTGCACGTGCCGAAGCGCAGTGGTGGCCGGTCTTCCCCCCTGCCTCCCACGGCCCCACCCTTCGTGCGTGCACCAGTGACCTGGGATCCCTGGTGCCCGCAGCGAAGTGTGGCAGTGGCCGGCCTTCCAGCCTTCCCATCGGCCTCCACACAGTCTGCGGAATGGGCACTGCAGGCCTCCGGGGACAGCCAGCACAGTGTCCGCTCCCCAGGCTGTGTGGAGGCGACCCTACCCCCTGCTCCTGATTGGCTGGTAGCATAGCGAAGGTACAGTCAAATTGGCATGTTTCTCTTTTATTATATAGTATATACTAGAGACCCGTTGCAGGAAGATTCCTGCAAGAATAGAGCTTCCTGCGGCCTGAGCAAAGCTCCCTCTTTTCTCTGCTGCCTAGCTATCTCCTGTCTCCACTGCCTTCCTCCCATCTCCTCTGCCTCGCTCCCTCCCTCCCTTCTCCCTCACTGCCCCACTTGCTTACTTCTCTGCAGCTTTGCTCTCTTCTTCAGTGCTTGGCTTCCTTCTACTCAGTCTTCTGCTCACAGATATGCAAATTAACCACCATCTTGGCTGGGTTAATTTGCATACTCGCTCTGATTGGCTTGTGGATATAGTGAAGGTATGGTAAATTTGCATATTACTCTTTTATTAGATAATTTTTTTTTTTTTTTTTTTCACAGAGAGGAAGGGAGAGAGACAGAGAGTCAGAAACATCAATGAGAGAGAAACATTGGTCAGCTACCTCATGCACAACTCCTATTGGGGATGTGCCTGCAACCAAGATACATGCCCTTGACCAAAATTGAACCTGGGACCTTTCAGTCCACAGGCTGATGCTCTATCCACTGAGCCAAACCGGTTAGAGCCCCCATCCATCTTTTTCAATTCATCTTTCCCACCTTCCCATCAATCCCTTGCTCTTTTTTTAAAAAAATTATTTTTTGTTGATTTCAAAGAGGAAGGGAGAGGGGTGGAGATAGAAATATCAATGACAAGAGAGAATCATTGATTGGCTGCCTCCTGCACAGCCCCAGACTGGATGAAGCCCACAGCCTGGACATGTGCCCTGAGCTGGAATTGAACCGTGACCTCCTGGTTCATAGGTCGATGCTCAACCACTCAGCCACATCGACAGGGCAACTCCTTGTTCTTGTCCTTCCGGACTCTTCCTGGTTCCCCTGCACACCTGCACTCGCACTCCTGTGCTGAGAGTGTTGTTGTGCCTCAGTCAAGTCCCTCTCTCTCTACTCTGGAGATTTCTTATTATCTATTCTTCATGACCCCCATCAAGTTCCTTCTATCATGATTTTTCTAATTCCCCAGACAAAATTAATCCAACCCTTCTCTGAACTTTCATTTTTACCCTACTTTAGCATATGCAGAACTATAATTATTCTTTATTGCTATTGTTCTGCTAGATCACATATGCTTTAACCAGGGAGACTGGTTAAAGTTAAACTGAGTTGCCTTGTCCTTCATTAAAATAAATAAAAAGTCTGAGACATGCAAATGCTCTCTCAGTATTTGGCAGGAGGGAGAGAAAGGGGTAGAGAAAACTCTATCTCTGCTATCAAGGTTGCATATTGGCATACACATATACTAATTTAAAAATATTTGTGTGTATACATACACACACATATATATAAATGTATAGAGATATTTATTATGTACCATGTATCTGCTAAAACAGTTTTACAGGGATATTTTTATTTAATCCTCACAAGACAGGAAATGGTACTGCCTCTATTTTTTTTAAAATATTTTTTTTATTGATTTTTCACAGAGAGGAAGGGAGAGGGATAGAAAGTCAGAAACATCGATGAGAGAGAAACATTGATCAGCTGCCTCTTGCACACCCCCTGATGGGGATGTGCCTGCAGCCATGGTACATGCCCTTGACCAGAATCGAACCTGGGACCTTTCAGTCCGCAGTCCAACGCTCTATCCACTGAGCCAAACTGGCTTCGGTGGTACTGCCTCTATTTTAGAAGTGAAGAAATAGAAACCATTAAGGATTTAAGTAACTTGATCAAGGTTATAGAGACAGTGATAGATATAAATTCAAGTTCAGATAGTCTGGCTCCAGAGCCCAAGACTTAATCTGTTATTATTAATTACCTTCCTTAATCACACCTGTAATGGGCAGCTGTCATTTTCTTAGCTGCCTATCTCCCACTTTAGAAGCTGGAAAATCCAGACATTGTCAGAGCCTCCCTTGCGGCTAGGGAGTAGGCACGTGGCTCAGGCCTGACTAGAGACTTTGGCTTGGGAGCTGGTGACAGAAAGAGGCAGAGCCAGTGAGGAATCCAGAGGAACCAAGGTGATGGCAACAGGAGCAGCATCACCCCAAGTTCAGGGCCTGTGTTTGCTGGGCAACCTACAGCATCCATTGCTCAGCGGTAGGGGCAGTGGTGGTGCTTCCCTCACTAGAGGGGTTAGGAGGTATGCTTTTGGCTGGGAACCACCTGCTGCCCAGCTTTCCTTCTAAGGACTCTTTCCTAGCCTGGTCCCAAGATTGCTAAACTATTCAACACCAAACACTTTTTTTCTGCTTAATCAGCCAGAGTTAGCTTCCGGTGCTTGCAGCTAACAACCCCGGCTGCTATAATATTGAATACAGATTGACCCTCACATACATCATTCCTTCCAAGAAGAGAAAACACATATATACCCAGAATTTTATCAAAGTTCAGCAGAGTGGAGGGTGAAGGTGGCAGGTTGTGTATCACTGGGAATGCCTTCTAGCTCATCTATGTGACTACCTATTTATGATTTATATTGCTGTTTGCGTGGATGGTTATGAGACTTTTAAATATGTTGTGAAACTACTATCCAGACATGGATTTTCACCTTCCAAGTGGAATTTGATCTCCAAGTCTAGCTCTGGGCTTTAACATTTTTGTAATGAATTTGGCTTTTTCTTTCTCAGTCTTGCCTGCTCATTATAGGCAAAACGGCTTCCCAAAATTGTAGTATTTAAAAAACTAAGATCACAGGGACAGTTGAATTACTGAATTATGTAATATAATCTGACTCATTAGAGCCTTGGCTTCTGAGATGGAAAAGACATGATAGCTTAAATAAAGGTTATCGATCAATTCCAAGATGAAATTCACTTTGAAGAGAATGAAATGTGGCCAATGGGATAACTAATCTCTGTGGCCTAATGCAATGAGGGAATCAAGTTTTCAGTTTGACCAAAGGTTTATAATTACAAGGCATCTCTAAACTTCTGGAAGAAGCTCCTAAATCAGATGGCCAAGTGGTCTACTGAGATGTCAGATAATAGATAGGAATAAACCTTACAGAAGCCAGGGGTTTGACCTTGGTAAGTCTAGACATGCTAACCTGATTATCATCACTCTAATCAGATTATGAAGTAAACACACACACTCTACAAAGCAAAGAATCTCATGAGGTTGTTATTTAGAAAATGATGACAAGCTGCTTTCTATCTCTGTTGAGGACATGGCGAGAAGGAATGGGGTGGTTTGCAGCATAAGAAATTTTTGGTTAGGTCAATGGTTCCCAACCAGGGGTGATTTGGCAGTTGACGGTGCGGGGTGGAAAGAGAGGGCACTAAACATCCTGCAGGGGACAAACCCTCACAACAAAAAGTTACCTAACACCCAAAATGTCAGTAGTGCCAAGGCTGAGAAACCTCAGGTTACATGCAAGTAAGAAATTTCTGAATCTGGAGTTAGATAAATACCCAAATGGGTTTACAGGTCCAGGGCTGGTGTGAGGTGAGGAAAGCACTGGACTCAGGGTGCCCTGAACTTTAGGATTCCAGATAAATGATATTTTAAAAAAATTAAAATCACTGCAGAAAAAAATCCCTTACGAACAACAAATCAAAATTTTGAGTAAAGACAACATCCGCAGAGATGGGGTTTGGGTAGAGGAAGTTAAAATATTATTTATCTTGATTACTAAGGTTTGGGATATCTCCCCTCTGCTTCCCCTCTAAATTTTGTGCCAGAAGCAAGTGCCTCCATCCCCTCACCCTAGTCCTGGAGTATGAAATATGGAACTGTTTTAGCTAAAAGGGGATTTCATGTGATTATCACTAAACTGGGGGGTAATTAAACCTGGTGAAGGCAAATGTGAAGGTCTTTTCCAGCTCTAGACTTTTAGATTTTTGTGACTATGTTAAGGAAGTGACCCCGTGTTAACTGCATAGAATTTCCCTAACATGGATTTTTAACTTCTCTGATTTACAGCCTGACTCAATTAGCCGATAACATCGTCATTGTGAAGGGTAATATACGAATGGCTTGCCAAAGAAATATGTGGCTTTAACTGTGGTCTTTACAGCACTCTTCTATTGTAACCCATACTTCCAGAAAAAGAACCACGGTGTGGTTTTTCCACTTTACTTAGCAAGTAAACTAGTCCCACTTCATTGATAAGTGATATTATTCCACATGACTTGCCACATTTGCCCCCCAAATGCCTTCAGTGGAATTTTTTAGCAAGGTATGGTAAATATTTTTTTCTTTTAACTGGGTTAGGGAAATTGTCTGTCTATATCTAATTACTAGGTTTATGCTTGTGGAATACAGAGTACTTATAGCATAATGCTGACCCCTTCAGAAATGTCAGATGAAAGATTTAAAAATAATTTACTATCCTGGGCAGGGCAAGATAGACAGCTATAAAAAATTATAGCAATATTACTAATTAGGAGAAATGTGGTCTTGGATCCATATCAGAACAAACACTCTAGCTATTATAGATCGCCCTCCATTAATTTCCCGGTTTCCGTCTGTGCTAGGCTAGCCCTTTAGAGAACCTGCATTTGTTCAGCAAATGCACTTGTGCATAAAGTAACTGGATATGGGACCCACCACTTCCCCACATCCTGCCACTTAATCTGACATACATACAATTCTTTTTGATCTATGCTAACCATCTTTATCTCAATGCAGATCTCAGCTTTCTATCTGTTATTTTTAAAAATGCTTTAATCAGAGGGTAGTGACAAGTTGGGTTAAATTATAGGCTTCGGGTTTAGAATTTTTTTTTTTTAATCCTGTTAGAAACAAGGCAACATCAAACTTGGGATCCTTCTTCCCAACTTCTTAGTCATTGCTATTTTGATGAGTTATTTTGTGTTTATTTCTTTTTTAAAAAGAACAAAAAGAGAAGAAAAGAAAATGGAACTAAGGAACTAAGTGGTGGAAGGGTGGGTGAAGAATAATTCTAATTTAATTTGAATTACCAAAGCTAGACATATCCAACTGATTTCTTCTCCTTTTACCTTATTAATTTTCCTTTTTCTTCTCAATCCAGAGGTGAATGGAAGTTCATGTATGTCTGCCCACTTACTGTTTGAGCAAATGTTGCATGTAATTGCCTAGGATTTGCAACTCTGAGCTACTTGGATGTGCCCTTGACTGCACCAGGAGAGGGCAGTGCAGAGTTCTGAGTGGAAAGACTTTGGGCAGAAGTTCCTTTAGGATAATGCATTTTGACTAAGGACACGATATAGGATCTAAATTATATTCCCTATTCACAGAATGGTGATGAAAATGCTTAAAGGTCTTCTATAATAAACTGTATACATGAATATTAGGTTTGTGGGCTGCTTACTGTTGCGTAGCAAAGAAACTATAACTGCTGGAGAATTTTAGTGAGATTTTCAGAAAGATCAAAAAAGATAAATTGGGTGTTTACTCTTGTTTTCTATATTCCTGTCCTCTAAACAGATGTTACTCCAACATTTTATACAATCGTATATAGACTGAATAAATAAAGGAGCAAGTGACTAAATCAGAGTTCCTTGCAAATAGTATTATTTTATCAAACTGTGGTCTTCGTTCTACATAAAGTATGGGTCATAACGTAATATGTGTTTCTTACTGTGGTTTATGCTAATCACTACTGATAAGAGAGTATCATACAACACTTTTTTTAGCCTTCCTTTTTTAATTTTTAAAAATATTTTAATCTTTATTTTTCAGTTTATTACTTACTTTGTTTTCCTTTTCTTCTCCCCTATAGTTCCACTCCACCCAGTACCCATCCCACCCCCGCCCACTGTCCTCTCCCATAGGTGCATGATTTTTGTCCAGTCTCTTGCTATACCTCCCACACTCCTTTTCTCCCCAAGAATTGTCAGTCCATTCCCTCTCTATGCCCATGATTCTATTATATTCACCAGTTTATCCTGTTCATCAGATTTTTAATTCACTTGATATTTAGATTCATTTGTTGATATATGTGTATTTGTTGTTCATAATTTTTATTTTTACCTTTTTCTTCTTCCTCTTCTTAAAGAATATCTTTCAGCATTTCACATAATATTGGTTTGGTGGTGATGAATTCCTTTAGCTTTTTCTTAGCTGTGAAGCACTTTATCTGACCTTCAATTCTGAATGATAGCTTTGCTGGGTAGAGTAATCTTGGTTGTAAATTCTTGCTATTCATCACTTTGAATATTTCTTGCCACTCCCGTCTGGCCTGCATAGTTTCTGTTGAGAAATCTGCTGACAATCGTATGAGTGCTCCCTTGTAGGTAACTAACTGTTTTTCTCTTGCTGCTTTTAATATTCTTTGTCTTTTGCTCTTGGCATTTTAATTATGATGTGCCTTGGTGTGGTCCTCTTAGGGTTCCTATATATTGGGGTTTGGTGTGCTTTTTGGACTCCTAAGTCTATTTCTTTCACCAGGTGGGGGAAGTTTTCTGTCACTATTTCTTCAAGTAGGTTTTCATTATCTTGCTCTCTCTCTTTTCCTGGCACCCCTATAATTCAGATGTTGGTATGCTTGAGGTTGTCCCAGAGGCCCCTTTCACTATCTTCAATTTTTTGGATTCTTTTGGTTTCTTGCTTTTCCAGCTGAGTGGATTTTACCTCTTTGTATTTCTAATCTTTAACTTGGTTCTTGCAGTCCTCTAAAGTACTTTTAGGTCTTTGTATAGTATTTTTTATTTCAGTCAGTGTATGCTTAATTTCCAGTTGGTCTTTTTTCATATCCTCGTAGGTCTTGTTCATTTCCTGGTAGGTCTTGTTCATTTCCTTGTAGGTCTCGACCTTTTCTAGGAGCCTCTTGAAAAGCCTTATAATGGTGGTTTTGAATGCTATGTCCAGTCGTTTTTTTCCCTCCATTTCTTTCACATCTGATTTCTTTCCATGTCTCTACATGGTGGATGCTTTCCTGAGTTGGTAGATTAGCTTTGTGTGGTAGATGTCTTCTAAGGGACAGTGGCTCAGCCTTCCCAGTTACCTGAGGTGGATAGGGGTTGCACAGTCTTGTTGAAGTTAAGCCTAGATTATTGTTGTTAGCACTAGGAGGGTTTGACCTCCAGGCCAATTGGCTATGAGGTTCAGCCGTGCTCAGGTTGGATGGGGGGAGTCTCTGGGCCGTGCAGGCAGCATCAGCTCCACCCTATGCAGCACCTGGGACTCTGTGCCGGGTGGCAATGGCTGCCAGCACCTCTGAGAGGAGAGAGCTGCTGCCGAGCTCCACCTGCTGCCAGACAATTCAGCCTCTCCCCAAATGAGTCTGCACACCCACTGTCTTACCCAGGGTCATAAAACAATGCATTTTGGTGGTTTCCCAAATGAGAGAGTAAGTCACGAGTCCTCTTTGTGCAGTCATGCAGCTCTGCTGTTCCCAAGTTCATGCGCACTCTGCACAAGCTTGCCCTCTCCACAAGCTTTTAGACCCTTGCAGTGCCCGAGTTTCGGCATGCCTCCCCACTGTCCCGTTTTTACCCCGTATGATTGTGGGTTCCCTGGACTTCACCCGGAGTTGAGGAATCAGTGCAGTGGGACGTCTTTGTCTCCCCTGTTCGAGAAAACTGGCTGGGTTTGCAGCCGCCTGCCTTATCTGCGCGCGTGCACACAGGGCTCCAAACTTCTCTCCACGCGTATCTTCAATGCTATCCTCCACTGCTCCTCTGAGTCACAGTGTCCTATCTTCACTTTTATTTGTGGAATTTTCACTCGGCCAGCTTTCCGGTGATTCTGGATGATGTTTGTTCTTTCGTTAAGTTGTAGTTTTGAAATTTTTGTGTATGGCAGCAAGATAGGTGTTTACCTATGCCGCCATCTTGGTTCCTCTCTATCATACAACACTTATAACAGAATCCTAGAACTACAGTTGTCCCTTAAATGACAGAGGGGGTTAGAAGTGCTGTGTCCCCCACAGTAGAAAATCCGTGTTTAATTTTTTTTGCTCAACTGAGGATATGTTTTTTTATTTTATTTTAGAGAAAGATGGATGGAGAGGGAAAAGGAGAAGGAGAAGGAGAGAGAGAGAGAGAGAGAGAGAGAGAGAGAGAGAGAGAGAGAGAGAATCATTGATCAGTTACTTTATATACACACCCTGATCAGGGATTGAACTTGCATCCTAGGTATGTGCCCTGACCAGGAATCGAACTCACAACCTTTGGAATGATGCTCCAACCAACCCAGCCACTGGCTATGGCTCCACATATAACTTTTGACTCTCCACTATCAATCTACAAGTGATAGAAGAGTAATCGTTGCCTAGGACACCAGTAGGGAGATTAACTGGAAAGGGACATGAGTGAACTTTCCAAGAAATGCTTTATAGCTTAATTGGAATGGTCTCACATTTGTCAGAACTGATTGAATTGCACCGTTCCAAAGAATACATTTCACTGTATTTAAATTATACCTCGATAAAGTTAATTTGAAAGAAAAAATCTTGTGACCTAAAGTATTTTCTCCCTTAGGTGCTTCTAATAAGTTCTCCGCTTTTGATACATTTCTGTGTGTGGGCAGGCGCACACTGGTTTTATGCTTAAACTTCCTGTTTGGGCCATCTGGGTAACCTCCAAAGCAAAATTGTTGTGCTCATTTCCCAGGGCTGTACTAGCAACGTGCCGCAAACTGGGGGCTTCAACAACAGAAATCTGCCTCAACTTCTGGGGCAGATGTCCAAGAACCAGATGTTGGCAGAGTTGGCTGCTTCTGAGGCTGTGGGGGTGAATCTGGTCCATCCTCTCCCCTGCCCTCTGGTGGCTTCCTGGCAATCTTCAATGTTTCTTGGCTTCAGGTCTATCACTCTGATTTCTGCCTTGCCCCTGGCTGTCTCTATGTCCATTTCCCCCCCATTTTATAAGGATACCAGTCATAGTAGATTAGGGTCCACTCTCATGACCTCATCTTAGCTCAATCACCTTTAAAAAATCTTATTATCAGATAAGGTTACATTCACAGGCACTGGGGGTTAGGACTGGGGATGGGGAGTAAAAGGGCACAATTCAACCTGTATGAACTGTTTAAAAATTAATGTAGAGATATGGGATGTGGCCTTAGGACTGGTCATCTCAACTAGTTCACTTTTCCTTAAGCCACAGTGTTTGGAATCTTTGACTGTCTTTTCTGGCTATTACAGTATCTCGATCTGGGCCAAGTTCTACAATGTTAGCATAATTGAATTGATTCAGTTTGAGGCAAACATTTAAACAGAGAAAAGGCAAACATAGGTACTCAATGTTCCACTATACTGTTCATTCATTAAGTGGTTTACATTAGGGCTTAAAATAAATACCACCTCGTCAGAAAACTTGCTTTATCTGAAATAGTATGGCTGCAGCTGCAGTGGCCAAGTCTATTTCTGAGACTTATGAGGCTGTAATGTCCTGCATGCCCCCCACTGGGGATTGAGCCTGCAACTCGGGCATGTGCTCTTGACTGGAATCAGACCCAGGACCCTTCAGTCCACAGGCTGACGCTCTATCTGCTGAGCCAAACTTAATTTCAAGGCAATAGAAAGATCTCGCAGAATATTTGGGAAGTAGAATAAAAATTTCATCTAAATGTCATTACATTATAGAACTAGATATTTTTTCTAAAGTTCTTTGCACATTACACTTATATGCACTTATTGAACAAAACATATTCTTTCCCTTCATAATGTGGATGTACTTCTTGCTGCTAACAACTTTATTAGTATAACATTTCCACTCTATTTTTGTTCCAGGTGAGGAAAATGATTTCAGGTTTCTTTTTTTATACTAACCAGTTTACACACTTCTTAGTCTTTTCTTTGTATAATAGCTAAAAGGATCAAAATCTAATGGTCAACTAACCGGTCAGCAACCAGATGGGATTATAGTAATGTATCGGGTACCGAAAAAAGAGAGGCAGAAAGAGGCCACTGTCCTTAAGAACCCCAAATCTAGATGAGGAGTTCACAAATGAAGCGCCAGATCTGAGCGCAGATCGAATTCCCTCCTGTGTTTATCTGCACATTATACTTTTATGCCACCTGCTCTCAGTTGCTATTAGATGGTTGCAGGGATGGCCAAAGACACTGAGGAAAGTGAGAGTGAGAAGGAAGCAATCAAGGAGTCAGCCTGCGGCGGGGAGCAGGCTACTGTAGAAGAGAGTCAGTGTCACTTGACCTCGTTAAGATTGTTTTCTCTGGAGACTAATGGGCACTTGGGGGAGTGTAGTGAAAATAGTATTAATGAAGTAGTAAGATACCATCTTATTAGTTGATATGAAAGGGAAAAATGCAATTGAAATAAGATAGGAAACCAGATAATTGGCCTGGCCAGTGTGGCTCAGTGGTTGGATGTTGATCCATGAACCAGGAGGTCATGGTTTGACTCCTGGTCAGGGCACAGGCCTGGGTTGGGGGCCTGATCCCTAGTAGGAGCATTCAGGAGGCAGCCGATCAGTGATGCTCTCTCATCATTGATGTTTCTCTCTCTCCTTCCCTCTCCCTTCCGCTCTGAAATCACTTAAAAAAACAAAACTCAAAACAGAGATTCTACCCCCATTTGGAATTAAAAAAGAAGGATGCTTTCTAGTGAAAATGAGAAATGTCCATTATTCATTTTGCAAAACAAAGCAAAACAAGCAGATAAAGTTACACAACACCCTATTCTGTCTTTCGCATTAAATACTTTGTGTCTGAATGTTTTGTTGATAAGATTGAGCTAGTTTTGGTGATTAGAATTTTCAAAAACATTATCTCTGGTATCCAGATGCAAACATTTTACTCCACGGACAGGGATTTTATAGAAGATCTGTCAGAGAATGAGGCCTTTTTCATGGAAAGCTATTTATTTTTTAATTAGCAAAAGTCATGACTTAGAGCAAGTCTGAAATAGTACAAATTACTTCAAATGCCTCTACTCAAACATTTCCCAGGTGAGGAAAATGATGGCAGGTTTTTTTCTTTATACTAACCAGTTTATACACTTCTTAGTCTTTTCTTTGTATAATAGCTAAAAGGACGAATCTAATGATCAACTACCCAATCAACAACTACATGGGATTATAGTAATGTATCAGGTACTGAAAAAGATATTAGAGAGGCAAGAAGAGGTAATTGTCCTTAAGAACCCATTGTCCTTAAGAACAAACATTTTTTGTAACCAGGATAATCATTTCTACGTTTCAGTTTATTTGAGCATAAACAGGTTTTTAGTTTATCTGGATAATTTTTCTTTTCTTTTTAAAATATTTTATTGATTTTTTACAGAGAGGAAGGGAGAGGGATAGAGAGTTAGAAACATTGATGAGAGAGAAACATGGATCAGCTGCTTTCTGCACACCCCTATTGGGGATGTGCCTGCAACCAAGGTACATGCCCTTGACTGGAATCGAACCTGGACCCTTCAGTCCACAGACAGACGCTCTATCCACTGAGCCAAACCAGTTAGGGCTGGATAATTTTTTCAACTTCAAAATTTCTTGGCTTTTTCGGTCCCAGCCTTTCTCTGGGAAAGGGCACAACTCAGCACCTGTTCAAATATTCATAGTAATTTATTATTCTAGTTGGTCTGACGGTTGTGGGTTATTGATAAGCTGATTAACACAGTAATTTATGATTCTATAAATTAATTTGCTTGATAAGGGCTACTGGGGCTTGGGTTTCCAGCAAAGGCACCCCATGTTCCCAATATATTGAAGACATTGGTGTTGACCTGCAGGTTTCCTCTGCTGATTTCCCATGCCCAAGTTTTGGGGTGGTTGAGATTTGCCCCACTAGAGGCTGTCTGTTTTTGTGGAAACTGGCAGATAATCCAACCATCCCTTCCACATTAGCCCAGGCACCGAATCACAGTCTTAATTAGCAACATACCCATTTTTCCGTTTATTTTGAGAGCCAGAAGTACTTTGTAATCATGAATTACTGAGCCAGGCCAGGTTCTGGTCTTGTCCAACCACTGCTGCTAAAATTAAGGAGAGTTTTAAATATATATTATCATTTGCAGATATCTTCTCCCAAACACTTATTGGTAAAGATGTATGTACCTCTATGTTCATTGTAGCATTATTCAAATAGCCAAGGCAAGGAAACAATCTAAGTGTCCTTTGACAGATGATTGGTAAAAAAAAGATGTAATCAAGATGTAATGGAGTCCTACTCAGCCATAAAAAGACGAAACATTACCATTGGCAACAATATGGATGGATCATGAGGGTATCATGCTAAGGGAAATACATCAGGTGGAAAAGGACAGAACAGTATGATTTCACTCATATGTGGGATATAAAACAAAAAGCAACAAGCAAATCCTCCTTCCTTCCTCCTATCTAATAAAAGAGTAATATTCAAATTTGACTGTACTTTCGCTATGCTACCAGCCAATCAGGAGCAGGGGGTGGGACTGAGCGTGGCATGCAGGAGGCTGAAAGAGCAATCAGCAGAGACCTGAGGCTACATCCTCCCCCAATCCAGAGGGGCTTGACAGGGGGCCTCAGGCCTTGACCCCTGCCCCAGCACCAGGCCAGGGAACCTGAGGCCATGCCTTCCACCCAGTGGGGCTTGACGGGGGACCTCAAGGTGTACTTCCCGTCCTGGTGCTGGGCTAGGGGACCTCCGACTGCTCCCCCTGCTTGGCAGGGCTTGACAGAGGACCACAGGCCACACTCCCAACCCAGCAGGGCTTGACAGGGGACCTCAAGCTGCACTTCCCATCCTGGTGCTGGGTTAAGGGACCACAGACTGTTCTCTCCCCCAGGCAGGGCTTGACAGGGGTCCTCAGGCTGTGCCCCCACCTGGCAGGGCTTGACAGGGGACCTCAAGCCGCACTTCCACCCCAGCACCAGGCTGGGGGACCTCAGACCATACCCTCTGCCCCAGCACCAGGCCAGGGGACTTGAAGTTGTGCCCCTCCTGCCTGGCTGGGCTTGACAGGGGACCTCAGGCTGTGTCCCCCACCCAGCCCAGCGGGGCTTCACAGGGGAACTGAGCCTGCGCCCTTGTGCCAGTGGGGATTGACGGGGAACCTGAGGCTGTGCTCCTCTGCCTGGTGGGGCTTGACGGGGAACCTCAGGCCATGCCCCCTACCCAGAGGGGCTTGACAGGGGATCTCATGTGGTGTCTCCCACCTGGTGGGACTTGATGAGAGACCTCAGGCTATGCCCCCACATCCTGGTGCTGGGCCAGGGGACCCGAGGATGCCCCCTGCCCTGTGGGGCTTGACAAGGGTGGGACTAGCTGAGTCTGGATCTACTCCAATGTGGGGGGTGGCTGGGTCTGGATCTCATGTGATTTTGAGGCACATGTGAGTGAGTAGGGACTTGACTCTGGGTCCCGTGGTGAGCCCCATACTCTGACAGGAGGAAGGTTTTCATATACATTTTACTAATTTTCTTTAGTCTCTGATACTTCTATTATAGAGAAAGAGCAAGTAGCAATATTAAATTATTTCCTCTATTTAATACCCTTGTAATGTGCCCGAATTTTGTGCACTGGGCCACTAGTTACAAAGATAAGAGACAACAGAATGGTGGTTACCAGAGGTGGGGGGAGGATGAAGAGAGTAAAAGGAGTCAAATATATGGTGATGGAAGGAGACTAGACTTTGGGCGGTGAGCACACAATGGAGTATGCAGATGTTGTGTCATAAAGTTGTGCACCTGAAATGTATACAATGCTATTAACTGATGTTACCTAAGGTAAATAATAATAAAGAAGACCAAGCTTCTTGGTAGTTCTGGAGTCATGGCCACAGACTGCAGAGGTGAGTCTGAGGAACCATGGAACACATTTGGGAATAGAGCCACAGAATTCCCTACTCTGGGGCAAAATCCCCAAACGAAACTATTCCTAACCACCCACTTCTGGAACAAGAAAATTCTCTGTTTAATTGAGCCACTAACACATAGCAAGGAGCAGAGGAAACACATTTCAGCCCCGGACTCATTTACCTGGCAAACTAGGCATAGCATGTCATAACAGCCTTGTAAAACACAAGCAGTTGTCCTTTATTCCTTAGTGAACATCTTGAAAGCTGACAATATGATGATCGAACCAGACCAGAAATGAATTGGCGTGTTTACTACCCAACACCACAACTTCCTCCCAGAAACAGAAGAAATCGTGTGGAGAGGAAAAGGGCTGCTGACTACAGAAGGAAAAGGCAAAAACAGTGTTATCAGAGCTCCTTTCAACCTCTGAGGAAGAAAGTAACAAAGTAAATGCAAGTGAATGCTGTCCAATGGGAAGGAATCTTAGCCCTGTGACCCTTCCATCGGGTACCCTCCTTAGCATAGACTGGCTGAGCATGGAGCACTCGGTCAGTAGTACCTTCCTCTCTTAGATTATCTCATTTCATCCTGCTGACAACCCAAATCGTTTCTTACACAATTTACTAATCAAATCAACTTCCCATTTGTAGACGTTTAACTTTAACCAGTTTTTTTAATGCTTCTAACTATGTTTGGATAACTACAATAGATGGTTAGTGAGGCTTCCTTAAAATACGCAAAAGAATATTCTATTAGGATCTGTGGATAAAAAATAACTAAGTTTGATGTCTTAGGGGATTTGAAAGGAATATGACAGGATTTAATTTCTCAAATAAGTATTGCTTTATCACGATTATTTTTTCAAATGGCCAATTCTAGGAAGGTTTTCAAATTCTATCTTTATTACTTTTTTGTTTTGTTTTGTTAATCCTCACCCAAGGATATTTTCCATTAAATTCTAGGGAGTGTAAGAGAGAGGAAAATTCAGAGAGAAACATCGATGTGAGAGAAACATCGATTGGTTGCCTTTTGCAGGAGTTGTGACCAGGGTCCGGGCCTGGGAAAAGCCTGCAACCAAGGTATGTGCTCTTGACCAGAATCGAACCCAGGACACTTTGGTCTGAAGGCTGACACTCTATCTACGGAGCCACAGTGGCAGAGTCCATTAAAAAAAAAAAGTAAATAATTTAGGACAATACAGCACAGTGAAGTGAAGATAAGTGCTGCGTCTGAATGATCGTGACTCCCACCATCCCCCAAATTCATAAATTGAAATCCTATGTATTACATACATGTCCTCATTCCCCCATTACCCCCCACCTCCCATTCATGCCCCCACCACCCTGTTGTCTGTGTCCATTGCTTAGGCTTATATGCATGCATACAAGTCCTTTGATTGATCTCTTTCCCTTACTCCCCTACCTTCCCTGAGGTTTATCTGATTGCCTTAATGGGTTTGGGCCTGTGGACTGAAGGGTTGGTTGCAGGCACATCCCCAGTAGAGGGTGTCAGGAGGCAGCTGATCATGTTTCTCTCTCATCAATATTTCTAACTCTTTATCCCTCTCCCCTTCTGTCTGTAAAAATCAATAAAATATATTAAAAAATAAAATTAGTTTGATTGTGACACTAGCAATGTATAGAATCTTGAATTCATTGCTTTCATTAAAAGACGATTTAATTTTAAAGGTAACTTTAAAGGCTAATTGTTGAAATTGGCAACTGATGGATTGAAAAATGAATTGTGAAAATATATCATTTGTTTTATTTTAGATAAAAGTTAAAAATGAATATTCTTAGCTTGCTGAAATTACTTTAGATACTCTTCTTCCAAATATTGTATTTCAACTGTAATTGAAAAAAAATTCCAAAACTCTTCTTTCATTTTTATCAATTTATCTCTGTGAGACTGTTTTTTCTATTATAGATACAAAAACAAAACAGAGGAACAGTTCAGATACATTACTCTCTTTTATTTCAGCTAGATTATGAACCGGGAGGAAATTCATTTGCAACTTTAAAAACTTGTTATTGAAATATGGGGTGTTTGTTCAAAGCTTCCTGTTCAATTATGATTGTGGAAGAGTTAGGATTGTAAAAAGAATGCTTAGCAGCTTATACTACACTTTCAATGAACAATATGTGAAGTTTTTGTAATTACTTTTTTCCTTTTGTTTTTCTAATTGTTTACTGAAATAAATTTTATGAAGCTATTAATTAAAAATATGCTTATATTTTGCTTCTTTCCCCCATCTTTCAAGTCATTCATATGCACATTTTTTAAAGTACGTTTTTATTCATTTCAGAGAAGGGAAAGAGAAACATCAATGATGAAAGAGAATCATTGATAAGTTGCCTCTGGCTTGCCCGCTACTGAGGATTGAGTTCAAAACCCAGGCGTGTGTCCTTGATCCGAATGGAACCTGGAACCCGGAACCCTTCAGTCCACAGGCTGACGTTCTACCCACTGAGCCAAACCAGCGAGGGCCATACGTATATTTTGTCATGACCACCAATGCAAGTGTTTCGATCCGATGGGAAAGGGAACCGGATTATTTATTCCTGTATTTTACCAAAGTACCTGCTAGCGATGTATTGGGAAAATAAAGAACTTGTTCTTCACCATGGATAATTTAGGAAGCTACTTTTTCGAGACTCATTTTGCGGGACCAATGGGAGTGTAGTAGGAACCCGGGCCCTGGAATGAGTTTCAGTGAAAAGCAAAAAATGAACAAAGCTTTGGTAACGAACATTTTTTCCAGTTCAATACGCTCAACTTCTATTGGAGTTCTTGTTCGAATACAAATCTAGAAAAAGGCGCCCAGCACCTAACCCCAAATTCCTTCCACAACGCTGGCCGGCAGCACTTCGGCACCCCACCTTTGGGAGCACAAGGAAAGGGCCGGGGGGGCGGGGCGAGCGGCGTGAGGTCATCACAGAGCGCCGCTGGCGCGCAGGCAGAGCCGGCGCCGCCTTGACGTCATCGCCGCTCGACCGCTTTCCGGAAGACGGAGTGGAAGGCCAGTGAGGTATTATTGAAAGCTGGGGTTTGCGTTTTTCTCGTGCTCTACTTAAGCCCACCTCTCTTGTCCCGGACTTCACCCTCCCGCTGGCTGCGAGGCGCGAGGCCGGGCCTCGCAGCCCCCCCGCGAAGGCGACCTCGCCCTCCTGAGCGCGGGGGCAGTGTTGTTGCGGGACCCCCACGTCGCTAGTCCTGGGGCTGCTTCCAGGTTCTGGCCTCCCTGGCTCCCTCGCGTCTCTTGTGGTCCAGCCTTTCGCTTTTTATACGCCTCTTAAGGCGGAGAATTTAAGAACACATGCCTTCACCATTGGCTTTCGGCTGCCTTCAGTCCCCGTTTCAGGAAAGAAGCAAAAGGGAGAGCGGTGGGGGAGTAGCTTTCCCGAGACGATAGGCTAATTTCGACCTTCAGTGGAAATCTGTAGTGGATACGCTCAAGAAAATAGTTGTACTTCATGGCTCAGGACCGTTCAGTGCAGCTCAGACCTCTGTTCGCTGTTCGAAAAGACCTTTAACGAAGTCCTGTGTGTTGACTCATGTTCAGTTTGGTTTGATGAAGATGTATCTCCCCATGAGATGTTTGCCACCCACAACGTAACCTGTTGGGACCGCCTGATAGTAGATTGAACCGAGACTTAATCGTATGTGGAGGCTGGATCTGAGAAACAATTAGATAACCCCTATTGGAATTCAGAGAACCGTTTGTGATTGTTTGAAATGATAGATCTAGTTGTTTTGTTGAAAGATAAAATAACGACAGCGTGGAAAATGGTTTTTCAAAATAAAACAATTCTCAGTAAAAAGATGTGATGGCTGATTTTAAACGGCAGTGTTATATTACAGTTGAGAAGTGATGGTTTCTCATGACCTTGCACATGGCACTTTAAAAAAATATAGATCTTTCTTGATTTCATAGAGGAAGGGAAAGAGAGAGAGAGAGAGAGAGAGAAGAGAAGAAAAGAGGAGAGAGAGAAACATGAATGTGAGGAAAACATGGATTGGTTGGTTGCTTTCCGCTGGCACCCGAACCAGGGATGGAGCCTGCAACCCGGGTGGGCGTCCCTGACTGGGAATCCAACAGGCAGCCATTCAGTGCACGGGAGGACGCTCAACCACTGAGCACACAGTCAGGGCATGAATAGTTTATAGATGAGAAAATGTAATAAGCTGTTTTCATGGTTTAAGAAGGCAATTTTACTGCTTTTTAATTTTGAAAACACTTCAAATTAAACATTAGAATTAAACTATACAGGTAACTTCATTGTAATCTGATGTGATTATTCATCTCAATCCCCAGCAACCTCTTTATAATTTATTTCTCATTCTGTTATCAGGCTTTGTGATAAATTTTTTAGAAGTTGACATATTTAAAAAAGACGAAGGCTATTTTTTCGCAGTAAAATCTTGTCAAGAGAATTACAGATAACACTAACATGGACTGATTGCCAAAGATAGCAATATTTATTGAGAGATGGTTGTATGTACATTGCACTATTATTTTCGAAGATAGTGTAGTGCAATAAAGTCATTACAGTAATAGAATTCTGGTGCAACATCTGCAGGAATCTTTCTTGTTCCAAAAAAATTTAGATATTGGCTTTGGTCTGTCACTTAATTCATAATTATGTGTAACTCTGCTTGGCATAGGGATGGAAGCAGACCCAGAATGTACATTATATTTTTTTCTTTTTGATACATGTGGTAACTTGCTAATATTTATAAGTCCAAATTCAAATATGATATTAAGATTCTCCAAAATTTGGTTTCAATTTACTTTCATTGGTTTTAGTTAGTTAATAAGTACCTAAGGTGTGTCAGGACATTATGCTAGTCATGTGGAGATACAAATATCATGCCACATGAATCCTGCCTTGAAGGAATAGGCTAGTGCAGTGTCTGCAAACTGCGGCTCTTTGGCCCCTTGAATGTGGCTCTTCCACAAAATACCATGCGGGCATGCATGTACAGTGCGATTGAAACTTTGTGGCCCATGCACAGAAGTTGGTTTTTGGCTTTCAAAAGAAATTTCAATCGTTGTACTGTTGATATTTGGCTCTGTTGACTAATGAGTTTGCCGACCACTGTGAGTAAATAACCAGTAGAAAGTCCTGAGCAGAGTGATATGATCTGATTCAGGTTTTTAACAGGATCGGTGAAAGCCAGACTAATTAAGAAGGTGTAATAATTCAGATGAGATGATAATAGCTTCACAGGTGAAAAGAAGTGACTGATGAGTGGCAGTTCAATTTTGGATGTTTGTAGGTAAAACTAACAGATTTGCTTATAGTTTGAATGTGGGTTGTAAGAGTAAGATTATTGTCAAGAGTTTGGGTAGAATTGCCATTAATTGGGAAGTGGAAAACTATGGGAGCATCAGGTTTGTGGGGGAAAGATTAGGAGTTCAGTTATGGCATATTAAGTTTGGATGTTAGTCATCTAAGTGGAGATGTTAAGTAGGTAGTTAAGTCGTCTGGAGTCCATTGGGGAGGTCATTGTCAGAAAAGAACATTGGGAGTTATTAGTATTTAAAATTGTGAAACTGGAGACAATCACCAAAGGCATGAATATAAAAAGAAAAGAGAAGTAGTAGGAGACCTGAATCCTTAGGCATTTTAGACTCGATAGGTTTGATATGGACTAGCAAATGAGACATAATGAATAGCTAGTAAGAGACAAGAACCATTTTGAGAGTCCAGTATTGTGGAATTCAGGGTGAAGTGTTTAGTTTGTCAAGGTCAGAGGATGGATCAAGTGAAATAAGAATCTGGATTTATCAAGAAACATAAGAAGTATTTTTTATGGACATATGTGATAACTAAGTCTGGAGAACCTTGGGAGCAAAGAGGAAGAAGAGACTGCTTTTACTGATTTCAGAGCAGAAGGAAGGGGGAGAGAGCTATAGAAACATCAATGATGAGAGAGAATCATTGATCGGTGGCCTCCTGCACGCCCCACAATAAGGATCGAGCCTGAAAACTGGGCAATGCCCTGACCGTAATCGAACCCCTGGTTCATAGGTCGACGCTTAACCACTGAGCCATGTCGGTTAGGTGAGACTACTTTTCTTTGGGAGATATGGAAACCTTTATAGAGCAGCATGCATTTGATTGGGTTTTAAAGGATTAACAGGTTTTACTAAGCCCAGAAGATTGCGGAGGTGATATTGCAAGCAGAGAAAAAAGCCTCACTTCTCTCCCTTCAAAATCATTACCTCCCAGTCAGTTGTTTTAAAGGTTATTTTAAAAGAACCTTTACGTCCTTAGCTTTCCTCTGTGCCTACTATCCAATTCCTCATTCTGGGCAACCATTCTTCTTCTAGGCCTATTGAACATTGCTAAAGAAATTCACAATTAATATACTATTTAGCATTTACTGAGTCATCTCAGTTGCCTGACTCACCTGGATCCTCTTGGTTTCCTGACAGTTCGTTTATTTACCGCTGTTATTTTCTATCTGTGAAGAAGGCTGAAAGCAAAAAAATTGATTCATTTGAAATATAAATATTGGAAGAGAGTTCTACAAATACCTTGGATCATTAGAAAGACAAGCCGGTCTTAGAACAAATTAAGCTTGAAACATGATTGGAGCCAAAATGACAAAATTGAAGCTGTCCTACTTTCAACACGTCTTGAGAAGGCAAGATTCTTGGAAAAGACAATAATGTTGGAAAAATAGGAGGTAGCAGGAAAAGAGGAAGATCAAACATGAGATGGATTGACTCCATAAAAGAAGCCATAGGCATGAATCCAGAGGAACTGAGAAGGGCCATTGAGGACAGGACATTATGGACATCACCCATTCATAGGTTCCCCGGAGTGGGAGCATTGAGAAAACTTACATGCATATTCAAGTATGCTTCCACACTCGTATATTTTTTTCTTAAAGATAAATATCTTATTCTTCAACTTTTGTTCACTTTAATGTATCTCAGGACTCTTGAATTCTACTTCATACTTTTTCAATGCTGCAGAGTTTCTATTGAATGAATATATCATAATTTATCCAACTAGTTCTTATTAACGGGCACATAGGTTGTTCCTCGCTTTAAAGTCTTCTAAAAAGTGTTGCAGTGGATGTCCTTGAACATTATCTTGTGTGAAAATATGTATTTTGAGAAGTAAAATTGTGGGGGTCAAAGAATTTGTATGTATATAATTTTGAAGCATAGTGTCAAATTGCCTCACAGAAATGCTCAATTTACACTCCAATTAATAGTGATTGAGTGGCTGTTTCTCCTCACCTCTGCCTATTCTAGGTACTATCAATCTTTTTAATTTTTGCTTGTTTGACATGAAAAATAGCATCTTGTTTTGTTGATTTATGCTTCTTTAATTAGGGGTAAAATTGAATAACTTCATGCTTATTAGTCATCTGGATTCCTTTATTTGTGAACTGCAGGTTTTCTTTGTTCATTTTTCCTTTGGGTTGTAGGGTGTGTGTGTATGTGTGTTTGTTAAATTGATTTGTAGAGGCTCCTTTTATCTCTATACTGCAAATATTTTTCCCTAGTTTTTCATTTGACTAAACTTTGTTGGTCTATTTATTTTCTAATGCATACATTTTTATAAGAGCTAGGTAAAGATCTAAGACATTATGATTTTTTTAGGAGGAAATTTGTGACATTATTAAAATAATTATAGACACCCTGAAACGTCAGCTTTTGTTAGGAATGTTGGCAACACAAACCTCATTTGAAGCCACAGGCTCTGTCTTGTTTTAATGAGTTTTCTTTAGCAGCTGTTACAGATCTGGTAGTAACCCACTGTCCCCTCACCTTCAGTTATATATGGAATTGAGATGAGATGTAACAGAGCTGCTTAGTATTCTAGAGCAGTGGTTGCCAATCTTTCGGGCATCATGGGCCATAGGTGGTCCGTGGACACTGGTTGTCGACCGCTGTATTAGAGTATACTTCAGATTTAGGTTTTCCCCAGTTTCTGAACTGAATTGTATTCTAAAGTTAATTTGTGAGTTAGCTATCTAATTTCACTATAGATATAATGTACATAGGTTTGTTATTCTTGCTCTCAAAGTGTAATTACTCCATGAAGACTAGCTTTCTATTATTATTATTATTATTTTTAAGCAAATTCAAGATGTTATGCTATTTTACCAAGGGACACTTATATATGTTATTGATTTCAGAGAGGAATGGAGAGGGAGAGAGAAAGAAAGAAACATCAGTAATGAGAGAGAATCATAGATTGGCTGCCTCCTACATGCCCCATACTGGGGATCGAGCCCACAACCTGGGCATGTGCCCCTCCTGGGAATCGAACCGTAACCTCCTGGTTCATAGGTCAACGCTCAACCACTGAGGACCACCAGCTGGGCAACCCAGGCACATTCTTCTGACAAACTATAATGCTATTTTCATAGGTGACAAAATTATCAGTAATTTCTTGGTGTCATCTAATAATGCCCAGTCTATGTTCATATTTCTTTCTCTCAAAAATAACTTTGCACTTGGTTTATTGGAATTAAGATCCAAACAATATCTATACATTCTATTTGGTTCTTTTATCTCCCACATTTCTTTTATCTCTTCTTTATCCACCACTCTTCCCTTTTCTTTCTTTTTTCCCCCTTCATGCCATTTACTTGTTACAAAAACCAGGTCAATTATTCTACAGTACATTTCTCATTTCAGATTTGTCTTTTTGCTCTCTGGTGGTAACTTATTTTTCTGACCTCCATATTTCCTGTACATGGAAGTTAGCTCTCAAGGCTCAATTAAATTCAGATTCAGCTCTTTTGGGGAGTTGAAACTGAAACATAGATGATGCTGTGTACATCATAGTCATATCAGGAGGTTCATAATATGTGTTTGTCCAACTTTTAGTAAAGTGAGGCTCGATCTATGTGTTTCAGTGGTGTTATTCTCACCCCTCTGTGGTAAACTTCCTCATCATCCTTTTATTTGTTGGTGCTCGTTGCCTGAATCTATCATTTCATTAGGGGTTGCAAAATGGTATTTTGGAAAAAAAAAAGTTGTCATTTCTTTCACATTTGTTAGCCGGAATTTGAAATCTAGTTTTATTACCCGGGAGCCTGACAATCGAGAATAACAAAGGTGCTGTGGGGAAACGCCGTCAGAATAGCACCTTGAGGCGCCGGGAGTATACCTTTCTTTGCCGCGGTTCCGGTGGCTTAAAGGACTGTGGTGGCCTTCCTGCTGTGTGAGCGTGGCTGGGCAGCCGTCCCCAGATAGTCAGGATGACACCAGTCTAGGTCTGTGTAGGTGTGATTAAAATCCGCAATCAGTTGACTTTACATTAGGGGAGATTGTTCTAGATAATTAAACCGAATTGAAGCAGAGCTGAGACTTCCTGACAGAAGAGAAATTCCACCGGTGGACAGCAGCTCCAGCTTGTAGCTAGAAGTTCCAGCATGCCCTTCCTTGAAGGCCTGTCCTGCAGATTTTGACTTAACTTAGACAGCCCTTGAAATGACATAAAACAGTTTTGTTTGTTTTTTTATAATAGATCTCTTCATATACTAGTATATCTCTGCTGGTTCCACTGCTTTGGTTGAACCCCGCCTCATATCAGCAACTCTCCTGACTCTTGTTCTCCGATAAAATGGGGTGGTAAGAATCAGAGGGTCTACTTAGGGTTAGCATATAATGAGTTGCTCAGACTGGAACCTTTGAAGGAGAGATGGGGAGCTGAGCATATGGCATGCTGGACTGACCTCACTGAGGTAGCAAGTCAAGGGAAAGGGAGGTGGATGACTTCAGTTCTATGTGTGATGCTATGAGCCCCTCCTTTTCTCCTGGGGATGCTATGGCTTCCATAACCAGTCACAGGAGGGAAGGAGAGCTAACATTCCAATACTCAGGAATGATCTATATAAGACTAGAGGCTCTGTGCATGAAATTCGTGCATGGGTTTGTGTGTGTCCCGCATCCCAGCCTGCACCCTCTGCAATCTGGGACATCCCTTGCACAATCCAGGACTACTGGTTCCCAATCGCTCACCTGCCTGCCTGCCTGCCTGATGCCCCTAACCACTTCTGCCTGCCAGCCTGATCACCCTCTAACCACTCCCCTGCCAGCCTAATCAACGCCTAACTGCTCCCCTGCCCGCCTGATTGCCCTAACTGCCCTCCCCTGCCAGCTTGGACATCCCCAACTGCCCTCTCCTGCAGGCCTGGCCATCCCTAACTGCCCCCCCATGCCAGCCTGGTTGCTCCCAACTGTCCTCCCCTTCAGGCCCAGTTGCTCCCAACTGCCCTCTCCTGAGGCCTGGTTCCTCCAAACTGCCCTCCCTGCAGGCTGAATCCCTTCCAAATGCCCTCCTCTCCTGGCCCGGTCACCTCTAACTGCCCTCCCCTGCCGGCTTGATTGCCCCCATATGACCTCCCTGTCAGGCTTGGTTGCCCCCAACTGCCTTCCCCTGGTGGCTTGATTGCCCACAATTCCCCTCCCTTACTGGCCATCTTGTGGAGGCCATCTTGTGGAGGCCTTCTTGTGTCCACATAGGGGCAACCATCTTTGACCACATGGGAGCGGCCAGCTTGTGTGTTGGATTGTTAGTCACTTTGCATATTACCTCTTTATTATATAACTAGAGGCCCGGTGCACGAAATTCATGCCCAGCAGGGGTGGGGTGTCCCTCAGCCCAGCCTGCACCCTCTCCAATCCAGAACTGCTGGGGCTTAACTGCTCACCTGCCTGCCTTCCTGATTGCCCCTAACCATTTCTGCCTGTCAGCCTGATCACTTCCTAACTACTCCCCTGCCAGCCTAATTGATGTCTAACAGCTCCCCTGCTGGCCTCTTTACCCCCAACTTCCCTCCTCTGCTGGCCTGGTCACCCCTAACTGCCTCCCCTTACAGGCCTGGTCCCACTGCCCTCCCCTTTTGGCTATCTTGTGTCCACATGGGGGCAGGATCTTTGACCACATGGGGACAGCCTCTTGTGCATTGGAGTGATGGTCAATCTGCATATTACTCTCTTATTACATAGGATAGAGGCCTGTTGCACGGGTCGGGGCCAGCTGGTTTGCCCTGAAGGGTATCCCAGAACAGCGTGGCATGGGATGGCCTGGGCAAGGGGCCTGTTTTGGTTTGCAGGCCGGCCATGCCCCCTGGCGACCCAAGCAGAGGCCCTGGTAGCTGGGATTTATTTATCTTCTATAATTGAAACTTTGTAACCTTGAGCGGAGCCAAGCCTCCTGCTGGCTCCATGGCCGCAGCCATTTTTATTGGGATTTATTTATCTTCTCTAATTGAAACTTGTAGCCTTAAGTGGAGGCCTAGATCTGCTAGGGTGTGTGGAAAGTTTGGCTTCCTCCATCATTGGGAGCAACTCAAACCTCCTGCTCTCTCCAGCTCCGTGGCTGCTGCCATTTTTGTTGGGATTTATTTATCTTCTATAATTGAAACTTTGTAGCCTTAAATGGAGGCCTGGGCACACCAGGGTGTGCGGAAAGCTTTGCTTCTTCCATTGCCTGGGAAACCCAAGCCTTCTGCTAGCTCTGTGGCTGTAGCCATCTTGGTTGAGGTTAATTTGCATACTCACTCCTGGTTGGCTGGTGGGTGTGGCTTGTGGGTGTAACTGAGTGATGGTTAATTTGCTTATTACTCTTTGATTAGGTAGGATTATATAGAATGTTAGAAGAAATAATTTGAATTGGAGGAAATTCTAAAAGTAAAATAACATTTTTTTTTTTGTTAGGTAAAAGGTAAGTGATCCAGTTAAGATTTAATGAGGGTAATTATTCTTACTTACTGCCTTGCTTTCAGTGTTCACCCTAACCCCTTTTAACAATAAATAACTACATGTTTATTGGGGCTTAGGGACAGGGAATAATTACAGGAAAAAAATCTCCATTATGATTCTAGAGAGGAAAAATATTTTGTAATAGAAAAATTGGATGAAAAATGTACATTTAAATAAAGGCTTTTTAAAAAATATGCTTGCAGTATTTGTTAAACGCCAAAATACTTTATTAGAATATGCCGTTATTTAAATGTAATGATTATTTTTATTACAAATTTAACATGCTTTTTGAAGTAACAAAATGTAAACCATGAAGAATGAAGAGTTAAAAGAATGAGGTTGCCTTG
Source organism: Antrozous pallidus (assembly GCA_027563665.1). Lineage (NCBI taxonomy): Eukaryota > Metazoa > Chordata > Mammalia > Chiroptera > Vespertilionidae > Antrozous > Antrozous pallidus. The sequence continues at coordinate 30,726,049 of CM050523.1, forward strand.
ATCCTACTCCCTAATCCCTGCCCTTTCTCTGAGAGAATGTCTTTGTTTTTTTTTTTTTATATGTGTCTCCTTCAGATCTTTTCCTACATAACTACAGATACAGGTTTTAAAAAACAAATGGCACATACATTATGTGTTATATAGAGTGTTCTATGACATTTTTTCACCACTTCTCATTAGGTGTTACTGCATAGAGATTTACTTCTTTCTTTTTTTTTTTTTTACTGTGAACAATATTTTTTTTTTAGTCATTTTTGTTTACAACTGAAGCAATGGGAATTCAAAATTAACATCCTTGCCTGTGATATTCATATAGACATCAGAAAAAGTTTCAACCTTATGCTTCACGTTCTGCTGGGCTTTATCCAAATGAACTTGCTTAATTATAATATTCTCTTGGATGGATGTGCTACAATTTAGTTAGCTATTTCTGTATTCATGAGTAGATTATTCCCAGGATTTTGTTATAGGTTATTTATTGAACACATGTTTATTGACTGTCAGGCTGTGCTGGTGAACAACCCCTTCCCCCCAATTCTGTTCTCATGTAATTACCATCTTTGAGATGGACAGACAATAAATGAATTAAATATGTCAGATGTTAATTGAGGACTGTAAGGTAGAGGAGATAGGGAGTGTAGGGCCCAAGGGGTGGGATGTATTAGGCCGGCATGCATTTTAAAGAGGGTATTCAAAAAAGGCTTACCAGTAAGTAGGTGACATTTTAGTAAAGTAATAAGGTAAAGTAATAAGCTCTGAAGCTGTTGGTAGGGGAGGAGAGGAGGACCAGACCTTCTAGGAAAGGGGGAAGAAGTACAAAGGCCCTAAGGTAGGGCCAGGCCTGCTGTGATGGGGAAGAACTGTGATGCCATCCTGGCTAGAGTGGAATGAGCCAGGGCTAGAGTGGGAGGAGCTGAGGTCACAAGGCTGCAGAGAGGGAGGATTGTGTTGGGCTTTTTAGGGCCTTGTGCGGACTTTGTCTTTTACTGTATGTGAGGTGGTAAGCCCTTGGAAGTTTCAAAGCAAACAGAGGTATGACATAGATTTGGAATGGCCACTCAGATTTGGAATTGACCACCCTGCTTTTTCTTGATAATAAACTACCGGGCTGTAAATAAGGAAGCCATTTAAGAGGTTATTGCAGCAGTCTGGACAAGGCATGACGATGGCTTACACTGGCTTGGACCAGGCTGGTGGCAGTAGAGGTGGGAGGATGAGGTCAGATTCTGAATGTGCTTTAAAGGTAGGGTGAGAGGAAGGAGTCCAGGACTTCTAAAATTTAGGGTTGAACAGTTGAAAAGGTGGAGTTACCATGAAATGATGAAGCAGGGAATATTATCGTAGGCAAGATTAGGAATTTAGCTTTGGGTACATAAGTATATGTTAATATCCCACCAGAGATACTGAGTAAGAAGTTGGAAATGTGGATTTAGAATTCAATAGGGAGGTCAGGGCTGGAGATACAAACCTGGGAGTCATCAGTTTATTAATGCAGTTTAATCAAGGACAGTCGTTGGGGCACTTCAAGGATAAGAAAGAGGCTGAGGATATGAGAAGATGCTTCAAAGGACACCAAGAAAGCAGCCAGTGAGGTAGGGGGAAACCAAGAAAATGTGATGATGCCCTTGGAAACCAAATGGAGTCGGTCAATGAAATCAAAGCACGAGTACTGAGACTTAACCATTGAACTTAACAATGTGGCTCTGTGGGTGATCTTGATGAGCAATTTTGAGAAGTAGAGGCCTGTTTGTAGTAGATTCAAGAAAGCATGGAAGTAGAGAAATTAGACTGTTACTATAAGCAGCTCTTTTGAGGAGCCCTAAAAGGGAGATAGAAAATGGAGCCTTAACTGGAGTGGGATATGAAGTCAAAATGTTTTGTTTCTTGTACGAGACAGAGAAATAAAATGTTTTAAGATTTATGGTTAATGATCCAGCAGAGGGAAAAACTGATGCAGGAGAAAGTGGGGGAATTCAGAGAAGAGTTTGAAGAGTGTTTTGCTAGATTTGTGTGTATGTATACAAGGATTTCTGTAGGCTAGATTCTTGAGAGGATTTCCTGAATCAAAATTCAGTGCCGCAGTTGTGGGTTGGATCCCAGTCAGGGCACACGCAGGAGTCAACCAATGAAAGCATTGATAGGTGGAGCAACATGTTTCTCTCTCCTTTCCTTTCTCTGAAATCAATAAAAAAAGGGTTTTTTTAAAAAGGAGTATGTGCATTTATAAAATCTGTGCCAATTTATATTTTATTTTCCATATATACCCTTGCTAATATTGACCTTCAATAATCTTTAAAATTATTACCAATCTGATAGGTGATAGGATATCTTCATTATTTTAATTTGTTTTAATGCTTTGTAGGAATGCAATGTAATCTAATTAATTCTTGGTTATATTTTGGCAGATATTTTCTTCCAGGTTGTTTCTTTTAATATTGCTTATGCTGTAATTTTACCATAAAGTTTTTTCTTCTTCTTAGTTTTTATGTAGTTACTAGCAAACCCATCATCCTTTTCCTTTTATAGCATTTGGGTTTCATTTGGAGTACATACATATTTTATATAACTTTAGGACCTTTAGATTCATGTGGAATTTATTTTTGCATATGTTATGAAAAAGGTGTGTAAGTTTTCTGTCTTTTTCTACATTCTAACCAGTTAAATACTAGAAGGATTAACTATTTCTTGAAGGTTTGGAAGAACTTAACCTGTAATCTTATAGGTTTGTGTCCTTTTTGGAGGGCAGATCTTTGACTTCTGTAAGTTTTTCCTTTAAGGTTCATGATCTGTTTTTTTATATACTTTTAGGTTAGTTTTGGTAATTAACTTTTCTCTTATTATCTCATTCTTTTTATTCACATTTTCAAATTTATTGGTTTAAGATTTTGCATGAAGAGGAGAAATACCTAGTCCTCCCTATATTTGCAGTGTATCCCTTGTACTTATGTCTTTATTTGGACAGCAGATGCTGGAACCATACTTGGACAGTGCTAGAGAGTGGGGTCGCCTCAAAATTTTATACTGTTGGATTTGCTGATGGGCATGTGCCTCTTTTGATTTCCAGCATTACTGTGGACTTATATTTATGTTTCTTCATTTTGGAGGGGTGAGAGGCAAGTATGTGTTTTCAGTTAGCCTTTTAAAATAGGAAGTCACAAGTTTTCCCCAGAGTTTTTCTGTTACCATAGTTCTTTGTTTATTTTTATTTTATATATTTTATTTTGTTAATCCTCACCCAAGGATATTTTTCCATTGATTTTTAGGGAGAGTTGAAGAGACAGGGAAAGACAGAGAGAAACAGCGCTATGAGAGAAACACGTCGATTGGTTGCCTCTTGCACAAACCTGGACCCAGGCTGGGGGGCAGACTGCAACCAAGGTACTTGCTCTTGACCGGAATCAAACCCAGGGCATTTTGTTCTGTTGGCCAATGCTCTACCCATGGAGAAAAACTGGCTAGAGCATTTCTTTGTTAAATTGCTGGTTGCATAGTAGTTAGAGAATAACTTTACAGCATAAGAAGTGATAGGTGGACTTCACTTTTTTATTTTATTTTATTTTATTTTTATTATTTTTATTTTTTTTACTTTATTGTTCAGTTTATTAATTACATTGTTCCCCCTTTTTATCCCCCTATAGCTCCCCTCCACCCTGTACCTATCCCACCCTTCACCCTCCCCTCCCCCTCCCCACTGTCCTCTCCCATTGTTGCTAGATTTTTGTCCAGTCTCTTGCTGCACTTCCCACAACCCTTTTCTCCCCAAGAATTGTCAGTCCATTCCCTCTCTATGTCCATGTCTCTGTTATATTCACCAGTCTATCCTGTTCAACAGCCTATCAATTCACTTGATTTTTATGTTCATTTGTTGATAGATGTGTATTTGTTGTTTCTAATTTACACTTTTATCTTTTTCTTCTTTCTCTTCTTAAAGAATATCTTTCAGCATTTCATATAATGTTGGTTTGGTGGTGATGAACTCCTTTAGCTTTTTCTTATCTGCGAAGCACTTCATCTGACCTTCAGTTCTGAATGATAGCTTTGCTGGATAGAGCAATCTTGGTTGTAGGTTCTTGCTGTTCATCACTTTGAATATTTCTTGCCACTCCCGTCTGGCCTGCATCGTTTCTGTTGAGAAATCCACTGACAATCGTATGGGTGCTCCCTTATAGGTAACCAACTGTTTCTCTCTTGCTGCTTTTAATATTCTCTCTTTGTCTTTTGCTCTTGGCATTTTAATTATGATGTGCCTTGGTATGGTCCTCTTAGGGTTCCTATATATTGGGGTTCGGTGCGCTTCTTGGACTCCTAAGTCAATTTCTTTCACCAGGTGTGGGAAGTTTTCAGTCACTATTTCTTCAAATAGGTTTTCATTGTCTTGCTCTCTCTCTTTTTCTGGCACCCCTATAATTCGGATGTTGGCATGCTTGAGGTTGTCCCAGAGGCCCCTTACACTATCTTCAATTTTTTGGATTCTTTTGGTTTCTCGCTTTTTCAGCTGAGTGGATTTTACCTCTTTGTATTTCAAATCTTTAACTTGGTTCTTGGGGTGCTCCAGAGCACTTTTAGGTCTTTGTATAATATTTTTTGTTTCAGTCAGTGTATGCTTAATTTCTGGTTGGTCCTTTTTCATATCCTTGAGAGTCTCCTTTATATCCTTGAGAGTTTCTTTCATTTCCTTGTAGGACTCATTCATTTCCACGTTGATCTTGATCATTTCCACGTTGGTCTTGATCATTTCTTTGCAGCTCTCGTTTATATCCTTGAGGGTCTTGTTCACTTTCTTGTAGGTCTCATTCATTTCCTTTGTGGTCTTGCTTATTTCCTTATAGGCCTCGATCTTTTGTTGGAGCCTCTTAAAAAACCCTATAACCGTGGTTTTGAATTCCATGTCCAGTCGTTTTTTTTCCTCCATTTCTTTCACATCTGATTTCTTTCCTTGTTGCTGCATGGTGGCTGCTTCCCTGAGTTGGTCAATTAGCTTTGTGTGGTAGACTTCCTACTAGGGATAGTGGCTCAGCCTCCCCAGTTAGCTGAGGTGGATATGGGCTGCACAGTCTTGCTGAAGTTAAGCTCAGGTTAATCGTTGTTAGCACTTGGAGGGCTGACCTCCAGGCCAATTGTCTGTGAAGCTCAGCTGTGCTCAGGTTGGGTGGGCGGAGTCTCCGGGCCAAGTAGACAGCATTAGCTCCGCCCTCTGTGGCTCCAGGGACTCTGTGCCGGGGGCAATGGCCGCCAGCACCTCTGAGATAGAGCCGCTGCGGAGCTCCACCGGCTGCCGGCTGCCGGGGAATTCAGACTTTCCCAAAAAGAGTCTGCATGCGCAATGTCTCACCCAGGGACATAAAACAAAGCAGTCTGACGGTTTTCCCGAATGAGAGGCAAGTCGCGGTGCGCTCTCTGCGCCGTCATGCAGCCGAGCTGTTCGCGCGCGAGCTGCCTTCTCCACAAGCCGGGAGACTCGGCAGCACCCAAGCTGCCCTCCCACTGTCCAGTTTTCACCCCGTATGATAGTGGGTTCTCTGGACTTCGCCCGGAGCTGGAGAATCAGTCCAGTGGGACGCCTTTGTCTCCCCGTTTGAGAAAACTGGCCGGTTTTCAGCCGCCTGCCCTCTCCGCAGCGCGCACTCCAAACCTTTCTCCGTGCGAATCTTTCAACGCTGTTCGCCGCCGCTCCTCCGAGTCACAGTGTCTTATCTTCACTTTTATTTGTGGAATTTTCACTCGGCAAGCTTTCTGGTGATTCTGGAAGGTGTTTGTTCTTTTGTTAAGTTGTAGTATTAAAATTGCTGATTATGACGGCAAGATAGGTGTTTTACCTTTGCCGCCATCTTAGTTCTTTCCACTTTTTTTTTTTTTTAATGAATGCAGATATCTCAGTAGCATATACTGGTATACTTGTTGAATAGAAATGTTGATATATTATGACTAAACTAGAGGCCCACTGCACAAAATTTGTGCACAGGGGGCGGGAGGGTGTCCCTCAGGCCAGCCTGCAACCTCTCCAATCTGGGACCCCTCGAGGTATGTTTGACTGCCTGATCCTACCGGGATCAGGCCTAAACGGACGGTTGGACATCCTTCTCACAATCCAGGACTGCTGGCTCCAAACTGCTCCCCAGCCTGCCTCCCTGATTGCCCCTAACTGCTTCTGCCTGCCAGCCTGATCACCCCCTAACCACTACCCTGACAGCCTAATTGATGTCTAACTGCTCCCCTGTCAGCCTGTTTGCCCCCAACTTCCTCCTCTGCCGGCCTGGTCACCCCTAACTGCCCTCCCTTGCAGGCCTGGTCCCTCCCAACTGCCCTCCCTTGCTGGCCATCTTGTGGTGGCCATCTTGTATCCACATGGGGGCAGGATCTTGTGTGTTGGAGTGATGGTCAATCTGCGCATTACTCTTTTATTAGATAGGATAGAGGCCTGGTACATGGGTGGGGGCTGGCTGGTTTGGATCAGGGTGGAGGTTCCCTTGAGGTGTGGGGCAGCCTGGGCGAGGGGCCTGTGGTGGTTTGTAGGCCGGCCACGCACCCAGTGACCCAAGCAGAGGCCCTGGGATCTGGGATTAATTTATGTTCTACAATTGAAACTTTGTAGTCTAGGAGAACCAAGATGGCAGCATAGGTAAAACACCTATCTTGCTGTCATACTCAGCAATTTTAATACTACAACTTAACGAAAGAACAAACACCTTCCAGAATCACCAGAAAGCTCGCCGAGTGAAAATTCCACAAATAAAAGTGAAGATAAGACACTGTGACTCGGAGGAGTGGCAGCGGACGGCGTTGAAAGATTCGCGCGAAGAGAGGTTTGGAGCATGTGCCAGTGGAGAGGGCGGGCGGCTGAAAACCGGCCAGTTTTCTCAAACAGGGAGACAAAGGCGTCCCACTGGACTGATTCTCCAGCTTTGGGCGAAGTCCAGGGAACCCACTATCACACGGGGTGAAAACTGGACAGTGGGAGGGCACACTGAAGCTCGGGTGCTGCAGGGCTCTCCCGGCTTGTGGAGAAGGCAGCTTGCGCGTGAACAGCTCAGTTGTGTGACCACGTAGAGAGCGCTCTGCGACTTGTCTCTCATTCGGAAAACCGTCAGTCTGCTTTGTTTTACGACCCTGGGTGAGACATTGCGCGTGCAGTCATTTGGGGAGAGTCTGAATTCCCCGGCAGCTGGTGGAGCTCGGCAGCAGCTCTCTCTCAGAGGTGCTGGCAGCCATTGCCCCCAGCACAGAGTCCCTGGGGCCACATAGGGTGGAGCTAACTCTGTCTGCTTGGCCCGGAGACTCTGCCCATCCAACCTGAGCACAGCTGAGCTTCACAGACAATTGGCCTGGAGGTCAACCCCTCCAAGTGCTAACAACGATTAACCTGAGCTTAACTTCAGCAAGACTGTGCAACCCATATCCACCTCAGGTAACTGGGGAGGCTGAGCCACTGTCCCTTGTAGGAAGTCTACCACACAAAGCTAATTGACCAACTCAGGGAAGCAGCCACCATGCAGAGACATGGAAAGAAATCAGATGTGAAAGAAATGGAGGAAAAAAAACGACTGGATATGGAATTCAAAACCACAGTTGTAGGGCTTTTTAAGAGGCTCCAACAAAAGGTCGAGGCCTATAAGGAAATAAGCAAGACCGTAAAGGAAATGAATGAGTCCTACAAGGAAATGAACAAGACCCTCAAGGATATAAACGAGACCTGCAAGGAAATGATCAAGACCAACGTGGAAATGAATGAGTCCTACAAGGAAATGAAGGAGACCCTCAAGGATATGAAGGAGACTCTCAAGGATATGAAAAAGGACCAACCAGAAATTAAGCATACAGTGACTGAAATAAAAAATATTATGCAAAGACCTAAAAGTGCTCTGGAGCACCCCAAGAACCAAGTTAAAGATGTGAAATACAAAGAGGTAAAATCCACTCAGCTTAAAAAGCAAGAATCCAAAAGAATCCAAAAAAATGAAGATAGTGTAAGGGGCCTCTGGGACAACCTCAAGCATACCAACATCCGAATTATAGGGGTGCCAGAAAAAGAGAGAGAGCAAGACAATGAAAACCTATTTGAAGAAATAGTGACTGCAAACTTCCCACACCTGGTGAAAGAAATTGACTTAGGAGTCCAAGAAGCGCACCGAACCCCAATATATAGGAACCCTAAGAGGACCACACCAAGGCACATCATAATTAAAATGCCAAGAGCAAAAGACAAAGAGTATTAAAAGCAGCAAGAGAAAAACAGATGGTTACCTACAAGGGAGCACCCATACGATTGTCAGTGTATTTCTCAACAGAAACGATGCAGGCCAGATGGGAGTGGCAAGAAATATTCAAGGTGATGAACAGTAAGAATCTACAACCAAGATTACTCTATCCAGCAAAGCTATCATGCAGAATTGAAGGTCAGATAAAGTGCTTCGCAGATAAGAAAAAGCTAAAGGAATTCATCACCACCAAACCAATATTATATGAAATGCTGAAAGATATTCTTTAAGAAGACGAAGAAGAAAAAGATAAAAGTGTAAATTAGGAACAACAAATACACATCTATCAACAAATGAATCTAAAAATCAAGTGAATTAAAAATCTGATGAACAGGATAAACTGGTGAATGTAACAGAATCCCGGACATAGAGAGGGAATGGACTGACAGCTCTTGGGGAGAAAGGGGGTGTGTGAAGTGCACAAGAGTCTGGACAAAAATCATGCAACTATGGGAGAGGACAGTGGAGGGGGGTGAGGGCGGAGGGTGGGATGGGTACCAGGTGGAGGGGAACTATAGGGTGAAAAAAAAGGGAATAATGTAATTAATAAACTGAACAATAAAGAAAAAAAAAGAAACTTTGTAGCCTAGAGAGGAGTCAAGCCTTCTGCTCTCTCCGCGGTGACAGTCATTTCTGTTTGAAACTTTGTAGCCTAGAGTGGAGGCCTAGGAGCTAGGGCTGCAGAAGCTCAGCTTCCTCCATCGCCTCGGCAATCATAGTCTCCTGCTCTCTCCAGCTCTGTGGCTGCTACTATTTCTGTTGGGATTATGTATCTTCTATAATTGAAACTGTAGCATTGAGTGGAGGCCTAGGCCTGCAAGGGTTGGCGGAAAGCTTGGCTTCCTCCATTGCCGGGGAAACCCAAGCCTCCCTCCTGCTCTCAGTGGCCATAGCCATTTTGGTTGGGGTTTATTTGCATAATTTGGTCCTGATTGGAGGTATGGTCAATTTGCATATTTTTTATAGATAGGATATTCAAATAGCACTTTTTAAACTTAAATGACATAGTCATTACATTTAGAACTATAAGGATCCTTTACAGGTCATTAGACCATTGTATGGATGAAGTATTTGAGGCCTGGAGAGATTCAGTAATTTATCTAAGGTGACAGTTAGTGATCAAGCAAGATGGAAAGCCCAAGTCTTTTTACTTTATTTCTGCTATGCTATGTCCTATTTTACCACATTCTTGCTGTTTTCTTAAGCCATGTAATGAATGAGGTTTTCAACTAATAAAAAATTGTTTTAAAACATAAGAGATATGGATGGCTTAGAATTGCTTCCGAAATTTGGCCTGAGATACTATATGAAATACATTGATGTGGATTTTTCATTTTCTCATATAAATATTAAGTATTGTGATATAAATGTGAATTTTAAAAGAATGGGCTGTCAAGGTATGCTCTAGTCTAAATGAAAACCATATAGTTTATTTCAAGTTTCCTCTTTTCTGCTTTATGTGATTTATGGGCTCTTTGAGTTTCTTCTTAATATTTTAAAGAAGCTTAAGGAATATATACATATATATGCTTGAAAATGGTTTTAGTGATAAATAATCTTAAGATATTTCAGACTTAGCATTTCTCATTTTTTAGTTTAATATACCATGCTGCTAGATCAACACCTAGGTTTGGAAGGACTAAAATATGTATTTTTGAAAAAAGAAGAGCTTATTTTTTTCAGCAAGCGTTAGGGGATATACTTATCACAGTTTCATTGCTTTCCTTGGTCTTTAATCTCAGCAGGAAGTTTTTTAAATGTAGGATTTTGATTATCGATATTCTCTGTTTGGTAGTCATGTTTTTAGTTCTTGAAAAGCATTCAGACTTTGATGTGTAGCATTAGTGAACTTGGGTGGGTCTGTACCCTGCTCTCACTCCATCCCCTTTCCCAAGCAACTTAAGAAGAGGGGAAGTTTGTGGTTGCTCTAGAATTATGTTCTAACATTTGTTTCATTATCTTCAAGTTTTAACTCTTAGCACTTTTGAAGTACATGGTATGACCTATTGAGTTTTTTTTTAATCTAAAGTACAATCTCTGTCTCTACTGTGAATTCTAAGAATTTACCTTTTTTTTCCTCAGTAGGTCATAATGGCAGAAGAAGAAATTAATGAAGACTATCCAGCAGAAATCCATGAGTATTTATCAGCATTTGAGAATTCTATTGGTGCTGTAGATGACATGCTGAAGACCATGATGTCTGTTTCCAGAAATGAGTTGTTGCAGAAGGTACTTTAAAAATGTAATTCAGAAAACAGTGTTGTGCTAAGAAATAGATTAATGATATATGCATGCTCCTTTCCTCCTTTATTTCAGTTTTATAAGTGTTTGAATGTTTTTAGGGGATAGAAGCAAAACTCCAACTTTAGGAAATACCTCTTAACTATATTTTTATTTTGACTTGGTTTTGGAAACCAAAAGGAACACTCACAGCATTCTTTTCCACAGACTCCATCTTTGACCTTTTAAGTATTACAATGATGTTATCAGGGTTTCTGGAAACCCTATAGGACATAAGGAGTAAATTGACTTTGACAGTCTAAAACAAATCTCATTATGTTTCTTCTGTCTTTGGTATTGCCTAAGCATTTTAGCCTGCTCCTTATACATAAATGCATCATGTACTGTGTTTATATTGATAAATTACTTTTGACATACAAAGCCCAGATCGTAACTCCTGAAATTAAAATAATTCAAAAGAATTTTTCTTGGATTATACACATTCCTTGTCTAACTAAAGATGATACTCTGAATTGAAAATTTTGGGGCAAAAATCACTGGTTAACAAACCTTTTTCTTTTTGCAAATTATATCCAGATCATTTGGTTATTGGATTATAAAACTTGAAAAAAACATTTTTTTGAAACATTGTGCTAGGTAAAAATTTAAAATTTGTGATGGTTCTCAAAGTTTGAATTTATTTTCTCTTTCTTTTTAACAGTTGGACCCACTTGAACAAGCAAAAGTGGATTTAGTTTCTGCTTACACATTAAATTCGATGTTTTGGGGTATGTATATTACTTTGGAGTTAATTATAAGACAAATTATTTATTGAGTCAAGGGCGATTTATTTTTTAAATGCTAGCACTTTATATATAATTATACTTTATGACAATTTTAATAGTCAGAGACAGTATTTGTTTCTTTTAAATAAAAATGCTATATGCTTGTGAGCCACACACCTATTTATTATTATATAGATGTTGAATAACTTAAGATTTAGTCAGTCATTTGTGTGACATTTCTTTGTTTCTTTAATTAATGCTCTTCATTAACATATAAACCATTTTATTTCATGAAATCTTTCTCACAGTTTATTTGGCAACTCAAGGAGTGAATCCTAAGGAACACCCAGTAAAGCAGGAATTGGTAAGATTGCAGAGGATTTCTTTTTACTTTATATGGCTGTTTGTTGTAGTATTCCTGAAGTTAAAGTTGTAGTTTCTTTATCACACTAATTGCAGAGAATAAAATTATTCAGAGTTGAAATGATGAAAGTTAGTCCAGATTTCAGCAAGGCTTTAGTTTTTCCTTTTCCTATCTCTGTCAGATAGTTGGTGCTCCATATATATTATATATATATATCTCTGGATGAGAAAAATATGTTATGATTCTGGTAATTATTTATAACTTCATATTATTTTGCCTATAAATTCTTGAAATCTTGTTCATCTCTACAGCTGCCTTTTTTTTTTTTTTTTAAACTCTTACACAATTCTTGAAAGTATATTCTAGTTGATTTACTAGCTAAGACGGGAAAGTTTCTCCCCCACCTTTTCAATTCTTCCATTAATTCATTTTCTCAGCAGTAAAGAATCCAGTTCAGCAACAAAGCTAAAAGCTTTTTTGGCACCAGTTGTATGTGTACTGTCCAGTAATTCTGCATTAGTGACATATTTACAACCTGTAATAAATCTTCTAGGTTTGTCTTTGTATTCCATTTAGATGTATAAGTACTGTATATAAGGTCTGCTATCTTAGAGGTTTTGCTGACTTCAAAAATTAAATCATTCAATTTAAAAGAGAAAAATCAGAATTCAAACTATGGTTACCTTCTTGACTTCATTTTATGAATAAGAATATTAATTTATTCTTTGTGTTTATAAAATATAAGGTAAATATAAATGTGAATACACTTGACACTATATGATTGTCCTTAAGTCTTATGATAGTTGATATATATGTTATATACAATTTAGTAAAGCATATATAACAGTAAAGTACATGGACATTTACTTTTAAAAAATGAATAAACCAGTTCTGTTGTCTTCATTTTGTTAATGGGTGGACTAAGATATTTTCTTCTTTTAAAGTTCTTGAGGGAAAATACATTTATTTTTAAATATGGAAATTATGAAAAATACTTAAAGCAAAACATAAAGCAATCTGATACACAGATCTTGATCTGAGCAGTGATATTGGCTTTAAAAAGACGTATGGACCTAACCGGTTTGGCTCAGTGGATAGAGTGTCGGCCTGCGGACTTAAGGGGTGCCATGTTCGGTTCCGGTCAAGGGCATGTACTTTGGTTGCAGACACATACCCAGTAGGGAGTGTGCAGGAGGCAGCTGATCAATGTTTCTCTTTCATCGATATTTATAACTCTCTATCCCTCTCCTTTCCTCTCTGTAAAAAATCAATAAAATATATATTTTTAAAAAGTATGCATTTTACCATCTGTTTTCAATCCTCTAATATGGACTGCACTATTATAAAATTTCTCTTTTTCTTTTAACACAAAGTTATTTGGAGTATTTTAATACTTGGTTCTGTCATTGGAAAAATATAAAATCATCTGTCTTTCTCAGAACCCACTTTTTAGAGGAGTATATTCATATTCTGGACAAGGGCTGACAAATAAAAAATATATAACTTTTTCTCCTTTTGTGGCCTTGTGACAGACATCACTAATTGATCATAGAGTTAGTGTGTGTGCGTTATATTGTGAATGGGAAAGGCATTGAAACTGATGAATTTATTCATTCAACAAATATTTGAGTGCCTGGGAGGAGCCAAGTATTATTTTCGAGTGAGGTGACTCCTTAGTGAATAAACCTCATGAATATCCTTATCCTGTGGCAGATGTCAGCCTATCGAGTGGAAAGAGACAAACAACATAATAACACAAATAACCAAATATTAAAATATATGTTAATACATGGTATATTAGGGTATATATAATATATATATATCCATATATATAATATAATATATATTGTGGAAAGAAATGAAAAATAGCACCAGGCTAGTCTTTGGCTTTTATTCCGAGAGAAATAGGGGCCACGAGAGGGTTTTGAGCAGAGTTGTCAGTCTTTTTCAAAAAAACTCCATGGTTCTGCATTTTTCTGTGTCAGAAAAACAAAACTCCACTATTTTGATTATTTTCATAAGATGTGCTTTTAAGCAGTGATTAATCATTACCTCTGCTATTTTATGACTCTTATACCTTCATTTCTCCATTTGAAATATAGAATAGACACCTTCATTCTGATTAATGATCTCAGAATATTTTAATGCTATGGCAACATATTGTGTTTCTCACCTTGTTAAGTCTGATTAGAACTATATGTCATTAGAAAATATGTGCTTATCAAACAAAACTATGAAATTGAATAAAAGATCTTGTATTTTCATTCTGCTTATTTTTATTTTAATTGTGACACTCCAAGGTAACATTAAAAAAAAAGATCAATCCTGCCTTACTCATTTTCTGCTTGGAAAATTTTTAGGAGAGTTTAGTTTGTATGTTGCAAGTATTTAAGGTCTCTATTTTAGATTATGGAATTCAGGTAAATAAGAGTTAATATGTGGATTTAGGTTAATGCTGAGTCTAAGAATGTGTCACTACATATAAACACTTCAGTGTGTATCTCTGGAGTGATGTCAGGGTAGTTTCTCCTCTTTTGAAAAGACTTTGTAATGCCTGTTTCCCCTGTGAACTCCAGGAGAGCCTCGCCATGTTTATCCTGTTCACATGCACTTGCTAGCTCCACCTCATAGACGATAAATACATGTCTGTTTTTTATTTATTAATTTTTTTACATGTCTATTTTAAAAAATATATATATTTTATTGACTTTTCACAGAGAGGAAGGGAGAGGGACAGAGAGCTAGAAACATCAATGAGAGAGAAACATCAATCAACTGCCTCCTGCATACTCCCCACCGGGGATGTGCCCGCAACCAAGGTACATGCCCTTGACCGGAATCGAACCTGGGTCCAGCCTTTCAGTCCGCAGGCCGACCCGACCCTCTGTCCACCGAGCCAAACCGGTTTCATGTCTATTGAATGTAACTGAGATACAGTATAAAAACCTACTGGTAGTGAACAGCTTAGTAAATCTGTTGCCTTTCTCTCTCTCTCTTTATCTTTAAGGAAAGAATCAGAGTATACATGAACAGAGTCAAGGAAATAACTGACAAGAAGAAGGCTGCCAAGCTGGACAAAGGTGCAGCTTCAAGATTTGTGAAAAATGCCCTCTGGGAACCAAAACCTAAAAATGCATCCAAAGTTGCCAGTAAAGGAAAAAGTAAAAAGTAACCTTCTGGTTTTGATGTACACATGTTCAAAAAGTACATCATTTTTATTGTTTAACACAAAATAGATGGTGATTATGTGGCAATGCAAGCTTTTAATGTATTCCTTATTGAATTCATATATAAAATTTACATTTGAATTTGTAATGCTAAATACATTTCCCGCCAGAAAGATGAAGTTATCTTTATTGATTTTCCTATGGCGTACTGTGACGTTTTAAACATTGTGGTATATTTTATATTTATAGTTTACCATCTCTCTTGACAGGACTCTTGTTTCCTTATATAGGTCAACCTTTCAAGTACTATTTTATAAGCAACTATGAAATTTAAGTTAAATGTTCTCTGTAAACATTTGTCTATTTTAAATGAATAATGACTTTATGAAGTATGCTTTCTGAACTCTGAAGTTATAAATACATCTGTTTTCACTATATACAAGAAAAAGTGAAATGACTTAAACGTGTTTTTTTTTTGTGTAGTTATTTCATCATGTTTTCATGATTTTGGGAATTGCTTCTTTTGATATTTGAAGTGTGAATTTAAGATTTTAAGGTTATACTTTAACTTTTGGCACTCTGCCTATATGTCCCATTTGAAGTAAAATATATTCTCATTAATTGTGGATGGGAAATAAAGTTGTAATTGATGGCTGAATTTGGGCATAATGGCTACATCCTATCAATAAAGGCTGTAAGTGTTGTGTAGCTGACCTGTTTATTCTTCTCTTTTAAGTAAACTTGCCCTTGAAAGTGGGAAAATAGGTTTTAGAAATCATTAGGCAAAGAGAGATTCATAAGTTTTGTTCCTGATGTATAGTGCCCACAGTTCTATTGGTCTCACTTTTCATGTTTGATTACATGTTTTTGAGGCCATGTCAAAGACATACAAGCATTTTGGAACAACTTTCTATGTTAACTTCCACTTAAGCAGAGGAGAAAGCCAAAGTGATATTTTATTGTGTTTATATTCTGATTTATCTTATTGAAATATTTGTTACAGATAATTCTAATATTAAAATTATTTTTATGGCTAAGCCTATGAATTTTTATTATATTCCCTTAATGTTTTCAGTCTTTGAACCCACATCATGTATAGGAATGCCAAATACAGTAAAGTACTTTAATTTTTGAAAAAGAAGTTGTTAAAATTTTCTGTGTGATTAATTTTCCATCAGTAACGTTGAATAAATGGATTTTTTGATTGATGGTAGCAGATATTGGAAATGGTCTTAAAAACTAATGGATTTTGTAAAGCATGTTGAACTCTTTCTGTGACATGAAGAGGAAGTCTCTGGTAGATACAGAGAGAGAGTCTTCTGGCTCAGATGTCAGTTTGGGAAATGGGAGAACATTTATAGTTATTCCATTTTTTTTCTTTCATTCACATTTTTGGCTTATTTTTAAACTTTTTTATGAAAGATGTGTTATTAAAATTAAGTGCAGTGTACATGCCTTATTTATTGCAAAGAAACTTATAACTTGCATTTCTGTATGTTTCTAATTTCATAAAGAAAAAATACACAATTGTAGAAAATCAGCCAAATTATAGGTTTGTAAATGTCCAACTTTATATTCTGTTAACTTGGAGATTCTTAGGTGAATCATTTTTGCGTGTTTACTAGTAGAAATAAAAAACAGTTTCAGCTTTGCCCAGTGTGGCTCAGTTGGTTGGAGCATTGCTGCATATACAAAAGGTCACGGGGTTCAGTTTCAGGTCAGGGTACATACCTAGGTATCAGGTTTGATCCTTGCTCAGGGTGCTTACGAGAGTGTGTATGGGAGGTAATTGATCCATGGTTTTTTCTTTTATATCAATATTTCTCTCCCTGTCCTTTCCTCTCTCTCTAAAACCAATTAAAAACATCCTCAGGTGACGATTAAAGAAAACAGTTGAGTGTATATCACACTATTTTATATAATTTTAAATACTTGGCTCATAAAAAGGAGCTGAATGGTAGTAGTACATTGGATTGCTTATTTGTTTATGCATTTCACATACACTTAATGATATTTCCATTGCCAAACACTGCTGGGTTCTAAATAAAACGATTTCAGCCTTTATTCTGTTTTTATAAAGTGTTTGAAAAAAGTAGTCTTTTTGTTCAATTCAGATTTTCAGTTACTGGAAAATAATGACAAATTGTCCTCGTTAACCTTACAACCATAAAGGGTGAGGGGCTGATCTCTCTGACGCTGGTACCGTTATTGTTAACACGGTTTGTTCCAAATGGCAGTCTGCTCTAAGTTTAGATGTTAATTACACCTTTTATTAATCTCCTTGGGAATTAATAAGTTGGGGAGGTTATAGCTATAGATATTTTTAAGGTTAGAATTATAGACTATTAATCTAATACTAAATAATGAGATTTTGTCTTTTAATATTATTTTAAGTACAATTTTCTTGTTCAGAGTTGCAGGATGAGAATTCATTTTAGTAAAGTAGAATATGTTAAGAGGAAAATCGAAGCTTGAATTATGGTTTGCATTCCTGGAATTAGGAGGTTATGGAAAATTGATTGGTTTTTAAAATACCCTATAGATTAAAAAATTGTTCTACTTAGCTGTTAGGAATGGCTTGGCATTATTTCTAAATAAGGCTTTGAAAATTAGCTACAAACGTAGATAGGAAATGCTTCAAAACTGAAACATGCATTGAAGACAGATACTGTTTCCTTTTTTAAAAAATATATTTTTATTGATTTCAGAGAGGAAGGGAGAGGAGGAGAAACATAGGAACATCAATGATGAGAGAATCATTGATTGGTTGCCTCCTGCACACCCCACGTGGGAGCCTACAACTCAGACATGTGTCCTGACGGGAATCGAACTGTGACCTGGTTCGTGGGTTGATGCTCAACCACAGCCTTGCTGGCCAGACCAGATACTGTTTTCTTAACTAGGTCATTGGAATAAAAGATGGTTTAGGAAATCACTCAATTATGATGCAGTTAAACTGTGATTTTATGCAAAAATTATCAAATTTTGGCTTTACAAAGTGATATTAACTAAGATTTGAACAGTGATTCTGATCCTTACGTAATAGCTAAGTTTGATGTGTAAAGCGAAGGAAAAAAGCACTGTCATCTCATCCCCCCCCCCCCCCAGCATACTATTAAACTTGCTCAGATAAATTCAGTGGCTCTTGGACCAAATGAGCGTGGTAGCATCCACAGTTTTTTCTCACTTGCAGTCTCATTTATATAAATGTGGTGTGCTTTCCTAATAAAAACATTTCCTTTCCCCCACATCCTCGTCTAAAAGTCTTTCTTTTTAGAAATACCATATTTTACTTTATATTAATATTTCACAGTTGTCTCTCACAATTAAGGGGAAAGGTATACAGGTTTTATTATAGAATTCTTAGACTTGTTCTTCATTAATTCGCTATATATTGCCTGTGAGCAGTAGTTCAAGGAAATGCTTAGAATGTGTTCCGTTTGCAGATTTGTTCTCTTATCAGAGTGAGCTGTCATAGACCCGCCACTCCATGTGCCCTTTTAAAGTATTTATTTTATTGCATAATTTTTAATATAACCTGGAAGATGGTACAGCTGTCCAGAAAAGGAGACAGTTATAGTGATATCTATTACCAATTGAGGCTTAATTTTAATTCCTCCTCACAGGGGCCCAAACCCAAACTGTCCTGACTGTATTATTCCTGTTCACAAAGGGCTGAAAAATGCCAGCTCCCGCCACCCGCCCCCTTCATTCTGGAATTGAGCAAATGTACCACGGCAGAGTAACTGCATGCAAGTTGTCTATTTTGTAAAGTGATATATTTCAGACAGTATACAAAATTTGATGGTGGGAAAAATAAGCTTTTATAAATGAAACATTTAAGAGACTCTTTATTACTTGCTTTCAGTTTAGTGTTGCCTTTAAGGCATACCATTTCAGTTTGGCAGCTACAATAAATGACTGAGGGAAATTGGAGATGATAATTCAACATTTCAAGATGCTTCTGCTGAAATGAATGTAGACCTACCCAGGGCTTGAATTTAAAGTTGATAGTAATACAGTATTTTAAAGCCAAGCACCCAGGAAATTCATGGTGATAAGATCTGAATGAGATGTTTAGGAGAAATAGAGAAGAATACCTTCAGTTCCTTGTTATGTAGGTATCATCTATTGAGGCTATGTTGAAAAATGTTGGGTTAAAAGAATAGAGGCTTGTTATAGTACACGATTTGCTATAGTATACTATAACAAGGAATCATCTCTGATGTAGTAGTGTAATGTATCTGGCTAATATTGTCTCATTTAGTTATCTTTGCTCTCTCAATAATGCATTTCTTAACTAAACTGAATTCATTTGATACCCTATTTCTGATACTGTATTATTTTTCCCTTAAGAAATAAATTATTATTAAAAGACCATACCGTATAATAGTTTCTGAGTTGACATTTGTGAGTTATCACATTTATGAGTTATCACATGGACCTTGGAGATTCATGGGGCATATAGTGTTTTGCAATTTTGCCATGGCACATGTTCATTCCTGCTAAATTCCACGCCGAACGGCATTACTCAGCTAATGAGTTAGCTGAGCTCAACTCTGAGCATCCACAGTTGTTTTTTCTCTCTCACTTGCAGTCTCATTTACTCATTCATTCAAAAAATGTTTATTGAGCTCCTGTATTCCAAGAGACATGGCAAATCCAGCAGTTATTCAAACAATATGCAGTGATTGGAAAATATCAAGCTTTATCATGTGAAAAATGGCCGCTATGGGTTGAATTGTTCCCCTCTCCAAAAACACTCAATGCCTTGTAAAGTAACCCTGTTTGGAAGTAGGGTCCTGGCAGATGGAGTTAGGGAAGGTGAGATCTTTAGGGTGGGCCCTGATCCAATATGATGGGAGTCCCTTATCCAAAAGGGCATCTGAACATAGACGAGCACAGAGGGAGAACATTATATGAAGGTGAAGACAGGTTGGTGATGCTTCTTTAAGCCAAGGGATGCGGAGGTTAAGTTAGGGGAAAGGCATGAACAGGCTTGGTCCCACAGCCCTCAAGGAGGAACCAGCCCTGCCAACGCTGATGTGAGATCCTGCGCTCCAGAACTGCGACAATACCTTTCCATTGGGTGAGCCACCCAGTTTGTGGTACTTCGTTTTGGCTGTTACAGTGGCCATTAAGAGAGGAGCTAAAAGAAAAATAACTTGTGTGTGGAAGTATGTTTAAGAAACTTTATGACACAAAATAAAAATGGAATTCTAAAGAAAACCGGAAACTTGTGTCCACTTATCCGGAGTAGTTTTGAATTTGGGCAAAGATCTTGAGATGTCAAGGGTCTGTTCTTTTTAAGACAAAACATTCGGACCTCTAGCAGACATTGTCAGTGACGATGGGCCAACTTTTAAGCTTCGTTTCAGGGTTTGAATAAACTGATTTCCCTGAAAGAAAAAACCCTGTCAAGTTTCCATGAAGAGTAGCTTTTCCCCAAGCCTATCTTATGTGCTATGTGGTCTTTTCCTAATAAAATGCAGCAGTCAAGTTCAAATAATGGAAATAAATACATAAAGTATTTGACATAAGTTGTATGTAATTTATGCTCTTGGATGAAGCCATATCACTTTAAAAAATCTCATATTGAATTCATCTGGATAGATTTAAAAATATTTTTCCCCCCAAATTCTTTATAGTGTGCTATTCAGTTTTATTTATTTTTAAAAATGATGTTATTGACTTCAGAGAGGAAGGGAGAGAGAGAATACCAATGATGAGAGAGAATCATTGATTGGCTGGCTGCCTCCTGCACACCCCACACGGGATTGAGCCTGCAACCCGGGCATGTGCCCTGACCGGAAACCGAACCATGACCTCTGGTTCACAGATGGATGCTCAGCCACTGAGCCACACCAGCCGGCCCAGCTTCCTTCTTTTACAGTTATGTGTCAGAGAACTCCGAAGTGGGTTTCTCACTGTTAATGATTTAGGCCCAGTGTAATTTTCTCTTCTAAAGGTTGCTCATTGGTTTTTGTCTGTTAGAATCCACCAGTGGATTACACTGAATATGAGAATGTAAACAAAATTAACCTTAACAATGTAAAGAGCAGGAGGCATCCTCAGAGGGTGAAAAATGCAGACACTACACAACATTAGTGGATGGATAAGGTCATAAGTTTAAGTTGTAAAGGTAATAGCTATATTATTCTGTTTAAATCTTCCACCAAAAGCTGGAAGGGGGATTAGTATAAATTAACCCCTCATTTTTAGGATAAGAAGTCACAAAGGCAAATAATGTAAAAGTGATAATTCCTCACATGAGCAGCAGTTAAGTGGGATCACTGTTTTTTTTTTTTTTGTCATGCATGTAATTTCTTTAGTAAGAAACAAGAAATTTGTTCAGCCCTAACCAGTTTGGCTCAATGGATAAAACATCAGCCTTTGGGGCTGAAAGGTCCCAGGTTCAATTCCAGTCAAGGGCATGTACCTTGGTTGAGGACACATCCCCAGTAGGGAGTGTGCAGGTGGCAGCTGATCCATGTTTCTCTCTCATCGATGTTTCTAACTATCCCTCTCCCTTTCTGTAAAAAATCAATAAAATTTATTAAAAAAAACTTGTTCAAAGCCAACAGTATGATACCCAGATAGCCCAGTGGATATCAGTTATTGAGTTTTTGAAATGCTAGGTAATAAAATACTTCAGTGATGGGGAAATAACATAAAAATGCTAAGTGTAATAGCAAATACGTCATTGTCTAAAAAATACTATGTAAAAATGTCTGTAGGCATTTAATCCTTTTCCTAAACTTGGGCCCAGTTTACTTTTTCATTTTAATTTTAGACAAGTTACATTCCAGAGATCGCCAGAAAATAAGAATTCTTATTTGGAAGTGGCTCTCTTTCCAATCTGCTTTCCATGCTTTTAGCTCTGGCTGGGCAGCCCATCAGTTGGCTAGCGCATCATCCTGACACCAAGGTTTCAGTTCCGTCTCGGGTCCGGGCACACACAAGAAGCAAGCACTGAATGCATAAATAAGTGGAACAACCAATCTCCCCTTCCTTATCCTCTCTAAATCAATAAAAAAATTTTTTTAACTTCCTAATGTTACTTAAGATAAGGTTAGACATTGCAATAGGGCTATATGTGATAGTGTGTGTGATTTTTGCTTGAATGTCTTAAAACTGAATTGGAGGAGGGATTTTATTGTTCCTACTTTTCATAAAAAGAGGCTCGTTTATAGAAAACACGGTTACATATTTTTTCAAGATCAGTTTTCTCACTGCTATCTGACTAGACTATCATGGAAATTGATAGTTCAGTATCAGAAATTATATATTTCAGAAGTGTAGCAAAATGTAAAGTCTTTAGAGTTTGTCCTGAGAACAATTAAAATTAGGGTTTAAGGTGTTGGAATTCCTAGATTTTTATCAGCTTTTTAATTTGTAGAGAACACTAGTAAAGACTAAGTGTTCTACTAAGTGTTCTTAATTATGGACACTAACATTTTTATTTTAACACAAGTTGTTATTTGAGGTTACCCAGCTGCACTATGTTGCCTACATGCATATCATTGGAAATCAGTTGCCTTCTGTATGTGCCCTGACTGGGAGTGGAATGAGCAACCTTGTGGTGCACAGGATGTCTGACATTCAACCAACTGAGCTACTCCAGGTGGACCCCTTACACGTAATTTAAAATAAATTAATACCATTTTTTAAGAGCGGTTTTGGATTCCCAGTAGAAAGTTCAGAGTTCCTGCACAGGCGCCCCCCCCCCCCCCCCCCCCCCCCCACACACACATAACCTCTGCCACGGTCAACATCACTCTCCAGGGTAACATGCACAATTGATGGACCTGCATTGACTTATCATCTATAGTTTACACTTTTTAAAAAAAAGTTGGAGTATAATTGATGTAGGGCTCACTCTTGGTGTTGAACACTCTACGGGCTTGGACAAATCTCACCATCATTATAGTGTCGTACAGAATAGTTTCACTAACCCCCAGATCTTCTTCGTTATGCCTGTTCATCCCTCCTGCCTCCAACCCCTGGCACCACCATCTCCAGAGTTTTGCCTTCCCCAGATTGTGCTGCACATTGCCTTTTCAGATTGGCGTTTGTTCCCTTAGCAATATGCACTTAAGGTTCCTTCATGACTTTTCATGGCTTTGCTGGCTCATTTCTTTTCAGCGCTGAATAATCTCCCATGTCTGGATGTACCACAGTTGACCCATTCACCTCCTGAAGGACCTCTTAGTTACTTCCAAGTCTGGGTAGTTATGGATGTATCTGCTGTACACATCTGTGTGCAGGTTTCTGTGTGGGCATAAGCTTTCAGTTCATTCGGATAAATACAAAGGGTGTGACTGCTGGATAGAGAATACTTAGTTTTATAAGAAACCACCAAACTGTTTTCCAAAGTGGCTGTACCCGTTTGTACCTTCACCAGCAACGAGTGAGAGTTCTTGTTTTACATTCTTGCCAGCATTTGGTGGTAATATAATTTACTTCAAAAGCTTTTATTTGTAGTTCTGTCATATATTTTTTCGCGGAAGTTTAAAGCAAGAAAGATTTAAGTGACCAAAGAAGATACAGAAAAAATTTCTTAGTGATAAAATTGGTGTGGATCTAGGAACTGCACCTGAGAAACTAACAGCTAAGAACACTCGATTCAGAATAGGACATTTGGGCTTCTGTTTAAAATGCATCTCACACTCCTTAGATTCCCACGCATATTGGAAGGCATCTTCAATACACCCAAATTCCTAAAGGCCATGTATTGGAATCTTTTTTTTTTCATGAATATATATTTTTGTCATAGATAAATAAGAAATGTTTGTGTATATGTGAGTTGAGAAGAACAGTTAAATGTATTAAGACATTTTAAATGTTTTCGCCTTTTCTCAAGATAAAGTGAGTAAAGTGGAATAAGTAATATCTTAATAGTCCCACTGGATTGTCATTTTTATAGCTGGAATCCAGGCTTAATGTTACTCTTCTTTTCCCTTGTACTAGTATTTTCGAGCCTCGATTGTTCTATTTAAAATATCACTCACTACTGAATAAAAAGGTTCTTCAGGCATCCCTCCCTCTGCACGGCAGTTGCTTTTGTGTGTGTGTATTAATGCCAGGCATTGTCAGTGTGTGAGGGGGTGTGCATTTATGGCAGCTGACACCAGGTTGTGATCTACATGAGCGGATGGAGGTGGGCACTTACTGTTTTCGTTTTGCAAGGTTGCTGTGGCTCGGGAAGGTTCGGCCTCGTGGGGATGACACAGGGAGGCTGGGGTGATCCGAGTCCGTTCTGGATGGAGACCCCCGTTCATCGCCGGCTTTGCCCTCAACCTCTCTCCCGCCCAGAGATGCAGGAGGCTTCCCAGAAGGGAGGATGGGCAGCCCGGATGCTGTTTGCCATTGGCCAACCTGCACTGAATTCGCACATCCTGTAGATGGATTCAGTTTTGGTTTATGTGGTGTCAGTGGTAACTGTGCACACCGACACTGAAGCACGATTTGGAGCCGAATCCCGTTTCCATGGGCTGCTCTCTTGCTGGCGTCGGCCGTGGGCAAGTCCTCCTGGCCATTCAGATCAGGTTGGACAAGTCACCCTGCAACTCAGACCTTCTTGAAGTCTGCTGTTGATACACCTAGGTATATTCCTCAAAAATAATTCTTTCCTCAAGTTATTTGATTTAACTTATTGACCACTCTTCCCCCTGGCCATGTAAAACACGCTCTTTATAGGAAATAAGGCGAAGAAACTCTCCCTGTCAGTTGATATCTCATTAATATTTAAAATATGTTCTTTTAGCCGAAAGAGGTTTGGCTCCGTGGATGGAGCATCGGCCTGCAGACTGAAAGGTCCCAGGTTCGATTCCGGTCAAGGGCATGTACCTTGGTTGCGGGTGCATCCCCAGTAGGGGGTGTGCAGGAGGCAGCTGATCGATGTTTCTCTCTCATCGATGTTTCTGACTTTTCATCTTCTTCCTTCCTCTCTGTAAAATTCAATAAAATATATTAAAAAAATAAAATGTTCTTTTAGCCTATGACCGATCCATTTATATATTACATAGCAAATACATTGTTTGTAGTGCTTCTCTTGGTTATAATAGACATTTTAACGAAACAGTTTGAAGATATAGCTGGTTGAAATAAACAAGTGTTTATTGAGTGCCTACTATGTGCTGGTCCCCAGCCAGCCTCTGAGATGATGAAAAGTGAAGTGCGGTGCTCCTATTTTTGCTTGAATTATATTTTGTGCTGGGGGTGGGGGAATGGGTATCTCTGTTCAGTATTTACCAAAACAAAGTAAACCTTTAGAGTATAACTACTCCCTTAAAATTTATCACTTTTAATAATTTGAATTTTCATTCAGTGCATTTTCTTAAAGTTATGCTTATGTCTCTTCCATGTTAGATTTGTCACTATTGCATTTACTAGTTTGAACCACTGGGTGGCAGCAAAAGAACATAGACGCTTTTCTAGTTTTGCTTTTGTGTATACAAAAAAAGTGAAAACTAAAAAAAAAAAAAAAAAAAAAAAAAAAAGAAAACTATTCTAGATTTAATGGGTGATGGGGAGGAAAAAAAAAAGATAACGATTAAAGCTTGACATTTAACTAAAGCAGATGAGACCCCAACACAACTCATCACTAAGTGTATGTTACCCTAGTGTAAAAATTAAATTTATGCTTTACTATTACCAAAACCATATTGTAAAGTTCGCTTTCAGTTTCTTTTAGTCACAGTTTCTTTTAGTTCAGTTTCTTTAGTCAAGATTCCTATCAATTATTTCCTATTTACAAAGGTTTTTAAAAAGGACCCTTGTTTAGTAAGAAACTTGTGAACAGCGATTTTAAATGTCACGGATAATGGAAAGGAGTCGTTTCATGGTAGCCTGTTTCAAAGAGCGTTCTTAGGGAAAAACTGAGTTTGGAGATCTTGTTCATAGACAAGAGTTTGTTTTCCTTCTTCTTTTAAAAGATCTCTTGCAAGTAGGTTTTACGTAATGTGAGTCTCTTTGAAGATTTCATCCCTTTCCTATAAAGTTACAATGGCTTAGCTCCAAGCTGCATACTTCATGTGATACACAGCTCCAACTAGAAATGTGAAGCAATCACGAGGTAGTAATTTGGTAACAAAAATTTGTTATTTTATTATTCTGTACAGATATTTAAAATCTGTTTGAGAGAAAATACAGTTTCGCCTTTCTCTTAATTATGTTTCAACATAATAGTTAAAAATATTTTCTTTTGATTTTTAGACAAAAATATATTTAGCCTATCTGGAAAGTTCTAAAGGTTGCTGTTTTTTGTTTGTTTGTTTGTTTTTAAAGATT
Source organism: Antrozous pallidus (assembly GCA_027563665.1). Classification (NCBI taxonomy): domain Eukaryota; kingdom Metazoa; phylum Chordata; class Mammalia; order Chiroptera; family Vespertilionidae; genus Antrozous; species Antrozous pallidus. Next base: position 30,752,132 of record CM050523.1, read on the forward strand.
TTTTTTCCCCCCTGGATTGAGGAAGGGAGAGGGGGAGAGAGAGAAACATTGACGACTGGCGATCTTTCTGTGTTCTGGACGACGCCCTACCCACTGAGCCACACTGGGGAGGTTGCTTTTGCCCAGAGTGCTGAGTGTTAGGCAAAGCCAGGCTCTTGTTCTTATTCTTGGAGAGTTATTCTTATAGAAGAACCGCAATTGTGTTTCTTTCCCCGTTGCGCTGGGGACCTACCAGTTGTACTTGGAGCCTCAGCCCTTCTTGGTTTTCTTTCCCTTTCTTTCTTTCTTTCTTTCTCTCTCTCTCTCTTTCTTTCTTTCTTTCTTTCTTTCTTTCTTTCTTTCTTTCCTTCCTTCCTTCCTTCCTTCCTTCCTTCCTTCCTTCCTTCCTCCCTCCCTCCCTCCCTCCCTCCCTCCCTCCCTCCCCTTTCCCTCCCTCTTTCTTTCTTTCTTTCTTTCTTTCTTTCTTTCTTTCTTTCTTTCTTTCTCCCTTCCTTCCTTCCTTCCTTCCTTCCTTCCTTCCTTCCTTCCTTCCTCCCTCCCTCCCTCCCTCCCTCTCATTTCCCTCCCTCCCTCTTTCTTTCTTTCTCTCTTTCTCTCTTTCTTTCTTTCTTTCTTTCTTTCTTTCTTTCTTTCTTTCCTTCCTTCCTTCCTTCCTTCCTTCCTTCCTTCCTTCCTTCCTCCCTCCCTCCCTCCCTCCCTCCCTCCCTCCCCTTTCCCTCCCTCTTTCTTTCTTTCTTTCTTTCTTTCTTTCTTTCTTTCTTTCTTTCTTTCTTTCTCCCTTCCTTCCTTCCTTCCTTCCTTCCTTCCTTCCTTCCTTCCTTCCTTCCTCCCTCCCTCCCTCCCTCCCTCTCATTTCCCTCCCTCCCTCTTTCTTTCTTTCTCTCTTTCTTTCTTTCTTTCTTTCTCTCTTTCTTTCTTTCTCTCTTTCTTTCTTTCTTTCTTTCTTTCTTTCTTTCTTTCTTTCTTTCGATATATATTTTTATGGATTTCAGAGAGGACGTGAGAGGGAAAGAGACATAGAAATGTCGCTCATGAGAGAGAATCATTGATTGGCTGCCTCCTGCATGCTCCCTACTGGGGATCCACGAGACCTGACCCATGACCTCCTGGTTCATAGGTTGACACTCAACCACTGAGCCACACCAGCCAGGCTCGATTGTATTTCTTGTCGGCAACATTATCATTGCTTTTAGATATATGTGTGAACCTTATGTTACTTGATTCTTAGCGGAAATGAATGTTTTGGAAATAAGGAAGGTTTTTGGTTTTGTTTTGCTCATAATGAGGTGTATGGCCACCTTCCTTTAACAGCACTCAGATAAGATGCGCCAGCAGTATTGCTCAGTATTGCTAGGAACTGACACCTGGAACGTGGCTGATAACCTTCCTGGGCTGGGCCCTGGCTGCCGGTGTCTGCTATAAATGAAGAACAAGGGGAGGGAAATTGTTTCCACCATTCCCTCCCTTTGAAACATTTTTTTCGGGGGTTGGAAGCGTTTTTGTTTTCCAATGCAAGGGAGATGTGTGTGAGATGTGTTTAGTTTCTTCTTTAAAACTACGCAGCCCGGCCAGCTTGGCTCAATGGCTGAGCATCGACCTATGAACCTTAAACATTTCTTTTATTCTCACTCAACTTCAGTTTCCTCATTGATAAAAAGGGGTTGCATCACTGACTATTTAATACTATGATCCTCATCCAGTATCATTCCTGCTATAGAGATTTGAAGTTCCAGTTAGTCCTAGACCTGTTTTAGAAAAATTCTGGCCAGAGGTGATAATTTTTACTGCATGAGTAAAAACGAATGTTGATGTCATTTACTATCAATTGCATTATCCCTTTTTTATGAAGAAGATAATGCAGATATTGAGTGAAATTTCAAGGATATCTTAGAAAGACACATTACATGGAAAGCTGGGAAATATCCTTTTCACTGATTATGTTGTAGACACTAATGTTTAACATGGCATATAAATCAGCAAACTACATGAACAAGAGTCTGGCACATTTTTAAAAGGAACCTAGCAATATACTTACGTGTTTGACATATAGTTGGTGCTCAACAAAAGTTTGTTAAATGGTGAATAGATTAAAGAAGTTCAAAGGCAGTTTTTCAGTCTCAAATGCTAAAGAGGTTAAAAAAAATCAGTATTTTAAAAAATTGATATGTATATATTTTTACATTTAGATTGGATTTCTTTAAATGGTTAAAATTTGAGTCCAGTAAAAATGGAAAAGTTGTCGTGGGAGAAAAATGACAATTTTTATTTAGATAGTGCTTGGGCTAATAAACTTACATGATCATTTTGAAAAGTTTTAAGAAGTTATAGCAAGCTTTAAAATATTTTAACCCATTTAAAAAACTCTCTAACCCATTAAAAATCATAATCTCAATGAAAAAACCACAAGAGTGCACATCTATATTATATCAATGATGATAATCTTTGTGGCTATAAAACACAGTCCGACACTGGTTAGGGTGCATGCAATAGTTTTGATGCTCATGAAACTAACACAATAGGGGTTGTTGTTCAGGTCCCACCAATGTGGAGAAGAGTTCTAGTACTTCACTCCCTCACTTTGCGTTGCAGTCTGGCCGCAGAGAAAGGTAGGATGGGAAGTGGATCCAGAGTGCTGGTATTTCTAGACACCCAGTGAAAAAAACATAAATCCCCTCTGTAGAAACATTATGCAAGGCCTCAAAATACCTCTACAAGGAATTTTGCAACTATAATATTTAGGACATAATAAAAAATATCCAGACAGGAGACATGAGTGAAAGCCAACAGAAACAACACATTGGAAATAGACGCACAGGGTTCCAGATGTTAGAATTATCAGCTGTAGAATTCAAAGCAAACATATTTACTTTGGTAAAGGTGGTAAAGGGCAAGATAGAGAAATCTGACCAATGTGGAAACTAAAACAAAATCCAAATAGAAATCTGGAACAGGACATTTAATGATGACATTGGAAGATCTCAGTAGTTGGGTTTAACAGCAGATTGAAACAGCTGTTGTGAGAATTAGTAAACTGCCTTCTGGGTTAAAGAAAATATCCAGAATGAAATATGGAGAAATAAAAAGGGTAATCAGAATAGAGCACAAAAGACAGGGAAGGTGAAGTGAAAAGCTCTAAGTGATGTGTAATTGAGGTTCTATAAGGAGAGCAGAAAGAATGAAATTCATCAAGTCCCAAAGAATACCTACAAGTCTGAAACAAGATAAATATAAATTAGAAGCCCAGTACATGAAATTTGTGCCATTGGGGGGCATAGGGGGAGTCCCTCAGCCCAGCCTGCACCCTCTTGCAGTCCGGGAGCCCTCAGGGGATGTCTGACTGATGGCTTAGGCCCCCTCCTCAGGCCTAAGCCAGCAGTCGGACATTCTTAGTGCTGCTGTGGAGGCACGATGCTGCCGCACTTGCCAACCATGAGTTCAGCTTTTGGCTGAGTGGCATTCTTCCTATAAGAGTGCACTGACCATAGGGGGCAAGCTCCTGTATTGAGCATCTGCCCCCTGGTGGTCAGTGCACGTGATAGTGACTGGATATTTCATCGTTCTTGCATATTAACCTTGTATGCTGTGGGATTGGGCCGAAACTGGCTCTCCGACATCCCCCAAGGGGGTCCTGAATTGCAAGAGAGTGTAGGCCAGCTAAGGGACTCCACTGGTATATGATTGGGCTGGCCAGATGGGGAGGGACCATGGGAGAGCTCCAGAGCATGTCCATCCCATCTTGCTCAGGCCTGACTGGCTGGACCCCAGCAGCAAGCTAACCTATTGGTTGGAGCATCTGCCCTCTGATGTTCAGTGTACATCATAGAAACTGGTTGACTAGTTAACTGTCTCCCCCCTGATGATCAGTGCATATCATGGGCAGTTGAGGGACCTTAGCATGTCATTAGCATATTATGCTTTGATTGTTTGAACAGACGACCAGACACTTAGCATATTAGGCTTTTATCATATAGGATTATATTTAGGCACATTATGGTAATATTACTGAAATTAAGGTTAAAAAATGATAGATTGACAACTGACAACTGACAGAAATGATATAATTAGAAAGAAATGGAATCATATTTTAAAGTCCTGAATAAAGATCATTACCAACCTAGAATTCTAAGTTTGTTGAAATGCCCTTCAGGAATGAAGATAAAGACATTTTGGGCAAGCACTACATTTAGAAAATTTGTCATTAGCGGACTCCCACAGAACGTAATTCTAAAGGATTTTCTTTACGCAAAAGGAAAATGATTCCAGATGTAAGTCTAGAGATGAAGGGAAGAATGAAGACCTTCTCCCCATCTCCAAAGAAACTATATGAGTAAATATGTTAATAGTCATTATGTAAAACAACAATAATAACAATAATGTATTGTGAGGTTTTTAAAAAATAGTTTTTGATTTTTAGAGAGAAAGACAGGGAGAGGGAGAGAGAGAGAAACATTGATATGAGAACAAAACATTGGTCAGTTGCCTCCAACCAGGGACTGAGCTCAAAACCTGAGCATATGCCTCCACCAGGAATTGAACAGTCATCCCCTCAGTGCATGGGACAATACCCAACGAACTGAGCCATAATAGCCAGAGCTGTCTTGTGAGGTTTTAAATGAATGAATAAATGAGTGAGTGAATGAATAAAATATGTAAAATACATGACAAAATGTCATGTAAGCATCATTTCATGTTCCAAGAGGTCCCCAGTTTGATTCCTGGGTCAGAGCGCATGCTTGGGTTGCAGGCTTGACCCCTCCCATAAAAGGGCGTGCAGGAGGCTGCTGGTCAATGTTTCTCACTCATCAATATTTCTATCTCTCCCTCTCTCGTCCTCTCTCTCTAAAACCAATAAAATTTAAAAAAAGTATTTTAAGGCCTTTTGTTCATCAGAGAATAATTTTGATAGGTGTTGCTATCCAAAGTCACTACTAAAAGAGTACATAACTTCTAATGGGAGAGAAACATAAATGTTGTTTCAATCAAATCAGAAAGGTAGGAAAGAAAAGCATAGGCAGGACAGGTAAAGATAATGAGTATGACATTAGACTTTAAAAAATCAGGCATTAGGTAAACTATAAATGGACTAAAATTGCCAATTGTACGAAAATTTCATGAGATTCATCTAAAACATAAGGATACAGAAAAGTTGACAGTAAAAGGATGATAAAGGGTTTGATACACAAGAAGATGTGACAATTCTTTTGTATGTGATAACATACTCTCAAATGTATAAAGCAAAATTGACAGAAATTGAAAGTAATAGAGAAATGGACACTCTTAGTTGCTGTTGACACACCTCTCTCAGTAAGTGATAGAACAAGCAGAAAAACAATTGCAAAGGTGGTTGTAATTTTGAGTAACATAATTAATAAACTTGACATAGGATTCTGCACCAAATGCCTGTGGAATTATTTTCAACCAAATATGGGAATATATTTTTAAAAAATTAATAGTGGGCCATAAAAGCTAATTTCAGGTACTTGAAATGAAACAGAAGATATTATCTTATCACAACTACAGAGATTATCAGATAATTATCTACAAAGATTACAAAAAAATTCCCATATATTTAGAAATTAAGAAATGTATCTCTAGCCGAGATCGGTTTGGCTCAGTGGATAGAGCATCGGACTGCGGACTGAAGGGTCCCGGGTTCCATTCTGGTCATGGGCATGTACCTTGGCTGCGGGCACATCCCCAGTAGGGGCGTGCAAGAGGCAGCTGATCGATGTCTCTCTCTCATCGATGTTTCTGACTTTCTGTCCCTCTCCCTTCTGCTCTGTAAAAAATCAATAAAAAATATATATATAAAAAAGAGAAAGAAATGTATTGCTAAATAATCCATGAGACAAGGAAGAAATAATAATAAAAATTGAAAAATATTTTCAACTCAATGACAGCCTTTTGGGTAGACCTAAATAAATGGAGCAGTACAACAGTTCATGGATTGGAGGATAATAATTTCCATCAAAGTGATCTACAAAAGTACTTCTTAAACTTTATTTTGTACACAAATTACCAAGGGGTCTTGTTCAGTGCAGTTTCTGACTGAGGAGGTTTGCTGTGTGGCCTGAGATTCCACATTTGTGACAAGCAGGCAGCTGATCCTGATGCTGCTTGTCCTTGAACTACACTGACTACCTGAGGTGGATAGATTCAATGAAATCCCCCTTATGTCTGAGCAGACTTCTTCCTCCCCCATCTTTCTATATCAACTAGTGATGTAACTTCTACAATTCTCAGCATCTGATCTATCTCGTTTCCTCTATTACCCCTTCTCCCTCCCAATGGATTATTTTGAAGTAATATTAGACATTGCACAATTTCATCTGTAAATACTTCAGTAGGGACCTTTTTCAAGCATAAGCACTACATCTCAAAAAACCATCAAATATATTAAGAGTTTTGACATTTCCCTTCCTATTTTCTTACAATTTGTTTATCAAGAAAACTGATGTACTGAAAAGCTTCTCTATTTCTCCATGATATGGTTTAATATATTTTTTCACCTCCTTTATTATCTGTAAAATGGTCAGATATTTGACATGATTTGCCGAGATTTGGGTTTGACTTTTTGTTTTGGGCAAGAACATTTCATAGGTAGGAATTTCCCCTGTTACCTTGAGGTACAGTTTGTATAGGAATGGCTGAATAAGTACTTGATTTTCTTTTGTTTTCCAGCCTTCAGAATAATGAGTTGGGTTCTTTAGCATTCTCAAAAGGTAGCTAAACTTGCTAAGTATTATTTTTTTAGTATTTTAAAATTATCTTTTCATTAATTTAATTCATAATTAAAATGTTTTTATATTAACTCTGTGTTTCAAATTTTGTAGATATTATGTTTTTGGATGTCCTAATTGTCCCATCTTTGGCCAGTGGGGGCCTTTTCAAGTTGTCTGTGGCATTACTTCTGACTACTCCAATGGATCTGCAATGTCAGTCCAGTTCACTGCTTTGCATTTATGTTCTTTTCTGGTCTATGGAGATTTTTAACTGGTTTTTGAGCCCAAGCTTTTATTTTTGCTTTTCTGTATTTAGCTTTACTATCGCTTTCTTTATGGGGCAGGGCGTTGAGTCAAAGCATTGCCTCACTGTACCACCTTGAATGAAAAGGCTAAAAGAATCTTCTACATTAATAAAAGAATAAGATGCAAATTGACCATACCTTCGTGACACCCACCTGCCAATCAGGAGTGAATATGGAAATTAAACCAACAGAGATGGTGGATTAATTTGCAGATGCAGGTGCCAAGTGGCTGGGGCCATTCTGCACTGTCCCAGCTGCTCTGGCCTCTGGGCAGTGTGGGAAGGTGGAAAGGCGGCTCCAGCCACAGTGAAGGTGATGCTGGCAGCCAGGGGAAGGAAGGCCCATTCTCGCATGAATCTTTGTGCTTCGGGCTTCTAGTTTTTTAAAGAATCACCTATTTGTAAGATACTTTAAACAAACTGACATTTCAGGGGTGATGGCGAAGGACAAACGTTTCATGGTCATGAGACACACGTACGGAGACTAAGAGCCCAGAGAGGGTCAGGCTGTGACCTTGATCACAGAGGAGGGGGGACTGGATGTCAGGACTCCACGCTGGCTGTGTGCTTTCCTCCCCAGGTCAGCTGGAGAAGATGTGGATCATTCTCATTCTACAAAGTGAGTTAGCTCCTCTCACAGTTATTTTGCTTTCTTTACGTTTTGGCTTGGAAGACTCTCCAGGTAATGCCCATAGATTCTTGGATGGGGTGACCTGTACATCTGGTGTTGGGAACAAGCAGAAGCAGCCAGAGCACTTCCAAATTGTCCTACGAAGCTTGATTTTGCTGAAATCTGCTTTACTTTGTAATGACATATCCAAAATTTTAAGTTCTCCAGTTGATGTAGAAATAATATATGCATGCTCTATTTTTTAATAGAGCACATTTTATTATTTAGCTTCCATGAATTATTGAATAGTTAATATTTCAAAAGGATGTGTGTTTCTAGTTAAAACGATACATATTTTATGCTGAATGAAAGTGTCTGAAATGTGTTTATTAATTTAAAAAGATGTGTGGGTGTGTGCTTAAAGTATTGTTTTGAATTTTAGGACTGCCATCCTTATCTGGCATCACAAAAATCTCCATACTGTCTCCTTCCCAGATCTACAAGATTCATCTTTTAAATTGAGGCTACATAGCAAATAAACAAATAGGTACATCAATAAATATTATTTTCTGAGGTACTTTTGAAATCTGAAAAAATTTCTTTAAATTGAATTTAAGTTTTTTTAATTAAGTCTAGAATAACTGAAAACTTTCTTTTGGTAAGAAAGATGCTAAAATTAATACTAGATGGATATTGCATTTTTCTGAATAGTGCTGTAATTTTAAATCAATTCAATCAATTCAACTTGTGTTAGTTAATGCAATCGAAACAAGTTGTTACAGTTGTTAGTTAAAAAGATATTTTTATTGATTTCAGAGAGGAAGGGAGAGGGAGAGAGAGAGACAGAAACACCCCACACTAGGGATCGAGCCCACAACCTGGGCATGTGCCCTGCCTGGGAATTGAACCAGAGCATGGGTCCACGCTCAACCACTGAGCCATACCAGCTGAGCAGAATATCAATCTTTTATAAAATTATTGGACTCTCATGGAAATAAGCTATTGCAGCCTCTACTTCATGCTCTAAACTAGCGATTCTTAGCATGTGGTTCTAAATCCAGAGGCAGCAGCAGCTGGAAACTAGTTAGAAATGCAAATTCTTTGACCCATTCCAACCGGGCTGAATCCTTGACTCTGGAGGTGGACCCTGCAACCTGTATTCTTTTTTTTAAAAATTATTTTTTATTGATTTTTTGCAGTATAATAGTAGTACATGTTTTCCTTTCCCCCTCCCCCTTATCCTCCCCCCAGCCTCCCCCACCCCCCAGCACATATCTCCAGCTTCCCCCCCTCCCCGCCCCAGTGTCTTTCATTCATTGGTTATGTTCATATGCATGCATACAAGTCCTTCAGTTGATCTCCCCCCGCATCTGCCTCCCATCCACCCAGGCCTCCCCCTGTAGCTTGACAGCCTGTTCAAGGCCATCCTGCCTCTATATCAATCACTCTCCCCTGTTTCTTTTCTTCAAAAATATCTTGCCTCTGCATACTAGAAATAAATGTATAAGAACAAAAAATGTTTCAGTCTCAGTTTCAATGTCCAATTTTTCTGAGTCCCAGTTTCAGTGTCAAATAATTCTTTATGTGTATAAGTCAGCAATGGTATCCAGATGGTGGACATATCGTGTCAATGCAAGATCCATCCTCTCTGGTTTGGTCCTGGGCTGCCTGCACACATGCACAGCTGCTGACTGCTAGCATGGCAAGGTGTCGTCAGTGTCCCCCATCTCTGGACCATCCTCGTGACTGGAACAGATCCATCAGTTCCTCACCGTCGCAGGAACCCACATGGTCTTGGAGTTGTTCTCTGAAAACACACAAACACATTCTCGACCAAAAGTTAACAAAGGGATCCTCTTTGCAAAATAGACTTGGGATTCTTTTTAATTTTTGCCTAAATGATTTTCCTTTGGCTTATTTTGACACCATGTGTGTTTTTTCATGGGTGTCCTGCAATTGTTTTTACAAATGGAATTTACTTTACTGGAGTAAGGACTTTCTAGATGTATTTTACTTACTCGATATTTTTTTTTCCCTTACATGATATTACCCCGCTGTCCCCTCCCCTTTTTTGATTAATGGGGATTTTTGGAAATTTTATATTGCAGTCTTGATAATTTTAAATTTTAATTTTTGCACACAAAGTGACTGCTTTAGGTTCTTTGGATGTTAGGCAATTTTACAGTGAGATGAACTACTAATAGATTTTTTAGTTAATGTTTTAGGAAAAGCTTTTTGTCCAGTACACTATAATTTTCTTGAGTATTCACATATTTCACTTGGCCAATTTAAATTAATCTGAAAACTTGATTACTATTTTCCTGTCAATTTTAATACTCAAGCAGAAATCTTAGTTTACCCTGTGAATATTTTAAAAAAATATTTTATTGATTTTCTACAGAGAGGAAGGAAGAGGGATAGAAAGTCAGAAACATCAATGAGAGAGAAACATCGATCAGCTGACTCCTGCACACGCCCCACTGGGGATTTGCCCGCAACCAAGGTACATGCCCTTGACTGGAATCAAACCTGTGACCTTTCAGTCTGCAGGCTGATGCTTTATCCACCGAGCCAAACCAGTTTCGGCTACAACCTGTGTTTTAACAAGCCCTCCAGGTGATTCTGGATTATGTTCAAGTTCTCCATGTTACAGAAGAAAAGACAAATGAGGATGTGACGTCTACTCACAGGCTCTTCCTGGATTCTTGCACCAGAGAGGGCCCTAATCTTTCCCCGGTTGCCAGAGAGGCCCTGATGCCAGGCCTGGAGGAAGAATGCCCCTCGCAGTACCCCAGACCTCTGAGTGTGGGTTCCTGAGACCAGGGAGCTTTCACCCTGGGTGAAAGCTAAAAACTCCCTTGTTGCAAATATTGCTACTGCCTGCCAACCACAACTCTTTGCCTACTCCCTAAAACCAGTAAGCATCATGGCCCTCACTGGTGAATTCCAGTGATGTCCCCAGCACCCTACCCCATAAGCCCAGCAGGGATCCATTTCACTTACTCATCACGGCTCTCTGTGTAAGAACTTGTTATGGTCTGGATGTTTGTGGCCCCCTCAAACTCATGCATGGAAGCCCTAAGCTCCAGTGTGATGGCATCGGAAGTGGGGCCTTTGGGAGGGGATTAGGTTTAAAAAAGGCTGGTCACCAGCTGGGGAGCCCTGGCTGGGATTATTGTTCTCTAAGAAGAGGAAGAGACTCGTACAGCTCCCTCTCCATGTGAGGACTAAGCCAGTGGCTACGCACCAGGAAGAGATCCTGGACCAGAACCTGAGGTGCCGGCAAACTGATCTGACTCCAGCCTCCGAGACTGTGAGAAGTCAATTTCTGTTGCTTAAGCCACTGGCCAATGGTATTTTGTCACGGCAGCCAGAGCTAATTAGTACGATGATTACCCCATTTTATAAATGAGTCAATGGGCTCAGAAAGGCCAGAGAACCTGTCCTGGGCCACTCACCTAGTGAGCTACAGAGTCGGTGTGGCCTGTAGAGATGGCCAGTAGTGATGGCCCGTGTGATTCTATCCTTGTCTCCCTGCAGGCCTTAGATTTCCTGGGCAGCGGAGGTGTTAAATCCCAGCTGTGGGCTGGAACCTTCGTGAAACGATCCAGGACTCAATGTTCCTGGATGCTGCCTCCAGAAAGTCGTCAATCTAGGGAGGAGCTATGTTACCCTGCTCAGCTTGCATGAGCTTCCATTCCCTCCTTTCTTGCTGCAGCCTCATGAACCCACTCTCTCCTCATGACTCGCTCAGGCGCCACATGCAAACCCTGCTCTAAGAGGGCAGTTCTCTCTACCTTTTAAGACTATGCGTTCTCTTGCCTTGAGGCTGCTCTTCCTCAGTCTGTGAAGACAGAGGTCACCTGTAGGTCCCTTAAAAGGTGGACTGCCAGTTCTTTGCATGTGTGTAGCCTGTGCTTGTCCTGCTTCTCTGGTGTGCTTGTCCCCTTTAAGAGCAAGGACAACACTAGAACTGAGTAGTGCCATTCAGTGGGGGCTGCAGCAGGATTCTGGGGAGGACAGCATTGTGAATGAGGGTGATGGCTGCTGTGGGCAGAGGGAATGCTGCTTTTCGGGACGTATCTGCGTGTTGGCAGTTTCTGTTTGCAAAACTCACAGCTTGATGTGCTGATCTAATAAAATCATCAAGGGAATGACATAAAAACACTTAGATTCGTGGACAGGAGAGCCGACTGTGGGAGAGGCACCGGAAAACTCTGCTTGTCATGAGAGCATTGCTAGAAGAGAAAAAAAAACATACCAAAAAACAGTCCAGGGAAAAGGCCCAGCGGGCAATAGAGTGACGGCAGCTGCTCTGAGTTTGCCTTGAGTCTTTAATGATGGGCTTTTACCCTATTAAAGCTGATTGACACAGAACTTATTAACAAATTAAGAAGTGTTTATTTCTTGAAATATTTTCGACATTATACCAACTTTCTCCAGTGGTTGTTGAAAGGACTCAATTATGTCAGGTTGGCTCGGAACCCAGGAAGTGAGCTGGCACTCTTGGAAGTTAATAGCACATCATTTGTCATAGGATTTGCAGGTGTGACTCAATCCCTGCTCTAAGGTGTACAGTTGGAGGTCAGGGCTGAGGAGCCAGGCCTCTGCCAAGCCCAATGAGCCTTCTGTATCTGACATGCTCTGAGCCCACCTAGTCCACCACTATGTTTTATAAATAAAGTTTTTTGGAACACAGCAGAGCCAGATTCTTTAGGAACTGTCTGTGGCTGCTTGAATCTACGGTGTGCTGCTGAGGCCTGAGTGTATTGTTTTGTCTGCGAGGACAAGGCTGCTCACCCTCATGTCCCCTTGAGCCCAGTGCAGGGAACCTCCTGCGGTTTCCTGGGCCAGTTGGAGGTCATTCTACAGGTGTGCTTCTGCACAGTGTGACTACTGTTTTTATGAAGAGGGGGATTTTGTTGATTTCATTTGTCCGTCCATCTGGTTGGACTAATGGCTGTGGCAGTGGCCTTGGCTGCCAAACCCTGAGTCTTTTTCTAGATGAAGTGCATTCCACAGGTGACTGAGGCTATCCGAGTGGAGTGCTGTTGTGCTCACCTTCCCAAACCACCGGTCAACTATGGGACCTGTTGCACCAGGAGCCAGGGCAGGCTTATGGCCTCTGGGTGAAGGGTCCCCACCCCGACCTGCTCCCCTGGCCTTCCCCGAGGTCTGAAGTTCCTTGAGAAGATGATGAGTTACTAGTATAAGTTAATGCAGACTCTGAAGAGCTATTGTTCCAGTTGGTTAAATCAGTATTTATTGTGTAAGAGTAGATGTGGGCAAACAATGGCCCATGGGCCAAACCTAGCCCACCACTTTGTTTTGTACATAAAGTCATTTGGAACGCAGCAGAGCCCATTTTTTAGGTACTGTCTGTGGCTACTTGAATGCTACGATGGCAGAACTAGTTAGGAGAGACCATATGACTTATGAAGCCCAAAATATTTATCATCTGTACCTTTATAGAAAAGCATGCCAATCCCAGATAGAAAAATTAAAATGAAAAACTTTTAAAATGTCTATTAATTTATTAAAAATATCATCATCATATCTAATAAAAGAGTAACATGCAAATGTAACCGTACCTTAGCTCCTGATTGGCTATGCTACCAGCCAATCAGGAGCGGGGGGCAGGGCCGAGCAATGCGAGGCAGGGGGCGGAGGTGAGGTGCACGGGAGGCCGGTGGGGGGGAGGGGGTGTGGTGCGTGGAACAGGAGCTGCACGGGACTGAAGGGGTGGGATGGGAGCCACGCGGGACGGGAGCATGTGGAATGGGAGGGGCCAGCCGGCGCGCGGTATGGGACAGGAGCTGCTCGGACAGGAGGCAGGCAAGGCCGGCACATGCGGCTGCCGAGTGTGGGTACCCCTGGGGCTGGGCAGTCACCACTGGGGCTAAGGCCAGGGCTGGGTGGGCGGGCCGGGGCAGAGCCAACCAACAGCCCCATTCCAGGGAGATGGCTGGGTGCCCAAGGCCTAAAGCTTTGGGCAAGGGTGAGAGGATAGTAGGACATCCCCTGAGGGCTCCCAGTACATGTGAGGGGGCAGTTTGGGCTGAGGGATCACTCACCCCCAGTGCACGAATTTTGTGCACCAGGCCACTAGTCAATAATAAAGCCAATACAAGAAAACATTGCATTCTTTAATTGCAAAAAAATTTTTTTCTGTGCTTTCCCAAACAACAACAAAAATATTAGTGAGACTCAGAGTGGCATTGCTTTATACTTTTGCAAATGTCCTTGATGTCTCGCTTAATAGGAGCAGCTGGATTCTCCTCTGCTTCTGCATGTAATGGGTGGTGGTGTGTCTCTTTGTTTGAAGTAGGTGAAGAAAAATGCAGCCCCATAGAGGTATGCAGTTAGAAAAGGGAGGAGAATTTCAATAGTCATCTCAGATATTTATGGATATTCTTCTTTGGGATTACAACAAATTTTGACAAATGGTAATTTCTAGCAGGTCGCATGTAGAATCCGAAACCATAGCAATGAAAATTTCATACTCTGTTACATCAAACTCCACTGGTCTAAATTGTACATTGGATGGATCTTATCCCCATGGAAGATTTTGTAACATCATGCATTAATTATTTGGAAAACATTAGATCACAGAGTTATTCAGCTCTCCTAAGTGTTGGCATATTTTATTTTGTATCATATCAAAATATCACATTTGTTAATATCAGCAATAAGCTCATTAAGAGTCTTTAAGCTGTCAAACTCATGGTGGTACATCCACAAGTTTCCCCAAATTCTAAGTCTTGCTTGAAAGCTCAAATTTTATAATTGACATCAAACTCTGTCGGTTGTTTTTCTTGTCAAGATCCGCTCATTTCATTCATTTTCAAAGAAAAGGCCTGCCAAGCACCCAAATCTGTATAACCAGGACCTGCCTGTCAGTCAAGTAAAATGGTGCCCCATTGAGAAAAGGGTCAGTCTAACTGCAACTCTAACAACTGCGCAGGAGCATGACCCAGGGACAGCTGTGCCCCTCAGTGCCCAGTGGACATGCTTTCACACTTACTAGTATTTACACCGCATGTTTAAAACATTCCTATTCCAAAGTTGTGATTTAATCAAGTTAATGTTTTTTTCAGCTTCATCAAGGACAGTCAGTAAAACTGACTTTTCTTTTTTGAAAGTGTATGACAGTAAAGGGTACAATGACCATTAGCACAATTTTTGTTGCTGTTGTTAATCCTTACCCGAGGATATTTTTTTCCCATTGATTTTTAGAGAAAGTGGGAGGGAAGGGGAGAGAGAGAGAAATATCCATGTGAGAGAAACACACCAATGGGTTGCCTCCTGCATGCACCCCACCCAGGGCTGGGGACTGAGCCTGCAACCAAGGTATGTGCCCTTGACCAGAATTGAACCTGGGACCCATCAGTACATGGGCCTATGCTCTCACCACGGAGGCCAAGTGATCAGGGTACAATTAGCACAGTTGGAGGCCACTGCCTTGGCATAGGCTGAGGCACAAGCAGATTGACCCTCCCCCTTCGTGTTATTGTATCGTTAGTGTGAATGTCAACACAGTGAAGAAGGTTAGTAATGGCTTACTATTATTATGAACACAGTTTTGACCTTGTGGTTGCTTGAAAGTGGGTCCATGGACTTTGAGAATGCCTGGAGGTAGAGAGGGGACAGACTGAATTAAGTCCCCCGGTT
The DNA here is from genome assembly GCA_027563665.1 of Antrozous pallidus. Taxonomy (NCBI): domain Eukaryota; kingdom Metazoa; phylum Chordata; class Mammalia; order Chiroptera; family Vespertilionidae; genus Antrozous; species Antrozous pallidus. The sequence goes on from CM050523.1 coordinate 30,767,439, forward strand.
TCTAGGACATGCCACTGGGGTAAAGGGTTCTGTGATTAAATCATGCTGGGAAAGACAATACACAGTATCACATTGTTGGAATTTTCCAGTACTCATCAGATTCAAAAGGCTCTGAGAAGTCCTCAAAAAAATGTCTTTTAAGCTTAGATTTCCTAAACCCATTTGGGTCAAACATCCTTTTCCTTTTTCGATATATCTTTTGGGAAACTGTGGACCTTTGGGCATAAATATGGCTCTTGGGATTCCTCCTGAAAGCAGGCTTTGACAGGCTGGGAGGTGGTGTGTCAAAAAGGGTAGCCTGGGGCCCTCAGAGACTGACCCCTGGCCTGAGGCCACTTCCTGTGGCCTTGTTGCCCTTCTCCTTCCTTTCTGGGCTGGAAACAAAGCCAGTGACTGAGCCTTGGGGAGAGAATGAGACAGCCTTAATCCTTCTGTCTAGAGTGCGGGTCCTGCTGTCCTCCCTATAGAGAATGCCAGCAGATCTGCATTTTCCACATTTCTGGGTGGGCTTTGAAGAGCTGAGATAGACAGAAAAGGCACAGACATCTGCCCTGAAAAGGGCAGTGTTCGGGGTAGGGAGCCACGGGGAGCACTTGGCAGCAAGGGGGTAGCTTCTGGCTTCCAGGCCCTTTTTGTGTTTGTGGGTCTAGAACCTTACCGGCCTGACCCTGGGGTCCTTGTGCTAATTGTGTGCAATCCCCTTTACCCCCATCAGGTATGACAGGCTGGTCCTGGAAACCTCTGAGGCAGGCAGGCCCTCCCAAGGACTATTCTCCAAGAATCTACTCTGACTTGGTCATCCTCAGAGAAGAAAATACTGGAGGAAAAATACTGAGTGAGATGGTTTTGTTCTCAGTGAAGTTGAACTTTAAAAGCATTTTCCTGAGTCCCCCTGCACCCTCTCTTGATAAATACCTCCTGCTAATTTTATACACCGCCCCCGCCCCCCCTTGGATGTGGCTTCCCCAGAGTGTCCCAAGGCTCTAAGCCTGCATGGTTTAAGTGAGGCCATGCCCTGGTTTTTCCTACAGACAATGACAAATCTCAGAAAGGAAGTGGACTCTTCATGAAGTCTTTCCAAATGCTTCCCATCTGGACCCAGATATTCCATCCCCTCTGGTGATGGTGCCACAATGCCGGGGTGCGAGTGGGCAGACACTTCCAGAGCCTTTTGAGGAGCGTTTGCTGTGGGCAAGGTGCTGCCCTAAGGTGTGAGTGTTGGCAAAACAAAGCTAACCACCCAACATGGGCCGGTGAGGTGTCTCCAGGTGTGGAGAGTGGCTACAGTGTTTGGACAGGTTCAAGCCTCGGACTAATGAGAGGGCACAGTCCTCTTGTGGCCACGTGCAAGTCCCAGCTTGGAGGGCAGAGCCCACCCAGCACAATTATAGCCAACAGCTATAGTTGTAAGCTTGAACCTATGGTCTGAACATGTGGTCCCCCGTGCCTGAGTGATATGGGCTCGGTAGAGTTCAGGTGCATGTAATGGAGTAGGATTGAAACCCACGAGAATGTAAACCTCTTTACCACGCTCTGACTTTGCCTCATGGCATCTGGCTATAAAATAAAGGCACGGCTTGTAGTCCGTGGCACTGTTGCTAGCTTTCCATTAGAGAGGACAGCGTCCCACCGAGACCCAGCTTTCATTCTCTTGTCTATCTTTTCTCAGTCCTTCATCACCTCCGCTCAGGTTCACCCTTGGCCGCTGGTGCCACACGCCCAGGTACCCCCAGCGCAGGGCGGAGATAAGCAGTGGCCAGAGAGGGCTGTGGCAGGAGTGCTTTGACTCCAAGATCCCAGGAGGCTGCCTGGAGGAGGTGGTGTTTCTGTTGGGCCTTGGACCTTGAAGGTTGGACCTTGAAAGTTGGTAGCAAGCTGACCAGACTGGGCAGAGTTGGTGTGAATGTGGGAGGTGTAGAGAGAGAAGGACCCTGCAGACAGAGCACTGTGTGTGTCAAGCTTAAGCGGGGGTGAGGGATGTGTGGACAGTGGGAAGAGATGAAGCCCAGTGAGGGAAGGCTACTATCCAGGAAATAAGAACCTTTACGAGGGCACTGGTGGGACTGCCAGGGAAGGGGAGGAGGGAGACATTAGCCTTGTCCTTGTAAGTGAATGGGGTGTCAAACTGGATCAGTGGGGATAAAAAGGGGAGGGAGAGGGGGCCACAGTGCTCCTGATTTCCACTCCCCATTCAGTTTGAGCACCCCTGTGCTTGCGTTGTCTATAATCTGAACTTTGGTGTATGACTTCGTTTGAATGAAAGATTCTACTGCTTAAAAAATACCACAAATTGCCAGGTGACAGGCCTGCTAAAGCTTCCTCCCATCTCTCATTTTACTTCACACTTCTCAACTTAATCTCAATTTCCCGATGCTTTCTGGATATTTTCTTATGTTTCTCATGTGTTGCTTCGTGTGCTTCTGGAAGGTTCTAGAAGGCAGGGAACTTCTATGTACTTTGATTTTTGTTAAGCAGCCAGCATGGGTCCATACGCAAGGCCTTCAGTCAGCACTGATGGATCGTCCCCAGCAGTGCTCTGAGCAGGCTTCTGAAGTCCCGCGATTTAGTTCTCTCCGAAACAGGCTGGTGAGTGTGCATAGGGTAAGTTGAAAATTACACTCAACCAAGGCAGGAGACCTAGTTCTACTTCTAATTCTGCTTGCCACTCCCTTGCCCTGGGCCTGGGACCATTCTTGAAGACTATCTTGTTCTTGGTTTAATTTTCGATGACATCAGGGAGTCCTTTGAAGGCCATGTTTCCCTGGGCCATGGAGGATTTAGGCAAGATCACAGTGAGTCCAGGCTCAATTGCAATTATTTTTCAAATGTATGTAGAAGTAGTTGACATACAATGCAGCTTCATTTAAAAGTGTTATTGAATTCATAGTGGCTACTAAGACAAACATAATAAAAACGAATGTTTATTAAATGCTTCCTAGATGTGAATTACAGCAAGTGCTTGTCTCGGGTTCAATTCCCAGATCTGGAGAAGAGGATCTGTATGCAGGGGATTTGTGTGGGATTTCTCCCAGGAATTGGAAGAAGCAAAACAGAGGAAACAGCAAGGGTGTAATTTCGGGGCAGTTCCTAGCATCAGTCTGACTGCAGGGGGTGCTCAGGAGTGTAAACTACATCATGACCTTTGTGCTCCTCTTGGCCACTCCCAGCTTTCATACTTCTACCTCTGGCTAAGGGCCACACCAGACAGGAGATAGTGATAATCTCAATTTATGTTGGGAGACATACCCTCAGGTATTTCTGGCACTTTATGCCTCATTACAAAGCATCTTCAGCAGCCTTCAAACAGTTCTCTGATGAGAGTTCCAGGCAGTTAGCAAAAGAGGAACACTGACAACAAAATCAAACCAGTCCTAACACAGTAGCTGGGGGAAGGTACCTAGAAACTGTGCAAACACCCAAGGGGGGGGGGGGAGTGTAGACAGTACCTGCTACATTGCCCTAGCTTGTCCAGCCTTCACAACATCTACAGGAGGCACATTACATCTCCACTTTATAGAGGAGGAACCTGAAGGACAGAAAGGTTAACTGTTTTGCCTGTGGTCACACAGCTGCTAAGCAGCAGACTCAAGATTCAAAGCAAGAAGCCTGTGCATGTACCACCATCCTGCATAGTGCTCACTGCTGCCACAACAGCTATCATGTGTGCAATCAAGGGAATTCTGGGAATGAGTGGACAAGATATTGGAGGGCCTGTGCGGTGGTCTAACATATAATGACATCATAATCTCTTGCTAGTGTTGTGCTCTGATTTCAAAGCAATTTCAAGGGCAATTTGGATTTCAGTTATTTTCTGTCTTAACAATTATTCTGACTTGAGCAATTCTAATCAAAATCAAAAGATCTGACTGTAGTCTGTTAATAGCTAAAAAAACAATGGCCAAAGGTAAAAGATTTTTAAAGAACTACAAGGCACTTCTGTTGGCAGAATAATTGAGAAACAGATATTCGGGTGGAAAACAATGTAATTTGGATTTATAATTCAGCAAAATTATTTAATTGGCAACACATGCTTTCTAATCACCATAGGAGGCAAGAGGGTGATGTTTTAGGCTGGTACATATGGGAGTGGTGCAAGATGGCAAAGGGAAACATTTTCTTCTATTCAATGTTAAATTCTTGTCATTAATTTTTTAAATTTCTTAATTAATTAAGGTATTATTTTCCCATTACCTCCCATGTACCACTCATGCCCTTACTCCACTATTGTCTGTGCTCATTGGTTAGGCTTACATGCATGCATACAAGTCCTTTGGTTGATCTTTTCCCCCTTAGCCTCACCCTCCCCTCCCTTCCCTCTGAAGTTTGACAGTCTGATCAATGTTTCTCTGTCTCTGGATCTATTTTTGTTCATCAGTTTATGTTGTTCATTATGTTCCATAAATGAGTGAGATCATATGATACTTATCTTGCTTTGACTGGCTTATTTCACTTAACATAATGCTCTCCAGTTCCATTTTTGTTGCTGCAAATGTTAAGAACTCTTTCCTTTTTTACTGCAGCATAATATTCCATTGTGTAGATGTACTACAGGTTTTAATCTACTTATCTGCTGATGGGCACTTAGGCTGTTTCCAAATCTTAGCTATGGTGAATTGTGCTGCTATGAACATAGGGGTGCATATATCCTTTCTAATTGCTGTTTCTAGTTTCTTAATTCTTTTAGTCCCTCTGTCATCCTGTGATCATGAGGCTAGTGACACACACCTCCCATCAAGGGCTGCTTTAGAATTTCATGGGCTACCAGGCACTCCAGTTGTGCCCTGTCCACTGCAGCAGGTGACTGAGGGCACTGGGTGGGCCTTGGCCTAGACATGCAGTGGTTCTCAGTCAGAGACAGTGTCCTTCCCTTCCCCAAAGGTTTTTAGAAATATGGGGCTGGGGAGGGAATAGGCTGTCACAAGGTGGTTCTCAAGTATGGGGGCTATTGGAATTTAGTTCCCAGGGGGCCAGGATTACTAAGTATCCTGTAATACATAGGACACTCCCACTTGAGGAAGAAGTCTCACTCTGAATGACAATGAGCATTTAAAGTGAGATTCCTCACCAACACTGGGAAATTGGGATGAGAAGTGACTAGAGAAAGATACTCATCTTCAAGTAGGAAATACAATGGCCTCTGAAAGGACTTACACCTATTTCAGGCACCACTGGAAACCACATGTGAAATTGGAAGGAGGCAGAGCAGCTCAGCAGTCAAGGCTGCTCAGAATGCCATGTTGTTAGTATTGAGTTCCCCATTAGTGGAGGGATTAAAGAAGAGGCAAGGGTCCCAGGTGAGATTTGGGAAGAAAAACTGAGCTCTTGCCCAGCCAATATGGCTTAGTGGTTGAATGCCATGACCTTTAAACTAGGAGTTCACATTTCAGTTCCCGGTCAGGACACATGTTGGGGTTGTAGGCTCGATTCCCATTAGGGAGCATGCAGGATTCAGCCGATCAATGATTTTCTCTTATCATTGATGTTTTTCTCTTTCTCCCTCTCTTTTTCTCAATGAAATAAATCCTATATAATAAAGAGCTAATATGCTAATTAGACCGAACAGCCGAACGACCTTCTGGACATCCTTCCAGAGGAACGTCTAGACAAAGCTGGGGCTTCGAGAGCCAGCTGAGTCTTCCAGGGCCAGCCAGGGCTACAAGGGCTTCGAGGGCTGAGCCCTTTGCATGAATTATGTGCATTGGGCCTCTAGTCTATACGAATAAAAGGATAGTATACTAATTAGATCAGAAGGCCTTCCAGGAAACCTTCCAGATGACCTTCTGGACAAAGCCATGATGGTGGGTCCAAGGCAAAGGTGGTTAGAGGCAATCAGGCCAGGAGAGGAGGGCAGTTGGGAATGACAAAGTTGGCAGGGGGGGGTCAGTTGGGGGCAAGCAGGCTTGCAGTTGAGGGTCAGCAGGCTGGTAGGGTGGGCCTTTGGGGGAAAGCAGGCCTAAACTGGCAGTTGGATATCCCCCAAGGGGTCTCAGATTGGAGAGGGTGCAGGCCAGGCTGAGGGACACCCCTCCCTGCACAAATTTTGTGCACTGGGCCACTAGTCCTATCTAATAAAATAGTAATATGCAAATTGACCATACCTCCTATCAAGCCACTCCCACAGCCATGCCCATCAGCCAATCAGGAGCAAATTATGCAAATAAACCCCAACCAAGATGGCTGCGGCCACAGAGAGCAGGAGGGAGGCTTGGCTTTCTCCAGCAATGGAGGAAGCCAAGCTTTCCACCTGCCCTTGCTATCCTAGGCCTTCACAATGCTACAAAGTTTCAATTATAGAAGATATATCCCAACAGAAATGGTGGCAGCCACGGAGCTGGAGAGAGCAGAGGCTAGGGTTGCCTGGGAGATGGAGGAAGCTAAGCTTCTGCAGCCCTAGGGCCTAGGCCTCCACTCCAGGCTACAGTTTCAATTACAGAAATGGCTGTCGCCATGGAGCGAGCAGAAGGTTTGGCTCTGCTCCACGCTACAAAGTTTCAATTGTAGAACATAAATTAATCCCAGATCCCAGGGCCTCCACTTGGGTCCCTAAGGGTTGTGGCCAGCCTGAAAACCACAACAGGCCCCTCACCCAGGGCGCCCCATGCCCCAAGGGAACCCAAACCCTGATCTGGGACATCTTTCCGGGCAAACCAGCTGGCCACCACCCATGCACCAGGCCTCTATCCTATCTAATAAAAGAGTAATTTTCAGATTGACCATCACTCCAACACACAAGAGGGCTGCCCTCATGTGGACACAAGATGGCTACCACAAGATGGCCAGCAGGGGAGGGCCATTGGGGGGTTCCAGGCCTGCAAGGGAGGACAGTTGGGGGCGATCAGGCCAGCAGGGGAGGGCAGTTAGGGGTGATCGGGTCGGCAGAGGAGGGAAGTTGGGGGCAAACAGGCTGGAAGGGGAGCATTTAGACATTAATTAGGCTGGCAGGGGTGTAGTTAGGGGGTGATCAGGCTGGCAGGCAAAAGCGGTTAGGGGCAATCAGGGAGGCAAGCAGTTTCGAGCCAGCAGTCCTGTATTGTGAGAAGGATGTCCAACTGCCCAGTAGGATCAGGCCTAAGTGGGCAGTGGGACATCCCTGGATGGGTCCCATATTGAGAGTGTGCAGGCTGGGCTGAGTGACCCCCCGCCCCCATGCACAAATTTTGTACAGTGGGACTCTAGTATATATATATAAAACACCAAAAAGAAAATCCCCCAAACAAATAACAAAAACAAAACAAAAACACAAAAAGTGAGCTCTCATCAGAACTCAACCGTGCTGGCATCCTATTCTTAGACTTTCAGCCTCCAGGGCTGTGAGGACGTAAACTTCTGGTTGGTTAAGCCACCCAGGCTATGGTATTCTGTTACGGCAGCCTGAGCACTCTAATCCATTCTTGAGTAAGTAAACTGCTCTGTGGTTGTGGTCAGAGGGCCATGTGGCAGGAATAGCAGGTCTCTAGAAGCAGAGGGCCTCAGTTCCACAGCTGGGAAGATCTGAGTTCTGCCAACAGTGAGTTTGCAAGAGAACCCTGAGCTCCAGATGAACATGCAGCCTTGTGAGACTCAGCCGAGTGATGCCCAGGGTCCTGACCCATGGGAACTGTCAGATAAGTGGCTGTTGTTTTAAGCCACCAAGTTTGTGGTAATTCATTACACAACATAGAACACAAATTTGTAGTGCTTGCTGGAGGTCTGCCTTTGCTCAGGTACAAGACAAGATTGGGAGAGGCGGGTAACCCACTTTCCCCTTACTTTCCTTAGTGCCACTCAGCTGAATTTTTGCACCTGTCTGGTTCACATTATATTGATCTCAGGCAAAGTGAGGAGACCCTCTGCACTGGCTTCATCATTAAAAGTCCAGCCAAGTTGTGTACCCCCTGTGTGGTGGCATCTGGGTGGTGAAGCACTTTTCATGTTTTCCTGGGAAGGTAGCCTAAGATGGGTTTAATTAGGACTCACAAAGCAAAGAGGATGAGAAGATTTTATTAGCCACAGCTTAAAGGAGCAGTGCAATAAGAGACCAACAGTCCTTTTTGGATACTATTTCCACATATTCTCTCCCATTGCTGATAGTTGCTCTGTATTTGTTTTCAAGCAAATTTGACCAGTTGGCCTGGAACTGGAAGTGTGTTTGGTCATCTGCCCTGCTCTCCTCTGGGGAGTTGAAAAAGCTAGGGACTCACCCTGTTAGCCCCAAGTTTCCGGATGCAGCATTAGCCTGAAAAAGTTGAGTTTTGTTATTACCAAAAAAAAAAAAAAAAATCTCTCTGACTCTCCCTCCTTTCGGATTAGAAAAACAAAATGCTTTCATAAACTGGGGCCACGGCGGGTGTGAATTCTGCAGTTTCCAGGAAACTTGACCTTGTGTCTCCCACGTTGTGTTGCACTTGATTAAAGATTGTTTCATCCTGCAGAAGGCGTCTCATTCCCTCATCACTCAGGTCCACTTCACAATCCTCTGAAAGCCTTTTCATTCGGTGGTCATCATTATTTCTCTGTTGAGTGCATAACCTAACACCTCTCCACGCACAGTGCTAAGGTTCGAAACCATCATAAGCTGAATGCTCACCTTCAAGGCCATTATCTCAATCATCGGAACACGGTCTATTTCTCGAGAGGACATTAACATTTGAAAACGTGTCAACCAGAGTAAGTCATTCATCATGATCATGGACCACCTGCCAGCTGATTAAAATGCAATGTTCTGATTCTCCCAGATTTCAGATGCATCTAACATCTGACACCAGTTTACGTTTTTAAGTTGTCTTAGTTCAGTTCCTGGTAAATTGCTGCGAGGGTGAGAGGAGTTTAATTTTTAAATAAGAAGCTAGAAAAGAAATGCAGCCAGAAGAGGGCGAAGGAATCCACTGAGAGCATCAGGGCTGAGGGGAGAGGTTGCCCTTCCCCCCACCCCCTCCAAATGAAGCTATTTCCAACCTAGCGGGACTCTAAGCTGGCAATGGTTTCTGCATTTTGGTACCTATAATTCTGAGCTAAAATGAGTCTGGTTGCTGTGCTGAATTTCTTGGAAGACTTTAATGAGATCATCTCTGCAGTTCAATTGGTAAAGAGTCAAGGACAAATGCTCCACTTGTGTCTAACAAAAAAGCCACATTTCATCATTAATACCATTGAAACCATTAGTTGAAACCATCTAGAAAAAAATAAGTGTGGGTTGGAAAGTGAAATATAAATTCCCAGAAGCTGGAATGTGAGGGGTAATATTATGTCATCTCAGAGAGTTTCTGGATTTTTTTTCATGAAGGTAACATTACTTCTTTCTAAAGCTCAGAGAGGGAATCAGGAAAGTATGATGGTGCAATTATCCATACCTCTTCCAGTTATCTAATGCTGCCTACCAAACAACCCGAAGCTTAGTGGCTTGAAACAGTAAGTGGACTTTGCTTATGCATGTGCAATTCGGGCAGGACTCAGTGAGAACAGTGGAGAAATCAGCCGGAGTGGCTTGAAGGCTGCGTTTGAAATCACCTGAAGGCTCATTCGCGTACATATCTGGAAGTTAATCTTGGAGAGACTAAAACACTGGGGCTAGCACAATCGGGGTTCCTTGGGCATCTTTCTATTTCTATATGATCCCATAGTCTCTTCAGGATAGCTAGACTTCTTACCTGTCAGCTCAGGCCTCCCAAGAAATACATTCTAAGAAAGAACTAAGCCTATAGTGAAAAGTACTATATTGTATTCTTATTTCTCTCAGAGGGTAAGTGTTCTTACCACAATAAAGTAAAATAAAATAGTACAAGGCAGAAGCTATATCACCATTTAAGACTCAGTCTTGGAAGATAGGCTGTATCATCTCCACTGCATTTTATTTGTTAGATACAAGTCACTCTGCTGGCCCGCATCCAAGGGCAATGGAATTTGATTCCAGTGTTGACAGTGTCAAAGAATTTGCAGACATTTTTAAATGCGCTAAAATGCAAGGCACTCATGCAGGTGCTGTTAGGTTAAAGAGACATGAGGTGGCTCCCCACTATCATCTCAGAGCTTGTAGTCTAGACATGCGAACCATATCAAATGATAAGAGTGAAGTAACAATGAAATACATATAGGATCATGATTTCTAAAAGTGATTAATTATTGAACAAAATCAAAGACAGAACTGTGAAATTTGAGGATCGTGCAATGACTCCTCACTGGCTAAGAAAGTGAATATACTTTGAACAAAAGCTTGAAAGCTGCAAACAGTATGTTTATAAGGCACTTTCACATGGTGGGTAGTCACATGATTAGTGCATTTAATTTATATGCCAGCTTTAAACCCAGCCTCCTCATAGGGTGAACCCCACGGCCCAGGGCCCGAGAGGCAGCTCTGTGATACCTGTCAGGAAAGGGGGCTTGGAAAGACAGGAAGTGGGTGGACACATTCTTCTCCATTGCTTTTCAAAAAACAATGTGCTCATGGGTCTGACCAAGGCAAGTACAGATTCAAAGCAGAAAATATATACATTTTAAAAATACACTTTTATTGATTTCAGAGAGGGAGAGGAAGAAAGATATAGAAACATCAATGGTGAGAGAAGATTTTCTGCCTCCTGCATGCCCCACACTGGGAATAGAGCCCCAACCCAGGCTTACGCCCTAACCTGGAATTGAACCATAAGCCCCTGGTTTGTAGGTTGATGCTCAACCACTGAGCCATCCTGGCAGGGCCAAAGCCAGCAAATACTTGTTCAAGTTCCTTGCCCCGTGCTAGATGTTTTTGTATACATTATTATATCATTTAATCCCCAGACTCAAAAAATGATGTATCAACAGCTAATAAGGTTTCAGAGACTTAATATTAAAGAAGAATGAAGTAAATACTGCAGGTGAACAGGAAAAATTTTCGAAAACCTAGTTTCTACTTACTCAATTGGGATGATTTTGTACTCTCTCCAGGGGATATTTGGCAATATCTGGAGACATTTTTGGTTTTTGTACCTGTGGGAGGTGGGGCAGGAGGACTAATAGGGAGATTTCTAAGGGTGTCTGGTGAATAGAGGCTGTGGATGCTGCCAACCATTCCACAGTGCACAGGACAATACCCTGCAACAAAGAATTACCTGGTCCCAAATGCCAATAGAATGAGAAAACTTGCCCTAGAGACTTGATAGTATCTGAAAACAGAATACTATAAATGCTCATGAAGACTCCTACATTTACATCTAGACTTTGCATTAATTTCTTTATGTGTAGCTTGTGTTTTTCAAATGTTACTGTGCAAAGAATAACTGTTCAAAGCTATATACATAAGATCATGTGCAATATGCTCAATGAATATTTTAAAGTTTTTCTTGAGGGTGATTTTTCTCTGTGGGGTTTTTGCCTTATGTGTTGATCTGAGAACCTTGCTTGATATTTACAACAGAGTGCAGTATTTCTATTTCATTGATAAAGAAATTGGGACTCAGAGGAAAAAATGACTTGTTTAAGATTAGGAAATAGCTGAGCCCATGCCTCCAACCCCAATCTTCTTTTTATTCCAGCATTCTTTCAAGTCATCTTTATATAAGGGATTCAATTATTTAACTGACATTTGTTCAGGCATGGTGGCAGGTATTGTATACACAAAAATGAATGAGATAATGACACTGCCATACTAAGGTTATTCCAGAATGGCCATTCAACATTTTTTTTATGCAACCACAAAATAAGAACAGGATACTATAAAGAGGAACATCTAGAAAACAAGAAAGTGCTTTTAAAAGAAGAAATGTGAGAGTAGAAACTTTATTAGAAAGGCAAAGTTGAGGAAATCTTCCATAAGATAGAGTAAAAAGACAAGGGAAAAGGAAAGAGAAAAACAAAAGCAAGAAAAGCAGAGAAACGTTCAGATTGTCCAACATCCAACTAATGAAATTCATCACAAATGAGAACAGAGAAAACCAAAAGGAGAAACTTATCCAAGGAGTAATATGAGAATTTTCCTGTTAGCACATTTGAAGTCATCAGCAAAAAGCTTGTACAGTCAATAGCATTCATGAATATTGGTTGATTGGTTGTCTACTTTCACACTTTGTATGTAGCTAATGAAAATTTCATCCTTTTTGCTCATCTGAATTCTGCTTACCTTTCAAAGCCAAGTTCATATTTTCATCCATTCATTGATTTATTCATTTTAATACTGAACACCTACTGTGTGCAGGCATTGAGGATACCACAATGAACAAAACATTAAGTTGTTGTTCCTCATAGTACTTACTTTCTATTTGGGAAACCTGACTTTAAACAACTAAGAACACAACTAGTTATATTTGTGGCATGCTTTTCAATAATAAGTATGGTATGTCAGAATATCATATATCAATGTAACTTGACCTTATGTGTGGTGCGTGGGGAACAGAAGGTTAGGGAAAACATCTCTGAGGACAAGATATTCAGGCTGAGAGCTAAGGATGAGCTGGAATGAGCTAAACCAGGGTTGAAAGGAGCATTGGAGACAGAAGAAACAGTTCTTGGGAAGGCTCTGGGGGTTAAAGGGAACATGCAACTTGGAGGAACAGGAAAAGTCACAGTGGCTGGTGTACAGGACTGCACACAGAGATGGGGGCATAGGATCTGAGGAGATACATAAGCAGGGCTGGGTCATACAATGCTCTGTAGTCTGTAATAAGAATTTCTGATTTTATTCTAACAACAAGTATATGCCATTGAAGAGGTTTAGGAACTGACTAAGGAATGACATGATTTTTATGTTTTAAAACTCACCCCGGGCTATTTCAGGGATCTGTGTGGGCGCTGATGCTGTGCAGACCCGGGTGGAGGCAGAGGGAAGAGCGTCATCCAGAGGTAATGAGGAAGACTCACCAGGACTGGCTGATTTAGGGGATATGGGTCATGATTTATGTGATCCCCAACTGCCTTGTGTTGTGATTTTTCTCAGGATATACTGCTTCCAGGATGTGGATGGTTGGAGATGGCAAGTGATTTGATTCTTTCAGGGCAGTCAGTGTAGAATGGAATGAAGGTGGCAAATGAAGGAGGGAATGTTTACTAAGAAAGGAACAAAAGCGGAGAGAATTGACAGAAAGTGGAAAGATGATAGATCCCCGAATCTCGCATGGGGAAGGATTATTATTGTGGGAATAATTGAACAAGTGACTGAAAAGACTGGGGTGACTAAAGTCATGTTGGAGTGACACAGAGTGGTTGAAGGAGGTGGTGGTTTGCTGGGGAGAAGGGAAGGTGACTGGAGATGATTCAGACACTGGGATGCTGCATAGGATTGCACTATGCAGTGACACCCAGGGGTGCCATTCACATAGGCTACACTGTCCATTTGTTGTTGTTTTTTTGTTAATCCTCATCTGAGGATATTTTTTCCATTGATTTTTAGGGAAAGTGGAAGAGAGAGGGAAAGACAGAGAGAAATATCGATGTGAGAGAGACACATCCATTGGTTGTCTCCTACAGGAGCTCTGACAGGGTCTGGGCTAGGGTGGAGCCGACAACCAATGTATGTGCCCTTGACCAGAATTGAACCCGGGACCCTTTGGTCTGCAGGCCAATACTCTGTCTACTGAGCCAATCTGGCTAGGACTACACCGTTCACTTTATATATATATATATATATATATATATATATATATATATATATATATATATATATAGTGATTTCAGAGAGGAAGAGAGAGAGAGAAGAAATTATCAATGATGAGAATCATTGATTTGCTGCCTCCTGCACACCCTTTACTGGGAATTGAGCCTGCAACGTGGGCATGTGCCCTTGGCTGGAATCAAACCTAGGATCCTTCAGTCCACAGGCCAATGCTCTATCCACTGAGCCAAACCAGCTAGGGCCAGTTTTGTTTTTGTTTTTAAACTCACAGTAGCAAAGATAACTATGGACAAATCTAGACTTATCTTGTTAAATTTTCTGATCAATCCCAGATAATCTTCATTTCTTGAAAGCTCTGGCTACAATTCTTCGGGTGACGGTGATTGGTCTGAATTGATCTGTGGTCCCTCCCTTGAACTCTCTCTGTGGCCAGGGTTTGGGGTACTCTGGATCATGTCTTCACATTTATGATAGGAGAATCAAGGCCTCACTGACCAAAGGGTCATTGCCCATAAAGGAAATGTAGCAGGAATTTACTCCAATAGCTGATTTAGTAGTGAGGGAGAAGAGCCAAGAGTCCAGACTCTCAAAGGAGGCTGTGTGAGGTGAGGAATGAAGGGAAAATAACCTCTTTACTTATTGAATACTTAGTGTATGCTAAGTGTTGGGGGTTTTCTCTCTTCTCCACGACCAGCGTGGAGAGAGAAGTAGGGTCCAGTTACTGAGTAGAGGAGCTGGAAATAATAGAAAAGAATAGATGACACAGAAGTAGAAATAAAGCTGGGGCTGGGTGGAATCTCTGGTCTCTGATGGAGAGACAGAGAATTCCAACCCAAACTCAGTGTGTTTATTTATACTAAAATAGAAAGGGGTTTCACATGAAAAGTCTTAAAATCAAAGAGTGGGCCCAGGCCCCACTCATTCCCTCATTCTCAGGGCTTGGCTGAATCTACGTTTCAAGGGCCCTCCCCACAAAAAAGTCAGTGCTGATAACTCATCTAGCCTTTTTGGTGGATGTGTTTCCAAGATGTGACTCTGCCTGGTGCCTCGGATTCAGCTGACACTGATTTAAAGAATGCTCAGGTGCCTTCCCTGGGGGCCGGCCCTCTATAGCTAAGCAGTAGGCTCTTTGCAGGTTCTGATCTCATTCGCTCTTCCCAAACATTCAGTATGGCAGGTAGGAAGACTCTAAGTTTGAAGAAGAGAAATCAAAGCTTGGATAGGTGAGGTAGAGGATGAAGGGTGACCTCAACTCTAAGCTATCTGTCCTGAAAGGCCCTGTGTTTTCCTTTAATGGGGGTTTCTCAACCTCAGCACCATTGACATTTAGGATCAGGCAAGATTTTATTGGAGGGTTGGGAGGGGCTGTTCTGTGCACGGCAAGATGGTTAGCAGCTTCCCTAACCCCACTAGATGCCAGTAATACCCCACCCAGCTGTGATAACCAAAAATGTCTCCAGACATTGCTAAAGGTCCTCTGGGGAACAGCACCTTCCCATCAAGAGCCAGTGCTCTGACCCTTGGAGCTGAGCTCATTCAAAGTGTAATGCCTAAAAATCCATGCACCTGCAGTGGGGAAACACCAGCAGGGATCATACCCTTATATTTTCACATGCTTCTGTGAGTCTTTTTTTTAAAGCTTTCCCACTGACACGTGTGATCTCTCTAATCCAGTAAATGGTTTGTCATAGGAAGTAATTTTCTGGTGTCACTGGTGTATAGAAATGCTTCTTCATTTGGAATGCCTTCCCAGGAAGCAGTCTCAGAATCAGATGGGGCGTCTCATAGTAATGAAAGGGCAAAGAGGGTCAATTGCAGAGCATTCAGCTCTGTCTGCCACGGTCTAGGTAAGACGACAGTGGGGAGAGTCTCTACTGAAAATGTCCAAAAACGCCCTTCGACGTGAGCACATAGTTCTGCTTCTGAGAGCTGTTGAGATTCCCTTTCTACATGGAGAGGAGGGTTAGCAAGGCCAGGCTGTGCAGAGCCTGGGGAGGAACTTGGCACAGCCTCTACTGACTTCATCCCTCCTGCCAGGCTGAGCTGATTTGTGGGGCTGGGTTTGGTGCCAGGGACAGGGTGGGAAAGGGGAAGTAAATGCAAACAAAAGAATGCCCCTGAAGTGTCTGAAAAGAGGTTTTTAGCACCATTCTTTCAGTGCTCTCAACCAGACGGAAGGTGCAAAAATTTCAAAAGCAGCCACAACCACTTCGGAGAAGGGGATAGTGTATCCAGCACAGTGATATTATCACATCGATTTGTTGGACAAAGGACTTCATTGTATCACAAAATAAAACATGTTTCTCCTTCCATTTCCTGCTTTGTGACGAATCTTCGCAGCCTGGAAACTTGGCAAGGGTTGTTTGTAGACAAGCGCCTTCCAAAATATCTGATTGAAAGGGTTTTCAGATTGTTTTCCTGGCCTGCTGTGCAATTTGCAAACAATTTCATTTTTTTTTTTTTTTGGTCAGTTGTGGGAGCGAGGGATTTACAAAAGTATATGAACTCATTTCTAACGTTTATAGAGAAACCTCTTCCAAGCCTATAATTTCTAGCACCAGTAGCATCAGAAGTTCTTGACATTAAATACAGAGCTCATATCTGGACCCCTAGATAGCTGAGAGGGTCTGGTTCCAGGGTTACCATTTGCTCCTCCGCCCTTCCTTCCATGCAGGATGCCCCGTGCACACACTTTCTAATGTCCTGATGAAGTGCAATGCTTAGATCCTTTATATTCAGAGGTTCACTAGATTCTTGGGTTTCCTCAGGATGAAACACTGCATGATCTGAACATGGAATTAATTCCCCTCAGTAAAAACTAATCAAGAAATTCTCCCCAGTCAAGAACTCCAAGGTCAGCATGGAGACTGATTTCTCATGAGTCCAGAAGGGCAGAGCTGATCGCAATGGGTTACATATTGCATGATTCTATTTCCATAATAGTCTCAAAAGGACGGAATTATAGAGATGAGGAGCAGATTAGTGGTTGCCAGGGATTGGGGAAGGGTGGAAGGGTGTGACTATTGAGCACAAAGGATTCCTTTTCAGTGACAGAGTTCTATATATCTTGATAATGGTGGTGGTTACATAAGTCTACCCATGGGATAAAATGTCACAGGATTACGTACAGAAAAAGAGAGTCTGTGCAAAAATTGATGAAACCCGAGGAAGGTCTGTTTTCTGGTTAATTGCATGGTGCCAGTGTGGATTTCCTGGTGTTGATCATGCTCTATAGATATGGAAGATGTTGGGAGAAGCTGAGTGGTGGGTACACAGAACCTCCCTGTACTATCTTCACAACTGCTCATGAGTCTGCAATTATTTAAAAACACAAAGTCAAAAAGATTAAAAAAAAATACCACCAAACTGTATGGCTTTATAGCATCTAGCATGGCAGAGATGAGATGACCATAGTAGGTGATTAAGAGATGAATGAATTGAATTGCTGAATGAACAAAAATTCCTTTGCATTGTATTAATGGAAGTTAAAGAATAATGATAATATATGACAGTTTTGAATACTTTATGTGTCAGTCATTGTGCTAAGCATTGTATGCATCATCTTATTTAATCCTCCTAAGAACTTTATAGAAAAAAAATCATTTCTTTAAAAGGTAATTCTATGTATTTGGTAGAAGTATAAAGAAGAAAAAGTAAGTTATTAATGGCAAATAATCAGGATGATAGTTAACCCTGGATGGTAGGGAGAGCATTGCTGTCTGGGTATGGGCATGGGGGTGTGGAGACACAACAGAGGGTATAGATGGGTGTTTGTTGAATTTGTAATTTTAAAGTTATATATAAGTGTTGCATGTGTGCTATCATTTATATGTGGTAAATCAGGTGGGGAAACTATATAAAGATGAAAACAAAACAAAACAGATCCACGGCAGTTGGTGGAGTAACAGGAGTTGTTTCAGTGCCAAGGGCAGACCAGCGGGGACAGTCACTCCCAGAGGGGACGCCTGGTTCACATCTCTGGGTCACTGTGCCTGCTGGTGGGAAACCACACCAGACCCCACACAAAGGCCCCCAGCGCAAACTATTGATCTGTCTTCCAAACGAGTAGTGCCGTGGGGGAAATGAAAGTGATTTTCTGTGTGAATTCTGACAGCCAGCGAGTGATTCCTTAATTCCTCACCAGCCCCGGGCCCCAATGGACATATAGTCAAGTCTCAGTGATCTGTGCTGTTGAGGGAGTGGCTCATTCCCTTTTTTCCTGTTGCAGTGCCTTTAGGAGGTGGTGGGAAGAGGGGGCCTGGAACATGCCTCCTCAGAGCCAAGACCTGGAAAGGCACGTTGAGAGCCATGCCTTCTGCAGACAGAGACCACAGGCACAGAGAAGCCGGGACTTAGCCCAGGGTTCACAGCTACCGAGCGGACCCGCGTGGACTGGATACCAGCACCCTCGACCTCTCAGGGCATTTAACTGAGATTCTCCATCAGGGTTTAAGGCCACTCACAGAGATTTCCACAAAACAGTCAACAAACACACCCAGGCAGAGAGGGAACATGAGCCTGGAAAACAAAGTCAAGTTTGGAGGGAGGTTTTGGTTCACAGAGTGGATTTCAAGTTCTTCTCACGATGCCATTCGACTTTAGCTGCTTTATCCGAGTGGATGTGAGCTTTAAGGATGGGACTCAGTGGCCAGGAATAAAACAGGGGTCTCTGGAGATATTTGATCTTAACTTCTTTTTTTAAAAAAATTATGGGAAGAAGTGATATGTGAGTAGTTGTTCCCTCTAAAAATTCAAACAGTACAGATGGATAGAGAGTAAGGAGTCAGCATCTATTCCCTTCTGATGCTGACCCCTTCCTGCAGGGAACCACAGCTAACCGTTTGGGTCGCATCCTTCAGGCCTTTTCCTGTACACTTATGTGCAGACAGAAAACATACATGTAGTTAAAAAAAGAAAGGAATCCAGCTATTCATCCATATTATTCTGTGATTTTTTCCTCTTAACAAACTGTTTAAGACATCTTTCCTCTGGGCACACCTGGCTCTACCTCTGTCCACTCAGGGACACATTGCAGCACCGTGGTTGTAACCATTCTAGTGATGGACACCGGCCCAAATCCAAATGACCAAGGACCAGCGATCATCCCCACACATGATAAATCAGGTGGGGAAACTATATAAACATGAAAACAAAACCAAACAGATCCACGGGCGGTTGGTGGAGTAACAGGAGTTGTTTCAGTGCCCAGGGCAGACCAGAGGGTGCAGGAGCATTTGGTGGGATCTATTCTCAGAAGTGGAAGAGCCCAGGGTTTGTAAGGTGACCACTGAAAAACTTTCCATGAGTCCCTCTACATTTGCAGTTTTGCTTTCTGCAGTTTCAGCGGCCGGTGGTCAGCTGCAGCCTGAAAAGATTAAAAGGAAAATTCCAGAAATAAACAATTCAGAAGTTTAAATTGTGTGCTGCCAGAGTAGTGTGCTGAAATCTCATGCTGCTGCTACCTGCCCATTAGTCACTTAGCGGAGTCTCAGCTCAGGTAGACGTTGCGGTATCACAGTGCTTGCGTTCAAATAACCCTTGTTTTACTTAATAATGGCCCCAAAGCGCAAGGGCAGTGAGCTGGCAATTTGGAAATGCCAAAGAGAAGCCGTAAGTCAAGTGCTTCCCTTAAGCAAGAAGGTAAAAGTTCTCGACTTAATAAGGACAGGAAATGCTGAGGCTGCAAAGATCTGTGGTAAGAATTAATTTTCTATCCATGAAATTGTGAAGAAGGAAAAAGAAATTCAGGGCAATTTTGCTGAGAGAAAGGGACCACATTCACGACTTTTATTATAGTATATTGTTATGGTTCTATTTTATTATTTTTTGTTGTTAACCTCTTACTGTGCCTAAATTACAAAGTAAACTTTATCATAAGTATGTATAGGAAAAAACATAGTGTATATAGGGTTCAGTGCTATTGCTCAGGCATCTGTTGGGGTGTTGGAATGTATCCATGGAAGATGTTGGCCTGCAGACCTAGGGGTCTTGGGTTCAATTCCAAGTCCAGGGCATGTACATGGGTTACAGGTTTCCTAAATGCTGGTTGAGGTGGGTGTGGGAAGCAGCCAAGCACATCGATGTTTCTTTCTCCCCCTCACTCCCTCCCTTTCACTCCCTCTAAAAACCAATGGAATAAATATCCTCAGGTGAGCATTTTTTTTAAAAGAGGGAACTGCTGTGTTGAGCTGTATTCCTACCCCAGTGTATATACTTATCCATTTTACCACATTCTTTCCATAAATAAAAAGTATCCGTTTTAAAATTTTTTGCCAGTCTGAGAGGTAAAAATATTGTATTGCTTTAATATTAATTTCTGTGATTCCTAATGAAGTTGAATATGCTTTCTCATTTTACTTGCCATTTGTGTTACTTCTGTTTATGGCCGAATCATATATTGTTTCCTTAAATTTTTTTTTAATTGTTCTGCCTGGTGGGTGTGATTGGGTGTTGCCCTGTGCACCAGGAGGTTGCCAGTTTGATTCCTGGTCAAGGGCACATGCCTGGGGTTGTGGGCTCAATCTCCGGTGGTGGCATGCGGGAGGCAGTCGATTGATGTTTCTTTCTTTCTCTCCCTCTCCATCTAAAAATCAATAAACTCTTTTTGTTGTTAATCCTTACCTGAGCATAGCCCTCCCCACCCCCATTGATTTTTAGAGAAAGGGGAAGGTGGAGGGAGAGAGAAACGATGTGAGAGAGACACATCAATTGTCTCCCACACATGCTCGGACTAGGGCCTGGTTTGAACCTGCGGCCCAGATATGTGACCTTGACCAGGAATCAAATCTGTGACCTTTCGGTGCACAGGCCAATGCTCTCACCACTGAGCAACATTTACCAGGGCTCAATAAATTATTCTTAAAAAATGTGTTGGCACTGTTTACGGATGAGTAGTAACTTTATTATGATGCAAATATTGTTTCTGGGTTTACTGTGGTGTTGTTTGCCTTGGAAGGTCCGAGAAGCAATCTCTGAGGAACTGAGGCAGCAGAGGGACGCTTTACTCTTGCCTGCTGAGCCTCCCACCGTCTGTGTGCCTCTATGGTTCAGTCTGTGAAATGGTATAAGTAGAATTCATCCTAGAAGCCCATGAGAACTGTATTAGCTCAACAACATTCTTACTAAGATATCTTACTAAGATATCTTTGAGGTGCACAAATCACCCGAATGAATTAAACATGTAATTGAAGGGCTCACCGTGTGCTACACAAAATGAATATGAAACCATTTTCTCTTTCAAATAAATATTATATACTGCTGGCTTCACTGGCTCCATTAGCACTATCCAATAGCACAGGGTGATTATACAGTCTATAACATGTACAGATGCTTCGAGACTCCTTCAATTGAGGCAGACAAGCACGATAGGATCATTTCCCACTCAGTATTTCTTACTGCCCCGCTCTCTCTCCTTCTAAAACCTACAGAATGGTGTTTATTATTTTTTTTAAAAGACTCCATAGCAGGCAGCTGTCTTCAAAGGGTGTTTCTTTCCTCTATATTTTGAACAAGTCAAAGCTAGCTTCATCTGAGATTGGTATGGAAATTTCTTGCCATATTTAGGTGGGTCATGATTTGTTGGCAGGTTACCTTCCCTGCGTCAACTACTCAGGGTGTGTGGTCAGTAAACAAAAGGCCTGGTTGAGTAGTGGCTGATCCTGGAATAAGTTCTATAAAACTACAGGGGGACTCCAGTTAAGAAAGTCCCCATCATCTTCCTCCACAATATGATAAAATGGAAATATTAGTGGAAATCAACAATGCTAAATAATTTTCTCAAAGTCACTCTGTAGAAGGTAGAGCTAGGATTTGAATTCCAATCTTTCTGGCATCCAAGAACAAGCTTTTCCCACCTTTGGTGGTTTTAAAAGAAATGGCTGCAAATTCTTTCCCTTTTCATAGTGAGAGGTAGGGTTTATATCTTTTCCCTTTAAATCTAACTGGACTTGTGACTGCTTCAACCAATATATGACTTTTGAAGCTGGGTCACAGAAAGCCATGAACCTCTGCCTTGTTTGCAGGACCATTTGCTTTTAGAACCCTGAACAACTGGTAAGAAGCCTACTATCCAGATGCCACTGTGGTGAGTGGAAGACCAAAACACATGAGTGGGCATGTGTTTAAACTTTGCAGCTACAGAGGACAGTTGCAGCTAAGCCCTATCTCTGAGACACCAACGTCCAGGTGCTAGACATGCAACTGAAGAAACTCTAGGTGGTTCCATCCTCCAACATCCAATTACCCCAGACCTTTGAATCTTCCTAGCTAAAGCCCAGATTCTGTGGCACTCAGGCAGAATGTCCCGGTTGTGTCCCCTCCAAATTCCTGACCACAAAGTCCCGAGAACAATAAAATCCTTGTTGTTTTATAACACTAGATTTGGGGTGATTTGTTGGAAGGGATTGGGTGTTGACTAAGCTACCTTCTACTGAACCAGAATCTCATCTGTTTCTAAGGAGAGGTCACACATTGGTGGTGGATGAGTTAAATCTGACATTCAGAAGAATTTTGTGTGACTCCAAGAATTTTTGAATTTTAACACTAATTAAGTTTTACATGAAACCCACATTTCCAATTTCTCTGGGAATATCAGAAGATCTGGAAATACTAGGTAAAAAAAACAGTGCTATATTTCTGAATAGAAGCTGTCCTCTTCTTGCGGGCCTCTTTAGTTTTAGGATGCTTAGCATTCTGATTGCATCGCTGCCCTTCCTTCCTGCCTGTTTACTGTGGGTATTAGTATTTGCAGACTTGGAAGATGAATGACCCTATAGCCTGTTTGTGAGTATGAAAAGGTGCCTAAGAATGTTTCTTCCACTTCTATCTTCCAAAATTCAAGTACAAGTTGCATTATGTTAATCTACTTTGCATGTATAGTAGTTATAGTGATGATTAGAATATCCTTTAATGCTATAAAATAGTACAGCTTCAGATGTGCATTAATTGAACCCTAAATCTTACATTTAAGCATCCATTCGTCATGATAAAGATGGAAGAGAAGTTGATTAACTGTTTAATTATGGGAAAAAATCACTATCTTACACTCAGTTTGATAAACAAGACTATACTTCAATGTATACTTAATGCTCACTCTATTCAGGACTTATGAATGGATTTGTTCTTGGGGAAGAACTTTCTTTACCAGAGCTTTTTCTGGAAAAGAATTTGGATTTTGGCATGGATCCATTCCTTTGTGGTTCCCGAGTTGAAACACAGCTCTTTTGTGTAGCCATGATAAATCATTTGATTTAGGAGAGCCATCAGTGAAAGTAGTGGCTATTTACTTTGTTGGGGTTAGTAGAATATTAATGTGACTGCTTGCCAAGTGACTGAAGGGGTAACAGGAAGAGAAGAAAACATTTCATATTTACTGAACACTTAAAATTCAGAGCAGAGCAGAATAACCCAAATCTATTTTCATTGGCGGAGGAAGAGGAGGAGGAGGAGGAGGAGGAGGAGGAGGAGGAGGAGGAGGAGTAGTAGTAGTAGTAGTAGTATGGCAGAAGGGAATGTCTTACAATTAAAAAGAAAATCAAATTTCAAGGTTAAAGAACGTAGGAAATGATTACAAGGAAACTTTTGAAAACTCTTCCTCTAGAGATATTTTATAAAAAAAAACACAAGGCTTTTTTTAGATAAGAGAAAGTTATTCCAACGTTGGAGGGAGGCAGAGGAAGGAGATAGGAAAGGCCAATTAAAATGTTATGGTCTTTTGAAATCTCCATTAGAGCTTTAATAGTTGTTGCTTACTTTGATCAGTGCTATACACCCATAGCAGAGGCCTTAACAAAATGGGCTTGAATCTGGCTGTGTATTGGATGGTCATTACTTACTACAGCTGATAGGTGTTTTTTGTTAGAATTGTGTTCTTATGAGGTTAATGTAATCTTGACACCCATCCAAGCTTTCAGATGATTCTTTTAGCCCTGTCCAGCATGATGTAAATCACAAAGAGGACTATCCACCCCACAGCAATTATTTGGCTTCTGATTTTTATGTCTAGGTCTCAGATTTGGGAAAATTGTTAAAGTCAATGTGTTGATGTTGCCGAGAGGAGTTCCAGCACGAGCTGTGGATGCTAATTGAACTAATGCTTTTGGCTATTGTTATTAGAAGTCAGCATTGAATGGCTAACTCCACTAGGTGAGCTGTTGAGAACAGTAATAGAAAATCATGGATGGACATACAACAACACAGATTTTTTTCCATGAAACAAGCATGCCATTTTCTATGATTCGAGACAGACAGAGAGAGAGAGAGAGAGAGAGAGAGAGAGAGAGAGAGAGAGAGAGAAAGAGAACTTTTTAAAATATATATATATATTTTTAATTGATTTTTCACAGAGAGGAAGGGAGAAGGATAGCAAGTCAGAAACATTGATGAGAGAGAGACATCGATCAGCTGCCTCTTGCACGCCCCCTACCGGGGATGCGCTCGCAGCCAAGGTACATGCCCTTGCCGGAATCGAACCCGGGACCCTTCAGTCCGCAGTCCGACGCTCTATCCACTGAGCCAAACCGGTCTCAGCGAGAAAGAGAACTTTTTCCACATTTCCCAAGGCACCCTTCCCCTTTAGTAGCTATGGAATCTTTTTATTCTTTTCTAAAGAAATATAATCCAGTCCTTTATACCTGATGACTAAAGCCTGTCCCTCTGTGGTAGATGCTGTTTGCCATAACCTTCTTCAGAAATGAAGAGCTTCATTCTTCAATTTGTGAGCACGTGACCAGAAAACCCCCAGCCACCAGGCCCCTGCTGGGTTTGCCTTGGCCAAAGGAAACCTCACCCAAAGTTACCATCCTTCTAGGGGCAATACATATCATATCCAATGACCAATCAAAGTAGAGATATGCAAACTTCCACAAGACCGCCTTCACTTCCCACACCGACTGCAGAGTTCTAAGGTCTTCAGATTGCCTTCAGTTTCAATAATTTACTAGAAAGACTCAGCAACTCACTGAAAGCTGTTATGCTCATGTTTATAGTTGATTACAGTGAAAGGGTGCAAATAAAAAACATCCAAGGACAGAATGCAGGAAGAGTCCTCATTAGGAGCTTCCATTTTTCCCTTCCCAGTGAACAGCACTAATTTCCCCAGCAAAAATTTGTGATGAAACACTTAGAGTATTGCTAACCAGGTAAGCTCACCGGAGCCTTAGTGTCCAGAGTTTTTATTTAGGGCTCTATTACATGGACATGATTAACTTCCCACATGCCTGTCTTCAGTTTCAGTTCCTCTAGCAGTCACGATAATACCTTATGACCCAGCATATCTGCCACAAAACATATTGTTAGGCTATTCGAAGCAGATCAAGGCCCCTTCGGTAAACAGAGACACTTTTATCAGGCAGGACATTCCAAGGACCTAGAGATGACCTCCCAGGAGCTGAGGACAAAGGCAAGATTTCTCTTTGGACATTTCTAAATTCTTTACTACTCAGACATAAAGACCCTGCTCCCCCAACTCTATAAGGTCAGACCGGTTTCATAGCTCATTGTAGGATGAGCTGAATCCTCCATTGAAAATGCAATGCAGCACTTGTACCTCTACCCAATTCTTTTTTGCTTCCCCTTCTTCCTCAGGTGTTAATTCTAAGATCACTTCCTAATAATTCACCTGCATGCTAGTTTTTATCTTAGGATTGACCTATAGCAATTGGTGCCACAAGTGGTCAAGAAATAAGATGCTGGAGTGGGATTTTAGAGCTGGATTACTTGCTCCCCAGTTGCCAATGAAGAGCTCATCCCTGGTAGAAGCTGGAGTACAGATAACCCCTGGCACAAATAACCACGTAGGAATGTCAGAGTTAAAACTTTCACTGTCCTGGTGGAAGAGAATGCATGTGATCAGGTAAGGAGAAATAATAATGTTAAATCGTGTGGCTATTACTAAACATAATTGCTGCTCTGGGAAAAGATAAGAATCAAGTGATTATTCATAAATTAAAAGCTAACTATAAAACCCAGAGAGTTTTCTTGGTAGTATATCAATAGACTTTTGTCTTCTTCAGGGATGGTGGAGGGAGGCAGCTCTAGGGTGACTAACTATCCTAGTTTTCTAGGGGCTGAAGGTGTATCCAATATGTGAGACATTGAGTTTAAAACTTGGAAAACTCAGGGTCAACTGAGATAAGTTGTTCACCCCAGGCCCGTGGTTGGCAAACTGCGGGTCGCAAGCCACATGTAGCTCTTTGGCCCATTGAGGGTGGCTCTTCCACAAAATACCACGGCCTGGGCGAGTCTGTTTTGAAGAAGTGGCATTAGAAAAAGTTTAAGCTTAAAAAATTGGCTCTCAAAAGAAATTTCGATCATTGTACTGTTGATAGTTGGCTCTGTTGACTAATGAGTTTGCCGACCACTGCCCCAGGCAATACGGAAAACTAAGGACCAGGCCTAGGGCTTCACTATAAGAATAATTGCACTTCTCACACATGCACTTCAAAGTTTTAATTTTCAACCAATATAGATTGGCTAGATTAACGTTGAGGAAACTTGCCTCATAGGATAGGAACATCTAGATTATACCCCGACATTTGGAATCTAGAGAATCCTCTAAAACTTCTGATACCAGAGAAGTGGCCCACTTTACACTTTGTTTGAAGGGTGTATATAGGGCTCTCTCACACAAAACAACTGCTCTCCAGGACCTTCCCTGTGTTGTGCACTTGGTTTAAGTCACAATATAACCATGCTGGAGACAAGCTGCACCTGATGAGGAAGGCAAGGCACTGTACCCTAGAGGATCTTCAGAATCTAGCCAGCATGTACCAACAAGAGCTGGGACAGTGTGACAGTGTTCATGGGACTGAATTCTGACATACTTGATCAAGGAAGGCATAGGATACAGAGTTGGGTATGGGAGAGTTTATTAATTTAGGAGCTGATGGAGCAATATTTTCTCTCTTGTTCTCCGGTGTACCACAAGGGCATCCTATATGGATTCAGCATTCGGTCTCATATAATGGTGGTCAACTCAGTAATGCAGCCTTATGTTTGTTCTTTTCTCGTCCCTATTTTTTCCTTTTGCCTCTTTGGATGTTCCTCCTGAGATAATACCCCCAAGTAAACAACTGCACTCAAACTTTTGTCTCAGGCTCTACTGCTGGGGTAGATGCTGCCTACATTGTGTAGCATAATAGTTTCATAGGTGCTCCCAGCCAAATGTTACCAGGAACTACATTGCTCACATAGTCTCTAGAGTGTATGTGTGTGTGTCCTTCTTTGTTCTCTCGTTTTCTAAACCACATAAAACAGCATAGCAGGTCAAGGTCCATTCAGAGCAAGAAATACATTTGAGGAATAATAGCAGTGAGCAGTTTTTGGTTTTTGATTGTTTTTTATCTGTCAATTGCTGTGCTAGGTGATTTATATGCTAATCCTATGGGGGAGGCATTGCTATTCCTATTTACACATAGAAAACTAGGTTGTGAGAACTTTAGTAACTTTCTTTAAGTAGCTTGCTGGTGAATGGTGAAGCCAGGGGGCCATCTGATTCCACTGTCTGATGTCAGAGCAGAGCTCTTCAATACTAGAAATCCCAAGATGCAAATCAATATAGGCCCTGTGGGGGTGCTTAATGGTGTTTGATTACCAGCATTTAATGTGTGAGCATTAGGATGGGATTGCACACTGAGTCGATTTTTCTCGAGCTGCCCAGACTCCTCCAGCGGGAGTGGGAGGTCTCATTTACCAGGCAGACCAGGGTCAGCAGAATGGGGCCACCCAGCTTCCTATCTGCCTTTGTCTGATTGCTGGAAAGGGTGAGCTCTATGGTACTTACTTATGGATATATATAATGTTTATGATTATTTATGACATTTGTAAATAGATGGCTCTGCTGGATAATTTATGGCTACTTCTTGAGATTTAATCACAGAGATAGCCTTAAAAATCATTCCAGTCTGCCATCAGAGGACAAATAGATGGCATTTGCCATGTTAGGCTTCCAGTAGGAGCAGCTGGAAACACCTGGGAAACCAAACAAATAGGATTAGGTAATTTACAAAAGTGTTTCATTTTTCAAAACCTTCTCACTTTCCTCACTTCTTCCTGTCATATTGAAGTATAATGTTTGTCTTCATTAGAAGAAACAGGTCATGACTCCAAAGGCAAAGAGAATCATTATTCTTCAAAAAATGTTCAAAGCCTCCAACCTGAGCTCAGGCTGCATGGATAAGAGTTGTAGTGGGAGGGGGAGTATTCTTTGTTTTAAATAGCTGCTTAGTAAACATTTCCCTCTTCCTGCCACAATCAGCTTCCAAAGCACCTCACAAATATCCTTCTGAGGAGTATACATAGAATGCAGACCTCAGCCCTGGTACATCTGCTTGGTCCTTTGATGATAGCAGTCACACACATCATGCCTGCCCCCATTCCCCGCCCCCCCCCCCCCCCCAAATCAGGCTCATCTAAACAACAAGAGGTGGGGTTCCCTTTCCATTGTCTCTTTCAAAACATAGTCATTAATGCACCTCACAGTTTGTAATATGCATGTAAAATTTTCTTTGTCACATGACATGGAGTTATTTGCATGAATCAATTGTATTAGTTTTCTGAGATTCTGGACCCAAATGAAAAGGAAAAAACTACAGTGACAAGAACTATAACTAATGAGTTCTGTGTTCATGGACAACTTTCATAGGCTTTTGGAGCATTAGCTAGGCGTGCCAGGGGATTCAAAGATGAATCAGGGACAGAACATATCTTCTGGAAGCTCAGGAGGGAGTTGTTAACAAATATACCCCAAATAACTAAAATATGAGATGGAGTCAAATTTCATCACAGGTAGAGTGTTATAGGAGCTGAAGAACGAGATTATTTCAAACTGAAAGGATCCAGAGGATTCCAACTTTGTAGAATCATGTGGATTTAGTCTTGAAGGGATGGTTGGGTTTGAACACTTAGGGAGGTATTGGGGTGGGAAGGGCATTCCAGAGGGAACAGCCTGTGCAAAGGCTGAGTATGCCGGCATGTGTGGGAGTATGAGAGCCAAGAGGAGTGCAGGGAAATGAGGAAAAGTGGTGGAGGGGTTTGCCCATTACATGAGGAACTGTGGAGTTGCCCCTCAGATGACTTAATTCCTTGTCAATTGAAGCTGTGAGTTGTTGAAGGTCACATGGTTAGCAATTGACAATAGGGTGGATTTTAGCCCCCCCTTCCTTGCTTCTCAGTTCAGTAAGTTCTCCCTTCTTCACTTTAGATTACAAGGGGTAATTTTTCAATCTTTGCTTTATTTTGGGCCATCTTTGACAGATGCCTTGAAGAGTTCATTTTGGGCAGTTAAATGTAGTATGGTACTGAGGGCTTAATTTTGAAACTCTATTATCTTTGTGGTTAACTGCAAATAGGCTTACTCTTTGCTTTCCTTCCACCCTTCTTTACCCATTAGGATACCAGTTGGGCCAGGTCTGAGCCGTGGTAACAGGCACGTGGCTAGGGTGTGCGTGTGTGGGAGAGGAGGAAGTGTGTACGTGCCTAATGTCTCTACAAGGCCAAATATGAATCACCTTTGGACTTTTGTTCATTTGATTTGGTATGGGCAAAAAGCCAAGACAAAGAAGAGTTTTGCTTTGCCTCAAAGTTGTTTATTGCTGGGCTTAGCTGAAGCCCAGGAAACAGGGAGTATTTCATTGACTAGGAAAGTCCTTTCTTAAAGTTGGCTGCATGCAGGCTTAGGTAAGAGAAAGAAGCAAAGAATTTGTACACTCAAATATTTGACCTTACAGATCAACTGCCCCAAAGCTTCCCATGACAGCATCTGGCTTCTTGAAGTAGGCCAATATGTGCCTCTTGGGGTAGTCTGATGGGCAACAAATAGTTATTGAGAGCTGAGTATTTGCCAGTCAAGGATGTCTAAGGTGAAGATAGTCAAGAACCAAGACAGTATGTCCTGTGTTAGAAATTGTGGCTTCCACAGTGTGGAGCAGTGCTCCAGAGGCCTAGGAACCCAATTTGTAAGAATGTCCTGTCGGGAGTAAGGGTCAGCTTTCCTGGATTTTAGCTCTGCAGTGCTTCTTCTCTCTCAAAGCCCATGCTTTCAGCTGAGATCATCCTTATTTTAGCACCCATGAAAACATCTGTAGTTTCACCAAAACAAGGTGACAGTTTTTAATTTTTCTGTTAAATCCTTCCTATGTTTTATATTTTGTGTGTGATCATTTTAAAAGCAACTTATTACTTCTTCTCTTTTTGTGTTTTTTTTTCCCCCTTTGGGGTTAGAATTTACTATTTGTATTAATTTCCTAGGTTAGTTGTAACAAATTACCATAGATCGGGTGCTAAAACAATAGCACCCAATATATTCTCTCACAGTTCTGGAGGCTTGAACTCTGAAATCAAGGTGTTGGCTTGGCCATGCTTTCTCTGAAGCCTGCGTGGGATTCCTTCCCTGCCTAGTCCTAGCTTCTGGTGGCTCCCAGCATCTTTGACACTCCTTAGCTTGTAGATGCAGCCCTCCAATCTCTGCTTTCTTCATCATTATGGCTTGTGTTCACATGTCCTTCTTATAAAAATACCAGTCATTGGATTTAGGACTCACCCTGCTCCAGTATGATCCCATCTTAACTAATTAAATTTCAAAGTAAGTCACATTCAGAAGTTCCAGGTGGACATAATTTTTTTTGGAGGGTGGAGGAAGAAACTGTTCAACCCAATAAAATATTCATAAAGGGATTTTGGAAGAGAAGGAAGGGTACTAGTAGATAATGAATTCACACCATTATCTTCCTTTTGTATTTTATCCTTCAGAATCTAGATTACAAGGCTCTAAAGCCTTGTAATACAAGGGATACAAGGCTCTAAAGAGTTGTAGTTAGTGGTAGGAGCTCATGAGTATTCAAGGAATGAGCCTGGAGGATGGTTCTCCAGGTTAGGCTGTGACACTGACTGGTCACTTTGGGATAAATGACTTTTTTTTAAATGTTTCTTTTACCAAAATGAGTTAAGAAAGGTAGATTCCTGCCTTGGCTCTGACATTTACTTTTGATGTAACATCAAACAAATGATAGGATTTCTCTGAGCCTCAGTTTCCTCACCTGTGAATTAGAAATAGCGGTAATGCCTGCCTGATCTACCTCCACAGGATATGGTGAGAATCACGTGAGAGGAAATGTCCTTGCCCGCTTGCTGATAATCATATCTATGCTTCTGAAGTCCCAATGACCTTTTAAAAACACACATGAATTCCTTTTACTTCCTTGTTTTAAGCCATCTAATTGCTCCTTTATGTTTAGGATTAAGCCCAGACTTGTTAACATAAGGTCTGGTAAGCTTAAAAGGTCCTGCAGGATGTGGTGTCAGCATACCTTTTCAGCCCCAGAGCTCTCCACAGGTCCTACCTTTCTCAAGTACTCTTCTTTGAATATTCTAGCCCACACTTGAAAGTTTATTTTCTAGACCACTTCTTTTAGCATTTGATTGCATTTTGTCTTGAATTACTTTCTTTCTTATAGGATAATCTAATCAAGTAAAATCTGCAGAAGCACAATAAAAAAAAAAATCAGAGGAGGATCCAAGATGGCAGCATAGGTAAACACCTATACTGCTGCCTCACATAACAATTTCAAAACTACAACTAAAAGACAAAACAGACATCATCCAGAACCACTGGAAAGCTGGCTGAGTGGAAATTCCACAAACAGAAGGAAAGATAAAAGGACACTGAGACTCAGAGAATGGTGCGGAGGGCAGAGGTGCTGAGACGCGGAGACAGAGGTATGGAGATGTGGAGACACACGCGAGTGGAAAGGATGGATGGCTGAATACCTGGCTGGTTTTCTTGAACAGGGAGGGAGACAAAGGCTTCCCACTGTGCTGAACCCCAGTTCTGTGTGAGTCTCGGGGAACCTAGACTCATACGGGGTGAAACTGAACTGTCAGGAGGAAGCACGCTAAGACTTGGGAGCTGCAGAGGTGCGCGAGCTCGTGGAGAGGGTGCGTGGCTGGCTCTCTCATTTGGGAGGAAAACAAAACCTCTGGACTGCACTGTACCCCAGTTCTGGTTGAGATTTTGGGTATCCAGACTCATCTGGGAAGAAACTGGACTGTCTAGCAGTGGGCAAAATTTGAGGGCAGCTTTCTCTCAGAGGTGCGTACAGCCATTGCCACAGGATACGGAGACCAAGGCGCTACTTAGGGCGGGGCTGACAGGAAACCAAGGCTGTCTGCTCTACCCTCAGAATCCACCCCATCCAAGCTGAGCAAAGACATTCTCCCAGCGTAGACACAGCTGATCCTCGCAGCCAATTGGCCTGGGGCCAACCTCTCCCAGTGATACCAACAACAATCAAGACTTAACTACAACAAGGCTGAGCACACAGCCCATAAAAGGGTGCACCAAGAGTGTCCACCTCAGGTAACTGAGGAGGCTGAGCCATTGTCCCCTAGAGGACACCTACCACACAAAGCTATTCGACCATCTCAGAGAAGCAGCAAAAATGCAGAGACAAGGAAACAGATCACAATTGAAAGAAATGGAGGAAAAGAAATGACTGGACATAGAGTTCAAAACCATGGTTATAAGGTTTTTCAAGAAGTTCCTAGAAAAAGCTGATAAATTTAATAAGACCCTCCAGGATATGAAAAAGACCAACTAGAAATTAAACATACACTGACTGAAATAAAAAACATTATACAAAGACCTAAAAGCAGACTAGAGGACCACCGCAAGAATCAAGCCAAAGATTTGAAATACAAAGAAACAAAAACCATTCAGGCAGAAAAGCAAAAAGAAAAAAGAATCCAAAAAATTGAAGATAGTGTAAGGAGCCTCTGGCACAGCTTCAAGCGTACCAACATCGAATTATGGGGGTGCCAGAAAAAGAGAGAGAGAGCAAGATACTGAAAACCTATTTGAAGAAATAGTGACCAAAAACTTCCCCCACCTGGTGAAAGAAATAGACTTACAAGTCCAGGAAGCACACAGAACCCCCAAGAAAAGGAATCCAAAGAGGACCACAGCAAGACACATTATAATTAAAATTCCAAGAGCAAAAGACAGAGAGAATATTAAAAAGCAGCAAGAGAAATACAGTTAGTTACCTACAAGGGAGCACCCATATGACTGTCAGCTGATTTCTCAACAGAAACTATGCAGGCCAGACGGGAATGGCAAGAAATATTCAAAGTAATGAATAGCAAGAATCTACAACCAAGATTACTCTATCCAGCAAAGCTATCTTTCAGAATTGAAGGTCAGATAAAGAGCTTCACATATAAGAAGAAGCTAAAGGAGTTCATCACTGCCAAACCAGCTTTATATGAAATACTGAAAGGTATTCTTGAAGAAGAAGAAGAAGAAGAAGGAGAAGAAGGAGAAGAAGGAGAAGAAGAAAAAGGTAAAGATAAAAATTATGAACAACAAATACATGTCTATCAACAAGTGAATCTAAAAATCAAGTGAATTAAAAATCTGATGAACAGAATAAACTGGTGAATATAATAGAATCATGGGCATAGAAAGGGAGTGGACAGACAATTCTTGGGGGAAATGAGTGTGGGACGTGCAGGAAGAGACTGAACAAAAATTATACACCTATGGATGAGGACAGTGGTGGGGGGGAGGTAAGGGCAAAGGGTGGGGCGGGTACCGGGTGGAGGGAGCTATGGGGAATAAAAGAGGAACAATTATAATAATCTGAACAATAAAGATTTATTAAAATTAAAAAAAGCAGAGAGCTCTAGCTGTAGTGGGAACCTCTCACCTGCTCAGCTCTTACTTTGGCCTTGTCTTTGCTCTTTCTATGACCCTTATCCCACAACCTTAGCTTTGTGGAGAATTGCTTGAAAACCATTGTATAGACTTTAGTTCAAAATTAAAGGCTTACACACACACACACACACACACACACACACACAGACACAGACACACACTTTCTCTCTAAGTTGGCATTCAAGTTATATAGTATAGACTTTTTTATTTCAGAAAACAATAAACTTATAAAAATAAAAGGAATAAATGTATACTATGGGAGGATAGCAATAGTTCATATCTTTCAACAAGTATCTGGAAGGAAGAAGCAATCCTATATAATAAAAGAGAAACATGCAAATTTGACTGTACCTTCGCTCCTGATTGGCTATGATACCAGCCAATCAGGAGTGGGGGCAGCGCTAAGTGGTGTGAGCACCAGGCCCAGGGATGGAGATGAAATGGCAGAGGTGCTCGCTGTGCAGGGAAGCAGCGGTGGCAGAGAGTGCCTGGCCCCCGGGCGCTATGAGTGAAAGTGGTGGTGAGTGCCCAGCCCCTGGGGCCGGGTGGTTGCAGGCAACCGGGGCTGAGCTGAGCAGGGCGATGGCTGGATGCCCAAGGCCTAAAGCCTCACCAGAGGCTTTTGGCCTTGGGCAGGCTGGGGGTGAACCATCAGTTGGACATCCCCTGAGGGCTCCCAGTATGTGAGAGTGGGGAGGTTGGGTTGAGGGACCACCCACCCCCAGTGCATGAATTTCGTGCACTGGGCCCCTAGTTGGTTAATAAAAGAATGTGTACTTGGGCATTAGCAAAGAAGAACAGCTATTGCCAAAAGAATAATAGGAAGGCCCTGCCCTTGGAAACAACATGCACTGCAGAGGGTGGAAGTAGGAAGTGGGGTTGAAAACAGAAGACAGATTGAAGATCTTTGAAAATGTTGACCCCACTCTATTTATTGTTTTCTGTACAACCTAAAACAGTGCTTTTCCTCAAGCTGAATATTTTCTTTTTAAAAAAGGAATTTATTCTTTGGGAGGACTAGTGGGAGGGTTACTCTTCTAGAGTAAGGTTCTCCTCATTTTGGGTCTCAAAATATTATGGCTGGATTCCCACCTGTTCACTTGAAGCAAAACCTATCAGTTGATAGCTGTTGCTCAGCTGTTCCACTACTGTCTCTTAAATATGAAGAGGTAAGAGGCTCAATCCATGATTGGATCCTCTGAGTACTGACTTGGCTTTAGCAGGAGTTCCTGAATTGACAGAGGAAACCAGAGGAAAGGAAATTATTAAATAAATAAGAGAAGTACCCAGAACTGGAGGGAGATCTAAGCCTTCAGATTAAAAAGGCCTACTGAGTATTATATAGAAGAGATAAAAAAAGATCTATGCCATGACAAATACTCATAAAATTTGGCTTCATTGAAGATAAAGAGATGCCATTAAAATTTTCTTGAGAGGAAAAGCAGGCAACTTAGAAAAGAACAAGAATTAGTGTGGCTAGTCTGTTTGGACAGCTATAACAAAGTAGCAAAGACTGGATAGGATAGAAACAACAAACATGTATTTCTCAGAGTTGCAGGAGACTGGAAGAAGTGCAAGATCAAGTTGCCAGCCTGGTTCCATTTTTGTGAGACCCTCCTCCTGGCTCAAAACTGGCCCCTTCTCATTGTAACCTCAATGCTGTGGAAAGGGGCTAGCAAGCTCTCTGGGGCTCTTTAAAAAAGGCAATTAATTCCTTTCATGAGGACTCCACACTCTACACTCATGACCTGAGCACCTGCCAAAGGCCTCACCTCTTAAACCATCACTGGGCATTAGGATTTCCACACACAAATTTTTTTTTGGCGGTGGGGGTGCGGGGGTGGTGGACACAGGTATTTATATCATAGCAATCAGACTGGCCCTAACTTCTTAACATAAACAGTGCAGTAATCCTTTCAAAGTTCTGAGTGAATGTGATTTTTGTTCTAAAATTCTCTGTCTAGCTCATCTATCAACCAAGTTTGAGGTCAGAATAAAGAATTTTTTTTCAAAAACTTGGAAAGATTATGACCATGCACTCTGTCTTAGGAAGTTATTAGAGAACTAGAGGCCTGTTGCACAAAGATTCGTGCAAGAAAAGGCCTTCCTTCCCCTGGCTGCCGGCACCAGTTTTCATCTGGCACCCGAGACCCAGGCCTTTGCTTTGGCTGGAGCCTTCAGTCTTTGCTCCTGCTGGAGTGTTGCTCCTGTAGCTCCCTCTGCCCCGCCTTCCCCTTCATAGCAGGCATTCTGCCCTGCCCAGCTGCTCTGCACCTTGGTTGGGTTAATTTGCATACTCACTTCTAATTGGCTTGTGGGTATCACAGAGGTATAGTCAGTTTACATATTTATTTTATTAATGTAGATGTGTTTCAGAAAAAAAAAATCAGGGAGTGAACTAAGAAAGAGGAAACTATGGGAGACAAAGGCTCCAATGTAGAAAACCTGCAAACAGAAATCCTTGCCTGGCAGCTGGATCTCAGGACTTGGGAGAAATTAGTCCCAACTGGAAAGGAAAGATAGGGGATGCTGTGCAAGCAATTTTGGCAATGTGGGGGGCAGGAGAACTTATAGGGTAAGCTGTATATTGAGAACTTTGAAAATTGTGAGACTATTAAAATGTTATGAAAGATAAGAACAAAGAAACAAAGACTTCAGGAAAACAATAGCAACACTCTCCAAAAAAGGCATGATTCAAATATAAAGCAAACTCATCTGTGGCATGATTTTGACCCACTGATGGAATGTGAAGGAGAATCCATTTGAATAGATTGTTATTTTCCAGTGTTCAGGTTTTAGAATTCATGTATATAATTCATGGAGGAGTTAACTATGATTTCAAAGAGACTCTACATATTATTTATCTTGCTAATGTACATACACATTGCAGGTGTAGCTGATAGAGGCTAGAGACTGGAAGAGAGGAAAAAGGAAATGGTTGTGAATAGTGAATGGAACAAGAAATGAGGCTTTAATATGCTGCTTAAAGTTGCAAATGTTGAGTGGAAGAACTAAAAATAGAATGTAACTAAATTGGGATGAGAAAGGGAAGGAATCTAAAGGTAGCATAGGTGAATTACATTTTCATCTATCAGTGTATAAAGTCTAAGATAAGTTATCCAGAAATAGAGCTATACATCGATTATATAGAGGTTCAAAGTAATCACCAGAAAAAATAAAAACAAAATTATTAATTAAAAGTGTTTGCCTCTGGGAGGCAAGACTGGGTGATACAGAAGGCTCATAGGGTTTTCAATGGAAGTCATTTCAAACAATAATTGACTTATTTAGCCATATACATGCTTAACTTATTTAACATGAAAAAAAAAAACCCCACATATATACCCAAAGAAATATACTGGATGACCTTTGAAACTTACTCGTGGTTCTCAATTTCAACTATAATTAGCTGAAATTTCAGCTCTGCTGCATGTAACTGTAATTAAAAATCTCAACTGCCTAATGGCAGACAATTAGCTGAAGCTGTCAGGAGCCAAAAAGAATGATGGGCAGTTTGAAGACTTTGCTGTAAGGCTTGGCAGCAAACTGCCAAGGATTCCCGCTCCTGGACTCTTCCTGCAAATCTTCTAATCCCAAGGAGGCAACAGGATTTATGGCAGGACCCTTGGCTTTGGACTCCTCTACAGATCTCCATCCAAGTCTGGGCTCCAGCACTTATTGTCTAGGGCAAGTTATTTAACCTCTTGAACCTATATTTTGTCAGGCTGTAAAATGGAGGTAACACTCACCTTGCAGTGTTATTATAAAGACTGAATGGAATAATGTAAGTACTGACCATAGTATAGTGCCTGGCACACTGTAGCTACTCAATCAGTGGCAGCTGCTAGAGAGAAGCACATTTTAAATGGTTGAGACACTTGCTGTTTTGGAAATGTGTAGGGCTTTCCCACTTGGCAGAATTTGAAACGTTGCTGTGAAGTCTTCTGTTCTAGTCTTTGTAATCCCCTTGCCAGGAATAGCGAATAGGCAGCATCTATGCTATCACTCTCACCTATTGCAAACATAGCTAATCGATCTTATTGTTTGTCTGCTAAGCTTGGATGTGGCTTCAGGATCTTTTTTCAGAACAGCTTTTGAGATAGCCATTACCAATTAATGAGAATTAGTACTTGAGGTAAAAATCTATTTTTCATGTTTGCCTACACAGGTAACAGATATATCAATATGATCAGTCGTCCTGGTGGCTGGGTGACCATGTAGTCACGTTGGTGTGCATCAATTTCTGTGCTGATACACAGTGACTCCCCCAACCAGATCCTCAGTTCTGTTAACTATCTTCATGGCTGTTGGTGGAATGTCTTTGAGTTTCTCTGCCAGGCTGCTTGCCTCCCAGGCAGTTCGGACACTTCCTACTGAAAGGGTGGACCAAGCCCTTTGAAGTGTCTTTTGTTAAGTTTGTAGAGTGCTTTCCCATTTGCCCACACATGATATCTTTTACATTTCTAAATTTTAATACTGATTTCACCATAGCATGGCTCTGCAAGAATTGAGGCAGGGAAGGACGCTGGAAGCCAATTCCAGCATGTCAGCAGAGCTGAATCATCTGGGAATGGCTAAAAGGTATTTCCCCAAACCTGAAAAAGATACATAAATTGATTGCTTGCTGCCAGACAGCTCAGGGCATCTTAATCTACATGTTATTGCCTCCTACTGGCCAAACACCTGAACAGCCATAGGCAATTCCCCATTCTGACAATGGACTCTGTATAGGAAACCCTACCCTTTGATGTGTATATCTACCATGCCTTAGGACAAATTATGTTAATTAAAAAGCAAGGAGTCCTGAGATGAGGAGAACTTAGTTCCTTTAGCTAAGTCTTCTCTGACTCCTTATAATGCCTTTCAAAATTATGTTTCGTCTCTGGACTATTATTTAATTCATGCATAGCACCTTCTTCAGATTGCTGAACCCTTCTAGATGCTGACTCAAGACCACTGGCAGGAGGAGGCCACAGGGAGGGAGAGGCCAGGATAGTGGGGCCAGTGAAGACACTGCACCTGAGGTCAGAGGAGGACATTGCTCTGTCCTCACAAGAGAATAGGAGATCATGCACTTTGGACTTGGGGTGGTTGGCATTCCCTTGTGTTGGTTTAAATGCAATTTAACTGCTGCCTCCTTTATCCTTTACCTAAAACAAGCCCCTTGAGCTGGCGACATTACACCTGGAGAGATTTTCAGAAAAAAAATTTTTTAAGCTGCAGATACAGAAACACCAAAAGAAAAGGGCAACTGCCCACCCCTCCACCCCCCCGCCCCCAGCCTTGCACACACTGAGTTGATTGATGCAAAGCTGTGCATTTTTGTGGTGTGCCCTTTTACATATCAACTTGTTCCAGGTTCTCAAATGAATGTGCTCCAAAAAGGGAACGATGTGTGAGGAGACACACACAAGCATTTCTGTAGGAGCGGGAGGCATGTGTGTGGGTGGGGAGAAGGGGAGTGTGAAATCAAAAGGATGATTAAGAGAATTTGACAAAGAAAACGACTTCTTCCACCCATTTAACACCCACATTAATCCACTTGGATGATCAAATGCAAAAGACAAAGAGAATTACAACCTTTTCCAGGCCAAGAAATAATAATTATTTAGAGGAAAATCTTGGCAAAATGAAGACTAAACCAAGCAGAGAGAGAAAGAGAGAGAGAAAGAGAGAAGAAAAAAGGCCAACAGTTGTTAGGCCATGATGTTTGGGCAGACATTGTATATGTCCCCTGCTTTCTGTTTAAAAGGGAAAAAATTAGAAAGAAAAAAGTCAAACTCTTTCTTTGAAGAAGTAATGGAAAATGTGGCTGTGGTAACCCCTGGTCTCCCCTTCACAGTGGCTCCCTGCCTTTTTCCTGGTAGAAGTAGCAGAGGTCAGTGAGGAAAGAGTCAATTCTCAAGACTGTGCGGGTGCGAGCTTGTGTCATTCTATACAAGCTGCTCCTTTTTAAGTGCTGGGTTTTATTTTTAAAAGCTCTGCTGTCCCCTGATTGAAGGAGAGAGTGGGAGTGGGAAGAGGTAACGTGTAAACAAGGTTAGAAGCAGAGAGAAAGGGAAGGAGAAAAGACAGGATGAGTCCAGCTTTCTTTGGAGGCATATTGTATTGTTAGGCTCACCTGGCTCTGTGCCAAGGGCTCAACAGAAAGTGAATTTCTCTGATTGAATTCCATCCGGAGATATCATAACCTCAAAAGGCTACTATTACCCAGAGGGCTTCAGATGGAAGGAACCATTTGTGCGT
Organism: Antrozous pallidus; assembly: GCA_027563665.1. NCBI lineage: Eukaryota > Metazoa > Chordata > Mammalia > Chiroptera > Vespertilionidae > Antrozous > Antrozous pallidus. Next base: position 30,806,951 of record CM050523.1, read on the forward strand.
GACTCTTGAAATGCAAGGAGTTACAATTGTCATTTGACAACACGGGACCCGCCAGGCCAGTTCCTTTCAGGGCAGGGCAATTGTTGACATAATCTGGCCTGGACTGCCCTTCAGAGGGACCAGCCTGTTTTCTCAGGCATTTTTTTTTTTGTTCAGCAGGTGCAACTGCAAGAAAACTGGCGAGTTTCACAAAAACCAACAACAACAACAACAAAAACAGGCTCAAGTTGATTTAAACATCAAATGCCAACCCTGTGCAAGCAGAATAAGGAGTCAGACGGTCACTGTGCAGGTCTTCACGGTCCTTGGAACTAAGTTTATCTTTTTTAACCAAAAGAGGCAAAGAAAATAATACAACCCCTCCCTCCCCACCAAAAGCTAATAGAAACCAAAACACAGGCTAAATGAAGACACAGGAAAAGAAATGGAAGTTGGCTCTCTGATTTGTATGGATAATTTTTTCTTCTTTTGAGCTGGCACAGCAAAGAGAGCTGTATGATGTGATAGATAACAGAGGCTTTTCAAATGTTCCCCACTTGGCCCCTTCCCCCCCCCATTTGTCCATTCCCTTCTTCCCCTTTAACCGCCTTCCGCATTCACTGCAGCCTGTATCCCTCCTTTTTCTCCAGTCTTTTCAGCATTAAGTAGTGAGAGTTGCTTCCCGAAGCTTAGCTCTGATAATAAACCTCTTGTGCGGTGACTCCATTTATTCTTAGATACACACAACCTGTTTTGAATGGACCTATGGAGAGAAACTCAAATAGAATTAACCACTCTTTTCAGAAGTTGTTGAATACAAGCTTTGGTTCTCAAAATCAAGTTTCAATGACTGGTTTCTTTTGAACAAAGTGCAAAAGAATTTAGAATAATAAGTGTAACAAGATGGAGAAAATTTTATTCACCGGTATTCTTCAGGAAAGCCCTATCGGCATTGGGAGAATTACTTTGATAAACCACTTTGGCAGGGATTAAGGCCCCAAAGTATGCTCACGAAACAAAAGACAGTCCCTAAACTGCTTCGAAAGAGGGTGGGTCCTGTTACTTGGGGAGTCCTTTGTTTTGCTGAATTCAGTGATTAGTTTTGTAGTTCAGTTTGGAGGAAGGGGAGGAGGAGGGAAGAACTGGATGCCTCAGAGAAGAGGAAGTTCAAGTTTCAGGATGCTGAGGGGAGAGAATTTGAGAAAAGGAAAGAGGAGAAGCACAAGAAAAACCCCAAAGCCTTCACAGCTAAGGTGGGTGGGTGGGGGACAATATTTGGTTAATATTTTATCACAAAAATTTGAAACATATTAAAAAATAGACAGAATACTATAATGTACCCATTACCACTCATGGTCAATTTTTTTGCATCTATATCTTCAGTGTACTTCTTCCTCCCTCTTTTTAAAAATTTATTTTTATGTTTATTTTTTAAATTTAATAAATCTTTATTGTTCAGATTATTACAGTTGTTTTTCTTTTTTCCGGCCTTTTTTCAGGCTTTAATGTAGAATACACCGGAGGGCCCTTCGCACTATTTTTCCTAGCAGAATACGCCAATATCATCATAATAAATGCTCTAACAACCATTCTATTCTTAGGCGCATATCATAACCCAATATTCCCTGAAATATATACTATCTAGCTCACCTCCACCTGGTTCCCACCCCAGCCTCTGCCTTTACCCCCACCCCAACTGCCCTCATCCATAGGTGTATGATTTTTGTTCAGTCTCTTCCCACCCTCCCAAACCTTCCCCCACTCCCCAGAATTATCAGTTTACTCCCTTTATGTGCCCCTGATTCTATTATATTCACCAGTTTATTCTGTTCATCAGATTTTTAATTCACTTGATTTTTAGATTTACTTATTGATAGATATGTATTTGTTGTTTATAATTTTTATCTTTACCTTTTTCTTCTTCTTCCTATTCTTAAAGAATACCTTTCAGCATCCTATCTAATAAAAGAGTAATATGCAAATTTACCATCACTCCAACACATAAAATGGCTGCCCCCATGTGTTCAAAGATGGCTGCCCCCATGTGGACACAAGATGGCCACCACAAAATGGCCAGCAGGGAAGCGCAGTTGGGAGGTACCAGGACTGCAAAGGAGGGCAGTTGGGGGCAATCAAGCCTGCAGGAGAGGACAGTTAGGGGTGACCAGGCTGGCAGAGGAGGGAAGTTGGAGGCGACCAGGCTTGCAGGGAAGGGCAGTTGGGGGGGGAACCCAGGTCTGCAGGGAAGAGCAGTTAGGGGTGACAAGGCCTGCAGGAGAGAGCAGTTTGGGGGAACCCAGGCCTACAGGGAAGGGCAGTTGCGGGGGGGACCCAAGTCTGCAGGGGAGAGCAGTTGGGGGAGACCAGACCTGTAAGGGAGGGTAGTAAGGGGTGACCATGCCTGTAGGGGAGGGCAGTTAAGGGTGACCAACACTGCTGGGGAGGGCAATTAGGGGCAAACAGGCTAGCAGGGGAGCAGTTAGGTGTCAATCAGGATGGCAGGGGAGTGGTTAGGGGGTGATCAGGCGGGCAGGCAGAAGCAGTTAAGGCAATCAGGAAGGCAGGCAGGTGAGCAGTTGGGAGCCAGCAGTCCTGGTTTGTGAGAGGGATGTCCAACTGCCCATTTAGGCTTGATCCTTGGGCCAGGATTGGAGAGGGTGCAGGCTGGGCTGAAGGATACACCCCCCCCCCCCCCATGTACAAATTTTGTGCATCGGGCCTCTAGTTTTATACAATACCGGTTTGGTGGTGATGAACTCCTTATTTGTGAAGCCCTTTATCTGACCTTCAATTCTGAATGATAGCTTTGCTGGGTAGAGTAATCTTGGTTGTAGGTTCTTGCTATTCATCACTTTGAATATTTCTTGCCATTCCTGTCTGGCCTGCATAGTTTCTGTTGAGAAATCAGCTGACAGTCATATGGGTGCTCCCTTGTAGGTAACTGTTTTTCTCTTTCTGCTTTTAATAGTCTCTCTTTGTCTTTTGCTCTTGGCATTTTAATTATGATGTATCTTGGTGTGGTCCTCTTTGGATTCCTTTTTGTTTGGGGTTCTGTGCACTTCCTGGACTTGTAAATCTATTTCTTTCACCAGGTTGGGGAAGTTTTCTGTCATTATTTCTTCAAATAGGTTTTCAGTATCTTGGTCTCTCTTTTCTTTTGGCACCCCCATAATTCTGATGTTGATACACTTGAGGTTGTCCCAGAGTCTCCTTACACTATCTTCATATTTTTGGATTCTTTTTTCTTTTCTGGTTGAGTGATTTTTGCTTCTTTGTATTTTAAATCTTTGACTTGATTCTTGCAGTAGTCCTCTGGTCTGCTGTTAGATCTCTGTATAATATTTTTTTATTTCAGTCAGTGTATGCTCAATTTTTAGTTAGTCCTTTTTCATATCCTCTAGAGTTGTGTTAAATTTATCTGCCTTTTCTAGGGAATTCTTGAAAAACCTTATAACTATGGTTTTGAACTCTATATCCAGTTGTTTGCTTTCTTCCATTTCTTTCATTTGTGATCTGTTTCTTTGTCTCTGCATTTTGGCTGCTTCCCTGAGTTGATAGAGTGGCTTTGTGTGCTAGGTGTTTTATAGGGCCCAGTGGCTCAACCTCCCCTGTTACCTGAGGTGAACACTCTTGGTGCATCCCTTTGTGAACTGTGTGCACAGTCTTGTTGTAGTTAAGTCTTGATTGTTGTTGGTATCACTGGGAGGGGTTGATCTCCAGGCCAACTGGCTGTGAGGATCAGCTGTGTCTATGCAGGAAGAACTTCTGTGCTGGAGACACCTTTATGAGAAGAGACTGAAAAAGCCGCTGTGCTCAGCTTGGATGTGGTGGAGTCTCAGGGCAGAGAAGACAGCATTGGTTTCCCATCAGCCCTGCCCTAATAGGCCCCTGTATCTCAGTGTCCCACGGTAATCACTGCAAGCACCTCTGAGAGAAAGCTGCCCTCGAGTTACACTTGCTGCCAGACAGTCCAACTTCTCCCTGAATGAGCTTGGGTCCCCAGAGTCTTGCCCAGAACTGGAGTTCAGTGTAGGTGGGAGCTTTTGTCTCCCTCCCACTTGAGAAAGCCAGTCGTGTGCTCAGTTGCCCACCCTCTTAGCACACGCCCCCAGTACCCCTGCCTTCTGCAGTTCCTCTGAATCTCAGTGTGCTTTTCTCTTTCCTGACAGTCCAGTTTCACCTTGTATGAGTCTGGGTCCCCAGAGTCTCACCTACAACTGGAGTTCAGTGCAGTCAGGAGCTTTTGTTTCCCTCCCACTTAAGAAAGCCAGCCATGCACTCAGTTGCCAGTCCTCTCCATGCACATGTCTCAGTACCTCTGCCTCCTGCAGTTCATCTGAGTCTCAGTGTGCCTTTCTCTTTGCTTCTAGTTGTAGAATTTTTACTCAGCTAGCCTTCCTATGGTTTTGGATGATGTCTGTTTTGTCTTTTAGTTGTAGTTTTGAAATTGTGTGAGGCAGCAGTTTAGGTGTTTACCTATGCCACCATCTTGATTTCTCTTTCCTCCCTCTTTTTTATTTGAAGCAAATCCAAGAGAAACTTGTAAGGAAAGAAATATTTCATGGGGATATTTACATTGCTTGCCATGGTTTGTTTTGTCTCTTGTACAGTCTTCCATAAGTGTGCATTGGTCACTAATATGTGAGTAGATTACACATGGGAAAGAACATCTGGGGACTGTGATCATTGGTGACCAACTTAGAGGCTGGCTACCACATGTACTATGTGCAGGCACTGTGCTTTCCTGGAGACACCACAATGAGTGAAATGTAGTTCCTCTCTTCAAGGAACTCTTAAGGAAGTTCAAGTTGTAGGGGATATGAGGAAGTAAACTGGAGGTGTTGCAAGTAGCACGACAAAGTTACAGGGACTATGTGAACATAGAAGCAGGGGGACCTAACTTAGATGAGAAATGAAGGCTCTTCTGTAATGTGTTACATCTTGAACCTTTCAGGGAGATAAGTGGGTAAAATTCATTCCAGAAAGAGGGAGAACATTGACAGAAGTAGAAGCTTTGCCCTCTGAAGAGATCTCAATAATATGATATGACTGGAGACAGGGTACAGGCAAGAGGGAGTGAATATTAACAGGAGAAGTAGGAAGGGACCCTTTCAGGAAGGAGCTCATACATCAAGTTCAGATTTTGGATCTTACCTAAAGACTATGAAGATGTGAGGGCAACTGAATAATTTTGATGTCAAGTACAAAGTGTTGAAGATGGTAACCTTGGTCTCCAGAAGTTTACAGTTTGGTTTCTAAGATAAGACATGTGCACAATTAACTGCATTTCAAAGTGGTTCCTAATAAATATTCTGTGCAAAGTACAGATTAGAAGAAGTATAGGAATTTTCTGAATTTAGAGATAGATTTCTGGAGGTGCAGTAAATGAGATTTCATGGAGAAGGTAGACTCAACTCTTGAGATTTGATTGGGATTTATTAGATACAGATAGGGAGAGATGGGTTGGGAAGAGCCAGGTGGAAACAGAAGGGGAAGTGGGCTTATGGGAGCAACAAGTGGGGATAAAAAAGGGTTCTGTGACAAGTAGAGAGAAAGGTAGGGATAGATTGTAGAAGACCCTAAATACCAGGCCAGGGAGTTTGAACCATGCTCAGCGAATAATAGGGAACCATTGGTGACTTTTGAGCTAGACTATAGTGGGTCAATTCTACCCTTTCTGTTTTATCCCCCTAATCTTTTAACCTAAAAAGTTACTGAAACTGGTTAACAGCCTTTCTGATAACATTCAGGGAGCCCAGAATGAGAAGGATCTAGAATGTGGACCTCAGGACTCAGAGTCCAGTGCTCCTCCTGCTCCTGGCTATGCCCTCTTAGAGGAGGACTGGCTTGGAACCCCGGGCATAGCTCAGAGGTAGTGAGTCCCATGAAGGAAAAATTCTCTCAAGCTTGGTGTTTGCAGGGCTTATCTGATCACTGCTGAGCACTGGGTCTAATTAATGGAGCTCGCAGATGTTTGGCAGGAGAAGTTAATCAGCCATTAATCACCAAAGAGCTTCTCTGTAGCTTTTCTGGAATTGAAAGAATGTCCCTGTTATAACTGAAATCGTAGTTGTTTACTAAACTTGGGTGGAGGGAAGGGCTGGAAGTAGACAGTCATGAGTCTCCTCTCGGGAAGGTTTGGCAGAGGTGCTTGGGGTTTGTTTGGCTGCTGTTAAATAAGAAAAATGCAGCTGTTACTTTCCTGAGTTTATCAATAACTAAAGGAGGTTGGTTTCAGCAAAGAGGAGAGAAAAGGAGAGGCTGCATTGTGCACTGTGAGAAACCATACCAGGCACTCCAGATGGTTCTAGTTCCAGCTCTGTGTCTATGTGGCCATGCCACACCAGCCAAATCTCTTAACTTCTTAGGACTCAATGTTCTTATCTTCAGAATCAGACATTTGGGCCAGATTTGGAATGTTCAAAAGCTGTTCTATAGACCATATGGCCCAATGGGTGGTTTAGTGAACAAATAGTTCCTGGTCAATGAATTTGGTAACATCATAACTTAAAATGATAAGAGATTCATGGTGGATACCAGTATATTAAAAGAGTGAAAATGGGAGAGGAACTAAGATGGTGGCATAGGTAAACACCTATTGTTCTGCCCCACGCAACGATTTAAGAACTACAACATAACAACAAAACAAAAATCACCCAGAATCACCAGAAAGCTGGCTGAGTGAAAACTCCACAAATAAGAGTAAAGGTGGGACACTGAGACTCAGAAGCGGCGGGAGCGCAGCCTTGAAGACGGAAACAGGTTAGGAGCCATCCTGGTTGCGCGTGTGGGCTGGGGCTGGAGCAGCAACCCCAGCTGGATTTCGCCAACGGGGAGGGCGGAGACGTCCCACTACATGGATTCCCCAGTGCCAGGCGAGGTCCGAGATCCGGGGTATGTGGAGACGTCCCACTGCATAGATTCCCCAGTGCCAGGCAAGGCCCGAGGTCCAGGGGATGCACCCTGGAAGCGGGGTGCGGCAGAGGTCTCCTAGTCTGCGAGAAACTCGGAGGCGGGGAAAAGAAGTTTGGGCGTAAGTGTCACACAAACCCGCGACTTGCCCCCTGGAAACTTGTCTCCAGGTCCCGGAAATCATCTATTTTACAACCCTGGGCTAGACTTTGGGTGTGCAGACACATTTGGGGAGAGGCAGAGTTGTCTAGCAAGGGGAAGAGACTAGTGGCTTTCTCTTGGTGGTGTCTGCAGCCATCCCCATCCAACAGAGACCCGCGCGCACGAGCGCCACATAGGACATAGCTGACACTGAGGCTGCCTGCGCAGCTCAGAGACTCCGCCCATCCAACCTGAACACAGTCTCCCTTCACAGCCAATTGGCCTGGAGGTCAAACCCTCCTAGGGCTAACAACAACAAGCTGGGTTTAAATTAAAAAAATATTGTACAACCCATAAAGGATTGCAGTAAGAGTACCCATCTCAAATAACTGGGGAGGCTGTGACCCTTAGGGGATATCTACCACATAAAGCAGCCACTATGCAGAGATATGGAAAGAAATCAGGGGTGAAAGAAATGGAGGAGAAAAGACGACAAGACATAGAGTTCAAAACCACGGTTATAAAGCTTTTCAAGAGGCTCCTAGAAAAGGCCAATGAACTTAATGAGAATTACGAGCAAATAAACAAGACCAACCAGGAAATGAATGAGACTTACAAGGAAATGAATGAGACCCTCAGGGAAATGAACAAGACCTCTGAGGATATGAACCAGACCCTCACGGATATGAAAAAGGACCAACTAGAAATCAAGCATACACAGACTGAAATAAAAAATATTACACAAAGTCCTAAAAGCAATCCAGAGGGCCACAAGAACCAAGTCAAAGATTTGAAATACAAAGAAGCAAAATCCACTCGGCTGGAAAAACAAGAAACAAAAAGAATTCAGAAAATTGAACAACAAATACACATCTATCAATAAATGAAGATAAAAATCAAGTGAATTGATAGGCTGATGAACAGGATAAACTAGTGAATATAACAGAAACATGGACATAGAGAGGGAATGGGCTGACAATTCTTGGGGAGAAAAGGGTTGTGGGAAGTACAGCAAGAGATTGGACAAAAATCTTGCAACAATGGGAGAGGACAGTGAGGAGGGGGAGGTGAGGGTGGAGGGTGGGATAGGTACAGGGTGGAGGGGAGATATAGGGGGATAAAAAAGGGGAAACAATGTAATTAATAAACTGAACAATAAAGATTAAAAATAAATAAATATATAAAAGAGTGAAAATGTTGTGATCAAATGAGAAAACAAAAAAACCTATTTAACCCAGCACATGCCCAAACATTTTTGATCACAGAACCCATTGCTCATAAAAGATCTAGAAAAACCAAGCAGAATATGTTCCCGTCTCTGACATCTGTCTCACTTTCTGGTTTCTTATTCAGCTTAATTACTAACGTTAGGTTTTCTCCCTTTAAGTATTCTTGTGGCTTCTTGATAAACCAACTTGCCTGCCTCTTACCCTCCATACAGTTTCCTGGTTGATAAACAAAGACTCATGTCGGACTGTGTAAACCTCTCCCTGGCCCTACTGCTGACCTATGTGACAGAAGCTCTGGACTATGTCTCTAGTCTGTTCAGCCCTCATCCTGCCACCCATATCTTCAGGTGGAATACCAGTGTTACTTTCTACTGTATAAAAAAGGTATTTGTAATTTGGTGAGAGTTGTATGTGAAGATCATTTGAAAAATTAATTACATGACATTTGAGAATCAAATTCTGATTTTTATTAATTAAAAACAATACATTTTTATTGATTTCAGAAAGGAAGGGAGGAGAGAGAGATAGAAACATTAATGATGAGAGAGAATCATCAATTTCCTGCCTTCTGTTCTCTCCTTACTGGGAATCAAGCCTGAAACTTAGGCATGTGCCCTGATTACAGAATCAAACCGTGACTTCCTGGTTCATGGGTTGATGCTCAACCACTGAGCCACACCACAGGCAAAATTCTTATTTTTAAAAAATAAATCTTTATTGTTCACATTATTACAATGTTCTTTCCCCCTCCCCATATCTCCCCTCCACCCAGTAGCCACCTCACCCTCTGCCCTTACCTCCGCCACAGTGTCCTCATCCATAGGTGTACGATTTTTATCCTGTTTCTTTCTGCACTTCCCACACTATTTCCCCCCCAAGAATTGTCAGTCCTCTCCCTATGCCCATGATTCTATTATATTCACCAGTTTATTCTGTTCATCATATTTTTATTCACTTGATTTTTAGATTCACTTGTTGATAGACATGTATTTGTTGTTCATAATTTTTATTTTTACCTTTTTCTTCTTCTTCCCTTTCTTAAAGAATACCTTTCAGTATTTCATATAAAGCTGGTTTGGCAGTGATGAACTCCTTTAGCTTCTTCTTATCTGTGAAGCTCTTTATCTGACCTTCAATTCTGAATGATGAGTAATTTCTGGGTATAGTAATTTTGGTTGTAGGCTCTTGCTATTCACTACTTTGAATGTTTCTTGCCATTCCCATCTGGCCTGCATAATTTCTGTTGAGAAATCAGCTGACAGTCATATGGGTGCTCCCTTGTAGGTAACTAACTGTTTTTCTCTTGCTGCTTTTAATATTCTCTCTTTGTATTATGATGTGTCTTGGTGTGGTCCTCTTTGGATTCCTTTTCTTGGGGGTTCTGTGTGCTTCCTGAACTTGTAAGTCTATTTCTTTCACCAGGTGGGGGAAGTTTTCAGTCACTATTTCTTCAAATAGGTATTTAGTATCTTGCTCTCTCTCTTTTTCTGGCACCCCCATAATTCAGATGTTGGTATGCTTGAGGTTGTCCCAGAGGCTCCTCACACTATCTTCAGTTTTTTGGATTCTTTTTTCTTTTTGCTTTTCTGCCTGAATGGTTTTTGCTTCTTTGTATTTCAAATCTTTGAGTTGATCCTCTAGTCTGCTTTTAGGTCTTTATATAATGTTTTTTTATTTCAGTCAGTGTATGCTTAATTTCTAGTTGGTCCTTTTTCATATTCTGGAGGGTCTCATTAAATTTATTGGCCTTTTCTAGGAACTGCTTGAAAAACCTTATAACCATGGTTTTGAACTCGATGACCAGTCCTTTTTCCCCCCTCCATTTCTCTCAATTGTGACCTGTTTCCTTGTCTCTGCATTTTTGCTGCTTCCCTGAGTTGGTTGAGTAGCTTTGTGTGGTAGGTGTCCTCTAGGGGACAGTGGCTCAGCCTCTCCAGTTACCTGAAGTGGATATTCTTGGTGTACCCCTTTATGGGAAGCACTGTCTTATTGTAGTTAAGTCTTGATTGTTGTTGGTATCACTGGAGGGGTTGATCTCCAGGCCAATTGGCTGTGAGGATCAGCTGTGTCTACCCAAATTCTGATTTTTAAATGTTGACCTCATCTTGTGAAATCACTGTTTAATTCCATATACTTTTACTGCCCTACATCCACCATTCCAGAAAGAGAACTCACATACTTGGGAAGTTAGCACAGTATTAGAATTTAGAGGGTCTTATTCTTTTCTTTTAACTACTACTATCATGGAATTTATTATTTCAATTTAAAGCAATATTGTAGGTTTGTGACTGGAATATGCTTTTTTTTTTGAGACTGAATGTAAATTACCAGACTGAGGTAGCACTCTGTGTAACTGTTAAGTCCTATTAGCCATGTTAAAGACCATTGATCTTGTGAGAAATTAGCTAAAGCAGTAGAGATCTATGTGATCTATGTGAAGTCAAAGGGTTTTAGAAATATTCAGTGGCTCATCTTCTTTGCTCCCTTCATAATGAATTTTAAGACAAGAATTCTTTAGGAGGATGAGAAGATTAAGAAATTACCTGGTTACTAATTTGGATTCAAGCTGATTCTGAATCATATATAATTTTAGATAAAATATGGTGGAGCTCTATGTCTAGTTTCTTTTTGACAAAGAAAAGCCCATTTGATTGTGGGCATAATATATACATAAGCATGAACCATCACCAGTTCACATTCTTAAGCAGAATTTATTGCCAACTTGGTTGTATGCACTGAGGTAAGCCTGATGGTCATGTTGCAATAAGACTTTCTGTTTACCACACAGAGCCCTGCAACTTTATAGTCACATTTCTTCTGCTGTTGGGGAGGTTTGGATTTTGTTGTTTTCCTGAGTCAACAGAATTCTTTGGCCGATGGCCTGAGTGCATACTTCAGAGACCAACTTTATTTTGAGGCACTAAATTGATAATGTGATAATATTTTTTTTAACACTGTTGGTACTAGGGAAAGAAAAACTTCCTCCTACCCTCTTAGGTTCTGTGGCTCACCTAAGAATTGAGCTGACATAGTATAGAGAAACAGGAGAAAAATATACAAATTTATTTAATGTTTTTATGTGTACATGGAATTTTTTAGAGGCAAAATGATGACCCAAAGAAGATTTCAGGACCCAATGTTTACCAATGAAAGATAAATCATGGGAATGTGAAAAGACATAGGGATTTGAGCTTAGGGCAATAAATTTAGGACAGTGACTTAGAAATGTGAGGAGCTAATGGAAATTATGGGTTATTTTAGTAGGTTTTTGGTACATGTGCATTTTGGCTCCTGTCTGGGAACTTCAGCTTCCATCCTTGTTATCATCTTAGGGGCCCTCTTGGGCTTAGCTTCGTTGCTACACTTTTCTCTGCCTCCCCCTTGCCTTGCTCTATCCATCCTATACAGGCTCATATACACTCACACCCTTCTATTGCTACCTGCAAACCCTCCTATTGCTTTTAGATGATAGAAAATTATCCTGATTGTCTTGATAACGTTTTTCTCCCAAGTTTGGTGACCAGTTTTTCTCCCCCATGCTACTGTGCTCTTCCCACCACTTCAAGTTTGTATAATTTGGGTTTACTTTATTTCTTTTGGAAAGCATGGAAGTGATGTAAGGGCCATCCCATTTGGGAATTCTCTTTTCTAGAGAGGTATTATCTGTAACATGAATGACTAGATGAATAGAACATTCATTACATTCACCCTAAGTAAGACCTTCCTGTCAGCTCATTTTCTGCTAAGAATTTTTTTTTTTAATCTGAGGCTAGTCAGTGCCAAGCTGAAGTCACTGGGATTGTGATGCTATCAGAGCTGGAAATCAGAAAAGTCTCTTTTCCCATACCTGGCAAACCACTCATTCCACCCAGGAACATAGAGAAGTGGGTTTCAAAGAGGCTCCATGCTTAGTCCCCTCAGATGGATCATAGCCTCCCCAGGCCTGGTGGGAGATGGAGTATCTCCCCTGAGAATGCCAGACATTGGTAACCACCGAGCAAAACAGACATAGCACAAAGCTGGTAGTTGGTAACTTTTAATTTTGCTAGTAAGACTATTCACAAAAAGGAAAACCAAACTGACAAAAACCAAAACACTCCCATTTAGAATCACAATCATTTCATAAACAAAAGGATTTTTAAATACCAAAAAAGCAGGCTAAATGTAATAGGAATCTTCTTTAACTAGAACAAATTTAGTCAAATAAAGGATTATAGTGTTCTTATTTATAATAATACTAGAGGTGCGATGCTTGAAATTCATGCATGGGGGGGGGGCGGTGAGAGGGCACAGCGAGGGAATATCCCTCAGCCCAGCCTGCACCCTCTTAATCTGGGACATCCTTCTCACAATCTAGGACTGCTGGCTCCAAACTGCTCACCTGCCTGCCTCCCTGATTGCACTTAACTGCTTCTGCCTGCCAGCTGATCACCCCCTAACCACTACCCTGACAGCCTAATTGATGTCTAACTGCTCCCCTGCCAGCCCATTTGCCCCCAACTTCCCTCCTCTGCTAGCCTGGTCACCCCTAACTGCCCTCCCCTGATGGCCTGATCGCCCCCAACTGCCTTCCCTTGCAGGCCTGGAACCTCCCAATGGCCCTCCCTTGCTGGCCATCTTGTGGTGGCCATCTTGTGTCCACATGGGGGCAGCCATATTTGACCACATGGGGGCAGCTCTCTTGTGTGTTGGAGTGATGGGCAATCTGCAAATTACTCTTTTATTAGATAGGATAGAGGCCTGGTGCATGGGTGGGGGCCAGCTGGTTTGCCATGAAGGGTGTCCCAGATCAAGGTGAGGGTTCACCTGGGGCAGGGGCAGGCTGGACAAGGGGCTTGTGGTGGTTTGCAAGCTGGCCACACCCCCCAGAGACCCAAGCGGAGGCCCTGGGATCTGGGATTAATTTATGTCTACAATTGAAACTTTGTAGCATGGAGCGGAGCCAAGCCTTCTGCTAGCTCCATGACGACAGCCATTTCTGTTTGGGTTTATTTAAATTCTATAATTGAAACTTTGTAGCCTAGAGTGGAGGCCTAGGTGCTAGGGCTGCAGAAGCTTGGCTTCCTCCATTGCCCGGGCAACCCTAACCTCTGTTCTCTTCAGCTCCACGGCTGCTGCCATTTCTGTTGGAGTTGTGTATCTTCTATAATTGAAACTTTGTAGCATTGAGTGGAGGCCTAGGCTGACAAGGGCAGGCGGAAATCTTGGCTTCCTCTATTGCTGGGGGAACCCGAGCATCTCTCCTGCACTCTGTGGCCAGCAGCCATCTTGGTTGGGGTTTATTTGCATAATTTGCTCCTGATTGGTTGATGGGCATGGCTTGATTGGAGGTATGATCAATTTGCATATTACTCTTTTATTAGATAGGACTAGAGGCCCGGTACATGAAATTCATGCACAGCAGGGGGGCAATGCCTCAGCCTGGCCTGCACCCTCTCCAATCTGAGACCCCTGCCTGCCTGATTGCCACTAATGGCCTCTGCCTACCAGCCTGATTCTCCTAACTGCTCCCCCCTGCCGACCTGATCACCCTAACTTCTCTCCCCTGCCAGCCTGATCCCCCTAACTGCTCTCCCCTGATAGCCTGATCCCTCAATTGCCCTAACTGCTCTCCCCTGATGGCCTGATCCCCCTAACTGCCCTCCTCTGCTGGTCTAATCCCCCTAACTGCCCTCCTCTGCTGGTCTGATCCCCCTAACTGCCCTCCCCTGCTGGTCTAATCCCCCTAACTGCCTCTGCCTTGGCCCCTGCCACTGTGGCTTTATCCTGAAGGACTTCTGGAAGATGTCTGGTCTAATTAGCATATTACCCTTTTATTAGTATAGATGCTCTGGACTAGTAAAAGTGTTGGTATAATCTGTCCTTAGCCTAATGTTTGAGAACCATAGCTTTGAGTCACACAAGGACACTCAGAGTACAGAACAAAAAGACAAGAATGAAATGAATAAATTAAATGACAAAATTCATTATGTGTTTTGGACAAAATGATAGTCTATCCTTCACCTTGAGTGTTATATTTTGAGTCTCTGGTCCTTACCACTGGTCTAAAATGTTTCAGAATAACACACTTAAAACAGTGAGAGATGTGTGTTTTCTTTAATAAAAAGGTAAATGAGTTTTCTTTAGTTTATAGCAAGATGATCTTCTCCATCTCAGTTGGTGTCTGCAGTCCTTACTGAGAGAGTTCTTGCCCCAAACCTGCTGGTACCATTTGCATGCTAATTACTTCTGTAATTGGTCTGTCCTCCTCCCTTCAAACTAGTTGTAGCAAACAACTCTGAAATCAACTAAGGGTTGAAGAGTGGCGCCACTCAGTCGCAGTCATGTGGGCATGGTGGTGCCGTCCACCACACTTTTCTGTGATTCCACACTGAAAAATTCTGGTCAGTGTGCGGATAAAATGGCTTTTATTGTAATAGAGCTGATGATGCAGGAGAGCCTGGGTTTATTGTTGCCAAATAGGACAAGAGAAGTTTAATTTTTGTGTGTGTTGGTAGAAAAGTAGTAGAGTTGCTGGTGGCCAGACTAATATTCTAGAAGAAGCCCTATCCATGATGAGTAACTAACATGGTCGAGAGAGAGAGAGAGAGAGAGAGAGAGAGAGAGAGGAGAGAGAGATTCCTAAGTACACCCCCAACTAGAAGAATGGGGGTGTATTTACTCATGAATTATAGATTGAAACAACTCCATGGAACCACAAACATTCCTTATTCTCACTCTCCAAAGTGGAAATGAAAATTCAGAGAGGTTTAATGACTTGCTCAAGGTCACACCTTAGAATGGGGTCTAGAGCTATGTTGCCCAATATGGTAGCCATTGGCCAAATGTGACCATTTAAGTTTAAATCAGTTAACATTAAAACTTCAGTTCCTCAATCTCACTAGCCACATTTCCATTTGCTCAGTGACCATGTGTGGCTATAGGACAACAGAGACATAGAGTATTTTTATTGCTCCAAAAAGATCTCTTCATGCTATTATTGTAGAGATTCCTGGTCCAAGTTCTTTCCATTATTACAGTAAGATTCTCTCCCTTTCCCCTACACAAATTTATCTGTGCCTATAATTGTTGTGTATCATGGGAAAGGCATATTTTGACATTAATTTATAAATAAATCCAAGGTCTCCTAATTTCTGTCCTCCTTAGAAAGTGGGAGCAACTTGAGTATGCGTCCTAACCTGTCTAGATCTGATGCTTACCTGTAAGCATTTTCCCCATCACACAGGATTAGAGTGCAGTTTAGCAATGTGGTTGCTGTGACTTCAGGGTACAACATTTTCTTTAAAGCTAATATTGATCTAACAGTGAATTCTTTAGAAAACCCAAACAGCTCCTTGAGGAAAAATTGGCCAAGGTGGTGTGGTCACAGATGTCTGAGGGCTTTAAATTAACACTGTAAATCTCAGGATTATGGGAGAAGAGCTAGCAACTTTATTGAATGTCTCCCATCTGGCTCTGCTTCATGCAGCTGCCTACTGGCAGGAGGAGTGGTGGAGAGAGGAGCAGAAATTCGGGTATCAGAAAGTAGTTAATAAAGAGTCAATTTGGTACCTGTGCCTAGGGATACCATTTCAAATGGATTTCTCTTATTGAGATCAACAACAGGATATTATGCTCATGGCGGAACTGGGACAGGACTGGCCCAGGCTGTGGAGCCCAGCTCAGCATGGGTCAGGGCCAGGTGGGGTGAGGTTTGGTGGCTATCACAGAATGAAGCCCTGAAGTCCTGAGTTGGGGGATATATTAGACTCCCTAACAGAATGTGGCCTGGTGAGCAGGGCCTCAATAGGGTTTTCGCAGAGGTTATCAAGTTAAAGTAAGGTCATTATGGTGAGCCTAATCCTATATGTCCTTATAAAAAGGGGACAGTTGGAAGCAGGCACATAAGAGGAAATGCCATGGGAAGATGAAGGTGGAGATCACAGTGATGCTTCTACAAGCCAAGTAATGTCCAAGTTTGCTGGCAAACCACCAGACGCTAGAGGAAAGGCACAGAGCATCCTCCCTCACAGCCTGCAGAAAGAGCCAACCCTACTGACACCTGGATCTTGAACTTCTAGTGTTAGCTCACAGAAAGGTCATCCACCTGGCCTGGCAGAGCCAGACCCTAACCACGGAAAATCACAGTGAAGAAATGAGTCACTTTATCGGTAGAGTGCTAAGTAAAGAGAACAGGAAAGCTATGACCCCAAAGCCCGAACTTCTCCAGGGTTTGCTGCAGCTTTTTAAGGTACAGGTAGAGCAGGTCTGAGACAGTGCTGGCGGGGCAAGTTTTAATCGGAGGACCTATGAGCTTGATCACTTACGGTAAGGAGCATCAGCATGGTCTTCCTGGGCAACCACAGATCCTATCCTAAAACGCTCCGGTATTCAGTTTCTGGTTACAATCCTGTCCTTTGGTTCTGTGGGATAGGGTGTGTGTGGGCGAAGGGGGGGCGGACTTTGATTCTGGGTGCAGCTAGAGGTCAAAGTTCTCTCTTCTGCACATGCTTTAGCTGTGTGACTTCTGATATTTGTCTGTAGACTCTGAAAAGCAACTCAGTATCTTGTTAAACAGGATAAGACCATTTTGAACTGGTTGCCTGGTTACAAGTGTTTCCTGAACTGAAAGATAATAAATTTCATCTATTTTATGGTACTTAGTTATGGCAACCCTAGCAAAGTAATGTAGTAATTTATAAAAAAGTTTTGGTTATTTTTCCCTTAAATTTTTTTTGATTGATTTCAGGAAGGAAGGGAGAGATAGAAACATTGATGATGAGAAAGAATCATTGATGGGTTGCCTCCTGCACGCTCCACACTGGGGATCAAGCTCATAACTCAAGCATGTACCCTAGTCAGAAATCAAACCGTGACCTCCTGGTTCATAGGTCGATGCTCAACCACTGAGCCATGCCAGCCAGGCTATTTTTCCATTTTTAAACAGCTTTATTGCAATATAATCCACATATCATACAATTCACCATTTATAACTCAATTAGTTTTTAGTATATTCACATTACTGCAGCTTCTTTAAAAACATTGTTATCATTCCTAAAAGTAACCTCATACCCATTAGCAGTCACTCCTTATAACCACCCTCCCTCATCCACTCCCCATTCCTGAGCCTCCACTAATCTTTCTGTCCGTATAGATCTGTCTGTTCTAGACATTTCATATAAATGAAATAACTTAGTATGTGATATTTTATCTCTGGCTTTTTTCACATAGCATGATGTTTTCAAGGTACATCCATGCTGTAGCATGTATCAATATTTCATTCATTTTTATGGCTGAATCCATTGTGTGGATATACCACATTTTGTTTAGCTTTTATCAGTTGATGGACATTTGGCCTGTTTCCCCTTTTTTGTCCATTGTGACCAATGCTACTATAAACATTTGTGTGCCAGTCTTTGTTTCCATGTTTAGGTTGTTATTTCTTTTGAGTATACACCTAGGAGTGGAATTGCTGGGTGAGCTGAAACTCATGTTTAATATTTTGAGGAACTATTGCCCAGAGTGATTGTATTGTGGGAGTTCAGATCAAGTCACCCCAAGATGTGCTCTTATGGTATGCGGATTGTTTTGTGCTAAGGGAAATTTTAGCTTTAGGCTCCAGAGCCACTTCTGCTCACCCCTTTAACTACCTAGAAGAACTTGAATTAAGGGCCTTGCCTATAATGGGAGATTATCAGAAACTAGAGACCCAGTGCATGAAATTCAAGCACTTGGGGGAAGGAGAGTTCCTCGGCCTGGCCTGTGCCCTCTCACAGTCTGGGAGCCCTTGGAGGATGTCCCACTGATGGCTTAGGCCTTCAGTCGAATATCCTTAGTGCTGTGGTGGAGGCAGTAGAGGCTCCCACCACTGCTGCTGTGCTCTCCAGCCATGAGCCCAGCTTCTAGCTGAGCAGTGCTCCCTCTGTGGGAGCACATTGTCCACCAGGGGGCAGCTCCTGTGTTGAGCTTCTGCCTCCTGATGGTCATTACACAACATAGCGCCTGGTTGTTCTTGCTGTTCGGTTGATTTACATATTAGCCTTTTATTATATAGGATTAGATAGGATAGAGGCCTGGTGCATGGGTAGGGGCCAGCTGGTTTTCCCCAGATTGGGCATGGAGCAGCCTGGGCAAGGGGCCTGTGGTGGCTTGCAGGCTGGCCATGCTCCTCAGCAACCCAAGCAGAGGCTCTGGTAACTAGAATTTATTTATCTTCTATAATTGAAAACTTGTAGCATTGAGCAGAGGTCAGGCCCAGCCAGGATAGGTGGGAAGCTTGGCTTCCTCCATCACCGGGGGCAACCCAAGCCTCTGTCTGGCTCTGTGGCCACCACCATCTTTGTTGAGATTTATTTATCTTCTATAATTGAAACTTTGTAGCCTTAAGTGGAGGCCAGGACTGGCTAGAGCTGGCAGGAAGCTTGGCTTCTTTCATTGCCAGGGGGCAACCCAAGCCTCCTGCTATCTCCAGCTCCGTGGCTGCCACCATATTTGTTGGGTTGATTTGCATACTCACTCCTGATTGGCTGGTGGGCATGACTTGGTCATAAGGGAGGTATGGTCAATTTGCATGTTTCTCTTTTATTAGATAGGATAACATCTATTGACTTACCTCCTGGGAGGGACAGACTTCTACTTACTAAGCATCTGCTCTTCTTATCATCCTGCAATGATTCTTTGAAGTTCCCAAAACACTTTACCTCATCCCTAGGACAGGATGTCTTACATATTCAGGCTCCCTTTCTGCCTCTGAACTTCTTAGGCATATGGGATCTCTGACTCACTCATGTATGTGGGGTTCCCATACATATGTATGTATTTCATTTGGTTATTTTCTCTTGCCAATCTGCCTCATGTCTATCTGATTATTAGACCAGCCAGAAGAACCTTGAGGGTAGAGGAAAGTTTGTTCTCTCCCCCCCCCCCCCCCCAGCATATCATTTTGTATTCCCATCAGCAATGGGAGGATTCCAATTTCTCTACACCCTCACCAACACTTGTTATTATCTGTCTTTTTGATTATAGCCATTCTAGTAGATAGGACATGTTATTTCACTGTGGCTTTGATTTGCATTTCCCTAATGGCAAATAAGGTCAAGCCTCGTTTCATCATATCATGTGCTTATTGGCCATTTATGTATCTTCTTTGGAGAAATGTTCAAGTCCTTTACCAATTTTTCAATTGGATTTTTTGTCTTTTTTATTGTTGTGTTGTGTGAGATGATTTTACAGATGGGGATTCATTTCTCTAAGACTAGATTTTATTTATTTTTTAACTTGCAAGGTGAGACTACAATTTCTATTTTCTGTGGAGTTCTGAGAGCTGGCTAAATTTGCTGGATGTTTAGTTCCTTCCTTTAAATAAGTGTTTGGCTATAAAGTAAAGACCAGGGAATTCTGAGAAAGAGGAAGATAATGAGAAGACTTTGGAAGCTATTTGTTCAGGGAAGAATTTCATCATTACCATATTTAGGGACTGTCTCCTCTTTGTCTAATCCCACTTAGGAACCTCTTTTAGCACTCACACCATCAGCTAAAGGGGGAAAAGTCTTTTTAGTTTTCCTTTCCCCTTAAAACTGTTCTTGGTGCGATTTGTGATTTGTTTGTTATTATCTTTAATTGTTGAACTCTGCATACAAGGGTTGAAGGGAAGTTGAACAGTCACCTCCAGCTGAACAGATTCTGTCTTTGTTACCTGGACCACGGCAGAGAGCCTCTCCTCCCAGCTATGCAAATCCGAAGCAGACAAATGTGAGCTATCAGGAGCCAATCTGCTGGAAATCTTCCCCTCAGTAATTGGCTTCATATTTCAGCTCTTAGAAAAAGTAGAGTCTCATTACCACCCCTGCCTTCTCCCCTCCAAAGCAACCGAGAAACGCAGGGTCCATTGGCGACAAGGAAAAGGAGAGAATGACACTCCAGATGAGTTATATTTTTTCTTTCAACTAGCTTTACTTCCAGGTGTCCCCTTGCAGTCATGCTTCCTTGGAAAATCACCTCATCAACTGGCCGGGTCTCCTTGCCAATGGTAATCCTGTCCTTCCCACCCCAGGCTCACTTTACAGAGATAGAAAGTGACAGGCAGGGAGACCTCTTGCTCTGGGGTGCTTGGGAGGGGAATACAAAGCATTATATCAAATGCTGCCACCAGGCCAGCTCTTTTGGGTTGCATTAGGCAGTCAAGCATTTTGCTGCCTGCTGAATGTCATCTCATTTAACATTTTGTTAAACAACTTCTAAAGGTCTTAACAATATGACAGATGGGCCATTGACTGGGTACTTAGTAGCTAAGTACCAGTTTGGCTGGGCTGGATTGTGTTTATTGTTCATTAAGTGTTATTTAAAGAACTCAGTCTTGATGCCTCTACCCCCTTCCCCCAACCCCTCAATGCATGCTTTCTGTGGGACCCCAGGGTGTCACCTTAGTGGCCTGTTTCTACAGAAAGGAAAGGGTGAAGAGAGGCTCAGAGAGGAAAAGAAATGAGAAGACAGGCAGAGAGAAGTGGAGGGAGGCAGAAAAAAGTGTGTGTGTCTGTGCGTGCGCGCATTGAGGAGTAGCTGAAAGGGGGTTATGGTTCAAAGATAAACATAACAGCCACATGAGACAGAGTGAAGTGGATTATTTCTGCAGATGGCAGGCCCTGTCCCTCTTGGCTTCGGTTCTGGAGAGGGTGACTGTCCACCTTGTTCCCAAATCCAGAAGAAGGTATTCCCAACTTTCTGTGTTGTGGTAGCTGCTTTTTATACTGGCATTGCACTCTCCTGTATGAATGCTGTCTTCCCAGTCAATTCTAAGTGACTGGAATTAACTGTAAGTGTCTTTGTTTTCTCCAAGAAGTGGGTAATAATGTCTGGCATAGAATAGACACTAAGGAGCTGACTTTAAGTTGATGAGATGGCTCTGATCTCTGAAGATTAGCAACAACATTATGATCGTCTATAAAGCTGAGTAAAGGGGCTGAAATGATGCAAATGCCTGGAATCAAGTTTAATGAGGTAAGTGTTATAATTAATTAAATTTTGGTGAGGAGCAGGATATAGTTTGGGGAAGATTTTGGAATGATCAGACTTCCCAGAGGATATGACTTTTGTGTTAGACTTTGAGGGATGGGAATGAGGACAAGAGTGGAGTACTGTCAAGAAAGAAGAGGAAAATAAATTATGAAATCATAGACTAGCACACTC
This sequence comes from Antrozous pallidus, assembly GCA_027563665.1. NCBI lineage: Eukaryota > Metazoa > Chordata > Mammalia > Chiroptera > Vespertilionidae > Antrozous > Antrozous pallidus. The sequence goes on from CM050523.1 coordinate 30,828,376, forward strand.
ATTAACCCAGAGATAGGCAGGGCCTTTTAAAATTATTACTATGATTTTTATAGAGAGACAGAGGATGGGAGAGAGAGAGAAAGAGAGAGAGAAACATCATACCCTGACCAGGGATGGAATCTATGCCTGGGTATGTGCCTAGACTGGGAATTGAATCATTGACCCTTTAGTACATGGGATAGCACTCAACCAACTGAGCTACACCATGCAGGGCTAGGCAGGGCCTTTCTAAGGAACTGTGCATAGTCCAATCTGGCTGGACTAAAGGTAAGAGAGCAGGGATTGAGAAGAGAGAGATATTGAGCCCAAGAGAAGGTTAGTATAGTGACAGGAACAAGGGGAGGAGAGATTAAGCTAGCAGCAAAGCAGAAGGCAGACCCGAGCCAACCTGCACCAATCTGTGGAGGTCATGTTGATTCCTACAGAGTTGGGTCCTCAGAGATTCAGCTGTATTGCTCTGAAAAAATATTCTCACATTTGCCAAGTCAGACTCCATTGTTTTGATTTTGGGAAGCTAAAAATGTCACACCATTAATGAATTTCTTCTAGATTCACTAGAGACCAATGGATAATTGTTGATATATATATTATCAAGCAGCAGTTGTTTGAACATATTTCAGGGACTATATTCCTTTATTGATAGGTTTTTTTTTATTGTTAGGATAATTGGACTCTAGTGAATATTCCAAAATGTGTAGAAATCCTATCAGCATTTCACTCCAGGTTATTGTGACCAGCAGCTGGGATGTCAGCCTGGAAATCACGTTGTGTAATCTACTTGCTAACTGATGGGTGGTGTGCCAATTTCCCTGCTTTTGGCTATGTCCTATTCTCCTCTGTGGCTGAGTTTGACTTTCATATGCTGGAAAATTCCTTTCTTTCCTTCCATAAATATTAAAGGAGCCCCTCTTATACTGAAGGCTCAGTGTTAGCTCTATCATATCTAATAAAAGAGTAATATTCAAATTAACCATCGCTTTGCTATACCACAAGCCACACCCACTACCCATGCCCACTAGCCAATCAGGAGCGAGTGTGTAAATTAACCCCAACCAAGATGGCTGTGTCCACAGAGGGAGGAGGAGGGAAGCTTGGGTTTCTCCAGCGATGGAGGAAGCCACACTTTCTGCACATCCTGGCTGTCCCAGGCCTCTGCTTAAGGCTACAAAGTTTCAATTATAGAAGATACATAAATCCCAAATACCAGGGCCTCTGCTTGGGTTGCTGGGGAGCGTGGCTGGCCTGCAAACCACCACAGGCCCCTTGCTCAGGTTGCCCAATGCCCCATGGAAACCCCCCACCCTGCTCTGGAGCACCCTTCAGGGCAAACCAGCTGGCCCCCACCCAGGCACCAGGGCTCTATTCTATCTAATAAAATAGTAATATGCAGATTGACCATCATTCCAAGATGGCTGCCCCCATGTGGTCAAAGATCCTGCCCCTATGTGGACACAAGATGGCCACCACAAAATGGCCAGCAGGGGAGGGCAGTTGGGAGGGACCAGACCTGCAAGGGAGGGCAGTTGGGGCGATCAAGTTTGCAGGGGAGGGCAGTTAGGGGTGACCAGGCTGGCAGAGGAGGGAAGTTGGGGGCAAAAAGGCTGGCAGGGGAGCAGTTAGACATCAGTCAGGCTGGCAGGGGAGTGGTCAAGGGATGATCAGGCTGGCAGGGGAATGGTCAGGGGCAATCAGGAAGGCAGGCAGGCAAGCAGTTGGGAGCCAGCAGTCCTGGATTGTGAAAGGGATATCTGACTTCTCATTTAGGCCCAGTCCTACTGGGATTGGGTCTAAACGGCCAGTTGGACATCCTTGAGGGGTTCCAGATTACAGGCTGGGCTGAGGGACACCTCCACCCCCATGCACGAATTTCATGCACTGAGCCACTAGTGTTGAATATAAAGCCATATCACAAATATACCCTATTTTTAAAAAGGTCACAATGGAGCTCAGATATAGATGCAGAAATAGTTACTAGTAAGTGATGGAGCAAGACCACGTGGCACAGACCATACTTGCTTTGAGGTTATAGGAGAAGGAGAGGGAGGGATGCTACAGAGACCTGCTGTGTCAGGGAAAAGACATGGTGGAGGCTGAAGGGCAAGCTCTTGGTTTACATTTTCACACTGTACTTTCCTTCTCCTGGAAAATCCAGATAATTGGAGATATTGTCCGGTTTCATCTAACCCCTGGGGGTTTGTATGGCTGCTGCAATGTTTGCCCATCATTGGGGGTTAGAGCTTTCTGTTGTTACAGCCCTCTACTTGGCCTGCAGTTAGGGGACAGCTTCCCGGAGGGCTCCTGGACACTTACCTGTGGGAAAACGACACCTTTTGCAATTTTTGGAGCAGGAAAACAAGGTCGTCCTGCCATGCCTGAGCTGGGGATCGGGTAGGTTGCCCTGGGAGATTGTACCAAATATATTGCATATGCGACTTCTGGGTCAGAGTGCATCGGGCCCTTAAAAGACAGCCAACTTCCTGGGTAATTAACCCCGTTTAGTCTCAAGAGATATAACTGAAATTGATATAAGAGAAACATTCCCACAAATTTTTAGTGAAAAAGGGCAGCTCAGACTGGACGTGGCCATTCAGAGGAGGGAACCACGTAAGCCCCACTCAGAAGGTGGAAGGTGACTACAGACCCTTCCCATCTGCCTGAAGTCAGACCTCGGGTATTTTCAAAGATTTGTCTAGAAAGCAAAATTGACTGAAAACTGACTGTGAATCACTCCAGTGAGGAGTAGAAAGTGGATGAGATAGAAAAGGAGTGACTTCCTTTTAGTTAATGTGATAAAATCAGTTGCTTGCTTCTTGCATTGTTATTATACATTCTTTGGGGTTTATATTTAACACAGCTGTCCCTTTTCCAGTGTTGTGCTTCAACACCTAAATGGCATTGCTAGCTGTTGCCCCCATGCAGTGGCAGAGTCCTAACATGGAAGCTGAGTTAGGGTCACAGATACTTACAAAAATAATTAAATTGTGGTGCTTGAGAGCTAGACTATCTTACACAAAAATATAAACATTCTGAAATCTTTTTGAAAAATCAGAAATGATAGCAATACTAAGCCTAGTTCCCGAATGGAAGCAATGATCTCAAGGTTGGCTTCTCTGTATTGATGGGAAAAGCATTCTCATAATCTGTTCCCATTGTCTATCTCACCTCACCCACCTCACCTATTTATAAGTTACCTGTCTGACCTCTGTTGGTGTCTGAGTTTGTGACTGCCCCTTAACAAAAACTATGAACTCATTGGTGTTAGGAAATATGAAAAAGGAACTCGATGATCCCTTTGGGACTTACCTCTACCTTAAAACATAGTTGGAATGTCCTACCACACATATTGGATGTGAAATAAATATCTGTTATTGTTTAATACTTTTGGCTCAGTCTTCAGCAGGGGAAATGTAATGTTCGTATACTTCCAGGGACATTCATTCTAATAGAATGTTCCTATATTTCCAGGGGCATGGATCTGGGGCCATGTCTTAGAGAAGGATCAAGCCCTTGAGCCCTGTTTAGCCTTGGCAAGTGAAATGGAAGTAGGTGTGCAGGGACTCTATCATTCTCAGAGTCTGAACAGTCCTTGCTCCCTTGTCGTTTCTAGCAGGCTGTGGTCTTTTCTACCCAGTCTTTTTTTTTTTTTAAATTTTTTCATTTATGTGGCTAACGGGAGTGGGTAGGACAGGATTCTTATTTCAGCCTTCAACTGCAGAATGACATATGAATATGATTACTTTTTATATGCAGGTTTATTCAAAATGTCTAATTGTCTCCCTCCCATTTTTTTTTTAAACTTTGAATTTGAAATAACAAAAACATTACAGTTGAGGTGTGATTATTGCCCTTTAAAGTTTTTCCTTTTTTATTCTTCTATATGACCATTTAAAAAAAAAAGCTATTTTACTCTAAGAAATTAGGTTTCTGGTTATCAGGAGCCCTAAATAGACATGAATTACAAGAACGTCCTTTGAAAACCCCATGCAGCACTTGTTTCATTAAATTCCATGAAGCGACCTTAATTTAGTGGAATACTGGATAGGCTGTTCTTTTAACCTATTATCACTTTGGCCAGACCCATAAACCATATTCATGGATGATTCCATCAAGAAGGACAACAGTGGGATTAATATTATTTCAGGATACAGTAAATGCCACAATGATGAAGCTGTTTAAGATCTGGTGCTCACGGTGTCACACTGAATGCATTGACATTTACTCTGCTATCACTTCATTTCCAATATTCCTTCCAAATCAGCCGATGCTAATGCCTCCGCGTGTGTGCAGAATACAATGTGGGTGGGGGTGGGGACACTGGGAAGGGGCTGCACAAGTCCTTTGCCTTCCTTTTTTTGTTTGGTATTGAGGGTGGGGAATCATACTTGAATAGTATTGGACATGCAGGATGGGGACTTATTGGACATGCAGTAGGCCCCGAGATGTTGGTTGTTGGGGTTGCAGTGGCTCCTAGGAACTTGGCTTTCTCTTGGAGTTGTATCAAAATAGGCTTCAGGGCTTCTCCTGGCTGTGACTGAGCACGTGGGCATGTTGGAATTGAGCACACAGAAAATTCAGATGTCTGTAATGGGATCCCATATAGAAAGTCTTACTTGTGTATTTCCTGAATCTCCTTAATCCTTAAACTTGATGCCTCCTGACACTGAACATCTGACAAAGCTCATGGGTAGCTTTAAGAATCTCTTTTAAAGAAATAGCCAAAATGTTATTCACAATCACATTACGAATGTCTAGTCTCTCAAGGGCTCTCAGATCCCAAATTTTGAGGGAAAGTTCTGAGGGTTGGAAGGAAATTTGAAGGCTGTCCAGTTCATGCTTCTCAAAGTTTAATGTACCTCTGAATCATCCAGAGGCCTAGTTAATTCTAATAACCAGAGTCTGGGAAGTTTTAATTCAGTAATTCTGGTGTGAGGGATGAGAATCTGCACAGCATCTAACTCCCGGGTGACGTAGATGCTGCTGTTTTGTCAATTATACTTTTCAGCTCAGGGTCTAGTCCAAACATTGTCTGTATTCTCTTAGATGAGCATCTAGTGTATGCCTAAACCTCTCTGTGTAGAAGGCTACTCCTATTCTCTCAAGGCAGTCTGTTCCATCTTTGAACAATTCTCAATATTAGCATTTCTTTGTATTGCAGTCAAAGTCCCACTCCCTGGACTTGTCAGCTCTGGCTGTAGCCTTGATGCTACATAATACATTGGGTAAGGCAAGGAAACATCTCTTCTGTAGAAAGGAAGCTTGCACCCTCCAAGTTTCTAACCTATAGGAAAGTCCCTACTTGGGAAGGGATAGATGACTGAGGGGTACCTTCTCTCCTTGGGGTTCACCATTCCTCTTGTCTTCACTGCCCTCTGTTGGCCCCTGATGACACACACTGCCTCTTTACTTGGCTCTCACTCTTTGTGCCCAACTAGAGGAGTCCTTTCTCTCTTTTGAACACATCCATCTATCTATCTATCTATTATCTATCTATCTATCTATCTATCTATCTATCTATCTATCTATCTATCTATCTATCACCTATCATCTATATATCTATTATCTATCATCTAATCTATCTATCATCTATCATGTGTGTGGGGCGCCCCAGGCAAGATACCTGCAATCCCAACAACCAACATCTCAGGGCCTACTGCATTTCTTAACTGTTTGTGGGCTAAATCCAAGGCCTCTGGCTATCCCTTTTGTTCAGGTTTGGGATACACCCATTGCCCTTAGGCAGGCAATTCCAGTAATAGGCAGATTATCTTATCAGTAAGGATTTACATGATTGTTTGATGGGGAAACTGCTTTCATTAACAATGTTTTAGCTCTGACCTTTCAGAGCCAATTAAGGTTGTTTACTAGCCTTCCGGGCTTCCTATCCATTCTGGCACCTTAGTATTTTTGTATTATAAATAAGTTGCTGCTCTTTGGGTGTCAGGTGCCGTCTCTCCCTCAGGGAGAACAGACATCCCACCCAGCCCCAGCTATTTTTTCTATTACTGTGTCTTCCTCTTCTATACTTTTATTTCTTAATCCCCAGCTCCTCTACTCAGAAACTGGACTCAATCTCTATCTCTCCGCTCTGGATGTGTAAAAGAGAGAAAAACACCCACAATCATGCATCATAAAAATTAATCTATTTCTCCCTCAACAGATTATAAACACACAGAAGCAGAGATTCTGTCTCTAGCTTCAAATTCTGTGCAATGCTTTGCACATACTAGCAGCTCAAGCCACATGTATTAAATTGAGTAATCCTTAGATCCTATTTCAAGGAATTTATAGCACTAGCAGAACTAAACCTTAAAGACTATATACGCAATAAATTGTTACACTAGATAGTAGTACAACAGGTGAATTTCAAAGAAAGGAGTTTAGTGTAGACAGGGGCAATTTCAAAGGGCAAAGGGGAATGGACTTGTACATATAAGTTGGCTGTATATAATCCATTTGATTCAACTAAGAATTCTTGGGCTAGACAGAAAGAGAGTCTAGTAGATGGTGTAGGAGTGCATAAAATTTTTTTTCAAGAAAGTTTGGGGAGGGGAAAGATGTAACTTAGATGGATTTAAGACAGAGATCAGCACATTTTTCAGGAAAGAACTGAATAATAAGTATTCTAACACTTATGGATGATGTGGTCTCTGTTGCAAATACTCTGACTTTGTAGGGTGAAAGCAGCCATACACTGTATGTAAATGAATTGGCACAGGATAATTAGAAGGGTTGAGTAAATGTCTGATATGTATGAATATGTGTATACAGAGACATTTATACACACAAGTATGACCCAAGACTCTAGGACCTTGAGGTTGGGGAGGACCTCAAATATTTTTTTCCCTTTCTGCAATCAGATACACCAATTCACGATAAGTCATCAATAACTGATAAATGATAATGGTGGAATTTCAGACAGAGTGGCATTTGCTAAGGGTAAGCAATTTGGAGTGGGGATGGGGTTGAGGTTTTTGGGAACTCTACTGTCAAGCTCTTCTCCCCAGATGGACTGGATTGCTCTGTGCTGGGGGGCTCTACAGTGTCCCAATGAGGCAAAAGCTACAGGGAGTTCCCAAAGGCAGGAAATCAGTGAGGAGAACAAGAACAGACCCCACCCCAAAATAATGTAGGATTCTAGAGGGAGGAAGCCTCCGGGATGAATCTGTCCCTCCTACTCAGAGACCCAACCTGCCCCAGGGTGTGTGGGTAAAGGTGGTGACCTACCTTTGTGGGGGCCTCGGGCACCTCTGGCACCCTGCCCTGAGCCCTCCATGGCCCCTCTCCCCTTGGGCTGCCCTAGAAGGTGCTTCTTCACATCCTGTCCCCTTGCTTTCTGCTGGAGGCTTGGAGGCTGAAGACCTGCAACCTCTGGACAGCTCAGAGTTGCCTTATACACAGGACTTGATTCTCAGGAAGGATGAGATGAGGGAGAACGGTGTACTAATTCTCCCTCTTCCATTTGCCAATCGTCCTTCTCATCCTTTCTTCCTTCTCTCCACTTTCTTCTACACCTCCCTGTTTTCACTTCCCTTTCTCTCAAGTTCCCTCCCACCTTCCCATTTCCTTCCCCCTTGTTCTTTCTATTCTTTAATTCTGTCACTTACTCCTGTTGTCCTTGATCTTCCTTTTAAAACCACTTATTTGAATTATGGCACAAATTGTGATAAGCAGAGGCAGGGGACACTGGCTTCTTTTTTGTGATGACAGGACAGTATTTTCACAATGGCTAAGATGATTTAGCAGGGGGAAATAGAAACTAAAATATTTAAAGGGTTCTAATAAGGGTGGGGTGAGGGGGTATGAGGGGGAATATTGAATCAGGGTGGGATGAGAAACTTCCTAGCCCACCTGAGCCTTCTGGGCCTTTCTCCATTGGATATTAGGACTCTCTGGTGAGCTACCTGGAAGAACCCGGCTGAAGCTGGGTAAAACATGGGTACTGTCACCATAGGTATTCTCATAGCCTTAAAAGGAGTGCTTCTTTGAGCTATACTTTGAGAAAGTCAGCCCATGTGCATTGCTGTTGAGTGTGTGGGTCATCTGCTCAGGGCAGGTCCCCTAAAGCAAAGAAACATATGCTTCAAATTTCTCTCGGATTCATTGTCCATTCCTGGTACTTGATGGAATAAAGTTGGAATTTTGGCTTCCTGGTCTCTCGGGGTTGCTGACAAAAGCTAATTTCTGCAGGACAGCTATCAGAAACCATTGCTGTTGCAGCCCTACCAAGCTGGCTGTTTGAATAGAAGGACGAATCGGGCCCGTTTTCAGCTTTGCTCTTTAGCTTGGTCTGAGCCATGAGGCTGATGGGCTAAGACTTTGGTTGCTCAGCACTGATCTGCTTCAGAGTAGGTGAATGGGATTATGGATACCTGTCCCTTACAAGCCAGGCTCCTCTGCTTCCCATTCTTCCAGTTTATGAATGGATTTGGCCATTTGCAAGTTGGACTGGGTCTCCTCCTCTTTTTCTCCCTCTCCCGTTTTTACCCCCTCCAAGTTGGGTGCATCCTCCACTGCTACCTTTTTTGTTCTTTGGGATGCTGTGGAGCAGTTCAGAGCTGGGCCGACACAGTCTGTAGCTGGGTGGAGTCAGCTCACCCGGCACCAAATGCAATGAAGAATGACCATCAGGTACAGTGGACAAGCCTTAAGCAGGCCTCTAGGTGTGGGCAGAGTCATGGAACCAGACAAGCCATTTTCAGGCTTCACTTTCTGTTTCCCTTTTAAGACCACAAGGCTTTGGAAATTTTAGTGCTTTGGCTGAATGCAAAGGTCTGCCTTCCACGGTGGGCTGAGCTGCTGAAGGCCAAGCATCTGGCTTAAACTGATGAAAGGCAGGAAATCCAGAATTACTTCCTGATACCTTCTGCTTCAGTTTAGGATTCTGTAATGTGGCAATGTGGTGGGCCAGCTCCAGAGGGCCTGCCCCCGCCAAGAGACAGACTCCATTTTTGAGTTGAGGGCACAGAGTGGGGCTCTTGGGAGAGACCAGATGAGGAAGCCTCTCCTCCCGCAGGGCAGATGGGGGGGAGGGGGGGTGTGTGGGTCTGAGTGGAATCAGTGAAGTTTTGCCTGAATTCTTTTCTGATTCGATCGTATGACTTTTCTCCAGGGAACACCCGTGGTCTTTGCTTTCTTTCTAACAAGATCCCTGACCAAGGAGCCACAGGCCTTGCCTCTGGCTGGCAGTGCAGCCAGATATAAACAAGCCAGGGGGAGGGCCCGGTGTCACATATTATGTTTACTAAACAAAACCGACAAGTTCTCATTGTTGCGTGAGGAAGCCCTGCAGCTCTCAATCCCCCAGAGCTGAAGAGGATCCATTTTATTGAGCTCGGTAATGACAGCCCCGGCTGGAGCAGCTGGGTAGTTAGTATTAGCTCTAAGAGACTCGGGAGGGCAGTTTTTCTTTAGAAAAATTATGTTTTTCATTTAGACCAACAACAGCCTGGCTGTCTCATACCTTCCTATAATCTTAAAAAGAGTGGTAAAATCATAGCCCAGACGGTTCCCCCAATACTTAGGGAGTTAACAGATAAAAAGTACTTCTACTTTTGCAGTATAAGTATGCTTTATGTACGGGCATCTCTTATTTTATCTGGGAATGCTTGATACCTTTCCAAATATTCCTGCCTGAATATCTCTGGTGGCGGGAAACTCACTATCATTCAAAATAATCATTCTGTTCTTAGGCAGCTAGAGTTGCTAAGAAAGCTCTTCTGCAAATGAAGATGACATTCCTATACCTATGCTCCTCATGTGAACTTCTGGAGCCCCTTGGACTATGTCTAATTCATCTGCTATGTGCCAACCCTTCAAATATTTATTACTAGCTCAGTGTCTCCTTGCATTTTCTCTTCTCCAGTCTGAACATCCTGCTGTTTCCATTTTTCCTCATGTGATGTGGTTTCAGGATGGTAGATCCTCCTGTGAATGTGCTTGGGCTTGTTTTGAGCCTTTGTAACCAGGTAGGACCTGGCAGCCTGGAGAGTGGCTCTGATTGACATGACCTTCAGCCTGTTTTGGAGAGCGCATGTCTACTGTGCCAGGAGAGTTTTGGCCCCATGAGCTAGGCTTCAGCACCAAAGTGTATACACCTGGCTGTAGATTGAATGTTAGCATCCCCCCAAAATCCGTATGTTAAACCCTAACCCCCAATATACGGGATTTGGAGATGAGGCCTTTGGAAGGCAATTATGAATAGAATTATTGCCTTTATAAGAGACACAAGAGATTTTCCTCACCCCTTCTTCCACGCGAGGACACGGGAAAATATTGCCATCTATGAACCATGAAGCAGGCTCTCACCAGATACCAAATTTGCCAGCACCTTGATCTTGGATTTCCTTCTCTCCAGAATTGAGAGAAATGAATTTCTGTTGTTTCTTAGCCACCCAATCTCTGTGGTATTTTCTTTTTTTTATTTAATATTTTTTTGATTTCAGAGAGGAAGGAAAGGGAGAGATAAAAATATCAATGGCGAGTGAGAATTATTGATTGGCTGCCTCCTGCATGCCCCACACTGGGGATGTGCCATGACTGGTAATGATGAGCCCACAACCTGGGCACGTGCCCTGATTGGTAATCAAACTCTGACCTCCTGGTTTATAGGTCCATGTTCAATCACTGAGTCATGCTGGCCGGCCTGTGGTATTTTAAAAAATATATATATTTTATTGATTTTTTTACAGAGTGGAAGGGAGAGGGATAGAAAGTCAGAAACATCGATGAGAGAGAGACATCGATCAGCTGCCTCCTGCACGCCCCCCACTGGAGATGTGCCCACAGCCAAGGTACATGCCCTTGCTGGAATCAAACCCGGGACCCTCCAGTCCGCAGTCCCATGCTCCATCCACTGAGCCAAACCGGTCTTGGCACCTGTGGTATTTTCTTACAGCGGCTGAAATGGACCAAAGCACTCCTCTGCACACCAAATGTAAATTCCGCAGCCCTACTATCATTTTAGATGATAACCGGCAATTAGGACATTAGCAATACCAAAAGTCATGTTAGAAATTGATGAAACAGACTTAGTAACTAGGATGCACATTCCTGTCTTAGGTCAGATTGGAGTGGTGGATAAGAACATCAAACTGGATGCAGGGACTTGATAAAAACCAACTGTGGGACTTGGGGACATAACTTATCTCCAGCTCTCAGCAATTTTCATCTAAAAACAGCCATTTAAATTAGTTCTCTGAGGCAGAAGAATGTTTTACAAAGGCTGTGGGTGTGGTTATTGACACATGAAGCTGATGGGAATAAAATATTTTTAAAAACAACAAAGAAAAACTGTAATTGTTCTAGATCTAAATGACTTTTTGGTTCTCAGCTTTCCTTGGTCATGAAACTGTTAGATCTTTCTTACTTATCTATGAAAAGAAAAATACCCAAATGGGGAAGTGTTTAGAAACATTTCAATCTGCTTGACATGGCTGTGACTCCAAGCATATGATCAGTGGGCTGCTGATCACAGAATAGGGTGTGGACCAGTCTGGGTGCTATTGAACTTGTGGGTGGTGAGTGGCATGTGATGTGAGTTGTAGCAGTCACTTGAAGTACTGTGTGTCTTGGTCTGTAATAGATTAGAAATAAAGGAAAACAAAATGGGTTCATTACCACAGATGGTCTGAGGCAGAGCTTCCTTACTGGCGTGTCATACTCAAATGATAGCTGTGTCTAGCTATTGTGCCCTTGGCTCTTGAGGTACCTGGGAAAGTCCTGGGGAAGCCTGAACCAGCCTTTGGACCAAGTTACCCTTGGCCATGAGTGATCTGTATGCTATACAAATATCATTTTCTATCTGTGCCATGAAGTGAATATGGTTGGAAAGTGCCACCTTTTCTCCAAAAAAAGCAACTAGACAGAGAGAAGACTGGGCTAATTGTTGCTCAGACTGCAGCTTGCAAATGACTTCAAGAAAAAAAAAATGTTGCCAAAACCGTTTTGGCTCAGTGGATAGAGCGTCGGCCTGCAGACTGAAGGGTCTGGGGTTCAATTCCAGTCAAGGGCATGTACCTTGGTTGCGGGCACATCCTCAGTAGGGGGTGTGCAGGAGGCAGCTGATTGATGTTTCTCTCTCATCGATGTTTCTAACTCTCTATTCCTCTCCCTCTCTGTTAAAAATCAATAAAATATATTTTTTAAAGAAAAAAATGTCAAAACTCTTCTTCCCTTCTCGCCTACCTTTCTTTTAAAATTAAGTTTAAAATTTTTATAGTAATATATGCATGTCATTTAAAAATCAAGCAGTACTAAACTACAAAAAAATTGATTCATCTCCCCAATTCCTACTAAGGTTCCCCAGACCTTGGCACTTCATTGTTTTTGGAAAAAGAATACTGCAGGGAAATGCCCCAATTTCCCAACAGAATCCCAGGAGACTCAGTGCTGGGAGACACCAGGCACCATCGGGCAACATCATGGAGGTTGGGTGGAAGTCTAAACACTCAATGATTGGACATGGACCAAGGCCCCTTCACCAATGCATCACAACCAGGCAACCTCTCCTTGCTGCCTTTCTTCCCACATCACTCTCTTCTTCATCCCCACCGCTAGATGCTTAGAAGTTTAATCTCTGCCAAAAGGAATCCGAGAGCTCTGGACTCTGAGATGCTAGGTGCAGCAGAAGGCTGAGGTGAGGCTCTTCCTGTGACTTGCTCTCAGATTTATCAGGGCTGAGGATGCACAGCAAAGGCAACAGTCAACAGATTGAACAGAAAATCTATGGGATGGGAAAAAATATTTGCAAATCATACATCTGATAAAGGGTTAACATCCAAAATATATAAGGAACTTGTACCAACTATTCTGATTAAAAAATGAGCAGAAGACTTGAATAGACGTTTTCTAAAGAAGTCATACAGAGGCCAACAGGTACCAGAAAAATGCAAATCAAAGCCACAATGATTTGTCAGCTCACACCTGTTAGAATAGTAAATATGAAAATGACAAGAGATAATAGGTGTTGGTGAGGTTATGAAACAAAGAGAACTCGTGGGCACTTTTGGTGGGAATGGAGCCACTATGGAGAGTGGTTGGAAGTTCCTCAAAAAATTAAAAATAGAACTACCATATGATACAGCAATTCCACTTCTAGTATTGATTTGAAGGAAATGAAACAATTATCTTGAAAAGATAGCTGCACCCCCATGTTAACTGCAGCATTATTTACAATAGCTAGCATGCGGAAACCACCTAAGTGTCTATTAATAGTTGAATGGATGAAGATATGGTATTTATACAATGGAATATTATTCAGCCAGTAAAAAGGAAATCCTGCCATTTGCAACAACATAGATAGACCTTGAGGGTATAATGCTAAGCAAAATAAGTTAAAGAGAAAAGGACAAATCCTATATAACCTCACTTATATGTGGCATATAAAATACTGAACTTATAGAAACAGAGAATGGAATGAAAATGGGGGAAGTAGGAAGATGTTGATCAAAACATACAAACTTTATACATATCCTATAAAATAAAAGAGAAACATGCAAATTTGACGATATCTTTGCTCCTAATTGGCTAGGAGTGGGGGCAGGAGTGCTGGCCCAGGGGGTGGAGATGAAACAGCAGTGGCTGCCAGCACCCAGCCCCTTGGTGCTGTGTGGGGAAGTAGTGGTAGCCATGGCAGCAGCAGCAGCGGTGGTGATGGCAGGGAGCACCCAGCCACCAGGCCGGGTGGTCACAGGCCACAGCCACAGCCACACCCACCAGCCAATCAGGCGCAAATTATGCAAATAAATCCCAAACAAGATGGCTGCCGCCACTGAGAGCAGGAGGAAGGCTTGGGTTTCCCTGGCAACAGAAGAAGCCAAGCTTTCCACCTGCCTTTGCCGGCCAAGGCCTCAATGGTACAAAGTTTCAACTATAAAAGATATATAATTTGAAGGCAGACACTGGAGCTGGAGAGAGAAGAGGCTAGGGTTGCCAGGGCGATGGAAGGAGCTAAACTTCTGCAGCCCTAGCGCAGAACATAAATTAATCCCAGATCCCAGGGCCTCCACTTGGGTTGCTGGGGGGTGTGGCCGGCCTGCAAACCACAGCAGGCCCCTCCCCAGGCTGCCCCATGCCGTAAGGGAACCTCCACCCTGATCCAGGACACTCTTCAGGGCGAACCAGCTGGCCCCACCCATACACCAGGCCTCTATCTAATAAAAGAGTAATATGCGGATTGACCATCAGCTCAACACACAAGAGGGCTGCCCCCATGTGGTCAAAGATCCTGCCCCTATGTGGACACAAGATGGCCACCACAAGATGGCCAGTAGGGGAGGGCCGTTTGGAGGTTCCAGGCCTGAAAGAGAGGGCAGTTGTGGGTCATCAGGCCATCAGGAGAGGGCAGTTGGGAGGGACCAGGCCTGCAAGGGAGGGCAGTTGAGGGCTATCAATCCTGCAAGGGAGGGTAGTTAGGGGTGAACAGGCTGGCAGAGGAGGGAAGTTGGGGACAAACAGGCTGGCAGGGGAGCAGTTAGACATCAATCAGGTTGGCAGGGTAGTGGTTAGTGGGTGATCTAGCTGGCAGGGTCAATCAGGGTGGCAGGCAGGCTAGCAGTTTGGAGCCAGCAGTCTTGCATTGTGAGAAGGATGTCCGACTGCCCTTTTGCACAGTTGGACATCCCTTGAGGGGTCCCAGATTGGAGAGGGTGCAAGCTGGGCTGAGTGACACCCCCTCTGCCCTCCACCACCCCCCCCGCACGAATTTCGTGCACCGGACCTCTAGTATAAGATAAATAAATTCAGGAGATCTAAAGTACAGCATGGTGACTATAGTTAACAATACCATATTGTATACTTGAAGGTTGCTAAGAGAGTAAATCTTAAATGTTCTCAACACACACACACACATACACACCGTAATTATGTAAGGTGATGCATATGTTAACTAACCTTATTATGGTAATCATTTCATAATATATAAATATAGCAGAGCATCACATTGTACACCTTAAACTTAGATAATGTTATATGTCAATTATATCTCAATAAAACTGGAAAAATGAAAACAAAAGTTATCAGAGGCTATACCCCACCCTAAAAGGAGATTTTTATCTGGGGAGCTAAACATCCCCAGGAAAAGAGCCACATGCTGACATTTGGAAGCCCCTAGTGAAAAGGCCAGCTTTGTCTGATTATCCTTGAGTGACCTCCAGCTGTCAACAAGCTGTGTCCTCCTATACAGAGCGTCCAATAGGCTTTCTATTGCCTCACACTTAAACATGAATGGACAGCCACAGTTCAGGAGATGTTTGAGAGAGTCTACAAACATGAAAGATAGATGCTGTAGCAAACGGATTTTATTAATGGTCTCAATTAATTTTATTCTTATCTTCATGCTTTTTATTATGTGACTCTTGCTACTAGCCTGCTGAAGAAATATGAGAGATATATGTAAAACAGCTAAGACCTCTAAGTTGGGACCATTCTAGACCAGTGATTGGCAAACAGTGGCTCTTGAGCCACATGCAGCCCTCGAGCCGCAGCTTGCCGCTGCTCTGTTGACTAATTAGTTTGCCGACCACTGTCATATATTATCCTTTATCTCTTTGCACACAATATGCCACAATTGCCTAATCCTCACAGCTTCCAACTACATGGTAACATTGAGTATAGTGTAGTGGTCGGCAAACTCATTAGTCAACAGAGCGGCAATGCCCACCACTGTTCTAGACCAACCAAATGTCATTTAGTCTCACCAGCTAAACACAGGTGCATGATTGAGCACAGCCAAGATCAGCCAGCTGACTCATAAACAAAGCTCTGCCCTCCCTGAGGCAAGCAAAATGTTATGACATCAAATCTGTAATACATTAGTGTGGAAGGATACATCCCTTGCCTTCCCCTCTGCACTGCCCTGTTCCATCCCTTCCCTTTTTGAGGTCTAAGAACAGTTCCTCGGCCCTGAAATCCAGTTCTTTGCGGAGTGATACCCTGGGCACTGTCCCAAAGAGAACAGAAAACTATGAACAAAAGCTGGGAAAAGCGAATGCCTTGCTGGACACAGGCTTCATCCTCTGGCTGCTGGTCCTGCTTTACAATCATCTCCTTTGGCCTATGAGCCCATGGTTACTTCTGCCCTCATGTTAGTGACAAGTCACAGAATGCTAGGTGACAGTCTGAATTCAACTTTTGGCCCAGGGAAGCCCTGGGGCTTGTCCCTAAAGTGAAAGATAGAGGAAATTGTGAAGTGGGTAAAGGCCATCTATCTGACTGCCCCCAGGCTGTTCCTTTCTGTGGCCCTCTCTTCATTCCTTACACTGTGGTACACAGCAAGTTACATAACACCCTCTCTTTCCACCAGTCTCAACTCAGCAAAGAATCTGCTAACCCCCAGGAACAATTTATATGTCACTTTTCTCAGGGTGTCTTATAATTCAAGTTTTATTTCTAATTGGGATAAAAAAAATATTTCGCTGTTTGAAAAAGATCTCTAGTTGTGGAAATCCTTTTGAGGGGAAATGGATTTACGTTTTTTAATGATCTGGAAATGGTAACCGGTAGTTAGATTCCTATGGTCGGAGCCCACTGTCGGCTCTTTAATTAAGCTAAAAGATGCTTGGGGTGGTCATTAGTTCATTGGGGACCGGAGAGAAAGTAAACAAGAAAGTCGCCTTGCAAATGCATACCGTGTTTTGTAATTTAGACTCTTTCTGCAGATATTCTAACAGCACTCACAGCCACGCACTGTTACCTGAGTAACAATCCTTGAGTTGGCATTTTAGGATCAAACAGGGTTCAGAGGAACAATTTTATTCTTTCCTAGGCCTTTGCCAGCTTTCTGAGGAGTGTTTCCCTCCTTTTTGATGCTAAAGTAGAATGTACAGTCTCTTGGGAAGATGAAGTGTAATAAATCAGATGCTGTTGCCTTGGGCTTTACAGCTAAAGCAAAAGGAGAGCTGAGGTAATTGTCTGGATAATTTGGGCAAAACAGCCAACTATCCTGCATGCATTGCAAAGATTGGAGTTATCCAAACAGAACAGTGTAGTGAATCTGCTTAGTACCGTGTAGTTTCTGGGAAAGGTACAACATCCTTTTTTTTTGAGGGATACTTTCTTAGTAGTTCCAGCTCTCCTCTCTGGGAGTGGCACCCAGAAGGAATCTCAGGAAAATAATAATAATGGTGAGTGTTTTCCGGGCTGTGCATGTTCTAAGCACTGTGCTAAGCATCTTAAGTAGATCTCATTTAGATGTCATCACACTAACCCTATTACCATCCCCACTCAGCAGATGTTGGCCATGAAGCCAGCAGAGCTTCAAGGGCTTGGGGTGAGGCTCACCCCTGGTAAGTCCCAGAGCTGAGTCTACCAGACTGACTCCAACAAGAAACTCTAAGCGGAATTATCCTATAAGGATACTTATTTCCTTAGTGGGAGAGGTGGCATATGCAGAAGCATCACTAAGTAGCTGGATAATATAAAGCAAGAAATGTCTTCTTCAGGGCCTCAGATTCCTCAGGGGTAAATGAAGGGCTTGATCTTCATTTAATAACTTTTGAGTCCTTCTCGGGTCTTACCTTCTATAATTATATATATAATTGGTTTCAGAGAGGAAGGGAGAGGAAGATACAAAAACATCAATGATGAGAGAGCATCATCAATAGGTTATCTCCTGCATGCCCCCTACTGGGGCTCAATCCTATAACCCAGGCATGTGCCCTGACTGGGAATCAAATCATGACCAGGATGCTAACCACTGAGCAACACTGGTTGGGTTCACCCTCTATAATTTTTTAAGTGTTCTGGGTCTGTGACCCTAAGAATTCATTTCCTAGGCCCTGATTGGAGCTGAGTCCTGGTGTTCTTGCAAGGAGGGATAAACTAAAAGTCAGGATAGGCTGAGTTTTCTTGTGGAAACCAATAGCCTTCAAATCTCAGTGTTGCATCTAAACAACACAGCCTTACATCTTGTGTGCTTACAGGTTCATTTCAGGCATCTAGGGACTCAGTAGTCCACTAGGACCCAGTCTGATGGGGCAGCTACAATCTTGAATGTTGTGGGTCACTCTGCCTGAGGGAAAGAAAGCTCTGTAAGGACTTACACTGAAAATTAAATGCTCTGGTCCAGATTATGACATGCCACAGCCTCTCCTAACTTATTAACCAGAACTAATCCCATGGGCCCATCCAACCACAGGGGCTAGGAGGTATAATCTTACCATGTGCCCCAAAGGAATATTGGAGAACATTAATGATCACCCAGAATATGAATGTCACGATGTCCCTTTAATATCCTACATGATGGGAAGATAGCAAAGTCAGGCAGGACTGCTAATATTGCATTGTGCTCGAAGGGCTAGGTTGGACAGGAGAATGTTTCCTTTTCATTGAGATTATGGAGACTGGGTTGGGGAGAGGTAGACACGGGGGTAGAAAGAGGTCCCTCAAAGCCAGGTTTTCCCTAGGGTCACCTTGATCACATTCCTTCCTTTACTGTTTCTTATAACCGACTAATTAAGATAGCTAAAACTGTTACCATGAGCTAGAGTCAACATCAATTAAAAATCCCATATATATTTCACGTGAAAACACATGGTGTTCAAACATGTGTGATTTTCATCAGACCTCCTCATCTGTTTGTCATTTAAGGTTCAGGCCATTTTCCATATTTCTATCAAATGTGGCCTGCTGTAGATGAAAGCCTGGCAAATGACTGTGCAAGAGAAACTTTCTGAAGTTATAAATAATCAAATGCCCATGGGGGGTTGACCTCATATACAATAATACACAGAGTAATGATCAGAGCTCAGAGGGAAAATGGAGCTAGGAACGAGTGCCTTCTTAGTCAGGAGAAGGTTTCAGCTTTTCTTATAACAATATGAGTGCCATTTTTCTGACCCCCTCATTCTCTGGCAGGATTACTGGAACTATGAAGAGAGTTGGGAAAGTAGCTGATACACAGATTGGGACAGCGGTGTGATGGTAAGTGTTTGACAGTTGACTCTCTGGGGGGAAAAAAGCCCTCATCTGATCCCCCCCCCCACACTGTTTGACCATTTCTGTGGTATAAGTCTCCCCTCCCCCCGTCCCATGTCTGAATTTCAAGGTACTAACATGATGTAATTGAGCATGGATTTGGGAAGAGATGTAGATGATTGGCAGTATCACATTCATGTCACTGTGTAGGAAAATGGGAATGGTTGCCTATCTCCTGTCCTCAACCTAACTCTAGTCCCAAAATAGGATGTTTGGAGCTTAGGTGGCAGGAAGTGTTCAGAGGAAGACAGTGACAAGAGAAAAGCAGATCTAGTGCTGAGGAATATTGACAACTCACAAGTAGAATTAATTTCCTAGGTCCGTGGCAACAAATGACTGCAAACTGAGTGGCTTAAAACAACATAAATATATTTTTTCACAGTTCTGGAGTCAAAAAGTCTGAAATTAAGGTGTTGGCAGGATTGGTGCCTACTGAGAACTCAAAGAAGGAAACCGCCTTGCCTTTTTCCTAACTTCTGGTGATTGCCAGCAATACTTGTCATTTCTTGTAGACATACTCCAATCTCTACCCCAATCTTCACGTGGCCTTCTTCTTCGCGTGTCTATGTCCTCTCTTCTTCTTATAAGAACATGAGTCATGGGACTTACGGCCTGCCCTAAATTTAAGGTCTACACTAAATCCAAGGTGATTTCATATTGAAATCAGCTGCAAAGACCCATTTTGAAATAAGGTCACATTCTGAGATTCTGGGTGGATAGAAATTTCTGGGAGACACTAATCATATATATACACACAGGACAGAAAGGATTAGAGAAAGGAGTAGGCAGGACCAGAACTGGCCACCTGGCCCAACACTCCCCCAGTGACTTCCCAGATCATCCTTCAGGCTGTGATATGTTTCCTGATTCATGACCACAGGTCATCAGGGGAAGTGGTCTGTGATGGCTGAGGTGCTTTCCCACTTAGTCATGCTCCTCACCTCCAAACCCAGGTGGGTAAGGAGTGGGCTGACCTTGCCCAGTGTTCTCTAATGCTGTGTTTAGGCAGTTGTTTCTGTATATCATCTTTCATCTCCTTTGAAGATCATTTTGGCAAAAATAGACCTTAAGAGAGTTCCGTTTTTTTTTTTTTTTAAATAAGTGACATATACCCTATCTAGTAAATTGGTCATTAACAGATATGAATGAAGAACGAGTGAATGAATGAATTAATGAACACAGTTGAGGCTCACTTCAAATGGGCCTTCTCTGGAAGAAAATAGATGGGCTCTCAAGTTCAAAAATTTTGTTTCAATCTGAAAGACATATTCTGGCCCATTAGGTCAGTGGAAGACAGTGACTGATGATCAAGTGTCAAAGGCCCCGGGGACATTAAGTGGGGCCTTCCTTGGCCTGTAATAGGAGCTGCCGCCAGCGGAGCCCCAGCGCAGCTCCTCCCCAGGGCTCTGATGAGAAAGCCAGCTTGGCTGGGCCTCAGAGGGCAGGGAGAGGTCATCGAGACACTGCTGATGGCAACTTTAAACCACATCTTGTGTGTCCCTTCAGTTTCACCCATGAAGCTCCTCTCTCAGCCTGGAATGTAGAGGAAAGGAGTGGAGGGATCAGGTTTCCAGGAAAGAATCTGGCTTCTGTGTTTACGTGCTTTCCCTGAGCTCACACCTAAGGGAAGCACCCTGGTTGGGAGGAATCTGCTACACCAATGAGATTTTCACATCTCAGGCCCACATTCCTTATTTCCATGAACCGTGTTTGAGATTAATTGAATTTATGTGCCATGGCTTAAGAGTCCATAACAAACACCTTTCTCTCAGGCACTTTGCCCTCTGTTCCAGCTCCTGCTATGCCTCCAAGGTTGCTCTTTCTCCTGGGCTTCAGGTATGCAGTCATTTGGCTGGCTGGCTCTGTGATCACATGAAACAATGACCACATAAAACACACCTCCATTTAGAGATAAGCACTGATGCATGCCCTGCAGCTGAGATTAAAATCTGGCTCATAAATCTTTCCACAAGGCTGTATATTCCACACATAATGATGAGAACTGAGCTAGTAAATAAATAGCTGAGGAAAAAATTCCTCACAAAATCCCTTATGATTAAGAGGTTTTGATCTCACATTGTAAGAAACGATAGGAGTTTCTAGCTGATGTTGCTTCCTCTCTTCACTATAGCATTATCTTGAGAGTTTAATTTTTAAAAAGCTTATTATGTATCATGTGCATACAGTAGGGGATGTACATAGGCTTAACTGGGGACTTCATAGATACTGTTGATAAGAGAATGGAATTTGAAAACATATCAATTTGAGGTCTAGTTATGAAAAATTCTGTGTGTGCTTTGGAGTTTAATGGCAACACTGTGTGAAAGTATTTGACACATTTTTCATGCATAGTAAAATATTGTAAGGCTTCCAAGTTATAAAATAAATAATAATGGAATGAACTAACCACCTCCATGATCTTTATGCCTCTATGGTGGTGCTAGATTTCTGGAAAAGGATTTAAGGAATCATTCCTGCTCCTTGGTCAGTTACTTGTCTGCATGTTGGTGCTGCCATTTCCTCTGATATGAGGTAGCAAGGGAGGTACAGCTGTGCATGTGTCTGTTGAATGTGCACGACGGGTGTATTTGTCTGATATGAAGGTAGTTGGTTGAGAGACATAGGATTTATGAGACAACCAAATGTAGTGAC
The DNA here is from genome assembly GCA_027563665.1 of Antrozous pallidus. Taxonomy (NCBI): domain Eukaryota; kingdom Metazoa; phylum Chordata; class Mammalia; order Chiroptera; family Vespertilionidae; genus Antrozous; species Antrozous pallidus. Next base: position 30,850,000 of record CM050523.1, read on the forward strand.
AGCACATTTGGAGACAGCAAATCAGCTATTTTTGTCCTCACTTCCAAGTGGATGTGCAGTTTAAGAGCCAATGTGTTTGTAGGAGTCAGGTCATTGATGTGCTCCCATAAATAATGAGGATGTCTCTTCTGCCATGGTGGCTAGGCCATGAGGTTGCAACCTTGGATTAGGGGAAGACATGCTGGAGTGAAAGGGAAAAGCTGCCCTTCTGCCCTGGCTGATGTGGGAAGGAGAATGGGGTTGAGCAGAGAAGGAGAGAAGACTTAAGAGTATTTCTCTCATCCCCTTGGGTACCTTTCTGCTGTGCCCAGGTAAGCATGGGGGAGAAGAACACTGGGCTAGTGGGCTGGTGAAGTGCTTTCTTGAGGAGTGTGTGTGTGTGTGTGTGTGTGTGTGTGTGTGTGTTTGAAAGAGAGAAAGGGAGAGACAGAGAGATAGAGAGGGAGGGAGCAGGATAGGGAGAGGGAGAGAGAGAGAGAGAGAGAGAGAGAGAAAATAAAAGACTCCATTTGGCTTGGGAGGGATGATGAAGAAGATGCTATGCAACAGAAAGATAGATGGTAAAACCAGAGGCTCCCTGGTTAGCATGGTCTGACTGTGGCTTGTAAGGAGCCCAGCTGGGCCTACTTATCTGGTAGGAAATGGTGGGGGAAGGAGGACTGAGAGGTTCTATTAAGGAGCTGGAGACCTGTGGCCAGAGTGAAGAGGCTGCAGTGGTCAGTGGTGAGTGTCAGCATGTTGGTCTCAAATGACAGAGTCCGTTTACCCTCTCACCCTCCTAAAAAGAAGCACACCACTGATCATCATTCCCTCCATTGTCACTACCCCAGGGAGCAGATCTGTTCTGGGTGACATGCAGCTGAAATCAGAGATTACTCAGAGAACCTCGCCCGCTGCTGGCAAGAGGGAAAAATGATGCCTTCAAATAGCAAGACATCTCAGGGAAAAGAAGGGGAGATGAAATCTGAGAGACGAAAATTTGCTCAATACACTGATTCATCCCAAAAGGGACAACTAAACGAACCCCAATAGGAAATTTGATTTTGAAAAGACTGAGTGTCTAAGGAGATATTTCCTAAGGCAGTAGTCAGCAAACTCATTAGTCAACAGAGCCAAATAGCAATAGTACAAAGATTGAAATTTCTTTTGAGAGCCAAATTTTTTAAACTTAAACTTCTTCTAAAGCCACTTCTTCAAAATAGACTCACCTAGGCTGTGGTATTTTGTGTAAGAGCCACACTCAAGGGGCCAAAGAGCCGTATGTGGCTTGCAAGCCACAGTTTGCTTACCGCGGTCCTAAGGGATGGAAGTAAATTCTATTATTTCTAAGTTTTTGCAGCTACCCAGATAGGAAGAGCAGAGCCTTTTGGGGGAATAAACTTCATTTTCCCTGTATAACTGACTATGGTGTGACTGAGCAACCCTGATAGATATAGAGAAAAATACATGTGGTGACTTTTTCAATACTTTCACTTTTAGTCAACAACCTTAAAATAGCCATGAAACTTTTCAGCTGTCTTTTATAAGAGTCCCCTGGGAAGGAGAATCCTATGATGCTGTTTGCTAATATCCAACAAGGAAAGAGTAAGGGACCCATGGCATAGCATCCCAGCAGAACCCAAAGGCCAAGCAGACCTGAGATCTTCAGCACCACTTGGGATACTAGTCCAAATACTGAGGGAAAGGCCCGGAGAAATTTAGTCTTCAGGGAACATTTTTCTAATGGAAGGGCTCAAAGTCCCTGGAATTAGAGACTTCTGCACACAGAACACTCATTCCTTTCTCTGGAGACACTTTCTGAGTAAGGGAGATAGGTACTGGTGCGATCAAGGCAATTTTGGCGTGGATTGTTATGGACACAGGGGAATGGCCTAGGTCACCTTCCAGGGGTCTCATCCCTAATCCATGATTCTGTAAGTAATGAGTTGACAGAAAATTGCATTCTGTATTTGGTCAGCCATCTGCTGTTTCCCCAATGCTGGCTGATAAAGGCAAGGCTATGTGGAGAGAAGGTGAGCTGTAATTAATTATCTATGGCATTGATGAATTCCTTGTAAGATATTCCCCTGCTAATCCAGCAATATAGCTGCTTCCATCCTCCCCTCCCAGTGTAATGGTCTATTTATGGACTCAGCTCCATAATTAAATGTTTCATTTGCAAGAAAATGGTTCCTAGGAAAATCCAAGCTCTCTTTATGTGCCTGCAATCGGCTATTGCAGACGTTACATAAGAGATTAGTCCATGTTGGCCTGCTGCTCTTTGCTTTCTGAATAATCTAATGTATTACATTTCTGGTATATGCAAATTACTAAATGTAATAGTCTTCAATATGCCTGCTGAATGAAGCCAAATGTATTGTGGGCATAATTTTAATTATTTATGTGCTATAAAAATGGAAGAAATTGAAACCACAGAAATAGAGTTCAAAAAACCCCTTTGGTTCTCTTTTGGGCAATAGTTTAATCAGATTATAACTCTAATTGTTTTCCAATTCATGCCTTACACTTGCTTTGGTCTTCTCTTTTGTCAGTATGTGTCTATACTCCATGAAAGTATTTAATGTCAACCCTGAGTGTTTGCCTTATTAGAACACAGCACATATTAGATGGCTGGGTTCAAGGCAGGGACACCATAAGGAAAGCTCAAGGCTCCCTTATGAGCTTTGCTTTTTTTTTTAAAAATATTTTATTCATTTTTTACAGAGAGGAAGGGAGAAGGATAGAGAGTTAGAAACATCAATGAGAGAGAAACATCGATCAGCTGCCTCCTGTACAACCCCTACTGGGAATGTGCCCACAACCAAGGTACATGTCTTTGATTGGAATCAAACCCGGGACCCTGCAGTCCGTAGGCCGATGCTCCATGCACTGAGCCAAACTGCCTAGGGCTGAGCTTTGCTTTTTGTTCTTAAAATTGGTCCCTGACAACTCAGGATCAGTTTTCTTCTGAGTCAAGGAGGTAGCAGCCAGGTAGGTAAGACTGGAAAGCAAAACTGGTTTGGAGCAAATGTGAGAAGCACATGAGTATGTTTGGGTACAGCAACATGAAAAGAGAATTAAAACCAGCTACTGCTATTAACTAGCTGGAGATTGGAAGCCAGTTTAGTTGAAGATGGCTGGTAAGGACAAAATGGATTTGGGTATCTATTCAAGCCCCATAGACTGTCATCTGAATGAGTTGGTCCAATGATTTTTATCATATTTTGATACTATAGTAGGGCATGGAGTCTGGAATCAAAGCACCTGGGTTTGAGTCCTTGTCTCACATTTTAGGTGAAACATTTCAGGCAAGACACTTTACTTCTCTTTTTTTAATCTTTATTGTTCAGTTTATTAATTACATTGTTCCCCTTTTTCTCCCCTATAGCTCCCCTCCACCTGGTACCCATCCCACCCTCCGCCCTCACCCCCCTCCACTGTCCTCTCCCATAGTTGCATGATTTTTGTCCAGTTTCTTGCTGCACTTCCCACAATCCCTTTCTCCCCAAGAATTGTCAGTCCATTCCCTCCCTATGTCCATGATTCTGTTACATTCACCAGTTTATCCTGTTCATCAGCTTATTAATTCACTTGATTTTTAGATTCATTTGTTGATAGATATGTATTTGTTGTTCATAATTTTTACTTCTCTTTTAAAAAAATATTTTTATTGATTTCAGAGAGGAAGGGAGAAGAAGAGAGAGACAGAAACATCAGTGATGTGAGAGTATAATTGACCAGCTGACTCCTGCATCCCCACACTGGGGATCGAGCCCGAAACCCAGGGCATGATTCTAAGCCCTGACCTGGAATCAAACTGTGAACTCTTGGTTCATAGATCATTGTAAGCCACACAGGCTGGGCAAGACACTTTACTTCTTTTTTTTTTTTTTTTTCTGAGAAGGCTGTTTAATGAGTTCTAGGGACATGGCATAGCCCTGTACAAAAACACCAAATTCAATCGGGGAGAAGAGACAGGAAAAGAGGAAAGTAGACTTGCAATGAGAGGGGGTGGCTTTTCAGTTGGCTGGGGGAGGGGGTGGAATGTTTCCAGGGCCCTCGGAGGGCAGCGGGGGTCTCATCATTGGGGGCATGGGAGCCGGGGGATGGACCCCGGGATTGGAGGGATGAGCTCCAGGAGGCTGGGGGTGAACCCCAGGAGCTGGGGGATGTACCCCTGGGGCCTGGGGGTGGACTGAAGAAGCTCGTGGGTGTACTCCTGGGGCCTGGGGGTGAACTCCAGCAGATGGGGGAGGGTGGACACCTGGGGCTGGAGGATGGACTCCTGGGGCTGGAGGGTGAACTCCGGGAGCAGGGGGATGAACCCCAGATGTTGGTGGGTGGACCACTGGTGCTGGGGGATGGACCCCAGGAGCTGGAGGGTGGACCCCAGATGTTGGTGGGTGGACCACTGGTGCTGGAGGGTGGACTCCGGGAGGTGGGGGGGGGGGGCAGCTGGGGAGGCCCCGGGGGCCCTGCAGGTGTAGGCCCACTGGGTGGCATGGGGGGCAGAGGCAGGCCTCCTGGTGGGGGTGGAGGCAAAGACTCAGGCAGTGGTGGCCGTGGAGGCAAACCATTCATCAGTGGGGGTGGTGGCCGCTTCACCCCAGGAGGCCCAGCGGGGAGGCTTGGCGGGGCTGGAGGCTTTTCCATCTTAAAGTGGAACTGAAGGAAGAACTGCTTGGTTTCCCGGTTCCAGTGAATCCAAAACTTGCCCTCGGCCTTGTCAATCTCTCTGCTTGGCACCTTAAAGGCAATGGTCTCGTAGGGCTCAGCAGCCATCAGCAGGTACTGCCAGTGCCTGTCTGGGGGCTCGATCCTCTGCTCGTAGGCAGACATGAAGCGGTGGCGTGGCATGATACCATCAGCGATCTCAGGATAGTCGATCTGGAAGAGGAGGCTCTGCTGGCCCATCTCTGTGTCCTGCTGCTTGGTCACTTTATAGCCTGGGCGGCCAATCTTCACAAACTTCTTCACTTCTACCTTGACCTTCTCTGGTGCTGGCTGGGCGGGGGCCTCCTTAGCCTCCTTGGCTGCTCGCCGGGCCAAGTTTGTCTGGTGCTTTTTCCCCTGAGTGTGCGCGAGGTAGCTCCCCTCATTGTTGTGGAGTGTCAGGCACAGCTTGCATTCATATGAGCCCAGGTGGTTCTTCATGAAATAAGGGTCCTTGTTGATGTCGATGGTTTCCAGGGCCAGCTGCCGGAGGCGCTCCCGCCGGTCCCTGTTGCTCTCAGAAGAGGAGGCCACGCCCCCACTCCCGGTCTTGCCCCCAGGGCGATGTTGGAAGTCCATGGTGAAGGCCTTTGGGCTTTACAGACTGGGGGGATACCTGTACCCAAGGCCGAGATCCCGTCGCCTTTTCACCCGCCACGGGCCACTAACAGTTAGCCGACACTTTACTTCTTAAAGCCTGGTTTCCTCATCCATGAAGTAAAGAGCATACCAATGCCGCTTCAGTATGAAGATCAAATGAAATTATGCATGGAAATGTGACTTATGAAGACTAATGGGTGGCAAAAATGAGCATTTTTGTTATCATTACATCCTCTCTGTGGCCCCATCAGCTGCAATGACTGGCAAGTCATATTTTGATTTTTCTTTTTGTGGCTGACAAGGATGAAAATTTTTTTTTATGAGTTGATCCAGATGCCCTAGGAGAGGAGCAGAATTCCTCAGCGTAGAAAAATGTCTTTTTCTTGGGAATATGCAGTCATGGGGTATTTTGTCTCCCTGAGGCAGACCTCCTTGGTTAGTCTAGATCAGAATTTCTCAAATGTTCCATGGTGAAAGACCAGCTTTTACAATTCCCATCCGCTGTGGACTAGTACTTCTGTAAAACATAATGAAATGAATTATTAAAAAAATAAAGTGAAAAAGACACACAAAGCACAAGCCCCATTTTTCTTCTACTGTTAGATTCAGCAGATATAAAATTACTCTGTCAAGTTGCTATAAAACTTTACCATCTGTACTTCTCTTGTTACGGACTGAGAACCAAAGTTCATGAGCCAGCACCACTGACCGGATCCCACTTGAAAGAAATGCTCCTATAGGTGGAAGGTATCCTATCTAATAAAAGAGTAATATGCAAATTGACCGTATCTTCACTACACCCAATAAGCCACGCCCACAAGCCACACCCACAAGCCAATCACAGGGCGATGGCCAGGTGGCCAGGTCCAGAAAGGGCCTCCCCCCGGAGAGGTCCTTTCTGGCCCTGGGGTTAGGCCGAGCTGGGCTGTGGGCAGGGCCAGCCAGGCATGGCGGGACCCCAATTGATTGCAGGGCCCTGTGGTGGCCTGGAGCCCAGGTTAGGCCGGGCTGGGCTGTGGGCGGGGTCCCCCAATGATGTCCAGGCCCCGATCACAGGGCCCTGAGATGGCCGGGTGCCGGGCTGTAGTCAGAAGAAAAGAGACACACTATACACAGGAATAAACATAAAGATTACAAAAGATTTCTCATCAGAAACAGTGTAAGGGAGAAGATAGTAGAGCAACATCATTAACGTACTTACAAGGGTGAAAATCCTCTCAATTTATAATTCTAAACTGAGTGAAAATATTTAAAAAATAGTTTAAAATTGTCAAAATATATTTTAACTATTTTAGAAATAGTTAAAAATATTTTTATGTATAAAAGATTGAATTTTTTAAATCACCAGCAGATTTGTAGTGTAAGAAATGTTAAAAGACGTCCTGCAAGCAGAAATAAAATTTTGCCAGATATAAATAATAATCTATACCAAGAAATGGAAAACACCAAAGGCAGTATATGCATAGGGAAAAATATCATAGAAGTTTTTTATTATTGAAATATATTTAAAGATAGTTAACTGTTTAAACAAATGATAATGTAATGTCAGTTTTATAACATCTGTGTAAGTAAAATACATAACAACAATAGCACAAAGATTGCCTGGGAAAAATGAAATTTTGTTACAGTGAAGTTTCTATACAAGATGTGAAGTGGTAAAATATCCACTTGAAGATAGACTGTGACAAGTTAAAGAGCTAATATGCAAATAGTCATCACACCTTCATGCCATCATGCCATAACGGTTCAAACACTCAACACTGGAGAGAGAGGAATGGGGACCAGACAGGCTATGGACTGGGAAAAAAACAAGCCACCCACTCCACTGTCCCAAATGCCAACAGCTGTGCTGCTCTCTGGCCTAGGAGAGGGATAAGCCGCATGCCCTGTGGTCCTGGGTGCCTGTGGCTGCCTGTGGCTGTGGCCAGCCTGAGTGAAGCTGGCCAGGTCCTGGGTGCCTATAGCTGACCAGAGGGAGGGAAGCCTGGGTCCCAGGTGTGGGGCAAGGCAGAGGCAGTTAGGGGCAATCAGGCGGGCAGGGGAGCACTTAGGGGTGATCAGGCTGGTAGGGGAGCAGTTAGGGGCAATCAGGCAGGCAGGCAGAGGTGGTTAGGGGTGATTAGGCAGGCAGAGGTAGTTAGGGGTGATCACGTAGGCAGGCAGAGGTATTAGGGGCAATCAGGCAGGCAGGCAGGCAGAGGCAATTAGGGGTGATCAGGCGGGCAGGGGGGCACTTAGGGGTGATCAGGCTGGTAGGGGAGCAGTTAGGGGCAATCAGGCAGGCAGGCAGAGGTGGTTAGGGGTGATCAGGCAGGCAGAGGTGGTTAGGGGTGATCATGTAGGCAGGCAGAGGTATTAGGGGCAATCAGGCAGGCAGGCAGGCAGAGGCAGTTAGGGGTGATCAGTAAGGCAGGCCAGTGAGCAGTTAGGAGCCAGTGGTCCTAGATTTCGAGAGGGATGTTCGACTGCCGACAATCAGACATCTCTGACTGCCAATAGTCAGACATCCCTGAAGGGATCCCTCATTGGAGAGGATGTAGGCTGGGCCACTAGTTTCAAATAAAGAGAGAATAAGAGATTCTGAGTTTTTGGCTGATGAACTTGTATTATTGTGTTCATTTGGTATTAAGAAAAAAGGGACCCCAAAAGTTTGGTGGGTAAGAGACATTCAGGTCCAATACTGTCTCAGATGGAAAAGACCTTTGCCCACATTTTGTCACCAGAGTCTCCTGCTCATTACCTGGGGGTGTGGGGGCGGGGGGGCTTTCCTCCTTATAAAGTGAAGAGCATCTTTCCTCTCTCCAGTCTGAGCTGCACAGTGAGTCAGGAACAGGGCTTAGAAACACATTTGGCCTTATTTCTTAGTGTTCGTGTTTCTTTTCTAATACTTATTACATTTACTGATAAATTGGTGTGCCAGTCTTAGCTAAAACCTTAGACAAGCCATATCACATCCTTAGGATGGCTCTGCAGTTGTGCAGATTTTTAATAACCCAAACCTACTGTTATTAATATTATAACCTCGATTAAGTTATTTCTTCTCTCCAAGTCTCAGTTTCCTCACCTGTAAAATGGAGATATAAAAAATTACAACCATATAGTATCATTGTCAGGATTAAACAAGATAATATCTTTAAGGCATTTAGTACACTACCTGATGTGCTGTAAAAATAATTACACTAATCCTGTATAATAAAAGAGAAACATGAAAATTTGACTGTACCTTTGCTCCTGATTGGCTATGCTACCAGCCAATCAGGAGCGGGAGTGGGGCCAAGTGTGGTGAGTGCTGGGCCCAGGGATGGAGATGAAACGGCAGTGGCGGTGAGTGCCCAGCCCCCGGAGCTGGGTGGTCGCAGGCAGCCGGGGCTGAGCTGAGCAAGGCAAGGCTTTAGGCCTTGGGCAGGCTGGGGATGAGCCATCAGTTGGACATCCCCTGAGGGTTCCCAGTATGTGAAAGAGGGCAGGTTGGGTTAAGAGACCACCCCCCCCCACCAGTGCACAAATTTTGTGCACCGGTCCCCTAGTAATAATGGTAAAATTAGTGACTAATATTGGAGAATGCTTGTTATATTATTGCTATGAAGTACTTTACTTATATTATGTCATTTAATTCTCACAATAACACTGTGAGGTAGGTACTATCATCAGATAAAGCATCTGAGACTCAGAGAGGCTAAGGCACTTGCTCATGTCACAGAGCCAATGCATGATGGAGTCCTGTTATAACCTAGGCTGTTTGACTCCATAATGTTATGAAGAGCCTGAGTCCCAGAGAGGTTAAATAGTTTGCTTAAGGCAGTGCAGCCTTGGGCAGACCTGAGACTAGAAGCCACTGGCTCCCTGTGGCCCTAGTTGGTTATGTGGTGGGGTCCTGGGAACTGGGCTGGAATAAATGTCCTCAGTGTGTCTAGGTGGACTGCACCAAGAGCCACACCCTCTGCACAGAGGATGCAGATGGATGAGGGCAGGGTTCGTGACCTCTGGCACCCACTGGAGGAGCCAAGTCTCCGCAGTGAGTCTGAGTTATGAGGTTGGAGAGCAGACTTGTTGGAGCCCAGAACCCATCCACACCCAACCTTGATTTACATGGGAACATTTCCTCACTGTTGGCATTGGGAAGGGAAATAGCAAATTCTGGGTGTTTGCTTATTTCCGTCAGTAATGTTGGCTGGGAGGGGTATAGGCTGATTAATTATACAGCAGCTCATTAAAACATAATATCTCTTTGAAGCCCAGAGCAGCAAGTGGAGAAGTTTTGCAACGTTGGTGGGACATTGGGAGGTCTCCAACTCATCCCTTTGATGTAGCTGGATAGTATGTCAACTTTAGAGTTGTACCTCGGTGCAGTTGAGGCAAGCTTGGAGTCAGGCTTGTGAGCTTGTGGTGTAAAGAGATCTCTGGGAAGAGATGGTTACTCAAGAATTCCATAGAAGGAACCCCCAGGCTGAAGCTGGGCTTAGCCCATATCCTGTCCATAGGGCCCCAACAAGGCCCCTACTGGGCAATTGCTACCTTCCACCATGAGCCAAACCACCCCAGGGAGGTTGGGGACCACAGCTGGCTGAGAATCCTTGTGCCCACTAGTGCCTCCACCTCAGGAAGATACTGCAGGCCAAGGAAAACACTTGGTAAACTCAGCCTGTGAGCTCTCAGTAACTGATTTAGGATTTAATGTTTCTGTTTCAACAGAGCACAGAAGGCTTGGAAAGCAAGTTCAGCGGCTCCCGAGAGGATAACCTAGTTCCATGTCTTATTCATCTTTGCTTTTGGCACCTAGAAGGTGCTCAATAAATGCCTGTTCAATTTCAATCATCTTCTGCGGTTTTTTAAAAAAAGTTTGGAAACACCCCAGCTATCATCTATTGGACTGCTGAGATTTTGGCTGAGGCCAAGTGTTGAAAGAGCAGGCTGCTTAAGACTGATTATTCCCAATTAAACAAATAGACAGGGAACATTTATTGGTCAGTCATTGAGCTGGATGCGGTGGCAGGAGGAAGATGTGGAACTAAATAGGTAGAATGCAGAGCAGGAGCTGCCACAACAGGGACAGAGGGAAGCCAACCGCAGCGAGAACATGGCAGAACAGAATAAATTAGATGAAGAGATCGGGAAGCCTTCACAGAGAGGAGCACTGTGAAAAGAGCCTTGAAAGATAAGATTCTGAAAGATGTTGGGTCAAGAGGAGAATTTTTAGTTCATGTAAATGACAAACATAAAACTGCATTGGCAAATATGAAGTATGGTTGGACTTCTGGTATAAGGTGCCAAAGTATATATATATTTAAAAAATATATAAAATTTCACACAAATACACGATGAGTCCATGTCAAAGATTTTTATTTAACTCATTAATCAGAGAACCAACAGAGTGAGAAGCTGATTCATAGACCAAAACATATCTTAATCAACAAAAGAAGAAATGCTAAAAGAAGGCTGGCTGCACAGTTAGATATGAATCTGGTGAATGTTCTGGAGAACAATGAGGCCATAATCTGTGGAGCTGTTTTTCCTACCAGACATAATTCATTTGCAGTCATTCTGGACAGAAAATTATATGTAGCTTGCCAATTTTATACATGTTCACCCAACCTTATAGAATCTGGGTCAGGTTCAATGTTAAATAGTAAGTCAAACAAAATTTGCATTTCTTGAGCCTGGCCAGCCTGGCTCCATGGTTGAGCATCCACCTATGAGCCAGAAGGTCACAATTCAATTCCCAGCATATGCCTGGGTTGCAGGCTTAATCTCCAGTGTGGGATCATTGACGTTTCCATCTCTCTCCCTATCTCCCTTCCTCTCTGAAATCAATAAAAAAAAAAATTTTTTTTTAAAAGGAAAAGATTCTGGCCAGATTTTGAGGATTTGGTCATGGACTTGGACTTGAAGCTGTGTTAATTTTAGAAGAATTGATATGATCTGTAGCACATAGAAAAATGGTGGGAAAGACTGAATGGAGAGGAGGGAGAATGGAAAAAGAAAGCCTAGTTGGAAGGTTATATGATGATAGTCCAGGTAGAGATGGTGAAGTAACAGTGGTTTAGAAAGGAGGGGGCTGATATCAGAAACCATGTGAAGATGAACTGATTTAGGGGACTGTGATGAAGGGTGTTACTGGAATGTTATTGGGCATTTACTATGTGTCACCTGTGATCAACACCAGCAGTTCAAAGAAGAGTAGAGTATTACTATTGTTCCCCAGGAGTGTACAGACATGGACAATTATTCTCAATTCCATGAGGAAAGACCAATGATACCAGAAATGTATAAGGTAAATGGGGTCAGGGTACAATCCTAGAGAGGGTCCTTGGGACTAATAGACATTACCTGGCAACAGGGGGGTAGAGAAAGGTACTCTTGGGAGTCAGCTGGGTCCCTTACAAAAACTCCTGGGCCTGCCACCCATCCCCAGAGATTCTTTTTTCTTTTTTTTTACAGTTTGCAATTACAGTTTACATTCAATATTATTCTGTTTTAGTTTCAGATATATAACATAGTGGCCAAAAAATCATGTACTTTATAGTGTGGTTTCCCCAATGTTTCAAGTACCCACATAGGCCTGGGTATGACCTAGTTTCAGGAAATTTTAAGTCTCTCCAGATGATTCTAAGATGCAGTCAGAGTAAAGAATGCTTGAGATGAGAGGACCTACAGGAGGACAGGCAAGGAGGTAGTAAGCAATCTGGAATGTGCTGGGAAAAGAAATGTCTACACATCAAAGTTACTATTGTGATGTGGGGAAAATTGGGAAGAGGGATGGGGCTGGCAGGAGCTAGTGACCAACATAGAGAGCTCTGTCCTGTCAGTGTAGCTACCCGTATTCCAATTTGAGAGATTTGGGGATGGGGTACCATTAAGGACCTGAAAAAAGGACAGAGATTTTGGAAATATATTCTAGTACCTGTTCTGCCTTGAATTTTCCGTGGGACCTCATTTTCCTTACATGTAAAGTGAAGGATTGAGCTAGATGGCATCTAAGTTCCTTTTAGTTCAAGAATGGTAAAATTCTACATTTCTGTCATCAACTTGATATTGCTGATGTTGGGTTGAGTTGTTCTTAGACATCCAGAGTCAGAACCTCAGAGAATATTTACTTAATTAGAATGATGCCATTTTTTCTTTTATTCAAAAGAATACTGCATACTTGCAAAAAAAGTATAAATTAAAACTGTATAGAAGGCATAAAGCAAAAGTTTCCACATTTAATATTATACACAAATGGAGCCATATTGTACAAATTCTTCTGTAACTTGTGTAACACATTACAATATATTTGACATCTTTACATTTCTGTGTATTTAGAACTACTCATTCTTATTGTCAGTTGTACGGTACTCCATGATACACCATAATTTTCCTGACCTCTGGCAAACATTTAGGTAGCTCATTGTGTTACAATATGTTCAGTGTGGCTCTCATTTGTGTAATGGTATAAGTGCTGTTTATTCATAAGACATATTCTTAGGCACAGATTGTCTGTGGTTAAGTACATTGAAAATTTTGATAGGCATTATCAAATTGCTCTCTAAAATTGTATTAACTTATATGCCCAACTACAAAAAATACGAATGTGCTTTCTCCTTGTCTTATACATGCTGTTTATTTTCAAAGTTTTAAACAGTTTATTTTTGGAGATAAAAAGTGGCATCTCAATGTTATAATCTGCATTTATTTAATAAGAGGGGTTGATTATCTTTTTGTAAATTTATTGGTTATTTGTGACTTTGTTCAAACTGCCTATTTATGTCCTTTGCTCCTTTTTTTTTTTTGTAATTTCGTGTAATCTGGAATGTCCTCTTTATTACCATAAATTCCTGTGTACATTTATATTTGTTTCTGGATTTTTTATTTTGTTCCAATCATCTGCCTGCCTATCCAAGCATTAATATTATATTGTTTTAACAACTAGCTTTATAATACATTTTAATATCTGGTCAGGGTAGTTATCCTCAATTACCCTCCCTATTTAGAATTTTCTCACATGTTTATTTTTCTAGATGAACATTAATATTATTTTATCAAATAAAAAATCCTCTGGGAATTTTTTTGCAATTGGAATTGAATTAAGTTGCTAGAAAAATCAGAACTGACACTCTTACATTGATGAGTCTTCTTGCTTAAAAACAACATTTATTTTATGTTCTCAACATTTTTTTATTATCCAATAGAATTTTTAAGTTTTCTTCATGAGGGTCTTGCATATTTCTTAAGTTCATTGTCAAATATTTATATTTGTTGTTGTTATTAGACAAAGGAAACTTTTGTTCCATCCTACTTTGCCTCTGATTTGAATCTAGGGAAGCTACTGATTTTTGTATATTTTGGAAGAACTATGGTAAGGGGCATGCAGAGGAAGAGAAAGAGAGATATGTGAGAAAGAATCAGGAGACTGCAGGGGATGCTAGGGGAAGATTCATTTCAAGGAGGAGGAGTTGACACTATTAAATGATGTCAAGGTCAAGTAGGAGGGAAGGGGCTCTGTACTAGGAGCTGGCTGAGAGAGTGATTGCAGTAAAGATGAGAGTGGTAAGGAGTCACTTAGGAAAGGAGGACATGCCACTTCTCTTTGTCTTTTATAAGCTATTCATTGCTACAGAGAGCCCTCCACAGATGATAGAAAGATCCCAAAGCTTGGATGCATGGTATGTGTGTGTGTGTACACATGTGTGTATACATGTGTATGTGTGTGTACACGTGTGTGTGTGTGTGTGTGTGTGCATGCAGCTGGACAAGGAGCACAGGTACTGGACTCAGAGCCTGTGGGCTCATAGAGGAGCTAGTAATTGATAGTTTCATTTACAGTGAGCATGCTACAAACCCTAAATTGACATGCAAGGCAAATGAAAGAAAATAGCTTTCTCTGATGCTCTAGCGTGGGGTAAACCAGAGCATGGATTTGCTTTTCCTGGGAAGCAAGGGCAGTAGATGAATAAATAACAAGATATTTAAAAAAGAAACTTGCTTCAAGTGAAAATGGCACCAGAGATCCCTAAATGGCCATAAATCCCTGACTTGGCTGGAGTCTAGCCTCTTTTCCTGCTCAGGTTAAGCAGCCTTGCTGCCAACCATAAAGGTTCTTTCAGCACAGCAGGGGGCAAGAGGAGGAAATGCATAATTGGCTTATGGCATTGCCTTTTCCCTATTGCTTTCTATTTGCTGAATTTCATGCTTAAGCAGTACAGGGACTTTTGTTGGTTGTGATATTAGAATAGGGTAACAATCTAAAAATATCATTCTACCTATGAAAATATCTTTCTAATAACTGTATCCCAGGGCAAGTCGATGAATTGCCAAGAAAACTAATTTCTCTAGTTATAGGGCTTGAAGTGTCTAGTTCCTTCTTGCTTAAGAACAAGGTTTAGCCCTAGCCGGTTTGGCTCAGTGGATAGAGCATCAACTGGTGGACTGAAGGGTCCCAGGTTCAATCCTGATCAAAGGCATATGCCCAGTTTGTGGGACTCATCCCTAGTAGCAGGGATGCAGGAGGCAGCCAATCAGTGATCCTCTTTCATCATTGATGTTTCTGTCTCTTTCTCCCTCTCTGAAATCAATAAAAAACCCATATATTTTTTTTTAAAAAGAAGGTTTATTTTATGCACTCAACGGTGTCTTTTTGTTATTCAATAGAAATTTCAAGTTTTCTTCATATAGGTCTTGCCTATTTAAGTTCATGTTAGATATTTATATCTCTTTTTGCTCTTGGACAAAGGATTTTTCTTCCCTTCTATTTTGCATTTGGTTTGCATCTAGTAAACCAAGAAGGAGCATTAATATGGAGGATGATGTTCGATATTGGTAAATACTGTAGAAGAAGGGTGGGATTTACCTGTGACTTGGAGAAAAGGCTCTTTTGATAGAATGAAATTAACGCTTAAATTCTAGGGGTGGATTTCTCAGATTGCCAGATAAAATACAGAATACCCAGTTAAATTTGAATTTCAGATAAACAACGACTAAAAATCATTTATGTTTTTATTTGCTAACTCTGACAACTAAACAGCTTCACTTTCTAAGATAGACATGTCCATCTAATATGAAAAACACATAAGCAAAGATCAGCTGGACCTCACTGGTTATCCTGGGGCTAGGCAGGATGTTGTAGAGGATGTTTATCATGTGATGAAGCCTCAGTGCTCCAAGTCTGTCCTGGCTTTTGGGCTGCAGTGCTAACAGACTTTACTTCTGGGGCATCTGGGAGCTGGAGGTTGCTCTTTGGAAAAAAGTGTTCAGGGCTCGATGTCCTAGATGTCTATTGAATGCCAATTTTTATCTTTGTGTACTAAGCCTCTCACATCCATGTCGCCCACTGCATTCCATTATCACCAAAGGTAAGAGCATTAACCTAAAATGTGCATGTGCACAGTGACTTACCGTGGGGGTGTTTTCCCTTTGCATTTACTTTCTATTGGTCTCTCTGCTTGGTTTCTCTCTCTCAACACCCTCTTCATGCCATACCACTCCACCCAGCAAAAATCATCTGAGAATGATTCCCAAACTCCATTTCATCATGTCCTATAGGCATGTGCTGCCAGTCAAACCTCCCACCTGTAGAACTTGAACCACATCTGTATGTGGCCCAAATGTTCAGCCATGTTATTTTTTCTAGCTCACTCACATCTGTGAATCTTTTTCCCTGGGTTTTTGGGAGCTGATTTTCATATCTCATTCGTAGCTACTCATTCAAGAGACCTTGCTAGTTGATTGATTCTAGTGGATCCTATCAGAATTGACTAAATTTATCAAGATGAAAAGTTGTTTTCAACCCAAGATTCTTCTGCTGAAGAAGGTCAGAGAGACTAGAAGACACAGAATCTTACTCTCACTCAGGTGAGCACTGCTTTTACTGCTGTTCCTAGTTTTGGGGCTAAAAATGCAGAGTTCTTTACTTTTGAGAACTCTGACAGATGCTGGTTTAAACTCTAAGACCAGCATAAGCAGAGAGGGACTCAATAACTGTTGGTGACAGAACTGAACTGAAGTTTACTCTTTGAATAACTGAATTATAGATTTCTATGTTGAAATCTATGTTTGGAACTTATTGTTTGTGTCTACAGATCTTGACCAACAGAATAGCCTTTTTTAGCAGCTCTATTCAAGAACATTATAGAGCTTTGATGGGATTCAGGGAGATTAGTAATAGTATTACTAAAAATAGCTGAAAGCTATGCTCACAATAGTAATGATAATTATAGATAGTACCCATGGTGCTTCAGGCAATTTACACACATATTTTTAAAATTTACCAGTAGGTGTTTTTGCTGGTATTTTTTTTCACCATTTCACTGTTGAAAAGACCAAGGTTCACAATGGTTAGGCTATTTGCCACAAATAAAAACTAGGGAAGTACTGAAGCTAATACTTGAAGAAATGTCCTAGTGACTGAAGTTATCCTAGGTTTACCCAGCATACCAAGTCATGTCCCTCTTCCTGATGGCTGTTGGGGACTTTTGCTTTTGATTACAAACTCAAGGATCCCCTGAAGGGAAATGTGAGGGCTGAATGATAGCCTGGTGCCCACAGATGAATGGCACTCCATTTGAAGGATCATCTGACTGCCCTGACCAAGTGGAGTAAGGCAATTGGGCCCAACTCCTAGAGGTCTGGAATGTGATATAGTTTCTCTGAAAGCAGCCCCTGCCTTGACTCTGCTTAATTACTCTGTAGTTATTCACACAACTGAATTTCTGCTGTCAGTGGGTCCTGTGATGCACCTCAAGGCTGCCAGCAATCACAGAGCAGCACTAATCCTGGTGAGCTTGCCTGAGGCTGGGCAGGATGTCCTATCAGATGATTATCATGTGATGAAGTCCCAGTGCTCCAGGTCTGTCCTGGTTTTTGGGCTGCAGTGCTAACAGACTTTACTTCTGAGGCATCTGGGAGCTGGAAATCGCTCACATGGATCACACACGGGCTGCTGCCATCCTGGCAGCTTTTCCTCACTGAAGGCCTCCCTCACTCTGGCTGATAGCGATCGAGCCCTCCCAGTTGGAGCTTGTTACCTGGGAGCTGTCCAGATCCAATGATGAAAACTGGCTAGGGGGGCAGTCGTTCTGGTCAATTAGCGGCAGCCCATTAAACTAGTGTTGGCAAACAGAGAGCCACTGAGCATCATCTCCAAAACACTTTGGGTGCATTGTTTTCCCAGCCTCTCTTCTCTTAACCTGCCCCAGTTCCATTCTTTTCTTTCATGTTGGAACTCATGGGAATACAAAAAGAGGTGGGACCTTTGTGGTTTTGATTCCCAGTGACTCCTAGGTGGTAGGATGGAGTGGGATGCTCTGTGCTCAAAGGTGGGCTGAGCCTCCTTCACCTTTCAGGGAAAGGATGGAGACTTTGTTGAGAGCTACTGACCTGCATCGCCAGAGAGGTCATTGCAGGACTGGAAAACAGGTGCCTGCAGAGTTTGTTAAGGTCTTCCCAGCACAGGGAGAGAGGAAGCGGCCTTCCCTGGGAGGGCTGCATCCAGGCCTTTCCAGGTAGTTATCAGAGGTTCTCAGGTTGGACAATCTCAGAAGGTAGCCTGTGCTTATCATTTTGGGGTGGGCTTCATTCTGACTTTCTTTCTAGGGAATTCTAGAGTTTGTATCATCAGAATTTTTTGGGTCTGCTAGGTGGGGCTCATTTCTTCCTGAAGTCTAAGATCTTCCTCACTAATACTTTAGAGCAAGCATGTGAAACTTGTAGTCCATGGGCCTCATGCCTCGTTTATTTGGCCCGTGTTAGCCTTTGAGTCTGATATGCTTGCTTTAGAGCAATGCTTTAAAAAATGTGGTCTAGACATGCAAACGATCAGGCCTCACTTTGGACTGAAGCAGAAGCTCTGGGCAGTCTGTGTTAACAAGGTTTTCCACATGGTTAGGAGGCACGCTCAGATCTGAGAGCTATCTTTTCAGACCCACGCTACTCAAAGTGTGGTGTGCAGGCCACGGCATCAGCTTCTCTTGGGGGGTGACTAGAAATTCAAAATCTCAGGTTCACCCCTCAGACTGGCTGAATCAGAATATGCACTGTTACTGGGTCTCCAGGTGATTTTTATTGCATTTCAAGCCTTGGGAATGGCTACATTAGGGCAGTGGTCGACAAACTGCGTCTCGCGAGCCACATGCGGCTCTTTGGTCCCTTGAGTGTGGCTCTTCCACAAAATGCCATGGCCTGGGAAAATCTATTTTGAAGAGGTGGCATTAGAAGAAGTTTAAGTTTAAAAAATTTGGCTCTGAAAAGAAATTTCAATCGTTGTACTGTTGATATTTGGCTCTGTTGACTAATGAGTTTGCTGACCACTGCATTAGGACAATGGTTCTCAACCCCGGCTGCATGTTAGGACCTAATGCCAGGTCCCAAACCCACCAATTAAATTAGAATTTTGGGGGGTGATGCTTAGGTGTTGGTGTTTATTACATATTCCCGCAGGAATTCTAATATACAACCAAGGATAAAAGCAATTGCTTGGGACCACCACTGGCTCCAGATCACAGGGAGCTACATCTGTTAAAAAACAAAACAACAACCAGCCAACTATGTAACCAACTGTGTGTACCCAAACTGCTGGTGCAGAGCAGAGTTTCCCAGCAATCTGGAGGACACATTAGTGCCTCATAGACCTGCCGGGTAGATGTGGGATTATTGATTACATCAGCCTTTGGGGGTGGCAGGGTGGGACCTGATTGCCATGAGCAACCATTTACCCCAGAGGTTATTACTAATATCATTTTCTATGGATGCTATGACAGAAAAAAAGGTCAGGAAACATGGGGTAGAGAATCTAAAGCAGCCTACAATTACTGTGTTAATGTGCAACTATGGTGGTGGGGGTACGGGGAGGATTATGGGAGGGAGGTGCTGAAAATTATAAACCCTGGAACTGAGAGGGCAGGAACATGCCTTTAGATATTTGATAGCTTTGGTGATTGAGATCCAAGCAAATACTTCCTAGACTGTCTTTGCCACTACTATTTATTTAGCGTTCTTGCTATTCAAAAGTTTACTAGCTGTTATCTGATTACTTCTCACGATAGGCACAGTTATTTTCTGTTCTTTGGTGATGTGCAAATTGAAGCCCAGAAAGGTTGGGACTACCCTTAAGGGCAGTTCAGAAGGGCCAGTCAAGAGGTGAAGAGCGATTCCTTGCTTTGGGGAAAGGGGGAGGGGGGGCCGGCACTCAGCCCCCTGCTAACAGGCAGGGATGCAGTGTTCCTGCTGCTGCCCTTAGTCCTGGAGCCTGCCTTTTCTTGGAAGTACCGCCTGGAAAGTTCTAGAAGAGGAACTGTTGAGCTAATCACAAAGCCCCACTGTTGTTTGGCTGGTTCCTGTGTCTTAATACATTTCCCTCTCGCACAAGTTTTCTTGCTGGTGCTGGAGGAACATATTGTAATTATGCTAATCATGCTGGCTGGGCAGCCTGAGGCCAAGAGGGAGGGGTGCCCCTCTCCCTAATTGTTTTCTCTCCTGGAGCAGTTGGTTGTCTGCCTGAGTCCCCAGACTGGATGAGGGAAGACTGTGTGGCTGGCGGGACTTCCTGTCTGTCCTGGGGCTGCCTGATCCACCTGTTTTGTAGGGGAGGGATGATTCAAGGATGGCTGCTAAGGATGGGTTGACTGGATGAACGGACTTCCTGCTGGATTCAGTAGGGACTGCATTAGGGACTGGCCCTTGTGAGACTGTGAAAGAGGAAAATCGCTCTTCGCTCTCTGGTGGTGGTGGCTCCTCCTTCTTCTCCTCCGCCCCCTCCTCTTCTCTTCTTTTTCCTGAACCTCCAGGCATAGTGTTTTCCTGCTGATTTGAAATCTGTTGGCAGGCACATTTATGATATATACATCATTGTAGATGTAGATACAGATATAGATATCGACATAGACCTAGATATAAATATCCTCACAGGTAGGATACTTAATGAATATTGGACTACTTAAGATTACAACTCATTAGAATACACAATGCTTAAAGAACCTAAGGCCATGAATGAAGGAGATATTTTCAGTCAAAGTGGTCTGTCCAGTTCTTTATATGTCCAGTGTTTTTTTAATATGGATTATAGTAAAAATTATTGGCATCTAAATTCATCTCTTCAGGAAAGAACTGATTTTGCTTCATGAAATAATGTGGGAAATCAATTGGTGATGAAAAGATAGATCTCGGGGAATAGTTTCTGGAAGGAACGGGCAGAAAAAATTGGAAGTGCTTAAGAAAATGGGAGGCCTTGGCTAGTTTTACTCAGTGGTTAGAGTCAGCCCATGCACAGAAGGGTCGCGGGCTCCATTCACAGTCAAGGGCATGTAACTCATTGGCATGCAGGAGGCAACCAGTCAATCTGTCTTTCAAACATCGATGTCTCTCTTTCCCCCTTCTCCATCCCTTCCACTCTTTCTCTCTAAAGATCAATGGAAAAAATATCCTTGGGTGAGGATAAAAAAAGAAAATAGAAGAATTTGTTGTCTTGGGGGCAAGAAAAAAGAGCAGAGGAAGAACAGGATAGAGAGCCTGGTGGGGCTTCCAGTGCAGAATTGGTCATGTAGACTGGATTTATCATTAAGTTGTTTGTGCTTACTTTTTCTAACACCATCCCTCTGCATGAATTCTTTAGTAAATAAAGTGTGCTACCCAGATTTCACTAATGAGTATGGCTCTATGTGTTGAGTACTTATGCATTCATCCAGGGACAGGAATTGAGTCTCATATCTGGGTTGAGGTAGACTGAAAAGGAGCATTTACCCAGGAGTGACCTTGAGACAGTTAGCTTCTGGGCACCCATGTGGACTTTCACAGGATGTGTAATTACGGTTCAAGCCCATTGTATGCAGATTTTATAGGATAGCATGACACCATTCATCATCCTGGGTTACATGAAGTAACAGCTGAGAAGGCAAACCTTGACTCTTTAAAAAATTTACTATTTTATTTTTAGAGAGAGAGGGAGGGAGAGAAAGAGAAATATCAACGTGAAAGAAACATCCATCAGTTGCCTCCCTTACATGCCCTGATTGGGGATCAGACACACAACCTAGGTATTGAACACATAACCTTTTGGTGCATGAGATGATGCTCCAACCAATTGAGCATCATCTGGCCAGGACCAAACCCTAACTCTTAACTGTCCCTGGTTAGAGCTATGCAATAGTTTTATTTCCCACTTATGTTTAGTTTATTTCCACTGGTAGTGCCATATCTCACTGTCAGAAAGACCAAGGAGGCAGTTCTTTCTTCTTTTTCTTCCTTTTTGCATCATGCAGGTCTGTATAGCTGCAAAGAACTCCAGAGAAGTGCTGAACTCTTTGTTATGAGTTCCATTTAACACCAGGATTATTCTGTGGGATTCTTTGTTCAGATTCAGTTGTTAAACTCATGATTCAATCCAAAATTTCCTTGCCTCAGCTAAACAAGTTTATGGTACTATGAATTAAGTATAGAGAACCAAGACCATTAGTTCAATTTATGTTGACTGTCAGTCAAGGATCAGCTAGGTCTTCAGCACTGAGCTAGGTTTTAGGAAGTGGGAGATATACAAAATAGAAAACACAACCCATGCCCACAAGGCAGAGTATTTGGAAGAATATATGTAATCTCTTGTCCCTCAGTCTTTCTGTGTTTTTCTTTCTTTGAACATATTTACTTTTTGTCTTTTTTTCCCTTCTTTTTCTCTTTTGTTTCTACTTCCATAAGATTTGTCTTGTCCTGGCCTTTGTGGCTCAGTTGGTTGATGGTAGTCCCATGCACTGAGAGATCATTAATTCGATTCTCGGTCAGGGCACATGCCTGAGGTATGGGCTCAATCCCCAGGAGGGTCATGCAGGAGGCAGCCAATGGACGGTGCTCTCTCACCACTGTTTTTCTCCTGTTCCTTCTCCCCCTCCCTCTCTCTTTCTAAAATAAATAAAAACAATTTATGAAAAATTTGTCTTCACTCATATCCTATCTAATAAAAGAGTAATATGCAAATTGACCATACCTCTGCTACACCCACAACCCATGCCCACCAGCCAATCAGGACTGAGTATGCAAATTAACCCAATCAAGATGGCTGCAGCCACGGAGTGAACAGGAGGCTTGGGTTTCCCTGGCAATGGAGGAAGCCAAGCTTCCTGCACACCCTGGCTGGCTCAGGCCTCTGCACAAGGCTACAATGTTTCAATTATAGAAAATAAATAAATCCCAGATACCAAGGCCTCTGCTTGGGTAACCAGGGGTCATGGCCAGACTGCAAACCATCACAGGCCCCTTGCCCAGGTCACCCCATGCCCCAAAGGAACCCCCACCCTGATCCAGGACACCCTTCAGAACAAACCAGCCGGCCCCCACCTGTGCACCAGGCCTCTATCCTATATAATAAAAGAGTAATATGCAAATTGACCATCACTCCAGCACAGAAGATGGCTTCCTCAATGTGGACACAAGATGGCCATCACAAGATGGCCAGCAGTGGAGAGCAATTGGAAGTGGTCAGGCCAGCAGGGGAGGGCAATTGTGGGTGATCATGTCAGCAAGGGAGGGCTATTGGGAAGGACCAGGCTTGCAATGGAGGGCAGTTGGGGGCAATCAAGCCTACAGGGGAGGGCAATTATGAGTGACCAGGCTGGCAGAGGAGGGAAGTTGGGGGCACCCAGGCCTGCAGGGAAGGGCAGTTGGGGGGACCCAGGCCTGCAGGGGAGAGAAGTTGGGGGTGGCAAGGCCTACAAGGGAGGGAAGTTAGGTGTGACCAGGCCTGCAGTGGAGGGCAGTCAGGGGCAATCAGCGTGGCAGGGAGGTGATTAAAGGGTGATCAGGCTGACAGGTAGAAGTGGTTAGGGGCAATCAGGAAGGCAGAGAGGTGAGCACTTGGGAGCCAGCAGTCCTGGATTGGATTGGGCCTAAATGGCCAGTCAGACATCCCTGGAGGCATCCCAGATTGGGCTGAGGGACATTCCCCTCCCCTGTACATGAATTTTGTGCACTAGGCCTCTAGTTTTCTATAATTAAGTATTTCTTCCTTTTCTTCTTTACTTCTATGGTCTTACTTATTTTTTCTTTTTTAAAAATATTTTAATCTTTATTGTTCAGTTTATTAATTACATTGTTCCCCTTTTTTACCCCCATAGCTTCCCTCCACCCAGTACCCATCCCACCCTCTGCCCTTATCTCCCCGTCACTGTCCTCTTCCATAGGTGTATGATTTTTGTCCAGTCTCCTGCTGCACCTCCCACACCCCTTTTCTCCCCAAGAATTGTCAGTCCATTCCCTCTCTATGTCCATGATTCTGTTATATTCACCAGTTTATCCTGTTCATCAGATTTTTAATTCACTTGATTTTTAGATTCATTTGTTGATAGATGTGTATTTGTTGTTCATAATTTTTATTTTTACCTTTTTCTTCTTCCTCTTCTTAAAGAATGTGTTTCAGCATTTCATATAATATTGGTTTGGCGGTGATGAACTGCTTTAGCTTTTTCTTATCTGTGAAGCACTTTATCTGACCTTCAATTTTGAATGATAGCTTTGCTGGGTAGAGTAATCTTGGTTGTAGATTCTTGCTGTTCATCACTTTGAATATTTCTTGCCGTTCCTGTCTGCCCTGCATAGTTTCTGTTGAGAAATCCGCTAACAATTGTATGGGTGCTCCCTTATAGGTAACCAACTGTTTTTCTCTTGCTGCTTTTAATATTCTCTCTTTGTCTTTTGCTCTTGGCATTTTAATTATGATGTGTCTTGGTGTGATCCCCTTTGGATTCCTATAGTTTGGGGTTCTGTGAGATTCTTGGACTCCTAAGTCAATTTCTTTCACCAGGTGGGGGAAGTTTTCTGTCACTATTTCTTCAAGTAGGTTTTCATTATCTTGCTCTCTCTCTTTTTCTGGCACCCCTATAATTTGGATGTTGGTATGATTGAGGTTGTCCCAGAGGCTCTTTCCACTATCTTCAATTTTTTGGATTCTTTTGGCTTCTTGCTTTTCTGGCTGAGTGTATTTTGCCTTTTTGTATTTCAAATCTTTGACTTGGTTCTTGCAGTCCTCCAGACTGCTTTTAGGTCTTTGTATAATATTTTTTATTTCAGTCATTGTATGCTTAATTTCTAGTTGGTCCTTTTTCATATCCTCATAGGTGTTGTTCATTTGTAGGTCTCATTAAGTTCATCAGCCTTTTCTAGGAGCCTCTTGAAAAACCTTATAACTGTGGTTTTGAACTCTTTGTCCAGTCATTTTTTTCCCTCCATTTCTTTCACATCTGATTTCTTTCCATGTCTCTGCATGGTGGCTGCTTTCCTGAGTTGGTCCATTAGCTTTGTGTGGTAGATGTCTGCTAAGGGACAGTGGCTCAGCCTCCCCAGTTACTTGAGGTGGATACTCTTGCTGCAGCCCTTTATGGGTTATACAGTCTTGTGAAATTAAGCCTAGATTATTGTTGTTAGCACTAGGAGGGTTTGACTTCCAGGCCAATTGGCTGTGAGGGTCAGCTGTGCTCAGGTTGGATGGGCGGAGTCTCTGGGCTGAGCAGGCAGCCTTGGTTTCTGTCAGCTCCACCCTATGCGGCACCTGGGTCTCTGTGCCTGGTGGTAATGGCTGCACACACCTTTGAGAGAAAGCTGCCACCAATCTCTACCTGCTGCCAGACAATTCAGCCTCTCCCCAAATGAGTCTGCACACCCAAAGTCTCACCCACGGTTGTAGAACAATGCAGTCTGGTGGTTTCCCAAACCAGAGAGCATTCAAGAGTCCTCTCTGCATGCTTGCGTGCCCTCTCCACAAGCTCACAGACCTCTGCAGCACCCGAGTTTCAGCGTGCTTCCTTACTGTCTAGTTTCACCCGTATGAGTGTGGGTTCCCTAGACCTTGCCCAGAACTGGGGAATCAGTGCAGTGGGCTGCCTTTGTCTCCCTCCCCATTCAAGAAGACCAGCCGGGTTTGCAGCCGCCTGTTCTAACTGCTTGCACGCGGGCATGGCTCCAAACCTCTGACTCCTGGTGTATCTTCAACGGTGCCCTCCGCCACTCCTTTGAGTCACAGTGTTTTAGCTTTACTTTTATTTGTAGAATTTTCATTCAGCCAGCTTTCTGGTGATTCTGGATGTTGTGTGTTCTGTCGTTAAGTTGTAGTTTTGAAATTGTGTGGGGCAGCAAGATAGGTGTTTACCTATGCCGCCATCTTGGTTTCCCCTCCTCTATGGTATTATTATTAATATTTTAAAATAATCTGATAATAGATTTTTTTCAAAGTAGGGAAACATACAGGCAAATATCAAAAACATCTCTTCAGAGCTTGACTCCTAAAAAATCACCAATGTATGAAACAGAAGTTCTCTCTGCTCAGACTGTGTAACCCTATAACTCAAATTGTCCATGAGCTGAAAGAGCTTTCTACTAAGCTCATAGTGCTAAGTAGGTCCCATAATCATACACAAAAAGCTAAATTCAGGGCATAATTTTAATCCTAAATCAGAATTACCATTGATTCTTAGCACTTTAAGCCAGATTGCTAAATATCCAGTGATTTTTATTAGAGTGGCGCTTGTAGGTGTGACTTCTTTTCTTCATTTTAAATGTTAGCTACAAGCAAAAAATGAACAGCTCATTTTTTACAGAAAAAATTTTGGAATGGAGATAGTATAATTCTGGAACAGACAGTTTAAATATTATTTTAATGTTATTTGCATTTGCAACATGGTCCTGTGCATATTCCTGCAACATTAAATAGTTATTTGACTTGCTACTCTTATCAAGATTAGATTAATTTAATTAAAAAAAAAGCAGACCAAGGGTGAGTTGTCATCCCTAGGAAAAGAAAAGCATGCCACTCTAGATCAATGTCTATACAGCTTATGAGAAAAGGAATAACCAGAGTATTGTCTCCACTAGCCTGTAACCCAGTGTAGAAAACTGCTATTTCCCAATATGTGGCCACTGATCTTTTCAAATGACTGCTTTCAATTGCTACTTCAGAGCTGATCCTTGACCCTAGCAGGGACTCATTTGTTTACCACGTTAAATAGTCAATAACTTTTTAACTTGGAGAATGCACCTGGGAGGTAATTAAATAAACAAATCAACAATAATACAAATCATTATATAATAAAGGCAAATCCCATTCTACTTCCTATCATTAAGAAAAATCTAATGGTATATTTACCTGAGAAGACATGAGGGAACATTCTTTCATTACTTCTTTCCACGTTTTTCATCTAATGTGAAACTCATGTGGAAAAACAGAATGGTGTAAAGATGTATAAGTCAGGGTAGATTAGATTATGCTGTGTAACAAACAATCCAAACATCTCAGTGGCTTACCATGTAAATGCACCACATAAAGGCTTATTTCCTCCTTATGCACATTTCACCAGTGGATCTTTTTGGTCTCTAGGAAGCTCCTTTCCAAGAGATGTAGGTTGCTTCAATATGTTGCTAGGCTATCTGGAACACATGTCTTCCTTTTAGTTACTAAAGCATGAGAAAAAACTTTGCATATCAACTCTTATATGCTTCATCACTTCCACTTGCAACATGTTGGCCATAATTATAGTAGTCACAGTATCCCTCCTAACTACAACTGAGTTGAGAAATGTGGGGTTTAATGCATAGCCAGTGAGTGCTAAATGTCTCTGCCACAAAGCATAAAAGGGATTCATGCTATGTTAAAAGGGTCTCATTTTGTTAACAATCAATATTTGTGTGGTAGGAGTATTTAGAGAAGCTTGCAGAAGGCTGGACTTTTGGGATGTGCAATGGTCAAGGCTCTCTGAAAGCTGAAGTGCTGGAGTCAGTACTAGGCTTGCTCAGGCTGCTGGGACTGAGTAGGCAGGATTGTGGAGGCCTGGAGAGACTGCAGACAGAGGGTCTGATTACCCTAAAAGGGGACAATACAGCACAGGTCTGATACTTTCCACTTTAAGTCTTTAGGTTTGTGAGGGCCCTTTCTAAAGCTATATAGTGCCCCATAGACACCAACCATTCCTGCATGGTGTCCTCCCAGATGATAAACTCTTCGAAGGCAGGGACCATACCTTACTGATGTTTGTGACTACAGCAACAGTAACTGGTTACTTGCCAAACACACTGGTCAGCGAGAGTAGGCCAATAAATGTTACGTCCGTGGTATAAACTAGTGCTTCTCAAACGTTGTAATGGTTATAAATGATCCAGAGGTTATCTGGGACAAAAGCAGATTCTGATTCAGTGAGTCCGGGGTGGGGCCTGAGAGTCTGTATGTCTACTAAGACTTTATCCAGCACCCAGGGAACTAACTGAGGGTTGCAACTGGGTGTGTTCATCCTCGGGGGCTCTGTGTCCTGAACGCAATAGAAGGTTTATTTGGAGGCCTCCACTGCAGGAGACAATTGCCTTGATCTGCTATTCCTATTGCCCAGGCTGACGTGGGCCTGAAGAGGCAAAGAGGACTGAGCTCTTTGTGAATATATGAATTTTCAATACACCTGGTTTTGTTTTCCCCTCTTAAGGCATTTGACAGGCAGTTAATAGCTCATGAAAAAGCCGTGTCCAAACTGTACTTTGAAGGAATCGGGAAGTACTGCTTTTGAACGATTCCCTTCACATTGCAACTCTCAAATCCGGTCCTGCTAGAGGCCTGGACACAGAGCGGCTCCTCGGGCATTTAGATGTGTCTGAGCAAACACAAGAGGCAATCAAATTACCCTAACACCGGCCACTTCAGAGCGCTCACTTGAGATGACAGTTTCAGCTTCAAAAGAGGTATGCAAACCGGAATAATGAAATGTTCCATTTTATTAAGTTCCTGGCCAGAGGGAGGGATCGCATTAGAAGAGAGAAAAGGTGGGGAGTTTTTAGCTTGATTTCTGTGACGCTGATAAGCAGTAATTTTTGCAGAGGGGGGAAAAAGCAATCCACTGCAATAAAATCATTTTCATAAAACCATGAATGAGTTATTGCTGGGAGTCAGGCATGGCTCCTAATGGCTGCCAGAGCTTCCTTCTCCATCTTTCATGGGTCAGCCCGACGTTTTTATAGTGCTGACACAAGAGAGAGCATTCACGCAGCTTCCATTCTCCATCTGTCAACAGTTAGGGGAGAGTGCCACCACCTCAGGTTTGCTTTTGATCTGATCGCTCGGTCAGCCCAGCTCCAGACTGCCGCGAAGGCTGTGGGAGCAGGGTGGCTCGCACCACGTTTTCAGAACACGAATGACGAGAAGGTTTGAGAGTAAATTGTTTTTGCATGAGTCAGAGGAAAGTGCTATTTCCTCCCCTTTATGGGTCATCAGAATCTTGGCCATGCTGCATTGGCCTTGCTTTCCCTGGGCCTCCCAGAACTTTGTCCAAGTGCCATTTCCAAAACTTAGGGCTCTGTCTCTCACTGGACCTGGTGTATGCCTGGCCCGGGAAACAGCAACCCAGAAAGCCGGTCCAATGCACAAAGGGAAAGAAAACACTTATTTAATGATGCCTGTGCCTTCACGTTTTTAGCCCTGCAGGAGTGTGTGTCCCTGTGACATGATGCATAACACGTTTACTCTTCCTTTCTCTTCACGTCGAACCCCACCAGAGCTGTTGGCATTGGGAAATGATAGATATAACAAATGATGACTTTTTGCAAGTGAATGAAAGTGATTTGACTCTCCCCATCCTCCTGAATTTTGTGCAAATGGTCTTGGTCCGTGGTCGGCAAACTGCGGCTCGCTAGCCAAATGCGGCTCTTTGGCCCCTTGAGTGTAGCTCTTCCACAAAATACCACGGCCTGGGCGAGTCTATTTTGAAGAAGTGGCATTAGAAGAAGTTTAAGTTTAAAAAATTTGGCTCTCAAAAGAAATTTCAATTGTTGTACTGTTGATATTTGGCTCTGTTGACTAATAAGTTTGCCAACCACTACTGGTCTTGGTGACCAACAATCAATGGGAAAATATAATCTCTGAAAGATAATTTCTGTTCTGCATAGAATCACTTACATAGGCCACATGGATACCCGGAGGTCAGAGATGGGTGAATGCAACTCAAGGCCCAGTGTAGGGCAAACTTTGGGAAGTTTCTAAGAGAACAGGGATTCATGGAGTGCTCAGGGGAAGTTTGAGTTTGTTGAGTTTCTTCAGTTTTTCACTGCCTAGAGTTGTGTTTTATCTTTTTCCTCTTAAGAAGGCCAGATGAGATAGAGCCAGAATTTTGAAGTTTGTTAATGATTGTCGGGGTCTCCAGAGTTCAGGGTTCTGTATGACTTAGCTGGGAGCTTCATCTGTTATGGAGGAAGCTGGAGAGTAGTGAATTGGACTACTTTAGTTCAACATAGTAATGGTAATAGCTATACAGTGATTTATTTAGCATTTTTAGGTACCATTACATGTTTTTACTTATACTATTTTGAACCGAGGCAACAATTTTGCAAAAGAAATGTCATTCTTATAGTTAAGATGAAAGCATAGAAACTCAAAGGTTAAATAACTTCCCAGAATTTATGGCTTGTAGATAATAAGGTTGGGAATCTAACCCCATCCTATAACCCGGTCCTCCAGACTTATATTTCTGCTGTGTTATATGGTAAATCACTTTAGTTTGTGAGGAATCAGCATATAAATGTCTGCTTACAAGGAGGAAAATATTTTCTGTGGGGGAGGGGGATGGAGAGGGGAAGCACCTGAAGAACATGTTAAAAATACCTGTGTTAGTTCAGGCTGTATGATGGCCGGCCCCTCCCTCAGGGCCTACACCTTTGAGTTTCCATGTCAGGGTGGGGCAAGGGTATAAACATTTACAATTTTTTGTTCCTGTTGTAAGACATGAGGGGCAGCAAATGCCATTTTCTTTATGGTGACACAGGTATATATGCTGATCCAGCAATTCAGGCTCAGGATTATAACGTGGAACCTGGCACTTTTGTCTGCTCGCCCCACCACTTGTAATGCTGAGAGAATGGAATTAAAGTGCCTTTTTCACAGACTTTCTTCTCTTCACATTGTAGAAGGCAGTTTGGCCAGTCTGTACTGGACTTTGGATAAATTCCCTGTATCCTAGAAAAGCAGAACAAAACAAAACATGTGTTTGCATCATAACCATTTGTGCAGGGTTCTGCCCTGGTGTGTCAGAGGGATGGGTGGTGTGGGATTGGTTATCATTATTTGGGGAATCCATGAACCCAGAGGTTGTTTCTCTTTCCTGTTACTATCTTGACACTTAACTATCTGAGCCACCTTGTTAGCATGCACTAACCTATATTGTTGGTTACTTAAGCTTTGGGGTAAAATAATGTGTTTTCTTTATGTTTTCCTGTGGTGAGATTCTTGGCAGTGTACATGACAGGTACTTGAGGAGTGTTTGATTGATAAACTGATTGACACAGTGTCTGCTTGGATCTGCTTATACTTTAAGAGGTAGAGTGTGTGGAGGGGGACAAGTTAGACAGCTTCACAGGCAGACACTGAAAGCTTTGCAGAAGGTACCATCTGAGGCCGCTGCAAAAAGGTATGCAGAAGCCAGTGGAGAAAATGCATCGGGAGGGAAAGGAGTATGGGTATAAATGCAAATTGCTCCTACGCTGGACTGAAGCCTGATTGTGGAGCACAGCCATGTCTCTGACAGAACCGGAGTGCCTTTCTCAGCGTCCTGCTCCTACGGATCTCATTCAGCTTCAGTTTCGGATGGTAATAACTTAAACTCCAGCACTGGGATGGCCATTGATCAATGAAATGAGCTGGCAGTTTCCAGACAGATCCGTGAAATGAAATACCTCAAATTGACCAGCCTGAGAACATTTTTCACAGCCTATCCATCCCTTCTGAGCTATTCAGAGAGCAAAGTAAAAGAAATTAGAACTTTGAAATTGCTGCTTGTCCAGTGGCAACCTCTTTGGGACACTGAATGAGTTTCAATTTATCTAGTTTTCCCACTTAGAGAATTGGCAACAGCAGCTGCACCAACCACACTTAATGAGTCTGGATGGTTCAGATGCTGCCTTACGTCTCTTGATCTCATTGAATTTTCCTAACAAATGGGTAAGATGGCAATGCTTATCCTTATTTTATAGCTGAGGAAACTGAGGCCCGGAATGGGAAGTAAGTTACCCAAAGTCACACAGGTGAAAGGTGGTGGTCTATTTGATCCAAACCTATGATTTTAAATGTTATATAAACAGCCTTTTTCCTTTCCAACATTGCTTCTTAAAAGAGGAAGTGCTCCTTTTAAAGTGGAATCTGAAGACAATGGGGCTGGGTCCTGAATCATGACCTGTTAAGTGACGTGTCCTTATGATGTGGGAGATAGGAAATACAAAAATGACTTTCTCTATGCCTCAGTTTGGTAGCCATTTCAAGTAAACTAACAGTTGGAACTCTTTTGAAGGGGAACTCCAGTCCCCTGTGAGGTCCGTTGTAGCCATGCCACTGTAGGATTTGAATTCCTCCTAAGGGTTGGGCTGTCAAGGTTATAGCCCAGAATGCCAGGGGAAGGGCAATAAAACCAAGAAGGAGAAATGATGAGCGTGGGAGGAGAGGAAGACAAATTTGATTCAACATGTTTCAACCATTTGAAGAACATCTGAGTGTAAACGTTGAGCTGGAAGATGGAAGAACATGACTGCTGCTTTGAAGTGAAGTCAGGATGTGGCTAAATAAATATTAAGGCCAGTTAAGTGTGTAAGGATAAGTGAGGTCACTAGAGGACACAGTGTAGAGAGGGAAGGAGGAAGTCAAGGTAAGAATCTTGGGAGGAAGAGGAATATATAAGTGCAAGTGAAGGTGTTCAGATTTAGTAGAGGAAGGATTATGCAGGATAGTTGTTGTGGGTCTACAATGTTGTTAGGAGTTAAAAGTAATGTCTACCACAGCTGAACTTACCTGTATTCATGTGACCTTGGACTCCCTCCTAACCTTATGTAGGAATGGGTATGAATATGCATACAATAATATTCATCATAGTTTTATTCATAATAGCCAAATTGTACATCAATAGAATAGATATTCTCACAATTACAATAGTACATAGCAATTTAAAATGAACTACTATATATGTAACAACATGACTTAATCTCACAGATATAATGTTAAGTGAAAGATTTAAAAGAGAATTTATAGAGATAGTAAACATTAAAGAAGATCGGTCTTATTTCTTCTCCTTAAGAGAGATTTGGCATTAGAGATACTCCCCTACAGAGTATCTCTAGCAAATCTATCCTGCCAGCTGCTTTGAGGTGGCCACAGGGTATAGAATTGGCTTCTTTCACTAAATTTGCAGTTCCTCTTGCTTTCTAACCCACTAAAGTAAACACAAATGTTAAGGTCACAGAAATGTTAAACAGGTCAGGCTGATCCTGGCTCTTTGGACCTGGACATCTATGACTATACCTGCTCATTGAGGACTAGTCACCTTTCTTGATCACATGTTGAGGTTTTGTGCTTGGTCTTCATTCTCCAATGTGACTTCCACATTTAGCCTAAATCAGTCATTCTTTGTGGAAGACTCCAAATAAAATACAGAAATAACAGTTTCCCCACGAAAGGTTTTGTTTGTTGTTGCTGAGTGTGAATTTTGTGAATATGTTTGCCTCAGATGCCCCAAGGAGTCATGAGTCCCAATTTAGGAATCTGCTTTGATGTGGCTTGGCTGTGAGTCATGTCTTTTAGAAATTAGCATAAACTTTTCTCTCTGGGTGTCTCTCTCCACATGAGACATCAGAGTTGCAGTCCTTTTCTTCTAACAAGGCAAAGACTCCACAGGGCTGACTAATGCCAGCTATCATGTGACAGAGATGGAGCCAGTGGAGAGCATTAATTACACAGGCTGGACACAGGATGAGGAGGGAGAAGACAGGAGCATCCCTTCAGCAGGAGAGTCAGGCAGTTGAGAATCAGGCCATCTGTGAGGCAGAAGAAAGGTTTCAAACATCTTGAGAGAGTAACCAGTGGCCAAGGCTAGAGTCTGAGAGACTGCAGGACAGCCTCAGTAAAAAGAGGCTAAAAGTGCAGATCTAAGGTGGCAATGGCAAACTCTATGGAAGACTTAGCGAATAGGCGGGGATCCCAGCTGAGTAGGGATAAAGGTTCAGGCAATGTCCACCTGCCATCAAGACTTCGAAATGAAAAGTAGGATTCTCCCCACAAGTAGAGCAACTGGGTTTCCAATAATTTCCAAGAATCCATGCTTTTATGTGGAGTGGGAATGGACAAAGTATCTGAGAGATTGAATTGTTTATTCTTCAATTATTCATTTTAATTCAGTAAAATTAATTCAGTGGAACATGGTCTTTATGAATGATTATTCCATTTGTTAGTGTGGAGATTTAAAAACATATACAAAAGTGAAGAGAATATTACAAGTCCCCAGGTGCCCATTGCTCATTATCCAGTGCTAATAATAATCAATAGCTTGTCACTCTTGATACATAATCATTTTGGGGAGATGAGTTCAGGGAAATTTTATTTTTTTGTATTAAAGGAGAGCTCATGTTTACCTCAATTTCATTTTTAAAAAAATCAAAACAGTCACCAAGTATTCATCATATAGCTATTTTGGGACTATACTTACTTATTATTTATTTATTTTTCTTAGTAAGCACAAATTGGTATAATTGGGATCAGGCAAGACCTGCTGGGGTTGGCATTTGTACTTTCAGATGTTTTGCTGGACTAATTCTCAATGAGAATGGGTGGTTGGCAATATTTCATCTTTATTTGTTAGAGGGATCCTCATTTTAATTGAGAATAAGAAATTATGAAATAAATGAATCTGTAATGCAGAATTGCAGGTGTCAGCAAATTAGGGCATTATTATTTTTTTGGGGGGGGGGCGGTATGGAGGGCTCGAACCCTCAGAATCACTTGGTATAGGCTGCCACTTATTTGTATACACAAAATGGCCTCAGCGTGTTGATGTGCCCTTAACTCAGGAGGGCCAGCTCACCTTCGAAGTTCTCTGGGCACCACTCCCTCCTCTGATGGCTGGTCAGCCTTGTGCTGTGCCTTTAGGAACTCTTTTCACGGGCAAAGTCAAGAGCTTGCCTCTGTGGCGACTGCTGAGGTTTGAGAGAGGAATGTGCAGCTGTTCACTTTATTTTTACTCCCTCCTGTTCTTTCCTTTGCAAGGGTTGTCCACCCTCTACTGCCTTCTGAAATGAGTATTAATGGAATTCTCTTTACTTTTTCTGAACTCTTGGTTTTTCCTCTTAGTTCTAGATTATTTTAATTCTGCTGGGCTCTTTTTCATGTCCTTTGCCTGCTGGCCCTTGATTTATAGTCTGGCCTTTCTCTTCCTCACATCCTTCTTTTCTATTCTTATTATATTCTATTTCTCGCTCTCTCTCTTCTTTGAACTTGCATGGACTGGAGAAAATTAAAATAGACTTTTCAGACTTTACTCGCCCAATTATTCTATTTTAACTGAAGTCACGGCAGCAATCACACTGACCTCTGAAACCCAGGCAATCCGAGGACAGAATGAAAACACCAGCTTTTCTCTGGTCTTCCTGGCCACTTGGTGTGGTATAATTTTACCTTAAAGAATACTATGGATTGAATGTTGTTAAGTCACATTAAATTTTTTTTCAATGAGAAAAATGTAAATTAGCAATATTTTTGAAAGAATTAGTACATCTTTTGAACATCTACTGGGTGCATAACATTATGCTGGTCAGCTATACCTTTTTATTGGTATCTTTCCCAAAAGGCTGGTGTCTTATAATTAATCTATAGAGATAAGAAAAATAAGAATGAAAGTATTATGCAAGTTTTATGCCATGAAATTTTCATATGATTTATCTTTAATAGTTTGCTTCATTCTCATCTTCTCCACAAAGAGTTTCCCAGTCATTATTGACAGAAGAACCATTATTAAATTCATCTATCCATTCATCTATACATCTTTCCTCCCCGCTGCCCCTTCTATGCTCTCCCCCATTCACCTGGTACTTACTCTGTATAAGGCACTCTGTAAATTTTGGTCAAAGAACAGTATAGTTTTTTATCCTTAAAGGGCTCACACTTTGTAGGAGAGAATTTATAATAATAATAGCAGCTAACATTTATTGAGCTCTAACTATATCCCAGGCATTGCAATAAGCATTTAAAATACCTTTTCTCATTTACTCCTTAGAGAAACCCCTGAAATACCATCTTACAGAGGAGGAAAATAATTGCTTGACTCGAAATATAAAACATGAGGGCTAGTTTGACTTTAAGAAGTGCTTATATAAAGCCCATAAACCTTAAATCTGATATGCTCAGCCTCATAAAACCCCAAGTGCTAATGTGTCTAATTCCTAGAAACGTTCACTCTTCTTCCACAACTAATACAAGGAGAGGCTTTTGGGGGGGGGGTGCTATCACTGGATGTCCAGATACAGACAGCCCACTCTATGGGGCATCTTCTGAAGTGAAGGAAAGTGGGGACTCCTACTCACAATCACAGAGCCATGAGCTCTAGAATAAAAGAAACCTGGCTTCTTGAGCCCCGGTTTAGGAAGAGAAAGAAAACCGGATCTCTCATTGTTGTGACCTCTGCTGTACTTTAATATTATGAACATATTTTTACATCCCAGCTCGAAGATTGTCTTGATTGAGCATCTCTGAGTGACAGTGATGACAGTTGTAAAGTAATAGCAAGTTTGAAAACATAGAGCGGTTAAGTAACTTACGCAAGGTTCCAGGGCTAAAAAGTGCCAGACTGATTGATACTTGAATCCAGTATCAAGACACTTGTCTCTTGTACTTAATTTGTTCCACTTACTTGGTGCTTATTGGATATGAGCTTGTTGTACAAAGAGCAAATGCTTGGAGCCAGACCATGCTGGGCATGAATGTGTCCTCTGGCACTTTGTAATGTCATCATTTTGGGCACATTAAACTTCCATAATCTCAGTGTCCTCATCTGGAGAAGTGGGGTTGTGGCACTTACAGAGACAGGCTGCTGTGAGGATTAAATGAGATAATGGATACAGAGCAACTGTGTGGTCGCTGGCATACAGAAGACGCTCCATAAATGTCTGTCTTCCTCCCTCTACTGGATTTTGGTTCTCCAAGAGCATAACCCTGCTCATTATGGGGACTTGGGAACTATGTCATG
The DNA here is from genome assembly GCA_027563665.1 of Antrozous pallidus. NCBI lineage: Eukaryota > Metazoa > Chordata > Mammalia > Chiroptera > Vespertilionidae > Antrozous > Antrozous pallidus. The sequence goes on from CM050523.1 coordinate 30,886,260, forward strand.
AATGAATAAGATTTTAAGGACCCTTGTGAGACCAACCTTTGTCTGCCCTTAGTCCACCAATTAACTCTCCACTTCCTCCCTAATTTTAGGAGTCATGGAGACATATTATTGAACACTGGCTCCCCTTTTCCCCAAATAAGCTTACAGGTTTTTCCTCCTCCCCCCCCTTCTCTTCCTCTTCTTCCCCCCTCCTCTTTCCCACTCCTCCTCCTCCTCTTTCCCCCCTATTCCTCCTCCTCTTTCCCCCTCTTCCTCTTTTCCTTTTTCCTCTTTCCCCTCCTCCTTCCCCTCCTCCTCCTCCTCATTCTCGTCCTCCTCTTCCTCCTCCTCATCCTTAGCCTTCAACAAAACAGATTTCTTCATCACAATCTTCAAAAGATAGAACCTGATAATCTTTACTCTTTCCCAGGCAATTCATGTGATCTACCAGTTTGGGGGCTACTAACCCCCGAGTGTTTCATTTTCTGCAATAACCAAATGTCTAATGGAGGATTTCCAGGTAGAATATAAAATACTTAGCTAAATTTGAATTTCAAATAAATAATGAATTCTATTTTAGCATAAGTATATCTCAGATGTCATACAGAATTTATGCTAAAAAAAAACCGATACCTGGTTTACCTGAAATAACATTTTAACTGGGTTTCCTGTATTTTTATTTGCTAATTCGGCAACCCCAGTTCCATAATGATGCAGACGTGTGAGGAAAAGAGGCCAACATTGTCACATTGTCATGTACTTTCTCTCACCTTCACAGAGGCACATAGCGCTCTCTGACCAAGTCTTTTCTCAGCAAAAAGCATGAGTTGTTAACGGGGGTGGCTGAGGCTCCTGAGATTTAATTTCTCCCACCACAGATATTATTTGCATAATTCACAAGTAACGGTAGATTTATATGTTGTAGTGAAGACACATTTTCTTTGAGAATTTCTGGCCTTTCAAGTTTCAGGTGATCTCCCTTTTATTACCATATTAGGGACAACCTGAGGCTAAAAATGCTACTCAAAACTTCATGACTGACCATTAGCAAATGATATCTCTGCTTGTGTCACTGCAAATCCTTAGCCCTCTCCCCCCCTTACTTCTTTTATGCTCTGAAAAAGGCTGGACAGATGAAAAAAAATGTTCTGAGTTTAATCGAAACTCTATCTAATAATAATGAGTCCTGTAGCAGGCTTGTAAAGAACGCAGATCAGACCCACTTAACCATAATGGGCCTACAAAGTAATGCAGACTCAAGTGGTCCTTATTAGGCATCAAGCTGTGAATCAGAACTCATCTACCATTCTGATTGCTGAAGGAAATCGGTAATTGATGTGACAGAATGGCTATTATTATTACTTTTTCTTTTTTTTAAATCTGGACGTAGCAGCTAGAAGCCTGCCCTGAGCCTCCTTGGGGTATACCAGGTGTGCAGGGTACGCATTGCCCTTCCATTAAATCTTCAAATGGGGGCTCTCATAAATTTTGCACTGAAATAAGTAATGACCACATTTAACGACCAGTTTGTCTGAGTGTTAACAGCTTGTGAGCCAACAAACTGGTCATTAACAGGTGCTAACTTCTGCTTTCTGGTTTAAACAATCCATCCTCATCTCTCTCCTGTTTGTGTTGGGGGTTTATGCAAATTCCTGGCAGGCTTTTCATTTTTCATGTGATCACGGCTCTTATTAATCAGTTAGATACCTCTCTGCTGATGGCTCATCTTTTCTAGGATCGTTTCTTATGTAGTCCATGGATGAATGAATTTTTTAAATTCATTTTCTCCACTCTGAAGGATGAACATATCCTGGTATAGTTTGGTCCCGGAATGAATTAGGTGACAAGTCTTTGAGGAAAATCCACTCTTGAAATATGAAACCCCTTACTCTGGAGAAGGAATGCAAGTAGTTTGAAAATATCTCAGGGTTTGAGGCCGCATTTTGTTCACTGAGGGGATGTGACGAAGATGATTGTTTTAGTGTTAGAAGTGAACAGATGTCTCAATTTGAAGAGTGTGTGATTGACCCACAGTTAGTTCAACGGGTAATGCAGTTAGATCTTCCCGAGAAATTCTCTTCTCAAAGTCTCCCTTTGTGTGTGTGTGTGTGTGTGTGTGTGTGTGTGTGTGTGTGTGTGTGTGTGTTTTGCTTTTGTCAGATTATTAGTCAATTGAAAAGACACTTTTCTCTCTCAGCATACACTTGGGGGAATGGGGTTGGGAGAGAGGGTTTTGGGCTTTGGTCCTATTAGCACCAGATCACTGCCTTAACTTCCTGAAGACAGGGAGGTAGGAAACAGAAGTCCAAGTTCTGGCCATTGCGAACCATCTTGTGTGGATGAAGTTGTCCTGGATCACACACTGTTCTCTCTAGTGCAGTGCTTCTCAAACTATTTGAGGCAAAGAACCATTAAAAAATCCCAATCCATTGCAAATTGATAATTTACAAAATATAAAATAATGTTCTTGGGTGTCTGGGCAATGTCATATTGCTAAACAATTTTCCAAATGCTTCTGCTCACTTTCTGTACTTCTCTATCATGATAACAGATCGTGTGTAACCAGTGCCAGTCCATGGGCCACACTTTGGGCAGAACTGCTCTCATGAGTTTGACTCTTTCCTTTTACGGCTCGGAGGGCTGGTGGAAGGAAGCTGTGTGTCAGCCGTTCCTTGCAATGCTCATTTCCTAGGGATGTTTTCAATGGGGAAGGGTGGGCAGAGACTCGATGGGCTAATGAACAAGGTACATCTGTCTCAGCTCCCTAGATTTTTAGTACAATCCTCTTTGATGTTTGACTGACATGAAGGAAATGACAATTTTCCCTCCTAGGTGTTCTTCAGACTAGAGTGGCCAGAGCACTTGTCTTGATTAATTAAAGCCTAGGAGCAGCGACACAGGCACCTTGCCTGGCAGTAGAGTTGGTGCTTGGGGAGGAAAGGTAAGAGTGAGCTGGGTCCTTTTACACCTGGAAGTGATTCATAAAATCACTTTTATAAGGTTCTGTGTACTTTATAAATGTTAGAATTTTAAAACTTAATAATGTAGCTTGTGGGGATGATGAGAACAATCTTTAAAATGGCATTTAAAGGTATAGTGAAGTTTTTTTTATTCTCAGATGCTATGAAGTTTCATTGAATCAGTAAGCTACAAGATACCATTCACCTTTTTGTGTGCAGTTATTTTCAGTTTCCCACAGAATATGACATACAAATGCACTGTTTAAAATTGTGAGTGGGGCTCAACACTTTCATATTTTTAAAGGTAATTGATGCATTGTTCTAATGATATTGCAAAGAAAAACTATTAAAGTTAAGAGTGAATATATATATTGTAAAGACTCAATGTTACTGAGTGGCCAGCAATAATCATAGGACTATCAACTCTAATTTAAATGAAAGGGTTTGCTGAATTTGGACTAAAATGTTCATGTTCTAATTCTAGTACTGCAACTCTGACAATTCCTTTGTCTCCTTGCCTGTGTTTTTCTCATTAATCCATATATTGGAGGCCTCAAAAGTTCAGTCTGTTTCTTCAGCTCACATGAATAGAACACTTACTATGGTGAGGCAATTTACTGGACACTGAGGAGCTAAAAGGAAATAAGAAACATGTCTTTCCTTTCCTGGTGCTTGCAATTGAATAGGAACATCCAGTAGAGATACAGCTGGGTACTGTGAGGATGCAGACCAGAAGATAAACTCTTCTGGGCAGCAGCCTGTAGTAAAGATGGAGGCTAGTAGAGGGAAGGGATGAAACTTTTTATATAAAGGGCCAGATAATAAAGATTGTAGGCTATGCTCATCAGATAGTCTAGGTCAGTGGTATTTTGTGCAAGAGCCACACCCAAGGGGCCAAAGAGCTACATGTGGCTTGTGAGCCGCAGTTTGCCGACCACAGGTCTAGGTTACAACTATTCAATAGTTTTCAAGTTTATTTGAAAGCATGTGATTGTTTTAATGCTTTTAATACAGGTATAACACAACTTAAAGAAATTCACCAGCAGAGAAATCCCTAGCAAGTTTCCTGATTCTGGAAGGGGTGGAGGTCAAATAAATGGAACTTTTTTGGTAAGGGTCTGCAATTTAACTTAAGTCCTAGCTATAGGGCATTAAAAAGGGGCCTTTATTTTTGCAAGAGGATTTATGGCCTTTTATACGTTTATTTTTCCTTCACTATTAGATATCCAAGAAAGAAAGGGTCAGAGACTTCCTCTGTCCAGCAATAATAGTTCGTATCTCCCGAGATTTGCAAACTTAAGGTGTCCCCTGAAATAGAGTGATCAGATAAGGGCATACTTTCAATGAGATAGGCAAAAAATTTGTCTCACTTTTCATCTGAGAGGCTCTCCTACCCTTATTCTCACCCTATTTAACTTGACCCTACCCTGTCCACCCACTTTCACTGTCATTCACTGATTCTCCTGCTTGCATTTTCATGCTATTCATTGTGCATCAGGCATTCTGCTTGGTTTTTGAGAAATACAATGTAGGATCAACTCTAATTGTTACACTTAAAGAGTTTATCGGGTAGGTGGAAAGCCCTTAAAATTAAATAATTGCTTTAATTAAACCAACTGAAGGCAGTTTTGAGAGATATCAGTGGATTGTTATTTACTTAAAATTTAAGGATTCTCTTTGTCATTGGACTGGACTGGGTATTCGGGGAAGGTTTTCTAGTGGAAGTGGGAGAACAGCCAGTCCTTGAAGGTTGGGAAAAATTTGGATGCAGAAGGTAAGTAGAGGCTAGGGGGGCATTTATTTTCAGATACACAGTATATGTGTGTATAATCTCTGATGTAGGATTAAGCAATTCAGTGCATAAATGGGACATTGATTTGTTTTTATTCCCAAGGCACATGAACTTGTGTGAACAGCATGGGGGTCATTAAATGCTTGGTGTATTGGGAAGCTATTTCTGAGAGACTGGGATGCTGAGTCTGGCAACCTTGAAAGGTCACTTCGTCAATATTTAGTGAGATACTCTGAGTTGCATGGATTCTTCTAAGGAGTTGCCATAGGAGATACAGGGTGAAAGAAAATGTTGTCCCTGCCCTTGAAAACCATTCAGTCAATGATGGCAGATGGACACAATCACACATACAGAAATTGAATAGTTAATTAAGTGCTATACCAAAATTAGTAGAGGAATTTGGAAAAGATGGCAGTGAGGGGAGGAGTTTATTATATTGAGCATGACTTTTTCTTTTTTAAATCAAACTCTTGGCCTTTGAGGGGGACTTTTTTTTTAAAGGCCAGTTAGAATGATATATGAAAGAAACATGATTGCTCTCAGGAGATTTTATATTGAATCTGAACATCTTTGTTTTTTTCATTTTATATCAACAATTTGCTTTCATCCAGGGTCATGATGGAGTAAGTAAATATGGAGAAGTAACTCCTATGATTACCTCCTAAACATGTCTTGAGTCATTAATTTTTTGTCCTTTTTCACTATTCTTACACCAGAGCCAGAACTGCTAATGTGTCACCATAAACTGCTGTCTTGAATTTTACCTCTTTACTCAGCATATGGTCATTCACCTATGGAGGCTCTAAGGAGCAATGGAATGACTAGAGATAAAGAAAAGGAGAAGGAAGGTGGAAAGATGGTGGTAAATTTGAAGAACTGAACCTGCATTTTTGAAATTAAGTGTCCATCTGTGGACAAGAAAACATTTCATTTTGATGAATGGATCTTTGATCTCTCATTTTAGGAATTGCCCCTTCTTGGCCTCAGACTTAGTTGGTTCTTGACCAAAATCTGGGTGTGGACAAATTCCTTCTACAGTTGGAAAGAGAAATTTCACAGATAACCCTGAGGTACTCCAGTCGGAAAGCAAAGAGTTGACTGTGCCATACCTAATTGACAGTGGAGGGGTAACCTCAGGTTACGTGCCTTTCGACTAAAGTTCCATATTAGCTGTCTGCTTGGAAGGAGCAGATGTTTTGGCTCTGGTGGTCACTGCTCACCTCTGTCTGGGAGGTGCATCAATCACTTTAATTATAATGGAACGTGGGGCCAGGAACTGAAGGAGAAAAATCAACCCAATCCCAAGAACAATCTTTCTTGATGAATTCTCCCCTAAATCGAAACAATTCACTGGATATCCCAGCTGGGGTTCATATGCTTTTGATTACTGTGGGCTATTTAGCTCTACAAAATGACAGGCTGCTTAATGGACTTTTAATGGTTATAGGTTTCTCTCTCTTTTTTTTAATGAGCTTCACCAGTTTGTTACTAATGCCCTGTAGAAATTTGGCGAGGGGCCAGGCTTGATGTTACACATTTCTGGTTTCCAGGCGGTATACATGCAACCCTCATAGCCAGTGGGGAAGGATGCTGCCAGTCGTAGGGTAATGCTGTCAGAGCAGGGAGAGCAAGAAAGCTGAGTGCCCTGTAGTCCTAATCATTATGTCATTTTAGAGAAGGTGGTTGCACCCTGTGGCTGAAGTTAACCCTGAAGGCTTCAAAAGCCTTGTGATCCAAGTGGCAGGATAGTGTGAGATGTTCGGAGTGGCTTTGGTGTCCTCTGATTTCCACATTGTTGGCAAAAGGCTCCTCTGATAGATTCAGTTGCATTCTGTCCACCAAAAAGCCCTGTGAACATCTCAAGGTCAGGGCCAGGTTTTGTTCAGTCATGTTTGCATCTACAGTGCCTGGCGGCCATTTGGACTCACAGTAGGTATTCAAGACAGGCCTCTTGAAGGAGAGGCCACAATCAATAAGGACGAGCGATGGAGAAGAGCTTTTTACTGAAGGGACTCCCTCATCTGGGCACAAAGTGTCAGCATCTGGGGTCAGAGAGGAGTGGAAAAGAGAAAGAGAGGATGTCCTGAGTCACCCAAAACAAGAACTCCCACTTCTTGTCATGTACTGAGCATTGTGCTAAACACTTCATTTAGTCCTTCCAGTGGGAGGTGATGATGTGTTAAGTGTTTAACAACCAGCTTTGAGGGTGGGGGTGGGGGGTGAGTTGCCCAGATTTGTGGCATTTGGTGAATTCTGTGATAAATGCTCCCACGATGATCTATTTCAAATCACCAATGTGATGTCAGCCAGCTGGTAAAATTCTAGAAAATCTAACAATTGGCTTTTGCAATTCTGCATGAGCATACCAATAGAAGGCTATTATTATCCCATTTTATAGACACAGAGGATATGGCTAAAGAAGTAAATAACAGGCCAAAGACATGGAGGTAGTTAAGGGAAGAATCCAGGTCCAGAGTGACTCCTAAGACTATGCTTTTAACTATTACACTTCTTTCCTGAGCTCGCTCCCACACTAGTGGAATGGCCACAAAACTAGGAAGCAGGCAGCATGGGCCATGAGTATCCAAGGTTCACTCTGGTTTCCTGGGGCTGCTCCAGGGATTATGTATATTTGCTGTACGGCTTCTTTGGAGGTTTCTGGTTCCTTGGACAACCTCCTTTCTCATCTCCCTCACTTTATGGAGGTTTTGCTTCCTAATTTACAGTAATAAAGGCTCCAGTCCTATTGTGAGGTATTCATTATAGTGTCACCTCTTCATTTTATTGATGGACAAACTGGGGAACAGAGAAATTAGATGATTTATTGAAATCTATGGAGCCTGTCAGTGACAGTTCTGGAAATAAATAGAAATCTTCTGATGCCTAATCTAAGGCTCTTCCCTTGAAACAAGAGTGCCTTCTGCCTTTTGAGAACAATAAATGGCTTAATCTGGTTTAAGAATAATTGGAGTTTAGGACAAAAGTAGACTGGGTGGAGTTTCCCTGGCCCATTGCTGATGTTCTTACTGCATGCTCCCATTTTGAAAGATTCACCTTGACTTCCCTTGATTCAGGGGCAATGAGCTGAGAATTCAAGGACAGGCACCAGAAGCATGTTGAGAAGTGAGTGCAGCAAACATGAAAGACATTCTTTGGGAGCTTTAGGGGATGAGAAGGAGGGGGAGATAGGGAAGGTGGGGGCTCCTTGCTGAAATATCCTCATGTTTTGGAGTCCCAAGATACTCCTAAATCACACCAGGGTCATATGGTGCCTAAACTTGTCTCTTGGCCCAGGGTGAAAACAGTTCACGTTGTAAAATTAACTTTCCACATTTGGCTGGACCACGCAGGCCAGTTTTCTTTCAAAGTGAGTTTGCGAATGAATGAATGAATGTGTTGACTGGGTTACTGTTCTTAGGGGAGCCCTCTTTGCATTGGGCTTGGAGAAGGATTAAAGCTGGTTTTGAAAAGTGTTGGTGCTCTCCCAAACACAGCATGCTGATAGAATTCTGGTTGCACTTTTATTTGCTATGGAACAAAATGCTCTAGTTTCATGGAAGAAATAGCCCAGCAGATGGTGTTTGGTGGATGGCATGAATGTAGCCTTGTAAATAAGCATTCAAAATAGGCCAGCTTCCCCCCAAATTTACCATCTGCCCTTACCCCATGAGGTCCACAGGTGGTAAAAGAAAGAAGGGAAATTGATGCTTTTTGTTGTTATTGTTACTATTTTGGTACCCCTAAGTTATGAAAACTTTTCCAAATATGACATTGTTAAATTTTGTTATAAAAATTTAGAGAACACTGTCTCCAACTTAATGGATTTATCATTGTTTAATCTGGTTTAAGAATAATTGCCTAAATGGCATCGTCCTGTATATCTTTTTTTTTTTTTTTGCGGGGGGTAGCTCCTGATGTGAGCCTCTTTCTGCAGCTCTCACGGCTGAGGGTCTTCTGCACTCTCCTCTGGCTCTGGACAAGACTGTCAGATTCATCATTGCTTCCAATCTCCAAAAAACAAGGATTGTTTAATGTGTGCAGGAGTTGGAGCTATACATATCTGGGTTTGAACTCAGGTTTTTGGAGCAACAGACAAGTTAGTGCACCTCTCTAAATCTCAATCTCCTCATCTGTAAAATGAGAAGACTAGTGGGGTTAGTAAGACTACTGGAAAAGATTGTTAAGCTTAAACAAGAAAAGTCATCTATCTCTAGTCTTCATATAGTGTAGGCAATGTTCAAAAAGTGTTGTTATCATTCATATCATTATCATTATCAGTCATTGATATAATCATTATCTCTGTCATCTTTAACTGTAACACATAGCTATCTAAACTGGAGAGGAGAAGGGAATTATGGATATTGGTGATTTATTTCAGGGGTGGTATACAGGATTATGAAACACATCAGGCTGACTGCTCCCATTCTTTTTTTTTCCCCCCCCAAAAAAGATTTTCACAGGCCACCAGCCAGAACATGACTGCAAGGATGGAATGATTTGTGAGGCTTTTGGTGGATTGGGCTAATTATTGAGGCAGGAAAGATTTAAGTCAAGATTTTCTGACAGTGTAAATGGTGAATGATTCAATGGGATGGACTGGGAGTTGGGATGAGGAATCTGAGGTCAGAATCTTTTAAAGACATGACTCTATTTTTAAACTGGGGCCATGGGAATTCATAATTTTTTATTCTCCCCCATTGGTAGAGAAATATAAAGATTGGATTTAACCTGTAGAATTAGTTGGCTCAGCTCTGGGATAAGGATGTATAGAAGATTGGATTTAGAAGACTCCAACTTTCAAAATTTTTATTGTGTCAGCAGTGGTGGAAATTTGGGAACTGAGGGCTTAGGTGGAAATAAGGGCCTGAGAAGGAAACTTCTGGAACATATCTTTGCATAGTTTTTCACTGGAGTGTAGTTGTTCTTATTTTTGGTGATTGTGTTTACATGGAGAGAATGAGGATTTGCTGAGGTGCAACTTACTGACAGGAGGAAGAACAACTGTTCTAAATGAGACTTAAAACACTTCCAAAAGGACCAAATGAGATTTGACCTGTGATACCTTACCACTCTATTTATTACTAGAGGCCTGGTGCACAAATTCATGCACGGGGTGGGGGGTCCTTCCACCTGGACAGTGATTGGGGCTGATCAGAGCCCTCTCACCCAGTCCAGATTGGGGTCAATCAGAGCCAGTGGTGAGGGAGGGACCACGGGAGGGCTCCAGGGAGTATTTGGTCCCATCTTTCCCAGTCCCAATTGGCTGGACCCCAGCAGCAAGGTAACCTAGTGATCAAAGCATCTGCCCCCTGGTGGTCAGTGCACATCATAGCAAGCAGTTGAGCGGCCTTAACATATCATTAGCATATTATACTTTTATTGGTTGAATGGATGACCAGATGACTGGACACTTAGCATATTAGGATTTTATTATATAGGATAGTGTCACCTCTTCATTTTATTGAAGAACAAACTGAGGGACAGAGCAATTCATGGAATTATAGTAATAAAAGGTACTACAGAGGTTTTCTAGTTTCCATCTTCTTATTAATATAAAGCAACTCTAACACAATGAAGTCAAATTTTGGTTAACTCCCTTTCCCCTAAGATCCAGAAACTAAATGTAGAACCAGTGTCCTTGTATCCTTGATAGAAAAGGTCACAATCCTTCCATTTTTTTTCTAGACTCTTCCTATGCCAACAGTAGATGTTGCCAAACTCATTGGATTCTATTTAGTACATCATTATCTTTAATAAACATTAATTGAGTGTCCAGCCTAGTATGTACAAAGTTCATGATGAATAGACATACCCTTGCCTTTATTTAAAGTCTTAAAAAAACTTCAGGGTTTAATGAAGTAAAGAATTTTAAAGCTTATAAATGTTCTGCCAGAGAAGTATAACAGAGAGTCCCAGTCCAGGAGCAAGGATGGGATTTCTGTGCTGGTTATCTTCCTCCTCACTGACTGTGACAACTTGAGTAAGTCACTTGGTATTTTTGAACTTCTTACCCATCAATTTAAAAACATTGATAATAATATCTATCCCTCCTACTTATGAGTTTTGAGGCACAAATGAGATCATAGATTTTCCTATAAACTGAGAAATGTATTAGAAATGGAAGGAATCAATAGAAAAGGAAGGGATCCCACTCAGTGGGACTATACCCACAGCGGGTAGAGTTCATTTATCATTCTTATTATCATTCTGATAATCATTATCCTCATTATTATCATCCAGGAATTTTCATGAGATACCTCTTTTGCATTTGTATTTTCTTACTCTCCAGCACCCTACAAAGCAGACAACCACTTTCACTCAACATGTTCAGGTCACTGGGTCAGATCGGGGTTTACATCATCTGGCTAGATGTTGCAGTTGTCCATGTCACTTTTTGTATTTGTGGGTGGCAACGTGTGTAGTAGCTTGTTTTTCTCCTTAGAGAAAGCACTGTGTTCAATGGAGTGGACAGTGTAATCTTAACCCAATGATGGGGCTTAATTTTTTTTTTGACTATCTAAGTACACAGATGTATGGTAATGTTGACTGTTGTAGAGGTTAACAGTTCTAGCCCAGGAACACTGATCTTCATATCAAGAGATGTTATGGAGAGCTGGCATAGGATACAAAAAAATTTAAGAAACAATCCCAGGATCCAACAAAAGTCTAGACAGTATACTATGTCCCAATGGTTATAATGCTTATTGTTAATTTGGTTGTTAAGGCTGAAATAAACATCCAAAACTGGATCACTCTTCTTTGGCGATGTCTTTGCTTGCTTCTGAAGCAACCAAAGGATAAGGTAATTACCTACCTGATATTCATTTTAGTCTTCTTTACTTTGTAACAGAAATTAAATTTTATTTGAGTGACAATGTGCTCAGTCTGCCTTGTAGTTAGAAGTTAGCAATGAGGTTAAGAAGTCATTGTTGGGTGGGACTTCCAAAAAAGCTCTATGAGAATAAAACAATAGCTGACTTTAGCTTTTCTCATTTTTTTCTGCTCTATGCCTGAGTATGGATCTGACCACTGATGCCTCTCCAACAGCCACCATAGACCTTGTGGCAAACTTAACAATGGAAGTTACATGCTAGTGGTGATGGAACATAAAGATAGAAGAAGCTTGAAACGATGGCCCTGCCATGCAATCCTGGACTGGCCTTACTCTAGACTTCCTTCATAGGAGAAGAAAACAAATTGATTTAATCACTGTTATTTCTAGACCATGCTACCAGCAATCAAATGTAGTTCCTAACTGATACTAATGCCTTCCTCCCAGTGCGTAGTGCCCTTGTTTCTTTCCAGCTAGCTCCTGGAAACACTGTCTGTTGGTCCATGCTGATTCACAAGCCCCTACAAGAGCAAAGTTAGACTCAGCTTCTGCTAATGAGCAGAGGAATTGCTTGTGAATACAATGCTGGGATTATAAGGTGCAGGCAGCCTTGCCAGGTCAGATGGAAAATCAAACTAGTAAATATCTCCAGTGCTCTCACAATACCATAGCCCAGACCCACAGTTCATGTGGTGGGATGGTAGCTTCTCTTCCCCAGAGCCATCAGTTCTGTCTATAGGCAGAACGATGAGGGTCTTGGATACCACTCTGCATTTTTCTCTGTGTAGCTATTCAGCAGGAGTCCATATTTGTTCTGACTTGTAACTGAAATCCTTGCCTGTTTGAGCTTCTTTTCCCTGGCAATTTCATCTGTAATCTCAAAGATGGTAGCTGCAATTTGCTTTGCTAATCCCATCCCCTTTTGGCTGAGTTACAGGCTGCACTGGAAGAGGCTCAGAGGGTATGAGGGCACCTCCTCAGCTCACTGTATCTTTAATTTTATTTTTAAATTTGATTTATCTTTTTTGTTGTTGAAAGTATTACAGATGTCCCTCCCCCCCCCCATTGGCCCCTTTCACCTCACTCCTGCCCCCCCCCCCTTATGTGTCTCTGTTTTATAAGTATTCTCTTGTCCATTCGCTGTGGGCCCTGTAATGCTGCACTCATCTTTGACACAGTTTTAAGGCTAAATTTTAGATAAATATTTCAGGAAGATTCTGGAATCTCTAAATTGCTCTATCATCATAGAGATAGTTATTCTTTTAGTGATATCTTGGCACATTCCTGGGACCCCCACCCCCTAAAAAACAGGTCAAATCCAAGACAGCAGACCTGGGAAGCTTGACCTATTCTGGCCATCTTTTACTGGTGGGTTTGGTGATCATGAGCCAGATCTGAGTGTTTTTATCAAAGAAGGCTGTTGGTACCACTTAAATCTAATTCAGGAATTAGAATAACATTGCCCACTCTAAGTGATTTTGAGTAGTTCATATAAACATTGTTGTGAATTTGCTGTTTTCTGTGACCATTTTAGGATTACATATTCATCACATCATCCCAGACACCTCACATACCCCAAATATTGCTTACAGGAGGGTTGATTAGGTGGGTAAGGTTGGCAGTTATGAAAGGGATTAAGCAAATATCTGCTGTCCAAGAACTTGACAGCAATTTTGCAAGACTATTATGGTGAATGACATTTGTTTCTCTCTTAAAATTACTTGTTAAATATACACAAGGTATGGCCAGGAGAAGGGAGTTTGTGTAGGAAAAACAGGTTACCTTTGAAATCTTTTTTTTTAAAACATATATTAACTTAATTCAAACCAAAGACTTACTTCCATTTTGCTGAGACTTCAAATTAAACAAACTGAAAATTGCAAAGCAGCTTGTAATAAATAGTATTTTCCCAACTTTCTTTTCAGGTCTATGAATTAAATAGATATACTTAAGAAAAAAACCAATTCACTTGGCACAAATCACTAGTATTATAATGTCAAACATTTATTTTTAAAAATAAGCCTTTAAGTTATTCTATCATATATCATTGTTCAATAGAAATATAATGTGATATGCATGCAATTAAAATTTTTTCACTAGCCACATTAAAAATCATCAAAAGACATAGGTGAAATTAACTTTAATATATCTTATTTAACCCATTACATTCCAAGCATTATCATTTCAGCATATGATCAATGTGAAAAATTAACCCGATATATTACATTCTTTTACAGCATGTCTCAGTCGGTCTAGCCACATATTAAGTGGTCAGAACTACAAGTGAATGATGTCTACTGTATTGGAAAGAACCAGCCTAGTGGACAGAGATTGTTTCTGATTTACTCAGTCCCCTTCCCAGCTAAACACACCAGTGCCCAACGACCTGATTTTTGATCACGAGCTTTTCATCCTCCCACATTCATATTTCTGTTCAAAGTATTTAGGTCTCATAAGATGTTCCAGAAGTAGAGCTGGTCACCTCAAAAGAGGGGTCCCGAAGCTGCTGGAGACCCAGACTTTGTGAACAGGAGGGGAAATGTCCCTAGATTAGGCAGGCCATGGGTTCCACGTTCTCTAAGTAGTTTGCCCCCTTGCAAATATGAAGGTTCAAGGCGTCCATTGTTTTCTTACCTGCAGGGGGAGCTCTTGCCCCTTCACTCTTTATGAATTCCAAGTCTGGTTCTCAGAGGCCCGCAGCTCTGAGCTCTTTCACCTGGGTCTGTGCAGAGTTTGTTTTTGGCTCCACACCAGCAGTGCTTTCGCAATCTCCACACGTTACGGCTGCTGAAATGCTAGGACACCAGCCGGGTGGCGGCTTGAGTCTTGTGATTCCCAGGCAGTCCGGCGAAATGATAAACAAAAGTCTTTTGTGCAATATTAATAAGCTTCAAGCACTCCCCGGCCAAGCCCCTTGTCATCCAAGTAAGTCATGTGTATCAAAAGCCCTTATATGTGAAAGTTTGTTTTCATATCTGGCCAGCGTTGAATGGGAGTCCCCCTTGCCATGTTGTAAAACAAACATTTGTTTATTTTGTGAGCAGTGCTGGCAGTATGATACAGGAACCAGGAGCTGAATGGAGGGACCCCTTTTCCAAAGGAGGCTCCTTTGAAAACCTTTCTGGTAGACCATTCCAACTGTCAACTGATCTTGAGTTCTGTTTACATTAAGACAATAACAGTGTTTCCTAAATAAATAAGTCAGAGGCACCCGTGGGCCTTAATGAAAACCCATAAATGGGATGGAGGGGTGGGAGTGGGGGAAGGAGTTTTTGTGCCTTGCAGAAACAATGGCTGGTTCATCTTACTATGTAGCCCAGGCCTGTGTTTTTAAGACAGAAGGAGGCCTTTGTGTTATTTGCACTGATAAAACTCTCCTGATAGAGCTTCCCCTGGAACACTGGGACAACAGATGTGACATTTTGCTCCGGGAGAGTGCCACACTGCCAGGCAGACATTTTCTAAAGCAGAAAAGTATTGGTCACCCTCCTAAGTACATCAGCTAACCTCTCCTGGTGTGCCAAGAAAATAAATAAAAACCGTAAGACTAAACCATCTGCCACCGGGGGTGTCTGGCTTTTTTCTTGGTTGGGTTGGAGCTTCCAGGAATCCATTTCTGCTGCTGACCAGCCCAACGCCTTCAGGCACAGTGGACACGGTAGACACAGAGGCAGGCAGTGGCCAGAGAGGAGGACGTGCTGACTGGAAGTTGCAGTGCTGGTGGCTTTTCCTGGGAAGCAGGATTGCAGCCTGTTAGTGGGAGTTACGTTTCTGAGCAAACGACACATTCTTAGTGAGGAATGGAGGCCAAAGACAAGGACACAGCGGGGCTTTCTGTGTGTAAATTTACAAAACATTTCATAATCACTGTGATAGCATCATTCAAACTCTCTAAAATAGGGACATCCCCATGCAAGTGTTTCCAATGATAAGGGTTCCTATTAAACTATAGAAACATATTTTAATATGGGCTTAATCGTAGTATTTAAATAATTTGTAACTTGCTTTCTTCTGGGTTAGCCTTGTTTCATGTGCATTTTTTCCAAGTCGCACCTAATCTTTATAATTACCACTTTCAGTGGATGTACAGTCTTCCAAGTGGATACCATAATTTACATATCTGCTTTCTTATTCTCGCATACTTAGAATGCTCATGATTTTTTTTTTTACTATTATATATAATATTACAAGGAATATCTTCATACCATAAATTCTTCCTTTTTGGTGAAAATGTTAATTGGGATAAATCCCAAGTTTGTAAATATTTTTTTATTGTTTAAAGTATTATAAATAGTAGTACATATGTTTCCTTTTTTTTCCCCATTGACCTCCCCACCCCCGGTCTCCCCTACCCCCAGCACATGCCCTCACTTACTCTCCCTCCTCCTCCCCTCCAGTGGCTTGTATCCTTGGTTATGACTTAAGGCTTTTTAATATGTGACATCTTATTGTTCCCCAGAAGGATTTTCAAACAAAGCAGTTTATTTTCCAGGCTGTAACTGCTACCTCCTTTTTACAGCACTTTCTCCTTTATTTGCCCCTTTTATTTACCCAGGACAATCCCTCCACCTTCGTGGGGTCCCTCAACTCCCCCCACATAAGTATTACTTATTCCACCTCTTTACAAAGCTGATTCTGGGATGTTACCCCTTAGAGATCTTGGACGAATATGTGAAATACAACTTATTTTCATTATTGTAGAGTAGAATGTTTTAATTTATAATACATACATTCTTTATTGGTATCATTTAGCTGTGTGTAAGCTATATTTAGTATTAGATGAATTTGTAATTTATGTAGATTTCCTCACACTTCCATAGCTTGAAGGTGTTGGTGGCATATATATCTTTTGAGAAGTCTGCCAAGCACAATAGCCAGATTTTAATCTATGGGTTTATCAACATGCTGGACCAGGTGACTGTCTCCCCCTCCCCAACCCCATGTCTGATGGGACTCTGTGTGAAGACTTGATGCAGACTATCATGGGGACACAGAAGTGAATGGGGTAGAGACAGGGGATGGAGACTGGGGGACAGAGAGAGAGGGAGGGAGGGAGGGAGAGAGAGAGAGAGAGAGAGAGAGAGAGAGAGAGAGAATGTAGCACACCCATAGAGAAAAACAGAGTTGGGAGGCATATAAAATTGTTTCCTGGGTTCCTAATGATATTTTCTAGTTCTTGGTTTAGGTATGACTATATATTCTTGGCTTTGAATTTGGAGAGACACCTCAAGTAATTCTTATAATAAATCTACCTCCCCTTTCTTTCTCTCCTTCCTCCTCTCCCTCCTCCGCCTTTGCTATTTTTATTTTTTTTTTGTATATGCTAACTCAGTTTCTGATACACTCTCTGACAAATAGAGCTAGAAATAGGAATCCCTGGGTGATGTGCAAATCCCCATGGCTCAATAATAACATAATGAATTTGGACATTGACTAAAGTTTTAGCTATTCTCTCGTGCTGACGCACGGGGCTGTCAGGTTGAAACATGGCAGAATTCCATTTATGATTCTGGAGAAATGGAATTTTTGAGAAAAACATTTTTTGCTCTGTAAATTACAGGCATTGTAAAAACCAGCTTATCACAGCTGCTCCAAAGTGCTGGACGGTTTGGATGATCTGACACAATGGCTTTGATTCAAGGCTTCGGGTGACCACAGACTCGGATCTGAAGGACAGAGATACATAATAGTTTCTGCTGGGACTCTGGCTGAGTGGATGTGGTTCATTCTGAAGGTAGAAAACAATGTTTTTAGGGGAAAGAGGCTGGTTGCACCCTCCTTTGCCCCTTTTATTTGGATATACAAAAAAACAGGAAAATCTTCAAGGCTTTGTCCCTTCTCATTTGTGTTTTATTAACCTCCCCCCGCCACAACCTCCCCCCAAAGACAGAGGGTGAAAGCTGCAGAGGTAACGCAGGTTAGAACCTTATGCCTGGAACTGACACTCTCTGAAGGCTGTTTGGAAAACCTGGTTGGACACCTCGGGCTGTTCCTCATTTTATATTTTTCCTTTCTTGCTTCTATTTATATACTTGTTTTCAAATCATGGTGTAAAAAGGGGAACATTGGAGGGTAAGAGTGAGCTATCCTCCTTCCGAGGAGAGGAATCCTTCATAGTGAGACACAGAGGACACGAGCCTCACTAATTGGGATAAATTGTAAATCCTGCCGTCTCAACCCATTGGGTGGTGTCTTCTTTTTTTTTTTTTAAATATATTTTATTAATTTTTTACAGAGCAGAAGGAAGAGGGATAGAAAGTCAGAAATATCGATGAGAGAGAGACATCGATCAGCTGCCTATTGCACGCCCCCTACTGGGGATGTGCCCACAGCCAAGGTACATGCCCTTGACTGGAATCGAACCCGGGACCCTTCAGTCCGAAGTCCAACGCTCTATCCACTGAGCCAAACCGGTCTCGGCTGGGTGGTGTCTTCTGCTAAAGGATCTAAGTGACCCTGAAAAATGTCCTTTCTCCTGGTCTGAAATGCCTCTCCGTTTAGAGCTTTGGAGATTCTGGTAAGCTGGGAGAGGCACTGACATTTCAGAAACTCCAGACAGATCTGTCCCTGCCAACAAAATGTGTGTGTGTGTGTGTGTGTGTTTAAATTACTAACAATTCACTAGCCTGTTATGACTGTGATTGTACAATAAGGAGCAATGGGCAAAGCTATCAAATCATTTTAAATTGGCCCCTCAGCATTTTCTTGTTTGCCGACTGGATGGAGTTTATCAGTGGATTGACATATTTCCTAGCATATGTGACCTCGGGCAGTCACTCTCCATTTTTTATCCTGCCAGTGTTTTGTTCATTCATTTAATTAAAGTGTGCCGAGTGCCCAGAAAATGCCTGGAACTGGGCTAGACATGATGATGGCTGCTTAGAGCAGACCACTGCTGCTCTGTAGACCCTTGCTCTGATGTGGTCATGAGGCAGGCTCGCCCAGCCAGTGTGAGCCAGAGAACCAATCGGTCAGTAAATAAAACACACCATGCCCAGCCTCAAGCAACGTGCAGTCTATCAGGGAGATGAGGGAAACGCCCATGAAGGCCTCCCTGAGTAGTGTGACTCCCACGGAAGTGGCAGAGGGTAAACTGACACAGCTCATCACTAAAGGGGTTTACGTACATCTTAAAGGACAGAGAGGGCTGGAGGAATGGGCTAGTGGGTGCTGAAGAGAGGAGGGGAGTAGGGAGGAGCAGGGTAACTATAGTGAGGAGCTCTAGGTTGGATAGTGGGAGGTTGGAGACATGAGAGGTTGGCTTTGAACAGAGACTGAAGAGCCTTAAAACAATTAGGAGACTGGATTTAACTCTAAAGGCAATGGGTTGCTGACTTTTGACTAGTTCACAGACCTCCATAGTCCCTTTTTTATCCCATCTCTAATGTTCCAACTGGGGCATTATCTTCTGTCTTCTCTTTCTTCAGATGAAGATCTCTCTCAACTCCCATCAGATTGTCATCCCCCCCACCCCCCCACCTGTAGTCTGAAAACAAAGAGCTTGAGCTTTGGGTTAAAAGCCCAGTTAAGGAAGGGCCCTGGGGCTGACAAAGAGTAGAATCGGTTGTTTGCCCGTGGTCTCCAGCAGCTTTTCTAGAAACACTCTCTTCAAGAGAGGGCATGTGTAGGTTTATGTGTGTATAGAAGAAACAGATTTCTAAGAATATCAGGTAGGCTGGTGGCAAGTTTGTGAAGGGGATTTATGCTTTTTTTTCTCAGAGACCAAGATATTGAAACACAGCGATAGCGCTTTTCCAACCAACTTAGGGAGAGTTTTGTAGAACACATAAACACACACACACACACACACACACGCACGCACGCACGCACGCACGCACACGCACGCATGTACCCATGCACACACGTGCACACATATGTATATCCAAGAAGAAGGAAAGATGTAATTGTTCTCCTAATTTTCTTGGGTTTTAGGACAAAATATATTTATTTTGGGTTTTAGATTCCGCATCTCCTTTCAGAATATCCATCTATTAAGTGGAGTCCACAGAGCTCTGTCTTTCTTTCCTTGAATTATTTCTTTTTTCACTCAATATATTTTTGGCTTAGATTACATCTGCCTTCTCCTCTTCAGGGGCCTCATGCTGTATTGTGAAATGAAGATGGGCTGGAGTGAACAAATCACACCATTTGGGGTAAATGTCATAGACCTAATTTAGTCCTGTTATTAGGAAATAATTTTATGAATGGAACCCCCAACATATGCTTTCCAAACCCGCCAGTGCCAGTGAGATGAATCATGGCTATAAATGCACCTGGTCAGGCAGCAAGTCATCTAATACGTTATTTTACTTTTTGCCTCTCTCCAGACCAAAGATAGGTGGTGATTCTCCTTGAAGGACTGGAGGTGTGTGCAGGATGTCCCACGTTGTGACACTTGGGGCTGATTCGGGGAGCTGAAGACCACAGTCAGGCTGCAGAGGGCAGTGTGAGACCACAGTGCCGTGAGCTATGTGGACAAGCCAGCACTGCTCCTAATACAGGCCACCTGCAGAGTTTCAATATAAATTATGTTAGATGGGGAAACTAGTCTATTGGATTTACTGTAAATGTGTGCTAGTTAGCTTTGCCCTAAAGAAAGTCTTTTTAAGATTTTCCACTCTTCCCCAATTTCAAGACATCAAGTAGTAAGGGGCTGAGTGGCAAATTTGTATTCTCTTCTCTTCAGAAGTGTGAATGGCTCCTGTAAATTCCTTCAAGCACAATTGAGATGATATTTAGTGTCTTACAATATGTTGAAATTTAACTGCATTGGTGCTGATGTAGTTCTGGGTGTGGGGTGACACTAATAATAATAATAACAACAACAACAACAACAACATCAATAACAACAACAACCACCACCCAGGCACCTTCTAAATATTTTCTGGAACTTTAGGAACTATAGCCTTTGCTCAAGAGCCAGTTTTAGATACTCAAGGTTCTCTGGAGGTTTTTAGGAGGGGAGGAAGCTGGTGGGTGTAGAGAGAGTGGCTGGTGTGACATTGAGGTTAATTAAGTGTATGCATTAGAGTTAGACCTGGCTCTCTCATTTACAAGCTACCACCTCAGTTTCCTACGTGTTTCCTCCCTTGTAAAGTTGAGATTAGCATAACAGTGATTTCCTAGAGTTGCTGTATTAAGTGAGCCCATAGTTGAGCATATCCAGAGCATAATATCATCATTGGCATTCAATTCACAAACGTTCATTGAGGGGATTGACAGCAAGCAATGCCAACATGATCCTTACCCTGAGGTTTAGTGAGAAGAACAGACATTGATCCCTTATTCCATCAAGGCAGCACTTGGGGGAAAGTATAGCAAAGTGATAAAGAGCCTGGACTCTTGTATTGGAGTGTCTGGGTTTGAATTCAGTGCTGTTACTTGTAGCTGTTTGTCCTTGGGAAATTTCATTTCTCACTAGCACTACCTGATAAGGCTTTGCAGGGATCCGATGAGTTAACACTGAAAAAGTATTAAAATTTTGCACTGCATGTAGTAAGCATGAGCAATGTATAACTGTTGATTATTATGGACTGTGACGAGCTTTAGAAGGGAAAAGAGCAGGATGCTGTGGAAGTGTATTATAGAAAGAAGTGAAGTTCCACAAGGTGGGGAATATGTCACAAAATAAACTAGGCGGGGAGTATGATAGATAAGTTGATGTGTTCTTAGGAAACAATCGCCAAAATACATAATTAAGAATAAATAGCAATGGGGCAGAGCAGTATGCACAGCATACCCCCATTTATATAAAAACATAAATCTCTATCTTTCTACCTATCTATCTATCATCATTGTCTATCCAGTGTTTATGCATAGACTATTTTAGGCAGTATACATTGAGAGATTGTTAATAGTATTGTCTTGGAGGATGGTCTAAGAAACTGTAATGGCAAGTAGACTTATTTTTGGATTATTTGAAATTTATGAGTATTTACTTCTTAGGTTAAAAAAGAAATAAACTAGAAAAACGACTAAGTAAGAAGATACACATCTTTATGATCTTCAGGCTAAAAGACAAATAATAAAACTAGAGCTAGTCTCAAGTTTCAGGTCATGGAGGCCTCGCAACAGCCTTCTTCTACATAGGAATCTCAGATCTAATCATCAGTCCATAGATTATTCCTAGAGCACAGCTTTTCTTCTTATTCTCACATGTTTCTCAGGATACCTTCTGACCTCCCAGATTCTTTTCTCTTATCACACTATTCCACACCACCTGCCTTAACCTGATTTTACTGTCTCTGTTCCTTTTTAGACTAAAACAGACAGAGACAGTACACATCAAGGAGAGACTTTTGAACCTCAAACTACTTTAGGCAGGAAGTAGACTAAAGAATATTTCTTAGGTGCAAGCAACAGGCTATTTATAATGGAAAAAAGATGACTCAGATGGTAGAACAAGAGCCCAAGGGGTGAAGCCAGGAATAGTCTAGGCCCTAATTAAGATGCTGGTGACTTGTACCAGGCTGGATTTCAGAACTGCTGTGGAGCAGTGATTGCTGTTTGCCTTGCATTCCCATACATTTTGAACAGGAGTGACTGGTGATTCTGGCTCTGTTTCACTATTGCAGGTAGGGTATGTAGTATGTTGGGTATGTTAGAGGCAAATAATTTGTAATAATTTGTGATAATTAGCTCAAAGATCTTTAAAAGCAATAGGAACTTACCTGGCAATGACACTTAAGGTGCTTTATTAAAATCTGGGTCTGGTGTAGGTGACTGGATACCAGACCTTGAACCTAGGTCTAATACTGTAACGGGTTGAGATTGGCTCTTGTGTACTGTAGGAGTGTAAATAATTTATGGCCAGAGAGTAAAATGTGGAAGCCAAAACAAAATGACTGCAAATTATTTGATACTGCTCCCAATGGGAGGTGAGTCTGTGTCTCCTTCTTAGCACTGTGCTGGAGCTGGCTCGATTCAGCTTGTGAGAACCAACTGTGCACATCTTGTCCAAGAATCTTGTTCAGTGATGTCCTATTGGTAGCTTGAAATCAGCCAGAATGAAAGTTTTGACTCCATAGGAATTGGCAAATGCTAAAAAAGCAGGATTTTTTTTTACCCCCTGGAAAGCTGGTTGTTCAACACTCACCAGTATAACACTGCTTATATTGAAAAATTTCCAAGAAGTTGATAGGGGTAGGAATTAATACCTAAATAGGTTAAAGCATTCATCTGGGAGAGGAGACAATTGTCTAAATTACACATTCACAGATACTACTTTATGTGAGGGGCTAACCCAGCAATTCTCCGAGTGTGATCCAGGGTACACTTGGGGGTCCTCAAAGTCAAAACTTTTATAATAATAAGATATCTCCCCATTTCACTCTTAGTTTATCATGAATGTATAGTGGAGTTATCTATTGCACATTTAGAAGATTTGCTCAATAAACCAACTTTGTCCAAAGGACTAATGCATGATGTTATAAAACAATGCATAGGTAAATGTTCCCTTCAAAGTACAAAACACACTAACGGATTTTAGTGTAACAGCATCTGAAAACGTATTGATATGGGTTCAGATTACTTAGTAGAACTTGTTGAATTTCAGTGTAATATTAAATCAGCACTGTTGAATTTTAATGTAATATCAGGGAAGAATATTAAAATAGTTGCCAATTTCTCTCTCCTCACACATTTTTTTGTGAGGCTAGAATTTTTTCCCCATGTATTTCACACAAAACAACAGATCTCAATAGAATGAATACAGAAGCAGATAGGGGATCCAGCTGTCTTCCGTTAAGCTAGACAAAAAGATTTTTAAAAATCCAAAACAGCACCACTGTTTTCACTAGCTTATTTCATTTTGGTAAATATAGTTTATTTTTATAAAATGCTGTTTGTACTTAAATATAGTGAATTTAGTTTTATTTTAAACAAGCTAATAAGGACTTAAAATATTTCTTACTTTAAATTTCTAATATGGTAAAGTAATAGATATAACACATATAATTAAGAGTTAGTTGGGGACATCAGTGTTTATTCAGAGTTCGAAAGGGTCCTGGGACTAAGGGAACCTTCGAAGCACCCCATCATCACTATCTACACAGGCACAATTGGTTGGTGGTGGGAGAAGGTGGGGAAAGGGTGTCAACACCTTCCCTGAATATGTAGGGTGGAGGAAAAGTGAGCACCATTTCAAAGGGGGCGACTGGGCTCTGAAAATGAATCTCAACTAAGTTGTCAGGAGTAAGAAATGGGCTTCAAGAGAAGTTAAAGAATTTTTTTCCAAATACCTACTTCTCAGCTAGTTGTGGGGGCACATAGGATTTTACACATTGGGTGCTTATTTTACTGAGTTTGTTCCCGTGGGATGCCCATTGGGTGCTACCCATAGTCAGGTGATTGGCAAGTGACTTTGGATCACGGTGCTGGTGGTGATTCTGAGAGCAATCCTGGGCAACCTGTCTTCAGTGGGGGAGCTTTGGTTTTCAATTGGCTTCTCTTCAAACACAGGCCACCATAGTCCTTACCAGCTGTGATGCTTTATGGATCCTCAAATGCCAAGTGATTTAGTCACAGACTTAGTAAATCCTCTGGTCTCAATTCTATGTTTTTTGGGGACCTCAACAATTCCTACCCACATGCTCAGTGTTAATAGGGGCAGCCTGGGCAGTTCTGCAGTTCTATGACTGTTTAACTACCAATACTACTACTGTTTAACATTTATTTTTAACATTTTATTTACTTTTCAGCATTGAAAATCTTTTTAATAACAAGGTATAATCTGGGGTTAGTTTTTGTAGTGGTGGCCCTTCGAGTGTAGTAGAGTTTTGTGCGGCTGTGACGGGTTCCTGGGGCCTATACACCTCTTGAGAACTAGAAAGCAAAACTGAGCCTAGCCTGAAGCAAAGATTTGTGGCATGAGGCTCTCTGGTTTGAAAAGCCTTGTAGCTTGAAGGACAGTGTGAAACATCCCTCTTTCTCTTCTACTTGGAGAAAAATAGAGGACCACCCAGTAAATTTTTCCTTTTTCTCTAAGTTTCATTTCAATAGAGGGAGGAGAAGGAGGGGGAGCCTTGTCTGGTAGTCACAGGTCATCTTCATGTGATGTGTCCTACTGAAAAAAAATCACAGCTATTTTATTTCTTCAAAATCCTTGGAACTTGGGACAGTCATTCCTTACTTGTTATCGGAAAGCTACAAAAAGTTCTGCATGACCCAAAGGTCTTTCCCTTCCAGGGCTCCTGTAGTCCCACCACTTCCACCATTAGCAAGAGTCCTTGGAGACCTTTGAGAGCTGTGTTCATTTGAACTGACTGGACATGTTCTCACACTCACTTGCACAACTTAGTCCCAGGATTTGGTCCTGTTCAGCATGCCGCCTAGCACCCAGTGGTGGCCAGCACCCAGTGTCTCCAGTGGCCCTGAGTCCCTTGAGGAGGCCCTTACCAGCTGACACTTAACCTTAATTCTCACATGAAGACTCATCTGTCCCATGTCCCAGTTCCTCTGACCACTTTCCTGGCCTCTAGGTTATTTGTAGCTAACATACAGCTATTTATTAGATCTGGGTTTTCACACTGTGTTCTAAAGAGCCTCAGGGGTCCCACAAAAGTGCCTTTGAGGCCACTGTAGAGCCCAAGGAGGAATTAGGATGGGTGGCTGCAGGCCTGCAATTCAGTTATACCCCAACCATGCGAAGTATGTGTTTTATACAGTAGTGCATCCTTTGAAGAATTCCTTTGAAGGGTCTTAAAAATATGTTTTGGGAGCATTTTATGAGACTAACTTATACAAATGAACATCAGAAGGAGTCCAATCGGTTATTCTCTGGTAACCTACAGGTCAGGAAAGAGGGAAGGCTTGCCCACAGTGTGCCCTTTTTGGAGTTGTCTGTTTCTGTCACTAAGGGAACTCAAGGGGGAAAACAATCAAATAGCGTTTCATACCAGTGAAAGACCTAGTGACTGAGACACATCCTGTCAGTGTGGCGATTTTTTCCTTTTTTTTTTTAAATTGTAAAATAAACACACACATGAAAAAGTGCAGAAAACAAAATTGCATTGTTCAAACACTGATCACAAGTGAGTACTCATGTGGCCACCACCCAGGTGAAGAGATAGACCTATACTTGCAAGTCCGCTGGCCCTGCCCATGCTTCTACCTGTCACCGCCACCAAATGATGACCCACTATCCTCAGCTCTGTGGTAGTCACTGGCTTTTCACCATAGCAGGAATCCCTAAACACTACAGTTTAGTCTTGCCTGGTTTTGAACTCTATATTAATGGAAAAATGAAATTTGAATTCTTTTGCTGAATGTTATAATCTTCCTTTCTTCCTCTTAACACCCCTCTGCCAAGAAATACATTTTGTAAATCTTAGGCAGGACTGCAATAAAATTTCTACATTATAGGACTGAATAATCAGAAAAAGGAGTTGAATAACAATGATTCTTAACAAATGTCTTCATCTTGGAGGCAATTACAGAGGGTGGGCATTAAAGTAAATGCAGCATCACCATAATTAGTATTTGTAAAAGAATCTGGGAAGGACTTACTATTTTAACTTCACAGATGCTTACAATTCTTCAGAAGCAGGTATATAATGAATAGAAGTCTCTGCTTCTTCATCTTTTTTCTTCCTCTAAAATCTCCTTGGTAAGGACACAAAGGAACATATATTATTCCAGGGTTGCCCAGAAAGACAGGGGCAACTGGGAATAGAAGCAGACCCACCATGACTTGGGTCTGGCCAACTGGGAATAGGAGCAGCCCCACCCTGACTTGGGTCTGGCCTTCTGGCCCCCACTTTTTTCTGATGGTGAATGTTGAGAGATGGTGATGGATGGTTAGTCACAAATAGTTTTCAATTTACCAAAGTGCACCCGGCTTTCTCTGAACCTCTTTGAAATGCTTTTAGAGAAACATGGGGAATGGAATTCAACAACAATTCTCCACAGCTGCTGTCAGAATACAATGACCCCAGGAGCAGCTGGGGGCAGTTGTTTTCATGTTTGTACTCACTAGTGCCTTCAGAGCTGTTTCCGAGGGTTCTGGAAGGTCCTCTGGCATCCATTTTCTCAGGGACTGAGTTTGAGGCAGACCCTTAGGTTCTAGGCCCTCATCCAAAATTTGATAAATGTTCATCTCCACTTCTCACCAGCAGCACGTTCTCTCAGAAGTACCTCACTGTGGCTTCCACCGCCCACCCCAACAGCACCCATGCAGGAGCAGTTACCCTGCAGTAGCTCTGCTTAGTGAATACAACTCTCATAGAGAATCCAGGCGCCAGTCAGGGTTTTGGGACCAACTGAAGCTTGATTCAACTCTGTAACCTTCTCTCAGTGCACTCTCCCTGTTGACTTTGAGTTTCCACATCTGTGAAGTCAGGAGGTTGGACAGAAGACCTTAGAATCTTCTGTAGAGATTCAGCCATGATGTTTCTAGATAAGGACTTGATTAGAGCAGAAGGTAGAGACACTTGCTTTGGTGAGGCTGTCTTTACATGTAGACAAAGAGTAGACAGAATAAGTAGCATCTTATGAGGTAAGATTTAATAGATGATGAAGGACTCTGTTACAAAACCAAGGAAAATATACACCCCCACAATAAAAGTTTCTCTCACAATGAGCAAACACTTTTTCCTTCTCCAGTAACCATTATACTACCCAATAGTTTCTTCCTTTTTGTGTGTGCACATATTGTGATTTTCTAGAACCTATTATAATAAATGTAAATGTTCTTAAGAAATAAATAATGTTGTTATGGGATTAGTGGCTTGATAAGCTATTAGCACTGTCCACAGCTGCATGCTTATGATGCAGTTCAGGGCATTTTCTAGTTCTCAAACTTCAGTGAGCCAGTGAATCATGGGGAAGATCTTGTAAAATGTAAGTTCTGATTTGATAAGTCTTCGAGAGAATTGACAATCTGCATTTCTAATTAGTTCCCAGGTGATACTGCTGCTGCTCTGCAGAATACATATACAGTAGCCAGTCTATAGCACATGTCTCCCAAACACAGCTGTCTAGACTTCAGGGATTGGGCACCTGGTTCCATGTCAGCCAATCTGTAAGATGGCCTCTGATCAAAAAGGGACAAAGAGACAATCAGGAAATTAAATAAGAGAGATGGGCATTGGCTTCAATAGTAGAAATAGAAAAATCTAAAGAAACCCAGAGATGCACAAAGATGGCCTGACTCATTTTAATGGCAGAATATCAGAGGACTCTATGAAGATGTTCTAGGAATACGAGCCGTCAGTCTGCATTTTGAGAGTGAAGAGACTCTATGGTTCCTGTTTCTTCCATGAATGCTAGACTCTACTTTTTATTTATCCCATCAGGCCTGGCTGAAGAGAATTTTTTTCAAGGTTTCTAGGGTAACAAGTACCAGAGATTCCTATTGAATCCTGAAGACTCCAGGTTGAAGAGAAATATTTGGAGATGAGTAAGATGTATACCTTGGTAGGGTTTTACAGTGAGCACCATGGATTGCTGTTTGTATTACTTTGGGCACTTGGAAACAGAAGTTTGGTGGGGTTGGGAGGAAGGAGGTACAGAGATTATAGAGGATAAAAAGGAATCAGATCTCACAGTTTGTTCAAGGATGCTCACAAATTTTGTCCGTATTGTTAAAACTGTTTGTAGGGAGTTGGACTTTTCTGCTCACCTATCATTTCCTAGAATGTTTTCCTTTCCCACCATCCTCATGGTTTCTTAGAGAGCATTTATATTCATACCATATGACTCCAGCCTCTTGCCACAGCTGACTGGTCCAGCAGTGGACAGCCAACCTAAACCTGACCAATTTCAAATTGGAATTTGGCATGAGAATCAATTTAGACTCTTCTGGTACCAGAGTCTGTACTATGTAAAACTCAAGAGCTATTGACAGACCTTTTCTGCTACATGTTTTGGCAAAAAGGAAGAATGGTTCTGTAAAATGACAAAGGAAAATGTAAGCAGATACCCTAGGGAAAAACTGCACACACAGAGAGGAAGAAAACTGTTTCCCTACATGATCCTAGATTTTGTTCTAAATAGTTTCTGAGACTGAATTGCCTTGATTCTTGTATTCCCTAAAATATTCCAACATCCTTTCAGTGAATTACTATTTGTGGTTTAAGCTGCTTCAAGTGGGGATCTGTCACTTGTAACTGAGGAAGTCCTCACTAATACACTCTTTCTGACTATCATATAAGATTTTAGTGTTTCAGCGAACATTGCTCACTCAGTTCCAGCTACTTCAGATAGTTCTTGCTCAGCCATATGCTAGTGATTTTTGTGGTTAGTTCTTAAGTAGAACTAAAAGCAAAACCTTTTAATCAATTATTGATAAATTAGCCAGTAAACATCTCCCTGGATTCCCTGCCCATCTTTACTCCCTTAAAAAATCAAAACAGGGATTTTTTGAAAATGGCCCCATCTTGTTTCTAAATTCTTGGAATGACTCACATTCCTTGTTGCTTCCACTTGCCAGAATGCACAGGAGTAAACACCCCCATTCCAAGCACAGAATAATTATTAGCTTGCGGAGGTTCTGCTCTGTCCTCCCCCTCCCCCCTATTTTAGGTTTAGATGTTGGGTTCCTTGCCTACATAAATGAAGCCAGGAAAGACACAGAGATGCTAAGATGCTTCTATTTTCTTCTTTCCTGGATGGGTTGTTTTAAAAAATGTCAGCCTCAATTGGTAGCTACCACCGCGTGGCATTTAATTATTCTTGACATTTAATCCATCATGATATAAAAAGAGAACATACAATTTGTCTTCTCCTCTTCTTCCAAAGAAACAATGTAATAATTAAGACGGTGACTAAAGTTCTAAGAATAATGAAAAAAACCACATAAAGACTAGCATTATATTTCCCTTAAAACATTAGCAGGAAACAAGTCTGAGGGTATCTACCCCTACTTCATTTTTTTCTACCCAGGTAATCATGAGTCACCATCCTGTATAAGTGAAAAATAGTTTAATTTAAATCAGCCAATATTGTTTGGAGGTAATTTGTCACTTCATGGCTCTCATTCACAGACAAGTCATGTGGAACTACAAAACTTTCTTATTGTGCACTGGAGCTGGAAATCTCATTGAGTTTGGAGGCCTCATGTCTGTGTATTTGGAAACCAAATTCAACATTGTTCTGAGTAAGGGGGTGGGAGGGGGTCAGTGATGGGCTGGGGGTGAGGTGGGAAATCTGAGTGCTGCCTCCAGAGGCTTTGGCTTTTGCCCTTGTCATTTTAGGACACAGGAACTGGACTTGGATTTGCATAATAGTCAGTTGATAGTGGTGTGCACCCGTGTGTGGTGTGTGTGTGTGTGTGTTTGTGTGTGTGTGTGTGTGTGTGTGTGTGTGTGTGAGTGTGAGAGAGAGAGAGAGAGAGAGAAGAGAACAATAAAGAGAGAGCTGATCTGAAAGCATAACTTTTCAATAAGAACACCCTAAAAGGAGAGGAAATAGACTTTTTTCCAGGCTAACTATAGAAATTAGATTCATACTGTTAAGATTAACGATTGAAGGAAAAGGAAAACTCCAGCAACGCTCCTCAGCCAGCACGTTCAAATGATAAATTGCATTAAGGCACTGAAAGAAACAACAGCTGCAGTTAATGAAAAGCCAAATTTATCTAAATTTCTCCAGTTGATCAGTCAAAATCATCAGTATGGCTCTCACTCCATAATCACTTTTTTTTTTGTAGTGGGGAGAGGGAGGACAAAGGGAGAAGATAGGTTTTTATTTTTCAAGGTATACCTTCTGCAAAGGCAGAGACTCTAGAGTTCATCTGTGGGTAGTTGTAGAGAATTTTTTTTCTTGGAGTCAATATCAGAAATACTCTCGTTTTGTTTTTTTATTACTTATTTATTGAAATATATGTTTTCCTTGTCGATAGTATTACAGATATCACTGTTTATTTTTAACCTTCATTAGGAGAACGAGGTTGGCTCCTGGACCAAGGGAAGCTTACAGACATGGGCTGGAGGCAGGAAATCCAGGAGGAGGATTGTGATGATAATGATACAAATCTGAAATGCTTTCCAAAACATGATTATGTCCGTGGAGATGTTTCATTATTGCAACACCTGTGAAAGAGAATTGGTATTGTCTGTGGCTATTTTAAGTAGAAGAAGACTCAAGTTTGGGGTAATCCAAGTGACTTGCCTGCCCAAGGTTCACTAATAAGCCCCTCTAAGAGATGGGGATAGAGGAAGAAGTCTCTACTCCTCTCCAAATGCTTTACTGGAAAACAGAACACATTCCCTGCTCCTCCCATGCCCACAGGGGAAAGTCAGGAATAGTCTGTCGAGAGGAAATCTCTCGGAGAAGCTGCCATCGAAGGCTGCTAGGGGCCAGCTTCCCTCCGGCACAGAGCTCCGCACAGAGCCTGGTGTGGTGTGGAATGCCATTAGAACAGACGCACCATATGTTTGTTTGCTGGTATTCAGTGGAACCTGAGGGAGAGCATAACGGATCTCTGTTACTAAACTGTGTGGAAGGCTTCCAGAGATTTAATAGTCTACCTCGAGGTGATAAACAGAGAAGGGCTCTTATGCTCCTTGCATAATCAGGGAGCCTTGGTGCTGCTGTCAATGCGCTACCCTCTTCTACACTCTTTAGGAAAAGTCTGTGCATCTGGGACTCCTGGAGTCATTTAAAAAACGAAGATGAGGCAGGTGTGCCTTTCTCTCATCTTCCCCGAGAAAGATCTGTGGGATGAGACTGCACTGATAGCCGGAGATTTTGAGAGGAGAGGGAAGGCATTTCTGTGACTTGGGTTTCCTACTTTTTTGGCTGCAGTGGCCATTTGCAAAGGCCATTGCTGTGAGGGTCAGTGTGGGTGATGGCTGGTGGCGTGTGGAAGCCCTTGGTGAATGCCTGCTGGCACCACTCAACTGCAAGGTCGTGGAATAGCCATTAAATTGTATTCCTTCCAGTAATTTTCTCACTGATGTGCTTTTAATTCCTATGGTGTGGAAGAAGGCTGGAGGATATTCAGTGCAGAAACAGAGGCACAGTAGAACTTCATTGGTATGTCTGCAGAGGACAAGAAGCACTTGGAAAGAGGCTCTCAAGAAGACTGAGCCTGGGAGCTCAGAAAGGGTGGGAACCACTGACTCTTAAGTGATTTCAAAGTCCAGAGGGAGGTCAGAGGGGGTTGACTTGCAGAATGGACCTTATCAGCTCTTTCTCAACCCTGTGGTTCTCTACCATCTACTTTCTATTCCAGCACTTTTTAAATGAATATTTCTCATTCCTGCCCCAGTTACCTTCCTCTTTTTGACAGCCAAGTCCACAAATTAAGTCCTATCATAAAAATAAAGACCCTTGCCTTCAATATGGATTCAGCATTGCATTAGTATTATTTGGTACCTCAAGTAATATTCAAAGGGGATGGGATGGTGAATACCCCAAACCTC
The DNA here is from genome assembly GCA_027563665.1 of Antrozous pallidus. Lineage (NCBI taxonomy): Eukaryota > Metazoa > Chordata > Mammalia > Chiroptera > Vespertilionidae > Antrozous > Antrozous pallidus. The sequence continues at coordinate 30,918,186 of CM050523.1, forward strand.
TCTACAGCCACCTTTCTATAAACTTGCTTAAAGACATGTGCATGGAGTAAATAGTAATCTTGTATTATCCTTCTAATTCAAGAACACTATGAGGTATTCGTTTTTTTCATTTATTCAGCATCTACTATGTGGTGAATTCTGTTCTGTGAACTGTGAGTATAGTGGTGAAGAAGGTGCTTGCCCTCAAGATGCCTTATGGGAGTGACATTAAAATAAACTGAAAATCATGGTATTCAGTGTTAGGTATATGGCAGAATTTTCTTTTCCCCACCCCTTTGCTTAGACAGAGGACCCCAGAACGTGGGAGAGGATAACTGGGCTTGTTGCAATATCAAGTCAAAGAGAGGGTTTCCTAATGAAACTTATGCTTGGAAACGGGGCAAATACTATCTTAGGATTATAAAGTAAAACTATGTCAGACATTAGCCAAGCAGGGGGCTTGGCATGAATGTCTTGTCCAGAGCTAATGAGCAAGTATAGCAGGAGATTGGTTCCCCAAGCAAGTGGAAGATGCATCTGAAATTGTTTTAGATATTTGAGAAGAACAAAGGAAATCAAGCTCAAGCTGGGCCAGAGTGATGGACCAACTGCCCTGACCCCTGCACTCCCTTCATCTTTCTCCCAGCATCAGAGGAGAAGCTGAGACTATAATGCATGGCAGGCCCTGAACCTTACAAGGCAGCGAGAGGCCTGAGCTGTAAGATGCTGGGGGAGCAGAGTCAACCTTGGGAATGGAAGCCTCAGGGACTTCTGGAGCAAAGAAACTAAGACGAGGGATGTCAGAAAATGTGGGTAGCTAGATTCTTTCTTTCACGATTTGCAGTACTCTGTAGTTGACTGTAGTCCTCATTTAGTTATATGAAGTGTAAATGTTTTCCCCTAGTTGGGGCTTATCTTTTTGCTATTATTAGGGTGTCTTGATGGACAGACGTTTTTAATTTTAGTGTAGTTAAATGTATGCATGTTTTTTTTAAATTATGGCATTTATTTTTTGTTTCTTGTTTAAAAATCCTCTGTGCACCAAGACAATATTAACTTCTAAAATATTATTTCTTTGCTTTCATATATAGGTGTTTCAGGTTAATCAACCAGAATTGATTTATTGATTTTTTATTCTATATAATAAAAGAGAAACATGCAAATTTGACCGTACCTTGGCTCCTGATTGGCTATGCTACCAGCCAATCAGGAGCTGGGGTAGGGCCAAGTGGCACAAGCGCTGGGCCTTGGGGTGGAGATGAAACGGCAGTGGCAGCGAGCACCCAGCCCCCAGGTGCTGTGCGAGGGAAGCAACGGCAGCAGCAGTGGTGGTGGTGGTGGTGGTGGTGGTGGTGGCGGCGGCGGTGGTGGCGGCGGCGGCAGGGAGCACCCCCGGGCACTGTGAGCGGAAGTGGCGGCCAGCGCCCAGCCCCCAGGGCTGGCTGGGTGGTCGCAGGCAGCCAGGGCTGAGCTGAGCAAGGTAATGGCTGGGTGCCCAAGGCCTAAAGCAGGCTGGGGATGAGCCATCAGTTGGACACCCCCTGAGGGCTCCCAGTATGTGAGAGGGGGCAGTTGGGTTGAGGGACCACCCACCCCCAGTGCATGAATTTTGTGCACTGGGCCCCTAGTGTAAGTATAATTAAAGATAAAATCGATTTTATTTTTTAAATAAATACATACCCCCCCCCCCCCCCCCGCCCATTTCTTTATAATTTCATTCTTTTTCCATTGATCTTCAATGCTGCCAACTCAACCATACATCAGTTGTCCAGATGGAGATTGTTCAATTTCTGGGTTCTCTGTTTTGTTTGATCAATCTATTTTTTTATCTCTGAACCTAGACAATTGTTTTTTAATCATTGTAGCTTTAAAATAAATTCTAATTTAATAATTAGTAGGGAAAGGTCCCAAGTTTTCTTCTTTTTGTGTGTCTGGTCAAGAATAGCTAATACCTAATACTTCCATAAGAATATTAGAATCAGTTTTCAAGTTTCAAAACACACTCACAAACACATTCTCTCTCTCCCCATTGACCCCAACCTGTATCTATTCCTCCTTTCTTTTCTTCCCCTTTACCCCGAACTATTGGGATTGTGATCCACTACTTATTAAATGGAATAAATAAACAGCTTGGGATTTATTCTATTGAATCTATAGATCTATTTGAGAAGAATGGTTAACTCTTTAACACTGAATATTCCAGTCTTTAAATATGTTTATCTTTCTATTTGTTTACATTAAAATACCTTCAGAATCAGTTTATTATCTTTTTCCATAGAGATCTTTTATTTTTTTGTAAATTCATTCCTAGATAACCCATATATTTTGTAAAATATGTTCATTTAAAAATGTTCATTTTCTAAGTTATTATTGCTGATACATAAAATTGCAATCATTTTTATATGTTGGTTTTATTTCCACTCTGTATAAACTGATTTCTACTTATGTATCTGAATAACAGTTTTATTTATTTCCCCCCAATATTTATGGTTTTTATCTCTTTATTGTACTAAGACCTGGGATATATTATTGAATATAATTGGTGATAGTGGATATCTTTGTCTTATTTTTAATCACAAAAAGAATAAATTCAACATTTCACTCTTAAATGTGGTATGTATATAACACACATACATGTATGTTTCTTAGACAATTATTTAAAAAATTTGTTAAGAAAGTTTTCCTCTTTCTATTTCACTATTTTTATTTTACATCATTAAATGATTTTTTTTACAACTATTGAGATAATTACATGATTTTCCTCCTTTAATCTCTTAATGTGGTAGATTACATTAATTCATTTTTCTAATATCAAACTACTTGTACTGGGAGGTTAAACCCCATTTAGTTATACATTTTTCAATATATTGTTTAGTGATGACTGTAATATTCTTTTCTTGAATGGTCTTTCAGATTTTGATATCAAAGTTATGTTAGACTTCTGGTTTTTGTTCAGGCATTATTAAAAGCTATCGATAATAATAAAAGCATAATATGCTAATTAGACAGGACATCCTTCCAGACATCTTCCAGATGACTTCCTGGATGAAGCTGGGGCTGCAAGGTCCTAGGTGCCAAAGGGAAGCTGGTGTCAGCAGCCAGAAGAAGGCCTACTCTTGCACGAATTTTGTGCATTGGGCCTTTGTATCTATATAATAAAAGCCTAAGCCAGTGTTCGGCAAACTGTGACTCGAGAGCCACATGTGGCTCTTTGGCCCCTTGAATGTGGCTCTTCTATAAAATACCATGGCCTGGGCGAGTTTATTTTGAAGATGTGGTAGTAGAAGAAGTTTAAGTTTAAAAATTTTGGCTCTCAAAATAAATTTCAATCATTGTACTGTTGATATTTGGCTCTGTTGACTAATGAGTTTACTGACCACTGGCCTAAGTGACCATTATGGTGGAATGGCCAGAATGATCAGTCGCTATTATGCGCATTGACCACCAGAGAATAGACGTTCAACACAGGAGCCAGGCTTACAGCTGGTGAGTGCAGTGGGCAGTGGTGGGAGCCTCTCCTGCCTCTGCAGCAGCACTAATGAAGGAGCAGCAAACCGAGTGGTAAGGAGCAGTGAGCAGGTGGGCAGTAAGGAGTGAGGTGTCCCAGATTGTTAGAGGAATGTCTACCTGCTGGCTTAGGCCAACTCCCTCCCACCCCTGCTGGGTATTGGGCCTAAGATGGCAGGCAGACACCCCCCAAGGAATCCTGGACTGTGAGAGTGTGCAGACCAGGCTGAGGGGATCCCCGCTCCAGTGCACAAATTTTGTGCACTGGGCCTCTAGTAGCATATAAAATGGTTAGAAAAAACCAGTACACATCCAAGAGATAAAACAGTAATCAGTTCCAGACTCAAATGTGACACAGATGTTGGAATCACTTGACAGGGTTTTAAAATAAGTAAAATAATATTTTGAAGTTTCTAATAGAAAAGGCAGTCAGAGTGCAAGGTCAGATGGATAATTTCAGATAGATAAGGTCAGATGGAAATGGAAACTATAAAAAAATCAAAGGAAATACTAGAAATGTAAAACACAATAACAGAGATGATGAGTGCATTTGTCAGGCTCATCAGTAGATTTGACATAGCTGAGGAAGGAATTAGTGAACTTAAAGCTAGGTCTAGAGAAATTACTCAGATTGAAAAAGAATGTAAAACAGTGAAAATAAAATAAAAACAGGACAGATTATCCAAGAATTCTGGGACTATATCAAACATTTTAACATATGTATAATTTAAATTGAATTTTGATGGTGGAGAGGGAGAGACAGAAAGAGAGAGAGAGAGAGAGAGAGAGAGAGAGAGAGAGAGAGAGAGAGAGAGAGAGGAGAATGAAGAGGAAGAGAAATATTTGAAGAGATAATCACGCTACCTTTAAAGACAGAGTTAGGGAGTGTTACAGACTAAATTGTATCTTCCCTGTATTCATATATTGGAGCCCTAACCCCTCATACCTGAGAATGTGAGTATATTTGGAGCAGAACCTTTAAAGAGGTTATTAATGTAAAATGAAGCTATTACAGTGGGCCTTAATCCAATCTGTCTGGTGTCCTTATAAGAAGAGGAGATTAGGACATACAGAGAGAGACACAGGGATGCATGCATGCACAAAAGGACAACCATGTGAAGAGGCAGCAAGAGGGTGGTCATCTACAAGCTAAAGAGAGATGCCTCAGGAGAAACCAACTCTGCTGGCACTTTAATCATGGACTTCTAGCTTCCATAACTGTGAGGAAAGCAATTTCTGTTATTTAAGCCACTTAGCCTGTGGCATTTCATTATGCCAACCCAAGGAAACTAAATACAGGGTGTGTTCTGGAGGGTCTTGATTTTTCAGAAAATGTTTATCGACCCTGAATCCCTTTTCATTCTCCCCATTTGGAGTGCCATCTTCTTAATTACTCTTATTACCTGAAAGAGGCTATATGAACCCTGGTTTACTGCTAGCCTACACCTCTTACCTTACATACAGAATTTTATAGGACATAGGTTGCAAATTCATATGATATATGGACTAGTCAGTAAATGTACATGATTGAAGTAGGCACAGATACTATAAGACAGTTGATACCCTCTTAGTATATCTTTCTACTTTTGATAGAAACATAATTATAAAAAATAGCTTTTACTGCAAGAAAAACAACAGCAAGAGTATGATGATAATAGGAACTGGCACTGGGCCTCAGGGGAGCAATATGGAATGGTGGTGACTGAGGCAGACTGGATAGTTCATGCCTTGTCTAAAAGGAAAAGTTACTATTAGCTCAGATCATTGTTGCCTATTGGAGACCTATTTTTCAGGAGAAGTCTGGAAACAGAACATGAAATTTCTCATTTAAATATGGTGGCAACTGATTCAGTGAAAAAAACTGTAGAGGCAACAAAATTTAGATGGACAATTATGACACATCAATTATATATTTGCAAATTGTGCTGTAAACAGAGCTATTATTCTAATGTAGAGCTTTTAAAGTTGCTTCATATAATTAGAGTATAACTGCGAAGACCAAGTCTTAGCTAGTTTAATAGGAAATTGACTGACAAATTATTAACCATATGGTATTTGATGCTTACATGTTCCCCCTTGCATTTTTGGTATGTATTGTTTAAAATTATTTTGGTTAGTGAATGATTTGGTTCAGAAAGTTGAATCTCAGTTTCTTTTTCTTTTACAGAAAAAAAATGTGCAAATTATTAAGAGTAATAAGTTTGAAGAGAGAATATGCCCAATTTAAGCATCAGTAAGTTGGGAACAGTCTTATTTTCATTTAGGTAAGTGAAATTTCAGTTTTCTTTAAACAACACAGCAAAAGAGGTTGTCATTTGTTAAGTGTGAAATGATAACCTGATGAGACCCTGGGGGACAGATATCAAAGCTAACATGTGGGTCATATTTGCATGTTTTCTTTCATCATTGTCCTAAGAAACTGTAACTAATTTTCAACTATATGTTAAATCCTGACTGTATATGTAAGAACAAGACTTCAATAAGTTTTTAAAGGGCTTCTTTCATTTTTGCAGAATTGCTTACAGAGAGGTATGAGATAATTTGCATTCTTAATTTTTGTGTGAGAGTCTTGGTTAAATAATTTTATAAGATTTAATGTATTGAGAACAAGAAGTACCTAATTCTTAGCTCTATTTTACCAGGTGTGTGTGTGTGTGTGTGTGTGTGTGTGTGTGTGTGTGAGTGAGAGAGAGAGAGAGAGAGAGAGTGTGTGTGTGTGTGTGTGTGTGTGTGGTGTATGTGTAAGAGAGTAGAGGCAGAAGAAAAGGAAGAAAACCTGGGATATAGTATTTAACTCACTTTATATTTAAAGTGGATTTCTCATAAACAACATATGTATAGTTGGATTTTGTCTGTTTATCTCTGTCAATCTCTGTCTTTTAATTGGTGGATTTAGGCCATTCACATTTAAAGTGGTTATTGATATAATTAAATTAATATCTACCATATTCATAACTGTTCTCTATTTGTTGTCTTTTTGTTTTGTCCATGTCTCTAGTTTTTCTGCTTTCTCTGTTTTTAATCAAGCATTTATATGACTTATTTTTATCTCATCTCTTTGCATAGCAAGTTTACTTCTTTAAAAATTTTTGTATTGTTACTCTAGAATTTGTAATATACATATTTAACTATAAGTTTAACTAAGTCTACTTTCAAATAACACTATTTGACTTCATGTGCAGTGCAGGCATCTAATAACATAATATTTCTAGTTCCTGAGATGTAATGTTGATTATTTCATTCAACAAATAAATTTAAAACAGATTCTATATGCAGATACTGTGCTAGTTTCTGAGAGCACATTTGTGAGTAACACTGTCACAGACTGCCCTCCTAGGACTGATTTTCCAATGGGGAGACTGACATGAATAAAATGACCACACAGATATAAGTTTATGAATGCTCATCAGTTTTATGAAGACCTAATGCAGGGCTCTGTAGGTTGTGCTGAGAGTAACTCTAGAATCTCCTCCATTGGGGAACTTCTCATTTCATTGGGCTCACAGATAGCCAGTGACTTTCTTGAAGATAAGAGAAGAAACTAGATGAATTCCTGGTCAAGGATTCTGAGAGTTTTCATTTCTGGACTGAAATCAGTTCTTGAATTCATGGGAGGTACAATTTGTCTTTTCTTTTGACAGTTTTATGCCCACTGCCATCCCATCCCAACCCTCGCCAATCTAGGTGGAAGTAAATTACTCTGGAAGACCTCCTCTTTTTTCTTCCATCTCTTTCATATTCTCCTGAATTCTGAAATAACAAGTAGTGAGAGGAGGGTGGTAAAGAGGGGCTTCTAATGGAAATTTGGGACATGGTTTTAGGTGATTCCTTCTTCCATTTTGAGCTTGTTTCATATAATTTCCAGGATTCTTATACACTATTTCCAAATTGCTAGCATGACAAAATAATCACTTTAATGCAACTATAAGAATAGTACAATGTGCTTATTTTGTAATAGAGCCACAGAAATATACTCAGAAGTAGCAGATATGAATGTCCTAGTTGCCTAGAAGTGCAAAAAATGTCATCTTTATTTTCTGTAACTCACTTTCCTCTGATTTTGAGCTTCTATTATGTCTGACACAGAAAATGTAATCTTGTCATGTTAGGTACACCCCTTTCTCTCCTTGTCAAATTCAAGATGACCTCTTCTTTTGGCTCTTCTTTCCCCTTTAGAAACACGCTAAGTTGGATAGGGACAGCCAACACCTGTCAGCTGGAAGGGAAACTGTGGTGCTTTATCTTCATCTGTCTGTTACTATTCTGGCATCTTTAAGAGCCACTTACCTCTTCTGACCTTTTAGTATGTCTTCCATCCCCTCTAGCTTGTTTTTAATCCAAAATGGTTCTTTCTTGGATTCTGGTCTTTGTTCTCTGTCCCCACTAAAACCATAAAGAGGTCTCATTTTGGTTTCCACCATTATTTTGCTGTGCATTCTCAGGGTTGAAAGAGAGACATAGCACCACAGGTGAAGGCAGTGGAGGAATTGACGCACATCAACTAATAGTGCATAGTATTATGACCAGGGTAACTTCCTCCACTCTAATGACTAAGAGATTTAAAGAAGGTTTTGGTTTTATGGTTCAGGCTGACCTATTTTAACATAACTTTTTATGTATGTTTGTTTCCTAAGAAACTAACTTAGGCTAAGCCAGGAGACTTGTTTGGTAATGGTTAGGCTTAGGTGGGATAATAGGGCCAGGCAGAGCTGGTGTGAAATTTACTCCTGATATTTGCTGGTTGTGTGTATTAGTCAAAGCTTCTTAACCTTCCTGATCCTCAGTTTTCTCATTTGTAATGAAGAGATATGGAGTACCATGAAAATGCAATAGTGCCACAGAGAGTTGTGACAAGGATGAAGTGAGATAATGCATGGGGCATTATAACCACTTAATTCATGGTGGTTATAATTCTCCTTAAGGGTAAGGTTGCCATGGTGATAGCTGTAGCTTTATGAGTTGTAAATGGGCTAAGGAGCAGGGGGTAGTTCCTGGATCCTACTCTCCTCATCGCTGTCATGACAGTTGTTTACTCCAAGGCTGTAGTACTATGCTATACCTCTGCCTTTCCTTTCTTCCAAGTCATAAGGCCTGGAAGGGTCTCCTTAGTTGCGTGGATTACTTCTAATTGCCAAGATTTTGAAAAGTTAGCAACACTATGTCTGGGATTCTGTTGAATAAGTCAGTATTTTTCTTACCAGAGATTTTAAATCTTGCATCCAAGGGCCACTAAGGGTGTTAGGTTGTCTGTGACTCCATGGAGTGGTCAACAATAATTTTATATGAAAGAATATTTTTCTGAGGAGAAGTCAACATTTTCTGCAGGTTCTCAAAGGTAGCTGTGGCCCAGAAAAGGCCGAGGGTCTCTATTCTCAAGGACATATCCTGTTTCCCTTGTGGTAGAAGTGAATACCGTCTGTTAAAAATTACCTCTTATGGGGAGAGCAGAACTTGAGGCAGATCTCCTGGTTTAGGTTCAGAAGCCAGGGGAAAGGTGGAAGATGACTGTTTAGTGGCCAAAGTGTTTGTGGTTGGCTTCTCTTGTCCTTTAGAGTTCATTGGACAGTCATTCTTTCCCTTTGTAAATGTTTTATTTTTTACATTTTTTTTTTTGTTAATCCTCACCCAATGATATTTTTTCATTGATTTTTAGAGAGTGAAAGGGAGGCCAACAGACAGAGAGAAACATCAATGTGAGAGAGACACATTAATTGGTTGCGTCCCGCATGTACCCGACCAGGAAAGGGAATGGAACCTGCAACCAAGATATATGACCTTGACAGGAATTGAACCTGGGACCCTTTAGTACTTGGCTAATGCTCTATCCACTGAGCCAAACAGGCTAGGGCAAAGTCTCTCACATTTCAAATGCAGTTCATTCAATGATGACCTTCTAGAATAGCAGGAGTAGGGCAGGGAAAGAGGCAATTATTTCCTGGACTTTAGAGCTGGAAGGGACCTTAAAAGTCACCTATTGTAATGCAAATGACACAAGGGAGGTCTGAAGGGGTTAAGTGATTTGTCTGGCAAGTCAATGGCAAACTCAGGCTGAGGTCTGACTCTCCCTTCCTCCCCTTGCCGCTTTCGCTTCCTGAGCAAGTCTTCCTCATCATTAGGTCCTGTGGTCACACAGATCATAAGTACTGGTATTTGGGTAAGTGCACTGAAGCTTTGAAGAAAACATACTGTGGTAGCAGGTGGGCTGGGACTGTGTTTCATCAATACGATGGAAACTGCTGAAATTTAGAATATGCTGTTTTCCTCAGGATTAGACTAACCTGGTTTAAACAGTTAACAATTGTAGAACATTATGTTAACTTCTGATTTACTCTTTATGTGTGTCTTTCTAAAGCTCTTTCTCTTTCTATTATAGATTATAGATAGGAGAGGATTATATTGTATCAATTGCGTTGGATCCTGCCTTTTTTCATTTATCATTATATCATGAAATGTCTTGAATGCCATTAAAAAAGCTTTTAAAAACATCATGTGTAATGGTCACTGATATGCTATTGCATGCCTATACCATGATCCCCAAATTAATTTAAACTTGGCTGGACATGTGTGTCCATGGATAATTCTAAATAGTACTATGGTGAACATCTCCACACATAAATCTTTATTCATACCCCTTATTACTTTCTTGAGGTAGATAAGTGGAAGTTGAGCTACTCAGGCAAGAGGGATGACCTTTTCCAAATCTCTTGATACCTCCTGTCAAACTCAGAGACATTTAAATGTGAAGAAAAGGTCAGTACAAAGGTTTCCTCAAACTTCTTTTATGAGGCTGGCTTACCAAACCTGCTGACCCAAACCAGACTTTTTATAATTTTAACACATCTGAAACCTGATAATTACTAAAAAGAGAACTTATGTGTATGCTAGATGCTCTCTGAGGTGACTTCCTATTTATTTGAAAGCTAATTACTGGGCACTTACTGTGTACTGGAGACTGAAGGTAGTTTTGATAAACAGATGACAGGGGAAAATAATTCCTTGTATGCTGGTGGGCTTGTATCTAATGCTGACTGCATGGAAACTCTGGCTTGCAGGCACTAGTTATGCTTTTGAGTGAGGTTTCAGAAGCTGTTAGGATGAATTATTGCCTTTATTTACCAAGTTTATTTCTTTGAGTATTTTTCCATTTTCTCTGACCCTTCCTCAATTTTGAAGAAGTTACATACTATAACTCTTCTTTCTTCTACACCAAGCATGTCAAACTCAAAGGCTAACACAGGCCAAATAAACAAGACTTAAGTTTATGTGGGCTGCAAAAGAACAAAAGTTTCAATTTTCATAGAAACATAGGTCTACTTTGATAGAGAGATGCTGAATACAAAGGGCTGAAATAAATAAGTAATCGTTAACATAAAATAATAGAACAGTTTAATAAAAATTAATATTTTTCCTTGAACATTAACTTACCAGACACTGAGTAACTGCATAAATTAATAAGTGTAATGCAAGTAAAACTATTTTTCTTGTTCTCTGAAAGCGAAATATTTCCTGTTGCACACACCAAACAAGTCAGTGCAAGACTAATGATGCAGCAATTGGCTGCTAAAATATTCACTGCTGGTATTAGCGGAGAGAAATGGTGCGCCTGCGCATAAGGTGTGTAAGGGAATGCAACACAATTATAGTAATCAATCAATAGCAAACGTGTAGTTCGTTATTAGTAATTATGTATAAAAGGATATTGTAAAAATTAAGTTACAAAACTTTTATTAAAACATTTTCCTTTATACCGTTATATTGGCTGGGCCGCAAAAATATTTGTTGTGAGCCACATGCAGTCTGCAGGCCACAAGTTTGACATGCTTCTACACAATTTTCCCTGCAGAATGACAGGTTGCTGGGACAGTATGGAAATATTTAGTTTAGTAAGAGGCATTTTCTTAAAAAGTATAATTGACCCTGTTTTCCAGGAAGAAAAGCTGCTTAATTTTAGTCATGTCTCCATCTTCTTTTACCAAGGGCACAGAAATTCTAGAAGGGAGAACGTTATACTTCTGGGTACAATAATTGGTCTCATGTCCTCACTTTGTTCTCTACAGAAAATCAGGAAGCCTCCTCTTTTGCACCTTACCATCCTTTCCCATTTCCCTTTTCTTCTTGTCTAATGGAAAATCTATGACTTGGATGGGAAACAGACAATTATCCAGGTAAACATGACAACTGTGGCCATAGAAAACATCTCTAACATGACAACTGTTGAACAACGAACAATAATTCGTTCTGATAATGTCAGCCACAATTTACACTTAATGAAGTGTAAGTCTTCATACCACTACTGTCTGAGGCTAAGAATACAAGGAATAAAAGAAGACAAGCCTGAGCCACCATTTTCAGAAGTGATTGAATCTACTTAGCACAGAAATCAGGGCAATGGGCAAGCAAGTGGTATTCAGCTGAAATGAACCTTTTTCCTTGAGGTTAGGCAACCAGTCTAGTGTGTAAAACCCATTGTCTGTTGAAGAGAAGTACCTTTATTTAAAAAATTTTTAGGTTTCCTTATCTAAGGGAAAGAAGAACATGTGTCTTTAATTTATCTTTCTGTGTATCCTTTTGCTACAGTCCTAGTTTTACTGAATACTTAGAATGCTTTTGCTCTAAAAGCAAAACTTGTTTGAATAAGGACTAATTTTTCAACATGCAGACAAAATATTTGAATAACTGGTGGAAATAATAAATTACTAGTATAAGGTGATTTCATGGCTCTTAAAAGCAAAAAAGCACCCTTGGGAATTTGAGGGAAATGACTCCATTTTCATATCATTCCCATAGTGGCCATTTGATCTCACTCTGGGGTGGACTTGGGAGTAGGTTCATTTTTTAATAAGTGAGCACCTCCATATTATCTTTGGGAAAACAAGTGAAGGAGTGATTATTGGGAGAAAACAACCAAGATCTTTAAACGTAATCATCACATCCTTAATGTCCTGCTTAACTTCATAGTTCTTGCCTTCAAACAAAACTTGTTTGTAGGAGCTGCCTTGAAAGGCCATGGTGTTCTTTTTGAGGAGCTTAATGAGTACTCATTATTTCGACCATTTGCACTTTCCTATTTCTCAGATTCCAACTGCATAATCCAATTATGGTTTGTGGGTCTGGTTTGAGCCATATCGGTCTTTGAGAGAGAGAGAGAGAGAGAGAGAGAGAACCATTTCTGGATCCAGAATGGACCTCTGAGGTCAGGCTGTTCAACTTGATCTTGGTGTAGGATGAACTGCCATTCTTCACTTAAGCCATTCTTCATGTAAGCTGTCTGGGCCTCAGCTCCTCATTTGCATGAGTATCAGCCTCAGAGGTAATGAGATAATGCATGTGAAGTGCTTGGCATATAGCAATGTCTGAATACATGTGAACTAATCCTATCACACTGAAAACACAAAAATCATATTGTTCTGGATTGGTGGATTAGCACTTGGTAGATGGGACCAATACATTTGCAATCCAGGTGTGGCTTTTTCTCTAACCTTCCACACATGCAAACCACAACTTATACACATTACTGAGTTTTCTTTCTCTGGTGCACAGAAATGTTCTCCATGATATCTCTAGAGTAGGTTAAGAAGTTTATATTCTCTTTTAAGATGTTTTCCTTTTATCTGCCCAGTGGTAATCATTTCCTGTGCTCTATCTGTGACATCATGTTCAAAATATGTTAGTGCTTGGTCTTTCTGGCCTCAAGCCAACATCGCTGGTCCAGAGTTTCTGAAATAAAAACATGGATTTTAGAAAATCATACTCAATGGTGGACATGCGTTGTGCTAAAGTAAATAAGGCTGGGCATTTGAAAACATACACTTTCCCTCTGAAGGTCTTACTTGGCTCCTTAAGATGAAGCCCAAGTTCTCTCACGTTCGCTGGCATTGATGTTTTTCTGATTGGCACTCAGACCTATCCTTCCAAAGTTATCATGTTTCTTTGCTGGGGTCTCTGAACAACATTCCTTACTGGGCTTCATGGTTGGTTCCCAGTTCCTAGAATAAACACAAACTTTTACTTATTTATGTGCTTGTTTGTTGTTGTTTATGTTTTTAAGAAACACTGTCTTTGGATTTTATTAGATTCTCAATGTGGTCTTGACCTAAGGAAGTTTCAAAATCTTTGTTTTTCCCACAAGAGCATTCCCATTGTGGTCTGCAGTAATGTGCTTTTGTCTATGCCTAGGTACTTCCTCACAATACTTAACACTTCCTGCTTCCCCAATGCCCTTTCCTCCTGTTGCATCAGCATTTTACATCAGCATCTGTTCTGTTATCACCTCCACAATTCATGGTTTTCCTCCCATCACCTAAACAATAATCTTACATCACTCTTCAAATCAACTATCGTATTTACTCAAATTTATTTTAAATGTAAACTGGTGGGTAGGTAATAAAAAGGGATGAATATGAAAGTTTGAGATGATTGTGACCTCAGAGAAAAAAATATTTCACTTATAGCAGAAATAAACACCAAAGACTAGTGATGTCAGAGCAGGGGAGAGAGAAATGGGTCTGGGCTGGTAATTCCTGTGGGGGCAGAGAACAAGAGCCATTGGGAAGGCAATGGAAATGGGATGGGCAGTCAAGTATGGAGAGTCTGAGCCATGAATTGCTAACATGTGGCAAAGGAGAAAACCACGAATTGCTAACATGTGGCAAAGGAGATGGTGCTTACTCAGGAGAGAAAGCGGGCACAGGGTAAAAGTGGAAAGGTGAGAAGATAGGTTACAGTTTTTGAGATGGATAGAGGGTGGTGGGTGAAGGATGGTGTATAAGGTGAGGCTGTAGAGGAGAAAGGAGCTTTGGCGACTGCAAAAAAGATAGAACTTGAAGAGAGAGAGTGGGGGGTCAGTGAATGTTGAGGCTGGAAGTGATATAGGTGGAGGTTAAGATGAAAAAGGGCAGCATTTTATTGAAGAGGGTATGGAGATGGAGTGTGGGATGTCTCAAAAGGGAGGATTGAGGGGTTGGGTGATACTGTGAAATGCACAAAGGCAGCGTGTCTCATGGAGATGGCATGTAAAGAGTGATAAATGGAGACCATCTTCTTGACATGGCAAACGTTTACCTTAATGATCTATTCTTAAGTCTGGCACAGAAATCTGAAGTGCCAATATCAATATTGGCAAAGAGAGATAATAGCGTATTTACTCTACAAACATAGAAATCACAGAATGAAAGTGCCACAGTTTGGGTCAGATGGTGAAGAGGTACTTGGGCTACCCTGGAGGTCTCTAGCAGGCTGGGAAGTGGGTCTCAAACTAGAGGGTAACATGGGAACCCTCTGGGGGTCTTGTTCCAACAGAGATTCTGATTCAGCGGGTCCTCATATCACCTGAACAATTCTCAAAGGCCTGGAGAAAGTACATATCTTACAAGACCTCGGGTGATGCTGCTGCTGCTGATTGGGGACCACATTTTGAGAACCACTTGGCTAAGGAAACCATTTCATGTCTTTTAGAGATTGATCAAAGTGCTCTTAAGTTTCCTCTGAACAATAAATCTCTGTGGTATAAAATGAGGTAAGTGAACATGCTTTTTAAACTCTAAACTAATAGACAAATATAAAACTTTTAAATGTGAAATGGAAACATTTAAAATTGTTATTGATTCTCATTCATTCAATAGTGCTATAAAGAAAAGATTCATGTTTTTAGTCTGCCCTCTTGGTGTCCTGTTTTAGTGTGGATTCTCAGCTTTGCTTTCCTCTGAGAAGCGATCATTTCAGATTCAGTCTCAAGTGGCCCTCTATGGCATGAGGGAAGGGGACTATAGGGGGAGAGCCGGAAGATCTTCTTTCCCAGCCTTGGAAAGGAAGGGGGGACAGTCAATGATGGAGGGGGAGCCAGGATGCTGTTCCAGGTTGACTGCCTGGTCATGGGGTGTCTCCTCTCTGTAGCCTCTGCCCTCAAAGCCCTCTGCCTACCATAGCAGCTCCAGCCTTCTCCCTGGGTCTAGACCTGAGCTTGAAGCACAGGAAGGACACTTTGGGGGAAAAAAGGGCACATTGTCAGTGCTCAAAACGAACAGATTTGACGACATCAGAAACCATTGCATCTCCTTGAGCATTTCTCATGATTAATCCACCCAATGCACACACTTTGGTAGATGCTGGCAGGGTAAACAAAAAGCTTTTAAATATTAGCATAAATTTCCCATTTTTCCTGTTCAGACTGGACACAGTTTGTCCTTGCTCTTGATAAAGCATTCCAGGAATTGAGGCAACGATTAAGAGAGCTGTTTAATCATGAAGAAGGAAACAGTCCAATCAGCACTGAATAGAAATAAACAATGGAAAGGATGATGGATATTGACTTCTCAGCCCTCCTAGTTTTCAGCCATCAGGGACCTGTGTAAGCTTGTTACTGTAGCTGTCCAGATTGGATGCGATCTTTTGGAGGAAGGAGAAAAAAGAGATAACTAGGGAAAATCAGAGACTGAGTGCTTGGGTATAGAGTTGTCAGACTCCTGGATGCCCAGTTCAATTTGAATTTCAGATAGACAGTGAACAGTTTGCTGTATCAGACATAGTTATATTTCTGAAATTCAAATTTAGCTGGGCATCTTATATTTTTATTGGCTAAATGTGCCATTTATACTCAAGGGAAACTTTTGTGATTTGGGAGCGGGCTTAATATTTAAGGCTGAGTTACCATCTGTCCTCGTTCATGCCATCCAAAAGGCTGAGATTCTCTGAAAGTGGAATGATGCAGAGTCACAAGTGATATTTGTAAATTTATGTTGCTCCTAAGAACTTTGATTCATGATCTTGGGAAAGGAGAAAAAAATCAAGACTGGTGTTGGCAGAAAATCAAACGTGATTTTTTCCGCCATCTCAATGGCAGTCAGCTGATATTGTCTGTTGGACATAAACTATAACAGCGAGTAACAGACGGGCCATATTTAGGTTTTCTGTGCTGCATTCAGCACTTCTCTGAACAAAATTATAATCTGTTGGGGAGAAATATCAATTTAAAGATCAAGTGCTTTCATAAAAAAGGTGATTACTCAGTATTTCCTACTTTAAAACAAAGCACACACCAAATTCATTGTTTCACTGTCTTTTGTGCAGCCCATATATGCTGAAAAATGGACCACTTAATTATATGATAATCTGTCTTCAGGGAGGATATGTGAACATGAATGGAGACTGTCAAGAGAGATACATTGATTTACTTGTGATTATTAATCTATAGCTACAGCCATTACAGGTTACGAGTTGACTTTTAAAACAAATATCTAAAATATAAATTACTTTTACAATGCAAAATGGGCCTTGTGGTGTGAAAGAACTCCGTGAGCTGAAAAATGGACACATTACATGAGTGGGGCTCCAGGCTAACACCGTCCTTTTCCTTTCCTGTGGCTTTTAGTGATTAGTCAGTCTAGAAGAGGTCAGGGGGAGAGCCAGCCTCCTAATTAAATGGTGGGGGGGTGGGGGAAGAGGGACAAAGGCCATGCAGTTAACCTTTGTAATTGAATCACCAATTAAATAATAGGAAGGAATAGCACGTTGCAGAGAATCAGAATTCTGGGAAAATCTCATGGAGATTCCAGGCACCACGAGATCTAAAGATTGGAGAAGTTAAGCATCTGTATTCAAAACTCCATTAATTTTTTTCAGAGGCGGTTCAGAGTGCAGGAGAAAATTAAGATAGCAATGCTAGTGTGAGCTAAAGCTAGCTGAGGAGCTGGATTCAGCTATAGTGGCGCAGGATGTAGATTATAAAGGCCTTTCTTCTAAAGGTTCAACTAGGTGCAAGCAGTCCCAAGTGATACCCTTGGTAAATGATTCCAATGGCTTCTCAATGTTTGAGTTAGTTAAGCTTTAATTCTGTATTTTATAACAAGTGATTATGTAGTGGCAGAGGACAGATAAAGGGAAACAAAACATGGAACAACTTGGTTAAGGTTCCCAAGGGGTCCAATTGGATACTCGATCCTGAAGATAAGTTCATTGCTTCTACTTCCAAGGGCATCTAATGACGTTGAACATCATATTCAGGAACATTCCTGTTCTTAATGGAATGAATATAGTATTTGCTTGTGTCAGATAAATTAATTTTCCATCTCTATGAACATACTCATAAATGCAACATTTTTGGAGGGGGAAATTTTGCCAAGAAGCAGTAAAATCTCCTTCCAAAGCTGAAGATATTTTTATAATTTAAGGATGAGCACCCAAGACACTAGAATAGTTCATTTCTATGAAGATTGCCAAAAAATCCTTGATTTGCCCTACTAGTTTGGCTCAGTGGATAGAGTGTCATCCTGCAGACTGAAGGGTCCCAGGTCTGATTCTAGTCAAGGGCATGTACCTTGGTTGTGGGCACATCCCCAGTAGCGGGTATGCAGGAGGCAGCTGATCCATGTTTCTCTCTCATTGATGTTTCTAACTCTCTATCCCTCTCCCTTCCTCTCTGTAAAAAAACAATAAAATATATTTTAAAAAATCCTTGTTTTGAAATCCCTGTGCCCACGATTGCATCATGCTAGGTGAGGCCTTCACCTTTGCAAACAATAGATAGACATTTGCTCTGCTCCAACTCCACTGCCTGGTTTCGAAGGCCTTTTTATTTTTATTTTATTTTTTTTGCCTCTCTTGGCTCTGAGTGGCTGCAACACATGGTAAATCTTTAACTTCAAGTGTCCTTCTGTGGTGACCAACTAAAATATTAGCAAAATAAATGTTTTATGGGAAAATGTTGGCAGGAGCCCCAACAGAAACAGGTGGTATTGGGTTATTTCAATATAATGTAATGATACAGCCAGGTTTCCATCTGGACAGCATGTGGTTGGGTCTGCTCAGAGAGTATCAAAGAGTGTGAGTATGCACTGGGGAAACCGGGGGCGCACAAGTGTGCAGCTCGATGGCTACTTTACAAAATAATAGTCTGGGTTTCAGGTCCTCTGGGTTAAATATTTTTACTGTCAAAATATGAATTTCTTCATAAAATATTAAAGGCGAAGCAAACCTGTGACATGCAATACCGAGCCGAATAATTATAAGGCAGTTCCTGGAAACCAAAGAGAGTGTGCATTAAAGCGAGGCGTTCATTATAAAAGAGTTCATTACCCTGGGAAGCCAAGACATGTTTTCGAGGGAGCCTCAGAACAGAGAAGCTTTTTAGCAAGGCTTCCTCTACTATGAAAACAAGGCTCAGCCTGGTTGGTAAGAATGCAATTAGAAAATAAAGAGAAAATGGGATTAGTTGACTGCTCAGGGCCTGATCATGATCCAAAGTCAAAGAGATGTAGCCTTAATTTACCACCAGGGAAGAGTCTTTCTCCCTCTTCCATAAAATTCCTGCTTCAGGCACTTCAAAACACATGGAATTAGGAACACTTGGAACATTTGGTTTTGTGCTCAACTCCCTTCACTGTATATTCATGCTAAGCTCGATAATAAACTCTTGGCTCAATAACTCCCTATATATATCCCAGAGAGAGGCATCAAATTATGGCTATGTACAGAGGTAGATCCTCTTCAGAGGCAGAGAGACCTCACTGCCTGGCTCTCTCAACTCTAGCCAGAGGAAGGAGATAGGAATATGCACACAGGGATTAAGCAATTTGGAAGTGGCCTGCAATCGCCTTGAGGATGACTGGAAGACTCAAAAGCCATGGGCACCATCTGCCAAAATGAAGAAGCCACTTGGACCCCAGGGTACTTGGCCAGAAAAGCCTGGCTGGCTTCTAGAGAATTCTTTGCAGCCATTAGTTGATAGTACAGCAGACATGGAAACATTGTAAGCAAAGGCCTAAATAGGAAATCTGAGACTTGATGGATAAAACTGATGGAACCGTGAAGGCTCAGAAAGAAGAGATAATGAAGTCAAGTGCTTAATTACAATGCCGTCATGCCACTGGCACCCAGAATGGGGAATGCACACAAGCAGCGCTTGCCAGTTATTCAGAGAGTGGGCTGCCCCACATTCTCTGCTGCATTTTTCTAGGTTGTCAGAGAGACAGAGAAGAGATGGTGCCATGAGAGGCCTGGGGGCCTTGGATTCTGATTCTCTTACTCTGTGGGGCTGGATTGAGGTTAAGGAGAGAACGGTGCCCTAGGGAATAAGACAAATTGTAGTGTGAGAAGTGTGTCATTTGGGGAAATGGTTTTATCCATCTAGAGCAGATCTGACATGAAAATAAAGCTGTATCTCAGTTCTTTCCAAAATGTATTGGTACCTATTGTATGAACCATGGAACTTTGGCTCCTGTGGGTATCTAGAAGGTGGTGGCAGATACAGTCTTTCTAGCTGAGGATTTTATGAAGTAATGGGAGAGTGGATACCCAGAGAGGAGATTGAATGTGAGCTGATCAAGGGAAAAATACTCTTGTCTTATTATCTGTTTCATACCTCCCTCCATCATATGGCATATAGTAGATGCAAAATTAATGAAGTGAACTAGGCTAGAAGATAGGTGATGGGGTTTGCTGATTATCTGACTGTGTGTCTTAAAAATGTGTTTTGACCTCCGTCAAAACACATTCCTCCAGTGCAGAATGAAGACTCAGATGATTGGATTTACATATATCCCTCTAACTCTCAAATCCTAGGACCTTAACTAACACAATATAGAGCAGATAATATGTATACAGAAGTGCCAATGATTATAGGAGCAAGTCTCACCATTCATGAGCATCTTCTATGTTAGGAGATTTGAGCCTCACTGTAATTCTGTGAGGTCAGCAGCTTTGTCTCCATTTTACCAATGAGCAAACCCATTATTTTGCCCAGGTTCACACAGCTGCTGATCACTGGAATTGAGATTCTTTAAACCCAGCTAAGTCTAACTCCAAGTACTGGATTTTTTCCACTATATATCAAGCTGCCTCTCACCTCTGTGAAGAGGAAATATTAGAATGGAGTGTAATGATTTAAGAGAGAGGTGGGAAGGTTCATAACCAAGATTTATGCCTCAGATTTAATTGCTTGTGTTTTTTTTGCCAGGTTACTATTATTATCATTTTTGTCTTTAGAAATCATTTGAGATTGGGACAGTTTACTGAATTATTTATACCATTGAAAACTATCTTATGATATTGGTATAGATCTCTCCCTCACTCCCCCTTTCTCTTGAACTATCTAGACTATCTAGACTATCTCTAAACTATCTAGGTCTCCAAGTGTAGTGATACTAGTTCTTCCCTAAATAAAAGTAAATACTTTAAGCCATGGAATAAAACAAGTGGTCTCCAGGTAGGAAGGAGGCTGGAGCAGAGACTGTGTTTTGCAGCGGAGAGAGCCGAGGTGTTGATCTGTGGTTGTGGATCCCTCTTGCTCTGCTGTCGGCCTGTGGTGGCTCATACTGACAGACAGGAGAAGAGGAAGCCAGGAGCTTAGTGGAGAAATGCAGTGACTTTGGCTTCCCTCGAGCTGTCACTGTATTCTGTGCAGCATGGTTGATGTGAGGAAAGTTGCCTCACTAGCTTCAGGCTATTGGGGAAATTGTCCAACTTATTTTTCAGTGTTGGGGTGACAACAAATCAAATGCAGATGTAGAATTTGGGGAGTCATTCTGAGGTATTATTGAAAAGGTACTAATGTTTGATATGTATTGAGCACTTAATACATGCAAGGTTCTTTGCTAAGTGCTTTGCAGGTGAGAAAATTGAAGCTTCAATCAGTTGGGTGATGGGCCTGAGGTCATAGGGGCAGGAGGAATGACTTTGAATCGGGCCTGTCTGACTCCAAAACCCATGCTTTTAATCATCATGCTAACATTATAACCCAAACCTAATGCTGTATAAATAAAGTAGTGACTGCATAGTGAATCAGTGGAGTAAACTGGACTCGTGAATAACCATTTAGAGTGGATTGGAAAGAACTTTCCTCTCATGATGGCCAAATAAATTTCAGATGGATTAAATAGGTAGGCTATAAACAAAGGCGATACACAAACCAGTAAATGTGATAGGAGGAAAAGTTGATGAATATAATAAATGATGATATGAGGCAGAGAAAGACTGTATAAAAATAAATGAAAGAAAGATAGGTTTGAAAGAAGGATATTGGTAGATATATCTGTAAGGCACTTTGGCAACATGTGTCAATGCTTTAAATTTGTTCACACCCTTGTTTGCAACAATTCTACATCTAGTAATTTGTCTCAGAAAAATTATACTGACTGTGAGCAATGACTTGCCTCTAAAGACAGGCAAAAAGTTAGAAATAATCTGAATATTCATTAATAGAAAGTGGGTTACCTAGCTAGTTTGACTCTGGATAAGCATCAGCCTGAGGACTGAAGAGTCCTGGCTTTGATTCTGGTCAGGGGTAATTGCCTGGGTTGCAGGCTCTATTCTGGGCTCTGGTGGGGACGCAGGCAGAGGCAACCAATCAATGTGTCTCTTTCACATCGATGTTACTCTGTCTCTTCCCATCCCTTCCACTCTCTCTATCTCTAAAAAAAAATCAATGGAAAAATATCCTCGGATGAATATTAATAATGACAACAAAAATAGAGGATAGATTAAGGTAATATTTTTATTTCCATCTGAATAGTAAGAAATTTGATAGAATATTTTCCAGTCACTCAAAATAACTTTGTAGAAAAATATTTAATATCATGAAAAAATGTTCAATCTGTATTCTCTGGTGAAAAAATGGGCTATAAAACGGTACACATTTTTTTCTAAAAATCACCTATGAGATACCTTTTCTAAAATGACTGGAAAAAGAGATACTAAAATGCTACTAGGGTCTATTTCTCTGACTAAGGATATTATTATTTCTTTTTTATCACCTTAAAATATTTCATATGTATTTTTTAATCCAGAGCAAAATAGTGTTAAAAAATGGACTTCCTATTTTGCCCATTTTCTATATAGTTTGCTAATACCTGGTATGTCTGTGTATGTGGGAGGGCTAAAGATCAAGTGTTACAAAATAAATCATCTGAAATATTGCTGTCATTTCTGAGCGTACTATTATAGTTTGGGGAAATCTAGTGTGTTGTAAGGAGCACAGAGATGAATATAGATGAATACTTTGAGATTCCCAAATAAAGGCAGGAGCTATTAATTTACTGAACTCATAAAAAAACAAAACAAAATAAAACACTAGACAACAAGATGTTAACTTGACCTGGAAATGAATTCACCCAGCGAAGTAGAGGTCATCAGGTTCTCTCCACACCTTCCAGGGCAAATTGGACTCATATCTGGCTTCTCTCACATTCATATTTTTAGGTTCCAAGTCCCTTTTCACCCTATTTAAGAAGGTATGTAAGACTAGAGTTGGATAATTAACTAAAGTGTGTGTGCACGCGCATGTGAATATATGTGAGGAGGCAGGCATTGTAAGTTTTTTTGTTTTGTACTTTTGAACTCAAGCCTATTGCTTTGATTAATTAATGCTCTAATTTGGGTTGAACATATCAGCTCTGTTCATGATCACTTTTTCAAAAGAGTTTAATTAACTGCTTAGAAGAAATCTACTTTGCTGTGCAAATTCATGCCTCGTTAAATCCCCACTGGAGACTGTGGAAGGCAGGACTGGGATTTCTGTCCTAGTGGTCTACTGGCCCCACTAATCGCCATTTGGTTTTCCAGAACCGGGAAGAGAAATTCTGGATCATTGAACCCCAGCTTCAGAGCCATGAGCTTTTGGGGTATGCCCTAGGTGTCAAACAGAATACTCATCTGTTAACTTAGTTGGGGGAAAGATTTCTAGCCAGCTGCTAGAGTTCCTTTAACACGGTTCATTTGTCATTGGAGAATTCAGAGCAGCTACTGGTCTCTTTTACCTCTCTCTTCAACTGTGTTTTCCTGGCAGTGGTACTCAGAATGGCCTTTATATTGTGTTTGTATTCCTTTGTGCTTGTGTCTGTTATGTGTCAATCAGTTCAAATGAACAATTTTCTCTAATGAAATAGAGACATTTAAAATTTTAGCTCTATTTTTTTTCAGATATGAACAATTCCACTCAGCTCTTGCATTTACCTGTGTAAAAAAATTAGTTATTTTAAAAAAATTATTTAATGACTAGAGGCTTGGTGCATGAAAATTCATGCACTGGATGGAGGTCCCTCAGCCTGGCCTGCCCCCTCTCACAGTCCGAGAGCCCTCAGGGGTGAGAGGCAACCCAGTGATCAGGAGAAGACAATGCCCCCATCATGCCTCTGCTGCTGCCACTGATGGCATCACAAACCTCGGCCGGTTACCTGAGACTCAGGCGGGCCTGGACAGCTGGGTAGCCACCATCCAAGGCTTGCCTGCACCTCGGGCTGGCCCTGGGTGGCTGGGAGGTTGAGGGAACTCTGGAGGTAGGCCCGCCTGGGGTTGGCCTTGCTGCATGCCTGCCACCCCAATGAAGCTGAGGAGACCGGGCACCATCACCATCTTGTGGCTGTGGGGGCCACCATCTTTGAGGTTGTGACAGTCAATTAATATATTTCCTCTTTATTAGATAGGAAGATATTTTAACTAATACCAGGTCCCAGGAGACCAGCCTTGAAGGTTGTCAAACAATGCATTTCTACCTGTTAAGTTTCGGTTTATCCATGTTTTATCAGCACTGTAAGATAAGTGAAGTTAAGACAACATGGAAATGTTGTGGACTGGGATTGAAAGCTTCATTACAGTTCAGATGGATTCCGCCTGTGTTTTTTCTCTCTCTCTACTTTAGTTGCCTTATGAATGATGTGGTGAGGGAAACTAGCTAGATTTGGATTTCCTTTGACTTACATATTTCTCCAGTGCTGAATGGTTATTTTCTCAAGTCAGGATGTCTTAGTGGCCTGTTCATGGGAGCAAGAAATGGGACAGTATATTCAATCTGGCAGCTGAGAACCAGTATACCACACCAAAGGGGCTGTAGAGTGAGATGGAAGATCTTTGCTCTGGCTTGAAGAATGCAAGCACCTCCTGAGAGATAAATCAGTGTGCAGGGGCCCCAAGTCAAATACCTTTATTTCAAAGTGACTGGACTTTGTTTTAGATCTGTGGGGAGAAGAGAAAGCCTAGAGGTTTGGAGAAAAGCCACACCAGTTCATCAACATTTAATGTTTTCAAGGACATTTTGTTTTGCTGCAGTGTCTAGTAAAAAGTTTAAGGCTGCCTTGGCGAGGGATGGAAGGCAGAACTATTTAGCACTGGTAACTTCATAAGCCTCAGAACGCGGACCCAGGTAAGCCAGGACCCTGAGAAAGGTGCGCCTTTGGTATCGCTTACACATTATGAAGTTAAAGGAATCCTTCTCTTTGGAAGAAACATCCACATTTGCAGCCATCTATGACAAGCATTCTGGTTTATTAATAACTTGGTGTTGGAGCAAGCTCAGCTCTGGGCATTTTTAGCACAAATCTGAGCTCTGTTCTTCCAGGCTGGAAGTCTGTTGGGGGTGTGTGTAAAGATGCAAAATTGAACTTCATCTGGCCATTAGTAAAATAGGTCAGAAATAATAGTCGTTCTTATAAGTTATGAGGGTTTTTTCCTCTCATGTACTAAAAGTCCAGAGACAAGTAGTCCAAGCTAATTTGACAATTCCATGGTTTTATAGGGTCCCAATTCTTTCTGTCTTCCTGTTCCTCCATCCTTGCATGTGACTCTGTTCCCCAGAGCTGCATCATGGTCCAGTATGACTGCTGGAGTTCTAGTCATCATCACTTCCATGCCTAGGTAGGGAATCAAGGGCAAAAGGAGGACATGCCTGCTGTGTATCCCTCCCCCAAGGAGGCTTTCTGGAAAGCTCCTTTAATAATAGCCACAGTAAACCATTGGCCACTCTGACCTGCAAGGGCATATTTTAGCCAGGGAGCTGCAACTGGATTCTTGGGCTAAGGAAGAGCTGTGAAGTGTCGGTCTACCTATTAACACTGACTGGGCAACCATCCATCAGCCACAGCAGGAGTTCCAGAAGCCTGTGTGAGGCATTTCCTGAGCAAGCCTTCCCGCTCCCAGTTCTGATCCCAAAGGCTTTAACACCCTTTCTCTATAAATTTAGAGCCTCCCAGCGTCTGTGTGATGCAGGCAAGAAAAAGGACTTGTATAAATGATTCCCAGAGAGGTTTCCTCATTTGTTTTGGGACACACAGCAATCTAAAGAGGAGTGGGAATTGGCCCTGGATGCTGGAAATAGACATCAAAGGCAAGAGAGTAAAAGCTCTACTTGAAATACTGCCACTGGTATCATCAGTTCACCAAGGATAAGGGGATGTGGACATGACTAAGCTCAGGTCTGCAATTTCTGCCGAGCACAGGGATTCCCATAGTGAGAGCCACCTTTTACTATGCACTTAATATGGGCCAGGTGTTATCTATCTAGTCTGTCTCATCCTCCTGTGACCCTAGATCCGTGGTCGGCAAACTGCAGCTCTTTGGCCCCTTGAGTGTGGCTCTTCTACAAAATACAAGGGGAAAAGGAGGACATGTCTGCTGGGTATTCCTTTCCCATGGAGGCTTTCTGGAAAGTCCCTTTAATAGCCACACAAACCTTTAAAGTCCCTTTAATAATAGCCACAGCTGGGCGAGTCTATTTTGAATAAGTGGCATTAAAAGAAGTTTAACTTTAAAAAATTTGGCTCTCAAAAGAAATTTCAATCGTTGTACTGTTGATATTTGGCTCTGTTGACTAATGAGTTTGATGACCACTGCTCTAGATGAAGGGATAAATATTCTAATTCTTCAGCTGAAGGAATTGGAAGTCGAGAGGGGTTAGATCACTTACTCAACTCACAGAGGGTAAGAGCTAGAGGAGTGATTTGAACACCAAATCTGGCTCTGTCCTCTGTTGCATGCTGATGATTGGATGCTGGTTTAGAAAAGACACAGATCCTGTAGAAAAAAGATTTGATTGGCTTGTTCTCATGATGGGAAATGGTACTTAGGATGGTGTGAAGTGTCCTGGCCCCTGCTGGATGGCAACTGTTCACTGACCATTCTGCATGCACCCCAGGCCTGCTGCTGGCACTTAGAGCAGCGAGTGCCCCGTCCCCTTGCTTCACTCATGGGGTCACACTGCGTGCCACCTTCTTCCCTGGGCGCCGTTCTGGAGTGGGGAAAGGCATCATAAAAGCAATCAGTCTATTCTCATATTTTTTCCTTGATGTGAAAAGATGAAGTCATGGCATATGGTCAGATTGCCAGCACTGTTAATAATAAACCTCACATAATTAAGCACTGATTTATTCCTTTATATAAGTGAAACAAATTGCTTAACTGCCTTTGCTCGAGACCATCCAGTCAGATGGATTATGTATAGGAAGCTGAAACTAAAAATTATGGGTGCTCATATTTCACTGTGGTGGAGGTTTATTAGAGGTACAATTAGAACCCTAACTAAATGTGTCCTGTGTTCGCTTTGATGGAGAGATCAGATATTAATCTAAGGATATGACTAATTCTCAACACAGCTGCTCTCCTTGCTCTAATATGCCCGCTTTAGCTTCAAAACCTAGAAACATGTTTAAAAAAAATTGATCAGAGCTTATAATAGCAATAATCACCTTGAAATTGGTTGTTACTCTAGTTAATGAACTGAGCAAGAGAGCATAAGCCTCCCTCTGCGTCCCTCAGGCCTTCAACTAACAAGCTAGTTGTTAACCACTGGGTTTATTAAAAAAATCTCTTCAGGAGATGGAACTGGGAAAAGGCAGAGGGCTGACTGTGTCCTCTCTGAGGATCCGTTGACAGTGCTGGTCATCTCCAGAAGCCACGCCCCTTGCCCACCAGAGCCAGGGCTGGGGTGACCAACTGGAGGTGGCATCTCCTCTTCCATAAGCCAGTTCCTGGCTGCCCAGAGTGATCCAGAAACTTGTAAGAAATGCAGAATCTCACCCACTCAGACCTGCAGAACCAGGGTCTGTACTAAAAACAAAAAACGTTTATCTGTTGACTTTAGAGAGAGGGAAGAAGGGAGAGAGAAAGACATCGACCTTGTTGTTCCACCTTCTATGCATTCATTGGTGGATTCTTGTATGGGACCTGACTGGGGGTCAAACCTGCAACCTTGGTCTATCGGGATGATGCTCCAACCACCAGAGGGCACAGGGAGTACGAGGTCTGCATTTGAATAAGATCTCCACGGAAGGAGCCCTGAACTGGGGGACTCCTCTTGCTCCAAGCTCCAGGTTGGAAAATAGGAACCTCGCTCGCTTCAGAGGCTTCTCTGCCAACTCTCAGAAGGTCTCAGCAGACTCGCTCCTTCTGGGCACAACTGGATACCCTTGAACCCCTTGGGATAAGACCATGTACACCAGAGCATGGAGTGTGACCCCTGGTGAGGAAGACACTCTTAATGCGATCTGTTTGAAAGAAATTTCCCCAAAGCCTACTTCCTTTCAAGGAAGGGGAAGGCCAACTGGGATTGTTAAGCAGCCTCAGGTAGGCCAGGCAGTCCATGGGGTTGGCATGTGGTCAGGTGAGGGGTTCACACCCTTGAAGACTTTCTTTCTGTCCTTTCTTAGACAGCTAGCTTTTCACCTCCATGCCGCTGGCAACATTCAGAGAAGTGTTCCTTCTCCTAGAGCCTGCAGGCTTCCCGAGAGCCCTCAGCAGCTTTCCAAGTGTGGCTCAGCTCCATGCTCTGCTTCAGGTCTAATGAGCTGCTGTTTTATTTCTTTGCTCTGTTTCTTTTTCTAACTGTCCAAGGCAAAAGATTTCCTCAGAAGCTGAATGAAACCTGAATCACAGAACGCTGTGTTTTATTGCTGTGCCACTGTTCTGGGACTGCGGGGCCACTGAGTTGGGGGCGCAGCCTTAGAAAACCCCCCAGAGCGGTGGGAACTGTGGCATGGGTTAAGAGAGACTGGGAGCAGTGGGAAGAGAGGTTTTTTCCACAGTCTGAGGTTTGCAGATAAGCTTGCGAGTAAAAAGTGACACAGTCTGGGTTAAGGAGAGCATTGGCAGTTGTGGAAATATGAGGAGTCAGGGGGGGCCCATCCACATCCGCATGCAGGCCCCCGAGTCACTGGGGCCGTGAAGCAGGCTCTGTGGGAAGCAGGGCTGGGCTATGCACAGCAATCCTACCAGGACCTCATTCCCCCACTGCTCTGCATGGAAACCCCGCCGCTCTCACTTCCTCTGTGGTTTGGTAGGTGTTGGGTTCACTCAGTGGACATGCCGCCCTCCTTCCAGATTTACTGGAATTTAATTTTCACTCTAGGGAAGGTAGCCCTTGAATGACCCTTTATTCTCTCCCTAATAGGAGGGCTACCTTTTACAATTTGTTGGTTGTGAACCGGCTAATAATGTGATTCTGTGTTACTTTTCACCCAGAAGAGTTCTTTAAAAATGTTCAAGTTATAAACGAGAAATCTCACTTGGTATTTCTGTAGTGCAATTGTTTAGGAATTCAAGCAAAGTAACCTGACTTTTGATCCACTGTGTACCATCTATGAAATTTCAGTTCTTCCCACGCGCCTTTTTCCTGTGCTCTCTTTGCAGACCGTTGCACAGTGCTGGATTTGGAAGGACCCACGCAGGAGCTAATCCAGCTCTCTCATGTAACAGAAGCAGAGTTCCTGCCTCAGGGCCTTGGTGACTTTTCCAGGGTCACAAAACTGCTTGGTAGCAGAGCTGGAATGCAGTTTCTCCTTTCTTAAATTGGATTTTGGAAATTGTGAAACGAATGCACACTTATAAGAAAACTAGAGGCCCAGTGCATGAATTCTTGCACCAGTGGGGTCCCTTGGCCTGGCCTGTGTGATCAAGCTGAAACATACATTCTCTGAGGCATCCTGGATTGCAATAGGGCACAGGCCAGGCCAAGGGACCCCACCAGTGCATGATCAGGGCCAGAGAGAGATGCTGGGAGGGCTCCAGGTCATGTCCAGCCCATGTCACTCAGTCAGGATTGGCTGGACCCCAGCAGCAAACTAGCATATCCGTAAGAGTGTCTTCCCCTGGTGGTCAGTGCATGTCATAGCAAGCAGTTGAGTCACAGTAACATATCATTAGTATATTACGCTTTGATTGGTTGAACTATCAGACACTTAGCATTAGGCTGTTATTATATAGGATATGCCTTTTGTTCTAAATGTTCCATCCAGACCCTCTCATCCACCACAAGTTGCCATTTATCTATAGGACTTTCCTATTCAGAAATTTAAATTCTAAAGAAAATTAAATTTATTAATGCTTTTCTTTGTAGTGCCTGTGCATTTTTGTGATATTTAGGAATGTCTATTATACTCCAAGGTTATTTTAAAAAATGTTTCTTCTAGTGCGTTTATATAACAAAGGAAGAGCTTATAAGCAAAATAGCAACGCCTGTCATTTTATATCTCTTGTGTCTTTCTTTGTTTTCATAGCACTTCTTATTCTAGACACCATTGGGAGGTGTCATGAGAGGTGGGACTTGGCTTTGTCCTCTACAGTACTTTGTCCATAGTGGGTATATAAGAAGTTTTTGATGTTGAAATAATTTATGGCTTTATTTTCACATTTAAGAACATTTGGAATTTATTTTGCTGTGAGGAGTAAGGAAGGTCTTCAACTCTATGTCTTTTCTCCTCTTTTAAGTCTTTTTGTCTTCATCCAATTTATTAATCCATAAGTTCATTTCCCCCCATGTGGGCTTGAAATGATGTTTTTATCCCATAATTCATACCTGGCTGTATTTCAGGACTACTCTTCATAAATGTCCTGGCTTTCTTTCATGTATTTTTCTGTAGATGAGATTTTTTGGGGGTCATTTTATCAAGTCCTGCCCAACTCCCCCACCGCTGTGGTGGTTTCTGTCTCATAGTTCAGTACTCTTAGACCAAATTAGCTTGAAATAAAAAAGGAGAATAAATAAAATCATTATCATCAGCAGGACTGGATGTGTGAATCCAGCAGTAATAACCAATTGAGTTGTGTTTCTTGAAAATGTATTATCATATTTCATTAAATGAAAGATATTAATTATGACATCATTTTATGTATCACTAGAAATAAAAATGCTAAATTAATTATGTTACCCAATCAAATGTAAGTTGCATCCAATTTCAGAAATATTAATGCTGTGAAAAATGTGTTAGAATCAATGAAATACCACATTCGTTGAAAAAAATCATAGGAAATTTGCTTATTTAATATTTTTCTACTCTTGCTTTTCCAAGTCTAAGGTCACAAAATAAGTGGTAAGGTCAGGATTGGAGCCTGATAATTTTGGACAGAGTTCATGCTTTTAATCAAACAGAATTTGTGTATGATGAGAACCTTGAGACCCAGAGGCCTTAAAAGATCTGCCATTATTCCTCAGCAGATTCTGACTCCTTCCTCCTGGCACATTCTACGTGCCACCATTTGAAACTGGAATAGTGAGGATCCTGGACTGCATGTTTCCAAACCTTTGCTTTCAGCTCTTGGCCTGTGGTGTTACCAGAAAAGATGGTGAGGAGCTCTTTAGGCCAGAGACTTAGGAGATACACCCTCTAAGTCTCTTCTAAGTTCTCTTTTGTGATCTTAGCATGGAGCAGGAGCTCAGACTTTCTGTATACAGAAGAGAGACTGCTTATTGGCTGCAAGTATGTTTCTTTCAGTTTTTGTTAAATCTGCTTTGGTTGGAATAACACCCCCATCATGCATGAGTTATCCCAGGGATGTTGGGTTTCTGTCCTGAGTCTGTCCCTTCACCTGACTCTGGTATAGTCACCAACAGTGGTGACCCACAGAATCATGCAGGACTGAGTTCTGGGGACCCTCAGAGGACTGTCCTTCCAGGTGAGGAATGTAGCCCCTCTCCCTGGAGTTAATCATGGCGATATCTGCACGCTGTGCCTGAACTTTCTGTGGGGAATGGAGCATTTGTGTTCATCTGGAACTAATGGCTTCCTGAATGATCAACTATCTAATCTTTTGAAGTCATTTCCCTCCATGAAGGACTCAAGGGCATATGCATGAGTGATTTGTGAGTTTTCACTGTGCTTTTTGGGGTAAAGAACATAAAGAACATTCCAGATGGAGGGAAGCAGCAGCACTTTACCTGGCCGTATGGTGCTAATCTCTGCTTTAGCGGGGACCAGGCAGCTTTGCTCCTTGTTCAGGCCACAAGAGCAGATCTTTGTTCTAAAACAAGTGTGGACCAATAGCCTTCTCTAATGTCTTTATAGGGAACAGTGTCAGGGTGCACTAGGCTACTCTATGCTCATCGTTAGGAGCCTCAAATTGAAGTAGTGAGAAAGGCTAGTTCGTTCACACCTGACCAGCCTCACCCAGATCCATGTGTTCAACCTCCTAACAATGGCCTTTTCCTCCCCATTTTGTTTCAGAGCCTCACTGGATGAGAATTTGGAAACAAACTTGCCTAAGTGAGCGTTTCAGACAGCATGTCATCAGCTCACTGTAACAGCTTCTGATTCCCCATCAAAGAGAAAAGGAATCCACTGACTCTTACAAATGACAATTTACCGCAGTCTTCTGTGTTCAATCTTAACCAACGATTCCTACAAAGAATTGCTCCCCAACCCCATTAATTAAGGAAACAATTCCAGATAGTTATCCAGGCTGCAAAATATTGCTAAAGTGATTGGTGCTCTTCCTCTGCTCTGGGATGATTTCTTAACAAAACCGGAGGATGCCTGGATGCCTCTCCCGTCATTCTGCCTCCCGTCGCTCTGCCCGGGGGCCATGGCACTGGTGTGGCGGCTGACTCCATGCCAGTGGTTTGATGTGGCCCCAGAGGCGGCCCTCTGGAAGCTGGCAGCCAGGCCTTCGGGTCCCCAGGGATTCCTCTTTCTCAGCAGGCTTGTGAAGAGGAAACTGTGTGGGACTCTCTGAGCAGGAGAGAGTCTCGGGCTCTCGCTGTGATGAAAGAAGCTGAGCTTCTTGATGGCAAATGTTCCCATTGTTTCTCTCTTGTTGAGGACCCCCTGCCCTGAGGTATTTTGAATTAAATAACTGGGTCCCGAATATGTTAATGACTGTAATTTATTGGAGAACTCAATATCAAGATCCAGTTTCCTTTGAAATACTCCGAATACTAAATAGATAGTCCTCCACGTATATTAAGCCACTGTGATTCCAATGTAGTCAAGTGGGAGTGCAGCTATGGGGCTGGTTAGAGTCCTGAGCAACTCTCTGGAACTGCAGTTTTACTCTAATTGTGAATTGTGTGATGTGGCCTTTGCTGTATATGTGTAGCAGAGGCTAACCGTATGAATTTACTGTGTATTTCAACAACAGTTGGGAGAGGCAATAGTAACTAGTGGTTAGGAGTTGGGCTTTGGGCAGAGATTGTATGAGTTCAGCCTCTGCTTCCTATTTATGTCTGTGTGATTTGGGACAAGTACTTTAACTGCTTCAAGTTTTATAAAATACAAAACAAAAATACAGGTCCATAATTGCTTATTTGAAACCCTTAGGGCTAGCTGTAATTTAGAATTCAAATGCTTTTATATCTTAGAAAAGTAAACTAGTACATATACCCTATTTTACATTAACCCTTTCCCCCCACAGCAAGGGTAAAATCTGATGGTATCCTATAACCTTTTAATATTTTTATTAACATCTTGTAACCTATTAGTAATTCATTATAAGCAAAATAGATGAGCACTTACACTAAATAAAGATTAGGGATAGGCTTACAACCATTAAAATTCAGATCATATTTTATTACCTACTGAGTTTGTGGCAAATTTATTCCAAAACTAGGTAGTTTTTAGGGCTTTTCAGATTATGAAATTGTAGCTAAGGGATAGTGAATTTGTAGTTACTCATAAAGTTATTTTCTTAAACAAGGTATGTGCAAAGAAGTGCTTATGGCAATGGCTTCTATGCATTAACTGCCAATAAATGTCAGCCCCATTGGAAGTCTCATCCTCTTGCTACAGCCCCACCTCTAGTGTTTGCTTATCTCTGAGCATTCTGGCTGGCCATTTTGTCCCCGAGTCTGCCTGTAAAAATGTGTCATCTCCAAGTGCATCCTGAAGAGAAGACTTTTACTAGCTCCGCCTCTTAAAATGGTTCTTCTGTTCTACAATAGAGAGACCAGCACTGTCCGATTGAACTTTCTGTAATGTTGGAAATGTCCTATATCTGTGCTTTCCAATACGGTAGCCATTAGCCATGCATGCGTTCTGAGCACTTGAGATGTAGCCAGTGTGATTGAGAAACTAAATTTAAAATAGCCACATGGGGGTAGTGGACACTACATATTGGGCAATTCGGGTCTGAAGAGCTCTAGGTATGGGCTCTTTAGCCCAACTGAGATGACCTGTTCCTTCTAGATGCAGAATTCATTATCTTCAAGCTGTTGAAGTTGGTGAGAAACTACTCATTCATTTGTTTATTTTGCAAGTATTTTATAGTGCCTAATATGAATCAAACTCTGTCAGGCACTGGAGTATAGACTAGGAGAAGATGCATATTTAAAACATACATTTGTGAGTGTATGGAAGCATACACTTAAGAACATAAATTCACTGTGAGATACTGGATTTCTGAAGGAGCACAGAGGAGGGACACACAACCAGCTGGGTGAGGGGAAAGAGAGAATGTTCTTGAGAAGGAAAGATCCAGCTTTTTTTTACAAGAAGTTGAAGTTAGCCGAGGGCAGTGGGTTAAGGGGAAGAAGAAATTATGGGCGAGCATGAGAAGATGTGGAAATGAAAACTAGCATCGTGTCTGGCAAGCTCTCAGCTGTTGATATGGCTAAAGGGGCTGAGGTTAGGGTGGAGGAGGGGATGGTGGTCAGAACATGGGGAGTCTTGTGTGCTAATGAGCTGCTAGAGGCAGTACTCAGAGCCTGTGTGAACTCAGAGGTGGTGGTTCATTCTTCAACAGTTTCAGTTAGTGTTTCGTCAGGAAAATGGAATCCACTGTAAGTATTTCAAGAAGGAAGAGGCCTCATGCAGTGAATTGGTGGCCTACATAAAAATGAAGTCAGGAACAGAGGTATAGCCACTTTCAAGAAATTCAGAAAGTTTAGGAATTGCAGGGAGCTGTCACATGTATCACTCTGAAAACCATAGGCAGATGCCCACATCTGCCACCTGCCACCTTGCAATGCCCATGTGCCGGCTGCAGCTGGGGAATAAGGATTTTCTCGATCTTCTGCCCTCCAAGTCTATGTCAAGTTCTTCCACTGGTGGCATTTAGCAAGGAAGTCTGTAAATTGTAGTTCCCAAGCTTATTCTATTTGTAAAAAGCAATTGTATGAGATACAAACACTTTCTTAAGTGCCTCAAACTAGCAATGTTGCCTACAGGTAAGGTGACCACAGAACGTATCATCAAAACCAGGACACTTTTAAAAATGAAATAGGCTCTAAAGTTTATTAATAGGCTTTATTTGATGCATAGAACTATTCTGTGACTGTCCCGGGCCAATGGAAATGTATAGTTATCTTAGATCAGGGCATCATTTAGAGACGCATCATTTAATATTTTTAAAATTAAAAATAGAAGAGACAACACTGGAAAAATGTGGATAACTGTTGAATCTGGATGATGGGTACATGGAGTTTCATTATACAATTCTGTCTTCTTTTGTATGTATTTGAAATCTTCATAATAGGAGTTAAATGAATAAAATACCTAAAATTGCAATTTTAATTGATTCATACAATATATGTATATATATATATGTGCATACATACATTATTCATTTATATTGTTAATATAACTTATACAGAAGATTATAATGTTTTAAAAAATATATCATGTGGTCTTTAAGGATCCTTGAGAATGAAGTGTTGAAACCAGAAAGGGGGAGGGGCTTTGGTTTGGGGCTCGGGCTGTTTGTTGAACACTATACCTGGATTCTGTTTAAACTTGGCCAATAGCTCTTTAAAGTGGGCTTGATAATTAGTCCAAAACTAGAGTGAATTAACTAGCTCCTAGCTAATAGAATTAGCTCCTAAGATGATTTAGCATGGCATCTAGAAAGTGGTCAGTAAAAACTTTTTCAGTCAACGAAGTAAGAATACTGCTGTGTTCTTTTTGCAAGAAGTGAGTTTAAACTCGGATGACAGCTGGCAAGGCAGGGAGAGGCCTGGAAAGATAGCTATCTAGATGTCAGGGACCGTGGCTGTTTTTTGGAACATGAAGGATTTGATTGCATCATGCTCACTTGATTTTGTAGTTTATCCAGTTAAGCTCTTCACTCTGCTTTTGAAAAAATAAATTTATTATGCGTCCAGTGGAGCCCTGGCGATCATTTCTCCAGCCTGGAAGCAGATGTGTGTTTGGACCCACCAACTATCCTAAGGAACTGAACGTGAAGTGAGCTGGGATTGTTGGCTCCCTCTCCCAGTGATGCTTTGTGATATAAGAGGTGTTTTTTCTTTTCAACAATGTGCTGTGGAGCGGTCTGTAACAGTCTGTTGCAATTTTCTCCTGAAATCTCCCACATTTCTGCCAATAGTGAATTAGACTGTCATTAGCTTCACAGATATGCTTTGATCCCTACACGGCTTGTCTCCTGGCGCGGAGACATTTGAACCATTGATGTGGATTTGCTAAACCTGGAGAAGAAAGCACACCATGGCACAAAGCACGCGGGCGAGGAGCCTGGAACCTTGGGTTCGAGTTGAATCTCTGTTGCTAATTCTCTGTGTCATCTTTGGGTGAGGCATTGAACTTCCTGTGGTCTCTGTTCTCTGATCTGTGAAATGAGAGGACTGGATTGATTCCTAAGTCTCTTTCAGATCCTCTAAGGGTGAATGGGAAAACTCTCCAGGGTTAGAGAGAGGTGCCATCTGGCTGTTGAGATTTGGCTTTCTGAATTATGGCCTCTGGTGCTTTCCTTGGATAACCAGTGAGCCTATTTGATGCATAGCTCAGTACTTCCAGGATGCTGCCTAGCAAAGGCTGCAAACCAGTCTGGGTTTGATGATATATATTTTCTGGGCAATCTGTCCTTCCAAGACCAAGTTGTTTAAAGAAGAAAATTAGGTTAAAGAACCATACATTCAAGCTGATTGGCTGGGGACTTCTAGTCTAACCCCCTTGATTTACAGATTAGGAGCTCAAGGCCCAGAGAAGGTAAATCACTTGCCCAAGGCTACATGGTCAGAGTTGGGCCCAGTTCCAGTTTGCCTATCTTTGGACCATAATCCAGCACTTAGTCTTGCCAGCAGCCCATTCCCTAGTCAGTGCAATGATCCTCAGTAATTTTAATTTCACTAAAGACCAGCACAAGATTTTGATAACAACATTGTAATGTATGGAATTGGAGCAGGTACTTCTTCAGGCTCAGGAAAGGGTGTGACCGGAGATTGGGAAGCTCTGGGGCAAAGCTCTGTCTTCACTGTGTACAAATCCAGGCAACTCACTTGCTTATATGAACCCTGGTTTCCTTGTCTGTAAAATTGAGTTGGTAATACCTGGGCTGCCTCCCTCTCAGACCTGCATGCAGAACTTTTGCACATGCTAGGACAACTCAATAGATTTAGATAAAAGATAATAAAGAATAACAAATACCTGCTGCATAGTTTTGACATGTCAGGCAGCTTTGATGCACTTCAGGTATATTTGCACATTCAGTTCTGAAACAATTCCTTTAGGCAAGTTTTGCAAATTCGGAAATTGGACTTTAAAAAACGGAGATTGTTCAGGTACAGAAAGTGAGTGCTGGGACTCATTCAGCAGCAGCTCAGAGCAGGTCCTCTGAACCACCATACTGGAGTGACCTATATCAAACTTTCAGTGGTCCACAAAACCAGCAACTGCCTCCCTGCCACCCACATGCACCTTCTGAACATTGTTGGAAGATGTCTTTGTATGGCTGGTCCTGATCCAGACAACCCATCCCTTGATGGGTGTTAACACCACATTCTGCTCATAGTGCCTCTCCTGCCCCAGAAGGAGGAGTGACTTGCTTGGGAAATGATGAATGCTGAAACCAAACAATTCATGTCCCCCTCCCGCACCTCTGGAGTGGATGCCCATCACCTTAGTAAAATGATCAGTCTCTCTCACGAACAGCCAGAGACATACTTGGGAAGGAGAGGTAGGGCATGTGTGTTCTCTCTTCTCCCAGAGCACTGAGAAACACATATGTGGTCAGTTCTCAGAGAAAGGGGGGATATCTATAGCTCTACTTCTATCTATCTATCTATCTATCTATCTATCTATCTATCTATCTATCTATCTATCATCTATCATCAATCATCTATCATCTATCTATTATCTCTATCTATCTATCTATCTATCTATCTATCTATCATCTATCATCTATCTATCATCTGCGATCTAGCTACCTACCTAACTTGTTCTAAGAACCTATGAATTGGACTCTTAAAGAGGCTTATTTCAAAGGTTTTGATTTCCAGTTGTTCCCCTTGACCCATGGACTCAAGTGGTCACCAACTGGTGGTCTGCAAATCTTAGTGAGGTGGGAGGGGGAGAGGATAGGATTCACATTTGGCTGCTGCTAGTGCAGCTGTGAGTTCAGCCAAAGTGAGGGACGGGCATCTCCCCCAGGAGAGGTGCCTGCTTCTGATGCTCTTCTCCTCTGCATGGATCTTTGAGCATCAGGGGAAAGTGTGCAAAGAAAAGGAAGTTCTTTGGACAAATATGCCCAAGCTTTACATTTGTTTTAATGAACATTCAAACACATGAGAGAAAAAAACTAAAGTATTTGTGTATGAAAGATAAATCTGTGTGTGTGTGTATACACACACACACACACACACATATATGTATATATATATATACACATACCTGTGGACATGTGCATATATGTGTCCATATATGTATCAGGCATATATGGTCTTGTTTAAAATATTTAATAATATAAACTTAAGTCAAATGGTCATGAAAGACATAGCATAAAGTGTAGCAGATCCCTCCTCCAGGCCTGTCATCAAGTCCCATTTCCTGGAGGATAGTACTTTAGTTGTTATAGCTGTCACTATTGGTATGTATTTATTACCATATTTATAAATGACTAGAGATCTGGTGCATGAAATTCACGCATGGGGAGGGCAGGTGGTGTCTCTCTGCCCAGCCTGCACCCTCTCCAATCTAGGACCCCTCGAGGGATATCTGACTGCCTGTTTAGGCCTGATCCTGGTAGGATTTTGCATAAATGGACAGTCAGACATCCCTCTCACAATCTAGGACTGCTGGCTCCCAACTGCTCACCTGCCTGCCTTCCTGATTGCTCCTAACCCTTTTTGCATGCCAACCTGATCACCCCTTAACCACACCCATGCCAGCCTGATTACTCCCTGGCCAGTCTGTTTGCCCCTAACTGTCCTTCCCTGCAGGCTTGGTCACCCCTAACTGCCCTCCCCTGCAGGCCTGGTCCCCCCCAACTGCTCTCCCTTGCATACCTGAATCCCCCTCAAATGCCCTTCCCTGCAAGCCTTTTCCTGCAAGCTCGGTGCAACTTCCCTCCAGTGCAGGCCTGGTTTCTCCCAACTGTCCTCCCATCCAGGCCTAATCACCCACAACTGCCCTCCCTTGCAAGCCTGGAACCTTCCAACAGCCCTCCCCTGCTGGTCATCTTGTGGTGGCCATCTTGCGTTCACATGGAGGCAGGATCTTTGACCACATGGGGCAGCCCTCTTGTGTGTTGGGGTGATGGTCAATCTGCATATTACTCTTTTATTAGATAGAATAGAGGCCTGGTACATGGGTGAGGGCCAGCTGGTTTGCCCTGAAGGGTGTCTCAGGTCAGGGTGGGGGTTCTCTTGGAGCGTGGGGTGGCCTGGGCAAGAGGCCTGTGGTGGTTTGCAGGCTGGCCATGCCACCCAGTGACTCAAGCAAAGGCCCTGGGATCTGGGATTAATTTATCTTCTACAATTGAAACTTTGTAGCCTGGAGCAGAGCCAAGCCTTCTGCTTACTCCATGGTAGCAGCCATTTCTGTTTGGGTTTATTTAAATTCTATAATTGAAACTTTGTAGCCTAGAGTGGAAGCCTAGGCCAGCCAGGGCTGCAGAAGCTTGGCTTCTTCAACTGCCCTGGCAACCCTAGCCTCTGCTCTCTCCAGCTCCATGGCTATCACCATTTCTGTTGGGATATATATATTCTATAATTGAAACTTCGTAGCATTGAATGGAGGCCTAGGCCAACAAGGGCAGGTGGAAAGGTTGGCTTCCTCCATTGCAGGGGAAACCCAATGCAATGCTCTCAGTGGCCACAGCCATCTTGGTGGGGTTTATTTGCTCCTGATTGGCTGGTGGGCATGGCTTGTGAGCATGGCTTGTGGGTGTATTGGAGGTATGGTAAATTTGCATATTACTCTCTTATTAGATAGGATACCTTATATGTTATTTTTTATTTGTCAAATGTAAACATTACCTATTGACTTCCTATTAACATAAAGATTTGAGTATCTCATAGGCCCTCTGCCCTTTCATACACACACACACACACACACACACACACACACACACACACACACACATTTACTCTTTTATCAGTACCTTTTATTGTAAATCAAAACTTATATATAATAGCAAAATTCTGATTTCAGTTCCAAAGTTCATGTGGAGAGTCTGGCCACACCACCAAGCAATTCTCCACCACCAAACCAAAGAATGATGGGGAGGATCTGGGAATTTAACTGAATCTATTAAGAACATTTTTTATTTTTCTCTTTTCTAGTGGCAAGCCTCTTTCTTTTTTCTTTTTTTCTTAGTTCTTCTGAAGAAATTTACTTAGTTCTGAGAAACTCTACAGAGGAACAGGGGGTGAATCTGGTGTCACTAAACTGATGGAGCTACATTTAAGGCACCCTTCAGAGACAGTCACATGTACTTCACAGCAAAAGCTCAGAATTTTCTGGAGAGCCCCTACCAGCTGTAATTATTTCAAATAACCTAATCGCCATAAGGTATAAAACCCAAATTCTTATGTGGAGTAACTTAGCAGGGCTGGTCCAGTTTTACCTCTTGCCTGGCAGCCATCTATCTCAATTTACTCCCCACAATGTGCTAAGAAGGTTCACTGTTGCTAGGTTCTCTGTAATACTTTTTCCTCTTTTTCTCTCACCTCTCTTATAAATTCTACGTTTGCCTTTACTCTTCGACATAGTCTCTCTCCTGCACGTAAAGAGTACCACGTAACTAGATGTCTCTACGCTTAGAGGACACTTCTCTTGCATCCCCTCCATGGGCATTTGCTACTCTGATTTCTCAGCCGATTTCTCCATGCTCTCAACATTTTCAAAAATTTGCTGGTATCTCTTCTCCACTGTTGTCTTCTCCATTTCTCTTTTCTCTGTGTGAGTTTATTCCTTCAGTGTACTTTTAGCTAGATTTGGGGGGAGGTACAGAAAGAAATGCAAGTGTTCATTGGTTATGTTTTAGCAGCTATCCTGTGTATTTTGTAAAAAGTAAATGTCAGCTGTAGTTTCTGCTGAAATTAAGAATCCTGTGAAGATAAAGCTAATAAAAAACACAATCTGTGAATTTACTAATTGCTTTTTTTTCAAATGAATTTTAGCTGATTTCACTGCCTCAGAGTTGGAGTCACAAACATAGGAGTCAAAAGTCACACAGTGTTGATGATGCATGCCATAAGACTGTTCACTGGTTCATGCAAACAACGAAATTATGACAGGAGGTGAAAGTGATTCTGAGCAAGGACTGTCTTAATAGACTGAGAACATAATCATTGTTTCACACTAGAATTAGTTGGCTGGGGAGCTTTTAAAAAACTCCCCATACTGGATCAATAACATCAACATCTCTAGAGATGGAACCTAGGAGTCAATATTAAAACAGAACAAAGCAAAACAAAAAATCCTGTTATTTCAATAAACAGGTAGGTTTAGTTGCATCTGGTCTATCTGGACAGTGGGTTGTGGCTCACAAAGTATAATTTTAGGCATCAGTTATCAAATTTTAGTTAACATAAGAATGGCTTAGAGAGTTCTGTCTCTTTGACATTTGGATTTAGTAACTGTGGGACTGGGCCTAGCAGTATAACACGCTCCCCAGGTAATTCTGATGACGGTGGTTCACAGGGTCTTCTATAGGAAACACCTGACTTAGGATTTTCAGACCATCTCTGTCTCTTCAAATACTAGTTTATCTTGATTTTCAGATTCCCAAAATTACACAATTAGACATTTATCCCCAGAATTTTCTCTGTGTGAATATAAATTTATCCAGGAGTAGTTTCTTATTCTGTGCATACTCACCCATCACGCATAAAGGGAAGCTTGGTCCCTGTGGTTAGGTTAAATAGCCTCCTCTGTGCTCCCTTCTAGGTTTTTCCTAGAGGAGAAACATTAAAAAAAAATTTTTTTTTACTGATTGCAGTGTTACATATGTGTTTTTATCCTCCCATTATCTCTCTTTTCTTCCCTTCATGCCCTCACCACCCTGTTGTCTGTGTCCATTGGTTTGGCTTATATGCATGCATACAAGTCCTTTGGTTGATCAAAGAGAAGCATTTTTACTTTTGACCTTCAGAGCACCGTGAACTTCTTCAGTGCAGGATTATATGTTACTCATCATTATGAGTCAGCAGCACCCAGCATGTTACCTGGCACATTATAGGAGCTTAGTACATATTTATTTTGTATCAGTCGCACTGTTAAGTAAGAACATGGATTTATCAACTTCTTCTTGGATGGAGGATTTGCTAAAAGAAAACTCAGAGAGGAAAGGGCAATGTTATGTGTTTTGAAGAGGGACCACTCAAAGGACACAGAAAGGGAGGATGGGGAGGACGAGGTTACCTTTTCTATGTTCTGATTTTGCCTCCATTCTGATCGTATGAGACAGTGAGGGTTGTCTTACTCTGAGGAAGGGGAAAAGCATGCCAGCAGCCAGCTAAGGTATAATTAGTCTCAGCTCAGAACTGTCTCCCTGTAATTCCCCTGAATCGCCACCAGGTGATATCTCCCGGCGATACTACAGCCCACTGCCACTGTCAGGAGGGAAAGCAAGGCAGCATTATCTCCATTGCACAGTCAAGGCACTTGATGTGGGGCTGAGATCAGCCACCTGGCTTGATGTGCGATGATGGTTATGGTAGTCTGGACCCATGGCTCTTTCTTCCTGAGCAGTCTTTTGCTAAGAACATCTTGTTTCTTCTG
Source organism: Antrozous pallidus (assembly GCA_027563665.1). NCBI lineage: Eukaryota > Metazoa > Chordata > Mammalia > Chiroptera > Vespertilionidae > Antrozous > Antrozous pallidus. The sequence goes on from CM050523.1 coordinate 30,960,593, forward strand.
CATTTCCAGCAAATTTTGACTAATCATGACATTTTATATAAGCTCTTAAAAATTATGTATTTATTGATTTCAAAATGGAAGAGACAGGGGGAGAGGAGAGGAGAGGAGAGGAGAGATATCCACCCCCTACTGGGAATGGAGCCGTAACCTGGGCGTGTGCCCTGACTGGGAATTGAAACCATGACCTGCTGGTTTATAGGTCAATGCTCAACTGCTGAGCCACACTAGTGGGGCTTACATAAACTTCTAATCGATCACCCATGAGGGTAGACTTTACTTCATGTAAATAGAATCCATATTATCATATCTTTTTCCTAGTTCTTCACCTCAGAGAAGTCTTTTCCAAGGAACAGGAGCTTGGGGGCAGTGCGGGAGAGCAATGCATTTGAAGATTAAAGTTAACACCATTTTGTCTCCACAAATCTTTACATGTGAGTTACTAGATAATAGTGATGTTCCTTCAACTTCTTTTTGATTAACACCTACATCCTCAGTGACAGGGACATCATAAGCACTGAAATAATATTTAGTGAATTAATATATTTTAACATATCAGATATGTTCTGGAAAGGTACATAAATCAAATTTTATAAGTGAAATACTAGTTAATAAAGAATCCATGTTAAAATTTCAGCCTTGTTTTCTCTTCTTCTCTGGTTTCTTATTGTGGCAGAGAAAGTTTGTGATTTCCAAATATTCGCTATGTGCCTCTGTACTTCTCAGCTTTCCTTGCTCTAATGTAAGATAAGACCATACCAGTATTTCTATCCAGTGGGATACAAGCACAAATGATGGGTATTACTTCTTCTCTGAGACAATTATAAGCTGTGAATTATTTTTTTTAATTAAAAAATTTTTCAATTATAGTTAACATACACTATTAAATTAATTTCAGATGTACAATATAGCTATTAGACATTCATATAACTTCCAAAGTGATCACTCTGATAAGTCTAGTGCTCATCTAACACCATACTAGCTATTATAAGATTATTGATTGTATTTTTTATGCTGTACTTTACATGTGACTGTTTGAAAACTGGCAAAGGTGTGAATTCTTCCTGTTTGCTCTGCTGGTCTGGAGGGGGAGAGGGGCAGCAGCTGAGAAGACTCTGAGATGGCAGAGTGTCCAATGGAAATAGCCTGTTGCCCTGAATCACTTTTGGAGCAGAAATAATGAGAACTGCCTCATTTGCCTCGAACAGGGACACAAACAAGGAATAAAATAATTGTTTTGTTAACCATAGAGATTTAGGATTTAGTAATCATTATAGCAAAGCATAGTTTATCTTGACAACAATACTCCCCTTGGTTAGTATCTCCTTATGAACATGTCTGACGGAGAATGTGACCAACACCTGTGTTTCTCAAACTTGAGAATGCTCAGAACCCTTCTCAAAGAATAAAACATCTCTTAGACCATTTTATTTAATAATTGTCTTAGGTAAGTATATATATGAAATTAAGGAAAAATTCTGTTCACTTCCAACTTTTATGTAACCCCAACACCAAAAAAAAAAAAAAAATTCATATATAAAGGCTAAATACAATTTGCGATTGATATGCTTTCAAAATAAAATTGTATGCATTATATTTAGTAATTGAAAAATACAGTATCAAGTTCAATACTACACTGTATTTGTTATTCTATTTTGATATTAGTGATTTTTCATGTAGAGAAAGCCTGGTTGCATAAGAAAAAAAGAATGCTGTAGAAAGTTACTTTAAAAACTTGAGGATAGTTCAGGATAATTGGACCTTTCTCCTAGCCCAAACTCTGCATGAAGCAATACTCAAAAGCCCATTTTAATGAGTTATCTCCTACTCACTCTACTAATTGTCTTATTGAAGGAAAGGGTTAGTGCTACATTGTTAGTTAAATCTGCATTAAGTGGATATCTAACCCAATTATTGCTTGAATTAGAACAAGACATATTTGTTGTGCATTTATTGGCATGTTTATTGCTAATCAGCATTTCTAAGTGGTTCCTGGGAAGTCAAACTCCACCCAGTGAAACTGCTTATAGTGAGTGGGTTTGTCCCCAGTGCCAGAGCAAAATTCTTCTGAGTTGGCACACCCTGCAATCTAGTATCTTCTTAGTCAAAGAGAAAAAGTTTTCAAAATTCTCATGGATGATTATTTTGGACCCTTGAGAATATGTCTACAGAACAAATAGTTTACAGACTTCTAGTTGGTACAATAGTTGAGTTTGGGCTGTCAGAATCAGACAAGCCTGGATTCTAATCTTGAGTTAATCATATGACCTTGGGCAAATTACTTATCCTGTTTGAGTCCCTGTTTATTTGTTGTAATGTGAACATAATAATGCTTGCCATACAATATTGTGATGATTAAATGAGATATACATGTTCAGCACATGGCATATGGTGTCATTCAATAAATGGAAGCTATAATTACTACTCCCCTAGTTAATTAGTTTGCTTAATTTTCTCCTGAGTATATGGGTCAATCTGCTCTCCTTCATTTTGTTTTCACACTCTAACATCCTAAAGTGTTTCTGAGGCTTGGAGGGAAAAAAAAATATCTATTTGCAGATTATTAACCTTAAAAATGATCTCCTGGCCAGCTGCTTTGGTTTTGGTAGACTGTTTGAACTGGAAATTACATGGAATTATAATACTAAAAAATATAGACAGCTTATTTAGAAAAATGAATTAGTTAACATTTAAAGGTATTATTTAGAAAATGTTTTAGGTATCTAGTTTCTTCTTATTGAAGTACAGAAATGTGTGTGTTATATTTTTTTCTTTCTATTTTTCAGGGGCATTTAGCTATCTCTGTGGTAATCTACTTGACATTTCCCAGTTTTGTCATTAGCATGTCTTGTCCCAGGGAGTGCTGGAATGCTAAAGAACAGTCTGGTTTATAAACTCTGAACTTAGAATTCTGTGTAGATCTTATCCTTCACCAGTGCCACGGTGCTACTTCCTGAGAGTTGTCATTTACTGTTTTTAGCATACCTGAGTCTGGAAATGGGAGGAAGAAAGGAAGAAATCATGTGATAATTTCCTACTTTAGACTCCCAGAAAGATACTGTCGAAGGGTAACTACCCCATCCAAGAGTACCAGCTTATTACCAGAATTTCTTCATTTTAATTCAGTGAAGTTTGATTAGTTGAACAGAGATTCCTGAGAGCTAACCAGTTCCATTTTCTAAAAAATGCCTCAACTTTTGAAAATGTTGGAGTCTAAAAAACATCCACGCCTCACTGTGAGTTAATTCTAGATTCCTTTCCTCTAAACACTAAGTTTGGTTCCCTTGTCTCTGAAGAGCTTATTACTTTGATTGATGGGAAGGCAGCAGTAGAACTTGGATTGAGGAGTACTGTGAGAGTTGAACAGACCTGGGCAGATTCCTATATGGGGAGCTGAGGGTGACTTAAGGCCAGAGATCCCAGAGGAGAGAGACACTAATAAGGATATACTAGTAAAGGGAAGAGAAGTAGAAAATATCTGGATACAAACAAACTCTTTTAACATTTGCCTGAAGTTGCTCCTAATCCCTAATACCACGAAAAGGGGAATGAGAAAAATTAGAGACAATTCTTTTAGCTTATCATATTCTGAGACTTCTTACATCTAGTCATAATCCTCTGTGAGAAGTGACCTTGAGCAAATCAACATCTGACTTGGCATTCTCTCATCTGTAAAATGGGTTGAAAATTCCTGCTATCCATTTTGCAGGAGGGCTATAGAGATGACATGTGCAACTGTTTTGAAAAGACAAAATGTTCTACAAATGCGAGAGCAGGGTCCATAGAAACTTAGCTCTCTCTTGCTGGCCTCTTGCAAGGAATTCCAGGAAGTGCACATTTAATTGGCATGACTGGAGAAACCGCTCCTTCCTGTGCAATCCAGGCTTCACCTGAAAAAAAAACATTTTATGACAGTCAGTTTTATGGTTTCCCTTCAAGGAGCGAAGAAATAGAGCTCTCTGCTACTATTTTTCCCTTTGATTATTTTTCTTTCTTTGAAAAAGAAGTGAATTCTGAGTTCTTTTCAAGTTTCTCCTAGCTTCTGCTGAGCACCTGGGTATAGTTCCTGAGCAAATCAACACTGATATGTTAAGACTTGAAAGCCTCCTTAGTCTGGATTGAGGATTACCTGGGGCACAGCAACATGTCTCACCTGCAGGTGTTGATGGATATAAGACTACACATGGCTTTAGACTAGAGTTTAGGCCTTGAGGGGGTCTGAGTTCTCTATTCCTGCCTCTATTATAGTTTTAGTGTGATCTTAGGCAGGCATCTTATCCCTTACTTGCCTAAATTTTTTAATCAGCAAAGTGAGAATAATATTTGTCGTCAGGCAGTTGTGGGGATTAAAGGAGATGACTAATGTAAAGGATGTAACCTTGTGAATCAAACATAGGAAGCACTCAATGATGTTAGCTGTTATGAGTGTCTAAGGATCCTTAACTTCATGGTTGGGAGAAGCTATGGCTGAGAAATCTGAAGCTAAAGATTTAGGACTTTAAGCAAAACAAAAATCCACCTGAAACTTAGATAAAGAATTTATTGATATTAAATGTTCTAAGGTAATAGGGAAAACAGGGTTTGATAACAAAGCTGATTTTGATGCTAAGTTTGGAAACTTGCCCACAACAAAAATGGTGACAGACCTACATTAAGATGCTAAGCTCTTGTTGGCAGCTGCGTACCTGCTTGGCTTCCTGGGAGAATCTGGCATGGGTTTTCTGCCATTGTGTTGAGATATGAGGGAGAAAGCAAAATCCTACTAAATTTAGATATTCCTCGTTTTATGGATTAAGACAAAAGAATGGATGGAATGTCAACATCAGAGCATACCAAGGAGTAGACTGAAACTGTGGAGGACTTAGGACTTTCAAATAACTGTTATGCCCATTTAAAGAGTTTTTAACACAGTCCCATGTTATCTCTGCAGAAAGATTCCACTTTTCAATGATGACTCAAAGTTATTTATCAAAATTCAAGGCACTAAAGCAAATGATCTTCTGTACTTGGCATTCATTTGGCTAGTTTTCATGAATCTGTGTAGTATAATAAAGTCAATTATAATCTAATGCATTATATGAAGTCAGAAAGAACACATTTTACCACTTATCCCAGAGCCTATTATTTGATTTTCGTGCGAAAGGAAGAAGTTTATTCATTTTCTGGGATTTGGCTGCATTTAGGGTTTCAATGACCTCACAAATGCAGTCACCACTCTGTTAATGAAGAGAAAGGATTCCAGCCATCTTGTCTTTGCCAAATGCTTCCTTGCTGCGGTGGACTGGCAAGAGGAAGGAAGCATAGGATCCGTTCTAGGGTGTGGCTTCTCCCAGGGTCCCCTTCCTCTTTCCCTTCCAGAGAAGGTGAATTATTATGGCTCCAGAATGTTCTTAAATTGTAAAGAGATTAATGACTTCTGTCTTGGTATTATTCCAGAACTTGGTGTCATACCAAGACTTGGATAGCCTTTCTCTTTCTAACCAAACCTTATACAACCTTAGGAATTCTGGTGCCTGGCTTTCCTTGAATCATATTAGAGTAGAGCTCTTCTTTCCCTCCTCACATTTACCAAAAAGAGACTTTTCTATTTCATATAAGCAGGGAATATGAGATTTTTACTATTTCACTCGCTCCAATCCATGATTGGGGTAGTTAATTGGGTTGCTGAAAGGGCTGACATCCACAAGGTCATTAAAGTTCATTATTCAGTGTGGCATGATGGGCACATGTACTCCTATCTCCATGTAATCATCAGACTCCACTTTCTCCCTGCCTTGGCATCTCTGCCTGTTATTGGGCTATATGTTAGGATGGGTTCTCTAGACACCAATCTCCTTACACACATTTCTCAAGGACAAGATTTTCAGATGGAGAAGGAACCTCTACCTTGTACTCCAAGCCTAAGCTGTGTCTCTCCATCCAGCTTTATCAGAGAGCTGGTTCTTTGTGGATGATTGAGTATTTGGATAGTAGTAATAAATAATAAAATAATAATAAATAATAAAACTGATGCCTAGATAACCCTTGCATTCATGATCTTTGGGTAAATTGGCTCAATTGGTCAGAACCTAGGAGGGCAAAAGAATGAGACTTAGGCCCCACCCCAACTCATCCAATGAGATCTGAACGTGAGGCAGCAATCATTTTTATCGTCTCAATGGCACCAATCTCTAATCAGTTATGTATCTTGCCCCTCCTCTCTACCCAAACTTTGTGTAAAGGAAGCTTTGTTTTTGTTCCAAGAGAATGGACTTGCCAATTCCTACCCCACCTTTCTAACCCTGAGTTAAATCTATAGCTTAGATTCTGGGAGATAGAGTTGATAGTAAAGGAGGGGGAGGGGAACTGATTTCTGGAAGCCTGTTGGAGGAAAGGAAAATACTTGCACTTACTCTGGGGTTGCTATGGGGTAACATGGGGGCGGACTCTCTGGTTGCCCAGTAATATAATAAATTCCAGGTAAGAAAGAAGGAAGGAAAAGATGATGGCACTATTGAAGGAGAGGGGCACAAGGCTTCCCAATGTATTTTTCTTAGTGTCCCCACTTGAGGTACTCTTCAGGACTCAAAGAAAATGACAATGGAGATCCCCAAGAACACCAAAGTCACATTAGTGACAGGTACACTGGGACCATTTGAGGGCCACCTCCCATTGGCCTGATGTTATAGAAAATGGTAGCTTAAGAGACCTTCCCTCCCTTTCCCCAGTGGACTCAGCATTTCCTGGAGGAAAACAGTTGGACCACAGGAACAAGGAGCAGCTGGTGGGGCTGAACTCTGGGATACAGAGCTTACTGTTCCCTCATATGTGCCTCTCTATTTAGATGAATATGGTTTGAGATTCATCTTGTGATCGCTATCTTCATTGAGCAGAAAATGGCGGGATTTGGAGTAGGACTGGACAACATGTGGTCCAGTAAGAGTGAAAGCAAAGCTTTTTCTGAGCTCGCCTCTGAATATTAAGGAGGAGGGTGACTCAGGGGAGAGACATGTGTATTTAAATTCTATAAGGTTGTAAGATCTGAAGTAAATGTCCTGGGAGAACAGTATGAAATGGCTCTTGAGTCCAAACCAGGGCTATTTTTTATTAAATATTAATGCCACACGTTTCTGCAGGGTTCATAGAACAGATGTTAGGCTTGACATTGTGGCAATTTAATTGACTAAGATTATTTCCTGTCATTTTTATCAATGTCTGGCTTTCCAATGCCTGTAAAATCTGAAAATATAAAACACAGGAAGGGATAATTAATACTCAGTTTCCATCCGTGGTTACCTGCTGATATTGCCCCCTAGAGAAGTTGTAGCTTTCTCCTGAGTATTTTTCTTGGAGGCTGAGGCAGGCCGAGCTGACCTAGTCTCCCTGCAAATTATTCCACTGGGCCTCTCGCTGGAGAACAGCCCACTGCGTGAGCGCAATTTTTTCTTTCCTGTTGGTTTTAAGAAAATAAGCAAATTCTAAATAAGCTTTGCTTTAGTGGCAAAAACTCTCTGGGATTCTGACTTTTTCCTTTCTTGCTAAATCCCACCCTACCTCCTCAAGCCATTTCCTTCACATCCCTGTAGATTTACAACAATAGCAGCAACAACAAAAAGCTCTTCAAGAGTCAAGTCTTTGCTGAGGGACCTTTCCAAGCAGAATCCAAGGAAGTGGATAGAACTTATTTTGAGCAAATTCACGGTGACACAAAATGTGGCTTATGGTGATTTCGCATCAGGAAATATTTGGCAAGTCGAAAGCTCAAGAAAGAACAATTCTAAAGTGATCTTTGGTCAGGTGCAGCTTATAATAGGCCTATTCATAGAAAATAAAAAGTCCTACATCTTTTCCTCACAAAAATTACATTATTTACGTGGAAAAATGTTGTCACACATTTGCCCTGCAAGAGCATGTTGCTTTACATTTATTGAATGATTCTGGCCTGCCGTGCTGAAGTCTCTGTTACAGCCCCAGGGAGGCAGGTCGTGGTAAGAGAGGCAGAAAGGAGAAGATGTGTTGTTCTCAGCCCTGAACATTAAATCATTGCAGTAATGATTTTAGAGGAAATGAGGGAAAATTGGGCTAAATGAAAACCTGCTGGTGTGGCATGGGAATTACCTCTACCGGCCTGGGAAAACACTACACACTACACCAACTGTGCCCTGGAGGTTGAGTTTTTGCCCTCTGCCTAGCAGATTTGCTCTGTCTTAAAGGGGCTAGTAGGGCCCACCTGCCTACTTTCAAAACTCCCTTGTCCTGTTGTCATCCAAACAAGTTTGCACAGTCTCGAGCTGTAGAAGTGGAAGGCACTTTTTGAAGGCAATTTTTAGGATGCAGGAAGACGTGACATTGGTGTGGCAGAGCAGCTAGTGTGACATGAGAGGAGAGGGCACAGGGGTCCTCAGTGGAGATTCATTGTAGCATATGTTTTAAAGAAGCACGGTCAGACCCCTGGACATGGTAGAACTTAAGGGGCATAAAAGCCCTGACTGCTACTTCTGCCAATATGCTACTGTGCCGGAAGTCCCCCACTTGTAGAAACAGTCTTAGAAGGCAAGGTTGGTCTCTGAAAGGCTCTTAGTAAAATACAAAGGTGCTTTCTTGGATGTGGCACCCATGAGTTGATGAATATGCAGAGTGGATTAGTTGGCAGCTGTCACTGTGGGATGCCAAGAGTGGGCTCCTACACTGATAGGATGTCAAATTGGTAAGTTTTGATGGGCATAGATAAGATAGGGAAAGACCTAGGCATAGATTGTTTTTCTCTGGGGTGTCACAGAATCAAGTCCAGGTGGGAAGTGCAGTAGGAGGGGATAGGCCACATAGGATCTCCAGGGAGAAAGCTAGCAAAAGGAGAATGAGAATGGTATGGGACACACTTTGCTCTTTCCCAGAGCCTGCCTTGGATGGGGGTATATTGTTTCCCACCCAGGTCAGTCCCATCACACATGATCCTTTCTTAAGGGATCCAACAATCCAGTTTTCCTATACCTGTTCTGGAGTTAACAGAAATGGGAACCCTAAACTCAGACCCCAAAGCTGTTCTAAGAGATGTTTATAACACAGAAAGACTCAGTCCCTCCCCAAATTCCCACCCAACACTCTGAGCATCAGGCCCTGCCTTCACTGGTGAATTTCCAGCACCAGATGGATGAGGCAGAGACACAAGGCCTGGGTAGGAAGTCGAGGGATGTTTATAGTCCTGGAACCAAACTACAAGAGGGGGCAGGTGGGTGAAATTTGCCTAGGTTGCCCCCATATGCATAAATCACAAGTTTCAGATCATTTAGAGGAAAACTGAACATTCCTGAAACAGAACAACCCCCCCCCCTTTTTTTAATGTTCCTTTTCATGGATTTTGCTTTCAAATCTGCATGAATTATTTTTCTTCTATTAAATATTAATGTGCCTTTCTAAGTAGAAAAAGGGGACAAATTAGGTCTGGTACATATCTTCCTTGCTACTATTTACTACTGCTGAGGGATTGCAGCAAATGCCAGCTCCCAACACATTATTAAATCAGGCCTGCACTGAGCCCAGATGTTACACTAGGGATGACGCAGTGGATACAGGTTAAAAGCAAGTAGCAATGGGCTCAGGTTCTCTCCAGTGGGAGCTTCCCTTTCCACATCCCCATTCCTCCTTCTCTGTCCTGCATGTTTGCCATGCCCTTTGGGCAAATTCTCCATCAGCTGGGCACAGCTCACTTTTTCTAGGGCAGTAAGGCGTGAGGGGGCTTTATATTTTTAATCCCGTTATTTTTTTCCCCCAATGACTCTTTCTACTTGATTAGTTCAGGATCAATATGTCTTGTAGGCAGAATGTAATGGGGAGAGTGATTTATCAGTGTCAGGGGTAGCTCTGGGCTTTATTCATGTGGCTTTTCTCTTCATGACAGCTTCGCCTTCACACACACACACACACACACACACACACACACACATTTCTCTCTGCTCTTTTCCTTGTCTAAATCCTACTCTAAGAGCAAGATGAATTCAGTCTTTTCTCTGACACTTGTCCTGTGGTCCTTAAATTGTGACCTGAAATGAAACTATGATTTTTCAGACAATAATTGTTACATGGTGTGGGTTCTAGTTCCCTGATAGGCTGTAGTCCCCCTGAGGGAAGGGATTATATCTCCAAAACTGGTGACAAGAGCACAGGGTTTGCTACCAGAAAGACAGAATCCTGACTGTGTGGCCTTAACCACATCATTTAACCGTAGGAGGCAGTTTCAACATCATCATCATCATCACCACCACCTTAATCATTATCATCATCATTTCTGCCACTCAGACCAGTGCTTCCCAAACCTGAACATTCATATAGAGTACCTGGGGTCAGGAGTGGGCTGAGAGTCTGTATTTCCAGTCTGTATTTCTGATCAGTGGGATTCTGGTAGAATAAAAACATTGTATAAATGAGTGCACATAGGAGAGGCCTTCTCAAGTTGGATAATGGAATCTCTGTTTACTTGAGCTCTTAATGATGTTGATGATTCTTGTCTGCTCATCATACTTTGAGAAGCAAGTTCTCTGTGACTCTTAAATGAGATAAAATATATGAAAGTGTCTTGTAAACTAAAATTCCCTAAATTATTGCTAAACCTTGGGTCATTCTTATCTTTTATTTTTATCCCCATTTCAAATCTATCAGCAAATCCCAGTGGTGCTACTACCATGGGAGGTTTCCTGGATTCAGCCAGTTCTGACTCTCTATCACTTCTAACTTCAGCAAAGCCAATATCAGTTCTCTTGCCTAGAGATTATTATTATTATAGCAGCTTCCCAAATGGTCTTACTCTGTATTCCTGTCCCCTCTCCTGAATCTCTGTAGTCTTTTCTCCACCCAGCAGTCAGGTGATCCTTTTACAATATAAGTCAAATTATAAAACTCTGCTCTCTCAAACTCTTCAGTGGCCTGCAAGGGATTAATCTATATGGTCCTACTGTCATTTGCTAACAACCTTCCCTGCCTCCTTGCCTCTTGCACTTTTTTCCCCTCTGCAAGAACATGGCTGATCCTATAATTTTATTCAGCAGTCCCACCACTCTCTCTGTACATACTTGGTTTTATTATGTTTTTCATGGCACCCACTTCTACCTAATGTTCTATTAAGCACTTACATGTTTATCAATGTTGTCTTGCTGACACAAAATAAGTTCATGGACGCACAGTGTGGTATGGCTTGTTCTGCTCTGCATTTCCAGCATCTGAAGCAGTATTTGGCACATAGTAGGTCTTAAGCTATTTGCAGAATTAAAGAAGAAATAAATAATTTTTACTTAATTAAATTGCCTTTTACCCTATGCCTGATAGTTAGTGCTTCATAAGCATATGCTTAGGCAACCATCGATTGGGTTTTTAAATGGGCTCTCTCTGAATAACTGTGAATGGGCCAGTTATTCCTTTTTCCTGTGGGTCAAGCACACTTGCACAGGATCGATCTTCATGACTGTAAAATGTAAACCTTTGAGCAATAAGCAAAGGCAGCTGCTGTAGTTCAGGGAAGCAAAGACTGTGGGAGTTGAGATAAGCTGTAGGTATTTTGGTTCCTTGGGACTGCACATCTTTACTTAATTGCTTCTTAGCCAAAATGATGCTACATCAAAACCAACCAACCAAGCCAAACAAAAGATAAACAAAAACAACAACAAAACTAAGCCCTAAAAGGAAAAGGACAAACGGAGACTATGGGTTTCTGGTGGAGTAAAATTGTTGTACAAATGGGTGCACACAGGAGAGGCTTCTCAAGTTGGATAATGGGATCTCTTTTTACTTCAGCTCATCTAAAATAGCACATTAATAAACTGAACCAAATGTGGTGCTACAGCTGGTTTTATTGGTCATTAACATTTACAGAGCCACGTGAAGTCATGTTTTCCAATTTTGAGATTAAAAGATTTAGCTAGTCTAATTATCAGCTGTGGAATGGGGACTGCATCGGAGCGTGGCCAGCAGAACTGATTCGTCTCTGCCTTCTAAAGCCTTTGCCTTTATGAGGCAGGTGAAGCGAGAACAAATGTCTTTATTGACCCTCAGCTGGATTTGACCCTAATGCAGGGTAAGCTCTTGCAGCTGCCCTAGAGTTTACTTAGTGCTGGTCCTCTCGGTGAATTGTCTACATTTTAAGGCTGTATTCTGGGTTCAGGAGACTGACTTGTACATGCCCCCAAATGGCATCCAACCTTGAAACCTAACTTTCTACTCAGGTTCTGATTGATTGTCTATCCTCTGTTCAGTGAGGTCAAGCCATTAATTGTATTATTAAATGTGGTCGAAATCTCTAGCTGGAGGAGGCTTTTGGTGAAGACCAAGTAACTTATCATAAATAGTGCTTATCAGACATTGTCCTGATTTTTGGTCCAAGAAATATGGCAGGTCTGAGGCAAAGGTAGAAGAAGGAAGTGAGAGAGGAGGTGAGGAAGCCAAGAAAAGAAAACCAAATAGCATTTAATCAAGACTCTCTCATCTCTATGTGTGAAACACAGAAATAAGTGCTCTGGGAGGGTACAGCAGAAATGTGTATGGCACCAGGCCTGGGCTTGGTTCTTGGTGTAGTGTGTGTGCCACTTGTTCCCATCCTGAGCACAATAATTCTTGGTGGGTGAAGATTTTCACTTAGGGCCCAATAAGGCCTACTGTTGATGTGGCACATGGATTGTGAGGTTGTAGCTAATTCCATCATGTCATTCCTCCTTCTTGCCTCCCTTGCATCACCTCCTGGGGGGTCCCCATGGAGGGAGGCAGTTGGCCCACAGGAAAAAGTAACTAACAAGGGATAGTTTTTTCCTGAGGCCATCAATATAGCTTCTGGCAACTGCAGCATTATTTGCTCTGTGCTGCCTAGTCCTGTCCTAATCAATACTTCTGCACTAAAGGAGGAGACTTTAGTCTGCCCTGTGATTTCAAAGTTTGTTGAATAAGTCTGACCAATATAGGTTAGAGTTTTCTTTTAATTAGGACTCAAGGAGGAGGGCAATCTAGGGGAAGGATTTGAGATCTGAGCGATAGTTGAGCTAGGAAATGAGAGATTGGCCAAGTCTTTTGTTCTCTCTGGGTCTGCACTCTCTAATATGCAAAATGAGGACCATTGGCCCATCAAATAGCCTTACATTCTATGCTTTAACAGGGACAGCAAGTTAGCAGGGTGTTCTGAGGGTGGGAATGGCCATGATCCAATATCAGTAGAAACTTGGTAGCATTGCTGAAGGTACATGGAAGCAGGAATAGACTGAAGACAGGAAGAACACTTAAGGAACTCTTGCATAGTTCCAGACCATGGTTTCAATTGCGATTGCTTCTGATTTTTTTTTTACCAGAGTTCCTGGACTCCAGACCACTATCTTTCTGACCACTGATCCCTACTTTGTAATTCCTGTTGGTCATGTGTTGAATTTGCTTCTCCTCCTCCATCCAAAAGATATATTGTAGGTGAGTATTTTAAAAAAAGTATAGTTTATTGTTTTTTAGAGAGAGAGAGTTAGGAAGAAGACAAACATTGATGTGAGAGCATAACATTGATAGGCTGCCTCCTGCACGCCCCCTACTGGGGATCGAGCATGTAATCTGGGCATGTGCCCTGATCTGAATCCAGCAAACTTTCAGTGCACAGAATGATGCCCAGTCAACTGAGCACTGAGCCATACTGGCCAGTGGTATGTTGTAGTTTTAAACCCAGTACCTCACAATGAGACCTTGTATATATTGGGTCTCTGTTGACATAATCAAACTAAAATAAGTTCAATAGGGTGAACCATAATCCAATATTATTCACATCCTTAGAAAAGGGGGAATTTTGGACACAGGGACAGACACATGTATAGGAAGAACACTATGTGAAGATGAATTCGGAGACCAGGATTATGCTTCTACAAGTCAAGGAACACAAGAGACTGCCAGCATACCACCAGGAAGTAGGAGAAAGGCCTGGAACAGATTCTCTCAATCCTCAAAAGGAACCAACTCTGCTGGTATCTTGGCCTTAGACTTTACCATGATGGTTGGCCTTCAGAATTGTGAGACAATGAATATCTTTTGTTTAAGCCACTCAGGTTGTGCTTTATTATAGCAGCCCTAGCAAATGAATGCAATTTGGCTTGGCTGCTGTAACCACTAGTAGTCATTAATTTTCTGATCCCAACCTGATTTCTTTTCAATCTCCCCGAAGATGCTTGTACTATAAAATTTAGCCTCTGCTTCCTACCTGGCTCTTTCTAGGGTCTATCCTTCTATGTTGCTATGGGATCCACTTAGCTTCTGCTATGTGTGATGCTGGGAGGTAATAGTGGCCTACAAGTGGACAGCTTTACCCTCCTCTGTGACCTCCTTTTATGCCCACTCTTTGCTGCCACCTATGGTCTCTGGGACCTAAAACTCCCACTATGTTTTTAACTTTCCCCAACATTGAAACTGAATCAGAAGGAAAAGTGAGTGCCTTGAAGCTCCTTTGGTTATTTTTGAATTTGTTTGCATATAATTCCAGTACTCTCAGTTCTTTTCCAAAACCATCCCAGATGCATTTTCTCCATGTATGACTCTAAAGTCAGAGATCAAGTTATAATTTAGTGAAACATAATAGAAATAATGTGACAACTCTGAACAAGATCAAATTCTCAACTGTCTAAAGTACACACAGAATATAAGAGCCCACAGGGACTATGTGATCTATTTGAAGAGGTAGTCTCCTTATGGCTAAATTCCCTTGTGATATTACAAAAAGCACTTTCTCATTAAACTTTTTATTTAATACTAGAGGCCCAGTTCACAAAAATTGTGCACTCGGGGGTGGGGAGTGGGGGATCCCTCAGCCGGGCTTGTGCCCTCTTGCAGTCCAGAAGGCCTTGGGGGATGTCCAACTGATAGCTTAGGCCCTCCTTAGCTCTGCTGTAGAGGCAGGAGAGGCTCCTGCCACTGCCACTGTGCTCTCCAGCCTTGAGCCCAACTTCTGGCTGAGCGGTGCTCCTGCTGTGCAAGCGCACTGACCACTAGTGGGCAGCTTCTGTATTGAGCATCTGCTCCCTCGTGGTCAGTGTTTGTCATAGCTACCAGTTGTTTTGCCATTTGGTCAATTTGCATATTAGCCTTTTATAATAATGGCTGGGCACTGGAATTTAATTGTATTAGCTATATTGCTCTGATTATTTCTGACCAATCTTGTTTTGCTAAGTGAGGTCAAAAGAGGCACACTTTGCCATCAGTCAGCAGAAATGCACTGACCTGTGCTGACTTCCACAAGCTCTCCAATGGACATGCACAGCTGTTGTCTGTTGGGAGTGAGCCTTCCATGTAGTTGGGAGCTAAGGCACCCAGATGCCAAACACCTAGAGAACAATTAAATCCTAAATGTGTGATCTGGCTTTGGTAGAGTGGGAGTCTGACCACATGGAGTGGTGGGAAAGCTTTCCTTGATAACATGGTCAGTTAGTTTGTTGCTGAAAAGGTCAAGATCCCCCCTCTTCATCATCCCTCAAATTTTCCCTTCTATCTGCCTGTGTAATTGGTCATTTCATTATAAATCAGACTCCAAACAGGAAACACAGAATGGCCCAGGACAGGAGTTGTGGGAGAAGCTGACACCTTTGATGCTGTGATGCAAACCTTATTCATCTGAAATTCAGATAGATAACATTTAGAAATCATAAAAAGGACAATCTTCTATTAATCCTGGATCTCTCTTCAAATTACATTTCCTACATTTTACTTACTAGAAGATCCACAATTTCTAAGATATCCATGAAATTTAAATGAGGCCTCTGGGAGTTCCTTTTCTATTTTAGTGGTGGAGGAGATGGGAGATGTGCTCTTAGCTTGGAATTTACTCAGATGTGTTTCCAAAAGAAGCACAATTCAACTTCGTATCTCTATTGTTCCCTTCCAACTAGTCACGAGGCAGTGCAGATGAAATGTGAGCGAGCATGCAGAGTAATAAAGCCATCCTTTCCTTCTCTTCAGATTGACAGGACATTCATTTTGTTTTCTTTACAAAAGTACAGATTTAGTTTGAAGTTTGGTAAATAGAGGAAGAAAAAACAACTCTCTAAGAAGACAAAAGTTAATAGGAACCAAATTATGGTACCTGCAGGTCCCTGTGCAAGGGTGGTGAGGTGGTAGAGGTAGGATTTGGGTGGGTGTGGGGAGCTGTGGTTGATATTTTGATGGGCCCATCTGGGCTCATGTCTCTTGAGTTTCTTGGGATTCATTGACTATATCTGACTACACTGAAACATGAGAACCCCTTTAGAAAAGTGACCATGGAAATAAATAGCAATACATATGCATGTGTCTAGACCAGAGGTCAGAATGCATTTTAGTTCTGAGGGCCATTAGTGGGGTTAAATAAGGTCTATGGGGACTGTAGGTTTTAATGATAGAGCTAAAGTACAGGTCATGGGGGAAGGAATGAAGTAGATGGACTAAAGGGAAGGGAAGAGATAGAGACTTAAGAAAGAAAAACAGATTGGCGGGGGCGGGGGGAGGAGGAAAATGTCCACAAGTGATTAAACTAGCAGTGGTAATCAGCAATAACTTCTGGCATGACTTTAGGTTAAATCATTGTCCTTGTTATAAAGCAGGATTTCCATATAATTTTAGAAGGTGCCTGAATTTTCCTGCAGTTTTATTCTTTTGGGGTAAAGAGGGGATAATATAAGTTACTGGGGATCAAAGTTCATGGAGCCTGAGAAACTCTCCTTCCAGGGGAGATCTCTCTTGAGTCATGGGGTCAGGGATGGTACAATGGGAACTGGCATTTAGACTTACTGATTAAACATCCAAAATTGCCTCCTCCTTACCCCATTCCTTTGCTGGCCCCTATTCCTGTTATAAGGTTCCTGACACTGGAGGGGAAATGATTTTGGCCTTTCCAGCAACAACTGATCACCGAAAGTCATGTTTGGAAATACTTGGAATATGTTGACAATTAGTCAAAGTAATTTTTCTCCAAAGATAAAGCACAAATATTTGGAGTGAGATTGTTTGAATAGTATTAAAAAAAACACCATACACCTGAAAACGTGCTTCAAAACAGATTTTAGTCTTTATGTAATGCAAGAATTTCCCTCTACAAGCAAAAATTGGGAGATAGGTATTTTGTTGTTGTTAATATTGTTGTTGTTTATTTATTTATTTATGCTCTTGTTCTTGTGTGTTTGCTTCAGGTTTTTATTTTATAACTCCAAGACCACTTTCTTCATCCACCCATCCATCCATCCACCAACGATGCTTGTGGAGAGTCTTCTTTGTGCCAGGAATAGAGAGCTAAGCACTGTGAATAGAGAGATAAATTAGAAATGATTCCTGCCCTTGGGGAGTTCACAGTCCAGTGGGGGAAAGATAGAGAAGTAAACATTAATTACAATGGTGTGATGAATGCTCTAATAAAGTTCAGAGCAGGGTGCTAAGCTGCCCCACAGAGCTATAGGGAAGCAATCATCTATTTTACCTTAGCCTTCTAAAGGTCTTTGATTTCTCCAAGAGTAAACTATGAGCCCCAAATCTCAGGGGTACTGGACTCAGCATAGCTTTAAGTCCTGCAGGTTGCAGCTACTATGGATTCAAAGGTAACGAAGAGAGAGGTGATTGTTGAGATTTATTCGCAGGGTTCATGGATTTCTGAATTTATGTTCTCTCAGCTCTCTTTCCTTCCTAGGGCATAAGTCTGCTCTGTAGTATGGCAGCGCTCCATTTCTGCCCAGCCTGTCTCCAACCTGCTGTTTAACTTGATTCTTTGGGAAGCCTGTTCTTATCTAAAGAGTCTCACTACAGTCTGAAATTGGGTAGGGATTGATTGAGTCCCATATCCCTGACTCCACCCAACACCGATCAAACAACAGCTGCCGAGGGCTTAGGCCACATTAAGCAGATGCTCTGCAATTTTTCTAGCTCATTTTCTGTTTGTTTGTTCTGTTATTAATCCAAAGAGCATGGGCTCTCCAAAGCCAGGCTATAGTCAAGAGACAGGAAAATGACAATGGGAACACATAAGTCCCCAGGGAAATGCTTTCAGGAACAAAACAAATGTAGTCAAATGCTCCACAAATCCTCCAGTGGTTTTTAGATTTTTATTTTGTTTTGTTTTGCTACTAGGAACAGGACTGGAAAAGAAAAAGAAAAATTTGGGAAAACTTTTGTTGTTACTAAGGTTTGAATATTTCTAATATCAAAGACTGTGTGTCATCACAGAAAGATGTTCTTATTGATCCTTAAAGAAGCATTTTCATGGTTCTTTGCTACCAAAGAAGAGATTGCCAACAAAAGAAGAGGAAACATTCCAGATTCACATATCACCTTGAACACATAGCTTTAGAAAGCAATAGAAAAAAACTTTGGTGAAGCGAGACCATTTTCTCTAGTAGTTTATTGCTTTCCTGAAATGTAAATTTTAGATTGTTTGTGTTGAAAAGTTGAGCTGCTTGGCAGACATTTCTGTGAATTATGTGGTTGAAGTATATTACTGCGCCTTTTAGTGACCCTGAAAATGTGATTTTTTAACAGTTAAGGTAGGATAAAATTATCAGGATCAACTAAAAAAAAGGAAGCTGGAACTGATATGTTTGAAGTCATATAACTTGAACTTAAAGACAAAGCAGATAGAATATTTTAAAAATATATGGTGATTGCTTTATAAACTGTCATATTTGGGGCATGAGGAGCCTGGTTTTTAGGAAAACAGGATTGGAGTTTTGCAAGTTTTGGCACAGTAGGGAGCAGATGTACGTAGGAATATAAATCATACCCAGTCACCCAAATGACACAATTTTGTCCCTCACTGCATCATGTAAGTCCTGTATCGGAGCCCACAGCAGGTAGGACAGACTTTTGGTACCTAGTTCAGGACAAGAGCCTAGGAATTGACTAGTTACACAGTCAATAGTATCTGCCTAAAGCTTTAAGATCTCCTGAAGGAAGACACAACAGCCATCTGAAACCTGGTATCCCACACTTGGCTGACCTCTTCTCAAGGTGAGGACACAACTCCTAGAGCACTGGTGGCTACTGATTCTGCCAACCACACAACAGTGTGTGGTTTCTCATACCTTCTCTCGCACTGCACATTATCAAATATTTTCATCTTTCTTTCAATGGTGACTAGAAAATGCTATCTCATTTTAATCTCACTTGCATTCATTATTACTTATATTGAACATCAATCCTAACCCACGATTGGTCCTGCCTTGCCTGAGGCTTACACCTCATGTGAATATCTCCTGAGGTTTGTTTAATTCATTAAATATTAGAACCATATTAATTACTGAAGAAAATCTATGAGTACCTACCCAACAGAAACCAGAGAAAGTTGGTGCTGAGTGGATATGTTGAACCCATCTGTGTATCACAAGTGTCTACTAGAATGTTTGGTATATCTCAGGTGTCCAAGTGAGAACCCAAACTTATGAATATTTGATGGAATGGAAGTGTTTGTGATAATTGCTATGGAAAATCATGGACCACATAAACATTAAATACTACTCAGTAAAAATAAAATCATTTATTTTTAGACTTTGGAAGAGAAGTAGCATTTGGGAAGGCAGGAGAGAGAGAATATAGGTAGGGAAACAATAGGATGAAAGGCAGAGAGGTGGAGATGAGTATGGGTTTGCAGAAAATGGGGGATGTATCTCATTAGATTGAAAGATGTATTGAGCCGAAACCAGTTTGGCTCAGTGGATAGAGCATCAGCCTGCTGGCTGAAGGGTCCCAGGTTCGATTCCAGTACCTTGATTGCGGGCACATCCCCAGTGGGGAATGTGCAGGAGGCAGCTGATTGCTGATTGATGTTTCTCTCTCATCGATGTTTCTAACTTTCTATCCCTCTCCCTTCCTCTCTGTAAAAAAAAATCAATAAAATATATTTTTAAAAAAGATGTATTAAAAGAAATAATAGGAAGTAATTTTTGGAGGTCCCATATTACTGAGTCTCTTGAGAAGTTTGAAAGAGATGAAATGGGTAATGAGTAGGTAGCCACTGAAGGTTTCAAAGCAAGAAATAACCTGACATGAGTGGAGCCTGAGGTAGAGAGGGGAGTTAGTAGGCAGTTACACCGGTGGAGACAATCACTTTGTGTGAAATGGACACATTGTGAGTCAGTGGGAATGGGGCAGTGGGGATAAGTGAGGGTTCATTACAGAGGAATTTGAAAGTAAAAAAAGAACTTCAAACTTGATATAGATGACTATAGGACAGCTAAGACTCATTTATTGAGAGCATTTAAAAACTTAGAGGAAATATGTTAAAATAGGTATATTTTAACCCCAGAGATTCTCTTTTATAGTCAACCACCCAGCCCTAAATTTGAGGGGATAATAGATGATAGATGATCCTGGAGACATGGCCAGGCTCACCTTTGGAAGGTCAGGCACAAATCTTTTCTTTATCTAGTGCAGAAAATGCTTCAAAATCTCCCCGCTGAATTATATATCTAGAAACAGTGTGTGGTTTCTCATACCTTTTCTAGCACTATACATTATCAAATATTTTCATCTTTGTTTCAATGGTGAATAGAAAATGCTATCTCATTTTAATCTCATTTGCATTCATTATGACTTATATTGAACATCATTTATAAATAAATTAACCATTCATATTTCCTTTTACACATACACCTGTTATTGCCATCTGCCCATTTTTATAATGGACTCCTTTGTCTTTTTTAATCACTTATAAAAACTCTTTGTTTAATAACAAAATTAGATTTTGTTCATCAACAATGATTCAAAAGCTTAAATTTCCATAGGTTTTAAAGTTTATGTGGGTTATCAAACTGCCCACTCTGCTAGTATTCTGGGTGTTTAGAGGCCTTCCAAATCTACTCTTCTTAATCTTAAGGCATTAAAAAATATTAAGCCTCGATCGTTCAATAGGAAAAGTACCCAAACTCAATTCTGATCTTTTCAAATCCAAATATCTTTTTGATAAACCCACATCACTAATCTGCATAGAACTATAGAAGGAGGAGGTGTTTGAAAAGTTTTAGCCTTTCCTTTGAAGTTTCTAAGTTCATACCTGGAGTCAGTGGAGGAGAAATATTGAAAGATCAGATCTCTGACAGATGTTGTCATCTTGGTTCTCACACTGTGATCCCTTTAAGGGAATTTGACAACCCAAAGTGACCATTATGCTTATTTCGATAGGAATTGTGTGCCCTCCCCAATTTTGTATGTGTAAGCCCTAACTCTTAATACCTCAGGATATGACTACATTTGGAGATAGGGTCTTTAAAATTGTAATTAAGATGGAATGAAGTCATGTGGTGGGCCCTAATCCAATATGACTGATGTCCTTATAAGAAGAGGGGATTAGGACACAGACAGACACACAAGGAAGACTATTTGAGGACACAAAGGCCATCTGCCAGCCATCTGCCAGCCAAGAAGAGGGGCCTCAGTATGAAACCAACTCTGCCAACACCTTGATTTCAGACTTTTAGCTACAAGAACTTAGCAAAAATAAATTTATGTTGCACAAGCCACCCAGTCTGTGGTACTTGGTTATGGCACCCTAGCACACTATTGTAATGTCCTAAAAATCAGAAACAGGGGTCCTGGCTTGTTTCAGCTGTTGCTGCTCTCCACCAGAGCTTAGCAGATTCTGAGCCCCCACCCCATACCCCTGGGCACTGTGGCCATGACTACTGGCTCTAGAAGTGGCCAGCCCCAGTGGGGTGTGATAGATAGAATAGAGAAGAGCTGGGGTTGCACATTAACGCATCTGCTGTATTCCAGTGACTTCTCCCTTTAAGACGAGAAGGGTTGGATTTTGAATGCTAGAGGATTTTGAATTCCATGACCTGCTGTTTGTGTTTTCTTTAGCCTCTGGCAGTTCCCAGGGGTTACCCTGGAACTATATTCACCCACTGGGATGACTGATTTTTAGAACCAAGTGTTTTGGCTGGAGGACTAGTAAGGACGAGGTGGTGCTCTTGTGTTCTGACCTTGGTTATTGTACCAGTTAAGATAAATGTTCACCTACATATATAATAGAGATCCCAAACAAAAATGTTTTAAGTAAGACAAACTTTATTTTTCTCTCATATAATAGCTTGAAAGCAGAAGGTCCAGGGCTGGTGTAGAGTTCTTCCCCAAGGTGTCCAAAAACTTAACTCTTTTTTTTTCATCTTTAGAGTGTTGCTCTTATATGAATGCTGTCATACTAAATGGCTTCCCTACATCTATGATCTGACTACCTAGTGAGCTAAAGCAGCCCAGCTCAGCCCCTCCTGTTGCTTCTTCTATCCTAAGCCCTTCCTTGTTTCACTACTCCCAGCTTTAATAAATGCACCTTCATAATCACTTGGACTCATGTTGTGAAATTATTCCTGCATGAAGTCTGGAACCTACATATGACCAGCAAGCCCTAAGCAGACCCACTTATGGGTCCCCTGTCTAATAACAATTGGTTCTTCATACAGGCTATATATAAGCCCTGGAAATTGTAAATATTTTAATAAACTGTCTCAAATAATTTAGATGTGTGGCCAGTGTTGAGAACCACTGGTCTAGGGTAGTGGTTGGCAAATTGTGGCTTGCGAGCCACATGTGGCTCGTGAGCCTTGGTTTGCCGCTTTGTTGACTAATGAGTTTGCCAATCACTGATCTGGACTCTCGATTCCAATAGTCACAGGCTGTTGTTGTTCCTTGTGATTAAGCCGCAGTTTGCCGACCACTGGTCTAGGGTATGAAGAAGGACGGGAGTGGCCAGCTGAGGTGGATCAAAGAAAAATGATCTATCACAGTCAGAGGCCAGGCACTTGGAAGAATCACCTATGTTGAAGTCATGGGAATGGTATCAGGGTGCGCGGTGGAGAGAGTCTAGTGACTCAGAAGCTAAAACTGGGAGTTTGGTAGAGTTGGGAAGAGTGTGGGTGTTTCAGTTGCTCTGGACCAAATCTTTGGTCTTACCCTCTCCTCTTAACACAAGGTCAATCTCCAGGGATGAGGTTGCCTGTAGATAAACTTCCAACTCATCTTCATCTTTGGTTCTTATTATTTGCTTTTAGGGTTACTCTTCCTTACTGCTGCTGTTTGGAGAACCATATATGACTCAGGGCCTCTGCATTGTCTTACCCAGATCTGATTTTCTTGAGAGCTTACTCCATTCCTTGATCTTTTCCAAAAATTAATCTTTTCCCTCTCTCTACTCATTAAAAAGGTTTATTTTTCCTGCCCCAGTCTCTCAAGGCTCTCTCAGGGGGTTGATAAATTCCAAATGCTCATTCCTATCTCATACCACTGTTAACCCCATATTCTAGCACATAAGGGGGGGACAGTCAGATACACAAAATCATTTAAATCTTCTTCATATCCAAGTGAGTGCATGCAATATCGCCCAGTGTGTAGAGAGATCAGGCTATTTTAACTGAAAATTTCATCCTCTCTTTTATGTTCCACATGCTTGCCAGTGTGGGCTATTTAAATCAAATTCTTCTCTCTAGCTGAGCACAAAACCCACACATTTCTAGTTTTGCTCTTTCCAAAGATAATTTCTGCAGTTTAATGAGATCTGAGAATGAAGTCAGGCATGAGCAGGAGAAAGGTCACAGTGTGTGCTCAAAGGTATATTAACTACTGTTGGAGCTGACATCAGTCTCCTTCCAAGAGGACAAAATTAAGCAGCAAATAGTAAATACGTTCAATGGCACTTTATTGCAAGTAGGACCATTTACAATGAAATAAGAATATGAGAATGGTTTCAAAGAGAAAATGGAAGTGCGTACAAATAGAACACATCTTACCATTTGGAGTGGGAATGTGGTTCCAGTCAAGGTTAATGGGGAAACAGTTAATGAAGGGTACAGATTCCAAAGCTGCATGATGCCATATTGTATCTCACAGAGGTAATTAATACTAGAGAGTCTGGCTAAATGGACACATTATCCACAGCAGACAACTTGAAATTCTGCATACCGTAAAGAGAGGCACCTCTGGATGCTTTATGACTTACCCCCACACTGACATGAGACATTAGAGGCCCTGATTTCCATCCTTTCTCTTCATGAAGTCGATGTGAATCTGTGGGAGGAACACCAGACAGGGAGGAAGGACGGGGGTTCCAGCCCAGACTCAGTTCCTAGGAGATAATGTGTGACCTTGGGCAAGTGACTTCCTACTTCTCTGTGGTTGCCTCATCACCAGTAAAATGAAGGGGTGGGGTTATATAATCTGTAAAAAGTCTTTTCCAGTTTAAATTCTGAGAGTCTCTGCGCTTCATTGCCGTATCACCATAATCACTTCCTTCTTTCATCATTGTGTTATCAACATGGATATGTCTGGATAGAAGAGTGCATTTATAAATACAGATGTGGATGGACATTTACCTGTATTTACCTGTTTGTGGCACACATGTGTCTTTGAAAGATCACAACCTTAGAGATGTATATGAAAAAGCTTCTGTTTCTAAATCCTTCTTCCATTTTCTCCCCAAAGGCTTAACCAGCAGGAGTGAGGTTACTGCTGAATTCATTGATCAGACCATTAAACCTCAGAGGGAAGGTAGGGGAGGGTGGGGGTAAGGGGGAGAGATTAACCAAAGGACTTGTATGCATGCATACAAGCTTAACCAATGGACACAGACAACAGAGGGGGTGAGGGCATGAGTTGGAGGAATGGGGGAATAATGGGGGACTAAGGACACATATGTAACACCTTAATCAATAAAGTAAATGTTAAAAAATAAGTAAAGTACCTGGAATTAGGTGAACTTGGGTGAAAGGGCCCCCTTAGCTTGTCTGCTCAGGATGATCAGTCCCTGAGAGGCACCTTTTGTTTCCTTCTCTTTCTCTGAACACACCAGGTGGGAGAATAAGGCTAGGGTCTTGTCTAGGCAGGTGAGGCAAGGATTGGGTATCATATAACATCCTTTACATTCAGCTGTCTCCTTTGGCTGTCTGGAATCTCCCTTCGCCTCCTTGAATCAAGGGGCTTAAAAGTAGGACATTTGTACACACTGATTTTTGTTCCAGTGGTCATCATATTGACAGGCATCACTTAGGCTGAACAGTCTTCTCTCTGTGTTCAGGCCTGTGTGTAAGTGGCATCCCCAGGGCAGATTCCATTCTTATCCATCCCAGCCCTCAGAACTCACTCGTTACTGCTTTGTAAGATTCCCAGGTGCAACTTGTTTATGTCTCTCTTCTCACCTGCCATGAACCCTCTTGCCTGTCCTTACTCTTTCCTTGCCCCTTAAAAATGAAAGAGAAAGAAAAAGAAAAATAGTATTTTAAAAAAAAGAGCCCTCACCGGTTTGGCTCAAAGGATAGAGCATCTCGGCCTGCAGACTCAAGGGTCCCAGGTTGGATTCCGGTCAAGGGCATGTACCTTGGTTGCAGGCACATCCCCAGTAGGGGGTGATTGATATTTCTCTCTCATCAATGTTTCTAATTCTCTATCTCCCTCCCTTCCTCTTTGTAAAAAAATCAATAAAAAAAATATTTTTTTTTAAAAGAAAAGGACCACCTCTTTGGGGATGTCTGGCTAGAAGTTATTCATGTTCCTTATAGAAAATTTAAAGAAATACCTTTCTGTTGTTCTGAATGAACTAGCATAAAAAGATCTGCCACATTTCAGATCTGGAGAGGGAGGGGGCCCAAGGAGGGGCAGCTTTACACACGACATCACCAGGTCCCACCTGCCTCCACAGACAGTGGGGGGGGGGGGGAATCTTGGAGGGATGGCAGCTACGGAGCCCAGTTACCCCACGACACTGACAGCTGCAAAATTGTACCTATTGATTGGGGTGTAGGAGTGAATGTTTCATCAACCTTTAATTGTGCTGGCTTCTAAATAGAACGGGGTCAGCTTTTGCAGTGCTGCTGGGCTGAAGAGCTGTGATAGACACATCTGTAATATACCCTCATTTGGAAAGTTTCTCACAGGCTCTAGGTTCTAGCACATTGATCCTCAGCTGAACATGTTCATCAAAATTCCTTGAGGGCATGGTTAAAAATATTGAAAGTGGTGTCTTGCTCTAGTCAAATCTGATTCAATGTTTGGGCAAGAGGATGGGTGATTGTATTATTAATAAACTTTTTTAAAGGCAATTTTAATGAGCACTATGACTACTGAGAACCCTCTGGAGGATTCCATTGCAAACTAACAGACAAGAAATGCTGGAATTGTGAAATAATCATATCATGTCTTTTTTCTGTGCAAGTGGATAAGGGTGCATGGATGGGATGAGGAAAATGTTAGCACTCTCTTAAGGTAATTTCTAGTGTATGGACATTGCTCTTTTATAGCTGCGTTAGATCCTTCATTTCAAATAACAATTGGACCTTCGTTGGAGATGCCCATCATTTACATACAGCTTCTCTTTAGAGTGCATTGGGAGGGACAATACCTAGTCATCACTGTGGACTTGCTGGTGAATCCACTGTCCACTGAAAAAATAGATTTCATGACATGACACTGTGTCATGTGGTGTGACCTCCTCCCATGGTTATGTTGGGTGGATACTCAGCTCTGATTTTGATTTCTTGATAATTGCTTCCTCCTGGATTCAGCCTTTTTTTTTTTTTTTTTTGGCGGGGGCAGGGGAGAGGTGCCTCCACTGATTCCTTATGCCATTCTTGGCCTCCCTCTGAGCCTGACTTGTTCGTTAATGAAGCCACCACACACTGAGCTGTGGCCAAGGAAAATCAAGAAACCATTTCATCAAAATAACCTTCATGGGAAAGCCCGCTCTCATTCTGAGCTTGTTGCCTCACCTGACCTGGAGGGCTGGCACCAGGGTGATGAGAGAACATGTGAACATTGGCTACTGTGACAATGTTCTGCGTCCAGTGATTTTACTCTGTTTACATCCCTGCTCTGCTTCGCCTTTGAGGCTGCCCCTTATTGGTGGGTTGGCGGGCTCTGTGGCTCCCATACATTTTAAAGCTACATTTCCCCAGGGTTTGCCCCAGCGATGGAGACCTGCACTTTGTCTTTTAAGCAGATAAAAAGAGAGGTCAGTCAGAAGTAATTCCCCTACTCCTCGTATAAACAATTTAACTGCTGCAGCAACATACTTGCTTGGAATTACTCCCTCAGATTCAATTCCCTTTTCCTGCTCCACTTGTAAAAATGGTTAGTGTCCTCTATAAACTGCAGCTCACCAAGGTGCAGGGCTTGCTGTGCGGTTGTAGAATAAATGTTAATCTAATACAGGTTACTAGGTCAAATGCAATCACAGGCTTGTGGGAAAAGCTTAATGCTGTTCTGCCTCTCCTAACACAGTAAACCTGGATATTATATGATAGGTTAAACACCAGTGAACCATGGCAAGAATTTTCTTGAGAGTAGGATTTAGTACAAAGGGAGCTACATTGAAAGGGTGACCTAGGATTGACTTTGCTCTCTGAGAGAGCATTCTGATACACCAAAGTGCACTGTGAAAATGAACTCCTTTAAACTGTGACATTCTAGAATTCCTTGTTCGGGGGACAAATACTAGTCGAAGCAGCAGTGGCACAGATGAAGGTTTCATGTGTTGTCAACTATGACTTCAATTTCCCTCTCATTCCCCCAAAATTCATGAGTACGGATACACAGGCACACACAAGCTTTCCTTATGAAAAGTTAATGCGGCGTTGGATGGCCTGTTAGAATTTGGAGCCTGACTTGAACATGAAGTAAACATAGCATCCGGCGGGCTGAGCATCTGTGGGCCAACTGCCTTGAGAAGACTCTACGCAGATCTTGGTGGTGGTGGACTCCTCACTGTTTTATGTGAATGTTAGTGCATTAAGTGTTCCCAGCCTGCATTTGTGATCACATGCCAAAGCTAAGAGGTACACATGCTAACAGATGTATGATAAATGCTTTGGTAAATGAATATCAGATTTTAGGGGGGCTGTAGAGGCTGGTTTGTGAAAAAGCGCTTAGGAGATGAGATGGAGCCAGGACAAACTTTGCAAAGTCCTATGCTCTCAAAATTTCATAAGTAGCCTCCTTTTCCTAGCTTTCTGCTGAGTCTGGATTCAATGATCACAGCAAGGAGAGGGATGCTGAGAGAAGGCTAGAACCCACCTCTGTCCTGAAAAAAGCTGAGACTGGGGCTTTGTGTCTTCTTTTGGCTCTGAAAAAAACTTCTTACCAGGCTCCAGGGATTTGTTTGACTTGTGAGAAATGTATTTGTGCATTTCCAGATGTGGCAAAGCTCTCACGTGATTAAACTAGATCACTTAGCAGGTTAGCTGACTTAGAGGGTGTAGACGTTTGATAAAGGGCCTCTCTGTGTGCTTGGGTTTGCAATTAAATGACTGAATTAATCAGGTAAAGTATTCTTGGATATATGTGTAGAAGTCCAATGAAAGTAGTGCCAGGCATGTGAGTGACCGTAGGAAAACTGCATAAAAAAATAGGTACAGGGAAGGTGGGGATGAGGGTAGATGGGGCGGATATATTAACAGGGGAAGTTATATACATAGCCCATGGACACAGACAATAGTGGGGTTTAAAGGCTTGAGGTGGGTTGCGGGGTGTAGGGGGGTTAATGGGGGAAAAACAAAAAACAAAGGACCTCTTTAATGTTTTCAACAATAAAGATTGAAAAGAGAATAGTTACAGGCTGCTCTGGCCAGTGTTCTCAATGGTTAGAGCACCAGTCCACACATCAAAGGGTCCTGAGTTGGATTCCTGGTCAAGGGTATGTGCTTGGGTTGCAGGTTCGAT
The DNA here is from genome assembly GCA_027563665.1 of Antrozous pallidus. Lineage (NCBI taxonomy): Eukaryota > Metazoa > Chordata > Mammalia > Chiroptera > Vespertilionidae > Antrozous > Antrozous pallidus. Next base: position 30,989,219 of record CM050523.1, read on the forward strand.
AGTACATGTGGGAGGCAACCAATCGATGTGTCTCTCTCACATCGATATCTTTCTCTTTCTCTTCTCTTCCCTCCCTCTCTTCCACTCTCTTTAAAAATCAGTGGAAAAATTACCTTAGATGAGGATTAACAACAACAGAGAATTTGTTACTGGCTGGATGTAGATTTTGATAAAATGCACTTTTGAATTTTTTAAAAAAAATAAATAGATTTTTAGGAAACAAACCCAATGAACTGCACTTTATTCCTAAAGCCAGTTGTTAGGAAAAGAAGAGCCCTTACATGCTTCATTTTTGCACCATGGCTTTGCATGGCTGTCATCTCTGACCAGCCCATCCTGATCCCGTGCAGCGCTCTTCCTTCCTGCTCTGAGCAGGAGGTTGGCCACTCAGACTTGGAAAAGCTGGCTGGAGAGAGGCAGCTGAAATGGGCTCTTATTCAGATAGTGTCCCTCCAGCCCAGCATTAGAGCTAGTTCCTGCAGCAGAAACAGGACCCCTAGCACTCCCATTGATTGGGAAATGTCAAACATATAATACATAGCTGACTTAAAATGCCCTAGGTCCCTTTTCTCTCTTTACTGCAGACTGAATGGTCAGGTTTCTTGGCCTCTTAAGGACTCCATTTTCTCCCAAGTTTTTCTTTGAAAAGATGTAAAGGGGAAAACATACATTTCTCCACAGCTTCTATGTATTCATTGAGCAAAGAATGTTGGCAAAAGCTATGCTATTGCATGCTTTTATTATGAGTTTGACCCGCAAGTATTGCATTGGGGATATTCACATTCAACATGGCAAGTTTTCAGGCAATGGCTTGCTTGGGATGAAAATGCCCCAGAATGAGATATCTTTTAGGAGGCCACTGACAAAGCTCAGAATGGAGACTTGCCTCTCTCTATATGTCTGTTCTGAGGGAACATGACATTAGGGGTCAAATGTAGTTTTCCACTTCTCAACTGTATGACCAGAGACTACCTCAGCACTCTGTGCCTCAGTTTCTCTAGCTGTAAAATGGGAATGGTATTATCTAGCTTCCCCTTTACACCTTTATGACAAGTGGGTCTTGAGGCCTGCTGGGCTATTGGCAGCAATAGGTTATCAGCCTTCTCATTTCCCCTAGGCTCCTATTTCACTCCATTTTCTGTCTCCCTCAAGGAACTTGACTCTCTTTCTTGTTTTCAGCCTTTCTCCTACCCTTTGGACTTGTTTTCCCATCTTTCCCTAGTGACACCTATGCCTCACTCCTCCTGACCAAGCTCTACATGGGCTGCCCAGCTTGCACCGGCAATTCAGATATCACCCAATATGGTGGGTAGGAATGTAATGGTGGATTGTATGTGGAACACCTAGTCCAGAGTAATAGGTAGATCTTGGTTCCCATTTTTCGCCTTTTCCCAAGAAACACTGCCAATGACCAAATGAGGCAATTGGGAACTATCACTTAGAATTTCTGAGTCTGTGGAAACTGGGAATAATAATGCTTACTCCACCAGGTTAGCCAGGGGAGCGGGGGAGAGACAGCGAGTAAGATAATGTAGAATGGGAAGTCTAAGCCCTGTCATTTTACACACACACACACACACACACACACACACACGCACACACACACGCACACACACACACACACACACACACACACACACAAATTAAGGTCCCATTCAGCCAGCTCCAGGGATGCAATTTGAGAATCAGAACCATCCAAATGGTGAAAGTATTTGCTTTCAGAGCTGATTTACTGACAGGTACAATGGAGAGAGCTCACAATGATTTTAAGGGCCCACAAAAATATCTTAATTTCTTTCATTAAATCAGAAAAATGAAAGTAAATTTTTAGATTGACAAGAAGCGTTTATATGTAATGACAACATATGAGTTTTTATAACAATGCTGTTGCAAAATATATATACTTTTTAAATTTTATTTTTATTTTTTATTGTTCAGTTTATTAATTACATTGTTTCCCCTTTTTTATCCCCCTATATCTTCCCTCCACCCTGTACCTATCCCACCCTCCGCCCTCACCTCCCCCTCCCCAATGTCCTCTCCCATTGTTGCAAGATTTTTGTCCAATCTCTTGCTGTACTTCCAACAACACTTTTCTCCCCAAGAATTGTCAGTCCATTCCCTCTCTATGTCCATGTTTCTGTTATAGTCACCAGTTTATCTTGTTCATCAGCCTATCAGTTCACTTGATTTTTATGTTCATTTGTTGATAGATGTGTATTTGTTGTTCATAATTTATATTTTTACCTTTTTCTTCTTCCTCTTCTTAAAGAATATCTTTCAGCATTTCATATAATACTGGTTTGGTGGTGATGAACTCCTTTAGCTTTTTCTTATCTGCGAAGTACTTTATCTGATCCTCAATTCTGAATGATAGCTTTGCTGGATACAGTAATCTTGGTTGTAGATTCTTGCTCTTCATTATTTTGAATATTTCTTGCCACTCACGTCTGGCCTGCATCGTTTCTGTTGAGAAATCCGCTGACAATCATATGGGTGCTCCCCTGTAGGTAACCAACTGTTTTTCTCTTGCTGCTTTTAATATTCTCTCTTTATCTTTTGCTCTTGGCATTTCAATTATGGTATGTCTTGGTGTGGTCCTCTTTAGATTCCTATATTTTGGGGCTCTGTGTACTTCTTGGGCTTTTAAGTCAGTTTCTTTCACCAGGTGGGGAAAGTTTTCAGTCACTATTTCTTCAAGTAGGTTTTCATTAACTTGCTCTCTCTCTTTTTCTGGCACCCCAATAATTCGGATGTTGGCTTGCTTGAGGTTGTCCCAGAGGCCCCTTACGCTATCTTCAATTATCTGAATTCTTTTTGTTTCTTGCTTTTCCAGCTGAGTGGATTTTGGTTCTTTGTATTTCAAATCTTTGACTTGATTCTTGTGGCCCTCTGGACTGCTTTTAGGACTTTGTGTAATATTTTTTATTTCAGTCTGTGTATGCTTGATTTCTAGTTGGTCCTTTTTTTTTTTTAATCTGTGAGGGTCTGGTTCGTATCCTCAGAGGTCTTGTTCATTTCCCTGAGGGTCTCATTCATTTCCTTGTAAGTATCATTCATCTCCTTGTAATTCTCATTCATTTGCTGGTTGGTCTTGTTTATTTCCTGGTAATTCTCATTAAGTTGATCGGCCTTTTGTAGGAGCCTCTTGAAAAGCCTTATAACCTTGGTTTTGAACTCTATGTCTTGTCGTCTTTTCTCCTCCATTTCTTTCACACCTGATTTCTTTCCATGTCTCTGCATGGTGGCTGCTTTATGTGGTGGATATCCTCAAAGGGACAGTGGCTCAGTCTCCCCAGTTACCTGAGGTGGGTACTCTTACTGCAATCCTTTATGGGTTGTATTCAGTGTTCTTGAATTTAAACCCAGCTTGTTGTTGTTAGCCCTAGGAGGGTTTGACCTCCAGGCCAATTGGCTGTGAAGGGAGACTGTGTTCAGGTTGGATGGGCGGAGTCTCTGAGCTGCCCGGCAGCAGCAGCGGCAGCTGGGTCCTTTGCAGTGCCCGCATGCGCGTGGGTCTCTGTTGGATGGGGATGGCTGCAGACACCTCCAAGAGAAAGCCGATAGTCTCTTCCCCTTGCCAGACAACTCTGCCTTTCCCCAAATGTGCCTGCACACCAAAAGTCCCACCCAGGGCTGTAAAATAGATGGTTTCCAGAACCAGGAGACAAGTTTCCAGGGGGCAAGTCACGGGTTTGCGCGACCCTTGGGACTAGGAGCTTCTGCCGCGCCCCGCTTCCAGGGTGCGTCCCCTGGACCTCGGACCTCGCCCGGCTCAGGAAATCTGGGCTGTGGGACGCCTCTGCCCTTCCCTGTCAGAGAAATCCAGCTGGTCTCTGCTCCAGCCCCAACCCGCGCGCGCGCGACCAGGGCGGCTCCTAACCTGTTTCCGTCTGAAAGGCTGCACTCCCGCTGGTCCTGAGTCTGTGTCCCACCTCTGCTCCTATTAGTGGAGTTTACATTCAACCAGCTTTCTGGCGATTCTGGGTGCTTGTCTGTTCTGCTGTTATGTTGTAGTTCTTAAATAGTTGCGCGGGGCAGAACAATAGGTGTTTGCTTATGCCGCCATCTTGGTGTTCCTCCAAAATATATGTACTTTTTTTATCTTATCCTGAGGATATGTTTTTCACTGATTTTTTTTTTTTGAGAGACACAGAGAGAGAAATATCAATCGATTGCTTACCATGTGTATCTGACTGGGGATTGAACCTGTAACTTTTTGGTGTACAAGATAATGCTCTAACCAACTGAACCACTCAGCCAGGGAACAAAATATAATCATCTATCTATCTATCTATCTATCTTATCTAATAAAAGAGTAATATGCTAATTTGACCATACCTTCGCTACAGTACCAGCCAATCAGGAGCAGGGGGCGGGGCCAGGTGATCAATGGACTACAGCAGTGCTGTAGGCCCGGGTGGGTGGAAGGCAGGGCCAGGCAGCGATGTCAGGCCCCGATCAATGGACCACAGCAGTGCAGTGGCCGGCCTACAGCCAGGTCTGGGGGGAGACCTCTCTCTGGACCTGGCTGTAGGCCAGGGAGGTGTGGAGGGCAGGGCCAGACAGTGATGTCGGGCCCCTAATCGATTGCAGCAGTGCTATAGGCTGGGGCAGGTGGAGGGCCCCAGATCACAGGGCCATGACAGGGTGTCCAGGGCAGGTAAATTTGCACATGCTGGCAGACCCTGCGGGCAGCACCTGAAGCTGCCTGTGGGGTCCAGGCTGCGATCAGGACTGGGTAAGCCTGGGAAGCAGCACTTGACCCTGTTCACAGCAATTGGGACTGGGCAGGTGGCATGGATAATGCCTGCTGCTGCCTGCTATGTCCAGGCAGCAATAGGGACTGTGCAGTTCCAGCAGGCACCTCCTGATGTTGACCACCGGGTCCAGGAAGTGATTGGTGTGGGGCAGACAGCATAGATAGTGCCTGGCATTTCCCGTGGGCTCCAGGCGGCATTGGGACCAGGAAGGCCCGGGGACAGCACCTGATATTGCCTGGAGTCCAGACATTGATTGGGACTGGGCAGGCAGCACGGACAGTGTCTGACGCTGCTCTCAGTGTTGAGGCAGCGATCGGACCGGGCAGTTCCAGCAAGCAGTTCCTGATGTCACACTCTGGGTCCTGGCAGCTATCGGGGACCTGGGCAGATGGCATCATAGTGCCTGAAGCCCCCTGCGGAGTCCAGCTAGCAATTGGAACTGGGCAGTTCCAGCAGGCAGCTCCTGATGTTGCCCGTAGGGTCCAGGAGGCAATCGGGGTCCAGCAGGTGGCATGGACAGTGCCTGAAGTCATGGGGGGATTCATAGGCAGGGATGGCTCAGGTCTTCGGACAAAGCCATGGTGGCAGGGCTGGGACAGAGGCAGTTACAGGTGATCAGGCCAGGAGGGGAGGGCAGTTGGGAGTGTTCAGGTTGACAGGGGGGTGCAGTTGGGGGAAGCAGGCCAGCAGGCAGAGTGGTTAGGAGAGATCAAGCAGGCAGGCAGGTGAGCAGTTAGGAGTCAGTAGTCCCGGATTGCGACGGGGTTGACTGACTGTCAGTTTAGGCCCGATCCCACAGGGGTCCCAGATTAGAGAGGATGCAGGTCAGGCTAAGGGACACACCCCCCTCCACCCCCTGCCCCATGCATGAATTTCATGCACCCGTCCACTAGTATATATATTCTATCTAATAAAGAGGAAATAAGCAAATTGACTCTTATGCCATTGCAAAGATGTCAGTGTCCGCAGCCAATAAGAAGGGAATATGCTAATTGACTGCCCTACCCTCAAAGATGACAGTGCCCACAGCCACAAAATGGTGCACCCAGTCCCTTTAGCTCCTCAGCCACCCAGGGCTAGCCTGAGGCTTATGCTGTCAGCAGTGGTAGCAGCAGAGGTATGATGGGGCATCACCTTCCCCTGATCACCAGGTTGCCTCCTGCCCCTGAGGCTCCCAGACTGTGAGAGGGGACAAGCCAGACTGAGGGACCCACCCCCTCCAGTGCATGAATTTTCATGCACCAGGCCTCTAGTGTGTGTGTGTGTGTGTGTGTGTGTGTATTTAATGTGGCCCATGAAGGTCATATGTGGCCATGACCTTATTACTGCCTTAAAAATCTCAATAGCTAATGCACATATCACTAGTTTTACTGGTATTTTTATTTACTTTACTTTATGAAACTTAAGTATAGTTGGTATATATTATGTTAGTTACCAGTGCATGAAATTGTGAGGGTAGAGTCCCTAGGGCCTAGCCTCCTGCGATCAGGGCCATCTTCTACCTGCTTGCCAGTTTGCAGGCCAGCCAAATGCTGCCTCCACTGCTGAGCCTGTTGGAAAGCAGGTGCCAGCAAATTCACCTCTGTGTGTGTGCTGGGCCAAACCCTGATGGAATGCACTGCTTGCTCTGGGCCGCTCATGCGGGTGCTGCCGCTGCCACTGCCACTACTGCTGGGGCTTGAGGCACTGATGGAAGCTGTGGGGTGTGCCCGAGTCCTACACACCCCAGCATGAGCGGCCCCAAGCAGGCAGTGCATGCCATCAGCAGCCAGCCTGGTGCATGCACATGGAGGGAAAGTTTCTGGTGCCTGCTTTTCCACAGGTCTGAGCCCCTGAGAAGCCAGGGATGAGTTGGTGATTCCAACAGCCTAACAGCTAACCTGGTCTTCCCGCCACCCACCCCAATTCCCCTGCTCATCATCTCCGATTCATTGGAGCCCGTGGAAAAGGGGCAGGGACCAAGAGGTCGGCCTGCTTGCTGGTCCCAGTCCCACCTGTCCCACTCATGGGCCAGAGTGGGGGAGGATGTGGTGGGACTGAGAAGTGCTCAATTTTCCTCATGGTATCTGGTTGTTGGTCATCACAGTCATCATGAACACTAACTTTTTATATATATACTAGTGGCCTGGTGCATGAAATTTGTGCACATTAAAAGGGTATTAATTAGAGGAAATATTTTAATACTGCTATTTGCCCTTTCTCTACAATAAAAGTGTGAGAGATAAAAGGTAATGAGTACAATGTATATGAAAATAATACATAATTTCATTAATAAATAAATAATAACAAAATGATATAACAACAATATGAATCCACAATAAACTGTTGAGTTAATTTTCCTGCATTTAAAATAGGATTGAACGTGTCCCTCACAGAGAGATGAAATCCATAATACTGCATTTGGGTGACTTGTGATCTTACATTTTGTCTAGTATTATTATTGAGTACACTGTTGTCTCTGAGTCTTAATGCAATATCTGTTCCCCAACCTTTTCACCATGTGGAAAAAGAATAGGATATGTCATTGCATGTAATGTAGGAAACAGGATACTGATTCATTTCACTTTAGTGGCATTTGGATTATTTGGATCTGTTTTACAATGAATGAGCAAGTCCCTTCCAAAAGGAGTTTCTCCATCTTTGTTTCTGAATATGACAGCAATCTCGGTTACATGGGGAGAATTATATTTACCTGGGTCACTATTACAATCATATTTAATTGCCATAGTTACTTCTGTGGGAGCTATACCTTTTGCTGCTGCTTCAGATTGGGCTTTCTTTTCTACCTCATGTAGCATCTTGTACGATTTTGTTAATTCATTTATTTCATGCATGAGTCTTTCTGAGCAGGCCTGGTTTGCTGGGATTGCTAATCTTTTATGTGTAGCTTCGGCTGTATCCAAAATATAGAGTTGAGTAAACTTCCGAGAAACACCATCAGAAGGATGTAAAGTTCCAGTATGATGATAAACTTGTCCATGTATTCTAAAACAGTATGGCCCATACCCTGATGGCGATGCAATATTTGCACCCATGGAAGCAAAAGCAAAAGAACTATTTATTTATTTATTTATTATTATTATTATTATTATTATTATTATTATTATTTTTAATCTTTATTGTTCAGTATATTAATTACATTGTTCCCTTTTCCCCCCCTATAGTTCCCCTCCACCTGGTACCCATCCCACCTTCCGCCCTCACCCCCCTCCACTGTCCTCTCCCATAGTTGCATGATTTTTGTCCAGTCTCTTGCTGCACTTCCCACAACCCCTTTCTCCCCAAGACTTGTCAGTCCATTCCCTCTCTATGTCCGTGATTCTGTTACATTCACCAGTTTATCCTGTTCATCAGCTTATTAATTCACTTGATTTTTAGATTCATTTGTTGATAGATGTGTATTTGTTGTTCCTAATTTACACTTTTATCTTTTTCTTCTTCCTCTTCTTAAAGAATATCTTTCAGCATTTCATATAGTGTTGGTTTGGTGGTGATGAACTCCTTTAGCTTTTTCTTATCTGTGAAGCACTTCATCTGACCTTCAATTCTGCATGATAGCTTTGCTGGATAGAGTAATCTTGGTTGTAGATTCTTGCTGTTCATCACTTTGAATATTTCTTGCCACTCCCGTCTGGCCTGCATCGTTTCTGTTGAGAAATCCGCTGACAACCATATGGGTGCTCCCTTATAGGTAACCAACTGTTTCTCTCTTGCTGCTTTTAATATTCTCTCTTTGTCTTTTGCTCTTGGCATTTTAATTATGATGTGCCTTGGTGTGGTCCTCTTAGGGTTCCTATATATTGGGGTTTGGTGCGCTTCTTGGACTCCTAAGTCAATTTCTTTCACCAGGTGTGGGAAGTTTTCGGTCACTATTTCTTCAAATAGGTTTTCATTGTCTTGCTCTCTCTCTTTTTCTGGCACCTCTATAATTCGGATGTTGGTATGCTTGAGGTTGTCCCAGAGGCCCCTTACACTATCTTCAATTTTTTGGATTTTTTTGGTTTCTTGCTTTTTCAGCTGAGTGGATTTTCCCTCTTTGTATTTCAAATCTTTAACTTGGTTCTTGGGGTGCTCCAGAGCACTTTTAGGTCTTTGTATAATATGTTTTATTTCAGTCAGTGTATGCTTAATTTCTGGTTGGTCCTTTTTCATATCCTTGAGAGTCTCCTTCATTTCCATGTTGGTCTTGATCATTTCCTTGAAGGTCTCGTTCATTTCCTTGTAGGACTCATTCATTTCCTTGTCTGTCTCGCTTATTTCCTTATAGGCCTCGACCTTTTGTTGGATCCTCTTGAAAAACCCTGTAACCGTGGTTTTGAATTCCATGTCCAGTCGTTTTTTCCCCTCCATTTCTTTCACATCTGATTTCTTTCCATGTCTCTGCATGGTGGCTGCTTCCCTGAGTTGGTCAATTAGCTTTGTGTGGTAGACTTCCTACTAGGGTAGAACAGACTTCCTACTAGGCACAGTGGCTCAACCTCCCCAGTTACCTGAGGTGGATATGGGTTGCACAGTCTTGCTGAAGTTAAGCTCAGGTTAATCATTGTTAGCACTTGGAGGGGCTGACCTCCAGGCCAATTGTCTGTGAAGCTCAGCTGTGCTCAGGTTGGATGGGCGGAGTCGCGTTAGCTCCGCCCTATGCGGCCCCAGGGACTCTGTGTCGGGGGCAATGGCTGCCAGCACCTCTGAGAGAGAGCCGCTGTGGAGCTCCACCGGCTGCCGGGGAATTCAGACTCTCCCCAAATGACTCTGCACCCCCAGTGTCTCACCCAGGGTCGTAAAACAAAGCAGTCTGACGGTTTTCCGAATGAGAAAGCAAGTCGCAGAGTGCTCTCTGCGCAGTCACGCAGCCAAGCTGTTTCGCGCAAGCTGCCTTCTCCACAAGCCGGGAGACCCCTGCAGCACCCGAGTTTCGGCGTGCCCTCCCACTGTTCAGTTTTCACCCCGTATGATAGTGGGTTCCCTGGACTTCGCCCAGAGCTGGAGAATCAGTCCAGTGGGATGTCTTTGTCACCCCGTTCGAGAAAACTGGCCGGTTTTCAGCCGCCTGCCCTGTCCGCTGGCGCGCACTCCAAACCTCTATCCGTGCAAATCTTTCAACGCTGTCCGCCGCCGCTCCTCCGAGTCACAGTGTCTTATCTTCACTTTTATTTGTGGAATTTTCACTTGGCGAGCTTTCTGGTGATTCTGGAAGGTGTTTGTTCTTTCGTTAAGTTGTAGTATTAAAATTGTTGAGTATGACGGCAAGATAGGTGTTTCACCTATGCCGCCATCTTGGTTCCAACCCGCAAAAGAAGTATTTATAGATCGAATGTTTTCCATGAAATTTTTACTGTCAGAATCTTCATTTGTTATTAATCTTTTTAAATATGGCGGGTAATCTGGAAAATGTATATCATTTGGACAGACTTTCCCTTTGCTACAACATTGAGTAAATTTCCCATCAGATGGTTTTTCATCAGAGAAATTTAGTGATAGGCAAAATTCACACCTAGCAGTCATTTCACCACAACTATGTTCGAGAATTGCATCCTCACGTACTCCATTTTCGCTGAGAAAGCAGTTCCTACCACTATTGCTAGTACTTGTTGATGACTGTTCTTTAGACATATTCTGTCTTCACCACTGCCTTCTTTCAGCTTCAAAGGCATGTTGTTCTTTACACATTTCCTGTCAAAGATGCCATTGCTTTTGGCTTCAGAGCGACATTTTTCCAATAGCTGCTCTTCAGGTACATTCTGTCACAGGCATCGCCTTCTTTCAAGGTCAGACGCACATCGCTCTTCAGACATTTTCTGTCAATAACGTTGTCGGCACCTTTCTGCTACACAGCTCTGTTGTATCAACAGTTTTTCTTTGGACATAGTCCCACCTCTCTATTGCCATGTTCTGAGATAGAGAAGAATTACAGGCCTTTCAGCAGTGTCACCAAAGGCTGGTTTGGACAGATTCTGTGGGGGTGGGTGTTCCTTCTACCTGTTGTCAGTTTCCATAGCTGGGATGCTGAAGCTGGGACTCTGGGACCTTCCCTCTGATGGTTGCCTTCCGTTTTTTTTGCTGGCATACAGCTGAAGCTACACGTAAAACATTATTAGTAATGCCAGGGGCCTCATTAGATGCAGCTGTGGTGAGTTCTTGCAGAAGCCGCTGCTGCCCCCACTGCCACTGCCCCTGCCCCCACCGCCTCGTTCTCTGTGCCCAGGGCCTCAACCGCAGCTGTGGTGATTTCTCACTGCCTCATTCTCCACACCTGGGGGCCTCAGTCAGATGCAGCTGTGGTTCGCTGGTGCTGCCACTGCTTGGTCTCCACGCCCATGGCCGGGCGCTTGATGCCTTCACCCCTTTGTCTCCGCTCCTGGGGCCTGGCACCCATGCTCTTGACCCTGCCCCTGGTAGCACAGCCAATCAGGAGCCAAGGTACGGTCATATTTGCATGTTACGCTTTTATTAGATAGGAGGATGGATAGTAGTTTCAGGTTTAAATATAGTGATTTGACATTTTTATACCTTATAATGTGATCACCCCACTAATTCTAATGATCATCTGTTACCATGCAAACTTAACATAACATTATTGACTACATTCCCCTTCACTTTTATCACCCATTCCTATTCCTTCCTTTATGGTAATCATCCTTTTAGTATCTGTTTCTATGAGTCTGTTTTTGTTTTGTGTTGTGACAACATGAATGGATGTAGAGGGTATTGAGCTAAGTTAAATAAGTCAGACAGAGAAAGACAAATATTATATGGTTTCACTCATATGTGGAATATTAAAAAAAAATCCTACAACAAAACATAGCCTCATTTTAAAACAGAAGTTCCTCTTTTTTCATGAATTAGGAAGGAAATTCCCTAGAGATAAGCAGAGTTGCTTAACACCATGCCAGGGGAATTGTTGACAGTCACCAAAATAAAATATGATTTTTTCCCATACTAGGGAGGCAGTTATGGGTAAGGAGACCCAGCCTCTAAATGCAGAGAAATCCCTTAGCTGCCTCCATTTGTACTTGATTTCCTGTGACCAGACAACTGATGTGGGATTTATTTGCTATCAGGCCAAAAAAGCATGGCGGGGGGGGGGGTGTCAAATGTAGAGTTGCATTGGTGATTCAGGATGCATCATGCCTCAGCTCCTCAGCCTGCAGCTTCCAGGACACAGGAAATACAAATGTATCCAGCTCCCACTAAATGAGAGGAGAGAAACCGGATGTTCTCCCACTGAAATGGTCTTCCCTGAGAGTGGGAATCAAAAAAGAGCTCACAATCAGGGAGTCAAAATATTCTCATCAACTCTTTGAATTACTGCACATGAGGTTTGCGCCTCTGTTCTTTCCTCCATATCTTTCCACCTTGTCTTACGTCAAGGGCCTACTGCCTGCCTGTGGTCCACAATGGATATTTTTTTGTGGCCTAGCCAATATAAGGTATGTAAGAAACGTTTCAATAAAAATTTCATAACTTAATTTTTACAATATTCTATTATACATAACTAGAGGCCCAGTGCACAAAATTTGTGCACTAGGGGATCATTTTTCAGCCCAGCTTGTACCCTCTCCAATCTGGGATCCCTTGAGAGATGTCCGACTGCCTGCCTGTTTAGCCTAAATGGGCAGTCGGACATCCCTCTAACAATTGAGGTCTGCTGGCTCCCAACTGTTCTACTGCCTGCCTTTGTGATTGCCCTTAACTGCTTCTGCCTGACAGCCTGATCATCCCCTAACCACTCCCTTGCCAGCCTGATTGATGTCTAACTGATCCCCTGCCAGCCTGTTTGCCCCCAGCTTCCCTTCTCTGCTGGCCTGGTCACCCCTAACTGCCCTCCCTTGCAAACTTGATCGCCCCCAACTGCCTTCCCTTGAAGGCCTGGTCCCTCCCAACTGCCATCCCCTGCTGGCCATCTTGTAATGGCCATCTTGTGTCCACCTGGGGGCAGGATCTTTGATCACACTGGGGCAGCCATCTTTTGTGTTGGAGTGATAGTCAATCTGTATATTACTCTTTTATTAGATAGGATAGTGTCCTGGTGCATGGGTGGGGGGCAGCTGGTTTGCCCTGACGGGTGTCCCAGGTCAGGGTGGGGGTTCCCTTGGGGTGTGGGGTGGCCTGGGCAAGGAGTCTTTGGTGGTTTGCAGGCTGGCCATGCCCCCAGTGACCCAAGCAGAGGCCCTGGTATCTGGGATTTATTTATCTTCTACAATTGAAACTTGTAGCCTGGAGCAGAGCCAAGCTTTCTGCTCACTCTGTGGTGGCAGCCATTTCTGTTGGGATTTATTCATCTTCTGTAATTGAAACTTTGTAGCCTAGAGTGGAGGCCTAGGCCAGCCAGGGCTGAAGAAGCTTGGTTTCCTCCATCACAGGGGGGCAACCCTAGCCTCTGCTCTTTCCAGCTCCATGGCTGCCACCATTTATTTTGGGATTTATGTATCTTCTATAATTGAAACTTTGTAGCATTGAGTGGAGACCTAGGCTAGCATGGGCAGATGGAAAGTTTGGCTTCCTCCATTACTGGGGAAACCCTAGCCTCCCTTCTACTCTCAGTGGCTGCAGCCATCTTGGTTGGGGTTTATTTGCATATTTGCTCTTGATTGGCTGGTGGGTGTGGCTTGTGGTGTAGTGGAGGTATGGTCAATTTGCACATTACTCTTTTATTAGATAGGATTATTAATGATGAACTACAATGTTGCTAATGACTGATCACTATAATCATGTTGCATTCATTTGCCTTATGCGTAGACACACCATTTCTCTCCACTAATACTAGCAGTGAATATTTTAGCAGCCCATTGCTACGTCATTAGTCTTGTAGTGACTTGTTTGGTTTGTGAAACAGGAAATGTTTCACTTTCGGAAAACAAGAAAAATAGGTTTATTTGCATGACATTTATTAATTTATGCGGTTATTCAGCATCTGGTAAGTTAATGTTCAAGAAAAAAATATTAATTTTTATTAAAATGTTCTATTATTTTATGTTAACAGTTACTCATTTATTTCAGCCCTTTGTATTCAGCATGTCTCTGTAGAAATAAACCTATGTTTCTATGAAAATTGAAGCTTTTGTTTTTTTGCGGCCCACATAAACTTAAACCTTGTTTATCTGGCCTGTGTTAGCCTTTGCGTGTGACATGCTTGTCTTAACATCCTCTGGAGAGGTGATTTCCCCTGGACAATTACAGCCCATCTCTAAGAAAAGGATCGCTTCTGTGTGCAAAGTCATTCCAGCTAAGCAATCTGGGCCCTAATTTCATCACAGCATTATGAAACTGATCGGTTTCTTTGTATAAAATCTTAAAAGGGCTCCATGGGCTCTTTAAGCCAAAAAAAAAGGCTTTTGAAAGTAGTTCAGGAAATTGCCAGCATGGAAGCGATTTCCACATGTGTCTCTCAATATTGCAGCCTCTCTCTTTAGGTGCTGATCTCTCCTAGACGCTAATAAGAAATGAAAGACCAGCTTAGTTTCTTTTTAAAAGGAGGCACAATTAAAGGAAAAAAGTCCCCAAGAAGTCTGTATAGGGGAATGACATGCAGACCATTAGCTTTCTTTCCTCGGCTTTCAGGCCGATCTGTATTCTCCATTTGCTATGAGCATTCTGTCCCATCTAGGTCAGGGAGAATTACGTGTGTGTTACTGAAGTGGAGTGTGGATTTTAAGTAGAGCATGTGATCCTAAGAATGCAGAAAGATGGTATAAATTTGCATTTCTTAAGAGGAACCCTCTCTAAAAACACTGAAACCATTTAAATATGATTTTTTTTTTAAAAAAGAATGGGTGGGAGTTCTACTCGAAATCGTCACACAGCATTTCCTTTTTGTTTGAGTAAAGAATTATAAAATCATTTGTCCAGCTGTCAGATGTCTCTGGGCAGACTTTTTGAATTGTAGTGCATGCAAGACAAAGGCTAGCGTCCTGCTCTGGAGACAAGGGGAAGAGCTTTCATTCCTGGGGAATGAGTCATGCCCTTCCTCCTGAAGACCTTTTCGAAGGGAGATGGGAAGCTATCCCTGGGGTAGCAAGGCCAGTGTTCCAGGCCTGTCATTAAGGAGGACACAGGACACAGATTTTTCAGCGCATCTGAGCCCCTTTGATGTCTTGCCCTGGAGTGGAATCTTGGGCTCCTCCCAATAGGCTCACCAGTTATTTACTGGAAACCAACATGTGGCTCATTTGTGGCCTTTCTTAAGCTTTTGCTTTTGAATTAATATGAGTGTTAGGCTGGGTCTGTTTCTTCTTTCTCTAACTTTGCCATTGGGCTGTGCAACCCACAGTGAGGTCAGATTTCTTGGAATGGGTTTCCTGTTGATTCATGCTCTTGTTTTATCCCCAACTCCATGTTTGTGTGTAAAAGCCACAGGACGACACATGTGGATAGGCAAACCATTCTTAGTATTCTTCTGGCAAGTTACCTGAGAAATTCAGGGTAATTGTTCAAAGAGAGCCTTTACCCTTGAGTTGGTCCTAAGGATTCAAGTTAGTTCAATTTCACAAATATTTTTGAGCATTCACTAAGTGAGGCTCTGTGACGGGTGCTGTGAGGAAGAGAAGGATGAAGACCATATTGTTCTGTACCTCAAGGATGTTACAATTGAGTAGGGAAAACAGGAGGGTATGGAAGAACTCTAACACTTTGTGATACTCCCTGAGTTGTCCTCTAGACTGCAGAACCCTGTGGGGATGAGGGTGAGTGTGAGTGCAGAGTAGGAGTTAAGCTTGAAAGATAAAAAGGTTTCACCATGAAGAGAGAGTATGGGATGAAAGGAACAGGAATAAAAAAGCTTGGAAGAGTGAACTATCACTATGACTTTCTCTCTCTCTCTCTCTCTCTCTCTCTCTCTCTCTCTCTCTCTCTCTCTCTCTCTCTCTCTCTCTGTGTGTGTGTGTGTAGGGGTAGCCTTTTGTGCTAGATGCTGCTGGAGATACAAAGACAAATCAGGTTCCAGGACCTCCCAGCCCAAAAGAGCTAGTGTGGAAGACAGGCATGTGCAAAAGTAACTTTAATAGGAAATAGGATATGCAAGAGATGCTAGGAGTAAGTCCTTTGACGTACTCAGAGGGCATCTCAGAGAGATCCAGGAAGGAAGAATTTAACAGGACTTAGGGTAATTAGATCCAAGGGAGTAAGGCAGTTAGAAAAGCCAAAGATGACTTCTGCATTTCAACGACAGGACCTTTGAATGACAAAATAATAGCTACACGTTTTGCTCTTTGTTCACATATTATTTATAATTTTTTTCTTTTATTCAAGACAACTACATACTGTGTCTTTTATTTACAATTTGCTGTACTGATTGATCTGGTATTCTCATAAATGCATATGAAAACTAAAATCTATCAAAAATGGTAACAATCTACTCTTGTACTGACTTCAAACCCTATCTGCAAATAGGTGCCTTCTAAATAAGTGCTGTTTAACACATGTATAGTGTAAATGCATTTGCAAGTAAGGGAAGGGGTGGAGTAGAAGCAGTGAACATCTTTTCTTCCTCTTACTATTGGACTGGCTTGTTGAGTATGGGCACTGAAGGGAATGATCTGTATTCCACGTTGTGATAAGTTATAGCTCTAGAAGATGGGAGACTGGAAAATGTATACAACAAGTGTCACATCCTGAGATGAATAGGAGGGTTGAGTTGGAGACAGATGACTAGGGCTAGCATTTACTGAGCATTTACCAGATTGTCAGCATGGCCCTAAGCACATCATAGCTACTAACTTATTTGAAGTTCATGACAACCATATGAAGTATATATTATTAATACATTTACTTTATAGATGAATAAACTGAGGCATTACACTTAAATAACTGGCCAAGCCACACAGCTATAAGTAGGTTTCACCCAGAGCCTTCACACTTAATCTCGTTGCCAAAATATGTCTCCATAGGAGTCAATAGAAGAAGAGAGCTATTTGACCTTGGGGCATTACTATATAAAATATTTTGTTTAGATTTTAGAAAAAGGAGTTTGTAAAACCTTATTAAATTTCCACATGGAATTATATAATTTTAGAATTTTAAAACATCATGTTCTATTTCTCATTTGTAACAACTTCTCATTTTTTAGATGAGGCTGAGAATCAATTAAAATCATCATGTTTATTGAAGGTTAACAACACACACAGCATTGTGCTGCCTAGAGAGGCAGAAGGGCACACACTGGCTTGTTGACATAACCAGACTGTCCTCACAAGGACCAGAACGGAAAGATCCAACACCTTAACACAGGGCTCTCGCTTTGAAAGGAAACCTTGTAGCACAAGGGAAAAGGTCTGCCTGACTTCCTAGGGAAGCAAAATGGAAGTCCAGTGGGCTTCTGACTCAACTTTCAAAATGAAGAATTCACACTTCTCTTATGGTGCCTTGACTGGCTGTTCAGTCTTGGCCACCGGCAGACCAAAAATAACACCTCTGTTTACTGCATAGACTTACTTCTAAGAAATTCTCAGTGTACAATTAACAATCTGTATTGGCTGGCAACTTGCTTTTCTGATAAAATCTAAGACACTTTTGTGTTCATTCGATGGTTATTTGGAGTCCTTATAAAGTCAGTCTGAAAGTGTGTTGTGGGAAGAGGCATGGCACAGTGGTGAGGGATCTGGCGGATGCCCTAAGCTGGCTTCAAGCTCAAACTCCAAGATGACTTGTGAGTTGTGTGACCTCGGGCAAGATTCTTTACCTCCATAAGTCTCAACTTTCTCTCATGTGTAAAATGACTGAAATAATAATCCCTGCACCATAAACATTTTTGGAGGATTAAATGAGCCAATACAGATAAAGGGCTTACCACTTGTCTGACTCATCATGAGAACTCAATACATCTTCTGTAATTTTAACAAACAAAATACTATATTCAGTAAGTCAATCATTATTGAAAATACAAAGTATAGTAAGATGTGCAATAAGTCAAGAGTTACCAAATTTTTATTGCAAACAGCAAACTTCCTTTTCCAAATTGGGTTTCCAAATTCAGAGTCCCTGTCAGTAGGGCAGGGAATCCATAACCCGTTATGGAGACTACTGTGTTGCTAAACATCAGTCATGTGATGTTTCACTCCTGTGAAAGTGTTCTCCCAGAATGTAGAGTGAGGAAATGACTTTCTCCCTTTGAGGGTTTCTTATGTTAGGAAAGAAAAACCACTCCACTCACAATCCTGTTCATTTTGCTTCTACTAGCAATAAACTTGGTGCTAAATTTTGTGTTTGGTGGCAGAAATTCATGTTAGCATAGATGCACTTTTTCTTTCTCTTTTGTCTTTTTACCCATTTTAATAATTTTTCACTTTTGTGATGTGTGTGCCTTATAGTTTAAGCTTTCTCAAAACCCTTCTGTAAATTGAAAGAGAGAAATGTAAGTAAAGACCATAAAATAATAGGACATGGATGATTTTTTCTTAGATAAACACACTCTGAGTTCTACATACCTGGTTTGAAACATGTTTTATGTGACCCAAATCTAATAAGAATGGCAAAGTTAAGTTTTATATAAATATTTTACGTTTTAATACAATGGGATATGGAAGTCTCACCCTCACAGGCCATTTAATTGCAATGGGACCACAGGTCAAGATTGACCAACCAGGTGGGCACACAACTTGCTATTAAGCCAAAGATGTTTATTATACAACAAAACCAAACAAAAATAGCAGCTAACCATTTATAGAATATTTTGTAAGGTATCCTCATATACCCCAGTTCATTTGGTTCTCACATCAGCCCTGCACATTAGGAAGCATTATTTTTAGCTCTATTTTATATTAGAACACAGGCTCAGATATTGTAGGAGTCGTGTCCTGGCTTTCACAGGAAGTAAGTACCCTGGCCAGAATTGAATGTCAGGTATTAATTCAAAATCCCAGGCCCTATCCACTATTGTAGGCTGCTTCCCCAAAACATAAGTGTTTCAAGCAAGGTTCTCCTTTAATCACTGGCCCCATCCAAAGGCCTGTTTGATGGAAGAGAACAAGAAATGGCAAAGGGCTTCTAAGTGAGAACTGTCTTTCAGTTTTGATTATTTTTGGGAAACTCTATATTGTTTTCCACAGTAGCGTCACCAGTCTGCCTTAAGACTCAGCAATTTCACTTCTGAAAATAAACCTGAAGAAACCTACAACACTGGTTCAAAAGAATATATGCACTCCTATGTTCATTGCAGCGTTATTTACAATAGCAAAGATCTGGAAGCAGCCCAAGTGCCCATCAGTAGATAAATGGATTAACAAGCTGTGGTATATTTACACATTGGGATACTACTTGGCTATAAAAAAGAAGGAAATCTTACATTTTCCAACACTATGGAATATTATGCTAAGTGAAATAAGCTAGTCAGAGAAAGACAAATATCATATGATTTCACTTATATGTGGAATTAAATGAACAAAACAAACTAACAAACAAAATAAAAACAGACTCATAGAAGACAGACAGAATGATAGCTGTCAGAGCGGAAGAGGGTTGGGGGGCTGGGTGAAAAGGTAAGGGATTAAGCAAACAGAACCCCTCATACACAGGCAATAGTATGGTGATTACCAGAGGGAAAGGGGGTAGAGGCGGGATAAATGGTGATGGAAGGAGACTTGACTTGGGATTTTAAACACACAATACAATACACAGATGATATATACAGACACACCTAAAACCTATATAATTTTATTAACCAATGTCTCACCAATAAAGTAAAAAAAAATGTCTTTCAGGTATATATATATATTTTTTCCTGCCTAAAACCAGGATGTTTTTCTTTTTCTTGCTTAAAACCAGAATGATCCTTAAAATCACTCTACTCATACGTGTTTGGCAAAAGATATTTTTGCAACAACAGTTCGCTAAGCCCACTGTTTTGGAAGCAAGTCACATTTGCTGAAATTTCTATACTTTCAAGGGTCTATGCAATATCTATGCAATATCAATATCTAGAGCCGTAGCAGTGAATTCAGTATAAAGCAAGTAGTAAATTTTGATGGATTTTAAGTATTTGAATGAAGAGTCTTTGCTACTGGGTAAAACACAATGTGGCTAGTTTGAGTCTGCATGTGGGTTGAAGAATGGCCCTACAAAGGAAGATGGGGCTTAATGGAGACCTAGGACTTCTTCCAGGCAGTTTTATTAACTGTCTGATGGGGGAAGGATGGGGTGCTAGCTCTGACTTAGACTCTGGTTCTCCATATGCAAGTAGTACATCGTGTGTCAGTGAACTGTTCAGTAGTGGTATGTAGTATACTCCCTCGCGTGAGCTGAGTTCTTTCCAAGTGTCCTTTTTATCATGATAAGCCCCCTCAGGTATTACCATGGAGAAGTCCCTGACATGGGTGGACCCCACCACTGTCTTTCTTCAGCACCTTGGTTTCTGGAGGCGGCAGACCAATAGGACTCCTGACAGATCTGTGCCGGCTTCTACGCCACTTCTCACCAACAAGGCAGCGAAGCTCTCCTAGAGACTCATTGAAAGATCGTCCTACACACTGTCTTCTGGAGAACGTGCTTCCTTTTAGTAGCCTTTCCAGACAGACACACGGGAACTGGCATGCCCAGGTTCCCCCCTTAGCCACTCCCAAATTTTCAGTTTGACCTTCTAAGCTCTCATTTGGAGCATCAGTCTCATTTTGCAAACAGGCAAGCAGGAGTTTCACTGGGCGGTGTAAGCTGGAGTGATCTGGCCTCTCTGGAAAACTGCTCGCTCCAGGCACACCCCTCCCAGCCCACATTCCTTTCTTCTTCGCTTAGAAGAGAACAAAAGTCCTATCAGGAGCAATGAAACCACCTGAACCATCTTTTTTCTATTTCCAGAAATAGTTTATGGGGCCACTGAAAGATGTTGATGTTATCTTTTTAATATTCTGAGAAATAATCCTATTAAACAAAAAACAAGGGAAACTGTTATGCCCACAAGGCGGAATTACCCAAAGCCGGCCCGCAGGGTCGAGTTACTTTACAAAACCCTCGCTGTGCGCGGCTCCTATCGCTCCATCAAGGGCTTGGTGAAGGAGCAATCATTTGTGGATTCTGCTCATCTCTCTTTGCGAACTTTGTTCTGTGGAATTAGATACAACTTTGACAAATTAGAAAAGGCTCCCCCGTGCCTGCTGTCCCCAGAGCAGCACAGGCCACTGATTGTGCTCTGGCCTTCTGAAGTCCCCTGTGTCAGGCCGTCAGCGGCAGCCCGGCCACCAGAGTACGCTTTTTAATAAGCAGGTCTGTCAGCACCAGGTTCTTTGGATCTTCCGACCTCTCCTTAATCCCCAGGACGCACTGACTTTCTTCTCTGTTTCGTTTATGGCAACAGGCCCCGTGCCGGGGAAGAAATATCTTCTTTGTTTACAGCATAGAGGCAACAAAATTAACCTTTGAGATTAACTGTAAATGAGTGAGGATCATGTTTTAGCTTTGCCTAGGACAGGGGTAGGGATTAACACATGCATCAGGGAGTGAGAGTGTGCACGCGTGTGGACGCATATGCACACATCCCCCCATGCCCATCAGTAGAATCCCAAATACCTTTCTGCTCTTGTTCCCTCTTCTCTATTCATGCATGGGTTCCTTCTGGGATGGTTAGAGCTAATGAATAATATTCCACTAAAAACCTTTTTTTTCTTCCCCAGTTACATTTTACATTTAATGTTATGTTGTATTAGTTTAAGGTGTGTAGCATAGTGGTTAGACAATCATATGCTTTACAAGTGATCCTGCCGATATTTCAAGTGCCTACCTGGCACTATACATAGTTATTACAATATTATTGACTATATTTCCTATGCTATATTTTACATCCCTGTGACTATTTTGTAACTACCAATTTGTAGCATGTTTTTCCAGTCCTCAATTCCATTTTAAGGTATGTAAAACATCAACATATTACAAGTGATGCCTAATATGCCTAAAGATACAAACTTGTGTTTGGCTGGGACACAGGGTCATCTTCCCCAATGGAATTGTTTAGCCTGGTAGAAGTAAACCGTATAGAGCAAGGAGCATGAATGATATCACAAAGGCCACGATAAGGGAAAGCATCTTTGCATTGGTTTCCATGGCAATGTGTTCATGTTTAATAGTGCCAGATGAAAGAGCTGTCGTTCTCTAAGATACAGAAAATATTGTGCTGGTACATAACCCTCTCCTATGCTTTTTATTATAAACAAAAACTGTTTAATAAGACAAATAATTGAGAGCTCTTCATGTTCACTTCAAAGGTGGTTTGAGTCAATTACACATGCTTAAAACATTTTTTAAAGAAAAGTTCACACACACACACACACCACTTAACTAAAAAACAATTATGAGAGAAAAGAGAGAGAGAGAGAGAGAGAGAGAGAGAGAGAGAGAGAGAGAGAGAGAGAGAAGAGAGAGAGAAAATAGAGAGAGAGAATGGAAGTTAATTGCCACATTTAGGTATTACTCTTGGTCTTTGGGAAGTCCTGAAGGGTAGGACAGGATGAGGTCAAGATTGAATTATTTTTGACCTATAAAGAGCTTAGAAATTCACTTCAGCATCCACTATCTGCTGCTGAGAGTATAGGGGCTGCCCATCTGCTGTGCACTCCATGCTTGATGGGCTCTTCACCTTCTCAATCCAGCTCAATTACAACGACAAATCACCACCACCGTGGTGACCAAACCCAGGCACTCCACTCCAGTGCTCCTGTCTTTAGTTCTTGAAGGTGCTGAAATGTGTCTGGCACTTGGTGGGGTAGTGACTCATGCTGGCCACAACCACTTATTGAAACCAATGGTTCTATTAGAAGCATATTCTGACCCCAGTTTCATATATATATTTCTTTGGATCCTGTGGATTCTGACCACTTTTATCATTTGGTTGCCTTTCATCAAACGGGCTTATTTCCTGCTGGTTTCTGTTCTGCTCTTTCTCTCTTTTAATAAATAGAGCAAAATAAAGTGACATGTCAGCACAGAGACATTTTCTTTTTCACTCAACAGTGGCAATGACAATAACAATTAAATAGAAAAGCAGAGGGACCGTGCTGGAGGTGCAAGGTTGGGGTTACATCAAACGGAGAAATAACCAGGTAAGTGCCCAGGAGCTCCCCATAGAACAATCAGCGTTTCAGGGGGATGAAAAGAGCATGTGTGTTGGAATTCCTGGTATCCCCATTATCATCATCTTGGGCCAGGCACTTAACGGGCTTTGCGATGGTTTTGGCTGAGGAAAGTGCTTGCAGGAAGCAGATTTTTAAGTTCACCTGATATCTCCAGAAAGTAATAAACACCATTATTTACAAATAATGCACTTTCTGGGAGGTGCCTTTGTGTGGGCATTGCACACCCCAGCAAAATGAGAGGTTCTTTGTTTTACTTTGGTGGAAAGAGTGAGGTTCATCTTTAGGATGCCAGGCATTTTACTCTCCAGATGTGTGACAATGCTTAGGTCCTTGAGCCTCTCTGTGCCTCAGTGTTCTCATTTCTGGGATGGAGTTAATAGCCCTGTAGAGGAATGAGGAGAAGAAAGGGCCCCATTTGACTACCTGGCTACCTTGGGGCTAGACTTCAACATGCTGTCAGTGCCACTGCCTCAGAGAACCCTTCCTGGACCGTGGTAACCTGGGTGGCCCCATGCCCAGGTTGGTGAGAACACATCGCACTGCCTGTGACCCTAGGTTTATTGGCTACTCCACCCGTAGCTCCTGTGAGTTTCATGATTCTCAGCTTGTATCTGATAAAACTCCGAGCCCAGCCTGTGGTAGCTCACAGTAGACACCTGGTAAAGGCAGTCTGATGATGGGTAAACTGAACTCTGTAATTAAACGGTGGGCTCAAAAGGATACCAGATTTGCTAATGTCTGTGGAAAAGTGACTCTTGGCAATGTACATTTGAGCAAATTTTTCAATTTTTCCCCATTAATTTTCACACTTCCTTCAAATGGTATTTCTTTCTTTTTTAAAGTTTTATTTTATTTTTTTATTGATTTCAGAGAGGAAGGGAGACAGAGAGAGCTAGAAACACAATGATGAGAGAGAAACATTGATCAGTTGTCTCCTGCATGCCCTACACTGGGGATCAAGCCTGCAACCCCGGGCATGTGCCCTGACTGGGAATCAAACTTTGACCTCCTGGTTTATAGGTCAATGCTCAGCCACTGAGCTAGCTACCTGGAAGGGCTAAAATAGTCTTTCTTAAGAGTTCAAGAAGTCTAAGGAAACTAAAAATAAAATACCTTTATTGGAAAAACATTGGAGTGTCATCCCCCGACACCTGGCCATTTTTTTCAAGTGAGCTAAGGTAAAGGGCATAAAGGGTAACAATCGAATACCTAGGTGAAGGTGAAGGCAAGGGCTTCGGTGAAGCTCTGGATTGGATAATCACACCCATTGTGCCCACATTCCTCTATGACCCACAGAACAAAGCATCTTTTATCTCTAGGAGGTGAAGTAAAACATATGCCAGGTGGATCTTATTGGGGTGTCAGCCTGGAAGGCAGAAGAGCAACAGAAGATGGATTTTGGATTTTTCAGAAGCAGGGACAAGTCTGTAAATCTAAATTGGTTGGTCTCAACACACATGACCGCTTCAATAACATTTGTCTGAGGAAAAGATGGCATGTTTTTTTTTCTCATCTGTTCCTCTTTTCCTTCCCCTCATATCCAGTATTTCATAATAAAATTTCCAACAGATATGGGTTGTCCACAGTCACTAGCAATACATTGATTAATGTGTGCCAGACTTTCAGTGTATAATTAAGCTAAACAAAACTGCATTAAAGTAATATGAATTATTTGACTTCAAGCTTCCAAAACAAGAAAGCTGAGTGAAAGCAGGATCTCTGACCTCACTCACTCCAGCCTATGGTAGGAGACAAAAGTGCAGAGTCATAAATCACGGCCACCACATGACGAGGCAGAAAGGAAGTCTTCTGACCTTTAATTTGGAGGAGTCTCAAAGGTAGAAATGAAAATGAACACTTTGTTCTCCAGTAGAAACCAAAGTCTTTAACTAGGAAATAACACTGAACAAAAACACCTTTTTTTTTTTTAAAAAAAAAAGAAAAACATTTAAGTAGATAATGCCTATTTCTGTTATTATTTTAAAAATTTATTTTATTACATTTTCTCAGTCTAATTTAGATACGGCACATTTACTGTTTCTCAAAACTATTTCATGTCAACAGGTTTTTCCTGCCTTTAAACCCAAAATTTATACAATAAAATATATAAATATATTCCACATCTACAAAAACATAATGAGTTCTTTATACCCTCCCAATTAAAAAAGTGATATTTATTCACTTTGAACAAATTTGGAGAAAGCAAAACAAATGTATGAGAAGGAAAATAAAACCTATTTATGTTTTTACTATCTTGAGAATCTGGAGGTAACCAAGGTTAATACTTGTTTCCTTCCTGTGTGTGTGTGTGTGTGTGTGTGTGTGTGTGTGTGTGTGTGTGTGTGTGTTTAGTTTATGATTGCTGTGTTGTATCTACACTTTAGTACCTGCTTCTTTTACTTCACAGTATTTCACAAGCACATTCCTGGTGAGGTCCATCCCTCAGGCACTGCATTGCTGGCACTGGTAATACTTTTAGGAAAGGGAAACCAACAACTACATGTGGTTCTCCCGTGTGGTTGGGACTCTGCATTGGTAAGGTGGCTGTTATGGGGTGAATTCTCCAGGATGGATGGAGAAGCAGTAAATGGGGCAGAAGAAAGCAGGTGGGACAGAGAGGCAGAGGTAGAGGTGAGAAGAGAAGGCTGGTGGATTTTTAAATATTGCCTGTAGTCCTATCCTAAGGTCAAGTTCTCTTCCTGCCCTCTTTTCTCACAGGTCCTATGTCCTTTTTGCTTAAATTGTAGAGTTACTACCTATAACCACATTGTTCCCAATAAAGGCTTCTAGAACATTCCCACTCTGCTGCGGAGGCCTGCCTGCCTTTACTGCCTCCTCTGGCTCAAATATGAGTCTTCCATTTAATAGCCTTGCTCCCTCTTTCATCTTCTGTCGCTCTTTTGCCTTCCATGCTGACACCCCAATAAGATCCACCGGGCAATGAGATCCACCTGGTGATCTCGTACGGTGTCTTGGATTAGATGTGGCAAGCAGGAACAGAGAGCAATCCGAGTTGACCGTGAACCTGAGATTGGCTGGCACGCATGTATTGTGCCCATTCGATATGGGTAGAGGAAAGACATTTGACTCCATTTACTTAGTAGATGCTTATCAGTTCCCTCAGCAGCAATGTTGCAAAAATCTTCAAAGGAGCCTTTATTTGCCTTCCCCCTGCACCTTGGATGTGATGTTCAGTGAAACATGTTGATTTTTTTTTTTTTTTTACAAAACCCATAAAAATGTCCTGGTTTGATGTGCAATGTTGTGACAAGCCCTAGTACATTGTGTCAATCATCTTGCTTTATGTTACATTAAGTGACATATTGTAATGTGATTGATACTACATGGGATGACACATCATAATGCAAAATATCATCTGGAAAATATAGAAAAACAACAGAAGACTTGAAGCCACTGTAAGTTTTTAAATGTTTGATGAGGATGGAGGGAGAATCTCCTTCTTCAGGGCAGTGACTAGGGAAAGGTTTCAGTCATGCTGGCGGCTCCCAGGTGCCGTGCTCCTCTTTCCTTTGCAATACACAGGTGAGGTAGAACACAGTCACATTTTTTTTGAGGGGGGCCTGATAAACTCTGAGTTTGAATTGAGCGTCTTTAAGCCTTTTTGCAATTCTTTAGCAACAATATCTTTTCCACACATTAAAATTGCCTTCATAGCTTATATCAAAAGAATTTCACCTATTCAGTCAAGTTAATAGTCTCCTCTTTAAAACCTTTGGGGTTTTTCCTCTCTTGTTCTATAAAGACTGAAGGAAAAATGCCTTTTCAGATTTCACTGCAAGGTCAATGAGGGCCTTCTCGTGTAATATCTTTTAAAACGATTGCTATATCTCCAGAGTCTCACATAGCGCCTAGCAATAGTAACACTTAATGATACGTGCTTTTTAATAACTTACCAAAAAGTCTTTGTGTTTAATTATATTTTACTTACATTTATTGAGTGGCATTTAATTGAATATAGTAAAACTCCATGTATTAGTTTCCTAGGGCTGCTATAGGCTGTTATTACAAACTGGCTGGTTTAACACAACAGGGCTTTTATTCTCTCATAGTCATGGAGGACAAAAGTCTGAAACTGAGGTGTCCGCAGGGCCATTCCACACCCCCCCCCGCCCCCTGAAGACTTTAGGGGAGGATAGCTCCTGCTTGTGGTGGCTCTGGGTTTGTTAGCTTGTGGCCACACATCTTTTCAGGTGGCCTCTTCCTCTGTCTCTGTGTCTTTTCTTCTTATCGGGGCACTTGTCATTAGATTTAGCGCCCATTTGGATAATCTTGAGGATGAGCAATCTCATCTCAAGACCCTTAACCTAATTATACCTGCAAATACTCCATTTTCCAACTAAAGTCAGATTCCCAACGGACTTATATTTTGAGGGACCACCATTCAGCTCAGTATACCCCAATTAACCAAAAGAATGAGATGGTCGTATGTTGGGGGATTAATATTTTTTATTGATGTTGCGTAAAATCTGTTTTAATCTGTTTAAAACCTTTTCTGTTTATTTTTATGTCTTAATAGTTATAGTATTATGAAGACAATTGTAATAAACTAGAGGCCGGGTGCACAAATTCATGCATGGGTGGGGTCCCTCGGGGTGGGCCTGCAGAGATGGGGTCCCAACTCATGCCCCCAGCCATACAGCCCTGCAGCCCTACCTGGCACCCTGCCTTGGTTTGGCACCACCCCCTCACCTGCTCCACCATCCCACCTGTGGGGCAGCCCCACCCAATCACCGCTCCTGGTCACTATCTGCAGGGCTGTTGGAGGTGCAATTGGGCCCACTTGCACCTGCCTTGACCTGGTACTGTGCTCACCTGCTCCACTATCCCCTGCTGTCTGCTGCCAGTGCCATGTGGCCAACACCCACCATATTTCATGCCGCCTCCTGGTGGTCAGCGCATGTTATAGCGAGCAGCCAAACTCCTGGTTGAACTCCCTGTTGAATGACTGCCTGAGGAGAAAATTTGCATATTAGACTTTATTATATAGATATTATTATAGGATCACAGGCAGGGTTCCCAATCTGAATATTAATATTCACTATTAATTAAAAATAGTGAGAATTGAAAAAAACTGAGATGAATTTATTGCCCTTAATGCAGTCTCTTAAAGTCCTTTAAAAAACATGCCAACTGACCTCATTTCCTCCCAGAGTGTGCTATGAGAGGTACATGATTTGTCTTTCTGTTTAAGTAGAATATATGGAAGGTTCTGGCTAGTTGAGGATTTTGAGTAAGTAGGACCCATTTGAGTTTCTTCAAGTGTGAATTTCATCTCTATTACTTCCCCTTTAGTCCATATCTACCCACTGGCATAGTTCAGAGAGGAGAGAAATTTATGTTTGAGGTGACTAAGGAAGGTATTGTGGAAGATGTAAGTAATAAGGGAACAGGATGGGGAAATGTGTGGCCTCATAGTTATGCCTCAGGGTCACCAAGTACTCATTCGGAAGAGCACCAATCCTTAAAGTAATGTGTGACCAAGCCCTTAGAACCAGGCATCGTGTAATCATGCTGGCCAATATGCCCCTGGTCCTTCTAACAGCAAGGCAGCATGACCATAGACTTTTCTTTGCTCAGCATCTTGTGGCCTCATAGAGTCATTTAATAAATCAAAATAATTTCTTTCAATTTCCACCATGGGTACATTGGTGTTCTTTTGAATGCAGTTATTGGGATGGCCTATATTACTTTGAATAATTTTATAGCTCAATCAATACACATATCTTCATAATAAATATTGATGTATCATGCATGTGCACAGTCAGACTGGCTGTTAGGACCTGGACAATTAATTTTCTTATTGATTTTAGGGGGGGAGAGGGAGAGAGAGAGAGAGAGAGATATCTCATATGTCCTGACCAGGGAGCAAACCTATAACCCAGCAGGTGCCCCCTTCAGTGTATGGGACAACACTCCAGCCTTCTGAACCACAGTAGCCAGGAGGGGTTGGTAATTAACTTATTTATTTTATCCTTCTATTGAACTCTATCATTCACATCTGCATGTAGCCCTTCCAGAAATGAAGAGAAATTCTGAAACAAACAAAATCATCCAGAAGTCTGTTACACTGAAAAAACTTCATGAACAAGTTTGAGAACTAAATCTGCTGTTTCAGAATCCAATTTGAGAACTAAATTTAGTTTGAGAACTAAATTTGCTGAGCTCCATTTGTATAGAGTAAACAGACTAAACTCATTAAGGAAATGAATACCTAACTGCCTTTAGTCTTTGAAAATGGTCAGCCAAGATGAAATAGAACATTATCCTAGTAGGTTCAGAAAAGGGAAAATCTTAACTAAATCCTCAAACAAATAACTAAGGTCTCTAATTAAGAAAACTAAGGCTACCTGGGCATATCCTAATAATGTGCAATGACAACGGGGTATCTAATATCCCAATGATCATGTTCCCTACATGTACCAAATAAGGTTCTCATATAATCCTTTTTTAAATTTATTTTTTATTTATTGTCTAAAGTTTTACATATGTCTCTTTTTCCCCCCATTGACCCCTCCCCCCATCCATTTCCACCCCAGTCATGTCCCCACCACCCCAATGTCTGTGTCCATTGGCCATGCTAATATGCATGCATACAAGTCCTTTGGTTGCTCTCTAACCACTCCCTCCCCTGCCATTTGTCTATGGATCTATTCTTGTTCATCCAATTATGTTGATCATTACATCTAAATATGAGTGAGATCATGTGATATTTATCTTTCTCTTTCTGACTTATTTTGCTTAGCATAATGCTCTCCAGTTCTATCCATGCTGTTGCAAATGGTAAAAGTTTCTTCTTTTCTATAATGGCATAGTTTTCCATTGTGTAGATGTACCACAGTTTTTTAATCTACTCATCTGCATATGGGCATTTAGATTGTTTCCAAATCTTAGCTATGGTTATTGTGCTGTTATGAACATAGCAGTGCATATATCCTTTCTGAATGGTGTTTATAGTTTCTTGGGATGGATTCCTAGAAGTGGGATCACTGGGTCAAATATAAGCTCCATTTTTCATTTTTTGAGGAAACCCCATATGTTCTCCACAATGGCTGACCAGTCTGCATTCCCACTAGCAGTGCATGAGAGTTCCTTTGTCTCCACATCCTTGCCAGCACTTGTGGTCTATTGATTTGTTGATGATAACCATTCTGACAGGTGTGAAATGTTATCTCATTGTTGTTTTGATTTGCATCTCTTGGATGATTCGTGACTTTGAGCATGTTTTCATATGTCTCTGGCCCTTCTATATGTCCTCTTTCGAAAAGTGTCTATTTAGGTCCTTTGCCCATTTTTTGATTGGATCATTTATCTTCCTTTTGTTAAGTTGTATGAGTTCTCTGTAAATTTTGGAGATTAAACCCTTATCTGAAATATCATTGGCAAATATGTTCCCCCATGAAATGGGCTTTCTTGTTTTGTTGATGGTTTCTTTTGCTGTGCAGAAGCTTTTAATTTTTATGTAGTTCAACTTGTTTATTTTCTCCTTAGTCTCCATTGCCCTAGGAGCTGTGTTGGTAAAGCTATTGCTACGATGTATATCTGCTATTTTGCTGCCTATGGAGTCTTGCAGGGTTTTTATGGTTTCCCATCTTATGTTTAAGTCCTTTATCCATTTTGAGTTTATTTTTGTGTATGGTTTAAGTTGGTGGATCTAGTTTCATTTTTTTGCATGTATCTGACCAGATTTCCCAGCAGCATTTATTGAAGAGACTGTCTTGACTCCATTGTATGCTTTTGCCTCCTTTGTCAAATATTAAATGGGCATAATCGCTTGGGTGGATTTCTGGATTCTCTGTTCTGTATATAATCTTATATTTGATTATATTTTACAGTCCAATATATTAAATTTAAAGTTCAGTACAAAGAATACTACTCAGCCATAAAAAGGAGGAAATATTACTTTTGTGGCAGGAGGGACCTGGAGAGCATTATGCTAAATGAAATAAGCCAGCCAGAGAAAGACAAGTACCATATGATTTCACTCATATGTAGAATCTAATGAACAAAATAAACTAATAAACAAAGTGGAGAACAGACTGACAGCTGTCAGAGGAAAAGGGGTTAGCGGCTGGGGAGAAGGGTGAAGGGATTAAGCAAAGAAAAAAAAGGTTCATGAACACAGACAATAGTATGGTGATTGCCAGAGGGATGGCTGGTGGGTAGAGACAGAAGAGAGTATAGGGGGGATAAATGATGATGGAAGGAGACTTCACTGGGGTGGTAAACACACAATATAATATACAGATGATGTATTGTAGAATTTTATACCTGAAGCCTGTGTAATTTTATTAACCAATGTCACCCCAATAAATTAAATTAAATAAAACATAAAGTTCGGTGCATAGTAAATTATTATCAAGTAAATGGTAACATGTCTAAATTTCTAAAATATTTTGGTTTTAGTAGGAACTCAACCCCAGGTACAGAGTCTATAGTCAGAGCATAGGGTTTCACCTACAACTTCACAAACAAAAGGGTAACTAGACTGGTAACCCACATGTTCCTTCTCAAGGGAGCCATGGAACCTCTGGTATTTGTATTATAATCATAATATGTAGACTATATCTGCCCATTTCAAAGCCAACATCAAGACACTCTTTCTTAATTGTTGTCATTAAGTCTTTGGAACCCAGAGCACTGCCAAAATCATTCTGGTGAGGGAGAAAGATCAGAGAAAAGGAGACTAGTTTAGAATTAGGGCTAGAGGCTCAATTGTGGACAAAAGGATTTTTGTTTGTTTAATTCACAAGTGTGGAAATTTATTACCAAATGCTGGACAACAGGTGTATCCTTTCATTGTGGTTTTGGGGGGCCTACTGTGTATACTCAGTGGGGTATTTTTAACATGTTTGCAAAATATCTTGTCTAGTCAGTTTGTATCAGATATTGTCCCGATAATTTTACTTGTATGTTGTAAAATATTTTGAGCTTCATTTTGGTGTTGATTTATTGCCTGTATGAGAACCTCCTTGTCAAGTGTTATAAAAAGAAAAGACAAGCCCTTTACCCATTTAGCAGTATCAGAACAGTGTTGTCCCTAAACTTTGAATTCCTTTAAATTGTCTAAACTTAGAGCCCAATCACACCCATTTCTGTGCAATTATATCAAATCTTTCCCAGATGCAGATTTTAAAAAACATTTTATTTTGTAATTTTCCTACTTATTTTTATGTTTCTTGGTACCAAGAGTATGAAGTAATACTGCTCAGAGTCAGGAAATTTAAAGTAACTAAATGAGAGCCCTTGCATATAAATTTTAAGGCATCTTATGTTGTTTTACTTGTGGGCATGCATTTGTACTGGTAATTTGATAACATAGACCACAGAAGGAAGAAAGTGAAGAATGATCAACATATGAGGGAGTGTGTGCTTCATATTCAGACCTTATCAGCTCCAGGATCAGTTATCTGTTTGAGGAAAATTACATTGCATCTGTCAATAGACTTAATAACTCAGTGCCTGCTATTTGATAATGGATAATCACACAAATTCAGGAAGCTAGACCATATGCCATTCCAGTTTTCTATTCTCTGATTCACCTTAATTTTCTAGATGAGTGAAATTATCTAGTCCTGGACTCAAGATGGCATACATGAAAATAGAGGAATCCGGCCGCCTCTGAGGTTAGCCCACGCAGGTCAGGGCTGCTTGGTTATGTCTGCAACCCTGGCATCTAATTGAAATGGGCAGAGTTCAGAAAATTATAAACCTGGACAATGCAAGAGATTAATGGATGGAAAATAATAAAGGGCACAGTGGAACAGCTGAGGGAATTGGCTAGTGGGAAACAGTGAGACCACAGAAGTTACAGATTCAGGAGCTAAGGAATAAGTCTGCATCTCTATATATGGACCACAAAAGGTGGGCACTAAATGGTAGACATGATTTAGAGATACTTTTTTCCTGGAGGAAGGGGATCCTTCAAAGGCCCTATATTCCCATTGATCCAGGATGTTATATCTCTATTTATAGAACTATTTCTCTACTCTCCAATAATATAGTTATTGTATCACTTAATAATGATTTGGCTATGAGTACTGCATGACATAATTTCAGTGACTGAAACATATAGGTGTTGCTTTTCCTCAGATATCAGGAAGACCAGATGTAGGCACTTTCTGGTGTAAATTTGGCTGCTCAGAGATGTCATCAGGGACTCAAACTCTTTCCATCTTTTTGCTGTATCCTCCATACCAGAGCTCTTGTCTTCATGCTTGTTTCTGGTGGTTGCCAGGTGGCCATTGCATCTGTCTCCTCCTGTACAAGGCAGGAAGGGAGGATCTGAGCCATCAGCACCTGCCCCTTCACATCAGGAGAAGCAAACCTGCTCCAGAGGCTCCCAATAGACTTGGCTTTCTTCCCATCAGCCTGAACCGTATCACATTGCCATCCTGAACTTCAAAGGAAGCTGGAGAATGTTGCTTGGGACTGGGCATCTTGCTGCTTGAAAACAATCAGTTTTGTGCACCAGAAAGGAGGGAAGAATGCATATCAGGAAATGAGGAGGGACTGCTACATCCATATATTTAAGATTTGCGGTGGAAGGAGAATGTGTTAGACAACTGTGCTATTTCATATAATTACAGGGAAGGTGTGGTTCAAGTGATCCCAATGGTGGGGTCATCTGGACACCACTATAGTCTGGCTTTACATTCTCTAATATGAGCTAATTGAACATTTTTGGAATTTGTATTAGATCAAGCAAAACCACCAGGATACACCATAGATAGCTGACTCAGCAGGAATAGGAAACTGAATCATGTTTTCAACCTGGTTCTTGGCTGCAATTATCCCTTAGATTTCATGTTAAGTGCCAAGCCTGTTTTGTCTGTCCAGACCACGAAAAGTGTAGTGTCAGTCACAGGTGACTGACATGGTGCTTAATGTGTTAAAGCCACAGTCTAAACTGAGCTTCTCCCAATCTCTCTCTCAATCTCTCTCTCTCTTTCTCTATTTCTTTTCTCTCCCCTGCCCTCCCCCTCTCCTCTCCCTCCCCTCCCCCTCCCCTCTCCCTCTCCTCTCCTCTCCTCCTCCTCCTCCTTCTCTCTCTCTCTCTCTCTCTCTCTCTCTCTCTCTCCCCCCCCTTCCTTTTTGGACCTCTGGTTTCTAATGGCTAGAAATAATAATTAAGTCATTTCTTGGAGGAGGATGTCACCTTGCTGAAAAGAGCCTGCCACGTTTTAGCTTAATCACATAGATAAAAACTTGAAAACAACATAGCTCACTTATTAAATATATTTTGTGTTTATATTACATTTTTTTCTCCCAGAGAAGCTCAGATGGTTTGGTCTGCATCTAATATATCCCCAGAAGTGCTAAAGAAGAAAGTTGAGGCAGATATGGATCCTGAGACTCAACAGCTTTTTCCTGAGTGACACAACAATTGTCATCACTGCCAATACTGCTGCAAAATGCCTTCCACTCGGCCACATTGCCTTGCTACAAATGAATGTCCCCTGGAAAGCTAAATCATGACTGCAAATGAAGACAAGGTCACTTGTCATGTGTTTATTTTTGAAGTGATGAGTTTCTTGAGTGGCTAAGTAGAGAGTCCTTGGACAAAATATCTACAGAAAGCTGGGCTTTTTTTTTTTTTTTTTTTTTTTGTAGATTCATGAGAGCTTAAAGATGTCCCCATTCTTGTTTCTGCATCCTTTATCAAGAAAGAACTTATTTCAATTTAGAATTTGTAGTCCTTCTTATACCTAATCAGGAAACAGCTATGAATCAGTATTTAAAATTGTAATGTGTGAGTGGCCTTTTTCTTTTATTCACTAAGGGTCCACTAAGTCCTGGGCATGGTTCTAGGTGGGGAAAATCAGAGACAGATGAGGTTGCTGCTCCCCTGGGGCTTCAGACGCAAACAGCAAATGTGATTATTAGTGCTTTTAACGAGCTGAACGTGAGAAGTGGCAAACAGAAAATGGCTTAGTTTATCCTACCATTGTTTCCTGGAACCTGATTTTTGGACTATTTATCTCTGTTCTAAGGGTGAAAAGTTGGCTGCTATAACTTTTCCAGCCACAGTAGTTACAAGAAGACTCTCCACATATTTAAAGGACATTGCTCTGAGAAAGGACATGGTAGGTTTGCTGAAGGAACAGAAGACCCAAGGGCCACTGTGATCTTGCTTTAAGGAAAAAGGGGAGGAGGAGCTGAGCTGGAAATGCAAGTGAAACCTAACCAGGTCATGGGCCAGGAGTGTGGCTTTATTTCCTAGTGTGACCAGCAGCATGGGAAGGCTCTGAGCAAAGGAGTGATGTCATGTAATGTGTTATCTGAAGACCACTCTGACTTGTTTGGGGGAATAGACTGTAGGGAAGAAAGCAAGAGATGAAATAGAGAAAACAATTGGGAGAGACTTTTGCCTTGGTCCAGAGGAGAAATGAAGGTGATGAGGAGGGTGGAGATGGATTTTCAGGTGGATCCTTCTCTTTCACAGCCTGTAAAACCTACCTCGATGGCAGCAATGTGCTAGTATTTAGCAAGTCCTCTCTGAATTTCACTGGATAGTTTTATGAATTAAAGATGTGTCTTTTATATGATTTAGAGATACATATGTCTTTTTTGGCTCCCCTAACTTCTCTACCATCTCAAATCCGCTTTGTAAATGTAAGTCTTAGAATATAAGTACTCACTGAAGGCATAAAATCAAGCTACTGTAAACTTTCTCTGACATAGAATTTTTCTAATTGTCACACCATGGCATAATTTAGCCTTCAGGCCGTACACAGGGGAAAAAGCTTCATTAAATAGCATTTGGTTTTCTGACTTTTTAAAAAGGTATTCTCATTGCCCTTCCACTTTTTCCTACTTCCCTTCTTCTGTCCCCCCTCCTTCCGTGTCTCCCCCTCCCCCTCCCTTCATTCCTTCTTTCGCCCCCCCCCTCCTCGTTTTCTCTCTTTCTTCCTCAATCTCCCCGGCCCCCATAAATAAGAGAACGGGAAAAGCTAAGGGCTTGATTTCATTTACTTTGGGAGAAAATCCAAGGGGTGGGGCCATCATTAACCAGGTTTATGTTGAAACACGTTTGCCAATAATTATTTTGAGGAGGGGGAAAAAAGGAAATTCAGTGATAACTTCAGAAAATAAAGAAACATTCCTGATAAAACTATATACTACCCTAAGAACCACCATCAAACTTCAGCACAGTGTATGGTTTCAAAGCAGGATTTATTAAGCAAAAACCATGATTAAAGTAAGAATAATATGAGCTTTGTGCAGCCCTATTGGCCCCTGGTGTGTAACTGAAGACTCCTGTCTCCGTGTCCTCTGCAGTGACAGGGTTCTGTGAGGTGAAAATGCCTCTGGGAGGAGCACACTGCACACCCAGTTGGGGGAAATTGGTCTTATTAACCAGGGACCTATATACTTCTTGTTTTAAAAACAAAGACAAAACTGGCAGTAGAGTTTCTCACATATACCCCAAAACACAACTTGGGCTTTTCAGCGGGAGGGTCCTGATTGGACTTCTCTGACCCTTCAGACGGACTTCTCTTGAAAGTTGAAGTTTGGCTAAGTTTTCTTCTTGACTTTCCCTTTAAAAAAAAAAAAGATTTTTTTCCACTCTCCCCATCCCCAAACTTCCTATTGTCCTTTCTAGTCCAAGTTTTGGGGCTCTCCTTGCTTCTTCCTCATCTCTCTTTCTCACCCCCCTTTTTTTCTATCACAATTCTTTGCCCTTCTTCCTCTGCTTTTCCTGACCACCCAACCCTCTAGGCCCCACCCGCTTCTTCTCTGTCTCTCCCCCATTCCCCCCTAACCTCATGCCAGGCATTCTTAGTTCACAATAACTGCAGATGTTTGTTTTCTGTGTCCTTCACTCTCCATTTTGGTGGAGACAGATGTGGAAGTCACTGTAAGTGTAAGGATGGATTTAAGTCAATGAAGCCTTTTGTTGTCCCATTAGCAATGCAGAGACACACAGGATGTGTCCTGTGGGATGGACTAAGCTATGGTTGGTCTCTGATGCATGTGTGAGACTATCACAGCTTCGGGGCCTCAGGATGCTCATTTGCAAGTGAAGAGGTCAGACCAATTAAAGACTAAGATCCTTAAACTCCATTTAACCACTTTCATTTCCCAGAGTGACAATGCTCCTTATTACCAAGGCTGGTCAGAAAAGCAAGACGCCTTGTAAGTGACACAGTAATCCCACATGCCTGTGAATGTCTGGGCGAAATATGGTGCTCAGAGAGTCCTAAGGAAGAGCCCAAGGAGTATGTGCGTAGTGTCCTTGTGCCTCTTGGGAAGGGACATGTTAGTCCCTCTGGAAGAAGGACTCTGTGGCGAGTTGAGTTCTCAGCTTCCTCAGCTTGGACCCCTACTCCTTGAGCTCCCAGGCCAATTCTAGTATCCCTCTCTGTCCTCCATACAAGTGGGCTCAATTCCCTCTGTGACAACAGCTGCCTTGTCCTGATGTCAGGTCAAAGGACTGATGCCTACGAGTTGGCCAGTTCTCCCCTCTGCTGGTGAGCTGACGGCCTTTAGGCCAGTACCAAAGCAACCCCAAAAAAAACTCATTCAAAAGGAGGGGAGAATAAAGTAAAACACCAAACCTAGGCATCTTTGGAGATAATCTTTTCCTTTAAAGCTTTTGCTTCTCCGCAAATGGTCAAATCGCTCTGGTGTTCTCTGCGGCCTTGTGACTGTTATCCCCACCAGCCTTCTCTGCATCTGACAGGCAGCAGGCTGGGCTGCCAGAGGCGGTTCCTCTGAGACACTCTTCCAGGACCACAGCCTGTAATTTCTCCGAAGACATTTCTGCTTTTCTTGAAGCAAATGAAACTTCATGGACCAAAGACCAGCGCAAGGGAGGGAGTGTGAAAGAGAGAAAGGCACTTCTCAGCACCCGCAGAGGAAAAGTGCTGACCCAGCGTGGGGCACTGGGACTGGGAGCCCAGCGCTGGAGCAGATGGCCGCTGCACGTGCACATTAATCAAGCAGCTTCCTGCGTGTCAGGTGGAGCGTGATGCCTGGTGATAAGTGCTCAGTGTTCAGAATGAGAAATGTAACAGCCTCTCTCTTCTCTCTCTCTCTCTCTCTCTCTCTCTCTCTCTCTCTCTCTCTCTGGCAAAATAGGAGCAGACATTTCCCATTTCTAACCCAGATGCTACCATTTCTCTGTTATTTGCACTTTCTGACTTGAAATGCAACAGATGTTTCAAAGGGTTTAAAACTAAATTCCTTGTTAGAGGCCATGACAAATAAATCGCACACCTCATTTTGGGGCCTTCCTTTGCTCAGGCTCTTGGCAGATTATGTTTTCCAAGGTGGAGAGGCGGAAGAAGAATTCTGTAATAAAATGATGATGAAAAGAATGTAATGATAATCATGATTATTTATCGGTGGAGCTGGGATGTTCAGTTACTCCAAGTGGTTTCCCATCTGTTATATTATTTGACACTCACAGCTACCCAAGGGGAAAAGCATGATTGCCTCCCTCTTTTGTGAAGAAATTGAAGAGCAAACAGGATAAGGGAATTGACTGAAAATGAAGCAGATCTACATTTAAAGATAAGAGCTTGATTGGAGGCTAGCATACTAGGGTCTTGGCGTGCACACACAAAACACTTGAAATGAATTCCTTCAATCCACCCAGTTTCCAAGCCTTTACCAACAAACAGAAGAGGTCCCCGTATAAGTACATCCACATCTCACTGGGCATTAGCTGCCCTGTATTATTTCCAAGGGTCCCCAGGGTGCATCAGATATATTGCCACAGCTATGATATTCTTTGCTCTCTTTTAAATATCTGAAGCCATGAGCCTCACTCCTGCCACCCAGCTGGGGCCTTTTATGTGAACACCTTTTCTTGCTGAGACCTTCCAGAAGCTCCAGACCCAGGCCTCTGTCACTGTCATCCTGTACCCTTCAGACTGCCCTGTGCTGGAGCCAGGCTGTGACCTTGGCAGGATGGGGTGGTCTTCTTCCTTAGCAGCCCTTTTGTCTTCTAGGTATTCATCAGTCCCTTGTGCTAACAGATTTTTTTGTTTGTTTGATTTTTTTTAAAGCTTCTCTCTCTCCCCAGGACCAGAACTGGGTACAAATCTCATAGGTTCCTATTGTCCTCTACTAGTGACCTAGTACACGATATTCAAGCACATTAAAAGGGAATTAATTAGAGGGAAATATTTAATATTGCTATTTTCCATTTCTCTATAATAAAAGTGTCAGAGATGAAAGAAAATTAGTAAAATGTATATGAAAACCTTCCTCCTGTCAGAGTCTGAAGCTCATCATGGGACCCAGAGTCAAGTCCTTGCCCACCCACATGTACCTCAAAATCATGTGAGACCCATACCTAGTCATCGCCCTCCCCCACATTGGGCTAGATCCAGACCTGGCCAGTTCCACCCTTGTCAAGCCATGCTGGGCAAGGGGCGTAGCCTCAGGTTCCCTGGCCCAGCACCAAGAGGGGAGCACAGCCTCAGGTCCCCCATCAAGCCCTGCTGGGTGAGGGCATGGCCTGAGTTCTCCTAACCCAGCACTGGGGGTGCACCTTGAGGTCCCTCATCAAGCCCCGTGAGGTGAGGGCATGGCCTGAGGTCTCCTGTCAAGCCCAGCCAGGTATGGGGGCATGACGTCAGGTCCCCTGGCCCAGTGCTGGGGCCAGGGGTGTGACCTGAGGTCCCCTGTCAACCCCTGCTGGGAAGGGGGTGTGGTCTGAGGTCTCTCGATCTGTTGCTGGGGCGGGAAGAGCACCCTGAGGTCCCCTAGCCCAACATCAGGACTGGAAGCACACCTTGAGGTTCCCTGTCAAGCCCTGCTGGGTGGGGGTGTGTGACTTGAGGTCCCCTGTCAATCCCTGTTAGGTGGGGAGTGTGACCTGAGATCCTCTGTCAAGGCCTGCTGGGTGGGGGGCACAGTCTGTGGTCCCCTGTCAAGCTCCATGGGGGCAGGGGAGGGCATAGCCTCAGGTTCCTGCTGATTGCTCGTTAAGGCTCCTTGTGGGAACTAAGCCTCAGCTGTGGGTGCAGCCACCTTTGTGATGGAGTGATGGTCAATTAGCATATTTCCTCTTTATTAGATAGGATTGCAGGGCATCAGTTAATCAAAGTCTGGTTCAGGCTCCCTGAGAGCACACCACTCCATCAGCCCGTCCAATTCACCTCTTACGTATTAAAATAAACAAGCAAAAAACTTGAGAAAGAGTACATAGTTCCCAGAGGAACAGCAAAGCTTAGATGCTCCTAAAAGAGAGAACTTATTTGCTCCTATTAGACTCTTGCTGACAACTCTCCAAAGAGAACTAGTTTTTAGCTCCATCAGTGGCCTGCAGGGGAGATGAGGGCAGATAGCTGCTCCAGCTCAGTTATCTGGCAGGTGAGGGTGATAAGACAGCACAGTGAGAGCTGTGGATGCCTTGTCATCCCCACTGTTTCTGTCACCATCTCCTCTATTCCATACAAGTAACTATAATTGTTCCTTTTGCATTTTCTTTTCAGCCAGTTTATTGTAGAAGGTCTGCTAACTTTCAGACTGTGGAAGTAACCTTTTGATATCACAGTATCAGAACCAAAATCTATGCAATTTAAAATTCAGGGGTAACTTGCAGAAAAGAACTGAAAACAGAGCAAAACCAAAAATAGTGCCTTGGATCTTAATTATTCTTCCTCTTTTTTTCTCGATTACTTAGGTCCCTATTGGGATTTGTGTATCTAGAAAAAGTAAGAGCTTTAAGAAAATTAATATCCTCCAACATGCCTATTTATTTTCTTCTTAACTAGATTCCAGCAGTACTTATATCCAAATTTTCTCACGTGTGTTACCCTCATCTCTGTTACCACTGCTCCTTGGAGTTTAGCTGTCTCTTAGTGATATCGTTTCAGATTATTCACACTTCTCCTCTTCTATCTGAATTATTAGATGAGTTTGGGGAATACAAAACACACACACACAAGCATGCACACATGCACACAAATGATATCAACAAAGGCTTCTCTCTATGGAACTCTGATGTCAAGTTTAATTGATTGAGTCACCATCTTTAGTTCAGCGATTTCACCCTTCATTGTTGGAGTGATTTCTGTACTAGATGTGTCCACACAACCCAGTTGAGGAACAAATAGCTTGGGGTTAATAGTTTAAGAAAGGTTTCACATTAGGCCACTTGCCCTGATAAAAATATGATCATCTCCGTGTTTAAGAAAAAAAATCCATCTTGAAACATAGTCTTTGTTCTTTAGGCAACAGTGTGGGGCAGAAGCCCCAGTGAATCAGCACTTGAAGTGTGAGGATCCCAGTGGTTTAGCCTCGTCATTGGACACATGGGGAATTCAGGGTTCCAAGATGTACCTGACCCAAACACGGTGATACGGCTTGTGGGAGTCAGCCGAGTGGAGACCACAGTGGTTCTGCTTTCCTGTGGTAACTGAAACGATGGGAAGTATGCTGACTGGGTGCACTTTATTTAAAAACACAAGCAGGTATGCTGTAAAGGCCTTCCACTTACCCCGCTAGTCACCAATTCCTGCTGTGGGAAGCATCCCCACCCTAAAGACATAGAAACATTTTGAATAAGCAAGTGGCATTGAGGCCTCTACCCCTGGTAGTGTTCACAATAGATTGAAATTGGTCCCAAAGTAGCCCCCACCGTATTGGTGACCTCTTGCAGGAAGTAATGCTAGAGCCCTCTACTTTCTTGTGAGCCACTCTTCCCATTTTCTGTTGCCTTGAAGTGAAGGCGTAGAAAAACCAGGCGGATGTCTCAATTTGGGCCAAATGACCTGTGTAATAGCAGTAGTTACAATTGATTCCAGAGGACACACACTCTTTGCTTCTTTCATTTCTACGTTATGAGGCAAATAGAAAGAAAAATGAATATTTGGGGCAGGCAATAAAAAAAAATCCCCAGTTGTTTCTCTGAGACCAGCATAGATGTGCGAGTCCATATCCCGGGGCAGATTAAAGCCCTTTTGACACATAATATAACCAAGATCAGATATCACCATTCTAAGAGCATCATTAAAGGAGGTACCATTGGGGGTTCTTAGCATTAATAATAGGTGATTATGAGGGCCTTGCCACGTTGTGAGTATCTCTCATGCATACAGACTCAAAACCTTCCCCGGCAAAAAGAAGGAAGGGGCTGAATCACAAAGTAATGAGAGTCAAGTGCTGCCTTAGGACAGCTGTTCGCTGTGGTTGGAGAAGCTGAGCTTACGGGCAGGCAGAGAGGGAGGAGATTTTGTTTTGTTTCTGTCTACAGGACATGCTTAATGTTTTAGTCTTGATTTTAATTCAGTTTGTATTTGAAAAAAGAGGGGATATTTCGATTCCAAATATGATCAGGTAAGTGACTGATCAAGTTCCAAGTTCAGAATTTTAGAGAGCAAAGGCTGTGGCCGGAGATGGTTTCCGATGTCCGCAGACGAGCAAGGAGCACGTCGCTGGAATGGCAGGCATCATGTTCTGCTGCCTCAGCTGGCTCCGGGCCTGGGGGTGGCCTGATGGCAGCCCTCTGGGGACATAGTGTGGTGTGAGGCCAAGGGTGGCAGTCACAGCCTCTCCACGTTCCCGGGGGTGGGGGGGGTGGGGAGGGGGCGGGAGCTGGAGAGCAGGGAACACACTGGACGCTCAGATCCATGCCTTGACATCAATAAAGCCGAGTCCCACGTTGTCCTACAAGAGAAGTGGTTCAGGAATCCTTTGTTAAAGGTGGGTGCGGGTCATTCACTCACAAGGGTAG
This sequence comes from Antrozous pallidus, assembly GCA_027563665.1. Taxonomy (NCBI): domain Eukaryota; kingdom Metazoa; phylum Chordata; class Mammalia; order Chiroptera; family Vespertilionidae; genus Antrozous; species Antrozous pallidus. Next base: position 31,031,740 of record CM050523.1, read on the forward strand.
AATTTGGTTTCATTTGCCATTTAGCAGCTATGCCCCCTTTCCTGTTTGAATGACAGCTACTCTCTCACTGCATGGGGCTGGCTGACCACCTCATGTTATCTATGTGTTTAACCTATGACTTAAAAAAATGGCCCCATGGTTTTTATTCAATTATGTGAAAACACTTAAAATATTAATTGTATTTTTAAAAGTATGAAAACCCAGATGAGCCATTTATAGGCTTTTTCAAATATGTTTTTTCCCTTAGTCATGAGAAATAGTCATTTCCTGAGCTTATATGAAGGCAACTTCAAAAAACTTCAGTTTGCCTCACAATTTATAATCCAGGATTTTAAAAGCAGCCCATGTACCTCTCCCACCATTCCATTTCACTGCAGGCTTCAGTTACAAGTAGATATAGGGCTTTCCCTTGAAACTTGCCATTTACCGAATATGGCTTTAACTCCCCACCCAAGTACATCAGCAGTGGTTTCTCTGTTCAGACATTGTTTTCAACCAAGCAAAAGCCAGGACTGTATTCTTCTTATTTCTTTTTTAAAATTATATTTTTATTGATTTCAGAGAGGAAGAGAGAGAGGGAGAGAGAGAGAAGCATCAATGATAGAGAATAATCAATCGGCTGACTCCTGCACGACCCCCACCAGGTCTGAGCTCACAATCAGGCATGTGCCTTGGCCAGGAATTGAGCCTTGACTTCCTGGTTCAAAGCTCCATGCTCAACAACTGAGCCACACCAGCTGGGCTATTGTTTTTACTTCCTTTCAACTCTTCTGGCAATCCTTGGCAGCGGCCACTGGTTATCAAGTTAGCAAATTCTGGCTCTTCATTAAACTCTTTTTTTTTTCTTTTCTGTTATGTGAAATCCTGAGCCTTGGGTCAGTTCAATAGCATGTGGATAAAATCTTCAAGTGGCAAGTAGAAATTCCCCACTTCACTTCATGATGGCCAGCTTTGGTCCTCATTTTTATCAATCCACCTACCACTTTCTAATGGCTCTGGATGGTTCAGGGTCTCCAATTTATGTAGGTCTGTGGTTCTCTGGCTATAGCAATTATTAAATGACACCAAGCCAGCAGACAGAAGCTTTTAATAAGATTTTAGTATAAGCATACACCATGCAATATTTTGGACATACTTATATTGCAATGTTATTTGTTACGTATCTGAAACTCACAGTTAACTGTGTATCCTATATTTTGTCTGGCAACCCTACATGAGGACAAAGGGCTGAGGCCATTGTATGGGTGAATGGAGTGAGAGTATGGTCCAGCACTAAGTCTCCTGTGCCCAGAGATCATGTCAAGAGAATAATCAGTTCCAGTCATCTGGAAGTTCAGAGGGAAAATCTAATTCGTGACTTCTAGATCCGGGTCCAGGAGATCAGACTCTGCAACAAACAGAAAGTGAGGTTAGGAAACCAGATCTAAATCAGGTGACCACACTTGACAGTTTTCTGTGTGAAGATGTTCTTTATTACCCATGCGTGTCTTTCTCCCTTTATTCTCCCTAAACTGCCCATAAAGATGGATGTGGTTTTCTGTCTAGTGATGCTATAGGAAGTGGAGCATTAATGAGGAAAAGATGGCTATCTGTCCAGGTCCAGGACCCTCTGGGAGCTTAATGATAACCAGCTTCTCTCCTGGTTAGTATTAAGTTGGTGTCACAGGCTCTCCTAGGCAGCTGATATTTAAAGCACATACCAGGCTGGTCAAACCCCTTAAGGAAATAGGTAGGGACCCACAAACCTGCCACCATAAGGCCCTGACTCTTGCTTCATATCGCCATGCTGCTGGAGAGGGTGAGCACTACTTTGAAGGGTGGGACGCTGGGCTAGAAATCAGGAGACCAGGGCACCTTCTGATTCTATTTGCTTGTCCTCCAGTTGGAGGTAAGAATCTTTTCTATATAAAGGAGTGGATATAATGGCAAGGCAGGGTAATGACTGGGTGAGGATCCTGAAATGGAAAGAATACCAGATAAACACAAGAGAACACTGTTTTCCTTTGCTAATTTCTGTTGCCTTCTTCTTACTGGGTGGATGGCCATATGCTCTGTTTTGCCCAGGACAGTTCAGATTATGACTTTTGTCCCAGCATAGTCACTATCAACACCCCTTTCACCGGCATACAAGGGAGATGCATTATGATGTCACTTTAGTGACAACATGTTGGTAAACATGTTTATGAATGCCAACCTAGGATGTATTTGACAACAAAATACTTGACATTAGGACCTGGTAATTTTGATGTGTCAGAGGTCATACAATTTCAAAGTGGCCAGGGTAAGCACCCAGTCTTCCAATCCCAAGGTCAGGACTCTGTTGATATATCTTGTCTCACTTTAACCCAGAAAGATGGTAATGAGGTTTCAGGTAGAGAAAGAGATAAGATCCTTTTCTTTCCTTGCTATAATTCCATTGGATGGGATTTCTCAACCTGAGCACTACTGATATTTGGGGGAGAATAATTCTCTGTTTTGGGGACTATCCCATGAACTGAAAGATGTTAGCAGCACGCCTGGCCTCTACCTACTAGATGCCTGTAGCACCCTGCTATCCCCAGTTGGGACACTAAAAATATCTCCAGACATTTGCTAAACATTTGCTGGAGGGAAAATCATGTCCCTTTAAAAAAATCACAATTTTAGGAGAAAGAGGGTTAAGATTTCTTGGAGAAAAGTTTTCTTTTGTCCACTTTGTAGTCGTCATACTTAGACTTGGTGAAGTTGCAGTTGTATAGTTACAGCTCCAAACCATAGACTTAATACAACAATGAAAATTGCTACTAATGTTTTAAAGCCCTTTATATTTACCAAGAGAACCCTGTGCTGTTGGCCAAGGTTGCCTGGTAAGTCTTGGGAAAAGGAAGATCTGCTATTGCCACTTGTGAACCTCATGCCAGGTGTGCTAGATAGTACTTCCAGGATTTGGAGAGTAGAACAGATGTTCATGAGTAGGGCTGCTTATTGTTGTCTAGTCTTCAATCCCAAGATCAGGATTTTTTTAAGTAAGCATAATCTTATTTCACAATGCCAGGCAATGACATCTTATATCATGATGCCAGATACATGGGTAATGAAGGAGTACACTTCTTATCATGCAAACAATGCACAGTTTGAGACCCATCCTATATAATAAAAGACTAATATGCAAATTGACCGAACAGCTGAACGAATGTTCGCTATGATGCACATTGACCATCAGAGGGCAGACGCTCAATGCAGAAGCTACGCCCTGGTGGTCAGTGTGCTCCCACAGGGGGAGCACCACTCAGCCAGAAGCCATAAGCGTTGGGCTTATGGCTGGTGAGTGCAGCAGCAGTGGCGGAGCCTCTCCCACTTCCATGGCAGTTGGACATCCCCTTAGGACTCCTGGACTGCAAGAGGGCACAGGTTGTACTGAGGGACCCCTGAGTGGATGAATTTCATGCGCCAGGCCTCTAGTCCTTATATATAAAGGCAAGAAACTGATGCTGCTCCTTAATGGATAGTTCACACTGTCTAGAACTTCTCTGTACCCCATACCTTCCGTAAGAGGATGTCTGCCTCTTGCTTCCAAGAAACTTTAATATTAAAGACTGAATCTGAATATTTGTTCATTCTTTTGCAGAAAGTCTGGGATCTTTATTAACCAATGTCAGGTAGATGCTGCAAATGTACTGGATGCTGTGGCTCGGGCTTTCTGAGTATGCTGTGTCCTCATTCTTGTTGCAAGATCAGTGACCTCCATTTAAAAATATTTGTTGAAGAAAAACATAACCTGATTTCCCTCTCAGAGGGCTATCTGATTGCCTGCTGCAGAGAAGTGTGGACTTCATGAGTCTGCCTATCTAAACTGTTAAAGCCTGCTCTTGAGATTGATTCAGGAGTGGAGGGGAAGGCACCACTGTTTATCCCTTTATGCCTAATCATATGGGGCAGGACACATTGAGTTTTAGTGCAGTCCTATCCTTGCTGGTCTCTTTCAAGTCTAGGCTGGAGGAATACAAAAAAAGAAAAGGCCAGCTCTCTGGGGGAAATGATTACTGATAGGACATTATGAATAATTAACCTATAAGAATAAGAACAAAAGTGCATCATAGTGTTTCAAAGGGAATTTCATTTGGGATAAAACAAGGACCCTGGGACATTACGGAGAGGTAGATGCTATACCACGTTATGGATTTTGCACCCTTTAAGAAGTGCATGATGGGCTATAGAACTTGAGAATAGAAAACCCATCATCTTGTTCAGTTTAACCGGACACTTGTTCATCGGCTGTGAAGAATTTCCAAGCCAGGAAATTCTAACAGCTTCATTTTTATGTTAGCTATAGTTAGCACCCTCAAATAGTTGGCACTCAGCAATGAAGGCGGTGCATGTCTGTGGAAGAGAGAACAAGATTTCACTGGAGTGACATATGGCATCGGGGTTCCAGGGAGCAGGTACAGAGGATTTGGACACTTTCCCCGGATCCTACACAATCCCAGCTGCAGTGGTGCTGTGGTGGGCACGCTGGAACGTGAAACAAGTACCATGAGGCCCTCAAGCCAAACTCTTCCAACTGAATAAATGAGCTAATTCTGCGATATCAGCCAGGAGATGTCTCTCTCTGTTATATCCCTCCTGATCATTACCTTGGCCATCAGACAGTTCTGCTACATTACACGACTGTACTGCCGAGAGAGAATCGACAATATTAAAATGACTCCGTTGCTTTTATGAACTGACTGTAGGAGACTAGGGTCCATTTCCATTACTGAGATGTGCTGTGTGCTATCCAAATGCTTTTGGAAGCAGATAATTAGGCATTGCAGAGTGACATTGTTTAAAGAAGATATACACTGAGTTTCAGACTTCAGATGTTATGTTCTGAAGTGTCTCATGGCATGAAGATTATGCTTACTTTCAAAAGTGCCCCCGGGGTTACTTTAGTTGGGAGCTGGGAAGGGGGCAGGGCTGCCTTTCAGGAGCACACACTGCAGTAGAGGCAACAGCAATAATTTAAAGCCAAGCAATCCTAGAGAGGCAACTGTGAGCAGTTCTGAGTAATTCCAGCCACACATAACCCCTGCCCCAGAAAAAAAAAATCACACCATCGTGTCCAAGAAATCAGGGTGTTGCTTTTGAAACTTTAACCTTCTTGTTCTTAAAATGTCAGTGCCAACATACATATTTTGTAAATGCTGATACAAAGCATATTTGAAATCTGAAAACATTTAAGAGTTAAATAATACAAGACCAGTATCTGGAATTAATTACTGAAAATACTGGTGTAAAGGGAACACATTTACTACACCTTTTAAGGCTCCAAAGAGAGTCCTAAAGAGAAAAGATCCTTTTCAGGTGAAATATATAGACGGTCCAGCGATGATAAAGAGGAAAATGCAGGAGACCTTTTTCAGACTTTCTCAGGTGGTCAGAAGTAAAGGTAGGATGGCTATTGACTCAGGTGACACCACACCTGACTGCCATCCTGGGCAGTGTCCGTTGAGACCCTGTCAATACTTCCAGGAAGTCCTAGCTCTGGAATAGCTGTCTGAGGAAGTGACTATCCGTAAGATATAGATGTATTACTATAGGAAGGCCCTTTCCAGCGGTCAGTTTTCAGGAGCTGATTTCTAGACCTCAATCAGCCCACAATCAGCTAAAGTCATGATGGACCAGCAGAATCGGCAACACCTGGCACTTTTTAGAAATGCAGACTCTCAGGCTTCACCCCAGACCTGCTGGGTCAGAGTCCATTTTAACATTAGCATTAGGTGATTGTTTTACACATTCAAGTTTTTCATCTGTTGGGCTCTACCACCAATATTTCAAGGACAAAAGCCATTCATTTAAGTCATTCTTTTGTTCATTTATGTATTTAATGAGTAGTTATTGAGTGTCTACTTTGTGCTAGACATAAGCCTGAGGAGACAGAAAGACAAGATTCCTGCCATCTTCATACTTTCTGTTTATATTTATTTAACAAACAAACAAAATGTTCTTACACATCATCTCCATTGGATGTGCTTCATGTATATTGACTTATTTAATCCTCTAACAACTCTAGGAGGCAGGTACTATCAGTTTTTACATTTTAGAGTTAAGGAAATAAAGGCCCAGATAGGTTAAGTAACTTTTCCCAGGCCACATAGCTTGTAAGTGGTAGAGCCAGAATTTAAATTCAGAGAACCTGGCTCTTACCTAAAGGAGTAGGCAAGGGTATCTTTATAGTTGCGAGCATGAGAGAGTTTATCCTTGTATTATATATTTTTCCATATGAACAACTATAAAGCTACTTTTGCCCTGAACCCCTGTATTATGTTATGCTGTTTACATAAATCAACTATTTACAACCTGTGAGTTTGCTTTTAAGGAAATGAATAGAATGCTGTGATAATTATTACTGGGGAGTAACCTTAGCTAAGCTGGTCATGGAATGTGTTTGTGAGCGGCATGCTATTTAAATTGAGACTGGTGGGAAGGAGGACCCAGTCATGGAACAAGGAAGCAAATTCTAAGCACCTTTAGTAGCAGGTCAAAGGACCAGAGATAGAAAGAATGTGGCACATTTTGAGAACTGCCTGAGATGATGGTAACTGGGACATACAGGTGATGGGAAAAGAGGTTTGAGGTGAGGCTGGGAAGGTCATAAGGGTAAGTCCCCTGGAGATGTAAGCAGAGTAGATGACAAAGAGCCTTGGAAGGCAGGAACACAGTTGGGAGATTATTCCAGGTGTCCCAGGAAGCCAATAATGGTTTAAGCAGGAGAATGATGTGAGCTGACTGCTGATCTGAGAGATGAGAGGAGAGTGCTGGGAGGAGCAGAAGTGCAGTTGGCAGGATCTCTCTAGAGTCCACTTGAGAGGTCCAGTTCAGAGATGGCAATGGCAAATAGCATGGAGAAGAGGGCACAGGTCAAAAGGGTAGCAGCACATGCTACCCCAAATATGTCTCTTTGGCATAAAGACTATTTTAAGTTGATTATTTTTGAGAAAACAGCAGACACAGGAGGAGCTCTGGAAACAGTAGAAGTTATCCTTATAAGGGAAATTTACATTTATAAAGGCAATCTCTACTGAGAAGTGTATTAACTATAAATCACAAGAAACTTGCCAATAGAGAGGGTACCCACTTAACCAACCATACCTTGTTTACTGTGTTTCCTGGTAACCTTAGGGTAATTTGTCTCCCTTCTCTGCTAATTTTTTTTGTCTTCTAGCTGAAGAGGGTATTTAAGGTGGTGGCTTGGGCCATCTGTGAACTTATTCATTTACTGGATATCTGCCATGTATACATGAGATGTACATGTTAATATACTGTCTATTTTTAATCTTTTATTATAGGGGTCTCAGCCAAGAACTCAGAAGGGTAGAAGGAAAAATTATTTTCTCTCCTACAGATTCAAAATATGATTTGCAAGCAAGACCAACAGGAATGATTAATTAGATATGTATGAGTGTGTACTGTTACAAGAGAAACTGAGGCACATTAAAAAAGGTAAGGCTATTTTTTTTTAGCAAAAACCAAATTGAATCAGGCAGTACCAAACTGGAAGTGACTGGGAGTTCTTCAATTGACAGGTGCTCAGGGAGAGAAAAGGTGGAAATAAATAAAAGGAGGAAATTATTGATTGGTTATAGCTGAAAGCCTAGTTGCCTGATTGGTTGTCTTTAGGTTTCAATTTTGTCATATTGAGGCATTTCAGGCTTAGATTTGGTTTGCTAACATAGGGGGCACCCCAGTATTAGAGATCACCAGTTTAATTGCCTCCTTGTTAAATTAATTGAACAGTACACATGTGAATACGTATTAATGTACATTAGTGTGTTTCTGAAGGGCAATGTGAGTAAAAGGGAGGAATTGAATTATGCCAGGGTTTCCAATTCTAACACACTGGGTAGGTAAAGGTTCTGTTATTTATTCTGATAAAAACAATAGGATGAATAGGTTTGGGTGAGTGGGAATCATGTACTCTACTTAGGATATATTTAATTTGAGATGCTTATGGGACTTCCAAGTGGAGATGTCAGAGACGCATCTATGCCTTTCCAGCATTTAATTATGAATCTGGAACAGAGCCAGTACTTAATCAATATTTGTTAAGTGAATTTCAGGGAAGAAGACCTCCCAGTATGAATAGATATATAGCTCCCTAGGTATTTATTATTGTCTGAAAGTTGCTCTAGCAGAGATCAAAGCTTTGCTCTTACAGGTGGAATCACATAAAAATGTAAACATCAACCACAATAGCTAACAATCAAATCACAAATTATGGAGAGGTCACACATTAACTTAATTTACACTAAGGTATACATGACAAACACCAGAACCTTCTTGAAAGCAGATTTCTGAAGGTAAACTTGTGGTATTGGAAGGGAAAAAGGTGCAAAATGGTAAGTCTCTTGCAAGTGTGTTTTATTAATAGAGTGTCTGTGTGACTACCATAAAAGCTCAATGAATGCTATTTTGAACAAGATGTCTAAGATGAATTTTGCTCAAGGCCAATGCTGCTCCATTAAAGTAAATTTTGTGACTATAAATTCTTTAGGGAATCTGAACATTATCTGAAAGTCATTCACTTTTTATAGCTACATCATATACACATCACATATTGTTGTCTTAGCTTTATCTATTCAAAGACTCCATACAGATCAGGGTCACAGAATTACTCATATTACATTAAGATGAGCAAAAAAAATACAGTGTTCATATTTGGAAGTTGGTTCAACATTTAATCCAGTAGGATGAATTATCTCTGTGTTGTTATTCAGATTCTTCCCTACACTCCTGTCCTCTCTTAAGATGGAATCAGAGTAAAAAGAGAATGATCTTCATGGCTTAGGGGGAGCAGCAAGAACCAAAACCCCATGATTCTCCTGGGTAAATGCTGACTGGTGTACCTGAACTTTCTGCAGCTAATGAATTTGCGGTATATTTCATAGCTCACTCATGATCCATAGGCCTCTTCCTATTGACTGGTTTCCTCTTGATGTTGCCTGCTTCTGTAGATCACTGCACCTCTGCCATGTCCACCAAGAGTTCCTGGACCAGGTCATCCATCACTCAGCCTTGGTCTCAACTGGCTACCTGCAAGGGCTCTAGGATTCTCCATTCAGAGTCTGTGACACACACATATATGACTACCTACCCATCTATCTCTATGCCCTTTCTTCTTCAGACCTCCAAGGGGGAAGAGAGAGTTTTTCCTTGCCATCTTCTCCTTTTCCTCAAAGTTTACTCTGTCTTCTCTATTTCAATGAAGCTAAAAAGGAGAAGGGGCATGAGGCATAAAGAAAAGGACATTGGAAATTATTCTAAAAATATATTGCTTACACAAATTTGAAGTCTGTGAACACCAATGAGAAGCCTGGATATAAAATAAGGCCATGAAAAGATACTCCTGATGACAAAGTGCATCCATCCAGAAGTAAGAAAATTGGCCCCTGGAGGAAGAATGTCAAATCTCTTTGTGTGTTTTTTTTGTTTTGTTTTCTTTTGTTACTATAGTGTCTTCATCAGCAAATGAAAGTCTTGTTTCTCCAGCAACACAGAGCAGAGTGTCTAAGAAAATGAAATTGATTTGAATGAGTGAGTTCTTCCGGATCCTACTGTGCATTCTGTACTCTGCTTAGTGCTGAGGAGGACAAAAAGGACAAAGGCACATTTACTACCCACAAATAGGCTGTAAAGTTCTCGGGGAGACATGGCCCACACCTATGTCTAATGAGATCAGGTGGGAAGGGATCATTGGGGTCAGTGTGTGGCATTGGCCTTGAATGCTAGAAGAAACAAGGAGTGGAGACCACTGTGATCTCGAGGATCTCTAGATACAATCTCACACACAAGGTGCTGAGGGTGGCTGTGTTGCAGATGCAGGCAGGCAGAGGTGAGAAAGGCAGAGGTGTAGGAAGGAGGAAGGTAGGGGGAGAAGCAAGAGCCAAAACCTTAAAATATGAGTGAATAGAACTGCATGTCCAATATGGTAGCCACTAGCAATTAAAATATGACTAGTTTAAATAGAGATATACTGTAACAATAAATATATGCCAGATGTTGAAGTTTAATTTGAAAAAACTGTGAAATGTATCACCAATAAATTTTTAAAATATTTTTTTAAAAAGATTTAATCTCATTACCCATAAATGCAACAATTTTCTAGTTTTTGTGCATTCCTCTATTTTTTGCAATATAACATATTTAATAGTAGTACATATGTTTTCCTTTTCCCCCTCATTATCCTCCCCTCAAGTTTTAAAAATATTGATCACATGTTGAAATATCACAGGATGACATTTTAAATATATTAGATCATATTATTAAATGAGTTTTTTCTACTCCTTTTTTCCTTTTTGAAAAACATGGTTCCTAGAAAATTTACTGTAGCTTGCGTTGGCTTTCTCTTGGAGAGCACTGGGAGAGAGAAAGCTGTCGGGAAAAGAGTGCCTCACTGAAGAAATGGGCCTGTGTGCCCATTAGGTCTCCTTGGTCACAAGAAGAACCTGGTTTCATCTAAAAACAAACAAACAAACAAACAAACAACAAAGTTCTACAGGAAAGTAATTGTTCATTCAGTATGACAAGCATCCAGAAATTCAGCAATATTTCTAAATGAACCTATATTATATGGCTTTCATACAGACTCCAGCAGTTTCATACATATAAAAACTAAGACAGCCTGGCTGGAGTGGCTCAGCTGGTTTGAGCATCCTCAGGGCACATACTGAGTGGTGGGTTTGATCTCCAGTCGGGACACATACAGAAGGCAACCAATTGTTATTTCTCTCTCATATGGATATTTCTCTCTCTCTTTCTCCTTCCCTCCCTTCCTCTCCCTTACTCTCTCTAAGCATGTCCTTGGGTGAGAATTAAAAAAAAAATAAGACAGACGAGTAAGATGTTAGTGCATAAGAATCTGTGGCCTTGGCACTACTCTAGAGTCCCCTAAGGTTCTGCAACTCTAACTTTGGAGCTATAGCTGGGTGGCAATGATGGGGCAGCTAGAAATAAAGCTGGCTGTATTGGGTAGAGCCTGGAGTGTCAAGCATAGAATGTGAGACGTGATTTCCTAGGCAATAAGGAATCTTAAATACCTACTACTCTCCCACCCTTTCCTTTGCTTGTCTAATGAGTGTCTTGCTGCCTGACTTTCATTGTTCATGCAGCTTGGGTGTTGGAGTAATGCCCTTGATCGCCAAAGGAGGAAATCAAAGGGCATTCTAAAAGACAGGGTCAAACCTTTCTGGGTGCCCTCAAACCTCTTTTAGAATCACTGTGCATGCAGTATGTGGTCAAACCTGCCAATGATGGACCTTTTGCAGGCCTGGGTGACAGCTATGGAACTATTATTATCTTGTAGCCAGAAACCCTGCTGCCCTCTTGTCTTCCAAGTCTCTTAAGTATCTTGAAATCCTTTCCCCAGCTTGTGTTAAATGCTGCCTGACTTCCATTTGTAATGCCCAGCTCCTACCTGGAAGATTCGAAGCGTCCAACTTACCTGTCAGCTAAAAGAGAACCATGACCCCTTGTTCAAAACTTGCTGTACAGAAGGCTGTTGTCTGGGAAGCAAGTCTGCATGGGGCAGGCCTCACAGTAACAAAAGACATGCCACTTTAGGGTGTCATCTGAGGTTGGTGATAATTATAGTCAATAAGGCCGATGTCAGAGGAGTGAAAAGGAGACGTTATAAACTTGGGTAACCTTATTACGGCCTGGGACACAGAGATTTATTTTCTGGATTCCTCAAGCCTTTCTCGAGAGATTTTGTTCCTTAAGTCTCACTGACAGATTTATCCTGGCCTCCTGTCATCGATGGCTGTCTACCCACTAAGCAGGCAGAAGGCAAAAGTGGGAAAGATAACTGCCAGCTGAGAGGTTTGTGAACCAGTGCCATGGAGTGGACATAAATTATATGCAGTCTGCAAGGCTTCAGCTATTGCTTCTGAATTGTCCTAGATCTCCCCCTCGGGATGATATTGCTATGGTATTGCTGTTGGCATTAGCCTTATTGTCTGCAGCGGTAATTAGAGATGTAGGCCTTGCCTACAGGGCATGTGCAGGCTATCACAATTCCTCTCAAAGAAAAGGGTGGTGAAGGAGGAGGGTTTGGTTACAGCCACTAAAGCAAGGCAGGCAGAATCCCATGACACCAGGCTTCCTGAAAGCATTTGCAGGTACTTCAAAACAGGTAGACAAGCCCGCTGCCTCCCTCCACCATCACCACCACCCACAGCCAAGGGAAAGATTCCTCTTTGACCTTGGTTCAACCTGAGTGGCAGACATTTTAGAAGAAGGGAGTGATGGCATAAAGGAAATGAGGGAAGACCTGTTAGAAAAACCATAGCACGGTAGCCCTGGAGAGAATTTAAAAGATATCAAGTGTCAAGTTTTATCAGCCTTTCTTTTGCCATTGGTCAGCTATATTTTTTAAAAACATTTTACTGATTTTTTACAGAGAGGAAGGGAGGGGGATAGAGAGCTAGAAACATCGATGAAAGAGAAACATTTATCAGCTGCATCCTGAACACTTCCTACTAGGGATGTGCCTGCAACCAAGGTACATGCTCTTGACCAGAATCAAATCCAGGACCCTCCAGTCTGCAGGCCGATGCTCTATCCACTGAGCCAAACCAATCAGGGCTGGATAGCTATTTTTTTTCTTCTGATAATGATTCCATGATCCCACACACATTCAGATGAGAGCCATCTTTTGTTGGTCCACAGTTAGTAGTTAATTACTCATTTCTTTATTTGTTGTTGCTGTTTTTTAAAATGTTTTTGTTGATCTTAGAGAGAGAGAAAGGGAGAAGGATAAATAGAAACATTAATGTGGCTGCCTCCTACATGCCCCCTACTAGAGATTGAGCCTGTAATCTGGGCATGTGCCCTGACCAGGAATCAAGCAGCAATCCCTTGGATCATGGGTCAATGCTCAGCCACTGAGCAACACTCGCTGGGCTCTTGTCTCATTCCCTCATTCTCCCCCTGTTATAATTTTATTTCATACATGTATGGATTTTTCTGTTGTCATTCTATTGGAGGATAAGATGAACAGAAAATCAGGGAGCTGTTCTGGTTGAAGCTGGGATGGTGTGACTTATAACTCATTCGCTTCTGACCACCCCACCTCAGAGCCCTCTAGGGCAATCAATCACTTCCAGTCTAGTTGAATTCCTCTTGTTTTTCATTAATAAAGCTGAGAAGCTGTGTTTGAAAGGTGCAGGATCTTGTCCAGGGTCACAAAGCCCATGAGTATCAATGTGGCCATTCTGATTCCCAAGTTACTGCCAACCAAAAACTCCCAAATAGCATCACCAGACTGCACCTGAATTCCTGTTGTATAAGTTTCTTAGAGCTAAAAACTGATTGAATAGGCCAAGTCAAGCAATAACTACAATGTTCTACAGAGACCCAAAATTTGGACACAACTAGGAAATGCCACCACTCTTTCCAATTCCCTGCCCACTGTGCTTTCCTAGAGGGTTCATGCCTGAGCACATCTTCCCTGGTTTGGGGAGGGAGACAAAGAAGGTTGAGGCTACAACTGGAAAATCGCCTGCGGAGATGGTTGCTCTCTTTTGCATCCCCTTGTCCTGTTCCCAGGTATGGATGCTGTCTCACTGAAGGCTGGATCTGAGGATAAAGAAGTAGAGTCTAACTGGTTTTATGTCTCTGAGAGGAAGAATTGTTTTTTCAAAACTTCTTCCTTGCAACCAGGATGCATGGGCAGGTGATCTGTGCAGTTGTATAGGGCACTGAACTCAGAAGGACTCTTCATTTCACTGAAAGCCCTGATCTGCCATCTTGAGTTTCTTAGGAATTTTTGAACATGAAGGCCGGCATTTTCATTTTTCAGTAGGTAGGCCCTGCAAATCATGTATTCAGTCCAGCCTGCACACCAGTTTGGTATATGTGTGTTTGTGGTGAGGATGGTGGGAAAGTTGTTTGTAAAAGAATTGTGACTCATTCTAGTTTGCAGCCTCTAAAAAAATTTGTGGCAACATTGGTTAACAAGATTGTATAAATTTCAGATGTATGACATCACAATTTAATATCTATATCCTCTATTGCAGCAGTCGCTAACCTTTTGGACTTCACAGACCAGCAGTGGTCTGCAGACCACTGGTTGAGTCTATTGTGTGCTCACTGCTAAAAGTCTAGTTCCTTTCTGTTACCATACATTTGACTTTTTTAACCAATTTTTCCTCCTCAACCCCTTTCTACCACTGATAACTAACCGCCATTCTATTGTCTATATCTATGAGTTTATTTTTGTTAGTTTGTTACTTTTTTTGTTTTATATTCCACATATGAATGAAATCATGTTTTTATCTTTTTCCATCTGACTTATTTCACTTAGCATAATAACCTGAAGATTCATCCATGTCATCACAAATGGAAATATTTTATAAATTTTCCTGTTCTGGAATAAAAATGTATGTTTAATTCAGAGTAAAAAAATCTGTGCTATATGAGAATCCTGTGGTTATACTAAATTTGGTATCTCACCATCAGGAGTTAAAAGACTAGTCATTTCTCAGTGCCTTGTGCTATTTTTGGCTTATAGATCCTGAGACTCAAATGCATGACCTTTTCTAGCCAGCGCTTGCCTTGCTGGCTGTCAGGTTATCACAGGTCAGGGCCTTGGTGCTTTATCTCTGGTCTTCCCCTTGGGTACAGAACGAGAGCTCGTAATGAACTAAGGAGTTACAGTATTGTTTATCATCCTTCTGGTTCATAATATTTAAGATAAATAATCAAATTACTTCTAGAAATTTCAGGTCATTACATTTAAAAGACGCAGTGTTATTTTTCAAGGTAAATCTTGAAAAATGCCAACATTATAACAAATTAGTTTATTCCTATAATCTTTCCTAAAGTCATAATAAAATATATATTGGGTATTTGCAAGAAGACATTAGAAAGTAAATGTTTCATAATATAATTATTAGCAAGATTATCAACATCAGGTTTAAGACACTAGAATGAAGAAAAATAACAATGAAAGAACATAAATAGCTAAATTAAAAAAAAGGATAATGTAATTCAAGATCTCATTTGTCAAGAAATGTCAAAAACCAGAAGTCGACTTGATTCTGTAATTTAAAGTGAGGCTGGGGCCAATTAGGGCCTGTCATCTGGTTCTGTAGCTATTGCTGTTTGTAAATATGTGTACGTGGAGCACCTTGCATGGCTGGATAGTCTTGACCTGTCATCTGCTCTCAGCCTTCTCAGATAAGCAGATCAGAATACTGACCCTCAATTAAAAAAGACAGTGCAATATGTTTGAGGTCCTTATGGTTTTTTTCAGCATAGACATAGAAAACTCAAGTATTTACCCGGCCAAAGGGTATGTGCCTGGGTGAGCACTGGCACTGGGATGAACTGAAGACCCAGGTTCAGTCCCAATGATTCAGCTAGAACCCTACGATTCTGTGTTGACTGGGGCATAAATAAGAAAGAGTAGAGGGAAGAGACAGAATGTTAGAGATGTGATTATCAGACTCAATTTCCTTTATTTATATTATTATTATTATTTTATTCCTCACCCACGGATATTTTCCACTGCTTTTATTTATTTTTATTGCTTATTATTTTATTAAATCCTAATTGTCGAAAGTATTACAGAGGTTCCTCCCCCCCCCCCAATGATCCCTTCTAACCCTCCCCTGCCCTTGGCCCCAGACCTTCACCACCCTATTGTCTGTGTCTATGGGTTATGCATATATGTATAAGTGCTTTGTTTGATCTCTTCCCACTGACCTTCCTTTCATTGCTTTTAGATAGAGTGGAAGGGAGGAAGGGGGTGGAGAGAAACATTGATGTGAGAGAGACACGTCTATCGGTTGCCTCCTACACACACTCTTACCATACCAGGATCGAACTTGTAACAAGGAGTGTTTGCTCTTTTTTTTTTAATCTTTATTGTTCAGTTTATTAATTACATTGTTTCCCCTTTTTATCCCCCTATAGCTCCCCTCTACCCTGTACCTATCCCACCCTCCACCCTCACCTCTCCTTCCCCACTGTCCTCTCCCATTGTTGCTAGATTTTTGTCCAGTCTCTTGCTGCACTTCCCACAACCCTTTTCTCCCCAAGAATTGTCAGTCCATTCCCTCTCTATGTCCATGTCTCTGTTATATTCACCAGTCTATCCTGTTCAACAGCCTATCAATTCACTTGATTTTTATGTTCATTTGTTGATAGATGTGTATTTGTTGTTCATAATTTTCATCTTTACCTTTTTCTTCTTCCTCTTCTTAAAGAATATCTTTCAGCATTTCATATAATGTTGGTTTGGTGGTGATGAACTCCTTTAGCTTTTTCTTATCTGCGAAGCACTTCATCTGACCTTCAATTCTGAATGATATCTTTGCTGGATAGAGTCTTGGTTGTAGATTCTTGCTGTGCATCACTTTGAATATTTCTTGCCACTCCCGTCTGGCCTGCATCGCTTCTGTTGAGAAATCCGCTGACAGTCGTATGGGTGCTCCCTTATAGGTAACCAACTGTTTCTCTCTTGCTGCTTTTAATATTCTCTCTTTGTCTTTTGCTCTTGGCATTTTAATTATGATGTGCCTCGGTGTGGTCTTCTTAGGGTTCCTATATATTGGGGTTCGGTGCATTTCTTGGACTCCTAAGTCAATTTCTTTCACCAGGTGGGGGAAGTTTTCAGTCATTATTTCTTCAAATAGGTTTTCATTGTCTTGGCCTCTCGCTTTTTCTGGCACCCCTATAATTCGGATGTTGGTATGCTTGAGGTTGTCCCAGAGGCCCCTTACACTATCTTCAATTTTTTGGATTTTTTTGGTTTCTTGCTTTTTCAGCTGAGTGGATTTTCCCTCTTTGTATTTCGAATCTTTAACTTGGTTCTTGGGGTGCTCCAGGGCACTTTCAGGTCTTTGTATAATATTTTTTGTTTCAGTCAGTGTATGCTTAATTTCTGGTTGGTCCTTTTTCATATCCTTGAGAGTCTGCTTTATATCCTTGAGGATTTCTTTCATTTCCTTGTAGGACTCATTCATTTCCACGTTGGTCTTGATCATTTCCACGTTGGTCTTGATCATCTCTTTGCAGCTCTGGTTTATATCCTTGAGGGTGTTGTTCATTTTCTTGTAGGACTCATTCATTTCCTTTGTGGTCTTGCTTATTTCCTTATAGGCCTTGATCTTTTGTTGGAGCCTCTTAAAAAAACCTATAACCGTGGTTCTGAATTCCATGTCCAGTCGTTTTTTTTCCTCCATTTCTTTCACATCTGATTTCTTTCCATGTTGCTGCATGGTGACTGCTTCCCTGAGTTGGTCAATTAGCTTTGTGTGGTAGACTTCCTACTAGGGATAGTGGCTCAGCCTCCCGGGTTACCTGAGGTGGATATGGGCTGCACAGTCTTGCTGAAGTTAAGCTCAGTTAATCGTTGTTAGCACTTGGAGGGTTGACCTCCAGGCGAATTGTCTGTGAAGCTCAGCTGTGTTCAGGTTGGGTGGGCGGAGTCTCCGGGCCAAGCAGACAGTGTTAGCTCCACCCTATGCGGCCCCAGGGACTCTGTGCTGGGGGCAATGGCCACCAGCACCTCTGAGAGAGAGCCGCTGCGGAGCTCCACCGGCTGCCAGTTGCCGGGGAATTCAGACTTTCCCAAAATGAGTCTGCAGCCCAATGTCTCAACCAGGGTCATAAAACAAAGCAGTCTGACGGTTTTCCGAATGAGAGGCAAGTCACGGTGCGCTCTCTGTGCCGTCACGCAGCCGAGCTGTTCGCGCGAGCTGCCTTCTCCACAAGCCGGGAGACCCGGCAGCACCCGAGCTTCAGCGTGCCCTCCCACTGTCCAGTTTTCACCCCGTGTGATAGTGGGTTCCCTGGACTTCGCCCAGAGCTGGAGAATCAGTCCAGTGGGATGCTTTTGTCTCCCCGTTTGAGAAAACTGGCCGGTTTTCAGCCACCCGCCCTCTCCGTGGCGCGCACTCCAAACCTCTATCCATGCGAATCTTTCAACGCTGTTCGCTGCCGCTCCTCCGAGTCACAGTGTCTTATCTTCACTTTTATTTGTGGAATTTTCACTCGGCGAGCTTTCTGGTGATTCTGGAAGGTGTTTGTTCTTTCGTTAGTTGTAGTATTAAAATTGCTGATTATGACGGCAAGATAGGTGTTTTACCTTTGCCGCCATCTTAGTTCTCCTCAGGAGTGTTTGCTCTTGACTAGAAATTGAACCCATGATCCTTTGGTGCATGAATAGAGGTTCTATCCACTGAGTCAAACTGGCCAGGGCAGACTTGATTCATTTTCATAAATGAAAATAAACAAATTCTGTTTTCATTAGGACAATCCTTTTCTCATCCTAATTCAGTGGTCATTGGTATCACTTGGTTTCTTCTTCATGGACTCCATTTACCTAACTACTGAATACGAGTGAGACCTCCAATCTTCACTTCACATTGGCGATTGAATAATAAGAGGAGGTAAAGACATTTCTGACTAATAAGTGTGCAATGAAAAGAACATGTGGAAAAGAGGGGGAAAATAGAGCTATTCTTTGACTTAGTCAACATGATAGATATGCACACTATTGTGACATATTTTATGGCCTGGGTATACTTTAATGGGAAAATGACTTAAGAGACCACTCCATTTCTTACTTTAAATCCTGAAATTTTGTGAAATCAAATGATTGACTTCTTAGGATGTATGGGCTATTTTTCTTATTGGTGAGCTGATACAAAATTGATAATTTTAAAAATAAAGTCAATAAATAAAATAGCTTTTAAAGTCTTTATAATTTATCTGCATATGGAATTATAATCACTCCTGTGTAAACTGTGTAATTTTATATATTAAATATTATGGTGTCAAAATAAATGTCTCCCACCAGAAAATTTCATAAATTACCCATCTTTGTTTTTAAAAGGGAATGTAAATAGGCTTATTTTTATAGAAATATGTGTGTATGATGTGATAATGTATGTATGTATTGTGTGGAGTGTGCATGCGTATGCATTTATGATGTTGTGTGAATGTGTATGTGGTGGGTGGGGTGTGTGTGTGTGTGTGTGTGTGTGTAGTGTCTCTTCCCAATGTGCTACTTTTTTGATGGCTCAATGCCGTGGCCAAAAGTTTACTACAGGACCTTCAACTTTAGGCATGCTAACTTGCTATTACCCTTCAATGTCTCTCTTCCTCCTTGCTTGTTGTTTTGGTTTCATGCCATAGCTCCTATTCTCTCTACCAGTTTAGTTGCTTGTCTCCTAGGACTCTCTTCAAAGCCAAGTGTAAATTTGCTAATGATTTGCTTCCTTGTCTCTAGCTTTACCCTTTCAAATTTCCATTCTGAACCATCACACGCCTTCTTTCCATCATACTGTTTCTTTTTTCCTTCCCCTGGATATTGTCTACGTAATCTTCTACCTCAAATTCTTTATTTCTTACAGCTTAGTTTATTCTTCTGTCTTTGAACCACACCTTATTACATGATTCTCAAATTCTTAGTCTTGTTTCCCATGTACTTTTCTTCCCCATGTAGACCAACACGTTTGTTTTTCTTTACCCCATTATCTGCTTTGAGAAATGAACTCCCAATTTCTCCTTCATCTTTCTCCTCCTACTCTTTACCTCTCTCCTATGTTCTCCTTTCTCTTTCTACCCTTTTTACTTTCTCAGCTACTTTCAAAAAGCATTTAAGGCAGCTTGCTAAAGAAATAAAAAGTGAGTCCTGAGGAGAATCAGAATAGAATATGTGATGTGAATGAGAAGTGAGGTTAGGCAGCCACCTCAGCCATGAGTCATATTCCCCAGAAACTCCTTGCTTTTTCCTCTTGTTCATCCTGATAAGCTTTACTCACTGGAAGCACATCAGAGAAACCTTCCCAGGGCTCAAGGGTCAAAAGACACTGTGATCCCTTAGTCAACAGTTTGTTGGTACCATAGCTAAAAGTCTGGGTGACAACAACTGGCCTTTGAGAGTGTCTAAATACCAGCCATTTCATTACAGACACACAGCCCTTAGTGACAACTGCTTTTCAAAACGGAAAAATACCAGTCATGACAAAGGGGTTGGGTGTCACCCCTTGTCTACATTTAGGCCTCATCCCAGGGGAACCTAAGAATGAATCATGCATCATCCCCAATGATATGTCAACTCCACAGGACAGCCCCTGCCTTTCCCTTTCTAGTTTGCAAAAGCTTGGAGAAGGTACATGAGGCCCCTCTCACCTTTCCTCTCACGCTCCGGACTGAATACCATGTCTGCCTCTGGAGTTTCCTGAGCCTTGGAAACATTGTGATGTCTTGATAGCTGGCTAAATTATTGATCTGGGTTTTCTTAAACATTTCTCCTTCCTGCTTCTGGAAACTTTTGCCTGTTTGTGGCATCTGCCCCATTCTCTATAAACCCCTAGACAAAAAAATTCATTTTATTTTTATTATTACTACTACTACTACTACTACTACTACTACCACCTCTTTTGGAAGTAAATTTCAATTGCCATTACTTTGAACTCTTGTTTCTTTATGTGCTTAAAAAATGTCTTATTCGTTTCAACCTCTTACATAATTAAAATTGCTTTCATTCTGCACCTTTGCTTGTCTTACTTTTTACCCTATCTGTAGTAATTAAGGACTTGATATTTTATTCCTTGCCTAAATGCTCCTTCTTTGCCTTTGAATGATCTTCCCAACACCCATCACCTCTCCCCTCAGGTCCTCCCTCTCCCTTGCTTTACTACTTATTACCACGCATTTTCTATTGGCTGATAATCACTTACCTTACCATTCCATTTTTCTTCTCCCTTCCATTCTGTTGCTTCTTCACATTGTCATTCCTGCAAATTTTTTTCAACCACCTAAGACTGATCTGCCTTGAGAGGATTTGCTGCTGCTGCTAGCACAGGCCCTGTTATAACACAGAAATCCAGCCCACCCATTTTCTACTCCATTCTCCTTGCCATAAACAGCTAAGTTAATTCAAGCTCCTATCCATCGTATAAGAAATCACTCTCCAGCCATATGGGATAACTTATAGCTGCAAATAAAAATTCTCCAATGTTTTGCTCCTCACAAGTTTTCACTTCCCAGCATGGCTTGGGAAGTCCAAGATGTTAACATCCCTAGGGAGAGCATGGTTTCATGAAAATCCACTTTCCATTTCTGGAATATTTCTTCTACTGACATAGACTTGACTTTTTAATAATGTTATAAAATGTCACCGCTTTTCTCTTCTGCCCCTACTCTCACCTCGGCCTATATTCCTTTTTTTAAGGAAGACAATTTTGAGTTCTCAACTTAATTTGTTTTACTCAGCTCATAGGCTAAAGGAATTATCCTACATAAATATAGGCTGTAGGCTCGTTCTCACTCTAACTTATGAATAAAAGGTCACATTAAAGTAAAAAGGCCATTTTATTTAAGTTGATTCTGTTTCTGTTGTTGTTGTTGTTGTTGTTGTTGTTGTGTGTGTGTGTGCGTGTGTGACAAGGGGTGGCAGTGTGCTACTTTCTACATGGTTACAACTGCAATGCTTGGCATTGTCTCAACCCAGCCACTCATGTGCAAAGTTAGGGCCTTGTAAGAAGTTATGGGTGCCACATGGAGTCACATGCAACCTGATCCTTATCCAGAGATGCTATAGAATTACTTTGGAATAAAAATTAAGCACTGAATATACTTTAGTATGGTGTATGTCATGGAGATAATCTCTGTAGATTAATTGATTGACTGATGCACTCATTCATTCATTCATTCATTCTTCAGTCTGAAGCCTACCTGAGAATAGAGACAAAGCTGGCCATACAATCACTTTGACCTAGCCATGCCTGCACAGTTTGATAGAATTAATTTTTTGAGGATATGGTTTCATGCATATTTATTAAGACTTTTTTAATTTTTTAATCTTTATTGTTCAGTTTATTAATTACATTTTTCCCCCTTGCTTTCCCCCTATAACTCCCCTCCACCCAGTACCAATCCCACCCTCTGCCCTCACCTTCCCCTCGTCCTCTCCCATAGATGCATGATTTTTGTCCAGTCTCTTGCTGCACTTCCCACACCCCTTTTCTCCCCAAGAATTGTCAGTTCATTCCCTCTCTATGTCTATGATTCTGTTCTATTCATCAGTTTATCCTGTTGATCAGATTTTTAATTCACTTGATTTTTAGATTCATCTGTTGATAGATGTGTATTTGTTGTTCATAATTAATATTTTTACCTTTTTCTCCTTCCTCTTCTTATAGAATATATTTCAGCAATTCATATAATATGGTTTGGCAGTGATGAACTCCTTTAGCTTCTTCTTATCTATGAAGCACTTTATCTGACCTTCAATTCTGAATGATAGCTTTGCTAGATAGAGTAATCTTGGTTGTAGATTCTTGCTATTCATCACTCTGAATATTTCTTGCCACTTCTGTCTGGCCTGCATCATTTCTGTTGAGAAATCAGCTGACAATTGTATGGGTGTTCCCTTATAGGTAATTAACTGTTTTTCTCTTGCTGCTTTTAATATTCTCTCTTTATCTTTTGCTCTTGGCATTTTAATTATGATGTGTCTTGGTGTGGTCCTCTTTAGATTTCTATATTTTGGGGTTCTGTGCACTTCTTGGGCTTTTAAGTCAATTTCTTTCACCAGGTGGGGGAAGTTTTCAGTCACTATTTCTTCAAGTAGGTTTTCATTATCTTGCTCTCTCTCTTTTTCTGGCATCCCTATAATTTGGATGTTGGTATGCTTGAGGTTGTCCTAGAGGCCCCTTACACTATCTTCAGTGTTTTGGATTCTTTTTGCTTCTTGCTTTTCTGGCTGAGTGGATTTTGCTTTTTTGTATTTCAAATCTTTGACTTGGTTCTTGTGGTTCTCTGGACTACTTTTAGGTCTTTGTGTAATATTTTTTATTTCAGTCAGTGTGTGCTTAATTTCTAGTTTTTCTTTTTCATATCCTTGTAGGTCTTGTTCATTTCCTTGTAGGTCTTGTTCATTTCCTTGTAGGTCTCATTAAGTTCATCGACCTTTTCTAGGAGCCTCTTGAAAAACATTATTACTGTGGTTTTGAACTCTATGTCTAGTCATCTTTTTTCCTCCATTTCTTTCACTCCTGATTTCTTTCCATTTCTCTGTATTGTGGCTGCTTTCCTGAGTTGGTCCATTAGCTTTGTGTGGTAGAGGTCCTCTAAGGGACAGTGGCTCAGCCTCCCCAGTTGCCTGAGGTGGATACTCTTACTGCAACCCTTTATGGGTTGTACAGTATTGTTGAAGTTAAGCCCAGATTATTGTTGTTAGCACTAGGAGGGTTTGACCTCCAGGCCAATTGGCTGTGAGGGTAAGCTATGTTCAGGTTGGATAGGCGGAGTCTCTGGGCTGAGCAGACAGTGTCAGCTCTGCCCTATGCAGCAACTGGGTTTCTGTGCCAGGTGGTAATGGCTGCATGCACCTTCAAGAGAAAGCCGCCGCCGATCTCCACCCACTGCCAGACAACTCAGCCTTTCCCCAGATGAGTCTGCACACCCACAGTCTCACCTAGGGTTGAAAAACAAAGCAGTTCCGTGGTCTCCTGAATGAGGGAGCAAGTCACGAGTCCTCTCTGTGTGGTCGTGCACTTCTGTTCCCAAGTTTACTAGCAAACTGCTGTTACCAAGTTTATGTGCACTCTCCACAAGCTCGCCCTCTCCATAAGCTCGCAGACCTCTGCCATGACCAGGTTTCAGCATGCCTTCCCACTGTCCAGTTTCAGCCCATATGAGTGTGGGTTCCCCAGACCTCGCCTGGAACTGGGGAATCAGTGCAGTGGGATGCCTTTGTCTCCCCCATTTGAGAAAACCGGCCGGGTTTGTAGCTGCCTGCCCTATCCGCTCATGCGCATGCACTGCTCCAAACCTCTGATTCTGTGTGTATCTTCAACGCTGCCCTCCACTGCTTCTCTGAATCACAGTGTCCTATCTTTACTTTTATTTGTGGAATTTTCACTCAGTCAGCTTTCTGGTGATTCTGGATGATGTTTGTTCTGTCGTCAAGTTGTAGTTTTGGAATTGTTGTGTGGGGCAGCAAGATTGGTGTTTACCTATGCCGCCATCTTGGTTCTTCCCCCCATATTTATTAAGTCTTGAATTTATTACTGTTGACTGTGAAGAGTTATCCTGCATAGTTGTAAGAGAATCCATTGCTTGTGGAAGGGAATCATCAGGCATAGATTATTCTCTACGCTTCACTCTTAGGTCACTCTGTGCTAAATGACAACTCTTGGTTTAATTGATATGGTATATCTTGAAGGTAATGCTTTTCAACCTCTCTCTATCTTCTGAGGATGCTAGGAGCAATAGAAAAGAAGAGCAGAGAACTGACTTTATACTATTGGTTAAGTAGGTTTGCATTTATGCTGTTAAATTTTATAGCTCTGCTTAGTAAATTTCTAATCAACAGTCCCTTGAAAGCGTTACTTCCTGATGTTTTCTGGGATTCCCAGCATATGGTGACTAAGAAGATAGCCGTTCCTGTGCTACTGTCTTACAGAATATTCTAAAAACCAGGAAGTTTGAAATTGTTTTAATGGCCATCACTTTCTTATGTTTCAGTGCCTCAGTTATACACTTTAAAAATGATCACCCTTGAAATATGATGCCAAATCATTTACTAGCCTTTAAAGTATACCTTAAATGTATACAATGCTATTATTCTCAATATTTGGATCATCATACTGTCAAGAATTTTGGGAAAATTTCCCCTTTTCTCCCTCAAAGAAAAAAATCACTAAAATTCTGTTTGCTGTAGTTCCTGCTATTTTTTTTTTACAGAAAAAAAACCCCATCTTATTAAATATAGGGTTGGCATAAAAATAGATTTAAATTTAAATGACTGGTTCTGGATTCTTGCCTGTCTAAACAGTGGGAAGACATCCTGCTTACCTGGAAGATGAGCGAGAATGGATGGGTGATGGATAAACATAGGGAGAAAGCTTCCAGGATTGAAGAAAATAGATTGTGTCACCCATACTACTTTGCCTCTGCATTTCTTAGTCCCTCTCATTGCTAGATCTCAGCTACTTTTCAGAAGCCATAATGTATTTCTCAGGGCCCTTGATTTTTCAGATTACATGACATTATACTTTCTGCTGACTCAATTTTGACTATAGTGGAGATAAGACCTGCAAAACCACCTGTAGGATAGTAATCCAATGCTATGGAGAATCACCAGAGACTAACACAGGCTTTCTCACTCCCCTAACTGAGGAGGGTATCAGAAAACCCTGTCATTCCAGTGGCTTCTGTTCTTGCCACTCAGCACAGAAGTTCCAGGTGGGGCATATGCACTTGGAGGAGTCAGAGATTTTCCTTCTAACCCCTAAACATGACATATACCAGATTTCCCTCAAAATGGATACATACTTTGAATAATTATTAATTCTAATGGATTAAATCAGAAAAGAAAGAAACATCAGTTGAGTTATCAGCTGTTAAGTAAATAAACATTTTTGGGGGAATATATATATATATATCTCCTATATAATAAAAGCCTAATATGCAGATTGTTCCTCTACCAGGAGTTCGATCAGGAGTTCAACTGGGAGTTCAACCAGGGGGCGAGGCCAGCTGGCCAACCACCAGCAGCCTCTCCCCCAAGCCAGCCTGGCCTAGATCAGGGTGGGCTGGCCAGACCCCACTCATGTACAAATTTGTGCACTGGGCCTCTGGAGTGTGTGTGTGTGTGTGTGTGTGTGTGTGTGGCCATTCAGCTATGGCCATTACAAATAATGGTCCATTAAAAAAAACACATACCAAAGTTAGAGGCAAACAAAGTAAATGTTTATTTCTTGCTCACATGTGTGTTGGTTGGCTGGTCCAGGCTTGGCATGGCTTGACTTAATGTGTGGCTGAGTTCAGGACATATGTCTCTTATCATTCTGAGACTTGAAGCTCCAGGAAGCTGTTCTCATGGCCACCCATAAGAGGGCAAGCCCACTATGCCCATTTTCATTGTTCCAGCCAACTCCAACACACCAAAGCAAAAAGTCAAAGTTCAGGAGTGGGAAGCAGTACCTTATCTCTCAGAAAGCTATGTTGAAGTTGGGTATAGTACTACTGTAGGAGATTGGGATCAATAATTAAATATACCACAGGCTGTGACCAAGTAACATCAAACCCTTTGGACATCCTCAAAGACTGAGATTTAAAACATATTTGGAATTTCAAAGGGCAAATATTAACAATAACATGTATTTATTTTTATAGCAAATTATAAAATAAAAGAATATTTTACATTATTCCAAGCTCTTTCATCATCAATCTTATTTGGGGTCTCAGATCAAATACAAATATTATTGCATATGTTTTTAAACCATTTATTGAGCGCTTACTATAAGGTAGGCTTTATGCTAAGAACTTGTTAATTATGTTATTTAATCTCTGTGTTCCCATGAAGATGGTATTATTATCCCTTTTTGAGAAATATGAGCTTGAGAGAACTTATGTAACTTAAGAAAAGTCACATAACTGATAAGAGATAGGAGGCAAACCTCATCCAGTGGCATCAAAGAATGTTTTCATACATACTCTGCTATGTACAGCCTCCTGTTATAGGAAATCAACATCCCTAGGAGGGAAATGCTATCTTGTTCATTTTATAGGTCTGCAAGAAGAGAAACATGCATATGAATCAGCATATGAATCAGCATTTGACATGCATATGAATCAGCATTTGACACTTGTACAGAGAGTGGTGCTTGCACCAGGATGTACATGTCTTGCACTCAGTCCTTTGGTGGCTTCAGTGTGGAACTGAGACTGGTCCAGATCTGTTTATTTTTAAAGCATTTGTGGCTTTCCAGTGTTCTGTTCATATATTTATATCATATCACACACACACACACACACACACACACATATATATATATATATATATATATATATATATATATATATATACACACATATATGAGAGAGAACCTGATTGGCTGTCTCTTACAAACGTCACATTGGGGATTGATCCCACAAACCAGGCATATGCCCTGACCAGGAACTGTGACCTCCTGCTTTGTAGGTCAACGCTCAACCACTGAACCATGCTGGCCAGACCTGTCCCTTATTAATGCTACCTCTTTCTCTTTGTTTCTTCAATCCTCACCTAGAGCCGTCTCTTTATAGATCTCTTGGGAGGACTGTGCTGTGATGAAATCATATCGCTGCACTCCTCACCTCTCTACGCATTCGGGTTTATTTCTGTTCAGATACAGATTTTTCCAGCAGGGCTATTAACAGATTTATGCTTATTCCTTTCAGGTTGTTCCCAGAGCCTGGTCCACAAAAGGAAGTCAAGCCAAAGATCCTCTGGCTGTTTGGGGGGGACACAATCCAGAGAGCCTGGGAACAGACCCTGATGCCAGGACCTCCTGGTGAGTTGGGCCAGATGGCAGCATAGGGAGACCATGATTGTATAATTGCCTAAAATGATCTTCTCAAGCAGGTTTCTAGGGAAAGAGAAGTCATACAGAGAATCCTGGGATTGATGAATTGGGGAAGAAACAGCTTTTCTTATTTCACTTTGACTTATGGGGACTTTGGTCTTCGTGCTGTCATGGTAAATAAACCCAGTCAGTTGTACCTGCTTCTCCATCTCTGCTCACAGGTCATGGGATCTGAGAATAACTTAACATTAGAATAACTTGGATGAAAGAGCTCTCCCTGAATACTTTATTTGTATCTCCCCTCCCTGTGCTCCCCCTGTCCCCATGCCCAGACGCAGGCAGGGCCTCCTTTGTCTTTGCCAAGATGTTGTTCTTAACACCAAGCCCCCTGGTGTGAATTCCCTCCTCTTTTGTCATCTAAAACCAGAGCAAAAGAGGCAGTCCCAAGCCCTGGAGCAGGAAGAGGAAAGTGAGGGGCCTCCTCTCCTTGTATCAAAGTCCCTTGGCCACTGAGCTACTGAGTTCCAATGTTCCCAGATTAAAAGAGGCAAAAAGAGAGGAACCAAGATGGCGGCATAGGTAAACACCTATACTGCTGCCACGCACAACAATTTCAAAACTACAACTAAAAGACAAAACAGACATCATCCAGAACCACCAGAAAGCTGGCTGAGTGGAAATTCCACAAATAGAAGGAAAGATAAAAGGACACTGTGACTTAGAGTAGCTGAGGAGGGCAGAGGTGCTGAGACGTGGAGACAGAGGTGTGGAGATGCGTGAAAGGGTGTGTGGCTGAATACCTGGCTGGTTTTCTCGAACAGGGAGGGAGACAAAGGGGTCCTACTGCATTGATTCCCAGTTTCAGGTGAGTCTTGAGGAAGCCAGACTCATATGGGGTGAAACTGGACTGTAAGGAGGAAACACACTGAGATTTGGGAGCTGCAGAGGTGCGGGAGCTCACAGAGGATGCGTGACTGGCTCTCTCGATTGGGTGGGAAAAAACAACAACAACAACAACAACAACAAAAACCACCGGACTGCATTGTTGTCCAGTTCTGGGTGAGACTTTGGGTGTCCAGACTCATTTGGGGATAAACTGAACTGTCTGACAGCAGACAGAGCTCAGGGGACAGGTTTCTCTCAGAGGTGCATCCAGCCGTTGCTGCCAGGCACAGAGACCCAGAAACCAAGGTTGACTACTCAGCCCGAAGACTCCACCCCATCCAAGCTGAGCACAGCAGCTCTCCCAGCATAAACACAGCTGATTCTCACAGCCAATTGGCCTGGAGGTCAACCCCTCCCAGTGATACCAACAACAATATAGGCTTAACTACAACAAGACTGTGCAACCCATTAAAGGGTGTACCAAGAGTATCCATCTCAGGTAACTGGGGAGGCTGAGCCACTATCCCCTGGAGGACACCTACCACAAAAATCTACTCAATCAACTCAGGGAAGCAGCCAAAATGCAGAGACAAGGAAACAAATCACATTTGGAAAAAATGGAGGGGAAAAAAACAACTGACATAGAGCTCAAAACCACGGTTATAAGGTTTTTCAAGAGGTTCCTAGAAAAGGCTGATAAATTTAACAAGATCCTTGAGGATATGATAGAAACCCTTGAGGATATGAAAAAGGACCAACTAGAAATTAAGCATATACTGACTGAAATAAAAAATATTATACAGAAACCTAAAAGCAGTCTAGAGGACTGCAAGAATCAAGTCAAAGATTTGAAATACAAAGAAGCAAAATCCACTCAGCTGGAAAAGCAAGGAGCAAAAAGAATCCAAAAAATTGAAGATAGTGTGAGGAACCTCTAGGACAATCTCAAGCATACCAATATATGAATTATGGGGGTGCCAGAAAAAGAGAGAGAACAAGATACTGAAAACCTATTTGAAAAAATAGTGACTGAAAACTTCTCCCACTTGGTAAAAGAAATAGACTTTTAAAGTCCAGGAAGCACACAGAACCCCAAACAAGAATCCAAAGAGGACTACACCAAGACATCTCATAATTAAAATGCCAAGAGCAAAAGACAAAGATAGAATATTAAAAGCAGCAAGAGAAAAAACAGTTACCTACAAGGGAGCACCCATATGATTGTCAACTGATTTCTCAATAGGAACTATGCAGGCCAGGTGGGAATGGCAAGAAATATCCAAAGTGATGAATAACAAGCACCTACAACCAAGATTACTCTATCCAGAAAAGCTATCATTCAGAATTGAAGGTCAGATAAAGTGCTTTGCAGATAAGAAAAAGCTAAAGGAGTTCATCACCGCCAAAACAGTATTATATGAAATGCTGAAAGGTATTCTGTAAGAAGAGGAAGAAGAAGAAAAAGCTAAAAATAAAAATTGTAAAAAACAAATATACATCTATCAACAAGTTAATCTAAAAACCAAGTGAATTAAAAATCTGATGAACAGAATAAACTGGTGAATATAATAGAATCAGGGGCATAGAGAGGGAATGGACTGACAAGTCTTGCGGGGAAAGGGGTGCAGGAGGTGCGGGAAGAGACTGGACAAAAATCATACACCTATGGATGAGGACAGTGGGGAGTAGGTAAGGGCAAAGGATGGGATGGGTACCAGATGGAGGGGAAGTATGGGGGGGAAAGAGGAACATTGTAATTAATAATCTAAACAATAAAGATTTATTAAATTAAAAAAGAGGCTAAAAGAAATAGTAACATGAGACTATTGGATGGGGCACTGCAAAATGAAACCACTTATTGCAAAGTTTAGTAGAAGAAGGAATAAAGGATTAAGTGGGGAAGGTTGCAAATGTTGCTTCTCCTATTGATGTTCTGGTTGTTTTGTAACTTGTGAACAGGATGCAGAGAGGGAAGAGCAGTGACCTGGTGATGAGGAGACCAGGTCACTGTCCCTCTTCCATCATTGGCAGCTGCAAAGCTTTGGGCAAGTCATGGAGAATTCTCTGTGCTTCCTGTGTCAAGCATGACAGCAGCTCCCACACTGCTTCCTGTGGAACATTGAGGATCAAATGAAATGAAATTCATGAAGGCAATTTGGAAACTGGAGAGTTGTATGCCAATATCAGGGTTTCTTATTCTTTCTCAATCCTGCCATCCTCCTCTCAAAGAACGGAAAGATGTTGGCACAGGATAATTTTCACAATTTGGAAGAAGTAAGTTGTTGCCTTTGCACCCTTAGCTGCTAACATCTGTCACCCCATCTCTGACAGCTGCTTTGAAATTTCCACTGTGAAAGTAACAGAACAAGGTTGGGTCAGCCCCCAATCTCTACTCTACCACGCCCCAAACCTTATTAAAAAAAATTAACATCTCTTTTCCTTCCATATGCTTGGAAAGGGGCCACGAGAGAATGTGCTTGGCAATCTTTGTATCCCACTTTTCATCTGGTTTGGGTTTCATTCCCACCCCTACCCTGATATTAGCAACTTATAAAATATAACCAGAACACGAATATAAGAAGCAGCATTTACAACCCTTCCCCACTTGATATGTATTCCCTCTCACACTAAACTTTGCAAAGAATCGTTTCATTTCTCAATACACCACCATAGAAAATGTCCCATTCAGTAATATTAATAATAGTATATTTTTAAACCTTGACTTAAAATTACAGTTAGTGCCAAAAAGCTCTCGTTGCTATTTTGTTGAAATAATATCAGGTTTCCTGTGATGCTTTACATAGCTGTCATCTCTGTGATATGATACGTCCATGATTTATTGACCTACTAAAAGTGCTGTCATTGACTTGTCATAATAAACTTTTCTTAAAATATTAAAGTGTAGAACATTGAGTAATAGCTCAAACCAGTACACAGCCTCTATTTGGTGGTGGATTTGGATTTAGTGGACTAAAGTTCATCTGTTACCCCTTAGAAATGGAAGCCCTGCCTTGGCTCTTCTCCCTTTTTACCCCCCATTCCCTCCCCTCTCAGGGTTAGTTGTCACTAAACAGATTGGCACAGAGGAAGGGACAGCATGCAAGAAACTCTGAATGTGAAGGACTGACAGGTGAGGATCAACGCTGTGTCTAAGGCTTTCTGGCCTTAGCAGAGACAAATTCAAACACTGTGATCTGTACCCAGCTAACTTGCCTTTGTCAACAGGCGCTGTGTCCACTGGGGTGGGGTAGAGATAGGGTTAATATTTTTTAGAAAGGGAAAAATGTCCAACCCTGGAATTAGAGGTTAATGTGCATGGATATGGAAACAGGGAGAAATTTTGAACTAGGGATTATGCAGGGACAACTGAGAAATATGGAAGACAGGCTTGCAGTTAAGTCTGTGTCCCTTGTAGAGACCTGTACCTCTGAGGCTTGCTAACTGCTCCTTTCTGGTACTAAAGGAGGTCGATCCTGGTGACCTGACCACCATTGTCCATTAAAAAGTTCATTCACTGGCTCTCATCTCCCCAAGTTCAACTGCCTCTTTTGAGAAGCGTGTGGTGATGGGAGAGGGCTAGATCCCCTCGCCCTCCTCCCATGTACTAAATATGTATCTAAATTGAAGACTTATGGAGGCCATGTTATGTCAAAAAATAAGGCAAATTAATAAAAGTAGAAGGCTTGTATAATGAATCCTAAGGGTGGGGCAAGGTTGGGAGTTAGGTCAGAAGGGAATTAGGGGAAAAGTTGAAAGAGAAATGTGAAAGTACAAATGAGAAAGCCAAGTGATAAACCCCCACCTCAAATAAGGATATATATTTTATAGATATATGCACAAACACACACAACCCAAATCCCCACAGATTATCACCAAATTGCCTTTCAGATTCTAAATTGCATGTAGTTTTTTGACCAGATCAAATTTTTTAAATGAACTATTTTTTTAAATTATTCTCAGAAATTACACTTTCATGGAAGGATTGGGTGAGAGTTGTTAAAAATCTTGAAAAATTTTAATCCTTTGCAGTAATAATTTTTTAACTGAGGGAAAAGAAATTTTTAGAAAAAACAAAGTTGCATATATGTAGCAATATGTAATATATATTTCTGTGGTTCCATTACACTTTAAAGTTGTTTTGTGAGATTGAAGCATAAACATAGAGTAATCCCACATCATCTATGGTTTCACTTCCTGAGATTTCAGTTACCTATTAGGGTCAACTAATCTCTGAAAATATAATATGGAAAATTCCAGAAATAAATAATTCATAAGTTCTTAATTGTATACCATTCCGAGCAGTGTGATAAAATCTTGTATTCTCCCATACCATCTCACTCCATCTTGCCTGGGATGTGCATTCATCCCTTTGTCCAGTGTATCCACACTGTATATACTTCCTGCCTATTAGTCACTTTGTAACCCACTCGGTTATCAGATCAACCATTGTGATATCATAGTGTTCAAGTAATACTTATTTTACTTAATGATGCCACATTCATATAACTTTTATTACAGCATATTATCATTCTATGCTATTATTAGTTATTCTTGCTAAACTCTAATGATACCTAGCTTATAAATTAAACTTTATCATAGGTATGTATATATAGGGAACAACATAGTAAATGTAGGGTTGTGTATTATCTGCAATTTCAGGCATCCATTGAGACTCTTGAAACACATCTGTTGCAAATAAGGGGGACAACTGCATATATATACTTAAATAGATGAAGAATTTTCATTGCTCACACATGACCTTGCTTGGTTTATTTAGAGATGTGAAGGCTTGACTAAGGCTCCAATTGAAAGTATGCCTGGAACAAAATATGTTAACTAAAACATGCTTACTGACAGGTAAAAAGGTCAAGGTCTAGGGCAGAAGACGACATTTATGTAGAGAAAATGCTTGTATTTTCATTTCAGGAAACTAAACATGTATTTGAGAAAGGCTTCCAATTTTTTATTATGATTTCACATTTCTAGAATAAATGAGAAAGGGCACAGTATGAATTTTCTTTATTCAACAAGCCCTTTCATGACTAACACTTGATGTTGCCAGTGCCAATGGATCCAACATAATGAAGGTGTTCAATTATACTCTCCTAGAGCAAAACACTTAGAAATCAGTCACTAAACCTATATCATAGAATTGTTCAGAGAATGAAAGAAAGCATTTTGGATAAAGGGAGAGCTTTACATGGCCCTATAAATATAAAACATAACATTTTCAGTTACCTGTTACTGGAAATAAACTATACATGGTCCTTAGGGCTACTCAGGATCTTAAACCCCTTGAGAACAGGCATGAGTTAATCATGCAGTTGGTGTGGACAATGGATGCAGGTGATGCACTGGACACTGAGAGGAGACTTTCATTTTTTCCCCCCGTATAATAAATATTTATCAAGCCTGTGTTATCTTCTAGGTCCTCTGGTAAGCACAGCAGTAATCATATCTTAAGAGCCTTCATAATGTTTATATTCTAGCAGAAAGGACTGGTAAAATATGGAAGACATTTTTTTTTAACCTCAAACTGCTTATAAGCTAGATTGGAATATATTTGAAAGAGCAAATACAAGATATCCTATATAATAAAAGTCCAATATGCAAATCAACTGAACGGTGGGACAACTGTTCTCTAAGACACAATGACCATCAGGGGGCACATGCTCAATGCAGGAGCTGCCCCCTGGTGGTCAGGGGGAGCACTGCTCAACCAGGGTTGGTGGGGGCAATGGAGGTGACGGGAGCCTGGCGAGGAGTGGGCCTAAGCTGTCAGTCGGACATCCCTTGAAGGCTCCTGGAGTGCAAAAGAGCACAGGCCGGGCTGAGTGCCACCCCTTAGTGCACGAATGTCATGCACCGGGCTTCTAGTTATGTAATAAAACATGTAGTTGTGTGGATACTCAGATGCTGAAGAATGGAAGTCCATGAGCTTTTAAGAAGCTTTGAAAAGAGATCCAGTATTTAGGGTCTTGAAAGATAAATAAGATTGGGAAGGATGGAAAAGACTCTCATGTCAGCAGGAACATCAGTGGACAATGATAAGAATAAAGGGGCCTGCGTCTTCTTTGCACACAGCAAATCTGGTTCAATACCAAGGACTACGTGGGCATGATAGAGGGGTGGCAGGCTTCCCCAATCCTCCTGGAGCTCCCAAACACCTCTTATAGTTGACAGGATAAGGGAGAGGTGGCTTCCAAGACATTAGCATTGGCAGGTTTTGTGCAGGGTGACACACCAAGAGGATGCCTTTACCCATACTTGAAATCAATGCCTTGTTGACAGAACTCTTTCTTAGAGCTGGAAAGCAGGAGGTCCCATGGGTCTCATGTTGCTCTCCCCTAGAAAAGCTGGTGAGAAACCAGGGTTAGACTTGTGACTCACAGGAACCTGGCATAGGACACAAAGAATTTGGTTTGGCTCATTCATAAAGCCAATTGATTGGGCCTCAGATAAACCAAACATAAAATGCAAATCCCTGTGATCTTCTGAGGTTGTCTCTCTCCAGAATTAAATTTAAAGGCTTAACAGAGTTTTATCCCCTTGGGGAAAGTGTAGGCAGGAATGAAGCTATGTAAGGAAGAGGATGTCAATTCTCCATTTTTTTTTCTAAGAACTTTTCACATGGTAAAGGGATTTGCAGGTCCAAATAAAAACACAGAGAAACATGATTAGTTTATATAAAGTCAGTCAAATCTTTTGTTTGCTGTTATGGAAACCAAATAACTGCTGGATTGAATGATACTAACACTATATTTTTATTTTTCAAATGTTCTTAGAAACTTGTAGGGACACAGCCTAAGTTTGTAGGAAAAAAAAACTACATAAGAGAAAGTCCTAGCATTCTATTTTTTAAAAATATATTTTATTGATTTTTTATAGAGAGGAAGGGAGAGAGATAGAAAGTCAGAAACATCGATCAACTGCCTCCTGCACACCTCCTACTGGAGATGTGCCCGCAACCAAGGTACATGCTCTTGACCGGAATCTAACCTGGGACCTTTCAGTCTGCAAGCCGACGCTCTATCCACTGAGCCAAACCAGCTAGGGCAGTCCTAGCATTCTAAAAGGAAATGCATGGAATTTGCACAAACAGCCACAGAGAAACAAACTTTATGTCCAAAATATCAAGAAAAAAAATTTGAAGGGTAAAACTACAAATTCAATAAATTGCACAGTGGTTTCATGAAAGACAGTGCGCATCTTCCAAGGAGGGGCAGTGAGTCTGCAATACAGCATGAGCTATTATACCTGCTATATTTCCATGTAAAATCTAATATATAGAGAAAAAATATTTTTGAAAAATAGGTGAGGAAAATGATTGCATAAATAAATAAATGGGGAGAAATGGGAAAATCTTCTTTAAAGAAGAAATCCAAACAATATAAGTAGATACCTCTTCTCCAGGCGATATTGCTTAATTCCTCCCCTCCTTTTGAGAGAGAGTAGTATAGAATGACCTGCTACCAGAGTATGGGAAGGGACAAATAGTAACTTTGAAGAAATCAGATAGATACAGCCTTAGCCAAGTATTCAAGGTGAACATCATGTTGTCTTTCTTATGTCCTCTTATATGCTGCAATAAGGGTACTTCTGCAATAAGGGTACTTCACCTCTGTGGTATTCTTACCAAAAACCCATGATCTCAGCTAGTCACGAGAAAACATCAGGCAAACTGAGGAATGCCCTATGAAATGCCTGGCCAGTTCTCTTCAAAACTGTCAAGGACATGGGAAACAAGGAGAGACTGAACAGCTGTCACAGACTGGAAGAGATTAAGGAGGCATGACGAAATGCAAGATGGTCTCCGGATTGGATCCTGGGACAGAAAAAGGACATCGGCAGAAAAACTGGTGAAATCAAAAGGAAGTTAACAGTTATGTACCAATGTTCATTTCTTAGTTTTGGCAAATGTATCATGGTATAGTAAGATGTTAGGAGAAACTGAGTGAAGGGTATATAGGAACTCTCTACTTTCTTTGCAACTATTCTGCAAATAGTACATCTAAAATTATTCCAAATGATTACTGATTTTTCCCATATCTCCTATCTCTTCTTCATCTTGGATTCCATGTATGTAGTGCTTGTACCTTTATCTAATTTCCCTATTTCATGATAAGAGAAACTTTCTTCCTTAACTAAAAGCTCTGTGGCTTTATTTCTTGGCTCTTTCTTTGGTGTCAGGAGGTCCCAGTATATTTATAAAACTCTGACTTATCTTTATTTATAAAACCATGAGAAAGTAAATTTTTAAAAACTTTAAAAGAAAGTGATAAAGATTTTATTCAAATGACTATAAATAGCTAGATTATTAAGTAAGGATATATTTAAAGTGAAACATCCAATGTATATTAAATGGAACCAATCCTTGAAGTTCTATTGTAGAAATCTATATCCTGAGCAGAATATCTCAGAAAATCTAAGCAAAGGAAAAAGGATCAAAGATATACTTTTTTTGTTTTGTTATTTAAGGGTCTTTTTCATTTTATTTCAGGGCCCTAGGGTAGCATCTCAGCTTAAGCCCGGTGTTCACCAATCAGTTGCTAATAACTGGAGCTGAAAGAGGGCTCTGCCCTAATGCCATTATGTTCAAGAGCCATGATTGATTGTGTTATAGTATGTTTTTGAAACCTAATTACTGTCTGTGTGAGTATCTGAACTCATTAATCTTTAGTCCTGTAAATAAGTAAAATTGACTAAATAACTGGATTTCTCTAATGATGGCTTAGGTTATCTTTGGACCTACTGCCTTGCCCTACTCTCTTTGGGGCAGCAAATTATTTTGCTTAATGGTAATTGCTCTCTAGTTTTAAAATCAATTTGTAAAAGTCGGCTTATAAAACAATTTCCATGTTGCCTTGTGATTGTGTGGTCCCTAATCTATCTTTGTGGTGTAATGAGCACATCCTGTGATGTGTTCACAAACTATTATGTTTGCTGATGACCCTCCTTTGTGAAGTGGTCACATCACTTAATGAGCTAAGAGAGAGAGAGAGAGAGAGAGAGAGAGAGAGAGAGAGAGAGAGAAATGGATAGATGAATAGGGGAGGAGGACAGGTTGGAAGAGTGACTTTATTTTCACCTTACTAATGCTACTTTGGTTCCCACCCCCACCCCTACAATAGAAAAATATTTCATATAACACGGCCTGCTGCATATACTCCAAATAATGTAGTAATCAATAAAGGTGATTTCCTTCTTTTTCCAAATATCCAACCCCAACATACTAGGGTGTGGGACTTCACCTTACATTCTTCTTTTTCTGATTTTATTTCATATTTTCCTCTTTGTTACCCACTAGAACTGTTCCCAAGATAGTAGTTTGTGAGGAAGAGGCAATGTTCATATGTACTATGGCACTTCTGCTTTCAGCCAAGATGGAATAACATGGACCTGATATGCTTCCCTCCTAAAACAATTTTTTAAAAGCATATATATAAAACAATAGTTTGAAAGACATTAGTTATCAAGCATTAAAAAACAGAGATTCCTCAGAGTTGAGAACAAATGAATTCAGCCCTACAGATACCACAGCTTATAGCCTTTTGAAAGTTTATAAGTTGTGGCACAGGGAGAAAAGATTTTTTAAATGAAAAGATGAAGTTTAGAATGTGTGAGACCAAGGCAGAGGTCACAGGACAGAGTTCCAGAGAAGCAAATGTTACATAAAGAGAAAATTCTAGAGATCTATAGAAAATCTTCTTTGACTATTCATTTGAGTGCTGATGAGCACATGTATATAAAGAAACTACCTAGGAGGAAGAATCACTCAGAAGGATTAGAGAGAACAGGATCCGACATTCACACAAGACAAGGACCAGACTGAAAAACTTGCAATTCATTGGGTATTAGGTAGAATTTTTAGAAGTGTTTTGCTTCAGTAATGGGGGGGAAATAGTTCTAGACCAAAGTCTTCCTACCAATGCTGAAAAGCAAGCCATGAGTGCACCAAATATTACAAGTAACTTAATATCTCACAACAAAGTTAAAAAATATTTATAGAAATTCTAAATTATTCCACATCTAATAAAATAGATTCCACCAGGCTTAATAGCCAATTCAAAAATTACCAGGCATGCCAAAAAATAGGAATATATAAACCATCTGAGTTGAAAATTATTAATCTAGAATTGACAAGAGTTAGAATTAGTAGACAAGGACATCAAAAACCATTTTTGTAAACTGTTTGTAAGACCTAGAAGCTAACAGAAAGATTTAAAGAAGAAGTAGAGAAATGAAAGTCTTCAAATGATCCATATTAAACTTTTAAAGATGAAAACTACAATGCCTGAGATGAAAAGCCCATTTGATGGGATTAACAACAGGTTAGACATTATAGAAGGAAATATAATGCAAACTTGAAGACAAAGCAATAGAAACTATCCCAAAGGGAACAAAAAGAAATAAAGCTTAAGAAAAAAATGAAGAGAGCATGAGTGAACTGTGAAACAATTGAAGTCTAACTAATATACATGTTATTGATGCTTTTAAAAGGGAACTGGAAAAGGACATAAAAATATTTGAAGAAATTATGTTAAAATTTTCCAAATCTGATAAAAACTGTAAATCCACAGATCTACTACACTTAACAAACACCAATCACAAGAAACATAAAAAACCATACCAAACACATTGTTATCAAATTGCTCAAAACCAGTAGTAGAAAAACCTTAAAAATAGCCTTAGAAAAAAAGACACATTAACTACAAAAGGACAAAGATAAAAAAGGATTAATATTTCTCGTTAGAAAGAGTGCATGTGAGAAGACAATGGAACAATGTCTTAAAAATGACAAAATAATGAAACTTAAAATATCTTTCAAAATGAAGGTAAAATAATAAATTTTATAGGCAAGCAAGAGCTTGAAAAAATTATCAGGAGACCCGTACTATAATAAATAGTAACTAAAATTAGTTAAACAGAAATAATGTGACATCAGATAGAGATATAGATCTAAATGATATAGTGAAAAGCATCAGGAATATCACTTACATGGATAAATATATAAGATTTTTTTCTTATTACCTAATCTCTTTAAAAGGTATCAGATTGTTCAAAATATTAATAATACAGTGTGAGGTTCATAACATAGGTGACAACAATAGCACAAAGGCCAATAGGGGAAAAATGGAAGCAAATGTATTGTGAATCCACTTATCCGCTCATAAATTAACATTTACTGTTTAGTAAGTGTTGCAAATACTGTTTATTGATAATCTATATACATTAGACAGTTTTCTAGTGGTTATAGATACAATGGACAGCAGAATAGATAAGGTCCTTGACTGCAGGGGGTGTACATTTTACTGAGTCAGCAGTCAACACACAAGTATACAAATAGACAGGATAAGTATAGACTGTTGTGTCATAGAAAAAAGTCAATGGGATTCTATAATAGAGACTAACAAGGTGCATAGAAATAACTCAGAGTGATCAATGAAGCAGTCTGTGACAAGGAGTCATTTGAGCTGAAACTTGGGAGGTTAGATAAGAAGAAGCCAGCCCAGTTGGAATCAAGGGACAGGATTCCAGGGTGAGATAACTTCTGAGCAAAAGCTATGATGTGGGCAAGGATTTGGCCATTTCTAGAAACTGTCTATGGGCCAGTGTGGCTAAAATATAGTGGGAGAAGGGTAGAGAAATCTGAGATGATTTGGGGCAGAGGTCAAATCACTTAGGGTCTTAAATCATGGTTAGGGATTTGGAGTTCATGAAAGTACAGGGAGAAAATATTGAAGAGCTTCAATAAGGGAATGAGATGGCCTGGTTTATTTTAAACAAACAAAAAGCTATGTTGTAGTACGGAGAATGGAAGGTAAGTAGCAAGCATAGAGGCTAGTCAAGAAGCTATTTCAGTGGTTGAGGTGAGAGATGATGATGATATGAATAGACACAATAGCAGCAGAAGAAGATAAGTAATTAGATTCAATATACAGTTTGGAAGTCAAACTGATAGGGATTGATGACAGATTGAAGGATGGATATTGAGTTCAGGGAAAAGAAGACTCTAGTAGAGCTGGGATTTGACCCAGGCCTGTCTGAGTCCAAAATTTTCTTTGTTTTCAGAGCTGCTATTAATAAGTTGAACACCTATTATGAATGGCATATTTCACAGGTCATAAAAGTGTCAAAAAGCACAAAAGCATAGACTTTGTCAACAAGGACAAAGATGGCTGACAATAAAAGAAACATATGCTAGGAACTAAATGGTACCCTCAATTGTTATACAAGTTCAGATTGAGAGGAAGAGGATGGCCAAGGAATGTCAACTCAGAGGAATGTGCTATGACAGGAATGAAAAAACACTGTGCAGTGTGAGCAAAGACCTGGAGGTGGGAATTCGAATAATCTTCAGGGAACAATAACTAAACTGCAATGGCTTATTAGTAAATGAACCTTGAAGAGAGCTGGCTTTGAATAGGTAGCTGGAGGTAGAGTTGGACAGCTTAGAATGATTGAATGGTAGTGCTAAACCTCTAAATGGCAACCTTCAGATACACCAATTTATCATCATTGTGGAGATATTGATTAAAATTGGAAAATTGATGTCATCAATTACATGCACCATAGCAATCATTTTAAGTAAAAGTTTTCATTGCCAAGCATGTAGACATAGCCCAAGACAAATGGTGAAAGCAGAATTTAAAATTCTTCTCATTGTTTGAGGTTTTTTCTACTACTTCATATAAATGAAAGGTGTCTTTTCTTCCCTCTTCTCCTTTATCTTTTTTTTAATGTACTACTAGCTTTTCTGACTGCGGTGGTCATCTGTGATCTGTGATAGTTGGAACTCTTTGGGGCATTATCAGAAGGTGCAGATGTTGTAAATGGCAATAGCCTTATCCATTGATAGTTTTCTGAAATCTCTGCCAAACTCCAAAAGTACCAAAGGTTAACCTAATATAATGACTCATAGAAATGGTCCTCAATTTTGCCAACTTGAGGAATCAGGGAGAGAATCCACAGTAAAATGTCCCACTGAAATCCTTTGGTTTGGTTCTATAACCACAAGGTGGCCAGTGCCAATCTTAGGCTCTGACTTCAGGACTGGAGGTCTAAAAGTCACAATTTATGAGGTCTATTGCAAATTATTTCCAACTGAGCCTTCCTCAGTAAAATCCTCACCTCTTTCCATGTGTTTACAGCTGTGCAGTAAGAAGAAATGAATCATTTCTGAAAAAGTTACAATTGAATCAAGTCCTATTTCTTTCTTTCTTTTTTTCCAGATCAAACTTCAAACTATGTTCAAATGAGGCATAGTTGGCGTCAGTGAACTTCCTTTTCGTCTCTGCTCCCATCCCACTTCCGGTAGTTTGAGCTTGTCTAGGTTCTAAATACTTTTTCTTTTAACTAATAAATCACTCAGCAAGTATGTTATTCATCATACTCCAGCTGTACACACACACACACACACACACACACACTACAGTTCCTGGACAACATGCTCAATGTAATCAAATGATTCCTATTCTGTTAAATCATTCCATTAGAAGCATAAGTTGTGTATATTTTTAACTTTATAATTGGCATGATAGCACATAGAGGTAACAAGATAGCATTTTAACTTTTAAAATTAAGCAATATTAGCTTAACTTTATAATAAAGACAAAATATTAGTAACTGATAAACGAATATATCTCCACAGGTTTTTTGTATTGTGTACATACCTCTTACTTCCCTACATGGATGCATATTTTAAATTTTTATCTTGCCCGAGATAATAATACAGATTTCCAACACTTGATTCATATCACCTTTCAGGACAGTTTCAAGGGAGGTCAGTATTCATCAAATCCATTACATAACACAAGCTGCTTCTCATTGGAAGAAGGTTGGTTCACTGTAATTGTTAAAGCCCCTTTCTAAGACCTGTTAAAAAAGGAGGAAGTCACTGTTTGGACACTGGTGAGGTCCCAATCTTCTATACCAATCCTCTGCTTTGGTGATATTGACCTGCTCTGGGCCCTGTTAATGCCTTGGTTTTTTACCTCTGCATATTTGCTGACCCAAGTTCACATTTAGAACCCTCTGTCCCTCTACTACTCACATAGATTTCACCCAGCCTTCCAGGTCTAGTGAAAACCCCACTGCATTTGCAAGGTCCCCTGACCATGCCAACCTGATCTAATGGCTTCTTCTTTTGAGGTATCTTCTTATACCCTTTCCTGTTTTGGATTGTTCATTAACTTCTCATGTGCATCTGTTCTACCTCCCAACTACATGTGGATAGATGAATATCACAGATGTTAAAGCAGGTGATCATCTATCCTCGACATCCCAGTCTTCAAACCCCCAATACAGTGCTCTTTTGTGGTTTTTTTTTTTTTGTTAAATAGGTTTTTTTTTAATTGATTTCAAAGAGAGAAAGGGAGAGGGAGAGAGGTATGGAAACTTCGGTGATGAGAGAGTCATTGATTGACTGCCTCCTGCACACTCCTTACTGGGGGTTGAGCCCGCAACCCTGGGCATGTAGCCTCACTGGGAATCAAACCATGACCTCCTGGTTTATTGGTTGATGCTCAACCACTGAGCTACATCGCCAAGCTACAGTGTTCTTTTAAATATGTGGTACCATCCCTTATTAATTTAACTAGGACCATTAACATTTGAAAGCAGTGATTGATTGATTTATTGAGTCATTATTTATCATTAAGCAAATGTTCACTGAGTGTTTACTAGATGCCAGGTTCCATCCTAAGTGCGGAAGATATAATAGTGACTTCGAGAGAATGACCTTGTCTACTCTCTCAAGGAGCATGTACACACACACACACACACACACACACACACACACATACATACATACTCAAAACACAAGTGGGGAACATACAAAATGAATAAGTAACTAAACAAATACAAACTGTAGAGAATGATAAGTGCTATATATAAA
Source organism: Antrozous pallidus (assembly GCA_027563665.1). Classification (NCBI taxonomy): domain Eukaryota; kingdom Metazoa; phylum Chordata; class Mammalia; order Chiroptera; family Vespertilionidae; genus Antrozous; species Antrozous pallidus. Next base: position 31,074,850 of record CM050523.1, read on the forward strand.
ACTGAAGATAAGTAGGGTGGTGGCCTTGAGAGAGGTGGTGAGAGGATGGTACCACTCTAGCTAGGGTGGTCAGCAGATTCCTCTCTGAGGGTATGGCATTTGAGTAGAGATCTGAGTGATGAATTGAGAGTGGTCTTGGGGGAATCTGGGAGAAGAGCGTTCCATGCAGAGTGAAGAGCATGTGCCAAAGATCTAGGTCACAATGAACTTGGAGGAGAAAAATATCAGTGTGACAGGAAGGGAGTCAGCAAGAGGAAGTGAGGCAAAAATGGTAAGAAATGTTCAGGTAAACTGGGCCCAGAACAGGTACGACCTTTGAGGGCCAAGTGAAGAGTTTGTAGATCATTGTCAAAGACAGTGGGAAATCCTGAAGGGTAAAGCTGATGACTCACAATGTGGTTTTTTGTTTGTTTGATTGTCTTTCTATTTATTTACTAGATGCCCAATGCATGAAATTCATGCAAGAATAGGCCTTTCTTCACCCAGCTGCTGGCTCCAGATTCCCTTTGGCATCCGGGGCTCAGGCTTCCCTTGCAGCCCTGGCTTCATCCGGAAGGTTGTCTGAAGGGTGTCCAGTCTAATTAGCATATTACACTTTTATTAGTGTAGACTAGAGGCCCAGTGCATGAAATTTGTATATAGGTAGGGTCCCTAGGCCTGGGCAACAATTGGGCCGATCAGGTTCCCCACCTCTCCGCCTCCTCCTTCCTTCACTTCCTCAGTGCCCTGCAGCCACTGCTGGTCACCTGCCATGCTTCGTGCTGTCCCCTGGTGGTCAGAACATGTCATAATGAGTGATTGAACTCCCAGTCTCCTGGTCGAATTTCAGAGGGGACACTTTGCATGTTAGCCTTTTATATAGAGATTTGCCATTCTCTTGCTTTTGATTTTACTTTTTGGGTATACTATACAAAAACTGCTCACATCTTAACTGTCCAGCTGCATGAAATTTGACTTATGCATATACCCAATGTAATAACACCCATACCCAGATACAGCACAATCCTGCACATCCCTCAGGGTTCTCTCGTGCCCTGTGTAGTCATCACAGCTATCACTTCTATGATTGCTTCTATCACCACTGATTAGTTTTGCCCATTTTCAAACAAAATGTAAGTGAATTCATAAAGTACACACTGATTTGTGTCTGGGAAGTATTGCTATGTAATATTCTATGGGATGGACATCTTACAATTTATTTGTCTTAATGCTGATGGACCTTTGGGATGTTACCAATTTAGGGCTATTTTGAATAAAGCTGCCATGAACATCCTTGTACATGTCTTTTAATGGAAATAGGTTGGATATATATACTCAGGAGTGAAATTGCTGGGTCTTAGGATTTTTATATTTAGTAAATACCATCATTTTCCAAAGTGGTTGTACCAATTTACATTCCCGCCAAAAATGCATGGAAATTCTGAGTTCTTCCTATTCTTAGAATCACTTCGTATCATCAGTCCTTTTAATTCTAGCCATTCTGGTGGGAATATCATGGATGGGGTTGTCATTGTAGATTTTTGGGGAGAAGAGAAGGAACAGTTGCTCATAGTTGGTTATGATTATGTTGTTGATTATATAATTTGTTTTTTAAAAGTTTGGTTTTCAAGTTTCCTGGCTTTCATTTCCTATTTCCAATACTACATTATATTTTTTCCCTTCGCCATACCTCCAAGAGCAGAATAAGAGCCAAACATGCTGATATGACATCACCAGTTCATTGTCTTTCAGGAATGTGATATTTCATCTTTTATAGAGTGACCCTATTCCAAGATAGAATAGAAAATAGAAAACAGGGCTTAGAACTTGAAAGAGAAAATTTGGGTCAGGCTCCAGCTTAATGCAGTTTCCATTCTTAGAGCCAAAGGCTGTCTAGTCAGTGCACAAAGGCAGTCGCTGGAGGAGTGGGGACCATTGCTTTCATTATCAACTCATACCACTGCATCAGGATGTCTAGGATTTTGCACTAACAATAAAATTAAGGGTGTTATACTTCATTTCCTGTTTTGGAAAATGGAGTCTTTGGCTTTTTTTTAAAAGGGCTAATTGTATATTGTTTTTAAAATTTGGGTTGATAATTTATTCTATTATAATTAAGCAAATTAGAATACTATTGTTTTCCAACAGCTTTAATGAGGTCTTCCACTTGGCAGGGAACCTGTGAGACCAAAAATTATTGCCATTTGTTAAAAGATGGAGAAACTCTGATGACAAACGACTCTATTCAGCTGCATTTTGGTTAATAAGATTTATGCATTAATCTGGTTATGCTTTGTTCCCCCGATTTTGGCAAACTTCTGAAGTTTTCCAATTTTCTACTGTGTCTCTCCTGCTCCCTACCCCCACCTCCTCCTTAGAGAATTCCTGGCGTCTGAGTTAAAATAGGTGGAAACAGTCTCTGTTTCCAGCCGAGGCTCCCCAGCTTGGTTGGAATGCTCGTCTGGTTGTAATAGAGCCTTTTCGGCCAGCAACTCTTAAAATAGCTCCTCAGCTTATAAAGCAGAAAATAGAAGTTTGGGCAGCTCAGTTCACTAGCAGGATGTTCTGGCTGCTTCCTGTTGGGGGCACTGTTGCTCCAGTTTGAGGACTCTGGCAGGGCTCTGGTGAGTGATGGCTCTCCATTGCACAATTTTGTATCTGCACTCCTTGTCAAGTAATCATTACAAATGTTTCTTGGAGGAAGAGTTGGCTCTGAGCAAAGGTCTGCCTTCCTAAAGAAGTGAGGGCCTGAGGGGTGGGCACTGGTCTGTCCGTGGTAAAATTTTCTCCTTTGACAGTGTAATTAAGTGCTAATTAACTAAATGAGTGTAAATGTTGAAGGCTGAGATAAATATCTACATTTCCTTAATCTATTTTCCCCCTGTAAAATTTGATAAAGGAAATTTGGTTTTAATGGAAGATATATGTCATTTTTTTTTCTTCATGATTGCAAATCTGTTTAGAAGGAACTCAGAGCCACTGGTTTGGCTTTCTGCAGGAAAAGTTAGCAGCATATAAATATAGAAGAGGGACAATAAAATGCGGATGCGATATTGCAATAATTATGTTAAGGAGGCTTAGTGGAGCTACCTTTTTGAAACATCTGTTTTGTTTCTGTTCTTTCCACATCCTGCAGATGTTGCCGAACCCATGAAATATACTGACAGGAGAATACATTAGCTCACGGAGTCATTCCAATGAATAAAGCAAAGAGTAGCCTCTCAACTTTCTAAAAAATCTAGTTAGAAAATAATTCTGCTTTCAGAGCAGTCAGAATTTAGGCCCATAATTGAGAGGGGCCCAGGGCCTTCTAAAAGTGTCAATAGTGATCTGTTCTTGCCAAAGGGGAAAAGGCACACTTTGTGGAGGGGCAGCCCGAGTAATAAATGGGAATCTTTGTAATTCAAGTGCTTTCTCCTTACCTTCTGTGGTTAGTGATTTAAAAGGGAGCTGAAAGCGGGGGTGAAGGAAACCCACTTGTCTGTGGTGGGTCACAGAGCTAGGGCTCTGGAGCCCTTCTTGAGTTGGCTTCTGTGCCTCTCATGGCTTCTTGAGCCTGGAGTGAGATCCAGAGGCCGAGGCAAGTGCCTTGGGAAGGGGATGCATAATTGAGGTACCATCTGTGGCATGGGGCTGATGACAGCTGCGTGATGCCCTGACACTCCTGTGTCAACACCCTCCCCACGCAGAAAAAGACAGGGCAGGCACATGTATGCTGAGCCTTGGGGAGAGCAGACCCAGGCATCCCCGAAGGGGAGGGCCTGGGGAGCCTGAGTTTATTAAATAGGAATTGGTTGCCTATGAGATTAACACCCTGAAATAAATGCAAAGTTAAAAATATTTTGGCCTCCAGCCCACTTGGCAGGAGGATTAGAAACCTGGAACAGTCAGAAGGACAAAACCTTAAAGGGCCAATGTCACATTTAGTTTCTGGCCGGCTGTGATCTCTAAATTTCCCCATCATTCACATCACTCCTTTGGGTTACGGCGTCATGTGTTCTGAACCCCTCATTAAAATGTGTAACAGATGGTTTTCTGGTCACCAGCCTGGCAGATGAGAAGGACACACACATTCAAACCATCTCTGAGAAACTAGTATTTCTCTGGTGCAGCTCTGAATTGTTGAACTGCAGTAACTGGTATCCAGTCCTATTTGCCTTCTTTGCTCTGGAACAAAGGGTGCCTCACAAAAGACTGTTACTTGTGTGTTCTCACAAGGTTTCTGGCTTCCTTCAGGTCACTGAGGAGGGGATCACTAGGCTTGAGCCAAAGCCTCCATTTAGCAACAATTTCATGTATGTTTCCTCCAGGCACCCAACTCCTGGCTTCACCATTTAAATCCTGCCCCAGGGTCAGAAGGGATCTCTTATTGAAATTATGTAAAAGCTCAGCCTCCTCAGAGAATGACTTCAGATCTCTGCCTCCCACCACCCCCAACCTTTCTCCCTGCTAGGGTTATAGCCGCCTTCTCCATTTCCTTTGCAAATGGCTAATTTTTGTTTTTGATTCTTCAGCCATATTTCCCTATGCTCCAGTGACAGATTAAACCAAATAAGACCAGTTTTTAATAGTCTTTGAGAACTTTTGACATTGATGTAAACGTGTTACTTAAGGATAGGGGTTTAGCATCATTATAATAATGTTTAGCATTAATACTATTGTTGAGAATGAATGGCATGCCTTCCCATATTTGTTTTGCTGTTCCTCAACGCAATGGTGATATAGGCAGGGCAGCAATTGCTATGTTGAGGTTATAGGTGAAGAAATCAATATTCAAAGAAATCAAAGCTATTCCTTCAAGGTCATGTAGCGGGTGAGACTGGGATTCAACTCATTTTAGATTCCAAGTTTGGTTCTTTTCCTGGGCATAGCAAGCCCTTATGAATAACATGGTAGGCACTTAAAAAGATTGTCCATAGAATGGAACTGTTTTGGGAGGGCAGTGTAAATATGTCAAGAATGCGAGGAAGTAAGGGATTTAGACAGAAATAGAGATATGGAGTCCAAAGCTACTTTTCCTGAAATTGTGTACTCCATGATTTCAATAGGTGTATTGTTAGGAAAAGAATTCCATAGCCAAATAGGCTTGGTAGATATTAAATTAAATTAAGCCATGAAAATTTCTTGATTATAGCAATCTCAGAGCCTCTGACATGCGTTTTGAATTCCCAAAGCAGGCAGGGATCCGATGTGCCATGATCATTGTGCAAATGTGTTTGACACAGGACCCCTCTTGACTGAAGTGTCTCATAAGAACACATGTTGGGGGAAGTTGGTCAGAAATATCACCATTTCCTGTCTGAGAAGGTAGATGAGTGGGCCAAAAAGGAAAAGGTGAGAACTGTTTAGATGTAAGGAAAAGATCTAGAAGTCATGTTTATTCTGCTCTCTAATTACTGTGAATCAAAGAATTGGATCACTCAGTTTCGTAGACTTTATGTTAAGGTCCTACAGAGTAGGACCTTATTGGTATGTATTTCTTAAGCAAACCTTTATTGGAAGAGAAACTGGCATGACTCAATGAGGTGACATTATGGTGATAAGAACATGCAGGAAGAGGAGTTCTAGACTTAAATGTTACTAATTAGTCTTAACTGTGCGACCTTGGTCAAGTCACTACGCAATCTGGATTCTGGTTCTTTCAACTAAAATGGACTAAATGGTTCTTTTAGATAAAGATTCAATGATTCTATAATTAAAAGTTATATGTTTTAAAATGCAACAATAGATTTTTAAGGTGGAGACCGACTGGAGAGGTAATTTCTCATGGAATGCTATGAGAGGCTAGGTTAGCATTTCCAGAGGGGAAGGGTGAGAGATCAAGTGAACTCTGAAGAAATTTGCCTCCAGATATTAGCAGACTAAGAGCAGGATATGTTTACCCCAGTATTAAAGTCAAATTTCAAAGTTGAATGACTCCAGGATCCCAATCCGAATGCCAGGGAAGAATCAATAGATGGCCATTGCTAGCCTTAAAAGGAAAACAGAGATTCTCTTACCAGTGAGACAGTGGCTTGGAGAAAAATGGTTGAACTTTCTTTAAGGAGGAATGAAAACAATTAATCAGAGAAACTACTGAGAAGGAAGAGAAATCATCAAAGAGATGAGGAGCCTCAGGATCTGGGGTTAATGGAAGAATCAAGGAAATGGAGAATGATCATTACATCAAGTATGAAGGGAACTCCTAGAAATGGGAAGGGAGAGAAACTAGATACAGAATGGGCAAAACATAAAAAGTCCTGAATGAATGTGGCTTAGTCTGAACCAATGTTGATACCTAAAACACAAGTGGTGCTGAGATGTTGTGCTATTTCACTCAAGATCCAAAAAGTATAAACATCTAATTCCACACTGTTACTTTCAAAGAGGTCAGGAGCATGAGATACTCTAGAACAAGCATGTCAAACTCTCGGCCCATGGACTGCATGCCTTGTTTATTTGGTCCCTGTTAACCTTTGCGTTTGACATGCTTGCTCTGAAACAATAGTTTATGGTCTGAGTGCAAAAGTCTATCATCAACTCCTGCAGTGATCTGAAAGTCATTTCTCCTCTTGGAGAGGTTTGTCCTTACTGGCAAGGGAAAAGCAGAGGAATAGAAAAATTTTATGTGAAGGCCAATACTTTCAGGAGAACGAGGTTAAAGCCCACACACCTTCAAATCTAAAGTGCCGAGTGAGCCTCCTGGGACCTGGAGCTGTTTAGTGTCCGTGTTCTCCATATTGCCATCAACTCCCCTGCTGATAGGATATAGGAAGCAAGGCAGCATGAGGGGGCCTTAGTTAGTGTCTGTGGTGGCTGGACATAAGAAGAGAAGGCAATAAAACTTGAATCAGACTTCTCAACAAGACAAGCCAATTTATGGCAACCTTCCAGAGTTCAGCCAGACTCTGCCTGTGTAGGGGGAAACAGGGCCTCAGCCATCAACTAGCAGTTCAGTCCAATGCAGAGTTGTTCTTTGTTTTGCTTTTCTTTAATCTCACTAAACTCTGCAACATGAAAATGAAACAAGTATGGGGTTGAAACATGTTAAAAGACTCCTGTGACTCCATCCTTGGTTTTAGGAGCTCTAGAATTCTTTTGCATAGCCAATGCTTGGGGATTTTTCTGCAGCAGTAATGTCTACACTGGCTAGAAAAAAAAAACACAAAACAAAACAAAACAAAAATACAAACAGACTGTTTAGGGAAAGCATACTATTAGAGGGCACTCAAATCAAAATAAACCCATGTGTTCTATTCTACTGTCACTTATTGGAAACAGAAAGATCTATCCATGACCCTGGCAGTAGGCTGGACCATAGTGAGAAACAATGGCATAGTCATGACCATGTCTGTCTTTGAGGGACTCAAAAAGACATACTTTTATTTAAATAGGGAACAACAATTTCTTAGGGAGTCCCTTGGCAAATAATTCAGTTGATTTGATATCTAGAAATAATCTCATCTCAGGTCGTTTCTAAGGAATAATAATAGTAAACTGAAAAGTGAAAAAATCAGCCAGTTGACTACACATTTCTAAATATCTGGATTCTTAGCAGCATGCACAACAAACCTCCGTTCAGCTGATCAGCACTTTTGTCTTGGAGGAAATAATGGTTTCTTACCATCATAGATGTCCAAGTCACTGTGTGTAAATGGGTGAGAATAACCTGTCCAAATTCATGTCACATGAGCTGGCTACAAGGTCAGGGCTGTTCGGCCCTTGAATTGCAAATCTATTCTTGGGCAAAGACTGGCTTCTCCTTCCTGCTTCTAGTGTGGTGAGTAGCTCAAGAGCTATATGTAAATGCAAAAAATGGGCAATGCCAAGCCATGTAGAGCTTCTTTTCCTAGCTGAGGAGCAGTACAACATTGACTTTCTTCCTTATAGATCTTCATTCCTCAGCAGCTGTGAATTATTTTCCCCTTTCTCCTAGAAGGAGTGGTCTCTCAGACTAGCTGCTCAAGGACAGAATTATTTTTTATTACTTGCTCTCTGGTGCCCACCTCAGCACTTGCACATAGGAAGTGCTTTATAGATATTGAGAGAATGTCCTCTTGAGAAACACATGGACTTTCCTATGCTGAGCCATACCAACTTGCTCCAGGTCCTCACTTCTCCTGTAGATCACTTTTGTTCCCTCTTTTCACCTGTCTCCATCTTTTCTGCCCCTGGAGGTTCTTTCATGCAAGGTGGTACTAAGGAGTCACAGTGTATCAACTTCCTTCTTCCTTTTTTGCCCCTGTTATAGACAGAATGTTTGTGTCTCCCCAAAATTCATATATTGAAACCTAATTCCTAATGTGATGGTATATGGTGCTGTGATTAGGATATAAGGGCACAGACCTTATGATGAGATTAATGCCCTTCTGAAAGAGACCCTAGAGCAGTGATGGGCAACCTTTTGAGCTTGGTGTGTCAAAATTCGCCAAAAAACTGGGCATGACTCGGGTGGTGTGTCACTTTGAGGAAAAAAACACACCATAATCTCGCAATACTTATAGTTTAAATAACAAAAATGTATAATTATAATATATAACTGTATTTAATAAACCAAAAACTAATTATTTAAGTTACCTGCTTCTTGACTTCTTTGTTCATCTGTCAGTCAGTTTCTTTTGTTGGTCTTGATATTATTTAAAGCTGAGAATAAGGTCTCACAAAAATACCTGGAGGGGAAAATTGTGAGTAAAGCCATTGCTATATTTTTCAGGGTGCTAAAAGTGTCTGGTAATCGGTTCCAGGCACTCCAAATTTCCTGTTCATAGTGGCACTCCTCTTGATTCTCCAAGTGGCATCTTTCCAGATTCTCAAGCTTTGATCTCAAGTCAACAAACACATGAGCCCAGATGCTGTCTTGAAATTCAGCAAGTTGCATCCCCAAATCATCAATTTTCATCCATTGAAAACCATTTAGTTCCAAACTACTGTAGACTACTACATCAGGATACTTAATTATTTTTATGGTCTGTTCTAGGCTTCCAAATTGATTAAATCTATCACTGAACTGGTCAAGTAATGAGTCTAAAACATGCTGGTACTTTGTAAGCAAGGGTTCCATTTCATTTTGTACAGCTGCACTGGCCTTCTCAAAATACTTTGTTACTCGAGGAAAATACTTATAAGTTTGAGTTTCTACATCTTGCTTGAAAATTTTAAATTTACTTTCAAAAGCTTTTATGTATTCAAACATAATGTCAATACTTTTGCCAAAACCTTGTAACTTTAAGTTCAGTTCATTAATATGAACAGAGAGATCTGTAAAAAATATTAGGGTGTTGACCCACTTATCATCATTGAACTGAGAAAAGTTTCTAAATCCTTATCCTCAAGAAATACTTTCATTTCTTCAAAGCACTCCACAAAGCGCTCAAGAACTTTGTCTGGACTCAGCTATCTTCCATTATTGTACATGAGCAGTCCACTGTAGATGGAATCAATCTCCAGTAAAAGTGCAGAAAATTCTCGCTTGTGAAGGGGGTGAGCAGCTATTAAATTAACTGTTTTTGTAACAACTGACATTAAGTCATTTAAGTTGGTGAATCCTGCCTCCTGATGGATAATACAATGAAAAGGCACAATCAGATGTCTAATAGCTTCTGTAAGCAATTTGATAAATCCGATTTTTCCCCCAACCATGTTTGGTGCCCCATCTGTCGTCACTGACACAACTTTAGAGATATCAATGCTTAGGTCACCAAATATTTGTATAACAACCTTACATATTTCACTTCCTGAAGTACTTGTTGGCACTGATACTAACTTTATCAACTCTTCTCTCATTGTGAGACCATCAGAATATTGACCAATAATGGCCAACTGAGCATGTGATGTGACATCAGTAGTTTCATCAAGAGAGATAAAAAAAATATTTAAAATTACTTATGTCTCTCTTTAATTGATGTTGTATGTTTGTGTTTAGTCTCATTATTCGGTCTTTTATGATATTTCTACTGAGTGGTAACTCAGATATTCTCTTAATAATTGCATCTTTATTCTGCATATCGTGAAATAGAACTGATGCACATCTTAGGAGAGTTACTTTAATAAATTCTCCCTCACTGAGTGCTTTCCCATGCTGAGCTATGGAGTGAGCAATGCTCTAACTTGCAGATGTTAAATTTGTAGAGCCTTCTATAAATTTAAGGATGGAATTAGATTGGCTCTTATAAAGGTGTAGCTGCCTGGAAATATATTCCTTCCTTTCATCCTCACTTTTTTTCAAGAGCTGGGAATGATTAGTTTTAAAATGTCTACTTATATTCCATGTTCTGCTTACTACCATTTCAGTACATAGAATGCAAAATGATTTGCCATTTTTTTTCTATAATGCCATACATCTCGGTTCATGTCTTTTGAAAGGGTCAGCTACTGCTACTACCACTTCCTTTACTTAACCTTGTTTTTTTTATTTTTTGGGTTCTCCATGGGGGGACGGTGTGACAGAAGATAGAATTATAGATAGCCTGTTAGCCCTGCAGGCAATTAGGGGTTAACTAGCCTAACTGATTACAAGATGGCACATGTAACTGTCTTTGAGGAAAGGGCAGGGTTAATAAGCAGAAATAGTGGTTAATAAGGATGTACGACAGTAATAGTGGTGAAATGGAGTCTGCACTATGCTGCAAAATGGCGTTCCTTATATGAATTAAGATGGCTGCTGCTATTTCTAATAGTGGGGAAATGGCATCCATAGCTCAGGCCCTCACCTCTCCCAGCCTCTCTCTCATTTATCTCAGTAATGATGGTCAATTAGAAATCCACCACACCCCAGGACAGTAGATTGGATGATGGTTGCTGTGGTTATGTGGTTGCTGATAATCGTGATCACAGGGCCCCCAGAGATGCACCCCCCTGTGGCATTCCGCTGCTCCCTGCTCCACTGGCTGGAAGTGAGGTCAAAGATCCCCTAATGGCCTAACTGGAAGTCCCAGAACTAGACACTCTGTGCCGGAGTTCTGTTGTTTTGGCCTATAGACCTCCAGCACAGAATGTCTACACTACACTACAGCAAATGTTTCATCCTCAGCTACTGCACCTGGCTGTGCAATAGCCGAGGATGAAATGTCCTTCTTGGCATGTGGCCCCATACTTCTCTGAATGTGACTGCATGTGGCTGGGTGTCATTGAAAATGGCTATGCATGTCAATGCTGACATATGTGTCATAGGTTCACCATCACAGCCCTAGAGAGCTCCCTTGCCTTTGCTGCCTGCCCCATGAGGATACAGAGAAAATACAGCTATCTGCAAACCAGTAAGTGGGTCCCCATCAGACAGCAGGTCTATTAGTATCTTAATCTTAGACTTATATGAGAAATACATTTCTGTTGTTTATAAGCCAAGTCTTTGGTATTAAGTTATAGCAGCCTGAAGAGACTAAGCTCTTCCTTGAAGATAAGCCCTCTCTCATCATGAAGTTTTCCCTTCTGATCACTATAGGAAATCATATCTACACTAATAAAAGAGAAGTGTGCAAATTGACCATATATACACAATGTCCATCAGCCAATCAGGAGTGAGTATGCAAATTAACCCAACAAAGATGCTGGGTTAATTTGCATACATAGGCACCCGGAGTGGTTGGGTGGGGCAGGACGTCTACTATGAGGACGAGACAGGAGCTACAGGAGCAGAGAAGACTGGTCTCCAGTCAGAGCAAACACTGAAGGCTCTGGCCAGAGTGAAGATGGAAGGCATTGGCCAGAGGAAAATTAGTGCTGGTAGCCAGGGGAAGGAAGGCCTATTGCACGAATCATCATGCAAGGACATCTACTACAAAAATAATAAATAAGATCTTACAGTGTTCTCATAGTCATGCTTCTCTCTGTAGCTGTAAGTTTGTCTGATGTGGCCAGTGAAAGAACTTGCTGTGTTTATTGCTGTAACCCAAATATAACTAATATACCACATTGTCCTATCTATGTATAGAGAGAGCAGTATGTTGGGGAAGGGGATATAATAGAGAGATGTTTAAATCTTAGTACTCTCAGACAACAGGAGTTAGCAAACCATATCTCACAACCAAATTTTTAAAATAAAGTTTTTATGTGTTTTTTAAAATAATTTTTTATTTATTGGTTTTTATAAAGAGAAGAAAGGAGAAAGAGAGAGACATTAATTTGTTGTTCCACTTATTTATGCATCCCATTAATGGATTCTTGTATGTTCTCTGACTGGTGATTGAACCCGCAACCTTGGTGTATGGGGATGATGCTCTAACCAACTGAACTACCCAGCCAGAATGAAGTTTTGTTTTTTTTTTAAATAAAGTTTTACTGAGACACAGCCATATTTGATTACATATTATCTATGACTGCTTTCAAATGACAGTGGCAAAGCTGAGTAGTTGTGATAGACACTACATGGTGTTAAAAGCTAAAAATATTTACTCTCTGCCCCTTCACTGGAAAAGTTTGCTGACTCCATCTTATAAGATGCTCTTAATGTACAGAAAAAGTCTTTTCATTATTTTTTCCAAACTTTGTGACCTCCACAGAAACAACAGCTAGACTTAATAAATCCTTTTTGTTCTCTCAACTTTCTATCATCCTCTCCCCTCCAAAAAAATCCCTTCTTGTAATCCAGTCTAGGTAGCTCCTAATTCATCCATCCTCAATTAACCTCTTTTCAATCAAATTCTTCTCTCAAGCTAGTAACTTTCTTTCTTTTTCACCCTAAATAACAAAAACTCTACCCTGACTCTGCTCATTCTTATAGTTACCTCTTTCCACTGTTTATCACACACAAGAGAAAGTTCAGGATTCATGCTATTAGGGGATCTTCTTAGGAGAGGCATGTGAAGAGGAGGTTGGGAAGCTGATGAAAATTATACAATTTGTACCTGTGACATAATGAATCATTTTGATGATAGTTATATTCCTGAGGGGAGTAACAGCTTGCCTCATGTAGTCCTGGCCCTTTCATCTGAATCTGGAACTTTCCATGGTGTTCTTGCCTCTTGAGAAATGACTGCTTACTCCCCGCACCTGTGTCTCAGTTGGAAAAATCTGCCTTCTCCTCCAGGCTTCCGATGACCAGAAATCCACCTCCCAAGGCCTCTTCCCTTCCCAATCAGAATCCCTTAGTACATTTCCTCATTCCTCTCACAGCTACATTCATCTTTGCCATATGTGTTTGATGCTTGCATATATATGGTTATGAAAATGAATTTTATTTATTTCAAGCAAAGTGAAAATATAATTTTGTATAAATCAACTACAATCCCATAGAAATAACAAGTATTAACTTTAGGTATGAAACTTTATAATTATTATTCTGTTAGTATGTATTTAAAACATATATATATATATATATGATTATTAAATCACATTTTGGTTTAGAGTATATAATTAGTTTTTTATTTCTTTTCATTTGGTGCAACATCCTGTGTTCTCACTTTTGAGTTTATATATTGCTTTGTCCTTGAACAATCATTTTCATGAGGAGAAACCAGGTTTTTTTAATCCTATATAATAAAAAGCTAATATGCAAATCAACCAAAAGGTGGAATGACCTGTCGCTATGATGCGCACTGACCACCAGGGGGCATATGCTTAATGCAGGAGCTGCTCCCTGGTGGTCAGTGCACCAGAAGCCAGGCTCAGAGCTGGCAAACATAGCAGCTGTGGCAGCAGTGCTAAGGATATCCCCCAAGGGCTCCCGGACTGTGAGAGGGCACAGGGCAGACTGATGGACCACCCTGGAGTGCATGAATTTTGTGCACTGGGCCTCTAGTCCAACCATAAATACTTTGAGGGAAGGGCTAGCTTCTCCTTTATTATCCCTTTTTCCTTTCCTCACCTCCATTCCCATCCCCACCAGCAACTAGTATTATTTAGTAGCATAGCATGAGTTGTTTGATAAATATTTTCTAAATAGAATTGAATAGAATGATGCCTGACACACCCAGAGGAGGAAATCTGAGCAAATGATTTCCCAATCTTATTCTTGCCATACAGAGAAAGTCACAGCTTTAAATGAGCTGTGAATGGTTCTTTGGCGGGTGCACAGCAACACACCTGCTGAGTTATGAGCCTGATGAATCCTTTGCCTCGTTATCTTGCTAGTCATGCTGAACTGAAAGCCAATTTGTGAACCCAACCGGTCCAAACCAGGGCCTTTTTCTTGCTTTGGGCTGGGTTAGTGTTTTCTCTACCAACACTCTTCCTATCTCTTAAAACTCTTAATAATGGTCTTATAAAAATAGTACTTACTCAAAGAACACCTCACCATTCTTGTATTTCCTAATAGGAATTTTATTACATATTGCTGAGTAAATTAGATTTGGACCCCTGTTTTATTTTTTACATAAAAACAAGCAAAGAGATTAATGATGGGATAAATTAATCACAAGGCATAATCCTGTCAGGTGTTTTCTTTGGGGGACAAATCAAACAACAAAACCACTCCCCAAATTTGTTCTTTATTCCATCACATGCTCTGGCAGGTCTCAATGTCCTGCTAGTTTAATTGACCTAATGATTTGTTTATGTTTTTCAACTTACTCCTTTGCAAAAGTTAATGTCCTTTGACTCAAGCATCCAAAATCCAAACTTCTCTCTTGTGCCCTAGTCTTCCTTCCAGAGCCCCTCCCCCACCCCATTCCTTAGATGAAGAACTAACTGCAAGGGTCACTGAAATTAATGAAAAACACAACCACAATGACATGAAACTAGAGGTCCAACTTGGCGCTAAGGGGCTCCATTTGGGTGTATCACATTGCATTATATGATGTAAGGGCTTCACGTGGGTTAATCAAAATGTAACCTCAACCCTTACTCAAATCACCTGTTGGACTGCTGTTTGCCTGAGGTTAAGCCCTCCTGATGCTGCTGGTCTGTAATGCATTTAGCTAATAGTAATCCCTTCCATTTGGGAGAATGCCTTCTACTTCTCAAAGCTCTTTCACCTCCATAGCTCAGATAGCCCTGGGAAACATTTCCCGTTTTATGGATGAGGAAACTCAGAAGAAATTGACTTCCTCATGGTCATATAATCAGTTTCTCCAGGTGTGTGCACACTCTCCACCCCCCCCTTGCCCCTTCTCTTTCTCCTACCCTCTTTCTGTTTCTTTCTCTCAGCTATAGTATTCTAAAAAACTTACTAAAGCTTAAGCATCTTATTTTTGTTTCTACTTACCACTCAGTATATGTTCCTGTAGTTAAGAAGAAAAGGAAATCATATGAAAAGGTTGCCCATGATTTTATATTAGAAGTTGGGCTCTCATTTCAATTGTCATATACCATAATCTATGGGCTAAAGCTACCCAAAGCTGGAAAGAAATCTAATGTCACCTAATCCATACCTGGCCTCTTATTCCCTGTTCTCAAATTGCCATCAACTGGGATAGTCTGAGAATGACTGGCCTCAATGTTATGGAAACTGTTTTCCCATATCCAGACTTTTTATAGTCTTTCTCTGGTCTGACTATCCTTCTAGTAAGAAGCATCTGTCTTTTAAAAGTAACCCAAATCCTTTTTCCCTGCGGTTTGAGCCACCTTCTCCTTATTTTGCTCTCAACTAAGTTAGCAAACAGCTCTTCTCCCCTTTTGTCCAGTATCAGATTCTGCTTCCTTCCCCTTGCCTCTCCCCAAATTTGAGCTTCTTGCATCAGATCAGGATGATTTATGACCTAAAAAAGCCGGACACCTTGGAGCTTATTTTTCTGCTAAGAGTATAGATTCTCTAACAAAAGACCTGAGATTCTTGGAAGCAGATTGCAGCCAGAGTGAAAGCAAACTTTGGTTTCTCTGGAGCCATGTTTCTTGGTTCTCAATGTTAGAGAATCCAGAGACAGTGATGTGCAGCCCCAGGAATAGGGACATCAGATGGCCTCAGCCACATGCAGGCTTCCCTGTGGTTAAACTAAGCTGTGGAGCTGTAAGCTATATATAACTCTTACAACCTCATTTTCTAGCCCCTTTAATGTTTATTTCCCTTTTGTCATCCTCTAGCCTCTAATAAACTCTTGTTTAAATGCTCTGCCTTGTCTCAGCTATACTACCGGGAATTCAGGAAAAGGTTAAGTGTCCGTGTTCAAGACTGAGTATTAAGGAGGGAAAAGTCCCTCTCCTCTCCCAGGGTTAATGTAGTTGAACCATATACTGAGGGAGAACTGCATTTCAGATGCCAGAGACAAAACTGAGTGGCTTAATCAACCGTCCCTGTTGGAGAGCATCCCTCCGTTGCCCAGCTTAAAGGACTTACTTTTTATTTTACTGAGCATGATAGTGGGCTTTTTTATTTTTATAAAGAATCTTAGCAAATTTATTGAGCACTTAACCACCTATGCAATGTATATGAAGATTCAGATTCCTGTGAGAATTTTTCTTCCCTCAACTAGCTAACAATCAACACGCAGATAAAACTGAAACATCAGTGACTATAATGTTGAATGCAGCAGGGAGATGGGAGGTGCTTTGGGCAGTCACAGAAGAAAAGAAACATTTTCAGTTTCTGGTAGGGGCAGGGCTTGTGGTACTGGTGACATTTGGATTGGGCCCGGGAGACCAGGAATTTATGGCAGAACATATCCAGGATTTAAAGAGTTTGAGTAAGGGAAGAGTGCGGGAGGAAGTTGGACAGCAAGATCAAACCAGATGATAGATGTCATGGAAGGATGTCATGAAAAGCTTTGAATGTTGTGTCAGAAACTCCCATAGTGGCATAAGTGGTGAATTGCAAACATAATGGTAGACTCAGGGGTGTTAGGCTATGGGCAGTAAAATAGAAAGAGGATGGCCTCTATGGTCAGGCAGATTGAGTAGAAATCATGTGCATGCTGCTCACTGGTGTGTTAATTTGGGCAAGTTATTTATACATCCCTTCTGGCCTCAGCGTACACTTCTATAAAATGGGGAGGTGGTAAAAAAAAAAAAGAATGCCTTCCTATGGTCACGAGGATTAAATGTGGCAATGCATGAAAAATGCAAGATTCAGTAGGCATGTAAAAAACCTAAATTCATTCTATCCCTTCCTTGAATCAACATAGTATTACCTAGGGCAGTGGTTCTCAACCTTTCTAATGCCTCAACCCTTTAATACACTTCCTCATGTTGTGGTGACCCCCAACCATAAAATTATTTTCATTGCTACTTCATACCTGTAATTTTGCTACTGTTAATGAATCATAATGTAAATATCTGTGTTTTCCGATGGTCTTAGGCTGTACAGCAGCCATTCTCAACCTGTGGGTCGCGACATTAATGGGTACATTACAGCCCACAGCCCAAATCCAGCCTGCTGCATGTGTATAACCTGGGAACTAAGAATGGTTTTTAATGGGTTGAGGGGGAAATCAAAAGAAGAATAATATTTTGTGGCATGGGAAAATTATATGAAATTCAAATTTCAGTGCCTGTAAGCAAAACTTTATTGAAGTGCAGCCACACTCATTTGTTTATATATTGTCTGTGGCTGCTTTCTGCCTACAATGGTGGAGCTGAGTAGTTGTAACAGATTAAATGGCTGGCAAAGGCTAAAGTATTAACTATGGGGCCTTTACAAAAACATATGTCAAACTCTGGCCTGGGTCACACCCTTTCTAATTTCTGTTCCAAGAGTTATAATGAGACTGTACAGTATGAACACTGGCTAAGCAATAGTGGAAAATTCTTAATGTTTCTCTTTTTGATTTCATGAGTTTGCTTGGGGAAACTTTGTGCTGAGTAGTGTTTGCTTACCTTCCAGAATGAGGTTCCAATGCCTCCAAGCTCACATCGCTCATTGTCTTTTCTCCACAGTGGTATCACAAGCATAAGTAAAAGGAGTATTTGATCCATTATCCCATTTTAATTTGCAAAGCTTTACCTAAAATTTCACTATCAGAGGAAAATATGTTGTGAAGTATAAATAAGCAGTTCATATAAACTATTCCCTCCTTACCTCCCTCCATTCCTTCCTCCTTCTTTCTCTATTTTTTCCTCTCTCTTTCTTTCTTTGGATAAAGTGATCACAAATCTACCTTGTTTCCCCAAAAGTAAGACATCCCCTGAAAATAAGGCCTACTTACAGTTTTGTCTCTAGCTGTAATATAAGGCATCCCCCTGAAAATAAGACCTCCCCAATAATATTTTTATTCTTGAAACTGAAAAAGCCTGGGCCACACAAGCAGTTATAAGGAAGTGGGTCGATTAAATGTTGCCACTTGTTATGTGAGGGAGCCAAAGAGGTCTGCTAGTCTGGGATGCAGCCAGCATTCACCACGCTGAAGACATGAAGAAATTTCTTCACGAAAGAAAAATAGATCAAATAAGGATTCCTGCAGGAATGACGGCCTATCTCCAGATTCTTGAAATTGCAATAAACAAGCCATTCACAGACAATTTACACATGGAAATTAATGACTACATTGAAAATAGAATGGAGAGAAACCAGCATGGAAACTTTGTGAAACCTAAACTGCAAGAGGCTGTGACTTGGGTGAAGAATTCATGGGAGAAAAATCAATAACGGTTGCATTGCAAATGCACTATGAGCAGGCTACCTTGACAAGAAGTACTCATTTAAGGACAGTGCTATTGCTAAACATGAGAGATTTGGTCCACTGATTCTGAAAGAAATAGAGTCACAAGAAATTCACCAGGAAATTCAGGGTTTGGATTGTTATGATGAAGTTCCGGAAGATGACATGACTGTCAATGAATAAATCTTACTTTGTGTTCATACCGGTAAATATCAGTATCAGTAAATGTACCATAGATTGTTGCACATGGGAATAATGGTAGTAACAAGAATTTCTTGATACTGTAGGATTCACAGTTTCTCTGGTTATGCTGGTTTGTGATGACAACTACTACTGTACCATATACAAGTAATAAATTTCCTTTTTTTTTTCAACAATAAATGTGTACCGTATTCTTCTTCATGGAAAAATAAGACATCCCCTGAAAATAAGACCTAGCGCATCTTTGGGAGCAAAAATTAATATAAGACATTGTCTTATTTTCGGGGAAACAGCGTAAGTGATATGGAGCGTAGTAGGTATAGGCTTTCAATCCAGAATCAAGGTAAACACGGGGTACCCTTGAACCAAAAAAGGAAATAGCAGACCCAGATTGAGAGGGTCAGAATGACTTTCTGTAAAGATAATACTTGGTCTGAGACCTGAAGCTTCACACAGAATTTATTCCTTGAAGAGTACATGGGAGAACTGTTAACCCCAATTAAAGCCCAGAGGTGAGTGGGCCCCGGTGTGTGGGAACCCACAAGGAGGTCAATGTGGTTGAAGGACAAGGGATTGAGGTGGGGCTAGTACTGAGAGATGTGGCTGAAGGGAAGTAGGAATTTATAAATGACTTTGTTCATCATGCAGAGGAGCATGTACTTTTACTTAAGGATAAGGGAATCAGGTTTGTATTTTAGAAGATCATTAAGAACTAGTGTGAAAGATGAATTAGAGTGGAACCGGATTGAATTGGTTGTCAGGAAGCCAGCTACAAGAAGCAAAGCAGAATAGAACTCCTGGTGGAATCTGAGTTTTCTCCTTTTGATCACTGAACCTTCTCTGCACTTCTAAGTGCATTCTCATTTGAAGGTCTACATGTCTGTTTCTCTCTCTGGCTTATGCACTCAGGTTGTATTTAATGGTCTCATTGCTGAACACACTCCATAATGTTGCCTAACAAGTCAATCACTGAATTAATGTTTTGTATTTTTTGTTTTTGTGTTGTTGTTGTTTTTTATCTCAGAGCCTTTGCATTTAGTATGCAGTCCTATAGGTCTTTTTAAGGCCACACTAGGTATCATCCTAGTTGGAGCAGAGCCTGTAATTAGCTTGTAGCTATAGGTGCTACCCTGCTCTTTCCAATTTTCCTGCTCTGTAGAAATCCATCATCTGGGTCAGTAAAATAAAAAATATTAGATTTCTGTTGTTTTTCTCTTCCAAACTATCTGGAAATGTCTTTTCTTCCAGAGATCTGTTTATCTTATAAAACTAAGCCAGGAAGATCCTATGTAATAAAAGGCCAATATGCAAATCAACTGATCAGTGGAACAATTGGTCGTTATGACATGCACTGACCACCAGGGGGAAGATTCTCAATGCAGAAGCTGCCCCCTAGTGGTCAGTGTGCTCCCACAGAGGGAGCACTGCTCAGCCAGAAGCTGGGCTCACAGCTGACAAGCACAGTGGTAATGGCTTGGCAGTTCTAAGGATACCTCAGAGGATGTCCAACTGCTGGTGGGGAGCGGGCCTAACTGGGCAGTCAGACATCCCCTCAGGGATTCTGGACTGTGAGAGGGTGCAAGCCAGACTGAGGGACCCCCCACCCCCCACAAGTGCATGAATTTTGTGTATTGGGCCTCTAGTATTATTATAATAAAACTAGGGGCCCAGTGCACAGATTTGTGCACAGGTGGGGGTCCCTCGGCCTGGCTGGCAATCAGGGTCCATAGGGTCCTGCCAGCGAGGTTGCAGAAGGTTGGCTGGTCAGGAGGAGGGGCCACAGGAGGTTGGCTGGCTGGGGTTGGGGAGCGGGTAGGGGCGGCAAAAGGTTGGCCAGCCAGGGGGAGAGACTGTGGGAGGTTGGCCGATCATGAGAGATTAGCTGTGGGAGCACACTGATCGCTAAGGGGCAGCTCCTGCATTGAGCGTCTGCCCCTGGTGATCAGTGTGCATCATAACGACTGGTCAACCAGTTGTTTGGTTTCAGTCTTTGGTCGCTTAGGCTTTTATATATATAGATGGCAAACTAATAACGAGGACTAAACTCACTTTTATTAAAGTGGCAGTTTTAATATCCCTTTTTCTACTGAAGGCATTAAATCAATTGGTAAATAAATTTTAGCATTTTATAAGGAAAAACCTCCGGTATTCACTGTTATTCATAGACTAGAGGCCCAGTGCACAACATTTGTGCACTGAGGGAGGAATGGGGTCCCCTCAGGCTGGCCTGCAACTTCTTGCAGTCTGGAACCCTCACAATCTGGAACCCTCGCAGTCTGTGAGCCCAGCTTCTGGCTGAGTGGCGCTCCCACAGCGGGAGTGTACTGGCCACCAGGGGAAGGCAGCTTCTGCATTAAGCATCTGCCCCCTGGTGGCCAGTGTGCATCATAGCGACCAGTCATTCCACCATCTGGTTGATTTGCATATTGGCCTTTCATTAGATAGGATGAGATGACCTATATAGAAAAGAGAAGGTCCTCAGACTCCAGAGCTGTTGGGACAGACCAGGTGGGCATTTTCTAGGATGGTACACAGGACATTTCTGCTTTGGGGAAGGTTGGATGAGATGAGCTTTGGGACTGCTCCCACCTTGAAGATTCTCAGGCTCTATTTATTAAAATTCTATTAGTTAATGAATGTATTCCCATTGGTTTTCAATGTTGGGCATAACAGAAACCTTTTCAGAGAACTGTTTAGCAAATGATAATGCAAGGCTGAGGGGAAGAAAAATGGAGTGGATGTAATCTGACCCTCCAAACTTCAAGCAGTGGCAGATCCAAAAATTTATGTTTTGGTACCTTGAGCCACAGTGAATTTATACTTTGATTCTTTGTGAAATGATTCAAATATTTATATTTTAAATTTTTTAATATTCCTTACACAGAATTCCTATTTCCATGGAAGTAGGACATGGACAATGAAAAGTGAAACCAAACAACAACAAAAACCAGTAGCATCTCAGTAGTCCTTAGAACTTCGCTAGTATGGGCTGATTCATTTGGGTCTGGGGTGGATATAATTTACCTGGATTTGATATATAAATTTTTACTTTATAGCTACTTCAAAAATTATAACTAGAGTATACCTGAAATGAAAAAAAAAAGATTTTGACTGGGAGACAAGAAACTTGGGGTCTAGTTTCAGTCTCCTATGAACCAGCTATGTCTCTTAATGCTCAATAGGCCTTGCTGTTCTTGTCCACCTGATGGAGTGGAGACAACATAATTGAGAGGTCTCTGTATATCCCCACATTTTAGAAGTTAAAAATCATTTTTTGGGGAAAAAGTATTGAAAAGCATGAAATGTCTTTGTGTTGACTTCCCCAGCAATGCTGGACATCTAGGATGATCACTCCCAGTTTTGTATTAACTCTGCCAGACATTCAAAGCATCATCTTTTGGTTTGCTTTTAGAATTTGTTCACTGAAAGACATAAGACAGGTAGCTCTCCTGGGAATGCAATGGTATTATTTTGATGGGGTGGGCTGAAGAAACCAAAACATGGATTTTAGAGTCATGGAAACATTACATTTTTTTGTTGTTGAATTCCTGTGGAGAAAGGATAAACATTTTTTTCTCTTCAAGTGATGTTTATGTTATTCATCAGAAACATGACTGATAACATACAAGCAGGAGGTGATAGTATATTTATGTAAGACAGACACAAAGTAATCCCACATGAAGAAATATCCTATAACACAACCATTAAGGATGGTTTGACCAAAGTGTTTCTTTTCCTCCATGGAAAAATATATCTTTTAATAACTGAATAATTCATCTATTTTGATTCTTTAGACTAGATTATGACCTGAAGTTACTGCAGTACTACAGGAAATCAAGTTTGATTTTGTAATATAGTCAAATGAGTACTTTAGAGTGCCATGTCTAAGATCAATAAGGAAGCAGTAACTACATTTACTGTCATATGATGATATTGATGTAAAAACATAATGGTCAAAATTATAAAATCAATTTCATAATTTAATCAGAAATGTTTATTGATACTGTTAAAGTTGAATTCAATAGCTTCTGGTATGTAGTTAATTTCCTACCTGTCAGAAAAATGTATTGAAATGTTCTTTCTTAAAAATGATTGTAGTTAATTCAGTAGAGAAAACAGCAAAGTTTCATGCTAATAGATAGAGATTTCTTCTCTTTCTATTCCTGAGTGGTGAATGCTGGAAGCTTTTATTTGGTTCTTTTAAATATGACTCTCTCTCTCTCTTTCACACACACACACACACACACACACACACACACACACACACACAATTAATTACTTTTGGGGATGAAGACAGAGTTTTAACTCAACTGCAAGACTGCAGAAATGAATAGGCAACACATACAGAAGTATGAGAGCTATGTGAATATTCAATAGCCCCGTATGAAATTGTTTCTAATTAAAAAATAACGAGAAGAAATAAAAAGTTCTGGAGACTGGAATTCTTTGATGCTTGTATTTTGCCATTAGCTACTAGTTTTGATCTTTATTCACATCTTAATTGAAGCAAAAGTCACTTAAAAAGAATGTGGCTAGTATTCTATATAATAAAAGGCTAATATGCAAATTGACCAAATAGCAGAACGACTAGTTACTGTGATGCGCACTGTCCATCAGGGACACTCAATGTAGGAACTGCCCCCTGGTGGTCAGTGCCCTCCCACAATAGGAATGTCACTCAATCAAAAGCTGGGCTCATAGCGGCAAGCACAGTAATGGTGGCAGCACTAAGGATGTCTGACTGATGGCCTAAGCCAGCAGTTGGACATCCCCTGAGGGCTCATGTAGTGCAAGAGGGTGCAGGAAGGGCTGAGGGACCCCTCCCACCCAGTGTTTAATATAAAGTTCTGTTCAACCCACTCAATTTAAATAAGATGAAGACCAAAGTCTGAATGATTAGTAAGTCATGCAGATATATGAAGTCTCTGTATGTCATGATAAATGACACAATTTTGAAGTCCTGCTTGACTTAGAAATTATCATTTTTTTGTCAAAACTTAAAAATGGTTTCCCACTGCATGGTGAATAAAGTCAAATTTCCTTATACTGGCATTCAAGAGTTTTCAGTATCTGGCCAAACTATCTTCTGGCTCACTCTTCACTTTGGTCAAACTTGCCTTTGAACAATGCCTCAAGTGGCCTGTGATCCTTTCTTTGTTGTGATTTTTCACTACCATATTGTCTGCTTAGCACTTTTAAAAATATATGTTTTTATTGATTTTTTTAGAGAAAAAGGAAGGGAGAGGGAGAGAGATAGAAAGTACATCAGCTGCTTCCCACATACCCCTCCTACTAGGGTTTGAGCCCTCAATGCAGTTAGGGGTTACTGGGCCAGCAGGAGAGGGTACTTAGGGGCAACCAGGCCTGCTGGGGAGGGCAGTTGGGGGCAATCAGGACAGCATCAGAGCAGTTAGGCATCTATCAGGCTGGCAGAGGAGTGGTTAGGGGGTGATCAAGCTGGCAGGCAAGTGAGTGGTTGGGAGCCAGCAGTCCTGTATTGTGAGAGGATGTCCAGTTGGACATCCCTCAAGGGGTCCCAGATTGGAGGGGGTGTAGGCTGGGCTGAGGTACACACACACACACACACACACACACACACACACACACAACATGCATGAATTTTGTGCACCGGGCCTCTAGTTAGACTATAAAATCTCTAGGGTTGGTACTGGGTCCTGTATCCTCCAGAATCTAAAGCAATTGCACACACAGTAGTTTCTCAGGGAGAGTTTGGTCAACTGAATGTTCTGCAAAATTGTTAAAATTTGAGTTCTCAGAAACAGCATTTTGGAATGCAACGAAACTCATTCTGTAGGTGTGCTTCAATTCATTGCTATTTCGAAAATCATTCTTAATTAGAATCATAAAATTTCTACACTGAATGGAATTGTGTGTCTCATTGTATAAATGAGAGAATAAAAACTCAGAAAGTTCAAAAAGGTATTTAGCATCAGAGTCACCATCAGACCTCAGGTCTCCTGACACCTGTTCACTCTTCTGTACACCAGGATGATTTCTGAAGGACTAATTGTAATTATTTACTGATAATAAAAAAGGAGGGACAAGTTGTTTTAAAAGTGAACAAAATCCTTTGAGTATAAGGTGATGCTCCAGAAGTTTTAATAATTAATGACAGGAGATACCAAGAAGCTTTATATGGATTTCTTTCTAGTTATTAATTTTTGACCTTTGAGAATAAAATATTATTTTTATAACTAGTGGAGCCAGCAGTTCAGCAAAGAACAAAGCTAAACTACCTGAAGAGATATTCTAACTGTATTTTGAAACAGAATTCCCTGAACATATGTCCTAACTGCAGGCTTGTGTGGGCTCTATCATTAGGATTTCCCCTGCTTTCTCTCCTATTGGGCTGCTCTCAGCATCCTGGTGCCATCTCCTCTTTCCTGGGAGTTGGATTTGCCACTTGTTCTGACTGTTCTAATTTCAAATACTCACATTAAAAAATCTACCCACATTTTGAAAACATATTTATTTGCAAAAATATATGCACCCTTATGTTCATTGCATCATTTTTCATGGTGGCCAAGACATAGAAACAACCAAAGTACCCTTTTATAGATACCTGGATAAAGAAGATGTAGTACATGTATACAATGGAATACTACTCAGCCATAAAAAGAGATGAAATACAGCCTTTGCAACAACATGGATGGACCTTGAGAATATTGTGCTAAGTGAAATTAGTCAGACAGAAAAAGTCAAGAAGCATATGATTTCACTCATATAAAACTGAAAGCAACAAATGAATGAACAAGAACAAACATAAATTCATAGACACAGACAACAGTATCAAAGGGAAATACATGGTGATGAAAAAAGATTTGACTTTGGGTGGTAAGCATACAATGCAATATATAGATGCTATATCATAATTTTGTACTCTTGAAACCTATATAATCTTATTAAACAACTAGAGGCCCGATGCACGAAATTTGTGCATGGAGCGGGGGAGGGCGGCAGATGTCCTTCAGCCCAGCCTGCATCCTCTCCAATCTGGGACCCCTCGAGAGATGTCTGACTGCCCGTTTAGGCCTAATCCTGGTAGGATCACGCTTAAACGGGCAGTTGGACATCCTTCTCACAAACCAGGACTGCTGGTTCCAAACTGCTCACCTGCCTGCCTCCCTGATTGCCCCTAACCGCTTCTGCCTGCCAGCCTGATTACCCCCTAACCACTACCCTGCCAGCCAAATTATGTCTAACTGCTCCCCTGGCAGCCTGTTTGTTCCCAACTTCCCTCCTCTGCCAGCCTGGTCACCCCTAACTGCCCTCACCTGATTGCCCCCAACTGCCCTCCCTTGCAGGCCTGGTCCCTTCCAATAGCCCTCCCTTGCTGGCCATCTTGTGTCCACATGGGGGCAGAATCTTTGACCACATGGGGGCAGTCCTCTTGTGTGTTGGAGTGAGGGTCAATCTATGTATTACTCTTTTAATAGATAGGATAGAGGCCTGGTGCATGGGTGGGGACCAGCTGGTTTGCCCTGAAGGGTATCCCAGATCAGTGTGGTGGTTTCCTTGGGATATGGGATGGCCTGGCTGAGGGACCTGTGGTGGTTTGCAGGCTGGCCACACCCCCTAGCAATCCAAGCAAAGGCCTTGGGATCTGGGATTAATTTATGTTCTACAATTCAAACTTTGTAGCTTTGAGCAGAGCCAAGCTTTCTGCTTGTTCCCTGGCAACAGCCATTTCTGTTTGGTTTTATTTAAATTCTATAATTAAAACTTTGTAGCCTAGAATGGAGGCCTAGGCACTAGGGCTGCAGAAGCTTGACTTCCTCCATCGCTGGGCAACCCTTGCCTCTGCTCTCTCCAGCTCTGTGGCTGCTGCCATTTCTGTTGGGATTATGTATCTTCTATATTTGAGTGGAGGCCTAGGCTGGCAAGGGCAGGCAGAAAGCTTGGCCTCGCTCCTGCTCTCAGTGGCTGCAGCCATCTTGGTTGGAGTTTATTTCCATAATCTGCTCCTGATTGGCTGATGGGTGTGGCTGTGAGCATGGCTTGATTGGAGGCACGGTCAGTTTGCATATTACTCTTTTATTAGATATTTATATAATATTAATTTATTATAAATTTAATAATAAGAAAAAGAATCAAGTTCAAGTTTTGTTAAGTATCAAATAAGAATATCCTATATAATAAAAGCCTAATATGCAAAGTGACTGAAAGGTGGAACGATGGGTTAGCGGGAGATCGGGCCGACAAGCAGGTGGCACCAGGCCAGCCAAGGCAGGTGCCAGTGAGCAGAGGGAGGGGATGGCGGTGACCAATGGTAGCAGAGGGGTAATGGGGGAGTACTGGCTGCTCGCCAACCAGCAGTGTCTGCCAATCACTCTGTGGCTTGCCTCCTGCAGAGAGAGGCCACTGGTCATGGGGTGATAAGGGGCATGGCCAGCTGCTAGCCAGCTGGTGTCGCCCTGATTGGCCTACAGGTCACCTCCTGCAGAGTGAGGCCAGACATGGCTTAGTTCTCCTCCCCATGGGTAGAGGGCCTTAGCCATCAGTCAGACATTCCCTGAGGGCTCCTGGTCTGTGAAAGAGTGGAGGTCAGGCTGAGAGACCCCCTACCCCCAAGTGCACAAATTTTCATGTACTGGCCACCTAGTGTCTACATAAAAAGAAAAGTATGTGTTTAGGTGTGAAAAGATTAATGCATAAGAAAATATAAGGGTATATTTAAAGATAGTATGAGTCTGTCTATTGAATTTACATGTTCCAGCAAAACTAAAGCAAATTCTGTTTTGCCATGAACTCTTATGTATGTTTCTATGGGGTATAAACATAAAATAATTGGGGTTAAAATAACAAAGCAGGATATTTTGGATCATTGTTGAATAGATGTAATGCTATAGACCAGTGGTCAGCAAACTCATTAGTCAATAGAGCCAAGTATCAATAGTACAATGATTGAAATTTATTTTGAGAGCCAAATTTTTTAAACTTAAACTTCTCCTAACACCATTTCTTCAAAATAGACTCTCCCAGGCTGTGGTATTTTGTGGAAGAGCCACACTCAAGGGGCCAAAGAGCAGCATGTGGCTCGCGAGCCACGGTTTGCAGACCACTGCTATAGGAGATATAAAGACTGTGATAGCACTTTTCTGTTATAGCACTTTTTTTTGTTGGCCCTATAGGTGCTTTATACATCTCATTTAATCACCACAATAATCTTATAATATCTACATTATGATCTTCACTTGAATAAGATTAAAAGCCTGGTCTTTGGTGTCAGTGTTACCTGGCTTCAACTCCTACTCACTTGTTTACTAGCAGTGAGATGTCAAGCAATTTACTCAACTCCTCTAAACCTCAGTTTTTTTAAGTATAAAAATGAGAAGAATAAGATGCACCTTATGGGATTAAAAGTATTAAAATATTAAATACATGTAGACTGTTTAGCAAACCCCAAGTACATTGTAGGTGCTCAGTAACTGTTAGCAATTTAGTAAAGATGAGAAAACTGAGTCTTAAAAAAGTTAAATAACTTGTCCAAGTCCACACAGCAAGTAAGTGGGTGAACTGAAATTTAAACTCAGATCTCTACAAGTTTCATTGTCTGGGAGAATATTGTGAGCCAAAGCAGAGTAGATGAGGATAAAAAAGAATATTTGTATGTGAGACATATTATGAAGAAAAAGATGATTGACAAACTATAACACAGAGGGAGAGAAGTCATGAATGATCTCAGATTTTCAACTGGACTCATAGAAAATGGACGGAGCTATTGGTCCTCTTGGGCTGGAGCCCAGGGGTCTAGCCCTGCTACTGCTGCTGAAACTGACCACAAGGAGTTTCCTTAGCTGTAACAAGAACCAAGAAGTAGGGGCTGCCTGTCCTTAGGGTCCAGAGGCTAATTCCTCTGCCACCAGAAACCCTATCAAAATTAGAAGTGGAGAAACCTCACACTGCTTCTGTCTTTCTTTCACCTTCTAATTTCTAACAGTTCCTCTATCTGGCAGAACATAACAAGAAGCCAGATGGTAAGGGTGTCTGGGAAATGTAGTTTGCAGGCTTCCCACCCTGGCAATACAGAGCTGAGTGAATAAAAGGCTGTGTGCTGAGAAACAAAAAATAAATAACCAGCCCAGGAAGAAAAATTACAAGAATTAGGAGCTTCAGGAGGAAGGAATGCTTTTAGAGAAAATAAGTTGTTTTCATTATGGATAGCTTCTATCACCAGAGAAGGCAAATGCTTCTGCTCTTAGAAATGCATTAAAAATAGGATACATTATGTGTTAGAAAAGACCTGTAAAAGTTAATTAAATTCCATTACCTATGATCATGTTTTAGCATTAAGAGGAAAGCTAGTTGAAGTAAAATATAATAAATATAGCAACTGGGTAATATGTGTATATTGGCCTCTCCATATGTCTCCTGTTATCAGGTGCTGTATAGCAGAATTACATTTTTATTCACCTGCAGACCTCTAATAATTGAGAAGTCACTTGAATGGGGAAGATCTGTAGGTGCATTGAACTGCAATTTTGTTCTCTTTCCCTTTTATAGCACACATATAGTGTCCTTAGGGAATGGAACACAGATGCTTTGTCAAGCTACCAGACTTTACCAAAACATGGTGGGAAAGTCCTTGACTTTTTTCTTTGTACCCTAGAAGAAAACATAGAAGAGCTATTGACCAGTTTCTTAGTATTTCTTTTTCTCTAGGTCCAGACCTTTTCACTGCCTTTCCTACCCTTTCAGTGCTCTGTTAAAACATAAATACCTGTATCATGAGACTCTCAGATCTGTAAGCAGAGTAGGGACTCTATTAGGCGATATTTCTGCAAATGGAGAGCCTGTACAATCAAGTTCAAAACTTATAGCTGAAAGGTCTAGCTTTAAAAAAATAATCTTCCTAGTACATTTTTAAATTGTATTGAATAGAAGATGGTCTTTCCTGTTTTTATCAATATAATTTTCACGCTATGACTGAAAATGTTAGTGACCTTTCCTTCTTTACTTTTCATTGTCTTTCTTGGTAATTATGAGGCAAATACAGCAACAGCATATGGATTTTTTATCCTTGTGTCAATTGTCCATTTCCTTGCCTATGTGAAAACATATATCAAATTCTTGACTTGCTTTGAAGACTTTTTTGATTATACCAACTTATAGAGATCTCTTCAGCCTTTGAAAAAGTGGCTTTACAAAGACCCAGGCTTCATGTCACAAGTAGTTAGGATTGAACTAAGAAAAGGGTTCCCACTCTTATTTATCTAAGGAAGCATACGAGTGATGATGTGCAGACGGACCAAAAAGGCTTTATTCATCCCCTTTTAACTCCCTATCTATAAAGAAGTGTTCTCTTCATCTCCACTATAGCCCTTAGTTCTTCAGTTCATATCCTGATCTCAAGTGTTCAAGATCCTCCATGCCCAGTTTCGCAAATCTGCTGCCAATAGCTAGATGATCAGCCTCCACAGTGGCTAGGACAAATCATAGCATTGCTCACAAATGTCTGTGTTCCTCTTCTTCTTCTTGGGCACATTCTCCAGCCTCATTAAATCTAGGTGGAGCTGTGGGGCTATTTCCGTTCAATGGGGCACAAATAGATTCCTGGCCCCTAAAATATCTGCTCACTTGTTTTCCTCTTTTCTTGGGCAAATGCAGAGGATTTAATGAGGCTCCAATCAGAACCACTTACTAGATAAAGTCTGAATTATGAGTCTTGCCTAGAGCAGAACTGGCTGACCTGTACCAAGAAGAAATGAATTGTTATTAGGTTAAATAGTAGTAGTAGTAGTAGTAGTAGTAGTAGTAGTAGTAGTAGTAGTTCTTCTTCTTCTTCTTCTTCTTCTTCTTCTTCTTCTTCTTCTTCTTCTTCTTCTTCTTCTTCTTCCTCTTCCTCTTCTCCTCCTCCTCCTCCTCCTCCTCCTTCTTTCTTTACAGCCAGTCTTACATATCCGACTAATAAAAATACATATATCTTGAAGAATATTCATTTGATAAATTATAAAACATAACCTTTAACAGATGAAATAGTTTGTTCAAAGCCCTGCAGCTAGCAAGTGGCAAATTCAGGTCTGCAATATTAGACTTAAGTTAATTTAACTAGCAATATGATGGCCATCATGACTCTGGCGATTTTTTAGGGCCATTAGGAAGACCTAATAATTGCTTGATGAAAGACTAAGGAGCAATATGTGCTGAGATACACCTGGCAGGTGTCAGGCAGAAGAGGAGGAAGCTTTATAAGAGAAGTCTAGATTTTTTAGCCTCCATGTAACACTTTTCAACTCTAATAACACCCAATGAAAGGTATCAACCACATCTTTATCACTTCCACCTGCACCTGCTTAATAAGACCAAGCACTGACTCTTATGTAGCCACAAAATCCAAAATGGGGATTTCAAGAATGCAGTCAAGGAATTCCAGGGGCAGTTCTGAACCTGATGCACTGGATAGGTTCAGGAAGAAAGGCCAAAGGAGCCATCCTCTTACTGCAAGAATACTCAAATTGAGTCTGAATTTTCCACCGGTAAGTTTAGGAAGGCCTGTCATTCTATGAGATGAAAGAAACAAAGAGATGAGACAATGTAGATTTTCTCCTTTGTTCTTTAAATTTTATGGCTTACCTAAACATCTGTTTTTAGACTGGTATATGAGAACAAGCAACAAAAAATGGCAATTTTTAGACTTTAGTCCACTGATATTAGATTGATCACTTTTGACCCAGCATGGTTTCACCTTCTAGCTCTGGATTTCTACTTTCATTCCTGCTTCTGGCCCTCTTGACTTTAACCACTATTTCAAGGATTGCTTTTGGGATCTGTAGATTTCATCTTAAAACTCACCATGAACTTTGCTCAACCTCTGCTTTTTGGAAGGAAATTTCTTCCTTCATAATGGAGCAAAGATATTCCCCACCTTCCCCATTTCATCTCCATAAACCATCCCAGAAAAGTACAATGTTCTTGTCAGGGAGTGACAATTAAGACAACAGAGCATCACTAAACATAAGACACTGAGGCCTTAAAACAGGTTTAGATTTAAGTTCTTCCTTATCTGCCAGGACCTATACCATTTGTCACCAACTTAGAGCAAATGACTACTCTTCAGTAATATGGAACCGGGGCTCAGCCAGAGGCTAGTGCTTTTTATCCTCACACTCCAAGTTGAGCGCACTCTTTACTGATGATGATATTTGGAACTTGATGGGACACCAGATGTCCCAGCAGTCTTTCCTTAATGTGAAGCTTCTATGATCAGAAAGCTAAGTGGCTATATTTGCATATGAAACTGTTTTCTATGGCAGTGCTGGGAATATTAAGTGGTGATATTCCGTGGAGCTCCGGAGGCTTGTGTCCTTAGCAATGATTTAGGAAGACCTGTTGCAAATGACTACAGTTAAATTGGCAAGCTGTGCAGCTGATGGCCTTGATGTGGTTCTTAGGAGTATATCTCAAGCCAGCTAGAACTTATGGTCCTGAATTATTCCCAGTGCCCCAGAATGAATGAAAAGAATATAAAACCTTACCCGAAAGGAACTTCCAATCTAGTTATATAGGTAAGAGATACACACAGGGGCATTACAAGGTGACATCTAAACAAGGTGAGAGTGTGGGGCAGACTTATTATCTAACTAAGCACTGAAGGCATTGAAGGTGAAGACAAGGGCATTTTGTTTTAGTTCTATTCCACATACTTAAAAATCTCCTAATAAAGTAAAAAACAAGAGACATCAGTATTTGACTTTATTATTTAGTTCCAGTTTTCAGATGAGTTAATCATAATTTTCAAAACTGACAATAAACCAGAGGCTTCAAACATGCAGAGATGAAAAGCGAACTATGCCTTCTTTATTAGGGAATTTGAGTGGTACTTATATAATATACACCCCTTAGAATGTCCTGTGTCTATTCTGCCTTAGAGTTTTGGACAGTTCCTAAATCTTTAGTGGTTGAAGGCATCAAATATCACCATTTATTTTGTCTTCCTGCCTTTACACACCTGCCCATATGTTAGCATTTACATTTGCTTTTGAAGTCTTTGTTTTTGTGGAGGAATCCAAATTAGTTACAAGGCTTATTCAGAATAAATTTTTATAATCAATTGGATTAGATCAACAAGCATCAGGCAACCTGGAAATATTAGCTTTAATGAATCTTTTGGCTGTATGTAATTCTTTTATAACCTTGGAAGCTGTTTCTTTCATACCCTAGACATGCATGCTACAGAAAAAAAAAAAAAAAACAAGAAGTATGCATGGGTCATAAGCCAGATGCAGACACAGAAGTGAAGGACAGTGTAAAAACACTGCTCAGGTTTTAAAACAATGAGAAATTCTCTTGAGGGATTTTAGACAATGTGGAGAAACAGTTACCAAAGCCACAGGAACGCCAGGCCTAAAGCCCAGGCTACAGAATCTGAGTTTAAAAAGATGATGATGGATTACCTAATTCTTTCCTAAGTCCTTTCTCAGAATCCCATGGTGAAAGAAGCCCAGGTCAACACGTTTTTCATGAGGTTGTAGGAGTTAACGGAGAATGAGCAAAGAGAGGGAATGAAGTTGATACTACAACTAGAGAGAATGAACTATGAAGATGGGCTCAGATCCTTAATCTTTTAAAGATATTTTCCAGGCAGATTGACTGAGCTGTGCAACATTTCCAAACGCGTAGATAAATCTCCTCATCTATCATGATGTCATCAATGACCCTAAAAATCTGTGGTTCGTGGTTCATCATAAAAACATTTCATGGATGCTTTATTATTTTTCTTGAAGGTGGGTAAACTCAGGTTTTTGGAATTTGGGGTTCGCTCATTATAGAGGGCTCAGGCTGACATGTAAGTATGTTTGAATTCAACCTTCAGCAAAAGGATGTTTGAGTATCAAACTACAAGGCCCTTTATTAAATTTAAAATCGTGGGTTACGTGTTGAATGGCCTGCATTCCATCCTATTGTTTAAATTCATCAAATAGTCACTCTGGAATTATTGCTTACAATTGGGATGACTTCATTTGTGTTTGTTTTCTCTTTCTATTAATCCGTGACAAACTGTGAAATTTGCCATTTTTACCATAACCAGGCCATGAAATTTGTCATCTCTCTCTGTAATTTACATGGAGCCTTGGCTATAGATACATTTCAGGCAGGATGATTGCTTTCCATCTGATGCAGAACAAAGGAGGGATACACACAGAACACAAACAAATTTGGAGCAGACTTGAGGAAGGACTATTTTCTCTAAGGCTGTGTATGTTCTGACTGCCTTCTAGGGAAAAAGGTTGATGGGACAAACTATGGCACTATTGTAAAATCCAAGAAGCAATGAAGTGACACTCCAAGGAGAAAAGAGAAGTTAAAAGAGGGGATGACTTGATAAACTAGAATGAGTTGGAGGGATGTGATAGGAAATTGTATGAGTAATGTGATCAGAAGGTATTTGGAAGTGGAAATTTAGAGACAAGCCCCCATAACAGCTTAACAGTACAAGAGGGTTGTTGATTTTTTTGTTTGTTTTTGTTTTGTGTATGTTTGTTTGATTTTGTTAATCCTCATCTGAGGATATTTTTCCATAGATTTTTAAAGATTGTGGAGGGAAAGGTAAGGGGCGGGGGAAAGAGAGAGAGAGAGAGAGAGAGAGAGAGAGAGAGAGAGAGAGAGAGAAACATTTGTGTGAGAGAGACACATCAATTAGTTTCCTCCCACATGCATCTCAGAGCTGGGGATCAAGCTTGCAATGGCGGTACATGCCCTTGAATCCAGAATCAAATCCAGAATCAAATCCAGGATGCTTCAGTCTGTGGGCTGACGCTATATCCACTGAGCAACACTGGCCAGGGTGATACAAGATTTTTAAAGTTTGTTCACAAGCTATTGTTCATGGATTAGTGAATTCCCTCTTCTCTTCCCACCCCTTCTTCTCCAAAATTGACCATAAATTAGTTTTTTCCATGTCAGATGGATGAAAAGTCCCCTGAACAATTTGCATACTAGACATTTTGCAATAATGTTCTTGTAACTGTTTCTAATGATCATCTTCTTGGTTGTGGAAAAAAGGAAATTAAAACAGTTTTCTCTGTCCATCTGATTTGCAAAATACAGCACCTTCCTTGAACCACTGACTTTGGCAAGCTAGGTTATTAAAACTGTGGCAATTAGTTAACTGACTACTGCCAAGAAAGTCACCAAGCCAAGAAGATGTGCTATTTCTTCACTGTCAATATGACTTTGGTGTTGTGAACTTCTTCTGAAGGATGAAATGTGACTTTGTTTGAGGCTCAAAGTGAAGGGTTTAGGGGAAGAGGAGACATCTAAGCAATGGCTGGTTCCCCAGTGTTTCCCTCTCTCCTGGAGCAGAAGGGAAGTGGGAGAGCAGGTGGATATCACATAATCACATGAGCCTCAGGAGACTGAAAGGGAATAATGCCTTGGTCAGGGTGCATTTAGGCATTTTTCTCTAGTGAGAGAACACTTTTGTTTTCTAGGATGCAGAGTGATTTATTGAAAGTGAATTGTCCCTTCTTTCTTTGGTTTAGATGTAAAGTGAGAGGCGGTTACAGAGAATGGAGCCAGTTGCTTCAGCAAACTGTATTTCTCTTTGCTCATGGTGAAGAAGGGTTCCATAGAGAGGAAATCTAAAAGGCACATATAAGCATTTATCTTATTTCCTCTTTTTCTGTTACTTGGACATCACTGAGAAAATATGAGGTCTTAATTCCCTCAGGTCTGACATTATCATATAAACCTCCTACCATGGCTCATTCTAAACTCCACCTGTGGAAGAGGTGAAAATAAATGCCTGATCTGAATGCTCATTTTGGGAAACAGAAGAAAAAAAAGGGCAAAGAATGCAAACATGAAAAATCTTCCTATATCCCAGGGATACTTACTGTTTAAATGTTGACATGCTTCATTCCAGTTGTTTTTTATGCCCATATTGTTTATGTAGCTGAATCCATATAGAAGTACAAATGATATTTATTAACTTAACATTTTACCATGTTTTTTTCTGTAACATTACAATCTCTTCAAAAGTGTAATTTTATAGCATTATCTTATCTCACTAAGTAAATGCATCAACATTTCCTTCAGATTTCCTTGAGATTGATCCTTTCTTTTTGGTTGCACCTATTTTAATGATTATAAATACTGTAATGATTACTTTCATGCATATATCTTTGGATGCCTTTATAACTCTTTCTGATAGATTTCTAAATAAGAAATGAGTAGATAAAAGCAAGTGGTTATTTTAAAAGACACATTTTTTACTAAATTGCATTCCAGTATGGGTGTACCAATCTATATTTATAACATCTTATCAGTAACATTAATAATAGCTCACCAGAATTGAATATCCTCATTAAAAAAACACCTCCTGCTTTGATAATTTTTAAAAAATGATATGCTATCTTGCATTGCACTTTTGTGACTGCCAGTGAAGCCAAATTTTTTCTATCTCTTTTATTCAATCAATTATTTATTCAATTATCTATTATAGTATTGTGTCAGCCAGGAGAAGGTGCTTCCCAGACCTACTACAACTGGGGCATCATTGATTGAGGGCCCTAGCTACAGCATTTGAAATGCATTGATCTATTTACATTGAGGCCACACCATTTATTGGCTGCTTCTAACCATGACTGTGGTGGGGATACTAGGCAGACTCATTCTTGGGAGACCGAATTCTTTGTCAACTGATTTTGTCTCAAGGAATCCTCTATGATTTCCAATCCTTCCTTAGATTGTAAGGTAGTCTATAATGTCTCTCCTCACCTTTAATGGCCCTCCCAGCCTGTCCAGTTCTCTCCTTATTTCCTTTCACAGAGGTATTTTCCTTAATGTTAAAGGTTGAATTATATGCCTCGCCCCCAATTCATAGGTTGAAAAACAGCCTCCAGTACCTCAGAATATAATTTTATTTAGAAATAGGACTATTGCAATGTAACTATGTAAGATGAGGCCATACTGGAGTAGGAGAGGCCCCTAATCCAGAATGACTGATGATATGCATACAACAAGAACACCATATGCAGAGACAGATGCTTACAGGGAAAAGATGACTGAAGACACAGGGAGAATGCCATCTACAAGCCAAGGAATACCTTAGACCACCAGAAGCTAAAAGAAACATATGAAACAGATCTTCCATCACAGCCCTCAAAAAAGACCAACCCAGCAGACACCTGGGTTTCTCACTTCTAGCTTCCAAATCTGTGAGACAATAAATTCCTCTAGGTTAAGCCACCTAGTTTTTGGTATTTTATTATGGCAGCCCAGGAAACTAATGTGCCTCATAAAATCCTCCAACTTTTAATTCTGTCTTATTGTCTGCTGCTTGGATACCCAGACTAAGAAAATGTTTTCATATAGTGGATATTAAACCTCTGTAATATTCTTGTAAATTTTCTCCTAGCTTTGTATTTTACTTCTTTTATATTTTTAAATCGACAATGTAAACTTTTATGTGTTTAAATAATCAACAATTACATGGATTCTTTCCTTCTCTCTCTCTCTCTCTCTCTCTCTCTCTCTCTCTCTCTCTCTCTCTCTCTCTCTCCCTCCCTCCCTCTCCCTCCCTCTTTTCCTCCCTTCCTTCTTTCCTTTTTGCTTTCATGTTTTGGTTTCTTTTCGCTCTCAATTTTTCTCCTACTGGATAGATAATAGATACATGTCAATTTGTTGTGGGGTATTTTTCCCCTAGTGTTTAAAGTTTGAACTTGACATTTAGCTTTTGAATATATTGAGAATTTAGTTTGTATATGTAGCGAAATATACATTCTGTGGCATTGCAACCCTTTTTTCATTTCTTTTTCTTTTTCAAAATATGTTTAGCTGTTCCTTACATAAATGCATTTTTTTCATATGAATGTTTGAAACATTTTTTTTCCAAGCAAACTAAAGGAAAGAAAAGTGACATTGGGGACTTTATTGGATATGTTTTAAACAAACAACTCAAGTCTCAATAATAAGATTAAAACATTTAGTTTTGCCATCTGAGAATGCTATGTATCCAATGACTCAATAATTAGTTTATATTTTTCAGGAACTATTTGATGTTTTCTTTACATAGGTCTTTTGCATGTCTTGCTAACATTAGATTTAAGTATTTATGGAGTTTTGTTTTTATAAATGTCATACTTTTCATTATATTTTCTAACTTGCATGAAGAAAAGTTTTTTCCACATGACCATATTGGATTTAACCACTTTTATTTTTAAATATACTTTTGTTGATTTCAGAGAGAAAGAGAGAGGGAGAGATAGAAATATCAATGATGAGAGAGAATCATTGATAGGCTCCCTCCTGCACACCCTGCCCCCCACTGGGGATCAAGCTGGCAACCTGAGCATATGCCCTTGACCAGAATAGAACCAGGTACCCTTCAAGCCAAATCAGCTAGGGAGGATTCAACCACTTTTACAAAAATTTCTTATTAATTCCAATTTGGAGACTTAGCACATTTTTTTGGAATATTCTTCATGCCCGTAAATCTTATAGAAACTTTGGTTGTGAGAGCTGAATGGATCTAAAGGTCACCCTACTCTCTCATTTTATAGATGATCCATCAGGGAGCCTCAGTACCAGGTTCTAAACATTATAAAAGGAAGGCCTTGGAAAGGCTCTACCTTAACTACTTGGAGGTGAAATCAAAGATCAGACAGCTCAACATTTGTGAATAATTATAGTAATAAAATAACAGTAACCATTTATCCAAGTTCAGGTACTTGCTAGATACTTCAGATAGATTCTCTAATTTTATTCTTACAATAATCAGTTGAAACACAATTGTTCAGACACACCAGCAGATGTGTCTAACTGGAATATCTTTCCTCTTCTCATTCCATCTGGCAGTCTCTCTGTCCAGTCCTTTTTAAGGGCAGAAGGCTATTACCAAATGACTTTCTAGAGTTCTGTGTTGTCCTTAGTTACTCTGAGTCTTAGTCTATTATTAATAATTGAAAGAGCTGACCCAGGCTTTTTGTTGCAGAGAACAGATGTATCATCAATACCCTTATGAGAAAAAACAAAAAACAAAAACAAAAACAAAAACACAACAGAAAACTATATTAAAGGTTTCATTGGTTAGATCTGAATCGCAAATCAAAAATAATACATTTAAAAATATATTTTGAGCCTCTTTTATGTACCCTATGCTGACTTTAAAACCCTATGATGGTTTCTAATCAGGGAGAGTTTACATCTTGACAGTGACGTCAGAGGAATGGTCGTGTGAGAAATCCCCTTGGCTTCTTCCCTCTGAAATTTCAACAAGTTAACCAACTATAATTCAACAAAGAAGTCCTTGCTCAATACAGAGGCATGCCTGAGAGACCCGCACATTGAAACATCTAAAGGTGCCAACTGGGAATAAACAGGGAGATGAGAAGGGAGGAAAGCACAGATGGCCTGCAGACGTAGCCCTATAGCAGGGAGCTCTTCAGTCTAGGGTCACAGAAACCTCATGATGGAAAGGACTTAGATATTACCTATTTCAGCCTACTATCTAATGTGCCCCATTGATAAATGCTTAGGCAGTCTCTTTTAGAACAGCTCTCTAATTAATAGAAAGCTCCTCCTTTCTGAAGTCTGTCTCCTTGTGTCTTCCAACCCATCTCTATTCAAGTGTCTTTTATAGTCACACAGGGTAAGTTTAATTTCCTTAAATATCTGAAGACCACCACCATGCGCTGCATTTATCTTTCTCAGCACAATCTTTCCTCTGGTCTCTAGTTTCCTCAAGCATTAGTGTATGAGCCCCTCCTCCTTTCTAGACTCTATCCTCTAAATGTTGGTCTTTTGTTAATATCCCTCTTAAAAGGTAGGATCTAGTACTGAACAGAGTAGTCAATGTGTTTCAAACAGAACTCCTTAGAGGTGTTGTATCATTTGATCTGGATGCTACACTTCTATTAATGTAGTCAAAGGTCCTATTAGTTTTTTAGCCGTTGCATTACATAGTTAATAATCTCACGTATCCATGTAACTTTTTATTCTCTATCCTGCTTCCAATTCTGCTTCTTCACCAATCTTTTTCATCTTAGTAAACAGCTCCAAGATTCACTCAGTTTCTCCAACCAATACTTGGTTATCATCCTTGATTCCATCTCTCAACCCACCCATTGGTAAGTCTCATCTGTAGTTCCATTAGGTGGATCAACACCTACCACTACCATGCCAGTCACCTTTCTCTCTCTTCTGTGCTAAGGGAGTAGCCTGTTAGTTTGTCTCAGGGCTTTCTCTCTGAGACCCTATTTAGTGTATTTTCCACACAACAAACGGAGCAATTTTCTTAATTATAAATCATATAATGATACTTCCTACTCAAAACTCTTCAGGAGCCTTCAATTGACACTCAGACAAAACCCAGTCCTCTTTACTGTGGCATCCAAGATGCCCCATGGTCTGCTTACCGATCTCACTTCACTCTTCAGATTTCTCTGCTCTAGCCACCTGGGCCTTCTTTCTGTCTCTTAAATTCACCAAGTTTCTTCCTTACCCAAGACCCTTATATATGCTGTCTCTTATTCTGGGAATGTTCTTCAAGTCTCTAGATATTTTCTTGGCTCATTTCCTTAATTAATTTCTGCTCAAATGCCACCTACTCAAAAGTCTGTACTTGACTACTCCATCTGAAATAGAACTCCTCCATCCACAGTTAATATTCTATTTCCTTACTCTGCTTTATTTTTCTTTCTGGCACTTATCACCAGCTGCCATTAAATGTTTATTTGCTCATTTGTTTAATTTCTGTCTCTACTACTAGCATGTCAGCTCTACCAGCACAGAAACTTTGTCTTATTTATTTAATTTTTTTGCCTAGAATAATTCCAGGCAAATCATAAGACTAGTAGACTCCTGACACAAATTTGTTAATAAGTGAATTATTGAACAAACGGACTGCATTGGTTTTTAGTCAGATAAACTTTGTAGTTCTTTTTTCTAAGAGATCCTCTATGCATTACGATTTTTCAAACAGTTCATTAATTTTATCTTCCATGCATAATTTTTTCTGTGCTACCTTATTTAAATGCATTTCCTCTAGTTTACTGATCTATGTTTGGCTCTGGACTTAGGCTCTACTTCTTCCCACCTAATTTTGTACGTCCTCTACTTTCTAATCTGAACATCTTTCTGTTTGACAGATAAAATGAAGTTGGGACATCTACTTCATTCTGATATACGTTAATGTATTACCAGCTAATCAACTCAGCAGGCTCTGTCTTCCTTCCTAATCTTGTTTGAAAACTAGCAAATAAAACAAAATTACTTTTCTCCTAAGCATTTTTCCTAAGTTTTGTTTTTTTTCTGGGTTCACTTCATTTTGGAAAGCAGGCCTAATATAAGTGAAACAATGAGAGAATTATATAAGATGTTGTATGATTAGGTGATATGGCACATAAGAATCTAAGATCTGTAACAAATGGAATGATCACCGAGGGTTTGCATTTAAAAAAGGTTTTGGGTAAGATGTTTCCCAAATTTTGAACATACTGGCATACGTTACAGAGTAAAATTATGGATTTTTAGAAACAGAGTGTTGTAGTTATAAAAAAAATTAGCAGGCCTTGGTGCTGATAATTCTGTCAGACTGTATGTCTTAGTTGTGCATGGCTTTTATCATCAGCCAAAAAGACATCAAGAACCAGGCAAGGTCAAGGGCAGAGTGGCAGAGTACTCAAACAGAGTGTTCAGGTTGGCAGACAGCCTCAGACGTACTCTTGGTGGGTGAGGTCACAAACATCACAGCAGCAAACATAAGCTAACCATCTTGAGAAATTAATCATTTACTGCTCTCCTAGCCCAGAGACACAGCAACAATTTTCTTAAAATAACTATCCTTACAAAGGACAGTAACACTAAATGTGTGCATTTGTGCTTGTGAATGTATATGAGAGCTTGTGAATGTGTGCATACTATGAACATACATGTCTATGTGCACCATAAGGGAAGGGGCTCAGTCTTTAATTATCACTAAATCTGTATTTGTACTTTTTTATTTTATATGTCACTGAGGCCCTCTAGTCTTCAAAAGCCTTGCCCCTAAAGAGTAGGGGAAACGTCTGCTTCTGCCATTGAAAGCATTTGAATGGAATGACCCTTTAGACCTAGTGTTAATGCTGATTTGGAGTGCAGGGAGAAATTTAAGGAGACTGTAGTGGGAAAGGGGTCTGATGGACAACCTTGAAGGATTTTCTTTTCCATAGTGACAACCTAACCTATCGGTAAAGTTGGCTGATTGGTGGTAAACATTATGGAGCATGAAAATTATACCACATAGCTAAGTTTTGCTTTTTAAGCAACTGTACAATTGGGCTGACCTAACTCTCATTTCCTGTTTCCATTATAGTTGTTAGTCTCAATTCCTCCCACATCTGTACCCAGACATATCTTATTCTGCAGCCTGTCTGCTCATCTGGGCTCTGGGGTGACCTCATTCTTGAGAAGAGGCCTGCAAGCTGTGTTCAAGATGGACGGCCCCTGATAAATGGGTGCGTATGCCCTGAGCACACAGCTGCGGGGATGGTCTGGCCACCTTGGCTCCTTGTGCTGCGGTGGGCTTTGCAAAAAGGTGTTCAACATATGTTTTGTCTGGATATTTTCAAGGCTCATGCACAGCTCCGTTTGAAATATTTAATCTTATATGAGATGTCTGAGGCTTCCTGAAGTTATCCCTATGATTTCTAAAAGAGAGGAAATGTGATCGCACAAATCTGAATAGAATGATCAAAAGACCAAGTGGAAACCCACTCATTTGCCGTCTTTTTTTTGTTTTGTTCTTGGACTTTGTACGTGGAGGACTTAGCTCTCAGCTTTTGCTTCCTTTGCCAATCCATCTGTCAGTATGTGTTACCGAACATTGTAAGGACTAAGCAGAAAGGTAGAGGCAGAAAAACAAAAAAGTCTTAGAAACTTACCCTGTAGATGTATAATCCATGTGAGAGACTATAGACTACGAAGTGGCATTAAATAATTTTGTGTACTATGTGCCAAAACGTAGTGTTATCTTAAAATGTATGAACTCATTTAACTTTCATAGGGTACGTGCTATTTTTCTCTCCATTGTTAAGATAAGGACCTTGAAGTTTGTATGACTGAGGAACTTGGCAAGACCACTCTTCCAAGAGAGCCAGGATTCATACGAAATTATTTCTGTGTGCACACCTAAATGGGGCTCCAGAGCTCAACATCTTAAACACTTAACATAGATGCTCTGGCATCTCTCTAGTGCTAACATCTATAGCATGTACAGTCAACACTATTGGAGATGACAAGAGTTGTGAGGGTCAGTGGACTTTCCCCACTTATACACGGGAATAGAAGTTGGGCCTTCATTTAGAACATTTGGAGTGACCCCACACCAGGAGTACTTCACATTGGCCCAAGGTTAAAATCCTCAATTTTTTCCCAGTTCTTACTAAACCAACATAATGATATTAGCACAAAGAAATATATAAAGAGATTAAGACTTTGGTCTTTTGTCCTTGTTTTTTTTTAAATCCTGAATCCCACCACCAAATCTACAACAGGGTAATGGGGGCTCAGGTCTGCTACTGCAATCTGCACCATGTCTGCCAGATCCTATTCCGACATCATCCAGGAGAGGAGAGGAGCCAGTCAACAAGCAGGAATCCAGCTCACGCATGACTAAGATTTTAGCTCTTTGATTCTATCCAGTAATATCCTCTGAACCTGGTGCCTGTGCTGAACACTGCGAGTTTCTTCCACCTTCATCCTCAGCAACTGCTCCAGAGAACCGTGTGGGCTATGGAATGCTCATGGTGTTTGTCAAGGTGATGCGATAATGGCCTAAAATAAC
The DNA here is from genome assembly GCA_027563665.1 of Antrozous pallidus. Lineage (NCBI taxonomy): Eukaryota > Metazoa > Chordata > Mammalia > Chiroptera > Vespertilionidae > Antrozous > Antrozous pallidus. The sequence continues at coordinate 31,118,257 of CM050523.1, forward strand.
TTTTTTAAAAGTAAATATTTTCATGTACCCATTAAAATACTTTCTACTTATTTTCTTAAAAAAAATGCTTTCCTTCAGTTTATATTAAATTCAGATAAGAAATGCAAACTTTATAAATAACTCTTCACATTCTTTGTTTCCTTTTATACTTCTTTTATGATAGTGATTAGGAACAAGGAATTTGGAGTCACTGCCTGTATTTAAATCTTAGCTTCTTCACTTACTGGTGATAGGCATACCCTCTATATTTCCTTAGCTATATCTACCATATAGAATTGCTACAAAATTACTAAGCTATATAAAATCATAGAAGAATGCCTGGGGCATAGAAAACATTAGTATTTACTGACATTAATGTTAAATCATTGTTGTCAACTGTTGTTGGTAGAGATGATTGAACATATCTATTCTCTTTGCAATGATTACTAATACAATATATATTGTTTAAATATATGTTGAATAAGAGACATGAAGATTTTGTTTACAATGTGATTTGCCCTTTTCTGCCAAAGGCAATTATTAGAGAATTAACCTGAATTCTGAGGATTATATATTTACAGAATATCAGACTTACATGAGTCCATAGAGAGCTCTGGATTTACCTCTGCTGAGCTTACAGATGAGCAGAGGGTAGAGCTTTAACACTTCCCCAGTGAAGCAGCCTGGGCAGAACTTTTATCCCCATTTGACAGAAGCCAATAATAGGGGTTCTCAGATTGGTGCTACTCCTGCTCCTCCAATTAGTTAATTAGATGGCATGTGAAATTCCCAAAGCTTATTTAAAGAACAATTCATCTTGTCCTAGCTGGTTTTTCTCAGTGGATAGAGCACCAGCCTATGAACTGAAAGGTCCTGGGTTCAATTCTGGTCAAGGGCACATGTTCAGGTTGTGGGCTCGATCCCGAGCAGGGGGCATGACGGAGACAGCCAATCAATGATTCTCTCTCATCATGGATGTTTATACCTCTCTCTCCCTCTCCCTTCCTCTCTGATGTCAACAAAAAAATTTTTTTTAAAAAAGAATAATTTATCTTGACTCTCTTTAGCTTAGAAGTAAATATCAACCATGGAGCATTTCTCAGGGGATGTTGATGTAAAACCAATCAGGACTGCCACACAAACTCCGGGGGCCACAATTCCCATCTTTATCATCTATAAGATGGCAACTCCTTGAAGTTGTGCCAGGTACAGTCTGACTTTGGACCTGATAAATCATCCAATCATAGATGGGGAGAATTAAAAATTGCTGGCAAAGGATGAATCCCAGATCTGCTGTTTTGGTTAAAATATGATGAGAGGTGTAGCCACCCTGTGAATTAGGTATAGTTTCTATTCATTAAAAACAAAACAAAACACAATAGCAACAACAATAAATAGGCATTCATTCAGCAAATGTTACTTAGGACCATGATCCAGGAATGAAACTAGAAAACTATGGATATCTTCCAGGAGCTTACATTATCATGGAGATACATAAACAGTTTGGAAACATTAGGTTGGTTCAATGAAAACAATTTGAATTATGTGATGCAAATAACAAGCTAATTGTCTTAATATGTGTGCATTGTACAATGTACGTAGAACTTAATCTAAGAATACAACATGACAGGAATCTTTTGTTCTTTGCAGTATTTCATTTTTTTCTCAAGATAAAGGGCACTGTTATTCTCTCTTAATGTAATAAATCAGGCAATGGAATCATTTAAGACCTTAAATTAAGGATGTTACTAGCAAGGTAAAATCTGAAATTTTCAAATAATGCCATAGATCTCAGCAGGTTTATACATATGCTCAAAATTCTTAATTTTATGCAATATTTAACATTGAGTGATTAAGCCAGAGGAAATCATATTGGTGAATATAGTATTTTAAAATTCACTAGTGTTCTTCACTCAAGGCTTCCCGCTGACTCCAATCTGCCCACCTCATCCAGGAAATGTGTAGCCTTCACTCCACAAATGCATTTTAATAAACAATTAAAATTTTCTTTCCCCCTGAAGTGAATTACTAACCCTTTATGTTTCAAAGAGGTATTTCAAAAGAGAATTTTGTAAGTTTGGGCAACAAAGATGTGCTTCAGTAGGTGACTAGATAAGCACGCTATGATACATCCAGACAACAGGATATCATTTGGTGCTATAAAGAAATGAGCTATCAAGCCATGAAAAGACTTAGAGAAAACCTAAATGCATATTAATACATGAAAGAAGACAATCTAAAAAAACTACGTACTGTATGATTCCAATTGTATAACATTCTGGAAAAGAAAACAAATGGACACAATAGAGAGATGAGTGGTTGCCAGGGTCAGAGGAGGAGGGAGGGATGAATAGGCTGAGCACAGAGAACTTTCAGTCCTATGAAACTATTCTCTGTGATAGTGCCATGGTAGATGTAGGTCATTATATGTTTTTCCAAATCCCCAGAATGTCCAATGCCAAGAGTGAACCCTAACATAAACTATGGACTTTGAATGATAATGAGGTGTCAATGTAGGTTCATCAGTTATAACAAATGTACCTTTCTGGTGGATGATATTGATATTGGAGGAGGGTGTGCATATATGGGGGGAAATCTCTGTGCCTTTTGCTCATTTTTACTGTGAACCTAAAACTGCTCTTTAAAAAGAGAGAGAAGAGAGAAGAGAGGGGGGGGGAAGAGGGAAAGAGAGAGAGATTTGGACTATAACTGTGATATCATTGGCCATAACAAAAAAAAAGGAAACATTTGAATCCATGTGAACATTTTGATTGTTAAACCTCAAATATGTCTTGCCCTGGTTGGGTCGATACACCAAGGTTGTGGATTTGACGCTGGTCAGGGCATATATAAGAATCAACCAATGAATGCGTAAATAAGAGAAACAAGTTTATGTCCTCCCACCCAACTTCTGAAAAGAAAATCAATCAATAAAATTTTTAGATCAAGATGGCGACAGGCAGGAAGGTAGGGAGGGAGAGAGTGTGAGAGAGTGAGGAACCCATAGAGGAGAGTGTAGCATGTGTGGTGTGTGTGTGTATGAACTAGGGACAGTTAGATTCTGCAGGTCCTCCAAGGGGCTGCCAAACCGGGCATTCCTGGACGGCGGAGCCCCGCGAACAAGGCGGACACTCCTGGGGGGCCAGCTGGCGCCGCGGCAGAGACCACACCATCTTGAGAAGCAGAACTGCCTGGACCGGGACCCTGCCCTCACCCAGTCGCATCTCAGATGCAAGCCAGGGACCTGCAGCCACTAGGGACAGAGAATTACAGCCACAGCTTCAGACCAACAGACGACAGAAGTCCAGACTTCCAGCGGCAGATTTCTGTGAGTCCCTCCCCGCAGGATGGGGAATAGCTCCACAGTAACCAATAGACCCGCCCCTAGCTTCAGCCACAACTCCCCTAGCCCCTTTGGGGAACCGCGTGGTTGGAGCTTGAAAACTCGCTTTCCCAAGGGGAACTTGGACTTGGGAGAACACTCCGCGTGTGGGCACACCTGTGGCCGAAGTGCCTAGACCTAGACAGTAATTGGAGCTTGGAGCTTGAAAACTCGCTTTCCCAGCTACCCCAGGGGAACTTGGGCTTGGGAACATACTCCACGCTGCTGCGCATGCCTGTGGCCGAAACTCCCAGACAGGGAATAGGGCCATGGAGCTTGAGAGCTCGCTCAGGGGCCTCAGTACTGCTAAGGGAATTGGAGAGGCTGGAGGTGGCCTCCTGCAATGCAATCACAACCAGGTGACCGAACCCACAGGTTATCAGTGCCACCTGACCTGGTACAGGGCAAACACTCACAGAAGTCAGTCTTCCACAGTGCAGGCACACCACAGAGCTATTGTGCAACCCAGTCTCCCATGGTGATCAAGACCCAAATTCTCCCAGCAAGAGGCAGCACTGAGCACCACTGACTTGACTGTTTCTTACCTCATGCACCTGGAATCCCTGACTCACAGCACATTCACACTAAGAGCCAGTGACTCCAATTCTTGGTGCATGCACACACGGGGACCCTGACCCTCAACGAGAAACCTCACGAGGCAACAAACTCTGATATTCGATTCTTGTTGCAGACACAGGGAAACTCAGACTCCTGGCACCATTTTCAACATATGCCAGGAGCGTGGTGCAGGCAGGGTCCCTGATTCTAGGTGTGCACACGATACCACACAGAACACTGGGAACACTGACCCTGGGAAACCCTGGTTCCCACAAACCCACGGCACCCACATGCCCTAGTGTCAGAGCACTTCAGTGACACTCAGGTGGTGCAAAGTTCCCACCGCACACAGCCCAGGTCCACACAACTCAAAGTTTGAACCTTCTGGTGATAGTCGAATGGGGAGATGACACAATGCCCAGAAGAAAGAAAATGAGGAATCGCAAAGAAAGAAAAATTAGTGAAATTAAAGCTTGGGCAACAGACCTAAATAGACACTTTTCAAAAGAGGAAAGAAGGAAGGCTAAGAGATATATGAAAACATGCTCAGAGTCACTAATTATCTGAGAGATGCAAATTAAAACAACAATGAAGTATCATCTCACACCTGTCAGAATGGCAATCATCAACAAATCAACAAACGACAAGTGTTGTCGAGGATGTGGAGAAAAAGGAACTCTTTCGAATTGCTGGTGGGAATGCAGACTGGTGTAGCCACTGTGGAGAACAGTATGGAGTTTCCTCAAAAAACTAAAAATGGAACTCCCATTTGACCCAATGATCCCACTTTTAGGAATATATCCCAAGAAACTAGAAACACGAATCAGAAAGGATTTATGCACCCCTATGTTCATTGCAGCACAATTCACGATAGCTAAGATTTGGAAACAGCCTAAGTGGCCATCAGCAGATGAGTGGATTAAAAAACTGTGGTATATCTACACAATGGAATACAGAAAAAAAGAAGGAGTTCTTACCATTTGCAACAGCATGGATGGATCTGGAAAGCATTATGCTAAATGAAATAAGCCACTCAGAGAAAGACAAATACCACATGATCTCACTCATTTGTGGAACATAAAAAACAACATAAACTGATGAACAGGGACAGATTCAGAGGCAGAGAAGCATCAATCAGATGCTGGTCCTCAGGGGGAAGGTATGGGAGGGAGGGGGTAAGGAGGAAAGATCAACCAAAGGACTTGGATGCATGAATATAAGCCTAACCAATGGACAAGAACACCAGGGGGGTGAGGGCATGAGTGGGGGGAGGGTTGGTGGCGTTACTAGAGGGATAAGGACACATATGTAATACCTTAATCATTAAAGAAATTTTTGGGTGAAAAAACTGCATACCTTTCCTTAGATTAAAAAAAAAAGAACTAAACTAAACTAAAATAAAATAAAATAAAAAATTTAAAAACCTTAAATATGTATAGTACAGTAAGATTTCAGGAAAAAAGATACACCCTAGGTGACAATGTATAGAACAAGCTTCAGCCCAGAGCAATCTGAGCTGTCAGGGACATAACAGCTCATTAGTGGGATTCTTGTACAGAAACACTCACAGACATAGTCCTGTATTTCGCAGAAACATTTTGTTGATGTTGGGGTGTTGCACTCAGACACAGAACCTTAGGTCTTTAATTGAAAGGCAGACATATTGGTTTTGTATCTTGTGCTTTCAGGAGGGTATAGCTTTCTTATTTTTGAAGTGACAACAGTAAGAAAATGCAATAGGAAAAATCCACTCACCTGTGACTATATTAAACCACCCACCAGCTGTTCAGACATTAACACTTCATTCTACACTCTAAGAAGTCTTTACAGTATGAAAAGCAGGTCCTTGCTGGGGGATTAACAAGCAGAACTGGGTGAAATGCTACACTTGGCTTTTGATGGTGTGTAAGTTATCTTTTACAAGCTATTGATATTATTTTCCCACTGTTTTCTTAAAGATTCACCTTAGGGGATTTAAATAATCAGGCATAAAATCTCTGGCATGATAGTTAATCAATCACATCTTGGTTTTCAGCCCAGGCAAGGGCAACAGTCAGCTGTGGGAAAGGCAGACGCACTGAGGGGACGGGCCAAGCTGCCCTCTTCACCAGCTGTGTGGGCTTGTCTCAGGATGACCTGGAGTGTCCCAGAACAAGCCGCAGACTCCAGCAATCTAGTTGTGCTGCTGGCAGTTTCTGTGTTTGCTTATCGTAAAGCCTAAAGTTCTTCTTTGCAGGAAAACTGAACCCATCAAGGAGTAAGAGCAGCCAAGTGAGGTTTTGAAGGTCCAATCCCCTGAGAGAAATTCTGGGATGTTATGTCACATGGTTCTAGGAATGATTGGGGGAAATGATGAAATTTGTGTGGGCTGCTAAAAATGCCTGTGGGCCAGCCTAGTTTTTGACCTTTCAGTTCATGAGTGTATTGGTCAGGGTTCTCCATAGAAACAGAACCAGCATAGGTTACATATCAGCTAGTAAGACAAAATCCTATTTATTTGCATCATGTCGAATTCCATACTATTTTTAGAAGATAAGCTATGGAAAGAGTGACCATATAAGTCAGAATCATTATGATAGGTCATAAAAGCCCAGTTTAAAAAAATAGTATGCCAACAACAGGATATAAGAGTCTAAATGATTTAAAAAATAACATCTAATATTTATTTGATACTAACTATGTGTCAGGAATGTTTGAATCTTCATGAAACTCTGTGAGATAACAAATACCCTGGAATTAAGAAAATGGTTGCAAATTCCAGTTCTGCCACTCATTAGCTATGTGATCTTGGCAAGTCCTTTAGTCTGTCTGTACTTCAGTTTCTTTAATAAGACAAATGGGAATAGTAATAGCATCCACTGCCAAAGATTATTTGGAAGATTAAATGAATGATCCCATACCCAATATTTAGAATAGTGCCTAGTATATCTGAAGCACTCAGTAAAAGTTAGTTGTTATTATTATTATTAATATTATTATTTATGATGATCGAACAGAGAGATGGTCACTCAAGATGGTAGGGGTGTAGCCACATCCATCTGAAATATAGACAGGATATACTTGCTGGATATCCCTACATATTACTATCTAGCATTTTTATAAGTTGATAAATGAGCATACCCTTTCACTGAAGTCTTATGACTCTGAAGTTTAACTGAAAACTCCCCATTCTAATTGTCCTTGGCAAACCCATAACCAGTTTTGCCAAAGGGTAATGTGAGGGCAAGCTTGCCACTTGTAATGCGTGTTCCTCAATACCATCGCATTTGGTTACCTTTAATGAGTTTGAATTAAATTAAATGAGTTTGAATTTCCATGCACCAAGTTTCCCCTAGAGATGATGGTAGAAAAAAAGAGCTGGGCAGCATAAGCAAGGGACTTCATAGACCTGAAGTCCCCTGGGCTTATTTCATCTTGTCTCTGGTTACAGGAATTACCTTACAAAAATCCTTTTTGACTAACAGTAACACTAGGATCTCCGTACTGAAAATCAATGTACATTTTGTTTCATTCTAGACAGTCTCAACAACAGGAGCCCGAAACACTCTTTAGTATACTCATCGGGCCATTAAAAGTCAGCTGCTGCTGATAGAACTTAGATTTCCTGTAATTCAGTCAAGTTCATTTTTGAGCAAGTTTGGCCAAAATCACAAGGGAACCAACCATTGGTAAGATCTTTAGGTTTAAGTGACTTCTTGATTTAACATCTCATTGTTGAGTTTCCTGCCATTTGCTACTCTTACTGTGAAACTGAACTAATGTCTGAGTGTATTTTGCATACCAGGCTTTACAGTGATACCTTGTTTTATCGCACTTTGCTTAATGGTGTTTCCCAGATATCGCTTTTTTTACAAATTGAAGGTTTGTAGCAACCCTGCCTTGAGCAAATCTCAGGTACCACAGAAATTACGACTTGCTGAAGGCTCAGGGGATGGTTGGCATTTTTTAGCAATAAAGTATTTTTAGTTAAGTGTGTTCACTATTTTGTTAGACATGATGCTATTGCACACTTAATAGACTACAGTGCCGTGTAAAAATAACTTTTATGTGCACTATGAAACCAAAAAAAATGTGAATCGCTTTATTGTGATATTCACTTTATTGCAGTGGTTGGGACTGAACCCGGACCCACAAAAATCTCCCAGTCTGAACCTTGATTTCTTTTCCTTCTCTGACTTCACTTCTTGCTGCTTCAGAGAACAATGCCATCACTGGTATATTTGTTTGTGTGTTTTTTCCTTAATCTGGCCTATGGTTAAATAACAGATTTCAAAAGCCTCATGCAATTATTTTCTGATCAGGATAGAATCCTGACAAGAGAACTCCCCCTCACCTGAAAATGCATGGCACAAGCCCCATCGAGTTGTGTGCAGCTTGTATGCTCAGTCTTCCGATGCTAAGTATGGAAACCCAATAAACAGCAACAAATGCTTTCATGCTCACTAGGTTGAAAGGGATTCTCCAGTTCACCATTAAAAATAAAAAAATGAATCAGTCAATTACATAGAGGCCAGCATGTCCTTAGGTAACTAGGTTTACTTCCTAATGTTCTGACACCTCCACTCAGCGTGGAAGTGAACTGGAGACAGCTCTGACCACATAGGCCCCCACAAATTTTATTGACTTGGCTGATTTGTAAATCCTATCACCATGAGATAATTGCCAACTCAGTCCTTCACAGATGTGGGTTATGTAATCGGGGTGGGGAAATGATTCCCTGAAGCTGATCTGCTGGAAATCTTTACTTTTAATCTATAAAATATAATGAGGTTAAGAATAAGAAAGTGTAGCTAAATACTAGTATTTTGAAAGCAGTATACAAATGTAAGGTGATATTATCATTTCTATCTATCTATCTATCTATCTATCTATCTATCTATCTATCTATCATCTATCTATCATCTATGCTAAGACATCTATACCAGAGATTCTGGTATATGTTAAGATTAAGTCGTATTACAACCCCATATTTTTATTGTTTGCAAACAGCTCTCCAGGTCTTCATAGTGGTCAAACTTTAGTTTCAAAGATGGTATGTTAGGATTTTTTAAAAATAAGTAATTTCTTTTGTTTATACATTCTTTTTTTCCTATTTCTTTTTTATTGATGACAGTATTACAGATGTCCCTCCTTTTCCCCTCTCTCCCCCGCTCCACCCAGGCCTCTTTACTCTAGGCCTTCACCACACTATCCTCTGTCTCTGTGAGCTATGCATATAAATTCTTTGGTTAATCTCTTCCCATCCCCCCACTCCCCTCCCCTCTGTCAGTTTGCTCCATGCATCCATGCCTCTGGATCTATTTTGGTAGTCAGTTTATTTTGCCATTAATTCCACAAACTGGGTCTTGTCAATCAATTAGTACTATTAACCAACTAAAGAGTAAATGCTTTTTTTTAAAAAAAAATGAGTAATTTCTTTTGCTTACCTTTTCTTTATTTTGATAGTGAGTCTTGTAGACCAATTACTGCTATTAACGAACTGGAAGTACTAACTAATAAAGTTAGTACCAGAGACAGAGACACACCAAGGGTCAGTCTTGCAAACTGGCATGAACTCTGAAAGTGTGTGTGTGTGTGTGTGTGTGTGTGTGATAAATTGCTCTGCATGATGAAATAGCCATTGTTATTTGTAGAAAACTTTATATTTTTGTTAGGTCGAGAAGCCTGTGATTCTTCAAGTGACACCTGAACCTTATTTAATGCAGCAAACCACAACAGGAGCTGGGCTGAACTTTGGTGTCTGCAAGTTGGGAAGTAATAACTTCCCCCATCTCTTCTGTAAGTGACTTGTGCCATGTGATGAATGCAGACCCTTCCCTCAAAAGGGTTTCCTGATATTATACACTTGTAGCAAATAAGGTTAGAACCTTTAAAACATAGCATTTAGTAATGTGCTGGAAATAGCTTCTTCTCAATTCCTTTAAAGGTCACTGCATTTGCTTTCCAGGAGTCATTTTAGCTCAGGTCTCTACTGAGTGGAACTGAGAACATGCTTGCCTTTGTGCCTTCAATTTTCCCCAGCATAAAAGGAAAATGGCAGGATCTTTCACATAAAGTGGTGTGTGTGTGTGTGTGTGTGTGTGTGTGTGTGTGTGTGTGTGTGTGTGTGTGTGTTGTGTGTGGGGTGTATGTATGTGCACTATTGTAAATTTAGTATAAGTGCATTGTCAAGATAATCTCAATGTTGATTTTATATGTATGCATATAACTTTTTCAATGGGAGGGGGAAGAAATGAGTGAAATGCATTTGACCTGCAACCTGGTCTGTATAAATGGCAAAGGATTGGGAGGATGACATTGTCAGTGATACTGGAACCTCATGGGAAATGAAAGGATTTGCCTTTGCTCCAATCCTAAATAGGAAGGTTAGGCTTGTATTATCATCAATCCAGAAGCCAAACTTCTAGGAGTAAAGTTGGGGCAACAGCTACTAAAGGAAAACAATCTCAGGAGAAAGAAAGCTCTCTGATATTTGTGCTTTCCTTGAGCGCTCCTTAGATCATGCTTTACCAAGCCAAAGTGCATTAACAAGACTCTAACTAGAAAAATTAGCATCAACCCACAAACTTTGCTGCTGTACCATTAGGGGGGTGGGTGTGGGAGGGGGAAGAATTCATTAAACCACTACTATAAAGCAAGAAAAAAAATAGTCAATCACAGCACTGCTATCAAAATTAGCATTGGAATGGTAAACTGAAACAAAAACAATTTCACACTAACTAACACAAATTAAGACCAGGTTGGCTTCTATTGAAAAGCATATTTCACCCTTCATTGCCCATAGTTTCACCTTTCTCACTTTCATGAGCACCATTGTTAACATCATCTTCATCATGTTTATAGTCACAGCAGTGGCTTTATAAAAAAAAGTATTTGTATTGATTTCAGAGGAAGGGAGAGGGAGAGAAGAAACATCAATGATGAGAAACATGGATTGGCTGCCTCCTGCACGCCTCCTACTGTGGATCAAGCCCACAACCTGGGCATGTGCCCTGACTGGGAGTAAACTGTGACCTCCAAGTTCATGGGTCGACACTAAATCATCGAGCCATGCTGGCTGGGCAGCAGCAGCGACTTTTATAAAGACATAGCTAAATATGGTTCATATCTGCTGATACTCTATGTTCATGTCCTAGCTAATTCTGACATACCCTTTGCCATTAAAAACTCTACCTACAGTCTGGCCAGCATGGCTCAGTGTTTGAGCATCGACCTATGAACCAGAAGGTCACGGTTTGATTCTTGATCAGCGTACAACATGCCAGGGTTTTGGGCTCTATCCCCAGTGAGGGGTGTGTAGAAGGCAGCCAATCAATGATTCTCTCTCATTATTGATGTTTCTATCCCTCTCCCTTCCTAGCTGAAATCAACAAAAACATTAAAAAAACAACAAAGTACTCTACTACAACACTAAGCCTAAGGTCTAATTTCTAATTTTCCTTCCAGGACCTCCCTTCTGAGTTCCTCATAGTAGCCACTGTTTGGCTGTTAATAATTGTTCATTTGTAATTATCTTTTGTGATAGTTAACCATCTTTTCAAATGTGCATATTTTATTGATTCAGCAAGAATATAAGGGTCTTGAAGGCAGAAAAGTGTTTTGTGCATTGATGTAAATACCATATTATTTAGGTTAGTGTTGTATACGTAGTACTATGTAGTATTTAATAAATATTCAACACATATTTGTCAATAGATTGAAATTTTATAGGAAAGTTGCAAAATTTGTTAAAGTCAAAATGTTTCTATAAGTGATGTTAATTTAGCTAGAAAAGTCTGTCTATAGAGACTAAACCATATGCACCTATGGCCGGTGATATCATGAGAGTCTGAGAGGTCAAGAATTTTAGAATTTGAATTAAGTAGAGAAGATATCTCAGAAGAAAGAGGACTGAGCTTGGTTTTTTAAATAATTTCTGCATATGGCATGTAAGTTGGGCAAAGTCTGTTGAGAGAGTGGAAGAAACTTCTCTAAGGAGGATGTAAATGTGAAACCAGAGAGTTCAACCAGCAGCACAAAGTGTGAATGTGATTAGTGTGGGAGAGGAGACCAGTGAACAGTGTGGAAAAGCAGGGTGAAGAGTTTGCATTTACACTGAACAGATGGCAACTGTCCTTAGAAGATTCTGAGTAACTGAAGTATGCCATCCATACAGTACATGTAAAGGATTGCTTCCATGGCAATAACTGAGCAAGGAGAAGAGATGGCCATAACTCATAGAATGAATAATCTGGATCTAAGCAAGAGCTTAAGAGAAGGGGAACGAATGAGTGACATGCAGAGGACACTACTTGGATCTGCAACCTGATTTGTAAAAAAGCCAACAGTGTGTGTGTGTGTGTGTGTGTGTGTGTGTGTGTGTGTGTGTGTGTGAGGTGGGTAAGGGGGAGGCACTGTAAATAATGCTGAAGTCTCAGGGGGAAAAGAAAGGATTTGCCTTTGCCCCATCCCAAGTAGGAAGGGTGAGCAGTGAAACTGTATAATCATCTTACTTAATAATAGACAAACATGTAAATTGCCCATACCTCAACTACATCCATAGCCAATCAGAGTGAGCATGCACATTAACCCAACAAAGATAGCAGTTAATTTGCATACATAGGCACCCAGTGCCTGTGTACCAGGAACATCCTGGCATCCAGGTCACTGTGAGGTAAGCCATCAGAGCCCAAGGGGCAGGGGTGGAGCCAGCGATTGGCCAATTGCAGGGTTCTGGGGGTCCCCAGGCCAAGGTCCCGTGCCCAAGGCCAGAAAGCCTCAGCCAGAGGCTTTCTGGCCTTGGGAAGGCTGGGGCTGGGGCAGAGCCAGCCATTAGCCAATTGCAGGGCACTAGGGGTACCCTGGCCGAGGTCCCTGCCCAAGGCCGAAAGCCTCTGCCAGAGGCTTTCGGCTTTGGGCAGGCTGGGGTGAGCCGTCAGTAGGACATCCCCTGAGGGCTCCCAGTATGTGAGAGGGGGCAGGTTGGGCTGAGGAACCACGCAACCCCAGTGCACAAATTTTGTGCACTGGGCCCCTAGTGTGTGTGTGTGTGTGTGTGTGTGTGTGTGTGTGTGTGTGTATAACCCTAATATGCAAATATACTGAATCGCAGAACAACTGACTAACCAGTCACTATGACATGCACTGACCACAAGGGGTTGCATGTGGAACATGGTAGACATCAGCCTCAGCAGGATGGTGGATCAGGTGATTGAGGGGGGAGGCGCCAGACCAAGAGGGGCACTGGTCACAGTCATTGGGATGAGCCTGTGGTGAAAATCCTTCACCCCCGCATGTCACAGTCCTGCCCAGCACTCCCACCTGCTGTGGCACCCACCCTGCTTGCACCTACAGCCAGCACCAGAGCCACCACTCACACCCACTGCCTGTGCCTGGCACCAGTCCTGCTTACTCAGCATTGTCAGTGGTTGTAAGCAGCAGCTGCTAGCCCCAATCGCCCCTGAGGACTTCTCCACCTCCTCCTGCTCCTCAGAAGTGTTCGGGGGCAGCAGCTGCTACTAGCACCCAATGCTAGCACTGGCCCCAGTCGCTCCGCACCATCAGCATGTGCAAACAGGGCCAGTGCTGTCAGTGCATGGAAGCCACAGCGATGGGAGTGGGGCTGCTGGCAGATGGGGACCTGGGCCTGTGGTAAGAGGGGCCTGATGGGGACATGTAGGATGGGCTGAGACCTGCCCTTGTGCCCACTTGTAGCCTTGCAGCCCACAGTTCCTTTCAAGGTGCATGAATCATGCACTGGGCCCCTAGTCCTATATAATAAAGGACTAATATGCTAATTAGACCAAATAGCAGAATGACCATCTAGATGATCTTTCAGATGAAGCCAAGGCTGCGAGGGCTGGCTGAGGCTGCAAGGGGCTGCAAGGACCAGGCTCATTGCATGAATTTCATGCATCTGGTCTCTAGTAGTACATAATGAGAGTAGGGTGGTGGGAGGCCAACCATGCCCTAGTTTCATAGACATTTTTCCATGGGTCTCTAGCTGATGGGAAGGCTTAAGATTATATAGATTTTGGGCTGAAGAGTTATCTTTAAGCTTTTAGCAGAGAGATGATACAGAAAGCCACTGGCCTCCAAAGCCTGCACCACAGACACATGCCCTGACTGGGAATCAACTGTAACCTCCAGGTTCACGGGTTGGTACTCAACCATTAAGCTACACTGGCTGGGCAGCAGCAGTGACTTTTATAAAGACACTAGAGGCCCGATGCATGAAATTCGTACAAAAGTAGGCTTCCTTCCCCTGGCTGCCAGCACCAGCTTTCCTCAAAGCCCCGCTTCGTCTGGAAGGTTATCTGATCTAATTAGCATATTATAATACTTTTATTATTATAGATAGCTAAATATGTTTCATGTCTTTTATTGCAAGTCATTAATTTCCTTGAATAACAAGAAGAACAGACCAAATAACTCCTATGCAAGTTTTCAGACTCTGTGCTCTACACTGAATTCCAGCACACCATCACTCAAGATTTGAGAACATGGTGTTGGTGGGAAGTATTGCTTCTGTGGATTCAGCGTAGAGAGCTGCACAGAACTCCTAGAATCAGAGTCCATCTTATACAATACCTGCATTTTATAAAATGTATTAATTTGCCTCATATTTTGTTCTAGAGATATTTGTTTCAAGATTGTTTATAGTTGGCATCATTGCAGGGAAGTTATGCCAAATGTGACAGTGAGGAGGAAGATGCCTAGGGTATGAGAAGACAGGCAGAGAAGAAAACCGAGACCTTAGAAGGAGAGCCGCCATTTGGCTTGATTTCTTTATGTGGACTTTCAAGAGTGAGGATGAAGTAGGTTAATCAATGTAATATCCAAAACCATGTCCACATCTTTACAAATGAGAGTACAGTGTCTGTGCTTGCAGACCCACACTGATGCCATTTATTTTCCTTCACCTTAGAAACTGTGGCTGTGTGTAGATAAAAGTAAAGGTGGGACGCTGTGACTCAGGAGGTGCAGCAGTGCGTGCGCAGCTTTGAATATACGCGAGGAGTGAGGTTAGGAGCCTTGAGCAAGCGAGCAGTGAGGGACGGGCGGCAGCAAACCCCGCTGGTCTTCTCCAATGGAGAGGGCGGAGGCCTCCCACAGCACTGACCTCCCAGTTCCAGGCGAGGTCCCAGGTCGGGAAAAGGAAGACCATGGGCGGGCTGAGGTCTGCGAGTTTGGGGAGAGTGGGCGTGTAAATTGGAACAGCAGTTCGTGGAGTGTGCGACTGGGCAGAGGACACGTGACTTGCTCACTCACTTGAAGACCACTGGACTGCTTTGTTTTGCAACCCTGAGTGAGACTTTGGCTGTGCAGACTCATTTGGGGAGAGGCAGAGATGTCTGGTAATGGGGAGACCCGCGGTGGATTTATCTTGGAGGGGCGCAGCCATTACCACCCAACACTGAGACCCATGAGCCACATAGCTAACGCTGACTCCACGCACCGCATAAGGAAGCTGAGCCACTGTCCCTTAGAGGATACCTACCACACACCGCTAAGGGACCAACTCAGGAAAGCAACCACAATGCAGAGAAAAGGAAAGAACTCAGCTGTGAAAGAAATGGAGGAAAAAAGACGACTAGACATAGAGTTCAAAACCACAGTAATTAGGTTTATAAAGAAGCTACTAGAAAAGGCTGATGAACTTAATGAGAACTACAAGGAAATAAACCACACCAATGAGGAAATGAACAACACCTACGAGGATATGAAAAAGGACCAACTAGAAATTAACTATACACTGACTGAAATAAAAAATATTATACAAAGACTTAAAAGCAGTCCAGACGGTCGCAAAAACCAAGTCAAAGATTTGAAATACAAAGAAGCAAATCCACTCAGGCGGAAAAGCAAGAAGCCAAAAGAGTCCAGAAAATTGAAGATAGTATAAGGGGCCTCTGGGACAACCTCAAGCATACCAACATCCGAATTATAGGGGTGCCAGAAAAAGCGAGAGGCCAAGACAATGAAAACCTATTTGAAGAAATAGTGACTGAAAACTTCCCCCACCTGGTGAAAGAAATGGACTTAAAAACCCAAGAAGTGCACAGAACCCCAAAATATAGGAATCTGAAGAGGACCAGACCAAGAAACATCATAATTAAAATGCCAAGAGCAAAAGATAAAGAGAGAATATTAAAAGCAGCAAGAGAAAAACAGGTAGTTTCCTATAAGGGAGCGCCCATACGATTGTCAGTGGATTTCTCAACAGAAATTATGCAGGCCAGATGGGAGTGGCAAGAAATATTCTAAGTGATGAATAGCAAGAATCTACAACCAAGATTACTTTATCCAGCAAAGCTGGAGGTCAGAATTGAAGGTCAGATAAAGTGCTTCACAGATAAGAAAAAGCTAAAGGAGTTCATCACCACCAAACCAATATTATATGAAATGCTGAAAGGTATTGTTTCAGAAGAGACAGAAGAAAAAGGTAAAAATATACATTCTGAACAACAAATACACATCTATCAACAAATGAATCTAAAAATCAAGGGAATTAACAATCTGATGAACAGGATAAACTGGGGAATAGAACAGGATCATGGACATAGAGAGGGAATGGACTGACAATTCTTGGGGAGAAAAGGGGTGTGGGAAGTGCAGCAAGAGACTAGACAAAAATCATGCAACTGTTGGAGAGGACAGTGGGGGGGAGGTGAGGGCGGAGAGTGGGATGGGTACTGGGTGGAGGGGAGCTATAGGGGGGAAATGTAATTAATAAACTGAACAATAAAGATAAAAAAAAAGAAACTGTGGCTGTGTGAGTTTCAAAATAACAGCCTGCCATGAGAAATGCGAACTCCTTTTATTTAGGTTCTTTGTTGTGAATAAAATGGCACCTCACTGAAACTCAGAATTTCCCAGGCATTTTTGGATATATATATATATTGGTTGATATGTAGAATACATTTCGTTGACTGTACTTGAATCAGATGAAGCTTCTCCTTCAAGCTACCCATTTACAAGAGGAAAGTGTTAAACTCTACTGGGAGATACAATCAGTTACATTTACACTATGGAAAAACCTTCAGAGTGTAGTACCTGATTTCTCAACACATTATAAGGAAGACAAAAAAAAAAAAAAGAAATGAGATGAAACCCAAAGATCAAAATATACTTCAAATACTTATCAATGGGGAGGAACCAAGATGGCGGCATAGGTAAACACTTGCTGCCCCATACAACAATTTCAAAACTACAAGTTAATGAAAGGACTAACATCATCCAGAATCACTGGAAAGCTGGCTGAGTGGAAATTCCACAAATAAAAGTAAAGATAGAATATTGTGACTCAGAGGAGCAGCGGAGAGCAGAGTTGCGGATATGCACGGAGTCAGGGGTTTGGAGCCATGCACGTGAACAGAAAGGGCAGGAAGCTGCAAACCCAGCTGGTTTTCTCTATCGGGGAGGAAGGCAAAGTCATCCCACCGCACTGATTCCCCAGTCCCAGGCGAGGTCCAGGGAAGCCACACTCATACGGGTTGAAACTGGACAGTAAGGAGGAAGCACACTGAAACTTGGGTGCTGCAGAGGTCTGCGAGCTTGCAGAGAGGACTTATGACTTGCTCTCTTGTTCAGGAGGAAAAAAAGAAAGAAGGTAAAACACCAGACTACATTGTTTTTAAAATCCTGGGTGAGTCTTTGGGTGTGCAGACCCATTTGGGGAGAGGCTGAATTGTCTGGCAGTGGGTAGAGCTTGGTGGCAGCTTTCTCTCGGAGGTGTGTTCAGCCATTACCACCAGGCACAGAGACCAGATGCTGCTTAGGTCAGAGCTGATGGGAAATCAAGGCTGCCTGCTCAGCCCAGAGACTCCACCCATCCAATCTGAGCACAGCTGATCCTCACAGCCAATTGGCCTGGAGGTCAAACCTTCCTAGTACTAACAACAATAATCTAGACTTAACTTCAACAAGACTGTGCAACCCATAAAGGGCTGGACCAAGAGTATCTACCTCTGGTAACTGGGGAGGCTGAGCCACTATCCCCTAGAGGACATCTACCACACAAAGCTAATCGACCAACTCAGGAAAGCAGCCACCATTCAGAGACAT
The DNA here is from genome assembly GCA_027563665.1 of Antrozous pallidus. NCBI lineage: Eukaryota > Metazoa > Chordata > Mammalia > Chiroptera > Vespertilionidae > Antrozous > Antrozous pallidus. The sequence goes on from CM050523.1 coordinate 31,136,222, forward strand.
GGAAAGAAATCAGATTTGAAAGAAATGGAGGGGGGAAAAAAGGGCTGGACATAGAGTTCAAAACCACGGTTATAAGGTTTTTCAAGAGGCTCCTAGAAAAAGCAGATGAACTTAATGAGACCTTTGAGGATAAGAATGAGACCCTCAAGGATATGAAAAAGGACCAACTAGAAATTAAGCATACAATGACTGAAATAAAAAATATTATACAAAGACCTAAAAGCAGTCTAGAGGATCGCAAGAATCAAGTCGAAGATTTAAAATACAAAGAAGCAAAATCCACTCAGCTGGAAAAACAAGAAGCAAAAAGAATCCAAAAAATTGAAGATAGTGTAAGGAGCCTCTGGGACAACCTCAAGCATTCCAACATCCGAATTATAGGGGTGCCAGAAAAAGAGAGAAAGCAAGACAATAAAAACTATTTAAAGAAATAGTGACCAAAAACTTCCCCCACCTGGTGAGAGAAATTGACTTAAAAGTCCAGGAAGCACACAGACCCCCAAACTATAGGAATCCAAAGAGGACCACACCAAGACACATCATAATTAAAATGCCAAGAGCAAAAGACAAAGAGAGAATATTAAAAGCAGCAAGAGAAAAACAGTTACCTCTAAGAGAGTACCCATACGATTGTCAGCGGATTTCTCAACAGAAACCATGCAGGCCAGACGGGAGTGGCAAGAAATATTCAAAGTGATGAATAGCAAGAATCTACAACCAAGATTACTCTACCCAGCAAAGCTATCATTCAGAATTGAAGGTCAGATAAAGTGCTTCACAGATAAGAAAAAGCTAAAGGAGTTCATCACCACTAAACCAGTATTATATGAAATGCTGAAAGGTATTGTTTAAGAAGAGGAAGAAGAAAAAGGTAAAAATAAAAATAATGAACAACAAATACACATCTATCAATAAATGTATCTAAAAATCAAGTGAATTAAAAATCTAATGAACAGGATAAACTGGTGAATGTAACAGAATCATGGGCATAGAGAGGGAATGGATTGACAATTCTTGGGGAGAAAAGGGGTGTGGGAGGTGCAGCAAGAGACTGGACAAAAATCATACACCTCTGGAAGAGGACAGTGGTGGGGAGGTAAAGGCAGAGAGTGGGATGGGGACCGGGTGAAGGGGAGCTACAGGGGGAAAGGGGAACAATGTAATTAAAGATTTTAAAAAACCAAATACTTATAAATGAATTGCAATATGTGAATTTCATTTTTATCCTAATTCAAACATACACATTTAAAAATTACAAGTTACTTAAAATACCATCTAAACTAATCTTTTTCCTATTAACTTGGTCAATATATAGTGAGTGTCTAGTACTCAGTGGGCACCATAAAGAATTCTTAGAAACAAAAAGTTGTCTAGGACACAATCTCGAATTCATCTGAACAGAAGGACAAGGGGAAACTCTAAGAAATTAAGAGGCTTTTCCAGGACACACTAGGGAAGTGACAGATGAGGTTTGAAAACAGACCATCTGAGTGCAAGATTATTTTCATTGTATAGCATGCTCCATGGCAGTTTTTAATAGTAATTAACTGAAAAGCCAGTCCTGGGTGCTATCCTTTGAAAATGGTTTAGCCATTAGAAGTCCACATAGTGAATGAAATACTAGTCAGACAGATCCCATTTATCGGGAGCTGGTAATTTACTCTGAATAATCTTAGTGTAAAAATCTAATTTCAACCCATTTTCTCAGAGGGTAAATTTTATTCCATTTCCTTTTCTCAAGGCCCTGTCGTTAGCATATTAAACTAATGAGTGAATCAATTATTTAAAACTGGCAATATTTTTTATTATGTCTAATTAAGTGTTTAATCAGGACATTCTGGTCTTTAATCCTCTGAAAGCAGCATTCACAAGGGGATGCATGAAATGGCTGGGTGGAACTTTACTAAAAAACCCTTGTACTCAGAGGACTAGAGAGGAAGCTGGAGCCCAAAGGGCCAGGTGAACGGGAACAAGTTACAGAAGAGGCAGGAAATGACAACAAATCTAATGGCAGTAGCCCCTGAAGATGATGAACTGGTTTAGCAGTGGAATAAATGGGGAAAGGCCATATTTCAACTGAAAACTGACTTCTCAACAGTAACAATTAAGTCACAAGATGGTAAATTAATATCTTGAAGATATATTCAGAGAAATAGTATTATTTTATAATTGCATGCCTACAGAAATATCTTTCAAGAATAAGGCTGCCCAGCTGGCATGGCTCAATGGTTGAGTATTAACCCAGGAACCAAGAGGTCACTGGTTAGATTCCCCCATTGGCTGCCCAGTCGCGAGCTTGATTCCCAATGTAGGGTGTGCAGGAGGCAACAGATCAATAATTATCTCTCTCATTGATGTTTCTATATCTTATTCCTTTACCCTTCCTCTCTGAAATCAGTTTAAAAAATATATATTTTTAAAAAATAAGGCCAATATAAAAAGGTTTTAGAAGAATACTATAAACTTGTTACCAAAAGAGCCTCACAAAGGCAAGACTTACAAAAAAAGAATAAAAGTAGAAGTGGGTCAATTTCAGTATTGACTGTGTGAAATGACAATATAACATCTTCACTGGTAAAAATAATAAAACGACAATAGATTGAAACAATAGGATTAAATCAAAAGCTGGAGGTGCAGTTAAAATGTTCAGTCCCTTGTTTTGGAGAGAAGGAGAGTAAAGGTACTGAAAAAAATTAAACTTTGATGAAATAAGCAGGCACAATAAGTGTCTAGAATCAAAGTATATTATTCTAAAATAAGAAGGGGATAACTTACTGATAAAAATAGTCAAATTATGCAAAAGGCAGGAAGAGAAAAATATTTTTAAATATAGGAGAAATAGCCCATAATTAGATGCTTAAAATAATTCAAATATATTGGCAGCTACAATGAATGTAAGTAAACTAAGAGTGCCAGTTTATAAAAAAAGATTGTTAGCCCAGATAACTATTTAAAATATCATTATATCCTATTTACAAGAGACACAGTAAACCTATAAGGTAATAGAATGGTTCGAAATAACCATATGGAAAAAGATATGCCAAGGTAAATTTTAACTGAAAATTATATAGTAATACATTAACATGTAGTAATGACAAAATATATTATCTTCATATATTAAGTAACAATTTAAAGAAATGTTTTGTTAGGGATTAAGATCACTATATAATAATAAAAGGTTTAGTTAATTAGGCATATATAACAATTCCACTCTATGTACACTAATAAAAGAGAAAGATGCAAATTGACACCCACCAGCCAATCAGAGTGAGTATTCAAATTAACCCAACAAAGATGGCAGGTTAATTTGAATACTCAGGTGCCAAGCGGCCAGAGGCAGGGCAGCACCAAATGGCCTGGGTCCCAGGAATGGGCCCCAAGCCCACAGGCTCCCAGGACCATCGCCAGCCCTGGGAGGCAAGGGCAGTCATGCCCACAGGTTCTGGGACCATCACTGGCCTCAGGAGGTGAGGGTAATAGCACAGCTTGACAGCAAACAGCAGGGCCTGCTTGGCCATAGCAGTGGCAACCCATGAGCAGGCAAGCGTGGCCCACAGACAGCACCTAGCAGGGCCTGTTTGCCCATCCTCATGGTGTGGAGCATGCAGGTCCTGCAGAGAACCATGGGGAGTGAGCTTAAGCTGTCAGTAGGGTTCATTCCCTGAGGGCTCCCAGATTTGAGAGGGTTCAGGTCAAGCTGAGGGATTCTCCCCTTCCCATTCACAAATTTCGTGCATTGGATCTCTAGTAACAAATAAAAATAGAGCCTCAGAATATAGATTGTGAAAATAAATTACAGCAGCAGAGGGAGAAATTTAATAATCAACATAGTGGGAGACATTTAGAGCAAGCAGATAATAATCAGTGTGGGTACAGAAAATATGAACAATGTAATTAGCAGCTTTATCAGCTGGGCTTATATAGAAAATGTAAGCAACAAACACAGAGTAAATATTCTTTTCTAGCACAAACAGAACAATTACTAAAATAAAAACACATGTAATGGATTATAAAGCTAATTAATAAAAGTTTCAGATGAAGTTTCTGCTGACCACCTAATTTGACCACAATGAAATTCTCAGAGATCAATAGCAAAGCTGACTGGTAAAATACTTATATATTTAGAAACACACTTTAGTATGAATTGTGGATAAATAAACAAATCATAATGAAATTAGGCTTCATTAAATTTAACCACAAAATTGCCAACATTCAACTGTTTTTGACCCACAATGAAATATTATATAACAGTGAAATTAGATGAACTGTAGCTACATACCTCAATGTGAATGGATCTTGAAAATGAGGGTAAAAGGGAGTCTCAGAAGAGTAGTTGCCGTATAATTATATATATATATATATATATATATATATATATATATATTTCAAGGAGAGTGAACTCTAAATAAACGGTTTAGGAATACTCTTATGCACTAAAACCCTATAGAAATATCTAGGACAGTGATTACCATAGAGGGTGATAGAGAAGCATTCAAAAAGAGGAATGTGCAGGGGGAATTCTGATGTACTAGTAATATTATATTTTTAAGCTAAGTGATAAATGCATAGATATTCATATTATTATTGCTTTATCTATATTACATATCTATGTTATAGTTATATATATATATATTTAATATCCATGTGAATATGTGAACACAAAAAGAAATTTTAACATAAAAATAATTATTAAGAAAAAAAGAAACAAGTTGCTAAGCCCAGTGAATAGCATATGCTAAGGTTCAGAGTCATCAGTCCCATGAAACAAGGCTCTCACTTTTCAAAAGTCTTCTCTTTATCTTCTCATTTATATGCTGAATATTCTCAATTTATGTTTCTAATGTTTCTAATTTACTCCTCTCTCCTGAACCACAGATTCACATGCCCAACTGCCTTTTTGCCATGTCCATTTGGATGTCTAATGGGCATCTCAATCTTAGCTTGCCCCACCCAAATTCCTGATACCTGCACTGGCACCCCACCCCAACTCCAAGTCCTCTTCCTCCATAGACTACCTGCCCTTTCTCAGTGAATAGCCATTTCATCTTACCAGTTGCTTAAGCAAAAGCAAACATAAGCCCCTTCACACTCCCCCCCCTCCTTTGTATGGCTTTCCACATCACTCAGAGTAAAAGCTAAATGTGTCCAGGGCTTTCCATGATCCACACAACCCCTAGCCTCCTGACCACATCTTCACCACCCTCTCCTTCCATCACCTTGACCTGCTTACTGTTGAATTAGTCAAACACGCTGCTTTCCCAGGGATTTTACACTAGTTGTCCCCTCTGCCTCAAACGTGCTTTCCAATGATACCCCACTTGGCTTACTTCCTCAGTCCCTTCAGTTTTTTGCTCCACTGTTTGGCTTTTCCTGTCCACTCCTCTGACTCCTCCACCTTCCCTGTTGATGTAGTTTTTGGCATACTACATAATTTACATACAGGGTGGGACAAAAGTAAGTTTACTTTTATCCGTATGGAAAATAACACAATAAATAAATAATAAATAATAATCCAATAATAAATTCTGTACTTGGCCTACTCACAACTATAAACCTACTTTTGTCACACTCTGAGTCTGTGGATTGTCTTTCCCAACTAGAACGTAGCTCCAAGAAGGTAGAGAGTTTTGTCTCTTTGATTCACTGCTGTCTCCCCTTGAACTGAATCTCCTGCCAATCACATAACACGTGATCAATACTAATTTAATGACTAAAAATAAAAAAGTATGGTGCTTTGAGGGAATTTTAGAAAAAACACAAACAGTTAGAATATAACACAAAATGGGTAAGCAACCAGCCTTGGAGAGTTTCCCTGGAACCAAATCATAATGCATATTTTGCCTTATTAACATGAAATAAGAATTACATAAGCTACACTTCTCAATTTAATAAACGTTCATGCTCCTAATAAAGGAAAGTCAGCACTGTCTGCACCCACAGGGGACGCTGGCTGTAATGCACAGGCATTTTAAGTCTGAATTTTTAATATATTCTGGTGTGAATTTTGTGTTTAAAGTACTGTCTTGAATACATGCACACATAATTATAAATAGATGCCACGCATGCACACACATATATATATATACACATATGTACACAAAAATATATTTGCCGCATACACATACACATGGGTTTTTAAATAAGCAAGAAGAAACAGATGCAATGCGGTCAACATAAAGAACTCTCTTGTCACAGCAGAAAGGTGAACGAATGGATTGTTTGTGATCTTTGGAACTCAGAAACAAATGGATTTATGAACAGCCTTCCTGAACTAACCTACTTGTAAGTAGAAGATATTGTCTACACAGATTTTTTATTTCGTTGTAGTTTATAACCTGACTGTGGAAAATAGTATCTTATAAGCTAAGCATCAACAGGACAGAATTTCCAGTTACCTGAGAGGCCTTTTTCCTGAATTGATTGGTTCTTCTATCACATACAACCATTTGGCTGGCCCATTCTAAGCAAGAGGACTATTTTAAAAGCTCACTGTGATAATCCTTTTACAATCCTCTGATGGACCATTTGTAAAGGAATACGTTTTGTTGGAACTAATGTGTCCTAAACCTCAATGGCCTCTGCCCAATAAGTTCACACATGTGGGATGCTTGGTGATTTCAGATCCATTTTTATCATCGTGGACTGTGTGTGTGTGCTGTAATAATGTGACAACTAGCTTATCCATTGTCAAAAGGTCTGTTTGTCTGTCCTGACAGTTTCAGGAAAACAAAAACACCAAAAGCAAAACCTTCAAGTGTAAAGACACTCTTTAGAAGCTTTCACTGAGGCTCTTCCAGTCTTTCAGAACTGAGGCTCTGTAGAAAAGCCGAGACTTACACGCATATGCAAGTTGGCACACTAGCTCGAGATGTAATTAAAGACACATTTCTCCATGGATTGAAGTGTTTTGTTTAGAAATACATTTCCCATTATACTTTTGCACATTTTTTTCAGAAACGTTTCCTTTCATGGTTTCCTTCAAAAATTTATTGAATAGTGTGAGAGGAGGTCTGTTGCGGTTTGGGTGCAGCTACATCAGTTGTGGCCCCTCAAATATTCATGGAGTAGGATAATCATATCCTCTTTTACTGGAAACCATTCTGATTTACTCACAAAAAAACTCTTGCCTGTTTGTTTCTTCCATTTTCTCTAAATCTGGGTCAACCAGGAGTGTGCGGGTCGACCAGGCTCTTGGTTCGTACAACTCTGGGAACAAAATGGCCACATATTTTTAAGGGCTCCCTCCTGTGAGTCCAGCGATTCTGTGATGGGATGCTACCAGCTCTCCTCATCATCCTCTTCTGGGACAGCCACTCTCATGTTGGGGAATGGCAAGAACTGAAGGTCTCCCTGAGAGAAGAGGCCATCAGCAAGTGGACATCTCATTCCTGTGCAGCCCTACGCCAGTGCATAGAGCTTTGTGTTGCTGATGGAAATTCAAGCGTGAAGCCAATTTTTATGCTCTAGATGGCAAAAAATTGCAGCTAATTCCAAAGGGTTTCTCCTTCTTCCCCTGGCAGCTGGTATGTTTACATAGTGGGGATGAAAGGGCTGACATCTGTGTTTACATTTCTACGTAGAGGGTCCCCCAAACCCACAGTTAGGAATCATTTATATCCAAGCACCTCTGCCCCAGAATTACAACAGCAAAGTCTTTCAACTTTTTCTCGGCAAGGGCCTTTGATCTCTCTGTGCAAAATGCTCTCTGATGAGTTGTGATTGGAAGAGGAGGGCTGGAAAGGTTTTATACTTTGACAACTTCCTCCTCTCTCTCCACTCCCAACCATATAAGAATATGACCCAGACTTTTTAAGTATCCTGATCTCTTTCAAGAAATTCCATTGAGTCATCAGAATAAAATCAAAACATGCTAGTGACCAAAGTATATAGTACACTATAGTTTATAGTATAGTAGATCTCAAAAAATTGGCATTTAAATCAGCACTCTGGTTGAGTCTGATTTCTGATTCCAGATAGATTAGAATAACCCGAGTTGAAATTCCAGAACCCTATTCAAGGTGATTAAATGTGAATCTCTAAGTGTGGGTCCAGGAATCTGTATTTCTCACATCTTAAGATGAATCTTACATGTAGCTTTTGTTAAGAACCCTTTGGCCAGTTGGACATTGGGGGTAGGGCTTTTAACTTGGGGGCTGGGCTATACTGGTCTCTGTTGCAGAACAGTGTCTCAACCTCTGACCCTTTCAATGAAATGGCCATGGTCTCCTCAGAATCATTTAAGCTGATTAAAGGAAATCATTTTCTTAGTTTGAATGTCTTACATAATTTTTCTTGACCCCATTATACTATTTTCTATTCATATGTTTTTGGCTTATAAATTGATGCAAGGTAGTTTAGTAGATTAAGAAATACTTATGAACCAAGACTTCTGAAATTTGATCTGGTATCTGCTCTAAGTTTGCATTGCTTGGATGATGCTATATTCTATCATCTGAAATGATATTCTGCTTTTTTTTATTCAAATTTTTATTGAGGTAATAATAGATTCACAAGCATTTGTAAGAAATAACACAGAGAGATCCTTTGCATCCTTTATCTAGTTTCCCCACAATGGGGAACATTTTGCAAAACTAGTTCTAGTATAATATTATAACCAGAATATTGACATTGATACAATGCACAGTTTTATTCCAATTTCCACAGTTGTACTTGTACTCTTTTGTGTGCGTGTGTGTGTGCATATTGTACTTTTATAACATGTGTAGGTTTGATTATCTACCATTCAGTCAAGATAATGAACACTTCCCTCATGACAGATTCTTGGGTTTCCCTTTTATAGCCACACCCATCTTTCTTCTGTCCCATCTCTAAACCCTTGACAGCCACTAATCTTTTCTCTACTTTTTAAGTGTTTGTCATTTCAAAAGTTATATAAATGGAATTATACAGTATGTCATCTTTTGGGATTGGTTTCTTTTCACTCAACCTAATTTCCTGGAGAGTCATCCAAGTTGTTTTACGTATCAATAGTTGTTTCACTTTTATTACTGAGTAGTATTGCATGTAATAATATGCCACAGTTCAATTAACCATTCACTTACTAAAGGACGTCTGGGATGTTTCCAGTTTTGGGCTATTATTTATAAAGCTTTTATAGACATCCACATACAATTTTTTGTGTAAATTTTATTATGCAGAAATTTTCTATCAACCTTTATAACTTTTATAATTTTGTAGGCCAATCACAAACTCTATTGGACCATAAAAATCTTTCTGGTTTACTCTATCTTTTTCCTCGATGCCAAAGCAAAACCTGCCCGAACCAAATATTTTATTATTTGTCTATAATCAAAATATTCCACATTTTATCTCTTGCCTTCTCAATGAGTTACAATGAGACTGAATTGCCTATTATAGCTTTAGACATAGCAAATGAATACCCAAACAGATAGACAGTATTATGTTTCTCTTTATTTAATATGATTGTTGTGCCCCTGTGACCAACAGAATGTATCATATTAAAAACTGTATGGATACAAGAATGCATAAAAAACATTAAAACATCCCCTTAGTGGGTTTCCAATTTAGTTGAAAAACTGAAGCCAACACGGGAAATGCATTGAAGTTACAGAACAATAAACTGCTGTGATGTTTATGCCAAATACATGGACAGAGAAGAGAAAGATGGATGTGGGATGGAGAAATTGAAGAAGGTTTCATGGAAGAAGTGAACTTTAAATCAGTCCTTAAAGAAGGAGGGAGAGGACATAAAAATTGATGAAAGAGAAGATTCTAAAGAGAGGAGATATCTCAAACAGTGTTATTGGAGTGCTGTGTGGTGAATTGTGGAAGGAAAGAATTGGTGATTGGAGCAGGTAGTGAGGTGTAACCTGACTGTGACAGACCTTGAGAGGTGCATATAATACATTTGTGCTGGCCCAACCTCTGAAATATAGAATTGGTAACAAAAGCCCACAGAGACTAAACATGTTGAAATGGGTTAATATAACTTGTGGGCTGAACTCTAACTCTTAGAATTAAGATTTGTCTCTAGATACCCTGGGAGTTTCTGAACTTTTAGGAAATAGTATGAAGCACTGAGATGTATGCCCAGTAGATCCTTGACTTGTATGTGATACCTGTTAGAAATAATTTGAATTGTGTCCATAGACTTGTTCAATGTTCTAGTAGTTGCTGCAGGAGGTCTGACTAGGAGATAAAACAATAGCACATTCCTTCCACCAAAGTAAGGCACGGGGTGCCAAGAAGGCCAACATTATGAACATAAACTAGATTGAGGAGGAGAAAACATGGGCCCTAGGCATAGGGTGAAGTTGTGCATCATCAGTTCCTACCACTTCCTCTTCTCTTTTCCTTTCTCCACAACATCTGGAGAATTCTGCTATGAGAAAGTTCTATGATAAAGCTGATCTCAAGAAGCTAAAGGAACATTCTTGTTGGATATAGTAGAAAAAACTGTCTAGAGCTCAGACATATAAGGAAGGACCAATAGCTTTATAGATAGTAGCCCTTGCTCCAGCAGTGGTCCAAGGGGCCAAAGATCACAACAGCAGTGAACATCAGTACAAACCTGTGATCATCATCACTATATCACCATCAGGACCCATAAATAAGCCATTTGGAAGGGAGGGGGATGGCATACATGGGGATCAGATGCTCAAGATATATGCAATTGTTATAAAGGCATAGTTGTACTCACTCAATAGTGAGGGCTGCAAAGGGATAGGTTCCATGTCCTCTGGCTATTCTGGTGATGACTGAATAGTGAATGTCATGCCAATCATCCCTTGGATACTGGCTGTGCTGATTTGTGGACAGCTGCAGAGAAGTTTATATATATCAACAAAAAAAAAAGAGAGAAGCTGATAGCATAGGGTTTTGTTGATGGTCCCATCTCTTACACTTCTGTGTTTGTTTCATTTTCAAATTTGAAGGCAAGGCATTTATTAACAAATGCCTAAAGAGCTATGTTTATAGTTTTAGATGTTTGTAATAGGAGAACATTCATAGCCTAAGGGTACCACAGTAAAAGCAAAATGTGTGCAATTCCTAAATACTTAAGGAATTTTAAGCACAAATTCAGTTATACCATTAATGACTTTAATAAAGACAGACATCTAACTTAAAATCAACAAATCATTAGACGTGCAGTAAAAGTGTAAGCAATGCCTAATTAATATACTTGTTGATTATTTTCCTTGATAAAGACATTTGTTATTAAATCTAATGGTGCCTCAAAGATAAACCAAGTAATGAGAAAGGCAACCAGCCAATGACTTGAGGTCATTTAACCCAAAAAGTACTTTCTTGCTTCTCTCCTCCATCAAAATAACATCAATTATTGTTATTGTCATTATTTATTATTATTTGATCCAATTTTGTTTATGTGAATAAATTCAAACATTCTGGGGTATAGACATAGCCTCAAAGCACTCTGAAAAATAAAGTGAAAGATGGTGTCATATTAGAAATATATGTTTGCTATTGTTTTTAAATAAACTTCTTTGGATTCAAATTGCACTCTCAGAGGAGCCTTTTCTTCTGGCTCTAGCCTGCGGAGAAACAGGTGGCTGCCTTAAAATCATTATGGAGAAGGTTGGCTCTCTAAACTCTGTTTTATGGATGAGGAGTTTATATAAATTAGCCAACTTATTGCTAGCAAATGGTAGAACTAAAAGGATAAACTAGGTCAATGTGACTCGCAAACTCCCATTATTTTTCCTGTGCCATTCCCAAGAAAGATGATCAGGATATCTGAGTCACCAGCCCTAGCCCTTTCCACCAAGCATTTTCCATATTATGAGAATAACTCCCACCCTTGAGAAATAAAGGAGGTAAGCAAACAGATTCCTTGAGGTATACAAAATACTTAATTGCTCTTCATCACATATCTTGCTTGGGACAAGATTAATTACCTCTGATCTTTTCATTTGCATGGGCTTACTGGTGATGGCTTAATAATTTATTTTTAAAAAGAGAGACTTCTGAGAAAATACCATGTGAATAAATCTGAACTCTCTTCTGTCCTTCCTTCTGCCTGAACTTGTTTTAGACAAAAGAAGTCTGTGATTTAAAAAAAAACGCCAAACATTTCACATCTGATGGTGAAAACCCTTTTCATCATGCTCATAGATAGCATCAAAGTTGAAGAAATGCTGCAGTGTATTAAAATGTGTATTTTCGAACTTGATGTAAATGATAGGGTCTCAGGCTGCAAGTATGACTCCAGGCCAAAATTAGAGACAGTTCCCAAATTCCTTACAGTTACAACCAGGAAGAAGCATTGCACACGGGCTGTTGATTTGTCAAAAACTTAATTTTCCAAGACAACCTCCTTTGAGGATTGAGGCAAGTCAATAGCCTGGAGTTCACATCACCTTGGACAGCGGCTAGAAGATGGTACAATAAAGAAGGAGACCACAAACTCTGATAAGCAGTGATTTACCAATTAGATGTGAGAAAAATGAAGAATCGTTAAAATGACAAAATACCATGAGTCATTAAGGGCTGGCCTAATTAAATAATAGCCCAATGCAAGCCAGAGATTTATGATCTGCCAGTTGCACAATGTGGGTTTATCAAAATAATGGAAATTGACATACATTGTACACACAGCTTCTCTTTAGCTGCCTCTTTTAACATTTATCAGGAGGTCATCCAGGGAAATATGCCTCCAACATAAACTAGTTGCTAGTCTTTCTATTGTAACCCACTCCTCAGTGGAGCATTTATTACCTTGTCCTGCCTGGATGAAATGATGATTTTTCTTGAGTCTTATGGCTTTCCTCTACTGCAAGCTGCCTTTGCCTGTTTTATTTTGCTCCTTCATGTTTCCCAACAGTGTTAACAATCTGAGCGTTTCTTTTGGCAAAATATCTAGAGCAGCAGGGCTCCTAGTGTTGCCCTTCAGGGCTCTTTGTGATGGTGTGGATTGGGTGGGGTCTGCATGTCACTGGTGCTGCACATTACATCTGCCAGATGGGCCTGTGGCCACATGATCTTTGACCACATCAGTCAGTGACTTGAGTTGGAAGATGGCAGCTTCAAGATGTAATATGCTTTCCTCCAAAATCAGCATCTGTGCTCCTTTCCTCTGTACAATTAGCTTCTGAGTTCCCAAATCCTAAGGACTCATGGGGTTCCATGCAATGTGGCCACTCTCAGTACAACCTGAATGTCCACCATTAGAAGGTCAGTCTTTGTTTGTTCTATTGTTTCCCCCAACTTATTATTTATCTGAGAAGGCTTAAATATTTATTTTTCATATCAGCTTCACTCTTAGTAATTGCGCTAGCTCAGGTATCAGTGACCACAGGAGAAAATGAAGGAGAGTGAAGGGTGGGAGAAACCTGAGTTGAGAGGCAGTCTTGGTCCAGAATGAGTTGGTCTCATTCAGTAATCCTAGAGACTGTGAAGTAGTCAGTAATCCTAGAGACTTTGAAGTGAAGGGCAATGGTCAGGGACTCAGACATTATAGAGGAGTCGGACAGGTTGGTCTGAATGGAGGTTACAGCACTGCCCATGATCTGTAGCAGCAGCAGTAGGAGTGTGAGGTTTCCTTGGGGATTGGACCCAAAGTCTTTACATTTTTACTCTGGTGTACTGTCACTAGCTGGAGGCTTTCTACTTCCTCCTTGTTCATGTTCTACCTTTACAGTAAAGATGCCCAAGAAAGAGAGGCTCTCGATTTTAACTTGGAAGAACTTAGAATTGCTCATCTCTAGTTTACCTGTGTTGGTATTGAGTTGGGTGGCAATGGTAGGGGATGATGATATGTAGGAGCTGAGGTCGTGATTGGAGGAAGTTGAACACCTGGGCATGAAGAAGTGTAGCAAGGTCTTGCTGAAATATCACAAGATGCCCTCCACAGCAAATATTTCAAGTAACAGAAAATGGAAGCTACCCTTAATAATCTGGACCTAGAAAGTAGCACCATTGCTTCCACCATATTCTATTGGCCAAGCACTCACAGAGCCAGCCCAGTTTCAAAAGGAGAGGCTATAGATCCCTTTTTTAATGGGAGGAGGGTGAATTTGCAGCCATATTTAATCTAGAATAGTGGGTTAAAATTTCAAGCTATAAAATGTGCCCATTTTTTAAAACAACAACAAAAAAAAACCCAACAGCTTTTTAACTACAGAATATTTACATTTAAAAGCAATTTCTTTTTTTCATTTGGCATTCTTGTGCAAGATAGAATAGGTAGTGTGACGATCACTCTACAGAGAATTGAGATAGAAGGATTTTGACTTGCTATGGTAACAATCATACTGCAGTAAGCCTAGGGAGGCTTTCTTCCTTCAAGGCCTCAGATGCTTCCCACAACTTTGTTCAGCTCGTGATTAGGCCTTGCCCAGTCATACAATGGCCTGTGGCTCAAGAAGAACATAATTTTAATGGTCAGACCAATGCACCCCAGTTCCCCAAGTTTTATGATATCCAGCTGCGGAATGCATCATCATGGCTCTGAGGCCTCAGTGAGATCATTGTTCAGTTTTGGTGTACCATCTGTTGTCCTGGTCTTCCTAAGTGATTTTTCTGGGCTGGCTTCCCTCTTCATTGGGAATGGAGAAGTTGTCAAAAGCCCAGAACATTCTTTTCTGCATTGTAAAGCCATCAGTATTTAATTAGGGGAAAAATTCTTCAACAACAATTGATTTGTTCAACTATCATTCAATTTGAAGTCTCTTTTTATTAAAAATTATTTGAAAGTTGTTGGATGCTAGCTTTCGGTTTCTTTGAGTCTGTCTCCATCTATTTTACATCATGCCTTTAGCAAGTTTCTATAATTAGACTGTATTTTGGAAACTACTTTAGGATAGAGTTTATTAGAAACTTTTATTTAACACTGATTTTTTTTAGATATCTGTATATTCTGATAACTAAATAAAAAAACAAAGTTGATTAAACCTGACATTTTTTTTAGTTTTCAGAACGTGTTTTAAACCATTGCTCAGAGTCTAGGCCTTTGGAAAATCTACTTTATGTTTGTCTCTAGTTCCTTCCCCCTGAATATTAAGTCTCCTTTGTGTTTAGAGAAAAGTTGCAACCATATGTTTCTGATTCATTTATAACTAACATTTAGAGTTAGCTCATGAAGCTATTGTTTTGTAAGGACATGTACTTTCAAGTTGTATGTGATTCATTTAAACCCTTTTTCTTCTTTGAACAAAGAATCAATTCTTTTTCAAACTTTACCTGAAGCTTGGCTATTGTGGCTCAGTGGTTGAGCAGCGACTTATGAACCAGAAGATCAGGGTTCAACTCCCAGTCAAGGCACATGCCAAAGTTTGCCAGCTTGATCCCCAGTAGGGGGCATGAAAGAGGCAACCGATCAATGATTCTCTCTCATCATTGATGTTTCTATCTCTCTCTCCCTCTCCCTTCCTCTTTGAAATCAATAAAAAATATTAAAAAAAACTTTATCTGAAAAATTAAAAGTTAGTTTATTTTAAGATGCTGAGCTCTTGACAGTGCTGAAGGCATTGCCCTGTCAATCTCTACATTTGCCTCAGAATCAATTTAGGTAAGAATTTGTGAGCATATCATTGGATCCTGGGGCTGTGCTTGACCAGTTTGCAATTGATGTTTCTCCCAGGAGCTGGAGACCATTCATTTACCTGGCTATTCATTTACATGGTTATTGCAATTTTTTACAAATTATAAGAATAATATCCACATGGAAAGATAAACACCTTTGTAAGCTCAAGATTAATTGCAGGTCAAAATATAAAGGAAAAAAGAAAATAGAAACTTTGGGAAATGAAATCACTGGAAGACAGCCAGCAGAGAAATAGTAAGGATGAGGTAAGTAATGAATATTATCACAATGGTTTTAAACTTGGTTAATAATGAAAGACACCTGAATAGGTGCCTATTTCAAAATTATAGGTTTCTGGACCTCAAGATTGGTTTATCTGGGCGTATGTATTTTTAAAAGCTCCTCAAGTGATTCTGATGATCAACCTTGTTATTGAAAATAATTTGTGCCCTGGCTGGCCATCCATTTCATGCACCACAATGTCTTTGGTTTGGTTCCCAGTTAGGGCACATGCCTAGATTGCAGGCTTGTTCCCTGGTAGGAGGTATACAGGAGGGAGCCAATCAATGTTTCACTCTCACATAGATATTTTTCTCTCTATCTATCCTTTCCCCTTCCTCTCTCTTTCTCTCAAAAAAATAATTTGTGAACTACACACACACACTCACACACACACACACACACACACACACACACACACACACACACGTGCATTGTAATCAAGAGGAATTTGAGGTCCAATCTAGGCCATAACATTCTATCCTGATCCCCTAATATCTGACTCTGTCCTTCCTCCAACTTTAAGAATAGATTTCAGGTAAATCAGCACCTTTATTTCTGCATACATCTATACAATATAGCGTATTTCTTCTACAGGTCTCATACGGATGCCTAAGGTGGGAGAACAAAACACGAGGATGGCGTTTCCCTGGCATTCCTTTAATCTCCCACTTTTAGCTCATAACTTTACTATGTGCTTAATAATGAAAGTCCAGTGTCATCACTGGGGCATTGACAGATGCTTAAATCCTTTAAACCAGGGTGATATTATATACATTTCACTGCCTTTTGGAATCTTGTCAATGCCATCAAGGGAATTTCTCAACTCTTTAAGTGGGATTCATTAAACTGGTTGGCGATTGCTCCAAGTCCAGCGTGACAGGTAGAACCCTGAGCAAGGACATTCACTTTTCCTGTCAGGGCAGTGCCTTCCTAATATCTGCCTTGAGGAACACCCTGCTCCAGGACTGATTTTCAGTCTCAAGATAATGTGTGGGGATGGGCTCAACTTTATTTTAGCAATTAAATTCACCATATAAACACTCTTCTTATAATTTTACTGGACTAGCATTTTCAGCAGCCATTAATGAGCCAAGTCCTAAGTAATTTTAGAAACGAAGGGAATCAGGCTATCAGTATGTGTAAATCCTCCTCCAAATTACCTGCTCTAGTCAGAACACATGATAGGAAAGAGAAAACAATAATGTTTTGGAAAATGATGACATTATGTAAATAAAAACTGGCAGCAAAAGTTCTTGGCAAAGTAATGCTCAAGTCAACATGCCTCAATTTATTGCTACATGTATCAGACATTAATTTTTCCTCAATCATTCTTATACTTCCGAACTGTGATATCGTTGACAGAGTCTGAACACTCTACAGGTACCTAGGCTGTTAATACAATGAGCCAAAATGAATATAAATGGGTGAAGAGGAAGGCAAATTAGTTTTGCTGAAATTTTCTAGAGAATTGAGTTTACAATAACTAGAATGCATGAGGCTGCCAAAGGGTATGGGGGCTCGGGAATGGGAGAGGTGGGATTATTCTGACTTTCAGGGCCATAGGGGCTTTGTGTTCCCTGGGTGATAGCAAACACCAAACACTGAAAGCACATATTGGCAAGGAGGGAGACATGGTCCCTGTGACTGTTTTACATTCAGCTTTTTTCATGACTTTTTCCATCTCCCAGAAGTAATAGATGTTTTGAATCTGCTTCCGGAATTGTTTCCAGCCCATCCCTCCCCTTGTCTGCTAACCTTCCAATCAAACATTAGTAAAGTGTAAAAATATTCAAGTTCCTGCTTAGGAAAATATATTTCCTATGATGTTATTTGGCAAAACACCTTGATAGGGTGCTTTGGTTGTGAAAAGCTAAGTCCCAAGTCAGGATCTAAAGAAAGGAAGCAAAATAAAGGGGAAACTGAATTGCTCTTACATGAAAAAGCAAAACAAAATAAAAACATGTGGGAATGTTTTGTGTGAACAGCAAGAGAGAGGGAATGAGGGACCCAGAAAAATCAGTAGCAACTAATCTTCAACAAAAGCAATAAGAATATACAATGGAGAGAAGATAGTTTCTTTAATAAATGGTGTTGGGAAACTGGATACCTACATGCAAAAGAATGCAATTGGACTTACACAGTATACAAAAATCAACTCAAAATGGACTAAAGACTTAAACATAAGTCCTGAAACTGTAAAACTCCTAAAATAAAGCAAAGGGGAAAGTTTCTTGACATTAGTATTGGCAACAATTTTTGCACTTGACATCAAAAGTACAGGCAACAAAATAAAACATAAATAAGTGGGACTACATCAGACTAAAAAGTGTCTTCATGGAAAAGAAAACAATCAATAAAATGAAAAAGTAACTTTCAGGAAAAGGACAAAATATTTGAAAACTATCTAAGAGGGTATTAATATCCAAAATATATAAGAAATTCGTACAATAGCAAAAACAATGAATCAATTTTAAAAAATGGGAAAAAGGCTCACATAGATATTTTTCCAAAGAAGATATACATGTATATGAAAAGGTGCTCTACATTACTACTCATCAGGGAAATGGATATCAAACCATCAGGTGTCAACCACACCTGCTATTATAAAAAAGACAACAGGTAACAAGTGATGGCAAGGATTTGGGCATGATTGAACTGTCATGCACAGTGGGCAGAATCATAAATTGGTGCAAACACTATGAAAAACACTGTAAAATGTCCTCAAAACATAAAAAATAGATCTGTCATATAATCCAGCAATTTCACTTCTGGGTATTTACATTAAGAAATCAAAAACACACATTTGAAAAGATATATGAACCCCTATGTTAATTGCAGCATCCTTTCTAATAAAAAAGTGATATGCAAATTGATCATACCTCTGATCAAGCCACACCCACAAGCCATGCCCACCAGCCAATCAGGAGCAAATAAACCCCAACCAAGATGGCTGTGGCCACTGAGAGCAGGAAGAAGGCTTGGGTTTCTTGGCATTGGAGGAAGCCAAGCTTTCTTCCTGCCATTGTTGGCCTAGG
Source organism: Antrozous pallidus (assembly GCA_027563665.1). Taxonomy (NCBI): domain Eukaryota; kingdom Metazoa; phylum Chordata; class Mammalia; order Chiroptera; family Vespertilionidae; genus Antrozous; species Antrozous pallidus. The sequence continues at coordinate 31,155,062 of CM050523.1, forward strand.
CCTCCACTCAATGCTACAAAGTGTCAATTATAGAAGATAATCCTAACAGAAATGGTGGCAGCCACAGAGCTTGAGAGAGCAATGGCTAGGGTTGCTGGGGCAATGGAGGAAGCCAAGCATCTGCAGCCCTGGGCCTAGGCTTTCACTCTAGGCTACAAAGTTTTAATTATAAAATTTAAATAAACCCAGACAGAAATGGCTATCACCACCGAGCTAGCAGAAGGCTTAACTCCACTCCAGGCTACAAAGTTTCAATTGTAGAACATAAATTAATCTCAGATTCCAGGGCCTCTGCTTAGGCCACTGGGGGGCATAAGAAGCCTGCAAACTACCACAGGCCCTCACCCAGGCTGCCGCACACCCCAAGGGAACCCCCACCCTGATTCGGGACACTCTTCAGGGAAAACTAGCTGGCCCCCACCCATACACCAGGCCTCTATCCTATCTAATAAAAGAGTAAATTTTCAGATTGACCATCACTCCAACACACAAGAGGGCTGCCCCTATGTGGTCAAAGATCCTGTCCCCATGTGGACACAAGATGGCCACTAAAAGGTGGCCAGCAAGGGAGGGCTGTTGGGAGATTCTAGGCCTGCAAGGGAGGGCAGTTGTGGGTGATCAAGTCTGCAGGGGAAGGCAGTTAGGGGTGACCAGGCTGGCATAGGAGGGAAGTTGGGGCAAACAGGCTGGCAGGAAAGCAGTTAGACATCAATTAGTCTGGCAGGGTAGTGGTTAGGGGGTGATCAGGTTGGCAGGTAGAATCTGTTAGAGTCAATCAGGGAGACAGGCAGGTAAGCAGTTTGGAGCCAGTAGTCTTGGATTGTGAGAAGGATGTTCGACTTCCTATTTAGGAATCAGGCCTAAACAGGCAGTCGGACATACCTTGAGGGGTCCCAGATTAGAGAGGGTGTAGGCTGAGCTAAGGGACATCCCCCACCTCCCATGTACAGATTTCTTGCACCAGGCCTCTAGTTATTTATAATAGCCAAGATATGAAAACAAAATCTTGGTATGTATCAATAGATGAATAAACAAGATATAATTTATATGTACAAAGGAATATTACTCAGCCATAAGAAGAAATGAAATCTTGCCATTGGGAAAATATTAATAAAGTATCACACACACACCTTATCAATCAACCCCTTCCTTCTATTCTTTACCCTGCTTCATTTTTCTTCAGAGCACTTTTTGTCACCTTCCATTTTATTTATTTGTTTGTTTGTTTACTGTCTAGCTCTGACTCTGTGGTTGTCAGCCTCTAAAATGGCTCCCAGCCGAAACCGGTTTGGCTCAGCGGATAGAGCGTCAGCCTGCAGACTGAAAGGTCCTAGTTTCGATTCTGGTCATGGGAATGGTTGTGGGCACATCCCCAGTAGGAGGTGTGAAGGAGGCAGCTAATCAATGTTTCTCTCTCATCAATGTTTCTGACTGTCTATCTCTCTCCCTTCCTCTCTATAAAAAAATCAATAAAATGTATTTAAAAAAAAATAAAAATAATAAAATGGCTCCCAAAGATCCTTGTCTCCTGGTATTTATTTACACCCTTGCGCAAATTCAGCTGGACCTAGTAATTTTTTTCTAATGACCAGAACTCATCAAAAGTAATGGTATATGGTTACAAAAAGACTGTATTTCTATCTTGCTTCTCTCTCTCTCTCTCTCTCTCTCTCTCTCTCTCTCTCTCTCTCTCTGTCTGTCTAGGAGTCATTGCTCTGTAGGCAGCAGATTGTCATGTGGTAAGTAGCCTATGAAGAGGCCCATGTGGCAAGGAACTAATGTCTGGGGCCTACAGCCAGCAAGACATGAGACCTACAAACAGCTCTATAAGTGAGTCAGGTTCTCTTCTTGAGACACCTGCAGCCTCAGATGACACTCTGTACCCTTGTTACCTTGAATCAGAGGCCTCCAGCTAACCCCCAGAAACTCTGAGATGATAAATATGTGTTTGGGGATCATTTGTTACAGGGCAATTGATAACTAACATCTCCGCTGGAAGGTAAGCTCCATGGGGGAAGGGACATTCTTCCCTGTCTCGTTGGCATTCTCTCCCAAGCAGGTGGAGTGATGCCTGGCACACAGAGGCACTCAATGAACACTGAGTTACAAATGAGTAATGAAAATGGGGGTGGGGTGAAGGGCGTTGGGTTTTGCAAATTACAGAGGATGGAAGTTTGAGCCAAAATTGATGTTTAAAGCTAAGGCTGACTCCAGACATTTTGGGAATACTTAGGGAAAAGACATTATATTAATCCCAGACTTAGTACTAATCTCTTGACCATGATTATTGACACTGGTCCATGTTGCTTAGCAAACCTTCACTGAGGGCCTGTACAAGCTAGAGCTGAGAGAGAGGACAACTTGGCATAGTCACTGTGTGCTTTTGGAAGAATGACTCAAACCTTCCACACTTTCTTCATCTATGAAGACCTCACAGGGCTGTTGGTAACACATACAATAAAATCCACAATGGGTTATATGGTTTGTTCTCAATAAATGGTCATCTCCTTCCCCTCATGGAGCTTGCTATATTAGGAGATAAGATTCATACATGGGAAAGATAACGGACATGTTGCAATATTTGCAATTTAAATACCAGTTGTTTTTGAGGCAAGAGTTCCAATGGAGTATTTATCTTCTGGCTCTTTCTTTTGCAGAGTGTGAGTTGTTGGTTGCATATTTGCCACTTGGGAAAACTATCAGAAAACTCAATAATTGTTCCTCATTAATGCTAGAAAGAAAGAAAAAAAAACTGCTGAAAATGGTTAATAACTCCAACTTTGCCGGTGAGAACCTGGAAAATATAGCAAAAATAATGACAAAAATGTAACAGATTTACTCTTACTACTGATGAATGATTAGAATGATAATTTCATGTAGTTTGAGGAAAACTCATGTTCTTAAAGTAGGATCTCTCAACCCACACCTCCACAGGAAGAGTCACACTGAAAATAATGATTTCCTTCTCATGCTTACTCTAAATTCATTTAAAGAATTTTTGGAATTTGAAGAAAAACTACTACTACCAATCATAATAAATATTTTTTCTTTTGCTATGTGCTGACTAATATTCAGATTATGATCCGCACTCTTGGAAGGCAAAAGGAAGGAATAGAAGTGAAATCATTTTAGAAATTCCCAGCTTTCTGGGGAAAAAAAAATGCTTTTAAAGGAAAATACCAGCATAATAGGAACCATATTGGGATCAGCACATCCAATACTACAGAGAAAAAAAGTGACTAGAGCTGTCTACACATATAGGCGGGTCTTTCAAGCTGGTTCAAAAATTCCATTTTCCGTCAGTGGTCTGTGTGTTCACATGGTGACAAATGAGCCACGCAGGGCTTTCGAGGTGTTGGCGCCACCAGTGAGTGCCAGATGGAATGTGGTGAAAGTTCTGATTTGTACCTTTCAGACCAGAGGTCCTTGCCAAAATGGATGGGTCCTTCTAGCCACCTCTTGTAAGCACAGCCACAGGTATTCAGTTGAAACCTGTGGGTGAGAAAGACATAAACAGGTGCTATAAATTTGTCAGACCAGGAAGCCACAGGCCGTTTAGTAAATGGCAGATCCAATGGCCCAGAAAAACAAAGGGGTCTCTTTTCATCAGAGTGATAGGGCTTATTCAACAAATATTTATTGAGTGCTTACTCTCTGCCAGACATAATAGAGATCGACAAGGTGTCTTGTTTAGAGTGAGGTGAGGGAGCAAAGCCCCAATCACCTGGGAATGTGTGGACCTACCTATCCACGTTGACCTGATGGAAAGGAAGAGCCAGGGTCTTGGGGACAGGCCCCGCCACCTGAATACTGTGGCATCCATTCTGCCCACGACTTGAGTGTGCTGCTTTTAAGGGTGAGTTTTCTGCTTTGGCTTGCTCAGGCCAAGACCTTTCACGTTTTGGGGGAAATGCAGATTTTGCTGTAACATTTCACAAACAAGTCAACAGTCTAAGTGGAAATGAAAACGCATCACTTTTAAACTGATGTCTGAGCTTGTATATCTTTGAAGAGCAACCGTTGAGTCATAAAACTAAAAAGAATGTTGAAAGTTAATTTACTCAGCACACTACTAGCTCACACTGTTCTAAAAAGCAAACCTAATTAAAGCAGACCATCTGAGAAGGAGAGGCCATTGCTCCTTGTAATAATATATTGTTATGTTTTGTTGCCTTCATAGTTAATTGTTTTTTAAAATAATATTTAACCTACGTCCCTCCAGCAGCATTTAAAACCTTTTTAAAATACATATTTTGCCTCTGGATAGTTGGATAGTAGTTGATTACAAGCCTCATGTGATAAGTTATTTGTCATCTCAATGTTTTTCAGATCTAATTCCTCCTCGTTTTTTCTTGATTAACAACTAGTGCCTATAAATGAGCATACTGAATAGGACACCAAGAATATGGTATTGAACTATTACTATGTGCTGGACATTGAGCTAAATGTTTCATCTAGATAATCTCAACCACTCCTTACAGCAAGCCTTTGAGATAGATTCATCATTTCCCCCATTTATAAATGGGAAACTGATGCTTTCAGAGAAGTGTGTACTTTGCATGAGACCACAGCTAGGAAGTGGTGGAGCTAGGATAAGAATCTGTAATAGTGCCACAGTTTTCCAATTAATGGTAAAGATAAGGTTGCCTACCTTTTTTGCTAATAGATCCAAGTATTAAATTGAGTATGTTGATTAGTCAACACACTACTTTTAAAAATAAATTTGGTCATGTTCTGTCTAATGTATCACTCAAGTGTTTGCAAAATCATGGAATTATTTTCCAAGACTCTTACTCTTCTTCTAACAATAAGCTCTTGTTGAAACCTTTGTTTAACTTGCAATTTTAAATCCACAAAAATAATGGCTGGTGAGACATCTAATACTTTTTCTGTTTTCTTTGGGCATTCATAAAGTCTTTATACTTATCTGTTTAAGCCAGAAGCTCTTAATCTTAGCTGTGCATTAGAATTACTTATGGGAGCTTTTAAAGAACCTGATGCTGGGGCCGCACCCAAGACCAATTAAGTCAGAATTTCTGTGGGTGATATCCCAGTGATTACCATGCACATCAAGGTTGAAACCACTCATTTAAGTAATTCTTCCTGAAATTTCTCTATACAGATGCTCCTTGACTTACAATGGGGTTATAGCCTGGTAAACCCATTATAAATTGAAAATATCATAAGTCAAAAATACATTTAATACACCTAACCTACTGGACATCATAGCTTAGTCTAGCCTACATTAAATGCATTCAGAATACTTATATTAGCCTAAAGCTGGGCAATTAACTTGAGTTTTATCTCAACAATAATTGCCTTCTTTTTTTCACCAGAAGCAGGAAACACAGATAGGCATTTTGTAAAAATGGTAAGATATGAAAACAAAACAAAAAAAATAATAAAAACAAAAATGATGGCAACACAGCACACTATGGAGTATCAGTCATTTACCCTGGTGATTTCATGCCTGACTAGGGGTTGCAGCTCACTGCCACTGCCCAGCCTCACAAGTGACTATTGTACTGCTTGTCACTAGCTGGGGAAAAGATCAACCTTCAAAATTTGAAGTGCAGTTTCTTTTGAATGCATATTGTTTTGCAACATCATGAAAAAATCGTAAGTCAAACGATTATAAATCAGGGACCTTCTGTATAGTATATCCATTTCAACTGTGGCCTATTCTGGCTTTCATTCATTCATTTAGGACTGTGAGTTGGCCAATTCAACACTTCTTCTCAAATGCCACCTCATTACCTGCCTCTAATATAGAGGCCGAAGGAACAAAAAAGTCTTTTTCTCAGACTTCCTTGAAGATGGAGGAGCTATTTGAGATAGTTCTGGTCAATGACAAGAAAAGTGACTGTCTGTTGAGGGCTTCTGGGAAGCCCAGACATCCATTAATGAGTTAGTTGTTTTTTTACTTTTAATCTGAATGTTTTATATTTATCTGAATGCTTCCATAGACATAGATTGAGCACATGACTTGAATTTGAATCAAGGGTAATTGAAAGGGGGAAATAAGTGGAGAATTTGGTCTTTTCTTTTTAATGCATATCTCTGTTTCCTTGAGGAGACTTTGGATTATGGCAAAAGTGTCCTACAGAGAAGGTAAAGACTAAGAAATTTGGAAACCCTAAGATTTTCTTTGAAATTCCAGGTGTGAGAGGGGATTGATATGATTCCCTCTAAAATGCTTGTGGAACATAATTTCACATATTTATAGGGAGAAACCAAAGGGATTATGGATAATATAAAGTTTCAAGGAAATAAGCACTGAATCTGAGCCTGTTTATTTATAGTGTATGGGTGCATATGTGATATGTTTGCTAATTTTGTGTAACTTTTTATTGAAGTATGATGTACACACAGAAAAGTGTGCATATTATTTAGAAGAACTCAAATAATTGTCACAAACTATCTTATCTTTGTTCTAAAACCCAGGACAAGAAACAGAACATTATCAGGACTCTAAGAACTCCCTTATTCTCCCTTCTAAGGACTACTCCCCTGACCAAGGATAACCAATAGGTTGCCATTTCTTTTCTTTTTATTTTTTAAACAAAACAATGTATGGAAGGTCACCTCTTCTTCTGTCTGCACTTGCCACTATTGAGATGGGAAAGTCAAACCTGTTCTGTGAACATTTAATTATGGGGAAAATGAATAGAAAGAAATAAAATCCAGACCAACAAAGCAAAGATTTAAGTTGGCATGGCTTTCCATATAATTGTGATGCCGGCAGACACTCAATAAACATATCAGCATTGTTAAAATGATTTATCCACCAAATAGTTGAGTGTAAAATATTATCAATACAGGTGTCATCATTGATCTTCCTTGGGTCTCACTGCTGAAGAATGGGGCTGCTAGATGATTTCAACAAACAATCCTTGACAGGAAACCAAAGGCAACAAGGCACAGGGACAGACAGCTGACAAATGCAGTACGGGGCCATTAAAGCATGTGATGAATTTGCCAGGAAAGTATATATTTGTGCAAGAGGTGAGCTCATATCTCCCATAAATTTGTCAGCCGTGACACAGTGTTCTCCAGCTTGGCATGAGTAATGCCTTGCTATTTGCTGCCTTTGTCTGGCAAAAGCTCTATCAGTCACTCCAGGGTTATTTACAAAGAAACGCGTCTATCAGTTACAAGGACATGACTTTGCCGCTAAAAGATAACAAAAGAGGAAATCAGGCAGTGGCCTCTCAGCGAGGGATGCGTCTTTTCCAGACAAGCTCTGGACTGGAATGAATCAGATGGACGGCAATTGGCCGGGCTGGCCCTGTGCCTAGCATGACCAGTCTTAGTACATTTATCCACGCTGATTAGATTAGAAATTATTAATAGGGGGCTATGGAGTAGAGCTAAAGGTCATTTAGAGTTTAATTCTGTTCTCAGATAACTTCATTTTGGCTGATGGGATTGTTATTGTAGGGGTTTCATATGTTTATAGGAAACAATATACTCAATAATGAAGTCATGCCTCCTTCTGCAAGGTCAGGAAAGCTATTGTGTAGCTAGATTGAAGTCTTCACAATTGTGTTAATTAAGTAACAGTGATTGGGCTTGGTCTCCTCTTGAAATGCATTTAAGGGCCTAAAAGCTGCTGAGAATGTATTCTTTCAATATAAATATATAGGAAAGCAAGTGAGACCAGAAAGCAGCCTTCGATTGAGTAAACAGAAGAGCTGACACAAAGCTTTTACTTAAGCAAGAGAGGAGCCTGGTTGGCAGATGTAACTTCTTGCCACATAAATACAAATGTCTTGTCAGTTTTTGATTAAATGTAACAGGTCCCTTTTTCTTTACTCAATTCTTGATGAATCTGAAAGACCAAGTTATAGAATTTGATGTTGATGGAACATTATGTCTCATCAGTTATTTTATCCCCTCCTAGGCCTGCCTGTTTAGAGTAGATGAACGGCATGTAGTGATAGCCACATCCTTCTCGGATAAAGGACCATTTCCTTGGTCTTGTCTAATAGACCAAGAGCCATTAGTGACAGAGAGCGCAGCTCTGTTCTCCACTGTGAGTCTCCCTTTTCTGGAGGTTTTATAATTCGGACCTTAAATTTGTAATTTTGTTTATTCAGAGAGGCAAAAAAATCTCTGTTAAAAAGCAAAAAAGAATTTAATTGATGTTAAATGAAGAATGGGTTCAAGGAAAACAGTTCATTGTCATAAGTTTTTTAAAGACCACAAAAGACCTTTGGTCTCTATTTGGAAGCAAATCACCTTCCATTTGTCTCCAGACTTAGTGATATCCCCTAATGGAGAACTTTGAGGTAAAACTTGGTGACTGGTAATGGAGTCTTGTCTTTCCAGCTCTCCTCTAATCCCACCCCCACCCCACCACACACACACCAGAACACCACCATCCTAAGACAGAATTCCATTTTCCCAATAGGAGGACTAGTAAATAGAAATGATATCCTCACTAATATAAGTTTTTTAATACCTCTAAAACACTGGTTGATGAAAAGGAGTGATTTTGTCCCCCAGGGGACATTTGAGACTTTTTTTTATTGTAACAATTGGGGTGGGAGGTTCTACTGGCATCTCTGACCTCTGAGTAGAGGTCAGAGATGCTGCTGAACATTCTACAATACATAGAGCAGTACCATCAACAAAGAATTATCTGGCCTTAAATGTCAAGTGCCAAGTTTGAGGAACATTTAGAGTCAATGAAGAATGAGGACTTGGGAGAGCTTATCTAGGAAATGAGGCACCACCCCAGTTTCTATTTAGAAAAACAACCACCACCACCAATATATATATATCTATATATCTATATATCTATACCACTATATATATATATATATATATATATATATATATATATAAAATCATGATATTATAAATAAATAATCATGTTTGGATTTGAAAAATAAAAAATTTCATTTAAAGCCACTCATTTCAATTAAAATTTGGGATCTAGCCCTAGCTGGTTTTGCTCAGTGGATAGAGCATCAGTCTGCAGACTGAAGGGTTCCAGGTTAGATTCTGAACAAAGGCACATGCCCAGGTTATGGGCTCGATCCCCAGTAGAGGGCATGCAGGAGGCAGCTGATCAATGATTCTCTCATCATTAATGTTTCTGTCTCTCTCTCTCCCTTTCCCTTCCTCTATGAAATCAATAAAATTTTATTTAAAAAAAAAACACAAAACAAAACAAAAAACTTGGGATCTAGAAAAAATTGCAGTTTTGTTGTTATGAGATGTGCCACATCATTTTAGAGTCATCATGGTGTGCAAAAAAGTCAAGACTCAAAAGCTTTGCATGAAACATGGGTAAGGTAACCTGATGTACTGGAAGAAAGGTTGAGCTGAGATCCCAAATATCTCAGTGCTTCCCTGCCATCAGCTAACCATGAGCCTGGTTAAGTGATTTAACCCATCTTCATCTCTGTTGCTTTTTCTGGCCAGACATCGAGACTAAAAAGCTTGACACAATTCCTCAACTATTCTTTCTCCTTCAACCATAGTCACAGCCAAGACAAGGAGTTTTCTTTCATTTCTGGATTCACAATCATCCTTTTTTTTACATTTTTATTGGCCTATCTTGAATTTGAGCCACTGTTACTTCACATCTGGGCTGTTGGAGTAGTTTTCTAACTGATGTTCTTCCCTAGACATACCCCATCAAATGCCACCATCTTGTCTGTTCATGCTATTGCTCTAGTACATCAATCCTCTGAAATTTTCCAATATCTGTACAGTAAAATTCATCCTAGGGGTTATATCCAAGTCCCTCTCTGATCTGCTCAATGATACTTTTCTATACTGGACAGCTGGTTTCCCTACTTGGATTTTTACTGTCCATATCACGTTACTGTCTTCTTCATAATGGCACATACTAGATCAACAGTCTTTGCACATACTTGTCCAATTTTCCCACCATCATTTATTAAATAGACTATCTTTACCCCATTGTATCTGGGGTTTCTGACATGTTTCCTCCCCATTGTTGTCTCTCAACCTTCTTTTATATCTGAAGTTTCAAAGTCTCTTAGGGAATTTGCTAAGATTTCAGTGATACCTTTGTCCTCTAAGTTTGTATGTACTTATTGTTTACAGAGCATATATGACACCACATTTGACCTTGTACATGTATGTATATATAATTTTCTTCTCTTTTCATTGACATCTTTCACTCCATCTCAAAAACCCAAAGGGAAATAGACACAAGCTACTGCACTGAGGTAGGCTCTACATGAGGCTCCATGGGAAAGAAATGTTTTCTGCTATTCTCTAGATTCAATGCATATGCATGATTGGCCAAAACTAAGACCTATGGGATATAGAGACACATTTATACATGTAAATATAAAGTCTTTACAATTGGACTGTAAGCCTCATCATGATAGTCATGGTACCCTAACCTTTGTGTCCTCTGAGCTTTGGCATAGAATGTATCAAAAAAAAAGATTATGTGGCTGATTTTATTTTGCACATGCTTTTATACAACAAAAATTACCAGTATAGTGAAATAAAAATAATATCCAGACTTGGGAGATGTTTTTTTAAAATTGAATTTATTGGGGCAGGATTGGTTAATAAAATTATATAGGTTTCAGGTGTGCAATTCTATAATACATCTGTGTATTGTATTGTGTGCTTCCTACCTCAAGTCAAGTCTCATTTCATCACCATTTATCCCCCTTTTACCCTCTTCTACCTCCTGCCACCCCTTTTTCCCTCTGATAATCACCATACTGTTGTCTATATATGAGGGGTTTTTTTTGTTTGCTTTTGGTTTGCTTTATCCCTTCACCTTTTTCATCCAGGTTCCCAACCCTCTCCCCTTTGACAGCTGTCAGTCTGTTCTTTGTATTTATCAGTCTGTTTCTATTTTGTTTGTTAGTTTTCCATGTTCATTAGATTCCACTTATACATGAAATCATTTATGGCCAATTAGTATTTGACAAAGGAAATAAGAAGATACAATGGGGTAAAGATAGTCTATTTAATAAATGATGGTGGGAAAATTGGACAAGTATGTGCAAAACAATGAAACTAGACCACCTTCTTATACCATATACAAGTATAAACTTAAAATGAATTAACTACTTGAATTTTAGACTTGAAACCATAAAAATCCTAGAAGAAAACATAGCCAGTAAAATCTCAGACATTTCTCAAAGCGATATTTTTTTCTGATATATCTTCCTGGAGAAGGAAAACAAAGGGAAAAATACATGGGACTACATCATCCAAAAAGTTTTTGCATAGCAATGGGAAATATCAACAAAATGAAAAGACAACACATTGAGTGGGAGAACATATTTGCCAATGATACATCTGATAAGGGGTTAATATCCAAAATTTAGGAAGAATTTATACAACTCAATACCAAAAAAATAAACAATCCAATTAAAAAATGGGCAAAGGACTTGAATAAATACTTCTCCAAAGAGGACATACAGATAGCCTATTGGCATGTGAAAAAATGGGAGACTTTTTGGTTACTGCAGGAAATGCTTTGAGATATTTAAACAGATATTTAAACAGGATATATATATAGCCTCTGTCTGTTTAAATATGCATCTTTTGATTCAACAATAAAAGTTTTCTTGTGATCCAAACATAAAAGTTTTATTGAGAGTCTCAATTAACTCTTATATATTTCAAAGACAATGGATACTATTGGATTCCTAAACTTAAATGAAATTCTCAGATTTTAACATGGAGTTGGCAAAGATTATCCATGTTCCTTATATATCCTATATAATCAAAACTTAATATGCTAAGTCTTTGGTCATCCGGTCGCCCGGTCAACCAATCAAAGCATAATATGCTAAAGATATGCTAAGGCCATTCAACTGCTCACTATGATGTGTACTGACCATAGGGGGTAGATGCTCCAACCAGTGTCTGGGGTCAATCCAGACTGAGAGAGACAGACAGGACATGACCTGGAGTACTCCCACGGTCTTTCCTCGGCTGGCCAACCTCCTGCGTTCCTCCCTGGCCTTGATCATACACTGATGGGGTCTCTCTACCTGGCTTGTGCCCTCTCGCAATCTAGAACTCCTCAGGGCATGTCAGAGAGCCAGTTTCAGTCCGATCCCACAGGCCAGGCCGAGGGACTCCATTAGTGCATTAATTCATGTACTGGGCCTCTAGTGTGTGTGTGTGTGTGTGTGTGTGTGTGTGTGTGTGTGTGTGTGTGTGTGTGTGTATGCTGTGTCTGGGACATATATGTAGTGTGTGGTTTTATGGCCACACCTACAGCAAAGTATTCTTGTCTTTGGCTTAAGTCTACTCAAGATAAATGTATGCCAAGAGCTTTTACTAGTATAGGTGTATTCCTTGCTTCACCTGTAAAAGTTTCTACATTCTTGCCTCATAGTATGCAAAATTTTATTCTTCATATATAATAAGGAGAGCATCTCTGTTTATATACTGCAGATATTCACTCCAAAGTTTCCAAATCTCAGCTGTGACATTTTTAAAATGGTTTGTTATAGTTGGTGTGTTTATTCATTGTATACATTTGGAAATGTTATCTTTCTCAAACTAGAATGCTACCTGGTAAAAGGGCAACATAGCTTAATGCAGTGATTCTCAAAGTGTGGTCCCTGGACCAGCAGCATCAATATTATCTGAGAACTTGTTAGAAAGGCAAATTCCCAGATCTCACCTATTAAATCAGGTAGTCTGGGGATGGGACCAGCAATCTGGGTTTTAACAAGCCCTCCAAGGAATTCTGATGCAAGATTAAGTTTACAAACTACTGGTTTAGTTATTAGCAGTATGAACTTTGGGCAGATTGCCTAACTTCAAATATTTCAGTTTAAAGTTATGTAATCTTAAGCATCTGTTTCCTTATCAATGAATGGGATAATAGTACCACTCATATATAGTGGTAAGATTAAATTGAAATGATATATAGGAAAAGTGTAACCAGTTCTGGCACCTGGTGAACACTTCATACATTTAAGCTATTACTTTTCAAATTCTGCCCATTCTCTAGACTTAGATACCTTTTTCTCTTGCTGAGCTGGCCCCTTTCCCTCTCTTGAATGTCCTTGCCACCTTTTTTCACCTCTTCTGATATTGCTGAACTAAGGGGGATACTTTTCTCTAGCCAAATACTGATTTTCCCACCACAAACTTATTTTTCTTTCTTGAAAAATCAAACCTAATGATGAGAAAACATGGAGAGAGTGCAGCACACTTTTTTTTCTTGAATCTGGTTTCTATTTTAACTATTATTTTCTAATAGCCCACTTGATTTTTTTTTCAGGAGTTGGGCATGTGAACCAGTACTTATTTTCATGGTTGGTATAATTGATATGTGGATGGATAGGAGTGTATTTTTGCCCTGTCTTCGGTGATGAATCATTCTTGTTTGTTCTAGATGCTTCTGGACTTGTTATCCTGTGTCATTTCTAACTGCTGCCAGTTTTTGACAAATGATAGCAGCAAGGCATGGTATGCTATCTCAGGTTCCTATTTTCCCTGAGTGTTTGGATGTAATAATTTTAGAGACGACCACATGGCTAATGAGTCTTGCCCTCAGGAGCTCAGCACAGAGGGAGCCCTCCCTAGCCTATCAGACGCCTTCTTTGAAAATGGTGGAATGCCAGAGAGCAAGATGAATGGACATTTGAGTATCATATTCTCTGAGAATTGAATATAGGATTTATGGTGTTCTCTGACTTGACACACTTCACACTTGTCATGTTGGCACATTGCATTATACTCTGCTGCCCATGGGGCTTTTGATGATGTTTCAGGTAATATGTCTCTGTGCTGTATCCATACATTTGCAGAGAAATATCCAATATTAAAAACAAAACTACAGTTGAAACCATCCCTATTTACCACACACAAAAGCCTACCTCTGCTCTCTGTTGTCAGTCTCAATTACTTACCTGGACATAGAAAGCCCTCTCCAGCCTGAGATGATCAACCTATAGTAATATTGTAACCCATAATCAGTACTCTTCCTATATTCACATTTTAACATTTCCTTGGGATATAAAAATTGGCTACTACTACTGGGGCAGCTTTAATTCCCAGTCAGGGAACATGCCTGGGTGTGGGCTCAATCCCCAGTTGGGGAGGTGCAGGAGGCAGTTGATCAATGATTCTCATCATTGATGTTCCTATCTTTCCCTCTCCTTTCCTCTCTGAAGTCCATAAAAATATATTTTAAAAACACTGGATTATTGAACCCTTCATTCTAAGCCTGACTTGGCTCAGGACCTGTTGTGTGTGAGCTTGAATGAATACCAATGACCTCATCTATCACATGGGCACCAGAGTTCCTGACTAGCCTACCTCCCAGAAGGAATGCATGAGAATTGGTTTGGAAAAGTATGGAAGTGAGATAAAACCACGTATGGTATATGACTGTTGATGAGGCAGTTGGAATACAAATATATCTGCTCTCAGTTATGCAGAAAGAAGAACAGAGCTTTTAAAAGGATGAGTGAGTTTCTTTAAGGAATGCTTTAAGAGCTGGACACAGGTCTGGATTTCTGTTTTCATGCCCTAAGATTACTACGTCTACCTTGAGCCCACACTCTATGATTCAAGAGCCACTGCAGGCCTGGACAGTGGGGAATCAGCAGCAGCTACACTGCATTCGAGGTTAGAGGTCTTTGTCCATCTTTCAGGTGGAATTCTACAAGAATCCTTGAAAAGAAGAGCCTCAATAATGGCTGTTATCAAATTTTCCACTATGTAGGCAAGACAGAGGCCAAAGCCCTAACCCAGTGGTCTGCAAACTGCGGCTCCCAAGCCACATGCAGTTCATGAGCCGCCATTTGCCACCCAATACCCTAACCGGTTTGGCTCAGTGGATAGAGGGTTGGCTTGCAGACTGAAAGGTCCCAGGTTCAATTCTGGTCAAGGGCATGTACCTTGGTTGCAGGCACATCCCCAGTAGGAGGTATGCAAAAGGCAACTGATCGATGTTTCTAACTCTCTTTCTGTCTCCCTTCCTCTCTGTAAAAAAAATCAATAAAATATACTTAACAAAAGACAGAGGCCACAGATTGATTTATTTTTATTTAAGAAAAATTTTAAATAACTATTTCATAAACAGGGTATGTTTAATAAACAGGATATGTTTATTGATTTGAGAGAGAGAGACATTGACGTGAGAAACATGGATCAGTTGCCTTCCATACTTGCCAAGACCAGGGATCAAGCTTACAACCTAGGTATGTACCATGCCTCTCTTCTATTTTTCTGCTTTAATAATCCTGATATCTAGTTTGGAAAAGAGAAGCGCCATGGAATTAAAGGGAATTACAGGAAATAAAAAGAAAATCAGCTAACATATCTAAACATTATTTCACATTACATTAGAACTGGATGTTTAAGGCTCTCCTTATTTTATTATAAGAAAGAGCTGAGCCATATACATATTTCAAACATCAGCACTTTGTACAATATCTGCTCCAAAATAGATAAACTGTTTGAATTGAAACAAGGGTACTTGAATACTCCATATCTTTTATATGTTTATTTTTCCAAGCAAGAAAAGATAGTATATATTATGGTAGTTAAGAGCATGGACCCCAAACACAGACCACTTGGGTTTACATCCTGGTTTTGCCCATTATTCACCGTTTGATCTTGATCAAATTATTACTCTCTTCCTGCCCCACTTTCCTTGTCTGTAGAACAGGAATGTGGGTGATGATGTGGCTTCTCTGATATGGTTGTACAGTTGCATGAGTTAGTATACATAAAGTGTGTGGGCCAGTTCCTGGTACAGACTGAATATAGTAAGTATTACCTATTATACTCTTCTCTTCTTAAAATTCCCCATGTCTTGTCAATCTAGTTAACTTTTGTTTCTCCATTTACTTCGAGCATCCTTTGGAAAGGCTTATATTCCTGCCTCCCCCAGGAAGTAACCCTTTCCACATGGTTGAATACTGCTCCTTTATGCTCCTTTCCTTAGTCATGTATTCTTCAACCTTTCATAAGACCGTCCCATTGTATTATAAAGGAGATAATTCCACATCCACGTTGGACAGGCCTATACCTTGGTATTCACCTTTATATCCTCAGCACTTACCACAGTGCTTGACACATAACAGATACACTGAACAAATGGCATCAGAGGAGTAAAAATGCTCTACTGTGATTACTGCTCTTACTAGCTTAAAGGTTTTGCTTATGCCCAAGGCCTCCATTTCTTATACCTGGGATCAGTCTTGCCCACAATAAATGGGATTCTTGGTTTCCTCAATAAGCTCAGAGAATGTGGCTCACCAGGGGCAGAATGCCTTTGAAGAAGAAATGTGCACTGGTCCCCTCTTTGAACTATATTATAGAATGATTCATCTTCCATAAGCCCCATAACCTCAAACCAGGGCTTCTATCCACCCTCATCTTTCATTCCTCCTTCAGTTGCCCATTTTTTCTCCCCTCTTCCTGTTCCATCCATCTCACCTCCTGCCATGCCTCTGCAGACACACAGGCGTGCACACACACCTTTGATCCCACTGACACCACTGGCACTAAGGAAAGAAGTTCAATATGTCCACTGGCGTCAAAATACAGTAATAACAATCCTTCAAAATGACAATCCCAGTCAGCCAAGGGGCGTTCAGGGGCTCTTCTGCTTTGTGCTTTCTGTAGTCTTTAGTGTTTTTCTTTGGTGTTTAAAAGCAGAGGCAGCTGTAGTTTGCTCTACCTGAGAGGTGCTAGTGAGCAGGTATACAACAAAGATAGTTACGGCACTCCCACGGTGATGAACAGGCAGACTAGGGGGCTGTTTTGTGTCCCATCTCACAGACTCCAACAGAGCATGGCCCCCCATTTGCAACCAGTTACTCAGCTGCATTTCATGTTTGTGATTGCCTTGACAAGGAAAAAAAGCCATTATTTCTGGCAGCATATCTTAGCTTCCTGCACTGCCTCCGGCATTTAGAGAAGGCAGGAGGCCCATGCTGCCTGGTTGCCACCTGACACCTCTTCTGCTCATCTGAGCCCAGAGTACCCATCAGAAGTCAACAAACAGCATCCCACCACTTCTTAACTAGGCAGCTGTTCCCTGGATCTCCATTCATCTTCCTGTAGTTTCTGCTGCTTCCCTCCTACCAGGTGTAACCCAACATCCAGGGGCAGAAAAAACAGACTATGTGCCCTAGTGACTCTCTGGACAAGCCAGGTCCAAGAACACAAGTGGAAAACCAAGGGGGAATCTGTGAATGTTTTTTTTCTCTCCTGATTTTCTATTCCACTTTTTGTTGTCAGCAGGAGCAAGGAAAGCCTGGAACCTCAAAATCGAATGCCACCCAGAGCCACATGGAGCTGGCAGTTTCTAACTCTGAGTCACAATTTATTGTTCTGTTTTGTTTATGGCAGAAAAAATATAGCTTTCTGTATTGGGGTGGTGGCTGGTTAAAGGAATCATAAAATAACTTAGATGTTTCCTGATGATCCACCAGCTATGTTAAATCAACATTTGATGATTTATAAATCAACAAGACACATACAAATTAGATTTTTAGAATGCACACAGATATGGACAACAGTGGCACAGATAGTCATGATTTAGTGTTGTCCAGGGCATTTAAAATACAGATTGCTACATCTGAAGAAGGGGCATTTCTACATGCATTGGCATATAGCTGGTGTCCTTGTGTTGAATGAAATTTTTTTTCCTCTTGTTTTGACATTGGGATGATGCTAGTTTCTATGCATTTTTAAAGATGAGCATTTAACCATCTTTTGTTACAGTACCAAAACAGAGAGAAAAATCAAGAGCATGAGTCTAGAGTTTATAAAATTCAGTTTTTATATAATTTTTTTTCCTAAATATTTTTCATAGAAACACACCTTGTAGACTTGGTCATGGGGAGGTTATGTTAAAATTTGTAGAAATTTTCAGTCAAAACTGCCTTACTAGTGGTTTGACTGAGATAAGATAAAATTAACAATACATTTAGAGTTTAAAATTGTCCAAAATAGTTGGGAAAAAACTATCAAAGTATGAAATGTATTTATCATTTTTTGACAATTATCTTTAATACATGATTTTTAGATGTGAAGACTCCCTTTATAAAATACTAATTTAAGAGTTATTTGGGATAATAACTTTTATATAAGCTCCCCACTGCCAAGCTAAGAATAATTGTCTATGCTTGTCATCTAAAAATCAATTCTTAAGCTATTGTTTTCAAACAATCAGTTATCTGGACTTCAGCCATCCAGTCATATGATGAAGGGCTCAAGCATTTTGGCTATTAACTATGTAGAATGTAATAATAGCTAAAACATGTTAAATGCTCATCATGGCTCAGGCATTCTCCTAAACCCTTCAAATTATTCTCCCAATTAACCATCATAAGAACCTTATGAATTAAGTTGCTATTGATATTTCCATTTTACAGATTAGAAAACAAAGGCAGAGAGAAGCTAGACTATTTGCCCTAATGACAAAATGGAGATTTGAACTCACACTATGCTAAAGCAAATATCTGAATGCTTTCTTGGAAATAATTCTCCCAGAGATGAGAAAATTGAGATTCAAGATGAATGTATCTTGCTTAAAATTAAATAACTAGCAGGGAAGGACATGGAATTTGGTGAGAAGAACTCCCAGCACAGATCACAGGCAAGAGTGGGGTTTACTTCACATGGCCTTATTTCCTGTTGTGTGACCTGTGAAAGTTACTTCCTTCTATTGATACTCAGTGTCTGTGCATGCAAATATGAGTTCATTTAATATACAGCCAATATTCAGCAAATAATATGCATGTATGCATGTGTTATTTATGGGAGTAGAATACAGCCCCACCCCCTGGAAGCACTTAGAGTCTAGTGGCAAAGCAGATGGAAACATAGAATGATGCAAGGGCTATGTTATATCAGGGAAGTACTTGCAAAGCCCAAAGGCATAGTTTAATGCTTGAAACTGGATGTGGGAAATATCGATAATTCAGAATGTTGAAGAGCAGGTCACTCATGTGAATAAGTGATAAGAGATAATTTCAGAGAGGTAGGTGGGGCAGGTCCTGCATTTTATTCTAAGTAGTTTAAACTTGGTCCTAAAGGTCATGGGAAGTTACTCAAGAATTTTGAGCGTGGTGTGATCTATTCAGTTTTACACTTAAGAAAGTTCACATTGCTGGCATCATGAAAGATGGCTTGAAGGTAGTTCTATTAGAGATAAAAGATTATGAGAGTCCAACTGAGCAATGACGATGTGAACCAAGGCAGAGGTGAAACCCAGGGAGTGAATAGAAGGACTTGAGAGGTTTTTAGGAATTAAAGTCAAAAGAACTTGGTTATTAGATATGATAAGAATCAGGGTTACAGGATGACTTCATAGTTCAAGTCCCTTCATGTAGGCTGGTAGATGATATTTTTCAACAAAATGGGGAACACAGACTAATGGGGAAGACGATACATTTTATCTTTCACGTGTAAAATTCGGTGAACAAGTAAGACATCGATATTTCCAGGAGGCTGTTTGAAATGTGGGTCAGAAACTCAGGTGAGTTATCTATGCCATAACTACAGATTTGAGTCATCCCTGCCAAAGCCATGAGCAGGAATCTCATCTCTAGGGAAAGTAAATGCAATAAGAAGGAAAGGCCGTGGGACCCTGAGAGACACTGCTATTTAAGGCAGATAAAGGGATAGTATAGGGCCCAGAGAAAACTTGTGTAAAGCAAGGGAATGTGGAGGAGACAGTGTGAACAGATGGATGAAAGAACTTTAAGAAAAAGGGTGAGAGCTCCTAAGACACTAGGATGACTAGAGCTGGCAATAAGGGGGCCATGCTGATCCTGGTGGGAGAATTCCATTGGCACTGTTGTCAGAACAAAAGCTATCATGTGGGGTGATGAGGGGTAAATGAGATGAGTTTCAAGTTGCTTTCTCAAAGCCACAAACAAAGCTATGAGATGGCGTAGTAGATAAAAGAGGCTGTGATGTTAAAGGAAGATTTTCTAAGATGGGAATAGCCAAGTATGTTTCTAACACTCAGAGAAGAAGCCAGCAGAGAAGGATTTGATATTGTAGGAGTGAAGTTCATTAATGGAGTGAGGAGGTAGAACTGGTTGAGCTCCAGAGTACAGGTACAAGAATCAACCTTAGCTCATGGATATTTTATTTGTTAACTTAATAAATTTTATCTACTTATCAATATGTATATTGATAAGTATATATCAATATATATTATCCTATATAATAAAAGAGAAACATGCAAATTTGACCGTACATTCGCTCCTGATTGGCTATGCTACCAGCCAATCAGGAGTGGGGGCGTGGGGCCAAGTGGCGTGAGGGCCAGGCCCCTGGGGGGGGAGATGAAACAGCAGTGGCAGCGAGCGCCCAGCCCCCAGGCACTGTGAGGAGAAGCGGTGGCAGCAGCAGCGGTGGTGGCAGTGGCAGGGAGCGTCTGGCCCCTGGGTGCTGTGAGCAGAAGTGGTGGCGAGTGCCCAGCTCCTGGGGCCAGGTGGTCGCTGGCAGCCAAGGCTGAGCTAAGCAGGGCAATTGCTGAGTGCCCAAGGCCTAAAGCCTCTCCAGAGGCTTTAGGCCTTGGGCAGGCTGGGGGTGAGCCATCAGTTGGACATCCCCTGAGGGCTCCCAGTATGTGAGAGGGGGCAGGTTGGGTTGAGGGACCAACCACCCCCAGTGCATAAATTTCGTGCATCGGGCCCTTAGTATCTATATAATAAAAGCCTAAGCAACTGTTACAGCGGAACTACCAGAATGACCAGTCACTATGATGTGAACTAACCACCAGGAGGCAGATGCTCAACATAGGAACTTCCTGGTGGTCAGTGTGCTCCCACCAGGGGAGCACTGCACAGCCAGAAACCAGGCTCACCACTGGTGAGCACAGCGGTAGTGGCGGGAGCCTCTCCCACCTCCGCGGCAGTGCTAAGTAGCAGTGAGCCAAGCAGTAAGGAGCAGCAAAGAATGAAGGGTCCCAGACTGCAAGAGGGTGGAGGCCAAGCTAGGCAACCACCGCCCCCCTGCTCCAGTGCATGAATTTTGTGCACCAGACCTCTAGTATAGTATAAAATGTAATAATTCAGAAGTAGATAATATAAAACACTAATCCTTTCTACCACTCCTCTATCCCAGTTCCATTAGAAAAAAAGAATTTTTTCACACTAAAAGTAGATTTACTGTTTTATGCAGATTATTTAAATAATATACATATATGCACTATAATTTTGATAGTACATTGAAATACAAAGAAAAAGGTTGCTTAAAATTTCAACATCCTGAAAAAAATCACATTGAGGGTACCATCTTTTTATATCTATATACTCTTTTTCTTTGCCCACATTAGCTTTATACCTCTTTCCTAACTATACCATAAGCCCTGTTAACAGCCTACTGGGTGGTCTTCTATGTAGTTTTTCTACTTATATAAATATATAGTATATATACACCTTTTATTGGCCATTGTTTTACCCCAAATGGGATTATATAACATGTATGTTCATTCTTGCATCTTGCTTTCCTCACTCAATAACGCATTCTGGAAACATTCCAAGTCATCTGGTATTGCTTTCATTCATTCTTTTGTTATATTTAAGTATATCCAGCTATTCCTTTCTTAAATGACATTTACTTTCAGCCCACTAGGAATAATTCTGAAATAAATGGCATTGTGTATATGCTCTTCTATATTAGTACTTCTGTTTCTATGGAATAGATTACCAGAGTTAAAAAACACAGGATCAAAGGATTATATGTATTTTAAATTTTTATAGCTTTTGCCTGGTTGCCTAGTGTGCTAGACACAGTGCTCCTTCAGTGTACCTTTTGTACTGCAAAGGTCAGAAAGCTCAAACTTATGCTTCCCAGAACCCATTACAGTCAGAATATGACATATTGGCCAATCGAATTCATGCTATATTTGAAATACAAAATTGAGGTGGAGACCTCATTTTTGCGGACTATGGAATTTTTACGTGAAATGTAAGTTCGGGAAAATGTTTATTTGTTTTCTTGCAGTAGCATTAACAACGGTCCCCATGTCAAGAAATAAGCAAATGTCTAACAATAGACTGGAAATTGAGTTGTAAAACAGTCAGGCAATGGAGTACTATGCATCAGTGAAAGCTAAAACTATTAATATCAACCCCAAATATATTAACATATTCTGGAAGAAAAGAAGAAAGTAATAAAAAATATATACCATGTAGCCTGAACTTGTAGTGTCCCTCACTCCATATCCCTTATGCTGATATGATTTCAGGCAGATGTGTGGGCAGTTCCATGCAGTGACCAGTGTCACCACAAGGTCACAACAAGGGGCCTCTGCTTTTCTGCCTCAAGCCTTCCTTGAAACCATGGGAAGCCATTCAGCCTAAATGTACCAGGTAGTTAAGTCCCTGAGAAAACTCTAACCAAATGAAGGTAAAGTCAGTGAATAATGCCTCGTCTTCTTTCCTTTGGTCTAGTGGGCCAATTATGAAATATGTTTTACATATTTTCACAGGGGGTACACACTAGGAGTATAATCAATTGCCCACACAATATGTATCAGTAACCAGCACAATGAAATTCTGCTTTCTCTTTTCTCTAATATCTACCCCTATCCTTCCATTTCTGTTTCCTGGGATCACCTCCAAAATATACTACCTGCACCCATGTCTTTATCTTAGGCATTGCTTTCAAGGAAACTCAAATTATGGCTATGGTATGGTTGCATTTGTATGTAGTTCAAAAATGGCAAGATTAAATATTGTATAGGGAGATAAGCATGTCAGATAAACTATGAAGAAAAGCAAGAGAATAGTTGATATAAAATTAATGTAATATGCTCACATCCGAGAGAAGAAAAGAAACTATATTCTAAGCAGCAAATACAATGACTTTAAAGATGCTAGTTATGTTTTATTCTTTAAGTTGTGTGTTGAATAAATGGCATCTGTTTCATTACTTCTTTAAATTATTGGTTCTCAACATTTTGGTCTCATGACTCCTTTACACTTTTAAAAATTATTGCAGACTCCAAAGGAGTTTTATTTATGTGAATTTTGTCTAATGATATTTACTGCATTCAAAATTAAAACTGAGAAAAATTAAGATTGTATTTGAAAATTACAATAATAAGCTCATCATCTGATAATGTAAATAATTTACTTTTATGAAAATTATTATTTTCCCATGCAAAGCAAAACAAAATTGAATGAGCTGAGTTGGTATCATTTTTCACTTTTCCAAACATCTTTAATGTCTGGCTTAATACAAGACAGCTAGATTCTCATATCTGGTTTTTCCTTTTATTCCGTCTATAAAATCATGGGAATTGGTTGAAGAATAGAAAGAACATCTAACCTCACATAACTATGCAGTTGGAAAATGTAGGCATATTATAATGGCTTTTTAAAAAAATCTAACTGAATATTCTTTGATACTCCATGCAAACTTGACAATTGCCCCTTTTCTAAATGTTAGTTTCAATGTAGTATTGAAAACTGTATCACTGAACTTCTAATACTCTGTTACAGTGAAATTCATTGGTCTTCTTGCACTTTAAATGGATCTTTTACCCATCCGTGATTTTATGCCACTGCACACTGGTTATCTGCAAAATATCTGTTCACTGTATTATGCAGAAATTATAAATGTTGACACATTTCATTCTACAAAATAACAACAACATTCATCAATATCACTAGTGGTATCATCAGGGAAGTCTTTAAAAATTGGAAACTGTCAAGCTCATACAAATTTTCAAAAATTCTAATTATTTGTTTGAAAGCTCAAATTTTTCAATTGATAGCAAAAGTATTTTTTGTCAGTTTTTTTTCCTTGAAGTGACAGACTCACTTCATTCATTTGTAAGGAAATGTCTGCCAATGGCCAAGCCTGAATAATCTTAGTGTGCCTGTCAGTCATTCTTACAAATACACATCATGGTCCTTGAACAAAGCAGCTAGTTCAGCTCACGATACCAACAATCACACAGCGCTTCACCTCGAGACTACATCCCACTTCTTTGGGTAGCAAAACTGCTCTCTGCATATGTCCCATTTTGTAATGTGAACTTGAGTAAAGAGTTAATAGAACCAATCATTTGTACAGTTTTATCAAAGACATTCTTAAGTGAAGCCAGCATTCTTTTATTTGCAAGTGCACACAGAGAAGAACCCAGTGACTATTAGTACAGTTTGGTGCCACTGCCCTGATTCAGACCCCAGCATTTCCCCCCACCATTGTTTTTGTATCATCGGTGCAAATAAGAGAACAGTAAAAAAAAAAAAGCAAATGATGTTTCAGTGCTGTTATGAAAATGGTTTGGTCCCCTAAAAGAGTCTCAGGAAACTCTAGACTATGCTTTGAGAACTTTAAGTTGTATTATATACACATTTAATGTCTATTTTCCAATAATTAAAAAGACACATCATTTTCCTTAGCAAACAGACATTTCATGAAAGTTTCATCCCCTTTGTTAATCATATAAGAATCAGATTTCTTATTAAATGAGGCTCCCTACTCTTTTTTTTGAAACATTATCAATAATTACCCTCCTCCTTCCCCCAGTCATATACGCATTTAGCTTACAGCAAAATTGACCAGAAAGTATCATGCTTCATATATCCCTCTATATCCTCCCCCATGAACAACCTCCTTCACTACTTATATTCAGTACCACTGAGGTATATATATTAACTCAATGAATCTACATTAATATCATTTTAATCCAAAGACCATAGTTTACATCTTGGTGTTACACGTTCTATGAGTTCTGAAAAAAAGTATAATGACATGTATCTACCTATGTAGTACCACATGGAGCAGTTTCAATGCCCTAGAAATCTTCTGTGCCGCCCCCACCACTCTCCCTCAAGTCCTCCAACCCTAGCAGTCATTGATTCTTTTGTTACATCTATAATTTTGTCTTCTCCAGAATGTTATAGAATTGGAATCATATAGTATGCAGCCTTTTCAGATAGGCTTCTTCCACTTAGTAATGTACATTTAAGTGTCCTCCATATTTTTTCATGGCTTGATAGCTCATTCCTTTTTAGCCTTAAAATCCATTGTCTGAATATAGCAGTTTTTCAATCTTTTCATCACCCAAAGGATATCTTGGTTGCTTTCAAGTTTTGACAATTATGAATAAGCTCCTATAAATATCATTGTGCAAGATTTTTGTGGACATAAGTTTCCAATTCATTTGGGTAAATACCAGGGAGTATGATTGTTGAATCATATGGTAAGAGAATGTTTGGTTTTGTAAGAAAACTTCAAACTGTTTTGTAAAGTGACTGTACCATTGTGTATTTCTACCAGCAGTTGGTATTGTCAGTATTTTAGATTGTAGCCATTCTAATAGGTATGTAGCAGTGCCTCATTGTTTAACTTTAAATTTCTTTATGATATATGATGTTGAACAACTTTTTCATATGCCTACTTGTCATCACTATATCTTCTTTGGTAAGGTATCTGTTCAGGTGTGGGTTTTTTGCCCCCTTGTTAAACTGAGAAGTTTGTTTTCTTATTGAATTTTAAGAGGTTTTGTGAGTATTGTCTAACAGTCCTTTATCAGATGTGTCCTGCAAATATTTTCTTCCAGTTTATGGTTTGTCTTCTCATTCTGTGGCATTGTCTTTCACAGAGCAGTTTTAAATTTTAGTGAAATTCAGCTTATCAGTTATTTCCTTCACAGATTGTGCCTTTGATATGTACCTAAAAAGTTTGCATGTTTGTTTTGCATGTGGATGTCTAGTTGTTCCAGCACCATTTGTTGAAAAGACTATCTTTGCTTCATTATATTGCCTTCGTTCCTTTGTCACAGATTAGTTGATCATATTTATTTGGTTTATTTCTGGTTTCTCCATTCTGTTTTATTAATCAATTTGTTTATTCTTTTGCCAATATCACACTGTCTTGATCACTGTAGTTTTATATTAAGTCCTGAAGACAAGTAGTGTCAGTTTTCCAACTTTGTTCCTGTTCTTCAATAATTATTGGCTATTCTGAGTCTTCTGTGTCTCCATGTAAATTTTAAAATTAGTTTCTCAATACCCCCAAAATAAGTTGCTGGGCTTTTTATTAGAATTGCATTGAATTTATAGATCAAGTTGAGAACTAATATCTTGATGATATGGAGTCTTTTTATCCATATCTCTCCACTTAGTTGACCATATTTACTTGGTCTAGTTCTTCTTAAATATCTCTCATCAGAGTGGTAGTTTTCCTCATAATAGATCTTATACTTATTTTGTTAAGTAGCATTTGGCTTTTATATTCCTAAAAACTTTATCACTTCTTGACCCAGAAGGTTGATGTCACCATTTTGATTTGGGAACATTTTGACAATGCTTGAAAACCAAATTATTAAACTTGAGAGTTTTAGATTACCCAATGGAATTTTCAGCAGGTGCCTTTACAACATGTTTACCAAGAAGGTGTCAAAAAACATCTGGAAATTCATCTTATAGATGGGCTGAGGAATAAAGTGATGGTCAGAGATATCTATTGAGGACATAACTATTTTAAGTTAACCACTTTAGAGTAATAAATGCATGGCCCATGTCAAGAAAAAAACTGCATGTAGGTGTCTTGTTTGGGTTACTATTCCTACTAAAACATAAGTTGGCACCTGGAATCTAGTCTTAGGGTAAAATCCAATGTAGCTCAAGTATTTCAGTTGGTAAATCCCAGAACACATAAATATGATTCTTGGATTCCCTAACTAGGAGGACTTCATTTTATTCTGTTCCATGAGCCAGAAGCTGCTGTAATTTTAACCTTGTTTCTTTTCTCTCTGGTGTTGCCAACTCTCAAATAATTGGGGCACTATTTATCTCTTCCAGCTCATGCATTTCATATTTCCCATTTGTTTCTGGAGTGAATATTTTATGTGGATTTTCAGTATCATTTTTAGTGATTCATAATCACATTCTACAAGCCAACATTTTCCATGATTGGTTTCATCTCCAGCATAGTATTTTTGGAGAGCTTGTTCAACTAGCTTTAGCTTTTCATGAGGCCAAGACATAATTCAACAACCCACAAACAAAAACAATAATAAATTGGTGGGTAGATGCTATTGTTTAACCATGCATTTTGTTCTCACTGAAAAAATCTCTTGGGTAATTCTGGAAAATAAATGAAAAAGTAATGAATTTCTAAGTGATTAAGGATTGCATTTTATATGCAACTATTTTTCTTACTATGATCTTTCCAGTATGTTTAGGCATTTTAGCTCTAATTTTTTAAATGTAAAATCTTAGTATTATTTACAATAAGAATGTATTCCTATAAATTTCCTACTATGACTACAGTAGTTTTACATGCATGGGGTTAGATTTTAGCCTAAGGTATTCACTATAGATAACTGTGCATGGTTGGTTTTTAATATTATAGTTTTAGAATTGTAGAGCTTCTATGATTTAATGTACCTATTTCCTTTATTATCATTTATGTTTGTGGGTTGTGCTCATTTTTGTAGCATATCTCCCCTTTTTACAGTGATCCCTGTTGTAGAAAACACATCTGGAAACCTAAAAAAATGTCCATTAATGGACATTCACTATTCATGACTGGTTTTCCATGAATTCTGCAATAATGTTGTGGTTTCATACTGACTGGTAACAGCTCTCAGAATATTCTGATTCTGCAGGAATTCAACAGTGATTGAGGCTCCATATCCATGATATTTTGGCACCTGTCAAAGTCAGTGAAACCAACAATACTTTTCAAATCAATATTTCACTCCTAAAATAACGGTTTTGTTGAATTCAAATGCTTAGAAAATAATAATTTCATCTTATTAATCTTATTAATTTTATGACAACAGCTATATCCTAGAGATGACTAGGTGTCGTGTCTCTCGTGCCTCTTAAATGCGCGCGCACACACACACACACACACACACACACACACACAAGTTTTGCAACATTAAAGCCTTGCAAAGTATAGTGGGAAAGACCTCAGTTTTTATGACAACTTCAAACTCCATTTCTGTAACAGACTATCTATTTGACTATGAGCAAGTCATTAAACCTATATCTCAATTTCTGTTATTTTGGGCTCTTTAGCTTACATGGATATGATGGAGATCACATTTTTGTTACTGTGTAGTGTGAATCCTGCTCTAATCTTGGCACAGTGCTAGGTCATCTAGTTCTAGTAGCATCATGTGTCTTTTCTTCCTAATAAGGTTCACGTCATCCTGTGAGCAAGTGTAATATCATGTATCTGTATCCCACAGAACCCAATCTGGGTTAACATGAGTAATACCTGCAGTAAAATACTTCCTGAATCTCACAAAAAGAAAGGACCTACGGAGGTGGTACCATAGGTTATGGGTTCTTGTCACTGTTACGACACTGATTTTGAAGATGTTAATGTGTCACTCAAAGCCTATGTTTTCTTGTTTGTAAAGCAAGGTTGGGTCAACTGGCTAGAGGACCCCTGAAAATGTGTTATACTTAACTTGCATAAAGCCTGATGAGCTTTCTCTGGAAATTTCCAAGTAGGTCACTTCTTGCTGAAGAAGTAGAAATAGATTGTTTCTAAAGAAATATCTGTGAACCTTCTAGCCCTGTACTTCTTTCAGAGAATATTAGCATCTGGATGTGACAACTGTTCATCCTTATTTACCAAACATGGAAATCTGCCTTTCCTTGCCAAATTAAAGACAATTACCAATTCCTCCTGTTTTCCACTTTAGCTATAACCTCACAGAAGCCAGGGAAAGAGCTCGCCTTTGACCCTGTGTAAATTCTCATATTAGCTCTCAAGAGAGTGATTGAATACAACTCAGACACATCTTTTTGTTAAACTTAGTATCTTACTTGATCTTGCCTATTGCAAGGTTGCAATTAGGTTGTCTTCTTATAAGTATAAATCAAATCCATGTGAACTGTGTCTTGAGAAGATGGCAAATGCTCAATACCAAATTCTCTTATCTTTTCTATGGCCATTTGTATTAAATTTTGGCAAGTGCCTATTTCTCTCAGTCTGATCTGCTTCTCATGTGTTTGTCCTTTCCTATGATTTTTTTGAACTTAAAAATATGATTACATGTTCATTTCTGCCAGACTCTGGTACCCCTGAAGGGCTATAGCCAGGAGGGAGAATAGATACAGGATAAATTAGATTCCTACATATCTCATCGCCCATACCCCTGACACTGGACATATGCTGGAGTCACTATCTGCAGCAGGAAAGCTTTCTGAGATGCTCAGATACAAGGTCATTCATTCAACCAATGTTTATAGAATGAGTACAATGTCTTTGGCCATGTATAGAATATTCCCCCACCCATGTTTAATTTCTTGAGCTTGCTTCAATATCTTAGGTTCCTCTTCTTTTCCCCAAGTTCCCATTAAAGTAGTATCTTACCTTGGGGATTTTGTCCACAAAATTATGCTTTTTGACTCTAGGGTAGATATAAGAATGGGCACCACATTTCCAAGTTTATTAAGGCAATAATAGTTTATGTTAGGAATGGACAAAAGGGGCTGGGCACTGGCACAAGACCAGACAGATAAGGAATGAGTATGATGAAATGGCCCAGCTGCCTTGGCTGTTGTAGAAGCTTACATTTGTCTATAGAGAATGCTCAAGGGTCATGCTGATTTCTGTTCTCAAACCAGATAAACCCCAACCTGCCATTCTCTGGCTCTGAAGTTCTCAATTATAAACAACTTCATGCCCACCCTGTACAGCAGAGGGAGAGGAAAGTGCCCTTACATGCCCTTGGAGGTTGTTATTTTGAAAGTACATTTAATACGAGATCTACCTACTTACCACATTTTTAATTTTAAGTGTACAATATGGTATTATTATCTATAGACACACTGTTGTACAGAAGAGCTCTAGAACTTATTATTATTTTTGCATAACTGAAATTCTATTCCCACTGATTTGCTTGTTTTCATCATCTTGGATCTTGACTAATCACCCCTAGTCTATTGAATTAGCATTTTGCAATAATTTTCACTACTCTTATATTAGCATTGGTCATTATTGGGATCCCAGGAGTTTCAAGAAAAAATTAGACCCAATGGGGGAAATTAACAGATTCTCGTGGTAATGAGTTTACTTCTTCAGAATGCCAGCAAATGCTATGAGAGTGCACACAAAAGCTCCCCAACATTTCTTAGGATCAAGGAAGTATGCCTTGTTACACACACCAAAACCTAAAGCAGAAAACAGAAATCAACTGGCCAGGTGCTCCTCAACTTCATCCAGGAAGCACAGCAAGAGTGCAGCCTCTCAGTTGTCTGTGGGAGTTCTGTACTAAGCAGCACATGCCTCTGCTTTTGTTTCTCCTCAGGTAGAAAAGCTCTTGCCATCCTGAGTAGCACAGGGCACAAGGGTGGAAGTTGTGGACCTCCTGGGTAACCTATGGTAGCTCACCACAGAGCCGCTGGACTGTCCAGACTGTCACCAAATGTGTCATTGAATGCTTCTCGGGCTCAAAAATTTGGTTTTCTTTGCATAAAATAGAGTTGGAGTCTGATTCTCTTATTCTTTCTCATAACTCTCTCTTTTTTTTAATTATATA
Source organism: Antrozous pallidus (assembly GCA_027563665.1). Classification (NCBI taxonomy): domain Eukaryota; kingdom Metazoa; phylum Chordata; class Mammalia; order Chiroptera; family Vespertilionidae; genus Antrozous; species Antrozous pallidus. Next base: position 31,185,543 of record CM050523.1, read on the forward strand.
GGAAATATCTATACTAATAAAAGAGAAACATGCAAATTTACATGTAATGCCCACAAGCCACACCAACCAGCAAATCAGGGGTGAGTATGCAAATTAACCCAACCAAGATGGCTGTAGCCATGAAGCAAGCAGGAGGCCTGGGTTTCCTTGGCAATGGAGGAAGCCAAGCTTCCTGCCAGCTCTAGCCAATCCTGGCCCTCCACTCATGGTTACAAAGTTTCAATTTAAGAAGATAAATAAATCCCCCCAAAATGGCTGTGGCCATGGAGCAAGCAGGAGGCTTGGCTTTCCCTGGTGATGGAGGAAGCCAAGCTTCCCACACACCCTGGCCGGCCCTGGCCTCCACACAAGTCTACAAGTTTTCAATTATTCTATCTAATAAAAGTGTAATATGCAAATTGGTTTACACCCTCTATACCCACAAGCCACACCCACCAGCCAATCAGGAGCGAGTATGAAAATTAACAAATCAAGATGGATATAGCCATGGAGCAAGCAGGAGGCTTGGGTTTCCCCAGCAATGGAAGAATCCAGGCTTCTTGCACACTCTGCTGACCCTGGGTTCCACTCAAGGTTACAAAGTTTCAATTATAGAAGATAAATAAATCCCAACAAAAATAGCTGTGGCCACAGAACAAGCAGGAGGCTTGGGTTTCCCTGGTGATGGAGGAAGTCAAGCTTTCCGCCTACTCTGGCCTGCCCTGGCCTCCACTCAAGGATACAAAGTTTCAATTATAGAAAATAAATAAATCCAGGGCCTCCACTTGGATCAGCCTGAAAACCACCCAGGCCCCTCGCCCAGGCCACCCCATGAACCAAGGGAACCACCACCCTGATCTGGGACACCCCTCAGGGCAAAACAGCCAGCCCCCATCTTTGCACTAAGCATCTATCCTATATAATAAAAGAGTAATATGCAAATTGATCATCACTACAACACACAAGATGGCTGCCCTCATGTGGACACAAATTGCCACCACAATATGGCCAACAGGAGAGAGCAGTTGGGAGGTACCAGGCCTGCAAGGAAGGGCAATTGGGGGCAATCAAGCCTTCAGGGGAGGGCAGTTAGGGGTGATCAGGCCGGCAGAGGAGGGAAGTTGGGGGCAACCGAGCCTGCAGAGAAGAGCAGTTGAGGGTGACCTGGCCTGCAGGTGAGGGCAGCTAGGAGCAATCAGGCTGGCAGGGGAGCAGTTAGGCATCAATCAGGTTGTCAGGGGAATGGTTAGGGGATGATCAGGCTGGCAGGCAGAAGTGGTTAGGGGCAATCAGGAAGGCAGGCAGGCAAGAAGTTGGGAGCCAACAGTCCTGGATTGTGAGGGAGCTGTCCGACTGCCTGTTTAGGCCTGATACTACCAGGATCAGGCCTAAACAGGCAGTCAGACATCCTTCAAAGTGTCCCAGATTGAAGAGGTGCAGGTTGGGTTGCCCCCCTCCCCTCCATGCACAAATTTCATGCACCAGGCCTCTAGTGTGTGTGTGTGTGTGTGTGTGTGTGTGTGTGTGTGTGTGTGTGTATATATATATATATATATATATATATATATATATATAGCCAAAGTGGAAGTCTTTTGAATGAAACTGAAGGTGGGTGATGGAGCTGGGCTGGAGCAAATCTGCTTAGCTTTCCCTCATTATTTCATCCACATAAACACCTTCAATTAGTTCTCTGGAATTCATACCCCTGTTTCAAACTCAGTGAAGCCTAGATGTTGCCTGGAACATCTACAAATCCTCAGGGCCTGGAATAGTTTGGCACATAAGATACACACACACACACACACACACACACACACACACACACACAAACACACAAACACACACTATTAATGGATAAATACAATAATTTAGATGTATGAGATGTCTCTGTCTTTTTCAGATTATAGCTCCAGGTGACCAGTAGAGTTTGGATTTTCAGTATTAACCTCCCCTTCCTACCATCTGCCGTATACCTTCCCCAACTTTTCTGTGCACACATATAAAAGCTCAGCCTCAGCTTCCCAGGGGTTGTATCTAAAACACCAAATGTAAACGTCTCCCCAATAGGAGACAGCTTGTTTATACAGAAATAATTGCTTCAGCACAGTGTCCTCTTTTACAGCAATGCTGGAAGAAAGTGCTGATTCGTCAGATTCCTTGCCTTTGCATTAGGAAAGAATTTAAAACCTACTTCAGTCCTTTCTTTGGCCTCTTGTAAAAATAAAACATTTCTTCCCAAGCTTGGGGCTAAGTAAAAAAATTGAACCCTGACTTATATTTCTCTGAGCTCCCAAAATAAGTTCAGGTGATTTTGAAATATATTTTCCCCTCATTGCCTTCAACTGGGGACAGTCAAAGATGAATGGATATTATGTGCCAGTTTGAAACTGCTGTGAAAGGTGTAAACAACCCATGTCTTCATTGTTCCCTTCTCTCCTCTCCCCTGAAGAGGAGCTCATGCTAAGTGTGAACCCTTCCAACTAAGCAGAGGCTGTAGGGCGCTTCACCTGAACCTCGGGGCAAACCATCAAGTGGCAAGATCCACCAAGGAGCCCACCAGCTGCTTGACTTCATTACCGTTTACCATTATGTCTGCTTCTTTAAAATGTTTTCTTTATTTCATCACCTAATATATTTTTATTAGCCTATCAAAATGAGGGGGAGAGTGAAGGAGAACTCATGTCATGTGTTGTGGAACATTATGATGGTAAAATATTAGGGCAAGTCTATACCTTCCTCTTTGGAAAAATAATGTACAAAACCAATTAACGCTAAGCGATCATTGAAATGCATCTAATTACTTATTAACTCACACACGTCAGACGGTGATGGCAGCTTCCACAGCAGAAGCCCTGTGTGGTGTTGATGTAGAAGATAACTGACATCTCAGAGGCCTCTTCTGCTCAGGCAATGGCTTCAGAAAGCACCTCACAGCTCAGAGCCTTCTCTCTCTTTGGGTTGGGGCACATTTTGGTCCATCTGATAAGATCTGTCGCATATTATCAGGCAATTGATCATCGGCTCTTTCTAAATCTTAATTCATTGTTTGATCACAAACAAGAAAAATGGCTTTTTATGGCTCACATCTTGGCCATGAGAAAGGGGAGAAAGCAGAGACTTCAGCTTCCGCCTCCAGCTCATTGCTTTTTGCAAATGATAGGTGGGTTCACTAGGCGAGTTAACTTTACGGTGATCTTTCCCCCTTATCACATGAGCAAATACAAGGAGCTTTCAGCCCAGGCTGAGAGGAAAGGGAGTCTGCCTGCTGTTCCTTTTGGGTCTCTATCATAGACGCTCATATGTGCATCCAGAAGGATAAGATGGATAAATATGTATTTATTTAGAATTACTGCATCTATTTCTAAATAATAGGATTTAAGGTGGACACATATAGAGAGTCTAACTTCCACTCTCCAATACATAGCTATAATAATTTTACACATTCCTTTTAAAGTATTTATGTGATATATAAAGTAATTTGAAATGATTTCCAGTTTACCACATAAAAGGAGCCCAGCCAGCATGGCTTAGTGGTTTACCATCAACCTATGAACCAGGAGGTCAGGGTTTGATTCCTGGTCAGGGCACATGCTTGAGTTGTGGGCTCAATCCCCAGTGTAGGCCCCAGTGCAAGAGATAGCCCATCAATGACTCTCTCATCATTGATGTGTCTATCTCTCTCTTCCTCACCATTCCTCTCTGAAATCAATAACATATTTTTAAAGGAGATGGATATTATATAATAACACCAATTAAAAAAAACAATTAAAAAAAGATATTTACTCTACCATGAGTCCATTTATATTATTGTCCAAATCCTGACCTTATGTATGTAGCAATATATACATCACAAATTTCTTAGAACAAGCAAAACCTAATCATGTTGAAATTATTCCTGTTTCCAATAGTTTGATTACCACTTAATATAAAAAATAAAAAGTATCTGTAATCTTCCTATCTAATAAAAGAGTAACATGCAAATGTGACCATACCTTGGCTCCTGATTGACTATGCTACCAGCCAATCAGGAGTGGGGGGTGGGGCCGCACAGTGTGAGATCCTGCCTCTCCTGCTGCCTCTGCACAGCCTGGGGAATGAGCGCCATGGGTCTGGAGAGCAGACACTGTGCTGATGATCCCGGCAAGCCCACAATGGCAGTTCCCCAGGCTGCAGGGAGGCACGGCAGGAAGGCCAGCCACCACTGTGCTTTGCTATGGGTGCCTGGGGTCCAAGATTGCGAAGGGTGAGAGTGCGGGGGTCCCAGATCACTGGTGCATGTGCAAAGGGTGTGGCCACGGGAGGCCAGAGGGGAAGACCGGCTACTGCCATGCTTCACTGCGGGCACCGGGGGTCCCAAATCATAAAAGGTGTGTGCACACGGGGGTCCCAGATCGCCATGGTGGAGGGGCCAAGGCAGAGGTCATTTGGGGTGATCATGCCAGGAGGGGAAAGTAGCTGGGGGTGATCAGGTCAGGAGGGGTGGGCAGTTGAGGGTGATCAGGCTGATGGTGGGGGGCAGTTGGGGCTGAGCAGGCCAGCAGAGGGGACCAGTTACAGAGTGGTTAGGGGTGATCAAGCAGTTAGGCAGGTGAGCGGTTAGGAGCAGATTGCGAGGGGGTTGTCCAAGTGCCAGTTTAGGCCCGATCCCACAGGGATCTCAGATTGGAGAGGATGCAGGCCAGACTGAGAGACAACCCCCACCCCCACCCCCTGCATGCACAATTTCATGCACTGGGCCACTAGTATATTATAAAAGGCTAATATGCACATCAACTGAAATGACTGGTTGCTATGATGTGCACTGACCACCGGGAGGCAGATGCTCATACAGGAGCTGCCCTTGGTGGTCAGTGCACTCCCACAGAGGGTAAAACACTTAGCCAGAAGCACTGAGTTGGGCTTATGGCTGGCGAGTGCAGCAGTAGTGGTAGGAACCTCTCCCACCTCCGCAGCAGCACTAAGGATGTCCAACTGCTAGTTTAGGCCTGCTCCCCATGTGGGCCTAAACCAGCAGTTGGACATCCCCTGAGGGCTCCCAAACTGAAAGAAGGCACAGGCTGGACTAAGGAACACCTCTTTCCCCTCCCCAAGTGCATGGATTTTGTGCACTGGGCCTCTAATTACCAATAAAAAAATAACTAAAACCTCAAAGTTTTTGAGACATTCTATTTGAGTTGTAAACAAACACAAATACCTGGTGCTCTCTTAATAGTATTTCCAAGTTCACAGCTTCAAAGATTTCAATTGCAAAGATTTCAAATGAGGGCCAAGAAGGGAAACTCCCCATCTCTTGGCTTATTTTCTCTTCCACTAAAAACCTTCCCAGGAATTCTTCACTCTTCTTCATTCTCTGTGATTTGGAGACATAAAGAACTGATTTTCTCTCTTTCTTTGTTTATATAGAATGAAAGATGCTCAGAGAGATATAATTAGTTTTTCCCTTATGTCATGAAAACTCAATGAAATGACAGTGTTTTCAAATACTAGCCACAGAACTGTACAACCAAGTAGCATATGGCTGGCCTGCAAGCTTTTATATATATATATAAAAAGTAAAAAACACTCTAAAGCCAGGGATACATCCCAAATTCTAGCACAATTTTTGAAAGCCACAAAAAGATCACTCCAGAAAATAGTTTTTCTGGTGAAATGCAAATATAGTGTAGTTAAAAGTATCATCCAATGTAAATTTTCTGGGTTTTATCATGGTACTATTTGAAATGTTATTGATGGGCAAAAGTTGAAGAAAGATATGGGGAATTATCTGTTTTCTTTTTTGTAATTTCTAGGAAAGTCTAAAATGTTTTCAAAAATATTTGTTGAAAAGAGACTGGATCTCCAATCCTTTAATCCTACTAAGTGTGCTACCCATTTGAGGCACTGATGCCTCTGGGCTGCTCCTGGCGATCTCAGACACCCTTTGTCTTGCTCTTACTACATGTCCTCCCCACTTAGAGCCCATTGCCCAGACTCTGGTTCTGCCTCTGGTCCTCTGGATTATTCCTTATATTTGATCTTCCCCAAAGTTTTCTCTTAGCCCTCCAGGAGGAATTTTGACTCAGGCTTACCTCTCAAATTTACCTCTTTTCTTGTTGGTCTTAGCACTCAGTTTCCCCTTTGCCCAGTTTTTAGATGTGTGTTTTGGGGAGGAAGGTGTGCAAAGTGGAAACAATGAGGGTTGAGACTGAGACTTAGTCTATAGTAAATTATATCTCTGAAATATATTTCTTGTTAGAAGGGACAATCCTTTTATCCCTAGGAGAGACTCTATAGATCCCTCAACCTGAACTCTTATGTTTCACTATACATTTCATGAAACTACTATTACAGCCTTCAAAGTTAAACTTGGTCCATATCTGATCCCATTACTGAGGACCAAAAGCATGATCCTTTTTCTCATAAATGACAAACCGGTATTGAACTTACTAAGACTACATCCTCAGGCCCAAATGGCATGGTTTGTGCCTTTATCTCAAACCTGATTTGCCATTGGGAAATCAAGTGGGACACTCCGTGCCACGATGCTACTCATACAGGACAAGTAGAGTTCAAGGGTTAATAACAGTCATTGGGGCCATATTGCTTTAAATACAAATCTGTTTATGATCAATGTAACTGAACAACTTATCTCAATTTACTGTAGTTTTTCCATTTGTAAAATGGAGACAGTTGTGCCTAACTCATAAGAGAGTATGAGAATTAGTACTTTGAGAAGCACCAGGGATTTCCGATAGTTGCCACTCAGCTCATGTAACTCCTATTTTCTAACACCTACCAAACCCCTTTCTCACTTTTTTCCCTTGATCCCCAACTACTGCTTCCTAAAAGTTCAGTATGGTGACTTATGCTAGAACATTTCCCTAAACTTCTGGATATAATAGAAGATAATCAATAGTCTTGAGAATAACTTTGGAAATGAATTAGTACCAAATAAGAAACCTGATACAGAGTCACTCAAATTTCTCAATCTACTGTTCAAATCATTATTTGGATGAAGCTCCAGTAAAGATGATGGTGACCTTTTCATAGACCTGAACTCTTGGGTTAGCTTTCTCCTTATAATTTCCAATGCTCTAACCTGGGAAAGGCAAGGGTAGACTTGGATTAGGCTAGACCTACACTGTTGAGAAAGATGGGCTTAGAAATATAGCCAGATGTTCCCTTAAAAAAAAAAAAAAAGCAAATACAAGCTCAACATTGACACTGGTTGACCTGGCTCCCAAGTGTTAAATGTGGTGTTTAGGGCTATAAAACACTCTGATATAGCCACAATCATGAAGTAGAATTGTGCTTTCAGGAATCCCTTGGCTTTCCCACTCTTTTTAGGAGTAAGTACTATCCACCAACACTTGAACTAGTGGCATTCCATTCCCAGGCAAATGGCATCGAAACACCTCATGCTTTTCAAACAGCAATACAAAGTAATGCAAACTTGTGGCATGGCCACGCCCTCATTAGCTGCAGAGATGCTGATTAAAAATCATCCTTTGGTGGCACTGTTCACATTTGTGTGACCTGCTTTCCAGGAAGCATTTAGAACAAACAATGAGTGATAGCTAAAACCATGGGAGTTAGCAAATAGACTCAAATTAGAAGAGATCAAATTAAATTTTCATGTATCATACATGAAATATCCATTAGGGACTTCTCCAATGACCTTCAGGTTAAAAAATTTCTGTATGAAAACTCCCACCCTGAAAAATATGGGTGCCGGGCCAGATGCAAGCATTTGAGGTAGTGTGGAGAAAAAAGCCCAGCCAGCCACAGTAAACAAATGTAACTAGTTTTGGAGAAATGCTATTGACAGTAAAATTCTAATTTTACTCCAGCTCCCAGAACAGATGTACCTCCGAGTCCATAGACAGCAATACTTAACTGCAGCTACTCAGCTGTGACCTTCAGCCGCAGGCTCACTGCAATAAAATTTTCATGCAACCATATGGAATAATATTTTAATAGAGATTTACTGTCAGTAACTGTCCCAAAGGAGCAAATAAGGAAGCTGTAACATATTGCGTACAGTAAATCAAGGGGACTTCAATGGAAAAACGAAACCTCCCGGAGGCAAGCATCTTTAAAATTACAGGCAACACTTTGTACAAATATGTGTACAAAGGACTAGATATGCACTCAGTTAAGTAGCTCAAAATGGTTTCGATTTGCAGATATATTTATTTAGAATTTATTTATTGGATTTTGTAAGTGGCAAGCACTTACCTGTCAGGGCTGAATGCGTATGTATCTATCTCCCTTCCCCGGGGCAAAACGGAAGTGAGGGAGGGGTGACTTTAACTGAAAATCTTACCCAACCAGGGAATGTGGCAGACAGCATAAATTGCACCCTGTCTATAGCCAGGTTTACTTCAGTTTAGGTTGAGGTATTAACAACAGGGACAAAATATTCCCCCAGCCAGTATATAAACTTCACTGGACCAGTTAATCCAACCATTAAAAATTCGACTTAAAGCAATTACTGGGGAGACACGTTGATTAAAATTCCCAATGGGACAGAATGCATTCAGAGTCCATCCATGAATGTTTGATTATGCTTTACCCAACATTTTTCCATGTAAATGCCTCTTTTTTGTGAAACTATAAAATGGCAATCTTTGTCTAAATGGGTCTTGGGCTGGCTGGAATCAGGGACTCAGCTCCCATGCCAGCTTCTCCTGACCCTGTGTTTATTTGGAGACATGAGTCTGTGGCACAAGGCCACAGGTGAGTTATGAACGAGGGGTGGTGCCTGAGCGTGTCACCTACACCGTTCCACACTACAGCTCACTTAGTTACCATCACCGCTCCATTTTCTTGCACTGCGTTAGCCCTTATTGTTAAGAGCATTTCAGCCTCAAATATTTGTTTCCTGAGGGCAAACAAGCAGCCATCTCTCCCCCTCTGTTCATTGGAGGGAAACTCTAATGTGAGGGGCAGTAATTCAGAGATAAATATACCGAACACTGCCCATGACAGTTCATATTTTATGGTGGTGAGAGGGTCTAAAACCTAACAAACTCATGTGTAGGAGGCATTGCATGAATGCCTTATCCATGGTACATAATGAAGGAAGACGTCTTGGCATCACACCGAAAATCAAAATATCCAAGTGACCGTGAATAGGGGAATCGGGTGATAAATCTTTATGTTTTGCTAAGTGCCTGTGGGTGGTTAGATTTGACAAAGCGTGGTAACAATAGAAGAGTTGTCACAGCTGATAAATGTGTCTTCAGCATTCCATTCTCCTGTTGAAGTGGTCCCAGTGACTATAAGACACAGGTAACATGCATCCACATACAGATTCAAAATAGGTTAGGTTTCACACTGAAAGTGGATTATCTTGACTAATGAGAACCTGGCTAGACACTGTGATATAACAGGGAAACAAACTTGAGGTGTTAGCTCATACTATCGGATTGATGTATAAAGCATGTTACATGGCCAATGACCAGGTTTCCCAGGGTTTCAGTCAATGTACTTTTTCACAGTTGTGTTATATATTCCCCGAATCCTACCCCGGCACTCTCACATTGAAAAAAATGAAGTTGACACTAGAAGTGTTACTCAAAAGATGTTAGTTTTGGGACACAGATGTGTGTATGATTTGTGCAGCTTTTTCCTTTGAGGCAAGGCTGGTTGGGATGCATCTGCAGAGTCCCTGCAGCATTTGGCAATGGCCACATTGAGAATCATCCTCTTTGTCTTTATAAGGACTAGAGTGGGCATGTAAAAGACAATGTTTGTCTGCGTTTAATTTCATAAATTTACCAAGAAGGGTGAGTCATCTCTTACTTTATTGATCCCATTTCTTAAACAAGTGATGTCAGAATGCTGACTCATGTAAGACATCTTTTCTCCATCTTTTAGAAGGCTCAGTGACCTTGGCTAACTCTCTCCCCAAAGCTTTCATAATTCTGGGCACTACAACTTGTCCCTCCTCTCTTCAACCCAGTCACCATTCTGGCAAGTTGGTTTCCTCTCTGCCACAGGTTCTATATTCAATTTATTACACCCTTGAGTCACATGACTCCAAAATAAAATTATTTTCCTCCTGTTACATCTCTCCAAACCTTAGACTCTATTAAGATGCAATTCAGAGTTCTGGGTACCCAAACAATCCTATGAAACCACTCTAGGTCCATCACTAAATGCTGAGGGTCAAGTCCCCACTGAGAAGCAAATAAATTCTGAATATTAATATTTGTTTAATAAATACCCATTGATAATTGATGTTGACCTTTCGACCTCCTTCTCCTTTTTACCACTTTGTCACATACTTCAGACTTGGACTTTCTCAGAGAACGTGAAAAAATGTGTTTTAAATAAACTTTTACTCCAATTTCTCCCACTCAGAGCATGCTAGAAAGTAGCCACTACTTAATTTTTCACCGCTAGACGTCATTTCAAAAGCTACAAATAATGTGAGCAAAATGTAACAATACACTCAACCAAACAACAAAATCTCCCAAATTAAAAGCAATGTGCAGCTGGAATGAATAAAATAATTTGTTAATTAGAAAAGTATTCATGAGAGATAGTAAACGCCCTCAGCTGGAAGTTATAAACAGAAACTAACTCAAGAATCTTGGAGAGAAGCATTCTATAAAGGAGAGGAGATTGAGTTCAATTATTCTGCTATCTCTTCCAAATCTGATATTCCTTAATAAAAGTCTGAATTTAACCAATTGAAAAATTATTTTACTAGTACAATGAAGTGAGTTTTTTATATTCCAAATATTTAAAGTTTACAAACAGAGTGAAGAGATTAATTTAAAAGAAAGATGAAAATAACTGGTCATTAATTAATTGACTAAATTCAAAAGAATGGCTTTTCATAGTAGTCTGTGTGTGTGGATGCAGCCTTGAAGCACTTTGAAAACAATCTTATTCTTAGAACATGCATGTACCATCTACATAATTAACCTGCACACGTAAGCGAAATGGCTACTGTGCACATTTTAATAAATACATATGTATGTGTCTTGTCAGTTTTCCTGTCTGTGATTTGTTAAACTTGGGGACATAATGGGAAGCGGTGGATTGTTTTGCCCTCTGGGGACTCCCAGGGTGCCATACCACTGCTGTGGTCCTCTGCCAAGGTCGGGAAACTAGGCCAAGTCTTTGCACAATCCTACTGACAGATAACAGAACTCATGTTTCTCAAGTAGGCATCACTTTAGCTACAAGCCAGCCATCAGCATCTATTGTCAGTTTTCCCTGGACTTTAATGATTGCTAAATATCTTGAATGATACCTGTGAAGACAGGGTCCACTATCCAGAATTTTTGGACACCAGATTCTTGAGTGAAGTAAATCAAACTTCGAAAGACTGTAACTTCTTTTTCATTGCAATGTAATCTTTTGTGTTCAGCAAAACCATGAAATTTTGTCCCATCATTATTGGGAATTCAGTGTGGTCACCATATGAAGGTAATCTTGGAATGGAGGTTGAAATGCACTTGGCTGAAATTAATTTGTAACAATATAGGAACAGTTTAATTATAAAGTCCTTTAAAATAATATAGTACTGCTTATTTCAAGGGGCTAGAGTAAAATGTTTTCTGCTTTATGAATATTTTCTAAGCAAACATATCTGTGTTTTTTTTTTAGTAAATAGGTATTTTAGAAATATTTAAAAGGAATTTATTTATTTAGATTAAATGTTGATTTTGGAATTATTTTTACTCCTCTATTTTAGAGAAGCAATATTTTTAATCATAGAGAATAAAAATGGAAATTTTTATTTTACCTGAAAAAAAACACATGATATTTGAATTAGCATTATCTGAATCAAAGTGTTGTTATATATTTAAAAATATCCAGAATATTTGTAATTTATAGTTGTGAACTCAGAGATATACTATGGTAACCTGAATGTGTTTTGGTAAAAGGTATTGCGATTCTTCTAGACTAATTATAATTAACATGCATCTATTCAGTCCAAAGTTTCCTGACTCACACTTCAATGATTAGTTTTTTATAAACTTGTTGGATACTTGTAGCCATCTTCCTTTAGCCAGATCATACCTAAACTCCAAAGATGTAACTAAGTGCAGAGAACTGGATGGTAGTTGAGAGATGGAGGTGCTAAAGACATATTAGGATTTCTGTTTGGACATTCAAGAAGTAGGAACATCAAGAACTGCAACCCAGCTTACCTACCACATTGGTCTATGACAAAGGTGACCTCAACCAAATCTTGAGAAAACTTTGGTATCTCTTAGAGTGAGACATTGGGTCAACCTAGCATAATGTATTGCTATTAATATTCTTATCTGTGATGCAATTATAATTAGTTAAAATAATTATATGGTCTAAAAAACTCATGCATAACTCCCTTGTGTGGCACAGGTAGACAGTAAAAAGCATGAAATAACTTATCTGTAGTATGTTTTCAGTTTCTCTCCTTAACTTCTCCAAGTTAGGTGCCTGAATCTTGTTCAGTGTGACAGAAGATCATTCTAGAGTCTGGGAAGAAGTACTGAGATAAACTGGCTAGGTAATGATGAGATATGAAATGTCTTGTTAGATTTCAAAGTGAAATTCATCTTCAACAGATCTCCTCCATATTCCCCTCCTCCACCACGGCACAATTTATATTCCCAGAACATGAGTATCAAGATTTCATTTGCCTTGGAGCCCTTCCAGAAATTAACAGCATTAAGAAGAACCATTCTATTAAGTCAGGATGGTGTCCAATAAAAGCAATGAATGATTGGAAAATGGACCGCTTTAATGCTGTCCAGTAAAACCATCATGAATGTTCTTAATTATGCAATTCTATCCTTCCAGTGTAATTGCCTCATTTGATTTTTTTTTTCATGGTATAAAATAATCTGCATTATGGAGCAGAGTCTTTTAATGTTGTTATATTTGACTAATATTTGAAGTTGATAAGACTAAGTATGTAAGATTATGGAATATTTGAACTCCCTTAGACAACTAAAGAGTGTAAAGGCTCATAGGACTGACAAGAATGGAAAAATAATTGTTTCCTCCGAGGCATCTAATCTCTGTTTGTAAGAATAGAGCATTCCATTTTTTAAACCATTATTCCTTTGGTTTTGAATACTTAGTGTCATCACATGATTCATTCAAAATTCAAGATATGCAAAGGGTATATAGTGAAAAATGTTTCTCCTTTCTTTCACCAGAAGCAACTTATGTTCTCAGGTGTGCATGATGTTCTCGAGATACCTTATGCATATTCAAACAAATATCTGTAAACCTTCATTTGTTGTTCTCTTATTTGCATGTATGGCAGTGTTTTATTCTAGGATTTATTATTATTATTATTATTATTTTTTTTTTTTTTTTAGCATTCAGTTCAGATAGTGGGGATACTAGTACAGTGGAGAGCAAAACCAAGTCCATTTGGAAAGCTGACATTCTCTAGGTGGGAAGCAGGAAAGAAACAAGATAGTTTCAGATCATGAGTGTTTAATACTGACCAGCAGAAAAGGGGTGCTGGCTAATTGAAATTCAATGGTCATAAAGAATTACCAAGAAAGAAGAATAAAAAAGAAAGAAACCACTTTTTCACTTTTGCATTCATCTGGCTAACCAACTACAGTACTTAAACTCGGCAATTTACCCTTATGCAGCCCCACAGAACATATCTTCAAAACATGGAGATATTCAAAATTCACAAACATGCTGACTCTAATTTGTAATTAGATGACTCAAAATTTCTCGTCTTGCTTGACAAATGCTATAGATAAGAGAGGCCCCAAGAAATTCACTCCAGATATGATATTTTGTGGAATGTCTACCAAGAGGCTGGGATCCGACATTGACAGCTGCTTCTCATCAGTACTCACTGTTGTGATTACATCATACAGACATTTTACAAAACCAGCAACTAGAGAAGGAGGATTAGACTATGACCAGTAGAAATTCAAAGATCAGTCATTTAAACTGAGTATCTGGATTTAAAAAATAAAAATTTCTGTGCATACATATTAAAAAATCCTAACTTTCATCATCAAAATCTTGGATACTAATTATAATTGGTTACTAGATTACCTTTTTCAAGTTTCTTGCAACTGTGTGGTACAATGCAGTAGTATCCTAAGATTGCTATTTATGATTTTCCTACTGGTATGCAAAAACATCTATTTTCATTTCTCTAAAATAACTAAGGATTTCTCTGGTTAATTGAGATATGTTGGTTACTTCTAAAAGTGGCAAAATCCATCCCAATTGAAGCTTAGATTTATGCCAAGTGCTTCAACTCTCTTGAAAGCAATTTATTATTTGATGCCACAGAAATTACTTTAGATCTCTATTGAAATTCTGTTCTCATTATGGGCATCAATTATCATCAGACTGTGAAATGGATATAAAAGGAGAAGAAGATCGGATCCATTGGGAAGCAGCTCCTCCCTCTTCCTCTCCATCACATATCACATGACATGTGCAGAAGGTGGCCTTCTTTATGGATCCTCACAGCAACTTACAAGTTTATGTTTTTCATAATAGAGAAATGGAAGAGTCTCCTACCCACTTCAACCATGTCTTAGTCCCTTCAGGCTGAGGTAGTGCCACAAACTCAGTAGCTTATAAACCATGGAAATTTATTTCTCATAGTTTTGGAGGCTGGAAAGTCCAAGTTCATGGCACTGACAGATTCTGTGCCTAGTGAGGACCCACTTTCTGGTTCATAGATAGCACCTTCTTGCTATGTCCTCACGTGGTTAGAAGAAGCTAGGAATCTCTCTGAAGACTCTTTTATAAGACACTACACTCTTATGACTTAAGTACCTCCCCAAACTCCTCCCCATCTTTGGAGGACACAAACATTCAGATCATAGGATCCCACTGAGCCAGTACATTATGTGTGCTTACCAGTTGTGCAGGGGTTTTCCCACCTTTTATTAGCCTCCTCTGGGATAACAATGCTAAAGTTGTTTGCACTGATTCCAAGTGATATTGCTATTAGATCTTTCTCCATTGACTCCACTTTAGATGTGGCCCTTTCAGGTAAAAAAAAATGGAGTAAACTTTTATTTTTTATCACTTTTATATACATTATTAGAGGAATCTAAAGGGTGGGAAGCTGCTCAATCATATAGATGGAGCAATTGAGGTGCCAATATATTAGCAGCCCAAAATTAGAGGAATGAGACCCACCCTGCAGTCCATGAAATTAACTTAGAGCTTCTTCCACAGGATCAGCGGGTCTCCTGGGAACTGGGCTGGAGAAGTGAGCTCCCAAAGAACTTAAACTTCTTTGAAGGTGTGATGAGATGCCTGCAGATTCCATCTCAGGTCAGAATTCCAGTTCTCTGCAAAAGAGGCAGTGAACGTGGGAGACCCGGTGAGTCACTTCCCTCTGTGCATGGCTACACTCACAAGAAGGTGTTCTTCTGTCCTTGGACCCTCTTCCTCTGCCAAGGCCTGGGATGGTGTGTGGGAAGCCTCCAGGGATGGCATTGGACCTGACTTTGTGCTTCTCCATGGGGAGACTTGGGGTATTGGCATCCACGGACATGTTCTGCTTCCTCAGTGCACACAACAGCAGGTTATTCTCCCACCCCCACTCCATGGAGCTGGCTCACGACCAATTCCAAAATGAAACATTTGTTTGCCAAACATGCACAGCTGTAACTGGCCTGCTGCTGGTTTGCTGCATAGTATGCCACCTGCTAGCTTCTTTTCAGAGAAAAGAGGAAGGAGAGGAGCTAACTGAGGACAAAGTTCAGGCAATGATTTCAGATCTCTCTCCATCTCTATACTGCCTTCTGCCAAACTCTCTGGTTCACCCTCTCCCCCCCCCCCCACCACCACCCTCAAAACACACACACACACACACACACACACACACACACACACACAAACAAACAAACAAAACAACAACAACAACCAAAAAAAAAAAACACTGCAAATTTGCTTATGATTTAGAAAGCAGCTGGGACAGAGATACTGATTTATGTTTTTCAAATGGCAGAAAACAACATATTGGTTTCTTCTCAAGGTTAAGTGGCTGCTGTTGCTGTTGTTGTTTTGGGCAGGGGGAGGGAGTTGTTTATGGAAGTCTGGGTCCCATCCCTGTTATGACAGTTGTCTAGGTGAGGGAGGAACGACCTACTCTCATTCAAGATGAGAAACATTAAAAAAGAAAGAAACAGACCCACAGTCTTGTTGCCTGAAGACAGAGAGAAGAATGAACTTGGTTGAAGTTTGACGGAACACAAAAGTCCTGAAAATCTTCTGTAAAGTGTTTTAGAGCTGTACCAGTATTTTTTCACTTGCCTGAGGTCATTTCCTCTTATCTTATATCCATTGTTTTCTAGGAGAAATTTTATAAAAGAAAATCTTTTTTTTTAATAGCTCAACGGAAGCTAGTGTGATGAAAACAATAAAAATTCGTGTTTGAAAGTGATTTTTTCTCTGCTTCTAGGATAACCAGGGGAGTAAGATGACACAATCTACAGCAGCCCAGGGCCAAGTAGAAGGTGCAGAGGTTCAAAAGTATCACACCCGGTTTTAAACCCAGAAACTTGCTTCAGTGGGATTCTTCTGCACCTTGTGTAAGGGCCACTTTTCACCATCCACAGAATGTTTATATTTTCAGGAGGTTTACAGAATCCATCCCACTTTTTCCTTCTGTATCAGTGGTGTATCTTCTCACTCTTCTCCCCAGTTCTAGGTTGTCCATTTATTGCCTTGTTCAATAGATACGTTTTTTGTTTGTTCGTGTGTTGTTTTTGTTTGTTTGTTTGTTTTTTGGTGGAGACAAAAAAGCCAAGAGGAAGACAAGAAATAAAAATCCAGACAGAGAGGTGGATATTTTATTTATCCCTAATATTTTATTACATGAAGGAAGAATAAATACTATTTTGAAAATCCTAAAATGTCTTCATTTTGAAGTCACCCCTTCCAGACAGACAATAGTTCTCAATCTTTTTCAGTTCTGTGCACCAGGGGGAAGAATTCACAGTTGGAATGTGACAATCCTGTACAGTTCCCTGGCCAATCTTACTGCTCATTGAGTCCTTCATCTTTTGAGGAATCTCTTCATAAATCGACAGCCACTGCTAGTGAAGTGATTCCAATGAGGATCCTTGGGCCATCTGGATATACTGTAGCAGACCAATCATGTGAAGCTGACTTCCACAATGAACGTTACGATAGTGGGGCTTTCTCTCTGCAACACAGCTCAATACTCTTCTTAAACCCTTGTTTATCCATGCAGGTGCTGTGTTAGCTGTCACCCTCACAAATAGTCCAAGGAATGGCTTGTCGTTTCCAAAGTGCATCCTGAGTTTTCTTGCCCAAATGTCTCTGTCCACCACTTCCTTTCTGCTGGAATGCTATTCTCTAAATATTACCCCCACCACCACCTTTGCTAGTCAAATTTTGATCCACTATTGAGCTAAAATACACACACATAGGTATATTAAAATGCTAATATGCAAGTTGTCCTCTTGGGAGTTCAACTGACCAGAAGTTCAACCACTCACTATGATGGGCACTGACCACCAGAGGGTGGCATGGACTGAAGAAAGGCCTTAGCCAGCAGCCAGAAGGCTCCAATTGGCCCTGATTGTTGGCCAGGCTTAGGGACCCTACCCATGCACGAATTTCCTGTGCTGTGCCTCTAAAATATATATATTCCAAATATTTAATTTGTGAAACAATCGGCAATCCTTGCAGATGTCACAATCCCTGGTTTTTGGTGACACCAAACCTGTAGTAGCACTTATGTTATCCTGGCATGGTAGGCTGGAGTTACTGATATGTATGGTTGTCTTCTCCTGCTAAGCAGGCAGCTCCTCAAAAGAAGGTTACACAGTAGCCTTACTTACCCTTGTGTCTTCTACTCTTCCTACCAAAGGGCTTCTCATGTTGCAAACACTTCATGCTTGTTCAGTTGCCAATCATAAGAAGGACTCAAGAGGCCACTATTAGTTTCTCATGGAATGGAACTGCAAAGCATGGATTAAGCAGCACAATCTCAGATTTTTTAAGTACATTAAGTAAGGAGTTTTATCAGCTGAGGTAGGCCAAGACATTTCAGGAGTTTGCTATAGACTATACATACATATTTGTAGAACCACAAAAACACTGGGGTAAAAGCAATATATGAACACTCTTCCTCCATGGAACTCTATTGGAGACATTTGTCATATATATTTTCTGTTCATCAAATTTCTTATAATAAATTTATGGTGGGATATTATATTTCAAATATTTCTAGGAGTGCCAAAGGAAAAAAAATATGTCACTAACCACAACTCTATAAAGTTAATCACCTGAGAAAATTAATGAAATTGAGCTTGAATGAAGGTATTACATGTACAAAAAAATCTATGAATTCTGGCCCATTCTTTGAGAATTAGGTCTATATTTTTAGTTTTTTTTTCTGAGCACAGCTGGGCGTGGGACTAAGTAGTTCTACCACCAAAACATGTGGCTCCAAAAGTCCTCAGCTAATAGTTTTACAAACACAGTACTTTAGTCCAGGATACTCTCTGCCCTGAGCTTGTGGGAGAAAGCTGTGACTGTCCGTTTTGATACTGTGATTCATACCTTCACTTAACAGAGGCCCAGCTAAATACTTTGCATACTGTAGATGCTCAATAAATATTGGCGGTACTCACTAATAAGTGGCAGCCATTCAACCTAGAAAGTAGAAATGTGAAGTTTATAAATGTGCACAATTGTTAGGCATTATTATTGGCTATCTAGCCTCGGGAGAAAGCCATAGGTCTTTAGCAACTAAATACTATAGGAAAGTTAAATGTCTGCTCTCATAACTTATGTTTTAAAGCCCTGTTGCTCAAACTGAGCAAGGATAAGATATTACAAGAGCATTAAATCACCATATGATAAAAAATCAGAGGGGAGTGGGGAAGACATATTAGAATGCATGTGAATATAATGTGGATAAAATGCAAAGTTCATGAGAAAATAAAACATGATACTTCAGGGAAATTTTACTTACCTGTAAACCCTCAACTTTTGCTCTCAGAGTGCTTTTAAAGAGGGTTTACTGGAAATCCATGAGAGGTATCTATTCTGGCACAGAAGTCATCTATCTTTTGGAAACATCTCCCTTTCCCTAGATCACCAAAATTGTCCAAGCCTTCTAAAGTTTCCATTTTCACTTACTCTCATTTCAGCCCAACCAATAGACATAGAGAGTAAAAATTTGGAAGGTGTTATTGGGATATTTCAAACCACAACCTCACCTACTTGAATAATTCTAGCAGAACTGTTTTTGCATACATGATCATGACAAATGCCACTTCCCATGTGGCCGCTGGTACTGACTCTCTCCATATTTCCAGAAGCTTGGGGCCCTATACAGAAGTAGGAAAATGCTTTTGTGAGTAGAGTGTACCATTTCAATGGAAAAACCAGGATACAGCTAGTTGCCTTCATCCTTCAGCTTTATGGATGGGAATAAAGAGAATAATGAGAATGCTTGTCTTCTTAGAATGTGCTCTCTGTTTTCAGTTATGTATTTTGTAGAAAAAAATTAAAAAGAAAATACCAATTTATTTGCATTTAACAAGTATTTTATGCTTCTCAAGCCTCCCCGCATCAGACCTTCCATGCTCTTCTCCCTTTCATTCCACACACCAACATGATCGAATTAGTTCAACATACATTTTTCAGTTTCAGAGACTGTTCTAGGCATGACAAAACAAAAATGAGTAAAACAACCTCTATCCACTGGTAACTTCCAGTCTACCAGGGGTGACAGCTATATTTCCAAATAATTTCAACATAGTAAGTAAGTACTTAGAAGTATGAGCCTGTTGTGGTTCCTCTAGTATGCAGTGACAAGCATCTGCCAAAAGGTAGGTGTTGTTATACACTTTCTTGTACATATTTCTCCCCATCCCTATCTCTCTTTTGATTATTTTCAAACTCTGTGAAAGCAGTGTCCATGTTTCTGCTACTTTCCTACTTCTCTCATAGATGACGCTCTCAATAAACCTTGACTGAAATGATTTTAGATCCATCATTAAAAATGCAATCACTTTTTTAACTTGCTTTTTATACAATTCTTAAAGTTTAGATGCTGAAGTCACTAAGAGAAATAAAAGGAGACTCCAAATTCAGATTCATGAATAAATTCATTATCTAGCATTACTATTGTACCTCCTCTGAAAGACCAGACTTACCTTTTGAGCCCCAGGGGGCCTTAATTTAGAGGTACTATTGACAATTCATTCCTACAAGATTGCTCAAGTGGCGAAGAGGATGGGGCGTTAAATGTGATCTTAAACATTACTATCTACTGTAAATCAGAAAGAGGGCACAAGTGTTATAGTTGCTGTTTAATGATGTATGAACAAGCTGCCTGGTAAAGTGCACCGTTAAGAAAAGCTGGAACCAGAGTCCAACAACGACCTGATGATATATTGAAAACTTTGTGGCCAAGGCCATACATATCTTTTGACTTGGAAAGTGATGAGCACCAAGCTCCCTTGCAGAGTCAAGAAACTAAGGTAAATCTGTGGAGGCAGAGGAGTGGAGAGAATG
Source organism: Antrozous pallidus (assembly GCA_027563665.1). Classification (NCBI taxonomy): domain Eukaryota; kingdom Metazoa; phylum Chordata; class Mammalia; order Chiroptera; family Vespertilionidae; genus Antrozous; species Antrozous pallidus. Next base: position 31,206,015 of record CM050523.1, read on the forward strand.
CTTGTTTGGAAAAGGAAGTGAGTGGTGAAACAAGGCTGGTACCTACATGCATTCATGAAGCCCCCTTGCTGTCCAGTGTAGTCATGGTTTATTTTTTAAATCTCCTTTTGTATGAAAAAGAGTGCGATAATTAATAAATAATACAGGACTAAATTGCATTTAGTCCACTGAAACAAATCCAGAAACTTAGAAAACAAACAAATTAAAACCTTAGTCAACAGAAATAAGGTGTATTAATTAAAGTGGCATATGGTAAGCAAGCCTTGGATCCTTCAAAGAAATGCCCAAAGCAAAACTACCATTACTATTATGTTTCTGCTTTTACAAACAAGTTAGTAACTGCAATCATATCTTTGGTTTAAAACTCTTATGCAACATGAAACAGCAACTTTCCTATATAGTTTCAATAAATGGTTTACAATAAGCTGTAACTTTACAAACTACAATGGATTTCATGTCTTTCCAGAAGGTTTTTATTGATCTAAAAAAATTATTAAAGAATTATGAAAGTTGGTATCTACTTGTTTAGTAGATCATTTCTATCTAATTGGTTGTGCTTCCTGTCTGGTGAGTGATATTCCTGTGGGCTGCCGATTGTATTTCCTGACATAGCTACAATGCAAGTCTATGACAGAGTACTCTCCTGATCATACATAAACATATTTTGGACTCTTTCTCTGTGTAGAAACAGCTAGTCAGTTGAGTTGATCAGTGAGAAACGTGTTTCTTCAAGTTGAAATACTTAGAGTAGCCTGGTGAGACAAGGCATAACTACACAGAGAATGATGAAGAGAGAGATATGGCAAGAAAATAAGTGGTTCCTTCTTTTTCTCCTTCCAAATGAATTATACTGATGAGAAATATAAAAACTAGGAGTGAAGGAGAGGTAACTTCACATGGAATCTATCAGGGAAATTGCAGAATGTGATATTGGCACTGGTTCTGAAGGAGCTGGCTTTTGAAGGTAGAGAAGGAAACAGAAGGGCAAGCTAAGTGACTATGAGCCTGAGCAAGTGAACAGGAAGGAGAAGAGTGCTCAGATGGGCTGGGCAATGGGAACTTAGCTGAACAAGATTTCCTGGAGCAGATGATATGTGCATGTTTCAGGATTATTTACAATAGAGGGAGGCACAGGTTAAGACAAGGTCCTGGGTACCCTATATATCAGAGTAAGGACTTTGAATTTTATCCAAAGTCCAAGGTGTTACCTTTTACTAAGGTATTTTAAAATTGCATTGGTTAATAACATGCAATGTTTATAATTTTTACCCCAATTTTGGACATTTGCCCCTGTTTCAAAAACAGAGTGGGGCAAAAGTTGTTTGTATGAAAAAGAGTGCGATAATTAATAAATAATACAGGAATAAATTCTGTGTTTTGCCTGCTCACAACTGTAAACTTACTTTTGCTCCAACCTGTATTATTCCACAAGGTAGATGGAATATTTGAATCTTTACATGTATTTAAAGAAAAGTAAATTTATTTGGAGACTTGGGTAAAAATCTCACAAAAAAAAGAAGTTGGATGTTATTGATTCTATTTTCTATTTTAATTTTCTAGTACAACTAAATGTCCATTAAGGAATGGGTCATATAAAGGAAAACTCTAATTGTAAAGTATTCTATTGAAGAGTGATTTCTTACAGTCAAATGGAGCTGAAAGGACCCCAAAGTAGTGTCCTTTGTATATCAGAGTCATATAAACAATTAACCCAATACTTATCTTGCTCTACACTTCAGCCATTTCCATGAAGATATTTACTTTAAAGAAAGGGCTATTTTATCTTATTGCTAGTAACTAAATGAAGCCAAAGTGTTAGAGCATGGTATTTTAGAAACTAGCTGATGGACATCCAAGAATATACAACCTTAAGTAATCAAAGGGTTTGAGTTATTTCGTCCTTAAAATTACTTGGAAGTTTTTTATTCTTGTCCCATGCGTAAGGAATTAAGGCATTCACAATTGCATGAATAACACTTGAAGAAAGTGCTATATCTGCCTTTAACTCTGGCAGATATTAAACAAATTAAGCCTGTCCAAGTTTCATGTGGTATTTGCCACCTGTGTCAGCAATCTTTTATGTATATAGACCTAAATTATCTACTGTTTGCTCTTTTAGAATTAAGACTATTTATGTATATCTCTAGGATGCCAATAGAAGCTAAAAGTACTAATTAGTTTGTACACTTGAAAACCCAAAACAGTAAACCTGAAATCCATATTCTTCCTATTCCACTTTCTTACTAAATTCACTTTTCTCATTTCCTTTTATCTGCCTCACCTCTTTTCATTCTATTTTTTTCTCCACTCATCCCTACCCCACCTCTTTTTGTACTCCAGCTCACAATGTAGTAAATATCAACTAATCAGAAGAGAGAGAATGAGCTCCCATTATTTTTCTTTTAATTTGGGGGATCATTTTGGTATAGTATAGAATCACTGAAAAGAAAGGTTGTAATTTGCTCTGTACCCATAGGAATCTTCACATCAGACAATTTCACATTCCTAAATTTGCCACCTAATGTTTCCTTACTTCCTGATTCCATCTAAATCCTTGAAAATCAGATTACTTGGATGTAAAAAAAATGAATTTTTTTAACTTTTCCTATCTTCCATAAAGTCTTTAGCTCCTAAAATAACTAAGCTATATTTGGATGCAATTAATATGACTATAAACTCTTCAAGTTTACTCAGCCTTTTTTTTTTTTACTCAGTGTTTTTGCATCTTCTGCTAATCTTTGGGAGGATGTATTTTATAGCTTCCAGGTCAGCATGCATATTCCAGTGTTTTCTAGTTGCCAAATTGGCATAAAACTCAAGGAAAGTGAAAAAGCTAGCTGTAAAATGTCTGCTATGTTTCCACCTTGACCCAATGACTCAAAATACTAATAAGAATGGACTATTCCCACCCTGTGTGGCTCAGTGGTTGAGCATGGACCCATGAACAAGGAGGTCATCTTCAATTCCCAGTCAGGGCATATGACCTGGTTGTGGGCTTGATGCCAGTGTAGGGCATGCAGGAGGCAGCCAATCAATGATTCCTTCTCATCATAAATGTTCTTTCTCTCTTCCTCTCCCTTCTTATTTGAAATGAATAAAAATATTTTTTAAAAAGAGGACTATGATCCATAAATGGTTCTTCAAATATGAAATCTTCACACTTAAAGCCTTCTGACTTTTCTCCTTGTATCATTTCTTGGGGCCCTATTATAGACAATATACTTACTACACTGCAGAGGGAGTTTTGAGTGGGTATTTCCCAATGTTCTCTAGTTGGAGACCTCAGCTTCTGTCCCAGCGTCCAGGAGCCCCAGGACACAGCACATGCCCTCTGGGGATAATTCTGACTGTTTCTTACCCTTATTCAGCACAGTCTCCTTTATTTTTTTTAATCCCTTTAATAAGTGAAATTAAGTGTACACGAGTGTTTTCTTCTTCAGTTCAATTTTTAGCTCATATTTTGGAAAGTGTTATGCATGTTTTATTTTGTGTTCGTTTACATAGAAAAAGCAGGTTTCAATCTCATTGTTTTAACTCAGTGCTCACTCAAAAAGTCTTGAAGACCCATCAGCAGATGAGTGGATTAAAAATTGTGGTACATCTACATAATGGAATACTACACTGAGGTAAAAAAGGAGTTCTTACCATTTGCAACAACATGGATGGAGTTGGAGAGAATTATGCTAAGTGAAATAAGCCAGGCAGAGAAAGATAAATATCACATGATCTCACTCATTAGTGAAATATAATGAACAACATAAAATGATGAACAAAAATAGATCCAGAGACAGAGAAACATCAAACCTCAGGGAAGGTAAGGGGAAGAGATCAACCAAAAGACTTATATGCATGCACATAAGCCTAAGCAATGGACACAGACAGCAGTGGGGTGGGGGCATGAATGGGAGATGGGGGATAATGGGAAAATAAGGACACATATGTAATACCTTAATCAATAAAGAAAAAAAAAGTCTTGAGGACTTCCTGTAGTTGTATTTTACTTTTCTTTTGTAAAAAGGCAGTTTATCTAAGGTAGGCCTTGTGCTAAGTTCTTTATTTATATTACCTAATGTATTTAATTCCCCCAATAACTCTATAGATGTGATGGGATTTTTTCCACATTATGAATAGGGAGGCAAAAACTCAGAAAGTTTAAGTTGCTCAAAGTCGCACAGCTCACATTGGGAAAGTAGAATTACAATTCTGCAGTCCTGATACAAAAATAAGTAACAACAACAACAACAACAACAAAAAGCCATGCCTTTTCTATTATGCCATTTATTCTCCCTGCTGGATAATGTGCTTCACTCTTATGTCAATTTCTGAACTGGACACTTTCCCCTTTTTCTTTGAAACAAACAAACAAACAAACAAACACATTCTACTCCATTGTCCTGCAACACACATGAAAAGCACTTAACCTCAGGAATCGGTGAATGTTGGAAAGGTCGGGAAGAGGTCAAGTAGTGTCCCCTGTGTTCTTACCCAAAGACACAGTAGGGGGATTCAGTGAGCAGGCTTTCCTGCAAGTGAGGTGCACTTTGGAGAAGTGTTCTCTACCCAAAAACAGAAGGTGAAGTGAAAACTCAGGGGCACAAATGCAATCAGTCTCAACTAATCAACAAACACTGAGAGAATCAAGGGAAGGAGTGGAATTCTGATGCCGTGGAAAGGACTGAACAGAAACTGGTATAGGTGCTGGTGACACTAAGCATATAGCATCTCTTGTCCTTCAGGGCCTTTCTGAAGAACTGTGAGAGTGAGACAGGTCCTCCTGTTATCTCTGTTTCATAGATGATGAAAGTTGGCATTAGCAAGAGAGGTAATTTGTCCACAAACAGTCTTATGATCACCAAGCAATACAGCTAGATGGGAATGGGTGACCAACAGTGAGATGTGGCCCTAAAACTGAGACAGACCCAGCCACTCTGGGACCAATGGCCATACTAGAACTGGAACTCGTTCTGCCTGACTCCAACCTTTTGATGGCACTGCCCATACCATTTGCCTTTTAACTAAAAATGGGTGAAACAATTTAATATATGCAAAGTAAGTATGGGCATCTACTAGAAAGGTTCTTGACTGATATGTCCATAAGTACTTTCTCCCCTCATCTCAAAGCAAGAAAAAGGCCTCCCTCTCACTCCCATTCTCTTCTCCAATCCCTAAGTAGCTCTTGGCCACACATGGCTCTACCCAGGTCTCTTTCTACCCTGGAAAGGGCCTCAGATTATTTATGTTACATACATATATAAGTAATATATTAAATATGTACAAACCCAAAACATTTTTTAAATGATATTAATACTCATAATCTCCCTTCCCAGTGGACAACCATATAAACCATCTTTGTTGTATGCAACCTGTTAGGAGATCCTGGTGTGATTATTAGTTCTCAGTCTGAATTTTTTAGAACTAGCTCTACAGTGACCCTTCAGGAACTATACAGCCACCTAATGTAAACATTAGGACATCCTGAGACTGCAGCTGTGTTTCCAACCTCCAACTAAAAAATATTTGATTCAACCCCATTGGTTTAACCGATGGACTTCGTAATAGATAGAGGTTATTAAATAAAAGTTTCATAATATTTTTAAAAACAGATTCTGCTGTCAAAAATATTTCAAATCCATTTCTCTGTTCATTACATTCTCCCCAGTCAACTATCACTGCAAAAATATCTTGATAGGCTTAGTCATTCTAAGGAACCAATAGCCAATAATTTCTAATGTATTATTCTCCAAAATATGTGAATTTTAAACAATATTTTTTAGGGTTTTCAAGAATAAATGTAAGAATCACTGTAATGGTAGGGTCAGATCAAAAAGAGAGAATTTTTTGAGATGATATCAGGACCTTACTTCCTGATCCTTCTAGAGATTGGTCAATTGGGCCAGGGAAGATACTTCTCTTCTAGAGCCATTTCTCCTCAGATTTGTGAGACGAGCTCAAATTCTTGTTTAGAACAGGCAGGGGTAGGAGACTAATGGGTGGAGAGAGGGATCCCTGGCCAAAGCCAATAACTCAGGTTATACTCTGTGTGTTGCCACTTATAAGCAGTATGACTGTGGGCAAGTCACTTTTTCAGCCTCTATAGCAAGAAACTATCTTTGAAGCAAACAGGAACTGGAGAATGTAGCCTTGAGCTCCTCTGTAGTGTTAGTGAAACATAAATTTTAGTGAAATAGGATATAGGCAGGTTTATGGAATTTTTAGAATTGAGGTTCATAGAAAAAAAACATAGGGCTACAGATTGGGAGAAGGTACATCTCTATAACACAAGGAAGCCAGGTGCAGGGAGCAGCAACAGTTGCATTTCCATAAGACAAGGGAACAAGGGAGCTGGAAGTAGTCAAAAAGGTCTATATTTACAAAATAAAGAAGAAGGGAGGAACACCAAGATGGCGGCATAGGTAAACACCTATTGTTCTGCCCCGCGCAACGATTTAAGAACTACAACATACCAGCAGAACAGACATCACCCAGAATCGCCAGAAAGCTGGCTGAATGAAAACTCCACTAATAAGAGTAAAGGTGGGACACTGAGACTCAGAGGAGAGACAGGAGCGCAGCCTTTCAGACGGAAACAGGTTAGGAGCCGTCCTGGTAGCACGCGCTCGGGCTGGGGCTGAAGCAGCAACCCCGGCCGGATTTCGCCTACAGGGAGGGTGGAGACGTCCCACTACACGGATTCCCCAGCGCCAGGTGAGGGCCGAGATCCGAGGTATGTAGTGACGTCCCACTGCACAGATTCCCCAGTGCCAGGCGAGGTACGAGGTCCAGGGCACACACCCTGGAAGCGGGGCGCGGCAGAGGCTCCTAGTCTGCGAGAAACCCGGAGGCGAGGAAAAGAAGTTTCCCCCTGGAAACTTGTCTCCTGGTTCCAGAAACCATCTATTTTACAACCCTGGGCTAGACTTTTGGTGTGCAGATACATTTGGGGAAAGGCAGAGTTGTCTGGCAAGGGGAAGAGACTAGCGGCTTTCTCTTGGAGGTGTCTGCAGCCATCCCCATCCAACAGAGACCCGCGCCCGAGCGCCGCATAGGACGCAGCTGACACTGAGGCTGCCTGCGCAGCTCAGAGACTCCGCCCATCCAACCTGAACACAGTCTCCCTTCACAGCCAATTGGCCTGGAGGTCAAACCCTCTTAAGGATAACAACAACAAGCTGGGTTTAAATTCAAAAATACTGAATATAACCCATAAAGGATTGCAGTAAGAGTACCCACCTCAGGTAACTAGGGAGGCTGAGCCACCGTCCCTTTGAGGATATGTACCACATAAAGCAGTCACCATGCAGAGATATGGAAAGAAATCAGGGGTGAAAGAAATGGAGGAGAAAAGACGACAAGACATAGAGTTCAAAACCACGGTTATAAGGCTTTTCAAGAGGCTCCTAGAAAAAGCCGATCAACTTAATGAGAATTACCAGGAAATAAACAAGACCAACCAGGAAATGAATGAGAATTACAAGGAAATGAATGAGACCCTCAGGGAAATGAACAAGACCTCTGAGGATACAAACCAGACCCTCACAGATATGAAAAAGGACCAACTAGAAATCAAGCATACACAGACTGAAATAAAAAATATTACACAAAGTCCTAAAAGCAGTCCAGAGGGCCACAAGAACCAAGTCAAAGATTTGAAATACAAAGAAGCAAAATCCACTCGGCTGGAAAAAGCAAGAAACAAAAAGAATTCAGATAATTGAAGATAGCGTAAGGGCCTCTGGGACAACCTCAAGCATGCCAACATCCGAATTATTGGGGTCCCAGAAAAAGAGAGAGAGCAAGTTAATGAAAACCTACTTGAAGAAATAGTGACTGAAAACTTCCCCCACCTGGTGAAAGAAACTGACTTAAAAGCCCAAGAAGTACACAGAACCCCAAAATATAGGAATCTAAAGAGGACCACACCAAGACATATCATAATTAAAATGCCAAGAGCAAAAGATAAAGAGAGAATATTAAAAGCAACAAGAGAAAAACAGTTGGTTACCTACAGGGGAGCACCCATACGATTGCCAGCAGATTTCTCAACAGAAACGATGCAGGCCAGACAAGAGTGGCAAGAAATATTCAACATAATGAACAGCAAGAATCTACAACCAAGATTACTCTATCCAGCAAAGCTATCATTCAGAATTGAAGATCAGATAAAGTGCTTCACAGATAAGAAAAAGCTAAAGGAGTTCATCACCACCAAACCAGTATTATATGAAATGCTGAAAGATATTCTTTAAGAAGAGGAAGAAGAAAAAGGTAAAAATATAAATTATGAACAACAAATACACATTTATCAACAAATGAACATAAAAATCAAGTGAATTGATAGGCTGATGAACAAGATAAACTGGTGAATATAACAGAAACATGGACATAGAGAGGGAATGGACTGACAATTCTTGGGGAGAAAAGGGTTGTGGGAAGTACAGCAAGAGATTGGACAAAAATCTTGCAACAATGGGAGAGGACATTGGGGAGGGGGAGGTGAGGGTGGAGGGTGGGATAGGTACAGGGTGGAGGGGAGATATAGGGGGATAAAAAAGGGGAAACAATGTAATTAATAAACTGAACAATAAAGAAAAAAAATAAAATAAAAATAAAGAAGAAGGAATAAACAGAAAGAAAAGGACAATGTAGGAGGAGAACATCACATGTGATGTTTAACCTTTGAGTTTAGGAATCACTAAAGTAACCAATTCAAATGGGAATACTGACCAATCAGAGGGGATATCAGGACATAGGACCCATAGCCTTTATACACCATGGAAACACAAAGTCAGTGGGACCTTTTCTCCCTCCCCACATGGTAGTCCATTCTGTGGGACTCTTCCCTCCTCCCCATGTGGGAGCTGTATTTATTTTTCAATAAATTTCCACCTTTGCTATACCACCTTTGGTCTGCAGAGTTATTCTTCTACTCCCATGGACAAAGAATCTGGGTTTCAGTCCAAAAATTCCATCTCATTAGGGTCAGTGCCATTGTTTGATTATTACAGTGGTGCTGCAAGCTAGAAAGTTCTAAGGAAAGGATTTTGCCTGAGTTATAACTCACTTTGTATATGCCCCTGTGGGGATTGTGCCAACTGGCTCCACCTTTAAATTTGAGTTTAATCTCACAGACAATTTCCTTTTTTATTCAATGAATCCCTGATGCACATGTGTCTCTACATTGGAATTTTTAAAGCCTTTTCAATGGGCAAGTTCTGGTCTGCCTGCCTATCCCTGAATTAAATGAATAATTACCCATATATAATGATCTGTATATTAATCCCTGAATCATACGATTAAAAAAAAAAACAACACTTGAGTGGCTTTGTATTTTCCTACATGCTCTCCTAGTTTCACATATAAGATTCTCTTTATTGAATATGTCCTCTCTTTACCTTCCACTAAGTACCCTCCCCCTCTTTCAAAGGCAACACAAATGCCTTTGAGTGAGCCCTTCATAAAGCTTGCCAACATTTTACCTGTTGATACTATTCACTGGATCTTTTGTCTCCAACATCTTCTGCCTTGGGGTATCATTGTTTTTTGTTATTGCTGCTCCTCCCCCAATATCGCATGCCTTTATTTGACATTCCTCTTGTTAGTGCTCTTTCTTTCTCTTACCTCCTCCTAGCTCTCACACATAAACAGAGTCATCTAGCATCCCCCCAGTGTTAGAATCTGAGCTCCTTCTTAGTATTATTGTTAATGACATAATAAATGTATTTTTCTTAAAGTGCATTGACAAGGCATATTTTTTCTTATAAATTGATAGTGCATTTTACTAAAGACCCCTTCTGTGTTCTATCTGTAAATAAAACAACCCATGGTGCCAAAATGTACTTCCCTGGTCCCCTATGAATCATGGAGCACCAAACTTCAGCCCATTGTTCACTTCAAAACCAGGAAATCCAAACCTCTCCCATATACACAGGTCATTTGACATGACAAGAGGTTAGAGTTTAACTTTCATTAAGTGGGTATTTTGATCATGAATAACAAAAGGGATTACTGAGATAATTGATATAGTTTCAAGACACTGTCTAGAGAGGCCCTGAAAAAAATCTAAGGATCCCCAACTACTTAAGATGATAATTAACTTACAAAGTGTGGGCGATGGCTGTACTTGCCTGCAGCCTTTCCTCTTATGTACTTAAAGAAAGGGAAGTTTGAGGAACGCTTCTAGAGGCTAAAAAGACAAGCATAATTCTCCTCTAGAACCATCACAGAAGTTCAAGAAACTACAATATAGAGTTCCTTGGTTTTGTTAATTTACCCACCTCAAGGATGTCATTTGTCTCCTCAGCCTGAAATCTTCAAGATCTCATGCACAGAAAATAATAATAATGCTGCTTAATTCATAACCTGTTACAATTTACATAATGCATTGGCATACATTATCTTCTTTAATATTCAAATCCAACTTTTGAAGTGAAAACCAGTTTCTCCATTTTAGAGATGAATGTTTGAGATGGAGAGTCTCAGATGACTTGTTCAAGATAACACAATTAAGATGGGTCTCAAATTCAACAAAAATCTCCAGTGGCTTTGGATGGAAAAGGCAGTGGTGTCTTTAAGGTTGTCATTGTACTGGCACTAAATTAGACTCCTGCTCTGAACTCAAATAGATTCTCTTCCACCTGACATGGCCCTGCAGTGCCTCCCAGAGTGAAGGCATTGTGATTCTAAAGGGCCTTTGTAAGATAAGCAAATATTTTCCCTGATATGTGTGGCATAACAAGCCAGTGCATTTCAAACTTTTCCATGGAGCGCATACACCTATCACATACACTGAGTGGCCAGATTATTATAATCGCTAAATGCGTAATAATCTGGCCACTTAGTATATATCCTATGTAATAAAAGGCTATTATGCAAATTGTCCCCTCAACCAGGAGTTCGACCAGTAGGCAGGTAGGCCAACCGCTCATGTCCCCTCTCCCTGGCCAGGCTGGCCAGACCCCACCCATGCATGAATTCATGCAGATGGCCTCTGAGTGGCCAGATTATTATGCATTCAGAGATTATAATAATCTGGCCACTCAGTGTATATGTGACTGCATTATGTTCTAGTGGCTGTTGTAACAAATAACCACACACTTGGTAGCTTAAAACAATTGTATTATCACACAGCTCTGAAGGCCAGAAATTAGAGATCAGTGTGGTTGAACTGAAATCAGCAGAGCCACATTTCTCTGAGGCTGTAGAGGAGAATCTGATCCTCACCTTGTCCAACTTCTGGTGGCTGCCAGTGTTCCTGGGCTTGTGTTCTGATGTCTGCCTCCATTTTCACATTGCCAAAGAATCCTGTGTGTCTGTGAGTCTGCCTCATATCTCTGCATCTCCCTTAGGAGGATACATGCGATTGCATTTAGTATCCACCCAGATAATCCAGGAAAAATTCCTCCGGTCAAGGTCCTTAATCATGTATTTTTTTCATATAAGGTGATATTCAAATTTTTGCCATGTAAGAAAATAATCACAGGTTCTGGTAATTAGGGAATGAATACAGGCATACCTTAGATGTATTGCGTGTTCTCTGTCAGAACTTTGAGATAAATCGAGTATCACAACAAAATCATAATCTTTTTGCTGGTGGACAGTCTTGCCTTTAATTTGTAAAAGATGCAACATCTGTAAAGCACAATACAGGGAAGTATAACCAAATGAGGCATGTCTGCACATCCATGGGCCACCATTCAACCCACTCTCACGACCTAATGTAATGCCTCACTTAGAAGACAATGATAGTAGGACCTGAAGTCTGGGGCACTAACCAGACTAGAAATCCACTCTTTTGAAATCTAGGGCCCCAGTCTGAGGTTGGACCTTCTCACTTCCAATGGCCTTGCTTAGAGGCCAGTACCTAAGGAGTGAGCAGTAAATATTACAGGAGGTTATAAGAAGTGTCTCCCTCCTGAGTGCCTCTATCTACCTACCAACCCTTGCCCTTTTCCTATTTTCAGAGCCCAACTTCTTCAGGGCCCAACTGAAACAGAAATTTGTAGGGGTGAAAAAGATAGGTTTGGGAAAATTTTAGAAATTAAGGGGACTATGGAAGAAACAGGGTTGCAGAGCAGCAGAAGATATATTTCCACATAATATGGAACTAAAAAGCTGCAACAGATACATTTCCTTAGAATGAGGGATCTGGGAACAGTAAAAGGTCTATATTTACAAGTTAAAGGTAAGGCAGCCCTTTTTCCAGAAGGAGAAGAAGAAAGCCCAAAGGGTATAGGAAAATAATAAAGAAGGAGGGGATGAGAACATCACATGTCCCATGTGAGATTTGACCATTGAACTCAGGAGATACTATAGTAACCAGTCTAAGGGAATAGTGACCAATAAAAGGGGATGTCAAGGCACCGGGATCTGCAGCCTTTATAAGCCATAGAGAAAAGAAACTCAGTGGGACCCTTTCCCCCTCCCTAGGTGGGAGTCCATTCTGTGGGTCTCTTCCCCCACCCTATGTGGGAGTCTGTACTTGTTCTTTAATAAATTTCCATCTTTGCTATACCATCTTCTGTCCATGGATTTATTCTTCAACTCTGGTGGACAAAGAATCCGGGTTCCAGTCCAAAAATGCCGTGTCACAACTACAATCCTTAATCACAAGGCCTTTACTGATCATTGCTGAAAATAATCCCTTCCACCTCTAAACTTCAACAGCATTTTATGTGACTCTTTTATGGGATTGTTTTATGATGTATGCCACTTTTTAGTTCCCATCATAGTAACTTACATACACTTTATCTCTCCTCCTAAATTCTGAGCTTCCCTCAATTAAACCAATCTCTCACCAGGCCTTCCTGATGGATGTCTTACCTTCACTCTTCCTGACCTGCAGTCAGTTCTCCATGCAGACAACAGAGTGGTCTCTACAAAATACAAATCAGGTAATACCATTTCCCTCCCTAAAAGATTTCAGTGGCTTTCTGTCACACTCAAAATAAAATCCAAACTTTCTAGCATGGCCTGCAAGACCCCACAACATCTGCAAACACTCCCCAACTCTCCATCATGCAATGCCACCTTCAGCTACTTTCTGCTCCAGACCAGCCTTGGTGGAACTGGAAGATGCCCTGTGGTGATACACTATCTGCAACACAATGACCCTCTGGATAGACCCATTGCCCAAAGGCACTCCTCCCCTGGGCTCATGCAACCTGTGCCAGAACACACAGCTTCCACGCTCCCAAGCTGGAGTCTGTCACAGTTGGACACTGACATGCTATGCACCTTCTGCAGGCCATGGCTTGCATTTCCTCCCCCATTCTTAAAGCTGGAACATAGGAAAGTACACAAACCTAAGCAATGTAATAAAGGGTGAAGGAGAATATGTAAGGATGTTCATCACAGCATTATTTTCAATGATGTAAAACTGCAAATGAACTAAATAGTTATCAGTAAAAAAAAAATAGTTAAATTTATGTTCAGTCCAACTACAGAAAACTAAGCAGTCATTAAAAAGCCTTGGTGGAACTGGGCTTTCTTCTTCTCCTTCTGGAAGAAGGGCTGCCTTACCTTTAGTTTGCAATTGTTGCTCTGGGCTAGAGAACTAGGGGGAAATGGAAATGACTGCTAATAGTTATGGGGTTTTCTTGAGGGTGGAGAGGATAATGAAAATGTTCCAAAATCAGTTGTGATGATGATTATATGGCTGTGTTTATACCAAAAAAGCATAAAATTGTACACTTTAAATGGATGAATTGAATGATTAGCATATTATATCTCAATAATACTGTTTAGAAAGAATATGATTGTCTTGGCAGGTGTGGCTCAGCATCGTGCCATGCTCTGAAAGGTTACCAGTTCATTTCCTGGTCAGGGCAAATGCGCAGGTGGCAGGTTTGATCCCTTGTTTGGGTGCATATGGGAGGAAGCTAAGCAATGTTTTTCTCTCACATAAACATTTCTCTTTCTTCCTTTCTAAAATCAATAAAAACATTTTTAAAAATATAATTAAGTTATATGAACCTAAAACAAAAATGTCACCCATTCTATTACTTTTTATTTAAATAAAACAAGTAATAGAATCATTTAAATATCTAGTTCTATTTTTAGAAAGCAAGATATATGAATATATATATATATATATTCAGATATATTAATGCACAGAGATATTAAGAGAGAGTGGGGTTAAAATCGGTCCCTGGACAGTAAACTCTGGACAATTGGTTTAGTGGAGGGATTGAAGGTAATTTCATTTTTCTTTTCTAAGTAATTAGGAATTGTTTCAGTGGCAAATGTTTGAATAGCTGACAAAATGAAAACAAAGGTTAGCTGTACTCTCACGGCAAAAAGACTGGAGATAGACAGCTGCTTGTCTTAGTTTCAAGGCCTGATGTTACCAAGACTGCCACCTCTGGGATCATCTTGGCTTTCCCTTATGCCTGGTGTGCGATGGCTGCTGAGTCACTGGACAACAAAATCACATTTCTTAGACTTCCCTGGCCCCAACACATTTTCACTTCTGTCTTACCACCAGAGTTAGGTCACAGGGCCATGCCTCCTTACAGAGGAAGCTGGGAAAGTATTTTCTTTTTCCAGTCTCAATAGTGGAAAGTACTAATTGAGATGGGGGTTGGGAGTAAATACTGGGTCAGCCAACCAGCAGTTTCTACCCTAATGTGCTTCAAGTGTTCCTCAACTGGCATCCTTTGCATTTTTCAACAAGCTTTCATTTCTTTATAGATAGATAGATAGATAGATAGATAGATAGATAGAAGATAGATGATAGATAGATAGATAGATAGATAGATAGATAGATAGATAGATGATAGATAGAAGAAGAAGAAGAATCTAAATACCATCACCCAAATTTAGGCACTATTAACATTTTGGTGTCTACTTTTCTTTCAAATTTCTCTCTTCCTCTTTATGGATAGGTCGGTATATACATAGATAGATATACATACATATATATCCATACATGCATATAAGTATATATGCAGAGGTACATATGTAATTTTATATAAACAAGATTATATCCTGTTTCTTATTTTCTAATTTTTTTTCACTCAAAAAATCATGAAGATGTAATGTCAATGGATATTACTAACATCATCTTTTCAATTATTGCATTATTAGTTTGTCATTTTTTATTTGACCAAGTCCCTATTAACAAACATTCGTGTTCTTTTGAATTTTCTCATTAGTTTAAACAGTACTGCGACAAACATCTGTCTTCATTTTGGCACTATAGTACTAGTGTTTCTTTCTTTTAGATAAAGTGACATTGTTTTTTTTTGGTTTTTTTTTTAGGTTTCTTTCTGTTTTTCTTTCTGTTTTTCTTTCTTTTTTTCTTTTTTTTTATCTTTATTGTTCAGTTTATTAATTACATTGTTTCCCCTTTTTTATCCCCCTATATCTCCCCTCCACCCTGTACCTATCCCACCCTCCACCCTCACCTCCCCCTCCCCAATGTCCTCTCCCATTGTTGCAAGATTTTTGTCCAGTCTCTTCCTGTACTTCCCACAACCCTTTTCTCCCCAAGAATTGTCAGTCCATTCCCTCTCTATGTCCATGTTTCTGTTATATTCACCAGTTTATCTTGTTTATCAGCCTATCAATTCACTTGATTTTTATGTTCATTTGTTGATAGATGTGTATTTGTTGTTCATAATTTATATTTTTACCTTTTTCTTCTTCCTCTTCTTAAAGAATATCTTTCAGCATTTCATATAATATTGGTTTGGTGGTGATGAACTCCTTTAGCTTTTTCTTATCTGCGAAGCACTTTATCTGATCTTCAATTGTGAATGATAGCTTTGCTGGATAGAGTAATCTTGGTTGTAGATTCTTGCTATTCATCACTTTGAACATTTCTTGCCACTCCCGTCTGGCCTGCATCGTTTCTGTTGAGAAATCCGCTGACAATCATATGGGTGCTCCCCTGTAGGTAACAAACTGTTTTTCTCTTGCTGCTTTTAACATTCTCTCTTTATCTTTTGCTCTTGGCATTTTAATTATGATATGTCTTGGTGTGGTCCTCTTTAGATTCCTATATTTTGGGGTTCTGTGTACTTCTTGGGCTTTTAAGTCAGTTTCTTTCACCAGGTGGGGGAAGTTTTCAGTCACTATTTCTTCAAGTAGGTTTTCCTTAACTTGCTCTCTCTCTTTTTCTGGGACCCCTATAATTCGGATGTTGGTATGCTTGAGGTTGTCCCAGAGGCCCTTTACACTTTCTTCAATTTTCTGAATTCTTTTTGTTTCTTGTTTTTCCAGCCGAGTGGATTTTGCTTCTTTGTATTTCAAATCTTTGACTTGGTTCTTGTGGCTGGACTGCTTTTAGGACTTTATGTAATATTTTTTATTTCAGTCTGTGTATGCTTGATTTCTAGTTGGTCCTTTTTCATATCTGTGAGGGTCTGGTTCATATCCTCAGAGGTCTTGTTCATTTCCCTGAAGGTCTCATTCATTTCCTTGTAAGTCTCATTCATTTCCTGGTTGGTCTTGTTTATTTGCTCGTAATTCTCATTAAGTTGATCGGCCTTTTCTAGGAGCCTCTTGAAAAGCCTTATAATCATGGTTTTGAACTCTATGTCTTGTCGTCTTTTCTCCTCCATTTCTTTCACCCCTGATTTCTTTCCATATCTCTGCATAGTGGCTGCTTTATGTGGTAGATATCCTCTAAGGGTCAGTGGCACAGCCTCCTCAGTTATTTGAGATGGGTACTCTTACTGCAATCCTTTATGGGTTGTACAGTATTTTTGAGTTTAAACCCAGCTTGTTGTTGTTAGCCCTAAGAGGGTTTGACCTCCAGGCCAATTGGCTGTGAAGGGAGACTGTGTTCAGGTTGGATGGGCGGAGTCTCTGAGCTGCGCAGGCAGCCTCAGAGTCAGCTATGTCCTATGCAGCACTCACGCGCGCGGGTCTCTTTTGGATGGGGATGGCTGCAGACACCTCCAAGAGAAAGCCTCTAGTCTCTTCCCCTTGCCAGACAACTCTGCCTCTCCCCAAATGAGTCTACACCCCCAAAGTCTAGCCCAGGGTTGTAAAATAGATGATTTCTGGGACCTGGAGACAAGTTTCCAGGGGGCAAGTCGCGGGTTTGTGCGACACTTGCGCCCAAACTTCTTTTCCCCGCCTCTGGGTTTCTCGCAGACTAGGAGACCTCTGCCGCGCCCCACTTCCAGGGTGCATCCCCCTGTCCTCGGACCTCACCTGGCACTGGGGAATCTGTGCAGTGGGACGTCTCCACCCTCCCCATTGGCGAAATCCAGCCGGGGTTGCTGCTCCAGCCCCAGCCGGCATGCGCGACCAGGATGGCTCCTAACCTGTTTCCGTCATCAAGGCTGCGCTCCCGCCGCTCCTGTGAGTCTCAGTGTCAGCTTTCACTCAGCCAGCTTTCTGTCGATTCTGGATGATTTTTGTTTTGTTGTTATGTTGTAGTTCTTAAATCGTTGCGCGGGGCAGAACAATAGGTATTTACCTATGCTGCCATCTTAGTTCCTCCGTGACATTGTTATTTAAACTTAAAAAAATCTGTCTTTGATATAAGATGCTTAGATTGATCTTTCACCCCTTTTCCATTAATATTTTCCTTCTTATTCAAAATAATAACATTTAAATAGGGATATGTCAAAATATCAGAAAATTTTCAAAAATCTCTAAAAAGATCTTTACTATTTTCTTTAAGTCAGGGAAGCACTAAAACCATGAATTCAAAAGAGAAATTAAGGAAAAGCTCTCCTTCCTGGTCTATTAGTTTCTTGGATTTAAAAATAAAACTCCATTTCCTTAGTTGTTTTAAAAGGGAGAACTTCCATGTTATTTATATTAAAAAGGAAAGATTACATTAAAGTCTGACACAAATTGACAAAAGCCAGAGGATGCAAACTGAACACTATCCTTCTATCCCAAACTCAAGCTTTTTAAAGCCCAAATGGTTTTAACAGAAGAACTGTGCTCCAATCAATCAAATTATATCTTTAGCAGATACAGTGGTGATTCTGTTAGGACAGTCAAGGCCATATCTACCATTACATGCCTCGAATTGCGGAGACTCAAAACATTTTTATGAACATACTAAAGGAAGATAATGGGAGAGACCTTGCCGATTAATGGCTGGGAGAATAAGATCCTGGCAAATCTGACCCAGGGACCTATCCTGCAGCTGCAGAGGCAGATAAAAGGGAGACATAAAACAACCTTGCAAATAACTTGCCCAGACATGCCTGCCTTTTCTTGTCCCTAAATACTCCGGAAGTGGGAAGGAGGAGCAGGGAACATACTCCTTAGAAGGAACCTATGTATGTGTTTATTTGCACGCCTGCTAAGAGCAATACATTTGTTCTCCAAGTGAGTTCTAAGTCATTCATACGTTAATTTCCTCTTATCGTGCATTGACCAATGTTTGCCTGTTGCCTAAATCTACATGATTTGTCAGGGCCCTACCTAGATATATCATCGTTTCCTCCTCAAAGCATCTCCACTTGGATTACTTTGGTGCTTCATCCCTAACCCCTGCCTCCTGCACCCAGAATTGAAGAGCAGGAGGTTCTCTCTGCGAACCTCCCAAGGTGGCAGATTTAAAAGTAGTGGAAGAGCCTCTTATCAGACATGATAAGACCAGTTATTAATCAATTAATTCAAAGTTTTTTCAAGTGATTTTAAATAGTGCTATACTGAAATATCTATTTTAATGCACATTCTCTTTATCTCTATGGATGCGGGCATGAGGCTGCTTGCCCATGTTGGGATCCTCTTTGGAGTAACAGGGCATCTTTCTCTTTCTTTTCTTATTTTTTAAAAAAATATATTGATTTCCGAGAGGAAGGGAGAGGGAGAGAGAGAGAAACATCAGTGATGAGAGAGAATCATTGATTGGCTGCCTCCTGCAAGCCCCCGACTAGGGATTGACCCCTAAACCCAGGCATGTGCCCTGATCAGGAATCAATCCATGACCTTCTGGTTCATAGGTTGGCACTCAACCACTGAGCCATGCTACCCAGGCCCAGGGCAACTTTCTTATATAAACCAGATTCATAATGCATTTCTACAATTTCCAGTTTGGGGTTTCTCTGAGGAAATGTAATGATACTTACAAAGCAATTCAACTGCCAAGAAGCTGTCCATGTTATTTTGCAGCTTTTTCTAATCTTTTACAGTTGTCTTACCCATTTCTAGTTCAGCAGCCTATTTAATGAAAAATTCACTTTTATCAAATATTCCCAAAGCACTTAGTTTAATTTTTCATAGCTATAACCCTTTCTACGTTCCTATTTTGTCTGATGATATCATATTAAAAAGTACAATGACACAGGCAGGTTTGTAACCAAACTCTAGAGGCCATTGGTTCTTGGTGGGCACACAGTTCCACTGTGAGGGGCCATCAGTACTCATCCTGCAGCCATTTTTGTTTCTTTCCCATCACACTTATGAAGCTAACATTGGTTAATAACATTATATGAATTTCAGGTGTATCACATCAGAATTAGATGTCTGTATATTGCGTCCTCACCACCAATGTCTAGCTTTATGCAGTAAATAGAGAGCAGTGGCTAGTGGGGTGGGTCTAACCTAGCAAAGCCGTTAAATTGAGGCTATTGTAGATCTGCCAACCAAACAGTTCAGAGTCTGGACCATTTTGGATAACTGGCAGAGAAAACGCACGACTAAGCTCAAACTCACTATGTGACCACCGGTATGGGTGATATTCAAAAATCTCCAGGAACCATCATTGGTCAGCACAGACTGGGCACTATCTGATTAAAATACCCGCTGGCCACAAACAACCTATGAGAATATACCGTTTATTCTAGCTGGACATCAGCTCTGACCACGGATCAGTTGACATCTTAGGTCTTATTCACTTGCAAGTCAGGAAGTTCGGTCAAGTAGAGCTCTACAGCTCCTTCCAACTCTGAAATTCTTGATTGAGCTATATCAGCTCTAATTAATTTCCTCCCATGGGATTCATCAATTATCTGATTCACTTGTTCTTCCTCTGGATAGATGCTGTCTCAGAATTGTCATTGAGACACAGATTCTTATGGGCAATAACAACAACAAAAAAAGACAATAGCAAGGGAGGCATGCATGGTATGTATGAATTACATACCAATATTAGCATATCTTAGATATTTTACATATTACAAAACAGATTTACTCATCCACACTCTCACTCTCCTGCCTGATTCTCCAGGGGCCTGAGTTCTGCTTGTTTCATTTTGTTTTGAACCTGGGGACGATGCTTATTTTTATGCCTCGCTTCGTTTACACAGATTGGAGCGTGTTTTCCACATGCAGCTTCTTGTTTGCCAGCAAGCCCAGCTGTTGTGGGGCACCAAAGATCACCCAATTATAGAGAACAATCTTGAAAACCTTTTCATATCTCCCTCACCTACCCTCGAGGATGTTTTCCAACAATTGCAATTTTAAGAGCCTCCTTCATTTGCAGGAAACATCTACTCCTTTATAGCTTTTTCTTTTTCCTTTCCAACTCATCCTAAAAGAGTTTACCATGGAGTAGGCAGGGGCCCCTTTTCAATTGCCTCTAACAGGCAGATCAAGGGAAAGCCAAGACCATCTCACACCTGCTTAGAAAAAGAAAAGGGGGGAGGAGAGAAACGAGAGAGAGAGAATGAGAGAGAGAGAGAGAGAGAGAGAGAGAGAGAGAGAGAGAGAGAGAGAGAGAGAGAGATCCTTCAAAGTACTTTACAGTGTTAGCCCAGACTCCCGTATGCAAGTTCCAGCCCATAACAAGTTTTATTACAATGTTATAAACTCCTGAAAAGAGGAATTTGGACTAGAAGTGCTGACACAAACTGCCAGAGCCGCAGATCTGAATTCTTGTGGGTTCTGCCCTGACACCAGCACACATTTAGGACAAAACCCAAAATACTGAAATGCCAAAATCAGGTTTTGCCGCTCAGATAGATTCTTTGATTTTTATCTTTCAAATTAATTTTAATGAAAAGAACTAGGGGGTCTCATCAAAGAGAAATGAGCGCTTTTGCAAACAATACATGACTCCGTGTGGTGTGGATGCTCATGCCTGAGAACTCAAAGAGTTATTCAGTCAAAGTGAAATTCATCTTACAAATAACACTGGCTTTTTTTTGGGGGGGGGTAGAAAGGGGGGTAGAGTATGAGGGATTATTCATGTAAATGACAGCTTTATGTACTATAATTACATTCATTAATGAAGGCACAATTACTTTATCATACATTACCAGAATCAAAGAAAGTCTCTTAAAAATCAATTCTCAGTATATAGAGTCAATATGGAAATTAAACCAAATGCGAACTGGAAAATTTTGGTTAAATAATGCCCTAAGAGGTTAACAAAACAATGAGTTTAAGCTACAGAGTAAGAAAATTAAAAAGACACACTAGAGGTCACTGTTGCTACTTCAGCTGAAGATGTATCCACATACACTTATACATACAAAAACTATATAGGTAGTCTGTGTGCATATCAGAAAATGTCTAAAAAGATCTCTTACCTTCATTAAATTAAAAACAAACCACAAAACACAACATCATGGTATTTCCCCCTCCCCCTGACTATATATTGACAGTGAGATATCCAAAGGTGAAATTAAAATAAAAATCTTACTTTTGAGGTTTTCTTTTATAATCATATCAAATACTTCTCTAATAAAACAAAATCTTGCTACTTTCTGCATTTTGAAAAGCACCTTTCAACTATTATTGCACTTAGATGTAAAAGTAAAAGTAACTGAAGTCTTCTAGTTAGTATACCTGTTTGCTAAAGGAAAATGATTCTGTCTCTTTACCACTATCCAAAAATATAAGGTCATTAAATATGGACAATCCTAGAGGCCCAGTGTAAGAATTAATGCACAGTTGGGGTTAAGCTAGCCCACCTGATTGGGATTGCTGTGGAAGGTTGGCTACTGGCTGGGCCCCCAATTGGGATGGGAGGGCTGATGAGGGGCAGGGCTGGCCAGGGGTAGGAGCCACAGGCAATTAGGGGGAGTCAATTGGGGCCCCAATCAGGCCAGTTGGCCTCCCCAGTGCACATCATAGCAACTAGTGGTTTGGTTGTTCTGTCCTTCCGGTTGCTTGGCTTTTATATATATAGATATAGATATGTAGTTCCATTTTTGAAACTGTACAGAGACAAAGTCTGTGAAAAATCTTAGACCAGGGTATGGGAATTGTTGGTAAAAAGTTCCAATTCTAAATAAATAAAATGAAATCATATAGAAAAACATCCAGTGTCCCAGATGGGCCATTGTAAATGCAATCAGTCTAATCAGAAAAATTCCCTTATTTGCAGCTCCTAGAGGAGATTTGGGATCTGTTTGTCTCCCAAGACTTTTTGGTGCTCAATAAGTGCATGGTGTTTATAGAGAGGAGGGCTGGTGCATCCCAGAAACCCAAACCCACCTAGTTTCTGAATGCATTAACAGGAAAGGAAAAGGCTCAATGGCCTATCCCAGTGGTCAGCAAACTCATTAGTCAACAGGGCCAAATATCAACAGTCCAATGATTGAAATTTCTTTTGAGAGCCAAATTTTTTAAACTTAAACTTCTTCTAACGCCACTTCTTCAAAATAGACTCATCCAGGCCATGGTATTTTGTGGAAGAGCCACACTCACGGGGCCAAAGAGCCACATGTGGTTTGCGAGCCACAGTTTGCCGACCACTGGCCTATCCCAACAAAAGTACCTGCCTTATTGCTGCCAAGGAAGGGATTCGGTATTCTTCTTAGAGAGTCAGTCTTCCCTCTGTGTACTGGTAATAGAAGCATAGACCTGGAGGCATGTGGGTATATTCAATTCTAGGCCTGGACACAAGATTTTCAGAAAGATGCTCACCTCCGCTCCCTTGCTTTCTGTTCTTTGCCTACAAAACAGACCTCTGGCCCTGTTTGATAAGGCAAGGCCTACAAACAGGGGGAAAGGAAGAAGTGGGGAGAAAGCTGCAATGTCTCTGCTGAACCTCCACTTCATTCTCCATTGTTATTTGCTCTGCCCATGTGGCTCAGAGTCCTGGGAGCAATTAAAGTTCAAAGACCTTGATAATAACTAACTGGGCACTTTCTACAAGTTTCATGGGTCTGAGTAAATAGATTTTGAATTTAATTGGAGTATTTTAATAGAGAATTCCATATGTTTAATAGTATTTTCCAAGTGTCCTTTATTTAACTAGTGGTGGTCACGAGAGAGAAGATTTGGAGCCTCACAACCTCAATGTGAATCAAAAGTAAGAGATTGAGCAAAAAAATTAAAAAGAGAAAGAACTCATGGACATGGACACCAGTTTGGTGGCTGCAGGGTGTGTGTGGCAGGGGTGCCAGGAGTAGAAGTGGAAGAGGATATGAGGGGATGAATGATGATGGAAAAAAATAGCTACCAAAACAATTTTGGGGGGAAAAAGTAAGTATGTGCTGTGCAGTGTGGAGGAGAATGCCATGGGCCCTGGATGCACTGCCCCCTCCACTGCCCAGCCGGGGTGAACTTGGGCATGCTCTTGATCTTCCTAAGCCTACTTTTTCACTTGTAAAAAGGAGATCATAATTTCTGCTCTCCCGACAGGATTACCTAAATTAATGGTTGTAAAGTGCACAGGGCTGGGCGTGGGGTAAGCATTTGATAAATGTTGTCATCTTGGGGGTTCGTTGAACTCCTTTGCACCTATCCAGGAGGGTCAGAAGCTGAGTTTACATCCGCAAGCAGGGCTGAGTCAACAGCAGCATAATAAAATAACAGTGGAATTGAACAGCTCCTTGTTTGGGTGGAAGGAAAAAAAAAACAGGTTTTAATTAACAGTTGTGTTTTTGTTTTTCAAACAGTTTTGAGTATACAGACTCAAACTTGGACTTTAAGGAAAACAAAACACTTTACTATGATAACACAGAACTATTACTACATTGTGGGGTGTTGGGGTTTTCTTTGGTTAAGAAAATTATGTATATTTTGTTAGCCAAAAAAAGAAAAATAGACATTCAATGTGTTTATGTTTTGCACAGTGTAACTATTTTTGAAAATGCCCTATAAGCCGCAAGCTGGATGGAGTGGGGTTCATTGAAGTCAGCTGCACTCAAGAGCAGCCCCACAGTTCTCACAAGGTTGAAAACCACTGCCCTGGCTGGTTCTGGTTGCAATTAGAATATGAAATACATTTCGTTTTAAATGGAAGCTTTTCTAATGAAATTTGGAAGCCAGCGTCATTTCCCTTCCTTTGCTTGCTACAAAAAGAGGATTTGAGGGCAGACAATAAAGAAAATGGCAGAGAACTATTATGTGACCTCGGGCAAATCTCTTCAGTGGTTCATTCTTGTATGTATGTGTGTAGAAAGCTATGTCAAGCAAAAAGTGCAATGGATATTTGGCAACTCTATGGTTGTTTTGAATAATGAATATTTGATCAAATTGATGAATAATTATTACCAAATTTTCTAACTAACCAAGTAATTGCTAAGTCTTCAGTGCATCTTACTTAAGAAGGACTGCTGGGGTAGGGAAATGAAGAGTTTCCTCTTTATTTGGGTACACAGTGAGAATTTCTAAAGGAAAGAGCTAAGAGCATTTCAGCCGAGAAATGTTCCAGGAGTGGAAAACGTCATACTTTCATCTCTGCTCTTCCTGTAATAGAAGTCCTAGAATTGCCCTTTTAGACGATATTCAAAGCCATTTTTAAAGGCCTTGTTCTCAGCCCCACCCTGGAACATCATTTCTGAGTTGCCTTTATTTTATTAACATTCTGGGTCAGCAAAACAGGGCTTGGGCAGAAATACAGCAAGATGTCTACCATCTGCAGAAAAGAATCCCAGGATCCTTCTTCAAATGCTTCCAAATAGATAAAAATAAATCCCCACACTCAGCAAATCTGCTTTGCAAGCCAATCTGCAGTATCTGGCTATTGGTTATCTATTGAGTGCTGTGGGGGAGCCAGTGTGGCCGTGTTTTCCTCACACAAAAGGTAGAAGTTGTACAAAGTTAGCTGAAAAACTAGGGAGTCCCTACTGTGGCAACATGGCACCAACAAAGGAAAAAAACAAGTACCAACTGCCACTTCAGGTGAGACTGCTCCCTAGTTTTTCAGAGGCAGTTAGGAGCAATCGGGCCAGCAGGGGAGCACTTAGGGGTGATCAGGCAGGTGGCAGAGGTGGTTAGGGGTCACACATCCCCGAAGTGGTCCCTGGTTGGAACAAGTGCAGGCTGGGCTGAGGGAACCCCCCTTTGTGCACAAATTTCATGCACCGGGGCCACTAATATAATATAAAAGGTATAAAATTTTTAAATGAATATATATCTAGATTTAGGAAAAAAGAAGACTACACAAAAATGTCTTTGTTTAAATGCTGAATAAGATAGGGGGAGGGATATTTATAGTTCTGCACATGATGGAATACTTACTGCACTAAGAATCCCTCCATCCTTCCAACTGGTTTGAGGAGTGTCTGAGACCAGTAACCCATACTTGTGTCCAAACTGGGAAGTCCAGGCCCCATGCCACAGTTCTGAGATGCACTGGCTCAGCGAGCTTAACTGATGTCAAATGTAAACCACTTTTCAAAAGCATGCTATCAGGTTCACAACGGACTATCCATTCTGATCATCTCATTCTATTCTTCATTTTATTGTTGAAAGGAGAAATAGATTAATGAGAGTCCAAATCCCCCTAGAAAGAAAACCTTCCTTATAAGGCATGTCTGAAAAGACATTTTTAAAAAATTACTTACTCTGCCTTTGTTTTGCCAAGTAAAGTAACATTTAGACCATTTGTATTTGAAAAATTCTTAACCCAGGTCAGCATGGCCTACTAAATTAAATCTGAAGGGGAAAAAAATGAAGACGAAATGAAGATGATGATGACGATAATAATGATGCATTGAGGTAAGTTATAAATCTCCCTGACCTTGGTTTGATTGTGTGCATGCTGGGGATTTGGAGGCAAACCCCTCTGACACACCTCAGATCCAACAAGGAAAAGAATTGACCCCAAATGGCATTTGCAAATGGTGCGCCACATAAAAGAAACATATGTCTGGAGAGAATTGTAATGCTCAGCTTCTAAATAATATGATATATACTCTTTCAAATATATCCGAACAATCAGAGAAAGCCTCACAGACAATGATAATCAGATTCGTAGCATGATCTATGTTAGAACAGAAGGAGCCTTAGAAGTCATCTTGTCACATTGGTGACGTTGTTTCACAGAGGAATAAAGGGGGCCTGTAAAGGTAGTTTGCATGATTTCAAAAACCCTGCCCCCACCCGTCTTTCAGTGCCATGGGGTAAGTGACGCAGGTGCAGCGTGAGGAGGAAATACCACGTTTGGAAACTCCTTCGCTGCCGAATGTTGTAACAAGAGCCTGGCTTTCCACACTGCCAGGCCAGAGCCTGCGTTTGAAAGGATGGGAGGCTTGATTTTAAACAGTTCCATTTTGTCAACTAATTGGAGGACAATTTTGCTTGGACACTCAATGGAGGTGTAGTAAAATGTTGCTCCTACTCTAACCAAGTTTACTACCCAAGGGTCATTTTTTAATTTTATCACCCCCAAACCCCAAGGTGTTTCTCAGAGGCTGTCGCTGCCATTAATACTTCAAGCTTTTAGCAAAATAATCCCCCATCTGACTAACATCTGATAACAGGTTTGCAAGAATTTTCCTGCTGGTCGCTCTCCCCCAAGGCTATCACCATGCCAGGCTGCTTTCTGTTGAATTCATTCAGAATAAGAAGGCAGAGTAGATCAGATCTAGCTTCACCAGTTACCATAAATAATTAGAAAACAGGTTCCCGGGTGAAGAGCTCCAGCCCCCCTTGATGGGTTATGGTCTATGTATCTTATTAGCCATGCTCTTTTTAGGCATTTGGATGACTGCATTTAGACCTGTCTGATGTCTGCCACTTCCATTCCCACAGAAAATGGGGAACCAGGCTGATTCTGGCAGTTAAAGAACACCTAGAGCCACAGGCATAAAGATATGGTCTATAGCAGCCATTTTCAACCTTTTTCATCTCATGGCACACATAATTAATTACTAAAATTCTGTGGCCTACTATATATATATATATATATATATATATATATATATATATATATATATATATTGCTGATCTGACAAAAAA
The DNA here is from genome assembly GCA_027563665.1 of Antrozous pallidus. NCBI lineage: Eukaryota > Metazoa > Chordata > Mammalia > Chiroptera > Vespertilionidae > Antrozous > Antrozous pallidus. The sequence continues at coordinate 31,233,069 of CM050523.1, forward strand.
TAGGTATACTTTTGATTTGTTCACACTGGACGGCTATTACTATGTAGGCTGTTGTCTTTTTTTTTTGACAGAGAAAAGAGGCCAGTGCTCCTCACTGAATAGTCAGGTATTGCATATTTTAAAACTTCTTAGACCACACCCGTTGAAAATCGCTGGTCTGTAGCCTTTTAGCATCAGACCCTGTCTTGGGCTGTATCAAGGCATTCCACAAGAAGCAGTCTTGGCCAAGCACTCTGCATCAAGAAAACTGTGGTACATATCTACACCATGGCATACCACACTGCTGTAAAAAAGAAGGAATTCTTACCACTTGCAGCAGCATGGATGGAACTGGAGAGCATTATGCTAAGCAAAATAAGCCAGTCAGAGAAAGATAAATATCACATGATCTCACTCATTTCTGGAATATAAGGAACAACATAAACTGATGAACAAAAACAGATCCAGAGACAGAGAAGCACCAGTTAGACCATCAATCCTCAGAGGGAAGGTAGGGGAGAGTGGGGACATAGGGGAGAGATCAACCAAAGGACTTGTATGCATGTATATAAGCCTAACCAATGGACACAGACAACAGGGGGTGAGGGCATGAGTGGGGGATCAGGGGCAATTGGTAATACCTTAATCAATAAAGAAAAAGAAACAAAACAAACAAAATTAAAAAAAAAAGAAAAAAATGAAGGCAGGGAAGCCCCTCCTGGGCGAGAAAGGGCAGGTCATGAGGCTGAACGCTGGCCCCAAAGGAAGGCAGGGTGCTCTGCCAGGGAGGGACGCACACACACACTTTCAGTAGAGTGATGTCTGGCTTTTCCCTGTGATTTGATGAGTCAAGGTGCTGTATACCTAAGGCTCTCCCACGGAGCTGCTTTTCTCCCAGCAAATGCAAAACCACACTGTCTGTCACACAGACACCCCGGCAAAAGGAAATCAATTAAGACCCTGGGCTGACATTCCCTCTGAGCTCACGCCACCCTCTAGCAAGGGCCACACATCACTCTGAGAGAGGGCAGACACAGCTGTGGGGCTGTCTAGACCTGCTGCGATTAAGAAGGACTCTGCTGCCTTAATGTGAAGTGTGTTTTCTTATGTCAGGATTGTCTCCTAACTTTAACATGACTGAATGGTCAAAGGGTTTTTCAGGGAATTTTTTTTTTTGCTTTGCCTAGGAAATGACACAAGTCCTCTCCTTTTCTGGTTTCCATTATATTCCATTGTACAGCCATGCACAGTCAACATGTTTTTTTTGTGGGTTTTTTTTTTTTTTGTGTGTGTGTGTGTGTTTAGTTTGCGTGTTTTCCATCTAATACCATGAAATAACTAAAATGCATAAACATATGTTTAGTCACTTTAGAAAACATTTTTTAAATTAAAATGCCTTATGTCAATCACAGGCATGCCGCCCAGCACTGAAGATGCATATGCAACTGAGCATGTGGATTGTGTATTCAGAGGAAAGCACCCCTGTAGTTACTGAGCATGCTCCACAGCCACTTTTCAAAGGAAAATGTCTCTGCCATTAAAATAGCATTTTTATTTTGTCAAGACACTAAAAGCAATTAGAAGCCAGTGTTGATTGATCACTTGCCAATTTTCAATTTTTAAATGAAAGCTGCTTTGGACTTGGTATGTGTGAGCTCCCCAAACGTCCATAGTGACTTTATTTGCATTCTACATGCATGCAAAGTAACTACTTTCTCCCTTTTAAAAAATGATTGAAGAAACATTGGCTCTCATGTTGAAAAATATTATGCCCCAGAACAATCTGGTATAGCTGAATGATGGTTCTCTGGACATAATGGTTCTTAATGAAAATGGTGAGAATTGTTCTGCTCTAAAAGCCTCGAGGGGGGTGGATGTAGAGGGCATGGGGATCCCATGCAGCAATAACAACACTCATCTGAGAGGCGATGACATATGCTTGTTCTCTAGTCCTCAAAGTTTGCTCCTTAATTACTTTAGCTATTTTGTTTATATTGTTTTAGATGTTCCCCTCATCCCCAAAATATCAAGAAAGTCAATTTTGCATAAAATACACTATATTGCAAAAGGATAGAATCATAGCAATCTTCCAATCTTACAGACTGAGCCACTTAGAACTGAAAAGCTCAAAGCTTATCATTCTCTGTCATTATTGATATTTTGATATTATTGTATTATTGTTTAAGTTTGCGCATCAGTTAAATGGCCACAATTCGAGCTATTTCATAAAGGTTTGATGAGTTGTGGAATTTGTGGGTGTGGTAAGCAAAAATTGTTTGGGTTGCTTTGTCAAAGGCATCAGATGAATTGCTTAGATCTAAGGCATTCTTCTCAAAAAGTGCTTCCTTTGCCTAAGCTAGAACCGTTATTTCTATATGATTTTATTGATCACATACAGTTGTCTAGATGAATTCTTGAATAAGTATAAAACCACTAAGAACTCCGTTCATAACAAATCATCTCTCTAAAGGCCGCGCTAATGATTGGAGATTCAAAGATGAATGAAATGGCCCTGAAGTCAAAGACTTACAATCTAGAAAAGGAAACAGATATAAAACAATGAAATGCCACACAGTGCAATGCATACGAATCTCATTTGTATCTGCACAAATGAGATTTCTTCTTTTTCTTTCTCTGGAGAAGTCAAGGAAGAGGTAAACCCAAGCAGATCTTAAAATATGAATAGTAGCATGCCAGGTCACAAGAAGGAGATGATCTGTACATGGGAAATAATATGTAGAGGAGCATGGAAGAGTGAATCATGGATGACTTTGACCTTTAGCAAATAACCATAATGTAGCATTTAAGGAAAGCTGGTATACATGGGTGTATTAGAGGTAGTCTTAACATTGTTTTCGATTGCTTATCACTAGAAATGACAATTTCCAGCTAATAATGAGAGTCTGCCTGCATATTCTACTTCATTCCAGAGATGGGAAGAGGCATGGTTTACCATGAACCAGTGCACTTGGCAGATTCCTGGGCAAAAGTGGTAACTACCTGCAGGCTTCATGAGAACAGCCCAGAAATTACAGTCAACAGAGTTGGGCCAGAACTGGCCCCAGCCAAAAAACCAGCTGGAAACGGGAATATTTAGTAAATCCCTCTTCTTTTCAGTCTCTATGATACCATCCCTTACTATCTCCAAGCCTACAAGGAACTCATACATACATACAAACACACCATAACAATTTCAGTGTTTTCACAGAAATGACCAGATATTTTGACTGTAGGTGCCCTGTTTATGGAAACTAAGAAGATCCCACTCATCCCAAGAGCAACCACTTGTTTCAGATATGTTCCTAAATGTGAGCATTTGTTAATGGAGAATTTGCTTCTGGATAATTCTCACATCTCTGCCCTCACTATATCAGCTGTTTCGCCAGATATTTTAGCTCTTCGCAATATAACTATTATCTAAAAATAAGAGTATGTATACCTAGCTACGTCCCCGGCATTATGATGTGTTTTATGTACCTCACCCTCATCTAATCTTCATGAAAACCTACAGGTTAATACCAGTATTTCCTCAATTTTCAGATAAAGAGACAGAAGTAGAGACCTTCAATGACTTGCCCAAGGTCACATAGCTAGCAAATGTATAGACAAGGTTCAACCCTGAGGAGTCTGATTGCTTATCCAAGCAATCTCAGCCACTTTCCATGTCTAATTCATTTGTAATTACCAATGAACCAGGTTTTCTTATACACAAGACTACAACTCAGCTATTTCACTTATTATTGGCAGTTATTATTATCATTTCACAACATCAAAGTTCAAATCTGTTGTCATGTGATCCCCTGCAAACATAGGGTCATGAAATCATGCTTTCCTGGTCTAGTAACTTTACATTAAGATCCAGTTAAATGGCATGCATTGTCAAAGCTAAAACTGGGACTTACATCTTAGCTAACACCTGCCTCCCTCTCTGCTGAAATATGATAATTAGCTGCTCTTCCTGGGAGAGACTGTAAAGCTAAAGGAAATTAAACAGAAAGAGAGACAGCAGATTTTATAGCAAAAAAAAAAAGTGATTTGGAAAGCGAACTAGATGGATGCATATTCAAAGGTGGTAATTTCAGAGGCAAAGCAGACCTCCCTGCCATTCAGTACAATGGCGACTGACATAGTTTTGCACATGCTTGGAATTCCATCCTTGTTCACTGGTGCTTACAAAATGGTTTGGGCTGAATTAGGACTTTCTCTAACTGTGGTTGCACATTGGTCAAGGACCACAACAAGCAGGAGTTCTGTGCCATACAGTGCATGATTCTTCTTAGCCAAACAGTCCAGTGGACAGGTCACCAGAGTGCCGGGTTGTGAGTGCTGGCTGCTCATAGACACGACTGCGTTGGCTAAAGGTGTGTCACATGGCTCCAGTTGCTCTGCTTCCCTTGATCCAGAAATGCTGGTGCTGATGCCCACCCTATTTCCTCCAGGACAACATGGTGGGGCTCACAGAGGGCTATAAACAAGCTGGCTGTTTTATTGAAGTTTGGCTAATGAAACACCTAGAATACCACTATGTGTAGAACTAAGTTCATAAGTGGTTGCAGAGCATTAGCCCCTGGGCAAAATTCTAGGGGAAGATCCAATTACTTGGCAATGACTCATCACTTCCTTAAAACTGCAGGGAAGGGGCTATCGCTGTCCAAAAGGTAGACCTCTCCCACACAGAAAGAAAGAAAGAAAGAAAGAAAGAAAGAAAGAAAGAAAGAAAGAAAGAAAGGAAGGAAGGAAGGAAGGAAGGAAGGAAGGAAGGAAGGAAGGAAGGAAGGAAGGAAGGAAGGAAGGAAGGAAGGAAGGAAGGAAGGAAGGAAGGAAGGAAGGAAGGAAGGAAAAGAAGAAGAAAAAAAAACCACCATGGTCTAGTCACTAAAAATAGAAAAGTTTTACTTATAAGTACATCAGAGAAGATCAAACTTCAATTAAAAAGAAAAAAAGAGTCAAGAGAGCTATGTGCTGCAAAAGATTATATATGGGGAGAAAAAGCCTTGGGGAGAAGAAAGGGGGAAAATTAGAGCTGAGTGTTAGCCTCATGCTAGCACATCCCGGCCCGGAGATACTTGGGGTTTTATTGAACACTGCAAGGCTGCTCTCATTTAGCAGTGTTTATTTTGAAAGGTTTGTTACACCAGTGCTCTTTCCAATACGCCACATTTGCTGGTGTATTTTTGGCGGTACTTGGAGGCCCACTGTGGGCTGATGGATGTCCAGGTGTGGAAAGCACGTTAGTCATCTGTTTGCACTGTCGATTTATTTCTTTGCACTTTCTTTGCCCTTTCTAATTGAAATAGTAAACATTACTGTACTCAAACTTAAATAGTCCCCAGACATCAGGGTGTTATAAATGAATAATTAGAAATATATCAGCATATCACATCTTTCACACGTATGCCAGTTTGGAATAAGAACCAGAGAAATTATAAAAGGCAATCTGATAATGAACATGAAGCCAAACAAACTCTCAGAAAACAAAGGCAACATAGCAAGCAGAAAAAAGAGAAGAGAATTTATGAAAATCATCTTCCTAGAGCATACTGAATCCCGAGCGCTCTGTTTTTTCAAGTTAACGAAACTCAGACTCTTCTAGGTGTCCTGAACTAGGTTACTGACTAGCCATCTGTAGCATGCCGTCTCTGGGATGTCATGCCCTCGTTAATGAAGTCTGGACGTGTACTCGTAAACGGACCTGGTGAATGGTAGATGTCAGCCATTGCGTGATGGGCAATCATCAATCATCCATTGTCAGTTATTTCTGTCCCAGTGAGTAAGCCTTTATTTAAAGCATAAAGTAAGAATGTTGCCAGACCACAGGAGCAAGCCCTGAGCTGTTTGCAGGTGCTGCTATTCACAGCTGCCAATTAAACCCTTGACATTTCCATACTGGCCATGAGGCATAACATATGCTTTTGACAAACCAATTCTTTTAAAAAAAATAATCAATCTCAGATTATCAATACATGTGCCTTTTCCTTTTCCCATTTTGTGTGTGTGTGTGTGTGTGTGTGTGTGTGTGTGCGCGCGAGCGCGCGCACAACATTAGGCTTTCGAAAATATCTTATTTTAGAAAGAGAGAAAGGAAAAACAGAAAATTTAGTGTACTGAAGTATTAAGATATGCACATAACCTTCTTTCTTGTAACTGGGAAAGTAGCTGGAATTTCATATGTGAAAAGACTTCCCTGATGCTAACTCTACATGGCAGTCTCTTTTCGGGATTTCAATTTTTAAAAAATCTTTTTTCTACCTTTGTTTCTTAATTTTTCCCCGTACTTTTTGATAACCAAATGCTACTGCTTGTCTCATACAATCCAGTACAATTAAAATTAGATATTGAGCCATAGCTCGTTTTGCTCAGTGGGTAGAGCCTCGGTCTATGAACTTAAGGGTCCCAGGTTCAATTTTGTTCAAGGGCACACGTCATGTTGTGGGTTCATTCCCCAATAGGAAGCATGCACGAGGCAGCCAATCAATTATTTTCTCTCATCATTGATGTTGCTATCTCCCTCTTCCTTTCCTTTCCTCTCTGAAATCAATAAAAAATATTTTAAAAATTAAAAATTGGATAGTAAAAATTTGATCATGTAACTTCATTTTATTCTTTTCTTTAAGAATCAAGTATAAGCGTGCCTTGTGTTTGAAGAATGTCATGAAATTTGCCAGGGACATTTTATTTAGTCTCAATGTAAGTCCATGAATTCCTATGGCGAGTTTACATGATGCCTTTACTTTCCCATAGTTTCAGATAGGAGGATAAAAGCATCCACCCACTCTTGAAAGATTATAGATATTGTGTGCGTGTGTGTGTTCATCTATAAATACTATAAACAGTCAGTGTGGGGGAGAGAAATATTCATATACACCTTTCAGAAATTTTTCACCATTTTAAACTGATTTTCCAATTGTTTTATAGTTATGGTCAGCTCTTTATAAGAAATGAATTATAGTGCCAATCATGGAAATTTAAACTAAATTATTTTTTTCTGATTAAGTATTTAGAAAATGAAGGCATGTGATGTTTAGTTTTATATTGTTTCACCAAGAATTAGATCAAAATCTTCTATGATTGTATTGGCCTTTGTTTTCTGAATTCAGCAACAGACTTTGATCTGAAACTTCCACTCCCCTTCTTTTCCTTCTGTTCATCTGGCTGAGCTAAACGCTTACTCCCACATTCTTTGAAATCCCTGATTCCCCATTGATTTCAGGGACATCTGTTGGGTAAAGCAAAGTTGACAAAGCCAGGCTTTCTTTCAAATAAACATAGCTGATGGCTCCAGCAGGTGACTCTCTCTCTCTCTCTCTTCTTCCTCCTCCATGGTGATAATTTGACATTATTTTCCTCTGAGAAAGGAAAAAGTTGTCATCCTCTCTGAGAAAATCTCTGCCACTTTCCATTTTAAACAGGGGAGAAAATTTGTTACTGCCATCTACGTAAAGGGCTACCTGAAAGAGTTAACTCATAGTTTAAAAGATGCTTCTCCTCTGTAAATTAATTTTACAATAAAAGCTGCCCTACCAAAATATTGAATGAAGATCTTCACAAAGTACATATTTTAATACTATAGCAAGAATACATGTGTGTTTGAAATAAGAAAAGAAAAGTCGATGGGCCAGAGCAGCCTTGTGCCCTTGGGATCTGCGAACACTTATCACAACAGAACTGAGGTCGCACTCTGCAGCATCAGCTTCGGATTGCTCGTTTGGGACCATGTCTGTCTCAGGCTTTGAGATGAAAGAGAAGGGCTGGCCTTCCTCAGTAATGCTACCCAACTAGCACCTTATGGGTCATTTATCTCAACTTGATATCAGGTCTTCCATGTGCCTCTGGTTGTAGTAATAATGATAATAATAGTGATGATGGCCGTGATGATAATAATAACAACAACAATAATAATAATAAATAATGCCAGATACCATTACAGAAGGCAGCTTTGTATAGTTGACAGATCTATACAAAGTTGCCTGACAGATTTTAATCGTGGCTTTGCCACTTATTGGCTGTATGACCCTGGTCAAATTACTCAACCCTTCTGGGCTTCAGTTTGCTTCCTCCGCAAAATGGATATGATAAGAGCAGCTACCTATTGGTACATTGAGTGCTTAGAGAGAAGGCAAAGCATTGAAGAAAATAGAGACTATCCCCAACAACTTCTGAGAAAACGACAATTCCAGAGTGTCAGGGCAACAGAAATCATCTATATAGAGGGGAAGATAAACATTTTCCCAAGGTCCGAGTTCCAGTTAATCCCACACATACTGCTCCCAAATGAATGAATTCATTCATTTATTCAACAGATATGTATGTCTCTCATCTTCCTGCATAAGGAACAGCATCCTTACATGTAGCCTGTTAATAAGTAAGAGAATGTGTTTTATTTAATTTTGTCAAAGAAAGAGGTCCATAATAACCCCAAGAAAAGGCACCAATGAGGAGATGTCAGTATTTCCTTGGCAGTTGAGTTCCATTTGAGAAATCTGGGGATTTGTCCTCTCCTGCCTGCCTCAATGTCATAAGGCAGAGCCGCTGGCTATGAAGCAAAGTGAGGCTGGCTGTCTCAGAACGGGATCCATCGGCACATCCATGTCTCCTATGCTTGTCTTTATCAAGCCTAGCTGGTGTTGTTTTTGGCACGCTTAACATTGTGATGTGATGTTTCAAATGTTTTGCAAACTGAAACACACAAGGTCTTTCATTTCCTTTCTGTCTACTAAGATTATTTCAGCTCCACACTCACTAAGCAGAGTATTATGCAAGAAATTAATCATATCAGAGCAAAGTAGCTACTGAAAAATTGCCAAACACCATAAACATTGGTCAAAATGGAGTCGGACCATTTGCACAGAGAATAATTGAAGCTGTGGATTCACTTGGGGTAACTAAGCAACTTTTCATTATGAATTATAAAGCTCTTCAAACATAAAATGATATCTGAGAGGAGTGCATTGCTTAAAAGGTTTCGATAAGCAATGAAAGAGGCTTTAAAATATGCAGCAAGGATCAATCATCCAGCTGTATGGTGCTACTTATACTTTGTGGCGTCACCTACATTCCTTGATAAACAATGTCCCATAACCTCTGAGCATTCCCATTATTTTCTTCAGCACCCAGACATAAGAAGTGACAAAAATGTCAGATGATGTTTTATTTACTAATATAAAACAAGTTCTCGCGGAAGTAGACATTCTGCAGCAATGGAGGTTTATGATGGGCATTTCCCAGCACCAAAGATGACTCACGTTGTCCAGGAGTGATATAAAGCCTGCTGTTGGTGATGAATTTTAATTGGAAAGTTACTCATTATGGGCACGAATTTCTTTCATGGAGATGACTTGCTTCACTCCTGTGGCTGAAGGACAGTTGAGTCCCCCTAAAAAAGAGAAGTGGGTAGTTAAAACAGGCCTTGGGGCATCCAAAGGTAGAGGGACCTTTGAGTTACTGTGATGCTAAAGCAAGTAACGGGATGGTTTTCACAGTCATCACGTTGCAGGAGGCATTTTCAAGGGTTACGTGAGAAATCAAACCCAGCATTCTGATTCAGATGCAGGGCAGTCTGCCTTTCTCTCTCCTGAGAATTAAAGAAAACAGAAAGAGAGAATAAAAAAATAAAAAGACATGGGAGCATCAATTGATGATGGGGAAGCATTCCGTTTGGAATTGGCTGTGGAGTTCTACCCAAGATGCAGCAGGATGGGATATTAAGCAGCAGAGAAGATAGATCTTTGATAATTATAGATTCTCATCCTTTTGACAGAAGAGAGCCTGGAAAGTGGTCCATGAACACTGGTTAATGCTAGGTAGAGCAGAAAGGAACCAGTAAAAAGTAAAGAAAAGTGGAATTAGAGTGAGATGCATGGAGACAGGAATGGTTTTTAAAAAAAGAGATGGAGGGAGGACTAAGGAAAGGCTGGATAAATGAAACACAGATTTAGGTCCTTGTGTCCTTTGCAAAAAGAAAATCATGTACCAATCTTTACTGGTGATTCAGGACAAACTTTGGTCTAGCAATGTTTAAAATAATGCAATGGACCTCAGTCACGTGCTCATGCGGGTAAACTACCTCTCTTGACCAGGACGAAGAGGGCAGCTACAGCAGCCCTTTTGGAACTGGCTATGAAAAAAATTTGCATCATGGCCAGCCTGCTTTGTGGAAATGGTACAAAGCAGTCGATGCTCTATAGATATACAAATTGATTGCTTCAATTACCAAAATCAATATTCCAGAATAGAATGAAATATAAGAAAATGTATCTCAAAAGGTCATTTAAAATTAGCCCAAACGACCCAGGAGTTCTTGCATTCAGAAGAGCACCTTGATGCCCATGGAAATCTCTCTCTCTCCTGTGTCTTCACTTATATGATGCCTGTGGCTCAAAGCATCCAACTGGAACTTGGTAAAACAACAACCAAATTGCATTGCTCCCTCTGCTCTCATGAATCTCTTAATAAGCTCACCTGATACAATTTTTAGTACAGAACCAGATGTACTCCTCTATGTAAAAGGATCAGATCTATTCCTGTTTACTTTTTTAAAAAAAATTAAATGGTGTTATTTAAATTGTGGCTTCCCTTTTTCAACTGGCCTGCCATGCATGTGTTATATAAATACATGAACTAGTGTGCCAATGCAGATGTGATATGCATTGATACCCAAAACAATTATTCACATAAATAATACCTCTCACAAAAATCCACGGGGACATTTTGCTCTCTTCAAATCCTTTCAGATTGCTTAGATGGTTTTCTTTACATGTTTTCAACTTAGCTAATGGCAAAACTCACTTCATTCTACACTAGTCTAATTAATTTGACAGAACTGGAAACTTGTTCTTCCTGTTCACACTTATTATTCATCTCTTCAGAATGCCCGGGAGGGAGGACGAAGCACAATAAAGCAATATTTACCAAATGCCTCAATGCTAAGTGCCCTTTTAGGCTGACTGGATACAGTGGCAGCAGCGAGAAGATTTGACTTTAGGGCAGGCTAAGAAAAGTGACATTTTTCTAGAACGCTCTCTATTTAAATATATCTTGTAGAAGAAGACTATGTTCATTTTCCCCTGTAGTTTTGCAGTGAGCTCTGAGGACTCCAATTAATCCTCACTTGAGTCTGAAATCTTTGCTAAAGAAATGAGAGAGGTTTCCATATTTTGCAAGTTAAGACTTCCATCTTCAATGGCCAACAGGGAAATAATTTCAGGTTTTTTAACGGCTATCACTGTAACCAGAAACATATCAGATATTTTGTGGAAGTCAATGCAACCAAGGAGAAGGGCTTTCATTTTTTGGTTAACTTTGACATTTTCCCCAGACAGCAAACTTGAGTAGGAAACAGATTCTTACAAGGTTAGTACAGGTGGGTAATTAAAAAAATATGAGTGAATTTATCTGCATACATTATTTAAATACCGAAAGCATTTCTCTGCTTTAATGATAAATTATGATCAGTAAAATCTGTTGGCTGCCTTCAAGCTAACTAATGGATCACTAATCAGCAGAAGTTGAATCATTCTGGCTAAGGGGGAATAAATATCTCCAAGGAAGCCGGAGCAAATTTCTACAGCCTACACCTGTAAAGATGCAGACATGTACACCTGTACATGTATGTGTAGAGATATGCAAAAACATGTGCATGTACATTATTCAAAATCTATTTTCCACACCTTCTGTTCTGCCTACTGTGGCGCTATTCTCCCTGGTAAGTTGTATGAGAAAGATTGTTCCCTGAACTAATTAATCCTTAAAAGAGATCACTCGATACATCTCATTGTTAGCAATATATTTCTAATTGTTCTTTTTACTCGAGCACCATTTAAAGACAAGTCAATTTTTAATTTCATTAGAGAACAGAAAAGCCTGGGACCTAGTTCTGTTTTCTGTTCTGTTTTTGTTTTAAAGGAGAAGGATAAAAAGCTGGCAAAATTTCATTAGATGTTAATCCCCTAATTAAGTCCACTTATCAAGCAAGAATGAATGTGTCCTGCTATTTGAGCTGGTATCTTCTTGTCAAGCCATGCATTTTGTCAGACCCTCCCCTCCAGAGAAGCTGTGTGGCCAAATATCCTGGCAACTGATGACGAGCTTTGAAGCAACATTCACAGACCATTTGCTTTGATGACACTTGGCACCTTTCCTCCCCTCATCCCAATTCTATTGTAAGACGGGTCCATATGCCATTCAGCCTTTGAAAACCAATCAATACAGTCAGATTTGTCAGGTTGCAGCTGACTGGTATCACATCTTTAAACTCTTTTCCTAGCTGACTTGTTGTACACATTTTTAAGTTAAACCTTATGAAGGGAGTTGGGTGGATTACCCTGACCGTATTCCCAGGCACACTTGTGTGACACGGCTCTTTCTTCTGTATTTTAACATCAAACGTTCATAATCTGTGTAAGTTAACCTTCCATAAAACTAAAATTATATGGTCATCATACATAATCTGATGATTGATTACAGCTGTCAAAAAGGTCACCAATTGTGAATGTTTGCTACAGTTGCACCATGAAAATTATTACATACTTTTAAAAAATCCATCTAGAGAAAATAGACAGCTCACATTCCTAGGTTACAGAACTGAAGCATATATGTTTTCTCTGTGACTTTTAGCTCCCTTAAAATCAATGTTAAAACCCTTAGGTCTGATTTTTTATTTCAATGTCTTTGTGTAATGTGCCCTAACCATACCTCATCTAATTTAATAAGATGCAAGCTAAGGAAGTACTTAAGTTACTTATCAAGGGTTTCAGATGACACATTATTATTGTATTCAAAAGTCAATATTTGCTAATCATGTTAGTACAGGAACTGTTCCAGGCTTACAATTCTTAAATTGCAGAGATATTTAAGATTAATTAAACCCATCTCCCTGGGTCCTCTCGCTCCACCTCTGTGGAAGGAGTAAATCAATGACCTCCCAAGCAAGCCCAGAGAGCCAGAGCCTCAGTCTGAAAGCTTCTAACATCTTTAAGCCAATGTTTGCATCTGAGCCTCAGAGTTGAGCTTTGCCATGTCTCCATGATTTAAGGAATATTTTACTGTTTTGAGAGCAAAGTTAGTCAATTTGCTTGACGTAATTAGAGAGGTATGACTGTTCTCAAACACATAACATGTACTCCAAATATTTTTCTAAGTCACTAAAATGCTGAAGGAACATATGGCCTGACTTCTTTTTTCTTTTTATAAGACAACTGGTGGGTAAATTTGTGGCAAAGTGATAGGCCACCTGCCCTTTCTCAAGCTGGGCATACTGAGAACAGGTGACTGGGTCCACATGCCTGAAGGGGTTACACTTCTACAGCGTGGCTCCAGTGAACTCCTGACCTCTGACTTATACCCTGCAGTGTAGACAGTCAATGGTTCAAAGGTCAAGGTTCTCTTTATTTTTAGACACTAAACCCATTATGTAAGAATGTACGGAGCCCAGGATGTGGCTGATGTTTAGTGATAAAGAAAAGTTTGAAGTCTCATTAACATGTATTGACCAGGAGAAAACTGGAATGCCATAGTGCTCCAGTGATGACTTACTGGAGTTGCCAGTTCAGTTCATTGGGAGAGAAAGACCAGAGGATTAACCAGAATGCCACCCAGAAAATATTTACTGGGAGTTAGTGAAAACAATAATGCTATGCAATCTGAATATCTGGAATATGAATCAATAGAAACCAGCTAATTGGGTTATAAATGCATCTATTTTATTTTGAATATGTCCTTAAATAGAATTTGCAAGTAAGTATTCTGACATGAGGCTCTCAAACTGAAAGAAGCGACAATCAGATTATTCTCAGCCACTCTCCAATCAATCCAGAAGAGTTAGGTAAAATACTCTGCTGCATATTCTATATAATCAGAATGACACATCCTATTAATATTCCAATTACTGTTGAACTATTAGCAATGCCTGAGTCTGGTGTCTTAGAGCCTCATAGCAGTAATTCGGGAACCTCGTGTCATTCTATGTATTCATTCCATTTAAAGGGAGGCAATTTCCCCTTTAAAGCACTTTTATTAAGCATTATTTCATGCATAGATTTAACATCCTAATTGATTTAGGTGGACTCTCAGAATGAGTTGCTAACTCCTTTTGTTCTTTTCTTCACTGCAAGAGGTCTGCAGCTGTGATCTTATTTATAAATTTAAATGCCAAGTTTTAGCACAATGAATGTTATTAAAATATTAGTTATTCCTGAAAAGTCTCTATCTACACTGTAAAAGCCAGGAACCTAATAATTTAATAAACTAGTCTAGAGTGAGAATGGTCCAGGATTGTCAACCTCATCTTAGAACACATAAAAATGTTAAAAGCATAGACATTAAAGTGACTTTGATAAAAGCACTGGCTTGTTTCCACTTTTCTGAATATTTCTTAACCTAAAATATGTCTCTTTTTAAATTTTAAGCTGATATAGGAATATATCCAGTATCATAGATAAAATATAGTACTGTAAGCTAAGCACCAAGCTAGTAGTTATAAATGTCAAACTTGCCATCATATTTATTTATGTATAATAAGCCTTTTAGGAGGTTTGCTTTATCTTAAATTAAATTCAGTTATATAAGTTTGTGTGATGATACAGTGTAGATCCACCTTTACTATTTTATATTATGTAGCTGTTATGAATATCATGAATATGGCACTTAATATCTGTGGCTTCACATAGGTTGGGAGAAGTACAGATAGAGATGGATGGATTTAAGATAAGTTTTAGGTAAAATGTCTAAAAGATTAATGAGTTGAACTTGGGATATATGTAAAATGGAGGAATCAAGGAGGACACTAGACTTAGAGCTTGAGAAATTGAATAGATGGCTCTTTCCAAAGATAGAAAATGTTGAGAAGATGGGGTTAAGTTTGGGGGATATTGGTATAAAATGAATTTTTCAACTGGCAAATGTCAGAAGGGAGGAGATAGGGGACTGGGTAAAAGAAGGTGAAGAGATTAGCTAAAGAACATGTATGCATAGCCCATGAACACAGACAATAGTGTGGTGAGGGCCAAGAAAAGGGGTCAGGTAGGAGATGTGTGTAGGTGGTGGACAAAGGTGGAGGAAATGGGGGACATCAGCAATAGTGTCGACCATAAAAATTTTATATTAAAATAATAGTTATCTTTGGATATGGTAAGTTTGAGATACTTAAATGGAGATATCAAGGGTACAGTTGAATATTTGTATTTGAAGCACAGAAGACGTTAATTAAACATGTCAACTTAAGCATTGTCAGTATATAGACAGTATTTAAAACTGGCAATGAAAACAAACTGATGAACAAAATAGATCCAGGAACATAGAAGCATAGAACAGACTGCAAAATCTCAGACAGGGGATGGGCAGTCAGTTGGGAAGTGACCAACCAAAAACTTTGTATACATATCTTATCTAATAAAAGATTAATATTCAAATTGACCATACCTCTGATCAAGCCACACCCACAAGCCAATCAGAAGCAAATAAACCCCAACCAAGATGGCTGAGGCCATTGAGAGCAGGAGGGAGGCTTGGGTTTCTCCGGCAATGGAAGAAGCCAAGCTTTCCATCTGCCCCTGCTGACCTAGGCCTCCACTCAATGCTACAAAGTTTCAATTATAGAATATATATCCCAACAGAAATGGTGGCAGCCACAACTGGAGAAAGCAGAGGCTAGGGTTGCCAAGGTGATGGAGGAAGCCAAGCTTCTGCAGCCCTACTGCCTAGGCCTCAATTCTAAGCTACAAAGTTTCAATTATAGAATTTAAATAAACCCAAATAGCTGTCACCATGGAGGGAGCACAAGGCTTGGCTCCAATCCAGGCTACAAAGTTTCATTTATAGAACATAAATTAATCCCAGATCCCAGGGCCTCCACTTGGGTTGCTGCGGGGCATGGCCAGCCTGTAAACCACCACAGGCCCCTCGCCCAGACCACCCCACACCTCAAGGGAACCCCCATTCTGATCCAGGACACCCTTCAGGGCAAACCAGCTGGCTCCCTCCCATGCACCAGGCCTCTATCCTATCTAATAAAAGAATAATTTGCAGATTGACCATCACTCCAACACCCAAGAGGGCTGCCCCCATGTAATTAAAGATCCTGCCCCCATGTGGACACAAGATGGTCACCACAAGATGGCCAGCAGGAGAGGGCCATTGAGAAGTTTCAGGACTGCAACTGATGGCAAGGGAGGGCAGTAGTGGGTGATCAGGCCAGCAGGGGAGGGCTGTTGGGAGGGACCAGGCTGGCAGAGGAGGGAAGTTGGGGGCAAACAGGCTGGCAGGGGAGCAGTTAGACATCATAGACTGGCAAGATAGTGGTTAGGGAGTAATCAGGTTGGCAGGCAGAAGCAGTTAGGGGCAATCAGGGTGGCAGGCAGGTGAGCAGTTTGGAGCCAGCAGTCCTGGATTGTGAGAAGGATGTCCAACTGGCCTTTTAGGCCTGATTCTACAGGGATCAGGCCTAAACGGGCAGTTGAACATCCCTCGAGGAGTCCCAGATTAGAGAGGGTCCAGGCTGGCCTGAGGGACACCCTCCACCCCGCCATGCACCAATTTCATGCATCGGGCTTCTAGTCTATATATATAAAAGGCTAATATGCAAAGTGTCCCCTCGGGAATTTGACCCAGGGACTGGGAGTTCGATCACTTGTTCTCTTTGATGTGCGCTGACCAGCAGGGGGTGGCATGGAACAAAGGAAGGCCCTGGCTTCCAGTCAGAAGGACCTGATCATCCCTCATTGCCAGCCAGGCCTAGGGACCCTACCCGTGACCAAATTTTGTGCATTGGGCCTGTAGTGGTTATATATGTATGGGTTATGTATAGATGCATGGTTATGTATGCATGGGTTGTATAATATATATTTGTGCATACACACATGTATATAACAGATGGACACAGACAATAGGGTGGTGAAGGCCTGGGGTGGGGGGCAGGGGCAGGCTAGATGGGATCAATGGGGAAAAAAGGGGGACATATGTAATACTTTCAACAATAAAGATTTTAAAAATAAATAAATAAAAATGGAAATGAAAAAGTGCACCTAAGGCATAGATGGACCTAAAGTCAGCCACCATACTCCAGAAGGTAAGATGCGAAAGGCATTCCTTTCCTTATGACCTGATAAACTGTGTCAAAATTAAATGTTTGTTTTCAAAGGATTACTTCATTGTTCTTGGGTTTTTAATTAAGCTTTCAATGTAAAAACAATCGATTTGAAAATAAACATAAAAGGATAGGAACAAACAAGAGGCCAAGGGACATGCTAACCACAGTCCTGAGTCAGGACATTTGCAGGTGTTGCTCCACCCTCTGTGGCTCACTCCCTCATGTTTTTCTGGTGTCTATGCAAATGTCATTCATTCAGTGAGGACCTCACTGCCAACTTAATTAAAATAATAATGCTAATCCCATCCCTGTCACTACCTGTCCCCCTTCCTCTGTATTATTTTTTTCCATAGACCTTATTACCTTGTGATATGTGTATTTACTTGTTTACTTGCTTATTTTCTCCTTTCACTAGAATATAGGACCTACA
Organism: Antrozous pallidus; assembly: GCA_027563665.1. Lineage (NCBI taxonomy): Eukaryota > Metazoa > Chordata > Mammalia > Chiroptera > Vespertilionidae > Antrozous > Antrozous pallidus. The sequence goes on from CM050523.1 coordinate 31,250,558, forward strand.
AAGACAAGAATTTTGTTTTGTTTCAATTCCCCCAAAATGCTTGAAACAAACTAGTTGCTCAATAGATTTTTTTAAATGAATGAATAAATGAACTAACCACAGAAGAGACAAGAGGAATCATCCAAAGAAGTTGGAGGAAAGCCTGAGGTACCTCCGAAGATAAAGAAAAAAGTGTGAAAACACAGTATGGTCAAATATTAAATGTTGCTGAAAGATCCCAAAAGATGATAAAGCAAAAAGGTATACCAGATCTGGCATCATGATAGTAATTATTGACTTTGGAAAAAGCAGTTTCAGTGTATTGGTGGGGACAGGAGTCAGAAAGATTAAGTTGAGGAAAGAGTAGGAGATGAAGAAGTAGAAAAAGAGTCAGTAGATACCTAATTGAAGTCTTGCTGCAAAGAAAGGTATTGATATAAGGCAGTTAAAGCAGGGGAATATCAGATAAAAGGAGGTTGCAAAGTTAATTTTTGGATTTAAAGTGGTGTACTGGTTATCTCGAGTGACAATAATGCTAAATAATAAACAACCAGCCCAGCTAGTATGGCTAAGGGGTTGAACATCAACCTATGAACCAGGAAATCAAGGTTCAATTCCTAGTCAGGACACATGCCCAGGTTGCTGGCTCAGTCCCTGGTGTGGGGTGTGCAGGAGGCGGCCGATCAATGATACCCTCTCACCATTGATGTTTCTATTTCTCTGTCCCTCTCCCTTCCTCTCTGAAATCAATAAAAATATATTTTTAAAAACAACATCCATACAACCTTAGTGGCATTTGACAACACACATTTTTTGTTGTTGTTCCTCTCTCTGAGTGGTTAGCTAGGTGGTTTTGCTTCATGTCTAGATTTTGGCTGGTTATGGCTGATATAGGCTGGTTTCATCTGGGATGACTTAAGAATGCTCCACATGCCTCTCATCCTCCAGCAGGCTAATAGGCACATTCTCATTCATGGCTGAGACAGAACACGTAAATGGAAACAGGCACGTCTTCGTGAGCCCTAGGTTCAACAGGCACACTGTCACTTTCTCTTCATTCTGCTGACTAAGCAAGTCAAGAGGCCAGCTGGATTTCAAGGGGAGGTGTTCCAGTTATTATTGTTGAGAATCAAACAACCCAAAAATTTAGTGACATAAAATCACCATGTGTATTATTTTTACAGGGCACAGGGCAGTTTGCTTGCCTTTCCTCCATGCTGTCTGCAGTAAAGGTGGTAAGATGCAAAGGTTAGGGGCTGGAATCATCTGGAGGCATCTTTACTTGTGCTTGACAGTGATGTTGGTTGTCAACCAGGACTGTAGATGGAGCTGTTGGCTGGACCACTGCATGTAGCTTCTCCATGAGGGTTAGGCTTTCTCAGAGCATGACAAAACAATTAGATTTCTTCCAGGGCAGCTCAGAGCTCTGGAGGCCGGTGGTCAGTATATACGACATAAGCGGTGTCACTTCTGACACATTCTACTGGTTATGAACCAATTCTCAAGTCTTCCCTAGATTCAAGGAGAGAGGAATGACATTCCACAGCTTACTGGGGGAATGGTACATTTAGGAGATGGGTACAAGCACATTTATGGGTATAGGAGTGGGAAGAAGAGAGAAGCAGTAATTTACTCTCTTATAGTTCCTTGGGAAATGTAAACCTAGTTTTAAGTCACTGGCTGCTGCTTGTCCTTGTGTACTCATTCTACCTGAGAGCACCTGATACCAAATAGAATACTCTGCCCTACAAGCAAAAAAATAAAAAGAAAAAAAAGAAGAAGAAAAAAGAAAGGAAGGGAAGGGAAGGGGAGGGAAGGGGAGGGGAGGGAAGGGGAGGGAAGGGGAGGGAAGGGAAGGGAAGGGGAGGGAAGGGGAGGGAGGGGGAGGGAAGGGAAGGGAAGGGGAGGGAGGGGGAGGAGAGGGGAAGGGAGGGGAGGGAAGGGGAGGGAAGGGAAGGGAAGGGGAGGGAAGGGGAGGGAAGGGAAGGGGAGGGAGGAGGGAAGGGAAGGGGGAGGGAAGGGGAGGGAAGGGAAGGAAAGGGAAGGGGAGGGGAAGGGGAGGGGAGGGGAGGGGAGGAGAGGGAAGGGAAGGAAGGGAAGGGGAGGGAAGGGGAGGGGAGGGGAGGGGAGGGGATGGAAGGAGAGGGGAGGGAGGGAGAAGGGAAGAGAAGGGAGTCTGGAACTTCAGGGATAAAGAGTTTGTCCAAATTGACTCCACCTAATTGATGTTGAGGTCAAGTCCCTGGAGATTCTTGGGCATGGTTGCCATGAAAGCTTTCTTGCATTTCAAAGCCAAAACAAAGAACATAAATGCAAGTCAGGGATTCATTCTAAATGTTTGACTCAGTGGTACCTGGGGCCTTCTGCTAGGATTTCTAGGATGGTTTTGGAATCAGGAAACTCCAGTATAACAATGCCTCACAGACCAGGCTGGCTGTGAATTAATTTTTAAAAAGCCTAGCAGATATTTCAGGTCTTTGCAGTTATATAACTATTCAATTTAATTTTCACCACAGATATTTCTCTTATTATTTTAGTTTTTAATATTTACTTGTACATGCCATTATTTCAACAAATCATATTTTGGATATGCTAAACTTAAGTGACTGGGAAATAAAACTTTGAAAGTAAGATTTTTTTCTTTTCTTGTGGGTTTTCTGAACTAAATAATTGAAAATAAGTTTATATCCATTGTGTTTTCTATATATTTATGGTCTCTAAAACCATATATAACTATACAAAAAACATATACAATGAGTTATTATATGCATATGTAATATGTAATATACCTAAAAAACAATTTTCCAATTTTTAAAAGAAAAAGTTTTAATTCTTTTGTGTTACATATTTTTTTAAAAAAATGATGCTAACTAATTGACAAAATATACTGTTTGAAGAAGATGGGAATTTTTTCATAAGGAGTGTTTGTATAAATATCATAAAATATTATCAATATTTATAAAGGTTTTTGTAGTTCTAACATGTTTTTGAATTATTTATTCTCTGTATAGCTCTCTGTGGTATGTAAGGCAGGCATTATTGCTTTATATTCATTTTATAGATATGGAAACTGAGGATCACAATATTTAAACTACCTACTATCACAAAGCAAAAAAATGGCAGAGCTAGAATTTGAACGCTGTTTTTATTGTACTCCACTAAATGGAGTTTGTGTGTCTATAAACATATGCCTAAATTTAAATGCAATCACATAGGTCAGTTTTATATAATCCATAATCACATATCTAATTTTGTATATATCTATAGAAATGAATATACTAATGATTATTTAGATTTTAAATAAAATTGCTCCCATGTCTTTATAGATAAAAATGTATACATATACCTATCTTTTCAATCTCCCTATCAAAGTTTCATTTTTTATCTGGAAATATGTTTGTATCCAGTACATGATTTGATTTTTTTTAAAAAAGTTTTAAATTATCTAATAAAGATGCTTTTAGATTTTGAAAGGTTAAGAAACAAAAACAAAAAACAAACAAATAAACAACAACAACAAAAAACAGAGGATCCTGGAGCTAAAGGGATTCCTCAGCTAAAATTCTATGAAAATGTATAAGAGCCGAGACAAAGAAAATAGTGTTTACTAGTATACATGATCCATCCTTGACCTCCACAAAGCTCTTGATAAAGTGCAACATAAAAGTCTTGTTTATAGACTCAAGGCAAAGAATTTAAGGGGAAAAAAAAAAAACCAAATGGCCATAGTTTAAAAGACAACATATGTGTGTGAAAGCAGAAAGAAGATGATAGATGTGGGCAAAACAGAGAGGGTCTCCAGGATTAGTTACTTTCTAACACTCACCCGGTTGAAGGCAACCACAAAGAGGAAATGGAGTCGAAAGTACTGAACTATAAGAGCTCAGGCCTAAACAAAGGCAAAGCCCTTTCTCCCTGCCCCACTCCCCCTACCAAAAAGCCTGATACCCGAGAAGTAAAGTAAAAAAAGGAATTACAGTAATTCATTAATGTCTCCAACCCATAACGAAGTTTAATGTACTAGTACTTTGACTCAGCCTACCCCTAGGAGTCTCAGAAGCCATTCACTGTAAGACAAAGGAACAATTTAGTGACTATCACAAAAACACTACATTCAATGTGAATGATGAACCTACGACATTCTGGTTGCAAAAAATGTGAAAATATGTGTGTGGAGGGAGGTAGGGGTATAGTGCATCTTAAAATTGAGGAAATACGGTAAATATTTGTCTTGAGTCACTTAGATTAAGAGAAAGATATATTTAGAGAATAGCACTCCAATGATAAAAAAAAGTTTGAAACATCAAGTGAAGTACGATTAACCCAGCAGTTAAATAATCTAATATGTAAGTGTTTAAACAAGTCATCACAGACTGCCTCGACCAGCACGTAGTGTAGCAAGCGTGAGTCAGAAGAAATTATGTCAGCACAGGTGAAGGGAAAAGCCATGAGGTGTTCAATTCTGGTTGACTTATTGCAAATAAAGATATCAGAGAAAATGAGAAGTTTATGGCAGGAGGTAGATAAAGTTATTCAGTGACTCAAGGAAATTAATTATAGAGGAAAAGCTCAAAAACTAGGTGCGCCTGTGACAACCTCATTGAGGGAAGTAAATTTGACAGGTGTTAGCAGGCGGGATCCCCTGAAGGGATTTGCATTTATGACAACTGAGAAGGGAAGCATGAAATCCCCAAGAGAGGCAAGCATGAGCAAAGTTTAATTGATATCTCTTCTCCACCCTCTGATAGTAGTTAATATTGGAAAACAAGACTTCTGACAAGTGATTAAGATAAATGCAATAGTCCAAATATGGACTTGATTAGGAATTCAGTGGGAGAAAAATAAACTGTTATGAAGACACATCCTCCAAAATGTTGTTTTATCTGAATTTTGCTGACCTTGCCTAAATACTCAAAAAGAAAAAAGGTATCCCTCTATTATCTGGCACTAGAAGATATAATAGATTTTATCTGCAAGTAAGTTTTAATATCAGGCAAATTTTTCCCCCTTTGTTTAATCTTATAATTAAAATATTATAAGAAACAACAAAACCTAATTTGTTTGTTACAACTGCTATTCAGACACCACATTTCAGCTACTACAAGTCACAATTTATGACTCTCAGAATCAGCCCCAAAATATTTGTGAAGATTAGACTTGTGTGAGGTCCCTCAGGTGTCTGCTCCTTCTCTCTCTCTCACTCTCTCTCTCTCTTTAAAATATGTTTTATTTATTTATTTTTTAGAGAGAGATGAAGGGAGAGGGATAGAGATAGAAACATTGATGAGAGAGAAACATCATTGATCGGTTTCATATCCTTCATACCCCAGCTGGGGATCCAACAAAATAACAGGAGTCATTTCTTGAGGCTGACACTCTAGTGGGAGCTACAGAGTTCAATAAAACAACAACAAAAATTGCTGATTATAATTCGGAATTGTGACAAAGTGAATGCCATGGAGAAAATAAGCCCAGTGATGATATAACAGTTCTTGGGAGCAGCCAGCTTGCATAGAACAGATGGAGGAGAATTATCTCAAAGGCAACACTTGAATGGAGGCCTGATGATTATAATGAGCTAACTATTCAGAGAAGGGGAAAAAGAACAATGCCAGCTGAGAGAAGAGCAAATTCCTGCAGAAAGAGCTTGATGCAGACAAGAAACCAAAATGTGATCATATGGTTGCAAGGAGGATAGTGGGAAATGATGAAGCAAGGAAAAGAGACAGAAGTCCATTTAAGCCAGGCCTTGTAGAACATGGGGCTGAGTTTGGATTTATTCTAAGAAAAGAGAGAAATAGAAAATAGTTTGTAAGTGCCCACACTTGATTGGATTTATAGTTTCAAAGTCAATTCTGGCTACATTTTGGGGAAAGGACTGAAAAGGACAAAGGTGGAAGCAGGAAGCAAGGAACCTGTGAAGAGGCAGGTGGATTGGGCCAAGAAAGAGATGATGGTGGTTGGGCACAGTGTGGGTCACAACTCATTTATTTGTTCTGTAAAAACACAAATAAATGAGTTGTGCTTCTAAGAGTGGGAAGTGCATATGCATGAATTGAAAGTAAGAAAGATAGAGGAGAGAGAGGAACCAAGATGGTGGCATAGGTAAACACCTATCTTGCTGCCATATACAGCAATTTCAAAACTACAACTTTTTTTTAACCTGTTTCAAACTTTATTCCCAAGCTTCTTCAGCTTAATTAGCTGCAAAGAATGATTTATGTGTAAGCAAAAACTGAAAAGAGCTGCAATGTCCAGGGGCATTTGGCTAAAAAATATTAGAGATCTAGATTTTATCAGATCCATAAACAAAATTTGAAAATAGCAGCTCCCAGACACTTCTTCAAGTTTATCTTCTTCAGAAGTTTACTCAGTTCAGTTTGCTTCATTCTTGGAAGCCTCATCAAAATTCTCCACAAGATCTGGAACTTCATCATCATCATCATCCTCTCCAGTAGCAAGTGGCGCTTTTCCATCCATGGATTGTTTGGGCAGAGCTTCAGCCAGTCACCTTAAACTAGTCAGACTGTCTGCACCAGGCTGGTTGAAGATGCTGGGTAGCATTTCTGTCATCTGCTTTGTCTCAGCATGGCCTGTAATGGTGAAAGTGTTCGCTGCCAGAGATGCTGAACTTGAGGGTTGTTGAAGTGGATCACTGTTCCTTGGTTTGTAAGCATATTTACTTCTTCAATACCAGGGATATTGTTTACTCCTAACTTCTTTAAGGAGAACTGAAATTTTTTATCATCTGCTGGAGCTGTTCTGTGAACCACCTTCTTCTTTCTACGAGCAGTTCCTTTCCCACCAATGTGCACTTGTCCCTGCAGTTTGGCGAGTTTCTCTTGGTTCATACTAGTTTCCTTCATCTTGTTGGAGAGGACACGGGGCTGCGCGGGGGACTAGGGCTGACGCTCAGGGGGTCTAGGGCAGACCAGCTGAGATTAAGCGCACACACGAGGGAACGAAAGATGGCAGCTCTCAAAACTAAAACTTAATAACAGAACAAACATCATCCAGAATCACCGGAAAGCTGGCTGAGTGAAAATTCCACAAATAAAAGTGAAGATAGGACACTGTGACTCAGAGGAGTGGCGGAGGGCAGTGTTGAAGATATGTGCAGAGAGAGGTTTGGAGTTGTGCACATGTGCCAGCAGACAGGGCGGGCGGCTGCAAACCTGGCCGGTTTTCTCGAACGGGGGAAACTAAAGGCATCCCACTGCACTGACTCCCCAGCTCCAGGTGAAGTTTGGGGAACCCACAATCATATGGAGTAAAACTGGATAGTGGGGAGGAATGCTGAACCTCGGGTGCTGCAAGGGTCTGCAAGCTTGGGGAGAGTGCACATAAACTTGGGAACAGTAGAGCTGCGTGACTGCGCAGAGAGGACTCGTGACTTACTCTCTCATTAGGGAAACCACCAGAATGCATTGTTTTACGAACCTGGATGAGACTTTGGGTGTGCAGCCTCATTTGGGAAGAGGCTGAATTGTCCAGCAGCTGGTGAAGTTCAGCTGCAGCTCTCCCTCAGAGGTGCTTACAGCCATTACCACCCAGCACAGAGACCTGGGTGCCCCATAGGGCAGAGCTGACACTGCCTGCTTGGCCCGGAGACTCCGCCCATCCAACCTGAGCACAGCTGAACCTCACAGTCAATTGGCCTGGAGGTCAAACCCTCCTAGTGCTGGCAATAATAAGCTAGGCTTAATTTCAACCCATATCCACCTCAGGTAACTGGGGAGGCTGAACCACTGTCCCTTAGAGGACATCTACCACACAAAGCTAATTGACCAACTCAGAAAAGCAGCCACCATGCAGAGACATGGAAAGAAATCAGATGTAAAAGAAATGGAGGGGAAAAAAAAACGACTGGACATAGAGTTCAAAACCACAGTTATAAGGTTTTTCAAGAGGCTCCTAGAAGAGGGCAATTAACTTAAAGAGACCTACAAGGAAATGAACAAGACCTACAAGGATATGAAAAAGGACCAACTAGAAATTAAGCATACAATGACTGAAATAAAAAATATTGTACAAAGACCTAAAAGTAGTCTAGAGGAGCGCAAGAACCAAGTCAAAGATTTGAAATACAAAGAGGCAAAATCCACTCAGCTGGAAAAGCAAGAAGCCAAAAGAATCCAAAAAATTGAAGATAGTGTAAGGGGCCTCTAGGACAACCTCACGCATACCAACATCCAAATTATAGGAGTGCCAGAAAAAGAGAGAGCAAAACAATAAAAACTTATTTAAAGAAATAGTGACCGAAAACTTCCCCCACCTGATGAAAGAAATTGACTTAGGAGTCCAAGAAGCACACTGAACTCCAAAATATAGGAATCCTAAGAGGACCACACCAAGACACATCATAATTAAAATGCCAAGAGCAAAAGACAAAGAGAGAATATTAAAAGCAGCAAGAGAAAAACAGTTAGTTACCTATAAGGAAGCACCCATACAATTGTCAGCAGATTTCTCAACAGAAACCATGCAGGCCAGATGGGAGTGACAAGAAATATTCAAAGTGATGAATAGCAAGAATCTACAACCAAGATTACTCTACCCAGCAAAGCTATCATTCAGAATTGAAGGTCAGATAAAGTGCTTCACAGCTAAGAAAAAGCTAAAGGAATTCATCACCACCAAACCAATATTATATGAAATGCTGAAAGATATTCTTTAAGAAGAGGAAGAAGAAAAAGGTAAAAATAAAAATTATGAACAACAAATAAACATCTATCAACAAATGAATATAAAAATCAAGTGAATTAAAAATCTGGTGAACAGGATAAACTGGTGAATATAACAGAATCATGGACATAGAGAGGGAATGGACTGACAATTCTTGGGGAGAAAAGGGGTGTGGGAGGTGCAGCAAGAGACTGGACAAAAATCATGAACCTATGGGAGAGGACAGTGGGGGGGAGGTGAGGGCGGAGGTTGGGAAGGGTATCGGGTGGTGGGGAACTATGGGGTGACAAAAAGGGGGAACAATGTAATTAATAAACTGAACAATAAAGATTAAAATATTTTTTAAAAGAAAGTAAGAAAGACAACATTGTCAAAGATTTGATTAAATGATAATTGAGGCAAGGTTAAGGTTGCATCAGGTCTTTAGCTTAAGCATCTGTGATCATAGCTAGTCTCTACTTAATCATCATCTGTGTCATAGTAATGATTTATATTCACCCAGTGCTAACAGTGTGCCAGGTATGCACTTTGCATGGATAATTTCATTCATTCCGTATAACATCACTAAGAGGTAGGCCCTGTTATTATCTCTCAGAGAAGAGTAAAGTAAGGCTCAGTAAGATTAACTTCCTTGGTTCTAAGAACATGTATGTAAGTGATGACACCCAAATCTAAATGCAAGAATTTGGAACCCAGACATTGAGTAATCACACTTCAGGAAACTATCACTCCACATCTGAATTGCTAAGATCTTGATTACTAGCTTCTCTTGTGTCCTCAGGTCAACTCACATGGTGATTAGTGCAATTTATATCTTCACCCAAGACATGGAAGAACAAGAGAAATACTGACAACTTACTTTTCTGTATGTATTGGAGAAAAACGTAGTGCAGGTGGATTGGAATTATAAATGAAAATGAAGTTTGAGGCTTATCTTTGGATTTCATACATCTCTGTCTCCAGTTAATATAAATAAGAGCTTCATTCATATCTGTTGTATTTATATCAAATTAATAATTTCAGAGATGAGTGCCTAGAGTGCAGTTTTTTCTCTCTCATTACATATTAGAGTGGGGAGCACACACTGTTGGCATGAATCTGAGAATATTATTAAATATAATATTACTCTTACATAATTAGGTGGTTCCTTTTCTGATACTTCTAGGGTTTTCCCCTCTCCCCATTCAACAATGCACACAATCTTGACTCATTACCTTCTTTTCTTCACACTTACTCCTCATACCACCTGCTTCTGTGACTTCAATTCTCACCAATGGTCAGTCTTGACACCCTATCTGCCCTTGACCTCTTTCAGAGCTCAGCTTAGCATTTCCTGTCCACTAACTTTAGGCAGGAGGGAGGGCGAATGCTATAAAGGCAAGAGAGGAGAATGGTGGGAGATGAGGAGAAGGACAATAATGATTATTACTAGCCATAAGGGAGGCAAGACAGATCCAAAGTCCTATTTAAGACATTTAAGGAAAATCTTACCTGCATGATTCATGAGCTCAGAGACAAATCAATATTCAGTGTGAACATCAAACTGTTGCTGTTTGTAGATAGAGAGCATTCACTGTTCTCTGCTCAAGTTAATATTTGTAATTAAACACGCATTACACAGGGACTGCCATGCCTATGTCAAAAACTCTAAATATAAAGAAGACTAACATAATCTAACCAGCAATAGTTCTGTGAGGCCAGGGGTAGCCACAGAGCGCTGTATGCTTGGCTGGAAGGTTTGTAAGACAAAAGCGGGGGAAGAGGTCTTAAGCCATTTGGCACTGATCAAAAGATTTCTAAGCAAAATAGAGCTTAGATTAGTGCCTAAAGGAAAGGATGAACACATCCTTTACACCTCGTCCAACCCTCCCAGCTCCCACCCTCTGTGCCATGGTGTCTCCCTTAGAGAATAAAGCATGCAGCAGAGACATAAAGCAAGAACACGGAGGGAATTAAAAACGGGAGAGAGAGGATGCGAAAGAAACTGATCAATTAATCCTCCTGGTTTTCAAATCAGAGAAAACCTTGGCACTCAGTGATGATGAATCAATGCTGCTGACAGACACAACATGTTAGGATCCCAACAATCTAATGCTTCCATTGGCAGAAAAGGCAGGTAATTACCACATCATCAGAAGTCTTAAAAAATACAGGAGGGTAGGCCACACAAGTATTGATGCTGCATTATCTGACTCATCCTGTTAAAGACTTAGGATTGTGTTCTACACTGATCAGCACCACTGGAGAGGGTTGAGGTGAGGATATGGGCAGTAGGTTAAAATCCAGCAAGGTGGTCTTTAGGAGAGACATGTTTCTGGATTAAGAACAGAAAAATTTGAAGGGCCATTTCAGTTGGTGAAAGACAGGCCTGAGATACTGCGGTTGTGAGGTAAGGGTAAATAAAGACAGCATTGACTTGCTCTGCATAATAAAATGGGAAAGGTTTTTAATTTTCAAAGGTAGACATGAGGGAGGGACATCTCACCCCTGGAAAGTCCAGGGATGAAAAGAGAAGGAGGAAGACAATGTATAAGAAAAAGTCACAAAATGAGAAATTCTCAGTAGCACAAATAGCCAAAAAACTTTTAAGAACACGAATGTCTAATATGAATCTTATCTGTTGTGCTATAACTCAGTGTGAATACTCACCAATCATAAAAAACGTCTATATACATAACTGTCTTTGATAGTTTGGACTGTGTTTTGGAGAATTTAAAAAAGGGTTCTTATCTCTGTTGAGTCAAGAAAAAGAAGAAAAGGGAGTTTCCGTGAGAGCTCAGATATAGATGAGATCAAATGCCAGCAAAAGGATTGTCAAAGACACACTGGAGTGCATACTGGGTTTTCCACCACAGTTGAGATGGAGACTCGGATTAAATGTTAAAAACCTTAAGGCTGGAAGACTGAGGCTTATATCTACCTTATATTGCATTTTTTAAAAAAAATGCTTAATCTGTTTCCCATTGTCCAGAATAGCTTGAAATAGAAATCCATTAATTACCAACAATAGAAAGATGATTAAAAGAAACATAATATATCTGCTAGATAAAATAATATTTACAAAGGATTTAAAATAAAATTATCAAAGATTTTGTTGTTTAAGCTGAAAATAAATGATGCAAATTGTATATACAATGTAATTAGAACTCTGTTACTTAAATTCATCCCAGGAATACAGAAATGACTTGATTCAAAGAACTTGACTAATATACTTCCACTAATTAATAGATCAAAGGAGAAAGTGCATTTCTTTGCATAGATACTAACATATAACATCCATTCTTGATTTTTATCTTTTAACGTAATTACAGATGGATAATTCCTTAACGTTATTTTCTATCTAAAGCCAAAAGCTAGGGTCTTGCTAAATGTTGGAAAACTAGATATATTCTTTTAAAGTCGGGAGCAGTTTAACATTGTTTAAGCTATACTAACTAGCCAAAGCAATAGGCTAGAGAACCAGAAAAAAAAATCCTAATAAACTAGGTAAATGTAAATAAAGAACTGATTAAGTAAATGCTAGAACAGCAGAATACCAGGAGGCACTTGCAAAATAAAGAACTAATTCCATATTGTTAACATCAAAATGAAAAATAAGGTACAGTAAGTCCGCATTGTCCTCCACAATTTCCTGGAAACTGTAACTTTAAAAGAAACTGCACGTAACAAAATCAATTTTACTATAAGCCAATTGATATAATTAAGAGTCAGCTTCCTACTGCATATTTCTAGACAAAAAGGCATCACCAAACTTCTAAAGCCCCCAAACACTTATAATATTAAGCATTGAAATAAATGTGAGCTATACATACTCTTAATGAAGATGAATAAAAACAAGTAAGAGATTGATTTTTCCAATCCGCTTATTCCAGTTCAGGGCTGCAGGTGGCAGCAGCCTCTCCCTACAGCTCAGCCTGCCAGGCAGGAGCCCACCGTGGACAGGACACCTTTCCATCTCAGGGCGCTCACAGTCGCACCCACACTCACTCAGACTGGGACAATTAGACTCCCAGGTTTACTTCAAGTGCACATCTTCGGGCTGTGGGAGGGAACTGGAGTCCTGGGAGAAAACCTACACAGACACTGGAGAATGTGCAAACTCCACCCAGACAGTGGCTCCATCCAGCTCAGAATCGATTCCATTTTGCTCATCAATGTTATAACAAAACAATATTAATGGTGGACAGGCTACATAGAGCATTGAAAAAAATTGTATATAGCATATGCTTCTAGTTGTATAAGAAAAAAGTAAGTGTGCATATACAGATGTTTTCCAATGGAGGAGATGTGAAACAGATAATAAGGGGAAGACTAGGAATTTGGAAGTTTGGAAAGTGAGGGAAATTTTTCATATAAACCCCATTTTACTGTTTGGATTTATGATGTGCAACTTTTCTAATGAAAAGAAACTAAGATTTAAAAGAAAAAAATACACAGATCAAATGATAAAAGGAAACTAAATATCCAATAATAAAAAAAATTGGTTAAGTAAACTATGGTAAATGCACTTTATGAGATTTTATGCAGCCATTAAAATTATATGCATAAAATGAAAATAAAATGAGAATGCATGCTATTGCTCAATGAGTACTTGTTGAATAAATGAAATGAATCCCAAGTAGGAAGAGAAACAGGATAAAAATTGTAGATATTGAATAATCATAACTTTATAACACCATCCAAATACATATACAAATAACAAAATGTCAGAATGAAGAAAGAAAAATATAATAGTCATATGTTTTGCTTAGGATATTACAATCTACAGTTAAGAGCAATTCCTTCTATTTTTATGATCTTCAGAAATTTATATACGAAAAATGTGTGCTGTTTTAAAATGCAAAAACAAGTTTTAATATAAAAGCTTTATCTACTATTCTGGAGAAATGTGGAAAATAGCAAATAAATTGCTCCCCGAAAATGGTTCATTGCAGACCCGGCAGGGTGGGCAAAATTTCCTTAATGTTCACCCTAAACCCAACTGTTGATTTTGAGTTTTACTTTCAAAATAAACAGCAAGCCAAAAGTAAAACACTGATAAAATTGAACTTGATCTGATTTATTTGAAAGCAGAGACTTGCCTAAGGCACAATTCTTTAGGAAAACATTCCAACCCCTAAAAGAAGGTTGTGAGCTTGTACTTAACCAGGTGAATTTTCATTCATAAAATTCCATCCAGCTCTTATTACAACATCGTGAAAAATTAAAAACTGCTGCCCTTTAGCTTTCAACTTAGTATTTATATGCTTTTTAGGAAACAATGGTCCTCTGAAAAATGTTCATTAATACGATAACTTTTGTTAAATATATTTGAGTTCAATTGGAATCAATTTGGAAATCAAATCTTAGTAAAGGAAGGTATTTTGTTGTCTCTCCAACACATACTTAGTTGTCTATGGTTTATAAGTTGGTTGTTCATTTTAGTGTTCATTAGTGATTGGTGAATTTCACCTCATATTCCAAGTATCCTATTCTTCTCAAATCCTTTGTCTATTTAAACATTTTTTTTCACAAGAGTAGTATTCATCTTTATACAAAACTGGTCTGATTTTTCTCTTGCTAATTTATAAACAACAAATTATATTCCTCTCTAAATTTGAGTTATTACATTTTTAAAAGTAAGTTTCCAAAATGTCAAGAAGAGAAATAAAACGAAAGCTCCATGGTTTCTTATTCCTTTCCACATTAAATATTTAGCAAATCTTTGAATATCCTGAATCATCTGTGTTGCTCCCAACACATACACATCTTAGGCAACATACCTGTGTGTCCAGCCAGAATACCAAATATACCTCTCCATACCTTCATTCATTGTGTTCTTCCCAATACCTTGTCTTCTACTCTTGCCCTGATTTTTTCTGGCTCAAGTTCTCTCATGAGGGGACAGTCAAGCTGTCAGCTGATGCTCACCTCAATAGTTGATTGGCATTAAAGAATCCACTTATAAGCTCCTTCCAATGGTTGTTGTCTGTCAGCCAAGTCCTCCATTACTCCCCACATGGGTCTCTCTCTAAGATGCCTGAATATCCTCAAAACTGGCTTTCTCCAGAGTTACTAACAAGAGAGAGGGAGAACAAGATGAAAGCCACAGGATGTGAATACCAGGAGGTTGGTTACCAGAGCCTCCACACTTAATAAGCCCAGACTGGGTCCCACCTTCTCCTATAAGCTTTCTCAAGCCATGATCTCCTGCTTCTAAGAACACCTTTAGAACCAACTCCATAATATATTTCACTCTTAATGTTGCCATTTCTAAATTTGTTTCTTGCATTTTAAATAATTCTTCCCAGTGTAATATAAGCTCCTTAAGTGTAGTAACTAAGACTCATTATATTTCATAATTCCTATCTCAATTTTATTAATAATGGACTTAGTAAATATTTGAGATTAGTGTACTTGAGGATACCCTAGGTCAGTGTTTCTGAACATTCGATGCTAATTAAAATTGTCTGAGAAGCTTTTAAAAATATGGATGCCCAAGGTGACAGCCCCAGATGGACACTCCTAGTCATTGAAATGCTTCTCAGGTGATTCCAATGGGCAACCAGTGGCTAGAATACTTCCCGCCTCCATCATAAGATTAAGAGGAACCCATTTCAAACTATGGTTTTTTTTCACTCATTATCTTACAGTTTTGCCAAATAAAACATTTGCTATTTTTGATACAGCTCTGTTTCTGAAGGATTTAAGGCACTGATTAAATATCCACAACCCTATTAGTGATTCTAGTTTTATTCACATATATAGTTTATACTTCATACTTTGTCAGAAATAAAAATGAGCCTAATTACTTTCCCAAAATGTGTAATTATCATGTCATCTAATAAAAAAAATTAAATCACTCAATATAATTTTAAAAAATTGCCCCCGAGTTATGAAAAGCAACTGGAAAATGGCTACAACAGAAGGTCATGAAATTATTTCCAATAGAAAAATTAAGATGCATACTTTGAAGATTGCTTTCAATCGAACCATTTAAGATCCATCAGGAGAGGAAGTGTCTATTTCTTTTGTTGCCCTTAAATCTCTTCCTCTCTTTTACATTTTTCATGGGTTTTTAATTCCCTACCAATTCTGCTTCCAACACTTCCTCACTACCTGCCCCCTTTGCCCCAACCACAGTCCACAAACCCAAAAGGAATGGAGAAAAAAGGGAACCTTCTGCTACAAAAGACATTTTTCCAAAGACATGACTTCTGTGGCTTGAGATGGCACACAGAAGAGATTCTTTGTTGCCTGATTATAAAGATCAGCTGTTCTCAATTGCTTATTTAATGGCGTTAGCCTTAGTTTTTTTGCCACTCTAAATTCCATTGTCCAATTAGAAGAAATAAGTAGTGAGCTCATTTACCTCTTAAGAATAAGATGCTTCTATGGGAGCCAAGGCTCTTTGAAGGCAAGTGGAAGTCAGAGGCTAAAGTTTAGGACAATGATTCTCAAATACAGGACACACCCTTTACTTTTGTGTGTGTGTGTGAAGTCTTATTTGGGATGTATACCAGATCTAATCAGCACATTGCAACATAAAATTTGCAACTAGGGGCACTGCAAGAAATCTAGAAAGAACTAAGCTTTGCTCAGCATCTTGGCATTTTAGAATATTTCTGGAATCTTTCTTTATGTCCAGCAAAAATAGGTCAGACTAACAAAGAGTATACGATCATTAAAAGTAAACTGAGGAGCCCTGGCCAGGTGGTTCAGTTGGTGGGAGCATCATCTTGTACACTAAAAAATTGCAGTTCAATTCCCTGTCAGAGCATATACTTAGGTTGTGGGTTTGAACCTAGGTTGGGGCAAGTAAGGGAGGCAATTGATTGATATTTCTCTCTCACATAGATCTCTTTCTCTCTCTTCTACTCTCTTTAAAAATCAATTAAAAATATATCCTCAGGTGAGTATTAAAATAATATATTTATGTACACTAAGGAAAGGGATAGCTGAAACACGTGAAGACAAAACAGAAATTCTGGTTATCATTAGTATTCCTGATCAATTGATGGAAAAAAAAGAATCACAAGAGGGCTTGTAACAACGCTTAATAGTAGACCAAAACAGAACTGACCCACAACCTTCTACCCTACCACCACGAATAAAGAAATCCAGAATGCCCCACACCCTAGTATTAAAACACTTAAAAGCTAAATTTTATGCCATGGTTGAATATGAACAGAACTCAACATACATTCTGTATGCTAACCTTACTCCTGGCTTCATGTCAGGTTTTTTCTTTTTTTACTGCAAATTATGGAGAGCTTAATTTTTTAAAGGTGCATTTACACATATCCTCTAAAACCATAGTTTAGAAATTTTATTCTTTCTTAACCTACTGAATTTTATAAGATAGAACAAAATGCAATAAATTGTTTACATCATTGTCCCAACGTTGCTGCCTCACATGCCCATGCAGTCACAATAAAATTGGAGTCTGCAAACGGGTCCAAAAAGCAAATACTTTAATTGTCCATTCAACTAATGAATGAAAATCTGAGTCAGGTAATAAAGCTCTCAAAGTATTGATGGAAAATATATGAAAGTATAGATTTTAAATATGCACCCTGCTGAGATGTTTTTCCCCTAATAATTGAAATAAAACTGGCTACAATTAAACATAGGTATCATGTTACCTAAATTCATTTGTTACATATTTTAGGTCTAAAACATTTGACTGGATGAGAAAATTAAGAGAAAGCAATTATGACTTAAGTAGTGAGGAGTCCAAAGGGTAACTGGGAGTTTCTTGAACAGGCAAAAACAGTGGTGTTTGAAAGATGTATTTCCTGAAATATGTTTTCATAATCTCTATAAATTGGAGCAAGCCAATGAAGATAATCTCTAAGAGTTAAATGTAATATCTCAAATGAATGAGCATCAGAAATAAAGGTGATGCTTTAAACCAGTTTCTCCCTTTTTTTTTTTCACCATGGAAACCACACAAAGTAACACAGAGAAGGGGATATAATAGCACAATATCCTTTTTTTTTCTCAAAACAATTTTCCGTTAAAAGTGGAGGTCAAACAGGGATGAGTGGACAAGTACAGGAGAAAGAACATTGTAGCTTCAGATTTCAGAAAGAATCAGCAAAATCCTCTTCTTAAACATGAGGGGCGCTCTCTGAGATCAAAACCCAAAAGTCTTGTGACAACAATGGAAATAGGATCCTTGTGCTGGGATCAGAAACTCCTTGGGATCTGGCTTACTTCTGTGAATCAAAATGATGGTACTAACAAGGAATCATGCCGATTAGCTATATTTGCAGGAAGAAAGAAGTCTTTCCTGCAGAAAGTGAGAGCAGAGATTTAGCATTGTGAAAAACCTCCACAGTGCCTATCTTCATTGACTTAGAAAAACTGAAGACTAGACACACTCATATACATAATTATGGGTCCTCAACATAATTTCAGATAACCTGGACTAGCCACACACACAAAGCTATGAAAATAATTGATCCTGGAAAAACTCCTCTGTTGTTAAGGTGAGCAATGAAAAAGAGAACCACCAGAGCCACACAGATACTATAAAGTAAAGAAGGGAACAAGGGGAAACAAATAATATTTTTCAAATAAACAGGCAGAAAAATGACCTACTGTAGCAAATAAATTGGGACCAAAGTTTTCACTAGAAAGTTTAAGAAGCTCAATGAAGCAATACCATCTCTGAAGAAAACATAAGAAAGATATTTAAGAACGCAGGAAAGAGAGCATCAGACAATAGATGAAATGTAAGTTCAACTATAAAATGAAAGCAAAAATAATAAAATCCTCACAAGGAGGCAAAATAGGAAGAACCACAATGGAGAAAAGATTGCAGATAATGTAATAAAATAGACAGAAGAGAGATTGAAAAGTAAAAAAAAAACCAACATTTTTTTAAAATAAAAGAGGTAAAATACTACTATCAGGATGACTTACTATTAAGAAAACTAAAATGAATATAAAATTGAAAGCAGAAAACCAAATCAAGAGAGAAAATTCACATAGTCATTTTATTAATTATACAAAAAGTTCCCTTGCTGTAAGAAATGCTCCAAATAACAGTAGCTTAAACAAAATAAAAGGTTATTTCTCTCTTCTGAAATAGATTGAGGATAAGCAGTTCAGAAGTGATATAGTGGCACCCTAGTGTTGGAGAGCTAGTAGACCCAATTAAAATTAGAGAAACACATTAATAAATGAATAAAGGGCAAATAGATATTGGGGAATATCAAATAGTATCTGCCATAGTCATCTGCATTAATGATGAAAGTAAAAAATTTCATAAAAATAGAAATCTTTAATCTTTTTTAAAATGAGTTAATAATAAAATAAGTATAATCACAACTATCAATAAGATATATATCTCATTCTAAAAGCCTGAAGTGTAGTTAGTAAAATATACTAGAAGCATCTTCATTAAAATCAAGAGTAAAATAGGATACCCACAATGACCACAATTTTTCAACAACTTTCTTGTAGGTACTAGCCATTACAAATAAAAATATGTTAATAAGAGAAATAAAATGTATAAGGATAAAAAGAATTTATCAGTTGTTTTGGTTATCTATTAATGCATTGAATACAACTCATAGCTAAAAAATTATGACTTAAAGTAACAACATTTATTCTCTCATGATTACATGGGTTAGGCAGTTCTTTTACTCTCTAGAGTAATTGAAAGTTTATATTTTAGAGGAACTAAGATGGCAGCATAGGTAAACACCTATCTTGTTGCCCCACACAACAATTTCAAAACTACAACTTTACAACAGAACAAACACATCCAGAATCACCGGAAAGCTGGCTGAGTGAAAATCCCACAAATAAAAGTAAAGATAGAACACTGTGACTCAGAGGAGCGGTGGAGGGCAGCGTTTAAGATACACGCAGAGTCAGAGGTTTGGAGCCCTGTGCGTGCAAGCTAGCGGAGAGGGCGGATGGCTGCAAACACAAAGGCGTCCCACTGCACTGATTCCCCAGTTCCGAGGTCCGGGGAACCCACACTCATACGGGATGAAACTGGACAGTAGGGAAGCACGTTGAAACTTGGACGCTGCAAAGGTCTGCAAGCTTGTGGAGGGGGCGAGCTTGTGGAGAGTGCACGTAAACTTGGGAACAGCAGAAGGTGTGCGAGTGCCCAGAGAGGACTTGTGACTTGCTCTCTCGTTCAGGAAACCACCTGACTGCATTGTTTTTACAACCCTGGGTGAGACTTGGGGTGTGCAGACTCATTTGGGGAGAGGCTAAATTGTTTGGCAGCGGGTAGAGCATAGCAGTAGCTTTCTCTCAGAGGTGCTTGCAGCCATTACCACCCAGCACAGAGACCCCGGTGCTGCATAGGGCAGAGCTGATACTGCCTGCTCAGCATGGAGACTCCGCCCATCCAACCTGAGCACAGCTGACCCTCACAGCCATTTGGCCTGGAGGTCAAACCCTCATATTACTAAAAACAATAATCTAGGCTTAATTTCAACAAGAGTGTGCAACCAATAAAGGGCTACAGCAAGAGTACACACCTCAGGTAACTGGGGAGGCTGAGGCACTGTCCCTTAGAGAACACCTACCACACAAAGCTAATCAACCAACTCAGGAAAGCAGCCACCATGCAGAGAAATTGAAAGAAATTATATTTGAAAGAAATGGGGGGGGAAAATGACTGGACATAGAGATCAAAACCATGGTTATAAGGTTTTTCAAGAGGCTCCTACAAAAGGCCATTGAACTTAATGAGACTAACAAGGAAATGACCAAGACCTATGAGGAAATGAACAAGACCTACAAGGATATGAAAAAGGATCAACTAGAAATTAAGCATACAATGACTGAAAAAAAAAAATTATTCAAAGACCTAAAAGTAATCTAGAGGACTGCAAGAACCAAGTCAAAGATTTGAAATACAAAGAGGCAAAATCCACTCAGCTGGAAAAGCAAGAAGCCAAAAGAATCCAAAAAATTGAAGATAGTGTAAGAGGCCTCTGGGACAACCTCAAGCATACCAACATCCAAATTATAGGGGTTCCAGAAAAAGAGAGAGAGCAAGATAATGAAAACCTACTTGAAGAAATAGTGACTGAAAACTTCCCCCACCTGGTGAAAGAAATTGACTTAAAAGTCCAAGAAGTACACTGAACCCCAAACTATAGGAATCCAAAAAGGATAACACCAAGACACATCATAATTAAAATGCCAAGAGCAAAAGACAAAGAGAGAATATTAAAAGCAGCAAGAGAAAAACAGTTAGTTACCTATAAGGAAGCATCCATACAATTGTCAGCAGATTTCTCAACAGAAACCATGCAGGCCAGATGGGAGTGACAAGAAATATTCAAAGTGATGAATAGCAAGAATCTACAACCAAGATTACTCTACCCAGCAAAGCTATCATTCAGAATTGAAGGTCAGATAAAGTACTTTGCAGATAAGAAAAAGCTGAAGGAGTTCATCACCGCCAAATCAACATTATATGAAATGGTGAAAGATATTCTTTAAGAAGAGGAAGAAGAAAAAGGTAAAAATAAAAATTATGAACAACAAATACACATCTATCAACAAATGAATCTAAAAATTAAGTGAATTAAAAATATAATGAACAGGCCAGAACCGGTTTTGCTCAGTGGATAGAGCGTTGGACTGCGGACTGAAAGGTCTCAGGTTTGATTCTGGTCAAGGGCATGTACCTTGGCTGCAGGCACATCCCCAGTAGGAGGTGTGCAGGAGGCAGCTGATCGATGTTTCTCTCTCATCGATGTTTCTGACTTTCTATCCCTCTCCCTTCCTCTCTGTAAAAAAAATCATTAAAATAAAAAAAATATGATTAACAGGATAACTGGTGAATATAACAGAATCTTGGACATAGAGAGGGAATGGACTGACAATTCTTGGGGAGAAAAGGGGAGTGGGAGGTACAGTAAGAGACTGGACAAAAATCATGCACCTATGGGAGAGGACAGTGGTAGGGAGGTGAGGGCAGAGGGTGGGATGGGCACTGGGTGAAGGGGAGCTATAGGGAGAAAAAAGGGGGAACAATGTAATTAATAAACTGAACAATAAAGATTAAATTTTAAAAAGTTTTTATTTTTAAAAATCTTTTGATTAACAAATAATTTCAATATAAGATTCTAATAGTAGATACCTTTTTTACTATTTGGAGAAAAATTTTCAATACTGTGTAAACTTTATCTTTCGAGATTTTTGCTCATATAATCCCTCTTTAACATGATTACCTAAAGAAGAAAAGTAGGACAATATTTAATTTGCTCTCTTTTAAGTAAATGAGGAATACGAATTAAACCCAAGATGTTTGTGATTATGTTTTCATACTAACTTTTTCAACTTGGTTCACAAAGTAGCATTATGACTCATACATCTGTAGCTCCAGACATAGCACAGACACAGAAGCTTGATCAGAGCCCAGCATCAGACAGATGGAAATATAGATGGATAACCAAGGTTGACATGGCAAGAAAAATGTTGATGCTCTATGTGTGAACCTTCATTGAGAAGTTTCTGGGCACATTTATATATTTTCTGGCTGCCACATGACACCATTTAAGTTGATTGTTGTTATTTTAAGCTTAATTCATCAACTTTAGACCTTTTTTTCCAGACATATAGAACTATTTCTACGTTTTATCCCATAGCTTGCTTACAGTATTTGGCTTACTTTGATGTGGAATATATTCAACTTGGAACCAAAAATATGAGAGTTATGTGAGATTTCAATAATACTTTCCTAAGGTAATCCGCCCCTTTCATCAGCAGTATTCTGTCTTTTCTCAAATATTAAGGCTACATCCAATGGTTTAAAAAGAGACAAATTATGCAGTTGTCTGGTGTTGAAAGGAACTATATTATTTCTTGCTATCTCAGAAAACAAAGGACAGTAAGTCTAGAATAATAATCATCATTTTTTTGTTTGGGAGACAAGGTCCAAATAAAAAAAAAAAGATACATGTTTGTCTACCCCACATTTCCTCCTTGTGTAGACTGCTCCTTTTGTATGTCACATGATTCTGGTAAGGACGGCAATTAAGGAGCCACTATTCTGCCCCAAAGGTTGCATGTGAATAAGCCAGGATAATCAGAGCTCTCATTCAGTGATGGGATGGAAACTGGGAGAGAGGGGACAGCTGTCTCCTTGAAGAGATTGATATTAAAAAACATGTAAAAATGGAAATGCAATGATCCACTTTTCTTACTGGTTGGAGAGAATGAGGCTGAAGATGAAGCCAACAAAGAGAGACATAAGAGGTGTGAGAGTGTGACAGATCGATAGATAGATCCCGAAGGTATCATTTGAGCACTTTGATCAAACTATACTTAAAGCATGGATTACAATTTATTTAAGTAATAGGGCTAACTGTTTAATTTTATTAAGCTACTTTCAACTACTTGGGAAACAAACCTATTTGCAGGATATAGTATTCAACCTAAAAATGTAAATACCACACATTCGTAGTCCTTATATCTCTTTTTTGCATGCCACAGTAATTAAAACATACTCGCATACCTCATGAAAGTCCAGAACTCTGTTTTTTAGTATCAGCATTCTTATGCAATGGTGTTTGTGCAGTTATTAGAATATTTATATTTACCCATATTTTGCAAAATTGAATGGAAAACTGAATAATGAATCTGCCAAATTAGTGGGTTTACATAATTTTAAAGTTTGGAAACAACCTTTTTAAAGTTGACTGCTAAATTTTTAGTACTTTAACTTCACAAGTATTTCCTAGATATTTTATGAGAAAAAAAATTAAGGGCCTAATTGGACATGGTGTTGAAACAGTGAATACAATCAACACAAGAGTATATATAACAAATCAATTATACAAACAGATACATACAAAAATTTTTAACAACTACCATACCCTGCTAAATGTATCTTGACATTTACTCATTTTTCTAAAAAGCCAAATTTGATAACAAATTGGAGTAGTTCAGAGTTATAAAAATGTCAAAAGCCTCCATTGCAAGATATTCAAAATCTACATATTGAATGGACTGAATTTGTATGAAGAATGAATCACATTATGTTGAAGTAAATAAGTTACTATTCTACTCACATCAAAAATTGTAATACCAGCTTAGAATTGAAAATAAAGGCAAATAGTAATAAATTAAGCAATAATTAAACAAGTCATAATTTACAGTGTATTTTAAATGGTTAACAATGTTTGTATAACTTCTTTTTAGCTGAGCAAACAACTGAAAATGTTAAGCTATGAAATTCTTAAATTAATGTATATATATGTATATATACAAATTTAAATAATCAGGTACTTTATTCAACAAAAATTATCTACTGGCAAAACCCAATAATCCTATACAACAAAGCTTAAAAGTTATTGCTACCTCAGATTATGGCAATAAGTTCTAAAATTATTTCCATTATTTTTAACATAGAGCATGTATTTCTAATAAGTCTTTTTTATAGGAACATACATGTGTGCAAAAGTTAAATTAGGAAATGATTATTTTAACAAAAGTGATCTTTACAAAAGAATAATCCACACCATTCCTATAAATGATAGTCATCCATCAAATACTGTATATATTACTTGATATTTATTTATATTATTTATTGTATGTTTTAATGAAATATATTTAAAACTGACTCTTTAGCAGGTGAAGATTTGCGAACCTTATAGTTATAAAAGCAATTTTGAAATTTCCTAACCCTTCACAGAACAAAGGGTCAGACTATAGCATGACCTAGAGCAAAATTTAGGAGGATAATATTGGGAAGGTTTGGGTTCTAGTGTAGCCTTGACTGAGTCACTTGACCTCAATAGAGTCTCGGTTTCTTCATATGCAAGATGTAGATGTCTCATTTTCCATGATAAATACTAGAGTAATAGCTAGGAGAGTGTGCACTTGCCCCAGATTGGTCTGAATTCTGGCTCTTTCATTTATTAGTTATGTGATCTTGAACACATTAATCACTTTGTTTCCCTAGGTTTACATGTTTTCCTGTCTACAAAATGGGGTAATACCCTATTCGGAGGAGTATTGAATTAAATGAAATAATTCATGTTATATCCTGATGCCAGTGTCTAGTAAGTGTTAGCAATTAGCTGTCTTTTAAAATGACCCTGAAATGTGGGGTACAAATGAAAGTACTAATTAAGTGGGTAATAAAATATGATTCCTTTTGTGCATATTAGAATTCTGAGGCAAGAAAATAGTATTTGCCTAAGAAAAGAGAGTAAGTCTAAAATGAAAGCAGAAATAACAAATTAGATTATGTTTTATGTATAGGTGACAATTTACAAAAATAAAAGTTAAGACCTTAAAAATCAGTTAATATTTAGTTATTTATTTATTTATTTATATTTTTAAAATACTTGGAAGTATTCAAATGACTATTTGAATGTCTTCACCTGGTCATTTTTTCTCTATAAACATTTCGTTATAAATGGAAGTAAGTTATACTTCTTCAGCTCTGCCCCTCCAAATTCTCTCTCTCCCCTCTCTCTCTCTCTCTCTCTCTCTCTCTCTCTCTCTCTCTCTCTCTCTCTCTCTCTCATCATTGATAACAACTTCAACATCATAAAAAGTGCACAGGCACAACCCACTAAAGAATTTAACTAATTAACATAAATCTTTGAGTCTCTAAATGCACTTCTATACATTGTGGGAAAATATCACTGTCAACTGTACTACTATTAAATCTAAGGGATACTGCAAAAAATAAATAAAATATATATATTTTAAAAATAAAATAAAATATGCCTGTTAAACAAACAAACAAACAAAAAATAATAAAGGACATAGTCACAAGTGCTGAGGCAGTCTAGAGAGTCTAGAGCTGTGGGTCTCTTTCTGAGTTCTGGAAATGCCAGCTTAATAATCTGGACAATATTACAGCTTAGAGATGTGCAGCTTTCTTTCCCAGGTGTCTAAAGCATGAGTGTCCCTATGGCTTAAATTTCCCTTTCTGTATATTGAGATATAGAGACAATGATTTGCATCTCTCATACCTTAAAGCTATAAGGTGCATATTGATATGTATATTTTCCCTCTAAATTTAATATACTTTACTCAAGGGTTTCACCAATTTTACTTGGTCCCTGCCTTCCTTTCCCTGCATTTATTTCAAACACTGCTTGATAAAAACAAAAACAATTACAATGCTAGGCAGTCAGGCAAGGAATTAGTTGGTGTCTTTAAAACTAAATTTTATTTTTAAAGATTCTTGAATATAACACCTTTTGCTTTAAAGGTAATTTTTATTGTTCCTCCCATAGCATTTTCTATTTCTTGCATGTCTTTCCAGAGATTGCACAGATGAAACTGCATGAAACCACAAAGAAATCTGAGGTTACTAAATAGCATCAAAAGATTTTCCGCATCTGATTTGCTCTGCCTTACAAAGAGAGTCCTCCCAGACTTGGAGATATAACAAATGGCCCAGGATATCTTTGGCACTTAAATTATGTTGTCTATATTTGTACTTAGAAGACACTACTAAATTCTTTATATCAAAGACTGTTTTCTACTAAACATTTAAAATTCTCATCCTTTCAACCTAACAGTCTAGTTGTACTGGAAAAGAAAAGAAGAAGCCCTGTCGTGGCAAAAGAATGAATGCCTTTTTTAAAAATATACACCGGCTCAATGGTGTAGCTCATTTGCTTGGGGGTTGTTCCATGCGCTGAAAGGTTGCTGTTTGATTCCCGGTCAGGGCGCATGCCAGGTTTTGGGCTCAATCCCTGGTAAGGGCATGCAGGAGGCAGTCTCTCAGTGTTCTGCTCTCACATCAATATTTCTATCTCTTCCTCTCCCTTTCTCTCTTTCTAAAAAACAAAACAAAACAATAAAAATAATTTAAAAATAATATACATGATGACTGTGGAATATATCAAGTAGTATATAATTACAGTGGAAAGAGCATGAGATTTGGAGGCAGCCTTGCACTGGTCTTAAAAATTGAGTACAGCTCAGAGCAGTAATTCTGAGCCCCCGTCTCCTCATCTGTGACCTGGAAATAATGTCATTAGGCAGTTGTAAGAATAAAGTTATGCAAAACATGCAAAACACATAGCAAAATATCTGACAGATAGTTACTGAAATGTTTCCCACTGCTGCCAATGTCATAAGTCCGCCTCCTGGGCTTAGTACACTAACATTGATGAGTGATGGAAGCTCCAACTGGGATGGTCTAACACTGCAATAGGGCTCAGGGAAATAAATTAGATGTAAATATATCAGAAAATGTAACCTATAGGGAAAAAAATTATGGAGTAAGACTTCTTAACAAGGGATTAGAGGTAAGGATTTGTTCAATCATTAGACAGTTATAAAGGGCATGCCCTTTGAAAGGTTTGTATTAGCTGTTAGGAACCTCTAGAATCTCTGAGTGCTCTTGCACTCTAAATGCAAATTGAAGACAGTAATCAGAAAAGAACTAACCCATCACCCACCTTCCAGCAGGACAGCTGGTCCAACTATAAACTATGGTATCAAGGTATCAAGTAAGGAAAGTTTCTCAAGTTCTCCCACTCAGACTCCCATTATGTAAGAAACAATGACAGTTCAGATAAACCTGCCCTAGACAAAGCTCTTCTCAGAAAGGAAATTTAAGTGAATGCTATAAACAATATACTCGAGGGCAGTGATTTTCAACCTATTTTGTCTCATGAAACAGAGAAATTACTAAAATTCTGCAATATGCCCCCCTGCCCAAATTTTTTTGTCAATATGACAAAAAAAGGGGGGGGGGGCGCGTTATTCATTTATTCACACCAGAAAGTTATTATTGTGTTGGCTGTCGTCATTTTTTGTTTTTTTATTTGACAATCTAAGGGAAAACAGGTCAGTGTCTCTGACTAAATAGTCAGGTATTGCATGTTTTAAAAATTCTTGGAGCACATCGGCTGGCAATTGCTGCTCTAGGGCTGTACTAAAAAAGAATGAACCCAGCATAAAGGTCTCTCACATTTGAAAATAGTAACAACAAACAATAAGAATACAAGCCATTAAATTTTATTACTAGTACGCAAGACAAGTGTAAGAAAATAAGTATGCTGTAAGGATTTTCATTTTGACTTATATTCCCATGGCTTATTTTTTACCTCTTCTTGACTTTGTTGTTATTCTTAAGTGTTCCTTTCCATTGCCAGATTTTTGTCAATATTTAGGATCTACTACAACTATTTCAATACTCCTTAGACAGTGATGAAAAAAAAACTATAATTGGCCTGATATATTTAAAAAACATTTTTTAAAAATGACCTAGTAATTGCCTTTCTTAAAGAGAAGCAATGCCTCTCAACCCCATACAACCATTTTAATGTTAATGATATTCATTCTTTGTTGTTTTAAAAATATATTATGTATAAAAGAACAAAATAAATGAAAAACAAAATTGAAACAGACTGATAGATATAGAGAACAGATTGATAGTGGCCAGAGGGGAATGGGGTTGGAAGACTTGGTGAAAGGGTGAAAGAATTAAGAAGTACAAGTTGGTAGTTTAAAAAGTCATGAGGTAGTAAAGTGCAGCACAAAAAATACATTCAATAATCTCTATATATAAAAGCCTAAGTGACTGACCGACCATTTGACCATTCAACCGTTAGCTATGATGTGCACTGACCACCAGGGGGCAGATGCTCAACACATAGACATGGAAACATGGAACAGACTGGTGAATATCAGAGGGAAGGTGGAGGGGAAAGGGTAGGAAAAGATTAACCAAAGATCTTATATGCATACTAGAGGCCCACTGCATGGATTCATGCACTGAAAGGGTCCCTTGGCCTGCTCTGTGGGGATCAGGCTGAAAACAGCTCTTTGACATCCTTTAGGGGACATGGATTGTGAGAGAGTGCAGGCCAGGCCAAGGGACCCCACTTGTGCACAAATCCATGCACCAGGCCTCTAACATCCACTGAGGGGTCCCAGATTGAGAGAGGGTCTCTAGTCCTATCTAATAAAAGAGTAATATGTAAATTGACCATACCTCTGATCAAGCCATGCCCACAAGCCATGCCCACAATCCAATCAGAGCAAATAAACCCCAACCAAGATGTTTGTGGCCACTGAGAGCACAAGGGAGGCTCAGGTTTATCTGGCAACGGAGGAAGCCAAGCTTTCTGCCTGCCATTGCCAGCCTAGACCTCCACTCAATGATACTGCCTCCTCAATGGGGCTGATGGCTGGCTCTGCCCCAGCCGCCTCAGTCCCGCACCCTTGGCGCTGGCCTTAGCCCCAGTCACTGGCGACCACCTGGCGACCACCCGGCCCCGGGGTTCCCGCACTTACCAGATGCCTCAGCCCCGCTCCCCCAGCCCAGGCCTTAGCCCTGGCAGCAACTGCCCAGCCCCGAGGGCACCCCACGCCAGTGCTACTGCTCGTGGCCGCCTAGGCCCTGCCCCTCGTGCCTTGTGTGTACAGCCTCGGCCCCGCCTCCCACTCCTGATTGGCTGGTGGGCATAGCTGATGGGTGTAGTGAAGGTGTGGTCAAATTTGCATATAACTCTTTTATTAGATAGGATATCCCAACAGAAATGGCAGCAGCCATGGAGCTGGAGAGAGCAGAAGCTAGGATTGCCCGGGCAATGGAGGAAGCCAAACTTCTGCAGCTCTGGCTGGCCTAGGCCTCCACTCCAGGCTACAATGTTTCAATTATAGAAGGTAATTGATGTCCCAAGAGAAATGCTTGCTGCCACGGAGTGAGCAGAAGGCTTGGTTCCACTCCAGGCTACAAAGCTTCAATTGTAGAACATTAATTAATCCCAGATACCAGGGTCTCCACTTGGGTCGCTGGGGGGCATGGCTAGCCTGCAAACCACCACAGGCCTTTCACTCAGGCTGTCCTCATGTGCCAAGGGAACCCCCATCCTGATCTGGGACACCCTTCAGGGCAAACCAGCTGGCCCCTACCTGTGCACCAGGCCTTTATCCTATCTAATAAAAGAGTAATAAGCAGATTGGCCATCACTCCAACACACAAGAGGGCTGCCCCCATGTGGTTAAAGATCCTGCCCCCATGTGGACACAAGATGGCCAGCAGAGGAAGGCAGTTGGGAGGGACCAGGCCTGCAAGGGAGGGTAGTTGGGGGCAATCAAGCCTGCAGGGGAGAGCAGTAGGGGTAACCAGGCCGGCAGAGGAGGGAAGTTGGGGGCAAACAGGCTGGCAGGGGAGCAGTTAGACATCAATCGGGCTGGCAGAGGAGTGGTTAGGAGGTGATCAGGCTGACAGGCAGAAGCAGTTAGGGGCAATCAGGAAGGCAGGCTGACGAGCAGTTGGGAGCCAGCAGTCCTGGATTGTGAGATCAGTGAGATCGGGCCTAAATGGGCAGTCAGACATCCCTCAAGGGGTCCCAGATTGGAGAGGGTACAGGCTGGGCTGATGGACATCCCTCCAACCCTGTGCACGAATTTCATGTACCGGGCCTCTAGTATTGTAATAACTATGTATGGTACCTGGTGGGTTACTGGAATTATCTAGGAAAATACTTTGTAAAGTGTGTGAATGTCTAGTCACCATGCTT
Organism: Antrozous pallidus; assembly: GCA_027563665.1. Taxonomy (NCBI): domain Eukaryota; kingdom Metazoa; phylum Chordata; class Mammalia; order Chiroptera; family Vespertilionidae; genus Antrozous; species Antrozous pallidus. The sequence continues at coordinate 31,280,695 of CM050523.1, forward strand.
GTACACCTGAAATGAATACAAAATAGTATTGAATGTAAACTGTAAATGATAAAACTTTTAAAAATAAAAAATGTATTATGTGCATATATTTTGAATTTCCCCTTATAGTATCATTCAATAACATCTACTTCTCCTCCCACTTCTTAGAACCATATGCTTATTCATATTGCCAAATGTAATTCTGACTGTGCTTCTAGTGTTTGTCTAGTATATTCCATTGCAGAGAGCTATTATTGTAGTTGTCACATCCTTTGGGGCCCTCAAAAGACCTTTTTAAAGAGCCTATGAAGTCAAAATTGTTTTCATAATATTACTAAGACATTACTTCCTTTTTCACTATTTGTGCATTTATACTAGTGATTTCTCAGGCAAGGGGAACAAAAGAAAAATTAAAAAATGGGACTACATCAAACTACAAATTTTTTGCACAGCAAAGGAAACCATCAAACAAATGAAAAGACAACTAACTGGGAGAATATAGTTAAGGAATTAACATCCAAAATTTATAAAAAACTTATATAACTCAATATCAAAAACAACCCAATTAAAATGGACAAAGGCGAATAGATACTTCTCCAAAGAGGATATACAGATGGCCAATATACAGATGAAAAAATGCTCAACATCACTAATCATCTGAGAAAAGCAAATTAGAATCACAATGAGCTATCACCTCATACTTGTCAGCATTGTTATTGTCAATAAATGAACAGCAAGTGTTGGTGTGGATGTGAACAAAAGAAGGCATTTCACTTATTGCCTATGGTGAAGCAATAATAATTATTAATTTTATCAGATTTCAACTCCTGAGTATATATCTGTTAAATATTCTATGAGACATATGAGAAGTCAACATACATACACACATAAAAAAAAAAACTTCCTTTTGCTGCATATTAGTATGTGATATTGCCTCAACAAATGGTACAATACCATTTTCTTGAAAGAATGACAAACTATGATCCTTCAGACTTAGGTAGTTGGCATACATTATTTCAAAAAAGAACCTTAGTCTTGTTATTTTAAGGAAAACAATAAACTTATTTTGGTCAGTAATAAAATCCAAGCTTTCAAGCAAAACTTAGAATATTGGAAAACTTGTGACAGCTACCAGGAGTTTGATAGCTTTTTAACACATGGAAGACATTTTTGATATTACTGGTAATAGTAAAGAAAGGTGATTGTATAGTGATAGGTCAGCATTTGGGAGATCTGCATAACTCACCGAACCTATATGTTCTAAACAACCATTGAATGATGACATTTTACATGTGAGTAAAAGACCCATTCAAGGCACAAAATAGACCAATTGACTTCAAAATACCAGGGCAAAAAAATTCATTTGACTTCAGATTCTACATTTATTTATGTATTTCAAATTTTTATTATGGCAAATTGCACCTAATATAAAATTTATAATTTTAACATTTTAAGTGGTAAGTTCAGTGGTTTTAAATATATTCTTAATGTTGTACAACATCACTACTGTGTTGGGGAGCTCACAGCTGGTGGATTAAATCAGAATATGCAGATTATGACCTGCTGAATGAGGAGGCACAAGCCACCCACAAGAAGTTACAGGTAGCTTCCTCAGCATCAGAGCTCCACTTTGGGGAAATGAAAATTCCAGGGGTTGTCTTGATTAAAGGCCGTTTCAATAAACTCACACAAAAGAAGTCAAGTCACAAGATTTATTACTTACAGTCCTAGAAATGAGGGGGATTGAGGGGCACAATGAGCCAGGGGAGGGGCAGTCTTCCATCCCAGGTCATGAGCCAGCGAATAGAGAACATGGTAGCAAACGCCTATTACTATAAGGTGGTTGGGACAGAGGTCAGACTTTCCATGGGCTCGGCTCTCTAAATGAATATTTTAAAAGGTACTCCAGGAAAAATAAAGAAGGAACTTGAAGTAGGAATCCTAAGCTCTGGTTGTCATACTATAAAATGCCTGGGAAGCAACTCAAAATAGCTTTCTCATCACAACCATCATCCACATCTAGAACACTCTTCATTTTGTAAAATTACTTTAAACCCAATAAACTAACTCCCCATTCCCTTCAAACCCTTGGCAACCACCATTCTACTTTCTGTTTTTACGATTTTGACAACTCTAAGTATGTCACATAAGAGGAATAATACAGTTTATCTTGTTGTAATGGGTTTATTTCACTTTGTCTAATATCCTCAAGTTCATCCATGTTGTAGCATGTCAGAATTTCCTTCCTTTTAGAGGCAAATGTTCCACATTTTGCTTATCCATTCACCAATTGACAAGACACTGGGTTGCTTCAATTGTTTTAGCTATTGTGAATAATGCTATGTACACTAGTGTACAAATACAATAAACTTTATTTTTAATAAACAGCATTGAGGTATATTTGACATGTAATAAATTGCACATACTTCCAGAGCACAACTTCATACATTTTTATGTATTCACTAGAGGCTGGGTGCACAAACTCATGCATGGGTGAGGTCTGAAGGGAAGGGCCGTGAGCAGTTGGCCAGCCACGGCCCCACACCCTGGTCACATGGACAATTTGCATATTATTATATAGGATGGTCAACTATCCATTACCACCTCACCCCCATTATGATCTAGCCTAGTGGTCGGCAAACTGTGGCTCGCAAGCCACATGTGGCATTTTGGCCCCTTGAGTGTGGCTCTTCCACAAAATACCACAGCCTGGGCAAGTCTATTTTGAAGTGGCGTTAGAAATTTAAGTTTAAAAAACTTGGCTCTTAAAAGAAATTTCAGTCGTTGTACTGTTGATACTTGGTTCTATTGACAAATGAGTTTGCTGACCACTGATCTAGCCTTTTATTATATAGAATGGTAAATGTATCCATTACCACCCTCAATCCATTTTATCTCTCATTCATTCTTCCCTGCTCCTCCCATCTTGTCACTGATCTTTATGTCACATTAGTTTGCATTTTCTAGTTTTATGTAAATCATAAAACTTTTTACCATTTTATATTGCCATCTACATGAAAGTTCCAGATGTTACCAATACTTGGCATAGTCAAGTCTTTTTAATTTTAATCATGTGTAGTGATACCTCATTGTGGTTTTTTCATTTTCCTAATGACTAAAGATGAAGTTCTTGTGCTTATATGCCATCTATATATCTTCTTGATGAATTTGCCTGTTCAAATCTTTTGCTACCCTATCACTTTCATTAGGTTTTGTCTTATTGTTGAGTTTTAAGAGTAATTTATACTTTCTAGATACAAATCCTTAACCACATGTGTGGTTCAGGATTTTCCTCGTTTGAAGGTTGTTTTACTTTTTTATGGTATCCTTTGAAGCATGTTATTAATTTGGATGGAATAGTCGTAAGTTTTGTATTTAGATCTGATACACTTGTATAGCATGAGGTATAAAGTGGATTTTTATTGTGTATGGTATTCAATTGTTACAGCATAATTTATTGAAAAGATTTTTCCTAGAGGTGCCTTTGTACCTTTGCAAAAATTCACTTGTCCATGTATGTGTGAATGTACTTATAAACTGTGTTTCATTATCTATTTGTCTTTCTGTATGTCACTACCAGTTTTGATTTCTGTAGCTTTATTTACAAGTCTTGAGATCAGATAATATGTCCAACTTTATTCTTTCAAAATGCTTAGCAACACTAAGTCCTTTGCTTTTTCATTTGAACTTAAAATTTGTCTGTTTCTACAAACTTTAAATTCATATGAAAGTGCAAAAGATCTATCAAAAAATTGGGACTTTTGATATTGATTGGGATTATGTCAAACCTATAGACAGGGGGAGACCTAGTATCTTAGCATCTTACTATGTGCATAGTATACCCATTTAGTTCTTTCAGCAATATTTTAGATTTTTCAGTGTACAAGTCTTTCACATCTTTTGTTATGATTTATCTCCAAATACTCCATATTTTTAAATGGTGATAGGAACTTGACTTGGTGAATATACAATTTAGTATACGGATGAAGTGTAGAATTGTATACCTGAAACCTGCAATTGTTAGCCAGTGTCACCCCAATAAATTGAAGAAAAAAAGCATTTGTAAATGGTATTTTACTTCAGTTTCATTTGTTGCTAGATATAGAAATGTGATCTACTTTTGTTATATCAATGTTCTATTCTGTAACTTTGGCTAACATATTACTTCTAGTAGCATTTTTAATAGATTACATTGACTTTCTAAATAGGTGATCATGTTATCTGGAAATTAAGTTACATATCTTCTTTTTAGTCTAGATGATTTTCATTTTTTTCTTGCCCTATGGACCTCTAGCACAATACTAAATACAAGTAGTGAGAGCAGACTTGTTCTCAATCTTAGGGGAAACAGATTTTCATCATTCTCATGTTAGCTATACTCTTTTAGTAGATGCTCTCAATCAGGTAAAGAAGTTTTTTTTTCCCCAATCAATTAACTATGTAACCTTTCTTTTACAGTTGTTAATAGTGAATTTCATTGACTTTCAAATATTAAAAACTGACCCTGCATTCTTGGGATAAATACCAATTAGTCCTGATACAACATTCTTTTTACATGTTGAATTTGCTTTGCTAAAAATTGTGTTTAGAATTTTTGCACTTATGTTCATGAGAGATACTGCTTTTTAGTTTTCTTTTAATGTCTGTTTCAAGTTTTAGAATCTGGGTAACACTCACCTCGCAGAATGAGTTGGGAAATAGTCCACCTCTTCAATTCTCTGGAATTGTTTGTGTAGAATTGGACAAAATAGGCTAAAAGAACTCTAGACAGGAGGCAAGTGGTAGGCAAGGAAGAACTTAAGGTAAGTATTTCTAAAATATGTCACTTTGGCATAAGGATTATTTTAGGCTAGGTGATTTTAAGGAACAGCAGACATGGGAGAAGGACTAAAAACCAACTACAAGTTACCCTGTGTAAAAGACTCACTTGTAAGGGAAATCTTCAATTGTGAGGGTCTTTCTCCCTGTACCCAAAAGAGGATAATCTGATCTCTAGAAACTCTTATCAATGCAGAAGACAACCACTTACATCTGCATAACAACTTTACCCTTGGGTTACAGCACTTTTCCAGATACCAGTCCCATAACTGATTCTCCCACCCCCAACATCTTTTGTCTTCAGCTGGTATTTAAGGTGGTAGTTTCAGACATTTTGGCAATTTAATTTTCCTTGTCTTTCCCATGTATATAGTACATGTACATCTTATTCAATTTTTTTCCTGTTAATCTGTACTTATTTACAGGGATGTCTCGACCAAGAACCCAGAAGAATAGAAGGAAAATTATTTTTCCTTCCTACAGAGCAATAGGCTGTATTACATAGCCTAGGTGTGTAATGGGGTATATTCTATGATATTCATACAATGACCAAGTCAACTAATCATGCATTTCTCAGAATGTATCTCCATCAAGTGGTGCAAGACTGTATTTATTTAGATTATTTTCTTAGATAAATAATAAAGGTTACCTAGAATGTGTTACTCTACTGTACAGGGGTGAGCAAAAGTAGGTTTACAGTTGTTAAGAAATTGATGACAATAAAGAACTCTGTGCCAAAGTATGCTTGAATATAGTAAGTAGACTATAAGAATGTGTGAAACAATAAAGGCTAGCCATCTGAGCACTTATAAGATTGTACCTAAGTGCACTGTACCACTGTAACATTCTTTTGAGTTAATAAAGCTACTGCAGCCCACCAGTGTGGTTCAGGGGTTGAGTGTCAACCTATGAACCAGGAGGTTGTGCTTCGATTAACTGTTAGGGCACATGCCTAGATTGTGGGCTCAATCCCCAGTAGTGGGCATGCAGGAGGCAGCTAATCAATGATTCCCTCTCATCACTGATATTTCTCTCTCTCTCACTCCTTCCCTTCCTCTCTGAAATCAATAAAAATATATTAAAAATAATAATAAATTGTAATAATCTGAATCTTTTTCCATACAAACTGTAAACCTACTTTTGCTAACTCCTGTATATATGAAAATCTAATTTTCAAAATATGTCTCTATACAGCAATACCTTAAAATGCATATAATTATTGTGATATAGCTAGAAGACACCTGAATGGTGGTGGACAACCTAACAGGTATTTCACACTTATAACTTTCCTCAGGTCTCTTAAAGCCATTTGGGATGAATAAAGCATCCTTATTCCCTAATGCCCTCTGCTTAGATTTTACTTCTGGCCTAGCAAATTCCAAACAGGCAAAAAGAAAAAAGAAGAGTAACAGAAAAGAACAAATTAACAAAGTCAGTAAGTTGATCAAGAGAAAATTACATAGTTATAGAAAATCAGAAATTATACCCTGGAATGATTCATTCTTTAACACAAGAAAATATAGAGCATCATATTTAAACAGACCTTAATGTACTTTTCCTTTTTTCAGTTTTAGACTCTAAAATAATTAATATGAAAACAAGTTATCTTATGTACTAACATTCTGCAGGAAATGGTATAATTGTTTAGGTATCCATTAGAATGCAAGAAATAATTCTAGCCAATCTGGCGTGGCTCAGGGGTTGAACATCAACCTATGTACTGGGAGGTCATGGCTGGATTCCCAGTTAGGGCATATTCCCAAGTTGTGGGCTTAGTCTCCAGTGGTGGGGGCATGTAGGAGGTAGCCGATCAATGATTCTCTCTCATCAACAATGTTTCTAAGTTTTTCTCCCTCTCCCTTCCTCTCTGAAACTGATAAAAATATATTTTTAAAAAATTATTCTAATTCCAGTACAGTTTTAACTTGCCTTGTGACTTTCAGAATACAGTATTCATTTTTCATCTATACAATAATGCTGGATCAAATGGTATCTAAAGCTTCTGACAGTTCTCAATGTTAACGATGGTACATTACTTACATAGCCAACCCACTTTTTTCTAAAAGAAACTTCTTAAATTAACATATTCCCTAAAAAAAAGGTGGAAAGAATTTTAGAATATTTGAATTCAAATCTATTTCAGATTAGAAACTGAAAACAATAATTTCCTTACAAATAAATTGAGTAATTTTCTCTAATCATGTACCTAAGAATGTAAACGTTTTAATTAAACTTCAGAAACATATAAAAACCTTAAGGAACAGTTACTAAAAGTAAAAATATTAAAAAAATTGTCTCCTTTAACTTAGTAGGTTGAAGCTATATATTAGGAAAAAAGCCCTATTAAAAAATTAACTGGACAACTATTTTCTGACCATCCCCTGAAATCACAGTATTTAAAAAATAGATCTCCTTTTCCTTGTATAATTCTACTACATAACTGTTAACTTCCCTGAATTTCCAAAACTTACATAGAATTACTTCCACATACATCTCTAAGGAAAGTTTTCACTGATCAATGCAAACATGATTTATTAAATAAAGAAGTCCATGCTTTATAACTCAGCATTAAATTTCTCACAGAGAAATAAATCAATAACAATGTTTCCTATCATCGATAGGTACCAACTGTCTTGGTTAAGTCTTCCAACTACCATTTCACAACAAAGCCAAATTAAGTGGGAGATGCCTTTACGGATGACGCCTGTGCCTTGGCCATTCTTCGAACCAGTGCTTCTTGTCTTTTTCTCTGAATTTCTTCAGGAGAATACTTCCTATTTTTCTCTTCTTCCTCTAAAAAATTAAACAAAATATAGATACTAGTGTTACAGACTATAAAGTCATTCTTATACCTGTTTTAATTTTTACTTTTTTATTACCCAGAGTTGCCACATTGGTTTGGCTATTAAGTCACACTGAACTACTATATGTGAAATTCCAAGTACAGACAAAATGCTGTAGGCTAAAAGAAAACAAAAAATCATTGGTGAGTCTGTCCCTCTTTAATGCACTCTTTTCAGTGTGATAAAATTCATTTGATTAAAAATGGTACATTTTGACTACCCAGCAAGTAATTCTTGTGAATAATGACATCTAATTTATATAACAAACAAATACATTTAAAAGACAGATTTTAAATGTAAAACAGTTAAAATATAATGAATTAAAAAAGATACCAATACTTCAAATAGTGTATTTATAAGATAAGGTATATTCATATTCACCTCTAAAGAACTCCATGATTTCATTTCAGCCATTCAGGAGAAATATTTTAGCATGATAGAATGAAATCCAGCATGTCAATAAACATGTAACTCATTGTCAGGTATTATCTTTTTATTTGGAGGACACACTTTATATAAACACTAGAAAATTATTTTAAAAAGCAAAATATATGAATAAATTCTCCAATTTGAATGTCTTTTTAATATGTAAAAATATGAAGCATTCTAGTTTATGTATATTCTTATGCATACTTTAAACACATTATAAAGTAAACAATATTTCAAATTAAACAAATGAAAATAAGAAAATTCTATTTTAACAAAACATCCACTTTCATCTCTACCAAAATATTGAGTTCTAATATAATGAATTTAATTCAATAGTTAAGTCACTTTGAGCTAATACAATAGATTATATTAATAAGAATAAAGCTTTAATAGCAAACCTATTTCCTCATTTAAATGCTTTAACATTAAGACCATCACCATAATACATCTTTAAAAGACCTTGTATTGTATTCGTAAAACTGTTTATGTTGAACAATCTACCTTCCAGAGAAGTAAATAAGAATCATATTATCAGCAGAAAAATATTATTTTTACTGACATCTAAACAAAGGTTCAGAATTTGTTACATTTCTCTTGTAAACTAAGGGAGATATGTCTAAAATATATCATCTGTCTTCCCTTTCTTTCTTGGTATAATCTGAATGGGAGCTGGTGTTCAGGGTAAGAGATGTGTATTTTGAATAAACTCCTAATGATTCTGATGTCTTTTATTTTCTAAACTATTTATCTCAGAGTTTAGCTGTTCTTCCTTACAGAAAGATACAGTATACTTAAAATCAGCTAGACTAATTATCTAATATTTTAGCCTCAAGCTTAAGAAATACAAGAAACTCAGAATACATGCACACAGTTTACTTTCAATTGACCATAAATTTGGAAGGAATACAAGTTAATAATCCATGACCATAGAAAAGAACATAGTTCCCTAAAATTGGCCTTACAGTTGGCTTGGTGATATTCTGGAAAATAATTTCAAAGGATATAATAAAGTCACACCATGAAAATTTGATTTAGAGAGAGTCATCCATTTCTCCCATCAGCCCTTCCTTTAACTCAATCTGCAATAAAAATACACAGCAAAGTCTCAAACTACTGCAAGGTACAAAGCAAGAGTGACTAAATCGTAATCTAAAGCAGGGGTCAGCAAATTTTTGTTGTTGTAACAAGCCAGAAAGTAAACATGCTAACCTTTGCAGGTCATATAATCTCTTAATCTAACTGCTCAACTCTGTCATTGCAGCATGAAAACAGCCACAGAAAATATATAAACAAAGGATGTAGCTCTATTCAGATACAAATCTGTGCAGGGACAATAAAACTAGAATTGACTGTAATTTTCAAAAGTCACAAAATATTATTCTTCTTTTGATTTTTCAACCATGTATTAATGTGAAAGGCATTTTAGCATGCTGCTGTACAAAAACGCCATATAGGATAGACTTGGACAGGCCATGGTTTGCCAAACCTTGCCTTCAAGGAATGAGGTTCTTAAGAGGGTTTTGTTTCAAAGACATCTGCTGGAGAGCAGTTTACTACATAACAAAGAAAAAGAAAGTGTAAACAATAGAAGATATCAGTAAGTTTAATGTTCATTAGAATATTATATACTATATGCCCTGGCTGGCATAGTTCAGTTGGTTGAATGTGGTCCCACTGCGCTGAAAGGTTGCCTGTTGGATTCCTGGCCCAGGTTGTAGGCTTGAACCTAGTAAGGGTGCTTATGGGAGGCAGCCAATCGGTATTTCTATCTCTCAATCAATTAAAAAACACTTAAAAAAAAAAAAAGAATATTAGATGCTATAAATCAACTCAAAGGAAAAATTGTTAAGGTAAATTAAAAGGCAGCTTATTCATCCATAATGAAGACAGGTTAGTAGATAAAAGTTTTGGGAAAACTCAAATATTCTAGAGATTTAGTCTTTAAAAGAATTACAACTACAAATTTAATTATTAAATTTGTTTAATTCATTTTGGGAGTATGGGTCAATTAATTACACTTATTTGAATATAAATATTTTAAATTGTTACAGATTTAACAATTCCTTAATATTTTTTAAATTGATTTTTACAGAGAGAGAAAGAGAGAGACATGGATATGACAGCGAAACACCAACTGGCTGCCTCCTGCACGCCCCCTACTGGGGGTCCAGCCTGTAAGCGGGCATGTTCTCTTACCGGGAATCCAGCCAGCAACCTTTCAGTGCATGGCATGACATGCAACCAACTGAGCCACACCTGCCAGGGCAGAGACTGATAATTCTTAAAGTTTCAAAATATCTAGCTTGGGCGATAATGTAGAAATATATTATTTGTCAGTATTGATAAGAATATAAATTGATGTAACTTTTAGGGAAAATTTGGTGATAGCCATTAAAATCAAAACATTCTCCTTCATTAATTTTTTAGTAATTAATAGATATAATCTCAAAAGCATACAGAAATTTATGTAGAAGGATATTCACTGGAGGATTGTTTGCAATGTAAAAAACTACAGCCAAACTACACTTCCATCAACATAGTTAAATAAATTGTTACATCCATATAATGACATGTGTTAAAAGGACTGAAGCAAATTTATATGTACTAACAGGACATGATAGTTAAAATATATTAAGTGAAGGTAAAACCAAGTTGCCAAATAGGGGGGTATATAGCATACAATTCCATCTAGTTAGATAAATCTACAGGTATACACACACAAAAATGTTACATGATGTATTCCAAACTGTTACCAGTGGCTTTTCCTGGGAAATAGTCTGAGAAAGGAGAAATAGAGGACTTATAATTTTTTTTAAGAGATCACTTAAATAGGAAAATTTTAACAGCAATACCAACAAAAACATTATATAGAATCTAAACCGAAAAGATCTAATGTTAAAAGAAATGAAAAACTTTCTCATATTAGTACTAATCTACATAACAAATAAGGAGTCTAATGTTGTTAGCTTCAAGTGAGAGAGACTAATTTAAGAAAATCTATAATTACAAGTGAGTATACTAAATAGTGTAACATAAATTAGTACTGGATATTGGAGTAAGCCAGAGAAAGTGAGTGTAAATCATTCTGAAGGTGGTTAAAAACACATTGTATTTTTAAAAGCAAATGGAAAATGGCCTGGCAGATTTTGTATAGACATGTGGGTGCGCTATTCTGGGCAAAGGAAATAGCATCTGCAGACAGAAGGCTATGATAAAGTATTGGACATTAAGAAGTACTAATGGTTACGCCGGACATATTCCCTTCAAAAAATATATCAGTGAATAACGGACCTTTTACATTATATTACATGATGTTCACTCGAATATTTATCAAATATCTTCTAAGTGTCAGATACCGTGATAGGCCAAGGAACGCACTGATAAGACCATAATCAATATTTAATTGTGATTTTAAAAGGTGAAGGAAATAAGAGATGATGGAAAACAACAAGGAAAAGACTTACCTACAGATTGTTCAAGGAAGGCCTCTGTGAGAGGGTGATATTTAAACTTGAGACCAAGATAAGAAAGCACCACCAAAGGGTGGCGTGGGATGTTGGGAATAGCAGTCAAAGCTCCTGACCCAGGAAAGAACTATTTCTATTGAGGAACTGAAAGACTGTTGATACAGCTGAAGCTTAGTAAGTAAAGGAAAAAGGATTCAGAGAGGTTAAAGAGAGATAATCTTAACCTTAGATAACAAGGTCAAGTTCGAACTTTATTTGAAATACAGTCAGCCATTGAAGACTGTCATTAAGCATTGGAATGCAGTTACCGGTATTTGTTTGTAAAAGGTTATTCTGCTGTTTAGAGATTAGAATTGAAATGGGACAGGTAAAAGAACTGCAGTAGTCTAGTCAATAAATGTTGGCTTGGAAAGGGTAGTAATAGTAGAGAGTGAAAAAAATGGACAATTTTGAGATATATTTTTGGGGGTAGAAACAATAGTTGATGGAAATGAAAATTTGGGAAAATAGGAACTGGCAGAAATGAAAGATGACTGGTGATGCTGATTAAGTCATTAGAATTCTTATCACAACTAACAAGAGTTTTATATCAGCTATTATACTAGAAGAGGTATTTAATGGAAATGCCCTACATTTTCAAATATTATTCACCTCAATGTTCTGCTCAACATAGTAAGATTATTCAAGTTTTAAAACTATGAGATATTTTATAAAGTCTCATATAGTAATATATATATTTCTAAAGTATGATTTTTCACAAAATAATTCAGAAAACATGGAACAAATATTTATTGAGTGCCTACTACATGCTTGTCAATATACTAAATGCTGATAATTTGATGCAGTCTTTTGAAAACAAATCATCCACTCTGTATATTACAACATAATTATTAGTAAGAATCATGTTATGACATAGTTAAACATCATAATTTTTACTTTACATGTAATGCAAATTCAATACAATAACAAAAACTACTTTGGCTACTTCCCAAGATGATAACCTTTCAAAAGAAATGATTTGATACATACCTTTTGAAGGTTTCAAAGATTCAGGTTCCATCAAAGATTGCTGTTGAACAGCCTTCCCACATAATGAGTTGACAGGAATTTTGTTTTCCTCCAAATTCTGTGTAATTTTGGTATCAGAGATATTTCCTGTTATACAATTTTGATTAATCTGAGAAAGAACCTGAGAATTTTTGATCTTTGTAAACCTGTACTTAGAAAATCTAACTCTTCTGTTAAGATCATTCTGAGCTTCATCTGTTATGGTCCCATGGGACAGAGGCCGCATATTCAATTTCTTCTCATAAGTAGCTATTTCTGTACTCATACGATCTGAATTCAAACTTGAACTTCTTCTAAGAACTGATTTGGAACTATTCACTTGTATTGGAATATCAGTATTACTCCAAGAGACAGGCAAATTATTGATCAGACAATTTGAGTTCTTAGAGTATATAGTCAAATTTGTTGTCGCACCTATAAAACTTGGAGAATTTCCACAAATTTCCCCTTTTTGCATCTTCATCGATTTATTTATTTGTGAGTTATCAGTCAATGAAGATGATTGTACTGAAATATCACTCAGATTCAAATACACTGATTGCACCAATTGATTTCCTTGTTTAGATGTAGTAAACATGTTTTTGGCTCCATGTTTGGAAATATTATTAATGTCAAGTACACTTTTTGATGTCTTGTTGTCCTTTCTCATGTCTTGCTCCTGAGTTAGTCTTTCAATATCATCACATGCTTGGTATAATATGTCATCCTCTACATCATCAGCTTCCCAGGTGTTCTCTAATTGATGACATGCTTCAACAATTTCATTGGCAAATGATGGGTCATTCCAATCATCAGAGAAAGAGTCCATATTTGATGCGTTAGTCTGATTTGCACTATCCAAAGCAGCAGAGTCAAAAGTATCTATATTAGCAGGCATCTGAAACGACGAATTAAAAGTTGACTTATTTTTCTGTTCATTAGAATATCCCGAGTTCAAAGTAGACTTTTTTCGAGAAGTATTTACATTACAAATAAATTTAGTATGAACATCTTCTTTTACTTTTGTTGGATCGGATGCAACTGCACCATCATGAGTTTTGTCTTGAATGGTTTTACTAAAAGATTTCTCAAATTTCATTTTATTTCCAATGGATAGTTTGTTTGGTTTATCATTTGAATTTGGTGAATATTTATTGGTATGTGTGTTTGAAGAAACATCTAAAGTTTTTGAATCTCTAAACTCAGCATCTAGATCTATATTCATTCTTGAGTTACTTCTACTATTTTTACTGTTAAAAATACAAATTTCTTTTTGATCAACCATCTGGACTGTTTCAGGAGCAGAAAAAAGTTCAGATATTCCTACATTTTGCATAGCAAAAGGTTCATTATTTAGTAAGTTTTCCCATTCGTCCTCAAAATCACCAGTACTAAATATATCCATGTGCTTATTAAAAGCTTCTGGCTCCTTAGTACTGGAAGCCACATATGATTTTGTCATCCCAGGAGTATCAATTTGGTGAGAAAGTGATGTTGGGGATTTGTTTCGTAGTTTTACAGTAACTTGAGTTTCATTACTAATGATTTTCTCCTCTTTCAAAGCACTTTTCTTTCCAAAGGTAGTATTAACAGTGCTCCATAAGGCATCTGACAGATCTTGGCTTAACTGTCCACTACACTTCTGAGTAGAACCATCAAAAATGGCATTAAAGGCTGCTTCAGCATTTTGGTCAAATGGCTTCTGACTGTCATATTGATCATTTACCACAGATACGTTGGTGTTCTCTTTCATTGGTTTCTTTATTGTAGCATTATCTAGTTCAGGAACTGTATCATGTAATAACTGCATATGTACATTATCTTTATAGTTATTTAAAGTCTCTGCTTCTGAAATCATCTGGATAAAATCATTATTTCTCTTCTTTTGTTCTTGAATCACATCTAGCTCTTCCATATTTTTATCAAATTGCTTAGCCAATTTCATAAGTTCTTCCTCTTGATTTGTCCTATTAGACAAATATGTTAAAATTATAAGAAAAGTTCTAAGAGTTGTTATAAATATTCAATTGTTATTTGACATATTTTAATATGTTAAAACTTAAAAATTTTAATACATTGTAATTATTTTAAGTACAAAATTCTACACGTCAAAAATAAGGAAATGTTTTTGATATAATCACAAAGCCAAATCAATTACTGAAAGTATTTACTTCACTGAATGTCAGAAAAAACTAAAAAGTTTGAATTTACTTTGTGCAGCTGATTTTTGCTCTGGATTTTACTTTCGCTACATGAGGAGTACAAGGAATAGCAGTTTCACCAATCCATACGTCCAGCATGGAGTCTGTTGTTGGTTTTTCATCCTTTGGCAGAAAGGGGGAAAAAAAGAGGTGTAAAATAAGATAAAATAAATTTAAAAAGAGAAAAAGAAAGTAGAAAAGGAAACTTTAACTACGTTGATTTACTTTCCTCAATAAATCCTGAAAATATTAAGTTGATTTAAATTATTTGAGGTTAACTCACCTAAAAATAAAAAAGAGTATGTCATTTGTGAATACTTTTTAAATCTTTTAAAATGATCTTGGTATTACCAAAGATTTATGTTTTAAAAGTACTCAGTTGAAAAGGGCAACATTTAAAAGCAACTAATTTCTCTGTATTTTTTCTTATACACAAGTTACCACTTGCATACTGTTGCCATTTTTTTATGTGAGCTATTATTTCCATCCCACATAGGTAGAGTCCAATAATTTACTCAACTATCTTTTTATCACTATTTAGGCTGGCCAGCCCAAACACATTTTATTATGCTTCTTTCATGTGAAACTCACAATTAACGAAGATCTATTGTTAACTCATGAAGTAAGTAGTATTATGGCATAAATTGTATTTAACTAATGAACCATATGGAAAATGAATTTCTATGACAAGCCAAACATGGAATGTAGAGCTAGTACCAACAGAGTTGTTTTGACTATCATAGTTGTAAATTTGGGATATTTTATAGCCATCAAGAGAAGCTTTATTTCCTGTCTTTTCCACCTGGATTACGCCGATTCCGGGTAACCATAATTTGGGTCAATGCCATCTATTATTTTTGGTCAACATAGTCACTATCCATGGTTGTGTCAAAGAAAAATAGCAAACTTCCTATAGAAAAGACACTAAGCAAAAATTGGATGTTTTCTGAATTTAAACTTGTTAAATAAGGAAAAAAGAGAGGTAAGTGAAGTCAACTTCAGAACAGAGGTTGACTTTAATTTATATTTCTATTTCACTCAAGCAGTATAAGAAATTAAAGAAAAATAAACTTTACAGATGATTCTATTATAGCAAATAATTTAACTGTAATTTTAACATAAGTAATTTTAACATAACCTTATATTTATAGTGTTCTATAGTTTACAAAGACTTGTTATCTAATATAACCTTCATATTAATTCAATAAAAAGAGCAAAACAAGTTAATTCTAGTTTATGGTTGAATGAACTGAAGTTCTGAGAGGTTAAGTAGGTTGCTTAGGGTGACCCAGGAGGTGATCGGAGAACTAACTCCAAATCCAGTGTTTTTTCCACTTTTACAATGTTTCTTGATGATCTTGTAAGTCAACAGTATTAAGAGCAGTTTTAATGGAGAAAAGTCATGCTACAGTCAGTACACAATTACCAATCATTAATAAAAAGTTTAAATGTTCATTGTCTGATTCCATTATGTTAGCAACTTGAAAATGGTGCCATATATTGTTAAACAATATTAAAAACAAAATAAACACAAAGCTCTAGTCAAAATCATCACTCTAGAAAATTAAAATAAGCTGACGAAAGATGATTTGACTTTGGTTGGTGGGCACACAGTGCAATACACAGAGCCTGTAACACAGAAACACATACCTGCAGCCTATATGGTCATATTATACGATCAAGATATTATGTTTAGAAAAGTACAATTACTAATTTTACATTTTTTTTCAGAATATGCATTTCTGTAATAGAAAAAGGTATTAGCTATATCTGCTGATCTATTTTCTGCAAAGAGAATTGTAAAAGATAAAACATTTTTCATGTAAATGAACTAGGACTTAGTAGCATAAAATTATAAAACTAGTGATATTTACCTGAGGAGCAATACAATTAACGATATGTGAGATCTCATCACTATCTGTGTTGTAAATCTTTTTTTTTCTTCCTTTACCTAAAAAAAGAAACACGTTTCTATAAATGTACATAAAAAATATTTTAAAAATAGTGTTCATTTCTTAGGAAACAAGTTTAATTAGCACATCTATGATAGCACATGTATATCATAGCAATACAATCAGGTAAGATTCTCAAAAAACATCTATTGTACAAAATTCATGATGTTGTTTCCCCAACTGAAATTCAATAGTTTAAATCCTAATAATTTCTCATAGCTACCCAGATAAAAATGTTAATAACAAATTACCTAACTGTTTGGTCATTGGAGAATTTTGATCCCAAAAGATATCATTCTGTCCATCTGGATCATTAGGAGAATTGAAGGTAGATGACAACAAATCCATTTTCAGCACTCTCTTTGGTGTTTCATACTTTTCTACATAAGATTAAAATAGCAGTTGTTGCATTTTAAAGCATTGCTTCATAATACCCCAATATCAAATAATAGCTTTTAAGAAGATTACTTTTTATATAGTCCAATTATCTAATTTTCTCCCAGAGATGATTTAATATAAATTTTCACAACGGAAACGTTTGTTTCACATAAAAAAAAATCGTCCCAAATTTAACATTGTAAACAGCAAGTAGTTTAAAATAATCTACTAGATCTATGGATGTCACTCCTTTCATTACCATTGGATCTTGGAGGCTTTGGGAACCACCTGTAATGTATACATTTCAACAATGGAGAGCATCCCAACAGTGCAAGTCTGTTTAGCCCGCTTTTACCAACTCTGTACAGCTTAAACCGATTACTTCAAGAAGCTTTAGCGATCCACTTCTTGGAAAGTTTTGTCCAGCATCACTTTCAAAATGTCTAGGAATTTGTTTTTGCTCATTCTAGCGTTGCTTTACGCGAGACAACTGAAGACGGGTTAAGGCAACAAAAGCCATGTTTGGAGACCACGCTCCAGGAAACAGCTTTAGTGTGGGGTTCGGTTCCCACCACGATCTATTAGAAATCTTTCAAAAGTGGGACACCAAAAATTGACCAGAATGAAATATACTCCAGGGCCGTACAGAGGCACTTCCGGTTTGTGCACAATGAGAGAGGACATCACCAAGGCGTGGTGGATACAGCTATGGCTCTTCAGAGGGTCCCTTCTCTAAAGCAAGTCGGGGCAAAAAGTGTAAGCGGAAATAACTGCCCTAGGAAAAGGCGGAAGGCAGCAGGTCCATCAGGTATTTCTCCTCGCCCCGCCACCGCTGCCTCGGAGGAGCAGCCTAGAAATTAGCCGCCCTCCCTCCCTCGGGTGAACCCCGCACACCTATCCCTGTGGCAGGAGCGACAGTGGATGGCCAAACCTAACGGGGCAGTGCTCAAATTCGGGGACCGAGGCCAAGGGAACGTGTGCCGGGTAAGTTTGGGGCTCACGAAGGGCCAGAGAGGCCCGGAGAAAGAAAACACCCTGCAGACTCCACCGCCACTCCCACCCCACGTCGCCAGCTGGGCTGCGGGGCTGCAGGGCCTGGGCCCAGAGAGGGCACGTCTCACCCCCCGGAGTTACTTTTACCGCAGGAAGCGGCTACTGAAGGCTGCTCTGGCCGCGGCACGGGCCCCTCTGCAGCCCCGCGGAGCCCCGATCCACGGGCCGACCGCAGCCGTCTCTTCCCTGACTCGACCACCGAGCTGCATTCCTCAGCCGCCGCTTGGCGCGGCGTGTTCGTCGGGCCAGGGCTGTCCCCAAGTTTTCTTCGCCGACTCATGGCCTAGGACTCCCTCCACTAGCCTTTTCTCCTTTCACATTTTGCACGGGAATCGTAGAGCCGTGGAACTACAAAAGCCACCCGGCGCTAACGGCCGCCGCCATTTTTGACCGTGGCGCGCCAGTCAGAGGGGGCCGCTGATTGGCTGCGTCCGGCGAGGGGCGGGGCGGTTAGCGTGCCGCTGGAGCGCGCTTGCGCAGTCGGACCCCGAGCCTCCTGGGCTCCGGGCAGTCAGCAGGATTGGAAAGGAGTGTGTGAGGGGTGATGGTGTGGGCATAACTGATAATTAGAACGTATGAGGTGAAAAGATTTAATCCACTGACAGATTTGTATAGAATTTGCAATTCAGATTATTGTGGGATTTAGTATTTTCAAGAAATAGAAGGTATAGATTAGGGAGGGAGCAATAAAACTATTTTTTCATAGATGATAATAGCATAGAAAAATCCAAAAACATGTAAGAAAAAAATTATTAAATTCGTAGATTAACAAAGTAGCTGATACAAAGTCAATAGTCAAAGGTCAACTGTTTGCATAGATTAATAAGTAACAAACAGCATTGATGTTTTAAAGAAATAACTATTTTAGCATACAGGGTATCAAATAACTAGGAATAAATTTAACCAAAGACTTCAACAACCCTACAGAGAGTTATGAAATATTTTTGAAAGAAATTGAACACCTAAATAAATGAAGGATTAATATATGTGGATAGGTTGGGAGACTTCATATTGTTACAATGTCTGTCCTCAGATTGATCTGTAGATACAATGAAAAGTCATTCAAAATCCAGTAGGATTGTGTGTGTGTGTGTGTGTGTGTGTGTGTGTGTGTGTGTGTGTAATATGTCGTTTATTGTACAATATGTATGTAACTGCGAAAGGTTTAAGATATTAGAGAAACTCTTGAAGAATAATGAAATTGTATATCTACCACGTATAGAGACTTATAAAGTTAAGGTAATTAAGACAGTGTTAACAGTGGTAAAAGCATGGCCAAACATGAAAGAAACAATAGAAAGCTGAGACAGGACCTTTACATAAATGAACATTTGATTTAATATCAATTTGATATTCACATGGAAAAAGAACGTTAACCTCTACCTCAAAACTCTTCCTCTACCTCAAACCATATCCCCAAATTAAGTGCCAATTGGATATATATATTTAATTTTAAAAGATAAAATAATTATCATTCTAGAAATTGATATAAATTGTCTTCATGACAAAGAATGAATTTTATATTGGAAGAAATAATCAACTATAACGAAAATAATTGTAAATTTGACTCCATGAAATTGATAACTTGAGATTGTCTGCCTATCCAAAAACAACAGTAAAGAGAATGAAAAATAAAGTGCAGATTGGGAGAAGATATTTAGAAGAGGTAATATATGAAAAACTGATATAAATCATTAAGAAAATGATTCACCACCAAGAAGACTGGGTCACATACTCTAGCAAGCTCTAAAAAAAATAAAAAAATAAAAAATAAATAAAAATAAAAAAAACCAAAATGGTCTAAATAATCAGCAAACTTCTAGAAAGCTGTCCAGCCTCACTTGTAATGAGAAAGTTGAAAATTTAAACCACAATGTGATACTCTTCTATACCTATCAGAATTCCTAAAATTAACAAGACTGACAATAAGCAGTATCAAGGAAGTGAATCAGACTTGAGACCAAAGCCCCAGTTTGACTGTAGCCCATGAGAGACCCAGAGCCAGAGGACCCGACCAGTGGGAACGGTCACCTACTGCTGGTGAGAGTATAACATGGTACATCTGCTTTGGGAAACAGTTGTGATCTAGCAGTCCCACTCCTAGAAATATAATCAATGGAAATGCATAGATTTGTGCATCAAGATACATTTTATAAAAATGCTTTTAGCAGTAAAATTTGAAATTACCCCAAACTGGAAGCAAACCAAAAGCCTTTCAAGACTATAACTTGTTAAGTATATGAAGCTGTATTTGCTCAGCAAAATGATATAGTCTAATGAATAGGAAAAACTATAGCTCATGCAACAATGTGGAAAAATCTCAGAAAAATAAAGTTGAGCAAAAGAGACCAAATTCTTACCTCTTCCTTCCATAGAATACTATAATGCAGTGATTTTTAACCTTTTTCATCTCATGGCACATATAAACTAATGGCACACCAAAAAATATATATTACTAGTGGCCCAGTGCATGAAATTCGTGCACGGGCGGAGGGGAGGTGGTCCCTCAGCCCAACCTGCCCCCTCTCACATACTGGGAGCCCTTAGGGGATGTCCAACTGATGGCTCACCCTCAGCCTCCCTAAGGCCTAAAGCCTCTGGCAAAGCTTTAGGCCTTGGGCACTCAGCCATCTCCGTGCTCAGCTCAGCTCCAGCTGCCTGTGACCACCTGGCCCCAGGGGCTGGGCGCTCACCCCCGTTCCCACGTCCCGGCCGTTTGCCCCGCCCCCCTGGCCGCCTACAAGCTCGGCAGCAGTGCTCCTGTGCTTGCCCCGCCCCGTGCTCTGGCCGCCTCCAAGCTTGGGCAGCCAGGGCACCCTGGCACTCGCTGCTGCTACGCTTTGTCTCCACCCCCGGGGCCCAGCCCTCATGCGGCTCGGCCCCACCTCCTGCTCCTGATTGGCTGGTAGCATAGCCAATCAGGAGCCAAGGTACGGTCACATTTGCATGTTACTCTTTTAATAGATAGGATTTTTTTTTACATAAAAATATGTAATTTTTATTCATTCACACTGGATGCCTATTTTTCTGTTGTCTGTTGTTGTTGTTGTTGTTGTTGTTGTTGTTGTTTTTTATTTGACAATCTAAGGGAAAATATATCAGTGCCCCTGACTAAATAGTCAGGTATTGCATTTTTTTTTAATATATATTTTATTGATTTTTTTTTTACAGAGTGGAAGGGAGAGGGATAGAAAGTCAGAAACATCGATGAGAGAGAGACATCGATCAGCTGCCTCTTGCACGCCCCCCACCGGGGATGCGCCCACAGCCAAGGTACATGCCCTTGCCGGAATCGAACCTGGGACCCTTCAGTCCGCAGTCCGACGCCCTATCCACTGAGCCAAACCGGTCTTGGCCAGGTATTGCATGTTTTAAAAATTCTTACAGCTGGCCTGGCTGGTGTGGCTCAGTGGTTGAGCATCAACCTATGAACTAGGAAGTCAGGTTCGATTCCTGGTCAGGGCACATATCCAGGTTGTGGGCTCAATTCCTAATAGGGGGCATGCAGGAGGCAGCCAATCAGTGATTTTCTCTCATCATTGATGTTTCTATATCTTTCTCTCCCTATTCCTTCTCTCTGAAATCAATATGAAATATATGTTTAAAAAATTCTTGCAGTTTGAAAATTGTTATTATAATGGTTACTTTGAAGAGGGGAGGGAGGACAATGATTAGAAGGGAGCAGAGGGAGTTGGAGTATCTGATGTGTTGGCTTTGTTCATTGTATTCTAGATTTTGTGATAATTCGTTGAGTTGTTTTGTGTACTTTTTTGTATACATGTTATATTTATCAATAAAACATTTTAAAATGTTAATGTAAAGCAAAAAAAATCTTTGTTTCCATTGAGGAAATGATTCCTGTTTTTTATTTGTAACTAGAGGCCTTGTGCATGAATTCGTGCACCAGTGGGGTCCCTCACCCTGGGAGATTGGGCCAAAATTGGCTTTCTGAAATCCCCCAGGAGTCCCAGATTGTGAGAGGATGAAGGCCAGGCCAAGGGACCCTACCTGTGCATGATCAGGGCTGTGGAGGGATGTGGGAGGTTGGCCAGCTGAGGAGGGATCAGGGAGGGCTTCAGGGCATGTCTGGCCTGTCTCACTCAGTCCTGATCAGCCAGACCCCAGCAGCAAGCTAACCTACCTGTCAGAGTGTCTGCCCCTTGGTGGTCAGTGCATGTCATAAGTGGTTGAGCAGCGTTAGCATATCATTAGCATATTACTTTTTGATTGGTTGAATGGCCGACTGGATGACCAGACACTTAGTATATTAGGCTTTTTTATTATACAGGATTTACTGTTTTCTTTCTTTAGTTTGGCTAACAAGAATCCTAGAACTGAATCTCAGGTTCAGTTCTAGCAATTACGCCAACCATTGTGACCAAGTAATTTTCTTCTTCTTCCGTCCTTGGCTTTTTACTATTTCACTTGCCATGATTGTTTTTAATCTACATATTTTGAAACCATTACTTAGTTTTATATATTTACTAGAGGCCCGGTGCATGAAATTCGTGCACAGGAGGCAGCAGATGTCCCCTAGCCCAGCCTATACCCTCTCCAATCTGGGACCCCTCGAGGGATGTCTGACTGCCTGTTTAGGCCCAATCACGGTAGGATTATTGGGCCTAAACGGGCAGTCAGACATCCTTCTCACAATGCAGGCCTGCTGGCTCCAAACTGCTCACCTGCCTGCCTCCCTAATTGACCCTAACCGTTGCTTCTGCCTGCCAGCCTGATCACTCACTAATCACTACCCTGCCAGTCTAATTGATGTCTAACTGCTCCCCTGCCAGCCTGTTTGCCCCCAACTTCCCTCCTCTGATTGCCTGGTTATCCCTAATTGCCCTCCCCTGCAGGCTTGGTCGCCTCCAACTGCCCTCCCTTGCAGGCCCGGTCCCTCCCAGTTGCCCTCCCCTGCTGGCCAGATTGCCCACAACTGCCCTCTCTTGCAGAGCCTGGAACCTCCAACAGCCCTCCTCTGCTGAACATCTTGTGGTGGCCGTCTTGTGTCCACATGGTGGCAGGATTTTTGACTACATGAGGGCAGCCCTCTTGTGTGTTGGAATGATAGTCAATCTGCAAATTACTCTTTTATTAGATAGGATAGAGGCCTGGTGCATGGGTGGGGGCCAGCTGGTTTGCCCTGAAGAGTGTCCCAGATCAGGGTGGGGGTTCCCTTGGGGTGAGGGGTGGCCTGGGCGAGGGGCCTGTGGAGGTTTGCAGGCCAGCCACGCCCCCCAGCGACCCAAGTGGAGGCCCTGGGATCTGGGATTAATTTATGTCTACAATTGAAACTTTGTAGCCTGGAGCAGAGCCAAGCCTTCTGCTCATTTCGTGGCGGCAGCCATTTCTGTTTGAAACTTTGTAGCCTAGAGTGGAGGCCTAGGCCAGCAATGGCAGGCGGAAATCTTGGCTTCCTCTGTTGCCGGGGAAACCCAAGCCTCCCTCCTGCTCTCAGTAGCAGCAGCCATCTTGGTTGGGGTTTATTTCCATAATTTACTCCTGATTGGCTGGTGGGCATGACTGTGGGCATGGCTTGTAGGTGTAGCAAAGGTATTGTTAAATTTGCATATTACTCTTTTATTAGATAGGATAACTGGGTATGATTGCTTGGGAGGTTATATCTCTGAAAATTCAACTTAAACCTTCAGTTCTCTAAATTAATAGGTATACAGTTATTTCTCTTGGGGATTTCTCCTACCTGAGAATGCCAAAAGCAGAAAAGAAAGTTAAATGTCCGCTGTAACACTTTATTAAATAGATGGCATCATAACTGTCTAAAGGACTTAATTTATCCTGAAAAATACCCAACTCACACTTAGAAAATAGTTAAAGAAGTTTGAAGAATTTTATAATGCCTGTAGGAGTAATAAACATGTGGTAATCCTTTAAAGCATATTAATACTGCAAGTAAAATAACAGTGAATAATTTTCCATAACTGTCCAAATTCTCTAGTATTCAAGTAACCATTGTAAAAAGGAACAACTTGAGTTCAAAGAGCAGACGTGTGTTTGTACCTTAGCACACCCAGGGTGGCTATTATCGTCATCATTACGTGGCAGGAAACCATCATAGCCTGAAAGTTAGTTAATTCACACAATCTGTTGCAGTTCTAATGTAGTTCAAATTAAACGTACTTCCTGAATATAACTCCTGAATAAGGACAGTACAATTAACTCCTTGATAAAATCTAAATAACCAAAAATTGTCTGGTAGAAATTTGAATGCAACATGATTAAAAATGCCAAAACGTAGCATTTCTAGGCATTTGAGTAATATGAACTTGTAAGGTGTAATACAATGACATTTTAATAAATCAAAGTTAAACTCTTATTTGTTTACTTGCAGAAATTATTCATAAGCTTGGCAGTGTTTATTAAGCCAAAAATCGAGACACTGAGAGTGTGTTGCTAAGGAGTTTTTTTGTGTGTAGTGATTACCTTGTCACTTACATTACAATGATGCTATCTGCTAGATGGATGGCTAATTGTGAGAAGTCCTTGTTTCAAGGAAAAAAAATAATAGGTATCATAATGTGCTGTTATGTAGCACAAATATGTGTACAGAGCCCTGTTTTCAGCTCTAAATCAGGATACAATTGGCAGGATCTTAAAAGGCAACAAAATGAGTAAAGCATTTTTTTTAATAGTCTTGTTAGCATGTTTCCAAAATATTCCCCAAAATGCACCTGGATAAGTACTGGGCCTACTTTCCTCAGTCCTAACGTCCAAGCAAGCATAATTAAAATAATCTACCATGTTTATCCCTCTTCTGAGGGAACTGCTCCATCAAGAGGTTCTACTGCCCATATGAACCTGCGGGGGTGGGGGTGGGGCAGCAGGTAAAACTGAATGCACTAGAGGTGGGCACCTGACTTTGGAAACCAATCTTTAGGCTGGCTTTCCACCTGATTGTCACAAAGATAATGGAGACAATACTCTTTCCTCTTGGAGATCGGAAGTAAGAATTTGCTAGAGGGCCTTGTGCAAAACCATGGAGAGCCAGAAACTATGAGGAAGCCTACTGATGATGGAGCCGAAAGAAGCTGAGAGCCATTGAAATGAACATCTATAGACTCCACATACCTGGACACTGAGCAGCCATTCACCCCAGAGTCCCTAAAGCCAGGTGCTACTGTAATTCCAGTCATTTGTTTTTCTCTTTTAATGCAAACCCTTTACAGTAAATGTTCTTTCCTTGAGCTAATAATGCCAGTTAGTCTGTATTCCTTTCAAAAACCGAACTAAAACAAAGTTTAGGATCAAGGGTTATAGTGTAATTATTTCTCAGTTTTTATTGGAAGGCATCAATTGGGAAGAGAAATACCAGCTGCAAAAATGCTTTCATTTTAAATGCTGTTTGCAAAGCACAATGCCAAAGCCATTCTAAAGGACAGGATGATTATTGTAAACTATGGCAAAATCACACTTCATTATAGATGATTTATTCCTTTATAATAAGTTAAAAGAATATTATTTTTAAAAGCTCAAAATATAACAATCCCTTTGAAAGATGGAGTTGGGAGCTAAAATATTTTAGTGATTTATTTGAAACTGAAACAATTCATAGTGGGCATTGGCTGTCCTTTGGAATCACCTTTTTCTTTTTCTATTTTTACATTTCTTGACTCACTATTTATATAAAGACCTACTATTTTTGAAATGTGAACTGTGTTTGCTTCAGGGATGACATTTCAACTTTTTTTCCAACCACTTTCCACAATTTTTTCACCTTCTCATCCTGTTAATAGGGTTTCCTGCTGGCCTTAAACTTTGAGTCAGCCATGCCATTTATCTTTTCTGTTGCGCCACCTGAGCTGTTGAGTATGTTGAAGAGATTCCTCTCTGTGCCACCATGAACCAATAGTCACCAAAGTGCCTGTGCTCAGGAGAGCCCATGCTTTCACCCTTTGAAACAGGCTAAATTCCCACCTATAATAATACAAGTGTAATATGCTAATTAGACTGGATGTCCCTCCTGATGAAGCAGGGCTGTGAGGGAAGCGCAGGCCCAGGTGCCTGCCGGCAGCCAGAGGGCAGCCCGGGTCCCGGGTGCCGGAGGGGAGCTGGTGCCAGCAGCTGGGGGAAGAAAGGCCTGCTCTAGCATGAATTTTGTGACCAGGCCTCTAGTATAGAAATAAATACCATGAGAACAGTGAATGTTTTAGTGATTAAGAATGGGCTTAGGTTAAATCTTACATGAAATTTTATAATGGAATAAATCAGGCTTGAAATATTTTAGAAGTCACTGTCCAGTACCAAATGTGCTTGAAATCAGTACCATAATCAAGATAATGAACATATTACCCCCCAACTATCCTTGTGCCCCTTTGTATTTTGTTTGTAATATGCAAGGTTATGTAATTTACTTTTTAATTTATTCCATTTTTAAAAATCTTTGTTGTTGAAAGTATTGCATATGTCCTCTCCCTCCCCGCCATTAACTTCTTATAGCCTGCCCCTGACCCCTCTCCAGGCCTTCACCACCCTATTGTCTGTGTCCACGGATTATCCATATACAAGTTCTTTGGTTGATCTCTTCCCACCCATCACCCACCCTCTCTGAAGAGCGATGAGCAGGCTACAGTGCACCCTTGAGTTTCTTACCTCTCATTACCCTTCCTCCATTTTCACTAACAGTTCCTTCAGCATCTCCTCATCTTACTTATTTTTCAACCTTTTATTCATTTGCAGCCTCTTAATTCAGAAATTGAGCTCAAAACTGGAACTAGAAAGTCCTACACTATAGGTTAAAGGCTTAAAAACGAAGCTAGGCTATAAATGTTAAAGGAAAAGAAAGCCTCAGCCAATTTACCAGGGCTGGGAAAGGGAGCTCTGTGGTAGATAGCAAGGGACCCTTTTAAATTAAATGACTTGGGAGATCTGCCTGTGGATATGGTAGGAAGAAGGAAGCAAAGCAGGTTACTCAGTTCTGAAGTGGGCATACTTTTGCACACCATGCTTCTTAGCTGTACCACTAATGGAATTCAACCTCACTGATCATTAGGTGTACCAACCTCCATCGGGCCTGTATTGACCTAGGATTAATGGGTATGGATATCATGGAAGTAATTTGCAAAGCCTTTTTTCTTGACTGCTTTAAGTGAAACCTTGGGGTGGGGTGGGGTTGGGGGACCTGAGCAGCCCCAAACTGTTTTGCTCAGGATAATAACTTTCATTTTCTTCTGGCTGTAATGGAATCCAGTCATTATCTGTGTGTTTTTGTTTTTATGAATACCGGGAACATGGCCTGATTTTAAAAGATTGTCTTTGACTGTTCTTCAAGTCAGCAATAATAATATCATTTACTCTGTCACCACAATTATAACTTAAAACACTGCTACACTGTACCTGAGACTATCACAAATTTCTTTATTTTGCTATAAAAATACAGTCTTAAAATTTTTAGAACTGTTAACAGTGTTTAAGGTAGCTTAGCCAAATACATGTAAAGGGATGAGTGAATTGTCCTAGGTACAGATGGTTCTTTTGACCTTTGATTGTTTAGGAATGAAATGAGAGCATTCAAAACATATTAAAGTTTTAAATAACATTTTAGATCAATTTGAAGGAATATATATATATATATATATATATGAAAGAAATTAATTTAATTGCAAAATCTACATTACAAAACTAACTTTACTCCTATGAATTCAGTTCCTAGCATAAGAAAATTTTCCTTTCAACAGGGCTTTTCATGTCTTTCAGGATATTGGAAAAAAATGATGGGTGTGTTTCATAGGAAGGTAAAGAACTCTTTTGGCTTTAGTCTCAGATTAATAGTCGGGGTACAGTGTGGGGGGAACTGGGCCCTGGCGGTTGTCATCTCATTGGCAAGATATGTATGGAAAACACAGGTACCTTTGTTCTGCTGTTGAACTATTTTCCTAAGCCTGTTACCCTGGCTTCTAAGTGCATCAAAAGGCAGCCCTTCCTTACATTTCTAGATCCTCCCTGTCCTCTCAGTCCTCACTATTCAAAATGTAGCCCAGGGAAGGCAACCTTGGTATCATATGGTAGCTTGTTAGGAATACAGAACCCTGAGCCTGTCCCAGACCTGCTGGATCCAAATCTGCATGGTTACCAGACGCTGGGTCGTGCATGACCACAGGAAAGTTCCAGAGGCAATCCGCTGCAGGGACTTGCCCTAATACTTAGGGTCACAATGATTAGTGCATCTTTTCTCTGAAGTCTTACCTTCAGTCCACTGTATAGACTTTAGCACTTCCTTATATCATCTTAGGTTTCTCACCAATTATTTGGACATAGGCAAATCTCATTTTCCTGGCTACCTGATAACCTCCTAGATCAGGGATTGGCAAAATTCTGTATAAGGACAGAAGATATTTTTGGCTTTGCACATACTGCCTCTGATGCATATTCTTTTATGACTTGTTGACTCCTTAAAAATGTAAAGAACCATGTTAGCTAGAAAGCTGGACACAATTAGACTCTAGGCTACATTTGGTTAATGGGCAGTAGTTTGCCCAACCTTGTCCTAGATGGAAGGGCCAGGATTAAATGCTGGGTCCTTGGCACAGTGATGTTATAGAGGTTGGTAACCAATGCTTATTATTCAGTGGTTTGTTAAAATCATTTCATAGTCTCTTCTGCCTTATGTTCCAAAACATTTGGGGTAAGATTGAAGAAAAGTTTATGAAAAATATCCTAATATTAATAAAAAAGAAATATTTGCAATCTTTAGAAATAAGTTATTTTTAATAAGAATGGAGGGTTTCAAATAACCTCATTTATAGTTTGTCTTTCTTATGGAATGCAAGTCACAAAAGTAAACCATGAGTCCTCACTTGGCAAGAGTATAATTATAATCTTTCATTTTTCATTAAAACCGTATTTGCAATGAAATTTGAATATTTATTCCAACCCAATATGAGTACATAAAGATTAAAAAGAGTAAAGGTAATATGCCACAGTAGTAAGTTTAAATTTTTTATTACAATATTTATTTTGTGTCTTGACCATAGTATCATTCTTTACACTCTAATTGCTTGTTAGATTACAATTTAATATCATTATGAGCTATCGCTTAGGCTTACGTTATGTGTCCAACAGGATTAGTTTCTCAATTTCATTACTATTTAGAGAATTAAAACAGTGTAACTAGAGAGGAATGAAAAAACTCTTCTAGGAAAAGCAACAACATAATACATAACACACACACACACACACACACACACACACACACACACACACTGACCTGTATTATTGCTCCAGGCAATGTCGGGAGAGAAATGGGTTTTCTGTTTAGACTGATAATTTGTGGAATTTTTTTTTTGACCATAAGAAAACCAGTAATAAACTAATTTCAAGGCCATTAAAAATGTGGTTTTTCTGGTAGGGAAGACCAAAAAACATTAGGGTTATATATCTTATAGATTGGTTCTTTCATTGGTATCAAAAGAACTAGACTGTTTTCCAAGAACTGAATTTAACTAATGCAACACAGAACATTTAAAATTTTGCAAACATTTGTTGTTAATATGATAAATAATTTTTCTTCCTCTCTTTTTCCGCCATCGTGGTGCGTGCGTTCACTTCTCCTTCACCATGTCTTCCCACAAGACTTTCAGGATCAAGAGGCTCCTGGCCAAGAAACAAAAGCAGAATCGGCCCATTCCCCAATGGATTCGGATGAAAACTGGTAATAAAATCAGGTACAACTCAAAGAGGAGACATTGGAGAAGAACCAAACTGGGCCTATGAGAAGTTACATGAGAGATGACTCACATACTTAAGTTGTATCCAGGTTGCCTACACATTTAAATGATTGAAAAGATGCTACTGTCTGGACAGTTGGGGCATTTTAATTGGGGAATTAATGAACTTGTGATTTTGTTCTGTTGATTTTTTTCCTCCTGCAATAGTAGGATGATTCAGTAATAAATGTGTGAGACCTTTAAAAAAATAATAATAATAATTTTTCTTAGGTCATTATTTATCTTCAGAGGAAGAGGTTATACAATAACTAAGATTTAAAAATAGATTATTTGTGTCTATATCTTTTCAATGTTAAGTTTTGCTTGATTCCTTTACAACAAGAGGACCTTTAATTTACACAACAGCTAATCTACAAATAATCAACTAGAATGACATTATTTTTGTTTGGTTTCCTACAATATTTTTTCTGTGCTTCCACTGGAGATTTTCCAAATTTTATTTTATTTCTGTGTATTTTTTTCTCTGAGTTATTTTTAATAATCTCAGAACACCATGTGCTGGCTTGCGAAATTCACTGTAAACTGAGAGTAGTTGACCTCACCTCCCAGAAACATTAAATAAACTTGATTGTTCTCAGGGACTTCCCCTTTTTCAGGCATCTGCTAGGTTTCCTGGGAGTGAAAACTATGCTTTTTCTGCTTGGCCTGGAGAAAGTTGCTCTGAAATGCATCCTAGGTTTTCAGAATTAAGTCTTTATAGGAAGTCAGATCTGGGGGAAATCATTGATTCAAGATGATGATGTTCAGATATAGAATTCGGGGGGATATTTCTCACATAAAATCTACTGATTGTGGATTTAAGTCATATCTACAAACCACCTTCACAGCCACATCTAGGTTAGTGTTTGAATGAATAATGGAACTGTAGCCAAGTGGACACATATTAAAGACAATAAATTTGTAAAATTACAATCATGGAAAGTATACAGGTTACTATGAGATTGAGTAAGAGGGGGAAAGTTGACTTAAACATGGAAGCCAGACAGGCATTGGCCCCTTCATTGTCCATTTGTTGCTTGGCCCAGGACTTTGTAGATATTTGAGAGTATGGGCCCAGT
This sequence comes from Antrozous pallidus, assembly GCA_027563665.1. NCBI lineage: Eukaryota > Metazoa > Chordata > Mammalia > Chiroptera > Vespertilionidae > Antrozous > Antrozous pallidus. The sequence goes on from CM050523.1 coordinate 31,311,658, forward strand.
TGACTTTGCAGGTTGGCTAAGACTTCAGGATTGTACATACTGGTTATTGTCTTAAAGGGAATAATTTACTTCATTTATATAGACCCGAGTTATTTTCCAAGTGAGCCAGGCCAAAAGAAATCTTCCTCTTAAATAGTTCTGAGAATGTTCGTTGCCTTAATGTAAATGTAGGCAAACACACACTCTATCATCAACAACAAAATTTGTTCAATCTTCAGAAAAGCATTTTAGATTTCCTGAAATCTAATGACCTTTAATTTACACAACAGTTAATCTACAAATAATCAACTAAAATGACATTATTTTTGTTTGGTTTGATTATGACTTTAATATTATACTTTCAGCTCTTGACAAAACCTCTTGAAAAGGTAATTTATCCCTGGCATTGATCAAATAACTTTGACTGAAGAAGACAGTCTTCATATAGGACATGACAGCTGCATGGTGCAGTATAGGCTATTGGAGAACACAGTGAACCTCAGTATTGTGTGTATGGCTTCCATCTTCACAGTAGAAGCAAAAACAAATGTGTAGCTAATCATTGCAGGTTCTCCTTCACTTCTGGTACCCAGATATTTCATTCAATTGAAGTTTTGCTCTGTAAATAAACTATTTTTTTTCTTCTCTATTTCAAAGGTGCTGGTAGCCTTTAGAGTTTTCAAAAAGTGTTCAAAACTAGAAAATTTTCTCAGGTGAAAGAAGCTGGCTGCAGAGAGATGTCAGGATCCAATTGTGTCCTGATTATAAAGAGACTGTCAATTCATCCACCTCCTGCTTCAAAACAGTAAGTCGGCAATTCTGGAGTGGATAAAATCAGTTGTCAGAGGCACCGCCTCACTTACCCCCTCTTGTTCAAGAGTCCAAGATACAACCAGGCCCATCATTACCAGAACATGTGGTTCTATCATGGTCTTCATAGCTGTGAGAGTCTTCTTTTATTTTAATTGGATTTGAGGTTAGCAAAGGGTTGTGTGTTAAAATTAATCTAAGTTTTGTTAAGTTCTAGTCTTGGCACATTGAACCTCTGTTTTAGACACAGGTCTGTTCTGATGTATTGCTAGGATAGACAGTTGTTAACTTTTGCATCTGTCTTATAATCCTCATGCTTCTCTAAATAGGAATATGATGTGTTTCTTGGGTATCCTTTGCTTTGGTCCTGAAACCACAGTGAAGCCAGACTTAGTAATTTGCCCTATTCAAAAGAATGCAATTCTAATTTTTAAGTCACTGACAAAAAAAAAAAAGGACTCAACTTCTAGGTCTTTTCCTTTCTCTTTTCATTCTATTTTCCCTAGTAATTAGGCTATTTGTTTTAAATTCCATTGTCCACCTCCCAAAACAACAAAATTCTACCCAGCCAAGCAACACTTTGAGGGAAGCACAGATCAGAGCAGTGTTACTGCAAGAGCAGGCATGTTGAGGATTGCCATTATCATTCTCTCTTAAAGAGCCCTATCATTAACATCCAAATAAGGGAATAAACCAAAAAAAGAGCAATTCTTCAGTTTCAGAACATAGGCAATCTAAATCAGTATTTGGTGAAGGGAATTCCTAGGATAATTAGGATGTGATGGCCTAAGATGTTAGTGGTGCAGTTAATTTCTACTCTTGATAAAAGCTCTCAGGAGGGAAGATTTCAAAAATAAAATTGAGAGAGAAATATAAGGAAAAACTACATAAATGAAAACAAACTAAAATGCCAGGTGGCCAAAGCAAGGCTTTCCAATTACTGCAAAGTGAAAAGATTGGCAAATTCTCTTCTCCCAAAATAAGTATAAAACTTGAAAAACTGCCCTAACCGTTTTGGATCAGTGGAGGGTCCTGGTTCAGTTCCAGTCAAGGGCACGTACCTTGGTTGCAGGCTTGATCCCCAGCCCTTGTAGGGGTTTGTGCGGGAGGTAACCTATGTGTCTCTCTCACATCAATGTTTCTCTCTCTGTGTCTCTACCTGTCCCTTCCACTCTCTCTAAAAATCAATGGGAAAATATTCTCTGGTGAGGATTAACAATAACGACAACAACAACAAAACACTTGATAAACTTAAAAACTATTTTTCAGGGCTCTGGAAATCAAACAAAGGTAAACTACAAATTGAGAAGCATTTGTTTCTTAAACAATTTGTGCTGAACTTTGGGTATGAATAGTGAAAGTTAAGCCATTCTTGCCTGGGGCTTTCTTCATCCATTTCTAACAGGATGGGGTTAGCTTTAACGCCATCAGCTTTGCTGTTGAAGGGGCTGGCTTGATTCTGAGTGGGGGACAAAAAACAAAAACAAACAAACAAATAAAAAACATACCCAACACTATTGCCAGCAATAATAGCAATCTTAGTAGGAAAAGAAGATTGAAAGTTCTGCAAGGCAAGCCTGAGGCTGTGATCCTGATTGGCCTAAGTGGCAGATCTTTGAAGTAACCAGAATTGGAGCAGGTAGATTCTAGAAATATTAACCATAAAAGAGCTAGCTAATGTCTTCCCACATGACTGGCTAAATAGGAGGCCACATTTGTATACAGATGTAAACCAAAATTAATTTTATCAGGTTTACACAGAGAAGAAAGAGTATGACAGAGTGTAAAACAGGGCAAGAGTAAAATGTGAATGTGCTCCCAACTACAAAGCAGGTCTATGAGCAGGCTGTATGCCTTACTGACATCAGGTGTTTGAGTGCAACATCTGGCCAATCACGGCCTGACCACTGAGCTGTATTTACCATATTGACCCTGAATCTAATATGATCTCGAAAAAAGAGAGAAGACACAAATTAGTAAATTCAAGAATAAAGGTGGGGACATCATTTCTAATTCTAGTATTACCAAGAATTTTATGTCAAAAAATTAGAAAACTTAGATAAAGCAATTTCCTAGAAAGACATAAACTACTGAAACTTACTCAAGAAGAAATAGAAAATTTGAATAGACAAACGAGAGATTAAATTAGTAGTTAAAAATCCACAAACAAATGCTCAGAATATATCTTCACTAGGGAATTCTATCAAACATTTAAGTCAGAAATAATAGCAACCTTGTACAAATTCTGCCAGAAAATAGAGGAAAAGAAGATGCTTCTCAATGCTAGGAGACTAGTATTTCCTAATATTAAAGCCACAAAAAGTTATCTCAAGAAAAAAACAAACTACAATCATTCTCTCCCTCCCCTCCCCTCCCCTCCCCTCCTCTCCCCTCCCCTCCCCTCTCCTCTCCTTCCTTCTCCTCTCGCTTTGAAGAATCAGACAAACTGCCATGAAACCTATAGCCCTCAGGTACCAGATCCTGCCAACATCCCCGCAAGTGGGGAACTGGACCTTCTCTAGTTGAATTTCAATGAAACCTCAGCCATGGCTGACACTTTGCAGCTTCACAAGACCCTAAGCAGAGGCCCCAACAAAGCTATGCCCTGATTTCTGATTCACAGTGCAGGTGAGGATATGGAGTAACTAAAACTCTCGTGTATTGCTGTGTGACTGTAAAATAAGACAGCTACCTTGGAAAATAGTTTAGCTTTCTCAAGAAATTAAATGTAAACTGACTATACAACCAAGGTTTTCATGCCAAGGTTTTTATCCCAAGGAAATGAAAATGTTAAGTCCACACAAACATTTGCACATGTATTGCTCAGCAGTATTATAGTAGCCAAAAAGTGTAAAAAATCCAGGTATCCATTTATGGGGAGTAGATTAACAAAGTATTATATATCCATAAAATAGAATAGTATCTTATGTAATAAAAGGCTAACATGCAAATCGACCAAACAGCAGAAAGACTGGTGGCTATGATACGCATTGACCACCAGGGGGCAGATGCTTAATGCAGGAGCTTCCCCTGGTGGTCAGTGCACTCCCACAGGGAGAATGCTGCTCAGCCAGAAGCCAGGCTCATGGCTGGAGAGCACAGTGGCAATGGTGGGAACCTCTCCCACCTCCCCAGCAGTCAGACATCCTCCAAGGGCTCCTGGGCTGCAAGAGGGCACAGGCCGAGCTGAGGGGACCCCCCCCCCCCACCCAGTGCACTAATTTTGTGCACTGGGCCTCTAGTTCATCAATAAAAAGGAACAAACTAAGATATGTGCTACAACATAATGAATCTCAAAATATTATGCTACCTGAAAGAAGCCAGAACACAAAAGACTACATATTGCATGGTTCCATTTATATGAAGTTTCCAGAAAATGCACATTTATAGAGACAGAAAGCAGATGAGTAGTTGCCTGGGGCTGGGAGCTGAAGCGGAGACTGACTGCAGACAGACACAAAGGCATTTTAGGGGGTGAGGGAAAGGTTCCAAAGCTATATTGTAGTGATAGCTACACAACTCTATAATTCACTCAATTGGAATGATGAGTGCATATTATTGTGTGTGAATTGTAGCTCAATAATAAAAGAAAATATGATAATAATTAACTTCAGCAAAAATATAAGAAAGGAAATGTAATCATAGCACAGTGCTCAGCTGTGCATAATATTCACATAGACATAACTGGATATTGATTTAAATCTAAAATGAGGACAACTACATTGGAATTGTGGAGCAGGAAAAGCCGAGGAGATGGGAGTATGAGTAAAATGCTCAACTACTGAAATAGAAAATAATTAGATTATGTCCAAAATTGATGTATCTAAACATAGCAAAACACACACATTATTTAAACATATAGAGTTAGGTAAACGGCAAAAGGAACAGTTGAAAACATCGCTGTGATTGCCTCTGAAGTCACCAAGTGAGAACTAGGAAAAAGTGGATAGGGGAATTGATATTTTTTTCTAAGCCGTTACTGTAATTTGGCTTTTAAAAATATGCACATTTACTTATTAATGAAAATAAGACGGAATTTAAACCAAATACACAAACTTTCTTGTTTTTTTCTCTCCTATTTTCTATTTCATTTTTCCTCTTTTTGTCTAAAAGATTTTCTAAATTCTATTTCCTAACAAATCTATTAAGTTTTCTTAAAATTATGCTCTCATGTTTTAAATTTCTTGCCTTTTTTTTTTTTTTTTTGGCTCCTTGAACGCTCCTTTTCACAGTGTATTATTAACTGCTCTCTGTCTCAAAGATTGAGTTTTTCTTAAGCTTTCTTTCCCCTGCAGAATCTTTGCTTCCTCCAAGCACTTTCTTTCTGTTTGTTTGATCTCACTTATTCTTGCTATAAGGTTTTCTCAGCTGTCTGGGAATCTGGGTAGCCCACTTATGTTTAAGAATGTCAGATTAAGACAAATTCTCCCCTCTCACCTAACTGGTCTTCTTTCAGGTGAGAGGGGAGAATTTGCCCAGCTTCACAGAGTAGAGAAGGTGACCTGGTCTCTAGCTGCTTCTTAAACTGTTCTTTACCAGTTTTCCTTATGTTAGCACCCCATCTCTGGAAGTGCTTGGTCCTTCAATACCTGAGCCTTTAAGGATTCTGGTAATACATTCACTTCTCATTTGCCAGATTAAGAGTCATCTTTTTTTTTCTTTTTTAAAAATTTATTTTTATTGTTGAAAGTATCACTTCTTTCCCATTGACCCTCTACCCCAAGATTCATCTTTTTCTCATCTTTTAGTCTAGTTTCCACTCTTACATCTGTTTTCCTTTTACCAAAATTCTTCAAGTAGTTTCCCCTCCTGTTCTATTCCCCCTGCTCTTTCCTTCCTACTCCTCCTACTTGGGAATTTTTGTCTTTAAGAGCAAAAGTCCATTTATTACCATTTTAATGAAAGGGAGCAAAATGACAGGTGTGTATTGGATCTGCCATTTTTACCTACATATGTGACATCACATGCTAACTGCTGGGTTATTTTTAATGTTGTATATAAAAAGAAACAGTTACACATTTTCAGTTTTTAAGAAAAATTGCTAAGTGATGTTTGAAGTGGACATTCTTACCCTAGACCAGAGCATCCAACTCCTGGAAAAGCCATGAGGTTGAAGGAGGTTAAGACTGAGGATGAGGGAGCTTTGGGATGGCTGGGGGTGGTGCACCTGGTGAGGATGAAGTGGGTGTTAGGCCACATCCAGAAGGAAACAGCATAGAACCTAGAGTTATATGTCTATTCTATCACAGGCTATTTTCAGAATCATTCTCTGGGGAGTGTTCATTCTCTGTGAAATCACTCGTATCCTCCATGGTATGCAAATCAAATCTCCTTTTCTCTCTTAAAACAAGAATAGTCACACTTATTTAATTTTAAATAATACATGCATTTGTCAGCCTAATGATAATACATATTTTTTTCTTTGAAAATTTTAAAGGAATTCTCTGCTCTTGGTAGGTTTTATGATTACAATTCCCCAAGCAGAGTTTGAGCAATTCAGGAATGCATTTCCCAATTTCTCCCTATTGAGTACACAAAAGAGAAATGTCCCCCAATTGGAAAGTATCTTCTTTCATCTTCAGCCAGGGATGTTATCAATTTGTTTATTTTTATATAATGTTTTAATTTTGATTTTGTTATTTATTATAAAATGACTTTAAGAGAAGGGATCTTTATGTCACCTTATGCAGTCTTATTCTCAGTTCTAGATTACAGAGGATATTTTCAAATAAGTTTTCCATTAGTTTTTTTTTGTTTGTTTGTTTGTTTTAGTATCCAATATTATAAATACATTTGATTGGATACTTTAGGCTATGGTACAATAATGAAAAATTTAAAATTTAAAATAATCTTTACAAATTATTATTGTTAGTTCTAAAAGTACTTGTCAGAAATTCATGTTATATCAGAAATGAAAATTAGGTGAATGTTTCCCTTAATTGAAATGAGTGAGTCATGTCTCTTAAGCATCTTACTTGATAAAATAGCAATATGCTGGTGACAAAGCATATGATTTTCTATTCTGGCAGACTACTTTGGATGTTAAAACAGCCAGAAAAAATGGTCTTGTTGGCCATTATGTTGAGTTCAAGAAATCTGCCTCAAATTGCCCTTCTGTGTTGAATTCTGGTGCTATTTTATCCTGAGAGGATAATATCTGAATGCAAATGGAAAGAGAAAGGGTGGAGGAGAGAAAAGTTGCTGAATTAGAAGATAAGTACTTTGGGAAAGATAGGTGAGTTTCTGGTAAGTGCAGCCAGACACATTGAAAGGAAATTAATTACGAAGTGGCCAGCGGAGCAGGACTGGGTGAGATGGGCCAGACACGCCCTGGAGACAACCTCCATTGGCCCTCCCTGGCATCTGTGGTGTGAGAGGGGTCCCTCCAGCAGGTGGGGTCCCTTGTCCTCACCTGCAGGGATCAGGCCAAAACCAGCTCTCTGACATCCCCCAAGGGGTCCTGGAGTGCAAGAGGTACTCTGCAAAGTTGCTGTTGTACAGGGTGTGGAATGTAAAAGCAATTGTGCAATAAACCAGATTCAGGGCCAACAGTGCCCCAGCAGCAACATAACCCATGGCCGAAAGTGGAACTGCATGGCCTCATGAGGAACCAGGCTCCCTCCTCTCTGGTTTTGGGGTACATCATCTGAGAACCACCACTGCCAAGTCACTGAAGCTCAGCAGCTCCTGCATTGCGCATCTGCCCCCTAGTGGTCAGTGTGCATCATAGCAACTGGTCAGACAGTCAGACACTTAGCATATCAGCCTTTTATATATATAGATATCACCCCAATAAATTCAATTAAGAAAAGGAAGAAGGAAATGACCCACAAAAATGAAAATGCAGTAAATACAAAAAAAAAAGATAATGCTAGAAGTGAAATTCAAATAGAATATAATTGGAGTTATAGAAATGGGAATGTTGGCTCACCCATACTTTAGGAGACTGTAGATGTCGCACAAGAGGTACTTAGTTAAGGCAGATTTATCAACATAAGTGAAGAAGGTGGTTGTGACAAAAAGGATGAATTCCCTAGTGGAAGTGATGCTGACAAATAACTTCACACTAAGGGAACTCCCAGAAGTATTTCAAGACATTGAAAGTGGAAAGGATAAAATATTGAAGACGACACAAATTTAGAAAAGAGCATAACAATTCACCAAGGTATAGGAAAGATGCTTGCTCATTATTGTAAGTTTTGCAAGAATAAAAAGTCAAATTTTGTTCAATTTATTTGATTCTTTTGCAAAGAAATGGAGCACTAAATCTCAGTGTTTCTAATGTTTTAAATCATAGTGGCCTAAATAAATAATAGATATACTCTTTTTTTTTTCATTCCCCTATCTTATCTAATGAAAGGGTAATATTCAAATTAACCATCACTCTGTCACAAAGGTGGAAGTGTCCATAGCCACAAGATGGCAGTGCCCAGTCCTCTCTGCTCCAATGAATCCCCCGGTCCTGGAGGGGTGGCTACTATAGTGGACAGCGTGAGTGGCCTAGCAGAATGTTGCTTCATCGCCACAGTGACAAGGCAAACGTTCTGCACCCGGCTGCGATGGGCCTCTGGGCTGCGGAGAGCCTCTGGGCAGTGAGTGCAGAGTGGCCAGGCCCCGCCCAGAGCATGGGTCCGTGTGCAGGGCTACTAGTATATTTATAATTGGTAATGGGAAGTTTTTAATGTTTTGAGAAAAAAATTAAAGGTTTTGGAACAATTGTAATTTTTTCTCATTGACTATTAAGACTACTGATTATTAAGATGCATAATTTTAGTTTGTAGGGACATATTTATAGTTTTGTGGTACATTAAAGCAAGGACCTGGATTCAACTACCATCATTGCTACTGTTCTGATCTGACCCACCATTAGCTCTTACCTGGATTGTTGCTTTAATCCCTTCCTGGGTTTAAAATTTTTTATTTTTTATTTTTTTCCCTTCTGATCTTGCTCTTCTGCAGCTCATTCTCAATACATAAGGCAGACAGATCTGAAAAACATATGATAGATCATCTTATGCTTCTGCAATGGCTTCCTATCTCACTCAGAGGAGAAGCCACAGTGCTTACTTTTATAAGGTCTTATGTGATGTAAGTCCCAGGCACTTTTCTGGCCTCATCTTCTGTTCTCTCCCTTGTTTCTCTATGCTCCAGCCAAGAAGCCAATTGCTGTTTTTCAACCCACCAGCCTTGCTTTTGCCTTAGGCCTTCGTACTCACTGTTCTCTCTCCTGACTTCCTTCTTTATGATTACTTCCGAGACACCCCTATCTAAAATTTCACCCTCTCTCTGAACATCTCTTATCTCTCTTTTTTTACTTTATTGTGTATTTTTACCCTAACAAATATCAGTAACACTATGTATTCTACTTTTTTAATCTTGTTTTCATTGTTTACCTTCACTACAATGTAAGCACAAAGACAGAATTTTTTTGTTTGTTTTATTCTCTACCTTATATCCTCATTGCCTACAATAGTGTTTGGCATGTGGTAGGTGGCCTCTAAATATCTGTTAGATTAATGTTGACTACATAATTGAGAATGTACAGTTTTTAATATTTCTCAGAAAGAAAATAATTTCTGGACTATAAAGGAATTACTTTTGCTATTTGACAAGTAAATGAATATTTTTCCTGCTGAACACTGTTTTATCATAAGATAAAAACAACTAAATATAGCTTTGCCTTCAATAACAAATATATTATCATTTAGTTTACTATGAATCTTCTGTTTGTGTATATCGATGACAGTTATACCTGAGTCCATTTACAAATCTGGCATCATAATTTTGATTAATTCTCTTGTTCCTTCACTGTCTTCAATGCCTCAATTCACCAGATGGTGTAGGCGCTTGATCAAAGTGTGTCATATTATGCATTGAGGGTGTCATTAACAATATAAAATGGTGATGAGTTTTCAGATGACTGAAAAATGTTTATTTTTGGTAGGGTGCAGAATATTCAATAACTCTGTGGTGATTAACAAATAAATCTCCATTATCAACTGTTGCTCCAACACTGCCATCTTCAATAATTACATCTGCAGCTCCCATTTTTTGACTAAGAAGAGGCATTTGATCTCTAAGAATTTATTTCTTGAAATTTTACACATTATACACTAACATTTTACTTTGAAATAATTTCATACTTACAGAAAAGTGAAAAATGATAAAAAGCATCTTCATATATCCACAAAATGTTAACATTTTACTATGTTTGGCTTATTCTTCATATCTGTATGTTTATATACAATTTCTGTTTTGGTCCTAAACCAAATTTTACCAGACCAAAAATAGTGACATTAAAAATTGCTGCTTTTAAATTCACAAGACAGAAATGGTGTGATATAACCATTTGCAGGAAAAAATAAGATTCAATGTGTGTTTCTAAAAACAAGGACATGTTCTTAGGCAACCTTAGCTTAATGATCAGAACCAGGAAATTACACATTTACTTTTAGACAAAGCATTTCTAAAACTATGTGTATTGGTAACTGCTATCATTCTGATTATTTTCATGCCTATAATTTAATCTGATTTCAAAGGGAGCACTATGTCGTTGTTGCCATTTGGTTTTATTTTCAAATTGTGCCTCAAATGTTGTCAAAGTGAATCTTATTTTTTCCTGCCAATGGTTATATCACACTGTTTCTGTTTTGTGAATTTAAAGCAGCAGATCAAAGTTATTGGGAGACCTTCCAGAAATAACACATCTATCTCAGTTTTTAATGTCACTATTTTTGGTTTGGTAAAATTAGAGAAGACTTTGGGATTCAAAGGTTTGGGATGCACTATTTTGAATGTTCACAGAGTCTTTTCTTCCCACAAATTACAGTGCACCTTCGTTACTATGATGTCAGGGTACTGCAGCCCTCAAGCACTGAATCAGCTTTTATAGCATAGTGAATACATGGTGGATTCTTTTCCTACTGCAGGCCTGTTGGTGTGTTTGCTTATCATAACTCCACAAATCACCTTTGCTGGACAGTTCTCTTTTATTTTCTATTGATTTAAAAAAATGCAAATAAAGTAGCTCTTGATATTAATTTTTAATTTTATGTTCAATAAGAGTTCCTTTCTTAGAAGTTTCTGCAACTGTTTTTAGCATATCACAATTAAAACATTTTTCTACTTCTCTATTTAATGCTTTGACCAAACTTATGAATCCATCTTTTTTTTTTTTTTTTTTTGCGTTTTCTCACTTATTTCTATCATTTCCTCTCCCATGTTCCTTAACCTTGAAATTGTTCTTTTCAAACTGGCATTTTCTTTTTGCCCAGTTCTCTCCTCACTTGTTCCCACCCCCCCCCATGAAGCTTTTATTTATTTAAAAATGTTATTGATTGGTTGATTGGTTTGAGAGAGAGAGATTTGTTGTTCCACGTATTTATGCATTATTGATTGATTCTTGTATGTGCCCAGATTGAAGATCAAACCCACAAACTTGGAGTATCAGGATAATGCGCTAATCAACAGAACTACCTGGCTAGGGCTTCTATGAAGTTTTTAGAAGCTTGCAGAAGATTCTTTTGCAGAGATGAAATATATATGCTCTTAAGTTAGAATGAAAGAGTAAAGAAAAATGAAGTATCTGTAGTTTTCTTAGCTGAGGGGGTTTTCTTTTCTTTGCCCAGTTGTTCAGTGAATTCTGGGCTGAGGCCTTGTAGGATGAGGAGGGAAGTATCCTGTGGTCTAGTTAGTCTGGGAGTTTAGGCCTGTGTGGGGCAGTTCCCACCTCCTCCAGGCTTGAAGTCACCTGCCCTCTGAAGCTATAGAAGGCCAGGAACCGCTTCATCCTGTGGTTCACTCAGACCCTTGGGACCAGCTAACTGATTCAAATTTCTCTTTTCATTTGACCTGCCAACCTTTCTGGTCATCTGTTCCTTATAGTCCTCTCTCCCTGTATTCTGCATGTTCTTAATACCCATACTTCTATTCTTGCCCTTTGTCCCAACACTGTGCACTCTGCCCATGGTCGTCCCTGCTCCACAGGAAATAAGCTCGGCCCTTAGTCTTCAACTCTCCAGAGTTGTCCCTCACCTCCATGACTAACATAAAATCAGATCTCCCCAAAATGGGCTGTTTCTTTCATGAGCACTCCTCACACAATCAGGGAGACATTGAGGGGAGGGCGAGTGGAAGCTATCTCTAACTTCTTATGCACTCATTTTTTTTTACCTTACTGTAAAAAACTGGGCTGTTTTGAGGCCTATTCTTTTTTAGAGACTAACCATCTACCTTACCTGTCATTGCCATTAACTGACCTCTGGTCCATATATCCACCTTCATCAACAGCGTTGGTTCCTGGCTCAGTCATTACCTTCCCCCGCTAGCTAAGTCTCATGTCTACTCTTGGTCCTTCATGTCTACTTTGGAGGCCCTTTAGCCATCAGGCAATAAATCTATCTTAGGGTAAAATTTACTGACTAATTTTTTTTAAAGCAGTAAGTTTTGTTTATAAATATTAAAACCCTGTAGGAGAGTGAAACACCCCACCCTTTTGAACTGAGGACTGGCCAAGTAACTTCCTCTGGCCAATGAAACATGAATAGACCAATCATGTGTTAACTCCCTTCACAAGCTTTAAGAGCCAATGAGTGGCTCATTACACCTTTCCTGCCTCTGTGATTGCTGAGATGCGAGGCAAATGTGAAATAGACTGTTTTTTTAAGCTGCTGCTATTTTCTGGTCATTGATTCTCTCAGCACAATTTTGCATGCACTCATAGATACATTAAAAACCAGTGATTATACCTCCAACCCCCAATTTTTTCTCTGTAGGGTTCTTTATTTTCTATCTAAGATAATCTGTGTTGGTGAGTCTGTGTATTTCCCAATTTTGACCATCAAAGCACATTGGTCTTCTCCAAGATAAAGGAGCATATAAAGACAAGGTTTCCTTTTTGTGCCTCAAATGGGAACCTTATTGGGACAAAGATAATCGATGGTGATGTCAACCAAGTATACTTTCCTTCTGCTATTTCAGGGGCTGAGAGGAGATTTTCTCTAGAAAAATATAAAAATGTTTCTTTTTTTCTCCCTTGCTCCAACATGTCTACATACCTTCTTGGGATGGAATGATCAGAGCCTTCTCCTATTGATTTGGAAATTAAAGTGCCAGCTTCAAGCTTCAGAAACAATCCTGGTAATACTGATCAATTCCATGTGTCCCTAAGAAAATTAAGAACTGCTATGTATCCACTATCCAGAAGAACTCTATAGCCTACAAATAAGATAATTTACATCTTCTCGAATAAAGGATAATATTCAGAATATAACATTGATTCTGGCCTCTTGATTAGCCTCTACTTCTTACTTTCATAATCCTAGAACTAGACGAAGATTCTTATTCTTTTCCCCCTATTTTGTTACACTCTTGAACATCACATCCTCTTTCTTCTTGAGATCATGCTCATTTTCTCTCAGTGGTGTGCTGGAGCTGGCTGGAGCCTCCCAGTCATTCAGATACAGCCATACTCCAGGGATATCACGGAATATAACATGTCATCTTTGTTGTTTCAAAGAGCCCCAACTGTGAAGACTGAAGTCCTGAGTGCCAGTCCTGTATTCTCAGTTCTGGAAACGATCTTTCAGTCACTTCCTACTTTGCACACAAGGTTCCCTCTGCCTAGAAGACTCTTCAACTAACTTCATATCTTTCCCTATTTCTGGTATTAGGGGATTGAAGAACATAAATGATACTAGAGGCCTGGTGCACGAAATTCATGCATTGGAGTTGGGGGTAGTGTAGGGGGGATCTCCCTCAGCCCAGCCTGCACTCACTCCAATCTGGGATCCCTCTCGAAATCCAGAACCACTGGCTCCTAACCGCTCACCTGCCTGCCTGCCTGCCTGATGCCCCTAACTGCTCTCTCCTGCCAGCCTATTTTACCTAACTGCTGTCCCTTCCTGGCCTGATCACCCTAACTGCCTAACTGCTCTCCCCTCTTGGCCTGATCCCCCTAATTGCCCAATTGCTCTCCCCTGCTAGCCTGATCCCCCTGACTGTCCTCCCATCCTGGCCTGATCCCCCTAACTGCCTATATGCTCTCCTTTCCTATCCATTCCCTTTGAACCCCTGGCCCAGGTGTGCTGAGAGCTCTCCACTGTGGCCCCAACCCCGTCCTGATTGGTTGTCCCAGACAGTTGGCATATTTTTCTATTATTAGTACAGACACTAGGCATTTAGGCATAAGCAGATCAGGAATGATAGGTTAGGTATAGAAGATTGCCAGGTGGAAAGCTCTGGTTGCCTAGCAATGGACAAAACTGGGAAAATAAGGACTTTGCTGCCCTCAGGATGACCTTTCCTTCCCCAGCATGTTGCTGGTATTTTGGTTCAAACCCCTAACCTTTCATATTGCTGGTTGTGTGGTTTGGGTCTCCCCTGATATTTCTTCCCCCAACATGTTGCTAGCCATGTAGTAGACTGCTTTAGAGGAAGAACAAGGCTGGCCAGAGAATAGCCTCATAGGACCCCCATACAAGATGTTGTTCAACCACTCCCATAAGCATTAAGCCCTCAAGACAATGAGGTTCTGACCCTCATCAAATAATCTTAAGAGCAAAGCCTTGGGTCTATTGACCATTGAGACAGTTTGGTCAAACTGGATAACATTTAGGCCTCAGTTGTGTTTCAGCTCCAGGCCTAGAAAAACAGGGTGATGCCATGGCTGACATCAGGACCAGCTGTGATGACTCATGATCCCCCTACCCTAGTGCTGAACAATCAGTGGAGACCATGATCTTGAAAGGATTCACCTGGAAAGCTGATAAATATATGTTTGAGATCCTCCCCTGTGACCTCCCGTTAAATCCCTGCCCTTATTTTAAGTATATTTTTATTTATTTCAGAGAGAGAGAGATAGAAACATCAATGATGAGAATCATCAATCGGTTGTCTCCTACATGCACACTGCTGGGGATTGAGCCCACAACCTGGGCATGTGCCCCAACTGGGAATGGAGCTGTGATCTCCTGGTTCATGGGTTGCTGCTCAACCACTGAGCCACACCAGCTGGGCAAATTCCTGCCCTTAAAAGTGCTTAGGAAGGAGGACCCAAGGCTCCTCTCTTGATCATGCCCCAAAGCTTTCCCCTCCACCTCCCTCAACGTGCCCCCCCCCCCCCCCCCGCCCTGCCCCAGCACTTGATCTTTCTGGAGCACACCCATGTCTTTCCCCTTCTCCATCCCCCAGGTGCACTGTCTCTGCTTACCTTCTTCTAAGCTCCAAGAGCCTGTTTTCGTTTGTTTGTTTGTTTTTGTTTTTGCCTCGAATTTGTTTCTGAGCTCACGGAGCCTTGCTCGCTCACCTCTTTCTAACTCTATGACTTTCTAAAATATGTTTTTTCTTATAATTTGAGTTCTTGGCTCTGAATTCTTCCCTTAGCTGAACTCAAAAACCAAGGTTGTTGAACTCATGTCTGGTCTAATTCCTCAGTTTAACAGTTGGTGCTGTTTTCACCACAACATAAACATTAAAATACTATGATACATATCCTTGAATTATTTGTTAGAACTTTGTATCTAGCCCTAACCATTTTGGCTCAGTGGATAGAGCATTGGCCTGCAAACTGAAAGGTCACAGGTTCAATTCTGGTCAAGAGCACATGTCCGGATTGTGGGGAACTTGCAGGAGGCAGCCAATCGATGATTCTCTTTAATCATGGATGTTTCTATCTCTCTCTCCCTCTTCCTTCCTCTCTGAAATTAATGCAAATATATTTTAAAAAAAGAACTTTGTGTCTATTCAAACTCCCACTAACAGAGGGTGAAAGTGTGCTTCCCACTTAGTGGAAGGCATAATTTTAATACTGTGTTTCAAAATACTCTTAAACGAGCTTCTTCAGGAAGATGTTTAAATGACATGATTGTATGCCTGTCCATCCCCAGTGCTTTGAACCAGAATTTTTTGACTAGAACAGGATTCTTTGTCCTCCAGAGTCAAAGAATGAATTCACAGACAGAAGGAGGTATAGCAAAGGTGAGGATTTATTGAAGAACAAATACAGATTCCAACCGGGGGGGAGAGGGAAAGAGTCCCACATGATGGATTCCCATGTGGGGAGGAGGAAAGGGTCCCACTGAATTCTTTTACCCTAATGGCTTATAAAGGCTGCATGCAGATCCTGGTGCCTTGATATCCCTTCTGGATTGGTCACTATTCCTCTAATCCGGTTACTATAGTAACTCCTGAAATCAAAAGTCCAACACCACATGGGACATGTGATGCACTCCTTCCTCATTGTCCTTTTCTTTCTGAGCTTTCTTCCTTCTTTTATATTTTGTAAATATATATTTAAAAAATACTTCCAGCTCCCTTGTCTTATGTAAATGCAACTGTTGCTGCTCCCTGCACCTGGCTTCCTTCTGTTATGGAGATGTACCTTCTCCCAATCTGTAACTCTGTGATTTTCCATGGACCCCAATTCTAAAACTTCCCTAAGCCTGCCCATGTCCCCCTAAAATTCCTATTTCACTTTATCTGTCAATGTTTGATATACTATTGTTACAGAAGACCAAAGAAATACCAATCAGAGAAAGGGAGAGACCCTGTTTGTTTATTAACATTATGGACTCCAGGAATAATTTCCAAATCAGAGTGAAGAAACATGCAGAGAGCCTGTATATATATATATATATATATATATATATATATATATATATATATATATCCCGCTGGGGTCTTGTCTTGCAGATATGCCCCTGCCTCCTGCCCCCTTCATAGCCCTGCAGGAAGGCCTCCAGGTGTCAGGCCACATCCATTGGTCTGTCCTGGCACCAGCGTAACACCCTCCCCCCAACCCCTACCACCACCAGGGCAGTGCCTGGCCTCTGCATTTAGATAACAAGTTCTGCAAGACCAGTTTCCTCCTCACTGTCATTACAGATTTATGAATGTTTGATATACTATCATTACAGTACTAGTAATTCCCATAATTCTTTGTCTTGGTTTATTCTGTGGAATTATTTCAGCAATTTGGGAAATCATCCCAAGCTTGTGGTAAAATTTGTTTTACTAGCCACGACTGGCACCTGAGACTATAGGTATTTAAATGATTGCTTCGTGGGAGGCGTTCATTTTGAGTGCAAATGAGTTGGGCTCTGAACAGATCTTAGCAGGCATTTGACAGCTTGAATGACTGTCGCATTGTCATCTTCATAACACACCTAAAATGCAGAGTGCCAAAATTCGCAAGAAGGTTGGGTGTAGTTAAAGATCTGAGACCTTGTCCAATTTAGTTAATCTTTTAAATCATAGTAGCAGAAATACGCCAACTTTAATTAAAATTGCAGCCTGTAATGAAAAAATGATTATCTACAGAAATATATTTTTAGTTTAATGTTTCATGGTTGTGGTAAAATGTATCTTTGTAAGACTCGTATGGTGTGGGATTAGCAGCTCATTGAAGTGGAAACCTCCTTAGGAGACAAAGGGGAATGTTGGTATACCTACCATCATTTTCTTTCTTTGAACATTTTGAATGTTTGCTCTAGGACTATATAACTTGGGGAATTTTTATTGATGAGGAACAAAATCCATTTTTGTTATATCATGTGGTGATGATAGACATCAATAAACGACAGTGACGGGACCCTGAGAGAGTCAGTGATTCATATCACATAAAACACTTTTCTGGAAGTGCTGGGTTTTTAAACATATATATCTTTGTTGATTTATTGATTTAACAGAGGAAAGGAGAGGGAGAAAGGAACATCAATGATGAGATAAAATTATTGATTGGCTACCTCCTACATGCCTTCTACTGGGGATGAGCCTGCAACCAGAGATGTACCCTGGCCAGGAATCTAACTGACCTCTGGTTCATAGTAAAATAGGAATTTTTAGGGGTGAAATAGGCAGGTTTAGAGACTTTTTAAAATTAAGGGGGTCCGTGAAAAAAGCACTGGTTGCAAAGCTGCAAAAGGTTAGATTTCCATAAGACAGGAAAGTTGGGAGAGGAAGCAGCTACATTTCCATAAGACTAGGGAGTTGGGAGAGGCAAAAGGCACACATTTACAGAATAAAGGGAAGGAGGAGGAAGAAAGCCCAGAGTGAATACAAGAACAATGAAGGAATAGAGCCTTACCTGTCCCTTGTGAAGTTTTGACCTTTGAGCTCAGGAGTTACTATAGTGACCAAATCAAAGGGGAATAGCAACCAATCAGCGGGGATATCAAGGCACAAAAAAAACTGCAGCCTTATAAACCATAAACAACAACAACAACAACAACTCTGTGGGACTCTTTCCCCCTACCCACGTGGGAGTCTGTACTTATTCTTCAATAAATTTCCACCTTTGCTATACCATCTTTCATCCATGGTGTAATTCTTCGACTCCACCGGACAAGAGCCTGTGAGACCATTCTACTCAGGGAAACACCACACACTTCCAGTCCAAAATCCCCATATTAATAGTTGATGCTCAATCACTGAACTACACTGGCCAGGCTGGAGGTGCTGGGGCTGTGTGAGTGTATTTTCCAGACAAGGTAATTGAGACCCAGAGACTTGACCAAGATCTTACAATGAGGCGGGGTTAAAATGTTGGAGGCAGAGGAAAGGGCACTAGAGGTCCCAGTGGACTCAGACCAAACTTGGGATTGTTGTAGGCAGTTACACAGGTCCAGCAAGCTTGGTACTTGGGTGTGTGCGTGTGTGTGTGTGCATGCGTGCGCGTGCTTTCATTAATATCCACAAGTTAATGAAATAAAAAATAGAACAAAGGCTTAAAAAGAAATAAGGCTAAAATTTTTTGTTTAATTTGCCTTTTGGAAAGTTCTACTACATTGCAAAGTATTCACTAGATTGCTTCATTCTTAGTGTAAGTGAGGTAAAGTTATTCTTCTACCTTTCAAGTTCTTCTGGCTGAAGTAATAATCAAATTAACATGAGAGATATTAGCAGGAAAAAAAGTAAATTAAAGTTTAAAAACATGTATACAGGAGGAAGAAACCCA
This sequence comes from Antrozous pallidus, assembly GCA_027563665.1. NCBI lineage: Eukaryota > Metazoa > Chordata > Mammalia > Chiroptera > Vespertilionidae > Antrozous > Antrozous pallidus. The sequence continues at coordinate 31,330,400 of CM050523.1, forward strand.
GGAACACTGAATACCTCACCAAAGTGGTAGAAGACGCCATCTTAAATACCACCTTCGGCCCCTCCGGCCAGTGGGTGAGCCTAGATCTATGAACCAGGAGGTCATGGTTGGACTCCCTGTCAGCCCAGACCAAATTGTCTGTAACCTGTAACCATTATACCCATTCTTACTGCTTTTGCTTACTTGCCCAAGCCTGTAAAACCCACTTTGCATAGCCATTCTTATTCCTTTTGCCTACTTCCCCAAGTAATCTCTGTCCTTCTACCCAATATGAGCAGCTGGCTTGGGAGTGGGGAAGTGCAGAACTGGTGTTCATGGATAACCAACCTACTGCTCTCCCATATGGCCAGCATTATTGGAATAAAGCTCATACAAGATTGAACCCTGTCTCTGCTTAACTGGCTCAAGTAGTAACAGGCAGCCTTGGCCCATTGGGTGTCCAGTTTTAAATGGAGTGGAGAAGAGGATGTTGGATGTCATTATAAGTAAATTATTGATGGTTCTGGCATTTGTACCTTGAGGAAGTTACTTATCTTAAAACTGAGAATATAAGAGCTGCCAGAGACCTTAGTGAGTTTTTAATTCCCTCATTTATTTTCCAGACAAGGTAATTGAGATCCAGAGACTTGACCAAGATCTTACAACGAGGCAGGGTTAAATGTTGTAGGCGAAGGGAAGGGCACCAGAGGTCCCAGTGGACTCAGACCAAACTTGGGATTGTTGTAGGCAATTAGATGGGTCCAGCAAGTTTGGTACTTGAGTTCTGGAAAGAATTCAGAGCCAAGACCCAAACTGTAAGAGAACATTATTTGATAAATCAGAGGTAGAAGTAATTCCTAGAAGAAATGGGTTTAGAAAACAAGTTATGGAGATAAAGGAAGGGCCCACAGAGCTTGGGATTGAGGAGGCTAATGGTAAACCTGCTGGGAGAGGGGTAGGGGAAGGTACAAGCATGCTCCTGTCAGGGAGATTGCACTGGGTCCTCTGTCCAAAGGGTTTTAAGGGTAGAGATTTTAGGGGAGGTCCCAGGAGAAGATCTTAATATAGAGTATTCAGCAGCTTTCTAGGGGTGCTCTTTCAGTGTTGTGGTCTCATTGACTGATGGGTTGGTGCCAGGGAAGGGGGTCATTATACAATGTAAGCTGGTCCTGAGGTCAGTGGTGGGGTCACTTATCTGGTTTTGTTGCTTTCTGGGCCTAGAGTTGAAATACAACTGAGATCTAGATGTTAATCTCTAGGGAGCAAAGGTCATGGGATCCAAATCCAATGACCAGCGATATGCTAGGGGAGGAAAAGTCACCCTTGGGGTGACCTTCCACCCTACATTGTCCATCACAAGGCACCTGGGGCTTTCCACCCTAGTGACCTTCTGTACCTGGCCATCATCCTTGTTCTGCTAATGTCTGTCTAACTGCCTCCCACAAAAGCAGAGATAAGAAGGCAGATTTTTGCATGTTTTATTTGACTTTGCAAGATTGTATCAACGCACGAAACATTCAAGCCTGTGAAGAATTCTCGAGAGTTTACTTGAACCTGTACAATTATTGGGAAGCGAAATCTCAAAGGATCGAGATAATGCTCTGGAGAATGGCAGTTGTGCACCTTGTTTTGCACATTTCAATCAAAAGAGATGCATGAAGTTTACCTGAAATCCACTGGTGATAGATTCAAAGGCAAGAGAAAGCAAAGCAGGGAAACCTCTGGGATTGGATAAAAAATAAAATGATAGGCACATACTTCTTTTACATAGGTGAGTATACGAGAGTTAACAGTTAATTAACTCAATGACAGTGAGGGAATTTGTGGTCTCCCCACAGTGGTGCCTATGCTTTGAGGGGTCTGGAAGAAAGGAAAATTGCTTTAATATTGTAGTGATATGATATCATAGATGTAAAAAGACAATAGACAGGCTCAGTTAAGGTAAAGATTGACCTTTGTCAGGGAAGATACCAGCCTGGGAAATGACTATCCACCATAAACTGCTTTTAGTTTAAAAAGTTTTAATTTCAGACCCTCCTTTGTGGTTACTTTAGGTCTCTGAGTTTGCAAGGCCACCATGCAGGCCTTCCCTGAACTAGTCAGGCTAGTATGTGGCCCCTTTTCATCCACAATTCTTACAAGATTTAGAGAGACTGTTTCTAAGCACAATAAGTCGGCAAGAAATAGTAGCTAGTGATAAAAACAAAGTACAGCCAATACTTATTGATACACAGTACTCCTGTTTAGTATTGTCAATTTAAGAAATGCCCAAACCTGTATTTTTATAGTTTATTTGATCGAAACTGATGACATTGCTGGGAGAATGACAGTTTTGCAGTGTCTTTTACACATTTGCAATAAGATGGAAACATAAGGAAGTTTGCATGAGGTGGGAGAAAGCAAGGCATAGGATAGTTAGCAATATTATATGCTTCCTTGAGAGTAGTTACGCTTCCATGGTGTCTGAAAAAGAATCATTTCAAAGATGAGTTAACCTAGATCCACAAAACCAATGGATAGAGCTTGCTTATGGTAAATATAACCCTTTCTTAGGCCTGAGATGTGGCCATCCAGCATAACCCAACCAATTAGGAATTTATGATCAAATTACCCTGTGAGGTTACTTTTGATCTCTGTGTCATTGGAAAGAGAGTGGGCAGTGGGTCTGCCTTAGGCTGGCCAGTCGTGTGTGGGTTCTTGACTTCATGAAGGAACGGTTTCATAATTTGAGACTAGGTGATTTTGAGACTACCTTTACTAAAGTCAGGGACAGGTAAACAAAGATAGGATAGGACAGACAAAGCAAAAAGAGAGAGCCTAGGCGGTGTTCTACTGTGGCTTCTAGAAATGTTATAGGCAAGACATGAACCTCTCGGCTGCATGGATTCACTGAGAAGTAAGAGTCACAGTGACAGAAGTGAGCCAGGCAGGACTGCGGTTAACTCTCTGAAAAGTCAGAGAAAAGCGGGCTTTGGAGACAGATTCAGAGGGGTAGATTAGGACAAGCTGCTGTTGCCTGCTGTTCCCCTGGTTGCAAGTCTCACTAGGACCCTTAGAGCTTAGGCAAAAGAGAGAAGAGCTAAAAGCCTGAGAAAGGGGGAAGAAAGGCATGAGTGTGCTCCAGAGTAAGCCCACACTGACTTCCTTTACCTTGAGGAATTTTATCTGTTTTTTAAAGGCAGGGAATATTAGGGGAGGTCTCAGGGGAGGATCTCAATAGAATATTCATCAGCTTTTCAGGTGAGTCCTTTCAGGGTCACAGTTTCCACTGATTGGTGGGCATTAGGGGAGGGGTCATTGGTCTTCCATCTGGGCCTGATGTCAGCCATGGCATCCGTCTGTCTGGGTTTGCCACTTTTCTGGGTGTGGAGCTAAACCGCATCTGAGGCCTAAATGTTATCTCTAGTTTGACCAAAACTTTGTCTCCGTAGTCAACAGACTCCAGGCCTTGTTCTCAAGATTATTTAATGTGTGTCAGAACTTCATTGTCCTGAGGGCCCAACATCTAAGGAAGTGGTCAATACAAGGGCTTGTATAGAAGTCACATGAGATTATTTTCTGACCCCTTGTTCCTCCTCTGAGTGGGTCTGACTAGAGACATGCCTGGGGAGGAAAAGTTGGGAGTGTAGGACCTGCATGGCCAGCGATAAAAGGTCACCCTAGGGCCATGATAGTGAACCTATGACATGTGTGTCAGCACTGACACATGTAGCCATTTTTGATGACACGCGTCTGCATGCGGTCACATACAGAAAAGTATGGGGCCGCATGCCGAGAAGGATGTTTCATCCTTGGCTACTGCACAGCCAGGTGCAGTAGCCGAGGATGAAACATTTGCTGTAGTGTAGTGTAGACACTCTGTGCCAGGGGTCTGTAAGCCAAAACAACAGAACTCCTGCACAGAGCGTCTAGTTCTGGGACTTCTGTTTAGGCCGTTAGGGGATCTTTGACCTCACTTCTGGCCGGTGGAGCAGGGAGCAGCAGAATGCCGGGAGGGATGCATCTCTGGGGGCCCTGTGATCACCATTACCAGCAACCACATAACCACAGCAACCATCATCCAATCTACTGTTCTGGGGTGTTGTGGATTTCTAATTGACCATCATTACTGAGAAGTGAGGGAGGGGCTTGGAGAGGTGAGGTTCCTGTGCTATGGGTGCCGTTTCCCGCCATTAGAAATAGCAGCAGCCATCTTAATTTATATAAGGAATGTCATTTTGCAACATAGTGCAGATTCCATTTCACCACTATTACTGTTGTGCATCCTTATTAACCACTATTTCTGCTTATTAACCCTTTCCTTTCCTAAAAGACAGTTACATGTGCCATCTTGTGGTCAGTTAGGCTAGTTAACCCCTAATTGCCTGCAGGGCTAACAGGCTATCTATAATTCTATCTTCTGTCACTGCCCCCCTGATGGAGAACCCAAAAAATAAAAAAACCAAGGTTAAGCAAAGGAAGTGGTAGTAGCAGTAGTCGACCCTTTCAGGAGACATGGACCGAGATGTATGGCATTATAGAAAAAAATAGCAGATCATTTTGCATTCTATGTACTGAAATGATAGTAAGCAGAACGTGGAATATAAATAGACATACGTGGAATATAAATAGACATTTTGAAACTAATCATTCCCAGCTCTTGAAAAAAAGTGAGGATGAAAAGAAGGAATACATTTCCAGGCAGCTACACCTTTATAAGAGCCAATCTAATTCCATACTTAAATTTATAAAAGGCTCTACAAATTTAACATCTGCAAGTTTGAGCATTGCTCACTCCATAGCTCAGGATGGAAAAGGACTCAGTGAGGGAGAATTTATTTAAAAAAAAAAAAAAAACTCTCCTAAGATGTGCACCAGTTCTATTTCACAATATGTAGAATAAAGATGCAATTATTTAGAGAATATCTGAGTTAACACTCGGTAGAAATATCATAAAAGACCGAATAATGAGACTGAACACAAACATACAACATCAATTAAAGAGAGACATAAGTAATTGTAAATATTTTTCAATCTCTCTTGATGAAACTACTGATGTTACATTACATGCTCAGTTGGCCATTGTTGGTTGATATTCTGATGGTATCACAATGAGAGAAGAGTTGATAAAGTTAGTATCAGTGCCAATAAGTACATCAGGAAGCGAAATATGTAAGGTTGCTATACAAACATTTGGTGACCTTGATATCTCTAAAGTTGTGTCATTGAAGACAGATGGTACACCAAACATGGTGGGGAGGGGGAGTCGGATTTGTCAAATTGTTTACGGAAGCTTTTGGACATCTGATTGTGCCTTTTCATTGTATTATCCATTAGGAGGTTTTATGTGCCAAGGCAGGATTCACCGACTTAAATGACTTAATGTCAGTTGTTACAAAAATAGTTAATTTAATAGCTGCACGCCCCCTTCACAAGCGAGAATTTTCTGCACTTTTACTGGAAGGTGATTCCACCTACAGTGGACTGCTGATGTACAATAATGTAAGATGGCTGAGCAGAGGCAAAGTTCTTGAGCGCTTTGTGGAGTGCTTTGAAGAAATGAAGATATTTTTTGAGGATAAAGATCTGGGAAACTTTTATCAGCTCAATGATGATAAATGGGTCAACACCCGGATATTTTTTACAGATCTCTCTGTTCATATTAATTAACTGAACTTAAAGTTACAAGGTTTTGGCAAAAGTATTGACGTTATATTTGGATACATAAAAGCTTTTGAAAGTAAACTTAAAATTCTTAAGCAAGATGTAGAAACTAAAACTTATTTTCCTCGAGTAACAAAGTATTTTGAGAAGGCCAGTGCAGCTGTACAAAATGAAATGGAACCCTTGCATATAAAGTACCAGCATGTTTTAGACTCATTACTTGACCATTTCATTGATAGATTTAATCAATTTAGAAGCCTAGAACAGACTATAAAAATAATTAAGTATCCTGATGTAGTAGTCTACAGTAGTTTGGAATTAAATAATTTCCAATGGATACAAATTGATGATTTGGAGATGCAACTTGCAGAATTTCAAGACAGCATCTGGGCTCAGGTGTTTGTGGATTTGAGGTCAAAACTTAAGAATCTGGAAAGGTGCCGCTTGGAGAATCAAGAGGCGTGCACTATGAACAGGAAATTTGGAGTGCCTGGAACCAATTACCAGACACTTTTAGCACCCTGAAAAATATAGCAATGGCTTTACAATTTTTCCCTCTACATACTTTTGTGAGACCTTATTCTCAGCATTAAATAATATCAAAACCAACAAAAGAAACAGATTGACAGATAAAGTTAGTAGCACTTGCTTGCACTTGAAGTGTACAAAATACCAACTTTCAACTGAAGGTTTAGCCAATGAAATTCAGCAACAAAAAAGTCACTAATAGGCAGGTTAGTTAAAGAATTCCCCCTCCCTCTCACTTATCTTAATTCATGGCACCCCACACAAGTTAAATAATATCAAGACCAACAAAAGTAACTGACTAACAGGTGAACAAAGAAGTCACTAAGTAAAGTAAGTTAAATAATTAGTTTTTGATTTATTAAATACAGTTACATATTACAATTATACATTTTTTTGTTATTAAAACTATAAATATAATGAAATTATGGTGTGTTTTTGTTTGTTTGTTTGTTTTGAAGTGACACACTATCCAAGTTATGCTCGTTTTTTTTGTCGAATTTTGACACACCAGGCTCAAAAGGTTGCCCATCACTGCCCTAGGGCAAGGTCCTTGTTTTCCCAGTTATGCCTGTTATTAGGCACCCTGGCTTCTCATGCTGGTGACTTTCTGTCCTGGGCTATCATGCTTGCCCTGCTCATGTCTGTCCAACTGCTTACACAACTGGAGTTGCCCCTTTCTTGTCCACAGTACTTTATGTGCAGTATCTCATTTGATCACTTAGACTATTTGTATGAAGATTACCATTTAAAAACTGTATATTATCTTTGCGCAAAATCTGTTTTAGCTTGTCTTTTGGAATTTTTACATTTGCAAAAACAGAAGAGATAGCTTTCTGAATAGGAAGCTGCTGCCTCCCTGCTGTGCCAGCCTATTAGATGCCTCTAATCTCTAACCTCAGGCTATGCCTCTAAGCATGAGTTTGTATTGATTTATGTGGAGGTGTATTGGGGTTCCTACTGTTGCTCCTATAACCAATTGCTATAAACTTAGTGGTTTAAAATATCACTAATTTATTGTTTTATATTTCTGGGGGTCAGGATTTTGAAACAGATCTCACTGGACTATAATCAAAAGGTCAGCAGGGCTGCGTTCTCTCTGGCAGCCTTTCCCAGCTTTTAGAGTCTGCCTGAGTTCCTTGGTTCATGGCCCCCATTCCTTCATCTTCAAAGTTGACATTAGGCCAAACCTGTCTCATGCTGCCATTCTTGGGTTTTCTTTCTTCTGCCTCCCTTTTCTATTCATAAGGACCCTCAAGATTACATTGGACCATCCAGATAATCCATGATAATCTTCTTATTTTTAAAATCAGTTGATTAACCACCTTAATTCAATGTGCAACCTCAATTTTCCCTTGCCATAATGTAATTACAAGTTCTGGGGATTAGGAAGCAGATATCTTTGGGGAGCTATTATTCTTCTTAACACAGGAAAGTACATAAGAATAAGTAGAAGCTGCTAGTTAGGAGCTGAATAATTTTTTATCCTTACCCGAGGATATGTTTATGAGTATGTTTATTGATTTTAGAGAGAGAGGAAAAGGGAGAGAGAAAAATTGATATTGATGTGAGAGGGAAACATTGGTTGGTTGCTTCCCTTATGTGCCAAAATCAGGAATCGGACCTGCAACCTAGGTATGTGCCCTGACCGGAGGAGTCCTTCCTGCAATCTTTGGTATATGGGACGATGTTCCAACCAACTGAGCTACCCAGACAGGGCAGGAACCAAATGATCTTACTTTATTATATCTATGTTCTTCAGGGGAAGAATCTAATAGCCTTGATGAATCTTTCACCAGCCTTGTTTTGTCATCAGTGCTCCTTTGCAAAGGTGAGATTCCTCTTTGCCAGTCAAATAGTTCATTTTATGCAGAATTTATGTTCAGTGACTTCTTTAAAGTTTATTAGTATTATAATCCCTAATATCTCTACAATTTGCCCTTGAAGAGATAGTGTGGAAAAGAAGGCATTCTTGAGGGGAGGTATATGAAATGAGTATGGGCCATGGGTTTGCTGCACGCACTCCCATTCCCATTGCTGTGGCTTGGAGCACAGGGGAGGTAAGAGGCAGATGAACCTGGGTTTGAGTCCCAATGCCCCTTGTTAACAAAATGACCTTGGGAAAGGTACTTACATAAATTGCAATTTGTTCATGTGCAAAGTAAAAAAGTTAGTGCTTATTTATAGGATTATTGATATTAAATGAAATAATGCATGCAAAGTATTTAACATAGTAACTGACATAGAATGAGGAATCTATTATAAGTAGTTGTTGTTATTTTCATGCCTCTGAAGTTCAGTTCTCTTATCTGCAAGAAAGGGTTTAGCCAGATGCAGAATGGATTAACAAATGAACTTTATTTTGTTTTTGGAGAGTGAAGTGGGTAGATTTTAATTAAGGATTAAATATCTTTGTTCTAAAGATTACATATCCAGTTAGTTTTTTTTTTTTAGATGTATCAGATAAGTCATACATGTTCTAAGAGATTATTCTTTTTATTTTTGGTTTCAAGCTTAATAACATGTTTGCTCATCTTATTGTCTCTGATTGAAAAACAAACAAACCACAAACTACTCTTTCTGTAGCTATGTACTTTCCCTCACTTTGAATATTATTTATTTCCCTTCTCTTTGTTTTCTGTATCGTTTTGGCTAATAGTTTCTGTATTTATTTGTCTGACTCATTTCACCTAGCATAATGCCTTCAAGTTTCATCTATGTTGCCCCAAATGGTAGCATTTTTTTTTCTTTTCTATGGATGAATAATAATCTATATGTGAAAATATTTTTGTCTGAAGAATTTAGTTCTTTTATATTTGCTTTTATTAACGACATTCAGGGTTTTATTTGGTTCATATTATTTTAGACTTCTCCTGTTTTCTTATTTAGGAATTAGGTTATAAGTTAAGTATGGAAATTATGTACACACATACTTGGAGAAGGAGAAGCCAATTGGGTAGGATGACAAGAATGAGAGTAAATAAAATATCTGAGATGTGAGGGTAGAATTTAGAGGAAGACTTAATAGGCCAGACAAAGACATCCACAATTAGGCAGCTAAGTCTGACCAGAGAGCCAGGAAAAAGACCTGGAAAGGCAATGTCTTAGTAGGGTCTAGTAGTTGAAAAAGTTTCAAGTTAGAGTGTGTGGTCAGTGTTACCAGATATTAGGTTCTATGATAAGTGATTATACTTGGTGGTTAGAAGATTGTTGAAAACTTTTGAGGGAGTTGTTTCAATGAGTAGTAGGAATAGAAGTTTTGTGGGTAAAAAAAAAAAAGTCTTGGTATACAATATAATCTTAGAGTACAAGGTTTATAAGGATAGCAATGAGGCAACAGAAGAGAGGTCTTCAAGATAATAAAGATCTCTCTTCTCTTTCTTCTAATGTAGATTTCTTTTCAAGAGTCTTAGACACTGCACAGATTACATGCCTAATTACAAGTTGGAAGAAATGCAATATAAATGACGAGGGTGTCTCAAAAGGCAGCACTGACGAATCCATTAATTTGGGTATCATTGATCAAGCACTGTGAAGTTAATCTTGCACTGTAAGTTAGATCAGAGCATACATTAATAAACGCACTTGTGCTTGACCTATAAAATGAGTGATCAACATGTCCCATAGGGCTGTGAAACCGGTGAGCTCTCTGAAGAATCATCACTATCACTAAGCCATTTTAAAGGCCTGGTTTTAGATTTTCATTAGGAGAAATATCTCTGAATGCCTCTCCTAATGAAAACCAAGTGCCTAATTTCTGCTAAAACAGACTCAGGGCAATTATTAAAGTTTTTGCTCTTAAAGTGAAAATTAAGCAATTTTACTTTACCCACATCTTTTCTCTCCTTTCCGTTGCGAAGTAACTACAATTACCAATTTATTTAGCAAATAAATGCTAAGAGTACAACACTTACCCTAAATGATATTGGCTTATCAAAGAGCTAGGAAAAACTATTTATATTTTCTATAGGAAAATAATGCTTCAACAGGATGTACTTCCTCTAGTTAACTTTAATACAGCTCTGTTCCGTGGTAAGGGTAGTTATCTACACTGATGAGAGCTTTGACTGCTTAAGCAAACTTCTGTTCATCTCTTCCTAGAACTCTAAAAATTGGATATTGGCTTACCTTGGAGATGAGCCTACCTTCAAACAAGAGGATTTCTCTTTTTGTAAGAAAAATCCCTTTTTGGTTCTTCGGTTATGATAAATGAGTGATCCCCCAACTCATCTAAATATTGGAGAAAGTGCTTTATTTGCTTTACATAATCAAGTGACAAGAATTTGCCAATTATCTCCTGGTAACTCAAGAAGGAGTCGTGTTAAAGCTTCACAGTATTGAGAGGAGAGATGGAGTTAAAGGAATTTAGTTGTAAGATAATATTGCTGAAGGTCAGGAATAAAAAGAGAAGGATTGATAAGAGGTTACCTGTGGAAAAAATGGTTGAATATATGATATAAAATATTTCACTTGAAATTGGTTTTTGATCTGTGGGTATAATCTAATTTCCTTGTGTAATCTTAAAAACAAAACCAGTTTAACTCAGCAGCTCTTAATGATGCTTTTGGTAAAGAAGGAAAAGGAACTCTCCAATGCTTGCAAATGACTGGGAATAAGAAAGATTTTATAAGGATGATGGTTTGATGAAAATGAAAGAAATTTCCAAAGCATCAAGACAAAAATTATGACTACAAAAGAAATACACAGTTTTAACGTAGACCATGAAGATATCAAAATTGTTAAAGTGTTTGGTTCAGTCATCAATTCACAAGGAAAACTGCAGCCAAGAAATTAAGAGAAGCTGAGACTCAGAGGAACAGCAATGGAAGAATTTGGAAAGCACCAAGAGCAAAGCTGTGTCATGAGAGATCTAAGCTAAGATCATCCTCACCCTCATATCCTCAGTTACTATGTGCAGAGTCAAAAGTGGACAGTGGAGCAGGCCAATAGGGAAAAAAATACTCCTTTGAAATATGGGAGTGGAGAAGAACTCTCCAGATACCCTGGACTAACAGAAAGATGAACAAGTGGGTCCTATAGCAAATTAAGCCAGAAAAATTCCTAGAGACAAAAATGATAAAACTGAAGCTTTCTTACTTTGGGTACATCATGAGAATGCAGGGTTCTTTGGAGAAGACAATAATTCTGGGAAAAGTAGAAGATAGCAGATAAAAAGGGAGATCAACTATGAGATGGACTGACTCCATAAAGGAAGCACGAGTTTCCAATAGCTAACAGGGCTGTTGCGAGCCGGACATTATGGTCATCATTCATTTTCATAGGATCAACATCAGTTGGAGCTGACACAAAGGGACATAACACACATAGGGGCTGAACTGAGAAGTCCTTTGGGAACTCCTGGAGTGTGGAAGGACTAGTCTTACAGAAAATGGAGTGATTCCAGATTAATTTAAAAAAAAATGTGGTTCCTAGTTCCTGAATACCAGGGAACTGGGGGATTGCTGTTGGTTTCCACCTCAAATGCTGATAGCCATGTCAACTGGTCATGAGAATTTATGCCCAGCAAGCAGCCCAGGGGGTTGGGGGTTGGAACAGACCTTGAAAGTTCTAGGACTTGAACTGGAAATAACAGACTTTTCAAAAAGGGGAAATGAACCCATTGTATTTCCAACATAAATGCCATTTTAATATTAATATTTACTTCCTTAGTTAGCACTTCTTTTCCAAGTCATATTCAGCTGTAGATAAACTTATTAGGCCAAATCATATTCTATGTAGTAAGAATGGTCTTATTCTTTTGAGAACTTTAGTGGCTTTTAGCCCAATTAAGGTAAGTCTATATCTCATCATTTGCTTTGTTTTCTCAATCGCTTTTAGTGAAGGATTCTCATGCAGTGTGTGCACCCAGTCATTGGTGTTCAACATTTGCTTAACATCTTAACAATGGCTTCCAATGGGAGTTATCATTTTGTTACTTTTTTTTGGAGGGGGGGGTAGTCATAAATAAGCCATACAACCACATGACAAAAAGCTAGGAAGACATGAATCAGGTAAAGCTTGGGAGGAGTCTAGTCTGGTGTCAAATTGGGGTTGTTGAAATTTTGGTTCTGTTTCTCACCTGCTGGGACTCTGCATAACTGACTTGGCCTTCCTGAGCCTCGGTTTCTTTATGTGTAAAATGAGTTTCTGTTAGAAGAACACCTGACACATAGTGTTTTATTCAACTCTAGCTTCCATAGAAGGTGATTTTTAAAAAGGATATATTTTTATTGACTTCAGAGAGGAAGGAAGAGGGAGAGAGCGAGCTAGAAAGATCAGTGATGAGAGAGAATCATTGATCAGCTGCCTCCTGCATGCCCCCACACTGGGGATCTAGCTCACAATTCCGGCATGTGCCCTTACCCGGAATCAAACTGTGACCTGCTGGTTCATAGTTTGACATTCAGCCAACTGAGCCATGCCAGCTGGCCTAGAAGGTGATTTTTAATATTATCAAAAGAAGTCAAATATATATATATATATAAAATATATATATTTGACTTCTTTTCCCTACCTACTTTGTGCCAGAATCTGTTAGACTATGGAGCTGGACAGAAGAAACACCACCTCTTTCCTTAAAGACTTCACAGACTTTAGAATTTTGGAAAAGTGTAAGGCTAAGACTAACTCTTCTCTTCTGTGGCTTTATAACCAATGAAGAACAACCAGAAGATGAATGGGGATCTGAATCTACTTAGAAGCACAATGCTTTCTCCACACTGTAGGGTCCCTGATACTCAGAGAGAGATGGGAAAGTGGGGAGTACCAAAGTCCACCTTCATAGACTGAGGTGCAGAGAAACTTCCTTCAGCCTTGGGAGGAAGACCCTGCCAAGGAGAGCTTGCTTCATTCAGCAAGAAATAGATAAGGACACCTATTCCCTGGTGAGCAAGCAGGGCTGAGAGAGCATAGAAGGGGCACCTTTCCTAGTTCGAAGCACAATAACAGTTGGGTGGGGCTTGGCCTAATCTGACTGTCCTGTCCATGATTCCTCCTCTAGTCTCACAGACATGCACATGTGTGCAGTTTTAAATGTTCTAGAGAATGGACTCTGTGTGAAAGGCGTCTCCATTCATGTTTATTAATGGCGAGGTTGTGGCGGCAGGACTGGTGTTTGTTTCATTTATTTAGCACTCGTGACAAGATGGCTCTGGGCCTGGCTGGTGCAAGGGCATTCCTTTATTGATTAAATAATGTGCTGAAAGGGAACAGTGCTTATGTGTTGAGAGATTATTGCCAGAGACACATGGCCAACCTAGTGCTGAAAGGAGAGCCATGTGACACTTTCGCTGCGAGCCAGTAATTAGTAGTCAGTGGAACCGAACTGCAGTCTCCTGGGGAGAGATCCAGTGAATGCTGCAGCTTTGCATTTTTGAAGGCATGCAGAATCAAGTATTTTGTTTCCCTATTGAGCTCATTGTTTTGACTTTGAAAAAAAAAAGCATCTGAAACGACAGTGATATAAAACACTATATTTGAAATGGTACAAAAGAAAACTGACCAATTTTATAGAAAAGGGACATGATTCTAATCTTAAGAATTGGATATAAAACAGTAAAACATTTTTTTCAAAGCACACATTTATTCCATTACTTTATTGCAGTTCTAATAAAAAGTCTACAATGCTCAGAAATGTTATAGGAGCCGTGTGAAGTAGATGTGTTTATTCACACATTTACCGGAAAATATCGGACTAGAATGACTGAAGAATGTAAGTTGACATTTTTCTTTTGGCCTGTGGAATGATTTGAAGGATAGATATGTTGCCAAGAAAGATGGGGTGGAGATCTTTAGGGACCTGAGGCATAAGTGCATCTACTTCAAGTGATGGATGGCATTGGGGTTTACTCTCTGCTTCATGTGCATAGTCTAGCCCTCCTGGCAGGGAAAATACATGGGGCATTTGTGGCTTCTTTTGACAAGTTGATCTCTATCCACCAATACTTCATAGTATTACTTCTTCATTCTTTATCTTTACTGGTCTGCCAAAATTCTGTATTTTCCTTTTCTCTCCCTCAGTAGAGTAAACATTAAAGCAAAGACTCTGGAGGCTGTCTTCCTGCTTTGAATCCTGATCCTGTGATTTACTAGCTATGTGACCTTGGGAAGACCACTTGACCTTTCTGGGCCTAAGTTTTCTCATTTTAAAAATAGTGATAATAAAGTACCTATCATATAGAGTTGTTATAAAGATAAAATGTTTAAAATATTTAAAGTGCTTAAGAAACTCTTGACACATAAATGCCATCATACTTTGCATGTATTAATACAACTAATAAACACTGGTTTGATTCCCACAGACTCAAAAATATTTACTGGCTTTCTAAGACCTGCAAAATGATTCAGTGGATTCAAAGTACTCTATTAGTGGACTATAACCATTCTTTTTAAATTCATCTCACAATATGCTGTAGCACATTGTGTATTCTGGTCATTTGGTCTCTTTATCTCTACCTGAGTTTGCCATACATTTTCCTACGTCTTTAAATTACTGAATGAGCCAGAAATGGCCCCATTTCTTGTTTTCTGTCACTCAATGGCTGAACATTTATGTATTTTCACTTATATTAATAAATTGAACACTGAGAGTCCATTGAAAACTCCCCGTATAAATTGCTCCCCTTTAAAGTGGTTGTGGGAAACTGATAATGGCTCCCTTCCCCCCAGCTGTTATCCTAATCCCTGGAACCAGTAAATATTATTTTATAGGCAACAACTTTGTAGATGAGGTTAATTTAAGGATATTGAGATGTGGAAATTATTGGTATTTTGGATCATCCATGTGGATTCAAAAGCAAACAAAATCTATATAATAAAAACCTAAGCAGAACAACCAGAATGACTGGTCATCATGATGTGCACTGACTACCAGGGGCAGACGCTCAAGGCAGGAGGTCAGTGTGCTCCCACAGTGGGAGTGCCACTCAGCTAAAGCTGGGCTCACAGCTGGGCTGGCAGGTGGTGGGAGCCTCTCCTGCCTCCGAGGCAGCACTAAGGAACAGCAAACTGAGCAGTAAGGAGCAGCAAGCAGGAGGGCAGATCTCCCAAGGGGTCCCATACTGCCAGAGAGTACAGGTTGGGCTGAGCCTGTGCATGAATGTCATGCATCGAGCCTCTTCTAGTGTCATTTTAAAGTGAGAGAAAGAGATTTCACGTGGACAGAAGAGGAGACAATGTGACCATGGTGACAGAGATTGGAGTGATTTAGTCACAAATTAATACCAGCACGTACCAAAAGTTGGGAGAGGCAAGAAAGAGTGTCCCTATGGGGGTGTGGCCCTGTCTATGCCTTGATTTTAGCCCTCTAAGATTCACTTTGGACTTCTGGCCTTCAGAACTACAAGAGAATAAACTCATGTGGTTTTAAGTCAACAAATTAGTGATAATTTGATAAAATAGTCATAGTAAATTAAGACAATCATATTTTGATCTAATATGTTATTTTCAACATTTTTATTCATTTATTTTTGTTTTATATAGAGTAACATTTATTATTTTTGGTATACAGTTCTATGAGTTTTGAAAAACATAGTCTGATGTAAGCACCTCCACAATCAATATATAGAACAGTTGAAAAAGAAGAACAAATAAGTACTTCCTGATTTCAAACTATATTAAAAAGCTATAGTAATCAAAACAGTATGGTACTGGAATTAACAGACACATAGATCAATGCAATAGATTAGAGACCTAATTTAATTAAGAATTGTTTATATAGTTATGTTGTATAAATTTTCTCTAGAATGTTTTCCTGCTCTGTATGCTGGCTGCTGACTCTCATATGGCTTTTCTCTAGGTGAATTTTATACAGAGATAAAAGTTGAGGAATGATTTTCAGTTCTTATGGTATCAAGTCAATGGATCTTTATTTTTATTTGTAATTTCTTGTTCTTTGGATCCCAAATCTGTACAAAATATTCATTACTTGTCTCCTTCAATATAAGCACTATTTCTTATTGATTTTTTTCTTCCATAAATACATAGTGCAGTATTTACATATAGTAGATGCCAAAAATTGCTTGTTAAAGCAGTGAAAGTCAAGTCTGTGTTTCAGGATTCTCTGGTAGAATGGAGAGCAAGTTATTTTTAGAAATATGGACGAAAGACAATAATAAATATATCTTTGACCAGATCATATTCCTTTTACTTTCTCAGATTCATTCTCTCTGAACTTATCTGTTCTGGGCCCTATTGTGACTTAATCCCTATGACTGAAACAGAAAGGCTTCCTGGCCCTCTGGCTTCCATTGGGGTCTGGTTAATGGGAAGCACCAGTAAGACAATGAAAAACAAGAACAGAAATAGGACTTCTCACACTTGAATACACATACAAATTACTTGGGGTTCTTTTTGAAATGAAAATTCTGATTCACTGCTTCTGAGGCTATGATTCTGTATTTCTGTACCAGACTCCCTGATAATTGTTATCGACACTCTGAGGACCACTCTGTCAGTAGCAGGGGTGAGAACATTTTTCCTTATCCTCTCCCTTCCTCCAGTGCCTGCATTCTGCCACAGTTGCATCATCCTTCTTTGACCAGGGTTCTCTACTTTGGCTATCCATTATAATTATGTATTCGGTGTCTGAAAAACGGATGCACTGGCTACATCCCAGATACATTAAATCAGAATCACTGGGGTCAGACCCAGGTGTCAGTAATTCTTCAAGCTCTAACGCACAGCCAAGGTTGAAAGTGGTGAATCTTTGACTAGATATTTTCTTGGGTGGCCCCTCTTTTATGTTTACAATTCTCCAGAGGTTATGATAACCATGCTTCCCGACTCCTTGCCCCTCAGATATATGGGTAGTATTGGTTTCTGGTTGTTGTTTGTTACTGAGTGTCTCAACATTCTATAAATAGTCCCTTTAACACCTCTATAAATAGTCCCTTTAAGGCATTATTTTTAACTCCTAGCTCTTTCCTGCCAATAATCTAGTTGATATAGCAAGATAAGAAATTTGATTTTTATTTTTTAGGTAATTGGAAACCAGTGTAATCTTAGTAAGAGTGTCAAGTTCAGACTTATTAGTTATTGCTTCCAAATGGAATTTGTCATTTTACTTCCTTTACATTTAGAAATATTGAATTTTACTATAAGATGCCAAGCTCAAACATTTATTTTCAGCAGTTCTGCTAAAAGTATGACTTATGATAACACTAACATTTTGAAATCAGATAAAAAGAACAATATACCATTAATTCAGTTTCAAATTATGATTGTTCTTTAGCTGTGGTATAGCTATAACTGAATCTATAAATCATTAGTATTTTCTTTTTGCTTTTATGTATTGAGATAACATTGGTTAATAATATATAAATTTTAGGAATACAACATTATATTTCAACTAGAGGCTCAGTGTACGAATTCGTGCACCAGTGGGGCCAAAACCATCTCTCTGACATCCCCTGAGAATTCCTGGATTTCAAGAGGGCACAGGCCAGGCCAAGAGACCCCACCTTTGCACAATCGGGGCTGGGGAGGGTCTTGGGAGGTTGGCAAGCCGGGAAGGGACTGCAGGATGGCTCTGGGGCATGTTGGGCCCATATTGTTCAGTCCTGATCAGCTGGACCCCAGCAGCAAGCTTCACCTACTGTTTGGGGCATCTTCCCCCTGGTGGTCAGTGCATGTCATAGAGAATGGTTGAGCAGCCTTAGCATATTATGCTTTGATTAGTTAAATGGCTAACTGGCTGACTAGACACTTACATATTAGGGTTTTATTATATAAGAAAATATCTATATACTCTGTTGTATGCTCTCCACCAAAAGCATAGTTTCATTCTCTTACCATACATTTGACCTCCTTTACCCATTTTGCCCTCCCCTCAACTGTTCTGTTGTTCATATCTACTAGTTTGTTCTGTTAGTTCATTTGTTTTTTATTTTATATTCCACATGAGTGATGTTATACAGTTTGTGATTGCTGGGGCTGACCAGCAGACCCAGAGTGATGGATGAATGATTACTCTGACACAATGATTGCTGTGAAAGAGATGACTAAGGGACTGCCTGGCCAAAGGAAACAGACAGCCTCAATCACCTGCCTTGTTAGGCTTTTATTAACACAGCAGTTTGAGATAAAATTTATCTTGTAGATACAATTAGTAGGGTAAGTAATCTTGGGAGGACACATGTGTTTGCAGTGTCCTTTAAGCAAGGACACAAAAAGATTAAGCATAAGGATTCCAATAAACACCCTGAGGTCTGCATGTGCACAGACTTGTTTGGAAAGGTCAAGGAATAATCAGGGGCACTGCCTTTGGCATTCCCCTAAGTCAGAACTCCAATAAATTGGGCAGGCCACCTTCAGCACACTTCTCTTTTCTCAGAATGTCCTTCTTACAAACTTTCCAACCAAGTCTCATGTGCTCCCCAATATGTGATGTCTTAGCCTTTTAAAATGAATCAAAAAGCATTCCCTTTTCCTTGCTCTGGCCAGTTTGCTAAATGGTTAGAACATTGGCCTGTGCACTGAAGGTCCTACATTTGATTCCCAATCAAGGGCATGTACCTGGGTTGTAGGTTCAAAGCCCAGCCTTGGTTAGGGCATGTGTCAGAGGCAACCAATCAAAGTATCTCTCTCACATCGATGTCTCTCTGTCTCTCTTCCTTTCCCTCCCTTTCACTCTCTCAAGAATCAAAGGAAAAATATTCTTAGGTGAGGATTAACAAAGAAAAAATTTTTTTTAAAGTATTCCTTCCAAGAAGAATAGGTAATTAAATCTTTTTTTGAATGTTTGGTAGAATCACCGGTGAAACCATCGGGTTCTGTACTTTATTTGAGGGGACAGTTTTGATTACTTGTTTCAATTTCCTTGGTAGAGATTAGTCATTTCAGGCTTTCTTATTCATGATTCAGTCTAGGAAGGTTGTATGCTTCTAAAAATTTTTCCATTCCTTCAAGATTGTGCAATTTTATTCTTTTATAATCCTTCATATTTCTGTGGTATCTGTTGTAACTTTTCTTTCACTTCTGATTTCTTAACATAAGTTTTTCTCTTTTTTTTTTTTTTGGTCTAGCTAGAGGTTTGTCATTTTTGTTTATCATTTGAAAGAACTCTGAATTTCTTAATTTTTCTATTGCATTTTTATTCTCAATTTCATTTATTTCTGTTCTGATTTATTATTATTTTATTTCTTGTACTGAATTTGGGATTTATTTATTCTTCTTATTCTATTTCCTTAAGGTGTAATATTAGATTGTTTAAGATTTTTTATTTGTTTTTTGAGGCAGGCCAGTATTGCTATATATGTCCCTCATAGTACAGCTTTTGCTGCATCACAAAGATTTGGTATGCTGCATTTTAATTTTTATTTGTCTCTATGTATTCTTTGGTTCCTTTTTATTTCTTCATTGACTCAATAGTTGTTCAGTATCATGTTGTTTTATTTTTATTTGTGATTTTGCCAGAATTTTTTTAGTAGTTGATTTCTAGTGTCATACTATTGTGGTCAGGGAAGATGCTTGAAATGATTTGAGTTCTTTAAATTTTACTGCACAAAACAAGTCTGTCCTTGAAAATGTTTCATGTGCACTTGAGAAGAATGTGTATTCTGTTGCTTTGTGATGAAATATTAACTCCATCTAGTCTAATGTGTCATTTAAGGCCAATGTTTCCTTTCTAATTTTCTGTCTGGATAATTAATACATTAATATAAGTGAGGTGTTCAAATGTCCTACTATTATTGCATTGCTATCTATTTCTTTGTTTAGATATGTTAATAATTGCATTCTGTATTTTGGTGATTTTACATTGGAGGCATACATAGTAATACATGTTATGTCTTTTTGATGGATCATCCCTTTCATCATTTTAAAATGTCCATCTCTGCTGAAACTGGTTTGGCTCAGTGGATAGAGTGTCGGCCTGCAGACTGAAAAGTCCCGTGTTTGATTCCGGTCAAGGGCATGTACCTTGGTTGTGGGCACATCCCTTGTGGGGGGTGTGCAGGAGGTGGCTGATCGATGTTTTTCTCTCATCCATGTTTCTAACTTTCTATCCCTCTCCTTTCCTCTCTGTAAAAAATCAATAAAATATATATTTAAAAAAATAAAATGACCATCTTTGTCTCTTGTTACCATTTTGGGGATCTTAAAATCTAGTTTGCCTCATATATGTATGGCTACCCCCACTTTTGTTAGATAACATTTGGTTGGAGAATCATCTTTTACCCCTTCACTTTGAGTCTATGTTTGCCTTTGGAGCATCCTCTCTGCCTTTTGATAGGTCACTTCAGTCCATTTATATTTAGGGTGATTATTAGGATTTACTACTGACATTTTATCTTTTTTTTTTTTTCTAATTGCTTTGCATTTTCTTTGTTTCTTTTCCCTTGTGTTTCTGGTTTTCCTCTCTTATTCTAGCTTGGTGTTTTTTTCTATGATGTTTTTCTTTTTCTGTGTGTGTCTCAGCTGTAGATTTTTGTTTTGTGCTTAGCATGAGGTCTGTATAAAATGTCTTATAAATAAAATGGTCCTTTTTCTTGTGCTAGTATCTTATCTTCATTCACCTATACAATAATCAACCTTCCTCTCCTTTTGTGTTTTTGTTACAAATTGTCCCTTTTTGTGTTGTTTTTTTCATTACCAACTTTCAATAACTATAGTAATTTTCATGCTTTTTTCCTTTTTTTAAAATTTAAATTCCTTATTGTTTAAAAGTATTACATGAGTCTCCCTTTCCTCCCATTGACCTCTCGCTTTTTTCCTTTTTAAAACAAAAATATATATTTTTATTGATTTCAGAGAGGAAGGGAGAGGGAGAGAGAAATAGAAACATCAATGATGAGAGAGAATCATGGATAGGCTGCCTCCTGCACGCCCCCTACTGGAGCTGGAGCCTGCAACTACAGCATATGCCCTTGACTGGAATTAAACCTGAGACCCTTCAGTCCACAGGCTGATGCTCTATCCACTGAGCCAAATTGACTAGGGTATGCTTTTTTTCTTTAACCTTAATGTTGTAATTAAGTGTTTAGCATCCTGTTCCAAAATAGAGTTGCAATTTTATGCTTCTTTCTCAAAGTTTTGTGTACTTTTGTCTTTTTGTTTCAAGTGAAGAGTTTCTTTAAACATTTGTCATGCAGACCTTGTGATTTGTTTGTCTGAAAAATCTTTTTTTTTTTTTGCCTTCATATCAAGGGATAACTTTGTTGGATATATTATTCTTGGCTGGTGGTTTCTATCTTTCAATATTTTGAATATGTCATTCCACTTTCTCCTGGCTTATGGGGTTTTTGTTGAGAAATCTGTTGGGGTTTGTTTTGTAGATTACTGTTGTTTTTTCTTTTGGTTTTTATTTTTATCTGTCTTGAGAATTCTTTCTTTATTATTAATTTTTGACAGTTTTAATGTGATGGGTCTTGAGAAGGTCTTTTTGCATTTAGATAATTGCATGTTCTGTTATCTGCTTAAGCTTCTTATACTTGAATGTCCAGTTCCTTCCCTAGGTTTGAGAAGGTCCCATCAATTATTTTTTTGAATAGTTTCTCTGTTTCCTTTCCCTCTCTTCTCCTGGGACACCCATTCTATATCTCTCTTCCTAATGGAGTTACATCATTTCTAATGGAGTTGAATAGTTTCTCTGTTGTCCTTCCTAATGGAGTCAGATAGTTTTTCTTGCATTCTTTCATTTTTTTAAAAAAAATATTAGTTTTCTTTCTTTTTCCACTTGAATAATTTCCAAATTATTATTTTCAAGCTCATTGTCTTTTTTTTTTTTTTGTATGTCTTCTCGATTTTTAATGCTTTCTACTGCCTTTTGTCATCTCACGTATGGAGTAATTGAGGTTTTGAATTTATGTTTAGTTTTTTTTATAGTTTTAATATCTTTGGTAAAATACTTGTTTTATTCATTAATTTTATTTCTGAGCTGATTAAATTGTCTTTCTGAAGTTTTTAAATCTCGTCTTTCAGGACTTTGTGTTTGTATTCTGGAGGATTGTCATTTTCTTTTTGGGTTATCATGTTACCTTAGTTGTTTATGTTTCTTCAGGTGTTGTTCCTTTGACATCACATTTGAAGTAATGAACACCTTTCTAATTTAGGTACTCTTGATTTTAACAATTCAACAGGATGATAATTGGAGGTCTTTCTTTTGTTTACCAGCAGATGGTGCTATCATCCAAGTTTTTGTTTTCTATTACCTGTGCTACTTACCCTCAAGGGTCATGATGGCAGACATCACTGTGGTTGTGGGAGTTGCTTTCTGGGTGTTCCTGCCTGGGTCTTAGGGTATCGCTATCGTAGTAGGGGGATGTATCATGTGGAGGGGTGCTAACTTTGTAAGCTCATTGTGCTATTAACTGGTTTCTTATGGTTACTGGTGGCATTGCGCTGTAGCTGGGAGGCCGTAGACATATCTTTGCTGCTGCTTCTGGGTTCAGCCACATATTGGGGAGGGAGCTGGATTCTTGGACAATGAAGCTACCTTAGCCCCTCTGACTATCCATCAAGACATAGTGTGGGGGCTACACCCCAACTCCTCCTCTGCTACTGCATTTAGGACCACAGGCTCAGCTACAGTGTCTGGGGAACCATGTTTGTGGGTATTATACCTGTCCTTTCCCGTAGTCTGCCTACCCTATGAATACCAATAACTCTACCTTCAGATGTACTAATGTATGGATCTATTCAGAAGTGCCACTGTGATGAATAGAGGAACCCTTGTTGGATTATAGGTGTCTGACTAGTTGTAGGTTTAAAGGGTGATATAAAGGAGTCCTCTTACTCCACCATGATGCTGATATAATTTCTTGAGTTTTCTTGAATTTTGTACCTTTACTTAAAAACTGATTCAGTAACCATACTACTATTGGTCTCTTGATTTTCCTTGAAGGCACTAGAAATTCCATCACTTTGTGATCCACTTACAGTGTCATCATTTTTGAAATAGTGACTTTGAATTCATCCTTTATTCTGAAGTAGTACACATTTCCTTAGAATTCACATTTCAAGAACTCCCTGGATATTCTGACTAATTTGCCATTTTAAGAGGCTCTCCATTTCAATTTCTCAATTCTCTGCCACTAATCCTGCCTTTAATCCTAGCAAAGGACTTCCCCTACAAAAGACCCCTAAATCATTATCATTCCCCAAGAGAAAATTGTTCTCTAATCTTTCCCTCAATTTCTTCTTATAAACATTGAGCCTCTGACACTCCACCTATTGTTAGCCTTTTGTTTCTTCTTGCATGTGAGTGAGCTTATGCAATCAGTATAATCTTGAACTCAACTCAGGTGAACAAATGATTTCCTCCCCACTGTTGTATTGCAACTCTGCAGTGGAATAAAAGGTTCGTAATTTATTTTCACTATTGAGAATAGGATAAGGGTTTGGTGCTACCAACCCTACTTCAAGGAACAGCCTTATTTTTAAGATGTGTATTAAAAAATCACCCTGAAAAAAAAGTGGTTTTTGAATGAAGCAACTGTTTTTAATCCCGTCTACCAAGTTAGATGTCCTAGGCTCAGCCCATTTGGGGATATTGTCTTCCTCAAGTGTAATTTCTTCCTTCTCTTTTATAAGACTGGAGAGAAGCAAGAGGACCAGTTAGAAGTTTGCCTATAACATGATGATAACTAATCATTTTGGCTAGTAACTGGTTTTTGTGTGTGACAGAATACACTGGCTTGAAGAAAAATTTAGGGAACATTTTACTAGAAACTTCCAGAAAAATAGAGATATGTATAACACACCCTTGCACATGCCTTTTTGGAACTACTTATTTCTAAAGTATTTGCTTGCTGTTATGTAGATGAAATCTGAGAAATTGAGAATCAAACCCATCAATGAGCCCTGTGAAAGAAAATGAGCTTCTGAAGCTTTGCTGGACTTAAATATGTGATTTTTTTGTAGTCTGATTCAAATGTTAATAAAAAAAGGGCCGGCCGGCATGGCTCAGTGGTCGATATCAACCTATGAACCAGGAGGTCACGGTTCAACTCCCGGGCAGGACACATGCCCGAGTTGCTGGCTCAGTCCCCAGTGTGGGGCCCGCAGGAGGCAGCTGTTCCATGAGTTTCTCTCATCATTGATGTTTCTCTCCCTCCCTTCCTCTCTGAAATCAATACAAATATATATATATATATATATATATATATATATATATATATATTTAAAATGTTGATAAAGAAGAAAAGAGAATTGACCAGATGTCTTTATTCTTATATCATAAACCAAATTCTGCATATTCATTTAATAATGAATTTTAACTAGTTTAATTATTTAGATTGAAGTATTTCTAGGAATTGCATCTAAGCATTCGTTTATTGAAATGAATATTTTTAAAGTTTTTTTTTCTATAATGTCTTCTATTTATTTTTAACATAGTAATGTTTCAGGTGATTTGAGATGTTCTTGAAGCTGCTACTCATGAGCAATAGTGAATTAATTAGTAGCTAATGAATCCCCAGCTCTCCCAGTTTGTCCTTCATATTCTATGGTGCCGGTCTTCTAAAAGACCAGTGGAAATATGCTCACACCAGCAATCCCTGGTAAAGGAAGGTTGCAATGGCAGCACAAATATCAAATAATCATCCATAATAAATCCATTGCTTTAGAATGATGTTTACTCTTTTGGTGTGTTTTGCTAATGACAAATTTTTAAAAAATAATTCTTTATTGTTGAAAGTATTACATATATTCCCCTCTCCCCATTGACTTCCTCCAGCCCTCCCCACAACTCCACCCCATACCTTCAGCACCCTATTGTCGCTGTCCATGGTTATGCAAGGTCTTTGGTTGATTACCTCCAACCCACTGACCCTCTCCCACCTTTGCTTCGCATTCTGTTTCATGCTTCCATGTCACTGGGTCTACTCCATTCATCAGTTTATTTTGTTATTTTATTTGTCTTTCTCTGACTGACTTATTTCACTTAGCATGATACTCTCCAGGTCCCTCCATGCTGTCTCAAAGGGTAAGACATTCTTCTTTTTTTATTGGTGCATAGTATCCCATAGTATAAATGTACTACAGTTTTTTTTATCCACTCATCTACTGATGGGCACTTAGGCTGTTTCCAAATCTTAGCTATTGTAAATTATGCTGCTATGAACATAGGGATGCATACTTTCTTTCTGATTGGTGCTTCAGGTTTCTTAGGATATATTTCTAGAAGTGGAATCACTGGGTCAAATGGCAGATCCATACTCAATTTTTTGAGGAAACTCCATACTGTTTTCTAAAATGGTTGCACCAGTTTATATTCCCGCCAGCAGGGTACTAGGGTTCCCTTTTCTCCACATCCTCGTCAGCACTTGTCATTTGTTGATGGTAGCCATTCTGACAGGTGTGAATGGTACTTCATTGGCTAGTGACAAATATTAAAAACAGTTCATCAAGGATCTGTTCCAGAATAAAAACAATGAAGAGAAATGACAACTGAATGCAGTGCATGATGCTTGATTTTTTTTCCATAAAAACATTATTGGGATACTTGATAAATCTAAATAAAATTTATAAAATCAGTAATAGTATTTTATTAACGTTAATCTTCTGACTTTGATAATTGTATATTTTTTTTTGTAAGGGGATGCCCTTTATTAGATACATACACAGAGTATTTAGGGTTAAAAGAGGATCACTTTTATAACATATTCTCAAATTATTCAGAAATCATGTTTGTGAACACATACATCACACACATATATATGTAAGGCATATACATATATATGTGTGGCTGCTTGTGAGTTTGCATGCACAGAACAGAGATAGGTAAAGGAAATGTTGTAAAATGCTAACATTTGGGAACTAAACAGAAATTCTTTGAGCCATTCTTATGGCTCTTTTCTGTGAATCTGAAACAATCTCAAAATGAAAAGTTAAAAGAAAAGAATAAAAACCACAAATTTTTTTGACAGGGAAGCAGGTTGCTTAGAGGCAATAATATAGCAAGAAAAATTTAACCTAAATATTGGAAACTGCAGGTTCCATTAAAACTCAAAGAACACTATTAGACTATGTACCTTTATATGGATATTTTCCAAAACCAAAACTAAATTTTTACTTAGGAAATATTGTTAAATGAATTGTAACAAATCCATCCAGGAAATAGGAAGTAGTAAATTCTATGATATTTTACCTGGTATTTGTTGGCAAATGCCAACCTGCCTTTAGTGTATTAAATAGGATGGTGTTCGTTTATTTTCATGAACCTTGATACTTTTCAGACATTTATTTTATTAATCTACTTGGTTTTCTTCTTTCTGGTAATGAAAACCCAGGGTCTTGTTAATTTCAGATCAAATAGGAAACATATAGTGGATTCTTTATAGATATTTTTCCTTGTTAAATTTGCTAATTTTTATGAAAAATCAAGTGTATTTCCTAACAGGAAATGGTCTTATGTTATATTTCACTAAATATTTCCCTCAAAACATGTTCCTTCCTTGCTTCAGACAATTCTTGCTTAGCATGTATTTTCTCACAAGAATCTACCTTTCTTGCCCACAGACCCATTGCTTCAGGGTCGGCAACCTCATCCCTACTTCCAGGAGGGCAGAGCTAGTTCAATCGCAGTGCCCCCATTTTTCTGGCCAGTGACTGGTTTAGGACTGAACGTTCTCTTTTTAGCCAAAGAAATGCTGATTTAAATTTAAGGAGCATTTAATTCACTCCTGAGAAAAGGATGTTTCTGCTCATCACTGGAGTCTGACTATGACACCTGGAACTGTGCAGCTCTCTGTGGGTGAAGCTGTCGAGAGATGGGAGGAGGGAAAAATGAAGAGGCTTTGAATTCTCGATGACACTGATGAACTGCTGCATCAACCAGCCCTGGAACCTGAATTGCCTTTGCACTGCCAGATATTATAGACCCTTATGGCTGGGGATCTGTGTTATGTGAAGTCACATACATGCTACCCTATTACTCTACAGGGTGTCCCAAAGAAATGACTACACATTCTAACAGCTGATAGCTCAATTTTGAAAATGAGATGTTTTTTAATAAACACTGCCTTTATAATTATTCAAAATGTGTGTATATAAATTTTAGGGGGACACCCAATGTATTCTGCAAGTTTTCTACAAAACTCTTTTTAATTATATGACTTGTTATTAAAAGATAGTTCATCAAACCAACTACATAATACAGGCTTTTATATTTTGTTTAAATTAAGCACAAAAATGCAGAGTCCTTGAGTCATAGGCATAATCTTATTCGTCTTTTAAGATGTATAATAACATTTTAGAAGGGGAATTTGTGGTAAGGAAGATGAAGAAATGCTGGCTATACAGTGGAAGTAATATTTACCTACTTCATAAGTGATAGTGAGGATTAAATGAGTTACTGTATTTAAAGCTCAAAGAAAAGTGGCTGGTAGGTAGTGAGTTCACAATTATTGTTAACAATAGCAACAGTAAAAATAACAACAATAATATCTTCTTCTCATGGCTTTTATTACTATAAAACTTACCTCAATTTTAAATTGTTTTTATTCTAAGTCACAGACTCTTTGAGAAGCAAAGAACAGTGTCAATGAATTCAACTCGTGAGAGTTTTAGGGATTAAATATTATAACTCTGAGTTCTTAGATGAAAAAGTCAAAAACTTGAATCATATTGATGGGACCATCTGCACGCTACTTGTAAGTACACTTTTGGTCACCATACTAATATCAGGTCCAACAGAACAAAACTTAAAATTCTGAAGGGCAGCATGATGTGGTATGGCATTTACCAAATTGTGAGTCATGCTATAACAGGTTGTGAGACCAATTTAGTGTGGTTGCAACCAGAATTTTAAGTAACTGAACTATAATAGAATAGGATGATGAAAATCCAAGTGAACTGCATGTATAAAGGTAGATATTATTTTATGAAACCTTGTTTCAACAATGCATGTGTGTGGGTTACATGACAAAGAGTTGTTCTCACTGTGAGTTTTGGTTATTGATATGGTGGGAAGATATGGGCTCTGTGGCAAGACAGACTTGGCTTCAGGTATCTAACTCATTGGTTTCTTCTCTGGAAAAGAGCATGAAACTGCGCCTGACAGTAAGAACTCAGACTAATGTCCCTTCTTTCCTGCCTCTGTCCTCAGGCTCCTACCCTTCTTCCTCATGTGGACTTGAACTTAGGAAACCATAGAGTAAAGCAGCGCTGACATTAGCAAACAAAGCGCCTTCAAAAGAGCAGCTATAACTGTTTTATGTATTATGTAGTCATCCAAGCTTAAAACACCCAGAGCACATTGAGTGATCTGAGTCCCGAAGCAAGAAAAATCAATTTTATTTAAACTACAACAAATAGTATCTCCCGTGCTCCTCGCAGCAAAGAAATCACTTTTCCTTTATTCTTAAAATAATAGGTATTTGGGTAGAGCTATTGATTGCTTTCAATTTGGTTACCTTGGCAAGGTGACACACCATCCATTAAACTCGAGAGTGTGAGGACAGTGGGCCTCCCTGGCACGCGGAGCAGCTGGCAGACTGTGCGCCACATGCACTGAGGCCGCTGGGTGCACCAGCTCTTCCTGTCAGAGGTGAGTGAGGGAGAATGAGAAGGTAAATGAATTATCACCTGGTGACCATTGCTTATTCCACAGAGTCCATATTTCCATAGGAACACATAGTTGTTTTTTTCCCCCAAGTCCAATCCTTTTATTTGATATTACTTACCTTAACTCCTTATGTACTATGTGGTATTCTTCTGTGAATCCCAGGGAGAGGAAATAAAACATATTATTTGTTTTCATGGACGCAGAATTGAGCAAAAAAAAAAAAAAAAAAAAAAGAGAGAGAGAGAGAGAGAGAGAGAGAGAGACTGATTCTTCTTCCTTCCTCCCCTTCCCCCTTTACTGTTCCTCTTCCTCTCTCCAATTTCATTTCCGTTTCCTCCTCTTCCCTCAGCTCTTTCCTTTTCTTCTCTAATAAAATATATATTTTTTTGTTTTGTTTTGTGCCAGAACTTAGTGAAACTGCTGAGTCAGTCAAGGTAGGAAATTGAATGGGTGCCTTTTGCCTCTAGAAAATATGAAAGCATGTTCCTGCCCCTGAGCTGGCCCTCATGGTGATATCAAGTGCTGCTGATGGGCAGGCAGGAAAGTACATTACCACTTCAGCACTGTCATTACCAGAGGGATTCACTGTGAAATCAGGCATCCAGGAAAGCAGGCTGGAGGGAAAAGAAGTTGGGCTATGGGGCAGATGGGCCCGAGAGAGGGAAATAAAAAGCAGGATTTTGAGGGGTTTGTTTTAGAGGCTGACCAGAATTGTGGTGATAATCAGTCATAGAAGAATTCAATTTGAATGCAAATCATAATCCTCCTTGCATATTTTTTATTTTTTATAGAGAGAAAGAAAGAGGGGGGAGGGAGAGAGAGAAACATTGATGTGAGAGGGAAACTTCAACCAGCTGCCTCCTGCACTCCCCCTTATCAGGGATCGAGCCACAACCTGGCCAAATGGCCTCACCAGGAATTGAACCAGCAACCTTTTGGTGCATGGGACGATGCACATCCAACTGTGCCACACTGGCCAGGGCAATTCGGCTTTCATTTGAAAGGTGATTAAGATAGCCACCAGTTATCCTGTAGGCATGTATTTGGGAAAACAGAGGTTCAGCTATACCTGATGGCTTCAATTCACCAATTCATGTACATTTTACATCTGTCAAGACAAGCTCTACTCTCTAGTTATAAACCTCAAGATGTATAGTATGTACCAGTGTAATCTCAGAGATAAACTCATTTTATTTTTTCTTTCTGCTTACAGAATAAACTCATTTTAAGATGTTTTCCTCTTTGACATAGATCTTAAGTTTATTTTAAATAAATCACTTACTTAATACAGACTCATTAATTGAGTTCATAATTCAGTTGCCGAGTGCTGCACCTAGGCAATGTTATCCTCTTACAATAGAAGTTGGCTTGGGCTCGTGGTCAGCAAACTGTGGCTCGCAAGCCACATGCAGCTCTTTGACCCCTTGAGTGTGGCCCTCCCACAAAATAGCACAGCCCGGACGAGTCTATTTTGAAGAAGTGGCGTTAGAAGAAGTTTAAGTTTAAAAAATTTGGATCTCAAAAGAAATTTTATTGTTGTATTGTTGATATTTGGCTCTGTTGACTAATGAGTTTGCTGACCACTGGCTTAGGGGAAAGAAGAAAGTTCAGAACCAGGTTTTACTTTCTTCATTCCATTATACCTCGCTTTCTTCCGGTAGACACTGAGCTCTTAACTGAGAGTAGTTATAATCATTTTTATCTGTTTTCTCTCTGAATTCTGACATGCAGCATATCTGATAAGCAGATCCTTAAGGAGTTCAAAATCAGCTAGTTAGTTCCTGGATGTGTCGCAGGCCCTTGTTAATCCGGTTAGGCATAGCAGGTTACTCATTGTCCCATTTCTACTCTCCACTCTGCCTACACGAAGGTTTCTAATTTTACTGCAGAATGATCCATCTAATAGCAATAGAGAAATCATTATTATTATTATTATTATTGAATGCAACAGTGGTTAAGAGTAATTCTAAGCCAAGTGCTACAGAAAAAAAAAAAAAAAAGAAAAAAAAAAAGCAGCAGTATATAATTGCTACGCTACCATTCCCTACAGGACTATCTGTTTTCCCAACAACAACAACAGAAAAATCTAGTGCTTCCCCAAGTTATTTTTTAAAGGGCTTAAGCAGTCATTCAGATAATCAGACTTCATTGCTGTGAAATTTCATCAAAGTGTACTCAATCCTTGAACTCATATCTGGGTCCATTTTGCCAATCAGATAAAACTTCCTGGGCTTTTTCCTAGAGGCATGGGGGTTAACTTGATCTTATTGCACTGCAAAAGATTTTGTGCTACAAACCATTTTTCATAAAAGCTATTTGTTGTGTTAGGAGCACTCCAGACAGGCTCCTTGTTAAAATAGATTAAGGGGTGGGATGGCTTGCTCTGCTTTGTCACTTTGGATGAGATGAAAAATTCTTAGAAATTCTTACCAGTTAACTGCAGAAGAAATGAAAAGGCAGAAAAAGAATACAGGGAGAATTAGCATCTTAGAAAGTACAAATGTCATTTCTCATGAATGGACCAGTAATTATTAAAAAAAAAAAAAAAAAGAAAAAAGAAAGAAAAGGGGCGGGGGAGGATAACCCTAAAATAACCTCTGACTTGGAAGCACTTGCAATTCATTTGTCTTAAGATTGCCACTTGCTTCTTTTCATGTTTTGGTCATAGAGGTTGAAGCCAACTGAGTCCTTTCTTTTTTCCTTTGTAAAGGTCAGCCACCCATGGCAGGCCCGCTCACTGCCATAGCCCCACAAACAGCCTTTGCTTCGAAAAAGCACTAGGTGGTGCCCATTTTCTTTGCCTATGAAAGAGCTGGATTTCCCCCAAGGGAATCACACCAGGGAAGTTCAGCAGCCAGGAGCCCCACACAGTGCGGTCCCCTCCTCTAACAGATGACCAGGAACCAGGTGTCACGTTTTGTTATTTCCCCAAAGCATCCTGGGGCTTGCCCGGTTTAGGACAGAGCTTTGGTTTGGGTGACAGTGCTTTTAAATGTGAAGGTGGGAATGGAAGGATGGTGGTGGCAAGAAGCTTAGAATATTCTCTTTGAAAATAAAAGATAAGAGGAAGGAAGGCTGCAACTCTGCCATCTGTGTCTCTAAAAGAGTGGGAGCATCATATCGTTGCCAAGGCTTTCCTCCTGCCAGATCATCCAACAACGCAGTCCACGTGCTAGTTTAATTTTTCTCCTTTTTACCCAGAATCAAGTTATAAGAATCCTCAAAGAAAATAAAGGCTAATTTTAAATTTCAGTTTGCTCCCTCAAGAAAAGAATGTTTTGTCAAAGGAGCTATGGTGAAACTGAGAAATTTGCATGCCCATATATACTGTTTGAAGAGGTAGCTTTATAACACTGGGTTTATTCCTTAAAAAAAATCTTATTAGGCACGCTTAACAGATTGTTGCTTTGTGTGCAAGGAGAGCAAATAATTGGCTAAGAAGATGTTTTCTTCAGGAGAATTCTATCCAGGCGCTATGCCCATCAGATTTGTTTTAGAATTTAGAAGCATTCAGAAAGTTTTTGTTCTTGTAAAGGTCTGGTAGCTGCAATTGGGCGTGATCATACTATTGCCACAAAATGAAAATAAGAAAAGAAGATACTGATTTTTTTTTCCTAGTTAAAATATGTCAGATCATTGTCTATCTATGACCTATTCTCAGAAATTCGGCTGAGGGGGGACAGTTTGTTCAAATATATATATTTTTGTTATAAAGGAGGCAAGAAAATATAGTCTTTTTTAATATCAAAAAGTAGACTTGTACTAAAACCTGAATCCAGTTTCCTAATTGGTTAACCATACTCCAAAATGAAGAAAAAATAAAGACAAGTAGTAGTTTTAAAAAGTTGAAATAAGAAAAAGGTTTTATCATGAAACTCCTAGAATTATTTCTGTGCTCTTGCTGCCCTGTCATATGTCATGACATGTGGCAGGTTGACTGCTCATTAATTCTATTTATATCAGTATGATAATCCACCCCACTGAGTACACATGTGTTAAAATATTCATAAATTATGTTTATTGCGGACAAATATACATTAAATGCCAAAAGAAGACCATTATTTAAAGACAAAACTAGTCAAAATCAAACAAGCATTGCCTTTTTACTGTCAGCCCCGTACATTATGTTTTATCAAATTCGCATTAATTGCCTCTCCTTCCAGTGCTTCATAGGGAATGTTTACTTTTTATTTCTAAAATGTGCAAAAGAAATAGGTTTCTCTGAAAGGAATAGACTTGAGAGACAAAAGCTGTTTGTTAAGTTATTTCAGACAAATAATAATATCGACCGGAACAGACCATCTCGAGAAAGGCCCTTCCGGCCTCCAAATTTGGTGAAAATACAGAATTGAATTTGAGGGTGTTTTTCATGACCTCAAAGCCAAGATTAAATAAATCAGAAGATTTCTTGATAAAAGGCTGCAAATAGCAATTTTAAGTTTATACATATTTCAAAAACCAAATATATAAAGGGAGGTTGAGAAAATCTAGAATGATGAGAATTGAAACCAATAATTAAAACGTGCTGCAGCCCACTGTGTTTTGGGACTTATTACTTCCAAATGAAACAATCCTGACCCGCTCTATTTTGAGTGATTTCAGGAAGTTGAAGAAGTCGAGGTGATTATTCTTTTTACAAGCTGCCAGTGCCGTTACAGACCACAGTTGAAAAGTTTGAATTCCTTGTCAAAATCCAAAGTGGTTTTAGTTAAAATATATTGCCTACCTTATCCAATTCATCACATTCTGAATTAATGCCACAAAAACATCGAGGATTATTAATTATTAGGACCACACTACAGGTATACCTAAAATAATGGTCCTTTTAAAAAAATGAACTGTGTGCTGGCCTAATAGCCTATTTGCAATACTCTCTAGGAAACTTATAAATTTTCAAAACTTTATGCATAAAGGGACACTTTTTTTTTTCTGGAGAGAATGACAAATGATGAGTAAAACAAAATAGGAAATTCTGATTTTATTTAATTGTTATTATATGCTTTTTAAAAAGGGGAGCAGGAAAGGACACACAGTGAAATATATTTAATGTTTCCCATATATTGTTATAAGAATGAAGCCATCACCCTTGGATTGCATGTTGACTTCAGATAAGATAGCTATTATTTGTTTTTAAGTTTCAGCTTTATTGAGGTGTAATTGACAAAATTGTAAGATAATTTAAAGTGTACACAGTGGTCATTTGATATATGTATTCATTGTCTAAGAATTCCTCCCATCTAGTTAATTAACACATCCATCACCTCACATTTTATCCTTATCTTTTTTTTGGAGGAAGGGGTGGTGAGAACACTTAGTTGTCCTCTCTTAGCAAATTTTAATTATATAACACAGTATGGTCACCATGTTTACATTAGATCCTCAGACCTACCTTCTTCACCTGATTGTTGAACATTTGACCCTTTTTACAAACAACCCCTTCCTATCTCCTTCATCCCCAACCCCTTACAATCAATATTCTACTCTCTGTTTCTATGAGTTTGACTTTTTTTTTAAGACTTCACATACAGGTAAGGTTTTTAATATAGTGATACCTTACAGACTGTTTCACATTTCACTTTACTTTGGAAGAAAATTACATCATTTAAAGAAACTTATGGGCATAGGAACTGATCCTAAGGAAATCATTCAAAATGTGGGAAAAGCCATATGTATAAAAACTATCTTTATAATGTTATCTATAACAGTACACATTGGAAGCTATTTTAGTATCTAATAGTGGAAGCATAATTAGAAAAGTGATAATCACCTGATGAAGTATTATGCAGTCAATAAAAGTATGGGCACATAACAGTATGGGAAAAGTATAATAAAATATTAAATGAAAAAAGTCAGGATACAAGATTAGGGTATAACATCATTATAATAATGTTAAGATATGCAAATAATAAAATGTTAAAAGAGGATGAACACAAAGCTATTCATTAAGGAGTAAAACTGATTTTTTTTGCCCTTTTCAAACTTCTTTCAAGCTGTCTTGCTAAGATAATTTAAAATGCATTTAAAATTTCAAAGAAATTATTTGGAAGAAATCAACAGTCAATTTACATTTTTTCTTTAGATGTCATAAATAATCACGACAGATTTTTGAGGAGAAAAATTATACAACTCCCACTTCCCAAAATGCGAACTTTGAAACCAGTATCCCTACGTGTGGCATGAGCAGTCAAACCTAATTTGCTTTTCACTGAATCACAGTGCACATGTATTCTATGAGATAAGAATTTCCTCTTTTAGTTTTTGTATTTACTTGCTTATTTATATTCAACCCCAAACCACAGCATTTTCATCTACCAGTTCTCAAAAACCCCGAA
This sequence comes from Antrozous pallidus, assembly GCA_027563665.1. Classification (NCBI taxonomy): domain Eukaryota; kingdom Metazoa; phylum Chordata; class Mammalia; order Chiroptera; family Vespertilionidae; genus Antrozous; species Antrozous pallidus. The sequence continues at coordinate 31,365,383 of CM050523.1, forward strand.
CAGCCATTTCAGAAAAACAAAACAAAACAAAACAAAAACACATATCAAAACACCACAAAACAGCCTCATTAAAGCTCTCTTCCATCTTTGGGGTAGACTTTCATGTGAATCTTGGCCTCTGTGCAGCATGCTGCACAATCATTTTCATCTGAGATTTGAACATATTGGAAGAACTAGAGCCTTCCTTTCTTTTATCCTGTCATCCACTCCCCCCTACACCCCCCTAGAAATGATGGGCATATGGCAGGCACCCTCCCTGGATTCTCAAACAACAGGAGGGACCTGATTTCAATTCCTACATCCTGTCATCAGTGACTCTCGGGATATTTTGTTCTTGCAAGGCTAAAGATGTGATTCGAATTTACCATACGGACAGAGCTTAATGCGATGCCATTTTTACCACCAGAGCCCTCAATCAGTTAATTAAACATGATATAAATCACCGCATGTATTTGTAAAGTAAGATTAATATGGCAAAGTCAAAGTAAATGAGGAATTCTCTTCTTCCTAGGAGTGTGAATCACCGGTAGGAAGATTACACTTTTGGAAACTCAATACTTTTGAGCAGGCTTTGTTGGTTTAATCCCTCAGACTGCTTTGTGCAACTCGAAACCTGGAGCTGTCATCTTTAGCCAAAATTTCAGCCATAACTTCCTCAGCTTTCACCCCATTATTGAAATCAGCATTCACAATGCTTAACAAAGATGGACCTTTCTGCGGACGACAGGGCAGCCTCTTACCACCTGGACACCAGAAACGTTTCATAAATATTTCATTTTGTCTTAACATGAAGACTTCCTCTAGTTTTCCATTTTTTCCCTTTCCTGGGGAGCTAAGGGCTACCCCCAAGCTGCACATTCCATCACTGTAGTCAGTTAGGTTTATAGCCTTAATAAAAGGATTTTCCCCTTTCACGTGCTAGGGCGCCTTGTTAAACCAGAGCAATTATAGAAACACAAGATAGGTGCTCTGCAGAGATCAAAGCTCACCTAAAGACAGCTCTGTAGGAATTTGGAGCTCTCTTTGAAAAGCGCTCAGTTTACAAAGTATAGAGAGGTATTAAACCTCAGGAATTAAAAAAAAAAAAAGCCGAGTTTCAAATAATGTTAAAAGTCTGACAGTAGTTAATATGGGATCTCCTCCAGCCACTCTTTGTGTATTATTCCTAATATCTATTCACAGCATATCTGTAATAGCTCCAAAGGAACCATTATGCTCAGAAGACATACGCATATGATGGATCCTTAATACCAAATACATTACCTACTCAGTAGGTACATTTTAACCTCAATATCCTAGCTCAGGGGGAAGGGTGAGAATATGGCCTGTAAATTTCTTTAGGAGGAAAAAAATGCAGCAGGCCTGGGTCTTATAGCTGTGGCTCTCTCAGCAAGAGCCCTAGAGGCTTCACCAGGGGACAACAGCATCTGCCCTTTGGTGCCACTGCACAACTCACCCAACTGCAATGGGGCATTAATGCACCCAGTCATGGGCATTGTAATGTTTCCTCTACCTCTCCAGATTGTATCATTCTTCCTGAACACACACACACACACACACACACACACACCAGACACACACACACCAGACACACACACACACACCAGACACACACACACACGCACACCACACACACACACACACACACACCACACACACACACACACACCACACACACCACACACACACACACATCACATACACATACACACCACACACACACACACATACATACACACCACACACACACACACATCACATACACATACACACACACCACACACACACCACACACATACATACACACCACACGCACACCACACACACACACACACCACACACACACACACACCAGACACACACACACACACCAGACACATACACACACACACCACACCGACACCACACACACATACACACACACACACCACACACACACCAGACACACACACACCAGACACACACATCACATACACACACACCACACACACACACCACACACACACACACCACACACACACCACATATACACCACACACACACCACACACACACCACACACACATACACACACACACACCACACACACACACACCACACACACACCACATATACACCACACACACACCACATATACACCACACACACCACACGCACACCACACACACACACTCACACACACACACACACCACACACACACACACACACACACCACACACAACACACACACACCTTGCTTGGTTTTAAACTCAACCTTGTGGCTCCTGGAGCTTTCAGGTAACAAAGGATTTGGGGATGCCTTTCTTGATTCAGCCCCGTTTGCAAGCCAAACATTTTCTTTTGTTGTGCAGCATCTTAATACAACAGCGCAGAGTAAATGAGCCCAGGGTGGTTTTGAATTCCATGCTTCCGTTTAGAAAAATGAGTTATTTAAAAGGCAGCTATTGCCAAGAACATTTTGCTATTGATTTAGAGAACACCGTTTGGGGTGTTTGGTGTCTAGTAATCTTAGCTTGGAAAAAATGCAGAGGTAAATGTAAACTCCTTATTTTACTTCAGCATATCCATGTTTAAGAAAACATTTCAAGATGATAGAAATAAGAACTGATATTTATTGACTGCTTGTTATGTGCTAGGTTTCATGCGAAGGTGGTTGCATGAAATATCTTAATCTTCATGACAACACTATGAGGTAAGTTCTATTATAACATTTATTTTATAGACGCGGAGGCTGTGACACAGACGGGCTGTGTCATTTGCCAAAGATCACACAGCTAGTAACAGGTGAGGTCTGGATTTTAAATCTGGCTTACACGATGCTAGAATCTCAGTTTTACAGCCTGTGACTATCTGATTTGAAGTTTATTTTGTGCCATGACCTAAAATTTCTGTTTTACAGTTTCTTTTTATTTAGCAGCAACATTTAGGAGTTGAAATTAAAGTTAGCAGAGTTGTTTATGCTTTTCTGAAAATTTTGGTGTTGAATGGATTTTATTTTATTTTTTAATTATAAAAAATAATTTTTATTTTTAAATTAAAAAAATTAGTTACACTTGACGTTCAATATTATATGTTTCAGGTGTACAGCATAGTGGTTAATGTAGCTTTAAGTTTTGTGCTCTCGTAATTTATTTTGGGAAATGCCATACACCAAAAGTAAACCGAGAGAGTTTCATGACAGTAAACAACTTTCTTTTTGCCTTGGAATCATCATTTCATAATTTATCTAAGACAGTGGTCAGCAAACTGCAGCTCGCGAGCTGCGGTTTGCTGATCTGTTGACTAACGAGTTTGCCGACCACTGACCTAGACTCTCGATTCCAGTAATGACAGGCTGTTGTTGTTCCTTGTGATTAAGCCCCTATCCCAGTGGTCGGCAAATTCATTAGTCTACAGAGCGGCAAACCGCAGCTTGAAAGCCGCAGTTTGCTCACCACTGATCTAAGAAAATGTCATGGAAAGTAAAAAATTCAATTATCTTGTTTGCCTTCCCTTTAAATAACGCCTTTCCTCTGATTAGTCCAGATTCTGATATTTTGCCTAATAGTGAAGAAGATTGTTTCAGATTCAGAAGTATTATGTTGCAATGTTAGTCAGATAGGCCTGAATTAGAATCTTAGATTTACCAATATTGGTTCTATAATCTTGGGTCATTAGTTCAATTCTCTAGGTAAAATGAGAAAAGTAATGCCAATTATACGTTGTTATGATGGGAACTAAAATGAATCATATATATAACACCTACCAGAGTTCTAACCTCTGGTGTTCCGATACACATCATTTTCCTGTCTCCTCCCCTTGATTGTGTTTGTCATAGATCTAACTGCAGAGGTTCTCCATTCCTACTTATAGAACCTGTGGAAGTCCTCCTTTCATAGTCTGGCACTTTGTTAAAATAATGCTGAAGCCCTTGTCAAGCTGGAGTCCAAGTTTATACCATCAAGGGGCCCTGGAGCTACCAGCCAGACCTGAGGCTCTGAACACGAAGAAGCTTACTCTTCTTGTCAGGGCTCTTGCTTGATGGTCGCACATCAAGGGGCCCTTGAAATAGAAGAAAAATGTACACTTTCAGTTTTTAGATTATGAACAGTGTGGGTTTTAAGAATTTTCTAGCTGTCTTCTGTGGGTTGTCATTTGAACAAATACTTAACCTACAGCTCAGCAGCAACGTATGTCATCTTGCCCTTTAAGACCTCACCACCCACTGCTCTAAGACAGGCTACTTCCCCCTGAGGCTATGACGACCTGGCCTGCACATTCCCATTGCTTCTAGCTTCTTGTTGATATATGATAAATATTAATAATTATTCAATCAATCTGCCACCTTTCATTAGCACTAAATTTCTTCCACGGTATGAAAACACAGTTGACATTTTATCGAAATTTAAGACTTTTTGAGAAGTCATTTCAATCTTTGGTCTGAGTATATGTCTCTAGAAACATATGCATACCAATATTCTCTTTAAAAAGACTGTTAATGTAAAAAAAATGTTTATTCTGTTTCTCGACGTCTCTTTGTCTTTTTTCCCCTCACTTTTCACAATCTTCTTTGTCTACATAAAATGCTCTCATTGTCCTTAGAAGCATTCAACATGCAGCATGAATATAAGATCAGTCTTCTTTGAAAATATCATTTTAGTGAACTATGAAAAGTTAGCTGTTACTGAGTAATGCATCAAGTAATTCCACCATTGCTTTTTCCCCAAAGGTCTACCTACTCTACCAGAGTCTGTAGGCTTAGAAACACCTAACATGCAGTCAGAACACTTGCTTTCTTTCTCAGGTTGCCAGATTTAACAAATATGAATACATTGCAGCCAACTAAGTTCAAGTTCCAGAAAAGACAATGAAAAAAATTAGGATAAGTATACCTCATGCAATATTTGGGCTCTACTTATACTAAAATGCTATTCAGGGTTTATCGATCCTATATTTTTTCTGGCAACTTATTTCTTGTGCCTCTTTAGAGAACAAAATAATAAATTCAGTGTTATTTCTGCTAACTAGTAGGGGTTCTATATGTGCCATTTGGTGGTGGTGGGAAGGGGCCTCTGCATTTGCATAAACACTGGGAGGACTTTGAACCAATGGTTAAAGGACTAAGTCAAAAGTGATGGTTTTGGTAGTTGGGAAGGACTGAGAATATCAAAGAGCTCTCAAGCCACAGATTGTAATTCAATTTTCTTATTTGCTTTATGCATTTCTCTTAAAGGCAAAAATGAAAATGGCTCAATTAAAATAGTACAGAGCAGCAGACTGCCTCTGAATATGTGTTACTCATTTATTCATATTCATTGTTTCATTCATTCACCAGTATTTGTTGCAGGTCTAATATGTGTCAGGAACTGCGTGGCAGTTTTAGAAACATTTTTATGTTTACTTATATTGAGGGTCAAGGGTACTGTGTATAGCTGTATTTTAAGGATGATTGTTTAATAACAATGGCTGTAGATGCCTAAGTCATGCTTCTTGCCTTCTAATCAAACATCAGTGATAGACATCATCTGCACTCAGGATAACTAGTGGTGTGTATTTTATTAGAGGTCTTTTGGTTGCACCTTTACAAAGGAGCATATACTGAGAAGAGTACATTATAACAATGCCAATATTTATAGATATATAACCACAACTTTGAAAAGAAACTTTCCCCATAGCACCAAGTTAAATGATGACTCAATTTTATATTTTTAGAAACCAGAAAGTCAAAATATTGTTCTGGTATATTGCTTCATCTGTTAACATCAAACGGTTCCTCTCCATTGTCTTTCTTAATTTTTAAGTAATTTTGACCCATTCTGAAGTTATGGGGAATCTTACATGTGTTTGATTGGATTCAATCAAATAGGCTGTGCAGCTTTTACTATGCCTTGTAATTTTTTTCATTGCAATAAAAAGCCTTTTAAATTACTGCTGCTTAGAATGATATTGAAAATACTTGTGATACTTTTATATACAGTGAGTTTAATGCCAGGATGTGAAAGCAAATTGATTGTAGGCAATTCTGTGCTTGAGCACCCCAGAGTAAAAAGAATTACACCAGTAACCCTGGGGACCCCTGCTCTCGGAAAGGCTGTCTGTGCTATCAGACATCCCCTGGCAGGTGACAAAAGAAGGGATTGCTTAATTCTGATCAGAAAGTGCGCAAACACATTTTAATTCAGAGAAATAACTTTTGGAGGGGAAAATAGTACTTCAAGAGACATTTATGTTTAATGTTTTTAATTCAGTAAATTAGCTGCAAGAAAAGTGTGTTGCCTTTTCAGTAAGCTCTTGAACATCTTCTAACAGTGACCGAAAAACAGACCTCTTGTCATCTGGAGGGTGTGTTGGGTGTGGAGGGGCTTGGCTGGATCAGCAGATAAAACCCTCATGGACTTTTTAACCCTGACACTCTGGTCAAAGTGAGAAGTACTTGGGGCTTTTAACCAGAGTCTCTAATGACACATACCTCAATCAGCCCGAGGAGCAGCTGATGTGTTTTAGGAGTGACCTTAGACTGTCATGCAAGCATTAGAGAGAATGAATTAATATTTTTGGGAGGGGCCCTTGGTTGAGATTATGATCTCTGAAGAGTTGCTCTTGATTTTCCTTTCCAGGATCTTCAAGATGAAATGTTCAGGAAACCAAAGAGTCCTTGTTTCTTTTTTCAGTGAAAACAAAAAACCAGATGTGTCAGGCTTAATTTTTAGCAGACATACTAGCAGCATAGAATTGTTCCCGTCCCTTCCAAGCTTAGCTGGTACAGGTATTGAGGGAGGGGGCCGAGGTGAGAAATAAAGAAATATAATATGTCTATTGATATGGGCCATTAAGGGAAAATCTAAACAGACAAGTCGGCCTGGAGACACTTCTAAATAAAAGTCAGGCCTCTCACATGCAAGCACGTTTCTGTCAAGGATGTGATCTGGAACAACTTCTAGAAGGAATCTCATAACACAGTGGATGGACCACTCATTGGAACTGAAGCCTCCCACCACCAGTTCCCTTGGAGAGGGTGCTCATCCAGGACCTTACCTTTGGATTCTGATACTTGCCTGGGCAAGGCTTCTCCATGTATGGCATTCACATCAGGTTACAATGACTGTCTTGTTTTGAGAGAGGTAGGTCCTGCAAAGGGGTGTAAGAGGGCAGACCCCAGAACCTGCTGCCTCCCTTTACTCCAGGCTCTGTCATTAATTAGCTGTGCAACTTTAGGCAAAAGTGTGTTTCAGCTCCCCTACTTTCATCTGTAATATAGGAAGGGTTGAGTTAAGACATGTAAAGTCCTTGCTTGCTACCAATATGTTCATCTTCCCCAGTGGGCTGGGAGCCTTGCATGCTGAGGCTGCATGCTTTTTTCACAGTTACATATGTATGCTTAAAAAATGAAAGTACATGAGCATGAAGAGGCACTGAGAGCACTTTTCACATGTTTATTAGATTTGTTGCCTCTGACCACAGTGGGGACCTGATCAACAACAAAGGCACAGGGTCGTTTAACTCCTTGTGATAAAGTGGTGTGTATAAACATTGTTCAAAGGTGGGTTCACAGGGATCATCTGGCCCAGTATTTTCATTCTCCAAATAACTGCAGCCCAGAGAAGTGAGTCCCTAGCCAGGTCTGGGCAATGCCCTGGTCACCTAGTGGAGTGTCCATTCCTGACACCAGGCTGGTTTTTGTTATAACACAAATTCAAGCCAGTCATTGTTAGGAGGCCCTAATTTTCCTTCTGAAAAAAACTATCTCCTCTTGCAAATTTCCTAAATTTGCCATCTTCATTGTGGAACTTTACATTTTTATCACCCACCCTTCTGAACATCAATTCTATTCTTCCACCTGTTAGGGATAGTCACTTTGCTTAAAACACACTTGTGTATTCCTACCATGATAGCTTTGGTCACGTTGCATCTGTTATCTGGAATGACCTGTCTGCTCCAGCCCATTTTACAGGGTCCTATTCAGTGTTACCTCTCCCTTCGAGCCTTTATTAACTATCTGAGTTCACAACGAATTAATTGAAGAAGGTAAGGATTAATGACACACTCTATTTTGATAAAGTAGAACCAGTAAACAACCATGGTATCTTGTGGTCCTTTTATGAATATTACTCAACCTAGACCTCTGCTCTTTTTAGGCCAGAGCTGAGTATGTTTCTACACGCAGTCTGACCATCTGCACTATAGACTAATGCAACTTCTTGTTGACTGGTCTTCCTGAGAATGCATTATATAGATTGCAGCTCATTTAGAATGCAGCTGCCAGGGTCGTGACTCACACAGAGATTAATCATTACGCCTGGGTTAGCTTCATTACTTTGACTGCCCATTACATCTTGCTGAGATTATAAAATGTTGCTTTTAACTTACAAGCCCTATGCTAGCATCCACTTACTTCCAAGATATGCATTTATGCTGTTTTCTTTGGTATTATCAGGTCACTGGAAATTGCTAGTGTTTCCCATAAGCTTTGACTTCAAAAATTAAGTCATGCTGAAGTTTTCCAACATCAGCTTGAGGCGTATGTGTAAAAAAGAAAGTAAATCATGTGCTTCATTATAAGTAATATGAAAAATTACAGGGCATGTTCAAAGAACTGGGTTGAAAAATTTAATAGAAGAACCAAGCTTTTCTTTGAATTAAAAATAATAATGACATCACAGAAAAAGCGTTTTCCTGCAATTGTAGAGTTATTAATTAAAATACTGCCACCTTGGTGCAAGCCATCTGCATTTTCTGTGGTATTATTCCATTCCCTTCATCCTATGATTCAGCTCAACCCTGAAAAAAGAAAAGAATTCTGAAGATAAATGTTGCTATTACTCCCAGTCCACAGTGAGTACAAGTGGAAAAATTAAGGACAAAGATATTTACCAACAAAAATGACTGCATAAATTGAGCTCACAGAAATGAATAAGAGCCAAAAATAAAGATGGGCTCTATTAGTTTTCCAAAATCTACATCCACATGAGGTCTCTACAGGAACAACAACAAAAAAAAAGGTTAAAATAATAAAGTTTTTGAAGAACGTTGTAGAAGTGGGCTTGATGCACTTCTCCAATTGTGTTTCCTGACATTTATATTTTAAGTAAGTTAAATTAAATCTTAAATGGTATATCACATGTATGTGAACCTGAAAAAGAAATGGAAAATTAAAGATGTTGTGATTGATTATATTTAAGAACAAAATTTGTGTTTTAGAGTTTTAATCTTTGTGTGAAATTGTGAATATCTATTTTCTTAGTGGGAATTTAGAATTGTCCGTAGTTCTTTGTACAGTTAATGAAGATGAACTTATTCCTGATCAAGCTCATAAGTTTGATGAGGCCATCATAAAACATGACTGACAAGTAAATATTGAATTGCTAATAATAACAAAATATAGGGAGGATTTATTCTATTCCAGGTATTATTCTAAGCACTTTATACACAGTAACTTGTGAGGTTGGTATTATTGCTATCTTCTTCACAGATGAAGAATCTGAGGCCCAGAGAGGTCAAGAAATTTGACCCATTACATGGCTAATAAGTTCTGGCACCAGGATTCAAACCCAGCTGGTCTGGCTCCTGAATTCAAGTTTATAACCCTATTATGATATGCTGCTTTCTGGAGTCAATGTAGAGGATATCCTTTGATTGTACCACAAATTATTCAAGATCTGTATTATCAAAATAGGAATTTGAAGGCTAGGAGAACCAGAGACAATAGATTTGATGATTTCTTGATTAAGACCCAGATCTTAATTTAGTCTATGGAGACACAAGTTCGATCTTATAATCTAAATTTGTGGTGGCAGATGTGGTGGCAGATGCTATGTGACTTTATCTGATGGAGAATGGAGGACTTTTGGAGCAGGAAGCCAGGCACATCATTTAGAAGCTAGTCCAAAAACATTCCTGCAATTTCTCACATATACTCCTTACTCCTAGATCTAAATGTTTCTGTTAAAGAATAGAATAATTATTTGAACTATAACATAGACAAAATTAGAGAGCATTTGTTCATGTAGGTAAAGTAAGTCTTGACTATTCAAACTAGCAGAACTTGCAGTAGTCAATCAAGGACCAGCCACAAAATAGAAGCAAGGGCATAGAAAGGAAAAAGCATGCAAATTCTTATCCTAACTCGAGAATTAATATGTCCTATGGATTCAATAATATCAGACCTTCTTCCTAGTTTCTTGGGAACACAAAGAAATGTATGCACTAGTGCCTTAAAATCTATGAAAGAATCATGTAATTTTTAAATTGTTATTAGGAAGGCCAATGCATTTATCTAGCAGTATGATATGTTCTCCTGTGTTGTTCTTTTTTATACCATTGGATTGTGATTTTCTTTGACCAAGGACATTTACGTTTTAATTTTTTAGCATGCCTTGAATAGAGCTTTTCACTCAGGAGATCCTCTATATGTGTTGAGACTAATGTAAAAGCTGTAGTTTGGTCCAGTTGCCAAATGTGCATGAGATACTTACTAGTATTGTATAACAGGAGCTATGCTAGGCATACAGACATAGAATGACTTAGATGTGGACTCTTCCCTTATGGAACCTATACTTGTTTCTTTCCCTGCAAAGCATTTACCTGTTGTGATCATTGGTTAGGGCTTGTCAATTATGCCATAGATTTTCTCTCCAATGTCATATTACTGCTGGAATCAGTTTGTGTGTCTCACCCTGAGCCACTAAATCCTAAGAACTGGTGAAAATTTCTCTGCTATCCATAATTTGGGGACTTGGTAAGCGCCATTTTGAAAAACAAACAAACCCACCAACAATTTTAAAAATATTCTTTAAAAACAATAAACAAACACCCAAGTAACTAACACACAGATCTAATTCAAGTAGCTGTACTTGAAGAATTAATAAAATATTGAGAGAAAATGGTGGGAGTGTTTCATGAACAAGATAATAGTTGACTTAGGTCTTAGCAATCTGATGGGTTCTGCTCGCAGAGATGAGAACATGTGTCATCTTAAGTGGGAAGAAAAGTGAGCAAAGACATGGAAGTAGGAAAGCATATGATGTTACAGAAATGGCATGACATATATTAGAAGGAATTAGTTAATTTTGATGGGATGTACTTACTCTGAACAATAACAATAAAAACAATGTAAAAACTAATGATTGTGCAAGGAGTCTACAAGGGATAAGATACTTGCCTGGAGAAGTATCTTAAGCTTAAATTGTAGATTCAAAACTAAATCTAATAATAACTTTTCAAAAAAAGAAGCGCAAGACTTGTGTGTTGAAATAATTTGAAGAGGACCTAAATAAATAGTAAAACATCCATGTTTGCCATGAAATAGCAAGAATCCTCAAACTGATTTACAGATTCTTGTCTTTCTTTTTAAAGAAAGTGACAAATGGATCCTAAAACTCATATGGAAATATAAGAGACCCAGAATAGCCAAAATAATCTTCAAAGAGTACAAAGATGGAGGATTCACACTCACAATTAAAAAACTTAACTATAAAGCTTACAATAATTAAGACTGTGTGATATTGGCATAAGAATAATCATGTAGATCAATTGGACAGAACTGAGAATCTAGAAACAAACATTTATGGTCAATTGATTTTCTACATGGATGACAAGAGGATTAAAGGGGGGCGGGGAGGGAATTGTCCTTTGAACAGATGGTACTAGAACATCTGGATCCATCCCAACCACAGACCATATAGGGTCACCCAAAAATGTATACACACTTTTACAACTGGTAACTCACTTAATTTTCACTCCTTTTCAGGTTTGACAGTTTGAAATAATGGGTGAAGCTAGACTAAGCTTTAATCAAAGAAAATTTATCCAAAAGTGCCACTAGACTTTTTTTTTATGTGGATACATAAAGGATAAAGTTTATGGTACAAACAAAAGTTATTGTACAAAACCAGCAACAACTGATGAATTGAAGATGCATAAATACCAAATAAAATGATTTTTGATGCTTGCATTTCCATTGCTTGGTGTTATCAGCAGTGCCTGGATCAGAACAGTCATCAATTTGAAAGTCGGCATTAACAAATAAAAAAAAAGTCATTTCTGTATATTCTTTTAAATTTTGAAGATGAACTGTATGTTAATAAACATTGACATCATAATCATTCAAAGTGTATATGCTTTTTTGGGGACACCTTGTATGTAAAAATTTGTTTAAAATAAATCAAAGACCTAAATCTAACAGCTAAAATGATAAAACTCAGAAAATCTAATTATAAATGTTTGTGTTTTGGATTAGGCCATTATTTCTTAGTAAAATAACAAAAGCACAAGGAAACAAAGAAAATAATAAATAAATTGTTCTTCATCAAGTCACAAATTTTTCCAAGGACACTATCAAATAGGTAAAAAGATAATCCACACAATGGGAGAAAATATTTTTAAACGATATATCTGCTAATGATTTAGTATACATAATACATAACGAACTTTTACATCTGAACACTGAAAAAAAAAACACAGTTTAAAAGTGGGATAAGTATTTGAATAGACATTTCTCCAAAGATGTTATCCAAATTGTCATATCAAAAGATAATCAACATAATTAGTTATTAGGGAAACAAAAATCAAAACCACAATGAAATACTACTTCATACCCACTAAGATAACTATAAACAGAAAGGTAGATAAATATTAACATGTGCTGATAAGTATGTAGAGAAATTAGAGCCTTCACACATTACTACTGGGATTGTAAAATAGTGCATATCCTCTGGAAAACAGTTTCTTAGAAAGTTAAACATAGAGCTTGGCCAGCATGGCTCAGTGGTTAAGTGTTGACTTGTAACCTAGGAATTCATGGTTCAATTCGCTGCCAGGGCACATTTCGGGTTCAATCCCTTATGGGGGGACATATGATATCTATCTATATATTTGTTATATATCAATCAATGTTTGCCTGAGTTTAGTGTACAATATTATTAAATGCGGTCAATATACCTGTGTAACTGGTAATATATGAGATCCCATATAATAATGTAATGCACTAAATTCAGGCACATATTGATAGTTAGCTTTTTTGTCCAAATTAGGAATGTAAATACTATTCTATCTATTCAAGAACTATTAAACATTTAAAAAATATTACAGATGTTGAAGCTCACTGGAAAAAAAAGTGATTAAATAAAATCCTTCAGTTTACTGATTTTACCATAGTTAAATGTTCCCTGTGACAATCTGGTTTACATTTAGAGTAAGCCAAATGACTCTCTTTTATTAATAGGGAGCTCCATGTTTCAACTATATTGCCCATTGAATATCACAAAAGGAAGATTTTATCTTGTTTATTAGCTGCCCTCTTGAGAGTCATCACCAATTTATTTGCTGTTCCGTAGGTCTGCTGATTGAAAACTCAGATAGGGCAAAGTGCTTCCAAACCCATCTCAATTTTATGGGGTGACAAAGACCTATGGGCAGAACCAAACTTTTAACCTTGTATTTGTGACCAAGAATGCAGGACCCACACCTAATGCTCCAGCACTTTTTGACCTGAATGAAACCGGCAAGATCTTGAGTTTAAGTTTAGTGCCATGGGTCTATAGCTATAAATGAGATTCTTCATTTTGGCGGACTTGTTTTGTCTAGTGATTTTTTAATAGTCATCCAAAGTCAAACTCAACAGAGCATATAAAACTATCCAGAGAGATGGTGTATTGTCAATCATCAGGTATCCTTTAAGGCACTTAGACACTGGCTCGATTAGTTGGCATGAGTAAAGTATGAACAAAAGGGTGTGGGTATTCTCATTTGTCTACTCTCATGTATTTATTTACCAGGGTTTTGGCATAATTTAGTCATTAAGGAAGACATGATAAAATGTTTGCAATAGATATAGATTTACCAGAGTGATACAAAGTAAAGTATTTAGAGAGTAAATGCCATGCTTTTAAAGTAAGTTGTGGCATATAAAAGTCTCAGTAACTTTCCATCCATTCTTTATTCATTGGGAAAACACTTACTAAACCCCTGTCACATATAAAATACTGATTCACGCATGCATTTTTTCCTGGTCCCAGCATTTCAGGGGGAAAATGCATTAAAAATCCAAGAAGAATTTTGTAAATTATGAAAAGATCTGACTAAAGATGCAGTTGATCTTGGTGATGGGAATATTTATTTTTTCTACATTTTCAGTATTTGAAAAATTTTCTCTAATGGGTACTTCTATCCTATCTAATAAAAGAGTAGTATGCAAATTGACCATTACTCCAACACACACGATGGCTGCCCCTATGTGGTCAAAGACCCTGCCTCCATGTGGTCACAAGATGGCCAGTAGGGGAGGGCAGTTGGGAGGCACCAGGCTTGCAAGGGAGGGCAGTTGGGGGCTATAAGCCTGCAGGGGAGGGCAATTGAGGGGGACCATGCCTGCAGAGGAGGGAAGTTGGGGCTGACCAGGGGTACAGGGAAGGGCATTTGGGGAGGACCCAGGCCAGCAAGGGAGAGCAGTTGGGGGGAGGCAGGCTTGCAGGGGAGGGCAGTTAGGGGTGAGCAGGCCTGCAGAGGAGGGAAGTTAGAGGCAATTAGGCTAGCAGGGTAGTACTTAGGCATCAATCAGGCTGGCAGGGGAGTGGTTAAGGGATGATCAGGCTGGTAGGCAAAAGGTTAGGGGCAATCAGGAAAGCAGGCAGGCAAGCAGTTGGGAGCCATCAGTCCTGAACATCCTAAATGGGCCTAAACAGGCAGTAGGACATCCCTCAAGAGGTCCCATATTGGAGAGGGTGCAAGCTGGGCTGAGGGTCACACCCCATGTACCAGGCCTCTAGTATATATATAATAGCCTTAAGTGACTGAATGATAAACAACTGGTCAACCTGTCACTATGATACCCACTGATCACCATGGGGCAGATGCTCAACAAAGGAACTACCCCTGGTGGTCAGTGCACTCCCACAGTAGGAGTGCCACTCAGCTGACCAAAAGGCACCAGACACCAGGCTCATGGCTGGAGAGTGCAGCTGTAGCGGGAATGAGCCTCTTCTGCCTCTGTGGCAGTGCTACAGGACATCGGGGGCGGCAGCAGGTGCAGTGGGGCTGAGATGAATGGGAGTGGTGCAGAGATCTGGCCGAAAATGGCAGTCCGACATCCCCTGAGGGGCCCTGGATTGCGAGAGGCCACAGGCCAGGCTGAGGGCCCCTACTGGTGCACAAATCTGTGCATCAGGCCTCTAGTTACTTTAATAATCAAAACAACAGACAACCACAGGAATAACAGAACATAAAACAGTTCTGTCTTTGAGAGAGGAGGTAAAGACAGAGAAGGCCTCAGCTTGAAGGAAGATTGCAGACAGGGTTGGCAGGAAGAGGTTTTATTCTTTGACAGAGGAAACGAGGAAAGACTATATAGGAAAAAACTTTGGGGGTGATCTTCATGACAAGCAAACACCAGTTGCCAGACCAGGGCCCTCCTATTATCTGACCTTACTTTTCTGACATCCTCTAAAAGTCTTCAGTTTGCCTCTCTTTTCTCCTTGTTGATTCTAGAAACCTGGACCATGCCTACCCTCAAAACTTCAAATGTTTTTTCTTTGTCCCATGAATAAAGTTTAATCTCTTTATCTACTCATTGAAGACCTCTGGTCATCTGACTCTTAATTGTACTACCCAGTTTTAGTGTTCCTTAGACACTTCCATTAATTTTCCTTTGATACTGGCCAATCCTGAGTCCTCTGATAAAACTATCATTTCTTCTTCCAGTCTAAATTTGGAACCTTTATTCCTCACTTTCTGACTAAATAACTCCTAGATATCATTCAAAGCTAAATTTAATAGTTCAATTCACAATGCTTCCACACAGGGCATTATTTGATTATCTCTTACTTTGGTACTATTTTGGCCGCATTGTACAAGGTTTTGACTTGAAATATCACTTAACATTTGTGTTATCTCTCTCTCTCTCTCCCTCCCTCCCTCCTTCCTTTATTTCTCACAATACTCCTATAAGGTAGAAGTTATTCTTATTATTATTGGGCACTAGTTTTACACTAATATAATAGCTACTATATGTGCTGATTTTAGTTTAAATTAAACTAAGAAACTTAAAAGCTTTATTCCTCAGTAATGTTAGCCATGTTTAAAATGGCCAGTTGTCACATGTGATTAGGAATTACTGTACTGGACAGTATAGGTTATTTCAATCATCAAAACATTCTATTAATTGGCCAGTGGCAGTCTATGTGTTTAAATGACTTCCTCCAGGTCAAGTGGCTGTTTAGTGTCCATTGGAACTTTGAACCCAGTCTGCCTGGTTGCATGTTGACAAGAGCACACATAAATGAACAAACACACCTACATGCACACATTCAGGCACAATACATGCTCACAGAGAACTGAAGGACAAAAGGACTTAATAATATGGACATGGAAGCGGAGTTTTAACTGCCAGATGAAGTGCAGGAAAGGGACAATTGCTTTACCCAATCTCATGCCACCTGTTTTAGGTAGAAAAGCAAGAGGATATAAAGAAAGGCCCTCAGCATAGATATTCAAGGCTCGGTGTCAATGCTCACCCATCACACTCACAAATATGTAACTTGACTTACCCAAACAGAGGTTCTTTTTTTCCCCCCTCTTTTTTAAACATTTACAATATAACTTATATTTAATAGTAGTACATATGTTTTCCTTTCGCCCTCCCCAATGTCCTCCCCTCCAGCCTCCCTTACCTCCCAGCACATGTCCCCACCTGCCCCCCTCCCCACCCCAGTGTCTTTCATTCATTGGTTATGCTCATATGTATGCATACAAGTCCTTCGGTTGATCTCCCCCAGCATCCGCCTCCCATCCACCCCAGCCTTCCCCTGTAGCTTGACAGCCTGTTCAAGGCCACCCTGCCTCTATATCAATTACTCCCCCCTGTTTCTTTTCTTCAAAAATATCTTGCCTCTGCATACTAGAAACAAACTTATAAGAACAAAAAACATGTTTGAGTGTCAGTTTCAATGTCCAACTGTTCTGAGGGCTGGTTAGCCAGAGATGGGTAAGATTTCTCAAGGAAGGAACAACCTAAGACAGGCACAGTCGCAGAGGGGCCAACAGGAGAGAACTAAAAGATCAACAGAGGTGGGGCACAGACCCTCATCCACAAACCTTGCAGGGGCTTGAATTCTCACCCCTCCTGAGGGAGGTCTCCTACCCCCACGGCTGCTTCGCCTCCCACGCACAACTCACACCGGGTCCCAGGTGGCAGACAGAGACTCGGCCAGCAATAGTTGCTCTATATCTAAATTCAGTTTATTACCAGGAATGCTGAGGACTACTCAAAAATGCAAATATTCCTTCCCACTAGTATTTACAGGGTAAACTAAGATTTCTGCTTGAGTATTAAAATTGACAGTAAAATAGTAATCAAGTTTTCAGATTAATTTAAATTGGCCAAGTGAAATAAGTGAATACTCAAGAAAATTTAAGTGTACTGGACAAAAAGCTGTTCCTAAAACATTAACTAAAATATCTATTAGTAGTTCATCTCACTGTAAAATTGCCTAACATCCAAAGAACCTAAAGCAGTCATATTTGTGTGCAAAAATTAAAATTTAAAATTACCAAGACTGCAATCTAAAATTTCTAAAAGCCCCCATTAATCAAAAAAGGGAGGCCAGTGGGGTAATATCATGTAAGGAAAAATATCGAGTAAGTAAAATACATCTAGAAAATTCTTACTCCAGAAAAGTAAATTCCATTTGAAAAACCAACTGCAGGACACCCATGAAAAAACACACATGGTGTCAAAATAAGCCAAAGGAAAATAATTTAGGCAAAAATAAAAAGAATCCCAAGTCTATTTTGCAGAGAGGATCCCTTTGTTAACTTTTGGTCGAGAATGCGTTTGTGTATTTGCAGAGAACTATTCCAAGACCATGTGGGTTCCTGTGACAGTGAGGAACTGACGGGTCTATTCCAGCCACGAGGACGGTCCAGAGATGGCGGATGCTGACGACACCTTGCCATGCTAGCAGTCGGCAGCTGTGTGTGGCTGCAGGCGGCCCAGGACCATATCAGAGAGGATGGATTTTACATTGCCATGATGTGTCCACCTTCTGGATACCATTGCTGACATGTACACATGAAGAACTATTTGACATTGAAACTGGGACTCAGAATAGTTGGACATTGAAACTGACACTCAAACATTTTTTTGTTCTTATACGTTTGTTTCTAGTATGCAGAGGCAAGATATTTTTGAAGAGAAGTTCTAAATCTTAGGTTGAACTTCTAGGGACTATGAAAAATCTACTAAGTTGTAAAAGTTCAATATATTTGTGTCTGTGTGCTCTTTTTTGGGGGGATAAAATCTATAATCTTTATCAGATTGCCAAAGGGATGTGTGACTCAAAAGTATAAGAAACAATGGGGCAATGAATCAATTGTATCTTTAGTCTGGAATTTGAATATGATTATGACTTTAAAAATTTGAGTTATTAAAGAACTTTCACTCTTTTTTGATGATTATGTAAATTGCTACCCAAGTTTTAGAGGCTAATATAGCAGAATCTATCAAAATTTGAGAATGCTCTTTGAATCGGCAATTTTCCGTATGAATATCTGTCCTGCAGAAGTACCTGAGCATGTATGTGCACAAAAATATGTGTACTATCGTCCACTGTATCCTTGTATGTAAAAATGAAAAATGGAAAATGACCTGAACCTTCATCAATAGGATGATTATTGATGCAATATTTGTAATATTATGCAGCAGTGAACAGGAATGAGACATCTATTATAGTATTTGTAAAGATCTTTAAACAGATCTTATATAATAAAGACTAATATGCAAATCAACCCAATGGCAGAACGACCAGTTGCTATGACACACACTGACCACCAGGGGGGAGACGCTCAATGCAGGAGCTGCCCCCTGGTGGTCAGTGCGCTCCCACAGGGGAACGCTGGTCAGTCAGAAGCCTGGCTCCCTGCTTTTTAGTGCTGCCTTGGAGGCTCATGGCTGACAAGCACAGCAGCAGTGGCAGGAGCCTCTCCCACCTCCACAGCAGCGCTAAGGACCCCTCAGAGGATGTCCAACTGCAAGAGGGCACAGGCCAGGCTAAGGAACTCCCTCTCGGTGCCTCTAGTTATTTAATAAAGGGAAAATTGAGGAAAAAATGTACAATATTAAAAAGCTTACCTGTAAATGTGTAGAAATAAGCTTAGAGCACTAATCCTTAACATAGAAAGAAATAGGGAGCTGGGAGATAGCGGCACTAGAGAAACTTTTACTTTTTACTCCATCTGCTTCTATACTGGTCGTATTTTTACAAAAAAAAATGCTTATATATTTATCTACTGCTTATATAGTTAAATTTTTTTATTATTATCATTATTTTTATTTAAAGTATTACAAATAGTAGTACATATGTTTCCTTTTTTCTCCCCATTAAACTCCCCCCAGCCTCCCCTACCCTCCAGCACATGCCCTTACCTGCCCCCCCCCCTCGCCCCAGTGTCTTGTATTCATTGGTTATGCTTATATGCATGTATACAAGTCTTTCGGTTGATCTCTTACAGCCCCCGCTACCCACCCTCCCCTGCCTTCTCACTGTAGTTTGATAGTCTGTTCAATGCTTCTTTACCTCTGTATCTATCTCCCCTCCCCCCCGTTTCTTTTTTTAAAAAATCTTGCATCTGCATACTGGAAATAAATATATAAGAACAAAAAATGTTTCAGTCTCAGTTTCAATGTCCAACAGTTCTGAATCCCAGTTTCAATGTCAAATAGTTCCTTATGTGTACATGTCAGCAATGGTATCTGGATGGTGGACAAATGGTGGCAATGCAGGTTCCACCCTCTCTGGTTTGGTCCTGGGCCGCCTGCAGCGGTGCACAGCTGCTGACTACTAGCATGACAAGGTGTCATCAGTGTCTTCCATCTCTGGACTGTCTTCGTGGTTGGAGCAGACCTGTCAGTTCCTCTTTGCTGCAGGAATCCATATGGTCTTGGAGTTGTTTTCCGAAAATATACAAACAAGAGAAATTTGTACTGGGCTATAACATAGAGTCTTAATTTATCAGGAAAATTGATGTTTCTTTTTTGTAACTTAGATTTCCCATATTTAGTGCTAAGCAGCATACATTTTTAATGTCATCCTCATAAAGTAGTGCTTTGACTATGATGCATCCTTGGACGATTGTTCCTCTGTAGATCTTCAGTCCCCAATATAGTACCTAAATACCCCCAATGATAATAATGATGACATCGATGACAATGACAGGGATGATGATTTCTAACAATGACTGAATTCTATATATCAGGTACTACTCTAGATGCTTTACTAGTAGTAAACTCATTTAATTGTCACAACCACCCCATGAGGTAGGCACTACTATTATCCTCATGTTATAAATGAGGAAACTGAAGCACAGAGGGGTTAAGTAATTTGGCAAGCCCACATGGCTCCAAAGGGGCAGAGCTGGGATTTATGTGGTCTTGCCATGAGGCTCTTCTGGCTCAACCCCACCTTTCCAGCCTCATCTTTCACTCACCTCCAGTCTTTCAACCTACCACACACACTGTGACTCAGCCACATAGCACTCTTCAGCATTTACCACTATCCCTGTGTCTCTTTTGTACAACCTGGGAAATGCAGCTTAGAGATGCCTGGAAAACAGTGGATCTGCCGCGTGGGTCTTTACCCATGCCATTTCCTCTAATTTCCACATCCTTTCAAGGTTCAGATTAAATATTTATTTATGAAGCCTCTCTTGCTTCCACTCTGTTCCAAAGCCCTTCTTTGTCACTTCTCTAATAGCAATACATTGCTGTTCATGTCTTCCCTCTCAACTAGACTCTAAAGTCTCTGAAGGCAAGGGTCAATGTTTGTTCATTCTCTACAGTTGTATTGCCTTAACTGACATCTTTTCAAATTTATTTGAATTTGCACAATTGTCAGGAAGCCTAGTTAATATTTAGATCATTAGAGTTAATTAACTTAGAAGATTTCTGAGCCGAGTTTTATGTGTACATAGAAAAACTTAGAATTCCCATTTTAATGAATAAGTGTATTCAAAAGTTAACAGCAAAACCAACAGTTTCATTTGTTACATGTTTAAATAATACTGTAACAGTTAATACTTGTGTTAATAATAGTAGTGATATATGACATTTATATAGCCTTCCCAATGTGCCTATACTTTAACCATTGTGTTTGATATTTGAACACATGTTTAAGGTTGGCAATATTAAATCTCATTTTTGTAGAAAAAACTCAGGCTCACATAGATGAAAAGAAGTTAGTTGTCCATGCACGCAGAGGTAGGCAAAGTCTGAGTTAGGACTTGAAGTCCTGTCGGCCTGATCCAAAGCCCTCGTTCCTTATTTCTCGTGCTGACTTACAATCCTGTACACTGAGAACTGGAAGGTAACATTTTATAATGGGATAAACACTGGGCTGGATCTTGGAAAACAAGGCGTCCAGTCCTGGTACTTCAATTAATCACATAAGCTTTGGATTGTTCTTCAACATCTGTAGGCCTCATTTGCCCAATGTGCTGAGGTGCATTGGGGTGTTGGATCAATAAATACCCAAGTTCCCCTCCAGTTCTATTCTCTGATTCTCAGAAGAAGCCAGAGCCTCTTTGGCGTTTACCAAGTGTTACATATGGCACGTGTCAAGAGCTGTGAAAATTTTATTTAATCCACTATGTTTATGTTCTTCAACATAAAGGTGAAATATTTTTACATTTTCCAATGCATTTCTCAGTAATAACATAGCCAGTAAAAATATTTTTGTTCGGGTAGAGCAGTGCTATTATATCTTAGCCAAAGAAAAAGCACACTATTATATACTTGGTGGAGGGGGAAAAGCCTCATTTGTTATCAAGAAGGAGCAGCAATATAGTAATTATTATACTGCCCTTTCTCTAATTTGACTTAAATTAGTGACTTTAAGTTATCAGAGGTTATGAAATATACAATATGCACACATAGTAGACAAAAATATTGCTTGCTAGTACCTACGTTTATGACATTAATCTATCTCTCAATGATCTAATATAAAATAAACCATTTGAAAGCAATTTCATTGAAATACTTTCAGAAATGTTGAAATGAAAATATTAATCTTTTGGAAGTGTCATGTTGGATGCTTATTTTTTTTTATCTCAGGAAGATGGGTTAGGGAGTGCTGAGAATAAAGAAACAGCCATGAAGATGCAATACCAGGAGGCAAAGATGTCAGCCACTAACCAAGAGGGCTATTTCCTTCACCCCTTCCTTTTCCCTCCCTGACTCTCTTTTTCCCCCTCTGTCTTCTTTCTTTCCTCCTTCTACAATTATGATGGCTACACAACATATTGTGCCAGGCACAGATATTCAGACATGAAACAAAGCAAGACTCTACCCCATGGAGTCTGCTCACTTGGGATTTTCCAGAGAGGTTGGTAGGTTCCTTGGGTTCGGGGGCATAATCAGCTGAAGGGTCATACTTAGTCTACTCAAGAATGGTTATTTTAGGCTGGTGCCTGCTCAACAGGTCCTTTTTAATATCCTTTTTTTTTTTCAGACTCTCATACAGTTCCACTCCTGCCTGTTAGGGTATTTTCCTACTCAGAGTACTTCCTTTTCTCCTTAACCTAAATAAATAAATAAATAAATAGCTACATTTAGTCTTTTAAGAACATTGAAAAAATTAAATACATGTAATTAAGGTCATACCAAAAAATATAATTGAGCCTGGGAGTTCTATGCATTTTTATACACCTGATACATGGGAATATTTTAAACCTACCTATATGCTTTCTTTGTTATAGGAACAAAGGGCAAGTCTACCTCAAATATTAAAACTCTTCAGCAACTTATCACTTCTCCTAAAATAAAATCTAGTCTGATCTCTCAGGTCCAGGATAACTTGGTCCTTCTCTACCTTAGCCTTTTCTTTTCTCTTTCTTGCACCTTGAATATGCCGTGGTCTTTTGCAATTCCATCTTCTCCAACCACAGCATTGCTTTCCCTTGTTGCCATTATGCTATGTTGTCTAGCTTGTTTGTACCTGCTTACATGTTTATTGTCTGTCTCCTCCCAGAATATATGAGCTCTCTGATGGAATTTGTCTCTCTTGTTTGCTACTATATCCACAAGGCCAAGCATAGGTGCATGGTACATATTGGCTAGATAAATGAATGAACAAATAAATAAGTGGGTATTACTCACTTGAAACTTAGAAAAAATTGGAATGGTCAATATTCTAATAGATAGAATAAAGTTTTAAAGGTATAAATTTGAGGTACCACCACTTGGGATGAAATCCCAGCTTTATCATTTACAAACTATGTGACCTTAGGAAATTACTTAAATTCTTTGTGACTCAGTTTGTAGAGAATGAAGATAATGATATCTACCTCAAGGTTTGTTGATATTATTAAATAATGTAACACATTTAAAGTGATTGGCAAATGCTAAAGAATGCTTAGGAAGTTTCATATTCAAGAATTTCAGAAATGCTTATCAACCACTAGGATTTGAATACCGAAGAAAGTGTGTGGAGGTAGGGTGTCCCATGGCTCTTTGCTGGGTCCAGTGTGTGAACCTGAGAGCTGGGAGGACCATGATGCTTCCTTTTGTATGGCTGGCCCAAGACATCCCAAATACCCATGGCCCTGTCTGGCTTTCCTAATGGATACAATTAAAAGTCATTCAGCCCTAGGTTGGTTGGCTCAGTGAATAGAGCATTGGCCTGTGGACTGAAGGGTCCTGGGTTCAATTCCGGTGAAGGGCACATGCCTGGGGCTGCAGGCTTGATCCCTAGTAGGGGGCATGCAGGAGGCAACCAATCCACAATTCCCTCTCATCATTGATGTTTCTCTCTCTCTCTCCCTCTCCCTTCCTCTCTGAAATAATATATATATATATATATATATATATATATATATATATATATATATATATTAGTGCATCGGTCACATAGGTGCAGTGTGGAGCAGGCTGTAACCTTCAATATTTTACTAACAGTCCAGAGGAAAACAACAATATCCAGAGATAACTCAGCTAATATCTGCCCAACTTCCAGCCGCCAGAGAGCATCAGGGTTTCGCTGGGCAAAAATAATAGTACATTGACATTTTTTAGATTCTACACTGGAATTTGATTTGGAATCACAGTTTATAACAGGCTGAAAGCGATTCATCAGTTCCTTTTTTTAAAAAAAGACAGATGAGCAGTCCCTTGTTTCCTTGGAAACTTGGACATGAGCAGATGTAGTTCAGAATGTGTACCCTCATGTTTTCATTTAAGCAGATATAGGGGGAGTTGCTCCCAAGAGATTCAATATGTTGCCCTAAACAGAAGAACCTAGAATCAGAATTGCCATATTAAAGTCAGATACTACAGACATGGGTAGATCTTGCAAAATGCAGTAATTTCAAGGAGGAGAGACAGACACTCAATCTGGCCCTTGTTTGGCTATCAATATCCTTCATTTGCATAATTAATTTTTCTGAATTGAAAAGTTAAATGTATTTTGTATGTATTTAGAATGTCTAATGTTACCTGGCTTACTCTTTGGGGGATATCCATGAGCTCAAATCAAGCACTAAGTCTCTATTTCTGCATGTAGAGAACTAGATAGATTAATACTTGCCCTAGAGTTTTTATGACAGACATGAGGTAATGTTAGATTTTTCAAAGGAAGTCTCAAAATACACAATGAATTTTAGTTCCTAAGAAGCTCCCAGTGCATCTTCCGCTTATGTTTTGGGCCTAGCAATGCTCTGGCACTTGCAAGTTTAACCTTAAGCACATTAAAAACACCTGCTACTTTCTACTATGGATAATAGCTCCTTTTGTGTGACACATCATGCCGAACCCACTGTATACCTTCCTTCAAATTCTCATGCTTTCTCTATTTAGTCAGTGAGGATGTTGATGTTCTGAGAAGTTAAAGCAATTTGCCTGTGGCCACACCATCTTTCAGTGGTGAGATCAGTATTTGAACACAGGTCTATCATGTCTCACACCTGTGCCTAGCACTTCAGACCTACTTTATCCACCATGATGAGCCAGCATGGAAGGATGGAGTGCCCTGTTTCATCAGCCTTCTGGTTAATAAAATGTTACAGATATAATAAGGCAAATGAGTGGCAAGAAAATAAGTATTAACTCAGTGTGTGTGTGCGTGCGTGCGTGTGTGTGTGTAAAATAGCAAGAATAAGAGTCAGAACTGCCACAAAAATAGTATGGGTATCACGTGAAATCATATGCCTCCTTTCACTGGGTCTCTAATTAGCGACAGAAAGACTCCATTGAAAGCAGATGGAAGAGATTTCTGCTTTTTTGAGGGGGAAAGATGTTGAAGCTCCGTAACAATTTTAATACTATGAATCTAGATAACAGAGACCCACAGTGAATGGGATTTAATCTTTGCCGACTGGGAAGGCATTTCAAAGCTTTTCGGTGCTTCATGGCCATCATTGTGACCATCAGTTATGAATCCTGACAAGAGAAAAAATACTGGGTTTCTGGCTAAATGAAGGCTAGCTAAGACAAACTTTGTTATTTAAATTAAAAAAAATTATTACTCAGAGCCAAAGTTTCCCCTAGATCAGGAGTTAGCAAAGCTTTTTCTTAAAGGGCTAGTTAGTACAAATTTACTAAGCTATATACACCATATGGTCTCTGTCATAACATTGGACTCACCATTATAGGGTGCAGTGGCCATGAACAGTATGTAAATGACTGAGTGTGACTAGGAATAGTTTTATTTATAAAACCATTTGGTGGTATGGCTTTGTGATTTTCCAATCCCTGCCCTAGATTAAACATCTCAAAATTGTCATACATATTTTCTTATCTAAGCCAGACGCAAAACCAGTTCACAATGGTTTAGGATCACCTTAGAGCCCTAATCAGTTTGGCTCTGTGGATAGAGCATCGGCCTGTGGACTAAAGGGTCCCAGGTTCAATTCAGGCCAAGGGCATGTGCCTTGGTTGTGTGCTCAAACCTCAGTAGGGGCTGTGCAGGAGGCAGCTGACTGATGTTTCTCATTGATGTTTCTAACTCTCTATCCTTCTCCATTCCTCTCTGTGAAAACCAATAAAATATATTAAACATTTTAAAAAAATCACCTCAGAGTCTTTTTCTTCTTATGTATGTTGGAGACAATGTAATCAAAGATAAGATAATACAATGTAAACTGGCTTCTTTAATAAAGAGACCCAATAGAATAAGTGTATTTTGGAAGTGATTCTCAACATTAAAAAAAAGTACTTGGAAAAAAGAAAGGAGTTCTCAAAATGGCCTCTTGGAAATTAACTAGGATCAACAATTAGGCTGAAATAATCTCCAAGGATTTAGTTGACAGATAGCCAATGCTCAATCTAGTGATTGTGAGCAAAAATTATTTTTGAAAGTAGCTAAAATGAATTTAGAGGAAATTGTATTTTTCCCTTTAGTTATTTAAGTGGCAAGAAACCCATCAAAATAATGACAGATGTTACAAGCTGACTTTGCTCCATGGAAATGATGTTCAAATAATATAGTGCCTGAGCTCTTTGGCACTATAGTGACAGAGAGTTTAGAAATATTGAGGTAGCTATTGATAAAACATGTGGAAAATGTGAATATTCTTCAAATTTCTGAAAGTGGAGATGGACACTGAACTCCTGGATTAAATGGAGAGCTTCTCTGGATTTAGCTCATTTCAGGTCCATTGAGTGTTCATTAGAATCAGTAGGGGGCTTTCAAAGGGAGATCATTCTTACCCATGATTTTTAAAAATATATATGTTTTATTGCTTTTTTACAGAGAGGAAGAGAAAGGGATAGAGAGTTAGAAACACTGATGAGAGAGAAACATCGATCAGCTGCCTCCTGCACACCTCCTACTGGGGATGTGCCCACAACCAAGGTACTGGCCTTTGACCAGAATCAAACCTGGGACCTTTCAGTCTGCAGGCCGATGCTCTATCCACTGAGCCAAACTGGTTAGGGCTTAACCCATGATTTAGAATATTGTAAACCACTCTCTCTTTTTTAAAGAAACAAAGTTGGCCATTGACTCACGAGTGATTTACAAATACCCAATGTATGAAGAATACCTGTTCACAACACTTAGGCAATTCTACAGAGGGGAGGTTTTGGATAGGGATATCTCTGGAGCTGCTACTAAGACATTGTGAAACCTGGATTAGTTGTATGATTCATGTCTTTAAGTTTAAAGTCAAATCAACAGTATGCTTAAATTCTTCTTGAGGATTAAGAGACCTGAGAAAACATTCCATTCTATAAAATAGATACTAGTAAACCATGATCATTAATGTAATTAAATGATTGTCTTAAAAGACTATATTAATATTTAGACTAAACAAAAATTCATTCAAGGAAAAATCAGCCAACTCTCCTCTTTCCTTAAAAAAATGCTTTAATTAAGTCAACATAATTAATGAAATAGCTAGGTATCAATATAGCCACAATGTTCATATTAACAAGAATTCCACTGGGCAGGTTCTGTGGCTGTGATTCTGAAGGCTTATAGAGAAATTGGGCATTATTTTCTTGACTGAGTGCATGGGGGCTTTGCCCCCTAATATCCTGTCCAGAGGGATTTTGTTAGTTTAATCTTCAACTATATGTTTCTGTGGCTACTTTGAAAAATGTTTACCACTGAGTACTTAAATTCATAATTCTGCTTGTCCAAAATTCCTTGGGCATGTTTACTAACGAGAGAAAGGCAAAGTTAATAGACTAAGGTGAGTCAGGCTATAAATAATCACTGTATTTTCCCCCGTTAGTCTTTCAAGTACAAGAAATCTGGAATTATTCAAATCACAATGTTCTTCCTAGATCCTGGCTATTTAGTTAGCAAAGTTAATCTTAGTTAGCTAATAAGGTAGAATAAGTAATCCTATCTAATAAAAGAGTAATATTCAAATTGACTATACCTCTGCTACACTCATAAGCCTCACCCACCAGCCACACCTGCCAGCTAATCAAGAGCAAGTATGCAAATAAACCCAACCAAAATGGCTGCTGGCCACAGAGAACAGGAAGGAGGCTTGGGTTTACTGGCAATGGAGGAAGCCAAGCTTTCCGCCTGCCCTTGCCAGCTCAGGCCTCTGCTTAAGGCTACAAAGTTTTAATTATAGAAGATAATGATGACAGCCATAGAGCTGGAGAGACAGGAGGCTTGAGTTGCACCCAGAGATAGAGAAAGCCAAGCTTTCCACCTGCCCTGGCTGGCCCAGACCGCCGCTAAAGGCTACAAAGTTTCAATTATAAAAGGTAAATAAATCCAACAGAAATGGCTGCCACCATGGAGCCAGCAGAAGGCTTGGCTCTGCTCTAGGCTACAAAGTTTCAATTGTAGAAGATAAGTAAATCCCAGATACCAGGGCCTCCATTTGGGTCTCCAGGGGGCATGGCTGGCCTGCAAACCACCACAAGTCCCTTGTCCAGGCCACCCCACACCCCAAAGGAACCCACACCCTGATGCAGGACACCCTTCAGAGAAAACCAGCTGGCCCCCACCCATGCACAAGGCCTCTATCCTATCTAATAAAAGAGTAATATGCAAACAGACCATCACTCCAACACACAAGAGGGCTGCCCCCATATGACCAAAGATCCTGCCTCCATGTGGACACAAGATGGCCACCACAAGATGGCCAGCAGGGGAGGGCATTTGGGAGGGACCAGGCCTGCAAGGGAGGGCAGTTGGGGGTGATCAAGCCTGCAGGGGAGGACAGTTAGAACAGTTAGGGGCCGGTAGAGGAGGAAAGTTGGGGATGACCGGGCCTGCAGGGGAGGGCAATTGGGGGGGATCCAGGCCTGTAGGGGAGGGTGGTTAGGGGCAAACAGGCTGGCAGGGGAGCAATTAGGCATCAATCAAGTTGGCAGGGGAGTGGTTAGGAGTGATCAGGCTGGCAGGCAGAAGCGGTTAGGGCCAATCAGGAAAGCAGGCAGGTGAGCATCTGGGAGCCAGTAGTCCTGAATTGTGAGAAGGATGTCCAACTGCCCATTTATGCCCATTCCTACTGGGATTGGGCCTAAATGAGCAGTTGGACATCCCTCAAGGAGTCCCAGATTGGAGAGCATGCAGGCTGGGCTGAGGGACATTCCCCACCCCCCACTGCCATCCCTGTGCACAAATTTCATGCACCAGGCCTCTAGTATACTATTTAATAAGAGTAATATGCAAATTGACCATATCTTTGCTACACCCACAAGCCACACTCACCAGTCACGCCCATCAGCCCATCAGAGCGACTATGCAAATTAACTTAACCAAGATGGCGGTTAATTTGCACTTCTGCACCCAGAATACGGCATAGAAGGAAGCCAAGCACTGCAGAAGGGAGCAAAGCTGAGGAGAAGTTAAGCAAGCCAGTCGGGGGAGAAGGGAGGGTGCAAGGTAAAGGAGATGGGAGGGAGCAAGGCAGAGGAGACAGGAGGGAGCGAGGTAGTGGAGAAGGGAGCGAGGCAGCAGAGAAGGGAGGGGGCTTTGCTCAGGCTGCAGGAAGCTCTATTTTTTCAGGAATCTTTCTGCAATGAGTCTCTAGTATATTATAATTAGCAGTATATTATTAGATACTTGAGACCCAATGCACAAAAATTTGTGCACTTGCGGGGGGGGGGGTCCCTCAGCCCAGCCTGCACCCTCTCACAACCCGGAACCCCTCGGGTAGGGTCCCTAGGCCTGGCCTGAGGTCAGGGCCTATTAGGACTTTCCTTTCCCCAGTTGCAGGCAGCTGGCCCCACCCCCTTGCCATCTGTGCAGCACTGCCCCCCCCTTCCCCTGCTGCTGGTGGCCTCCCTTTGCAGGTGACAAAGGGGATGTGATGGCTTGGCTGGCCTAGTTCTCCCTCTGTGGGGTGGTCAATGGCCAGCCGCACACCTACCACAGAATCACTGCTTCCAGTCGCCTCCCTCTTTCTTTGCTGGGGAGTGGGGCCAGCCCTGTGAGGGGATATCTGTCTATCTGTTTGCCCCTAACTGCCATCCTGACTACCTGATTGCTCCTAAACACTTGCTTACCTACCTGATCACCCCTAACTGCTGGTCTGCCTGCCTGATAGCCCCTAACCACTTGCTTGGGGGCAGGGCCAGCCAGGCGAGGGGCCGTGGTGGTGGTTTTGGTCTCTGGCCATTCTGGTCATTATGCTTATGGTGACTGGCCTTTTATTATATAGAATGATATTATAATATGTATTTTTTATAGAAGAATCAGGTGGCTTATTTTAGCTTTAAAGGAAAAACTTCAACATATTATTACTTAAATATAAATTTCTCCATAAAATGTATTTTATTTATAGTCTCTCTCTGGACTACCAACAAATCTTTGGTTCATTTCCATAGTTAGCTTCAATTCTTCAGTACTTGAAAATCCATAAACTCTGCCGTTTATTTCTTATCAAACTACAAGTCTTTTTGTTATTTTTCACATTAAAAACAGGGGAAATGTTTTTGCTCTGTGTGAAATATTGTGTTAAATTCTTTTCATCTTTATGACAACACTGAAGGGAGTAAATGTTATTGTTATTTTAAAGATGAGAACACTAAATTATAAAGAGTAAAATGGGTCAAGGACATAAAATTTACTGAATGGTGAAACCAGTATTCAAATCTAAGCAGTTTGATATGAAAATTCAGATTCTAATGTATGTTTCATAATCTGTTCTTTAAACTAATGAATTTATAAATTATAGATTAAACTGATATATTGATATATATGTATTCTTCATATATATTATGTAAATATTAAGTATATGTATTATTTGACATATATTACATAGGTACTATATGTTATAATGTATTGTGTATCTATGTCATATTATATAATATGTATATACATATATAAATATATGCCTATATGTTATACACACACACATATATATATATTTCATGTACATATAAATAAAATTCACCAGTTCATTGCAAATGTAGCATAGATTTTACATGGTCACTTACATGTTTTCTGCATTTCTACAAAAGAATTTGCAATGAAAGCCATTAAATAGGATGCAATTTGTAAGCCTTTCATTAAATAATGGTTCTCAGCTGGATTTCTGAAAAAGGAATATTAATGCAACCATATGTAACTAGCATTGCAAGAAATTAGTGTTGCTGATTTAGTCTTGAATCAATCATTTTAAGCTATGCATTAGACTCTTTGCTGATACATTTCTTTCTCAGACAACTTAGCACAAATTGTGGTCTGAATACAGACGTGTTTGAGTATAATTTTGGTGAAATACCACTAGTATTTCAAGATCGTTGGATTTGGTTTGGAAAGATCAAATCCATATGCAGAAAGTTAAAATGCTGCCACAAAAGGTCCACTGGCTAATTACTAATCTTTAACATATATGCTCTTGGGCATGAGGTTAGATGATAAGTCAACTTCCCAATGCAAACCCAAAGCTAGATTTCTGAAAAAGGGAGCTGGAATGAGGGTGTGGGTGTGGCTTCTCTGCGTTAAAATCTCTAAAGCCAAGGTTTGAAAATGCTTTAAGGCATTTTTTGAAAACTGTGTTATCAGGCCAGTTCTACAGCATGTTCTGCAAGTTTGAAGTATTAAAATATGCTATCATCCGTGTTTATTTTCTTAGTCACAAGAAGCTGTTGTAACAACAAAGATTAAGTCATCACCCAGTGTCAATCAGAGTATTAGCTAAGAGAGATCATGAGAGGATGGGAAGCAGAAGAATTCTAAATACAACTAGATAAGACATGTCTTCTGGGGAGAGAAAAGGTATTAAGAAGCTTTGCTTGGTTAAGCATACAGATATGTGGCCACTTCAAAGTCTGAAACGTTCACTTAAGACAGAACTCTGGAACTTACTTCATGATTGTATTTCATATTTCACTTAATTTTCTTTTAGTCTGTAATAGACTTCCCCACACCACAACACACACACACACACACACACACACACACACACACACACACACACACTTTAAAAGATATTTTTATTGATTTTCAGAGGGAGAGGAAGGGAAAGGAGTAGAGAAATAGAAACATCAATGAGAGAGAAACATAGATTGGCTGCCTCCTGCACGCCCACTCCTGAAGATTGAGCACACAACCCCAGCATGTGCCTAGACCAGGAATTGAACCGTGACCTCTTGATTCCTACGTTGGCGCTCTACCGCTGAGCCACACCCTCATGTTTAATTTGAGTTAACCAGTTATTTTTTTTTCTGGAGAATGGATCTTGTTGTTTGATTCCTCATAGTGTCATTTAACTGTTTTCTCTACTTCCTGTACACTAGTGAGATAGAGACATTTGGTTAAATTATGGTTCAAATTTGTGGCCAAGAAGATTTCATAGGTGTGGACGTGTCTTTCCTATTGCATCAGATATACTATCCCAAAGCACGTAATATCTGGTTGATCAATCAGAGAGTAGCTTCCCAGATGGCATCAGTCTGATCTATTCATTATAAAATTTCCTATCAACCTTTCACCTAATAATTTTGGAATCAATGGATAAAGGATGCCTTGACCCATTATTTTAGTACGGGTTATTAAACACTTGTAGAATGAAGTCTATTTCAGCTAAAAGGAGAAGATGTGGTGGATCACAACCCTTGAGAAATACCCAAGGGCACTAGATAAGGGATAGTACAACGGTACAGAACAGCTGAACACAATGATTTAAAAGGGCAAATTGGTGAGATATCAACAACATTCTTAGGTATAGTTCATAAGCATATTTGCTAGTCTTAAGCAACAGGAAAATCTGTAGTCTAGTGGAGCAGCCAAAGCCTCACCACACAATAACTCAAAGTCTCAAGAACTGAATGGCCCTAACCTTATGCTCTGTGTGTCTCTTCCAATGGTACACAAGTGGTGTTAGTCTCAGTCAAGCCTCAGGTAAAATTCCAAGGAAAGTAATAAAGTTATTGTCATATCAATATTAATGAATATTTTATACTTAATTCTTTCAAGATAAATATTTTGTTTAAACCAAGCAAATTGTAGAGGACAATTTGTCTCCCTCTTTCTTAGCATATTTTCCCCATAATAACAACTGTCAATATAGGTGGCTTGAATATATTTAAAAGGAAACAATTACCATAAAAAATAAAACAAAGAGCTTGGCCAGTGTGGCTCAGTGGTTGGGCATCAACCAATACATCAAGAAATCACCAGTTTGATTCCTGGTCAGGGCATATGCCTGGACTGCAGGCTCGATCCCCAGTGGAAGTGTGCAGGAAGCAGCCAATTGATATTTTCTCTCATTGATGCTTCTATTTCTCTCTCCCTCTCCCTCCCTCTTTTTCTAAAATAAACCCTATCTAATAAAAGAATAATATGCAAATTGACCATACATCTGCTATACCCACAAGCCACACCCACCAGCCAATTAGGATCAAGCATGCAAATCAATCCAACCAAAATGTCTGTGGCCATGGAGCAAGCAGGAAGCTTGGGTTTCTACAGCAATGGAGGAAGCCAAGCTTCCTGCACACCCTGGCTGGCCCTGAACTCCACTCAAGGCTACAAAGTTTCAATTATAGAAGATAAATAAATCCCAACAAAAATGGCTGCGGCCACGGAGCGAGCAGGAGGCTTGGGTTTCCCCAAAGATGAAGGAAGTCAAGCTTTTCGCCTGCCCGTCTAATAAAAGAGTAAGATGCAAATTGACCATCACTCAAACACACAAGATGGCTGTCCCCATGTGGACACAAGATGGCTGCCACAAGATAGCAGAGGAGGGCAGTTGGGAGAGACCAGGTCTGCAAGAGAGGGCAGTTGTGGGTGATCAGGCCAGCAGGGAAGGGACCAGGCCTCCAAGGGAGGGCATTTGGGGACAATTAAGTCTGCAAGGGAGTGCAGTTAGGGGTGACCAGCTGGCAAAGAAAGGACGTTGGGGCTGACTGGGCCTGCAAGGAAGGATAGTTGGGGGGGGGGGACCCAGGCCTGCAGGAGAGAGAAGTTGGGGGAGACCAGGACTGCAGGGGAGGACAGTTAGGGGCAATCAGGCTGGCCAGGGAGCAGTTAGGCATCAATCAGGGAGTGGTTAGGGGGTAATCAGGCTGGTAGGCAGAAGCAGTTAGGGGCAATCAGGAAGGCAGGCAGACAAGCTGTTGGGAGCCAGGAGTTCTAGATTGTGAGAGGGACCCCAGACTAGAGAGAGTGCAGGCTGGGCTGAGGGACACAATCCCCATGCATGAATTTTGTGCACCGGGCCTCAAGTAAAAACATATTTAAAATAATAAAACAAAGAAAAAAGGGTTTAGAGTCTGTTTTTTATTCATGCCTTTCTCTGCCTTTCTCAATTGGGGTTTCTCATTTCTAGCATAGAAAACAGAATGAATTTTCTTTCTTAATTATTCCAAGGATGGTTCATAACTAATACTCTGGATGCATAGCAGAGAGATTAATGCATTACTTAAAACCGAGGCCCAAAGACACAGCCTTAATTCTGTTGCTAGACTCCCATGAAGAAAGGCTGCTAGACTGTAAATGCTTGAGCATCTTTGTTAGCCTGAAATATCCTTGGAAACCCTTTTTGTTCATCTTTGTCTTCTCTGTTGCCTAGCTCAGCACCTTTCCCACAGCAAATAATCAAATAACACTTCACATTAATGAAATAAGTGTTTGATGAAACCTACATGCATGGCCTTGATTGTCATGTCCACAAAACTTGCTCTTAGGCATGAAACATAAAAATAGTGCCAACATTTCTTCTTTCCCCGTTTATTTTCTTTAAGAAATGTATTATTATCTAACAGATTCTGTATTTTTACTATTTTTTTCTCTTTTCCTCCTAATAGAATATAATTTTTTCTGTTTTGTTTACTATTTCTCTTCCCCCACCTCCCCACCCCCACCATAACCCAGTGTCTAGACTAGTATCGAGCACATGATGGATAGTTAACAAATATTTAAAGAACAAATGAATATTCAAGGGCTTATATGGAATATAAAAGGTCAGTGGTTGTAATGTCATAATGACCAAATGACCAGTCACCAGGAGGGGGACTGATGGGTCTCGCGGCAGGGTGGGTCTTGGTCTCAGCACTGTGGGTCTGGGTCTTGTGTGATTTTGTGCACTGAGCCTCTAGTGTATGAATAAAACACTCCCTGCCCATTTATTTAATCATATTTGTTCCTGTTGCCCAAATATTCAATAGTCCTTCTATTCTTTATTTACTAGCTAAATAAAACAACTCAAACCTAGTCCTTATGTAGCTATATGAAACCCTACCCCTGAATTATTTTGCTGGTTCCTGGTAGGTGCTTAGATGTCCCCTTTATTGTCTGTCACTTTTCATCTTGGGCCACTACCCCAAACTGCTCTATTGTTGCCACCTGCTCTCCGGGTTGCACTTCAGTGATCTATAGTCCTTTCCTCTTACTACTCCCTCAGGGCATACACAGCCCGACCTTTATTCCTCAGGTTGTCATAAGAGTTTGCATTATGTGATCATGATTAAGGCACTTTGCTGAAGATTTGGGGAATTCATGAGAACCAGACAACACAGACCATGGAGCACACACTTCGGATATGAAGTCTGTTGTTCATGCTCCATCACAGGTGGTCACCTGCGGAACATTTCTCTCCTTAGACCTAGGTCATGTTTCTGGGGCCCATGCCCTCCCTCACCCATGCCTTAGTTTCCATTCCCTTTTTCTCTCTTTTCTTGTCTATGCACTTCACTCCTCCCCATGGCCTGTGCGCAGTTAATATAAAAATAACACCTCTACCCATAGAAAACATTTCTGTTTTACATTGTTGGTTCCTGCCCCTTGTTGAAGGTGTTCCTTCTAGACTAGGCTATAAGCCTTGCCTTTGAAAACCATGTGTCCATTAACGAATTCCCAAGCGAAAGCAAACCATTTCCCTATTTGATACACGCAGCTCCCATTTTTAGAGTGGGACACCCTGTGCTTGTTTCACCTTAGGTTCCCTTTGGAGAGCAGAGCAGAGATAGACTTTTTGGGGGGACGTGGTTCCAGGGAACAAGAAGTGGGACAGGGGGAGTAAAGCAATTCTAGGCTGCATTATTTTGCATTGAGCAGGCCACCAAAACGATTAGCAAGTTTGAACCCGTTGGCACTTCTAAGGAGCTGTGCACTCGTGTAGAATTGTCCCAAAGAACAGAGGGGGAAAGCTGTTAGCCACTCCTGCACATAATAGACACTTGCCTGTGTGAGCGTGACCCAGTGTCCCAGTGTCAGAGTGTCAGAGGCCTTATGCCAGGCATCTGAGGGAGGCAATACAGGTTATGCCTGTGCAAAACCAGCTGCCGTCACTTTGGCTTGGGTAAGAGATGGGCTGGAAGCAGAGAAGGTGGTGCCCCAAGTTGTTAAAAGTCAAATCTAACACCACGTAGGGTCTCAGAGTTATGGGGTTTGTAATCCCACTCTGTACCATTCCTGACTGTGAACTTGAACAAATACCTTTAATCTCTGAGCTTACATTTCCTCAAAAAATAAATAATAGCTACATCGGAAGATTATTGAAGTTGGGACAAAATTTAAATAAAACACTAAACAGTGGAATTGAAGAGATAATAGGTACCCCAAGTAGAGTAACTGTTATTATCATAGATAAACTTGGCTTTTAAATATTGACTCAGTGACTTCCCAAATTGAACTCAAGAAACAAGAAAGTATTTCTGCAGTAATAGACAATCAGATTTTCTTGGAAGGGGATGCTGTTCGCCACTGTGGAAGGTAAGTTCTTACATTGGCTCTTTTTATCTTTCCTCTGGAGAGTGATGTGAAGTGTGGATGCCCCATAGCCTGAGGAGGGCCTCCAAAGCCGGATGCTGATGCATGGCAAACATGGCAGCATGCTTGCGCATCCCTGATGTGCCCTAACACATAAGCACCCTTTGGGCTATAAAGGAAAGAAGGTTGAGTAGTAAAATGGTAATGATTCTTCCTAAAGGAGAAAATCTGTCCAGTACATCCAACCACCACCCAAGGACGGAGGCTTTGCCCTTTCAGAGCAACATGGTCGTCACCCTCCCTCATGGGTACTGGTGACAATTTTAGCCATGGAGACAGAGGATTTGACTGGAGTTTCAAACTGAATTTTGAAAAGAGAATCTTTGTGGGAAGTAACAGATTTAATGAATCCATCACTGAAGTTTGTCTGCACATGTCAAAAAACAAAGCCCATCAAGATAGGCGCAGGCAAATCCAGATTTGTTCCTCAAAATGTTGTCATGAGGCACAAACAGCGCTGCCAGGCCAAGCTGAGGCACATCCACCACGTGCTGCAAAAAGTGGCCTCTTGTCAGCAATATCAGGCCACCAGGAAAAGAAAAACATTACCACATATTCTCTAAGAATGATTGTATATTAAAAATACAGAAAGTTGTTTTTATGGTAGTAACTAAAACACCACTAATTCAGACTCTCATAGCTTATGAATGGGAAAAAAAAATTTTTAAAAAAGGAATCAGCTTTTGCAAACATTTGTAGATTTTCTTGAAATGATATTTTTTAATAAAACAGGACAGTTGATATTTTGTCAATGACTGGTCATAGCACGCTGTGTGTGGCTATTTTTTTTTAACTAGGTAAAAACAATAAGTTAAAGGGCAATTCTTTGGTGGATTCTGAGACAAAATTGAGTTATTTGGGATTTGCATGGGTTAGTTTATGTCATTTATGTAATTCCTTATATCCTCTGTGAATCTTTATTCTCTTTTTATTTAATGAAGTCAGTGTCAAATGAGTTAACACGCATTAGCAGTTTATATTTGTAAAATATTTATGTGCTCAAAGTTATTTCATATTTGTTCATCTCATGTTCATATACCTTGATATTTTAAGTTGAAGTGTCTGTGTGTTTGCATATGTATATGGTCATGTATGCATATTTCTGGTTGAACATATAAATAGAAAAAAATCCTAGGAGGTTATCTCATCACAAGTTATTATTTTGGCAGAATCTGGAAAACCTCTTGTCTGCAGTAAATGCTCTATTTCAACTACTAATGCTCAAAACTCCACTTTTAGTGATTCATTGCTTTGACTCAAGTGTTAGTTCTTTGTAATTCCTCTAAGAGAGGTGATACATCAAACATTGAGTGTCTATAAGCTAGTTTGTCAGAAATGTTTAGTTTGAAGAAGGTGAATAGCTTGTAAGGGCACTGGGTTCCCAGAGGGCAGGAACAGAGCCACCATTGAAGGATGGAAGGTGGAGTGGTAAAGGACACAGAAAGGAGGGAATGGAAGCACTAGCACGTGCTATCCCCACAAGGGGCCCTCTCCATAATGCTCATGGGATGCAAACTTGAAACTAGGAAATTGACAAAGTTTTAATTTTTCTTCACATAAATCAGGTCCTATCTTCCATAGCTACTCTTCTCAAAGCCAGTTTGGAAAAGGGAAGGCAAATGCCACTCTAGGGAGGAGAATGAAATAAAGCATGAGAAAATCCCCATGGCGTGACTTAGAGGGGATATAAGGGAAACCCTTCTGGTTCTCAGGGGCTGTAGAGAAAATGTCATAGGTAGATAGGAGTTGGTGTCCCGAGTTCCTTAAAGGCTGAGACAGAGAGCCAGACAAGGCCCAGGATGGTTTCTTTGCCTGAGAGTCTGGGTGTTCTTAAAATAGTAAATATGAAACTTGCCAGAATGAGCCATAACCCACTAAGCACCAAATGAGATCTTGCAGGGGAAAACAACCTTAGAGCCATATGGAGACCCATCATGAGGAATGACACCCCCACATCCGTTAGGGAAGGGGAAGCATGGTAGAAGAAACACTCTCATAGCAGGTGGAACATGAAAAGAAATGGGGTGGACACTGGAGAAATTTTAGGTTAGCTGTAGAAAATAAAAATGCCAAAATTTATAAGGCAGCAATAACAATTTTCAAAGAAAATACATACTTTGGGATACCTTGTTTGTATTCTAATGGGGATAATTTTTCCATTTCCTTATTCCAGGAGAAGATTCTAATGCTTTTCTATCATTCTCAATGGGGAGAGAGAATAAATCATCTCTATATAATCTGTTTCTGTTCTTAACAGAGCTTGTCATTTTGTGAGATAAGATGAGAAGTGCTTAGTTATGATGAGTATTTGCAGTAGCTTTGTTCCCTCGATAGATTTGAATTGTGACATTTTATTAAAAATATGAATATCTGTAAAATAATACTGCCCCCAAATTGGAAAAATCAGTTCTTTGGGATTCCTAATTGCTGAATACTGAATACTCAATCAGTCCTACAATGCCGTGTTTGGGATTGTGGCATGGGTTCTAGGGAAAAGCAATATGGTGCCAATCTTCTGAATAGGCCCATTGATGGAGGGCTTGGGCTCTGTATCTTTAATGGCTGTTACTTAGGCTTATGGTAGTGGGTGGCAATAAAAGTTACTTGAGATGTCACATTATACAAAATAATAATGACTTTTTTAAAAGGTGTGAATTGAAATGAAAAGACTGCATCTCTGAAGTTTCAAGACAAGCTCTGCAATATAAATAATCGAAATATCATTTGGCCTCAGTTTGAATCCTAATTCTAAACAGCTTACACATTTTCAAGTCAGAGTTACAGGAAAAACATTGTTAGCTAAATAAACAGAGTGAGTACATGATTAATGTTTTAAAATAGTAAACACTTCACATTTGTAGCATTCCTTTAACAGATTGGTCTGGGAGACCTTGTTTTCATTCCTGCTTTGCAATCTGTGCTTTGTTTATTTATTCTCTTTATGTTGAATTCCTCTTTTTAAATTTACCTTTCATCTTAATTTACTCTAGGGGGCAAAGTGAAAATGTCTAAAATAAGTGAAAAAATCTAAAACAATTAGAAACTTTAAGACTGAGCAATAATCAACTCGAAGGACATAACAGCCTTTTTCAGGAGGATGAATTGTGGGCAATAAAAAGATACCATTAATCACTATTTTCTTTAGTCTCTTAAAGTCTCATAAAGCTGCATTTTATAATTCTAACGAAGAAATAAAATCATCCAGAAAAACTTGGAGGCTAAGAAGAAGTGAGTCGTTTTTTGCATATTATCTTTAAAATGATGTAAAATTATGTAGTGTGAGGGACTTTGAGGGGGGATTTCAAAGG
The DNA here is from genome assembly GCA_027563665.1 of Antrozous pallidus. NCBI lineage: Eukaryota > Metazoa > Chordata > Mammalia > Chiroptera > Vespertilionidae > Antrozous > Antrozous pallidus. The sequence continues at coordinate 31,405,338 of CM050523.1, forward strand.
ACAGATCTAAGAGTCCTGGCCAAGAGCACATATTGTGTGATATTAAGTATCAAACCTATTAGAAAAAAAATTAAAGGTATATATACTTCCTGTGACTTTTATAAAATAATATTATCTCAATTTTATTTTATGTATGTTAAAAATATTTTTATTGATTTCAGAGAGAAAGAGAGAGGGGGAGAGGGATAGAAACATCAATGATGAGAGAGAATCATCGATTGGCTGCCTTCTGCATGCCCCCTACTGGGGATTGAGCCACAACCCAGGCATGTGCCCTGACAGGGAATCAAACCATGGCCTCTTGGTTCGTAAGTCGATGCTCAACCACTGGGCAGCACTGGCTGTGCTCCTGTGGCTTTTAAACAGCAAAAAATAAAGAAGAGATGCTCTAGAAACTGTTCAGGGATACTCTTGAGTCATATTTGATCTTGAGTCAGATCTGCTCCAACTGGAGATACAAATACAATTTTTGGATGGCAAGAGTAATAGGTCCCCTACAAAAAGCTCTGATTGCCATGATTGGGTTGATAAGTTCAAATGCTGAACATGTGGGTACATTTTGAAAAATGTTAGTCACTGCCACCCAACAAAAGAATAGGAATACATGATTCTGCCAGATTGCTGGTGATATGACCCAGCTCTTGGTTACTCAAAATAATTTTCCTGTTCAGAAATTTGGATCCTTCCTGTGAGCCAAGATGGGCCAGTTCCACAAATGTACATGCCTCTTGTTTATGGGAGCATTATCCAGTGGAAGGATGGCCCAGGCATTCTTACACATTCTGTTCATCCCTGCAGTTTTCCCTTTGTTCAGTGATCTGCCTTCCAGGGACACCACTAGTGTACTATTGTGTTGCTCATCACCTCCTTGGTCAAAGGTTTACTCTGGGGAGATAGTTTAGAAAATGTATGCTGCTCATGCTTTTTCGTGATGTTATTATTTTTATACAAGTCCATTTTAATTCTTAAAAATCAACAAGCCATAAACAAAAAACCACAAACAAAAAATAGGGCCACTTGGCCAGGGACAGATTCAAATCAAGCCCAGTCTCTTTCCATTTTCAAGTTGCCTCTCCATTAAGAATCTTGGGAGTAAGGTGACATCTATAATACTTAAAAAAAAATACATTTTTACTAGAAGCTCAGTGCATGGGATTCGTGCACTGGTGGTGGTGGTGGGGTGTGTGGCCTGTGGGGATCTGCCGGTTGTGGGAGCACCACTAATCCTGGTCTGCAGAGCAGCTGTGAACCCGCCCTCTGAGCGACTGCTCCCTGGTCTGGCATCTTCCCTGGAGCTGGAGCACTTGCCTCTCCAGGGAACTCAGTGGGGGCAATGCCTAGGGACAATAGCACTGAGAGGCAGCGGAGTAGGCCTCAATTCCATGTAGGCCATGAACCAGCCTCCCAGCCTCTTGGGTCCGTGCTGAGAGCCTGGCAGTAGCACTGCTTGGCCTGTGGGCATCTGGAGGAGGCAACAGGGAGTGAGCAGAAGGAGCCTGGGGTGAGGAGGTGACAATTGGAGCCCGGGTTCCCGCCCATTGGCTGGGGATTTACAGCGGGAGCAGACACTCATCCCAGGCAAATGAGTGGTGCTCCCACTGTGGTAACACACTGACCACCAGAGAGTAGCTTCCGCATTGAGTGTCTGCCCCTGGTAGTCATTGCACATCATAGTGAGTCTTTCTGGTCGTTCTGCCATTTGATCACTGGGCTTTTATTAAATAGGATTGTTGATCGTATTATATATATATTTCCCATTTCTCCCCTTTTCCCCCTCCTCCTAGTCCCTACCCTGCCCCCATAAGCCCCAAGGTCTTCACTAATCTATTGCCTGTGTCCATGGGCTATGCATATAAGTATATAAGTTATTTGGTTTATTTAATCTCATACCTCCAATCCCACATCAAGGTATGTCAGTCTGTTTCCTGAATACTTTTAACAATAAAGATAACTTTAAAAAGTTTATAGCAAAAAGAAAAGAGAATTTGTAATTACATTAAAGGGTTATATGTATAATACACTGGTTTGAAATTTAAATACACTGAAAGTAAAAAAATATAAGCATATTTAAGGATAACTAACAAATCTCAAGCAGGTTAGTGCATAATAACAAATAGTTGTTTTCCAATTAACTGTTATTTGATTTGGGATTTCATATTTTAAACTGGTTTGGCATGCACATGTCACATCAAGGTGCTAAATCAGATATCAAAAACATATACTAGAAGATGGTTGGGATGAGTTCAACCAAGTCACTTCTTAGAACTAGCCAGGAGTCACCAAGGAGTTATCCATGGTGCATGATTGCACAGGTTGCTTGTATAGTGTACACATAAGATGCTAAACCCTTCGGAGCTGCGGTGCTTTTATTACAGAGGTTTATATAGGGTCAGCATTGTATATACGGCTAAATGAGGAATGCAATTTTGTAAAGCAATGACTAAGACTGTAAGATAATAGGAAGTCAGCAAAATCAAAATATCAGTCCTTTTTTCTCCCAGGGGCCTATGTTTTAAATATTTTTTTAAAAAACTGCACCTAATGTTTTGTATCCTTTGCTTTAATATGCCTTTCCCTGGAGTTAAGAGAACAAGAAATCCCACAGGATCTCATAGCTAGTATTTTTCTTTCTTTCTTTCTTTCTTTCTTTCTTTCTTTCTTTCTTTCTTTCTTTCTTTCTTTCTCTCTCTCTCTCTCTCTCTCTCTCTCTCTCTCTCTCTCTCTCTCCCTCCCTCCCTCCCTCCCTCTCTCCTCCTTCCTTCCTTCCTTCCTTCCTTCCTTCCTTCCTTCCTTCCTTCCTTCCTTCCTTCCTTCCTTTCTCTCTTTTTTTAATACTAGGGGTTGAAATTCTTTTGCCAGAAGGAAATGAGTTTCTCTCTTTTCTCTGTCATAAAAATCCATTTTTTCTTTTTTTTTCTCTGATTAAGCAAGGTTTAGTTATTTTACATAATAATGCCTTTCCAAAACTTGAAATTCAACTGGGAAGATGCAGTTTGTAGAGGGCAGATAATTCGTTGTATCCCTTGTACCAGGATATACTAAGCCTGGTCATTTCATTCATTATCTTGGTCTCTTGATGTTTTCATCATATACTCCAAACATGCCATCATCGGGACAACAAATATACTCTCCAGTATTTTTGGTGAGTAACAACTTTCAGATGCTCTGGAAAACAATGCAATGCCTCACATCTGATTGCTCACTACAACATTCATACTCTTGGTAGACACATCATTAATTAAAAGCCAGGTAACACTGCACCATCATTTTTCCTATAGTGCTAAATAATAGGAAAAACCTTTCTGCTCAATCAATTCTTATTTAATAAGTGATATTATCTTAGGCCACTCCCTCCATGTGAAGGTTTTTTTATTTGATGGGAGGACAAAAGGACCTCTTAGTGTCACCTCTGCCATATTCTCTCTTCCAAGCCTAGCAGCGCTGGCTCTTGTGCCCTGGCACACAAAGCCTAAACTGAATTTCCAGAAATCAAACTGCAGTTCACCATTCCTTGATGTCCTCCCAGGTGAGCTCTGGTTTCATGCTCACACTTCTAAAGCAAGCAAACTTTAAGCTAATTACACACTTGCGTATTCTCCCTTGCTGAATTTTGGCAGGTTGCTTCTGTAAATTATGAAAAATAAATGTGAAATATGCAGATGTCTTTTGTTTGAAGCAGATGTTTGGTCCGTCTTGCCAGAATCCAATCAGCTGTTCCCCTGGGGGCTTTCCCCCCACCACATTATCCCAGAGCATCTTGGAAACATGAAGGGGCGATTAGAACAGCATTTTGCAGGCCTTTGAGGAATTCTGGACATGGAGATCTTTGTTACAAAGAATTAAAAATAGAAATATCCCAATCCACACGAATCAGATGATGTCTGGTGAAGGATGCTGGATGCTGCACACGTTTGTCTGGTGGTGCTTGACAGAACTGGTCTCCATGTCTGTCTTTAATTCCAGCATCTTGCTGATTTATAGCAGTATCTTGGGCTGGTGTAGTTCCCAACTTGTTGCCAGCGTTTTCACACCTTTGTCCAGTGTCTCCTCATACAGAAACCTCACCTAGGTGCTAGATTCTATAATTCAAAAGTATTTGGATATTTGATCACCGTGTGGCTAATGATGTTTATGCAGCAATGCAGAGTAATTCAATGAAAATACCCCTTTATCCTATCTAATAAAAGAGTAATATGCAAATTGATCATCACTCCAACACACAAGATGGCTGCCCCCATGTGGCCAAAGATGGCTGCCCTCATGTGGACACAAGATGGCCTCCACAAGATGGCCAGCAGGGGAGGGCTGTTGGAAGGTTCCATGCCTGCAAGAGAGAGCAGTTGGGGATGATCAAGCCTGCAGGGGAGTGAAGTTAGGGGTGACCAGGCCTATAGGGGAGGGCAGTTAGGGGAAAACAGGATGGCAAGGGAGCATATAGGCATCAATCAAGCTGGCAGAGGAGTGGTTAGGGGGTGATCAGGCTGGCAATCAGAAATGATTAAGGGCAATCAGGAAGGCAGGCAGGTGAGTAGTTGAAAGCCAGCAGTCCTGGATTGTGAGAGGGATGTCTGACTGCCCATTTAGGCCCAATGGGCAGTCGAACATCCCTCGAGGCATCCTAGATTGGAGAGGGTGCAGGCTGGGCTGAAGAACATCCCCCCTTGCACAGATTTTGTGCACTGGGCCTCTAGTTGATGTATAACTAGAAAACAGGAAAATAATAATGTTCAGGGTCATATATTCTATTTTGAAACCTCTCTACTTGATGATTCGGTGATCTATCTTACTGGGCTCTAATTTTTTGTGTGAAATCAGAGTAAGGGAGAGTTTTTAAGTAAGAGTAAAACATTTGCATTTATATATGTGTATATATATATATATATATATTTAACAAATAACTCTGTGGGCAGCAGTAGCAAAGATTTTGCATTATCATAGACATCAGTCAGCTTCTGCTGCCATGTAGACAAGTAAAATAGAAACCAGTTGTAGGATCCTTTAGGCTTCATGGAGGAAACATTGTATAGCTGGTCAACACTGATATTAAATGGGTGGGTATCAATGACCTCTTCAACTCAAAAGGTAGAGAAGTGCACAGTTACAGGCTCTGTGGACCACTAGCATGTGACATTGGACAAGTTATTCAATGGCTCCTGGCCTCGGTTTCCTCATCTCCACTAATACCAATGGCAGAGACCATGCTTAATAAGACACACAGTGGCTGTTTCTACCACAGAGCAAAAGATAAACCTGGAGAGCTAATGTTGTCATTTCCTATTCACTTTCTGTCACTTCTCTATGAGGGATTATTTTACGTATGCATGCATGTATGTATGTATGTACATATTTATTTATTTACTTATTTTGACCGATCCACAGCTTTTATGCCATAGTTGAACACATTTACTCTGCTTCTACTCGCAGCAGAGGTAATGAACTCCTTACCAGCATGTTTTGCCCATTGGAGATAGCGTATATGAAGCTCGATGATGCAATCTCCCCTTATTTTTCTCTTTTGGAGTAATTTAACTTTCTTTAATGAGTCCCATCTCCAACATTGTTTCTCTTCTGAATACATTTCAAAAATTCCACATTTTTCCTTAATTGTAAAGTTTCATGGTTTTCTAAAGGTCTGATTTGTATAAATATAAGAAAGACTGAGGTAATATTTATTGAGTACGAACCATATATGAGACATCCTAAATATTGGGTATGAGCAAGACAGAGTGGTCTGTCTACAATAGAGTTTGCCATCTACCAGTAAGGTAATACCTGGAAAATACCTTACAGCTTCTGTGCTTGAGCCACTATTCATGCTTGGCTTACTGTGACTTTGTTTAACAATAGCATTATAGAATATGTTTTATATCTGTACTACTAAATTTCTGTGTTTTCTGAGAACATTTCACCATGTACATGAGACCAGTACAACTGGTTAAAAAGTGAAGATTTTGATCATATGGTAGATTATTTTATTCCTGTATCCGGTGAAATTAATCAGTTACTCTTACAAGATATAGACACAACCCTGCTGAGCATTTGTTTCACAAAACACTTGTTATCTGTACTGGAAAATTTATCTTCTGAATCTATTCATTAAACCACTTAAAAGAAAGGAATATAAAGAATGAATAAAATAAAAAAGAAATAAAAGATAGATATAGGCTGTATTCTAGGGCTGTTGATATTAAATTGATAATATAAAATCCACAGACTGAAAATAATAATTTATGGTGTTAAAAATAGCATTTTAATGTAATTCACATAAAAATGGATGGGTAATAGTGTTCATCTTTATACTCTTGTTTGGGGATTAAAGGAGATAAATATGCAAGAATTTTATAAACCCAGAGAAATGTGCAATTATTAGGTGACATATTGCCAACTCTACAAAGTATATAGGTAGGTTTTCTTATTTCTCTTTGACATGAAAGAAACTGGGTCTTGGAGAAATCGAATAGCCTATGTAAGACCATATAGATAATAAAACACAGACTTAAATATGAGTCTAAGTCTTTTGACTCCAAAGTGGACCTTTCCTATTTTATCTCTCTAACTCTCAAGTGATTTATGAATAATTAAAAAGCAACATAATAATAACACCATATTAATGAAATATGCATTTGATATGTGTTTGAGGAATGAAAAGAAAATAAGCATAATCACAAAGACTTTCTGAGAGAGGCTATAGGTTTTGAAGGAAAAGGAACTAGATTATAGATTGTGTATATTGTTTGTATTGTAGCCTTCCTAATTGTTCTTTTTGTTTTTGGCTTTCTTTCTCATTTAGGTTGATAATTCAAAATGATTTTTCCAACCTTGAAGGAATTTAGTTTACCTTCCATCATTTATTCTCCCTCAAGGACTGATTTTCATGTTCTTCCCCTGGCCTAGGGGCAGCTTCATGTGAAACAGAGGTGGGGACACAGCAGAGACCAGATGCTGATAGCTTCCTCATCCACCATTCAGGGGAGTATTCCAAATAGTGACCCAGAGTCAAGGTACTATGAACCATGACTAACCCCTTGAGAAAGTCAAAGTTCTATTTCCTGGCCATTTGTTGTTGGAATTTTTCTTGAAAAAATACTAAGTTTTAAAAAAAGACTGATGATATCAGTAATAATCATAATTATAGTGTAACAATTCTGTGTAGATCTACACCCAGAGTTAAAGGGAATATATTTTAAAGACATCACTAAAGCATATTTCTAGCTTTAACTGCCTCATCAAAGAATATTATTTTTTAAAAAGAAGCCTCATAAAGATGTATGAATATATAGACCTATGATTATTCAAAAAAATTGTACAAATCAAAATAAATTTGCCAGAGCAATTTAAAATAATTAACCTTTGACAAACCTCCCTCTCTGGTAATGGAATAGTAACTATATGAATAAAAGATAAGTCGTGACATTCAATGAATTACAATATTCATCCCATAAATTACTTGATATAATAGCTCCATAGTCTACATTTTATAACACTAAAATGTCCCAAACACTGAAGAACCCATTCATTTCCAGTGTGCGGTTTGCAGATAGGTTGGGTAATTTCTTTGGCTTTCTTCAGATACCTCTAATTAAGTCTTTACTATTATTTTCCTCCCAAAATATACCTTGTGTCAGCCTGTCAAACATTTCTGCAGCACAAACACCTGGAAGGATTCAAGCTTGTTCTCACCGCCCAAGTAGCTCAGGAAAGTAAGTGAATGTGCACCTGATTTGCATACAGGGCAGGATGGTTAAAGGCCCCTAATTGCCTACCTTTGCATAGCAGATCAATAGCAAACTCGAAAGTGAGCTCTTAGTTTACTCAGTATTCATTCAACACCTAGTAGTAAACATTTACTATGTTCCAGGAACTGAGTGCATTAAATTTGTTTTTTACCTCAAACTTTGATTTTAGAAAAGGAAAAAGAAAAGTATCTTAAAACCGTGGGAAGAATGTGGGAAGAATGTTCTCTTTTTTTTGACTTTCATGTTATTTTTTGCCTTTCATGTTATTTTCTCTAGTTTCCTACAATTTGTTTCCAAATTAGTAATCTCAGAACATCATAATAGTTCTAGGGTAAGAAGAACATTTCAGGCCTCAGTGATTAAAAAAAAAAGTGGCTATTTAACACAAAATTTCTCAAATTTTTATGAGAAGGTGTTATTTTACATTTCCTGATTTTTTTTGGTTAGGTTTTAATGTGGGGCCAGAAGTGAAACATCTACTGAAGGGAATTTCCATTTATTTTGGTATGACCTACAGTAAGAAATACATTATACATTATAATCCAACTTAGGTGTGTTTGTATCTGTGTATATAGATAGATATAATTGAAACATTAAATATTTTGTGAAAGAATACTCTTGTATAACATAATGAAAACAAATTTTATATTCTATATGATCTTATTAATATTTAAACACTAAAAGATGTTCCACACCGACTGTTCTCTATTTCTAAGTAAAACAAAACACACACACACACACACACATACACACACACACACACACACACACACACACACACAAACAACCTAAATAAAAACTTCACCTAAGCAATTTGGGCAAATGTTTCAATTATTTATTTATTTAGCTTGTGAAAATACCAAAAGGTTAGGTGGCTCAGTGAATTTTGTCTGGCTTAGCCCTTGATCTCAGATGGAGTCATTTGCTATTCAAATGCAAAGCTACAATAGGAAACCTGCCCCCAATTTCTCTTTAGCCTTTAGATTTCCTGAAATCTAATCATGTTAGCAACCTTGAGTATGACTCAACCTCTCTGAACTTTCATCACACATGTTAAATGAGGGGGTAGTCTACGTGACTCTCATGAGCCCTTCTAGCTTCAAAGGTTTGTGAAACCTGGGTACCTGTGAAAACAAAGTCTTCTCACATGTATTCTATGCATAAACTATGAATTTCTAGAACCACAAATGTATTCCGCTTGAAGTTTCTCTAAAATGTTGACAGATGTGAAAGTGAACATTATCGAATGCTTAGTTTCCATTTGCATTCAGATCTGTTGTTTCAATGGGGGCATTTTTATAAAATAAAAATGTGTTACTGCTGTTCTTGAAATTCTGGTTCTGCAGTGAATTTAATTAGCTAAAGCACTGTAGGTACTTATGCACACTTTGGTTTTGGGAAGGCTTAGCCATTGTTGGGTTTAGGGTAGCCCAGGGAGAAGGAGGTTCAGTTTTTCATTGTCATATTATTATGATTACAGTGTCTCTAGTTTTGTGAGGGAATTAGAGTGGCAACAATGCTGGTACCTGTGTGTAGTGCACACATTCCTCTGAGGCACAGGGATGGCATTTCAGCTGAGTTTAGTAAAAGTATCTGGGTAATGGCTTGAAGTAAAATTACCTTTATTAGTTATGTATCTCACTTGCCAAAGAGGTGAATTGTTTTTATATTTTCTCCATGTGTGGCTATATGAACATTCAAGTCCCTAGATTTTAAAAAATAAGCAAATCCACTTAGAGATAGCATTTAGGGACATGGAGCTCATATGGACTTAGTGCAGAGACTTCAGCAGCCAGTGAGGGTAGGGAATCTTTGCTGCTTCAGTCCAAAAGCAACTGGAGTTTATGTAGAACAAAGCTAATGTATTAGTTCACAGTAAGAAATAAACTGTCATGTGGTCTAAAACACTTACATGAGCATGACTCTTGTGGATTCTCATTGTTGGCGGCCTACATGAGAACCCAAATTACAACTAGCAGGTTTTTGGGTAATTCCAGAATTCCAACAGTTACATAAGTGAAACACTTGATATCATAGGTCCAAGACAGTCCATGTGTCCATCTCAAAAAGAGTAATTGGAATACTCACAGCCTGTTAGCTAAATCTCCTTTTCCTCTAGATTGGACGTTGAGAAGAATGTCATTGATCCTTCAGTGCGGCTATGAAGGGTAGAGATAATGCACACCTAGATGCTCATAAAAATTATTATTTTAGCCATTGTGACAGGGCTTTTGTGTCTGCCCAAGTGATTACTTATCTTCACTTCTAAATGATATTTTCTTTCTTTTTCTATTACATGGGTAATAATAATCATTATAGAAATTTGCAGAAATTATAGAAATTTAAAAAACCCATAAATACACCCCTCAAAAGATAAAATAATAAGTATAATCTACACACACATACCTCTTGATAATATTTTGCTATGTAATCCTTCCCAGATGTGGCTCCATTTGAAATATAATACTAGCTGCCTCCCACAACCACATCAGAATTACAACTAAACTACAGAACGACCGTCATTCAGAACAACCTAAAACCAAGCTGAATGGAAGTTCTACAACTAGGAAGCCACACTGAGACAGGTAAGCAGGGCAGAGAATGGAACAGGCTGGTCCCATGACCACATGTGGCATATTAGAACTGGAAAGGATATCTCTGCTGTGAAAGTACCCTATGAGGAGCAAGGGATCCCAGCCCCACACCAGGCCCCCCAGCCCAGGGTTCCAAGGCCAAGAAGTTTTACATAACTTCTGGCTGCAAAAGCCAGTAGGGATAGACACTGTGACACAGGGGCTGCTGGAGTCCCAGGAAGTTCTTATTAAAGAACCCACACACATACTTACTTGGAGTTAGTCCCTCTGAGCTCCAGCTCTGAGGCAGTAGCTTGAAAGGCACCAGGGATATATGAAGAGGAACTGAATTGTTGGCATCAGGGTAAGAGCTGGAGGGCAGCTTTCTCACAGATAGAAGTGCTGGCAGAGGTCATTGTTCCTTTTCTGAGACCACCCCCAGGAGCCAGCAGGCAGGTGCCATATCTGAATCTCCATCAACCTGTCTGACACTGTGTTCAACCCTGGTGATTCCCTAAGACTCTGCTCCACCTAACTTGCAGGCTTACTCAAGCTGTTTCTGATGGCTTTTCCATACAAATGGTCTCTCTTAACTCATGCTTTAGACTTTTCTAAAATCTAAAACAAGCAGCATCAGGTCTCTGTATACCCAGAACCTCTTGTTAAGTGGCCCCAGGCCCAGCATTAATGGCAACCAGACTTGGTTTACAGCTTGGCCTTTCCTGGGCACCTCCAAGCCCAGCACAAGTAGCAGCCATCTGCAGATCACTCTGTAATTTATGCCAGTGGCACTAGACAGGACATAGATGATAGCTAACTTTGTACCTCCTGAGAGGCCCAGAGCCAGTGTGCCTGGGAGACAGGTCAGACCATACTGGAAGACAGCCCTGCCACCTCCGCAAGTGACACACTCAAGGGATGAACTTGGTGAGCACCCAAGCCCCGTTGAAGCAAGTTCTGCTCCTTAGGGGTTTGGGTAACTAGGTGAAAAAGGTGAAGCAATTAAGAAGTACATATTGATAGTTGCAGAATAGCCATAAGATGTAGAGTACAGCATATGGAATATAGTCAATAATATCCTAATAACTATATATGGTATCAGATGGGTATGAGATTTATTGGGATGATCATTTAGTAAGTTTATAATCTTTAATCACTCTGGTATACATCTGAAACTAATACAATGTTGCATGTCAACTGTAATTGAAAAATTAAAGAAAAGATTTAAAATGTATTTCATAATTCAATTCTAATTTCTCCATCTATGGTTAAGGAAAAGAAATAATGAAAAATAAAATCTCAGGATTGGGTCTTCAAATCACACTAAGCCAGATAGGTAAATAGCAGGTCAGAAATAATCTGAGAAACACAAAAAAGAAAGAAAAAAGACTGGTATTGTTATTTGCAATGTAATTCCTGGTAGCCTGAATTTCAGATCTGCAGACCTAGGATAAAGGTGGGAAGGAGTTGGGGGAGGGAAGAAAGAAATGGGAAATGGAAAAGAGGACAAGGGAGGTGTTTAGCTTTCATTTGCAAGCGTGATACCCGCTGCTTTGTTTATGGATTTGATGCTATTCATACAGTCTTTGCAATATTAATTTTTAATTTATGATGCTCATTAGGAGACACTTAAAACAGAACAATTATCATTTATCTTGATATATTATTTACTAGGACTGACTGTCATAGTTAGGGGCCCATGATTAGTGAGAGAGGGATCGAGAAGAGCTCCTAAAAGGTGCTGGGGTAAAAGGATAGGAGCTTCGGAAGCAGTTGTCTAAACCCAAGGCTAAAAGTTCTGATGTCAAAGTGAAAGCCACACAATCCCTAATCAAGGCTCAGGAGGCCCCCTCCAAGAAAAGCCTGGAACAGTACTTAATGAACCTGCAGGATCATATTAATGAGACTCTCTGTTAGGCCACCAGCTCATCAATTATTCATCCAGCTGCATTCCTGATACTTTGCTATCTTCCTCCTCTTTTTGCGTTGGTGTGATTACTTTTTTTAACCCTCCATTTTCTTACCTGGAATGGAAACAAAGCTTTCTGTTCTATCTTTCCCTGTTTCTTCTCCTCAAACACCATCACCAGCTCTCAGTACTCAGCCAGGATATCACAATGATGATGAAAGTCTGCTATAGGAGAGTCTACCTTCTGAGAGTCTCAGGGAATTAGGGCATCCCTGACTTTGTGCTTCCCTAATACTTGGGGCCTATCTCTGACAGTGTGCTCATCACCCTGTGTTATAATTATCTATTTGCGTGTGACTCTTCCCCGCTGGACTGTGAATTCCCAGAGAACAGCCCCTAAGTTTTACTTATGTTTGTATTTTCAATTCCCAGCATAATGCCTGACACGTAACAGACACTCACCAATGAGTAAATGAGTGAGTGAATGAATAAATGAATGAATTATGGGTGTTCAATCATGCCTAATATTCAGTCCTGTCTATCTATAGTCAAACAGACTGTGAGGTGGAGGTCTGAGCACTGCCTGCATGTTTCACAGGAAGATAAACAAAACAAAACAAAACAGAAATTCTCATTTACTATCTGGGTTAGGCAGAGGATGTGTTTGCAGGCTCGAGGCAAAGTACCTAAGTCTGTTTGCTATCTAGTTCTGCCTACACTTATTTAAATTGTTTTTAAGAAATTATCTATTAAAATGGACAAATTTTTTAAAATAAATGAACAAATTATGTTTTACTAGGACTGACTATTGTGGTTAGATGACTGACATGGTCTACATGCCTTGAAAGCGAGAGGAGGATTTCAATGAGCTTTAACAAGAAAGACCTATGAAGTTGGAGTGAGCGAGCTTTGGAGTGGGGCAGAGACTAATTAAGGGATGGAGCTTACACCCAAGCCTCTTATCTCATTCACTCACTAAAGGTCAATCAAGGAAAACCAAGGAAGCCAGTTTCTAGTCCTCAGGAAGTGGAATAAATACTGTGATACTTTAAATAGTGAAAAGAAGGATAGGAGAAGACTAGAAATGTTTTTCTTTTGTTCTAGACCAGTGGTTTCAACCTTTTTAATGCTGTGACCCTTCAATACAGTTCATATTGTGGTGACCCCCAACCATAAAATTATTTTTGTTGCTACTTCATAACTGTAATTTTGCTACTGTTATGAATCCTAATGTAAATATCTGTGTTTTCCGATGGTCTTAGGCGACTCTGATAGCCGTTCTCAACCTATGGGTCACGACCCCTTTCACAAGGGATCACCTAAGACCATCAGAAAACACAGATATTTACATTGCAATTCATAACAGAGGAAAAATTACAGTTATGAAGTAGCAGTGAAAACCATAACATGAGGAACTGTATTAAAGGGTCGCAGCATTAGGAAGGTTGAGAACCATTGTTCTAGACTATAAGATGATAGACAATAGAGGTGGTACTCCCTGAAAGGTAGATTGATAAAACAAGGAAAAGGCAGAGATAGGTGTGAGGAAATGTTTTGACATTCTATCCCCTGGGAATATCCCCAACCAGTTAAAACTATTCACATGCAGGTGTCCTCTGCTTTTTGAAAGTTCCGGTTAGGCCACTTCATTTTTTTTTTTTAAACCTCACCCGAGGATATTTTTCCTTTTATTTTTAGAGAGAGTGGAAGAGACAAGAAAAGACAGGAACATCAATGTGAGAGAAACACATCAATTGGCTGCCTCTTGCACATTCCCTTACTAGGGAGCAGGCCAGGGAGGAGCCTGCAACCAAGGTATGTAAACTCGGCTGGAAGTGAACCTGGGATCCTTTGGTCCACAAGGTGACGCTCTATCCACTGTGCCAAACCAGCTAGGGCAGGCCACTCTGTTTTTATGGAAGACCTAGATTATACCTGTATTTGATGACTGAAAAAAATCTGAAGGTTTTTGCTTGTACAAACAAAGCTGAAAAGCAGAAATAGCGTCCAGCATTTACTTTGCAGTCTTTGTAGAGGTAGCACACCCTGGGCAGCAACAGTGGTCCCACCAAGCTCCTTCTCCAGGAACTACCCTCAGCATCTCAGCATTAAACTGCCACAGCTTTGAGCTGTGTCTGTGAGCATCTGGGCTTTATCTCTATTTATTTTGTGCATTCATTAGCAAGATGTGTCCTAAGGTGATTTCTTCTTTACTTTATGCCATTTAGGCTTATGAAATATTTCATAGAAATACTCTATTTTAGATAGTAAGGGAAATCTGTTCTAAAAAAGAAGAGCAAGGATCCAAATTTCCTGAAAGAATAAAAAGAAATGAGAAGATATGGATATAAATCTTCAGTATTGCAAATCCAAAGGCAAGTAGTGACTTTGGCCAAATGGATTTTAATTTATTATACCTTAACTCGTCACAATTCTACAGAATTTTATTTATTTACTTATTTAAAACATATTTTCATTGATTTCAGAAAGGGAGAGGGAAAGGGAGATAGAAACATCAATGATGAGAGAGAATCATGGATCAGCTGCCTCCTCTACGCTCCACAGTGGGTATTGAGCTGTAACACAGGCATGTGCCCTGACTAGGAATCCAACCGTGACCTCCTGGTTCATTGGTTGATGCTCAACTACTGAGCCATGCTGGCTGGGCTTTATAGAATTTTATTTAGAGAAATATGCCTGGCAGGTTTCTCCATAGAGCGCTAAGTTGGCTCTTATTATCAGTGTGCCAGGCTGAGAATAGGTTATGGATGTGCTAAGCTGTTGTTGTCCTTCCTCCTTGGTCACCTGGATGGACCTGGGCTTCTGGGGCTCTCAGGGTGATTGCCCTGGACAAAGAGGAGCCTTATCCATGTATTCTTATTTCATGGATTTGAAGATATAAATGTTTCCCTCATCCTTTAACACCGCTGAAATTCAAAGCTGTTTCCTCATCAATATTTTACAATTGCTTTTGGCCAGTTGGCAGTGATAAGGTAGTTCTTATAGCCTGCACATCACTAGACTAAACTTGATGGCAGCTATTCATATTGTCCTAACTTTAGTTGAGTGATATACACTGTTGTACTGCTTGCATTGGGTGGAGTTTCCCTTGAAGTGTCTTCACTAAAATACATTATGATTAAAAATAAATAAATAAATAAATAAATAAATAGATAGATAAATAAATAAATAAAATACATTATGATTCAGCATTGAAGTATTGTGTGCACAGAGAAGCATGCAAACAGAGAAGTGGTTGTAAGCATGATATTGATTAAGCAAAAGATGTCATAGAAAGGGTGAACAATCAAATGCTTTGTGAGTCCAAGAAAGGAAGAGTCCTCTCAATACATGAAAACTGCTATATGCCAAGCTCTGTGATAAAAGGTGGGAGAAGTTATATTTTCCTTCCTTAGTGTTATTTTAAATGATGGTGTTTCTTTCAAGTGGTGAGATTTTTACCTCATATTTCCTGTGTATGCCATGATAGGAACCATTGAGAAATATGTCTTTAAGCTCCTGGATTTTTCACTTAGTCAAGCTTTCCAGTAGAGGAATAATTTCTGTTCAACTTGAAAATTATTGGAATTAAAGTGTTGATTGTATTAAAAAAGAGCAAATGTGGGTTAACTTATTCTTATGTGTATATTAACTTCAGTTTAGCTTTGCATGCTAAAGATGGAATAGAACTTGAGTCCTCAAAGCAAATTAAACTCAGGCAGTTTACATGTGCAATGGGCACATGGGGCCAGCATAGTCATTCCCCTTAGGAGCAGTGAGAGCACTCGGAGGGTGAGAGGCAACAGGTTCTTTCTGTATTATTTGTGATTATTTGTGATACTCTACACTCACTGCATGTGATTAAAAAAGGATACAGCCTTCTTCCTCTTCCTCCTCTCCTTCTTCTTCTTCTTCTTCTTCTTCTTCTTCTTCTTCTTCTTCTTCTTCTTCTTCTTCTTCTTCTTCTTCTTCTTCTTCTCCTTCTCCTTCCCCTTCCCCTTCCCCTTCCCCTTCCCCTTCCCCTTCTCCTTCTCCTTCTCCTTCTCCTTCTCCTTCTCCTTCTCCTTCTCCTTCTCCTCCTTCTTCTTCTCCTTCTTCTCCTTCTCCTTCTCCTTCTCCTTCTCCTCCTCCTCCTCCTCCTCCTCCTTCTCCTCCTCCTTCTTCTCCTTCTTCTCCTTCTCCTTCTCCTTCTCCTCCTCCTCCTCCTCCTTCTCCTCCTCCTCCTCCTCCTCCTCTTCCTTCTTCTCCTCCTCCTCCTCCTCCTCCTCCTCCTCCTCCTCCTCTTCCTCCTCCTCCTCCTCCTCCTCCTCCTCCTCCTCCTCCTCCTCCTCCTCCTCCTCCTCCTCCTCCTCCTCCTCCTCCTCCTTCTTCTTCTTCTTCTTCTTCTTCTTCTTCTTCTTCTTCTTCTTCTTCTTCTTCTTCTTCTTCATTTATTTAGAGATGTTATTGGAGGCTGGCTTCCAACATCATTGGCCTCTTCACTAAAACAAAGTAAGTCATTCTGAAAATACAACTTTAGGGTATGAATTGGAAAATAAAATAATTATATAGAGAGAGGACCTTGAGTTTATTTAGTTCAGTTCTTTCATTTTACAAATGAGTCATCTGAAGTTCAGGTGAAACGGCCACACGGGATCTTATAGCTGATATATGGCAGTATCCAGGACTTCTGACCCTGATAGTGTGTTCTACCATCAGACACATAGGTCTCACAAGGTAAATTTGCACATAAGCAAATGTAGAACTTGTGTATTTTGGTTATGTATAAAAACTTTATTAGATTCAATTCTCCTAAATCTTTGTTCTATTAGTATTAGTAAATATTTATTCAGATGTTGTTACTGGTTAGGGACTTAATCCTGGGTTTAAAAGAAGACTCTCTGTCTTAGAAGTTTTCCCTTATAAGTGATTGTAACCTTGGTGATTTTTACCCTTTACCTCTAATCTTGTTTCTATATTCTCACTGAAAAATGTAAACCTGGAAAAATACTATAGCTTTTCCTAGATTTGAAAAAATGCATCAACAGAACTCTAACCTAAAGGCATTTCCTCTCCTCCCTACTCCACTTTCTTCAGTGGAATTGACAATATATTTTACAGAGGCTTATTAACCCCGTAAACACAGTCTAGATGGAATGACCTATAGTACTGATTTGGGGATAAGACATTTAAGGGCTTTTGAAAAACATCAGAGAGTGCTTGTCAATATATCTTAGCATACAAGAAAATGAGGTCGATCCTGATTTAACATGTATGCATACATTCACAGACATACAAACCTATGAATTTAATATTCCCTCATATTTTTTTACAGATTTTTATTCCCTCATAAGGATCTTAAAGTCTAAAATGAAGATCATTTTCTGTGATCCTCACAATACTCTGAGTTAAGCATCTCTTTTCTCTTTATAGGACAATGTATTTCCTTGTAGTTGTTCTAAAAATTAACTTCATTTGCTTGTGTAGTTTATCTAGAATTTTTCCAAGGGTCAAGGATTTTTTTTAATAAGAAAAAGAGAGTGCAAAAAAAAACTTAAAAAGAAAATAAAGAAAGAACATAAGGAAAAAGAAGAAGCTTTCTTCCCTAGAATTAAATAGAAGGGGTATGATATCATACCCTAAGGGCCCTAAAAAACCACATCTGAGAACCTGGTGGTGCCTGGACAGTGACATGATGAATATTGCATGAAACCTATGGCCTGACTCACTATCAAAAGGAACAATATATATATATATATATATATATATATATATATATATATATATATATATATAACAAATCTTCTTCCTGACAATCTACAGAGAAAGATTACTAGAGTGAATAATCAATTCTGAAAAAATGATTATATGCAAACTTCACACTAGAAATATCTTATTTTTGTCTCTACTTGTGACTATTGCATAACAAGAGAAGCTTTGCCAATATTTTCCTTTAAAATTTTTCTTATTGTTTAAAATATCTTTAATAATTTAAAGCATATGGGAAGCAGTGCTGAGCCATGGAGTGAGCATGGGAGTAGAGGTGAGGTGTGACATCCAATCCTTAACAGGAATTTATAGGAGGTAATTTATAGAACCATTGCCCAAGGTGGGTGGTCCTGGTTCTGTGTCCCTAACTGTGAGAGGGCTGGCGAAGTCATTGCTATTATTACTTCTAAGCTTTAACATTCTATGTTTCATTTGCTTATCTTGCATCATAAGACCTCTGGAAGCTTTAGCATGAATGAGGTAGGAAATAGCCATTAGATCATAAGAATGAGTTTCAGTTTTAAAGAAATGTCTAAGTTATTTATTATGAAATGATCTTTTTTCCAGCCTCAGTCACCAGCACATGCACTTGCTAAGAAATCAAATTTGTCACCTCTTATTTCCAATCATTAGCAGGGCATCATATTTTCAAAATGCCAGTTGTAATCATACCCTCTCGATATGGTAATGCATCAAAGTTGGATGTCTGCCTAGGTTTTCCTCTCTTAGCCTCATGTCTTAGTCATTTAAAGAACAATGCTTTTGAGTAACAAAATTACTCTATCCTCCTCGTTTTTTTTGTCTTACAAAATTCAGTTTCCTGGGTAGCTTCTAAGGGGGAAATTCAATCATGAAATGTACTATAGAAGAGGGCACCATGCTACTTTTAATATTAGTCCCTTTTAATCTACATCAGGTCATTGAACTTTCCTGATTTTTGCCTAGGGAGAACTTTCCCCTTATTTTTAAGATATCATTTTGTCTGGTTGGCCAGTAATTGACTTTGTCCCTTTTTTCATTTATTTCTCTGTCTTCTGGTTGTAGCATCTTCTCCCCAGAGTCTCAGGTTAGAAGTTTTCCCTTTTGTGAAACCATGACAGGTGCCTAATTGAATGATGAATGTCCCTTTATTACTCTGTAATTGAACTGCCAGCTTTTTGATTGGTTTGTAGAGATGCTCCCCCCTCATCAAGCACTGCAGGGGGTTCTGTAGTTGGCAGTCTGGTCCTACACTCCATCTGTCTAATCCCATCTAGCCTCCACTTGCTTTTTGGGGGCTGGTGATAGAGGTAGGGAGTGAGGGGGAGGGGAATCATAATAAATTATGCTAATTTTATGTGTCTCTGACAAAGAGAAGATCGTATTGTTCAGTGCATCTTGGGGGTAAATGCTTCAAGACATTTTGTCGTCGTGGGTGCCTGGCCTGACAGGCCCAGGATGAAGATTAATGGGCCTCACCTGAGTGACAGAACAGGGGATTGTGGGGAAGAGAGGGTCATTCATCATACTCTGACAGGTGTCATTCAATCCGACAGCGGCTCCACCATCACCCAGCTAGCAGTTCCATTTTTCTGCCAGTTAAGCAAGGAGTTTAATAACATCCCCAGAATTAAAACTCATTCTTTGTAGCAGGACTGACAGCTGAAAATAAGAAAATCAATTCTTCACAAGTTATAGCACAGTTACCTGACTGGGGCTTTGACTCTAATTTAGTCTTTGGGTTAAATTTCAAGCAAAGAGCTTTTTGTAAGACATCTTAAAATGTATCTATAGTGCTAACATCGGTGGTGTTTTGTTGGGTGCATTAAAGGGTCAGACTTTCATACCCAGTGTCCTTTTACTCACTGCATGCTGAAGCACACATCCATAGTAGCTGAGTCCCTCTTGCTTCATCCTCATTAGCAATGTTTACAGCTTCTCTCTTCATTAATATTGATCTTCTCCCCAACTACTGGCAACAACAAGACACACTAATTTGAAACATTTGCTATCATGAAACTGTTTGGATTTCAGGTTTCCGGAATCTTGGAAGGCAGATAAGATGGTTCAAAGTTACGAAGGGGAGTTCAACTTGGTTGCTAAGGGTTTGACCTGATGACTAGTGACACTCTTGGTTGGTGAGTGTGGAAGAAAACAAAACATGGCCCTGGATTATTTTCACCTCTCTTCTTGCCTCGAGGAGAAGTCTATTTCATCACATCCATAAATCTGGGCTGTCCTAGTCTGTCACTGGTTTTGACCGATAGAATGAAATGATGCTGTGTAACTTTATAGATGGGGCTCAATATATCTGAATCCTTTCTTTTTCTCTTTGTGGAAACTAGCCACCTGGTGAAATGTGGGTTCACCATGCTTTGAGAAAGCTCATGCTATCTAAGTGAAGAAAGAAAGGGTACCCGCCTAGAAGTGCACTGAAGCACCAGACATTTAAGGGAATCATTTTTTAAAACGTCCAGCCCATCTCAGCTGCTGAGATGCATCCACATAGAAGCACCATCGACATTCCAACTCTCTCACTTGCTCTATGGAACAGAACTCCCCACCTGACCACTGCCCAAATTTCTGGCTGAAAGAACTGTGAACAAATAAAATGGTTGTAATATAAAGCCATTAAATTTGGGGTAGTTTATTGTACAGCAAACAGTGGAAGTGAGATAAGGGGGGCATGGGCAAGAGACTCAGGGACACAGCTGTTTTCTGTAACACAGGTAGAGAAATGTTTTGGCTTTTCGGGTAATAATGTTCCCCTCAAAAGCTCCCTGGCTTGAGTACCTTTGCCTTCTCATACAGTGCACTCTCCCTATAATCCCCTTCTTTCATATATGATAAAACAGTTTCTCAAAGCACATTTTTCTTGGGTTGAGAGAAAGTGTGTCATCGGATGAATAGAACTTGTCACATTTATTTTTATACTTTTTAGGTCCATCACTTTTATTTTATGAGCTAGAGTCAAAGAAGGCATCTCTGAAAAATAAATTCTGAAATTGGGATATTTAAGCCTCGGTCCATTACTAAGCTTGATGAAGGGTTGTGAATTGTGCACATTGATTAAATTTTCCAGATTACTGATCAACTTTACAGAATGCCATATAGACAAAATACATACAGATAATTATTTTCTTATGAATCATCTAATTTGATTCTCAACAGTGATCAGATTAGCTAAAGCTTTTGGTTTAATAATCTATTGGGGCATCAAAACAGAAAATTATTATAGCTCTGTTGCTTTTAAGGAGACAGACATAATAATTGCAACCCTTTAAATTTCTGAGTAATAATCTTGGAAAGAACAGGGACAAAAATATGATGCAATGGGTAATTATTTATTTGAAGAGAAATATTTAGAAAGGCACATGTTACAGCAATAACTGTTCTGGATTTTTCCAAATCTACAAATCACCGTACATTTGTTATAGCTGAAGAACATCTAAAGCTTAGGAAGAAGAGAATTTATGGGGCAATAGCATCTTGAAAAAGGACTTGAGCCCATGGTTAATTCCAGGAGAAAAAAACAAAAGTAAAGGTCATCATGGTAATTTTTGTTATAATAATTTATGCAGCAGAACTTTTCCTTTACTTAAGATCATCCTTCAAAAGAAACATCTGAAAAATCAGACGTGGGCTCATGGTACAGTGTTTTTGAAACCAGCAAGAATTACTTGCCTGAAGAGTCTTAAAAAGAGGCCCTAAGGTTGAAAATTTGCTGTGACCATGAGTGGATTGTCTGAGTTGGTCTGGCCTTCTTAAGAATTCCTGCTGTCCTTAATTTTAAATTGCCCTGCAAACTCACAGAGTCAATATCTCTTAATTCCTATACTCTTGTATTCTAGATTGGTAATTTGAGGGCATCTTCTTAACATCTGCGTGCTTTTTTTGTCCCCCATTTTTTATTTTGCTACTCCATTTCAACACTGATATCATAAAGGGATACCCACTGTGGTCCCCACCCTTATCACAAATAGTGGATTCTTTAAGGTTTATGATAAAGAACCAAGAACTAATTAGAAAAACAAACTTTTGATACCTACAACCATCAGTTTATTTTAGAGCATTTGGGGTGATGCTTCAGTACGAAGTATACTAGTACTATATTAATTAACAACTCACAAGTTAGAGAACCAGGCACATAGCAAGTGCTCAAGTAATTATTGTGAATAAATATTAAAAAGCTGATTCATGATTATTAGCTGCTAACTGCGGCAGGCAGGAGTTTGTGTGATATGGAAAAGACACCTTTGCTAATTTCTAAAGATGTAGTTGGGACTGGCAAAGCAGTTTTGTATATGAACCATAGCTGAGAAAGATTAGTTGATTCTAATCCACTGCTCTGAATCTATGAATTTCTTTGATTGCAACCAAGTATCACATGCGTTTTTGGAGATAGAATTTTGGATTAAGAGTCAGAAGACTTATGCCTGGCTGATGTGGCTTAGTGTTTGAGCATTGACCCAGGACCAGGATTCCCAGTCAGAGCACATGTCCAGGTTGCAGACTTGACGTCCCCCCCGCCCCCGCACCATCAGATAGAGGGCTTGCAGGAGGTAACAGATCAATGATTCTCTCTCATTAATGTTTCTATATTTCTCTCCCTCTCTGAAATCAATAAAAACATATTTTTAAAAAGAGTCGAAGACTTGGATACTATATCTCTGAGCACCAATTTCCTTACTTATAAAATTGAATGAATCTCAAGTCTTCCTGACTAATATTGGTTTTATGAGGATCAACTTACATGGCATATATGAAAAGCAGTTAGCAAATCTTGTTAAACCTGTGCCCACCATTGTCCCCAAATCACTTAAAACTCATTTCAGTATTTTTATATTGTGACTGTTACTCAGAATATTATACTTTTAAAAATCCCTTTGAGATGGTCATTTGGGAGCTTCTGAAATGTGTAAGTAATTATATTAAACTTTGTTTATTCTCTGATGCAGACACACTTTCGGCATAAACACCTATTTCACAGCACCTTTACACCTGCCCCAAATGTTTCTCAACGAAAGGAAACAAAAACGTACCCTTCTAGTTTGTAAATGAGATAGCACAACATCTATGGAAGCAGGTCTGCACCAAGGAAGTCATCATTTCTTGGGAACAGAAGATGAAGAACAAGATGGGAACTGAAGAATGAAAAAAAGGACAGAGGAACACAAGCAGGCACCTTATCATCCAAGGTGAAGATTGCATGAAATCTGGCAAATTTGAACAAAACTCAAAACCTGGGGGTGACACATGAGAATGCTGAGACCCCAAGTGCTCTGAGAGAGAGTAAATTACTACCAACCATAAGGATCAACCTGGCCAACAACATTGGCCCGACAGCCCCGACTGTGTAGAATGACATACAGTTTCCAGTCAGGGAAGCTCCTGTCAGAGGAGCAGCATTCCAGTGGGTGGGTCTGATGTCAGGGAGGTGGATTCCATCCGACTTACAGCTGCACTGAAGGCTGACTTTGGCAGCAATTCCTGAGCTATAATTTTATAAACAGTCTTTTCTTTCCAGACTTCCAATGTGAATTTAGACCTCAGCACAGATTCCGTCTCACAGCCTTATTTTGTGTCATCACATTCTAATCCGATGACAAACAGTTGGTCTGAGATTTCAGTATATTACTATATTAGTGCAATTTATGTCCTGTGTGGAAGCTGATGATGTGTAAAGACTATATTGTGGACTCGCCTGGATTCTAATCCAGCACCTAAAGGGATAGTGTTGCTTTTGTGGATCACAATGGCGCTTTATTGTGAACTCAAATGGCTAGTTTGTGGTGATGGCTTGCCAGTAGACATTGGCAGCAACATTAATTACATTTTCCTCAAAGTGGGCCAAAGCTCTATAATTCACCTTTGAGCAAGCATCACTATAATTTAGCATCTAATTGTATCATTTCTGCTTGATACTGTTTATAAAAATATTTAAAAAATATATGTCCTATCTTAAACAAGATATGTAGAATGAAGCGGATTCATCTGAGAAAGGGAGAAGATACCTATGTCACTCATAAGGCCGCCAATGCCTCGCCAAGTAGATAGTGGCTTGATTCTCCCCTCTTAGTAAGAGATGTATACGTGCATTCTCATTCCAATCTCCTTCAGTTTTGTTTTTTCTTAAGAAATTTTCACAACTTGAAAGCAGTGAGGTCTCCTAGCACATCCCAGAAGAAGCAGACCTGAAATAGATGAGCTCAAGAAGAATAGAAGGTAAATCAATTTTTATTTTTACAAGTCTGAGTCTGCTCATTCTCTGAGAGGACAACTTATACAGAAAAATAGTGCCAAATTAACTTACAGTTAAAGACAATTTCATAGAAAAGTCAACTGATCTCCCAAGTTGTTATGCTCAGGGCCATCTCTGAATAGAGGTGGGTGTTTTGGAACTGGAGTGGGGAAACAGTGTGAGGACTTAACTCCTTAGGGATCAAAGTCTCACTCCTTTCTTCCTGGCTTGGCTTGTTAATGTCAAGAAGAAGCCCTTCCCTGGGCAGCTGCTGGGTTCCTCCACAGAGCTCCCTGGGTTTTGTTCTGTGTCTTTGTGGCTGGCCATGTTATCCTTTCTTAGATAAGATATCAAACTATGTCATGTTGTATTACATGGAGAAGATTCTTGACAAACTCAACTACTTGCATGGTAGTTTCTGGTTTACAACTACTTATTATTTTTGTTAGTTCAACAGGTATTTTTCAAGCCACATTACTTTTTGGATGTGTGATTGTAGAGAGTCAGAGAGCAACTATTTTGCTAACTTTGTCGGACATTAATATGTTTAAAAGAAAAAAGAGTGAATGATTAAGCCTTTAATCATGAGACATGACTCAGTTTTCTGATAGCCAATTGTTGGCTTTTGGGCTATTCCTTTTATTTAGAACTAGAGGCCCATTGCATGAAGATTCATGCAAGAATAGGCCTTCCTTCCCATGGCTTCACTCCCAGCTGTCCAGGAGCCTGCAAGTCCTCCTATATCTCCCTCTGACCCCTGTCCTCCCCCTCCCACTCTCCCTCCTAGCAGGTGTTCTACCCCCGCTCACCTCCCCCAGCTGGCCTGCTCCACACCTGCATATGCAAATTAACCCACCCACTGTGTTGGAGTAATTTGCATACTCATCCCTGATTGGCTTATGGGTGTCTCGGAGTTGTGGTCAATTTGCATATTTCTCTTTTATTAGTGTAGATATGAAGTCAGTGGAATATCATCAGGAGAGGTATATGACAATAGTACCTTTCCTATAAGTTTAAATCAGTTTTCCTATTTGATAGAGTTTGCCTTCATAAAAATTTTTTTATGAAAATATCTTTTTCCATTAGAAGGAAGTTATCTTGTAAATGCTCCAGGCCAGCCCTGTCCAAGAGATAACAAAGTCATATGGATAATTTTAAATTTTCTAGTAGTCACTTAAAAAACAAGTAAGAAGACAGTAAAATAATTTTAATAAAGGCATTTTCTTTAATCCAAAATATTATTTCAACATGTAATCATATAAAAGACTACTAATGGGATAACTGGAGCATATGCCCTGACTGGGAATCAAATACTCAACTACTGAGTCACACCAGCCAGGTTACTAATGGCATATTTTACATTCTTTTTTCCCCCTACTATATCTTAGAACTCTAGTATGTACAATTCTCAATATGGATTAGCCACATTTCAAGTGCTCAATAGCCCTATATGGCTAGTGGCTACCATATTAGATAGCCCAGATGTAGGATCAAACATTATTCTCTTAACTGGTTTCAAAGTACCTAAGATTTTGAAGTATTCAGAAACAATCTAGCCTATAGGTGCTTTATATTTTATTTGAATACTTTTTGTTTGTCAAAGCACTAAATCAGTGTGTATTAAGCAGGATTTCTTTGTAGTAACCTTTTTTAAAATGACAAGAATGCCAGTAATCCATTGTGAAACCATAAATATTAGACCACTATTCCTTCTCTTATTGTCATGACAGAAATGTGCACCCAAAGAAAAAAATTACAACTGCAAATATACTTTTTATTAGTTCAGTCAAAATCATATTTTTAAAAACTAAACAAATTGTACTTATCAAATGATAACTAAATTCCATATCAAAATTTAGTCCATGGCTTAGGAAAATTTCTAGAGGCAGGAAAGTAAGGAGATGTTGGGGGATGGGGAAGAAGAGGCTTAAGGCGTGTGGAAATAAGTGCTCATCAGAGCCGCAGCTGTGATTTGAAATGAGTCTGCCCAACACAGGGACAGTTAGACCTCACATGAAGTCCACTCTGTCCTGACTCTTCAGAAAGACTTACAGATATCTATAGTCCCTTCTGCTGTAGTTGGTCCCAGGCTCATGAATGATATTCATTATTTCCCTCCTCTTCTGCTCATTCTAGGTTTTTCTTACTCTCAGCCAAGTGGTCAGTTGGCCCCATATTGCCCTATCTTTGTCAGGTTATGGTTCTTCCAGTCATGACAGTACATGACTATGAGTTACTCCTGCCATTATGGTAACCCCTTTTGTTGCTGTATGAATAGGCAGTAATCATGGCTTTAGGTTTAGAGAACTCCTTATCCACACCCTCCACTCTCATGAAAACATTTCTCATCCAACCTCAGCCCCTACCGAGACCCAGAACTTCCAATTCAACAGTCTCAAGTGGTTGTGGTGGGCGGGGAGGGAGAGGAGGGGAGAGAAGAGACACATAAAATCAATAGTTGGGTCATTGGGGGATTATGGGGCTGGGTATTCTAGCTATTGAAGACACAGTGTCATATATCAGGTATAGGTGTTTTTTGTTGTTGTTGTTGTTGTTGTTTTTTATACTAAATCCTGGAGTGTAGCACTCTGACCCTGTAGATAGTGAAAGCTTAGTTGGCACCTTAGTTGAAATTTAATAGGCCATTCCAATGTTCTATCAGGTTAGCTGCTTTCTGCACCCAATAAATTCAAAATCATTATTTTTGGTTAGTGAATGAAGATGTGTGCTGCTTTGAGAGGTTGTGAGACTTCCGACATTGTGAAGGTGATCAGGAAGGCTTTCCTAAGGAGGTGATAATTGAGCCATTTGTGGGGTGTTTAGAAGTTAACTAGGTGAAGAGGAGTGGGAACTATGGTCCAGGCAGAAAAAAAGCATGAAGATTCAAGAAAATGGTCTTCCGATTTTGAGTAGCATGTGGAGATATATGGTGTGAGTAAAGGATGCAGAGAGGAGACAGGCCATCAAAGGGCCTGATAGGAGTTTTTATTTCATTGTAAGTAGAATGGGAAGCCATCAAGCATAGTGTGTAAGAGGGCTTGGGTGTGTAAGGTAGGGTCATAGAGGTAGAGAATCCATTTTGTAAGTGACCTTCATAAAGCCCACCCTGGCTGCTGTATGGAGAAAATATAAGAGGGGGATGAGCGAGAATACAAGTAATCTGTTAGAAGGCCACTGAGTGTCCAGCTGGGAGCGAATGGCTGGGGGCCCATGGGAAGCCCTCAATAAATCATAGTTGCTAGAATTTTTATTGTTTTTCTATAAGGTAGAGGACAGACTTGTGTTAGTTGGAAATCACAAACCTCTTTTGGATTTTTGTGGCTTTTTTTCTCTTTCAAGAACAAATAGAAGAAGCAGCGGCAAAGCATGGGTGTATCAGTGCCACTCAGCTGGCACCTGTGCTCATTTTTAAAGTCTGTAATTTGGACCAAAGCACTGCTTTATTATCTGGTACTGCCCACCACTGAGTGGCCATAACCACAGTAGAGAATTGGATAAAAGTGATCGAGTGACTTGGATAAATCCAGGAATGGAAAAGGGGAGAGTTAGCATAAAGATTCTTTTCTTTGAGATCTAATCTACTGATTTTTGCAGGGGTCTTGGGAATTAAAATAGCTTCCCTTTTGACCTTTTACTGCAGATGGTGACTCACTAGACACACAAGGCTATTGCTGGATCTTGAGGTCCACTCTGCCCCAAACACAATACAATCCTCACACTTAACATCTTTCCTTCAGTAATGTAATACTTTTTAGAACCCAAATGAGCTCATGAATCACTTGCCCCAGAAGATGTTCTCTGACCAACTCCCCCAACTCAGGCTGGGATGCTGCCTGTCCCCTGTGTTCTCACAGTTCCCTCTGCTAACCTCCTTCCTCACTGCCTGTCCACACTGCACTTTCTGATCCTGTCACTCTCCCTGGGCTGTGAAGGTTTTGACAACAAGGGATGGCATCTCATTCATTTCTATATCCTTAGATTCTCACATGGTGACTAAAGCCCAAATATATATAAGAATAAATGATTGAAAGAGAATGTAGGTAAATATCATCTGCATTTAGATCATTTAGGTGGGACTTAGAGTTAGATGACAAGAGAAAACTTGTTGGTGAAAGGAAGTCAGATTTGTCTGCTGTGCTCGTGGTGGGATAGTTATGTAGATGTTTGGTGTCTTTTCAGTGCCCTCTCAATGACATCCTCTTTTCAGGCTGGCTTCACTCCACCTCATGTTCTAACATCTCAGGCTGCACATATGGCCTTCTTCTGTCTGGGCCTAGGCGAGATAAGTGGAGTTAGAGTTGAAAGGAGGCAAGGGCTAGGAGGAGGGTAGGTAGGTGAGGTCCTGCAACCCTATATTGGGGCTGGTCTTGCTGATCATGGGTAAGGATTATACTGGTGGTTATCAAAATTAGTTACATAATTCATTGTCAGCCAATTGTTTAAAACAATTTGTATAAACGAAACCCATCCTATTTTCTATCAAGTTAGTATATATGGATTGAGTATATACCTTCAAAATGTAAAGAGCAGGTAGGCTCTGTCCCTTCTGACCTCAGGCATCTTAAGTCGTTTCAGAGACTTCAGTTTCTAAATCAGTCTGTTAATGGAGATGACACTAATTTTTCTGGATAAGGATGTTGTGAAAGCTAAATGAAATAATGCCTGTTGAGCACAAGGCCTGGCACATGGTAATGCTGGGGAAATGTTGGCCAAGGCTAGTAGGATACACTAATTTGCATTCATGTGAATGTATATTTTAAATAGTTCTGTTTGCTTAGGAGTTTTACCTATGAATCTTTCCAGTACAAGGAACATTCACATGCATAGATTTTCTCACAATATTCTCCATATTTATTATTGCAGTTCAACAGATAAATATAAAGCAGAGTACCTCTTAGAATAGGATTTTCATTTTGCTTCAATCCATTTTATCTTTTGATTCAGGGGGAAAATATATTATACTTCTTTATCCTTGGAAATTAATCAAAAGTGCACTTGTACAATTTATTCAAACTGAGTGGTTCTGAGTATCATTATCTCAATGGGGATATATAAAATCAGTGTGACTTTACCTCCTTTATTTGATATGCCTAAACTTAGCAACTCAGGGGAGCTATGTTCCTGCTATGTGGGCAGAACGACCACTGTTTTAGCTCCTGGCAAATATAGACATCTCTTTCAGGAAGAATAAAGATTATGTAAAATACATCACTTTCCATAATGGCATTTATAGAGGCTGTTAGCTTTTCTGAAAGGTAGTCCATTTAGGGTTCAGACTAAAGGGAACATATTGTACTACAGAAAGCACTGGTTAGGAAGCTGGAATACCAGTTCCAGTCCTCAGTAGCTGTGTGACCTTGTACAAGTCACTTCATCTTCTCACATTTTATTCTACTAATAATAATCCCCTATCTGTGGTGAATATTGATGAAGGTTTTATTATTGTTTTGAGGGTGTCACGTATATCACTCACTCCTTTCCCTGAAGGACAGGTTTTATCAGGTGTTCTAAGATTCAAATGTTTATATATCAGAAGAGCATTTGGTGGTGTCAACAATCATGACACCTATTTATCTCACACCTACTATAAAATCAGTTGTGAGTTATGTTTGTGTATGCATATACATATGTTATGTATTGTTCTATATTTCTATAATCTAATTGGGACTATACAAGAGAGAAAATGTAACCAGTTTTTATCAAAGGACATATATCTTTCATTTATTAAAATGGAGCAAACTTTTCCTTCAATGCATACTATATATAAATAATTCTGTTTAGAGTGAGTTTACTGAGCATCAGGAATCTCACTTCTGATTTTGGGAGAAAAATTCTTCCATAATACAATAACATTTTCCTCCCTTTAAGTTCTTCCAATAGAGTTCATATTTTCATTTCACCTTGTGATTCTGAGAAGCAATTATCCTATTATTGGAGGGAGCAGCTTGTCAATAACTTATCACAAAGTCTCTCTCTCTCCTGGGTGGTGTGCCTCTGTTATTCTCAGAAGCTTGGTCTCTGAGCTTTCTTCTCTTGGCTAGGAGTATAAATCAAGAAGCCAGTTCAATTTGGAATTTAGTCCTTAGCCTTAGTTGCTGGAAGAAACAGACTGGATTATTTATAACTATGGGTGTTCAGGTTTTCATCACCACGGACAGTTGAGTCTTTGAGAGCATTCACCTTTAAGATATCCAGAATACAAGCTGTTGATCCTCTGTGGATTATAAATTTCTAGAGTTGGGCATCTTGGTGCTTGCCAGCAAGGCAAGTTTTATGATCACCATTACATTGCTCCTATGAAATGTTGGGAAGCTGGGAGCGTCCTTCCCATTAGGAAGTCTTGCTTTGACTTTCATACCAATAAAGTTGTTCTTCAACTGGAGTTCATCCTAATAAGCATCTAGAGAATTGCACCTGAACTAAGAAATATTTCCCCCTCTGTCTGCCCTAAGCCTCAGAATCTCAAGCAGCCTACATGCTTTGAATCTAAGACGAGGCTTACAGCCTAACAGCTTTTTTTATCACCTTCCATCAAGCAGAAAAGCCTCCAGGTGGATTAGGCTGAGTGTATAAGGAGCTTACAAGGTAGCAGATGTCAAGCCTCAATAAAGGTCATTCTATTAGGGCTATTCTCTTTCTGGGCACAGATTTCCTCCTGGACTAGGGAAGGAGGACTTGGTATTCTGCCTCAGACCTTTGGAATGCTTAAGGGGAAGGGTTATTGTGGGACAGATGTGCACCCAGTTTAAGAATCTAAGCTTCAAAGAGGCAGCATGTAAAAGCACAATGGAATACAAATGGGAAAATGTTACTTGAAAAATCTTTCAAAGTAGGAGACACTCAGAATTACTGGAATGGGATGGTGTTGTGATTTCTGGATAAAGCATCTTTCTTTTATATGGAAATACACATTTCTTCATCAGAGAAAGTAAGTTAGAAGCCCACACATGGTTCCATCCGAGGAAGAATAATTGAGGAAAGTTTCTCACCATCTAACCTGGATGCAAGCATAAAGCTCTTACCTAGTTGAATGTAGCACAATAAGTTGTTGAAGGGATGCAAAGCAAATGTGCCCAAGCAATGTGGGGGGCGGGGGGAGGAAACATCAGCTTCAGTAAACACTTCATAAGAGCCAAGCTCCACATTGCCCTAGTAAGCTGCACAATAGTAGAATTGCCTTAGGGGTATAAAATCTCCACGTAGACTTTTTGGTTAATGCTCTGGCTCAGTTGAGTCAAGTGACTTCGGCCACGTGGTGGCTGTTGATGCATCACCACTTGCTGGTGGGCTATTGGAGTAATGTGATTAATATTGCCACTTACTAATCAAAACAACTCCTGTTACATGTACAAGTGCCAGGGTCAAACTGATGGATGGGGGTGAAACAGGGTGTATTTCTCAAGTTGTTTTGGTCAACTAGTGTCCAGTTGCATAGCACTCTATTTTCCTGGTCCCAACTCTTTCAAGAAGTCTAGTTTTCCATTAGACAACCCAGGTTAATGTCAAGTACAAATGGGTTCTCCATAAAAGCATTCAATTAATTCATTGCCTAGATCTTAACATTTGTGGCCAAATTTCCAGTCTTCCCAATAAGTTCTTATTGGAAAATGTCAAAAAAGGGGAGACATCAGAGGCTTCTGAGTCAAACTATTTCCTCCCACACACCTGAGTCATGGGTCAAGAGTTTTACCAATTTCCTTTTCAAGATTTTTTCTAGTCTCTCATCTAAAAGGAGTTTAGTGCCAGATGGGTGGGAATTAGGGATCTGATAAGCAATTCATTTGTATTTTTTTAAAATATTGGATAATCTTACTGCCAGGGATTTCCACTTACTGTCTCTGACTAGAAAGCTGGTATTTCTGAGGAAGCAGAGGTGGTAGGAGAAATGTCATCACATTGCAACACAAAACCTGTCACAATCTGGTGAGCCTTTGGAGTGTCTTGCTTAAAGGGGTTCTTGTCACTGGGACTACTCACTGGAGCTGAGCCAGTTCCCTGGGGAAGGCTGGTGTCTGCTACTTGCGGAGCTGGCTGTCAGGTTGGTCCTCTGTGTTTGTAATTAACTACAATGTCTGGATATTGATAGAGTGAGTCTGGCCAATGGTTCCCCTCCAAAAAGAGGTTTTCTGGCTGGCTCTCCTGTGTCAGAAATGCCAAAGTGGGAGTTGCCCAGAGATCTGGAGATGCAGATTTATTTGGCTGAGCTCCCTTTGTGAAGCCAAGTGCAGAAAAAATAGATCAGAGACCAAACCTGAATTGTGGCTTCTCCAACCACTTGGCGCCTCTGCTTTCCAATGTTATGTTTAATGTTTTAAAGCATATTTAGTAAACATGTCACTAACAATTGCCAGTTTTCAGTCTCTCACCACTCTTCCCTTAACAGTTTTCCCGTTCCTTTGGGTTAGTGTGGGAGGCTGGGTTTGCAGTGTGAGTGTGTGTGTGTGTGTGTGTGTGTGTGTGTGTGTGTGTGTGTGTGTGTTTTCATATGTATGCAGATGTGTTTCAGGCTGGGGGGTTTGTTTTTACTAGCTCATTAGCTTGTTTATAGTATCTACTTCATATGAACCAAGTAAATAATCTGAATTTCTCAATTTTTTCATCAAAAAGCCCTCCTCTCTTGAGAAAACTGCACTTAGGGTACATTTCAACCACCATAACTTATTTTGAATTTAGACTCATGCAAGATGCATTCTTTTTTTCTGGAATTTAGTTCAAAGAACAGTATTCCTCTATGGTTTAGTCATGTCACCATTAAGAAGTGAATGGTTTCCAAAGTCTTGTTATTCAAACATCAGTATGGGATGAAGTTGGGATCCTTGGTTTTCCCAATCCCTGTCTCCCTCTTTCTTCTGATCTCTACTCCCCTCCAATCATTCTCTAGCTTCTTATGGATACCTAAGTGTATCATGTTGCTTTATACCAGCTTGCCTTCACATATTGTAATATTTCTCTATGGACACTGTAAACACAAACAACATGCAACTGTGGCTTAAACAGTAGAAATTTATTCTTACAGAATTTAGGAGGCCAGAAGTCCAAAATTTAGGGTCAGCAGATTCCTTCTCCCTCCAGATGCTCTAGGGAAGAATCCCATCCATGCTCCACCAATTTCTTGTGGCTGCCAGCATTCCTCGGTTTATGACTACATCATTCTGATCTCTGCCTCTCTGGTCACATTGCTCTCTCTTCTGTCAAGCTTCCCTCTGTCTGCCCTTTACAAGGACATTTGTGATTGTATTTAGCAATACCTAAACAATCCAGTATAATCCTTAATTTAATTATATCTACAAAAAAACCTATTACTCATGTAGAGTAATATTTACAGGTTCTGGATATATTTAGGAGGAGGGCATTATTAATTTATCACACACATACCTCAGACCCTCTTCCACCATTTGTCACCCAGTCAGTGCTTTTCAGATTATGTCTGA
The DNA here is from genome assembly GCA_027563665.1 of Antrozous pallidus. Classification (NCBI taxonomy): domain Eukaryota; kingdom Metazoa; phylum Chordata; class Mammalia; order Chiroptera; family Vespertilionidae; genus Antrozous; species Antrozous pallidus. Next base: position 31,438,955 of record CM050523.1, read on the forward strand.
TGAAACAAACTTTTTTTTAAAAGTAAATTTCAATTTCTTGCAGACTGATAACTTTTTCAAAATTGCATGCTTGGATCTTGAAGCAACGCCAAATTGTTATAAAAATTTCCAAGCTCTACTCTTATTTTATATCAGACCAATAACAGAACATTTAAAGACTGTCACTAGCCCACAGACTTTGTGCAGCACTGAGTTAAAATACTTCTGCTCATTCAGTTACCACCTTTCCCAGGAATTTTCTGGCTCACCATTTTGAATTAAGTTTAATGGCCCTATGCAAAGCTCCCATGGTTCCTGAGATACTTAATCCTGTTCCTTACCACCTAGCTCTTAATTATGTCCCTTATACTCTAGCCTTATGCTTCTTAAAGGTAATAACCATGACTTTAAACCCAGCATATTTATAAATATGCTCAATAATTATTTTTTGGAATGAGTGAATAAGAGACACATGGAGTATGGAGGTTGATTATAAGATAAATAGAAGTAGAACTTATTCTGGAAAATGTAAGGAAAGAAGGAGGCTAAAGAAACTGAAGGGAACCTAAGGGGTTTGGTTGGTTGTCAAATTTTCACAAATTACTGTGTCCTTCCTCATGGGAAGAGAAATCTATTTCCCTACTCTTTAAATCTGGGCTTGAGTAGTGACTAACTTTGATCAGTAGAAAGTGGCAGAAATTAATATGAGTTCTGAGGTAAGATTCAGAGGCTTTACAGTCTGTGACCCTCTTCCACCACAGGAACAAGGCCAGCTTAGTCTCCTGGACAATTAGATACCTTGCAGAGTGAGGTATCAGGCATCTATTGGGGCCCCTCAGATATGTGCATGATCCCAGTCAAGTTACAGGTAAACTCAGATCAATTCAGAAGAATCACCTGAGTGAGCTCAAGTGATTATACACAGAACTATGAGCTAAGTATGGCGGTTTGTTACACTGCAAAAGCTAGCTGATCCAGAGAGGAATCCAGAGAGGAATATTAAAGTTAGTGAACAGTTGTCCAAAGAAGAACAAGGATAGGTTCAAACCATGGCAGGGAGGATTAGGATTACAGATTAGTAAATTTTTTTATTTGAGCCACAGGAATTTAATGCAGTGCCACTATCCAACATTAACAGCCATTAACAGCCAGCAAGGGGGTTAACAGTTACAATTTGGTTCCGTGGCTACAGAGCAGAAGGGTGATAACTGAGCCACATGGAGCTTAGTTAAAATCAAGCCTTATTGTCTTTAGAAACAGTCCATTGGCAACAGTTGGTGATTGTGTCTAACTGTCTGAAAACTGACAATAAGTTTGACAGAAATTTGCAAACGATATTACAAAGGAAAGAGGAACGAAGTTGAGAAACACAGCTTTCAGCTTTGATAACTGCAATCGAACTTGTGCTTTTCCCCCTTCATGATGCATTTCGTCATTCTCTAATTCATCCCTTCCACAAATATGTACAGTGTGCCTCCCATGTGCTGGGCATGGAGCTGGGTAGCGGATGTTTCATGGTTAGTGGTGCAGACACATATCTCACAGATCTCACCGTTTGTCAGAAAAGACAACCTAAGAGGCAGCTATTAAGCCTGGAAGTTTACCCTTTTTTCTTTTTTTCAGACACATCGAGCATACCTTTCTGTTTCTATGATGATGTCTGCCATCGGGTAGAAGCAGCCTCCATAATCTGTATGTTTCAGCATAACACATAGATTGCTTCACGACTAGTCTGAAATCAGCCTTTTGAAATCATGCATCACTAAGCTATTGATGTGGATCACAACTAAATCAGGGAGAGTGGAGTCAGAAGGTGTGAGAAAAGAAGTAACACATCAGGTAGAGGCTTTTATGGGCTTACAGGTGAGCCTGCTTGTGCCAGGCTGTGGTGCACATATTTAACTTCTGCTATAAAACATCGGAGGCCTGGAGATCACAGGTCAGATATATTGCATCCAACGTTAAAAACATCTCGTAATTTACCACAGTAAATCAATCAGTGTGTTCCTAGAAATATTGGAACTGAAAAGAGAGTTGAGCGAAAACAGAAAAATCTCTAGAGGTTTAGTTGGCTTAAAGGTATTTCTTGACATATTGAGTCCCAGCGGCTAGAACACTGTGAAAAATGTTCTTCCAAGCAATGGAAAAATGGTTTCCAGAAAGCTGTTTATTACTTGGTGGAAGGAACCTATTTGCCAGATCACAGGACAATCAGCTCTCCCGTACCTGGGGGCCAAAGATTCCAACTCCGTACGTTATACAGTCCTCTTTGATCTGTGTCCATTTTACCACATCCTAGAAAACTGCCATACAAAGGATTGCTAAGGAATTCAGAAGACATTAAACTCAAATCAGCTAAAAATTAACAGCTCGTTAGCTTTAATAGCTTTAAATAACTTTCAAACAGCGTTCTGAGAGAGTGACCTCATCTTTCTAACATAGTGATCTCCTATACACATTCATTTTATTTAGTCTGCTGTCCTTCATATTTACAGTGGTAGTAAAGCAAGAGAAGGTCACCAGAATGCAGTTTTCCATTTCTCCTATTATTTTATGCTTCTTTCTTTTAATTTTTAGCTTAATCATTGTCCCCCTTACCTGCTTGACCCTCCTCCCCCTAAAAAGTTCTCACTAGGTGAAACAGAAAGATCAGGGGGGTGGATGCCAGGAAGCAGACTTCTACTCTTGGCTCAGGGATCATCTAACCTCTCAATTCTTGGCTTCCTTATCTAAAAAATAGACACATAATAGTGGATTCTAGTCCTTGTGGTGGGAAGGATGGCATTCCACCAATGAATAGAGAAAGGCAGTCCTTTATAGATGTTTAAAGCACTGTGTAACTGTAACATAACATTTTAAGTTTGAAACTCTTGATATGATACTTTGGAAACTAGTCCTGAAGTGACTCGCAGCTCTGACCCAGGGGCAAGGTGAGGCTATGGAGGGGTGACTATGGAAGGCTGGCTGTGGGCCCTTTTTTCCTGTGTTTGAAGGTGGGTCCCCCTCACAGCTGACGTCTTTCTTCTTACTTTTGGCATCAGGTCTCAGTAGCTCGCCTTTCCGGGGTTGGCAGTTGTCCATTTGCTGTCTCCTGAGAAACCCCGATTGGCTTAACTTCCTAATTCACTGGCATGACATTGAACTTGGGGATTATTAGATGATGTCTTTCAAGTCACAATAGTCAGTGTGCACATAGCACATTTCAGGATTTAAAATCTCAAAAACATTTTACCAAATGTCACCACTGCATATCAATTTCCAAATTTTGAGGTATTTCCCTTAAGAGGACACTGCTGAGAACTTGACTTTCAGTTCCTTTCAAATCATTCTCCTTTGATGAGGAAGCCCCTATAAGCATCATATCTTGCTCTGTTCTTTAAACTGCAAAAGAGAACACATACATACCCACAAACCCATGTGTACACAAACCAGAAATAGAGGAAGCTCTACTTTTAAAAAATAAAACTGATTATGTCAATCTATTACATTAAATACATGAACAAATAAGTACATTATCTATTTCTTAATGGCTCTATGTTAAACACACTTTACTTTTTAAAGATATAGCGAATGTTGACACAAGGGCTAGAAGCACTCACTAGAGAGGCCCCACTGTGTAAGGGAGAGGCTGCTGGACCAAGGGCCAGGTTGCTGCACACTTGAGTGTGACCATGGTAAGCCATTTAACCTTCTGAATCTCAGTAAATGAGGGGCTGAGCTCAGTGATATTTATGAGATTCCTTCTAATTTTACTATTCAATTTTCATACCAAGAGCAGTTCTAGTGGACTACATGACTGGGGTTTCCCCATGTTGCTCAGAATCTAGGATAGCACCACTCCTTTTCCCCTCCCTTCCTCCCTCTTTACCTTTCTTCTGTAACAATAATTTCCTGAGTGTCTATAATGTTGAAAAAGCACATTGCTGGGAGTGATAAGACAGTGGTGATGAAGACAGACCAGGTCCCTGCCCTCATGAAGCTTGTATCAGTGAACCCAGAGAGTAAATGATGGGTCCAGGAAAGTCTGGGGAGACGCTGTGAACCTCGGCCAGGAAGGCTCCTGCTGTCTTGGAAAGCTGATTATGACAGATGTCTTAAGAGAAGATACATAAGGTCCCTGCCTGATCAAGGAGGCAGGACTTAGCTTTTAATTAATGGTGTTGAACACAAGAAAGTTTACCTTTGGAGGCTGGAGTCTAAAAGGCAAAGGTAGTGGGTACCTTTAGTGGGCTCCTATCCCCCAACTCTTTGGTCCCGCAGTCTCTTTTCTAATCTCTATCAGGGGGGCCGATTGAGTATTCTTCTAACCAGGTCACATAGCAATAGGAGCCACGTCTCCTGTTGGTTAAGGGAGGGCACTGAACACTGCCCCCCGCTGCCAACCACAGGGCTCTATGTGGTTACAAATGGTGAACCAGAGAGACCACTTGTATTTTCAACAGCTGCAGAGTATGAAAAATTCCTCATGAAAGGAGACTTTGTCTTTTTTGTTGATATTCTGAAGAAGGTAAAGATAATATGGCTCTAGACATGGTTTGAAGAAATCTGAAAAAAATTGATCTGAAACTTGTGATCTTTTGGCAAATGAATCTGGCCAGAATTATTGGATTCAATTGCCATCCAGCATCCTCAGGAGCCACCAGAGCTCTGCTTATCCTCCTGAGAGAAGTCGGCATTCTGCAGCTTCGCTTGTCACACAAAGGCTGGTCATAAATATCCAATGAAGGTTCATGTCCCTCATTTCATAACCCAGCTACATGTGCTTGTGAAGCAAGTCCTTCTGTGAGCATTAAGTGAGCTAGCAGGTGTAGACAGCTTAGCACAGTACTTGGCACAGCATAAGCATGTATAAAATCGAAAGAATCAATAGGTATTTGGGTTGCATATACATTCCTGTGCCATTTGATATTACAAAAGTGCTTAACTGATTTAGTATGTTGGAATTGAACATACTGAGGTTTTATTTGTTTGATTTTTTTAAAGTATGAACTACACATTTATTTCATTTTATTATACTAATCACGTGCACCTCAAAATACCATTGTTTCCTCCACTTGTTATGGAGCCAGAAAGTCATCACACTATACTTTCCATTGTTAGAGAATTGGAATTTTCCAGTTTTCAGAATTCTTCTGGGTGTGCTTTGGAGGAGAGAAAACTTTAGCTTCTTTAAACCAACATCTAATAAGACAGCTTGGAAGAACAAACTAAATCATCCCTGAAATCAGCCTTGAAATGCAATTGTGTTCCAAGAGGGGGTATGGAAATTGTTATCTATTGAGAGATGGCCATGTGTTAGAACACTATTAGGCATTCCCACCTGATATTTCATTTAAGTCATATCGCATCCCTGCCAGTATATGTGGTTTAAGTCCATTTTAATAAATGAGGATATTGTGGCTCAGAGGACTTAAGCCCTAATATTTAGTGTTTCTATGGTCAGGTGCTAAAATTTAGAATCAGGTTTGTCTAATTTTAAAGTCCAGTCTCTTTCCCATCCTGGCCAAGGTAGGGGGAAGAGTGGAGAATAAGAAAAAGGGGTTAGGCTGGGATGGGAAGGCTCCTAAGGCAAACCTGGCATTTGCTCAGGACAAGGGGATAAAAACAGACAGACAAATGGGAGAATATTCAGATTTTAGTCTGCTTAAGCTGTCATAACAAAATACTGTAGACTAGGTGGCTATTATTTCTTAACAGCAGACATTTATTTCCTCACAGTTCTGGAAGTCTGAGTTCAGAGTGCCAGCATAATTTGTTTTTGGTAGGCATCTCTTCCTGGCTTACAAGTGGTTGCAATCTCTGTATTCTCATATGACCTGTGAGCAACGAGGATAGAGAGGAAGAGAGAGGGAGAGTAAGAGAAAGGGATAAAAAGGGAGAGAGAAAGGGAGGAAGCAAGCTCCCTGGTGTATCTTCCTATAAAGACCCAAAACCTATTGGGACCTTTGTGACCTTATTGAACCTTTATTACTTCCTTATAGTCCTTATCTTTAAATACAGTCACATTGGGGCTCAAGGGCTTCAACATATGAATTTGGGGAGGAGGGCACATTTCAGTCTATAGCAATACTTCTCTGAGTTAATGCTTATCTATGTCCCCATAATAAAACTCATTAACTTCTTTTGAATGAAATAATAAATGAATGAACAAAAGCGATTGGAACTTCTTTCTTTCCAAGAGGCTATACAAATTGATTCAAGGTATAATAGGATTGTAAAAAGAACTTTTAGCAGGTTAATTTTCTTTAAAAATCTCATGAGAGTTTCCATTAAATAATTTACTAGATATTTAGTATTAATCTAGAGTAGGGTTTCTGAGCCGGGACACTATAAACATTATGGGCCAGATAATTCTTTACTATGAGGGCTGTGCAATGTGGGCTGTTTAGCATAATCTATGCACTAGATGCCAGTAGCATCCCTCCACTCCAATCATTTCAGTAGAAATTGTCTCCAAATGTCCCCAGGCAGATGTGGGGGCTAGTAAATTTATCTGAGAACCACTGATCCAGATTCTAGATTCTAGACCATAGGAATTGCAGGTCTTAGAAAGTCTTCCCAATTCCAAACTGGATAGTCTGTTTCACCCTCACTGGGATGCACAAACCCTGAGCCTTCCCTTATTTCCAAGCTACAGCCCCTTTAAGAACCATACTTAACCTCATACCCTGGTCTGTGCCTCAGGTACACTCACACAGAGTTCCTACTCCATTCCACTTCCCTTGAACACCTGCCCTTCTGCTGTTTCTCTCATAAAAGGTCCTAGTCTTAGGAAGTACACACTCTCTACTTTTGCTCCAATTAGGTAAAAGTCAGTTGAATAAGCAACAAATATGGCATCTTAGATAGACTTCTTCCAGGTTCTGTTACAAGTTCAGTTGAGCAGTGATCTGTAGCTTGTTTCTCAACTTTCTAATGAAGTTTCACTCTCAGATCCCATCATCAAGTTAAATCTCACCTACAAATTTGCTTAAAATATTAAGACTCTGGTTTGATTGTTCCTAACATCTGTCTCCTCTTTAGGGACCTTTGCTTTTCAAAATGTGTTCTAAAGCAAAGTCCATTGTACAACCCAAGGCACTCTGTTCTTATTCCTCATTACCTTCTTCACATTATGGTCCCTGTTCCAAGTTTTCTTATTCTCACTTGCATCTTCAGTCTCCCCCATTCTACTGACCTTTTCTTCTATTCTTGAAAACGTGCTTAGTTTTCTCTACCTTAAATTAAAAAACAAAAATTCCTCTTCCTATTTCACTGGTTCTCAGTCAGGAGAGATTTAACTCCTAGTGAACATTTGACAATGTCCAGAGATAGTTTTGTTGTTACAACTGTAAGGAAGGGTGCTACTGGTAGCTAACGGGTAGGAACACTAAGGTGTTGGAAGACATCCTAAAAAATTTCAGGACATTTCCCTCTCACTCCCAACAATGACTTATCTTGCTCCAGATGTCAATAGTTGCTGAGGCTAAGAGTGCTTAACCCTACAATTCTCTGGAGATACTACATCACTTCTGATCTTTTACTTTTAAACTTCTTAGAAGAATCACTCAGCTCTGCTTGCTTATGGTTCAGTAACACTTATGAATTCCTTAATCCACTGCAATCTAACACTTTCCATTAGTCATCAAATCATGTGACCCCAGTCCAACCATTATTTTCTCAAGCCTCTCTATAGTGAGTGATGTTACCATCCCTGCTGGTAGGTAGCTCAGGAAATGAGTCAAGGGATCCTGCATCCCAATGAAGCTGAAGTAGATTGGCTATTTGGAATTGAGGAGTCTTCTAGTTTCTATTGTCCTCTGTGATCTAGAATCTTGACCAGTGGCTCTCAAGTGAATTTGCTACCCTCCATCCCAGCCTGGGGACATTTGGCAAAATCTGGAGACAACTTTTATTGCCATGATTGCAGTAGAGGACAGAGGGTAGGAGGCACTACAAGTATCGAGAGGCCAGGGTTTCTGTTAAGCATCTTACAGTTTTCTTCCTTCCTGTTCATCCTTCGGACTCCTTCCTTGGCTCTGCCTTGGCTTTATCTTCCTCCAATCTGACAGATCTGTTTCCATGAATTCTGCATTCTTCTTTCTTCTCCTCTTTTCTTTTTCTTATTTACTCTTATGGTTTGTGAACTTACCAAGAGCATTTTAATCATTCTAGACACCTGCGATACCTTGGAGGATGTCTCTATAAATATTTGTTTGCTTTAATCAGTGTTAAACTACATCTATGTCTATGTACAACAAAACAAATAAACAGCATTCAAACCTCATGGCAAATCCTTGAGAAAAACTTGGAACTTTTCTGTATTGTGTGGTAAATTTTATCTAACTTGTTCTGTAATGGTAAAACAGGCATGTGGAAAGCTGTGAAGAGTTGGAAATAGAACTAGAATTTAGCTGCTGACACTACTGCTTAGGAGCTAGGTGACCGCACTAAATCCTGAATCAGGCTTGGGTATATTTCCTTATCTGTAAAATAAAAGGCACAAGAGCAGGTGAACATTAAGATTCACTCCAACTTCAAATTTCTATGATCCTCAATAGAAAGCTCATAAAATTTATTCTGGTAAAAAAAATATTTAGTTCAGCAGATATTTAAGTAGAAAGACATTATTAAGTTGACCTAATCAATTATTAAGCCTCTACATTTTATGGGTCAAATATGATGTTTAAACATATATATGTATATATTTATAAGCTACATATGCATATGTGTGTGTGTGTGTGTGTGTGTGTGATTATGAATATGTCCGTGTATTTTTAACTTTACATCATGTAAAATTTGGTAAAACCAAGCTCTATTCTTAGATCAAATGTTCCAGTGGAGTTCTAAGTGAGTTAAAAGAACTTATTTATAAAAATACAAATCAGCTTCAACAATTATGTAATAGATAATGACAACAAAATAAGAGGAAATTTAAGAAACAATCAGAAATTATATGGTTTTTCCTCCAACAAAGCTCATGTTAAATTAACCAGTAAGCCTTGAAATCATACATACCTGATGATGATTTTATGTTATCTTGTGTTTTAAAGAATGGTTCCAAAAGACTAGATTTATTGCACTGCAGAAGCCCACACTGTTGCAATGCTGTCTTCAATTCAGCCACTTCATATTGAAATTTCACACACAATAATTGGCTGACCTTCACAGCTATGGCAGAAACTAATTAAAGCTGTAAGGCTGTGCTAGCAATGCTTTTGTGTGAAATGTGAAGTATGGTGATAATGAAATATGGTGTGCAGATGTTATTGTCTTAGGTAGACTATGCCCTTGGTTCACACTAATGAAGAACAGAAATGATTAAAAAGTACTTTTTGCCTATTAATTCTTTTGTGTTGTGATAGTAGAAATAAAAACACAGTGGCATCTCCCTTACCAGCTTCTTTCCCAATGTAATTTTATGGAATTTGCCAGCTGACTTCTATGTCATTAAACATACTGTTTCCTTTTTCTTTTCCTACCAATCTTTAGACCGTTGGGAGCCCCCAGCAAGGACCTGGAGGGGTTCAGAAAGCAAAGGGTAAAGGGCAAGTTAAAAAGTGTCACCCATAAAGATTTTTAGACATCTGGAGGATTAAATAAATGAAGCTTTTGGGAAATAACTTTACATGCCAAGCAGAGATGCCAGTGGAAATATGGGGTCCTCCACACTGTTGGTGTATGATAGACAAAGGTCACTGCTGCTGTTGAGGTGCATGTGGAGAAATAAAGCAGGCGCGAGCTCTGGTTCTTGGTTGTTAGGAGGTTGAGTTTCTATTAATAGGTCAGTGTGACTTGCAGGACCTCCACTGGTTCACATGTAACAAATCACAGATTTGCAACAATTTCAGAAAAACACTAGACTAAAGAAAAGGCACAGTGTATAGGTAATTCTTAGATTTTCATGGGATAATGATCCAATCTGCTTCTCTTTATCTCTCTCTTCATTTATGTTCGGCCACTCAGTTCTCATTAACAGGGTGCAGATGGGAGGGACATGAGTTCAATTGAAATTGATCAATTTTCCTACTTGGGCAAGGATATTGGAATTATTTGCCAAAATAAAAATTTTCAATTACCTGTATGATGTTCTTCATTGTTTAAGTTTCATTCTATTCATGTCTTCCTGCTTTTGCATTAAGGCATTTATCTAAGAGGTTCTGGGTACTAAAATGCTGCAAGGATGGGCAGGAAGTGGCAGAAGAAGCTTTAGTGGTGTTGAGCATCGCTGGATCATCTTAGCTCTGATTGGGTAGGAGACATAGGTTAGTGCTTGGGAGGAAGAGGATTAATGCTCATGGAAATACTATGGTAGGGGAAGATGTACTGTAGGGTTTGGATGGGATATCTTCATAATACACTGAGTTCCATTTTCTTGACAGCTGTGCTACTTGTCTACATTTAGTCCTTAGGTAATAGAATATTCAGTAAGATTATACCTGAATATAAGGAGTAATTAATATATCTAGTGATGGGTAACATTATTGTTGAGACTATGTGTCTCTTCATTTTAGGGAAAGGATAAGGATTTCTATACTTGTTTAAAGGATAGCTATATATTGTTAGATGGAAACAGAATTGATTTGTTGCTGTAAAGACGTTCCGGTCTATCCTAAAGGAGTAGACTGTGCCAGTTATTAGACTATTGCTTCTCAGTTCCAAATCTACCATTCATTGGCCTGCTTTTAATCATGGATTATTTTCCTTTTAACAGCTTGTAAAATGTTAAAGTTCTTAGTAGAGGGCACTACAGGGACACTAGAAGAGGCCAGGGCTTTTCTTCCCAGTCCTAGTATGTTCTCAGCATGTTCCCACAGTATAAGCTGGTGAGGAGCTCACAGGGCATCCATGAGTGGTGTTTAGCACAAACAGGTTTCATCATTAGCCTCCCAGCACCCCTCAGGGCAGCTTTGCAAGCTCTACTGATGCAGCAAATTCTCCACCATGCAGCGGGCCACAATCATGTACTCTCCATGGCGGCCTGGGCCTCTCCTTTCTTGAAGGAGAAAGGGCTTCATTGGCCCCTGCCTCAGCCCCAGAGGTAGTGGCTCCTCCCTACTCCTGCTATTTTTGTAATTTTACCTCCTAATAGGTACCTACACCTAGTAAGAAATTCCCCTTTTTGGTTAATACTCTTTTTTTTTTTATTAAACTTTCTTTATTCAAATTATGATGTGGTTTCTAATCTCCTGATTTTAGCCTGACTAATTCAATGATCCTCCCATCTTCAGTTCAATAATTTATAAAATAAGTGAAGTCCTTCGTTATCATGACTGAGTTAAATATGAAATATGGGCTGGGCAAGGAGATATTGGTAATAGCACACAAAGTAGAATACAGAAGATTATAATCAAACAATAGTCAGTTTTCAGAATAAATACCCATGGATTACAAAAGATTACAGTCCCATAAATGTTCAGTATAAAGAACAAATTAAGAAAGTACCAAAATTCTCAACCTTACCCCGTACCAAATAAAATGGAAATGAGAAAACCTGAAAATACAGAAGCTTTAGAAAGGTGCACTGTCCCATGTCAAAATTACTGAGAATCCAGTTAGAGACTAGAAAGATCTTTGAGGTTGAATTCTTTGGGCCAAACTTTGAAACGGAGTGGTCCCAGCTTAGAGTAGAGATGGTCTCAATCTCAGGAACTGGTTTCACTCCTATCACAATTCTTTCAGAATGCATTTCTCATGCATTTATTTGAGGATGACTCCAGAGCATTGCTAAATCGGATAGAACACTGTTCTCTCTTCACAGCATAATCACCATTTTCCTCAGCCAATGTACCATTACACACAACATGATCAATAACAGAGTGATGCCGTTAAATAGAGCAATAAGGAGGCCTAGCTGGGCTCTAATGGGAGCCTGCCCTTCCCCAAGAAGAGAAATTGCCTCCCAGGATATGCTTCTCCTCAGGCCGCTTGGCACAAGGACCGATGGGCATCAGGAGCAGAGTGTTGTGATGGTAAAGGTCGTCCATGGGAATGGCATCTGGGGACAGCGATCCACGCACAAAAGGAGAGGATAATAACTTGTTCAGTGAGAAATAAATGAGATACGGTGCTCCTGGCCAGGTGTCTTGTCTGATACTAATATGCTAGGAGTGCCCTTTTGGCTTAGAAAAAAAAAATAATGTCAAACTTTGTTTTGAGCCAGAGCCCTGGAGACAGCTAAACCAGGGTTGCTGCAAAGAACTGCTTTTTAACCAGAGGCTGAGCAAAATGCGGTTAATAAAACATCAGATGGTCTTGATGATGGTTTCTTTTAGACCAGACTGGCTCCTAAGTGATGGGCCTTTGGCATCTGCCTATTTACTGGGAGGCCCCATGTGTGGTGGAAATTTATTTGCTGCCCCCATAAAGCAAATGTTGCTTTAAGTTGGAAATTGAGAATGACAGTGACTGTGAATTTGGTTCATGTGAGTGTCTCTAGCCCAAGGAGGGGACTATTTGTTGTCTCATTCTTAGGGTAATATATGGTCTACGTAGACTCACATGAAAATAACACACTCACATATATATCGAAGATCTGAAAAATTATTTTGTAGTTACACATGTCACATCTTCATACCAAATTGATTAGGTTTTTTCAGGCATGTTCATTGAAACCTGGGTCAAAGGTAACCTCGTTAATTATTCAGTTGAACCAGAGTGCATTACTATGTATTAACACATTTATTTTTTGAGACATGTCAGGCCAAATATAGTTACCAAGCAAAAATAAACAAAAAAAATAGTTAAAACCTGATATATTGTATTTCTTGATTCAAAGTTATCATATGTAAGCTGCATATATCCTCTAGTGTTTTCATGAGGGTGGGATAGGTAAACTTCCAAACATGAAATGCACACATTGTAAGAAATGTCCTGATTTTAGAAGCGTTAAAATGTAAGAGAAAAAAGAAAGAAAAAAACATCTCTCCCAAAACAGGTTTATTTATTTGTTTGTTTGTTTTTAAATTTCTTTATTGATTAAGGTATTACAACATGTGTTCTCATTCCCCATTACCTCTTCCAACCCCATCCCCTCTCACCACTTATGCCCTCATCCCTGTCTATCTGTGTCCATTGATTAGGCTCATACGCATGCATTCAAGTCCTTTGGTTGATCTCCTCCCCTTTCCTCTCCCCTGCCTTCCCTCTGAGGTTTGACAGTCAATGCTTCTTTGTCTCTGGATCTGTTTTTGTTCATCAGTTTATGTTGTTTATTATATTCCACAAATGAGTGAGATCATGTGATACTTATCTTTCTTTGACTGGCTTATTTCACTTAACATAATGTTCTCCAGTTCCATCCATGCTCTAGTTTGAAGCAACCACCTATTTCTCCTTTTTCTTCTTCTTCCTCTTCTTAAAGAATAACTTTCAGCATTTCATATAATACTGGTTTGGTGTTGATGAACTCCTTTAGCTTCTTATCTGTGAAGCTCTTTATCTGACCTTCAATTCTGAATGATAGCTTTGCTGGGTAGAGTAATCTCGGTTGTAGATTTTTGCTATTCATCACTTTGAAATTTTATCCTGTCTGGCCTGTATAGTTTCTGTTGAGAAATCAGCTGACAAGTGTATGGGTTCTCCCTTGCAGGCAATTAGGTGTTTTTCTGTTGCTGCTTTTAATATTCTCTCTCTGTCTTTTGCTCTTGGCATTTTAATTATGTTGTGTCTCGGTATGGTCCTCTTTGGATTCCTTTTGTTTGGGGTTCTATATGCTTCCTGGACTTATAAGTCTATTGCTTTTGCCAGGTGGGGGAAGTTTTCAGTCATTATTTCTTCAAATAGGTTTTCAGTATCTTTCTCTCTCTCTTCTTCTGGAACCCCCATAATTCTGATGTTGGTATGCTTGAAGTTGTCTCATAAGCTTCTTACACTATCCTCAAATTTTTGGATTCTTTTTTTTGTTTTGTTTTTTGGTTGAGTGTTTTTGGCCTCTTGCTATTTCAAATCTTTGACTTGATTTTTGTGTTCTTCTAGTCTGCTGTTGGGTCTCTGTAAAATATAGTGTATGTTTAATTTCTAGTTGGTCCTTTTTCATATCCTCGAACGTCTCGCTGAATTTATTGGCCTTTTCTAGGAAGCTTTGAAAAACCTTATAACGGAGGTTTTGAACTCTATATCCAGTTGCTGGTTTTCCTACATTTCTTTCATTTGTGATCTGTCTTTTTCTCTCCACATTTTCACTGCTTCCCTGAGTTGGTAGGATAGCTTTGTGTGCTAGGTGTCTCAGCCTCCCCTGTTACCAGAGGTGGACACTCTTGGTGCACCCCTTTGTGGACTGTGTGTACAGCCTTGTTGCAGTTAAGCCTTGATTGTTGTTGGTATCACTGGGAGGAATTGACCTCCAGACCAATTGGCTGTGAGGATCAACTGTGTCTATGCTTGGAGACAGTCTTATGCGACTAGACTTGGAAAACTGCACAAGCCTCTGTGCTCAGCTTGGAAGGGGCAGAGTTTCAGGGTGGAGCCGACAGCCTTGGCTTCCAGTCAGCCCTGCCCCACGAGATTCATGGGTCTCACTGTCCACAGGCAATTGTTGCAAGCACCTCTGAGAGAAAGGCGCCCTCGAGTTTCACCCTCTGCCAAACAGTCCAGTCTCTCCCCCAATGAATCCAGACTCCCAGATTTTCGCCTGGCACTGGGGTTCCCTACAGTCGGAACTGGGTTTCAGCACCATCCAGAATTACTGTCTCCCTCCCACCAGATCATGCCAACGGCACAGTCAACAGTCTGTCCTCTCTGTGTGCACTCGCACATGTGCCTCAGGACCTCTGCCTTTGGCTGTTCCCCTGAGATTCCACCTCACAGTCCAGATTCCCCCAATATGGGCCTGGGTCTCCCAGCGTCTCACCCAGAACTGGGGTTCAGTGCAGTTGGAACTGGAGTTCAATGCAGTCTGGAGCTCTTGTCTCCTCCTGCTAGAGCACGCCAGCTAGGCACTCAGATGCCCTGTTCTCTCTGGCCCGTCCTCTCTGCGCACATGCATGTCTCTGTACCTCAGGCTTTGCAGCAGCTGTGATTCTCTGTGTGCATTTCTTTTTCCTTCTAGTTGTTGAATTTCCAGTCAGCCAGCTTTCCTGTGGTTCCGGATGATGTCCATTTTGTCTTTTTGTTGTATTCTTGAAATTGTTGTGTGAAGCAGCAGCCTAGGTGTTCACCTATGCAGCCATCTTGGTTTCTCTTCCAAAACAGGTTATTTTAAAGCCAAACAAAATGTAAACTATTATATTGGAGGTTCTTCCTATGCTTTGACATTGTATCATTCAGAAAGCTAAGGTATTTTGGGGTATAAGATGATATCACTCATAAAGTTCAAAAAACTTTCTAATAATTCAAAACCAATAAAATATCTAATTTTAAAAATAATAACTGGAGGATTGTTTATATTTCAAAAGAAGATCTTATGTGGACTTCATACATCTTCATTGGAGGTGAAAATTTCTGGGCATATTTGTAGGAGATGTGGAGTTTGTGCATCAGGGATAGTGGCTGTCTCTTAGGAAAAACTGAATGGTAAGAAGAGAGACCGCCGAGGAATAGAAGCTCTATCCAATGACACCAGATAAGACAGCCTCAAGGATAGCCCACATAAACTTATGTTTGAGTTCTAGCCAGAGGTGAGCAAAACAAAAATAAATTAATAAGGATCTGTTCTTTGGTAATCTATGGAAATACAGCTTAGGCAAATGGGTTATTAGGAAGGCTAGAAGCACCTTCAAGTGCAAATACCAGGGCTCGAGCAATAGCAGACTAACCTGCATCTCAAATGAAGACAAGTGGGGAGGCCTTCAAGTATCATTGGTGTCTCAAGCAGCAACAAAAAACAGGGCACATTTGGAGGGCATTAGTGGCATTTGTTGTGTCACTGAAACCTTTGATGGGCACTCATTGAGGAGACTTAGCAGCTCAAGGAGACATTTTCAGGAAGAACCAGAACAGGAGAAGAGAAAACTCTAGATGCCAGATGGTCAGCAGGAGCTCATGAGAGACACCTTCATGAATCTTCCCATAGTTGTGTGTGTGGCAGGGAGGCAGTGCATGAAAAATGTGACGTTAGTATCAATCTGGATTTCTTTTACTTTTGGGTGGGGCCAGAGCTCACAAACCCATTTTGCTATGTTTTTTAACTTGATTTTAATAGATTGACCTAGTAAGGAAAATGCAAGTTATACTTATAAGACTTTAAGAAAGACATATTGCACATTTTAAATGCACTTTCATTTTAATAGCTCACATGAAATAATTCCATGTAATCAGTGCTCTATATTTTAAAGAAATAATACAGAATATAATAAATTATTAGACTATTAAATATAGATTTAATCACAAGTCTTATAGTACTATATTATTTTTCTATTGTCTGTTCCTATTATTAATCAAGCAAATTAAGTTAGTCAAGTGGTTCCAAATAGAATGTGGTAATTTATTATACATACCCAGTGTTAAAAATTATAGAATCAAGCTCTATATGGTAATTATATTTACCAAATTCAAACATCTAGATGTTTATTTTATTGATTTCAGAAAGGAAGGGGGAGGGAGAGAGAGATAGAAACATCAATGATGAGAGATAATCATTGATCGGCTGCCTTTTGCGTGCCCCATACTGGGGATCCAGCTGGCAACCCAGGCATGTGACCTGACTAGGAATCAAATTGTGACCTCCTGGTTCGTAGGTCAACACTTAACTAAGCCATGCCAGCCAAGCTAGCTGTTTATTTCTTGAATACTATCCAAAAAAAGTGTTCACTGCTGAATAAGACATTACACAGCTATTTTTGTTATAACTCAAATACATGTAGAGGCCCGGTGCATGGACTCGTGTACCATTGGGATCCCTCAGCCTGGCCTGGGGGAATCAGGCCAAAACCAGCTCTCCAATGTCTTTTGAGAGGTCTTGGATTACGAGAGGATGGTTCTCAGGTGATGCACCCTGGAATGGGGCTCTCTTCTCTCTGGTTCTGGGTGCATCACCCAAGAACTGCAGCTGCCAAGTTACTGCAGTTCAGCAGCTCCAGCATTGAGCATCTGCCCCTGGCAGTCAAGTGCATCATAGCTACTGGTCAGAGGGTTGCTTAGACTTTTATATCCTATCTAATAAAGAGGGAATATGCTAATTGATGGACATGCCCTCAAAGATGGTGACACCCACAGCCACAAGATGGCTGCGCCCAGTCCCCTTAGCCTCATTGGGTGGCAGGCGTGGCACAGCTGGGCCTGCCCCAGGCAAGTCCAGCAGCTTGCACCCCTGCCTGCAGAGTCCTCCAGTCCTCTTAGTCCCCCAGCCAGCCAGGGTCGGACCAAGGCACAGGCAGGCCTTGGATGTCAGCTGCCCAGCCACCTATGGCTGACATGAGGCACAGGCAAGCCTCGTATGTCAGCTGCCCAGCTACCTAGGGCCAGCCCAAGGTGTAGGCAAGCCTTGGACAGATGCTGCCCAGCACCCAGTGCTATCTGAAGCTCAGGTAACCAGGACTGGCTGAAGCTTGCACTGCCAGCAGTGGCAGCAACAGAGGTGTGATGGGGGTGTCACCTTCCCTTGATCTCCGAGTTGCCTCCCACCCCTGAGAACTTTCCAGACTGTGAGAGGGGGCAGGCCTGGCTGAGGGACCCCCCCCCCCTGCTTCCAGTGCATGAATTTTCACCCACCGGGCCTCTAGGATAGAGATAAAATGATTAAACAGTTTTTAAAAGTATGTGCATGCACACACATGTTCACACAATTGTGTGTCTTTTTTTCCTTAATAAGTCACATCTTGATAGATTATAAGATGCATGCTGTGTCTCAGTCTGGTTTCCCTCTCCCTTTCTCTGTGGCATTTATGGTCATTTAAAACCCAGTTGGCCATACAAATCAAAGATACACAAACAAGTAAATGTGTTTATTTAATAGATGCTGCTTTTATTTAGAATCTTAAATGATATGTAAAGAAAGACACATGCTAAAATCTCAATAGAACAGACAGCTCCTAAGTTCCCAGCAGGTTCATGAGAGCTGAGTTGACCTCGCCTTACCTTTCTTTCTATTCTTGAAAATGCTGACACCTGTTGTTACACGGGACATCAGATCAATGCAAGTTGCCATGACAGACAAGAAAGAAAAGACCCATGTTTATTCCTTCTTAACAGTTTTACTTGCCATTTTAAGGGCTAATGTGTTAGCCCGTAATTTCCATGTGAAAATTTAGGCCCACAAATGGATCAGTAAGGATGGAAATGATATGTGTGTTGCTGTCACTCTGGAAAAAAAAGTATTTGTGTCCCCCACTGGCTAAGGGAAATACACACAAATGTTTGTTTTTCATGTGTGTTTGTAGGTAAACACAATGAGACAAAACCTCTAATTTTATGCGAACCCCAAAGGTGCAAGAAGTTGTATTGATTAAACCTATAGTAAAGTTACAAAGTAACATAAAATTAATATTTAAAACTGGAATGCTTTTATGATGGAAATACATGTGGAGGTTTATTTATTTATTTAAAATGTTTTTATTGATTTCAGAGAGGCAGGGGATAGAAACATCAATGATGAGAGAGAGCTGCCTCCTGCATGCCTCCTATCTAAGATTGAGCTCACAACCTGGGCATGTGCCCTGCACTAGAATCAAACCTGGGACCCTTCAGTCTGCAGGCTGAAGTGAAACTGGCTAGGATGTATGAAGGTATTTTTATAAACATTATTTGGATTATAGTACCACAGGATCGTAAAGGCCATTTTAATTCTAACTCTCAAATTCTCTCAAATTCTTTCTTCCTTTTTTATTTTTCCTTTTAAAAATTAGAACGCCAAGCCACTGACCTTCAACTTCCACAGAGAAGCACCTATACATTTTGATCTTGCCTAAGAAGCATCTGAACAAGAGCTGAAAGGTTTAATAGATGAAAAAGTCTCTTCTTTCCTGTAAATCAGAAAATAGAAGTCATGTCTTTCAAAATATTCCAGTTTATTAAATAACTAAACGCACACTTTGTTTCTACCCAGTATTCCCACTCAGACTCGGCTTGTTCTGATTTTGTGTGCGAGGGATATTTCAACTTGAGGTCAGGGAGGATTTTCACTGGCTTGACGGCATTGAATCTGAAGGTTTGATTAGATTGAGTAATTCCACGGAGAAATAAGCACAATGCAATCTATGCTTAGAAATGTCCTCATTAAAATAGGAGTTCAGAAGCTTGCAAATGTTGCCAAATTTAATTTAATCCTGAAAAATTTAAGAGTGTTGCCAAAACTTAGGGTTGGCACAATTATAGCGAAAAATCCCAGAAAACAAAAAGATGTCAAGGCTGTTGTTTTGCAGAAGTGTTTTTTATTTTTTAAATATCACAGTCAATCTTTCTATGAGTTTTGCATATCTCACTGAATGAAAGGATGTCAGTACCCAAGCACTTACCCACATGAAGACGGCTTTTGAGTGACGTGATCATGTTCATACGGGGAACATGTTCCAGACAGGCTGATTACCTTCATTAGATTAACTAGTTCAAACACTTAATAGCTGAAATTCACAGACTCTTTGTCTTCAAGCACAGTGACAGTCTGCAAGTCAAATAACAGTATCTTCAGAAAGCTCTATTGTAAAGCTGAATTTGGGTAATTGACACCAATAACGTAACAGCATTAAATCACCCTTATTTTTATAGTGGATAAGCTAGTCTGCTTGTAAATATGTTCAAGGATAGCATGTAGGTGGCAGAAGAATTATGCTACAACTTTAACAGCTAATAAATCTTTATTTAAGCAGGGGGCCTCTAAAATTTAATTAGGTATATGAAAGCAGAGATCATTCTGAGGGTAAAAATATGCCAATTCTCACAAGAAAAGACATCTGCTTTGTGAAAAAACTTCAAGTTAAAATTTGCTCTTCTGTTACTCTGTCAATAGAAAGGCTTTCTGGGAGAAAAGCAAATATCTAACTTGAAAAAAAAATGACAGAGGCAGACAGAAGGCATTCCTGGCACACCCCAAAGGAGGGAAAGAAAGACCCATTTGTGAACTTTGTTTACATTATTTAGCTAATTCAGGTAGATGCCTCTCCTTTTTTCCCCTCTCTTCCTCTTTCCTGGGTCACGTAAGGGTAGTCGGGGATCTGTGGCAGATTCTGGAGTACCCATGATGCAAATTGAAGGTTACCTTGTAATTCGAGACTTCAATGCAGTGCTGCCTCTCTGTTCCCAACCTACAAAGATTTCCTTCTCTGCTCCTATCACAGAGTACGACTACACTATGGTGGTAACCTCCTCCCCAAATTTATAGCATGCATATCTATTGTCCCTCAAGTCCTTTGTAGATTACAGATGCCTCCGTGCCTAACATTGATTGTTCTTTGTAAAAGTGCAGAGACCACTGGGGCTGGTTACATTCTAATTCCAGATTCTCTAACTTGAGTTTGTATCTTCTTGTTTTTTTCATTTTTCTTCTCGAGAGAAGTCAATACAGCATAAAATGATGATCCTGGGACAGAGAGCAACGTGCTTTAAACATCACTGTATTCTTAAAGCAAATTTTCTCCTTCTTGAAGTATAGAGTTTGGTAGGCATTGTGGATGAAGCTGTGTAAGTCACAGCCTCTTTTTTCACTGAACTTGATCTAGTTCAGGAGATGAGACATAAATACTTGAAGCATACAATAACATTTCAGTTGTAGAAGGCACAGCCCAAGGCAATATATACATGTGGGCCACAGGACTAGGATAAATAACTCCAGTTGTCTTCTGTGGACCAACCCCAGTCCTTGAGCCAACAAAGCTGTTTTTGTTGTTGTCTGTTTGCTTTTCATTTCTCAGGAGTCCTTCATCTAAGAACAGGATAATACACTTTAACTTGTGCTAAGAGATGCACAAAAGAAGCCAAGTGAGCCTCGTGGAAACAAAGCGGGTTTCTGGTGGGATGCTGTAATTGTTTGCTGCTACCACCGCATACATCCAGAGTGTGTTCTGGTGCTTGCATGGTATGTCCTCTCTATCACTTGTTTTATGCTAAGAAGGTAACAGGGACTCACTTCAAATGCCAGCAAGCATCAGAAGTAATGAATTCAGAATCGAGCTCTTATTGCCCAATTAAATAGGTTTTTTTTCATCTGATCAAATGCCATTTAAGCCTTTTTGTGCACTTTTTTATGCTACTTTAAAAGTCATCCTGGTTTTGTTTTTTAAAAATAAGTAGAGTCTCCCTTTTGTGAAAGACTTCAGATTTAGCCTTGAATGGTAATGTAATGTGATTTAATGAAAACAGAAGGAGCTATGATGTAAGGAGACATATAATTAATTTTCCTTTCCAAGATTCCAGACATGGGTAATCTTACCCTAGGTGCCCACAGCAAGTGCTCAATGGCTGGGAATCAGGTACCGAACTCGGCCCTGCTGCTGTGAGCTGACTGGATAGAGTTGAGCAAGTTTCTTGCATCTGAGCTCTTTAGCCATGATATTTGAGGCTTGGACCAGATGGCCTCGGAGCTTCCTTTTAGCTCTAAAATTCTACACGCCAGCCAAACTCCATCAAAAGGCTACTGCATAATGCTTAATATAAACTTGAGTCTTGTTTCCATTAATGTGAGAAACTGAAAATTTTGTTATAATAAAAATGGTTTTGATCTTCCCAGAACTTACATTAGACTGGAGCCTGCAGTCTCCAAGACCCAGCAATAGGCTTTTAGCCTATTGGGAAATGACAGAGATTTATTGGGAACATTTGGGGCTTTCTGAATCATTGCATGAAGCAGAGCAATACTGTGATGCAGAATGTTTCTCTTCAGTGTATTCCTTGACAAGGAGAGTTTCATGATTTTGTTGTCAGTAACAACTGCCTTGTCAGTTCAAAGGTTTGTGGAGTAGTTTTTACATTCAATATCTGTCCATTCTGATTCACAATACCTACTTCAGAGTGTTACTCTGCAGATTGACAATATAGTGGAAATCACCTTGTATATTACTTATAGAGTAACAAAGCAGGCCAAACCTCAGTGACCTCACACAACCACCACAATACTGTTCATGATCTTATTGGTCAGGAACTGGGCAGGAGTCATAAGGGTCTGTCTGTTCATCTCTTTTCTATGTGGTGTTGGCCAGAGCTAGTAGCTCAGTCCTCATCCATGTGCCCTCCTTCTCCCTCCATGTGGTTTCTCATCCTCCAAGGTCTTTCTCTCCTCATTTGGCCTCTCTGTCTAAGGCAGTGGTTCTCAATCTTTTTAATGCCGTGACCCTTTAATACAGTTCCTGATGTTGTGGTGACCCCCAACCATAAAATCATTTTCATTGTACTTCATAACTATAATTTTGCTATTGTCGTGAATCATAATGTAAATATCTGTGTTTTCCAATGGTCTTAGGCTCTACAGCAGTGGTTCTCAACCTGTGGCACTGCTAGCAGTGTCACCTAAGACCATGGGAAAACACAGATATTTACATTATGATTCATAACAGTAGAAAAATTACAGTTATGAAGTAGAAATGAAAATAATTTTATGGTTGGGGGGGGGTCACCACAACATGAGAAACAGTATTAAAGGGTCGCAGCATTAAAAAGGTTGAGAACCACTGGTCTAGGGGGATAGGTGTGACTTCTTAACATTGTGGTGTAATTCCTCGAGTGAAAGAAGATTTGGGTGAAAGTGTAAGAAGTCCCCAAAAGCCATTTCTGCTGCATTCTTTTGGTCAAAGCAAGTTACCAATCTAATCCAGATTCAAGGGATGAGGAAACAGATTCCACCTCTGGATGATAGGAACAGCAAAGTCACTTTGCATAGGCATAGACCGAGAGAGGCTTGATTCATTGGGGACCATTTTAAATCATGAACCATCTCTCTCATAAAGCCTGGCGCATAGTAGGCACTTGATAAATGTGTAACTTCTTACATGTTGCAGATTTCACCAACATTGAACTTTACTAGATAAGGCCACATGTATTGCCTCTGTGAACTGAAGAAAGGAAAGAGAATTATTGTGTTAGTTGCCCCCAATCAATGAGTGATAATATTAGAGCTTAAGCAGTTATTTTTTGAATTGAAGTTCTCTATTCATTCTACTATAAATTACTGCTGATAGATTGGAAAGAAGAATAAATATGGAAAGTGATCAGTGAAAATGCCATGGCTGGGGAGACATACATAGCTTTGTTATTTTAGAAAATTGCACTTCTTTGTTTATGAGCCCAATGTTTGAAAACAACAAAATAACGATATTTTCTTGCCTGTATTTCTTAGCTATCTTTCTTCAAACTTTAATTGCATCTGGGGTGATTTTACAACTGAGCTTTAGACATATATTTATTAGTAAATGGTTTCTTGGAAATATATTTACACTTTCACATAGTTTCAGCTTCAACTAGGAAGGCTGTAGAGAAAACAAGTAAAGCTGTTGGAGTTGAGTCAGGCCTGATCAGAAATCTATGCCTATCATAGTCTCCTGAATTCAATCTCTGTTCGTTCTTTTCCTCCTTCAAGTTTGGAATGAAAACTATGAATACTTTCAAGAAGAATGCACAATGAAGAACAAGGAAAAAATATTGGCATTTTAAAAAATATAGAGTACTCATTATAGTACAAGCCATTATATCATGTTTATATAATACTTAATAGCAATATGTGAAACTCTCTAGGTAAAAGTGTCACACAAAGATTTTTATTCTCTGCATTATAGCTGTTATTATTGTCATTATTTTGATTGAGTCCCTTGTTGAACTCTGAATTCTATTTGAACCTAAAACAGTAATCAAAACTGTGGGCTATTTGATAATCCCCATGAATATGACTGAAAAGTTTTCATGAAAGCCCTACAGACTGAACCCAATGAATTTAGAATAGTTCTCATTCCAGTAGAAAGAAGCAGATGTTCCAAACCAAACACACTCAGTTTAATATACTTTTACATTGGCTTTAATGGACAGATGTTTTGACTATGACATGGCAAGAACAGGATTCGAAATGGTGGATTGAAAAGATTTTGTTCATAAAAGTAATTGCTCTTACATTACAAAGTGCAGGATTTACATGTGGAAAATGTCAGCCTGTTGCAGCATCTCATGATGGATCATGTTACCACAAGCCATGGAGTTCACTAGCAATGACAAACTTACTTCTGAGGGACCCTTTTAATAGGCATCACATACAGAATGGCAGGACAGGGGGAGCCTCAAATAGAGTCCTTCTAGTTACGTAGTTGATCCTTGATTATACACTTTCAGGATTATCTGTGACTTTTTTCCCCCATCAGAATTAGGCTGTTGTCTATATTATTTTACGAGCTAAAAACAATTCTCACATGTCAGTCTCTATTTGAAGAGCTCTACAAATGTAAATAACTTATTTTATCCTCCTAAGAACAGGTGAGAAAAATGATGCACAGAAAAGCACTATAACTTTGCTGAAGGTCACACTGCCAGTGAAGGACAAAGGCAGACTATCTCTGTCTAGCTTTAGAGTCCATGCTCTTAACTCACACTCTGCTCTCATTTCATTATTCAGTAAGTGGCGGGGTCTATGCTGCATTGTTGCATTGTTTGTGTGGTTCAGGAATTTAAGTGAGACTGACTTAGGTAAATGATTAATTTGCCCCAGGACTTCAAATGTTACTTCCTAACTTATCTAAAAGTTAGTTCACCAGCAACTTTATCCCCAAATTCAGAAATCAAGAGAGTCCTCCAGCCCATGAAATAGTCACAAAGCCCTTACACTGGTTCCATGCATTTTACCCCTTGGGCTCTCCTTCCTAATGCTTATTTTGACATATAAGAGAGGAGTGGGAAAGGGACAGAAAATTAAGAAAATAGAAAATATAAACCTCATACTTCTACACAGCACAATAAAAATTTTCATGATGATGGCTCTGAATTATAAGCAGAAGGTTAACTGATGTTATTTAGAAGGCAAGAAAATAGACAAGAAATATTAAAAGGTTTTTCTCCAAAATGTTTAGATTTTTAGACTTAGCTATGCAGGCAAGATCTAAATTTCTATAATGAGTCATCATATTTTCGGATGTCCTGTTTCCAGCAGCTCCAGATAACTAAGTAAAAGAAACATAATTGTGGAAAGAGTGGAGATTCTCTCCCACTAGCTTGCTGATAAACGAGTGGGGCAGGTCATTCATCCTCTTTGTGACTTTGACTGCTTATAGGCCTACTTCTAAGACTTATTGTAAGGATTAAATGAAATAACGTATGTGAAAGTGCCTAGTATGTAGTGTGCTCTCCATAAATATTTGTTAAAAAAGAACAGTAGCATTGCATTCCAGTGTCAAAGATAAATGATTTTTGAATTATGACTTGAATATTATTTGTGCAATAATACATATGTAGAAATCTGAATAAAGGAAAGGAAGTGGTGGTCTCGGGATTCTTCAATAATTATATTACCTTCCTTTTGTTTTATTCAACTTTTTTTTGTCTTTCACCTACTATGCGGGATGGAGAGTGGACCTTCCTTCACATGTATTCTTGAGACAAATAATGACCAAAAAAGAATCAGGCAGATCATCAGCTTCCTCTAGGCACTATTATGACAATCAGTGGAAATAACTAAGTGTATTTTGTTATCCAAATCCATTTTCAACAGAAGGTAGGGAGGATTCAGACTATCAATATAACCTAAGTTTATTGTTTAACATAAAAATGTATATGTATTCTTCAACCAAAATGTTAGATACTTTTTCTGGAGTGGAAGTAAGAGCATAAATATTTTTAATGCCTTTCCAGGAGATTCTGATACTCATTCTCTTGAACCTCTCCAACCATGAGAGCTACTAGTCTAGTATATTAATTACACCTGTCCACAATTTGACATCCCCTGATGACCAGCAAATCTGCAAGACTCCAGTGAGTTGTAGCTGATCACTGGCTAATCCTTTTTGACATGGCTGACACTTTCAACATCCCCTTCATGGACTGTGGTATGTGTCTTTTACACTAGACCTACCACAGCACTTTTGTAATCTGCCTGGCCTTTTGTTAACTTTCAGACCTGAGCAAGAAGGACTCCATCTTTGTCCTGTTCAGCTACACCTTTCCCTACAGGGTGATGAGTCCTTGGGATAAGTGGGCCTGCCTGTCAAGCATGCACCTCCCCTTTAGCCTTCTGCTTTCCTACATTTAAAGTGCTTATGACATACCAGAGGCTCTTTTTAAATGAGATTCTAATTCAGTATTTCTGAAGTGTGTCTGGGATTCCACATTTCTAAAAATCCCCCAGTGCTGTGAATAGCAAGGATCTACATTATGTTCTAGGTACCCAGGCTCCTGGAATTCTCAGAGCTAATGACACCAAGCCTGTCTGGTCCTTTCCTTGCAAAGGGAACCAAAGTTTTGCCATTCTAAAGCTGCCATTTGGGATATTGATTTTAAGCTGTTTATTGAGAAACTAGAGGCCTAGTGCACAAAATTCATGCACAGGGGTGGTAGGGGAGAGGTCCCCTCAGCCCAGCCTGCACCATTTCCAATCTGGCAGATGGACATCCCTCTCACAATCCTAGACCACTAACTCCTAATCACTCACCTGCCTGCCAGCCTGGTCGCCACCAACTTCCCCCCCTGCCAGCCTGGTTGCTCCATGCAGCCTGCTTGTTGAGTCATTTGGTGTCCCTCATAACACCCCTGCTGGCCTGGTTATCACACGAAGCCTGCTCTTCAGTTGTTTGGTCGTCCCTCACTAACCCCCGCCCCCACCTGCTGCTGGCCTGGTCATAGGCAGCCATCTTGTGAGGCTGTGAGGTTCAATTTGCATATTACCTATTTATTACATGGTATAAGACTCAGAGGAAGCCTTTGCCTCTCCTCCTCTCTTGCCCAAGAGATTCAGCAGAGAAACCTCCTTCAGGAAGATTTTAGGATGTTCCCTTAGTCTAATTTGAATTAAGTATGGTGAACAGAGGGCTCCAGCAACAGGCTGTTAGCTAAGTACCTGCTGCTTCCATTGTTCCTGAGTCGGTTAGCAAGAATTTGCGCTGCCACTTGTGTTCTGCTCTTCCTCAATTACCTGTGAATTACCCATGCTCACTTCTGAAATCTAATACGCTGGTCACCACCTTTTCTCCTTTGTCAAAAATGGCTGATGTGCCCAATGTTGCCTCACCATCTTTGGAATTTTCATGCTTATGTGAATTCTTCATGCTCATGTATTAAAGCTGATTTGGGGGAAAATATTAATTCATTTTTTAGCCCCCACACTTGGGTTTTTCCTCCTAAAGACACACTGTCACACTCTGAGGACTGAGGGGTGGAAAATGGGGTCCTTAGAATGGGGCTCTGTGCATATAGCTAGATGCGTGAGTACCTGGAGCTGCAGGACAGAGACAGAGGTTAATTGGGAAATGGGACCACAGGATGAATTCTGGTGTTGGGATCAAGGCAGTGAGTTAACTCTCCCCACGTGACCACATTCTAACACAGAATTCCAAGTAGTCCAAGAATTCTAAATTCAAGATTGGCCTTCCAGGTGGTTAGTTCATGTAGGAAGATAAAACACATTTTACAAACTCTTAAGTTTGTCAGCTTGGTTATATTTTTAAAAACAAAGCCATACAATTTGTGGGCCTCCATTTGGTTTTGTAGCAGGTGCCTAAATTGTTAGAAGGGAGGCATCTGAATTTGTAAGTACCTTACCCTCATCTAGATCATTCTGAGCAAAACTCCAAGTGACAAAAGGATCAAGGAACTTTTTTTTTTTTACTTTTTCTTGCAGGTTCTTTTGCAGCTGCTGGTATTTCTTTCTGATGTTATTTGAATCTATTTCACTGTCCACACATGTCTTTTTCATATGCAATTTGGGGGTTCTTAAGGCCTTTATTATGTATATTGGACTATGCAATACTGAACTCTCTGGGGGTGTGGAGCAATCTCAGATTCTTTTGGTTAACAATGTTTGCAAATGTGACTCCAGAGCAGGACAATGAAAGCCACCCATTTGAAAAGGGAAGGCTGAGTTGCAATGATCTGGATTTTTTTTAACCTGTTCTCTCATTTTATTACAGTATAGTTTTACAAGTCCTGGGTTAGCAGTCACATCTCAGTCCTACCACTTAATAAGTTTTCTGATTCTAACTTTTCCAGGCCTTAATTTTTTTACCTCTAAAATAGAGGTAAATTATTATCTCCTCTAAGGGTTAGTAAGAGGATTAAAGAAGATGATACACATGATAGTATTTAGGGTGGTGTCTGATACAGAATGAGCACTCAAACACTGTTTTCTATTGTTTAATTCATTCTGGTTTGAAAATTTAAAAAAACAAAAAACTTTAAATCTTTATTATTGAAAGTATTACACATATCCCTTTTTATCCCTCATTGACCTCTTCTCGCCTAACCCTGCCCCATTCAGGTTTTTAAAGCGTTTTACTGAGGTATAGTGACATACAAAAAGCTATACATATATAATGTATCCATTTTGATGAATTGAACATATGCACAAACCGGTGATATCATCACCACAATCAAGGTAATTGTACATTCAGGTTTTATCTTCTTATTGAAGCTGCATAAATGTTTTCTAGACCCATTGATATTTCTCTTCTTTGAAGTCCTTCATTTTGGACAATCATTATCTTACTTCTGCTTATATCCCGTTGCTATTATTGGTTTAACATAGTTTCTCCTGCTGTATTTTAATAAACTTTAGGTCAAGGGCACTATCTTTCATTTACTTTGTACCCTCGCAGCTCAGTGTACGACATTAAACACAAGAAAGATCCTCAAGTGTCTGAGTGTTTGATTAATTCATTGGAAGGGAATACTTCAGCACAAATAAGGCTGGTATGGCTTGAATGTACAAGAAAAATGGAAGAGAAAATTAAAAAGGCTGATATAAGGAAGGGTTTGGAGTCATCAGAAAGCAAAGTTTGGAATTACTCCATTTCTTGAGCAGGATCAAAGATTGAACAACCAAATGCCAACTGACAGAGCTTGGTGGAAAGGCTGACCTGCCTCTCCAACTGCGTGAGGGCCAGTGTGACTTGAATTCACATTAAACCTCCTGCATTACAGATAAAGCTTATATTCTTTGATTGGGGTCCCCCTACCCAACCCTACTTCAGTAAACTCTCTGAATTATTGCAAGATTTGGGCCTGAGTACAGTAGCTGACCCAGGAATCATCAGGAAAAAGATAGGAGTTGAGTGAGGCTTGTGCTAAAACCATAATTTGTAGTCTGTATTCCCAGGCTTTGGCTACTCTGCTTCTCCACAGGGATGTAAAAATCTAAAGTCAGTTTCTTCCTTTGGGGCCAACCCTTTGCTTCTCTCAATCGCTAAGGCATCCAGCCCAGCCTACTTCAGCTGGAAATCGTGTGGGGCTGGTTCTGGAGGCCACAACATGGAACCAAAACAACTGGAGGAGTTAGCAAAACCCTAATTTGTTTACCCGCTTCTGACAGAGAGAAACGTTTGTGTTTATTTCTAAGGCTGTGAAAAGATGTGGAGTTCAAGAGTTCTGACACGTGAACACACCATGCAAGGCTGGAAGCCCATTCGTCCCTTATTAATTCGTTGGTGAGTATATTTGGGTTTTCACTTCACACCAATAAAGCAGGAAAGGATGTCATTTTGACATTGTTTCTTTACCCTTGCGCTCCATGTAAACAGAAGTTGTCTATCTGGCAGCCTAGAGGCTGTATATTATAAAGCCTCTGTTTACTCAATCTGAATGTCCTTCTCTTTTCTGCTTGGTATGCAAAATAAATGAAATGAGAGAGTGTGCTGGAATTAGAATTGTGTGGGTCTGAGAGAGACATTTGGGTCACTGAGTGACTAAAAGCAACCTCTGTTTACATGTTTCTGCAGTTTCTGTCACTGCAGCTGTGTTACAGCTTATAACAACTAATCTCCTTTTATTTATATTTTACTTTATTTTATTATGTATTAAAGGCACTTTTAAGCCACATCTTCCAAATGTGTCCAAGGTTTCATAACTGTCTTAATAGTGTATACACATTAGAGTGACGGCCGTGAGTTTCCTCCAATCTGGATTCTGTTAGGAGCGACTTTAAGAATAGTTTGCAGGACAATTAAAATGTGTTAATCTGTGTTTGAAAACTTGATCTGGTTAAGAAT
Organism: Antrozous pallidus; assembly: GCA_027563665.1. Classification (NCBI taxonomy): domain Eukaryota; kingdom Metazoa; phylum Chordata; class Mammalia; order Chiroptera; family Vespertilionidae; genus Antrozous; species Antrozous pallidus. The sequence goes on from CM050523.1 coordinate 31,468,945, forward strand.
TGATTTCCCATCTACACATATTTGCCAAAGTTTCCTACTTCATGTGGCTGCGGTTTTCTGGAGAGGGGAACAAAGGGGGTTGTGGGGAGCAGAGGGCTAGAGAAAGCTTGGGGGTTAGGCTTGATTTTAGGCCTCTGGGTCCAGGGCTTCTCAGCATAACCTATGTTCTGCTTCAGAATAAAATAATGCACTAAAAAGCTGGAAATGGGGCTTGAGCAAGTGCACTTTTCATGCTCAACAAAGCCTAACGTCATTTCACTATATAATTCGAGTTATATGTGTGCTTTTAATAAACCAACCCTCCAAAAAATAAATAGATTTGTTCTGCTTAAACTGGCACACAAAAGGGGGGGATTGGAAGGTAATGTCACCCTCCAGCTTCATGTTGGGACTTGTGATAACAATTGGACAGGAAACAAGAGAATCCCATCCCAGGCTCTGGGAGGAAAGAATTGACCCTGGATCTGGACGGTGTAAGGCTTGAGAGCTTCCCGCCCAGCAGGGGGTAGCCAAGCGCCGGTAACTGGGATGGAATTTGACTCCAGGATCCATTCCCTCTGCACCGGCAGCTCAGCTCTTAGATTCTAGAAGCTGGAGTTCCTTGCCTGCGCTTTGATGATTTATCCCAAAAGAAGCCACTCACCGGAGGCCTTCACCCTAGAGCTCAGACCTATGTAATAGACTCTTTGAAAGGGATCCTGGTAAAGGGGTGAAAGAGCGCATTTACCTGCTCAAGGCTTGGAATGAATGAAAATTGGTGGGCTGGGAGGCAAGTTTTACTTTTTTTTTTTTTCTGACTCTTTTTCCTTCTCTCCCAATGGGCAGAAGCCCAGAATTCCCCGGAGAAGGATGTAGAGAGACAAGAAGTCAGGACAACCGGCTGATTCTGCATGTATGTGAGTGTGCGAGCACGTGTGTGTGTGTGTGTGTGTGTGTGTGTGTGTGTGTGTGTGTGTGTGTACATGCGGTGTCAGGGGGGAGCCTGCAGACAGAACCCCCACAACCTCCCCTGAGCAACCGGGGATCCAGTAGGGGATCCCCCAGGAGGGCTGGCTAAGGGCCTGAGCATCCCTGATGAACTGGTCGGCTGCTGAGGAAAGAAAGGCCCAGCAGAACTCGCTGGTAGGGAGAAGAGGGAGGTGGGAGGTGACCAAAGAAAACATGTTTTAAAGGAAGCCGGAGATCATAGCTGTCTCTGTTGGAGGAGCTTGAGCCTACAATACAGCAGGCGCCAACCGAGATCATTCCAGCCCTTGGTGGGTCTCCCCGGCCTGCTTCACCTGGTTGCTTCCCACTCAGGCCATTTTCGGTCGCCGCTGCTTTTCTTTGTTCTGTTTCCTCCCAGTGCAATGAACCCTTGCCTTATGGGTTTCTGTTGTAGTTCTAACCTCTAATACACAACCATTACATCTTATCTCGTCTTCTAAATTATTCTAAAATCCAATTACAACGCCCCCCCTCTCCTTCAAGAGCACACGACTTGCCACATTACTGAAATGCTGGGCTGCTCCTTTGTTTTTCTAAATTAATAATAACTACCATTTTCCTTCTGCAAGGGAGTCTTTTCTATCACCATACAGCTTTCCAAAACGCATGTTATGATCTTTTTGCATCTTTTCTGGGCTAAGGATGATTTTCCAAATATTCATAAAAGATCTGTCAGTTGGTTTTAAGTATCTAAACATTCGCAGCTCTACAATTCTTAAAATAGAAAGTGTTTTAAGATTTATCTTTTAAAATTTCTTTCTGCTTTGCTTTGTGAGGGTGCAACAGGAGTCCATCACTTTTAAGGTTTTCAAAGGTTAAATTGGCTTTTGTTTGTTCAAATATGTATGAATTGAAAACTCTTACAAAAGTATGGAGTTTCTTGAATCTATAGGAAGGGAGTGACAATCTGAAAAATAGATTCGGTGTCTATAAATTATAGAACACGCCAAGAACGTTTTAAAGAATACTTGAACACTACTCCGAGAACATCCTCCAATACTATTTCTGATAGGTAACTGTGGTTTGTAATAGAAAATTGCTCCTGGGGAAATATGGTTAATTTCAAATCTGATATTAGAAAAGGAACCCTGACATGTCTTTGTGTTTTAGAATCACAGGCATGTAATGAAACTGCAATTGTTTTTCTTACTTGCAAATTCTTCATTTAGTCTAAAAGGGTAAGTATATTTGGCACACCTAAAGCATCTGATTATGCAGCAGCAAAATATGTTTGAGGTGCAATTATTAAAAATATGTATGTGGCTAATCAACTACTGTGCTTTTCACTTTACAAGTTTGGGCAATGTTCAGCGGAGCTCTACAATGCAAAGTTTGTACCAGTGAATCCTTTCTTATACTTGGGCTTTAGCTGTTCAGAATAAATATATCACAAAATGTTGGGAAAATTGAAAAAGTCCTAAAGTGCATCTTAAATTTCAATCTGGTATTTTAATAACACCCATTAGGTAATTTGTATATTTATTGTGCCCTAATGTTGAATCATTATTCCCTTAAACATAAACACATAGAAAGGCCAGTTACTTTTTTTAAGTAAATGAACTCTACTGAGATATTTTCAGAAGGTAAAGTGAAGACCAAGGAAAAAGCAGGACAGAGTGCAACTGAAGTGATACCACTTAGAATTTATAGGCTGAGATGAACCTGAAGTACATGGTAATCAAGAGGTAATGTAATCAAAAACAAAATACAATGGTGGGCAAAAGTAGGTAGATTACCAGCTATCATCACCTAAAAATAAGTCATAAATAAGGATACTAAATAATAACAATAAGAAGATAAATAATAAAAAGAAATAAATAATTATTAATCAACAAACAATAATACAAGTATGAACCCGTGTGTTTTGCCTACTCACAGCTGTAAACCTACTTTTGCCCACCCCTGAATAGAAACGTGATTGCTACATTACAGATATAATAATTATACATATGCAAATATATACTATATAGTTTATGGGTTTTTTTTTTTGGTTGTCTTGAACCAGCAGACTGTATAATCTTCATTTAACTACAATGCAATCATATTATTTAACATTTCAACAGTACTGGTATAGCTTTTTTTCATCTCCGAGTGAAAAGAAAACATAGCCAGGATCATTTCCCCTTGCACCTCTAAGTTCAGAATATTATCTTGTAGCTTTAGGGCAGCCTAAACACCGTCTGTTAGCTTTAGAGGAAATTAGCACCACTCAGGCATTTCTCTAAAGTTTATGTCTTTCTAGAATTGATATAATCTGCTTAGAAATATATGTACCCAGGCATTCTACTAATATGTTCTTTAAGGTTCTATGATCTTCTTTATTTCTAATTCTTAATGAGTTTTTAACCATCTGGACAAAGCAGATTTATTCACACTATTTAAATATAAGGGGAGCCCTTATAGAATTGATTTTTTAAAAAATATATCAAGAGTACATTTGCTAACATCTGTGACTGTTGCATAGCAAATTTTAAAAGAAACATTTAAATTTACAGTTACACGATTTTTGCAAACTTTATGGGACTTCATTTATTAAAATTTAAATTAAGATCTTGGGAGCTTGTTGGTAGGTTAATACACAGGCTATGTGATTTCTAAGTTCTTTTACGTATTGTTTATATCTACTAAGCAAATCAAAAATCACTGTGATACATGACATTGAAAAAATAGTAAGTAGAAGATAAACCATATATTCTCCTAATTTATAAGCCACTCCTAATAGGTCTTTGAGGTTTTGTGTCGATTTGGAGATAGACCAGGCTTTGGGCCACAGGAGCACCATTTGGGGCGACGTAGCAGTAAATTCCTCTGCAGGACCCCAGGGGCCCAGAAGAGTTAATGCAGCTTCCAGGAAAATGGCACACCTGGCCAGTAACTCAGGCAGGAGGATGGCCTGACGGAACGTGTCACAAGCATGTCTCACTTGTGCTTTTTAAACAGCGAGATGCGACACTGCATCAGTTCTTTCCCCTCTTCTCCTCCACCCTGTGCTTCTTGGAGGTGGAGCACCCTCCCTGCAGCGTTCCAATGCTGAAAGTTTATAATGGTCTTCAAAGTGAAAGTCCATCATTTAAAATCATAATTCCACCTTTGAAACGGGGACTGAAGCACAGCAATACGAAATACATAAGGCATCAAGAGGTATCCAGTGTCTCTTCCCATTAGATTTCTCTCTTCACCAGGGGGATAGTAATATGAAATGTATTTTCCATAGTATTGTGTCTCTTCTCCATTAAAACTAAGCAAGAGCTCTGCAAGACCCAACTATCTTTTAATGCCCAATAAATGACATTTCCTGGCCCTAAAAAAAAAGATGAAACAAGTTTAAAAACTCAAAAAAAAAGTCTCCAACTTAATATACACCGAATATTTTTCAGAAAACGATATCCTGATCAGTTAGATGTAAATGAACATACGGATTGTGTTTTTCTTCTTATACCAATAGTTGCCCCCCCCCCCCCCCCAAAAAAAAATGCTAAGCATAGAATACATTCTCACTGTCAGGTCCTTGACTTTGGAAACAAAGGACCTCCAGACATTCAGAAAACTCAAAACCTGCCCTCCCCCACCTCTACAACTTGTGCTTATGTGTTTATTTTTCTAACACTTCAAATCTTTCCAGGATGCTGCGTACTGATTTGAAAATACCAATTTTAAAAACAAAAGAGAGGTGTGATAAAATTTTCTGTGAGTCCATTTTTTCAGCCACATGAGGAGGAAAAACTGTATGGAAAATGACTTTTACTTGCACAGGGAAAGGAATCTCAAGGGCCTCTGAGTTGGGGATAGAAAAAAAATTGCAGTGGTGCCTATCGGAAATTACTTGAAATAAGTATCTTTTCTTTCCCCTTGAAATAAAGTTCAAGGTAACATTTAAATGAATAATTATTTACCATTTTGTTCAATGCTGGAGTGTGTGGCAGGAACCATCTATTAGTACAAATGCTTTTTCTGCCTGGAATGGCTCATTAGTTTCTTTGTAGGCTGCCCTGGTTTTAAGATTCAAATTCAAAATCTCCTCTGATTTCGCTGTTCCATTTCTGGCAGCTGGCCAGAGGCAGATATGCATAATATTTCACTGTTAGACCTTGCAAACATTATATCCTGCTGTGCTAAAGAAAACATTGTGTTTCTTACCACATGAAAATAATCCATCACTTTTCAATCAGCACACACAAAAAAAGCTCTACCTGTTTTTTCCATCAGACTCGAGAAAAATTAATGGCCTCAATGTGAAAGGTGGACCCTCGATACATGATCCATTAAAGTACAAACTAATCAAAATATATCTAGCATCTGATTTGCTAAGCAAGATGGAACAAAAGAGGTGTGATGAAAAGAATAGATCTAAGACCCACACAACCTTGTTCTATGGGTATTACCTTATTTATTTTAAATGTGGTTGGACATAAATAAAAGATCATGAAGTGGATCTGTTTAATTTGATCCATTCAAATAGAGGCTCTGTATTTATCTGGAAGTGATGGCTAAAGATATGAACTGTGAACTGGAAGAAAATTTTATACTTAAGAAATGTTTTGAAAAGTAAATAAAGACAAGTTAGAAATACCTCTACCTTTCAAGTTGGTCACTAAAAAACATATTAAAGTGAAAGTAACAAGACAAGTATTTTGTCAATTTGTTCATGCCTTTCACATGGTATAAATATACAGATTTTATAATATTAAAATATGTACCTGAAACTTATATGATCATGTTGACCAATGTCACTCCAATAAATTTAATAAAAAATAAAAATAAGTTAAAATAATTTTATGTCTTTAGTAATGCTAATGTTGCATCTAGTTTTGAATAAGGACTTTTCTTTCTGAGGCCTATGACTTTTGCTACAATATTCTAATCAGAAAGATGCCAGCCATCAAAAGAGTGACAATTTAAAAAACAATTCAGTTTATAATTTTTAACACATTTCATTGTGATGGCTTGAATTTCTTTGCAACTACTAGATTTTGGAAGATTTTTTCCCCCAGTCTCTCTCTCTCTCTCTCTCTCTCTCTCTCTCTCTCTCTCTCTCTCTCTCTCTCTCCACTCTCTTTTGGTATGACCTGTGTCTTTGAGTGTAATGCATTAATAAAAATGTATTTAAGAAAAATGCATAAAATGGAAAATAATGCTAATATTCAGGTGATATCTACATTAGTAAATAATTTTACTCGTACAGTATTTTTTATTTGTGACTTCATGTTTTAAATACCGCATTATACTTTTTACCGCTATTCCAGTTTTTTTTTTTTTTCCCTTCCTCCCCATCTCTAATTCATGTTCAAATTGTCCTTAGGTTGGTCTTCCTAGAGCAAAACGGATTATCTCACTTTTCACATCTCAATCTCCCGTTAATTCACCCCCCTGGAATAAGAGAACAGAGGTGAAAGGCTTAAAACCCATCATTTTGTATATGAGTAAACTGAAACTCAGGGTTCTAAAGTGACTTAGCTGCGGACACTGAGTTTGGGAATAACAGTCCAGGAACCCTAATCCAGTACTTTCTGTGCCACACAGGTGGGTCTCCTTTCCTACACCTGTGCATCTCAAACTTTAACTTGGCCAAGACCGGTTTGGCTCAGTGGTAGAGCGTCGGACTGCGGACTGAAGGGTCTTGGCTTCGATTCCGGTGGAGGGCATGTACCTTGGCTGCGGGCACATCCCCAGTAGGGGGCGTGCAAGAGGCGGCTGATCGATGTTTCTCTCTCATCGATGTTTCTGACTTTCTATCCCTCTCCCTTCTGCTCTGTAAAAAAAATCAATAAAATATATTAAAAAATATTAAAAAAAGAAAAAAAATAAAATAAATATTTTAAAAAATAAGAAACTTTAACTTGTATGCAAACGATTTGGGGAACTTGTTAAAATGTAGAATCTGATTCAGGTCTGTGGTTGGGCAGAAAATCTGTGTTTCTAAAAAGGTTCCAGGACATTCTACTACTGGTCTGGAGACCACTCTCAGAGGAGCAAGAACTGAAGAACTATGTCATGTTCTTAGACTGGCTTTCAAAGTATTTTGAAGTCTAATCCTGTCTTCCACTGGCTTATATGAAACCTTAATCTAGGTATATAGGCTATGTGCTCAGTTACTGAATACTTTTTGAGTGTTTTGACTTTGATTTCTGTATTTATTCATTCCTTCTGCTTCCCTTTGTGTCTTTGCAGTTAAATGTCTACTTTAAAACATATATCAAATTTAAATTTTAACTTCTCTAAGAAGAGTTGCTCATGATAAAATGATTTTTCCTGCCTCTTATCATTTCTATCACTCCTCAGAAGCTTAATGGGTCTTTGTAAAAAAAACAAACAAACAAAAACCTGTTCATTGAATAAAAGAATAAAACAAATGTATGAATGCATAAAATAAAGAATGAGGTACATCAGGTTGTAGGAGAAGAGAAACGGAAATTCCTGAGCTCTGTGAAAAATCTCAGAATTAATAAAGGGTTTTTCTCCTTTTCTTTTACTCCACCCTATGATGAAAATACTGGAAGGGCAATTGTAGTAAATAAAGTTTGGGAAGCTATGTCATAGTTTAAGGGTCATCAGTATTTCTGTATAGTCCCATATAGTAAATATTTTAGGCTTTGTGGGCTATATGGTTTCTATGGTAACTACTCACCTCTGCTGTTGCAACAGGAAAGCAGCCATTGGCAATACACAAACAAATTATAATTTATTTACAATAATAAACACCAGCCAAACTTGACCTGCCAGTAGTGGTTTACCATTGCCTATTATAGTGGTATCCAGATGTAATCTAAACAAAGAAAGAGGACTTATTGAATCCACAATTGTTAATGATAGCTTAGCTAACTCTATAATGGCAAACATAGCTGAGCAACTGGGTCAGGCCAGGGAGAAGATGCACTGGTCAAAGCAAGGAATGTACATGATTTTCCCCCCATAAATTTACTTTTTATGGATAACCATACAAGTCATGTGTCACTTAACTAAAAATTCAATTTTCAAATTCCCACCACCTTATTGCAAAGGTGTGTGGCATGTGGGTCATGTCATGGACAGTATCCTGGAACTTGCTAGAAAAGCTTGTTAAAAACTTTGATCTCTACCCTACAGAATCAGAATCTGCATTTCAGCAAGATCCTCAGATAATTTTTATGCACTTTATAGTATGATTTCAAAACCACATCTATAACTGATCTGCATCAGAATCTGCTGGTAAAAGTGTCAGTTTTGGGCCCAATTTCAAACATACCAAATTATTGTCCCTGGGGATAATAACTCATTCAAATTTGCATCTTACTGAAGTTTCACAAACACAGATCTACACTAGATGTATAAATGTAATGATCATCAACTAAAAGATTGTCATGAGTTGTTTCTATTCTCTCTCTCTTTTTTTAATCATAACTCCCTAACCTCATATTTTATCAGCTGTACTTATTTGTTCAATCCTTCTCCAGTTTTCTTTTCTTTCTGCTCTGAGTCAGCTTATGAATACTATTTACCTCTTCCTCCTAATCTTTCCCTTCTTTCTTTTCTTCCTTCCTTTTGTTAATTTTTGGTCAGCATAAGCATATGTCAAGAAAATGATATGAACACTATGTTAGTATCTTTAGCAGATGGTATAAAGGTTCCTCTTGTGGAGATCACTGAGCATGTTTGGGAGAAGTGTTTCATAAGCCACCTGAAATGCAGAAGTTTGCAAAGGCAAGCTCAAGTAATAACATGGTGATGAAAATGTTCTCTGAAGATGGAGAGAGCCTTATGGAAGAAAAGTAGAAAAAAAATCTCAGTTGCAATAAGGGAGACAGGGCTTTAGAGGAAGGCAAGTCATGTGGTGGTGGAGTATGTTGTCTAGTGTCCTAACTGAGTCTCCTTAACAGTCTTCAGCAAAGACTCCATGGCTAGGATTTCACTTTCTTATTGGCTTTATTTGGGGTGGGGAATGGGGTGGGAAGGGAATCAGAAGGGATGCCAAAAGGTGAGTCATGGTGAATATGGTAGATAAAATGGCCAGAGAATGAGAGGACAGCAGACATTAAGGTTACATCAAGGTGTGGTAAGAAGATTAGGGCTGCCTGGGACTTCTGTTATCAATTCGCACATTTAACTTCCTAGTCCTATCCTTTTAAGATAGGGTTTTCAAATCCTTCTTTGTATTAAAGTCACCAGTCCCAGAAATTCTTTTTCAGTTGGTCAACAACGTAACCCAGACATTAAAAAAAATTTGACGTTTCCAAGTGACCCTTAAATATGCAACTAAGATTGAAAACTAAAAAAGAAAATCTAATCTATATAGTGCATGTTATGATTAACAAAGTGAAAAAGTATATACAGATAAGATTTTTCCTCTTTCTGTTTTCTATTTCTTCTCTTTCTTAATTTTTCTTCCTCCCTTCCTCCTTCCTCCTGCCTGACTTTTCTTCCTTTCTTCCTCCTAATCTTGCCCTCCCTTCCATCCTTCCTTCCTTCCTTCCTTCCTTCCTTCCTTCCTTCCTTCCTTCCTCCCTCCCTCCCTCCCTCCCTCCCTCCCTCCCTTCCTCCCTCCTTTCTTTCCTTTCTCCCTCCTTCCCTTCTTTCCTTCATTCCTTCCTCCCTCTTTCCCTCCCTCCTTCTCTACTTTCTTCCCTCCCTCCCTCTCTCTCTTTCTTTCTTTCTCTCTCTTTTTCTTTTTCTTTTCTTTTCTTTTCTTTCTTTCATCAATGAGACATTTTTGAACTATTGTTCTGATAGTTTTTACTGTATAAGCACTCAATACCTGTATTGAGTTCCCAACAAAAAAGTGCCATTAAACTAATCAATCAATATGGACAGACAAATCTAAATTATTATAATTTACTTAGTTCTTGATAATTAAAGAACATTGATGGATAATATGAAATTAGTAGTAATATATGTGCATCTGATTTGACAGTTATATGAATATAAATGTCTACATTATGTTTAAATAGACATTTTTTTTCCTCCGAGTCAGTAAATTTTTCAGGAACCATCTTTATTTATTTTTTAAAATGATTTTATTATAGATCAAGTTTTTAGAGCATGGTTTATTGTGAAAGAAAAATGGGCAATGGAAAGATATGTCCACATGTAATACCTTAATCAATAAAAAATAAAAAATGATAAAAATAAATAAAAATCCTATTTCCTTTGAGGAAAAAATAAAAGAGAAAAAGGTGCTTTAAACAGGTAAGCATGTTTTAAATGAATATTTTTTTCTTTTTTTTACCCTCTTCTACCTCCATCCACTCTACTCCCACCCTACAATCATCATACTGTCCATGAATTCTTTCTCATTTTTCTTTTTTTCTCAATCCCTCTACAGACCTTCTCTGCAATACCTCAGTAAAATCTACAGAAAATTTAGGGAAAAGGTCAGGAGAAATTGAGAAAGTAAAAGGTAAATTGTGTGAAGGAAGGATCCACTGGTTCTAAGGATTCATTAATGGATTGTCTCACTGAAATCAGACAAGGATTGACTGACTCTGGGATGCTAAGGCATTGGCCTGGGCTGATTGTAAGGTATTAAAATTAGATTCTCCAGAAAAATCTGTTCTCATAAGTTCTAAAATTAGAGAGAAAATTAGAAAAAAATAATCTAAGTCCTTAATTTAGCATGACATTACTGGATGGCTATTTAAAAGATCTTAAATAATTAAAAGCTTACCATAAACATGTGTGCAGCTATATTTCTATTAGAATGGTAGAGAGATGACTTTTCAATATATTTAATTGTATCTATATGTACATAAGGGCACTATTTTTAACCCATTTTTCTACATAAGAATATAAGGACTTTAATAGAAAAAAGATATATACACTTATGAGATATAAATATACTATTGTTACTATTACAGATTAAAATCTGCCCTAACCAGTAGTCCCATTAGGATAGATACTATGCTCAAATATCTCAGCTAGGTGATTTTATTTATTTCAGTGTCATTGTGGTATAATTGACATTTAAAAATTATATATATTTAAATTTTGCAATTTGATAAGCTTTAGCTGAAATCATCCTCATAATCAAGAAAATGAGAATATGCATCAACTCCTCCCCAAATTTTGTCATGTCCTTTTGTAATATGTCTTCTCAGCACACTTCTCGAAGCAAACACTGTTTTTGTTTTTGTTTTTGTTTTTGTCACTGTAGTTCATAATTGTCTGGCTTCTTTATCTTAGCATGATTATTTTGAGATTTGTCTTTTTTTCTGCATGTATCAAAAGTTCATTCTTCTTCCTTGCTGAGTAGTATTCATTATAAGCAAGGTGCATAATAATTTGTTTATATTTTCCTGTTAAGGCATTTTATTTACTTATTATTTTAAATATGTATTTTTATTGATTTAGAGAAAGAGGAAGGGAGAGGGTGAGAGAAAGAACCGTACAGGTAAGAGAGAAACCAGTTGCCCCCCATACACACCCCTACTAGGAAATGAACCAGTAACCTGGGCATGTTCTCTGACTTGGAATCAAAACAGGGATGATGCGCAACAACTGAGCCAGGGCATTCCTATTAAGGGGCATTTTAATTTCTAATTTTTTGCTATGGCAAATAAACTTCTATGAATATTCATTTAAATGTCTTTGTATAAACATACTAAAAGCCTGATGCACGAAGATTCATGCAGGAATGGGCCTTCCTTTCCCTGGCTGCTGGCACCATCTTTCTGCTCTGGCTCTGACTTCCTATGCTGCCCCTAGGCCCCGAGCAACTGGGGCAGTGAGGAACGCCTGCATCATCGCCATGGCAATGGCAAAAGTGTCCCACCCTACCCCTAGCTGCTTGGCACCTGTGTATGCAAATTAACCCACCATCTTTGTTAGGTTAATTTGCATACTCACTCCTGATTGGCTGATGAGTGTTGGAAAGGTATGGTCAATTTGCATCTTCCTCTTTTATTAATGTAGATACTTTTATTCCTCAGGTTAAAGTTTAGGAGTGGAATGCTGGATGTTTACCAGTTGCATGCTTAACTTTTTAAAAATCTGCATAACTCTTTTCTAAAGATGTACTATTTTACATAGGCAAATGTAACATACCATCAGCAGTGTATGAGAGTTTCAGTTTTTCACATCTTCAACAACACTTTGTATGGTCGATATTTTTAGTGTTAGCCATTTTAATTATGATGCAGTTATATTTTAGTGGAACTTAAAAAAAGTGATTTTAAAGTGAAATGGGCAGATAATAAAAAAAATGTTTAGTTTTCTATTTTTTTTCCTGCCCTGTCTTAGACATTTTAGGTTGAACATCTAGTCAAAAACTGTTTCCCCCCCGCTCTACAATGCTCAAAAGTGTTCATTCACCTTTCCTTTTGACTCTTGCACACAATTGTGTGTCCTTAAAGAACCAACAAGAATTAGGTGTGCCCTAGAGGCAACACAAAATTTGGCTCATGTGATTAATCCTATCTGCTTCACTAAACTATAATGACCCTATAGACAGGAAAACATCTTCAGTGAGGCAGACTTGTTTCCATGAAGTCCTTACCATTTATGGAGATAGAAAGAAGTTTTTACATTTAGCTTCTAGCATACTCAATCATACCTACTCTTCTTTTCTTGGGCATATAGTGAATTGTATTGTTGTATTGCTATGGTAACATATCAAAATATAAGGATAGGGAGATCAGTAGGTCACCTGTCAAAAATTTTAAAAATGCTGTTATTAATATTCAAGCTAAGGAACAGAATTAATTGCATAAAATCCGACATCACAGTAGACATTAACAAATAATCAATAGTGGCAGCTATCCCGGGCTTCATAAAAAATCATTCCTTCTAAATCAAGTAAAATACTTGGAGATAGGTATATAATTTTGGAAATAATTTCCAGGAGAAACAAAGGAAAACAATTTACTAGTGTTACCATTAGGGAAAGTAGCTATAATATTGTAAGGACTCACCAAATAAAAATAGTAGCCAATAAAACTATTACAAATTCCTAGTACATGCAGCTTTATAGGGAACACCACTTTTTTTTCTTTATTGATTAAGGTATTACATATGTGTCCTTATCCCCCCTTTTTTCCTACCGCCCCCCAACCCTCTCTGCTCATGCCCTCACAGAACATCACTTTTTAATCCAGTTTTCTGGTTTATGTTTTTATTGAAGGTAATATTACACACCTAGTATTTTCTTCAACTACTGAGGAGCTGAGATTAAGTCTTTATGATACTTTCTTTGTGCACATTTTCCATAAGTCATTCCAATCTCTTCTTATATAGCATAAAGGGGAAATTGGGAAATCCTCTAGTCAACCTCCACCCTTTAGGACATTATTCCTGAATTAGATGTCATATAGTGGACATTATGACCTCTGAGAGTCTAATCTAAATCTAATCTAAGTGTCTAATCTTGGCCAAAATGATGGTCTTGATGATAGCGATGATGAAGTTGATGATAAGGATGAAGAAGTTAATGATAATATTGATGACAATAATACCACTAACGATAACGGCAGCTAACATTTTCAGAGTGTCTCCTGTGGGCCAGCACTCAGCTAAGTGCTTTGCAATGCATTGTCTCATTTAATCTTTGCAAAACCCTGGCGGGTTAGTCCCATTACTTTTTCCCTTTCACAAAGAAGTTCAGTGAAATAAATCACACAGTCAGTACACCATTCTGCAAGCTCTCTCTACTCTCATCTTGTCTTTCTGTTACTACACACACACACACACACACACACACACACACACACGGAGAGTTTCTGCTAATAATTATTAGTAGCAGAAATATTGGAGGACAGACAACATACAGTTTGATTGGAGGAAGAGTTCAATAGCTCTCAACCTGGATAACAATCTGTTAATGGATGTAGATATCAGGACTAGGGGAGCGAGCTCTTCAAGCAGCAGATCATTATGCAGCAGCTCAGCATGTTTATTAATCATTGTGCACAATTAAAATGCCATTTCATCCTTCTAATTAAAACAAGTAGTTCCCTGAGGCTAGCACCTGAACTAATGAAGCCTGGTTGCCTAAGGATCTTACTCAGGAAAGGGAATTAAACAATGGAGGTAGCCGTATGTTTGCTGAGTAGCCCAGACAACGTCAAACTGTATATGACATCATGAGGGAGTGGACTAGTTAAGATTATGATTTGAAGGAGCCAGGGATGCTTCTGTTTTGATGAAAGGCTGGGTGTACATGCTGAAGTGATTTTCATTTTGGAGTTGGTCAGTCCCATTTTTTTTTTTTTTTGCCATCCTGTATATTCAACAATTAAATCTGAATTATCTTTCTTCTTGGTAAGTGGAGCAGGAGGAAACAGTTCTAGGGATTTTAGGTTGGCATCTAGGTATTTGGGAGGCTGAGGGGTTTCTGAAATGGTTTGATTCTACACATAAAAGGAAATATAGACAGGTTATCAAATCACAACCTAAAACAGGAGAAAGATGAATGAGCTAGGTGAAGGAAAACTAAGATTCAGTCCCAACTCAATGACCCTGAGCAAGTCTTTTAGTTCTGTTTTATAAAATAAGAATTGACATAGTTACTCATCAAGTGTTCTCCTAGTTCTAAAATTCTGTGGCTTTGAGAGAATTTGTGATGAACAAAAAAGCTCAAAGAGTTTTCATTGCATCCTAATACCTCTACAAATTTAGCTGAATGAAGGCATACTTACCTTTTTAATTTCTGTTTAGTTTTCTATCATATCTTTCATGTCTAACGTTATATTTTGCATATAGCAGTCATTCAATTAACTATCTTTACAAAATACAAATCAGGTTAAACTCACAGATCAAAGTAGCTCAGTGGTTTCAGTGCTCTGCTCCTGAATATGTGATACTACCCAGAGAAGAAACACCCTACTTAGGGTTCTGCATGACTCGTTTGGGAATGGCAAATCTGGGAATTAGGAGAGTTGTTTTCACTCCCAGGTAGTCTTGCCAACTCAGTTTCCTACAATTCTGTGCTTGAAAGGTGTGGGTTCATGTTGCCTCCTCTTGGTCTAAGCATCTAGTCATGGTTCATTCTTCCCCTGCTTTGCCTGTTATTCTATTGGTCCTCATGATTCCCTGATGTTCCAGGAAAATGTTTATGTCTAGAAGTTTGAAAAACTTCACAGTGTTCATTCTTAATTTCTGTCAATGGTCTTTTGCAAGGTTTTTGTGTAGTAAACTCTCTTATTTCCTTCTGGCAACTGAAGATGGCTGTCTAACATATAAGTAGTTTTTGTTTTGTTTTGTTTTGTTTTGTTTTGTTTTGTTTTGTTTTGTTTTGGGTAGAACAGAACCAGTAACATATACATACCAATGATGAGTTATTTTTTTAAACAGTGTGGTCAGCAGGTTCCAGAGTGTTATTATGATTTAAGTTATTGTCTCTGTACTTTCTTTATTTATAACCATATAGCTGGCTTCAGTGTCTTTATTTTTTTAAAAAAGTAAAAAAGACAACAATGAAGTGGTAGAAGCCATATGAGGAGAAAACAGGTCAATTACAGAAAAATATTAGGACCTTAATTTTCTCACACTCTCTTCCTGTTCTTAGGAGAAGGAGGAAATTGGTAACTGGAAATTATTAATGCAGGTCTTAGGGTCTGAGAATCTAAGAATTTTCATATTTCTTATTTGGGGTGATTATATGTTGAACCTATTATTTTTTTTAAAACTGAAGCTCACTTTCTCTTATATGCCAGAGTAGGAAATATAACTTGGTCAATAAGACATATAGAAACTAGCAAAAATCAGCCAATAACTCAGATTAAGTGGCACCATAATTGGGTTTCCTAAGCAGTTTTTGGTATTAAAACAAGTTAATCAACCATAAAACACAAACTCATCAGAATCCAGGGTCTTATTCAATTAACTTCTGGCCTCAAACACAAGTATTTTTTTTTTCTTTCTTTGAAATCATTATGTCATATTTTGTCAAGAGAGAAAGGATTTCTGGAGTGGGAAATTCCAAAGATGGAATAAAAGCCAATTCTTTTAAAGTATATTATTTTATCCATAATTATTATTTTTAGTAAAAATGAAAACAAAATTTTTCCTCTTGCCCAGAAGGGAGATAAAATCTTAAACTTACAAGTTCAAGCAGAGGAACTTAAATTGTATAGTGTTTCTTTTTTGTTTGTTTGAAGCACCCTTATATTCTTATATAATATTTACTGTAAAACACTAGATAAACTAGAAACTTGGGAGGCAAAACATCTATTAATATAATCACCATCAACACATGATTTTGTGCCTAGATATTTATTTCAAATTGATTTACAACTTCTTAATATCTTTTATTGGCATTAAGGTCATAGATTCATAGTCAAACTACGTAAGTGTAAACCTTTACTAGTCCCCAAATCATAGCTATAGCTTTAGCTTCCTTGGATGTGAGGCTTTGGAAATGAAATGTAAACCTGTATGTTGCCAAATTATGTTGTGGTAGAGTTAAAAGAGCAGAAGAAGGCCTTTTTTGCTTTTGTTTTGTCAGACAAAACTGGGTTAAAATCCCATATGTCACATGTTTAGTCATCCTATATAATAAAGAGGTAATATACTAATTTGTCCATTATGGTGTCTGAGTCATGACCAGACACAGATGCCCACACACAGGAGCTGGGGGCGGGGACTTCTACCCCAGCGGAGGCTCGCCCAGGCCTGCCCAGCGCTGAGGGGAGGTGCCTGCCTGCATCCCTGGCCAGGGATGTGATGCTGTCTGCCTGTGTCCCTGAACTGGGATGTGACATTGCCTGCCTATGTCCCTGACCTGGGACGTGGTGCTGCCTGTGAGCGTCGTCCCCCCACTGCAGAGCTGCTTGGGTGTCTTGGTGAACTTTGCAACCTACCCAAGGAGGAAATCGAGAGGGGAGAGGCTGGGAGCTGTGATTCCCAGCGCTTTAGTCCCCTGAAAACAGCCCTGCTTGAAATGCGAAGTGGCTGTAAGTTTACCTGAGAAGTGAGGGAGCTGAGCACCACCTTCACTGGGCTCCGGTCCATCCTAGGGTCGAGTGTCCACCACCAGAAGGAAAAAAACGAAGGGAGGGGTCCGGAGGAAGAGAAGACAATGGAAGGAAACTGTGTCTAGTCTTTCCCCAGCTCTCTCCCTCTTTCTGCTGCCTACAAAAGCCCCAGGCCTGGCCACAGTTCTGTCTCCACTTTTCAGTCCCCTGTTCTCCAACCACAGAGGAAAGAAATAAAGGAGTCTGTGCTGCCTTCAGAAAGTATCCATATACCTGGTTGGCCAGTCACCTCCCGCAAAGGAAGGCCAGACTGCAGCCATCAATAGGACATCCTGTGAGGGCTCCTGGACTGTGTGGGGGAGGGGGGGCAGGCCCGGCTAAGGGCCCCTCTCCCACATGCATGAATTTTCCTGCACTGGGCCTCTAGTTTAATATGTGTGTGTGTGTGTGTGTGTGTGTGTGTGTGTGTGTGTGTGTGTGTTGTAGTTTCCAGCTACATGGTAGGTACATCCACAGAAAGTTGAATGACGAAAGTGAAATGTTGAATTATTAAGTAGAGTGCTGGTTTAGCTCAGGTCTTTGGTCTCCAAGATCAAAAATTTTTTTCTACTATACTGATACTCAGAAGTCAATTGCATTTTCAACTGAGCATAAGAATTATATCATTACAAAAATAGCTTGAATAATTTGGCTTTCTGAATCAATGAAATTGGGTAGTTTCCTCCCACCTGGATTCTGGACTTAGCCATATGAATTCCTTTGGTCAATGCCGCAATAGTAAACATTACAGAATTAAAGAATGTTTGTCCAATGAAGCCTTGTCTGTTCTTGCTGCGCTTTGAAATACTGAACCTGACATGTGAAGAAACTTTGGCTTGCCTACTATAAAATTGTCCCTGTTGTCCCAGTTGATTTCAAGAAAACCACAAGACATGTGAGTGAGGCCATCCTAGGTCATTCAATTCCAGCTGAGACAACCCAGACCAGAAGAATTACCCCAGCGAGTCACATACTTTGTTTATTGTTTAAGCTTTTAAATTTTGGAGTTATAAAACAATATATTTATTTCCACAGATTAGAGCACTGATGTTCAAAGTTTATCATCTGAGAGTTACCAGGGCAACTGTTTTGTTTTTTTAAAGTCTCAGACTTGTGGTCACCTAGACCTACTAAATTAGTATTTCTGTGGCAAGAGCTAGGGGGTTGCATTTTTAACAAGTTATCCCATGATCATTATATTTACTAAAATTTGAATGAAATTAGTATATTATTTTCCTTAGTGTATCATATATTCTCACTTAAATATCTTTTATTAGTTTGACAAGTTACTGGAAATTAATTTTTAAACAACTATAAAAGAACAGGAATCACTAAAAGTTTTATTTTTTGTTTTGTTTGTTTATTTTACATAGTGTCATTATCTGTACTCTCCATGGATTTATAGTCTAAGAAGAAACCAAACTCTTAAAAAATAAACATAAACACTGAACAATAGTTTCTTAAAGTTAACGTGTGTGATTTAAATATTTATCTTCATACTGAGGTTAATTTACTAGTGGAAAAAAGAAATGAAATGGAGAAGTGGAGGATAAATGAAGGGAGAAATAGTAGGTATGAATCTTCTGCAAGAGAGGAAGAGGAGATGCAATCACTGATGAGTGTGTTGTGTCCTAAAGTTGAGTACAGACAGAAATAAATAGAGGGGAAGAGGGTTAACAAGAAAAATAAGTTAAACTTGCTAAGGTATGACCCCAACATAGTTTAAGATTAATACCTACTATAGCCATGTCAATTTCTTCAGTGAATTTATACAGTATCAAAGAGACAGCATGATTCATGAAACATAAAAGAACACTACAATTCTTGCTAAAGTACTGGTGTCTCTTATCCAAATGAAAGAGGAGCTGTGCCAACTCTAAGAGAATGAGGGGGTCCAGTTACACTATGAGCTCAATTAAGAGAAAATCAACTGGCTCATTATTATACACAAGGACATTCATTCTTTTGAGTGAGGAGAATGATTGCAACTTGAATAGGAAAGCCACAAACCACTAATCAGGATATCTCAGGTTTGACCTATTCAAGTATATTCCAAATTACCCAATTAGCTGGATTGCCAATAAGTTCCTGTAGCAGTGCTATTGGCATTGATGATACTATAATCAGTTGTCTTAATCAAGCTTTTGAAAACAAAAATGATGGGCTGGATATACTCATAACAAAGACTGGGGAATTAGAGCCACCAGGTCATCACTGTTAGATCACTCAACATTCTGCTCTGGCACCTGTCCCCAGAGGACTGTGGGGGTTTTATTTGGGTTGGGTTTGTCTTGCCACTCACCCACCCATACTCAGAATATCCTCCTACTTCCCAATCTTCCAGCCTTTAGTAGTGACACCATTGCTACCTGGGTGACATCTACAGCCCTATTTCTGGTCCTGAACCTATTGGCTTTCTTTAGCCATATTTCAGTAGCCTGGATTCTTACCCCTCTTGTTTGCTATCCACCAATTTATAATCTATAAACACCAGAGGATGAAAAATGAGGAAACTTCCCCATCTAGATTTTTCTGATGATGACTTCATATCAGTTGGGCATCATGTTTGGTGGTAGATTTGTTCATCTCTTTGACTCCAGAATATGTGCCTAACACATGGTACATATTTACAAATGTTTGATGAATGAACCAGTAATAAATGAGAAAAAATGATAGTTTAGGTCAGTCATAGAACTGTTCCAATAGAGGTAGGACATGGACTTTAAAATAGGACTGACTGTAGTAAATGGGGATCTTGTCTGTCATACTCCTTTTCTCCAGAGCCTAGAATGATGTCTGGAAGAGCACTTATGCTTAATAAATATTATCTGGAAGGAAGGAAGGAAGGAAGGAAGGAAGGAAGGAAGGAAGGAAGGAAGGAAAGAAGGAAGAAGGAAATTGGTGGTTTTTTCCCCCCATAATTTCCGACAGAAATCACAAAGAAGTTTCAGGTGTGGATAAAGGCCAGGAGGGTGATAAAGAAATAGCCACAAACTGCAGAGTAGGGGACAAGAATTCAGCATTCACTGGAACCTGGAGTCAAATATCATAATATTCTAAACCCATAGAAATCAAGATAGTCTTCTAGAGGTCACTGGCCTTCCTTTTGCCTAAGGAGTGGGGCTTTGAACCAGTCCTGTGAAGAGGTTAAAGCACAGGAACACTACAACTAAGCCACCAATTAATTAAAATAACAATAATCGCCATAACGAAGTGCAATATTGTTGCAACAAGAAGATTGACTGATTGTTTGACTGTGGACAGGTTGAAGAAAGATTCAAAGAGGTTACATTAGGGATAGTCTTTTAAAATATGATTGACACATATGGATACAAAACTTTAAGACATGTCTCTGTGTGTTTGGTTCCCCTAGAAGCAGATCCTAAGACAGGCCTTCCAGTATGAGTGGTTTCTTTGAAGAGTGGATCCAGGAAATCTGGTAGGATTGTGAGGAAGGAAATCAGGGAAGGGAAGGAAGCCAATGAAAGTGCAGTATCAAGTCAGTTAACCTGACAGCAACTGGAGGTCAGGCTGTCCAGAAAATTGGTGGACAATATAGGACATTCCTCAGTTATTCTAACTAAAGTGACAAGAAGTTGGACTTTTTTTTTTTTACCAGCTTCCTGGCATTGGTTGAAGGACTGCTTTTATGGATATTAACTTTCTTTCCTTGTCCTACAAGTAGGGCAAGCATGCTACTTGCCAAAAAACATCCATGGACAGACAATCACAGAATCCACGATAGCCTCTGATTACATTGTCAAAAAACTAAAACCAATTTAGCATCAGCATAACTAGATTCTGATTTTGCTTTGCAACTGCGTCCCCTTTCCCCTCTTCCAACTAAAGCTCTAGAATAACACAAGAGAGTTAAAGAACACATTGTTCCTTTTGTTCTTGCTCAACTAAAACCTGAAGCAGAGTTGGATTGCTACCATGGAGCAGAGTGTTTGGATTTCACATGTCAGGCCAATAGGCAAAGTTTTCATGAGGCAACACTTTCACTGATGCTCTTTCCTCCTCCTTCCCATCACCTGCACAGAAAAGACAGAGTGCTCAATTCTCTAGACCCCCTAGATTATTGCTTGATTCTCTTTGAAGAATTTTCTGAAACTGCTTCCATATCCTGAAATCCAATCTCTCTGCTCAAATTACTGGAAACAGAGCTATTATACTGTGAACTACTTAAGGACAAAGTCTGATTTATTTGTATCAACTTTATATTCTTTCCTGACTTTAGCATTGTACCTGGTGTCTAATATGTGCTTTAAAATGTTGGGTGGGTGGAGAGATAAATGATGAATGACCTATCCTTATCCCCTATAATTTTCTGTTACTAGCACCGTGGATCAGTTTGTTTCACCATCCAAATCATCATTCGTTTTTTTTCAAGCCATTCAACTTTCCCAAAATAAGACACCTTTTCTTCCCAAAGACCTCTTAAGATGTTACTGCTTAGGATACTGGCTCTTGACCAACTGTATTTTGAATCCCAAATTTCAATCTCCCGTTCCCACATTTCATCCATTTAGCTCTTTATTTGCTCATTTGTTTTTTCTATTCATTTGATATTCAGATACTTTAAGAGAGGCAGGGCACTCATTTATAATAACCTCTAGTCAATCTATTATTATACCCATTTTAAGGGATTTTTTTTCATTTTAAAAGATAATGCCAATATTTACCTTAAATATGCTATTGCCAAGTTTTCAAAAGAAGCATGGCATCTATTTGAAAGCTGGCCCCTGACTGTGCCCTAATTCTGCTACAGTATCACCTTTTCCCTCTTCTGTGGCAGAGTTTGGGCACAGGGAAGTGGCTTTCCAGCTCTATCAACCGAGAGTAATTTCTATTTCTCTACAATTATTTACCTAACTGATGCCCTCATTTCCTAACAAGACAGGACCTAGTTTGAAGATTTAAACTCTCAAGTTAAGTAATTAAGACTATGGTGTGAATCTTAAATTGTTCCTAACATCAGATATCTCTATCTATGTGGCAATTCCTGCCAGATATCTCTATCTATGTGGCAATTTCTGCCACAGAACAAGAAAACGGTATGGAGATTCCTGGAAAAATTAAAAGTAGAACAACCAGATGACCTTGCATGCAAGCATACACATATACCTACCATGGAATATTATTCAACCATAAAGAGGAATGAAATCTTACCACTTGAACATTGATGGACCTAGAGGGTATTGTGTTAAGTGAAATAAATAAGGCAGACAAAGAAAAATACTATATTATTTCACTTACATGTGGAATCTAAAGAACAAAACAAAGGAACAAATTAAAACAGAAGCAAACCCATAGATACAGAGAAAAAACTGTCAGAGTGGGGGTGGAGTGGGAGGGTGGTCAGAAAAAGTGAAGTGGACTAAGGAGTATAAACTTTCAGTTATAAAAACAGCCATGGGATGTAAAGTACAGCATAAGGAATACAGTAAATGACATCGTAATATCCATGTATGATGTCAGGTGGTTATGAAATTTGTGTTGATAACTTTGTAAGATATAGCAATGTCTAATCACTATTTTGTACACCAGAATTATAATATTGTATGTCAACTATAATGAAAAAATAAATTAACAAAAAAGAAAGGCCCACAACCACAGAATAAGTGTGAAAATGGTAGTGAGTAAGGTGTGGAAGGAACAGGATTTTAATCAAAGGTACCATATGAGAACCAGAGAATAGTCCCAAAGTGAGTGAAAATAACCCTGAAGTTCTGGATATATATATATGAAAAGAAAATGAGAGAAATAAGCCTCAGGCCTCCAGCATGAAAAGACAAGTTGGGATCAGAAAGCTTAGGTTTGCAAGCATGAAAACCATATCTCAACAACTTGAGGATAACATTATGGTCAACAACAGCAAGCAAGCTAGACGGATCATTCTCACTGACAGGAGGGCTTGGGACAGGCGAGGCAGAAGCTGATGTGCAGGGGGCTTAGGGTTCTGGGAAGCAGAAGAGTTATACCATGAGCAAAGAAACAGATTTCCCTAGAAAGATGCAGGTGATCTATCCTGATTTTAGTGAATCATTTTATGTAAGGCTTCACAAAACCTTACTTGCAAATTTAATTCAAATTGGCTTGGATATGAGAACTGTTGCATGTATTGAAATGCAATAATAAATGGAACAGGGCAACAATAAGACAATATATCATGGGGAAGGGAGATTTTTTTAGTGCAGAGCTTGATGGCCTGGTGTTTTGTCTGATCTAATTTAACGTCTTCATTAATGATCTGCAGGAGAAAGTAAACAATAATGTATTAGCTAAACCTGCACATTTAAATTGAAAAGCAAATTCTAATGAAAGCTGAGAAATGATGAAAAGGAATATTAAGAAATTAGAAAAGAAAATAAAAGTTTAGTGGAAAGTATGCCAAAGTATCATTTTAAAATCACTGTAAACAGAAATTCTCTTTTAGAAGAAATTCTACAAGACGATCTGAAGCAATATTGAAAAAGATTTTACAAGAGCATGGGGCAGGAAGGCAAATAGCCTGATATGGCCATGTAGAGCAATAAAATATCCATTTAGTATGAAACTGGGGAAATCTAATTTTTTCCCTATCTCAACTCTTCCAGACTTTCATCTTTTTGTCCTGTGTGCGTGCGTGCGCGCGCGCGCGGGCACACACACACGCACGCACGCACGCACGCACACACGCTTCCTGAGAGAAAATAAAAAAAATAATAATAAGGGTTGGGCCTTTTTTTGATTAACTTCTATTTTTACTAGCTATTGCTACTATTGAAAAATAATTTTTTTTTGTCTTTACACTGGATATAGTCTTTGGAAGTGAAGTTTAGGGAATTTGATTGAAGAAATAATAAGTCAAAATTAAATTTCTCAAGTGAACTGAATGCTACCAAACATGCTACATTTTCATAAATCTTTCCCTATTCATATAAGCCAATGGTTTTCAAATATTTTTATTTCAGACTTCTTTACACTCTTATAATTATTGAGTTTTGCTTTATGTGGGTTATAGCTATCAATATTTGTCATATTAGAAATGAAAACTGAGACAATTTCAAAGTACATATCATTTTATTTAAAATAAGAATAAACACAGAGTACAATCATATGAAGTATTTTATGAAAAATAATTATATTTTCCAAACAAAATAATTACTGAAAAGTGGCATTGTTTTACATTTTTGCAAATCTCTTTAATGTTCTTCTTAATAGAAGACAAATGAATTTTTATATACGCTTCTGCATTCAACCTGCCAGATATGTTGTCTTTGCTGAAATAGATGAAGAAACTCCAGCCTTGCACAGATATGTAGTTGAAAGAGAAAGAATAATGCAGACCATACGAAAAAGTCTTAGAAACCCACAGGCAGGGGTCTTCATTCCAAACTTTGAGACTCCTACTAGAAGTGAAAGATTAACTATATCACTGGGGGTCCATATGCTAGTATGTTGCGTTGAATCTTCTTAGTAAAGATCTTGTTTATATCTCCATTTGCACAGAAGAAAACCCTTTGATAGCATGGAAGATTTGAATATTTGGGATCTAACATCTACAGTTTAATAAAGCCACTATTCCATAAAATTAGATCAGAGAATATTTTCAAAAATTATAAATAACTAGAAAAATCTCTTGGGACTACCAGCCTGGATGAAATTCAATATATTTTACAAGTTCACATACATTATTACTAACAGAAGCTCAAGAAAACCATTTCTAATGCTGAGTGTTTGATTTTAATTAGCAGAATTATGCAGGCTACAAAACTTGAAAGTCACCCAAGGATAATCTATGGAACATAAACCATCAAAATGTGAAGATTGAGTTGTGTTACTGAAGGAAGTACAAAGACAAACAATAACACTTCTGTAAAACGATAAGCTCAGAAATGCTTTAAAATGGTTCCAAGTCAGCCCATTGGGTCACCTTTCAGACTAAATTGGCCAATGAGTTTGGCAAATATTTTTACTGTGCTAATCACTAGTTTGAATGACTTGACCAAATAGTTGTTTTGGCATTCTCTATAATATTACCAAGGTATTCGACATGCAATTCTGATTATGTAACAACTTTGCTTGCTCAAATTTCTTCAAAGACCTCTCTTTGTGATGTGTCCAAAAATCACATAGGGGGATTTATTAAAAATGCAGAACAGAATCCCAGTGCCCACCCTGGCTACTGAACTAGATTTGGGGGGAATTGAGTTCAGGAAATACATATTTTTAACTTTCTCCTCAAGTGAGTCTTGTTGGTATCCAACTTATTCAGAAAAATCTAATCTTTGTAAGATTAAATACAAGATTATTCATGTCCAGTCCTTAAACTCCCAGCTTAGTTTAATATTGCTCAACTCATATACAACCCATACCAACTACTTTTTAATTCTCCATATATGAGAAGCTCCTTTTCTCATTTCTCTTTGCCTTTGACTCTGCTGCTTCCTTAGCAATGTCTCCAGTCTCAGTCTTGGATGCATTTGGCCAATTTCTATTTCTCTTTTGAAAGTCAGGTAATATCACCTCTTCAACAAAGTCTCCCCTGACCTACCAAGGAGTGCGGCTTCCTTTTTTTTTTTTTAATATTGCACGTTGACTACAGCATTATATGATTTATTACACTGCAGAATGTGTCCATTTTCTTAACTATATCTTTGCAGAACTGTTAGCTTCTCAACAGTATAAGCTATGTATCTTTTACCCACATATTCCAAATACTCTGCCTAGTGGCTAGAACACCATACATGCTAAATAAAATATTGTGAAAATGAACATAGTCATTCCTAGAAAATATAATTTTAAGGGGGAAATTCTGAGAGCACACTTTCAAATTAAATTCTTTCTTTTAAAAATGTTTCCTGAGTTGTAGAGGCATAATGTTAAAAACATATGGAGAGAGAGAGAGAGAGAAGAGAGAAGAGAGGAGAGAGAGAGAGAGAGAGAGAGAGAGAGAGAGAGAGAGAGAGAGATCATTGCATACCAAATCAGGTAATATATATCAGCTTATACAAATAATATAAGAAGTTGGAAAAAAAGGTGACTGCCACATACCTTTGAGGCAGAAAGTCTCATTAGTATGCAACAGAATAAACAATGGAATCCAAATTCAAACTCAAGACAATAATAAATCAAAGCTGTAAAGTGAAAAATGACATGATCAGCAGCTGCATTTGCTGTTAGCAAGTGCACAGAGCAATCCAGGGAGATGCTTGGGAGAGAATTCCAGTGCTGAGACCAAGAGCAAAGATATAATTTTGAAGTGGGTGAAAGATGAAGCAGAGGTTCAGGATGCACTGAACAGTTTTGCAAGGTCAGAATGGAAAACCGAGCTGCCCTATAACCCTTTGTAAATGACACGTGAGCTCTGGGTAGTATTATTTTAAGGGCAAGCTGATCAGTACCTTCTGGATATTTTTAATGGAATGCATTCACTGTTTGACCACTCCCTTTGGCTTGGTTTAACTGTTGTCATCCAGGAGAGTTAAGACAATAGAATTAGCCCCAGAAAAATAAAGACCTGTTATCATTTCCAAAATCCTCTAAACCCATGGCTATACAGGTCTGTTTCATTCATATTAGTTGCCATAAAAGTATCAATGGCTGTACTAAGCCTGCTCACCGGGTGAGCCTCCCAAACTGTCATATTTTCTAATTTTAGTGTGAACTGCATGTGTTGGCTGCACTCCATTTGGAGGAATTCACTGATTGTCTCCCCCCCCCCCCCCCCCCCCCCAGCTAAAGCAACAATAGCCACAGAAAATCACTTCTGGTAGCTCCTAACCATGATAAAAACATTGCACATGATCCTTGTGTGCTCAGTTTTTACACCTCAATCAGACTCATTACGGTTTTTCAAACATACTTCAACAATTAATCTGATGTTAGAAGAATCGGTATCTATAATAAAATGTAGATGTGACTCTAAGAAATACCGTGACATTATTTAAAGGCAAACCTTATTGGTAGCAATAGCCTGACTTGTAACATGGTGAAATATTCCTAAAATATTCTATTTTCTAATACCTCCACACCAAAGTCAAGCCTCATTTTCCAGGAAAAAAAAGTGAACCAATCTAATAATGGGGGTTGGGGGACTCCTAAATAACACAGTTAATCATTTTTGCAGTTGATATTGTCTTGGTGTAACCTTTCTCTGAATTCTGGTAGTGAAATGTTTAGCATATACTCAGGAATAACAACAGTTAACCGTTATGAAGGACTTATTATGTGTCAAACACAGTGGTTTTCTTACTATCCCATATGCCCAAGAGGGTGAGAGTGGAGGCATTGCAAAGAGGCAGCATGCCCCAAATTCAGGAGTAATGAGAAAATAAAGCACCTTCATTGGAGGAATGAATTTGGTTTGCTTTCAGAATAACTTGGAAACGTGGCAACTGCATTGATGCCCTTTCTTTGGGAGCTACTTCCATGCAAGAGTCAGATGATGACCGATGTCCAATTTCTACAACATCCACTCCTCTCACCAGCTGTTCACTAGTCACTAGTGATGACTTTGGTTGGTCCTGAGCAGCTATTTTCAAAATCTACTGAGAGAGATGGATTTTCTTCCATGCTTTACTCTTCCTGTCTGGCTGCTGTGACAACCATTCTAATCTGATCTCCACCTCACCTCTCTGCCCCTTGTTGCCACTGCTCTGATCCTGAAGCCCTTCCATGCTCCCTGCTCTGCAACAACCAGGGCTCCGACAATAACAAAACAAATTGGCTCCGAATGCATTATTCAGTTTCAGGCAATTTTCAAATAACTAAACATAAACAAATATGTAATGAACCGAGTCTCTTCTCTGCGGTGATTAAACTTCGCTGTCAGGGCTTTCCTACATGTTAACCACTGTGCTCGAAAATAAAGTGCAGGAGTGGAACATAAATATCAAAAAAATTACTTAATGAATGCTGTGAAGAAGCTGAGACATCAGCTGAATCAGAAGAAAGCATCGCTGATTGCAAATCATTAGACTGCTACTCAGCTGAGCAAATTATTATATAAACCAGGCCTCACGGTGGGCAGTACCTGCAGTGCCTGAGCCCTGCATTTACACCCTGAAGGGGCTGAGGTCTCAGAGGTGATATATCACCTGCAGCACCTATGGTTAAGCAATGCACATACACATATGTGTATGCATATGTATGTGCCTATGTATATTTGTGTGCATACTTAGAAATATTATCCTTATCCCTTTATTAAAGGAACCACACAGGGCACACTTAAAGCAAAGTGAAATATTGTTACTTAAACAACATTTAAAGAAATTGCCAACAGCAGATTTCTGCTTTCAGAGGTGGTATGTAATTTTAGAGATAAGACCTCAGAGTCTTAAGTGTACTTTTAAGAAACTCAACACTTCAATCAGAAAATTGCAAACCTAGGTAAATCAATGTGGAAGGAGAAAAGTCTCCCTTTTAATTTAACTATGAAAATTCTGATTCTGTTTGAGGTGCACCCTATGCTATGCCTCCTCAGTCACAGAAGGGGTGTGGTCTCTGCTAAACCAATTAGTGAGTAGAAAGAAAAGGAACCCTAGGAATCCGGCCACACACATCTCTCATCTAAGCCTGAGCTCACAAGTAAGCGTGGTGTGAGGCACAAGGCCCTGTCATCTCCAGACTTCAGTTGAATCAAATGATGCTCAATTTTGGGACTCTGAACTCTTCAGGCATATGTGATGGCATTTTTAGGACAAGGGAAGATGTGTGCAAGATGAGGCAGAACAGTGGACTGAATACATCGATACCTGCCCAAGGGTGTTTCATTAAAATAACCAAGCGGTCTTACAGTCCCTTTGGAAAGAGAGCTCAGCAAAGTCAACTGCTCTGTGTGTTGGATCCTAAGAGGAAGAGGGAAGACTTATGTTACCCATACCTTTGGGGATTGGACATGTCTGGTGAGTTTTAAATGGGACAAGGATAAAATTTGGATATATCAAGTTTACACTTTTTTTTTTTTGCCAGAGAAAGGAAATGAGAATGGATGCTTCAGTGTCAGTCACATGCTGACTGGATCTATTTAACCACAGCAGCCTACATTTATCGAGTGCTCACTATATGCCAGGTACCGTGTTTGATGCTTCCCAAGGAACTTCTCATTTAACCAATATAACAACACTGAAGTAGGTGCTCTTATTACTCCTACTATGTAAAAATGAAAACAAATCCAGCAAGTTGGTAGAGCTGGGGTTATCACATAAGGAGCTTGGTAGTACAGCCTACGCACCAATGTGTGGCTGTGATCTTTTAGAGGAGAGAATACTCTCATCCCTGTCTGAGTATAGGGCACGATCTTTCAGGCTTCCCTTTCTTTCAACTCTATGCCTATAGTCACAGCATTCTCTTCCTGCATATACCATATCGCCCCACCCCCTTTAGTTAATTTTGTTAGGGTCTTTGTGATGGTTTCACAGCACTGGCTGTATGAGCAAGAAATACACGTGCACTCAGTTGTCATTGGCTAAGGGACTTAGCAGAGAAGATAAGGGAGTTAGCAAAGAATGTGATGACACGAAAGGAACTGTGGAATAGTGTAAAAAGGAAGATTTGCTGCCTATGAAAAAAAGACAAGATGATGGACTAAGAACCATGGGTATGTTCTTAAACAAGAGAGCAAATAAGCAGGCCGTGAAAAGGGGGATGCAGTATGCTCCCATTCTTATTTTAAAGGATATAGATCTATCTGATAAGCTATGTATCATTTATTATTTATACTAATAACCTATTACTGAAGTTCAATAAGTATTAGCTTTTCCTCTTCCATCAAGATAGGGAAACATACTCTTTTAAACCAACCTGAATCAATTATATAAACAGTTCCTTAGAAAAACAGAAATACAGCTTATTCCAATCACTACATATAAATATAACCTATATTATATTCAGACCAAAACCCATCAAAAGAAAATTCCTTAAAAGGTGTCTGGGGACATTACAGTGCTAGGCCTATTTGTCCCTAAGATTCTAGACACAGTGTCTCAGAGCTCCCCAGTAGGATGGAGTTCCACTAGCTCACAGTGGTAACATTCTATCGGCTTCCTTTTCTTTCTTACTTCCCCAATCCCTTACTGGTGTTTCCTGTGATTATTTCTAAAATAAACTACTCACTATGCAAGTTCTTGCTCTGGGGTTTGCTTCTGGGGACACCAATCCATAGCAACACCAGAAAAGTGTATTTGAAATATATCGGCACATTAACAGGTAAAGAAGCAATGGGCATGAAGATCACCTGTGGAGAGAACCTTGCCAGACGCCAATATTTAAAGGTCTGGAAGAAGATATACATCAGCAGAAGGCGCTGCAGAGACACAAGCAGAAAAACCGGGGGAGGGGTTTCCAGGTAAGATTTTTGCTTTTTAATGGAAAGAGACTTGAATTTGCTTAAACGTTGATGGAAAGAACTTGGTAGAAGTGAAGAGTTTGAAAATGCAGATAAGGGAAAGGATGGATAGTCAATAGTGTAAATTTCCCAAGACAGTAAGATGACATTGGATCTAGGCAGATGTCAAGGGTTGAGAAAAACATTGCCAGGGACTCGGTAGGGTTGGTCATCAAAAACAGAGAGCGCTTCTATATGCATTTTAGATAATTGGGTATTTGTGAACAACAAGATAATAAATTGACTTTCCCTCCTTATTTTATCTGAATATTTGGCAGGATAAAGAGCATTGGCGTGTCCAAACTCAAAACAAAATGAATTTCATTTTTTCCCTACTAGAATGTCATTTTTAAAAACAAATTGGATGGACCTGGAATTTAAGGATAATGTTTGTTTGATGTAATATTAAGTTAAACTCTTTTCCTCTATTCATCAAATTGAACTAGAATAGGGATTTCTAATCAAGGATCTCCAAATGGGGAAATAGTCTAGTGAGTACTTATAGGTTTCATGACAATTCTACATGGATCTTATTGAGTATTATTAATTTTTAAAATTCACTGTGAATTAAATTAATTTTAAAGGTTCACTGGAAGTCTAAAATATTTTGATTGGGATTTTTTTTAATCCAGCTAAAATGATATCTGGCCTGCATGACTGTGATTGATGGTCTTGCAACCATAACAGAATTCTGGATCTCCTTCCTGTAACAGAAACTCAATCTATGGTGAGCAATGTAGGGCTACTTAAACCCTGATCCATTAGCTATAGGCCATTAGCATTCATATCATGCTGTTAAAGGTTAATATGGTTAATATGATCTTAGCTGGATGATTAAATTAAAAATTAAATTTTGAATGCAGTAAAAACATTAAAATTGTTAGAAGCATTAAAAATTATAAGTTTTCATATCTAGGTTAAAAAATCTGACCTTTCCTTTGATCCTAGGGTCTACTAGACTATAGTAAAATATATGCAAGAAGAAAGTATGATCCTAGTCTCTGCCTCTAACTATAAGATATTTGAGATTAATACAAATATTATCTTCATAACAAAAAGATTGGCCTCAGTTACTCTAGTGTAATCAGTGATATTTTTACAGATTTAAGACATAATCAAAAGTATATAAGAAAACTATTTGAAATGATTTACAATCCCACATAGAAATCTATTTTTTTATTTTATCAACAGTTTAGTAAAATTTAATGACAGAATAATTTTTAATAGTTGGATTATAAAAATAACTGGATTTTGGAAAGAAGTTTTTTTTTATTTGTTGTGTGTGTGTGTGTCCATATTTAGCACAGTGTTGTCCTGCCAAATGGGATAGGATACTTTCTTTGCTCCTGCTAACTTTCCCTTTCCCTCCTCCTGTCTCCAGGAGATTATGAAAGTAAAAGAAAGGGGTTGGTTGGGGAGGAAATATGAATTATTTAAACTGTATGAAAATGCTAGAATAAAGTGAACATTCAAGACTTCTATATTTGCATTTAATCTTTTGTTCAATTCATTCACTGAGGAAATATGTCTTCAAATGGTTCATATTACAGTATATGATGACTTCAGTCACCTATCCTAGACTCTACATTTGCTATAAAGACTATTGTGGCATGATGATAAATGAAGAAATTTACTCTTAGAGTCTGCAGGGGTGTCTAGTGCCAATAATTTAAGACTTTTGATGATACAGTGCTAACTTTATATTCTAAGCAATCACAACCTATGTTTATCCACCTGCTGTTTTTATGGCTTAAAAATCACACTATTTGTTTGTGGTGGTAATTTATTATGTTATAGAAGAAGATTTTCAAATTACAGACTTGCCTTGAGATAGGAAGGGAATTAAAATACTTTGTCCCACTCCTCTTTGTAAGTAAAAATAGTCTATTCAATAAATTGAGGGTTCTCAAGGAAATGATACTATTGGTCATTGTTAGAGTTTTTAGTTGTGAACAAAATCTGTGGGATCATATTTAATTTTTAGATGGAAGTTTAGAAATCCATTTTCCACAAATGGAAAAGGGTAGTACCTACAATATTTTGAAGGACTTCATCATGTGAAGTATCTTCTCATTGGCTGTCGACTAACACCATTAAAATAATATTTCTTTTACTATAGGAATTTAACAACTATCCTTTATAACTTTTACCATTCCCTATGTTATATGTATACTATTATTTTGTCAAAAGTTTCTTTAAATAAGCTCACCTTGTAATTATTAATTTAGAAGCCAGTAATACCAGTGATTACTCCCACACTTTGGAAAACATTGCTTTAACATAATGATTTGCAGCTAAGTTCATTAATAGCATTTTATGCACATTTTCCCACACTTTGGTGAGATCTAAAAGTTTTGTTATTTTCTTTTTTTAGTACCTCAGTGACAGCTTCAACTGACTACTATTTTATTTTTAAATAATTCTTTATTGTTGAAAGTATTATATATGTCCCCTTTTCAACTGAATACCATTTTAAATTATATTTGAATCATTCTACCATCAATAATATGGATCCATCCATAATTTAGCTATACTGATGTTGCTAATAAATTGCCCTCCATTCTCCCTTAATTGAAATAATTTTTTATCTATTTCAATAATATTACTAAAATAAAAATAATAAATGACCCATTTCCCCCACTGTGTATGTATATGGGTGTCCACTGTAAAATTATTTTAAATTTTCTGTACTTTTCAAAATTTAATAATAAAACATTAGGGGAAAGAACTTAACCTAAACTTTATGCCAACCAAAACCATGCACTTTTGAATTTGTTCTCAAGTGAGTGTTTAAAAACAAGTGAAACAATTTTTCTTCATGTAGGTTGTGGGCTCTTAGAATCTTGGCCTATGGGAAGTCACAGAAACTAAGGAAGGTCACCAACTCCTTAAAGTACTGACAGGTATTGGTAAGTAAACCTATTTGGTTCATTTCCTCTACCAATAGGTAAAAGTAAATAACTTCAGGTAGTATGCCCTCTTTTTAAGAAAATTATCATCTGCATTTTAACAAAAATGTTTACAAAAGCTTCCTGAATTTTAGAATAGGAAAGGTATAAAAGGTAATATTCAGATATAAATAGCTTCTGAACTTGAACTATTATCTAAACACCAACATTCATTCCTTTCTGTTCATTCTGTATCAATTTACTTGACACTTCCTCTCAAGGAAATACATTTTTCTGTTTATTACTTGGTTAATTTTTACTCTAAATATCAGTGGCAAAGGTTCATCTAAACACTTATATACGACTATATATATGGGGAACATTTAAAAATCTTTGCAATGCTTCTTTCAACTTTGCAATATGGGTGTTCTAATATCTAGCCAGCAGTTTCCTGAATATACATAATAATACATGACACAGCCTGGGTACGACTAGTCCTCATTATTTTTCAACAAATAATAAGAATTTATCAAAGAAAAATTAATGCATTTAATAAAGAATCATTGGAACTTGCTGTTATTGAAAAAAGACAGATACATTGATTGATGTGCATGCTGCCATCCCCTGAAATATGACTAAAATAGGTCTTTACTCTTCTCAATTGATATGCAATCTATAATAAAGCTTTTACTGTAATTCAATGCCAGCAATGGCATTAGCAATATAATTTGAGTCTCTTGGTGAAAATGCCAAAATAAAGATTATGGAATACTGTTGTTTGTTTTGAGTTTTAAGCTCCTAACTTCATTCAACTTAGTTACATTAAAATTTCCAGAGTGAGAAAAGGAACAAAGTAAAAACAAACAGACAAACAAAACGAATATGGAAATATATTCACATGTATTTTTATTCTCACAATTTTTTTAAAAATACTGAAATCGCAAATAATTATTTGCAACGGGACAAGTACAAAAGATTCTATGACAAATATTTTAAGTCTGGTGCTAAAACACGCTGTTTTGACAGGCTGGCTGTATAGCATCTTGTAAGATTGATTTTATATTTTCTTCATTGCAATGATTAATTACAACTGCTGTGGTTTACAAAGAAATCACAGTGCCTGCTCTTGCTAATACTCAGTACCTTAAATCAATGCTGCGTAGTAGATAAGTAAGGATTGCAGATGTTTTCTAGGATAGTACATTCTTCCTCACTCCTAAAACTTCTTCATGATCATTGACCCCTGGTGTAAAATGAGCCATTGTCCACCTGGCACATGGATTGCACCATATCTTAAGCTTTAAAGTTTCATGGATTTGGCTGAACCCACAAGGGTACTGGAATGTTTGAACTTCAACTGACATCCTTGAGGATGAATGGTTTCAAGGAAGAATGGTTATGGTCAGCCCAGAATACACTGAATTTGTCTGTACCTAAGCCATTTGCCTCCAGAATTTATTTTCTTTATTTGAGAAAGTCCAGATCGTATAATCTATGGGTCACCTACATGAACATGTTGTATTTATTTACCAGAGTTATTTTTACTTCCCAACAGTCTAGTTTGACATGCACAAATAACTTGTTACTCATTAAGTCCAGGGAATTGTGAAACAAATAAACAACATTATGGCCTACCACATGCACCGATAAATGCTGTTGATAACCTTTAAAATTCTTATGCCTATTTGAAGATAACATTGTAACATAGAATTGTTTACAGCTCTTCAGAATGACTATGGAAATTGGTTGTTATCAAACATTATGAAAAGTGTGGAGGGAAAATGAAGGTGTGGAAGACAGAATAGTTATAGAATTCTAGAGTCATAAAACTGACACAAACATAATAATAATGATAACAATGTCTGACACTTCATCTCTTTGTCCAGTCAACAAAACATTTATTAAGCTTCTACTCTATGAGATATTTCCATGATGAAATGATAAAGAAGTCACATTCTATGCTTGAAGGAGCACAGGTTGAGATACAGACCAGTTGGACACAGTAAATAGAAACATTGGCAGGAGCTTTGGGAGTACAGATGGGGCTGCAAATCTCTTTGAGGGCTAGAAGACACTTCCTTTGCAATCTATTTTTTTTCCTCTTTGTGATTACCTCTAAATGGCACTTGTGATCTTGTTAATTCTTATATGACTAAGTGGTGGGTGATGGCATTGCACAGGAGTTTGCTGTTCATAGTAAAGGAAGACAAAAATTTCTTATTATGAGAGAGTTCACATTAAAACATGTATTCAACAATTCTTTGTAGAAAATTAATTAATTAATTAATTAATTACTTTTTGTTAAACCTCACCTGAAAATATTTTTTCCATTGATATTTTTGGAGAGAGTGGAAGGGATGGAGGGAGGGGGAGAAAGAAAGAGAGAAACATCAGTTGCCTCCTGCATGTACCAGGGATTGGACCTGCAACCCAGGTATGCACCCTTCACTGGGAATTCAACCCACAACTCTACAGTTTGCAGGGCAACACTTTAACCACTGAGTGTACCAGACAGGAATGTAGGAAATTATCTTTCTTTTAATATTTCAAGTAAAATGATTTTAAATATATAACATTACATGCAATAAACAAATATTTTAAGAAAGAAACAGTCCTATCTAATAAAAGAGTAATATGTAAATTTGACCATGCCTTTGCCACACCCACAAGCGAAGCCCACCAGCCATGCCCACCAGCCAACAGGAGCAGATTATGCAAATAAACCCCAACCAAGATGGCTGCCACCACTGAGAGCAGGAGGAAGGCTTGGGTTTCCCTGGCAATAGAGGAAGCCAAGCTTTCTGCCTGCCTTTGCCTGCCTAGGCCTCCACTCAATGTTACATTTCAGGTATAAGAGATTCAGAAATGGCCGCAGCCACTGAGCTGGAGAGACTAGAGGCTTGGGTTTCCCTGGCAATGAAAGAAGCCAAACTTTCAGCTTGCCATTGCTGGCCTAGGCCTCCACTCTCGGCTACAAAGTTTCAAACATAAATGGCTGCCGCCCTGGAGCAAGCAGAAGGCTTGGCTCCATTCCAGGCTACAAAATTTCAATTGTACATATAGATTAACCCCAGATACCAGGGCCTCCACTTGGGTCACTGGGGGGCGTGGCTGGCCTGTAAACCTCCACAGGCCTCTTGCCCAGGCCCACCCCTTATCCCAAGGAAACCCCCACCCTGATCTGGAACACTTCAGGGCAAACCAGCTGGCCCCCACCCATGCACCAGGCCTCTATCCTATCTAATAAAAGAGTAATTTGCAGATTGACCATCACTCCAACACACAAGATGGCTGCCCCCATTTGGTCGAAGATCTTGTCCCCATGTGGACAAAAGATGGCCACCACAAGATGGCTAGCAGGGGAGGGCCATTGGGAGGTTCCAGACTCTGCAAGGGAGGGCAGTTGGAGATGATCAACCCTGCAGGGGAGGGCAGTTAGGGGTAACCAGGCTGGCAGAGGAGAGAAGTTGGGGGAAAACAGGCTGGCAGGGGAGCAGTTAGACATCAATTAGACTGGCAGGGTAGTGGTTAGCAGGTGATCAGGCTGGCAAGCAGAAGCAGTTAGGGGCAATCAGGGAGGCAGGCAGGTGAGCAGTTTGGAGCCAGCAGTCCTGGATTGTGAGAAGGATGTCTGATTGCCATTTAGGCACGATCCCACCCTCTCCAATCTGGGACTCCCGCGAGGAGTCCCAGATTGGAGAGGGTTCAGGCTGGGCTAAGGGACATCCCCTACCCCTGTGCATGAATTTCATGCACTGGACCTCTAGTTTAAATAATATTACCAAAACTGTACTAACATAGTATAATACCACAAAAGTTGTAGGAAATATTAAAAATCTGTAAATATTAGGATTACTTCTACTATATTCTAATTTTTGTTTCCCATGGCTCTATTTTTGTTCATCAGTTTATGTTGTTCATTATATTCCAAAAATGTGTGAGGTCATGTGATATTTTTCTTTCTCTTACTGACTTATTTTGCTTAGCATAATGGTCTATAGTACCATGCATGCTGTTGCAAATGGTAAGAGTTCCTTCTTTTTAATAGCGGTGTAGTATCCCATTGTGTAGATGTACCACAGTTTTCTAATCCACTCTTCAGCTGATGGGCACTTAGGCTGTTTCCAAATCTTAGCTATTGTAAATTGTGCTCCTATGAACATAGGGGTGCATATATCCTTTCTGACTGGTGTTTCTGATTTCTTGGGATATACTCCTAGAAGTGGGATTACTGGGTCAAATGGGAGTTCCATTTTTAATTTTTGGAAGAAACTTCATACTGTTCTCCACAGTGGCTGCACCAGTCTGCATTCCCATCAGCAGTGCAAGAGGGTTCCTTTTCCTCCACATCCTTGCCAGCACCTGTCATTTGTTGATTTGTTGATGATAGCCATTCTGACAGGTGTGAGATGGTACCATATTATCATTTTGACTTACATCTTTTGGATGATTAGTGACTTTGAATATGTTTTCAGATGTCTCTTGGTCTTCTGTATGTCCTCTTTTGAAAAGTATCTATTTAAGTACTTTGCCCATTTATTGATTGGATTGTTTAGCTTCCTTTTGTTAAGTTGTATGAGCTTCCTATAAATGTTGGAGATTAAAACCTTATAGGACATAACATTGGCAAATGTGTTCTCCCATGCAGTGGGCTATCTTTTTGTTTTGTTGATTATTTATTTTGCTGTGCAGAAACTTTTTATTTTGATGCATTCTCATTTGTTTATTTTCTTAGTTTCCCTTGCCCTATGACCTGTATCAGTATATATAGTGCTACAACAGATGTCTGATATTTTGCTGCCTATGGATTCCTCTAAGATTTTTATGGTTTCCCATCTTATATTTAAGTTCTCTATCCATTTTGAGTTTATTTTTGTGTATGGTGTAAGTTGGTGGTCCAGTTTTATTTTTATTTTTTTGCATGTATTTGTCCAATTTTCCCAACATAATTTATTGGAGAGATTGTCTTGACTCCATTGTATGCTCTTGCCTCCTTTGTCAAATATTAATTGAGCATAATGGCTTAGATCGATTTCTGGGTTCTCTGTTCTGTTCTATTGGTCTATATGTCTGTTCTTGTGCCAGTATCAAACAGTTTTGGGAACAGTGCTTTGTAATATAGCTTGATATCTGGTATTGTGATCCCTCCAACTTTGTTCTTTCTCAGGATTGCTGTGGCTATTCAGAGTCTGTTTTTATTCCAGATTAATTTTGTTCTATGTCTGTGAAATATCCCGTTGGTATCTTAATGGAGATTACATTGAATGTATAGATTGTTTTGGGTAGTATGGACATTTAAATGATGTTGATGCTACCAATCCATGAACATGGTATATTCTTCCATTTGTTTATCTTCTTCTACCTCTTTTCTCAATGTCCTGTAGTTTGCTGAGTACAGGTCTTTTATCTTCTTAGTTAAGTTTATTTCTAGGCATCTTAATTTTTTTGTCACAATGGTAAATGGGATTACTTTTTTGTTTGTTTGTTTTTAGTTTCTCTTTCTGTGAGTTCATTATTGGTATATAAAAAACCCATAAATTTCTGGATGTTAATTTTGTATTCTGCTACATTGCTGAATTCATTTATTAAGTCTAGTAGTTTTTTAATGAGTTGTTGGGGGTTTCTATGTATAATATCATGTAATCTGTAAATAATGACAGTTTCACTTATTTTCCAATTTGGATGCCTTTTATTTCTTCTTTTCTGATCAATATGGCTAGCACTTATGTCAAATAGGAGTGGTTAAAGTGGGCATCCCTGTCTTGTTCCTGTACTAGGGGAAATGGTTTTAGTTTTTGCCCATTGAGTATGATGTTGGCTGTAGGTTTGTCAGATATGTAGATTTGTCATGTTGAGATATGCTCCCTTTATTCCCACTTTGCTGAGAGTTTTATCAAAAATGGGTGTTGGGTTTTGTCGAATGAGTTTTCTGCATCTATTGATATGATCATGTGATTTTTGTCTTTCAATCTGTTTATATGATGTATCATTGTTGACTTGTAAATATTGTACCAGCCTTGATTGCATCCTTGGAATAAATCCCACTTGATCATGGTGTATGATCTTTTTTAATATATCGCGGAATGTGGAAATTCTTAATCAAGACAAATCAAAGTTCAACAGATTGTGGTGACCAGAGGGAAAGCAGGGGTCGGTGAAATGGGTAAGGAGTCAAATGTATGGTGAAGGATTGAAACTAGACTTTTGATGGTGGGTTCAGACTATAGTATATATGATTATTAAATTATAATATTGCACACCTGAAACTTGTATAATGCTATAAACTAATGTTACCCCAATAAGAAAAGAAATAGTACGCTAAGTTAAAAAGTACTTGTGATCACTTTATTTGATCAAATGATTGTTTACTTAAACTAGTTGTCTGTACATTAGATTCACTTGAAAAACTTCAAGAAAATAAGACTTGTTGGTTTCAATCTCAGAGTCTGATTTAATTGATTTCAGATGGACCAAAGAAATCAGTTTCTTTAATTAATTTCCCAGTTGATTTTGACCTGATAATAATTGAGAATCTTTGGTTGGATCACCAGATTGAGTAAATCCTTACACTTTCAATTGACACATTAGCAGGACTCACTGATTATTTATGATACACAAGATGCACAAGAGCCTGAATAAACCACCCCAGCTTTCTCTGAAGCCTCAGAAGAGTTGGTGTGCTCCCTGTTCTATTCTCTTTCTCTTGAACAGCCTGTCATAATTCTCAACATAAAATAGTGTATTTCTCTAATTTGAGAGAATTTTCTTATCTAGTTCTTAAGATACCTTTGCACTGTGAGTTGTCTTCAATTCTTTCCTTTTCATTAAAAAAATAACTATTATTGTTATTATAAAATATAAAATATGTGGTTTTATGGAAATTTGTAAAATAT
Source organism: Antrozous pallidus (assembly GCA_027563665.1). Classification (NCBI taxonomy): domain Eukaryota; kingdom Metazoa; phylum Chordata; class Mammalia; order Chiroptera; family Vespertilionidae; genus Antrozous; species Antrozous pallidus. The sequence continues at coordinate 31,509,002 of CM050523.1, forward strand.
AAAGCATGAGATTAAAAGCAAAGGATAATGTAAGAGAAACGAGCACTACTCTGTGATACACAGTTTGAAACATTTTTGTGTTAATAGATATATTAAAATTTTATTTACAAACTTAGAATTCTACAAAATCATCATGTATTTTATAATCAATATTTCACCTAAAAATTTTATCTTGAAGTATGTCTGTATTTTTTAATAATCTTGTAGATCATAATTTTAATGGATACATGGAATTCCATTGAATATGTACTATATTAAACAGTCTTCTATTTGGTATATTTATGTTGTTGCTTTTATTTATTTATTTAATTTACTTCACTAAATAAGTATTTATTTTACTTTAATAAAATAAATGCTTATTTATTTTACTACAGTTGGATTTTATTTCTTGATGGCAGGTTAGAATCTTTGGGTACCTTAAACCATTAATAATGATCTTAATATTTCACAAGTTTAATCTTCTTCCATATCATATTATATTTTCTCCCTCTTTTTAAAAAGCTGCCTTCTCTGCTTTCCTTTTTCTTTTCTCTTATCTTTTGGCCAACAGGGCTGAGCATGAGTTAGGCTCATGTAAACATTATGGCAGACTCATTGCTCACTAATGTATCTATCCTTTGCCTCCAGTTTTCCTAACTCCAGGAAATATTTGGAATATTCTGCCTGAGTGCATTTCCTAGGCCATGCACTCTTTCACATATGGGCCAGAAGTGGATTTTCTTCAGTGTGATTTATATCTTGCAAAAATTCTTAGAAATTCCTGCTACTTGCCCACCAATCTTTCTAATTCTGCCTGCTGGTATAAATTTCCCATTACATGTCCATCATGTGAGTCATGAGAAATAATATGCATATAGATTCTAGACTCAGACATAAATGAATACTAACCAAACTTCCAGCATTTACTCATCTTATGTGTTTATGCAATAATTTAACTTTCTAAATCTTAGTTTTCTCTTCAATAATAAGAAATAGCAGTTGTACTTAGCCCATAATATTATTATAGGAGTTAAATGAGACAGTGCTTGAAATGTGTATAGCACATTTTCTGACATAAAAAATAATTAACAAATCTTAGCTTGATGATGATGACGATAATGATGAAGATGATGAAGAGGATGACGATTTCATATTTAGTAAGGAATGAGTAAAAAGGGATCTGATTCTTTTATTGGAAGCACATTATTTGGAATGAAAATGAACCTAGTTTAAATTACAAAACCAAATAATAAGTGACTGAAAGTATATTTTAAATTGTTTTAAAGTTGAATCACTCTGTAACTATAAAGTTTTTAATTCTTATATAGAAGTATGGCTAAAATTTATAATCCCAAAACTCATGCTTTAGCTTAAACCATATTGTGCGCTAAAGTGCTAATTCCCTATGCCACAAAATGTGAAGGTGTTTGAAGATAGAATCTTTAAAGAGATAATTCAGGTTCAATGAGACATTAGGGTGGGCTCTAACCCAATATGACTATTGTCCTTATAAAAAGAGAAGAATAGGACAAAGATACACACAGAGGCAAGACCACTTGAAGATACCAGAAGACATTTACAAGCTAAGAAGAAACCAACCTACCAGCACTATGATCATGGAGGATCATACTTAAAGTACCATAAAAAAATAAATTTTTATTGTTTAAGCCATGCAGTTTGGGTACTTTGTTATGGAAACCCTAGCAAACTATTACAAATCACATTTAATTTTTTACCTCAGTAGAGTTAAAAATTTGCTGGTTAGCCTGGCTCTTTAAAATATATCACCATCGAGGAGAACCAAGATGGCAGCATAGGTAAACACCTATTTTGCTGCCCCATACAACAATTCCAAAACTACAACTTAACAACAAAACAAACATCATCCAGAATCACCAGGAAGCTAGCTGAGTGAAAATTCCACAAATAAAAGTAAAGATAGGACACTGTGACTCAGAGGAGCTGTGGAGTGCAGCCTTGAAGATATGCCCGGAGAGAGGTTTGAAGCCGTGTGCGCTCGAGCGGTAAAGGGCGGGCAGCAGCAAACCTGGCAAGTTTTCTCCAATGGGAGGGCGGAGGCATCCCACTGCACTGATTGCTCAGTTCCAGGCAAGGTCTGAGGTCTGGGGAAGGCATGCTAAAACCCGGGTACTGCAGAGGTCTGCAAGTTTGAGGAGAGTGCAGGTAAACTTGGAACAGCAGTTTGCGCGTAAATTTAGGGACAGAAGTGCACGAACGCGCAGAGAGGACTTGTGACTTGCTCCCTCATTTGGGAGACCACCTGACTGCTTTGTTTTACAAACCTGGGTGATATTTTGGGTGTGCAGACTCATTTGGGGAGAGGCAGAGTTGTCTGGCAACGGGTGGAGACCTTTGGCGGCTCTCTGTCGGAGGTGCTTGCAGTCATTACCACCCAGTACAGAGATGCACGTGCCACATAGGGCAGAGCGGACGCTGCCTGCTCAGCCCGGAGACTCAGCCCATCCAACCTGAACACAGTTTACCTTCACAGCCAATTAGCTTGGAGTTCAAACACTCCTAGTGCTAACAACAAAAAGCTGGGATTAACTTAACTTCAACAATACTGTACAACCCATAAAGGATTGCAGTAATAGTATCCACCTCAGGTAATTGGGGAGCCTGAGCCACTGTCCCTTGGAGGACATCTACCACACAAAGCTACTCAACCAACTCAGGAAAGCAGCCACAATGCAGAGAAATGGAAATAAATCAGGTGTGAAAGAAATGGAGAAAAAAAAGATGATTAAACATAGAGTTCAAAAACACAGTAATAAAGTTTTTCAAGAGGTTCCTAGAAAAGGTCGATGAACTTAATGAGAACTACAAGGAAATGAATAAGACCTGCGAGGAAATGAACGAGACCCATGAGGATATGAAAAAGGACCAACTAGAAATTAAGCATACACTGACTGAAATAAAAAATATTATACAAAGACCTAAAAGCAGTCCAGAGGACCACAAGAACCAAGTCAAAGATTTGAAATACAAAGAAGCAAAATCCACCCAGCCAGAAAAGCAAGAAGCAAAAAGAATAAAAAAAATTGAAGATAGTGTAAGGGGCCTCTGGGACAACCTCAAGCATACCAACATCAGAATTATAGGGGTGCCAGAAAAAGAGAGAGAGAAAGATAATGAAAACCTACTTGAAGAAATAGTGACCAAAAACTTCACCCACCTGGTGAAAGAAATTTATTTAAAAGCCCAAGAAGTGCACAGAACCCTAAAATATAGGAATCTAAAGAGGACCACACCAAGACATATCATAATTAAAATGCTAAGAGTAAAAGATAAAGAGAGAATATTAAAAGCAGCAAGAGAAAAACAGTTATTACCTATAAGGGAGCACCCATATGATTGTCAGCTGATTTCTCAATAGAAACAATGCAGGCCAGATGTGAGTGGCAAGAAATATTCAAAGTGATGAATAGCAAGAATCTACAACCAAGATTACTCTACCCAGCAAAGCTGTCATTCAGAATTGAAGGTGAGATAAAGTGCTTCACAGATAAGAAAAAACTAAAGGAGTTCATCACCAAACCAATATTATATGAAATGCTGAAAGATATTCCTTAAGAAGAATAAGAAAAAGGTAAAAATATAAATTATGAACAACAAATACACTTCTATCAACAAATGAATCTAAAAATCAAGTTAATTAATAATCTGATGAACAGGATAAACTGGTGAATATAACAGAATCATGGACATAGAGAGGGAATGGACTGACAATTCTTGGGGAGAAAAGGGGTGTGGGGAGTGCAGCAAGAGACTGGACAAAAATCATGCAACTATGGGAGAGGACAGTGGTGGGGAGGTGAGGGCAGAGGGTGGGATGGGTACAAGGTGGAGGGGAGCTATAGGGAGAAAAAAAGGGAAACAATGCAATTAATAAACTGAACAATAAAGATAAAAAATATATATCACCATCATCATTATCATTATACTTATTTTCACCAAAATAGTTTTAGTTCTTATAAATGTTTCTCATAAATTTTATTTTTTAAGTATTTTGTTCAAAGTTACAAAGCTGAAGAGATAAAGAAAAGAGCTGCTTCAGTCTAAATATTTGTTGTTGTTTTTTTAAAAAAAGATTATTTCTTTTCTAAGTCTTTGTTTTCTACCCTGGTATTACTACACTATTTCTAAGATATATATATATATATATATATATATATATATGCCAAAATTTTAATATTTTTATTGTCAGTCTACCTTTTCTTATTAGACTCCAGAAGCTATATACATATATACATATATAGGTGCTGCCAAAAGTTGATTTACAGTTGTGAGTATGCGAAACACAGAGTTTATTCTTATATTATTATTTATATATTAGTATTATAACTTTAAACCTACTTTTTCCTACTCCTGAATATATGGCATTTTCATAAAGGTACTATGTATATACATCATATATAATCTTAATATGCTAAGTGTCCAGTCGTCCAGTGACTGGTTGACTATTCAACCAATTAAAGCTAATGTGCTAAGGATGCTCAGCTCCTTGCTATGACATGCACTGACCACCAGGGAACAGACAGTCAATCAGTTGCTATGACATGAACTGACCACTGAGGAAGTACATTCTGACTGGTAGGTTTGCTTGCTGCTGGGGTCCAACCAATCAGGACTGAGTAAGATGGGCCAGACACGCCCTGGAGCCCTTCTGATGTTCCTTTCTGGTCTCAATCCAGCACCAGTGAGGTTTCCTGGCCTGGCCTGAACCTTCTCAAAATCTGAGACCCTTCGGGTAATGTTAGAGAGCCAGTTTTGGCTGGTCCTGCAGGCCACTCACCTTGGGAGGGTGCGAGATGCAGGGCTCATGGCTGGCATGTTCTGCTGTGGAGGCTCGAGCCCCTACCAATCAGGACTGATTGGGTGCAAGCCCGAGGCAGGCACAGTGGGACCGGGATGAGCAGGAGTGGCAGGTAGGAGTTTCATGTGGTGTTGGACTGTGGGTTTTGGCCTAATCCTTGTAGGCCACTCTGAGGGACACCACTCATGCATGAATTTGTGCACTGGGCCTCTAGTATATATATGAATGGACTCCTTTTTATGTCTTTTCTAAGATATCATTTTCTAATTTACATCTAAAACAATAATATATATGAATGGTCAGTAAAAGTTATTTATTTGAGTGAATGTTTAGAAGAGACTCAATGAGCAGTTTGAATTTGCAGTTGTGAAAGATCAAATGAGACAAACAAGAATTATATCTGATTGCTCAGAGCTCCACAGAATTGAATTTTTTTATTTTGCTTGAAGTTAACTCAATTAGCCTCTGAAAGGCTAATTGAGTTAAACTAGCTTTATTTATTATTTACCCATAGATAAACTAGCCAAAGATAAACTAGCTTTATTTATTATTTACCCATATCTTCCTTTTTTTATAATTAATTTTTTATTGTTTAAAATATTACAAATAGTACATATGTCTCCTTTTTCCCCCCCATTGACCTCCTCCCGGCCTCCACTACCCCCCCCCCCTGCCAGTACATGCCCTCACCTGCCCCCTCTAATGTCTTACCCATATTTTCACCTAACAAGAAAAGAAGAAAACAGTATCTCTCTTTCCTCATTAAAAGCAATTTTTAAGAACATTTAAAAAAATAATATACCACACTAGTTGACCAAAACTCAGAATACAGAGGTGTCTAGTAGTGTTTCTTCCTGTTTTTAGAGTTTTACTAAATATGAGCAGTATTGTCATAAGTATGGCCATTATAAGATAACTAGAGGCCCAGTGTACAAAATTCATGCACGGGAGGTGGGGGATGTCCCTTAGCCCAGCCTCACCCTTTCCAATCTGGAACTCCTTGAGGGAGGTCCAACTGCCTGTTTAGGCTCGATCCTGGTAGGATCGGGCCTAAATGGCAATCGGACATCCTTCTCACAATCTAGGACCGCTGGCTCCAAATTGCTCACCTGCCTGCCTCCCTGATTGCCCCTAAACCCTTCTGCCTGACAGCCTGATCACCCGCTAATCACTACCCTGCCAGCCTAATTGATGTCTAACTGCTCCCCTGCCAGCCTGTTTGCCCCCAGCTTGCCTCCTATACCAGCCTGGTCTCCTCTAACTGCCTTCCCCTGCAGGCTTGATCACACCCAACTGCCCTCCCTTACAGGCCTGGTCCCTCCCAACTGCCCTCCCCTGCTGGCCTGATTGCCTACAACTTCCCTCCCTTGCAGGGCCTAGAATCTCCCAATGGCCCTCCCCTGCTGGCCATCTTGTAGTGGCCATCTTGTGTCCACATGTGGGCAGTCCTCTTATGTATTGGAGTGATCGTCAATCTGCAAATTACTCTTTTATTAGATAGGATAGAGGCCTGGTGCATGGGTGGGAGCCAGCTGATTTTCCCTGAAGAGTGTCCCAGATCAGGGTGGGGGTTCCCTTGGGGTTAGGGGCAGCCTGGGCAAGGGGCCTGTGGAGGTTTGCATGCCACCCACACCCCCCATGACCCAAGCGGAGGCCCTGGGATCTGGGATTAATCTATGTCTACAATTGAAACTTTGTAGCCTAGAGTGGAGCCAAGCCTTCTGCTCGATCCAGGGTGGCAGCCATTTCTGTTTGAAACTCTGTAGCCTAGAGTGGAGGCCTAGGCCAGTAAAGGCAGCCTGAAAGCTTGGCTTCCTCCATTGCCAGGGAAACCCAAGCCTCTGTTCTCCTCACCTCAGTGGCTGCCGCCATTTCTGTATCTTCTATAATTGAAACTTTGTAACTTTGAGTGGAGGCCTAGTTGAGCAGTGGCAGACAGGAAGCTTGGCTTCCTCTGTTGCCAGGGAAACCCAAGCCTTCTTCTTGCTCTCAGTGGCAGCAGCCATCTTGGTTGAGGTTTATTTGCATAATCTGCCCCTGATTGGCTAGTAGGCATGGCTGTGGGTGTGGCGGGTGGGTGAGGTGAACGTATGGTCAAATTTGCATATTATTCTTTTATTAGATAGGATGAAGTTTATGTATATTTACTGATTTTAAGGAGAAAACTACTAAGCATAAAAATCCCAAGAATACTCCCTCCCATTTTCAAACTCTTAGGCAATAACCATTTAGATAAAGGTATCCTATCTAATAAAAGAGTAATATGCAAATTTGACCATACCTTTGCCACACCCACAAGCCATGCCCACAGCCATGCCCACTAGCCAATCAAGAGCAGATTATGCAAATAAACACCAACCAAGATGGCTGCTGCCACTGAGAGCAAGAGGAAGGCTTGGGTTTTTCCAGCACCAGAGGAACCCAAGCTTTCTGCCTGCCATTGCTGACCTAGGCCTCCACTCAACGTTACAAGTTTCAATTATAGAAGATACAGAAATGGCAGTAGCCACTGAGGTGAGGAGAACAGAGGCTTGGGTTTCCCTGGCAATGGAGGAAGCCAAGCCTTCAGGCTGCCTTTACTGGCCTAGGCCTCCACTCTAGGCTACAGAGTTTCAAACAGAAATGGCTGCCACCCTGGATCGAGCAGAAGGCTTGGCTCCACTCTAGGCTACAAAGTTTCAATTGTAGACATAGATTAATCCCAGATCCCAGGGCCTCTGCTTGGGTCACTGGGGGGCATGGCTCGTCTGCAAACCTCCACAGGCCGCTTGCCCAGGCCACTTCTCATCCCAAGGAAATCCCCATCCTGATCTGGGACACTCTTCAGGGCAAACCAGCTGGCCCCCAACCATGCACCAAACCTCTATCCTATCTAATATAAGAGTAATTTGCAGATTGACCATCATTCTCACACACAAGAGGGCTGGCCCCATGTGGTCAAAGATCCTGTCCCCATGTGGACAAAAGATGGCCACCACAAGATGGATTGCAGGGGAGGGCCGTTGGGAGGTTCCAGGCCTGCAAGGGAGGGCAGTTGTGGGTGATCAGGCCAGCAGGGGAGGAAAGTTGGGAGGAACTAGGCATGCAAGGGAGGGCAGTTGGGGGTGATCAAGCCTGCAGGGGAGGGCAGTTAGAGGTGACCAGGCCAGCAGAGGAGGGAAGTTGGGGGCAAACAGCTATCTGGGGGGCAGTTAGACATCAATTAGGCTGGCAGGATCATGATTAGGGGGTGATCATGCTGGCAGGCAGAAGCTGTTAAGGACAATCAGGGAGGCAGGCAGGTGAGCAGTTTGGAGCCAGCAGTCCTAGATTGTGAGAAGGATGTCTGATTGCCTGTTTAGGCCTGATCAGGATTGGGCCTAAACAGGCAGTTGGACCTCCCTCAAGGAGTCCCAGATTGGAAACGGTGCAGGCTGGGCTAAGGGACATCCTCCCGCCCCCCCTCCCTGGCCCCATGCATGAATTTCATGCACCAGGTCTCTAGTCTTAAATAAAACACTTTAAGGTTTTTGTTTTTTTTTGAGGAAACATCTTTGAGAACCATGGAATAATGAGGTAAGTAGTTGCTGCTAATTTAAGAGCCATTTTTTTTCTCTTTTTCCAAGTTTTAGGAAATATAATCAGATCATTCTTACTTATACATTAAAAAAAAAAAACATTGACAATGATTCTACAACTGTTCATAATTAAATCGTATCTCAAAAATGTTAGAAGAAACGATACATTTAGGAGAAATTGACCCCAATTTCTTCTGTTAAGAAGATCTTATTCCCTGAATATAGTATGTGGTATTTTATTTTCTTCCTCCTGTCTTCCAGTCCCAAGATAATTTTTCTTAATTTGTTTTATGGCATGACAACATTTCAAAGTAAAAGGTACTATCCCAATTACAGTTTCTTATCTATACCATACATACTTCTTTATCAATTTTATTCTTACCACTATAGACTCTGCAGTTGGTATGTCTTTTTACCTTATCAAAATTTAATATACTGGTTCACTTCTTTATCACATTTGAAGGTTACTGGGTTCTGGAGTACTATTATTGCAATGTTCTCTAGATACCTTTGTTATAGTGTAAATTAAATCAATTAATTCAGTTACAGTCATTTTCTGGCAGAGAGAGGCAATTAAACTGTGTGGGTCCAAAGCTGGTAATGACTTCACAATTATAGAGTAACCATAGACTAGGGGGTTTCACAACAGATCAAGAAGGCCTTTCATATGAACCAGGGTTCAAAAAGTATATGACAAAACTTTCTCACTGTCATTTCAGCATGTGTCTTGACATTGGGGTTTTCTTTGTTAAACTTACCAGCAAGTCTCTTCTCCCATGGAGCATGATGGATTGTTTTCATTCTAATCACCCATTGATTCGTCTCATTTTATACTAACCAGTCATTATTTACCAGATTTGTAGAATTATAGATGTTCACTTTAGGTGTTCTCTTTGTTTTATTGTTTATGTCTTCTGTTTGGATTCTTTTCCTCTTTCTAAATGAGGCATCTAACTGAAATCTCAGCCACAGGATACTGTGTGTGTATAGCTTTGGATGGCTTCTATTGAGTCCAGAGGAAGATGAGATTGTGTGTCAATTTCTTTCAGTTCCTCAGCTCTTTCACCATCCATCTTAGTCTAGGTGTGATTACTCAAGACACAGCATTAATGATGCTGTCAAAATAATATTCTGTAGGTTAGAGTTCAAGAAAAAGATGTAAAAGACTTCAGAGTGAACAGATGATAATGTAACCCATTTAGTCATTTGAATGCTAGACTAACATAGCCTTTGTGGGATCAGGGGTTTGTGGGAGCAAGAAGAATAAATGGGAACATCTCCATGTAGTTATTCTTGTTAAAAAGAAAAAAAAAGATGATAATAGCATTTCCAAACAAGCATGCTGGAGGCAATTTTCCTAATTATAGTGCTGACCCAGCAGGGTATAGAGTGGCCTTACTATTGGCATGAAAGCTTTTACTTTCAAATAATGTTAACCCTTCTTGGTACTGTATGTCTTAATTAAGATAATTCCTGGAAGTGCTGCCAATGTCAGCAGTTTTATGTTCCCATTGGTGTTTATAGGCCATTTGTGAGAGATGTTAGCTAGGGTCCTGGTACAGGGCCTAAAGTGAGTTACTCTATCCAAGGACCTTTTTCAGTGGAGTAAAAGGCAAAGTTCCCAACATTCTGTTTTACTAGCTTAGTTAGTTAATATCACACTGCTCCATATATATTTATGAGAGGGAGAAAAAGAGAGAGAGAGAGAGAGAGAGAGAGTCTTGATCCCATACATTCTTCTGGGATAACAAACACCATACTACATGATCTATACAAAAATATATTATTTGATTTTAAATATAAAAATACATTTACAGAATTACAGTTCAATTGTTGAATATAGATAATTAAATTCATTCTTATTTGTAGTATAAAAGGACTAGAACAATTGCCTGCAGTAATTATACAATGGAAGAATCATTGAAATCTCATTTTAACATTGGAAAAATATTGGGTTGGTGTAATTTCTAAATGAATTGTTACATTTCAAAATGTTTTATTTTTATTTATTTATTTACCACATGGCTCCAGGAAGGAATCTTTGAAATTCTCCATAGAATAACCACAGTTAATTTATGGTCACTAAAAGAATTGCTTTAGAAAGGAGAGCTGAGGTATATTTCATTTCAAAGTATGTTTTCCTGATTGCTCTAGGTGAAAATCTAAAATGTAGTTTCTCAGAGAGAACTCAAGTTTCACTTAAATAGTAAGCACATCAAGAATCAAGCAAAAAAGAAACTTGACTATTATTTGACAAATTTGAGTTCTTGCGTACTCCAGATTGGTTAAGTAGGTATCCACAACTCTATGGAAAATGGCCAAGTCATCATGTTACTTGTCTCTGGTTAGAAAGTGAAAGGAATAAAATTTTCCCATGGCTGATTTAGAAAGACTAGACAGGCTCTGTTTTATAAAAATTTACTGTCGTTTCTTTAGATCTCTAATATGTTATACAGATTACTTGTTATACTTTTACTATTTTTAGCTCAAGCATATTTTCAAACATTTGTTTAGTTTATGAGTTATTTTCAAACTTAATATACCAAGTATATTAGCAAACCTTTCTTTATTGTCTATGTTATGAGATTATGAGATAATGAAAAAAATCAATTATTATCTTAGTTGTTTTCTGAAAACAAAATGCACACTATAAAACAATGTAATTTTCAACTTCATAAGACATGTTTTCTTTGTGATAATTATTTGAGTGGGGTAGTTAGACTCTATTATTGTCCTATGAGTCTTCCTTTAAGAGTTTATTTTTTAAGAGTTTATTTACTAACACTAACTCTATAAACTTTTTCTAGTAACATTGGTGCTTATTGAAAAATGCTCCCAAAAGCCAGCAATGGCTGAGATTTTGGTAACTGAAACATAGTAATGAAAACTTTCCCTTTAGTGTAAATATCTTCACTTTAACAAAGAAAACAAGCAAATAAGTTATAATTAATAAAATTGTAGTGTCTTTATAGTTCTTGAGACTGTCCATATTCTAGAAATATTTTGGTAGTGCAGATAGTTTATATTACATGAGTGGGAAGGAAATCAGTAGCTGAGTTATTTTTTGAAATCCCAAATAAAATGACCAGTGTAGTTGTTAACCACACTTGGCCACAATTTTTGAAGATCAATCAATGCTAACACTTCTATCTTTCTTTTCATTTCTTATTGAAGTATGGATTATTACAGCATCTCACAGCATCTACATTTCAAAGGGAGAAAAAGAAATCCTACATTTCTCTTAGTAGAAGTGAGAAGGAAGAACTTAAGCAAATGTGATTATTACTATCATTTTTTAAATGGATACTATATTAATGTATTAAGTACCAAAACAATTCCAGGTATCTCCAAAGAGATGATAATCTAAATTAATTTAGGGCCTCAGTGAATTATTTGAACAATAACAAAAATAAAATGTGATTTCCATTTTATAAGACATAGGGCAATTTAAATCACATGGATATAGTATTTTAATAGAAGGTAATGATCGAAGAGGGATGCAAGTTTAGTGGAATGGGCTAGAATGTAATAGAAGGTCATATGCAAGAATGAAGGAGTAGGAAAGAGTTAGAAATATTTAACAATTGTAGCTAGTAATGAATCTGTAGTTAGTACTAAGTCATTTTTCTCTTTCTCAATTATTTATTCCTCTATTCATTTATTTAGCAAGAAGGTACAGATGTCCTATTATATTTCTAACTTTTATATATTTGGGGTAAATTGCTTTATATTTATAATGAACAGGATATTAAATATTTCTTTTAATTTATTTATTTTTAATTTATTTTATTTTATTTACAATATAACTTATATTTAATAGTAGTACATATGTTTTCCTTCCCCCCCAATACCCTCCCCCCAGCCTCCCTTACCCCCCAGCACATGTCCCCACCTGCCCCCCTCCCCACCCCAGTGTCTTTCATTCATTGGTTATGCTCATATGTATGCATACAAGTCCTTCGGTTGATCTCCCCCAGCATCTGCCTCCCATCCACTCCAGCCTTCCCCCTGTAGCTTGACAGCCTATTCAAGGCCACCCTGCCTCTGTATCAATCACTTCCCCCTGTTTCTTTTCTTCAAAAATATCTTTCCTCTGCATACTGAAAACAAACGTATAAGAGCAAAAAAAGTTTGAGTGTCAGTTTCAATGTCCAACTGTTCTGAGTCCCAGTTTCAATGTCAAATAGTTCTTCATGTGTACATGTCAGCAATGGTATCCAGATGGTGGACACATCATGGCAATGCAAGATCCATCCTCTTTGGTATGGTCCTGGGCCGCCTGCAGCCACGCACAACTGCCGACTGCTAGCATGGCAAGATGTCGTCAGCGTCCGCCATCTCTGGACCGTCCTCGTGGCTGGAACAGACCCGTCAGTTCCTCACCGTAGCAGGAACCCACATGGTCTTGGAGTTGTTCTCTGCAAACACACAAATACATTCTCTACCAAAGGTTACCAAAGGGATCCTCTCTGCAAAATAAACTTGGGATTCTTTTTATTTTTGCCTAAATGATTTTCCTTTGGCTTATTTTGACACCATGTGTGTTTTTTCATGGGTGTCCTGCAATTGGTTTTACAAATGGAATTTTCTTTTCTGGAGTAAGAATTTTCTACATGTATTTTACTTATAGGATATTTTTCCTTATATGATATTACTCCACTGTCCCCACCCCCCTTTTTCTTTGGTTAATAGGGGCTTTTGGAAATTTTATCTTGCAGTCTTGGTAATTTTAAATTTTAATTTTTGCACACAAATATTACTGCTTTAGGTTCTTTGGATGTTAGGCAATTTTGCAGTGAGATGAACTACTAATAGATATTTTAGTTAATGTTGTAGGAAAAGCTTTTTGTTAAGTACACTCAGATTTTCTTGAGAATTCACTTATTTCACTTGTCCAATTTAAATTAATCTGAAAGCTTGATTACTATTTTACTGTCAATTTTAATACTCCAGCAGAAATCTTAGTTTACCCAGTAAATACTTGTGGAAAGGAATATTTGCATTTTTGAGTAGGTCCTCAGCATTCCTGGTAATAAACTAAATTTAGATATAGGGCAGCTCTTGCTGGCCGAGTCTCTGTCTGCCACCTGGGTCCCGGTGTGAGTTGTGTGTGGGAGGCAAAGCAGCCGTAGGGGTAGGAGACCTTCCTCAGGAGGGGTGAGAATTCAAGCCCCTGTAAGGTTTGTGGATGAGGGTCTGTGCCTCACCTCTGTTGATCTTTTAGTTCTCTCCTGTTGGCCCCTCTGCGACTGTGCCTGTCTTAGGTTGTTCCTTCCCTGAGGAATCTTACCCGTCTCTGGCTAACCAGCCATCCTCCGGGGCCAAACAGCGTGATGTGAGGTTCAGTCCTGTCTCCTTTGTAGTCTATGCTCCTGTGGCCTCCATGTCCAGCACCTGCCTTGGGGTCCCCTCGCCTGCTGGCGGGGTCCCGGTACTGATCACATATCTCGGGTGACCCAGGTTTCTTCTCCAGAGAGGGCCCAGCTCAAACCATTGGTCGAGAGACAGATCCATGGTGCCAGCTGCCCAGAGGCTTCAGCCACAGCTTGAACTGAAAGTTCACGCATCAGCTGTGTGTATTTGGATAATAAGAAGTGGGTCCCTCTTGGCAAAAGGGTCAGAGGGGCCAATATAGAATGCTCGGATGCCTTCCCAGTGCCTTAATCCCTTCTGAAAGGGACTAATTCCTTTCCTATCCTTTTTTTAAGTTGCTGCCCAACATTCAAAGAATTAGTTTGTAAGTTTATTTGGGATAAGTGTATAATATGCTGTTGTCAAATATCAAATATTATAATGACATTGTAGAATAATATAATGTAAGGGTATTGTGGTATCACAGGGGGTTAAGAAGGGCCTAGCCTAAGTACTGGTGTCCATAAGAGATGACATGCTCTAGGCCATGTTAATTCAATCTCAAACTAGCTGCCAATTTTTTTTTATAACTTTATATAAACTTTGTCAGGGATGTAAAAACACAAATCAGTTACCTTAGTTCAAGCATTCAAATATATTGACTTTCCCCCTTACTCCCACCACCTGCCACTTACCCTGAGGTTTGACATTTTGATGGACTTTTCTCAGTCTCTGGATCCATTCTTGTTCATCAGTTTATGTCATTCATTATATTCCTCAAATGTGTGAGATCATGTGATATTTGTCTTTCTCTGCCTGGCTAATTTCACTTAGCATAATGCTCTCTAATTCCATCCATGTTGTTACAAATGGGAGGAGCTCTTTCTTTTTTACCTCAGCATAGTATTCCATTATGTAGATGTACCACAGTTTTTTAATCCATTCATCTGCTGATGGGCACTTCGGCTGTTTCTAAATCTTAGCTATGATCAATTGTGCTGCTCTGAACATAGGGGTACATATATCCTTTCTAATTTGTGTTTCTAATTTCTTGGGGTATATTCCTAGAAGTGGGATCACTGGGTCGAATGGGAGCTCCATTTTTAGTTTTTTGAGGAATCTCCATACTGTTCTCCACAGTGGCTGTACTAGTCTACAATCCCACCAACAGTGCAGGAGAGTTCCTTTTTCTCTGCATCCTCGCCAGCACTTGTCATTTGTTGATTTGTTGATGTAAGCCATTCTGACAGGTGTGAGATGGTACCACATAGTCGTTTTGATTTGCATCTCTCTGATAATTAGTGACTTTGAGCAAGTTTTCATATGTCTCAGGACCTTCCTTTTGTCTTCTTTAGAAAAGGTTCTATTTAGGTCTGTTGCCCATTTTTCTATTGGATCATTTGTCTTCCTTTTATTGAGTTGTGTGAGTTGCCTATAGATGCTTGAGATTAAACCTTTATCACTGATAACATTTGCAAATATGTTCTCCATACAGTGGGTTTTCTTGTTGTTTTGTTGATGGTTTCTTTAGCTGTGCAAAAGCTTTTTATTTTGATGTAGTCCCATTTGTTTATTCTGTCTTTAGCTTCCATTGCCCTAGCAGTATCATCGAAGAAGTTCTTTTGGCATATGTCTGAGATTTTATTTCCTGTAGATTCCTCTAATGTTTTTATGGTTTCCTGTCTTACGTTTTCGTCCTGTATCCATTTTGAGTTTATTTTTGTGTATGGTGTAAGTTGGTGGTCTAGTTTCATTTTTTTGCATGTATCTATCCAATTTTCCCAACACCATTTATTGAAGAGACTATCTTGACCCCATTTTATGTTCATACCTCCTTTGTCAAATATTAATTGAGCATAGTGGTTTGGGTTGATATCTGGATTCTCTATTCTATTCCATTGATCTATATGTCTGTTCTTGTGCCAGTACCAAGCTGTTTTGGGAACAGTAGCTTTGTAATACAGCTTGAAATCTGGTATTGAAATCCCACTGACTTTGGGCTTCTTTCTCAGGATTGCTGTGGCTATCCGGGGCCTTTTTTTATTCCAGATGAATTTTTGGAGAGTTCTTTCTAGGTCTGTGAAGCATGCCATTGGTATTTTAATGAGGAGTGCATTGAATTTATAGATTGCTTTGGGTACTATGGACATTTTACTTATGTTGATTCTCCCAATCCATGAACATGGTATGTTCTTCCATCTGTTTACATCTTCCTCTATCTCTTTTTTTAGTGTCCTGTAGTTTTCTGCAAATAGTTCTTTTACCTCCTTAGTTAAGTTTATTCCTAGGTATCTTAATTTTTTTGGTGTGATGGTAAATGGGATTGCTTTTTTAGTCTCTCTTTCTGTAAGTTCACTATTGGTGTATAGGAATGCCATAGATTTCTTGGCATTGATTTTGTAGCCTGCAACATTGCTGAATTCATTTATTAAGTCTATTAGCTTTTTTATGGAGTCTTTTGGGTTTTTTATGTACAATATCACGTCATCTACAAATAAGGATAGCTTTAGTTCTTCTTTTCCAATTTGGATGCCTTTTATTTCTTCTTCTTGTCTAATTGCAATGGCTAATACTTCCAGTACTATGTTGAATAGGAGTAGTGAGAGTGGGCAACTCTGTCTTGTTCCTGTTCTTAGGGGAAATGGTTGTAGTTTTTGTCCATTGAGTATGATGTTTGCTGTGGGTTTCTCATATATGGCTTTTATTATGTTGAGGTATGATCCTTCTATTCCTACCTTGTTGAGAGTTTTTATCAAGAAAGGGTGTTGGATTTTGTCAAATGCTTTTTCTGCATCAATTGATATGACTATGTGATTTTTATCTCTCAATTTGTTTATGTGATGTATCACATTTATTGATTTGTGGATATTGTACCATCCTTGCATTCCTGGGATAAATCCTACTTGGTCATGGTGTATGATCTTTCTGATATACTGCTGGATCCGATTTGCTAGAATTTCATTGAGGATTTTGGCATCTATATTCATGAGGGATATTGGCCTGTAATTCTCTTTCATTGTGTCATCTTTATCTGCTTTAGGTATTAGGGTGATGTTAGCTTCATAGAAGGAGTTTGGAAGTGTTCCATCCTCTTGAATTTTCTGGAATAGTCTGAGGAGTATAGGTTTTAGTTCTTCCTTGAATGTTTGATAAAACTCCCCTGTGAAGCCGTCTGGCCCGGGGCTTTTGTTTGCTGGAAGCTTTATGATGACTGCTTCAATTTCTTCCACAGTTATTGGTCTATTGAGTTGTTTAGATTCTTCCTGATTGATTTTTGGGAGGTTGTATTTTTCTAGAAATATATCCATTTCCTCCAGGTTGTCCAGTTTGTTGGAGTAGAGTTGTTCATAGTATTTTTTTTAACAATCCTTTGTATTTCAATGGGGTCTGTTGTTATTTCACCTCTTTCATTTCTGATTTTATTTATTAGGGTCCCCTCTCTTTGCTTCTTGGTGAGTCTGGCTAGAGGTTTATCAATCTTGTTTAATCTTTCAAAGAACCAGCTTTTGGTTTTGTTGATCTTCTTTATTGTTTCTTTGGTCTCTATGTCATTTATTTCTGCTCTGATCTTTACTATTTCCTTCCTTCTGCTTACACTGAGCTTTCTTGTTGCTTTCTTTCTAACTCTTTGAGTTGTTGGGTTAGATAATTTATTGCCGCTGTTTCTAGTTTTTTGCAGTAGGATTGTAGAGCTATGAACTTCCCTCTCAGAACTGCTTTCACTGTGTCCCATATATTTTGGATTGTTGTGCTGTCGTTGTCATTTGTTTCCATGATGTTTTCTATCTCTTCCTTGATCTCTCTAGTAACCCAGTCATAGTTTAATAGCATGCTGTTTAGTCTCCATATGTTTTATTTCTTTGGATTGTTTCTATTGTAGTTGATTTCCAGCTTTATGCCACTGTGATCTGAGAATATGCTTGATATGATTTTTATCTTCTTGAATTTGGAGAGACTTTGCCTATGACCCAACACATGGTCTATCTTTGAGAATGGCCCATGGGCACTTGAAAAGAATGTATATTCTGTGGCTTTGGGGTGAAATGATCTGAAGATGTCAATTAATTCCTTCTGGTCTAGTGATTCATTGAGGATTGATGTTTCTTTATTGATTTTTTTATTTAGAGGATTTGTCCAATGGTGATAGTGGGGTATTAAAGTCTCCTACTATGATTGTATTGCTGTCTATCTTTACCTTGATATCCCCTAGGAGTTTTAGTATGTATTTGGGTGCTCCTATATTGGGTGTGTATATGTTTACCAGAGTTATTTCTTCTTGTTGGATTGCTCCCTTTAGTATTATATAGTGACCTTCTTTATCTCTTGTTACATCCTTCACTTTGAGATCTAATTTGTCAGATATAAGTATTGCTACCCCAGCTTTTTTTCCATTTCCATTCGCCTGAAGAACCTTTTTCCATCCTTTCACTCTCAGTCTGTGTGCGTCTTTTTTTTAAAAATATATTTTATTGATTTTTTACAGAGCGGAAGGGAGAGGGATAGAAAGTCAGAAACATCGATGAGAGAGAGACATCGATCAGCTGCCTCCTGCACGCCCCCTACTGGGGATGTGCCCGCAGCCAAGGTACATGCCCTTGCCGGAATCGAACCTGGGACCCTTCAGTCCGCAGTCCGACGCTCTATCCACTGAGCCAAACCGGTCTCAGCTGTGTGCGTCTTTTTTTTTGGAGGTGGGTTTCTTGTAGACAGCAGATGTATGGGTCGTGTTTTCTTATCCAGTCTATTACCTTATGTCTTTTGATTGGAGCATTTAAACCATTTACATTTAAAGTTATTATTGATAGATAGTTATTTATAGGCATTTTTGTTCTTTGCCCCTATGTTCTTTCATGGCTTCCTATTGCTTTTCACAGCAGATCCTTTAGCATTTCTTGCATTGCTGGTTTGGTGGTAATGTATTCCCTTGGACCTTTTTTGTCTGTTAAGCTCCTGATTTGACCTTCAATTTTGATTGACAGCCTTGCTGGGTACAGTATTCTAGGATTCAGACCCTTTCTTTGCATAATTTTGTATATTTCATTCCAATCCCTTCTGGCCTGATGAGTTTCTGTTGAGAAATTACTTGCTAATCTGATGGGGGTTCCTTTGTAGGTGACTTTCTGTCTCTCTCTGGCAGCTTTTAGGATTCTCACTTTGTCATTGATGTTTGCCAATTTAATTATAACATGCCTTGGTGTAGGTCTTTTGGGGTTTAATTTGCTTGGAACTCTGTGAGCTTCTTGGATTTGTGTGGGTTTTTTCTTTCCTATATCAGGGAAGTTTTCTGTCATTATTTCTTCCAACAGGTTTTCTATTCCTTGCTCAGTTTCCTGTCCCTCTGGAAGCCCTTTTATGCGGATGTTGTTTTGTTTCATGTTGTCCCAAAGTTCCCTTAGGCTCTCCTCCTGCTTTTTAATTTTTTTTTCTAGAAGCTGCTCTACTTGGGTGTTTTTCCCTACCTTGTCTTCCAGCTCACTTATGCGGTCCTCTGCTTCATCTAGTCTACTCCTGATAGTTTCTATGGAGTTCTTTACCTCAGCAATGTCACTTTTCATTTCTTCTTGGGTCTTCTTCATTTCTTCATAATTCTTCTTCATTTCTTCATAATTCTTCTTCATTTCTTCATAGTTCTTCTTCATTTCTTCCTGTCTCTTCTTCATTTCCTCTTGATTCCTCTTCAGTTCCTCATGGTTCTTACTCATATTGGCTTCTGTTCTCTTCATCCACCCTATGACCATTTCTCTGAACTCTCTGACAGGTTGCTTGCTTCCATTTCGGTTACCTTTTTCTGGTGAGGCTTGTTTTTCTTTCATTGGTGGCCTATTTCTTTGTCTCCCCATGGTCTTTCTTCTCTGTGTGTCTTGTTATGTAGTTCTCACTCTCCTGTGTTGATTTAAAGGCTCAGATTACAACACAACCAGGTGCAGCACACCAGGCACTGAAGAAGAATGTATTCACAGTATTGGTAACTCCAAATTAAAAGTGATTGCCAGAGGAAGGTAAATTAGGTGATAGGTGGGATAAAAGAGAGTAAGAGAAAACACACTCACACACACAAAAGAAAGAAAGAAAGAAAGAAAGAAAGAAAGAAAGAAAGAAAGAAAGAAAGAAAGAAGGAAGGAAGAAAGAAAGAAGGAAAGAAAGAATAAAAAAAGGGAATGCCAAAATAAAATTGGGAAAAGGGGAAGGAGTAAAAAGAAAGGAAAAGGGAGTAAACTATAAATATGGGTTGGAAACTCCCAGAGGACCGCCACTAATCCCAGCAAAAGCCAGCAACGAGTACATGGAGATTGATACATGCTACATACAACAACTAATATCAAGGGAGGTTAGGGAACACAGAAGCTTAAATCTATCAAAAAACAATGTAAACATCAACAAAACACAAAACAATGCCAACCCCCGCCCCACAAAATAAATTAAAAGAAAAGAATAACCAAACCAATCTCAAAAATATGCATAAAATATAAACAACATCAGCAGGACCGAGAGAAGAACATTTTAGGATAGTGAAGTTGGAGAAGCATTAGATGTGTATGGACTTGGAGCAGGTGGTTGGAGATTGGATATAAAAGTGGGGTGAAATTTTAACAGGGGGTAAAAAGAGAGAACAAGGAAAATCTAAACCAGAAAAAGTGTAAGGGGAATAAGACACTAACTAAGGAAAGGTTAGCAAGAGAGTGCTGGCATAAGGGGGAAGTTGAAGTAGATTAAAGAGATACTAAAGGGTAGATGAAAAAAGACTATATAACACTAATCTCTGAGTAGAATAAAGATGGAATAAAATGGCACTTAAAAAATTTAAATAGTAGTAGAAATAAAATTGATTCCTTAATTTGTGTTACACAAGAGACAATTTGTGATTCAGCCCCTAGGTGGCAGTGTTTCTGAATTGACCTCCGGGTCTATTGATCCTCTCTAGCCTGATCTAAAATCCCGCTATGTCTATGGTATTTACTACTGATTTGTGGAAATAGGCTATCCCAGAGCTGCCTCTCTAATTGTGAGGACCTGTTCTGATCCCCAGTGTCAGAAAAACAGCTCTCCCCTGTGGTCTCCCAGGTTATCCCCCACCAGGGGATCCCCTGTTCCTCGTTCAGCGCTGAGAAATTCGGATTTAGAGAGGACAAACGCAGGCTCGCAAACTCACATCCTGCTCGTATGTTTGCGCGAAACCCTTTCTCCCCTTGGGTTTGGCAGCCCGCTCTCTCCTAAAACTGCCAGGCTGGCCTTCTCCTTCAGGTCCAAATGGGTTGCCCTCTATGTATCCCCCCATCCCCCCCCCACCAGCTCCGAGGACCCTCTTCCATGTTTGCCGGCTCCAACAACCACGGACTTTTCCTCTTTTTTTCCCCCAGGCGAGAAACTCCCTGTGTTACCAGCTCCCTTAACCTCTGGAGAAACCTGACCTTTCCGTGGCGGAGCACAAGTTTCCTCGGAGTCCGCTTCTTCACCAACTAGGAACCGATATTGGGGGGGGGGAGGTGGGGGTCTCAGACGCCCAGTGGATACCGCAACTGTAAAATCTTCAGGCTCTTCCCCTTTAAGATGGCGCATCTGCCTCTGAGCTCCGGGAGAGAACCGAGCTGCACAGAGCCGCTCCATTGAGGGAGGCTAATCTAAGCAGTCGCCCTCCTTTTCCCAAAGCCCTGCTGTCCCCTCATTCGCCAACAAACACTCTCTCATCTGCTCACCCCGTCTACCCCAGTACACAAATGATTACGTGTCCTTCTGTCCCGCCGCCATCTTTTCCTCCCCCAGGATATTAAATATTTCTTAGTAAAATCTTTACTAAGATGGAAAAGAAGGCATAATGATTACAGCAATAAAAAAATTGAGAAACATTCAAATTTAATGATTTATTAAATATATTATCTTGTACAAATAATAATTTCTCTGGATCTAAATTTTTTCCCTTGTAAAATCAAGTAGAAGCAACTGAATTTTACTGTCTTCTTAAGCTGCATTTATCAGCTATGAGGTGATTTGGACTTGCAGGCTAACACTATCAGCTATGAGGTGAACTGGATTTGCAGGCGAATTCTCCCTTTTGCTAGCCAAATTATATCTCAACATGTCTACCAAGAAACTCTAAAGATAGCCACAACCTCAATGGTTAAAACAATCTCCAGAATCTTAACTAACTGTACCTTGAGTTAAGTCTTTCTGTTTCAAAATGTACAGACTGATGAGCTTTGGTTTATCTTGACTCATCCAGGGGACTCAAGGTATCAAATCAGATTTTTCCTCCAATCAGAGAGCTACTGTGAGACACTGCAATTCTCTGTATAAATGTGCATGTGGAAGGAGAGGAGAAAATGTCGCTGGTTTCATTTTGAAGAAGGACACAGAATCTTCACTAAATGACCCCAGGGCAAACTTATATTCTAATGAAGAGAAGCTAGAAAAAGTTGCAAAATAAGTAAGTGTGACTCGGGTATAAATGAACCTGTTAAGGCTAAATTAAGTTTGAGAACATTAGATCTATTGAGGGAATTTATATTTTCCAAATCAAAATATGCGTTACGTTAGTGTTCCACATCAGAATATTGTGTCAAAATACACAAAAATCATAAAGTCTTTTGGGGCACCAAAGAGACAAAACTCTCTTTAAAGAATTAAAAATATTTGGCTTATGAATAAAAAGTAGTGAAGAATCTCAATTACATCTGCAATGGCTTTATTTCCAAATAAGTTTACATTCAGAGGTATGGAGGGCTAGGAATTTAACATCTATTTTTTTTTTGGGTGACAGTGAATGAGTGGGTATACAACTCAACTCAGAACATACCCCACAGCTGCAGAAAGAGAACTGGAGAGGGCAGTAAAGTGAATTCTTCTGGGTCTCAGTTGCTTCCCTGGTTCCTTTTGACATTCAACTGAGCTCTGTTAATGAAAACTGGGAAGAGCTTTGCCAACAAGAAAATCTCTGTCCCTCTCTTCTTCTTGATTCCCAAAGCAGTTTATCTTTTCCATTTGGAGAAACCATGGCAGTCCTTGCCCACTGCTTCCTGTCTCTTCACAAAACATAAGCCTTGCTTGCCAGGCCAGGTTTGCAGTCATTGCTCACTGACCAGCCAGAAAACACCACAATGGCTAATGGAAATGTTCTTCTCAGCATATATTGTGCAGCTCTCTAATTTGTTTAGCTAAACTGCATTAGTCAGACTGAAAGTTTTACTATTAGAGTCAAATACAGGAAGCTGGAAAGGATATGCTATATTTTTAAAAATTAAAGCATTTTTAAAAATAAGCTTGGCATATTGATGAGCTAATTTTCTAAACAAGAGGCTCATTCCTTTTAATCCTCAGCATTATGGTAAATTCTATTTCCGCCTACAGTTCATACTGTTCAAAATGGGATTAAAAAACTCCGACAACAACACACTCATATTTCATGTTAGATTTTGCTTTAAGATCACCCTTGCAAAGATACTACTGAGTTGGGTGAGGGAAGGATGCCCCTGGATTTCCACAGGACTTTGACACTAAATTCAGAAGAATAAACTTTGCCTGAGTTGAAACTAACACTTTATATCCATAAACATTTTTTGTATAGCAAGCCACTGTGGGCAATTTTTCTTTCATTTTTATGGAGGTCACTTCATGTGACCTGTATTTTATTTCTTCCAGCTTTTCAAAGGAATAGGCCTTTAGCACATCTTTTCTTCTCTCCACTATTGTTACTGTTGTTTGTTTATAACAGAGAACAAATGGCCTTCATCAAGGACTCCACCAATGCTACTGGGTAAGTCCTATTATCATGGAGTCAGGCATATTACTTGTGGATCAGATCCTGATAGGTGAGTGAGCTTTTTCTTCACAGTATATAATGTTTTATAAGGATGATTACTTAGTTATTGTGGATGCAGATTACGTAAAGCCCATTTGAAATATACCCTTCCAAATAAAGTTGAATGATTACAGCCTCCATGTAATCAGACTTAAAAAATTTTTTGGAGGGGCCTTCCTACTTATTTTTAAAAATTTCTTTATTGATTAAGGTATTACATGTGTCCTCATCCCCCATTACCCCTTCCAACCCTGCCCCCATCATCACTTATGCCCTCACCTGCCTGGTGTCTGTGTTCATTGATTAGGCTTATATGCATGCGTACAAGTCCTTTGATTGATCTCTTCCCCTTACCCCCACCTTCCCCTACTTTCCCTCTGAGGTTTGACAGACAATGCTTCTCTGTCTCTGGATCTGTTTTTGTTCATTATTTTATGTTGTTCATTATATTCCATAAATGAGTGAAATCTGTGATACTTAACTTTCTCTGACTGGCTTATTTCACTTAGCATAATGCTCTCCAGTTCCATCCATGCTCTAGTTTGAAGCAGTCACCTTTTCTTCCTTTTCTCCTTCTTCCTCTTCTTAAAGAATACCTTTCAGCATCCTATCTAATAAAAAAGTATTATGCAAATGTGACCATACCTTGGCTCCTGATTGGCTATGCTACCAGCCAATGAGGAGCAGGAGACATGGCCAGCAGGGCAGGAGGCGAGGCCAGCAAGGCCTGCGGGGGCGTGGCTGCGGTGTAGCGTGTGCTCCCCAGGCTGGGGGTCTGGGGAGGGGCGGGACGAGGTGGGCCTGGGGGGCTGGGAGGTGACAGCAGCAGCGGCGGCACAGCGTAGCTGCGTGTGCTCCCCAGGTGGGGGCCCCACGGAAGGGCGGGAGGGCTGTGGGAGGCCCACCTGGGGCTGCGGGGCACACTGTCTGCAAGGTGTGCTGTCGGAGAGGCTCCCACCTGCTGGGTTGGCGCAGAACCCCCCAGTTCTGGATGCATTTCTCTGCTCCTTCAGTCTCCATGACCTCATGCTGTTGTCAGTGGCAGTGTGTGCGAGTCAAGAAAGGTCACCCTTGCACCAAGCACCAAGCACACTCTGAGGCTCCCTGCCTCCTCAGGCCAGGATCAGAGCCTGGAGCCTTCCAACCAGGTGCTCTGGCTTCTGGAGATGCTGAGGAAGGCACGCCCTCAGCGGGGCTGCAGCATCTCCAGTTTCTCAGCTCACGCCCTCTCCCCAGGAGGCTGGGGAGAACATATATGACAAAGTTCTTTAAGCCATGGCAGTCAGAGTAGTGGGACTCGGCCAGGCAGGCACATAGAGGGACTGGGGCCCTTTCTGGCCCTGGGGTTAGGCATCATGCCCTGTGGTCCTGGGTGCCTGTGGGTGCCTGTGGCTGTGGCTAGCCTGAGTGAAGCTGGCCCAGGTCCTGGGTGCCTATAGCTGGCCAGAGGGAGGGAAACCTGGGTCAGTTAGGAGCAATCAGGCCAGCAGAGGAGCACTTAGGGGCGATCAGGCAGGTAGGCAGAGGTGGTTAGGGGGTCACACATCCCAGAAGGGGTCCCTGATTGGAGCAGATGCAGGCTGGGCTGAGGGAAACCCCCCCCTGTGCATGAATTTTGTGCACCAGGCCACTAGTTTCATATAACACTGGTTTGGCAGTGATGAACTCCTTTAGCTTTTTCCTATCTGTGAAGCACTTTATCTGACCTTCAATTCTAAATGATAGCTTTGCTGGGTAGAGTAATCTTGGTTGTAGGTTGAATCTTGTTATTCATCACTTTGAATATTTCTTGCCATTCCAATCTGGCTTGCATAGTTTGTATTGAGAAATCAGCTGACAGTCATATGGGTGTTCCCTTGTAGGTAACTGTTTTTTTCTTGCTGCTTTTAATATTCTCTCCTTGTCTTTTACTCTTGGAATTTTAATTATGATGTGCCTTGGTGTGGTCCTTTTTGGATTCCTTTTGTTTGGGGTTCTCTGTGCTTCCTGGCCTTTAAGTCTATTTCTTTCACCAGGTGGGGGAAGTTTTTGGTCACTATTTCTTTAAATAGGTTTTCAGTATCTTGCTCTCTCTTTTTCTGGCACCCCCATAATTTGGATGTTGGTATGCTTGAGTTTGTCCCAGAGACTCCTTACACTATCTTTAATTTTTTTTGGATTCTTTTTGCTTTTCTGGCTGAGTGGATTTTGCTTCTTTGTATTTCAAATTTTTGACTTGATCTTGTGGTCCTCTAGTCTGCTTTTAGGTCTTTGTATAATGTTTTTTATTTCAATCAGTGTATGCTTAATTTCTAGTTGGTTCTTTTTCATATCCTCGAGGGTCTTGTTAAATTTATTGGTCTTTTCTAGGAATCTCTTGAAAAACCTTATAACTGTGGGTTTTGAACTCTATGTCCAGTCATTTTTCCCCCTCCATTTCTTTCAATTATGATCTGTTTCCTTGTCTCTGCATTTTGGCTGCTTCCCTGAGTTGGTTGAGTAGCTTTGTGTGGTAGGTGTCCTCTAGGGAACAGTGGCTCAGCCTCCCCAGTTACTTGAGATGGATACTCTTGGTGCACCCTTTTATGGGCAGCACTGTCTTATAGTTAAGCCTAGATTGTTGTTGGTATCACTGGAAGGGGTTGACCTCCAGGCCAGTCACCTGTGAGGATCAGCTGTGTCTACACTGGGAGAGCCTCCAAGCTCATCTTGGATGGGGTGGAGTCTCAGGGATGAGCAGTCAGCCTTGGTTTCCCATAAGCCTGCCCTAAGCGGCACCTGGGTCTCCGTGTCCTGTGGCAATGGCTGCACACAGCTCTGAGAGAAAGCTGCCTTTGAGTTTTGCCCATTGCCAGACAATCTAATTTCTTCCCAAATGAGTGTGGATACCCAAAGACTCACCTGGAACTGGAATACAATGCAGTCTGGAGGTTTTGTTTTCCTCCCAAATGAGAGAGCCAGCCATGCATCCTTTCTGCAAGCTCGTGCACCTCTGCAGCTCCCAAGTCTCACTGTGCTTCCTCTGGGATCCCTGAGACTCACATGGAACTGACAGTCCAGTTTCATCCCATATAATTCTGGGTTCCCCAAGACTCACCTGGAGCTGGGATCAATGCAGTGAGGATCATTTGGCTCCCTCCTTGTGCAAGAAAACCAGCTGGGTATTCAGCTGCCCACCCTTTCTGCTTGCGTGCATCTCCGCATCTCCACACCTCCATCTCCGCGTCTCTACAACTCTGCCCTCCACATTCCTCTGAGTCTCGGTGTCCTTTTATCTTTCCTTCTAATTGTAGAATTTCCACTTAGCTAGCTTTCCAGTGGTTCTGGATGATCTGTTTTGTCTTTTATAGTAGTTTTGAAATTGTTGTGTGAGGTAGCCATATAGGTGTTTACTTATGCTGCCATCTTGGTTCTTCATAATCAGATTTATTATTATTGTTTCCAATGCCTAGCAAAGTGCTCATGTATTTTTAAGTCTCAATAATCTGTTGCATCACAGTGAGGAACAAGCAGACAACTATTTCTTAATCTACATTTAAAACTCAAATTTCTTATTCTTGGTCCTGAATTCAGCCATTCCTATATTAATGGTTTTACTAGATCCCTATATTAATGGAAACTTCTCCTAGTACAAGAGTAGAGGAAAAGTCTATGACTTGAAAATTCTCAGATAAATCATCTTACAGGTAAAAAAGCTTTAGGTTCAGTGGATTTAGTATATGCTAAACAGGAAGAAATTAACTTGAAAGGAAATGGTTGAAAGGTTTATGTATTTTCTCCCAAAGTTTAACTAAAGTAATTAAATTAGGAAACCAATCACTTTATGTTTGCTCCTGGAGTTTATTTGGAATAAGCAATTCATTTAGTAGATTTTGCATTGCCAAGTTAATTTTTTATGACAGTTGAAAATGGAACAGACAGTGTAACATTACCCCCTTCTCCTTGCAAAGAGATAGAGAGAGAGAGAGAGAGAGAGAGAGAGAGAGAGAGAGAGAGAGAGAGAGAGGAGAGAGAGAGAGAGAGAGAGAGAAGAAAAACAATACCAAAAATAAATGTCCTAAGCATAGCTCTCACAGAATTCAAATTATCCAATTCAGTGTTTGAAGCCAATCTGTATAGTGGTGATTTTACCCATCCCATTCACTGCCTTCCCCCACTGGAAAGATGTCCCTCTGTAAGATGTCTTCATGATGAATGAACTGATGTTTATGAAGCACTTAGAGATCCTTGGGCAAAACACTACCTAATTATAAAGTATAGCTTTCATTATTAAATGGAAGCTATTTCCCCCCTTTGTTTTTTTGTTATTCATACCATTTCCATGCCATACCCTCCTGATGGTTTTCATTGCAGAGTGGAATCAGCTTCTTTAAAATAAGGATTTGGGAGAAGGAGGGAATGAGTGTTCAATGATTTTAAGTCACAGTGCATTGCACATGCCCAGAAAAACCTAGATCACTTCCAAATTCAAGGACTAATAAAAATTGGAAGCACTCCAATAATTTTAAATTGCTTTACAGATTGAAGAGTGATTTAAAATCATTGAAGTGATTCAATTTTTTTATATGCACTTCAATTTAGAAGTGAGTCAGACAGACAGCGTCATAGTGCAGAATAGAAGTTCAAGACGTTGAATTAATGTTTAAAAGTTAGGAACTAGACTAAAACAGACCTGGGGAAACCAAGATCAAGCAATCACCAGAATCCATTGGGCCTTTAGTTAAAGGATTATGAGACTATCTGGACACATTTTTCAAGGCCTATCTTCCTCGTGCCCATGGCCATCTTTTCCTTCTGAACAAACAGTATTTACAGTCATTAGTGCTAATTTATAAATGCATTACTTGTGCATTTTAATATTTCTCAGGTTTATTTTTCAGCAGTGTAATTTATTTTTGTCTAGTCATTTCATTTTTATTTGAGTAAAAATTTATGTAGAAATGTAACGGGAATCACAAATCCAATCAACATATGTAACTTAACATTGTCTAGAGCCATATTACAAAAAGAAAATTTTAAAATGTGAAATTAATTTAATAATGTACTTCACTTAATATATCCAAAATATTGTCATTTTGATGTGTAATTGATATATAAAATTACTGAGATATTTTCATATTTTTTAGTTTTTTCTTTGAAATCTGGTGCATATTTTATAACTAATAGCAATTAGCTCAGTTGGGAGTGGCTGCACTTGAAATGCTCAATAGCCACATGTTGCTAGCAGCTACCATATTAGACAGTGCAGCTATCCTAATATATAAAAACCCTGGGTCCGTTGCATCCACAATGACTGAAAGTCAGTCCTGCAGTCAGCACTGGGTTGCCATGGCAACCAGCCCTGACTGCTGTGGCTGCAGGGGCAGTGACCCAACCCTGATTACTGAGGGGGCTGCAAATCAGGCCTGGAGAGAGGCCTGAAGAGAGAAGCAGGGTCTGACTCATACCCTCTGTGGCAGCTGTTGATCAGCACTTGCCTCTCTCTTTCTTCCCAGGCCTAGCCAGTAGCTGTGTCTCCATTTGTCTCCAGGCCTCACTGATAGGCTCAGAGATGCTGACTGGCATACCAACTGACCAATCAGAAACAAATCTGGGTGAAGTGTGAAGAGCCAATGGCTGCCTAGGAAGTGGAGCTTTTGATGCAGAACCAATTGGCTGGCAGAGGAAGACAGTTAGAGGTTATCGGGCAGGCAGGAAAGGGGAGTTGGGGGCCATCAGGTTGGCAGGGGAGGGCAGTGGGGGCAACCAGGCCAGCAGGGGAGGGCATTTTGGGGTGATCAGGCTGGCAGGCAGGCGAGTGGTTAGGAGCCAGCAGTCCTGGATTGTGAGAGGGATGTCTGACTGCCAGTTTAGACCCGATCCCTGTGAAATTGGGCCTAACCTGGCAGTCGGACATCCCCTGAGGGGTTCCAGATTGAAGAGGGTGCAGGCTGAGTTGAGGGACACCACCTGCCCCCCATGCACACATTTCATGTACTGGGCCTCTAGTACATTATAAGTACCTTGCAGGTATGAACTGTTTTCTACTTTGTAACTTAAGTTACAATTTAAATTTGAATTTTTTTATTTTTTAGCATCTCTTTGTGGCCATAAAGTGCAAATTTATTAGCATAAAAAAAAACCAACACAAAATAAAACGAACAACCCAATGATCATGCTTCAGGCCATATGCAGTCTGACATGTATTCTACCTGAGCTGCATATAGGATTGAAACAGAAAGTTGACATATGGGGTTTCTTGAAGGCCTAAGGCTAAATTTCAGCATCTATGCACTTATGCATAAAATTCAAATATGGCCAAGGAAAAGACTTCTCTATTAACCATGACAGAAAGAAGAATAAAAAAACACAAAAATAATTTTTGGTGGTCAAATTGAGCAAGAGTTTATTCACAGCTACAAACAAAGGAACTTCATTTTCCAGTAAAGACTCAGGCTAGTAATTGGTTCCTATCTCATGTCTCTGTTGGAAAAGGCATCCTATACTCAGGGGACAGATTTTTCAAAGCCTCCCAGGGTAACACATAAGGATATGAGTAAATGTAAAAAAGATGGCACCACACAGTGTATGCATTGTCGGGAAAGCAAACGATTCTACGTGACTCAGAGCAAAGAAAGGATGTAGAAGGCCACACATGACAGTTTGATGGATCGAGATGGATGGGCAAAGAGAAATTCACTTAAAATTCTTCCTTTGAACATTCCTCCACTGAATAATTTCATAGAACTACACGTACTTTTTCTCCTTTTTATGTCTGTTAATTATTTATTTGAGACTTGTAAAGTAACGTATGTTCTTTATAGCAATGTTGAAAGTTGAATAAAGAATAATAAAAGATGACCTCTTTTCCCACCAGCCAGAGGAAATGATTTTTAACATTTTGACTTATTTCCTTCTAGCCTTTCTTTTAGGAGGTTTTATGTAGTTGAGATATTATTGTGGTTTCTTCATTTTACATTTTAATGTGAGCATTTTGATGTAATTATAAACCTCTTAGTTCACAATTGACTTGGTCACTCAATAACACTTTTTTCCATTATAAATGATGTTGTAATGAACATTTTTACACCTCAATTCTTTTCTACTTTGTGTTTTGAAATTATATTGTCATGCTCTCTTGAAAAAAAAGGGTAAATTTCCTTCTGATAGATATTTCTACCATGTTTGTCACACATTACAATATAAAACCAAAGCATCTTAACACCCTTTTTTTCTACTTTGTTCCAAAAGCATTGCTTTAATACTCCTAATTGGGTTTTGTTGATGATGTTCAATAAGTTGATGTCAATAACTAGGTAAAATATTCCCACCCTGGTGGCAACATAGTTTTAGCATCTACTCACCTATCTGTGAACAGGTAGTAGAGAGAGAAGAGTCTTTGACAATATTTGCCTTCATTAAAATGTATTTTGCTTTAATTCCCACAGATTGATTGGAGGGAGGGGGATTTTAGGGAAAGATTTCCTTTCTGTATATTCTAAGAGAGCAGCTTCTTACTTTGTAATAACTTTGATAATTTACTATGTTCCAGACATTTTATATTTTGGATTTTGTATGTCATTTCATAATAACTATGAGGAAGAAACCATTGTCAATCCCTTTCTACTATTAAGAGACTTTATAGCCTTAGAGATTGAGAATAAGAAATTTAGTCAAGTAACAATGCTATTAAACAAGTGTCAAGATTTAAACCCAGACTCTGCAGAAAGTCTTTTTTGATTTTTGCTAAACCTCACGCGAGGATATTTTTCCATTGATTTTTAGAGAAAGTGGAAGTGAGGGAGAGAGAGACACAGAGAAAATGATCAATGTGAGAGAGACATCCATTGGTTGCCTCCCACACGTGCCTTGCTGAAGACACATTTACTGAATAAATGGTGTAGGTCAAAAATCTTTTAAGAGTGTGGAATTTTCCCAGTGTCGATAGTCTTATTCTTTTGAGTGTAATTTAGAATAATCACTCATGCCCTGGCCAGTGTCACTCAGTGGTTGAGCATCATGTCATGCACCCAGAGGTCACAGGTTTGATTGCAGGTCAGGGAACATGCAGGAGGCAGCCAATTGATATTAATGCTTCTCTTTCATTGCTGTTTCTATCTCTCTCTCTAAAAAAAATCAATAAAAACATATTTTAAAACAAAACAAAAAAATCACCCAAAGAGGAGGAACTGAATCACTTAGTATTGTGAGAACTTTGGCTACTGAAATGACATTAAGAGTACTCTGGGTTATATTTGGCCTGTAACACAAAGCAAAAATTTAGTCAACACTCATTTAAAGATTTCCACGCTGTTTTAAACCCAAAACCCATTTTTTTAAACAAAGGATTGATGTATAATAACTTTGTTAGAAATTATGTAAAACTTCATGGTTTCAATTGTTTTTACTTTGATTTTTCCCCCAAGTGTAGCTCTGCAGATGTGAACCCACACAAACCAAAAGAAAAAGGGGTTTGCACAGAATTTTTGGAAACTGAGATGTGTGGTATCCACAGCTTCATCCAGCCACTCAAGGGGGCCAATATGTCCAGCACTGCAATCTAACACATTAAAAAAAAAATGACTCCTCAGACAGTTGGAATAAAGTGTTTAAAAACTAAATAGCAAGGAAACTATTTAATGACTCTTGTGTGCATTTATGACTTCTGTCTGTTTACGACTTTTGTGTGGTTTTTAAATAAGGATGGATGTCTTCTTTGAAGAGAAAAGATATTGTGTGAAACCTCAGATACTCAGGTTAATACCCAACGACATAAAATATCTTCCTCACAGAGCCTTCATAGACTTAAAAACATACACATGGGTTTTAAGTACAATGACTGAGAAGCAAGCTTCCATTTGTTTGGGTCATTCAGTGCTGGATGGAATGATACATCTTTAGCAGTGTGTCTATTTTTACTCTTGTTATTTGTTTAGCATTTTTTAAAAAGGGCCACTTCAGAGGTTTTATTTGATTTTATGTTTGTTTCACAGGCAGTCAAGTTTGGCCTTATTATTTGTACATAGTACCTTTGTTTTATACTACAACATTGCTACACCCAACTGAAATTAATGTGGAAAAAATGCAGCTGAACATGAAAATAATAATTGAAAGTGTCAAGGATTAGGAACATTGTATATTTCTAGAAGCGAAGCACATTATATGAATGTACATGTATGTACACATATACACATATATGTATGGTACATTCTTTATGTATGTAAACATATACATATATACTCACATGTGTTTAATCTTATCTAATAAAAGAGTAATATGTAAATTTACCATCACTCCAACACACAAGATGGCTGCTCCCATGTGGTCAAAGATGGCTGTGACAAGATGGCCAGCAGGGGAGGGCAGTTGGAAGGGACCAGGCCTGCAAGAGAGGGCAGTTGGGGGCAATCAAGTCTGCAGGGGAGGGCAGTTTTTGGTGGGGGGACTAGGCCTGCAGGGGAGGGAAGTAAAGTGTATACAGGCTGGCAGAGGAATGGTTAGGGGGTGATCAGGCTGGCAGAGGAATGGTTAGGGGGTGATCAGGCTGGCAGGCAGAAGCAGTTAGAGGCAATCAGGTAGGCAGGCAGGTGAGCAGTTGGAACCCAGCAGTTCTGGATTGCAAGAGGGATGTCTGACTGCCCATTTAGGCCTGATCCCAGTAAGATCAGGCCTAAATGGGCAGTCAGGCATCCCTCTAGGGGTCCCAGATTAGAGAGGGTGCAGACTGGGCTGAGGAACTCCCCCACCTCCCATGCACACATTTTGTGCACTGGGCCTCTTACTATATATATATATATATATATATATATATATATATATATATATATATAGTAAGGATGTATATAGGATATATATATATCCTAAATAATAAAAGGATATATATATATATATATATCCTAAATATAGGATATATCCTAAATAATAAAAGCCTAATATGCTAAGTGTCTGACCAGTTGTTTGACCAGTTGCCATGATGCACACTGACCACCAGGGGGCAGACACTCCAACTGGTAGGTTAGCTTGCTGCTGGGGTGCAGCTGATTGGCACTGGGTGAAATGGGCGGGATATTCCCTAGAGCCTTCCCACCGTCCCTCCCCAGCCTTGATCATGCACTGGTGGGGTTCCTTAACCTGGCCTGCACTCTCTTGCAATCCAGGACCCCTTGCAGGATGTCAGAGAGCCTGTTTTGGCCTAAGTATTTAGTATATTTATAAGTATGCTTATGGGAATTTTCTAAATCAGCTCCATGTAGAACTTCCTTCTTTCTCTTTTATATCCCCACAGTATCCCATACCTTCTCTTTTCAGAAGTACACTGATACTATTTTACAAAGTATACTTAGACAAAGAATATTTTTTTCTCATATTATTTTTCATGGGTTGCTAAAATGTTTACAATAAGAAGCACTAGCTTTCATAGAAATATGAAATATTTGTCTAATCATTTATTAAAGGAATGCTCCACAATGATGCCATTTGAATGCTTGAAGTAGCTCAATGTGGTAGCCATGCAGAGATGGGGAATGTACTGGGTTAGGCCTAATCAATCTGTAACTAAGTAGAGACATTCAGAAAAAAAAAAAAAGATAAGTGGTACCAAAAGTTGATGAGGTGACACCAAAAGTGTATTCTGAAATTGTAGTTCAATGAGAGATTAAATGTCTTAATAAAGACATTTGAAAGATACCAAAGAATGGTTGCATAATTTCTACCCACATTTCACTACTTTTATTGACTTAAATGTATCATTCATGTTATAATTGATACTCAGGATAAATTCTTTCCAAATTTACTATCTATTTAAATTTTACTTTGGTGCCACTGGGAGTCTAGGTCAATTCCAGTCAGATTAATGTGGGTATGGCAGTTGGTTTTTAAGAGAGATGAGAAACACACCTTGATACAGGATGTGTGTTGTGGGTGAGGAGGAGGTAGAACACTAGGAGAGCAAATAATTATCATTATTTCCAATATGGAAAACCCTGGAGGAACCACAGTGGAACAAATGGCTCATAGGAATCACCTAGACATCTCTTTGAATTTGATTTATACATGAAGTATAAATGATTCATTTAGACTTGTTCTTACACCTCAGGTGGTATTGCTTGTAGTTATTAAATATTTCACTTTAATCCATATATAAAATGGTTAGTAGGATCAACTAGAGTTTTGGGAAATTTCAGATGAGACCTGGCACTACTCAGAGGTACCTCAGAGAATACTGTAGTAAGGGGTGGAAGGGGGCAGGAAGAAAGGAGAAGAACCATAATAAAGTTCTCTGGATAGTCTACCCTTCCATCATCCTAACTAACGCGACATAATATGTCATCTGAATAAAGGATTTTTATCATTCCAAGTGCTCTAAGGGCCTCTGCTTTAGAAAATATATTTATGTGGACATTGAAGGAGTACCACATACGTTTCTGATACTAAAACCAGGGGATATTAGCATTGGATCACCAACCTAATAAAAAAAAACCTGTGCCTCAAAGAAGCTACTCAGACTTAAGTGAGTCAGAGGTTTTTAACGCCATGCTCCAAAGGCATACATTTGTCTAGAATAAAGTGGTCAGTGTCTTGATACGGTGGTTAAAAATGACCAAATCACTGAAGACCAAGTTTTGGCTTAGATTTTAGAAGGTTGATCATTTCACAATTATTTTTAAGTGTCTAGTGAAAAGACTGGGTAATTTTGTGTTCATATTGTTGATGGGTGATTTTAGTGTTCAGATTGTTATTTTCTAAAAACTTTTTCAAGGACTTTGGATTACCTTTATGATCAGAAAAATGAAATCATAAACGTTTTGAGATCTCCTTTGGCTCATGTTTTAAACAAAACCTGGTTCTCATCTAGGTGACCTAGTAAAGCAAGGGCCCTCCAATGGCAATTATCTGAATGAGAAGACTGAATAAAAGATGCAAAGAATTCTTATAAACCTCTTTAGATACTCCAGAAAAGCAAGCAAAGACATGGCCAGTTGTTACGAAGAAGTTATCCTCCTGAGTTAGTTATACCTATTTGCTATAATCCAGATTCTTGGTTAAAAAGAAAAAGTAGCAAATCTTTGTAAACACATAGTGAGTTAGCTGGGAATGAGCAGACTTTGGTAGAATTATGTCATGTTCCATGGAATGCAGAAAGTGGAAAGAAAAAAAAAATTCTGTTATGCTTAGTCAGTACCACATATTCAATTATGATACTAGAGATACTATCAATAATCTCTTACCAACAATAAATAAAAAGACTTTATAAACTAAATATCCAGCTCGACAGAAAGTAGGAAGTTAGTGCTGAATTCATATCAAGGAATTTCTGAAATCTAGTGAAAGGAAGGTGCGGAGGCCAAGGAAAGGACTGTATTCAGGTATCAAAAAATTGAAGAATGGGTTCCTTCCAGGAATATCTCAGCAAATTCTGCCACATTACTTTCTGTTTCTATGGAATTATCATTATTTAATTTTCCTCTTCTATAACAACTTTTGTCTAATGGCAATGCTTTTGTTACACAACACTCCTTAGC
This sequence comes from Antrozous pallidus, assembly GCA_027563665.1. Lineage (NCBI taxonomy): Eukaryota > Metazoa > Chordata > Mammalia > Chiroptera > Vespertilionidae > Antrozous > Antrozous pallidus. The sequence continues at coordinate 31,544,999 of CM050523.1, forward strand.
TCCAGATACTTATATTCACACGTGTTCCTGGATTATCAAATTCAGGGACTTCTCATGAGGCCACGATGGATTCAGCCATATTTCAAATATGTCCTCCCATGTATATTTATTAATATTGTTGTATATTTCTTGTCACTCTCAAAGTCTCTAAGGCTTTGGTGATATCTTTTCTTCATTTATATCATATTACAAAAGAATTGCCTCTCAAATACTACCATAATTATTGACTTTCATAATGGCCACTTTAATTGAAATCATTTGGGATTTCCCAAAGGTAGTCATTCAAGTGCCATATAAAAGAATGACCTATTAGCAGCTTTAGACTGCTACACATTATTAGCAGGGGGAATTCCCTTTTCATCCATCTTAAATCCCAAGGATTATATCATTTCAACAGGAACAAATCTATTTCTCTTCAGGATTCCATTAACTAACACGTGGGCTTACCTACTATACACCTTATTAATACACACCTCATGCCAGGTTTATTATTAATTCAGAGTTTGTATGTGAGCTTGGTTATCATTCACAATAAAAAGATTAATTTATTCTTAGAATTTGAGATTGTTAATGAATGCTAAAATTCCCATCGGAATTCCTTATTTCATAGACATCCTAATAAATTGGCAAGTCTTGTAATTCTAAGTGAGATGTCACAAAAACATATTCTCTTTGGTAGGAAGAATTTAGAACCAATTACTTTAGTATATCTTTAAGTAGGACTTTACTAAAAATAATCCTACTGAATTACTTCTGCTTTCAATTTACATGGATAAGCAATCTCTAATAACTCATTCTTTCAACATATTTATTGAAATATTTTTGAGTTTATAAAGTATTCTTTTAGATCTTAATAAGATCATGAATTTTTTATAAAGAAGTAATTTCAGTATATGTCCTAGTATTTGGAACAAATTTATTTACATTCTTTCTCTTACTAAGAAATTAGGCTGATTTATTTTCAAAAAGAATTTCAGCAGTAATATTGAAACAGAAAGTGATTACTCTGAATTAACAACAATAGGAACACAATTAACCAGAATTCCTAATGAAAGTGCTCCTTCTTGGGCTAACTGTGATTTTACTTTTCTTGGTGCCATAGGACCTAAAAGTGGACTAATTGTAAGCTTTGTAGTTGTTAGGGAAATGAAAGAGATAGCCTGGAATCAGTATTAGAGTAAGCTATTCATACTTATCTTATTTTTTACAGATATATATTGTTGTAATCACTCATTATTCAATTCAGGAATCTTTTACCTTATCAGGTTCTTCAGTGATGCGACATCTTCAATATGCAAATTTTCTTCTGTTTAATATACCATGGATGGGCAAAAGTAGGCTTACAGGTGTGAGTGGTACTCTTGATTTAATAAAATGATTGTAATAATCATAACCTACACGTCTTTTCCATACAGACAACTAGAACTTAGGTAAGGTTTTAAACTCCACAACGTAAATGAACGAATAGTCCTTTAGACATTTACTGATACTATAGCATATGTCACTTAGGTTCTTGTTTAACAGCTCAGTAATTTATTTTATTTTTGAGTATATGTTCCGCTTAATTGACCATTTCATCACTAAGGGTTTATACAGAGTGCATATTTATATAACTACTACATTCTATATAATAAATAATTGGAAAGTCTAACCAGTTTAACCAATGTCTTCAAAATAGTGCAAATGTGTTCCTAAATATTTAAGTCTACAAAATGATCTGCTAGTCAAAGGTCCTAAAGTTTCAGACAAGTTGCCAGACAGAAGATAACAGAAAACTTAAAAGGACTCTACATTTTTTGAGGTTTGTCAGCATAAACTCAACTTGTGATGCTATTTCAATTTTATTTTCTGAATGTAATCTTTATTACTTTTACTCACTTGAGATTGAAATGGTATTCTTTGGCCCCTTTGTAAGTATATTTTTAAAAACAGTAGTAGATAACAGCTCTTTCCAAATAAGAAAGCTTCAAGGAGGCTTTAAACTTACATTAGTTTGTTCTCTTATTTTGTGTTTATCTCTTACTAGCTCTTTCTATTCCAATGGTTGTTGATTATTCTTATCAAACAGGGTTTTTGGAAGTGTGAGCGATGAACAAGGGATTTATTTACCTCCAAATGATCATTTGTTTTAGGTTGAAAACATTACATTCATGTTAATTCTAAATGAGCACCAGATTTTCACATTTTTTTGCTAAGTCTTATGTCGATTTTAGTTTTTTTCAGGAGAGAGAGTGAGAGAGAGAATGATACTTTTTAAGACAAAATGTGATTCTTCTTAAGAACTCTTCTTAGAAGAAATATGCTGGCATTATGCAAGCCAATATGTAATTTGCAAACTGAGTCAGGAAATGTCGATTCCATTGCAAAAGGAAAACTTAAATTTGAGAGCAGGATGACTATGCAAAAATCAACATGAAGCTTCTTTCAAAATGTTTGATTATGTGTCAGAGAATAATAGTATTAGAAGAGTCAATTAAACAAAAGAGTAAGAAAATTTACTTTTTTATATCAAATCACACATTTAAAAGTATATTCTATACATAGCATCCAAGTCAAAAAAGTTTGACTTAGAAAAAAAAAAAAAAGGTAGCTGCCACATATCCTCTTAAAATACATATTAGATCAATGGGAATGCAAATAAAACCACACAGGACCTACCTATGCCTCCAGCATTGATGCTAGGAAACTGAGAATATTATAAATTTTGCATTGTCTATAAGTAGAGAAATACAGACCAAATTCCAACAGAGCTTCCCCTGCCTCTGCAACTCTATAGTTGAAGAGAGAAGGGAGGAAGGGATCTTTGGCTATTTCATGGGAAAAAGTAGATAAAAGTCATTGTCTTAGATGAAGCACAGAAAAAATCATTCTCAGAAAGAGAGAGAGAGATCAATACTAAATGGTAAAATGCTGAACACATATCTGGGCCGGAATCGGTCACAGCATTATGTACAAACAGAGAAGGGGCTTAAAAGTGAACAGGAATAGAGACTGAGCCTCAAAGACAAATTGTTTCTGGGAGGTAAGGTTATAAATACTGAAAGAATGTGACCTAAGAAATGTGGCAGTGAAGAGAAAGAGAAAGTGTAAGAAAAATTATGAGCCCTGAAAAAAATACAAAGAACTTTAAGAATGACAACCTCTCCCCTATTCCTCAAAACACAAAATCATCCATTAATAAGTTGCATTTTATTATATTAACAGAAGAGGGAGCTTTTGAAGGAGGACCCATACCCGACTACCTAGAAATAGAATCCAACTTTTTACAAACCTACTTTAAGTAGAAAAACAGAAAATAAAAATTTGAATATTTTAGATGATGAAATTTTCATTCTCTAATAATCATGAAGCAAAAGAGAAGTGCTGTAGCACAGTACTCCCAATTTAAATATTTAAATATTCTCAAATTGCACTAGGATATATATATATATATATATATATATATATGTACATATATATTTCTTAGTGTAATGGATACATATCAAATCTATAATCAAATATTCAAATACTAAAAAAAAAGAACTGGACAATAATAGAATGGCAATAAGTGCAGTGAGAATTGATACAATTCAGGAAAGAAATTAAAGAAACAAAATTATCTCAGAATCTCAAAAATAAAGAATAAATTACAAAATGAACAAAGGAGAATGAATTCAAATAAAATTTTATAAGGGACATTGAAGAATAGCAGGAAAACTATGAAGATAATAAAAATAAACTTAAAAAAGAAGTGAAAGCAGTGAGAGAAATAGTGCTTAAAATGGAAGACATAAAAAGAAGAAATGGTATTTGTATAATTGAATCCTGGAGGAATAAAAACAACACAATTAATTAAACTATAACCCCCCACATATTACAGAAATAAGAAAAAGGAAATGTGCATATTATTATGAGGGCCCACCAAGTATCTGGGAAAACCTATTTGACAAGAGATATTGTGGTAAAATTGTTAGAATTTAAAGACTCACACACATAAAATTTCTTGAGGTCTTTAAGAAAAAGAACAAATTATTTAAACAGCTGAAAATTTAGGCTGGTTTTAGATTTTCAAGAGTAACATACAAAGCACAACAGCAATGAAGCACATTAAAGACACCCAAAGGAAATTTATGTCAAGGATTTTACATGTTACCAAGTTGTCTTTTAAGTATCATAGTTTCAACACATAAGAATTTAGGGAATAGTTTATCTATATATGCTCCCTAAATAATCTGCTAGAGGTAGATCTTTCTCTGAGTATTTAGTATATGCAATTTTAGATGAGTATTTAGTATACACAATTTTAGATGTAACCATAAAATGGTGAGTATTTAGTATATGCAATTTTAGATGTAACCATAAAATAAGAGTAGGGATATAATGAAATAATAGCATGTGAATACTATATGCTCTCAAAAATAGACAAAAATACAACCTTTAAAATGTGAAGAAGATGAAGAAAAAGGAAAGTAGAATAAGATCAGTAATTCCACTGTATGGAAAAAATGTGAGGCTAAAAAGAAACAATCATACACTGACAAATCATCCTATCTAATAAAAGTGTAACATGCAAATTTGACCATACCTTTGCTACACCCACAAGCCACCCCCACAGCCACACTCATCAGCCAATCAGGAGCAGATTATGCAAATAAACACCAAACAAGATGGCTGCCGCCACTGAGAGCAGGAGGAAGGCTTGGGTTTCCCTGGCAACAGAGGAAGCCAACCTTTCTGCCTGCCATTGCCACTCTAGGCTACAAAGTTTCAAACAGAAATGGCTGCCTCCACAGAGCAAGCAGAAGGTTTGGTTCTGCTCCAGGCTACAAAGTTTCAATTGTAGACATAAATTAATCCCAGATCCCAGGGCCTCTGCTTGGGTCACTGGGGGGCACGGCCGCCTGCAAACCTCCACAGGCCCCTCGCCCAGGCCGCCCCTCACTCCAAGGGAGCCCCCACCCTGATCTGGGACACACTTCAGGTTAAACTAGCTGGCCCCCACCCATGGACCAGGCCTCTATCCTATCTAATAAAAGAGTAATTTACAGATTGACCATCACTCCAACACACAAGAGGACTGCTCCCATGTGGACACAAGATGGCCAGCAGGGGAGGGCCATTGGGAGGTTCCAGGCCCTGCAAGGGAGGGGACTTTTGGGCGATCAGGCCAGCAGGGGAGGGCAGTTTGGAGGGACCAGGCCTGTAAGGGAGGGCAGTTGGGAGTGATCAAGTGTGCAGGGAGGGCAGTTAGGGGTGACCAAGCTGGCATAGGAGGGAAATTGGGGTCAAACAAGCTGGCAGGAGAGCAGTTAGACATCAATTAGGCTGGCAGGGTAGTGATTAGCAGGTGATCAGGCTGGCAGTAAGAAGCAGTTAGGGGAAACCAGGAAGGCAGGCAGGTGAGCAGTTTGGAACCAGCAGTCCTGGATTGTGAGAAGGATGTTCAACTGCCCATTTAGGCCCAATCCTACTGTGATAGGGCCTAAACGGGCAATCAGACTTCCCTCGAGGGGTCCCAGATTGGAGAGGGTGCAGGCTGGGCTAAGGGACATCCCCTGCCCCCTGTGCACGAATTTTGTGCACTGGGCCTCTAGTTTAGAAAATAGTTAAGAAAAGAGGAGGCACAAAGCAATGTACCAGGTAAAAGTACAAATGTAACCAACAGAACAAAGATAAAAAACTTCCTTAATAACAATAGACACAAAGGGGAAATTTTTTTAAAGAGCAAGAGGGAAAAGATGGTGCTGAATAGACAGACCTTTCTTGCACCTCCTCCCAGGGCCAGACTGGAAGTAAAACTAAATTGGGGAACATTTTCCAGGAATGTCCAACTGAGGTCCAACTGAGGAGGATATATATATATATATATTTTAAAAAAAGACAGAAAACACCTGGAGATTGGTAGGAAGGGCAGTCATGAGAAGAGCTGACCCAGCTCTCACAGGTGCTGAGAGTGAAGAGGGATGTCTTGGCTACTGGAGGATTATTTGCTTGAGAAGATCAGCTGGAGGCCAGGAACCCAGGCTGGCTCCACAGCCCAGAGCAGCAGAGCCCACATAACATCCAGCCGTGGAACGTGGCAGGGCTTCTGGCTGTGGGGGAGACAGTACTGATAGACTGGAGCCTGTCCCAGATAAAGCCTCAGTTCTTTAAAAGAACAAGCAGAGCACAGGATTTTCATTTGCAGCTGCTCACCTGGACTTCGGTGGAGGGAGGGCTGTGCAGACTAGAGGTAGCTACGGAGAGGCTGGGGTGGGAAGCATTGTGGGGAGATGTGGAAAAGCAGCATCTGGGAGACCTGCTTTCAGTCGTACCCCTTCACACTGAAATTGCCCCCCCTTTTTTTTTTCCTGGGAGGCTCTTGGCCCATCCCCAAAACCCCACCCTAGGTGATAGTCTACCACACCCTCAGGGGGTCCCACCTGCCACACCCTGCATCTCTGCCTTTTCAGAGGAAGCAGCAGCAGAGGGAAAGCCTATGGGTTTGACAGGCTCAGGGAACATCAGAGGCTGGATTGGGAGTAGGGTTGTCTACCCCATTATTCTGGTAACCCGAGTGGTGCTTCCAGCACATGGGAGAGCTTATAGAAACTACAGGTAATAAGCTGATCCCACTGGATTGCATTCAAGGATTTCCACCCAGTGAAATATTCTAGGATCCTCTCAGAGGAGTAGCTCTGGGTGGGGAGACACACCCACCACTGTCCCTGAAATCTGAACAGCACCTTCCCCTCACAGAAGACCCAGAGGTCTATACCCACGATGTGACCTAAATCCTTTTCAGAAATAGACTTTTGAGTAGTTAAGATTGCTAGCTGACTGGCAGGTGAAGGTGGGTGAAGAGCTGGGGAGCCCTGGGAACCCAGGGAAGTTTGCTGACCCAGCCCTAGGCCTACTGCTAATAACAAAGTAACCCCAGAATACAGTGTGGTCCCTCCCACGCACAGACAAATCCTTTGAAGACTGAGGATAGCTTGGAGATTCATGCAGGTGGCTGAAAGACAAAGGAGAATAGTATCTGATAGTGGTTAGCATCTAAGTACCTCTTGAGGATCCCAGAATTGGCAGGAAAAAATAAGTCAGCCATGAGGTTCCAAAGAGTGCTTCCAGGAGGCATTAACTCTGCTGAGAACACCACTTCACTCCCCCCCCCTTTTCTCTTTATCTTTCTGTTTTATTGATTTGTCATTATTTTTTAAATAAATCTTTATTGTTCAGATTATTACAGTTGTTCCTCTTTCCCCCCACCCATAGCTCCCCTCCACCTGGTTCCCACCTCACCCTCTGCCCTTAACCACCTCCACCCTCCTGTCCTCATCCGTAGATGTATGATTTTTGTCCAGTCTCTTCCCACAATCCCTTTTCCCCCTGAGAATTGTCAGTCCACTCTTGTTCTATGCCTCTGATTCTATTCTGTTCACCAGTTTGTTCTGTTCATCAGATTTTTTATTCACTTGATTTTTAGATTCACTTATTGATAGATATGCATTTGTCTTCCCTTTTCTTCTTCCTCTTCTTAAAGAATACCTTTCAGCATTTCATATAATGCTGGTTTGGTGGTGATGAACTCCTTTAGCTTTTCCTTGTCTGTGAAGCTGTTTATCTAAACTTCAATTTTGAATGATAGCTTTGCTAGGTAGAGTAATCTTGATTGTAAGTTCTTGTTATTCATTACTTTGAATATTTCTTGCCATTCCTGTCTTGCCTGCATAGTTTCTGTTGAGAAATCAGCTGACAATCATATGGGTGTTCCCTTGTAGGTAACTCTTTTTTTCTTGCTGCTTTTAATATTCTCTCTTTGTCTTTGCCCTTGGCATTTTAATTATGATGTGTCTTGTTGTGGTTCTCTTTGGATTCCTTTTGCTTGAGGTTCTGTGCACTTCCTGGACTTGTAAGTCTATTTCTTTCACCAGGTGGGGGAAGTTTTCGGTCATCATTTCTTCAAATATGTTTTCAGTATATTGCTCTCTTTCTTCTTCTGGCACCCCCATAATGTTGGTACACTTGAAGTTGTCCCAGAGTCTCTTTACACTATCTTCATATTTTTGCATTCTTTTTGTTTTTCTTGTTGGGTGTTTTTTGCTTCTTTGTATTTCAAATCTTTGACTTGATTTTTGCGATCCTCTAGTCTGTTCTTGGATCTCTGTATATTACTCTTTATTTCAGTCAGTGTATGCTTAACTTCTAATTGGTTATTTTTAATATCCTCAAGGATCACACTAAATTTATTGGCAGTTTCTAGAAAATTTTTGAAAAACGTTATATCCAGTAGTTGGCTTTCCTCTATTTTCGTCATTTTTAACCTATTTCTTTGTCTTTGCATTTTGGCTGCTTCCATGTGTTGATAGAGTGGCTTTGTGTGCTAGGTGTCCTTTAGGGCCCAGTGGCTCAGCCTCCCCAGTTACCTGAGGTGGACACTCTTGCTGCACCCCTCTGTGGGCCATGTGTATAGTCTTGTTTATTTAAACCTTGATTGTTGTTGGTATCACAGGCCAATTGGCTGTGAGAATCAGCTGTGTCAACAATGGGAGAACTTCTGTGTTGGAGACACCCTTATGGGGTGAGACTTGCTTCAGTGGGGCTTTGGTGCTCACTGAATCTGGCCTCTGAGTATCCCTTATGAATTTGAGGAGTTGTAATCTGGATGGTCTTACTCTGACCACTGAGTACACTGGCTCTTGGATCTCTAAGGAGGTGCTAATTTAGCACCCAAGGCCACCAAGTGGGGGCTACAGAGAGATCTGCAGATTCCTCTTTGTTTGGGGTTTGGAGGTGCCCTTATGAGGCTCAGCTGGGAAGCAATGCAAATTGCTGTGGGGCCTTAGGCTTTCTTTTGGATGTTCTGGGTCTCTCTGACCCAGCTGCAGTTTGTTAAGTAGTTTTAGTTCAAAAAGGGCCAGGCCATTCATATGCAAAAGCCTCTGTGCACAGCTTGGGTGGGGCAGGGTTTCAGGGAATCCACAGGGCAGAGCAAACAGCAATGGTTGACCTTCAGCCCTGCCCCAAGAGGCTCACAGATCTCAGTGTCTGGTGGGATAATCCTGCAAGCACCTATGAGAGAAAGCTGCCCTGGAGTTCTACCTGAAGTCAGACAGACCAGTTTCTCCCTGTATGAGTCTGGGTCTCCAGAGTCTTACCCAGAACTGGAGTTCAGAGCAGTCAGGAGCTTGTGTCTCCCTCCCGATTGAGAAAGAACTGCGTACTAAGTTGCCATCCCCTTCCACATGCGAACCTCTGTACCTCTGCACTTTACTTCTGCACTTCCTCTGAATCTCAGTGTGCTTTTCTCTTTCCTTCTAGTAGAATGTCCACTCAGCCAGCCTTCCTATGTTTCTGGATGATATCCGTTTTGTCTTTTAGTTGCAGTTTTGAAGTGGTTTTGCGAGGCAGCAATTTCAGGTGTTTACCTATGCCACCATCTTGGTTTCTCTCACCTTGTTATTATTTTAGCCTTTATTTTTTTTTCATATATGCACCCAATATAGGAGCATCCATACATATATATGTAACAACTTCTGGAGGACTTTAAGGGAGAGATGGTCAGCAATATAATTACAGTAGAGGATTTTAAAGCCCCACTGACATCACTGCATAGATCTTCTAGACAAAAAAAAAAAAAAAAATCAACAAGGGAACAGCAACCCTAAATAACTAATAAATAAATAAATAAATAAATAAAAATACAAAATAGAACTACAGTATGAATCAGAAATTCCACCTCAGGGTATTTATTTGAAGAAAACAAAAAACACTAGCTTTAAAAGATATATGCACCTTCGTGTTTTTTGAAGCATTGTTTACAATAGCAAAGACGTGGAAGCAACTTAAATGTCCATGAATGAATGAATGAGAAGACACTTATCATTCAGCTATATAAAAAGAATAAAATCTTGGATGGATCTTGAGGGTATTATGCTAAAAAAAAATACCATATGATCTCACTTATGTATGAAATCTAAAAATGCCCCACAAAAAATAATTTGGATATAGAGAAGACTGGTTGGTAGTGGCAGGAACTGGAGGAGGAATAGATAAAATAGGTGAAGGAAATTAAAAGGTACAAATTTTCAGTAATAAAATAAACTAGAGGCTCAGTGCATGAAAATTCATGCATTGGAGTGGGGGGTCCTTCAGCCTGGTTTGCCCCCCTCACAGTCCAGGATCCCTCACACATCTGCTGCTGCCACTGCCAGTAGCACAAGCCTTTGCTGGCCCTGGTTATCTGAGCCTCAGGCCAGCTCTGGGAGGCTGGCAACTGCCATCTGAGGCTTGCCTGTGCCTTGGGCCAGCCCTGGGCAGTTGTGCAGCCACCACCCAAAGGTTGCCTGTGCCTCAGGTATTGGCTGGGCAGCTGCCATCCAAGGCTTGCCTGTGTCTTGGGTTGGCCCTTGGTGGCTGGGGGGCTGAGGAAACTGTGAGATTATGGAGGCAGGTGAGCACAGCATCCAGACCTGCCTGGGGGTTCACCTGCTGCCCAAGCAGGGCTGAGGGGACTGGGCACTGCCATCTCGTGGCTGTGAGTTCTGCCATCTTTGAGGACGTGGCAGTCAATGAGCATGTTCCCTCCTTATTGACTGTGGGTGCCACCATCTTTTTGAGGGTGTGATGGTCAATTAGCATATTCCCTCTTTATTAGAAAGGATAAATCATGGGGGTGTAATATACAGGATGGCAGCTAAAGTTAAGAATTTTGTATAGTGCATTTGAAAGTTGCTAAGATAAAATATTAAAAGTTGTCATAAGAAAAATAATTTTGTAACTATGTAAGGTGACGGATATTAACTAGACATATTGTGGTGATCATTCTGCATTATATACAAGTACCAAGTCATTATGTTGTACACCTGAAACTTATATAATGGATGTCAATTATACTTCAAGAAAAAAGAAAAGCAGTGCTCATAATCCTGACATCAGATAAGATTTCAGACCAAAAAGCATTAAGCAAGACTCTTTGTAATTCTAAAAGCTGACTTTATAATATACATTTAATAGTTATGCATATCTCTGAATCAAACAAAAATAAATACACTGATAATAGGATATTCTGACACTCCATCCTTAGTGTAAAACAGTTCAACTGTATTAACAATTAAGGCTATACAATAGAAATAAACAACATAATCAATAATAAGATCTTATGGAATATAGCAAACACTACACCCTGATAATAGAGAATATACCTTTTTTGCAAATATACATAAAATTTCCACAAAAATTGATCACTTACTAGATTACTCAGAAAATTCTATAAATTATTGAACATTTAAATATTAAAGGCAACATTCTCTGATTAAAATAGAATAAAGCTGAAACTAAAATATTAATTTAAAACCCATTGTGGGGGGCGGCCCCAGGCAAGACACTTTGAGCATTCTCTAAATCTTTGTGCTGGCTGAATTCAAGGCGCCTGGAAAAAACAGATCTTGAAAAACTTATTCACCATTGTTATCAGCTTGGCTTACTTGGCCTCAGGTGTCTGGGAGAGGGCCTTGATATGTAAATGCAGACTTGCCCGGGAATGGGTGAATGAATAGGGCCTGGTCTTAAGGAAACTCCTTTGATCCTAATGTTGGAGAAACCCCTTTGTATTGTGGAATATAAATAAACGCAGCAGCTTCGTGGGCTCTGTGCCTGTGGCTGTTTCTCCATGAGAGGGAGAACAGAGGCCCACCTAGCCCCAGCTTTTTAATCCTACTTCTGTCTTCTCTTCTATATTTCATTTTTCTTCATCCTCAGCTCCTCCACTCAGAAACTGAACCCAGTCTCTCTCAATGCTGGACGTGGGAGAGTGAGAGAGGAAAAAACAACTCCGATAGCCCATTTCACTTGGAGATTAAAAAATATTTTTTACTTTTAACTAAAGGAAAAATGCAAACCAAATTAAAGTATTTCTAAAAAATAATAATGAAATTCTATATACTTAAATTTATGTTATTCACTTAAAGTAGCAATAGTAGAAAACTATTCATTTAAAGTAGCAATAATAGAAAACTATTCATACTTTTAAACAACTATATCAATATAAATAAAAGAATACAAGTAAATACGTTCCATTTCCAACTCAAAAGCCTAGAGAATTAAAACCAAAGTAAACAAAAAAGAAGCACAAAGAAAGAATCAATAAAGGTAAAAAACAGCAATTAATGAGATAGAACATAAGAAAACAGTAGGTCAACTTAATAAACCAAAGCTGTGTTTCTTTGAAAAAAGTCAACAAAATTCGTTGGTGCTATTTAATCAAGAAATAAGGGGGGAAATCACAAATATACAAAACAAGAAATAACAAGGAATGAATAACTATGGATTTAGATGAAATATTAAAGATTATTAGGAAATCACTTTGCACACCCCAATGCAAGTAAATTTGAAACACTAGTTGAAGCATATGATTTCCAAGAAAGTGTACTAAGTTTAACTCATAAAAGTATTTTTAAAAGGTATTTTTCAAAGGAGAAATTATTCCACAAAAAAAGACTGTGCCCCCCAACCAAATATCTCATAATTGTTGCTAAGCTCTTAGTGATTAGCTAGTTCTAATGCTATATAAAATGTTTTAGAGCATAAAAAATGGAGACATTGAAAATCTTTTTATAAAGCAAGTATAACATTGATATTTAGATCTCATACTGATAGAGAAAAATATTACAAACCAAAATCACTTATAAATACTGATACAAAATCCAAATTTACTATCAGTAAATAAAAAATTATCCAAGAAAATCTATTTACAAAAAAGGCCAATATGCAAAGTGTCTCCTTGGGAGTTTGACCGGGAGACCCAGAGTTCGATCCCTGACCACCAGGAAGGCAATGTGGAACAAAGGAAGACCCTGGCCAGCAGTGGACAGCCAGAAAGGAAGGCTCAATCAGCCCTGATCAGCAGCCAGTCTTAGGAACCCTACCCGGGCATGATTTTGTGCACCAGGATTCTAATATTAGATAACGACCAAATGTTATTTATATCAAGGATGCATGAAATAAGAGATCTGATAATGAGGTAGAAAAATTATTTGAAGTCTTCATAGATACTGAGAAAAACCTTAACAAAATTTAACCTCAATGATTAATAAATATCCTTTAAAATATAAGAATAGATAACTAATAATAAAATAATCCAAATATAAAGCCAGCATGTTTCTTAATAGAAAAGAATTCATGTTGAGATTAGGAAGAAGTCAGTAAGCCCACTAGTTGCACTACATTTTATATTTTCTAGTTATTAGCAGTTGTACTTAAATAATTGAAAACTATTAGAGGCATTCAGATTGATAGAGTGAAAAGTCTTTGTAGATGAAATGATAATATACCCATTGGAAAACCCTAAATAATCAGTAATGAAACTAATTGAAACAATAAAATAATTCATCACTCTAGCAGGCTCTAATATTTACATGCAAAAATCATTAGTCTTCATACATAGTAACAATAAAAAGATGATATAATGGAAAAGAAAAAAACATTACATTGATAACAATAAAAATGATAAAGTATAAAGTTAAAAAGATAATGTAATATCTATAAATCACATCTTGAAAACAAAAACTACACTTGAACATATGGAAAAGTTATCTCAACATTACAAGGTGTTACTTTTTCCCAGTTTATGAATTTAATGTGTTCCCAAACCAACAAGCTTTATTTCTAGAGCTAGAGAATTGATATGGAAGATATTATAAAAAAGTGAACATGCAAGATTATTATGGAAAATACTAAAAAGAGAAGATTTGGGGGTTATGGGTAGTGCCAGCCCTGACAAGTATTAAAATGTGCTACAAAGCCTCTATAATTAAAATAGTGTGGTACTGGTACTTGAGTAGACAAAAGACATCCAGAAATAGACTCAAGTGCATATGGAAATTTGGGATCTTTTTATAAATGGCGTTGGAACAATTGGCTGGATAATAAAAAAACATGTTTTAAAACAGGTTGCCTAAACAGAATTCTTCATTCTCTTTCTACTTAGTACTCTTTGATGGGGTTACATTAGTTTACTCAGTAATGGATGAGATTTTTTTTTGTAAATGTCCACATTAATAACATTACATTGTGAAACAATTTGAAATGTATTTGAAACGTTATATATATAGGTGTCCCTCTAATTTTAGAAGTAAAGGATATTCTCTTTTAAAAAATTTGACACATGTAGTCATGGCTCAGTGGTTAAGACAATGAACTAAACAACTTGGAAAATACAATAAAGTATACAAAATAGACAACCAAAATTATTGGGTAATGTTTTTAAGAAAGAGAAGAGAATTGAAAATGTTTAAAATTTGAAAAAATATATATTTTTATTAATTTTAGAGTGAAAGGGAGAGGGAGAGAGAGACAGAAACATCAGTGAGAAGAGAGCATCATTGATTGGCTGCCTCTTGCATGCTCCCTACTGGGGATAGAGCCTGCAACCCAGGAATGTACCCTGATCTGGAATCAAACTGTGACCTCCTGGTTTGTAGGTCAAAGTTCAACCCCTGAGCTATGCAGCTGGCTGCGTTTCTTGGATTTGAAAAGAAAGATATATTTAGGAAAGATCAGAAAGGAAAATGTTGACTTATTGATGAAAATAAACCCACTGCATTTCAAAAATAGGAAAGTTGCACTTGAATTTACAAACTTTTTTTTCCAGAAAGTGATCTTCCTTATAAAAAAATGAAAGACAATTTGCTGATACTCAGCTGTATTAAGTAGATAAATCAATAATTACATAAAGCCTGAGTAGCTTGTTGGCACAAATTTGCATGACCTTGTTTTTACTTAAAATGTATCAAGATTTGTTCTGGCATTTAAAGAGAAATGGTTTTAAGTTGTCAACCCAAAAAATCTATATAAACTAGTGAAAATCAAATGATTACGTTTTTATGCATATAGTGATTGAAAGGGGGCAGGGAGAGGTAAAGAAATAGATGAGAATTTGCTGGGAAGCTGTACAAAGCTGAAGATGGTGATTGAGAAACAACCACACAGCACCATGTAAAGATCTAAAAACATGCCTTATCCTAACCAGGCCCACAGCCAGCTGTGGATTTAAGTGTAGAGGAGAGCCGGGTCACTTTCCTCGGACCCTTTTTACCGTCAGACCCTTTCCCTGGAGTTCATGCTTTTGCTGCCATGGGGTGAATTGGAAAAAGGGCCACTGGTTCCCTGCCCAGGACCTCCTAAGCAGAACATCTGTCATGGATCACATTATAGAATAGAAATGTTTGTTTTTGATCCTATTCATTTCAACTGGCAGGCAGTTATTATTAGAATGAAAAATTAAGCCATTATGCCTTGCAAGCCTTGCTGGCTCTATCAAATTGATGGCATTAATACAGCGAATTATTTTTCATAGCTGATAAAAACAGCTGTATGTAGACAGCTGGTCTTTTCTTAAGTGGTAGGAAGAAGCACAGGATGGCAGCCACGCTGGGATGGGTCACACCAAGGTGGAGGCTGGTTTGGCAACACACAAAGAGACACGCTGTAAGTGATGGCTGGGTGTTCTGAAATTGTTTTTATTTTTATTAGTGTTCCTATGAGAAGGAAACAAAAGCCGTTCTAAAAATAAGCTCTGTTCCTGAAGTAGCACTGGTATTTATAGGCCTGCCACTTTGCTGCTATTTAGTGAACGTTTCAATGAACATTCCTGCTACAAAACTATTCAGGTAGCAATTACAACTTTTCAGAAACCAGTGAATTGCAAGTATACCTACTTCTTATTTACAAACCATCCCTCTAATATCTTTAGAAGCTGCTCATTTCTTGTAAAAGATTTGTCATTAAAAAATGCAAGCCACAATACCTACTGATGTGGTGCTTCGCATTCCAAGAGTTTTGTAGTGACAGTTTATCCAGGCAACCTCTGTAAAGGTCACATTGATGATGGTACCCACCAGACCAGGTCTCTAGGGCAACCTTGACTGAACCAGCACCTTACCACCTGGGAATTTTTCAAACCAATTTCTTGAATCTTTTCTTTTCACATCTAATAATAATATCCAAATGCCAACAACAGTAATATTTTAATCCTATTAAAAATTTAGCTTGTCACAGATTCTCCTAATACGTGTGTGTGTGTGTGTGTTATACACGAGTGCCTATTGTTCTATTTTTGTTGAGCTTTTTGAGTTACTTTATTTTTATTCTAGTTTCCATGAGGATGGTTTATGGTGACACAGGTTGCCTTGGTTGTCAGAAACTTGCTTAGCAGTCTGAAGGTAGGATTTAAGTTCTGTTTTGTTAAGAATATATATATATATAATTTTTGCCAAGAATACACACACACACACACACACACACACAATTTTTGACATAACACTGAGGCTAGAATTAAAAAGTAAATGCATGGATGCAATTAATAAAACTAGATCCTGATGCAAATCTAACTGGCTTACCACTTACTTTTTTAAAATATATTTTATTGATTTTTTACAGAGAGAAAGGGAGAGGGATAGAAAGTTAGAAACATCGATGAGAGAGAAACATTGATCAGCTGCTTCTTGCACACCCCCTACTGGGGATGTGCCCGCAACCAAGATACATGCCCTTGACCAGAATTGAACTTGGGACCTTTCAGTCCACTGATACTCTATCCACTGCGCCAAATCGGTTTCAGCCGCTTATTTTCTTTTAAAGGTGTAGAAGGTAGGCTTGGCTAAGAAAGAATAACCTGCTGAGGTAAAGGTCCCTGGAGAAAGAGAGGTTTGTTTGTTTGTTTATTTTTATCCTCCAAAGATAAACCTACCATCAGAAAAGGAGCAAATGGGCTTCTCTTGGAGACAATAGGAAAGCTTTTGAAGAACAAGAATATGTATCAGTTGTGGGATTTTCTCATGTGCCACACTTCATTCTTCATATTTCATTGTTTATTTCATTACTGCCATTTCATTTCACAAATGAGGAAACCGAGACACTCATTAAAATTATTTGCAAAGGTCACACAGACAGTAAGTGACCCACTGCAATTCTGACACAAGCAGCCTGACTCCAGAGACGTCGTCCCTACCCACGACCTGAGACTGCTTCTCCACCACAAAGGAACTTGTTGGAGGGAGGCCATGCCTTGAGGTGGCCAGTTTTGTGGTCCAACATCTCAGTGAGGACCATTGGCTGGTCTCTAATTAGAAGGCTGGCCCCAGAGGCTCCACATTTGTTCCTCCCAGGCCCTCTCTGCCTCCTATCAGTCTCCGGCAGGTGTGGTTCTGTGGCACTGCTGGAGCATCTCTGTGATGGCTCTCGTTTCAGCTGGAGTGCTATGTCTTAGATTTGGAGCAGCTTCTATACCCTGGATGTCCTGCCTGCTT
Organism: Antrozous pallidus; assembly: GCA_027563665.1. NCBI lineage: Eukaryota > Metazoa > Chordata > Mammalia > Chiroptera > Vespertilionidae > Antrozous > Antrozous pallidus. Next base: position 31,562,263 of record CM050523.1, read on the forward strand.
CAACACTTTGTTGATTAACTTTACCAAAACTCATAGTAAATGGAAAAGTGCTAAGGTCAATAAATAATGTAATAAAGTGTTGTCTTTATTTTATTACTCCTGATGTTGTAGAGAGACCAGAGGAAGTCACCTTATAGGGTTTTTACAATCTAATATTTTAAGGTTGGTTGATTTTTCCTAATTAGAGATTTGAATTCTGGTTATGCCACCTGCTAGATGCATGACTTTAGGCAAATTATATAACTTTTCTAAGATTCGCTTTCATTATATGAAAAAGGGATGAGATATGTGGTGAGGACTAAAGGGGAGAGGCAATATATAACTTCCTAAATAACTGTTGGCACAAGATAGATGTTAGGTAAATATTGATTCTCTTCCCTTAGATAACCCTTCCATGAATCTGTGTTAGATAGTACACAGACAAAGAAAAAAATATGAAATCTAAATTTATACACTTAGGGATTATGTATTATTTTTATATACGGGGTGAACATCAGGGTTGATTACAAGGGTAATGTTAAAAATTTGAGCTGAGCATTTCATCAAGTAATTGATTTGTTTCATGAATTCTGTGTGACCTTTGCAAATAATTTTAATGAGTGTCTCGGTTTCCTCATTTGTGAAATGGAATGGCAGCAATGAAATAAACAATGAAATATGAAGAATGAAGTGTGACCCATAAGAAAATCCCCAAACTGATACATATTCTTGTTCTCTATTCAGTCAGGGAAGACAACATGGAATAAGGAATTTAAATGATTTTGGAATTTTTACTCAGAAAAATTCCAATTAAGAGCTTTTAATTTTGGTTTTCAAAACATGAGCTTTAAAAAACTGATATAACATCACCAATAAATAGATAATTAGTAAAAAGCTTATGATTAACTTAACCTCTGCCCAATGAATGTTGATTGGTATGAATGAGAACAAGACATTATGGTGAATGATAATTTTCCATTTATAATAAGAATGTCATAGTCACACTACGCGTTATGGGAACAAACCGTAGTGATCTATTTTATTTTTAAATAAAATATAGAAACAGTTACAAAGAAAACTGTCACTACTATACTAACATCCTATGTGTTCGTAGAAGACACACTAAAATCTCGAAAAGACATGGTGTCTGTTCTCAAGCAACTAATACATAGATACATAGACATGAGACTGTACATTGTCAAGAACTGAAAATTAGCTCAATCTCCACAGTAACAACAAATAATGCAAGAACAAAGATGTATATAAAAGTAGGTTGAAAGAAACTCAGAATTTAAACACTAAAGGGCATATTGTACAAAATGTTTCAAAGACAGAGTCAACTCTCTGAATTTAGTATGAGAACCAATTTAATTTAAAAAACCAAACTTTGATTATTTAAATACTGCCAAGATCTGGTGGGACCAAATTTTTACTTGCCAACTTTACTTTGTATTTACTATGTACATATGTATACATTAATAAATAAATATATACATATACATGCATATATGTATATCTGTTTATACACATACATATATGGGGGTGTAAGCAGAGCCACTGTTTTGGTCTATATAGTCATACCATCCAGGGTAAACACTAATATGAAGTACCAACAAAAGTGATGTAACCAGGAGTTCACATGAGAAAAGCTTGTACTTACAGCAAAATTTTAACAGGACTCTGGTTGCACTGTAGAAATATGTGGCTTTGTTTCCATGCAGACTCTACTGAGAGATTCCATCTGGTCAGCAATACTCATGTGTATGCTTTGGAGGTTTTGTTGTCATAAATCTTGTCATATATCAGGTTATTCTCAATGTGGCCAAAGTAAATAATCTGCAGCCAGGAGAGTGAGTGATAATTTGTGTCCTAATCACAGAACAACCTTCTCTCTCATCCAATGTCACGGCTTCCCTTTCATTAGTCAGGCTTTTGGTGAGTAGCATCTATTGATGTTAGAGGAGTTTCCTGTGAAAACATTTTAGAATCTAAACGACCCTGGGATTAGGATATTGAATCGTTTTTAATAGCTACATTATTGAGAAAGGAGAGAAAACAAAGAAACTTTTGAGAGGAATGTCAATCTTGGAAACTTGGGAATGCTCATAAATTCTTTTGTCCCTGTTACCCTGCTAAACATGACTCAGCTTCATGCTCTAATTCGATGCCTCCCCCCATTTATTTTCAACTATTAATCTCATTGTGCTTCTCTGTCTTGACATTAAACCATTCAGATTTTGACAAAACATTACTCAGAATCTAGAAACACAAATTCTTTGTGATTCTGTATAAAAGCTGCTTTTATGTAGACACTTCCTCTATAAGTCTGTGAAGCTGAGGTGGAATTATGACTGTCTATTGCACTGTTTTAGGGCTCTGATGGCTTCTGTGACTCCTGTAGGTCTTCCATCCACATACTGGTTTGGCATTTCAACTGCATCTCTTTCTTGTACCTGGGATGTAATTAGTGTTGCCTACCTCCAGATAGGACATTAGCTCTTGCTCCTATGACAGCTTTCTTCTCATTACCTTAATCCAAGAAATGTGTCCAGGGTCAGAAAGTGCCATCCTTTTACAATTTCCTATTTCTTGAATTCCCAAAGAGAAAATTTTGCTTATTCCACAGGGCCTGTCTTACCTTGTTTAAACAAAATTCACTTAATTGATAAAATACTTAGAATAAATAAGCCTAATGTAATGAATAGTCCTCCTTTTGGCAAAAAACAAACTAACCCACAAACAAACAAAAAGCCTAGCCTAAGTTATAAACTCATTCATTCATTCAACAAATATGTATTGGGTATCTACCAAGCACCAACTTTGATCAATGATGACCAAGACAAAGTCCCCATTGCCCTATAACTTATATTTTATTGGGGAATAACAAGTGGTAAACACTTATACAAATAACAGACTGGTGGATAGCATGAAGAAAATAAAAGAAGAGCACGGCCATTGAGAAAAAGGGTTTGGGGGCACGGCAACAGTTTAATATTAGAGAGAATGATTGGGAAAGACCACTCTAAGAATGTGATATTTGTGCCGATGATAGGGAAGAGGATATGTAGACATTGTAGCCAGAGGAGACAGCAAGTTCAAAGGCCTGCAGTCAGAAAATTAGAGTATTGGAGAAAGAAGTATGCCTTGTGCCATAAGCATAAACTTTTTGATGGTAACCTTAGCATTTCCATTAGTCTCTACACTTTTGATGGGGAACTGTGGTCACACAGATGTTTTGAAGGAATCACCTAGACCCTCTGAGTTCTAACTCTGATTCTCTGAGTACCCATGGTCCAGCTGAGCCAGATACTTGGATATTGACTCTTCTGCGTCACACAGTGATCATCAAGGGAGCTAAAATCTAAACTGAGCTTCTCCAAGATACAATCTATGAATCAGAAGTAAATGGCTCACTTATCTTATATAACAAATGATGACAAAGTATGGTGGGAAGAAAGGGAGCTGGTTTCCTGTATTTTTCTTCCAATCTTTTCCGTTCCATTCCACACCATTCCTCCCCCTAACTTCCTGCCTTCTAATAATTTGTCTTTTGTCACAATGTGGCACCTTCTTACTCAGTCAATGCTGCCCTTCATGCTTATTTTAAATAATATCTATGTTATAAAATGATTGAAATAACAATTATATTTTCACTTTCTATTGGGGTCTTCAATATTCCCGGTTTTGGTTCACAATTCGCATGGACCCAATCTTTGACAAAAATTGAAAAAGAATTGTAATGTTTTTTTTTTTCTTAAATTAGTATTGCCTTATTCAACCATTCATCAGGGCTTTCATAGTTTCACCTCTGGTCTGCCTGAATACACATGAACACATTGTGGTCCTCACCCTCATACTTCCCATAGTGTAGAGGGGGAAGACATACACAAAAAGTGTCTCCATGATAGCATAAAGAGGCATGTATGTAATCTCAGGGCAATGGAAGCTAAGTCATTAACCCTGGAGAAACTACCAAGCAAGTTAGAGAACAGATCAGAGAGTTGTGAGAATAGATATCTAGCCTCTAAACTCTCAGACATTTTCAGTTGTGGCTCACTACCAGAAGTATCATATAAGACCCAATCAACGTTGCAAAGCTTATAGGAAGACGCTGCATTCTTTGATATTTACCTTCAATCTTTATCAGTCATAAAATTGCTGCCCCAGCTTTTTTGAACCATGAAAAGATCTATGACTAGAGTTACCCAATGATTATTTTCAACACAGTCAGTAACAACATTTTATAAGTTGACAGTCCTTCAACATGAAGCCTGGCTCTGGGCTATGACGCAAGTTGATGTTGCAAGTTTTGTTATCTTTGCTTTCTGACTAAACAGTCAAGGACAGGTGAGGAAAGAGCCTTGAATATTTATTTAGTTGATACTTATGATGGACAACTGAAATATGAATGCTGGGAAATGAGAAGGCAGTTATAGACAAGGTTTCTACAGGCCCAATGTGGAAAAGAAGCCAGAAATTTTATTTAAATCCTCTTACTCAATTCCTGTTTCACCTGAGGTGTTCACTTTAGAATAAGATAAGGTTTAATCTAGTTAGTACAGATCTCATTTAAGTTTCTAAATGATATATGGTTGATAGTTTTGAGCCAAAATAATACAAAGAAAATGGTATCAGCATATTTAGGAGATATAAACACATATATACACACAAAAACAGCTAAACAAAGTTATTTTCAAAGATTTTTTCCTAAATATTATATTACTACATTTAACATTAGTAGCTAGTAAAAGTAGTGAATAACAAAACCCATTTTTGTGCGTAGATGCAGCACAAAATATCACAGAACATTTGTATAGCAATAGTAGACTCAAAGAATGCATTTGTAGTACATGTCTTTTCAACCAAGAACTGTACTTAGGAGAATGTGTCCCTAGGCAGAAGGAAGTGAAAATACGCAGAATAGATTTAGCTATAAAGATTTTTTGAAGCACTATTAGTAATGGAAAAAAATTAAATTTAAATGTCCAATAAAGAGGAATAGTTAATAAATTTCCATATAATGGAAAACTAACTATGCAGAAATTATTGTAATTTATTGTGGAAAGATAATTATGATATATTTTTAAGGGAAAAATACCATATTGAAAAATAGAATATATATTAGACTACTTGAGACAGTTGTTTTTATAGGTGAAAAGTGGTTGAATATCAGTTATTTATTATCAAACTAAAGTCTGATCCCATTTTTGTAAATAATAAAAATAAAACAATTGTTAAATATCTGTGCTGGTGTGCTCATAGAAAGACTTTGAAGATATATTTGCTAAGGTTACAATATTTATTTTCAATACAGGCTTAGGATGCTTATTATAATTATTAAAGAGTAATCTCTTTTCTATATTTTCAGACTTTAAAAAAAAATAGTTTTGCCTGGTTGGTGTGGCTCAGTAATTGAGATTCAACCAATGAACCAGGAGGTCACAGTTCAATTCCTGGTCAGGGCACATGCCCAGGTTGCAGGCTTGATCCTCTATAGGGTGAGTGCAGGAAGCAGCCAATCAATGATTCCCTCTCATCACTGATGTTTTGATCTCTCTCTCTCTCTCTCTCTCCCTCTCTCCCTTTCTGAAATAAAAAAAAATATGTTAAAAAGAATAGTCTTTATAATAAGGAAGTATAATGAAATATATGTTATTTTGAAAAAACAAAAAAAGAATTTGATGGTCACAGATTTGTATAATTTCCATTCAGTGATGATAACTCCTTCTCCTATTATCCTTTATTCATTCTTGAGTACTCCTCTTTTTACTATAAAGAACACGTTCCTCATCTTAGAGTAGGTATTCTAAAAAATTGGCAGCAAAATGTGAGCAACCAAAAAAAATGCATACTCTAAAGGCCAATTCATTCACTGGCATCTTAAATTAACCAGTGTTCTCCAAGAAAGATCAAGAATTTGACTAACATACACATACTTAACACACACACATACAAGGTGAAGTTCATATTTTGAGTCATTTTTATGTAATTGTTAGTTGGCACAGTGCATGAAAGTATGGGATATTTGTTAGAAACAACAAACTGAGGGTGAAAAATAATCTATTTATATTCCAAATTAGTGCAAAATGGGGATCAGTTGCCCATGGCCATGGTGCTCTTTGCTTTCATCTTATTTTCTCCAACTTAGTTTATGACATGACAGCTTTTGAAATAAGCTTGTTCCAGCCTTACACTCTTTGTGGTTGTGGAAATCCATGCTTCAATTCATTCAACACTTTCAGCTCCTGCTCTTACCTTCCTGAGGCAATTTGCTCTCTGAAAATACAATTGATATGAATATATATTTAGCCCAATTTTCTATCATATTCATACAGTAGTTACCATCACTGGCAAATGTGAAATAATAATCACAATTATGGCCTCAAGAAATTAGAAATTGTCAATCAGCAAAGAAAAATTAGATTATCTTCACTTGATTGTTTTTCTTTACAAAATAGTAGATTCATAGTAGAGATAATTTTTCTTAAACAAAGCATGGACCAAAATATTTTTACTATAATTTTTATGACAATTACCTTTAATCCACTTGAGCTGTTTGCTTTTTGAACAGTAAAAATAGTTAGTAGAATTAGATTGTTTCACTGGTATTCATAAGACACCTTTCCCATCTAGCATTTCATAATTTGAGCCATCTTTATTGGAGAGATATTCATATTGGCCACAGCCAGTTTGGCTCAGTGGATAGAGATTCAGCCTATGGACCAAAGGGTCCCAGGTTCAATTCTGGTCAAGGGCACATACCTTGGTTGCAGGTTTCTCCCTTTATAATAAGTAAATATAATGAAATGCATGTTATTTTGGGGAAAAAAATTGATGGCCACAAGTTTGTATTCTTTCCATTCAGTGACAATAATTCCTTCTATCATCCTTTATTCATTCTTAAGTCTTCTTCTTTTCCTCTCACATCAATGTTTCTCTTTCCCTCTCTCTTCCACTCTCTATAAAATATCAATGGACAAACATTATCAGATGAGGATTAACAACAACAACAACAACAACAAAAAAGACATATTCACATTGTACCTGTGTATCTATTTATTTTGACCAAATTCTCACCTAATAACTCTGTTTTTCTGATTCTCGTGGCTCTCAAAGTGTTTAGGGTTTTTTAAAGTATAATAATCACCTATGAAGTTTGTTGAAAATAAAGACTAAAAAGTGCCATTTCTTGATATTTTGATCCAGTATGTATGACATAGAATTGAATAACCCACATTTGGATCAGGCACCACAGAGGTTTTGATGCATTGTTAAATTAGAAATACATGCTTACAGCCCTTCCTTTATCAAGAGCCCCAATGAGATTTTTCTGTTATTTTTTACCCTTCTTCTAAGTATTAAATCTTTCAGGATCCTTTAGAAAACTAGATACCCTTCCATATACTCAATATTAAATTGTTCACCACTCAATATTAAATTGCCCTATTATGAAAGGCAAGTTCATGTCTGTTTTTGGTCATCTGAGAGTTTTCTTGGTTGGAAACATAGCCACTATTTTAAAAACTTTAAGCAGCAAATTTTTTTACTAAGAGAATGTTTTAGCTCCTTGTATGAAATTAAAACTTCTATTAACCAGAAAATTAACAGGTATTCTAATTTACAGAGTAATTGATATATTTGGATTTTTAACCTCACTCGATAATCATTGCCAGGCTTACTAATAGCTGCAACTACATCTAGGTCTAAGGATCAAGGATTAGTGTCATGGTGTTAGTACATTTTTAAAAATCAGTATTTAGTCCAAGACATAGAAAAGGTAACATTAAAACTAAAGCTCTCTGTTTGAAATTTTGTTATGCATTTAGGAAATAATCAATGTGGCAATTTTCCCCTTACTGCTGGATGAATAATTTTGCTCTGTGAGTAGAAAAAAAATGCAGAAGCTGGAGTCCACCTGCTTTCACCTCTTAGCCAGGAAACCTTCTCTCTATTAAAGTTCTTCCTTTCCCAGGATTCAGAGATCACCGGTCAGCTGTGATATGCAGTTTCAAAACACAAAACATCTGGAGAAATATGAACAGTTCATCTTTCCATATTTATGTTTTAAAGCTGAGGCAATGTTTATGGAATGAGGAATTTGTTTAAATGAATGTCTGAACATTATGAATTCCTTGTCATACTTTATCTGGCTTCACAATTGATATAGTGAACCAAGATCTCTCTGTACATATATGGATCGACATCAAGACAGACATATAGACCAGTGAAATAGAATAGAGAGCCCAGGATTCAACCCTCCCAAATATGGTCAAATAATTTTTGACAAGGGTGCCAAGATTTTTCATTAGAGGACAGTATTTTTAACAAATAGTGCTGAGAAAACTGGTTATCCACATGCAAGAGAATTAAGTTAGACTCTTACCCAACACCATGTGCAAAAATTAATTCAAAGTGAACCAAAGATCCAAATGTAAGGTCTAAACAAAATAAAACTCTTTGAGGGGAAGAGGCAAAATTATGACATATTATTTGACAGTGATTTTTTGGATATAACATCAAAGGTACAGACAAAGGAAAAGTGGCATTCCATAAAAATTAAAAAAGTTTGTGAGTCAAAAGATAATATCAACAGAGTAGAATGGGCACCCACAGAATGGGAGAAAAAGTTACAAATTATTTGTTAAAGCAAAATTCACAATATACAGAGAATTTCTAAAATTCAACAAAAACAAAACAAATAGCAGTTTGATTACAAAATGAAGAAAGGACTTGACATTTCTTTAAAGAAGATATGCAAAAGGACAACAAGCACACAAAAAGATGCATATCCTGATCATTATAAATATGCAGGTCAAAACTTCAATATGATATAACCCATACCTATTAGGATAGCTGGTATTAAAAAACATACCAAAACCAGAAAATAACAAGTTTTTGTGAGAATGTGGAGAAATTGATACCCTGTACACTTTTGGTGGGCATGCAAAAATGATATAATCATTATGGAAAACAGTATAGCAGTTTCTCAAACATTTTAAAATAGAATTACCATATGATCCAGCAATCTAACTTCTGAGCATATACCCAAAAGAATGAAAAACATGGTCTCAAAGAGGTATTTGTAGCATTATTCACTATAGCTAAAGCATTGAAATAATTCTAGTACTCATGAATGGATGAATGGATAAGAAAAATGTGGTATATATAAAAAAAGGAATATTATTCAGCTTTAAAAGGGAAGGAAGTTCTGATATGTGCTATAATATGGATGAACTTTGAGGACATTAAGCTACATTAAATAAGCAAGACATAAAAAGACAAATATTATATTATTCCACTTATATGAGATGTTTAGGGTAGTCAAAATCATAGAAATAGAAAGTAGAACAGTGATTGCCAGAGGAGAGAAAGAATTAGAAATATTGTTTCTAATCTATAATAGATACAGTTTTAGTTTTACAAGATGAAAGACCTAGATAGTGGTGATAGTTACATAATATGAATGTATTTAATAGCACTGAACTATACATGAAATAGTAGTTAAGATGGTAAATTTTGTTATGTGTATTTAACACAATTTATAAAACTGAAAACACACACATCAGCTATATAATTCACCACATTAAACTAAAAAAAAAATAATGAAAACACATAGTCATCTCAGTAGATTAAAATTTTAAATAAAATCCAGCGTTTGTTCCTGATTAAAAAAAAACAAAAAACAACTTGTAGCAAAATAGAAAAAGGGACGCTTAACCTGATAAAAAACATTGCAGAAAATTCTGTAGAAAATATCATCATGTATAATGATGAAAAACAATGTTTGTCCTAAGATTGTGAACAAGTTAACGATTCCCACTATAACCATTGCTATTCAACATTGTGCTGGATGGAGTCTTTGGCTTGGGTCTTCATTCTCTTAGCAGTGTTTTTGAAAAGCACTCATTTTAAAATTTGATGAATTTCAGGTAATCAATTGATTTTTATGGATTATGATCTTCATGTCTTCTTAATGAGTATAAAGTATTGACTCACTATGGTTTTGATTTGTATTTTCTTGATGACTAATGATGTTAGGAAACTTTTATGTGCTTACTGCCATTTGTACATATGAGAGGTATGTACTCTTGAGTAACTAATAACAAAAATTACTTTCCTCTCCATTAATAACTGCCTAGTATGGTAATAAAAATCTAATAAGAAATAAATATGAATTGTGATTACCACACTCTTTCAAAAAGTTATTGAAAGACATTTTAAGATTAAAGAATATATAGGGAAAACTATACATAAAAGCATCCAATTACATCAAAGATGAAGAAAACATTTAAGCAAGAGCACAGGGGATAGATAAAACATCGTCAGCATTCAGATCTTATAAGATTAATATACAAACTGGAATAATTCAATACAATGGAATGGATTTATATCATGGAAGATACTTTATTCAAACATTTATTTTTTTCTCCTTGGATTAGTATTATTTATTTAGTTCACTTGTGTGTTTGGAGGAGCTTGGGTTTTAATTTTTTGTTGAAGTCTGAACATAGTTATTCTGGAGACAAAGTTTTGTAGAAGGGGGCTTTATGTTGGCTAAAGGCTTATTTGTATATCATGCATTTTCTAATAATTTCTCTTATTGAAAGTAGACTTTTTTCCTCAAGGGAATATTTAGAAATTTTATCCCCAGCTTTTAAAAGATAGAAAAAATCAATAAACCAATCAAATAATTTAATATTCTCAATCCTCCCCTTTCAGACCTAAGGATGGGAAGAAAAGAAAATAACACTGAAAAGCATATATACCTTCAATGTAAAGTCTGTCACACAGAGAGAAATTTTAGTAGACACACCTTCTAATGTGTCTTCCCAACTAGCAAAGAAACAAATAATTCTTCTAAAAAAATGGAGGTTAGACTTAAAAAGAATATTTATAACTAAATAAAGACAAAGTAGATACTAAGGTGTCTAATGGAATCATGTTTTTTAAAGAGGAAAAGAAGGTAGAAGATTTTTTTTTAATGGTTATTAATAAAGCAATAAAAGTTCCCAGGAACCACCATGACTGATGCTTGATCACTATTTGAAATTAAAATGAGCATACCCTAAAAATTTGCACAATATCTTATGGGTATTTTTGGTTTCCAAACTTCCATATTTCTGAGTATATATTGTAGTCAAAGGTTAGGACCAGAGTCTCTTCAAAGTTCAAATAGGCTTACCTTGTGCTAGTATTAGTCTTTCAATATTCACAGATACCTTACGAATATCAATAGACATCCAAGAGGAAAACCAAGATGGCAGCATAGTTAAACACCTGGGCTTTTGCCCCACACAACAATTATGAGAATAGAACTGAAGGACAGAATGGACACTGTTCAGAACCACAGGAAGGCTGACTGACTGGAAGATACGAAACTGGAGGGACAGAGAAGTGCACACATAATCAGAGCCTCTGCAAATCCCAAGTAAGGTGGAAACTCGCGCGCATGAGAGGACAGGGTGTCTGAGTCTGGCAGGGGTGCTCTGGCAGAAAGGAGACATGGGCTCCAGGCTGTGCTGAACCCAGTTTGGTTTGCACTCAAAACCCGGGGGAACCAAGCCCTTATGGGAAGAACCTGGATTGTGGGCAGAATCCCAGGGGAAGAGCCAGAGGTGGACCTCTGTAGGCGTGCGTTTGAGTGCATGCGGAGGGGACAAAGGGTCGCTGGCTGTGTCTGTTAGGAGAGGGGAGCTCCGGCCAGAGGCGAAACTCCGGGGGCACCCACGAGTGCTCACAGTGAGGGCGTTCTGTTGACTGTGTGGCTGGAGTCTGGAGGAAGGAAAAGGGAGTTCCAATTGCACTGAACCCAGGTGCCAGGTGAAAATCTGAGATTCCAGATCCATTGGGGACTGGACTTCTGGTGGCAGGCAGAGCGCGAGAGCACCTTTCTCACAGAGATGCCTGCAGCAATTGCCTGCAGATGCTAGGACCCAGAGACCTCGAGGGCTAGGGCTTGACTGGAAGCCAAGGCTGTCAGCTCCACCCTGAAACTCTGCCCCACCTACAAACTCTGCCCCATCCAAACCCAGCACAGAGACTTCGGCAAGTTTGCAAGTCCAGACTTTAAAGGCTGTCTCCTAGAGTAGACACAGCTGATTCTCACAGTCAATTGGCCTGGAGGTCAATTCCTCCCAGTGATACCAACAACAAACAAGACTTATCTGCAACAAGGCTGTATACACAGTCCACAAAGGGGTGCACCAAGAGTGTACAGCTCAGGTAACAGAGGAGGTCGAGACACCTAGCATACAAAGCTACCCAACCAACTCAGGGAAGCAGTGAAAATGGGGAGAGAAAGAAAAGGATCACAAACAAAAGAAATGGAGGAAAACAAATGACTGGATATAGAGTTCAAAACCACAGTGATAAGGTATTTCAAGAAGCTCCTAGAAAAAACTGATAAGCTCAGCGAGAACCTAGAGGATATGAACAAGATCCTCGAGGAGATGAGCGAGACCCTCATGGATATGAAAAAGGACCAAGTAGAAACTAAACATACACTGACTGGAAAAAAAAATTTTTTTACAGAAACCCAACAGCAGACTAGAGGAATGCAAGAATCAAGTCAAAGATTTGAAATACCAAGAGGCCAACAACACTCAACTGAAAAAGGAAAAAGAAAAAAGAATCCAAAAATTTGAGGATAGTGTAAGAAGCCTCTGGGACAACTTCAAACATACCAACATCAGAATTATGGGGATGCCAGAAGAAGAAAGAGAGCAAGATACGGAAAACATATTTGAAGAAATAATGACTGAAAACTTCCCCCACCTGGTAAAAGAAATAGACTTACAAGTTCAGGAAGTGCACAGAACCCCAAACAAAAGGAATCCAAAGAAGACCACACCAAGACACATCATAATTAAAATGCCAAGAGCAAAGGACAAAAAGAGAATGTTAAAAGCAGCAAGAGAAAAACACTTAATTACCTACAAGGGAGCACACATATGCTTGTCAGCTGACTTCTCAACAGAAACTATGCAGGCCAGACGGGAGTGGCAAGAAATTTTCAAAGTGATGAACAGCAAGAACCTACAACCAAGATTACTCTACCCAGCAAAGCTATAATTCAGAATTGAAGGTCAGATAAAGAGCTTCACAGATAAGAAGAAACTAAAGGAGTTCATCAACACCAAACCAGTATTATATGAAATGCTGAAAGGTATTCTTTAAGAAGAAAAAGGTGTCTGCTTCGAACTAGAGCATGGATAGAACTGGAGAACATTATGCTAAGTGAAATAAGCCAGTCAATGAAAGATTAGTATCACATGAACTCACTCATTTATGGAATACAATGAACACCATAAACTGATGAACAAAAACAGATCCAGAGACAGAAAAGCATTGACTGTCAAACCTCAGAGGGATGGTGGTAAAGGGTGGGAGTAAGGGGAAGAGATCAACCAAAGGACTTTTATGCATGCATATAAGCCTAATCAATGGACACGGACACCAGGGGGGTGAGGGCATAAGTGGGATGAGGGGAGAAGGGGATTGGAAGGGGTAATGGATGATGAAGACACATATGTAATACCTTAATCAATAAAGAAATTAAAAAAATAGACATCCAAGAACATGAGGATATTGGTGAGATGTTTTACTGTCAAAGGATCTTTGGATATCAAATAGACAAGATTTCACTAATTTGCTTTAAAACCTGTCTGTGTACCCTTTTGTTAATGGGGCTAATTTCTAGCTAGAGTATAAACCAGCTGAAATATTTCTCTTAAGGCCAAAGACAGAATTTCTTTGAAGAGGAAAAACAAACAAAACCTCTATCAGTAAATAAATAGGAGCATTTCTCTCAAAGTCATAAACAAATTATTTAGAAATATAGCAAATAAAATGTATTAATTTATTTTTCAACTGTATGCATGGGTTACCTAATATTTTCAGGAATTATTCTAGGTACTGTGGATACAGTGATAAACAAATTAAAAAAACTCTGCCCTCATAGATTTTATAGTTTAACAAGAAAAAAACACATAAATATAATAGAATGTCATATAGTGATAGATGCTCTGGAAAAATAAAGCAAAACAAAGAGCTAGATGGAGAAGGATTCTCCATTAATACTTACTTAATGCATAATCCCAGTCCTCTGAAACCATTCAAAAAGCCATAAATCTTACATGTTGATGTAGTTCAAAGATGAATAGTAAAACTAATATAACCATTTAGTTTTAGAAACATGTACTGAACATGCCCAGGTTTAATTATTGTTTATGTCTAAAATTTATCAACTAATAGTTAGTAGAATTTTGTCCAAGAGAGAGGAAGGCAAGATGCCAGGTGGCTAATAAAATAACCGTTATGGTGCTGTCTGGCTTTTTCTATTTTGACAAAATTAAAATAATGACAGTTTTTTCCAAATAGTTTAGTTTGAGTGTTTTTCTTCAAAAAAATATTTTTATTGTGAAATATAACAGAGAGAGAAAAATGTCTTAGAACATAAATTCATCTTAAAAATTTATTGAAAAGCAAACACCGCTAAAAACACTGAGGTCAAGAAACAGATTGTTGCTAACCTCCCAGAAGTTCCCAATGTGCCACAATCCCTTCATTCCTTGTTATCCAGTATCTTGACTATTAATATTTCACCATAAAGGTTGGGTGGGGAAAAACAAGATGGACTGAAATATCTCTTGGTACCAGAAAGTAAGAAAGTGCTTAAAAATGACAGCATCATATTAAGAAAACACATATATTAGTTTTCACTGGCCAAATCTGAAGGAGCTCTCACTGGCCAAATCTGGGGCAATTTGAGCATTAAAATAAATGTTTATTGTAATGGATCATAACCATTAGAATAAAAATCCACAAGTTTATATTAATGTAAATTAATAAAAAGCTCCACATTTCAATAAAAGAGATCAACACTACTATTCAACTTTATAGCTAAAGAAACTGAGCAAGCTTTGAGAGGTTAATCAACTTTCTCATTGTCACAGAACTAGTAAGTGCTATATTTGGGCCATAAACCCAAATTTATCTGATGCTAGAGTTCAAGTTCTTTTCATTCTTTAAATAATTCTTCAGTGTTGAAAGTATTACATATGTCCCCCTTTTTCCTCCACTGACCCACCCTAGCCCTAGGCCCTCACCACCCCATTGTTTGTGTCCATGGGCCATACATATATGCATACAAGGTACTTGGTTAATTACCTACACCACCACCTCTCACTCTCCACCTTCTCCATCCTCCCTTCCCTCCAAGAGGGTGGAATTCAAAGAGTGCAACATCTCAGAGAGTTTAAGTTCTTAATCAGTACATTTAGTTTCCCATTTCTGATCAAGTCTGAATCTCCTGGACTTATTGCTGGTTTTCTCTGAATATTTGGCTACCCACCCAGCAGTTGTAACCACATAATGTAACTGTAAGTCTAGTAGTTATCATTATAAACTAAACCGGCCTTTCATGTTTTCTAGAAACTTTCCTTTGCCTCTGACTCTGCACAATATCCCCAACTTCTGACACAAATTCTGTGAGGGAACATTTACACCCATAACATTTTTCTGCTTTGGTTTTGTTTCTAAGAGTTAGAATTACTATTGGTGTGATTTTTTTTTTTTTTAGCTCAGCCAAACAAAACCTTTTGTTTTTCTTTTTGAGAGACTCAGCAGAGAGCAAATCCATGTCCTGCTCTCTCCCTTGGCTCAAAAAGAGTAGAACCAGGCAGCAACTCAGATGACAGACCATATTTTGTAGCAGACCTTCAGCTAGCTCTGTATAAGACACCAGATGCCAGCCAAACGCAACCTCTCCTCATGGCTCTTATGCTAGAACTTTCCTTTCTAATTACAGTAAAAGGTTTGCAGGCATAGAAAAATTAAAAATAAGATCAGACTTCTTCAAAACAGGTTCACTCTTGAAATAGGGTGAATTAGATGTCGTCTGGATTTTTAATACCATTTGACTGGCTGGCTAGCTACGACTTGGCTCCCACACAACACAACAGCACCGAGATTTAAGAAAAGGTCTTTCAGTTTGATCACATGATCCTATAACCACCAGTTGACACACAGCCACATGCCCTTCTCCATGCCATAGTTTGGCAAAAGCTTGCTTTTTATGCTCTGAAATATTGAAATTTTAAGCTAAATAAATGGGAGAATTAGTTATGGCCTTTCTCTTTGACTTCATATGTTAAAGGTAAATCTATGAATGCTAATAGTCACAATTATGGGTTTTGACGCACAACACTAATGATGCAGTATCAGATACCTAGATTCATAATGTTTTAAGATAGAGTTATCAGCCAAATCCCACCAAGATTGAATTAAGAGCCTGTGGGGTTCTGGCTACTTAGGAATTTACCAGCTTTCCTTTCTTCCGTTTCTGTTTTCAGCTACATATAGAGTGTCCTTGAAAGAAGGAAATATTTTTTATTATTCACAGTGAAAAACCAAATAACTACAATGCAAGTAAAGTGTAAACCACAATCCTATTTGAACATGAGTGATGCATAAATTAGAATGCAGAGTTTCCTTATGAGTCAAACAGAAGCTTTTGGCCATTCATTTGAACCCAAATACCAGAAAGAAGCTATCTTAAATAAGTGCGACTTGTAAATGAAGGTAATATTCTCTCTTTAGACCTGACGGGGTGGTTGGAGATAAGTGAGTTCAATGATGATTTTTATTTCTTTTGTTGGTTTATTTTCCAGAAGATGCTTTCTTATGACTGCTAGGAATCCTCACTGTGTGTTTATCTGTAATGACAGCATTGCTGTTCCTTAATTAGGTGTTCAAGCCCCATTTCTATCCCAGCTGCCACTACCACCATCATCTTCATCATTATCATTAATTAATAGTGAGTGCCCATTGAATGGAAACCAAAGCATACCACACATGAAGAAAAAGACAACGAAATATCTGCGAAAATCAGTGGTTACAGATTTATATAATTTTAATGATATATTACCTCACATCTGTCAGAAGAGCTCTCATCCATAAATCAACAAACAACAAGTATCAGTGAGAATGTGGAGAAAGGAGTACGTACCCTCATGCACTATTGGTGGGGTTGCAAATTCCTGCTGCAGAAAACAGTTTCAAAATTTCTTAAAAAATTAAAAATTAAAGATAGAACTATTTCTGAGGATTTTTTAAAATTTTAAGTTGATTTTAGAGGGGAAGGGAGAAAGAGAAAGGGAAATATCTATGATTGGAGGGATTAAACCCACAACCCAGGAATATGGTCTGATTAGGAATCAAAGCCACCATCTTTTGGTGTACTGGAGGATGCTCCAACCAACTGAGCCCCACCAGCAGGGCTCTCTAGGGACTCTTGGAACAGGTTCTTTTGTGTGTGTTTTTTTGTCACTTCCTGTGCATACTGTCACATCACACCTTGGTAGACCTTGCTCCAAGCTTAGTCCTTTACTAACAACCCCTCCACCTCCCCCCAAAAGTTACCCCGAGATCAAAAGAAATTTTTATTAACAGTACACCTTAGGTGTGTGTGTGTCTGTGTGTGTGTGTGTGTGTGTGTTGAGGAAAATGTTCAGCATATCCAAGCAGCAGCAAAACAAACTAAAATTACATATTATTAAGCTTCCAAAATCTTAACTTTCTCTTAACTTCCTTTTTCTTTCTTTTTTTTAAAATATATTTTATTGATTTTTTACAGAGCAGAAGGGAGAGGGATAGAAAGTCAGAAACATCAACGAGAGAGACATCGATCAGCTGCCTCTTGCACGCCCCCTACTGGGGATGTGCCCGCAGCCAAGGTACATGCCCTTGCTGGAATCGAACCCGGGACCCTTCAGTCCGCAGTCCGATGCTCTATCCACTGAGCCAAACCGGTCTAGGCATCCCTTAACTTTCTTGACAACACCTTCCACTGGGAATATCTTGAGGACTATCTTTGCTCAGATAGCAGCCTCTGGCTATCTTCTGCTTTCCTCTTCCTCTCTCACTTCTCATCTCCCTGGCTTCTTACCATTTGCTCTGTTTTTTCCATCTCAGGTTGCCAAACACTCAAGATTTGTGTTTGTCATAGAATGTAATTTATTTTTTTGCTATTGTCCTTTACCTTCCAGACTATCAACTTTCACATACTTTTTTCCAATTTTTGTTGTTGTGGTAAAATAGACATGACACAAAATTTATTATCGTAACCTTTTTTAAGTATGCAATTTATGATATTAAGTACATTCATAGTGTTGTGCAATCATCACCGATATTAAAAAAAAATGTTTTGTTGTCTAGCAAAGTTAAAGGGGAACTGCTTAAAAATTTTAATGACTTTGTTTCTTAGAGAGAAAGGCCAGAAGAGGGAGAAAGAAACATTGATGTGAGAGCTAACATCAATTGGCTGTCTCCTGCACACCCCCAACCAGGAATAGAACCCCTGATGGGGAATTGATCTAGAAACCTTTTGGTGCATGGGTCAACATCCAACCAACTGAGCCACACAGTTCAGAGCAAGAAAAAACTTTTTAAAAATATCACTAAGTCTAGGGTTTTCCTAATATCTCAATATTTAATGTGATATAAAAAAACATAAAAACAATTGTCTGACACTGCTTTTATCTCAACTTGGCCCCATTTTTAAATGTCCCTTGAAGACAGACAGATGTTATTATTAATTATTTCTACTATACAACACTTAGTCAGTGAAAAAGAGAACTATAATCTCTCCCGAAGTCCAGACCTGGATGTCCACTATCTACAAGGAATTTCACCTGGTTGTGACTCCATAGGTCTTCGTCAGAAACCAGCATCTTCTTCTGTCATGTCCTGCTCAGGGCTGACATCTATCTAGTAACTCAGGCCAGAAGTTCTATTCTGGTCTCATTTTTGACTGTTGCCTCTTTCAAAATAAATTTTTAATTATTTATTTTAGAATGAGAGAGGAAAGGGGGGGGGAGAGAGAGAGAGAGAGAGAGAGAGAGAGAGAGAGAGAGAGAGAGAGAAGAGATTTGTTGTTTCTCTTATTTATGCATTTATTGGTTGAGTCTTGTATATGCCCTGACCAGTGATCAAACCTGCAACATTGGCATATTGGGGATGAAGCCCTAATCAATTGAACTATATGCCTAGGGCCTTTCCTCTCTTTTTTGATAAATTCAGCAGATCATGAACCTTGTTAGAAAAATTATACAACAAACACACATGTGAGTACACACACGTGCACACACACACACCTCTGTCTCTTTCTAATGAGATATCCATAGTCAGACCATCAGCTCCCAGTTTAATTAATCATTTAATTTTTCTCTCAGATTCCAGTCATGACCCACTTCAAATTATTCTCTATACTGCAAACAGTCATCTTTCTTGGTGAATGCATGTTTATGATAAATAAATAAAACAGTAAGTTTTCTACATTTAAAATCTGATCATGTAACTCCTCCACTTAAAATGTCTCATACAACACGTGTTTTAAGAGTAAATGAAATGCTGGCAGCTCTAAAGCTGTTTATGAACAGGCCCTGCTTTCACATCCAACCTCATGTTCTCTCTCTCTGAGTGTCGATCACATTGAACTACTTTAAGTTCCTTTTAATACTCTGAACAATTTCTTCTGCCTCTAATATATGCAGCTGCATCTGTTTACCTATCTGTTACTCAACATTCAGGTCTCAGCTTGAACTTCATATCTTCCAAAGGCTTTGCCAGACCCTCCGCAGCCCCACGCCTCTGTCAACACTAGGTCAGTAGGTCAATGTACCACCTATATGCTCCTGTAAACCCCTATGTTTACCTATGTCATATGAGGTATGACAAATTTCCTCTTCCTTACTATGACTCACTTAATAAATAATAAACAACTTGAACATAGAGAATAACCACAAACCCTGCTGAATTCTTAGCATATAGTAGACACTCAAGAAGTACTTATTAATATTTGTTGAATGACTAATTGAATGAGTGAATGAATAAATCTCAGTGCCCATAGCTTCAAGTTCAAATCAGTATCCTGAGACAAGTTCATGTTCCACCAAAGGATCTGAATGCTATAGGCAGTTGGAAATTTAGAAAAACAATAATCTCCTTTTCACTGACAACTACAATCTTGATAGGCATCTGACTGAGGAAAATATTGTTTACTGATGCCAAACAGGTGTGTGAACATTAAAAAGCAGTAATTCTTAAGCCCTGTACTAGAATCTTCCCTCAGTATCTCTGGAAATGCAGCAGCAAAGGTCTATGTATCTATAGGATCAGTGAAGGGATCAGTGGATCTCTTTGTCAGAAGGATTATTTCCAATAAGGAAGGGAAAGGACTGATGGGCATTTGTCCCCTTCCTTCTTCCCTCCCTTATCAGCTCCCTCTCTGTTTCCTTTCCCCTCCCTCCCTCCCTCCCTCCCTCCCTCCCTCCCTCCCTCCCTCCCTCCCTCCCTCCCTTCCTTCCTTCCTTCCTTCCTTCCTTCCTTCCTTTGTTTTTCCTCCCTCATTCCCTCCTTTCTCCCTTTCTTCCTTTCTTCATGGAGTTAGACTTGAAGCACACACACCCAGACACATGCACACTCACAAATTACCATTTGCAACCTATGTTCATAGAGGAATAAAACAAGTACACAAACAGGCACTGTTTCACAAATATCTAAGGCAAGTCTCACTGTGAGATGATTAAATATTTATCAGCTAGTGCCTGTCCAATGAGTACTTAGCTATATTTAAAATGTTTAGTGTTATTTTCTGCCTGGAATTAAAATTATGGTTTTAGCCAAAGATAAAAGGGAGTAACAATGCCGATGTATATAACACAGCACCCTGGAAACGCCTATCCTCAAAGTGCCCTGTTGATGTGAGGAAAGAAAGGCACTCCTAAGCTCAGGAACATTCTCAGCATGTGTCTGTTTTATTTTGCATCAAGGAAAAGGAAATGATTGGAAAGGAAGAGTTGGTAACTGTGATATAAATTATTTGGTCTTAAGGGCTGACTCACCCCTAAAGAGAAAAGGAATTAGTCTCAGGCCAGTCAGACTAGCAGGGACATCAAGTTTATTGACACTGCTTCAGGACGATGGACTGGGGAGGACCTGAGAGAATATCTGCTTCCTCATTTTCCTAGGGCACTGTTAATAAGATGATACACTTTCAGTCAATGATATGTGTGGGTTTCTTCTACTCCCCCCAGCTATTAAAGCTGTATTCAGTGGGAGACACATAGTAATTTGTTGAAAATCACGATTTGCTAAGAAACTCTCACAAAACCCCAAGAGCCCATTATATTAACAGAAGTGACAAGAAAATAAATGTTTTTGACAAGGGAGTGCTCCTATCTGGGAAGATGGCTGCAATGTCGGGGATTATTCAGCGAATCAGACTTATTTAAACACACTGTCTCTGATACTTAATAAATGTTATAGTGTGGCTTTTTTGTGGCTAATAAAACTTGGTTTACATTCCACCCCGTGCTTTCTATGATTTGCCTGCCTGGGCTCACTTAAAGTGCATTAAGAAGCAGCAAGCAAGATCAGCACGATTTGCTGGAAACTTAAATAATTCATTTATGCACCACTGCTTTCAGACTGTGTTTTTACAAATGCTGTAATGAGACAAGCTGTGAAATGTTTTACATGGGGAAAGGCAGGAAAGTTACTGGGGAAGAAAACCCTTTTCATGCCTTCTCTCCTTGAGGTTCAGGACAAAAACAAGGAAAGCAAGTCTTACAAAAACATTCATACTATTTACCAATGCCCATACTTTCGGCATCAGCTAGAACCCATGTATACTTTCCCATTCACTAGAATTAAAGTCATGTCATCGTTGAGAGATTTAATTCCCGAATGAATTGATAAAATTGACATAAATCTAATCAAATTCCCACAAGTTATTTGAGGAGAAAGTCATCACAAAAGTAGTGTAAAATTTATCTGAAGAAATAAGTGCGTAAAAATATCCAATAAATATTATAAAATGAGAAATAATATGCACTTGATCTGTGATATGATAAAGCAAATTATCGAGCAATGGTATTTCTAAAAGTGTGACACTGACCATGGAATAAATTGGTAATCAATGAAACAATTGAGAAATAACTAGGTGAAACAGTTCAGAAACAAGTGAAGAGTATTTATGTATTCAATATACCAAAAAAAGCAGTGCTACAAACTAGTGAGAAAAAAATATATGATTTTTTAAAAAGTTTCAACAATACTTATTAAAAAGTTACTTATTCAAAAAGAAATTGTCAATTCAAAGAATTTATCAATTGAAATTACATATAGAGTGATAACTTAAATATCACCAGTGTGATCTAAAAGATCTATAAAAGATTTATGAAGGAGCTAGAAAAAATTCAACTAAACATTTTTATAATTTTTAGAGGGGAGATTATTTGAAGCATAGCACAAAGATGAAGAGCTTATTATACTGTATTATTGAAAAATATAAAAATGGACATTTGTTTATAAAAACACTATTACCAAAAAGATAAACAACAAATTTAAAATATTTTAATTGCATAGAGTGAGGGTTAATATTTCTATTATATAGATTTCTTACATATCAAAAAGAACCAATTTTTCAAAACGAGTAAAGGATATGATTAGAGAAGATAGAAAACAGAAGGTATAAAATAACAAGACCTTCTGTTTTTGTGGGGTTTTTTGCTTGTCACAATGGCAAGGGCAAAAGATTAACAATTCCTAATGATGATGAGGGTATGGGAAAAAGCCACCCTTCTAAATTCTGAGGAAAGTGTTAATTAGCTCAATATTTTCTTGAGGGAATACTCTCAAATCTTTATGTGTTTCAAAATATTTTCTTTTAAATTTATCTTTATTGTTGAAAGTATTACAGATGTCCTCTTTTCTTTATTCCCATTGACCCCTCGTCCTCACACCCAGCCTCTCCCAGGCCTTCACCACACTATTGTCTGGGTCCATGGGCTATGCATAGATGCATGTAAGTTCTCTAGTTAATTTCTCCCCACTTACTATCTCTCAACTTGTCCTCTGAGATTCATCAGTCTGATCTATTTTGTTCATCAGTTTATTTTGTTCATTAGGTTCCACATGTGAGTAAAATCATGTGATACTTGTCTTTCTCTGACTGGCTGATTTTGCTTAATGTAAAACTCTCCAGGTTAAAGTACATCTTTTGAACCAGAGATTTCTCTTCCAGGAATTTTATAAGGAAATAGAGAAATTTACAAAGATATAAGTTAATGAAGCTCATCACAAGCTTATCTTATAGAATAAAAGGGTAATATGCAAATTGTCTCCTCAATTGGAATTTTGATCAGGAGTTCTACCAGGGGGTGAGGCTGGCTGGCCCCTACCAGTGCACAAATTCATACACCAGGCCTCTAGTTTTTAATATTAAAAAGTTGAGAAACAAAATATTCTCAAAGCAAGGTACTTACATTTTATGGAATACTATGTAGCTATTAATAGTAGTTTTGGAAATATATTTCTATAAGAAAATATTCATGACATATTTGAAGTAAAAAGGCAGACACCAAACAGCATGTAGTGTATGCTAATTTGTTTAAAACATAGATATGAATACACATATACATAAGACTGAGATAAAACATATCAGGACACAAAATGAAAGTAAAATGAAACAAAGTTATGCCAGAGACCTACTAACTAAAATTAATCATATGTAGTTGTATTAACATCAGGCAAATTCATCTTTAAGTCAAAAACATCACTAGAGTTTTTTTTTTAAATGTCATTTCATCTAGACCATGTGCAAGTCACCAGAAAGCTTAAATAATTCTAAACTTGTATGTACTTAAAAACAAAACTTCAAGACCTGGTGAAAGGTTTATAACACATGACTTTCAGTAAAAGAGACAAAAATTAATATACAGAATTTTTCAGAATATAATTAACAAGCTTATTCCAATAGATGTAAATAGAACTCCTACCCTAACTGTCCTGAGAAGAAAAGCACATGAATTCCAACCACAATGTGACACTTATGAAAATCAATCACTTTATTGGCTTTAAAGCAAATCTAAATAATTTTTAAAGGACATGTTATCATAGAAAACACATTTCCTACAGACAATGTAATTTACTCATGTATCAAAAAATCACATTAGAATATCCATATAGTTGTAAATTAAGAAAAAAATCTTATAGTAAAGAAAAGTATTATGGTGGGAATCAAAAGTATTTATAACTGGCTTGACCATTGTGGTTCAGTGGTTGAACCTTGATCCATAAACCAAGAGATCATGGTTTAATTCCCAGTCAAAGCACATGCCCTGGTTGTGGGCTCACTCCCCAATAGGGGACATGCAGGAGGCAGCTGATCAATGATTCTCTCTCATCATTGATGTTTCTATCTCTCTCTTCTTCTCCCCTCCTCTCTGAAATCAATTATAAGTAATACGTTAATCAATAAAGAATAAATAAATAAATGTATATATACATATTAAAAAGTATTCATCACTAAATAATAAAGAATACTACTTATCAAAAACAATAAAATGCAGTTAAAACAATATTTAGAGGGAAATGTGTAACCCTAAATATATGAAATAGAAAAGAAGTGTGGGAATACAGTCATTAAATATCCAACTTAAACAGAACTCAAACAAAATTGACACAAAAGGAAATATAAAAGAAACCAAAAATGTAGGCAGAAATGAATTTTATAAAACAAAGACAGCAAAGGTAAAAAACTTAATTTAAAAACTAACATATTTGATCAATTGCAGGAAAGAATTAGAAAAAAATATATAACAGTGATAACAAAAGATAATAAAGTAGTATAAAGAACAACTTTATGCCAATAAAATTTAATACTTAATAAAAACTACCAAATTTGAAAAAAGTCAATATTTAAACTATTTCAAGGGGGGAAATTAACCTAAGTGATCTTTTAATATTTTTAAAAATATATTTTCATTTTTTTCAGAGAGGAAGGAAGAGGGGGAGAAAGACAGAAACATCAGTGATGAGTGAGAATCATTGATTGGCTGTCTCCTTCACAGGGGACTGAGCTTGTAACCCAGGCATGTGTCCTTGACCAGAATCAAACCCAGAACCCTTCAGTCCCCGGGCCGATATTCTATCTACTAAACCAAACAGGCTAAGGCTGATCTTTCTTAAAAAATATATTTTATTGATTTTTTTTTACACAGAGAAAGAAGGAGGATAGAGAGTTAGAAACATCAATAAAAGAGAAACATTGATCAGCTGCCTCCTGCACACCCCCTACTGGGGATATGTTCCCAACAAAGGTACATGCCCTTGACCAGAATCAAACCTGGGACCCTTCAGTCTGCAGACTGACGCTCTGTCCACTGAGCCAAAACAGTTAGGGCCAGCGCTGATCTTTTAATATTTAAAGGAACTGATACAGTAGCTGAAAACCAACCCACGATGAAGAGTGGACCTAGATTTTATTTTTAGAAACAGATAATTGGGAATGTCACACAAATTCTTTCTGAAAACAGAAAATGAGAAAATGATCCCCAACTACTTTTATGAGGCTATTGAAACAAGACACAAATTACAAAATTACAGGCCCATCTCACTCATAAGCATAGATGCAAAAATCCTAGTATAATATATTATATGTCAGGGTTCAATAGCATAATCCTCAGTAAACATATTAGCAAACATGATTTAGGAATGTGTAAAAAGAACCAAGTTGGTTTGGCCCAGTTATGTAAGATGAGTTTAAAGTTAAAAATACCAATAGTGTAACTTATTACATTAATAAATTAAAAGAGAAAAAAACATTAAATCAACTCACTATGAAGCAATAACAGTTACTAATAAAATCCAACATTGATTCAAGTTTAAAAAAAAAACAACACAACTCTTGATAAACTAGAAATAGAAGGAAATTATCCCATCCTAATAAAGAATAGTTTACAAGAAACCCCAGAGCAAACATTAGTTAGTGGTGAGAAATTAAAAACATTTATTTTAAAATCAGAAACATAACAAATATCCCTACTATCACCACTTTTGTTCACCAGTATAGTTATAATCTTAACCAGCACAATAAGACAAGAAAAAAGACAAAATTATAGTAATTGCAAAGATAGGAAACAAATATCATTTATAGGTAATAGGGTTGTCATATGAAATCACCAAAGAATCTTCAGGGGAGGGGAGGGTGGGAACAGGCTGAAAGAGTTTGAGAGGGGAAAAAGAAAGAACTACTTAATACTTTCAACAATAAAGATTTTTTTAAAAATCTATAGGAAAACTATTAGAATTAACAACTGAATATATCAGGTTTGCCAAGTATAAAATCAAAACTCATAATTTAATTGTATTTAAATATACTGATTGTGCACTTCTAGAAAATTAATTTAAAGAAGGTATACCATATGTAATTACAAGCAACACAGAATATTAAAATACGTTTTAAAAAGATGTACAAGACTTTTATGAATAAAATTATAAATCTTCATTGAAAGACAATAAAGGAAACCTAAATTAATGTAGAAAAATGCAACATTTGTAGGTTAAAATATTCAATATTGTAAAGATAGCAACTCTCTGCAAATTCATTTTTATCAAAATTTTAATAATCGTGTATAGCATGTATGTGTGATTTGACAAGATAATTCTAGAGCCAAGTGTAAAGAAAAGTCTAGAAACTACTGAACAAAGTGAAACAAGCTGTGGGGTCGGGGAGAGGAGAACTTCACTTACCAAATGTCAAGACTTATTTAGAAGAATGTAGAGGCAAGAAACAGCTTCACTTGTATTAGGCAACTTGACGCGTGATAGATCTGAGACTGCAGAGGAATGTAAAATGCGCGAATTGGTCAATAATTCACACAACATATAGAAACAATTCACATGGATTAAGGACATGAAAGGAGGGAGAGAAGAAGAGGGCATATAGAAGGGAAAGAGGGAGAAGGAGAAGAGGCAGGAGAAAGAGGAACAAGAAAAGGAGAGGAAGAAGAGAAAAAGTAGGAAATAACAACTAAAAGATGGTCATAAGTCACGAGCAGGCATTTCACACACAGAGAACAAAACCCAACAAATAAAAATCTCATTAATCAGGAAACAAACATATATTTGCCTTATTAACCAGGGAAACGCATATTCAAATAAAATATTAGAATATCATTTCAAACTTACTAGATTAACAAATATGTAAAAGTATGATAGTACCCAGTGTTAGTGAAAATGAGAAATTGTAGGAACCCTCAAATCCTGTTGGTCTAAGCACATCCACTTTTACCCCTGAGAAATTATGCATATGCGCACCACGAGGCATGTAAAATAATAAGCATAGTGGCAATGTTCATAATAACAGACATGAAAAATGACTCAAATGTCCAACAAAAGTAAAATAGACAAATTTTATTATACTTGTGTAAAAAGAAACATCACACAGAGGTAAAAATGAAAAAAAGCTACCCAATACAATGTGATAGTCTTGAAAGTGTTAATATTAAGCAGAAAAAGGCAATCAGAAAAGATTACACAGAATGTCTATATCCAAAAGAAAGTTAAACAATAGGCAAAATTAAACAATATATTGCTCATGAAAATGTGCATATACAATAAAATATAAAGAAAATTAATTAATGTTAAACACAAAATTCAGCAGCTTGGCTTCCTGCGAATAGGAAGTTTGATTGATCAAGGGCACCTGGGACTCTGCAAACACAGGTCCAGCTCTGCAAAGCTGGGCAAATGTATTTTAAACCACCCTGCCTCCTATGCCCGCACGATTTATTTCATAACTTTTTAATTCAGAAAACTTCTGAGGCATAATGGTAAGCTTAAAGGTAATTTTAAAGATTTTTCCATTTTCTTTACTTGAATTTTCTAGTTTGGTCAACAATGAACATCACAATCTTGTGTAATAAATTGCAAACCAGTTATGAAATGAGACATAGTTTTTAAAAAATCTTCATTACTGTAGATGTCTAGTCAGTTCAGCAACTTTTGGGCCTAGTTTATCTCACATTAAAAGGGTCATCCATGTGATAACAACTTGCTCATTTACCGGCCAAGGAACTCTGCAACAGCTCCACCCACTAGCGGATAGGAATACCGAAATGGTAATGTTTGCAAGGAACTCATTTTTATCTAATGGGAGAAAAATTCCAGAAATTTTACTCTTTTTAAATGTTTAATGCTTTTAAAAAGTATTTTAATAAATTTAAATAATTGTTTTTAAAAATCTATCTATATGGTAATACAGCTACAGTAATAAAAGAACGTTTAAAAAATAGATTTAAAAAAGTGCCACTCTTGATTCTATCATACTGAGATAACCAGAGCTAGCATTTAGTTGTTTTCCCTTCAACGTTGTGTTGCTAAGCATAGGTATTTTCCCCTAAAGTTTTATTTCTAGTAAAGATGCATGTCTTTATTCTGCTTCTTGAAGACAATAATCAATCAAAAGTCTTTTTTGATATTGCTTAAAATATTAGCAAAAAATATTTTATAAGATATAGAATATTCCATGTAGTGGTCTTACCATAACTTATTTAACAATATTCCTATCATTCTTCTGCTTAAGACTTCAAAGGAAGTTCACAAAAACTAGTTTAGACCATAATACTTGTAATTAAAAAAAAATCATGCATGCATAAGAGGCAGTGTGGATTAAAAGTTCACAAAAACTAATTTAGACCATAATACTTGTAATTACCAATGTCTCCACAGTTTCCAGGTGCTAGAAATCCTGTGTGGCCTAGTCCTTCCTCTAGCTCTGTTACATTCTGAGCCACTGCAGTGGAAGTCCCTAGTTGTGGTGCTATAGCTTACTATTAGCAATGGGGTTCTTGACTCTGTCTGCACAGGGAGTCCCAGAAACCCAGCCTGAGGGCCTACTCTCTACACCACAACTTCTGAACCAGCTGTCTTCATTAGGGTTTCTCCACAAGCAGAGTGTGAGACAAGGACTTGGCATGGGGCAGTGAGGAGCATGAGACCTGGAATGATGCATTATCAGCTGTGAGCAATGGATATGTGACTTGGGCCTGGACCTCTGAGAAGTAGAGTGGAAGCCTCCAAAATTATCCAAAATTGGAGGGATGGGAGGCTGGGCCACTTATCTACTGGCTTCCATCTTCTACTAACTGAGGTTTCCTTCTGGGAGTATAAACTCCCACTGCCTCTCACTATCAGGCTGTGCTGTGTCTTGGCCAAGAATGTAGCTTCAGAGAAGATTGAGGCAGAATGATAAGTGGTGCATTCTGGGAAGAGATGTTGCCAGTTCAAGGTAAATCGTCTCACACAGAGCCATCCTGCAGCTGCAGCTGAATCAGAGTTGGGCTGAGGGACTATAATGCTGGACTTCAAAGATGCCTGCTTTGCTCATAATAAAGAGCTTGAACTTTCCTTTCACTGCCAATGGAATCTATTAAAACGTTGACTAAGTGAGGGTCTGCTTTGTATAACTGGGTAGATAACAGAAATACTTGAGGAGAAATAAGGAAGAAGAGATTGAGGGAAAGAGATAAGGAGTTTAGTTTGGAGCACCGTGATATCAAGTTTATCCTAAACACATCAAACTGCAGGTATTCATGTGTTAAAAATACTCTACAGTGCTCAGGCGAAAGGCCTGGATCAGGAAAAACAGCAGTGGCAGCTGAGACCAGGGGAAAGGTGAGACCAACTGCAGAAGCAGATGGGTGAAAAAGGAAGGCCACAGCAACCTCCCTGGAACACCCAAGCTTAAAGGCTGAGCAGAGGAAGAAGAGTCAGAAAAGGAGATGGGCAAACATAAGAAGGTGGGGATATGATCAGGGAAAATGGTCCAAGACCTAGGAGTAGACACTTTTAGAAACAGAGGAGTCACAGCATCTGACGCTGAGGAAAGGCCACAATGATAATAACTTGATGACTAAAAAGATTCCATCAAATATGAACTAACAACTTGGATAAAAACAACTTCAGGAAAGGGCTTGCTATAAAAGTCCTTGGAGATGGGAAGTGAAAGTCTGAATTAGGGAAACATTAACTCTAGTTGCATTGATGTTGGAGATGAATCAATGGGCCATAAGATAACCTGCACTGAGGCCGTGGCAATGGAAGTAGGAGAGTATGGATTGTCAAAGTTTGAGATCGGAAGATTGGGGAACAGATGAGATATTAAACAGTCTTGAATATGTGCTATGAAATAGTTTTTGGGGAAATATAATGAATTCCATTTGGGACATGGGGTGTGTGAGATGGCTGATGTGTGATATTCTATTAGAAATATCTAAACAGCACTGGACTTATGGATTTGAATCTATGCAAGAGAAAATATCAATTTATGATTTATCCACAGATAGAAAGGTAAAATTATATAACCAAAATAGTATGTAAGGCTCGTTAGCCAGGAAAATCCTTAGCATTAAAACAGAAGAGGCTATAGGAGAAAGTCTGCAGAACCCAGGCATGAAACATGATAATAAAGGAACCAGGGAAGGACATGTAATACTGAAAATAAAGAGCCCAATTCCTTATAAAAGAGATGCTTCTGTTTTTACACAGATGCATGCTTACAAAGCTTCTGTCTTCTTTCAAACCAGCATGGAAATATTTGTAAGGAAAGTGGAAAAACTCTGGCTTGATAATCTTCCTGCAGATCCAAATCCATAGCTATAAATGAACTGCAAGATAGGACCAGACTTGCATTTTGTAAACAAGAAAGGGTTCTCAGAGGAAAAAAACATTTGCATTTGGCTCTAAAATTAAAATTCATGGAGTTTGATAAATCACATTCTTTTCATTCTTTTTTTAATTCTCCAGGATATCTGGCTTTCTGTGATTTGTTTATGCTGCCTCTCACTAGAGTATTACATTACCTCATCTCACCTATGTTACCTCTCTTGAGCCCTTAGGCTATCCCTTCTCTACTCTTCATAAAAACAGATGGGAACATGATTTTCTGGTTTGCTCCTCTGTTGGAGGAAACAAGCTTGGTTGAACCAATACTTATTGCCTTTATAAGCACTTTAAAATTATAATCCCTCATTTTTTTCACTTAATGTGAATAAACATTTATTATTAACCAATAGGAATGATTAATTTGGTATGTAGGGCTGCACATCTCTCTATCATGGTGAACTCTAAATAATGACATGGAATCGTGTATGCAATATTCATGTGGAAAGTATATAAGAGTAGCAGCTATAAAATCACTTGAAAAGAGGACATTTTAGAGTGTGGAGGATCATCTGAGCAGATTCATGGAGTTTATGGCTAATCCCCAGAGAAGATCCCAGAAAACTCACTAGATACCCTGCTGTTAAGGAGACTGAAACACCAGTGGGAAGGGGATTTTTCTCTTTGTCTACACACAGCAGCTATAGGAACAGACCCAATGGGATTATTCCAATGTTGCTGAGGTCATGAAAGAAAAACAAGAATATCCATAGCCACCAGTGTCAGGCAGTGGCAGAGGCATGGAAGAATGAGGGACAATAGCTGAGGGATGCCCATAGAGGTTCTCAGGAATATTCAAAACCTATCCCAGAAACCTTGGGGACCAAATAGAGAAACTCAGACAGCCAAATTCTCACTGCTTCCACAATGGGCTATGTGTCCACAAGTACGGCTCATGTGGCAAGTTGTTTTCAGCTTTCTTCCTTAGGGTGGTGAGAGCAGGGATCTGAGGTTTACAGCTGCTTACGGGTCTTTACATATCTAACCACAATGTTGGTGCTAGTCCTAGGGCATTGGTCTGAACCTGGCATTTACATAGGTTTAACTATGCATCTAACATGCCTAATAAGTATACCATCTAGACATAGCAGGAAGATTGGTGGTCTAAACTGATCAATGGTGGTTAGACTGAGAATCTTGAAGGCCAGAGAAAGAGAAGAGAAGGTGTAATCAGCAGCTAAAGTGCAAACAGCTCTTGCTATACATATACAAGGCATTTCTACTCTCTCTCTCTCTCTCTCTCTCTCTCTCTCTCTCTCTCTCTCTTACACACACACACACACACACATTTATTAGTTCCCCCTTTAATTGCATTTCCCACCAACCCACTCATTCCTGCCAAAGGTACACACAAGCTGTGATTGTAAATGATCCATGTTCTTCCAAAGTTGATTTTGATTTTCAGTTTAACCTTATTTCACTTGGAAGTATATATTAAGGAGAAGTTCTTGCATATATTGGAGAAGGGTCTGGGAAGGAGGAACCTGGATCACAATGTTATGTGCCCAACTCCTAACACCTCACTCCCACCCTCTCCATCCCAATGGAAGAATACACTTTCATGCATATAAAACCTAGACAAAGCTTTCCAAGGCAGGATTCCATTTGGTTTCTAGTGTGGGAAAATGAATGAATGACTGTGGGTTTTTTCTTGAGCATGGGAGGGAAAATACAATAGACCATAAACATATAGACGTCTCTCAGTGCACCAGTCTAAAAATGGTCATGACTGGAGCCCTGCCTGAAAGCTGCCTCAGCTGCTTTACCTCAACTTTTTGCCCTTTTCCCAACATGTACATATTTATAACCTGGGTTTCCCAAACAGATTACTCTGTATTTCCGCCATCTGGTTTATGGATTTTTTTTTTTTTTTTGTAACATGCTACAGGCTGCCAAACAGTAAAGCTAGTAAGATTCTTGTTTGAGGGAAAGCAACTCTGGCAGAGTGTTGTAAAATAACAGTACATTAGCTACTTGGAAGCAGTAGCACAGCTCCAGAGACTTCCAGAACGCTGGGAGACTTTGAGAGCATTTAGCGAGGATGCGACTGAACGGCTTCTATGTTTGGCAGAGTATTAAACTGTTCTGTTCCACAAGTACAGGGAGAATTTTACCAAGGAGTAAAAGGTGAAATGCTTTAATTTTGCCTTCATTTTGTGACTATGTCTCCACTGTAAAAAAAAAAAAAAAATGGTGTGGATTTATTTATACAGAGACCCAGATATTGTGTTTTTGTTGCTTCCATTTCTGTTTTGAAATAGAATCAAGACCATGTCAAAATGGGCCTCCTTGTTCAATGGAAGGTTCCCATAAAGTTCATGTCACAGCAACATTTTTGTTAAGTGAATCCTATTACGCTGTTCAATTCCATCATAAATGTCAGAGATTCAGTCTATAGGAAAACCAGCTGGCCCTCAACAGAATGAAATCACAGGTCAGATTGTGGAAAATGTTCTCAAAACACTTTAAAGAACAAAATCATATCTGTTGGGAAAATATTAGCATTTAAGGTATGAGGAAAAGTATTCTGCACTCAAATAATAACATAAGAAATAAAAATACCAGGATAGAAAATTCTGGCAGTATTCTCATCTGTCTCTACCTGATTTACACAATTTAACTAATATTAAGAAAGTAATCCCTAATGATCAGAATATTTCACTGTATACTTTAAAAAATATTGAATTTATCGGGGTGACATTGGTTAATAAAATTATATAGGTTTCAGATGTACAATTCTATAATACATTATCTGTATATTGTACTGTGTGTTCAACACACCAAATCAAGTTCCTTTCATCACCATTTATCCCTTTTTTACTCTCTTGTAGCTCCCCTGACCTCCTTCCTATTCCTCTGGTAATCACCATAGTGTTATATGTGTCTTTGACGGTTATTTTATCTTTGCTTAATTCTTTTACTTTTCACCCAATTCCCCAATTCCCTCCCCCTTGACAGCTGTGAGTCTGTTCTCTGTTTTAATCAGCTTCAATTACTTTAAAGTTTCTGACTTATATTCTAGGTAATTTGATGGGGGTGGAGGATGCATGGGGAGATGTGGAGTGCACTTCTTTTAGACCTTTTTGTTAATCTCCAGATATCTTTATCTGTATCCTTACACCAGGAGAACAAAGAGGACCATGAAAAATGAAATACCCAAAGTTTTCTTTTATTGTTTCACTGAGGAGTTCTGCTCTGGTGTTAGCAGAAACAGGTGTTATTGGGAAGGAAGATAGGGAGCAACCTGGGGTGGGGTAGCAATCTGAATCTGTGGCAGTGACTGGTGTCCTAGGGCACGTTTTTGTTGGCCTATAATTAAGTCACTGCCCTTTCCTTAGGCAATAATCTGTCTTTCTAAATACTCCCAGTTTACAAGGGCCAAGAATTTAATAGTTTAATAGTTTAGCTGGAGGAGAGGTCACTAGCCCCACCCATGTCAGGCCTTTAGCTGTAATCTTACTTCCTCATTCTAATTGATTTAGGTAAGGCAGCAAAAGCCCAGAAGCAAGGAAACAAAGAATTTAGAAATATATATAAGGCATAATCTCATTGTATAAGCTGTTCAGACTTGGATCTTTGAATCCCCTGAGCCGGGAGCTAGCTCTGTTTTAAATAAAGGGTTTTTCCTTAATTTCCAAGCACTCATTGTGTATTTTCCTGTCACCTGGTAAATTCTGCAACGTCATTTAGCAAATGACTTTGTATAAAATGGTAGTTTGTACATTTTGTTCTGGTATTAAATCAAAATCTGCTTCATTTACTTTTAATGTTTTTTCTCATTTGGGACTTTTCGTACATCAGTTGATCTTTTATTTTTGAGTTTAGAAAAATTTCGAACACTAACTAAATGGATTCATTCATTCATTCATTCACTCACTCGTTAATATCAAGATCAGATACAAGATAACTGCCCTAAACATACCTATACTGTCAGGAAAAGTTTGAGTGTCCCTAAAATATTTAGCACAGTATGTACAATCTGTTATGTAACCACCATTTCTTAAAATATAGAAATTATGATTTCCATTTTAGAAATGTGTAAACTGAGGTTCATAGGGAGTATGTAATTGGCCCAAAGTTATACTAGTATTAAGTGATAAAATACAAATTTAAATTTGGGATTCACTGATGCAGAATCCCACTCAAATTCTACTATTACACCCTGCTGACTAAGAATGTTTAGCAGTTTAAGAATGGAAAGTGGTTGGTGGATGGGTGGGTAGATGGGTGGAAAGAGATTAACCAAAGAATTTATATGCATATATGCATAACCCATGGACACAGACAATAATATGGTGAAATCCTGGGCAAGAAGGGGAGGGGTCAGCTAGAAGAGGTCAATGGGGAAAAAAGGGGGTATATATGTATTACTTTCAACAATAAAGATAAATTTTTAAAAGAATGAGGTAATCAAATTATAATGATAAAAGGTATTCATAAATTTTATAACCTTAGGACTTGCTGTTCTCAGCATGAGTATCTGTTTTAATTCATGAATTCCTTAAGGTCAGGAGACTGAGAGGCAACTATTCTATAATGGAGAAGAATAACTGAATTATTTAAAATAAATTTCTAGAAATTCCAAGCAACCTCTTGATAACATATTTACTGGCAGTTGGAAATCTTGCTGACATTAATATTATGGGATAAAATCTATCATGGTGGAATCCATCATGTCGCTTCTATCTGAAAAAGAAAGGGAAGGTGAAGAGAGGGAATTGTTGACCAGTCTCTCATTGCAGGTGACACAGGGGGTGGGAGTCAAACATTTCAGTGTTTCTCCTTTTTTTCTCACTCTGTACCAATTCTAGCCCTCACACAGTAGAAGAGAGGTAAGGGAAATATTCAGTAAGCAGAGAGAAAGACAAGGGGTTATGAATGAGAAATAGGGTGGGAAAACATAAAAATGTATTTTCTATGTGCTCTGAAATAATGTCATGAAATAAATCTCCTACCCTCAAATCTCTGAAATACTATTTTATATTTCCTCAATGAATTTTATAGTCTAGGATAAAGAAAGTTCCCTCCCTACCATGAGTAACAGGCACAAAAGTATTTAAAATATGAATGATCTCCAGTTAGTCAAACTTGCTACATTCAGGATGGCCTCTGGGGTACTGGAATCAACAATTTTATTTTGTCCTGACATCAACTCTGTTAGCTTAGAAAACTCTGGCTAACCCTCAGAGGGTTTCCTAAAAGAGTACCTCAGTCCCTGGTTTCCATAGAGCACTTGAAGAAGCCCAAATAAATTGTTTTATGGTGGAAATCTATTACACCTTCTTAGTTATTCCCAGATATAGAATTTAATTTGATCTTTGTTATACTGACAAAAGGCAAAGTGAGCAAAGCAGAGAATTTGGGAGAACGTTCATAAGCAAAATTAGTGAACATTCAGCAAACTATGAGTGAATTTTCAAAAATATCATTTATGGGTCTCTATTTTGATAGTGAGTTGTGCTAAAGGAGAGTGAGTTTATTTGGGAGGTGGGTGGAAGGAATATCGGGTTGACATGAGGCTTACAGGAGAAGGGCACTAATATGTAGTGATGAGATGAGAAGACTGAAGGCCAATTAAACAATATTTTTGTGAATGATGGACAATCATCAGGAACATGTGGTTTTTTCTGTTTCAATACAATTGGTGTAGTCATCTATTTTAAAGGTCAATAAAGATTGAAGTACAGTTCTAGCATCAGTGCAGAGAGAAGTATGTTAGTCAGTTCCTTGCTCTGCTCTTTTCTCTCTTCGCCTGAATATTAACTTTGTGCCAAAATTTACACACAGATGAGCACTAGAAGACAACTAGGGGCACTGAGAAGCAAAGTGTAGGATAATCTTGGGAAATTTTTCTGTAAAGCAAAGAACATTTATCACTGTAAAGGAAAGAATATATATCACTGAGACAAGGATGACCACTGTTCATCAAAATCCACATTGTTCTCTTCTTCTTAAGCACACAGCCATAGCTATATGCGCCAGCTTCCCTTGCAGCTAGATCCATCAAGCACAGAATTCTAGGCAATGCTATGTGAGTGGAAGTGATGGAAATCTTCTACACATGCTTCTCCAAGCTCTTCTAGATAACTAAGATAGAAAAGACCACAGAGGCTTTGGAACCTTGAGCAGAGGATTGGTCAGACTGGCTTATTAAATCACCACATACTAATAGTTCCCCAGATGGAAGAAAATCACCATGAACAAAGAACACCTGTCTTATCTGTTATGTGAGTATAAAAGAATCTTCTAGTGCATTTCAGTCATTCTATATTTGAGGTTCTAGCCTATAAGGAAATAAGCAAGACCACAAAGGAAATGATCAAGACCAACGTGGAAATGAATGAGTCCTACAAGGAAATGAAGGAGACCCTCAAGGATATAAAGGAGACTCTCAAGGATATGAAAAAGGACCAACCAGAAATTAAGCATACACTGACTGAAATAAAAAATATGATACAAAGACCTAAAAGTGCTCTGGAGCACCCCAAGAACCAAGTTAAAGATTTGAAATACAAAGAGGTAAAATCCACTCAGCTGAAAAAGCAAGAAACCAAAAGAATCCAAAAAATTGAAGATAGTATAAGGGGCCTCAAGCATATATTTGAGGTTCTATCTGTTTCAGCAGCTGTTTCTCTATTAGTCACTAAAAATGATTTTATGGGATGTATATCCTATCTAATAAAAGAGCAACATGCAAATGTGACCTGTACCTTGGCTCCTGATTGGCTATGCTACCAGCCAATCAGGAGCGGGGGTGGGGCCGCGTAGTGCAGGATCCTGCCTCTCCCACCACCTCCGCACGGCCTGGGGAACGAGCGCCATGGGCCTGGGGAGTGACACTGTGCTGGTGGTTCCCGCAAGCCCGCAGTGCCAGTTCCCTAGGCCGCGTGGAGGCATGGCGGGAAGGCTGGCCACCGCCATGCTTTGCCATCAGTGCAGGGGCTCCAGATCACTCGTGCGGCCACGGGAGGCCAGGGGGAAGACCGGCTACTGCCACGCTTCGCTGCAGGGGCTGGGGGTCCTAGATCGTGAAGGGTGTGTGCACACAGGGGTCCCAGATCGCCATGGTGGAGAGGCCAAGGCAGAGGCCATTAGGGGTGATCAGATCAGGAGGGGAAGGCAATTGGGGGTGATCAGGCCAGAAGGGGTGGGTAGTTGAGGGTGATCAGGCTGATGGTGGGGGACAGTTGGGGCCAAGCCGGCCAGCAGAGGGGACCAGTTGCAGAGTGGTTAGCAAGCAGAGTGGTTAGGGATGATCAAGCAGTCAGGCAGATGAGCTGTTAGGAGCAGATTGCGAGGGGGTTGTCCAAGTGCCATTTAGGCCAGATCCCACAGGGATTGGAGAGGATGCAGGCCGGACTGAGAGACAACCCCTACCCCGACCCCCTGCATGCACAAATTTCATGCACTGGGCCACTAGTATGTAATATATATATATATATATATATATATATATATATATAGTAATATGTAATATGCAATTGCATTTTATAATAGAAAAACAAATGGCTGATTAAAAACCCCTTTTCTGCAGGTCTCTAACTTTTATTTTTCATGATTTGTTGAGAAAAGGCCTTGCAAAATAGGAGAGGGATGGGTACACACACTTTCCCCATAACTCCACAATTCCATGATCCCATGACAGTTGAGGCCATAGCATGATTGGTTAGATTTCTAAAACAGATCTGGGAAACATATGCCTTTCCTGTTGGTAAAACATTATCTTGATTTATGATCATCATATTTATATGTACTAAATTATACTGAAATGTATTAAGTATTTTGTTTTTTAATTTTAGTTGAGCGGGCACTGGTCATTCAAATTAATGACTGTTCATGGCCGGTATAAATCCTGAGAGGCATTTGCAGTGGGTGTATGTTATTTGAATGGCAGAGGCAGATTGATGGCATCTGTATCCCATGTGAGTGTCAGGCAGTCCAGCAACTGTTCAGTGTACTCACTCTGCGACCATAAACTTGAGTTGTTATGATTGTTGGTAACAGTTGTACTTTAAGTCATGAAGAAGAGTTATTTTAAAATGATGATACATGTTGTTCCCTAATCACTATTTTTAAAGGCCTTGATGCTTCTACGACATCACTATTAAAGCCAATGCCTGCTGATGTAACTGATGGAAAAACTTAGGTGCCAGGTTAATGTCTATCTGAATAACCATCAGAGTAAATTCATTTATTATTTGAATATTTTTGCTGTCATGTATTTAAAACTGTTGATGGGTGGTTTTCTTTGGAAAAATATTATTCCAAGGTGGCATCGTATTGTTTTCACAGGAGTAAGAAACCCTCTGCTTTCAATCATTTATCAATTAAATTTTTTTCAATTAACAGATTTTACTTTACTCTCAGGACAATGTTAGGTACCAGCAGTGTGGGGAAGAGAGAAGAAATGTTGGACATGGTTTTAACAGTTTTAAGAGCCACACAACACCATAAGAAATATTTACAAGCAGAGCCAGAAATTCACATTACATTTGCTCAAGAAGACCTGGATTTGAATTATTTCCCTAGTACTGTCTAGCTGTATAGCACTGAACAAATCACTTGACACTGAGGGCTCAGTTTTTTTTTTCCCCATCTGTAAAACCATTATGATATTACCCACCTCCCAATACTGTATGTCAGATTAAGAAGTAGAGAACCTAATATAATCCTAACACCACTAATGGGAGAATAATATAGTGACTAATACTTACTAGTCAATTGAGCCAGCAGTGAGTGAAGGATTCTCAAAGGCAAGGAAAGTCTTAAAAAGCAGCAACTTATCAAAGAGGAGTCATAAGAGGTAAGAGATAAAAACGCTACACCTGTAAGTATAGATGAGGCCATCCAATTCTAAGTAAGCAGGATTAAGAAGCCAGAAGTGTGCTGACTTGAACAGGATTCTGTAGTACATTCTGTGTCTATTGTGTCTGTGTCTTATAAATCAGTTATGGCCTTAGGACAAGAGAGGTGTTCAGCTCACCTCTGGTTTAAGAGAACACTAGGGAATCTGCCGTGGACCGCTAGTTTCCCTAAACTGAGTTACACCTTTAAGATCACTACATTTGACAAAGCCCTTATTATCACCTGATTTACTTATTTGTTTATTGTATATCATCTTCCCCTCTGAGATGTAAGCTTCATAAAACATATTGTTTTTCCATTGATTCATTTTTTTCACTGATAAATCCTGAGTGCTGAGAACTGGAAATGTATAGGCACTTGATATACATAATAAATGAATAAATCACATAAGTAATTGGGTATACACATGGGAAAATCCTAATGTTTGGGCCAGAGGCACCTACAAAAGATTATTAAGACAAGTCCCTGCTATCAAAATATAGGCTCTGTTGAATCTAAGCCAACTAGCTGAAGTTTTTGCTTGCAATTGACACGATGGAATGAATTAGGGAATATTGGCCAGAAAAGAAAAAAAAAATTAATCAGTCTTTCCTAAGCTTTTGAAGAAGAAAAATTTGAATTTTGAAGAGAACTCCTAGCCTTTCTATCTCTTCTCCCTTTTTATTTTACCTTCCCCCTCCCTCACTCTGTCAGTCTCTCTCTTTTTCTCCCCCTTCTCTGCTTTTCCTTTGGAGCCCACGGTCATCTGAGACCACTAGTCAAAACCAGCAGCACAGGGAGCCAGTAGAGCTGAGAGAATGTGAGAGAAATGAAGATGGTAGGCAGCTCACTTGATTCTCACCTCTTGTGTGGAGTCATAGTTCTGAGTCTTTGAGAATATTTATTACTCAGACATGGGGAGCTGGTTTTTATTACTTCATTCAAAGCATCACACTGGATATCACCTGTTAAATTTTTTTCCAGAGAGTTGAATAAAAAATATATGTGGTTATAGAGAACCTGCCAAGTAGTCTTTCCTAATCTTTCAAAATACTCTTCACCACAAGGCATTATTCAATGCTTTCCCAGACAGAGGAAGATAGTACCAAAGCCCAGACTGATTGAATTAAAAGTGGAACCTAAATCTTTCTACTCTTGCCAAGAAGTTAAGAGAAAAAAATCCCACAAAAAAACCCAAGACTATTGTTCAGAAAAGGGAGTAGGAGTAACCTGTATCATTTGAGACTCTTAATAACTAATATGTACCTGTGAGTGCTAACATTTTCATCTATGCCCAGTTATCAATTTTGTCTTTAAGAAGTGTAGTGATGGGGAATGAAATAGGCTGGGCTGATCATGCAACAGCACATAGTCTTGGATTTCCTGGCCTGTTAGCCATTCTGCAGCTCTGTCCATACACAGGTTGACAAAGGCACAGCAAGGAGATGAGATTCAGATGGATCATTTCCAGTTCTAGTTATTATTATGGCTAAAAGATCTATGAGAGAGAAATTTAAAACTATTGGCTACTGGAAAGTGTTTAAAATTTAAATAATATATGCACCACTCCCATCTCCCATACTCGTTTCAGCATACTCTAGACCAGTGGTTCTCAACCTTTCTAAATGCCGTGACGGTTTAATACAGTTCCTCATGTTGTTGGGACCCACAGGTTGAGAACCGCTAGCAGCGTTGCCTAAGACCATCGGGAAACACAGATATTTACAGTATGATTCATTAACAGTAGCAAAATTACAGTTATGAAGTAACAATGAAAATAATTTTATGGTTGGG
Organism: Antrozous pallidus; assembly: GCA_027563665.1. Lineage (NCBI taxonomy): Eukaryota > Metazoa > Chordata > Mammalia > Chiroptera > Vespertilionidae > Antrozous > Antrozous pallidus. Next base: position 31,603,447 of record CM050523.1, read on the forward strand.
GGTCACAACATGAGGAACTGTATTAACAGGTCGTGGCATTAGAAAAGTTGAGAACCATTGCTCTAGACCCTTCCCTGCTCATTTCTTCATAGTCTTTATTGTCTTGAACATACATTTTCCTGATTCTGTTGCTATGCCCACCTTCATTAAATTGCTGGCACCATAGATCAGGGATTGCTCTGTTTGCTAGTGCACTGTTAAGTGCCAGTACCTAGAAGAGTATCTGATATACATGGAGTGGCCAGATTATTATGACCTCTGAATGCATAATAATCTGGCCACTCAGTGTGTGTATATACATATTAGAGGGCCGGTGCACAGGTGGGGGGGTGTCCCTCAGCCTAACCTGCACCCTCTCCAATTTGGGACCCCTCAAGGGATGTCCAACTGCCTGTTTAGGCCTGATCCCAGTGGGACCGGACCTAAACAGGCAGTCAGACATCCCTCTCACAATCCAGGACTGTTGGCTCCAAACTGCTTGCCTGCCTGCCTTCCTGATTGCCACTCACTGCTTCTTCCTGCCAACCTGATCACCCCCTAACCACTCCCCTGCCAGCCTGACTTATGCCTAACTGCTCCCCTGCCAGCCTGTTTGCCCCTTACTACCCTTGCCTGTAGGCCTGGTCACCCCTAACTACCCTCCCCTGCAGGTCTAGTCCCTCCCAACTGCTCTCTCCTGTAAGCTTGGGTCCCCCCAACCGCCTTTCCCTGCAGGCCATCTTGTGGTCGCATATCTTGTGTCCACATGGGGGCAGGATCTTTGACCAAATGAAGGCAGCCCTCTTGTGTGTTAGAGTGATGGTCAATCTGCATATTACTCTTTTATTAGATAGAATAGAGGCCTGATGGATGGGTGAGGGCCAGCTGGTTTGCCCTGAGGGTGTCCCAGATCAAGGTGGGGGTTCCCTTGGGGCGTGGGATGGCCTGGGTGAGGGGCCTATGGAGGTTTGCAGGCCGGCCATGACCCCTGGCCACCCAAGCGGAGGCCCTGGTATCTGGGATTTATTTTTGTTCTACAATTGAAACTTTGTAGCCTGGAGCAGAGCCAAGCCTCCTGCTCGCTCCATGGCTGCAGACATTTCTGTTGGGATTTATTTATCTTGTATATTTTAAACTTTGTAGCCTTAAGTGGAGGGCAAGGCAGGCCAGTGCTGTGGAAAGCTTGGCTTCCTCCATCGCCGGGGGCAATCCTAGCCTCCTGCTCTCTCCAGCTCCATAGCTGCTGCCATTTATTTTCTATAATTGAAACTTCTTAGCCTTGAGTGGAGGCCTGGGCCTGCCAGGGTGTGCAGAAAGTTTGGTTTTTTCCATTGCTGGGGAAACACAAGTCTCCCTCCTGCTTGCTCCATGGCCTCAGCCAATAAGGAACAATTATGCAAATTAACCCAACCAAGATGGGTTAGGGGACTTCAGACTGTTCTTTCCAACTGGCAGGGCTTGACAGGGGACCTCAAGCTGCACTCCCACCCCAGCACCAGGTTGGGAGACCTCAGACCATACCCTCTGCCCTAGCACCAGGCCAGGGGACCTGAGGCTGTGCCCCTCCTACCTGGCTGGGCTTGACAGGGGACCTCAGGCTGTGCCCCCCACCCAGCGGGGCTTCACAGGGGACCTGAGCCTGCGCCCCAATGCCAGTGGGGATTGACGGGGAACCTGAGGCTGTACCTCCCTCCTGGTGCTGGGCCGGGGGACCTGAGGCTGTGCTCCTCTGCCTGGTGGAGCTTGACGGGGGACCTCAGGTCGTGTCTCCCACCTGGTGGGACTTGATGGGGGACCTCAGGCCACACCCCTCCATCCTGGTGTTGGGCCAGGGTACCCGAGGATGGCCCCTGCCCTGTGGGGCTTGACAAGGGTAGGGCTGGTCGGGTCTGGATGTACCCCAATGTGGGGGGTGGCTGGGTGCAGGTCTCATGTGATTTTGAGGCACATGTGAGTGAGTGGGGACTTGACTCTGGGTCCCATGGTGTGCCCCAGACTCTGACAGGAGGAAGGTTTTCATATACATTTTACTAATTTTCCTTAGTCTTTGATATTTCTATTATAGAGAAAGACCAAATAGCAATATTAAATTATTTCTTCTAATTAATACTCTTTTAATGTGCACGAATTTCGTGCACTGGGCCACTAGTATAATAATAACAACAAAAAATGTTTGAGTCCCCATTTCAATGTCCAACAGTTCTGAATTCCAATCTCAATGTCAAACAGTTATGTGTACATGTCAGCAATGATATCTCAATGATGAACACATGGGGGAAATGCAGGTCCGACCCCCTCTGGTTTGGTCCTAGGTAACCTGCAGTGATGCACAGCTGCTGACCTCTAGCATGGCAAGGCGCCATCAGCGTCTTCCATCTCTGGACTGTTTCTCCTCTTGACTTTGTGGTTGGAGCAGACCTGTCAGTTCCTCTCTGTTGCAGGAATCTACATGGTCTTAGAGTTGTTTTCTGAAAATGTACAAATATATTCTTGACCAAAAGTTAATAAAGGAAACTTTTCTATAAAATTGACTTGGGATCCTTTTCATTTTTGCCCAAATTATTTTCCTTTGGCTTATGTTGACATCATGTATGTTTTTCATGGGTGTCTTGCTGTTAGCATTACAAACAAAAATTAATTTTTGTAAAGTAAAAAATTTTTCTAGTGTAATTTACTTACAGGATATTTTTCCTTACATGATATTACCCTACTATCCCCCCACTTTGTTTTAATAAATAGAGGCTTTTGTAAATTTTATACTGCAAAATTTGATGACTTTAAATTTTAATTTTTTTTCACAAAAATATGACTGCTTTAGGTTCATTGCATGTTAAGTTAACACTTTAGGGACAGCTTTTTCGTCCAGTACAATTAAATTTTCTTTAATATTAACTTATTTTAATTAGCCAATTTAAATTAATCTGACAACTTGATTACTATTTTACTGTCAGATTTAATACTCTGCCAACAATCTTAGTTTACCTTGCAAATATTAGTGGAAAGGATTATTTGCATTCTTGAGTAGGCCCTGAGCATCTTGGTGCTAGGCTAGATTTAAATATAGAGTTGCTGCCGCCATTTATCTTCTATAATGGAAACTTCATAGCCTTGAGTGGAGGCCTAGGCCCACCAGGGTGTGCATAAAGCTGGCTTTCTCCATTGCTGGGGAAACCCAAGCCTCCCTCCTCCTTGCTTCGTGGCCTCAGCCATCTTGGTTGGGGTTAATTTGCATACTCATTCCTTATTGGCTTGTGGGCCTGGCTTGTGGGTGTAGTGGAGTGATAGTTAATTTGCATATTACTCTTTTATTAGATAGGATATCAGAGGCCCAGGGCATTAATTCATGCACAGTTGGGGTCCAGCCAGCCTGGCCAGGAGGAGGGGACATGGGTGGTTGGCTGGCTTGCCTGCTGGTCAAACCTCTGGTTGAGGGGACAATTTGCATATTAGCCTTTTATTAATAGGATATACACTGGCTGGACAGGTTATTACAGATTCAGAGATCATAATAATCCAGCCACTCAGTGTAGAGGAGCTAAATAATCAACAATTGTTAAAAGAATGAGTGAATGGATTTTTCATTGTACAAGCATAAACAATTGAGATGTCTTATAAACTCAGTTTGAAATTAAAACTCCAAGCTTGAAAAGACAAATTGTCTGGTGTCTTCTTTCAGCTAATAAATAATTTTTAGACACAAAGTTACATCTTTTAAAGCTTGAATCCACTCAAAACATTTAACTCAGTCAAGGAGCAAGGAGAGAATTTGGAGATTTTTGGAGTACTGATTTACTTTTCAGATCTTAAATTATAAAGATGCATTGTTTTCTTATGCATTTCACTATAAATGAACTATCCAATATTGAAAGTAGGATTACATATTAATACATTTTGAAAGTGCTCAATAAAGAAAAAAAGAGATCGATGTTTTTAAATTTTGCCTTGGAAGAAATATGGGACAGAACTGTCCCATTTCTGAAGTTAAAGCATTGTGGGTGGGGAGTTTGCACGAATTTTTTGTTCTGCTTCTCCAGGTGGTTCTATGTTAGCCTGGGAAGGTTGCATTCCCTTCCCTAGGCTGTGGCAGCCTCATTGGTTCCTCAACTCTTCAATTCTCCTGCCTCTTCCTCCCCCTTCCTTTATTATTTGAGAAGACGTTGTGGTCCAGTGAGCTGCAGAAAGTTAACAAGTGCTGAACAAGTGTGGAATCCATATGATCCCTTCAGCCCATTAGTTCCCCTAGAGTGAAATATCCAGTTTCTTTCAATAAGCACCATCCGCTTCTTGTTTGAGGAGATGCTCATGAGTAAAACTCACCACTGCATGGCTCACAATCAAAGAGGGGCTTGTTAAATAGGTCAGCGGAGGGCTCTCATGCTCTAGGTAGCCGCAGCGCCCTGTTTCTCCACAGAAGCAGGTAGTCAACCAGGGTGTTTATTCACTGAAGGTCAGCCTTTTGTATTACAAAACTTCTAGCAGATGTGATAAGCTGTAAATTGCAGATCTATCACTTTTTTTTTTCACCCCAGAAAGTGTGTGTGTATGAAATCAGCAGAATACTGCTTCTCCGTGATTTATGGCCCACTTTTGACCACCTCTTATCAGGTTCCCACAAGCCCCTTTCTGATGCAGCTCATGTCTGAATGACAATAGACAAACCAGCACCATTATGCACCAGAATCTCTCTCAGCATTCTAGACACCAAGATTACATCTAGGGTATTGATTTATTGCTGCCTTTTCCCCCACAGGGACCAGTTTGTTTAGCCCGAACAGGATTGACTATTATTAAGCAGAGCCAACAACTCTATGGGAACTTGGTAAAGAAATAATCATTTGCTCCTACCTTCCTAACAACCTGGGCATATAAGGAAATGCATGCATTTAAATATTTAGACTGTTATTTGTCTCTCCTTGTCTCTTCCAAAAGCATGCAAAGGAAGATAAAACAGGCCTTTGGAAGAAGGGAACCTTTGTCGTTTCTCGGAAGTTGAAACACAATGTGCTTCTTTTTATGAACCATGCAGAAATGATTACAAATCCCGGCTTTGGTGTGTATTTCTGAAACACCTACTGTATCTATAGCAATGAGGTTTTATGACAGCTTTAACAGTTCCTGCAAAATTTATATGGTCTACCAGTAGATCATTTTGGGGAGCGATATAAATTTTACAACACATCAGAGTTTTATATCACCTACAAATGCCTGATGTGGGATTCACATTAAGCAGATCTACATCCACCCACAGTTTTGTATTCTTCCAGGTATTTATGTTTGCCAGGCAAAAGGGCCAGTCAACATTTTGCTCTTTAAAAATGATCATTCATCCTCCCTTGTTACCTTTCAGTTTAATATCATTTGGTCTGATTATTTCTTTATGGGAGGATCACCCACCTCCATCAATTTGCATAGCGGACAATCTCAACACCATCCTCTCTGACTTCCATGTAGGGGAGAGGCTGGTGTTTAGTTTCTGGGGTTTCCAGAGCCCCCAAAGACTTGAGTGAGCGAAAAGAAAACCAAATCCTTGTCTATACGTCTCTTCCTTTCTGAACCCCAGTTGGTTTCTAAAGTCTGACACATGCTAGTGAACTCACTCATGGTCCTAGCACAGAGTACTCCCAACCATAACAGGCTGAAGAAATCTGGGCACATTATGACTAAATCAATGGGAAATTCTGGGACCACAGCTCTAAAGATTTAGATACAGGTTTTCTGATTTCTTTTGAAATCAGAAAAAAACAGAATCCCAAATTCAGAACCAAAGTTGTAGGCAGTCATTTTGTTGAGGTTGCTATCAGAATTCCACTTTTGGAAAAATTTCTGCCACCTCTGTTTACTGGATTAGGAAACTTTGTATTTATTATTTCTCATTCATACAAGCTTTTTGTGTGTGTGTGTGCTCAAATACTGGAAGTTTACCATGTTGATATTTAATCATAATAGATGAAAAAACTTTGTGCATTGAGAAGCATACATAGGTTGTCTGATTCACTGAAAAACTGTTCTTTTCCTCAACCCCCCACCTCAGCAATCCCTCCAAAAGAAAAATAAACTAACAGAAAAACCCTGCTGAGCCCATTTGAATTGAATAGACATGCATGGTAGATTTGTGACTGAGGTTTAGCCAATCAAAAAGAATCTTTCTATGTTTATGGAACCCTGCTCTATAGAAATGATAAAGGAAGGCTCAAGGCTACCAGTAGGGGAAAACCTGTTGGAGGTTGAAATGAAACAGGTACCAACAGAACCCAGCAATGGAGACACAGTTCTCTAAGATTTCCACTGAACCTCTCAACACAGTTCTGCTTAGAGCCTACCCCTCTTAGACTATTAAATATCCTGTTTTGACTTAAGCTAATGAAGAGGAAACTGGTCTTGCAAGGCCTGTCAGGCCATAAAAACTGTGAACAATGCACTTCTCAGGTGGGGGAGTAGGGGGTGGAGGGTGGGGGAGAAAGGTCATTATTATTGCTGGCCCTAGGACAGATCATCAGATATGGCCTGGGGAGCCTCCAATACCTAGGGACCTTCATGTAAGTCTAGGAAAGGGGGTGGAACTATATCTGCAAGGCAAAGACCCCAGAAGGTTATAAAAAGTGAAGCCCTCTGCATGTTTCTTCACTATGATTTGGAAATTATTCCCAGAGTCCACTAGTGTTAATAAATGAGGTCTCTCGCTTTCTCTAGGAAGCGTGCTTGGTATTTCTTTGGTCTTCTGCAACACTAATACAAGGGACACCAACATAGGAGTCAATTCAGCAAAACCATGCTATACTTTGGGTACCTCACAACCTATGTGCTTTTTACACAATCAACAAGATCATATATAGAGAGGATGTCCCAAAAGATGTATCCACACTTTGAATAATTACAAAAGTGGTGTTTATTAAAATGCATTTCATTTTCACTTAACAGCTATCGGCTGTTTAAGTGTGCATTAATTTTTGGAGGACACCCTGAATACATATATATGTAGTATAGTCATGGAGATGACTGCACTCATCCATGGAAAACATATGTGTAGAGCCAATGGAGAAAGAAAGACAGACTCTCAGGAGCCACAACATTCAAGGTTGGATTCTGTCTGTGAACCGGGAAGGAGGCTGCACAGAAGCAGTCAGAGTGAGGCAGGAAAACCAGGAAAGAGCGGGTCCTCAGGGCTTAAAAGGGAGAGCATTTATATAAAGGGGGATTAGTCTGTAATCCCCTAATTTACAAATGTGAGGATGTTGCTGGACTTCTCAATTTACTTACAAATGGGTTGAAAGCATCACTTATTAAAGAGATCAAATAGGAAATGGCATGAGACAGTACTAGCCTCTTTTTTTTCTTGAGCCGAAAAATCCCTGCTCAGTGATGGTAACAAAACTGAGATTATTAACATCAGCCTGCAAAATATTCATGCCATTCCAATTTTAGAATGTTCTTTTTCCTTCCATTCAAAGGTGACCAGCCCTGTGGATTTTGTTCTACTTCTGATTACCTTATACCTTTTATTTTTCTTGTACCCATTCATATGTTTTCTCTGGACAACAAACACCCCAAGTGTATTAATGCATACACTCATTACATGCCAGGCACTGCTCTAAGCATATTGCATATATAGTAATTTATTTAATCCTCCCCCAAACTCTATGACATAGAGATTATTATTTCCATTTTATACCTGATGGCACTGAGATATTGAGACATTAAGTAACTTTTCCAAGTCTATATAAAACTTAAAAGTGGCAGAGCCAGGATTTGAACTTGGGCTAGTTGGCTTTATTATATGTTGGTCATATACTTGTGTTTCGGTGTGTGTGTGTGTGTGTGAATGTGTCTCTGGTCTCTGTATGTTTTGTTGTTTTGGTGTGCTACTCAGTGGCTTTTTAAAAAGCTTGCAAGGACTTTGATGGCAGTGCCAAGGTCTTATACCTATTTGAACTCTTTTTTTTTTAATTCAGTAAGAATATCTGATGCTTATTAAGCACTTACTAGGTTCCCAGGCATGGGCTCAGTACTTACATTTTATTTATTTAGTAAGGTCTAATGATGTGGATGAGATTATTATTACTTTTCCTTTACAAATGGGGAATTTGAATCTTGAGGAGATTAAATAACTTGCTTAAGGTCATGCAGTTAGTAGGCGTAATGCTGGGATTTAACTTCACATGAGCATTAATCTCTATACTACACTCCTTCACTACAGTTGCTTATAAAAGTAAGTGCAATAAATGAAAGACTTACTGATTGACTGTAATCATGCATGAGACTACAGGGGTGGAAATTCTCTCTCCTAATCCAGTCCTGTTGGCTGGTCGTATCCCATTGCCCAGCTATTTTCCATCTGAGGGGGAATCTTTGAGCAGGGCTACCATGAGTGTTAGACTCAAAAGTATATTGGAAGCTCAATTATCTGAACAAATCTGAGCTCAACAGTATTCAGGCATATGGTGACTTTCCCTAATACAGTTTGAAGATAAAAAAGGAACAGTGAGAAAATTTTTCAATTTCAGCATGTCGGGGCATAAAAGGTAAAGGAAATTGGCTTTAGGGAGTCATTTGAATAATGGGACAGTTCCCATAAAGGATGTGAAGATTACTGAGTTTGCACTGTACTTAATCTACCATAGAGAGAGCTGTCCTCTAGAGCATTTGCTTCGGCATGAGGCACCCTCTCAATATTCAGTTCAGCCATTCTCTCTTCTCCAGCTAACTATATCTCATCTTCAGCCCTTGGAAAATCTTAGATATCTTAAATCACTTTTTGGATGAGAAAATCCATTGAGTTATTCTTTTTGTAATATGTTAAGTTATACAAGAGCCAAAAATAAAGTTCTTCCCACATTATCACCTTCTTTCAACAGAAGCCATAGGAATGGTAACAGCAAGAATAATTTGTTTGCCTTCAAGTCCCCTCTCAAAGCTTAGTATCCCATCAGATGACATGCCTAACGCACAGTCCAGACACTTGGTGTGATCCAGCTCCATCAAGGGGTGATGGAAGGGGGGGAGGGGAGAAAGAGGTGCTCTGGATTTTCTGATGAAAGTTTTCTGGTGAAAATCCAGGGTATGATTTATCCTGTCATGTGTTACTCTATTTCCAGGGCATGACATATATCAAACTTAGGATAACAGAAGAGGTAACTAGATCAGTCTTCAGTTGAAGGACTGTAGATTCTGTAACCACTCGTCTAGCATAAGATCATTTGTCAGGAGGAAGTGTTGGATTGTCCTGTGAATACTCCACCTGCAGGATCTGGAGAATATCTCCCTACCATTCAAAAGAAATTGAATGAATGAAGCTCAGGAGAAGAACAGACCCTGGGAAATAAAAAGAGAAAAGGAAAAATGCTCTCAGCAAGGTAAGCTGAAGAGATACAGGATGGCTGGTGGTTGGAGAGGATCCAAAGAAAAGAGGATTGTTTTCTTCTGATCTAGCAATATTGGTACATGGGGCTTCCTGGACAACCTAGGTCATAGAAGCCACCTGCATACATTGAGGAGCAGGTGTAGTCCGTTGAAGACAAAGAGTCATTTTCATTCCTTCACTTCTATCCTGCTTCTGATAGACTCTATGGCTTAGAAGACATGACAAAGAAAATGAAATGAAATGAGGAAAGTAAAGGGAAGGGAAGGGAAGGGAAGGGAAGGGAAGGGAAGGGAAGGGAAGGGAAGGGAAGGGAAGGGAAGGGAAGGAAAAGGAGGGGAAGAAAAATATTGACTCTAGAGTTTGCTCTTCACAAAGATAAATTGAATTTTCTACTTCCCCTTCCATTTAGAGAGATTGTTCAACATTTGTGCTAAGATAGTCAAAGTCCCTGAAGAAAAAAATGTGATTCCAAAGCTTCTCCTGATTCTTAGTGTTATTAAAGGTGGGATTTTGAGCAAAGAATGCTCTTTTATTGAGGAAAACATTATATATATATTACTTATGAAAGACTATGCACAATAAATGAATGGGAAGTGGAGAATTCCCTCTGAAGAGCACTAGAGAAATGGGAGAAGTTTTCTGGTCTTCAAGAAGTGTAAAGAGATGGATAGAAAATGTGAGCAGCCTCACCTTTGCAATGTATCAGCTGGATGGCTCCTCAGAGAAATGGCCAGCCATGGGAAAACAGTTGATTAACTTCAGTAATAGTGATGTGTGCTATTGTCCCCAGTGCCAACAAACAATTTTCCTTTTTATTTTCTACTCCTTCTTGAAAATTTGTTTCTTACAATGGCCTGTGTCACTGTAGGGGAGTTAACGGGTGTGAAGTGCTCAGTATTGAGAAAGGACAGGGAAGGGAATTGTGGCTTCTACACATCATACCTGCTTTGAAGCTAGCAAGTTGCCAGCAGCATCACATCGAGGAAAAGGAGCATTTCCAGGGGATGCCCAGCAGTCTGATTCTTTGAGATCCAAGACAGCCAGACAAGGACCATTGGGAGGCAGTGAAAATAGAGCAGCAGGTCATGTATGAACTGACTCCAAGAAGAGATGCATGATAAACTCTCCTTCCCCTAAATCTAAAGGCAGATGGGATGATGGAATGGGGGAGCAGTAGGCTAGATCCTGCTAATATGTGGCTTCGGACAAACCAGATGGCAGCTAATTGAGTTATAATTCATTCAATAAGTGTTTATTGAGCACCTGTTACATGGCAGGCACTGTGCCAGGTGCTAAGGATATAAAATCCAATTACACAGACAGTATCCTCAAGAAGTGTACATCTAGAGAAGAAGATGCGCATGTGGGTCGACAATTACCCAGCAGTGAGATGAATAGGATGATGACTGCAACACTGATAATAGCTATCACTCACCTAGTATTTACTCTGTGCTTGGCATTTGAGCTAAGTGCCTTTCATGTTCTACAACATTTACCTTTCCCAACAACTTAATATGGAAAATCTTTTCTAGTAGCCCCATCTTACACACAAAGAAGTTGATACTTAGAGAAGCTAACTTTTTTTGGTCCAAGTTCATAATGTATATACATTTTCTAAATAGGATGCAATCTAATCCCAGAGATTGTCCTCTTCACAGGGTGCTATGAGAGGAGCAGTAATAAAAGCTTTAAAACAAGAGAAGAGGTAATATTTGACTTTACTGTTTAAGTAATAGCTTCATAAAGATGTTGGGGTGGGAATGGGGGAGGATGTGCATGTCCCAGAGAGAGAGACATGTGTTGCTTTATGGAGATGGGAAATGGTGTGTTATGCTGATAGTGCTTTACTTTGCTGAGAATATAGGGATGAAAGTGAGTGTCAGGTGAGAAGGGAAGGAAGGGGGCCCAAGGGACATGAGCCTAGAGAGGTAAGTAGGTTCTAATCATGGAGGGTGTGGTATGCCAAGTCAAGGAATTAGAAATATATTATAAAGACATGAAATCCATGGAAGTGTATTCAGGAGTAGGATGATCCAATCAGATAGTTACAGCTGAGGTCACTCTGGCAGCAATGAGAGCAATGGATGGGTAGGGAGGGAAGAGTGAGAGGTTCTAGTTAAGAAGGTGATGATCCTATTGATTTGACTCAGCTGAAATGAGAGAAATGAAACAGAAGAATATTTAAGAGAAAGTGAGAAAATAAGCCAAGAGGACAGTTGTTCTAGAAAGTGATTCACAGAGATCCCACAGTCCATATGTGCCTTCATGTCCTTTCTTTACCAATCCCAGGATCAGACCAGGTTAAACGAAACGATAAAGCCTGACATTATCCTTGAAGCACACCTTGAGACCAGGCTTACCTTCTAGCATATCTCTGCATTGTACCAACAGACCAGTCATGAGGTCAGAGAAGGAAAAGGAGCCCGGGCAGCTGCAGTGCAGAAGTTGCAGCTCCTGCTCTAGGCTGAGATTGCCACATCTATATCCTACCCCCTACTTCTGACTATCTAAGTCCTAGACTGATTTTTAAGCCTACTGTGCTTCATTGTTCTTATCTATAAAATGAGATTTTTAATAATAATTCATCATAACAACACCCACTGGTTAAATTGGGTGAGGATTTTATAAATATGAAACTCACAGAATACTGCTCAGTGGATGGAAAAAGTTAGCAATTATTTTCCAGATAACCACAAGCCTGATTTCTGGGGTTCTCCTTTTCCTGCCAAGTGGGAAAGTGGCTGTCTGAGTCTGAAGCCAAGGCCTTTTGGCTTGAGGAAACATTTTCCAAGAGTTCTTTCAGGCTCTCCAGCTCTCTTGCGAAGGCCTCTGCAGACTCTTCCTGTAGAACAGGAAGCTTTCCCTTGGCCCCAGTGTGCTCACTATTCAGGATGACTTCTCACCACCGATGAATCCCAGGCTCCTGGACCAACTTCACAGAGACTCCTTTTTCCATGAAGCTTAACAGTCAGGCTAAATACAAACAAATTCTGATTAAATAATTTTAAAAAAAGACAAATGAAGTCCATCATCTAGATGTGTCTTGGTCAATGAAAAATAGTTGTTTGCGCCATGAAATTGCCTGCTGCCTTCCTTTGGCTAATAAAAAATCTCTAATCTGAGGTATCCATCCTATTTTGTGACTTAATTTCCTTGACAACCCAGTTTGCTTTCATCCACTGATCAGGAAGTCATGTATGGAATGGGTCAAACAAAGAGATGAGTTTGAAACCTTGGAAGGAGGATTCTGAGGATTTGTGTAGATAGCCATAAAGTCTTTAGGTATAGGCAAGGAATCCAGCCACCTAGAACAGAAGACCCTCAGTATAATTAAAGCTATCCAGGGATACTTGGGATTCATAGGGTTTACTGATTCTGTACCAATCACCCAACCTCTCAGGGATTCAAAGCTATGGTTGGAACTTCCATGAAGTCCAGGCCAACCCTAAACCTCCTCCAACTCAGTCTTATATCCTTGATATCTCCAACACTATTATGAGTCATTATTTCATTAGAGGATTTTGACAGGGAAAACTCAACTCTGTACTTATTTCCCCAAGAATTAGGTCCTATCAGAAGTCAAAGACATTACAGCCAAAACTCACTCACCTATATGTCCACTCTGGACTTACTATCCAGAGTGTAATAACATATTCAAAGCACTCTGCTTCATAACTATCCCTCCATCTTCACTCCTCTTATGAAATTCCAAGTCAACTGCCATCCCAGAAGGTATACCTAATTAGAGAAGCCATACAGTTCTCAAGAAGCTCTATATGATTGTCTCCAATGTGCAAGAGAAGAGCATAAACATATGACAACTAGCCTGGATACTTGAAAATGACATCCAAGGAAATATATATATATATATATATATATATATATATATATAATTATTATATATTAATATATGTATATATATATATATATATATATATTCAACCTCTACAGAGAACCAGAGTGCAAACAAACAAACAAACACTAAAAACTGCCAGTCTATAGCCTCCAAACTAACCCTCTTGCCTCATTTTACAAAGTAGTCTAAAAAGCTATTAAATTCTTCTAAAATATTCCAAATGCTAATGGGTAGATGGGTTTCTTTTTCCAGTTTTATTGAGACATAGCTGACAAATAAAAGTTGAATATGTTTAAGGTGTACAATGTTTCTGATATACATAGACATGGTGAAATAATTACTACAAAAGAGCCAATTAACATATTATTACCTCACATAATCATCATATTTTTAGTGAGAATAGTTAAGATCTACTCTCTCAACAAATTTTAATACAAATAACTGTTATTACAGTTGTTACAGTGCTGTGCATTAGAACTCCAGAACTCATTCATCCTGTATAACTGAAACTTTGTACCCTTTGGATCACTGCCCTATTTCTCCCATACCCAAAGTCCTGATAACCACCAGTCTACTCTCTGCTTCTATTTATAGATTCCACATGCAGTGTTTCTCTTTCTGTGTCTGGCTTATTTTATTTACGTCCTCTAGGTTTATTCATGCGTTTGCAAATGACAATATTTCTTTGTTGTTGTTTTTTTAATGGTGATTAATATTTCATTGTGTGTGTGTGTTATTTATCTATTCATCTACCGATGTATATGTAGGTTGTTCCCATACTTTGTTTATTGTAAGAAATGTTACGTAGAAATGCAGATATCTTTTTAAAAAACTGATTTTATTTTATTTGTGTGTATATATATATATATTCAGAAAAAAATGATAAAAATATGAACAATAAAATGGTAATAAATACATAGCTCTCAACTATTGAATATACTAGTAAAAATAAAAATAAATAAACAAGGAATCTAATAAACAAAATAAACTAATAAATAAAATAGAATCAGAGGCATCAAACATGGAACAGGCTGATTGAAAAGGAAAGTGGGGGAGGGGAGGGGACTTGCAACCTAGTTCAGTTTCTGATTAAAACTGTAGTCTTACTTTCCTACTCTGACTGACCTGGGCAGAGATGCAGACCCTAACCCAATGGCCCCACCATAGCTGACTCAGGGGGAGCTGCAGAGCATGGCTCCAAGGCCCCACCAAGATTTACTTGTGCAGAGCTGAGGGCCCTCAGGGGCCTGCCACATGAAGAGATATATAGGTCAGAACCACCCCATGAGTTCAGTTCAGACTTTGGGATCGGAATTCCTGGACCAACAGATCTGTGAAACTTTCCTCCCTCAGAGTGCTGGCTGATCCTTCTCACATGCATTCTGCCACAAGGTGATGAATCTCAGAGGGAAGGGAAGGGAGAGATTAATAAAAAAACATGCATATGTGCATTACCTATGGACACAAACAATAGGGTGGTGAAGGTCTGGGGTGGGGTGGGAACCAGGTGGAAAAGGATAATGGGAGAAAAGGAGGGGACATCTGTAATACTCTTACTTATAAAGATTTTAAAAAATGAAGTGAGAAACACATGACTATTAAAAACAGTATATAAAATCTGTGGAACTGTACAATTTAAAATGACCACAGCACAGTACTATTGTTATTGTTGTTATTTCAACAAATATTCATGGGCATCCTAGGTTTTGGCATAAAAGGACTTCACTCTTCACCTTGAGAAACTCAATGATCTAATTGGAGCCATGACACACAACTCTCCACAATACACTGTGATCAGAACTTAGGAAACAGCTGAAGCTGTGAAAAATTCCGCACTCACATAGAGGAGCCAGAGGGAGAACCTCATGCAAGTAGGTGGTCACTAAATAGTTAAGGACATTCCAGGAAAAGAGAGTGGTAGACACAAAGATATGGAGGCCGGAAAGAGGAAAGTATCTATTTGTTAGGGTATAAAGCTAAGCGGTTGTAATAAAGAGACTGAAATAATAGAGTGACTCAAAGAAGATAGCCTTGTGTTTATTACTCTGTCCAGATGTAGGCAGGCTGTCCAGAGTCAGTAGACAGCATTGCTCCATGAGGTCAACAGGGTTTCAGATTCCTTCCTTCTTTGTTTGCTATTTGCCAGCAATCTTCAGCACTAGTGCTATGTCCCAGCCCGTGGGAAAGAAGAAAGAGAAGTGGAACATAGGAATTTCCTCTTCCCATGACATGACCTAGAAGCTGTGCGTATCATTTCCACTCACATCCCATTTGCTAAGATTATCATCAAGTTTCAAAGATGCCTGGGAGATGTAGTTTCTTACAGAACCTACACAGCCCCCTGAAATTTAAATTATTGTGGAGGGAGGGAAGCAGGTCTTGTAAGGGACATTACTAGCATTGGCCACAGTATTTGAGGAATCCTGTGTAACTCTTGACTAATGTATGGAGGAGTAGCAGAAAATGGAGTTTTCCAGAATGACAGGTCTTAGGTAAGGAAAACAATCTGTAATCCAAGCAGAGGGAACAGCCTATTGGGTATTATTGTTAGGTCAGTATTGTGTAAAGTGGCTTCATAGCATCTAGGAAGTCTTCACCCTAGGGATCAAACCAGGGTTATGTTTCAAATGCAATTGCCATAGAGAGATTGCCAGCTCTCTGCTCTTTTAGTATATTCTATCCAAGTAAGTGGTCATAGAAGTCAGATTAGAATAGTTAATATGAATTCCTATGAAGGAAAGCTCCATCTCAGTCAGTACCTTATGTCACGTTTTACAATGTGTACTGGTCATTAATAGAAAGCAAGACATTAATTACTAAAGTGTGGTGATGAAAATTCATGCACTTGGGCAGCCCAGGACGAAACCAGAGAGGATGGATCTTGCATTGCCACGATGTGTCCACCATCTGGATACCATTGCTGACATGTACACATAAAGAACTATTTGACACTGAAACTGGGACTCAGAACAGTTGGACATTGAAACTGAGACTGAAACATATTTCGTTCTTATACATTTATTTCTAGTATGCAGAGGCAAGATATTTTTGAAGAAAAGAAACAAGGGAGAGTGATTGATATAGAGGCAGGGAGGCATTGAACAGGCTGTCAAGCTACAGGGGGAAGGCTTGGGTGGATGGGAGGTGGATGCTGGGGGAGATCAACTGAAGGACTTGTATGCATGCATATGAGCATAACCAATGAATGAAAGACACTGGGGCTGGAGGGGGTGGGTGGGGACATGTGCTGGTGGGTAGAGGAGGCTGGGAGGAGGATAATGGGGAGGGGGAAAGGAAAACATGTACTACTATTTATTATATATAAGTTATACTACAAAAAATCAATAAAATTAAATGTTAAAAAAAGAAAGAAAATTCATGCACTTGTGGGGTAGGAGGTGGTGGGGTAGGGGCGGGGGGGGGGCGGGCGGAGAAGGGGGGTAAGGGGCCGGTGTCCCTCAGCCGGGCCTGCACTCTCTTACAGTCTGGGAGCCCTCAAGAGATATCTGACTGATAGCTTAGGCCCACTCCCCCGCCAACCCTCCCCTCCCCCCCCATTTCAGTCTCTTCCCTCTGCCCCCTGGGGCATGCCTTGGCTGACCTGGTGTCACCTGCTCATTGGCCCAGCCCCCTGCTTACCAGTCATTCTGCTGTTCAGTTGATTTGCACATTATACTTTTATTATATAGGATAATACACTAATTCTGTGTTTTGCCTCAATTACTAATTGGGTCAAATTGGGCTTGGATAACTACACTATGAAGTTGTAGGAGAGAAAGCTAAACACAGGAGAAGGTGATAAGGAGAATGAGATGTGAAATGTGTAAAGGGTGTTCTACATGAGGTAACTTTCAGTTTTCCTGAAGCAAACATAGATCTTACACTTATGCCATATTATATTAAGGTTTAAGCTGCTTATTGAAACCTAGAAAATCAAACTCTTTTCAAAGGACCACAATTACAGTTTACAAGACAAATCATCACTTTGGAGGCCTCTGGATTTCTCATTTGACAAAAGCTTCACTCCTGGAGGCTCTCTAGTAATCAGATGGTCCATCTTTGTAAGAGAGATCACAGCTAAGAAAACCAGGCTGATGCTGATCACTGTGTTGATGCAGTGCCACTGTTCAAAGTAACAACCCTCTTGGCCAAAGACATTTTCTGGATGGCATGATGCTTAGGAAGAAGGTACAAACTTTCCTGCCCCCTCCTTCCTGTTAAGTTAGGACGTACTGTAACATTAGCTAGCAGGTGACAATCAGGAAATGCTAGTGACAGATCAGCTGCTCCATGGTGACCCCACTTTGGCAAGCTCCACTGGCAGCTGGTTAAATGTGTTGCTCTTGGCAAGTACCCACCAGCTGTTCCCACCTGTGGTCATGTGCAGGATCTGTCAATTATGCTTATTAGACCTGTAAATCTGAGGGATAATGCAACCTGTTACAAACAGCCTCATACATGGTGTATGGGTACCAAATTTAGCGAATCTCTTTTTGGTAAGTGATAATTTTTCATTCTTTTTCTCTCACACCCACACAGTGCTTGATCAAGAAAATTAATTAATTGGGAAGTCGTCCTGCTGTAGAATTACAGATACATAAGGCTTCAGAGCTCGATTCACCACCAATGATGTGTTCCTGCTCAAACCCAGTAATTCAAAAACCCGTTACTTTCACTAACTCACTTCTTACCTTCTGCTTCTGCATTGCAGTTTAAGCCATGCTGTTTGCTATCTGAAAGAGTTACGTAAGGCATAGAGCATGAAATACCCCGAGAAGTCAGCCTATTAATTAGTCTCTCACATCATAGGGTCATAAAAATTAGAAGTGCAGAAGATCTGCAGCATGAGGTCATTCTCCGCCCCCCCGCCCCCCCCCATCTTCCTCTTTCCGGCCTTCTGCCCCAATGGGATTAGTTCCTATTTTATTTACTAGTTCTTTGTCCACTTAAGCAGAAAATAGATTAAATATGGTGCTTTCTCAGTGGTCCATCCAGTATTATCACAAAAGGTCCCAAAGTAATTGACACTCCCTTCCTTGAACCTGTGTGATGAATCCTCACTCAGTGGCCTTTCCGCTATAAATACAGAACCCGTCCCGGCTGACATGCTTGTATTATTGGACAGACTTTAATCTCAGCATTATACAGGCCCACATTTTTCCTCCGCCAAACACTATTTGCAGTTCTGTCCCAGATGTAACAACCTAATCAAAACAGAATTTCATAGAGCACTACACAGAGGATTGCTTTCTAGGGGACTGTGCAACAGGTATCTGTATGTTTACTGCCTTCTTTTATGAAACTCGATACAATGCAATTGGCAGATTGCACGTTGAATACTGGGACTCAACTCACAAGAAATGAATTGTAAATAATGAGGTTTAGCAGCAGCCCAAAACATTTTCAAATACTCATAATGTCAGCATTCTCAACTATAATATCATTGATGTCAAATATACCCAGCACATTTCTACCCTTTCTTCATTGTCTTTTTCTGGGACCCATATTATCAGCTGAATTCCATCCTTGACAATAAATGATGCTATGTTTAGAGTAAAAAACAGAAACTTTCAATGAAGACAGAAACAGGAAAGCCCTTCAGGGCACTCTGCCACAGAAATGGTCAAAGGACAAAAGAATCAATTAGAAATATGGATGTTTTGAGCTGAAAAGAGTTTTTAAAAACCACCTACTTAGAAAGCATGAATTGGGGCATGGTTTATAATCAGAAAAGTTAAAAAAAATATCACTAGTAGTGTGAACACACACAAGAGTCTTGACTCTTCTGAGCCTCATTATCCTCATTTGTCAAAGTGGAGTTTACAAGAACTACCTTCAATCCCTGCCTTTTGGATTTCTTTTTAAATAATCAGGCTGTTGAACCTCAGAAGGGAGAGGGTGTATGGAGGGAAGGTGGAGTGGGGTGGTTGGATGGAGGTATTATAAAGGTGGGAAGAGATCAACCAAAGAACTTGTATGCATATATGCTTAACCCATGGATACTAACAATAGGATGGTGAAGGCCTGGGCAGAGGGCAGGGATGGTCTAGAAAAGGTCAATGGGGGGAAAAGAGGAACATATATAATAGTTTCAACAATAAAGATTAAAAAAAAGGGATTTGGCCTAAAAAATAATCAAGTTAAATATAAATAATCAAGTTTATATAATGAAAAGCTAAATAAATGTAAGGTGTTATTAAAATTCCTACCAGAATCTGCATCTAATCCAACTTTACGTTATATTTAAATATGGAAACTGAGGCTCAACATTACTAGAAAATTGATTCAAGGCACCAGATGGTATATACTAAAGCTAAGCCAGTAACCAAAATCTGTCATTGCCGATTGGGTATACTTCCTTTTACTTAACACAGAATAATCACAAAATTCAAATTTGCCTGAAGATAAGTGGAAAGCAAAAATATGATATACTCGTCCATAAAAATAAAAAAAAAATCCAACCTTGTTCACATACCCTGCTGCCTCCTTCATTTTAATACTTCCATAATATGTTATAATTGCAAACTGGGATATAACAATTAGTTAATTGAATCTTTGTAGCAGATGGTGGAAGTTTATGAATTGGACCAATTAATGAATAAATAAAATTAAACTGTTGCTCTCATTAGTGTCCCTAAAAAAATATGTAAATAGCATACAGTTATTTTCATAGTTCACAGATGGAGATTTTGAAGTCCATAGAGGTTCCATTTGCTTCTGGGCAGGTAAGGAACAGACAGATACTCAGTCTAAAAAGAAGTTTCACCAGGCTATCATTAAGCCTTTATCTTTTGTTTTCTTTCTTATCCAGAACAAAACCTAGTTGAGGCTGTTTAGGATCTTTTCTTTCTTACCTACGATTGCATAATCCAATCTGGCCTTGGCACAAGACAACTAGTTGCTCAACCTGTTAGCCTGGTTATCAGTCAAGTCTTTGTCCTTTTCTTTCTGAAAGGTCTCACACCCAGAGGGCAGAGACAAAGAGAAAGGGGAGGCCTTGCCACAAGTGCCTCAGAGGGGATATGGAATCTTTCAATGAGTGATCCTTAGTAATAGCCTCAATGCTCTCATCTCTTGATAGAGTTTCTATGTAGAAGGAAAAGCAGAGAGGTCGCTGAGTTGTTCATGGCTTGGCATTTCTAACAATCCTATCATCTGGAGGGGCTTTGCTTCTGTCCAAGAGTAGCCCTAGAAACATGCCCACAGCCCCAGAAATACCCCCACCACCCTTAGGCCTCTCGGTGGTACCGATGCAGCACCAGAACTTCCAAACACTTCCTGATGCAACCTCATGCAATGCAGCATTTCCTTGATGGTTAGCACCACATTAAAATGTCATTTCAGGCAATTAATATCTTATTTATAAACACATAAATATTTATTATAAATGACTAATTAAGTAGCAGCTCATGAGAAAACAAAGCTATTATGTTTGTATTAAAATATCTTCAGATGCTTAATTATAAGAATATTTAGACAAACCATTAAAAAATTCAATGCCAACTTTCATGAGAAGTCTGAGAAAAACCTACGGAGACTACCCCATTTAGGTGAAGGGGCAAATTTGATAGGGTACCACAAAAAGAAGGGGAAAAAGTTCAACTCTAACTCCCCCTTCCAGTAGTTGGACAGACTTTGCCTTCATGTCATGGAGGCCAAAAAGCATCTTTCCTTTTAAGAAAAATTTCTTCTTAAAAATTGTCAGAAAAGATGGATTCATTCTAAACAAATGTTCCAGGCATACTTGGAATCAAAATATGTATTTAAATGTATCTGATTGAGCATCTTCAGCTATTTTAATCTGTTCCCAAACATGCAATCGGCAGAAAGAAAAATGGTTATTGCCTACATTGATCTGTGATAGAGTACATCACCTTCCCTACCCAGTGCTGAAATATAATTAAAACGTTCTGTTTTGATGCTGATGGGTCACCAAAGTATAAGAATCTAGGTGGGTGTTTTCCTTTTTTATAATGATTAAGTTAGGATGGAAAGAAAGTAAATGAGACTGAATTACCTTACCTGGCTTTAACTGGTTTATTTTTGTTGAAGTATAGTGTAGTTTCCACACATCACTCATTTTTGCTCCAATTACTGCACTATTTGATTGGACTTTAACTTTATGTATTTGCATTGTAGCTATTGCATACATTTGGAGCTTTAAAAGTACAATGATTGATTTGATAGGAAAGTTGTAGTTCCTCCATAATGTTTCAAGAAATTCCTCTTTGGGACATTCTGTTGTCACAACATCTCTCTCAGTTATGCTTACTTTAATTGCTCTTGGCTTTGGTGTAAGACAAGTCCACTCTAATACATTACCAAGTGCTTTGAAATTTTATCCTAATCCATAGGGTCATCCTGTGAATTTTAAGACCATCCAATTCTTTTAGCTGTTTTTAATTATCTGAAATATATTTTTGAGAACTGGCATTATTATCTGCAGGGTAGAATATAAAATAAAATATGGACTGGATATTTTGTATAATCAAATCAAGATAGAGATGAGCAAGCATTGTAGAACAGAAAAGAGAAAGCTGGAAAGACATGCTGGCTGGCAATATCTGATGGGCACAGCTTTGAAATAAAATCCTAATAACCTGAGGAAATCATTTTAAAGACTTTCAGCAAAATTCAGATATACTAGAACAGCTAGTTCTTTGCCTGGCTTCCCCCCTCCCACCCACAGAGTCACAGTAAACAATCTTGAGTGCACTTACAGTGTTGACAACATTGTTTTTGAAATCTCTGCCATAAGGTCATATGCCATAGTGAATTGTCCACTGGAAGTGAACGATATGATATTATTAAAAAACACAACGTCTACACGCCTTATTCCAATTAATCACTTCTAACCTGGTTACAATACAAATTTAAATCACTGGTCCAGTTTTCTTTCTTATGGAAGCAAAATCATGACCCAGTATTATTGTGTTTTACTCAGACATAAACTGCTGTAAGTCTCAAAGTAATGAGCCTATCAGCTTATTTCAAAAGCATCTAGAAGACTATGTTTTGTTTATTTGTTGGGGCGGAGGGGAGCTCTTTTATTCCAGAAGCAGTGGCTATTTTTGGAATTCAACTTTTTATTCTCCCTTTAATCACACCCAGAATGCAATGCTTGTAGACTGTACCAATGTGTCACCTATCCTCTATTTATTATGTCGTATGCTTTAAATATCACCTCTGACAAACAAAAGAAAAGCAAATGTCCCTAAATTTCCTGAAGGGCTGAAACATCAAGCCCGGATTATTATTGTTTATGTCTCAGCTTGAGCAGCTCCAGTGTCTCCATGGTCTGCTGTGTGCCGGGCTGGCAATGATGGATGGCCATTACAGCAGCTTATTGGAAATGGCTTGATTTATAACCTGTTCTCCTGCCTCAGTCTAATGGCTTCATTTCTTTCCTTCAGTGCGTGATGCCACAGCCAAGGTCATTGCGCCAATGGCCTTTTGTTGTTAGTCTGCTGATGACCAGTGTGCCCAGGAGTCAGCTTGGGAAGGAGTGAAGGTGAGTAGGAAATGGAGTGGGGGCGGGGAGCGAAAGGGTAGGGAAGCTCCAACCTTTACATTTTAATTTTTTCTTCATCTCAGTCCCTGATAACTGCCATAGAACAGTAGATTAAATGCTGTCTTCTATTTGCTTCCCATGCTTGCCAGACAAGGGGCTGCTTTATGATCCTCAGTGGGGAAGTCTATTACTCACCTCTACTTTAAATGACCAACATCAAATATATACAGCTCCCATTAAAGCTGAGATCAATAAAAATGCCATTAAGATAGTAAAAGTTGCTGATATTAGTGAAGCCCCCAAACAAAATATTTGATTTTCTTTCAGGTTGTTAGTGAGATGGAATACGAACATATAAGTGAAAGGCGAACTGGCCGTGCCGATGGTCAATAATTTATCTCAGAGATTCATTCAGCCTCTCACCCAATATTTCCCTCCTGTCTATTGATTCCTCATCATTATTTGTCATAAGCTGTCCTAACTCAAGGAGAAAATATGCCCTGCTGGTCCAAAGGGAGTCATACCTGGAGAAATAGAAAGGAATTTCATTAAAAGCAAGAAAGAACTGCTGTGGCTTTGAGAAACTCCACCAGCAAGTTGCCAGGACTTTTGTTAAGAGTCCTGAAGTAAGTTGTAAGGAGCTCAGCAGCATTGCCCAAGGACATCGTGGAAGCTGGACTGAGGCTATTCTGATTGTGGCTCAAAGAAAATTAAAGCCTTCCCTGTGTAGGAGTGTAGCTTCCCGAAACTGTGTGTGTAGGTATACATACACAGGTGCACACACAGACACACATCTAAAAATATGTGTGTGTATGCGAGTGTGTGTATGTTTTTCCTTTCATATTTTCCCTTTTGCTAGAATGTTCCAAGTTGATATTCTCAAATGGGTTCTCATGGGTGCTAGAGGAAAGTCAATAGTTTTAGAGATGTTAGTAAAGAGAATACAAGATTATGCCCTTGTCATAATCTTGAAACACCAAAGGTAAAAGCTTGACCTTACAATTAGGATTAATGTTTTTAAAGCATGACCATTTGCCTAAAGGCAATTTTAAATAAGTGGATTATATTTTATTTAATGAGATACATGTTTGTGAAATGGCATTGAATGGTAATCTTTGAAATTTGTTTAAATAATGGCTTGGAAGCTTGCTTTGTGCTCCTTCAAAAGTCAATGATAGACAATTTTTTCTAAGTTAAATATACTTGGAGTTAGCTAATTCCCCCAACAGATGATCTTATTTAAAGTTTTCCAAACCTTAAATCAGCTTAGTCTGGAACATAAATTCATAGCATTTTAAAACTGAAAGGGACCTATAGGAATACCTAATCCCATTCCTTTATTTAATAACTAGAGGCCCAGGCATGGTGCATGGTGCATGAAATGTGTGCAGTCCGGGAGGGGGTGTCCCTCAGCCCAGCCTGTGCCCTTTTGCAATCTGGGAGCCCTTGGGAGATATCCTAAGCCAGCAGTCGGGCATCCTTAGCATTTTTGCCACCACCACTGTGCTCGCCAGCCATGAGCCTGGCTTCTGGCTGAGTAGCACTCCCCCTGTGGGAGTGCACTGACCACCAGGGGGCAGCTCTTTCATTGAGTATCTGCCCCTTGGCGTTCATTACACATCACAGTGACCAGCCGTTTCACTGTTTGTTCGATTTGCATATTAGCTTTTTATTATATAGGATAACAAGAATGCTACTGTTAATACTGATAATTCATGTTCATCTATAGATTCCTCTGTGCCAGGCATTGGACTAAGCAGCTTACACTCTCATGACACCTTTTGGAATTGAGCAATATTATCATTTTATAGAGTATAAAGAGGTTAGGTAACCTGCCCAAGATCATATAGCTCAGAGTGATGTAGTCAAAATCTACTCTCAGCTCCATTAGGTTTTACATCTAATCATAAATAGAGTATTTAAAATCAACCAGACAAGTTTGACTACTTACTTAAACTTAATTATAGGATTCCCTAAATTGGAGAATACCAAGTCTATTTGGATGTATTAGAGGTAACTTTTACAATACTTTTATGGAGACATTCAGTAAAAAAGATTTTGCTCTGGATTATCCTTAAAAGTGAAAAACAGAGAGACACATATTGTCCGTTTTGGAAGTGTATTCATTTTATGTCCTTATTTTATTTTTCATATAATAAAGGAAAATAACACTACTGATACTCCAAATGCTAGTGCTCACAGTAGGCTGTTATAGAGATGAAGTGCTATTATAGAGATTAAAATTATAGTTTACTTGGATATTGAACTTGCAGCCATTATCTTTTTAATTTTATGGTTTTAGACATAAAGTTTTAATAAACCACTGAAATCTCCCTTTAAGCTCTTGAGCAAAACTTATTTTTTTTCTGAAAAAACAAACAAACAAACAAAAAAAAACATGGACTTGTTTGAATTCATATCAAGAAATGGGGTAATCTTAGGGGAAAGAGAATGAAAGGCTCAGGCAATATATAGAGAACTACTTTCACCATTCTAAGTAACCTGATGTTAATTATGCACTAACTAGTTAGGTAGAAGGTGTTTACTTAAATTTAGAGAGAAAGAGCTCACCAGAGGCTTTAGGCCTTGGGCACCCAGCCATTGCCCTGCTCAGCTCAGCCCCGGCTGCTTGTGACCACCTGGCCCCGGGGGCTGGGCGCTCACCACCACTGCCACTTCATCTCCACCCCTGGGACCAGCGCTCATGCCACTTGGCCCTGCCCCTGCTCCTGATTGGCTGGTAGCAGAGCCAATCAGGAGTGAAGGTATGGTCAAATTTGCATGTTTCTCTTCTATTATATAGGATTGTTGGCACTAGTACAGATTATCCCTATTTTCCTGCTTTTACCCACATCCACCCAGCCCCTGCTGTCCCCCCTCTGGCCGTCACCACACTGTTGTCTATGTAGATGGGTTATGCATATATGTCCTTTGGCTAATCTCTTTACCTTCTTTCTTATAGTCCTGTAATGCCTCTCCTTCCCTGTTGTAAGAGGAGCACTGATACCTACACTTTACCTCCCTTCACTTTACTTCAGCTACAATCAATGAATTCTTGGTCTGAGAACGACTGATGCTTCTGCCATGATTTCTGGATGGTGTTGCACTGAAGGAGCTACTTCCCCAGCTATTTGGAAGGTTGTCCATTAGCAGGTTCTCCACTGGCAGCCAATTTCTGGAAATGCCTCTGCTGAAGATCAGAGCCATTCAGTGAAGCACATCCATCCCTTCCCAGGGGCATTCTCATTCAATGGCTATGGAGGGGTGGGGCAGGCAGTGCAATATAAAGGCAAGCTCTGGACCCCAAGTCCATCCTGACCCCTACTAAACTTCCTGTACACTGTCTTTGTCTGCACAGAATTTGCACTCAGGGAACACAACCTGAGCCTCCCGAACGAGGCTCTGCACATAAGCCTGCACAGCCTGTAGATAACACAAACAAGCCAGAGAGAAGTCAGTGGTTTTTGTTCTATTGGGTTTATCACTTATAGCTATACACCTTGCTTTCCCATAGGTGTTTTGACTCCTAAAATTGATCTCGCCTATGTTTTTAAACATCTTAACCATTTTTAAATGTATGGTTTATTTATTTTTAAGTTTTATTTAAAAAATATTTCATCTTTATTGAAAATACATAATATTTAAAGTATTACATATATTACCCTTTTCCCCCTCCCCATTAATTCCTTCTAGCCTACCCCCATCCTCCACCCCAGGCCTTCACCACCCTATTATTTGTGTCCATGGGTTATGCATATAGGCATACAAGTTCTTTGGTTGATCTCTCCCTCTCTTCCACTCAGACACACACTGACTATATTAACATTGTTTTGCAACAGATCTCCACAATTTTTCATCTTGTAAATCTGAAACTCTATATCCATTAAACAATGCCCTATTTCCTCATTCCTTCAGCTCCTGTAACCATCATTCTACTTTCGGTTTCCATGAATTTGACTACTCTAAATACATCATGTAAGTCTTTTTGTGATTGGCTTATTTCACTTAGCGGAAGGTCCCCATTGTTCATCTGTGTGGTAGCATGTGACAAGATTTCCTTCCTATTAAGACTGAATAATATTTTATGCTATGTATATATCACATTTTGTTTACCCATCTATCCACTGGTGGACATTTGGGTTGTTTCTACTTTTTGGCTATTGTAATGCTGATATGAACACTACTGGGCAAATATCTCTCAGAACCTGCCTCCAATTACTTTATGTATATTCTGAGAAATAGGAATTGTTGGACTACATGGAAGTTTTATTTTTAATGTTTTGTGGTGAGGAATAGCCATACCCAATGCCACAATACTTTTCTTCCATGTTTTCTTCTAGGAGTTTATATATATATATATATATATATATATATATATATATATATATATATATTATTGATTTTTTTACAGAGCGGAAGGGAGAGGGATAGAAAGTCAGAAACACCAATGAGAGAGAAACATCGATCAGCTGCCTCTTGCACGCCCCCTACTGAGGATGTGCCCGCAGCCAAGGTACCTGCCCTTGACCGGAATGGAACCTGGGACCCATCAGTCCACAGTCCGATGCTCTATCCACTGAGCCAAACCGGTCTCAGCTCTTCTAGGAGTTTTATAGCTTTGAATATTACATTCATTAAAATGAATTTTGAATCATTTTTAGATTATGTAAGATAAGGGCCCAACTCTTTTGCATGTGGATATCTAGTTTCCCCAGCACATTTGTAGAAGATATTGTCCTCTCATGTTAACATCATTATGAATGACCCTTATTTCCTCACACCACTTGGCCTTCATTTTCCTCAAAACAACAAAACCCCCTTTTATTTCTTCTTGCACTGAAGACTGTCTCCTGGATTACATTATTGGGGATTATCAGATTTCTCTGTAATTTTTTGGTACCTATGCCAATAAATGTCTTCAGTGATACCTTGACTTTGTTTTGTATAAAAAAAGAGAATATACAGGTGGCCTATTACTAATGGGTTAGTGAGAAAGTTGCAATGAATTTCCAAATAAACAAACAATATAGTTTCAAAACAGACTCATACAGAGAACAGAAAGATACAGAGAATAGACAGACAGCTATCAATTGGAAGGATTGGGGGATGGTTGAAAAGATAAAGGGAGTAAGCCAAAAAGAAAAAAAAAAGGCAGACAATAGTATGGTTATTGCCAGGGAGAAAGAGTTGGGGGAGGTAGAAGAAAGTAAAGAGGGGATAAATGGTAACAGAAGGGGCTTTGACCTTGGGTGGTGAACGCAAGAAGCAACATACAGATGATATATTATAGAATTGTACACTTGAAACTTGTGTAATTTTATTAACCATTGTCACCCCCAAAATTCAATAAAAATAAAATATTTGCTTGTTCTTGGAAAAAAAAAAAAACATAAAAAGCCTCAAAATACAACACATGTCACATATTTCTTGTCTTCAGATTACTGAATATCTGATTTATTCTTCTTTGCCAGAATGCTGGCAAATCCAAACTCTGGGTTTTCTACCACACCAGAACTGCTTGTGGGGATTATGCAGGGAGAAGGAGCTGAAGATCAGAAGAATAAGATGAAGAAGATCCTGCCCCTATGTAGGGTGGTGGACTCTGCTTCTGCTGAATCCTGGATGCTAATATGAGGCCCAGAAAAATGGGTGAAGGGCTGTTTTATCTTCAGCCCTACATGGTAATTGCAGTATTTATGCTGTCCAAGCACATAGGGACCCTTGAAGACACGAGTTTTTGCTGATTTTGTTCCAAACTTGTCCATAGGGCTGTCTATTGGCTTTGAATATGAACAGCAGTAGCTGATATTTATGGAGGGCTCACTATGCACCAGCCATTGTTCTATTTTCCATGAATTGACTCATTTAATCCTCACATGCATTCTATAAGATAATTGTATTACTAATGCTACCTTATAGATAAGTAAACTGAGGCACAGAGAACTAAGGCCCAGTGGCTTCAAAAGGTGAGTTGGGATTTTAACCAAGACAAACTAGCTTCAGGGTTCATGCTGCTCAGGAGCATTTCATTTCCTTTATCACCTCATTTCTGCCCTAGAAAAATATCTACAAACTTGCCACCTATAGGTGTCACTACTGAGAATGAAGCATTGGACCCACTTCTCACAGAAACTGTTTCTCAACCTTGGCCTACATAGGGGCAAGATCTTCTTCATCTTGTTCTTTTGATCTTCAGCTCCTTTCCCCTGCATAATTGCCACAAGCATTTCTGGTGTGGTAGAAAACCAAAGATGAAAAGGGAGTTTTCTTGAAGAAATGCCTGTTCTCTGCCAGCAACACACCCCCCCCTGAGTGATCCAAGAAGAAAGGCCTGGCTACACACCTGAAAATGGAAGCAGAGGGATATATAAGGATGAGTCAAACTAACAGCCCTATGCATTTCCTTCCCAGCTTATTATAAATCCTTCCCGGTGAGTGCCTTTGCTGTTATTCCATCCAACTTGGGACTGACCTTTTATTAAGTTTGTTTATCCATAAAATATAATATATAATTCTTTTCAGTCAGAGATTTCTCCTTGAAGCATTCCATGGAATGGGCAGCACTGGAGTTTTCCCATGGTTTAAAAGTCACTAATGTGAGGAGCAGTCCTGGTTGGGTCGAGTTAGAGTAGAGCTCCCACTCCAACAGTGGGAGGCTGCATCCTGCTACGTGCCATCAGGACACTGGCCATTTGAGTACAATGTTTTACCCACTGAGCCCACCACCTGCCTTTTCCTCACTCTTGTGAAATATAGGCACCTATGGACTGAAGGTGAGTGGCAGGGAGGCCCCAAGTGACTTCATGGAGTCAAGAGATGAATGTCTGGATGCTTGACAAATAAGGTTGTCAAGGCCAAAACAAGCTTGGTCTCTGCCCTATTTCTTTTCCCACATTCCTCACTATTAATCATCCATACATTCATCAAACTTATTAAAAAAAACACCTCCAGAAGATTTAAATAAATTCTTAACCCTAAAGAGTTAACATAACATTTATTAAATAAGCATAAATAAGTTTCCAACAAAAGTCACAGATCAGTGTTGGTTCACTAGTGGGAATTCAATAAAAGAATTTAGCCTTGCTGTTGAGGCTGTCATTTTATATGTGGGATATAAGAAGGCTTTTAAAAGCAAATGCAGGGCATGGAACTGTGAGCTGGAGGGTTTTTGTAAATCTCTATTTGCCAGCTTGTCAATGACAATGACATATCTTGCCAGCTTATGGTAAAGACTAGCTTGATGAGGTAATGCACACACTTAATTAATGAGCCTGTAATGAATAAAGCATTGGCAATGGTAATCTGGCAGGAAAATGGGTTTGAAATAACAAGTACAACCTGTTTACTGAGCTGGGATTATGAGAATTAGAGAGAGCATATTTCTGGAGCAAAATGCAATACCACTGATGAAATTACCCAGAAAAAAATGACACTAAAGAAAAGTCTGTTTTGAGAGGCACAGAATCCCAAAGAGCCAGCAATCTATCCAGTAAATTCATAAAGTCCTAAACAAAGAGCAAGTGACTGCTGTCATTTTGGATTCAATAGCTGTGTACTTTTCCTCTCTTGCGTAGACTTCCACACAGTTGAGAAGAAGGGTGGTATTTGATAGCACCTTCTAAAGCCAAAACTCCTTGCTTTTTATATACTGGTTTTGATTAGCGAGTTTCAGCTTCTAGTTTTATGTTCCTTCTGGTCAGCAAATGAATGAAAAGCCTGTGGAAGAATAATGTGTTCAAGATCTTCAGGCACTTGGCAAATGCCAATTTCTTGATCCTTATAACACCTGTGGCATAAAAAGCTTCTGAGGCCTTAGGAAGTGAGTCATCAAGCATTAACTTGGACTGGCAAATCTACCTCACTGACCTTGTTAAACACAGAGTGACAGCAAAGCCATCCCCTCTCACTTGGGTTATTAAAAGTGTTCTCTGGTTGTGACAAAATTAGACTTCTCCCCAGTTCTGGGTAGAAACAACATTAAAGAGATTTTCATAGTTGCTAGCCTTTCTAAATGAGGGATAGACATGTGACTGATCTTCCAGTGATCTTGGCCCTGAAAATTCAAAATCTCCTATCTGTCCATGAGCATCAGGAGACCCTCATGCTGATAGATGTATCTTAAGAGAGTTGGTAGGACTACAGATATTAAAAGAGATAATTACTCAGTGATGGATAGAGCAGTGGTTGAGAGTCAGACAAGATTTAAATCCCAAGTTGTTGATAGCTGCTTGAACTTGGACAAATAATTAATCCTTTTCATCTTCAATTTTTTCATCAGTAAAAAGGGCTGGCAGGTATGCTTTCCTCCTAGGATAGTGGTTCTCAACTGAGGCAATGTTGTCCTTTAAGGGATATGTGACAATGTCTGGATACATTTCTGATATACACAACTGGGTTGTGGAGATTACTGGAGTTTAGTGAGTGGAGGCCAGGGATACTGAAAAGCATCTTATAGTACACAAGACATTCCCACCATGAATAATGATCAGACCTAAAACATCAAAAGTGCTAAGGCTAAAAGGTCTGCCACAGAGTTATGTGAATTCAAAACACTACCTCAGGTAGAAGTGCTTAAAAGAATAGCAGTCCCATAGCAAGTCTTCTATTATTATTGTAGGTTTACTTTCACAGATTATACAGTCTACCAATATGTAAATAAATTAACAAATATATATATATTTGTTAATATATACACACACACACACATATATACACACACACACATATATATGTAATTTATTAAACAATGTAAATAATTTGCACTCTAAATTCATGTCTTGTGCATACATTAATGTCAGGATGCTGCTCTGGGGGGCGAGGGGGGCAAAATGCTATTCAGTCTGCAGCAATCCTAACATGGGCAGTTCTGGGGCTATTGAGCAGAATTCCATGGCTGCATCCCATACTGGAGCTGATCATAGAAATAAGTGATGAAGGAAGCAGAAGCTGCAATAGCAGCACTATAACCTATTCATTCTGTCCTCTGGGTGCTTCGCCAGGAAGAGAGAGTGCCTCTCTCTAGGCTTCAACTTAACTGGTCTATTTCATGGCTGGACAAACACTGGTTCCTCAGCCTCTTTTATATCCTTGACTGAACTGTAAGTGTCCAACAGTGTGACATAAAACAAAGTTGGAATGCCACTGCAAGTGCCATACTTAAAAGAGGATTGCCTCTTAGAATGAGTGGCCTCCGCCCCTGGTGAGACAGACAGGAGTGCAGCAAGTCTCCTCAGGCCCAGAGAATGCTGTTATTGATGGGGCACTTCTATGGGCCTGTTGCCACCCAGACCTCATTCTCAGCCTTTGATGGGATCTAATGTTGGGAGAGGAGCATTTCTGTGGAGCCCATGTGCCCCAAATGCCCTTCCTAGTTGTTGAAAAAGCATCAAGTCCTGCAAATCTCCTCAAGTTCACAGAGTCCTATTGTTATGGAAGCCACTCATGTGGATCTGCCTCTAAGATGCCCTTCCCAGGCTTCTGTGAGGCCTAAACTTGAGCAAACGATCTTTAAAAGTCTTTGAAGACTGAAGATCTCTGAGGGAGTGCTGCCAGCATGGGTGCATGTCTATAGTGCTACTGCCTCCCAGATGCCCTGATTCCTCCTTGGTGTGAAATAATGTCCAGAGAATCTCCCCAGGTCCAGACAGTGCTGTGGTCAATGGATGCATTTCTATGGAGATTCTATCCTCCATGGTCCTTTTCAATCTTCCATGACGTTTTTAGTAGAGCAAATCTTAGGTTCAGAAATTCTGATCTTGAGAGGTGGGCTGATGTGGGCTCTGATCCCAATCATCCTTCCAAATCTTTGTTGAGGCCTAAAGTCAAGCGCTAAGTTTTCTCTGACTCATAGAACACAGCTGTTGAAGACATATCTCAGAAGCTGTGCCTATAAGATGCCCTTCCAGGGTTTTGAGAGGCCTGAAGGCAAGCAGGACATTTTCTGTCTTACAAGAGAGTACTTGTAAGAAGTGGAGCAGTTCCAAGGAGCAACTGCCCCTCTTGGGGAAGCCCCAACACCAGCCTGAATACCACCAAGAAGTCTCTTCAATGTCAGAGATCTTTTCTGAAGAGTAGAGGAGTTCTGATGAGCAGCTGCCTCCTGGACACTATTCCCAGGCCTTGAGAAATCCTGAAGACCAGAAAAGGTCTGTGAGTGCTACTGCTGAGAAAAGCATGCTGGAAGGCAATCCTGGCAGCTGGTCTCCACTAGGAGGCCCACCTTCTCTCAACAACCCATGAAATGCTGCTAAGGCTAAGGCTCTGAAGATCTCATTAAGAGGTCTACTATGCTAATAAGACTGTAAAGTTTACCATTCTCCTGCCTGGCAAAGATCCATTTCTAAAGTCTCTAATTCTAAAGAGTTGCTCAGCAAGGAAAGTTGCCCAATCCTCATAAAGACCAAAGTTTCTGATAGATTGACTGAAGTGAATGCTATAGAAGATGGTAACCTGAATGAATCCCAACAAAGAAACACTGAAGTTCTTGATAGAGGTGATAAAAATAAAACAGCTATTCAAACTCATCAACCAATGGACCTAATGTTGAATATCCCCTTGGGCCTGGCTGATGTGGCTCAGTGACTGAGAGTCAATTCATGAACCAAGAGGTCACTGCTTGATACCTAGTCAGGGCACACGCCTAGGTTTTGGGCTTGATCCCCAGTCAGGGGTGTAGGAGGCCACGGAGACAGATAATTCTCTCATCATTTCTCTCTCTCTCTCTGAAATAAAAAAAAAAAATTTAAAAAGAAAGCTATTTGGAAAAGACTTGACTGAGAAGAATCCCATTCTAGAAGAAGCACAAAAAGGACAAACAAGATGATTTTTGCTGAGCTGTCTTTACTCTTTTTATGCCCAATTTGATCAATCTCTAGTTAGAGAAAGGCAAGTCAGCAATATGGCTGCCCAGGGGGCCCCTAGACACTCACTTTGAGAACCACCACATTGAGCCATTAGGACTCACCGCTTCCTGGCTAATAATTGTGATTGTTATGGATTAACTGTTCCTTCGTATATAGTCTGTGGGCCACCTGCATCAGAATCACGTGCACATTAAAATAAGCAAAAAAAAACACACACAAATTTGTGTTCCCCACTCAAGATCTATTGAACCAAGTTCCTGTTGAGAGATGGAGTCCAAGATGTGCATTTTTAGCAGATTCTCCTAAGTGATTCTGATATACTGTAAAATTTGATAATTACTGATATAGGCATTAAATGTTAGCTCAAAAATATAGTTTTTACATTGTTGTTCCATGAATTATATTACTTTGTTAATACTTAGAAC
Source organism: Antrozous pallidus (assembly GCA_027563665.1). NCBI lineage: Eukaryota > Metazoa > Chordata > Mammalia > Chiroptera > Vespertilionidae > Antrozous > Antrozous pallidus. The sequence goes on from CM050523.1 coordinate 31,637,438, forward strand.
TTCCTTAAAAACTGCCCACTATAAGACACTGTATTGGAAAACATTTTGAAACTGTAAAGTGATTAATTTATATTGTTTTTATTAGTAATAGTAGCATATCTTTCCAAAGAAAATATAATCATGTTGAAGCTTCTTAATATTTTTATGCCTATAAGATATAACAGAAAATTGAGCACAAATTCAAGAAACACTTGCTAACTAGAAAAACAATAGCACCTATGTATACATGTAGAAAAAAATACATTGGAAAGAAGCTAAGTTAAGAAACAGTTTCTGGAGATAATACGTTCTTTTTTTATTTTAAATTGTTTAAAGTATTACAAATAGTAGTACATATGTTTCCTTTTTCCCCCCATTGACCTCCCTCCAGCCTCCTCTCCCCCCCAGCACTCGCCCTCACCTACTCCCGCCCCCCCTCGTATCTTGTATCCATTGGTTATGCCCATATGCATGCACACAAGTCCTTTGGTTGATCTCTTACCTTTGCCTCTGTATCCATTCCCCCCCCCATTTCTTTTCTTTAAAAAATATTGCATCTGCATACTAGAGATAAACATATAAGAACAACAACAAAAAAATGTTTTGAGTCTCAGTTTCAATGTCCAACAGTTCTGAGTCCCAGTTTCAATGTCAAATGGTTCCTTATGTGTACATATCAGCAATGATATCTGGACAGTGAACAAATGATGGCAACGCAGGTCCCACACTCTCTGGTTTGGTATGGGACTACTGCAGCGATGCACAACTGCTGACTGCTAGCATGGCAAGGTGTCATAAGCGTCTTCTGTAACAGACCTGTCAGTTCCTCTCTGTTGCAGGAATCTATATGGTCTTGGAGTAGTTTTCTGAAAATATAGATAATACATTCTTGAAGAATCCAAGGAACCTGGATTTCCATGTGCCTGTGAAAGGCAGTGTAGCTAGACAAAGCAAAAAGCAGGTTTGTTTGTTTCTTTGTTGAGTAGATTCCTAGGGGAAAATCCTATTAGAAAGTCTTGTAAGAAGAGCTATTATGAAGTCAATGACATGTGCTCAAAGCTCTTTCACAGGAAATAAATGGCTCACAGTTAAGGAAGTCAACTGTTTGAGGAGGAATTAGTCTTCTTGCCTGAAATTCTATCCAAATATATAGAATATGTACTTTTGTAGAGATCCAAGGGAAGTTAAGCACTGTCCAATCTGAAGATACTCTAGATTTTGGAGTTTGTATTGGTGAGAACGCTTTTGGTTGCAAGTAGTAGGCCAAGAGTGCTGACATAGGGAAAGGAGTTATTGATTTCATAAAGAAGTCTGGAGTCAGGATAGTTACAGGAAACTTAATAGCTCAGCAGTCTCTATGGATACCGATGTTTTCCCTCTGTCCGCCCTGCTATCTTCAGGGACTTGTAGAGTTCTCTTCTCTTGAGCAGATCAGCTGCAGTAGTCCCCAAAATTAAGTTTAGACAATGTCATATCCAGAAGAGAAAAGCATTGTTCTCATGCATATGGTTTTATTAGTAAGAAGAATCTTTTCCAGATGTCCTCTACCATACTTTTCTTATGGTCCCATTGGTCAGGAAGGTGATCACATATTAATGCCTAAACCAATCACATCTCACAATTCATTACTTGGCCTAGGGAGATCATGTCTCTGCATGCACATGGCTGGGCAGAGACACCCCTAAAACTGGTGTCTTCCAGCAAGGAAGAAATGAAGCAGTGGGAATAGCAGTTGGATCAGTGCTCACCACACTGGTCTTCAGAAGACCTAGATCTAAAATGATGAATTTAAACTTTGAATTTGATATTTGAAGCAGAGTCTCAGAATCTCCCTTTTCAAAACATAGCAGCGTTGCCACGAAGTAAATGTGAGCAACCTACTTCAACTCTCTTTGCCTTTGTGTTCTTATCGAGTAAATGACAATAAATGCAAGAGTAGCAATGCTAACAGTGCTAGCTGACAGTAATACAAAATGAGCTCATACTACGTGCTGGGACTTGTGCACCTGTCATTCAGCCCTTTCAACAGGAGCTGGTGAAACTCTCACTTTCCAGAGGAAGAAACAGGCCTTTGGAGAGATTACAAACCATGATCCGGAGCTTCAGTGGTGTCTCTATAGTCTCTGGCTCTGGACGGGTTTGGAAACACTGGGAAAATGAGTTTGTGATATGTTTACCGGAAATCTGAAATGACAGTTAAGGTAGACTCAAAGAATCATGGACTTGGGGAATAAACAGAAAAGATATAGATTTTATGATGAGATTAGGTTTGCCAGATAAAAATACAGGGCATCCAGTGAAATTTCAATATCAGATAAACAACAAATTATGTTTTAGTAAAATTATGTCCTAAATGTGCTCTGGAATTACTGAATACTAAAAAAAAGATTTGTGGTGATCTGAAATTTGAATCTCCTCAGATGTGCTATATTTTTATATGTTAAATCTGGCAATCTTGGCTAGATTACGGCTGGGGGAATGGATAGGTAGGTAGATGGGGGTAGATCAGATGATAGGTAGGAGATAGAAGGCTTAGGATCAAGTTTTCAATTGTAAAGGGATATGTGCTTATGTCTGTGTTAGGGGAGAGGGGGGTTTTGGATCTGGCTGTGGGTATTTTGCTCATGTGCCTTTATCTTCCTTGGAAACACGCCAGCCAGAGAAGCCAGAGGCATAGATGAGAGGTTAGAGGATGGTAGTCCCATGTAGAAAACAAAACATTTGCTGCCAAGGAGATAAGAATGTGAACATTTGCCTTGTGATTACACACTGACACACTGTGTGATCTTTGATAAATCACACAGCCTCTCTGCTATGCAGAGTTCCACATTAATATAGATGAGATGACAGCATTGGTTTTATTTCTACCACACAGGAGACCAAGGTCACTTGAGCATTGCTTATACATGCAGGGATTGAAAGCAAGGCAAGGGACAGGTATTTTTGTTTTTTTGCTTCAAGGAGAAGGAAGAATGCAGAAGCTGTGGCAGGATTGGGATTCTTTTCTAATTTCTTTGGGAAACACTCATTAAATAATGATTCCAACCTAATATCGAGTGTACTGATTACAACATACACTTTGTTTCCAAGCCTTCATTCACCTTCCCGAATGTTTCCCTTGTTAGCTGTGTGCATCACTCTCTAACTGAATCAGCGGAAATTAGCAAATTCAGACATCAGCTGTTTCTTCCCTGTGCTTAACGGGAAGCCTATTGCAATCCAGTGATTCCCCAGGATTTATTTCTTAGCAGGTTCTAAAGCAGTACAATGCCAGCAGGATCTAAGCTGGGAACACATGCCGATGAAAGCTGGGAGGTTTTTGCCATCATATTTATATTGAATCGGCAAACAAATGGGACTCTAATTATCTTTGGGGGTAGAAGTCTATGATGTTTCACCAGGCCTATATAATTTTGCTAATAAGATTAATAAAGCTGAAGAAATACAGGTGGATGTGGGGCAAGATGAGCACTTTCACTGATATGCTCAGAGGTCTCTGAGGCATCCTCTTGCAAGTGATCAAATAGCCAGAGCCAAAGGCACAGTGGGTGCTGGGTATGAAAACAAGGGAAAACAACCACAGAGGACACAGGTGGAGAAGATTCCAGCCAGGAGGCTAAAAGGGTGGGAGAGATGTGAACCTAGGCACCCCATGTCACCCCCTAGCGCAGGGCAGCTTTACTGTTAGTGAAACGCAACTCAAAATTCTCTTGCCTCTGGTCATTGGCAAAGGACTTGCACACAATAGTTTCTTTCATCCTTCCTGAATCGGTGATGTAATGCAAGCTCAGGAAGGTAAAATGATTTACCCTATTGCACATCAGAGGCAATGTTCTAACTCATGACCAATGAAAGCAGAGCCAGCATTTCCTCCAGGAGACCCAGCAGTCTTTTCCAGGTGGAGTAAATAAAAAGCTGCCCAAACGTGGCCTTCATCCTCTGACCTACAGCTGTTGAGATTCCCACCATTGGCATCCCCCTTAGGGTTAGACGGAAAGAAACAAACTATGTATTGTATAACCCAGGTTATGTAGTAACAGGAAGAAATTAGGGACCAATTCTTTCTCGTATATTTCATCCTGCTTGTCATCTTGGAAAACTGTATTGGCATTCATTCATTCACTCACTCATTCATTTATTAAAAAATGTCAATTAAACTTCCACATGCCAAACACTGCTCTAGGTACTGTGTATTCAGTGGTGAATAAAAGAGATGGCACTCACCCTCATGGAGCTAATGGGATGGTGAAAGAGCCGGACATGAAACAAGTAAACAAAGGCTTAAGTACCTAATTACCCATGATGATGAGAGTGTGCTTTAAGAATAAAATACAGAGGTGGATTCTCAATTTAGAGAAGGCCACTTGAAGGAGAGTACTTGACAAATGAGAAGGGACCTTCCCAGTGGAGAGCAAGACGAAAGAACTTGAGTAGAGGCCCCTATGAGGAGAGAGCTCTTTCCTTTGCAGGAACTGAAATCAGGCCCCTGAACATGGAACAAGGTGAGGGCATGAGAAGGTGAGGATACAGAGGAAGGTGGGTGTGAGGACCAGTCAGTGCTACTCTGTGCAGCCACAGGTGGGTCTAACTTCTGGGTGGAGAGGGGGACAGCCAGAGGCCAGCAGACACAAAAAGGATTGCAATGAAGTTCAACTTTGTCCATTTCCCAGGTTTGCATCTCTGGGTTACCTGGCTGGACTGACCCTTCCACAGGTGATTTATCCTCCACTCTGGTGCCTAATCCCATCTCTATATCTGCATTATGGCGAATGGCCTTCATTTCCATATGGGAACAGGGGGAAAACAAGTCTCAGTGGACATTTAGGGTTTGTCAAAAATACTTTCCCAAGGCCCAAATGGAGACTGTGCCGTAAACAGAACCCAAGTCATGGCCACCTGGGATGGCTGGTCTCTGGTGCCAATGCCACTCTCTCCTGCTGTCTTGTTTGCCATTTGTGGCCAAATAAACACCTCATCTCAGTGCCAGGCAGCAGGTCATCGTTAGGAGTAACTGATTAATAGCTGCTGCTGTGGACATTGTGGAGTTTTGTTTTCTGCAAGCTGAAAGGGTGCTTGCTTTATGATTTTTAAATTGGAGTGCAAATATCATAGCCCCATAAACCTCTTGATTTATTGCTGACAGGTGTGAAAGTTTGCACTTGCTGAAAAAGGCCCCAAGTCTTCTGTTATCTCTGCCCCTGTTTTCCCAGGCTCTTCCGGCAGCTGGCTGTGGGGGGTGCTTTCTCTGGCTGAGTTTACACACAAGGGAAGCAAACAGCAAAATTGCCAAATGGAGAGCTTACCCTCTGATGTCTTCAGTCTCTCCTTCTGGGTTCCTTTCTCCCTGTCATTTCTCCCCTGTCCTTTCTAAAACCCCTGGTGAAAGACTCCCCAAGGGGCTCCCCTGTTCGTTCATTCTCCACATTCTGATATTCTTGGGGCCAGGTTCTGTGTCCCCAGCCCTTTTGACTGCCAAGAAACAGAAATTAATTTGACAACTTATTCATGAATTCCTTCAGTCAAAAATAGTTTTTGAATGAGGCTACAGTAGACGCAATATTCCAGGTGCCAGAAAGACAGCCTTGAGCACACTGGAGTCCTTGTTGGCACAGGACAGAAGGAGGAGATGGAAAGTATGCACATGACCCAGGAAGTTCAAAAGATAATTTCCAAAACTGTTAAGTGCTATGAAGATGATACAATTGGACACATGGACCAGAGTAACTGGGAAGCTGCTTTGGCCAGAGGAGCAGGAGATTGGATTATTTTATCCATCTTTTCAGCGCATAGCCCTTCACTTCTGTTTCTTTCAGCAGATCAATTTTACTCCTCTTGCTCTCACTCCATACTCACTTCTCTGTCCACAGAGCCAAAAAGGACCGTCCCATCTCTCTTTTCACATTGATTCAAGACAAATGGTCAAAAAAGACAACAATCTTCCCTGCGTCCAGACTCCTAGAAATCACAACCTAATTGGTGCAGGTTGGTGAAGTCCATTACGAGGAAAATTAATCCTGAGTAATGTTCTGTATAACCTATGAGTGTGACCCACATCCCCATTGCTATGGGCAGAGGGACATTTATTCTAGAAAAGAGGAAGCATGTGAGCAGTGTTTTCTGTTAGGAGAAGAGATATACAATATTTGTTTATTGTCTTCAATAGTTTACAGTCTCAGATATTAAGATATCCATTATGGAAACACTGTTAAAATATAATGTAATAATAAATAGTGTTTCTAATGAGCATCAAATGCATTAAGTAATATAAGAGTTCAGAAAAGGAGATGGTGGTGTATTAATGTATCAATGAGGTGGTCAGAAAATGCTTCGGATGAAAAGTAGGTTCTGGAAACTCAAGAATGTAAGGAAGGGCAAACAACTAGGAAGCAGGCTGGATCATAGTTTTCTTGAAGGGGTTAAGAAACCCGGAGGAAGTTTGTAGTAGTTATCAGAAAGGTAACCAGCTAGGAATCTGCTTACGAGACTGGTGTAAATTATTGTCATTGTTTTAGAGGCCTAGCCATTTTGACAAAAAGGTAACAATCCAGAAAAGAATTGATGGGCCTTAAACTGAGGAGGTAGGAAAAACGTTATAAAGAAACCATGGGATTTTTTAAAATAACCAACGTGTTCTAATAAGCTGAACTAAATAATACAATTATCTTGGCAAACTCAGAATTTGAAACCTGACCATCTAGATAAAAGACCAAAATAAAATCCACAACTATTTAATGTACTCTCAAAGTCCTCAAGGGAAGGAAGTAATCATTTCAGATTATGCTGAATTTTAACACTGTAATTTTTAGATTCATGAATTCTTCATGCTTAGAGCAATTGCTTTGACACTGAGTGACAACATTTACCTGGATAGTAGTGTTTTACACCTGCAGTGTAATTAATAATAGTACTAATATACCTTCCTCTCAAACTGGCATCCAGTTTGGACAATAAATTGAAGGTCATCATAATCCTAGGGCAAGTTGTATGAAATAAATTATACTTATTATTTCAATTATAAAAAATAAATTAAAAACTGTCTGAGGTAAAAGTTTCTCGGCGACTTAAAATTTGAGATATTGTCATTTGACTTGGAAGTTTCTAGGTGACTGGCACCTCCTTATAGACTTGGAAGGCAATACAAAACCCTTCATGCATCATAATGTTTTCTCTGACTCCAACTATGTCAGGCAAATAGTCCAATGTTAATTCTTAAGTTTATAATACCATACAAAAGCGGGAATGAGAATGCATCATGGCCTTTTGGTAAAATGACAGTTATTCCTATGTTTTGCCAGAAGAAACATATTTTTGACAGCAAACCGAAAGATTGAGCAGGGTATTATCAGCTTTTCAAACACTAGAGTGAAAAAATAAATGAGTAAGGGATTTGCGTGTCATTCAGCAGAGTTTTAGTGTCAGCCATAACAGTTCTTAGAGGAAAAATGTTTAATAGCCTCTACTTAATCAAAACCAAATTCCTTATAAATGACTAGTTGATAAAAAGAAAGAAATGTCTATTAGTAATTTATCCTACCATGCAGAATTGGACCCAGCCCCAAAGAATAAAGCAAAGCTGATTGAGAATATTCTAAGTACAGTATTAGGGTTTTGATAAACACAATAAAATCTCAAATACCAAATTGCTCAGCCAGGGACACTATTGGATAACCTTGAACAAGTTGATCCGTACTGATTATTTTTCTCCAGAAGCTTAAAGTGTGAATAAAATGTTCTGACAATTTATTCTCTCATCAGTTTTTATATACTGAGGTTTTCAAATTACTCATATCTTTCTATTCTATTATCCTTCTTTATCTTTCTTGAATTCTATACCATTAATTACTCATGCATAAAGATTATTTGAGAAACTTTCATCTCTAGTGTGTGTTTTTTTCTGTTAAATTTACAGTAAAAGGGATAATAACTATTAAATACTGATTGATCAATTTTCATAAATTTTATGATAACTCCTGTACATAAGAAGCAATCATAATAGTTTTCAATAGACTGTCTTAACAAACAGATGCATTCCAAAATTTTTCCAAAAAGAAATATCAGAACATATCTAATTTTCTTAATTTTGATAAATGAGGTCAGGAAAATGTGACTAATTGAACATGTTAAGCTAGTCTATGATTGAGATAATTTCTTCATTCTCTTAATTGACTTAAGCTTTGTCTCCTTTTTGGTGTCACAGGCAAATCCTGAAGAAAGAGGTGATGGCATAGCTTAATGGTTAAGTATATATGAGCTACAGTCACATCATCTGGCTTCTAAATCCCACTCTGCTACTTGTCAGCTGGATAAATTTAGACAAGTTTCCTAGTACACCTTAGTTCCAATTTTCTTACTTATAAAATAGAATATCAATAGTAACTATCCCCATGAATTAAATATACTTTAAGCACAGAGGCTGGCATGGAGTAGAACCTTCATAAAATGTTATCATATTACATGAATAAAAAACAAACTAGAAATTAAACAAAGAGCTTAGATAATCAGCCTCTGAATAATCATAGACTATGCATTTATCCTCCACCAGATCGTGGTATCTGCTGACATCCTCTCTTTAATTCTACAAGATTAAAGTTCTCTATCTTTTTGGCACACACTGAACACCATTCCCTGAGGAGGCTGTTAATTCATTCAGGCCAAGGAAGGCAATCATTATAAGCAATTCAAAGTTCCCTTTGGACTTCATCTGCAATGAAGATACAACCACTTCTTTATTATTTCCTAGAGAAAGGGTGACATCAACCTTGATAAGGTATTAGGATTGACCACATGTTAGGAGGAAACATGTCCACTGAGTTACATTTCTGAACACTATAGTCATGTCCATAAGATTTCAGACACAATTTCTTGTGGTTTTCTTTACCAGGTATCTAGACAGCCTGGCTTATGGTATAATGGTTCTTCAAGTTTTACATTTCAGGGCTGCATTGTAGAAGGTATTCTTCTGATTCATTCAAGTGCATTTGCTAACTCACTTATACACAGGTAACCACTTTTACCTTCAGTCAGGTATCAGGGCACACAAATCTTGATTTATTTACACTGACAGTTGATCTAACAAGATCCTTCTTCATGTGATGCTGGCAAAATTCTGGTTTTTACAAGTATTTCAAGGTTTAAATTGGTTTTATACTTAGAATTTTTAATTTTTTTTCTCTAATTACCAAAAATACCAGTCACTGTTCAGAGCACATATTCTTTTACAGATATAATAGCTAACTGGAATCTAGAAGAAATTCATGCTTATTTTAACTATGGCATGACAGTGCTATAACATGTGGGTAATTTGAGCAGATAGCATTTTCCCTCCCTGTAGCTTCTAAGAATCCTCCCTATTACAATTGCTCTTCTTTACAATCCCACTGAATGTCTCTCTGAAAAATCAGATTTCCATGTTCCTCTTGAGGAACCCCACTTTTATAGATAACTGCCTTCTACAAAATTGTGATATGCTCAAGTGTCTGGTGTTCTTGTTCACAAAGGCTGTCACAGCTTCCTTCAAAGGTGAAGGACCTGAATATACCCTTCTTCTTCTTCTTCTTCTTCTTCTTCTTCTTCTTCTTCTTCTTCTTCTTCTTCTTCTTCTTCTTCTTCTCTCCTCCTTCTTCCTTTACTCAGAAAGTTCATTTCATTTTATTTTTAAAAATATTTTAATCTTTATTGTTCAGTTTATTAATTACATTGTTCCTCTCTTTTTTCCCCCTATAGTTCCCCACCACCTGGTACATATCCCACCCTCCGCCCTCACCCCCCCCCCCCTGTCCTCTCCCATGGGTGCATGATTTTTGTCCACTCTCTTGCTGCACCTCCCACATCCCTTTTCTCCCTAAGAATTGTCAGTACATTCCCTTTCTATGCCCATGATTCTATTATATTCACCAGTTTATCCTGTTCATCAGATTTTTAATTCACTTAATTTTTATATTCATTTGTTGATAGATATGTATTTGTTGTTCACAATTTTTATTTCTACCTTTTTCTTCTTCCTCTTCTTAAAGAATATTTTTCAGCATTTCATATAATATTGGTTTGGTGGTGATGAATTCCTTTAGCTTTTTCTTAGCTGCAAAGCACTTTATCTGACCTTCAATTCTGAATGATAGCTTTGCTGGGTAGAGTAATCTTGGTTGTAGATTCTTGCTATTCATCACTTTGAATATTTCTTGCCATTCCCATCTGGCCTGCATAATTTCTGTTGAAAAATCTGCTGACAATTGTATGGGTGCTTACTTGTAGGTAACTAACTGTTTTTCTCTTGCTGCTTTTAATATTCTCTCTTTGTATTTTACTCTTGGCATTTTAATTATGATGTGCCTTGGTGTGGTCCTCTTAGGGTTCCTATATATTGGGGTTTGGTGCGCTTCTTGGACTCCTAAGTCAATTTCTTTCACCAGGTGTGGGAAGTTTTCGGTCACTATTTCTTCAAATAGGTTTTCAATGTCTTGCTCTCTCTCTTTATTTGGCACCCCTATAATTTAGATGTTGGTATGTTTGAGGTTGTCCCAGAGGCCCCTTACACTATCTTCAATTTTTTGGATTCTTTTGTTTCTTGCTTTTCCAGCTGAATGGATTTTACCTCTTTGTATTTCAGATCTTTAACTTGGTTCTTGTGGTCCTCTAGAGTACTTTTAGGTCTTTGTATAATATTTTTTATTTCAGTCAGCGTATGCTTAATTTCTAGAGTGTCCTTTTTCATATCCTTGAGGGTCTCATCCATATCCTTGTAGGTCTCACTCATTTCCTTGTAGGTTTCATTCATTTCCTCGTAGGTCTTATTCATTTCCTTGTAGGTCTCGGCCTTTTCTAGGAGCCTCTTGAAAAGCCTTATAACTGTGGTTTTGAATTCTATGTCCAGTCATTTTTTTCCCCTCCATTTCTTTCACATCTGATTTCTTTCCATGTCTCTGCATGGTGGCTGCTTTCCTGAGTTGGGTGATTAGCTTTGTGTGGTAGATGTCCTCTAAGGGACAGTGGCTCAGCCTCCCCAGTTACCTGAGGTGGATATGGGTTGTACAGCCTTGTTGAAGTTAAGCCCAGATCATTGTTGTTAGCACCAGGAAGGTTTGACCTCCAGGCCAATTGGCTATGAGGTCCAGCCATGCTCAGGTTGGATGGGCGGAGTCTCCGGGCCAAGCAGACAGTGTCAGCTCCACCCTATCCGGCCACCGGGACTCCATGTTGGGTGGCAATGTCCACCAGCACCTCCGAGAGATAGCCGCTGCCAGACAATTCAGCCTTTTCCCAAATGAGTCTGCACACCCCACGTTTCACCCAGGGTCACAAAACAATGCAGTCTGGTGGTTTCCTGAACCAGAGAGTAAGTCACAAGTCCTCTCTGAGCAGTCACACAGTGTGCTGTTCCCAAGTTCACACACATTCTGCACAAGCTCGCCCTCTCCACAAGCTCGCAGACCCTTGCAGGACCTGAGTTTCGGCATGCCTCCCCACTGTCCAGTTTTTACCCCCATGTGATTGTGGGTACCCTGGACTTCACCCGGAGCTGGGGAATCAGTGCAGCGGGATGTCTTTGTCTCCCCCGTTTGAGAAAACTGGCCGCCCTATCTGCTGGTGCATGCACGGCTCCTAACCTCTCTCTGTGCGTATCTTCAACGCTGTCCTCTGCTGCTCCTCTGAGTCACAGTGTCCTATCTTCACTTTTATTTGTGGAATTTTCACTCAGCCAGCTTTCCAGTGATTCTGGATGATGTTTGTTCTTTCGTTAAGTTGTAGTTTTGAAATTGCTGTGTATGGCAGCGAGATAGGTGTTTACCTATGCACCATTTTGGTTCCTCTGAGAGAGCTGAATATATACTTCTCCAAAGGGCCTGAATATACACATCCATACAGATGGCCAATGACATTAATCATCAGAGAAATGCAAATTGAAACCACAATGAGACATCATTTCACACCTGTCAGAATGGCTGTCATCAATAAACCAACAAGCAACAAGTGTTGGTGAGGATGTGGAGAAAAGTGAACCCTTGTACATTGTTGGAGTGAATACAGATTGGTACAGCTACTGTAGAAAGCAGTATGGAGTTACCTCAAAAATTTAAAAATGGAACTGTGTTATGACCTAGGAACTCCACTTCTGGAAATACATCCAAAGAAACCCAAAATGCCAATTTGAAAGAATATTTGCACTCCCATGTTAATTGCAATATTATCTACAACTAGCGGCCTGGTGCACAAAATTTGTGCATTGAGGGGAGGGGCGGTTAGAGGGGTGTGTGTCCCTTAGTCTGTCCTGCATCCTCTCTAATCTGGGACCCCTGTGGGATCATACCTAAACTGTAAGTCAGACAACCCCCTCACAATCTGGGACTACCTGGCTCCTAACTGCTCACCTGCCTGCCTGCTTGATCACCCCTAACCACTTTGCCTGCTGGCCTGCTTGCCTCCACCTGCACCTGCCAGCCTGATCACTCTCAACTGCCCTCCCCTCCTGGCCAGATCACACGTAATTGCCTCTGCCTTGGGCCCTTCACCATGGCTTTGCCCAGAAAAACATCTGGAATGTCTCATGGTCTAATTAGCATATTACCCTTTTATTAATATAGACTACAGGCCCGATGCATGAAATTCCTGCATGGGGGGAGGGATGGGGAATGTCCCTTAGCCCAGCCTTCACCCTCTCCAATCTGGGACTCCTCGAGGAATGTCCTACCAGGATCTGGCCTAAATGGGCAGTTGGACATCCTTCTCACAATCCAGGACTGCTGGCTCCAAACTGCTCACCTGCCTGCCTCCCTGATTGCCCCTAACTGCTTCTGACTGCAGGCCTGGTCCCTCCCAACTGCCCTCCCCTGCTGGCCATCTTGTGTCCACATCGGGGCAGGATCTTTGACCACATGGGGGCAGCTCTCTTGTGTGCTGGAGTGATGGTCAATCTGCATATTACTCTTTTATTAGATAGGATAGAGGCCTGGTGCATGGGTGGGGGCCAGCTGGTTTGTCCTGAAGAGTGTCCCAGATTAGGGTGGGGGTTCCCTTGGGGTGAGGGGCGGCCTGGGCAAGGGGCCTGTGGAGGTTTGCAGGCCGGCCATGCCTCACAGTGACCCAAGTGGAGGTTCTGGGATCTGGAATTAATCTATGTCTACAATTGAAACTTTGTAGCCTGGAGTGGAGCCAAGCCTTCTCCTCGCTCCATGGAGGCAGCCATTTCTGTTTGAAACTTTGTAGCCTAGAGTGGAGTCCTAGACCAGCAACATCAGGTAGAAAGCTTGGCTTCCTCCATTGCCAGGTAAACCCAAGCCTCTGTTCTGTCCAGCTCAGTGGCTGCCGCCATTTCTGTATCTTTTATAATTGAAACTTTGTAGCATTTGGTGGGGCCTAGGCTGGTAATGGCAGGTGGAAAGCTTGACTTCCTCTATTGCTAGGGAAACCCAAGCCTTCCTCTTGCTCTCAGTGGCAGCAGCTATCTTGGTTGGGGTTTATTTGCATAATCTGCTCCTGATTGGCTGGTGGGTATGGGTGGTGGGCATGGCTGTGGGCATGGCTTGTAGGTTTAGAGAAGATATGGTCAAATTTGCATATTACTCTTTTATTAGATATTAAAAGATATTACTAGATATTAGATATTAAAAGATATTACTAGATATCTTTTAATATTAGATATTAAAAGATATTACTAGACATTAGATATTAAAAGATATTACTCTTTTATTAGATAGGATAGGATATGACATACTGCCATAACTATAACATATCCGCCAGTATCACCTATGAGAATACGTACTTCATGAGATAGGAAGGCATCTAATACATTACATTGTATATGTTGTAAGTGGTAGGAAATACAGTATTTGTAACAATAATATACACTCTGTGACTTCCCTTCCTGATCTGGGAATGGTTCCCAGGTCTTTGAACATTTCCTGGTCCCTAATGTCTTTTTTTTTTTCTTTGTCATTCAGTGTAACTTTATTTACTGTTTATTGCATATGATTTGAGGTCTTTAATTTCTAACCACCGAAGATTCAAAGGACTATTTTTTCCATGAATTTTAACATTAACATTAGTGAATTCGTGTATTCATGTGTTTTTATTGTAAACATCTGACATATTCACATTGTCATAGATCTTGAACTCATAAGCGTGGACCATGCACAGGCTGGCAGCAAGCCAGGAAGCCACTCTGCAAGCAAACTGATACTCTGTATAAAGTCATAGCATAACTTTAATTCATATAGTATCAGGAACTCAACTACTTGGTTGGTGATGGGGTTGATTATTGGGAGGATTATTTCTGAAATAATTAAGGAAAGGGGGACTCAATCTTTCTTCTTGGCTGCTTGCTCCTCCCCAGCACCTTCATATCTTTGTGCAGCTTCTTGGGCAGCTTCTCCTTCACCTTCACCTCCTTCCTCCTTTGCATCCTCAAACTCTTTTTTGGCACATTCTTCCTCTTTTCCTTCCTCTTCTTCAGCCTCATCCTTCTCCTCCTCTTCAACTTCTCCTTCAGAATGGGGTTCATCCTTAGTTTCCTTGGCTTTTGCAGCCTCAATGGTCTCCTCCTGGACATGGCAGGGGTATTAAGAAGGCAAGGAGTGATCACACATCAAGTAGGAGCTAGTCTGTAAACCATTGTAGGCAGATCACCAAAGACCTGGAAATTCTGGGAGTAGCCTCTGGCTATGCTTCCCACACTGGTGAAACTGAGCAGGGTCTCCTCACCTTCCAAGAGTTTCCTGTAAACTGCATTGTCAATGTCCAAAGCCATCTTCACATTGAAGAGGTCCGGGCATTCTTTTAAATATCGTGCCATTTCACTCTTTGTAGTTCCCAACTCATTTTCTAATTTGTTGATCATGTCCTGCATAGCAGTACCATCGGAGTTCTGCTTATCCTCCAGCTCTCCCTGCTGCTTTCCCAGTGCTTCTTTCATGCCCCAGCATGTTTCCATCTCCAGGGTCTTGGCCTTGAGCAGTCGCTGGCCCACACTGCATAGGTGTTCTTGGCAGAGCTCTCTGTCAGCATGGTGAAGCGGCTCTTGTACCATTCTTCAGTACTCTACATGTTCTTGGCAGCCAGCTTCTTGTACTGGGCGCAGATGTCCTTGAGCATAGCGGAGAGGTCAGACTTGGAGAACACGTCCATCTCCATGGAGATCTGAGCATAAAGGATCTGCTCCTGCAGCTTGGTGATCTCCTCATCGTACACCTTCTTCAGAAAGGTGATTTTGTCCATCAGGCTGTAGATGCACTTTTCCACCTCAGAGCCTGCAAGAGTTGCCTCATCTGCACCTTTGCTCACCTCCATCAGCCAGCCCTCTGCATCCTCGTGGTTCAGTACCTCTTCCTGGTAGCATGCCTGCAGGCTGTTCCAAGCCACTTCGGAGCCCAGGTGCCTCCTTACTGCCCATTTCCCTCTCCTCTCCAGGGACAGGGCACGGTGGGGTGGGACACAGGCATGCCATTTTCATTAAAACGTTCAACCCAGGCCTGCTCCACCAGTGTCCTCAGGCAGCCCAGGGGCAGAGAATGATCCTGGAGACCCTGGTCACCCCTGCCTATGGACCCCCCCAGCGACTTCAGGCACTGTCCATGCTGCCTGCCCCATCCTGATTGCTGCCTGGACCCCACGGGCAACATCAGGAACTGCCTGGTGGAACTGTCCAGTTCCAATTGCCACCTGGACTCCACGGGGGGTGTCAGGCACTGTCCATGCCATCTGTCTGGGTCCCCGATAGCTGCCTGGACCCTGCGGGCAACATCAGGAGTTGCCTGCTGGAACTGCCTGGTCCTATTACCGCCCGAACACCGTGGGCAGCGTCATGCTACTGTCCATGCTACTTTCCCGGTCCCGATAGATACCTGGACCCCATGGGCAGTATCAGGCACTGTCCACTGGGCCTTTCCGGTCCTGATGTTGCCTGGAGCCCATGGGAAACGTCAGACACTCTCTATGTTGTCTGCCCTATACCCGCCTGCCTGGACCCTTTAGGCGACATCAGGAGGTGCCTGCTAGAACTGCACAGTCCCTATCGCTGCCTGGACATAGCAGGCAGCATCAGGTGTTATCCATGCTGCCTGCTCAATCCCAATTGCCGTGGACAGGGTCAAGTGCTGCCTGCCAGGCCTTCCTGGTCCTGATCATCACCTTGACTCCCCAGGGCATCAGGACTGCCCACCAGGTCTGCCAGGTCCATGGTGGTCTGGATCCTGCAGACTATATCAGATGCTGCCTACCCCGCCTGCATGTGCAAATTTACCGGTCCTGGGCACCCAGCCATTGCCCTGCTATGGGGCCCGCTATCACTAGCTGGCCCCGCCCCCAGCCCAGCCTAACCCACCCGGCCATCGCCCTGTGATTGGCTGATGGGAGTGGCTTATTTGGTATAGTGAAGGCACGGTCAATTTGCATATTATTCTTTTATTAGATAGGAAGCCAAGACTTGGAAGCATCCTGAGTGCTCATCAGTAGCTGAGTATTTAAAAAGTTGTGGTACATTTGCACAAAGGAGTACCCTTTGGCTGTAAAAAAAGAAGGAAATCTTACCTTTTATAACACCCTGGATGGACCGGACCTAGAGAGAGCTATGCTAAATGAAATAAGCCAGTCAGAGAAAGACAAATACTATATGATTTCACTTACATGCGGGGTCTAATGAACAAAATAAACAAAGAAACAAACTAAACATGGCTTTGTCCATTTTGCCTAGTTTGTAACAGATTTCTTTTCTAAAGGATTTCTAAAGGGACTCTGGCTAATAAAAACATGAATAGTCTTCTTCCCCTACCCTCTTGATTCTAATTCAACAGAGCGAAGACTTTGAACTGACACATGAATTAATATGTATGAAAAGATTAGTCACAAGATTCCTCCATGAGTATCAGTCACATATTAGGATAGTGTGTAAAAGACACTATTTACAACATGTCTTTATTTCATAAAGAATGGAGAGGTCTATAAAGTGATCAAGTATTTCTATTATAATTTCAAGAAATCATTGGTAAAAAAGTGACAGAAAACATTAGATCAAGCCTTTTGGGACATTCTAATTCTAAGTGAAAAAAAAAAAAGCATTCATTATATTTTCAAATCTTGCTGCTGGCTGCCCGAAAAGCCACCTGATAGAGTACAATTACTACCAGTAATAAGATTACTCATTAGAAATTTTATTTTTGGCACTATACTAAAAAAGAAAGTAGAACAAGTAGGAATAAAAATCACCTAATTCAGACAGAAGTTTAGATGTATTAAAATAAATTCATAATGGAATCAAAGTGAAGACCTGTATCATGTCCAAAATTTCCGGTGGGAAAGTTTCAGCATCAATGAATTGTTTCCCAAATGGGATAATAATGAGCAGTGACATATTTCACAATAGCAAGAATGCATTTTTTTGATAGACCCAGAAAGACATGGGAATATTTTTCAAACTGACTCAAAGTGATCAAGGTTTCTATTTGTTTGCTTTCTTTAAAAACTTAATCTACTTCAGCAACATGGTAATATTGTAGGAAGAAAATGATTCAAGGTCTGAGGAGTTAACTAAACATAATGATAAAGGTTGTCTCAGTCTCCTAAATTGAGTTAATTGGAAGAAATACATTTTCTTTTTCTTATTATGAACAAATAGCCTAACTTTGGTTCTACGTATTTCGTTGAAATAATCCCAAAGCACTTGCTACTTCTAATTCTTTACTTCCCACTCACTGGACAAATCCTTTAACTTTATTTTCAATACCCAATATTGGGTTGAATTTTCCCCATTGAGATTATCAGTTTTATCTGTGTGGCCAAGGATAGCATTCACTTTTCCGCTCTCATCCTAGTCTATATCTCAGAGGCATTCCATACATTTGATTATTTCTTCCTTCTGGGAACATGTGACCTTTATTCTTGTCTGACTCTGCTTTCTCCTGATTCCCACTCAGACATATTTTAAGAAATAGTAAGCTATGTACTTCTGGAGAAAATTTATTTTAGAAAGAGAAATTGCAATTTAAAAAAAAAAAGGAAGAAGAAAAAGGGGTGGGAGAAAAAGAAGAAGAAAAGAAACATGAACAGAGAGAAGGAAGAAAAGATATTTGGACTGGAGAACTAAAGGAAATAAGAAAGATTTAGCGAATGAAAGATAAGGCAACCCAGACAGCTGAAAATGAGGCATGAACAGGGCCAATTCTTCCTAGTTAGTATGCTTGCACCCAGGGCAAAGGCCTTACCCTGAGTTTCACACTGATGAGGGTCCACATATCACAAATATACACACATAAGGCATGTTGGGAAATTCATGGGCATTCATTTTGTTGCTCATGATCTGATGCCCAGTATTGGCCCAGCATGGATCTAAACATTTACTACCCAGCAGAAAAAATACTCCTCCACCTCTATTTCTGAGGTCTCCCAAACAAGCATCCGAATGCCAGAAGGTTTGTGGGTAGTGCACTTGCAGACTTCAGAGCAGACACTGAATCAAGTGTAGGCACTATTTAAACAACTAAAGCATTTAGTGATAGAGGAGAAAAATTAATTAACTTGTCAAATTCTCCATGAGAACATGAATGAACAGATTCTTGCATAGCAAAGTATCATTTCGAATTATTAATTTTCTTGCTCATCTTTGTTTTTCCAATTCCTCTAATTTATGTTTTTGGAAGTGGGAATACTTTTCAGCATTAAGTAATTCACAGTTTTTTTAAGTGTGTATGTGTGCACATTTACATGTAACATGCATGAAATATAATACCAAATCTTTCTATTCATGTATAAATTAACATATTATTTTAAGGGCTGATGATAATTGCAATATCAGTGTTAATAATGTATAAGAAGGTAAAATAATTTATAGTAATTTTGGTAATGATAACATAAGCAATCATTTGAATATTCAAACATGATGTAAGCATTGTTTTAAGAATTTTATTGGCAATCCAAGATGCTCCTTCCATAACGGAGTAAAATTTCCAAAACTAAAGTAATGAAACACTTTCTACTAACTGCAATGAGTCAAGAAAGGCTGTCAAATTTGTCATGATTGCCAGCAGTACATAAATTATGAAAAATCTTGATTATAGCAAGTAGCATAATTAGTAATTTTGCTGAAATAAAGGTAAGAAATATATTTTATGGAAAACAAAATTGTTTATGAATTACTTATGTTTTAGTATTATTACTCATCCAACATCATTGGTCCATCAGCACAATACTCAGACATGTGCAATAAATGAATATACTAGTCTTTCATATTTTACCTAAGTTCAATGATCTAAAAATGTTAGTTTTATATCTATTTCATTGTTGTAAATGAACATAAGTCAAGGTTTTGAGAAGGAACTATGGTTTATTTATCAGTCTATTAACTTGATTTAGATCCTTTAAATATTTAGTCATAAAATATATGGTCCTTCATTTGCACTCCTGTCCCAAGCTCTGCAAATTTTAGGTGTGGACCATAGCTGGTTTCTCCACAGTTTAAGCCTTTTATCCAGGCCTCTCCCTTCTCCCTGCCAACCTATATCTGGGAGACATAGCACACAGCCATCTGACTTATAAATGCACTAGTGCAGAACTTCTCTTTCTTCTTTGGAAATCTGGGTCCTACTTTCTCTGTGTTTTAGCTTTCCGGGCTCTTTTAGATAGGAGAGTCCCACGTGGACAACCCGATCCTCTCTAGTACCTGCACGATAGATACTTAATGAATTTCAATATAGAAATAGACACAAGCCTATGTGTTTATGTATATAGCTTGCATTTGTAGTGTATATGTAGTTTTATCAGGATTTTCTATTTGATAAATTCATAGATGACATTCTTAAAATGAACAAAAGAAAGCTCATGTTCAACATTTGAGAATCAATGCTTTTTAAAAGTAATCATGATTTTCCACAATGTAGTGCTTAGAGTCAAAGAGAATCTATCCAGGATGGGACTAAGTCTGTCTTTCTTCCCCAAATTACTTCCCTTACTCACATACTGTTGCTGGTCCCATGTGATTCCAAGCCTTCCAGCTTTCTCGCATGCTTTCCAAATTAATTTTTAACAGAATGGCAGTTCTGACAGTCTTGTTCCCGTTTTATCTCCATTCCAACCTTTCCCATCAGCTATATTAAACATTTTTTAGTCTTACAAAAACAAAACAAAACAAAACAAAAAAACAACTGACAGAATAAACCATATAAGCAAATAATATGTTAGTCTCTGGAAGGTAGCAAGCTTTCTATAAGTACAAAAATGGGAAGAGAAAGCACAAGTTGTTGATGGCTGAAAATAGGTGAGGCTGAAGAGTCCACCCAGAGCATTCCAATTACAGAACATGCCTCTGCTTCACTCTCTGAAGGCAGATCCTGGGACAGTTAGGGCTGGTTCCTAGCTTTCTGTCTGTCTGCCCCTCAGTTTTGCCAAAGGCACTACTTACTGGGAGAAAAAGGCTCAAGCCTACAACAGGAAAAGAGATAAAAAGATTGAGAGAGTTCATCACGTGGGGATTACCTGAAGCTTGTTATTCAAGGATAATTAGACCTTGGTGAGAGGAATGAAAGGCAGTATTCTTACTAGACAACAGTGTGTGTGTGTGTGTGTGTGTGTGTGTGTGTGTGTGTGTGTGTGTGTTCTCTCGCGCGCGTGCATTTTCACTAGAATTTGGTTTAGGGGAGAAATGTGACCTTAAGACTAGAATCAACCATGCTAGCACCTCTTTCAATACATAAATTCCAAAACTAAGGGGAAAGGCCCCAGGGTAGAAAAAAATGCATGCCATGCCATAGGGGATTCTTTCCTTCTCACTTATAAGAGCTCAGTCATGATTAATATCTGCTCTAACCTAAAAGGAGTAGTGTTACCCTGAGGACAGGCTCTCCTAAGTCTTCAGGTCCTACCTGAGCTAACAAACTTCTCTGATGGACTGATAATGCTAAAATAGCATTCCTCTGGAATGTGAACCATTTTTGCTCACAGCTAAAAAGTGCATGAAATATGACATAAGTGGAAGGACAGCGTATCCTTTAACATGATGACAAGGTTAGGTTTATGTCAGGGTCTCACACTCTTGCCTGAGGGGGAGAAAGAGAAGAGGGAGATGATATGGGACGTTTATCTGATTCCACTGAGACCTTAGCTAAAAATTCAATTCTTTAGTTTTTAATACGTGCTCCCTTTTGTTCTCTGCATTTTAGAATGTGCTCAGCATTTTATAGGAATATTCTTTGGTGGTTCATGAAATCATGATAACCCAGGACAGGTCTCATCTCAATTCATTTGCAAGACTAACACTGTACTATATTGTAAAAATGTTCCCTTACTTTTATTATTCTGAGGGCTATATTTTTTTATTGAGTAGAGAATTTTATTTTATTTCCCCCTTCCCACATTCACCCATGTGCGCACACACACACATGTGCGCGCACACACATACACATACACACACAGAGAGATAAACTCTGATAAGGTTTTGTGGGATGTTCAAAGAAATGTATGTAAAAGCAAAAAGCTTCAGGAAGAATTATGGGATGTAAAGAGCAGTATGACACATCAATGAAAATAGTTTCAAATACAAGTGTTAACTCCTTTTCCCTCTCTTCGCACAGATGTCATCTCATTCTTGAGTAGTGGTTAGTACTAGTTTTCTCTACATGACTCTGCTGCCTACCTGGGTGCTAGGTTGCAGTAGCTTAAAACTATATTAAGACGTTTCAGACCTGGAGTAAACAATTCCTGAATGAGTATTATTTATTTAAAAGTAATGGAAACTCTTAAAGGCATAAGAGAGTTATTTACTTATAACCTATTTTATCACACACTACACCACACTATAGATAATCAGACTGGGACTAGATGGATGATATTTAAATCTCAGATGTTACAAAATATGTAATCTTGGGCAAGATGTTTAACCTCTCTGTGCCTCAGTTTTCTCATCTGAAAACTGGGGAACTTAATGATACTACCAACCTCATGGCTTTTTTACTTAAAATAATTAATATAGATTAGATAAGAAGCCCGATGCACAGGGGGAACCAAGATGGCGGCATAGGTAAAACACCTATCTTGCCGTCATGCTCAGCAATTTTAATACTACAACTTAACGAAAGAACAAACACCTTCTAGAATCACCAGAAAGCTGGCCGAGTGAAAATTCCACAAATAAAAGTGAAAATAAGACACTGTGACTCGAAGGAGCGGCATCGGACAGCGTTGAAAGATTCGCGCGGAGAGAGGTTTGGAGCGCGCACCAGGGGAGAGGGCAGGCGGCTGAAAGCCGGCCAGTTTTCTCGAACGGGGAGACAAAGACGTCCCACTGGACTAATTCTCCAGCTCTGGGCGAAGTCCAGGGATGAAAACACGGGGTGAAACATGGGCCGGAGACTCTGCCCATCTAACCTGAGCACAGCTGAACTTCACAGACAATTGGCCTAGAGGTCAACCCCTCCAAGTGCTAACAATGATTAACCTGAGCTTAACTTCAGCAAGACTATGCAACCCATATCCACCTCAGGTAACTGGGGAGGCTGAGCCACTGTCCCTGGTAGGAAGTCTACCACACAAAGCTAATTGACCAACTCAGGGAAGCAGCCACCATGCAGAGACATGGAAAGAAATCAGATGTGAAAGAAATGGAGGAAAAAAAACGACTGCATATGGAATTCAAAACCACGATAATAGGGTTTTTCAAGAGGCTCCAACAAAAGATCGAGGCCTATAAGGAATTAAGCAAGACCACAAAGGAAATTAATGAGTCCTACAAGGAAATGAAGGAGACCCTCAAGGATATAAAGGAGACTCTCAAGGATATGAAAAAGGACCAACCAGAAATTAAGCATACACTGACTGAAATAAAAAACATTATACAAAGACCTAAAAGTGCTCTGGAGCACCCCAAGAACCAAGTTAAAGATGTGAAATACAAAGAGGTAAAATCCACTCAGCTGAAAAAGCAAGAATCCAAAAGAATCCAAAAAATTGAAGATAGTGTAAGGGGCCTCTGGGACAACCTCAAGCATACCAACATCCGAATTATAGGGGTGCCAGAAAAAGAGAGAGACCAAGACAATGAAAACCTATTTGAAGAAATAGTGACCAAAAACTTCCCACACCTGGTGAAAGAAATTGACTTAGGAGTCCAAGAAGCGCACCGAACCCCAATATATAGGAACCCTAAGAGGATCACACCAAGGCACATCATAATTAAAATGCCAAGAGCAAAAGACAAAGAAAGAATATTAAAAGCAGCAAGAGAGAAACAGTTGGTTACCTATAAGGGAGCACCCATACGATTGTCAGCGGATTTCTCAACAGAAACGATGCAGGCCAGATGGGAGTGGCAAGAAATATTCAAGGTGATGAACAGCAAGAATCTACAACCAAGATTACTCTATCCAGCAAAGCTATCATGCAGAATTGAGGGTCAGATAAAGTGTTTCGCAGACAAGAAAAAGCTAAAGGAGTTCATCACCACCAAACCAATATTATATGAAATGCTGAAAGATATTCTTTAAGAAGAGGAAGAAGAAAAAGATAAAAGTGTAAATTAGGAACAACAAATTCACATCTATCAACAAATGAATATAAAAATTAAGTGAATTAAAAATCTGATGAACAGGATAAATTGGTGAATGTAACAGAATCCCGGACATAGAGAGGGAATGGACTGACAACTCTTGGGGAGAAAGGGGGTGTGGGAAGTGCAGCAAGAGACTGGACAAAAATCATGCACCTATGGGAGCGGACAGTGGAGGGGGGTGAGGGCGGAGGGTGGGATGGGTACCAGGTGGAGGGGAACTATAGCGTGAAAAAAAAGGGGAACAATGTAATTAATAAACTGAACAATAAAGATTAAAAAAATAATAATTAATATACATTAGGCACTTAGAACTGTCTGGCATAATGCTATGTGTTTGTTAAATAATAATCATATCTACCTGCTATTACTATTTTGAAGTGCTAAGAGTAGTGTCTGGTATATAGTAGCTACTACACGCATTCACCTATATTACACATATCAAAAAACACATCTTCCATTAGCCACACACTGTGCTGGTTTTGTGAGCGAAAAGGACACACAAAAAATAAATAAGTACTGAAAATTGATCTTTATTTTGGACTTACTATGTTCCAGGTACCTCATTGTGCTCCAACATTTATATTGTCTCTGATAATTTTTACTAGAATCAAATAAGGGTCGGTAATAGCAATCCTATCTAATAAAAAGGGAATATGCAAATTGACCACTACACTGTCTCAAAGATGGCAATGCCCATAACCACAAGATGGTGGTGCCCAATCCCCTTAGCCCCGTCAGAGTCCACAGTCCTTTCAGCCCAGCTGGGGGGTTGAGGAGGCATGGCAGGCAAGCCTTGGATGGTAGCTGCCCAGCTGCCCAGGGCAGGCCTGATGTGCAGGTAACCAGGCTGGCCAAGGTTGCGCTGCCAGCAGTGGCAGCAGCAAAGGTGTGATGGGAGCATTGCCTTCCCCTGATTGCCAGATCGTCTCCCGCCCCTGAAGGCTCCTGTACTGTGAGAGGGAGCAGGTGGGGCTGAGGGACCCCCCCTTCCAGTGCAAGAATTTTCATGCACCAGGCCTCTAGAACTCTGATAAAACCACTAGTCCAACTATTATTATATATGCAATGATTTTATTAGAGGAGGAAAATAATCTTATAAGGGGAACAGAAATGGAAGAGACAATTGTGTTTTTTCTACTTTATTATTCAGATGGATTAAGTAGCACTGACCTAGCACATTAGTCATGATAGTCTTTGTTACACTATAGCAAGAAGCAGCCCTCATATCTCAAAGGCTTAACCCAACCCAAGCATAATTTCTCAATCATCTACTCATTCCAAGCAGGTTGATGGGACTCAGCTCCAAAAGACAAGTAGGGAGTGGGCTGTTTGGTGATTCTACTGTCTTGTAGCTGAATTTTCTGAAATATGTGTTCTCTTCACGTACGACATCAGGAGAAGAGAGACAACAGAAAACCTGTAAGGACTTGACTACAGAAGTGACACATAGCATTTCCCTTGATATTTCATTGGCAATAATGAAAGAAACAGCAAGGAGGATGGAAAATGGTGGAAACAAATAGAATGGTTTGTGAGCACTCAGATTTCTGCCATACCCACCAGTCAAATTATATGACAATAACATTATAAATGTTTTGATCATAACTTTAACTTCTTCATGTGTTTGAATGTGGCCCTCAACATCATTAGCGAAGTATCTATGTCATAGAAATTCTGAAATCCTTTCCTTTCTTCTTCCCAATCTCAAACAGGTAGTATTGCATTCTACAATTCTTAAAAACATTGCTGTAAATAGCAAAGCTCGTTATAAGGTTAACATTTAAATCAGCAGTAACACAAACCTGTCTTTCCTCCCAAATGGGAAAAACCCTTCACCTCTTCTCTCACTTAAGATTTCCCTGGACCTCAGCTACATCAGGGAAACATCTCAAGTCTCGGAAGGGCAGCTCCATGGTTGTGGAGTCATCTCCTCTAATACAGTTTTGATAGGCTTAGCATCACTGGGCAAGCCACCCGCCACCTCTGCCTTGTGCAGAATTTGCATTATCTAAAGATCACTCTGTAAGCTATGGTCCATTCGCCTTGGCAAATACTGTTTAAATATAGCATCCATAAATAAATGTTAAATAATTCATGAACATAATTTTGTAAATTCTGCTAGGCCACACCTCTCTGGGGGCATATTTATGAACATGCGTCAGCCCGGAATCAATGTGTCTGCCAAGCTCCTTGCCTCAGAGGCAGAATTCCCACATCTAGCCCAAAATGCTGCAAACGGC
This sequence comes from Antrozous pallidus, assembly GCA_027563665.1. Lineage (NCBI taxonomy): Eukaryota > Metazoa > Chordata > Mammalia > Chiroptera > Vespertilionidae > Antrozous > Antrozous pallidus. The sequence continues at coordinate 31,663,178 of CM050523.1, forward strand.
TCCGATTCCCCTTCAGTAGTCATCCATCATACTGTCACTTTAATTCAGATGCTGCTACTTGTTTTAATAACATACATCTTACACAAAGAATATTGCTAACACAAGAATCTTGGGGTAGATTTTTACAACCTCATAAAATGGTATTAACCCTCTGATCCCTGATGCTCTCTCCACTCAGCGCAGGCCTCTGGATGCTCTCCCTGCCCCCTCCGTTCCCTCCCATCTTCCTGATGCTTATCAATAACCTCTGTTCACCAGGGCTGAGGAGCACCAGGACCCGCGTCATCAATCACTGCAGTAAAAATATTATTCCTCCGCCATTGCCCTGAAGAATTATGGAAAGAATAAAAGTGTTATTGCAGGAATTATTTAGCAAACAATAGATGGATAAAATGTATTACGGTAAGTGTTAAATTATATCACCTCATCACGGGGAGCTGATTTCAGATAGCAGGAGAGTGGCTTGCTGCCTTTTCTAAGTAGTTGTGAAGAACAATGGGAAGGACCACAAAAGACTTCCAAAGGAAACAGCAGTCTGTCAAGACTAGGATATACTCTACTAAGGAGAAATTTGTTTGGGGCAATGATTCGAAATAAGAAAATCTCCTTCTGGCTTGTTTTGAATATTAAGCTGAAATTTACAAAAGGGCAGTGGAGGTTTCCATCTAGTTGTTGAATATAAGATGCTATTCTTGGAAAGAGATTCTTAAAGTCTGCCAAGCCCTCCTCAGAGCCCCTGCACACCCCTCTAAGCAGTGGTGGGGGAACTGTTTTATTGGTGAGGGAAATATACATCTTGCAACATTTAAGTTTTAGTCATTTCTAGAAAAGTGTACCATGTCAATATTTGTAGCCTCTATCAGTGTTGAAAAAAAAAAGTTCCTGAAATGTCAGATTAAGCTAATTACTAAAATCAGGCTTGCATTTTAAATACTATCAAGGATACCTAAACAAGGTTGGAAACCATGTTTATTTTTATTTTTTTAACAAGTAGTCTTTTATCAGTTAATGCAGTTTTTTTTTTTTTAGGCATAATGTTACACTGGGCTCCTGGGATTCATTTGATCAACATGATTAAATTATTTCCTTACTCAGCTAGAAGGAAATTACTAGTTACCAGACATTATGTGTCTGTTAATTATGTGCAATAAGGCTCTCTTCTATCACACCAGCTCCTGCATTCATGTTCTGTGAATTTTAAAGGCATTATCATTAAAAAAATTTAAATATTGAAATTGGACAGCTATAATTTTGTTTCATCTATTTAATAAATAAGTAATCTGTGAAATCAGTGGTAGAAAGTGTATCTTTGCTGTATATATCGGCAAAGACATTCTTAAGAAGAACACACTGAAAGATTCTTTTGATTTCTATCTTCACAAAAGAATATTTCCCTGTCAGCTTTGCAGAGCAGTGGCCATGTCCTCTATTACTGAATAGAGTGAATATCTGCATTGCTAAAATTTTTCTTAAAAAATCTATGATTGTGTGATTCTTCAATGTAGTCTGCTCATGTGGGCTATGTGGTGGAGCCAAATTTACATTTCCTCCTGTAGCTCAATCTACAATCTAAGGTTTCAAAAGATTTTATTTTTTTATAGAAAAAGAGACAACATATGGTAGCTGGGAGGTCTTATTTTGTCTCCTAATGAAATGATGTGCTTCTGTTTCATATTAAAGTGTTAATCGGTCTGAAATTAGGTCTCACAAAAAAGAATAGTGCTTTTAAAATGCTTAATATGATTCATTTTCTGCAGTCAAAACCAGATGACTTTTATTTTTGTATCAAAAAGAGAAAGTGGAAAGCATGCTCTTCCTCCCCTGATGCCCCTCCACGTCCCCCATCTGCCTAGACTTGGGACCCAGAGCTAATAACCGGTTTATAGAACAGAAAGCTCTTTAGAGTGGGAGCTTGCACTGAAGCCTAGAAGGTTTTGTTTGAGTTTGAGAATCTTCATAGGTTTATGAAATCTCAACAAATATTTCAAAGAAGGAAGTTTCACATTTGAAGTAGGTGATCCTATTAGGCGCTGAGAGACGGTGCCTTTGTTGTGGGCCCAGGCATCATTTCATGTGAGATAGAGCTGTGTCCCACTAATATGCCAAGACATCACTTTCATGGCAGGAACAGATAGGGCTGAACTTGTTTCATGCACTTTGGCTTTCATTGTTAATAATGAATGGTGAAAGTTCAGAAGAGAGGAGCTAAGTGGATCGTGGGCTTTAAAAGAAGGAATTTTAACTAATAGCATGCCAAGCTAGTGAGAAAACACTTAGATGGTCAGGAAAGAGCACAAAGAAAGAACTCATCCTGGAGGTCTGTCCACAGCCATCAATCCTTATGGAGCCTGCAGCTGTGACATTGGTGAGTCCCCTTGGAGAAGACTCCAGGAGGCTCAGGGTCATGTGACTAGTGTGCCACCGAAGCCTGAGGGTTTCACCACCAGGGGTCACAAAATGGGAATCCTTTATTCTGTTCTCCCAGAAGGAAACAGAGATAGAAACAGGGGCAAGAAAGGTGGTTAATATAATTTTAAACTTCAACAAATACAAATATTGATTAAATGAATGTGAGCTTTTCAAGTCCAACCAACATTTGAAGCACTAGTTTTAATTTTAGAGAGAGGAAGAAAGAGTCATCGATGAGAGAGAGAAACATCCATCGGTTACCTCCTGTATGAGCCCAAACCAGATACTGAATCCAAAACCCGGGTATGCCCTGATGGGGAATCAAACCCGCCACCCTTTGGTGTACGGATGATGCCCCGACCAGATGATCCACACCAGCCAGTGCCCCTAGAATATCTTTTTGATTATTTCTTGCTTTCTTCCTTTTTTCCTCCTTCTTATCTTTTCTTTCCCTCTTTTTGTCCTCTTTCCCCCCTCCTCCTTGCCTTATTTCTCTTCTTTTCTTCCTTCATTTCTTTCTTTGTCCCTTTATTTTATCATTTATTTAACTTTCTGGGAAAAGACCTCAATAACAAGGACATACATTCTGACGATCATGTATACGATATTCATTTTTATTTTATTTCATTGAGAGGTTCCTTTCTGCTGGACATCTGGTAAGCACCCAGGAGAGAAGAGTGAACAAAACAAATCCAGCCCCTTCTCTCATGGAGCAAAGAACCTAAGAATCTTAGATCTAATCCACTGGGTTCAATGTGTTTTTCAGCTCAGTTCCCTATATCATCTACTAATATAACTTGGAGGATGAGAACTGATCATCCTCTGTTCTAGGTGGATTGTCAAAAAATTTAGTAGACTTGATATCTAAAACAAGAAAACAGACAAATTAGAAACCAAACATTTAGAAAAAAATTCAACAGTAAGGAATATAACCACATGATTTTGGAGTTTTAATGGAAATTTGAATTATCCAGAATGTCAAATCCTGTGACCAACACGTTTGCAGTTTGCTTACCTCTGGGTAGAGAGTAAAAGGTCCTGCACTGATATTCAAGACATAGCAACTATAGCATGTCACCATGTGACCTTGACCACTAAGTGACCTTGACCACTTCCCATCTATGACTGTCAATAGCCTGATCCATCATAATGGGTGTTTTATCACCTGCTTCATATAACTCACTCAGTAAATAAATTAATAAAAATGCTGTACAAATTATTAATTATACTATCAGCTTTTGGTGGTCAGGAACTCTCCAAATTTAAGTTCTGGGTCTCCAAAGCCAAGATTGAGGAAATAGCTCCTTGATCTTTGATCCCATATAAATTATCACATTCTTAGAGAAGTCCCCTAACTTTAGGCACTTCCCTAAGATGCTAAGGCTGCTAATCTAGCATTCAAATCAAAGAATTCTTCTTAATAGTCAATTTGCTAGGAGGGAAGATTCCACTTTAGTTGCCAGAATTTGCATTAGCATATTCTCCCAGCCACATCCAGGTCACTGTGGGTCACTTACAAATAATCTGACTTTCAGGGCCCTTAAAATTGTAATATGAAACCTGAAACACTAATTTGAAAGAATATATGCACCACTATGTTCATTGCAACATTATTTGTAATAGCTAAGATTTGGAAGCTGAGCAAGTGCCTGTCAGTAGATGAATGGATTAAAAAAGCTGTGCTACATTTATAGAATGGAGTACTACTCATCTGTAAAAAAAGAAGGAAATCTTACTTTTTGTGACAGACAGCATGGATGGGCCTGGATATTATTATGTTAAGTGAAACAAGCCAGTCAGAGAAAGAGAAGTACCATATGACTTACTTACCTGTGGAATCTAATGAACAAAATAAACTAACAAACAATATAGAAACAGACTCATAGATACAGACAACAGACTGATAGCTAATAGAGGGAAGAAGGATTGGGTAAAAAAATGAAGGGATTAAGCACAACCCCACCCTATCCCCCTCATGATCACAGACAACAGTATGGTGATTACAAGAGGGAAAAGGGGGTGGGAGGAAGTAGAAGAGGGGTAAATGGTGATGGAAGGAAACTTGACTTGGAGTGGTGAACACACAACACAATATACAGGTTATTCATATAGAACTATACACCTGAAACCTATATAATTTTATTAACCAATGTCACCCCAATAAATTCAATTAATTTTTTAAACCTGTGAGGTGATACTGACTTAATCGTTTTCACACCTTGGAAAGTTGAGCTGGTACAGATGGACCATGAACTGATTATTAACTTTTATTTAGTGCCAGGCTACAAAATATAGGATATAACCCAGTTTAGTTTTGTTCTCCTATTAATTGAATAACTAGTTGCCTCAGTGCCAAATCCATAGACCTGCCATACACGCCTTGCCAATTGTGTCTTCTACTTGTAAACCCCCTCCCATGTGCATGACTAAATGTCTGTGCACATCTGAAGCTGGCGTAAAGCTGTAGAAGGCTGAGCTCAACTCAGTGCACACGTTCGTATGTCTTTGTGCAGAGTCGTTCTTCTATTCGGGAAAACTGACTTCCCAGTTTTCTGCATCCCGCATATCATGTATTTCCTGTTGTGTTTTGAATTTGGGACCCCACCATCCTCTTTCTCTGGAGATTTGTCTTAAATGTTTAATTGGAAAGTCCCTTTATTTCCCTTGCTTGCCACATAAGAAGGTCTCTGTTCCTTTCTAATTGTTTCTCCCAGCTTGGAACCTAATTATGTGGCCCTTCGATTTTTGCTTTACATTCTTTTGAAAAATCACTCATTCCTTGTTAAAGAGCACTACTGGCAATCCTTTTACTTTCTCTCTGCTTCTTGGTACTTAGAAAATTCCCTTTAGTTAACTAACCTAGCCCTTAGGTGAAGATTTTTATTATTTACTTTAGGAAACTAAAAAGCCCCAGATAGGTGAGAGGCCTCCTGCACTCCTTTTGTGAGTGTATCTTGCACACTTTCATGTAGGCAATTTCACAATATACATTAAACCTGAAAACCATGCCAGCCCTTTGCACAAGTGATTTCATTTCTGGCATTATCCAAAGGAAATATTTTTTCAAGTGTTCAGAGATATATGAAACATCTTTATTTATAATAACAAAAATGTGAAATTCAGCTGTTTATCAATAAATTAGAAAAATAAATTCTTTATATTATATGACAATGGTAAGTAGATGAGTATTTACTTACATCTATGATATATTAAGTATAATATTGCAAAATACCCCTCTATGTTTGATCAATATATCATCAATCTATTTATTTATATAATCTTTACCTATTGTCCTATCTTTTCAGTTAGAGTAAATAATGTTTACTTATGCTGATGGAAGTATATTTTTACTTTATTCTTTCTGCATACTTTTCTTTTCGTAAATTAAATATGTATTGCTTGGTGATTTTAAAAAAGCAACAAAGGTTAAAGGAAAATAAGAAGACCCCTGAACAGTGAAAGTCATGTGGGCACACTGGACAATACCAAGTCTTGACCCACTCAACATTATCCTTTCAGGAACCAGGACCTCTATAGACAATGTATACCTTTACCTTTTAATCAGTGCATTATGTGGAGGAGGTATTCAGGGAATGGTTTCTGAACTGAATGAAAAGAAATTATTTCCCTAGTGCACTTTGTACCTGTGTCATATAAATTCTAAGAAAAAAAGAATGCATTAAATGAATAGTGAGTGTTAGTCATTAATACATACACATGGTAGATTGAATTTATGGCTCCCAGTTCTTCACCATTCCCACGTCCATATCTCTGCCATATGACTGCACAGTTTCCCAGAAACAGAGCCACCTGCTGACCTTGAATATAACTTCATATATGTCTTGCCCATAGGATATTAGCAAACATAACACAATCAGAGGCTAAAATGTGCATGCACAGTTCAGTCTTCTCTCTTGGGCTTCTGTCATCACCATGAGGAAATGATGCCTTGGTTAGTTCACTTGTTCAAGGAGCATGAAAACATATGGAGAAGATTTGAACCCAATCTATAATTTTGAGCCATGCCCAGCTGAGCACAGACTAACTCAGTCAAAAAATTACCTTCACCCCCATACCAGCCAAACAGCAGATGCATGAATAAGAAGAAATGATTGTTGTTTTAATCCACTGAGTTTAATGTTACACAGCATCATTAGGGAATTACCTGACCAATACAATACATTTACTAAATATTAAATTTTATTATACTAACAATTAGGTATGAGGTATTAATGAAACTTGACTTAAAAAGTGTCTAATTTCAAGTATAGTAATAATCTCATAAGTTTGTATGGGAAATCAATAATGATCATGAATTTCTGGAAAACTGACAAGAAAAGTGTAATGCTTAAGAGCTAAAACAAACTGAGTGGTGCTGAGAAATCAAGATGGCGGCATAGGTAAGTACCTAAACTGCTGCCTCGCACAACAATTTCAAAACTACAACTAAAGGACGAAACGGACACCATCCAGAACCACAGGAAGGCTGGCTAACTGGAAATTCTATAACTAGAAGGAAAGAGAAAAGCACACTGAGACTCACAGGAGCTGCAGAAGGCAGAGGTATGGAGGCACGTGCAGAGAGGGCTGGCAACTGAGTATGCAGTTGGCTTTCTCAGTCAAGAGGGAGACAAAAGCTCCCAACTGCTCTGAACTCCAGTTTCAGGCAAGACTCTGGGGACCCAGACTCATACGGGATAAACTGGACTGTCTGGCAGTGGGTGAAACTCAAGGGCAGCTTTCTCTCAGAGGTTCTTGCAGCCATTACAGCAGGACACTGAGACCCAAGGGCCTCTTAGAGGAGGGATGACAGGAAGCCATTCCTATATGCTCCCCCCCCCCCTCATATTCCACCCTATGAAACCATAGCTGTTTGCTCCACCTTGAGACTCTTCCCCATTCAAGCTGAATGCAGAGGCTTTTGCATATGAATGACCTGGTCCTTTGAATTCTAAATTTACCTAACAAACTGCAGCTGAGTCAGTGAGACCCAGAACATCGAAAAGAAAGACCAAGGCCTCACAGCAGCTTGCATTGCTTCACAGCTGGGCCTCATCTGAGCACCTCCAAAACCCAAACAGAGAAAAGAAATCTGAAGATCTCTCTGTAGCTCCTGCTGTATGGCCTCAGGCAGAGGCTAAGTTAGTACCTCTTTGGAAATCCAAGAGCCAGTGGTCAGAGTGGGACCAACTAGATTACAATCCATAGGGGACACACTCAGCAGGCAGACTCAGTGAGCACCAAAGCCCCACTGAAGCAAGTCTTATCTCATAAGGGTGTCTCCAGCACAGAACTTCTCCCAGTATAAACACAACTGATCCTCACAGCCAATTGGCCTAGAGGCCAATTCCTCCCAGTGATACCAACAACAATCAAGACTTGACTACAACAAGACTGTGTACACAACCCACAAAGGGGTGCACCAAGAGTGTCCACCTTAGGTAACTGAAGAGGCTGAGTCACTGGGCCCCACAGGACACCTTACATGCAAAGCCATTCTGTCAACTCAGGCAAAAAGCTAAAATGTGGAGACAAAGAAACAGGTCACAAAGGAAAGAAATGGAGTAAAGCCAATGACTGGATATAGAGTTCAAAACCATGGTTATAAAGTTTTTCAAGAATTTTCTAGAAAAGGCTGATAAATTTAGCGAGACTCTCGAGGATATGAAAAAGGACCAATTAGAAATTAAGCATACACTGACTAAAATAAAGAATAATATACAGAGATCCAACAGCAGACTAGAAGATTGCAAGAATGAAGTCAACATTTTGAAATACAATGAAGCAAAAAACACTCAACAAGAAAAAAAAAAAGAAAAAAGAATCCAAAAATATGAAGATAGTGTAAGGAACCTCTGGGACAACTTCAAGCATACCAATATCAGAATTATAGGGGTGCCAGAAGAAGAGAGAGAGCAAGATATTAAAAACCTATTTGAAGAAATAATGACAGAAAACTTCCCCTACCTGGTAAGAGAAATAGACTTACAAGTCCAGGAAGTGCAGAGAACCCCAAATAAAAGAAATCCAAAGAGGACCACACCAAGACACATCATAATTAAAATGCCAAGGGCAAAAAACAATGAGAGAATCTTAAAAACAGCAAGAGAAAAACAGTTAGTTACCTACAAGTGAGCACTCATACAATTGTCAGCTGATTTCTCAACAGAAACTATGCAGGCCAGATGGGAGTGGCAAAAAATATTTAAAGTGATGAATAGCAAGAACCTGTAACGAAGATTACTCTACCCAGCATTTAGAATTGAAGGTCAGATAAAGAGCTTCAGAGATAAGAAAAAGCTAAAAGTGTTTCTCATCACCAAACCAATATTATATGAAATGTTGAAAGCTCTTCTAGGAGGAGGAGAAGAAGAAGAAGAAGAAGAAGAAGAAGAAGAAGAAGAAGAAGAAGAAGAAGAAGAAGAAGAAGAGAGAGAGAAGAAGAGAGAAGAGAGAAGAGAGAGAGAGGAGGAGAGAGAAGGGGAGGGGGGAGGAGGAGGAGGAGGAGGAGGAGGAGGAGGAGGAGGAGGAGGAGGAGATAAATATGAAAATTATGAAGAACAAATACATATCTATCAACAAGTGAAACTAAAAATCAAGGGAATAAAAAATCTGATGAACAGAATAAACTGGTGAATATAATAGAGTCAGGGGCATAGAAAGGGAGTGGACTGACAATTCTTGGTGGGGGGAAGGTATATGAGGGGTGTGGGAAGAGACTGACTGGACAAAAATTGTACACCCCTGGATGAGGACAGTGTGGGGTGGGAGGTAAGGGCAGAAGTTTGAGCGGGAATTAGGTTAAGAGGAGTTATGGGGGAAAAAAGAGGAACAATTGTAATAATCTAAACAATAAAGACTTATTAAAAAAGAAAAGAAAAAAGAACTGAGCCACTTCCTAGAAGTCAATTCAGGTAAGGTGAGCCGCCAGGTAAGCTTTAATAATCTAAGGTAAGAATAAAATCTAAACAGGATATAGTGTTTACATATGCTCACTAATTAGTCCTACATGTTCAGGTTTGGGTCCCTGAGAGAGAAGTAGCAATGCCTGGTGATAGATTTGGTGAAACACATGGGAAACATAGGCATGACTGTCCGTGTGAGAATAGATATGATACCCTCTAGGGTTTCCCAAAATGTTGAGACAGAGAATATTGTGGAAGGTGTGCTTTCACAAAAGTGGTGACAAGACCCAGTATGACATGTAATATAGTATTGTTTAACATGACTCTATTTATGACGACTCCATTTGCTCTCATAGCCTAGTGAGGCATCAGGAAACTCAAATTATAACGTGTCATTTCACACCAGCAAGTGGAGACAAGACCTCATCATGTTGCTGCCAAATGGGGTGTTCCAGTTGAGTTTATAACTAGTTGAAAATATCCAAACAGGCATTTGAGAAGTTTGATCAAATGAAATTCTCTTTTAATGTTTTTTTTCAACTTTGCAATGAAAATGGCTCTTCATAAGACTATAGTGACTCGAAAAATGAGGAGTAACATAGGGTAGCCAGAGAGAGAAATCAAAGCATCAGTGAAGGTGTTCTGCATCTGAAAAACATCAAGGAAAAATGGGAAGAAAATAGCTGTTACTTATTCCATAAATTGAAAACAGAACTGCCCTTGTCTTTATTTTTAAACACTATTTTTAAAAATATATAACATAGTGGCAGTAGACTGATTTAACATGCTCTACTGAGTTCTATTGAACTCCTACTTTCAAAAATAATTCTGTTTGTTTTTGGTAAGATTTGAAAGAATGGGTCTTAAATATGTGGGTGCCAAAAATTAAAATGCTCCCTAAACTTTGACCAATTGTTTTAATATACATCAAACAATGTTCATTAATTCTTTTATAGCCTTTTTGACCTTCCCTGTCTGCATGTTAATCATTTTCTTGTTGTGCCAATATTGTTTGCATAACAGTGGGTTTATAATTTATGTTTTTTATTAAAAGGTGTCTGTGGAAAAGAGATTTACCATGACTCTTCAGAAAATTATATTTTTAATCAGCCGTAGAAATTCATAGCACTTCCTACTACATATGGGATACCTTATTACAATGATCCAAACAGACCAAAGTCAACAAATAATCTTGTCTGTCTATTGTTAATTCTTAGAAGAACAAACATATGTTTTGAGTGTCATTACTGCTAAATTAGCACAAGCAATCAGGCATTCTAGGAGAATAAAATAAAAATGCAGAGCACTATAGTATAATTACTATTTGCATTTAAATTGTGTGCTATACTTTTTGAGCATCATGGAGTAATAATAAAGTCTAACATTTACTGAGTTCCTTCTGTGTCAGTAAATAAAGGGATTATCTCAGTTAATCTTCACAACAACCCTATGATAAAGATACTATTATTAGAGTGTAATATTTTGCATAATAAAGAAACTGAGACTTGGAGAGACAAAATCTCTTGTGTAAGTTTCTAGAAATTACTCAGCAGAAGCAAAGATTTAAACCTGGAAAGTTTGACTTTATCACTCAAGTTCTACTGTATGCTTTTATTATTAATCTGCTAATATTCAGTTTAAGTTAATTTTCACATAACAAAGTTCATTTATATTACTAACAAAGAAAATTCCATCATTTGAAGGAAATAACTCTTCAGTAAATACTTCATGAGGTGATTGTGAAGGGAGGCACAAAGGATTTATCCAAAACAAAATGTATCATTTATATTTTTTACCACCATAGCGCTCATGGTTATGTGGTACCCCTAAGGTGACTTTTTCTTTCTTAAACTAATTTATTTAACGTTACTTTCTTAAAATAATTTAAAACAAAAACAACTTTGAAGGGCATGTATCAGAGCTCATTAGTGTTTAAATTTCCAGGATATAAAAAATATATGGAATGATTATACATGTACAAATTAGAGGTCACATGCTATGGCCACAAAGCCTGAAACATAAGCATTCATGTATCATTTCTTGGGTATTTACTGAGCACCTACAATGTGCACTGTTCTTGGTGTGAAGATACAGCAATGTCAGACAAACCTTTGCCCTCGTGGAGCTTACATTTTAGTAGATAGACAGAAAAAACAAATTTTCAAGTTCTATGACAAAAACTAATGGAAGTAAATAGGTAGTGATGAAGACAATAAGACTGCAATTTTACTGAGAAAAAGGCTGTGATGTCATAGCTTCTAGTTAGGTCAAAGTTGCATGAAACAGAGTAGTGTAATGTCTATTTTGGCACTACTCTTATCCAAGGTGGCACAGAGGTCTTGATTGAGAGATGAACTACATTACAGTATTAACTGATTACTCTCTGTTAATGAGTACGTAAAACTAAAAGATATGTTGTCTTTTCTAGAAGACTGTGAGCCTCCAGAGAATAGACTACACCTGTCCTTTTACTGCCCTTTTTTCATATCTATATTCCAGAAATCATCTTCTCCTGGTGAGCTGTTTGAAACCATGTCCAGAGGTTTTAGGGAAAGCAGCGGTGTAAGAAATGTGCTGAAACAGAGTTTTAAACTAAGGGCAAGATATGGGGCTTAGGTTCCTTCCAGCCACCGGATCTTAGACATGGCACCTAACCTCTCTGAGCCCCAATTTTCTCTTTAAAAAAAAGGGGGGGGGCATACCAATTTTGTTCTGCTTCCTTCTCAGGACTAAGCAGGAAACAGTGAAGATAGGGGGTGTTCCTGATGATTGATTATAAAGTGCTATAAGGCATTGGGGGCTGACAGACGCTCTTCCCTAAGAATAAGCAACTCAAAATAGACATGTCTCACAGGGGCCTTAGAAGTCACTTCATCATTCTCTCCAACAGAGTGGTGCATGCAGTTGACACTTCCTTGCAATATCTTCTTAGGAGACTTTCAGGATCACGAGGTTCCTGGACAAGAAACAAAAGCAGAATCGAGCCATTACCCAGTGGATTAGGATAAAAACTGATAAGACCAGGTACAACTCCAAGAGGAGACATTGAAGAAGAATCAAGCTGGGTCTATAAAGTTGCACATGACCTGGCGCCCATACTTATGCTGCATCCAGGTGCTTGCCTCTTACCATATCCCTGAAAAGATCGCTACAATCTGGACAGTAGAGTGGATTTTATTGGAAAATTATAAAAGAACTAGAGGCCCAGCTCATGACTGAAATCGCACAAAGAGGTGCCTGCCTCCTGCCATGGGAAGAGGCACTCCACGGACCACTGTGGGAGTCAGGCCAGACCACTGCTGCGGGCGGCCGGGACCCGCACCTGATTTCCACCCCAAGCCACCCCTCTGCCTGTGTCCATTCTGGGCTGCTGGACCTGCCCGTGGTGGCTCAGGCACGCTCTTCTGTCTCTCTCTCTGTCTCTGTCTCTGTCTCTGTCTCTGTCTCTGCTCCAGGCCTCACCTGCGTGCACAACAACCTCCTGTCCGGTCATCTCCTTTCGGCATTCTGGCCTAATTTGCATATTACCTCTTTATATATTAAGATGAATTTTCTATTTGTTAATATTTTTCTGCACTAGTAGGTTGGTTCAGTAATAAATATATAAAACCATTAAAAAAGTCACCTTAATCCAATTCCTAAATGTTTCAGTTTATGGAAACTGAGCCTTGAGGAGGTAAAGAGACTATACTACTTACTAGTTAGTGGGAAAGCCTCCTTTCAAGTTTTTAGGCTCTCAATGCTCTTGCTAACATATACTATTGCTTGAGTCATAGTATCGTACCAACATTAAAGGAAAAACGCATTAAAGGGATAAAACTGCCAACTAGTTAAACTTCAGATGTACAGTTACTTTTGTGGTCCCCTCTCAAGTCCTGTATCCTATTTGCTGTAGAGATGGCATTTTAGCCAGTGCCTGTGAGGTGTCACTACCTCCCACCACAAGCAGTTTCCATGTGGCAAGACAGTAAGACTTATAGCAGACTAAACTGAGAGAGTGTTACCTACTTAAACTGTTTTTCTGACTTAATAAGAATTTTTCATCTACAGCAAGCCATTTTAAAATATTGTCTATACACAAACAGTCACTCTGAATAATAGGTCTGCACACAGCAAATGTCACCTCTCTAAATCACACGGGACCTCGGCGGCACGGCGGAGAAGGCTCCCTAGCAGTTTAAACTTCAGCCTCCCATTTATTATGGATGTGTTTATAAATCTCAGAGGGCACTTTTCCGCCTCCTGGGAAATCCAAAAAACGGTGCCGTTGTTTGTCAGGGTGACTTGTCCTGAATGTTGAGGTCCTGGCCATCCTTCTTACATCCAGACCCCATTTGGTTCCAAAATGGGTCGGCCAAGGTTGCTGTCAAAAGTGCCATTTTCTCATCTTGAATGACGAGAGAAAACTCTGTCCCGGAAAAAGTAGATGGGGGCTTTGAAATCTGGGGTGTGTAGAATGAATGTGGGAGCCTTCTTCCTTCTTTTCTTTTCCCCCCCTTTTACCTTGAATAAATGATCTTCTCTACAAAAGAGCTTTGAGATTCTCACATGAGGGAAGCAAAAGACAGCTTACACAGCAATGGCATTGAAAAACTCCTTAGCCGCTCCCATTTGTCTTGGTTAGTATGAATACTTAGGCATTAAGTGGAGAAAAGGAGAATCCATCAATAGTTAATAACTGACCTTAAGATGGGAATTCAAAGTTCACCACAATTACACCCAAGTGTCAGAGAACACACATGGGACATTATCAATATATTTGACTACAAGAGCCTGCGATGGCAATTTTAAATACCATCAAAAAAAGAACTGGACATTCCTTTTAATGAGAAAATATTGTTACCATATTCAGCAGCCCATACTAAGATAGTCAGAACCAAAATCCTCAGATGAGAATGGATGGGGGAAGGTAAGCATAATCTAAAAGAGCAAATAAGAGTCAAGTTGAAATTTTATCATGTAACCAGTTTGTAAACAAATTGCTTCCTAGATTCAAAGGGAGACTGTATTTTACAGGTGGAAATGAGGTTAGGCAAAAGACTAAAAGAAAATATGTTTGGCCCTGGTCGGTGTGACTCAGTTGGTTGGAGAGTCATCCAGTGCATCGGAAAGTCATGGGTTCAATTCCCAGTCAGTGCACATACTTGGTTTCAGGTTCTGTCCCCAATCAGGGCATGTGTGGGGGCAACTGATTGATGTATCTCTCTCACATCAATGTTTCTATCTTTCACTTTCTCCCTCTCTAAAATCAATGCAAGAAAAATAAGTGATATTTAAAGAAAAAAGAAATATAGTATGTACCAAAAAATGTATACACATAATTTGAATAATTATAAAGGCTGTATTTTTAAAAATATATCTTATTTTCAAAATTGAGCTTTCAGCTATTGAAGTATGTATACATTTTTGGGGGCACTCTATCTATATATTTGCGCAGGGATGCTTAACAAGAATTTTCATCAAAGGGATGCAACTTAAAATCACAGTGACTTATCACTACACTAAAATGGCTAAAATTTAAAAGGCCGCCAACCCCAAATGCAGGACAACTGGAATTCTCTCATACACTGCTGGTGGAAGTATAAAATGGTACAACCTCTATGGAGAGCTATTTGTCAGTTTCTTAAAAAGATAAACACACGTGTACCTTATGACCCAGCTATTTTATTTTTTGTTATTTATTTTGAAGAAATAAAAAAAATCCATATGTTTTAAAGAGATTTGCACAAGGATATACATAGTAACTTTATCTAGAATGGCAAAACTTTAGCAACAAATTAAATTTTCATCAAAAGGAGTGATAAGCTTTGATGTCACATTCCTAGAATGAAAGACTGATCAACAATAAAAATAAATGAATCACAGTTACTTATGAGTACATGAATCTCATAAATATGTTGAGCAAAATAAGCTGCATTTATATAAAGTCCAAGAACAGGCAAGACTAGTCAATGGGAATAGCAATCAGAATAGTGGTTTCCTCTTGGTGAGGAGAGGGACTAGAGAAATATATGAGAACATTTTCCAGGGAGAGAGTGACGCTTGGTGTTGGTTGTTAGCTGCATGGGTGTGTACACACAAACTCAACTTTAGACTAATTTCTTCTCATTTGATATATATAATTATAGCTCAATTAAATAAAAAGAAAGTATGTGTAGGTTAAGAACTATAAGGCTAATTATCTTCCTGATATTTGCTGTTATAAATCCTTACTACTCAAAGGAGGGTCCATAGGGTAGCTGCATCAACTGAGTGATTCAGGATTCAGTCCAGAGGTGTCAACTGAAGCCACAGCCCAGAATATACAATATAGTGTGAAGCCCAGAAGAGTTATATACTAGTCTCCCCTTATCTACAGGGAATATGTTCCCTGGTAGGTATCAAAGTTGATAGGACTCAGCCATCCATCATCATAGCCATGGTTACAAAATGAAAATGAATTATTTCTATATGTTGGAGGGGGTCTTTTTTAAAAACAAGAAGCTAGGTACTAAAATATTCTCAATGAAAAGGAAAAATGATTGCATGGCAGATACTACCAGTTGCCTATCCAGAACTCAGTCTTCTTTTCTTTCTTACCAATAGAACCTGGGTTTATTCTTGCCTACCATGCATCCAGCTAAAATACTCTACTTCCCTGTCTCTCCCACAACTACTGATGTGAGTGAGATGTGAAGAGAATTTATTATGTGGGGATTCCTGGAAAGCTCCTTCAAGTGCTGAGTATGTAGGTAGTTCACACGTTTGTCTACGGCTCCCATTTCTCATTCTGAGCAGAACATGGATGTGATGGCCTGAGTGCCAACTGCCATCTTGAACAATGTGGAGCTTTTAAGGTCTACCAACCCTGGACAAAATTATAAGTTTCTATTCTGTGTGGGGCTCTTCTGTTAGATACAACATAATCTAATTCTAAGTGGCACTGGTAGGTTAAAAATAAGCAACTATTTAGATAGATTTACAAGTCTTTAACATTTCTCTCTGTCATAGCTCCTGGTTCAAAGGTTTGCCTCTTAGAATCATACAAGCTTAGAGCTGAAAAAAACTTTAGAGAACATCTAGGCAAAATGTCTGTTATTATAAGTAAATCAAGAGAGAGTTTCAGTGAGACTTTGCCAGAAGCTACCTATCAAATATTCATCACTATCAACATTTATTAAATACACATTGTTATGCCTGTCAATGAGACACTTTCCAGCATCTAGAAAGTTACTCTTCTTTCTAGGATACCTCATGTGTCCCTCAGTGCATTGTCTTTCTTTGTTTAAATCTATAAAGAAGAGTAGATTCATATACCCTTTAACAATACAAATATTACGGAGAGAATCTTGTCTTTTAAAGCTCTGCCATATCTCCCATAATAAATATGGGCTGACAGACAGTCAATGATCATTTTTACTCCGTGTGTGTATGTGTGTGTGTGTGTGTTTGTGTGTGTGTGTGTGTGTGTGTGTGTGTGTGTGTGTGTGTGTACTCGCGCGCTTCCTGGAGAGAGTGATAGTGTGAAAGCCATTTTTTAGAGAAAGCATCTCAAACTGCTGAAGGAGAATGATGCCTGACAAGCATTTCCTTTATTGAATAATCCAGTTTACAAATGCTTCCAGACAGACTGAAGGGATTTGACTAGGTTAAAAATATGACAACCACAATCAAAGCCCAGATGAAAAGTGTGCTCTGAATCATAAAAGTAGGGACAAGAAGTTTCTCCTCCATGAACTCAGTTATTTGAGTAGATCTTCTGGTCTAGATATACAACTATTCTCTTTTATAACAAAATCCCATGCAGGGGAAAAAAGGAGAGGGTTGAATTGTTCTACGTACTTTGCAAGATCTGCTACTTGGGTGTGTTTGGAAGATTCTAAAGTATTGCAACCTGTGCAGACTGACAGCTGAAAGTAAATCAAGGCAGCATTTGGGGAAAAGGCACTTGAGTAGCCAAGTTAGCTGTTTCATAGATCCTTACAGGGAATATAGGCAGGCTGGGGCATTTTTGTCTTAGCAATTACTACTGAGATTCTCCATTGCAGTGATCCATGGGGATTCAATGAAAAGGTTAATGGCATCTATCAGATTTACAGGGTACAACAAGGAAGTTGGCACATTCCCTCGTGCGAAGTGTAATGTCACCTGTGTGGGCCGAGCAGTCCACATTCATTACCATTCATTGGCCAAACGGCCCAAGTTTTAACCAGCCTTGAAATGCAATTCATCAACAGTTGAGCATTCAGAGCAAGCAAGACAAGTGGCAAGGGAGATTGTGAGAGAGATGACAATAGAACAAGTATATTCCACTATAGCTGATGGACCTTCTGAGGAAGTTAAGAGAGATTGGTGCCTGCAATGAAAAGTTGAGAGTGTGTAAGATCAAGGAGAAAATAAATATCCAGACCTGTAACGCAACTCTTTTAAAAATAACTCCGTTAATGCACCCACAGGCATCCCACTAGAGCTCCGTGTAAAACCTTTGTTTCCCATCCGTTCTTTATACACTGAGTTTTCAAAAAGCTATTTAGATTTGTGTAAATTTGTGACTCTAATTGGCTTTCCAATTTCACAGCTTATCAAAGTCAGAAAGGGGGGGCTCACTGACATTGCAAAGACAATGAGCACATTTGATGCAATGGTCTATGATTCTCCTCAATGTTTTTAACCCACGATTGAAGAAACAGATGGTTAGGTCTTCAAGAAAGCTTAAAACAGAAACTGAGCTTATACAAAACTGCTCAGCTATCAGATGGGGCAAAGCTATGCTGTCGTCTTTTTTTCCACCCCGAATCGCAACCTATCAAGGGAAGGATTTAGCTCCACAGAAAGATATTTACCAGGAAGCTTTCTGCAGAAGAGAAGGACATGCTTTGTTAAATCAGATGCATGTTATTTTTCCTGAATCCAAGATTTATGAAAGCAGTAGGCTCATATTTCTCCATATACAGTAATTGGAACTCATTATGCTAATTGTATTTCCATTATCACTAATTAACAATCAGAGTGACCTGGCCCACAGTCTAATTTGTCTTTAATCTGTTTTTGTATAGGGAGTTTTACCCTGTAATTTCAAGGTGATAATTCTATTCAGTACAACTATGAGTTGCAGAAGGTAACACTTTTTTGATGCTTGATGCTATCATCTTGGAACTGCTCAGGGTAAAACGGAAAAGCAAAGGGATATACTTGCATATACCCTCTCACTGATGAAGTAGATGCTTAACCCATGACATTAGGAGTATCCTTCATAATTCTTGCTCAGATTGTATGTCTGATCAAAGTAATGGGATAGTTGCCCATACTCAACCTCCAGCTCTCAATTTAAAATATGCAGTACTAAGTCTAAGAAGCAGTTGACTTTTGCTGTCATCAAGAAGGAAAAAAAGGTGTTTCAAATAACTTTTAATGATTAGTTAACACCTTATAAATATTTCATATGTCAAATCTCTTATAAAGAGAAAAATAATAGAGCCAGATCATCCAGAAACTTGCTTCTCATAAAATGAGATATTGAAGGGAGAGATGAGATACATTTATAGTACCCCCTCTCAGAGAATATGTTTATGTTTTTCAATGAGGCAGATTTATAGCTGTGGGATGGTATGGGGGAAGGGAGCTAAATTTGGAGCCCAAGGTTCTGAGTTCAAGTTCACTTTCAATGCTTAATAGAAAGCACCACTCTTTCTCTAAATTTTTGTTTCCCCATCTTTAAAATTGAAATAATACATTTGAGTCAAATCATTGGGACATCATTAAGCAGGTTTAAGAGTGAGGACTTGGAAATTAGACTGAGTTCAAATTTGGACTCCACCACATATTAGTT
Organism: Antrozous pallidus; assembly: GCA_027563665.1. Lineage (NCBI taxonomy): Eukaryota > Metazoa > Chordata > Mammalia > Chiroptera > Vespertilionidae > Antrozous > Antrozous pallidus. The sequence goes on from CM050523.1 coordinate 31,682,300, forward strand.
TGTAGCCTTAGTGAAAGCCTCAGTTTTCAAAATATATTTAAAATCAAGCCTAACAATAGTTCTCTCTTCATATAGGTGTTTTGAGATTAAACTAATAAAGATTAATCTGTATAAAATGCTTTGGCCAATCCTTGACTCATGGTTAGCATATAACAAAGGCTAGCTCTGATTTGGGGGATGCAGTCATGCTAAAGCGATTGGTAAACAAGAGAACATTCTACAGGGGTTGGTGGGCTTGTGATAATTCTGATGTATTGCTTTATTCTGGGGAGTGAAGTGAACATTATCACTTCAATTACTGATCCATTGAGAATATATAACTTCTTTTGGGAATGACTGAAAATCATATTGGAAGAGGGAGGGATAAAGGAGAGACAACACTAAAAAAAGGCACATGGGAAATTAATTTTAAAAAAATCCCTCTACTTATCCTAAGAAACCTCAGAAATTTCAGATCTACCTTCTCACACACTGATTTTTAATCTGAGTGAGCAATGCCCTAAATAACCGCTAGTCCTGTGGGTGCCACCAGGTCTATCTTCTTAGCCTGATTGACATGGTTTACCTTTGGGTGTCTTTCATAGAACCACTGAAGTAGCAACTTTAAGGTGTTTTTGAAAAGAAAACAAAAAAGAAGTGCTTGTGTGATATTCTACTCCCATGGCCTCCTAGCTCTCTGCAAATACTTGGGAACCAGTTGGATCACCATGCTTCTTCTTCCACATTGAGTTTTCACATGCTCAGGAAGTCCTATTCCTTGATTTGGCCTCTTATACTTGACAGAGAGATTTTTCCGAATCCCAAGATCAGATATAATTGTAGCTCTATGGCTTATCCTGGTTTCACAGGCTCATAAAAATGTATTTGCTCTTCCTTATCCATGGTATAAATCACAGGATATCACCTAATCAACAAAATAATCTTAATCAATGCTGCACCGTCTGGCTTTCCATAACAATTCCAAGTCCCTGTCAGTGTTTTCTATCTTCCCTTCTGTTACACCAGATGGTGCTTGTCTTAGCCTCTTTTTAAATACCTTTTTCTGACCATAGTACTCTGTCCAAAGATCATTGTAGGAAACCATTCCTGCTATCTGCAGCAGTAGCCCTGTCCTACTTGTTAAATATTGCAGCCTTTGCTAATAACTAACACTTCTAAACCTGAGCTTTCTTCCAAAGTCACCAACTGGCTAGTCCATAATTATTTCATAACACAACCACTTTGGTCTTCACACGTCCAGTGTGAGCGCTCTTCTTCAGGTAGGAGCAAAGTCCAACTGGAGTCTTTCCCATAAGGTATGAAGGAGAGTATGCAATCAGCACAGACCAGTAGTCAGGATGTCTTCCACCCTATTGTATTAAAAGGGAAAGGGATCATCACTTTACACTGAAGTAGCTGGACCATTATGTTTTCCTCACATACAACATCATGACTTAATTATTTTAATCTTTCTAGAAAACTGCCTTCATTTATCTTTCTGTATAAGCCATAAAGCACATTTAAAGAGGAAAAAGCAAACAAAATAATTGACATATCTGAGCATCAGTGGCACCGTGACTTGAAAAGAAGATAATTGAGAGTCAATTAAGTTTATGGATAATTTTAAACATTGGTCATCAAATCTCTCCTTATCTTGTTGTGTGTGTGTGTGTGTGTGTGTGTGTGTGTGTGTGTGTGTGTGTGTATGTGAAAATAGCAGCACCAGCAACATTTCAAGATAGCAATTCCTTCTTTATGGAAATCATTTTAGAAATCACATCCTCTGCCAAGACTGGTTTGGCTCAGTGGATAGAGCGTTGGACTACAGACTGAAGGGTCCCGGGTTCGATTCCAGTCAAGGGCATGTACCTTGGCTGTGGGCACATCTCCAGTGGGGGGCGTGCAAGAGGCAGCTGATTGATGTTTCTGACTTTCTATCCCTCTCCCTTCCGCTATGTAAAAAATCAATAAAATATATTAAAAAAAAAAAGAAATCACATCCTCAAACAAGCTGGCTTTCTAGATGTTATTCTGATCTTCCCCAAAATCGCACCCTCATAATATAATGAATAGGAAACATAGCAGATACACAGAGTTGGAAGAAAGCATTGGTATCTAATTTTCAAAATATAAACATCAGTCACTTAGTTGATAGATATACTAACTTGGCACCATTTTTCAATGATATTTGACAGAACTGAAAATCACAGCACACAGAGACTTTGTCACAAAGGATTTTCAATTTGTTTCAGAAGATAGATCACGAGTATCCTCTTTATCTCTAATGACTATAGAATAATAATCTCATTATAACCCTTTTCATGTAAGTTTTATTTCTGAATAAGGTAGAATTCCTTTATTTTCTTTTTTTTTCTCTGACCAGCAAATGGAATGTGTGTTTGGTCCATTGGTTAAAATAGGGCTGAGTAAACTGAAAGCTTTGCTCATTGGGGGCCATCTGACCATGGACACATCAACTGTATTATCTTTTCAGAATAAGTCTCTCACATTTCCATTCTGACTACAGGTAAAGGATTTCCTAGAGCACATATAATCCACATTTAACTCTTAAAGCATCTTCCAAACCACAACAAAAGATATAGTCATTAGGCAATTGCTAAAGCTTCCCATTTTCCACTTATCTTCATGACTATAATTTAGTTACCTAAGAAAAAAAAGCAACAAACTTTGTTGTTTTTTTTTTCCTTTCCAGAAATGTAGGCCAATATCATAGAACACAAATTTGACCCCAAGCACTCTATCAGTAGAAGTGAATATGGCTAACTTCTTCCTTGAGCCTTCAAGAAGAGTACATAATTCTCACTTTACTGGTGAGGTTTCTAATGTTTGGGACACTTTCAGGTCCACCTTTTCTATTTATGAGGACTAATGGAAGTGTGCCATTCTGCTATTGCTGAGTGTATTACTCTTCTCCATTTGCATGCTATCTCATGATTTGTATGTGGAGACAGCCAAACTTATTTTTGTAAATAAAGTTTTATTAGAATATAGCCACATTCAATGGCTCATGGACTGTTTATGACATCTTCCTAGTTAAAACAGTAGAGGTCACTAGTTGCAATAGGAACTTTATAACCCTCAAGCCTTCAGTATTATCCCTGTTCAAAAGTAATGGTTAAATTCCAACAGACAGAAATATTATCTTAGATCCCATGTTCATGTCCTTGACCTGCTTTTGAAAGTGTACAGGTGTGTTTAAATGTTCAATTAATTAATATTGCTGAAGTCTGAAACTAAAATACACACTTTCAAAAAAAATTCCCAGATTGCAAAAATTATGCATACATCAACCTAACCTAAGTAGGGTCCCAAGGCACCCACCTATAATTGAGTCAATTAAGTTCATTGTTCTTAGGGTTAAATGGACAATAATAAATGTAATCAAAAGTGGTGGTTGGAGGAATAAAGTTGTAATTTCACTGAGGTATTAAAGTGGCCAGAACAAGGAATGCTACCAAATCCAGCCCATTTTTCTTCTTGGACCACATCCTCAGGTTTCTTTTCCTCTTTCCTCTTCAACTGACTCCTAAGGCCACTTTAAATCCATTTTTCTCAACTGTAAGAGGTGGAGGCTAGAGTCTCAGTTTCTCAATGTCTTTTATCACTTCCTTGGTAATCATACTTGTCAAATCATTTTTGCTTCCCTGACGTTAGTTCTTAGCTGATAATTTCCTACAAGTTGAATGCCCTGAGGATGCCTACAGTATCTTCAGAAATCATTTCCAGGTCTAAGATCTTTATTTACTAGTTTAAGGCTATTGCCTTATTTTGATACCTCACAACTATATCTTATATAGTGGGTTGAATGTGTTTCCCAAAAGATATGTGGAGAATGGGATCTTATTTGGAATAAGAGTCTTTGCAAATGTAATTAAAATAAATATCTCAAAATTAGCCGAAACTGGTTTGGCTCAGTGGATAGAGCATCACCTGTGGACTGAAGGGTCCCGGGTTCAATTCCAGTCAAGGGCATGTACTTGGGTGCAGGCACATCACCAGTAGGGGGTGTGCAAGAGGCAGCTAATCGATGTTTTTAGCTTTCCATCCCTCTCCCTTCTTCTCCATAAAAAATCAATAAAATATATTAAAAATATATCTCAAGATGAGATCAGCCAAGGTGGAATCTAAACCTAATGGTGATGTCCAGAGAAGAGGCAGAAAAGGAACATAGATGTACCCAGGGAAGAAGGCCCTGTGAACACAGACTTAGAGATTGGAGTGATGCATCTGTAAGCCAAGAAACACGAAGGATTGTCAACAGCCACCAGAAGCTAAAGACATGAAACAGATTCTCCCCCAGAGACTTCACAAAAGAACCACACATGCCAATATCTTGGTATTTGTCTTTGGGCTTTCAGAATTGTGAAAAAAAAAATTTCTGTTGTTTTAAACCACCATGTTTGAAGTCATTTGTTATGAAAATCCTAGAAAATTAATACACCTAATTATATAATTAATTCTCTATGCCACTGAAAATGGAGCATTGTTACCTGATTTATTTTTTCTGGGGTTTATATAATACTTTTGGATTATTTGTTAAATCATAAGTCACAGACCTTGAGAAAACACTATTTCCCCCAAAGATTCTTTTATTTTTATTTATTACTAAAAATATATTTTCTCAATTAAAAATGTCTTTTGGAAAACACATCCCCAACTTCTATTGGAAACTTTTAGATTTACCTGCCAAAAAATTAGCTGTGTACCAAGATATAATTGTTTTTCAAAATCCTATTCTGGTGCATGAAATACACACTTACTTCTCAATATAGACAATTAATGCCATCTGCTTTATTTCTGGATTCTAAAACCAAATGACTTATGTGTTCAGACAAACTTTCCCCTTTGGAATTAAGGTTTTAAAATAAGGTGTCTTTCTTTTCAGAAAGAGGCCAAGTCTCTGGCTTTATTTTGGAATTTAAAATGCCCTGTTTATGGATGTTAACTCACATTTATGAGCAAGATTTCATCAATTATGTAATGGATTGCTAAATGTCACTCTTGTGCTTTATTCCTAAAGTAACTACAGTCTATATACTTAGGAAAATACCATATAATTATAAAGTAATTCTATGTTCTAGTAGATTACTTAGTAATTATACTTAATATTGTAGTTCCAATAGTGATTACTATGAAAGCTCATTAGAAAAGGCAGAAATAGTCACATATGTATTCTAATTATATCTGCCATAATAGAAGTTAATGTTAATTGAAATGATTTATAGTTATTATGGTAACTCAATTAAAAGTATATACTAGTAGTGATACCCAACCTTCAAAAGAACAAAGTGTTAAATTAATATCAGAAAACTTAAAAGAGATTTACCTTTGACCTAATTCTGTTTGGTTTCCTTTGCTCAGAAAATACTTCCACCATTCTCTTATAAGCTTATTCATTTCTCTTTCCCCAACACTTAGGTCAGTACATGGCATGTGGAAATATTATACAAATATGTACTAAATAAATGAATAAATTTCCTGTAATATTTATTTTGATCCAACTAAAATTAATGGTGAGACCTATCTAAAATTATTTGCAGGTGGATTTTTGAGATTCTAAATTGATGCTTTTGATATTTTAGGTTCATTGACTCCTTGGAGAATGACATAAAAGTTTCTCAGTAATGTGTGTATAAACACAAAACTTTCCAAACACCTGCAGGCTGTTCAAGGACCTTCTGAATCCCAATCATGGAGTCAAGTTGGGAACAGTGGCTCTGGAAAGGAGCAGCATTTTATAGGCCATTCTCTCTACCATGAGGGGCTTGGGACTAGGGCCATTCCCAAAGGAACCAATGATGGATTGCTCTCCTAGTTTCCCTTTCTCCATTACTTAAAGAAATATGTGAAAGATTAAATCATGGTTTCACTCTCAATTTATTTTGCTTCACACTCACTTTTAAATTGTCCAGCATAAGAAATTATACAAAAGCTATCCCTTTGGTAGAAGATGACAAACAGCATACATTTCCAAGCACAAATACACAGCTCATTAAAAAGACAAGTGTGAAGAACCAAGATGGCGGCATAGGTAAAACACTTATCTTGCAGTCATACTCAGCAACTTTAATACTATAACTTAACGAAAGAACAAACACCTTCCAGAATCACCAGAAAGCTGGCCGAGTGAAAATTCCACAAATAAAAGTGAAGATAAGACACTGTGACTCGGAGGAGCGGTGGCAGACAGTGTTGAAAAATTCGCGCGGAGAGAGGTTTGGAGCGCGCCCCGCGGAGAGGACGGGCGGCTGAAAACTGACCACTTTTCTTGAACGGGGAGACAAAGACGTCCCACTGGACTGATTCTCCAGCTCTGGGCGAAGTCCAGGGAACCCACTATCATACGGGTGGAAACTGGACAGTGGGAGGGAACACCGAAGCTCGGGTGCTGCAGGGGTCTCCGAGCTTGTGGAGAAGGCAGCTTTCGCGAACAGCTCAGCTGCGTGACTGTGTAGAGAGCACTCTGCGACTTGTCTCTCATTCGGAAAACCGTCAGTCTGCTTTGTTTTATGACCCTGGATGAGACATTGGGTGTGCAGAGTCATTTGGGGAGAGTCTGAATTCCCCGGCAGCCGGTGGAGCTCCACAGCGGCTCTCTCTCAGAGGTGCTGGTGGCCATTGCCCCCGGCACAGGGTAACTGGGGCCACACAGGGCGGAGCTAATGCTGTCTGCTTGACCCGGAGACTCCGCCCATCCAAACTGAGCACAGCTGAGCTTCACAGACAATTGGCCTGGAGGTCAACCCCTCCAAGTGCTAACAACGATTAACCTGAGCTTAACTTCAGCAAGACTGTGCAACCCATATCCACCTCAGGTAACTGGGGAGGCTGAGCCACTGTCCCTAGTAGGAAGTCCACCACACAAAGCTAATTGACCAACTCAGGGAAGCAGCCACGATGCAGAGACATGGAAAGAAATCAGATGTGAAAGAAATGGAGGGAAAAAAAATGACTGGACATGGAATTCAAAACCATGGTTATAGGGTTTTTCAAGAGGCTCCAACAAAAGGTCGAGGCCTATAAGGAAATAAGCAAGACTGCAAAGGAAATGAATGAGTCCTACAAGGAAATGAAAGAAACCCTCAAGGATAGAAAGGAGACTCTCAAGGATATGAAAAAGGACCAACCAGAAATTAAGCATACACTGACTGAAATAAAAAAAATTATACAAAGACCTAAAAGTGCTCTGGAGCACCCCAAGAACCAAGTTAAAGATGTGAAATACAAAGAGGTAAAATCCACTCAGCTGAAAAAGCAAGAATCCAAAAGAATCCAAAAAATTGAAGATAGTGTAAGGGGCCTCTGGGACAATCTCAAGCATACCAACATCCGAATTATAGGAGTGCCAGAAAAAGAGACCAAGACAATGAAAACCTATTTGAAGAAATGGTGACTGAAAACTTCCCCCACCTGGTGAAAGAAATTGACTTAGGAGTCCAAGAAGCGCACCGAACCCCAATATATAGAAACCCTAAGAGGACCACACCAAGGCACATCATAATTAAAATGCCAAGAGCAAAAGACAAAGAAAGAATATTAAAAGCAGCAAGAGAAAAACAGATGGTTACCTATAACGGAGCACCCATATGATTGTCAGCGGATTTCTCAACAGAAATGATGCAGGCCAGATGGGAGTGGCAAGAAATATTCAAAGTGATGAACAGCAAGAATCTACAACCAAGATTACTCTATCCAGCAAAGCTATCATGCAGAATTGAAGGTCAGATAAAGTGCTTCGCAGATAAGAAAAAGCTAAAGGAGTTCATAACCACCAAACCAATATTATATGAAATGCTGAAAGATATTCTTTAAGAAGAGGAAGAAGAAAAAGATAAAGTGTAAATTAGGAACAACAAATACACATCTATCAACAAATGAATCTAAAAATCAAGTGAATTAATAAGCTGATGAACAGGATAAACTGGTGAATGTAACAGAATCACGGACATAGAGAGGGAATGGACTGACAACTCTTGGGGAGAAAGGGGGTGTGGGAAGTGCAGCAAGAGTCTGGACAAAAATCATGCAACTATGGGAGAGGACAGTGGAGGGTGGTGAGGGTGGACGGTGGGATGGGTACCAGGTGGAGGGAAACTATAGGGTGAAAAAAAAGGGAACAATGTAATTAATAAACTGAACAATAAAGATTTAAAAAAAAGAAAAAAGAAAGAAAGACAAGTGTGAGATGAAAACCTTCTGGTTTACATGAGATATTCAGCCCTGTTACTGACACTTTGCTTGTCACACATTCCCAAATGCAGATTCCAGTAAGATGTCACTAGTAGTAAGTCATCACCCAAAATGATGGCCCAATGACCTACAAAATCCTGGGTCAGAGACTGAGTGGACCTTAGAAAGGCCAGAAAGAGACAATGACCTTGAAAAGCTTACTAGTTCATTCAAGAAACAACAGTAAAGCTCAGACAATAACGCATAAAAACATCAACGTACAAAATCATAAATGCTACTGAATCCAGAGAAGAGCCATGTTGAGGATCAAAGCAGTTGATCAACTTCTGAGCTAAGGTGACAAAGAATCATAATCTGCTTTATGTCCCGCAACTTTGTGTCAATGTAGATCTAAGAGTGTGAATATGGACAAAAATAAAAAGATTATAAAGGTCCAACTGAGATCTGAGTTTCAAAAGCCTAAGAGAATATTCTAAGAGCGGATAATATTGGTACCAGGAGATCTAAAAAACCTTATATATTTTGGAATTTCTCTGAGGATACAAATACCTGAAACCTCAAAGCATTTGTCATGACCTTTCCCCCCATCTTTGTGTATGACTGGGGTGGGCCTAAACTCAAGTTCTGAGAGAGTTAACCTAGAACAGTGCATGCCCGTCATGTTATTCATTATATTAACTGGGGATTTATTCCCAGTCCCTACTTTTCAATGGTACAGAACATTTCCTGCATCTTTGTTAATCTGCATAATCACTTGTCAAGATGAGTGATTTCTATCCACTTGTCAATGTTGCTGCTTTTTTTAAAAAACATTACCTGAGAAATTGGTTTAACATATTTTAACTGTCATACTTTTCTATGCAACCGGATGCCATGGATAGATCTACTTGACAGTCATTTCTTTCTACCCCACTCCTTAAATGAATTCAGTGCTCATGAAATGAGCTGAATTTCCCTAGAGGATTAAATTCATTCCATTCCTGCCTCACAGATATGGCTGATACCTGGAGACACAGATATCCTGACTTAAACTTTTTCATTGTTCTGAGGAAAGCTATTCTAAGCTGGAAGAGAAATTGATTCCTAATGATGGGTGTGCTGCTTACAATGTCTTTTCATCCCAAGTAGAATATTTTGTAAAAGCCTTTCACCTATGAAACATCAAAATATTAGAGAAAATAATTGGTATTAGCCAATGTTCTTAAATGTTTATGGCCATTTCTGAGCCCACGGGTGAATCAAAAGAGTCTAAACATGGAAAGTCAAATTCAAAGGTATGTTCTTGTCATTTGACAATGAAAGAGATGCATGGATTATAGTCACTGACTCGTATTAGCATTGGAATTATAGATCAAATCCAAATACATTGTTCTTCCTTTTATTTTCTACTAGAGGTCAGGTGCATGAAATTTGTGCATGGGGGGGTTGTCCCTCATCCCAGCCTGCACCTTCTCCAATCTGGGACCCCTTGAGGGAGGGATGTCTGACTGCTTCTTTAGGCCCAATATCACCAGGAATTGGGCCTAAACAGGCAGTCAGACATCCCTCTCACAATCCAGGACTGTTGATTCCCAACCTCTCGCCTGCCTGCCTGAATGCCCCTAACCACGTCTTCATGTCAGCCTGATCACCTCCTAACCACTCTCCTGCCAGCCAGTCTGATCAATGCCTAACTGCTCCGCTGTTGACCTGATTGCCCCTAACTGCTCTCCCCTGATGGCCCAGTCACCCCTAACTGCCCTCACCCCCGCGGGCCTGGTAACCACCAACTTCCCTCCTCTTCAGGCCTTGTCCCTCCCAACTACCCTATCCTAAAGTCTTGGTCCCATCCCCCCAACTGTCCTCCCCTGAATGTCTGGTTCCCTCCCCAACTGCCCTCCCCTGATGGCCTGGTTGCCCCTAACTGCCCTACTCTGCTGGCTTGGCCACTCCTAACAGCTCTCCCTGCAGGCCTGGTACCCCCTAACTGCTCTCTGATGCTGGCCTGGTCCTCCCTAACTGCCTTCCCCTGAAGGCCTGGTATCCCCTAACTGCCCTCCCCTGCAGGCCTGGTTGCCCCCAACTGCCCTCCCCTGCATGCCTGGTCCTCCCCCAACACCCTTCCCCTGCAGGCCTGGGTACACCCCAACTGCCCTCCCCTGCTGGCCATCTTGTGGTGTCCATTTTGTGTCCACATGGGGGCAGCCATCTTATGTGTTGTAGTGATGGTCAATTTGCATATTACTTCTTTATTATATAGGATTTTCATGTTGGGAGTCCTACAGTTTTATTTCCCCATGTTGGTTTTAATTTCAATTTCCAAGGGCTTGAAGAATACATGCAAAATTCTAGAGGCCCATTGCAGGAAGATTCCTGTAAGAATAGGGCTGCCTCGGGCCTATTCCTGGAAGAATAGGGCTTTCTGCAGTCTGAGCGAAGCAGAGAAGGGAGTGAAGCAGAGAAGATGGGCTTTGCTCCCTTCTCAGCTGCCTCACCTTCTCCTGTCTCCGCTGCCTCACTCCCTTCTCCCCCACTTCACTTCCTTCTACAGCACTTGGCTTCCTTCTACACTGTCTTTAGTCTTCACTCCATCCCTATGTATGCAAATTAATCACCATCTTTGTTGGGTTAATTTGCATACTTGCTCCTCATTGGCTGGTGGACATAGTGAAGGGATGGTCAATTTGCATGTTTCTCTTTTATTAGTATAGATATATGAATATATATACAAAGTATCTCACGCAGGGGGGAAAAGCCACCCAATAGAGTAGAATCTACCCTTCTTCACTTGATCCTCCCCTAAGATAAAATCAATTAACTTCCCCCAACCATAGCTTTTACCTGTTCTGATAAGAGGTACATCTAAAGGAATCCAGATAAAACATGCAAGGTGTTCCTCCTGCTCTGTGGGTGAAATCAGATTTGGGGAATTTGGTGGGTCCTAAATAGTCAGACAGTATTTTCTAAAACTGATCTAAGCAGTTACATTTGACTTCTAAGTGGATGACAAATATTTTCTGTTTTTTAGGTTTAAAACTGTTATCAAGTTAAAGCAGATACTTCATTAAAAAAATCTTTCTTTTTCTCCCTCAACCCAATATTTACATGTAAGATCATTTACACAGTGATAGAAGTTTTCTGAATTCAATTATTCAATATATGCTCATTAGCACTTAGTTGGTGTCAGGCTGAATTTTTGGCACTGGACGTAGAACAGGAAACAATCAAGAAGGCAGAGTCTGAGGAGACAGAACCATCTGAATGATAAGACCAGCCCAGCAATGACTTCTGAAAAATCCATAGCCTTTGTTTCTCAGGTCAAAGAAGACACAAATTCTTGAGGCCCATTTATCAAACTAGATGTCTTAGGTGAAATAGCTTCATTGCATGTCTTACTTTATCTGAGAAAATCTACATCCTTATGCACATTAAAATTTCTTTCTGGCATCATCACTTAAATATTTTTAAATTTAACTTTAAATTAAAAATATATATAAACATATTTTATATGTAAATATATCTAGAGAGAACACATAAAATATTTAATCAAATACTATTTTCACTTTTTATGCTAGCACATAGAGAATTTTTTCATTCTTTTTTAAAGCTGTATATTATGTCATTATATAGATGTACCATGAATATTTGTCCATCCCTGTTGATGGATTTTTTTTTAGTATTTCCTCCTAGCCTTTTGCAATTAAAACACTACCAAAATGAATAAACTTGTGAATATGTCATTTCTTATGCATGTAAGTATGTCTTTAAAATAGATTACTGTAAGTGAAATTACTGGTCAATGGGTATACTCTTTGTAATTTTGATACATATTGATAATTTTCTTCCATAAACTTGTATTTGTTTACATACATACCATTATGTTTCTATACAGCCTTACTAAAGAATATGTTGTCAAACTTTTAAATTTTTGTCATTCTGGTGGGTAAAATGTTACAACAAGGTAGTTTTTCTAAAATATATTTTTATTGATTTCAGAGAGGAAGGGGGAGGAAGGGGGAGGAAGGGAGAGGAAGGGAGAGATAGAAATATTAACGATGAGAAAGAATCATTGATTGGCTACCCTCCTGGGGATCGAGCTCACAAGCTGGGCATGTGCTCTGACTGTGAATCAAACCCTGATCTCCTGGTTCATAGATTGACACTCAACCACTGAGCCAAGCCAGCCAGCAACAGGGTGGTTTTAATGTGCATTATTATACTTTTTGTAAAAAAAGTTAAATATCTCCTTGAACATTGAAGATATGCTTGTGTTTAACTTTCAAGGAACTTTCTGCTTTAGTTTTTAACAGTTTTCTGCTTTCTTCATAAACATTCTCTTAATTTTTAAGAGAACCTTAAAATTAGAAAAAATAATTATTTTATTCTTCACAGTGGCTGCACCATTTTACATTCCTACCAGTAATGTATGAGGGTCTCAATTTCTTTAAAAAAAAATCTTTATTGTTCAGATTATTACAGATGTTCATCTTTTTCCCCCTGTAGCTCCCCTCCACCTGATTCCTCCTACCCTATCCCCTCACCCCCACCACTGTCTTCATCGATAAGGGTAAGAGTTTTGACCAATCTCTTCCCACACTTCTCACGCCCTTTTCCCCCTGAGAATTGTCAATCCACTCCCTTTCTATGGCCCTAATTCCATTATATTCACCAGTTTTTCTGTTCATCAGATTTTTTATTCTCTTGATTTTTAGATTCACCTGTTGATAGATGTATATTTGTTGTCACTTTGTTTTTCATAATTTTTATCTTTACCTTTTTCATCTTCTTAAAGAATACCCTTCAGCATTTCATATAATCTTGCTTTGGTGCTGATGAACTCCTTTAGCTTTTTCTTGTCTGTGAGACTCTTTATCTGACCTTCAATTCTGAATGATAGCTTTGCTGGGTAGAGTAATTTTGGTTGTAGGTTCTTGCTGTTCATCACTTTGAATATTTCTTGCCACTCCCGTCTGGCTTGCATAGTTTCTGTTGAGAAATCATCTGACAGACGTATGGGTACTCCCTTGTTGGTAACTAACTGTTTTTCTCTTGCTGCTTTCAAGATTCTCTCTTTGTCTTTTGCCCTTGGCATTTTAATTATGATGTGTCTTGGTATGGTCCTCTTTGGATTCCTCTTGTTTGGGGTTCTCTGCACTTCCTGGACTTGTAAGTCTATTTCTTTAAACAGGTAGGGAAAGTTTTCTGTCATTATTTCTTCAAATAGGTTTTCAATATCTTTCTCTCTCTCTTCTTCTGGTACCTCCATAATTCTTCTGATATTGGTATGCTTGAAGTTGTCTCAGAGGCTCCTTACACTATTTTCATATTTTTTAATTCTGTTTTCCTTTTGTTTTTCTGGTTTGGTGTTTTTTGATTCCTCATATTTCAAATCTTTGGTTTGATTCTTGGGGTCCTCTTGTCTACTGTTGGATTTCTGTATATTATTTTTTTATTTCAAACAGTGTGTGCTTATTTTCTGACTGGTCCTTCTCCTTATTCTTTTCTTCCTTTTTTTTTTTTTTTTGCATTCTCATTAAGATCCTTGAAGGTCTCACTAAGTTCCTCAGTGGTTTCTAAAAAATTCTTGAGTAGCCTTATAACTTTGATTTTAAACTCTATATCCAGTAATTTGCTTTCCTCCATTTCTTTCATTCATGACATGTTTCTTTGTCTCTGTATTTTGGCTGCTGTCATGTGTTGATTGAGTGGCTTTGTGTGGTAGGTGACCTATAGGACCCATTGACTCAGATTCCTATCACCTGAGATGGACACTCTTGGTGCACCCCTTTGTGGGCTGTGGGCACAGTCTTGTAGTTAAGCCTTGATTGCTGTTGGTATCACTGGGAGAAACTGACCTCCAGACCAATTGGCTGTGAGGATCAGCTGGGTCTATGATGGAAGCACTGCTGTGCTGGAGACACCTTTTGAGGTTTGACTTGCTTCAGTGGGGCTTTGGTGCTCACTGAGTCTGCCTCTTGAATGTGTCACTTATGTATGTGAAGAGTTGAAATCTGGTGTCATCTCACACTGATCACTAGGTACACTGGCTCCTAGATCTTCAAGGAGGTGCAAGTTAACTACTGTGTGAGGCCACCCAGCAGAAAGTACAGCAAGATCTACAGATTTCTCCTCTTTGTTTGGGGTTTGGAAGTTTTGGAGCTGTCTGACCCAGCTGCAGTTTGTTAGGTTAAGCAGCAAAAGGGCAGACCACTCATATGCAAAAGCTGCTGCACACAGCTGAGGTGGGTTTGTAAACTGGGTGCAGTGGGGTCTCAGGGAATCACTAGGGCATGGCAACCAGCGATGGCTGCCAGTCAGCCGTCTCTGTGTCTCCCTGTCTCAGGATTTCTGTGTCCCAGTGTCCCATACCCGAGCGCAGAAAACAATGGTTCCTGTGTGCACCTCTATGAGAAAGCCACCCTCACTTTCCAACCCAATGTCAGACAGTTCAGTTTCTCCCAGTAGGAGTCTGGGTCCCCAGAGTCTCACAGTAAACTGGAGTTCAGAGCAGTTGGGAGCATGTATCTCTCTTCCAATTGAAAAAAAACAGCACACCCAGTCACCAGCTTGATTCATGTGCCTCTGTACCTCTGCGTTTCTACTGCTCTGCACCTCCTACACAATCTCAATGAGCTTTTTTCTTTCCTTTTAGTTATAGAACTTCTACTCAGCCAGCTTTCCTGTGGTTCTGGGTGATAGTCATTTTGTCTTTTAGTTGTAGTTTTGGTGTGGTTGTGAGAGGCAGCACATACAGGTGTATACCTTATGCCCCCATCTTGGTTTCTCTGAGGTTCTCAATGTCTTAACATCTCACAATATTTGCTCCCCCCCCATTTTACTATTTATTTGTTTGTTTCATTTCTTATTTCATTTTGTTTTGTTTAATAGCCATCTTAGTAGGTATGGAGTAGTATCTCATTGTGGCTTTGGTATGCATTTGCCCAGTGACTAATGATGTTGAGCATTTTTTCATGTTTGTTGGTTATGGTATATTTTTGGGGGAGATAAGGTCTATTCAAGTGCTTTCTTATTTTTCAGTTTGGTTGTTTATATTTTTGTTTTTGTTATATGAGTTTTCTTATGTTTTCCAGGCACTAAAGTCACACACACACACACACACACACACACACACACACAAACACACACATATATGACATGGAAATATTTTCTCCCATTCAGTAGGTTGTATTTTAACTTTCTTTATTGTGTTTTTTGAAGACCAAAACGTAAAACACAAAAAATGTATCCTATATTTTCTTCTAAGAATTCCAATTCTTATACTTCGGACATTGATCAATTTTTAGTTGAATTTGAGGTCGGAGTCCAATTTCATTCCCTCAACAGTAGATATCCAGTTGATCCAGCCCCATTTGCTAAAGAAACTATTCTCTCCCCATTGAATGTGTTGACACCCCTGTCAAAAGTCAGTTGTCCATAGATCTACTCTGGAATCATTAGTCTCTATGTCTATCTTTATGCCAGTGCCACACTCTTTTGATTATTACAGCTTTGTTGTTTTAAAATCTAGAAGTCCTAGCTCTCCAACTTTGATCTCCTTTTTCAATAATGTTTTGGCTCTTTAGGGTCCCCTATAATACCATATAACTTTGAGTTTCATCCTTTCCATTTCTGCATTAAAAGGCTAATGAAATTCTGGTAAGGAGTGTATTAAATCTGTAGATCATTTTGAAGAGTATTGCCATCATAACACTATTATCTCTTCCAATCCGTAAATTAAAAACTTCTTTAATTCTTTTTACCAATGTGTTCTGGTTGTTAGGGTGCAAGTCTTTTACTTTCTTTGTTAAATTTTGTTTCTATGTATTTTATTCATAGTAGTGACTAAATCAATTAATTTGTATTTTACATAACAAATTATCAAGATCTATAGATTTTTTATTTTGAGCTTTATTTAGAAATGTCTGAACAACTTTTAAGATTATAACCAAATTTCCCATGTTATTTTCTAAGATTTTTATAGCTTTATTATTACAATTTAAATTTCCAATCCCCTTGGAATTCATCTTAATTATAAGGTATAAGGTATAGGTCCAACTTATTTTTCTCAATCGAATTTTTAATTGCTCTAAAATAATTTATTATATAATTCTCTTTTTTGTATTGATTTAGTAAGCCACTTTCAATCATGTATTAACTTCTATATCTGTTTGGATATTTAACTGGGACTTTCTATTTGACTTGTTGGTTTATCTATCTAATCATACCTCACCATCACACTATTTTGATTTTTGAATCTATTTAATATGTTTTGAGACATTTGGTGGGTTAGTCTGCTCTCATGGTTCTTCATTTTCACAGCTTCTATTGTTATTCTTGTTGTTTGTTCATTTTTTCACATAAACTTTAAAGTTAGCTAGTACAGTTAAAAGAAAACCTTGTATCATTTTTACTGGGATCACATTAAATTTTGAAATGAACTTAGAACATTTACATTTTATGATTTTAAATCTTTCTAGTCATCAAGAATATGCTATGCTTTTTAGTTTGATCAAGTCTTCTATGGAGGTTGTTAGTAATATTTAAAATGTGTCTTCATAAAGGATTGGATCATATATTGTTATTTTTATTCCTTGGTATTTTATTATCTTACTCATTATTCTTATAAATGAGACCTTTTCTTTATGTCTTCTAACAGGTTTTTCTTTAAAATCAGTCTAATCCATAAGAGATGCAATAAATATCTACTCTCAAGAATGAATTGGTAAATAATTTCTATCTCTTACAGTTTTGCCTACAAAGTTATAATTTAAATAATAGATTTAATGCCAATATAAAATTTATCCCTTATTGTAATTATAATTTATGCTCTAGACTTGAAATCATAAAGGTTTAAAAATAATAAATGGATGACATTGAAGCAATAATGTTCTATAATATCTGCCTTGTATATTATTTAACTTTAGCACCAATGTATATATCTAATTTATGTACATGTGAGTATGCATATGTGTGTACTTACACATACATATAGCTACCTACATACACAAAGCCTACACATGTGTTTCTAGAGCAAACTATCTTTGAATTAATGTTCCTTTTGTTTCTGCTGATAGATGTATAATGTGTCATTTTAAAATTACATTTGTGGAGCAAGGGCTGCTTTGGAAATAACTTTGAACCTGAATCATGAAGACTTGCCTCAGCTGTGTATTTTATCAGCAATTGTCTTTTATTTCTGCATCAACTCATCGTATAAACTAGATACTTTTTGACTTTCAAAGAAATGGCTGATTTGTGTCATTCATCCTGCAGTCTTCATAACAAATTTTGTTTATTCTCTTTCTGAGTAATGCCAGCTTCACTTTGTATTCTTCTTGAAGATGTGTGGCTTTTCTAAGCAAAGAGGAAATAGGCAGAGTAATTCTTTGCACTTATATTTCAGAACAGATTTGCTTGCCACTATGGACTCATATCACACACAAAATCTGGAATTCAGAAGCTCAGGATGGCCCTCTGACAAAGCCAGCTTTATTTGCTTGTTTGTTTTTTACTTACTTCGTTCATTTATTTGTAGTTACCAAACCAGCTCAAAAGCTGTAAAATATAACTTTGCATATATTTATGTATCTATAAATAAAGAGTTTAAAAATTAAACAGAATTATGTACAAATAAGCATGCAATAATTATTTGGCAGAAAAGTAAATAAGTGAATTAATGATTCAATAAAAAGATACACTTTCAAAATACATTTTTAAAATGTTTTAAATTGGGCTTTTTTTTTATCAACACAAAGCATTTCTATCGACTTCTTCTAATAAAATCTGACCGGACAGGAGCTATGACATCCACCAGTATTAGCCTTTAGGGTTTCCACATGTCTCTCTCTCCTCGTTTTGTTTGTTGACCATGATGGATGACACTCCCATTTGGTTATGCTCTCTTTGATGTGATGGATCCTGCAATATCCAAGAAGAAATTCTCAAATCCTGGAGGCAGTGGAAGCAACAAACTGATAGAAGAACATTTGGAATAGTGGATTGAATCAGAGTGGTGGTGGTCAAAGAACAGTCGTCAAACTGTCACTCACTGCAGGAATATGGCATAGCCCTAGGTTGACAAGCACGCAGTAAACTTCGTGATGCCATATTGGGAAAATAGAGGCTAGATCTTTTAGTCAAGAAGAATATTATCAATGTCTACTTCACATTTTCACTGAGAAGGAGTCAAAGAATCAGTGCAGTCATAGTCCTTGATCCTCAAAAAATCAAATCTGATTAAGAAAACTGTAACAGACATAGACAAAAATGTACAGAAAATATAAATAATTTTTAAAAGGTGGAATTCTATCAACCCATAGTTATTCAAAGATAAAAATCTTACTAAGACATTGAAAAGGAGAGACACATTAGCACTGACTTTCATGGCACAGTTATAACAATGACTAAGAACCCTGAGGTTCATGGTTTCTGCTTGTCTTCTGAGAATAGCCAGTATCCCTCCAAAGTCTTGAGGTCAGGGTACTTACTATCCAACATCTCTGGAGCACTTACTGTTCACAAGACACTGAACCAATCATGTGACATACATCAGCTCATTAACCTCAAAACAGCTGTAGAAAATACTTCTAATTATTTCTATTTTGTAAATGAGGAGACAAAAGCAAAGAAAGACTCAGAACATTGGACACCAGTCAACATTTGATATGGGACTTGAACCTCAGCTCTCTATTTTAGAGTCTAAACTCTTAGTTATTATTTAACTTTTTTTTTCTGGAATAAATTTGAGGACTTTTAAGCAAGATGAAACAGATATGGGAACTTTTACTTGAGAGCAATTTATTTTTTTCACACCTAATGGAAACATCCTCCCTACCTACTCCCTCATTCAAAAAGCCCTAACACAAACTGCAATAAAACCATTTCATCACAACAACCTGCACCGTCTAGGTTAATTTTCTTGCATGCTTGCTCTAAGAAGCACACAATGGTAGGCTATGAAAGAGGGGATCAGCTTCCCTGGGGCAGCTAAAAGGATGCTGCATGCCAGGGCTGGGAGGTCAACAGAAAGGCTGTCCCTGAAAAGCAGAGATGACTGATGGCCTGAATGCACAAGGGGCTCTGGAATGCTCTTTTATCTTAAGTCACAGTGCTCTCCCAGCCCCCAGCTCTCCATTCCTCCCATACCTTGTTCCCCATCCCTCATGCCTACGGATATATGCTTCTTCCTGGCTTTGATTAGCCTGCCCCACAACCAACCTCCACTTTGCTTCCCTGTCCTCCTTAAGAGCCAAGAAGGCTCCGACATGAGGGAAGCACTCCATCATCATGATGGGAAGTGTCAGGTGCACAAGACAAATGCAAATTTCATGGCACCACTGCCTCATTCAGCCAAGTTTTATGAGACTGAGAAAACTTGGAACCTTATGCTGTGGGGCCATTTGGTTGGCAGAGAGCAGAAGAGACTTTATCCAACGCCGTCTGTTGGCAGCTCTGGTGCTAGATTTATACAGAGAGGTGGAGATGGCTCTGACTATCGAGCCTGCTGCTCAGCCAGCTGGGAGCCTCTCAAGTGAGGGAAGAGTAATGGCATGAATCCTAGGAGAGAGCATTCCACCGAAGCGCTCCCAGTGGCATCTTCAGGGCCCTACCTCAGGCTAGAGAGGCAGACCCAGATGAGACTGGCCTCATGCACAGAGGCAGAGCATTCCCAAAATTTCTAAGCACTCTTCTCCAGTGCCCACCACACTAATAAAACCTGGCATCCACAGCAAAACTGGAGCTGGAAAATAATGTCTCTGGAAAGAAACGAAATCTGTTTTATCTGTTTTTGTTTTGAGTTTGTGGTTTGTTTTTTATTATATAGGACGTTGCTCCATCTGCCTCCAAATTTATTATCCTGGGGGAGTGTCCACCTGAGAGGAAAAGTTTGACACAGGCTGTGACATCATGGCAAAAATGCCCAGTTCTGGAGCCAGACTGGCTAAGTTTGCATCCAACCTTCTTTCCTTACCAGCTCTGTACGACCTTGGCCAACTTTTATCCTCTTTATATCTCAGGCATCTCTATGTAAAGAAGACATAATAATAACAGTGCTTACCTCATAAAGCAATTGGGCAGATTCAGTCAATAAAATGTAAAAATATAACACATTTAGAATAGGGCCTGTCCAATGGTAACTTCTCAATGAAGTTTGGCTATTATTTTAGCATATGTACTTTCCCACTTTTGCACAGTTTGGTTTTCCAACTTATAGTTCTCAAATTGAAAACTTGTAATCATGATGAGACATTTCAAAAAGGAGCCTCAACTCTGCCTGGAGGTTTGACTTGACTACCAGGTGGCATCCTGATGAACTCTGCTCCAGAGTCTATGCTGTCAAATGGCAGGCCTGAAGAGGAAGAGAGAAATGTGAATAGCTCTGTAATCTTTGTGGGAATTACACAAACCTGTCATCTCCTCTTCTCAGATAAAGTAGACCTGTGATTGGAGGGGGAAAAATAATCATCTTTTCTGATCCTCAGATATACAATAGTAGCTGAGATAAAAATCAATATTTCTAAAATGAAGTAAAATCCTTTGTGAAGAAAATGCTATATCTTGAGGACCTTGGCAGTTATTGGGAAATGATGAAATTGGTGTCCAAAATGAGGGTGATCTCTGGTTGCCAGCCAGACAAAAGAGTCAAGGTGAGAACTCAAACTCTAGACTTTTAATGCAGTGATCCTGCATTGCAGTGGCTCTCCAGGTAGTCCTTGCAGAAGCTTCTGCCACATTCCAAAATTTTCTTCACCAGAATCCCTTGCACATCCCTTCAGGGCACACTTTCTAGGTACTGATTATGTACTTGGTTGGTAAATAGGGGAGAAATATGAGGAGGTTATGCAACTCTATATGTCAGACACTGAGCTAGATATTTCGATGTTACAGAAGAGCATTGACCATCATCTCTGTTCTCCAAAAACCTAATAACCTAATTGGCCAAATACCATGAAAGGGCCAGTGGTATGGGGCGGGGTGTACAAGGGCAATATTTGAGGCCTCGACAGAAGTGGAAGTAGGGAGGCTATTTGAGTAAATTGAACCTATGTTTACTTAGCATTCTTCAACATAACCTATGGAGTTAATGCTTTAGTAGCTTCTATGCACTAAAGATCTATTATGGTTTTTATTCTATGTATTTTGAAAAGAGTCTTCAGAAGGGCTCCTACCTTCCCTAGCCCAAAGATTGTTTTAACTCTGTGACTTAAATAACAACAATAATAACAGTATTAATGATCAGGGTAGTTCTCATTGGTTGAACACCAACTCTGCACCAGACCCGTTAGTGAGCACTCTGAGTTAACAGAGATGCATTATGTTGCAAAGTTCAGAGGGAGCCCTGTCTTTCATGTGTTTTGGAGTTCCGTGCAGGGAGGTCTCTTGTTTAGCCTTGCTGAACTTCCAACTGAGGAGGGGGCTTGTCTCAGGAGTCCCAAATGAGTGATACAAAGCACAATTCATAAGCTTGTCCTACAACTTCCTGAGGAAAGAGCCTTCCAGAATTCATCACCAAATAAAATAGTTAAGGGGAAAATGTGTTTTTTTTTAATCAATTATACTTTTAAATGATTTTCTTCACAGGATTTATTAGAACAAGAAGAAAACCCCCTAAAGTTCTGAAGAAATATTAACATAACATGCCTGTAACTCATGCTGTGTTTAATGAGAGGTGCTGTTTTTCCTGCCATGGGGGCCATAGCCCAATGAGTGATGGCTCTGAAAAGGGTCACATACATATTCATCAAATTCGACATGCACATGTAAACTGGTTTTAATAGGCCATGACAGCAGAAGTTGTGTCAAGCAAATAGCAGCACATGTGCTCCTTCCCTCAACTGGCATATTTAGCCATTAACACTCTGGTATCCATGGATGAAATATTAGCTTGTTCACTTAAGACCATTAGTTGTTGTTGATTCTCAGTGGCCACTGAGGGAAGAGAGGATCTCAGCTACTTTATTAAGGGTGAAGCAGAAGCTTCAAGATACTCATTTTACCTTAATGGTGCCATTAATACCATTCTGTTCCCTGAACCTGGAGCCCAGAAGTGGCATGCAAAGTATTCTGACCAAGATTGACATTGCACCCAGTCTAAATGGAAGGCGATGCTTCTGGATCCTACTCTATCACTCTCACAGAAGGAATGAGGTTTAAAACATTTTCTTAATATGTTTCAGTGCAAGCTTCCTTTTATTCAAGTGTCAAACAGTTGAAGGGTGTGGAGGCATGCCTGGTTGCTTAAGCAGACATTAGCAGCAACTATGAACTCTTTTAAGATTCTCTAAGGTTATCTGATGAATATCTTGACAAGCTTACAAGTGAATTAAATTTTCATGAAAGCAAATAAAACTACAATTGATCCATTAAAACAAGACTATCAAGAAAGCACAGTGATATGTTTATGCAGTGCAGAAGCTACCATGCAACCCAGGACCCCAAAGCTCATTTTTTTAAAGACACTCAGATCCTGAGTTGGGGTGATGAATTGTCTTATTGTAGCCATCTGGAGGCCCTGGCTACCTAAAACATCAACTTCTGGATACCTATATTTGGTTAAACACAAGTATCTTTAATGAACCATGGACATTTGGCCTCCTCTATCAGTCAAGTTTCTTCTCGGATTGAATTGGTATTTTGTTCTACTTTCTGTAAAATAAACAGCTATGCATTTGAATTGCCTAAAGATTTGGTCTAACCAAAGTGATTGGGGATATGTCTTTGTTTAAGTAACATTTTTACTAAGAGTTTCATTGCCTGAAAATCAATCTATCATTCCTAGTTAATCACATTTGATTATTGCCCTTTCCCCGCTTGTCCTCATTTTTTTCCTGTTTCTTCATCAAGTTAATGATTGATCTTTGGGAAACAATGTTTTGTCCATTATTAAAAAAGAGTCCTCAGACTTCACAAACTTAAACTAGAATCAAATTTAGCTGCCAAGAAAGTAACCAGCATAGTAAACTACTTTATCTATCTATATCTATATATCTATATATCTATATATCTATATATCTATATATCTATATATCTATATATCTATATATCTATATATCTATATATCTATATATCTATATATCTATATATCTATATATCTATATATC
The DNA here is from genome assembly GCA_027563665.1 of Antrozous pallidus. Classification (NCBI taxonomy): domain Eukaryota; kingdom Metazoa; phylum Chordata; class Mammalia; order Chiroptera; family Vespertilionidae; genus Antrozous; species Antrozous pallidus. The sequence continues at coordinate 31,705,570 of CM050523.1, forward strand.
TATATATCTATATATCTATATATCTATATATCTATATATCTATATATCTATATATCTACATAAATCTATATATCTACATATATCTATATCTATATCTATATCTATATCTATATCTATATCTATCTATCTATACATATATAAAGTGTATATATGCCAAGTGTCCCCTAGGGAGTTTGACTGGGGGAACAGGAGTTCAATTGCTCACTATGATGTGCACTGACTACCAGGGAGCGGCGTGGAACATAGCAGGCATCCAGCAGTGGCAGAGGGGAGGAGGTGGGGGTGGGGGAAGAGAGGCGGGGAACCTGATCCACCCTGATCACCACCCAGGCTTGGAGACCCTACCCATGCCCGAATTTCATGCACCAGGCCTCTAGTCCAGCAGTTGTCAACCCTTTGGATCTCACTGACCACCAGTTGGAGACCCCTACTTCAAAGATTTCCTTAGATCAGCAGTTACCAACCTTTTAGACCTCACGGACTACCGGAGGTCCACGAACCACCTGGTGGTGACTGCTGCTCTAGTCCATTAATAAAATTACACTATACGTGAGGAAAAAGAGCAATTAGTTGAATAACTTCACTGCTATTTGGCTCTTTCTCATGAACATACTTTTTTGGATAGAAGGAAGTATACATACAATTCCTTCTCTTAATTTTCCCATGATCAGTTGTGAATGAGGAATACATGAGATCCAATTCTTTGAGTATTATGAAGGCATCAATTCTCTCAAAAAATTATGTACATACATTCCAAAGTAGACATGTCAAAGCAATTCTTGGCTTTTCAAAATAAATGTGTTTGTCCTCATTTTCAGACAACATGTGCCAGGGCTGACCAGCAGACCCTGAACGATGGATGAATAATTACTCTGACACAGGATCACTGTGGAAGAGAGGGCTTAGGGACTGCCTGGCTAAAGGAACCAGACAGCCTTGATTGCCTGCCTCTTCAAGCTTTTATTGTAACAGCAGTTTGATATAAAGTTTATCTTTTAGATACAATCAGTAGGTTAAGTAATCTTGGGAGGACATATGTGTTTGCAGTGTCCTTTAAGCAAGGACACTTAAAGATTAAGCATAAAGATTCTGGTAAACACCCGGGGGCTCAGACTTGTTTGGAAAAGTCAAGGTAAGGTCTGCTGCCTTTGGCAAGGTCCCCATAGAGGCCTTTTGGAAATTCCTCCTTACAGACTTTCCAACCAAGTCTCTTGTGCTCCCCTACAAGGATGTCTTAGGATAAAATAATTTAGGAGATAATATGATTACCACGGGCCAGCTCTTCAATATATTAGTGGGCTCAAAACAATTTATCTGAATGTTGCATTACAGTGCAATGTTTTTAATGCCCCATATCCCATATGTTTAGGAGTTGTTAGTGATTTTACTTGTTTTGAGATAGCCTCAATTGAAAAGATTATTGCCATGTGTATAGGTGATGTGATATGTGTTCATTATTTTTCCAGTTCTGGCTTTACCTCCAAGATTACTGTTGCCAAATAACACAGTACCCAATGTGCGTGCTTTCTGCTTTGTTTTCGAAAGAGAAAGACTTTCATTTCTAACTATTTTAATTATATGTCAGTGCAATTAAGAAACACATATCTAGAAAGCATGGTGGTTTCAATAACTGGTGAGTGGAGAGAGAAAGTGCAGGACCAGCTCTTTGGCACCGCTGCCCATCACGAAGAGTCAGGAATGACTGGTGCACTTGGCTGATGCAGAAAAATGCCATCTGGTAGAGATTTCCTTTCAACTCATTGGGAGGAACTCAGGATCATGGGCAATAATTGAATGCTGTTGTCTTTGGGGTGGTATTTTATTTAGCTCTTTTTTTCCTAGTTAGCTTCTGGAAATCAGGCTAGCTGAGCTAACACACATCTACTTATTCTACCTGTATTCACATTCCTGACAAATGCCCCTTAAGCCGAGAGTGTGCACCCATAAATAATGTGCAGTTTGCATTTATTCTGCTCCAAAGTGCTGTAAACATCAAGGCCTACTTACCGGAGGTGTATGCCTGGTAACAGAGGGTCATTGAGAACTAGGGCCAAATGAATTGAAGTAAGAGAAATGAATGGTGCTGCCGGCCATAACCGAATGCTGGGTCTGAATTGAGGGCACTCAAAGTAGATCACATATGACTTTAATCCACTGCTCTGCCCAGCTTTCTCCGGGGATAAATCTGTCTCCAGTTTTTATTTACATATTATCATTTTACCGTATGTCACTGTCATAGTTTCAGACTTGAGTAAATCCACATTTAAATAGTGATTTGTCTCCTTTTGATAGTAAATATTCTCCTAAGTGGTGGTTAGGATTAAAGGGAATTTGTCGACAATAGGTAAAGGGGGCTATTCAGGATTAAATGAAATTATACACTCAGCCAAGAGAGCCTTCAGTGGGAAGCTCAGTCCGGCAGGTGCCGGTTGTCCCACAAATTCTGCCTTTGAAAGTACAGTGATAATTCCCTGAAAGGAGCAAAAGAAAGGGAGGGGGTGGAGAAACAACACAGACAAATGTTCTCAGCTCTCCAGTCTCCCTGAGAGGGGGCAAATCCTGCCTGAAACAGCCCTCAAGACGCCACCACTTAAAGGTTAGTAAAGAGTTCTTTTGAGGTGACATTTAAACCTTTAATAGCTCCCAGCCAGTTTGGGCAGGAATAATTTCCCCTCCTGGAGGCCCTGGAGCTGGGCACTGCTCAGTTACCTGTCTGCAGAGGATGCTAGGGTGTGGATGAAACCCAAGGAGGGTGATTTGGGAGCAGGGGGTGGAGCCCGCCAGTGTCTGCTGGCCTTGCCCTCCCACCCTAATTGCACCAAAGGATGAAAAAGCTTCGGGTTGCACATTAGGCCCTTGCTGAGATTAGTAATTATAATATCAGTTTCCCCCAAACAGCCTGACAGAATGGCTGGGGGAGCAGAGGTGACTCAAAGTTTAGTAAGTCTTGGGGAAAGTTTACTAGCTCCTGCTGCTTTCTGGATCACAAATTTGGCCTTTCTACTCCCCAGCACTGGCCACAAACAGTAGGAACCCTTTTCAATCACTATTAGCAACACTTCATTTCTGTCATATTTGACCCTTGGCAAACTGTAACTCGGCTAAGAACATTCTTTCCAGAAAGGAACCAGACATCCTTCAGCTAGAAACAATTTACTGTGGGACATGGAGCTGGATTGCTTTTGTTGTCTCCCTGGAGTGACTCGGCCGTTAGATGAATTGTCCCTTTGCACAGCGGTGCTGGTGGGAGGTTCTTTCCTGAGAGACAGCAAGACTGGGGGCCAGCTCTAGACCTATTGACTTGTCATCCTGCCTCACTTGCTCTGAGCCAGGATCTTTGGAACATCCTGGCTGCCCAAGCACCACGTTTTGTGGCTTTTCTTGAAAGCAAGGCATATGTTACGCAGCGGAGAACAGTCACTTTCTCCTCCACATGAGAGCCAGGGGTGGTTCCCTCTAACCTTTGCTCATACTTAATTTACCTAACACCAAATAAAAAAGAAACACATTAACCAAAATATTATAGGACTGAAGAGTGCGTACATCAGCTAAAGGCACATGCACCTCACCTTTTTTTTTAACCTATTACAGAGAGAGCATTTGGGACTTTTAGCTTATTCTTTCCTCCCCACCCAACTGTCTTTCCTGGGAATTTCTAAGTGGGGCAAAGAGGACTGTGACTCAGTCATCCTCTATACATCATCAGCAAACTGTGGCTTGAGAGCCACATATGGCTCTTTGGTCCCTTGAGTGTGGCTCTTCCACAAAATACCACGGCCTGGGCAAATCTATTTTGAAGAAGTGGCATTAGAAGAAGATTAAGGTTTAAAAATTTGGCTCTCAAAAGATATTTCAATTGTTGTACTGTTGATATTTGGCTCTGCTGACTAACGAGTTTGCTGACCACTGCTCTATACCATCTGGGCAGCTTTCATTGTAATTAATATTAATCTTATTTGGGGGAAGGGGAGCTATTATTTAATGGTGCAGAGTGCTTGTGATGGATGATGAAAAAGTTTTGTATTGATAGTGGTGATGTTTCTACAGCATGGTGAATGCATTTAATGCCACTGGATTGTACACTTATGGATAGTTAAAATGATAAGCTGTAAGGTTTGTATAGTTACCACAATAAATATATTATTCTAAGTTAATCATGAATAATGATCAATTCAGAGTAAAAATGGCTAAAATGTCTGATCTGTGTTTTCTATGTTAGCATCTTCTTCTAAGATACAGTGTCCACAGGTGGACCAACCATACTATGGAACGTTAAGCCCAGCACAAAGCACAAATCTCACCATGTTTTAAATAAAACTGGAAGCAGAGATGGACAAGCCAAAGTTAGAATACACATAATAGGGCAGAAACTGGTATAACCCACTTATCACATCACTTCATGGGCATGAAATACTCAGATGGTTATAGGGCTGCAAATTAGTAACAAGATGGTCCCAGGTAAAAATGATGGAAACTGTCTTCTCCTAATGACCCACAGATATTTAAAGAGGTAGGAGATATGGATTTCCAGAAAACCACATATATTTGGGGGAAAATAGGGGTCACTCTCCAGAGGCTTTGATCTATTAGTTGGCATTTCACAGAAGGCAGCCAGACTGTGTTGATTAGACAACAGCAGTGCAAGCTGGGACCAATTAATTTACACGGCTTCATGCGGAAAAGGCAGCAAAGCCTGATATGTCCGTTGCTGGTCTTAGCAAAAATAATTGCGAAATGTTAAAATAGTTTATAAATGTATGAAATTAACAAGTGATTTGATCTTCTGTAACCACCCAAATCCATTGAACAAATGTTTGTAAATTCCCCTGGTCAAGCTTTGTGATCCTGTGTTTTATGCACCAAAGACAGAATAAAACTTGAAATCTGAGCTATAATTTCCTCCCCTCCTCCACATAAGCATTTAAGCATTGGACTTATTTAGGCCTTAAAGTCATTCATTAATGTCTTGGTTTCATGGGTATGGTCAAGCACTAGCTTAGACCTTCTAGGAGACTTGTTAGTTGGTTGAGACTCATCATCTGGAGTTGTAACTTGATTTTGAAAAGATGGCCTTATCTGAGCAAAGCCTTCCATGGCCACTTCAGCCTAGACTTCATTATTTTTCTTCTCTTTTCCAACACTTGTTGGGTTTTGGCCATTTAATAACAATTAATCTGCTGAATCCTGGGGACATTCTGAGGTAGGCCATGCAGCATATTGAAGAGCAATCTGGATTCCCTAGTGCAGCAGTGAGCTTAAGGGCCATGCCAGGAAGCCATGCCCCTCAAGTTCCATTGCTCTAAGAGTTCAATAAATTGCCTCTTCCTACCTGAGATAGATAAATGAACTAAATGTATGGTGGAGTATGATTTCCAAGGGGTGCTATATAAAAGACAGGACCATCTTAATAGCAGGTACACTTTACTCAAGAGGAAGAACAATCTTGCCTCTACATCAGCAACATTAAATTACTCATTTTCAATAACCCAAATGAATAGAAAATTATACTGTACCTCTCCTTGTCTTGATCTTCACTGAGACGCATATTAGCTAAGATTAAATGAAAAAGCAGGAGATAGATCCCATATTATGTGCACACTTATTCCGGGACTCTTCATCCTGGTCAGATCTGGGAGATAATAGGGAAAAGAGAATTTTGGTGAGGAGAGAGTTTGGCCTGTGTATTCTGACTATTGTCTAATTCTTGGAACAGTGAACTGGGTGGGGTCTGACTCAGGAATATAGAGCATCCAGGAAGGTGTGCTGCCTGGTTTAGTGGTGCAAAAGGAGATATTGGCTTGCACTCCTTAAGTGGGCAGTAAGATTATTTCCTGTGGGTCAGTACAAAGGATGTATGGGAAAGAGGGCCAGTGTTATGGCAAGAAAGTGCCTATAAGAGAAAGAATCAGCCCTAACTAGTTTGGCTCAGTGGATAGAATGCCGGCATTGGGACTAAAGGATCCCAGGTTTGATTTCGGTCAAGGGCTTGTACCTTGGTGGCAGGCACATCCCCAGTAGGAGGTGTTGCAGGAAGCAGCTGATCAATGTTTCTCTCTCATCAATGTTTCTAACTCTCTATTCTTCTCCCCTCCTTTCTGTAAAAAATGAATAAAATACATTTTTTAAGAAAAAGAGAAAGAATCAGTTTAACAATCTTCCTGGTCCAGGGAGCATGATATTTCCCATCAAAGTGGTGAAGTGATGTCTCTCTCCTTCTCTTACTTCTCCTCATCCTCTGTCACTCCCACCTTTAACTCATAGATGGAAAAAAAAACTATAGATGAAGAATAGGGGACAGGATGGTATGCTGGGACAGAGCAGATGACAGAAAACCAAATGTCCCCCACATCCCTTTCTCACAGTAGGTTTTCAGCCTTAAATGAGTTCAAGCTAAAGTTGAGCAATTTAAAGCTAAGTCAAGCTTTGGAGTTCAAATGAAATTGTGTTTTTTTTTTTTTTAATTACTTGATTATGTGACTTAAAGACTTGGGGTGACCCAAGGAGTCTTTATTATCAGAGGGTGACCAGAATTATTGCAGGTGGCCCATATCTTCATTCAACACAGAAAAGTGAAATAAGATTTAATGGAAACTGCCATTCCATTTCAACATACCTGTTTTTTACCGATGGCAGTACTGATAACAAAGAAATTCTTCCCAATGAGGATGTTAGGGTCTAAGCCAGTGATTAACGGTATGAGAAAAAAAGGGTGAAAGAAAATACAAGAATGAGAAGCAAAACACTGATCAATCCACAAATGGCTCCTGGGTGGGGCACATACAGGAAGCACCTGATCCAAGTTTCTCTGTCATATCGATGTTTTGCTCTCTTCCCCTCTCTCTTTGTTCCTCTCTCTCTAGAATCAAGATAAAAATATGTCTTCAGGTGAAGATTAAAAAATAAGTAAATAAAATCATTTCTTTTTTTTTTTGAGTGACAATTATGCCACTCAAGTGTGGTGAAATATAAATAGCCTAGACAACAGCAGTCCAGCAAGCCTAGTGATGCCAGTTAGGGATGAACCACCTGACTGATCTGGGCAATAATGAGCACTTAAGAGGTGATGTCTTACATATTCATCTGTGTCTAGTCATCCTAACTCCATTTCATGCTTTGTAAGAAAAAGAATCATGCTTTATCCTTTGACATTTAATAAATATTTGTTAAATAAACGAGTGAATAAAATTGGTAGTCAATTTGGCACATCATTTTAATTCCCATCTTCTGACAAATCAAATCAAATCTTATTTTTATCCAAATTACCTAAATAATTGCTTCATTTTACTACCCGGCTAGTAGAACACTGGCTACATAAATGCTACTATTTAAAATTTATTTATTTGCCAATGATCAATTTTGTTAGATCACTTCTGTCTTTAGTAGCAAATCCCACTGAAATAAATTCAAGCCACACAGCCATCTGAAATGAAATGTGAGTAAACCCAACAGGAATACATTAGTTAATTATTATATGGAAAAGAAAAATGTGACTTGGCTGTGAAAACTATAACCATTTGAAAATTTAAACATTTTTAAATTTTGGAAACATTTGTAAATTTCTGTTTATTACTTAGAGCTAGAGTGACAGTGCTATCAGAGGAGTACAGGAGTGGGGTTCCTCTGTTGTTTGTGGGAGCAGAGTTCTAGGAGTGGTGCTGAAGCATTTTCAGAAGCCCCCATGGGAGGATGAGCGATAGTGAAATGCTTTATTGGTGTGGAATTACAATTCTTAGTTTCCCATGTCCCACCTTCCTTAAGCCAGCTGGGGCGGCTGTGGGTTCAGCAAAGCCAAAAGCAAGGCCAGTGTCCAGAGCTCTCGTTCCATGCTGTAGGCTCTGTTGTTCACCATTCAATATAGATGCGGCCCATCAATCCATTGTGTGGTGTCCCATGGCAGATCCAAGAACAGAGAGTGAGAGAGAGAGAAAGAGAGAGAGAGAGAGCTGCTCCTTTGTTTAGAAGTTTAAATATTCAGGCTTCTCAGGCTTCAGTGGCCACTCTCATCCTGGCCACTAATTTGTTCCCAGGTGTGACTGGCAGACAGGTAGGCACCCTCCCAGATCACTCAGACCTGGGCATGTGTCTAAACCACCTCTGTCCAGTTCCTACCTCCATCGAGCAGCAGGAACAGACTTGGAAAGTGTTAACTACATTCGTTTGGTAAAGCTGTATAAAGGGCATGCCTATATTGTCTGGTTTCCTGTTAGATAATAACCAGATTATTAAAACACTGTCAATAGGAAAAGTAAAGAAATAATTCACGGTCCCAAGTGAATTCACGTTCCTAATCTTTTGAAACAGAAAGGATGTCAGTTTTCCCATTCTCAGGACTAACTAGCTTCTTAGTGGCAGGAGAATCAGAAAATGAACCAGTTGCCTGTTATCAGATCAGTGGATGATTTTGCATTCTCAGAGATGAGTGATATTTATATTCTATTTTGCTTTCTCTGGCGGGATTTTCCTTTTACAGATAATTCAGCATCTCCTCCCTCCCCCCAGAATAGGCCTTTTCAGAAACAAAATATTGAAGAAAATAATAAAAACCTACCAAGTGTCATTCTTGAAGAATCGTGTTTGTCTCAGAGAATTGTTTTTCGCCCTGATCTTTCTCGGTTGTACCATAATGGTTTTGTCAAAAACAATACTGGCTAACAACGCTAAGAGTCCTTTTGAGTCACCAATAGCAACACTTTTGTTCCCATCAAGCTTGACCACAGCAGGTTGCAGCCCCGCTCTCCACATGCCTTAGAGAAAGCAACCCGACATTCAAGTACCACAGATTTATGGTGTGAAAAATGGCATTTTTAAGGACCTTTGAAAATGTTAAAAATGAACATGGTTTAGCTATTGTTTCCCACAGTGGGAATTTCTATTTATAAATATGACTCCTAATCAATTGGGGAGCTGATTATGGAGCTAGCAAGGAAAGAAAGGCCCACGTGAACTTTATTCAGTGATTATTATGTTACAACTGACTTTCCATATCCAATCCTTGCCACTATGAATGTCCATCTTTCCACACACTTTTGTTTTAAATTCCCCAAAAGTCCTGATGCCATCCTATGGCTAAGAGTTAACACATTTGTGTCCAGGACAGAGAACTGTTTTATCTTCTTCAAAGCCTGTTTTGTTGCTCTGCTGGGTGAGTGTAGATGACTTTTTGATTGGTAGTGAAAGCCAAGAAATGTTTTAAAGCAATTTGTTTCTTAGAACATTTTGTCCACCTCATCACAGCGATGCTTATTAATGCTATATTGCAATACTTAAAAAGATCATTTATATTCTATTAGTACCTTTATTCGTATTAACCTTCTATTACCCAATGAAGGTGAAACATTTGGCACTTAGAATGTTTAGCACTTAAAATTTTAGGTGAAATAGTGATAATGTGACTTAAACAAGGAAATTCTTTCAAAAAGGATTCAGAGAAAAAAGAAAACTTTAAAGTCTCAGCAACACTTCATAGACATGAAATTGACCCCCCCAACCCAAACAACTCTATGCTCCATTATCATAGAGTAAATTTCAGAGCTATTTAGGTAGAGCATAAAGTTCAGAGAGTCATGTGACCAAAACCTCCAAGAGCAAGTAAATGCATCTGGGGCCAAAGGCCACAGAACAGAGAGAAACATCTGGATTCCATCTTTTGAACTTTTAATGGAAACACTGATCACTTGGCACACATCTGGGGCTTTTGACAAGAAGAAAGGGTATTTTTTAAATGGGGGTTTTGCTCTAGTTCACTATTCTTCACTTGTGTTAGCTATGAATCTCTTCATATACTGTTAGTTTAATATTTGAGATATCTTGGACTTTTAGTCAATTTATGTTGTTTGATTATTTCTTTAATGAAGTAAGGTTTTGCTTTATTCATCTCTTTCTTTGAAGTTTTTATTCCAAAGGATTATTTAGGAAAAAGTTAGGGGGCCCACATAGCTATTCAGACTGTATTTTCCCTAGGGAAGCAGTTCTTATCATCTTATCACTCAGCAGGGAGAACCATTTTTAAAATCACCAAACTGTAACCAAGGAAGAGTCCTGTAGCATTTGGCCATGCTGGCTCACTGCCTAAAACCCAAATTAACTCCCTGTGACATCTGCATGTGAAATACGTCCCATACGCAAAGCCTTGAAGGGCTTTTTACAGCAAATGACCTGGTTGTTACCACATTGTTGCTGGCTGAAAAATGTGTCTCGGGCTCACATAAAAATCATGCAAATCTTGTTGCTGTAGACTAGTGTGGTTTAGATTCAGATCTACTACTAGTTGGGATACTGTGGGCAAGTCACTTACATGCTTTGGGCCCTAATTTTCTCATTTGTAAAATGACAGTCCTAGATTATTTGTTTTAGACTAGTTTGTTTTCAGCAATGTTATTTTATATGTGTTGATTGTTTTCCTGGGTAAAGCACTAAAAATAAATTCTCAAAAGCTTGATTGTTTAAACTGTGCTTTTCAACTTCGGCCACATTCTCACCAGCCTTATTTCTCTTGAACTTGTGAGGCAGCCATGGTGATTACTATCCTCCCCATTTCAAAATGAGACCACCAAGGCTCAGAGAGGTCAGGTGCCTCCTTAGCAGCCACAGAAAGGCAGTCCATTTCCTCTCAGCACGGAGATTTTTCCTGCAGTCTGGAGACTCTCCTTCCTTGTGATTAATTCCATGAAAATGAGATTCCTCAATCAGCAAGATCTGTGTCACAGAAAAGAGGGTCGATGGCATGGATGAGAAAACAGGGATGTGCTCCCCAAATTCAGAGCAAAGGGGCCCATTTCTATGCCTTAGCAAAGAATTAAAAAACACCGAAACACACAGGATTTATAATCAAGCTGAAATATACATTTCTAAAGTGGAAAAGGGCCAAGTTTTCAGATAAAAAAGGCTCACCATGTGCTAATCTAAATTAATGAAGAGACAAATATCTAAATGTCATATGGATTTTTTCTTTGATTTTTAAAGTAAAGAAGAAATCCCATATATGTATATGTATTAAACTAACAGAGTTTAAAGCAAATGGGGTTAAAGTTCTGGATTTGTTGTCGGAAGCATAGCTTTGCCACTTTTCTCACTGTGGGACCATCAGATTCTTCAACCTTGCTAAGCCTCAGTTTCATCATCTGTAAAATAAGAATAATTTAAACAACTTAAAGATCTGTTGACAAGATTAGATGATTTCTATATAGAAATATCTATCTATCTATCTATCTATCTATCTATCTATCTATCTATCTATCTATGAAACCCTAATATGCAAATAGACCAAATGGCAAAACAACCAAACAACTGGTTGCTATGACATGCCCTGACCACAAGGGGGTGCATGCAGAACATGGCAGGCATCAGTTGCTGTGGGATGGTGCAGCAGGTGAATGGGGGCACCAGACCAAGGAGGGGCACCGGTCGCTGTCATTGGGCCAAGCTCTGGTGGCAACTGAAAATTCTTTGCTCCCAGGTGCTGTGGTCCCGCCTGATGCTTGCACCCACTGCCAGTGCCACAGATACTGCTTGTACCCATTGCCAGTGTCCAGCACCAGCCCCGATTGTTTGGCCTGTCAGTGGATGTGAGCAGGGGCTGCTGGCCCAGATTGCCCCTCTGGACTTCTCTACCTCCCCCTGCTCCTGAGGAATGATCGGTGCCCGCAGCCACCACTTGCATCCGCTGCTGGTGCTGGCCTCAATCCCTCCGCACTGTCAGCATATGGGAGCAGCAGCAGTGGGAGCGTTGCTGTACACAGACAGGAACCCAGGGGCCGCAGGGGGAGGGGTTGGGTTGGGAGCATGGAGGATGGGCTGAGACCTGCCCGTGTGCCCACCGCAGCCTCGTGGCCCACTGTTCCTTTCAAGGTACACAAATTCATGCACTGGGCCCCAACTATGTGGCCTTCTTAATAAATACTAAACATTATTGTTATTATTACTACCATCATGAAGCAAAATAATTGCATTGAGCTCTAATAACACTGGTTTTTAGGAGATAAGAGGTTAAATGATTCAATATTCCTGTCATGGCCATGCTATTTTTCAACTATGCAAGTATCCCAAAAGCATGATATTAGTATACCTTTTCTCAAAAAATAAATTGTAAAGTGTTCTAAACAAATGGTTGAGTAGTATTGTACAAAGAGTTCTGTGAAATACCAAAACTATTTAAACATACATTAAGACAAATATGTGTATGTGTGATAGATATATTCACCAAAATTAACATAAATGTTATAAAGTTTTTAAATATAATAAGATAATTAAGAAAATTATTTAATAGTAATAAAGTAGGTCTGAGTCCATATTATCTCAACAAATTTGTAAAATGAAAAGAAAAGGGATTGTAAGAATTAAGTTCCTAGTAAATTCCTAACTTTAATAAATGAAAGACTATTGATATTGGATTTGTTTTGTTATTTAGATAAATATACAGTTTTAGAATAATTTAAATAAAAAATTTAAGTGTAGCTAGTAGTAAAATAGAAAACACTAAGTTTATAACACCATTAGAAATGAGGTAAAATTATGGGAAATACAGATCAAAGGAGGAAAAAAGAGAGAAAAAAAGATCAAATATGTCAAGGCAATAAATGTAAATTAAAATATCTTCTAATTTAAAAACTCTTAAAATGAATCAAAAGGTAAGATTCATCTTTATATTGAATATATAAGAAATGCCCAAACCAAAATTATTCAGAAAAGTTGTAGATAAAATTATTGTGAAAAGTTGGATAAAATGATAGGCCAAACTATATGTAAAAAAACTGACAACATCAAAAATGAGAAAAAAAAATGCACACACAATAATATCTAGAAAGATTCACTAGAGGTGAAAAATATGATTTGTGAATTTAAAACACAATGGTTCAACACATTAAGTACTACAGAAAATAAATAAGAAAATTAAAAGATAAGTAGGGACAGTCTTCCAAACTAAGGAAAGCATGCACATATTCACAAGATAAAATAAAATATATAGCCCTAACTGGTTTGGATCAGTGGATAGAGTGTTGGCCTGCAGACCAAAGGGTCCCAGGTTTGATTCTGATCAAGGACACATGCCCGGGGTTGTCAGCTCGATCCTTAGTGTGGGGCGTCCAGGAGGCAGCCAATCAATGATTCTCATCATTGATGTTTCTATCTCTCTCTTCTTCTCCCTTCCTCTCTAAAAATCAATTATATATATATATATATATATATATATATATATATATATATGTATATATATATATATATATATATGTATATGTTAGAGGTCCAGTGCACAAATTTGGGGCAGATCAGGCTGGGCCAGCTGAGGGGAGGGGCTGCAGGTATTGACAGACCAGCCTTGAACTCTGGTTGAACTCCTGATCAAACTCTTGGTAGAACTCCAGGTCAAGGGGACAATTTGCATACTAGCCTTTTATTATATAAGTTGACATTAAGGGCAGATATAAGAAATCTCTAAGTATTGTTATTTAAAAAGAAAAATTATAAATTGGGCAGAAAATTAAAGGTTATAAAAATTACTGATTTTTAAATATTTCAAAAGGAAGAATCAATATTCACCTGTCAACTTTGACAAATAAAAACATGAGGTTAAACCAGGTTTTAAATATGTAAAATTAAAATTATTATGTGTAGATCATTAATAGCATAAAAAGAATGTATATATTCTAAATCTTTAGGGAATATTTAAAAAAAAACAAGAGTAAAATAAATGAAAAGGTTAGAAAAGAGCATAAAAAATAAATAACATAAGACTAAATCATTGATATAATCACTACCACTATTACTGCTGCTACTACATGACTACCAAAGTCTATAACTATTACTGTTATTAACATATAATGGCTAATATTTGTTGAGTATTTATCATGTGGCAGAGGCTTGTCTAAAATCATAGTACTGCTTATGAATGTTCAGAAATTCACTCAAAATCACACAGCAAGAAAGTTTTAGTCAGAACTTGAAAAACATCAGAGTGACCTCAAGGCCTACTAGTAGTTTTAACACAGGAAACCTGTTTAAAATAAATGATGATGAAATTTGTTAACTACGGGGTAGGTTAAGACATGCAAGCTACATGCAAACTAAAAGAATGCAGAGGCGGAAATATCAAAATAAAGTTAAACTCAAGGAAAACCGTTTTAAAAACGCACAGTTTTACACTGATAAAAGTTATAATCTGATCAGAGTGCAGAATCTCGGAGAGAAGGTGGGAGAGGATGGGTGAGTGGGAAGTAATCAAGGAAGAACCTTGTATACATATTGGCCCATGGCCACAGACAATGGGGTGGTGAGGGCCTGAGGCAGGGGGCGAGGGCAGGCTGGAGTGGGCTAATGGGGTGGGGAAAGGTGACATATGTAATACTTTCAACAATAAAGAATTATTTTTATTTTTATTTTTATTTTTTTATTGATTTTTTGCAGTATAATAGTAGTACATGTTTTCCTTTCCCCCTCCCCCTTATCCTCCCCCCAGCCTCCCCCACCCCCCAGCACATATCCCCAGCTTCCCCCCCCTCCCCGCCCCAGTGTCTTTCATTCATTGGTTACGTTCATATGCATGCATACAAGTCCTTCAGTTGATCTTCCCCCGCATCTGCCTCCCATCCACCCAAGCCTCCCCTGTAGCTTGACAGCCTGTTCAAGGCCATCCTGCCTCTATATCAATCACTCTCCCCTGTTTCTTTTCTTCAAAAATATCTTGCCTCTGCATACTAGAAATAAATGTATAAGAACAAAAAATGTTTCAGTCTCAGTTTCAATGTCCAACTGTTCTGAGTCCCAGTTTCAGTGTCAAATAATTCTTTATGTGTATAAGTCAGCAACGGTATCCAGATGGTGGACACATCGTGTCAATGCAAGATCCATCCTCTCTGGTTTGGTCCTGGGCTGGCTGCAGACATGCACAGCTGCCGACTGCTAGCATGGCAAGGTGTCGTCAGTGTCCCCCATCTCTGGACCATCCTCGTGACTGGAACAGATCCATCAGTTCCTCACCGTCGCAGGAACCCACATGGTCTTGGAGTTGTTCTCTGCAAACACACAAACACATTCTCGACCAAAAGTTAACAAAGGGATCCTCTCTGCAAAATAGACTTGGGATTCTTCTTAATTTTTGCCTAAATGATTTTCCTTTGGCTTATTTTGACACCATGTGTGTTTTTTCATGGGTGTCCTGCAATTGTTTTTACAATGGAATTTACTTTACTGGAGTAAGAATTTTCTAGATGTATTTTACTTCCTCGATATTTTTTTTTCCCTTACATGATATTACCCCGCTGTCCCCTCCCCTTTTTTGATTAATGGGGACTTTTGGAAATTTTATATTGCAGTCTTGGTAATTTTAAATTTTAATTTTTGCATACAAATATGACTGCTTTAGGTTCTTTGGATGTTAGGCAATTTTACAGTGAGATGAACTACTAATAGATTTTTTAGTTAATGTTTTAGGAAAAGCTTTTTGTCCAGTACACTATAATTTTCTTGAGTATTCACATATTTCTCTTGGCCAATTTAAATTAATCTGAAAACTTGATTACTATTTTCCTGTCAATTTTAATACTCAAGCAGAAATCTTAGTTTACCCTGTAAATACTAGTGGAAAGGAATATTTGCAATTTTGATTAGGTCCTGAGCATTCCTGGTAATAGATTGAATTTAGATATAGAGCAGCTATTGCTGGCCGAGTCTCTGTCTGCCACCTGGGTCCCCGTATGAGTTGTGTGTGGGAGGCGAAGCAGCCGTGGGGGTAGGAGACCTCCCTCAGGAGGGGTGAGAATTCAAACCCCTGCAAGGTTTGTGGATGTGGGTCTGTGCCCCACCTCTGTTGACCTTTTAGTTCTCTCCTGTTGGCCCCTCTGCGACTGTGCCTGTCTTAGGTTGTTCCTTCCCTGAGGAATCTTACCCTTCTCTGGCTAACCAGCCATCCTCTGGGGCCAAACGGGGTGATGTGAGGTTCAGTTCTGTCTCCTTTGTAGTCTATGCCCCCCTGTGGCCTCCACGTCCACTACCTGCCTTGGGGTCCCCTCACCTGCTGGCGGGGTCCCGGTCCTGATCACATATCTCGGGGGACCCAGGTTTCTTCTTCAGAGAGGGCCCAGCTCACACCATTGGTCGAGATACAGATCCATGGTGCCAGCTGCCCAGAGGCTTCAGCCACAGCTGGAACTGAAAACTCAGGCATCAGCTGTGTGTATTTGGATAGTAACAATAAGGTCCCTCTTGGCAGAAAGGGCAAGAAGGGCCAATATAGAATGCTCTGATGCCTTCCCAGTGCCTTAATTCCTTCTGAAAGGGATTAATTTCTTTCCTATCCTTTTTTAAGTTGCTGCCCAACATTCAAAGAATTAGTTTGTAAGTTTATTTGGGATAAGTGTATAATATGCTGTTGTCAAATATCAAATATTATAATGACATTGTAGAATAATATCATGTAAGGGTATTATGGTGTCATGGGAGGTTAAGCAGGGCCTAGCCTAAGGACTGGTGTCCATAGGATATGACAAGCTCTAGGTCATGTCAATTCAATGTCAGACTAGCTGCCATTTTTTTATAACTTTATGTAAACTTTGTCAGGGATGTAAAAACACAAATCACTTACTCAGTTCAAGAGTTCAAGTATATTGACTTTTCCATTTACTCCCACCACCTGCCACTTACCCTGAGGTTTGACATTCTGATGGACTTTTCTCAGTCTCTGGATCCATTCTTATTCATCAGTCTATGTCATTGATTGTATTCCTCAAATGAGTGAGATCATGTGATATTTGTCTTTCTCTGCCTGGCTAATTTCACTTAGCATAATGCTCTCCAAATCCATCCATGTTGTTACAAATGGTAAGAGCTCCTTCTTTTTTTCCGGGGCGTAGTATTCCATTGTGTAAATGTACCATAGTTTTTTAATCCACTCATCTGCTGATGGGCACTTCGGCTGTTTCCAAATCTTAGCTATGGTAAATTGTGCTGCTATGAACATAGGGGTACATATATCCTTTCTAATTCGCCTTTCTAATTTCTTGGGGTATATTCCTAGAAGTGGGATCACTGGGTCGATTTGGAGCTCCATTTTTAGTTTTTTGAGGAATCTCCATACTGTTCTCCACAGTGGCTGTACTAGTCTACAATCCCACCAGCAGTGCACGAGAGTTCCCTTTTCTCCACATCCTCGCCAGCACTTGTCGTTTGTTGATTTGTTGATGTAAGCCATTCTGATAGGTGTGAGATGGTACCGCATAGTCGTTTTGATTTGCATCTCTCGGATAATTAGTGACTTTGAGCAAGTTTTCATATGTCTCTGGGCCTTCCTTTTGTCTTCTTTCGTGAAGATTCTATTTAGGTCTGTTGCCCATTTTTTTATTGGATCATTTGTCCTCCTTTTATTGAGTTGGGTGAGTTGCCTGTAGATGCTTGAGATTAAACCTTTATCACTAATAACATTTGCAAATATGTTCTCCCATACAGTGGGTTTTCTTGTTGTTTTGTTGATGGTTTCTTTAGCCGTGCAAAAGCTTTTGATTTTGATGTAGTCCCATTTGTTTATTTTCTCTTTAGCTTCCATTGCCCTCGGAGCGGTATCATCAAAGAAGTTGTTTTGGCATATGTTTGAGATTTTTCTTCCTGTAGATTCCTCTAATATTTTTATGGTTTCCTGTCTTACGTTTAACTCCTATATCCATTTTGAGTTTATTTTTGTGTATGGTGTAAGTTGGTGCTCTAGTTTCATTTTTTTGCATGTATCTGTCCAATTTTCCCAACACCATTTATTGAAGAGACTGTCTTGACTCCATTTTATGTTCATGCCTCCTTTGTCAAATATTAATTGAGCATAGGCGATTGGGTTGATATCCGGATTCTCTATTCTATTCCATTGATCTATATGTCTGTTCTTGTGCCAGTACCAGGCTGTTTTAAGAACAGTAGCCTTGTAATACAGCTTGAAATCTGGTATGGAAATCCCACCGACTTTGTGCTTCTTTCTCAGGATTGCTGTGGCTATTCGGGGCAAGAATTATTTTTAAAAGCTATAATCTCTAATAAAAATTATTTGTAACATATTGAAAGTTGAAATTTCAATGGCAGCATTTATATGCATATATTGATAACTGAAATATATCTTCAACCAGACCAAATCAGAAGTGACAGTGAAAGGTTAACATACTTTCTTAATTTTTTTATAAAATACATATACAAAATAAAATAATGAAGTGATTTGTATAATCTATTACTTATTTTTATATCCTTAAATCTAACTCTTAGACATCAAGTGTCAATGGACTTCCAGAAAATACTGACAATCAATCTTAGCTCTGAAACACCCAGGAGGAGTTTTCTAAAGATATACCTGTATATTCCTACGCTTCTCTACCATAGTGGTTTCATAGGAGAGTCCTGGTTGTCCCTCCTCCCATAGATGCACAGAATATAAAGCTGTGCATAGAACAATTCCGGAACTACCTGACTCCTACATATTACTCAAGTGAGAAACAATCACATCAAAACGTGAAGGAAAGACTGAGACACTAGCGCCATATACTCCACTGCTGGGACAGCATCACACAATGGAAAAGAACCTTCAAATCCTAGCTTCTCCTTGAAGATTGAAGAATTTGAACCACATAACTAGTCCCCCAAATGTAAGGCTCCAACTGGGGACAGGTCCCCCAAACACATAGTTCTGAAAGCCAATGGGGCTTTTGCTCACAAGTCCCACAGAACTATAGCAAACAAAGAAGCAGTTATTAATGGGCATGTGAGATCTGACCACAGCGACCCACCCAGGGCTCAGCACAGAAGGGGCAAGGAAAGCCACCAACTCCTCAGCCTTTCCCTATGGGCTTGAAGACCTGGAAAAGGCTTAGTTCAACCCAAATTAGAGTTTTCCCTGTGCAAAGCTAAAGGATTGGCTTGAGACTAGATTGGTTTAAATTCAGATCCTCAAACAGATGGAAAACGTAAGTTTTATGGACCCACAAGGAACCAAAACCGAGCGTCTGTGCATGGGACCTTGTGAGCTGACTGCTCATTTTGTCCAGTCCAGCAATAAAAATACACCTGAAAATAATACAAAAAGACTACTGAAAGTGAACTGCAATTGGAAAATTCAATTTAAAAGATATATCCTTTGAAAAGCCATGTCCTTTCTTAATGTTCTGAAGGTTAAATAGAAGGTTTGGGTATATATATGCAGAGGTGCCAAGGTGTTAAAGAGTTGATATTTTTTATTCTAGAAAGAAAAAAATAAAAATGAAGTAGGAATTCTGGGAAAGTGAGGTGGCCATCATGCTTTCTATAAACATGTAATAAAAATTAAAGATTGGCTAGTTGAAAAAATTAAAAGGAATGGTTATACAATTAGAAAGATAAAGGTCACCAAATTTGGAATGTTACCTCTAAATTTTAAAGTATAGCTCTACTAATGAAAAAAGATAATATGCCGTGTGTGTGTGTGTGTGTGTGTGTGTGTGTGTGTGTGTGTGTGAGTTCCAATTGTCTCTTTGGGCTGACTCACTTTTTTATGATTGCATAGAGCATAGTCACCCATGGCTGCAGCAAAGGCAATCGACAAAACCACTGGGAGGGAAAACAGGAAAGAAAGTAAAATCAGATGCAGGACTGCAGGGACTCCCTTATAAACATCCCATAAATGTGCATTTAGCTCACGTTTATTTTTACATACTTCACCAGAAAATAGCAACTGCAACGTTTCATTCCTGATGGTAGCTTCAGGCAAAGAGGAGGCATAAAATGAGAGAGATGCACAATAAACAAGCAAGCAACAAGCTCCTTTCACACTATGCAGATTTCAAAACTTTCCACTCCAATCTCAACCAGCCTCACAGCCTATGAGACTTACAGCATGCTCTGGTGAATGTTAATGCTTTTCCTGAATGTCAAGTGTGAGTTAGGATAAATTTTTGGTCACTTATCTAAGAAAATAGAGTTTTGTTCCCAACCCTAAAATATATGATTTTTGCACTATATTTTTAAGAAGTCTCTTATGATGGAAGGCCTTTGTTTCTACTCTCATTTAATTGGTTTAATCAATTATTGACTTTTTTGTCAAATTATAGGGAATATTTTATTCCCATCTAACAAATAACTTTGAAGCATATATCATGGGAGGGTAGATATACTTTGCCTGTTTCCAGCTACCACATGTCTCTTACAAATTTTCATTCTAGATTATTCCTTTGAACGGGCAATAGTTGTACATGTTTGATGGTTTCTCTTGATATCTCAAAGACATGTCAAACTCAAAATGTGAAAGGCGAATTACATGATGCAAACTTTCACAAAAAAAGATCTGAGAAGAGTGCTTCTAGTTGTAGGAGTGAGACACCAACCCCTCACCCTCCCTTTAGAAAGCCTTGGGAACATCCTTTGGATCTCCACTAGCTCGATGCCTTCATTCAGCACACTGCATTACTCCTGGTCTCTTACAGTAGCTTTCCATGTCTCCCCTCCTCTGCCATGATTACTGCCATAGGTCCTGGTTGATGTCTCATTTCTGTTCTTATTTATATCCACCCACTCCCCCAATGGCAGAAAACAGTATTTTCAAAATAAAAATGCATCCTATATCTTCTCTATTTAAAAGCTGTATGGCTTCATTTGTTTGTAACAGTAAAAGGTATTCTGAGGGAGTTAATCCCAAATGATGATCAGAACTTTATAACATAACCCTAGTCTGAGTCCTCCACTCCACCCTGTACTCTGTGGTCTTACTGCTGTTGTTTTCCTCCACTCCCTTAAATGGGAGACTCTTTCCTGCCACAGGGCCTTTGCACAAGGGTATTGGGAAGGCCACAGGAGATAAAGTTTGCAAAATTACCAATTAAACTACAAAAGGATAAAGCAATACTTATACTGCTTTGAGTGGAAGGGACAGCCAGTAATTGGGACAAAAGCCCCAAACTAGATTTGTTGATGGTGGTGTATTAACATGAGGATGAGAATCACTCTTTGCTCCATTGAGTAGCTGCCCCAAGTTCCTTTGCCTTACAACTTCATCCTTTATGTCTGCACAGGACACATAATCGAAAAGAAAAGGGAAAAAACTGTGCTACTATTATTGACAGCAACTAACATTTATTATTTCCTGTCTTAGGAAGCTAAGCACGAGACACACATAGAATCAAGCCATTCGTACTTAGAATATCCTGCTTGGTACATATTACAATCCACAGCTTACAAGTGAAGAAACTGGAGTTTGGCAAAGGGCAGTATCTTGCCCAAGTCATTCACCCATACATGGTGGAGACAGTGCTTTAACTCTGGCCTCGTTAAAGAAGGCCACATCAAGAAAGCAACAGCATGGAAGACAGTTTTCTAGGTAACTGAGATAAGTGCTTCAGATACCAAAGTCATTTTGGGGGTAAAAATCTACTTTTCCCTTCACCATATCCAAGAATATGCTTTGGTAGAAAGGTAGCATCAAACATTTCTTTTTTCTTCTTTATTTATGTATTTTTTTGATGGCAGGGCCTTAAAGATTATCTTCAGATGACCTGACTGACACAAAGCTCTTTCAGTTATGATATAAATCAACTTTACCCCCGAGGACTAGAGCCATGTGTAGGAAATTCCCCACACTAAATGGCAACACATTGCTGTGTTTTATTTCATTCTAAGTATTTTTTCCATGATTTCCTTTCTTTCCCTTTACTTTCAGTTTGTCAGGCATCACTTGCTCTGGCCTAAGAATGTATCCTTCAGGAAACACCCCTTTCAAACATTAAGCGGTGCTGCTTATAATTTGCTATGAGCTAGGAAATCAGGCCGCTCTCTAAGATTGGGTGTCAAATAAATTCTGATCGAGGACCTAAAAAGAATTTTTGGGTGAAGTGCATGAGATTTTGTGAATAGATGCAACATCTATTTTGGTATCCCTAATGGTTATCAGCTGCATCTTGGATAAGTGAGTTTGTAGGAGAAATGAATGCCATATAAGTGAGGAATCAAACACTTTGAGACACACATCTCCAAAGAAGGCATAAGTCAGATTCTCAAATAAATCTATTCCCTCTTCTAGGTCCCCTGTAGTGATCCTCAGAGATAGCCAACTCCACCTGCTCTTCTTATATTACTCTCCCCTATTTTTTAAAATAAATATAGTCAAATCATCGTTTACCCTTTACTTCAGTTGTCATTTTCCAGCTGGAAAACAGCAAATTTGATCATTCAAACAAAAACAGCGTCTGTTGCTAACCCCTCAAGCTGGTGTACGAGTTTCATTTCTTGCAAGCAAACATTCAGTAACATGTGTTTATATGTATATCTTTTCCTTTATATTAGTAATAAGAGGGTCATTAAGGGCTGTATAATGAGAGAAAGCAGTTTTCTGGCCTGATAAGTCCCTGGGCTTCATTACCAAATTCATCTTACACGTCAGACATTAAATAGCATGGCATTTTCCTCTCTCATCCATGCAGTATCATTTAATTTCATCTAAATGGAGTTTTCACTATGGCCATAATCATCATCATCTTCATCGTCGCTATCATCAAGAAGCATTTATTACCTGCTGCAGTGCATATGGTGCTATATTCAGTATGGTTCAGCACAACTTCATCATCCTGGCCCTCACCCCTCAGAGGCCATGAATTACAAGGGAGTTATTAAAAATAGTGAGATTTGAGTTCAAGTCTAGACCTCACCACTGAACAGCTGAGTTAGCTGGGCCATGCCACCTCTTAAAATAAGACTAATGAAGCACATTATCTCTAAGATCCTGTTACACTTTAATGTCAGGTCCTCTTCCAGAATCAGCTGCAGGTGTTTTAAGTGGGAGAAGGACCAGTAGAAGAGAGAATTGACCTAGAATTTTAAACAGGGGCTATGTCCAGGGGAGGGAGTCTCAGATCAGAATTGTCTATGCTGACCATTGTTTCTTTCCCTGGCCTTACCCTGGTTTCTTTTTGTTCTCAATATCTTCTACTATCATTATACCACTCTGTTTTTGACCTTGGCTCTCTTCCCAGCTCCTGGCCTTTTCACCCAGGTGACAGACCACACCAGGCCCTCTATCTCTGTTCTCTTACTTCTCCCAGCCACACAGAGAAGCTGTGTCCCAATGAGAAGATTAACCCTGAGTGGTTCTAAGAGGAAAGTCCTGAACCCCTAGCTCCCTATTCTGAGAACTATGTCTGATGCCCATGAAAGAGGATAGAGCTGAGGGTAGGTCACCAGTGAGTGTCCCAAGTACTGAGAACTAAAGTTTATCACACAGAAAATTACCTTGGACAAAGAACTAGAGGAAATGTGAAGAATAACATAAAATAGTTTCAGAGAGAATAAAGGATGAAACTCAGAGAAATGCAGACAAGTCTAGATGGTGATTATGGAGACAGAAGTAGAAGCAAATACACCAAAGTCATTCCTTGGCTTGGCTGAATACACACAGGAACAAAGACTAAAAAGGCAGGTAGTATGAGGGGAAGAGACAGGATTGAATGGGATCCAGAGAGGAGTTCGGTAATTTCTGCCCTGAAATGTGTCTAATGGTCAGGAGAAACGTCTCATTCTTTCCCAGCCTGTGTATTAATTAGACTGAGTCAAAAAACATAAAATCAGACAGGTAGACCTGGTATTTAAACAGTCCAATAATCTCTCTAATAATCATAGTTATTTGTATTGGCTGTTCATGACTTTGTGCTAAGTCCTTGACGTGCATATTTTCTCTTGGGACCTTCCAAACTACCACTTCTTGTTGTTGTTATGGTAAAACATATATTAACATGAAATTTACTGTTTTAATTATTTGTACAACTCAGGGGCATAATATTTACAATGTTGTGCAACCATCACTCCCATCCATATCCAGAACTTTTTTTTTATCATCCCAAATAGAAATCTATGCTCATTAAACATTAACTCCCCATTTCCCTCTCCTTTCAGCCCCTAGTAAGCACTCTTATACCTTCTGTCTCCATGATCCAACTATCTTTTAAGAGTAGCCATAAAGTGGAGTTACATTTTACCTGGGAGTAAAATTCTAAAGTTAACATATAAGGCAAAGAAAAAACACACACCAACAAACACCCACAGTCTAAATTCTCACTGAAAATACCTGAGAAAGAAAGGTCCTATATTAGTGATAGGCATATCATCTCTCAATAACTATGACCTAATAACTATGACCTCCTTCACTGTTCAGCTGAGCTCCAGATGAAATAGCAGGATTCTATTGTACAAAAGTAAGTAGTGTTTCCTTAAATAGTGGAAGTAGGAGGTTTATTGAGATGTTCACATCCCAGGATAACCTCGGGGATTAAGAACAAATAAAGGAGGGAAAATTCATACCTCCCATTTTTCATGTTTACTGGGGGAAATATTCTTTGAGTGAAATGGCAGATGGAATCATTCTTACATAAATTATTTTTCTCTTTTCCTCCTCTTTTAACAAATATGTAGTGTTAAATTCTTATACACTGAGTATGTATGATACAACTTTTTTCCTAACAGTGTCCTCTTTAAGATGATGAGATATGGAGAAGTTCAGAAACTTGCATCATAAGCTTTATGAGGAATTGGAATTTGTGTTTTTTAGGCATGAACCAACAACTTCTAGGCATATAGTTACTCCTTTCAAGCACATTTTTTCAATATAACTTGTTTTCCTTTTCTTTTTGAAATTAATCAGAAGGTCTATTGGCCAGGAAAGCTCATAGGAGGCACTTTGAAAGGTTACTCTAAAATATAAATCCACTTTTTTCAAATTACACAATATGTAAATCTCTGGACTCCAGGGGCCAATTGTAAGTTGGTTTCAAATACCACAGAGCACATAAATCTTTCTCCTTCCTTCTTTATCCCTCTCAACCCATAATCTACTCACTCTTTGACCTCACCACAAGAAGCATGACTGCCCTGAATTTAGAGTATTTCTTTCTATTAGACAATGCATGTTTTTAACTCTAATTATAGTTCAGAGACAGACTCAATCAGCCTTCTTAGTGAGCTTGCTAATGCCTCAGGTGAGAAGCAGCCTCCAGAAACAGAACTGCCAGGAACACACCATGATGGGCAGTTTGGAGTTTGAACTCTCAGGAATGATTTAGGAACACAGACCAGTTTTACTCATTTGAACTAGCAGAAGGGAAGGTCAGGCTGAAACCATGAAAAAAAAAATCCAGATAAGGAAATGTTTTTGAAGAAATATTGTTTTACGAGCTCCAAATACCTGCAATAATTTATGTTTGTCTCAGAGTTTATCCATTTATCCTATTGCTGACTAAAGGCTCTTAAGGACCTGCTTTGAGGAATAGATGAGACCAGTTTCTAATTAGCATAACTATTAGAAATAACTGTAGGCTATTCAAGTGCTTGAAAACATTTTTTTAAAGTAATCATGTGTACACCACTAATCCGTATTTCTTGTAAGAAGAGTATGCTGAGTAAAGGTAAATTCTAGCCAAAATTAATGTAGTTCCCACTCCACACTATAATTAACTTTAGCCTAGCATAAATTAGCCTTGATTCAAGTTTCAATTATGTTATAGCCAAAGTCACACAAATAAACATATGATTAATTAAATAGCAAAATTCACCTTTCTCAAAATAATGATTTTTTTCTGGAGGAAAATAAAACAAAAAGAAAAAAGGTTGTTCATAGCAGGGTAAGTACAAAATACTTAAGAGTTAACAATTAAAAAATAAAACTCTCCTCTGCAAAACAAGAAGCCTATCAAGAAGCCAAAATGAGAACAATATAAGAAAGTTTAAGCATTTTCATTATTTTCCCATTTGGAGAAGTCCTCTCTTTTATATTATTTATTCTATTTGGAAATGCCAAGCTCCAAACATAAATGTGATTTTCACTGATGCTCTTCCACTTTGTCAGGCTACCCAATCCCCCTCCTCTTCCTTCCTAAATTTAATTAAAACCAGCATTCAGCCATACTGGAGAGAAACTCTATTTACATAACACAAAGAAAAACAATTTTTAAAAGCCCACATTAATCATGAGCTTTAGAGAAAGACACCATAAATAGGATGTATCTAGCCGAGCGACAAGCTCCAGACACTTAAGAAAAATATCTTTCCAGCCGAAAGGATCCCAGTGTTACTTACAAACATAGCTCTTTTGTTCCATGA
The DNA here is from genome assembly GCA_027563665.1 of Antrozous pallidus. Classification (NCBI taxonomy): domain Eukaryota; kingdom Metazoa; phylum Chordata; class Mammalia; order Chiroptera; family Vespertilionidae; genus Antrozous; species Antrozous pallidus. The sequence continues at coordinate 31,731,640 of CM050523.1, forward strand.
ACTCCTCATTTTCATATGAAGTTACATTGTTTGCCTACCCTGGTAGAGAATAATGCATATTCAAATTTGCCTCATCTACTCCTGTAATCTAGTGAAAACTAAATTTGTTGTATGGTATTGCTAAGAGTAGAGAAAAGTCAAGCATCTACTACATGCCAAGCAAAATGCTCAGTGTCCTGAAGACATTACTGCATTTGATAGTCCTGGCAACTTCATGAAATTACTTGTTTATTCACCTTGAGCTTGAGCTTGAACTTTTAAGAATGGTCCTCCTGTCAGGGAACTCCCTACTTCTTGCCCTCAGAGATGCAGGGACATATTCAAGACCATCAGACATCCACTATCTTCTTCTGAACTGTGCACATATTTTCCTGTTTTATTTCAACCATTTCACTAACAAACATTTTGATCAAAATGAAAAGAAAAATATAGAAAGATTGCTAATGTCAGAAACCTCAAGTGGGTGACCAAAATGTTAAGAAGAGTGCATATTAATGAAGGTTATTATAGAAGGTTGTCTGATGAGCAGAGATCTGAATTATTCACCACCAAAGGATTCACCCAAATTGCTATCCACTTCAGTTTACCTCAAATGACAAAAGGTAATAAAATAGTCTATGCTGTCCCCAAAAAAAGTATAAAAAAGTTATAGATTTGTTGTAGACATCTATGTTTGTCAAAGATAAAAGAAAGAATATAAATTGTTGAATTTTTACTATAAATCAGCACCTTGTAGAAGATTTTGTATATATTTTATTACTTAATCTTTAGTACAAACAATGAGATGTGTATTCTCACTCATATTTTATAGATAAAGAACTTGAAGCAAAGAGAGTTTAATCCCTTTGATTAAGGTTAGGTAATAGATGGTAGAGCCAGGATCTTAATCCAGATTTCTCTGACTTCATTTCTCCATTTCCACCTGCCCTTCCTCTCATCAGAAATGGGGCTGAACAGATCCTTATGGCCACATAACTGAGATGTCCCATGTGGAATGGATGGACTGGCCTGGATTCTGTTGTTGACTCTCACCTATGAGTCATGTTTACTCTGTCTCCTGAAATGCCATGAATAGATTACATGCTTCCTTGATACCCCATTATATGTAAGCTCCCAAAAAGGTGGGGACAGAGTGTTTATTTAGCAATGGTTTTGCTTATTAATGCATCCTAAGCACTGAGAACAATGTCTGGCATGTGGTAGATGCTCAGTAATTTTTTTTGAATGGATGGAGTAAATGAACTCTTATTCTGGCCTGAGCTCTGTGGTATCTGTTCTCTCTGATCACTCAGCCACATACAGTCTGGCCTTGACCCTCCCTAGAGATAGTGTGAACTCAGCCACACAGTATGTCTCTATAGCCTTGGTGACTACACAAGTTGGAAAATGGCTGGGATTACTATTCCCTAGATATTATAGACTCCTATAGGCAGAAAATGGGAAGAAGCTCCCATTAAATTGCACAGAATCACATCTGGTTTTCCTTGATGTGTCTTTCTGCTCAGGCCTCATGGATTTGTGGGATCTTTTTGTGACCCTTTGGGGTCATTGGGTGATATGCCAGCCAGATTGCTCGGTTTGCTTTCCTACATTATCCTGGCTAGTTCCAATCCCAAGTTCAGTACTTACTTTTCCTCATTTTATTTTTGGATATGTCTACCTAGTCAGGTAGGTTCTACTCTGGCAGAAGTTCTCTATTTGGCATTTCCAATGCCCATTCCTAAAGGTAAAAACGTATAGGTTTCCCAATGGAGTCACTTGTATTTAGTCAGTTCTTTTAATCCTCTTTAATTATTGAAAATTAACAGAAAGATAATTTCTGAACAGACAGCCTTCAGAGTAACAGCTGAGACAGAGTAACAGCTCACTGTTGGTTGAGACTTCAAAGTCACCTGATGGACTGTGATGCCTGGGATGCCTGGGTCTAGCAATATTAGACTAAAAAAGTGTGTGTGGGGGGGCAGTAAATGATTCTTGCCAGGCTTGCTTTCCCCCTGTCCCTGCATTTTAGTGATTTGCCCTGCAGATGTGGCCATTACTGAGAGCCCCAAACCAAAGCCTTTGATTGGCCTCACACCTTACTCTGAAAAATACCAGAAACCAGACTCAATTGTCCTGCTATTTCCAATAACTACCTATAAAATAATTGAAAACTTCCTTATTTGGCTGGTCTAAATTACACTGGTAACTGATTCTTTATGTCTGTGATGATCTGTAGATTTGATCTCTGAATCAGGTAAGCTATTCTTCATTAGTCTCTCTCTTTCCCTGTTTCTAACCTTCCATACAAATTCCATCAACCTTGATCTGAATGTCTAGGATGGTTGGAATTTTAAAATCAAGACCGCACTTGTTAATATTCCTTAGCAGTCTTTGGGACCATGTGTCCAATGGGATAAAAGCTTCCCAAGGATGGATGCACATCCAAGATTTACATATAAAATTTAAGGAGCCCACATGCTATCTTGGGTGGATGCTGCCTCATATAAGTATTATATAACTAACAGGATACTAACGATCTCTAAACATAAACTCTTTCTCTTATGACTTCTAGGCCTCAACAATGACAAATCACACCACCTTTGGAGAGCAGCTAAATAGCTGGAACCCTGAACCTCCTTAGATTCCCTCCAAAACTTAGCCCATTATTTCTGATTCCAGACAGCCCATTATTGATCTCCTCTAATCTTCCTTTTCCCAGCTGTCAGCCAGCCAGCCACAAAGTGCCAAACTCTCCAGGCATGAAATTTCCCCTATCAGTGCTGTGAGAGAGTCCCTTGTCATTAGTTTTCAGACATACACTTGTTCCACATTTATTGTCTCACATTTATCAGCTTGCCAAACATGCATGCGTTTGCAATAAATAGTAAAAATGTTAAAGCTAATCAAATAAAGAGAGGCTAATATTACATAGATAAACTCTGTCCCATGGCCATGTGCTTGTACCATGTAAACTTTACCATTTCCAATGTGGAAAGCACTGTTTATAAACAAATCATATAAATAGCTAGGACTTAGTGTGGAGCCTGGCACACAGTAGGGGCTCATAAATACCTACTTCATGAATTTGTGAAAGTCAAAATATTTGACCAATTTTGTAGCCCATAGGACCAACATTACATGTCCTATTTGTCCAAGAAAGTGGTCTCCAAACTCTTTTGATTGGACCTCCAATCCATATAATGTTTGAACATGCAGTATTGTATGACGACTGCACAAAAATATATCAGACTCGTTGTAAAACATATGCAGAATAATAAAAGTAGAGTAGGATTTTAAAATATATAAACAAAAACTCTAATTCTGGAGTCAATATATTCATTGTAATAAATAGATGAAAATGGAACACCAATGATATAGCCTCAAAATTCAGTCATCCACTGAATTTTCAAATCAGTGGGGGAAAACATCAGAAATCTAAGGTATCAAAATGACTAAACATATCATAGTTTGTTTTGGATTGTTTTAAAGCTAGCACTTATATTATGAAGGTACTTGGAATTCTAGAAATTTGCCTCAAACTAACTAATAAGATAATATTTTGAAATGTTAATTTAGGAAGGGCTGGGAAACTGACCATTTTCTAATTTTCCTCTATTTGTTTCATCTCCTTAAATCTCTAATTTTGTTAAGAAACAGAAAAGTAGAAAAAGCAAACTAAATTTTTCTTCAATTCAGTATCTTTCTAGTATAAGTCAACTGGTTTTTAATCTACCTTTAAGTATGGTGGAATTCACAGCCAACAGAATATACAGAGGAATGGCACAAGTGATATGTCAGAGAGCAACCAATTATCAATCACTTCAAAAGCCAACCTATCAGGATTCCATTGACCCAAATAGTTCAGAATTCCATAGGTCGTCAGAACTAAAAGCACCTTTAAAATAATTTGGTCCGACCCCCAGCCCTTTCTAGAGATTGAATGACTAAATTTCCAAACTGCTAATGGATAGACACCCTTAGTGGTAGACCAAAGATTAGAACTCACATAACTGATTTTCAATAGAATTCACTGTATCATGCCATCTAAACAGTTATTTGTGAAAAACTAAACAGTGACTTGCTGGAAAAAAATTATCCTCTGATTTATTTAATCTCTTATCAAGAATTTGAGATGGTCTTATAGTCAAATAAATCTTCTACTTATGGATGAGTGCCAAATTTTCTATCTTTAGCTTTTATCTATTAAGCTTAAGGCTTGATATAAATATTGGAGTTGAGATAAGGGTTTCCTTATCAACTCTTCATTTATTCCTTAACTTGAATTTAAGAAGTGTGGAACCATATTATGGGAGGATCTTAGCTTTGCCTACATCCTTAGGAGCTCAGAGTGAAAAGAAAGTAGAAACCTTAATATGTGAAACAGAGAAAAGAAGGCACTCAAAACTCTCATGCTCACAAGATATTTATTTCAGAGTATTAACTCAATGAAAGCCTTCTTTATCCCAAAGAGGATAATATATCCCAGAAAACTAGGAAGTTTGTGTGACAGAGCTGTCTACAGCAGCAGAACAGCACAGCAGAGGACCTCTCAACATTTGTCATCTCTAGTAGTTGACTATTTCTGAAGTTTGTATGTTTGACCCAAAACTATTATAAGGAGGATCAAAAATTTGAATGTTGTTTAATGCTTTAATTATTACTCCAAATGATTCATCTTGTAGCTGAGAAAACAAGAACTCATGATGACTGGTGACTTGCCTATCTCCAGACTCTGAAACCTATCTTCTCCCATGGCCTCGGGCTCCTTCTATAAAGTAGGCCATACAACTACATACAACTAGCATGCGTGGCTTTAGGTGAAAACAATAGGAATTATTAAGAAAAACCTTGCCTTTCTCTGGATTTCTCAACACCTGATAAAAGGGAAGTTTACTTTTCTTCATTTTTTAAGATATTGAGACTCAAAGAGATGAAGTATCTGTTCAAGTTCATGGAGTAGTCACTAAGTAGTAGAGCTGAGAGGAATTTGAACTTGGAGAGTTCTCATCAACTCAATAGTCCATGCTCTTTCTGATCCACAATACTGCTTCTGCTAGGTTTCCCTTTGTTTTCCCATTATTTTGGGGCATTTTTCTTTCATAATCACATCTTTAATTAGAGGTAAATTAAATGTAGTTCTTAATTTTACTTTATCATAATTATCCAATAGACTTAGTCTCTGTTTCTAAGCAAAATTGTCTAAAGCACTCATATATATTTGTATCTTCCTCAACATACCAAGAAGTTTTAAAAACAAAACATTTTTAAGCATCGTTGCCACTTTCATGCCTAATTATGGCCCTGCTGATGGTGGTCATTTGCTCTCTCTGGCTGCAGCATTGACTGGAATGGAGATCTGTGAGGGAGGCAGTTCTTGGAAGAATCTTGGCATGTATAAAACTGAGAAATGACTCAAGGCCCTGGGACGCCATCCATCATCACCACTTCTGAAACCAAAGTTGCAAAATCTAAGGATGGCACTATCACTGAAATTCCACTCGTTTCCCTCCCACTGTCATACCTGCTTGTGTGACACTGTCAGCTGAAATTTGGACACCAAAACCTGGCTCTGAGCAATAGCATAGTGTAAACATGATCTTTGCAGTCTACTAGATTCAGAAAGATTAAAAAATAACATCCAGATACCTCTACTATACTCCCCTGCCTTCTGCAAACACTCATCATGTTAAAAGACCAGCTCATTGTTTAGTTCAAGTAAATTGTATAATTGATTTTACTACTGATGACACTGACAAACAAGGTCCCAATCTGTGATGAGCACTTGTCCAAACATCTTATTGTGTCAGAATGGGGTAAGCTTTTCTCCAGTGCTTAATGGAGAAAATACTGAGGGGCTGAAAATTAATTCCCCTTTCTTATCAACTAGAAAAATTATTTTGAAACCATTTTTTTCCTTTTCTTTTTTATTTAACTTATTGGGGTGACTTTGGTTTTAAAAGTTATATAGGTTTTAAGTGTACTTTTCTGTGATGCATCATCTGTATACTTATTGGATTGTTCACCACCCCAGGTCAAGTCTCCTCTATCACCATTTATCCCTCCTTTTGCCCTCTTCTATCTCTCCCATCCCTTGTCCTTCTGATAATCTCCATCCTGTTGTCTGTGTCTATGAGTTTGTATTTTTAAACTTTTTTTTTTAGTTCCCAGCACTGATTCAGTAGCTCAGGGACCCCCTAAGAAGAGGCTGAGAGAAAGACTCAGCTTCCCAGCACCCTAGTGAGAACAACTTGACTTTTAATGTTCTACATAAGATTACCTTTGAATAAAGAACATAGCAGGGAAGAAGGGTAAGTAGGCAGAGCACAAAAACATTTTCAGGGAGTCAAACTACTCTATATGATACTATAATGATGGATTCATATCATTGTTCATTTGTCTAAATCCATAGAATGTACAACACGAAGAATGAGCCCTAATGTAAATTATGGACTTTGGGAGATAATGATGTGTCAATGTAGGTTCATGAATTATAACAAATGTACCTCTCTTGTGGGTGATGTTGATAATGGGGGAGAGTATATGTGTGAGGGTAACGTGCATATAGGAAATCTTTGTACCTTCTTGTCAATTTTTCTGTGAACCTAAACCTTCTCTGAAATATAAAATATATGAATAAAAAACAATATGGACACTTCTAAAAGTGTCTTGAAGTCTTCATCTTCTAAGCAGTTGCACATTTCCTGTGCCTGACTCTTATCTTTACTGCACTTAGCTCTGTCCTATATTCATGCCCCTTATGAGGAAGCAGATGTTGGCCTGGCATATGGTGCCTACTCATAAATTTCTCTAACCTTTCCCTGGTGTATAAGCCACAGGCAATGATGGGTTCCAGTGACCGGCATTCTTAGCTCTCCCTGAGGAGTTCTGAAGCCCTGGTCCCATTTGTTCACTTTGGGTGGGTGAGCCAGCGTAGTGGGTATCCATCCACTGACAACAGGCCCAGATGCAGACAGAAAGAAGCCAGCAAGTTGAATCAGGCTCTCAGAGCTGCACCTAGCATCCCATCTGGGAAATCCCAAGCTGCAGAAGCCTGTGGTCCTCCGTTGCCTACAAGTGGTGATTGGAGGGGCTGAGCCAAAGATTTCAGCTGCATTGGGTACTCAGGGTGGATTACACTGAAGACAGATGAAGAATAGCAAAGATTGGAGGCTCAGATTGGTAGATGCTGATGCAAGTTTTCACAGGTTAAGCTATTGGACACCCAGAGTTATCTATGAAGGTCAAAGAAAGAGGTCTCTCCTGACATAAAAATAGCAATTTACACTCACCCAGCACCCTTTTCTCCTGAGTGCTGCAATGGCACAAATGGTCTGATTGCATGTGATTCTGCATTTGCACATATTATGCCTGTAGTTGATTTGCTTTAGTCATGTCTCCTGATAGATACTGCAAGTGATTTGAGAACAGAAGCCACGCCTCCTGAAACATCACCTTCCTTCTAAAGCACCCAGCATTAATCTAGTCACATGCTATCTACTCATATCATTTACAGGGCAGTATTTTAACTGTTGTTGAAATTAGGCTCCATTGTGAGTGTGGAGCCTTACCTATCCCTTTGTTTTTCTACTCATCCATCCTGGTATATGCAGTCAGTTCCATGAGGAGCTTTGGTGGAGAGTTTGAGGTATATGTAATATATAATAAACATGTTGTGCTGGAATAGTATGTATAATCAATGAGGTCATGAAGGGGGATGCCTCCAATTCTGACCAAGGGGGAAAAAGCTTCACAGGAGAGTGACCATTAGGCCTGATCTTGTAGGATGGAGAAGGAGCATGAAACAGAATTGTAGCAAAGGAACAACATAAGCAAGAGGTGGGCATGAAAGAACATGGCATTTTTGATGAACTGGATTTATTCCCATCTCTCACTGTGATCTCTTTACCTGTCAATTCTTCCTAAAGTTCAATCAGCCGACAGTGACTTATTGGACATTGTTTCATGCCAGATATTGCCATTTCTTTATCTCTCACCTCAGTTTTTTGTTACCTTACACTTGTATAACTGTAATTATTTTTTGTTTTGTTTTGTTTTGTTTTTGCAGTGGGCCACTGCCCCTGGTCATTCAACACTGATTCAGTGAGTTATGTGGGAGGCACTGTGTTGGGGGCCTGTAAGGTATAAAACTACCTAAAGCAATAATCCTGTCTTCAAGGAGTTTGAATTCTTGCAGGGGAAAAAGGACAGGTTTGGAAATAACTATAATTTATGGCCTAATATGAGTGCTACAGAAGTGCTGTAAAATGAATTATAGGCATTTGCACAGTGTAATAGAACTCCATTATGACATGGTTCATTAGTACATGCATTTGGATATACTATAAATCAGCTCTTGATACAAACAGAAATGATGAGCGAATCAATTAGAAGGAGCAAGCTTTTTTTTTTTTTTTTTTTTTAGATGAAGCCTAGATGGGAGAACTAAGACCCAGGTTTCAGGTTCTACATCATCTTTAATTTCTTTATAGCTCTCCTTGAGGTCTAGGACAATAGGATTGTGAGAGCTGACACTGGAAGAAAGAGCTGAAAATAGGGTCAAAATCCAGCAAGTCATTGTCAAAGACAAGGTCAAAGTACTAAGTAGAGTATTCTGTAGATTACTAAGTAGATTACTTTATAATCTCATACACAAAAGGTGGGCAGACAATGTAAAACAGACTACCAGTTCAGAGGATGGAAGGTAAGAGAGTGTACAAGAGAGCCAGGATATGGTCAGTCAATCAAATTAACTTTAGTGCTCACTCACATCTCCCTAGACACACTCATGGCTTCAGTTACCTTCTCTATATAACCTACCCTAACGCCCTTCCTTTCTGAGATTTAGGTTTCTATATCTGCCATTCAACCACTCCCCCTGGATATCTATTTCACTAGTTTCAAGACTAAAGTGACCACCCAATTCCCCTAAACCTGATGTCCTATATTCCCTAATTGTTTCACTATCTACTACTTAGTTACAGAGTGAGATACCTAAGAGAAATCTAATCACTCACACTGCCTTTCCCTCTTTCCTTATGGCCCAACTATTACCAAATAATGTTAATTTACCTCTGAACTGTCTTTTGATTTTATCTGCATGTTTTCCAACTCAATGGCCACCCCTCTGGTCTAGTAAGGCTAAATCCTGTAGTTGCCTTCTCACTGGTCCCCCTACAGTCATTCTGACTACTCCACTGCTCTCAGGGTGATCTTTGCAAAAGGGAAATATGACTGTGTCACTTCCCCAGTTATGGCATTTCTATTGTTTTGCATTGTCTGAAAATAAAACCAAAATCAGTAGCATACCTCAAGGATCTTGATTTATCAAGTTTAAACTATCTCACTAACCTCATTACCCATCTTTCTCCCCAAACTTCTTGTAATCCAACCACAATGGCCTTCCCTTGGAATCAAACATGCCACTATCACTCCTGGTGCAGTACTATTCTCCCAGGCTGGCTATTCTCCCAGACTGGCATGGTCACTTCCTTCCCCCTGTAACTATTTCTCATAACACCTGGCTCGCCAAGACCCATCTTTGAAATTTCAGCTCAAAATTCCCTTCCCTAGAAATGTTGCCCTGATCTCCATATTCATTTCCTATCTTCCATCAAAGGTAGACTCTTTGAATTCTTGTTCTAGGGCTGTGTTTCTTCTTCAACACACTAATCTCAGTTTGTAATGAAAAATTCATCAACATTTATTTAACTGACATCTGTATTTCCATGCAGACTATACTCTATATGAGAACAAGAACTGCAGTTGTTTTTTCTTCCCATTTTATCTCCAGTGAAATCACAGGACTCTGGCACATCCTAGGCACTAGTGAATATCTATTAAACAAACACTTGAAGCCCAGTGAGTGTAAGCCCAAGAAAGAGGAGACTAGGCGAAGTCAGGTCAGGTGGTGGTGCAAATAGAAGTGCATCCAGGAGAGGATGTGCCTGATACACACTCCTTTTGAAAGAGGTGCTGGATTAAAAAACTGTGGTACATCCACACATTGGAATACTACATTGCTGTAAAAAGGAAGGAACTCCTATCATTTGCAAAGGCATGAATGCAACTGGAGAGCATTATGCTAAGCAAATTAAGTCAATCAGAGAGAGATACTAGTAAATATCACATGATCTCACTCTTGTGGGAAATTGTTGGAATCCTTTTCACGTCCCGTGTATTCAGGGTTCGGGTTCTGGAGAAAGCCACACTCAAACGAACAAAGACTCAGAAAAACATTAATTTGGAAAAATGGGGGGCCAGGCCGCAGCCCATCTCTAGTGGAAGGACTACCCCTTGCCTTGGCTTTGCCATTCCTTTTATTTAGTTTCTGGGAATACAGCCATTGCCCTTAGGCAGGAAATAAGCAGATTATCTTGTCAGGAAGGATTTACATGATTATCTGGTGGGGAAGCTGCCCTTGCCATCCTTATCTCAATTAGATAGGGAGTGGTTGGCTCTGACCTTTCAGAGCTTCAAGGTTGACTAAGCCTTTCGGGTTCCTTGTCCACACCTTTCTGTTGTTGAGGTAATGGCTAGTTCCCGGCAGGAAATATAATGAACAATATAAACTGATGAACAAAAACAGATCCAGAGACAGAGAAGTATCAATCAGAAGCTCAAACCTCTGAGGGAAGGTAGGGGAGGATTGGGGTAAGAGGGAGAGATCAACCAAAAGACTTGTAGGCATGCATATAAGCCTAACCAATGGACAGAGACACCAGGGACTGAGGGAATGAGTGTGGAGGAAGGATGAGGGGCAATGGGGGGATAAGGACACATATGTAACACATTAATCAATAAAGAAAAAAAGAGGTACCGGTTTTCTCCTTGTACTGCCATCATCTTCTGTCATAAGAATAATTCCTGAAAGATTACTTTGAGAGTGGACTCCTGACGGCCACATTTTATCAGACATGTCAATGTATGTAACTATGATTGTGTCCAAGATGTTGCTAAACCTAGTTGAAGAGGAGTCATGGGTTATGGTGCTTGTGAGGGAGAATGGAAGCAATTGAGGCAGAGGCTGTCAACATTCCACTTAACTATCTCTTTATCTGAACCAGAAGAACCTTTCATGAAAAGACACTTCTTTTGCATCAACTTACTATTTTATATAAAAGTGATATATATTGATTATAGGTAATTCAAATGATAGAAATTATAATAAATGAGGGAAAATCACACTGCTGTAGGATACTACTAGTAATGCTTTGGTTTAACATCCTCCCTGAGGATATATATATATATATATATATATATATATATATGAAATCATTTTACCTCAAATAATCATGCTCACAAGTGGAAATGACTAGTTTTAAATAATGGAAATAGTTAGATGTGATCGAAAGATATAGTGAAAATGTTTCTTGAAGTTGCTCTGTCATCATACATGTAAACATTATTGAGGAAACATTTCAGTCAAGATGAGGAAGTGATAGATTTTCTGATGATTCTGATTCAAATTCACCAAATAGTGCAACTCCTAATGTATTCCAAAAATCTTCAAAATGGAACCCATCCTGAAATAGTGTAAGAGATCATAGAAAGGTAGTAAGAATAAGGGTGTCACCTGTGACAGGTCTTTTGTGAATTCCTAGGCAGGAACACCAAGGATGAGCACAGATGGTCAGGAAGGCACAGATCGGAACAAAGTTCTGTGTGACATTCAGTGTGGACATTCCCCATGATCACAGCAGAATTTTTAAGGTGAGAAGCTTGAAGAAGGATGAGCAAATCATTAGTGGCCAAATTTGAAAAGTCACTATAGTCACTTTCTAATGAGGCTTCTCGTCCAAATATCCAAGAAAGAAACACACATCTCCATTAGCTGGTGACAAACACCCTGTGCAGCTCAGAAACCAAGGTTTGGTCGATTGCTGACACTTGAGAGAGGGTAGTGATTCATGTTATGAAAAGAACTAGGTTTTTTTTTTTTTTAAAGAGATGCAACTTGGTAACTAATTTTTGTCTCTCCCTGCCAGTGTAACCGTTTGAATGTTAATTTAATTTTACAGAATATCATTTATGTAAATGTAATTAGAAGGGAAACATGATCTGGAGATGCACAGCACCAAAGAAAATTTATTACTCTAAGGGGTATTGCTCTAATCATTCAACTGCAATATTGAGTTTCCCCAGATTTAATCTAAAAGCAATAAATTACAAAAGGCTAATGCCCTGCCCAACAACAAGCTGTCATGAACCCAAGTTTCAGGGAGGGAAACCAGAAGAGGAAGAGAGGGGGAAAAGCCTGAACTTTATTTCAGCAACAGGCGATCGTCAGCTTCAAATTTCCTTCCATAAAACTCAGTAGAGACAACATAAGTAGGGAAACATAAAAAGCTTCATTCACTAAGCAAGAATAAAGTGATCACTTCCAACCTCCTACTGCTTTTCCTGCAGAAAGCTGACTAAGGCTCTTTACTTGCTGCTAAACATTATTAGAAATGTTTGAAGTTCAAGACTCCATGCCCCCCAACAACAGAGAGAGAGAGGAATCCAGCCAGGATACAGCAGCCCTGTCTCTTCACCTTATGACTGAGCTGGGCTTTTGCAAAGAAGAGGAAAAGACACAGCCTGATTAACATCAAGGTCCATATTGCATTCCATTGCATGCATGCCCAAAGGCCAGTTCTCCCGGGGCACCTTGCCATCACAGAGAAGCAAGGAAATACTGCTAAAAGGAAATACTTTTCAGTCTCCTCTCTTCATGCTGAGCGGTTGTGATGAGAAGAACTTGGGGTTGTAGGTAGTCTTCCTGTTGCATAAACCCCATACCTGAACTTGACCATGGCGGAGGCTCCCTGGCCCTTTAAAGGTGCTCAGCAATTGCCATGAGGAAAAGAGGAAAATAAGTAAATAGACAACCTGGCACACAAAAGAAACCCTGAATGAGTTATTTTAAAATGCCATTGCCTGGGCTCCATCACAGAGCAATTAAATTAAGATTTCTGTGGTTAGGATGCAGACATGGGTATATTTTAAAAGCCCACCCCTCCTCCCATGCTGCCCGGGGTGATTTTAATGCATAGCCCACAATGAGAACCACAGTCACGGGTGAAGGTAAGGATGTGCAATGGAATGCCTGTGTTTCACAGGTTACTTGGTCACAGAATCATTCTAGTGAATGAGACGAAGGGGAAGGAGAAATGTCTCTACTCACAGAGAACTGAGAGACAATTGCAGCTGGCCAGGTAGGCAGTGGTGATTATCAAGTAAAACCATACCTCAAGTAATGGAGCATTCAGTATGTTTGTTTTGTTTCCTCTACCACCTCCAAACTCTCCACCATGCACATAAGCACACAGTTCCTGTTCTAATGGACTTGACTTGATGTTCCTCTCCTTCCAAAATTAGTTTAGTGAAGACACTTTAGCAGATTCTTTAAAAAGATAAAGTATTTGTCAATGATGTTCTGAAGTATTTTAACGATGGACAAAGGCATAGTTATTTTATTACCTTTATGCCCATTGGGTTGAGCACTCACTTCTTACCTCACTGACTGACACAGGCTGCCAGGGAATCAATAGCTTTCGGGCACAAGAGAAGACAGAATTGACAGAAAGAAAAAAATGTTCATTTCTGACTCCATTTTGAGGAACAATGTTTTAGCTGATTCTGTTACTTTTTAATTGCGCTTGCTAAACAAAGCATGCTGATGGGCCAAACAGAATTCCATTGCCCAAACAAGTCAGGCCAAGAGCATCCCTTTTACCTGGTCTGTGGAGGCTGGGCTCTCAGTCTCTTCTGCACTCCTGAGCACCTTTTTCTGAAGTAAGACCATTAGGTCTCATTTCTCACTAAACTTTTTCTTCCAAAGCAAACATCTCAAGAGTCTTAAATTAAGCAATTCATTATCACAGCCCCCTTGTATCATATTACAAAATTAAACAACTAATTATTTTTTTCACAGTGTAGATATTTAATTATTAGCTAGTTCCTCTCTCAGGAGTCAACCAGACTACATTATAGTACATCTTTCCCTTCTTGTTTCAAAAGGTGCTAAATAACTTCATTCAAAATCAGCAAAAACAAAGAAACAATAAAAACTGGTTTTAACAGTCATATCATGAGGCAATGATAAGAGTTTTAGCCACATGTGTGGGTAGGAATAACTCATAGAGAAGAACTTACAGAGTTTTTTTCAGTTTTATTTGGTTCACATATCAGATCACAGCTAGAAAGAGAATGTTCTCAACATCACCAACCAAAGGCACCAAATAAAGTCACCAATCAATGACCAACAAATTCTTTCGCATTGAAAAATAAGAAATTCATTTATAGTAAGAGTTATATATTAGATTGTCAAATTAAGTTGATCAAATATTCATAATTCTTATAAATTTCCAGGTAATTATGCGACTGTAATAAAATGAAATACTATGGGATTATTTTGATAACAAAGCAACATGAATAATTTCATCAGGAAAATATGGCGCATATAGTTATAACTCCCTTTATTTATAGTTATAGTTATTTGCCTAGAATATCTAAACTTTGGTCTCAATCCCTCAATTCATTTAACCCATTGAGATACAGCGTTTGCTGAATAATATGTAAATTCTCACTATCAATTTATGAAGAAGAGAAAGAAGTGGTTGTGGCCTAATAATAAAGTGCAAAGAAAGAAAACACAGGAGTTAGGTTGGTCCTAGAATCAAATTAGGACCATTGAGAGCTAAAAGAATAAATATCAAAGTATGACAAATTGAAAATATCTGACTAATGTAAATAAACTTGGTTGCCTTAAATCCTTTTGGAATAATGAAGGGTAAACACAAACCCATTCATTCACTCTTATATTCATACTCAGAGGTTTAATACATTGCCCAAGTGTACACAGTTAGTAAATAATGAATCTGAGTTTTGAAAACAAAGAAATGCGTCCATCCAAAAACCAAAGTAATTGAAAATGGGCAATTAGAAAGGTTGGCTTTTGGTCAGAGCCTTCAATGAAAGAGGCCAGTCACATGAAGATTTGGGGCTACAACATTTTAAGCAAAGGGAACTTCAAATATAAGGACTTGAGGTGGGAAGAGACTGAAAGTGAAGGGAGAGAGAGAAAGCCAGCTGGACTGGATCAAGCTCCATTTGTCAATGCCATTGTTGTCCACTTGCATTATAGCACCAGAAATTGGTAATGGCCACATCCTCCAAAAAGCACAGGTGAACACTTTTCATTCCAAAAGGAAAGGCCTTTTGATTCTTTTGGCATTTCAATCGTTAGTGTGCAAGGTAATTACTAGCTGCCTAACATTTGAGCAGGATTGATAGATTCCATTTAGGCCAATGTGCTGCTTATGCTTTCCCACCCCAGGAAATTCGCCAAGGTCAGTAGGTTATAGGGCAAATAAATGTCACGATATGTCGAAATTTCTTATTCTTGTTGCATTCCTCTGGCCTTCTTGTTGCAGGTACAGAGCCAGGCTGGAGTGCTGATTGGTGCAACCCCAGCCCAGTGCTGCATGTAGAAGCATTTATTAACACTTGGTGACTGGAGCAGGTAGAGTGGGTATTTGAGGGAACAAAAGATTCCTCAGTTTTATTCACTACCAGAAATGAAAAGTTAAAAGGTACTAAAAGCTGTCTACTGGGTTTTTGTTCTCTTTTTAATGAGTCTACTGGATTTTTGTTCTCTTTTTAATGAGGTATGATTGACATACAAAAAAAGCTGTACACATTTAGTGCATGTATCTTGATGAATTTGAATATAAGTATACAATCATGAAACTGTCACTATCTAAAATGCTATAAAGTTAACCATCATCTCCAAAGGTTTATTTACTCCTGCTCTTTTGTGTTGATAAGCATAAGTAAATGCGTTAGCATTTTTAAAAGTTGAAGTAATAAAACAAGGTGTATTGGGGAGAATGGGGTTGGGTCGGTATTCTGAAAAGCAAACTAGACACTTTGGTTTATTTTTTCCTCCTATTAAGTAGAGGCATTTTTTGTATCATATAGATACAACCTTGAATTTCAAAATATGGAAAAAATTAGAAACTATTGTACTTCATGGTTGATATAGGTAATGTATTCAATTTGGGTCATAAGCAAGTGTTTTTAAAACTGTCTATAATCTAAACACTCTGCCTGGTTTTCTAGAGCTTGTTTTACCAGAGTTCAGGAAGTCCAGTTCTACTAAAAAGTTAAAAATAATTCTAAAATTCACTTGCAATTGTTTGAGTTTAATAAATCTTTGTAAAGTTATGAAGGTAGCTAGGGGGGAATGCATTTGACCCAGGTCTAACAGTTATTTACTAAAACTTGTGCCAAACACTGTTGTTTTCATTACCCAAGGGCCTTCCTATAGTATAGTTATTTATTACAATTTCTTAATTATTCATCCCAGCAAGGTTTATAATTATAAACCTGCCACCAATGACAAGGTAATATGTAATTCCTTAGAAATCTCATTTTTTATCTCATGTTAATTAATGCCCACTTATAAATTGTGACTTAACCATAAAATCCACTTAGTACTTGAATTTAATCTTTCATAGTCATTGAAAAAAAAAAACAGAAGAAATCTGCTCCAAGGCACCCAGGTAAGCCCAATGGGCTGGCTCTACAAACAGTTGAATATACAACAGGCTTATTTCTTGGGGTGAACTATGTGAATTCCCACTGTGAGTAATATTTACAGCATGGCATCAGCTAAGAGTATGAAGCGGGAGAGGGATAAGAATCATTCTTTTCGTCACTCTAAGAGGCAGCTCTCTGTCAAGATTCCAACATTTTTAAATGTTGACAAGCATGTAGACTCTAAGACGTGCTTTTCGCCTGGCTGATTATGTAAATTATATTCATGGAATGCGTCACTTGGGTATTCAGGTGCAAGCCCATGGTGTCTAATACATGTCCTCCTTGTCAAGAGCCACAGCATTGTACATTTTCAGTAAAGATAACTGATCAGGGGAAAGAAAAAAATAACTGCTATTTTCAACCAGAACTATAGAAAGTGCCCTTAATCCAGAAAAGATGGGATAGCAGGCTAAGGCTGTAAAGTACAGCTCTGACCTTATTAGCCAGGCTCCTGTGTTAAATATAGTGGCTATAATAGAATTTGTATGCCCTAGTTTCCGACACGTTGAATATTGCCTAGTGATCCAGGGGTGGGAAATGGCTGCCTGCATTCAAGGGAGATCATAGATTACAGACACTGCCTGGCCATTGCAACTAGAAGATGCTGTTAGAATGGCTCACAAAAAGAGACAGCTTCTTAATGCTGGTAATTGGAAGGAGGCTGAATTTGTTATCTATTACAGAGTAATGAATTGCTCCAAAACTATTTCTTTATTTCAAAACTATTTATCTCTGGATCAGGAAACTGGGCTGGCTTAGGTAGTTCCTCTGCTTCTGGTCTCCCAAGGAGAACAGTCAAAGGGTCAGTCAAGGCGGTGGTCATCACAAGGCTCCACAAAGAAAGGTCCTATCACTTGCATTAGAAGCACATCACTAGGCTCAGCCCACATGCAAGGATGAGGGATTACACAGAGGTCTCTCAGGCACCCAAAATATCTCTCCTCTGTAATGACATACTTCTCATACTTCACGCCAACAAAATGAAATGGCAGCACTCTGGCTCTCCTCCTACGCCATGGTGACTGCCAGGAAATACAATGGCGTTATTCACAGGTCGTACATGGCATAGTGCAAAAAGCAAACATTTTCCATTCCAAAGACAAACAGAAACCCATTCTTTCTGGGGTTAAATGGGGTTGAATATCCTTTTCCTTCTTGTCTCCAACACACACAAAGCCCCTTCCAAAAGTCCATAGGAGAACCTTATACTGCAAGGAGGAAGGCAGGCATAGCAGGGTACCTGGGAGCGCCAGGGAGCTGCAGCCACCAGAGCCACCCACAACCAGCCCAGTACAGAAGCAAAGCCTTTGGTGAAAATCACTTGATGACCACTCTTAGCTGATGGCTATTCTTGTCAAGATCCTAAGCAATGCTAACACTTAACAATAAAGCCATTGAAACCAGAAAGCAGACTTTGCCCAAGTGAGAGGCACAAACGATGTGTGACAAGAACCACCTTTGGCAAATAAAGGGGAGCATAGAACAAATCAGAAACATCTCCTTGGCCACACAGGCTAAAGGTTATGACTAATTCTAAAAACTGAGCAACTGGAAGACTGTCACCAACATCCACTGTGTGTTTGTTCTATTTTGTAAGGTGATGGGTTGGATTTTCTGTTGAGTCACCTTGGAACTCTCTCTGTTTGCCTGACAATGACCCAATGAGGACTGATTGCTTTCTTCTTTGGTGGAAAGTCTGAGGAACTTTCCATGGGCACATGGAAACAGGATCTACACCCAAATCACTTTCCAAGTGACCAGAAACTAAGATTTTTCACTTGTTGGGCATTTGTATTTCCTTATAACAACCTTCAAAAGTTTGTTTCTAAGCTAAGACTTCTTAACAAAGCAAGCCAAATATACTGATCCCTGTTTCAAGTATATTCTCACAGCCTTATAAATAAGGATACCAGCAGAAGTCCAGGTTCCTTCCAAGGAGGAACAGCCTCGGAGTACATCCAGTGGCCTCCCTGTCCAAGCACACTGACCTACAGGATGTGCAGAGAACTGAAGATCCCCTTGTCTGCTGCCCCTTCTGCCCCTGAGTTCCAGCCAGTGATGTTGCTGGTGTCCACCTGAGAACCTTGCCCTGAATAAGTGGATGTGTATCAATGCTTGTAGAAAATGTCACATTATTTTTATTATGGGGTGACTCATTCATTTTGCTATTGTTGTCTTTATTTTATACAGCCCAAATTTAAAGAAGCAGCTAAGTATCATAATAGAGAAAGCCCTGGGTTCAGTATGGAAGCTAACTCTGAGAATGAATGTTACAGTGGATGACATTTGGTAAGTTTGCATATTTCATAAAATGGCATCTTAATGGGCTTATTTCAGCCTGGGTGTCTTGTGATACCATTGATATTTAGTAATTTATTGGCTTAGGGGTTGTTTGCTTTCTTGTGTGTTTTTTGTTTTTGTTTTGTTTTGTTGTTGTTGTTGTTGTTGTTTTGAGTCAGTAAAACTTGAAGGTTGTCTTAGCCTGGATTCCACAAGAAGCAAAACCTAAGAAAGTGACCATGTGTGAGTAGTTTATTTGGGAATGTGATCTCAGGAACCAGAGTGAAATGGGAAGAGAGAGAGTCTGTGCAAGTGCATCATATGGGTAAATAGTGGCTCAGTAATGTGGGATCATCTGAGAAGCAACATGAAATGCATCTCAGGAACACAGGAAGAAGCATTTACCCAGAGACTCCCAGTCCCTATGGTGAACATTTTTTCACATCCTGGGATTAATTTGTCCCACTTCTGGGTTGCACATTCTTGGGGATCAAGTGAGTCCCTAAAGCATCAATTACTTTCTCAGAAATCAATAAAAACATATTTTTAAAAATTAATAAAATGGCTCCCCAAACTCCCACCTCTTGGAATTCATGCCTTTATGTAAGCTTCTTTTCTTGTTCTTAAGGCTAGACCTAGGGACTTGCTTCTAATGCAAAAGAAAAGTCATGGAACATTGAAGGGAAAAATTATTTCATTTAAAAATATGTTAGGCCTCATCTTATGAGAATGTAAGCTCCAGGAAAGGTACAATTGAGCCAACAATCACATCACTAGCCTTGAAACAGTGTTTGGAACATAATAGAAGCTCAATGAGCACTCATTGAATGAACGCAACTAAGTAAGGGGAAAGGGGAATAAGTGATGGTCAGTATTTAAATCAAGGAAAAATCAAGCCTAGTGAATTTTCAAGTGCATAAGTAATTAGGAATTCTCCCAATAACCAGAATGAGAACTTAAAAATCCCCACATTACACTGGAAAATCCTGGGACACATATTTGGAAAAATCTATTAGATTTTTCTTTGAATAACTCTGAGCTTTGTTTTCTTGGTCAGAGAATATGTTAATAATCATGATCTTACAAAATTTCAAGAAACCATGTTTGCACATAAAAGTACTTTGCAAATTCACAAAGCAATAAACAAATATTTGTTATTATTTGTCCTGCGCTCTCTGATAGTCACTTGCAAGGTACCATCCCTTTCTTTTGAGTTAGAGCCACAGGGAAATATTGTAAGTCTCAGGAACCATTTTTGTTTTTTCCTCACCTTCTAAATGAAATAGCTTGGCTTTGCTTCCAAACCAATGTGAAAGCAAGGTAGCAATGGAGTAGAGAACAAGGGGGAAGAAACAGAGGGAGGAAAATGTAACTTGCCATGAGGACTTACCATGAAGATTTTAAATGTTGCCAAGAACAAAATGTGATATTTTCTTATGTGGCATGTTTATGGATTAATTTCTTTGTTTTGTTTTTTAATTTACTATGTGTGTGCTTTTTATTTTTGATAGTATTACAGATGTCTCCCATTTTCTAATATTTTTTGGGGGGTGTGGTTTGACAGAACCTAAGAGAAAACATGAAAACCTTTTCATCCAAGTTCTATAATGTTTGAGATGCTTACAATTTCAGATTCCTCTGTGATTCCAATTGAGTCACTCAGCTACAGGGTTAGATTGTTTCTAGTTTTTACCAAAATCATACATATAAGAAGGAAACAGGCCTGTAGGATTGAAATGCTTGGAGAGAGCTATCAACTCATTGTCTTAGAGGGAATTCCTTAAAAACAGTAGGAAGAAGGCAGCTCATTTTGGAGTTAGTGGAAAAAGAATTGGGAGTAAGAACTATAGGAGAAATAAGGGAAGGCCACCAATCACCAACGAGTTTTTTAAAGCAGTTCAAAATTTAAATGGTAGGACCATACTTGTTGTTCAATTATTGAAATATAGTAGCACTACTTGGTGAGTACCTGCTCCTCCATCAAATCTACCTGGCTAGATAGTCTCACAATCCAGCAATTGGATGGTCGATGCCAGGGCCAGCATGGCACCTGCTGAATCCTATCTAGAGGATTGACTTATTTTTAAACTTATGCCAGTTGCTCAGGCTCTACCATGTCTGTGTTAAAGATGTTAATTATCACTCCTGTCTTGATGCTATTTTATACGTCTTCCTTATCCTGGTTCCCAGGCTCTGAATATAGGTGAACACACACACACACACACACACACACACAACATATGCTTGTATGTACATGCTCATTAGTGCACACAATGCCCATGTGCACACATGTGCAAATGTACACATATCTGTGAATACATGCACATGCAGACATACACAAACACACATGCCTGTATACACATACATGCCCAGACACACACATGTACACATACCTGCACTCACTTTGCCCAGCTTCTCCCCGCTCCCATGCCCTTGTTCTGTTAGCACTCAACTCTCACACCAGTCCTTAGTTCCTGAGCCTCGTCTTCGGTGTAATGATGGAAAAGGCTAAAAATAGTGACTCACACCATTGATGTACTTCTCTCATGTTTACCTTACACCAAATTGCTCCAATATTCCTGGAGATACTTAGCATTTATAAACTGTTTATTTTCTGAGGCATGCTGGAGTCTTTGTAAGCCTCACTCTTCTCTTCTGTAAAATGATTCCCATCATATATGGCTCACAGATCTAAGAGGAATATGTATGGCAATGAACATAAAGGATTAGCACAGGGCCTGGACATAATTACAATAAATGCTAATTGTTGCTATCATGGTATTTATTGTTCATGTTTTTATCATTAGGTTTTTGAGTTCCATATACTTCTAATTAACCCATCACCTTTTCAAAATGACATCTACAATAAAGGACAAAGACTATAAGTATTTCTTCACTTATTTTGTTTATTTTGTACTTTAATTAGTAAAGGACAGAGGTAAGTATGCTTAGAAGCTTGGTATTAGATTTATATGAACTTCACAACTGATATTTCTAGAAAACAAAAATAAACTAATACTCTTTAAAAGCTATTTCTTCACAATATCATATTTCAGATAAATCTTGACTAACACAATAATTCTGAGAGTTTCAATTAAGGCGCAGGAGGATTCAATATACAGTATCCTCTCTGGAAGATCAGTAGAGATTTTTTCTTGTGCTGCCCTGTGCAATGCAAGGGGCATATAAGACACCTACTTCACATCCAGGGAGGACATTAGGAAAGTGCAAACTGCATCCAAAGTATATTTTACTCCTAATAATTAAAACTGGATGATCAGCTAGAAAAAAATATGAACCTGCTCAAGTAAAATCGGTTTAGCTCTAACCGATATAATGCAGTTTTCCAAAGAATAATTGATATTATATAATCATAACTGCCAGTTTATGTCACAAAAGTGATATTTGACACGTTCCTGCTAACCAGCTTAACATCATCAATTAAAACATCATTTGTGTAATGACATTTCACCAGTCCGTTTAGCAACATAAATTATGACATCACCTCTTTTATGAACCAAAAGATTGAAGAAAGGTGATTGGGAAGATATTCTGACTGAAAAATGGCACTCAGCTTTGATATGCACTTTCAGGTTCTTTCACATGTTTAATCATGTTGCCAGGATAATTGTTAGGTAATAAATAAACAACATCACAGTGGAAGTCATAAGGACTTATTGTTCCTTCTCTGGTTTCCCTTAGTTATGCTTCAACATCCCTGGGTGGTGCCAACAGGATTTTATTTCACAACTGAACTGTAAAATGGTTATTCTTGGAAATCCCTGGGAAATAGGAAGCAGGAAAGAAAATCTCTGAGTTTGAGCTTGAGTGTGGAATAGTATATTCATGTCTTACCAAACCATTTAAAAACAACTTATATGCCAGGAAGGCTGCATGTCACCTGTAGGACTTCCAAAGGCTAGCCACTTATTTTTTATTTGGGACTCATAAGCATGTGCTGTAGAAAATGTGATGGGAAATGTGCAGATAATGTTTTGCTGAGTTGTACACTTGAAACCTGCTTGATTTGGTGAACGAATGCCACTCTAATAAATTCCATTTTTAAGAAAAAGAAGAAGAAACATTTATTAGTTTCCATCTAAAATGCTGTGCAAATTTGACCTTACCTTTGCCACACCCACAGCCCTGCCCACCAGCCAATCAGGAGCAGATTATGCAAATAAACCCCAACCAAGATGGCTGCTGCCACTGAGAGCAGGAGAAAGGCTTGGGTTTCCCCAGCAACAGAGGAAGCCAAGCTTTCAGCCTGCCTTGGCCTCCACTCAATGTTACAAAGTTTCAATTATAAAAGATACAGAAATGGCAGCAGCCACTGACATGGAGAGAACAGAGGCTTGGGTTTCCCTGGCAATGGAGGAAGCCAAGCTTTCAGCCTGCAGTTGCTGGCCTAGACCTCCATTCTAGGCTACAATGTTTCAAACAGAAATGGCTGCCACCCCGGAGAGAGGAGAAAGCTTGGCTCCACTCCAGGCTACAAAGTTTCAATTGTAGACATAGATTAATCCCAGATCCCAAGGCCTCTGCTTGGGTCACTGGGAGGCATGGCCAGCCTGCAAACCTCCACAGGCCCCTTGCCCAGGCTGCTCCTCACCCCAAGGGAACCCCCACCCTGATCTGGGACACTCTTCAGGGCAAACCAGCTGGCCCCCACCCATACACCAGGCCTCTATCCTATCTAATAAAAGAGTAATTTGCAGATTGGTCATCACTCCAACACACAAGAGGGCTACCTCCATGTGGTCAAAGATACTGCCCGCATGTGGACACAAGATGGCCACCACAAGATGGCCAGCAGGGAAGGGCCATGGAGGTTCCAGGCCCTGCAAGGGAGGGCAGTTGTGGGTGATTAGGCCAGCAGGGGAGGGCAGTTGGGAGGGACTAGGCCTACAAGGGAGGGCAGTTGGGTTTGATCAGGCCAGCAGGGCAGGGCAGTTGGGAGGGACCAAGCCTGCAAGGGAGGGCAGTTGGGGGCAATCAAGCCTGTAGGGGAGGGCAGTTAGGGGTGACCATTCCAGCAGAGGAGGGAAGTTGGAAGCAAATAGGCTGGCAGGGGAGCAGTTAAACATCAATTAGGCTGGCAGGATAGTGGTTAGCGGGTGATCAGGCTGGCAGGCAGAAGCGGTTAGGGGCAATCAGGGAGGCAGGCAGGTGAACAGTTTGGAGCTAGCAGTCCTGGATTGTGAGAAGGATGTCCAATTGCCCATTTAGGCCTGATCCTAACAGGATCAGGCCTAGATGGGCAGTCAGAAATACCTCAAGGTATCCCAGATTGGATAGGGTGCAGGCTGGGCTAAGGGACATCCCCCGCCCCCCATGCATGAATTTCATGCACGGGGCCTCTAGTCCTATCTAATAAAAGAGTAATAGGCAAATTGACCATACCTCCGATCAAGCCACATCCACTGCCACACCCACCACCCAATCAGGAGCAAATTATGCAAATAAACCCCAACCAAGATGGCTGTAGCCACTGAGAGCAGGAGAGAGGCTTGGGTTTCCCTGGAAACAGAGGAAGCCAAGCTTTCTACCTACCGTTGCCAGCCTATGCCTCCACTCAATGCTACTAAGTTTCAATTATAGAAGATACATAATCCCAACAGAAATGGTGACAGCCATGGAGCTGGAGAGACCAGAGGCTAGGGTTGCCTGGGTGGTGGAGGAAGCCAAGCTTCTGCAGTTCTGGCTGGCCTAGGCCTCCACTCTAGGCTACAATGTTTCAATTATATCACAGCCATGGAGCCAGGAGAAGGCTTGGCTCAGCTCCAGGCTATAAAGTTTCAATTGTAGAACATAAATTAATCCCAGATCCCAGGGCCTCTGCTTAGGTGCTGGGGTGTGTGGCCAGCCTGCAAACCACTACAGGCCCCTCACCCAGGCTGCCCCATGCCCCAAGAAAACCCCTACCCTGATCTGGGACATCCAGCTGGCCCCCACCCATGCACCGGGCCTCTATCTTATCTAATAAAAGAGTAATTTGCAGATTGACCATCACTCCAACACACAAAAGGGCTGCTCCCATGTGGACACAATATGGCCACCACAAGATGACCAGCAAGGGAGAGCCGTTGGACGGTTCCAGGCCTGCAAAGGAGGGCAGTTGTGGGAGGTCAGGTCAGCAGGGGAGGGCAGTTAGGGGTGACCAGGCCAGCAGAGGAGGGAAGTGGGAGCAAACAGGCTGGCAGGGAAGCAGTTAGACATCAATTAGACTGGCAGGGGAGTAGTTAGGGGGTGATCAGGCTGGCAGGCAGAAGCAGTTAGGAGCAATCAGGAAGGCAGGCAGGTGAACAGTTTGGAGCTAGCAGTCCTGGATTGTGAGAGGGATGTCCGACTGCCCTAGAGGGGTCCCAGATTGGAGATGGTGCAGGCTGGGCTGAGGGACACCCCTGTCTCCCGTGCACAAATTTCGTGCACTGGGCCTCTAGTACCTAAAATAAAAATAAAAGTCCTCCCCAAAAAGTACCATCAGGAAGATCATATTAGAAGTCTCAAGGTTTTACCTAGTATTTGTGTTTTTAGTTGTTAACTTCGATCTTTGAACTCATTGGATTAATGGGATTGCCTACATCCACCATTGGTAAAACAAAGAAAAATACAAAGATGAAAGCAAAACAAAAAGCTACTTGTATTTGAATATTTTACCTAGTTTGCACAGAATTAACAAATTCTGCTTTATCCTGTAGGATATTTGACTAATTCTGACAAGCAAGTCCATGCCTTAACTGTCACTGGGTAAAGTCCTATGACACCAAGCCACAAGGCATAGCTGCTCACACTGTTTGATGATTTAACACTAAAAAGTATCAAAAGTTCTCATTCACTTTGAGATGGTTCCTGGTGGGTGGCTCACCCTCACAGGGAGGTTTTTCACAGTTTTCTGAAAGCTAAAGAAGATAAAGAATAAGACTTTGTGTCATAAAGAACCTTCCTTGATTTGTTGCCTCTGAAATTATAGTCACGTCATGAAGTTTCTGTATATTGATTCTTGAAGGAAAGATTATCTTTCCGAAGACATCTTTGAGTTAAGCAAAATAAATTTAAGTCCGATGTTTGTGATAAAGAGAAAATATACTTTTATTACTAATGAGTGGTTGCAATTTATAATAAAACATACCAACAGTCCTTATATATTTACACACTCACTTGGGATGAGGGGGTAGTATTATTAACTTTGTAGAATTTACTATATGTTATAGAAGGCCTTGGAATTAATGTTTGATAGTTGTTTAACTAGTTTTGGTAATGTATGAATTCAATAGCAGATAAGAAAAAACTCCTAGTGTTAAAGTAATTTTATGTAAGTTGAGGCACATCTGGCTGCATTGGAACATAAATAAATCTTTGAAATTTTTTTTAACATCAGAGTTCTGCAAAAAGCAACAGGTGTTCTGAGGAATAAGAGTTTGAAAGGTTCCAAGTGTATTTGCTTTTCTCCTCAATTAGCGAAGCAGGAATAAAGTGTGCAAATGTTGGCATAAGGGTGTGTCGTTTACCAGGAAGGGTTCTTAAAACACAGATTAAAATTTTGAGCAAATCTATGTAAATCACTAGAGCATGTCCTAGTCATCTCTATAGGGGCTGTGATTTACTTAGTGTAATTTCTTGTCTTTTTTCCAGAAGTTCTTGCTATGAATATTTATGCCCAGACTTCATTTAGTGACTGAATTTCCACTCGGTTGGAATTATGCATCCCCAAAGTACACCCAAGAAAGGTGAGCAGTTAGAGGTGACGAAAGAGATTTCCTGACCTTTTAGAAATAGCAAGCTACACTGGATTAAGTACAGCCTGCGTGAGGTTACTTGTGGGTTGGTGGAGTATAATTACCTTAAAATTATCTCACTGAAACAATTAGTGTGCAACACAGCCAGTGCCAGACCGGCCGTTGTTCTGAACTTTTGTTAAAGCATCTCACTCTGTCCCAAAATTGGGCAAATTATAATTCTTACAGAAGGTGCTAGGGAGGGACTCCACTTATTCCTTCTCTTGAGTGCAGACCTGTTTACAGCTGGTGCTTGTCAGATTCCAAGTTGTAAAGGCAGAGGTGCTAGACTTGATGGGATGGAAGTGTTTCCTTGGTGATGAAGCGTTCCCTCGACAAATTTCCCGAGTCATCAGATGTGCGGACAGCAGCAAAGCCCGCTCTCATTACCATCCTCAAGTGTTCAAGTTAAAGGTGCTGGACTGGGCTCATAGTCCCCCACAGCTGTGTCTTTAAAAATGGATCTTTAGGCAAAAGGAACTCAATCTTGAACACATTGGAAAAGTGTACTTTTTTTTTTTTTTAAATTTACCCTTTGCATTTTGGCAAAACTGCCTCAAGAAGAAAGGATAATTTTATTTCATCTTATTTACTAATATGTTTCTGATAAAATTTAGGAGGTGTTTTTTTAGGCTAAGCTGCCATCTACAATCCAAGGATGGGTTAGTCACAGGCAAGATGATCATTGCAGCTGTGGCTTAAAGGAAAGGTTTGAATTTTCCTTTAAAGAAGCCTCTAACCAGCTATTTTCTTAAATAGTTAAGTTAGTTAAAAGTATGTGAGAAATCACAGAGAAATGGTATTATTATTGAAAAATTATTTTTCTAAGTTAATTGCATACTATATAGCCTGAAAGTGGTACCAGTGTCAAGTTAGGGTATAGTGCAGGTACCAAGTGAAGTCAGATTTATACTTTATAGAGAAGCTGCATTTTTTTTGCTCAGTAGAAGGAAAATAGTATTTGTCTTAAGTAGTAAATAGATATATACTGATACATAAACAAGACCTATTTATTCTACAACTGGAATGAAAACCAAGGAATACAGAAAAAGATCACCCAAAAAGGTGTTTGAAGGATTGTAAATGTTTATAGGTCTTCAATAAAAAGGCATATAACATTACATATGAAGTGTATTTGCTTTTACTATCTATAATAATGCACTGAATAAAACAATCTGGATATAGTACAAAGTAAGCAAGAATAGGGAAAAAATGGCTGAAATGAACATCATTTTCTGTTGATATTTATTAAGTACCAAGGACTGTGTTAAGATTTCATATATATTATCTGATTTATTTTTTCACACAGCCATCTTGTAAAGTGAATAATATCATCCCAATTCCTGAATGAGACGTTTGAACCTCAGAGAAATCAAGAAATTTGGTGAAGGCCTAGATCAAAAAATATATAAATACTTTCAACAATAAAGATGATTTAGTTTTAAAAATAGGGGGCATATCTATCTATCTATCTATCTATCTATCTATCATCTATCTATCTATAATACTTTCAACAATAAAGATTATTTAGTTTTAAAAATTTTGAAAATGTTACACAAACAATAATAGGGTATAAGCTTATATCTAATTCCAAAACTATAACCACCTTTCACTATTTTATTGAATGGGCAGCTTTCTACTTAGGAATACTGACAGAGAAAGAGTGAGCATTTTATTAATCTCATTTGGAGGAGTTATAATTTGAGCCTATACCAAGTATAAAGTGAAATATATTGATATAAGTTAAAGGTTATTTATAGAAAAAAAGGAGATGATCATATTGGTGTGTGTGTGTGTGTGTGTGTGTGTGTGTGTGTGTGTGTTTGGGGGGGAGGGGTGTTAAGTGGCCACATCCACATGCTCAATTAATTTTTAAAAAAATATATTTTATTGATTTTTCACAGAGGAAGGGAGAGGGATAGAAAGTCAGAAACATCGATGGGAGAGAAACATCAATCAGCTGCCTCTTGCATACCCCCCACTGGGGATGTGCCAGCAGCCACGGTACATACCCTTGACCGGAATCGTACCCGGGACCCTTAAGTCCGCAGGCTGACGCTCTATCCACTGAGCCAAACCGGTTCGGCGTAATCTTAATGTTTAATTATTTAATTATCAAGAAAAACTGAATACCACTCAGACATTGACCTTATGAAAGTCTTTTCATTTTTTTTTACTTATACACAACACAGCCTTATATGAAGGGTGCAGACTTACATTATCTTTGGTTCTGACAAATTTAAATAGGATTTCTCAGGCTAAGCTACTGTCCAATGGAATTCTAAGACCAATGGCATACTGACGTGCAATTGCAACCTTTATACATTTTACTTAGTTGTTAGAATAAGATTGGCTTGTCTTTCAGTCATGATTTATTCACAAATTTCTCTGGTCTTTCATTAAAATTGTATAGCAAGGCATTGTGGTAGGAAGTATGTTAAGCATGAAGCAAAAGGACTTTATTGATGCAGGTTCATGCCCTCCTAGGCAAACCATGTTTAATTGGGTTAGACCCTTGGCAACTCCAGGCCTGTAGATCATCTTTCAATTCTAACTTCCATCACCACTGGAAAACGTATTGGTGGGACTGCCCAAAATATTTTTATAAAATATAACAGAAACCCTAACGACTGAAGGCTAGACCCTTTTTCATTTTGTAGAGCCTGTACCTCTTTTTATTTTTAGTGAGATTTATTGAGATGCTGTACTTAAATTAGTTATCTGAATTGTTTTTCAGAATAGTTTTTATTTAGACAAACTGAATTAGGAATAGCCACTCAGCACTAGCCTCTTCGGTAACAAGCATTTCCTTTTAAATGAATACATGCAAGGTTATTCTGAAAGTGGCACACTCATTATGTTTAAAATTTCTACCTACACGCGGAACTAGAACACATCTTCCCCATGTGAGACGTTGACATTCTTACCATAGTTTCCAACTTCTAAATGACTTCGGATTTC
Organism: Antrozous pallidus; assembly: GCA_027563665.1. Classification (NCBI taxonomy): domain Eukaryota; kingdom Metazoa; phylum Chordata; class Mammalia; order Chiroptera; family Vespertilionidae; genus Antrozous; species Antrozous pallidus. Next base: position 31,761,225 of record CM050523.1, read on the forward strand.
TGCACTCACTTTCTGGTGATCTCACCCGGTCTTATTTATGTCATTTAAAATGCTGATGACTCCCACATTTTTGTTTCTAGACCAAACCTCTCTTCTGACTTTAGATTACTTAACATTACTTGACGTCTGCTTACTAGACTTCTTTGGATGCTGTTATGGGTTGAATTATTCCACCAAAAATAGGTGTTGAATTCCTTACCCCTGATATCTCAGTGATTAATAAAGTAGGGTATTTACAAAGGTAGTCAAGTTAAAATGAGGACTCCAATCCAGTTTGATTTGTGTCTTCATGAAAAGGGGGCATTTAGACACAGAAACAGGCACACCCACACTGAGAGAAGATGACATGAAGACACAAAGGGAAAGGACAATCATGTGACTGGGATGATGCATCTACAAGCCAAGGAACAGCAAGGATTGCTGGCAAACATAGATGCTAGAAGAGGCAAGGAAGAATTTTCTCCTAGAGCCATCATAAAGAGCATGCCAGAACCTTTACTTAAGGCTTCTAGCCTCCAGATCTGTGAGACAACAAATTTCTGTTATTTTAAACCACTTAGTGTGTAGTCCTTTATGCAGCAGCCTTTGAAAATGAATATAGATGCCTAATAAGCATCTTAAAGCCTACCTGCCCCCAACAGTGCCCCTGCCTCTCCCTACTTCTTTTCTCTGTCAATGGGAGCTCCATCTTCCCAGTTGCTCAGATAAAACACTTCAGAGTCATCCTTGATTCCTATTTTTCTCTCCTTCTTATAAAATCTACCCAAAAATACAGGTATTTTAACCTGGCTGGTATGGCTCAATGGTTGAGCATCATCCCAGGAACCAAGAGGTCACCAGTTTGATTCCTGGTCAGGACACATGCCCAGGTTGTGGGCTCAGTCCCCAGTACAGGGTTTGTGGGAGGCAGCTATTGGATGATGTTTCTCTCTCACTCATCTCATTGATATTTCTATCTCTCTAACCCTCTCCCTTCATTTCTCTCTAAAAATCAATAAAAAGATAGTTAAATAATACAGATATTTAATAGACTCTAAGATACCATCAGTTGTGAGGTACATAATGATGCATTTAATTCTAAGAAAAAAAAATGTCAATCTTATGACTCAATGGGATTGCTGAGAATTTTTATTTTATACTTAAAAATCTCTAAACTTATGTATACATTTTTAACCATATATCATCCTTGTTCATAGAGAAAAATGAAAATGTATGTGAAATAAGTTGGTTAAGGTTTCCAAAAATATTATCAACTTCAGAACCCATTTTCTTAATTGCTTTGACTCAAAGTCGTACATGCGCATGTGTTTCCACAAAATATTGCCCATGGTGCCATTAAAGTAGCAGAGATGCAATGCTCTGCTTCCTGCAGATTTTGAACAAAACTATAAAACTTCTGGTGACCCCTGACCCAATTAAGGAAGAATAAAAACTTCAGATCAAGTGTATCCATGTACAGATAAATAAAAACCACGCCTTTAGGCCTTTTAGCCTATAGTGGTGGCAAGAAATCATCAACTAGAAGGGCTTTAAAATGCTCACCAACAAAAAAGTAGTCCTCGGTCCAAAATATATATTCTCCATCACTATCCCACTAATCCAAGCCACCATCATCTCTTGCCTGCTTCTTGCTTCCTTCTAATTAGTTTCTCTATTTTTCTACTTGCTCCTCTACAATCTATTCTCCACATTCAATTTCCTTAAACACACAAAGCATGATTCTAACTCAGGGCCTTTGTACCTGCTGGTCCTTCTTTCTGAAATGCTCTCACCCCAGATAGTCATACCACTCACCTCTGCACCTCTTTTAACTCAATGTTCAAATGTTACCTTCTCTGTGAGGCCTTTCTTGACCATGTGATTAAAAATCCCTACCCGCCTGCCAGTACTCTGTTTTCTTCCTTTACTTTTCTCTATCTTATTGCCATAGATAGTTAAATAAATATTTACATATACACATATATAAATATAAATATGTATTCATATTTATACAATATACTTATCTTCTATATAGTATTACACTATATTCTATTCTTGAAACATTCATAGATAGATAGATAGATAGATAGATAGATAGATAGATAGATAGATATTTATTTTTATCCTGGAGGACAGGGATGTTATCTGTTTTTGTTTCCTTGCCCATACCACTGACTTGAACATCGTAAACATTTGTAAAATTAAAAAATTGCAATGGCACTTAGTTAAATGTAGTGAAAAATTAATTACCATAAAACCTGATGAGTAAGATAAGAGTCACTTGATATCTTTTCCTGGATATAAACTCTGTTCAAACTGTGACCATATTACAGACCAAAATTAGAGAAATAAGTAAGATGACCATGAATACAAATACATCACCACCTGCTTTTCCTGCTATTGATTGTTCTTAAGACTCTAAGGATAAGAACATAGGAAGAAAACAGAAATGAATGCTACTATTTTAGAATATGCTGGATTTCTTGCATGGTATTCAGAATGAACAAGTGATGGGGATGGAGGTGAATGGGTGTGGGGTGGGCACAGTCAGAGTTCTCTAGCAATCAGAAACCTTTCAGGATATAAGACTTGCCAAGTCTCAGCTTTGCTGGAAAACCTTCCTGAGTCTTCCTTTTTTATGGATTCCCATAGGCTGAAGAATATTTCCCACTCGATATTATTATTTGACTATATGCAAATCTTTCTCTCCTTCAATATTGCAACTTTCTGAACAGCAAGAACCTTATGATTCATCGTATCTTCCATGGCTCCTAGCACAGAGTTATATCCACTTGAAAAAGGATAAAATTGCAAGAAAAATGGAATGAATGGACACTTAATGAGGTGTCAGTTAGACAGGTACTAAGAGTGGATAGAGTCTTCCCAGGGTTGAGTCTTTGAAAGAGTGTTGAAAATTTACTTGCCAAGAATCTCATTGGACTGGAGGCCAGTGCTCAATAAAGGAAGCAGTGAATGTCAATCAAATTACTTTATGAAGAATTAAGTTTGTTCATATTGTCTTCTATTTTAGGGAGTTGAGCAAGAGTAGAGAGACCTGCCCTGGGTTCATTTACACTCAGAGATACTCTGTAGGAAACTGCAATTTATGGGTATGGAATGATGCCATGCAAGTATTCAATGAAATTAATTTTGTTTGCTTGTTTGTTATAGCTGATTGTTTATCACAGGTATAGCCAGCTTCATCTGGGCAACACTATTAATCTCAATTATAGCTCTAGTGACCTTCCCTTTGCCTTTAGGCTACACACTTCAGAGACATTTCCTAAAGTCATTTCTGGAAAGGATCACCCATTGACAGCTGCTTTCCTTTAAGACAACTGGAGTCGTTATCAAAATGAAACTTAAGTGACATATGCTATGAATTTTTATTTTCTACTCTTAGTTCTGTATTTTTACTTGTATTTTTATGCTGTTTTATCCATTCTTTAAAATAAAAATAATATTTAAATGTTTAGAAATTATAAACAAAATGAAATGTGAAAAATAAAGGGACTATTTGAGAATACTATCTGGTTGGAACTTTCCTATGCAATTTCTCCTTTTATTATGTGACCATATATTTACCTGATGTTCAGTGGTTGTACTGCAGAGAGATCATCAATTTAAATAATTCATATCCTTTTAGGGGATTGGATGATTTGCGATATGAAAAGACATGTTGTTTCAATGGTTCAGCTGTGCAGTGAGTGAATGCGGGATTAATGTGCTCTTTGGAAAGGGAGATTGGCCAATGCAGCTATTGTTTTATTTAGTTTAAAAACTTTAGAATTCCATGTACCAGCTTTGCAAGGTGGGTAGTATCAGCATTGTACAAATTCAGGGAACATTACTCACATTTATTGTATGTGAATAGAATTCCAGGAGCAGTTGCCACCTGACATTTACACAAAACACAATTTTGAAAGGTGTGAAATACTTCAGCCCTGAGGAATATTGAGGTGGGTTTGAAAAAGCAACTAGAGAAGGTGGGAGCTGGGAAATCTCCCAGCCATCCTGGAATCTATAGATAGTTTGCACAGATGCTACCCTCAGATCAGTGATTCTGGCTTGGAATTTTAAGGAAGAGTTAACAATAAACACAAATAATAAAATAATCAGATTAAAAATTGATCACACATGATAGAATTCTCTACATGGAAAGCATTTTTATTTTAAAGCAAATAATTAAAAACTAGGTGGCAATAAATAAAAATAAAAGTAAAAATTCCACTTAGCCAATTAAAATGATGAAGTAAATAATAGCAAAAATAAGATAAATCTAATAACTAGCAAAAGCATAGAATGATAAATTAGTTAAATGATTCATTTATTAATTAAAAATTGGAACATTGGCCAGCACTAGTTTCCAGGAAGTTCCTAGACATTGGATGGGAAGCTCAAAGGAGAAGCAGCATTGCCCAGAAAGTCCTTGCAGGTCTGGTTTATTTTCCCTGCCTTACCTATCTCTTCTGAGCAAATCCAGGAAGGCCAGGATGGGTGAGGAAACAGTGAGCATTTCTCCACAATCTATTTTTTTATATAGTCTTCCAATGACCATGAGACCTAGGCTTTTGAAATGCAAAAGCCCAGAATTGAAGGAGGAAAAGTATTTGAGAAAGCTTAATAATAATTGCAGGACTACATGCATATGTAATAAGCCTCTCAATAAACTAGGAATAAAAGGGAACTTCCTCAACTTGACAAAAGGAAACTAATAAAAATCTATCAGCAAACTACTAAAACCTTGTGCTATAGATTTTTTTATAGTTTCCTTTTCTAGGTTGAAAAAGTTCTCTTTTATTTCTGAGAGATTAGACTTTGGGTGGGAAGCACACAATACAATATATAAAGGAGGCATTATAGAACTATGTACTTGAAACATATAATTTTATTCTGATGTCACCCCAATAAATTTAATAAAAATAAAACTTATAGCAAACAATATATTGGGTGCTATATTGGAGAGGATGTAGGCTGGGCTGAGGGACAACTCCCTCCCTCCCCCCCCCAATGCACGAATTTCATGCACTGGGCCTCTAGTCAAAGTATAAAATACTTATGGATATATCTGACAAAAAATACACAAAACCTATAGAATAAAATATATGGGACATTGTTGAGAAATTAAAGAAGGCCCAAGTAAACAAAGAGACATACTATGTTCATAGATTGAAAGGCCAATATTATCAAAGTGTCAATTCTCTCCAAACTTATCTATAGATTCAATGAAATCCAAATAAAAACCTAACAAAACTTTACAGAAGTTTATAAATTTACTGATTCTCAATTCATATAGAAATGCAAAGCACTGAAAATAATCTAGACAACTTTAAAAAAGATAGCAAAGTTGAATGACTTAGAGTACCTGACTTCAAGATTTATTCAAAAGCTACAGGGATTAAGTCATTGATATTGGCATATACAAATAGGTCACTGGAAAAGAATTTAGAAAGCAAAATTTAGAGTTTAGAAATACGTATTTGATTTATGTTGAACAAAGGTGCAAAGGCAATTCATTACAGAAAGAAAAGTATTTCCAACAAATGGTGTCAAAATAATTGCATCTCTATAATTATAAAAATGTAATATGCTAATTAGACCAAACATCCTTCCCAAAGCCCTTCTGAATGAAACTGGGGCTGCGAGGGCCGAGTTCCTTGCACAGATTTTATGCATCAGGCCTCTAGTAAGTTTATATGAAGATAAATAAACCTTTATTAATACCATGCATTGTATACAAATATTAATTCAAAAAGGATCATAGATACAAATATAAAACTTCTAAGAAAAAAATAGGAGAAAATCTTTGTAAACTTGTGTTAGGACAAGATTTCTTAGCTATAACACCAAAATATAATCCACTAAGCAGATTTGATAAGTTGGACTTCATCAAAATTTTAAAATATTTCTCTTTAAAAGACACTGTGAATAAAAAGATAAGTCATAGACTATCTTTAAATATTTGCTAATCACATATCTGATACAGAACTTGTATCGACAATATAAAAGGAACTCCAAAGTCAATAATAAAAAAAGTCAAACAAATCAACAAAAAAAACAGGCAACAGATTTAGACGCATGACAAAACATATGAAAATGCTCAACATTGTTTGTTATTAAAGAAATGCAAATTCAAGCCAGAATGCGATACTACTTTTCCTTTTAGAATGGATAATATTAAAAAGAACAGGTCTTACCAAGTGTTGACAAGAACATGGCACAAATGGAATTCTCATATACCCCTGGTGGGAGTGTAAAATGATATAACCACTTTAGAAACAGTTTGCCAGTCTCTTAAAAAGTTAAACACACACCAACCACATGACTCAACCACACCATTCCTAGACATTTATTCAAGGGAAATGAAAGCATATATCTAGACAAAGACATATTATACATAAATGTCCATTGCATCTTCATTTGCAGTAGCTAAAAACTGAAAACTTAAAGTGTTCATCATCAGTATGTTCATACAATGGAATAGTACTGAACAATAAAAGTAATGATACATGCAACAACATGGATGAATCTAAAATTAATTATGTTAAATGAGAGAAGCTAGAGAAGAAAGAACACACCCTATATGGTTGCATTTATATAAACTCTAGAAAATAAAAACTATAGGAACAGGAAGAATATCAGTGGTTCGCTGGGAATTGATGGGGGCAAAGCAAGTTGGAGGTGGGGTTGAAGAGGGGTGGGAATAAGAAAATATGAAGGAGCATGAGTATGTCACCCCACTTTTGAAGTGATATATATGTTCATTATCTTAATTATAGTAATGATTTCACAGGTGTGTACGTGTCAAAACTTTTTATATTGTACACTTAAAATATGTACAATCTATTTTGTCATTTATACCTCCACAAGGCAGTTAAAACTTTATAGAATGTGTTTAATTAGAGAACTAGTATGTTCAATTCATTTAATAAATACTGATTGGATTCTAACTGTAGATCAGGTTTTTAAAAACTAAAAATATTATCTAGTTTGGTTATGTACAAATAAATTTGAAGTTGAAGAAACTGGAAAAGAGGTAACTAAAGAAAAAAGCATAGACTCTGGGGTTAGAGGGACCTCAGTTCAGATCCAGGCTCTTCAATGTAATACCTGTGTGACCTTTGGAAAGTTAACTAACCTCTCTGAGCTTCAATCACTCTGTCTGTAGAAGAAGAATGCACCTATGCCTGAATCATCACAATGTTTAGAAACCCTGTATGTAAAGTATTTTGAGCCAAGCAGTCACTCCTTATAAGCAAGCATGTCAAACTTGGACCCACGGGCCACATGCCTTGTTTGTTTGTCCTGTTAGCCTTTGAGTTTAACGTGCTTGTTTTATAGGAAAGCAGGTATTAATAGCATTTCTTATTAAATGAAAAAGATATAGTTTACACATGATGTTACAGGGGCTAAAACCAGAGAAAGTGGAAGATGTGAAATATGTTGGTCTTATATAAAAAGACAAGATTTAGTGACTAATTACGTCTTAGAAGAAAAAAAAGGGCAAGTATCAATAACCAAAAGAATTTCAGTCCCATTATCAGAAAGTTTTCTAGGAAGCAGAGGGGACAATCAAGGTCTGTGGGAAGATGATTAGTAATGTGTAGACTAGTGTGTATTCACTGAAGTAGATCCTGAAAGTGATTTTTTATTCTGGACACCATTACTAATCTGGTTCAGGGCAGTTCTAGACCACAGTTTTGGGGGGCTGATGGTTCACCCCAACCCTTGCTGTCTGTAGCACTTATTCATTATTAATAATTGCTGTAGAGGCTATCGTAGTTAAGTTCTGAACCCACCATTGACCAGGGGAGGTGTTCCCTTGCCAGGCTGCTGGGGGCTGAAATCACCACATGCCACTAGCACATCAGCAGTCACCAGCAACTGTGAGTGACCTCAACAGTACAGCAGGAGGAGCTTCTATCTTTCTACTGTCTTCTACTCTTCTTGTGGTGACTCTACCAACCAAGTCAAGCAGCAAGCCAGCTGGTAATCAAACCCAGGAAAAATTAAAATTTGTCAACTCCCATCCTTAGCAGCATAGGGCAGAGTGTAAAAGTGTAGGACTGAGAGGGGACAGAAAAATAAGCAGCTCAGTCTCCACAGAATTAACTGCAGACAGAGAACAACGGATGAAGGTGGATATGGAAAGAAGTGAAGCAGACATTTTAAGTGTCCAGAAGTCCAGAGAAGAGAGTCTGAAAAGGCAATGTATTCAGTGATGTCTAATCCTAGAGAGAGGGCAAGGTCTAAGGGAAGGCCACTGGATTTGACAATTAATAGTCCTGATAACATTGAAAATTTAGTTTCTTGAGATGTAGATGTCAGTTTTCAGGAAAGTTTAAATTTCAGGATATAAGATGGTAGGCATAAACAACTCCTCACTGAGTTTAGCAGGAAATGTGAGGAATCAACTGACTTATACAACTGCCTTAAAGATTGAACTTTTATAGGGTGAGCAACTCATTCTCATTTGCCCAGAACTTTCCCTGTTTTAGCTTGGAAAGTTCTCAGTCTCAGAAATGCCTCAAATTCAGGCAAACTGAGATGGCTGGCCACTGTGACCCTGCATGCATTAGAGAATGTTCACAAATGTTACTTGAAAATCCTAAGATATTTTCTGAATAACCATGATTTTGCCCCCCAGTTCACTAATAGTGCAACCATTGCAGTTGACTTTAAATGTGATTCTTCTTCATCCAGGTCTCACCCTCTTTAGTTCATCTTTTGGTTGCAGTGACATCCCAAGAGAAGCATTCTCCTACTTGGCTTTTCCAGCTCAACCTTTTCATGACACCCCAGTTAATTAATAACTGCCCTGGGTCAGCCTGGAAGAAAATGCGTTGAGCTTGGAGATTTCCATTGTAACATTGAACCCCAGGAAGGAGCAAGGCAAATTTATACCAGTAGGTCTAATTGCTAGAAAGGTAATTCTGCAAAGATGGAAATCAGCAGAAAGATTAACATTGCTCTACCAGCTTGAGTGCCCCAACTAACAGAGAGAAAATAATGTTTCAATTAAATGAAAGGATACTGAATTAGGTAGATTACTCAGGAGACTGGTAATGGAATACAAAGCCTTTCACCTCCAGGTCACCATTACTAATCTGGTCCAGGGCAGTTCTAGACCATAGTTTTGAGGAGCTGATGGCTCACCCCAACCCTTGCTGTCTGCAGCACTTGATGAACTGGTCTCCCAAAGCACCTGAATCAGCCTCAAAGGTCACTGTGGTTCACAGAAGATGTAAGAGGATGCAAAGCCCCCTCCTTGGAGAGGGCTGGGTATGAGCTAACTAAGGGCTTAGGCAGACAACAGAACTCACTACTAGGAAATTGGCATGGGGGAAATGATTCAAAACAGGGAGCCATGCAGAGAAGGAAAATCACATGTCAACTCACAACAGAGGGAGTTAAGTGTTTCTCCTGAATTCCGAGTTGAGATGGAAGTAGAAGTGGTGATCTAGTAGTTTTCCTTTGTGTGTATTGGAAAGGAGTGGCAAGGGAGGAGGAGAATGCATTAGAAATCAGAACTTGATGAGCAAAACTGAGTCATGAATTCACTTATCACCGATGTTATGTCCCTGGGCTTATCTTATTCCACAAAATATTGCCACAGACAAAGACTGATATAAGGAGATTAACTTAATTTCTGATGCCAGTGTAATAAAAATCCCTCCCATTAATGGAATCCAGATGTCAGCTGGGGTTTTTCTACCCTCTAAAACCAAGATAAGATGGTTTCAAACTTTATATTCCATACCTTGTGGGAGCTTAAAAGAGTCCCCAAGATTTTTGCAAATTCTAAGAGGTTGGGTTCTCTTGGTTATCTCTGTATCTGAATTCCCATTTTTCCTGAATAAGTTAAATTATGTATTACCTTGCCATTCTGGACCTTCTGTCTCCAACAGGATCTAAATGAGAAACTCAGCTGTTTCCTCCATTCCCACAATCATTGTATTATTGCATGATATTTATGTGCACATACAGAGACTTGATTCCAAATGGGACGTGGAGTGTCAGGGGAAATAGGTTTCTGTCACAACCAAGCAGACCACAAATGGGGGCAGTATGCTATCTTAGAGTTCTCCAAATTCCCTAACACTGGGGACATTTTCCTGGCCCCTTTACCCTATTTTGTATCCCCATCCCAACCTGTTACTATCCATCTACCTCTCTATTTCTGTGACCATCAAGACTGCTCCAGAAACGCCACATTCTCCCTTTTTCTCTGGCAAGCTCACTTTCACGGTTTTGGGGACTGACTCATTAAATATCTTGGCAAGGCCAAAAGACCCTCCAGATCAGGAATCCACCATCCAGAGGAGGCAATATGGGTTTTATAAAACTTTCTTTTTCTCCCCACTACAGTAGCATATACTAAAGAAGTATTTCTACAATAACCCGAGAAAAGGAACTTCTCGGTTGAGTTCATTTATTAAGATACAAAACAGACACATGGGCATGCAATAGTGTTCAACTTTATGTTTAAAGATTGAGATTCCCCCAAATAGAAGTTGTAACTAGAATTCTGGCACTTTGATGAAGAATTATTTCATGAAATTCTGGTAGAACAAGGACAGACTGTGGCCATATTGATAGACATGAACGATCCCACAGTAATTCTAAATTAATAAATAAAACCTTTACTAAAGACAGATTGGGAAACTTTGGCTTGAAGAGCACTGCTTAGGGACTGAGTGCCTTGGAATGTGTTTTTCATTGTGGAGGGATAAGTAATAGGTGTTATCTCACTATAGAGTACAAGTTTATCTTCACCAACTCCTGGAAAAATCTATAGGCTTCAAAGTTGTTTTCTAGAGTTGTAACTGTGAAAAAGTGAATAGTTCCTCACTTTTCTATTAAATGTTATAGAAATACACCCTATAAGCATAAGCTACTGCTTAAAGTACCTTAGTTCCCACTTAGTTCAAACCTTCATTTTACAGATAAGGAAACTGAGGCCCTAAGAGTTCGATGGTCCTGAAGCAGAAAAAAAGAATCTTTTCTCCTTGCTTACCATCCATGTTACCCTGGGACTTATGCATTAATGCCTTGAATATTTATAAGAGCAAAAATTATTTGTGAATCCTAAGGAACAACAATAAGGATAAATTTTTAAACATATGTTTAAGTAGTTTACGCCCTTGATTTGATGTGAGATGTAAGAGAGCAGGGGAAAGTTAACCTCTAAATCATTGGGATAATCCAGCTGGGCCAAATAACACAGCTTTTCATTAGCTGGGAGCTTTGGAGTAGCTAGGATATTTTTATTCTGGTAATGGAGAGATAGATATGGCCTCTGGGAACAGTTCTTGGAAATTGTACTTCTCCAGATGCTCAATTTGGGTGTGGGACAGATTGGTTTCAAGGCCAAGAGCAACAAACATCCCCACTGATGGGAGGGCTGAGGATCTTCAAAGGTCTGGAGGCTTGCCACAAGATCCTGGGGTTTAGGTCATCAGTCTCTACAGCAACCTTAAAATTCACTGGACAGCAACAGTCATCAAAGCTGATGGTCAGTAGAGCCTGCTCAGGCTGGAGGGAGCCATGGTTGGTAAGCTCTTATAGATAACAGCCCTTTCCAGACATTCACTTGGCTAGGCTGTAAGATAGGCATTTCATGAGAGGTCAGTCATTTACCTAACGATTCCCTAACACTCAATGATTGGTCACACAGTCCCTCCTGCCCAGAACCATCATGCTTACTTGCAGAAACTGGCTGAGAAAATATCTAGGAGTATTTTATGTATACAATGTGGTCCTGATAATTGGTTATCCTCATAAAGCCATCTAACATTAATTTTTATTGAATGAATTTCTCAAAAGCACACTTGCAAAATCTCACATTTAGAGGTGGGAAGGTAAGTTAAGAAAGACATAAAAATGTTTTGTATTTGGAAACATAAACATCAACATCAGCAACAAATATGTATTAAGGACCTATATATTGGAAATATATATACAGCATGGAGGATGTAGGTAGTCTCTACTCAGATCTGTATAGCAAGTCTGGAAACAGACCACATGCAAGTTTATAAGAAATAGGCTCCGTGTTCAGGCAAATATGCACTCACAAATTATATCAGTGTAATATTGGTAAATGCCAACAAATAATCGCCCTCTTTCTTACCTGACTTTATGTGCATCAAATCTTCATATGTAGACTATGTCCAACTTTGGGAGAAATCTGAATTCCAGAATTTGTTGGAAAAGAAAAGCTGTTTTGCTTGTTTTAAGAATGTACTTATCTGTGTATTTCAGTAAACTCATTTATAATTTGAATTTAAAAAGTAAGTTGCTCATCCTTAAATGTGGATTTATTTGACTCTACTATGCAAGCCATTTTAAAATCTAATTTAATTCTTAATTTAATTTTCAGTGACATAAAAATAGGCCTCAGCCTATTTCTTAACCAAAGATGTATCAGTTCCACTGAGATCCATTCCCCTTCTATACTTTCATTGTACTTCTAAATGACTTTTATCTTTCAACTTGAGTTATTTTTTCTTTCTTTTCTATTTTGATTGCTTGTGTTTGTGTGTGTTTTAATTGAGATGAGTTTAAAAATGTCAAAGCCGGTTATGAGTTGACTAAAATAATAGACAATTGAAGATTTGCTAGGCATGATATAATAGTAGTTCTAGACAGCATAACCTCTATATTTTATAGGCAGGATCATAAGCTAAACTAAAGGACTGCTTCTATCATTGTCATATCACCACAAATGTTCCCTTGAAAAAATAGGAAATAGCCCTACTGGATGGGTTTAAAGAAAATGCTTATATGTAATTAGTTTGCTCTGATCTGATGGACAGACATAGTAAATGCTGGGACTCAATCTGTTGGAGCAGTGAATGGCCAACACACAGTGGTTGTGTTAATACTCTTAGGCTGTTCATGGAACTCTATTACTTACCAGAATCCGCGGGAGAAAAGTGGAGACTACTCAGGACTGCAAACGTTAGCACACATATGTGTGCACATGTTACTGAAACAGTGGTCAATGCGTTCATCTAGAACAGGGCTCCTCTTTTGTATACATAGAATATATTTCATTCACTTCAAAGCCTGAAGATGTTAAAAATGGTCATGTGACTTAGGTTTAGCAGAGTATACCTATTCAGAAGTTGCATCCATGATTCACCTACAGGGAGAGGAAAGGCATTAGTGCCTGGGAAATAGAAGCTATTGATTTCCCTTTTTGTTTCTTGATTTGTCAGAAAAAAGATGTTCATCATCCTGAACCCTCCCCTGTGCCTCCCTCTTTTTCAGTTTTGCCACCCTCAACTCCTTCCTTTGCTATCTATAAACACAGAATTCTAAAGTGATAGGCTTTCAGAATATATTGTACTAATACATCATCAGCATTGTCATTATGATGTATTAACACAATGCATCATCATAGACCTGTCAGAGCCATGATTTATGACTCAAAATGTGTTGTGGTATAGGGAGGCATCGGGGACCCCATTGACTGAATGCTTGTTTATTTTTACATTTAAGGGCTTTGAAAGTAAGCTTCAAACTACTTTTCCTCAAGGAAAGACTAGAGGCAGACTTTGAAAGGAGGACTCTATTTCAAAACACTGGAAGGGCCAGTGGGTCACACTTAAGATATAAAGGTTTATGTTTTCCCACACCACTTTAAGTTCAGAATCAAACTTCCACACTCTGAGTCATTTGGCTCCCGCTGGAAGAATCTGGCCTTTTCCATGTCTCTCCACCCCTCTATTTAGAACTCCCTTAATAGTTAACTGTGCGAGGTATGGTAGGAAAGGTATACATTAGAGGCTTTCTTTTATTGCCAAAAGCAATAAGGATAGTGTTATATTTTATGAGAGTAATAAATGTGATTATGTAGGGAAATTTTGCTTTCAATGTAACTGGGTGCTGGCATTACACATTTTCTTTCTGAGCATTAAGTTCTTTCATAATGTCCTCAGCAAAATATTAAACACATATTGCATGGATAGGGGTGAGCACAGTGCCAAGAGAAAGGCAAAGATAGGGAACCATTGTAAAGAAAAAATGATATAAAAGAGAATTAAAGCAAGCCAAAAAAAAATACAGTATCATTCAAATTATAATAGCCCCATGGAAATGATTGAGGTGGAAGAAGTTTCATCAAGAAAAGCTTCTGAAAAAGGTGAGTCATGGGGCAAAGTTGGAAGGACAGACGTTAGGGAAGATGAGAGGAACCTATGACTGCATGCCCCTCCCCAACTCTAGGATGACAATTCTTTCCAGAATGTACTTTCCCTCACTTGTTCACCAGAGCCTGGTTTCTTAAGAACTGAGGCGATATTAGAACTGGAGTCTGTGAGCTTGGACTGACTCAGGTTCTTTCAGCCTTCTATGCATAACTCACATCCACCCTTCAATTTGTCTAGCCAGTAGTATTATCACTTACATGAATGACAAAATCTATACTGATCAGAAAGGTAGAAAGTGCTTTTTGCTGTGTCCTCTTATTATCAGAACCAAGGAGCTGGGGTGGAGCCCCAAACTACCTTGGCAGGTCAGAATAAATGTCATCATTAGCATATCTTTACGTGGTACACTTTTTCTTATTGAAAAAAAAAATGCTTAATGTAATTACAGCCAGGCCTGCTTCTTCCAGGTTTAATTCATCCCCATGTCTGGAGAGCCGGAAATGTAACTAGTAAAGAATTCACTAACAGGAGATGTGGAGAATTTGCCAAGAGTTGGTTAATCTGAAGGTTTATTTTTTTATCCCGATATAAAGGGAGTTTGCAAACTGGTTCAGATTAACCAGGTTAAGTTGTATATTTTATTAACTTTAAAACATTAAAAAATACTTTTCACATTAAAAAAAGTGCACAGAGTTAGGCAGGGGTAGTGGGGATGAAGGGAGGTTGTCTGCTTAATAAAACTTATAAAGAGAGATGTGTCAGCTGCTTAATTTCCACTTCTGGTTTTGGCCAAAAACAGCTGCAAAACGTCTACTCTAACTCAAGTCTTTTTATGACTTTTACTAACTTCTTATTGAAAAATGCCTTTTGTGGATTTTTCTGAGGACTCTCACCAGAGATCACCATGGAGAGAAGAAAGAACCCATTTGAGCAATTTACGGTTCATTCGCCACCACAGATGAATCAAAATCTTAATGATAATTTCATAATTGGATTCAGGCATTTCTGTTGGCCTACTATATTTTCCAGAAACTCAAACTTACCATACTTTGTTTTTTCCATATAGACCTTATTATAATCTTTGAAATGGCTACCATGATTAAAATCTGTCAATGGAGGCCTATTGTCCCCAAGATAACATCTAAGCTCCTGGCATGCATTCAAATATTTTCATGAACTAGCCTTTGTTTACCTCTCCACCTGTTTCCCCCACTAGTCCCATGCCTGAAATTCCAAATTCTTGCCATAATGAACCATTGATTGTCCCATACTTAGCCAGCCTGTCTATTGTACCCACGTCTTGTGTATGTTGTTCCCTCTGTTTTTCTTGCCCAGCACCCTCTTATGTTGCCTGGCTCTCTCCTCATCCCCTAAGGTCTCACTGTGGATACCTCTCCCATGATTCTTTTCTCATCGTCTCAAGTCAAGGACCAGCTGCCCAGCTGTGTGCTGTCCTGTCAAAACTTGCCTGAATGACTGATTTTTTTTCAGTCCTTAATCACATTGTAGTGGAATCATACTCATGTTCCTGACCAGACAATTTATCTTGAGTCTGTATCTGAATCTCAGGTATATCTTTCAATATCTTGCATGGTACCTGAAATAGTCATCCCTTGTGTAAATATGTGTTGAATAAATGAGCACCAAAAATAAATATTATATTACATGTATCAGTTCTGTGTTCTGATGCAAACCTTGCCTTAAGTTAAATGGTTTTGTAAATGTATTAAATTATGCTAAGCCCTTTACACATTAGCAAGTTCCCTATCTTCACTCCAGCACAAAGCCTGAGACATAACAAGTACTCAATAAGCACCCAATGGTTGATTAGTTAATAGACGCATTTTGTGCACAATACAAGCTCTTTGCTGTGCAGAACAGAAACCATGCCTAAACTAGCCCAGTGCTGATGCTATTCCTGTCATGCTGACATTCTTTATAACTGAAACACTAATGTTATTTATTTTTCACTTAAGTCAGCTTAGATGTATGATCCTGAGCATTTCCTGTCTTGAACAAAAATTGGCTTATCATAAGGAAGACTTTGGTCTAATGCAGGATATATTTTAGAGATTTCCATCTCCCAAAAAGACCACTTATTGCCCCCTTAAACTCACTCGCCTGAATTCTCTTATCAGCATTTTACCATTCGAACTGAAGTCTTTGATCTCCATGAAAATATTGATATCTCACAGATAGGTGCTTAATCTGCTTGCTCACCGAGACCATGACACAAGCTGCATCACCCCAACCTCTCTTGAAAGTTCTTAAGCAATTTATCTGCATTAGGACATTCACTCAGTGCCCCCAGGAAAGTTAGTCAGCAAAACCAGCAGCAGACAATTGGTTCTGCATAGCCCCAATTGATCACCTGACATCATCCTATAGAGAGTAGAGTCTAAGGAAGTGTCATTTGGGCTGGGAGAGATCTGACAGGGGGAGAATTCTCAGAGAATGCTGGGGCCATTATCCTGACAGTATGGCGCTATAGAAGCCCATGAGCATCTGGAACAGCCTGGAGATACCAATGCCTGGAGCAGAGTCAGACTTTCATGGGGGCAGAGAATGAAGACAGTGGAGGGAGAGGAGAACCAAACACAAGCTGCACAACCTTTACAATGTTTTATTCCAAAAATGCCTGTGTCATTGGGGAAATACAGCAATGCTAGCTATGGCAATCACTTTCAGCTAACCTAAGGATAACTTAGGAGCTCTGTAGAAAGAGTGAGAACACAGGATTCATAAAGATTCAGACTCTCTTCAGTAATTAAGGTATCTTGGACAAGTCAGCTCAAAGATTCAGTTTCTTCCTCTATAAAATGAAAATTAAAATACCTTGTAAGCCATTCCGATGATTAAAAGTAATGTATGCCTGGCATATAGTGAGTACTTAGTAACTTTCCCTCCTCTTCAATAAAATGGTAATGCCTTTTCAGTTTGGCATTTAATTCAAAGTTATCATCATCATTGACCTATAGAATTTTCTCAGAGCCTTTTTATAAATAAGAAGAGGAGAAATAGGGCATATCTGTAATTGAGACCTCTGATATGTAGAAGTGTCTGTTGCCAACATTATAAAGTCAACTCCATCTTTTTATGTCAAAGCCATGGAGGGGAAAATGTGAAAATTCAATTAGTTATAAGTTCTATCTCCAAATATCCAGTTATTTAGCTACCATGTGCAAGAAATAGTATGTGACTGACTTTTTCACTTGTCACTCACATAGCTTGGCCTTTTAGAGGTAGAGTCATCAATGTAGATATGCTTTTCTGTTCTGATCAGTCCAGATCATGGGCCAAACTACTGACACACTCTGTTCCTTAAGGAAGTCTAGGTGTAAACCTTTGTTAATAACCTAATGAGCTTTATGCTCTATTTTGGAGCAGGTTCTTAAAAGAAGGTGTTTTTTTTTTTAATTATATTTTGTTGAGTCATCTATTTTGCTAACTTGAATTGCAGTACTTTTTAATTCTTTGATATTTTTATTAATATCATTGTCTTTAAACTCAACTTATATTTTCTCAGCACATTTGAAGTGTCGTCTATCAAATCACACATAAAATTGCCAATAGTCAAATAGGTTTTTAAAGAAGTGTCCCAGAGAGAATGAATCAGATTTCATAGCTGAAGGGACCTCAGATTATGTAGCCCAATCTTTAATTTTACAAATGAAGTTGAGACCCAAAGAAATGAAATGATTAGCTCAAGATCAAACAATAGAGTATGGCAACACTGGCCTACAGCCCAGCTCTTCCAATTTCCGTTTCTGTCCTCAAACAAAAACAGAAATCTGACAGATTAGAAAGAAGAAATGGCCAGCGCAGTCATGATGGGCTACTGAATGAAACTGGGACGTGGGGTGTACCAAGGGACTGCTGGAGGCAAGTTCAAAGAATATTTGCAAGTGCTTCGTTAATAATTAATGGTGGATTAGAAAAAGGAACACATCTGACAATTCCAGAATTCTTACAATCTGTTATACGACTAGTGCAGTGGTTCACAATCGCAGTTAGTTTTTCTCCTCTAGAGGCGACTTTACAATGTCTTGAGACATGTTTGACTGTTCAATTCGGGGGTGGAAGATAATGCTACTAGCATCTAGTGAGTGGGGAAAAATGCGCCATAGATCTAGCAATGCAATGCACAGTGACAGGTGCCCCCAAAGTAATAATCTGGACAAAAATGTTCATGGTGCCAAGGTTGAGAACCCCTGAACCAATGGTTTTCAACTTTATCAGAACCAGCATCTACTTGTTATAACCCTCTTTACTACTGTGAAATAAAGTCTGCAGTAATTGTCTACCTATATTCAAAATTAAATGTAAAGGAGAGAGGTAAAACAGTGCACAAAAAAGTATAGTTTAGTAGGAAAAATTCAGAGACAAGAACACTAGAAGGTGTATAAACCTATTCATTAAATCACTAAGAACACTAGATTTGGCTGGTGGTGGCACAAATACCACAAACGGTTTTGCTGCTAAGGGCATTCTGAAATGGTTAACAAATCATAATAAATCTTTGAACAAAATAAAGTATAATCTCTTACTAATTTTAGTGTCAGTATACATTAAAACTCTGTGAAAGATACTTTGTGCTTATTTGTAAAACAGAGTTGATGTCTGGAGGGACAACTATGAGCCCCACAGGTCTCTCAGCTTTGTAGGACATGCAGCATCCTTGGCGCCATACGCTAATTGACAGTAGTACCACAGGCGAAACATCATATCAACCTAAACCCATCCACGTACATTTCTAAAATGCCTTCTGAAAGGATGGCACTTTTTCCTCTGAGCACCACCAATTTAGATAATAATGTAAAGACATATATAACATAACTAGATTTAATAGCCAACATGAATGTAAAGTAGCTCTTTAAATAGTTACTTCCATGCAGTAAAAATAGAAATTGTTATGCCTGCCCTTAGATTATAATCAAATTCCTTTGGTAGTCCCTTCTTTGGTTTTAACAGAAAGCCAAATTGACTTCAAAATTTCCAGTGCCCATATTTTTATTCTATTAAAAAGTCACATTGGTCCTAACTGGTTTGGCTCAGTGGATAGAGCATTGGCCTGCGGACTGAAAGGTTCCAGGTTCGATTTTGGTCAAGGGCATGTACTTTGGTTGTGGGCACATCCCCAGTAGGAGGTGTGCAGGAGGCAGCTGATCAATGTTTCTCTCTCATTGATGTTTTAAACTCTTTATCCCTCTCCCTTCCTCTCTGTAAAAAATCAATAAAATATTTTTTAAAAAAGAACTTTAAAAGAAAAAAGTCACATGGTACCTATTTCACAATAGTATTAAATGGTGGTTTATACAATGACTTTATTTCCAAATATATATATTTTTCCTTAAAAATGTCTTTTTAAATTGAACAACTTTGGATTTTATTTTTGATTAATTCCACAATGCTTAGTTATGGATATGATAAGCAAATCAAAACAAAGAGAAACAATAAAACTACTCACTATGTTAAAACTTATTTCTTAAGTGTGCAACGAACATAGTTATTTCTCTCCCACTAGAATGTGTGTGTGTGTGTGTGTGTGTGTGTGTGTGTGTGTGTGTGTGTGCGCGCACGAGCGCATGTGCATACACACAGGAGAATTATACTTTCTTGCCATAATATGATTTTACAACAGAATAATCTCAGCAGTTAGTTAACTTCTGTTTTTCACGTGAAAACACCATTTAAATATACCAAAGTATTAACTGATTCTCAAATTCTGAACCAATGTATAAATTGGAAGTGGTCATTATATAATACCTAAAGAAATGGGCTGGTGAAGAAAAGTATTTTCCTGGTCTTTTATTTATTTTTTACTAGATAAAATTTAAATCTTACTTAAAAAACATCATTAAATAGAATCATTGACAACATCTTAAACTATGGCCCGAACACCTATGTATAGTCTAAAGTAAAGGGTAGGGGTAGGAGAGTAAG
This sequence comes from Antrozous pallidus, assembly GCA_027563665.1. Classification (NCBI taxonomy): domain Eukaryota; kingdom Metazoa; phylum Chordata; class Mammalia; order Chiroptera; family Vespertilionidae; genus Antrozous; species Antrozous pallidus. Next base: position 31,781,300 of record CM050523.1, read on the forward strand.
AGAGCTCATGGGGTTTGTAGGTTATTTCTACTGATAATTCTTCACCTAGAGTCACATCAGTTTTATCTTCTTTATTTTTATGCTTCCACAAGATTTTGTTCTGACAAAGGATTTCCCCATCTAAAAAAAATTTGAAAACCACAGCCCTAGGGGAAATTAGGCAGGAGACATAAAGAAATACAATATAGGTCAAATTTCATCACAACAAATACTATTGTGACAAAAATCTCTACATAGCAAAATATTTCTGACCCCTAGGCAATAACCCATTTGTCTTAAGAAATATGCAATACAACAAAATAAAAGAATCTGGGCAATCTTTTATTATAATAGCCTTTGACCTGTATTCCTTGCTTGATGGAAGAATGAATCTTAAAGTTAGAATTCAGTGTTACTAGCTTCCTCTAGGTAAAGCTACTTCCCATTCAATCAGCTTCATGTCAGCCAAAAGTTTATAGGGAAATAAAATATCTATCAGGCTAAAGGCCACACATCGAAATATGCTCCATAAACCCTACATAATTCAACTTTGATACCAAGAACAAGAGAAACAATAATCACAAAAGTAATATTGAGCCCAGGTATGTTAAGGACAGCTGGTTGCTTCCCAATGTCTATTCTCCCCTTCTTCCTTATTATCCAAAACCTGATTTTTACCTGGACACATTGGCATCTGACATATAGTCTATATTCCTCAGCCTCCCTTGATATTAAATGTGACCAATAAAATATAAAAATGTTGTGTACGTCTTCAGACAAGATTTGTCTTAGCAGACAGGAAGTGCCATCTTTCTAGAAGTCAAATATAAAGGTTAGAACTTCCACTGCCTCCTGGGAAAATTAGTTGTCCTTGAGGATGGAAGCCATGTGTTGCGAAGTGGAAAACTAGAAGCATCTTGAGTTCTTAATGCTTTTGGAGAGCCAGAAAACAACCTTGGATTGCATATCTCTGACCTACTATTGCATAAAAAAGCAAATACTTATGTTTATTTATCCACTGTGTTCAGGATGATGTTACTCATAGCCAAATATAATTAATGCCTCTTCCAATACTAACCAATACACTCTTTCCTTTATACTTTTATTGCTTCTACTTGTCCATTAACTAAAAAATATATGAGATACACAGCCTGTCCCAAAACTGGGAGGTTTTAGCAATTGACATAAATAAATTAACTTTTCTTTATGAAAATATATTTATTTCAGTCACTTTAATAGGCAACTTGATTTCTTTAATGGAGATTATAGGGCTACACTAGAAAATGTCTTAAAATTCTAATACAGCTTCTCATGTGCTAGTTTTATTTTTTAACAATTAAACTTTTTTTCAGCTTTACTGAAATATAATAACAAAATAAACTGCACATTTTAGCGGTATAATTTGGTAAGGTTTGAAATATGCATATACCCATGAAACTCTCACCATGATCAAGATAGTAAATATATCCATCATCATTCAACATTTTCTATGTCTTTACAAATGCCTCCCATCCACCCTTTTCACCTCCAGTCCCATCCTTAGGCAACCATTAATCTGCTTTATTTTCCTATATATTAGCTTGCATTGCATTTTTTAGAGTTTTATACAAATGTACTAGCTTTTTACCAACAATTCTGATGAAAAAGCCCATGGCTATATGTACACATGCCTGGCTCAAACTAGAGGCCTAATCTGTTTCCCAGATTTCAAAAAGAACAAGCTATTCTGTTATTGCTTTTCTAAAATGTATAGAATTTTACGTGAGATTAAATACATATAGATAAGAAAAAAGGAGTCCTTGATGCTCACCTTTTCAATTAAATGCATGATCAGCTATAAATATTTTTTATTTGTAAGTGTGGATGGATGCTAAGGTCAGACTTAATTATATATGATTGCAGAAACACAGCAGTTACTAAAAAGGATTCCCATTTAATTTAAGACACTTACTGGTTCGTAGACCCTCTCTATGTGTGTTATGTCACAAAAAGATAACACACACACATACACACACATTCACACATAAACTTAAAAAAAATAATATCAAATGTTGCAAGTATATGGAGTTTTTATGGTATATATATGTGTGTGTTTTTTAATGATTGCAACTGATCTGAATAGGCACTTTCAACTTAAATATATTACAAATGTTGGTAATTTCTACAGGAAAGGGTGGGCATAGATAGAATTGCCAATAAAGTATAGGATATCCAGTTAAATTTGAATTTCACATAAATAATAATTATTTTAGTATGAATATATTCTAAATATTGCATGTAATATACTTATGCTAAAAGAATTCTTAAATCTGAATGTAACTGGGTGTTTTCTCTTTTTAATTGCTAAATCTGGCACCTTTAAGAATGTATGGGAAGAAAGAAATAGTGCTGGCTGAGACCAGTATGAATGGCCTCTGTCAAACCCATGAATGGGCCCACTTACAAATCTAATATAAACTGTTCCTAATTGTGAGAGACTAAAAGTAAAAACTTGATTATAACCTGTGAAAAGTATTGCTTATGTCAACTTTAAATTATTTTGGAAGTCTGGTGTCTGGATCAGGAATATGTCACTCTAGGAATCCCTTTAGGCTTGAATCACTCTGGCTCTGTTGTTTTCCAGTTGGGTGTCCTTGATACCAATTAACTCTTGGTTCAACTGACAAGAAGCCAAACATGTTGTAGTAATTGTGGGAAACAATTTACCAAGATATCAGTGAGAGAAGTTCCTTCTTTTGATGAAAGACCATGTCGTATGAATGTTTTATACTACACATTAGGTTCTGGAAATTGACAAACGTCTAATTCCTAGTGGTTTTAACTCAGGAGAACTTGCACGGTGCTAACTTGGGAAATCTTATCTGTGTGGATTTGACTCTGACTCATAAAATTCCCTTCCCATGCAGTGAGGGCAGCAACTTAAAAAAGCCTTCTTGCTGGTTATCAGATTGTCACGTGTGACACCTATCACATCCCATGTCTTCCAGTGGTGACTGTGACTGATGAAAAACTATGTGAAATACAGAAGGGGGAAAAAGTAAACTTTAGGAGTTGTTGCTCTCAAATATGTTTTCCTTCCTACACGTTGACCCCATTCTGAATTCCTCCAAAGATCAGTTTAGATGTTAGGGTTAGATTCCAATGTTGACAACAGCACATCTGTTTTTCTCCCTCCACTGAAGAAATCAAGTATAGATTGGAAACAGCTCATTGATTATGTCAGATAGGTCCCTACAAACCAGGGCAGAAGCAAAACCAATAAGCTGTTGGTTTTTGTGCTCTCATGTTTTATAGTACTCTTTATTCACCAGCAGCGGTGGGAGACTTTCTGACATGCGTCTGACCTCTCTGGGGTAAGTAACTGGCACCTCAGCTCTTGTAGAGAACACACAAGGCTCTTTGTTTGTTCCATAGTTAGTACTGCCTGACCTTGTGGTTTGGGCACATGTAGGAAACAAGTTAGATGGTGTGATTTGAGGGATACTGGAATTCTCTCACTCTTGCCTCCTCCCTCTTGCCCTCACCACCCAGCTACCACCTTACCCAAATATTTCAGATATCTTCCATATCACTGATACCTGATCACAAGTCATTTTAAACTATCAAGAATATAAGTAAAATTCACACTGGACATGTTGACCACTGAATTAATGTGATGCTATCTGATTGAATAAAAATTCACGGGTAATTCTTAAAGCTGCTGGTGGTCCCTAGAGGTTCATCCATTGCCATCTCTTTGAATCTTTCACAGCGCCTTGCATTTAGACGGTGCTCAATAATTATTTGTTTACTTACTAAAAAGAAGTGTAAAATATTTCATGAAAAACTGACTGGTAAGCTTTCACTTAGTATGCTGGACACATAAGGTTCTTAAATATTTCCTGACTGAATGAGTACCAAGTGTGATATTTGACCAAGTTTGCCATAAATTCTCTTCCTGTGAATTTATATTTCTAACTTTTTTTAGTGTTTGTACTATTTTTCATATTTATATTCCTTTTAGAATTCTAAATAAACATTTCTAAATGTTTCTACACCCATATGAGCAAACAATTCCGATTCCTATTTGAAAAATAGAGCAAGTTTCACCTCTTTCAGGAAAGACAATGGTCAAATAGAGGGAGGGGCAATAGACTAGGATTTTATTCAATGGAAATTTGTGGTCACACAGAATCCTCTTGGAGATAAATTTGAGGGGAGTCATCTGCCTCTAAATGTGTAAAAGATTTCAGAAATTCAGTTATCCAGAGAGAAGTGTAGACCACTATTTTCTCTAAGTGTAGACCTTGCAATCTTCCCTGAATGTGACTTTCTTATTGATTATAGCAAGAAACTAGGAGCAATGATGGTAAGACTGAAGCAAAATATTCTTCATAGCTAAATCCAGTTGTATTGCTTTGAAGTTTAATTTCCTTCAGGTGCCTCACTTCCATTCATCAGCTATTTTTTAATCTTTAATAATGTATTGTACAACTTTATTCTGAAATAGCCATTAGTTTCCATATGGTCCTTCTTCTCAGTCAAAAAGAATAACAATTTATGACTTATGTGCATATATCCCTTGATTCTCACATCTACTCTGTATGATAGTTATATTAGATGACTTAGAGAGTACAAGTGACTTGTCCAAAGAAACACAGCTAGCAAGCAGTCAGAATAAGAACCAGTCCAATTTTACTATTCCATGTTGTGTCTCAGAAAAGTCTATGATTAATGCTTAATAACTTTTGTTTTATAAAATATTGAGGCTATTATTTTAAGTAATAGAAATGTGTTAGTAGGGATTTTTAGCAGCAAAATGGCACTAGGTATTATATTGGTGGAATCACTCTGGAGCCTGGTTCAGTAGCCTCAGTACTTGAGTTCTGGTTAAGAAGAAGTCAGAACCAAGACTCAAACTATGAGAGAAAGTTTATTTAGAAAGGCACAGAGGTAGAGGAAGTGAGCCATAGAATAAGTGAGCTCAGAAAACAAATTACTGAAGCCAAAGAAGGGCCCTTGGAGCTTAGTAGAGAGAAGGGGGCAAGAAAAATGAGCCTAGGGGGAGAGGGAGGGGCAAATGAGGATGTGCCCCATAGAAACAGCTGTGCGGGGTCCTCCATCCTAGGAGCTCTTAAGGTGGGGATTTTAGAAGAAACCCCCGGGTAGAATCTCAATAGAATATTCAGGTGGGTTTTCCAGGTGTGTTCTCTCAGATCATGGTCACCACTGATTGGCCGATCCCAGGGCAAGGAAGAATTAGTAAATGCAACTAACTAGTCCTAATGTCATTTACAGTTTTGCTTCTTTCCTGAGTCTGGAGCTGAAATACAGATTAGATGTTATCTCAAGGGTTAATGCTTAAGGAAGTGGTCATGCAAGTTCCCATGTGGGAGTCGAATGAGGTCACTCTGGTCCCTTGTTCCTCCTCAAAGGGGGTCTACCACATGACTATCAGCATGCCAGAGGAGGGAGGTTAGGGGAAGGTCCAAACCACATGACCAGCGATATTGCTAGTGGAAGAAAGGTTACCCTGGGTGCAAGGTCCTTGTTTTCCCAGTTTCACCCATTGCTAGGCACCTGGAGCCTTCTGCCATGGTGACCTTCTGTACCTGGCCCATTGTCCTTGGGTGGTTATGTCTTGCCTACCACAAGATGGCAAAAACAATGTGGTCAGTTATGGGCCTAGGTATGAAATTTTTCTCACTCACTATTTAACAGTGCCTTCAACATGGTTGTCCATAACCACCAGCTAAGGGGGTGTTATAGATGAGTCTTTCTGAAAAGAAAATTCAGGATATTGGAGCCAACACTCGCAGGTCATTCAAGTATTTTGTACTTGTATCCTCATTTCCAAAAATCCTCACATATCTCATTTAACAATATGTAAATGGATGGAATCGGGAAACAGTATTCAGTATTGTAATTACAGATTTAAAAGGAACTTCCACAGGAAGTGAACTTTTAAAGGACTTATTAAATACCCTGTTTTGAAAATAGTGAACAATTAATGTGTTTTTATACGCTCATTAAGAGAAAGAAGGTTAATAAGTCTAAAGACTCTCTGGGGGGACGGGGGAGGGCGGGGGGAAGCACCACTGGGCCATTGGAAAGCAGCCTCTTGTTTCCTATCACAACTGCCAAGGAAACTGAGTTAACCACTTCCCCAGAAAGGGGTTGGATTTCAAAATGTGGGTGCTTTAAATAATCACTAAGTATGTTCAAATCCATGTTAAATGCTGAAGTATTTATAAATATTTCTTTTAAATACACAAATTTTTAAGTTCATCTAGACAGGTGCAGGGAGATACCACGTGCCAACAAACTGTCAAAACTTTTGACAAAGAGTCAACAAAGTGTGGCAATATTTTTAGAAGAGCACAGGTCTTTGTGTGACAGAAAATCCAGTGCCAAGAAAAATCACCAGTTCCATCTGCAGTAACCGATTAAAAAAATTTTTTTTTAATTTCCCATCTTTCTACAGATGTCATTTGCCTTGCCAAGAAATTTAGTCATGTAAACCATTACTATGCCTGACTTAGCCTTAAAAGCCTCTGGACCTAATAAGTGATCAAGGTACAGGAACCACAACCTAAATTCTGGTTCTCAAAACTGAGTTAAGAGACTATGACACAGTCAAGTAATCTTTGCCAAAGAACAGCGAAGCCACAAAAGAGATTGGAGTCAGAAAAGGGAACAGGCCAATGCTTTCTTGAAGAGTCACAACTTACAACAGGAAACGAGAATAATTGTTTAAAGTGTTGCTGGACCACTAAATGCATTACACGCTGGGAAGTAATCCCTTTTACAAGGTGTGTTTGGTTTATGGACTGCTTTTGACATTAGTTTGTACTTCTTTCAGCTTTTAGTCATAGGTCACCAGGATCAGAAATAGAAATGCCCAAAGATCCTGGGTGAATTTCATGTTTCTCAGTCAGTCACTACTTACCATAGACCCAATGAAGGCGTGGTTCGCTGCTAGGAGTCAGGGTTTTTAACCACATAACACAGCAGAAACGGTTGTAATATAATCCTTGCTTTTAGAGTTCATCCTCTAATTGGAAGAGAACAGACACAAACACTTACCAAAACAACACACAAGTGCAACGTAATAAAAGGTAAGCACCAAATGAACCAAATATGTCGAAAGTTCCAATAAGGGACAGGTCACTTCAAGAAGGAGCAATCAAGAAAATATTTACATAAGAGGAAGGATTGAATGTGTGCTCTGATGTTTGGCTAAACATGTAAACAGAGAGGCAAGGGATAGGCTTTCTGGTAAGGGAAACAGGAGGGGTAAATAAGCTGATATCAGTAACTATGTGGGAGAGTGGGAGACATGTTTCAAAGTAGAGGCAGAGATGAGAGTTTTTAACACAAGTTAATTACTTTGGATTTTACGCATAGACATTAAAAGTCAATAAAGATTTTTCATCAGGAAAATAGATATAAATACACACGTTGCATTAAGACACGAGGTTCCAATAGGATTTAACAATATAAAAGTTAGAGTTGAGGGTATAAGATACGAGTCTATTCTGAGTCCTAGTTTAAAGTTATAATCAAGTAATCAAAATTATTGAACTCCTAAGCTATCTGAAGCATGGTTGTAGATGGTACAGGATACAAAGAATTGAACAAGTCACTTCCTTTGGAGAACCTTATTGTGGTAATCATTTTGCAATATATACAAATATCAAACTATTATGCTGTACCCCTTAAACTTATATAATGTTATATGTCAATTATATCCCAATAAACTTGAGAAAAAAAGAAAAATATTAGCCTGAAATATAAAAAGAAAGAAAATATTATTGATTATTGCAGGAAATTGTTATGTTCAACTATAAGTAGACAAATTCTATGGATCAGGCGAGGAACAGCCCTGAGAATAAAATAAAGTAAAACTAAAGGGAGCAAAATGAGAAGAAACAATAAGGACAATATCAAGGAAAATAAACATTTTATAGCAGGATAAAAAAATTGTGAAGGTGGAAAATACCTCATTATGAAGAACAAAAACTTAAATCAATAAAATGAAGGACAAATATAAAACTTAAGTTATTTTTAAAAGAATATATGTAATACAGAGAGGAAAACTTTAATCATCATCTTCATCAGAAATTCCAGATTACCCTAACAAAAACCGAAGGACAAAAATTGGGGAGATTTGGGAAGAGTTAAAAGCCTATTAATGTTCTCTCATATATAGAGAGATTAAACCTATTTTTTTCACTTTGAAATTAAAATATATAAAAGAATGCTTTTCAGAGTGAAAAGTATACAATAATTGAATTAAAGTAAAATTATTATTATTAATACACTAGAAAAGAATATAAGAAAGAAGCATGGTTTATATTCTGAATTTCAAAAAATAATAAGATAAGAAAACATGACCAACAAAATTATAGAAAGTGACAGAAATAAGGCCAACTATATCAGTTACAACAACAAATATAAGCCAGTTAAGCAGTTTTTTTTGAAAACTCACTCAGTTTGAAAGAAAAATTTTAAAAATCTAACTATTTCAATAACAAGAACATATATAGAAGAAAATAATGTAAGTAAACTAACAGTGAAAAGCTTCACAAAGACACGTTACATACATAAAAAGAAATGAAAGTATTGCCATAGTAATGTCAGATAAAAAATTAAGACAAAAACACAGGTTCAGAGTTAAGTTATGCTGATACCGGTTAGAATTCACTAATAATACATATTGCTAAAATCTATATGGGCAATATTATTATATTAAGACATTATATAAAACATAAAAGATAAAACAAGAATATAAAATATTCAATAATGATTATTTAAGCCAATAGAAGAGAATTAAGACAACTTTCCTTGATGAATCAAGTAACCACAGCATGAATATAAGGAAATAAATAATATAATAAATATGTTAATTTATTATATTAATAACTAGATCAGCATAAAAAAGTAAATACAACTTTGCTTTTATTGATATTCTTTATGTTTAGTTTTATTTTATTTTTGTAAAACCCCTGTAATATTTACAAATGTGGTCATTTAATTGATTACTCACACTCACACACACACACAAACACACACACATGCCAATCTCAGTAATTATTGCAGATAAGGTTCCCAGATAAGTGTATTCTAAGATTAGCATGTATAAGATACAAAGTCTATGCAAGGGAAGGAAAGGAGGAGGATTGGACAGAGGAGTAGCAGAGCTGTGAATTAGGGAGTATAGACCAGAGAAGGGAGTGTGGCATTGGGTGGGACAGCTCTTCAGTGGGGACAATCCCCCAAGCATCTCCATAGCTAAGGACTATCTACCTAAAACAATTATAATAGGAATAAATATATTTCATTTCTGAAAAAAATTCTGATCTGTGCATCATACTAAATTTTAAAAAATTATAAATAATAAAATGTCTTATTTTTAATAGAAGTTGAATAAACATACAGGTTAAAAATGAAAATATGAGTTTATTCTTAAAACTTTAGTTCTAAAAATGTTGTTCCTAAATGAATTTTTATTCAAAGAAAGACAAATTTTCAATTATCTTATCTTAATTAATAATAAAAACATAATGTACATATCAAAATATAAAAGATATGACTAAATATAAAAATACAATATATGTATATTCTTAAATGTTCTATTTAAAACTTAATCATTATATCAAAATGTTAAGGAAATGATTAAGCTGAAGCCAGGGATGATATATTTGCAACACATATATCTGAAGGAGTATTTGTATCCACCATATGTAAAGAATTCCTACAAGTTAAAGTGAATAGACAAATTACCCAATTTTAAATAGACAAAAATATCTGAACAAATACTTCACAAAAGAATATACACAAACACCCTTAAAGAACACACATGAATAAATGGTCAATAGCATTAGTCATCAAGAAAATTCAAAGTAAAGTCTCAATGGCATATAGTCACATACCAATTAAAATGGTAAAATGTAAAAGATTAACAATATCAAATATTATTGAGGGTGTGAATAAATGGGAGTTGACAGACTAGTACATTTCTGGTAAGAGTGTAAAAATTACAACTGGAAAAGTGTTGGTTCCTTTTAAAGTTCACCTGATTACCTACCTACCCTATGTGTAAAGCAACTTTACTTATAAGAAACTAGAAGTGAAAAGAATTAAAAGTTCATCAACAGGAAAATAGAGACACAGAACAGGGAATATTCATACAATGCGCTATGACTTGGCAATACAAAGAAGTGAGCTGTGGTATAAGCAACAACACAAATCTTGAGTGTATGATTTAATGTGAAGTACAAGAACAGGCAGGCGATGGAAATCAAAGCACACACCTCTGAAATGCGAGGTGAAGCGGTCTGGGAAACAGCAGGATGAAACCTCCTGGGATGGCAGAACGGTTCTATATCTACATTTGGCTGTGAATTAGTTACATGAGGGCATGCATTTGACAAAACTAATTGAGTTGTCCACAAAAGATCAAAGGATCGGTGCATTCCACTCTGCAGAAAATACCTCAAGAGAAAGAACAACAGCGGAGTGTTCCAAACTTCAATAATTGTGTGCCTATGTGACTGAAGTAATTTTAGAAAATCAAAAATGTGAAAATCTCTCTAATTAATTTCCCAAAGTTCCCATATACCTGATGGTAAAACCTAGTATTGATAAGACATAAGAAGGAATAAATAGAAAATAGATATCATGGATGAAACACTCACATGCATGCTCTACCAAATTGAACCCCACATTATGCTAAAAGAATAATAAGTGATGAGCAAATTACCTTTATTTCTGAAAATGAGCAAAATGTATCACAGCAAAATTAAAGTATTAAAAAGCACTATTATTTCATAGGCATTGTAGAAGAATTTGATCATATTCAATACTGATTCCTGATTTTTCAAAATAGCTAGATAGGAATGGCAAAGTGATTTCTTAAATGTTAAAACATCTATCACAGCATATACATTCTTAAAATCATAATTAACGTAAAATGCTGAAATAATTTCCATTAACTTCATATACAAGATATGCCTTATTTAATTAATTATTTATTTTTATTCTGGAGGTTCTGATGCAATAGCACAAGAAAGAAAAAGAAATACAAACATTTAAAAATGTGAAAATATCAACCAACTAATAACTTCCTCATAGTGAAAAAAGGCTGGATTACTTAATAAGTAGATTGGTATAACTTCCTAATATTTAGGAAAGATAAATTTCAGCATATACTTCAAATAAATTACATTTTAAATTAAAAGCAAACAACCACAAACCACTAAAAATAATTGTAGGTTAAAATATACATATATTTCTGGTGGTGGAAACATTGTAAACTTAAACTTATGACAAAATCTTAAAAAAATAAATAAAATTTTAAAAAGTCTTTTTTTAAATCAAAATTCATTAAAAATTATATATCCCTAGTAAATAGAGGGTATTTGTTCATAATTAATGTAAATTATGAACAAAAGACAAAATTACAATATGAAAAATGAGCAAATGACACCAGTCAGAAAGTTATAAAATAAAAAATAAAAATAGATAAGGTTTGTTGCTGCTAAATTTAATGAACAAGTTACTATTTTTACAATACAAATCAAATTGATAACATATAAAATAAAAATGACAATATCTATAACCAGCAAGACATTGAAAATGGCCTACATGAATAAAAATAGGTAATTGGCTAAACAAAAATGAATGTATCATGAATTACTGTGCTCAGATTACAATTCTGTGTTGTAGAAGAAAACATCATGCAAAAATGTAGACAATCACGGTTTAGTGAATAAAATAGGTTGCCTAATATCTTTTTAATTAACATCATTTTTGAAAAAATAAATTTATTTTTTAAAAGACTAAATACACCAAAATGTTACAATCATTGTTTTCTCTGAGTAATAGAAATAGGAAGAAATAATATATTTTTCTTCATATTTCACAATACTGTTCAATTTTTTTCTAAACCAAACAGAAAATAAATGTAATCAGAAGAAGTATAAACAAATCATAAATATGTGCCATACATTTTTAAAGCTAACCACAGCCCTGATTAATAAAAGCAAATTTTGTTATTATTTGGGCGGGGGGGGGGAGAGAAGATCAATGCTTTTACTAATCCTGATATACTGTTTAAGGGGAAAAAAAAAAAAGAATGAAAAAGTGAAAGAAGAAATACCAGTCTAAGCTCTGACAATAACATAGATAAATATTTTTTATTTTAGAATTTGATAGGTTCTTCATACCAAATATCAGAATGATAATGCGTCTAAACTTAGTTACCGCTATTGCCACTCTAAGACAGAATGAGAAAATAGGAAGATAGATACCCAGAGATAGGTTCTGTTAAAGTAAGTATTTCCTTGGAACATAAATAAGTGGCTGTAGCCTTATAATGCAGGTTATAATTTTATTAAGCAGAGTATCATCAGCTGGTGTGAGTTAGTGAGCATTAACACGAAGCACAGCAATGTAACATGGCCACTAATATTTTGAAAAACATCTAACTCTGCATCCAACATAAGCTATCAGCACACATACCTGTGCTAGATCCAATTTTCTATTGGCACGGGGAAGTAGAAAAATATTCTCTGAAGTATCGGCATTGTAGTAAGCACAGAAAATAAGAAATAATTTAATGTGGTTCTAAATGGTACTTGTGAAATGTCTTTAAAAATAAATCCCGTCTGACTCTTCATTATGTTGCACAAATGAGAGGCCCAAAAATTATGGCTCAACACCCATTTACATTCAAGGTCAGGTAGGCAACAATCAGGCGATGATATTTTATTCTCCTGCACATATGAAATTTTGTTTGAACTCATCAAAGTGAATTTATAGATGTGCTAAACTATCCAATAAGAAGATTGGGTGTGCGTAGGACAAGATGCCTATTGGTTTCCTAAAGCAAGTAAATTACCAGCCAGGCTTGGTTTCACTTGGTATAGAAGAGAGAAGTTAATCATTTTTGTCCCAACCTTGACCAAAATATGAGCTTGAATTTTTAAGGACAACACATTTGAAAACCTTGGCAGTGATCATTCAGGGGTATTTCTGAATAGCACACATTCACATGAGGCCTTTTCCCCCTTTGCCAGCATCTCTATAACTACTAAGAACTTAGGAGAATACAAACAAAATATCAGAGTGTAAACTAAACCAGAGCTGAATATTTATCCAGTGCAATAATCTAAAAAGATTTCTTCTAGCATTAAGGGTTTGGTTGAATCCCACAAAACTCAGCAATATTTCAACCAAACGGATGCCCTGTCCTTACTTCACCTTCCAATATCAGACTTCTGTGGGTATAAATAAATCGCATGCTGTTGTTAAATTCCATGTTGACATCAATTACATTACAGTCAATGTCAAACTGTAATTTAACATCTTCTTTGTGGCTGAAATCATGTCATGTTTTTAATTAAAGATTTCCCTCTTAATATTTTAGAGATGCAAATTTATACATTCCAAAAATAATTTGGCCATGGGGAAGAAACTCTGAGAGGGGGATGGATACAGTCTTACAAATGAGTAAGAGGCCAGATAAAATGTTGTGTTAATTCTAAATAGGGCAACAATAGAGGAAATATTTGATAAGATCCTATATAATTAATAGAGTAGAATTAAGTGTAGCACACATGCTTCCAAGAAAATCCCAGAATGCACTGTGGAAATAAGCAATGCAATGGTTATTCACTTTGGAGAAATCATGCAGAGAATACTACATGTACCACATTCAAGATAATGTCCAAGCCTCTTCAAAATCACCCTATCTAATAAATCTTTTTCAAAGCTCACTGTACCAGGCCATTAGCTATTCAACAAACTTCAGGGAAATAAAGCTAACTTCAATCTAATGGTGTCAGCATTGAGAACTACAGACAAATAAACAACAGCATCAAAATCTTCTTGCTTATCTCAAGGATTAAAAAAAAATGTTTATAAGTGTAAGAACAGAAAGGGGAAAGGGTGGCAAACTTGGATGTTCCAGAGAGATGGAGTGAGGCAATGGTGTTGTAGTAAGAATACGCATTATTGACTTCATGCACAAGGAAGATGATCCAGACACAAATAAGAACCAAGTCATTCAGAACAACACTCGCAGAAGCAACACATGATCTTTTGGAATAGCTGTACTAACACAAATAAATTTTAATTGTGTTAAGTATTTATGTGTTTAAGAAATATAGGCTTTTCCATCTAAATGATCTGTAAATCAGCCATTCAAGTCTAAGCGCGATTTCATGTCTCTTTTGTAATTTTAAAAATCTGTGTTGATATTCAGGGTAATTCACACTCATAAGATTGAGCTGTTATGAATTTAATTAAACTTGCAAAGTGGCATACTAAAAGCAGATCTAACCTAAGATATAATAAAGCAAGTGGGTGAGGCTTACAACAATATTAACAACTAGTGTTTTGTGGTCTCTCTTTAAATACCAAAGGAGATTGAATTGGAGTGAGGGAATATTGGCTAATAAATTTGCAGAGGAAAAAGAAACCACCTCTATTTTCAATCTTCAGGTCCGAGGGAAAGGAAGGACCTTAGTTAAGTATTGTGTATAATGTTTTCCTAAGTTCATTTCAGTGTAATGAATTTGGTGGCATCCCTGGGAATTCTGCAGCAAGGTAAAATTTTGCACCCAGAATAGTTTATGTGCAGAGCGTGTAGTTAGAGCTGAATTTTCTCAAATTATGCATAAAAATTTTCAGAAGAAAATGCTCACAGAATCTTAACTCTTGAAGGGCTTTGGGGACACCATCTACTTAAAAATACAGTGTATAAAAACTTTGTTAAGCAAAAAGTAAATGTGCCAATTTCACTTCCTTCTTCCTGCAGCTCTAATTTAAACAAGTTGCACGCGTAAGTGATACTATATATGCATAGGGTTTTGCATTAAGTTTGCAATGTCAGGTTTGTTTATAAAAATCATATTTTTAACCACTGGCCCCTGGGGCTCTGTTCTGGGCAGTTACAACCTACAGCCCGTTCCATTCTGACTTTTAAAGAGACAGCTCTCATTTCCATGAACTTTCAATGGAGACATTACAGACTTTGGACCAAAACTCTTGGTTTATGTTTTCTGTGGCCTTAAAAATGTACAATTACATTTATTTACTTAGTGCAGAAAGTGCACCCCTGTTTGCCATACTAGGCTGGTGGTCGCTGACAGCTGCAAGAGGCTTGCAAAGTTTTTATTCCTTTTCTTTCTCTCTCTTCTCTCTGCCTGGCCACCACTGCTGTAGAAAAAAAATTTTTTTTCCTTGTAGTGCTTTTGAGAGCATTTATCATGTTTTTGTTTCTATTTAGAACTTTTAACTCCATTCATAAACCATAGTAGTGGTTGCACAGTAGTCAATAAAGGGCAGAAACCTTTAGTCTTCTCTACCATGGTTGAAATGCTGGCTCCTGCAATGTATGCCCAGCCATCACAATGCTCACAGGCAATGTGGAACACAAGCCCTCTCATTCCTGAATTTGCTGCACTTTCAAGGAAAATGCAGAGATTTTGCCAAATACTTATGAGAAACAATTGCATGTACTTGCTTTGCAGTCCATTCACACGTGGCAACACCATAGTCATGTTTGTTTTGGTCTTACTACAAAACTTTAACATTTTTCTTCAGCTGTCCCCTCCCTCCTTTTTTTGTTTAAAGGCATCAAAACATAAAGTAAATGTGATCATTATGAGGTTATAGCAATATATAATAGCTGGGCTTCCCAGATAAGATGTTCATTAAGGGTCTGGTCTTTTAAGTTATGAAAACCATGTGACTTTCTACACAGCATCTTGAAACGTCAATGTGACTTGGGGGGCAAATGGTCATCACTCTCACAGCTAATTAATTACTCATGCTTAGTCCAAGAAGTGCTGTTGTTTGCAATGTGGCTGAGGCTTGCATAAACTTGATTCTTTGATATCAAAGAAATTATCTAGGAAAAAATTGCATATTCAGTGCAACTCACCAGGCCATGCTTTCAACTTGAACTGGCCCATGGAAATGGGCAGAATGGAGACCTTTCTCTGGATGACTGTCTATTCAGTGACCTCTGTTTCCCTTCTCCATTAACCTCTCATAATACCTATTCAGAGAACTCTAGAACATTATTTGCAATATTACTATTCACATGTGAGTCCCAGAGCAAAGAAAATGTTGTTTTTAGGGGGCAATTTCTATCAACTCTGGGACTGAGTTAGGAGTCATATTTGGAGGTGATCCCATTGAAGTAGGCACTGTCCATGAATATTCTTTCCGTAACACTACAGTACCATCCCTCAGAGCTGTACCCTAGAATCATAAGAGTGAGGAGGCTGACAGAAGTTTATCTAAGTCCATCAGTGCCACCTGGAAGACCATCCCTAAGTGCAGTCAGTTGTCTGTGATCCAAAAATGATCATCGTCAACATTAGCAACACCATCAGCATTTTTAGCCCTATCATCTAAGACTGCACAGTACCTTTTTATCAATAGTACCTGAATAGCTTTCTTATTTCAAATATAAATAGACAAAATGTATGAAACTTTACCTTTGCCCACTAAAAGAGAATAGCCTAAGGTATTGTAAGTGGGTATTTGTACTAAACTCGTGCCCATTTTCTCTTCTTGTTAGTTCTTGAGTTTTCTTTGGGGAGTTTCTGTATATTGTCAGTATGCTAAAGCATAGTTTTACTGGGCTGGTGAAGCAACATCCCACTAGGGAGTTGAAGGAGTCCTTGGATATTATGTCCTCCATTCTCCCAGATTTTGATAATGATCACATCACATAGCAATCTCCTTGAGTATTATCTAAAAGTTTTGAAGCCATTTTCATTTCCCAACATCTCAACTTTCCTAGCCAAACAGTTATCAGTTTCTGTCAATTGCAGTCAATAAATTTTTCTTGAATCTTCTTTTTATCCCCTCCTTTCCTTACTATCATATTAGGGCCCTGGCATGTGTCCCCTAAATTGACACAATGATTTCTTCACTACTATGCCTGCCTTCCATCTCTTTCCACCCCTACTCTTTGCAATAGGAAAGTAACTCTAAGTAATTGATCCCTTATGATAGGCTAGGCATTATGCTATGCACTTTATACAATTCAGTTTTCACAAACCTCCTGAAGTAGATATAATTTGTCTCATTTAATAGACAAAGAAACAGAAGCTAAGAGAAATTAAGAAACTTACCTATGATCATCTGGCCAATAGCTATCCCAGCCAATATTTAAATTCAGTTTTGTATGACTCCAAATTCCATACGCTAAGTCTAAAGGGTGTAGAAATAGTTATCTCCCGTCACACTAATGGCAGAGTAATCTTTCCAAAACACAAGTGCCATTATTTATTTTGCTGCTCCCAACTCTGATGGTTTTTCACCAACAAGCAAGGCTTTCCAGGGTCTGCCATAACTTAGCTTTCCCAACCATCTTTCTTGCTAATCACCATGCTCACCCAAGATCCAGACATTCAGCCATCCCTAACTCCTCGGTGTCCTTCAAACAAATTCGTTTCTCTTGTGCTTCTCCGTTCCTTTGCATTCATTGCTCCTTCAGACAGGAGGGCTTGTTCTGTTTGGGAAATCCCTGTCAGTCTTCTCTATCTGGAAAATCCCTGTTCAGCCTTCAAGATGCACCTGAGATGTGATTTCCATCTGGGACCATCTTGGATCCCATGAAACAAATTCATTTTCACTGTTCTTTGCACTTTACTCCATTGCACTTGGACATTTCTCTATTTCAATTTAAGCATTCATTTGCAATGTCTGTTTCCTCATTAGACTGGCTTCTTCAGAGGTCTCTGAGTTTTTTGTGTTTGGGTTTTGTTTTGTTTTGTTTTGGTTTTTGGTTTTCTATCTCTTCTGCTTCCACTCTGCCCCCACCTTATTCTCCAGAGAATAAGAAGTTGTGATAGATCATTCCTTTATCCAAAACCCTTCAATAATTTTCCATCATATTTAGGATAAAATCAGAAACCCTTAACATGCCGATAAGGTCTTATGTGCTCTTACCACCTGCTGTCTCTCTGACTCCCCTCCACATTCTCTACCCTCCCTTCTCCATTTTTAGCTTCAGGGCTTCCCAGCTCTTTTTTGCATAGACAAGGAGATGCCTACTCAGAACCTGCCTGCTGGCCATTTCTACTGCCCAGAAGACTCTTTGCTCTGATATCTACTTGGATGTTCCCCTTGCTGCATTCAGATCTCTACCAAACATCAGCTCTTCAGAGAAACCTTTCCTGACCACCCACATAAATATAAACATAAGATCTCAGTCACCATCACACTCTATACCCATCTTTCCATCCTTAGCACTGACCATTATCTGTCATTACATGACACACAGGGATGTGTATCTATGTCTCCCATGCCCACTGAAATGTAAGTTTCATGAGGGCATGCCTATTTCTGATTTTTTTCAGTGCTATGCTCCAAGGCTTTCCAAGCAGCGAGTCAGTAAACATAAAGAAAAAAGTGAACCTTCTCCCTCACGTTCCAGAGTTTACAACATTGCCAGTAACAACACTTCAGGGGCTCAAAACATACTGGTACGTATGGAGTAAATTTTGGTGCAAATTATAAAGAATTTCCCCTTACAGACCTGGCAGATCAGAGAAGCTTCTTACACCCAAAAAGACATTTCAAAAATTAATTAAATGATAAGAGGACAGTAATTTGATAAACAGTGAAGCCGAAAAGAAAAAAGAAGCCAAAATACAACTCATAAAATTTTTTAGAGATGTTGCACTTCGGCATCTTGTGACCCACCCTGTCACAAATGTCTTCTTCATATCTCAGTCCTTCCTGATGTCACCTCCAGATAGAAACGAGCTTTGTTATTCCTTGAACTCTTTCATAAACAGGAATTATCTAAATCAGGGATCCCTAGTCCTTTCTTCTCTAAATGAAGCAAAGCAAGAATTCTCATCTGGGACAATGTCTCAGAAATCTATTTAAGTCAATTACAGCATAACCTTTGAGCCATCATTAATTCTTCTTGACCTTTAGGAAGCCAGGTGTAATGGGAAAATATCTTTTTTACTGTCTGCCATGATTTTCATGAATACTAAAAGAACCTAAGATCTTTTCCCAATATTCTCTCCTTCTTTCTAAATATCTCTATGTATGTTTAGTATAAAATATTAATCCTTCCTTTTAAATGAATCTAGTTTCCTTTTTAACAACAATGCTACTTATTCAATATTTCTGTTTTATTTATAGGCCATTACTCTTTATGTTTCAGTTTCTAAAGTTTCTCCATGTGCCCTCTCTGCACCATGACTGTGATTGCAGCTCAGTGTCTGGAGTTGCCATTATATTAGAAAGTCTCAAAAGATTGAAAGGAAAATTAAGTTTTGAAAGGAAGGAAATTAATTTTTTGAACATTTTGAGTTCAAGATGGATTTGAACTCATATTCATGGTCTACTTCAAGATCTTCTGCTTGACCATTTCCCTGCCTAAGCTCACCCCATGCCCAGTTTAGGTGTTTCCTTATTCCTCTCAGCTCAATTCAGTAGGACAGGCTCCAGATTATTGTGATACCTCTCAGCTCAATTCAGTAGGACAGGCTCCAGATTATTGTGATCTCCATCATTTCCATCAGCCTATTCTGATTAGAATGCTTTCTCTTTCCTCTCCTCCCATTCCCTTTCCTCTTTTCCCCTCCCCCCTTAATTTCCTTTCTCCTCTCTTCACTTTCCTTTCTTCTTCTCCTTCCTCTCTTTTCCTCTCCTCTTCTCTTCTTTTCTGTTTCTCTCCCCTAATCTTCTCCACATGCTTAATCCCAAAGATCACTTCAAAGAAATCTTACTTTCTGAGTCCAAATCCAACATTTTTCTAGCTCACCATCAGTATAACACTTTCTTCATGATGGCATTGATGAAACTATTGTATGTCTTCCCTATCTCTTTCTACATTGAACTGGACTCACCTCCTGTTTTCTTTTGCAAAATTACAGCAGACATTCAAGGTGAGATGAATGAGTTGGCAATAGCCCTCCCAACTCAAGGAGGAAATTAGCTAAGGACCAGCTCCAACCAGCTATTCTCTGGATTGACCCCAATCACCTTGAAATCAGGAAACTGGAAGAAAGAGGAAGAAAACATGTGCATGACTCTGTCACTATATACTTCTGGGAGGGAATGTATCTTTGTGTAGTTGGGATGAAAGAAGATATTTGTGCACAAAAGAGGAAGCTATGTAGTGGAGCAAGAGGCCAGACCAATCTCAATCCTTATGATGAAAATCAGGAGGAAATATTCCACTCAAAAGAATTACCCTGTACCTACACTGGAGGATGGCTAATTCTAGGCATAGAATTGTCCCACAGCAGGAGTTATCTCATTTTTGCTGGGTTGTAACTTTAGGTATATATAAGGCATGCAATTAAAATTTTCCTAGAATCACCCCACTTAACCCAGTGACAATGGGCAGCAGGATTTCACCAGCTTAACAGCTAGTTCAGAGCCCAAGTGGCTGTCCACCAGCAGTTGATGTGAGTAGAGGCTGAGTGGCAGTTCTAATTGACCATTTCTATCCATGTTCCTCTTAGAAACATACAATGCGAGCTGTCACAGCTTCCTGCCAATCACAAGAAATCTGACCTAGAGAAAGCACTGTCTCAGAGCAAGGGCTGTTTATATATCCAATGAATTCAGTTTCCATTGCATTATCTCTTTTAGGCCATTGCAGAGAAGAGCCTGCCTAATCATATCATAAAATCACAAATTTAGTAGATTATAGAGGATGACTCCAAATATAAATATGTTCTCTGGCTGCTCAAACAAGAGACCATTTAGCATTTGACATTATCTAGTCTTAGAGCTGTAAGTTAGTTCTTTGGGGATATTCAGGAGCTTTTGCTGAGTCAAAGCTTACCAAATAAGAGGCAGAGAGGGGAAAAACTGAATTTGTGTTCTGATGTATAATGAAGAGAATGCCTATAGGAGCTGTTTTTCTACAGCACAAAGGATTAAGGCAACATAGGAAATTTATGCAGCTAAGGTACATGCCACAGTTGCCTGTTTTTTCTCCTTTACAGTCAATGAGTGATTTTCACCCTGACATAATGTCGACAACACATATGTCATAAGCAATGGGGACTGGGAAGAAAGAGAAGTGCACAAAGGCAAACTAACTAGACAGACAGCAGCTCATCTGTGCCACATGCTCCTGCTCAGCTCCAGTGGAATGGTCTTGCCATAATAAGGCCAGACACATGGATTTCTAAATGTCTCTACAAGTGGTTAGTTAGCCAGGTGGCCACACAACTATAGACACACTGACAGGGAAACTACAAGAGAAAACACAGTGTTTCTGTTTGTCACTGCCATCCACACTCCATCAGGGAACACAGTTGGTGCCTTCTCCCTCAATGTTAACAGGGGTCTGTGGGAAAGACGACAGAGCTTCAAATTCCCCACCCAACTCAGAAGGAGGAAAGGGAGCGTTGTCAGACTACAAAATGCCCTTCCCAACTCTCCATCCATAAATGGACACATATAGGTGTGCTTCCAGCTCCCAGACTTAGATCACTCAGCTGGTTTCTGAGCAGTGATTAATTCTGCAGGAAGGGAACTATGGCAACGTGTATTATTGTTTACAGATATTCATGGACCCCTCCCTGGAGGACAATTATATTTCACTCCCCCATTGATGAGACTTAGCTGTGTAACATGCTACAGCATGTGAACTGTGTGGAAAGTGACATTCAGAAGCTTTAAAAGCCGCTGTGTGCTCTTCAGAGCTTCTTTTGTCTCCTGTCTGTGACCAGCCATGTCCCCAAAAGAAATTTCTTTGTCAGTCTGGATTCTGTAGTGAAGACAACAAGAAACAGTATTAAGGTAGACCCAAAATGAATATGAGCATGAAATAACCTTTATTGTTGTAAACCACTGAAATTTGCAGGTCTTTTCTTACTATATAAGAATTTGGTCTAGCCCTAATAAGTTTAGCTCAGTGGATAGAGCATCTGCCTGTGGACTCAAGGGTCCCAGGTTTGATTCCAGGCAAGGGCATGTACCTTGGTTGCTGGCACATACCCCGTAGGGAGTATCCAGGAGCCAGCTGATTGATATTTTTTTCCCATCAATGTTTCTCTCTATCCTTCTCCCTTCCTCTCTGTGAAAAAGCAATAAAATACATTTTTTTTAAAAAAAAGAATCTAGTCTATTCTGACTGATACAGTCACTTTAAGAAAGCTAATAAACCATCCATATGACAGTAAGTCCTCACCTAATGTCAATGATAGGTTCCTGGCCACTGCAGTGAAATGATGTATAACTATTTTACTATGAGTTAATTGATATAAACAAGAGTTAAAAGTTCCTACCCAACTCATTAATGTCATAATGAAACAATGCTAAACTAAATGATGTCATTCAAGGACCTGCTATAAATCTAAAAGTGGGTGGCAGCCTTGCTTGAGAAGTTCAAGCATTTTGTCATGATATTGTCATGATCTCTATCTTACATCTAGCCCATTTGTGTTTGGACTAGCTGTTCTGTCCTTGGTTTGTTAGTCTGATCTTCCTCAAATGGAAGATCTTTGAACCTCAGAAGTAAATACATATCAGCAGATGATGGTATGATTAATCCAATGGAATAAATAAACATGGATTTGATCATTATAGAACATGTTATCCTCTTTGAAAATCTGTTTATCTTTGCAATGGAGACATTTATTTTTATAAGTGCATAGATACTATCTCAATATTAGAAAGAAATGGTCAGAGAGCCATATGGCAAGAAGGACCTGTGATAGAATAACATAACTTTATTAAGACTATATTTTTTTTTAAAGTATCCCAAACTCAAAATAGTTGTCAGTCATGATAATGTTCCAGGAATCAGAGTAAATGCTGGATTCCCAGGCATAAAATCTACTACATAGCAGGGCACTTTATCTCACTTAATTCAATCATTATACATCAGTTATGTTCTTTCAGCACAGGATTATGTTATTTTCAGGAAACAGTTCTGAGGCTCGTCCACGTTCCTTGTTTGTTTGTGAAAGACAATATTCACCTATATCTCATCATAAACACATAAGTTTTTATCTTACTCCTTCAGATTGATTTTAAGAGCTAATCACCTCAGCAAGCACAATATCTAGTGCATAGAGACCAGGAGTACTGTTAAGCATTGTATAATGTACCAGACAAGTCCACAGAAAATAATTATCTAGCTCAAATGTCAGCAGTGCTGAGGTAGAAAAACTGATCTAGTCCAATCCTTACTAGACACTAGAGCCCTTCAGATATTTGAGAGGAGCTCTGTTATCCCTTCCAAATCTTCTTTCTGCTAAATACCTTCAGGCCTCTCATTATTATGCATATGAAAGCTGTATCAGTCTATAGTGACTATGCTTCAATGTGTTCTTGTCTCTCATTAGTTGCCTGGAGCAGAAGGGCACATTATCCTTTACATCATACAGAAATCCAGAAGATTCTTAACCCCTACATGTATTCAGTTTATTGACAAGCACTAATAAACCATCACTAGAAGAATAAACAGAATCTGGTGTCTTAGATCAGCAAAATTCCATGGTATTTAGATGATGATAGAAATGGCAGTAGTAGCAAGGGAACACTATTGAGTGTTGATGATATGTCAGACACTCTGCTAAGGACTTCATGTGCATTATCTCATTCAATCCTCCTAGCAATCCCATGTAGTAGGGTGAGTTATCATTTTACAAATGAGGAAACCAATCTTTAGATGAAAAAAATTATCTTAAGGTCATTTGCTTAAGGCAGTCTGATTGGCCAGGGCTCAAACCCAAATCTGCCCAACCTCAAAACCCAAGTTCTCAATCACCACAATGTGCTCCTCAAAACATGGATAAAATTTTCCAAAGAGAAACAAGCTACCAAGGAGTAGTTAATGAATCCATCTTAACATCATGTGCATATCTTGGCAGGAGGTCTCACTCCTTTGCAACCTAAGACCATATCCCATTTGCAAAAGAAAACCAAAGCTACCAGGTCAATTATGTCTCATATTTTAAGAGCCAAAAACTTTGTGTGTTTTTAATAGCCTCTAGGGTAAAAACAAATCAACAGCAACATAAAGAAAGGAAATGTTACTAACATTTTCATGGTCCTTTGTTAAGAAAGTTGTCTCATTTAAAATTGAAAAGCCTTGTCTGGACCATCCCAGATTCATGAGTATCCTGGGACATTCCTTGAGTGAGTGATGGCTACAGATCTTATGACATATCAGGTTTATTTTCATTTCAAAGGAGTTTGGGTATTTTCTTCTCAGTGCTTCTACAGTTGCAGCAAGGCTGGAGCTTTTAGGACTATGACTCATGGATCTTTCCTTCTGAAGAGGGTGGACTATATTTTTCTTTTGGCAGCTCTTAAATTATTAGTCAAGTTGCCATGTAATTTTTGGGTTTCACCAAGTGGCTTCAAGGATTAGAAACTGAGATCCTAAGAAAAGTGCTGGGATTACAAACTTTCACTATGCTGTAACTGAAAGCTGCCTTTTCTTTCTCTTACAATCCAAGAACATATTTCTGCCATATTTATATAGCATTTTCCTGAAGACAAGGAAAACCCTGTTAGCAGAAGTGAGGGAGGAGTCACCTGACATTTAGAAGGCAAAGCTCTTTTGGCAGGAGAGCTGGCACCAAAACGCATCACAATTAACTTTCATTTCCAAACTTAAAGAGACTTTGATATTGGCCTTATTTTGTCATCATAAATGTCTACTCTTTTCTTTTTCCTGGAATTACCTCATGTCTCCTCTGTAGCTGAGAGTGTCCCTGCCGTATAACTGCATTGAATTGCTTTTGGAACAGGATGCCTATTGCTCTTACCATTGATCCATGCACATACCCCCAGATGTCCCTTGAGATTGAATTCTCCAAGTGACTTTCCACATACTCTGATTGACTGGTTCTCACCCCTCTAAAACCAAGACTTGTACCCATAGCAGACCACCTGCATGTATCTGGGAGGATTCATGTCACCTCCAGCCAGATCTCCTCCCCCTGGTCGCTACCTCCACCCTCTCTGTCTCCATCTTTGGCCACCTTGCACTAGCAGGAGCCAGTGCCTGGGAAGCACTCTTTAGAGTTCCTCTCTTCTATGGACATGAGGCACAGCAGCAAAGGTGGTGCTGGGGCTCGGATGCAAGAGATTTGTAGACCCAAGGAGCCATCAATAGGAGACATGGGTGAAATATAAAATGGAGATGTTTTTCTTGACTTGAAGAAGCAACTGGCCTCAAAAGCCCCCCATCGCTATGCAAAAGAGAAGCTATTGGATATAAAAGAACACCCTCATTCCAAACAAAGGTGTGGGACTCTGAGGGGTGGCATTACCCAGCTTTGGAGAGGTGCTCACCAGTGGAAAGTGTGAAAAAAGAGTTGGACACAGACCAGTCTTCTCTGATGCACAGGATAGTAGGTCCATCAGAGCACCTGAAAGAAGATGACTAAAATGTTGCTCTCACTCACGGAGACAAAGCTTTGGAGGGAGTTGCCACATCACAGCTCCTGTCAGCTCGTTCCCGGTGGAGAAAAACCATGATGGGGTTTGCCTGATTGGAGGACAAAGAATTGGCAGTGGGAGGATCTTCTCTGCTAGGAACTTTGAGAAGGATTACTGTCTTAGCAGTAAGGACCTGAGGGACTGGAGAGACAGAGATTTAGAGAGGGACGACAAGGATCAGAATTTCAGGAGGAAGTTTAGGAATAATGAGTGTGTGTTTGGTGAGTGGAGAAGAAATGATTCCCACACAGAAGAAGAACCAGGATGGCTCTCAGCTGGACCCACAAGTCAGTCTGAAACCACTGAGCTGACTGGCTTTGATGAGAAGATGATGGCAGATCACCAGAGTAGAAAAAGAATGAAGCCATGGACAGCCTCTGCAAAGGAAGGCATTATGGAATATGCAATGGAGGAGTGACCAGAGAGCATGGGTGGAGGTGATCCTTGGACCTGCAGATCAGGAGGTACCACGGGATGCTGTCTTGCCTCAGAAGTCCCCAGGAAAATTTGACTTCAGTGAGTTCTTTAACCTTGATAAGGTGCCATGCTTGGCTTGGTGACTGTAGCAGTATACTTATAAAATAGATGGAGTGTCCAAGCAGGTTTGGCTCAGTGGATAGAGCTTTGGACCATCGACTGAAGGGCCCAGGGTTTGATTCTGAGCAAGAGCATGTACCTTGATTGCAAACTAAATCTCTGATAGTGGTTGGGCCATGTGGGAGGCAACCAATCAATGTTTCGCCCTCTCCCTTCCACTCTCATGAAAAAAATCAATGGAAAAATATCCTCAGGTGAGGATTAACAAACAACAATTAAATTTAAAAAATAATAAAATGGATGGAGCAACTATGTGGTTAAATTTGACCTGAGTCTTTAAAAAAAAATAAATAAAACCAAGACCTGGATCAGCCAGAACCATTAAAGACAGACCAGAAACCCATCCTTCTGTTTTAGGTAATCCCATCCCTTCAAATTGCCCAGCAGGATTGAAAGGTCCCTAGCAGGGATCAGAAAACCTTACTTGTAAGTGCATTCTGGCCTCGAGATTGAATGTGTATTGTTCTTGGTTCTTATGGCATCCCCTGCCTGACTTTCTGTGTCAGATGAGTTTCATAAGAATTGATTGAGATAAGAGTATGAAGTATCTTTAATCCCGGCAAGGCAGCTCAAAATTCAAAAGATGAATATTATCACTAGGTCCTGAACAAAACAAAATCCTTATCCAGGTAAACTTGAAAAGATACACACAAATAAAACATTCCTCCATTTTGGGAGCATTTCCTGAGTCCATCAGACTTTATTGAATCCCTCTGGTCTGGATTTTCTGATGAGCTTGCACAACACTACCTGTCTGTATCCTTTATAGCAATCACTGGTGATTTTCTCATCTGTTTCCTTTCTAGACTGAAAGCTCCTTACAATAGACAGGAAGTTCATTTTTCTCTATCCCTAGTGCCTGGTGCCTAGTGCGGTGCCTGCTACAGAATAGACATTCAAGAAATGTTCATTGAATTGATTTAGTTAGCTAATTTAGTTATCTAATTAATAATTAACAATAAACACAGAATATGCTGAATGCTAAATAGTAGCTAAAGATAAGTGGTCTAGGATTCAGAGCAGGGCTAGATAAATGCAAAATGTGTTGGTGAAGTAAAAGTCTTATAGAAGAGTTGGGACTAGAAGAAAAACAGGATGAAATCCTTTCATCCATTTATTCATTCTACAAGTATTGCATCTTTCATAGGCTAAGGAACTACCATATTTTCCAGCATATAAGACGACTTTTTAAAAAATATATATTTTTATTGATTTTTTACAGAGCAGAAGGGAGAGGGATAGAAAGTCAGAAACATCGATGAGAGAGAGACATCGATCAGCTGCCTCTTGCACGCCCCCTACTGGGGATGTGCCCGCAGCCAAGGTACATGCCCTTGTCAGAATCGAACCCGGGACCCTTCAGTCCGCAGTCTGACGCTCTATACACTGAGCCAAACCGGTCTCGGCCAAGACGACTTTTTAACCCCGGAAAAATCTTCTCAAAAGTCAGGGGTCGAAATCAAATTTGATGGTTTTTTAAAAATTTTTATTTGGTGTGCATTGGAAAAGAGGTAGTCTTATATGGTGAGTGGTGAGTATATCCCAAACTCTTTATTTTAACTGGAAAAGTTGGGGGTCATCTTATACACCAGAAAATACAGTACATGGATCTGAGGATTCCATTTCTGGAAGAGAAGATGAAATGAAGAAACCTTAGAGAGTTATAAATATAAATATAATTAGAAAGTAAAGAGAAAAAAGATTTGTCTGAAACAGAGAAGTGAGAAAATAGGTTTTAAATGGACCTTGAATGCTTGGATAGAGAGTTGATACTTTATTCTGAAAGCAATGAGGAGCCAGTCTGTAGGGGGACAAGATAGATGGGCTGCAGAGTACAAGGGCCTAGAGACAGGGAGACCTGTTAGGAGGCTATTATAGAAATGCACATTTAAGGGGTTGGCAGTATCCACATTTGGCTACTAGAGAATTATATCCTCTGGGGTCTCTCATCCTGTTTTAATTTAAGTTGTAGATGCTCCTGTGAAGATATTAGACCTATGTTGCTTTCTAAGACAGGACCTAGGCAAGTGAAAGAGGAACCCATGGGTATTAGAGGTAAGCATCATTTAATTCAAGGTTTTACACTATTTCTTCTTAGGGGTAGCATCACTCAAGTGCTTAAGGAAATTGGTAATTCTTGGGGGAGATGTGTGCTGTCTCCTTTTCTAGGCTTCCCTCTATGCCAACCATGAACATTTTGTTTGAAAAGACTTGTGTTAGAAAATGATAGTGTCAAACCATTCACAATTACCTCTTTATTTCTGATTAGACTAGATTAGAAATATTCCCAAATATAATCCATACTAGAGACCTGGTGCATGAAATTCGTGCATGGAGGCTTGGGGGTGTCCTCAGCCCAGCCTGCACCCTCTTCAATCTGGGATCCCTCGAGGAATGTGTGACTTCCCATTTAGGTCCAATCCCAGTGTCATCCCTCTCACAATCCAGGACTGCTGGCTCCTAACTGCTTGCCTGTCTGCCTTCCTGATTGCCCCTAATTGCTTCTGCCTGTCAACCTGATCACCCTCTAACCACTACCCTGCCAGCCTGATTGGTGTCTAACTGCTCCCCTGCCAGCCTGTTTGCCCCCAACTTCCCTCCTCTGCTGGCCTGGTCACCAACAACTGCCCTCCCTTGCAAGCTTGGTCCCTCCCAACTGCCCTCCCCTGTAGGCCTAGGCCTGGTCCCCCCAACAGCCCTCCTTTGCAGGCCTGGTTCCTCCCCCCCACCAACTGCTCTCCCCTGCAGTTCTGGTCACCCCTAAATGTCCTTTCCTGCAGGCTTGGTTCCCCCCAACTGCTCTCCCCTATAGGCCTGGGTCCCTTCGACATCTACCTTTCCCTGCAGACCTGGAAACTCCAACTTCCCTCCTCTGCCAGCCTAGTCACCCCTAACTGCCCTCACCTACAGGCTTGATTGCCCCCAACTGCCCTCCCAAGCAGGCCTGGTCCTTCCCAATTCCCTCCCCTGCTGGCCTGATCACTCACAACTGCCCTCCCTTGCAGTTCTGGTCCCTACCAACTATCTTGCCCTGCTGGCCATCTTGTGGTACCATCTTGTGTCCACATGGGGGCAGGATCTTTGACCACATGGGGGCAGCCATCTTGTGTGTTGGAGTGATGGTCAATCTGCATATTAGTCTTTTATTAAATAGCATAGAGGGCTGATGCATGGGTGGGGGCCACTGGTTGGTCCTGAAGGATGTCCCAGATCCTTGGGGCATGGGGTGGCCTGGGCAAGAGGCCTGTGGTGATTTGCATGTTGGCCTCATCCCTGGCGACCCAAGTGGAGGCCCTGGTATGTGGGATTTATTTATCTTCTACAATTGAAACTTTGTAGGCTGGAGTGGAGCCAAGCCTCCAGCTTGCTCCATGGTGGCAGCCATTTCTGTTGAGATCTATTTACCTTAAATAATTGAAACTTTGTAACCTTAAGCAGAGGCCTGGGTTGGCCAGGGCTGTAGAAGCTTAGCTTCCTCCATATCCCAGGGCAACCTTAGCCTCCTGCTCTCTCTAGCTCCATGGATTTCTGTTAGAATTCATTTATCTTCTATAATTGAAACTTTGTAGCATTGAGTGGAGGCCTAGGCCAGTAAGGGCAGGAGGAAAGCTTGGCTTCCTCCATTGCCGGGGAAACCCAAGCCTCTCTCCTGCTCTCAGTGGCTGCAGCCATCTTGATTGGGTTTATTTGCATATTTGCTCCTGATTGGCTTTTGGGTGTGGCTTGTGGGTGTAGCAGAGGTACAGTCAATTTGCATATTACTATTTTATTAGATAGAATGTTTGCTTGTTCATTTATTCTTTACTGGAATAATGATGAATAAAGCATAGACCTACTAAATTCTTAATTTTGCCTTGAAATTTGAAAAACAGACTTGATCCTTCCAATGAACTGCTAACATTACATTTTGTGTCTTACAGAGTTTGTATCAGACAAAGTTTGTTTGGACCCAATTCAAAACTTTTCTAGGGTATTAGAATTCATTCAAGAAGCTTTTCAAAATGTTTTCAGAGAATCCTATTTTTTCTTCTACTAGCAATTGGGTCAAGTGACAGAAATACCACAAATCAAATGACAACCTTATCTTCCCAAAATTTTCCAAAAGGCTCTCCCATTATGGAGAGTCAATAGCTAAGGGTCTGTGACTAGTCCTATATCATTTCTCCATTCCTATTTTTACTTAAAATACAAACTGTTTTTGCTGTTTCCCACAATAGTTTTGGCCTTTCTTGGTAATTTAATGCCCTAGCCAATTTCCTGAGGTAAAGATGTGTTTATATGAAAATTGCTATCAGAGAAACAGTTTAAGCAATGAGAGAGGTCAGTGTACATTTTAACTGACAACTACATAAATAGATGGAGATGAAGTCACATGTCAAAGTCTCAAAATGTTTTACACGTGGCCTCATTTTCTTGACTGAACTTAAGCATTGATTATACACACAAAAAGAATTTATCCAATGGATGTTTATTGAATGCCTACTATGGGATAGGTCCTGTGCTAGGCAATGATGCTACACTTAGGAGCAAAGATGACATTTGCTATTTGCTTACTAATACTTTGTCCATTGGTAATAAGAGACTTAAGTCGATAATAAGCTCTGAGAGGACAGATACCATATTTTATTTATTTTTCTTCATTCATTTCTGCTTTTCCAAGACCAAGCATGGACTAGAAATAGAGAATGAAAGTCAGAAAATGTTATTCCTTCCTTTGAATTCCTCTAATATGTTCATACATATGTGAGCAGTCTAATCTAAGCTTTGACATGTCATTCAATTCAAGTTGTTTATTTATACATTCAGACCCTCAGCTTTCTCTCATCATAAAATGGGCATAATTATATCTGTTCTCATATTTAGTGGATGTAGTTATTTTGAAGCTTCAATGAGAGAATGGCATAGGAAAGCCCCTTGTAAACTTGTATTAACAACATAAATGTTAATACACAAAGTTCTTCTAAGTTTCCATATTGCCTAGGGTGATGGTGATCCTAAAACGCAAGGAAGACAAGGATGAGTGGAGAAATGCAGAGTTTTGGTTCCATAACACATGGTCATATTTAGTGAGGAAATAACTGAGTCTAGTGCTACCAACAAGAATCAGTATAAAAGGCAACAGTGAAATACGTAACCTTGGTTGTCTGATGGGGTTGCCATTAAATATATGTGACAATTGAACACATGGAATGTGGCTAAGTCTGAGGAACTGAATTTTTAATTTTATTTACTTTCAATTAATTTAAGTTTAAATCCTTACACATTATTAGTTAGTTGTGTGACTCCATGAAAAATGTATTACCTTATCTGGACCTCAGATTCTGTTAGAGGAAACTGCATTAAATATTCTCCTGGGTGCCTCTTTCAGGTAAAATGTTGTGGAATCAAAATACAAGAATAACAGCTAAGACACAGGAGCTTGTCCTAACTCCATACACATTTAATACTCACATGTACCAAAGGTAAACATGTAAATGCTAGCTTTTAGCTCTTAGCCTACAGCTTATCTGTGCCTCTGTTTCCTCTTCTATAAAAAAGAGATAATAAGAGAAACTATATCTTGACATTATCAGGATTAAGTAATTTACTAACTATAAAGTAATAGCATGGTTCCTCATACACAGCAATAATGAAGTGTTAGTTAGTTTTATGACCATCAATAACTAGCTGTGAGAAATGTCCAGGTCTCTTGAACTATCTGAGCACCAATTGCTTTATTTGGTATGTGCCATCTCAACAACAAAGAATTTCATGAAAATAAAATGACATGACATACAAACTGTATAAAAGGCTAAACGATGGAGAGATATTTGTTTTTACCTTATTTCTAATCATTAATTTAGATTAAATCCAATTTCTCATCACACATTCAACCAATACTTATAGAGTGCCTACTATGTGCCAAGAACTCTTTCAGATTGTGGCTTATAGAAGAGAACAAACATTAATTCCTTGCCCTTTAGGAACTTACTTTTAGTTTTACACACACGACATGTGGGCACGCAAGATGGTGCATGCACACACATGCGCGTGCACACACAGACACACACACATACACACACACACATACACACACTGTCATTCAGCCTCAGTTTGACTCCGAGCTCTGCAACTTACAAATTGTATAACTTTAAACAAGTTACTTAACTTATTTAAGCCTCTTTTAACCTTCCTGTATAAAGAAGATAATAAAGGAAATGTTTAAAGATTACGTGAAATGATGTGGGTAAGGTGCTTACTAGTACACACAGTATCTGGCATTCAATAAATAGTAAATAAATAGTAGCTATTATTGTTTTTTATATTAGAGCAAAGAAAACCTGCATCTCTCCCAAGGCACAATTCTTTGCTGAGTTCTGTGTAATGTGTGTGAACCAACAGCTGAGAGGCCATAGGGGATCCCATTTCCTGTTTCTCATGTTCCTCTAGGATTTCTGAACTCCTGGCCATCTTCAAATCCTTCAGATTGAATACTCAGAAGTATCCAGGCTTGAGTTTTTAAAATTATTTTAGAGAGGAGGAGTCCTCACCTATTCTGCCTCAGAAAATGGGTCTACCTAAGGGAAGAGAGGAGACACTAACTGACAAGGCATGGAAACAGCTTGCACACTTGAAGACTGGGAGTGGGCAGGGGATTAGGGCGATAGTGGTCCTTGGGGGGTATGAGGTGAAAATGAAAAAGTATTATCATCTCCATGTTCAAAGCTGATCAGTCTCTGCATTTCCCCAGGATTCTTCTGGGCTGCTTTTTACTAACATCAGTTGATGCCTCGCAGAGGAGTCAATGTGGGAAGTGGAGGTAGTTCTGCCAGCTGGGTATTAAAATAATGGTCCTTGCCCCGTAATATTGTGGCTGATAGCACACAGCAATATCAACTATGAGGACCCTTTCTCTCTTCCACTGTTGGCATAAAGAATCTCCTTTTGTGATGTTTCATTCCATTTTAAGAATCAATTTGACGTCCATTTTGCCCTTATTTTTCTCTGTGTGAAAAGAACCAGGGGTTCCAGGGAGGGTGAGAGGGCACAACTCTCGGAAGATGACTCTGGACCCCTGGTACTCTCCAAGGGGTTTGCAAGCACCCAACCCTCAAAATCCACAACAAGTCAACAAAGTTGTTTTCCAGGAACAACCAGCCTGACTCTGGCTAGGTGGCTGCCTGCAAGTACCGTTTCCAGAACTAAAGGACCCTGGGTTGTTCAAGTCACTGGCCTGCCCCAGTGTCTAAAAAGTCACCATTGTTTTTCCTTTGAGTCGTGGCCATAAGTGCTGGGGGTCAGGTAAGATTAGATACGAAGAGAGGAAAGGAAGGGTCCACGAAGGAGAGAGAAATTTATATCTAAATACCTTCATTATTTTGCCAAGGGAGCATCTCTTAACTGACTTGTTACATAAAGAACTGGTCAGGGTAACCCCATAATTCATGGAGTTTATTTTCCCTCTCTGAAAGTTGCAATTGTGATCTTCGGAGATTTGGCAACATTAAGGCAAGGATGCTGCCAGCAGGAGGCAAGGCCTTGTACAGCCCTGTGTGGGCCCTCACGGGCTCAGACCGTACAGCAACCTTGCCTTGTATGGCGTTGGAACAATGGAGCGCCTTTCCTGGGATGAAGTCCTCCCTTCATCCCCTGCCAGTATCTGAAGCCGTGCCCTCCATCAATGACAAGCATGGTTTCTCCACCAAGTATCTAGAGAAGTGACTCAAAGCTCATGAGAGCGCAGGGCCCACTCTATTTCTTCCCTAGAAGCTCTTGGCTCTCTGCCGCTCCACACTTTCTGAAGTCCCGGGTCCCCCAGCACACCCCTCCTCTCCCGTTCGGATAATTTAGTAAATTAGCAGTGGAGTAAAAACTGCTCCCTTTCCACGTCTGCACTTTACCCTCAATAAAACAGTTTGTGAGACCTGAAATTTCTCAGCAGACACTTGTAGTTAAACAAAGCATTTCACATACCTCTGGAAGAAGGGCCATATTTATTTATTTATAGTTCATTATTCACGAAGCAGCTTTCATCTAAAGGCTGGTGTTGGGAGGGGGGTGATCAGTTCCACCAGGGCAGAGCTCACGCTGTGCTGAAGCCGAAGATGTCACCACCATAAACATGAACCGCTGTGACAATGGGAAGGGGAAGGTGAAGAATTGCCTCTCTGAGCAGGGTGGGGGTCTGAGTGCGTGAGAAAGGGAAAGATGCATTTGATTGTGTTTACAAGATTCATTCACAGCACAGCAGGCAGTATTCACACTGTAATATTCACCCTAACACAGATAATTTGATTTTCAACCTGGTTATCATGCATTCAGACATAGCAATACACGAAAATATATGCTTTAGCAGTGCATTTTAAACAAGGTTGCACACTTTAAGTCGGAATATATTAGAGGTTAGTGTTGAAGTTAGCGATTGTACAAGTACTAGAAATCTCCATCCGGCACATGGCATATGCTTTGAAATGACTCAAAACAAATTTTTTTACAGTATGTCCCAGCTGCTGAATATATATTTGTATATCTATAGACATACAGCATGCAATGAAAATGATAAACTTGCTTGCTTTTTAAGTTTGTTATGGTTTGAAGAGTCTTTAACTTTCTTTGGGATCCCAAAGTAAAACAGAAACATAATCTACCTACACACTTTGAAATTATAACTATTACTATAATAACTAAGCAGATGACAGATTATCTGCCCCAACCCCTTTATGTGGCCATCGAGGAAACTGACTTTTTCAAGGTCACACAATTGATAAGAGTTGAGGTTACATTCCCGGTCTTCAGAATTTCATTTTTTCTGCCTGCCTGCCACTGGAATTGAATTACATAAAATGTGAGAGATTGTCTTCCCTTATCGTATAGTTAAAATCAAAGTTGTTACTAGCACACCTTAAGCCCCTGGGCATACATACCTAGGCTCTTCCCACCCTGGCCTCCAGTCCACAGATCTAAGAGTCAGCCAGCATTTGTGAAAGATTAATTCACTGCCCAGATTGCTTCTCTGTTGCCTTCAGTCTTTTACCACCTATGATATTAGTCAATAAGAGATATTTCTTGACAATGGGGAAGTCGTAATGGATAGCATCGGTCTTGTAAGGCCTTAGTCATTTAATGCTACACGTGACCTAAGACTTGGTACAACTCCCAAAGAAATACAAATTGAAGTTTCAGTAGATTGACTTGTCTTTTCACTGGTGATAAATCTCATTGTCAAGTGAGGTGACTAAAGACTTTGATTTGGGTCCTGGATCAAACATTCACACTTCACAAGCTGAAGACGATTGCTCCCCGAAGCTGATGGAGCAAATGGATAACCAGGACACATCAGGAGAGCACGGGACTTCAGGAGGACAAGGGCCACTAGAGGAAGGGAGAAGACAGACGGACAGACAGGGGAGGCAC
Source organism: Antrozous pallidus (assembly GCA_027563665.1). Taxonomy (NCBI): domain Eukaryota; kingdom Metazoa; phylum Chordata; class Mammalia; order Chiroptera; family Vespertilionidae; genus Antrozous; species Antrozous pallidus. Next base: position 31,816,712 of record CM050523.1, read on the forward strand.
CTCACCTCTCCCTGAACAACCCATTCGGAAGCTGTAAATATTTCCTTGTTTGTCCACACTGCCATGCCCACATTCTCTTCACATCACAAATCACAGAGGCCTGAGCAGTTAGAAGTAGAGAGGTCTGGAAATTGCCCAAGAGTTTTGGAAACAGCCATTGAAGTTTGTAGGGATTCAATTAACAATTGGTGGTGACCCAAAGCCTCCACCTCCACAGGCCTGAGTAAGATCTATGGGGAAAAGCACTTAGGCTATGTGGGAAAGAGTTACCCAAATAAGAGTTTTTTAATGTTGGAAAAAAAGACATTTTAGAATTGCTTTGACATAAAATGTTTTTAAAAATGAATTAGCTTCTAAACAGTCTAGGAGGTAAATGAATGTAATTCATAATTGTTGTCAAACCTGCAATCGTGGGGGTCCAGCCATCTGGGATGCCGCCTGGTTTGTCCTAACGCCAGCACTTGCTAACAAAGTGGTCTTTGGGAAGTGAATCATATTCTTAATCTATTCATCTGTCATATCTCCTTTACAGGGTTCTGAGGATTTAAATTAGTTCATTAGGCTTTAACTGGTTTTGCTCAGTGGACAGAGCGCCCACTTGTGGACTAAAGGGTCCAGGGTTGGATTCTGGTCAAGGGCATATGCCTGAGTTGCAGGCTTGATCCCCAGTAGGGGGGTGTGTAGGAGGCAGTCAATCAATGATTCTCTCTCATCATTGATGTTTCTATCTCTCTCTTTCTCTCTCTCCCTTTCTCTCTAAAATCAATAGAAACATTTTTTTAATCTTAAAAATAAATAGATTAGCCCTAGCAGGTTTGGCTTAGTGGATAGAGCATCAACCTGTGGACTAAAGAGTCCCAGATTTGATTCCGGTCAAGGGCATATGCCCATGTTGCGGGCTTAGTCCCCAATAGGTGACATGCAGAAGGCAGCTGATCAATGATTCTCTCTCATCATTGATGTTTCTATCTCTCTCTCCCTCCTCCTTCCTCTCTGAAATCAATAAAAATATATTTTTTAAATAAAAATAAATAAATTGGTTCATTAGAATAAAGTACTTAAAACAGTGCCTGGCCCATGTTAAGCTCTCAAGAAAATATTTGGGTCCATCTGGTATTTCTTCTGGTACTGCCCTTCAAAATAATCTGAGACTCAAACTGCATCCTGCCTCGGAGAATATGGGGTACTTGTGTATTCAGATAGAGCACCATGCTTGCTTTGCACCACACAATTAATTGCATTCAATGACAATTTTTATTAGAATGAGAATGGTGACAATAAAATTAAAAGAGCACAGACTCAATATTACCTAGCCAACAAAGGAAAATGCAAAGGCCACACACCCCCACATGCAGAGGCAAAAACATCTTTCCTCTTCCTCATTTTCTTGGGCTTTCTCTGCATGCTGAGCTCTACCCAAAGGAGAGATCTGCTCTGTGTAAAATGATGGTCTCTATAGCTGCTTCCAAAACAATGTTCTCATTTTCTAGAACCAGAATGCTGGCTTAGGCAAGCCCCATGTGCTTCTAGAGAAGCATTGCTTCAGCCCTGGCTCTCAGGCTCACACTGTGCTTTGCAGCCTCCCTCCTTTCTCCCAGCCTGGGCTTGGCAGACTCCAGCGTGCAAGCCTGCACCTCCCCACCTACATGGGTAGCACAGACTCTATGGTGGTTTAAGTGCATTATCAATGCTTTCACCAAAGTCCGGTGCTCGGTACGGCAGCTGGTGAATGCTGTGTTGTGCACTACAAATGGATCCGGGGGGGCGGGGGCAGGCCCAGAGCTCAGCACACCCTTAAACAGGTGTTTGAGCCTGCACTTTCCAGGTGGCCAGAAGGAACCTGGTCATTTGGTGAAAGAGGAAGCCATGTGGGAGAGGAATGGCTCCCTGCCATTGGCAAGGGTGCGTAGCCAGCCCCTTGGCTTTCATCCATGTGTTCACCAGACATAGTCTTAAAGACAGAACATTTTCTCTTGGAGTTTCTACTTACTTTGAATTTCAATGGAGAATTTTTGTTGAGCGTGATCTTTTGGTCTGGGGAGTTAACTAGGTCTCCATACTAGCGGCAACTGGAGTCTGCAGTCAGGGCATCTTTCTCCATCAGCCAGGCTGCCAGGTGTGTGGGAGAAGCTCAAAAGCAGTGCTGTGTGCACCTTCATGAGCAGAGGACAGTGTGCTGGATGCTCTCTGGTCACTGGGAGGATCCACACCATCCACAGCCAGCCAGTAAATCACAAACAAGCAAACAACAAAGCTGCTGCTTCTTGGGAGGCAAAAACCAAGAAAGCATCAAATAGATATTTTGTTTTGTTTTGTTTTTCCCAAATGAAGTTTGAAGATTCACAAATGAGGTTTCAATACCATTAGGATCAAAGGGGACTGAAAGCCCTGTCTACTAGAGGTTTCCATGCAGCTTTAATGCCTGCACTGGGCACAGTGCTATTTCCAAGATAAACCTGAGCAACTCATAAACTTAAACCTTAGAGGAAAATAGCCCAGTGATAAGAGGGATAGCCCACGTGTCAGAACTGATGGACTAATGGAGAGAACACTAAGGAGAAAAAGCAAGGCAGGCCAGTTCTGTAGCCTATAGCCTGCAAATCCATGGGGAACCCCAAGAATAAACTTGTCACCCTCTCCTAGGCGAAACCATCTCTTTCAAATCCTCTCCAAGAGCTCAGAGAAAATCGAGTACTTTTATCATAACATAAACCAGGTTAGAAGGGGAGTGGGAAGGGGCCTTATCATGGGCCCACCTGCCCCAGAACTGACATTGGGGGGATCCTGCTCCTTTCCTGGGGCTCTGTGACCTAGTGGACCCAGGGGGCAGGAAGGCAGCTGTCAGTTTTCACATGGCACTCGACTCTGGCAAGGAAGCAAGTCCAGTGGAAGCCAAACCCTTGTCATGATCCCATCAGCCCCACAATGGCGTGGCCTCTGCTGACTGGTTGAGGGTCACAGGAGTGTGGGAGCTCATCTGCCTCCCACATCTGACTGCACAAATCATACAAATCATACCGCTTCCCCTCCTGAAAGCCTGGGAAAGCCTGTTCATGGAATTCCTTGTGCAGAATCCCTCTATAGAAATAAGTGCACTTTATCCCAAGAATCAAGGATGGTGACTTTTATTAATATTTTTAATTCATAGTCTAAATTGTTTCAAAGGGGATCAAAGAATAATAAAGTCTTATATGCACATATATGCAGGTTAACCTGGTTAAAACAGCGTTTCTCAATAGTGACACTGTTAAATTGGGGGGCCAGGTAATTCTTTGTTATGATGGGTGGAGGGTTTTTTCCTGCACATTTAAGATGTTTTGCACTCTCCCTGGGCTCTACCCACTAGAGGCCCCTCCTGAGAATTATTGCATTAAAATATAGATATATAGATAGAAAGATGGATAAATCAAAAGTTACAGAAAAAAATAAGGAGTCTACTGTTCTTAAAAACTGAATAGTAATTAGTCTGCACATGTTATAAAAGAAGGAAACCAGGTTGGATCCAGACTATAATAGTTCTGGTGTTGTTACTGGTAACATTTACTGTGCTCTGGGAGCCCAGCACAGGGCCTAAGTGGAGTATATTTTCATGTATAAATTCAATTGGTCCTTATTATTATTCCTATTTTACCCATAAGAAAAAAAATAGCCTTAAAGACATTTTCTAAAGATGACCAGCTGAAAAACCCAGAATATGACCCATTTTGGCTGACTCCCAGAAGATAGCCACAAGTTATCCATGGCCACTGAGCATGACTGGTCCAAACTATGTGCTGTATGTATAAACTTTACCCCAGATTTTGGATATATATTAAAATGATATTTTGGATATGATGAATTAAATAAAATACATTATTCAAATTAATGTTTTCTGTTGTTTGCTCATTTTTTGTAATGTGGCTACTAGAAAATGTTAATATGCATATGTAGCTTGCATTACATTTCTATTGGGCACTGCTCTACTAGACAATACTATCTCTCTTTGTATCTGTTTTAAGGAAGGCTGAAAGGAAAAATAACATGTGGAACAGGAGAAAGATAACAAGTAGCAATGGAACCAGTATTATCACCTTCTGTTAGCAAACCAAAAATTTAGGAAAATCACAGAAATCTTTTCAGAAATAAGTTATCTGTAAAGGGCTAACTGCAAAAAAGAAAAGTTTCAAAGTATTTATTTTCATATTCCAATGACAGCACAGTTATTCTCTTTATTGATATCAAATGCTCAGTACTTGGTCCTATACTCAGTCCCAGGTCAGCTGCTAGGTCAGTTTACACACACCCTCATTTTCTCCCTCCTAATCATCCAACTGCCTCACTTAGCTTCATGCTTTATCATGGTGCATTTCAGCTGGTTCAAGACAAAGGATAATTTTCAGACATCTTAGAGTTCCAGTCAATGGCCTTTCCTAAATCCTCATCCAAGGATATGTCTTTATTGATATTTTGAGAGAGGAAAGAGAGAGAGAGACAGAGAGAGACAGAGACAGAGAGAAGAAGAAGAAGAAGAAGAAGAAGAAGAAGAAGAAGAAGAAGAAGAAGAAGAAGAAGAAGAAGAAGAAGAAGAAGAAAGGAGGAGGAGAAGGAGAAGGAGAAGGAGAAGGAGGAGGAGGAGGAGGAGGAGGAGGAGGAGGAGGAGGAGGAGGAGGAGGAGGGAGGGGGAGGGGAGGAGGGGGAGGGGGAGGGGAAGGAGAAGGAGAAATTGATGTCAGAGAGGAACATTAGTTGGTTGCCTCCTATATGTGCCCTGACTGGGAATTGAACCCAAAACCCCTTTGGTGTACAGGAGGACACTCCAACCAACTGACCCACACTACCAGGGCAGATTTTTAAAAATCTTACATGGGCTTATCCACAATGCTTTCTTGATACTTGTTCAATCCCTAGGGTCCCTTGTGCCTCCCCGCTTGTCTGTAGATAACTTCCTCTAACAAAGGCCCACCCTCTTCTCCAAGGCCAGGCCTTGAAGCTGGTAGACTGGGGGGCCTGAGTCTGTCTCGCTGTGATCATGAACCGGATCTGCAGAGTGGGCTTAATAAAAGTACCACCCTCCTGGAGTTGCTGTGAGGATTAATCAATTAATCCACCTAAACCCCTAGAATACTGCCTGGAACACACCAAGTGCTTCTCCAACTTCAGTCACTGCCTTTTGCAGTTGTCTTTAGATTAGAAGGGAGGCCAAGTCCTGTACATGAAGGTGTCCCATCTGCCCGTGTACCTGTCCTGTCCCATCAGCACTGGGATGCTCAGCTGTGACACCGCAGCTGGCTGGCAGGAACAGAGCCGGCAGCACCCAGGGACAGGGACGAACACCAGCAGAGGAGAGCTGTGCCCATTACATTGTTACTAAGGCTCGATGAACAACTCTGATCACCGCACAGTTAAAAATTATGGGATTCAGGGCCAAAGCCAAGGGATTTGTTTCAAATCGGTAAATCCCCCCAAGAGGAAGTCTCCAAAGCAGACGCCAGGAGGGCACACCCAGAAGAGAAGGCACACGCACCAGACTGCACGGGCTTTGTTAGAAAGGTCTGGGGACCCTGCGCTGCTCCAGCGCGGGGCTGGGGGGCTCGGCTCTCGAGGTGGAACAAAAGCAGGCGGCGGGCTGCAGACCTGGGAATGGTAAGTCGCCTCCCACTCGGGTCAATAAGCAGAGATGGATGATGGTACCCGCTGGATAACCTCACTTTGCAACTTTTATGCGAAGGTTTGACAAATGACACCAGAGAAAGGTACAAGAGAGTGATTAAAACCAGCCCTTGAGAAGGCAGAGTGAACTGTCCTGGGGCTTGACTCTCCTTGCCCCCCTCCCCCCGCCATTCCCACCATTCCCACCACACAACCCCAGCCAACTGCCTGGAGTTTTCTAGAGCCTTTTTACTTTAGTTAGCTCCTTCTCCCCACCCTCTACTGTTCCTCATACTCAAACTTGTCCTTGGGCGTCATTGTATTCAGAAGGTTGTGTCACTGGGAATCAGAATAAAAATGATTATTCATTCAATGCACCAAAATGCTCATCACCTTGTTGGCCAGGCAGGAATTGCTGGCATGTATATAATAGTAAGAACTCCCCCCCCCCCCCCCCCCAATCCTTCAGAAGAACCTTTTCTGTTGAGGAAAACCACTTGGGTCTGCTATTAAAAACAGATCCTCAGGCCTCAAAGGAGGTGAACTGAATCAGAATTTCTCAGGGAAAAGATAAGGGAGAGGAAGTGAATCTCAGGATCAGGGAAGCCCAGGAAAACTGCTGAGCTTTCTCACGCCTTGTCCCCAAAGAGGCCAGGAAGTGAGGAGAAATGTCAATATGGACGGTGGCAAGGAAATGGATTATGCTCAGATATGGCTATCCTCGACCTGGTTTTAGTTCCCCCCAAATTACTCTGAGCCGTGGGGAATTGTCACCCTACCTGCTGCTAGAAAGAAGAGTCTCTCATCCTCTCCTCCACATTCACTGGCAGGAGAATCTTTGACTAAAGTCCTGTTTTTGAGTTTGTCCCAACCAGCTTCCTGGAGCAAACAAACCACACAACAACAACAACAACATGGAAACGGGCTGTATATAAGCAGCTTGAGGAGATGTGCTTAGGAATCCAGGCCTAAAATAACAAATGATTTTGACTCTAAATATATGTGTGGCTTGTCAGAAATCAAGTGCTCTTTCCCTCTTTATGCTGGGTAAAAGGAGATATAGGCCAACTTTAAGAAACCTTTTCTTTGTCCAATCAGGACGTCTGTAAAAACCATCACTGGACTTGGAGGCCTCAAGGGGCACATTGTTTATTATTTTCTGCACAAAATTGTCAAATGATGCTAAGATTAGCCATCGCTAGATTTAACACATTATATATCTGATACTGACCTTTAAAAATAAATAACAAAGTGACTCCTGCAAACTCTATCTTCCCCTGTCTCCAACTATTTCCATGGTCTTCATTACACATAATAAAATTATTATTATTAAGTATCAATACACGTTTAAACACTAGTCGATGTGGGCAAGGAACAAGTGAGCCCTCTTTCAGGATGTCCTGTAGCAAATGATAGGACACGTAGGGCGTTAAGACTAAGGACTTGTGTGTGGGACTCTCTGTAGGATCCACAGCTGCTATAATCAGCAACAACTGTGCATAGAGAATAATGAAAAGGTAATATTTCTCAACTCGTTTACAATGACAGCTGTCATTAATACAGACATTTATTGCATTGTTATGAAGGTGTATGTAATATTAAGTGTTGGATGAAGACCTGGAATACTGAACAATGGCAATATGTGCGCCCTGACCCTATCCTTTGCACAACAGGACAGACAGCCCTGGCATGCATCGGGCTGAGGGTCAGGAATCATCATCTAAAGAAATCCAAAGAAGCAAAGCTCCAGGGTAAAAGAATGAGCTTGGTGTGACTTGCCTGGTTTATGACCTTTTTCCTTGTCTTTCTTTCTTTTTTCTTTTTTTTTAACTGTCCTTCAAGGGGGCTGAAAAGCAATTTTCATGCTATGGCTCTAAATATCAGTTTATCCCTCTGACAGGGTTCTGAGCATGCCCAGTAGAAATGATTTAACACTACGCTGATGACTTGCAACAGAAGAACGTCATGTGAAAAGGTAGTCTGCCACAGCTAATGGGCTCTTGTTTCAAAGGGATGCTGTGTGTACATTACCAGCGTATGGAGAAGGTGTAGAAAGGCCCAGGCAGCCATTAGGAATGGAGTGTTGTTGATGATGAAAAGGCACTTTGCCGGTGAGGGAATGGTGGGAGAGAGAAGGCTTATCTGTCTTTTTGATTAGAAATGCATGCTTCCTTTCATCATCTGAGCTGAAAAATTGGCTTCTGCTCTTGGTTTATGAAACCATTTTTCTTTTTCCTTTCTTCCCAGGTTTGCAAACTGCTTAATAAATTAGTTACTGTGAGGTACATGGGTGCCACAATAACCTTAGAGGCTTTTCCCAAATGCATCCTTAATATTTTATAAGTATTTAAATAGATTTATTCAATTTGAGCTGGCTGATTTATTAAAGCTGGCATTCTGGCATGAAAAGGGGGCTGTATGCAGATTAAAGCTAATCAAAAAAAATTTAAGAGGTGCTCTGAGTTCATATGAAGTTTTTTTTCAGGAATTAGAGCAAAACTTTTGGACACAGCTAATTAAGCAAACAGGGTAAAGAAACCATCTGAAGCATAGACGTTTGAAATGGGAGCCTCAGCCTACGGTCACATGAAATGTTCTGAATGGTCTATTCATTTATTCATTCACTCGTTCAGACAACATTATGGAGAGTATTAGGTTCTGGTGCCTTTCTGTCACTCTGTTCAGTCCAGTTTTAAAGGATTATAAGGCCAAAACGTATCTATTTAGCTCTTCACCCAAAGAAGATAGCAACACAAATCAGGTCATCTTATGTACCTTATTCTGAATTACAAAGAAAAGAGTGGCCCCGCCTGACAAGAAAGAGCTGGATTTTTGTCCCTGAAGGGTTGTTTTATCTGCAGTGAAAGTGAGTGAGTCTACTGGAGTTTCTACAAGGTGACTCTCCAGTCAGCAGGTCTGGGAAGGCCGACGCCCACAGTCATATCTAATGACTCCCATTAGACCCTATGCTGGACTGCATGTCTTCTGAAGACCAAGCTGAGCCCTGAACATTCAGAAAAGCAGGGTCTAGACTTCAGTGGCATCAGACATTTAAACTGACTCCCTCACCATGTGCCCAAGGAATCTGTGAGAAGCCAAATTCTGTTCTTACTGGATAAAAAAAGTAGACTTGGAGATTTATATCAGACCACAAAAGCTTCAGAGAAAGCAGTCAGAATGAAAAGGAGCATAAATCATCTTTTCAAAATATATTTTTCCTTATTTACCAGATATCTACACACATGATATGCATCAGGCATTAAACTAAATAATCAGACATCCAATCCTAAAGAGAATGAAATATATTCAAAAGTACACAATGATCAATGTGAAGCAGCATAATGGATAATGCCCCAGTGATACTTTAGAGAGTATATGAACAATTAGGGTAATTGTCCATACCAAAAACTATTTTATAAAAAATGTGCTACAAAGAAAAAAAATTACATTAGAGTCTAAATGGTCAGAAAGCGGCAGCCAGTTGGGCAGTCTTTCTAAGACCTCACTTTTTTTTCTCCACTACACTCTGACAAAGAGAGCTGAAAATTATACCATTTGTGTTAGAATCAAATGCAAATGGAATAATTGTCCCTTCTCTAATCAAAACACATTTATGGATTGAAATACCACATAGGGCAATTTTCAGTTAATCATGAATGTTAATAAATATGACTCTAAGCTCATAAACAAACATTACTTTGGCTAATATAATATAGGAAATTATTGTTAAGCTTGATCAGACATGTAACAAAAACTGAACTTTGCAGAAAGTCAGCAAATTAACCATCTGAAAATAGAGATGAGCATCAACATTAATGAAAGATTAAATTTAGCTAAAATACTTAGACAAATCATGCATTAGCACTAGCTGGCTTTGCTGAAAATGGAAAATATTAAGTATTATCAGCGTATTAGTTTCTTTACAGAGCAAAAACCAGATGCTTAGTGACTGGAGATTTAAAAACTAGCAAATCAGGTTTACAAAAATCAAAGTTACCCAGAGCTTGAATTATATCAAAGCCTCAAATAACAAATGGTATTTTTAAATGAAAATGAAATATTCCGTACTCATTTTATTTCCATCACTGAGCTTATAAACCAATTTGAGATTCCTTCCTTTACCCTTCCCTAAATGTAAAATATGTATTTATTTTGGTGACAAAATACTTAAACAGCCATAAAAGGATTCAAATAATCTATAAGGCCAGAGCTAGATGCAGACCTGCAGAGGCACTCACTAATCAAGAAAAAAGCTGATAGCCCACTTCCACCTCCTGCCATGACTTAAAAACACTAAGCTTAAAGCACAGACTAGACATGGATGCTAGAACAAAATACCTTCTTTGTAGATTTACTCATTTCCAAAGTCTATATTCCTCAAAGCTGAGCTTTTCTCATTCACAGGAGGAACCTATGAGGAACCTCTCCCCTACCTGCTCTCAGGGTACCCTGAGCAAAGCCTGCTGTTGGGTTATCCAACACTGTGAAAGAAATCACTTTGAAGTGAGAGCAATCTGAGGGAATGCTGACATCTAGGCTTTAGGGGAAATAAAATTTATTTCATCTATTATATATTTTTTTAAATCTCTTGGTCAATCTGCAGATCAACCTCTATATACCTATGCAATTAAGTGAAGTACATGTGTAAGATTATACTCCAAAAAATGCAAGTTTCATCTTAAAAATTGCAGTAGCAAAGGTGAAAATCAGCCCTCCATAGGTAACTGTCATTCTTTTCAACTTGTTCTGAAAAATCTAGACCCAAGTCTAGAAAAGGAGATGAAACCTTAAGTGACAAGGCAGTGAGTTCATAGTAAGGGGGTTGGCCATTATAAAAATGCATAGAACTTTTATACAATCTACTTCCTACTTTTTAAAAACTCCAATATTGTCAAGGCTGGCAATCAATACATGTGGCTAGTAAGAGTAATAATTGCATCTATTTACCTAACACTATGTAGCTACTAGGCTTTATATTGATGTTGCTGTAACTTATTACAATCTTACAATGGTCCTATAATGTTTCTCATTTTTCAGATGAGAAAATTGAAGCTCAGAGAGGATAGGAAGCTATCTCAGTTAATGGTATATTTGGGATTTGAACCTAGGCAGACTTCAGAACTGCTGGTGAGGATTAGTGAAAGCACAATCTTTTCAAACATATACTGTCAGTATTCTGAATTGCTTACATTAAAATATTCTTATGCAAACCAAAATTGCAAAGTGTCCCCATTCTACATTTTGCAAGAGAAATAATTACACATTTTAAAAATAGAATTTCTATTTTTAGTTTTAACTTTACAGCTTGTTGCTCCATTTTCTCCATTATCAAGGAAATAGGGTAAAAGAAATATTTATTGTGCTGTGGGTCCTTTGTCTGAATCCACTTGCCTTTCTTTCTTACTGAAAACCAGACTAAACATTCGTGAATGTCTACAATTTTTAATTTTTCAACAGTAGTGAATAAACTCTACCTGAGGTACTCTAACCAGACCCCCACATTGTTAGCAGGCCTCACATTCTACTGATATAATTTCACAACTGCACTCTTGGCCTGACCTTTCTGGATTCTTCCATCTTTGGATATCTCTGATGCAATCAAAGTTCATGCAAGCACTTGTTCTGAAAATCATTTTTGGAAGACCATGAAGAACTTTCACAGCATATTATCTTAAAAAAAAAACAACAACAACCTATAAATGAAATAGGTCAAGGATGAGGCACATAAGCGGCTGGAAGGAGAAATATCTCCATTTAGTATATACAACTTCAGCTTCCCTGTCTATACAGATTCCTTATAAGGAATAGTAACTTTTCAAGTCAGCAGGCCTGGACATATTTCTTGGCTTTATAATTCTCACAGTTCTAGACATTCCAAGGTAGAGGGTCATTCAAACAGAGTTGTAATTTCTTGTGTATATTTATTTCCAAAGTGTCTTATGCATAGTTTCCCAATGAAATCATAGATGGAGGCTAAGGGAATGCTGGCTGGGTTATTTTTCAAGCAAGCCTAAAAGAATCCGGCAAAAAGAACTGCTCTGGACTTCTCAAGCAAAAGGGACAATCTTGAGCTGGACTACCATAGCGAGCTTTTGCCACTGTGTGGTGAACTTAAACTGTAGCATTTGTCTTGGAGTTGATGACCTTTGAAGACTAAACTTCCCTATGATCACTAGGAGAATGGCATCTATCACATACAAGTCAGCTTGGTAGGGCAAGATGAGAGAGTCCAACAAGAATATGCTGAAAGGCCCACTGTCAGCATTCAAGTGTCTTCTCCAAATCTCAGCAACCTTGAGTGCACCCTTACTGCCTTAGTGGTTTGATTGTCTCATCTGTGAAACAGGGTGTACATAGCAATACAGCAGCATGTTCTTTTTGAATCTGAAAGCTACTAAAAATTATGTAAAGTTTTCAATATTTGTTTTACTACACACAAAATGTAACCAAATTGTATATATAGTTTTATATCTTTAGGCGAAATTTGAATATCAGGAGACCCAATAAATAAGGAAGGTTTGAATATTGACACATATCCAGGGCTGATCATGACTAACTCCAAGATAATGAGAATAGTTTGGTCAAAGGTGTTTTTTAAATTTCATTGAAAATACTGAATTATCTAGGATTACTCTCTATTCATTCAACAAGTATTTATTATCTATTCATTCACTGAGTCCTTATCAAACAGACATTCCACTAGGCACCTGGGATACATCAGTAAAGAAGAGGGATAGATCCATCTCCTCCTGGAGCTTGAATTTTCATGGGAGGAGACATTTAATAAATAATAAATATAATAAATTAGAAAATTCTCCTATAGGTTAAAACATGTTAAGTGCTAGAGAAGAAAGAGAAAGTTGAGTAGCCTAAGGGATCAGGAGTTTGGGAGTTGGGGTTGAGGGTTGGTGTAGGTTTCTCTCTTAGCTAAAGGGATCTACATAGGCCTCATTAAAAGGTGACTGAAATTGAACAAAGGTTTCTGTGAAAGCCACAACCTGAATGGCTAGGGTTCAGGACCTGGAGAAGAGCCTCACACAAATAAAGAGACTAGACAAGAAATATGAATTTAGAAATCATGGGGGCCAGGTGGAGAACCCCTCTTTAGTAGAAGGGCCTCACTGGTGCCCAGACACTCTTAGCTTTTTATTCAATTTTAGATATACATCTTGCCCTTAATCAGGCAGACTATCTTAAAGGTCAGTAAATATTAGTGAATATTTACTTCGAGACTATTAGGTCAGGAAATTGCTTGAGTCACAATAGTCTCCACAGAACAATCAGTGCATAGCTTTAGCCCTTGCCAAAGCTCAAGGTCCATCAACCTTCTGTGTTCCCTGTTTGCACTTTCATGATAGTGTAGACAATGAACAGCTTCCAGCAATTTCTAGAAGGTAAGAGAGTGAGTTGTGCAGGTTTGTGAGGAAGAGCAGACCTAGGTAAGGACTATGACTCATTGCCCCAAAAGCAGGAGAAGCCATTGCAAGGATATGCCTAAAGAAGACTCATGAACTTAAAGTCAATCAGAGTACATTGAAAGTGCAAGATTTTGGATGAGATCCCCTACAAGAAAGTCTAGTACATCCCTAATGTGTAAGTATTGTAAATCATTCACTAGAACCTGAACGTGGCAAATAAAGACAGCAGAGACATAGCTAAAAGATCGCTACTCTTAAATTACATTTTCAGGATACTATCCTGAATTATATTAGACAAAGACTACAGACAATATAACCCGGTGTTGGGGAGCTTACGTTTAGCCACCTACTTTTGCTGTTAACTTTGATTAAATTACTTGACCTACTGGGATTTGCGATGGAGAACAGTCTAGCACAGATTAGAGTACAGAGATATTTGGGTGCAGAGGATCCCTAAAGTTGCATTATAGAAGTGGCTGCATCCATCTACTATTAAGAGAGGGACATTATACTAGTTGCCCTGGATCTAAAACAGGGCCCATGGCTGAACCTTAGGTTGAAAGGAAAGATCCAGCACCATAGTATGGGCTCAGCCATAACACTGTCTACATCCGCATGTGTCTGGCTGCTCCCTTCACCATCGCATACCCTCCAACCTCTTACCTCTATGTTGCAAGGGCTCCAGGATCCAAGATAAGAATTGTAGCTTATAAGGAACCTAAGAAGGCTGCTTTGCTAAGATCCAATGGAGCTTAAGGCAACATAGCTATGATACCCAATTAGCTGAGAGTTCATTTAACAAACACAATCCCCTTTATGTGATGTACTTCCAGCATTGCTTCTGAGTTATATCCTACTTCAGGCACAAACTCTCCAACTATTTGACTTACATTATGAATCGTTTATCTAGTCAATCTAATATTCTTCCCTTATGCATCTTAATACCTCAATTAACTATTATGAGTCATTTGTTATTTGTATACCTGAAAACTGCTTTCTTTCCAAGTTATTACTTATTGGTCATAATCAATTAGGGAAGTTTTTAGACTATGGCTGTCTTATATAAATACACTGGTAAAGCTCCTATGATTTCTGACAATTAAATTGTTCTGTCACTTGGAGACTCTCATTAATCTCAACTTGTCATCCTTGTTTATGCAGGTTATAATGGGCTATGTGTGTAAGTGAAATGAGACGCTAAAAGGCTTTGGCTTTTTAACTCTTTGATAAAAGTAAAATGGAAATACTTTCTTAATGGTGACTTTGGTTTGTACAGTCTGAAGGAACTATATTCTGGACAGGGGCCAATCAACTCCACCGTAACCCACAGCAATCTTTGTATAGATTTGCAATTTAGAAACTAGAAAAAAGTTAACTGGCTTCTAACCCCTATGGATTATTTAGGTTTATATATCCAGAAAAAGAAATCACAGAGAAGAAAATTACTCTTCGTCTTTACGGTCAAGTTCTAAAAGTTCTGGGTATAACTATTGTATGTGGGTAAAAGAAAAGAAGCATCATAGCAATCAGAAAGGTCCCGGGGGAAAATTTAGATGTCACATGCCATCAACAAGGATTTGATTTATGGCAAGAATCTAAATGCAGGGAGTTGTTATGAGGGCTACTATGTATTGGTATTGAGATGTAATTTATTGGGCATCATTATTTATGATGTGAAATATGCAAACAGTGTATTCATTAAATTCAGGTGTGCCTACCTTTAGCAAAACCTCGGACAATAATTAAATTATACAAAGTGACCCAAGCCAACAGATCAGAAATCTGAACACAAATCTAAGAGCTTTAATAAAGTCATAAATCACTATAAAGGAAATGGTAGGTATTATTATTAAATTGAGAGTGAGTCTGAAAAGAATGTGTATTAATAGAGCTGGTGAAAAATGAACCTGAAATAGAACTTTTAAGGAACAAGGAGAGCTGATCTGCCCAGATGAAGCTGCTAATCAAAAACTGGGTTGAAAAATAACAGTTAGGCAAAAAATTAAAGATTAGAAAAGATAAAATTTCATATTCACCACTTTTTACTTCCCAAGAATATTCAAGTGATCTCACATGTGTTAAGTATTATGAAGGGAAGCCAACTTCATTCACTGGAAAAAACTTAAATAACTTTAAGTCTTCTAAAAAGTGAAATATCTTAGGACCCACTCCTTAAAAGCGAAGAAGTCACCGTGTACAAAGACTTTAATCCCAGGGTTGCAATAGGTCCCTACAGAGCCTTAGAAATTCTTTATCATGATTCTGTGATTTTATTCTTATTATACTGTTCTCTCTTATACAAAATGCCACCAGTGCCTTTCCTGTGTAAATTCAGCTATTATTGACTGAATGCTTGTTACATGCCAAACACCCTACTACATTCTCATTTGTCTGCACAACAACCCTAGAATGTAGATATTCTCATCATCCCCATTTTATATTCAGATAGGGCATTTCATAACTTATTCAAGGTTAAGGAAAGGATGTGAACCTAATCTGCCTGCTACTTGAACCATTATGCTGTCTTGTCTCTTTCTCTGTGCCAGTCTACCCTCCATTCCCATGTCAGCCCGTTTCCCATTTATCCCTAATGAATCTGAGAAGCTTAATGGTGGCTATGTCATCTATGGTGCCAATTCCTCAACAACAAATACTGCATCTTGTTTACTTTTAAGTCTCCTTCAGTTCCCAGCACAGGTAGTTATGGGTAATATTGGAGAAAGAGAGTGAAAGAAAGAGGCAGAGAGGAAGAAGAAATGCTGAGCTCAGTGACTTATATTTTGGTAGAGAAATGCAATAACATGCTAGTTAGCAGCTGGCCCAACTTTACTGCTGGGGGAAGGTTGTTGTTGAGCAAATAATTTAGTTTATCTCAGCCTCAATTCCTCATCTGTAGAATGAGGAGTTGGCCTAAGTGATTACCCTAATCTCTTGCACCTCCCACATTCTCTGATTTTATTCATTTCAAACGTGTTTCTTCCTACCCCCACCAGGGACCATGATAAGCCTGTCATGCACTAAAATTTCTTCCATGTACCAAGAACTTTGTATATGTATATCATCTTGTGATCCTCACAGAAACTCTGTAAGGACAGTATTATCATTGTCATTCAGCAGAGAAAGTGAAGCTTAGCCAATTTATAAGTTCAAGGTCATGTGGTCAGTGAATGGCAGTAATGCAAGCCTGATTTCATGCATTTATAAATTTACAAGACTACCAGAGCTTGAGAACAGTTGAAACTACTAGCTGAATGGCTCTTTAGAAAGCATAAAATACCATCCTGTGACCCTGAAAAGTTCCCAATGTGATTCCCTCAATCAACAGGGATCTGGGACTTGAGAAAATGAAATGATCATTGAGATGTGATTTTTGGAATTGCCATGTTCACAGTCACCACTGCATCTCTAACCCTGGGCAAGCATCTCTCACAAAAACATCAGATCACTGCAAAACCTGTCATCACTTGTCTCCACCATCTCTCCCAAGGCTGGGCCTCCAGAGCACTTTCTGTCTGTACTATTCAGTTGTCACTTAATCACACACTCCCTCATCCAGCCTGTTGCTTCATGTGCCTTATTCTTGCCTTGCCAACACAAATACAAGTTACTTAAGGACAGAAACTGAGCTTTATAGTTCTTTCCAGCCTTACAATATCTACAACAGAGTTGAACCCATTAAGTGATCCTCTCTTTCATTCAATGTATTCATCACATTTTCAGCAGAAGATCAATCAATGTGCTCCTTCTCTGCCCTGAATCTGCTGCCCTAAAAGTACCAGCACAGTTCAACTGCTACAACTCAACGGGAAACCACCCTGAAGGATCTCAGTACCACACCACAATGTTGAGCCTGGCATTTAACTGCCAAGAATAACGTGGTGCTGAGATGGAGAATATGACTGAGATATCTCCAGCCTTCCATGGAGGAATTTGATTCTAACAGAGCTCTTCAAGTGATAGTCCCCTATCAGTCCAAGGTAAATTTAAAATCAGGCCCAAGAGAGACAGAGAATGATAGAATCTCTAAGGTCCCAGGAAATCCTTTCCAGTTATGCCACACCTGTCCCACTCCTATCAAAACTGAGAGCACTGCCTTAAGATTCCTTTTACTTAGCAATATAGATTACTTGTCCACATGCCTTCTTATTTGGCAAATACTACACAGCAGAAAATCCTTCATAAAACTCAAGATTTCAAGACCCAAAATTTTTAAAATATATAATCCTAAAAGCATCTCTCTGCCTGTAGAGAAAATGGGTCCTGGATTAAAGGTCTTGATATTCCTTTGAGAGTCCATTACCTTTGCAAATCAAGAGAGGAAAGGTCCAATTATTGGTGATGAGACAACCATTTTTGTAGGAGCTTCTCCATAGGATGGTGGGCCTTATACCTGAGCATATGCTGCAACATGACAATAGATAGTCGGTGCTCAGGGCAAAGTTGTTTGATCTCAATAACAAAATTCAGAATATACTTTCAGGATATATCCTAAAATGTATTCACACTGGAAAGTTGAGATGCAAAATATAAATATTATGGACATTATAAGATAATTTGCATGTTCATTCACCAAAAAAATAGATATCAATGTAGGACAGAAAGAAAATAGAACCAAGGATACTTAATAAAAATAGTTACAATGTGCCAAGCACATACTACACTGAGTGGCCAGATTATTACAATCTCTGAACCCATAATAATCTGGCCATTCAGTGTATATCCTATATAATAAAAGGCTAATATGCAAATTGTCCCTCGACCAAGAGTTCGACTAGCAGGCAGGCAGACCAGTCAACCGCCCATTCCCATCCCCCTAACAAGGTTGGCCAGACCCCACCCATGCACGAATTCATGCACTGGGCCTCTAATATGTACTGAATGGCCAGATTATTATGCATTCAGAGATCACAATAATCTGGACCCTGAGTGTATATGCTATGCTCCTTTGTTGTTTTTTCATTTAATTTTCACAAATGCGCTATGAAGGATCTATCCCCCTTTTGGCCATAAGACTAGTAAGCTTCAGACACATTTGGTAATAACATTGTTATTGAGTGCTAGAATCTGTATTCATATCAAGATGCTTCCATATCCAAGACCATGTGTTTGTCTTGTCAGATGGCCAGGTATTCAGAGCTGATCTTGGAGTTTGTTTTGTATGATCAATGAATTTGGAAGGGTAATAGAAAATTACCAGCTTCCTTAAATGTCTCCATTTGGCCTTACTGAGCAGGTGTATGAGGTCCTTTCAGGTTTGCTAGGTAAGGGACAGTACCTCAGTATAAAGCTAGAGTCCAAGGGAAGGCAGAAGTGCTGACTTTGAACATGTTCTTTGAAAGTACTGTTATTTGAAAAAGCTGTACAGTGTCAGAACTAAGCAGGGTTCCAGCTGTGAACAGCACTCTAAAGAGTGTTGATAGAATCTGGGCTGCCCAGCTGTGAGAAGCTCGGAAGTGCTTGCAGAGGTGACAAGTGCCAGAGTCCTCCCCAAGCCCTCCCCAACAGCTGCAGCCACTAACAACAGAGGCTAGGAAGATTTGCTTAAGCCAAAAAACACAGCCACTGCATCCCCAGCATAAAGTCCTGCGGGAGCTTTAAGCCATCCCAAACAATCACGATGGACACAATACCAACTACTCAAGGTAGAGTGATGGCCCTGAGAGCCGCATCTAGTCTGGACACTGGAGCACTAAAATACTCTAACCCCATGAGGAGCGTCAGAGACCCAACCAGAGAAACTCTTCCTTGTTCTCACAGGCTCCTCTCCTTTGGTCAGTAGGAACAAGGCGGGAGGTATGGTTGGTTTGTTATCCAGGGATAATGAGAAATATGATGTAAATCAGCATGATATAGAGGAATCAGCATGATATAGAGGAATCAGCAGGGGCTTTACAGTCAGAGGAACCTGGGTTCAAACCCTAATGCTTCCATGTACTAGGTATACAATTTTGATAAGTGAAATAAACCTTTCAAACCTCGTTTTTCTCACCTTTAAAGAGAGTAATAGCAATTTCCTTTTAGTCATGACAAAATGATTTAAAATAAAATATAAATCATGATACCTGCTAGATTTCCAAAAAATATCCCTTCTTTTCATCCTCCTGTATGTTTATAGAGGGGTTAAAATAGTGTTTTTCAGCTATGAAATCTCATGGGATTGGAAGCCAGAAATGGTAGGTGAAAAAATAAGCCATCCATAGTGACCTTGAAGTATAACACAGATGGCCAGTGAAGATGTCACCAGGGAAAGTGAGTGAGTCACATAAGAAAATGTGTTAAAGTGCTCAAAAATGCCCTTTTAATTTTTGATTATTTTAAATTCCTAGAATGGTTTAAGCACATGTAGGAATATAGAAGAACACAATGAGTACTTCCAACAGCAGCAACTTTGAATTGTTACACTTGTTACCCTAAATGGAAAACTGTATCCAACATTGTCAAATGTAGGAGCTTTTATGTAAATAAAAATGTT
This sequence comes from Antrozous pallidus, assembly GCA_027563665.1. NCBI lineage: Eukaryota > Metazoa > Chordata > Mammalia > Chiroptera > Vespertilionidae > Antrozous > Antrozous pallidus. The sequence continues at coordinate 31,836,230 of CM050523.1, forward strand.
CAACAACTGTGACCTCATCTTTATCTACGAAGATTCTACCATAGTTAAATCCAAACTCCAGCACTCTCTCTGTTTCAAGAGGTAGAAAACTCAACTTAAACTGGCTTAAGCTTAAAATGTCATGGTTCAGGGAGCTGAGGAGTCCAGTTCAGCCTCAGGTCTAGACTGCTGTAAAATTCAAATGACATCAGCAGGACCCTGCTTTGTGTTAGGCTTCTCTTTGTTAGCTACATTTTTAAAATATATATTTGTATTGATTTATTGATTTCAGAGAGGAAAGGAGGAGAGAGAAATAGAAACATCAATGATGAGAGAGGATCATTGATTGGCTGCCTCTTGCATGTCCCCACTGGGGATCAAACCCACAACCCAGTATGGGCCCTGATCAGAATCGAATCGTGACCTCCTGGTTCATAGGTCAATACTCAACCACTGAGCCACACCAGCTGGGCTGTTGGCTACATTTAAAAGTCTGCATGGTGGCTCACAGCACCTTCAGGCTCTCTTGATTAAAAAAAAAATAAATCCAGTTCAACAGAAGGGAGAATCTGCTTCTGGGTTGGAACAAAAACAACATCTGGGATTCAGATTGGAGTTTTTATGTCTGCTGGATACCCAACTGCAGCCAGATGAGTGAGTCCACTCATTAGCCTGGCTTGGGACATGAGATCCCACTGGGAATAAAGTCAGTACCACAGTTGGCACAGAGACTGAGAGTGAAGAGGCATAGTAACCCAAAAGCTAGTTGTGGATATTGCACAGTAAAATCAACCAATGTCCACTATTAGCCTCTAGCCCCAGAGAACAATGGCTGTTATGTCCTTTACACGTTTACTGACTTCCTTTGTGCCACTTACATAGTGCTTGTCACGTGCAACCTTATATTTTAGGTTAATGATTAGCACCTCAAGGGCAGAGGCTATTTTAAATGTCTTTGTCTCCATCAACGTTGTCTTTCACAGTGCTTTACCCTTAGTGAGTAAATTAAGGGAATTTAATAAAAATTAATGAATTTAACACACAGCTTTGAAAATGAAAAATTGAAGTCAAAAGTTGAAATAGTTGACCTGTAGAAGAGATTAAGAGGAAACAATGTTAGAATTATACCGTTTCTGAAGGAGTAGGAGAAAGGGAAATCAGAGGCCCTTTATTTAAAAATTGTTGTCAGAAATCTCCAACTTCCTTAAGGAATTTATTAAAGAGATTGAGAGGGCACATTGCTAACAAATACCAAAAACCCTCATGGAAAAGCTTGAACTTTCCAAGTCAAACCATCAAGATGAATAACTAAAAAAAAATATCCCAAAAGGTAAAGGAGACAGGTGAATTAATTGGAGTGAAGGGGATAGCCAGGAGGCAAGGGCTCTAAAATAAACAAAAATAGTTTTCCAACAACATGTCCAAGAATTTGAAAGAAAAAGGTTCAGATAAGAAAGGAAACTTCACTATCAAATTACCCAAAAAGTCTCTTTGCAGCATTAGATCTGCTCACTATCAGCTTCTATCTGAAGGAAGTCCTCATAGCTACATGAGACAGAAAAGTTGATTAAGTCTCTTAAATATGATCACACTCTTTTTTAATTAACCCTCGGGCCAACTGGGTCATGGGGAGTAGACTGCTTCTATTTCATTAGCAGTCTCCAATTTTACCTTGGCAGGTCTGCACAGCACAGTGCAGATATAAGAAATTTGTTACAGCCCCATTGTGGAGAAAGATATTTCAACTGAGACTCTCCTTTTGAAAGAAAAAGCTAAATGTATCTTTGTTTCACCAACACATTTTACAACAAAGAACAGGAGGTGGCAAATTGTGGTCAGGAGGCCAAATTCAGCTCAGTGTCTGTTTTTATAGAGTTTGATGCCTATTTGCTCATCTAATGGCTGCTTTCTGTGCCTAGAAAGGCAGAGTTGAGTCATTGCAGCAAGCATCATATGGTCCGAAAAACTTAAAATAGCTACCATCTACCCCTTTACAGAAAGAGTATGCAGGCCACAGAAGATGATGGGTTTTCTACCAGCTCTCAAAGAATCAGGTGTGGTAAGGACAGGATGGAAGCCAGAAGGTTTGTCATCATCAGTAATGACTATGGGCTGTGAGTAGAGAAGCAAAGGACAGAGAAAGAAAGCAGCAGTTTTGGTTGCTGAGTAGAAGGCTTGCTGAGGAATCAAGGGGGTAAAGGATACAAACTGTGGGGAGGCCTCCATGGAGCGGGGGTGGGGCAGAGAGAGGCGCAATTAGTAGAAAAGCCTTTGTCTGCCTTAAAGTGTTTCTCTCTTCTGCTACTGCAGCACATTTGAATGTTTTATTTCTTTGACCCTCCGAGTATTACCAAACAGTTATTATCTGAGCTTCTAACAAACAATTATTCCAGCTCCTAATTTATATTTCAATCATTTTAACTACTGATCTTATGATCACATCCCGGCTCTGATCACATTAGTGTCTATTAACTATGCAGCAACCAATAAAATCTGCATGAGAGACTTATTCCATATATACTCCCTTAGTGCAATTTATTAAAATAATGTAGACTATTAACGTTTAAACTAAATGTAATATATATATTTAATATAAAAATTCTCATTACTGTGATTAATAAAATTTTTACTGTAAGATGATATTTAGTTAGAGAAAATGAACAAGTTAAGCCAACTGAACTATTTCAGTTACATTAATTTAATTAAATATGACTTCTACATTATGTAGGATTAGGTACCTACCACTGATAATTCTAACATATTTAAGGAATCAAAAACTAGAATCCCAATATTAAGGTTACAGACAAATCAGCAAAGTCCTTTTAGATAAAATATCCTGGTTTCACTGAAGCCCTTCACTTTTCTAGATATGAATTGCAAAAGTTAAAAAGTAATGCCACAATAATGCCCTGTTTTCCTCCTTAAAAAGTCTCATTGTTTAGGTTTTTCCTTTTGAACTGCAGTAAGGCTGTGTGTGTGTGTGTGTGTGTGTGTGTGAGAGAGAGTGAGTGTGAGAGAGAGAGAGAGAGAGAGAGAGAGAGAGAGAGAGAGAGAGAGAGAGAGAGAGAGAGATGGAGATGGAGACAAAAGACACAGAGACAGAAACACAAAAACACAGAGTTTTCTCCATTTATACAGAAACGTTTCCCAAAATGATTTATGGAAGCATGTGCTGGTCAAACTTCAGTCTCTTCCTTCATGTAGAACTGCCCTGACCTAGGATGATTGCCCTGACACTTCTCCACTTTGCAACCTTTGGTAAATAATGACTTCAGCCAGGTTTGTCCATCAATAAAATTGGACTGAGAGGTTGTGAAGATTGAGATAGATAGAAAAATCCTAGCCTTTGATTACTGCCCTTCAGAGCTGGGTGCCTGTGCTGCAGTCTCAGAAAATGTTATGTTTTATTATTTCTCTTCTTCAAGCATAACCGCATGGCCAGCATGGCTAAATTATCCTGTGCAGGCCTAAAGTTTTCCCACATTGCCCTGACCATCAACCCACCTCATTGCTCTTTTCTGCTCTATCTCCATCTTTTCCTGCTTTCTTTGTCTTCTGTGCTGGTGACATTCTATTGACAACTAAAAGGTACTGTGATCATTCAGAACTAACAGCTGGAAGAGGAGAATGAGTACAGCAGAAACACTAACACTGAGCCCTATAGGTCTGTGGTAGAGTCCCAGCTCACTTGCTACATAACCTTGGGTAAGTACCTAGTCTCTATATCTCTTGGTTTCCATGCCTACCAAATAGGAGTAGGAGAGTCAATAAGGATATAGGTATAAGGATACTTACTTATAGGTATAAGGATACCTAGTTATAGGGTTGTTGTGAATATTAAGTGATTACTGCAGATAACGTGCTACAAATAGTGTCCATATTAAGATAGTGATACTAATACTATCAATAATAATGGGGATAGTGATTCCTAGAACAAAAATCACTGCTCTTCTAGCAGTTATTGTCATCATCATCACCACAATCATAATTAATAATTATTCATGCATTGGTGAAGAGTTCGAAACTTGAGGAGACTCACAGATCTCTCTGCAACCACCAGGCTCTCAGGCACTATGAATATTCAATTCCCCAAAAGGAAGAGAGCACTGCTATTCTAGAGTATCTATCCCAAGGAATGCCACAGATTCCCCCCTCCTTTGGCTATAATGGTTTATTTTTAAAAGGTCTGCTTGAGAATGACAGAAACTGCCAGTGTTCCTAGAAATACAGTCAGTTTCAGAGAGAAGAAGAAGAAGAAGAAGAAGAAGAAGAAGAAGAAGAAGAAGAAGAAGAAGAAGAAGAAGAAGAAGAAGAAGAAGAAGAAGAAGAGGAAGAAGGAGAAGAAGAAGGGGAAGAAGGAGAAGAAGAAGGGGAAGAAGGAGAAGAAGAAGAAGAGGAAGAAGGAGAGAAGAGAAGAGAAGAGAAGAGAAGAGAAGAGAAGAGAAGAGAAGAGAAGAGAAGAGAAGAGAAGAGAAGAAAAAGGAGGAGGGGGGGAAGGAGAACTGCACCTAAAACCTCCCACCTTAGGAAATGCACCAAGAGCCCTGGTGCTTGATGATCTGGTTTTACCCCCAAAAGCAAGGTGTTCCTGCCTCTGCTGCTAAACAGGGACAAGGGAGATGGGAAAACAAAATGCTGACTCTCAGACCTAAGATTAGCACTCATTATCATAATTCTGAAACCAGGAGGAGAACCTGAACCTAGCCTGAATTATTACCCAATCTCCTTCATTAATATGGACAGGGAATTCTCAAGGAAGGTGCTGCCTAATAGGCTGGAACAGATTTTCCCACACCAAATCCATCCCAATCAGGTGGATTTCTTTGGAAAGGACAGTCAGCCAATAATGGGGAGCAATTATTAAATGCAGTGCAGTGAATTTCTGGAGACAGGAAAGAGTCTGTGGCTGCCATTTCACCTCCTTCTCTGAAAGGCCTTTGATCACCTTGCCATTCTGTCCCTCCCCTCCATTTAGCAATAATTTGGACAGAAAGCCACATTGTTCAGGTGGAGCTCTGAGTACTAAGAAGTTCTCCCCACCCCTTCTGGAACAAATAAGTTAATAGGACTTGTGTCATCACCTTTGTCAATTTCCCCTGTCCCATGACCCTTACTTTATTTAGAAGTTTTGTTATAAAAACCTCCTCTGTCGGTAGGCCCATGAATTCTAAGAATCTATCTCTCTTTGGAAACTTCATTATAAGGAGTTGTTTAGGGGCCCATGAAATGGATTCTGGGGTCATTCTTCCTGATTTGAATTCTGAACCTAACACATGAATGGATTTAAACTTTCTGTGCTTAGAGTACCCACCTATGAAATGGGGATAATGTAGTATGAGTTTCATTGGGGTGCTATACAAATCAGATAAGTTAAGGGCAAGTTAATTAAGTTAATGCATTTCCCATCACAAGTGCTTAATAAATTTTAGCAATTATTGTCATCATCATCATCACCACAATCATAATTATAATTATCCTGGGAATTATCCTTTGATTGACACCAATAGTTTTCTGAATGTGGGATCAGATACCATTTAAGATATTCTCTTGCATATTTACCACATAGGATGGTGGCTAAAGCATTAGATTTGTTTTTAAGACACCTTAACTTTTCTAGATATGTAGTTATTATAAGGCAACTAAAAAGCCATTTTTTTTCTGCAACAGAACAAAGACAAGGAATTAGAGCTATTGAATTATATTTCAAGGCCTAAGCTTTCTTCCTTAGTCTTCTCTCTACTTTAAGCACTCATTTGCTGACTAGGGTTGAGAATATGGTCTGTGTACATGATCTGGAGTCAGTGTGGTCCACTCCGATCTCATTATGACTATGATTTAACCATTGAAGCAGTCAAGACGTGAAACTCACCAAGCTAACCAGATCCTCCCACCAGCACATTGGAAGCAAGCTTCTTGGTTTAGGTCTCTCACTAAGGATCACTGTCATGAGACTAACCATCTTCTCCATCCTGCTGTACACACCACCTATGTTACTTTGCAAGAGTAGTGTTGCATCAATCAAAAAAGGGAAAGGGAGCCACTTCAACAATAAATACAACAAAAAAGAAGAAAAATAATCTGGCTCACTTGAAATCACTTTTATTTTCAAATATATTTCATGAATGTATCTTGATTTTCTAAGGTTGACAGACCTTGTTGCTTCTCTCTAGTTATTCTGTCAAGCTAAAGGCCATGAAGAACTTTGAATCTTTATGGAAAAAAGTGCATCAAGATCTAAAAAATACAACCAAAGACTTCTCTGATGACCACCATCTTCATGGAATCAGCATTGCCCAGAAACCAGCCTAAACTAAGTCTTTACTAAACTAATTCAAATTTACACAAATAACTCAATCTCAGTAGCTTAGCTCCAGGAGACTTCCTCTTACCAAAACCCATGGAGACCCAAATACCATAACATAATTACTACCTGCTTTCTAGTAGATAATGCATGGTTTTGTTTCATTAATGAAAGGCCCCTCTGTTGTCTGAAACAATAAAGAGAGAAATTATTTGGTCTGGCTTGCTGTTTGAGCCTGAATTTTGAAAAGCTCTGCCTCTTAATTCTACCCTGAGTTTAAAATATGGCACACCTGGACAATCTGGTTCTCTCCAGGGAATGTACTAACTCTGGATTGTTTTATGCATTTGAAGTTCACCATATGGAATAACTGAGTCATTAAAATGGGCATTAAAAAGATTTGTTCACTCAGCTAGATTTAGACAGATAATAATACTTGACACTTATATAGTGCCTTTCACCTGTCCATCTCAAAGTAAGCAATTTGTAAACACATTTTGTTGCGGATTCTTTATAAACCAGAGTTTTATTAGTTTTTCCCTCTGTAGAAACAGCTCCAATATGCTATACAATAAGTCCACACCAAATAAGAGATGGTGCAAAATAAAACAGAAACAAAAACAAAACAGAAAAACAAAGCAGTACAAGAATGTTAAACATGTATTATTGCAAACACTAAAAACAATGTGACTTTTTCAGAAATGTTTGGAAAGTATTTGTTTTCTCTTTTCTAACCGTGGATGCAAACAAACCACAAACAGAATTTTCATAAGAATTATGAATACTGTTGTTTAAATTAACTGAATCAAATTGACTGGAACCTCATATCATTTCCACTTAAGTAATCCAGTGTTCTGACAATAATAATTTATAGGATTCCCATGCAATTTCAATTAGGTTTTTCATAATTGCCATCCCATTTGCATATCCAGCTTTTTAGATCTATTTCTCAATAGGTCATAACTCAGAGGTGTAGAGGGATATTCATTGTGACCTCCAAACCAATAACATTCCTCACAGCTTTATGTATGTACATAATTTATTTATATATTTTTTCTCTCTAACCTCAGCATCTCTGTTCATACGATGTCTACCTTCCTTTTTAGTTGCCACCTTTACTTTGTGACTTCTTGTGTAGCACAGAAGTTTTTTAGGGAATAGGTATTGCATAGCCAATGAAAAAAGTCTCTGAGCTCCAGACTATTTATCAAACAACTCGCTGATATAGATTTCATGGAAGCATTATGCACAATAGCCAAAATACGGGGAGGGGGGGAAGCTAAATTTCCATAGATGAATAAATAGATAATGAAAATGTGGTATTACATACTATGAAATATTATTATTATTCAGCCTTAAAAAATGGAATTCTGTCATTTGAAACAACTTGGATGGACCTGGAATACATTATGCTAAGTGAAATAAGCCAGACACAGAAACTTAAATACTGTACGGTTTCACATATATTAGTCAAACTCATAGAGTCAGAGAGTAGAATGGTGGTTGCTAGGGACTAGAGGGAGGGGGTAAAAGATAGGTTATGGTCAAAAGGTACAAAGTTCCAGTTAGGCAAGTCAAGTTCTGGAGATCTACTACAAACCATAGTGCCCAAAGCTAGCAATACTCTATTGTATACCTACAATTTTCAAGAGGCTAAATCTCGAAGTACTCTTATCACAAAGAAAATGATGATGGTGATGATGATGATGATTGCAATGATATTGATAACATTGATAATAAAGGTAGCAGGATGAATCTTTGGGAGGTGACCAATAAAGTTATGATCTTGATATGGTGATAGTTTCACAATGTATACTTATCCCCCAAACTAACAAATTTGTATACATTATCCATGTACAGTCTTTTACATGTCAATCATACCTCAATAAAATATTTTTTTTAATATATTTTATTGATTTTTTACAGAGCAGAAGGGAGAGGGATAGAAAGTCAGAAACATCGATGAGACAGAGACATCGATCAGCTGCCTCTTGCATGCCCCCTACTGGGGATGTGCCCTCAGCCAAGGTACATGCCCTTGCCGGAATCGAACCCGGGACCCTTCAATCCGCAGTCCAACGCTCTATCCACTGAGCCAAACCGGTCTTGGCTCAATAAAATATTTTTAAAGAAATAGTTATGTTTCTTGAGAAATTATGTTTGTGAATGATATTTGTCCTCAATACAAACCTACGGGCTCCAAAATGAATATGAAATGTGCATATAAAAATGTAAACAAATTATATGAACAAGCAAATATTAGAAGAAAAATCATAAATACTAAATATGAAAAGGTAGATTAATTTCAGTGTCATGCAACTCGAACTGAAATTATTTTAAAGGTTAGAAATATAATTTAAATTATTAGAACTATGACTTATTTTAATCAAATAAAATTTTAAAGCACACATGAATCATATGTGATATAGGATTTAAATCCCATCCAAATGTTTAAAATAAAACTGAGTACTAAAATATTTTACTCTTTAGGATAGTCCCAAATTCTGCTCTTCCACGGGAAGTAAATGTGACATTAAAGTAGAAGCAGTAAAATGTATGCAAGAATCAGGAGAACCAGGTCCTATTCTTAAATCTGACATCAGTGAAATTGCTTTTGTAAACATACCAACCTCTCTGGTCTCTATATTTGTTTTTGCTAAAAAAAGAAATCATGTCCTATGTGATTTTGGCAAATTAGTTATTAGTTGTTGTTTTCTTTGTTTCCGATACTTCTGCACTCCTGGCAACATGAGTCACATCTGTTTCTTTCAGCTGTTTCTTGCATAACACTGAATGTATGTGAACCTGGGAGGCTCTTTCATGCTGTCTGATCAGAAACTTTATACCTGTCTATCAACTCTCTGTTATGTGGATAGAGGAACCTTTATGAAAAACATCTGTATGTGTGTAATCAAAATTAACTGCACTATGCCTTAGCTAGTTTTGCTAAGTGGCTAGAGCATCGGCCTGTGGACTGAAGGGTCCCAGGTTTGATGCTGGCCAAGGGCATATGCCTGGGTTGTGGGATTGATCCCCAGGAGGGGTGTGCAAGAGGCAGCCAATCAATGATTCTCTCTCATCATTGATATTTCTCTCTCTCCCTCTCCCTTCTTCTCTGAAATCAATGAAAATATATTTTAAAAACTACACTAGATCTCAGAGGGCAAATTTATATATTCCAAAATTCTAGCCATGCAAACCTCCTGGGACCCACCAAGAAATCACCCTTGCAACTGGTTGTGTCAGGAGAAAGAGCACTCACCCACTGGACCTATGTCATTAGTTCTATGTCCTTCCCCAGAGTCACCTTTAGTTTTCTTTGATGGGTCTGTTGCACGAATAGCAATGAGTGGATAATGCCAACATACTAATTTTGCAGTTATTTTCTGTGCTTTTGTGAAGAATTCCAACTGTCTGACATGGAAAATGGAATTCTACTAATTTTGCTGTATATACAAAACCACTTTTACTCCCCTAAATTTTTCTCTCAGATGCTCACATAAGTAATTCTCCTGGGCACATCGCCATGTTTATCCTGCATCATTACATGATACCCAGCCCTCCCTACTCAGCATACCACCTAATCTCTAGGGGGCTCTTGGGTCAATGTGAGAAGCAAAGCAACACACCACACTTAAGTGACAGCTGCCTGGTATCATGTTCAACCATGTTGTTAAGATGTCCTAGTGAGACTTGACCAATCAATAAATTTCTATGCAGTATGATATACCAGTAAAGGTATTTTGTTTTTAAATTTAAGACAGGTATAAAAGTAACCCTAAAAAGAATCACACACTGGTCAAGGCAAACAAAACTCCCAATACATTTTTCTGAAATCTATAGAGAAGAGATTTTTGACATGTATGTAAAATAAGAAATATGAAAAGATTTTACTATCAATGTATATATATTTTTATATGTAGGTATATAGTTTATCTAATTGACAAATGAATTCATATTGAATATGTATTGCCCTAAAACCAGCACACACTACTATAAAGAATCAAAATAGGAACCCTAGTAAGGTGTTACATTTGAGGTAAAATGACAAGTAATCTGTGAGTAGGTAGATGGAAAGTAGTTTAAAATTATTTTTAAGATAATTTTCTATGCTAATGTTAATGTTCTTCTGCACTGTGGTTACTAAAAGCTTTAATTCTGCTATTTGTCTTAAATCCTTTTAGTTTTCTTCTTTCTAGTCACCTTGCAAACTTTAAAAATATTACCATCCTTTTGTCATCCCATGGTAAAAATGCCCTCATTATTAGTTACTGAAATATAATTCCTTTTGTTCCCAGGCCTTACATGTTTTCTCCTAACTTTTCACTGCTTTGCTCAAGGCTGACCAAATATCAAAGTCAGATTTCTCCCTAAGCATTGCCCCTGCCCGGATTATACCTCACAGTTCCTATCCCCAGTGCTCTCCCTGTGGATCTCAGATCCTTCTCAAGATGTGACTGACTGCTGAAGACAATGGCATACCAAAGGAGACGGGGATATAAGGAGTTCTCAGCTGGCTTTCCTACATAACATCTCAACAACTAAGGGCAATTACTTTGTAGCTGCCTAGTCTTATTGCATCCACCCTTCTCCTGGTTTCAGAAAACATGATAGCTATGCCTTGAATGCCTCAGGAACTATTTACAGATGTCCATCCAATTTGTTCCTCTATCATCGTTCTAAGCTACCCATGCTACAACCTACAAATGTGCCCCTTCCTTTCATCTGGCATTCCTCAGTAGTGATCTGAGCCCTTTTCTTTCAAAGCACCTTCCGAGGAGGCAGAGGTCAGACGATTCCTTTCAGTCACAAACTCTGACTGCTGTGTCTTCTGTCTTCAAACCCATGGCAAACTCTATCACACCTCCACCTGCAATGAATCAAGAGCATCACAGATTCACCTGACAGCCCTGCCTCTAGTCATTATCAGCATGTCCAAGGTAAAAAGAGACAGAAAATAGCAACACATTTCTGATTACAAAGAAAATGAAGTGAACACATTTTCCCCTATTTCTCCCACTAAATATAGCTAAAATTCTTTAATTTTGTTATACATGAAACAAACATAGAAATAATCTCTGAAAGGTGGAGCAAAGAAGGCAAACTGGCTAGGAGACTTGAGATTCAAGGACAGACATGGTAGCGTGTTCCCTGCATTTTGTTTTTGCCTCTTCTATATCCTGGATTGGATACTTGAGAAGTCTGTAATATGGTATAGTTACTTTGGGGAAAGTTCTGGCAGTTTCTTATAAAACTATATATGTATGCCTACCCTGTGACACTTCAATTCCAATCCTAGATATTTATGAAAGAGAAATTAAATCATATTGTCACAAAGGACTTATAAAATAATGTTCATAGCAGTTTGATTCATAACAACCCAAAACTTGAAATTGCCCATGTGTTCATTAATAGAACAATGAATAAACAAATGGTGATTTACTCATACAAGGGAATGCTACTCATCAATAACAATGCATAAACTCTCAATACTTTCAACAATATGAATAAATCTTAAATATGGCATGCTGAGTCAAAGAAGCTAGACACACTAGTAGAACACAGTGTATGATTCTAATTATATGGGGAAAAAATCTGTATTGTTGTCTCTGAGAAATGGGAAAAGTATTGGCTAGGAGTGTACATGATGAAACTTCCTGGTATAATGGAACTATTCTATAACTTGAAAGAGATAAGTGTCACAAAGGTGTATGTATTAGACAAATTCAGCAACTGTAAACTTAATTCTTCATTTCATTGTATATAAATTTTATGTCAGAAGCAAAGAACTGAATGGATGAATAAACATAATAAGGAAGCATTGATAAATTATAATGGTAGAATCTAGGTGGTGAGTATAAGTATTCATTATAAACTTCTTTCAACTCTTTATGTTTTATGTTTTAAATTTTTCATATTAAAATGTTGCAAGAGAACTCGACCATATGTCAAGTGTATTTGTGTATGTGTATTTGTGGTTCTATTCTTGGGTTGCTTATTATTTTTTTATCCCTTAGCTAATACCACATTATCTTACTTATTCTAGCTTTATATTCATTTCTTTTTCAAGATTATTTTGATTACTTTTGGCCCTCTATTTTCACTATAAATTTTAGAATCATCTTGTCAATTTCTACAACAGTTCTTCTGAGATTTTGATTGGCATTGAACTGAAGTTAACATATTTACAATATTGGGTCTTTAAAGTGTGAACATACTCTATTCCTTTACTTATTTATCTCTTTAATATCTCTAAATAATGTTCTGAAGTTTTTGTATAGAAATATTGATCCTCTTTTTGGTACATTTCTTTCTGAGTACTGGAAAATTTATTCTGTTGAAATGTCATTTTATTTTATTTTTTAATTTGTAGCACATGCAAATAAAATGAAAGAAACCAGGAGAAATGCCCAATTCTAGGAATGGGGTGAGAAATAGACACAATAAATGTGGAAGTACTTAGAGTGCCAGGAAGTAAAGAAGTGCTAAAAAAATCTACATTTATGAGAGTTTGTCAAAGAGACACGGGATCCAACTGAAAGAGTTCCCAACAGCCAAAGCAGGAACAAATGGGCAATAAAATAAAATAATGCGGTATTGGATTAATACCTAAAGTATAAAATAAATACCCAGGAGTCCACACTGATGTCAATAAATTATTGGAGAAATAAATGAGGGGAAAAGACAAATGTCTCATGCAGAAGAGTTAAAAATAATTTATGTAGGTACCTAGTCTCAATAAAGGCATCATAAATCCCCACTCTTTATGTGTGGGCTACCCATGGTTACTTTCATCCAAGAAGTACAACACAGAAGGGTTATAAGTTTATAGTTAGTGGATAAATCTGACAAACATGGCCTCAGACAGTGATCAAGGTCAAATCAACATTATTTAACTGTATTGATGACATATGCCCTTGATATGCGATTAAAATGGTACTTTACCTCTGTGCTCTTTCTTCCCAAAAGCCATAACCCCAAGGTAATCATGAGGAAAATATCAACCAAATTCCAGGACAGAAGTATTCTACAAAATACCTAACCTACACTCCTCAAATTTTCAAGGTCATGAAAAACAAGGAATGTCTGAGAAATTGTCATAGTCACGAAAAGCCTTAAAGAGACATGACAAATAAATGTAACACGCTTATTCTGGATGGGGTCCAAGGACTATTCATATTTCCTGTTTTATCTTGTGTCAAGTTGAGTATGTTGTACATTTTTAGTAATTGATTTAATCTAATTCTTTATTCTTATCACAAAGTAGTTTTATATCTTCTATACTGCTTTGGATATGTGAAGAACCTGTAAAAATATCTTCTTTTTAATTCCTGATATTAGTAATTTAAAACTATACTTATTTTCTTAATCAAATTTGCTTCAAGTTTATTTGTTTTGCGTTTCTTTAAGATTTGGCTTGTGGTTGCCAAATGACATTTCAAATTCTTGTTGAATATCTATGACAGATATATGATTTTCCATGTCCAGTCTCATAGAATTCCCAAGTGTTCATGTTCAAAGGAATATTAGAGTTTTTTTTAATAAAAGAAACTAAAATTTTAACAAAATGAAATTAACAAAAATCTTTCTAACACTGAGCACTTAATTAGAATAGTAGAAGCCATTATGATAAGAACTATATCTAGTAAGAAAGTACATTTGAAATTTTTATGTTTTGATGCAATAAAAGATGATATTTAGTAAAAATGTTTTCCTGCAGGTTATCTATTAGTCCCTCTGTGCTTCACTTGAGGTGATATGGTCTGGATAAGGAAGTACGGATACTCCTCAACTTGTGATGGGTTTAGTACCAACAAACCCATCATGAATTGAAAATGTGAATTGAAATGGATTTCATACTACACAGTAGAGTATGGTTGTTTACCCTAGTGATTGGGTGGCTGACTGGGAGCTGAGGCTCCCTGCCCAGAATCACAAAAGAGTATCTGACTGCATGTTGCCAGCCAGGAAAAGACCAGAATTCAAAATCTGAAATAAGGTTTCTACTAAATGCATATCACTTTTACATGTCCTTCAAGTTGAAAAATCATAAATAGAACTATTGTAAGTGGAGGGATCATATGTACAATAATGATAAAGTAATCATCCCTGAAAACAATCACTAAACTTTGGTGGAGATGATTGGGAAAATGGTAAATTTCCTTGGAAGGAATTGAGAATAGAAAGGTATTTTTGGCTGGTCTGTGTGGAAGCTGGGAGGAATTGATGGAATCTCTTCAGGTTTCCTCCAGTGTGATTCATTCATAATACTGAGAATAGAATCTGATACCAAAACTCTTGTATTAATTTAAACACATGTTGAATTTCAGCAATGAAACTCTCTTGAGAAATGCAAAATTCTATTAATGGATTATTGCCCTTTTATATAAGCATAATAAAATACTATAAAAGGCTTAGTGAACATGCTTAGCAGGAATTGTAACTTTTAGCATGTCTGCTATAATCATCATATATAAAAGTATATATATATATTTTAAGTCCCCATATGGGCTTCTGTTAAAAATAAAAACTAGTGTTTAGGAATAGCTATTTCCTGAAAAAATTACCCATTGACTTCTTTGCCAGACAATTGCAGCTCCTAAATTGACACATTTCCATCCATCTGTATGTACAGCATGTTCCACATCATGATCATAACACAGACATCTTAACTTTAAATGAGACCAAACAAACATAAAATTAGCACTGGTGGGTACCCCCTGCCATTTAGTTAGTGTTGGGTTTAACACCTTCTTTTTTATATGTCCTTCCACATAAACAGTTTTATATTAGCCCTTAATATGATGCCTTCCAACAATTCACTGTTGAGCTGTTTGAATGCACTAATTAGCAGCTTTCATACAAAGGGGAACACATTTATTAGAAAAATCCTGTAAACCTGAATCCCCTTTGGGCCTTGCCAGTTGTGTGTGAATAATTCCATAAAAATATATACTATATTGTTAATCCCAAGACTTTCTAGGAATTTAATCAATAACAAAAGAAATATAAACTGTGCCTTTATAAACAAAAGAAGAAAAATGATAACTTTCAGTTGAACTGAGTGCAGGAAATCAGCACAAGGAGCAGATGCATGTATGAAGCGAAGCACACTTCAGAATAATGATAAAAATATTATAATTGTATATACATGTAATTGACATATATGCATTCCATTCCATTTTAGCACAACTGGCAACACATTTATTAGATTAACACTTCATTTATTTCTTCCTATCACTGCCAACAATACCAAAGCCATACATACACATATTAATTTTAGCAGAAAATAACTTCATTTATTTCTTCCTATCACTTTCACAATACCAAAGACATATACATGCATATTAACCTTAACATAAAATGAACAGTCTTTAAATATTTTGCACTATTTTGAAAATACAGAAACCTGTGTGATTTTCAAAGAATTCTAGGAACACATTTCTCTAGAATCTGGAATGTCCATATTGTCTAATCATTTTTTTTTGAAGGAACATTTAACATAGCTAGCTAACTATAAGTTCAAGGAATCTTTTACTTTTCTCCAACTTTCCCCATACCTTGATCAGATAGTTCTAATTAATATTTCCAGTACATGTAAATAATTATATCCTTGAGTGCTCTAAAATTATACTAATTCCTACACCATTAAGGAAAGAAAATGTTTCTAGCTTTTGATGCATTTTAAGTGGGAGATACTAATTTCTAGATGAAATTATGCATAAACAGGGGGAACGCTTTGTACCAAGATAATATTTAAACATAAAATGTTAAGCATCTCAGGAATTAGGAATGATTAAAAGCAAATAGGACAACACAACCACATCATATTTGGATTGAGGGACTCTCTCCCAATTGTGCATTTTTCTGCTCCCCAAAGCAAAAAGCATCTTTATATATTAAAATTGTTTAGCTGTCAGGATAGATGATTTGAACAGTAACAAACACTCAAAACCAAAGAAATTGCATACTTTGGTAAAAATGTTTATGCTATGTCATATAAATGAATTATATACAGTAGAGTAGTAACCTTTTTTTGTTTTTATTGTTAATACTTTGTCATTTGCGCAAACTGCTGCTAAGCAATGTAATTTCTAAATCAAGTTTTTTAAAACTTGGAGGAAATTAATTCATACCAAATTATATGTATTATTTACTAATATAGTGCCAAACATACTTTACTGTTTTAGCTGAATAGC
Organism: Antrozous pallidus; assembly: GCA_027563665.1. Classification (NCBI taxonomy): domain Eukaryota; kingdom Metazoa; phylum Chordata; class Mammalia; order Chiroptera; family Vespertilionidae; genus Antrozous; species Antrozous pallidus. Next base: position 31,852,709 of record CM050523.1, read on the forward strand.
TTTTTAAAATTATAGTTAAATGATGAAATTGCTTCATTTTACATAGAAATTTCCACACAATGGGTTAATTTCAATTCTTTCCACCTTTATTCCCATATTAGAAACAGATTTTGTCAAAGACCTCACATATTTGCTATGAATATATTTTAATGTATTTTCTCTAAAGATATAAAGCTGGCTGAAACTTAGGTTTATTTCTCCCTTCATGTCTTGGTTTGAATGGTGTTTTGTGTTACAGGCTAATGAGTATGTTAGTGTATTCAACATATTTAGCATATAATATTTCACTAACCACTATGAGCATTTCATTTTGGGTGACTGCCATGACACTTGATGAACAGTTTTACATAGTCTTGGAGTATATTTAGTCAAGACCTTTAGAGACAGATTCTCTGTTTCTGGAAAATAGGGAGCTATACAACCTTCACCATTTGTGACAGGTGACACTGTCTCTTAGGAAACCCATATCTGCCCATGATGATGGAATTAAAGTAGGACTGTAAAAGTTTAGGTTCAGGAAAAGATTTCCAGTTCTTTATCGGCCTGTTATATTAAACTAGAGGCCCAGTGCATGAAATTCATGCACTCGGGGAGAGGGTCCCTCAGCCTGGATTGCGAGAGGGTACAGGCCAGGCCAAGGGACCCCACCAGTGCATGATCGGGGCCAGGGAATGAAACAGGAGGGCTCCAGGGAATGTCTGGCCTGTCTACTCAGTCCTGATCAGCTGGACCCCAGCAGCAAGCTAACTTACCAGTCGGAGCATCTGTTCCTTGGTGGTCAGTGCACATCATAGCAAGCAGTTGAGCAGCCTTAGCATATTACTCTTTGATTGGTTGAATGGCAGATTGGATGTCCGGACACTTAGCATATTAGGTTTTTATTATAGAGGGTTATATGACCATTGTATTACTTTCCTAGGACTGATAAGTACCACACAGACTGGGTGGCTTAAAACAGAATTATATTGTCTCACAGTTCTGGAGGCCAGAAGTCTAAAATTGAAATGGTAATAGAGCTTGCCCCCTCTTCAATCTGTAGGGGAGAATCCTGCCTGTCTCTTCTCAGCTCTGGCTGTGAGCAGGAATCTTTGGCGTTCCTTGGCTTTCAATTTTATGACTCCAATCTCTTCATCTGAAGTCCTATGGTGGTGTATCCTGTGTGTCTTCACATTATCTTCTTTTTGTTGTTGTTGTCAAATAATCTTTAATTGAAACATTTTCCTTTGTAGTTCTTAGCTAGCTGGACATTTCACTGCACCACTGTTGATATAATCTGTGATGTCATGAGGGTGGTGACCATCAACATTGCAACCCACAAACTGGGCCATTCCCAGGATCTCTTTAATGGTTCCAGAGAGTTCTCTAGCTAAATATCAGTGCCGCATCTGTCGGGCAATGCTGACAATCTCATCAAAAGTGATATTTCCACTGTGCTTAATGTGTTTTGTTTTTTTGTGGGTTTTTTTTTTTTTTTGCTTCCTTTTGTCTCTTGGCAATTCCTGGAGGGCTTTGATTATTAGGAGAGAGGCAGAAGGCACTATTTTAATCTGGGCCTGTCTGTTCTGAATGGTCAGTTTCACTGTAATCTTCAGACCCATCTAATCACCAGTTGCTTTGGCAATGTCATCACCAAACTTTTTTGAAGACAGGCCCAGGGGGCCGATCCTGGGGGCCAAGGTAGACATGGCACCCACTTCCCCACTGGTGCACCTCACATATACAACTTTGATTTCAATTTCATTGGGATTGAACTTCGGCAGCATGGTGGAGGCAGCTGGTCACATAAACCCAGATTCAGGATGAGTGAAGGAAGTTGCCCACATTATCTTCTTATAAGAACACTGGACTTACTGAAGTCAGAGCCCACTCTATTCCAGTATAACCTTATCTTCATTAATTACACATGCTATGAATCTAAATAAAGTTGGATTCTGAATCACTAGGGGTTAGGACTTCAGCATATTTTTTAGATGGACACAATTCAACTCATAGCAACCATGAATCAATATCAGATGAAAACCTAAATTGGTAGGCCAAAGCCTAAATGGCTAGCCAGAAGCTTTTTCTAGATCATCTCTTTCCTTCCTCCTCCTCCTCCTCCTTTTCTTCCTCCTCCTCCTCCTCCTCCTCCTCCTCCTCCTCCTTCTTCTTCTCCTTCTTCTTCTTCTTCTTCTTCTTCTTCTTCTTCTTCTTCTTCTTCTTCTTCTTCTTCTTCTTCTTCTTCTTCTTCCATAATCCTCACTGGAGGATATGATTTTTATTGATTTTTAGAGAGAGGCATAGAGAGAGAGGAGCATCAATTAGTTGCATCCCATACCCACCCAGATCTTATTGAACCTACAACCTAGGTATGTGCCCTGACCAGGAATCAAACCTGCAGCCTTTTTGGTGCATGGGACTATACTCCAACCAACTGAGCCACCCAACCAAAGAATCACCTCTCTTCTTAAAGCAGTTTCATTGCCTGGAGATGGTGTCATAATGTGACATAAAATTATCTTTTAGACACCAGTCATGTGGATGAAGAAAGAGTAAAGTGAAGTGGTTAGGGTTGCTAAGAATTACTCATGGACCATGATAGACCTACAAATGTGTAGTTTACAATAACTATATTTTTGGAGGCATTCAAATGTACTGTCAGAGAGAACAATTAAGGAAAGAACTTCCTTCTCTCTTGACACTCTTCAGACTTACTCTAAAAAGGTTCTTTTGGAGAAATACTCCCTCAGTCTACTAGGGGTGCCCTGCTTTCCATCAACTCTATTTGGTGGAGTCACTAATCTCCAATCATTCATATCCTCCAATTCACCAATAGAAAACTGCTGTCGAAAATAATAATAATAATAAAATAAAACAATAAGCAATGAAGAAAGTGTTCAAAATCAATGTGGGAAGGTATTTTGCATTATCACACCCCCCCCAACACACACACACATACACACACCACACACACACTTTAGCCTTTGTCTAAAGGTGTTTGGTTTTTTTCCCCTCTTTTTGTTTTGGAGGGGAAGGAAAGTCAGTGAGACTTTTGAAAAGGCTCAGAACAGGGAGGTCACTTTAGAACAAATGACATGTAAGGCAAGATAAATTTACATTTTTCAGGCCTCATGAAAAACAAGACCAGCTTTGTCTGGGATGCACTAAGAAGTCATTGAAGGTAAGCATCAGCTGCCCACTGATCATGATGGAGTAAAACCCTGAGAAACTTGAGCTAACATGAGTTTATATGTAACCATCAGTTGATCATCCCCAGCTTCCCACAAAGCCCTTTCATTTCCATTTGGAATGAGTATAGGATAACCTAGCCAGGTCAGCCCCTCAGTCACCAAGCAAAACTCTTGACATTTGCCTAATTATCTTTCCTCATTATCAGTCATTTCTTGAAGTCTGGGCTTCATTCAGATGCCAGGTATTTCTGAAATTAATCATATTATTGAAAGTGGCATTGTCTAATGTAAATGGACTTTATTATCTAGATCAAAAAGCACCCCCTTTGAGGAGTGAAAGCCCATTTGTAGGGAAAGTTTCTGAAATTTGACATGCTGTCTTCCCACCAAAGACTCTTAGTGTTGGCCTCCCAGAAAGCACCAAGCATTTGTCACTGAGCACTTGTGTGGGGTGTATGTGTGCGCGCACACGTGCGCGTGGGCACGCTCTACCATAAGACTTGGGCTGGCTGCATGCTAATTTGCCCTGTTGTTTATGGGTGACTGCCTTTCATTATTTAGGAACAAAGCTTTTTTGCATAAGCCCTATGCACAATTATTTTATGTTTATTTTAAAGGCCATCATCTTTATTGCAACTGTATTAGGGGACCACAGAGCTCCTTTGTCTCCTTGTCAGGCTGCGGATTACAGGCAGGGTTTAGCAGGGGACTGAGACACTCCTCTTTCATTTAAAGGCATGTTACAAATGTTTGAGGACCTTGGGCAGGATCAACACATGGCTTTGCTCAGACTCTCTGAATTCATAGAGGGGAGAAGAAAAATGTTTCTAAGAGCTTGGCAAAGTGCCATCAAATCCAATTTCTAGGTGTATAACATTTGGTCCATAAAAGATGGGCAAGTGAGAAATAGAAAGCAAGAAATTCCCACCTGTAGTAGTATCACCAGAACTGTAGTAGGGCGTCTAAAAGGCTTACATGCTCAGTTTCACAGCGCTGGCTGGGATGTTATCTAATTAGCAAGAGGTGTGCCTGATGAGGAACCAAGCCCTGTAACACTCTCCCAATGAAAAAGCAACCCCCACCTCCTGTGTGTAAAGGGACACATAAGAAAAGTTGTTTCTACATCTCAGATTCACTTCTCTTTTGTTTTGTGCGTTAACAACTGGATGTTAATGATGGAGTATTCTTCCACTAAGAGGAGCACAGAAAGTTAATATTTGCCTGCAACCTCCCCTCGTATGTGGAAATAAAATTAATGTTGTGACATAAATTGTCAAAAACCAGGAGATTAAAAGTTAAGGTTGACTTGATTGAGGTGGTGAACACACAATACAATATATAGATAGATGATGTATTATGGAATTGTACAACTGGTACCTATATAATTTTTGTTAACTAATGTCATCCCAATAAATTCAATAAAAAATAGAATCAATAACTAAAAAGGCTGAGGCTTCCTTCATGATGTTTTTTCTTCTTTGGTCATTTCTTCTTTTCTGGAGGAAAGACTTAATCATGGAGTTCATCAATAGCTTCTTGCTCTCTTAAATGCCCACTGAGAGCTGGTTTTAAAAGCACCCCCCTTTTTCTTATGCACTTCATTTTCCTAACTCTGAAGACTTTCTTAAACCAATGGAAAACAGGAACCTCCTCCTCACAGTTTCCAAAAGACTAAGGAATACTCCCCTCATTCTTTAAAACAAATGGACAGAAGACTCAAGAAAATGAAACATGTTCTAAGTCAGAATCAGTGGAGAGAACAACTTGTCTGAAATTTGGAAATACAGTTAAGAATATCCCATTATCATCCAAAGGCTTGTAGGGGAAAAAGCAAATAAAAAATCAACTTTTGAGAGGTGGTATTTAAGAAATACCCTAACCCCTCCATTCTTTTGTAGTGTTTGAAGATTAGCCAAAAGGGAAAAGAGGGAGTGTAAATTCAGGGAATGAAGCTCTAGGCTGTTGGCCAGAAACTCCAAACATTCATCTCCCCGCTTGGCTGAGCAGAGTGTTTCTGGGGAAGAAGTACCACGAGGGGCTTGAACTTCTCAGGGCTCTCCTAAACTCCAAAAATAAAATGATTGTGAACCTTTCTCTTTGCATCGGCCTTCCTTCATGCTAAGCATGGCCTCCTTTAATCATTTGGGTTCACTGTTATAAACACCAATGACTTGTTCGGGTGCCCAGGAATGCCCAGCAATGCCATCCTTTTTACTAGGTATATCATTTCCACTCTCTCTTTGCAACAATAACACCATCTCTTGGGCTGCGCCTGATTTCCATAGCTATTTGCACATAACGTTTCAAGAAGTTGTCTTAACAAATCAAAAGACAGACCACAGGGACTGACAAAGGATGCCTTTCTAATGTATAAATTTATTCATATAAAAACCAATGGGAACTGGAACCGGTTTGGCTCAGTGGATAGAGCATTGGCCTATAGACTGAAGGGTCCCAGGTTCGATTCCAGTCAAGGGCATGTACCTTGGTTGCAGGCACATCCCCAGTAGGAGGTATGCAGGAAGTGGCTGATTGATGTTTCTGGCTCTCTATTCCTCTCCCTTCCTCTCTGTAAAGAATCAATGAAATATATTTTTAAAAAAACAATGGGGAATGTTAAGACACACAATCCCTGTTTGTTCACATCATCTCTATTATTGAACCCAGTAACACTCATGAAGATGCTTAGCAAATGCTGTCAAAGTGAACAGAAAACATCAATGAGAAATCATATGTGATGTCCACAAAGGCCATCCTTATCCACTACCCAATGATCGTGTGTGTGTGTGTGTGTGTGTGTGTGTGTGTGTGTGTGTGTTTTCATCTATTTCTTAAGACAATATGAACTGAAAATGTTACCTTTACTCCCCTGACCATACAGATGAGATATAAGCCAGGGTTCAATCAGATCTCAATCCTTAACAAATGGTGAATTTAAAATATTTTTTAATTTGCTTCCCTTTGTTAAGCTCAAATCAAAGACTAATGGGCTGAACAATTTGTATTTTTATAGAATTGGCATACCTGGGATATTTAAGAATTGAGAGTGTCCTAAATAAAGAGATATAGAGAGGATCTATGAAAGCAAGTACTAACAATCTCAAGATAATTGTTGAGGAGGTGCTATCAATGGGAAATCAAGAAGACAGGGAGAAGTCGGGCTGGTGTTGCTCAGTGGTTGAGCATTAATCTAAAAACAAGGTTCAATTCCCAGTCAGAGCACAGGCCCAGTGATTCTCGCTCATCATTTATGTTCCTACCTCTCTCTCCCTCTCACTTCCTCTCTGAAATCAATAAAAATATACTTGAAAAAAGAATACAGGGAGCAAAGCAGAGTTTTGTTCTAATATCAGTTAATTTAGCCTTGAGGAATTCCAAGAATTTTCTGATTTGAAGTCTTATTCCTGGACAGTGTTTTTTAGAGAAGGAAGTTTGCAAAAACCAGGGCCCTCTTTCTCTCTGCTGCTTTGGAAAAGTACAAATTCTTTCCTGCAAAGTGAAGTTAAGACATTAGAAATTGGAGCTGCAGACCCCACCCATGGTGGCTGGGATTTGAGGGCCTTTCTGTGCCATAGTTCTCCCTCAATCCCCCAACATACATACACAGACATACACTCTCCCTTCCTCTCACTAATGTCTTTGTTACTCATTTTTTAAAAATTCACTTCACATATCAAAATCGTTCTTGAATATTTAACCAGAATGAAAAGCTACATTGACAGCTTCTGGTTTAACAGTTTAAAATGTCAAATTCTGTTACCCCATCTTAGATAAAGACTGTTCTTTTTCTTTCTTTTAAGTTACTAGAAGCTTGGTACACAAAATTTGTGCACGGCAGGGGTGGGGGGTCCCCTCAGCCCAGCCTACACCCTCTCCAATATGGGACATCCCTCTCACAATTGAGGACTGCTGGCTCCCAACTGCTTGCCTGTCTGCCTTCCTGATTGGCCCTAACCACCTCCTTCTGCCAGCCTGAACACCTCCTAACTACTCCCCTGACAGCCTGAGTGATGCCTAACTGCTCCCCTGCCAGTCTGATTGCCCCTAACTGCCCTCGCTTGCAGGCCTGGTCCCCCCGCCCCAACTGCTCCTCCCTATAGGCCTGGGTCCTCCCCAACTGTCTTTCCCTCCAAGCCTGGTCACACCCAACTTCCCTCCTCTGCAGGCCTAGTTCCTCCCAGTTGTCCTCCCCTGCTGGCCTGATCACCCACAACTGCCCTCTCTTGCAGGCCTGGTTCCTCCCAACTACCCTCCCCTGCTGGCCACCTTGTGGCAGCCATCTTGTGTCCATATGAGGGCAGGATCTTTGACCACATAGAGGCAGCCATCTTGTGTGTTGGAGTGATGGTCAATTTGCATATTACTCTTTTATTAGATAGGATAGAGTCCTGGTGCATGGGTGGGGGACAGCTGGTTTGCTCTGAAGGGTGTCCTGGATCAGGGTGGGGGTTCCCTTGGGGTGTGGGATGTTGGTTTGCAGGCCAGGCACACTCCCCAGTGACCTAAGTAGAGGCCCTGGTATCATATTTATTTATCTATTACAATTGAAACTTTGTAGCCTTGAGCAGAGCCAAGCATCCTTCTTGCTCTGTGGCTGCAGCCATTTTTGTTGGGATTTATCTTCTATAATTGAAACTTTGTAGGCTTGAGTGGAGGCCTGGGCCCGCCAGGGTGTGCAGAAAGCTTGACTTCCTCCATTGCCAGGGAAGCCCAAGCCTCCTGTTTGCTTCATGGCCGCAGCGATCTTGGTTGGGTTGATTTACATACTCTCTCCTGATTGGCTGATGGGTGTGGCTTTTGGCTATAGCTGAGTGATAGTTAATTTACATATTACTCTTTTATTAGACAGAATTTTCCTTTCATTAGTGTAATGCTCTCTCCAGTATTAGTTTTTCAATTAAGCTGAGTACCACCTTGCCCTCCACTCTTGGCATTAGCTACATTAAGTATTGTGCAGTAGGACACTCTCCCCTACCCCCTGTGAACCAGTCATCTCTTGTCTTGAGCCTCAGGACAATTGATGTCAACTTACCATTCTTCCTGCTTCAAGTGACAATGATCCAGAACCTCGTTATCAGGGAGCTGCTGCCCGGAGAATGAAAGAAGTGGGGCAAGTGGAGCAGGCCTGGCTACCACAAAAGGTGGCTTCCTGGGGGTAGGCTGACTTTTCTAGAAGGTCAGAATGAGCAAGATCCAAGTTGGGAAAGCCATGAACATATTTCATTTATAATTGTAGGTTTTTATATCTTTGCTTTGTTACATGTAGAAATGGATTTAGACTGAGAAACTTGACACAATAAAATGAATAATGGTGGATGGGGAATGCTACTAACTTGAACAGAATATATTAGGACACACACACACACACACACACACACACACACACACACACACACATTCACACATCCTCAAAACTATTGCCTATATCAAGACGTGAAAATTTATAAAAGAGAGGCAGACATAAAAGAAGAAATTGTTTATTTGTTTGTTTGCCTTTATAAAACCCATTTGGGAGAAACATCCGTATATATACATCAGTTATCTGGCTTGTCCCAGTTACACTGATGTTAGAGATGTCCTTTGTTAGAAATTAATGTGTGTAATAAAGTTTTACATTTTTTATATGTTTTGAAGTATATGAACAATATTTCTTTTCACTGCATAATTACTTTTTTGTATACAAGAAAAATGAGGTGCTTAGCCCTAAGTAAATAACCTCAAAACAAACCAAGAATAATAGTTACATTCTTTTCATCTTCTACACTATATACAATAAATATTTCCCGAAACTTTGTAAGTTACATTATTGTGACTTTTTACATACAAAAGAAACTTTTATTGAATCAGAACTAAATTCAGACAAAAATATGCCCCACCCCCACATTGATATTTTGCTCCAAATTTATTGAAAGTATAGACTAATTAAAGATACCAGCTTTGTTTCTAGTTCATAATAATTTCCAAAGTGTTTTCCCTTTATAGTCCAAAGGCATCATTTACTTAGAATAAACAAGGCTATATATAATGCATTTTAAGTAATTTATTTTTCTGAATAGGTGCTTTATAATTTAAATTGATTACAGTTCCTCTTCATTTCATAAACTGTATCTTTAATGCTAAGTATTCAAAGGTTTCTAAATAATGGGACTATTTTTTTTTAATTTTATTGTTGCTACTTTTTTTAAATAAAGGAAAGTAGCTATGTCATTCACACCTTGAGAAACCAATTTGGGTCTTTAAAAATATTTATGTGGAGGCTGTACAATTTCAAGTTAGGAAGGGGGTTAGACAGTGCTGCAAATTCTAACAAGGTTATTAAGAGACCCCTAACCCTTTCTGGTAGCTGGCTCCACTATAATTACCAGTCTGTCTGTTGCTTTCTTTTCCCTCCCTAGTAGCGCTTATTATAACCTTGATTTTTTAAATGGATTATTGAATTTGGTAAAGAAGTTTTAAGTTATGCCAAGTTTGAATAAACTAGAAAAGTACTGATATTTTAAGTTGCTCATGATGGACTCTCTATGTAAAGTACTCATTCCATATATTTTTTCTTCATGTTGAGTATTTATATCTATAACTCAAAGTTGTTTTTTCCTAAAGAATAGTTAGGGAAATAAACCATGGTGTTTTTTTCCTCTCCCTTTTTTCTGGGTCCTAGATAAAAAAAAACTGTGTGCATATGGGTATGCCAGTGTGTATGAACATTTAGATCAAGAAAGCAGAGACCATACATCCATAAATTAAAATTAGTTGTTTCTGTAAATTATAATTCTCCATGATTTTGTTATTTTTATACTTTCTTCTGAATTAAATTTTTATATGATAAAAAGTTATAATATTTACAACAAGCAAATTTATATTTTTAATATTGGCTCTAAATTTCAAATAAAATTTTTAAAATGAGTTAAAGGGAGATTTTTAATCTCTTCACACAAAAAAATATATTACCTTTCTTTTAGAATTTGTATCTACACAACAGGAACAAATGGGATAATTTGGTAAGAGTTAAAAAATAAAGAACAGTTAAGTGGAGATCACTACTAGGCAGTAATCTACCTGACTTAGAAAAGTTGGAAAAGAGAGAGCCATTGAAAATAACCAGAAAAAGATTACTTTTACCATATTGAGAGAAAAGAGCTAGTGTGAGGAATGGTGGCAAGGATATTTCTTTAGTTCAGGAATTTTGCTTATTTATTCCTTTGTTTGAAGAACCTACCTATAGAGAATTGAAGTACAACACCAGTGTCCAACACTGAGGGAATTATAAAAACAAAAGAGAAAAGTAAATTTAAATTTCCAAGTTTCTAGAAGAAGGGTCATTTTCTGCAATGCTGGACAAAAGCCTTAAAAGCAACCCTTACTTCTAAAGAATGTAGTCCATGTGACTATGCTTTGGATTATAGCCTGAGAGACAGGCTGACTCAGTCTCTTTCCTTTGTTTGTCAGTATTTACCAGTGACACAGAACAGAAACTTCTACCCAATCTGATGGGTTATAGATGATCAAAAGGCCATGTTTGGTTTCATCTACCTTTGTTAAAACTCATCACTGGGGATGGGAATCCTGATTATTGTATTCTGAATTTGCCATATATTGGTTTCAAAGTATTCAGTAATTTCCAGTTAACACTAAAGGAAATCCCAGGTTTTCTACTTACTCCTCGAACCTTCATAGCTGTCATCACTCTCTAACACAAACCCCTCTGCATTTGGAGCGTCCCTGCTCTGCATTCAGTACCATGTTCTCACAACCTATTTTCTTTTTTCAATTTTGCCTATCTTGCCAGAAACACTTTTTCTAGATTTATCTGGAAAGTTGAAAAAGATAGAGTCAATATGGAGTTCAAAGTTTACTTAAAGGCCCCCAAAATTTCATACTACACTGAATAACCCCTTTCTAAAATCTTTGCAGAGTTGTGGGTTTAATAACTCCATATATTAGCTTCACGATATTGCGGCTTTTATTGCAAACTTCTTATCTCTCTGTCTGGATTTGGATCCAGTGTCTTGGAAGATGATCATCACCAGGACAGAGAAGAACACAAAGTATGTATTCCCTTAACAGATACATTATATTAATTACTTGTGGGTTTCCCTGTTTCCCTCTCATCCTCAGATCCTGCAGACATGTAGGAGAACTAGAACATTGTTCTAGAATTGAATACTATTCATTCAGACTACAATTCTTGCAAGCCTAAACTTTGGAGGTGAATTAAGTTCAGACTTTTTGCAAAAAGACACTCTTCATATTCTCATCCCACCTCCTGGACTCTCCCCCATGACCCTGCAGTCTGTTCTATTTGAGACTTGAGCCAGTTTAGATCATTTCCCTTATGTCCCACAGCAATTAAAAAATAAGTAAGAGCCCTAGCCTGTGTGGCTTGGTAGGTTGGGCATCATCTGGTGCACCAGAAGTTTGCCAATTTGATTCCTGGTCAAGGCACATGCCTGGGTTGTGGGCTCAATCCCCAGTAGGGGGAGTGCAGGAGAACACATCTGTGTTGTGCTTTCACATCAATAGTTCTCTTTCTCTCATTTTCTCCCTTCCTCTCTCTCTAAAAATCAATAAACTAGAGGGAACCAAAATGGAGCATAGATAACCACCTATACTGCTGTCCCGCACAACAATTTCAAAACTACAACTAAAAGACAAAAAGGACATCATCCAGAACCACTGGAAAGCTGGCTGAGTGGAAATTCCACAAACAGAAGGAAAGATAAAAGGACACTGTGACTCATAGTAGCACAGAGGGCAGAATTGCAGAGACAGGCAGAGAAAGAGATGTGGAGCTGCACACAAGCAGAAAGGGCAGATGGCTGAATACCCGGCTGGTTTTCTCAAATGGGGAGGGAGGCTGCACTGATCCCCAGTTCTGGGCAAGTCTCGGGGAACCCAGACTCATATGGGGTGAAACTGGACCGTAAGGAGGAAATACACTGAGATTTGGGAGATGCAGAGCTGCGCGAACTCTCAGAGAAGGCACATAAACTCAGGAGCTGCAGAGGTACACTAGCTCACACAGAGGATGCGAGGCTGGCTCTCTCCCTGAAGGGGGGGGGGGGGCGGCGGACACCAACTGCATTGTTTTACAGTTCTGGGTGAGACGTTGGGTGTGCAGTCTCATTTGGAGAGAAACTTAACTCTCTGGCAGCACACACAGCTCAGGGGCAGCTTTCTCTCAGAGGTGCATGCAGCCATTGCTGCGGGGCACAGAGACATGGGCTCCGCTTAGGGTGGGGCTGAGGGGAAACCAAGGCTGACTGCTCAGCCCAGAGACTCCGCCCCATCCAAGCTGAGCACAGCAGCTCTCCCAGTGTAAACACATCTGATTCTCACAGCCCACTGGCCTAGAGCTCCACCCCTCCCAGTGATACCAACATCAATCTAGGCTTAGCTACAACAAGACTGTGCAACCCATACAGGGGTGCACCAAGAATACCCACCTCAAGTAACCAGGGAGGCTGAGCCACTGTCCCCTAGAGGATACCTACCACATAAAGCAACCAACTCAGGGAAGCAGCCGAAATGCAGAGACAAGGAAACAAATCACATTTGAAAGAAATGGAGGGGGAAAAAAATGACTGGACATAGAATTCAAAACCATGATTATAAGGTTTTTCAAGAGGCTCCTAGAAAAGGCCGATAAATTTAAGGAGACCCTCGAGGATATGAAAAAGGAACAACTAGAAATTAAGAATACACTGACTGAAATAAAAAAAATATTGCACAGATACCTAAAACCACTCTAAAGAAACACAAGAATCCAGTCAAAGATTTGAAATACAGAGAAGCAAAATCCATGTAGCTGGAAAAGCAAGAAGCAAAAAGAATCCAAAAAATTGAAGATAATGTAAGGAGCCTCTAGGACAACCTCAAGCATACCAACATCCGAATTATGGCGGTGCCAGAAAAAGAGAGAGAGCAAGATACTGAAAACCTATTTGAAGCAATAGTGACCAAAAACTTCCCCACCTGGTGAAAGAAATAGACTTGAAAGTCCAAGAAGCACAGAGAACCCCAAAACATAGGAATCTAAAGAGGACCACACCAAGACATATCATAATTAAAATGCCAAGAGCAAAAGACAAAGAGAAAATATTAAAAGCAGCAAGAGAAAAACAGTTAGTTACCTACAAGTAAGCACCCATATGATTGTCAGCTGATTTCACAACAGAAACTATGCAGGCCAGATGGGAATGGCACAAAATACTCAAAGTGATGAATAACAAGAACTTACAAACAAGATTACTCTACCCAGCAAAGCTATGATTCAGAATAGAAGGTCAGATAAAGTACTTCACAGATAAGAAAATGCTAAAGGAGTTCATCACTGCCAAACCAGTATTATATGAAATGCTGAAAAGTATTCTTTAAGAAGATGATGAAGAAGAAAAAGGTAAAGATAAAAATTATGAACAACAAATACACATCTACCAACAAATGAATCTAAAAATCAAGTGAATTAAAAATCTGATGAACAAAGTAAACTGGTGAATATAATAGAATCAGGGGCATAGAAAGGGAATGGACTGACAATTCTTGGGGGCCAAAGGGTGTGGGAGGTGCAGGAAGAGACTGGATAAAAATCATACACCTATGGATGAGGACAGTGGGTGAGAGGTAAGGGCAGAGGGTGGGATGGGTACAGGGTAGAGGGGAGGTATGGGGGGAGGAAGAAAAGGAACATTGTAATTAATAATCTGAACAATAAATATTTATTAAATTTAAAAAACAAACAAAAATAACATAAAAAATAAAAATCAATAAACTATTCTTAAAAAAAAAACCTGTAACACCAACACTGCTATTCCTCCTCATAGTGTAGGCAATTGTCTTCTTTCTTTCAGTAAGAAAACAAGTTTCACACTTTGGGTTTGTTTATTTGATAGAATCCAGAGAGAGATAGCCAGACGGTGGAGGACAGAGTCTAATGATGACTTGTCTGTTTACAGATGAATAATTAGACTTGCTGCACTGGTGCTGTGGGATGGTGACTTGTAGGTCTGATATTTATTTACACAATTCACTGAATGTAACAGATTTTGAAATATAGCTTATAAATATTTAGAAAATATTGTTTCTAAGTATCTACAGCTTCTTTACAGTGTGTCAGGCTATTTATTTTGAAACAACATCTCTTTTTACTGAGAAGAAATGTAGGGAGCTGAGCAGAGACTCATCAGCATGGAACATAATTAATATTGTGGGGAGGAAGAAGAGGAGATGGCTGTTAGATGGCTAACAATCAGTCCTCCCTCACAGGGAAGGCTTCTTGAATATGCAGATGAGGATGGTGCCCTTAGTTACGCATTTGAACTTTCTACATTAGACTGCCTTGATTGTATGATGTTATAGTAGAAGAGGTTCTTAAGACCAAAACAGTGAAGACTTGGTGATTGATTACAACATTTTTTCTACAAACTTTTTCCTGGCCTAGATCCACGTTCTTAGAAGCAGGCTTTGCAACGCCATCATTTTAGAAGTGGAATCTATTTCTCCATCTCTAGAATCTGGGCTGCTAAGATAAAATGTTTTGGCCAAAACACTGCAACAGACGTTCATTGTACTGATTTTGAACATAGACTTCAAAGGGCTTTCCATCTTCTGCTCTCTTTCCTGAAACCATGACCATTTCCATGCCAATAGCTGGCTGTTCTGCTAGATGATGAGAGACACATGCCTGCTTAGTCACTCCCATTGCCACAGGTGATAGCCAGCCAACCCCCAGAAGCACCTCGCTGACTCGAAGCTGACCACAGATGCATGAGTGAACTCAGTCCAGACTAACAAGCCCACCAGCTGAAAGCACAGCACAAATTGCAAACCCACAATGATAAATTAAATAAGCAATTGTTGTTTTGAGCCACTAAATTTGAGGGTGGTTATTTCAGCAGCAAAAGCTAACTGACACAGAGTTATGATAACACAGAGGGTTGCAACCAATGACCAATGTCTTGGTCATGTGACCACAAGGTAACCTTATTTCTACAAGAAATAAGCATGTTATTTATTCAACCTAATTTATTGAGCACCTAATCTAACGCAGGTACTATCTGTTCAAGGTACTGTGAGTATGATAATAAATAAGTCAGACTGAGTTCCTGCCCTTCTTGAGTTTACATTATAAGGACTCATAGCCACAGTAACAAATAAAAAGGTAAGTATGCAATATAATATGTAATAGCAAGAAATGCTATAAAATAAAAATAAAGTGAAGAAAGGGAGGAAAAAAGTAGATGGAGGAGGCTGTATTTCATAGGATACTCAGAGAAGTTTTCACTAAAAAAGGAGATTTGACCTGAAAATAAAGTACAGGAGTAAGCCATATGGAAATCTAGGGGAATAGTACTCATTATTTGATGGAACATTTTAAATTAAAATCAAATTCAAGTGATCTCCAGGAAGGCCTCAGTACAAGATTCCTTTTTGTCTCTTTAAAATTATTCATTAACCTTGCCTAACACTCATACCTATATCATTATCAAATTTCCAAGTTAGATTGAATGGGCTAGTCATATAAGTTGCTAAAAAACATTTCAGGTAGGTTAAAGAATTTTCTAACATTAAATTGAAAGTGCTAAGCAAAATAATATTTTCTTGATTACACAAATGTATTCCTCTCAGGAAACAGAATTTATTCTTTAGTAACTTTGCATTAGATTTTTTAAAAATATGTCTTATTAACTCTCTCTTCCTTTAATCCCTAAGAAATAACTGGAAAGTAAGGCAAGGTTTTCCTGATTGCTCTTGCTCTCTTTGTTTATTATTTCAATAGAGCATATTATGAAAGTTGTTTGAGATGTTGCATAATTGTGTTTTGCTGTCCATGGTGAAAAAGAAATTGAGTGAGACATAAAGGCAAAACTTAACAACTCATCACTTTCTATGTTTGATTATTAAACAATAATATAGAACCTTTACATTTATTTGCAGAATTCTAAAAGCATCTGGTATAGGCCATAGAAAAAAACAAGTAAGTTGACTTTGGGCAAGATGAACATCCATTTAATGATCAAAGCATAGCATGCTGTGGAGGAGGAACCAAGATGGCGGCATAGGTAAACACCTATTTTGCTGCCCACACAACAATTCCAAAACTACAACTTAACAACAAAACAAACATCATCCAGAATCACCAGACAGCTGGCTGAGTGAAAATCCCACAAATAAAAGTAAAGATAGGACCCTGTGACTCAGAGGAACTGTGGAGTGCAGCCTTGAAGATACGCACGGAGAGAGGTTTGGAGCCTTACGCATGCGAGGGGTAAAGGGCAGGTGGTAGGAAACCCGGGTGGTTTTCTCCAATGGGGAGGGCGGAGGCATCCCAATGCATTGATTCTCCAGTCCCGGGTGAGGTCCAAGGTCCGGGGAAGGCACGCTGGAGCCTGGGCACGGAAGAGGTCTGAGAGTTTGAGGAGAGTGCACATAAACTTGGGAACAGAAGTGCGCCACCGTGCAGAGAGGACTCGTGACTTGCTACCTCATTCAGGAGACCACCCGACTGCTTTGTTTTACAACCGTGGGTAAGACTTTGGGTGTGCAGACTTATCTGGGGAGAGGCAGAGTTGTCGGGCAATGGGTGGAGACCAGCGGTGGCTTTCTCTCTGAATTGTGTGCAGCCGTTACCACCCATCACAGGGTCCCATGAGCCACATAGGGCTGAGCTGATGCTGCCTGCTCAGCCCAGAGACTCCACCCATCCAACCTGAACACAGTTTACCCTCACAGTCAATTGGCCTGGAGGTCAAACCCTCCTAGTACTAACAACAATAAGCTGGGCTTAACTTCAACAATACTGTACAACCCATAAAGGGCTGCAGCAAGAGTATCCACCTCAAGTAACTGGGGAGGCTGAGCCACTGTCCCTTAGAGGACATCTAATACACAAAGCTAATGGACCAACTCAGGAAAGCAGCCACAATGCAAAATTGAAAGAAATCAGATGTGAAAGAAATGGAGGAAAAAAGACAACTAGACATAGAGTTCAAAACCACAGTAATAAGGTTTTTCAAGAGGATCCTAGAAAAGGCCGATGAAATTAATGAGAACTACAAGGAAATGAATGAGACCCACAAGGATATGAAAAAGGACCAAGTAGAAATTAAGCATACACTGACTGAAATAAAATATTACACAAAGACCTAAAAGCAGTCCAGAGAACCGCAAGAACCAAGTCAAAGATTTGAAATACAAAGAAGCAAAATCCACTCAGCCAGAAAAGCAAGAAGCAAAAAGAATCCAAATAATTGAAGATAGTGTAAGGAGCCTCTGGGACAACCTCAAGCATACCAACATCCGAATTATAAGGGTATCAGAAAAAGAGAGAGAGCAAGATAATGAAAACCTACTTGAAGAAATAGTAACTAAAAACTCCTCCCACCTGGTGAAAGAAATTGACTTAAAGCCCAAGAAGTGCACAGAACCCCCAAATATAGGAATCTAAAGAGGACCACACCAAGACACATCATAATTAAAATGCCAAGAGCAAAAGATAAAGAGAGAATATTAAAAACAACAAGAGAAAAACAGTTGGTTACCTACAGGGGAGCACCCATACGATTGTCAGCGTATTTCTCAACAGAAACGATGCAGGCCAGACGGGAGTGGCAAGAAATATTCAAAGTGATGAATAGCAAGAATATACAACCAAGATTACTCTATCCAGCAAAGCTATCATTCATAATGGAAGGTCAGATAAAGTGCTTCGCAGATAAGAAAAAGCTAAAGGAGTTCATCACTGCCAAACCAATATTATATGAAATGCTGAAAGATATTCTTTAAGAATAATAAGAAGAAAAAGATAAAAATATAAATTATAAACAACAAATACACATCTATCAACAAATGAATCTAAAAGTCAAGTGAATTAATAATTTGATGAGCAGGATAAACTGGTGAATATAACAAAATCATGGACATAGAGAGGGAATGGACTGACAATTCTTGGGGAGGAAAGGGGTGTGGGAAGTGCACCAAGAGACTGGACAAAAATCATGCAACTATGGGAGAGGACTGTGCGGGGGAGGGGAGGGCGGAGGCTGAGATGGGTACTGGGTGGAGGGGAGCTGTAAGGGGAGAAAGGAGGGGAACAATGTAATTAATAAACTGAACAATAAACAAACAAATAAATAAATAAATAATAAAAAAAGCATTGCGTGCTGTACAAAGCTGAACTAAATATGAAGAATTCATGCAATGACTTAAAAGGCAAGCTTTGGGGACACATTTCACCAAGTGGCTGTGTATTTAGCAATGTGGCAAAGACTGCTGGCAGTTTTTAGTTCTTTCTGGCACAGAGCTAGACTATGGTTTTCAGCTTCCCTTTTATTTACATATGGTCACATGACTGAATTATAGACAATAAAATGTGACAAAGTATCCTAGCACTATAACAACTTATAAATGCAATTGCATATGCTTTTTTTCTTTGTTTGGCCAAACACTGAGTAACCTTGTAAGGAAGTATGGAGGCTGGCTCAACCTCCGTCAGTCCGGGTTCCAAAAAATTAAAATTCTTGTTTCCAAATCCACTATACTTGGGGATAGGGAGTTGAGGGTGGCTATCTTTTCTGAGCTTAGCATATCTTAATACAAGCAATATCTACCATCATGCCATACTGTCCACATCGAAAAAAAACAAACAAACACACAAATGTACAATATTCTTCAGTGAGAATGCTAAGATAAGCAGTTGTTAAATGAAAACAACTACAAATTAAAAAAAAACACCAACAATGTCATTTAATTAACACATATGTCTAAAAAGACCATGTTTTGCCGAAGCTGGTTTGGCTCAGTGGATAGAGCGTCGGTCTGCGGACTGAAGGGTCCCAGGTTCGATTCCAGTCAAGGGCATGTACCTTGGTTGCGGGCACATCCCCAGTAGCGGGTGTACAAAAGGCAGCTGATCGATGTTTCTCTCTCATCGATGTTTCTGACTTTCTATCCCTCTCTCTTCCTCTCTGTGAAAAGTCAATAAAATATTTTTTAAAAAAGACCATGTTTTTACACATGGATCTTATTTCCTATGATGTTCACTCCATAGTAGATACTAAAAAGTACTGAATGAGTAAATAGAGGAATGAGTTAGTGAGACATTTCAGTGTTAAAAGACTTGAGCAATTGTAAGAAAACACAGTTGCACCAAATATTCTGCTTTGACATGATTACGTGAATTTAGATATATATTTTTTAAATCTCTGAACATTCATTAGCCTCTCTCCTGTGGAATTATGGGGTTAGACTAAATTTCTTCAAGCTGGGAAATTCTGAGCCCTGTTTCTAAGGGTAACTGAACCTTTCCAGTAACTAAATGAGAAAAATACCAAAGGTCCAAGGTCACTATACTATGAAAATAGAGTTATATGGCCTGGGGAGCCAATGTCTCTTAGAATTCAGACCACAGTATGAGCTGCCTTTTTTGCTTCTGTGGTGTTCCAGCCCAGTATCTACCAAAAATCGTGAAAAGAGACTGTTAAAATCTAAAAGGAGCCTTAAGTAGTCCATGGTATGAACTTCCTCACATCACAGATGAATAAATATAGGCCCCTGGAGGTTAAGTTACACAGCCACTGCTTTCAGGCAAGCCTAGAAGTTAGGTTTCCTAGCATGTAGCCCAGGCTACTTTCCCCAAATTCTCAATTAGTCGTAGCATGTCTTGCCTGTGCTTGATCTTACCCAGGTTTTAAATATATTGAATCATTATACTAAGAATATTCTTTTATCTTGTTTTTTGGTTGGTTAATTAAAAATATTTTGTGTTATTAAGACCTCATCACAACTCTCGCCCCCTCCCCTTCTTTCAACTGTGGGTACAGTAGGGCTATAAATCGCTTCATTTGTTATTTTCTCTTTTAAGAGTATATGAGTATAATAACCATAGTGATCTCAACATCTTTGTCACAGGCTTCTGATTGGTCTTTCCATTTGAAGAGTGTTTTGTTCTTTGCCCACAAAATACACTATTTTGTAAGCTTCCCTCTACCAAACTTCACCAGGCTGGTACCAACACACTAGCCTTCAAATCTTGGCATACAAATATGCTATCATTACTGGTTTAGTGTAGCGTTAGGTAGCAAAGCAAGAAATATAAATGAAAAATCAGAGATAAATGCTACTGAGTGTGCCACATTTAAGTGGAATGATAACACTCAGGTGGAGTGAAAGAGGTTGAAGGAAAGACATAACTCAAAAATGGAATTAGAAATGCTAACACAGGGAGCAGACACAGAAGAGACAAAAAATAAATGTAACTAAGCCTTTAGCCTATTCATTAACTTATTCAACGAACACTTGCTAAGTAGTAGAGACATGCCAAGCCCAGCAAAGTAAAGCAGTTACTTAAAAAACAAACAAACAAACAAAACAGCTCACCTCTGAGGAGCTGTTAAGGGGCAAAAGTAAGCAGAGTTACTGCTAAAATGCCTTTAGTCCACTACCCATGTACACACATACACACACATGCCCACTGTCTCAGCTTCCCTTGGAAAGCATGGAGCCATAGGTAACAAACCATTTGCCCTGGATAACCTAAGTGTATACTGTTGTCTTGGTGTAATTATTAATAATACTTTCTTTCACTTCAAATTGTCCTGATTTGGAGAAGATGTTACATGGCCATTTTATTTCCATTTTCTATGGCAAAGGAAATTGCCATAGGACTTGGGAGACAAGAAAAGCTGTGACTTATATGCATTGTAGAAGATGTGGAAACATCATTCAAAAGAAGGGCCACGGGAATTGGAAGGGAGCTCACCTCAACTAGATGAAAACAGACCACAGTACTTTTTCAGTTTGACCTCAGTGAACATGGAGGCTCATGTAGAATTTCGTTTTTAAAAATGGACTTTACTTTTTAGAGCAATTTTAGGTTCACAGCAAAATTGAGTGGAAAGAACAGAGTTCCCATATACCTGACATCTGCACCGGACAAGAACAATGTCTCCCACTATCAACATCTCCCACCCAAGTGGTACATTTGTTACAAAATGATGAACCTACATTGACACATTATCATCCAAGGACAGGGTAGTCCTTGCCCTCAGGAGTTTAACTTATAGTGTGGGAGACAGCCATTAAAACAAGTAATTGCAAAAATAATTGGATGAGAAAATGTGGGATTGCCTGGCACATAACAGATGTCCAGAACATTTATTCTGCTAATATACATCAAGTATGGTTGCTAGACTTAACCAATAAAAATAATAGATGATATTTTATATTAGGGTTTACATTTGGGTTCACTCTTAGTGCTGAACATGCTATGAGCTTTGACAAATGTATAATGATGTGTATCCATTATTATAGCATCATATATAATAGGACAGTGTAACTATTCTTTATAATACTATAATGGTCATCCAAGGCCATCTTAGATTTTTCCTGTTATTTTCTAGGATTTGCATAGTTTTTCATTTTATATGTAGCTCTATTATTCATCTTGAGTTTAACTTTGTGAATAATATAAAGTCTGTGTCTGAATTAATTTTTTTTGCATGTGAATGTTTGGTTTTTCCAGCACCATTTGTTGAAAAGACTGTTTTCTCCATTGCATTGCCTTTGCCCCTTTGTCCAAGATAAGTTGACTATATTTATGTGGATTTCTTTCTGGCCTCTGTACTCTGTTCCATTTATCTATTTGTTTATTTTTATACCAATAACACACTGCCTTGACTACTGTAGCTTTAGAGTAAGTCCTGAAGTCAGATAGTGTCAGCCCTCTGACTTTTTTTCTTTCTTTCACTATTGATTGGTTATTCTCCATACTTGGCCTCTCCATATAAACTTTAGAACAAGTTTGTCAATGTCCACAAAATAGGATTTTGATTGAGATGGTGTTGAATCAATAGTTCAAGTTATAGACAATATTGAATCTTTCTATTCATGACCATGGACTATCCATTCATTTAGTTCTTATTTTTTTTAATAAAGTCTCAAAGTTCTCATATATATCATGTTCATATTTTGGTAGATTCACTTCTAAATAGTCATTTTCAGGTATGCATATAAATGGCATTGGGTTTTAAATTCCATTTGTTCAATGCAGATATATAGAAAAATAATTGACTTTTGTATATTAACTTTATATCCTGCAATCTTGCTATAGTTCCAATGTTTTAGTCAGTTATTTCAGATACTCTACATGGACAATTATGCCATTTGTGAACAGATGTCTTCTCAATATGTATGTGTTTTATTTCCTTTTCTTGTTTTATTGCACTAATTAGGACTTCCAGCACTATATTAAAAAGGAGTGGTGAGGGAAAACAGCCTTGCCTTATTTCTGATCTTAGCACTAAAACTTCTAGTTTCTCACCATTAATTATAATATTAGCTGTAGCTTTTATGTAGATGTTCTCTATTCAATTGAGGAATTTTCCATTCATTCCTAGTTTGCTGAGAATTTTTATCATAAATGGGTTTAAGTTTTGTCAAATGCTTTTATTATATCCATTGATATGGTCGTTTTAGTTTGTCCTTTAGTCTGTTGATGTGTTGGATTTTGTTAATTGGTTTTCAAATATTTAACAAGCCTTACATCCCTAGGATAAATCCTACCTAATCATGATGTATGATTCTTTTCACACATCATTGGCTTGGATTTGCTAATATTTTGTTGAGGATCTTTGCCTACCTGTTCATGAGTGATATTGGCCTGTAGCTTTTCTTTTCTTCTTGTAATATCTTTGTCTGGGTAAGTATTAGGGTACTATTAGCCTCATAAAATGGGTTAGAAAGAATTCCTTTTGCTTCCAAAAGTGATTATAAAGAATTACTGTTGTTTCTCCTTAAGTGTTTGGTAGAATTCACCTGGTGTTTCCTGCTTTGGAAGGTTATTAAGTATTGCTTTAATTTCTATAATAGATTTAGGCCTATTTGCATTATCTATTTCTTCTTATGTGAGTTTTATGCAAGTTATTTCTTTCAAGATAAAGGTCCATCTTATCTACATGATCAAATTTATGGGCATAAAGTTGCCTATAATATATCTTCATTATCCTTTTATTATACATAGTCTCTATGGTGATGTCTCTTCTCCTACTTATGATATTAGTAATTTGTTTCTTCTCTTTTTTTTTTCTTAGTTAGCCAGAAAATATGCTTATCAATTTTATTGATCTTTAAAAGAACCAGCTTTTGGTTTTGTTAATTTGCTTTATTTTTTGTTTTCAATTTCACTCAATTCTGCTCTAATTTTTACTTCTTCTTCTTTTTTTTTTTTTTTTTGGTGTGCTTAACCTGGATTTTATTTGCTCTTATTTTTATAACTTCCTACAGTGGAAGCTTAGATCATTGAGTTAGATCTTTTTCTTTTCTTTTCTAATACATGCATTCATTACAATAAATTTCCCTCTAAGTACTGCTTTTGCTGCATCCCACAAATGTTAATATGCTGGGTTTTTATTTTCATTTAGTTAAAAGTATTCATTTAATATTTTTGAGATTTATTCTTTGACTCATGAGTTATTTAGAAGTATGTAGTTTAAACTCCAAGTATTCTGAAAAATTTCCAGCTATCTTTTTGTTATTGATTTCCAGTTTAATTCCATTGTAGTATGAGCATTAATTGTATGGCTCCTATTATTTTATATTTGTTAAGGTGTGTTTTATGGCCCCACATGTGGCCTATCTGCTGTTGTTAGATATATGTGAATTATGTACAACGGATTGATGGTGCTGTTGAATTTAATTATGTCCTCACTGATTTTCTACCTGCTGGATCTGACATCTCTGATTGAAAGATGTTGAAGTCTCCAAATAAAATAGTAGGCTCATCTATTTTTCTTTGCAAGTCTATCAATTTGCCTCATGTATTTTGACACTCTGTTCTTAGGTTTATACACATTAAAGATTATTATAGCTCCTTAGAAAATTAGCTCCTTTACTGTTATGCAATAGCCTTTTATGTTTCTGATAATTTTCCTTGTTCTGAAGTCTGCTCCATCTGAAATTAATATACCTATTTCATTTTTCATTTGATCAAGATTAGCAGATTAAATTTTTCTGCATTCACTTACTTTTAATCTATATATGTCATTATATTTAAAGTATGTTTCTGGTAGACACCAAACACTTGAGTCTTGTTTCTTGATCCACTAATAGCCATCATCTTTTAATTAATGTAATTAGACCATGACATTTAGAATGATTATTGATATAGTTAGATGAATATCCAAAATATTTATTACTTGGAAGAGAGACATCTAAACCAGACAAGGTCAGTTAGAGAAAGCTTCCTGAAGAAAGAAGTGCTAAAACTTAGTTTTGAAGGATGATGAGAGTAGCTGGATAAAAAAGCAGAGAAGTTACACCAAGAATAAAGAAAAGTGTATGCAAAGGCAAAGAAACCACATGTGTGATTATGGACAGCCAAAAACAATCATTCTGCACTTCACATTTACAATATGTTCTCTGATTGTTCTTTAGATGAATTTAAACCAATTTTCACATAAGAGAAGAAAGAAGACCTTAACGCTGAAAGTATTTCAACATATTCACCACTCTGCTCCTTGATTGTGGCCTCTCTCCAAACAATACAGAGCAACAGCAATGAATCATAAGAGCATAAAGAAGAGCATCATCTAAAACATTCATTTTCTTGACCATATCAGTCTGGCAAAAGATGAACTTCATTGAGGAACTGACAGCCCTGAACCTTTACCCAAAATGTGGCGGCACACCTTTTCCCTTATCTCTTCCTATCATGAACTTTCAAGTTGCATTAAAGGCAAGAAGTAGGGATAGGCAAATTGAGTATGACTGATGAGAAGACTGTGTTTTATAACTGAAATACTGTTCTCTGATCCATAGATATTATAGAAAATGAAATCACATGTTATACCAGGTTTATTTCTGAGGCTTACTTAGATATAAGGCACACAATGAATGTGCCTTGAACATTCCCATAGGCCAAACACAAAGAACATGAATGTCTTGTTTTGACAACTCTGTTTGTAATTGTATGTGCATAAATGTACAATGCATACCATAACTAAAGTCTAAAATAAATGGCACACATGCAAAATAAAATTTAAAAATAAATAAGTTATTTGTAACTGTTCTTTATTCATTATTCTTGTACTTTGCTCTAACTTTTCTATTCCACCTTACTTCTTCCTTTTAATTGAGCATAGTATATGATTCTATTTTCTCTCCTTTCTTGGCATATTAGTTATAATTTTATTTTATTTTACTTTTTTCAGTGGTTGCCTAGACTTTGCCATATGCATTTATATTTAAGCCAAATCTACTTTCAAATAATACTATGACATTTCATAAGTAGTGTGTGTTAATATTACAAAAATATAATTAATTTGTCCCTTGTATCATTGTTGTCATTCATTTCACATATACAAAACTGTAATTTAGCCATTTTTACCATTATTATTAGTTGGTCTAAGTTATCTCTTATACCAAGAAAATATTTTTGTTTTACCTTCACTTATTCCCCTTCTAATGCTTTTGTCTTAGGTAGATTTAAGTTTCTAACGTATATCATTTTTCTTCTCTCTGAAGAACTTATCATCTTTCTTGCAAGTTAAGTCTTCTGGCAATGTATCCTTTCAATTTTTATTTGACAAAGTCTTTATTTCTTCTTTACTTTTGAGGGATAATTTTGCAGGGTACAGGATTCTAATTTGGTGGGTATTTTTCATTTAACAGTTTAAATATTTCATTCTACTCTCTTTTGTTAACATGGTTTCTGGGGAAAAGTTAAATGAAATTATTTGTTTGCGCCTGTATAGGTAAGCTGTTTTCTTTTTTCAACCTCTGGGTATTTTTAATATTTTTTTCTTTATCTTTGATTTTCAGAAACTTGAATCTGATATGTGTAAGTGCACCTTTTGTGCATTTATCCTTCTTGGTATTCTAGCTTCCTGTGTTAGTTTTTTGCTTTTGGTGGGATTTTTTCCTTCAGTATTTTTCTCTTTGCATGACATATCCTCAAGCTGAGATTTTTTCCCCCTAACCATGTCTATTCTATTAATGAGCCCATCAAAAGCATTTTTCATTGTTTACAGTGTTATTGATCACTAGAATTTAAAAAATTCTTTTAGAAAGTCCATTTCTCTGCTTATATTATTTATCGGTTCCTGCATATTGTTTACCTTTCATATAACAACTCTTAGTATATAATCATAGTTGCTTTAAATACATGTTCTGATATACCTACCATATTTGGGTGTGCTTATGATTCTTACTGTATCTCTTAAAACTGTGCTTTTTGCCTTTTTAGTATGCTCTGTAATATGTTATGAATGGCACACATATGTACTGGGTAAAAAGAATTGTGATAAATAGATGTGTTATAGGGAAGGGAAAAATTCAGTAGTTCTATGACTGGGCCTCAGTTTTTGGTAAGCTTATGCCCCTGTGCTGTGAACTTTACAAATTTTTCTTAATATTTTCTTTTCTTTTCTCTTCCTTTTTATTCCTTTTAGTGGTACAATATGCTAGACTTAGTTGGAGTTTAATATTTCCCTTTCCTCAAGTTCGTTAGGCATTAATGATACCTCAGTAGGCTAAGACTTTATAAAATAGTTTCTCTTGAGGGTAGTCTTTGTTAAGAAGAATAGAATGCTCTGGCATATATCAAAGTGGTTACTCTTTCTCCTAACCTTCTTTATGAAAACTAGATTGAGCTCCTGGAGATAAAATTCACAAAAGTCTGAGGGCCACCTATGACTGAATCCATTTGGAATGTTCATCTTTCAGATTTGTCATGCTCACCCTCTAGCAGTTTATCAATCCAGTTGAGAGTTTCCTATCCCCATACTTGTTTCCATGGAACTTTCTACTCCTGAGTTTCTACTCCTCTAAATTGTGATTCTCTGTATACACCTTTCCAAATTTAGGGGTAGAAGTCAACCCTGTGGCCTCACTTCTCTGATGAATGCAAAAATGTTGAGTTTTTAGTTTGTTCAGTTTTTTTACTTGTTATTATAATAGTGTAATAACTTTTAATCTCCTTACATGCTAGACCTAGAAACTGCCTTTTTTACAAAAAAAATCATGATCAGATGAGAGATGGAGAGATGGAGAGGGAGAGAGAGAGAGAGATATTAAAAGAGAAAGTATTAGTAGCCAGAGCTTAAGATGTGGGTTTAAAGCCTGGTGTCCCCTCTTACTCATTAGTGGTCTCTGGGCAATTTACTCCTCATGGTTGAGTCCAATTTCCTCCTCTGTAAAAAGGAGATGTTCATATCTAGTTTTGAGGAGATATATTTTTGTGCAAACACCACACACACACACACATATATACACATACACACACGCGCGCGTGCGTGCACTCACTCACACACACACACACACACACACACACACACACACATACAGACATTCTAATCCAGGATCTGATGAGTCATAATTCTTAATAATTGTTAGTTCCTTTCCTCTTCCTCTTATCAGTTGCCACAATAAATCACTTAATCTCCCTGAAGGTATTTCTTCATCATTCAGATGAGGATAATGATGCCTAAGCTTACAAACTCACAGGATTGTTTTGATAATCAAAGTGTGTATGTTATCATACTTAAAAGAAAAACAGAAGGATAAGTTATTAAACAAAGACAAGGCAAGAATATTAACACCATAATAATAATTATTATTATTACAAATATTCAAGGCTGTGCCTAACTCACCTGCCTTTATGAAGTTTAATACTGAATCATAAAAGTCTTATATGACAATCCAGCCCAAGTTATTTTCCAAACCAAACTTGTCATTTACTTGCTTTAATTTTTTTCTTCAATAACCAAAACTCTTTGTCTCCAAGAGTTTGTAAGATTTGTCAAAAGAGTTTTTGGTTACCTTCCCTGAAGTTCATAAGTCTGTGCATTAGAGGGCTGCAAATGAAAGGCTACAGTTCTCCTCTGGAGTCTTTAGTCTTATGCTCACAAATGCCAGTATTTTGCTCATCCCTATTTTCTGCCATTAAGGATGGGTTTTGAGTGCTTAAGTGTATAAGCTAGTGATTTCCAACGTGATACACATGCCCCAGAGGGGGACAATTTGATTTTTAAGTGGAAAATTTGAGAATGAGTTATTAACAGTGAATTTTTTAAATTTCTTATGGCCCTAGGGGTCTCATGCACAGTATATTAATATATATTGTGAGATATTTATGCATTTCAGTCCTTTGTTACATGTTTGGAAAGTTTATTTACTATTTTTTATATCACTTCATATTAAGATTATTATTTTAATGATTTCTTAGTGATTTCTCCCTCAGTACTTTAATTGTCCTTTCATTCTTTTATTTTCTCTTTCATTTCTCTTTCATGTTCTTTGGAAGCTTGTTTAGTGCAAGTAATGGCCTTTTAGGCTTCCTCCACATGAATAGGAGTTCACTTTGTGAATAATAAGAATGATAGGTCATGGGAGTTGGGCGGAGAGATCAGGACTTTAGAGATGCTTAGGTGGGGCATGGCCCAGAAAAGGTTGGGTACCACTGGTGTAAACCAGCTACAAATCTTCAAAACCAGGTGTCACAGGGAGCATTCTAAACCCTGTACAGCTTAGAGGCAGAAAAAGACCTCAGAATTTGTCGGGTGTTCTTCTCAATCACCCCTATTTTATGAGCATTCTCCCAATGTTTCCTATTTTCCAGAATACCCCATCCAATATTTTGACCTTGCCAGGCTTCTAAACAATCCACTGGTTGTTTCAAAGATTGAAAGATTTTTAAAAAAATAAGTTATCTTTGTTTCACTACCAGAGAACTTCCATACACCATTCTCTTGGAACTCATTCCCTGGGGGCTACCATAGTAGGTCTTTGTCCTGCATGTTAATCTTTAAAACAGCCAGCAAATAAGCTTTGTTTCCCTGCAACCTTTTCTATTTCCAGTGACAGAGCCCTGCATTGCCAACTAACACTAAGCATCTTGCATAATTACCTGTCACTAAACTGTTGCCATTGCATGTCATTATTTGTAAAAAATAGACATACTCCTATGGCCCAATCTCACTAAGCAGTTTTCTTTATGGCTTGTTCATTACTGTCCTTGCATTAATTCTGTGCACCCTGATGCCTACCCCTTCTAAGGTTTCCTTTCCTCTTCATATAGTTTGCTTTTCACTGTAGCTGCTGAGCAGCATAAATCAATACAATGCTCACCATAAACACCACAAGTGCTAACCCTGCCAATTGGCTCTCTTTAATTGGTTTCAGCTAAAAACCTGTAAACCTATTTGAAGTGAAAAGGCAGACAAATCAAAGGCAAGATGAATGACCTGAACGCCCCAGCTGAGCCAGGGGTTGTGAGCTCCAACATGGTATTTTTCATCTCTGTCGTGGGTTTTTTCCATTTCTCTCTGGACCCTTTTTACTTCCCAGGTATGATCCTTCAGCAGCCTTCCCATTTATAATTAGAGAAAGGAACATGTAAATACTCCAGAGTCTGAACAGTGTGTTTTAGCAATTGGGCTCAAGGAGAATGCACTTCGAGAGAGTAAATAAATATTCTCCACTGTCAGTGGTATATGGCTCACTTTTTAAGGTTACCTTCTTCACAAGTAAACGCAAGCCCTGATGAATTCTCCTCAGATGTCATACACAAATGGCTTATTTGCGGAACATCAACCCGTTGAGTTTTTAAAACCTATGGCTTAGTTTGTTTCTAAATGCATATCCTTTTTGATTTGCATTGCCGCAGGGAGAACCTGTGGGTCAGATGGTGTGCATTTGCTTATCTGTAGTGACAACAGTGCCTCAGGTATGGCTCAGTTTCCAAAAGCTGTCATTCTGCTGCAGCTACTGGGGTGATTGGGTGGAGCCACTTCATGGGAGAGGTTCCAGGTCCACAGCCTATGGGAATGGCCTCTTCCCTGAGCTGAACATGGAGGCAGTCCATCTTTTCCCTTTTGCCATAGGTGAGTTCTCTAGTCAAGCAAATCACCTAGTCCATGAACAGAGCCAAGGAGATGGGGACCCTTTTCTAGAAGGTTCCAAATTGAATCAAGCATGCAGTGGTATTTGAAAAGGAAAGTCCATGTGTTCAACCAACAATAATGAAAAATGTGTGTTAAAGCAGCCACAGAGAAATCCCTTGGTTAGAAACATACCAAGATTGACACTCATAGAAGGGCTTGTCAAACAGTAAAACATGTGCATGTTTCCCCCTACAAGTACACACACACACACACACACACACACACACACACACACACACACACACACACTGCATTGGAGTGAAGGAACTCTCACTGGGAGTGTGTTTCAGAAGTGCAGGCTGCTTCTCACAAGCAGGGTCATCTCTGAGGCAGTCCCCACATCTAACTTAGCATTTCAATAGCACAATCCTTTCATCACACTGTTGAAAACACTTTTATCTTCCATTTTATTTAAACAGGGTCTGTAGCCAAATTTTATTAGAGGCTAGATCCTAAGGCAGACTCGAACTCAATTCATAAATCTTACACCCAATTCAAGGAGCACAAACGCAGTCATCTGGCATGTTCATTCAGATCTTTCTTTAGTGTTATTTTATGGTTCTCATTAGCCACCCCCAAAATGCCACCGGCACAGTTTTCAGGGAGACCAGTGAGGCTGAGTTCTAGTTACACCCTAGGATGAGGCTGATGGGAGAAGGTCTCTCCCATTCAGGGTTTAGATCCAAGAGGGAAGATTCCCTACTAGGATATTTTTAAACCTAATTGGCCATCAGGGCTTCCCTTTAATCAGAGACTCAGAATAGGGTACACAGAGCATCTCATTATCAACAATTCAAGGTGAAGTATTTTTGACCCACGGAGCCAGTGCTCCTGGTTCTGATTGAAGTCACCAATATGACCTCTCTCTCTGAGATTTTGCCACCTGTGATGGCATACCAGACCTCCCTCCTTAACTCTCTCCTTAGGTAGCATGGGCACAACTTCATTTATTGTAGGCACTGAGTTTCCCCCTTTAAATCTCTTTTCTAGCTGACAGATCACAGAATATTCCATAACGCCTGCATGTTAGTTATTGTATATAGTGTATGTAGTTGCTGCTATTTAGGTGAGTGTGGAGGCAAGTAGGGAAGCAGTTGGGTATATGATACCTAGCAATAAAGAATTGAAAAGACTTAGACAAGAATCACTTTGTACACCCTGTTTTAAGGAGTTGAGCTATTTGAAGTATACTGCAAAAGGACAGCAGGAATTTTCCACGGCAGGGCTTCCCTGCATGCTCAGAGGACTATCAATTTGCTTTCGTTTGTTCACAACCACACAGAAAGAACTAGGTTTCCCAGCACAGAATTTCCTTCCTAACGTAACTCTTTTTCCTTAACATCCCTACCTACACCAAATCTGAAAAAAAAACAACACAATTGTCTGTGCTTTGGCAAATACTATGTTGACAATCCTCATCTAATTGTAGGCTCATTAGAAGATGTTGAAAGTGGAATTCTTCTGATCTACCGTTCCGTTTCTTCTTTTTTCTTTCCATGGCTTATTTCATGTTTAATCTGTAAAGTGAAGATAAATCTCAACAGGAAAAGCAAAATATCCCTTTAAATACAACTGTATAAGTAGATTAACCTTCCCATAAAAATAATTTCCATTTAGCTAAATAGCTTAAATAGTAACGCCCACTGAAAGAGGCTAAATGCAAGATTGCAGAAGGTAGAATGGCTGTGCCAATTTTTAGCTATAATTAAGGTTTCAATATGCCAGAGTTGCCGTGATGCTGAATTAGTCTACCTTGTGATGGAATGAGCTGGCGGTATGTGTTCACAATGGGGGGCTTATTGAGAATATAATAATGCTAACCCTCGTGCACTGCTGGTGGGAATGTAGACTGGTGCAGCCACTGTGGAGAACAGCATGGAGTTTCCTCAAACAATTAAAAATGGAGCTCCCATTTGATCCAGTAATCCCACTTCTAGGAATATATCCCAAGAAAGGAGAAACACAATCATAAATGAAATAACATATGCACCCTTATGTTCATAATAGCACAATTCACCATTGCTAAGATTTGGAAACAGCCTAAGTGCCCATCAGCAGATGAGTGAATTAGAAAACTGTGGTACAGCTACACAATGGAATATTACACTGCTATAAAAAAGAAAGAACACTTATCATTCACAACAGCATGGGTGGGCCTGGAGAACATTATGCTAAGCGAAATAAGCCAGTCAGAGAAATATAAATATCACATGATCTCACTCATTTATGGAATATAATGAACAATATAAACTGATGAACAAAAATAGAAGCAGAGTCAAAGAAGCATCAAACAGACTGTCAAACCTCAGAGGGAAGGTAGCATACAGGGGTGGTGGTAAGAGATCAACCAAAGAATTTGTATGCATGAATATAAGCATAACCAATGGACACAGACAGTAGAGGAGTGAGGGCTTGTGCTGGGGGTTGGAGGTGGCAAGGGAGAGGTTCAATGGGGGAAAAGGAGACATATGTCATACTATAGGTAATACGTTAAACAATAAAGAATTTTTAAAAAGAATATAATAATGCTGCTTTCATGGTAGCAGATCCCATTTCTGTTCACTCTTCTTATAACTGCCCTGAACCAAAACAAGTCTAAGATAACACAGTCAGAGACCATTTCAAGAAACCTTAAACCTTAAACCTTAAAAAACACTGTTGTTTCACAGCTTCCAAAAAGATGGATGAAAACACTTCTTATTTTTATTTTTTTATTTTTTAAAATATATTTTTATTGACTTTTTTGCAGTATAACTTATATTTAATAGTAGTACATGTTTTCCTTTCCCACTCCCCCTTATGCTCCCCCCAGCCTCCCCTACCCCCCAGCTTATATCCCCACCCTTCCCCCTCCCCGCCCCAGTGTCTTTCATTCATTGGTTATGCTCATATGCATGCATACAAGTCCTTGGGTTGATCTCCCCCAGCATCCACCTCCCATCCACCCAAGCCTTCCCCCTGTAGCTTGACAGCCTGTTCAAGGCCACCCTGCCTCTATATCAATCACTCTCCCCTGTTTCTTTTCTTCAAAAATATCTTGCCTCTGCATACTAAAATAAATGTATAAGAACAAAAAATGTTTCAGTCTCAATTTCAATGTCCAACTGTTCTGAGTCCCAGTTTCAGTGTCAAATAATTCTTTATGTGTACATGTCAGCAATGGTATCCAGATGGTGGACACATCGTGGCAATGCAAGATCCATCCTCTCTGGTTTGGTCCTGGGCTGCCTGCAGACATGCACAGCTGCCGACTGCTAGTATGGCAAGGTGTCGTCAGTGTCTTCCATCTCTGGACCATCCTCGTGACTGGAACAGATCCGTCAGTTCCTCACTGTCGCAGGAACCCACATGGTCTTGGAGTTGTTCTCTGCAAACACACAAACACATTCTCGACCAAAAGTTAACAAAGGGATCCTCTCTGCAAAATAGACTTGGGATTCTTTTTAATTTTTGCCTAAATGATTTTCCTTTGGCTTATTTTGACACCATGTGTGTGTTTTTCATGGGTGTCCTGCTGTTGGTTTTACAAATGGAATTTACTTTACTGGAGTAAGAATTTTCTAGATGTATTTTACTTACTCGATATTTTTTTCCCTACATGATATTACCCCACTATACCCCCCCCTTTATTTATTAATGGAGGCTTTTGGAAATTTTATCTTGCAGTCTTGGTAATTTTAAATTTTAATTTTTGAACACAAATATTACTGCTTTAGGTTCTTTGGATGTTAGGCAATTTTACAGTGAGATGAACTACTAAAAGATTTTTTAGTTAATGTCTTAGGAAAAGCTTTTTGTCCAGTACACTAAAATTTTCTTGAGTATTCACTTATTTCACTTGGCAAATTTAAATTAATCTGAAAACTTGATTACTATTTTCCTGTCAATTTTAATACTCAAGCAGAAATCTTAGTTTACCCTGTAAATACTAGTGGAAAGGAATATTTGCAATTTTGAGTAGGTCCTGAGCATTTCTGGTAATAGACTGCATTTAGATATAGAGCAGCTATTGCTGGCTGAGTCTCTGTCTGCCACCTGGGTCCCGGTATGAGTTATGCATGGGAGGCGAAGCAGCCGTGGGAGTAAGAGACCTTCCTCAGGAGGGGTGAGAATTCAAGCCCCTGCAAGGTTTGTGGGTGAGGTTCTGTGCCCCAACTCTGTTGACCTTTTACCTCTCTCCTGTTGGCCCCTCTGCGACTGTGCCTGTCTTAGGTTGTTCCTTCCCTGAGGAATCTTACCCTTCTCTGGCTAACCAGCCATCCTCCGGGGCCAAACAGGGTGATGTGAGGTTCAGTTCTGTCTCCTTTGTAGTCTATGCCCCCCTGTGGCCTCCACGTCCAGTACCTGCCTTGGGGTCCCCTCGCCTGCTGGCGGGCTCCCGGTACTGATCACATATCTCAGGGGACCCAGGTTTCTTCTCCAGAGAGGGCCCAGCTCACACCATTGGTCGAGATACAGATCCATGGTGCCAGCTGCCCAGAGGCTTCAGCCACAGCTTGAACTGAAAACTCAGGCATCAGCTGTGTGTATTTGGATAGTAAGAAGAAGGTCCCTCTTGGCAGAAAGGGCAAGAAGGGCCAATATTGAATGCTCAGATGCCTTCCCAGTGCCTTAATTCCTTCTGAAAGGGATTAATTTCTTTCCTATCCTTTTTTAAGTTGCTGCCCAACATTCAAAGAATTAGTTTGTAAGTTTATTTGGGATAATTGTATAATATGCTGTTGTCAAATATCAAATATTATAGTGACATTGTAGAATAATATCATGTAAGGGTATTATGGTGTCACGGGAGGTTAAGCAGGGCCTAGCCTAAGGACTGGTGTCCATAGGATATGACAAGCTCTAGGCCATGTCAATTCAATCTCAAACTAGCTGCCATTTTTTTTATAACTTTATATAAACTTTGTCAGGGATGTAAAAAACATAAATCACTTACCTTAGTTCAAGAGTTCAAATATATTGACTTTTCCCCCTTACTCCCACCACCTGCCACTTACCCTGAGGTTTGACATTCTGATGGACTTTTCTCAGTCTCTGGATCCATTCTTGTTCATCAGTCTATGTCATTCATTGTATTCCTCAAATGAGTGAGATGATGTGATATTTGTCTTTCTCTGCTTGGCTAATTTCACTTAGCATAATGCTCTCCAAATCCATCCATGTTGTTAGAAATGGTAGGAGCTCCTTCTTTTTTTCTGTGGCGTAGTATTCCATTGTGTAAATGTACCATAGTTTTTTAATCCACTCATCTGCTGATGGGCACTTAGGCTGTTTCCAAATCTTAGCTATGGTAAATTGTGCTGCTATGAACATAGGGGTACATATATCCTTTCTAATTCGTGTTTCTAGTTTCTTGGGGTATATTCCTAGAAGTGGGATCACTGGGTCGAATGGGAGCTCCATTTTTAGTTTTTTTGAGGAAACTCCATACTGTTCTCCACAGTGGCTGCACTAGTCTACAATCCCACCAGCAGTGTACGAGAGTTCCTTTTTCTCTGCATCCTCGCCAGCAGTTGTCGTTTGTTGATTTGCTGATGTAAGCCATTCCAGCAGGTATGAGATGGTACCCCATAGTCGTTTTGATTTGCATCTCTCGGATAATTAGTGACTTTGAGCAAGTTTTCATATGTCTCTGGGCCTTCCTTTTGTCTTCTTTGGGAAAGATCCTATTTAGGTCTATTGCCCATTTTTTTATTGGATCATTTCTTTTATTGAGTTGCATGAGTTGCCTATAGATGCTTGAGATTAAACCTTTATCACTGAAAACATTTGCAAATATGTTCTCCGATACAGTGGGTTTTCTTGTTGTTTTGTTGATGGTTCCTTTAACTGTGCAAAAGCTTTTGATTTTGATGTAGTCCCATTTGTTTATTTTCTCTTTAGCTTCCTTTGCCCTAGGAGGAGTATCATCAAAGAAGTTCTTTTGGCATATGTCTGAGATTTTTCTTCCTGTAGATTCCTCTAATATTTTTATGGTTTCCTGTCTTACGTTTAACTCCTGTATCCATTTGGAGTTTATTTTTGTGTATGGTGTAAGTTGGTGGTCTAGTTTCATTTTTTTTGCATGTATCTGTCCAATTTTCCCAACAACATTTATTGAAGAGACTGTCTTGACTCCATTTTATGTTCATGCCTCCTTTGTCAAATATTAATTGAGCATAGGCGATTGGGTTGATATCCGGATTCTCTATTCTATTCCATTGATCTATATGTCTGTTCTTGTGCCAGTACCAGGGTGTTTTGAGAATAGTAGCTTTGTAATACAGCTTGAAATCTGGTATGAAAATCCCACCGACTTTGTGCTTCTTTCTCAGGATTGCTGTGGCTATTCGGGGCCTTTTTTTGTTCCAGATGAATTTTTGGAAAGTTCTTTCTAGGTCTGTGAAATATGCCATTGGTATTTTAATGGGGAGTGCATTAAATTTATAGATTGCTTTGGGTAGTATGGACATTTTAATTATGTTGATTCTCCCAATCCATGAACATGGTATGTTCTTCCACCTGTTTACATCTTCCTCTATCTCTTTTTTTAGTGTCCTGTAGTTTTCCACGAATAGGTCTTTTACCTCCTTAGTTAAGTTTATTCCTAGGTATTTTAATTTTTTTGGTGTGATGGTAAATGGGATTGCTTTTTTAGTCTCTCTTTCTGTAAGTTCACTATTGGTGTATAGAAATGCCATATATTTCTTGGCGTTAATTTTGTAGCCTGCTACATTGCTAAACTCATTTATTAAGTCTGCTAACTTTTTTATGGAGTCTTTCGGGTTTTTTATGTACAATATCATGTCATCTGCAAATAAGGATAGCTTAACTTCTTCTTTTCCAACTTGGATGCCTTTTATTTCTTCTTCTTATCTAATTGCAATGGCTAATACTTCCAGTACTATGTTGAACAGGAGTGGTGAAAGTGGGCAACCCTGTCTTGTTCCTGTTCTTAGGGGAAATGGTTGTAGTTTTTGCCCATTGAGTATGATGTTTGCTGTGGGTTTATCATATATGGCTTTTATTATGTTGAGGTATGATCCTTCTATTCCTAACTTGTTGAGAGTTTTTATCCAGAAAGGATGTTGGATTTTGTCAAATGCTTTTTCTACATCAATTGATATGACTATGTGTTTTTTATCTCTCAATTTGTTTATGTGATGTATCACATTTATTGATTTGTGGATATTGTACCATCCTTGCATTCCTGGGATAAATCCTACTTGGTCATGGTGTATGATCTTTCTGATGTACTGCTGGATCCGATTTGCTAGAATTTTATTGAGGATTTTGGCATCTATATTCATGAGGGATATTGGCCTGTAATTCTCTTTCATTGTTTCATCTTTATCTGGTTTTGGTATTAGGGTGATGCTGCCTTCATAGAAGGAGTTTGGAAGTGTTCCATTTTCTTGAATTTTCTGGAATAGTCTGAGGAGTATAGGTTTTAGTTCTTCCTTGAATGTTTGGTAAAACTCCCCTGTGAAGCCGTCTGCCCATGGGCTTTTGTTTGCTGGAAGCTTTATGATGACTGCTTCAATTTCTTCCACAGTTATTGGTCTATTGAGTTGTTTAGATTCTTCTTGATTGAGTTTTGGGAGGTTATATTTTTCTAGAAATATATCCATTTCCTCCAGGTTATCCAGTTTGTTGGAGTAGAGTTGTTCATAATATTTTTTAACAATCCTTTGTATTTCAATGGGTCTGTTGCTATTTCACCTCATTAATTTCTGATTTTATTTATTAGGGTCCCCTCTCTTTGCTTCTTGGTGAGTCTGGCTAGAGGTTCATCAATCTTGTTTATCCTTTCAAAGAACCAGCTTTTGGTTTTGTTGATCTTCTGTATTGTTTCTTTGGTCTCTATGTCATTTATTTCTGCTCTGATCTTTACTATTTCCTTCCTTCTGCTTACACTGGGCTTTTCTTGTTGCTTTCTTTCTAACTCTTTGAGTTGTAGGGTTAGATAATTTATTGCTGCTGTTTTTAGTTTTTTGCGGTAGG
Source organism: Antrozous pallidus (assembly GCA_027563665.1). Taxonomy (NCBI): domain Eukaryota; kingdom Metazoa; phylum Chordata; class Mammalia; order Chiroptera; family Vespertilionidae; genus Antrozous; species Antrozous pallidus. Next base: position 31,890,795 of record CM050523.1, read on the forward strand.
ATTGTAGAGCTATGAACTTCCCTCTCAGAACTGCTTTCACTGTGTCCCATAGATTTTGGATTGTTGTGCTGTCGTTGTCATTTGTTTCCATGATGTTTTCTATCTCTTCCTTGATCTCTATAGTAACCCAGTCATAGTTTAATAGCATGCTGTTTAGTCTCCATGTGTTTGATTTCTTTGTATTGTTTCTATTGTAGTTGATTTCCAGCTTTATGCCACTGTGATCTGAGAATATGCTTGATATGATTTCTATCTTCTTGAATTTGGAGAGACTTTGCCTATGACCCAACACATGGTCTATCTTTGAGAATGACCCATGGGCACTTGAAAAGAATGTATATTCTGTGGCTTTGGGGTGAAATGATCTGAAGATGTCAATTAATTCCATCTGGTCTAATGAGTCATTGAGGATTGATGTTTCTTTACTGATTTTTTATTTAGAGGATCTGTCCAATGGTGATAGTGGGGTATTAAAGTCTCCTACTATGATTGTATTGCTGTCTATCTCTCCCTTGATGTCCTCTAGGAGTTTTTGTATATATTTGGGTGCTCCTGTATTGGGTGCGTATATGTTTACCAGAGTTATTTCTTCTTGTTGGATTGCTCCCTTTAGTATTATGAAGTGGCCTTCTTTATCTCTTGTTATGTCCATCACTTTGAGATCTAATTTGTCAGATATAAGTATGGCTACCCCAGCTTTTTTTTCATTTCCATTCGCCTGAATAACTTTTTTTCAACCTTTCATCCTCAGTCTGTGTGCGTCTTTTTTTCAGAGGTGGGTTTCTTGTAGACAGCAGATAAATGGGTTGTGTTTTCTTATCCAGTCTATTACCCTATGTCTTTTGATTGGAGCAATTAAACCATTTACATTTAAAGTTATTATTGATAGGTACTTATATGTTGCCATTTTTGTTCTTTACCCCTGTGTTCCTTCTTCGCTTCCTATTTCTTTTTACAGCAGATCCTTTAGCATTTCTTGCATTGCTGGTTTGGTGGTGACGAATTCCCTTAGTCCTTTCTTATCTGAGAAGCTCCTGATTTGACCTTCAATTTTGATTGAGAGCCTTGCCGGGTATAGTATTCTAGGATTCAGACCCTTCCTTTGCATGACTTTGTAAATTTCATTCCACTGCCTTCTGGCCTGATAGGTTTCTGTTGAGAGATCACTTGTTAATCTGATAGGGGTTCCTTTGTAGGTGACTTTCTGTCTCTCTCTGGCAGCTTTTAAGATTCTTACTTTGTCATTGGTGTTTGCCAATTTAATTATAATATGCCTTGGCATAGGTCTTTTGGGGTTTATTTTGCTTGGGACTCTGTGAGCTTCTTGGATTTGTGTGGGTTTTTTCTTTCCTATATCAGGGAAGTTTTCTGTCATTATTTCTTCCAACAGGTTTTCTATTCCTTGCTCAGTTTCCTGTCCTTCTGGAAGCCAAATTATACGGATGTTGTTTTGTTTCATGTTGTCCCAAAGTTCCCTTAGGCTCTCCTCCTGCTTTTTAATTTTTTTTTCTAGAAGCTGCTCTACTTGGTTATTTTTTCCTACCTGGTCTTCTAGCTCACTGATGCGATCCTCTGCTTCTTCTAGTCTACTCTTAATACTTTCTATTAAGTTCTTTACTTCAGCAATGTCATTTTTCATTTCTTCTTGGCTCTTCTTCATTTCTTCTTGGCTCTTCATCATTTCTTCCTGGGTCTTCCTCATTTCCTCTTGGTTCTTACTCATATTATCAAATTTGTCTTCCATTCTTTTCAGCCATTTTATGACTATTTCTCTGAATTCTTTCTCTGACAGGTTGTTAACTTCTATTTCGTTTACCTCCTTTTCTGGTGAGCTGTGTTTTTCTTTCACATGTGGGCTGTTTCTTTGTCTTCCCATGGTCTCTCTTCTCTGTGTATCTGGTTATGTAGTTCTCACTCTCCTGCATTGATTTAAAGGCACAAAATACAACACAACCAGGTGCAACGCACCAGGCACTGAACCAGAATGTAGTCACAGTAATGGTAATTCCAAATAAAAGTGATCGCCAGAGAAAGGCAAATTTGGTGAGAGGTGGGAAAAAAGAAAGAGAACCTCCCCCAGACACACACAGACACTCACACATCCACACTCACACAAAAAGAAAGAGACCCCACATACACACACACTCACAAAAAAGAAAGACAGGAATGCCAAAATGATAATGGGAAAAGGGGAAGAAAAAAAAAAGGAGTAAATTATAAATGTGGGGTGAAAATTCCTATAGGACAGCCCCTAATCTGAACCAAAACCCGCAACAAGTACCTGGAGATTGATACAAATTACATACAACTACTAATATCAAGGAAGGTGAGGGAACATAGAAGCAAAAATCTATCTAAAAAACAATGCAAATGAGGACAATAAAACAAGAAACAACACCAAAAATAAAAATAACCCTCCCTACAAGACAAACCAAAATAAAAGAATAAGCAAATCAATCTCATAAACCTGCTTAAAAAATCGATATAATCAACAGTCAAGTAAACAACAACAACAGGACAGGGATAAAAACACTTTAAGATAGTGAAGTCAGAGAAGCTAGAGGTATATATGGACTTGGAGTAGGTGGTTGGAGATTAGATATATAAGTGGGGTGAAATTTTAACAGGGGGTAAAAAGAAAGAATTAAGGTAAATCTAAAGCAGGAAAAGTGTAAGGGAAACAAGGCACTAAACAGGGAAAGGTTAGCACGAGAGTGGTGGTATAAAGGTGAAGTTGAGAGAGAAAGAAGATGGCGGCATAGGTAAAACACCTATCTTGCCATCATACTCAACAATTTTAATACTACAACTTAACGAAAGAACAAACACCTTCCAGAATCACCAGAAAGCTGGCCGAGTGAAAATTCCACAAATAAAAGTGAAAATAAGACACTGTGACTCGGAGGAGCGGCGGCGGACAGCGTTGAAAGACTCGTGCTGAGAGAGGTTTGGAGCGCTCGCCAGCAGAGAGGGCGGGCGGCTGAAAACCGACCAGTTTTCTAGAACGGGGAGACAAAGACATCCCACTGGACTGATTCTCCAGCTCTGGGAGAAGTCCAGAGAACCCACTATCATACGGGGTGAAAACTGGACAGTGGGAGGACACGTCGAAGTTCGGGTGCTGCCGGGTCTCCTGGCTTGTGGAGAAGGCAGCTTGCACGCGAACAGCTCAGCTGCGTGACCGTGCAGAGAGCGCTCTGCAACTGGCTTTCTCATTCGGAAAACCGTCAGTCTGCTTTGTTTTACGACCCTGGGTGAGACATTGGGCTTGCAGAGTTATTTGGGGAGAGTCTGAATTCCCCGGCAGCTGGTGGAACTCGGCAGCGGCTCTCTCTCAGAGGTGCTGGCAGCCATTGCCCCCAGCACAGAGTCCCTGGGGCCACATAGGGCAGAGCTGATGCTGTCTGCTTGGCCCGGAGACTCCGCCCACCCAACGTGAGCACAGCTGAGCTTCACAGCCAATTGGCCTGGAGGTCAACCCCTTCAAGTGCTAACAAGGATTAACTGAGCTTAACTTCAGCAAGACTGTGCAACCCATATCCACCTCAGGTAACTGGGGAGGCTGAGCCACTGTCCCTAGTAGGAAGTCTACCACACAAAGCTAATTGACCAACTCAGGGAAGCAGCCACCATGCAGAGACATTGAAAGAAATCAGATGTGAAAGAAATGGAGGGAAAAAAAGACTGGACATGGAATTCAAAACACGGTTATAAGGCTTTTCAAGAGGCTCCAACAAAAGGTCGAGGCCTATAAGGAAATAAGCGAGACTGCAAAGGAAATGAATGAGTCCTACAAGGAAATGAACGAGATCTGCAAGGAAATGAGGGAGACACTCAAGGATATAAAGGAGACTCTCAAGGATATGAAAAAGGACCAACCAGAAATTAAGCATACACTGACTGAAATAAAAAATATTATACAAAGACCTAAAAGTGCTCTGGAGCACCCCAAGAACCAAGTTAAAGATTTGAAATACAAAGAAGCAAAATCCACTCAGCTGAAAAAGCAAGAAACCAAAAAAATCCAAAAAATTGAAGATAGTGTAAGGGGCCTCTGGGACAACCTCAAGCATACCAACATCCGAATTATAGGGGTGCCAGAAAAAGAGAGAGAGCAAGACAATGGAAACCTATTTGAAGAAATAGTGACCGAAAACTTCCCACACCTGGTGAAAGAAATTGACTTAGGAGTCCAAGAAGCACACCGAACCCCAATATATAGGAACCCTAAGAGGACCACACCAAGGCACATCATAATTAAAATGCCAAGAGCAAAAGACAAAGAGAGAATATTAAAAGCAGCAAGAGCGAAACAGTTGGTTACCTATAAGGGAGCACCCATACGATTGTCAGCGGATTTCTCAACAGAAACGATGCAGGCCAGACGGGAGTGGCAAGAAATATTCAAAGTGATGAACAGCAAGAATCTACATCCAAGATTACTCTATCCAGCAAAGCTATCATGCAGAATTGAGGTCAGATGAAGTGCTTCACAGATAAGAAAAAGCTAAAGGAGTTCATCACCACCAAACCAATGTTATATGAAATGCTGAAAGATATTCTTTAAGAAGAGGAAGAAGAAAAAGATAAAAGTGTAAATTAGGAACAACAAATTCACATCTATCAACAAATTAATCTAAAAATCAAGTGAATTAATAAGCTGATGAACAGGATAAACTGGTGAATGTAACAGAATCACGGACATAGAGAGGGAATGGACTGACAACTCGTGGGGAGAAAGGGGGCATGGGAAGTGCAGCAAGAGACTGGACAAAAATCATGCAACTATGGGAGAGGACAGTGGAGGGGGGTGAGGGGGGAGGGTGGGATGGGTACCAGGTAGAGGCGAACTATAGGGGGGAAAAAGGGGAACAATGTAATTAATATACTGAACAATAAAGATTAAAAAAAATAATTAAAAAAATAAAAAAATAAAAAAAATAAAGGTGAAGTTGAACTAGAGTAAAAGATACTAAAGAGTAGATGAAAATAGACTGTATTCCCAAGGTCGAAGAGAAAATATAATCAATTCCCTGTGTCACACAAGAGTCAATTTGTGATTTGGCCCCTGGGTGGCAGTGTTTCTAGATTGACTTCTGGGTCTATTGGTCCTCTCTATACTGAACTAAAATTTTGCTGTCCCTGTGGTATTCAATACTGCCTCTCTAATGGTGACTGCTGTTTTAGCAGCCAGGACCCTCCCGAAATCTTCTGGGTCTCCCTCCTCTGTCAGGACCAAATTGGTTGCGCTCCAGGGATTAACTCTGCCACCAGCTCCAAGGGCCCTTTCCCAAGTTTACCAGCTCCAACAGCCACAGATTTTATTTCAGGTGCAGATCTCCAGGCTTTGAGTTCCAAGGTGCAGATATCCCAGTCTGCCAGCCCCTTCAGTTTCACGCCCAAAGTACCCCCAGGGAAATCTGACCTATTCGTGCTGGAGTTTAGAGCTCCCTGGACTCTGTGCGCGTCTGCGCCAACTGGGCGCCGGTGTTCCGGGAGTTTCAGCCATCCAGCAGCTGTATATTTTCAGGTCCTTCCCCTTCAAGATGTCGTGGTCTGCCTCTGCGTGCCTCCTCGCGCAGTTGGCTCAGGGAGAGAACCCAGCATTACTGGGGCCGCTCAGGCTGGGGAGGCCAGCCCAGCAGTCCTCTATCTTCTCCTGGAGCACAGCTGTCCCCCTACTCACCAACAAACGCTCCCTGCGCAACCTTCAGCTGCTCCCTCCTTCTGCCCTGTGAGCAGATTCAGATCGAATCCCTCCGTTCCGCTGCCATTTTTTCTCTCTCTCAACACTTCTTATTTTTAAATATTTGGCTCTTTTAAAAAATATATACATTTTTAATTGATTTCAGAGAGGAAGGAGAGGGAAAGAGAGATAGAAACATCAATAATGAGAGTGAATCATTGATCAGCTGCCTCCTGCATGCCCTGTACTGGGAATTTAGCCTGCAACCCAGGCATATGCCCTGACCCATAATCAAACCACAACCTCCTGGTTAATAGGTCAACACTCAACCATTGAGCCATGCTGGCCGGGCTGGTAACACATTTTTATTTTCTAATACTAATGAATTCTAGCCAAGTAGGCCCTTTAAATTTTTAATATGTTCTTCTCCTCATCAACCACATGATTTGTTTTGGGGGAAACTAATCTGACTACTTTTTCTTCTGATTCCCTCCCCCTGTTTCTATCTACTCCATAGACCTGGATGTTGTCAAAGGGAAAGCATCCCAGCCCCCTCCCCCTTCAGTCTAGGTCAGCAAACTCATTAGTCAACAGAGCCAAATATCAACAGTACAACGATTAAAATTTATTTTGAGAGCCATGAAGTTTCAATCACACTGTATGTGCACACCCATACTTGGTATTTTGTGGAAAAGGCACACTCAATGGGCCAAAGAAAGGCATGTGGCTCATGAGCCACAGTTTGCTGACCACTGGTCTAGGTGGGGATTCTGAGCCAAATGCCCCACCACAGCTCAGAACAACCATCACTAACTAGATGCTTTTGGAGTTTTGGGCCTTCACAACTCAAATGAATTTGGAAAGTTTTCCCGTGTCTCCAACCGGTACTTCGCTTTTCATGGCGAGGCAAATGAAAGGGAAGACTTGATGAGGCAGTATTATTCCAGACATCTGCTCTTTCCTTGCCTTCTTTTAGAATGTCAACCAAAAGCATATTTTCATGTTTTAATAAGAATTGTGCAGTGAAAATGAGGATCAGCTAAAATTCTGAACAGCATTCCCCAACAGCTTAAAAAATAAATGCATCAACATTCTTATTTAGCACCACCTGCAAGAAAAGTCCATGCTCAGCGTTCAGGCTCAATAATGTAAAAATGAAAATTATTAGTTGGGAACTAGGTTTCAGGACCAGATCTACAGAGGATAACATTAAACAACAGAACAATTCCTCTTGGACTTAGAGTCTTCAGAATACCTTACAAGCATGCTATATTTGGAATTTATGTATTAGCATGATTCCCCTTTGGGTCACACTCATTCTTCTAAATCAAATGGCTTTCAAATACAAATTCCACTTTGTGAATTATGGAAATCTATTTTTTATCAGCTTTTCCCAAGTGAGGTTCTGTGGGAGAATTAAGCCCCTCAGAAAATGATTCTAGTGACTGTTTTCTCAATTCTCCCAAGAAAGGTACTTGGCTAGTAGAACTCTTCTAGATGCAGAGGAAATAAGTTAATTCATTATGTATAATAGATGCCTTAGGGCATTAGGACTTAATTCTCTAGCAGACCTGGAGAAGGGCTACTGGGTGTTTTAAAGAGCATAGGAATGTCATTTAAAACTAATTGGAGTAATATTGCAAGGTTCTCTGTGTCCACAAATATTACTAGCATGACTTCCATTACAACAACAGCTACTCTACTACTGCTACTGCTGTGCCAATCAGTCTCTGTGCTGACTCATCTGCCCATTTAAACAACACAATAGCAGTATCAGGTGAGCATTATTATTATTGTCCCATTTGATAGCTGAGGAAATGATAGTTAGAGGGATTAACCAGCAAACACCAAATCTGAACCCAGACCCTGTCTGACTTTTAACACCAGGAGACAGAAGAGATCAATTCTATTGTGACAGATGCCAAAGAGGGGTCAGGTTGGGGAGCTGGCAGAACAGAGGGGCTCCACTCATTTGCTGAAACAAGCAGGAGGAGCAGGGAGGTCAAGATGAATGTTCAGGTCAGTTAATGACCAGAGCTAAAGAGGTCAATGCACACAAAGAAAAAAGCTAGGAAAAGGACTGGGACCCACCAAAGGCAGAAATCAATGGGAATCTGACCAGATATGGGGGTGCTCTAAGGAGGCTACCAAATATCAGGCTTTAGGCAATAGTCCAAGTCAAAACCAAAAGGAAATCTTTCTTTTTTTTTTTTTCAAGAATCAATAATTTTTTTTGCAGTATAACTTAGATTTAATAGTAGTACATACGTTTTCCTTTTTTTCCCCCATTCTCCCCCCCAGCCTCCCCTACCCCCCAGCACATGTCCCAAACTGCCCCCCTCCCCGCCCCAGTGTCTTTCATTCATTGGTTATGCTCATATGCATGCATACAAGTCCTTCAGTTGATCTCCCCCAGCATCGGTTTCCCCCCCCCACCCTCCCCAGCCTTCCCTCTGTAGCTTGACAGCCTGTTCAATGCCACCCTGCCTCTATGTCAATCACTCTTCCCTGTTTCTTTTCTTCAAAAATTTCTTGCCTCTGCATACGAGAAATAAATGTATAAGAACAAAAAATGTTTGAGTCTCAGTTTCAATGTCCAATTGTTCTGAGTACCAGTTTCAATGTCAAATAGTTCTTTATGTATACATGTCAGCAATGGTATCCAGATGGTAAACACATCGTGGCAATGCAAGTTCCATCCTCTCTGGTTTGGTCCTGGGCTGCCTGCAGACATGCACAGCTGCCAACTGCTAGCATGGCAAGGTGTCGTCAGTGTTCCCCATCTGTGGCCCATCCTCGTGACTGGAACAGACCGGTCAGTTCCTCACTGTCGCAGGAACCCACATGGTCTTGGAGTTGTTCCCTGAAAACACACAAACACATTCTCAACCAAAAGTTAACAAAGGGATCCTCTCTGCAAATTAGACTTGGGATGCTTTTTAATTTTTGCCTAAATGATTTTGGCTAAATGATTTTCCTTTGGCTTATTTTGACACTATGTGTGTTTTTTTCATGGGTGTCCTGCTGTTGGTTTTACAAATGGAAGTTACTTTTCTGGAGTAAGAATTTTCTAGATATATTTTACTTACAGGATATTTTTCCTTACATGATATTACCCCACAATACCCCCCCCCTTTTTTGATTAATGGGGGCTTTTGGAAATTTTAGATTGCAGTCTTGGTAATTTTAAATTTTAATTTTTGCACACAAATATGACTGCTTTAGGTTCTTTGGATGTTAGGCAATTTTACAGTGAGATGAACTACTAATAGATATTTTCTTTTATTTATTTTTTTAATAGCTTTATTGTTCAGTTTATTACTTACATTTTTCCTCAATAGCTCCCCTCTACCCAGTACCCATCCCACTCTATGCCCTCACCTCCCCCCACCCTCTGTCCTCTCCCATAGTTGCATGACCTTTGTCCAGTCTCTTGCTGTACTTCCCGCACCCTTTTTCTCACCGAGCATTATCAGTCCATTCCCTCTCCATGTCCATGATTCAGTTCTATTCCTCATTTTATCCTGATCATCTGGTTGTTAATTCACTTGACTTTTAGATTCATTTGTTGATAGATGTGTACCTGTTGTTCGTAATGTACATTTTTACCTGTTTCTTCTTCCTCTTCTCAAATAATACCTTTCAGCATTTCATATAGTGTTGGTTTGGCGGTGATGAACTCCTTTAGCTTTTTCTTATCTGCAAAGCACTTTATCTGACCTTCAATTCTGAATGACAGCTTTGCTGGATAGAGCAATCTTGATTGTAAATTCTTGCTGTTCATCACTTTGAATATTTCTTGCCACTCCCGTCTGGCCTGCATCGTTTCTGTTGAGAAATCTGCTGACAGTCTTATGGGTGCTCCCTTATAGGTAACCAACTGTTGCTCTCTTGCTGCTTTTAATATTCTCTCTTTATCTTTTGCTCTTGGCATCTTAATTATGATGTGCCTTGGTGTGGTCCTCTTTAGATTCCTATATTTTGGGGTTCTGTGCACTTCTTGGGTTTTCAAGTCAATTTCTTTCACCAGGTGGGGGAAGTTTTCAGTCACTATTTCTTCTAATAGGTTTTCATTATCTTGCTCTCTCTCTTTTTCTGGCACCCCTATAATTCTGATGTTGGTATGCTTGAGGTTGTCCCAGAGGCCCCTTATACTATCTTCAATTTTTTGGACTCTTTTGGCTTTCTGCTTTTCCAGCTGAGTGGATTTTGCTTTTTTGTATTTCAAATCTTTGACTTGGTTTTTGCGGTCGTCTGGACTGCTTTTAGGTCTTTGTATAATATTTTTTGTTTCAGTCAGTATATGCTTAATTTCTAGTTGGTCTTTTTTCATATCCTTGTAGGCGTTGTTCATTTCTTTGTAGGTGTTATTTATTTTGACATAGTTCTCATTAATTTTATCCACCTTATCTAGTAGTCTCTTCATAAACCTAATTACTGTGGTTTTAAACTCTATGTCTAATCGTCTTTTTTCCTCCATTTCTTTCACAGCTGAGTTCTTTCCTTTTCTCTGCATTGTTGTTGCTTTCCTGAGTTGGTTCCTTAGCGGTGTGTGATAGGTATCCTCTAAGGAACCAGTGGCTCAGCTTCCTTTGCAGCGTGCACCGTCAGCCCTAGGTCTGCCCTACTTGGCGCACAGCTTGCGTCTAATGTGCGCGCAGCGTCAGGCTTAGGTCCGCCCTGCTTGGCGCGCAGTTTGCGTCTAATGGGCGCACTCCGTCGGGCTTAGGTCCGCCCTTCCTGCCCCCCCCCCCCCCGTTTCAGGTCTATGGGGCTCGCGGTGTCAGCTTATCTGTGCTTATCTGTGCGGCTCACGGGTCTCGGTGTTGGGTGGCTATGTAAATCCACCGCTGGTCTCCCCGTTGCCAGACAACTTTGCCTCTCCCTAAATGAGTCTGCACAGTCAAAGACTCACTCAGGGGTGTAAAACAAAGCAGCATGGTGGTCTCCAAGCAAGTGAGTTGCGCGTTCTCTGCCCGCGTTCTCTGCCCAGTTGTGCACTCCAATTTACTCGTGCACTCTCCCCAAACACACAGACCTCAGCCGCGCTGGGGATCCTCCTTTCCCCGACCTGGGAGCTCGCCTGGAACTGGGGGGTTGGTGCTGTGGGAGACCTCCGCCCTCCTTGCTGGAGAAAACCAGCTGGGCCTGCTGTCTGCCGCCCATCCCTCACCTCTCTCTCGCGCTCCGAACCTCAAAGCTGCGCACCGCTGCTCCCAAGTCACCGCCTTTACTCTCATGTGCGGAATTTCCCCTCAGCCAGCTCTCCAGCGATTTCTGGATGCTGTTTGTTTCGTTGCTAAGTTGTAGTTTCAGAATTGTTGTGTGGACAGCTAGATAGGTGCTCACCTATGCCGCCATCTTAGTTCTCTCCTAATAGATATTTTAGTTAATGTTTTAGGAACAGCTTTTTGTCCAGTACACTTAAATTTTCTTGAGAATTCACTAATTTCACTTGGCCAATTTAAATTAATCTGAAAACTTGATTACTATTTTACTGTCAATTTTAATGCTCAAGCAGAAATCTTAGTTTACTCTGTAAATATTAGTGGAAATTTGCATTCTTGAGTGGGTCTTGAGCATTCCTGGTAATAGACTGAATTTAGATGTAGAGCAGCTATTGCTGGCTGAGTCTCTGTCTGCCACCTGGATCCCGGTCTGAGTTGTGCGTGGGAGGCAAAGCAGCCGTGGGGTCAGGAAACCTCCCTCAGAAGGGATGAGAGTTCAGGCCCCTGCAAGGTTAGGGGGGTGAGGATCTGTGCCCCAACTCTGTTGACCTTTTAGTTCTCTTCTGTCGGCCCCTTTGCGACTGTGCCTATCTTAGGTTATTCCTTCCCTGAGGAATCTTACCCATCTCTGGCTAACCAGCCATCCTCCGGGGCCAAACAGGGTGATGTGAGGTTCAGTTCTGTCTCCTTTGTAGTCTATGCCCACGTGGCCTCCACATCCAGCACCTGCCTTGGGGTCCCCTCACCTGCTGGTGGGGTCCTGGTACTGATCACATATCTTGGGGGACCCAGGTTTCTTCTCCAGAGAGGGCCCAGCTCACACCATTGGGTGAGAGACAAATCCATGGTGCCATCGACCCAGAGGCTTCAGCTACAGCTTGAACTGCAAGCTCAGGCAACAGCTGTGTGTACTTGGATTGTAAGAAGAGGGTCCCTCTTGGCAAAAAAGGGCAAGAGGGGCCAATATAGACTGCTCGAGTGCCTTCCCAATGCCTTAATTCCTTCTGAAAGGGATTAATTCCTTTCCTATCCTTTTTAAAATTGCTGCCCAACATTCAAAGAATTAGTTTGTAAGGTTATTTGGGATAAGTGTATAATATGTTGCTGTCAAATATCAAAAATTATAATGACATTGTAGTATAATATCATGTAAGGGTATTATGGTGTCACGGGAGGTTAAGGAGGGCCTAGTCTAAGGACTGGTGTCCATAGAAGATGACAAACTCTAGGCCATGTCAATTCAATCTCAAACTAGCTGCCAATTTTTTTATAACATTATATAAACTTTGTTAGGGATGTAAAAACACAAATTACTTACCTTAGTTCAAGAGTTCAAATATATTGACTTTCCTCCTTACTCCCAGCACCTGCCACTTACCCTGAGTTTTGACATTCTGATGGACTTTTCTCGGTCTCTGAATTTGTTCTTGTTCATCAGTCTATGTCATTCATTATATTCCACAACTATATGAGATCATGTGATATTTATCTTTCTCTGCCTGGCTAATTTCACTTAGCATAATGCTCTCCAGCTCCATCTATGTTGTTGCAAAAGGTAGGAACTCCTTCTTTTTTACCGCAGCATAGTATTCCATTGTGCAGATGTACCACAGTTTTTTAATCCACTCATCTGCTGATAGACACTTAGGCTGTTTCCAAATCTTAGCTATGGTAAATTGTGCTGCTATGAACATAGGGGTACATATATCCTTTCTAATTTGTGTTTCTAGTTTCTTGGGATATATTCCTAGGAGTGGGATCACTGGTTCAAATGGGAGCCCCATTTTCAGTTTTTTTGAGGAAACTCCATACTGTTCTCCACAGTGGCTGCACCAGTCTACAATCCCACTAGCAGTGCAAGAGAGTTCCTTTTTCTCCACATCCTCGCCAGCACTTGTCCTTTGTTGACTTGTTGATGTAAGCCATCCTGACCGGTGTGAGATGGTACCACATTGTCATTTTGATTTGCATCTCTCAAATAATTAGTGACTTTGAGCAGGTTTTCATATGTCTCTGGGCCTTCCTTTTGTCTTCTTTCGAAAAGATTCTATTTACATCTGTTGCCCATTTTTTATTGGATCATTTGTCCTCCTTTTATTAAGTTGTATGAGTTGCCTGTAGATGCTTGACATTAAACCTTTATCGCTGATAACATTTGCAAATATGTTCTCCGATACAGTATGTTTTCTTGTTGTTTTGTTGATAGTTTCTTTCGCTGTGCAAAAGCTTGTTATTCCAAAAGGAGATCTTTCAATGGTAAGTAGATCCAATTCTTTTTTTCAAAGAAAGTATAAGGATTTGAACCACCTTCTTTCCTCATTTCCCTCCATTGCCTACTCAGTCTCTCTTTGATTCCCAAGAGATAATGTCTCCAGTCTGACTCTTCAAACATTGAATATGTGGCATGAAAAAGAAAATGCAATGTGTGAATAAAAAAAAGGAATGGAAACAGCACAATGTCTGCCTGGAGTTGAAAAGAACATTCTGGAGTTAAAAGTGATGTTCAGGATAAAAATTCATGCTTACAAATGCAATGGTTTCCTTTAGTGTCTGACTTAAACTGTTGTCTCAGTTTTCCTATTTCTAAAATTTAAATAAAAATTATAGAAATCAACTAATTTCTAAAGAGAATAAAGCATGTGGATGCTCTGAAGATCAAAATCGAATGCTCTGGTTGGAGACGTCCATCTGAAATATCTGCTGTTTTGTTCTGGTTGGAGACGTCCATCTGAAATATCTGCTCTTTTCTGTTTTGTAAAACTATTTCAATGATAGACAAATTGTTTTGATGCTGACAGACTCAATTGTTAAAAATTCTTCTTTTCCACATTGGACTTAGTGGTGTCAAATATCAGGGGAACAGTATTTTTTATACGGTATCTAAAGACTTCATAGATGATAAGATGCACCATTATTTTGTGTACTGCTAACAAAAAAGGGCTTCTATTTCAACTATAACCAACCACTAAGTGTAAAAGACTGTCTTGTTTGAAAGATGTTAAGTGGGGGAGGATGTGTCAGAGACACTGAAATATGGCAACTCTTTGTCCTTCATTGCAGCTGCCCACTCAGTCCCTATACCCCAATAGGAAGTTTGGGGACTGCTATATTAAATCATGCATCTGCCCACTGCTGACTACAACAGCCCTGCTGAGAGACCCATTTCTGCTTCTTCCTGCTTAAATTAGCTGCTTATCCTAGTCTGTACCTCTAGGACATACCCCCCACCTCCCACCCTCACCCCACACCAAAGAACCTAGCTCAGGGCCAGGCACAAAGAAAGCACTCAGCATAGACTTCTTGGGTTTACAAAGCACTCTTAAGCCCAGCCATGTTCCTTGTACTTCCTGAACCACATCACACTGAGATAGGCAGGGCAGGGATTGTTACCCAAGCTTTACAGAAGAACACAGATGTAGCCAGATTAAGTGGCCTCACTTGCCGAAGGCCACACTGTGAGCAAACAGCATTGCTATTGGGGAATCCTGTAAATTCTGATTTCCAGAGCAATGTTTTTTTCTATATTACCTCTCTCTCCTTCCAGAATAAAATGGAAGTCTGAAGGCTGCATCTGGTGTTTTCTACCTGCCTGAAAACCAGGGAGCACCATGAGCACCTGAGGTTCATCTCCAGGCCCTGTGCCTGTTAATCATGCTGTTGACCTTGCCTTCCTCCACACTGAGCATGCCTACCTCATGAGTTTGACAGCTATTGGTTAAGAATCTGTATTCCCTCTTTGTTTGTGTTGTTGTGTGTGTGTGTGTGTGTGTGTGTGTGTGTGTGTGTGTGTGTTTTCTGAAATATTCATATTTTAAGTTATGAGAAGTGAATCTCAAGTCCTAGAATACCTTATTTCTCCTTGTTGAGGTATTGAAGTTATATTTCTAAGACACAAAAAGGGAATGATTTCATGAGCCCAATAGGCTTTACTCTCCAGAAGGGAAGAAACAAGTAAGACATATTTTCCCTGTTCTTTCCCTGCTGCAAAAGGGGAGCTTCCCTAGCAGAAATCAGAGCATTCAACTTACAAAGATTTAGGGAAGAGGAGGATTTCTGGGGATAATTCTCACTTGATTCAAATTCCTTTTACACCCTTCATCTTCCCACCCTCTTTTTTAAGAAAATGAATAACACACCCTTTTCTCCCCCCAACCCCCCATAAAGGGCATCTCAGGCAGGACTATAGATGTCCTGGTTGCCTCACTGTAATGATACACTTTCTTTTCCATTAAATAATAAAATACACTGTAGAGTCGCACAACTCCTCAGACCCAGGGGACATTAAAGCAGGCTCATCAAGCACCATCCATGTGGAAAGATATGATTATATTTTTACCTGCCACATACATATTTCCTCAGCAGCAGCCTCAGAACTCTTGTTTCCTTAGGGACTCAGACTCCCTCCTTCCTAAAACACAAGAGAGAGAGAGAGCAAGGGAGAGATAGATATGATGGAGAGAGAGAGAGAGAGAGAGAGAGAGAGAGAGAGAGAGAGAGAGAGAGAGAGAGAGAAATAGATTGAGAGAGAATTTTATTCAAGACCACAGGAAAAGAGACTTGTGCCACCTGCAAAGAAGCCTGCATAAAAGAATATGTAGAATTCTTAGTAATGCCACTCCTAACTTTGTTTCGTTTTCACTTAGAAGATGAATTTTTAATTGACTTGATTTTAACAATTGCAGACTGGGTTGGGATCGCTTTCTGTTTATTATTTAGGAATGGCCCGATATTTTATATCTTATCCAAATTTCTTTTTTTTTTTCATGTTGGCTCAAAAGAACAAACACCTTATGCTTATGAAGGGTCTGTTGAGATTGATATGGTGAAACCAAATAAAGATACAAATCATGAATTTCATTGCAAACCCCACTAATTGTCAGATTTGTGTGGAGGGCTCTAATTAAATCCCCTAGGAAAAGAACACCAAGCAGAGGAAAAAGAAAAATCAGTCATTTAAACAACTCTGCTAAGGGATTCAATTAGACACAGAAGAACATCCTCCAGTGTCTTTTTGTTTCTTTTTTTCCTGGCAAGGATAGAGAAATCAGGAACAGAACAATGTTGGCCTTGATGATAATATTCTAAACATCTGAAAGGTAGCATCTATAAAAAGTTTATGAGATGTGCCAAATTTATTCCAGACAAAAAGCTTCATGGACTGACTGCCTATGAGATTGTCTTTATTGTCTTTCTTTCTTTATAGAGCTGTCACAGGAAGATTCCTCGTGCTCAGCCAATCATGGAGGATTTCTGAAAATCTCTGGAGAAGAAAGAGATTGGTGCATCAACCTAATCCATGCTGATGAAAAGCCCTTCTCCAGTTCTACTGATAACAGCTGCCACCCCCAAACCCGGGGTCTTTTATGAGACACTCTTCAAATGACAAATCCCCCCCAACATAAAATGCATTTCTCACAAACAGAAAACACTACCCTTGAACCACAAAACCCTTGCAAGCTTGAAAAATAACTTCCACACAGATGCAAATGGGAAAAGAGACATCAACATTGTCTTCCTCTTGATTTAGATGTCCCAAGATTAATAAGGGCAACTCACAAATTTGATATTCTTGCCCTGACAACCCGCACAAAAGTTGTGCTCTATTCATACCTGATCAAAGATGCTTGTCTCATACTCTCTCCCCTACCTTGGACATGGCACATCAAGTCTGGCCCCCTGGGAAGTGGCACAGTATGTGAAGGTGACTCAAAAAAACTTCCTGTACTTCATTCCCTTCCAAGGTCGCCCAAAGGAGGGCAGTGATCTGTAAACCTCTCCCCAAATGCTGCACAACTATCCTCAAATGAAAAAATACCAGGGTTTTGTTGTTGTTGTTGTTTTGTTTTTTGGCAAAACTTCGTGTAACCTGGACCTTCTCCAATGTTCCTGCCCCCTCCAGGTGAGTTTCCCACATGATTATAGTGCAAAGTGAGGCCTCCAGAGTAGGCCTCACCCTACAGTCCCACCCCATCTCATTTCCCTGAGGCTTCACCCCTCCCTCTTCCTTCTGCTTTAAAGAGGCAACTTCCCTCCTCCTGTTGGAGAGTAATGCTTCCACCTGAATTCAGCCTCAGCAGGAACCGTCCCAGCAACAGTACCATCTCTCACCTGTACCATGGACCTTTGTTTCGTTGCAGCCTCTTTCCTCTACCTGTAGTACATGGTTAAATATAATACAGATCTCTCTCATGCTAATAATTTTAAAAACTTCCTTGAGGTTGTATTTCCTACTCTATCTGTCATCCTGCTTATCTCTTTCCTTTATAAATTCTTGGGAAACAGGCTGTCCACAACCATCTAGCTCCCATTCCCCTTCTGCTAGCAAGACCAGTGATAGCCTTGATTTACTTCATCCACAGAACTATATTCACCTTCTACCTCTCAGCTGTCTTCTCTGTGGAGTTGAGTGCTTTACCCTTGCTTCCTTTTGAAAATTCTCTCTTCCTTTGAGTTCCATAGCCTCCTCTTCTGTTTCCCTTCTATTCCTCTGGCTACTTGTGCACAGCTCTGCTCCTCCACCTCCCAGCACCTCCATGGGCTCGTCACACTCTACATGCTTGTTCACCTTCTCATTCTTCTTTCCCGGCTCCCTCCTCTGTGCCTGGCTTCCACAATGATCATATGATGGTGTTTGCCATGTGCAAGTTCACCATCCCGTGCCAGGTTTTGCCACATTTTGGTTTATGCCCGAAATAATTTTCTCGGGAAACACAGACTCCGTTTCACTTTAGGCTTGCAATGCAGATAATCCCCAGAGAAGTAATACCATAAATTTCTTTCCTAAGAAATTATTTTGGTGGGAGACGGAGGGTAGGGCGAGAAGCAAGTCAGACATCCTCTCTCTCTCAATTTCTCCCTTATCACAAGTGGGATAATAACAATTGTTTCTCCTGTATCAGTCATCAGAGAGATGGCAGTGGCATGAGAATTTTAAAGCTGTAGTTATATTATTACCAAATGACATAAGTACAACTGGTTTCTATTTGGGGAAAGATTTATATTTATCATGCTTCCTCTTACAATAGTTGTGATCAGAATACCTCTCACAGTTTTCCCCAGCATCTCTCTTTGAATACTTAGTGAGTCTTTCTTGCCTGACCCTGAATTCACTGGCAAACTGATTCTCAGGAGATGTAAGGAGTGAACGAAGGCAGAGACAAGGCAAGAAAATGGAAATTCCCAATATAAACAAGGGCTCAAAATTCCTTTTGTTGTCATCAGGAATACCAGGGTAGGAAGCATTCATGTAAGAAAAGACACCTGTTTCTCAGTTCTGAGTACTGTCATCAAGTCACCTTCTTGTTTTCGAATCTAAAATAAATATTGCCCACTGAATAGGGTTAGGGTTAGGGTTAGAATAATGTCACCAACTACTTCTGCTTAGTTCCTTCTAACCTTAAAGTAAGGTGTACCATGTGACTTACTTTGGCCAATAAAATGTGAGTAAAAGTGAAAAGTGACAACTTCAGGGTAAAGCTGTAAACACCTTCTTGCAATGCATGAGGTTCCCCTGTTCTTCTTCTGCCATGGCCATTGGCAGCCCTGCAGAAGAGGTGGTCCTGAGCCTGGGCCCCAGGTGGGGGAATAATGAAGAGAAGCATCCCAGTCAACCTGAAAAAATACTCAATAGTACACTCCCATCAAAGCTAGCAATCTAAATCCCACCTAATTAGGTCTCTCACTAGCTATTATATCCTGTCTCTCAACATGCTCCAACATGAAACGGGCTGAAAAAAGGAAGTGTATTCATTTTTCATTGCTGGGAAACAAATTATCACAAATTTAGCAGCTTAAAACAACACTACATGTTGTTTCAGTTTCCACAGGTTAGAAGTCCAGGAATGGCAGAACTGAGTCCTTCACTCCAGGACTTCAAAAACTGCGATCAGAGTGTTGGCCAAGGTTGTGGTCTTAACTGAGGATTGAGGTCCCTCTCCCAGATGAGCCAGGTTGTTGACAGAATTCTGGTTTTGGGTGACTATGACACTGAGGTCCTCAGCTCCTGAAGGCCACTCTCCCCCATAGACAGTTCACAATATGGCTGTATAATTTCTTCCAGGCTAGCAGGACAATCAGTCTCTTCTAAAGGCTTACCTAATTAGGTCAAGCCCACCCAGAAAAATTCTCTCTTTTGATTAACTCCTAGTCAGCTGATTAGAGACCCTAATTATGTCTGAAAAACTCCCTTTACCTTGGCATATAATAGAACATAATCACAGAAGTGACATCTCATCATATCACAGGTCCCACACTCAAGTGGAGGGGATTATACAGGGTGTGAGTCACTAAGCATCATCTTGGAATCCTGCCTACGTAGGCCATTCTGCCTCCTCATGTCCATATAGAGCTCTTGGTTTTGCTAATACAACATCCTCTTAACTGCAAAGTCATTTCTGTCCTCTATATCAATCCAAAATGTCTCTATTCTTTACCTTGAGACAGCCTTTCCCTCCCCCCCCCCCCCCCACACTAAAGCCTCCCTTAAGACCATCACCCACATGCAGGAACAGTTTCAACTCTCCACTTCTCTCAACTAACCACTGTATAAAATACACATAGCAGGACCTAAATTCTTATGACCTTAGTCATCTATATAACACAGGATGATAAAATTAAAGTCAAAATGATGTATACTTAAAACTCCAACAGAAAGTGCCATACACAAATTTTCAAAAGAAATAACTAAGAACATATTTCTCAAGTCAACAAACTTCACTCCCACAAGGAGAGTGTAAAGGAATTAAGAGAGCTCAATTATTGGAGAATACTTTGGGAACAGCTGTTCAATGGTTTCAAACTTCTCCCTGTGGTGGTGGTGGGGGGAAGTGGGAGGATGGCATGGAGCATCAGGGCACAGTCTGGAGAGCTTGTTACATGACAAAGTAACCTGTGAGCAGCCTCAACTTCCCTCTGATGATTGATCGAATGTGGTAAATTCTGGGGACCAACTATTCAAATTGCCCCCAAAAGAATCATCCTGAGGTGTCCTAGAGAGGGCATGGCTTGACGATATAAGAAACCCCAGCAGTAAGAGGCTCTGAGGTGGAGGTGGAGCTAAATAAATTTGGTATCCAGAGGGCAAGTCGAGGCATAAACCGTACTTATGCTAATAGAAGGACAGGTGGCATGTCCAGCAGGTGAACTTCCCCACTGGTGACAGAGTTGTCTTTAATTACCTGCTGGGATTTCCAGCCCAGAGAAAGCAAAGTCAGTTACCATAGGACCAGCCATGAAATAATGTCTCCCTTTCCCATACTTCTCTCTACAATCCCAGAAGGGCCAGAGATGGCAGCTGGAGGAGGAGACAGAGGAGGGGCTCACGGGCAGAGTGAAGAGGGCAGGTGAAGAAGGCTTACCATGGCATGAACATTAAGTTGATTCCAGCTGGCCATCCTAACTTCTAATTTGAGACTGTGTTTTGGAGTCTTTTTTTCTTAAGGTGACCATTGGCCCTTTGTCATCTGAAAGTAGGCAGAAAGGCCATAGGATTCTACAATTTTATCCCTTTCTTCATTGAGCAGGTTTGAAGGGAGAGGTGAGGACAAATATAAAGTTGCTTTTAGGATTCTGCTCCATGAGTCTTGTTTGTTCTTGTAACATGTTCTTATCCCATGCACCTGTCTCTTCATGCGGTTATAAGCTCTTCTAGGGGGTGACTTGTTGATTTTAAAGTTCAAAGTCACGGATTAATATCAGTCTTGTCAGCTTAATGGAAAACCAAGATGTGATATTGCTTGCCTTTTCTGAGAAAAAAGAAGCAGAGGAGATCTTAGGCACTCTGAGCACGTGCATACCAACACACACACACACACACACACACACACACACACACACACACACACTTCTCCTTGGGTCTTCTTGAAAGGATGCAGCGCAATTCCTGGAACACCATGAGTGGAATCATTTGATTGCTCCAAGCAGACAACATTCTGATCTCAAATAAAAAATGGGGCCCTAGCCAGTTTTTCTCAGTGGTTAGAGTGTCAGCCTGGGGACTGAGGATCTCAGGTTCAATTTTGGCCAAGGTCACTTATCGTGCTTGAAGGCTCAATCCCTGCCCCTGTCAGGGCACGTGCAGTGGGCAACTAGTCAGTGTGTCTCTCTCACCTCCATGGATGTTTCTCTCTTTTTATCTCTCCCCCTCCCTTCCACTCTCGCTAAAAAAAGTCAGTGGGAAAATATCTTTGAGTGAGGATTAACAAAACAAAACAAAAATTGTAAAGGTTGAATTGGGTCTTCTCTTTAGTTACTCAGCTTCAATACTAGGCCTAAACAAGAATTTCTGGAGAGGGAAACTAAAGGGGAGAGAGGTCCAAGTTGGGACCAGTGATTTTACGCAAATGTGCAGTGACTCAAACTGTGAGAAAGCAGTCTAGAAGAGACACCTCAATTTTTTTTTTCAGATGTTTGGAGAGTGAAAAGAGAAAAAGGCAGTAGATGTCTAAATTCCAAATATAAAGAAAGCCCTATAACAACAATTGCTTTTATTGAAGAAATAAGTAAGCTACTTCAGCACTCACTAACCAAATAACTTCAGGGAAAATGTCCCTATATGGTTCCAAAGTGTCAAAGAAAATGCACACACAGAGCCAATTTAACGTGTACATACATGGATATCCACACACTATGAATTCATTTTACAGGTCCACTCCCCCACCCCACCTCCCAGAACCAGAAAAATCAACCAGTGAAGTCAGATATTATTTTTAAATGTCAATTTGGGTCTCCACTGCTGGATGCAGAAAAGCCCTCTGTTCTAATTCTGTTCATTTGTTGGTGGGTTTGGGACAGAAACCCCCAACCACTCCTGCTTAGTACAATGTACTAACATTTCCCACATCATAGTATATAAAACAAACCCAAAGATACTTTCATTGAATGGCACTCTAGAAAGACATTCCCAGTGTCAAGGAGGCAGGAGTAGGCGTCCCCCATGGGGCTGCCCTGCCAGGAGACTCTGTCAGAGATGCTGGCTGTGTATGAACCAGTCTTGTTGTTCTAACCACATGCTTTGCGTTGAGAAATCAGAGCTAGAGAAAAAGAGGACAGTGATCCTGGATAAACTGGGAGACTAATTGGGAAAGCAGTGGCCAGGAGTAGATGTATTTGTTTTGTGAATTCTTAGCAAATTCCCTTGGGGTGCCACTGATAAAGTGATATAGATCACAATGTGATGGAAGAGGTATAGATCTGAGACACAAGAGACTGATAAGTATTACCACTCCCCTTAACAAGGCCTGAAATGTGCCTTCCTTGAATTGAAGCCTCAAAGGAACCTATGTTTCAAAATGGACTGGAACAAGCTCTCTGCTGAATCATCCTCCCCTAAAAGCTGATAAATTGCTCTCTTCTGGGGAAAGAAACTTCAAGGTGGACATTTCCCAGAAATAAGAATGTAGAACTTAACAAAGTAATTGTATTAAAAAGGTTTAAAAAGCAGGAAACTATATTCTTAGTTTGTCCCTTACTCAAGTAGAATTAAAACCTTAACCATAGATTGAGGATGGAAAGTCACACCTATGTATTCATGCATTAATCAACTATACCAAGGCGCATGCTGCACTAGACTGTGGCTGAACTTGGAGGGTGGGAAAAGAAATATGTAAAGGAGCAGTTACACCCAGAAAGCACCAATTTCTATGACTTACATGCACTGTCTTATTCACACCTCCCAACACAACTACACCGTAGCTTCTCAGGTCAGCCCCATTTTACAGATGGGAAAATCAGGTCTGGGAGAGGATAAAAAAAACTCACCCATCACAGCTCAAGTGGATATTCATTGGTGGAGCCAATATCAGAGCATATTTTAGCTCAACTTCAAAGTTCATGCTTTCAATAACAATATCACACCATGAACTTATAAGACCTTGGGTTGCAGTGGGACTACCATATTCGTAGGGAAAGTGAAGAAAAGGTCACAAGACTAGGTAAAAGATTAGAATTAAGGCAGGAAAATTCATCCATAATTCCCCCGAAGTTACTGAACCTTGGTGTCTCCCACCAGTGTGCAGGCTGGTCCTCTGCTAGAACCTCCTCCCCACCTTCCTCATCCACCTCCCGCTTTCATCTTGCAAGTGGACAATCTGTTAGTTGCCTTTGTCCTATGCTACTTCCCCCTGTGGGTGCTCCTCATCTTACATCTAAAATACTTCTGTTACAATACCTTGAATTATAAAGTGCACTTACCTGTGTCTTTGCCTTTAGATGGAGAACTCTCAAGAGCAGAACCAAGAGAGAGATTAATAATCATATTTAATTACCCCAGCTTTTAGCACCACACCAGCACATAACAGACATCTATAAAATCAAAGAATTAATAAATGATGATTAAAATGTCAGAAGTTTTGTAGGTTTTACTTTTCTGTTTGTTTTTTAAATGACAAAGTCAAGTTTATTGCTCTGAATTAAATCGGTGGAGGCCAGACCTTGAGGAGACGGGCACAAGAAATTGGTGAATATATCCTCCTGATCATTGCTGAGTCCTTTGAAGCCATCCTTTGAGCCCTATGGATCTGCTGATCACCTGCTCAGGGGCCAGGCCCACTGAAGTTCAAGGTGTAACCCAAGACTGGGGGCAGGGCTCCCCTAATCTTCCTCACCGTGTTGCCCGTGGGTTCACCTTTACAGGGCTGAGCATGGAGGAGGAGACTGCCCCATCTCCTTGGTGGGGGGCCTGTAGCAGTGCCAGCTTCTTGGGCACAGTGGTGCTGGCTTTCATCACCATGTCATGTTGACCTTCTTGTGGATACCAACCTCCAGGAAGTGGATGCCACATTCATGTTATAATGAGAAAACCAATGCAGACAAGGGAAAGTAACCTGAGAAGAAAAGGCCAAAGATGAAGTCTGGTGCCAGATCATGGAGGTCACATTTATCAAGTGTGAAGGTAAAGTACCTGGACTTTAGATGTGATGGGCAAGGAGTCTATGTAGATTTTGGGTTGAGGGAATGACATGTTCTTTGGGGTTTAGTGAGTTTACACCGGCTTTAGCCATGGAATAATTGGGAAGTAGAAAACCAGTAGAGAGCTCACTGATAAGGGCCAAACCAGGCATCATTATTACTAAACTGCAATTGGCTTTATCCTTTTCTTGAGATTCATACATAATGAGTGCAGGATTAAACACTGGGTAAGGCCACTTGAATAGTAATATGTATATGTATTCATAATTTATTACAAACTAGACACTCACTTGTTACATGCAGTACCATTTTCACCTGCACAGCAAGTCTATGAAAGAAAACCTGTTATTATCCTTACTAGAGGCCCAGTGAACGAAATTCATGCATTTGGTGGTGGTGGTAGGGTGTCCCTCATTCCAGCCTGCACGCTCTCCAATCTGGGATCCTTCTTACAATCAAGGACTTCTGGCTCCCTACTGCTCACCTATCTGCCCCCAACCACTTCTGCCTGCCAGCCTGATCACCACCTAACCACTGCCCTGCCAGCCTGATTGATGCCTAATTGCTCCCCTGCCAGCCTGATTGCCCCTAACTGCCCTCCCTTGCAGGCCTGGTCCCTCCCAATTGCCCTCCCTCCTGGCCTGATCACCCACACCTGCCCTCCCTTGCAGGTCTGTTCCTTCCCAACTGTCCTCCCCTGCTGCCCATCTTGTGTCCACATGGAGGCAGGATATTTGACCACATAGGTGCAGCCATCTTATGTGTTGCGGTGATGGTCAATCTGTATATTACTCTTTTATTAGATAGATAGAATAGAGGACTGGTACATGGGTGGGGGCAGGCTGGTTTGCCCTGAAGGGTGTACCAGATCAGGGTGGAGGTTCCCTTGGGGCATAGGGTGGCCTGGGTGAGGGGCCTGTGGTGGTTGTCTGGTGATTCAAGGGGAAGCCCTGGTATCTGGGATTTATTTACCATATTTTCCGGCATATAAGATGACTGGAACTGATGATGATAGGAGGAAGATAACAAACAATAGAGAGAGACCAAGTGCTGGGCAAGTCCCAGCCGAGTTAGCAATGTCCATCATAACTGCAAGCTACGGTATTTTTACACTTGGCCTGTAAGACGACCCCCGACTTTTGAGAAGATTTCTTGGATTAAAAAGTCATCTTATACACTGGAAAATAGAGTATCTTCTATAATGGAAACTTTGTAGCCTTGAGCAGAGGCCAGAGCAGGTGGAAAGCTTGGCTTCCTCCATTGCTGGGGAAACCCAAACCTTCTTCTCACTCAGTGGCCAGTTGCCATCTTGGTTGGGTTAATTTGCATACTCGCTCCTGATTGACTGGTGGGCATGGCTTGTGGGTGTAGCAGAGTGATGGTTAATTGGCATGTTTGTCTTTTATTAGTATAGATTTTTCAAACAACTTAAGAGACTGTTTCACGATGACATAGCTTGTAAATAAATGGTAGCGGTAGGCAGGCAATCTTCCTCCAGATCTAGGGACTGCCCACCTAATACAGCACTGTCACCTGGATATCTCACAGGCGTTTAAAATATAGTATCTCCAAAAGAAAAATATCAATTTCTTTTACTCCTCCCAGCCTGCCTCATTTCAGTAAATGCCTCCACAATCCACAAATAAAAACATTTGCAGTCGTCATTTATTCTTTTGTTAATTTCACTCCTCTACCATCCTAGCTACCAGCAAACCCTGGTAGTCCTGCCTCCAAATATATGCCTGCTGTTCTCCATTTACATCACCTCCACTCTGGTCTGAGACACCATCAGATCTCACCTGGACAATAGCAATCACCTTCAGATTCATGCCCTGTTTCTTGCTTACTAGAATTTATTCTGACATAACAGCCCATGCAATGTTTGAAAATTGTACAAAGTCACATCACTCACTGCTTGATTAAAAACCTCCAGTGTCACCTCTTAGTCGCTTTGGTTCTGACCAGGGTGTTCGGTTTGCCTGCTCCCTGTAATGTATTTTCCATAACTGGCTTCTCATCAGTCAGTCAAGCCTCAATATCACTTTGGATAGGCCTTCTATGACCACCTTATCTAATAAAGTCACCTGCCAGATGTTCGCCATAACATTGAAAAGTCTTTATTTATAACATTCATCTCTACCTGAAAGTGTCTTCTTTATTTGTAGATTTGTTTTTATATGTGTGAGTCTTTCATTTGGAACTAAACTCTCTAAGAGTAGTGGCCTTCTTTTTTTTTTTTTTCTTTACCTTTTAATACCCAGTAATTAGAACAGTGCCTGGCATGTAGAAGGTGCTGAATAAACATTTGTGGAATGAATAAAACACAAGTCCTGCTCCTTATCCTCTGTGTAATGTAGAACCAATAATTCCACTCCCTAAAACTTACCCTGTAAGAGTAGCCATGACATCTACATCACATGAATTATGGGAAGTACATTTTTTTTGCACATGTCAACAGTTCAATTCATTTCTTTCCCTCTTTCAAATGCATAGAATGTACATCTATGTGTTACAACATTTCTTTAATTATTTATTCCATTGCTTGCTTCTGTTACCAGTTAGCATTTTTCCTACTCTAACTACCCTTATATAAAGTTCCATCTTGCTTCCTTTTCTATTGTCTGAAAGGCACTGGGAAAAGAGGTGCTCCTGGGGTGGGGTCATGTGATCACAAAAGCAGAATTTGCTAGTCACAAGTGTCCAATAAAAACGAGAAGTTGCTTCCTAAATGTCTCTGGAAGTCTGTGGTTTAGTTCACAATATCTGAACAGATTAAGTTAATGCAAATAGCAGATGTATTTTGTAGCAACAAGACAAATGTTCAGCAGAATTAAAGTTATCCATGTGTAGTCACACTGGGAATATTTGCATGATATTTGGCTAATTGCTCCAAAATCTGACTTGTAGTGAATAAACAAATGGGGGAAAAAATAAATAAGCAAAAATTCGCCCCAGGCCTCTCTGGTTTCTCTTACACTCCCGATATCTTTCCTCAACCACTATACATTTTGTTTTGAAAGCCCCATGGCGTGTCCCAGTCTCCCAAGCATTGTTTTGGACCCATTATCTCAGTGGAGACACTCATGATTTCCCTCTGCTAATGAGATATTGTGCAAAGCAATGGATATTTTTCTCTCTCTGACTCCCAGGGTCCGCCTCAGACTTCAAATCTGTCTGCTTAGGTTTCCTAACTAAGGGATCACATTGATAGATTGCACCACTTGGAAATGGTGTAAATTTGTCAAGTTTTAAAATATTTCAGATGATTATTTTGGTCAATATATACTAAGTGAATTACTTTCTGAGGGCTGACATAACAAAGTACCACAAACCGGTGGCTTGAAACAATGGAAATTTCTTGTCTAATATTTCTGGAGACTAGAAGTCTGAAGCCAAAGTGTCGGCAGGGTTGGCTCCCTCTGAAGGCTGGGAAGGAGGATCTGTTCAGGCTACTCTGCTAGCCTCTGGTGATGGCTGGCAATCCTTGGTGTTCTTTGGCTTGTAGACACATCATTCCAATCTTTCCTCTATCTTCTCATGGAATTTATCCTATTTCTTTCCCTTCACATGCTGTCTTCTTATAAGGATTTTGTTAGAGGTCTATCCTACACCAAGATGACCTCATCTTAACTAATCACATCTGTAATTATCTTATCTCTCTATATAAAAGGCTAATATGCAAATTGACCATCACTCTAACACATAAGATGGCTGCCCTCATGTGGTCAAAGATGGCTGCCCCCATGTGGACATAAGATGGTAGCCACAAGGTGGCCAGCAGGGGAGGGTAGTTGGGGATCATCAAGCCTGAAGGGGAGGGCAGTTAGGGATTACCAGACCAGCAGAGGAGGGAAATTGGAGGCAACTGAGCCTGCAGGGAATGGTAGTTGTGGGGGACCCAGGCCTTCAGGGGAGAGCAGTTGGGGGGACCAGGCCTGCAGAGGAGAGCAGTTGCAGGGGGCCAGGCCTGCAGGGGAGGGCAGATAGGGATGACCAGGCCTGCAGGGGAGGGCAGCTATGGGTAATCAGGCTATTAGGGGAGGGCAGTTAGGCATCAATCAGCCTGGAAGGGGAGTGGTTAGGGAGAGATCAGGCTGGCAGGCTGAAGCAGTTAGGGGCAATCAGGAAGGCAGGAGGGGAGCAGTAGAGAGCCAGCATTCCTGGATTGTGAGAGGGATGTCCTACTGTCTGTTTAGGCCTATCCTACCAGGCCTAAATGGGCAGTAAGACATCCGTTGAGAGGTCTCAGATTGGAGAGAGTGCAGGCTGGGCTGAGGGACACACACCCCCATGGATGAATTTCATGCACTGGGCCTCTAGTTTTCAAATAAGAGCATATTCTGAGGTATTAGGGACTAAGACTTCAACGTGTGTGTGTGTGTGGTGTGTGTGTGTGTGTGTGTGTGTGTGTGTGTGTGTGTTTGTGGGGGCAGAGACACAATACAATCAATAACAGTAGGGGTGTCCAAACTTTTATGAACATACCTTCCTAGCAATTAAAATAGCTTGTGTAGACACCTCAATATGTCTATGTGTGCTTATGTGATATATACATGTACCAATATATGTTGCATATACATATTATGTGATATATATATATATATATATATATATATATATATATTAGGCTAATTCACTCATACATTATAAATAAACATAAAAGGTAAAATTAAAAACTGATGTGAAGAAGTTACTGAAAGTGACAATACTTGGTTTCCTCACTCCCAGAAAATCACCTTGTCCTCCCTTTTTTGAAGACCACTTCCTGAATAATGTGAAGGGGTGGAATCTCACTTTGTGACATGGAAAAGGAAAAGGTAAATCATTAGAGAAAGAAAAGCAAGGCAACTGAACTTGAAAAATCTGCACTGGAACAAAATTAAAGAGATTGTAGTTAAATACACATTCTAAGTTCATGTTCATCACAATTAATATAACCCTCCATAAAATTGGAAGTGGGAATTTTATTCTAAGAGAAGCAGAATCAACATAGTGTACCTATTCTATTAGTATCAGGAAAGAGTAGGTAGGAAGTTATTTCCAGTGGCAGGAGCCCTCCTGTGTTTTTATTGCTTTTTTTTCAAGAAGTGATTCCCCCCCCCCCCCCCCCCTGTATTGCTGAATCATCACAAACAGTAGGGATCCAAATGTGAAAGCAAAGGCCATGGTCAACTTGGCTGTGCATAATCCAGGGAACTTGAGAAGATGACCCCTTCTCTCAGTGCCTCGGCTTCCTCATCCAGAAAGTAGAGAAAATAGCTGCTTTTTCTCACGCCAAGTTCCTGTGAGGCCAAACACTGCTCTGGATGGAAACAGGTTTTGACTAGCACCATGCATGGCACAAAGACCATCACGCTGGGGCTCCCTTCATGGAAGCCCATTTATGCAACCACTCTGAATTACGTCACTTTCTCTACTTATAGAATGTGTATAAAATAAAAGCTCTTTCTGACTATATAGAAGGATTTTATAAGAATAAAATGGGATAGTGTACCAAGAAATACTTTACAATTAATAAAACACACTTTATCATAAAACTATAAGGTTTCCTTATTAGTGGATTGAGAATGCAAATGCAGCTTTCTAATTCCCTAACTTACTATGCCACAGTAGAAACCAACCTTCAGCTTCAGATACCAGAAGAAGAACTTTTGTGTCCCTCTGCTGAATAGTGTATAACTCCAGATCTGACTCAGAAACGTTAACAAGAAGCCAAGTACAAGAGCAATCAAGCTCAGCACCTGGAAGCACTTTCAGCTGTGAGGGAGAAAGCCATGTTTGACCTAAAACCTCAGAGTAAAACCTACTGTCTTACATTTTCATGTTGTCAGGAGCTAACAATATGTTGGAGAAAATTGTAGAAAAGCCTATCGTTATTCACTGTCTGTGAGCTGTATTGAGGATCCCCCTTCTCTTCACCTCACATCCATCTCACTTGCTCTTTCTTTTATTCTGAGGTTGTGTTTCCATAGAAGATTTTAGGCCAGAGAAGGGTTGAAAGCATGGAGCTGTGAGAACAGGCCTGGCTCCTCCACAGCCATCGCTCAGAATACTGCGACTTCCTCTAGCAGCAGAAACCAGGCACCCAGCAGGAGGTCAGTTAGGTTGCATCTTGGGAGGACACTCCTCCACATCATACAGCATCAGAATGCCACCCAAGGGCCCACAGAGAGAATCCGGCAAAGCAATTTATAGAGGCTCTACTACTTATACAAAGAGCAGCCAAGACACAGTGCTTCGACCCAGATTGGGGGTCCACTATGTTTCTTGGTTCAACCTCATAGTCCTGCTTGCTATCATGCCCCTTGCCTTCTCCAGCCCAACACACCCACTTCTCTCTTGATCTCAAACACCTTCTATGATTTCCCTTCTCTTTCCCTCACATCCACCTCCAAGCTTATTCCCAAACCAAAGTACCTCCAGAATCATCTTACCCATCTTCTCACGATCTCCAGAATTCCATTTCAAAAGCCTCTTTCCCAATTTCTAAACACTTTTTATAGACATACATGCTAATGCTACCATCTCCAATTTAACCACCCCTGACTCTTTCATGTCCTTTATTTATCATACTTAGTTTCAATTTGCATTTAAAACAAACTACTGCTGCTTGTTCATATCTTAGCTTAATATCCACACTGCTGTTTATATGACCCCAACACACGCTATGAAAAATTGTTCTCTGTCTTAGAAGGCATGGTGGAGGTGGATAAAAACAGTGCCTACTCAATTTTATTTCAGGATAAGAAGGTCCTATGGTTTTGAAGTTGATAGCTGTCGGCAGAATCCTAACTTTGTGATTAGAAACTGTGTTTAAGGCAGAGTTCTCTCCTTCCCTGAGGCTCTGCTCTGTTTTGGAATCTACAGAATGAGGACAGCAAAATCCCTGCCTCCTGGGATTTTTGTGAAGATGAAGCATCCCAAGCTCCAGGCACAGTGAGGACATTCACGTAGTTTATTCCCACCCTCTCGTTTTGCTTAGGGCTGAATCCAGATGGTCAGGCACAGAGCTATTTTGATGACAAAGATGAAGTTGGCCAGGATTTAGATTATAGACTCACAACCCTAGATGCAAAATATATTGCTATCTCTAATATATTGTTAGCTCCTGACAATGTGGAAATCTAAGACAGGCCTTATTCCAGACCAGTTAGATCAGCCTCTTTCATGTGGGACCTGGACACGAATTATGGCTGTGGTTCCCAGATGATTTCAAAGTGCAGCTAAGGTTGGGAACCCCTGCTTTAGATTAAGGTGTTTTTCCCCCAAAGTACAGAAGATGAGGAACCCTCAGTTTGCTAACCTTGAGGATGGAGAGGATGAAGCAAGAAATTGCAACTAGAAGTATTCCGTTTCATGCAATTGCGCGCACACACAAAAACAAAACAAAATAAAACAACACGTTTCCATGCAGGTGGCAAACGTCAAATGATCTCTTTTCAGTCACCATATTTTATTGAATAATACTACCCAAACTGAGGCTAACAGTAGACATCAAGACAGACTTCATTGAAAGCAAGCAAGTGTGAGAATAGTATCATTGCCCTCATCCACCCACCCTCCCCCCAGCACACACTTGTAAATCTAGAAT
Organism: Antrozous pallidus; assembly: GCA_027563665.1. Lineage (NCBI taxonomy): Eukaryota > Metazoa > Chordata > Mammalia > Chiroptera > Vespertilionidae > Antrozous > Antrozous pallidus. The sequence goes on from CM050523.1 coordinate 31,922,206, forward strand.
GCAGAATGTGCTATGTTTTCTTTGTCCCTATAACCTTGAGACTGAAATACCCCCAAATAAAAGTTTCTCCTAAGCCAAATAAACAAAGCCGATATTTAGATACAGAGTTCCAAAACTTAATATTTCAGAAGTCAAAACATCAAACCCAGCACACATTCACAATATAGTTTTTCTTTTTGAAAAAAAAAAGAAGAAGAAGCCTAAAATAGTATCCTTGTAAGAAGCATAAAATTGTATTGCTAGAAGTAATAGCAATCTCTTGAGCTATATCTCCCAGGACTCACTTTAGTCTATTTTTTTAAATGCTAGATTTTTAAAGTTGTGTTGCATACCTCCCTCTTAGATATAGTGAACTGAACATTCTAAATTCTGAGCACCTGTAGTGCAAGGTTGGTTGGAGATGATACTGATCGAAAAATGAGTCCTTTTATCATTCATGAGCACTATGTGAGTCTCTGGGGAAGAAATTATTCTCACATCCACTGGCCTTAATGTAGAATTTCTTGCACTGTTATACTTAGTGGTAGATTGATTATTGTTCAAAAAATTAATCCTGACCACCTATTTCCATACGAGAAATATATTTCCCTGACTTTAGACTCAGCCATGCGACTTGCTTTGTCAATGGGATCTTAGCAGATATGATACAAAGAATTAAATTTTGCTTGCAGACTTGAGCTTGTCCTCTTCAGCCTCTATCATCAACATGGGAACAACTTAGGCCCAGAATGAGTAAACATATATGAAGCTGGCCTGAAGCCAACCTGCCATGAGGAACTAGACCTGGTCAGATTTGCAGCTTAACTCTCCCAAGCCCAGCCTAGATTAGATGACTCACAGAGCCCACAATATTGGCGGTGAGAATAAATAACATTATTTTAATCCACTGTGTATTTGAAATTTTTTTTATACAGCAGTAACTAACTAGTATACTCTATAAGACGTGATATTGAATAAAAAAGAACTCATAGAGAAAAATTTGTTCTGAAGTCCACTTATACATCCAACTTAAAATATATTTTTTGAGTTGTTAGGGTGTAAGATTCATGTTAAGCTATAAAATAATCATGCTATTGCAACCATCCTTGAATGTCTATTGTTAGTGCATGTAAGTAAAGCAAATAGTTATTTTTCTGAATAACTATTTTAGATGGTACAAAATTCAACATGTTTGAAGCTGAATAGCAAAGGTGGCAACAGTTTCACTGTGGTATAAATATCAGTTTTGCTATTTCTTGCAAAATAATAACCATTATAGCCATCATTCACTGAGCAATTGCTGAATACATTTTATAAATATTATTTCAAAGTACTATACTAAGTTTAGTTGTGACTATTTTTACCCATTTTGGAGATGAAAACATTGAGGCTTGGAATGTTTGAGAAACTTTCTCAAGGATACCAAACTAGGACGAAAAATATTGGGATTTGTCTGACTCAAGAGTCTAACTCCCACTACTGCCTCAGAGAAGTAACAAGACAAATGCAATAAGGAAAAGGTTATTAACATGATTCTTTTCCAGTGAGGGATATGTCATAGCCTAAATCTCTATGACAAAATGTGGCTTTCTACTTCCCCTTTTCTACCAAGCATCTTGAGTTAATGTCTCATGAAAATATTCAATGCAATGAACAAATATTTTGGGGCCCCTTATAGATACCAGTCCTATGCTCAATACCAGAATTATAGTTATGTGGAGGACGCAGTTCTCTTTATGTAGGAGTTTTCAGTCTAGTAAATAATTGATGTTGAAAAGATCCCAGCCCAGAATCCCAGTGTGAGCTCTATCATGTTCCCAATGCAGTGTGAACAGATGTTCTGACTAATGATTGCTGGGGTGGGAAGACGGTGAGGGTTGGGGAGTTAGCTACATTTACTCACTGAGAATGCTCATTCCTTTCTAAAGTCAGCCAGCAGCCAAGAAAGAAGAAAAAATTTAATTTAAAAGGAAGATCAAGCTGTGCAAGACTGCTGATAAAAGAGGGAGCTGAGAGATTGCGGCAGCACAAAACACTGAGCTACGGTCTAGGGCTGATCAACCAGAGGAGCAGCACAACTAGGCTAGTTAACTCAAGTGGGAGTGATGTTGGCCAATTTATACATATAAAAGCGTAAGTGACCATTATGACTGGTCCACCAAATAATCCGTCGATTGGTTGCTATGATGTGCAATGACCACCACAGGGCAAATCAATGCAGGAGCTGGCCCTGGTGATCAGTGTGCTCCCACAGCCAACCTCCCATGGCTGACCACCCTCTCAGAGTCCCTCTCCACCACCGGCCCTGACCAGCCCTGATCAGGACTAGGTGAGATGGCCCTGATCAGTTCTGATCGCCTAATTACCCCACCCATGCACAAATTTGTGCACTGGGCCTCTAGTAAATAATAAATTAGGATGGAAAAGATCATGGTTCTGTTGAACATTATAAGACTCCTTCTTATATAAGAAGATTAAAAGTTTATAAATCAACATATTTTACATTGAAAACAAAGTTATAACACAGTGTTATGATGCTGTTAATCCAATTGGGTCAAAGTTTGTACTACTTCAAGATGAGAGGCCACAACACATCCCAATGTCAAACTCTCTTCCACCAAACAAGCTGACATTTTCTAGCCCCTCTTTTTGTTTTCTAGCCAGCCAAAAGATAGGCCTCGTCTGAGTGTCCCTCTATCGCTTCATACCATTTTAAAAAGAGGAAAGAAGGCATTAGCTAAAGCCATGTTACAAGTGGGAGGCTAAATGTCAAAAGGTATTTATCATGCAGAGAAAGCATCCACTGTTCCACAATTTCCCTTCACCAATTCAAAATAAATAGTTCTAATCCTAATTGTTTCACAAACAATTACCACCGGGTGTATTGATGTAATCCCGCACAGAAATAATGAGCATAGTTGTCAAATCCTGTGTATTTTCAAATGCCGGATCTCTCTTCCCATGAGAAAGTCAAAGGTGCACAAAAGTTCGTTTTGTTCATAACTCTCATTGTAGTTCTAAATGTGACATCATGCCACCACGTGCCACCTTCTGTAAGTTACTTAATTGATCTGAACTTCAGCTTTCTTACCTGTAATATAGAAATAAAAATTAAAAAACTGAAATGGTTATGAGGGTCAGAAATAAGACGCATAGAGTACTTTGTAAGACCCAGAGGGGGAAATCCATAAGTAATAGCAATTATTATTATTATTGACACTGCTCAAATTTAAAATTCCATCATTGCTTGTGTATTTTAACTTCCTTGTCATGCTTTGATAAACCTCCATCTAGACATAAGAATTAGAGTGAAATGATTCTAAGTATATATTATCTTGTGATGGGTTACGCTTCCTTTGGATTTCATAGGGCTACTGCCCTTCCCTTCATTGCCATGTATCTCAGTAAATGGAAGACACAATCCTAGCCCCTCTTTCCTCCCAGGCTTCTTGGAGCCTTGCACTCTGTATCTGACTTGCTTAGATGTAGAATATAATGTTTACTTAAAATTAGAACGAATCTCAAACTTTGACAGAGGGGTAAGATTTTGAAATGGTCCAAGGTTCAGGGATTTTGAAATGGTCCCTGCCAGTGACTGGTACCAGCCAGTCATCCTCTTAGTGAGTGGCGATGTAGTCCGTCTCCCAATTTATAAATCAAGATATTTTAAGTGAAAAACAAAGTTATAACACAGTGTTCCCCATGGGTTCACAACTACCAGGATGAGAAGTGAAAACCATTGGGACATCCAGGCCACCAATACCACAGTCCAAGCTGGCACCAGAGCTGGGGATACTCCTTCCCTAAGCCAGGTCATTACCATTTTCACATCTTAACACAAATTAACATTATCTTATTGGCTATTAGCTTAGCCTGGAAAACCTCAGCCAAAATGAATGTAGAGTAGTTAGAAAAATAATCCAGCTGTATTTTCTCATTATAGGTGATGTAAAAAGCATACTTTTCCCCATTCAAAGTCCATTTGTCTTTTAGGGGGAACCAGCAACTCCTTTTAGTCTTTCTAATGAAGAAAGAGTTCCCTGAGTCAAGATGTTTGGAGTCTGTTGTTTTCTTATAAGGATCCGTGCCCCTTTTCTTTGGGATCATGTGGAGTCTCAGTGGGTCCATCACATAAGAGGCCACAGACGCTTCATTTATTCCAGGTTTTTTGTTATTGTGAACAGAATGACTATGAATAATCTGTTCGGGCTTAAGCTACCCAAGGTGGGTTTCTGTTGCTTGCAAACACAAAATACTGACTGATCTATGTGAGAATACAGAAAATCCCCAACTATCATGGATCATTATTTAAAGTTCATTGTTCCTTATTCAGTACACATTATTATAAAAGTACAGGATTTTTATAAAAGTATAAAAGGAATCTCCCAGGGCACTATAGCACACAGCTCTGTTTTCACAGAGAGAAACACCTGCACTCATCTTAGTTTCCAGTCATCTATCATCTACCAATTGGGAATTTAATTACAAAAGACTTTAATCAACTGACTTCTCTTTCTTTCCTAATGAAAAGTGAATATGCAGTTACTTTGCTTGTTTAAAAGAAAAAATTGCCAGGGGTGACATAAATTGCTAATAAATATTTGCAAAGATGTTCAATCTCCTTGGCAATCATGGAGATGCAAATTAGGACAATTTATACACTAGACTGGCATAAATTAAGACATTTTACAATATCAAAGATTGTAGAATGTGAATCTATGAGAAATTGTGTCCATATGTACTGGTGGTAGTAAAGCAAACTGGTACAACTTTGGGAGGAAATATGGTAGTATGTCATAAAGTTCGATATTTAGTTATACTACAACCCAGGGCAATACTCAGAGAAATTTTGCCCATGTGTGCCAGAAGACATGAACAAAACACATTCATAGCAGTTTGATTCACACCAGAAAACAACTGGGAAACAACTCAAATGCCCATCAACAGGAAAGTGGATGAACAAATTGTTACAGTCACATAATGGAAAGTTATAAAGCAGGAAGAATAAATGGACTAGTATTTCATAAATAACATGGGTGCATCTTAGAAAACTCAGTAAAAATAGCAAATCCACGCAGACCATACAAGGTGTATTATTTTTATAAAGGTAAAACAAAGCAAAACATGAAAACCAAGCAACACTCTACGTGGATATACATATGCATGCATGTGCAGATGACAAAATGATTTTTAGTAAAACAAGCAACATTCAACACAAAGTTCACCCCCAAGGCTGGGAGGAGGTGAAAGCATGTGTTGTAGGAGGAGTGAATTATGTCATGAGTTCACAACTGTTCATTTTATTATTCTCTTTCCTTGTGTACATGTAAGTTGCATATACCCATCACTGAGGAAGGTAATAAAGAAAAATAAGCCAGAAGTAATAGCTTCATTCAAGATATGACAAGAAAAGACTAGTGTACAGATTTCATGAGGAATGCTGTAGAGATCTTGGATATATTCTGAGTTTCTACTCACCCAATAACTCAATAGCCTTTCTTCAACTTTTTAAAAAATATAACTCACTGTGTGTATTTTGTGGACCACTTCTCATGGAGCAGTCTGCAGCTTTCTAACCACTTACAAGTCTTGAGAACTGAGATAAGTGGAGTGAGAAGGTAACCGATCGCTTATGATTTCGCCAGTCACACATGCTTAGCGTGTGCATTTTCTTCATAACAGAAGAGGCCGTTTCTGTCAGAACCATGAGGTTAATGCATTCCTTGCTTTCCAATCTCCCACCCACATGCACCAACCAACCCCTCTGGGAAAAAAGCTTTTATCTTATCAGGGACCGATGCTTTGGGGATAATGGAGCAATATTTTATTATTGCTGTTAATATGTGTATGTGGCTATTGATGTAACAATAGGCAGAGAACATGGTTTTGTTCTATCAAGGCACAAACCCACACTGACCAGCTTAAGTGGCTTCGTTCTTTCAACAGTTGCTCTCTCACGTGTCTGAAAGTGACTAGACCTAACAGAAGACCTTTGGGGGAGATCCTTGCCCACAAGCAGATGAAGATATCTTTCCCTAAGACTGCTACAGCTAAAACTGTTCAAGTATATAATCTGTAATAATAGTCTATGGGAATAGACTTAGTCATTCTGAGTTTTCAAAAGGTGACAAATTGTGCCCGGCCTGGTTTGTCAGTAGTTAGAGCATCAGCCCATGGACTGAAGGGTACCGGGTTCAATCCCAGTCAAGAGCAAGTACCTGGGTTGCAGAGTCAACCCTTGGCCCCGGTCAGGGAGTATGCAGGAGGCAACCATTTGATGTGTCTCCCCCTCATCGATGTTTCTCTCTGTGTGCCTCCCCGCTTCCCTTACACTCTCTCTAGCGATAGACAGAAAGAGTATCCTTGGGTTAGGATTAACAAAAATAAAATTAAATAAATAAAAAGTGACAAATTACAATTCTTGGGCTTAAAAATTAGTATGGAAAGGATTAAGTGGTCTGGCATAAGCACACATACACATACACATACACACACTCACGCACAAAGTGTGCTTTTCTGGCTAAACCTTTGTTTCAGCTACTGGTTCACTCATATCAGCTGTACCTCTTGCAGTAAAACTTGGACTGGAGCACTAATCCATATTTATGTTGTGTTGTGTTATGCTATGTTATGTTATGTTATGTTATGTTATGTTATGTTATGTTATGCCAAAGACAACCCAGTTTGCTAATAGATTGTTACTCTCTAGTTGTATTTCTCCCAGGCCTAATATCATTCATTTCTTCCTTAAGGTTGCTTTCTCCAAAGAATCCTGGTTGAGAGCGGGACTGCCTTTCACACACTCAATTTCTAAAGCATTCCTTCAAATATATTTTTCCTTGGTAAGAACATAAATGGGGGAAAATAATAGCAACAAAACTGAGCAAACAGTCGAAGTGTGCATTGCATCCCAGAGGCATGCAGTGTGAACTCATTGACTAAAATGCCATGCCAGACATTCATATAAGTCTCTTTGGAAAATAATTGATTGTTTCTCTGTAGAACCAGCCTTCACTATGGAGAATTCAAACCATTTTTTAAAAGCCATCCAGGACATACCACATCAATCAGGAAGAGGCAGGTTATGCTGCAGTAACAAAAGAAACCACATATCCCAGTGTGTTAAAACACAAAGGTGTCTTTCTTGCTCTGACTATATATCCTGCACAAGTTGACCGAGGATTCACCTCCAGACCTCGCCACTCTGGGACCACACTTTTTGAAATGTTGCTGATTACTAAGGCTGCATTAAAAAGAAAATGATAGTGGCAACTTGTGTGCAGGTTTTTAAAGCTCACAACCAGATGTGACACTCAAACTTATTTCAGAGGTGAAAGCAAAGGCCATTACTAACATAAAGAAAGCAAGGAAATATTCTACCAACTGCCTGGAAGAAGAAAAAGACAAATTTTGGTGACAATAGATACTGAAATAGATTTTTTAACAGCCCCCAGAAATCTAAGCCTCCCAAGAAGGAGGGTGGGTATGACTATTCAAACAGGCTAACTTTTCATGCTTATGAGAACACAAGTTTAATGCTGATGAAAATGTGGGGCTGATGGAGAGACTCACATATCATAACCCACTCGGAGGTTGATGTTCTGAATGGATGGTTACTACTTTCAAACCCCTGAATAAGATTCTTAAAGCAATTTAACAATACGATCCCAATGATACTGGTAATTTTAGAATTCTAGTGAGCAGACTTTGCATTTCTGATATACAGACTAAAGTGAGCATTTCTAAAAGAAATTTTATCTTCTGAATTAGCATATACCAAAATATTTCAAGCTATGGGTATGGAGCACAATTATTCATTATTTTTAAGGGGCCAAGAAAAGAAAATGTTGTGTCTTAGAACTTTAAAAGATAAATGTGAAAACCTAAAATGCTATAAATGTTCTCTATATGCCAGAAATGCCTGAACTTTCCATTTTTACTAAATTACATCTAATGTAAGCACATTTGGCCTTTTTCTTGCTTCCACATACTATGATATTCCAATCAAACTGTTTCAACATAAACTAAATCTTGATCCAATACTATTATCTCAACCAGAAGCTCATTTTAAAGCAATATAACCTTTAATGAGATATATGTGCAATGGGTATGAGCAGTGATATACCTTAAAAGCTGTTTCCAGAGAAAAGGAAGATGTATTTAATATATTATTTAGCATCACCTTCATGGTCCACTTGCCAGGGAACCAGGGCCAAGTCTCTATGTGAGTTCTCCGGGGATGGGAAGGTTATGCTATGACCTTCCTCCTCTCTCTTCCTTGCAATACTTGATTTTCTATGAGAGAACGAAGAGCACCAAGGTCCATGAAGTATCATTACAACCTCTTTTTGGCATTTAAAGTAGGCAGCAAGGAGAAAAAAAGAAGCAAATTCCAGGCAATGGAAATGCCCTTCAGCATTACTAGGCAAATGTCCTTGCTGTAGGATCAGCCACCTTTTTCTGTAAAGAGCCAGATGGTTGATTTTATTTACCTGCGCAGGCTGTGACACCTCTGTTGAAACTATTTAGATCTACCACTGTAGCATAAAAGCAGAACAATACTTCAACAAATGAACATGGCTCTGTTTCAATAAAATTTTATAAAAACTGAAGACCACCTATATTTGGTCCGTGGAATATAGTTTGTTGATCCCTGCTCTCAGAAAATAATGCAACCCATCACTGAAATCTTAGATGTGGCCATAAGTCTGTCTGGTTTCTCGTGTTCTTTTATGTACACACTACTTTTTTTAAAAAAAAATCAAACCTGAACCCTGTTTCTCTCTTCAAATGTCACTTTTCTTTCAGAACTACAATTGCTGTTGAGTTCTATAGGTGAAGTTTCAAGCAAGAAAGGTGTTGCCCTTATTGTTTAGAAATTGATGCATATTTTTCTGTAAATCCCATCAATCAACATCACTTATTAGCTAATAATGTGTGGAATGTTCTATACTAGGTGTTGAGAGCAGTAAAAAAAAAAAAAGGAGGAAGCAATAAGCCTTTGCCTCAAGCAACTAGTACTTTTATTGGAAGTGTCATGAGTAAAGTAACTACATTTCTTTGACAGAAACATGACTATGTGTATAATAACAAGTGAAAGAAGACAAATGACAAATAGTTGTCTGGGGTTGGGAAGGCACCCAGAATGTTTAGACCTCAGAGAGTAGGAAAATATAAAAGTGGAGGTAACTGAAGAGCCTGCGGGGAGAGAATGCATGTGGAGAAGGAAGCACAGGCTTCTGAGAGACGGGAGGACATGACTTCTTCCTGCTGCTAAATTATTTTCCTGTTAGTCTAACTTCCTTATCATAATAGACCAAGGTCAACTTAAATTTCCCTCTGTCCAATCCCTCTCAATTTGCCAATCTCCTCCTTCCCCCACTCTGACTCCAAAGACATAAAACCTCAGATTGAGAGCAGTACCAAGCATGGAGTAAGAGCAGAGGGAAGAGGTGGGTTGGTGAGACCTCCAGTGGGACTAGAAAGGATGTTTCCATCTCATGGGTCTAGGATGGGGGTTCTCAACCTTTTTAATACCATGACCCTTTAATACAGTTCCTCATGTTGTGGTGACCGCCAACCATAAATTTATTTTTGTTGCTACTTCATAACTGTAATTTTGCTACTGTTATGAATCATAATGTAAATATCTGTGTTTTCTGATGATCAACCCACAGGTTGAGAACCACTGCTATAGAGCCTAAGACCATTGGAAAACAGAGATATTTACATTATGATTCATAACAGTAGCAAAATTACAGTTATGAAGTAGCAACAAAAATAATTTTATGGTTGGGGGTCACCATAATATGAGGAACTGTATTAAAGGGTCATGGCATTAGGAAGGTTGAGAACCACTGGTTTAGGAGATCTAGACTAAAAAAATTTGGAATGATAGCTGGGTCATTTGGCCTCCTCCAAAAAGTGCCTCCTATCACAAGACCAGCTTGACAATACTGGAGCAAGCCTATTTCTATGAAGAGAATGTCAACTTTGAATTTTATAGATTCATAACAAGAGAAGAAAGACATTTTTAACTAGAAACCAAACAGATACAAAAACAGAGTAATAAAAACCAAACAGTAGCTCCTGACACACAACCCACAATTATGGAAACATAACAAATAGAACACAAAGGGAGTCTAACTTCCACCACCTCCTCACCTACTCACCTGGCACTAGTGTGGGCACTGATGCCAGCAACAGGGCCACTGTGGAAACAATTGAAGCTTTTTCTTTCAGAAAGTCACATTCAAAAGTCATTGAGGAAGAAGTTTGTTTTTTCTTTCCAAACCGCAAAACCATGTCAGACAACATGTACCCAACATGAAGTATGGACCGCTGCTGCTGGTTTCTGCTCCAGGCACTGGGTTAAGAAGGAGATTATCTTAATTCTAGGTCAGCTCTAGAGGTCAGAATAAGGAAAAATGAAGAGCCTTATGGAATGATAGATAGATAGGTAGATAGATAGATGAAAGATAGATAGATGATAGATAGATGGATAGATAGATGATAGATAGATAGATAGATAGATAGATAGATAGATAGATAGATAGAATAGATATAAGTATATCTTTCTCTCTTTTCTTTCCATCAAGCAGTTCTACTCCATGCCTTGGTAGATACAACCAGTTTCAGAGGAAACTTTTCTCTTTGCTCCTCTTTCCCTCAGCCCCTTCCCCTCTTATTTTCTTCCCTCTCTATTACTCTCTCCAAACTAAAAAAAGGGAGGAAGAAATGGTATTTGGGGTTTGAGAGAAATGGATGGACTTGATGGAAAGTTAGTAATTCTAGTTATTTATCCTAATTTAGTGTTTATTCTAGGAAAAAAAACTAAAAATTGAATATTTTGAGGGGGAAATAAAAATATACAGTGAAGCCCTGACTGGTTTGGCTCAGTGGATAGAGTGTCGGCCTGTGGACTGAAGGGTCCCAGGTTTGATTCCAGTCAAGGGCATGTACCTTGGTTGTGGGCACATCCCCAGTAGGGGTGTGCAGAAGGAAGCTAATCAATGTTTCTCTCTCATCGAAGTTTCTAACTCTCTATCCCTCTTTCTTCCTCTCTGTAAAAAATCAATAAAATACATTTAAAAAAGGAAAGAAAGAAAATATACAGTGAATAAGATGTGAAACAAGGAAAGGATAGTGAACTAAGGGTCCCAAGGTTGAGTTCTGATTCAAATTTTCTATCAAAACTTGGAGACACACACACACACACACACACACACACACACACTAATAAAAGAGGAACATTCAAATTAATATCAATCCACTACACTACCAGCCAATCAGAGTGAGTATGCAAATTAACCTGAAAACAAAGTGGCAGCCCCACCCCCCACCACTGGGGGACTGTGGGGGTCAGAGAAGATGGATACCAGCACCTGAGGCTGGCTGCAGCCTGGGAGATGAAGAAGCCACCTGCCCTATAATCCCAGGCCACAGCCAGCCAGAGAAGTCACCCATACTTCATTCCAGGGAAGACAGAGAAGCTGCCTGCGTGAGGTCCAGACGCCAACATCTGCGACTGGCTATAGCCTGGTAGACTGAGAAGCCACCCACCCCACAGTCCCAGGCATCAGCCAGGCAAAGCCACCTTCCCACCATCCCCTGCAACTGCAGACAGCCAAAGTGCCAATGGCTGACCAGAGGGAGGGAAACCCAGATCCTGGGTGCCTGTGGTCAGCTGAAGGAAGGAATCCTGGGTCCCAGATTCGGGGCCGAGGCAGAGGTGGTTAGGAGAATAGTTAGGGACAATCAGACTGAGGCAGAAGAAGTTAGGGGCAATCAGGCAGGCAAGCAGGTGAGCAGTTAGGAGCTAGCAGTTCTGCATTGTGAGAGGGATGTTGTACTGCCGATTATCCCCTGAGGGGTCCCAGATTGGAGAGACTGCAGGCTGGGTTGAGGGGCACCCTTCCCCCCCCAACTTGTGCATGAATTTTATTCACTAGGCCACCACTATTGGTGTGTGTGTGTTTATATATATATATATATATATATGGAGAGAGAGAGAGATGCTTAGGTATGCCCTGGGCAATATAAAATTCTATCTTGTCATAAACACAGAGCTCCCTCCACATGGCCTCCAGCACTCATCAGGCATTAATGTGGAAGTGCTTATCCTAAGGTAGCCTATGGGATTGTGGTGTTGGCCCTGCAACTGAAGGACAGTGAGGTGGCCTAAGTGTGTTCTATAATAGTCAGGTGTCTGCAGCCACACCCCTGGAAACAAGCACAGGGTTATTGTAGTGGGCAATTTCTGGGTTTCAAGTACCCAAATCATGGTTGAAGGAGAGGACATGGGTTTATGTGGCACATACACTTGGCTCCAAAGACCCTGTCCCATTAGGAGGGCACAACAGAGGACAGTCAGCGTGATACTTTCTAAAGCCTGGGCCTGGGACAGAGCCTATCCTACATTGGTTTAAGAGGAAGATTCAACTCTAATCTCTAACTTCCTAAACATATATTTCCTAGAAATATTCTCTAGGATTACAGTGAAGGAAATTCCCTTTTTCTCTCTCTTCCTCCTCCTCAGCCCCCTTTCTGAAATAAACACTACTTTACAATATTAGTGATTTTTTAGGGTACTTACGAGGACTTACGTATAGTTTCATGAATATAGGAATGATACCCTATACATTTTTAAAGTCTTTCACATTATTGATACAGTCCTGAGCACATTAGCAGGCATAAAAATACATGTTAATGAAAGTCGACTTTAGAACTGTGTTTCAAAATTGTCTAGAATAAATATTTTTTCCTGTAATGTGTAAAATGTGGGCCATATGCATGCGTCCCAATTGCAATGATTGATTAGTATGCTCTCTCTTATTTCCCTGGAATCAGCTCCCTGCCAGGCTTATGCCTGATGCACCATGTGACTCTGCTTGTCTATTTTCCCCCATCAAGATTCACACAGTTATCAGGCACTTTATGAGCATCTGAGATTGGATGATTTCAGTTGCACAACAGTCCCAAATACACAAGTTTATGTACCACTAAGAGGAGCTTATGGTTTCTATATTTTCTGGTCTCACAACAAAGTATCCTGGTTTCAATGAATAATTTTTGGTTTTTAGCAAATTGGTCTTTTACTTAAAACTTCTTTATACATAAAACTCTAGAGAACTGTTTGTGGGAAGAGAAATGTGCCAGAAAACGCAACCATAAAAATGAAAAAAAAAAAAAAAAAGCAACATGCTGATAGGAAAAAGTTGAATATCTCACTGAAAAATACAAATAAAATAAAAAAATTTTTCAAAGTAAAAAGCTCTGCATTTTGGACACTAGCAAACGGGTGATTGCCTATCACCAACATTTATGTTTTGTTTTGTTTGTTTTTTCTTTATAGGTACAGGATCTCAAGGCACTGAGGCAATTTCCCCCTTGACAAAGTAGAATTAGCTTTCCATACCCCTCCTCCTCCCCGCATTAAGCATCTCCCCAGTGGCTACACACAAGAACCATTTCTATTTACATTAGAAATGATTTGGCCTATGTACTCTGCATTGTTTGACAGGAAAGATGGATGTTCGCTTATAATTAAGTTTCAGCATAAATGACATCATTCAAGAAGATAAGAGTTCCCTTATTCCCCCTCTGCTGGTTTTCTCCTACAATACTGTGGGTTGCATGCAGACTGGTGATTTTTCTAGGCTTTCTCATTAACAGACAGTTCACGGCAATTGACAATCTGAAGAAAATGTGTTCTGTTAATTCATCAGCTATCTCTTGGTTCTTTGCTTTTGGACAAAAAGGAGACACAGTAAGTTTGGTCTGCAGAGCAGCAGCAGAGGTGCCACCTGGAAGTCTACTAGAAATGGAGGACCTTCTGGTCCCCCACACTTGTGGAGTCAAATATGCACTTAAAAGCATCCCCAGGTGACTTTTCTGCATGTGACAGTTTGATAAATGCTGGTGTGAGAGACGTAAATATGTACAGCTTTGTGGATAAGATACATGGTTTGTTTGTTTGTTTTCTGCCTTTATACATCAGGCTTTGAGAATGAGGCTTTCAAGCTTTATATATTCCTACTAGAGTCTCGGTGCATGAAATTCATGCACTTAGTGGGGGAGGGGAGTCCCTCAACCCTGTCAGCATCTTCTTGCAGTCTGGGAGCCCTGAGGGGATGTCCAGCTGATGGTCTGCATGGAGCGGGAATAAGCCATCAGCCCATTAGTCTGCCATCCTTAGCACTGCTACAGAGGAGGGAGAGCCTCCTGCCACTGCTGCTGACCAGCTTCTGGCTGAACGGCGCTCCCCTTGTAGAAGTGCACTGACCACCAGGCAGCAGTTCTTGTGATGAGTGTCTGCCCCCTAGTGGTTAGTGCATATCATAGTGACTGGTCGTTCCACCATTCAGTCAATTTGCATATTAGCCTTTTATTATATAGGATCCCCTACTATAGTAGAAGTTTTAAAAAATTATGTTTTGTTTCCTATAATTCTCACATCACTCTGTGTGCATATCCTAATCTTCCCAACCAAATTAGAGAGCAGGAGCAGCAATCATACTAAAATAAATCATTCCACCTTTATTGTGTGCCAAATAAATTTAAGACATTATACCAGATATTAAGAATATGGTGTTACAGAGATGTATAATGTATCATCCCTGCCAACAATAAGTATTGGTTTGTTCATTGTTTACTTGTTCTTGTCCTTCATCATCACTAGATTGTAAACTCTAACAAATCACGGATCGCGTTGTTCACCGTTGTACCTGCCCCACTTCCACAACACGAGCACATAGTAGATGTTCAATAAATATGTATTTAATAGATGAATAACTTTATAATATAGTAAGAAAAGTAGAATACATATACAAATATCTAAAAGCCTGGCATACATAGTAAGTGCCATATGACCACATTGTTCAGATATTTCCTCCACTTCTATAAAACTGATCTGCCTAAGAACAAACTGAACCAATTCTTTACAAACTTGTCACCCCCCCCCAAAAAAAAAAACAGAAGGAAGAAACACTTCTAACTCATTCTTGGAGGCATATTTTTGTGACAGAGTATTATGATTGAATAATCAATAAAAGGCTATCAGTCATAAAGTAGTAACAATGTAAAATTGCAACTGTTAAAGAAGAGCTTACTCATGTATTTTAAAGTAAATTTACATTTTATTATGGTTTAGAGACAATAAAACCTTTAACATAAAAAATAAAAATTTACTATGCAAAGCCCCAAATATAAATAGCCTTGCTAGCCTGAGACAAAGGCTTATGTAGTTTAGAAATTATCATGTACTGTTATGTATTTTTTGTTTTAAAATTACCATAAGGTATTTTTAATATATATTTTATTGATTTTTTACAGAGAGGAAGGGAAGGGGATAGAGAGTTAGAAACATTAATAAGAGAAAAACATGAATCAGCTGCCTCTTGCACACCTCCTACAGGGGATGTGCCCACAACCAAGTTACGTGCCCTTGACAAGAATCAAACTTGGAACCTTTCAGTCTGCAGGCTGAAGCTTGATACACTGAACCAAACCAGTTAGGGCTATCATAAGGTCCTGATGCAAGCAGTTTCTTTTAGAAAGAACTGCTAAGGAACAGGAGAGGAAGACCAAAAAGAGTGTGACAAGGAAGAGAGGGAAGACCCATCTAAGGGTATATTATCCAATTGATTACACTGGAGGTTGCACTAGGAACCCTCTGAGTGACCATGGATGTACCTCAGAATTGTTCAGCAGCTTCTGTCCAGCCTTAGTAAAGGAGGTCCCTGAGAGTGTTAACTTCTTCACACTTTCAAGTTTGTTTGTGCATCACAAGGAGGTCAGAGGTTCCTACCGATGTACCAGGTGGCAGGAGAGATACATGGTGCAGCTGAAGCAAGGTACTGCCCCAGGTGTTGCTACCACAATGGCTAGGATGGACTCCAAGCATGCATGGTAGGCATAGGAGATGTCCAATGTGTGACCTAAAGGAAACAAAATAGTAGACCAAACACCAATATGCCTAGTGTCCAGCACTGACAATTATCTTGCTGTATCTATACCTCCACCCACATCCTTAACTCTCCTAGAATTTGAAAGTAAATCCCAAGCGTCATGATGTGTAGATGAACTATTGCATGTTTCCCATAATTATTTTTAACCAAGTCCCAATATTTGATAACTTCTATCTAAATATTAGAATTTCACATTTTAGAGAAGGATACATTTTTTATTACCTACTTGGGATGCCTCTTAAACTTCCAGTTCAAATTCTATGGAACATCTCTGCATATATGTACCCAAAACACATATAATCAGTGTAATCTTTTAATGAATTGTGATGCCTTTGGGATTTTCTGGTGTCTTTTGTTGACATACATCTGACTTTTCTTTCTGTACCAAGCCTCAAGCATCCCTTTGGCGGTACATCCAACCATTAGGGATGTGAACATGTGTTTAATCCAAGTTTAGAACCCATTAATGCTCCATAGGTATAGAGTTACAAACCCATTTGAATCTTTTAGTGTTCAACTCCGTTTGTTCTTGGCAAAGCTCAGAAAACTTAATAGGGCTCAAAACATTTCTTGGACATGGACTTTAAGAAAAAGTATTTTGATGAGTAAAGGATAAGTGAACCAGAACCCATATGGATCAAATTTTCCTCAAAATGCACATGGGTTTAATAATTAATGGAAAAAGTGCTTCTAGCATGCATTTTGGGTTTTATCAAACCCCAAATATTTGCAAAAAAAAATAGTTTGATAGGTTCAAAGAACCTAAACTCTGATTTGATGCACCCACATTAATATCTCTTGATGTTGAATAAAAATGAGAACTATTTAGGTATAATAGAAAACAGAGGCAGAACTTGTTCAAAAATTATGTGAATGAAAAAAAAATGTAATGCTACAAAGTTCATCTTTGTTCTATTTGTTTCCTTAAGTCTTTTTTTGAGAATTTCCAACAATCTTTTAACTATACTCCATCTCAGCATATTAAGAGTTTTGAAAGAAATTATTGATTGCAGTTGAAAAAGAAAAACTGAATGAAATCCTTTGAGATGCATAATATGTCATGAAATTTTCTAAGTTATTTGCAAATGTTTCTGCCAGTATCAATAAATCCCTAAAATTACAGGATAAACTGCATTAATTAAAGAATGGTACTATGTATTTAGAAGTTCCTGGAAGTTATGTTTTTGAATTCACAGTAGTGCTGCTGTGTGTCTTAGCAAGACTTAATTTTACCTCTTTTCCACTAAGGAAATTACAGTCAGCTATAGGGGCATTTTTCTCAGCAGAACCCAAACATTTAAACTCCATGTGCATTTAGTTGCCTGTATCTCAAGGATTTCCTACAACTTTGAAGAAATTTATCTAATTTCTATTGAGTACATGAACTCTCTATAAATATTGAATCAATCATAATTTTTTTTAAAAAGCACTGTGTTTGCTCAATGTAGGCTTGAAAGTTACTCTAGAAAATAACAGTTAATCAATTTTCTGGCAATGCACATGGCAATTAAACACAACTTTTGGCCAGATTTAAGCAGGATTCATCAGACCAATAAAATTAATTCTGAATCATCTCACCTTTTTTAGCTCCTTACGAAGCTATTAGATTTTTAAAAATTATCATATGTCAGTTTAAATTCCACACATAATAGTAATAATCTATCCTTTTTGCTTATGCCTGTACATCTATAAAATGCCACAGAAAGCAAATAACTTAATGTTGCATCAAAGACACTGACCTGGAAGAACTTTCTTAGCAGATAAAATACTTTCATCATAAAAAAATTTAGAATTTCATGTCATTGTTGCTTTAAGAAAATAAAAGGGAGAGGGAAGAAATATTTTCTTTCACCGTCTTTTTTAAGAGAAGCAGAGCATGGAGTCTGTGAAGGACTCATGCTTGGTATTTCTCTGCCACTTTCTCTGACCTGTGGGCTAGCCAGTCAGCTATCAGAAGCCTTAAGAGTCTTCTTGCCTTAACTGGTTTGGCTCAGTGGATAGAGCGTTGGCCTACAGACTGAAGGTTCCCAGGTTTGACTCGGTTCGGTCAAGGGCATGTACCTTGGTTGCGGGCACATCCCAGTAGGAGGTGTGCAGGAGGCAACTGACTGATGTTTCTCTCCAATCAATGTTTCTAACTCTCTAGCACTCTCCTTTCCTCTCTGTAAAAAATCAATAAAATATATTTCGGGGGGGGGGGGGGATTTCCCTAAAGATAGAGGAAGAACTTCATGAATAGGGAAACACTGTGTCCTAACCAGAACCATTTGTGGAAGAGCCATCGATCGAGTTGAATGCTCTCTCTATGCCAATGTTTCTTCTTCCTTATGCTCTTGCTACACACACACACACACGCACACGCACACACACACACACACACACACACACACTGTGAAAGGCAGGCGTGTAGGTTACCAGAAACCCAGCAAAGCCATATTAATGATATGACCCTCTCTGATTCGCGTTTATTTACATTCAGCGAAGTAGGTCACTGACAATTTGGCCATTAATTTGCTGTTTATAAAATGTATTTCCCTCGCGGAGTAACCACAAGACTTTGACATTCACGGTCGTGTTGAAAGAAATAAGTTTATTAAAGAAGGCTAAAGAAGAAGAAGAAGAAAGGAAAAAAGACTGGCCCTTCACGGTTCACCAAATTACACATGTCAGCCACTGAGCAACATTCTGGACTTGAAAAAAAAAAAAGGAAGAAAAAAAAGCTAAATGCCTGGTGGATGGGAAAGAGAAGGAGCACGCTGCGTATATTCAAGTCACATGTTGAGGGGAAAGCAGACCGGCAACGAGAACTCTAAGTCTTCCAACCCCTGAAGAAACATAATCCGGAGTTTATATCAGATGGTTTATGGGAGTTTATTGGAATATACAACAGGGTTCATGTCGTGTGTCACAAGGTGAAGCCAGTTCGCCGGTGATTTACAAGCCGCCTGCGCCGGCGTTACTGTAATTTATAGGACGCAGATGGTCCCGGGGTGCCCCGCCGGCTTGTAGCTGCATCAGGACCTGAGCCCCGCGTGTCATCTGCTCCGGGGACCTCAGGCTCACTTCCCCAAATTACGCACCGACATATTTTTGTTCTGAACTGGAAGATTCCAGAGACCCCTGCCTGGTAACAAATGGGACTTAAAAAGGCGCTGCTTGGCAGACGTGGGGGAGATTTGGGCGAGGAAGAGAACCTAAATTTTGATGTTTTTGTTTGTTTGTTTTCCATCTGCCCAAAGGAAGGAGGTTTCAGTCTCCTACCTTTCTCGGACAATGTTCACCAATAGATTTGTCACTATTCCACTGATCACAAAACACCCCCCCCCACACACACACACAAGACAACATGTTGCCTACATGTGTTCCTGTGTCCAAACTGTATCTCTACTACCTGCCTCTACCTCCCCCGCCCTCAAAAAAAAAGCCTTTTCAGGGGAAAGAGGAAGGCTAAGATCTGTTCTAAATGTTGCCCGTTTCTGATAGAAAGCACCAACAAGCTTCCATCCCTAGCCACCTTTGGAAATATTACATAATTGCGTCTTTATTACAAATGCTCTTTATTACCCTCAAAGGATGTGGTTCAGAAAGATGGTGTAATAATGCGAGACGGATGTTTACCGAATCTAATGTAAATGGAATGACCTTTTTGGAAAGACTGTTTGATCAGCACTTGAATTCACAAGTGGAGGCGCACTTGTTGGTTTTGAACTCCCTTTCAGTACCTTCGTTGCAAGTAGCTGGCCCTCGGTGCCCAGTGCTAACGTGTTGTACGCTGCCTTCCACTTCGGCTGGCCAAGGGGCAGCCAGAGAAGAAAGGGCCCTTAAACGTCCACTTGTGCTGTTCCTTTGGGCCTTGTTATTGAGAAACTGGGTTGAACAATCCAGCAGTCACAAACACGTGCCTTCAAACTTGTTCCAGGCCCCATTTCCCCCACCTTGTTCCCATTTCTGCAAGCGGGCAGCCCTCTCAGCCCTGGGGAGGGCAGGAAAGACAAGAAATGTCATTCCCAACCCACCGTTCAGGATTCAGGACCCAAACTCCAGGACAGCGCTGCCCGAGAACCATCCCTCCAGCCAAGTAGGTTCATTCCAAACGTTCTATAATATAATAGAATCAGGGGCATAGAAAAGGAGTGCACTGACAATTCTCGGGGGGAAGGGGTGTGGGAGGTGCAGGAAGACACTGGACAAAAATCATACACCTATGGATGATGACAGGTGGGGGGGAGGTAAGGGCAGAGAGTGACGTGGATACCGGGTGGAGGGGAGCTATGGAGGAAAATAGAGGAACAATTGTAATAATCTGCACAATAAAGATTTATTACATTTAATTTTTTTAAATGTTCTGGTAGCCACTCTCAACAAAGAAAAAAGAGAAAGTGAAATTAGATAGTAACACGTTTTTATATCACACAAGATATCCAAAATAATATAATTCGACAAATCATCAATATGAAAAGTATCCTTGAGACACTTTTCCATGTTTTGTACTATGTCAGAATCTGAGGTGCATCTTCATTGGACTAGCCAGAGTTCAAGGGCTCAGCAGGCACACGTGGCCGGCAGGGACAGTGCTGTGCAGTACATTTCTACAAGGTTCCTCCGATGGAGAAGTGGACCCAGAAAACCTGAAACATGTAATAACTCTTGTGACCTTTTCCATGAGCAGCAGCCCCTCATGCATATTTTAATACATTAAAAAATATATAGGTAGGTGGTTTGTCTGCATATATTGTTTTCTTATCGAGCAAAAGGGGAGGGAAAAAGTGTCCACGAGGAGAACCAGGAGGGCTGTAATGGAAATAAAATTGACAGCCTCTCAGAACTCAGGTGGCACTTTCCTTTTCCAGTTAATTATGGTTTTAATTACATGGCTTCTTGCGACTCCTTGATACCTAATAAACCAGACTCTTTGGGGCAGCCAAGTTGGTTTTGCTTGAACTGCAGGTGTAAGACTCAGCATGAAACATAAATCAACTCCTTAAACACGCTCCCGGGGTGTGTTCAAGCTTTTTCTTCCTGTTTGCTTGTAAAATCACATCTTTACACCATTGTTAGTAGAAAAATGATTGAAGTAGCTATGAGTTGAATAATAGCTTTGTGTTTTTGACTCACTTGGCCTGGCATAAAACATTTTGCCTCAGATGAAATAGAATAGCAGAATACAAGATGTGTGTGTGTGTGTTTCCCTTCTCTCTCTCTCTCTCTCTCTCTCTCTCTCTCTCTCTCTCTCTCCTCCCTCCCTCCCTCCCTCCCTCTGTCTTATGAATACTACATACTCCTAAATATTGACCATTTCATATAAGAAAATAAATACCTGTTAGAAAAAATAAAAATGAAGTTCCTGGAAATATATTGGGATTTCTGGTCTGAGTATTTAGAACTCATAAGATGATGAACACACGTTTATTCAAGAAAAGTGCTGTGTGAGGTCAGTCAAGTTCAAACCCCGTAGAGGGTGCGCCAGCGGTGGCATGGGGGCTCAGCTGCAATAGGAAACAGAGAGGGAGAGAAGCGTTCCCGAGGTTGCCATTGGCTGAAAACCCAACAGCATCTGAGGGCATTATGAGCAGCTTGCAATTTAGCCTCAGCAGCAGGGAAATCTGCACTTGATCAGCCCTGCCATAAGTAGTAAACGTCACCATGGTAAATGTGGGTTTCACTGGAAGGTTTTGCAGTGCCTAGTGATAATTCTGCCAGTTCTCCCCCCTTCCCTCCTCCATCCATAAAGAGAAAGTGCAACATATGGTATTTGCATGTTATCACAAAATATGAGATACTGGGTGAAATAAATTATGTGTGAAGGGGGTTTAGCCCATAATTTCTGGTAATTTCAAAAACATGAAAATGGCTTTTGAAGTAGGAGACAGGGCCTTTCTCCTTGGGGAAAACTTCAAAACACATCACACACTATATAAACACAAATGCGTTTACCTTGCCTGGGCCTCCTTTTTTTTCCTTCTTGGAATCCTGGCTAATTATCAATGATGTCTGTGTTCTAACAAGAGGTTTCTTTTTTTCAGACCTGAATTATTTGACTTCAACTCTTTAATAGTGAAGTTTTGTTGTGAGTAGGAAAGTTTGTGGGCGAAGGTCGTGGGGGAGAATCAGTGAGGGGAAAAGATTGCTGCATATGAATCATGGTCTCTTTATGAAAGAAGATTCCAAGTCGGTTCATGATCTATTGCTCCTCCCAAGCTCTCATCAATAACGTTGATGTCTTTCTTGCTCCAAGAACTCTCTTGCTCTGCTTCTCCCATTAACATTTGGAGCCCTCTGCTCATGGAGATGTCAAGGATCAAACTTATTCACCCAGGTTTGAAGATATGATGCAACTCTTAGGAAACCCACATTTCTGGCTTCTACATGTCACCTGTTAAATTTTGAAAAATGTGTCCAGGATGTGTGTATAGGTATCTACAAACATTAAGTAGACAGGTACTTTGCTTTTATATTAGTAATGAATAAGTGGAAACTGACATTCATGGGTGTTATTGTAACTGCAGCCACCTGAGGTATTGGATATAAGTGTTCTATTTATTCTTTATTTCGGCGCTCCTGGCTGGACAGAAACTAAGGAGATTATTTAGCATTCCACTCCAAAGGCAGTGGGAGGGCCCTAGCTGGTTTCGCTCAGTGGATAGAGCATCAGCCTGAGGACTGAAAGTTCCCAGGTTCCACTCAGATCAAGGGCACATACCAGGTTGTTGGCTTGATCCCAAGTGGAGGCGTGCAGGAGGCAGCTGATCAATGATTCTCTCTCATCATTGATGTTTCTATCTCTCTTTCTCTCTCCCTTCTTCTCTGAAATCAATAAAAATCTATTTTTTTAAAAAAAGAAGAAGATGACAAAGGCAGTGGGGGATGGGAAGAGAAAATTGATTATCAAGAAAAATTTGACATAGCAATCATTAGTAACAGGATGGTCCTTGATAGCTTAGAAAGCATTTTCACAGGTCTTTGTTTCAGTTAATCTGCAGAACAATCTCCTGTGATAAACATTATTATTTTTCAGTAGAGGAAACTGAGGCTCAGAGAAATGAAGATAGCAATGCTAAGAGATAACACAACTTTGCTACCCAAGTTAATGACAGTTTTTAAACATCAATTATTGAAAATATCTTTATTTCAATCAGATCCTTAATTTCCTTCTCCAAGGCAACTATTACACATACACACACACTCACACACGCACACACACACACACACACACACACACACACACATACACACACACACAAGTAGGGACATAATACCATGTTCTTCTAATCATAGCTTTTCCACCCAGAACCTGTAGCTTGGTGAACATCTATATGAAAGTTCTCATCACATAAGTCTACATCATTCTTTTTAATTTTACACATACAATGTATTTTATAATTTCCCCTTTCATGGGCATTTAAGTTGCTTCTAGGAATTTCTCATTTAAACAATGTTGAAATAATATTCATGTACATGACAGCAGTCATTCATTTTCTTACAAGATTCCATTGCAATAGCAGTACTATGGGTTTCCACTGGTGCTTTAAATGATGGAAAATGCACTAGGCAGAGGCGGAAGTTCCAGTTTACCAGCTGGGCAACTTTGCAGAAATTCCTCACTCTCTGACACTCAACTTTCCCAGATATAAAATTAGAAAGTGACATTGCAGGAGCCCTGGCCAGTGTGGCTCACTTCATTGAGTGCTGTCCTGTGCACCCAAAAAGTCATGGGTTCAATTCCAGGTCAGGACACATGCCTGGGTTGCAGGTTTGATCCCAGGTTGGAGTGCATGCAGTAAGCAATTTATCTATGTTTTGATGTTTTTCTCTCTCTTTCTCTCTGCCTCTCCCTTCCTCTCCCTCTAACATCAATAAAAAACATTTTTTAAGTGACATTGCAGAAAGATCTAAAGAGTGAGAGTGCTCCTTTTGGGAAGAGGTCCGGTACAGCATTAGGAAGAGATCCAGTGTACACGATCTGTGATAAAGCCTCTCAAAATCTAAATGATCTCTGAGTCCCCTGACCTCCTCCAAAGTAGTCTACAGGGGAAATAACTTTCTCCAGTCATTGGATTTGCAGGCAGTGCCTTCAATGTCATTAACACTGTAATTGACACCTGGTTGCCTCCTCATCACCTGTGCCCCTTTCTTGGGTATTCACATCTTCCTTTTATGACGTCTGTGTTTTAGAGGAAGCATGTTGGAGCTTGTAACTCAGACCTAACTTCATCATTATAATCCCCTGCCCTGGTCACAGTTTTAGGGTTTGGGATGAGTAAGTTGAATAACAAAGATTGAGGGAATTCTGGGAAGAGATTTCTCACTCTTTGGAGAGGTTTCTTAGAGAAGAAAATATCTAGACCCAGGAAGTGTTTGTGGCCATCTCTTAACCACAAAGAGACGCCAATCTTGGGAGAAAATTAACACCAGAAAGGAAGGATGAGAGAAGGAAGTTTACATGAGCCTTGGTGATATTACTAAACCGCTGAAACAAACCAACCTCAAAGCCTGCCTAACTTTGCTTTCCATTTACGTGAGTCAATAAGTCCTTTTATGGTTTCAGGCCTCATGGCTATGTTTGAATTAGATTTTTCTGTAACTTGAAATTGAAGACATATTAAGAAGTACAGAATTAGATATCAGTCTTGATACTCCTTTAAACAAAGAGTTTATTGATGCTTATTGAGTGCAGGCTAAATACTAAGTATTTCATTAACATTATCCCTTTAATTATCATTAAAACCGAGCAAAATAGATACAGTCATGCATATCTAGCAGATGAGAAAATAGGGCAGAAATTTTAAGTAACTGTTTGGGTTATGCAGCTAATTACCAAGGGAGGTAGAATTGCATGGTTCCAAAACTCTGCCTTAAAACTACATTCCTCCTCTAGCCATGACTGGAATGTATGTGTTTATTCAGTACCATCACCCTAAGCCACATTGTGAAGAGTGAGGTTTGTCTCTAGTGTCCTGTCCTGCCTTCACCCTCCTCCCACAGAAAGACGTGGGGCCCTAGACTGTCCCCATACCGAAAGTAAAAGAACTGGGGCTTACTGGACAGCCATGTCCCTACTCTCCGAACTTCCTATAGACACACACTTACTGGATTGTGCCCATTCTTTCACTGCCAGATACCTATTCCAGTACACTTACTAGTGGGTAAGTATTTTGTCATGATGTATTCTTCCTAAGAGCATATTTACATTTCACCAGAAATCTTTGAAGTCTTCACCCAAAGGAGAGACTAATGGAGACCACTGCAGGTATATTGGAAGCTGAGTAGATGTGATTTTCAAATAGTTCTCTTTGGGTGATGATATTTATCACTGACAAGATTATAAGACCATCAAGCCCACATTTTATTAATTAAAAATTGATAAGCCTACTCAAAGTCTAATAAGAGTTAAGAAGAAAATAACTAATCTCAAAAGATAAGAAATAATTACTAAGAGAATAATATTTTTATCAACAAAATGTCAGAAGGAAATAAAAATGTCGGAAAGAATGAACCCTTCTGTGGACATGAATATGCCGTACTGTTTATAAACATGCATCCCTCCACTCCATACACACACACACTCACACATATATATCCTTTATAATACCAGTGACTTCCCCCACTACTTACCTGTTAATTTATAGGCATAATTCAGATTAGCCTTTGTTTTCATCATTTTTCAGCTTACATACCTTTAGATTCAGTTTTTTCATATAACATTGTTCTCATTGTGTTTTTCAGATTTTTCATATAACATTGTTCTCATTATTGTGTTTTGTTTACATAAACCAAAGGAAGGAAGAAGAGTGAGGAAGGGAGCAGGAAGGGAAGAATAGAAAGGAAGAAGCGGGGGGGGGGGGGGATTTAGTTAACATAAAAAAGAAATTGTTGCCGAGACCGGTTTGGCTCAGTGGATAGAGCGTCGGACTGCGGACTGAAGGGTCCCGGGTTCGATTCCGGCAAGGGCATGTACCTTGGCTGCGGGCACATCCCCAGTGGGGGGCGTGCAAGAGGCAGCTGATCGATGTCTCTCTCATCGATGTTTCTGACTTTCTATCCCTCTCCCTTCTGCTCTGTAAAAAATCAATAAAATATATTTTTAAAAAAAGAAAGAAAGAAATTGTTTAAACAGATTTTCAAAATAAAAATGAAAGATGCCTAGGGAGAACCAAGATGGTGGCATAGGTAAAACACCTATCTTGCCGTCATACTCAGCAATTTTAATACTACAACTTAACGAAAGAACAAACACCTTCCAGAATCACCAGAAAGCTGGCCGAGTGAAAATTCCACAAATAAAAGTGAAAATAAGACACTGTGACTCGGAGGAGTGGCGGCGGACAGTGTTGAAAGATTCGCACGGAGAGAGGCTTGGAGCGCATGCCAGTGGAGAGGGTGGGCGGCTGAAAACCGGCCAGTTTTCTCGAACAGGGAGACAAAGACGTCCCACTGGACTGATTCTCCAGCTCTGGGCGAAGTCCAGGGAACCAACCCACTATCATACGAGGTGAAGACTGGACAGTGGGAGGGCATGCCGAAGCTCGGGTGCTGCTGAGTCTGCCGGCTTGTGGAGAAGGCAGCTTGCGCGTGAACAGCTCAGCCGCGTGACCGTGCACAGAGCGCTCTGTGACTGGCTTTGTTTTACGACCCTGGGTGAGACGTTGGGTATGCAGACTCATTTGGGAAGAGTCTGAATTCCCCGGCAGCTGGTGGAGCTCAGCAGTGGCTCTCTCTCAGAGGAACTGGCGGTCATTGTCCCCGGAACAGAGTCCCTAGGGCTGCATAGGGTGTAGCTAACGCTGTCTGCTAGGCCCGGAGACTCCGCCCATCCAAACTGAGCACAGCTGAGCTTCACAGACAATTGGCCTGGAGGTCAACCCCTCCAAGTGCTAACAACGATTAACCTGAGCTTAACTTCAGCAAGACTGTGCAACCCATATCCACCTCAGGTAACTGGGGAGGCTGAGCCACTCTCCCTAGTAGGAAGTCAACCACACAAAGCTAATTGACCAACTCAGGGAAGCAGCCACCATGCAGTGACATGGAAAGAAATCAGATGTGAAAGAAATGGAGGAAAAAAAACGACTGGACATGGAATTCAAAACCACGGTTATAGGGCTTTTCAAGAGGCTCCAACAAAAGGTCAAGGCCTATAAGGAAATAAGCAAGACTGCAAGGGAAATGAATGAGTCCTACAAGGAAATGAACAAGACCCTCAAGGATATGAACGAGACCTGCAAGGAAATGATCAAGACCAACGTGGAAATGAATGAGTCCTACAAGGAAATGAAGGAGATCCTCAAGGATATAAAGGAGACTCTCAAGGATATGAAAAAGGACCAACCAGAAATTAAGCATACACTGACTGAAATAAAAAATATTATACAAAGACCTAAAAGTGCTCTGGAGCACCCCAAGAACCAAGTTAAAGATTTGAAATTCAAAGAGGGAAAATCCACTCAGCTGAAAAAGCAAGAAACCAAAAGAATCCAAAAAATTGAAGATAGTGTAAGGGGCCTCTGGGACAACCTCAAGCATACCAACATCCGAATTATAGGGGTGTCAGAAAAAGAGAGAGACCAAGACAATGGAAACCTATTTGAAGAAATAGTGACTGAAAACTTCCCACACCTGGTGAAAGAAATTGACTTAGGAGTCCAAGAAGTGCACCGAACCCCAATATATAGGAACCCTAAGAGGACCACACCAAGGCACATCATAATTAAAATGCCAAGAGCAAAAGACAAAGAGAGAATATTAAAAGCAGCAAGAGAAAAACAGATGGTTACCTATAAAGGAGCACCCATACGATTGTCAGCGGATTTTTCAACAGAAACGATGCAGGCCAGACGGGAGTGACAAGAAATATTCAAAGTGATGAACAACAAGAATCTACAACCAAGATTACTCTATCCAGCAAAGCTATCATGCAGAATTGAGGGTCAGATAAAGTGCTTCGCAGATAAGAAAAAGCTAAAGGAGTTCATCACCACCAAACCAATATTATATGAAATGCTGAAAGATATTCTTTAAGAAGAGGAAGAAGAAAAAGATAAAAGTGTAAATTAGGAACAACAAATTCACATCTATCAACAAATGAATCTAAAAATCAAGTGAATTAATAAGCTGATGAACAGGATAAACTGGTGAATGTAACAGAATCACGGACATAGAGAGGGAATGGACTGACAACTCTTGGGGAGAAAAGGGGTGTGGGAAGTGCAGCAAGAGACTGGACAAAAATCATGCAACTATGGGAGAGGACAGTGGAGGGGGGTGAGGGCGGAGGGTCAGATGGGTACCAGGTGGAGGGGAACTATAGGGTGAAAAAAAAGGGAACAATGTAATTAATAAACTGAGCAATAGAGATTTTAAAAAAAGAAAAAAAAAAGACTTGAACTATACTTAAGTCTCTCCCTTATAATTTTTCCTTTTATTTCCAACTCTAAATTCCTTGGGTTAAAAAAAAATTAAAGGTCAAAATATGGGTTGGCACCAACAAATAACATCGGAATAAAGTCAAAACATGTTCTGTGAGTCAATAATTAAATTTTCACTACAAATAGGCTACATATTATTTGCATGAATTGGGGAAATCTATCAGAGTAAAAAGGAGAATAGAAACAACATACAACAACGAAAATTTCCCAAAACAACTTTAACATGTAGTAACCTCCCAATGCCTCTGTGGAAAAGTATCCTAAAAGTAGACAATCCTGGCATTAAAAACCCCAAAGCCCATGCTCTTTTCACCAAACTATCCTTTCTCCCAGGAAGTAAGGATTTTGATAAGTCAGAAAACAACCTGCAAAAGAGATATCAAGGGAGACAAGCAGGAACGGTCTTACGAAGTGGAAAGAGTCTGTAAGAAATTATTTGATGAGCCTACAGAAACCCAGTGAACATGTGTTTAGAGTAACATGGGAAGGATGAAAAGCTTTGAAATAAAGATTTATTTTCTGGCTAGACAAACTGAAACTGCCCCACGTTAGCAAACCATATTTGGTGGTGTGATGGGGTGACAGGAAGTCTGGCAGAAGGCAACGTGCTGGACAGAGTTCTGAAAAGCATTGATGGGCTGGGAACGCAGAAAGGGGCAGGGGGCTGCTGGTTGACTTACAGCCACACAGAAAGGGCTGTTTCCTTCCCATCTTATTCCATGAAGAAGAAGATGACTATGTTGTTATCAGAACACAAGTTGCATAACAATTGTTAGGCATGAGAAAACAATCCAAATAAAAAGCCAGTGCCCTCAACTACTTTTTTTTTAACTTGGGCACACCAGCCCATGGCCTCTGGAACACCTCAAGAAAGAAAAGAGCCACACTTACCAAGAAAAATAAATGACAGGCTGGCTAGACACTCTTATACCAGAACTGCAGCACAAGTGAGGAGGATGAATTGATGAAGGTGTCCAGGTGACTTCTTTCCCTGTGAATCCAGAATCTAAGTCCACATTTGTTTACATATCAACATACTCATACAAACTACACATATATGCAAAATGCTCAAAGCTGTGACTCCTACTGTCTTATACTTCAAAAGAACAAAGGAGTCGTGAAAAATCCAATAAGGAGATCTACAGGGGGGAAATAGCATTCAATGGAAGAAGACTTTCTTTCAAATATTTGTAAATGACTCAGATATTTCCTCCATTCATGCAACTCATCTCCCTGCAAAGAAAAAAATGGTCTGTTTTGACAGATATAATTATCAATTGTTTGTTTTTTAATTTTCACTCTGAAATACATTTTTATTGATTTTTAGAAAGAGAGAAAAGGAGGGAGGGAGAGAAACATCTATCAGTTGCCTCCCATTTGCCTCCCATACCCATCCCAACTGGGGAATCAAACCTGCAACCTAGGTATGTACCCTGACTAGGAATCAAACCTGAAACCTGTTGGTGTGTGGGACAATGCTCTAACCTACTGAACCATCCAGCCAGGGTAATTATCAATTGTAAAATGGAAATCAGAATCATCTGGCGAAAGTCATGGAGGAGTTAATAGACAAAGAAAGTATTAAAAAAGGTGACCCATGTCTTCTGAATCTTCTGCTGGGGCTTTAGCCAGTACCATGTTCAGCCTGTCAGCAAGAAGCAGAGCCCCGAGAGAGGTGGACCCCACTTGCAGAAATGGAATTCCAAGTGTACCCCCAGACAAGTGGCAGCATTGAACAGAACACAGACAACCGGTCACACAAAGCTGGCATTTGATTTGCATGTCCAGTATATCTGACCATTTCTCTTTGTCAAGATAATTTGGAAATTGGGAACTTGATTATGAATTAAACTTCATTGCCTGGTGGTGACTACCATCGACAGCAATATTCTGTAAAAAAATGCCTCTCACCCCTCTCTTCTGAAGACCTCCAGTTTGCAGGATATATAGCACTTTGGTTTAGAGGCAGCAAATTCCATTTTGGGCAAAGTTACCCCTAGGCCAATGGTGAGTTCCAGTATAAAATGTCACAAAATCCATCTTTTTTTACATGATCAGAAACCTATAATACCATTGGGAGTGGAGATGGCAGGTAACCTTTTACAGAAGAGAGTTTGAATAGGTATCAGCCTTCCTTTATAAAAAAAAAATCATTCTATTAGAACAATTACACAAACACTAATGGAGTGAGGCTTGAAATTTTTTGAGTACATACAGATAAAGGAAGCCAGATAACTGGAGATTTTGCTGCTATGAATAACCATAATATTGCTGCTGAAGAGTAAGGATTGTATTTACATTACAGTAAATGAAAGAAAAAGATCTAAGGCATTTTGGCAAGCGTTGGTAACAATTATTTGAAAAAGCTAAAAATGCCTGGAACATTTAAAAGAATTAAAAGGATTTTGTCAGACTAAAGGGAGACACAACTCCATAGTTGGAGTTGGAGTTGAGGATCTGCAAGTTGGGAGAGCAGAGCAGCCTTGATGGGGAGCCGAGTACCTCCTCTGACTTTCATCAGGCCTTTGAGAGAGAACTCATCGGCAATGTGACCTACCTGGCAGTACCATCTACCTGCTGCAGTGGATGCAGACCTCTGGCACAAACCTAAGTGACTTGGGGTAGAGAACGAGAAGGAAGAAAATGGATGCTTCCTCCTCCTGAACTGGGTCTGTCCTTGAACCAGGGTGACACAGGATGTGCCTGTGCAGTTAGGGCACCAAGCTCAATGGACTGCTCTGTAGAGGCCCCCCTGGAAAGACACATAGGGGTTTCTTTAATTATTGTCAGCTGAACTCAAGGTGCAGGCAGAGCCACACCCTGGGAGCACACTTCACCAAAAAGGCTGACTTGTTACTAGCTTGACTCTTGACTTTGCCTAGATGTCCTTGGGAGCGGATATTGATATGTAAATCCAGCCTAGCACAGGGAATGCTCAGGGCCTACTCAAGAATGTAAATAATTTCCTTTCCTTTTGACCTTTTGGTATAATTTCCTGGTATTTTTTTTTTGGGGGGGGGGGTAATAAAATAAACTTGCTGCATGGTCTCTGGGTCCCTGTCTCCATAAAAGAGAAGACAGTGTCCCACCCAGCACCCAGCTTTCTTCTATTCTCTCTTCATTTTTCTCAATCCCTGGCTGCCTCCATTCAGAACCGGTTCCATCTCTCTTTCCATGCTGGACGCGGAAAAGGGAAATCCCAGCCACATTTGGTACCCCGTGCCGCATCTGGCACCCCTGCACTGCTCTGCTGCCACCATCTTGAAATCCTTAACCAGTTTTTTAACAAGGGTCCATATTTCTACTTGGCACTGAGCCCCACAAATCACACAACCAATCCTGCTGTCCTGACAGCAGCATTTGGTGACTGGGCCCCATGACAACATCCAAAGCTACAAAAGTCGAACACCTGACTTGGCAGGCGACACAGAGAAATACAGGTTATTTTAGTGATAATGCAAGATATTCACTGAGATGGAATATTTTTCTTCTCAGTTTTGCTTGACTAAGGATTTATTTTTCTATTCTTTGCTGGCATTGTATCATTTTAAAAAGTCATTTGGGCCATCGTTTGACCTGGTCAAGAGACAGGATTTTGCTGTCTCCAGGCCAACAAGAGGAAAAATGCACCATCAACCCAACTCAACTCAATAGGCATAACCTCCCTCTGTGAGAAATCTCCTATAGGCCCCGTGGTGACTATTTTAGAAGGGACTTAACAGGTTCCATTGAGTTGGAGGAAAACTGGTTGGCTACCAGGCCAGAGTGAAAGTATCACATAGAAAATATTTGAGAAATTGGTCTGGAGACACTGAAGCTCATTCCTAGATTGCTTCAGATTCAGAGCCTATTTAATTCAGGACTCTCATCACCTTTAGTAATGTCTTCACAAAAGAGCACACTGCTCTGTAGCACAGGAGGTCCACATGCAAATATTACATTTCAATAAATAAGTGATAAACTAGTAATTCAGAGTAATCTTTTTCATATCCCAAATTCAGCACTAAAACTAAACAAGCCAGTACATATTCCAGGGACAATAACTGGAGGGGATGGGACTTTAGGAAACAGATGAAAACAATATGAGGACATGCAAAACTATTAGCTTGGGATAGATAAAAGAATTTCTAAATTATAGCTTTTGGTAATGTTTAAGTTGAGAGTCGTCTAGTAATCTCAGAGCAAATTGTACGGAGGAGCATTTGTTCTTTGTAAAGGAAAATAGATTAGAAAAAAAAAAGAGTTGCTAAGCCCACCACCAGAAAACAAATCTTCAGAGACGGTTCCAGCCTTTGAACAATATATAAAACCTATCACCACAGAGCTTCAAAGGGAGGACACTGAGCCAAGGCCTGCCTGTTGACTGTTAGAACCTAGAAATCACTCGTTTTATAAACTCTTATTTTTCTGGGAGGAGAGGTCTTTGGTGGAAAGATACCTCCTGCTAAAGTCCTTCATGCACAACAGGAAGTGAAGGGGAGTGAGGAGGCCTCTGAGGTCAGCACCATCATGGCTCCCCTCCCCTAAATGGCCATGCATCAAAGGCCCAGAAAGCCCAGAGAGGATGGGACTTGGCCCAGGTCACACAGCTCAATGCAGGTCAAACTCAACTTACTTTTTCCTGACAGGAGAGGACAGAGTACACCGGGCATCCAGTCCCAGCCAAGGAGGAGCAGGCTGCCCATCTTGCCCTCAGCCTGAACACCCTGAGGCCACACTGTGCCAAGGTCTAAGCTGGCTCATCCTTGCTCCACAAAGCCTGGGGATCCAGACTAAAGACCTCCAAGAATGCAGGTACACAAACTGATGGAGACAGACCCTCTGTGTCCTGGGTCACTGCAGTCAGGAGCCAGGAGATTTCTGAACTGGACCTTCTGATGATCACCTATAACCCCAAATACCACGTGTGCATGCATGTGCATGTGCGCACACGCGCGCGCACACACACACACACACACACACACACACACTTACTATGTTTTGAGTGACCAGAACCTTCTTTAATGAGGAAATATTCCATGAAAATGTGATTTTTATCTTATTTTGAAAGCCAAATGCTCTTGGATCTGGGGATGTGAACAGCAGTAGTTCTCAAACTGAGTATGCATTAGAATCCCTGGACCCCTTCCCTAGAGATTCTGATTCTGCCAGTCTTGGGAAGTGCCTGAGAATGTGCATTTTGGACAAATTCCCAGGTGATGATGATGCTTCCATGTGGATCCAGGGACCACACTTGGACAAACCTTTGCTGTAAGCTATGTCTGAGGGAACCTTGGCTCCACCACGATTCCATGCTTCATCGTGCTGTAGGGCTGAGCACCCTTGCAAAAAGATGACGTCTGTCATCTCAGTGCTTTGAGTAAATTTTCTAGAGTCATTTTTGGCATGAACTATCAAGAGCAGGGTTTGTTAATCTCCTCAGCCTCTGCCTTCATGTGATACCTTCTTCTCAAGTTCTTGTTCTCTTTCCTGCAAGGTGATCTGCACAGGAGACTGGTGTCAGGGCAACTCTGGCCCTCATAAAGGGCTGAGTATAGCAGCTGGGCAAGACATGGTGGCTGTACCAACACTGGCAAAACCAAGAATGTTGACACAATAATTCAAGGAGAAAAAGGGGAGAAGAGAGAAAGGGAATAGAATTGTCTCAAAATTTTCAGATCAAATCTCAGATTCCGGCCCATGTCCCTTTGCCAGGAAGGGGGCAGTATATTTTTTTACTGGAAGAGAAAAACTAAAAACAAAATCATCTTCTTTAGAAATTCTAAAGCTGGTGTTCATTAACATTTAAAGAGCCAGTGCTTTTTTTATATTTCTATAACTCTTTTATTCTTTTGGATGAATTTAACAGATTTCTCCTTCCAATTGTGTTCCCTATGAAAATAAGATAATTGACTTCAGAGAAATGTTATTTACAAATTAGGTTATATTCTCATTTGAATCTTAATTTCTTGCTTAGTTCTGGTCAAAAATCCTGTGAGCTATGCATTTTAATTTATAATTAAATAACCAAGTAATAATAGGATATTGCAAATACGCTGGTCACACAAAATGAGTATTTTACAAAGAAATGCATAGGGACAAAGCACTTTGGAGAAAATAGAGAAATACAGGTTAATTTAAAGTTGAAATTTGGTTCATTTTCCATTATTACACTTTTAACTCAATTCTGTAATTGTCTGGTTATTTGCTAGGCACTATGGGAAAACTAATACATTAATAGACATAAAAGAACCTCACAAATGTTAAAAAGGGAAAGAATACATTATAGTAATGATTTAATAGAAGCTTGAGATAGTGTCACTGCCCTCAAAACAGTCTGAAGTACCACTAGCACCCAGCCATCAGAGTCAGCATTCTCATAACATGAGCATCTTTTCTATAGCACCACTGACAAGGGCCATCAGCTTTATTTAAACTATTTCAGATGCTTAAATCATCTCAAAATAGTCCATATTTGTGGGGCAGACTGAATAAGCCCTTTGTTGTCCTATGGAAACCCATTAGAAACATGACAATGGCTTTCTTGGCCACCACTCTAATTTCTCAGTTGCAATAACTCTCAGTTATGTTAGTAGGGTTCTCCAGAGAAACAGAATATTTTAGAGGGAAGAGGGATGGGGAGTAGGAGAGTAGTAGGGATGGGGGGGGAGATTGAAAGATCAATTGGTTTGTACAATTGTAGGGACTAGCAAATCTGAAATCTATCAGGTCAGCTGGCAGTCTAGAAATTCAGGTAAGAGTTCATGTTGCAAACTTAAGAATTTCGTCTTCAAAAAACTCAATCCTTTTTCTTAAGGCCTTCAAATGATTGGATGAGGGCCACCCACCTTATGGAGGACAATCTGCTTCATGCAGAGTCTTCTGATTTCAATGTTAATCACATCTAAAAAGTACTTCTGCAGCAGCTTCTACACTGGTGTTTGACCAACATCTGGGTACCACCACCTAGCCAAATTGACACATAAAATTAACCATCACACCAGTCTTTTTTCCCAATTGGTTCCACTGGTCAGTTAGCATCTGGCTAGTTTTAAAAGCCAGGGCTTCTTGCCTGGCTCCAGGTTTTTCTGAAGAGATTTAGACTCACACTGGTTTGCCTGATTGATGAATTCAGGGGACATCACTGAACATGGGTAGTTAAGTCCACACAGGATCCTTCACTTCAGAACTGCTTGCTTTCAGAGCGCAATTTTCTTCCTGTGGTGAGTTTACTGGGCAGACTCAGCCCTTTCCAGGCATAAGCCTGTGGTTCTGGCAGCTACACATAGTGCTTGGGTTGAGGGTATGGGATTCGCACGTCTGTTTAACCACAGCTCAAGTTTCCTCTGAAAAAACTGATATTAGATTTCTATGTGTCTGACTGCTTTACATGCTACTCAGTTGATTGAGCAATCTGAGAAGATAAGGATGTGATGAATTATCACCTCTGCATACTGACCTACTCTTTCAGTATGTGCTCCAGTTTGCCCATGACCATATTAAAACTAGAGGCTGGTGCACAAAATTCATGCACAAGGGATGGGGAAGTCCCTCATCTTGGCCTGCACCCTCTCACAATCCGGAACCCCTCAGGGGATGTCTGACTGCCAGTGTAGGCACAGTCCCACATGGATCCCTGTAGGATTGGGCCTAAACTGGCAGTCGGACATCGCTCTAGCAATCTGGGACTGCTGACTCTTAACCGCTGGCTGGCTGCCTGCTTGCCTTATAGCCCCTAACCACTCGCCTGCCTGCCTGATCACCCCTAACCACTCTGCCTGCCTGATCACTCCTAACCTCTTGTCTGCCTTCCTGATCGCCCCTAACTGCCTTTGCCTTGGCCCCCACTACCGCAGCTTCATCCAGAAGGATGTCCAGAATAATTTCCAGAAGGTCATTCGGCTGTCCGGTCTAAGTAGCATATTATACTTTTATTATTATAGATAGGCACTTAGGATGAACTCATCTTCCCTATAATGTGACTGTGCAGAATAAACGAAGCCACCCTCTTTTGATCCATGGCCTTTGGAGGGACCTAGTCAGTGTTTTGTCTAACATGCTGTGTGGCCTCAGGCAGGTAGTTTAACCTCAGTGAGCCTCAGTCTCCTCATTCACAAAACAGGGCTAATGTCACCTACTTCATAGAAATATTGTGGGGGCTCATTAAAGGTTATGAATTTAAAGAATCCAGTGAAAATGCTCAATAGATAGGAGTTCAATAAATAGGAATCCTAATATATAAAGAGCCAGGGCCTGTCACAACCTAAACATCTGGATGGACGACCAAACACCAGGCTAGGGTTCCGACATGGCGAGAGTCAGTCCTGGGTGCCGGCCACCCGCAGTGCAGCGGCTGGAGGGAGCTGTGGTTCCTGGCCATCCATAACATGGAAGCAGGAGGGAGCTGTGGGAACGTAGCCATTCTGCCATCAGACTGGCCTCTGGGTCTCTCCCCTTGGCCACAGGCTCCAGGGAACCAAAGCCATGCTGCCAGTAGACTGGCCTCTTGGTCCCTCCCGTGGTCCACAGGCTCCAGGAACCATAGTCATGCTGCTATGAGATTGGCCTCTTGGTCCCTCTTCCCCCCTCCCCCCACCCTCCTTACCCCTCCACCCCTCATTCCCCTGCCATAGGCTCTGGGGAACCAGAGCCATGTTGCAACCTGGGAATCTTGTTCCCTCCCCTACTCTCATAGGCTCCTGGGAACCAGCGCCATGCTGCGATTGGACTGGTCTCTTGGTTCCTCTCCCACAGCCCATAGGCCCAGGGAACCAGAGCCAGACTGGACTCTACCCAAGGTGTCCTAGATTGTGAGACAAGCCCCCCCCCCCCCCCCCCCGCCTCTGAGTGTACAAATTTTCGTGCACCTGGCCTCTATTTAATAATAATAATAATAATTTTAAGTCAGTTCCATCACACTCTTGGCTCATTTTGAGTCCCTTTGAAACCAGTTTCTCCTCACAACTTTTATTAGTTTAATGAGTTTCTTAGTCCAAAAAGCATAATTTACACCTCATCAGTTTCAAGGCTGAATCATCTGGGTGTGCTACCTATGGAAGAAGTCCTTCTCTGGTTCAGCAGCCTCTGCATCTCACCTCACTCCCTTTCTAATTCTTATAAACCACCATGCATTATTGTCTGATTGAGGCCTACTCTCTCCAAATTCTTTGGGAAAAGTTTTCTACCAGCTATAAATCTATTTATAATCTCTAGGTTTTTTATTTCCCTAATTATCATATGGGGAAGCTTGTCAAATGTGGACCTTTATTTAGGTTACTCAGTAAATATTTATTGATCCCGTTACCAATGGCTCTGGGGCTGGGTGTAGGAGTTGCCCCAAATGAAAGCGCCAGCCTGGCTGGTGTGGCTCAGTGGCTGAGTGTCAATTCCTGGTCAGGGCACATGGCCAGGTTATGGGCTCAGTCCCCAGGAGGAGGCATGCAAGAGGCAGCCAATCAATGATTCCCTCTCACTGTTGATGTTTCTATCTCTCTCCCTCTCCCTTCTTGTCTGAAATAGACAGACAGACAGATAGATAGATAGATAGATAGATAGATAGATAGATAGATAGATAGATAGATGATAGATAGATAGATAATTTTTTTTAATGAGAGTTCCAAAAGATTCAACATGAACATGAAAATGCAGGTAAAACACAACACAGCCATTGCTGCACTTGGGAACAATGAGGGTCAGATGGGTACAGAGGAGGGTCATCTATCCCCCTTAGAAGTTCAGGATAGGCTTACAGAGGACAAGTTTAAAATACAGGAAAAGAAGGATTTAACCACCAGAGAAAGCACATTAACTTCAGAGGAAGCAATGCTGCCAAAAATAAAACATAGGGAAGAGAGAAGAGAGCAACAAGACTGAGTTTCTTAGAGCCAGAGTCCTCGGTACCTATGGAGCAGTGGAACCCCCCGGGCCCACCATGAAGGGTCAGGGATGTCATGCAAATAGTTGTATTATGCCATACACAAGGAAAAACACTTGAAATATTTTTTATGCAGGCAAATAGCATGATCCAAATGGCATTTAGAAAGATTATGGTGGTGTTGGTAGGAGGACAAAAATGTTATTTGTTCAAGAGGCTGTCCAGACCCATATATGAAGGCAAATACTAGTACATCCTGAAGAAAGCCTACAGCAGGAGATGTCCTTGTTGGAGTACTGTGATTTAAAGATGCTACAATTGGTATGAGAGTTTACAATGCTCTCAAGGTAAAGAAGTGAGCTGAGTCATGGACCTAAGAATTGGGTTGGGCCTCACACCGCCACCTAGACCAGGTCCCTGCTTTGATGCAGGTGTGGTTGTACAGCTGGCATGAGTGACTGAGGCAGCTGAGGCCTGGGAACTGAAGCAACTGCTTCCTGTAATGGAGTCTGCAGTCATGGATAGAAGCAAGGGTGTTGGCTGCTGCTACACCTGGAGACCTCTGCCCTCTTTGGGCCTTTGGCATGGAAGTGGTGGCAAGTGAACAGGCAAAAAATTGGACAACTGGTTTCTCACTTGAGCTCTCTCAGAAAAAATATCTATACTAGTATATGTATTTGGTTTCTTTATGCACAGCTCTGTCAACAACGATCTTGACACAAAATTTTTCTTTTCTTTTCTATTTAAAAATAATAGCAATCTGAGATACATAATCCTCTGTACTCTGGAAAAAAATTTAAAGAGGTTGATTTTAAGGGAAAGATTTTAAGAGTTTGCATGTATTTTATTATAGCTGTCTAAAGGTCTTCTCAGGTGCTATGGCTAATTCTAGAGTGACAGGAAATACAAAGGCACTAATATCCAAAGGAATGAGCCTTGAGCCATTTTCTGGCCCTAACGCATTATAACATTCTTACTAAAAAAAAAAGGGGAGGGGACAAGGGGAGAGAGATCAGATTTGGCCAACAGACAAGCAATGGAAGCATTCTTGTTTGAAAGGAGGAATCTAAGATGAGAATGAGTGTGAAAGACTAAAACTGTAGATATGGACAAAGGTATTCTCTTGTAAAGAACAAAAGATGAGACCGTGTATAACAACTGGCAGGTGTTTTGTTTTACTGTTTAATAATTACAGCTAATATTTATATTGCACTTAGGTGCCAATCACTGTTTTCAGAACTTAACACTCATTAACTCCAGGGATTCTCACAGCAATGCAATGAGATGGATACTATCACTGTCCCCACATTATGGGTGAGAAAAATGAGGTTCTTCATCCACCATCATATAACTAGAAACTGAGCCCAGGGAATTTGGCTTTTAGTTCCACAGTAGGAGGAATTGCACTTAGTTGTGTTTTGTTCATGTTGATTTTATTAATAGCAGATTCCAATGGGAATTTAGAATCATTTGTTCTGAGTGGGAAACACATGCTTTATCCTTAATTCACACCTTGGAAAATTTTTCTTTTAGCTTCTTGGTTGTGCTTCCTTGTGAGCCAAAATACAATTTGAAGCTATAAAATAAGTATGACTACTGGCTGATAGATTTAAACAACTGCTTAACTTGGACAAACTCCCAACAAATAAGGCTGAAGTATCTTTCTTATAAAAATTTTACTTATTTTATATGTAAGAATTTGTTTTTGTTCTTGTTGAACTCTGGCACTTAGAAATAGACATATTTATTTAGTTTGGCCTGGATTTAGTATGTGTTGCTTGGTCTATTCTTTTTAGTTTATTGTATCTCTTAATCTTCTACACATGCAACCAGAGACCTTAGTGATGAGGGCATTGGAAACATCTAAACAAACAATAAATTCTGGCTACAAGATTCCCCATAAATGGAGTCCTCAATAAAATAATGCCTGGAAACATGATGTTGGGATGATTAGATCTTTATGAAGTCACCAAATTATAAATTTTCAGTGCTTGCTACAACTGGCAACATTTTCTTCCTGTTGCCTGAGATATTTGTGGCAAGTATTTTGTACATGATTAAACTGAAATAGTTCCTTGTTTTGAGAAAAATGTGATTCAGTATTGGATAGGTCAAATAAACCTAGGAGCCATGATGTTTTCTTCCTAACCCTGAAGCTTCAATTACTTCTCATGGATCTTCTTTTTTTCCTTGGATTGTACAAACAGTTTAGTCGTTCAACAAGTGTTTATTAAGTACCCACTATGCTCTAAAAGACTGAGGAATGTACTTTAAGTCAGAAAGGCAGAACCACTGTACTCATGAAGCCAAAAATCAAGAAGAAAAGATGCAATTACAATAAAGCACGGAAGGTAGAAGCACAAGATGCAATGGAAATGCATAAAAAGAATATAAACTTCAGAAGATATTCAAAAAAATGTGGAACTGGTTCTTCTTGTGTGATAAGACTTTGGTTAATTTTTTCAAATTAAAATAAACTTATTTAAAGGTCTTTTTCAAGTTTAATTTAATGGGCAAAAATATTTTTATAAAGGGAATTTTTAAACAAAACATATTTTCAGTCCATTCAAATACTAACTTTTAAGATTTCTGACTAATATAAAAAATGAATATTCATGTTTATTCTATTATTATTATATTCTATAATTTAGGCAATGCCTCTAGACCTCATTCAGTCCAATTAAGCTCTTTCTTCAATGATACCACCATTAGCTGCCTCGGGTAAATACTCTCCCCAATCTAAAACAGTCTTCAGCAACCCTCACCTCCACAATGCCCCCTCCATGAGGTCTCATCTACCTCATCCTTCCTCCTCTCAACTTCATGAGTAGAAACTAAAAAATATAAATTATATTCATGTGAAACTTTAGAGTTTCCATGAATTTATCATCTGATTCCCCCTCCAGAATCTCTGATGTCAACTAAACAATGAATGGATTACATTTGTTTGTATAAAAGAGATCAACAGAATTAGCCATTATAACAAGATAGAAGAACATGATTATGTCCAAAGATCAATATGACTTAGAAGGAAACCAACCTAAAATAGCAACTAGAACCTTTGCAAATGGTCTGCTGTTGATATCTATTTGATAGATTTTTTTTCTTCACAATTTGAAGGTAGAAGTTGTGGTCCTCAGCCCTTTGTAGTGCCAAAAGTAAATCCAAAGTAATTTCTTTAGGTGCTAAATAAATCTTCCAAATAATGAAGGTAGCAACTCATGTTTATTAGAGAGAACTTACAAAATCCAGGAAATGTTTAATGAAGAAAAACAAAATTTTGCATAATCCAACTGAGAATGTCCATTTTTACCTTTAAGTCAATGTACAGTTGGTTTTATGCTGATTGTACAGTATATCTCACTCTTTTCACATAACATTGCATTGGTAATATATCATTATTTTCTTAAAAATAATTGTCATGGGTTTATAATAGTTTATATGAGTGGCTATATTACTTATTTAACAATTCTCTTATTTCTGTATATTTAGATGTCTTCTGTTATTTTGCTAGTGTTTTTATTAATGACTTATATGGACATCTAAAGGACTAATAATAATCATGAGGAAATAAAAAATTTGAAGATACTGGGTACATGTTTCTATAGGTTAAGAATCATAAGTTATCTTTGGTTTTCCATCTTTTTTAAATTTCTTTATTGATTAAGGTATTACATATGTATCCTCATCACCCATTACCCCTTCCAATCCCCTCCTCCTCCCGTCATCACTTTTGCCCTCACCCCCCTGGTGTCCATGTCCATTGATTAGGCTTATATGCATGCATAAAAGTCCTTTGGTTGATCTCTTCCCCTTACTCCCACCCTCCCCTATCATCCCTCTGAGGTTTGACAGTCAATGCTTTTCTGTCTCTGGATCTGTTTTTTGTTCATCAGTTTATGGTGTTCATTGTAGTCCATAAATGAATGAGTTCATGTGATACTAATCTTTCATTGACTGGCTTATTTCACTTAGCATAATGTTCTCCAGTTCTATCCATGCTCTAGTTTGAAGCAGACACTTTTTCTTCTTCTTAAAGAATACCTTTCAGCATTTCATATAATACTGGTTTGGTGTTAATGAACTCCTTTAGCTTCTTCTTATCTGTGAAGCTCTTTATCTGACCTTCAATTCTGAATGATAGCTTTGCTGAGTAGAGTAATCTTGGTTGTAGGTTCTTGCTGTTCATCACTTTGAAAATTTCTTGCCACTTCCGTCTGGCCTGTATAATTTCTGGTGAGAAGTCAGCTGACAAGCATATGGGTGCTCCCTTGTAGGTAATTAAGTCTTTTTCTCTTGCTGCTTTTAATATTCTCTCTTTGTCTTTTGCTCTTGGCATTTTAATTATGATGTGTCTTGGTGTGGTCTTCTTTGGATTCCTTTTGCTTGGGGTTCTGTGCGTTTCCTAAACTTGTAAGTCTATTTCTTTCACCAGGTGGGGGAAGTTTTCAGTCATTATTTCTTCAAATATGTTTTCCATATCTTGCTCTCTCTCTTCTTCTGGCACCCCCATAATTCTGATGTTGGTATGTTTGAAGTTGTCCCAAAGGCTTCTTACACTGTCCTCAAATTTTTGGATTCTTTTTTCTTTTTCAGTTGAGTGTTTTTGGCCTCTTGGTATTTCAAATCTTTGACTTGATTCTTGTGTTCCTCTAGTCTGCTGTTGGGTTTCTGTAAAATATTTTTTATTTCAGTCAGTGTATGTTTAGTTTCTAGTTGGTCCTTTTTCTTATCCATGAGGGTCTCGCTTAGCTTATCGGCTTTTTCTAGGAGCCTCTTGAAATACCTTATCACTGTGGTTTTGAACTCTATATCCAGTTTTTTGTTTTCCTCCATTTCTTTTGTTTGTGATCTTTTTCTTTCTCTCCCCATTTTCACTGCTTTCCTGAGCTGGTTGGGTAGCTTTGTGTGCTAGGTGTCTCGACCTCCTCTGTTACCTGAGGTGTACACTCTTGGTGCACCCCTTTGTGGACTGTGTATACAGCCTTGTTGCAGATAAGTCTTGTTTGTTGTTGGTATCACTGGGAGGAATTGACCTCCAGGCCAATTGACTGTGAGGATCAGCTGTGTCTACTCTGGGAGACAGGCTTCAGCGTCTCATTTCCCATCTTTATGGTAATTTTTCATGATCAACTTAGTAATAACTAGACTTCTTAGTGCACCAACCTTTTATGTTATCTATTTTCAAATCAATTTTTAATATTCTGCTTTACTTTAAAAATTCTTAAAGTAACTTGGAAGTTTTGCCTCTTCAATGA
This sequence comes from Antrozous pallidus, assembly GCA_027563665.1. NCBI lineage: Eukaryota > Metazoa > Chordata > Mammalia > Chiroptera > Vespertilionidae > Antrozous > Antrozous pallidus. The sequence continues at coordinate 31,965,686 of CM050523.1, forward strand.
AATATGTACTATTTATCTTTGCTGCATAGCATACTACCCTAAAATTTAGCTTTTGAGATTTGTAATCTTACATATTTCTGTGGGGCAGACATCCAGGTGTGACATGGTTGGGCAATTCTGATTGAGGGTCTCCTAAAAGGTAAAACCAAGTATCATATTATTAAATGATACATTCATAAGAACTAAAATGATGAAGTAAAAAAGTATATAGTAACCCAAAGTTCAGGAGAGCAGAAGCTTGCTGAGGGAAGGGACAGCATGCACTTAGGAAGGCTGCTGGGGACTCTGAAGAACTGGCAATATTTTATTCTTTAATCTGTATTGGTAAGTACAGTGTTCGTCTTATTTTTAAAATCTACATAAATAGTTTTATACTCTTCCTTGATATGATACATTTCACAATAAATCAAATAAAAAAACACATCATAGAGTCAAAATATCTCAATAATACTTTCAGCAAGAGAATTGTATTGAACACATAAACACTCATTATATGACATGCATTGTGATATGGATGTCAAGGTATTTTTTTTTTTCATTTATTTCTCACAACAGAAAGAAGGTGATTTTTTTCTTCTTTTCCTCATTTGCCAGATGAGAAAACTTAAAATTGCAGAAATAAAAACACTTGCCCAAGGTCACACAACCAGTACATCATGGAGCTGGGATTCGGACCTAGACCTATTTGAAAGATTCTGGAGCCATCCATCCTAACGGCTAAGTTCAAACTAGGATTTATGCCTAGATTTAGCTCCGTGTGTAAAATGATGAAATGAAATGCTAAATTGCTTAAATGTTGGAAACTGAATGGATAACTAGTCTCCCACATAGGAGAAAAAGCCAACTCACAACCCTCACGGTTCTTCCATCTCTCATCACTGTTCCCTGGTGATGAAACCTGTTTGCCTTTGTACCGGGATTCAAACGAACACTATGGCACACTCATTGAGCATCTACTGGACATCAGGCACTCATCGAAATGCTGTGATGCTTTAACTCATTGGATCCTCACAGTCACTCTCTGCGGTACATGTCACTCTGATGCCCATATTATAGATGGGAAAACAGGCCCAGAGAAGATTGTCTCCAACAGTTACACAGCTGGGATGTGGCAGCACTGGGGTTGAAGTCAGGCATTCTGGCTTCAGAGCCTGTGTTCATAATCACTAATACATTGCCTCCCGGGAAATATCATGCTGAGAAGGAGGGATAAGGAAAAAAAACTGGCTCCTTTTCTAATGAAATCTTCCTGATATTCTAAAGAATTTCCATTAGCGTATTTTCTTAAGGTGCCAGAACAATGTGACATGTGACATGGGTACTAGGAAAAAACATGATAGCTTCACTTTGCAGAGAGTAAGAACATTATCATTGCACCTGAGTTTTTAATTTAATCTTGTTATAAGCTCACTGTCTTTTATTATCTCAAGCCAACAAGCGTTACTTCGACGACTTAACAGACTTACAGACATTTGATTCACATTTACTTAAAGTCATTTTTAGGAGTGGTGATGATTTTTCAAATATTAATCTAAATCGGGGGGGGGGGCTCCCACTAATAAGTGAGGCTTTCGCACAAAAGACATCAAGTTGAAACATATACACTCTCTGCCCCCAGAAGTCCACGCCCCAGTGGTAGACAAATAATTGCAAGGCATAGAATTATCATTTAATATGTTAAGTTCTAAAACAGAGGCTAACACTCTAGAGGTGACCTATTCAATTTATGGTGTCCTAAAAATTAGATGACTTTTGAACTAAGCCATGCACTTCCCTAGATGGAAATAGAAAGGAAGGGCATTCCTGGTAGAGGGCACAGCACAGGCAAAAGCCTGGAGGCATAAAAGTATATCACATGTGTAATATTTTGCTGCCGGAGTGCAAATTGTTTAGGGGGGTTGGGGTGGGAAAAGACCCGGGAAACATCAGTTGGCAGAGGATTATAAAGACTTTGCCTGACTCAATGGTTATGTTTGAGGGCAATAGGGAGTCGACAGTTTTTTAAGCAGGGGAGTATCCTGTGTATTATTTATAACGATAACTGGTGAAGTGAGGAGGGCTGGGTTAAGGAGGGAGAGTCTGGCTACAGAGAAACCAGCCTGGAGGCTATTTTAACAGTTCAGTTGAGCAATACCAAAAATCTGAGCTAGGCAACCTTATAAAAAAAGTGGTGTTTTAAACCCCACTGTACAAGTGAGAAAATCAAGGCACAAAGGAGTGTCTCATGGCTCACATACAGAGGAGCTTGGATTCAAACCCAGGTAGTGGGACTGTAATGTCCCTTTGCACATATCACAACACTGCCAGGCTAGCTGATGGTACGTGAGACAGGACAGAGTTGGGGCAGCTAGAAAGCCTTTAGCTTGAGCCGCAGAGAGGAGTGGAGAGTGCTTCCAGGAAGCACTCTGTGGACCACAAAGGAGAAGCAGAGCAGGTGAGTGATCCAGGAGTTCAGTTTCAGATAGGTGGTCCAGGAGGTCTGAGAGCCGGGCCAAAACACCTGGGAGCTGTTGGCAATGCCAGGGCTGCTAGGCTTCAGGAGAGTTGGTATAGACTGGAGAAAGTCAACCCAGACATGGAATATCAGCACTAAATAGACACCATGCCATCCAGCACCCTCACCCTGAACCTGCAGAACCTGAGGCCATAAGAGGCAGCTCAGAGTGCCAGACTCATGTTTAAATTCCAGACTTAGATGTATGTTGTGGCTATGAGTTTCTTCCCTTTGGAAACCAGAGTTTTTCACTTATAAAGGGATACCTTAATATTTCATTCATCACTTGTTGTAAGGGTTTAAATTAATATGTATCTGAAGCACCTAGTACCTTGTTCTTCAAAAGTAAGTGCTAACTGGTAATAATTATTTTTTTCTTTATTGATTAAGGTATTACATATGTGTCCTTATCCCCCAATTGCCCCCCCACCCCATCCCTCCATTCATGCCCTCTCCCCTCTGGTGTCTGTGTCCATTGGTTAGGCTTATATGCATGCATACAAGTCCTTTGGTTGATCTCTCCCCCTTACCCCTACCCTCCCCTACTTCCCTCTGAGGTTTGACGGTCTGATCGATGCTTCTCTGATTCTTATCATGATCATCACTTAAAGGATTTGTCCAAGGAGAGGCTAGAGTCAGGGGAAATGCTCTGGGCTGCCAGCCCAATCACTCGCTTGGCACCTTTTCTCATAAAATTCCCTTACCTACATGGAATTTTCACTAATTTCTCAACCCAAGAAAAGAAGCTCTTTTGAGGAGCATGAATTAACCTCTTTTAGAAAATCAGTTTTCTATCAGCCAAAAGAAAATCCTAGAGAATCAGGGTAAATTATGTATAGGCATATGTAATTAAATATAAAATATTGGTTGAAAATACATCTATTGCCACATTTTCTTAGCGTCTTCAATGACTAAGACAAAGTTGAGGTGTGGCTCGTTGCACCTAAAGAAGAATCAGGGCAGAGGAGCAATAGGAAGTATGCCCTCAGCCTCAGCCACCTCCCTCAGGACCTTTCATTGTGACAGTGTCTGTGTTCACAAGGGGCACATCTCCCAAGAGGTCTTTTGAGGAGCACAGACGATTCTGAGATCTAAACGCCTACAGAAAAACTTGGACTTGGGAGCACTGTAGAAGCCTTGAGCACTGGAGGATATGTAACCTTTTATTTATCACTTTGTCATTCCCAACTCCTTCAAACATATTTTTCTTTGGGATTCAATGTGGTGACTAATAACATGGTTATTTAGTCAAAGACCTTGGGGTTTGAAAAATTACAGTCCAGAAGAATTTCTGGTAAAATGACTCCAATTCACATCACTCACACCACACACACACACACACACACACACACACACACACACACACACACACCACATACACAAAGTTCAAAACATAAATACACTTAAGAGTAAAAAAGGACATTGCAAATAAATGAAATTTAGTGTTTAATTCAATTGCCTCCAAGACAATATGTTTGGTAAGGATGTGAGCATAAGCAATGTGGAAAAAGTCTAAAAAATAAAATAACAGGAAGCAGTGCCAACCTCATCCATTAGAAATGAGAATGGATGTTTCAAGACAGAAATATTTTTTCCTTCCCCATTAAAGGTTCTTGGCCTTTTTCGTTCTCTTCTCCAAACAGGCTGTGGAGTGTCAGACTCTGCTAGTTCTCCATCCTTCCCTGCCCCCGCCCTCACCACGCTTATCTGAATATATAAGCCTGCCCTTTGCTCAGATTTATGGGTCTGCCGGGGCTGTGTGTATTTACAGTGTTCTGACCTGAAGACCCTGGGCTGAAGGAGAAGAGGAGGAAACCGGGCCCCTTCCATAAACAGAGACAGATATGAGGGGGAGGTAAAAGGCTTTGCTAGCACTTAACATTTTTAACTATTTGGCCAAGTTTAAGAATTAGCGATTAGATTAGAGTAAAAGAAAAATGAGAGACATGGGTGCAGACTTGGCAGGGAGCACACTGTAGTTCTGCTTTCAACTAGTTGCTTGGAGGTTCTAGGTTCGGGGGTGAGAGGGAGGCTAAATTTAATGCGGAAGGTCTGAAAGAAAATTGATAAGTCAGACACAAAGGGAGCTATAAAATACTTTGGGGAGCCAAAGGGTTTGCAAAGATGAGAATATGAACAACATGTAATAAGTTGGAAAATGTCTCCAACCACAAGTTGAGCTCCCTGTGTGAAGCAAGACTACTTGGATTTTTAAAACTGTAATTGGTTATAGAAGAAAAATAATCTCCTGCTTCAATGAGGACACATTGCCACAGATTACTAAATCCCAATCAATTTTTGATTTGAAGTATTTTTCTCAAGGGCTGGTGGCCCACTTGAAAGCAATTCCATTTTCAAACAGGACTGCTTGGTAAATGGGCCACCCCCAGGCAAAGAGATTGGTACATGCTCCAGTTCAAATGGAAAGTAAAGAGCAATTAAGTCTTGAGCAGTGCCTGGCACTCATAAACCGAACCCTCTCCTCAGGGCTGCCTCTGTGTGCATGGGCAAAATGCAAAAGCACAGCTTCTCCTTGGGCCGGTTTTCAAATAATCTACTTGCTGGAGAAACTTGAGTTCATGGAGAAAAACTCTGACCTATTAACCGACTAAATTAGAAACAATCCAGCATCCTGAGTCCAAGCTACACTATTCAGTGCAGTCCTCAAAAGCACAGCAACTGGGACACCATAGTAAGTGAATCATCCACAAATCAATTTACATTGCTCTAGAGGAGTGGTCGGCCAACTCATTAGTCAACAGAGCCAAATATCAACAGTACAATAATTGAAATTTCTTTTGAGAGCCAATTTTTTTAAACTTAAACTTCTTCTAACGCCACTTCTTCAAAATAGACTCGCCCAGGCTGTGGTATTTTGTGGAAGAGCCGCACTCAAGGCGCCAAAAAGCCGTTTGTGGCTCTCGAGCCGAAGTTTGCTGACCACATCTCTAGAGCAAAGAGTTGTAATGTACATGATGTAAGCTGTGGTTGCAGAATTTCAGAAATACTATGAAATTTTTTCTTTTAGCTCCATATAAGGCAACCGTGTGCCCAGAAAGTTACCTGTTAAAGCATCTGCTATAATTGCATTTGTTTGATTGGAACTTTTTGTTTTAGCGAAGATAAGTCATGGGTAATGAAGAGGGTTATTATTACATCCCATACCATATGGGCTTATACGGCTTGGGTTGAACTATCAGTAATACTTGCATGAGAAAATGCATGTGCTTAGCACTGTGTGTGACACTTCAGAAGTGTTAACTGGTTTATCAGTATTATAGTGTTATTAACATCATTAGTCAGAGATCCAAAATACAATTCATTCTGCAACTGAACTTTGAAGAACTTTATTATACAAAAGGCATTACAATGCATTTTCTTTGCCACCCATGTTTGGCATTTTATATTTAAAGTTAAACATAAAATTCAGATCCATAGAGCTAAAGGAGGCATTTGATTAATATATGGATGCAAGCTGACTATTCAACAGTAAAAACTTGGGCAAAAAATGGTGAGTGGGAAAGGGCTACCCTAACAAGGTCACATTTTACTCAAGTAAAATGCAATAGATAATATACTAGAAAACTATTTTTTATTGCTATCCGTTTTGAACTTTTCTCTGACATAATGACACTTCTGCTTTGTAAATAATGCATGCTCAAAACAGATGCAACTGCATGAGGAGTATTTAGGGGGAATTTGGGGACTATTACATCACAGCTAAGATGCTTTCCTATGTCATTTCTGTTGAGATCCATTTGCCAGCGAAATAATTTTTTTCCTCTAATATGGTGTGGATCGTAGCAGCAGTGGGTTCAGATGTAACCATTTAGGAGCAGAGGCCTAGCTCAGTATGCCAGAAAAAAAAAAAAAAAAAAAAAAAACCACGCACCACAAAGAACATTGAGATGAATAGCTCTATTTTATGAGCCATAAAAGTTTTATTCATCTTGACACTGAAACAGGTTTAGGCAGTGAGTTGACACGCCTTAAATAAATAAGTGGAATTAATTCCCTAGCCCTTGAAACAATAGCAGCATGCATGTAGCACAGAGAAATGCCCCATTGTTTCCCGTGGCTGCCTGATATTGATATTATTTGTGTTTTTCTGTGCTGCTGCCTCAGGGGCCTGGTTGATCCACTTCAGATTCATCCCCTGTTTTATTAGAGGTTGAAAAAGGTTCAAGACCTGTTTGTACCGCAGCTCCCACCGACAGCTAAGGAACCAGTTTGGCGTCTGGTTTGTCTGTTGTTTTACTGCTGACCTTCAAATCAACTTTAACCCCTGACCTCTGGAGGCATCTATCATGACAAGAGGCTGTTTAACACAAATGGTGCCCATTTATAGGGGAAGAGACTCAGAAGATTTCCTTTTTTTATGAAGAATTTCGTTTTTCACCCCTCTTTTCTCAGTCACCACAGGTGAAATCCCTCTTAGCAGCTGGCTTATGAAATAATGTGAAGGGAGGCCTTAATGAGCAGAAAGCACCCTCAGCTGGAGATAAATATATGCAAATGAGATGCACAAACAAAGGAGCCTGGACAGAGAAATATCTGCAATTCCAGCAAAATGCTGCCTGCAGCTCAAAGATGAACAGCTTTGATAAAATGGTAACAAAAAGCACCTTTTTATCCTCCAGCGTGTTTTACATCGCAATAGACCATTGTCACTGCAGCCCAGCGGAGCATGCCCCAGGCTTCCTGCACTGTTTCAGAAAACTGTTTAAACATTTGTTTTAAGGCATTCATGAAATATAATCAATGGACTGCTTCTGGGTTGTTGTTGTGATTTTTCTTTTCCCTGTGTGTGTTTTGGATGTGACTGGAGTTATTTTACCTGTTGGTCTTTCCTGGTTTAATGTTGCCGGAGTCTCACGGTGCTATATCTCATTTTGGTGACTGTCTCTTGCCTGGGCTAGAATGATGTTGTTGTTTTTTATTCATTTCAATGAAAAGAGGTTTCGGGTTAATAACCAGTCGGAATTGGCTTTGAGGAAGGGTCTGAACCATCGCAGAGAACAGCACCCAAACAGCTACTTTTAATGGTGGCAATCAAGAATAGAGAGCTAATTCAGAGACAGACACGGAACATGCTGATTTTAATAAGCTTTAAAAAGGCAATCTCTAACTTTTAAAAGTTGCTTTTTAATTTAATCGTCCTTGGTTCCTATGATGCCAAAACAAACAAAACCATTAAAATATGCTTTCAATATGTATCTGCAGTGTTATGTGATGGTGTCTTAAAATTAGCATTGTGTTGGGAAAGTATCAATTCGATGAGCTTTAAAATGGAAAAGCCAAAATCATCAACCTGTTGGGGGGCGTGGGGGAGGAACAGTTTTTAAATTGTTTAATAATTCCCTAAATGGGACTTGAGCCCCAGCCCCAAGATCTTGCCAGAAAGGGGCTAAACACATGACATGAAAATTGCTGCGTTTGAACATATGTTTAGGTTAATAATCAAAGCAGTTAAGGTGAGAGAAGAAGCACCATACTCTGCACATGCGTCAAAATGCTATCACTCTGAGGACTCAGCAATATTGGGTTCTTTCATTTATAACCCCATCTGAGAAGTCTGCGGGAGAGGTGTTGTGGATCTCCCCGTTTCCTTTACCTAAATTATTTCATCTTGCTAAGCGTGGATTGGAGTGGAGACATTTCTTCTGAACACTGTGTAGCTTTCACATTTTATGTGCATTTCATCAGGCAAATGTCAGATTTGCTAATAACAAGAAAATCTCCTCATTTTTAATCATGCCACTCCTGTTGCATGGCAGGGGAGGGGAGGGGGGTGCAGCAGGGGGTGGAGGAGGGACCATAAAGGCATTGAGCAGCCTGGCCAAAGGGAGGAAAAGAGAAAAGGCTTCTTTGGGCTTTAAAATGACACATGCTCGATTATCCCAGGGTCTGCATCAGCACGTCATGACATTCAGAATTTCAGGAGTTAATAGAAACTTGGTTATATTAGGGATGCTTTTTCAAGCCCAGGTTTGAAGCCGCATAATTATGTTCAACTGCTGTTGTTTGAAAAGGGCAAACAGCATCTTAGGCACAGAACAATGAAATTACAGCTGAGATTTAGGTTAGCAAAAGCCGTCTTCTCTAGGCTTTTATGATTCATTATTTCCCATTAAATACAGTATTAGAAGTGTACACTAGATAGCTCATGGTTGCTGCTCTCAGAGCACATTATCTATATTACACAGGTCTGGGGAGCAGAATTAGAAAACTTTGGGGGAATGAGCAATATGTGTTTGCTGATAGAAGTACCATATGGCTCATCTTCTTCAATTGCTTTCATTGCAACTCTGATGCTGGAGAAATTAAAGTTTTATTTGATGTGGCACAGCTTAATGAACTGTCTTCTGTTAGGAAAATTGAATATGTTTCCTGTTATTTGAGCACAGAGCCTCCATGGTTTGGCTGATGAGGGATGCATTATGTATTGTTTATTTAGCATTTTGAAAACAAAAGCAAGATATTGAAGGTAAAATTGATTACTGCTAGATTGCATTATATAATCAAGTTTTCTCCCTTTAAATTTCCCTTTACAATCCTTTGGTAATGTTTCAACGTGAGATTGTTCCAGCGTTTTGTTTTTCACAGAGTGCAGGGCGTGGCTTTCATCACGACACCTTTGTTTGTAAACAAGCCAGGGCAGTTATATTTACAGAGTTCAAAGAATGATGTTTGGGAGAATGAAAAATAATTCAATTCCTGTGAATCTCATTGCAAAACTTCCAGAGAGCCTGCCATTGGCTTAGAGAGAACCAAATATTTGCTAGTTGAAAGGGGGACGTCACTTTCTTTTGTCTGAAATAAGTCACTTAAGAACCAGGGCGGGGCTGCCAGAGAAGGAAGAGGTGTTGAATATTTGGAATTACAAACCTCAAAATATCAAGTTTTTGATTTTTTGAGTTCGTCGCCAGTGAATGAAAAGCTGGACTCAACCTGTGCATTTAAAAGATGAAGCCCGTAGCCCATGAATTTAGATTTTTTACTAAATAAATACGATGAGAGGAAACATCAAACAGAAATATACTTACATGATGAGAGACCTGCGTGTCAACCTATGCAAATGCTCTCCACTCCCTGAAGAATCTACAAAGGAAGACATTTAGCATTTTGCTCAGCATCCCGGGTTTTCTTCCAGATCTGATCAGATTTTAGTAATAAAAAATAATGTGAATAACCTAAAAAGACTGAACATAAAATCATCTGCTAATCACTGCATTTCTTTCATTTTTCTGTGAGGAATATACCCCAAATGGGCTGAGCACTTGGGCTCACCGATCTGCAGCAAGCAACGAGGATAAAAAATAGTTAAAATGAATCAACATTTATCTGGATTATACACTCCTGACCTTAAAAAAAAAGTCATTTATCTTCTGTGTCCTGTGATGTTTTGAGGATTCTGGCAAATATGGCAGTTAAACAAACTTCTCTCACAATCTAAATACTGTCTGTTCAAGAGAGGCTTCCACTGTTTATAGGCCATAAGTAAAGAAGAAGGGAAAAAAAAAAAAACAACACCTGGTATTTAACCAAGAATAGTGCTCTTGAAAATGTCTCTGAACAAAGTGTTTAAGCAAAACTTTGGCCACAGATAGCCTCCATTCCTCATTCTTCCTCTGATTTTTTTTCCCCAAGAAGGTATTTTTATATGTCATCCTTTCATTCCTCTTCTTGAAATTAACAAATTAATCTCAAAAAAATTAACGCCTGACTAGTGACCTGGTCAAACCCACTTCCTTTGGAAACAGTGGGGAAAAAAGAAAAAAAAAAATCACAGATTATGAAACCCATCTCCTGCCAGGGGCCTCGGAGCAGGAGCACCATTATGCATTGTTATCAGCATGGTGTAATTTGACTGTTGACAAAGTATCCCTGGCAGTGAGAATGAGCGCAGTTAGAAGTGTGGCGGACTGTAATCAAGGAGATGCTTAGCTGTGCAACACTGCATCTTGAGCAGATTTGAATCAACATTGCCTTAAGGGGACACGGACACACACACACACACACACACACACACACACACACACACACCAAAAGGAGGAAAAAATCCATTAATTTTTACAGGGAAAATTAGAGTGGCACTTGATGAAGTGAAATCTGACATGCGTTAATTGCTCTGCAGTTCTCCTAATTAGAGATCTTCAAATTCTTTTACTGCTGTCACCGTGATGCACATTGTCTCCCTGGACAAATACTGAAATTGCAACTTCGTCTGATGAGGAAGTTCTCAGGAGGAAGTCCAGCATGTCTCCTCTAGTCCACTTCCCAAAAAAAAAGGGGGGGGGGACAATTGGAGAGCAGAAAGGAATTTTTGGCTTTATCTGCACTGCAGGTTAAAAAAAATGGGCTTATTAAAATGGTTTTATGATGAGACTTAATGTCAAGGAAGCAGGTGCTGATGCATTTTTTCTTAAACAGCTGGAAATGTTCCTTTGATACGCGTGCCTCTGTTTCATATGAAATATTTCAGGTTGCAGGGGCGGGGGGGAGGGAAGCCAGGGAAAGGCTACATGACATACGCATTCTCATATTTCTACTTATAGTCCACAGAAATTGGAGAGAGCGGGTTTGAAAGGCCATGTCACTTTTTCCCCAGCTCTGACGTCTCAGGCAGCACCTCCTGCTGCCCCTCCTTTGCCTGAAGTAATTAAACTGCTCTTGGGGCCCTAAGATGGCACCAAATATGACACCATCATAATTTTTGGTTTCCGTTTTTCAACCCCTCTTGTGTAGCCCTTGAACCTCTCTTAATTCATTAACATATTGAATTTTTTTTCAATTTTCCATTTTCTTGCAATAACAATATTAATTCCGGGGTGAAAGCTTGATTGGAGCTAAATTACTTGTTACCTGCTGGCATTTATTTATATGGCATTGAATTATAAAGCTTTGGTATTGTCATGCCTTGGGCGAATTGTTTATGACACCAGTAATAGGAGTAATTGTTATTGTTGAAATTACCTGTCAGCTACCCATAGCAGTGGCCCTTGTCCCACTGACAAATAGTGACAAGGGAGAGGTATCCTCCGTGCGTCCCCCTGATGGCTTCTCCTCTGATAATAAGAAGTGCAGGGCCTCTGATAATTTGCCTGTCACTGTTGAGTGCAGCTCAGAGAGAGTTGGCCAAATTGTTGTCATTCACTTTGACAAAGACAGCAAATGCCCCTGTGCAGGAGGAGGATTATCAAAATAAATGAAATCGCTTACACCCCCTTTGTTTGTTTGGCTTGAGAACTGCCTGGCTTTGTATGAGGTGGTGAGACCAGGGGCCAGTTCGGATATTTCTCTGCTCATGCTAAGACAAGGATCCCAGGGAGAGAATGACCCTCTGGAGGACTTGCTATTTTGCTATTTGCTCTTTGCTATTAAAATTATATTCAGATGTAAAAAAAGTCAATAAGATTGTAATAAGACGTCTAAAGATGTAGTTGAGTACACTAGTTTTAAGCACATGTAAAATATTTCTGTCCTCCCTTCTTTTTATCCCTCTTGTTTTTTGTTATTTTTTTTGTGTGTGTGTGTGTGTATGTGTTGTGTGTTTTGTTTTTGTGTTTTGTTTTGTTTGGTTTTGACCCAAGGCAGGCATTCAAATTCAATATGCCTTCAAAAATATACGTATTTCTCAGGTTGCAATTAACGTTTATTTAAAAGTAGAAATCTGCATCTCTAATGCAACTTTGGGGTCAAATTTGGGGTTATTATTTCAAATGGCTAGTTCCTCTCTATAAATCAGAGTTTATTTGTGTCGTATCTTCACGTGTAAAGAGATAAATGAAATGTAGTTCCAGGTATGAAGCATCAATTATCACAGGCAAACAGAGGAAGCAAAATGACTCTGTTAGTGCCAGAGCTCAAATATAAATATTTGCATTTTAAAATCCTTTGGTTGCAGCCTATGAACCTGTCATAGAGGAGAGAAGGGGACAGGGGAGTGAAGCATGGTGTCCTGGAGTGTCCATATCTGAACGAAATGGACTTCACAGTAATCAAACCTTTGCTCCTGTGAAAACCAAAATCACTCTCACCTTTCCACCAAAGGCATCATTTCATGCTAGGAAGATTCTTATTTTTAAGGGGCCTGTGAGATTATTCCTCATAGATCTTCTTGACAAATACTTGCTGTTATACGAAGCTGAAAAGAAAAGAAAAAAAATAAGTAGGATAAATGTAAAATATTGGCTCCTTATGGGATAGAAATCAGCTGTTTATTGGTCTGTACCAGACAAGCAATGACCAACCCCAGTGTTAAGTGCCAGCAACACTGCCTTGGGCCCTTCCCTCCTAACACCGGCCATTATCTGATTAGAGAACCTCCAAAGAAGTCACTATTGCATAATTTTATGGGTCTTAACAGCGCAGGTTGGCTGGCAGAAAAACTACCTAGGAGGGTTGATAAAGCAACAGTGAAACATGATTTCATTTACTCCACTTACACCTTGCTCTCTGAAACAGTCCGCATCGCAGATGCTGGTGGCTGCAGGAGAAACCTCAAATTGGTTCCAGTAGGAAGGCAGGAGGGGAGAGACAGGAAAAGCGAAATTATCTATCCCTTCAAGCTTTTCATGAGCTGCACAGTTTGAAGTAGTTAACGTCATTATAAGCATCTAGACCTTTTCTTAGGTGTTTTGTATTTCAAGCCAGTAAATCAGTGTTCAGCGGTGCTAAAATCATACATGCAGTAATGTGGTGATGGGAATAAAATGAGTTTCTAATTCTTAACGATAACGCAGTCTTCTTAAAGCGACCACACTCTGGTTAACCATGTTGAATGTCCCTGATTAACAAGTGGAAGGCAGTGACATAATTAAGAGGTTATCTGGGTAATAAAAATGCTCAGTCCTGTCTTGGAATGTGATCCCTTTAACAGATAATTTTTAAGAATGTAGCATGTCCTTCCTTTCCCTGTCGAGACACACGTTAGTGATCCCAGGAGGGAAAATAAACATACGTTTTTTAAATGAAGATATTTAAAATGTACCCCATATTTCAGCGTGTTGCTGTAACCTGGTCTTTTTTATGTTCCTCCTATAAAACCTAAATGAAGCCTCTTAGGAGTGGTTTTGCTGTAGGTTTCGCCTAACAGCACAATACTTTTTCAATGGTTGCGGTACTTGAATGCACTTTAACATGCAATCAGGAAGGTTCATTTTCTTCCCTCCCCTTTCCAAGCAGCAGCTCTTTGGAAAGGACGAGGCTTCTTTAAAATTTAGCTTCATTGGAAACGTAAACTTTTAACAAATAGTAATTGCTCAAGGAGCTCTATTGATGAAGTGACTGGCAGCAAATCTTTTCTTTCTCTCTCCCTCTCTCATGTAACATTTTGAAACACCCATCAGTGTCAAAGGAAACTGTACACGTCTCCTTTGCTGCTCTAAATAAGCCTCCACAATGTTAAGAAAAATGTCAGAAAAAGCTCTCTGGATTAAAGCAACATTTCTGCACCATGTCACGGAGAATGGCAGGGCAGACTGGTCTGCGTAATTCTGAAAGATATTTTTCGTAAAACGCTTACTCTCTAAGCCCAATGAAATTTTATTTGGAAAGCCTGAAGGTTGTATTGAAAACCTACAACACTCGGTTATTTTTCTAAATCTTGTTATTCCTTAATATGCCTTTGGTATGTATTTTTAAAATTAGAACAATGATACCCACGTCTCTTTGTAGAATGTTTCTCCACCCGGGTGCAGCGTTAAAATACAATTTGGAGTCTTCAATGCATTTTTCTTTCCTTTCTAAAATTCCTAGGATGTTCATTCAGTAAAAGCAGTAAAAACATCAGGTTCTTACACATGCAAATTCATTGAACTAATCAGTCCTTTTTCCCCTTAAATAAAACGTGTATATATCTGCGGAGATTTGCAAAAGAGTGCATTTATAGATATAAAAAAATAAAGCACTTGCATTTCATTCATGTATTAAAAATAAATGAGTGGTGTAGGTTTTTGCCCTGTTTTCTTTTTCTAAGGAATATTCAGAAATTGCAAGAGTGTAATGGTAATAAAAAATCTGAGTATCACAAGTATGTAATTAAAACTTAGCAGCTAAAAAAAGAAAACATCTTACAAATTCAATACTAGATACCAGCGGACATGGCAATATTTGTTTTACAGAAACAAGGTACATCTCAGCTGATTTTAAGTATAAACTTTTTCAAAACAGGTTAAATAAATGAATTTAGACAAATTTGTCTCTTAACCTTTAAAGATTTCCTGCCCGTTTCTGTATGTCTTTTATTACATTAATTTTTTATTTAAATTACACCATTAACTGGATATGAATTTATCAAGAATGCATGTATTGATTTATAAAACAGTACCATTAATTATTATAATAGCTAGATGTAGCTGATATTACAAAGCCATTTAAAGGTTTTTAATATAACTTGGACATACATAGATAGATAGACATTATGGACAAGACTACAATTTAAATTGGCTACCAGCAGTTAATGAAATCCTTGATTTATATTCTAGTTTAGAGATTGATTATATTGTTGCTTTGTAAAACTATTTATATTATGCCATTTTTCAAAGGATGCCTCAATAAAAAAGTTAAATAAAATATTCAGTCAATTCCCCAAGCAGATTTTGTTTTCTATATTTTAAATGCTAGTGAAAATAATTGATTGTGTGTGTTCCAAGCTTTGTCATTTCCATTCCAGAAGTGGCTTTCCTGATAGGAAGGAACCTCGTTTGCAATGCACACGTTCCCACACTCTTGATCCTCCCAGAAACAAACCCCTGCTCTTTATTTCATTACCCACACCAGCCGCCCTCCCCCCAACAAACCCACGTATATTTCACAAAACCCGCACATCAGGACACATAAGTCTTTCTGGCGTCTTTCATGTTATGCATTTTTTTTTCCTTAAGGTTGTGGAAAACTGGGACTTACCCCAAAGCCGCAAAACAGGCAATCTCGAAGAGTATTTGGGTAAGAATGCAATCTGAAGAGAGAAAAAAAGAAAGATGAGGAGGAATATAAGCAAGTAACAGTAACACTTTCAAATTACTTTTCAAATGGTAATTAGCCAACAAATAGATTGAAAGTTAAATTCTTTCACATTGTACTTGGTGTGGGTCTCCTAGTCTTTTTATTTATATCACTTTTCCTTGCCTGGCAACATATGTTACCGATTTATTATAGTATTTTTACTGTTAGCAGACAAATCTAAAGGCTAGCTGAGAAGGCTAGCTTCATCTGATGACTTTAACAACAACTGCAGGGCATCCTTGAGGGTGAGCCAATAGGCTCTTTTGAAGCCATAATACTATTAACCATTTTGATGCCAAAATATTTCTTATAGCTAAAGTTGATTCTGTCTCTTTGTGGGCGCTCTCGGTTTTACATATACAAAAGTTAAATGTAAATGATTTGTTTTGTAAATATTTCAATAGCCTTCTAAGCACTTTTCTCCATGTGTCTTAAGTTCCCTAAAAGCCATCTGAATGCTTTGGTTTCTTTATTTTCCCTTTCTTTTACAGGACACTGAAATCTGGGCACACATTTATAAGTAAACAGCTATCAAGCATCAAGTTAAGTTGTCACTTCACCCTCCCCCATGCCATTAATTTTCTGCTATGCTTTTAAAGGAAACAAATATCCTTTAGAGTTTCAATGATCACATATCTCTGATATATGAACAGCCCAGAAAAAGTAAAGTTCAAGCAAGACTCTTTTTTGGCTAAGAATCTGAAATTGCTTTCCAAATTAAAGATGCCATATTATGGCCATGTTAATGGATATGTGATAGTAGGCAAAGGTTTATGACTATTAATATGCACACATGAGAGCTCTGCTTTAGAATTGTATTTATTGACCAACACCATTCATTGTAGAGTTGTCAAATAACAAACTTCCATTTTTCTATCATCTGTAATTTACTTGAGTCCCCAATCATATACATTTTTATAAAACAATCTCTTTCTCTGTGTTAATGTCCCATGTGGAGTTTCAGGTTCCATTTATAGAATTTATTTTGAGCACATATTGGTTGGAAACTTAGAAATTAAATCTTCAATACTGGAAGCCAGTATTTCTTGTCTACAAAGTCCAGCTAAGCAACTTAATTTTAACATAATCTTTATATTAGGATTCAACCAATGAGAAACAGAAATCCACTGGCGCACTGAGGGGTCTCACTGTCAAAAAGAGAATTTTGAGGACCTGACATGCACTCTGCACCCTGGGGTCCAGAAGGTGCTAGACACATGTTTAGCATGAAGGATTCTGCCTGCAAGTCATAGCGATGCCACAGTTCTCCAACATATTTACAAATTCATGATCTGATTGTGAGGCATTTGCTTACAAAATTTGCCTTCAGGACAGGTGGCAAAATAACTACCACCCTTCTAACCATTCATCTGATTCTAATTTTTTGTGTTAAAAATTCTCAGATCTTCATCATTTACACTTAATATACTTTCTGTCATCTTATTTTCAGTGTTAACTCTGACTATCACAACAATAATAATAAATAAATGTCATATGGTTATATAGTTCCATCCTAGCCTAGTTAAGGATAGTATTTCAGGGGGCTTGTTGTTTATATCTGTTATCAGCTGTTTATTTATTTATTCATTTAGTCTCTGAGAGGTATCTTATGGTGACTAGGGGTAATTTTAGGTCAGAAGCAATTACGATCCAAAGGATTTCAGCCTCAGAGAATGAGGCCAACTTTCTGAAAGCATAAATCCACACAGTGATTCTAAAGATGATCACATGTAAGATTATGAATATCCAGGTTACTCAGTGCTAGTCCTGCCTGTCACTCCATGAATGAGCCTGTCCTAAATGCACTGATTAGGACAACTTCATCTTTAAAGTTTAATCCTCTTAGAGAAATGAATGGAGGCTAGACTGCTGTTGGAGGCCCTCGAGTTTTCTTCTTTAAAAAATTATATTCTTGAACCAAAACCGTATCTCCAGCAGAGTTGCAGCCCCTTATTCAGAAGCTTTATGATGCTTGATGCTGAACTTGATGTTCTTCTAGACCAGGCCCTCTCTCTACCCTGTGCTTCAGTGTCCTTAACAGAGAGAGTGGCCTGGGTTGTCCCTTTTCTGCTTCCCATAATCTGCCCCCATCCACTTATCCCTTCCACATTCTTGCTCTCTCCTCCACCTTAAAACAGGTGCCTTTTAAAGGACTGCATTGAAAGATACAGGTTCCTCTGGCCTCCTGCCCCTGGCTTTGTCATTGTCATTGTCATTGTCATTCTGTAATATATCTGAATGGCCCCTTCCAGCAACTGGTCAGAGCCTAAGCGGGGATTCCCACTTTCCTGTTGTTCCCTCACCTCTACCTTGACCCCCCAAGGGCCACCCCCACCCCGATTTCTGTTTTGTCCATCACCCCCATCCTTTTCCCCTGTTTCTGACCTGCACTTTTTCGGGATCAGACACAGGCAGGTTGAGAGGTAATGAGAACCAGATGGACATAGCGCAGAAATTGCCCAAATGGGTATGAGAATGTGGGGAGCTGTCAGGCATGGAGAGAAGCTGGAATTTTTCAGCAATAAAATGGGATTTATCGCCACTCTACCACAGTCATTGCCGACAACCGTTTACCTTGACAGAAACCCCATTTCAATAGGCCACGCCGATGCAGATTCTTTTTTCCCAAAGAGTGATGATTGGTATTTGTTCTAAGGCTCAAATGGCCTGCACTAAAGGTGAAGCATTAGGCCAAAGTCCTGTATTCCCCACTGAGGCAAATGAACCTGCTAAAATAAGTTCCTTCCACAATGGCTGTGTAATTGAAACCAGAGAGTGAGAGAATTTGATAAATTGCTTGACCCTGATGGAATGTTAAGGTCATAAATTTTCATTGCATTTTTTCCTCTCTCTCTCTTTCTTTTTTTTTTTATTTGTATATATTGATTATATTTAGTATTTGGCTTCAAAATTCAACAACTTACAGATCATCAGTCGTGGCCCCAGGGGAGAGCAAGGTAAATCACCCAGTAAGAGGGCAGGGGGCATTCTCCCCTCATCTTCCAAAGAGAAATGTCAGCCCTTCTCTTATCCCAAGGACAGTCCTGGAGGTGTCTTACATCTCAGAATTACTCCAACTTAGCACACGATTTGCCCTGGCATGGACAAAGTCAACTCCACAGGAAAGACTTTTCTCGGAAAGGAGCTGCAACACTTCTATCGCTTAAGAATGATGAGCTGTTAAGAAGCTGGCAAGCCATTTGCAGCAATCACACCCACGTACCTTTTTCCCTCTGTAACTGAAAAAGAACAATCGTATTTTAGCTGGAAAAAAAAGAGGCGAGCCTCTTCTCTAGGTAAATTGAAAGTGTGCCTGTGCACACGAGCTCCAAGCTTCCGTGCTCCCGAATGTTGGTTTTGGCAAATCTGCTTTGAAATTTTTCAAACTTACTTATTCAAAATCTGGATTATCTTAATGTGGAAATAAAACATAGGTCATAAAACCAGTCCAAGCCACATATTACATAATGTAAAATGGACTGAAATACTCAGGTCATCATCACATTGTAGAAAATTTCTACACATCTTGCTTTTAGGGTTCTTACTTGTTTTCCTAAAAAATGAATGAACTAAACGTGTAAAGTTGCCAGCATTTTTAATTTGGCCGTATTTTCCACTAATTAGGTATAGTGATATATTATAAAGATTATGCATATATGTATTTTCTCTCACCTGAAGCAGGTCAATTAATTTGTTGATAGCCAAAACTTTTTGTCCTTGAAAATTTTAAAGAACAACATATCTCCTGTGTATTTATGTGCTTGGCTTGTTGTCACCATTAAATAAATAAAATCAGAAGTATTTGGTCACTAATGCATAACTTTAACATTCAGATTTCCAGAATTCAAGAGACACAAAATGAAATGCTGGGTAGAATTTCTAATTGACCTTTGGGACAATTTTTTTTTATATTAGAAAGATTCATGCTGATTTATTTTCAATTATTAATTATCAGTTTACAGGTTAAAACCAATACTAGCTCTAATATGTATATGTATATTAAATAGGCACACATATTTTTCTCCAAAACCATCTGAACTATATAATAAAAAGATAACTTAAGTCATATTTCATAAAGTATTACCACTGAAAATAAAACTAAATAATTTCTAGTCTTATATCCTACTTTCTATTATTCAAAGTAAAAGTAATGGCCTATATTCATTAAAAACTATTTCAATTAAAAAAAACTTTGCAGCAAGTGAAAGAATGGGAAAGAGGACCCATAAAAGAAATAAATTTCAAATCTTGTTATTTCAAAAGACAAACGACAGAGAATTTGTGGGCGATACAAAGTTGTAAGAAGTAAATAGTTCCGGGGCTCTTGGAAATCTTGGAATCTGGCACCAAAGTACAGTGAAAGATAATAATTTTCATATGTTATTGCTTATCTGTGAACGAAAACCTTAATAAGCATTCAGCAAGACATGTCTTCATCTTACAAAGGGAGATCATCCTATACATATGATCTATTTTTAATCTGCCTGCTTTGTCAATGTTAAAACGTGACCACCTTCCTCCGCACTTAAAAATTTGTTGTGAGGCTGTTTCAAAAAAGCAAAATAAATATATGCATATATATGTATAAATAATATATGAACAGAAAATGGCTTCAATCACTAATATTTTTGCAAACTAATGTTCAGCTGATGCAACTCCATTTTATTTTGCATCACATTAGTGTCATAATGGTAATGACTAGCCTTTATTCACTAACAGTTTGAGTCAGCACTTTGAGACATTTTCAAATTAGGTCATGGTGCACATTTGTGGCTGATACAAAGGTTGATTAAGAGAACTGCACAATTTTAAAGTGATGTGGTGTGAGTTGAATTAAGTTCTCTCTGATAGTTACGGGAAATGTGAGCCGCCATAACTAAGCAGAAATAATGTATGGGCTATCGGGGGAGAATATATTTCCGCAGAGTGCTTGAAGTCATACTCATTTACAATTTCACAAAGTCCTCCGTCTGGTATGGAAGAATTCTATCGTGGGGCCTGGAAACAAGCAATGAATTACAATCAGGATACTCGAAGCCTGGTCCCCAGTCCTGTTTTGGTGAAAGTGAGATTTTTGCCTTTATGTCCCTTTTGATCATCTCAATAAAGACTTTTCTTGTTTTTTGTTTTTCCTTCGACATAATGTCTACTGTTTTTCAGCAAGCCAAAATGATCCTGTGTCACAACCAAACCTTTTACCCATAATGTAACAATTCTGAGGCCAGGCTAAATTGCTGTGCAAGCTAGACCTGAGGGGGGTTGGGTGTAAAAAAAGAAGAAAACAAAACAAAACAAAATACATCTATTTAAAGTGATTTTTGTCGCAGCACATTCCGATCTTATGTAAAATAGTTGAAGGCATCAGATTTTCTTTAACTTACGCAGCCCTTGCAATGAATTGTAAAAATGGCTCCTGAAAGGCAAAGTTCCTTTCAGTTGGGCCACAGGAGAATGAAAATAAAAGCTGAAACTCTTAATTGTCCGTCTGTTCAAAAGGCAAAGAGAGCTGTTATTATTAACACTGTGTTCACCTCATCTCGCCCTCTCCGCCCCCTAAAGGAGCTGTAGAAGGTTTTCTAGATGGATATGTGCTAAGTGGCCAGGAACCTGGAGAAAAACTGACCGGGTGCATGGCATTGAACCGAAAGCAAAGCTTTTGGGCTTAGCGAGCTTCAGTCCAAGGACGCAGAGGAGTCCCTACAGTTTCTCTTGCACACACAGCTTGTTTGCTCTGCATTGTGGAATGATTTGCATTAGTTCATGTGTTGCATGTGTTTTGTCCACGTTACGGCTTCCCACACAGACCTTTCTCCCTGGATTCGGTCCTCACCCCTGGGCAGGGGCCGTGTATACTGGGGCGCTGCCTCCTTCAGACCCATCACTACAGTTTATTCTCAGTTTCTTTCAAATTCCACCTGAGTTTTCACAGCAGTTTGGACTGAACTTGTTTTCTCAGGTAAGAATAACTAGGCAAAGTAAGCAAAGGGCTCCGCTAAAACAAAATACACATGTTGACTTTTTAAAAATAAATGCACTTCTTTAGGCACATAAAGTATCAAGTTGTAATAGCCACAGTCATTCTCAATATTTATAAATATGTTTTTATTCCCATTAAGATTTTCACAAGAATGGAAGGAAAACAGACTTAAACCTTGGAAGAAATGCAAACACCAACTCTTTGGACGGAAGGAAGGGAAGAAGGACAGAGAGAAGGAGGGAAGGGGAAAAGGAGGGGGGGAAGAAGGGAGGTGGAAAGGAAACAGAAAGGGGAGAAAGAGGAAGCAAGAATGATTTCAGCGCTTTCCCTCTATCCTAACAAAGTTGCTCATGAGGTTCCCGTCCCTGTCCACTGACTTCTGTCCTTCAGTGAAAGGCCACAACCCATGAAAGTGATGCCGTCACTGAGGTCTCGTTCCTGTACAAACCACCATGCTTCCTCAGCTTTAACCAGCATTGGGATAACCCCTATTCTTGCTGAGCTGCAGAGGTTGTTCTGTCCAGACCTGAGTAGTGATCACAAACACCAGGAACATGAGTATCTTCAAATGGAGCAGCCTGAGACCCAGATTAAAACAAAAATCCCAGCACTCATAGCCTCCCAATGAATACCTAAGAGAGGGTGTCACTAGGACCCAAGCACATACACTTTAATTGGGAACACACCCTGGGTGTGTGCAGTCATTTAATTCACATTTTCAAAAGGTCGCTTGTGGCGCTGGCTGGAATGGATTGTACATGTGGCTTATTTTGAAGTAGGCTAGTTCGCCCAGCCATGGAGGTGCACCTTCCCAACATCATGACATGACATAGGATGACATAAGTCTGAATCATGCATGATATCACAGTGAATGAGTAAAGGTGTTTTTGCTATTCTGTTATGCAGTTAAGGAAATACTTGAGTCTCTCCATCAGTTGAATTTAGTACACGGGAATAGCATCTAGTCAGAGATGTTCATTAAGAGCAGGTTTTTATTATTATTTTACAGAATGATACAGCAACATTACAGGGGTTAAATATGACTTTTGATGATCTGGCATGCAGTGATTAAGTAAGGTTAATCCTCATTTTATATGCTAATAGGATATTTATAATCTCTACAGCATATCCAATTTAATGATTTTATT
This sequence comes from Antrozous pallidus, assembly GCA_027563665.1. Classification (NCBI taxonomy): domain Eukaryota; kingdom Metazoa; phylum Chordata; class Mammalia; order Chiroptera; family Vespertilionidae; genus Antrozous; species Antrozous pallidus. The sequence goes on from CM050523.1 coordinate 31,988,313, forward strand.
CTCTGTTGTTCAGAAAGTATTTCTTATTAGTGAAAGAGAATACCCTTACATTCACCACAGATGCTAGTTTAATTGGGCTTGAGTGCATTGTGTATAATTAGTCCACTTCTCTAATATTTCATCTATAATTACACAATGAACAATGTACTTAAATTTCATAAAATTAGTGGGTTCAGAAGAAAGACTTAAAAAAAAACAAAACACGAGTATTGCATTTTCCAGCTTTTCAAGCCTTACCAAGAGCCTGATGAAAATGTGGCTCAGATCAGTGTGAGCTCCTTAAACGGTGAATGGATGCCCAAAGGCTGTAAGGCTGAAAGCAAAAATAATGTTCCCCTCCAGTTCCACTCAGGCCACACAATGACAATGTCAGTGGCAGAACCTTTTGGAACAGACCCAGCTGTCACTGGGAAAACAGGATGAAAGTCCCCACATGCTATATTCCCAAGGTCCTTGCAAATGTCAACCTTCAAAATGGTATTTAGAAAGGCAAAGTGTTTGGTTTGGGGTTTGGGTATTTTTCTTCCCCAGTAGTTAGAACTCTTCTGGGCAAACTCATTCCAGACAGCAGCCTATGAAGTTTTATCATGGAAACCAATGTTTAGATTTTTGGAGAATGTGACCAAGTATAGAAGGGGGAGGGAGATAGCTCACTATATGATTTTGTCAATTCCTCTATTGATTGAAAGGAGTGGGACCTGTGAGTGTGCATATGTGTACTGCCCATCTTAATTCAGATGAGGCTATTTTTATACTAGCCAGATAGTTCCTGGCAGAATTAAAATAAAATAAAAAGACTTCAAGGACAAAGAAAAACAGTCCAAGGTCCATAAGAAGCCTCCGTTTTTAGTGCTAACCAGCTCAGGGGAGTTAGCCAAGGTTAACAGCATGTCCATATGGCCCTTCAATGTGCCTTCCCTTGTACCCCTAGAATATCCATCCTCTAAGGCCCTTGGATGTTTGTGACTTCCTTAGTTTGCCTTCCAACCTGTTTATTCCACTTCTACCAAAGAGAGTACCAGTTGCCAAAGTAACCACTGTGACCCAGCTTACCCACCAGCCAACAGAAAAATAAACCTTCCCTCTTACCCAGCCCCCCAAAAAAGACTTCAAACAGGATTTCTTACTTTTGAACCAATCTCCTATAAGTGAAAAAATAGTTGAGTGTTCTACTAGGCAGACTCCCATCGTGAAAATGGAATCACCAGCAGGCTGTTCAACAGAGAGATAGAAACTAGGGAACTAATTACAAAGCTGTGAAAGAACGAAAGGCCAAGGGGGAGCAAATCCAAGAATTTGGCCATGGTAGAAAGCCAGTACCATCCCTAAATGGAAGGGGACCAGTTCTGGGACCTCAGAGGAGAAGAGCCAGAACCACCTCCAAAGCATTTGGGGAGTTGTGGGAACGGGTTATCCCAGCCTCTCCCCACCTCTTACTCAGCATCTTCCTTTGTAGATCTGTGGAATCCAGGTGGCAATGTACTTCTGCAGGGTTAAGCCCCATAAGAATAGGAAAGAGCCAGGAAAGGGTGGGAGTGCATCTAAGAGCAAACAGATAAATAACCAGCAAGGCTCTTTCTCAAACAAGCAGCCTTAAGATTCTTGTGTGAAGATAAAATTCCCAGCAAATTTCTTTGTGAATACAGTAGAAAGAAACTGATATTTATTTTGGTTTCAAATTTCTAAGGTGCTGCACTGAGGAGCAACCAACTAGGAAAATGGCGATCAAGTTGAGGATAAACATTGAGCAATATAGTTGAGCCGTGTGGATTGAAAAGGGATACAAGTGCTTAAAAGATTGAGGGCACCATCAGTCCCAAATCCTTGAAGGTGTTTGTCAGGGTAATGTGTCATTTTCGGTCCCAGCAAGGCACAAAGGCCGCAGAGTGAGGCACAAATAGGAGGTCAACCTTGACTTCAAGTTTTCAGGTTTCCATAGGTTTTGTACAAACCAGTCTTTGCTTGAACAAAGGTAGAAAGTTTTGTCCAGTATGCAGTCAAGAAACCAGAGCCACCACCGGGCAGTTCAAATTAAAATGGGTTGCACTAGGCAGTTGGGTTTAGTGGAGAGAGTGTTGGCTTGTGGACTGAAGGGTCCCAGGTTTGATTCTGGTCAAGGGCACATGCCCAGGTTGTGGCTTGATCCCCAGTGGTGGCTGTGCAGGAGGCAGCTGATCAATTATTTTCTTTCATTATGATGTTTCTATCTCTCCCTGTCCCTTCCTCTTTGAAATCAATAAAAATATTTTTAAAAGGAAATGGATTGTCTATATCCCATGCCCTCTTTTCAGTGTACTGCTGTTCCATGACTAGATCGACTATTTTAAAAAAGATTATTTCTGTTCTTCCTGGACATGAGTTCACACTAATTGGGTTTATTGTTCAGTCTCAAGGACAACACCACCTGGAAACCTACACACAAATGCATGTTTGAAAGTCGAACATCAGATTTTCTTCCTCCTCTATTTTTTTTTATTTTTTTTAGCCATACTACTTGCCCATTAAAATGCATGATGTTAAAAGAGATTTGTGAAAAAAAATGAAGATTTCATAGGTTGGCTTTTTTGTTCCTCCTGATCAGAATCCATATTACTTCGAAAGGAAAGGCCAAAGGGAAAGCATTGCTATTTTAGACAGCAGCATAAATTTTCTTCCTATTTTTAACCTGGCTTTTAATTTAATAAGTTTTATGACCCTTCTATTAAGTACATATGTTTTACAAGACATTGTGTCCCTTGAGTCACCCTGAATTTGCTCTACTGTACCAGAGTTAAATGAATGAATACTGTGTTTTTGATTTCAGTTCACTCTGTATTTGATCTTTACAATACGCTTGGTGAACCATCATAAAAACAGAGCAACAAGACAACTCAAAGGCCATCTTTAGGCTAGCAAAGACTGTCTGAATGAAATGAATGAACGCGTGTCTCTTTGAAGTATTTTGTGTCTCAGATCTCTCTTCCACCGGTGTTTGCAATAAGTAATTAAGGACATAAAAATACTGGAAATGGTCTCTGGTCTTCAGAATTAGCAACCAAGCATACAAACAGCTTTACGTGTTGATTCCATTGGCCTGTGCAAAGGTATGTTTCCTTCAAAGTAAAACTTTAAAACTGAAAACAATCATCTCTCTTTGGTAATCTGGAGTGATATTAATTTTCTTAGGCAGGATGCTTTATGATCATGGGTTTGTGGTCATTTGGAAATGGGTTTGCTGCTACTTAAACATAAAAAAGATCTCATCAATCCTGAAAGAATGAGTATTTGAAGAATAACTTTATAGTTATTTAAGAAGAAAAATGTTAAAATCATAGCATATGGAGAAAACCACCTATGATATTAAGTGCAGAGGTAGGTTTAATAATTAGTAGTTAGTTAATGAGGAAGTAAGTTTCCTGATTTTATATGGGGTGGGGGGACAGAAACTGGAGGAGCAAAGATGTGGTTGGGCTCAAAGTTGTGTGTGTAGCCCTGGCCAGTGTTTCTCAGTGGTTAGAGTGTAGGCCCTCAAAGAACCACAAAAAGGTCCAGGTTCAATTCCCAATTGAGGGCAAGCACATGCAGGAGGCATTCAATTAATACATCTCAGATTAATGTTCCCTCTCTTCCTCACTTCCTTCCACTCTCTCTAAAAATCAATAGGAAAATATCTTCAGGTGAAGATTAACAACAACAACAAGTTATGTGTGCAAATAGTACGAAAATGTAACAACCTTGAACTGGTGACAAAACTTTTTTTTTAATTATTAAGATGTACCAGATTTTTACATCCTACCAGAGTACAAGATCATCTAAATCAGAGGTGGGGAAAGTCCGGCCCTTGGGCCATGTAAGGACTGTGAAATCATTTGGTCTGGCCCTGGTAAGGCAGTAGGGTAGGGGTAATTTAATTAAATGTTTGACCATATATAGCAATCTAATTTTTAAATTGATAATTTTGTATGGCCTGCGAATGATGTCCTAATTATCCAAATGTCCCTTGGCAGAAAAAAGGTTCCCCACCCCTGATAAATAGTAACTAAGAAACCTTTTTTAACATAATAATACTTGTTTTGAAATATATTTTATATGTATTCTGCTTCATTTCTGATTTTCTGATTGTATGCATGCCAAATTTTAGTAGATCAATAGCTTACTAAAAAGTGTATTTTAGGTCAATGGATTAAAGGGTGGCACAAACTCAAGATGGCAAAATTCACCCTTCCACCACAATTTCAAATTATATGCCAGAGTATATAACTGTGTACACATAAATTTACTAATGTATCAAGTCTAATTCATAAAGCCATTAATTTATTTTTATTCATTTTGTTTGCTTTTGTCCAAAATCAGTGATTTTGAAGGGCATGACCTTGAAAAACATGACCTTAAAATCTACATAAGAATTGATGTTTATTTCATAACCATGTATAGCCTACAAAATTGATATGTTGCCCTGTGACTTTACTGTGAGCGGAAACTATCCATTATTTTCAAAAGGAAAGAATCTTAGCTTTTCTATATTTCATTTTGAAACTGACTGGCCAAAATATTAGACCTGTTTGAAATATGTTTAAATATTTGACACCTTGTAAGTTGGTTTCACTTAAAAAGATTTTTTGTTGTTGATCTTATTTAAAAATGTACAGGTTTCTTATATCTAGAAACTCTTGGTCTGTCGAACTGTCTAAGTTATGGTCACACTGCTGAGCAATGCAGGTCAGGATGGAATGTTGGCATTAGGCTCCCGGAAAACAAGGGCTGGCCATTTTAGCCCGTCACAGAGAACTCCTGGTCACCTCCCAAGGGGCAAATTGATGTCAAGTTCTGCTGTCTGTCAGGATTAAGTGCCTGTTTGCTTTTTCACTAACATGTGGTTTGAGAACAAAGCAGCTCAAATCTCCTCAGTCCCTAACAAAGCATCTCAAATTGCTGAGTAAAATTCCTTAATCCCCCATCTTAATCTGAAAACTCCAGCAGTGCATGGTAGAGCCCTGTGGTCTCTTTTTGTACTGCTCTCCACTCCACCCACCCCCATCTTCCTCATTCCTGACCACCTACTCCTCCACTCTCCCATTAACCTGAGCAATTGGCTGACCCTGTAAATGACTCTTCAATAGAACATTATCAAGTAGAAAATCCAGGTGATGTGGTCCCAGATCAAGCTGTGTCTAGTGGAGGCATTTTTATTTCTTAGCAACATCATTTTTAAGAGTAATAAAAACGTAATATGTAAATTTGACCACACCTTTGCTATACCACAAGCCATGCCCACAGCCACACCCACAGCCAATCAGGAACAGATTATACAAATAAACCCCAACCAAGATGGCTGCCACCACTGAGAGCAGAAGGAAGGCTTGGGTTTCCCCAGCAACAGAGGAAGTCAAGCTTTCAGTCTGCTGTTGCCAGCCTAGGCCTCCACTCAATGCTACTAAGTTTCAATTATAAAAGATATAGAAATGGTGGCAGCCACTGAGCTGGAGAGAACAGAGGCTTGGGTTTCCCTGGCAATAAAGGAAGCCAAGCTTTCTGTCTGCCGTTGCCAGCCTAGGCTGCCACTCTAGGCTACAAAGTTTCAAACAGAAATGGCTGCCGCCACAGAGTGAGCAAAAGGCTTGGCTCTACTCAAGGCTACAAAGTTTCAATTGTAGACATAAATTAATCCCAGATCTCAGGGCCTCTGCTTGGTTCACGGGGGGCATGGCTGGCCTGCAAACCTCCACAGGCCCCTCGCCCAGGCAGGCCCTCACCCCAAGAAAACCCCCACCCTGTTCTAGGACACCCTTCATGGCAAACCAGCTGACCCCCACCCATGCACCAGGCCTCTATCCTATCTAATAAAAGAGTACTTTGCAGATTGACCATCACTCCAACACACAAGAGGGCTGTCCCCATGTGGTCAAAGATCCTGCCCCAATGTGGACACAAGATGGCTACCACAAGATGGCCATCATGGAGGGCTCTTGGGAGGTTCCAGGCCCTGCAAGGGAGGGCAGTTGTAGGTGATCAGGCCAGCAGGAGAGGGCAGTTGGGAGGGACAAGGCCTGCAAGGGAGGGCAGTTGGGGGTGACCAGGCTGGCAGAGGAGGAAAGTTGGGGGCAAACAGGCTGGCAGGGGAGCAGTTAGACATCAATTAGGCTGGCAGGGTAGTGGTTAGGGGAGTAATCAGGCTAGCAGGCAGAAAGGGTTAGGGGCAACCAGGGAGGCAGACAGGTGAGCAGTTTGGAGCCAGCAGTTCTGGATTGTGAGTCCCATATTGGAGAGGGTGCAGGCTGGGCTAAGGGACATCCTCCTGCCCCCTGTGCATGAATTTCGTGCACTGGACCTCTAGTATAAAGATAATAGCAGAGGGAATAATCACTCACCTTAACTTAACCTTGCAGGTTATGTGTGTACAAATAGTATTGTCCTAAGTTTTCATGGAAGGAGTTAACTATTTCTTTGCAATATTTGTCAATTCTTGTCAGAAGTTAAAAGGATATGAAAATTTTATACACACATTTTAGAATATTTTTTACTAAGGTAAGAAAAGGAAGTAAAATTAACTCCTGACTGGTTTGAAACTGTGAAATAATATTTGTTAATAAGTGGCAAAAGAATCAGCAGTTGGGGATTATTTTATTATTATTTTCTTATGTTCTTTACATATTAAGGATCAAATCTTTATCAATTGACTAGAGTCGGAAAGCCCTATTTTGCTTTCTTAATTTGCAAAGTGTTGAAGTTTACAAGTTGGATGCCAAAAAACCTTACTTCCTCTGAAAAAAAAGTTATGATTTCAACATTTTATTTGTGGTCTCTTTTCTTACTGATGTTACCTGAAAATAGAATTGATCGATGTTTCTTGAGGTGATATTTTTGGACAGCTGCCAAATTTAATTCTGTTTTTAGAGAAGCTAAAACCATGGTAGTTACCTTATTTCCTATTTTTTCTTTTTTTAATATATTTCTATTGATTTCAGAGAGGAAAGGAGAAGGAAAAAGAGATAGAAACATCAATGATGAGAATCATTGATTGGTTGCCTCCTGCAGCCCCCCCCCCCCTTACTGGGGATTGATCCCACAACCTGGGGCATATGCCCTTGACTGGAATCAAACCCAGAACCTTTCAGTCCACTGAGCCAAACCAGCAAAGGCCTTTTTTCCTATTTTTCTATAAGAAAGTTGAACAAGATTCACCATAAAAAAATAAATAACGTCAGAAAGCTGTACTACTTCACTCCAAAAATTTCATTCAATTGAGTACCCAGTTAAGATAGAATCTGATCAAATAGACTCTATACCTCCTTTCAGAACATCCTCCTCCCTAAAATAAGAGAAGTGAATAAAACCTCTTTCCTTCATAATCTTACACTCTGCTGTTGTATGTGTAGCTCAGAAAAACGGCAATAAAGCTTCATAGAGAATGTAAAAAACTGGAAAGCTAGCACTTCCCAACATATGAGCACCTATGAAAATAGCACCTGTGCTGTATTTAATAGCCTCACTTCCCCATTTTTCTTCAGATTTACTTTCCACATGGTTGTGTGAAGAAAAAAAGTGAAACGAGAAGAGGGAGGTGCATGCAAACATTCTACTTCTAGTTCAAGCTTGCATAACCACTGTCCCTTTGAGGTGCTAACCTCTATTTGAGAAAATAAAATAATTGTCATTCAGATACAAAAATCACATTTTCCTCAATAAATTCATTTATTCCTATAAAATCCTCACTTCAGTAATCATTCAGAAATGATTATTCTTTACAAATGTCAGGTTTTCGAGCTCAGCACTTTAAATATGAGTCAAATAGAAAATGTGGGCAGTTCCCACACCTTCTCATCCATAATCATCCAACATGAACCTCCTCACCCCACCCCCAAGGTTGGAGGCAATGACCTTGGGTGAACTAATAGAGCAAGAATCTCAGAGAAGCTTTATAGTACAGTTTATGGGTAAAAGCCTAACTATATGTGTTTGAATCCCAGTTCTTCTGTTCTCCCACGGTGTGACCTTGGGAACATTTTTTAACCTTTCTGTGCCTCAGTTTTCCCTGCAAATTAGATTAATGGCCATATCCAACTCATCTGAATATTGAGTTGATACTTGTGCAATACAGCACTGTCTGCTATAGAAACATTTGATTTTTTAAAAATTTACATCTTTCCAAGTAATTTTGAAAAATAAGATTTTTCTTCTACTCTATTCAACAACAACAACAATAAAAACACATTACATCTTAATGTGACAGCATGGGGGGAAAATAAAATTATGAGAGAAGATTTTTTTCCCTACTCAAAATAGGGAATAATATGCAAAGCAAAAAAGTATGTGAAATATATGAAAAATATATCTTTAAGAGTTCAAGAATTTAGAAATGATATGTTTCAGGTTTTAATAGCCTACCTTAGTCATAACCAATAGTTCTTTGAGAACTTTTGATTATTCTAGGCAAGTTATTTTGTTAAGTAAGCTGTCAGATATTTAGGTTACATGTACCTTGGCAAATATTTATTCCTAAAACTTGGACTTCAGCAAATAAATGCCATATTTTTGGAACATCTTAACAACCTGAGTTGAGATCCCAAAACAAATATTTTTAGTAGTTTTTCTTTCTTTCTTTTTTAAATAAGGACATGTGCCTGGAAAACGTTTTTGTAAGGTTTTTTAAAGCTTCCTTCTATACCCTCCCAGCTGACATTTAAACCAGCATTCCTGTTTGCTCCATTGAAATAGTCATGAAAATATTTTCCTTCATTCACCTTTTCAGCAAGTATTCACCAAATCACTACCTGGGGCAGGCCTTGTGATCCAGCAGTGACCCAGGCACACACAGCCTTGCCCAAGTTTCCAAGATGGCTAATGTATACCCAAGTGAAAATGCTCAACAATCTTTCTGGCTCTGTCTTCCGATAGGGACATGTTTGCTCAGCTTCCCTGAGCATGGTGGTTCTGTGGATTGAGCAATACAATCTGAATAAGCAAGACTCTAATTAAGGGCTTTAGGTAACATTTCAATGCCTTCATCTCATGCTAGGATAGCCAAGCTCCCCAATGCTAAACATGAGTGAAAAACAAAGAGCCAGTCCTTTAACATAGCTCAGCTTTAACGAGAGTTGGAGGAAGAGATAGACCGTTTATGGTGCAATGGCAGCTTATCATTTTGTTGATCAAGGTGCCTTGGAAGTTTCTATAAGGATAAGATTCAAAATAAGGATGTTACCAACTAACTGCACAAGTCCTGCAGCAGGGTGTTTAAAATGTCTGGGAGAAACTCAAAATGTTCCTCAGGCCATAACTCCTCTCTATGAATCTTTCTACACCTGAAATCCTTACTCTTGCTCCAATGGTGTGGTTCTGGAGCCAAAGCCAAGGGTGCGAGTCTCATACTCACTAGTTAGTTCTACCACTTCTCACGGGTATAAACTGGTCCTGAGTCCGTGCAGTCTTTCCAAAAATACATGTTTGCAGTCACAACCAATCAGGGAGAAAACGCCAGTGAATCAAATATAAATCGATCAAACTTTCAAAATACATTTCTTAAGAATAGGAAGACCATGTGTGGAATGCACCCTATATTAGTACTCCCTAAGAAAAGTTTCCCCAATCGTGTTTACAAGCCCAAAGAACACCTAAGAGGAACTCCCCCAAAGTGCAGGGCCCCATAACGTGATGGAAGCCCAGCTACACCTGATATGCTAACTTTTACAAAGCTGGTCCAGAGCAGCGAGGTCCTTACCACACAAGCGTGAGACACAGGTTTAGCTCACAACTTTATTCGTTGCCTAATGGAACTTCAATTTTCTATAATATCAATAGGCATTTGGCCATGCAAATATTAAAATGACTGTGTGTGTGTGTGTGTGTGTGTGTGTGTGTGTGTGTGTGTCTGTGTGTGTGTGTTGTCTTGACATTCATCACTTAGTCTTAGGTTAAAGATTCCGGTTGAAGGCCATATACACAGTATGATTTCATCTGAGAGAACACAACTCTTTTGCCTAGGAAACAAAAGTCTGAGAGAAAACACATAAAAATTTAATAATGGTTATCTGTTTGGAGGGCTTTCCTTTCTCATTATTTTCTTTTTTCTCATCTATATTTTCTCATATTTTTATAAGTTGGACACATATTACATAAACCCAGGTAGGCACAAACTGTCAGTTCTAAATATCTGTGCCTGGACAGAGGGCACCTTCATTTACATCTGTTAGATTTCAATTACACAGAAATCTGTGAACAAATGCTGGCCAACAAGTCTCACATCAATCTATAATAATAAAAACATAATATGCAAATAGACCAAACCACCAAGAAGCAGAATGACCATCCGAATGCCCACACTATGACATGCATTGGTGCCAGGGCAGCCAAGGCAGATGCAATGAAATTGGTCAGGGGTACCCACTATCACCCCACAGAAGGAGGCCCAGGCAAGCCAAACAATCACACCCCACCTCTGTCACTCTCAGAGGGAGGCAACCAGTTGTGAGGGAGGGGGGCACAGCACCACACAGATGGCAAGCAGTGGCAGCAGCAGGGGCAGGGCCAGCTGCTGGCAGCCAGGGGAAGGAAAGCCCTAATAGGCCCTGATAGCCTGCCATGTCTAGGGACTCTACCCGAGGGGTCCAGATTGTAAAAGGGCATAGGCCAGGCTGAGGGACACCGTCCTCCATGCATAAATTTTGTACACCGGGCCTCTTGTAAATACATGAACATACAAATGATTATATACAGACATACACATAAACTTTACAAGACCACTAGAGGCCCAGTACACAAAATTCATGTATGGAGAGTGGGGCTCCCTCAGCCCAGCCTGCACCCTCTCCATTCCAGGCCTAAACTAGCAGTCAGGTATCCCTCTCACAATCCTGGACTGCTGGCTCCTAATCGCTCACCTGCCTGCTTGCCTGGTCACCCCTATCTGCCCACCCCTGCCAGCCTAATCATCCCCAACTGTTCCCCTGGCCAACATGGTATACCCCAACTGCACCCCCCTCCACCATCCCAGTCACCCCAAACTATCCTCCTGCCAGCCTGGTCACCCCCAACTGTCCCTCATGCTGGCCTGGTCATCCCCAACTTCCCCCCTACCCTGCCTGCCTGATTGCCCTTCACAGCCCCTCCCACCCCCCATTGGTCTGGTCACCCCACACAGCCTGCTGTTCAGTTGTTTGGTCATCTCTCACTAACCCCCCTGGGGGCCTGGTCATAGGCAGCCATTGTGTGAGGGAGTGGGGGTTAATTTGCATATTACCTCTTTATTATATAGGATTATGAATTACTGATTTATTCTTAGCAATAATTGTCTACATCTGGTCAAAATATCTACCATCTCAGTAGTTCTCAAACTTGAGGGGGAATGAAGATCCCCAGTTGGTGGATCAGAGCTCAAAGTTTCTAATTAAGCAGACCTGGTGATGGCCCTGAGAATGTACATGCCTGGAGTTTCCCAGCAGAAGCAAATGCCACTGGCCAGAGAACCAATTTGAGAACTGCTGACATGACAATGCTATTTTGCCTGAAATGATGAAAGTCCCAGGGTGATTTGACGCCTGTCTGTTCAGGTGTGTTCAATTCTACTCTCGGGAAGATGGTAAACAGCTGTCCTTTCTCCTCACTAGAGAGAAGAGAGGAAATAGAATTAACCTGCATAGTAGTGATTTAGATTTGCTCTAGAGGGAAAATGCCCTGCCATAAGGGTTATTAAGTGCTGAGATGGGTGGGCTTAGAAGGTTACAAAGAGGAAGTTTTTGTTATCTACTTTCCTGGGGGGAGGGGAATTAACAATTTACAGTCCTTACTTAAATGAAGGGGAAGGAGAAACAGATGTCATAAGGGGCACCAGTTCTTTTCAGGTGGACCCAAACCCATCCCACTCCCTTTGGTGAATGGATGACTAAATATTGTCTTCCTCTGTTTCCCATCAGGGTGATATGCAGTTGTTCTCTCTCACTTCCAGGAGAGTGTTTCGGATGCACAGGGCACTGAAATGGCTTAATTTATGCCCTTTCCTTGAGACAAAAGAACAGATCAAACAGGGCATCTCGCCTTTCTGATGTTCTACTCCTCGTGCTGGGAAAGCACCAAATCAAGAGCGTTTCAGCTACATATTTTCTTTGAAGAAAAAGCCCAGACATCGCCTCAGTTAAACTTACGGAAAGGTTGTTTTCCACATGGGTCCAGAGCTCCCAAAGAAAACCACTGGAAAAGAAAAACAGATTTAGTTACATAGTCCACTCAACCCGTTTTCTTCAGGTTAGGCTCTTCATTCTCAGCTCATTGTCAGCTTGGAATACAAAACCAATCACAGTCTACAGCTGACATTTGCCTTCACTCACTAGACATCTAGACTTTTCTGTGGTTCTTTCTCATCACAGAATTTGGAAAATGAACATGCCACACTCCTGCTTGCTAGGAGTGCTTGAACTCTGGCAGGTGACAGAAATGAATTCACAGCCCATTCATCATTCCCTGCCTGTGTGACCTTGACCAAGATACTTCATCTCTGGTCCTCCTCTGTAAAGTGGAATCAATTATTCCTATTTCTCTGGGTTGCCCTGAAGACTAAATGAAATACATCGTAGTCGTTGTGTCCAATGCCTGCCTCACAGAAGAAGCTCAACAGATGTTTGTCTCACTTCAAAACCCAGTCCAGAGGCATAATTGGTCTAGACAGAAACCCATATGATGATTCTTTAGTCTAATGCAGTGGTCGGCAAACCGCAACTCGGGAGCAACATGCGGCTCTTTGGCCCCTTGAGTGTGGCTCTTCACAAAATACCACGGCCTAGGTGAGTCTATTTTGAAGAACTGGTGTTAGAAGTTTTAAGTTAAAAAAAATTGGCTCTCAAAAGAAATTTCAATCGTTGTACTGTTGATATTTGGCTCTGCTGACTAATGAGTTTGCCAGACACACTCTGATGCAATATTTGTTACAAAGACAATGTAAATAGATTTTGTTCCTCTCATATCTTCTCCCATGTACAGACAACTATGCTTCAATGAGTACCTCTGAATTTCCACTGGCCCATATAATAGAAAAAGTGTCTCTTGCACTGGTATTTTAATAAACTAAATTGTTTGATTAACTCTCAATCAACTTTTCCTTTGGAATTCATTATCTCTTTAATATGTAGTAAGAAAATGGAGAAATAGCTTTGGCATTTAGATTTCTCTGCTTTAGTTTTTGGGTTTTTTGAAAGCAAATACTAAACTCCAATTATTTCTCAAGTGGGACATTATTCAGATTATAACTTTAAAAAACTAATAGCTATAAAATTAGAATTCTATGATTCTATATCTCAAAGCATTACTATGAGGATAAAATGGGATAATGCATGCAAAATATATAGCAGAGTTCATAGTAATATGTTATTATTGTTATCATGATGACGGTTTTCAGTATGTGATGATGAAAGTCCTCTTCAGATGTAAAATTTGATGCTTAACCCGGCATTGTAGCTCAATTGTTGAGTGTCCACTTATGAACCAGGAAATCACGGTTGGATTCCAGTCTGGGCATATGCCCAAATTGATGGCTTAATCCACAGTAGGGGGCATGCAGGAGGCAGCCCATCAGTGATTCTCTCTCATCATTGATGTTTCTATCTCTCCCTCCCTCTCCCTTCCTCTCAGAAATCAATTAAAGTATTTTTAAAAACACAAAAATTCAAGGCTTAATTTATTCTTCAGGAAAGCCTATCTCATTCCTTCACTCCATACATACCATCTCCTTAGACAAAGAACATTTAGGACCTGTGCCACATTTCCTTGTGCCATAATTTCATTCTTTCTGATTAATTTGTAGGACTGGACATTTATAAAAAATATCTAAATCCATTTATTTTATAATTGATTTATATTTTGCATATTTGTCCTGCCAGTCCATATGTCCAAAACAAGTAGAGAATCATAGTCATTTGCAGCAGAGGAGACCGTAGGCATCATCTAATCTATTTTCATTATTTTAAAGATAAGGAAACTGAGGTTTGAAAATGTTGGGTGACATTCCAAAACCCCAAACCAGAACTATCAAATCCAAAACCCATTTTCTCCTTCCATCCAGCAGATAGGAAGTCCAGGAAAGCACTAGTTGGTTTTGGATATTTGCTGCCTGGAGAGTATGTTTGTTCTTATTTCATATCACCGGGAATTCTTTTATTTGCAAGCGACAGAACCCAAATAAGAAACTTCAGCAGAACAGTGTTCTATTGGTTCATACAATACAGCTCAAGATTGCACATAAATTCTGGACAAGAGACCTGGAATTGTTATTAGTCTCTTGACTTATTTTGTGAATTGACTTCATTTCTTCAGCTTGTCCTGTTCTATAAAGCTTCCCTAACACCGGGAACGAACTATGCCCATTAGGACCATGTCCTTTGGAATATCACAGCAGCCCACACACAGTAGTAGAAGTAAACTGAAGTTTTCTTTTTCTCCTGTAGCAAGAATTAAAAAGGCAAGCAGGCTGAGGCTAACGCAGCCACTTGAGATGGTCTCAATGAATCCAGGTCCTCCTAATTTCTTCCCCATTGTTCTTAGCAGGTTTAGTTTCGAGCAGAAAAGGGAGAGGAGTAAGGGCAAAAGTCACTTGTCAGCTGAGTGTGACTCCTTTTATCAGAAAATAACTTTCCAAAAGCGCCATATGCATTTACATCACACTGTTTGCAAATGGAGAACAAGGTCACCTTTGACTCCAGGCGAGTGTGAGGAGATGGATGTTTTCAACTGGGAACATTCCCACTCAAAAAGAAAGGAAAGAAAAGGAAAGAGAAGAGAAGAGAAGAGAAGAAAGAAAGAAAGAAAGAAAGAAAGAAAGAAAGAAAGAAAGAAAGAAAGAAAGAAAGAAAGAAAGAAGGAAGGAAGGAAGGAAGGAAGGAAAGAAAGAAAGAAAGAAAAAGAAAAAAGATTTTGTTCATGAGAAAAGGGGCAGAATTAATATTGGGTAGGCACCTTGTTTGCCCCAGGACATTCCTCTCTTATTTCCAACTAGACAAATCCTGAAAAGAGCTGTTAATTGTCTCTGTTGGGCCTCAAGCCATTCTTGTGGCCAGAACAGTGGGATATCAGATTCACAGCCCCAGCTAGAGCCACAGGCAGGTCAGTAAAAGATTCTCAGCCTAAGGGGCCAGGAGGTGGGGGGGGGGGGGGGCGGGGGGAGGGGACAAGGAAACGCATAGTCAAAGGCGATTCCAAATATGAACTAGATACATAGGAGGTTGCATACCCATTTGTCAGGTGCATCGTTTTATAGCCCACGGGTGAGTGATAGGTCAAGGCTGGGGATCTGCTGCCTCGCCCAGTGATATCATCTTCCATCATGTTAATTAAATTAATCTGACCTGCACTAATGAAAACCGCAAAAACCTATTTTGGTGTCTAGCAGCACATACATTTTGATAATTTAGTCCTGTCAGACTTGTGTGCCTCTCAGTACCAGATTTGATGCTCATAATGTCAGGGTAATTTTAAGCATTTTCTACACAAAACTAACAAAGAAAATGACTTGTGGACTAAATTTCACTTCGGTTGAGCAGCAAACCAAGTAAAAAACTAGAGATTCGTGATGACTTCATTGACGCTCAGAGCTTTATCCATCCGTCTCTCTTTCTTAACATATATTCTTCTTTGACATATTTTCAAATGATTAGCCACCTGAGAAAATATTTAAATGATCATATCATAAGGTAAAAGATTTATGGCCTGAATTACATTAAACAAATTCAATATGCTGTGCATATGGAAATGAGACTCTTTCAGATTATAGTTTAGCCATTAACATGTGCCTTAAAATATTTAGTTTCTGTTTGCAACATCTGATTTCCCCCCTGTTCATCTGATGGCTGATTCTCAGAGTAACCAAGCGCAAAAGAATGACTTAGTCCTTGGTTCAGAGAAATAATGGGTTACCAGCATAATTAATTTTATGTTTAATTACTGTAGAATGAAACAATTCAACAATATCCAATCAATCCTTGGACTGACAGAACAGAAGGTCAGCAGTTGCTAAGTCAATTGTTTTGAAAGAGAAATTTATGTCAGGTTCTCTTTTATGTGCTATGGAAAGAAATTGGATAAAAGTGGTCAAGCAAACATTAATTAATTGTGTAAATGTAATCTGGTTGTCATGCTAAATCATACACGCAGGCGATACAGTTCTCAGAATGGGGGACACGCAGCCACTGCAGGTTTCAGGGACTCGCTCTACCCTGCCCCCACCCCCCTGCCATGCACTCATCAAAGCCTCAGAGTCAAATATTAACGTCTCTGAAGTTATTTTTATAAAGCTTGTCTTGCCAACCCTGTAGAAAGGAGTGGATGTTGTCAGCTTCTTTCCAAGCCAACTCTTTAAATCTGGGAGCCAGAACTAACCGACCTCCCCATCCCTCTCACCGTCCCTTTAGTAAAAAAGGGAACCAAACTAATTCCCAGGGCAAGTATTCTGATCCCGGCATTGATCATATCTGGGAGCTCCGGAAGACACTGAGACTACTGGATACAGAAAGTGTCCACATTGCCTTTGCATGTTTAAAGGGTTCCTTATCCAAGACCTCCTCCTGCCTATAGATTTTGCCAGGATCTAATGCATGTAAATACTCTGTTTCTTGGGCTCAGAAAAACCCAGTTTTCCCTCTGCCCTACCTGAGGTGTTGTATCAACACGGTTATTTACTTGTTCCAATATGATTCCTCTGTCTCTTTACAACTTTTTGGGGAAATGCCCCCAAAGACGCTATTGTATTCCTTCTCAGCAGACCCTTTGTGAAACTAGAGTACAAAATGCTGCGCACATGAAGGTGAAAAAAACCACAACTGTATCACTTGAGAATTTTCTATGAAAAAAACAGAACCGTCACTTTTCCATCATAGCTACCAACACCACTTTCAGTAACATGGGAGTGAAGAGATAGTGCCTTTTGCACTGAGCATGTCCCTAAAAATTAAGATGAGTTTGTGGCCGTTTAGGTAATGGGCCTGGGCAAAATGTAGAGCAGGCTTATTCATGGAGATTGAAATCAGAAAGGTCCCAAAGGGGCCATGAGGGTGAGTGAATTGAAGGGGCATGAGGGAGGCAACCAGAGTGCTGGAAATGTCCTGGTTTTTTAGCTCGAGGTTGGTTATGCACGTATATTCAATTGCTGAAAAATTGCTAGCCTTATAAGTATATGCATCTTTTTGTAGATGGGTACACTTTAAGAAAAGGTACTTTAAAAATAAAAATTCTAATTCTCCTACCACGTGAAGTCCCTGACATACAAGGCCTACATATCCCGCAATCTGAGACAAAATGTTTCTTTCAAGAGATCTTGGATTCATTATTCAAAATTGTGTGGAAGAGTCTGGTTTTTCATGAAATGATTAAGGTGTCTTTGCTCACGCTGAATTAATATTCTAGAGCTGCAGCCCAATTCAGCCAGGCCGACTTGGGCCGTATGTGGGTTTTGTCCATGTGTTAGTGTCAGTGAGCAAAGCCACACTTTGAAGCTGTATCTTAAACATGGGACTTTTATTTCAGAGGCCAGAATAACCCTCAATTGCATGAAAAGGGTACGTAGTGGCCAGAATCTGTGTGTGTTACCTGGAAGGCCTCATGGACCAGAATAGGTAGGGACGCCTCCACACCCATCGCTCTCTGTAACAGCACTAAATTCTCCTGGGCAAAGACTCAGTCAGAAATGTGGAAACAGTTGCTTTCACTCAGCCACCACAAATTTTCCAATGGGAGAATTCAGCGAGTTTCAACACTCTTAAATACAAAGCAATGCTATGACTGCGAATTTCATATCTTCAGAATTATTTTTTTCCAGGGTTAAGATTGCTCTGAGTAGCAAAAGTGTTTGTCTGGAAACAGTCTTCCCAGCCTGTGTAAACATCAGGCGGGTATCTACATTGCCTGGACTTTGAAAGGTTACATATTTCTGATTATGTAACTGGCTGACTCTCTGAATGGAAAATTGATACTCCCTAATAAATCTAACAAAACCAGAAATGGAAATGCAAAAGCTGACCAGATTAAAACCATTAAATTCTATTCCTCAAAAAATGTCCTTTGATAAATATCAGCCACTGATATTTTTTAGGAAATCTAGTTTAATATTTGTTGATTTATCCAACACTATACCATCCTTTGTATTAGAAGGTCTTTGGGACCACACATCTAATTTCTCAACAACACAAATACACAGTTTTAGAAGTCTTATAAAAACACTGTCCCTTTTAAGATTACTCACAGTACTATAGTACACTATAGCATAATATTGTACTGTTGAGTATTACATTTCATTGAATCTAAGATGCCATCAACGATAAGAAGCAAAATTTGTTTTTCATCCTCATCTGAGGATTTTTTTTTTTCATTGATTTTTAGAGAGAATGGAAGGGAGGGGAGGAGATAGAGACATCAGTGTGAGAGAGACACAGCGACTGGTTGTCTCCCACATGAGACCACTGCAGACCTGGGATGCGGCAATGAGGGAACAAGCCCTTAGCCAGAAG
This sequence comes from Antrozous pallidus, assembly GCA_027563665.1. Classification (NCBI taxonomy): domain Eukaryota; kingdom Metazoa; phylum Chordata; class Mammalia; order Chiroptera; family Vespertilionidae; genus Antrozous; species Antrozous pallidus. The sequence goes on from CM050523.1 coordinate 32,006,771, forward strand.
TCCAACCAGCAACCCTTCCTTTCTGCATGCAGACCGACACTCTAACCACTTAGAGACACAGGCCAGGGCAAAGCACAGTGATTTTTAATTGAATATAACATTGCATAAGTTTAAGGTTATAGCATGTTACTTTGATGCATTTATATATTGTACTACTAGTATGATTGTCATTATAGCAATATTTATGTATTTTATAATTATAGCACAATATTTTTGTCTATGGTCATTATTGTGCATTAGATCTCTATTGCTTATTTACTACTCATTACAAGGCTGTGCCCCTAAACATGCCCTGGTAACCACTGTTTTACAGGTTTGACTTTTTTAGGTTCCACATATGGGTGATGTCATACAGTATTTGTCTTTTTCTGTCTCATTTTTGTCACTTAAGCTAATAAGAAAGAATTATCTTATGCAATATCACTAAGAAAGGGGGAAATACTCCTAATTTTAAATTTTTCATCACACCTTTTTAAAGATACAGCCTTATTTCAGATAGTGAAAGGTGAGAAATACGTCTCAAATTTGGTGAAATGTCTTTTTTCACTCTCAGAAAAAATGTGGGGAAAACTTCAAGCTAATTTTAAAATTCAGTAACAACCACCAATGGACATAGGATTTTTGTTTTTATTTTTTTGTTTGTTTTTAAATATATTGCATTGATCATAAACCTTTTTATGTTTTAATATGGAAGAGGATAATACTGTTTTGCATCTTTAAAAACAAAGCTACTGCCTTTTACAAAATAAGCATAAAAGGTCACAATCCCATCTCCTAATTTCTGCACTACTTTTTGCCTGCTAATGAAAATATGACAGAGTACATAAGACCCACACAAACTGTGATTCATAAAATGAAGCTTCTCAATATTTCCTTTAAACACAACTCTAAAGCAATTATATCTCCACTTAACAAGACCTTAGACATGTGTAATTACAGAAGAGAAGTGCATTTGCAACACTGAATCCAACCACATTCTCTTAAACTTGATCTCTGAATGTCCACGGCAGTAATAAAACCATCATTTGCCCCAGTGAATGGTCTCTGAAATTAATGTTTCTTTCCCATTTTAATTATAACACATTTTGCTTTCAAGAGAATAAGTAGAAGTCTAAATTAAAAGAAAACTCAATTATCTGAAACTTATAATTCATTCTAAACCTATCTCTGAAAAACTCTGCTTTAAGCAGGAAAGTGGATTACTATTCTTTTCCCTTTCATAGTGGAGCTAGGATGAATCCTTAAAGTTGGGGCTTTAACCCTGCAATTATTTTGAATCTTAGATTATAAGACCTGGAATTGAAGTCTTTAAGATTATGAACAGGTAATATCTCCATATGCCCACCAATTTACACAGAGTAAAAAGGAAATAGATGGAAACATTTTAGGAAAAATCAACCACTATAATCCACAGTGTGGCAACTATCTTTACAAGTGGCGACTATCAGGGAAACTTTGGCACCAGACATTCCTAGCACTTGACCACCACACCTTTCACTGTCCTGGGTCAAAGCTCCTGTGCTTTCATTCTCACTCCTCACATTCCATGTAAATGCCTAGCAACCGACTGCAAGGTGTACATTTTGATTGAATTCTGGATTTTAAGAAGGCAACTTTAAAACATATTTTGGGGACAGCTGGGGTAACTGGAATATGCATTACATATTTAGATTAGTTTATCAAATTGTTCATGTTCTTACTGTATGATAATGGAATTCTAGAAATATGGGAGAATGTATTAATTCCTAGGGAATGCTGAAGTACTTAGGAGTGAATTGTCATGATGTTATACTTTAAAATAATCTAAACAGTCCACTTGGTGTGGTTCAGTGTTTGAGCATTGACCTATGAACCAGGAGGTTATATTGATTCCCAGTTAGAGCTCTTGCCCAGGTTGAGGGCTTGGTCCCCATAGTGGGGCATGCAGAAGGCAGCCGATCAATGACTCTCTCTTATCATTGATGTTTCTATCTCTCTCTCCCTCTTTCTTCCTCTCTGAAATTAATAAAAGTATATTATAAAAAATAAATTAAATTAACTAATCCAAATGTGCATATGTACATACACAAAAAAGAGAGAAGGAGTGCACAAATGTAACAAGATGTTAATAATCGGTCAATCTAGGTGAAAGGTGTACAGATGTTCATGGTACAATATATTTTACTTTTCCATAGGCTTGAAGTTTTTCAAAATAAAAAGTTGAGAGGGGTTTGTATAAGTGCCTGGAAAAGCCTTTCATCTGAATGACACTGAATACCTGCCTTTTTTCCACTCTTCCCCTCAATAACAGTAGTTGATTTAATATGTGCTTCTCTGATGCACCAAAAAAAGTACTTCTGGAAGAATGGCAGGTCAGCAGGCCTTGGTTTAAGTTCATTAATGGATAACCTACTTTCAATGACAAAAGAAAATGTAGCCAGGCCTGTTTTAAAGCAATGATGGTCAGCTCACATGGTCACTATGTCATAATGCACTTCATTATGGAGCAAGTTACTTTGCTGGTAATCCGGGTTAAATGAATGTCAGTGCCCGGTTGCATAAATCATAAACTAAAATGTATCACTAAGTGCAATCAGATAGACAGTATCTCAAAACAACCCCAAATAGGGCTTTATTTTATACAAGTTTTCCAAGTGGCAGATAGAAGGTCTCCTTTGCACCACAGAAAAGCGATATTCCTAACACTGAAAGGCCTGCAGGGGTGAGGCGCAATGTTTCCATAGCTTATTGCCACACTTCCATCTCTGATGATGTGAAAATTTAAAACTTCACGGTGTCCCAAGGTTCATTAACTAAGATAGCAAACGCTGCAGGTTGCTAGCTCATGTAATGATAAGACAAACAACCAAAATCCTCCTGCAAAGGGGAAATACTGGGAAGTACAGTTGACCCTTGAACATCGCGGGGTTAAGAGCACTGCTTTCCAAAACGGTAAAAAATCCATATATGACTTTTTGACTCCTTCAAAACCTCTTAACCCAAGCATTATGGATAACATCAACCATAGATTAAAACATTTTTTAGTTCTTTTATTTTTTTAATTTTTATTGATTTCAGAGAGGAAGGGAGAGGGAGAGAGAGCTAGAAACATCAATGATGAGAGAGAATCATTGATCGTCTGCCTCCTGCACATCCCCTACTGAGGATCGATCCCACAACCTGGGCATGGCTCTTGATTGGAATCGAACCCTGGGACTCTTCAGGCCACAGGCCAATGCTCTTTCCACTGAGCCAAACCAGCTAGGGCGATTAACACATATTTTATATGTTATGTGTATTATATAGTATATTCTTACAATAAAGTAAGCAAGAGAAAAGAAAATGCTATTAAAAAATCAGTACATTGATGGGAGGGTAGCATTGGATAGAAAGGACCCAGCCCTGGACTGGACACAAGGTAGATGCTCAGCAGGCAAGCAGAGAGGGAAAATGTGCTATAGTACTTTCCGTCAGCTCAAAGGCAAAAGAGACTATAGTGCTCTGACTGGTTCGATTCCAGTCAAGGGCATGCACCTTGGTTGTGGGCACATCCCCAGTGGGGTTGTGCAGGAGGCAGCTGATCGATGTTCTTAACTGTCTGTCCCTCTCCCTTCCTCTCTGTGGAAGATCAATAGAAATATATATATTTTTTAAGGAGAGAGACTATAGTCATTCTCCAACAAATGAAGAACTACTTAAAGAGCATCATTTTAGGAAAAGCACTCTGGCCACACCGAGTTTACATTTTCAGTGTTAACCTACACAATCCTTAAGTAAGCTGGAAGGTCCAGACAGCAGCTAATAAAATGAGCAACTAGATTTAAAGTAAAGAAGTATCCTTCCCGGGCACAGGAGATGTTTAGCTTGCTCTGTCCTTTGGTCACAGCTTGCATGAGAATTTCCCTAGATTTTTCAAAAGTGAAAGCTGGAGTAAATAAGATGTGAGCATCGGAGTCTGAGATCTGCTAGATGTGTGTTTTAAACAGCTCTTTAGATGGGTGAACGAGGCAGCTTGATTAAGAGAGGCGAACCTGATCATCTGTCACGCGCTTGCCTTTAGGCCCTGAGGGGTAGTTTGTGCCAGATCGGGAGAGAAGTATGTCCCGAGAGGCTGAGGACAGCACTACCTGGTAATCAAAAAAGAGAAATGAACACGGCATTGAAGAGACTTAAAGAGGCGGGCACAAAACTCATTTGTTTATCCCCTAATATAAATTTCCTCACAGATCTCCTTCATTCCTGCTATCCTTCTCCTTAGCCTGAGAAAGAAATTGCATCATTTCTCTTCCTCCACCTCTACATCTCCACTCCCGTAGGGTGCCACATGCATCCTCAAACAAGCTGATGTCATCAATGCCCACGCTCTGGACCAGGCCGGCAGGGTCCCCAAATACAGTCACTTTTGTAGATTTTCATGGAACAAAGCACTCTTCTCACGGTATGTGAGCTCTAGCACTATGGGAGTCGGAGGAAAAGGCACAGGTGGGCCTGGACAGGGTAAGAGGTTAGAGCTCAGCTACAGAGGTTCCTGACCCAAATCCCACTCTTGCCAGCCCGTCGCAGACTGGGGTGAGGCCGAGTGACTCAGCAAACCTCGATCATTCATTCTGGTTCGGCTGCTCCCAGTGGGTTCCCGTCCATTGTGCTTCACTGCATTTCCTCTTCAGAAACGGGTGGAATTCATTGTGGTTTTTTCTGCTTTTCATTTGGTGTTCCACATTTTCTAAAGTGAAATTTTTTTCCCACCCCCATCCCACCACGAAACCTACTACAGTGCAATAGACATAGCAGACTCAATAAATACTTCATCAATGAGTACATAAATGACAGAATTCTTTGAGAAAAGGGGTTACAGTAGCATTTATGTAAGTCCTGTGTTTCACATCATTAATTAGATTGACGTAATACCATGTATTTGTTTCAGAGGATAAAACTGCCTTCTAAGAACAATTTATCGGCATTTAGAAGTTTTGAAGTCAAATAACATTTTGCCTAAACTTCATTTCTTTCCCAAAATCTGAAATTAGGCAACTGGTGAAAATGAATAAATATTAAATAAACCTTTAGAAGTTTAATGATTTAGAGAACAACAGCAAAAAAAACAAAACCTAATACTGGTCTTATTGTGATAATTTTAAATTTATTTATTTAGATGTTTTTGAATATTCAAAAATATATGAGTAACAATATAGAATGCCTTTGGGACTGCCACCCAGCTTAAAAATGTAAATACTACAAGTTATGCTTTACATAGTTGCACTTCCTTGTGTATCCCTTCCAGATACTTTCCCCCAACAGAGGGAACCCTGATTCTGAGCATAGAGGGTTATCATCCTGAAGCATAGCTTTATGCTTTTAAACACATGTAAATTTCCCTAGGCAACACACAGAATCATTTTGCATATGTTCATTTTTATTTTTTGTTTTATTGATTTTAGAGAGAGAGGAGAAGGGGGACAGAGATTTGTTGTTCCACTTATGTATGTATTCATTAGTTGACTCTTATATGTGCCTTGACCAGGGATAAAACTTGCAACCTTGGTGTATCAGGATGAACTCTAACCAACTGAGCTACCTAGCCAGGAATATATATATAGTTGAAAGTATTACAGATGTCCCCTTTGCATGTTTTTTAATGTTACATAAATGGTATCATATTGTACATATGGAATTTGGTCTTTTTTATTCTATACTTTTTAAGATGCATCCACTTTGACACATGTTGTTCCACTTTACTCATTTTGATTGTCACATATTATACCACTATATGAATATATCACAGTGTAGTCATCCATTGAGAGCCCAGATTAAAAAAAAAAGGAGAAGGAAACTTGATCTCATGGGGAAGAAAAGTATAGTCAGATAAAACTGACTCTTCAATTGTACACATAGGGTCGCCCTGCTGCTTTTCTGCTTGCTGCTCAGGAAGGCTGTCTGAGCAAATGGCTAAGGCAGAGTTGTTAAAGGGCACCCCTGACTAGTCCCACCCCTCTCCCTGTGGAAATGGCCTTCCTTGCTGCACCAGGGGTGCAAAATAATACCTGCAAGAGGCCCAAAATCAGCTAACTGGACACCATGCCAAGTCACCTGCCAGGGTGCAATTTCTGTTTCTCTAGGAAAATCATTCCTTTTATCACATCATTAAAACTGAGTGTTTGGAGCTATGCACTCCCAAACACCTCTGAGGTATGCTTTTTTTTTTTACATCATCTTCACCTCCCTGGATTATCCAGCCTGGCTCTGATTAGTAATTGATCAAAAGGAAAATCAGCTGCTTCTCAAAAATGAGCCCCAAGGTGAGCAGCCACCCTAGCTCTGTCTGCCTTGACATTCAAACCAACAAGTAAAAGGACAAGAAAAGAGCCATGAGCTAAAGGGGAAGCCTGGGAACCTCACCAACCCCAGTGGAATCTTCTTCACCTGGGTAAGTCTAAACTAACACCTGGCTGTCAGATACCTGCAGTGAAGACATAAGCCTGCTGCTCCATCCTGCAGTAACTAGATCGGGCAAAGGAACTGGCTGGCTAAGAAACTAGGTTCTCTGCAATAGGAAAGGCCAGTGGGTCTGGCCCCTGAGACTGGGATTCTGGAATTGATAGCCAAATAAGTGTCTGCAGGGCAAGACCAAGGCACTGTCAAGCATGGGGCCTCCTATTGACACACAGAGGGAGAATGTTGCCCACAGACACGAATAAAAGGTGTCCCTGAATTGGGAGAGATGGGATAGGTCAGTGGTCGGCAAACTCATTAGTCAACAGAGCCAAATATCAACAGTATGACAATTGAAATTTCTTTTGAGAGACAAAATTTTTAAACTTAAACTTCTTCTAATGCCACTTCTTCACACTCGCCCAGGCTGTGGTATTTTGTAGAAGAGCCACACTCAAGGGGCCAAAAAGCCACATGTGGCTGGAAAGCCACAGTTTGCCTATCATAGGGATAAGTAAACCAGCAGCAGCTTGCCATACAGATGGTTTCATCTGAACTGGTTTGGCTCAGTGTAGAAACACTTCCCTTTTAGTAGCGACATTCTAATCTATATTAAAAAAAAAAGGCTCTCATTCATGCAAGGTCTCTATTAAAAAACTATGTAAATCTATACAGAGAATATTCATCAACAATATAAAGGTACAAAATACTGTTTCACAAAGCATCATGGATGAACCTCCAAAGCATCATGCTGATACACTCTTTGAAATATATGTGTGTGTTTATATTTTTATTATGTATTTTTTCTTGCATATCCTTCTTCATCTAGAAAGTTAACTCCACCAGAGCAAGTGTTTGTGTCTGTTTTATTCACTGCTGTATCCCAGTGCTTCCAAAAATCTATGGCCCATGGTGTGTCCTCGTTAATTGTTTTGGAATAAACAAGTTAAAGAAAGAGAAAACATTGACTTTAGAGATCATCCAGTTCAAATCTGTCATTGAAGACACTAAAGCCCCAAGAGGTCGAGTTACTTCCTCCATCACAGAGTCAGAATGTGGCAGCATTGCGGGGAAAAATGGACCACTCCCCAAATTCTGCTTCTCTCTCCAGTAAGGGCACACATAACTCCTTGTTTGGCCAGAATTATTAGTTCATCTTCACCATGCATGTTTATAGTTATTCTAATTTAATGGATCGTCGAACTTAAAGAATGTGGTACAAAATAAACGGGCTACTCATATCTGTCTTGATACATTACTCCCAAAATAAGTAATATATCAAGATAACTAATGTTCATAGTAAATCCAGTCTGGGACGATATCGCTTCTAGGTTCTGGGTGTCTGCTTTGTACAGAAAACACTGTTGCTAGATTCATAGGAGTCAAGGCGGGTATTCTGAGAAAAGCAAGGTACAAGCGGTGCTGGAGGCCACATCCCTCAGTTACATAGCATGAAGCAAATGCTACAAGCCAAGTGTCCAGTGCTCTTTTGCTATGCTACAAAATCTGATGAAACCTTGAGGTAAAGCATGAAACTGTATGTAAGATTCCAGGTGTCAACCAGTAATTGCCTTCCCTGTATTCCGAGTATTACATCCTTCTTCTGCAAGAGACTTCCCTTGTTCATTTTCCAGTGCAAGTCAAGGCAATGAACAGTTTGTCTACCACAATAGCAACAGATTAGACAGCCTCCAAGATCAAGGCCAGAAAGGACTGACAAAGAAGAAAAGGAAGAAAAAGGAGTCCCCTTCAGAAAATGTTGGCAAAGTTGAAAGGAAGTTGTTATGTTGACATCCTTTTATAAGACTCAAGACCCACCTTCTAGTATCCTCTACAAAGATTTTTCAATAATCTCTCTTCATTTCACTTATCCAACAACTATTAACAGTGTTCGTTATGGGACAAGCACTTTGCAAGGTGCTTGAAGGTACTGGTGTGAATACATTGGTGTCAGATTCTGACCTCTTCCCACATCCTTTCCTCCATGCTCCATCTATTCCCCTTCAAACAACTTCTGTGGTCTCACCTGCCAGCAAGGAAAGAATGTGGATTAACCAATCTCTCACTACTGTCAGAATAATTAGTAGTTTGTTAACAGGGCATTCTCCTCTTACACAACACACACACACACACACACACACACACATTTGCATTTTAAAGGCTAATGCTTGTTAGCCCGAATCGTCCATTAATTGTGGTACTTCGGGAAGATAACAAAATGATGTTAGATGAAAGATTTGGAGAGGAGAGGTAGTAGAGAAATAGGCAAATAGGAGCTTATCCAAGGGTTGACCCCTGGAATCAGTATATCCAATGTGCTTTCCAGTGTTTCTCATTGCTTCTTCCTTTAATCTCCTTTCTGAATCCACCATTTTAAAAAACAAAATTGCAGGAATTTGACATGAGGGATGAGGATGAGACTAAAAGTAGGGAAGTCTGCCCATGGCAAGATGAAGAGGACAATGAATGTCGTGTGTGCATCATTTTTAAAGTGGAGGTTTTTAGCTGAGAGTTTATCCACACTGAAAATTTTTTAAACTTCCATTTTCCAGGAACCTCTTGTAAAATAAATAGCAAACAAAGAATTTAATGCCCCTGATTGTGGACTGAATGTCAGGGTCCCTCTCAAGTTCATATGCTGACATCTTACTCCCCAACGGGTTGACATTTGGAGATGGGATCTACTGTTGGGAGGTAATTAGGGTTAGAGGAGGTCATGAGGTTCGGGCCTTCATGATGGGATTTGTACCCTTAGAAGATATTAGGAAGTGACACCAAAATGCTCTCTCTCTTTTCTTTTTTTACTGACAACCCCCCCCCAAAAAAACATACACATACACACACTGAGGAGCTGAGATAACTAAATAAAATTGCTGAAATAGAACATATTTTTAAAATATGTTATGCACACCATAGGTAGCTTGAATTGAAAAAAGAAACAGAACAGCCTACAGAAAATTCTTTTGTTTTTATTTCAGTTGCCTTTTATGATGAGTCCTCATAAAGCTCATGTAAATCAGGATGTTCCACAGGCTCCAGTCTATAGTTAACACTCCCCCTCTTCACTTTCCCCACTGACTTAGAATTGACTAAAACTTCTCAAGCCCTCCCAAGTATATTGGATGAGTCAGTGGGGTTTATTTTTCCTGCAGGGCTCCAAGCGGAGTGCTGGCTGTCTCACAGTGAGAATCCAGCAAGCAACTGTCCAGAGCACTGAGCCAACTTGAGTAGCCTGGGGAGTGAGTTCGTATGTTGAGGAACTCATTTATCTTCCTCAGTAACTTCCTCTCATCCCCACCCCCATCCAAATACACACCACTTATCCCATCAAAACTGAGCTGCCAAAGCTGTCTCCTCCTGGGACTGTGGACACCTTCACAGTCAGAGTCACAAAGCTGTTCAAGCTGATGTCCCCTGATTGGTTTAAGCTGCTAAAACCCTGACCATCTTTCTATTCTGATTTCTCACCTAAATGACTGGTCATTCTTGTCTATATGTATGGTAAGGAATTGGAACTGAAGATAACAATAAAGGAGGCATCACATTACCATTGTGTTCATTTCTCAGGAACTTCTGACTAATCAGATTACAATGCACCTTATGTCCATAGGCTCAGAGAGGGGAATGATAAATCTCATAATGAAGAAAATTTGGGAGTCTTAAGGAGCTCTGGAAATGTTAATGTGAATGACCTGCTACATTAGCATGGTTAAGAATTCCTATACCTTTATTGACATTTTGAAATATATTGAACCATGGACAAACAGTTTGAATAACATACATTTTTTCTTTGCCAACCACATGTTTGGAATCTCAAATCACTGATAACTAGTTACCCGCATTCATTCACTATTTGTCATCTTTACTTAGTCACAAACATTTATGGCTAGCTAAAATGTATGTTCAAGAGTATTGATTGCAAAATGTTTAATAATATAAAAAATTAGAAACAACCTAAATGGTCATCTACATGGAGTTAATTAAATGAACCATGCTCCATCCATACAGTGGAATAATGTGCAATAGTTCAAAGATGTGAGGTAGACTAAGATGTCTTGACATGGAGAAATATGACCTTGCTATATGGTTAAAGGCAGGAGGAAGAGATTACAGAATGGCATTTCTAATGGGATACTTTAAAGTTAAATTGTGTGTTCATTTGTGTATTTCTCTAAGCATAGAAAATATACACCAACTTAAACACAGTGGTTATCTCTGGGGTATTTCTGGGTGGCATATTTTTCTACTATTTGAGTTTTTACTGTAAGGTAATCCATGAATCTCTTCATCACATAATTGAAGTTCTTTGTCTTGAGAGCCAATAGAAGAATTACACACACCAGGATCCCTTGTGGTCTGGTGGCACCATTTGATTGGTTCTGTAGGATGAATTGTAAGCAAAAATGGCACATGTCACTTCCAGCCCGGAACATGTAATCGCTATTGCAAAATTCTCCAGAGCACTTTCCTTCTGCCATGAGCCCGGCGATGTTTGAGACAGAACGATGTCTGAGACAGTGGCTGCTCTATCAGCCTGGAATGAGAAGCTGGGCAAGGCGGGGTGGCGGGGAGGGGGTTGTGGAGGCCCTAGTCAACTCATGATGGCTACATCATTAGAGAAAAAAATAAACTCTTGCTATTACAAACCTTTAAGATTTTGGAAAGTTTGTTAATGAAGAATGATGATGCCTATCCTCACTAGTTCATGTAAGCAGGTGTTAATTTTATCTTTAAAATAAAGATGTTGCTCTTCTGAAAAGCAGTGCATATGAACCTATCTTTATTCTGGGCCATGGAGATAAAACAGTAAGAGGAAAAGGTAATAACTTGCCCTTTAGGACCTGAAGTTGAGCCATATTTTTAATGTATTATGAGTTTTTCATGGATGTGCTTTATTAGATTGAAGAGGTTCACTTCTCCAAGTTTTGTTGAGTTTCTTAATCACAAAAGGATGTTGGATTTTTTCAAATACTTTCTTGGCATTTGTTGAAATGGTCATGTGGTTCTGTACTTTTTTTCTATTGATATGGTGTGTTATATTAATAAATTGATATTTGAAAGTTGAAAGGAGTGCAATATCCTTAGATGTATTTGTAGGAAGTGAATTGAACTTTTTTGGTTCATCCTCTTGTATTAATCAGGATAGGCTAGATTATGCTGCTGTGATAAATTACTACAAAATATCTGTGTTTTAACACATATGAACTTACTTCTCACTGCTTTAAAGATTGCTGTGGGTCAGACAACTCTCCGTAAAGCAATGCTTTATCTATCATCCATATGGTGACTCACAGACCCAGGCTGTTGTGATATCAACACATTGCTCTTACACTGACTGCCTGAGAAACATAGAGACTGAACAGTCTCCCAGGGGTTTTTTACTTCCTCAGCCCAGAAATCACACAGGTCACTCATTCTCAGGTTTCATTGTCCATAATTAATCACATGGCCTTGCTTTACTGCAAGGAGACTGGAAAACAAAATCATATTGTGCCAAGGAGGGAAGAATATGAAACAGAATTTGGGAACACATAGGATTTTCTCTGCCTAAGACTTCATAAGCTCCTTACCACTTGTTGTGGATTGAATGGTGCCCCCTTGTTGAAGTCCTACCCCTCAGTCCTTCAAAACATGGCCTTATACAGAAATAGGATCATTGTAGATATAATTAGTTAAAATGAGGTCATACTGGAGTAGATGAGCCCTTAATTCAATATAAACAGTGTTCTTTTAAGAATAGGAAAATGCCATGTAAATAGAAGCAAACAAGGAGAATACCTGTGATTACAGAGGTAAAGATTGGAGTGATGCAGATGCAAGCCAAGAAATTTTAAGAATTGTTGACCACCACCAGAAGGTAGGCAGAGGTAAGGAGGAATTCTACCATAATCTGAGAGGGCACATGACCCTGCTGACACCTTTGATTTTAGGCTTCTACTCTCCAAAATTATGAGAGATTTTTTTCTGTTGTTCTAAGTCACCTAGTTTATGTTACCCTGTTATGGCAGAGTTAGGAAATCAACACACCAGTCAAGAATATTGTTACAAATTTCCACTCAATCTAAGATGACATCAATAGTAAGACATGAATTATTTCATGGACATCTGAGGAAGAAAAACAACTGCCAATTAAACTGTGATACACACCTAAGTGATATTCCTGTGTGATTTGTAGAATGGTCACACCATCCTCTCACCTAGAATTGTAGCAATTTCTTGTGGCTTCAAGTATATTGCCTGGCATGTGGTAGGCTATCATTTTGCACATTTCTCAGTAACAGCAAACAATACAGACACAGCTACTTGTGGGTTTACTCTCTCCTTATATACATAAAGCTCTTGCTGTGCACTTGTGCAAGAATATCTTTCTCCCAAGATTGCTTGACTAATATCAAATTTTGTGATATTAGTGCCCCGCTGCTCTGTCTTTGCTTTTCTGCATATGTAGTAACTTTTCATTTCAACATTTAATTATACTGTTAGTTCTGAAGAGTCTGTAAACTCAACACATAATAGCAACAATGTACATAATCCCACCAAAAGGGTGACAATATGAGCTATGACCAAGTTCATACTTGTGCAGGCAATGACAATTATGTCATAACAGCTACTGCAAGACTCTATCAATGTAATACCCCAAAATTCAGAGTATGGAAAAATAAGCCTCTTAAAATCATTAAACTATAATAATGAAACAACAGTAAAACCAGATTAACCAGTCTTGACCAAGCCTAAGATTTGGTCCTAGAAGAGTAGTTCTTGAGGTGTGGTCTGGAGATTCCTGGGGATTACCTAAGACCTGCCAGAAGTCTGTGAATTCACAACTACTACAACAATGCTAAAATGTTTTCTGTGTGTTCTCCCCATTCTGTCATTCTGCAGTGGGGTTTTCCCAAAGGTCACATGATGTGAAATATACAACAAGTTGAACACAAAGGCAGATCTGAGAATCTGTCATCTATTAAGCTGAAATGTTTGGATCTCTTTTCATTATTTTTTTTTTTGTTTTTAAAATGTTATATTTTATTTAAAAGAATGTTATTTATGGAACTATAACATGGCTTATTATTATTATTAGATTAATTAATAGTTAGTTTTTCTCATTTTTAATTTCTAATAGGGTTAATATCAATAGATATAATGACAAAAGTCCTCAGTGACTTCTAAGGGTGTATTAGAGATGGTGAGATCAAAATTATCGTGAATCACTATTATAGCAAAACAACTATTCAGCTGCCTTTGGCTTTAAAAAAGAAACTGTACTCAACAAACCTTGTAGTTGAGATCAGATTGACACCTTCAGTAAAATAAGACATTGAGCAGATTACTTTGCCATATGGAATTCATGAAAAAAAAAATACTAAACCATAAAATATAACTTGGTATGCCAATAGGATATGTGTTGATGGGTAACTTCTCTGATGGTGTGAGTGTGTCTGTCTGTCCTTCCCTTCCTGTATCCCGGGTCTCAAAGCCTTTGGCCATGTGCTAACTAGACTTTCTTCCACAGCCTGCATGCAAAGACTCCTGAGTTCCTTCACATTGTCATTTTCACAAACAACCTACCCACCTTTTTGTAAGTCCTCTCCCATTTCATGTCTTGCTTTGAATGAGACATTTTCCTCCTTTCCTATGGTTCAGGCAAGAAACCAGAAAATGTGTCACAGCCTTCTATTTGTCTCACAGAAAGATATGGGCACATTCTCTCTCTGGTGCTTTGCACTGAAACACAGTAGGCTTGAGAATTCCCTTATCATTAGCAAAATTGTAATTGGCAGGTTAGCTTTGTTGTCAGGTATAAACGTGGGTTAATTTTGTCCTCGGAGCTTTCCCACCACCTCAGCACCCTGTCCTCATTCCTGAAATATTATCCCACCCAGGTACATAGATGGCAATTAATCCCTTCTGTGGTATTTATTAAATGATAACAGTTTTGAGTAGAACCCTGTGGATGATTTACATTTGAAAGGTGACTCTTAAAGATCAAAAAAATCATTAAAAACCAAATAAATGAAGCTATCTGGAGGAATCACAGGCAGCAGAATAGTTATCATTTAACAGCGTTTTCATCTTAGTGAGTCTTTAAATGTTAAAATTAATGGTTAATGTTTACTGAGTGCTTGAATGTCAAGGGCTGTTCTGAACACTTTGCATGTAGTAGCTCATTTAATCTTCACAACTAACCTGACAGGTAGATATTATCACTCCTATTGTAATGATGCGGAAAGTCAGGCGCAGAGTGGACAAATTATTTCCCCTGGATCACAGAGGGTAACTAGGAGAACCTGGAGCCAATTCTAGGCAGTATACATAATTTCTAGACAATTCTGCCCCTTGAATCATGACTTGCCAACTTGGAGGGCTACTGCATCATTTGTTTCTTCTGGGAAAACTATTTACTCCAGTGAGTTTTTTATTTGCCTCAGTTTCAGATACATAATTATACATGTCTATTAATCCATGATAAAATTCTGCTTTCTTTTTTTTTAATTCACTGTTCTTTTGCCATGTTATTTATTTATTTATTTATTTATTTATTTATTTATTTATTTTTAGGTCTCAGCACTCCTCCACCCTTGAACCCAGACTCTGTGGGTTACTCATCCGAAGACATGTTCCCATTTGTTCCCCATCTGGCTGGAATTCCTTTTGAAGACGGAAGTTTGGGCTTCAAAGAAATCCTTGAATATGTACCTTAGTGAATCTACCCATCTCTTCCTGTCAACCATATTTTACTCCTTTTATCTTACCCGGGTCCCCTCAACAACACCTATCTTGAAGAAAGAACTTAGCCTGAAGCTAACCAGGGCCATAAAGGAAATGGGTGGGTTCCAAAGGTCATGATGATCATAAAGACAGTTCACGTTGGTTTTCTTCACAGCCCTTCAAAACAGTCAGAGCGAACCTCCCATCCACTGCCATTCTGCTGATGGATTGAGGAAGAAGGAGCTTGTCACAAACAGAATTAGCACTAAGTCATTTTCCCTTTCTTTATATAAACAATTACGTTTTAATATACAACACCCCTCAAGGTGTTCAGGTTTCATGCTTATTTTAAGATCTTTCATTTACTTTCTGGTCTTCATGGACCATTGAGCCCAGGTGACCCTGTTTATACAATTTTGATATAAATTTTAAAATGTTCTTGGAGATAACATTAACATTCTTGATCTCAATCTATCACATAACAAGCAATAATAGCCTTTGCTTATTCCTGTATATAATTATTCAGACATTTCAAGGCAGACTCCAACATTCAGACAGAGACAATCTGATCTGTTTACTTTCCTACTTTTTATTCTAAGCAGGATGAGATCCCGCTTATGTAAAAGCCAGTGAAATATCTTATGGGACCTTTGAATGAATGAAGTCATAATTCTAATAAAACACTGGATAGAGTATGTCAGGCTTTAATGACTAAGAAGAGGCAAATCACTTATAGAAACAGTAGGGATCTATGTCTGCATCTTAACTTGAATTTGAAATATGTTTTTATTTAAAAGTCAGAAGGTATTTATTGTTCCTTCTAAAATTTTTGCTCTCTACTAGGGGGTGAGGGAAATAACATTTTTTAAATTTGTCTTAGTACTTTCTCTTTTGATAAGGGAAGCTCCCAGTTGCCATTCTGAGAAAAGCATTTTTGACAACTACTTATGTGCAAATGCATATTAGTCTTGTGAATAATTGCAAGTATTTAGCAAACCAAATTTCTGATAGCCCATGCTGCTCCTGTTAGTTTGGCCTTCATGAATAGATACAAACTAAATCCTCCTCCTAATCATTTGTTTTTTTGTTTGTTTTGTTGTTGTTGTTGTTGTTTTTTATTTGAAAACTGTTATGTTCCTAGGCAAATAAACTAATCTTGGGATATAGATAAATGAAAATACCTGTATCTTTTTTTTTTTTTTTTAGAATTTTATCCTAAGGCAATAATTGGGCAAGTCTACAGAAAAAGATGCATAAGGTCTTGATTTTAACATGATTTAAACATGCAAAAACAGTGGAAACAACCTAAACATCCACCAATACAGGGTTTTATTCTCAGGTCAAATAAGTTTGAGAAAGTCTACATTTTATTTCCCTTTTGTGAACACCATAACCACTTCAGCATATTAGCAGCCTCAAGATGTCCTGACAGGAAAGAAAACTGTTTAAATATAATCAATCCAAAATTTCCAGAGCTTATGTTAGCGTAAATACCTTCTTTCATAGGTGTGATAGAACAAATACCAGAAACTTTTGACAGAAGTATTAAATATAATTTTTATCTTTGTTTTTGTATATTTTCTAATGTTTTGCACTACCTGTGTATTGCCTTTATAATTGCAAAATAAAATAGTTAAATGGTTTTTGAAATTATGTTGTAGAAAATGTACATTGACAATGAGAGAATCAGAGATATTTAGATGTATTGCTATATAATAAAGCAATTTATGAAACATTTTTAATGTGCTAGCTCCTCTTTTTGTTATAAAAAGAAATTAATAGAAATTTAAAATAAAATGGAAAAAAAAGAGGAGAGGAAGGAAGGAAAGAAAGGAGGGAGAAAGAAGAGAAAAGGAGATAATTGGGAGAACATATATATTTAAGTTTTATCATTACCCTCTCTGTGTGATCAATGATGGATAATTTTTATCATTTTATTTCTTTGTTTTAAAAGCATTCCTCATAAATATTTTATTTCTTTGGCAATTTCAAGATGAGCAATATATTTTTGTACTTGAAGGGGCTGGGGGTGGCACATATGTATTTTAAGAGGAAGAAAAATACCAAAGAAAGACATCCTCCATAGTCTTAATTCAGACTTCTTCATGGCTGCCTTCTATTTGTTAATACAGACTTTTATCTTCCTCAAGTTAAATCTACTTTAAATAAAAATAATACCATGTGTTGTTCCTTTGAAAGTGTCCTGTCTCCTTCTTGTCTATACTCCTGCCTCCCAGGACCCCCAGCTTACTCCCTGCCACCTCTTGGCTCCATCATGAGAGGAATAAAGAATTACTTGTCTTGCCCCTTCATCTGGTCACCTTCAGAATAGCACCCACAAAGGACAGTACAACTTATAGATATTCAAGAGGAAAACTCCCATAATCAACTCTTATCATGTTTGGCTGATGAGAGTTGGGGCAATTAGCAGCAGAACATCCATAATTTTTTTTTAAAGAGGCCCAATTACAAACCTGTTGACAGTTTCTTCTATTCATCCAAACTATTTTTATAAAGAAGAAAAAGTGCATTTGTCAAAATATAGTGTAATGAGACTTTTAAAACAGATCTTAGTTCCCATAACTGAAACTTGTCCTTTAAAAATTAATTTTAAGAGGCAATACAAATTTCAATGATGCTTTTTCTGCTTAAAATATTTGAAAAATTCTTTAAAGTCGCATTATAAGATCTAACACATCAGTCCTGCCCTGGCCAGTATGGCTCAGTTGGTTGAGCATCATCCTGTGCACCAAGAGGTCACTGGTTTGGTTCCTGGCCAGGGCACATGCCTGGGTCAGGAATTCAATCCCCAATAGGGGGCAGGCAGGAAGCAGCCAGTCAACGGTTCTCTTTCATTGATGTGGCTCTCTTTCCTTCTCCCTTCCTCTCTCTCTAAAATCAATTATATATACATATATATATATATATATATATATATATATATATATACATCAATCCTATTACTTTATACTTTATTTTTGAACAAAGTTATGATCCCCAACTTGAATATCTACCTTATTCATTATATATTACTAGAGGCCTGGTGCACGAAATTCATGCATGGAGTGGTGTGTCCCTCAGCCCAGCCTGCACCCTTGCCAATCTGGGATCCCTCTCACAATCCAGGACTGCTGGCTCCCAACTGCTCCCCTGCCTGCCTGCCTGATTGCCCCTAACTACTTCAGCCTGTCAGCCAAATCACCCCCTAACCACTCCACTGCCAGACTGATTGATGCCTAACTGCTCCCCTACCAGTTCAATTGCCCCCAACTGCCCTTCCCTGCAGGTCTGGTCTCCCCTGTTCCCACCCCCCCCCCCGCCACAACTGCCCTTCCCTGTAGGCCTAGTCCCCATAACTGCCCTCCCCTGCAGACCTGCTTGCCCCTAACTGTCCTCCCCTGCAGGTCTGATTGCCCCCAACTTTCCTCCCTTGGAGGCCCGATTCCTACCAACTGACTTCTCCTGCAGGCCTGATCACCCACAATTGCCCTTCCTGCTGGCCATCTTGTGTCCACATGAGGGCAACCACCTTTGGCCACATGGGGCAGTCATCTTGTGTGTTAGAGTGATGGTAAATTTGCATGTTACCTCTTTATTATATAGGACTTCCAGCACTTTGAGGGGTTTCTCAAAAAAAATAAGTTAACTACCAAGCAATTGTCTGGGTAAAGTGTTAAAACAAACAAAATACAAGAAAAACAACAAAAGAATTATCATTGGTGGGAAGTTTCAAATTATGAAATCCAACCTCTTTTAAACATCAATAACATTGAAATTTTGTAGGAATAAATATATGTTTATGCATATGTTACTGGACTCAATGGGTTCCCTGCTTGGAATGCTCTATTTAAAAACCAGGTATGGTTTTCACAAGGTAGTTTTATTGATTTGCAATCAGTAAAGGAAAAAGGGGACTCAGAGCCAAAGCTCTGTCTCTGGGAAGGGAAGCTTAGCCATTGCTTATATTTGGTCACTTTCACATTGATTTCTTCTTTGCAGTTGGCTTCCCTCATCTGGTTGAGTTCCTGTCAAGCACATCCTGTTACAGTTGCATCTGCAAAATACTGTACTACATTTTAACATGAGTAAGAATAGGTAACATTTAGTAAGAACTGCCCAGACCTTAAGACCCCTGTCCTCCCTAACGTATAACCCACCACCTTAAAATATACAAATATATATGGTTAATATACGTGTGTGTATATTTAAAACCACTAAAACGTTTTTATTTAGCTTTGAAATGTGCTTAGTAATATCTAATCAGAGATTGATAGATTATAGTCTGTACCATGAGAGAATTCATGAAAACAGGAGCAAAAGTTTCAGTCAGTCATCCTGATTTGCTAAAGCATGAAGCAATGATACTGAGGACAAATCTTGGATTTGCTGCTTTCATGGCATGGAAACTGCATTAAAGCAGACCTTCCAAATTGTATGAGAGCTCTGGATTATTCCATTTTTGTGATCACAGAGTGACAAATGCTAACAAATGTATGGTGCCCATATACTTCCCTGCCTCTAAGCCTGGGCCCCACTGGGATAAAGAGCCATAGCCAGCTCTTGCAGAAGATAGATTTGTTTAGGAAGAAAGTCATGAGCCACTAACAACAAAGGAGCTTTGAGATCCTAACCTTTTGTTTGAGATTGATGTCATCTATTCGTAACAAACAATTCCATGTTTACATCATGATTCTCCTCTTCAAATTTCTTCAAAGCGTTTTCTAACTTAACACTCAGTCACTGAAGTCAGAGTCTTAAAGCACCAAAAATAGGAGAAATTACAGAAATATTTTCCAGGGGAGCAACTGAGTCCCACCTTCCAAATAAGAAAAACTCCCTTAAAAAGGAATGAATTCTTTGATTATGTGGCAGTTGGGAAACTACAGCCGAGGGGCCAGAGCCTGCAGACCAACTGCTTTTGGTTGGTACCCCGCCACACCCATTTGTTTACGTACTGTGTACAGCTGCTCCAAAGGTCTGTTGAGTGGTTGCATTAGAGATCTTAAGGCCAGAGAAACCTAAAATCTTCACCATCTGGCTCTTTACAAAAAATTTTCCAGCACCTGAACTAGATTATTCATTTCATTTTCTAATAAGATAATTTCTAAAAATGGTTTTCCTGTAACAGTGAATTCACAAATATTTTCCCATTCCATTGGCTAGAAAACGAAATTAGACCCAATAGTGCAAGGTAAACATTAATGACATCATGTTTCCCAACATAAAGATAGCTGGGGCTGGTAATTTATCATCTCAGCCTAGCACCACACCTGTTTGGTCTAGACCCACACATCTGAATCAGGGACACGGTACGCAATTCCCACTTTCTGCCATTTTTTCAAGAACAAAGCTTCAGTGTAAAGACTTAGTCACATATAGTATTTATAATGATACATCAAAATCATCAAGTGAATTACAAATAAGACATGATGAACTGGTGTATAGAATGGGAAGGACATTTCTCACCAGGTGCTAATAATTTGAAGGTAGATTTGACTGCAGGCTTACATAAGTTGATACAGCACTCCCTTAATCAAAGGATAGTTAAAAAGAATATGAAATGAGCTGACACTTTTTGACATGATTGCCGATTGCAGATCAGATACATGTGTGGTGCACATTGGGGATGCATTGGAAAGAGTTCTCACTCCGTTAAGTTATGGATTTTAAATCAGTTCCTGAGATGAACATTTCAAACATATAAGCTTACAGTTCTGAAACACTCCCCTAAACCTGGGACATGTGCATGAAAGTCTCTCCCATCCCCCCATATCCCCATTTTACTTTGAATTACAAAGTAAACTATAAATGAACCAGAAGAAAATAAAACTTTGAGTTGGTAGTGTAGGGGAGAATATTTAAACCATTAAAGCAAAGGAAGAAGCTGTAAAGGAAAACAGATAGATTTGACCCATAAAACTTTTAAATGTCTGTATGTCAAAAAGGGTCATAAAAACTACAAGGCAAAGAAAAATTTATATAACAGGAAGGGTAATAGTCTTAATATATTGCAAGTCTTTAACCTTTAGGAAAAACGATAAACACTATTTATTAAATTAACCATTCAACAAACTTTAATGGAACTCCTGCCCAACACTGTTTGAGCTTCAATTGGGTGACTCCACCGGCTGACAGGTATCTTGGGACCTGAGATTTTCAGAGTTGAAATCAGGACAGTTCCAGATAACCATGAGGATCAAATGACCTGGCCTCAAGTTCTCCTTCCACCATCATCTACTTTCAATGTTCTATTCTACCTTTCTAAGTATCAATGTTCTCCTCTTTAAATGGATGCTCACACAGGTACTTCATAGGAGAGCAGTGAAGATTAAACAAGACAAAGCTCACACATCTGACATACAGCACAGGTTCAATAAGTGGTCATCGTTATGATTATCACCATCATTATCATCATTTTTTGTCATCTGTGAAGGCCTGTGAATTTCTACTCAATATCTATTCTTTTATTCCTATCTACAGAGCCCCAGTTTGGGAGAAAGATTAAGCAATACTGCTGGAGTCCTTAAAAGAAGTTGTCATTTAACTTAGTTCTGGCCACTGAGCAAAAAGAGGAAGTCTTCAGTTGAGGTTTCCAAGAAGGCTCCTTAAGATACATGGATGCTGGAAAGGATATGAAAAGGCAGGTGCATTGGTGTCCACATTTCCCCTTTGTTCTTCCACTTCTTCCTGCCTGGAACACAGTCTTGATGCGTTGAAAACCAGTCGTCCTGTGACCCCAAGAGTGACAAGAATATGCTAAAGATGGCTGGTGAGAAGATCCAAATAGTCCATTTCTTCTCTAGCATCATGGAACCACTGTAGCCATTCTGAATTTCCAACTTTTGGACTTTTCACTATGTGAGGACAAAAATAAAGCCTTCAATTTGTTTAAGCCTCTAGTCCCAAGTTTGTGTCATTTGCAGCCAATACTAGGCACATGCTAGTAGAAAAACTGTATAGGCAAAGGATTAAAACAGGCAATTTAACAAAAACAGTCTGCCTTATAACTTAGTCATTATCCTAATAAAAGAATAATATGCAAATTAACCATCACTCTGCTATACCCACAAGCCATGCCTACCAGCCAATCAGGAGCAAGTATGTAAATTACCCAACCAAGATGGCTACAGCCATGGAGCAAGCAGGAGGCTTGGGTTTCCCCAGCAATGGAGGAAGCCAAGCTTTACACACACCCTGGCAGGCCCAGGCCTCCACTCAAAACTACAAAGTTTCAATTATAGAAGATAAATAAATCCCAGATACCAGGGCCTCTTCTTGGGTTGCTGGAGGGCAGGGACAGCCTGCAAACCACCACAGGACCCTCATTCAAGCTGCTTGTGCCCTAAGGGAACCCACATCTTGATCCGGGACACCCTTCAGGGCAAACCAGCTGACCCCCACCCGTGCAGCAGGCCTCTATCCTATCTAATAAAAAAGTAATGTGCAAATTGACCAACACTTCAACACACAAGATGGCTGTCCCCATGTGGTCAAAGATGGCTGCCCCCATGTGGACACAAGATGACCACCACAAGATGGTCAGCAGGGGAAGGCAGTTGGAAGGGACCAGACCTGCAAGGGAGGACAGTTGGGGGTGATCAAGCCTGCAGGGGAGGGCAGTTAGGGGCAAACAGGCTATCAGGGGAGCAGTTAGGCATCAATCAGGCTGGCAGGGGAGTGGTTAGGGGGTGATCAGGCTGGCAGGCAGAAGTGGTTAGAGGAAATGTAGAAGGCAGCCAGGTGAGCAGTTGGGAGCCAGCAGTACTGTATTGTGAAGGGGATGTCCGACTGCTCATTAAGGCCTGATCCTACCTATATTGGGCCTAAATGGGCAGTCAGACACCCTTCAAGGGGTCCCAGATTGGAGAGGGTACAGGCTGGGCTAAGGGACTTGCCCCCATGCATGAATTTCGTGCACTGGGCCTCTAGTTATTATATAAATATGAATGTGGCACTATGTTTAACTGTCATGTTGATAATAAAGTACAGAGAGAAATATTTAAAATACAATACTTAATAGTTAAAATGTAATAATTGCTTTTATTATTCCATGCTTTTTCTGACTTTTTAAAAAGAAATAAAATACTATAGATGTTATGAAAGCTCCTTTTTACCTCTTTTCTGATTCATTCACCTAGATTTCTATGTTTTTACTAATTAAGTGTATATAAATATACATATATAGAGATGTATATGTATATATATATATCTGCATATACATAGAGATGTATATATGTAAAACTATATGCTGTATAACAAGTTATATTTAGTGTACTTTTAAATTTTATATAATTGTTATAAATATGTCTATATCTTTTTAAGAACACTTTTTAATTTAATGGTATGATTTTGAAATTCTCCTATATATATACCTATGTATCTAGTTCATTCATTTCAATAATTCTACTGTTTGTTGTTGCATGGTTATAATTTATTTACCACTTCTTTCTTTGTTGGACATATATATGTTTTTAACATTTTTTATTGATTGCAGAGAGGAAGGAAGAGGGAGAGAGAGATAGAAACAACAATGATGAGAGGACATCATTGATCACTGCCTCCTGCATGCCCCCTACTGGGGATTGAGTCCACAATCCAGGCATGTGCCCTTGACTGGAATCGAACCTGGGACCCTTCAGTCTGCAGGCTGATGCTCTATTCACTGAGCCAAACCAGCTAGGGCATGTACTTATATATTTCTTGAAGTTTTGCTGTTAGCACATCCTTGAATACACATGGGAAAGTTCCTCATTTTTGTTTTAATTTGCATATCATTGATTATTAGATGTTTATTAGTTATTTGGTTTTCCTCTTCTATGAATTATCTTTTCTTATCTTATGCATAATATTTGGTGGAATTTTTGCCTTTGCTTTATGTATTTGTAGGAGTTGTTTATGTGTTTTGAATAACAATTCTTACCTATTTATCTATGGTCTTTTATCATATTGCTTTAAATGTTAATATCTAATATATCAATCTTCTCCCTAATTTTTCTTCTTTTTGAAATTGAGATATAATTCATGTAACAAAAGTCATAATTTTAAGGTATACAATTCAGTGGTTGTTTGTGTATTCAAATATGTGTGACTATTACCAGTATTTAATCCCAAAAATTTTTTATCATTTCAAGAAGTAATCCCCTAAGCAATCACTCCTCATTTTGTCCACCTCAGCCCTTGGCAACCACTAATCTTCTCTGTCTCTGTGGATTTACTCATTCTGGATGTTTCATGTAAGTGGGATCACACAAAAAGACAATATGTGGTCTTTTATGACTGGGCTTCTTTTACTAAGCATAATAGTTTCAAGGTTCATGCCTGTTATAGCATGTATCAGTACTTTACTTCTTTTTATGGCTGAACACTAGTCAATCATATAGACATATCATATGTTGTTTATCCATTCATCAGTTGATGGGAATTTGGGTTGTTTCCACTTTGGGGTTATTATGAATGATGCTTCTGTAGACATTGATGTAAAAGTTTTGGGGTAGACATATGTTTTCAGTTATAATTGCTGGGTCATATGAAATCTCTATGTTGTAAGGACTTGCCAGACTATTTTCCAAAGTGGCTGCAGCATTTTATACTCCCACTAACTGTGCATGAAGGTTCCAATTTTTCCACTTACTCCCCAATGCTCCAACTGCCCATCTTTTTTATTATAGCCATGTTAGCAAATATGAAACTGGATAGTACCTTATCGTGCTTTTGATTTGCATGTCCCTGATAGCTGATAAAGTTCAGCCTCTTTTTATGTGCTTATTGACCACTTGTACACATTCTTTGGGTACATGTTTACTCAAATCTTTTGCCCAATCTTAAAACTGAGTTGTCTTCACACCATGTGAACAGGAAACTTTCAGATCTCTCTCCGGGTCACGGTGTTTTGATTTCCACCAGGAGACTCTTCCATATTTATTCACACAGAACCCGAGTATACACCAAGATTATTTCCATTTCTCTGAACCAGTGGGCCTTTTTAAATCAACTTTTGGTGGACCAGTCACCTTGGAAGTCTTTCAGCCTTATCCAGGGCTAGCAACTGCCTCTTTGGGAACACATTATTAACAAAGGCTGTAAACTAGGCTCCCCTGAAACAGTGCGACATGAAGAGTGCTTATAAACATCAAGGTAGAAAAGGCTACTGCATTAACACAAGGCATGTATTTATGATAAAGTGTTATAGCATCATTGGATTTTCAAACTTGATTAAAAGGGAAAAACCAGGATATAGATCTTCCTCAAAAAAATGAGTTGAGGACCTAGCCAGTTTGGCTCAGTGGATAGAGTGTCAGCCCGCTGACTGAAGGGTCTCAGGTTCCATCCTGGTCAAGGGCATGTACCTCAGTTGCAGGCTCTATCACTGTCCAAGCTGGGGCAGGCAACCAACTCTCACATTCATGTTTCTCTATCTTTCTCTCTTTCTTCCACTCTCACTGAAGATCAATAGAGAAAATATCCGCAGGTGAGGATTAACAAAACAAAAAGGGGGCGAAGGTGTTGAGTAACAACATAATTTCCTTTTACCTACAGCAAAAGTAACCATCATTCTGCCTCCTACCTCTAAAAAAGGATTTTCCACCAGGTGACGGCTTTTCGTGAATGAATGTATAAATCATCAGCATCAAACCATTTACAACTGAACAACAGTTTGCAAATTTTAGGGGGGAAGTTCTATTTTGCACTTTATAACACTGATATCTATTGACATATATCAGCAAACTTTTAAAGAAGATTCTGACAGTTCTTTTTATTTAATTTTTATTTTTAAATCGAGAGGCTGGGTGCAGGAAATCTGTGCACAGGTACAGTCCCTAGGCCTGGCCTGTGAGCAGGGCCATCTTCTTTGGCTGCCTGCAGCCAGCCCCAGCCCCCACCCCCCAGTTGCCCATTTGCCATCAGGTGATTGGAGCCTGCCAGCCAGGGGGAGGAACTGAGAAGTCAGCCATTCCACTCACTCACCAGACCTCTGTGTGGGGGGCAACTGGTGAGGCGGGGGCCTTGGCCTGGCACCACCCACATCCCCCACTACCCATTCCCAGTTCCCATTGGGCAATTGGAGCCTGCTGGCTAGGGAAAGGGACTAAGAACTGGTCAGTGCACCTCATAGTGATTGGTTGAGTGGTTCTTCTGGTCATTCTGCCCTCAGGGTCAATTTGCATATTACTCTTTTATTACATAGGATAGAGGCCCAATGCATGGATGGGGACCAGTCAGCCTGACCTGATGGGGACCCTGGATTAGGGTGGGAGTCCTCAGTGAGGACCAAGGCCAGCCAGGCCGAGGGGCAGCAGTTGTTCTGGTCTCTGGTTACTCTGCTGTTTCAGTCACTGGGTTTTTATTATATAGGATAGTAAGGCTATATAATTGGATTTCTTTAAAGCAATTCTATTTGTACATCATCCACAAGTTTTATAATGTTTGTAGTTTTTTGGATGATAACACTTGTATTTTTTTAAAGCAGGATTTAGCCTAGCTTCATAAGTATTAAATAGATAATTTTTTAACATTGCAGATACCATAACATACCCATGGCATGTCCAATAAGCATAAATGTTCCTGAAGTTTTATGCAAATCAATTACATATTATTGCTAATGTTATAGAAAAATATATTATGGAACTAGCATGATGCATCTTTATTAAATTAACTTATAAACCCCTACATTATCAAAAAGTTTTGCTTGTTGTATCTTAGAACTCTTAAAACAAGGAGTACTTTGCAGTAGCTCCTAGTAAAAACCAACTCAAGCTTTCAAAGTAAACCCATGGCCTCCATAAAGGAAATCTAACATGGCAGAGCTGAGAAGCAAAATCTGATGGGACTGTGAGAGCCACAAAGTCTTTCAGAGAATCTTAGTGTAAGTTAATTCATATTCATTATGAAAGACAATTCTTTTCTATTTTACCCAACTGTGAATTTCATTTACTAAAAAGCTAATTAACAAAGACCAGTTATTTGCCTTCCTGGATTTTAAAAATAAATAGTCCATCCAAGTATATGCTAAGATGTGCTTAACATAGTACAAAATTTATCACATTTTCATAAAAATACATAGATTAGTAGCAAGATAATGGGCATGAGTAACATTTTCTCCAAGCTATTAAATTCTTTTAATGTTCTATAGTAAAGGAAAATGTGGATCTAATTTGAGGTTAGACTTTTAAGGATTCTTATCTGAGTCTCTTCAGGGAGTAGTTATCTTAGAACATTTGTAACTCTTAGTAGAGAAACCTCTCATTTCATATTCTTGCAAGTGGAATCAAAAGAAAGTGTTGAAGAGTTTCTGATATTAAAAGGTTTAATTTTTCTAGCACATCAAGCTATTAGGGCAGCGATTTTCAACCAGTGCTGCAAGAATTTTTTAAAACATGCAGTGTCTGACTATTTAGTCAGGGGCACTGACCTCTTTCCCCTTAGATTGTTAAATAAAAAATGACAATATAAGGAGGACAGCAATAGCCATCTGGTGTGAATTAATCAAAATTATAGCTAATTTTTTGTCAGATCAGCAAAATAAATATATTTTTGGCGTGCCACAGAATTTTAGTAATTAGTTTATGTGCGCCATGAGATGAAAAGGGTTGAAAACACTGTATTAGAAGTTTGACTGCTGTTCAATATACTGAATGTCTTTTATGTTTCCTGTTCATTTGGGCTGGGAGCAGAGGAAATGAAACTGAGTCATCCTTTGTCATCCTCTTAAGAATAGTGGATTTAAGGCTAGAGATTGCACAGGTGCGATTTGCTTGACCCAGTATTCATATTACAGTAGATAAAGAATGACTGTAACTCCAACTCCAAAAACACAGAAGGTGGCCCAGAGGCCAAAGCCACAAGGAGGAGAGAAGAGGTCTGAAGTACAGGGAATCTCATCAAGTCTATAGTTGAAGAAATATTTATAAATTTCTTAAAATGTGTCTAGTTTTATGTTAGCTGAAAGAAGATCAACTATTGAGGAAAAGGAAAAATAAATGCTCAAAGAAATAGAACACGATTTTATATATCATATATTAATATACTTGTAAAATTAGTCTCAAAACATAGAACTGAAGAGCAAAGAGAATACAAGTAAAGCAAGAAATGAAAAATAAAATTAGAAACAAATGGCAAAGAGAATTAGATATAAAGATTAAGTCAAATAGCATAAATGAATACTTTTTATAAGAAGGGGCTGATAAGGGAGGGCCATACTGTCCCAGAAGAGGAGAGGAGAATTGAAGAAACAGGACTGAGACTAAGATAATATAATGTCAGCACTAGCGGAGACCCCTTGCTCCCTCCAGGAAGGAGGACAAGTGTCCCGACTTAAGGTCACACAATGAAACAGTCCTCACACTAGAACCCAAGCAGTGGACTCCCATAGTGCCACTTGCAATCCAATCCCAGCTCAGGTCTCAAAGCCAAAGAGAGACAGCATTAAAGCTGTGGCAAGAAAGGGGGTGGGTAGGCTGGGGAACAGAAAGAGGGGATGTGAATGGAGGACACAGTAGCAAAGCATCATTAGCACCAGCCAAGCAGAAGGGGCTTTTTATTTCCACAGGCCAAACAATTTCGTGAGTTTTAAAATGCCCATTTACTTAGGACACTTGACCTGACCACATGTGTATATGAACCCTTTGCTTTTCTCATGACACCTACTTTGTTGGTTCATAAGCCCTGAAATACAATTTGAGAAACGCTAGAGCACACCCGACCTTGTTCAAATCTCCCAGACAAACTCCAAACTCACCAGCTCCCCCCATCTCAGGAGTGTGAAATCTTATTTTCCAGTTCTCTGCTCAAATTTAACAAGCCACCCCCCTGCTTAACCTTCTTCTGTGAAACCTGAAAGTACCAGACAATTGTATGCCCAGCCCTTGTTCCTCGGGGCTCCCAGCCCTCCCCACCAGGAGCCCATAGGACCACAAATTCAAATCTCTGCGCACAAACCTCTACAACTCAGAGTAGAGCGTACAGCTTAACATACATCTTTGCACCTTAAATACAAAGAACATTCCCACCACCACCACCGCCCCCCCCCCAAAAAAAATCACCTTTTCTAACCACCCTCTCACTCCGTGACTTTAAGGGAGAAGCATTGAAACAGCAATTAATTATCTCCAAATTATCAAAGACTGATTTACATGAATCTAGCTGAGATCAGGTATTATCGATAATGTTATTATTCTTACTGCTTTCTGGTGAAAACACTGCAGCTCTCAATTAGGCAGCTGGGTGACTTATAAATATATATTTATATTTAAAGCCTAAGTGGCCATTGGCTTCCCTACTGTTTTACTTAGTTAACAAAACAACTCTATCAAAGTAAGTATTATTCCAAAACCCAGCTTCCTTTGCAGAATGCTCCCAGGTGCTCCATCAGTCTGGGGCTCTGATGAACTACATCGTTTCTTATAAACTGTCCATGGCCCATAAATTTCCAGGCATAAAGGCTATTACTGTGCTGTGCAAACCTGCTGAGAATTTGGGCGTCGAACTCCGTTTTACCTGGTTGAAAAGAGACTGGGGAGAAAGTCCATCCGCAAACGTCCTCCCTCCCCCTCTTTCTCAGCCCCATGTCCACTTTGATTGGTGAGAATAACTTAATGTGCACAAGAAGAAAATTAGCATTTTCTTCCTGCAAATGCTATCTATCAGGAAATAGAAAAGAGAGATCAAGATTGGGGCAATTCTCTAATTAATCTGGAAAGTGTCGATTGAACAACTCAGAAGGTTAAAAATAAGGCTTTTTTTTTTTGTATTAGCTAAATAATTCTAGAAAATAATGCAAAAGGAATCACAAGAGGATGTTATAGAATACCAGTGAAAGACTAAATCTAATTTCTATCAGTACAAATTATGCTACTTGAGACCATGTAAGAATCAGACAATGCAAGGTTGCTACTGGGTTTCTGGTCTAAGTGAGTAATGTTGTCCGGCAGCATCATAATCACCATTAGCATCTTGTGTTCTTAGGTTTGTGCTTCACAGTTTATAATGGGTTTATAGACATCATCTCATTTGATCTTCATGAACAAGTAGAAAGGATTTAGAAGGAGAAATGGGGCATTGACGTGTCATTGTCCCTGAGATCTTTTGACAACTCATCACCAACTTCATATAGTTTCATTTAATGATTAAAATAATAATGGTGAAATCAATGGTAGGTAGATTATATGGTATGACCTGGAGATCAAGGTATCATTAAGCATTTGCTACAAAGGAAATTAAAATAAGGTGATGTTTTTCAAAGCTAAACCACTTACATTTATCAAATCTGATGGTTTGGAGGACAAATTAACTAATTTTAGAATTTTTATGATAGATAGGGAGGATTCTCCAAGGACAGGAAGGAAGGAAGGAAGGAAGGAAGGAAGGAAGGAAGGAAGGAAGGAAGGAAGGAAGGAAGGAAGGAAGGAAGGAAGGAAGGAAGGAGGGAGGGAGGGAGGGAGGGAGGGAGGGAGGGAGGGAGGGAGGGAGGGAAGGAAGGAGGAAAGGAAGGGGAGGGGAGGGGAGGGAAGGAAGGGAGGGAGGGGAGGGAGGAGGGAGGGGAGGGGAGGGAAGGGAGGGAAGGGAAGGGAAAGGAAGGGGAGGGAAGGGAGGAGATGGAGGATTCTGTCTATTTCAGCCTTGTCGTTTCCAGAGATTTTTTTCCTTTTGCTAAAAAAGCGGTCTCACCTTGCCATCCTCCAACTAGAAACTGTCTTTCACCTTCACACTTCCATTCGCTTCTCACTAAGGAAAACAGTTCCTGCTATTTTAGTTTCTTTGACACAAAATTATAGTGTTTTGTTGAAGAATACTTCCTAGTGATATAAGGAATTTGTGTTTGCTTAGGTGACATATTTAGTGCAAAGGGGACTAGTAAATTCTAGGGAGAGAAGTTTCATTTCCTTAATCACATTAAAAACTTTTTTTTCAGGCAGTTATAATCCTAATGTGAAAATATTCATTAATACACTAACTGTATCTAAGGTAGAGGATTTGTGGAAGAGAAGAACACAGATGAAATAACATAGCAACATCTCAGTGTTCCTTCCAATGTCCCGCTTACTGAGTTACTGCTGTATTTATGATATGATATTTTTATCTTTCATTTTAAAAAAAATATTGTTTATAATACATACTCTATAATTAGGATTTAGCAGTGCCGTATTTTCTTCATAGGTGTAATTCTTTCCCCTGTTTATATATAAGACATTGACTAAAATTCTCTTTCCAGGAAAATATTCAAATTAATAATATAATTTTAATAAAATTGCAATCATTACGTGCTGTTTTAAATCTCAATATAAGAATCCCAGGTGACAAAAGTATAGAATAGTCATGAGAATGTAAAGTTTAGCGTAGGAAATAGTCAGTAATCTATACTAATAAAAGGGTAATATGCAATTGGTTAGGATGCCCTCACAATAACAACCAAAGAGCAGGCTGTATGGGGCGACAAAGCTGGCAGGGGGGTTAGTGAAGGACAACCAAATGACTGAACATCAGGCTGTGTGGGGCAACCAGGTGTCGGGGGGTGGGGAGCCACCCAAAAACCGAACAGAAGGCTGTGTAAGGCGACCAAGCCAGCAGGGGGGCGGTGAGGGGCAACCAGGCTGACAGTGGGGGCAGTTGGCAGAACCAGGCTGCCAGGGGAGCCAATGAGGGGCAACCAGGCCAGCAGGGGGAGCAGTTGGGGGTGACCAGGCTGGAAAGAGGGGGCAGTGGGGGCCAACCAGGCCAGCAGTTGTGGGTGACCAGGCCAGCAGAGGGACAGTTGGGGGTGACCAGGCCAGCAAGGGGACACATGGGGGTGACCAGGCTGGCAGGAGAGGCAGTGGGTGATCAGGCCAGCAAGAGGGGCAGTTAGGGGCAACCAGGTTAGCAGGGGGGTCAGTTAGGGCCAATCAGGCCAGTAGTCAGAGAGGGTTAGAGGTGATCAGGCTGGCAGGGAGGGCAGTTAGGGTTGATCAGGCAGGCAGGCAGGTGAACAATTAGGAGCCAGCATTGTGAGAAGGATGTCTGACTGCCAGTTTAGGCCCGATTCCCAGACAATTGAACATTCCCCAAGGGGTCCTGAATTGGAGATGGTGCAGCCCCCCCGCCCCCCCGCCAAATTCTGTGTATCAAGCCTCTAGTACTATAATAACTGCATGGTTCTAGATTTACCAGGATGATTACTTTGTAGTCCAATTACTGTGTTGTGCACCTAAAACTATACTGTACCCAACTCTAATTTAAAAGTTTTTTTAATAAAATAGATAAAAATCCCAGATGACTGAGATAAGATGTGAAAACTAGCATGGGAAGTTATTTTTCATTGTTTAACCTGGAATTCATTTGTTTAAAGTGCTTATTATGGTGTGCACGATGAGGTTATCCTCTCATGCAAGTTTTCTTCTAAAAAGATCATAAAATCTCACTGTGAATATTTAACTGAAAGTAATAACATAGTGTCAGATACTTACACAGCAAAATGGTGTAACACTGCATTTTGACATCTGTCCAGACAGATGTTTAAAACTTAAGTTCTTCGAGTTGTGGTTTTTTTTTTAAGGTTTATAGGGAAAGATCTGGGAATCATTTTTTATCTTAAAGCTACTTTGTTATAATTTTACTGTCAACAATTTAATTAATTGAAACAGAGAAGAAAAGCCAGTGATTTATATAAGCTTTCTAAGAAGAATTTGGTCAAAATGAAAAAAAAATTAAAAGATCTGGAAGCACATTTTCTTCCTAACACGCCATTGCCAATCACCTCGTCTAGTTACACGGTTTACGTGTATATATAAAATACAGTTTCTTATTTTGACTATTTTTGTTTATTTGAATCAGTAGAACAAGTAATTTGATCTTGGAAAGGAATCATTAACTTTCAAGGCAAGCAAGAGGCATGTTTTGTTAGTACGTGTTCAAAAAGCAAACCTGAATTATCCTTTTCATATGCCATAATGCTGCTGCTAAATATGAGTGTGATGTATTTCTTTTTAATTAAAATAGTTGCATTGTGGTGTGATTTTTAATAACTTCAGTGCCTCCTGATTTGTACGTTTTAGATTCATGTTGAAACTTGCACACCACCACATGCTGATTGCAAAATTCATTAGCGCGTAAATCACGTTTTAGTGATAGTCCTTTAAACAAAGTTGGTTTGATTGTGAAGTGCTCACTGGTTGGCTTATTTATTATGGAGGTTTGTCAGGCAGAGCCGTTAAGTTAATCAGTAACTAATAAAAGATTTAAACCTATAGATATGTCAACCGATTTATTACTAAGAAAGGTTTGGGGCTTCTTAATAAACACTCATGAAAAGATGTAATGATTACTTCAGGAGCCTTATTGCCATGCTGCATGCAAAGTATAGAGGAGATTCCTCCAGTTCTGCTGAAAATAGAGATGAGCATACATTATTTCCCTGAGTTTTATTATCTGACTATATGTCCATAGAAGATACTTAACTTGATTTGCTTTGGAATCAATATGCAGTTTTGCTATTTCTGCTTTTCTCCATGGCGTAGTGAGCTATCACTTAAAACAGAGGAAGTCTTTACACCCAGCCTGTCTCTTGCAGATATATAACTTTTCAGCAAGGTTAAGTGAACTCACTTTTGGGAGGTTTTGGATGTTACAATTCTCTTAGTGGGTAGATTTTTCTGGAAGAAAATCCTGATGCCAAACATAATTAGGACGAAATTTGAACGGATGGGTGAACGCTTCTTTTTCTCACCAGACCATTTTAGAAAATAAACAAAGCCTTAGCTGGTTTGGCTCAGTGGCTAGAGCGTCAGCCTGCAGACCAAAAAGTCCCAGGATCAATTCGGGTCAAAGGCATATACCTCGGTTGCAGGTTCCTCCCTGGCCAGGGCCTGGTCAGGGCGCATGCAGGAGACAACCAATCGATGTCTCACATCGATGTTTCTCTGCCTTTCCCTCTCTCTCCCACTCTACCTAAAAATCAGTGGGAAATATCCTCACGTGAGGATTCAAAAAAATTAGTATAAAGTGTGGAGAATTATGCTTTAACAGTGGAAATCATGTACAAACTGTGAGACTATGGGATACCTGTGGGTCTCAGTTTCCTCATCTAAAACACGGTGCTAGGGAAGAGCATAAAGGACTGAAATAGACCATATTTAAATGTCTTTCTTTCAAATACTGAAATTGAATGATCTTATGAATACATTAACAATTCTCATTTAACTAACAGCACACATTTGTAACTCCAAAGCTAGTGCAATGCTATACAAATAGTGTCTTTTCAATAAATAGCTACAAGTAGTCATTGCTTGGCACTTACAGACCATGTTACCACAAAGTTATGGGAAACTATATGGCTTTTCTCTAGAAATGTTGGTCATGTAATCTATGATGGGGCCAGACAACCAAAATTTAAGAAGAGGATTGTTAAGTGGTTAGAACGTCAGCCCAATAACCAAAGGATTGCTGTTGCAGGTTGGATCCCCAGTTGTGCTGGAGGCAAATAATCAATGTGTCTCTTTCACATGGATGTTTCTCTCTCTGTGTATGCCTCTCTCATCCCCTCGTACCCTCCCTCCCTTCTACTTTCCCTAAACATCAGTGGAAAAATCAGTATCTTCGGGTGAAGATTAAGAAAACAAAACAAAACGAAGATTTAAGAGCAGAATAAACATTCTCAACCATTTTGGGCTGAATTATTAGACGATCGCTCAAATGTCCCCTTCCTTTTGCCAGGGTCTCTAAACATCCTCCCCACACTTGTCTCAACAGGGCTTTAAGGGGAAGTTTGGGTTTTGGGGTTGTTGTTTTTTTTTGTAAGTGTGTGTGTGTGTTTTGTTTTTGGTCTTATTTATTTTACCTCTTTCAATAAACAAATGAGATACATAAAATGTTTTACCAAGCAGTATTTTTTTTAACTAAGGTAAAAATAATTATAAATATAGTAACCAGGAGATCATGATACTTGGCTATCTGTAAAGATATGACATTGAAGTGAAAAACTCATTTCTACCAACCCAGGTACTCAACTACAAAACAAGTACATTTTCCCAATATACCTTCCACTTGTGCCTGAAATTCAGCATATCAGAGGGGGCAGGACTATCTTGTGTCAGTTTTGTACTTGATTTGAAAATAAGAATGAGGGGAAAGCATCACACCTGGAGTAAATTTTGAGTTTTGTTTGATGCAATAATTTTTATCAAAAAAACATCATGTCCATTCTAAATCTGTTTGTGGCATGATCACAAATGTTACGTGTCTTTGATGGACTTGATAGGAAGAGCTTAGAAAAGCAAGACCCTAATTTCTTCCAAATGCATACGTCTTTGAATTAAACAGTCAGAAAAAGGGAAACACTGGGGCTAGGCTGTTAATGTGTTCTAACTGCTAAAAGTGCTTTAGCTCAAAAAGATGTTAAAGGATATAAAGGCCCCAAATGTTCAACTGTGTGTATTTCAATGATAGCTTAATAAGGTGTAAGTTAAGTCATATTCAACTAAGTGCTGAGCCAGTAGGCTCAGAGCTTTGCAAGCTTTCCCAAAACATCCAAATGCGCCCAAAGGAAGCTAGAAACTGTAGTTAGAATTACTTAGTTGCATATAAAAAAATAATAGTGATAAACAAGAAAGAAAAGAAGAAAGGATGGAGGAAGGGAGGGAGGGAGGGAGGGAAGGAGGGAGGAAAAGAAGGAGGGAGGGAAGGAGGGAGGGAAGAAGGAGAGAGGTTGTTGTCTTCTCATGTAAAATTAGAGAGAGAGAGGTCACCTAGGACAGGTGAAGTGACCTCAGGTGACATCCAGGCTCCTGTCTTTCACTCTAGCACCCTACCAGTGATTCCTATGCTCAATGTCTCAAACATGGTTCAAGATGGTTGCTAAAAGTTTAGCTATCAATTCTCAGCTGTTACTCTTACAAAGTAGGAATAAAAGAAGAGCAAAGGGGTTTCCTGCTAACTGAGTCAATTTCTGTTAAGAAGCTTTCCCAGAGCCCCATAGAACACTCCTGCTCTTTGTCCAGAGCTCAGGCACATGGCCACAATTAGTTGCAAGAGAGGAGGGAAATCATCGCTAGCTCTGGTGGCAGTGGGCCTGACTAAAATTCAAGTTCTCTCTCTCTCTCTCTCTCTCTCTCTCTCTCTCTCTCTCTCTCTCTCTCTCTCTCTCTCTCTCTCTCTCTTCTTTAATATGTTTTTATTGATTTCAGAGAGGAAGGGAAAAAGAAAGAGGGAAACATCAATGATGAGAGAGAATCATTGATCACCTGCCTCCTGCACGCCCCACACTGGGGATAGAGCCCACAACTGAACCACGGATCTTTCAGTCCACAGATCTACACTCTATCCACTGAGCCAAACCAGCTAGGGCTCAAGTTCACTTTTTAAGGAGAAAGGAGAAGTGGCTATTGGGGTAGATAAGAAGCAGCCTCTGCTATAGGAACGTTTCAATGACTAGGGTGTAAAATATTTTTAAAGGACCTATACCAGGAACACATATTTTTGCTCAGAAGGAGGAAGAGGTTCACTGTTAAGAGACTACCCCTAATGCCAAACTATGGAATGGATGGTAATGGGTGGAATGCTAAAAGTCTTAGGGACCAGACTTCCTTAGAGTCCCATACAAACCAACCTCCAAAAGCAGGACATTAAAGTGTGTATCTGTTGCCAATCTGTTTAGCTCCCTGGAGACAATATAAGGGTAAGGATTAGGGTATGGTGGTGGTGGGGATACAGTAAGTGTGTTGGCATCAATGTTAAGCAGAGGCAACAGCGCAGCAGAATAATAAGACTTTGGGCTTTGACATCATGCATACCTGGTTTGGAGCAGAAAGTTCTTTACTCCTTAACCTCCATGATCCTCAGTTTCTTTACTCCAAAACCAGGGAATAAATACGGGTTTGTTATAACCATCAACTGGGATTCCATTAAGCACGTATGCTCAATAAATAGTAGCTGTCAGGACAGTTGTCGTGCCTGTTTTTAACCTATGATAATGCTCCAGAGACATAGAGGGTTTGCCTTGTTTGCCTAGTAAGTGTATCTCTCACCTTTCCCCGTTGTTTTCTCCTGTATTCTTGATTATTTCTGTTTCTAGTTCAGGCTTTTAATTCTCCCTTACCACAGCTTAGGGCTCTCAACTGTATGCATTTAATTATATTGTGTAAACCCATGGGCCACTACTCCATATTTATGATTGTGCATAGCTATAAGGGGCATAATGATTTAGAGCTTGGACTCTGGCATCAAACTTTAAAATGCAGGTACCAACACTTGGCCAAGAATCCTCCGCCTCTAGGTCTCAGTTTTCTCATCTGTAAATTGGAAATAATAATTCCTCTCTCACAAGTAGTGCATGTAAAGACTGAAGTCAGAGTTTGGCACATGGTAAGCAATGAATGAAACACAGTGAATGCTATGCTGTTAGAAGAAAGGTGGGGAGGAAGGGAAGTTACATGCAGAGATGTGGGGCTCCTCTAGGTCAGTGGTCAGCAAACCGCAGCTCGAGAGCCACATGAGGCTCTTTGGCCCCTTGAGTGTTCTAACGTCACCCAGGCCGAAAACAGACTTCTGCGTGTGGGCCACGAAGTTTCAATCACACTGTACGTGTGCACCCACAGGTGGTATTTTGTGAAAGAGCCACACTCAAGGGGCCAAAGAGCTGCATGTGGCTTGCAAGCCGCAGTTTGTTGACCACTGCTCTAGGCCAAGCACTACGCTTTTTATTAAAGTTTTATATAGTTTTTTTTTTTTGCTTTAATCCTACAAGATGTGAACCTTTCTTTATGGATTCTTGGAATGACAAAAGGACTTATGAAACGTAATGAACAAATAAATGGCAGTGGCATTATTTGGTCCCAGGTCTGTGTTTCCAAAGGCCGTGCTCTTTCCACCAATGCACCAGCAAGAATCTGGCATACCAATTTCTAAGTCAACCTCTTGATACACCAGAGAGGCAGAGCCCAATTTAGGACACAGGCTACAATGATTACTTTCAACACGGGACTAACCTCAAAAGGATGTTTTCAGCCTTTGACATGAAAAAAAAAGTCTTCTTTAAACATGGGATTCATCATCCAATATATTTTTAATGTCAAGTTGGCTCAATCACAATGGAATTTTAGAAAATCTATGGCTAGTGTAGTTTTTGAAATTTTAATCTAAATGCTATTTGTATTGTGCTCCAATCTCAAGTGTCCTTTATATGCTAACCATTCAAATATTACACATGGACCTGAAAGAGTTAAGTAAAATGAACATTATTTTTTTAATGATACCTCTCATGTAAAAAACATGTGTACTTATAGATCTTCTGGTAATTCTCTACATTAATTCCTTGACCTCAAACTGACCGGGGAAGGTCAACAATTCTTGTAATATCCCTGAGTGGTACATTTCATCTCTAACTTAGCTGAGAAGTATATAAAAGCTCAGGCAGTCAGAAAGCACCCAAATAGCTATACAACTGAGATGACCCCAAAATGCAAGTTAATCCCTCCAAGGTCAATTGTAATTTATGTTCAATTAACTGGCTCAAGAAACCTGTTTTAGAAAGAAGCCAGAAATTAGGAAACCCGTTGCTTGACTGTTTAGTGGGGAAACACTTTCTGCAAAAGCCACCATCAGGGGCCCCAAGTAAGGGGCTAACAACAGGCTCTTCTCTGAGTGCACTTGAATCTCCATCCTCAACTGACCATGCTCACTCACTCCAGAATATGCTGGAAACCTGGACAATTTGGATGGAAATTGTATCGTTCTTGTGGCTGCTGCATACATGCAAGTGAACAGGACAGTTGAACTCAGTCTTCACTTAAACATGAAAGTTACCAAGTTAAGCCTCTTCTGAAGATACACCAAAAAGACACAGGAGGCTCTTACTCTCACTGATCTGACCTGATAAATAATGGCATCACAAGAAATAATGTAGTAGTGAAGCAGAAATCATTAGATAAAATAAAGATCCTTCCCTGGCCAGGTCGCTCAGACGGTTAAAGCATCATCGTGTATACCAAAAAGTTGCAGGTTTGGTCCCCAGTTGGGGGACATGTGGGAGGCAACTAATCAATCTCTCTCTATCTATCTATCTCAACCTTTTTTTCCCCTCTCAAAAAGTTAGTAAAAACATATCCTCAGATGAGAATTTTAAAAAATAAATTATTTAGTTCATCTTGATGAAATAAATGAATCCTATATAACAAAAGCCCAGCAACTGAACAGTGGAATGACCAGAATGACTGATCAACCAGTCGCTATGATACGCACTGACCACTCAACACAGGAGCTGCCCCCTGGTGGCCAATGTGCTCCCACAGTGGGAGCGCCCCTCAGCTGACTGGGATTAGTGGTTCTCCCACAGTAGGAGCAGCCGCTCAGAGGTAGGATCCACAGCTGCTTAGCTGACTCATGAGCAGTGTTCCCACAGTGGGCCAATCCCCACAGGCCACATCCCCCACCAGTGCATGAATCCTGTGTACCAGGCCTGTAGTAAATAAATAAAGGAGGAAGAAGGAAAATCTGTTTTTTACAATAGAATGCTATCTAATAAATGTATATACATGATAGAGTTAGAAGATCATCAATGGATATGAAAACCAGTGAAAAGGTTTAATGAGTAACAGGATATTTACATAATAATCTCAAACTATCTCCTACTTGGCAGACAATACATTGTTCTAGTGAAAAGTTAACTTTTCCAATACTGAAACAAACACACACCACATGCCAGATGATAGCAAGAACTGAGGGCACATTGGGAATCTGATTCTTATGAGTCCTTTCACAATATCACACCAACCTTAACTGAGGGGCATTCCACAAAATACCTAGCCTGTACTCTTAAAAAAGGTCAAAATTAAGAACGACGAAGAAAGTCAGGGGAGTTTTTGTTCTAGATTTAAGGAAACTAAAGAGAGATAACAAGTAATATGCAATGTCTGATCCTGGATTATAGTTTAGGTCAGAAAAAAATCTCTCTATATAAAAGCCTAACTAACCATTAGAGCATTCAACCATTCAACTGGTAACTATGATACACACTGACTACCAGGGGCCAGATGCTCAATACACAAACATGGGAACACAGAACAGACCATTGAATATCAGAGGGGATGGGGAAGGATGAGAAGAGATTAACCAAGGATCTTATATGCATACTAGAGGCCCAGTTTGTGCACTGGTGGGGTCCCTCAGGCTGGCCTATGGGAATCAGGTCAAAACTGGCAGTCCGACATCCCCTGAGAGGTCTCAGATTGTGAGAAGGTGCAGGCCAGGTCCAGGGAACCCCACCTGTGCATAATTTTGTGCACCGGGCCTCTAGTAATATGAAGGACATTGTTTTAGCAATTGTTGAAATTTAAATATGGACTGTGAATTAGATAACAGTGTTGCATCAATGTTAAATTTCCTGATTTTAGTAAATATTCTGTATTCATGTATGTAAATGTTCTGTTCTTAGTACATACACACTGAAGTATTTAGTAGAAAAGTGGGACAATGTCATCAACTCAATTTTAAAGGGTTCAATACAAATTAGATGTTAAATAAAAGAAAGAGAAAATGATAAAGCAAAAGTCAAATACATACACTTAGTGATATCTCAATGAAGTATTAACAAATTATAGGAGTTCCTTGTACTATTTTAATAACTCCTCCATAAACTTAAAATTATATCAAAATGGAAGTAATCTTAAAGAAACATTAAAAATTTTTAACTGTAGCACAGCAAACTTACCAATTAAAGATAGATTCTGAATTATTCAAAAGTGGGAAGACTTGGTATCGTGCTTGACAATATTCCAGGAAAAAAAAAAAAAAAACAGGGAAAGAGAGAGAGAAAACAAAAGTAACAAAAAGTTGATAATTCTAATTTCTGAAATTGGATGATGGATACATGGAGATCTGTTGTACTGGTCTCTCTATTTTTCCATGTATTTGAAATATGCCTATAATAGAGCTTTTTAATTTTTAAGTCCTTTCTGAGTTGATGCCCATCCTCCAGCTCTAGCAATGACCACAATAAAAATTTAACACAACACACACAGTCAAATTTGCCCATAGTCCTGATAGTGAAGGTGAAAAAAAAAAAGAATAGTTAGACTAACTCTCCAGAATATAATATGGATTCAAAAGCAGCACTTTACAGTAATGACGTGACATTTAGAGGGCATTCACCGATATCTCAGTGCAGGAAATAAGAGCTGCTTACTGGAGGCCTCTTGACATGCGTTGCTAATACAGGAGCGAATGCAGCATGGCTGGAGCCAGCAGCCCTAGGGATTGGACACACTTGCAGAAAGGCAACTTTCTCCCCTTACATTGCATCTAATTTGACATAAGGTTCTAGAGATTCCCACCTGAGGTAACATTCACATATTTGACTGGCTATACAAAAAATTAAATCTTAGGGAAGTCCGTGGAAAAAGAAGTACTGCCCGATATAACATTGAAAACAAAAGTCAACACAGAGCTTCTGTAGACACTCCCTGAAATATGGGGTAACAGGAATCCTGGGAAGTCCACTCATACTATAGATCCTCATGTTTGCTATGACTGTCATCCCTGAAGGGAGCCCAGGTGCTGCTGCATTTAGAAGGTGAGAAGGCAGAGTACAAGGGTCATGAGGTTAAACCATTTAGTGGTGACCCCAGCAATAATAGCAATGTTTAAATTGGCATAGCATATTTTAAATAGCACCTCAGAGATATTCATTACTTAATTTCATTCTCACAAATATCTGTGTAGGTTTGGCAGCTAGAATTCATCCCTATTTTACAGGTGAATAAATTGATGCTCACCGTAATGGAAATCACCAACATCACACAATAAGTACATGAGAATGTTAGGGTTCATTAGTATGTTTTCCCATCTTCCCATCTCCCATATAATTCCCAAGAACAATGCCCAGAAATGTTCATGGGAGGCAAACATTACCTGCCATTGTTTCTCTAAAGCAGACTTTGTAAATCAGGGTAGATTATTCTAAGTCAACAACCACAAATACGTTCACAAGATAATGTCAGGTCTGTTTTAGGTCTTCTGCAACATTTTTCAGGAGAATCTGATAGCAACATACTATTTGCAGAAACATACAGCTTGGTGCCATGGAGATTCTCCTGTCAACATCATGTGCCTAGGAGGATTTTAGGAAATCATTTTTAATTAAAAGTGCCAAACATTAGAATCAACCTGAGATATTCTAAATACTAAAGAGAATTAACCGGATAGGATGATTGGCCTAAATTTCACATATTAAAGGGAGTAAAAATCATTAACATTTGTGCTCAGATGCAGGTTTACTTCCTACCAAGCATAATGCAAATGCTGCCTATAGACTCCATAACCAAACTTCATAAAACATGTATCGTCATTTTAAACATACTGTATTACATATATCCCAGGCTCTATGCACACCATTCAGGCACTTGAGGGTGATCCCCCAGCCTGGCCTGTGCCCTTTTGCAGTCGGAGGCTGGGTGTAGGACATCCTTAGCACCGCTGAGGAGGTGGGAGAGGCTCCTGCCACTGCCACTGCACTCTCCAGCCATCAGCCTGGCTCTGGCTAAGTGGTACTCCCCATGTGGGAGCACACTGACCACCAGGGGCAGCTCCTCTGTTGACCGTCTGCCCCTTGGTGGTCAGTGAACTTCATAGCAACCGGTTGTTCTGCCGTTTGGTTGATTTGCATATTACCCTTTTATTACATCAGATATCTGTTTGTTTGTTGTTGTTGTTAATCCTCACCCAAGGATATTTTTCCTTTGATTTTTTTTTTTTTTTAGGGAAAGTGGAAGAGAGAGGAAAAGACAGAGAAGCATTGATGTGAGAGAAATACATTGATTGGTTGCCTCCTGCACGAGCTCTGACCAGGATCCAGGCCAGGGAGGTGCCCACAACTGAGGTACATGCCCTTGAGCAGAATTGAACCTGGGTCTCTTCAGTCCACAGGCTGACGCTCTATCCACTGAGCCAAACCAGCTAGGACAAACATATTGCATTTTAAAAATGAACCTAATTCAGTTCATGCAGTTATGGGTGCACTGTGGGGTGAATGAGGTTCAGAAAAAAATCCAGAAGTAGAGTGATGAACTCACCTCTCATAGAAACCACTGCAAAGGAGTTTGATAAATATTTTATAAATAAATAAAGAGGGGGTAAGTGTAAGGTTTTCTTAGCAGACATCTCCCAAGTTGGGATTTATATAAAACAACAACA
This sequence comes from Antrozous pallidus, assembly GCA_027563665.1. NCBI lineage: Eukaryota > Metazoa > Chordata > Mammalia > Chiroptera > Vespertilionidae > Antrozous > Antrozous pallidus. The sequence continues at coordinate 32,050,037 of CM050523.1, forward strand.
ACAACAACAAAACTAATGCATCTACTATTTCTCAGATTCTCATGGCACCAAAATTCTAAATCTATCTGTATTCATTTGTTCAGACTCCCGTAACAAAATACTGTATGTTTGGAGTGGTAAACAGCAGAAATTTACTTTCTCACATTTGCAGTGCCTCAAAGTCCAAAAGCCAACTATTGATGTTTCTCTCCTTGGTTTTCAGGTGGCTACCTTCTCCCTGTGTCCTCACATGCTCCTCCTCTGCGTCTCCTCTTGTGTCCACATTTCCCCTTTTTTAAGGACACCAGTCAGATTGAATTAGGACCCACTTATTTGACCACATTTTCTCTTCATTACCTCTGTAAGGATCTCTCTCAAATACAGTCACATTTGGAAGTCCTGGGTGAGGGGTAAGATTTCAAAATGAATTTGAGGGGCACTCAATTCAGCCCCCAACACTCCTATTGCCTGAGCCCTCAGTCCATTCATGGAGACTTTTGAGCCCAGCTGTACTCATTCCGGATGAGATATGAGTATCTTTCCTAAACCAAGCTGAGTTTGAGATTTTCCCCAAACTCATGTAGTTTGGGATTACCTTGTGCCCTATTTCTGTCCCATACTACATGTTTAGAGTTGCTGGTTTGTTCTAATTATAAGGGGAAATGTAGAGAACTACCTCTTTACCTATTTGAAGTTAACCAATTTTATTTATCCTGAAAAGAAAAGAAAATACTTGAGATATTTACTTACATCTACTTATTGGAACTCTTTGCCTCATTTGTCTTATTATCAGCTAGACAAAAACATATTTACCTTTTTCTTTGTTTTTCTAACCAACACCAGGTGAAAATACTCCCAAGCTTAAAAGTATATGATTTTGTCCATGACAGAGGCAAAATCTCCCCATTGTATGCCTTGCGTTCGCAGAGCATGTGGCTAGAGTTGCAATCAAGAGTTGCTGCTGGGTTAAGACTTTGGCTCTGATTCTTATCTCAAGACACTGCTTCATGACTACAATCTCTAAGTCATTCTTCTAGAGAGATGTATTATGAGCTTATGTCCATATCTCAGAGGTGCTTCAAGAAGCTGAGAAATGAAACTGTGCCATTTGTCAAGTATGTAAACATGGAGAAAGAGTAGTGTTGTACACCACTGACAACGAAATCTCCCACCTAACAGGTGACCCTACTTCTGGTAACCCTGTCACTGTTTTCCTGCCCTCAGAATGAGACATCTCATACTACATACCTTGGGTTGCAAAAGTCCTCCAAGCACATATCTGGATAACACACGCTCTGTGGAAAGAACAACTCAACGTGCTTAAGCATTGCTGAAGAAAGTCGCACAGCCACGCACGAAGTGCTGCCCAAGGCCTCCAGTTCCATCGCAGTCCCTGTGCTGGTCAGTAGCTCTGCATTTCTGGTCAGCTCCCTCTTCCATTTTCCCATTGTGCTGTCAACATTTAACGCCCTCCCCTACCCCCAAGCCCTTTCTTTTTTCCTTACCCCTAGCATGACCAAATTTCCTGATTTGTCTAGGACTGAGGGAATTCCCATATGAGATGTGGGACTTTCAGTGCAAAACCTGGTCACCCTCTTACCCCTTCGCTCATCATCAAATGACATCACTACCCATAACTCAAAAAAAAAAATTAAGATTACCAGGTGTGAACTGCTCCCTATTTTTCTCCCACTATCCTCTACCTCAGTGGTCCGCAAACTGCGGCTCACAAGCCACCTGCAGCTCGAAAGTCGTGGTTTGCTGCCCTGTTGACTAATGATTTTGCTGACCACTACTCTACCTGAATATACATCAGTGGCCATACCTCGTCTTCAGTCTTGGAAGCTAGATTATCCCATTCCTGCGTCATAGCACAATCCCCACCTTTAGGATGCACCTCCCCATTACTTAACACCTCTTCTCTGTAATTTCAACATTTCTTCCTCTTTCCCCCCATACAAATATGTGCAAGTCTTTTCCATCTTCAAAAGCACATATCCTGCCTCCTATCACATTCCCATTTATTGAGAGCCCTACCTCTTGCCTTTCCTTCACCCTAAATGTTTATAAAAGTATAATTAATGAGCATTATAGTTATTAATTTCAGGTATACAACATAATTTGAAACTTGTATGTATTACAAAATAATTATAACATTTAACATCTGTCACTATGTATAGTCACAGAATTATTTTTCTTGGATGAGAACTTTCAATATTTACTCTCTTAGCAACTTTCAAATATGCAATACAGTATTACTAACCATAGTCACCATGCTGTACATCCCATCCCCAGGACTTACTTATTTCATAACTGGTGACTCCCTTTACCAATTTCACCCATCCCTCACCCCCAACATTGTTGTTTTTTTGTTTTTTGTTTTTTAGATTCCACTTGTGAGGTCATATAGCATTTGTCTTTCTTTGTCTGATTTATTTTACTTAGCATAATGCTCCCAAGGTCCATCCATTTGTCACAAATGGCAAGATTTCATTCTTTTTTTATGGATAATTTTTCATTGCATATACAATTGCCATTATAAATAATGTAAGAATGAACATGGGGTGCATATATATTTTAATATGTTTTTATTGATTTCAGAGAGGGAGACAGAGAGGGAGAGAACCATCAATGATGAGAGAGAATCTTTGATCGGCTGCCTCCTGCGCATTCCACACTGGGGATCCAGCCCACAACCTAGGCATGTGATCTGACTGGAATCCAATTGTGACCTCCTGTTTATAGATTGACACACTCAACCACTGAGCCATGCCACCTGAGCCCATATATCATTTTAAGTTCGTGTTTGTTTGTTTTTGTCTTCAAATGAATACCCAGAAGTGAAATGGTTGGATCATATTTTAGTTCTTTAATTCTTTGAGGAACATCTATCCTGTTTTCCTTAGTGGCTGCCCCAATTTACATTCCTACCAACAGAGCACAGGGGTTCCCTTTTCTGCACATTCTCACCAACATTTTGTTAATCCTCACCCGAGGATATTTTTCCATTCATTTTCAGAAATGGAAGGGAGGGGGAGAGAGAAAGAGGAAGGAGAGAAAGGCATCAATGTGAGAGAGACACATGGATTGGTTGTTTAATATGAACCCCAATTAGGGTCAGGAATCAAACCTGGAACCCAGGCATGTGTCCTTGACTGGGAATCAAACCCAAGACCCTTCAGTGTGGTGTGAGGGCAGACACTCTAACCACTTAGCCATGCCTGCCAGGGCAACACTTGTTATTTCTATATAATACTAGAGGCCTGGTGCATGAAATTCATGCCCAGGGATGGAAGGGTGGGAGTGTCCCTCAGCCCAGCCTGTACCCTCTCCAATCTGGGACCCCTTGAGGGATGTCCAACTGCCCATTTAGGCCCAATTCCAGGATCAGGCCTAAATGGGCAGTCGGGCATGCCTCTCACAATCCAGGACACCAGGCTCCCAACTGCCTGCCTTCCTGATTGCTCCTAACCACTTCTGCCTGCCAGCCTGATTACCCCCTAACCACTCTCCTGCCAGCCTGATTGATACCTAATTGCTCCCTTGTGAGCCTGTTTGCCCCCAACTTCCCTCCTTTGCCAGCCTGGTTCTTTTCAATGGTCCTCCCCTGCTGGCCATCTTGTGGTGGCCATCTTGTATCCACATGGAGGCAGGATCTTTGACCACGTGGGGATAGCCATCTTGTATGTTGAAGTGATGGTCAGTTTGCATATTACTCTTTTATTAGATAGGATAGAGGCCTGTTGCATGGACTGGGGGAAGATGGTTTGCCCTGAAGGATGTCCTGGATCAGGGTGGGGATTCCCTTGAGGCGTGAGGTGGCCTGGGGGAGGGACCTGTGGTGGTTTGCAGGCTGGCCATGCCCCCTGGTGACCCAAGTGGAAGCCATGGTATCTGGGATTTATTTATCTTTTACAATTAAAACTTTGTAGCCTGGAGCAGAGCCAAGCCTTCTGCTTACTCTGTGGTGGCAGCCATTGCTGTTGGGATTACCTTCTATCATTGAAACTTTGTAGCCTTAAGCAGAGGCCTGGGTTGGCCAGGACAAGTGGAAAGCTTGGGTGCAACTCAAGCCTCCTGGTCTCTCCAGCTCTGTGGCTGCCATCATTATCTTCTTTAATTGAAACTTTGTAGCATTGAGTGGAGGCCTGAGCTGGCAAGGGCAGGCAGAAAACTTGGCTTCCTCCATTGCTGAAGCCTCTCTCCTGCTCTCTGTGACCAGCAGCCATCTTGGTTGGGTTTATTTGCATATTTGCTCTTGATTGGTGGGTGGTCGTGGGTGTGGCAGAGGTATGGTCAATTTGCATATTTCTCTTTTATTAGATAGGATTTTTATAACAGCCATTCTAACAGGTGTGAAGCCATATCTCATTGTGACCACAAACTTAAAAGAGATCCCAAATGATCTCATCTACCCCAGTGGCTCCTCAAATTTTCTCTCCAGCCCAGATATCTCTACTAAAATGCAGTATCTTTATCCTCCTGATGAGCTTGCCTATCTTGGGGAGTATCTAAAGCCCAAAATGTCTGAAACAAAGGTATCACCTTTCCCTCTAGTGTGCCCAGCAGATGGAACCACAATCTGCCCAACTTTCCAAACCAGAAACCATGCCATTGTTTTAATCTACTAGTATACCTCAGCCCTCACATCCATACTAGCCTCCTGTCTCCCAAGTATCTTCTCTCATTCATCTCTCTGACCCTCAGTCCCCACTGTTATCACAGCAGCTTTTTGAATGGCTTCTTAGCTTCCTAGTGTTAGTTCCATCTCCTTCCAACTATGGTTCATGAGGTCGACATCTGTAAGGTTATGAATTGAGCTATTTTTATTACACGAGAGTAGAGCAAATCTTTGATTTAGCCCACTGAACACCAAGCTGGCCACCAGGACGCCTCCTTAAGATTAATGAACAATTTCCAACTTGTTCATGAAGATGACTGGATCGATATCCTGACTGGCTCTGTGGCTGATTCAACTAACAGTGTGAAGTAACTGAAGGTAGTCAAGGAGGCTGCTTGTGTTTCTTTGCAGAAATGCCTGTTGCTGATGGCAGCACTGCCCCTATGTGGAGACCTGACTCTGTGTCTATTTTTGTGGTGTTAGCCCCAACCATTGCTATTACCCTAGGCATTAATGATCACTAGCAGTCAACCTGTTACAGAAGTCACTGGTTATTCCATGCCATTAGATGTTACGATTTTCAACTCATGTCCCCCTCCTGCCCTTTCACTCTGGCCACCCTGGCAAACTTCCCATTTTCTAGGTCACTTTCTCTCCCAACTAAGTGCTCTTGCCTGGAACATCTGTCTCCTTCAACATTCCTAAATGAATATACTCAGAAATGAACAATGATGTTCTTCAATTGAAAAAAATAAAATAAGAAGGCTGCTGGAAAGTGACATCTGCCCAGAAGCTCTGTTGCTCCTGGAACTGTTTGCCTTCAAAGGTATTCCTTGCTTTTCTCTACATCTCAGAAGGACTGATCTTGTACCTCCCAGGCTTTGTGTCTGCTGGCTTCTTGCTGGTTTTGCCCAAAAGGAGGTACTGGTGACAGATTACAGAGTGACAGAAAAGACTCCAGAATTTTGTTTCCTTTTCTCATTTCCTCCACAGCTCCAGCTCCCACTAGACATGCCTGCCCTGTTTACAAGTCTCCCAGGTGACCCAGAACTCTGGAGTCTGGTTCTCTCCTTCTTCCTCTGTCCCTCTAGTCTACCTGGGGCAGTGGTTGGCAAACCACGGCTCAGGAGCCACATGCGGCTCTTTGGCCCCTTGAGTGTGGCTCTTCCACAAAATACCACGGCCTGGGAGAGTCTATTTTGAAGAAGTGGTATTAGAAGAAGTTTAAGTTTAAAAAATTTGGCTCTCAAAAGAAATTTCAATCAATGTACTGTTGTTATTTGGTTCTGTTGACTAATGAGTTTGCCAACTACTGACCTGGGGCAAGAGCTTCTTCCTGCAAGCACTTAGCTCTGGGTTGCCACCTGGTTGCCTTTATAGCCTCTTTTGTCCACTGTGTAGCCAACTGCCTGCATTAAATTCTTGCCCTCCTATAAATCCAGAGTGACTTCTGCTTCCTTGGTTGCACTCAGATCTAAAACCATTTCCTGATCTCGGCTGCTCTTCACCTCAGCCCATCACAAAGGCTTTGGGGGGCTGCCTTCCCCTGGGTCCCTGGCTGAAGCACCTGTGTATACTGCTTTGAGAGTGTGGTTTTTCTTATGAACTCCACCCCTCAATGAGCTCTTGAGGGCAAAGCCGATGTCCTGTTCATCTCAGCACCCCCTCCCCATGTTCTGCTCACTGCTCAGCATACAGGAGGTGGTCACGATTTTAAAATACACAAACACCAAGTGTTTTCAGTCGTAAAAAAGGTTTGCTGTGATATGCTAGATATATGAAGATGTAAGGCATGCTCCAGACTGGAAAAACACGGGATTTAAATGAAAACTAGTAAATCTGTGAATTTTTTTTTTTTTTTATGAGAGGGGTGATACTGTAGCAGTTGGGCTTTACTCGTCTCTTTGGAGTACGGCTTGCTGTTTTTCAGCTGCTGGATGACAGTCCAGCCACTGATGGAAAAATCACCTTTTATTTCAGTGAAGCAACTTAATCAAAAAAAGGTATTAATTGCTCAGAAGATGCTTTGGAATAATAAGATATTGTTATTTTACTTCTGGCAGCCAGGCAGGGAAAATCAGAGAACACCTCCAAATTCTAAGACCCTTAGAACTTTGAGGACAGAGAAATACTCCCTCAGGAGTCAGGAGTCCTCTGGGAAAAAAATCTGGAACTCTTGGAGAGTGGGAGTTTATTATAATATTCAATTGAGTCTAAAGCAATTCCCTACCATGTCTTGCAATGCAAAGTGATTTTGCAAAACAGAAATATATGAATATCATTTAGAGATTAGGGAAAAGATTCATGGAAGATAAATTACATCCTGTTCCAGCAGTAGAGTCAGGATTACTTAACAGATTGCCTGGAAGTCTGCGCACTGACTTAGTGCTCCTCTCCTCTCCCCTCCCCCACTGCCCCGCCCCACTACTAAGCCTGTCACTAGAGGACCCTTTTCTTTTTTAAAAAAATATATTTTATTGATTTTTTTTTTTTTTTTACAGAGAGAAAGAGAGAGACACAGAAAGTTAGAAACACCAATCAGCTGCCTCCTGCACACCCCATACTGGGGATGTGCCCGCAAGCAAGGTACATGCCCTTGACTGGAATCAAACCTGGGACCCTTCAGTCCGCAGGCCCTTGCTCTATCCACGAAGCCCACGGAGCTAGGGCTAGAGGACCCTATTCAAGGTGATCATAGATAAGGAGCACCAGTACTTCTGAATCTGGACTGTATTATTATGGATATCTTGAATTCAATGTATAAGATCCTTAGCCATTCAACTTCAACATACACTTTAATATAATGACAATTATAGTTTTTAATACAGGAAACCAGAAAACATGCTGCTAACTGCTAAGGTTGTGAAAGGATGCGCAAAAAGAATTCATTCCTTCTCAATCATAACAGCATATCTCAGATTATAACATTTGCCTAGAGTTGATTTTCTTGTTCTGGTGTGATTCCTGGTAGTGACTGTCTTGGCAAGGTATGGCCCGTGTGTTATGTGAAATACTGCAGGTGCCAGTTACAACAAAGCCACCATTGTCTTTCTATAATGAAGTCACTTTGAACAGCTAAGTGTCCTAAAGCGAATCCAAGTGTGCCTGCTGTCCGGAAGGTCAATTATCACATAGTGTTAGGCAATTGGGATTGTGTTACTGCTAACTAGGGGGCTTTCGTTTTTGTTTTTAATAAAAGTCTATTGGAATAAAGAAAACATAGTACAGCAAACATTGAATCGGACAGTGTGACACAATGACGGATTATTTTGCCACAGCTTACAGATTCCACAAAACAACCATGACCTTAAACATACAAAACATTTTATATACAATTTCCAGAAAACTCTATACTCTTGCTTTGAAGGAAGTTTACTTGAAACAAGTGGCTGGGTCTGAGATAATGTTTGCTATGCTGAGTCTCCACCACTGTAATGATTGTTGTAGCCAATGCTTTTGTGGTGAGGGGAGTATATATGGAACCAGCACCTGCTCCAGGTTTTGCAAACAACTTCCAAAAAGCCTATGTTGTTTCAAGTAAGAGTTTATAGTCATATCTTTGATTTTCACTTTTATATGCCACTATTATTATCCAAGGATGTTTCCTTTTAATATGAAAATTCCAAGTTTTTAAATTATTCATGTGACAATGAAACAGGTTTTTTCTAAAAGCAAAAACAGAGTTGATCCTGATGGGAAAAAAATATGAAAATAGTAAATTGTTGCATATACGAATAATATGTCTATAAAATAATGTCATAATATTTTTGCTGAAATTTACAAAATAGTTTGTCACTTCCTTTAAAAGTCTTTGTCCTTTAGTGAATATTGTTTCAGTTCTATCAAACCTAACTATTTTTAAATGACAAACATGAGTTGAAATACAGAAAGGTTTATTTGAATATAATATTCTTGAAAAGATTTTTAAAGTAATCTCTTTATTTTAATGTAAGGGTGAATAAGTACATTTTTCTGTTGCAAAATCAGAGAAATTAAAAACACTTAGCATTCATTACTTGGCATTCATTCATCATGTCCAAGGCACCAAAATTTGATTTAAAATGCTAAAATTATTTAAAGTTTTTAACTTTCCATATGTAACTTTAAAAGGACAGTATATACATATACATATACATGCATATATATATACATGTACATATATATATATTCCTACTTGCCCTTATTAGAAGAATAGAGCTGAGTGGATTTTTTTTAATATTACCTTTTTAAAGCTTAACTTGATAGTTACAGATGTTTTAATCTTTGGAAGCCATTACATGTTCATTTTCCTTTCAGCATTAATTATATATAACAACCTCCACCTACCAGGAGAAAACTATATTTGTTTACATTTTCCAATGCTTTTAAAAATAAAAAAATAGTTTTCATTAGTAACAATAAGTGCAGATCTTTTTAATTGTTAAAATCTTGGTATTTTTAAGACTTTTCTCTGGCCATTTTAACCAGAAAGTTCTATTGTGAATAAAACTGTTACATAAATTCTCCAAATAATAGCTTAATTACTTATAAACTCTGGAAACAATTAGTTTATCATCCTTTGAAGTGAGCAAGGCAACTTGCCAGGCTCAGAGTAAAATGCTTGTCACTTTTTCATGTAATGAGCTTAGTTCCTTTTTGTTATTTTAGATTATTTGGAAAAGGAAACTCGGTGGAATACACTTTAATGTTCAGAAGATTAAAAGTTGAATCATTCACTTCATAAATGGCCTCTGCAATAACACTTAATAAAGTACGGAAAGAAATATTGAAGGCTCTGAAGATTATAATTTATGTGCTTATGGAAATCATTGAAACAGATATTCTGGTTCAAAGATAAAGTTGTGCTTGAATGACACCAATATTGTAAAAGATTGACGAGGACTCCTCTGGTTCTCAGCCTCATAATATCATCCCTTACACAAGCCAGCAAATTACAGGACGGCCTCTTCTCTCCCATCTGGCAGCTCGCTCTGTGCTCTCTCTTTCCCTCCCCGCCCCTTCCACTGCGGGCTGCCTCGAGGTCTCTATCTCCCTTGCACGCACACCTTTCTGCTCCACTCCCAGGTCTCTCTCTCTCTCTCTCTCTCTCTCTCTCTCTCTCTCTCTCTCTCTCTCCCCCCTCTCTCTCTCCACTGTTTCACTGTTAGGCGTAGATTTGTTTTTTGTTGTTGTTTTTTTTTTTTTTTTTTTGGCTAAACAGAGATTAAAGGACGTTCTGAATATAAGTGGCTGTTGTGAGATTGAAACACCTATATGTCTGAATATTACCCAAAATAATGAGGAAGAAAAAGAGTATCCGAAGAGGATGCTGATTTCGTCTGGTCAGGCTCCAGATCTGCCTGAGTCGGAGTAGGAAGCAGGTGGGGAGAGAGAAGCTATCCGTGGCCGCCCCGTTCCAGGCCAGCCAGGTGACTGTCATTGCAGCCTTTGCGTCAGAGGGAGCCAACACCTGGGCCGCCGCTCCTTTCTGACCTTGGCGGTCCACCAGCAAGGTCATCTGTAATTCCATCACCTGACTATTGTTGACCAGCCTCCGGGGAGAGAAACGGAGGGCCAAGAAAGGCAGGCAGGTCCCCAAAGCCAGGAGGTTCCCCTTGGGATCTATTTAGCGGGTGTGGGGCAGTATCAGATCCGGGACAGCAAACTTTTTGCACCGCTCTGTGAATTTCAAAAACGATTTTAACACACTTCTCATACTGCCCCCCCTCCTGGAAGTCATAATTACAACCCACCCTTCCCTTTGTCGGCAGGAATCTCTTGAAGCAGTCCCAGCAAGTCAGCCTACTTGGGGGACGCATTTTGCATTTCTCATTGCTTCTCATCCCTCCCCAGACCTATATGTCAAGGAGCGGGGAGTTGAGACATGACACATTAATGTTTTTTATCAGGGGACGCTCTCTGCTCCCCCAGAAAGCGGGTGGCGTGGGGGTGGGGGGGGGGCAGGAGGAGAGGGCGGCCGAGGGGGAGAGGGAAGGAATCACTGCACAGCTCCTGTAGAAATTCATATTCCGTGTATGTTCCTCTCTCCCCTGAAATAAATCCTGCGGGCCTACCCACACAGCCCGGCGGCACTTATTTATTTGCATGTCATGCTTATAATACGGTGGAAAGCAAGACGGATCTTCGAGGAGGGGAGGAGATGAGGCTCACCTTCCAGACTCGCTGTCTTAAATAAAAAAGAATAGTCCGGCAGGGCGCCTAAATATTTATCTTGAGTTTGCGGTCATTATCTCTATTATATAGCCCTGGCAATAAATAAGTCGGGTCGTTACTACCCAACAATAAAACTGTAGTGTATGGGACACCATACTATTACTTTCTTAATAATCTGCCGTTTCTTTCACTTTAAATCTTCCGGGTCTTGTCTCCCCACTTGTCTACAAGGATCTATCTTCGCCCCTTGAGGTACCCAGCCGCTTGGTTCATTTTTATATTTGGTGAACACAATAAGTTTTCCTGTCTAGACTCTGTTTTTCCTCCTGCTTCCAGGCTGCCTAATCTGCTTCAAGACAAAGGGTTGGCCGGGATCAAATGTCTCCCCCCCCCCCTCCACACCCCACCTCCTCATTTTAGCTGCCCTGTGCGTCCACGTGCAGGAAGATCGCCCCCCTCGGGGCAGCCACCCACCGGGCCTCTAGGAGAAAGAGGGCGATGCGGCCTCCTGAGGACAGGGCCCCCCAAAGATGGTCTGTGCCCCCATGGCCCGCATGCCCTTGGGTGCGCCCTGAGTTCCAGGGTCTCGTTTGAGAGAGGATATCTGGGTTAGATCTGCCTCTCCAGCCCTCACCCTTATTCTTGATGGTGTGTTTGACCCGGTATGGATTTGGGGTTGGGGGGCTCATCCCTCCGCTTTCTCCCACGCGCCCTACGCACAGGCACCGCGCGCTACAAGCGGACCCGGGCGCCAGCCAGCAGCCTGGACCCGCCTGAGAAGTCGGTTCTCACTCAACTGCTGGCTCCTCTGTGTCTTCGGGCATTGGAAGCCCACCGAGGGGGCTCGGCCCGGGGGAGCGAACACCCCGGTGGGTGGGGGGGGGGGTGAAGGAGCACCTTGCAGGTTCCCAGCCCCACGGGCCGTGGGAGAGCCTGCCCGCACGCCCCCCCGGCCTCGCTCTCACCCCCTCCGCGCCATCCTTAGGTACCGGCTCGCATCCCGGCCTGATTCCCAGGCTGCAGGGAGGCGCAATCTGTTTGGGGCTGGCGCCTTTGGGGGCCCCAGGGACTCTCAGCCCCGCTGGGAGACTGAGCCCAGCCAGTCTCTGGCCGGCGCCTTCCAAACCCAGCGCCACAGTTGCTCGCACGCCAGCGCGAAAAGTGATGCGTGTGGGCAAAGCGGTCAGCGAATGACCACCTTATCCGAGGAGCGGTGGAGATCGGGGGAGGGGGTGCGGGGAGGGCTGGGGGGAAGGACAGGGGGGCAGAGAGGTAGTAAGCCTGGGAAGAAAACAAACAGACCCTGCCGCGCTTCCCCTTTTGTCTTTATGGAACTTGTCCCAGGAAACCAACTTAAGCCGGAGCCCCCACCAGGCTGGTCGCTGTTTGTTGTGTGATTGAGATCAGATAGAACCGGGGACCAAATCTCTGAGTGTGTGAGGGGGAAAGAAGCCGGCCCGGCCCCTGATGGTGAAGGGACAATGAACTTACCACCTTTCTCTAACTCACTAACTCGTCCTTTCAACCCCCACCGTGTGTGTGTGTGTGTGTGTGTGTGTGTGTGTGTGTGTGTGTGTGTGTTTCACTGTTAATTGCGTTTTGCTGGGATGATCTTTTACGACTGGAAAACAAGCGGCTGGGAAAATATTCACGTTTGGGACCGAAAACATTTTTTATTTATATCTTTGACATTTAAAAGAGGAGAATTAATTTGTCCTGTCTACATTAGCATTGAGAGAAAGTTTCAGAAATCTACCCAGAGGGAGGGGATTGGGGGGGGGGGGAGAAGGAGGTCGAGAAAGCGAAGAAAAGAAAGGAAAAAGGAAAGCTAGCCTCGGTTTTTCTTATTTCGGAACTGTAATCAATCATTGAAATAGGAGGCAGCAAAATTGTAAAGATTCGATAGATTAAAATGCAAATGAAAGGTAGAAAAAGAAACATTAACATGGCGATCAAAGATTTAATAATCGTAAATCAAGTTTTTTTTTTCTGTTGCAGCTGCAGTTTGCGCGTGTGTTTATGTTTTAATCATGTTCGTTCCATAAATAAATAATTTCTGAAACGAGACTAATTTTTCATTATTTTAACTGTGAGCTATAACACTAAATATTAAAAATAGAAAACGTACAGGATGCCAGATCCCCAACCAAATAAGAGAAAGATGTGTTGATAGGTTAAAATCGAAGGGTTTTATTTGTGTGTTTTGAAAAGCAGAGTATTCTGACAAAGCCCAAAGTTTTATTTTCCCTTTAATATTTTATGTTAAGATATCATTTATACTTAGATTAAATATATGCATGGGTGTGTGTCCATTTCAGTTTGAGCATTTTCAAAGAACGAAAATAACAAAATATTTAACTAATACAAAACATATATTATTGTAAAGTGATTTGACAGGATTCCTAGAAAAACACTCCTTATAAGAATCTGCCTTCTACAGAAAAATTAAATGATGGTTTGACACAGTTAGAACTTTTTTTTAGCTTTCCTCCTAAAGTTGTTTTTCCAAATGGGAATATTGTAGCCTTTTGTTATTCAACGTAAGGGTTTATGTTAAGGTGTCAAATATCGGAACACACTAATTTATTAGCTACTTATTTTCTCGTATGATGAAGATTTTTTCACTTAAATCTTTTTTATTTAAAACATTGATGCCTATTGTTTGATTTAGAAATTATTTCTAGGGCTTTTAAAATAAACACCTAGGCTCAGTCTTTTCTTTCTTTCCCCTTTTCTGGTAGTCTTACTGACATGGAAGGGTTTGCCTTCAGAAGACGGAAAACTTTTTTGTTATATACAGCCTTGCAATGTTCAAAATAACTGTTTGCTTAATTTTGTCTTTGAGGGGGTTTCACCCTGATTTATTGAACAATAAATTGAACAATTTTAGAATTGTCTCTATTTCTCCTCTTTCCACAAATTAAAATGATAACCAAACCTGGGGTACTTATTGCTTTTCTAAAACCTTTCAGTTAAATGTGAGCGAAGCTGGTGTCCACTTCCTCCATCCCAGCCACACAACACGTTTCACTTTGACAGTCCAATAATGCACTTAGTTTAAAATTACACTTGGACCTTTCCTCCTTTGTATTTTTTCATTTACTTCACTGCAACAAGATGACTTGATTTTCATGGGATTACATGAACTCCATCCAATGTTACTGGGACATCTTTGCTCAACTAAATACTTGCGTTTAATAGACAAATGAACTTCTTTTTATTTGCTGGAGTTTGTGGACGGTTTTAGATACAGAGTGTGCAACTGATTTAGTTATTGTTGTTGTGAGGCTCGAACAGGCACGAAAGTCATTTATCTGAGCCGAAGAGATATGACTCTATAAAAGGGAGAAACCAGGGCAGAATCATGGGGGATTATTTCAGTTTATAGCTCTTATTAATTAAACCGGATGTGTTTTTATTCTGGTCTTTTAGTACCGACCTTGTTAAATGCTCCCAGATAGCTTTTCCCATCACCCCCAATTTTTTCACCTATCATAATGGGGTCTCTTGTCTTAGGAGTTGCTTTTTCTACATGATATTACTGGACGGTTTTGATGTAAAAATCGCATGCATCTTCAGAGGACTGCACCCCTCCCGGAAAAAAAGAAAAGAAAAGAAAGAACGAATGAAGAAAAGAAAAGAAGAAACGCTTTTTCCCATTCCTGTTTCGTTGAAATGCAAGACAGGTACTTGATTTAGCATTTAAGCAAAAGGTTACACAAACCGCGTTTTAAAAAGTGTGGGGATGTCCGCCAGGGTCAGCCCCAGATCAGATCATTTTTTGAATGCAGACCTAAAGATAATGAGTGCTTGTTGTATTAAAGGGAACAAACAGTACTTTGGCTTCCTCTGACCCCAGAATGCACGGCTCGGTTTCATTGATCATCCTCCTTTATGAGATAATGCAATTACAAACATCAATAAGGGGCTGCAAGGGGAATCATTATGCGGTGACAGTGATAAATGACGGTGCAGAAATAGCATGCTTTTTCCCCCCTAACAATCCAGGAGCCCAGGGGCTCCGGGGGCTGAGCACAGTCGCCAAGGAAACAGATGACATCCCAAACGGCACCAAAGGGAAAAAAATGAACAGTCTTTCTTTGCCTCTCACTCTTTTCCGTCTTCCAAAGAGTTAGTTTTGGCTCCAGCAGCAGCTGCCACACAGGCATTTCGTTATTTCAGACATTAAAGGCTGGAGCGGGAAGGGGGGGTGGGGGGGCGGAGTCCCCTCCTCTTGCATCCCCACCCCCACTAGATAACACACAAAGCTGGCCCTTCACAGTGCGGGGCTACCTGAAAACGCACGTCTTGAAAATCGGGTTGGGGCGGCGTGGGGGCTGCAGGAGCGTGGGTTTGCACCGCCACTGCGTTGTGTTTCCCCCGCTTTCACGATTGTCTGGTGGAAACTGAGTCTCCAGAGCAAGCTGGCGCCTGGTGGGTCGGCCAGCGAGGACTGGAAGGGGGCGCGTGGCCGGCCTCCATCTCCCCGCGGTGCCAGACGCTGCTCTTTGCCAAGGCGGGGGCGGGGGCGGGGGGGGGGGTGTGGGGTTGGGGATGGGGAGCAGGCGGCTGCGAGAGAAGGTGTTTGCCGCTTTGCTGGGTTTATTTGAGATAGAATTATCAATGGGCGCGGGATCTCCCCCAAGATCCAGGGATCGGCTGTGGAAAGACCCAGGGTGCCCTCAGCAATGGGGTTCAAAAGGGCCTCCCTGAGCGAGACTACCCATCCACGTCCAGGATGGTAGGCGGGAGCAAAAGGAGATGGGTTCCTGCGACTGCTGAGGCGGACCTGCTGCAGGGGTGAGGGGTGGGGGGTGGGGGGGAGCCTGAAAGCGCCTGGGAGAGAAGGGGAACGCGCCTCTTTGGGGGAAGGGAGGAGGCAGAGAGCGCTGTGTGCCCGGGAGGAGGGCGGCAGCCAGAAGGGAGGCGTGGAGGAGAGGAGCGGGCGCGACCCCAGCACAAAGTCCCCGACGCGCAGAAAGCAGACACAGGGTCCCTGACCCCTGCCGGGCGCGCCCCAGCGTGGAGCGAGGCCTCCCCCCGCGCCAGGTGCCCGGCCACTCGAGGTCCCCGCCGGGAACGGTGGGCCGGGCAGGCAGGTGACTTGATTCACCGCTTCCCTGTTCGGCGAGGTCCGGGGACTCGTTTTCCGCCTGGA
Organism: Antrozous pallidus; assembly: GCA_027563665.1. NCBI lineage: Eukaryota > Metazoa > Chordata > Mammalia > Chiroptera > Vespertilionidae > Antrozous > Antrozous pallidus. Next base: position 32,065,948 of record CM050523.1, read on the forward strand.
GGTTAAAATCATGGCTCCGGTAATGAACTTAATGTCTTAGGGTAGAGGGGAGTGCGTCTGCGAGTGGGCAGGGGTTAGCGTGGCCGACCTGATCGATGGGAGACTGGCTTAAAACGAAATCCCTTTTCTCCGGGGCTCCTCCGCCCGTGTTCCAGGCGGCGGGCTGAGCCTCGAGGGCCGGAGGCGGCGCGGGCAGGGACGATCCCCGAGCGGGGGACCCACCAGATCCAAGACCCTAAAATGCCCCTTCTGTCCCCACCGAGACCCCAGGAGTACCCCTTCCCCTCCCCCCCTTTTTTAGAGCAAAGACTCTTTAACGCTCCAGTGCAGGAGAACCGGTGGCTCAGTATGGTGTTTGTTTTGCCTTTCAGCTCCGCCTTCGGTTACTGAGAACGGTACTGACGCGGCCGAAGAGGGAATCCACGCCGCGCTCTCAGTCACCAGCCGCCACCTTCCAGGGGCGATCCCCCACTGTCTCCCCCCGCCGTCCTTCCCCGTGCGCGGGGCTGGCCAGCCTCCCGTGGACTCCGCACCTGGCCACCCCGAGCGTGCCAGCCCGCCTGGCAGCCAAGCGTGTGCGTGGAGGGGGGCAGCGGGAGGCGCCAGGGAGAAGGGAGTTAGGACCCGAGGAAATACCGGCCGGACAGGGCTCCCCACTCCCCAACTCCACGCCACCCCACCCGGTGCTCTAGTGCCTGCGCTGGAGCTGTGCACCGAGTCACGTTTTCACTGCCTTCGCTGGGGCCGAGGGCCCGCTGGGACCCGAGAGGCAGGGGAAAGTTGGCAGAGGTTTTCAGATGATGCCCAGGAGCTCCGCCTGAGGCACGGAGGTGCTGTCAGCGGCTCCCCAGCTGGGGCTCCTAGGGGGATGCTGCCCAGGTCCCAAGCGCCCTCTGGGCCCCAGACTCTCAGTCTCGTCCCCCAAGCGGTCTGAGGGAAGGGGACCCGCAGTTCCTCTAGGAGGAGGTGCCTTTCCGAGGTTGCCTCCTCTCCAGAGACAGAATCAGCAGCCCGTTTAACCTGGGGGTTCAGGTGGTGTGGGGAGGAAGGAGGAGACTCCTGGGAGCGCTGCAGCCTCCCCGCCGGGCGCTTGGGGCCCCCGAGTAGCCACCTGTGCGCCGAGGCCCCGGGGCGCAGGCCGGGATTTGGTGCGGGGCACAGGGGGCAAGGGCAGCCGTGTCCCGGCCAGGAAGCCACGCAGCTGTCGCCACGGCCTGCGTGATTTTCTCTCGCGGCTCGGAGCCCGGCCAATCATCATCTGCCCCCTTCCCCTCTCGCCGACTTCGGGGGGCACTGCACCCGGCAGCCAATGCTGAGCGCAGATTCCGCGCGCGCCTCGAGGGAGGCGCTGTCAGGAGGGGGGCGGAGAGGGCTGTGTTTTTCCTTTCCCCCAGTCTCCCGACTTCCCTGCGAAGTTTCCGGGTAGGCGCCCCCGCCCCCAGGTTCGAGCCTCCCCTGGCCGCTCCTTCTCCTGCCTCCTCTCCACCCCGCAAGCCCAGCGAGCGGGAGCCTCTCCGGGACCTGGCTGCCTGTTCGGCGTCCGGTGGGGACCCGGGCGCCCGATCCGCCCTGCCCACCCCCTGCCCGGGGTCTGCCGAGGTGCCTCTCCCCCGGGCGAAACTCGCCGACGGGGGCGCACCGGCAGGAGACACCCGTTGCCTTCCGAGGCGCTCCTAATACCATCCATACAGCTTTAATGCGTTTATAATTCGATAAGTGATTTCAATTTGAAATTGTTAGTAACTAATTTTATGGGTAATTTTTCCACATCAAATATTTAAGCATCAGATTAAGGGAGCCAGTTCCGACACATGATAATAAGGGGGTTTCCCTCCCACCCTCTGCTCCTCCGCCTCCCTCCGCTTCCTACCGAGTCGTTTTTCCAAATCCCCAAAAGATGGCAGTCGAAGCCGATATTCTTCTCTTCCCGCGGCCCTGCGAGGGGAGGGGGAGAGAGGGGGGATGTGGGAGGGGGAGTAGAAAGGGAGAGGAGGGAGGGGGAGGGCAGGAGGGAGAACGAGCAGAGGGAGAAGCTAGACGTTGCATGGACTTTTCGAACTAATTCGTTCACACGTTTCTAATACAGGCAAGCAGCCGTAGTGCGGTTCCTGGAAATGTCCCGGCAGAAAAGAAAGCCAGAAAAGTGCCTGTGGGCTGAGTAGGAGACGTGAGAAACTCAGCACTTTCAAAGCAAACCTTCAGTTCAGAACAGAAGAGGGAGAAGGGCAGACCAGGAGGGAGACAGACTGGCTTTTTTATATTCCTTTGCATTTTGTACAGATGATTTAACATTATATGCAAACACTAAACAACTAAGCAGCGTGTTTCTTCCAAGACAGGACTCTGCAAATTGCATAACGGGGGGGGGGGGGGCGGTGGAGGGGAGAAGAGGTAGGTGTGGGGAAAGGTGATGGGGGGGGGGCAGGGGGAGGATTGCTGGGGGGGGGGGGGGCGGGGGGCTGGGCCAGCAGCGGATGAATTGCAGACCAGTTGCCAAAACTTTTTTTTTTCTTCCTGCTGCTGCTGCTGCTGCTGCCGCCGCCGCCGCCGCCGCCTTTGCTGCTGCCTTTGCTTTGAATGTGGGTAACTAGGAAACAGCAAGCCGTCTGAGAAGACGGAATTTCCAACGTGTAAAATGTTCTTAACGGAACCATTGAGCGAGTGCAATAAGGCGTGAGGGGGAACTAATCTTCCCATTTAAATGTTTGTGGCAATTTTATCTAAATGAATTTTAATGCTAAACGAGGGTAATTCCCCATTTGTAGCGCGTTTACTTCTCTTTCCTGTGCTTCTAAAGCAGTCGAACATCGTGCGAGGAACAATAACAATAAAAATACTGTCAAGACATATTATTCATTTCGAATGTGTTATAATTACAACTGATTAAATATGATAGGGTAAAATATTTTTGATTTCTTTTGCAAAATATTTAAATCACACTAATAAGTAGTCTCCTTCAGCCTAGTGCCCCTCTCGCCCCCCCCACCCCCCAATAAAAATAAAAAGCAGGTACAGTTGTGTGCCCTTGTTTAGAAGAGGGCGTTTTGTTTTTCCCTTTTAAGAAATTGGAAAAAAAAAATACTCTCAGCACCTCTATGATGTCTCTCTTTCGAAAAAGTGTCCTCCACAACCTCAGAGCTGGCCCTGAAATTCACAAGAGGAAGAGCCAAAATAGCAATAAGGGGGAGGCCGGGGTGTCGAGGCAGGGAAAGGGACCCGCAGAGGGCAAGAGGATCACAAAACCATCGCGCAGAGGGGGGAATGCAGGGAAAGAACACAGTTTTATTTTTTTTCTAATTCACTGGACAATAATGATCTTGATTTTCATAGCCTCCATATTCCCTAATTCCTCTTCACGTGCACCTTCTGCGCATTCTCTCTCCCTCTCTCTCTCTCTCTCTCTCCCTTCTGCTCGCCCTCCCTCGCTCTCTCACCCCTACCTCCTCCCGCTCCTTTCCCTCCCCCCACCCGGCTAGAGCTTCCTCAAGAATAAAGGCAGAAAATAACCCACTTACCCAGGCATGTACTGGGGAGGAGGGGCACACGGATGGTTGGTTTATAAAGTTTGTTATTAATTTTTAAAGTAAATAAATGGTTGTTAACGGCTAGTAACCACCTATCAAAAGAGAAGTATGTCACTAATATGGACTATTTATGTAGAAGGGGAGATTTAAACAGTTCCATATATGGGGTGGGGGCGGGGCGGGGCGGGGCGGGGGGCTGCGGAAGGCTGCGTCTGACTCTCCCTCCGCGCGTCCACGTGTTTAGACACCAGGCCCCATAAACAAAAGGTGAGAGTGCGCACTGCTGCTCCCGCAGGTGAGTCAGTCAATCACATGTCACCTAGTAAAGCCAACCCACAGCTGGTTTCCCTTTTGGAATAGAAAATAGAATTGTTCAGGGCGGGTTTATAGAGCGGCACGGGCCTGAATGTCAGACTTGAGTTTAAGGCGCTCTCCTCCAACCCATCCTTTGTTTACAAAGCAATCACTGCTTGAAGGCTGATTTTTTAAAAACGAATTTGCCTTAATTAAAATACTTGTGTATTTTCCTTAGCTTTGGGAAGCACTTTTATAGCAGCAATTTTATTTAAATAAAATTATAAGCTATTCCAGCTTAAACATGTTATTTTGTACCATTTAGCTGGCTGCCATGCAGAAATTCTGTACAGCTGTTCTGGAAAATTATTTAATAACCAGTTTTAACCAATGAGAACATAGAGCATATTTATAAAAATTAGATTTTGAAGTCTGGCCTCTTCAATTTACATAGTTAATTTCCTAATAAACAGCTACTGCTCAAAATAGGTAACATCCTTAGTAAAAGACTTAACTCTGTACTTGGTTTGCCATTATGAGCAAAAATAATTTCACTGATATTAGATGAGTAATTTTGTTGAATGTAATCTGAGTCTACAGTAGGTTAGTGCCCTTAGGCCTTAAATTTGTTGATATTAGGAGTTCGTTAAGTCAGCTTAAAGAAATCAGTAACTATCATTAAATAATTTACTTTGTAGTTAAAATTTTCAAATACATATATATCTTAGGGAGCCAAAATTAATTTTTACATTTACTGCATTGATCATCAAAAAAAATTTTTCGGGGGGGGGGCAGTAAACACATTTTTCAAGCAGTGGAGTCAGCATGACAAAAATAATCTTGTTTTTATTTTAGATTCAGATTTCATTACTGCACTCAAACGACTACAACTGGGCTTGGCGTTATTATACAATCCAAACTGTTTCTGTCAGAAACGCTAAGACTCAGTGTGCAATGATTGTTATTAATAATTAGCTCCTTGGTTTCTTGATAGAAAAAGGCTATCAACAAGCATTTGTTTATCCACAACAAAAAAAGTATAATTAGCTTATCCCACTTAGTAAATCTTGTATGCATGCCAACTCATACCAAACTGCTACTTTTACAAAAAAAAATTGCAATAATACAGTTCATTTTTCCAGTCCTTTTTGCACAAAATTTATTTACAATGTCTACATAAATGCTCCAAGGTGGGACTATGGAAAAATACACACATGACCGATGCTTTGCTCAGAAATAAAGTCAACATATTAAAAATAAATCTTCAGTCTATGTTTTTGAGCTGCATAAAACAGGAAGTGATGTATAAGGTGGTGATTGTTGCATGGGGACAATGACGCTTGATGTGACAATTAGGCTTCTAAACACACGGCCTTTCGGTTTCCATGCCTCCTCCTACCAGTCTCCTTAAGACACTGCCTGCAACAGCTGATTAATCATTGTTGATGACTGCAGTTTTTCCCATCCTTCCCGATTTACATCTGTTCAGGCCAATTCAAATATGGTGAGTAAATGAATTAGACATGCAAATTCAAGCCCCAGGCTAGAGAGAAGGAGAGAGAGGAAGAGAGAGAGAGAGAGAGAGAGAGAGAGAGAGAGAGAGAGAGAGAGAGAGGAAGAGAGAGAGAGAGAGAGAGAGAGGAGAGAGAGAGAGAGAGAGAGAGAGAGAGAGAGAGAGAGAGAGAGAGAGAGAAGAGAGAGAGAGAGAGCACTCGCATGGCTGAAATCCTAGGCAAGAAGAAAGATTCCTCTGCCTGATAGTGATTTTAATGCTCTAAAAATCCTGCAAATCAGACCTTCCTGTCCCTTGCAGGATAACTGTAAGGCTTTTTAATGTAAGGAGGCTTCTGGAGGAAGTGAAGAGCTATGGAAACAACACACATAGTGTGGAAAAATTTCACATTTTTCTTAAAAAATCTATAAGAAACAACGTAATATGGATAACAGTATAATAGCATTTACAATATTTCACTCTTTGTTCTCTTAATGTCTTATATAGTTATTTAGCATGTCCCCCAAATTGACTTCAGTTGGTATTTCCTGCTTTTTAAGAGTCCCTATGAAGAATTAGGGATGCTCCTTGGTCCAAAGTAGATGCCAAGAATGGAACTCCACAGTCATTGCAGAAAAAACATGATTTGAAATCAGTCACCATTGCAGACAATGCATATTCCCTTAAGCTACTGAGCATGAATGTCCATGACTTGTCCACTCATTGTTGGGTCTCCTGTATTAAGAACCGTGGGGCTTGATGCTGACATTGGCATTCCAGGGTGGGGCGGTCCTCCATGCATCATCACTGTTGGGTGGTGAGGGTGTCCAGGAATGTACGTATGCATGGGGGGCCCATGATGCAGCTGAGCAGGATGGGGGGGCATCTGGGGTTGGGTATAACTTGGCTGTCCCATACTCACACCCATTGGACCACCCCGGGCTACATATTCCCCTGGCATACTTTGCAGCCCTGTAGAAATTCAAAAGAAAAACAAAACAAAAAGAAAATATTATGAAAAAGCAATCGTGTGGTCTGTCTATGGCAATCCTACAAAAGCCAGGGGACATTGTGATGAAGGGAGCATGGCTCTGTAAAGTATTCTTTTGATTCATACCGAAGAAAATAAAATGAGAGATGTTTTGCTGGAAACTCACATTTTTCTCAACTATTTTCCTTTTATTGTCAACTGTTATCAGGTCAATCTTATTTATTTAAAAAAAATAAAACTGTTATTTGAGGTCTGGTCTGAAGAAGCACTGTTGTTCCCTGAAAACATTCTCTACCAAAAACACAAGAGGACCCCACGCTGGTCAGGAAGCATCTTGCATGCAGCTAACTGGACAGGCTCTCATTAAGGCTGATTACTTAGCTAAACCTATACTTTTAAAAAAATGGAAACAAAACAAAACAATAACAGTTATCAATGAATTCCTTCCTCATGGTTTCTTAGAGCTGGGGGAAAAAAAGCCTTCACAAAACCCTGTCCACCTTACAATGCTTTTGAGAACAATAAGAAAAATTGGACCTAAAACAATACCCCTCCTGCTTTGAGGGGCCTCTTGTCTTCTGCATGGATTGCTATAGTTGATGGAAACTGACAGGTGTATTGTTTCTGAGAGCTATAAGCTCCATAATCATCAAGGGTGAAAGGCATAACACTATTGCTAAGTAGGTTCAATTGGCTTTAGTTCTAAGTAATAGTGCACTGTGAATGCGATGAACACCTTCGAATAAGGTCTCCAGGCTCTAGCAATGAATGGCTGCTTAATCTAGCCTAAAGGAACATTTTTGAACTAATGAAAATTGCTTATAAAATATACTGTACCCACAGCTCTTTAATCAAAAAAGATGATAATATTTTTTGTAATAACCTATTAATTTAATTGGTCACGAAGCATAAAATACATCACTTAAATTTAATTGACCCAGAAAGTAAGAAACAATATTTAAATTAACTAAGCTAGAGAATTCCATGATGAGGTAATAAGACTGTTGCATTCCCGAGCTCAATGGAATATTTTCGGGAGCTAATTGTTAAACTTATATTTGACTCACACCCGGAGAGGAAGACCAATACGAATTATCCTTGGCCTCAGCAGTGCTTTTAAATAGTGTGTTAATATAATCAGAGATACAACCAAGACTTGGACTTAACTGCTTTTAATTTCAGAAACAAAAGTAGAGCAATGCTATTAGGGGTAATTTAGGAAGTGAACAAGAGCTTTGGTGTTCAAAACAGTCTTACTTGTTTGAACACGAATTGCTGGAGTGTCTTTTTAGGAGAGAAAATGCAGGAGCAAGAATCTGGGACAGTTTTTCCTAGGCCCACTTCACTAGGCCTGCCACTGAAGATTGCATTAATGATCTCTATTTTTGTATACTGAATAAGTCAAATCCATTTGTCACACTGCAAGTGATGGCATACTTAATTTGGATATAGTCAATTAGCCTGGGCTAAGCCCTGCAGCCTGCTGTGCACACCTCTATTTTGTATTCTCCCTTTTTCCTTTGCCACACGTAATCCCATTATGATGGACAGACAAAGGAATAAACTAAGAAAAAAATCAAAGTTTAGTTGACTGAAGCTCAAAATATGCCTTTACTTACCCTAAGAAAAGCTAGTGTTTATTTCCCTAAAAGAAGTCTCTGTTTGGCTTTGCAGTGTCTTGCAGGTTAGTGTAGAAATGTAACTCATGCATCAACTGCGGTTAGACAGATTTATGACACTTTGGGGACATGCTCTTTCCTCTCCTTGCACTGCTGCAGACTGCTTACATTTTGCAAATCAGTCTGTTGCTATGACAACCCACTCCCCCACCTCCTGACTGTTTCTTATTTTGTCATGTGGTCAGTACTGTATAATAGCAATACACAGGATAAATGTACATCATACACAGCATTTATAAGCTTAAAAGCTTGATCGCAACCAAGGAGAAAATGAAGGAAGCAAGAAACCAGGAGTTTAATGGAAAGGAATGAACAAGCATGAAGCTATGGGCAAGGAGAACATAAGAAAATGCAAGAGGAAAAATATTCCTAGGACAAAGTGAAAACAAAGACCCCATTTGTACTTACTTCCCCCTGGCTTTGCGATTGGTTAACTAGATGAAGGTTACATGTAGTGCCACTGCCCCTCCATGCCCATATTCATGCCCATTCCACTCATAGGTCCTAGAAGGGAGATAAAAATCCAAGAAGAGGCCAGAAAATGAGCAAAGTCAACAGATAGTGCCAAAAGACCCTTAAAAAAAACAGATTCCAGAGGGTTAAGAAACAGTGAGATCTTCAGTGTGTAAAGATCCTGGCTTCCCCTCTGCAATATCTTAGATGCACAGATGGCAGGCAAGGCAGGCAGCTTGAGATAACAGCAAAGGATGAAGTGACTTTACCTGGGCTGATGGGGGGGAGGGGTGACACTCTTGGAGTTATAAATGAGAAGCAACCACAAAACAGTCTTACCTGGTGCCCTGATGCCCATGTGTTGCTGACCATCCATTACGAAACCTCCCATTGGCTGTCCATCGGGGTTATAAGGTGTTCCTTGACTTACTACAAAAGTGCAGAACACAGTTTCTTAATAACAGTCTCCAAGAGAGAATAGCGAGAGAGAGAGAGAGAGAGAGAGAGAGAGAGAGAGAGAGAGAGAGAGAGAGGAGAGAGAGAGGAGAGGGAGGAGAGAACATACCAGGCAGATATAATTTTAAAACACTCCAAGTTAAATTTCAGCTCTACATACCTGTGACCAAGTTTTAAAACACTATTCAAAGAATAGTGAAAATACACAAAGTTCATGTTTGGATTTTTGTCTGGGGATCACACAATAGTTGTTGAATGGGGAAAAAAATATGGGAATATGACTAAATATGTAGTAACTCAATGTGGTGTTTACCAGAGTTTTTCATAGTGCTCTCCATGAGAAGAGAGTGTTTTGTAAAGAAAGTATACATTCATATCACCCTTAGTAAATACTGTTGTTAATCTCATTGGTATATTACAATACAAAAACAAATCCTAGAAAGCTGTTTCTTGGATTTTTAGATCTGCAAGTTGTAATCCCATAGACATATTGCCATTTTAAGCTCTGATTAAAACACAGAAAGCTATTGGTTTTTTTTTTTTAAGTTGAACACCAGAAGATGGATATTAACAGGAGAAGGCCTGAGAAAAGGAATCGTGTATTTATACCACTACCTGAATCCCATGTTTTAACTGTACATGAAAAGCTGCTTCAGAAGTAAGCTGCCTTGGGTTATTAAAGCACACAAAAGCTCTACCTCATTGAATGTCTTTGAACTTTACTGAGTCCCACAAGCGATCCTGACCCCTTTGCCCTTTTGACAGGTAATAAAGTTTACAGCAATTCCACACCAAGCCATGCACCAGGGAGTGGTCATAGTAGCAGAAAGAGCTGGGAAGGCAAACTCAGAAAAAAAAATAACATTAATATATTGAATGTGTACAAAGAATATTGTAACTGAGTATTATAATGATTTAAGAGTTACTTTTCTCTGTTGGCGTTTTTTTCCCACCTTCTCCAAACATTTTTATAATGATGTTAAATTGATTAGTGTTGTTATGAAACTAAACCGGTTTCATTTTAATTGCCAGGCGCTCCTAGCACTCACTCCCAGTTTATTTACCAGGTATTGGACCTCCCGGTGAATGGCTTGAGGATGGTTTTCGCTTGCGTGACTTGACTACAGTCACTATGGGGGACTTGCCTGCTCGGTTGGACTGGTCTATCATGGGCTGCACTATTCTTCTCCGGGCATTTATAAACCTGTAACCAAGAAAGTAGAGCAAATCGTTATTCCTTAAAACAAAACAAAATCCAAAGAGTGGTGGGAGAGGTGGAGGAAGAGAAGATGGATCACAGTGAGAGTAAAGCTGGATCTTGGCAGAGTGGCTCTTCCCTGCTCACTGTGCAGTTTCAGATGCTGCAAAACCTGTAACCCCCAGTGACCTTTGAGTACACAGGCTTGGGGTTTCTGAGTTGATTTATGTTTGCCTGTTTTACCACAGTTGGACACTTCCATTTCATCTTTTCATGGGGGAATTAGCAGAATTTTCAGGAAACAATACCAGCCACCACTCTTTTCAATTGCAGGGGGGGGGGGGATATTTGGTGGGGAGTGCAAGATGTCCATAAGGGCATCCGTTACCTCTCCTAGTTAGTGACATTTTAATCTTATGTTCTCTGACTTCTTTTTTACAATTTTTATCGAAACCTTGCCTACCTCTTGCAAACCTAATTCTATTTTAATGCCCACTATTAAGATAATGAACTGGGATGGCAGCACACCATCAAATGAGAGAATGTCTGGAGTTTATCACCACTAACTCACACTGCCGGGGACTTCAGAAAAACGCATTCCTTGTAGAGATTTCTTTGGGTGGCTTTTTTTTTCTCTTTATGTAAAGTCTGAGGTCAAGGCGAGGTCACAGCTATACAGTAATTGAACTTATAATCTTGCTTTCTCCAGCTAGACCTGAAAATTTATAAAAACATCTTATTAAGATATTTAAGTCACTTAATTGTCTTAATAAGATTTATTTTGTACAACTTTTGTTGCCCATATAAAAGTAATTAGTCATCGGAAAAATAAAAAAAGTGGTTAATTCAAACTCTGCAAAGTCATGCTCATGAAATTTCTAACGCTTAAGATTCATTTATACTGCCTAATACTAAGAGTTACATATCAAATACAGAAAATGAACAGGGCATAGATTCTGAAATAATAAAGTGCTTTGAGTTCTCAATTCAATTCAGATTTGAATATATTGAACATGAGCGGCACATAAAATACAGTAAAAAGTTTAATAATTCACTATTAATAATTAAAGGATCCACAGTCCAGTATGAATTCTAGTTTGTAAATCTCTCCTCTTCAGGTAGGAAAATAATTCCCCAAAACCTATCCATTAAACAGACAGGGACAGGTTTTTAAAATAAAAATGAAAACTCCATGACATTTGAAGATTCTCAATATCTTAGCATTCTATGTCTTTCCATTATCTGAGAACTAATTAAAATAAATAACAACAGTGGAATCTAACTAAAAGGACACTGTTAGGGCTAACTCTTATTCACAATACTTATTATATCAGTTCTTGTGTCTGAAGTCCCTGAACTGCTAATAAAAATATTTAAAGCACAGATCTAAAACAAATTGTGTTGCAAATCAGGTTATCATTATCTTGTATAAACCATGAAAATTGGAATCATGTGAGCAGAAGGTTAGATTAATTCTCCATTCTCATTATAAGCACAGGTGTAGCACAAACACCATGTGAAATAACCAATTAAAATGGAAAAAAAATATGCCTTTTCATTAGCTGCCTTCACTGCATGACCAATTAGAAAATTATTTAATATTAATTTTCTGCATATACCAAAAGTAATTTTCATAGTAACTAATCTAGGTAAGGATACCAAAAATCAACTCTTTATCTATGCTACTGTTCATAGTCTGCAGGCTCTTAGGGTAAAGGAAGTCTGTCTAGTAACTTTTTACAAGTCCTTTTTAAAACATAATATTTTGTGGATATGCTTTATACTATTTATCTAAAAAATAGGAAGAGCACTTTTTAACAAATGAGAAGCCAGAGCTCTGATAAATTAAATGACTTATTTGAGGTCACATGTTACCCAAGAGATGTTAATAATTTGCTGAGTGACAGACAGCTGGCGAATAGTATCAAGTACCCCCCTCTCTAATGTCCTAAGCAGAGCATGGCCACTACTGTGCCACCCATCTAGAATATTCTGAAGTACACATATACTTTTAAATGAACTGGTTTTGAGCCAGTCAACACTGGCAACAGCTCTATGGTTGATTCCAAGAACAAGCATGACTGAACATTTTGTAGATTGGGGAATTTGATGACTGTATTGCTAGTATATATAGACGAAGATAAAACTATGAATAAGAAGATTTGGTGGCTTAAGTAATTCATATTCCATAGCTTGCCTCCTCCCATCTGTATATTCAGATTTCCAAAGACCGATTCATAATAACCAATTCAAGTTTGAATCCATGACTGTTAAACCCAAAGAGTGATAGAAAAATCACATCTTGGTTTTGGAAGGGGCTTTAATGGTCACCTGGCTTGATCACTGACTTGCTTTCACTCTTTATAACACCATGTAATGGGTATCAAGAGGGGCAACCTCTGCTGGGCTGTTTCTAATACCATACTTGCCACCTTACCTGAGAGACCACTCATTCTGTGGGCTAGGCAACTGTCAGCAGCTTCTGCTTCACTTGATCTAATGTGCTTTCACTAGGACAACTTCTTGGGGTAATTTAAACAACTTAAATATTACTTCTTCAGGATTGCCTTTCAAATATTTATGCTCCATTGGCTTCTTCCCTCTTCTCCTTAGGTTACACATCTGTGCTTCTTAACAATGCCATGCTAGAATGTGAGTTGCTCTAGGATGCCGAGTCCATTCATCATTTGGCCCACACTCTGCTCACTATGCTGAGGTTTGCCTGTGTGCCTCTGAAGGTCTTCTGTGGACAACACTAACTGCTGTTATCCCAGCCCTGCTCTGGTCCCCAGGTAGCAAGTAAACACCTCACCACAGCCTCTCCACTAAAGGCCCCCAGGCACTAGGTACTGTTGTTTTTCTTTTGGTGGCAATAACCAGTTGTTATTATTGACAACACCAATATAGGCTACCGTTAGAATATGTATATATGAAGATATTTCATTAAATAAAATTAAAAAGTAATAAAACATTAAAAATCCAAGAACATCTAACCACTTTGTCTGAACTACATACTTGGAACTTCTCATTTTTGAAAACTTTATCCACTCATACAGGACATCAATAAACTCTCAGAATGTTACCAGATTACAATTCCTATACTTATATGAAATACACTCTTATCTGGGGGTAATGATAGATATCTTTATCTAAAAATAACTGATAACCAAATATTTTATTTCTTAAAACATGATCTCTTTGATCTTAAAACTATCTGAACATTTGATTCTCTTTAGTGTATTTTATCATTATCCTAGACTATCTTATATGTACTCTCTTTGGAGGTATGCTACATACAGCAAAGCCATGTGTTTAGATGTCTTCGGAGTGAATTCAGATACAAAAACATTTTCCTTCTGGACAAAGTAATAAAATGACATTCTTGCTCCTCCCACTATAAGTCAAACAGAGGTCAGTTCCCCATCCCTGTATCTGTTTAAATAAACTGGCCCAGCTGTTTGTTTCCAAAATGCCCTTTGACCTTGTGTCTCATCCTCCCTGCTTTTGTGACAGAATGCTTTACTTTCCATTGTAGGAGATTCTAAATTATCAAGAACTTTCTCAACAGTGAACCAAAAAAAAGGACTTTAGATTTTATATGAACTTACATGAACATATTTCCTTCTTAAAGTACTGTCATTTCAAGAAGCATCCGTAAAATACTTAGTTTAAGCTCGTGTGTGTGTGTGTACAAATATATATCATCATTTATGTATGAATACATAAACATATAGTAGAGCTTGAACATAAGAAGAAACAGTGTTTTCAGAGAGAAATAAAAAAAGAAAATGACAAAATTCCAATTTGAATGTACAATAAAATGTACATTCTCCAACAACCACAAAGGAGTAGTTTAAGATAAAATATATCCATGAACTCCATACAATCTTTAGAATTGTCCATATTGATAATAAGGTCTCTTTAAAAAGTTTGTTAGTTTAAAGACATAAGAAAAAACTTTTACAACTTATGTCCAACCATTACAGCCCTTAAAATTCAGGTGTATAATGTCAGCAATACCTGACAACAGGACAATTTTTCTTACTCATTAAAGGAGCTTCACACTTTGGTTTCATAAAATGCAGTTCAAATTTGCCATAAACCAGGCAATTAAAAGGTAAGCCTTTCCGTGGAGCGTGCTTTCAGGTTGGGAAACATTCTTTTTGCCTTTCCACATTACATCCTGAACATCAAGGTATATTTTTTTCAAATCCATTTTGCTTTGAAATCACAATCTTCTTTTTGTAAAGTACTTTTTAAGAACTGGACCCCTGTAGGTGGTAGAAGACTGAATAAGGGAAAGAATTCTTATATTCCCTTTTTTCAAAGAATCATGGATTAGAATTCCTTCCTGTAACCAAACTATCTCCTTTCTCAAAACAAGACATTTTAAAAAGGAAAGCAATTTAATGAATTGGCTTTATAGTTTTATTCCATGTCAAAATGAACTGAGATATATTTCTTTTTACTTAGTTATTTGTCTAGGACACTCGTCCTAATAAGGGGGAATGGGAGGTTAAAAGGGAAGCAAAATCTTCAAAAATATTACACAGGGGATCATCTCCAAATTGAATTTTATTCTTTAAATTTTTAAATAAGAATCAGATAAGGAGAATGGAAGATGAATCCTGACTTATGCAAATATATATATATATGAATTTTCGCTTTATTCTTCTTTCTTTTAGCCCCCTAGATTTTTTTTTTTATCATTAGGCTTTTACATTTTTTCATTCTGCTAATCCCACCTACCTCCTTTTCTTCTCAGTCTCTGAATACCTGAATAGTTTTCTGAGCAAGATCTGGTAGAACAGCTTTCTAAAGTTGACCTTTGTCCTTTAGTTTATCCTCCACTCCTTGCCCTGGTTCCTTCCCACAAAACTGGATTGCTAAGTTTAGTTTCCTCTCCGTGAGAACCAGGAAAGGTGGAGAGATTGCAGTGGGCATCCATCTGAACCAAAATACAAGGTGCATTTTCCCAGACCACAGGCAATGTTTCCATACCACAGCTTTTACCCCCTTATACTTCCTTGTACGTTCTCTAATACCAACAAAAATAAGGAAAAATGACGTGCTCATTTTCAGAAAAGGCACTTTCACCTTGCCTCAATTAAGTCTATTACTCAATGTTTGCAGCCCTACTTTATACACTGATGATTAAGGGGTGCCCACATTTTGTTACTTTAAGTCACTGCCAAATCGCTGAACCACAGAAAATCAAAATGCTGCTGTTTCTAAACAATGACATGACTGTCAGTCATCCCCATAGTGCTTCTTGCCAATGAGGCATAAGTGAATAGTCAGCAGGAAGATGGGTATTCATTTAATATGGAGGAATATCATTTTACAATACTCTCCCATATGCCTAAGAAACTAAAATTAGCAACTTAATATTAAAGAAAAGATTTCATTAAATAGCAGGATATGTTAGTAAAAATGCCTTCTATACCTCTACCATTCATCAAAAGAAGTAAATTATACTCATCTTTGATTAATATTTAGCTATCGTTAGGAATACCTATACTTTAATATTAATACTTTATAATAAAAATTAATACCATGCATTTTTAAGTGTAATAACTGGTGATTTCTACATGCATTATTTTTTATTTAGTTAAAAATAAACAATATGCAAGTATAATACTTAATTGATACATAATTTCTATAAATATTTCTATAGAATTAAATCTCTAATTATAGAATGTCACATTGGAAGGTAGTTGCTGAATTCCAGAATTTTGTCCTTTCTCTAGTCCATAAATTTTCTTTAACGTAGCATTTCCTTCAACTTTATCACAATACTTTAAATAAAGCCATATACATTACATTTTTTAAAACTCAGCATTTACTAATAACTTTAAGGCCTGTCTTATAAACAAAGCCTTCAGGGAAAGAGTTCTAGCTATCTCCCAAATAACGCTCTGTTCTTTAAAACAAGAAATCAACTTCGAAATCTTTTGTTGGAATTCTTTATTTTGGATTTACATTCACTTATTGGATTCAATGATCCATAACTGGCAGTCTCCAGGGATCAAGCCTTCTACACTCCCTTTCACTGTGAAATAAAATTTCATGAAACGTGATTTTAAGATGCTCAAGAAAGTTGACTCCATCTCAAGTCAAACCATATGAAATCATGCTTTTGGCACCTTTCTCTAGTTCCTCAAGCTCCTCCAGGATCTGACAGTTCCAGGACTGCAATACATCATCTGTGTGTCTGAGGGTGGAGGAGGAGAGTGGACAGGATGGGAGAAGGGAGCACAGGTCCTGCTCTCCATCCACCCTGGAAGCATAATATTGGAATTTGCTCCAAGCACACTAAGACCATCAGTCAGCGGTCCCTTCAGTGATGGGTATATTTGTTAAATTACTCTAGAAATGAAGTTAATTACATATACAATTTTTTCAAAGCGAGCAGTAAAAAGAAATCACTAATTAGTTGAACATTTTTTTAATGTATTTTATTGATTTTTCACAGAGAGGAAGGGAGAGGGATAGAAAGTCAGAAACATCGATGGGAGAGAAACATCGATCAGCTGCCTCTTGCACACCTCCAACTGGGGATGTGCCCGCAGCCAAGGTACATGCCCTTGACCGGAATCGAACCCGGGACCCTTCAGTCCGCAGGCCGATGCTCTATCCACTGAGCCAAACCGGTTCGGCTAGTTGAACATTTTAACACAGAAAAATAACCAAACCAGCCCATGTATTATGTTGAACTTTAGATGCTGAAATAATGTCCAAACATTTGATCAGTTGGTTATATAGAACAAAGTTTTTTCCTTGAAAGCAAATTGCAAAGTGATGTTTTGGTTTTTTTTTTCATTCTAAAAAGATATAAACTCATAGACAACAGTCTGGGTGATTACTGGAGGGAAAAGAAGGTTGGGCAGGTAAATAGGATAATGGAAGGATAAATGGTAATGGAAGGAGACTTTACTTGGGGGTGATGAACACACAATACAATAGACAGATGATGTATTATATATTTGTACTCCTGAAACCCATTTAATTTTATTAACCTCTGAGAGCTCTTCCCTTTCTCTAGGATCTCTCATTTCTTTGCCTCCGTTCCCAAGCTCTGACCAACCACAGACTTCTCTGGTCCAGAGTCTCCACTCATACCAAGGGACAATATCTCAGATTTTAGCTTGATTTCTACTCTCACCTGCCAGGTTAGGCCAAAGAACACCACAATGAAGATGACTTGATTTGAATGTGGGCCTATCTCTATTCCTTAGAATGTTCATTGTAACTTGTGTTTCAATTAGGAAGGCTTGAAACCCCAGTAATGTATGTCAAAATGTAGCCCCCTAAATACAAATGGAACCACTTATACTAAAAGGCAAAAATCTCTCAATTGAGGTATATGACAAAAAATTTTAAAATAAAGACACAAAAACAAAATGGTCTCCTCTTAGGACATGTCAAATCTTTGGAAAAATGCTTATGGGCATCTAAGACACCCTGAAAAAATGTTTGGAGAATGTGAATTCCACTTATGAGTGGCTACCCTTTGCCTTTTACAATATCACACACAATTATAACAGTCAATATACTGGCAAGTGCTCTGAAAATTGTAAAACCCAAGGCAGGGTTTTGTTGGGACACTGTTATTATGTTTCTCAAAATTATCTAATGGCACACAGAAATGCACACACTGGTACCTGAATGCTTATAGCAGCGAGAGGTATAAACCACTCAAATGTCCACCAATGATGCATGGATAAACAAAATGTGGTACAGCCATAAAATGGAATATTATTTATCCATAAAAATAAAAGTACTGATGATACTCTTTGTGGAGGAAATTTAAAAACATTATTCTAAGAGAAAAAAAAAGCCAATCACAAAAGACCACATATTATATGATAACATTTATGTGAAATATCTAGACCAGGCAAATCTCAAGGGACAGAAAGTAGATTCAGGGTTGCCAGGACTGGTATGATGGATGGAAGTGCAGGGTGGGGTATTAACTAAAGGATACAGATAATAGAGCATACAGGTATCAAATTATAATGTGGTATACCTGGAATTAATATAATGTGATTAACCAATGTTACTCCAATAAAAAATTAAAACAAGATAGATAAAGGGTACAGGGTTTCTTTTTGACCTGGTGAAAGTATTCTAAAATTGACTGTAGGGATAGCTTCCCTACAAAAATCCACTGAATTATATACTTTAAATGGTTAAATTGCATGGTATGTGCATTATATCTCAATGAAAGCTGTTAAAAATGAATATGTAAGGGTGGACTGGAAGAGGCACTGGAGCAGGAATCAGCCCCTTCTTCACCTCTAATTGGCAGAGGAACATTGTAAGGCCCTGAGTCTCAACTGTCACATGACACATAAAATCCTGTGCTTCTGGTGCTCTGTAGCACAGGGTTCCCAAAATTTTAATCCAAGCCCCTTCTGACAAATGTCAAAATCCTGTATCCCTTTGTTATTTGCAATTTCAAAAGAAATGACAGGACTCAAATCAAAAGTTAATTCTCAGTAAGCTTTTTACACCACCACATTCTCTCATATTGATTCTGATATGCCTTTTCTGCCCCCCACCTCCACTTGGCCCTGAGGATGGGGATCTCTGCCATGATCCATTGCACTTTCCTTTCTGAAAGCGGCTTTGCCAAGTGACCAGTCATGGGGACTGAGATCTGACATCTTTGGACACGTACAGTTCCTTCACTTAGCTGTTCACCACCCACTGCCCCCTGCCCTTTGCAAGTGCCTATGAACTCTGACCCAAACTCGGGATCAAATAAAGTCAGTCACAGCAGATGTTCTAGGGATATAGGCCAACAAAGTTCCTCAAGCAGACAATAACCCTCAAACATACCGGTGTACATTTAAATCAGCATCCTAGAGTAGAAAGAAAACAGTTGACACTTACACATGCTTTTAATCACGGCACATGTGTCACTTCTATCCCTAGGCCATATGCTGTTCTGGAAAACCAGTGACTTGATCAATATTCAGCCAGATCTTCCAGCGACCTGCAATTCATTTTTTGAGCTAAGCTACATTTAGAACCCAAGACCAATAATCCCCACAGGCCTGAAAGAGTTAATGTGCTTGAGAAAGGAAGTATCTTTCCTTCTTCAGAGATGGATCTAATCTTGTGAGGCATTAGGCCCTCTGGTAAAAAGGAAAAGGGAGCTCTCAAGGATGGGAACCCATTAAGGTTTTCCGTTTATTTGTTATTGTTCAAGTGTCAAGAGCCCAATAGAGTTAATTATTTCCCATACTAATGGGTCAGGCTGAAAAGCCCTGTAAGAATGGAAATAAATTGAAGAGGAAAATATCAACAATGATGAAGGCACTGAACAGGAGAGCCCTGTATTTGCCAAAGTTGCAGGCACCTGTGTTGTTGGAGGGTTGTGTTTTGTTTTGTCTTTTAATGTTCTCTTTCTCCTTAAAAATTAAAACAGGAACAGAATGAAACGTTGAGCATTTACACAAAGCTCTAGGCATTCACACATCGGAGCGAGGCGGCCTGGATCCAAGACAACGCTGGCCCTCAGAAACACTTCCTTCCCCCCGCCGCTGGCTCTGCTCCATTCCTGAGAAAATTGTTTTATTCAACAAAGAGGCAACATTTGCCCCATTTTTTTTTCATGTCTTGGGCTGACTTTTTAACCACTCAGAAATGCTGTTTGTTTTATATAGGCACAGCCTGAAGCAAGATGATGATGTAAGCGAGAGGGGAGAGGGGGTCTCTGTGGGCACAGCACGGTGCTGCGGTGCTCAATGGTTAATCACCCAACACCAGCCTCAGCAACTGTTGACACAAAATAGGTGGAGATCAGGTCTGTGCAAGCAGAAAATACCAGAAAGGCAAACTATATGTAAACACACTTAAGACAGATTTGACAAGAATAGACCTAAACCTGACTTGCTAGGAACCTCTGGATGTCTCAGTTTCAGGGTCTCTCTGGGTGCTGCTCTCCCTGACAAAAGTTTCCTTTCAGAAGAGAAAGAGTAAAGCTGGAAAAATGAAAATCAGCTTACAGAAGACAGCGGAGACATTTGTCCCCTTGGTTCACACAGTGTGAGTTTCCAATCTGCTCCCACATGCGGGATTTATGTAACGTAACACAGTTCTTCCATGTTTACCTGGAGCGGGGCCAAATGAGAGAGACTGGGAAAAAAGAACACCCCAGTGTGTGCATACAGCCGCAATTCAAAAAGTTATTTCTTCTGACCTATAAAATGCATACAAGTGGCACATGGATAATGCTTAAACAGTCTTTTAATCTTATCTAACTGACACCTGACAACCCATTACTTATAGGTTATTAATGTACACACTACAAAGTTTGTCATGTACAAAATTACTGGAGGAAAAGATTGAACGCCTGAGGAAAAAACAAATTTTGCTGTGCAGTAACTTCAGAAATTTCGAGCCTATTATCTGTCATGCCCTTCAGAGGCTCATAGCACACAGCTAAAAACAACTGATTTGTCTCTATTAGGAGTCCCGAAATGACAGCATACATGGTTTTCATGTCTTGCGATAATATTTAATTTAAACTAGTTTTTATTTTACCGGGCTTCATTTGCTTATTTCAGATAAAGAAGAAAAAAAAATTTTAATTAGTTTTCCTTTTTGTCTCTTTATCAAATGACTTGTCCTTTTTTTTCCAGTCCCACTGTAAAATTGGAATCAGAATCAGTTTCAGAACATTCAACTTGTTCCTGGTTCATATTAATTATCACATGGTCTGATGGTCTAGAGCAGTGGTTGGCAAACCACGGCTCTTGAGCCACATGCTGCTCTATGGCCCCTCGAGTGTGGCTTTTCCACAAAGTACCATGGCCTAGGCGAGTCTATTTTGAAGAAGTGGCATTAGAAGAAGTTTAAGTTTAAAAATTTTGTCTGTCAAAGAAATTTCAATCGTACTGTTGATATTTGGCTCTGTTGACTAATGAGAGCTGAAAACCAACTTCTGCGCATGGGCCATGATGTTTCAATCGCACTTTTAAGTGTGCGCCTTCATGTGGTATTTTGTGGAAGAGCCACACTCAAGGGGCCAAAGAGCTGCATGTGGCTTGCAAGCTGCAGTTTGTCAACCACTGGTCTAGAGCATTAGTGCTGGAAGAGGCTGAGTCCCAGTAAACAGTCCTACCTGACCATTGAAGGTGGAGGAAGCTGTTGCCATGGAGACAGAGTGACTTGATCAAGGACATGTATCTCATTGGTGAGGATTGGGGAGGACAGATGAAATGTTTTGACTTGAAATGCTCTTTCCCCTAGATAATTCCCCCCCCCCGCCCCCGCCTTTCTCGCCCTTTGTAAGTTGTATGTTGTCATGAGGTTTATAGGGGAATTTGTCCCTTAGCCACCTGTGGATGCGGGTTCTTCCCCTTGACCCTGATACCTCTCAGCCCCCTCACATCCCATGATCTCTGCGAGCACATGGGAGTCAGGTCCAGTCCTGCCAGGTCCCATGACATGTAAGGAGTTCTTTCCATTCTTGGACCAAATGCTTGTGCCAAGACACTGAAAACAACAAATGAGCCTCAATTAGGACTTGCAGTCAGTCCTGCTGATCTACACACCATGTTCAACGTCACTCTCCCAGCCACTGGTCTCACTGCCTTGAACGGAATCACAGGTATTCAGAAACACGGGACCCATAATGGTACATCAGTCTTGCAACTCATTGACTCTGGGCCTCTCTTGAACCCCAGCCCTAGGGATCCTCAGGTGGTACTGACTCTCAACTTCACTGGCTTTGAATGCCAACTGAAGGAGACAGCGGTTATACAAAACAGTACTTGGCCTCTTAGGTCCAGCTCCCTGCTGCCTGCTCCTTCCCATTTCTCTTCTCACCTATACTCAAGGTCCCCGGGAAGAAGGGCAGGGCTTTTCCATCCAACAGAGGGCCAACACACACCCCTTCCTCAAGGGTTTCCATCCTTCACAATATGAAGGGTGGGATTTAACATGGGGTGGGGAGAGGGTGAGCTGAGTGAATTTATGGCATGAAACTTACCACAAACTCTACTTAACAGAGTCATTTTCAAAGACGATTGTCTGTTGTACATTTTTAAAATCTGCACACAAAAGCAGGGTCTCTGTTGAACTCCTAAGACTCCCTGACATGACAATACCTGAAGGTTTCTAAATTCACAGCTCTTTTCCCTGCGAGCTATTTGCTCAGCTTTCCCAATAACACCCTGCCTGCTGGCCCCGTGCCAGCTCTGTCTCAGGCAATATGCAAGCTAAACATTTTTTGACTGATTTCAATATTTTCTTATGAGCAACTAGACAGTATTTTATCTAGTGAGTATTACTGATTGCTATAATCTAAGCCCGGAGTAAGCGCCTGTAAAGGTAATATTATTAGAATTGACACTCAAGGTGAAAAGCTTAGCACTTAACTGTGGCTGGAAGAACAACAACCCATTCCAAAATGTTCTGGAGGGCTTTCAAATTTATATCTCCTCTGCGCCTTCCTTTAAGGATACTGCACCTGTTACTCCACTGATCAATTACAAAGACTACCTTAAATGTAGATTATACTTAAATTCTCAAGGGAAAATGTTAAGTCACCTGCTTAATAAAATTACCTTTTGTGTGTGAAGTTATGCCATCCCTAGGTAATTCCTAGGCAAGGGAATTACACCCAGACACTCTACACTTTCATTCTGGAGCCAAATAACAAACGAATGGCCCACTACCCCTTGCATGGTGCCCTATCTCTTTTACATCTGTTTCTCCTGCTTTTGTGTCATGCCTCTGTTTAGCTTTATTGACAAAACAATCTGTGGCTAATGTTTAAACAACATCTGTAAAATGTATTATTAAATTACATTGGGAGAAAAAAACAGAGCAATTCTATGAAACCCTATGACCCCCTATTGATTTTTAGATCACAGAAGTTGAAAGGATAATTTGTGAATGTTTTAACATTTACATCTGTGCAGGTACCTATATTTATAGGATCTTTGATTACTTATAAAAGTATTTGCTACATGATTACCATAACTCAGAAAGAAACCTGACCTTTACCAGTTGAATCTGTTTATAATAATAAGGGAGATCCTATTTTTTAAAAAAATAAGTTTACATTTTTACCTGCCCATGGCATAAATCTCTAGGGATAACATACATTTTCCCCCACCAAAAATAAATGGGAAGTGATGCCTGAATGCTTTGCAGTTTTGCAGGCAATAAATGAAGCAACTAGGAAAATCTGGTGTGTGTATTCAACCTGAGACCAGTAGCGCTGAGATACTTCTGTAAAGTGTCACCTCGGATGATAGGATTCCCCCTGGAATTGTATGCACCCAACTGCTGGACAGTGGTTTTTCTCTTCACATACATTATATGACTTGCACCCTAAAATCTGTATTGCCTTCTTAAAGGGTAAAGGAATATTCATTGTACTTTATCCTTAATGGGAAAATGTTGGGATGAGAAGGAGTAAACAAAGAAATGTAAAATGTATTTAGCGCACCCTCGGCTAGAACTTTGCTGAGGCAGGATGTGTTCAAGGCATCTAGCAAATAAGCTACAATCACAGGCACACCTTTTCATCACGTGCAATTCCCAGGTCTACGACATTGCTGTGGAAACATAAGGAAGTTTTTATTTGACTATTCTATACTCACATTCTCAATATGAAGAAATAAAGTTGGTCTGGAGAAAAAAGACCTAAGTATTAACTCTGTGTGTGTGTGTGTGTGTGTGTGTGTGTGTGTGTGTGTGTGTGTGTGTGTGTGTGTGTGTGTATGTGTGTGTGTGTGTGTGTGTGTGTGTTAGGCTCTCTCCTGTTGCTTCTTCTGCCCCTAAGTCCTTCCTTTGTTTCACTGTCCCCACCTGTAACAGACATACTCTCAAAATCACTTGGGCTCATGCTATGAAATCTTTCCTGCACAAAGTAAAGAGCCCACACACTACAGCTGGCTGAGTCCTTATCTGGTGATATGTATGTGTTTTCTTCAAAGTTCTACCTAAATAATTAAAGACTCAAACAACCATCTAATCTCAAATTTTAAGAAGTTTCTGTTTAAATGATTACAACATATGAGTAATATGTTTTCACTGCCGATACAACACAACAACAATGAAAAAACAAAGAGACAAAACCCCAGATGCTATTATTTATCATTTTTGGATCAAACCATAATTGAGAGTGAAGTAGCAAAGAAAAAAGAATACACAAATTTATAGCATATATTATATTTCAAAAATTAGTATGCTTCAAGTATAAGTGTATCACAGCATGCTAGATGGAAATATTTGGCCAATTAGTTATGGAAGTTGATATTTAAAAACCATGCAATTACTTCAAATACTTAGATAATTTAGGTGAAAAATATTTTAACCCAAACTATTTATGTTATTGTCTGAATTCTCAAAAAAAATTATTGGCACAGACTTGTCCCATGATGTCTCACCTAATAAATTTAATAAATTTCACATTCCATTCTAGGTTCCAATTGCTATAATACCAGTCATTTTCAGGTTCTTCCTCTCTGTTTTCATTCTGGCAGGTAAACCCAATATAAAAATTATGACAGCTAGACCTTTTATTCCTAGCTTTCTTTTAATCAAATCTGTCTCATTTTAAATTTAGATTGTTGTTGAAATTATTCCCTGTTCTCTTCTTCCCCCAAACACTATATGCTTTGACCTTAGTTAGCCAAGGCTGATAGTAGGTATCACCTATGTCAGTTAAATAAATGTAGACGCAGGTCAGCAATGAGATGAAAGAACCATTACAATGCACCCAATCTTTTTTTCATCTCATTTTTTTTTCAGTTAAAACCTAACTTATGGCTGCGTTGGCCAGAGTTTCTATGACAAGCTAACAACCAGACGTGCATTTATATTTTTCACTTTCAGATTGTGTGTTTTCATACATCATGTTGCTGCCAATAATTATGACTGATCTGCACCCAACCTGCCCTTCAGCATTTTATTAAATCTCTTCAACGGTGACTCATAGTTTGTACAAAATGTACATGTGTGTTAACAAGTTTTAAGAAATCCAGGAAGGGAGACAGATTTTTAAATGCTGTGGCTAAATGAAGTAAAAGGGAATGAAGATTTTTTCAAAAATTGTTATTTCCCGGAGGAAATAAGTTGAGCTTGATGCTCAATGCAGGAAAAATGTTTACAAGCTCTCAAAAAAGCTTTATGCAATTTGTATTATGATAGAGTAAAATAGAAACCATTTTACTTCAGTGGTTATGCTCCTTTGTAGTCTTCAAGTCTGCACAGTGTGAGTACCATCTGGGTTTTCCCAGGGTTTTTTGTATCATATTTTCTACCCAAACCCTAAAGAAAAAGAAATATATTACCAGCTCCTTAACAGAAAGGGTGGGTGGAATTAATAAACCATTAAAAACTCAAATCAAACATGGGAATGTCAATATTCAGCCAACATAAGAGAAGCAACATCTCTTAGAACGTTGAGTTAGCTGAGGGGAATTCTCTACCGCAAACCCAGTTGTTAGAGTTGGAACAGGTGCCAAATCCGAAGCAATGAAGTGCAAGCAAAAGTCACTGCCAGCTCCATGTAGTAGAGAGACCACGTGAGCATTACACAGGACCACTTGGGAAGGGAACTGTGCTCACGTCCTGAGTAACTAAGTCAGAGATTTTAAGTTATGTACCTGTGCGGAATTGAGTAGCAGGGTAGGAGTTTAGGATAAAATCTGCACATACTTTGAAAAATTATCATATGCTATGTATCATCATGTTTTTAAGGTCTCCCCCCACCCCCTTCACCTTTCTAATTAGAAAACTGAAGCAAGTCAGATTGTGATCGTGGCTTGGAGTAGCAGGAGTACCTGTCGGCCCTGCATCTACAGGAACAGCCATAAGGCTGTCCACCTGTAGCAAGCAAGTTGTCTTGGAATTTGGTCTCTGGTAACGATGTGTGTTTATGGATGAAGTTTGCTAGCAACACCGGGAAGGAAGAGAGATGGCATGTGTGATAGATCCCGTGAATGGCAGAGCTTTGCCTTCTCTAATTAGAGCTTGCCCTGCCACTCCTTGGCCCTTGAATGGGAACGTTTCCCAGGGAAATATGATATTTATGCAGCCTCCATTGTATTAAAATTGCCTCCCCATCAGCTTAACCTGGAAACTATATATGAATTTAAGTATGCATGCAAAATTGATGGTGTACCTTATACTAACTTCCAAAACAAGTTGAAAGACTAAGTTCAAATACATACCATCAACAGTCTTGAAAATGTATACACAAGGGGCAGGTGAAAATAAACCAACCAAAAAAACCTCCATGGCAACGCAACTCGTAGTAACACATTTCTGTACAGTGTGTCTTCTGTCGGTTCCCTAACCACTTGGCTAAAAGGGCTGCAAAAAATTGATCTCCCAAGGCTGCAGTGAGGTCAGAGAAATTGATAACCCTGACAAGCAAAGCTTATGTGAGTCTGTCTGTGTCTTGAAGATAGTGCACTTTGTAAATTAATCCTCCAAAGGCAAATATATTGTAAGGAGCTTGTTATCTCTAAAATACTAAATTGAAGAATACATGGAATTATATTGACAGAAATCACATTCCCTGTAATGGAGTTTAATATATCTGAAATCTCTCCCAAAGGCTCCCAGGCTCTCTAACAGAGAGAAGGGTCTGTTAATAGAGGTGCAATGGACATCAAGAACGAATTTATTCACCAAAATGGATTAGGCCATGTAATCAGAGATTCAGTAATATTAATCTTTGACACTTATCGAACAGAAAGAAACACTTCTGTCTGCAAACTGGCATTCCCAGTTCTCTGCTTTCCCCAACCAAGCTTTTGGGCCTTTTCTGGATTTTACTTAAAAGAGGATAAGGTTTCTCCCATCATAAACACTAATCTAAAAATATTAGGACAATTAATTAGATACACTTCGTTTCAGAGGATATTGGGTTTCAATACCCTTCCAATATGACACTCGCTCTGGGTGACTATGGGAGCCTGGCTGTCAGCACACTCACAAAGGGTAATAAATCCTACTCTCTCACAGCCTCCCTGCACACACCACACACTAAGCCAGAATAGTGGTGGCTGATTCTCGGTACATAATCTCAGCTTCCCCGACATCGGGGATTTACACATTTATCTAGAAACAGTTCGGAGGCACCTCAGGTTTTGAACAGCTTCACAGTAGAAACAAGTAATTTCTCCTTTTCCAGAGACAGGCGATAAGAGGAAAAAAGGGCGGGGCGGGGGAGGTGTCCCTTGAATGCACACCTAACAAAATCTAAATAAATTTAGTTATTCAATGAATTGAAAACCTGATCGATATGTGATGGTGGATTTTCTTGTTTCATACAAAATAGGATGGCTCCGCTCTTTCTAACCATTCTCCTGAAAAGGGGGCGGGAGGGGGAGGGGAGCCATAGAGGGGGCCACGCCCACAGAGCCATCTGGAAGGTGACTTAAAGGCTGACTTAGAGGATGCCTAACACGTGACGGTTAATAAAGGAGGAGGAAGCTATGCATTGCTTTCTTTTCCTTATTAGCAGAGACTCTCCCCCATCACTCCGCAGTTTGTTTTCACTTTTGGATCCAACCAGCCACAGGGAAAAGAGCCGACCTGGGTGTGTCTTCTTAATGCAAAACCTTAGCTGCAGGTTGCCAGAGGGGGAAGCAGATTGTGCGCAAGCACAGAACCAAATTACTTACCAGTTGTTCACTTGAAGGATGGTGAGTCCCGTGTCTTGTGCCAACTGCTTTTTCTGTTCTTCAGAAGGGTAAGGGTGCTGCAAGAGAACAAAACAGATAGGTGTGCGCGCGTGTACTGTGGGCAGAGAAGGTCGTGCCCATCCCATGCCAGGTGATACAGCGGGGCCCAGGGATTCAATAACACACAGATGTGCTCTTTAAACAGGAGACATGTACGTCAAGCAATATTTAGGCTATTTGTCAATAACCTAAGTGTCTAGCGAAGTCTAATTAAAGGTAAAAATGCTGAGGTGTGTCACTCTTATTAATGGAATACTACATCATCTAATTAATGGCAGTAAAAGACAGCCAATTACAAAGACTAGTGAAGTGTATAAATAGCTCCTTAGGATACTTGCAGAACCTTGATACTGAGTTTATCCTTTAACAGGTTTATTTGCTGCAAACATGGAAAGTTCAGTATGGTCTTTGCTGTATTTTATAGAATAAAAATAAAGACAAGCGCAAGTGTACACTCCTTGACAGAATATTTTTATTAGGACCGTGGACTCCCAAAGCAGAACCTTTTGGATCAACTATCTCAGCTGAGGTCTCCAGCAGCTAGGTACTTCGATAGCATGACAGTCTCCCTCCAAATGCCATATTGCTGGACGCAAATATCAAAGTTAAAGTGAGTACATTTTTAAGCCACTGAGCCTCTGAGCTCTTCTGAGAAGCACAAACAAACTCAATTCAACCAAAGTTTGTTTCCCTATCTGAATGTCATCACATGCTGGGATTCTGAACACAGGCCAATATAAGGTCAAAGACCAGCATAGTTTGCATGCTATGAACAAGCTCAGCTACGCTCCTCATAAAAGAGGATAAAAAAGCATTACAGGATTAGATAATAAAGCGAAATCCATACCTTCTTTGTAAGAATGTTTGGAATTTTACTGAAATGAGTTTGGACACAAATACTTTTTGTTCAATAATCAACTATATCTGAATTAGAAATATACATTATTACAGCCTGGGACAGGAGCTGAGGACATGGTGTGCATCTGTGGAGGCACTGCCTAGTTTGAAAGACTGAACCCTAATAAACTCTCCTGAGATTAAAACTGTTCTGATAGTCAACAGCCTATTCTCTAGGCTAGGGGTGAGAAAGGGCACCCCTAGCTCTCAACTTAACTGTCTGTGCCACAGGAAACTGAATTCTGGTCTATTGAATGTTAATTAACATAGCTTTTAATCTCATTAATAATGTCTGATTAGATGCTAAGAAGGCATGTTAATGACCACTTTAATGCTCTTATATGCACCTTTAAATATGTTCTCTATCTATACACCTGGGATTCCTTTGCGAAGGGTAGAGATGTAGCAATTTTTCCCATAAGCATTGTCTTTGATTGTCACTTAATCAATAAATACACAATTAGAAAAAGGCTTTGCTTTCATGGAATATAGTTCCTTTCTCTAAAGAGCTCCCAGTATATTAGAGACAAGATGGTAATTAATCCCCATTATATCCCTTTGAGGGACATAAATGGAATCGATTGTCCCTCCTGCTTCACAGGTGAGGAAACTGATCAGGGGAAGGGATGGTCCACAGCCACAATACTAAGTGATATTTCTTGTTTCCCTTCCAGGGTCTGAGCTTCACCATGAAAGAGGGATGTGATCTCTACTCCTAGCCCCTACCCCAAAACCTTCAGACTGCTTACCAGGACTTGCTAAGCCTGCCACTCCCCAGCCCTGCCCACCTCTCAGGCTTGGTGGCCTTCTCCTCAGCCCCATCTCAACCCTCCTTTCTATCCTTTCAACACGAAAGCTTGTCCCTACCACTCAGGTTCCTGCTCCAATGTCACCTTCGTGTCTCAACTCAAATGCCAAGCCTTATCCACTCTACTCTCCACCTGCCCACCTTCTCGCTCTCACACTAGTCTTTTCCTTCTAATAGCAAGCACTGCTCTATCAAACACTTATTCTGACTACCTGTTTCCTTGGTGTGTCTCTACCCACTCATTTAGCAGCTCCAAAGCCCATGCCTTTGTTGTTCACCATTCTCAAACCCCAGACTAGCATAACAGAAAAATAGTAAATAGTTGTGAAATAAAGGGATAGTCACTCAGATACAACCTCAAAAGACACAATAAAAATTTTTCAAAGCCCACAAGAGGAATAAACAATGCAATTTGAGATCCATAACACCACTTTCCTTACTTCACTCCTAAAAGTGAGTCAACCCACTATTTTCAAATAAAAATTTATAAGCCTCATAATAGGCTAAGATCAGGTGACAATCTCTCTACTCAATATAGTGTCAGTCATCCAGGCAAAAAGCTCATAATTGGATACTGGGCTAAGAGCAATCCTCTATGCTAAGGTTTAAAATATACCTCCCACTGCACAAAGGCTTGCCACACAATGCAAGCAAATGAATCTCTTATCCAACGAATAGAATTAAGGTGGGTACATAGTAGCTCCATGTTAACACTAGATGAAGAATTGTACTTAGGCACACATGACCCTTTCAGATTGTATGTTATGCTGCCACTCACTGAGACTTTGAACAAGGAACAACTTTTCTAATCCTCAATTTTGTCATCTAAGAGCCATCAAAGTTAGAGGTTACCCAGGCTAGCAATTCTTATAGATTATAAGTCTGATTTTGAAATATGAAAATTTAAGCTGCCAGCTATTGGCACTAAACAGGTCCCTGGATAAAGTTGTTTCTCTCAATGTCATTGTGTTATAACGATGAGATGATGAGATGCCTTAGGAACCTGACTTTTGTTTATGTCATCAGCTGATAGTAAAATTGGTTTTGGTATGCTTTATTTTATTTTTAAATATACTGTATCAATTTTTTACAGAGAGGAAGGGAGAGAGATAAAAAGTCAGAAACATCGATGAGAGAGAAACATCGATCAGCTGCCTCTTGCACACTCCCTACTGGGGATGTGCCCACAACCACGGTACATGCCCTTGACTGGAATTGAACATGGGACCTTTCAATCTGCAGGCCAATGCTCTACCCACTGAGCTGGTATTCTTTATTCTGATGAAAGATTAAGAACCTACTCAGGATGTTAAGTAAAAATGTACTAAATTTGCCATATAAAGTGGTAGACCAGTGTACACAAGTGTTTTCCAATCTGAAACATTTTCTGTAATTTTCATATAGTTTTATGGGTCCTATGAAAATCTCTTTCAGTGATTTTCAGTAGAATTAACAAACATGTCAATAGTCTCTCTTTACTATAGCTAGATGTGGCAGTACCTTTGTTCTGTATTGTTAGTTATATCTTAATAGTATGACCAGAACTGGATAAAAATTAATATTTATGCCACTTACCTTTAGTTACTTTGAAAATTGAGAATTGTCACAGTCATTTATTTGTGCTGTGTTTTCAAGAATATTTCTGCACGCCTGTTTCTGAGCAAGTTTTAGATCTAGTCTTACAAAACAAATGGAATTCACATTTTATTTATGCAAGTGGTGTCAGAAAAATTCTCTGTGGATCATTAAAATTACCTGAATCATTACAGCTTCAAAGAGCAATCAGATGGCCCTCAAAGTTTTAGTGCAGATTTGGATTGTTTTTCACATCCTGCAGTTTCTGATTTCATAATTTAAATATCATAAAATGGGAAAGTTCTACCCTTTTTTCCCCTCTGTCACTTTTCATGTGATCTGATTTTAAGTAATTGGAACAAACTGTGTCTAATTTCATGCAGCATAATTGCTAGGCAGCCTCAAGCTATGGAGACCCAGCACTCTGTCTCCATTAAACCATTTTCAGTTGTTCAGGATATACATTTTTAAATAAAAATGAATAAGCCTGGACAAGATTAAATGTCACAATAATCTGGTCATTGTTAACGGGGAAAGGGGGTATTGACAAAATTCCTACACCCTTGTCTATGGCAGGTCAACTGCACAGTGTTTTTCTTCCTCCTAGTTCTTGTCCTGGGGGGTTCCACAAACCTTTAATTCCCTGGGGAAAAAATATATAATTACTAGTATTACATTAAAGCCTTGACTTCAGGTACCTAATCTACAGCCAGACAAAAATTCACAAAGAAGTTGGCTTTTTAACTGAAATCCAGTATGTTTAAATATCTTAAACCCTATGCATCTTTACCCGATAAGCTTTTTGTGGACAGTAAGAGCTATTCCTTTGTAGACTTAAAAAAAAAAAAAAAAGACAGTAAAAACCCAACATGCCACAGGCAAGGCTGCTTCTCTACAAACACTCAAAGCCCTAGTGCATTCTGCCCAGGGCCAGTGAGGCCATAGATGGGCAAAGGTAGACATCACTTTACAAAAGAGATAAAGACAAGTGCCATTTTAGGAAGAAAATGGGAATTTCATTCCAAACCATTGCGACTAAGGGGCCGGGTCACCTCTTGCCATTCCCCTGAACACCTCTGCTATTATTGCACCTCAATGGCAAGGACACTGATTTAAGAGAGATCAGTAGGCTCTTGTGAAGGAAAGACGGAAGGCACTTGCCAGATACAGCAATCAACCTAACCACATGGGGATATCAAAACAAATTTGACCATTCCGATAGACAGGGACAGGAGACCTCACCTTTGTTGTGTACATTAGCCTCATGCCATTATCTCTTAAAAGCTTAATTATTTGCAAACAATTGATCAAGATGGGAATTTGAGAAAGGATATGCAAGGGCCACTGGGAGAAGTGCAAGGCATTAAGAGAGCAAATGAAATTACCTTTAGATCTTACAATAAGAATTAACGATTGAGCCGGGAGAGCGAGGCTGTGCGGTAGCTGCAAGGGTTCTTTCCTCGAGTGTTTCCCATTTGATCTGCATTAACACCTCAGGAATGAGTGAAAGCCATAAAAC
The DNA here is from genome assembly GCA_027563665.1 of Antrozous pallidus. NCBI lineage: Eukaryota > Metazoa > Chordata > Mammalia > Chiroptera > Vespertilionidae > Antrozous > Antrozous pallidus. The sequence continues at coordinate 32,098,557 of CM050523.1, forward strand.
AGTGATTATGTATGGGTAGAGCTGACCCTCCTTCCCAGCATTAAACCTGCACACATGTATTAGGCTGGCTCCACTGGGGAGGGAAGAGCTGCGGGGCTCAGAGGGCAGAGAAGTGGCTTGTGGGCACTGGAACCCCAGCTAAAGGAACCAACTCGATGGTCATCTCGATTTCAGTAATCAACATCCTGCCTTTTCCTTTCCAGTGTCGGTCTCTGGCTGAAACAGTGTCTGTCACTCTTCATGTGTTTCTGGATCTGCATGGCGACTTCTAATAATGATCCAGGCCAGCAGCGATGGCTTAGAAACCCCATCAAAGAGTGAAATGATTTGTGGAATGTATGTCCTGTGTAACAGGAATCAAGAATGTCTGAAAGGAAAAACATCTAAATATGCCTTCCTGTCAAAGTTAAGTCGGAACTGTCATGTATCAGCCCCAAAGAATAGAAAGTGACAAAGAAAATTACAACTTTCTAAAGAAAGTTCTTTCTGCACAATTCCAATTTTATTCTTGCGGTTGGGATCGGGGAGGGCGGTTCTGATGTTAGTTGTCTGGTATTTACAAGTTTATACTACACTGGAAGAAAACTGATTTATTAGAACAATCAAGCAGACTCTTTGGGAAAAGGGAAACTCTTCAGTACACACAGATGAAAAATGTCCAGCCTTATATCTTAACAGTATTCTTGACCAAGTGTACCCTTTTCATCAAATGTTCCACCCCTCACTGCAAATGTGGATGCCAAGACAGTGATGAACTTTATCTTATCTACCCTGGTAACCAAGTTTCAATAAGGTTCCCTCCCTCGCTGCCTTGCCCACTCTAACCGCGCAGTGTAATGGCAGTAGAAAATTTGAAAATAATCCTGTACAGAGCTGGCTGGTGAGATAATGGAAGGCTATGCTGCCCCTTCTCAAGCCTCAGATTAGTAATTTCTTGTGACACGGAACTGCCTCTATACCGACACTGCAAAACAGCCATAACAAAGCAATAGAGGTGGAAGCAATTTTCAAGCAAAACGTTACATGCTATACTTTAAAAGGTATAGGAATAGGTACCCGGGGAGCTGATCTAACAGGAGGAATTATGGCAACTGTCCAATATAACCCTTATCAAGGCAGTTTTCTGTTGCTTGGCTGAATATGTTGGAGGAACAATTTCGGAACTTCTTTTATCCTTTTTCCTCCAGCCCTTTGCCTCCTCCACAGCTAAGTTTAATGCATTAATATAAGTTGACCTTGAGCTAAACTCTGGTATGTGATGGAGAGATACTCCCTTTAAGACAAAAATAAAAAATAAAAATAAAAATAAGATCCACCATATGGCTTTTAACCACTAGCTCTCTGTGTTCTTTTAAAACTTCTACTGAGTTTTTGTCACTGGGGAATATTGCAGATCTAAATGAAAACAACCAGCTAGCTATGTATGTGACCTCGAAGTCCGTAAACAGAAACTTGCTAACTAAATATATTTATATTTGTTTAACATAAAATTTTTTTTTTTGCCTACAAAAACTTCTCCCACTTTAAACAAACTTGCCACCATGTTCCCCTACACATTGACTATGAATAGCTTACACTGTGGCAATCACATTGATCTAGGATACTTTTTCCTTTTAAAAAAATCCATAATGCGTCCTTATTGTCTTCCAGCTTTATGAATTAGTTTTACTGTTTCAGTGAATGCTTTTTTGTCTTCTGACTGCACATTATCAAAGAGACACTTTGTGCCTCCCATTTGCATTACAAAAGCAGTGCACTGTGCAGTCGGAGAACATAGCCTGAATGCATAGTAGCGGAGTCCTGCATCCTCACACACGCTGGCATCCAAAGAACTGTGGGGTGGCACTGGCTAAGAAGCCAAACGTGACTGGAGCACCATGAAGGAAGTCACAGGATTCCCACCTGCTTTCTTAACCCTCCAGCAACGCTCCCAGATTGCCTAGTTGCTCAGACTCAAATGTGCCCCGTTGAGCATTCAGCATTTGCTTTTTTCTGAAGCCCAGTCAAACCACTTTCCAGGCAATTTCTCTGATTTCATGTGTATCCAGCAGTGGTTTAAGAAGTTGCTAGTGGAGGTGTTCAGGTAGGGAAGTCAAGGGAGAATCTCTAAACTTGATCTTATTGAATGAAAGTGACATCAGTGTGGAAGGAACATTGGACAATGGGTAGTATTCCATAGCAATCTTTATTCCATAGCACAAATAAGGCTATCTTTATAAAGCACGGCAGCGAAAGCATTGTTTCACAATTTAAGAGGCAAATACTCCAGTGCCTTGCCTGTCTTACCTATTTGATCCTTTAATTTCTTATAAATATCAATTATATACAAAATAAAAACACTAAATAAAAAAAGACAAATGCTTATATTAAAAGATTTCATAGTGCTTTGTATTGGGAACTTCTTTCAAAGTTGCTTGCAATTCTAAAATAATAACAATGTTTTCAATCTATTCTTTATTAACCATATACTATATGTTACAGAAATATTTTTAAGTATATGCATTAAAGGCATAAAATTTTGACTCTAAATTAGCAATTACTTATATCCTCCTCCTAAAGGTATTAAAATTCATGAAGAGTGCTAAAATTATTTTAACAGTTATGATTATTAATGAACTCCTTGAATATTAATTCTCTTAGTGGAAGACTTTGGCTATAAAAGGAGGCACAAAAAAGACCAATAAGAAAAACAGATGGGAGGAGTCAAGCCTTGGGGGTGGGAATGGAGGAGAAAACTCAAGCTTCTTTGAATCATTTGAAAAAATAGCTCTTCCTGCTTGTCAGTAGGATGAATGCATTATATACATTATCTGACATACTCTTGGTGACTGGATTTGGCTCCATTTCACAGATGAGGGAGCTGGGGCTTGGCTTGGTGAGAAAACACGCACAGAGGCTCGCAACTCCTGAGTTATGGGGCCAGATCTGCCCTCCCCTGAGTCTCTTCACTTGGCTACGCTTTCACTGATGTTTCTTTCCCATTTCTTCATTCCCTTTTATAAGTTAAACATTTTAAAACAAAAATATAGGACAATGGAGCATGAACCAAGTTATCAATTGTGGAGAGCAGTGACTGGGTGTTTCTCTGCAATTCTAACAGCCTGGGTCCAGGAGAGAGTTGCTGTGGATCCCAGCCACCACCCTGGGGGGCAAACATCAAAGGGTAGGGATGGAGCTAAGGGGTGGAAGGTGGTTTACCAGATTCTCGACTCAAATTCTCTCACAAGCATCCATCCAATGGGATTTTATTAATTATACCTTAGTAATATTAGCAGGAGTGATAGAAGTCATAATGGTAACATGTATTAAGAAATAAGGAAGATCTACCAGGTATTTCCCCAAATACTTCACATGTGTTAACTCATTGAATCTTCATAGAAACTTTAAGAGGCAGACACAACTATTATACCCATTTTATAGATAAGGAAACTGAAGCACAGAAAAGACAAATCAGTTTCTCAAGTTCATACAGCTGGTAAGTCGTGGAGCTGAGATTTGAAACTTGGTGGCAAGATACCAGTTGGAAAATCTCACTTCCAAACAATTTTGTCTTCTAAATGATGGGCAATCCCATTCATTCTTGAGAGTTAATTATGAATATCTCTGATGGTTACTACTCATTTTATGAAGAAGCTATTACCTCAATGTGTGTGCATATCTTTTATTTCTACAACTCAGCTCTGTTAATGGAAGTAGTAGTAGATTTTGCTACAAGATACAAAACACAGTGAGAACTAATACACCCATCACTTTATTAGTGTTTATACCATTGCTTAAAAACGCAACAATGATGGAGGTTATACTCGAGAACTCTCTTGAAGGTTCATAGAATCAAATACCTGCTATTCCATCCAACTATACTACAATTTGCCTTAAAATGTCTGTTTTGAAATAAATTGTGGGGTTTTCTTGCCAATTACTTTTGTTTCTTATGTGGCTCTTAGTCAAAGATGAGTTAAATTACACTGGAACCATTTCATTTTAGTAGAATACTAATAAAAACACACAAATGCTATTCACAATGCAACTGGCCCAGTCCGGTGCCCAATAAACATTTGTTGTCTGAATGAAAGAGTGCTAATTGAAGTTAGAGACACCCCAAATGCCTCAACTAGCATTTATAATTAGGTGACTTCAGATATACATCCGAAAACTAGCAGCACCATTTCAACAACTGCTCAACTTTCTTATTCACATCTACAGATCCCCACACAATACAGATTGCATTTACTTTATTTAACTGTCATGTATAGAATGCCTACCCTGTGCCAGGCAGTGCTCTCAGTGCTGATTGGCTCATTTAATCCTTACATCAGTCCTTTGAGATGAGTGTATTTACCTTTAAGTTACAGATGAGGAAACTGAGGCACAGGGTCTAAGTTACTTGCAAGTAGGAGGGAGGTGGGGGTTGACCCTAAGAAGTTCTGCAGCCCATGATGCTCTTAATTATTGTCATTATGTGTCTTTCTTAGCAAGTATCAATTCCCCCAAAGTTTCTCCATAATATACTCTATGTTGCTATTGGGTTTATTTCTTGCAAAAGTTACCTTCACTTTCTAGCTGCAATGTAATAAAATTCAGGTTCTTCATCTTATGGGACCCAGCACAGGACTGAAGAAACGATAAAGGAGACTGTTTTAACATACAAGCTCTTCCCCAAAGAATTTCACTTTAACAAATAAAACAAAACAGCAGCATACCATACTGGACCACTTTTCTGAAAAGAAAGTTCATGACTGATTTATACAATAAACTCCAATAAAATAGGGATCTTTTCCAAAGTGCTTACAGCTCATGCCTACTATTTCAGAGAGCATGCCAGCAAAAAGGAGACCTAGCCCCAACCCGGAGAACACTTTTCCACTTTAAAAATCAAAGTGAAAAGGTTTGGAGGCCGTTAAGAGAAAAGACAAGGAAGATGAAATACAACAATACCGTTCTGGAATGAGTCTGTTGACAGTCATCATTACTGCCTTTACTAGTGCACATGCCCTGTCCAGCATTAAATATTCAGGAAAAAAAATCCCTGTACAAAGAATCAAGTATCTGTAAGTTAGAAGCAAAAATAGTACACTCGATGAGAAGGTTTTCTTTTGAGACAGAAAGCCAGAAACAGGGAGAGGGAGAGGGAGAGGGAGAGGGAGAGGGAGAGGGAGAGGGAGAGGGAGAGGGAGAGGGAGAGGGAGAGGGAGAGGGAGAGGGAGAGGGAGAGAGAGAATTCCTGCTGCTCCCGATAGAACTAAAGACCCCTGGAACTGGTACTCATTCTCTAGTGCTAATTTTCCCACTTAAATTACAGCGATGGTGTAGCCTCATCTCATTAGAGATCATTGTCCCCAGTAGACAGTTGTGTTTATGGGGGACTCTGGCTGTTCCACACCTGCTGATCAGGTTGCTATGTGATCAAGGCTGCATACAAACAGCAGACTCGAGCTTGCTGGACTGCAACTGATGAGCCCGGGCTAATTCAGGGGTGATTATGTAGTTTACTGGACCACTAAACCTCTTTAAGCTTGTAATTACTGCCTATTTGAGTAAAGAACATTCAAAAGCAATTCACTGCATCATGCCCGCCACAGCTGGAAGCAGGCTGCCAGCAGTCTGTGGGGACATTAAAATCTACAGGGACGTGGATGGAAGCCCAGCGAGCAGACACTGTCAGCAGCACCCGCAGCCAAGTGTGTGCACAGCCCGCTCACCTCTCCTGACCAAGCTTACCATTAAAGGTGCAATGAAAACTATAGAACGGCCATAAAGATGACAAATAATGGACAGTAATGGTACAAACTACATTTTAATGACTTCCCCCCTTTGTAAAACTAAAACTTAAAAAAGTCGTTTCACAATGCCAGAGAGAGAGAGAGAGGGAGAATGCATGTGCTTTTAATAATATACACGTCTGAGATTTACTATGTACTTGCTAACAGTTCCATGCAAAAAGCAACCGAGACAATAGGCCCACCGTTTACGTATTCTCAAAAAGACTGGGAAGTAGATTCATTTGAGATCTCTTCCACCCACTTGGCTGCTGTGTTTATAACCTTAGCTGAAAAAATATTGTGTAGCCGGTTGATTGACATTTTCTAAAATCACGGGTGTAGATTTGTTGCTGTTAATGAATTGAAATGCTGTTCAGATACCTGAGTGAAAAGTACTTGCAAGAGTCAGAGAAGATTTTGGAACAAAATATATCAGTATTTATCGATGTTCTCATTTTCTTTTGCTGTCACCTTAACAACTGCAGCTCTTTTGTATAACAAAAGTGTAAAATACGCTTTGCATTGCTGCGGGTATAATTATTACTTGTCTCTAAGTAACAAAAAAAAGACTGGAACTTAATGAAGGGGGATTAAGTTAATTTCTTTTTTAGCTAACAGTTTCCTGTCTCTTCAAATGCAGACCTTGGTGAATATAATGTTCTGGGAAGGGAAATTAAGCTTTTTCACTTCCTTAAACTCTCCACTTTGGAATATTGATATTAAAATATTAAGATGATGTTTATTCTTTAAAAGTATGTAAATTTGGCATTAAATAAAGCCACAGAAATCCTCTCTGACTACTCCATCCAAAGTCCACAGATCCAGGGGGTTTATGTGTTATCTAGACATCATTCCTATTAATATTCATTAGGTGGGTCTGCTTGCATTTTTATAAGCTGTGAGAGAGGCAAAAGAAACAATCAGAATTCTTTAACACACGGGCATTATCAATTCAACATATGCCAAATAGCAGAGCACCCAGATTTGAAGTTAAGATTCAAATGCAATTTACCTTTACTAAGCTAATTTTCAGGAAAACTCTTTTCCCTTTCCACAATGTAGTCTAAGCTATTTAATTATCTCTATTCTCTGTAACATACACTTCCATTTTTAAGAGATTATTCAGCACTATATTTTGTTAACAACAAAACCTTTATCTTGCAGTCAAACTGGAGAGAATTTCCCTTTGAGAAAAAAAAAAAGAAGAAGAACCTAAAAACTTCAGATGGTTTTAGTAATAAGATTACCTTTATCTTTATGAACCTTCTTAAGCAAACCATGTTTAAGTCCCAAAAGTATTTATTGACGTGAATTCGCTGTCTGTCTCCAGAGTGGATTATGGGAGAGGGAAGAGTCTTAGTTAATTTTGGGCACATCCCCAGTGTTTGTTTCCCACATTACGCTTTCTCAGTTGTCCAATGTAACTGGACAGGGCCATGCTAGCACCGCGTGGCCTTACTTCTGTGGGGGTCTCCCTGACGTCACAGCTGTTCCTGGAACACCTTGACAAGTGGGAAGAAGAGATTTCAAGATAAAACTGGCAGAAATAAAGGGACTCAATTGAAGTGAACTTGAAGGCCAGTGTGCTTTTAGTTTGTTTTTTAATTTGGATGATCCCTTATTTTCATACTATTTGTATTTTACATTTTCAAAGAACTTCTATCACATTTTACCAACTGTGAGCCTTACAATTACCTGGTGAGGTTGGAAGGGCAGGTAATTTTGTCTCCCTCCTACAGGAGGAAAAACAAAACTCAAGAGTGGACCCATGGCAGGCTCTGTGACCACCAAGTTGTGGCTCTCGGACCTGGAGTCCACGCCTCCTACTTCTCCATCTCGTACCCTTCCCACGCTCCTGGAGCTCAAAGTCTATCTTGTTAATGATCACATGAAAAGCTGCAGGCACATCTGTCAGAAGCCTACTGTGAGTGGGAGGACCCGGTCCCTGTTTCAAAGTGTAAATGTGCATTGCTGACACCCAGGGCAAAGCAAAGAACTCCAGCTAGAGCCAAAGCAGAGAACCTTTCCAATCCATAGTCATCATTTCTAGGAAACTTAAGTGATCCCATTGGTAATGCTAAAGTCTTCCATAATGCATTTGCCCCTTCTAACAGGGTTTTCGGAAAAGAAATAAATTACCTATGACTGGGTAGTTTGTTACTCCTTGAAACAGATTTAGTTTTGTTTTCTGTCATGTGACTTTCTGTGCCATGTCATGTGTGACATAAGGTTGCAAATTGCATATATAAGGTGCCTGATTTCCCCTCCCTAAGACGCTTCCTAGGAGAATGTGGATCTACGGGGAAAGACACCATCTGTGTAGGCCAGGAGCATGGCCATACGTCCATCTCTGTTTCAGGGATGTGGTTACACACTGACAAACGACAACTCAAAGGAAAACAGTTTAAGAGTTACTGCTTTCAAAAGGTGCAGTTAGGTGTACCGATTTGCTCAGTTCCTTAGGCCCAGGGACCCACACTAATGGTAGGACTTCATGGAAGCATCTCAGGCCTCTTGAGTTTTGGCTTCCTCATCAGGAAAATGAGGATGTCAACTCCAATGGCAGTCAAATGAGACCACATCATCAATTTGCTTAGCATAGTACCTGGCACTTATTCAGTGCTTAGCAAAGAGTCGCTGAATCTGAGATGACTCTCTATGTTGGGTTAACCCAGTGGTCGGCAAACTGTGGCTCGAGAGTCTCATGGGCTCACGAGCCGTGGTTTGCTGCTCTGTTGACTAATGAGTTTGGCGACCACTGACTTAGGCTCTCGATTCTAATAATTACAGGCTGTTGTTGTTCCTTCTGATTAAGCTCCTACCAGTGGTCAGCAAATTCATTAGTCAACAGAGCCACAAACCATGGCTCTGGAGCCGCATGTGGCTCATGAGCCACAGTTTGCTGACCACTGACCTATGTAAAAAAATTTATATCCATCTATCTATCTATCTATCTATCTATCTATCTATCTAAATTTGTAGGGAAGATTCATATCAGACTAGGTATTTCTAGTGCTAAATTAGACTTTCCCCCCTAAGTTTTAATGTTTTCTCTTTATTTGGACATACCTTCAGAATACAGGGCCAGCCTCAAAGGCAGTTACATGGGGCACACAGGGCCCCACATAAAAGGCCCCAGGGCTGGTTTAATGTGCTGTTATTACCATCTTGAAATACATTTTTTTTTAGATCCCTCATTTTTTCTTTTTTTAAAAATATGTTTTATTGATTTTAGAGAGAGGGAGGGAGAGGGATAGAGAGATAGAAACATCACTGAGAAACATGGATTGGCTGCCTCCTGCACACCCCCTACTGGGAATTAAGCCTGCAACTTCGGCATGTGCCCTAACTGGGAATCAAACCTGTGACCTCTCAGTCCATGGGCAGAGGCTCAACCACTAAGCCACACCAGCTGGGCAAGAAACGCACATTTCCAATGTGTACAGTTTATTTGGAGAATGTACTCGTTCTCCACAAATCACAGAGCAGGTGCCGCTAAAAGGAAAGGAGAGTGTTGTCCCCATCATATGTTTCACACGCAGCTACGGCCCCTCTTGAATTTATTTGAGCTTTACAGAAGTAAATAAATAATTACTATGCTCTTACGAAAAGAGTGTAAAAAAGAAAACACTAAAAAAGCCAGATATAGGAGACAAGACTGACAGTTGCAATGTGTTCAGGCAGCAGGCGGATGAGTAAGGACACTTCAATGTCCCTCCAGTGGCCTTCAAGGGTTCACACACTCTCGAAAGTGCCTAAATCACCCTAGGGGACCGACAGAGGCACTGGGAAAATATTTCAAATTATAAAGTCTCCGGGGAGGAAAAATCAATAATCCGGAACCTTCAAGGTGTGAGGCCCATTCTGGCTCACTGGACGAGGGGATGTTGAGAGCCTTTGTCTTTTGGTGGCTGGGATTCAGAAGTGGCAATTCGCCCACCTTCCTTGGCAGGGAATGAGTGGCACATTTGGCAGAAAAGCTTGCTCTCGAGAGAAGGGACCGGAGAATCTTTTGGCCTGGGCTCCAGCTCGCATAGATGAAGAGTGAGAACTCGCCCTTGCATGCCAACCAAATGCCACTGTAATTAAAAACAAACCCTTGGAAATAAAGTATTTGGAAATTATTTCAATTCCAGCACACTCACAAGAAGAGCTCATCAATAGTTACAATTAATTCATTTGGTCGCAAGATTTTTTTTAAAGCCTTCTTAGCCAGAATTTTACTTTTTATTTAAGGAGGTCCAGATGAACATAGAAAGCCGCAAACTGCAAAGGAAAAATATATGTAATGGGGTATAAAGTTCCAGAAACTCCTACACATTTGTATCAGCACCTCACATCAAACCTTCTTAGATGGCAGCGCTGAATTTTAAAAATGCAAAATTGCATCATTTTGATGATGCCAAATGATGGACTCAACTATTAAATGCATCTATTTTGTTTAATGGCTTCATTTATTTTAATAACAAAGGGAAACTAGCTTTTACAGATGAAAGCTTTTTTTTTTCATGTCTCCAATGCAACTGGGATTTAAAAAATATGTGATGTTAACCAATATGTGATAATAGCTGCTCTCTGAAGCCCTATCTGATAACATTCTATGTGCACTGGAAACCTACACTGAGTAACCCCACCAGAGTACCCCCATTTTAAGAAGGCACGATTGGGGTGAGTGTCAGAGGTCTCCTGATTGTCCCTTGATTCTTTTCTCTGAATGGATGCATGTTCAATAAAGTGTTGGCTGTGGAATTACTGGAGCAAAGGTATTAACTCACTAAAGATTTATTATAAATGAGGCATGTGATTTCAGGGATAAGAAAATAATTGCATAGACCTTTTTTTCCACTACTCAGAAATCTGCCTACAGAGTTTAATATTTTGTTGAGAATCAAAAATAAATAAATCATTAACCAGTAACTTCACTTTAATTCTTAAACCCAAATACCCACATTTCTCTATTATACTACACTAGAGGCCTGATGCACGAAATTCATGCAAGAATAGGCCTTCCTTCCCCCAGCTGCCAGCAACAGGCTTCCCTCTGGCACCCCTGACCAGGGCTTCCCTTGCAGCCTGGTTTTGTCCAGAAGGTCGTCCTGAAGGACATGGGGTCTAATTAGCATATTACAATTTTATTATTATAGATATCTATGGTGATTCCGGAAACCAGAAACTCATCAATTGCCATAGGAACAAAAGACAGCTCCTAAAGACCTCCCTGACAGCCACTAAAACACCCCCATTTATTCCAAATGTATAGCTAGTTTCAGGAGGGATGGAAGGAAGAAAAAATGCAGGGAGAGAGGAATGGAGGGAGAGAGAGAAGGGGAGGGGACGAGGGAGTGGGAAGAGAGGAGGGAAAGAAGAGAGGAAGGGAGGGAGGGAGAGAGAGGAAAGACAGAGAGAGATTTGGCCCATTAAAAATTGTAGTGAGAAGACACAAACCAAAAGTCTTGTGTTTTGTTTTGTTTTAAATGAGAGCCATACCTCGAAACTCTAGAACACAACAGATGCACCGTGCCAGCCACACACAGGATGTGGAGTGATTGCACAGGCACTGCCCTGGCCCGCGATGGCAGCTTGTGATTAATGACTGCGTCATCCTTGGCCCTGCCGCAGTCAGGCCTGGGGTCTGGTCCTGACACACAGCCTCCGTCCTCAGCCAATCAGCAGATGTAAGCACATAGGTCCTGTCAGGTTGACATATCATTCCTTCGACAGTGTCAGTGAGTATTAATGTTCAATTATCTGTCCTAGAAATGACCTGCGCCTTTATGCATTGTGTGATTGCACACAGGGCATTCTGGTAATCCCAAAGACAAGGACAGAGATGGCCCCAATCAACCAGCAACCAGGCTAGCTTTCCAATACTGCCGTGCCATTGCCTGGCAGTACTAAACAGGAGGCTTATTTTTAGTTCTTTTCCTAAATCATATTTGAAAGACCAATGAGCCATCTATTTATCATCTATCTACCTATCTATCTATCTACCTACCTACCTATCTATCTATGTCAATAGTCCTTAATAGTTAGATAGGGAGACTTCAAATGAGTCCTCTGTGACTTGCCCATCACACTGAGTCAACCATTCTTTATGTATGACAATGAGCTGTTCATTATGTGTGGGGTGCCTCTTTATTTAGCAAAGCCAGATGTATATCATTCACCATCAAACCCAAATGACAAGAGTAGACTCTTCTGGAGCAGTGTCAAGATCAATTCAACTTCAGCTGGAGGATCTAAAGGAATCTGTTCAGCCAGCCAGCCCTCCTTCCCATCGTTAAAAACGAGGCCTCTGGCAGAGGATGATTTAAGAAGCATTCCTACCTGAGATCGTTTTGCTTGTTAACCTTTACAGTGGCTCAAATATTTAAAAATATTGTGCTGATTGGTTGAAGTTAAATTAAAAATCTCCCCCTTTCTCTCATATATCATGGTAAAAAAAATTTATCTTAGCAGACAGCTGCATTTGCATGGTTTTTGTTGAACTCACATTCAAAGGTTATCAATAACAAGTTTGCAAACTTCTCCTCCAACCAGCACTGAAAGATAATGTACAGTAATTGCATGATAACTTCCTACATAACCGAGATAAAAACTTGAATGCAATCTCGAGTTCACCAACCTACATGATAGTACAAACTTCAGAGGCTCAGATGGGGCTCCAGGAATTTTACCCATGATGCTAGTTTTTCAGGAATAGAAAATGCAATTATTTCTCTTGTGGAAAGCCATTAAAAATTCATTATTTTGTCATAATTTTAACATGTGGAAAGGAGGTTGATTATGAAATGTACCTATTAAAAGTCTAGCCTGTCCTTGGTCACCATGCAGTGCCTAAAGCTATTTCTACATGTATTTTCAACTGTACTGTGAAAGTCCTTTTACCTTTCTTTTTCTTTTCTTTTTGGGATGTGTGTGTGTGTGTGTGGTTGCATGCATGTGTGCTATGCTCTGCCTACTGAGTTCCCAACAACAATTATTTTTCCAAATGATTTCCATTATTCTCCAGCTCCCAATCCTACTTCTTGGACACTCAGCAGTTGCTAAAATATCTGGGAGAATAGCAGTTAAGACTCCCCTCTTCTCTATTTCTAAATATCTCTACCTTCATCTTCTCCTGGTTCATACTTATTGCTAAACTCTTACTCTGAGAAGCAATCCCATCATCACTCTTTTTACTTAACCCTTCCACTACCAACTTGTCCTTGATCCTTGCTCTGTTAATGTGTCCCCTTCTATGTTTATCACCAAAGGTCCCTTCTCTGTTGCCTAGGTAACCAGTTAGTCTGTATATTAACAACTTACATGGAACAAGCAAAACCATGAAAAATGGCTGAATTCAATTCTATGTGTAAGCATGTTCAAATCTCCCTTCTCCTAAATACCAGAACAGGAAAGAAAAGCCTTCCCTTCTTCTTACCACTTCCTCAAGCTCCTGCCCAAATTATCTCCTTTAATATATTTCCTCAAGCAACTGCACAAGGGTGTAGCCTTGCAGTCTCATTGCAACATCTCCCGAATGCCTCAGAATACAACTTTCTTCTCACTCAAAGGCCTCAAACAGTTCCTATAAAGGTCAGAGATGATTTTCCCACCCCCATGGCAGGCCCTCTTTTAGTCCCTCTCCTTCATAATACCCTCAGGGTGTGGTCACCACTATTTTGGAACTTTGCTCATTCATCTGGTCAGTGGATATCATCAAGCATCTATGGCATGGCTCTGAAGATCGAGAGATGAGAGATTAAATCCTGACCTCATAGGAGGCAGCTCCTAAATAGAGCAACCATGATAAGTGCTCTGTATCAGATGACCCCATGGGCACAGCAGCAGGGCCATTTCCTCTCTCCTGGGGAGGACCAGGAATGGCTTTCCCAAGCAGTGACAGTTGAGATAAGATGTGAAGGATACAGAAGAAAGTGTGAAGTGGAGAAGGGGGTCATAGAGGTGATGCATTCCAGATAAGGGAACAGCAAGTGCAGCTGCAAAGGTACAGGGCCATTCAGCACCTAAGGGAAACTTAAGCCTTCAGGCTTGACTGCAACCCGGTACAGGATGTATGTACGGAAAAGGCCACACTGGGCTCTCAGTGGGCCAGTGTCAAACCTCAAAGCGTTCTTGAATGGCATGCCAAGGATGATGTCCTGAGGGTAACAAAGAGATATTGTAGGATTTTAAGTAGGGGGAAGACCTGACCAAGTTTTGTTTTAGAAAAATCACTCTAGTGGCAAAATGAGTGTACATAAGGGATCAATATTAGAGGCAGAGAGGGTAGTCAGGGTGACAAGCAAGCAGGAGACGAGGCAGTGGGAGAGGGGCTGGAATGGCATAAGAGAATGGAGACCTGTTTAGAAGGGAGAACCGATGGGGTTCAGGGAGTGAGCAACTAACTCCTGAGAAAGGGGAAGGAGAAGGGACTTCCAGGAATGACTCACAGTTCCTGGTCAGAGTTTCTAGGTCCAGGTGGATGCCGTTAACTGAGCTGAAGATGACAGGAAGGGGAACCAGTTCCAGGACCATGATAGGTTAAGTTTGGAGATGCCCTTTTTCACTTTATCTTCCTTCTTTGTCTTAGGATATTAAATAATTAGGGTTGGTGGGGGCCACAGAGATCAATTCAGCCCACCTCCACATTTGACAGAACTCCTGCCTGCCACTCTGTCTCATTCTCTAGTTTTATTTCCCCCAGACAGCCTTTAGAAACAGGGGGAAAATAAACATTGTCCCAATTCTATCTTTGACCCCCTCCTTTTCTCTTTCAGGACTCTCTGGGTCCACGATGCCATACACACATATCCTTAGCTTCAGTGGAGGTAACTCCAAAGCCTCGTGCTTTCGGCCTACTGATCCAGTTTCTAACTATTGGCCATACAACTCGCGTTTCTGTTCTGCCAGCCCCAGAGCCACACCCTATCCCAAACGGAACTCCGCACTTTCTCCAAACCAGTTCCTCCTTCTGACTTTCCGGCTCTGTGAAAGAGACTGTAGATACTACTGCTCCCCACCTGCCTGACATGAAACAGGGAGGTGACCTCTGATGCTCTTCTTTGCCAAAGGTCCACTCTTGAGTGGTATGGAAATGGCATCTGAATCAGATGGACTTGAGTTCAAATCCAGCCCCTGCCTCTTACTGTGTTCCCTCAGGCAAATCATTTAATCTCCGTGTGAAACTTGGCTTTCTCATCAGTAAAATAGATGAGACCCCTTACAGGGTCATGGTGGGAATTCAATGAGATAAAGCAAGAAAGTGCTCAGCAGAGGCCTACCAAAGTGGGGCCGGCGTGGGAGCAGTCTGCCCCAGCAGGGAGAAGTATTTCGCTCACTGACATTATTCAGAATTTTGCAGGTACATGGGGATAATAATAAATAGACACACTTTTTGTGATTTGATATTACCTCTAAATTCTCTACATATCTTACACCAAGGACAGACAGCTCCCTGGCCCACCTTGGCACATCGCTTGCTATCAGCATAGTGTGACACACACACAGTGTGTCAGCATTAAGTATTCCGGTGTATGAAGTGCCAGGTCTTCCTCCCAAATCTCTCCCACCCATTTGTTCTTTGGCACTTTCACAACCATAGCCTTCCTACCTGAACTGTTCTGTTTCCCACCTGTTCTCCTCACTCTAGTTCTTTCTACCAACTGCACTACCAGTTACATTTGTGCCCTTTTCAGAGAGCTTAGAAAGCTCTGAGATGTGTGTGGTTCCTTGCAAGTGGTAGAAACTCAAAAACCTTTAATGGCCCAATGTATGTTGTCATTCAAGGATAAGAATAGATGTAGCCTAAAGTTTAGCCAATGGCAGGGAAACACAACAAGCAAGTCTTTGAAAGTTGCTTTCTCCTGCTGTGTGGTGGGATTAGGCCCTCACATCATGGAAATCATTCCAGCCACCTCCCCACAAACCAAACAATGTAAGGTTTTCCTAGATAAGGGCCCTGCCTTCATCTTACTGCTGGTATAATCGCCTCACTCTTGCTGCAATGCAGGGGGCAGAGCCACAGCGAGTTCTAGGGACAGCATGGACGCTACACAGGGACTCTACAGCTCTGCTGGGCCATAGAGCAGTTGGGAGAATTTTTGAGTAAGTGTGGGAAAGGTGTGGCTCTGATGAGGTCCTGCAGACCTCTGCCACAGGCCTCATCAGATTTCATCCACTGAGCGTGCAAGACAGCTAGCTCCCAGAGCATAGCAACCTATTCCTGTACGTGTCAAGGTGCAGAACTGGTGAGACCCAACAGGCTGAAAACGAGGGCTCTGAATTTTCTCCCCCAGCCTCAACTTTATTTGGACGCTAAGATCTTCAACCTTTCCTATCCCGCCTCTTTCTGCAAAATGTTCCTTCTGTTCAATGTGGGGACATTATTAATAGTAGGGTCACAGGCAAACTAACTTCTTCATAACCAATAAGCTTTGAAGATCAAAGGGGATTATAACTTGATTTTTGAAAATTGAAATATGTGCTATTTCAATGGATGTGTCTTTAGACTTTTTACTGTGGAAATTCACCCCATCATGGACTCAGTCACTCTCTTGAACTCTGAAGTGATGGATGCTGCCAACTGCTCAGGGTTTCTGGTCAAATACGAACACTTTTAAGGAGTGAGTCCAGCGCGCCTGTCGTCTGGGTAATTGATGATGTTTTCACTGCAAGGTGTGGGCCTGAGACCCACAGGGCTCAATGGGGGGAGTAAATAAATTGACTTGACTACATACATCTCTTACCCAAGTCTCCTGATCCACATAAACTCATTACTGCCTGGTGTATTTCCATATTATCAAGAGGGGGTGGCGATACATATTTCTGCCAATGGTTAAAGCAATGCCTTTATTTTTATTTTACATTAGCAAATTAAACACTTGGTTTGTTGTTACAATTCTTTGTGGAAATCTGGTCTTCGCTCGATTCACAATGAATTATAAATGCCTGCACCAAAACAAAGAATCGTCTGCAAAGCCTTCAGATGTTTGCCTCTCTTCCTAATTTTGATTTCTGGGTCCCATGTCTTCCATAAGAGAGCGCATGGCCGGGCACACACGTACTGTATTTCAAACAGAGATTTTATGTAAGCTTATTTTTATAGTGATTCCGAGAGGAGCTGCTCTGCTTTTTATCTATGCAAACTGGAAATAAAGTAGGCACCCTGCCAGCTCCCTGCCAGCGGGCCGGGCCCGGGCTGCCATGGGTGACTCGCACAATGACATCTAAGGGGTCCAGAAAAGAACCCTGACTAATGGCTTTTGGATTCCTTCTGACCTTTGATCCTCGGTGACTTGGACCAAAATAAATGATCTGATTTCAAGAAACTACATCCAGCATGTGAACTCTAATGAGTGAGAGAATTTACCTGCTAAGCAATGATTAATAGGTACATGCTACTTACAATAATTCCTTAGATCTTAGCCAAACTAGAGAGAAAATACTTTTCAGATGCTCACTTTTAAGAACAAATTCATCTTCCAGGATACTGTGAAATGTGAGAGTGCCCCGGGCAGATAAAGTACACGAGGCAGCGGAAATACAAAAGGATTTCCTGGAGCAGACAGCAAGTTGGCGGGCAGTATTGGGAACAAAAGCATCTCTGCATCAAATGTATGTATTGTTTCTGTACTTAGTGACTCTGTGCTTTTCTTACTGACAAAGGCTATCGGATCTGGAGGGCTGGAGCAGGAGTGTAGGGGTCAGCTCAGCACTGCACACGCGGCCCTCCATCCATGACAACCTCCACCAGCGCACACTGCCCCCAGAGCTCTGAAGCCAGATGGGGTGAAGCGAAAGATTCAGTGTCACTCAGCCTTCAGAACGACCTTTTCTCCCACACTGAACATGCCAGTGCATTGTCAACAAAGCCCCAAAGGAAAAGACTGTGTATCTTTAGAAACTTTCTGGGGATTGGAGAGACCCAGAGAAAACTCGGGTACTCATTCAGGGCAGTGAAACTCCCTTGCATGATACTATCATGGTGGATAGATGTTGTACATTTGTCCATTCCCATAGAATGTACACCACCAAGAATGAACCATAATGTAAGTTATGGATGTTGGGTGATAATGATATGTCAATGGAGGTTCATCAATTGTACCAAACAACGTACCACTCTGGTGGGAGATATTGATAATGAGGGAGGCTGTGCAACTATGGGGGCGGAAGTATGTGGGCCATCTGTGTGTCTTTGCCTCAGTTCTACCATGAGTCTAAAACTGCTCTAAAAAAATAATGTCTATCTTTTAAAAACTCTTTGCTATTCAAGAGGAAGGTTTTGTATGCTGAAAAGGAACTGAATGTTGGCTGAGGAAAAACAACAACACTTTAGTTCAATTGACATGGTTAAAAATAATGTGTTAAGCCAAAACCAGTTTGGCTCAGTGGATAGAATGTCGGCCTTTGGACTGAAAGGTCCCAGATTCAATTCCAATCAAGGGCATGTACCTTGGTTGTGGGCATAGCCCCAGTAGGGAGTGTGCAGCAGGCAGCTGTTTGATGTTTCTCTCTCATCAATGTTTCTAACTCTCTATCTCTCTCCCTTCCACTCTGTAAAAATTCAATAAAATATATTTAAAAAAATAAAATAATGGGTTAAGTATCCAAATTAAAGAAAAAATCAAAGATGGAGGAAAGCAATCATCTTCCCACTTGAAATCTGTCATCTCATCCCTGTGCCCTAGACTCTTGCTCTGCAGAATGTGATCTGGGGCCCAGTAGCATCGTGACCTGGCAGCTAGCGCGAAATGCTGCATCTCAGGACCCACTCCTCTGAACCAGACTCTTCTGCAGCAAAAGATCCCCAGGTAATCTGAGTGCATACCAACACTTAAGAACCACTGCTTTAGAAGAAGCAAATGTTCTGTAGTCATTTCCATTTTTAGATGGTAGACTTTCATTTAAAATTACTGCTTACACCTCAGTTAAATTTCCAATTGTGTGCTTTGCTAAATCTCAGGATATAGGTACTCAAAGCAATGCTGTGACTATTAATGCTATATTGCAAATAAATTAAAATCAGGAAAATATCTTCCGTTCACACTAAGCAATCATTCCACTGCTCTCCATCATATCAACCTGGCAATGTTTCTGGTGTTTGGATTTATCACAATATCACCTTTAAATACTGTTTTTCAAAACCCAGAGGCAGGCTGGACCATGTCAGATTCGTCATAAGTAAAGAAGGAAGTGATCAGTGTCTAAGTTTACTCAGCCTAAGAAGGTAAAAGGACACTTCTAGCCAGCCCAACTCTCTTTGTGACAAAGGGCACCTTCTCCCCAAATTACCAGGATCAAGATTTCAACCCTCCATTTTACTTTGGTTCTGAAAACCAGTCTTGGTCCCTGAAGCCAATACTCAAGTTCATTTTTCCAAGCTTCTCTTTTCATCTTCCTATCTCCAGTAGTCCACAAACCAATACTGTGGTCACATTTACATTGTTTCCCTGGAAGTTGGTGTTGGGAGCAATGGATGTGAAAGGAAACACACTGAGGTGCTACCAAAGGCCGGCCTTCTCCTCTCAGAAGAAAATACCTGCCACTTAGATCATAAGAACAGCTCTGAAAACTCCACGTGCTAAGACCTACGGGACATGTTACCCCTGTCAGTTCAAAGGAAAAATATAGCATCTGTAGCCCTGAAAATTACCTAAATCATAATGCCACATCTAAATGGTACTTTACAGATTTTTTCCCAAAGGCTTTGAGCATCTACACCTTAATTAAGTCTAATTTGGTTTCGAGCATAGAGTGTTATCGAGTATACTCACCTCACGATACATGGAAGTTCAACATACATCATCTCCACCTTCCCACTCCTGCCTTATGAAGATGTTTCTATGTGGAAATGTCCCACATTGATTTATGGTGCTATTGCAACAACTAAGCAACTAATCTTCCAGTGGAAATGTAACGCATAAGAACAACCTAACTGAATCGTATAAATCCCACATACACTTAAAAAATATTAGTCTGTAATTTAATACAGCAGAATGTTTCTAAGCCTATATAACCTTGCATGCAGAAGCAGTTTTTCAAGCATTAATACTTAAATGGGTCACAGACACCACATCTGTCATTCTGTCCTGAAGTCTATGAGGCACAACCAAGACTACGCTGGCCTATTGATTTTCCTAGCATTTGCTTTAATTTACTTAACCATTGAGAAATCCATCCATACATAAAGGACAACTGTCCATTACGGCCTCATTTGCAGACATTCCTTTCCCTCTTGTTGTTGATTTTTTTTTTTTTTGGTAAATATTTCCCTTAAATTGCTATGTGTTTACAGTGTAAAAACGAATTAGGAAAGTGCTCACACCTGTTTCTGCTCGGTAACTGCTGCACTGAGGTATATGTAATGTGCTTAAAGATAGAATAAATATCTAGACATTATTACATCTGTGTGCAAAGGGTGGTAAATTAGATCCTAATTACATTAACAGGGATTCTGCCTCCCAGCTTAAATTTTACATGAGCACTCTGCAAAAAAAATCCAAAAGCTCTGCTGTGGTTTCTTTATGAGCTGGTGATTACAGCTACTTCCTATGCGGTCACTAAATATTCTGTTTACAAATAAATGAAGAAGCTTTGAGCCAACTTGCCAGGGTAATAATCTATTTTTTTTTCTCCTCCTCCCTCTTCCCGACAAACCCTCGCCACATATGCATGGCAACAATCAGGAGCCCTGGCTTCATCTAATTACTCCATCACATCATTTCACAAATTGCCTTGTCGCTGGGGAGCCCAGTGCAAAACACGCTCACAGTGGGATTGCAGGCAGCAGCTTTCATTTGCTACTCATTCCTTGTTAAATTAAACACGAAAACACCAGTTGTGTGAAAGAAGTCAGAAAGAATGCCTGCAAATGAGCCAGGCCAGCACAGCTCCTACTTACCATGTCACCAAATACATTGTTGGCAACAGGCATCTCGAACAGAAGGATCCCCTTGGCTGGCCCGCCCTTATTTCGATGAGGCTGCGACAACAGACCGTCATCAAAAGGCCACGAACAAACGGGCTGCTTCTCCTGTAAGTGGGCTAGCCCCCTCATCCATCAACAGGAAGCATGGGCACCTTACTGCAACATCTGATATCCTCAAACCCCCGTATTCTTCACCCTCCCTGCGCTATGAATGCCTGGCCATGATCCGCCCATGAGGACATGGATTTGTATTAGATGAATGACGCTAAGCCCTTTGAAGGTATAAACAGTACACCATATTTCCATTCTGGCTGGAAAGAAGGAACCAGACTCCACTAATCTTGAAAAGTTCCCAAACGGAAAGATCATCAATCAAGTTCATACAGTATGAGATGGTTTCCTTTTAAGTATTAATGCCTTGCATGTTTCTGAAACACATCAAGATAAATGCTCACCCATCTCACTACGGATGTGGGTGGGAGGAAAAGAGTGTTCGGTGGGTGACATTACGAGAGGGCGTGAACCTGAGGTTGCAGCCCTGGAAGCTGATATTTTTATATCAACAACTAAACGCTGCCACTGGTAATTAAAGGTATTTCTTTGTAGCTCAGGAGCCAGCAGGGTCAGGTACCGTTTTACATCACAAACCAGGCCTTTATGCATGTAGACCTGCCAGCATTCTCTGCACAGGGAGGAGACGACATTAGCAGCAGCTGTCTCCCTGCTTTTACACTGAACATTCTATTCAGACAGACAGGTGGAGTAATTTAAAAACCAACCTGGTGCAATTTCGATGTGACTAATGTCACTGCCTACTAAAATGCCACCATTACCACTGTTTATGGAAACATTACTAAAATTACATTTTATTCAGAAGAATTTCAGGATTCTGGTTATTACTGGCTTTGAAATGATCAGACCTCAGTGTCATGCACCAGAGCGGTGGCTTCATGCTCCAGGGTGTAACAGCCTCCTTGGCAAAGAAAAAAGCAGTAGGATTGTAGTTTCAAGAGTCATTGGGGCTGCATAAGCAGTTTCTTCTATCTCCATAAAGCAAATTAAAGACATAGCTCTTTGGCGGCCTGGCCATGTGACAGGGAAAAAAGCTTCAAAGAGCTAAATTCTGTGCTAGAGGTTTAGGTAGGATTTCTCTGAGGCAAGCTTCCTTACCCCTGAACTCCTATCAGACATTGTTAGTAACAGACAAGGGTAGACTTACATGTCTCCGTAAGGAAGGAGAAACAGTCAGTATTCAAAATCTGAAATTCTAGCAATGAATAATTATTACAAATGTACAAAATATCAATAGTTGTAGCTGTGCCATTTTTTTTATGGGCAGATATGTCTGGAAAAAGATCCTAGATAGGAAAGGACTTGCTCCCCCCTCCCCCACCTTGACCCTTAATTGCCAATAACCATCAGATGGCATTATGGAGATTTTGGCACAAATATCTGGCTCACATTTTTATTTTAAAAATACTAATTAGCCAACTCATGGAATGAGATTATAATTATACTTTTGAACTCCCACAAAGCAATTTGATCTGCTCTGTGTGAGAGGCAACGTGGTGGAAAGCACATGGAAATGCAAGTCAGGAGATCCTGGTTCCAGCTCAGCCAGTTCCTAGCTTTTGACCTTGAAAAAAATCATTAACTTCTCAAAACTTCATTTTTGTCATCCTGCTTACCTTCTGAGATTATTTTAAGAATCAAGGGAATGTGAAAATGCTAAACTACAAAGTACCATAGAGGCACATAATTTTATTTAGCCTTTTGATCAAATTTTCTGCAGCTGTTAACAGGACAGAATAATCCAATGTCAAACTGGCCAAGCAATTAATAGATAATTAAAAAAAAACATGATAAAAGCAACATTATGTAGGCAGGATAGAATTTTACTTTTTTCTTTTTTTTAAATGACATCATAAATATGTTATAACTTTATTAAAATGAAAAGAATATTCAAAATACAACAAAAATGGATAAAACCCTTTTTGAATACTGTACACATAATGCAGCAATCTGTGCACTTAAAAAAAAATGAAATCAAGTCATTTTTGTAGAGTTTCTCCCCCAAGAAGTTTGGAAATTGCTTTTTCCTTGAGTAACAGATAGGAATTATTTCTACACTTCTATAAACTGCAATAGAAATGACATCCACTCAATCTTTCTTAAGATGAGTGTCCCCATTCTGAGATGATACCTTCTGACCTCTGGACATCCTGAGAACTTCCTAGACCTGAACTCTCAGAGGTCATCGAGTCATGGGAGACCATGAGCTCTGCCAAGATGCTAGCAGCAAAATTAATGTGAAAACTGATAGAACCCAACCACAGAACATTATGAACTAAGCAAAGACACTCTAGAAGGAGTCTTATACACTGATACTCTTTCGTGTAGGTGTGCAAAGAGATAACACCAAGAGGACATTTCAATACAAATAGTTAAGTCAAACCAAGGTTTTCATTTTAGAATATTGTGAATAATATATTTTAAAACCCAGTAGTTTGTATCTCATTTGAATATCAATTAATGCAAGATATTTGTATTTATAACATTAAATTGAGATCTAACCTTTTTTTTATAGTGTTCAAAGATTGAGCAATACATCCTACACAGGGACCTACCCCCACTGGAGCTATAATTTGCTGTATGAAGGCATTTTGCAATAACAAAAGAATCACTACGACAACAAAAATACCAAGGCCTAGAAGGTCTTTAAAATGTTAGAGAATTGCCTGGCATAACCCTTTCAGCTGCTCCTTTGCTCATGGAGACACTCCACAGGCTCGCCAGGACTAGGTATCTTCTCTGAGTTCCCCAGGACTTTCTCCTGCTCTGGACACACTGAAGTGAGTTCTGAGTGCACTATGCAAGACAACTTTTTCAGCTCGGACCTCTGCAATACAGGGACAAGCAGTATTAAAACACCAGCATCCCGTGAGTAGCAGTCCTTTTGATGTGAGTCCACATAACTATCATTACAAACCTGGAACCTTAATAAAATACTTTTTGCTGCCTCATGGCATCAGGATAGCACAGATAACCTTGGGCCATGACCGGGAGGGTTTTGTGACCCAAGCCATGGCCGACTGCAATGTAGCCCCCACTATTTGATTACCCTCTGATCTGGCTTACTATGCAGGAATGGAAAATTAGAATGATGAACATGGAAGTAAAAAGATACATCTCCCTCACTAGGATTGGTACAGATGGCAGGGGTTCTGAGAGAGCGATCCTACAGAAAACACCCAGGTTTGGAGGGACATGCCTTCACACAGTCATGCTCACACTTCTGTAAGAAAGACAGAGGTGCGATAAGGACATTCTCTGTGACCTCAAACCAAGTCTCCTAAATGCCATGACATATAGATTTACTTCTACTGGCAAAAGAACAACCAGCCACGCCCAGCCAAACCAAAATCCTGGACCACCTTTCTAAAACGAAACCATCAGATTCTCTCTCCACCAAGCCTTCAGACTTTAATGCAAAGTACCTTCACTAGGAATCTTAAACATTGAGAAAGCGAAAAGCCAGCTTACGCCACATCACATTCCTAAGGGTTGGACTGAGTTAGTTTGAAAAACACACTCATACACATCTACCCGATGCTCCGGTTTTAATCTGAAAGATAAATTGAACAGGAGCAGTTGCACATTCATTGACCGAGATTGATATTTTATCTTTCAAAATACATCATCACTAAGAGGAATGAGAGGAAGACATGATATTGATATGTGCTTTGAAGTATAAATGGCTGGCTAGTGTTCAATGAGCTACGTGCATCAGCAACCAGCAACTTAATAAATTGTGCTTCTGTGGGCACTTTTGTTTTGAACCTAATCTTTCATTTAATTAGCCCGATTAAGAGGACATTAGAAAGCCAAACTATAGCGTATTTTTTACTTAGCCTTGGAAACAGAAGTAAGATTTTAGAATAACCTGACAAATTGCCAGCCAGACTCTCCACAAGTCCCTTCCAGAGGGGACCAATCATCAGTAAAACGAACAAACCATTTGACTGAGCACAAAAATCCAACCACACCCGGAAAATAACAGAGCACCCCAGTCAGAGCTCATCTGCTTGTGAGTTCTACTAGTATATACCTGGACAAATGGGCGATTTTAAAGTTGGACATTTGTTTTTACTTTTGATTGTTTTCTTTCCCGCCATGCCCTCCTCTTCCAAGGACTGTAATTATCCCAGGTCAGAGGTGCACAGCCACGATGGGGAAGAAAGGCTGGGGCGAGGGGAAGGAGGTGTGTGGACGGCTGGGTGAGAGCTCCGCAGGTCACTAATGGCCTCTGGGGCAACAACTTGGAGAACAGGCTGATGCTTCGCCTTTGATCTTCTAATTCACAATGATCATTAGTATTAACTCCGATTCTTCTGGGTGAAGAATTCCAGCTGTAGCCTTTTCAGTGTACCTGACCTAAGAAAATTCATCACCCATCCCATTAGGATTTCAATAACCCACTCAGAAAAAGAAAAAGGCAGTTGCCCCAGAATCCAGAAACCACCGCTTCATTATTAAAACAGAGTTTCGATGATGTACATCACAGAAGAATGAGGGCATTCCAACATTAGCCCCAAGTAATTAAATAATCTATTCCATTTTCCTCCAGGGACAGATGATTTCCAACTGGGGAAAAAAAACTCAGGGTTCCTATCTAATCAATGGTTGAAATATGCTATCTCCTAAGGAGCTGAGATCTTTGAAAATTAAAATGCAGGGATTTGTCATCCAAGCCTGGGTTACGTTTAGCAAAGCCTAGCTGTGACCCTTCATCATTACTAAGGCCTGTGAAGGTGAAGGACAATGCCAGGCAATGGAAAAAGGAATAACTGCAAAGATATTCTTATAGATTTGAGGGAGCTCATTTTTACATGGTACATAGACATCTGGAAGGGGGGAAAATCTCACTCCTTTATACTAGTTTACAAGTCTCCTAATTTAATAATATATCTGTAAATAACAGGTAATGAGGAAGGAGTCAAAGTGAGCTACTGTATCCACCAACCACCTTCCTTGGCTCATGAAGATAGGTTAGGACTAGTTTGAAAGTAATACTTTGTACTACCCTAATTGACTCTGCAGGGAAGAGTTTCAGAACAGTCTTCCTGTTCGCTACCTTCTTAGGACACATGGTAGCTGAAGGGACACTAGCTGGTAAGATATAATAATAATATTAATTGTTAAAACTGGCCAAGTATAGATATGAGGATCAGAGAGAAGTAGAAATGGGAAGAGAGGAGCAAATGCCTTCTAATCTCTGTCTACATGCCTACGCATCTACTTTTTGATCAACATTGTGCTCACATAGATCAGCAGAATGGGGTTATCTGGATACCACTTAGAAGGACTTTCACATTTGTAAAAATAATTCCTAATGTTTACAGAGTAATTCTTCCAAAATTGCAAGCAGAGATATCACACTATGGATGTCTCCAACCAATCTTATTACCAAAAGCAAAACCAACGAAACAACAACTGTCTTTTCTAGAGCATTCAATTCCCAATTCAATTCCATTTACTCCATCCTTAGAATGGCAGACCCACAGGGCACTTTTCATCTAATAGTGTTCCTAGGGAAACACCATCGTCAGCCTGGAAGATTCTACTGCCCCTCACATTGACTTTATCTGCATTGAGAAAAAAAAAAATCTTATAAGAAACTGAGACCAATTTGGCCACAAACAAACAAACAAACAAAAATTTCAGGCTCTAAATTCACAAAAACAAATAAACAAAACAAAACTCAGTGTATCTGACTTCCAAAGTTTGTCTCTTTAGTAGCTAATAGGATCCTTAATGTCAGTGAAGAGTAGGGAATCCAAGAGAATGCGAATAAAAATTAATTCTCCTGTAGGGTCACCTCCCTACTGGTCAATGTCAACCAGATGTGCCACCCCTTGGAAGGTTCCTTCCCCTGAATCTGCAGAGATGCATTTTAACAACCTCCACTCTTCTAACTTTCAGGATTCTTGGGACATACAGCAGCTTCATGCAGGAAAATATGTCACCACATATTTTAAATAAGAACCATAATAACTGCTTTTCTATTTAGATTACATTTAAACATGCAATATGTTAGGGTGGGTGGGGGGAGGAAAAAGACTTGATTTTTACCTTAAACATGGTATTTATTCCTTCTCCTCATTTTCACTAAGGCACTGTATAGCAAAATAACCGCTAACATGAAAAACACATCCAGCTTAAACATTACAACACAGCAGGTTATATTTACAGTTGGAATAATGCCTTTCAGAAAGAAAAAGAAACCTTGATGTGGCGTATGCCCCTGAACTGTCACTCTATAGTGACTAACATGCCACTATTAAGTACTTTTTAATTGTTTGCAATAATTTGTCTTCAGGCAAATGCAAGCATTTCAATTAATAAATGCTTTTATTTTCTCTCTAATTCTCTTATATTATCTACATGTCAGTCTTTCTTTTCAATCACTGGGAATAGTTTCTTTTAAGAGACCATCTCTAGTTAGCAAAACTGGCAAATGCTCAACTAAATAGTCTAAGCTGAAAATTTACATCAGTGAAATTTCTTTTACCCCATATCACCAAAGTTTAAAATCTCTTCCTTTTCCTTTCATTGTTTTCATTATGCACACATATGTCCAGTTGAGCTTGCTAGAGACTGTCAGTCCAAAAGACAAGCTTTAACTCTCTCTTTGGAGTAGTCAAATGTGCTACTGATTAAATCTACCTGTAGATAACTAGAGAACAATGCATTTTCTTATGCAGCTAGTTTGCAAATCCAGAAGGTTTTTTTAAAAAAAATTCGGGGCCTTTTCTACTGCTTTAACACACAAATGTTTCAAAGCCCTTTCAAAGGCAGATTTTTTTTTCAACTGAATAAGCCCAATGAAAAGACTGACCCATTTATTTGAAAAAGAAAACAAATAGCAATTTGCTTTAAAAAAAAAGTGTGTGAGGTTTTATAATATGTCTTTGGCATCTAATAGATTGGTTTTTACAATTTTCTAAATAATTAGTATTGCTATTGTTTCAATTAGCCAGAGTCTTCATTGCTCTTTTATATCTAGCAAGATTTAAGGAAGAATTTTCTAGATAAGTTGCAATAATCATCAAGCAAGAATGTATTACATTTAAAATTTGTACATAGTCTTCCAAATGAATTGTGTATCTCTGGAGTCCTCTCAGAACTTGAAATGAGGTTGCTGAAGGATTAGTACTGAGATGTCAGTAGTGACTTACATCGGGACAAAGCACAACGAAACTCTATAGGTTTTCCCATAGAACTTATTACAATCAGCTCCTGACTATAAATATTACCTAAGCAGTCTGTCCACTCCTTCAAGAAGCATACCAAGACAAGGAGAAGGGTGTTCCTTGTAACTGGAGATCTATTTGCTCTCACAACTAGAGAAAAGGGAAGGAAATCTTTTTCATTGGAGAAAGAGGGAAAAATTTTCAATATACCTCCTACCTTTGCTTTTTAGATGATATCATGAGAGCACTTTCTCTTTAGAGACCATGATCATTCTCAATATTTTTTTCTGAGTAGATGGCAGTGGAATGGGGCAGGAGCATGTGGAACTATCCAACAAACCACGAGGTGACATCTATGAGCATCCATAAAGAGCCAGAGAGACATGGATATGGGTTCCCCTTCAGACCCCAATACTGAAGGAAATCAGGCAGTTCAAGATTAGCTCCCATTATAATCACCCCAATAATATGTAAGCATTGCAACGCAGGTAAAGTCATGCTGGCTGTTAAAAGGAACTCTTTGTTTTTTAAAGGAGGTAATAGAGCTCTCTGCAAGGTCCTTCACAAGGATATAACCTAGGAAACCAGATGGATGCATAAAACAATTTGCTTCTCTCTCTCCTGATTCTATCTGAACCAATATTTGGTTATATTTTATTCAGGGGCACCTGAGCGCAAATAAAGCCAATGCTCCTTTGCCAATTGAGATGGAGGTTGACAAAATATATTCATTTTTTCTGTTAGTACAGGAAAGAGAAATATCCAGGGTGGAGCTGATTTTGTCCCCTCTCCACACTCATCCTCCAGCTCAGGTTAGCTGATTAGCACAGGTGATGAAACATCAGCAGGGTTGCATCGGCTCTCCCACCTCTCGTCTCCTGCTAGTTTTAAAAGTCCCCTGGACCCTAGTCCCCTGTCTCCCCTTCAGTAGTGCTTGATAGTCCTCAGTAGCAGACGTGCACAAGGCAGATCTCACACTACACACGTATAGCAACAAGTGTCAGAGGTAACGGCACCTGACTCAGATTGTAGGTAGACCTAATAGGATGTTAAAATAAGCTAAGCAATCTATATCTTCAACTAACTACCAGGATTCACCAAGCCCTAAAGCTGATTCCAGACTATTAACATCATCTAGTAACTGTTTGGAATCATCATGGGAAGAAATGAAGGGTGGAAACCACTTTTTTAGTTACTCCTGCTGCTCTCAGTTTTGATTTTGTTCACATGCTGTAGACCCTTGAGTGTTATTGGAGGCACAGCCTCTGTCCAGAGGAGCAGCACCCATGAGGCCTTCCACATTCTCTGTTTGTCTCCCTGCATTAGAACAAGTCACTGAGGACGATGGCTTTGAGAGTAGGCCAGGATGTAAGGGTCAACTGGTCAGGACAGGTTTGTGACAATGCAAAATTAACTTGAATACTTAAGAAAAATGTATGACTTTAAGAAAAGTCAACTATGCTAAAATGGTTACATTAAAGGTTTGCTCGTGACACTTTTTAAAAGGCCAAGATTCTTCGTATTGGTTCATCTTAGGCTGGGCTATGCTACCACCTGTCTAAACCCATCCTTTGTCCCTCAGAGTGAGAGTCCCAATCCCCTGGGTCAACAATTTTGCTGATTTTTAAAGTATTATTTTACTCATAAATTTCCCTTTTGTCTTCTTACTCAGATGTCATTAAATCTGTATGCACTTCCAAAAATATCCACCGCAATATTATGATTATAAATATTTTGAACATGAAATTCATTCAGAACAATAACCAAACCAAACAAATCCCTCGGTGGCAGAAAGCCCCAAATCTCCAGGTTCTCACATCTCCAGGAGAATTCCTGCAGTGAAAACAGCAATACTCACACAGACAATGTAAACTGTTACCCGGCTGGAAAAGTCACCAGGGACTACACAGGAAGAGCTGACTCTATATTGCTGTTTTCCTTTACAGTTCTAAATGCAGGGGCCACTTTCACTGTACAGCTCTGACTCACAGGGGCATTTGGGAATGGCAGCCAGTGCTTTCACACCACTTAAAAGCAAATTATGTGCGCATTCTGCCATTGCCACAAGATTGAAATTTTTGCGGGCCATTCGTTATAAAGGTCCGCGCAAGCATTTAAAGAAATTAAGTCCTTCTCTCTGGGGTTTGCCTTACTTGCCTCTTACTGGGAGCTGGTTCTAAGTGCTAAAGAGGCACTCTGGGAGAAGTAACATCATTAACAGACATACTTAAAATCACAAGTGCCCATGAACTCCTACACCTTAGAATGGATGAAAGTTAACAACATTGCAATAGCGAACTTCAAGTCAAACGCCTCATTGGGGGTAACATCTTGAGGAAATACGCAGACACTTTTGGGAAAACTGTGGGAAGACAATGATTTATGAAATATTTCAGGTCCAGAGGGATCATTTCTCCCCCATTTTTTTTCTATCAAAACTGTTTGTCCATATTTAGTTTAGATATGTCATTTAGAATCCACTTACTGTTAGATGCTGGAACAGCCACGCCCTCATGATATTTGTGGCTACTTTGGGAAAGATGCCACGCTTTTTGTGACGCTTTTTGTCCTTATCTGGATCATCATCGTCACCTGTGCTGGGGGAAGCTACACTGTTGTCCAAGCCATCACCTGCAAACATAGTGAATCAAATTTTGACTGATGCTACCTTGACATGCTTTATTCAAATAGAATGCCTTTGGATATAAACAAAACCAAAAGAGCAATATAAATGATTAATAGTTTATTTGGTACTGTTTTCTTTTCGTTTCGTTTCTTTTTCGAGACAAAGAGAAAGAACAAGGCCTAGGCTCAAAGCGGTCAGGTCTAAGGAACTTCTTCCAAAGAACAGTACAAAGGTCAAAGGGAATGGAGGGAAACATCCCATCTCTCTAGCAGCTCTGTTGCCATGGTAATTATTCAAATGTGTAGAGCTGAGACATGTGAAGTGTATCTTCTTTTGGGGATTTAAACATGATGGCAGTGCTAGCAGAGTTGGGCCCCTGCCTGGGTATTCAAATCCCACATGGAGTCACTGATTTCAACTTGGGAGAAGATGCATTTGAGATATCAACTATTTCCGCAAGTGATCTATCTTAAGACTGAATTAGGCCATGGAAATGTAGGTGATCTGTCATATAAGCAGTTCTGACATAGGAATGCTTCAAATAGAATATAATTTTTCTTGTCATAGAAAGAGAGAATCGGCTACAGTAAGGGAAAACTCCCCAAATTGTTTTTTAATTAAAGAACAATGACTATTTAAATCAAACAAAGTGATGTTACATGAACAGCCCATTGGAATCATATTACCCTAGTAATACAGACAGTGTCTAATATTTCTTCTACATGTAAATGTTCTTACTGAAAAGTCACCTGCTTACACATGTCTGTATATGGGGTCCTATTTTTCTATTGATTTTTGGTAGAACATTTAAGCTCCTTCTAGAAAACACTTTGGCTTTGTGACACCATAAACTTTAAAATGTAGGATTTCTTTTACAATGTCATGTCTAATAAAAAGAAAACATTTTCAGCTCATAAAATCACACTGTCCAAAATAAGTCATAAGGTACAAATGAAAAGGAAGCACTTGGCGTTTGGTTGCAAAAGCCAAAGGAAAAACAGCAGCAAATTAAACCCACTCCACCTGAAAAAAAAGTAGCTTCAAACACGTGTCTCTACCCGGAGCCCCAGCTCTTGGTGGCAGCTGCTGGCTTTTAGAAAGGGACAGGTTGACCTGGGCCAGAAAGAAGCACTATACAGCAACAAGGCTTAGCAAGGAGGTAACAAAAGTCCTCAAAGCACATTCACTGGGCCACGAAAGTCCCTGGAGAGCAGCATGCTTAGCCCAAAGAGAACTGGGTTCTTTAGTGAGACACATTTCCCGGGGACTGTAATTTGCTCCAGGAATTCCCATAGTCCGGAGTTCCAGTAGCTTAGATATATTGCATACAAAAAGAGTTCTCTATTTTAATTTCAGTTATTTTAGTCTAACCTATCGCAGTTATGTTATCATTATCAATTATAGCTGCCTCGGGAGACCTTCCTCACATCCCCCAACTAGTCTTGATTGGTACTGAGTTAAAGTTTTAAAACTTGGTAGGGTGAAGAACAGACCAATTTGAACACTTCTGCTATGATCGCAGCATAAGCCACGCACCCCCCCCAAAAAAATGCTTGCAGAACGTTGCAGAGTTTACTTTTCATTAATTTTAAAAATCCATAAATTTCATTGTATTTAAAATCCATATATTTTTGTTGAAGTTCTTACAGAACCCTAGCTGTGTTCTCAGCAGAAAAGATCAGAAAGACCCACAATGCCAAAGCCCTCAGTGTATAGGTGAGGAAAGTGCCTATGTTCCTGTTGGGTAACTGGAGGGTCACCCTGTCTGGGCTGGAGCCGGTGGGTCTGTGCTGGACCAGACACTCCCATCCCTAAATCTATACTCCTTCCATCCCACCCAACTCTTTATTTGCATAACCAAGTGTTTTATAAAGCGTCCCCTTGGATTTGCCTAACAAATTCTTTGTAAGTCCAGTATTTAAAGAGGCTTTTTATTCAGAGAAGCAATTCACCATATAAAATAACAATTCATTAAAGAAACATGAGCAAAGAAAACAACTCAACAGCATTTAAAATTTCAATGGGCTAATCCACTTGCAACAGGCAAAAGGTAACCAAGGAAAAGGAGCATATTACTCCATCACTGATTAAAAATGAAAAGATTCTAACCTAACGACACAGCCTTTTCACCACCATGGCTGTTTTCCACCTTTAAAAAGAAAAAGGAAAAAAAAAAAAAGCTTTTCTATCCATCTCCAAACCCCCTCAGATTAATTTAGCAGGCAATGCCTAGTGCCTGCCTAGAAGAGAATTCATTGATAATTTATGGAAATATCTACTATAATCCAGCGGAGATGACTTTTTTCCAGCTTTGTGCATCAATAGATAATCAAGGCCTTAAAGCAGCCTTAGCTTCCCATTACCTCGGGCAAAAGAATTCCTGAAAGCGTGCCTTGAGGGCACCTGAATTATATACTCCATTAGGAGAGGAAGGCTTTCTGCATTCCATGTTAACACTCGCCAGAACCTTTCCTGTTTATTTCTGCTGTATGAAAGCAGAAGCATTAGGAACAGAGTTTTTTAAGTGAAGACTTATGTAGATACAATGGAGCAACCTTTCAAGCCAGAGCCAGATCACCCCCTTCAGTCCCTGCCAGTGACCTCTCCCGAATAAAAGGTTTCTATTACATCATTAGCTCAAGCCAAAAACAGCCTTGGCTTAACGCACAGTTTGTTCTTCCTACTGTTTTTAGGCAAATACAGCTACTTTACTCCCATCTGGGAGGGAAATTACACTGCTGGGTTGTAATCTAAGACAAGATTTTCATTGGAAGCAAATGCTTTCAATCCAGTGTAAATACTGGTGCATGTCCAGAAAAGCCTAAAATAATAAACCCTGCTCCTTCCCGACACAAGTCGGGGAAATGGAGAGGATGGGGACGGAAGAGAGAGCATAATAAAGCACACTACTTAAAAGCAAACACTTTCAAAGATTTTAATAAATGGTTTAACCTCCCCCACTTTTCAAAAATTGAAAAAAGATCTCGCCACGTCCCCACCGCAGCGGACCATCTACATGGTCAATTGTACCTTCAGCATATCCATTCACACTGCAGTTGGATACAGTCACCTCCCTGCGGTCTCTGGAGGATTTATTTCCTTCTTTTATTTTTAAGATCACTAAACAAACTTGGAGAACCGCCGGCCGACCACACGGCAGCAGGCCGCAGCTCTGAACCACATTTGTAAAATGTCAGCTGTGACTTCATTCCTGGAGCTGACTTCTCCTGCCGCCAAATGAAGGCAAACTGAAAAGGTGGAAATAATCATAAAAATGATGCTAGTCCATAAACAAGCTTACAGCCTCATTAGGATAGCAGTAGGCTCCAGTGGGTGATTTATGCTCGTTTTGCTGATGCTATGAGGAAATGCCATAGGGCGACTTTGGCCAATTGCTAATGGTTTCTGACAGCTTCTTAGCAACTAGTGCAAGCAACGTTGTGGCGTTTGCTAGTGACAGAAACCGAAAATGTCATATTATCTGCCCATGTGTCATGAAGTCCGTGTGGCAATTAACTAGCAGGCCAGTGGCTGAGGGGCAGAAGGCTCCTGAAAATGGCCTTTGGCTATGCAGGGCGCAGACCGGCTGCTCATATGCAACATTCTAATGCAGAAATCCACTTCCTTGCCACTTCCAGGCTCTGATGGGGCTGGGCCACTCAAATCCTTTTCCCTCTCTTCCACCCCCATTCCGTGAAGTGAAACTTGGGGCTCTTCTCTCTCTAGGCCCCTGCTCTGGCTGTTCTCAGAAATCTCCAAAGCGATCTGCTTTGATAGGAGCATCTGAATGGCTCTTTAATTGGCAATACCTGATTCTGTGCTTTTCGGACGCTCCGTTCAAAGGTGCCAGCTGTTTTGGGGCTCTCTCCCAAATGGGTCCGAAAGGACTGAAGATCACGGACGCAGGCGCATTTTGCCTGTCAGATTGCTGGGAGCAGAGCAACTGGGTGCCACAACAAGACACTGTTTTAAGAAACACCAGGCTTCTAACAAGCAGGGGGGAGGGAATCTCGGCCACACTTTTCCGTTTCCGAGCGATCCAAACCCTGCTCTATATGTCAAACTGTCAAGCCTTTCAGCCTGGGCCGTTTGCCTTTTTAAATAATATTTAAGAATTGTTTTTACAAAATTTTATAGGCCATGGTCTAGTGAAAGAGGCCAACCAACAAAGAAAGGAATTTGTACTACAATTCGTCTACGGACAATTTCTTGCGAGACCTGGGCCTGTCCCTGCGGAGCAAGGCAGGTGACCTGTGGCAGCTCCCGGGCTGTCAGAGAGCTCAGATTTCAAACACGCTCAACTCAAACATCCCAAGTCGCCTATTTAAGCATGCCCAGGCATTTAGACTGTGCTATCTCGTGCCTTTCAAAGCAGGATAAAGCGGCATTTATCGCATTCAGGCCATTCAATGGGTCAGACTGACCGTGTCAGCAGGGGCTCCTCTCCGGCAGGTCAAAGCCCTGCTCCCACTTTTCTCTCCCTCCTAACTCCCCCACCCCCAGGACTGCCATTCCCAAAACCCTGTTCCGAGTGAGGCAGAAACAAAATCCAGAAAAGTGCCTGAGATTGACATCACCACGGACCGGCACTTCCCCTGTCAGCCGGCCAGCAGGTTTATAAATAAAATGTGGTGTCCGTCTGAGGGATCTTTATGTCACAGAGGCAAAACTTCTAACGACGGATCTGAACTTTCCACTGCCGGGGCAGGCAGACGTGTAAGGTTGGGGATCCCCCATGTTTTGCTGAAAGTGGAACTGGAAGCCACCCCAGCTGCAGGATCATCTACAATTTTGTTTTGAGACTCTGTAGTTTCAGGCCACAACCACTCCTTAAACTTTACTTTTCTCTTCCTCAAGTGTTTAGAAATATATAGTGTTTGTCAAAAAAAATGCACCTCAACTGAGACATCAAGGCCATCTATAATCCTTTCTTTCAATACGGAGCAAATTCTGTTGTATCTTTTTTTTTTTTTAATTAAATGTAGTGGGGTGACATTGGTCAACATGAACATATAGGTTCAGGTGTGGGTTTCTATGTTACAAGATCTGTATATTGCACGGTGTGCCCACCACCCAAAGTCAAATATTCTCCTGTCACCTTATCTATTGTGCCTTAAAAGTTGAATAAATGGTCAATTCACAAGCACTCATAGGCCTGAAAATCTTGCATTGTAAGGTGGCTAAGTTTCCATCCAATGACGAGGTTTCTCATTCTCTCATCTGTTTCCTCACATACTACGTCCATATGAGAGAACATGGAGTGTCACCCCTTAGGATGTACATAGAGCACACCTGCTTTTCCAGGGGCTGGTGGTGCAAACATCCCAGCAGTGTGGGGAGCTCAGGTTTCCTCTGTAGGGGAGCATTCTGGGGTACCAGGTTGTTGGGAAAAACCTAAAAACTATCCCAAACCCACTTCTCCAGATCCTGGCTATGTCTGCTTAGCCAGGAGTCAGGTGGAATGATGTTTCTGTGTTCTGTTAAGAGGATAAAAGGTGCGAATACCCTTTCTGAGCCACCAGTGAGAACACTTCAGAAGTTTTAAGGAGGTGTTTTGTCTTCATTTAGAATGTGTAACAGCTGCCAGATGAAGTTTCTAAAACATCTAACCCTGGTCCTTCACATCCTTCTGTGGCTGCCCTCTATCTGCCTTTGGGATAAAGGTAGCACTTCTCCACCTGGCACAGGCGGCCTTTGATGATCTCTCTCCTGGAGTGGTTCCCCCTGTCTGCTGCTGAGTCTACATGTGGGCAGGCACACACTGCCCGCCCCATCCTGAGCCTACGAAATGTTCTCTAGATCCCACCCCCGAGCTGCTTTCTCATATCTCTCTGCGTTTCCTATGCTAGTCCCTTTCCCGGGAGCATCCTTCCTGGCAACTCCTTGGTGACCTTTCCAGTTCAGCTCAACTGCCATCTCCCATAAGAAGCATTTATTGGACTCTAGCTGCATATGACCGCTCCCCCGCCCCCAATCCTGAGTGATTTTTCTTCTCCCAACATTCCTCCATCTGACACACATCTTCCTGTACTAGGATTAAGATTTCTGTACATGATTAGAGGACACCCTATAGGACTTGGTTATAGGATACATGAAGAGACTAGGTCACACTCTTCTCTAAGATTCTCTCACCCCAGGGTTACAGTGTATAGGGTACAAACTTGTCAATTACTTATTAAACAAATGAGTAAATGCATTTACTTGCCACTGCATGGGGAAAACCATAGTTTCAGTTTCCAGCTGTTATAATAATAATTTTTTTTTTTGGCTACATACCTAAATTAAACTCTTGAAAAATATTCACCACTGAAACTCAGTCAACTATAAGGAAACAATCAACATGCATTTCTCCAAAGCTGGGAAGTTTCCTTGAAATCTTTAAGCTCGTCTTGACCAAAAGATAAACTAAGACTTCAAGTAACAGTGTTCTTTATAATGTATGCCACAGCCCTTCAGAAACATGCTCCTACTCCCTGAAACTATAACTTAAAGCTATTTACTTAACTAAAAATTTCTTACAGTGTGTTCATTTTCCCTGAGCTTAATTTTAAAAGATAAAGCAAAAGTTCTTTGTTTCCCTCTGCATTTCCCCCCAATGAATTAATTATATTCTCTCCCCTAAAACAGCTGTCTCTAAGCAAACAATCTGACCCTGAGCACAGACTCCAGACTCACACTTTATAGCTATGGTGCTAAATGCAAAATTCTAGAACTCTGGCTTTTCTAGTTTTGCCCAGTCATTGTATCAGTCTTTCCCACAGCATCCTTCCACACCTGCCTCAGCATTTCTTCAGGAGGTTACCCGAGGACCTTAGTATCTGACACAAGGTACAGACTGCCATGTCATACAATGCTAGGAGACATGAGGAAGCATTTTGTAAGATGAATGAAAA
Source organism: Antrozous pallidus (assembly GCA_027563665.1). Classification (NCBI taxonomy): domain Eukaryota; kingdom Metazoa; phylum Chordata; class Mammalia; order Chiroptera; family Vespertilionidae; genus Antrozous; species Antrozous pallidus. Next base: position 32,135,999 of record CM050523.1, read on the forward strand.
CAATACAACCCCTAATCCTTATTCCATATTTTCAAGAGGAACACAGCAGACTTCACATAGCTCAGAATCTACAGCCAACATACATATATGTAAGAGTCTAAATCCAATGGTTAACTTCTAAGTTTAACTTTCATTAGAGTTCTGTTCACTCCGCCGCCCTTTTGCATCTCTCCTCATCCTTTGGTGTTAAAAGGTTTCCTTGTTCAGTTCAAAGTGCTTCTGAGTTGAATTAAAAAGCAAAAAAAAAAAAAAAAAAAGGAAAGCATATTCTCATATATCTTACTGTACCACCCTTGGCTTTCCTGAAGATTGAGGTGGTTCCTTTGGAAACCAAGATAAGGAGTTAGATGTTGGCACCTGCAATGGCTTTCACAAATGCCCCTCTACAGATACACCAGTGGCACGGAATGAAAAGATGGATGTAAGAATAAGCTGACATTAAATAAACATAGTGTTGGCACTTAATAAAAAAAAATCTAGATATGTTTCCGAAGGTTGGCTTCACAGAGACTTGCTATGAGGCTTTCCTTTCTAGTTGAATTCAGGTTTGTTAACCGGTGTCAAAGAATTGTTAATCGTTAACCACTGTGGACTGAGCTCAGAGCCTTCCTGTGCCCTTTACTGGGCCCCTGACATCACAGAAACCTTGGGGAAGAAACGAAGAATCAGAGCCTGGAGAAAACAGCTCTATGAATGTACTCCTCCCCTTTCTAAACAGGAAAATATAGCCCTTAAAAATGAGCCCCAAACGATGGCATAGGTGACCATCTTTTTCATAAACAGTCATCCTTCTCATTCACTCATTCATATATTCATTCACTCATTTAACAGAAATGTATTGAATTCTTACTATGTCCAAACATTATACTAACCATTAGGGACACACATGGTGAACAAAATCAGAAAAACAAGTCCCTGTGTCTATGGAGCTTTCCAGTTAGAGAGCAGAGATGTTAAAACAAATAATCACAGTAATAAATGTCCAATTGCACTCAATCAAAAAGAAATACAAATCTCTGAGAGTGTGAAACAAAGGAAATTGACTTAGGTGGGAGTGATCTGGAGCAGAAATCTAAAGGGTGGAGAAAATCGACTGGATCCAGTGGGCATGCTCAAATGACAGAGGAAATATGGCAGGTTCCAAGAACAGGATGGCCAAGGCTCTGTGTGTCTGCAGGCCTCATGATGTGACACAGCGGAGGCCTGGAGTCTGGGGAAGCAGGGCGGGATGAAGCTGGTGAGGAACAGGAGCCAGACCACACACGGCCTTGTGGGCCATGGACAGGATTTGGGAGTTTGTCACCAGGGTTCTACAGTCATGACCTGTGGCATCATCAGTGTTCTCTCCATGCTCTAATTGTACATACATTTTACCAAATAAAGCCTCATGCCCCAGTGTCGCTTCCCAGTTTAACCTACAAATCCTCCAATTACAAACTCAGGTTGGAGAATGAAGAGCAACAGAAAAGCAATTGGGTAGACCCCAATGTAGGCACAGTACATTCTGATTTCATTTGTCAGTAGGTTTCTTGGACATTAGAACATATTTTCCCAGGAAAGCAAGTTATGAATGGGGGTAGGTCCTAAGCCTTGCTCATCAAAGCCAAAATAATTCATTAAATGAATGAATTTCCAACTGGCATCTGAGGCCCAGGTGCAGGAAGCCAAAAAGTGTCAGTATAAGGAGGAAAGTGAGTTTCTATTCATATTTCAGTGCATGGAGTCAGCCTAGGAAAACATAATTGCCTGTAGTACCTCCTTTTTCTGTATCTCTCTTCCATGGCACAGCACCCACCAACTGGAGTTTCCAAGCAACCCCCTGCCTTGCAGAGGCACTTGGCCCCCTACTGTGGTCCCCTCACCTCCTTTGAATTCACACTCCTCATATCTCACCCATCAGAACATCCAGCTTCTCCTTCTGGTTGAAGGGAGGTAGAAAGCAATCAGAAGGAACTAATTCAGACTAGGGATGAGTAACTGATGTCCCCTCACCTTCCCAGAAGTGTTGACATTTTTAAAAGGAGATTTGTTAATGTAAATGACTCTTTCAATGGCAGAATTTCAGGTAGAGTAATGAGTAATGGTAGGTGTAAAAATACAGCTTGTGTTGGGAAAGATTTTTTTTTTAATCAACAGATGCCAGGCTGTCAGAAGAGCCCAATGTCAGTTTCCAAACGTATTGTTACGCCCTGCCATCCCCACTCCACACCACCCCTATTTATCCCTGCCTATATGTGGGAAGCCATGTGTTTCTGAATACCCCAAGACTTCTTCACAGAAATTATGGTGACAGTGAATGGGTCCTGTGGGTGTAAAGCAATGAGATTAGGAGTAAGAGATCTAGGTTGAACATCTGTGTGTATATGTAGGTCATTCGTACAGTTTGGGTGTTTATAACTCTGGGAATGCCAGCCTGTTGAAATAAATTTGGAATAACTTCTTTACTATAAATAACATGTTCTATTAGGCTACTACCACTTCATGGTTCTTCACTGTCAACACAAGTAATGCGTAAAGTAGAACTGCGTGAAAAGAACCCAACTATATAACTGGGGCCTAGAATGAAAATATTTACTGGATTTTTATAGAATACAAAAAAAGTCAAAATTTTAACGTGCAGTTGATGGGATCAAAGGAAGAAACTGGACTTTCTAACTTCATAGAAAGTAAGAATTATTCATCAGAGTCCATCAGTATTCATATTTACTGTTAATTTAAGATTTATTTTATGTAAGTGTTCATATGAGTAGAGTGCCAAGGACAGATACAGCGTGTACACCAAGAAATCGGATAGATTCTCCAAGTATTCTTTTTGTACTTTGTTCTTTGGAGATAGGAATACCTTTTTTCTAGTAATTCAATATGACTTTTTGACTTGAATTCCCCTCGGGGGAACAACAGCAAATTAGTTGCCTACACACAGAGGACAAACAGCAGTGATGAATAGGAAAGAAAAAAATACAGAGATTTTACTCATTTTTCATCCATTCAGCATTTTTTCCCAACTAAACACCATGGAAAATCCCTGCAAAAACAGCATAACTTCTTTATGAAGTCTGAGAAACTTCAGGATGTGAGTGCCCTACAAGATAGGACTGAAATCCACGTATTTATACTAACAGCAAAACAAACTGGAAATCCCCCGCTGCTTTCTAAGATAAAAAAAGAAGAAAAACACACTTGCATTTGAAAAGGTAAAACAGTGCAAATGTCATAAACTTTTGTTTGGAACCAACATCTTAGAAAGCATTTTAGGAACCAGTATTTTGCCTATTTTTAAATGTTATTTTAATAATGCATGATGAATTCATTGCTTGAGATATTCTTCCCAAAATACAATCAAATATTAATGAAAGATCAAAAAGTTTTACATAACCATGAAAATAAATGTTTTAATCAGTAAAAAAAAAAAAAAGAGTGCCACATGTGGGATATCATAGACAAGCGCACACACACACACACACAGACACACACACAGACACACACATACTCACACACACACAGATACACACACACACACACATAACTCACACATCATTTATTTTTGTGATATCTTCAAAAGTTGTTCATAATTTATTTTTAAACTTCTAAAGGCTCATATAATTTATTTTTAAACATCTATAGGCTCTACATATAGGATACATATATGTGTATAGACACATACACTTTTACACAGACAAGATAACATTTATTTATCAAAGAGGTCACTTCTCAACAAACTCAATTATATAGAATACACTTATATTTTTAAAAGTTTCAGACATGCTGATAAGAAGCAGCAGTTCCCAACTTCAGCTACAGAGAATCACATGGCAGCTTTTGCAAATCCTGATGCCTACACTGGACCCAAGACCAATTAAATTAGTATTTTGGAGGGTGAGATCCCAGCATTAGCCATTGTTAAAGCTCCAAGATGATTAAAATGTACGGCCAAGTTTGAGAATCACTGGATTAGAGTCACAGCTTACTTGTAGCAAAGCTCCTATGTTTTCTATGGAGAAATGATCACAAGCTCCTTAAACAGAAATGTGTTATGTGTATTTTAGATGTAGGCTTCGAAAGTTTACTCATCTGGCCTCCTGCTTGACAGTGTGTAGGCTGAGGTCTTCAGGAAAATATAAGAAAATAGAGGCAAAAACCTAAGAAGTGTAGCTCCCTAGGCTACACTTAGCTTGGGGACAACAGTCCTCTGTTCTAAAGAGGCTGTGTAAACAAGAAAATATAGAGCAAGTGCCATAACTCATGTACCTACTGATTTATTATTATTTTTAATACATTTGCATTGATTTTTAGAGAGAGATAAAGGGAGAGGCGGAGATAGAAACATTGATGAGGGAAACATCATCAAGGGGCTGCCTCCTGCACACCCCCTGCTGGGGATCATGCTTGGGCATGTGCTCTGAGTGGGAATTGAACCAGTGATCACTTGGTACATGGATCAACGCTCAACCATTGAACCACACCTGCTGAGCTAAATTATTTCTTAAAAATCTGTTATAATCAGATTTGATAGAGTCAATGTATAGTTTAAAGACACTTCCATAAAATATGTCCCTAAACTTTTAAAAAATTTTATAAAAGTAGGGTTCTGTTAATCTGGACACATCATTCTTAAATGGCACCGATAACCAGGATAATGTGTGTACATTCTATAGAAACTCTTCCCACACATTCACCCTCACTTGTGAGGCTGGATGATGGAGCAGAGCCTTCCCAAGAGCCTTGTGAGTTGGCTCAATAGGGGACACCTGACCTGGCTGGTTTTTCTCAGTGGTTAGAGTGTTGACCCATGTACCAAAGAGGATGCCTGCAGGAGGCAACCAATTGATGTGTGCCTCTCACATTCATGTTTATCTCTCTCCCTCCCTCCCCTTCACTCTCTCTCTCTCAAAAAAAAAAATCAATGGAAAAATATCCTTAGGTAAGAATTAACAAAGAAACAAAAAATAATAATAGGGGGCACCCATCCATCCTGACTCTCCCTGCCTTTCTGGGATTGTTTCTCTACGCATGCATGGTTGCTCCTTCTTCATGCCTTACCCTTCTATTCTGCTCTGGGCCCATAGGAGGTCTGAGGGAGTTGTGTGTGCAAGAAGGATGACACGAAGGTGCGTGGAGGGTGAGAGAGTGGAAGGCGGAAAGGAAAGCATCCTAGGGGAAGGAAGGAGTTGGAGCAAGAGGAGTGCCGTGGGGGTGGGGGTGGGGGGAGAAGGTATTCTGCAGAGACAGACTTCTTTGCATACAGAGTAAAATGGACCCAGGTTGTGAAGTATAGATTAGTAAGTCTTTGGGAGAATGAAAAGATAGTTTGAAAGAAAATGGGCCAGCAAAAATAAAGCCTCATAATCTAATTTAAAACTAAGATCCCAACAGCTTCTGAGAGGAAAGATTTTTTGACTCCTGGCATGTGTGTCCCTCCTCTGACTACCCACGGCTCCAGCTCTTCTCAAGCCTGTTGTGCTACACACACCAGGCACTGGCTTCACAAGGGGCAGGTGCTTGCCCTTGAACATGAGCACACTGTGCAAAGTGGTGACTTCACTTTGACGGGCAGAGTAGAGGCAAACCAACTGCCTGGAGCAGTGCTGCTCCAGTTAACACGCATGGGAAGCACCAGAGACACCTGGTATTTCGGGTTCGGCAAAGGAGGGGCCCGAGGACCTGCATTTCTCACACGCTCCCATGGGCCTGTGGATGCTGTGCTGCAGGACCCAGGACCACAAAGCTCATCTTATCAAGCTACCGGAGGGTCCTCTCCTATGAGCAAATAAAGCTAGACATTTTTGGGCGCATGGGGAAAAGGCTGTTCGGGTCCTCATTTTGAGCATGCAACGACACTAGGTCTCTAGGACTAACTGGAGTATGAGAACAGGCCAGGGTGTCTCCCATTGGTGATTCTTCTTTCTGTTAGCACTGGGGCCCGCTCCCCCCACCACCTCCTTTATCTCCTCAGCAGGGGCAATGCCTCACTTCCTGCCTCCCACGTTGGAAGTATTATAAGAGTTTAGACTCTGGAATCAGGTTGTCTAGGTTCATGTAAATCCCATCTTCACCACTTAATACCTGTGTGACACTGGACAAATTATTTAACCTCGCCAAGCCTCTGTTCTCTCCTCCGGAAAAAAAGGAATGAGCATATAGTAAAAGTACTTACACCTTAGAGTTATTGGGCGGATCAAATAAAATAAGCTGCATAAAATGTTTATTTTAACACATCACCTAGCAGCTGTGGCTTAACCCAGTGAATGCCACTAGCTCTTGCCATTATTTTTGCTCCCGAGCACTTTCTTTGATCAAGGGGACATTTTTTCTGAACCCCTCACTCAAAACAGAAAAATGATCATTGCCACTCTCCTCACCTCTCCTCATCTCCCCCATCCTGTTTTCATTCCTAGAAGCCAAACTTCAAAATACATGCACCCCCTCTCATGGCATTGCACACCGTTTTTATTTTTCTATTCTCTTTTTCCCCCAAAGAGCCCTGGAGTGACTTGGAACTTCGTAAGTGTGAAAGGGGTGGGCAGTACTGCCTAACGAGTCCTGTCACTTAAGCTGGCAGCCGCCTGGTGGAGGCGCTGGAAACAATGTTTATAAATTCAAGTTCTCATTTCCCACGCAAAACAGGTCAGTGCATCATAACTCGTCCTCTGAGATCTAAACAATATATCTGTGACAGTCGCTCACTGCAAAGATTTTGGCTTTGGTTTTTAGGATACGGAAAAAAGTCCCATTGTTCAGGAAAAGTGTCTTTAAGGCCTAAGAAAAGAGAGATGCACCATACAAAAAAACAGGGCTAATGTTTAATTATAGTCCATCTCTTGTCAGGATAGTAAGGATATTAGTAGTAATAAAAACTAATGTTTATTGAGCATTTACTAGATATGTGAAGCTGTGTTTGGCTTTTATTTTCAATCAATTAATCTTCACAAACACTTTAGAAGTTCAGTTTGTCACAATGGTAAGTAAACAAACAAACAAACAAAAAAAGCCTGTCAATTTCTCCACATTAAAAAATACCCACAAAAGCCTTTACCTGATATGGAGGCTTTCAAAGACTGTTTAAGTAGCCAATAGAAAGATATATTTACTAAATGACAATTATGGGTTGTACAGAGAACACGTACCTTACTAAGCACCTTCCTGAATTGTCTCCTGTCACCCGTGCAATCTGGCTATAAAGCACAGATAAGGAAGTAGGCTGCTCCACAGATAAGGAAATGGAGCTACTTCAGGGATTCGAATCCAGATCTGACCCCAGGCTAACCTCCTAAGCACTTCAGAGCTCCCCATTCCATTGAACTCCACTCAGTCAGATAACAGCAACCCCTGAACCAGGTAACAGCAACCCAGGTACTTCTCTAACCTCTAGAAAGAGCTTCCAGAGTGGTCACCATGTCTTTCCCCATTGCTCATGCTGCCCACACCCAGCACGGAGCATAACGCCTACTGTGCCCTTCCTAGCCTTTCTCCTGAAGTCAGAGGGACAGACAGACACCGAGCTTGCACTCCCGGTGGCATGAGAGTGTGCCTTCCTCACAGAGAATGGACACCAGTGAAATCCGAAAACCACCTCTGAAATGCACAGGAAGAAAACAGATCCTGAGAGTTTATGGCGGCAGAGAGAGCACACGAGAATGGCAGGACGTCCAAAGCAGCCACATGGCAAAAGAGTGGGGCCATTTTCCTTGAATGTGCCTCCAAAAATCAAAGGAGAAAATCATTACAGAAAGACCCCCATGGAAGGGGTGGGAGTCCCCCAGCTCTCGGAAGGCGTTGGCGACCCTGGGCCAGCACCACAGAGCCCCTTCACATGCTCAGAGCCCCGCAGTAGTCACCTGCAAAATAACAAAAATGCCAACAACAGGGACACAGAGAACGACGGGGCGCACGTTTTCGAGCGTCCCTCCGTGCCAGCAATCTACAGTTCTGCTGTAGAAGAGCAGGGAGGCGGCTGCCCTCCCTGGGCATGCCGTGCCCTCTGAGCCCTGAGGTTGGCACCGAGCAGGCGGGCCAGGCTGCCCACCAGAGCGAGGAGAGCAGAGACCACCGCAAGCTCACAAGCTCACCGGACAGTTTGTTTTCTCTCGCCGCCATTTATGTAAAAAAGAAAGGAGAGTCTCCGTTCCAGGAGGGACACAGAAACCCAACCAGGGCTGCCCCAAGCCACACCAGCCTGGAGCGGAGGGCACCCGCGGGCACTTGCTGCCCCCACGCCCAAGGGTGGCAGCGCTCCAGATCTGTGGGGTTCCAGGGATGACGACAACTACATGTCAACCTGAAACCTAGCTGAGGGAGAAGAAGGGAGCAGAATCCAGGAATTATTCTCATCCACAAAGGCAGAGATCTTCCCTCTCAGAGAAAGGGGTTGCTTCTCCAGCACCTCAAACTGCTCTCTTCTCCAACCTGCCCTTGCCTCGCCCAGAGCGCCTGCAGCTGCCTCTACAACACAGACTCTACCTGGGACCCAGGCCCCCTCAGTTTCCTGGACAATCACCCCACAAAGACAGAGATAGCGTGGCCTCACCTAGGCCAAGATTCCCAGGCACACTGCTGACCTTTAGCTGAAGTCATCCACCTACCCCCTCTTCTTCCTATAGAGCCGGCCCCCCAGGGTGGGCACGTGGCTTGAGTCCCTGCTCTGCTCCCAGTCCTCTTCTGGACCTGCTGTCGCCCCCAGCCCACAGCGGCTCGGAATCTCATTCTCCTCCCCTCCTCCAGCCCCTGCCAGGCTTCCTTCCCGGGGCAGAGTGCTGCTCCCATGAACTGCCAGCTGGAGGGGATCCTCACCCTTCAAAACAGACCTCCGAATGCCAATCCCAGCCCTGCCCTGGCTTCTGACTTGGCCCGCGGCCTAGCATTCCTCGTTGCTGGCCCCACCTAGCAGACTGGGTACCCTGAACCGCCAGGCCTGAACTTGCTACACCCCTTGGACGCTATATCATGGACCACCCAGCTACCTGCACAGAAGCCAGCTTCTCTAGTCAGGGGAGGTGCTCCAAGGCCTCCTGACTCTGAGCAACAGGATGCTCCCGACCTGCCCAGCCTCCTCTCCTGCCCAGTGGCTCTGGGCCACTGCAATTGCAGCACAGCTCCTATGCCACGCCACGTTTTGCCTTCTCCTCTGGCATGTCCAGCAGGGAAGTAGCCCCAAATCACATCTCCTCCATCCCAGATGGCCTGTGAGGGTATGACCTCCACATCTGATATCAAGGGGGTGTGGGAATCATGGCCTTCCTCTCTCTATCTCAGTCACACCCAGGGGGGGTTTCCTTACAGAAACCTCTGAACTAACTCGCCATAAGTCAAGCATCTCTGCAGTATTTGGAGGCAATAAATTCCCGCTCCTGTAAGGACAGACAACCAAAGGGGCAAGCAGGTGCAGGCACAGTCCGGTCTGAACAAAAAGACGGGAAAGTTGAGTGGTGGGTCATTGTTGGCCAAAGCCAGATATCTATCTTTTTTCTAATCAAACGACATGAGTTGGATCAGGTTAAAAAAATACATAACTTATTATAAAATCACAGATGGGAAGCTGATCATCATCAGAGAAGTGTAAAAACTTTCAAGGCATGAAGTGTGACAATTTGGGGCCATGTTCTCACAAAAGAAAGGATGAATCCTACATTATGAAAGCTGCTTTGAGTGATCACGCTGTCTCTCTTCTGTACTTGCTTGTTTTTCTTATTTTATTATTTTAATGGGAAGCTATTAAAATAGACGCTATGCCTAGACTATGTGAGCGTGCAATGATCATTCCAGGTCTTCCTAAACTTGGCAGTGAATCAGGGGCAAATTCCCAGATGGTCAAAGTGATTTCACAAGATCAGGCCGCTGTTTCTCATCTTTCCAAAGTTCCCCATTTTCCCAAACATGTATACTCAGGGCTGACCTGGGGGTCAGAGCCTGAGACTGAAGCTCCAGGCCAGGCCTACCATCTGTCTGGCCTCCATGAAGTGCCTCAGCTCTAATAGCCTCCCTGTCTCCCTCCGAGAAAGGCTGGTGGAAAGAGAAACCAGCTCGTTCCAAGGGAACAGTATTGAGAGAAACAATGGGATTATATACATGGGTGGGCAAAAGTAGGTGTACATTTGTGAATGCATGAAATAGAGTTTATTCCTATAGTACAATTTATCAAGTATTGCATTATTAATGTGTATGACAATGGTACACCTACTTTTGCCCACCCTTTGAGTGTGAAAACTCTTGGGGAAATGTGAGATACTATAAAGATGTCCTTTCTTTAGGGGAACTTCCAGGGTCCTCCAGGACAGGGATAGGTGTATTTTCCCACCATTAGAGCTGGTATGACACCACATTTCCATGGCTTGTTTATACAACAACGATTTCCACTGGACTAGAGCTCCTTGAGCATGCAAATGGCTCTTGCTCAGCATGGCACATCCTCAGGGCCTAGCAGGCAGTTGGCACTTGTTGAACGCATGGCCATTGGACATCATAGATGTAGATTTAAAGTTCATGCAGAGATGAGGCAGAGAAGGCAATAGAAAATCGCCTTTATCTTTACAGCGTTTGCTTCTCCACAGAAAAGAGTTAAGCTCCTTGCCCTGAGTTAGTTCTCTCCAAATATATAAAGAATACACAGAAAAATTTAACAAAGAATTGGTCATGCATTCTAGGAGTTGGCCAAATTCTCCTTTCCCCATTAGGAGAGCTATTCCATATGGAGCAACAGAATGGTTAATTTAAGTGGCTGGAAGAAGAGGAAAGGCTGAAACCCCTCTTAGTCAGGCCACTCTTTCCTGTCACAAGTGGCACTCTTTTCTATCACAAGCCAACTAATGAAGTGTGATCTTTATTAGTCTGATTAAACCTATATTTTCATACAGCCCAGCATACCACCATGTGTTTAAAAAAATTCTTCTACAGGAAACAATGAGATGGCTAAAGAATCACCCTTAGCCTAAATCCTACTCATATTGCCACCAAATGAAATACAGACAGATGATCTATTCATATTCTCATTCTCTCTCTCCCTCTCCCTCTCTCTTTCTCCTTAAATGGCTCTGATTAAGTGATGTATGGGTCACTCAGAGCAGAAGCAGTTAAAATGATCATTTTACATTTAATGAAGAACATCACTATTTCTAGCTGGCTCTATTTATTAGAAAGTGCACTACAGAGTGGACGACAATGGACTATGTGGTTTACTGTGAGGGGAGTCATAGTGTGCATCGAAAGGTGGAATCAAACAGTCAGGAATATTTTGTTCCTGTTCATTTGTAATGAATGGAAATTAACATCATAGCGAGTGAGTATTTTAGGTAACCACACCACAGAGGCTATGTACAGGGTAATTATAACTTCTTAGCTTATTTTATGATTATTGATATGATGGTGGAAGAAAACCAAGATCATTTTCTAAAGAGAGAGGTGAAAAGGGCAATTTGTTTATAAGAAAATTGACTATCGCAGTAATAACAGTATTAACTAGACATAAGGCAACTCTGAGTACAGCACCTAAGTATAAAATAAAGTACAAATATTACAGTTAGGAAGACAGCAAAAAGCCCCACATTGAACTGGGACAGGATAAGTCACAATAGACAGAATCAGAGCGTGTGCTCTTGTCCAGATGTTAACACCTGTATCACTGGGAAAGAGGAGGAGAGGCTTGAACCCCAGACTCAGCTCCTATTTATGCCTTCAAGACCAGACTGTGGAACAGAAAGTAGGAGCACTTCTGTTCATTCCAGTTGCCTTGTGGAATTAAGGCTAGCTGGTGACAGACTAGTCTTAAGGAGTGTAGGTTTTTTAATACTATGGGTCATATACTCATGTGTTTCTGCTCTATGGGTCTCTCTGCTTAGCAACACAGGCTCCAGTCCCACCCATGGGCAATCCCTCCCTGAAAGTCCGAAGCCCACACTGGTGAGGCATCAGCTTCCTCTGACTCCTCTCAATGAAGAGGAGGGCTACCTGTATGGGCATTAAGTGACATGACTTACCCAAAAATGAGGGTGCACCAACAAGCACCCCAAGGTGTCCAACAACATAACTGAGAAGATGAATTCTCCTCAGAGCCATGAGAAAAACTTGCAGTCTCTTGAGTAGAGGAGAAAAAAACAAGTTCTCCAGCTTATCATTGCCAGTGACCAATAGCCACTGTGTAACTGCACGTCTCCCTAGAGCCATGCGGAGTGCCTGGCCCTCACACAGGACAGCACAGACACCCCAGTTGCTCTGGGACAGGAACAAGCTGATGGCATCTGGGGCCGCTCAGCTCGGAAGCAGCTGGAGGCTCGCATAAAGGAATGAGGGCTGCATTCTCCCAACATCCTCTCCCGCTGGACTCGGCCAGATGAGAGCAGCCGTTTCCTTAGCTTAGTGCCCAGGAGGCAGCCTCTCAAAGGCGGGTTCCACAGGCACCCGAGGGAAAGAGTGATCGACTGCGCATGTGCAGTGTTGAAGGTAGCAAACAGAGTTGGGTTAGGCATGAGGACCCCACTCAGAGTGTCACCTTAGGAAACTGCCCAGGAAGCCTGTGTCCTGCGCTCAGGGCCACGGAAACGACCTGTAGAGCATGCAGAGTTGTGTCTCCAAGGACAATGACAGGTCACACTCACTGAGAGGGAGAGGCTGCCTATTCTGGCCTTGCAGGACTGTGGGGCCAGATGCCCCGCCCCCCCTTAGCCGCTCTCCTCTTGGCCTTCCTCCACTAAACACAAACATAAGTGAGTGAAAGCTCACTCTTTTTCTTTTCATGAGTTACTTCCCCTTAGATTTTAGTTCGCTGCACTATGAGCAATGACAACAGATTCATGATCCCATGTCTCCCATGTACTGTACTTCTGCAGTGTTGTTCACATTTTGGCATTTCTGAGAGTTCTCTTCAGAAAAGGTCTCTGGGGAGATGTTAATAATTTGGGGGATATTGTGCAATGGGGAGGGGAGAGGGGCCCCGATCAGCTGCTTCCAACACAGAATTAAAGGAGTGTACCAAGCCCCACACGTCACGTGAGTGTGGGGCCAGATAGCAAATGGCTGTCAAGTACGTTTTGAAAGCCAGAATTTAGTAAACCCCAACCATGCATTCTGATGGCATTTCTTGGCCTAACTTGATAGATTGATTCTGAAAACATACACTAATTTTTTAAACGCAAAACAGACCCACTTGTGTTAGGGCCTGCACAAACAGAGGGCTAGGAGAGTGGAAGTGGCATAAACAATGTTGTTTATATCCGAGGCCTGAGAAAACTGGTGTGCTTTCCTCCCAAATTGCAGGAAGTATCAGAGTAAACCCCATCCATGGAGGATGGAATGAGAACCATATTTTCCATAGGAATGAAGACGGTGTTTCAGATGCTCTGACAGTAAAGGCTCTGGAAGCAAGAGCACAATTAATGAAACACCAGTTCTCCTCTGGCCAGCAAGGGAAGGGCAGACAATCCCGGCCACAAACAATGCCTCCAACTTAAAAACTAAGTGAAAGCAAACACAGCAAAGGGGCAGATGTGAGAAACATTGTTCTCCTTGACTTTTGACCTCGTGGATCGTCCCTGCCACCGGGTACCCAAAGGGAGGCTGCTGCTGCACCCCGCGACCAGCCACGTGCATCTGAGTCCCAAAGCTTGAAGAGCACATTGGACTAGACCTGCTTCATCCTTTTTTTGCTTCCTTAACACATTTCTCCATTTCTTTTTTTTTTTTGGGGGGGGGGGGTTGGTTGTTATTGTAACAAAACTATATTTAAAAGCAAGCAACAGGAAGCTTTTACTTGGGAAGTTGAGGTTTAAGCATTTGGTGGCAAACAATGAGCCAGAGAGATAAAGATGCAACACAAATGGCTGGGAACAGACCTTCGCTAGTTTCCTGCCAAAGTTGACTCGTGAGCGTGTGTGAGGCCGCGATAGGGACTAACAGCGCTATTTTGCTTTTATTTACTCCAATTTATTTGTTCCTGTGAGAACCCCTATAAAAACAAAGTGTGAGGACAAACAATGGAAGCCTGACCATCTCCTTCTTGCCAGAGCCTTTATTTTCCACATTATCAAATGTTTTCATCAGTGCAGCTCAGCCCATTCATTCAACTCTGAATCACAACCCAGATCATATTGCACTGGGGGGAAGAAAGGGGCTTAAGCATTGCCTGCCTATATCAAGAAAGGGGAGATGGGGTGGGGGGAGAGAGAAGAGTAAGATATGATAAAGAAGAGAGAGAAAGAGAGAGAGAAAGAGAGAGAGAGAGAGAGAGAGAGAGAGAGAAACATATCCCTATTATGCTGTCCCTTTGACACTTAGAAATAGAATGTGGCCCTTTGTAGCATTCCAAGATGGATACTGTGCCCCAAAAATCATCAAGTAAACTAGAACTTTTAAAAAAGCAAGCTTGCAAGTCTCTTAACATAATTTTATCTTCATCTCCTTTTTCTTGCCCCCTTCCCTAAACAGGTATCCATGTCAAAGGAGAACTCTTGAGTTGGGGGTTTGTTTGACCTAGGTCATGCAAAGGTCAAGCTTTTCACCAGTTGTTAACACAAAGCTTCTAGCAAACCCACCCTCCAAATCCGGCTACACAGTCTGTTTCCATCTGCAAATGCACTATGCACATTGGATTTTTCTCAGTTTTGCAGGAACTAACAATCCCTTTACTGTGAAGTGGTCTCAGAGACAAATAAATAGGTCAAACACTCTTCGGTAAAACCATAGGAGCTGAATTCGCCAAATATGGAAATGGAATGGATTTTGACTTTTTCATTTTTAAAAGGGCTTTTTAAAGTGTTATTTCAAAACCAGTTGAACAGATTGCTTTATTATTTTATTGAACTTCAAGGGATGCTGTATTTTAAGCAGTCCTATGCATTCCCAACTATATTTTTGCCTCTCTGAAGGAGATCAATATTTATTCAGATTGATTTTTAAGATTTACATGTGAAAAATAGATAAAATTGGATCAAATATAAACCAAAACTAATTCTGTCAACTCCCATGAAAGTCAATAAAGCCAAAATAAATTTAGCAGATTTCATCTACCTGCATTTGAGAATTGTTTTACTTCATTATTTCTTATAAACTTACCGAGCAGAAATTTGCTTAACTTTTACCCAAGCTTCTCTTACTGAAACAATAAGACTCTCTATGGAATATTTTGCACTTGAACATTATCACCAGGATAGCATATGGCAAACTAGCAGTAGGCAGTTTATCTTCATCCTCTTTGTAAGCTAAAATTAGCACAATGCTTTTGCAGCATTCTGCACTTGACTCGGGCCAGGGTGATCTCTTCCACAATGCCATGCTTGTCCCACATCCTGCTCGCTTCCAATATTTAAGCAAATTGGCTGAAGGTTTATATTAACAGTTGCAGATACATTTTAATGCAGTAAAACCCCCAAAGTAATACCCACCATGAAAAGTAAACCAGCTATATTAGGAATCAACCTGGGGAAAAAAAAAAAAAAAACCTTCCTTCATCTGCTTCCTGAAATATATAGCGTTTCAACTACAAAGTCATTCAAATGTTTACAGAGGCTAATTATACCAAGTGGGAGATATACAGTATATAGAAGGCTCCAAAAATAAGACCCAATTTACCTTCTTTACCTTCTTAGACAACTAAGACTTATTTTTCTACTCGTTTACCGTCTTTAGTTTGTCCTCATAATGCGTTCTTGACCCTGAAAATGCATTGTTGCTAAGAATGAAGTATGCACTTTCAGAGGATTAAACAAAGGTGATCTGCCCATGGAAAGAGCTTACTCTTTAAACAGGAAAGCAGCTCCTGGCTAGCTCTTTGAAAGGATTACAACACAAACAATGATTTTAAAAACAATGGTAGAGGCTCAAATAATACATCCCTTTTCGCTGGCCTGTAGCAGTGTAATCTCCTCATCAAATAGTGAAAGACAAAAAACTTGAGGAAGAATTAACTTTAGAGAAGATTGGCAGGTAAAGCAGCCGATGGGGATATTTACATTCTGGACAGAAACACCTCGATCCCCTATACCATCCCCACTTTTAATGCCATTTATGAGGGCAGTTGTTATACTAACAAGATTTTGCTGGAAATTTCACAAATTAATAGCTGGCTGAAGTTTCTATTACTGTTATGCTCTGGGACAGATGTATTTCAGCTTGTTATCAATAAATTAAAGGCAACAGGACAAACAAGTGTTGATCTCATCAGCCGATTTTGTATCAATAGATTAAAAATAAAATTCCTAATTTTTTCTTGGAAGGAGAAAAAAAGATAATTTCTCAAAAGCTCATTGTATATTTGACCTATTCACATTATTCTCAAAAGTATACATTTTATCAAATTGGGGGGGGGGGAGAATCTTTTCTAAACCTTATAAGGCACCCTCATCTATGATCTAACTGAAATAATATTTCACTTGACATAACATATTAATCCATCTAGCCCAGTCATTCCTGACACACATTCCTCCCCAAACATAGATAAAGTTACTGGGAGGGAGGGGAGAGCAAAATACAAATATTGAAAAAGGTAAATCACTTGGAAATTTCAGTAATAACCAAATAAAGCAGTTATATATTTCACATCTAATTCAAAAGCTGTCATGCATTGGATCTTTTAAGCAATGGTTGTATGTAGAAGAATCAAATCCATGACACTAATTAGTACTCAGATATCCTGAAAACTTGGATACTGGGGATGATCTGTACTTTTTGATTGCTATTATCAGTGCCAAGTCCTAGATTCAGATTTTCTTCTGACGGACCATGAAATGATGTGTTTACTAACCTTCTGCCGATTTCAATCTATATGTAAAATGTTCAGTGAAAGTTTTTTATTCTATCGAGGTCTGTACGCAAAGTTTCAACTTGGTTTTTAGATTTCAGAACCGAAGGGAAAAAACATTTCAATCATCTAGCCCAACGCCTGTTATTTACAAAAGAAATTTCATCTCAGGGAGGTTATGCGAGTTGTCCAACCCAGGGCACTGGGCTTGTAAATTATCCAGTGGGGATGGCACCACGCACCTGCACTCCAACCACAGATGTCTTCCCAGTCCCCCTACCGCTAATAGAAATGCACTTAAAAGTTCCCAGTGTGAGGTGCACAGAAGCAAGTATTTAACATAATAATTGATCACCGTGAGCTAGTCCTCATGTGGAGTCAACCACAACTGTGCTTCCTGAGGTTTCAGCATTTGCTTCTATGACACCAAAACCAATGTTCAAAGCTTTGATGGGGGAATTTAGATATCATATTTATCTCTTTCCTCAGTCATGTATATATTACTATAGATTTCTCTTTTATAAAAAGAGAAATCTATAGTAATATGTAGTAATGCATGTGTGTCTTTGTGGATAGGCAAAGCAAATATGGCCAGATGTTAACAATTGTTGAAATGGAATGGTGGGTCATGAGCATTTTTTATACTATTCTATCTATTCTATCTTTCTATACGTATGAAAATCTTCATACTAGAAAGTTGGGAAAACACTAACATGTAATATAAAGACAAAGAATCTCCATGCAATGCTCCACAAATCTTACCCTGTATTTTCCACTTTCTACATCCTTAGCTTTGGAGTGAGAGCCACTGTGTTTCGCTACAATAGAGCAGAGTCGTCACCACGGGCAGAAGGAATTCCTCTCTTTAAGAGGAACCGGATCATGTTTGGTGGTTAGAAAACCACTTCTTCTCCCTTGACAAGGGATGGGTTTGCACCTAAGCCCAAAAATTCAAAGCACATTACTATGCCGAGAGAGAGAGAGTGGATAGAAAAAATTAAATAGTCCAAATAGAAAGTAGACTCTCTGTGCTCTCACCATGACTAGGCTGCAACACTGTGCAAGTAAAAAAGAAAAAAAAGAGGCATGAACAGTGAGGTGGGGGAAGGGCAGAGGGGCAGGCAGCACCTCCAGCCACTTCCCAGGTGAAAGAAGCAGTAAAGCTGATTTGCTATAAACAATAAAGACCTGCCTGTAAATCTGGTGTTGCCTCCCACTAACTTCCCAGAATCAACATTTCCTCTCCACTATTAATAGACAAGCGATCATTGGAACCTGATTTTACCAACTGCCATAGCTACAAACCTAGTCCTCAAGCTCTATATACATACTATTTGGTAGAATATATCTGTAATATTAAGAATTATATTTCTGTATCTTAAAATGTACTGATAACATGGCATCCTGAAATCCAAAGGCCTAATGCTGCTCAGTAGCTTCATCAAAGACCAAAGATTATTGTTATGAGACTGAGACCAGAAATGTGAAAACAAATGTTGTTAGTGGGTTGATAGTTCCTCTCACCCTAACTGGGCTCCTGCGTGAGGCAAGTGCACCACAGTCCTCTGAGAACACAGAACCCTATCCCACTCACCATGTCCCCTGGATTGACACTGCAATCCTCATTTTCTCACAGACACCTTAATACGTGGTGTAGAAATAGCACTAGTTGTTTTTAAAAAGAATTTATGGGCCAGTGACCTTGGGGGAACCTAATTATCATCTGCTATCTAAGTCTCTTCTAACCATTCTCTTCCTTAGCTTTTCCTCCTAAAGTGAAAGTGACAGATTTATAACCTGGGACATTTGGGAGTGATGGACAATAGAAGGGAGGCTTACAGGAGTGGAAACCTCAGGGGTCCACCTTGTTTAGAATCTCTCAGTCCCAACACAAAAGGGCAGATAAACACTCTCCATTGTAAAGTGGGGACACATTTTGGAATAGTACCAGACTAAATTGCTTGTGATGTCATCACTCATACTCAGTCCGAACCAGAGTCTCTTTTTTTCATAGAGAAAAACAAACCTGATGATGATGATGGTGGTGATGGTGGTGGTGGTGGTGGTGGTGATGGTGATGGTGATGATGATAGCAGCTAACACATACATATTTACTATGTGCCAGGCACTCTTCTAAGTTCAATGCATCAATTTGTTTAATCTTCTCAACAATCCTATAAGTAGGTACTAATATTACCTCTCTTTAGAGGTGAGTTTAGGTGGTTCTTCTGCCCAAAGAAGTTAAAACTAAGCCATTTTTCCATAGGAAACAACCAATATATGCTTGCTTCAGATTTAGTCAGATGCTGAAACCCATTCATGCCTAAAAATTAGGAAGATCCTCGACTGAAATGGATGAAAAAGTAGGTAACTCGTAAAGAGAACAGCATCAGGAAATATCTTTGTCCCAAACATTTCTTAATTCAGAAGTGAGGGGATCAACAAACACCGAACTCTACATTTCCTTAGGCCAGGAAGCAGTCTTATTAATCTTTGTTGTCTCAGGATTTAGCACAGTGCCTGTTATACAGGTGGGAGTGAGTGAGTGAGTGAGTGAGTGAGTGAGTGAGTGAGTGAGTGAAATGCAATGCTAAGCAGTGCGTGATCACTTCCTTCGAAAGTTCCTTCCTAATTTTAGCTCTTCTCTCTTCCTCATGAGAGACAGAAGACTTGGTGAATGCATTTCAGAAATAAATAGACCCCCCCAAAAAAAAATATTGGTTACTAGGTTACTTCTTAACCTGGTATAAAATAAAGGTGTGAGAGTTGAAAAAAAAAATCTGACTGATTCAGGCCCTGATGTTTTTCCCACTTATTCCCTGTCAGACTTTGGCAATTCTCACCTAACAATGGAGATGTGAATAGCTGCCCTCCTATAAGATTGTCGGTGTAAGGCTCACAAAGTTAGGAGGACACATTTCATAAACTAAAAGCATGAAAAAAGGTTATTTCACCATCTCCCAGCATTGTGCATGGCTCATCGTAGGTGTTTAAAGAGTACTTGTCAAATAATGGAAAATCAGAACAAAAGAGCCACTTGTCTCTGATTCTCTAAGTCCCAATTCATAGCAGTGCCTCTGAGAGGCTCAAAATAGTCAGAGCCAACCTCAGTGGAAGGAGTGAGGAGGGCAAGCGCAGGTAAAGGTGCCCTGTATTTAGGTTGGAGTTGGAAAAGGTACATCCAATTCCATCCACATCAAAATAAATCATATTGTCAGCCTCATGGAGAAGTAAGACTGATGGGAAGGAAGAGGGGACTCTGGGTACCAGGCTGGAATATCAAGCCAATTGCTCAACTCCTGAACCCCTCTTCTCTAGGCTCCGTCCCCTCGGCACCCCAGGTCACGAGCTGAGAAATGGCAGCGTCATTGCTGTCATTCTGCTCCTCTGAAATAGGAACCTGGATTAGCTCCGGCCGGCTGAGGCGCAACCCAGATAAGTGCAGGGCAATGCTGATAGGCAGCGGGAAGGAATTTGAGGAAGTGACAAGAAATGCCACGTCATCCACCATAAAGAAAGCTTTCCCACAAAGTGGCCGAGGACGTGACTACACAGCGGCTGGTGTTCAGAAAAATGCAGATAAACGCAGAAGTCTTTCCTAGCAGCAGGACGGAGAGCCAGCCACAAACAATTCATGTCCTTGCCACATCCTTCAGTGACTATGGAGAGGAATGCAGAACACACCCTCCCACATCCCCGCATGCCACCCACAGGAGCCTGGGCTGGGAGTGGGCTGGCCTCCTGCTGCAGGGGCCAGCAGACCCCTCTCTGCTCATTGCTAACATAGTAATCAAAGAATCACCAGCAATCCTGAGGATGTGGGAGAATTTCTGTTATTTTTTTTTTACAAAGATTCCAGGCTACAGTCTTTCTGTGTCAGGGAAGGGTATGTGCCATGTCAGAAAGGAACCATTCCTGATTTCATTCCCAAGTAATGGACATCATCATAATTGGCAATGGCATCTGTCATTGCAGAGATTTGCACTCTTCTTCACAGGAGTTTCACAGAAACGTGGAAGTCAGCAAGCACTTATTCTTCACAGAGATTCCCACGTAAAGAAGGAGGGGGCCTGGCAGAGCAACCGGGGGCAGGCGTGGGCTCTTCTATGCTGTCACTGTGGCTTTTTATTTCTATTTTTTTTCTTTTTAAAAAAATTGGTTTCAGAGAAGAAGGGAGAGGGGGAGAGAGAGATGGAAACATCAATGATGAGAGAGAATCACTGATCGGCTGCCTCTTGCATACCCCCACTGGGGATCGAGCCCACAACCTGGGCATGTGCCCCGACAGGGAATTGAACCATGACCTCTTGGTTCATAGGTCGATGCTCAACCACTGAGCCATGTAGGCTGGGCCACGGTGGCTTTTTAAAAGACAGAGAAGTCCCCAGTTTCCTGTTGGTTTTATACGGGATGGCTTTCTTTAGTTATATTTTTAAATTTCATTCAAAAGACCTGTTCTAGAAAACAAAATGTAATGTATCCAAAACTTGCCTGAGACATCTTCACCAGGAAATCTTTGAAAAACAGATAAAAGGTCAAATAGTTTCAGAAAAAAACATAGTCTGTGATGAATTACTACCAGTGAATGTGGACAAAGGCATGCTGGACGAGATCGCAGCTTGAGTGTCTACTGGATAAACCGCATAGCCCAGTGTGCTAACCTTCTCTGCGAGAAATCCTGCCTTAGATTCTGCAATCTCAAATTGTCCTGCACCATCTATCTAGAGAGAAATTTGAGTCCCTAGTGTCCCAGAGGTTTCATAAGGGCTACAGCTGTCAGCAGACCAGATTTTCATCCTGGGTAGCCAGAGAGACATTTCAGTACAGTACATTTTTGCTCAGAACTCTTTGAAAAAAACAGCAAGTAGGAAATGATTAGAATTACATTACTCCCTCTAACATATTAGCATTAAATGATTAGTTGTATTAGTGGCTTACATTTACATTAAACTTGCAAATGATATAGAGCCTTATTTCTATTCTATGAGCATCTCAATTTCCCCCCCTGCATGCATATCTAATCATTTGCTTACCTCTTATCACTCCGGGAACCTACAGTCTTAATTCCATGGATTTCCACAGGGCAAGAATCTAGGCCACCGTTTATGCACAGAAATCAATTCAGCCATCACTACACTATGCATCAAAACAACATTTTAAGAGCAAAAGTTGACACCAGTGGCACTGAGGCAGAGCACCTCTCCTCAAAAGGAAAATGCAGTGGGATGTTTAAGGGCAAATAGGACACATTGCCGAGGCTTTATGCCTCACCAATAAGTGGGAATCCTTAATGGTCCTGAGTTGCTTGATTTAAATCTGGAACTTAAGACTTTGTGCCCAAAGGAAAGTGTTGATTGCCCTCCATGCACTTCTGTAGTGTCCCATGTAAATATATTCACTAGGTCAGTTTCCTCTCTCTTTGCCCCTAGTGAGATCACTAACCAATGACATTTTGGCACCATAAGTCTTTTACATTTTTACAAGATCTGCATCTCTGAAGCACACTATTACATTAATGTGATAGTTTCAAAAGAAATCATATTACTAAGTACCATAAATCATAGAAACATCATTTGCTACTTCCAAAATTGTATTCAATCTGCTAACTACCATATTCGTGTTGTAACAATCTTTGCAATTGTATATTGAAGCCATAAAAAGCATTTCCCACCCCCGCCCTGTACCTTTTTCCCACAGCTCAAATAAAGGTGAATTAAGAAAATCTGGCCAAGGGTATGCATGTCTACTGCCATTTCCCACAGCAAATAGGCCATTTTCCTCTGGGAATAAAACATTCCCCTCAAACTGCTGTTTATATCCCTTATCAGCTGCACAGCAATAGAGCCATCAAGTCCAATCTCTTGTGGAAGAAAGTCAAGGTCAACAAGTACTTGCATTTTTGTTTATCTTTAGCTGAAATTGCTACTGACATTCAATTGAGTAATAAACATGAGGTCTGTCAAATGTTCCCAGCGAACAGGTGATCCAGAAGATATCTCAGAACAAGGTCCTTGCCAGGCAATCAAACACTCCTGTTACAACAATTATGATGTGAGTCCATTTATGTATCAATGCAAACATCAGTCCATTCTGAATAAAGATTGCCATCTCATTCCCACCACCAGGTAACAGGAGCGGGGACATACTGCAGGGCTCTTGCTAGACCTACTCACCAACAATAACATGTGTACTCCCAGGAGCAGAGCACCATTCCAAGAAAAGGCTTTCCCCCCTATCTTTTCTATTTAAAGGCAATTTTGTGTAGCTCAATACAACCTTGTCCTTTGCTATGCCACCCGGGTTCCTGAGCCTAGTTGCCTCTCTCTGCCTGAAAACCAATTCTAAGGTGTGTGTGTGTGTGTGTGTGTGTGTGTGTGTGTCTATTTGGAACTCTTGCATTATTCCTTTAAGCCAGCACGGTCGCTCCGTTAGAAAATACCTCATTTTTAACTTGAAAAGTGGCAGGATTTGTTCAGCATGCTTAATTCTAAAGAGTCAGATGGATATTTGGAATAAAGGCCACATAACTTCTTTCCAATCCATCATGAAAGTCACTGATATCAACAGGAGTTATGCATTTGGACCCGGATAGCACATGGCTCCATGCCACATTCGACTTACAGATTAAAAATAGGATCTGTTCCAGCTGCAAAGTAAGACACGTTAAACTTACTGCCTCCATTTGAAATATGAAAAGACCAAACTTAAGCACTATGGCTACTACCTAAAATGATGACTCCTAACCCACACGATGTAAGCCTGTTGCCTCCACTTCTATTATGAGCAATGAATCCAAGGAACATTCTTGGAGCCTAAAAGTAATGCTTCTACTTCTCCCTACGAGGCTTTCATTAACAGCCCATCCTTTAGCAGAGCAATTCATGTCCTCCAAAGCTGACTCCTTTCCTATCAAGAGCGTTAGGACACCTGAAACTGCAGTAAAGGACAATCCCTCTAAAAATATACAAACTCACATCTTGGGAAAGAAAGTGAAAACTAAAAACGAACCCAATTCCAGACACACAAAATAAAGTGTACTCTTTTTAAAAGACAACTTCCAATGTAGACATGGTAAGTATCTGGTCAAATAAATGCTGCTGCAGTATTAAACAATTACCCTTTTTTCTTTAACATTCTGGCAAAAAGTGAACGTAAGCAAAGTTGTATCAGCAGGCCTGGAGTACATTATTTCCTATCCTGGATTCGGTAAGTTTTGAAGATTCTACGTATAAAGAAAACTCCGCAGCCTGCGAGGTGGGAAGGCTGAAGCAGGCCAGGGTTGGACTCCACTGGGAGTGCGTGAGCACGAAGGCCTGTCAAACAAAACATCCACTCTGCAAATGCTCAGGAAATGCTCATCAATCAGTTGTCAAGCAAAGGGGGAAGTCACCTTATTTTCAGAGTAGTCAACTGATGAAATGAGTCACCAAATTCCCATGATAGCGTGGCCAGCCTCTTCCTTTCCACCAGCTCCTGGTCCCCATGGAGCCAGAACCCTCTCGGAGAGAGAGGGAGGGAGGGAGGGAGGGAGGGAGGGGAGAGAGAGAGAGAGAGAGAGAGAGAGAGAGAGAGAGAGAGAGAGAGAGACTTCTTCAAGCCACCCTCAGGAAGGGCTGGAGACATTGCCACTTCTGTCCAGCCAGGGTGTGGGGTAAGAGACACAGCCAACAATGACCAGCGATCCTATCCTCACATCTGGAGACGTAAGGCTACATGTGAGAAGACAGAGAGGATGCCAGAAGGGACCTGTGGTCTACAGGGCAGAATTCCGAAACCTTTGCAGGATTCTGAACCTTTCAAACCACTGCCCCCCAAATCACTCAGTCTCTCAGGCTGGTCCAGTCTCCTCCTCCAAAGCTTTTCTCTCTTCTGCCTGGCTTCACGGCCCAACGCTTCTGCTCAACTGCAGTGCTGGCTCCCACCCTTTCCGCAGTGGTTCCTCCTTCACTCAGCTCTGGCCACGACACAGTCCAACTTTCAATGACTCCTCACTGCCTCTCAAACAAACTCCCAATTCCTGCAGACAATACCTAGGAGCCTTCATGGTCCTGCCCCTGCCCTCTCTTGGCCTCACCTCCAACTCCTGCTTCCCTGCATTCTGTTCTCTGCTCACACTGAGGTATGTACTAAGCTGTCCCTTTCTTTGCCTCATGTGCTCTGCTGCTACTCCATCTGCCCCAAGTTTTCACCACAGACTCACTCCTGGGAGAAGCCAGGTGGGAGACTGGGAATCAAAAGCATACTTCTTGGAGGACTAACCCTGGGGGATGGGTGAGGGCTGCCTGGAGCACTGTGTGGACAAAGACTCAGGTCCGAGTCCCATGCAGGCTTGGATGAGAAAGGGAGCTGTGATCCACGAAGGACGCCTGCCGTGGGATCCCAGGGCGAGGGCATGCCCGAGGTAGGCAGTTGCCTCCTATTTGCCCATTATCCGTGCCATTCCTCTACTTCCAAATTGCACGAAGCCTACTCGATGGTGAGACCCCACCTACTGTATGTTAACTGTCTGTTCCTCCCCTGGTCTGTTGCTTTCTTGATCCCAGGAATGGCCTCTTTGTGAATTTTTATACCTAACACTGGGCTGATACACAGAGGACATTCAATTAATGCCAATTAAATTAGTGAATGGGACTATTTCTGTCTTCACCTGGAACACCTCTGAGAACATTCCTCTCCTAAATTCTTAAGTCATAATATCAAACAAGACCTTTTATTTGCACCTAATTTATTCTTTTCACACAAGGGGATGTTCTTGGTGCTGAAATGTGATAAACCAAATATATGTTTCACACAGACATCTCCCCTTTTATATGTTACAATCCTATTTCCTCAGAACTTCCTGTTTCAAGGACTATGGCACCTGAATCCAATCATGCAGTCGTCCCAGCTCAGCCCCTCATTTTACCACCATGTATCTGAATCTCCCAGATCCACTGACCTGTTTCAGGAGACCATAACCAGAATGACAAGAGCATTTGCACTTGCCTTCCCAGCCCAGGTAGAAAGACTGGAGAGTGGAGTTGACCCATCATGAAATAGTCAGAAGAAGGAGATAGAAATGGAAGAAAAGCCCCATGGCATCACCAAATAATCAGCACCTTGGTTCTTAGTAAGACGGGCCGTTATCTGTTTCAACCATGGAAATAAAGACGAGCTTAGATACCAAAATCAGGTTAAAGTTACAATGGGCTGAATCCGAATCCAGTCCATTCAATCTATCAAATATTTATCAGGCACTTACACTTGCAGCATTGTGCTAGCTAAGGGGGATGCAAGACGTGTTCTATAGGTGATGTTGAAGATGTCACTCTAAGCTATTCCATGGATCCCTGTGTGAGGACATGTGGGAAAACTTCTCTCAGGTCTTTATGCCAATCAAAGGGATTCTTCTGAGCAATCTCCATGGAAGCCATAACTCTTGTAACCAATTATAATTCACTCTTCATTTTGGCTGCCAGGAAGCTCAGAGCCAAATTATTTGCCTATCTCTAGCAACTGTACATCTGTACATAATATTTTAAGTCATATTGTTTTGTACTACTCTTATGACTGACCTCTTGTTTATTTTCCTTACATTTAAATGCCCTCATGTAGACCTGGCCGGTTTGGCTCAGTGGACAGAGCATCGGCCCTTGAACTGAAGGGTCCTGGGTTCAGTTCTGGTCAAGGGCACATGCCCTGGTTGCAGGCTTGATCCCCAGTAGGGGGTGTGCAGGAGGCAGCCAATCAGTGATTCTCTCTCATTATTGATGTTTCTGTCTTTCTCTCCCTCTGCCTCTCTGAAATCAATAAAAATATACTTTTAAAATAAATAAATAAATATCCTCATCTAGTTATTTTTATCTCATTGTATACTATATATGCTTGTTACTTTCCTTAAGTCCTTTCTTAGAATGAAGAGGAGAATATGTAAGTGCATTTTAAAATGAAGATACTTCTTTTTAAATTTTTGCTTGTCCCCATCCAAGGATATTTTTTCCATTGATTTTCAGAGAGAGTGGGAGGGAGGAGGGGCCAGAGAAAAAGAGAAACATTAATGTGCGAGAGACACATCAATTGGTTGCCTCCCACACATGTCCCTACCAACCCTTGACCAGGGCCAGGGATTGAGCCTACAACCGAGATATATGGCCTTGACTGGAATCAAACCTGAGACCCTTCAGTCCATGGGCCAGCACTCTAACCACTGAGAAAACCTGGCTAGGACTCATTTTTTCTAAGGTATCAATAAATACACAAAGGTGTTAAGATGCTCCCTGTCCCGCACTCAAGAAAACATTCAAGCTACCACAAACAAAATATTTAAAGAGACAGCATTGATCTAACACTAATAATCTAACAACAAGCCTCTTGGCAACTTCGGTATTTTCTGCCTTCACTCTTCAATTCCCCCTTTCTTAGAAATATGTGGTTTTGAAGAAAATTTAAATTTTTCTAGGTAAGATCATGTTCCCTTTTTCTCCTGATTTGGAAATAAATAAAATGAATTTCTTTTTTCATTCCTTGTTAGGAAATAAGATGACCTATGTCTAGGAGGGAATGCATACAGGTTGATATCGGTAAGTGGGGGAAAGCCAAAGCTAATTGAACTAATCAAACAGAATGCTTTTAGGTTAAGTAATTACGGAAAATTATCTGCAAGACTGAACTAATCCACAAAGGCAGACACTTGAGCAAAACCCAACTCACCAACTACACTTCTGGGACCAATCAATGTGCGAGGTAGACAACGCCTACCCCTTTTTAAGGAAAATGCTTGGCATAAATTTACTGTTTGGGTTTAGTTTTTGCTAGGCCAACAGCCAAAACCTCTACCACTATCCTTAATTAGTGCTAGCATTCACGAGGGAGAGAGATAAATTCAGGAGCTGAGCTACATATCACATCCCTGGCGTGGAATCCTGTCTGCTGCTGCTGGGAACAGCACTGGACAGAAACACCCTCCCACAGCAGCACATTTCCTCCTGCCATGGATTTCATCCTTCCCTCCTGCCCTAAGATTCCTTGGAAGATACTAAAATGTTGCCACTGGCCCCCACCCATCCTTTATTGGATGCTCATCTTGGGCCAGAGGATGGTACCCAAAAGTAGGAGGAGGCAGAACAGGCAATTATATGGGTGGCATGATTTAAGGTACAATCTTAAGCCCATCTACCACCAAGTGCTGAGAAGAGCTACCCATTGAATCTTGCCTGAGTCCTCCTGTTCAAACACATCTCCGGCGTCTGGACAGGTGAGACCTCCATATCTATTTACGTTTCGACAGAGATTGCCATGTGAGATGAGCCATCTGCCACCAGAAGAAACCAGTCCTAAGGGAATACAGTGCAGCCACGATTTGAAAGCTTGAGAGGGCTTCCAATCCTCTTTAATAAATAATCATCCATCAGTGGCCATGTGACCATAACTACTGGGCATAGGAGGTTTAAAGATGAAGACTAGTACCTTCCCAGGAGCATCCTGGGGAGGCCGATGAATGAATGGCTCATTTCAATATGTGACAAAGGATAAGACACTGGCTACCATGACAACACAGAAGAGGGTCACTTCCCCCAATCTGCAGGGTCACAGAATACTTCGAGCAGATGACATTTAAGTTTAGAAGTCTTTAACCTGCACTACATAGACCCCACTCCTAAAAAAAGGGGGGGGGTGTCCATGGTTAGAACTCAGAAGATCCATATGCTTTAGAAGGAAATACTTTAGAAGGAAAGAATTTACATTTTTTCTCACTAACCTTCAATTAGAATTAGCATTTCTTTCAAGTGTATACCCAGATAACGAAGCACAGAACTATTAGCAGGACCTGAAACTTTGTTCACCAATGGAAATCATATTTATATGTCACAATACAGTTGTCACAGATACCTAAGATGTCATTTACATTTACCACTATTTCAATAGAATTACTGCTAGACTTTTTTTTTTACTGCATAGTTACAGAGCACTCATAACCCTATATAATCATTTGTGTGTTTTTTTTAAGTATTTTGATACTTGGATTCCAATATAATTACTTTCCCTCATATTCCTATGTGTTTTGTTTATGCATTAATAAAAATATTACCCTGACAAGACATCCCTGGACTTCACCACATTGTCAAAGAGATCCCTACCCCCACTCCCAAAATGTTAAGGTTCCCTGAATCTGAATAGGATCAGTATGAGTCAGCAGCCAGGTGACTAATGTAGAGAAAACAATGCCCAATGACAACACGAATGGTTCAGAATGCAGAGTCCCTGGCTAGCCACCTGGCCCTGTGGGATACTGAGCCTCTATGACAGTCAGAGGACCAAGTCCAAGGTGTCCTTCTGCAGGTTAGACTAAATACCTCTCACCTTGTCTTTCAGTCAGCATCCCTGACCAGAGTTCACTGTGTCTGGGTAATTGGTATGTGGTGAAATAAATAAACTTGGCTCCTTAAGAAACTCAGTATTTAGTGAACAGTTCACTTACATGTGCTTGGTGTTCTTGATGGCACACACAAAATTCCTGAGGGCAACTACTATGACCTACTCATTTTATAGCTTCACACAGAGCACCTTCATACGTAAGTGCGTGCCTAATACATTTTTGATGACTTGACTAGAATGTCTAAATGTATATTTCCCTGCTTAAATACAACTCATGACAATATTTTGGCCCATCTGCAGAAACAATTACAATTCTAGACTCTTTTTATCTCCTTAGGCTATATTAAATGGATGCTTCCCTAAAATTAACTTCCTCACTCTGGCCTTGCCAAGAATGACACCATGTGAAAAATCCACCACGTGGGACAATGGATTCCCTCCTGGTTTATTTTCTTGGGTAGAAACTGAAACACACATTTAAGCTGTGCCAGGCTGTGTGTGGTAGCCTTGGAATGCCTGGGAGGGCCGACCTGAAAAACAAGTGTTTGCTTATAATTCAAAACCCCATGCAGAACCAGGAGATGAAGGGAAGGTGAGAGAGAATACGAGAAAGGTCTCCATTAGAAACCGAATTAAATAATTACACATAAAGATCTGGATTTCTACAACTCCGATCACCATTGTTATTATTTATGTAAGGCAATAAAATGCATTTTATTAATATGAGTTCAGAATACATTCTTCTATATGTGATGCATTTGAGGGGATTATACCTTATAATTTTAAAAGGAAAGAACTGAGCCTTATGAACCAGTACCTTCTGGGTCAACTACAATAAAAAGTATATTCCTCTCCCCTTGAAAGGCGAAGGCTGGTATAGATGGAGCATGCGCTAATGTATGCAGACTGAGTGAAGCCAAAAGGAAGATGTCTTTTTTAAAAAGTTTCCCCATCTTCTGACTGCAGAGCTAACTGATGATTGACATAACATCATAATGCATAAAATTCTTTACCTCTCCTTTTGTAATTGAAAACTATCTCATGATTCTTGAGAGACCAATGTAATGAATTCTAAGAAACTCAAAGAACTGGTGCATAATTTCAGAAGTTCTTCAAGTCACAGCGGAATTGATATTCTTTAAGAAACAACTCCAACAGCAACACCAACAACAAAATTCCAACCCATTCCATACGAAAAAAACAACAACGAAAAACCCGTGTCTGCCCAGGTGGCAATGGAAACTGTCAGTAGCAAAGTCTCCTTCACATGCAGAGTCCACCCTAACACGGCAAAACAAGTGGAAAACCGAACTGTGTTTAGTTTCAAAAGCTAGAGTACTAAATTTGATAAGATATCCAGACTATGAATTCACACATAAACAAAAATGAGCAATCCACAGAAAATATAAGAGATGACCCTGTTGACTAATGCTCTGTCTTTTCTAATCGAAGGCCAGACCTATTCAAACCCAATCACATGAGGATGGAATCAGTAAAGGTCAATCAAAGGCACGCTGAAACTCCAACTGCCGCGCTGACCTTCAGAGCTTGTGACAAATTGCTATCAGTCAATGTCAACTAATGACAGTAGCTCTTTGGCTAATCAATTGTTCTAAAAATGATCAAGAAAACTATTCACAGGACAGCTCATTTTCACATCAATGCCTGTGAAGTATGAAAAGCTCATTTTTTGAGTTTTTAATAAGCTCATAAGTAAAGCAGTTACTTGGTAACAGAGGTGACCTTACAGAAAAAGACAGAACCTTTGTCTGCCTTTTACACATTCTTTTATTACCATATTATAGTAAAAGTATGCCCTGGATATGCCAGAGGGCTACATAATAAAACAGGTAACACTTCATCCACATTGGAGACAAATAGTCCTGTGTTAGAAGGAACTCTGTTTGGGAGTAAATAATTTCAAATGCATTTTTTCAGTTAAGATGAGAAACAATGAACTCAAGTTTACTGGAGATATTGCCTAATAGAGTTAAAATGTTCTTTTTGTGAACACACTCATGGCCAAGTTCATGCCCCCTTGATATACAGTTACGACTTTTAGATAGGGAAGTTATATTTCTTTCTTTTAAGATGACCTGCTTTCATGATGCTAAAAGTTAAGCCAATGGAGAACAGAAAGCAGTTACTCCCACTCGATGAGTCAATAAGAGGAAAGGTGACTCTCGCCTGGGGCGTTCCTGGGAAAACAATCCTGTCGATCCATCTAATTCCATATGTTTGATAAGCTAATGATACGGACCTTTTGATAACAGGGTTTGTGGAGTGTAATAACTTCCCCTTTCTTTTTTTGCACCTGACTTTTCCCATCAGAAAATCATTTTCCCATTTGGCCTGCTACTGGCCCACAGAAGCCACGGGGCCACTTACAGTCCAGCATTAAGTGCAATGAAAGGAACAGCCAGGCTGCCGTGGTCTAAGGGCTGAGGCCTGTGGCCAGTTATATTTTTCTTTTCCTTCCTCTCCACTAGAAGTGCATTCTAATGTCACTGAAATATAAGAAGTTCCCTGCGAAGTACAAGAATTTAAGAAGTCACTGTACACAAAAACAGTTCATTCAACTCACTCTAGCCAACACACAAATGAAATGAAAACACACACACACATACCACTCTTTGTTAAACATTTTCCTTCATTTTCAGGGCTCTTAGGTTATCCTAAACATCGTTTTTAAAACCAGGTGGGGTTTTTTAAATAGAAAGAAGACTGTTTCTCAACAAGCAGCATTCACTGTGTGTGTGTGTGTGTGTGTGTGTGTGTGTGTGTGTGTGTGTGTGTGTGTTTTCATCTAAAAACCTGCAGATAACAGATTACACCCTAAACCTGAGTTGCTAAGGTAGTTTTTCAAATTAAAATATCCTCTGTCGCCTCCACCACTCTCAAGTTGTCCGTAGGAAAGAAATAAAGGAGGGAGGGCAACACTTAAGCCGAGCCATAATTGGAAGTATGTGAAAAATGAAGTGTCAGTTTGGTCAATAAAGGGCAAAGGTCAAGGGGAACTGCAGCCCAAACTCTGTGCGAAATGTGCTCATTAAGACATCCAATCAGAGTGCTCCTTCCCACCTATCCCATTATTCATCAGACAGCTGACTGTTTCAAACGCCCGGGTTTGGGCTGTTATTACTTTTCTTCTTCATGTAAAAAGGCGAGCTGGTATATAAATCGTTGCTTAGTCATCTGGAACATAATGTGGCCCTTCCCCACCTCCCTCTCCCCTGGCTCTCCCCGCCCCGCCCCCCCCCTCCAGCTCTGCCTGCTGGCTTCACAGGTCTGAAACAACTGCCTTGAGAGTCCCTTCAATAATAAATGGAATTGCCTTCTGCCTATAGGTTGCCTGAACTCACACAAAAGCTGGCTTGGAGGGGGATGGGGCAGTGGGAGGCATTGCAACTATTGATACATCATTATGAAGAAGTAGCCGTGCTTTTCAATTGTGCCTCTTTAAAGAAACATGCTGTTTTTGCCTTTTTTTTCCCCAGAGGGAGCAAAGTTACAATGGTTGATCTGAGTCCTGCCCCCCAAAGGAGAAGTTCCTAAGTGGGCTTTCGAGGTTCCAGCAACCGTTAAAGTCCTTTAGGGTTGAAATGTTTTTACATCAAATTTCAATGTAGCAATTCTACTTCTTCTTTATCCTTACAAAAGAGGAAAATGAGGTGAGCTTTAAGTGGGAAGTGTTCTGCCAGAAAAAAAAAAATGCCCTTACTTGTTTTCTGTGCTCCTATTCTCAATTCAATAAATCTGTGAATGAGTGAAATGGGATAGGCTCTTAATACATAATACAAATTAATCATATCAATCATCATGCTCCTCTGTACATATCCCAATCATCATTCTATTTAGCACACAACACTAGAATCTCACTCGCCAGCAGCGGATAACCCCCTGAGGCTAACGCTGAGTCTTTCTCGAAGCTCTGTCACTACGACAAGGTGCAGCGCCAGGCCCAGGGAGCACTCTGGGGGAGGAGTTGTCCAATTGATAACAGAGAGAATGTCCATCAAATGATCTGTTTTTCCATCCCTAGCCACACAAGAGCACTTTGTCACCTAGAATACCGTAGTCAGGAGCTGGGGCTCTGGAATCAGACTGTATGGGTTCAAGTTCAACTCTACCACCAACCAGAGTGTGACTTTGGGCAAGTCTCTTAGCCTCTTTCAACCTCTGTGACCTTCTTCCTTGACCAAAGGAGAGATGGAAATACACTGACTGTCAGCCCTGACTATGTTATCTCATTATTGTATTGTGATCATGTATTCATGGCTCTTGACTTTGAACCAAAAAAGAGAGAAGTGCACAAACTCAAAATGGGACCGGTCCTGTGTAAAGCTGCCTGTGAGTGCCCTCCAGAAAAAAAAAAAAAAAGACAGGCACCAGACTGGCTTGGTATTCTCCCACCCCAAACCACATGCTTCCTGGAGTAGGCCCAGATGACAGCCAGTAGGGCAGCAACACACAGTAGGAGACAGGGAATGTTTCTATTTGACCTTGGTGGAGGGAACTGACTTTAGTTCTTTGGTGGAGAACCAGGGAAAGAGAGCACAAAGACAAGAATCTTATACAAATAATCAGGAAATAATAAGACACATGAAAGCACCACGTATCTGCCAGTGTCTATCTCAGCCTATGAGACTCTGCTCACCCCATCCCAAGGTTATGATAAAACCAAGAGTGGACTCTGACAGCTACTCACTCTTCAATATTTCTGAGCTGGACTTTTTTCTCTTCTGAAATGGGAAAATAGCAAATAATTGACAGGGATAGAAGAAGGACTCAGATTATGTCAAAGGAAACATGTCTTTGGAAGTGCTTTGAGGAAGTTAAAGAGTAGACAAAATCAATGCCATAGCAACGGCAGCAGAACCCTGGACCCAATACATGTGTGAGGCCTTCCTCTTCCATGCCCGCTTAAAGGAGCTTCGCTGAGGAAAGCACCAGTTCCCTGCAAGGGGCCCAGAGTGCGAGTATCAAACGAAAGCAGATGTCCAGAGGAAAAGTTGCATGATAAGTAATTTGATTTTGGGGGAAGATTTATTACTCAAATCATGAATAAACAGAACAGTAAACCCCCTGAAAAAAATAATATACTTTGCTTTTTCTCTATTACCTCTGTGATGTATATACTCTTCAGAATGCCCAAGAATCAATTTTGTATTTTTTTTAATGCTTAGGCAAAAAAATTTTACTAAAACTATTCCATCAGTCACAACAGCCACTACTTTGGCAAATTATCAGGCACTCAAAATCCCCCAAATTGCTGCAACGCTAACTAGAAATTGTTACTGTATTTTGAAACCTTTCAGAACATTATGAATTTCCTGGATGACTTATTTTCTTTTATTTACTTTGAAAGTTCGAAAGAACGGGACTCAGCCGAGATATATAGCCTGTTATATGCCTACACTGTGTGGCAGATACGGTTCTTTAACAGAGGCCCAAAGCCTAGAGGATTTCTTCCTTTTGTACCACGGGTGCCATAATGAAGTGGTGAAAATTGAAAAGGAACGAGGAGAAAAGAAATGCAGTACAAATAATACAGTAGAGAAAGTTTTAAAATATGTATTACCGCTGTCTATGGGGAAAACACCTCTTTGGATATGTTCTCGACAGATTGAGTTATTTCTGTCTGTTGGGTATGTATAAAGACATATTTATGGATTTATAAATCTTTTGAAGAGGGCTGTTATTTACCCAGTTGACTAAAATGGACTCAAACTGTGTAAATAACTGTTTAGGACATGCACTACGGGCCAAATGCTGGCACGGCTTCCACACCCGTGTCTGCCAGAAAAGGCAGACAGGGAAAACATGGAAAAGCCACTGTGCACAGTTAATCCGCAGGCTGCACTGGGGCCCGGCTCCTCAGGTCTCGGGGATGAAAAAAAGATTTAGAAGGGTCATGGTTGGCATGGAAATGCACATACGTTGTTGCAGCAACACTTCTCGGCGTCGTTCTGCATTTAGCAAGGACTAAGTCACACTGCCAATGACAGCCCACGAGGAAGGCTAAAGGTGGGACTCCTGACACCTGTACTATCAAGTGGGTGGGGAGGGGAAGGGGAAGTCAGTCAGGGCGGAACGTTTCTATTTGACCTTGGTGGAGGGAACTGACTTTAGTTATTTGGTGGAGAACCAGGGAAAAGAGAGCACAAAGACAAGAATCTTATACAAATAATCAGGAAACCGAAATTTTAGGTCTGACAATGCACGGGGACTCAACAAATTCTTCCCCATAACCTTTCCTCCCTCATCTGTCCAATGGGGCTAGACCTGCTTTATCTGCCACCCAGGATTGTTTCAGAAAGGGTCAACTAAGATCATTCCAACGAGACGATGTATGTAAAAAATGCTTAAAACAACAACAACAACTAGATGGTGGTCTTTTATGAAAATGATAACAAGAAACAATGTAAGTGGAAAACTCGAGCAATGTCAAGGCTCTCTGGCTCTTGGTCACAATCAAGTTCATCACCAAATGGGCCTTGGAGAGCACTATTGAAGGGAAAGGGGACATGCAAAACTCCCAGTTCCTTCCTTGTCATGACAGGTCAGCGGGGAAAACTCGGGTGGGGCATTTGCCCTCTGAAAACCCTTTTATCAGATTATGTCAAAGGAAACAGTCTGTTATAACTTTAAATTCAAGCAGGCGTTAGCTGCTTCCAAGCCTTCAACGCAGCGGCAGCTCAACTACCTGCGTGCTCATGGATGACAGATACTTGGAAAGCCAGAAGTGAAAAAAGAAAAAGAAACCCAAACAAAAGCCCTGGGCTATGACTCCCTGTAGCAGTTTTGGAGAACAGGATAAAGGACTGCAATTCCATTCCCACCTTTGGGGGGGGCGCTGGTGTAAGATGAATTCTGAAAGCAGGGCTTTCTAGGGCCAGTGCTGACATCACCATAGCTATCACTGTGAGCTGTGGCACCACACCATGCAGACACACACCCCAGAGAAAAAAGGCCCCACAGATTTGTGCTGCGTATCGTTTTCCAGTAAAAGTCAGAGGGCCGAGGTCACCTCCTTCTATCTCAGCTCCGAACCAGTTTACTATTCCGGGCTCCATTTTCACTAGCCTTAGGGTTGTGATGAAGTCAGCGACTTCGATTTGAACTAGAAAATGTCTCAGATGCCTAAAATAATAATAATAATAATAATAATAATAATAATAATAATAACTTCCATTCCAAATAGCATCCATGTGCCTAAAAAAAAAAAAAATGAACTTCCCCGTTTTTGCTTTCAAACTCATCATGCTACCTTCACTTGTGGACTGCAATTCTAATTGGTAGAGAGCGTTGAAGTTATAAAACAATTTTTTTTTTTGCTAGCTAACAGCGCTCCAATGAAATGTGATCATCAAGGCCAATTTTAAAGTATGTACCTACTGTGGGCTCAGTCAACCTCAATACAGCTAGCTGTCTTTACAGATTCCAATAGAGGGGACTCCTTTAAACTTTGGTTACATTTATGGAACACAAAAGCCAGTGCCGCTGGTCTCATCAAAATTCAATGCAAGACATCTGAATACTCATTCACCTTTTTGCTGAAGATTAGCTTCAGGCCAAAACTTTATTTCCTATGAGTTATGATCAGAGTGGTATATCCATGGGTATGTGTATTCAGAGAGCAACACAAACCAAAGTGATCTGATTTCTTTCCCTTTCTTCCTATTTACCTATAGTCTGGCCTTGCAATGAAGTCAAGCACTTAAGAGATTCAGTTAAGTAAATTCAGAAGAATGATTTTAACCCAGAGGAGAGGGACCCCCAACATGGGTTTCTGAAAGGCCCTCTGCCTTCTAAGCATTTTAAGACACTGCTAACTTGGAATCCTAGTGGGTGTGTCTTCATGAGCTCTTGAAAATCCTTTAAGGGCAAATAATAATAGTAATACATTTTATTTGTGTAGGACAGTATTAGTAGCATACTGTCCACATATGTTCCAACTTGGACTTCTCCAATCTTGCCCCCAGTTGATTCACTGGCCTGTTTGATGGAGGTGCCCGGGTGACAGGCAGGCAGCTGGCCTGGCATAGGAGAAGGAAAGGATAGGGGCATAACATAAGATGAGCGGATTCTTATATTACCTGGGATTTATGTTCTAGGAAAAGTTGTATAATAGTCACCAACGAGACTATTCTGATTTTTCAACCCTTAAACGTGAAATACACAGCAAGGCAGAATAAGGAGAGCAGCTTTCCTACCTTGCTCACTGCTGTTATCTCCACTGTGTGATGTGTGGCCACCACTGGAAGGGCCCGGGGTGCCTCCAGAACGGGTTGATGCCGTGTCATCGTGATCTCTGTTCCAAGAGGGCTGTGGGGACACAAGTCAGAAATACAAATGGAGTGGTCTGTCTCCACTGGCCCCACCAGATCCCATCACGCGACAGGGCCACAGAAGGTAGAAGGGACAGCGGTGCCATCTTTCCCATCCCCCTGAGCAAATGCTGCCAACTCAGAGCTCCACTGGCACACTGAAAATTGGCCCATTTCTGCTTCTAAGCTGAAATGATATGTACAAATAGTTATTCTGTAAGTAATTGCATGCTTTATTACCAAGGAAAACAAAAACATTCCAAGCAAGAAGGGGTTGGGGGGTAAGAGGGAGAGAAATGCTGCCACTTGATCCGGACTATTTTTAACATCAACAAACCCTCTGGCACAACAGCGTGCTACTCTGAAAATGCCAACATGAGAGTGGTGGTCTGAGGCTGGTGTGGTAGAGGCCTCTGATTCATCCTGGAAGACAAACATGGTGGAGCTTTTAAGACCTCACCATTAGGCCGGGGTCCATAACAGCAAGTATGTGTCAGCTGTTTGCCGGATGGTACATGGCAAATGGACCAGGCACGGGGACAAAAAAGAAATGAGAAAAACAATGGATTCACATGGGCTGTGTACACTCAGCTCCATGCCGTGCCTTCATGTACTATTGAATAGAAAACAGATGTTGCTTCTTATCAGTGGGTGCATTTGAAAGTAACATTCAGATAGGGAAAAAATTGGCTGTAAATTAAATTCTTGGGGAAAACAATCATGGTGACACTTCCCCCCAAATCTCCCCTGTATCACCAGAAGAGATTTTAATTAGCTTTTAGTGCTAGTTTTCAAAACAGCCTTCTGAGTCACTGGTCATCCGCACAGTAGGGATGATGAAAAATCGAGAGCTGGTTCTTGGCTTTGTCTTCCAGGAAGCGGTATTTGTCTTCCAGATGATTAGTGGGAAAACAGAGTGATCTTATATGTAAAATATGTCCACATCACTGTCAGTCACAGGACGCCAATGGGTCATGACTGTGTTGTAAGTGGTCAAGTTTATCAGCCCTCCCAGGATTTTAAATACGTGCAGCAAAACCAAAGTGCTCTTTGCTAATTTCTTGAAAAGCATTTTCATGCCCCAGAGACGATAAGGGGGGCCGAAGAGATCAAAATGTTTCAGACAGCCAGGGAGAGGGAAGGAAAGATGCCACCTCAGAGGCATGCTCTGTAAGAATCAGGGAGAGATTGACTGCCCCTGAGAAGGATGCTGGCCTGCAACTGATACTGCCATGTTGGCCAGAAGATGACTACAGCCTGGAAAATGCAATAAAGGCACAGGAAGAAATCGCCCCCGGTATGTTGGACTCGGCCATTATGCTTATTCTCAGCATCAGTGCTATTGACCTGTCAGTCCTGTGATGGGAAGATATGGGAGCTGTGAAAGAAGTGCTCTGGACAAACACACATTCTTCAGCATACCAGGAGAATGCTGTGAGCCGTAATCTGGAACACATGCTCAGAATGTAAACAGTTAACGCATAAATTTTCAGTTTGGACAACTGCAGCTCTAAAAGGGGGACTTGTTTATTCAGAGCTCTGCAGAAAGAATGGTACAGCACCCAGGGGACAGACAATGCCAGGCACAAAACCCCGGTGCCTCGACATGTAAAAGGATGTTTTTCTATGTGCTACAAATCCCACTTGAAAATATAATTAGAAGGAGAAAATGGCAAACTATTGCATTAACTGTAATTGAACAAAAGACCAGCAAGGCATGTGGGAGGCTGCAGGAACCCGTGGGAGTTTCAGGATGCATGCCATCCTGCGAGTGACATCTCCTGGGCACTCTCATTTTATTTATGTTGTCCCTCACTACTCCTGTGGACTGCTGATCTGGTTTGTAATTAATAGGCGAGCGAGTGGTAACAAGCTAAAATCCAGAGCAACAGACTCACCTCATCAGAAGCATGTCTGATAATCTGATTAAGACTAGGACTCTAGAAAGGTGACTTAGAACCAAAGAATTATGCCAAGCGACACAGAAAACTGTCCTCCTTTCTGCTACCACAGACCTGATATATTCACTATCTTTTAATGAGCTCTGCTGATTTATTCAGCTCTGCTCTGCTCCCTCCCCCACTTCTCTACTGTGCAGGATGTAGATTAATTCAATGCTTAATTGTTTAGTAAATTCAATTTCCCACATTCTATTCTGCATAGCTTTAGCTAAGGTTCTTAAATCTTCAGCGGTGAGCCCTGAGCCCAGTGTTTGTGATCTGGGCCTACCTTTTTTCATCACCATTTTTCTTCATCCACCACTTAATTCACCATGAAAAGATTTTCCTTGCTGGAAATTCTGATTCCGCTATGATCTGTGAGGCATTCCGATTCATTGCATTTTCATTGTGTTGGGTCTTAGATGCCGAGCGTCTCTTTTCTCACAGCTATCGCCACATTATACAGGCATTCATGCAAGAAATGTTGGATTCCACCTCAGTTTATCCAAATTTTGTGCAACCTCTATGTTTAAATTTCTGTGTTCACCAAAGGTAGGAGCCAATATTTTCCACCTAATCTCATTCTTCTCACTGCCTTGCTCATCCTGGAAAGGCCTGTGGGTACTGAGTGCACTTTCTCTGAAATGAAATCTAACTTTTGTGGCCCCCTCTTGAATTAGCATTTCAAGAACAGTGTCTTCGCATGAAGCTGAGCATTAAGAGAATCCACAAGGTTACCAAAACAGAACAAGAATTATGTTTAGCTCAGTTCATTAAGCATGATTAAAGTCTCAGAATCAGAAATAGCTCATGAACTCTTCGAGTATAAATATGTAGGACAGCCCTAATCAGAAAGAACTCCCCCCAAATCCATCCAGTAGAGAATCTCAGTTGCAAGATCATATCTCTGTGACTGTAATGTGGTTACACCGAACATCATTATTATTTTTAAAATAAAATATGTGCATTCGATTATGTACATCATATATCTGTGAAGTTGTGAGTTGCTTGGGGCCACTTGTAAAATAAAGCTGACAGAATAAAATCAATGATGCATTGCATTACCAGTAGATGTACAGCAAACCTTAGTCATGGTTCTAAATTAAGTCCCAAAGAGGCTCTTTTCTTCAATGTATATGATTTCAGAGCAAGCAATGTCTATGTTCTCATCTGCTGAAAATCTGTTAAGACAAGAAGTCCTAATCTAAAGTCCATGGACTTTCTATAGAGGGGGGAATCTTATTTTAATAATAATTGTGATTATGTACATACTTATATTTCCCTCCCATTGGGATAGTGTCCATAACTACCATTTTCATCAGATTCTCAAAGGGGTATGTGATTCTTTAAGTGTTTGAGAACTACTTCTCCAAGAGAAGCTTACTGGGCTAGATGAAAAAACTAGGGCTGGAAAGACCTTTGAGATCATGGAGTCTATACTCTAACTTGACCTTGAGAGCCAATGTCAAGTAGTGACATAGAAGTGATGACCTCCTTAGCTACAGGTTCCTTCAGGGCCAGGCTAGTATATGAATCTTCCCTGTCTTGTTCTTTCCTGGCTCAGCACTATGTAGAGGGCATACTCAGCACTCCATCTGTGCTCAGTGAATTAAACTGTCCCATCAACCTTCCCACAGTCACACCGCAACTTCCCAAATTCTCCGTCCACATGAATGAAGTTATCCATTTGGTGGCTTTTTTCCTTCTTCTTTCCTTCATGACTTTTTTTTTTCATTTGTGTCTTAATTTTGGACATACTTCAGGTCTTCCTGTCACTTTCATGTTTTCATTAGACAATTCCTTTCACTGTTGTGATATGAATTATCACCCATATGCCACAAAATTTATGTCTCTGGATCTCTTCTTTGGTCTTTGGACTTGTATGGCCAACTGCTGCTAAACCATCTCCATAGAGAGATGTCCATCTCACTCAGCAAGTCCAAGCTAAACTCTCTCCACCAAACCTTCTATACATTCTACCTTTGTTCTCAGTCCCAGTAGTTATAAGCCCATCCATCTATGGCATAAATTTCAGAACTGCCTGGGACACATTCTCCCCATCCCCTATCACTCAGTCAGGCATCAAGTATTGCCCATTTTTGCCCCTAAGTAGAGCCCCTAAGTAATACTCAAATAAATTCCTCCCTTTTCAACTTGGAGATTGCTGTTCTTGTTAAGGTCCTCCCAGCTTTAAAGAGTTCAAGTCAAATCACTCCTCAGCTTTAAGAGAGTTCTATTCTACCACAACAAGCATGTCAAACTCATGGCCCGTGGGCCACGTGCCTCATTTGTTTGGTCTGTGTTAGCCTTTGAGTTTGACATGCTTGCACTAGAACAGTGGTCGGCAAACTCATTAGTCAACAAAGCCAAATATCAACAGTACGATTGAAATTTCTTTTGAGAGCCAAATTTTTTAAACTTAAATTTCTTCTAACGCCATTCAAAATAGACTCTCCCAGACCATGGTATTTTGTGGAAGAGCCATACTCAAGGGGCCAAAGAGCCACATGTGGCTCATGAGCCGCAGTTTGCCGACCACTGCACTAGAATATAAGCTTCATGAGGACAGGTTGTGCTCACCTCTGCATCCTGCATATCAAGCATAGTGCCAGACACTCAGGAAAGGCCTGTCAAATTAACTAACAGCTTCCTATGGCCTAGGATGCTCGGCCCTGCAGGCCCATCCTCACTGTTTCTCTCTGCCGGGAATGTCTTGCTCTGCCCTGCCTGGTCCCAGCTCCTGATCACTTCCTACCTTCTTAATTAAGTCACAGCTCAGTTATCACCTTCCCAGAATGCCTTCACACACACACACATACACACACACACACACACACACACACACACACACACACACTTCGCCAAGGATGGGTGAGGCTTTCCTCCCCAGAGCACTGAGAGCACCTCATGCCCTCCTCTATCACTTGACTCTCATATTGTTGTGTGGTGACCTGTTATGCCTGTCTACATTTCTACACTATGAATGTTCTGCAGTCCTGGACTATACCTTAGTCACCCTTTTACCCTCCATCCCAGGACAATGTCTATGCCACATTAGATACAAATGTGTTTTTGAATAAATAAATGAATAACTTAAGTGATATATAGAAGAGCCCTGTGTTAAATTGTCACCGGATGCTATGCTCTCCAATATTAAATATCATAAAACATCTAAAAATGACTTGCATGATTTAAAAACATATCACAAACTCGCATTCACATAAACACACACCACCATAAAAATATATTAACACTCAGTCGCAGTATAACACAGTTCAAAGAAAGGAAACTTGGAGCTACACATATCCCAGTGCGAAATCTGACGACAACATTTACATGGTCTTAGACAAGTCACAACCTCCCTACCTCTTCATGTCCCTAATCTGTAAATGGGGATAAAGAAATACTCCTCTGCAGACATAAATACATAAATTTCCAGGCATGCAGCAAGCACTCAATAAATAGAATTTACTATAGTTGTTAATGTAACAACACAGGCTGACTTAGTCAACCCTGAAATATCTACACACAGGTGTATCCAGTTATAGAGCTTCTGGAACGAAGGGTTAACCTGAGCTAGCTTAGCATACAGCTTGGTATGCCTTGGGCTATCTCCCAGCTGGTGTGTGCTCAGGGAATGCAAACTGATCTTATTTTCACCTTCAAATAACATGATTTTACAGGTGGCTTGCTCCTCCCCACCCTATCAAGTCTAATTTGATCCCTAATATTTACAAATCATGTTACAGTATACAAAGCACTTTGACATATCTCCTCTCTTGGTCATCCATCACATCAGTATGATGCCAGAATCTTTTTTAAACTTAAACTTCAAATAGTGAGGTTCTTTTCTTCAAAATTTCTACACTTCCTGTCCTATTCCAAAATATGGATAAATGAGAGTCTCATGATCTTGACATACATAGCAGCTCTGCAAAAAAAAAAAAAAATGATGAAATAATCATAGTGTTCAAAATTGAAAGTTAGTCTGCACCTATCCATGGGGAGGTTTCTCTTGCTCTTCTCATTTGCATTTTCAAACCAGCAGAGTCTCTTAAATAAATGATCTCTGAGGGCCTGAAAGAGCTGGCACATCTCAAGTGAACCATCCAGCCTCTCCAGGTCGGGGAGTCACCAGTCCAGGCGGGGAATACACCCATGTGTGTGTTACTCCTGCATACACACACTC
Source organism: Antrozous pallidus (assembly GCA_027563665.1). Classification (NCBI taxonomy): domain Eukaryota; kingdom Metazoa; phylum Chordata; class Mammalia; order Chiroptera; family Vespertilionidae; genus Antrozous; species Antrozous pallidus. The sequence goes on from CM050523.1 coordinate 32,179,532, forward strand.
AAATTCCCACATCTGCGCGTGTCCATACATACATCCACACACACATGATATGCGCGCCCATGAAGCACACACAGCAGACAGCATCACTGAATGCCACCATCCCACACCTCCAGCATTGTCACATCTCTGCCAGACTTTTTCACCTCTGTCTGAAAAACGTCTCTTAGGGTCCCTAAAGGCACAGAACCTCAGCACATTGATTCCTTATGTTTCTCAATCAATGATGTCATCTGAGGAGAAGGGACCAGAAAGACCCATGCAGAGGTGCCACTATGAAAAGACACACATGTTTACCTGTATGTGTTTCAAGTTGAAAAATAGGAGATGCTGAGATTTTCTTTTATTTATGAGTATTTGAGAGTCTGTTAGGGGACCTGGTAGGGTGGCTCAGTTGGTTGGGGCATCGTACCATACACCAGAAGGTTACGAGTTCGATCCCTAGTTGGGGCTCTTGCAGGAGGCAACAGATAGTTTCTCTCTCACATTGATGTTTCCATCTCTCTCTCTCTCTCTCCCCCCCCCCTCTCTCTCTCCCTCTCTCCCTCCCTCCCCCTTTTCTCTCTCATCAATAAGAACATATCCTTGGGTGAGGATTCAAAAAAAAAAGTCTGAAGTCTGATATGCTGACACTCCTATTTGAAAATCTTAGTGACACCTGCTTGATAACCGGAACACATTATGCATGTAAGCATTCAACTCACTCAGCAACCAAAGAGCACCTACAGTTTGGTAGAGCCCTAGGTAAAGCCTGCTCCTCTCAAGACATATGCCCCTGAGGCTATATCTACCCAACCTCAAATTCAAGTAATTCAGCAAAAAAATGTGAAATTCTTCATATGGATTTCAAAAGAATCCCTGGAAATCATTAAGCAAAATTAACTTAACCATGACAGGTGTGAGCAGGGTATTTTGTTTGAACACAGTGCACTTGCCCTCTTCCCCGTAAGCTTTGAGATGTTTTAAATACCAGAAGCTCACAGATTAATACTTCAGGGTGCACACACGCTATGGATTCAGGGGTTGCACTAGAATGTGCTTGCGAACAGCCTGGAGGTGAGGCCTCTTCTAAGTGCACGCTCTGTCCCGCTGGCCCATGAGCACGTGTGGGGAGGCGATGGTGGCGCTGGGCAGAGCTGGCGGAGCCCGACGCAGTGCCTGGTGGTGGGGATGGGGAAGGGAATGAGAAAAAGGAGAGTCTACAGAGAGAGTCGGAAAAAGTGTGCAAGGGAGATAACCTTGCCTCTGCCAAGCCTGTAGGCCTACCAGGGTTCTTGTTGAGCCCCCTTTTTAATGCTGCGATAAAACATGCTTATTGCCCCCACTTAAGAGAGGCCTGAAGGGTAATTCTGGGGACTCAGGGCAGATGGTAAATTGGTGGTGAGACCATGGAAACCCAACACTGCTCTCCGAATCTGCGGCTCTCACCGAGACACCGAACTTCCTCTTTGTACCCTTCCAGCCTGACCATATCTGCCACTGTGGACTTCTAATCTAGCAACGCATCTCAATGACTATCTAATTATCCTTTAGTTATGGCTCTGTTTTAATGACTGCATTGTGCCAGCCATTGTCTTTACAAACAACCTAAGTGTGTCTAGTTCTGCATCAAATAAGGTTGATTTCGAAAACCTTAACAAGTTAGCAACTGAGATGTATTGCTTTAAGTACACACACACACACACACACACACATTCATAATCGCACACATATGATCATATGATAGTAGTCATGGGTAGTTTGCAGAGGCAGAGACAGCATCTGTTAAATTGAGTTCATTTCCCAGTTCTTACATACCACAAATAAAACCTACAAAAATGATAATTTTTCAAACACTGAATCCTCTCTCTTTGTGTAATGAGGCATATAAAGAGGAGGAGAAGAATTTTTGTGCTTTTTTTTTCTCCTTTTTGCCTTTGGTGAAAATTCTCCCAAAGGAGTAATTTCATCTTTAAATGAAAAGTTTTGTATCAGGTGATTGAGCTCCAGGAATCACTGAAGCCTCAGATTCAGACACGGGGAGACGCACAAGCGCACACCCACTCTCACGCCTACACAGCAACATACATCCACCATGCGCAGAGGAATCAGGCAAAAAATAAATAAAATTGTGGGAAACCTAATTTTAATGTTACATTGCAATGAAATGTAAAGCAGCTTGGCAGTCAACTACATTTTCAAAGTCCTCTAGCCGTCAAATAGTTCACTGTCCTGCACAAGACTATGCCCCATTCTCCTCCGCGCCTGGCTGCTATGGGCAGTGAGGGCAGAGACCCCAGGAGGCTCTGGACCAAGACCAGCACCGTGGGTCACTTTCCCAATGCCACTTAAAATATTAACTCGCCCACACTCTAATATCTTTTAGGTCTCAACTCTGACGCTCTCAGACCATCACTCATCTGCACTGTTGATCTCATTCATCCACAAAATTTTAAATGAATCAATAACGCTAAACAAGCCCTGGCTGGTTTGGCCAGTGGATAGAGCGTTGGCCTGCGGACTCAAGAGTCCCGGGTTCAATTCCAGTCAAGAGCATATACCTTGTTTGTGGGCACATGCCCAGTGGAAAGTGTGCAGGAGGCAGCTGATCAATGTTTCTCTCTCATTAATGTTTCTAACTCTCTATCCCTTTCCCTTCCTCTCTGTAAAAAAAAAAAAAAAATCAATAAAATATTTTTAAAAATAATACTAAACAAACATCTACTGATATAAATACTACAAAAGCTTTCCATAAGAAACCTACACAGCACGGATACATACATCCTGCCCAATTGCTTTACATTGAGAATCAATGCCAACACCATCCCATGAGGACCCCATTGTGGTCTCAGAAGAGAATCTAGATTCCTACATGGGATAGGTACCTTCAGGGAAAAGAAGTTACAAGCAGAGAGAAACTGCTACCAAGAAGTGACATTCAGTTTTATATATATATAAAATCTTAAAACCAGAAAGTAGATGAGTAATTCACAAATTATTCAAGTGCACTGAATGTTCAAATTCTACTAAGTAGTTTGTTGTGGAGAAAAAAAAAACTCATAAACTGAAGAGATGATAAAGCCTCATTACACTAGGAATCTTAAAAGTTCTAATATGTGTTTTAATAACATTTCCTTTTCCTATGCCATTGTATTGTGGCTGACATGCTATTAATAAAAATAAACTCTTGTATTAAATTATTTTAATGACTCTATGAGCTTCCACTCCTGAAATCATATCTACGAACTATAGTTCAGAGTTAAATGTTTGCATTTCTTAAAATGCTCTAATTCACCTGGCACCATAGATTTCCAAATATTTATACCTAAATATTTAAAATTTTATTCTTCATTTATCTGCTAAAAGCTTTCTGCTGAAATCCAGAGAATTTTCAATCCTTTCTATTAGGAGTGGCAGAAGAATCTTTAAATTATGCCAGTGTACCTGGAGTCATAAAATCCCTTTTATATGTTTGCTTGCTTCCCAATGTTTTATTTTACATTTGTAACAGCATTCAGTGCTCCTCATTCTGCAAACAAATTAAGATAAAATAAACTCAAAAGTGTCTTATATGAAACAATTTCAAACCATGAATTTTCTAGGCAACCATCCTAGCAAAAAGGACATTGTATTCAGAAAACATTGTATTCTGAATACAAGTAGCTAACAAGACCTTGTGAGCAACTGGACCTTAGCCATGTTGCATTTGTACTCAGAAATGTGGGAAAAGGTACTTAGCACAAGATCTGTACATAACTGCTATTTGAAGTTGAACATAAGCGTGCATCTGTAGTAATTCACTGTGCTCTCAGCAACACAGCTGAGGGACCAACCCCTTTGACACTATAATGGAATCTGAATGATAATGACCCCTCCTCATAAAAATTAAAATGATATTTTTCTTAAACCCTATGATTAAAAAAAAAAAACTATCCATTCCTCCCCTCTCCCCCCGCCAAGTCAAATGCATGTTGTTTATAGTTGGGCAGAATACAAGTAAAAATATAAACTATTATTTAATGTACTGCGCTGTTTACTTAAGGTTTACTATATTAAATGATTTATATGCGTTCTTATTTAATTCTTACAAGTTACTATCCCGATGCTACAGATGATGAAACTGAGGCTCATGGAGGTAGACACTCTCTCACAGCAGAGCCTCGTTCAAACCCCAGAGCTCTAGTTCTAAAGTGCATATACCTTCCTGGGACACTGCTGTAACTAAGAGTGACAATTAGTGCACTGACTGGCTCTTCCTTTAGTGTGGCTGAAGTTTTCTCAATTCTACTTCTAAACTCTCAGTCCAGAAAATCCACAATTTTGATGTGAGAAGGTGGGGGGGGGGGGGGGGGGAGGGGGGAATCAGTCAACATGCAGTCTGAAATTCAAGTACCTTATGGCACTCTACTTTGGATAAAAGAACCCTGGAAATGTATATTTACCACTGATATCCACTCACAATTAGCAACAGGGGATTTTACAATTTTCCTGTGGTTTTCTTTTTGGAAGCACTTCAGCTTTTTGTATTTTCAACCAACTTTTATTTTATAAGTACCTGACATTCCTCCAGGATTTCTAAATCTTTAAGCTCTCACAATGTTAAATTTGGAGGGGGTGATTATTCCTTCCTTCATCGTTTATCTTGGGCAAAATCACAGGAGAAGCCTTTCTCAAAGCATCTTGAACTTTAATTTGCCTTACTGGTCCCTGGAAGGGCCAAGTTTTTTATATTTCAAGGCACTTAACAGAGAGTTCGGCCAAAGCAACTGTGAATTCCAGAAGCAAGAGGCTGAGTCGCACTGCTGGTGCACTTTTTAAGGCATTCCAGCTAACCAGAATGCCTTTCTTCAGCCATCCCCAAGGCTATTATTCTTGAGGCTATTCATACTCTTTTAACGGTTACTGAGTATTTGGAGTATTAGATGTATACTACCCCTGAAGAAAAGCCCCACCATTGATTTGTTACTGTTTATTCTCCTCTTTTTCTATTGGCATGTTCTTTACATACCCTCAATAAATATTAGACACTCAAACAACTCACTATTAAGGTGGCAAGCAAATCTTTAGAATGTCGAAACAGTTGAGGGAAGAACAATGCACCTAATTGAAATGGCAGGGTAATTTGGAAAATAAAATTGAGTTGCTGCAAATTCCAAATTCCAGAATAAAAATGTTTATACTCGCGCAAATGCAGATGGATACCAGCTTTGAATAATTATTAGACTAAAAAAAGTATGTGAACACCAACAATACATTTGATATGCACAGAACAAGCACCGCCTATGTGTCTCCATTACTTTGGGCAAGGAAATGCAGGACACGATGAGTCTGATATTTTCCTGGATGATTTTGTTATTGAACAAAGCTTTCAAAATCCCACCATAGGCCACACCACCACATACACACCCAGGGTTAAAATTTCCAGGAACAACATTCTTCAGAAAATTTAAAACACATTGACGGACAGAGAAGCGTGCTGAGAGAAATGAAGGGGTTAAATAATTCTGCTACTTGGTGTCTTTTCCCCCCTCAAAGAAATTAATTTATCACCACGATCAATTTAAAATGTCAGGTTCCTGATTCTCTTTGGCAGAAACTAGAGTCCCCGAAACTATGACAATTAAAATAAAAAATGGGAAAATGCACTTGCATCTGGAGTTATGAAATTCAAATGCGTAATGAGATTTATCTGTACACCCGGATTTATCTGTAACCTTATTATCTTCTTAGGTCTATGCCAGTTTTGGCAGAGAGGCCACCCATATCTGGCAAAGATAAATTCCATATGCTCTGTAGAGTTATAGCATATTTCCCATAAATAATGTATACAATAGACTGTAAATAAATCATACATTTATCTGAACTGCTCAAGAGTGAAGGGCAAGGTGGGTACTTAGGAGACAGAGTCTCTTATGAATGAACAATTTCAAATAAAAGTAACCTTTAATGGTGAGTTAGTTATCACAAAGTTCTTAAACTAACATATACTTAAGTGGGGGGTTTAAAATAACTCTAGATCTGGTGGGAACTTTCAACTAAATGCTCCAAGTGAACCCCAAATGTCCCATTTAATGTTGCTGCTAAAATGTCCATTCTGATTGTAGCACCATAGCTAATAGCATCTTACCTATTGCCTGCAATTTTTAATTATCTCTACACTACTGTTTTTTATGATCAATGAAATAACTAGATTTAAAATGCCATGTATGACTTTTTGTCCCATGAAATACACAGGGTTGTTTCTTTGTGGGTTTTTTTTTTTTTCCTTCAGTGTTAAAAAACTTTAACATTGCAGTGAATAATAGAAAGGAAACTACCTGGGGGGCGGGGGGAGAGTTCATTTGCACTAGTTTGCTTTGGACTTTACTTTGTAAAAATCGTTATGTTATCCTCCCCCCCTCACCTCCCCCCGCCTTATCCCCTTTGAAGCCCTACAGACACACAAACTATTTCCTGCAAATAGTGTAAGTATGCCTTTCTAACCTCAGACAGTGTACACCATTTAGCTGGAAATTAAGTTTTCAAATCACTAAGGAATAGTCTCTGAATAACAAAAAACACTATAGGTCACAGTTAATTATAGCTTGTCTATCAAATCAAGTAAATGTTCGAGAACACATTCAAATAGTTACAGAGACATTAAGAGGAGTTTTATTGTTGAAGAAATTCTTATTCATTTGGCTTCTAATATTTGTAAAAGAAGAGAGATAAATAAGCCTTTTACAAGTTAGGATGGGATGAGAAAACTCTGGTTTTACATCAAATTGTTCCCTTCATTGTCCTTTGATGACTGTTGATTTCATTATAAACTTCATTTTCCAGAGTTTCGTAATAGTCATAAACACACTTCACTTTAAAGAGTTTCTGTGGGACATAATGTGAATGCAAATGCAGAATAAAATGCAAATCTGGGAGACCTGGGATCAAATATGGACTATCAGTCAAGAATACAGTCACTGAAAACAAACACTTAGGCCTTAAAGAGGAAGAACAGAAAGGGGCTGATAGGAATCTTTATATCATATATTCATTGCCCTGGGAGGGCAAACAAGAACAACAGTTTTCAGTTTTTCCCCTAATTGTAAAGCACAGGTTGGGAAAATGTGAAGACTTTGTTCTCCATTCATTCCCATTCTAAACTAAGTAATATTTTTTATCTTCACAGGAAAATAAACCCGCGTGTGCACAGTAGCCCACAAGGTATTCAAATAAGGAAATGAGATCTAGCCAAGTAGTTCAAGATCAAATCACAGGCATAGGAGGTTTAGCAAACAGAGAGAAAACAGTCATCAGAAAAAGAGTTAACCAACAACCAAGATATTTATAATGATGAATAATAGACATGCTATCATTTTGTGTTGTGAAGGATAAGGAAAAGATCCACAGAAATGGGAATTCACCAGCAACAGCAATGAATTCCAAGTTAGCATATATGTCAGGGAATAATTCTAATATCACTCAAAATGTTATTTATTTACTAACTACTATTGTCCAAATCAATCAGAATAATGTATGTTTCAATTCGTTGTAAAATTTAAGAGTTTGTATCGTGTCTGAATTTTAAAAAGTAGCAAGACTATAAAATGTTGCTGAAACTTATTAAACTCATAAAAAGTTGTGGTGATTTTTTAAAGTATTACTAAGCAAACTTATTAGTAGTAACAGTATTTCCTTTCTATGGAAAAATATAATTTCATTTAAGTTTTAAAAATAACCACAACATTTCATATTCCAGGCTCTTTACCTCATTATTATAAATCCTATTACTTGTAAAATAGGGTCATGAAAAATATCAAGGGAAGAATCAACTATAGAAGTGTGTTTTTGAGGATTAATGTAAAATTTATTTTCACAACTTGTTTATTCACCCTCCATCCATTTATAGTAGTGCATATGTCATGGAAAAGCCATAGTATGCTTAATGCATATCTTAAAAAGAGTTAATGACTTAGTTCTGGTTATAATTTGTATTTAACTGTATATACTCATGCTAGCAATAAAAAACAGGTGTATAATTCAATAAATGTAGAAATAAGTTTATTTCGCCAGAGAATAATTCTTTATGGTATATTTTAGGAATCCCAAACCAAGAAGTAAAGAAACATAAAATAATTTCAAGAGATTTGCACTGTGGTGTTTTCCTTTAACAAGAACATATTTCCTAGATTAAGAAATGCTTTTTAGAGAGAATGTTCTGAGAGAGTTTAATAAAGTGTTGCCAATTGCTTTAATTCTGCACACATGAATGCATTAAGCTGACTGAAATTGGATTCTAGTGACAAATATTTAAATGGATATATTCTTGTTTATTTCACAGGGTATCCTTTATACCATTTATTAAAATGTCAAATTTATAAGTGTGGGAAATCCAGTGATTTCCCAATACAGGTATGCTTTCTGGGAGAGGTTGTTTAAGACTCCCAGAAGCTTTCCCAGATTTCTATAATCCTGAAATCACGGCATGTTAAATTAAGGATAGAGTGAAGAAATCCTCTTATCTTTTACACTACATACAAATACTCATCAGCTTGAATTTTTCCAAATCTGATTTTGTACATACAACCTTCCTTTACAAGTATTAATAGTAAAAGATCCAAACTTTTACTGGGTCCCAAAAGTCAAATTTTGAAAGTATTATTAAAATTTAAGTGGGGAGACTTACATTTTAAACCCTAACTTTTGAAACAGGTATTATATCCAAACATTTCCTGATGAGTAAGAATGCCAAGCCCCATGTGGCTGACAACAGTCCTGTTTTACTTGGGATTTTGAAAACCTTTAAATCTAACTTATGCACAACTGTAAGATACACTGTCGCGTGTTTTCTATTTTTATTTCTTTATTTGTAAAAGAACATTTTCCCATAATTTTGATGCAGCAGTTTTTAAATATTATTTTTTTGCACTCAGGAGAAATGGCAAAAAATTTTGTCTCATAACATAAAGTCAAGTACTACTTTCATACAAATATGGCAAATAGTGTAATCCAAAAAAGGTCACATAAAATGCTACAGTTGCAATCATTTAAGACTGTGTAACAAAAATGACTGAGAATGGGATCAGTTTACTATCCTTCAACTGTCTCTCTGACAGTGGAGTCAAATAATGTTGAATTATAGAACTTCTTACAGGAAGTCTTACTTCATGCCCATTTTTGATCATCTTTCTGCTAGTTCCTATAGGAATTTGGCTGAATGCCAACTTTCCTCTAACAGTTTCTATATACATACTTGAGTTGTGTTTGATGGTTAGATGATCATTTATTAAAACTTTAGCATTCCACATTTGCTTGACATATTTATATTTCAGAAGAAAACATTGCTGTTGCAATGGAAAGCATAACATTATCAATATGAAAATACTTCATTTGAATTCATGTTGGCAGTATTTTCATTTATGACAAATGTCTTAATATGACTTGTTATGCATTCTTCACAGTTTCTCCAGCTCCACCTGCGAGGGAAGGTAAACTAGTTTTATAAGAGAAGGCCCTGCAGTAATTCTTTTAGCCAATCTGTTTGGCTAAATTTCTACTATGAGACCACAAATAGTCTTTGTTTTTAAGAGTATGGAGTTTTACTGCATAATTTTCCCTCCAGTGTCCAGCAACAGCTGTGTTTTAAATCTTTGGGACTATGACAAACATTTTAACATTTGAACATATGAGTGTTTAAAAACATAATGATTTAAAACTTGTTTCTTTTCAAAGTTGGACAATTATAGCATAATATTTCCAGTTACTTTTTTTTTAAAGCAGGGCCCATATTTTAATCCTCTTTTTCTTCCTCCTCCTTCTCTTCTTCCTCTATTTAAGCTTCTCCATGTTTTCTAATAAAAAGTCTCTAAGTTAGAACAATAGCAATAGTACACACAATCACTCTATGCATTTCCAAATCGTGAGCAATGGAGTCATTCTGATGAAAGGATTGCTATTTGAATGACCTATTGCCACAGAGCTAGTTAAATCACTGAACAACAGTTAGTTATGAGGCTTTACTTTGTTCAAAGTAGCATTAGCATCATTACTTTCCACTACCCACTGAACTTGCACTGGGGACTAAGAAACAAGAGAGATAGATGATAGAGATAGATAGATAGATAGATAGATAGATAGATAGATAGATAGATGATAGATACATACATACATACATACAGACAGACATACATAGATACGGAGAGAAAGAGAGGTGCTCCAAAAAGGGAATAACTTCTGTTGTATTAGTATTGATACTTCCAGACATTTAACAATGTAATTGGCCTCAATCAATCGGTATATAATCTATACTTTTTTTTCTAAAATGTTTTCTAAATGTTTCTAAGAGTCCTTATTAAGAACCAATACATCCATACTCTGAAATTCACACATAAATATACACTAAAAGCCAATCAGAAAGTAATAATGAAAACACACCTGGTAAACAACTAAGTTTTAATTCAAAGGATTCTAAGTAATAAAGGGCCTAGAATGAACATCCCAATTAGCCAGTGTAGTGACAAGCAGTCAACACCTTATTACTTAATCAGTAAAGAGAATCGTGCCATAACTTCCCTTTGACATATTTCAAAAAAGAAATTAAGAGTGCACCACAAGGTCCACAACAGGCAAAAGGAAAAGTAGATAATTCCAAGACCCCATTGCTTGCAAGGCCTGTGGACTGAGATCTTCCAGGATTAAGGCATTAAGTGGGACTCTATGAAGTATTTACAACTTAAATGAGATGTATCCATGTGTAAGCATTTAGAAACAAACTACTTGACAATGGGACCATTTTCCTGTTTCCTGATGTTTGTGTCCAGTTTTCCTATTGGATGAAAATAAATTGCCCACATTTCCAGTATTAGCAAATATCCGATGGCCTTTTCTATTTGTTTTTTCTAAAACAGCAGATCCCATTCATCAAGGACATTAGGTCGTCCCCTTGCCCTTCCATCCCTGACCATAAACACCTTTCCAAAAGACAAAGCTCACAACTCCCCATTAGCCGCTTCCTCATCCCACTTTGCAGGAAGGGAGTGTTTTCAGGCAAGTACAAGTTCAGTGTGAAGAATTTTTATTTTAAACTATGCTTCGGAAACAACATTCCGGACTTTTAAAACAAAACAGTCGCCACCAGGGCTCCCTGGCCCACTTGGGAAGCAGAGCTCACTGGCCCAGCCTGCCCTGGATATCTGAGGCCGGGAGGGCTGGCCTCTCCAGACTGGGTCTCACCGCCCGGCAGCCGGCCCCTCCCCTGGGAGCTCACCAGCACTTGGCATTTAACCTGCCTGGGGAGTGTGGCTTTCTGGTTCCATCTCTGACAGCCACATGGCTTCTCCCGGGATGTCAGGGACAAATCTGGATTAACATGCAACAGGGCGCGGGGAGCGCAGCCTGGCAGCCCTAGCCCAAGAGCTGGTAAATGCAGATCCAGCGGAGGAGCCCCCGGAGAGCTGCTGTTGAATAAAAACTGTAATCCAAAGGGACCTTTTCGTTGCCTCCTGCTGCTGGAGGCAGAACCCCGGCTGGAGCCCGGAGCACAGGCGCTGCTAGTCCCCGCTCCCTGGGAGCCGCAGGGCCATCGGGAGGCGGCCATTAGGAGCCCGGAGACCTTTCGCTCCGCTCTCCCCTCTCCCCTCTCCCTCACCCGGTCCTGGAGTGAAATTGCTTAGATTCCAGGAGTGGCGATTAACAGGCAGCCCTGGGACGGCTTCATTCGACGGCTCCCTCTCGGAGTGCGTCCTGGATCTGCCCGCTGGGCGGTCGGACTCTTCCCCACCTAACCCCTCTGAGCGCCCCTAATTTCACGCTGGCCCCCCCAAAACCCTTCCTCGCCCCTTCGGATCTGCACCCTTCTCCACCACCAACCTGGCTCAGCCCTGGCCTCTACGCCTCGCACCCGGGTTCCCCTCTACACCCACTCCCGAGTCAAAGCCCGGCTCTCATCCCCCTGCCGAGTCCTCCTCCCCCCCCCCCCCCCCAACCCTCAGGACCCAGTCCTGCTGAGCCCCGGGCGTCCCTGCGGAGGCCGCGAACCTGGCCGTCGGGAGAGGGCGCCCGGGAGGGCTGCGCCCGCAGGGACCTCAGAGTCTGGGAGTGGGAAGACAGGGAAGACAGGACCGGGAGATGGGATCACAGCTTCTACCCTCGTCTCAATGTGATTTTTTTTAATAAAAAAATTTTAAAAAGCCAACAACTCTACAAGGCCAAGTGGATTTCCACAGACTAAGCCTTCTGGGAAACCGGCTGGCGCCCAAGCCGTCCATCCCAGGTCCCTGCGCCGGTGGCAGGCTTCACGCCCTCGGAGGAAAAAGTAAAATAAAATAAACCTTCCGCCAGCAGGCCCTAGAGACAGAGGGGCTAATGAGCTAACGAGGCCCCGCGTTCTCGCCACACCTGGAGCATCCAGCCCGCAGCGCACCCTCTGCCGGCGCTCACCGCTGGGGCCGCCTTCTCAGACAGGTGGCGGGGCTGTCTCTCCGGGGGCTCGCTCCCAGGGTGCCCCGCCTGGGGTCCAGCGCCCCAGGGGCCGGCCAGCAAGCTCCAGTCGGGCACACTGGCGCCCACCAGGCGGCCCCAGTGCCCTGTCCCTGCTCCCAGCCTCCCAGAACAGGGGGCAAACTCTGCTTCTGAGGCACAGCCCTCTGGCGTGCGCCTCGCATTCTGCGCTCCCTGCTCCAAAGGGAGCCCAGGCACCTCGCTCCTGGCTCCAGAGAAGCGGTCAGTTAGACAGACCGAACTTGGGTTTGCTGCCCTCCAACCGCCTGAGACCTAGGTGAGCTGGGGGACGGGGCGGGGGGGGGAGGGGTCCGCACAGGCCACCAGCGCCACCAGCTCAGCCAAAGCTGCGAAGCCCCCTCCGAAGCACGCTTCTCGTTTCATAGGTGGAGGGGGGAAGGAGAATAAAATGCATATTTTTTACCCAGTAGAAGTGCCTACCGACCTGCCTATCTCAAGTTAAAGGAATTGTGTACAAAAGTTTGCCGAAGGAGGAGGGGGAAGAACTCACGGATGGCCTATCAATGTTGCATCCCCCCCCCCCCAAAAAAAAATACCCCATAACTTTGGTCCTTTATCTTTGACTTTAGTAAAATAATGATTCGTTGGGAAAACGGGGCATAAATCTTCATTTTGGAGGCAATTAAAGTGTTGATTTCATTCATGCCCCTAAGCGATTCTTGTAATTTGCTCAAATAGCTTTATGTACCCAGCACTGGAAGCTTTTTAGAATCCCATTTTCTAGTTAGGCTTGTTGGATTACAATTTTTATTCAACAGCAGCTACCCAAGGGTTCCTGGGCGGAATCTGCATTTAACAGCTGGGGGGGTGGGGGGGGAGGGCTAGGGGGCTGAGGCGCGGAGGCAGGGCAGCCGGCGGGGTCAAAGCCAGGCCTGCCCCGCGGCCGCCTGCAGGTTCCCTACCTCGGCGGCCGGCGGGGCCGCGCCAGCACCGCGCAGGCTGCCTGTTCTGGGGACTTGTCTACACAGTCGAAAGTTTGCAGCTCGCCAAGTAACAGTTAAGGACCCGGTGCGCCGCGGCGCTTTTAAAGCGCAGCGCGGCCTGCCCTCCACTCCTCCTGGGGAGAAAGGAGGATTCAGCCTCTGTCCGGGGTTCCCCAGAGAAATCAAAGCTGGGGATTTATTTGCAGGGGTGAACATTTGAGAGAAGGAAACTTTGAGATGGCATCAAGACCGGGGAGTAGAGCACTCGGACAGGGACTCGCAAGAGAGCCACTTGGTCCACAGGGATCCTGGCAGAGCTCGCAAGGAAAGCCGCCTGCCTGGCGGTCCTTGAGCCTGACAAAGACAGGCTGATCTCTCCCCCAAGACGGGGCTCACGTGCCAAGTCCGAAAGAGAAACAAGTCTGGGCCTTCACTTTATATATGTGTGGAGAGGCGGAGGAGGCCCGCAACCCAAACCTCTAGGCGCCTTGCAACAATTCGCAACGGAGAGCTGTCATGAGCCCTGCTTTATCCCACCCACTCCCCACGTTTGCACTTTCACGCTATTTTTGCAACTCCTCTGGACCAATCCGGAGACGCGGCGACTGGACAGAGAGAGACACTGGGAGCAAACAGTGGTGTTGGAGTGAGAGAGGGAGAGAAATCCCTCACACACATACCCACAGCACGTCCAAATAAAAGTGGTCCCCACTTAGCAACACGGCAGAAGAGGGGCCTGGAAGGAAGGAGAAGGCCAGAGAAGGGGGCCACACAAGAAAAAGCCGCAGCTGAGAGTCAAGGTGGGGCCAGGCCCCCCATCGGACACACGGAGGGAGTCACCAAGGTGCCCTGCTGCTGACACTTCCAAAAGCTGCCAGCCCAGAGGGCCCAGAGCACGGACGAGCTGGAGGATGAGTGGGAAGGTGGAGGAGAAAAGTCCATATTTATCTGTTTGTACACCCTCGGCCTGGTCTTATTTTGTCTTTGAAGGACAACAAAATGGGCGAGCTTGCAGCGGGCACTGCACAAAGCAATGTTCAGTGAGGTCTAGAAGCGTTCGGCCGAGGAAAACTGACAAGACAGGCTAATGAACCGTATAGACAGGGAGAAAACAGCCAGCATTTGCTAGATTTCAAACCCTGGCTGTCTTTCTTAGACCACCTATCTTGGGTTTATTCCTAATAAAATAAGAAATAAGCAGACCCTACTCTTTTCTTTTCTCCAGGATAGAAGGGGGGGTTGGGGCAATGCTTCAGAACAAAGCCCTACAATCAGAGGCGGTCACTGGCAGTTAACACTCCCATTATTATAGAGGGTAAATAAAATAAAGACAAAAATTAAAAGCGACAAGAAACAGGTCAAGTTTGCAGGCAAAGCTTTTGCAAGCTCATCTCTCCAAGTCGAATCCCAGAGCCAGCCTTAATGAAGCAATAATAGCCACATTATTCAAAAATTTTCATTTCGATGGAAATGTATCTAAAAGGGACTTAATCATATGCAAATAATAAAAGGAGGTGGTAGTGACCCAGCAAGCAATATGCATACAGATTTTATTTTTTTCCAGGGATGTTGAAATTGAAACGCACATACCTGGTCAGTTAGATTTGCTGATCTTGTTATATCTTCACTGTCTGATTTTGATCCTCCTTCTCTATCGTCTATCACCAAATCGATAGGCATTTTCCCTTTCAAACAGCTAATATACCGGTGGCAGAAATTGTCACATAATTCGTGTACCTACATTATGACAGAAATAAAAAATGGAAATATAATCAAGACAGTATAAATGACATTGACGAGTACAATCCACCCCCACCCCCCCTACCCCCGCCTTGTGAGACCCAAACTTCCAAACAGGGGAAACACAGGGCAATTGTCCTCCAGAGACCCCCAGACGCATCCAGAATTAGGAATAACTTTCTTTTCTTGCAAAATAGAGATATCCCAGAAAATTGACAGTGACAAGATGATTCACAGGCTACAACATATTCAACACCCGTGTTAAATTCATCTGCTTCCAGGGCTGTGGCCATTAGAGAGGTGACCTGCGTAGGTGACATTTAAGGTAAACTATTTAATTTCATCCAGTTACTTGATCATAGGTCCTTTTCCCAATATGTCTAAGGAAAAAAAAACACATCTATATATAATTTGGGATACATGTTATATATATACTCAAAGGACCAGTACTGTGGTGGCATAGGATATATGCCTGACAACCCAAGTCCCTATAATATTTGAAATTAGGGTTTCTCTCCATAAGAAGCATATTTTAGGGTCCTTCCTTCGGAAAATAAAAGGAAGTCAAATTTCCAGGAATCGATATATGGAAAGAAACCTCGAGTCACACAAAAATGTAACAAACTGATTTTTTAAATATAAAAAGGAAAAAGATTGCTTCAAAATATTTCGGTGTGAGTGGTCTCTTACAGGCCCCAGGCAGCACTGACATGCAAAAATTCACAAGAAACCCCAGTGTGCTCTCGATTTGATGTTAGTTTGAATTACAATGCATTAAGTTTTATTGCTGAGATTTATAGAACAGCTAGCAAAATTGTATTATCCCATACCCTTTCTTGCATGTGAGGGTGGGATGCGTGCAGGATTTGCGGATTCAAGAAACTGACGCAACTATCAACTCTGCTTTGTCTCTGCAAAACATTTAATGTGTTTCTCCCACCACCTCCTCCAGACGCCCTGTCCGCTCCCCCCAACCCCCACTCGGGCCTCTCCTCTGTGTCTGACCTGCCCGCTGCTCTCAGACTGTCTTCCAGAAACTCACTAAAACTAAACAAAACTGCCCCCACCCCCTCGGAGGTAGCAAAGAAAAAGAAGAAGAGGAAGAGAAGAGACCACAGAGGTATAACCTGTGAAGCAACTCACAAAAGCATTCTTAACATCAAGGGGGTTGCATAGAATTGCAACTATTTATACAAAGCCAGCAAGGTATTAAGAATGAATACAAGGCGAGGGCGTTTGTGATCCCGGTTTTAGTGGCTGAAATTGTAATTAAACTGCAAAGAGAAATGGATGCAAAGATTGGCCTTGACACTAATTACCAGAAAGAAAGACATTTATGCAAATGTTTCAGAAGCCTGAACTTCAACCATTCTGAACCCTCCCCCATCCCGTGTGTTTGGGGGTGAAGGGGCAAAAGAAAAAGAGGCTAGAGAAATTACCTTCTCTAATTCCAACAGATGAAACCTTAATACTTGTATGGCTTGAATCATCTGCAAAGACACAAAAAGAATGAGGACCCTATTCCTAGTTTGCAGAAAATTGGCTGTCACAGCTCTAGCATCTCCAGCCCCCCCCACCGCCACCCCCAGTAAATAGAGTTATTTTGATTTATGGCAATAACACTAAAACTTAATAGCGGCGACTGGGTACGATCTAGAGGTTTATATTTCTTAAGGAGAAAGAAATAGCTAAAACAACAACAAAGCATCTAAGTGGGGATCATAAACACTCTCCTCCCCCATGGCTCTCTCCCCTTTTCTCAGCCCCACTGCCTCCTCCCCCCCCCCCCCAAGGGCCACATCCTTGGACTAGATGTTTCCTTGGAAGGTGTGCATGGAAAATAGTCAAAATAGTCCCCCAAATTGCGGCTTTTCGCACTGCAAACTTCCTGCTGCCTTCTGCACACCTTTCAGGCAAACTGGTGGTGAGGGGGCCCGTGGCCTGGTGGCTGCCCCTCCTGAGGCGACTCTGAGGGCTGGGAAGTCTGCAAAGTTTAAGCACACACGCTGACAGGCCCGGAGATAAATCCCCGCGCTGATTAGAGCTGCGCTGCCCGGCTGTCATAAAAAACAAAAGCTCGCGTTTCTCTGCGCCGCTCGCCCGGCCCCTCTCCAGAAAAATTTATTTCCCGGGGATCTCGTCCCGGGCCGCTTGTCCACAGACGGAAACATTTGCAGCAGATCTGCAGCGGCGGGCAGGCCGGTCTAGAAACCTCAGGGCCCTCAAAGCGAAGCTGGGGGGCTGAGAGAATGGGGGGGGGGGTGCAAGTGAGGGGAGTAGGGGTTCGCTCTTACCAAGTTATCCAGTTCTGGATTAGAAGAAAACAGAGGTTTTTCTGCACGAATCTAAATACAAGTGAGAAGGGAAAAGGGGGTTGGGGGGGGGGGGAGAGAAAACAAACATTTGAAATCTGGTCGCCTCCCTACTTTCTTGACTCCTTACACTGCCAGGGCAGGGATGCAGCCTCCTGGAGGGACTCGAGTTGGTCCCGCGTAAAACACACTTGAATGAGACTCAGGCCGAAAGCAAGCCCCCAGCCCCGGGGGGACTTCTGCCAGCAGCTACGCTTCCCCAGAAGGCGGCTCAGCTCCCCAAGTCCAGGCGGCTTGCAGCGCATGGTGTTTGTGATTTTATTTTCATAAAGGGACTTTCCTCCACGAGGTTATGGAGCGCGAGTTGGGATGGACAGGGGCGATTGGGAGTCTCCCCCTCCCCCCCGCCCCCCGGTTTCGTACACAGAAGGCAAATCTCAGGGTAGCTGTAACAGGCCTGGCCTAGGGTGGACTAGGGGCTAATCACTCTTGCAAATGTGCTGGGTTGGGGGGGGGGGGGGAGGGAGGTCCCGCTTTCCCCCCTTTCCTTTTTAAACATTAATTTTGCTGACCTGTTTGGCGAACACGGCTATATCTTCATTGAATGACTCTGACGAGCAGACGTCCCCGCCCGCCACCCCTGGCTCTCGCGGGGTACAAGTAGCTAATTCACATTTCTCAAAAATCAGTGCTAAGAGAGGGAAGAGGGGGTGTCTGCAAGAAAATACAACAGTCACAAACAACACAGTGGTTAGTCCCGAGTCAGGGGGAAGAAGGGCGCCCAAGAAAAGCAGCCGGAGGAGCTGGAGGCAGGGACCCCCCCCTCTCCCCGGTTTTGTCATCTACTTTTTTCCTCTCCCCCTACCCCCCACCCAGGTGCCTGCTCACCTCCCCTTCCTCTTAGGGCCCCGAAGGTGGAGGCCCTACGCCACCGGACCGCATCCGAGGATCGGTGCAGCTTATCTGGCCGGAGAAATTGGTAACATTTGCGAAGAATAAAACCCCAGCGGTCCCAGCAGCCATTTTGAATGAAGTTTCCCACCCGACAAGCCCTGGTTCCTGGGCTGCACATCCAGGACCCGGGGCCGGAGAAAGGCGCTGGGCACCAGGGGCTGGGAGAGCTCGTTCCAATGGGCTCCTCCGAGGCGGCCTCGCCAAGCCCGGGCTTGGGGATCTCGGTGGCAGGCGCTCAGCTAACTTGGGGAAAGGACCTCCAGTCCTGCGGGACCGGTTGTCAGGGGGCTGCCCCTACCGATCCCCACCCACCCCGGGGCTTCTCCGAGAGCAAGGAGGCGCCTTCTGGGCTCCGTGTACATTGTCCCCACCTTCGCCGATCGCCCCCACCGCCCCCCAAAGAAAGTTCCTGCCAATGGTCCTGCTGGATAGCCAGAAAGCCTTTCGTTTTGTCTCTGCGGAATGGCAAGGCAGCTAGTACTGCGAGGGGCCTAGATGTCGCTTATCTGAGCCCATAAAAGCAAGCAAGAAAGAAAGAAAGAAAAAAGGCTTCTTCTAATGCCCAAGGAGGTGTCTTCAGTCTTTTATTAGCTCTCACAGCCCAACTGGGAATTTAACAGTTTGGGGTCCTTTTCAAAGCTTGCCCAAATGTTCTGTCCCAGAGCCTAAACCATTTGCAGGGAAAGCTGCTGCGGAGAGAACGCTGGGATTTCAACCAGCCCCATCGGCACAGGGGACCAGGAAAATAAAGCAGAAAGGCTGTGCAGCTGGGGAGGGTCAGTGTTGCATGATTCTTTTTTTTTTTTTTTTGTAAATAGATGCAATAAAAGTTGCCGCAAAGTCTCAAGAGGTCCCCAGATACACCAGCACACAGTAGGCACAAGGCTCTTCCAAAGGATTTTTACCAATCCAGCCTCTGAGGGAAACGGCCGGCAGAAAACGGTGGGAACCGCAGTCAGAAAACAACACGGCCCATCGCACCCGCCTCTACTTCCCAATCCTGCAGGTTTCACCTTGGATCACAAAGTATCAAAACGCCTGGAAGTTTCTTAACGTCTGTAACCCTTCAGACCGAGCTCCTCTCCTCTGACTACTTCGACCGCCGCGGTCAAACTTTCTAAATGCAAAGCTCTTTCCCCTAACCTGACCTGCAACTGTCCTCCCTACGTTTTATCGTGCGGTGGCAGAGCCAGCCCAGGGCTGCTGAGTAAACTTAGCAAGTCAGAACAATCAGTGGCTTAAAAGATTTTCCCTGAAACTAAAAGTTTCCTTCCAACACAAAGGCGCCTACAGTTAGTAACCCCCAACGCTTTCCCAGAACAGCGCTTCCAGCTGGGACACCAACCCTCTGAGAGAGGGAGAGGGACCCCTGGGCGACTTCTCCTGCCCGGCGACCCCTTCCCGGGCACAGCCTGGGCAGAGCCAGACGCCCGGCATCGGCGGAGCGCGCATGGAGAGGGGGGCGCCCGGGATGGCGGGCAGCCTCCCCCAAATTCTCCATACAATGCGAATGAAAAGTCCCCAAGCGCTGTATCTCCAGTCCAGAGAGCTCTGGCTTTCCCCTTACCGAGGGCAAAGGGAAACAGGGTTAGCACCGCGTCTCAGCTATATAACCTGCTGCCCCTTGTACCTACCCATAAATGGCATCTTTATCTCTCTTTAAAGCGTCATTGACGGAGGAGCCCATGCTGGGGGCCATGGCGTTGGTGTGAGCTGTGTGCGGGTACTGATGAGAGTGCAGAGGAGGCCCATGGTTCAGGTGGTGGACCGGTTGCATGGATCTGGCCGCATGCGGGTCCCCATACATCGTAGAGGGGATGCCTACTCCATCCATGCCCCCGTAATGGGGCAGATCATCGTACTGCATGACAAACAGGAGAGAAACAAGGTTCAGAAGGCCAAGCGGGCCAAGGGGGGACCGGCAGGGCAGGGAGCTTATATAATGTCAGTCGGGCTGGATCATTCAACCTCCAATTCGGTGGCCTTGCATCTCTAAAGCTGAGATTTTTTAAAAAAAATAATAATAAATCTAAAAATATTTTTAAAGTAAAAATTCTGGGATTCTCGGTGAAACCCGGCTAGGATGAATGGTCATGCCCTAACTTGTGTCCCTATCAACTAATTCAGAAATTCAGAATCCTTTAGCAAGAAAGGAAGGAAAGAAAGGGAGGCTTTCTCCCAGAGGGTGGAGGGTAAAACATGCGTGTCTACATAAGAGGAAACTCAAAATCACAATAGTAAAACGTGCCAGGACAGTGCAGCAAACCCGCCTAGTTTCAGCCCCTTCTCATCAGCGGGAATTAAAACACACACACACACACACACACACACACACACACAAAACGTTAGGATGGGAACAGCTACACCAAGCACGTGAATTCAGACAGGCTTCTTACTTTATTTCCCTGCCAGCAAGAGGTTAGGCAGTCCTGTAAGACACTGCATTTCCTCTGCTTTCCAAGACAAACTCTACTAAATTATACAAAACTAACTGGCCCTCTTCTAAGTGAACCTCCGAGAAGGGTAGTTTTTCTTGTACCTTACAGCTGAATTTAGAATTGGGCAGCTTTCACCCCCAATATAGTAGTGGTAAAGGAAATCTGTTGTTGGAACAGTTAGTTATTCTATTCTCTCTAGTCTTAAGAACTTTCTCCCAGACTAGAAGTTAATAAGGCAAATAGTATTCATCAGGCTTAAAGCAAATTCAGTAGCAAAGGCACATGCAACCTAGCATCTTCCTCCTCTAGAAACACTACTTTCAGATTGATTGTCATTATTTTTGAGTGCAAAATTTAGCTAGTTAGATTTTTCTCATTGGTTCATTCCACGCAAGTGTTTTCCCCCCTCAAGATTTGAAGGCGTCGAGAGTGAAATGATTTGCAAAGAAAAGAGGAATTGCCACTTTCATCTCCTTAGAGCCAGAGGTGTGAAAAGAGTTTGGAAGAACACTGACATTTGCCTGAACCAAAGGAGAAAAAAAAATGTGTCAGCCTAGTAACTTTCTTTTGCAAACAGGGCTTTGAGGGCCAGGACACAAATTATGCAAGGAAAGCTTTTTGTAGAACCTTCTTCTTTTAAGAAACTACCTCAGTTGGGCTGTCATTGTCTCACTTTACTCTCACTACATTTCCATCCCAATAGGAATATTGGGGAAATTAGTATTGCATTTTAAAAGTGAGTAGCTCTGTGCTAAGTATCCAATTAGTGCAGGGCTGTCTAAGATACACTTTCTAAGTATTACCTTGCATAGAAATCCATGACATTAAAATTGCTTTTTAAAAAGATGAATGCTTCTCGACCCCCAATAAGTTGTACTATGACAAAGTTATTGGCTTTAAATAACTAAATACTTCTAATGGTATGAAAGATGAACATAATCAATAACATATCAGAAGTTCCTAGCTGTCTATTTTAGTTTAAAAATAGCTCTAAACTTTTGCTCTCTGAAAGCTCACATAGCATTAGCTATCTAGCAGTTCTTGCTTTTTTTATTTTTTTACCAGATGATTGCCCCTGCTTGTATTTTTATTTACATATATATGCTGGTTAGGAATCTACAGAAAACTTGATTATTCGAATTAACATGTAACATACATAAGTTCACAAACGCGTAGAATAAATACTCTCACTTTAGGCCACGGCTTTAGGAGCCTCATTCAGAAAGACAGAGAAGAAGAAAGGAAACTTTTTAGCAGTGTCTTTCAGCCACCTTTCAATTTAATCTCACATTTGAGTTCCACAATTGTTTTTTTTAATACGTACCCTTTGCGCCATCGGCCTCCCTGGCTCCCTTCCTACTTCAACTTCTAATATATCCTCTTTAAGGCCAGTGTGAAAGGAAACAAATACACAAACTCCCCAGGAAAAAAAAAAATTAAAGCAGGACGAAAAATCCCTTAACGTCTCCAGCAACGTGAGCTATTAGTCCCAGATCTTCGGTCTACGGGACCTGAAGCAAAGCGCCCGAGTCACTGAGCATAAAAGCGCTCCGTTTCCAAGACAGCAGCGGGGGCAAAAAAAAAAAAAAAAAAAAAAAAAGAAAAAAGAAAAAAAAAAAGAAGAAGAAGAAGAAAGAAAAAAAAAAAGCAGATCTTCTCTCCCCAAAAAATCAGTTAAAAAAAAAAAAAAAAAAACAGCGCCCCTCAGACCCAACTACCAAATCTCATGGCTTTCTGCCACTCCGGCTGTCAATCACAGGCGAGGTTGTCAACGTGGTGAATGAATGATCATCCGCTCTGTCTTCTTCTGGTCAGAACACCTCAAATGTTAATATTCAAATGCACAAAGCCCTAGCGCTCGCTTCCCTTGAATCAGTCCTAATTCCTAATCAGTTTCTCTCTTCTCTCGCTCGCTCGCTCTTTCTCTTTCTCTCTCTCTCTCTCTCTCTCTCTCTCTCTCTCCCTCTTTGCAACTGCTGCACTGGAGGGAGATTAGAGGAGGAGGGTTAAAAAAAAATGTCTGTCTGAGTTTGTCTTAAAGGAGCCACAATCGATGCTGCCCGCTTGCAGTCCCCGTGCGTGTGTAAAGTGTGTGTTGCACAGGCGGAGAGGTGGATTCCGACCAGAATGCTAGAACCCGGAAGTAGTGGTGGCCATAACAGGTCGCGTCTTACACAATGCATTGGGCTGCAGCAAGTAGGCTCCCCGGCAGGGGTGGGTGCGCGAAGCGAGCTCTGGCCGCGCCGGAGAGGCAGAGAGGCGCTCCATTACACCGCACGCCCAGGCACAAACCCCCACACGCCCCGGGCACACGCGCACGAACGCGGCCAGCAGATCCTGGCCACCGGTTTTATTTTCCGTATTCTTTTCCTCTCCCTTCCCCTCCAGACTCTCTCTCCCCAAAGCCGATGCTTGAAACCAACTGGGAATAAACGCGGGGCAGGCAGTGAGTGGCGGGAGTTATTTTGCACGGGGCTCCGCGCATTGACTTCATGACTTTTCCTCGAAATGATGGGGGTCTGCCAGTGTTTTTCGGGGCGGAAGGAGGGGGGGAGGAGGAAAGTACCGGGTTCTCAGAACTACAGACGCCCAAGTCGAAAAGTCAAGAGGGGAGCGGGGAGGAGGAGCGGGAACGAGGCTGGGAAAGGCTCTGCTAAGGAGTCCTGCGAACGTGGGGTGGGGATGGCTGGGGCTGTCTGCAGATCCAGCTTAAGAGTTTTTTGCTGTCAGAGGTAGACACTCGGTCCAAGGAGAGGAAATGCTTGCATTTTCTCACTTTGGGGGTCTGGACGCCCCCACCTCCTAGCTCTGGAGACCCCCCACCCCCAACCCCGGAGTCCTGCACGAAGTGAGAGAGGAAGGGAGGGAACAATGAGCTCAGAGCCGGGAATGTGCCCCCAGCGCCTGTTTACAAACACCAAGCTATTTACGATCGCCGGAAAGCGAAACCCGACGCGGGCTCGGAGCAGCCCAGACCTCGCGGGCGGAGCCGGGCCCAGCACCGCGGGGAGGGAGGCTCTGCCTCAGACCCTCTCCGGGCGGAGCGGCCGTGCGCCCAGGGCGCGGCGCAGCAGGGCCGGCGCGTTCGGCGGGGACTACGGCCGCTCCGCCTTTGTCTTCGAGGCGCCGAAGGGCTCTCTCTGGCTGATGCCGCGCTCAGGCCTGAAGGAACCCGGCGCCCTCAGCTTTTTCCCTGACGACGCCCCTCGCTCTCCTCAGCCCCTTCTTCTCCCCATCTCGCCCCACCCCCCCCCCCCCGCTTTCCTGTCTCCAACCCGGCTCCTGGAAAACTCCCAGCGCCAAGGACATCCACATCAAAAGCTGAGGTTTCAGACAAAAAGCTGCCCCTACCCACACCTCGGAGGAGGCTGCAACCACCCCCTGATGTTTACTTTCTCCCTTTAAATACCTATCCCCTGGCTTTAAAATGTCCTTTTCTTTATTCTCCCACTCTATGCTTGCCCTGTATTACATTTTGGTGATGTTATTTTCGTTTTTATTTTTCCAGCCGGCCCAACTCCGATTTGCCGAAATGGCTCAAGCCTCAGCAGCTCAACCCGCGGGCTAGAAACCTCACATTTCCAAGCTGGGCTCGCAGCTCGCTCGGCTCGGAGCAAGATCTTCTCCCCCTCCCTGCAGCTGAAACCTCGCGGAAAACTCCCCCTGCGGTCGGCTGGAAAATGAACTCACCCAAATCTCGGTAGGCAGCGGTAGAGGAGGGCTCGGCCAATCAGGAGGCGCTCCCGTCAAGACGGCCCCGCATTGGCTGTGGGGAAAATCAATTATCAAATAATCGATCAGCAGGGAGCTTCGATCTGCCCGGAATGCAAACTGCCAGTCGGGATTCCCGCCCTGATGGTGGCTAAAAGGCTGACTTCCCCAAAGCAGCCAGCCCCTCGCCCCCCTCGCCCCCACCCCAACCCACCCCGCCAGCTGCACACTGAAACCTCACCCCAAACTGGGGGGGGGGGGGTTGCGGGGAGGGGGACATTGTTAGGGGGAAGAGTTGAGACAGATTAGGGGGTCCCTGTCCCAGAGATGGTTTGGAAAAGGTTAGAAGCTCTAAAATGTATCGAGGCCAACTCTTCGCAAGCGCTAACGAAGAGAGAATTTGCTCCAGTCCGAGAGGCAGGGCTCGAGTTTCTATTAAGTGGGCTCTGGAGGAGCAGGGAACACAGGGCGAGCATCAGACCAGAGATCGGGAACCAGGTCCCACCGGGCGCACGTAGCCTCCCTAAGCGACATCTATTGCTTCTTTCAGTCCTGTGCGCCCCCAGCAGTGGAGAGTGGGCTTCCCATAAAGCCAGCAGCTGAGGCTACCCAGCTTCCCGCACACCAGTCGCTCCTCACTGTACTCGCCCCAGAGCCTCAGATGCGCTTTGCCTTCAAAGAGATCCGAGTGTTTAAACCCCCGTCCCTAGAGTCCTCTCTCTCTCCCTCTCCCTCCCCCTCTCTTCTCTCGTTTTAGGGTCTTGTACTTTTGTCCATCGCCAACATGTATACAATTTTCTGGCACAAACGCCCCGCCACAGGCACATCACGGGAGGTGAAGGCAGGCCCCGCGTGTCAAAGCCACGGGGGTTCAGGTGACTTACCAGCGCCTTTCTGCCCCTGCCTGACACCCCCCCCCCCCAACCCTCTGTGAACTTGCAAACAGACTTTCAGGCCAAGATGGAACCTCTGGGTCTCACGAAGGCGATTTCTCTGTTTATTTCTCGGGAAATTGCGCTGGCTGGGCAGGCAACACAATCCTATTGCGAATCCAAACTGGGCTGGCAGCCTGCAAGCCCTTTCCCCGAACCCCAGCCCGGCGACTTTGGCCAATACCTGAGCGCCTTCGGAAGGCGGCTCGAAGGGGTAGGAGGCAGGCCCGCCAGGCATCCGCGCCGCTGGCCAGAGGGGGAAGCCAGGGGAGGGGGTGTCAAGCCAAACCTTGACTTGAGCGAATCTACGTTTATGATCTTTAAATGAAGTGTGAGGAAAATTGTGTAAGTATAATTTAACTCAGAGAAATTTCCTGAGAAGTACGTTTCGATGACTGTAGACTTTTAACAGCCCTAGGGGTTCTCCCGTAAGCCTTAGGTAACCAGCTTGGAGTTACCTCAACTCTGCAGCCACATTCTCAAATTTGGAAAAGGCCAGTTTGGGGGGAGATATATATATATATATATATATATATATATATATATATATATATATATAAACTTTTTATTGTTGCTTTCTGGTGAATGTTTTCTTTTGTTTTCCAGCAGAGATGAAAAAAAGAAGGTTCAGGTAAGTCACTCATTTTCAAACAACCGAACATTTCAAAACTTTAGGAAGACTATTTTGCCATGATGTGTCAGATTACTTTATAAATGTACTTTAAAATGCATATACACAGATTTTTCTTAAAGAAATGATTTGTGTGTGGGCTTAAAGTAAACTTACTAATTTTGAAAAGTGTCTTCTTGCTTCCCTCCCTCCACCCCCCCCCCATTTCCATTTATAACTGTAAACTTACTGCTACTCCTAGGCCTTTATAAGATTAATTCTGAACAATCAAGCGGCTAAAACACTTTTACAGGGTAATTACAGTAGTACAAATTGTTTGCCCAAACCTCATTCTGGATAAGGATTTTACAATTAGCAAACAGTTATTACAGTTGGGGCTTGCTGAGAGAAGTTGCACAGCGGACATCTAGAGTTGCAATCTAGTAGCCATAAAAAGAAAAAAAAACCTGCTGTAGCTGAGCAGCAATTAATCACCTATTAAGAGGAAAAGGTAAAGGGATGGTTGTAGTGAACTACTATCCACATTTATACCTGTGATGTGACAGCGTGCATCCTTAGCTCATTTCAAACACTTGATTTTTAAGGCAATGGCACTTTTACTTTGGGAAAACTTGGCCTAGTGAAGGGTTCTGACACTTGTCCCTGGTTCTTGCACTTGGGCCTTCCATAGTCAGCTTTTCCTTCCTAGCCCAGAGTACCCTACCAAATATAGAGAAGGAGGACTTTAAAGAGGCAGGCTGGGGCCTAGGTCTCTATTGTTTATACCCTCTTGCAAGAAGGCATTTAAAGTAGGTGTTGCCCCTTTAAGCTGTTGGTACAGTCCTAACTGAGAACTCCCTTCTCATTTTCTGTTCTTCTATAAGGAATTGTGCCTTTGGAAAGATCTATAGCCTGAACTAGGTTTTTGTCCCAAAAGTTCACACTTATGAATCAGCTCCAAACCCCACAGAAATTAAAGAGGCACCTCTGAAGGTAAAATGTGTGTGTATTTGCCAGCCCAGAATAAACAAACGCCTGTTAATCAATCGAGTTTGGCAGCTGTGTTCCCAGAATGATAAGCGTTTATCATCTGGCACCTAACTTTTAGATGCCTGTGAAACTCTTAGGATCGGGTCTTGGTCTTTTGGTTTTCCTGGGGTGCAGTGGCTTGAGGCCCTGGTACTTCAAGAACTTTCATCCTCCCCATCTCACCCCGCATTAGCATTTACACTTCAAAAAAACAGAACTCAGAGGCGGGGAGGACAGTTAAAGAAAATAGAGTTAAAATCTAGTAGAGATAATAGAGGAATGCTGAAGATAAGAGGCTGGATGTGATAGGAGAAAGGTACCAAGAAGTCAAAGCTAATGAATGGCTGTGAGGAAACCGAAATAAACTATTTAGAGGTCTATAAAATGGAGAAACTTGGTTAGGTGATATGAAAGGGGGTTAACTGGGGGGATTAGGAAAGACGTTAATCAAGTGCCCTAAAGCTGTAAGGACTGGGAGATTTGTTTACTGCATTTTGCTTCAGAAAACCAAGAATGTCTGGGACCAGTTCAGAAGTCAGTGAGAGGTCAGCTCAGGCTCTCCAACTGTCCACAGGAAAATACCTAAGTCAC
This sequence comes from Antrozous pallidus, assembly GCA_027563665.1. Taxonomy (NCBI): domain Eukaryota; kingdom Metazoa; phylum Chordata; class Mammalia; order Chiroptera; family Vespertilionidae; genus Antrozous; species Antrozous pallidus. Next base: position 32,207,243 of record CM050523.1, read on the forward strand.
TATATTCTGACTGGATAATGCAAAAGTTAAGAAATGAAGGGTGGTGGGGGTGGGTGGTGGGGGTGAGGGGTGTTTTCCTTACTATCTTTCTATTTCAAATCATTAAAACGCTTTGGTCTCTAGAGGGGGAAAAATTACACTGGTTAACATAATTACTAGCTCTGACATTTTCAGAAGTTATAGAGGTCTTTTATTAATTAAATGGAGGGCTTAATAAAATATTCCTAATAAAATTTATGGTTGTCTTAAAACTTTCTAAACAGTGCTATAAATTCTTTATAAAATTAACTGGGAAATGAGTTATTAGCCCACACTTTACCCCTCCCCCCCCCCACTTCTACAGAAAGAGTGTCTGCAGAATGAAAAGGGAAATAGAAGCTTTTCAGTAAAATATAAATGTTAGCCAAAGTCACACATTGTTTTAGGAGAGGCAAAGTTTCAACTATGTCTAATGGCTTCATCCTTCAGTTTATCCTCCAAAAGCTATTCACAAAACTTTTAGAGAATTTCTTCCCCTTCTCAGCTGCATATTATATATTCATATATATCTAAGTCCATTTGAAATATACTGCTTAGTTTTCTGGATTGAGTTACATGCTAACTTTAATGAAAAGCATAGCATAGCTGCATCGTGCAGAACTCCAACTTATAATTTTAAGGTTAATATTGTAAATATTTTCTTTAGCCATTAGAAGATAATTAAAAATGAAATGCCTTGTAATTTATGTCAGTTTAATTTCTTTAAAGGTAACTGTCAAATAAATTCTCAATCATCCTTCCCTATGAACTCCTCGCTTATAACGGTGCATTATCTGAAGCAGCATTTTGGTGTGTAAATATAAAAACTTTTTCCTATCACTACCTTTCAAAACCTTGGCGAGTTATCTTAAGTTTGAGATACTTCTTTGCTTCACAGATACAACACTGGCTGGCTGGCTGTTTAAAATGAACAACATAGCCAAACACATTCCAAACAGCCAAACAGCCTTGGTGATTGTTCAGCATTTGAAGGCTTGATCTTTTGTGCCGTCTACTGGACAATGGAAAAACTACAGCTTCGATGATTTAAACTTTTCTCTTGTCCATTATTGGGGGTGGGGAGTGGGTGGGAAGAGGAATGTGACTTGCTACTAATAAATAATAAGAGAGGACACGCGACCTAATTTAGACTCAGAGTACAGGTCTTGTGACTTCAAATCTTCAAATGCAAGTTTAGGACATTATATTAACTAAAGACATGCCTCAACCAATTGAGCAAGGCACAGGCTAAAACCTACATTTTACATAGCCGTGTGTGTGTGTGTGTGTGTGTGTGTGTGTGTGTGTGTGTGTGTGTTGGCTTGCAAAGAGAAAGAAAGATGCTGGGACAAGCTGAGCATCTCTGAAAAAAAATATTGGGTTACTTGGCTCTCAATGTGAATTGGCTTGGCAGTCAAGTTACATGTATCTACTGCCTAGGTAATCCAGAATGTACAGGTTAATTCTTGGAATTTGGAACATGATATTGTTCAATAATATAGAAGAGTACTTTTATGAGGGGAGAGATGAAGTTGGTAATTAGAAAAATTTTAGTGCAGTTATTTTTTTGGCAATCTTGAGTAAAAACATGAAACTTTACTGGTTTCACTTGGAGACCACATGTGGGAAAAAGTGAGGGTGAAATTCACAGTCAGATGCTTTTATGTAGCAGAGGCTGTTTGATGTTCTCTTAAAAATGTAAAAACATTGTATACATTTTGGTTATAATTTCAAAAATATTTATAGAGCCCTAGTATTATGGAAGCTTCATACAAAAAATTCATGGAGCTAACTTTGACCTCTGATGTTGACATAGTTTCTGAATAACCATAATTACCATACAGACATGATTTTGTGTAAGAAAAATATAAACAAAGCCCAATGCCAATGTAATATAGAGAAGTCAAGCTGATATTGGTGGAAGAGACATAGACTTGAGTACAAGACTCTTAAAACAGTCCATCTGCTTTTCTGAAGTTAAGATTTCCTATTGAGTTTTAATATAACCTAGTAGAACATGGCTAGTTGTTAGGGTGCCTTCTAATAATAACCTGATAGTGAAAAGGAGGCAGCTTTAGGACATTTTCCTAAGGCATAAATCTACTTCACTGATCTGCTCCAAATGATGTGGTACTCTGTCAGAATGATGTTAACATATTGTATTAAATATAGATATAGCAGAGGATTTGGGCTGACATGGACTCCGTAAAGCAGGAAGATTGCTTCTGTTGCAGAGTAAAAAAAACAACAACAAACAAAACAAAAAACAGAAACAAAACACTAGGATGCTTTCAGCTGTGCTACAGTGTGGCTGAGGGGGTGGTGGGAGTGGCAGACCATGTCTCCTTAACTTGAGCATCATCCACTGGACTGTGAAAGGTCCTTCAATGAGATGCTATTTGGATCCCTCGGTCCAGAATAAAGCAGCAACAAGGCCCTCCTAACCAAAGCTAGAAAATATAGAAACCAGTTACCAGTCCTCACACGTCTGATACACCCTAAGCTGATAGTGGGAGTACTGAGAGCTGGAGAAGGTTCTCTGGACACCAAATGCAATCTTTGGAGCAACAGGATGGGCCAGACTGGTCACGATAAACATTCATATTCCACTGCATAAAGGGGCATATGTTATGAAAACCTTCAGGCAAAAAACCCCACAAAACAAAACAAAAAACCGTACTGATTATTGAAAAATAAATATTTTAACATTTCATTGAGCTAGCTAATGAATGAGAAGAACATCCAAGGCCTCCTGCAGCTCAGAAAGCATTCCAGTAGCCTGAGTCCCAGCGAAGAGAAGGACCCGGAGCTGAAGGATGCCTGCTGAGTAGCTATTTGCTGGTGGGTATCTGAAAACATAGTGTTGCATGTCCTTATTTAAAAATGAAAAGTAAATATCATATTTCCATGTCTTTTTCAAACAATTAACGTCAGCCTGTGGTATACTTGCTAAAAATCATGACCCCCCCCCCTCCGTCTTATGCGAGAAAGGGACCATTTGAAAACGTATAGCTAATGGGAGAAGTCGACTATGAACCGCAAACCAATTGGTTCGCAACTGAACCACATCCCGGAGTGGCGCCCCTTCTTTGCATGCTCGGCCGGGATAACCGCAGCGCCTGGCAGATCGGACGCCACTTCCGGGCTCTTCCTGAGCGCGATCTTTTCGCAGCAGACACTTCGGTGGGGCTACCTTGTCCCCCGTGCATGTCGGGGTGCCAGGTCCCCGCGCGCAGAGCCACCTAAAGGCAGGTCCTGCCTGCACCCCACCCCAGGCTCCCACTTCCCGGGCCTGAAGGGGGTCCGGGCGGGAAACACTACCCCGGGGTGGGGGTCGCGGGCTCCGCTCACACCTGGCTGGGTGTTGGGGGGCGGGGAGGGGGGAGGAGGTTGGTTTGGAGGAAAGCGAACCTCCCGGGGACCCCGAAATATCTGGGAAGAGCGCATAATGAAAAGGCCTCTCTCCAGGCTGTGTCCCATCCCGCAGCCAATTTTGACAGCGCCCCATCTTCTCTTTGGGGTTCAGCGTCTGCGGGACGGGGCGGGTCAACCGGGACTGCGCGGGGTGGCGGCGCGGAGCACGAGGACCCGCTCAGCGGAGCGGGGCGCCGCGGCTCGGGGACACCGGCCTGCCTTCAGTTTCTTGGGGCCGAGCACCCGAGGGCGCCTTTCTCCCATCTGGACTTGGGGACTCCGGCTTACCCCACTCGCCTCTCAGCCCAATTCTGGAAGCTGCTCGCCTCCGTTCCCGGCCGGCTCTCCCCCGGGGTGGCCCTGAGCTTGGGGTGCCGCCCATTCCCCGCTTCCTCCTCCGAACCCAGGTGTGCCCCGCCAATCGGTTTGGGGCGCCGGAGCCTTTGGGGACCCGGGTCCCCGAATGCCCCTCCGGCCGCGGCGGTCCCTGGTAAGGACTGGAACAAGCGCGCGTCTGTGGGCCCCGTTGCTATTTCAGGTGCGCTGGTGCGGCCAGAAGACGCGGGAGCCCCCGGGGCGGGGGGGGGGGGGGGACCCCGGCGGTGGCTCTCCCGCGGGGGTCCCAGCGGCCTCGGTGGAAGGCGCGCGCCCCGGCTTCTCGGGCAGCTCCGTGCGCCCCGTGCGCGCTCACACCTCCCGGGAGGGGGAGACCCCGGTGCTCAGCGCGGGGCGCGGCGGGGCGCCTGGGGGTGATGTGGAGAGAGCGGTGAGAAGTTGGGAGTGGGGGGGGGGGGGAGGAGAGAGACACAGAGGAACAGTAACAGAAACGGAGAGAAGTGGAAGGAGATGACGAGTGGCAGAAACGGGGACAAAGTCCGGGACACCGACCCGACAGAACCTGATCCAGCCCTGCCTGCCACCAGGACACAAGAAAGGGGGCTTTGCTCACCCGGCCTCACCAGGGAAGGGGAAACGCGCCTTTATTCCTGAGTGCTGCTTGCTGCTTCCTAGGGAACCTGGTTACAGGCTTTTGCATAATTGCATGTTGACTTTCCTAACTAGTTCCGCAGTTCTATCACAATTCCCTTTGAAAGGAAAAGCAGAGAGAGAGAGAGAGAGGGGGAGGGAGGGAGAGAGAGAGAGAGAGAGAGAGAGAGAGAGAGAGAGAGAGAGAGAGAGAGAGAACCGAGGCTAGAGACAAACACCACCAGCCTCTTTCCAAATGTCACTGAGGCCATCCCCAGAAATGACCTTCCTGCCCTGGGAGGTGCCAGTCACCAGCACAAGTAGGGCAAGGTGATTGCTCTGTCTGTGCCCACCTTTCCCAGCCCCTTCCCTCCTGGAGAAACAGAGAATGTTAGAGTTAGGTGAAGGCCTTTAGTTCCACTTGCCCATTTCATAGATGAGCAAACTGAGACCAAGAGAGGTTAAGTAGCCTACCCAATTTCTTCTTTCTTTTCTGCATGTCTCAAACATCTCTTTTATATATTCCATTTCTTTTTTTTTTTTAATCCTCACCCAAGAATATTTTTGTGCATTGATTTTTTTTTTAGGGAGAGTGGGAGAGAGAGGGAAAAAACAGAGAAACGTGGATGTGACAGAAACACATAGGTTGGTTGCCTCCTGCAGGAGCCCTGACCAGGCTTCTGGCCTGAGGAGGAGCCTGCAACCAAGGTAGGTGCCCTTGACTGGAATCAAACCCAGGACCCGTTAGCCCACAGGCCAACGCTCTATCCACTGAGCCAAACAGGATTTTTTTCCCCCCTTAAGTGAAGAAAAAAAAAAGCAAAGAAGAAGCCTTTCCTGCCACATGTCTCCTGTTGGAAGTAGCTGTGTGTGAGGTTGATGATCTTGTGTGAGTGTGGGGCTGGGTGGTGATTCCTCCCTCCTCCCCTTGCACCAACACTGACTCCAACACGGATTCCCTCCAGGAGAGCAGCAGGCAGGGAGCCCGCTGACCTGTGGAAGACCTTCTGCAGAGCAGGGAGAAGGGACAAGGACAGATAGGATTTGGTGCTGGTGGTGCTAAGGTCTCCAAGGCTTTGCTTTCTTCCATTCAACCTCCATCTCCCAAACAAACAAATAAACAAACAACTCAATCCTTTTGCATGACTTCCTGTGACTGAATGACCCTAATCAGAAGGCTGGCCCAGGTCACCTCCAGGGCAAAAGTAAGGATGTTCAAGGCCTTATTTACTCCTGGATTAAAAACAACATCCCCTCTGATTCTGTCCCTCCTCAGCAGCTTGCCTTTTAAGGATGTGAGAAGGAGTTTCTTGGAGTCTAAACAAACATAACACCCAATTGGGATGTTTAGGTTTCAATTCTGTCTTTGCTTCCCTGTACCCCACTGCAACCAAGACCCAGGCTTCAGACCCCTTGACAAAGACATCCTGTAACTGACGGGCAAGATACATTTTTGTGCAGCCACTTTTAATTCTGAAGTATTTTTAATTTTAGCTTCACATTTTGCCTATGAAATCAGTTATTTATTGCCCTCTTCTCCTCATTCCTTAATTACTGCTAGCCTTTCATTTGAAAGTTTTTTGTTACCTTGATTTTAGTCCTGATTTGTGCGTTTCATACAGAAAACCTGCTTGTAGGCTTGTTATTTGCCGTAATCTATATTTATTTTAGTTTTTAAAAACTTGATGGAGTTTCCTGATTTTTTAAAAAACTTATTGAGTATTAGCAAAACTAAGCCTACACGCTTTGAGGTTTAAAACTTAGTATTGTGTGATGTCCTAGCCTAGTCTTTGTGATAAGCCCAGTGCATTTTTCTTACATACTTGTTGATTCACGTATCTTTCAGTGAAAAATATTTTGAGGAACATGGGCCTTTGTGATACTGCTCTGTAAGCTATTGTATTTGCAACTATTTAGTGATTGTAGGCTGAAACCGAAGAATGATTTTGGAAGCTGGCTGTATTAGAAAAACCTCTTTGCAGAGACAAATATTCCTTATCAGGGTTCTGGGTAGTGGTGGTGAGTGGTGGCAGAGCTGAGCGTTAGAGGACACTTGGGTTCAAATTTTAATGAGCTCACTAAGGTACATTTGAAAAAAAGTAATCACCTGCAAGATGAAATTAGTATATTAATTTGTTCTCTAAGTATACTTTAGATTCTTGTAGTTTGTAATTCTGCATTATAAAGTTAGGCAGAAAATGCGTAGCTTCCTAATGCACAGAAATGTTTACTGCTAGGACATCACAATAATACCTATTTCATAATAAGTATTTAAAGAAGTTGATATTTTGGAGTTGGACTAGGGAAGGCAATACTAAAGCAATGTTTCTCTGCCTGAACTTCAGCTATTTGCATCCATCCAGCGTTAGGTTTTTTTTTCTGGTCTTAATGTCCTCTGAATTGCTATTTACTTGTCCCTAAAAACAAAACAAAACAAAACACAAAACTCTCACCCAAGATAAAACATGAGTGTATTTTAAAATGAAACTTTGTTAGAGAATTTCCTTTGTATTTTTCTAATGCAAACTACAACAAATGCATTTTAAGCAGTTTGCTCAGGTATAAGCTCCTAAATCATCTTGGCCTCACTTTGGGAAGCAAGGACTAAGGACATCTTTATCTGTTCAATACGCCATGTTCTAAACCAGTTCTACTTCTAAGAGGCAATCAGAAGTGAAAGGAGTGAACAGTCATGATTAGGGGGGAAAAAAGCAACACATTTTAGGAAGAAATAAACACTAATATCTTACAAGTCTGCTTTGGTGTTTAAAGTGGGATTGTATCTTGTACTTGTAACTGCAAACTTGTTGATATTAGTGAGCTATATAAAGCCTTCATCTTACAAGACAGCATTTTGAAATATAATCCCTATAATTTTAGGCATTTGTAAGGCCCACATTTATGCTAGTAATAAGCAATTTTTGAAAAGTATACTAGATTCCATACTATAAAAATGACAATAATTTCTCATAAAAACTTTCCAAACACTGAAATCTAAAACACCTACTTTATATTCTAGGGAAGGAAAAAAAAATAAATGCTTCTACTTTGGAGTTCTTTTCAAGTTTATTCACTCTCAACTGACCCCTTTTTTGAGATTCTCTGACAAGGAAATCAAATGTCAGAAGAATTCCTTAGTACCTTCAGGCACTGTAATCTCCAGATATTACTCCTAAGTTTGAAAATGACAACTTAGGTCTTTGTTGAAAGTTACACCTGAAAGAATTAAAGTAAACAAAGAGATATCAAAAGCATAGGATTATTTTTGTTACCATTAGATTTTGTCTGGATATTCTTTAGTGAGGTTTAGAGGTTAAAACACTTAATCCTTGCTCCACTGGCCAGGCAACTTTTGGAGGCACCTTTTCCTGCTCCCCGATTTCACACCTGCCTTTTCATTGTAGCACTGTCCACTGAATATGTGGGGCAAGAGGTAATTTAAACACATATTTAATTTCTTTATGCCCGATAGTGGTTACAGATATCAGCAAACCAAACCCCATTCGCTGAAAGCTTTTGTTCTTTGGTTTTTCCCCTAAACATGGAATTAAGTTAAAATAATAATTTATTGAAACAACATAAGCACCTGACCATCTTAAAAACCAAGAAAAATGAAAACCAAAAAGCATTCCCTAGCACAACCAGAATACTTAAGAACTTAGAAACCACAAAGTTGAAAATGGATAGTTACAACTCTTTTAATAACTGTCACTTTACCATGATTCTGAATCGGTATCCCAGCACCATGAGGAGTGTGGTTGAGCTTCCAATGCTCTGGAAACCACTGCTTTGAGGGTTCCACTCAGTCATATTTAAGTTCCCAGCTATGTTGCACTACTAGCAATCATGACTACAGAGGATCAACCACGGTCTTGACATGACAAGAACTAAATGCCCAGCCCAGCCCAGCCCAGCCAGCTTAGCTCAGTGGTTGAGCAATCTCTGAACCAGGAGGTCATGGTTACATTCCCGGTCAGGGCACATGCCGGATGCAGGCTCAATCCCCAGCGTGTGCCGTGCAGGAGGCAGCTGATCAACTATTCTTTCTCATCATTGATGTATCTCTCTCTCTCCCTCTCTGAAAACAATAAAAATCTTTAAAAGAAAAAGAAAAAAGAAGAAGAGCCAAATGCCCACAGCCGCTTAGCTCTTTGCTTTGTAGGTACAGAATCGCTGTTTGTTTTTTGTTGTCTTTCTCTTTGAGCATTTAACTCTCTTTAGTTTTGCACTTTTGCATTTCTATGGCAGTTGGCCAGCACCCATTTTTATCCAAAGCTAATTTAGACAGAAAAATATTACATATTTTTGGAGACTCTTACTCATTAAATGCTTAGGGCTTATTTGTTTGAGATGCTCAACCAATGAGCCTTCCTCGGTGCTTTCAGCTTCTTACCCCAGGAAGGAATAGTTTGAATTTGTTTCAAAATTCTTCCTTTCTTTCTTTCTTTCTTTCTTTCTTTCTTTCTTTCTTTCTTTCTTTCTTTCTTTCTTGCCTTTTATTTTCCTATGAGTCTGCAATTTAGTTTTGCTGACATAGTTGGTTAACCCCATACTGGGGAGCTGATTAAAAATGCTTTCTAAAAATGTTTATTCCTTTTGTTGGTATTCATCAGCATTTTTTCTTATCCATTGCTTTCTTTTGGTTTGTTTGTCAAAATCTTTCCATCCCAATCATTGTAAATGGGCATAGTCAGAAAGCTACATAACCCATACTTTTTAAGAGAGGGGAGTTCTGACTGTACCATGGCCAATGTACCTGCTGCATTAGAATGATTCTGGAGTACAGTAAGTGGTCTTAAGAGTTTCTATCAAACCAGTCACATGCCAACACAAATGGGAGTCATCCCCAGGCTTCCTCCCACCCTGAGCTTGGGGACCATTCTGTTGCACAACAGATTCCCTCCTCATGGAAAGGCTTTCTTGAAAAGCCTGAATTGTTGTCACAGATAAACCGAGGGAAAGGCTTAGTGTCCTTTACACACTTTATACACTGTAGTTAATGCAGACTCCAAGGCCAACATCACTGCTTTCTTGAGAACTTTTAAGAAGACATGAGGTCCACAAACTGTTTCAAAGTTTACCTGCTTTTCCCATTGTCACTGGCATTTTTTAGATGGTGACTAAAAGGCAAGTCTGCAAATTTCACTAATCAGTCTTTTCTCTCTGCTCTGCTGTCAAGTTGCCCTTCTCACCAATGTCACCATATGTCACTGCTCGTCCCAGCCAATCTCAAGTCGACTGAAAGTGTTTGACCAACATCTGCATCCTGTGGATTAATTGGTAATATTTTGCCAACTTTTTGGTTTTACACTTTTTGTTTAGAGCAGTGTTAGTCAGATGAAGTTAATTAACTGACCTATGCAAGTTTTTGATGTTCAGGGATAAAATCGGGAATTTAATTTTTGTCTCTAATTCAATAAAACTTTTCATGGTTTGCAAAGCATTCTAGGCCTAATATCTTCCTTTAATCTCCCAAACCCTGTGAGAACAAATAATGATCATCTCCATTTCGCAAGTAAAGTTGAAAGTCACACAACTCTTTGGGTTCAAAGGCTGTGTACTGAGTCATGGTAAATCTCTCCATAACTGGGCCATTTTATTATGTTAAACATTTGCAGGGAAGCGGGCATGAGAAAAGAAGTTCGTTTGCTTGAATTTCTTCTTTTTCTCCTATCATCTACTCTAAGATTAGAAATACTCAATTGCCTGGAAAACATCCCCAGAAAGTGTCACTCTTTCCAGTGGCCAGACATTTTGAACTGATTAACCACATTTCCTGGGAAATGTTTGCTCCTCTCTATTTCCAAGTTATTTGTTGTTGTGCAAATAATATATCTCTTTGAAAGATCGCACTTAAAAATGATATATAGAATGCAAGATTGTATAGAGTTATTATAGCTCTTCCATTCTACAAATATGATATTTGTTTTGCTCTTATAGTGGATTTTTTTGCATTTAAAAAACTATATTATAGACATATATCAATTTATGACATATTATAGCATGGTTTTCAAGGAGACAGCAATTCAAACTTTCCATTTAAAGAAAGAGAAGAACTGCTCTCAGGAAATACTGGTTAATCGGCAGGAGTCCTTTTCAGACACAGTTACCATGGGATTGAGAAGTATTTGCTAATTATAACAGTGCACTAATTATCTGCTTTTACATCTCATCTTTCTGTCTTTCTGTCTAAATTCACTTCTAATTATATAGTACCCTTTTTGCATATGATATTATCTAACAGTATTGCTTTTTAACAGATCGGATTTTTTTTTTAACTTGGAAATATTAAAAGACATAGCTTCACTTCCAAAATATTTTCTGCTACAGTATAGTGAACTCTTTGAATAATAGTTTGAATAATCTGTCATGTTGGGTGAAGGGAGGGACCAAGATTTAAATATTAGACATTTTTTATCTTCCAAAAGAAAATAGCAAAAATTATCAGCCTTGTCATGGTTTCTTTTTTCTTTTCTTTTCTTTTTTTTTTAAGCAGGTAAGCTGCTATAGTCACATTGCCCAGTCAGCATCATCACTGTTATTGTTGCCATATTTTTTATTTCCAGAATTTCAAAAATTGTAACTGATGGAGAGATATTTTCAACATGGCGTAATAAAGGAAGGGTTACTATGTCATCACAACCTATTTTCATGAGATTAATTTGTCATCTGACTTGACCAGATAGGCATCAAACAAAAGCAACAATAGCAACAACAAATGTGATTTCTATTCTTGTATTTTGATTGCCCTGGGCTTGTTGAGCAAATAGAAACAGAAAGTGACTTTCTGTATAAAGAGAGTGAGTATTGCTTAAATCCGCAAAGCAGGCACTTCCACCGGGGTGGGGTGTGCTCATGAATTGGGGGCGCACATCTCTAGGACCTGTCAGTCTTTCCTTCCAAACACAGGCTCCTGTGACAGCTGTTAGTGTGACTCATTTGTGGGTATATGCTTTCTCCAGTTCCACTCCTGATCACACTTTATTGATTATGAAAGTTAATGCACACATATTCATTTTAATGTTTATTTGTTTTTGAAGAAAGCTTAGACAATGATTTATAAGCATCTAAAGAAACATCTCATAGAGTGCTTGAAGCTTCTGCAAATACAAACAGAACTGACTCTGCAGGATTTAAGGCGCATACGGACATGTGGAGCAAGCAGTTTTAGAGCTCAGGCTCCAGCAGAGGGGCTGGGGTGCCGGGATAGATGCTTTCATACGCATTATTTAATTTTGGTAACATCAAGTCTATTGAGGATTGTTAATCAAATTAAGACTTTAGAGTTTGGTATATCTTTTATGTTGAATTGGACTAAGCTGAAAACTCAGATTTTTCTGCCATCAGTTTCACTTTAATGCCTGGCCACAGAATCATTTATACCCATTCAGCTCAAGATGTTCAATTGCCCAGCAAACTAAGGATGCAGTAAGGGTCTCAAGAGCCCTGTGGGGGCATTTTCTGCAACTAGAAGCATTTCAACACTGGGAGAGCCTCCTCATTATTTAGATAGAGACCCCTTGCCATCCTTTCTGTCCCTTGGGCCTGAGGCACCTCGTCTAGAAATCAAGAGGACCTGATTTCTATTTTTGATATTCCTTCTAGTCACGGTGATTTGTGAATTGCATATTTGAATCTGCTGATGCCAAATGTTTATAGCTAAAACGGGGAGGGCAAACTAATTATAAACAGAATTTCTCCAGATAAAAATATCAGGGGCTCCAGAGAAATGATTTAAGTATTTTCTGACTCTAACAATCAGAAATACATTCCTTTGTGGCAGTTATAAGATACCCTGAGAGACTAAAACTTCTTGTTTTTGCTCCTACCATTTTAGTTATAATAAGTTATTTAGTGAGAAGTTTCCAAAGGGGTAGGAAAAGAGTCCCCATATCAAGCCACTGCTGACTGGGGCTATTTTATTACTGTAACTGTGTGCTTTGGAATAGGAAACTGTCCCTTTCTGGGCTCAGTAAAATAATGTCAATACCAACTCTTTCAAAAACGGCACTCTGATGTTTAATCAATGTTCATAAATCTCTTCAAGATCCTTACATGATAATTGTGACATAAAGTACAAGGTATTATTCTTAGAATGGGGTAATTTTATCCAATTAAATCTCCTCTGAGCTATCACCTGGGTAGGAAACACTGTTAATGACTTTGCAAATTACTTTGTACTTAAGTTTCCTCATGTTCCCCAACCATGAGCAAAAGTCCCATCAAAGGGGACTTATTAAAATATATTTAATACTTGCAGACTTTGATAGAACATTACAAGGAAGAACAATATGCTTTCGTGCTGCACTAAGGGCAGGGCAGAAAGACCTAAATCTCTCTTAGGATGCATCTTATACAATGCCATTAACCATTCTTGGAGCAGCTGTATAATTAATAACTGAACACAGCATGTCATTAATTTGAATGGGATCATAGGAGACTGAATCTTAAGCTCAGAATCAACTTGGTCTGTGAGATTTGTCCCAGTTTCTAGAGACTGGATTTCACAATTAATTGATGGTGTTTGCTATTTTAAATGCAGCCAAACAAAAAGCATTGCAAACATGGAATTGATACACAATGTATACTAGCAAGCACTAGAAATGATCCGTAATGTTTTCAATGGATTAATCTACACATTGCTTTTCATTAATCAATTAATGCAATTACACACTTATTTATTTTTAAGTATACTTTTATTGATTTCAGAGAGAAAGGGAGGAGCGAGAGATAGAAACATCAATGATGAGAGAGAATCATTGATTGGCTGCCTTCTGCACAACCCCTAGCGGGGACTGAGCCTGCAACTTGGACACGTGCCCTTGACTGGAATCAAATCTGGGACCCTTCAGTCTGCAAGCTGATGCTCTATCCACTGAGCAAACACGGCTACTGCCCAATTATTGATTACCCATGTGCCAGGATCAGGATTAAAGATTCAGAGAGATGTGGGAGGGTGGGATTCTGTAATGGTGTGTGACCAGGAGTAGTAGCCTCCATGGCAGTTCGTGTATCACTTTAGCCTCTGACTTTATTTCAGAAGTTGTTCTAGAGATCTCTAGTCACCTTGAAAAAAAATGGCTCCCCACCCCCCACCTTAAACCACAGCTGGGGGTAATTCATAAAGCATTCCATGAACTTTTATTACATTCAAAGATAAAGGAGGCATTTCTGATAATTAAAAAAGAAATAAGAAAAATGGCTCATATTTTAGACCTCAAATTTTTGAAGTTTGTATGGCAAGTGAAATAAGAGAATTCCATCATTTTTAGTGTGTGTAACTGCTTAGATATTTCAGTAATAATTGTCTTCTTTTCGTCTTTCCCCCAACCCTTTCTGATTATGTCAAAAATGTACTGATTTGAAAGGTTGGATAAACACACCAGGAAGCTAAAGATTAAATTATTAGATAGTACTGAAAAAGAAATGTTAAAGAAAAAGAAGAAAAAAATTCATAATACCTCTATCCAAACATAGCTAAGAACAAGTTCCTCAGATGTGTTGTTATGGAACATTGTGCTTTGGCTTACCATTCTATTAAATCTTTTTTCAAATTATTACATACATTTTCTTTTTAAAAAATATTTTAATCTTTCTTGTTCAGTTTATTAATTACATTGTTCCTCCCTTTTCCCCCCCTATAGTTCCCCACTACCCGGTACCCATCCCACCCTCTGCCCTCCCCCCCCCCAACTGTCCTCTCCCATAGTTGCATGATTTTTGTCCAGTCTCTTGCTGCACCTCCCATACCCCTTTTCTCCCCAAGAATTGTCAGTCCATTCCCTCTCCATGCCCATGATTCTATTATATTCGCCAGTTTATCCTGTTCATCAGATTTTTAATTCACTTGATTTTTATATTCATTTGTTGATAGATGTGTATTTGTTGTTCATAATTTTTATTTTTACCTTTTTCTTCTTCCTCTTCTTAAAGAATATCTTTCAGCATTTCATATAATATTGGTTTGGTGGTGATGAACTCCTTTAGCTTTTTATTAGCTGCAAAGCACTTTATCTGACCTTCAATTCTGAATGATAGCTTTGCTGGGTAGAGTAATCTTGCTTATAGATTCTTGCTATTCATCACTTTGAATATTTCTTGCCACTCACGTCTGGCCTGCATCGTTTCTGTTGAGAAATCCTCTGACAATCGTATGGGTGCTCCCTTATAGGTAATTAACTGTTTTTCTCTTGCTGCTTTTAATATTCTCTCTTTGTCTTTTGCTCTTGGCATTTTAATTATGATGTGCCTTGGTGTGGTCCTCTTAGGGTTCCTATATATTGGGGTTCAGTGTGCTTCTTGGACTCCTAAGTCAATTTCTTTCACCAGGTGTGGGAAGTTTTCGGTCACTATTTCTTCAAATAACTTTTCATTGTCTTTCTCTCTCTCTTTTTCTGGCACCCCTACAATTTAGATGTTGGTATGCTTGAGGTTGTTCCAGAGGCCCCTTACACTATCTTCAATTTTTTGGATTTTTTGGTTTCTTGCTTTTCCAGCTGAGTGGATTTTACCTCTTTGTATTTCAGATCTTTAACTTGGATCTTGCGGTCCTCTAGAGTACTTTTAGGTCTTTGTATAATATTTTTTATTTCAGTCAGTGTATGCTTACTTTCTGGTTGGTCCTTTTTCATATCCTTGAGGGTCTCGTTCATATCCTCATAGGTCTTGTTCATTCCCTCATAGGTCTTGTTCATTTCCTTGTAAGTCTCAGCCTTTTCTAGGAGCCTCTTGAAAAGCCTTATAACCATGGTTTTGAATTCTATGTCCAGTTGTTTTTTTTTCCTCCATTTCTTTCACATTTGATTTCTTTCCATGTCTCTGCATGGTGGCTGCTTTCCTGAGTTAATTGATTAGCTTTGTGTGGTAGATGTTCTCTAAGGGACAGTGGCTCAGCATCCCCAGTTACCCAAAGTGGATATGAGTTGCACAGCCTTGTTGAAGTTAAGCCCAGATCATTGTTGTTAGCACCAGGAGTGTTTAACCTCCAGGCCAATTGCCTATGAGGTCCAGCCATGCTCAGGTTGGATGGGCAGAATCTCTGGGCCAAGCAGGCAGTGTCAGCTCTGCCCTATGCAGCCCCCGGGACTCCGTGCTGGGTGGCAATGGCTGCCAGCACCTCCGGAGAGAGCCGCTGCCGAGCTCTACCCGTTGCCAGACAATTCAGCCTCTCCCCAAATGAGTCTGCACACCCAATGTCTCACCTAGGGTCATAAAACAATGCAGTCTGGTGGTTTCCCGAATGAGAGAGTAAGTCACAAGTCCTCTCTGCGTGGTCACACAGCTCTGCTGTTCCCAAGTTCGTGCGCACTCTGCACAAGCTCACCCTCTCCACAAACTCACAGACCCTTGCAGTGCCCAAGTTTCAGCATGCCTCCCCACTGTTCAGATTTTACCCCATATGATTGTGGGTTCCCTGGACTTCGCACGGAGCTGGGGAATCAGTGCAGTGGGACGTCTTTGTCTCCCCTGTTCGAGGAAACCAGCTGGGTTTTCAGCCGCCCGCCCTAACCACTGGCGTGCACATAAGGCTCCAAACCTCTCTCCATGCGAATCTTCAACGCTGTCCTCTGTTGCTCCTCTGAGTCACAGTGTCCTATCTCACTTTTATTTGTGGAATTTTCACTCAGCCAGCTTTCCGGTGATTCTGGATGATGTTTGTTCTTTTGTTAAGTTGTAGTTTTGAAATTGCTGTGTATGGCAGCAAGATAGGTGTTTACCTATGCCGCCATCTTGGTTCCTCTATTACATACATTTTCTATCTTTTTTTAAAAAATCCTCACCCAAGGATATTTTCCCATTGACTTTTAAGAGTGGAAGAGAGAGGGACAGACATAGAGAAATATCAGTGTCAGAGAAACACATTGATTGGTTGCCTCCTACATGCACCCTGAGCAGGGCCTGGGCCAGGGAGGAGCCTGACCAGCATTGAACCCAGGAACCTTTGCTCTACAGGCCGACACTCTATTCACTGAGCCAGACTGGCTATGGCTGTCTCTTTTTTTAATGTCTGCCCAATATTTCAAAGCCTAAGTATACCATCATATATTAAGTACTGCTTATTTTTGGATATTTAACCTCCCTTCCTCCCACTATTGTAAATCAAGTTCCAGGACATTGTGTGTGTGTGTGTGTGTGTGTGTGTGTGTGTGTGTGTGTGTGTGAGTGTGTGTGTGTGTGAGTGTATGTGTAAGTGTATGTATGTGTGAGTGTGTGTGTGTATGTGTGTGAGTGTATGTGTGAGTGTGTGTGTGTGAGCATGTGTGTGTGTGTGAGTGTGTGTGTGTGAATGTGTGTGTGAGTGTGTGTATGTGTGTGTGTGAATGTGTGTGTGTGTGTGTGTGTGTGTGTGTATAGATTTCCTACATTTTTAGATGCATACCTGGAAGTTAGAATACTAGGTCTGAATAGAAAAATATTTTAAATTTTTTAAGGCCCAGGCCACCTCCAGGGCAAGAGTATTAGTAAGGATGTTCAAGGCCTTATCTATCCCAAGTCTAAAAACAACATCCCTCTAATTCTGTCCCTCCTCAGCAGCTTGGCTTTTTAAGGATGTGAGAAGGAGTTTCTTGGAGTCTAAACAGACATAATAGCCCATTTGGGATGTTTTGTTTTAATTTTATTTTTGCTCCCATGTACCCCACTGCAACCAAGACCCAGGCTTCTGAGCCCTTGACAAAGACATCCTGTAATTTTTATGGGCAATTACAACTAATTATGAAAACACAACATTTAGAACAGTATGATACTGATTCAGATGTAGATAGATGTGAAATAAAATAGATCTGGAGAGTCAGGTAATCTCAAGTAATAACGGAGGTCTGATAAATTTGGCATATCAAAGCACTGGGGGACACATGATCTTGTTAATAAACTAAAAAAGAGAGAGAGAGAGAGAAGTGGGATTTCGACGTTACTCTCTATCCTGAAATTAATTCCACATTTGTTTAAACTAAACCAAACAAAAATCCCCCTAACTGTAATTATGGTGTGTGAAGTATATAGCATGGACAATTTAGAAGCTATAGAGGAAAAATTGCTCCTGGTACTTTTCCTTTGTTTGAAATTCTGTGCTTTTTTATTAGTTGATCAATGTTTGCTTCTCTCCTGTGGTGTTAAGGTCAATTCAGGGTTGACAAGGTCTGGTCTGGTATTGGTCTATTGTACTCTTAGCACATAGTAAATGCGCAATGAATATTTGTTAAACAAATGGATCAAGGATATTTGGATAAAAGGTACATATTCTACACTGCACAAAACGAAATGAAAAGGCAACAAATTAAGGAGTGGTGGTTTGCAACACAGACAAAGACTGTTTTCCTCAACATGAAATATATTTTGCAAATTAGAGAGAAAGGGACTTATAATATAATAGAAAAGTGAACATAAGAAGGAATGAGAAGTTAAGGAGAAAAACGCCAAGTAATAAATACTCATAAGAGTAATGCTTGCTTTCATCCATAATTTAAAAAATGAGCCATCTCTTATCTTATTTTGATAAGAAATTTAAAATATTAGGAAGACCCAATTGTTGGTGAAAGGCAGGTGAAACAAGAATTTTCATACATTCTTAGTGTTTGAATTGTGAGAACATTTTGAGGCCAATGTAGCAGTATCGATCAAGATTTTAAGTATCCATATTTGAACTCAACTTTCTAAAGAATTTGATTATTCAATAGATATATTTGCACAAGTGAACAAAGGTATATGTACAGGAATTTTTGTTTTAGCTTTTTTTAATAGAGGAAAAATGTAAAATATAGAAAAGTTTATTAATAGAGGATTATTTAACTAAATTATAGTAGATGTATAAAATAGGATGCTATCAACTATGAATAAATTAAGCAATCTATATGCCGTGAAAGGAAAAGGGAGTATTATATATTCTCAAGTGAAAAAAGCAAGTTGCACAAGTATCATATGATTTCATTTAAGCAAACTATATATGAGTCTTCATAGAAAATGACCAGTTTGGTAGTTTTTTATTTTTCCTTTTAAAAACATAAAAATTGATTGCTTTTATAAGAAAATATTTAAAAAGTACTGTCAATCATACAGATAAAATACTATATTACTAAAACTATAAATAATACTAATGTTTTTCTTAATTTTTGGTAAATGTAGCATTTACTTGAATTTTACTTCCTAATTTAATTTTGGACTATGATTTGCATTGTGCTATTAGTTTATTTCAACCTACTTCTCCCTTGGAACTGACTGGTTTATTGCATATTACTTGTGTATATTGAATATAATAAACTACTTCCTTCATATTGTTTTCTGACATTAAGGATCATTTTCCAAAAGTCACGAATCCCCTTTTTTATACAGAAAAAAGTAAGTAATTTAATCATGCCTGAAGCAATTATAAATATGATTTAAAGAGTTGAATATCTTCATTCTAGTTTCAAGCTATTTTTACTTCTATGTAAATATAAAATTAAATAATGCACTTAACAAACATTTAAAGTCTAGTTTTTGATGCAGTTTTAAGGTTGAATATTTCAACATAAAAAATTCTTACAGTTTTAATTCTTTTACAAGAATTAAAATCATTTGAAACTGGAATAAAAAATATATACTTAAGCCTGTCCCCCTTTTTCAAATCTTTATTTCCTGATAATATAAAAATCACGTATTTTTCTTTCCTTTTAAAAATATTTTTATTTATTTCAGAGAGAAAGGGAGAAGGAGAGAGAGTTAGAAACATCAATGATGAGAGAGAATTACTGATCAGCTGCCTCCTGCATGCCCCCTCCTGGGGATCAAGCTTGCAACCTGGGCATGTGCCCTGAGCGGGAATTGAACTCAGACCTCCTGGTCTGTAGGTCCACCAAGCCACCCTGGTGGGCCACATATTTTTCTTTAAAGTTTTTTTTGTGTTCTTTTGAGGGAAATTTGAAGAAATGGAATTATATTTCTCCACTATACGAGGTACTTTTTGTTTATTAAGAGAGAAAAATCAGGATATAAAAACAATGCAAATTACATTTAAATTTAGTTTCTAATCTTATTATCATTATCGATTATTTTTTTCTATTGACAACTTCTCTACAGAACTGAAAACCTAAGAACATGATTTCTATTGTTAAAATTCTAAAAGTTTCTAAAATAATATTCCACATTTATTAGCTATCTGAAAATTATCTTTTAGATTACTTTTTTATTCATTCAGAATCTATTTTTTTGGGCTTATAAGTTTTATTCAAACAGAGCAATTTTGGAGGGGTTTACTGTCTGTGGGCTGGAGCAATTCTGCAGCGATGGAACAGCATTGTGCCACATTCCTCCCATTGCTTTGAGGTTTCCCTGGAAGTGAGTGATTCATGTGGGCTCCCCATGCCACTCACGGCCCTCCTTGCCTCTGTTTGGTTTAGGTGTGAGCTGTACCTCAACCTGGGTTCCCTCTGAGCTGGGCAGCCAGGAATTGTTGGAATCTTTTGTCCAAAACATATGATACATATAGGATTTTTTAAAAAGTTTATATTTATTGTTGAAAGTATTACATATATTCCCCCTTTCCTTCCCATTGGCCCCCTCCTCCACCTCCACCCCCTCCTCCATTCCTACCTCTTCCCTGGGCCTTCACCACACTATTGTCTATGTCCAGGGTTACGCATATATGTTCTTTGATTAATTTCTTCCTGTCCCCCACCATCTGAAATATGTTAATCTATTGCATGCTTCAGTGCCTCTGGCTCCATTTTTTTGTTCATTAGAGTCCACATATAAGTGAGATTATGTGATTGTGATCTTTCTCTGACTGGCTTATTTCACTTTGCATAATACTTCCCAAGTCCCTCCATGCTGTCTCAAAGGGTAAGAGATCCTTCTTCTTCTTTTCTTTTCTTTTTTTTTTTTACAGTTGCATAGTATTCCATGGTGTAACTGTACCACAGCTTTTTATCCACTCATCTACTGATGGGCACTGGGCTATTTACAGATCTTAGCTATGATAAATAATGCTGCTATGAACATAGGATGCATCATAGGATTTAGAAGAACAGCAAGAGGAGGCATATAAAAAGAGGAAGAGGAATCCTTCCCACCATGAAGAGTAAAAAAAAAAAAACCTTGAAAATTTAAAATTCCTATCTGAAAGAAACAGAGAAACATGAGATCACAGAATTTTAAAGCTAGAAGAGCATCTCAGGTTAACCCTCTTATTACAGACTAGAGGCCCGGTGCACAAAATTCATGCATGGGAGTGGAGGGGTGTCCCTCAGCCCAGCCTGCATCCTCTCCAATCTGGGACCCCTTGAGGGATGTCCAACTGCCCATTTATACCTGATCATGGTGGGCAGTCAGACATCTCTGTCACAATCCAGGACTGCTGGCTCCCAACTGCTCATCTGCCTGCCTTCCTGACTGCCCCTAACCACTTCTACCTGCCAGCCTGATCACCCCCTAACCACTACCCTGCCAGCCTGATTGATGTCTGACTGCTCCCCTGCTAGCCTGTTTGCCGCCAACTTCCCTCCTCTGCCAGCTATACTCCTGGTCACCCCTAACGGCCTGGTCCCTCCCAACTACCCTTCCCTGCTGGCCATCTTGTGTCCACATGAGGGCAGGATCTTTGACCACATGGGGCCAGCCATCTTGTGTGTGGAAGTGATGGCCAATCTGCATATTACAATTTTATTAGATAGGATAGAAGCCTGGTGCCTGGGTGGGGGCCAGCTGGTTTGCCCTAAAGGGTGTCCCAGAATAGGGTAGGGGTTCTCTTGTGGCATGGGGTAGCCTGGGCAAGAGGCCTGTGGTGGTTTGCAGGCTAACCATGCCCCCTGGTGACCCAAGTGGAGGCCCTGGTATCTGGGATTTATTTATCTTCTACAGTTGAAAATTTGTAGCCTGGAGCAGAGCCAAGCCTTCTGCTTCCTCCAGGGCAGCAACCATTCTGTTGGATTTTATTTAAATTATATAATTGAAACTTTATAGCCTTAAGTGGTGGCCTTGGCTGGGCCAGGCTGTGTAGGAAAGCTTGGCTTCCTCCATTCCCGGGGAAATCCAAGCCTCCCTCCTGCTCTCTCCTTGGCCATAGCCATCTTGGTTGGGGTTAATTTGCATACTCACTCCTGATTGTCTAGTGGGTGTGGCTTGGGGGACATAGCTTGTGGGTGTAGGAGAGTGATGGTTAATTTTCATATTACTCTTTTATTAGAGAGGATAAGGAGCTCCCCAAAAGTTAACTTGCCCAAGGGACCACTCATTTGGAGAATAGCTAAAGTAGCACTACTGATTTTTTTTTAAATTGGTTCTCCTCTTTGGTAAGAATAAGAAACAGAAATGGGAAAGGTGCAGTTCTTTGTTAAACAATTAAGGCAAATGGAGAAATGGAATTCTGAAGCCATTCAAGCCTTTGGTCCTCTTTTTATTCAAATTATGACTCTTGGAAGGCCATGGCACCAATATGATAAAAATAGAATATAGCAAAACAGAAGCATGGGAGAAGGTGAAGGGTGTTTGGGAAGGTCAGTTCTCCTTCCTTCTTCTCTATCTGCATCTACCAGCCTTCTCACTGCTTCACTCCAACAAAGGGGATGGGGTTTGTGTGGCAGCAGGTCCTAAATTGTATCACTAGGCATATTACACTGCACTTTCCAATCTAACTTAGGGCTTTTCAGTCTATTTAAGCACAATCTAGGGATGTCTTAATTTGCATGTATTCCATGAAACACATTATTAGAGCTTAGAATGAATCGTTGAAGTCATACACTGAGTTCTAACCCCAGTTCTTGCACATACAACTGTGCTCAAGCTACTGAAACTCTGTGCCTCAGTTTCCTCATCTGTCAAATGGAGAGGATCATAGTTGTAGCCTCCACACAGGCTTTTAGTAAATATGCAATAATTCAGTAACTACTAACTCAACAACTAACTTGATAAATGTTAGCTATAATTAATTATCACTCAATTTACTTCAATTCCAGGAGCCCATAACAAACAAAAATGATGGATTCATGGAATATATTATAATTGAGCATGTGGAATGCCATTAAGGTATGTTAGTGGGATCCCTGAGTGTAGCAGAAGCAGTGAGATACCCTTTGCACAGCCTTCCTTCTCTTAATTCTATTCTATGAGTAAGGAGATGGATTGACTTACACAGTAAGCAATGCCTTGCAAAATGCATTGGACTTAGCCAGGAAACTTTATTTTCAGTTCCAGCTCTGAGTAAAGCTCTTGAACTTCCTTGTTTTATGTCCATTTCTCTAGGTTGCCAAATGGCCACATGACATAATACCCTCCTATGTACAGCATACAAATAAGGGCAGAAAATTAGATCAGATATGTGAATATGTGTTAGCAAGTATGGGATGGTTTCTAGAAATGGAGAGAAGATTATTATTATTCCACTAGAGGCCTGGTGCACGAAATTCATGCACAGGGGTCAGCAGGGGATGTCCCTTAGCCCAGCCTGCACCGTCTCCAACCTGGGACCTCTTGAGGGATGTCCGACTGCCCGTTTAGGCCCGATTCTAGATCGGGCCTAAACGGGCAGTCGGACATCCTTCTCACAATCCAGGACTGCTGGCTCCCAACTGCTCATCTACCTGCCACCCTGATTGCCCCTAACTGCTTCTGCCTGCCAGCCTGATCACCCACTAACCACTACCCTGCCAGCCTAATTGATGTCTATCTGCTCCCCTGCCAGCCTGTTTGCCCCCAACTTCCCTCCTTTGCTGGCCTAGTCAATCCTAACTGCCCTCTCCTGCAGGCTTGATTGCCTCCAACTGCCCTCTCTTGCAGATCTAGTTCCTCCCAACTGCCCTCCCCTGCTGGCTATCTTGTGGTGGCCATCTTGTGTCCACATGGGGGCAGGATCTTTGACCACATGGGGGCAGCCCTCTTTTTGTTGGAGTGATGGTCAATCTGCAAATTACTCTTTTATTAGATAGGATAGAGGCCTGGTACATGGATGGGGGCCAGCTGGTTTGCCTTGAAGAATGTCCCAGATCAGGGTGGGGGTTCCCTTGGGGTGAGGGTTGGCCTGTGAAGGTTTGTAGGATGGCCACTCCCCCAGTGACCCAAGTGGAGGCCCTGGGATCTGGGATTAATTTATGTCTACAATTGAAACTTTGTAGCCTAGAGCAGAGCCAAGCCTTCTGCTCGCTCTGGGGCAGCAGCCATTTCTGTTTAAAACTTTGTAGCCTAGAATGGAGGCCTAGGCCCGCAAAGGCAGATGGAAAGCTTGGCTTCCTCCATTGCCAGGGAAACCAAAGCCTCTGTTCTCTCCAGCTCAGTAGCTGCTGCCATTTCTGTATCTTTCGTAATTGAAACTTTGTAGCATTGAATGGAGGCCTAAGCCAGCAAGGGCAGGTGGAAAGCTTGGCTTCCTCTGTTGCCAGGGAAACCAAAGCCTCCCTCCTGCTCTCAGTAGCAGCAGCCATCTTGGTTGGGGTTCATTTGCATAAACTGCTCCTGATTGGCTGGTGGGCATGCCTGTGGGCGTGGCTTGTGGTTATGGCGAAGGTATGGCCAAATTTGCATATTACTCTTTTATTAGATAGGATGAGATATTTCACTGATTCCTGGCTTTTGAGGACTCAATGGGAGGAAAAGACCTTGTGGACAGGAGGTTACCTGATAATAGTCAGCTGTTTGGGGGGGAAAAAAAGGTGAGGGAAAGATGATCTCTTCAAATGTCTGATCCAGCTATATGTACCTGTTTTTGAAAATCACACTTTAAAAATATGGCTTTATTGAGATAGAATTTATTTACAATAAAGAACATGTATTTAAGGTACAATTTGATAATTTTTGACATGAACATATAAATCCATGAAATCATTTGCACAGTTAAGGTAGTGGGTATATCCATTACCTTCAGTTTTCTCTTGTCTCTTTGTAATTCCTTCCTAACCCCACAGGACCACTGACCTATCTTCTGTTGCTATATATTAGTTTGCAATGTAAGTACTTTTATGTAAATGGGATCACATATTGTATCTCTTTTTTGACCGGCTATTTCATATGATATAATTATTTTGAGACTCCTCCATCTCATTATGTGTATCTTTCAATTATTTATTTCTTTGTATTGATGAGTAGTGTTCCTATACCACATCTTGTTTATCCATTCACCTGTTGATGGGCTGTTGAGGTTGTTTCCAGTTTTGGGGTATTATAAATAAAGCTGCTCTAAACATTTGTGTAAAGATCTTTTTATAAGCATATGCTTTCATTCCTCTTGGGTAAATACCCAGGAGTGGAATGGCTACATCATATGGTATGTTGATGTTTAACTTTTTAGAAAACAGCCAAACTATTTGCCTAAGACATTATTACATTTTCCATTTCGACTAGAAGCATCTGAGAGTTCAGGTTTCTCCAGATCCTACTCAACATTTGGTACTGTCAATCTTTTAAATTTGTTTTTTCTACTACACTATAGTGTTATCTCATTGTGGTTTTTGTATCTCAGTGATTCAAGATATTGAACATTTTTTCATGTGCTTATTGGCTATTTGTGTATCTTATTTGGAGAAATGTCTATTCAAATCCTTTGTACATTTTTAAATTGGCTTGTTTGTTTTTTTATTGAGTTTTCTTATATATTTTGGATGTAAATTCTTATCAGATATATGATTTGCAAACATTTTCTCCCACTCTATTGTTGTCTTTTTACTTTCTTGCTAAACATTTTTTTTAATTGATGAAGTGCAAAATTTATCTATTTTTTTCTTTTGTTGTTTCTGCTTTTAGTTTCACATCTAAGAAGCCATTGCCAAATCCAAGGTCACACAGCTATTTCCTCTATGAGTTTGGTAGTGTTAGCTTATACATTTAGATTTTTTATCTATTTTGAGTTCATTATTGTATATGGTGTGAAATATAGATTACATTTCATTGTTTTTACATATGAATATTAAATTGTTCCAGCACCTTTTGTTGAAAAGAGTACCCTTTTCCCACTCAATTGCCCTTGTACTTTGACAAAAATCAGTCGTCTTTATATGTGTGGTTTATATTTATGAACTCTTTATTCTGTTTCATGAATAATTTGTTTACTGTCTTGATTTCTGTAATTTTATAATGAGTCTTGAAATCAAGTAATGTTAGTTCTCCAACTTTGCTTTTTTTTTCTTCAAAATTGTTTTGGCTATTCTATGTATTTTTCACTTTTATATGAATTTTTAGAAGTTTGTGAGTTTCTACAAAAAAGCTGCTGAAAATTTTTAAATCTAATTTTGTTAAATTGGGGTGACATTTAAATGAAATTATATAGGTTTCAAGTATATAATTCTATAATCCATTATCTAAATATTGTTTTGTGTTTACCACCCAAAGTCAAATATTCTTCTGTTATCATATATTTGACCCCTTTTTCTCTTTGTTACACCCCACGCCCCTTCCCTTTGGTAACCATCATACTGTTGTCTGTTCGTGAGTTTTGGTTTGTTTGTTTTTCTTGTTTGTTTATTTGTTGCTTTCAGTTTATATCCCACATATGAGTGAAATTATATGGTTCCTGAAATTTTTATAGGAATTATATTGAATCTATAGATCAACTTGGGGAGAATTGACAGATCAGTTTGGAGAGAATTGATATCTTATCATTAAGTGGTTTTCTGAGCCATGAATATGGTATATCTCAGTTTACTTAGGTCTTCTTTAATTTCTCCTTGCTCTATTTTGTAGTTTTAATGAGAACTTTTCTATATCTTTTGTTCATTTTATCCCTTAGTATTACAGACGTTTGTCTTAAAAAATAGACATTATGTTTTATAATTGTTTTAAAGTAACAGAAAAGTTGAGAAACCTGTAGAGATTTCCCATATACCTCAGACCCAGTTTCTCCTATGTTTAACCTCTTAACACTAGTATGTTACATTTGTTACAATTAATGAGCCAATATGCACACAATATTATTAACTAAAGTTTATACGTCCTTCATATTTTTTGTATTTTATGTCTTTCTTTCTTTATTGATTAAGGTATTTCATATGTGTCCTTATTCCCTCATTACCCCCCACCTCCCAATCATGCCCCCACCCGCCTCGTGTCTGTGTCCATTGATTAGGCTTATATGCGTGCATATAAGTCCTTTGGTTGATCTCTCCCCTTTACCTCCTTACCTTCCCTGAGGTTTGACATTCTGATTGATGTTTCTCTGTCATACTTTCTTCATATTACCTTAGTTTTGTTTACCTAATATCCAGGAAACCACATTATATGCTAAACCATCTTTTAAAGTGTCTCTGCCAATTTGTATTCCCACCAGCAATGAGTGGGAGCTGCTGTTGCTCTTTATTTTTGTCAGCATTTGTCAGATATTTGGATTTTAGTTATTCTAATGGTTGTATAGTATATCACATTATTGTTTTAATTTTCAATTTCTTAGTGGCAAATGATGTCAAACATCTTTTCATTTGCTTATTTGCCATCTGTATATATTTTTGTAAGTTGAAATCTTTGCCCACTTTTTAATTGTTTTTTTTCTCTTAATGCTGAGTCTTAAGAGTTCTTTGTATATTTTGAATACAAGACCTTTATTAATCAGCTAATATTGAGAACTACTTGTTTATTGCTATTATTATCCAGAGACACAGGTCAAAATTGCCTCAGGAAAATTTTAAAGTTCACATGCTCCGTTCCAGCCACAGGGTGTCGGATTCAGAAGTTTCCTGAAACTTCTGTGTATGACTCGCTTATTCCCTCCTGGCTGACATATTTGTAAGTTTGGTGAATGTTAGATGAAGGTTTGGTTTCTCTTCCTTCTATGGAGATTCATTTTATAGAAACCACATGATTCTGGTTTGGGTTACCCTTCTCCCCTTCTACTAAGGTGATCCTGCCAGGATCCAAAGACTCAATAGCTTTGTTCTCCATTCCTCACTTCTGGATGGTTTTTGCTGTCTGCTTAGTTCCACAGCCTGCGTATAGGAGCTGCTCAATAAATGTTTTGAATTAAATTGCCATTATCTGGTTGTAATGAACAGTGAAACTGGTCTTGCAGAGAGAGGTTATCCCTCCTTCCTTCCTCCTCTCTCTCCTCCCCCAATAAGTTTTTCTTAGACTTTCATCAGAAGGAAGTAGGCTCTTTTAATTTTCAACTACCAGCCTGTTCCCAGCATGGGAAGGCCCAAGGCAGAGCAGGAAGAGGGGGCTGGTGGTCTTGAGAGTGGCAGGGGAGAGGGGAGGAGTGGTTGAAAAAGCTGAGGTATGCTTGTGAACTCCAGGAAAGCTCATTCAACCTGAATTACAGACATGTTCAGGTCTGCCCGGTTGTGGCAGAAGTCGGGTGTAATCAGGTTCACTCCGGTATTAAGGGATGGAGGTAAAATGTGGCAGAAAAATGATTTGATTTCTTCTTTTCTTCTGCTGGGAGTTACCCTTGCTTGCCTCTGGCTTCTGGGCACCTCTTTGCTTCTGACTGACGTCCAGACCACGGTCATGTTTTACTTGGGCAGAGATCCTCACCCTCAGTATGTATGGATGGGCTCGACAGCTTAACAGCTAACAACTGTCTGTTACTTTGTGAGAGGGAATCATTTTGGGGAGTTTGCCAAGTGCTTTGAGAAGTTGGGAAAAAAGTGTCTCCCGCTACAGTTTTATGGAGTCCAGCTATAAACCATCATACCCGCTCGGGGAAGGGGGAGACGGGGGGAGATCTATGGACCCACTGGGTCAGTTCTCACCTCTCTGTAGTAAATAAATCTTACATAAATAAAGCACACATATTCTACAGTTTATAATCCTCTTTAAAAATATGTTTTTATTGGTTTTTAGAGAAAGGAAGGGAGAGGGAAAGAAACATTGATTGGCTTCCTCCAGGTGTGTACCCTGACTGAAATCCAACCAGCAACCTTTCGGTGCATGGGACAAGGCTCAACCAACTGAACCACACCAGCCAGGACTTCAGCTTATAATTCTTTATAGGTTTTTTTTTAAAATATATTTTATTGATTTTTTACAGAGCGGAAGGGAGAGGGATAGAAAGCCAGAAACATCGATGAGAGAGAGACATCGATCAGCCGCCTCTTGCATGCCCCCCACTGGGGATGCTCCCGCAGCCAAGGTACATGCCCCTGCCGGAATCAAACCCGGGACCCCTCAGTCCGCAGTCCGACGCTCTATCCACTGAGCCAAACCGGTCTCGGCTATAGGTTTAAAAACATTTTTTTTTCATTGATTTCAGAGAGGAAGGGAGAAGAAGAGAGAGGTACAAACAACAACGATGAGAGAGAATCACTGATCAGCTGCCTCCTGCATGCTCCCCATTGGGGATCGAGTCCACAGCCTGGGCATGACCCTGACTGGGAACCGAACTGTGACCTCTTGGTTCATAGGTCGATGTTCAGCTACTGAGCCACACCAGTCCAGGCTATCCGCAGTTTTTAACCCTTTTGCTCTCTTTGTCTAATCAGAACTGGGACACTTGGAGATAAGCAAGTGTTTGCGGTTACTTCTCAAAGCTAGCAGGTTCTGAGCTGTTTGCATGTCATGTAACAATTCATCATTTGGGGTTTTGAAAGGACTTATAAGTCACTAAAATACCATTAAAGCGAGTGGGAAAGTAATCAGATATTCATAAACGAGCTTTCTGGTTAGTTTTAGCTGCAAGAGGGCCTTTCAAAAGGTCTGAAAAGTAACCCTTTATTTGAAAGATCACCTTGCTCTCCACAGACACCATAGGGAGACTGGGAGTCTCATTCGCCCCTTCCCTACTGAGTCTTCCCTCCTGCGAAGCTGTACTATTGGACAAAGGCGGTTATCAAGAGGACACTTTTGTCAGTTTTAGTGAATTGGACCCTCAGTGTCAAATTAAAAGAGGGCTTAAAATTCTTTTTTTTTAAATTTAAATGTCCTTGCTTTTGAAACACTAATAGTGGGGAAAGGACAGTAAGTGATTGCATATGGAAAATGAAAATGCTCACTAATTTTAGCATGAAAGGTTGGAGGGGAGGAGATTCAAATAATTATGCTGGTGTAAGTAGTCTCTAGCTTTTCACTTTGAGTTTAGGATACATTTCTTTACACTTCAGAATTCTATTTCAGATCTCATGCTTATCTTTTATCAAATTGATACCGTCCATATCTCGAAAGGAAAGGCATACTATGAAAACAAGCAGGGTTTTTGTCCCTTTGAGAAAATATAATTCATACGATAAAATTATTTTTACAAAAAGATAAATCAAATTTCCTACTAGTGAAACTTTTTATTGGAAAATTGCAGAGATCTAATACATCTTTGCTTATGTGCTTTTTGCCTATCAAGGAGCACAGCTTTCCACGCTGCGATTTTGAATGCATTTCACTGGCTGGTGATATTGGAAACTAGATGTTCACATTGCTTGGAGTTGGAGCTGAGTGTATACCTGTTCATGTGGAAATATTTACATTTCTGAGGAACGGTTTTAATTTGAAGATGTCGTAGAATTTGGGGTTTCAGCATCCGATTCAGATGACTACATTTGCAACTGAAGCTACAAATTCTGCTTTCAGAAATCATGACTTGCTTTTTAAACAAATGTAGTGGCAGACCAAGGTTTATTAGAATCATTCTTTCCTGTAAAACAACCAAATGGCAGCATGTCCTGCCTGTTTCTAAATGTCTATTGATTACCTGAACCATCAGTCCTTGCTGACAAATGCCGATATCCCCCAAGCTTGACAGACAAACCGGATTAAATATCATCTCTCCAAGGACTGATAAGGAGCATAATAACTGCATGATATTCATATATTTTTTTACCTATAACTTCCTTGAATATAAATACCGAACAGTGATACATATAATGGTAATTTGGGGGATTTAATATGGCATTTTCCATCAATAAAGTGTTTTATCACCATCAGATAGTTAACCTCCTAACACCACTGTGAGCTAATTGGTTCAGCTGGATTCAGAGCCTTATTTCTCAAAAGGAATTTTCCTGTTATGTGTGTTGTACAGTTGGAAAAAGTATAGAAATATTGCTTAGTGAGTGAATGCACAAATTCAATACAAAGGCAATACCTAACTCCAAAGTCCCATTACCTTTTGATTAATTATCATTTTTTTATTGTTGACATTACTACAGATGTAACCCATTCCTTCCTCCTTTGCCCACCTCCGCCCAGTCCCCACCTCCCCCCCACTCCCACCCCCAGCCTTCACCACACTGCTATCCATGTTCATGAGCTATGCGTATTTCTTTGGCTAATCTCTCCACCTTCTTTTATCTAGTCCTCCACCCTCACCCCCTTTCCCAGCCCTGGAGATTATTAAGTGAAATAAGACAGTCAGAGAAAGACAAATACCGTATGATCTCACTTATATGTGGGATCTAATGAATAAAATAAACTGATGAACAAAATAGAGCCAGAGGCATGGATACATGGGACAGACAGACACCTGGCCTTTTAAAGTGAATTGTGTGTTAAACTGAAAAGTGTATTCAATTTGGAACAGAAAGCCTTATTTGGACGCACTTAGCTAGCTGTGTGACTTTCAGTGACTCACCTGAGCCTTCACTTCCTTAGTTTCCCCATCTGTAAAGTGTGATGAAAAGCTTACCTACCCTGCTAGTGCTGTACAAAGATCAAATGCAAACATCTGGGAAGGCACTTTCCCATTGGATCCTAGTAATTAAGGGGAGAGTGGTATGCTTTCCCCACCATTGCTTAGGCATTTTTTGGCTCAGAAGTTTTCATCCTCAGCTATTTACAAACCACTTGCATGATTATTGCCATATCTTTGCTTCCCCCTGCTATTATTTGCATACTTTTCTTTAAATCTTTAAAAAATATAAATACATGTATTTTAAAGGGGAATTTTATGTCATTATCATAGATGGGATTGCAATACCACTGCTATGAACAGAAGGCGCGAGTGAAAAACAAATACAAGCCTAGTGGCCCTGGATGATGAGCTCAGTGTAAAGCGTTGGCCCCTGCACCAAAAGATTGCCGGTTTGACTCCAAGTCAAGGGTGCTATCTGGGTTTGCTCCTCACCCTGGGTGGGGTTGCCTGTGGGAGGCAGCCGTCGCTGTCAACATCTCACATCAATATTTCTTTCTCTTTCTCCCCCCCTCCCTTCCTCTCTTCTAATCTCTCTGAAAAAGCAATTGAAAAAGTATCCTCAAGTGAGGATTAACAGCAACAAAATCAAACCAGTAATAAACATTGCCCTGGATAACACCCAGTGTCATGGGCACTACTTGTTGAGCTGCACTGATTGAGGTGTGGTGATGGTACCCTTCCAGGTTTTGATCAAAGAAGTGGGGATTCCGGGTGGAACAGGAACTACTCAGCCCAGATTTTCTATTGGAAGCCGCTGGATTGTGACACCAGGGGAGCTAGAAGGGAGAGGTCGATGGCCAATTAGGCTCTTCTCTTTCTTTATACATAAGGGATATTTTTGGGGCATCTACTCAGTTTGAATGTGTGACTAACTGCCAAAGAAGGTCACAGGAGTAAAATAAGAGACACCGCTAATGCTTAGCCAATAAATAAAGCATTTTATTGGATGTGTGTCTGTGAGGCATGCTGTGCTCTGTTTTGGAAAACAGCAGCAGACTTGCTGTTCTGTGTTGTAAAAAGTAAAAGATTTGACTGATTTCCAAAGTGCAGCTTTGAACATGGAGAGAGCTCAGTCATATCTTTAAGCTTCTCAGCCACTGTGCATCTGTGTCTATGAGGAGTGAATTTAAGATGTAAAGCTACAATTGAGGTTTCCACCTAGAACATAATGAGAGAAAAATAAAGCCTTTCTCTCGCTGGTATGGAATTTTTTTGCCTTCCACCCCTCCTAGCTTTTTGTTGGAATAGGCACAGAGAACATTACATTTATTAGTCCAATTGAACATATTGAAAGAAAAGAAATATGCCATTAAATCACATAAAATTGTTGAGTCTATATATATAAATATGGTATTTACTGTCAAAGGCCTTGGAGAATTCAAGTTACTTGAATCAGGTCTACATAGCACAGTTCTTTCAAAGAGTTAAAAATGCTTCCATATGTTATCTCATTGTGTTTCTACCTTTCTACAGAGATAGGAGGGAAAAGTAGCTATAATTTCCCCTGAAAATAGTACCATGATTCTACTTTCATAATAGATATATCTAAGGTCCAGAGATGGAACATCATATTTTCCATAGTTAGTTTAGATTAAAGTATGAGGTTTGATTCACCGGGAGTTACACATTTATTTCAAAATTATCCTCCTATACATCAGGTTGTCTGTCTTGTTGCTAATCAGATTCTCTGAGAGCTCTTGATATCCTTTCACCTCTTTTGTTGCTGTGACTCCAATAGGTTTTATTTCATCCAGGCAAAGATTTTCATCCATTTCTATCTCTATATAATTTTGTTCACATTGAAGTTACTTTCTATAAATAATCTCAAAGATAATAGTTAAGTATCAGTTCTAAAGTTATCAGATATTACAAATTTTTAAAATATGCTTTTATGAGAGAGAGAGAGAGAGAGAGAGAGAGAGAGAGAGAGAGAGAGAGAGAGAGAGAGAGAAGATAGAAACATCATGACAGAGAAACATCAATTGGTTGGTTACTTCTTATACACCCCCTACTGGGGATTAAACCCACAATTTGGGCATATACTCCGACAGGGAATAGAACCAGCAACCTCTTGGTGCATCAGACAATGCTCAATCCACCAACCCACACTGGATGGGCTTTACTTATTTTTAAAAAATATGTTTTCATTGATTTTCTGGAGCAAGAGGGAGAGAGAAGTATAAACACTGATGATAAAGACAGATATTTCAAACTATGTCATCTGTAATATTTTGCAATTTGTGAGCCTTAAGCTCATGGGCTCCTCCTCCAAGATGCATGGAGATTTCTGAAGATTGTGCAGGCTCATCAGGGGCGGTGACAGCCAGGAGTCTCAGTGCAGCTCTCACGGATCCTCCTGCAAGACCATTGATCCTGTTCAATTTTCCTGATTAACTCTTGAAAATGGAGCTCATGCAAATAATTGTTTTCATGACTAGTTTGTTGAAGTTATAAGTTATAAAAGAACTGAAAGTCTTGAATTTCCAATACATTTATTACTTTATTCAAGTCATTTTAAAAGGAAAATAACAATATGCATCTATTCTGTTTCACTTTGCATAAGCTAAATTATTAGTACACATTAAAAATTCATGGATGAAAGTTTAAAATTCCTTAACATCACTTGAAATGCCAACAGGCAGTTCTCCTCTACATTGCCATCGATTATAAGAATTCTAAAAATTATTTCCTTGACATTTGCCTGCCTAAAATTATATCCATTGGACTCAAGAAGTATGAATTCATTATTCTTGTTTTCAGGGCTAAAGCTGTAAATGCTTTGAAAAAAAATTGGTCCAATGTACTAGACACATTACTAATTTAGAAATGGAATACAAATCAGTGTCCGCATTATGAAAACCAACCCATAAGCACAGGAAATATCATTTTCAGGCTTTCTTTGCTTTTATAGTTAGCTCCTTTGCATTCTTGCTGTTATCATCTGCAAGTATATTATGGCTTCTAGATATCTGTTTTGCTCTCCTAACGAATTTCTAGAACATTTCTTCATAAGATGTTATTTCTCTTGTATACAGACAGGTCTCTGAGACCACATAAAAGCATAAGACAATGGAAATAATGCACTTGGACTTTAAGGTCTGACTGTTGTTATTTATAATTGAACTGAGAAATACACTGGAGCTAAAATCACATATAACAATTCATAAAAAAATGGTCCAGATAAAAGTAAATAAACAAAAATTATTATGAAAATGGCAAAGCCTTATCAGTAATGTAGTTTCAATGTGAATAAATAATGCTGACAAACGATTAAGGCAATGATTAAGTTAAGAGCGAAGAGCACTAGCTATATTTTAAGAATGTAGATTCTACAGAATTGTTCCTCTTTAATCAGAAAGCTTGTAATGATGCCCCATTTATCATACACATTTTGTAAGGGTTTGATTGATTTCATTGTTTAAATTCAGCTTTATTGCTTCACAAAAATTCATTTAAATGATCTTGTATGATCATTTCCTTCTAAAGTAATATACTAATTAATTTCAATTAAATATATGTAAGAGAAGATATATTTTGAAAAATGCATCTCCCTTGCCATTTGTTAATATATTGAAAAAGTGTAAACCTTGAAACATTTAGCATAGAAAATATTCATTTTTGGTAATTTCTCAAGGGGGCAATTTATTAAATGAAAGGCTTTTAACATTAGCTAAAAGCAGCCTTGTAAATCATGGGTGTCATCAAACTGCTTCATCACTTCATTAATTTAAAAGATTATTATATGCGTAACTGACATAATTTTGAACAATGTTACATGGTTAATTTATTAATGTAGAAAAGCAGAAATGACATGGTGATTTGATTTATTTTTGTAATTGTATAATTTTAGAACTTTTGCCTATGACTTTCACTAACAGAAGAAATGATTCAGTGTCTCACTGCTAATTTTATTGAGGTCTCTTCTGTGCTAATGCTTTGCCAGTAGAAATGTCTTCTGGTCTCTTAATTTTAAAATACATCTCTGAGAGTGCAAGAAAGAGCCTTAAAAAAAGTCTCACTTTTTAAAGAAAAGTCTAGTCAAATATAGGATACATACCTTTCTATTATAATTATGAGATTCTAATTTTTAAAAATGTATTTTGATTTCTTTTGGAGAATATCATACTGTTAAAATAGTATTGTTTTAATTATGTATATTTGTAAATGACTTCTGCTTTATATTTTATCATCTCTTTTCTAAACATCCATGTGTTTATGAAGTTCACCTCGGAAGCTGCATTGTAATGATCTGGTTAAATGATTCTTTTTCTCTTGTCGTGAAATCTTCCTGAGTACTTTGTGAAAGGCTAAGGAAGTAAGAGAAGCCATTGGGTTAAATTTTAGGTCTAATGATAATGCCTGAGAAAAAGATACTCTTCCGCTTTGATTCCAAATCTGGAATAAATAATGTCTATATACTTTTTTTTGTAATTGTGAAAAAACAATTGAGATAATTTATATAAAATGACTGTATTGTTAGGTTTAATAAGAAATCTTTCTGAAAGGTGACCATGCAAAACATTGTATTGTTTCCTTAAGTCTCAGTCACAATAAAGCAAAAAGGCAAGTCTCAGAGAATCTCTGCCTAATGTTAAATTTCTAGAGGTCTTTTAAAGCTACAAAATACAGAACAGGACAGAGGTCATAAAACTTGTATTTCAACTGCAGAGCAATTTCCCCAGTGAAATGCACCCATCAACTTAATTCATAGACAGAGACATGATCACATTAGTGGCCATAGGGAACATTCCCCATCTCTTATTATTATATGTGCATACACAAAACAGAGGGGGAAAGCTTGTAAAAATGGTAGCACGATTACTACATTCTTTTTATTTATGTACATAAAATAAATTTT
Organism: Antrozous pallidus; assembly: GCA_027563665.1. Lineage (NCBI taxonomy): Eukaryota > Metazoa > Chordata > Mammalia > Chiroptera > Vespertilionidae > Antrozous > Antrozous pallidus. The sequence goes on from CM050523.1 coordinate 32,243,005, forward strand.
ACCATAAAGTCTTTTATTTGGCAGGTTTCTAAAATTATAGTGAAAATTCATTTCTGTGTTAGGATATCTCAGTTTGCTACTAGCTGCTCCAAAGAATTATATGCAACATAGTGTTAGGTAGAAATTTCCAAGAGCATATGATTGAAAAATAAAAGTTCTAGGTAGTACTTACAACAGTCTAATGTAGCTACTTACCTCAGCATATTCTCTTTTGATGCAGAAGTTGGAGTGTACTTTACAGTATGTTTCTTAGATTGAAATGGCCAGTTACCCAAAGAGGCAGCCTCCGTGGATGGTCATAATTTATTCAGTGATTCATTGTAAGCTCTACAGTCGGCACAAAACAAACATCTTCTCCTGGGAAGGTTCTCAAGGTATCCTGAAGAAATATCTGTCCACAAGTTTGCATGACCAGGGAGAGCCTTCTTCTAACCCAGAAACAATTTCTGCATTTAATTTCTGATTAATTTTGACTATGCAACAAAAAATAACTAAAAATATTCTAAACAAACATTTTTTTAGAAAATGTTTAGCATTGGAGTGTCTTAACTACTGATTTTTTTTTTTACAAATGAGGCAAGGAGGAAGGAAATGAATATTTACAAAATATATTAGAGATATAAAAGGTTAGATACATTGTTTTCAAATATTGATGGTCCTCAACAGGCTATGTCTTGTACCATTAAGAAAGAAAGGCTATCTTTGGTTTCATTATAATATATATTGATTAATATGACACTTCCCTCACCTCTTCCTTTTTCTGTCCCACCTTTTATCTTTTGGTATATACTAGGGAATAGATACCAAATGAATAATCAAACCATAAATTTGAAAATTCCTTCTCACCCAATAGTTCAATGGAGGGACAGTGAACCACATACGTTGAAATCAGGAGGCCAGCATAACAAACAGGAGGTAACAGGGAATAGCAATGGAAGACACATTATTGTTTAAGATTCACTGAACTCTTCAGCATAATATTGCTCTAAAGAAAGCTCTCTAAAATACATGGTATCCGCCTTGAGGGGTTCTGATCTAAGTTAGACAGTTGAGACACTCTGGACAGAAAATCACCATAGGAAAGCATAGGTCCTCAGAGTGAAATATTTTTGAAGTCTATACAATTTCAAGATCCAGCAAACTCAGCACGGAATTCAGCTGAGAGGGAATAAAACCAGATGTATTCATTCTCCTTACATGGATTTTCTTCAGCACAGAGTCATAGAAGATATCTTTTGGTCTCAACAAATCCATGTTGCCACTCTACTCCTAAGATGAGTTTGAGAAAATAAAAGTTTTGTATTAATATACAGGATTACAAAATTTTTCGTCATCGCGCCTCTCTGAAGGCATGAACCTTGAAATCTTAACTGAGGTGATCTCTCTTTGTGAGAAGAGTTTAGCAGTTAAAACAACTAAGTTGCATATCTTTAGGCTCAGGGAAGATTGGCAATTATGCCAAATTATGTCTAATAGTTTTAGAATGTGAAGTAGTGTTTATTAATGTCTGATAGGAGGTCTCCTGTCCCCTAAACTCCGGTTTTGACTTTAACTGTCATTTTAAAAGATGAAAGAACTGGCTTCACTAAGCCAAGAAACCTTGAATTTCATTTTTTAAATTTAAAACACACACACACCTATTTCTATTTGACGAGACTTAGTTCTCTTTCTAATGTTTCACCTAATTTGTTCATGATATTTTATTGGATGTGAAACATGAACATTACTCTCTAGTTGAAACCAATTCTTCTTTATTCTTAGTTAACTGCACTGTTGGCTACTGTATAGTTGTTCACTCTTTTTGGGCTTATAAATTAATATTAAATATTTTTACATTTCATTATTCATTTTAAATGTTGCATTTCTATTCATGAGTAGTACACATAAATCACCAAACTAAAAAACAAACAAACAAAAAAAACCAAACCTTGATTTCCTGGCTTTCTTGTTTGCAGCTTTTCAAATTATTAGATATCTGTTATGGTGAGGTTGTATGTTGACTCTATAAAGCAGTATAACACAGGATCCCTGCCCAGTCTGGAAAATAAGACAAACATTAAGTCAAATAATAAACAAATATTTCCATAAATGTTAATCCATCTTGCACAATTGAATTGAAAAGATTGTACCAATTTATGCTCTCCCAACGAATTTGTGACAAAAGGAAGCAAGAGGATATCATACGACAGTACCTTGTCAGTCCCACTGAGTCAACACAGCACAGCACTGGTTTAGGGGAGGAGAGGTTATGTTAGGCTGCAATGACCATGAAAATTTTAGAGCGAGTAGAGTTACAGATGGATACTAAAGAGCGGGTGTGGTTTGCAGGAAGGGGAGAGAAGGAAGGGCCAAGTTCTAAGGAAATAATGTCCTTAACCATTTGTACTAGCTTTGACACTATGAAAGGCTCTAGCACCATGATGGCGAACCTATGACACGCATGTCAGCATTGACACTCAGCCGCATGCGGTCGCATACAGAGAAGTATGTTTTTTTTCAAAATGACACACCACCCGAGTTATGCTTGGTTTTTTGGCGAATTTTGACACACCAAGCTCAAAAGGTTGCCCATCACTGCTCTAGCTCTAGCACATTCATTTAATAATAGAGCTCTCCATTGTTTATTAACTCAGCCCTAATATGTGTTCTCCCTGCTTCACCCACTGGGTGGAAAGGCACACGGGAAAGTTGCATTGGGTGCTCCATAAAGTTCCCCACAACTTCCAATGGGAAAATGCACTTGTCTTCCGAGTGTGACTATGCAGGGAGATCGCACATGTCTGTCCTCCTCATTGAGGGAAAATGAATGTGTTAAGTCTCAAGAGCTTTGGGTTGTATGGCAAACACCCTCTGCCATCTATCTAGTCTTGGGTGTTTGATGGGAAGGTGTAGAAACGTAGCCAGTGTCCCCAGACCATCAAGGTTTTACACGAGTGCCAGGAGAAGGAAGTGACAAGGCTCTTCACTGCCTGCATTGGAGACTCCAGTCAACCGCAGCAAGTGATCTTGCAGAAAACAATGAAAAGAAAAATACACTCTGTGCACAATGGAAACAATCCTGAAGCAAATGCTGTAGAAAAAAAGCACAAGTCCCTGCTATTAATCCTCCCACCATTCCCTCCTCAGAGATAAGCTTTAAGTTTAGTGTTTAAAGTAAAAGAAAACAGAAATGGAATCATATCTGTTTTTTTAAAGTTAACAATATAACTTAGCTTTCCATATTAATATGTGCTGATCTGCATTCTTTAAATGGCTGCGTAGTTTTCCAGTTTAATACACAGTGATTTATTTAATGACCTTCCTAGTGGTATTTAGGTTGTATCTCAATTTTCACTATAATGAACCATAGTACAATGAACAACTGTAATATATTTTGCTTAGTCATGCAAGCATCTGTATATTTAGTTCCTTAGAGTGCTGGGTCATAGGGCATGGACACTTAAAATTGTTAATCAACATTGCTAAATTGAATGAAAAATATTGTACCACTTTATGCCCTCACAAAGAATTTATGAGAGGACCTATTTTCTGACATTGTTAACAATAGCATGTCTGACCATTTTTTCCCTAAATTTTAGCATTCTGATGGGGAAAAGAGCATGTTTTAAATTTAGATTATAATTCCCTTAGAGTATATATAATTTCACATGATAATTGGTAATTTATATTTCTTCTTCCATGAATTGCTAATTTGTGGTTTTTATAAAGCTTTCCAACTAGGTCCTTTGTCTTGTTGTTTTTGAGTCTTTATTCCCTTGAGTTTTATTTTCTATTCCCTTTCAAGGCAACTTTTGGTCTCAAGGAGGAGTCTGATTATCTGAATAAGAAGGCAGTTTACAATGCTGACTTTTCTTTAGTGTCACCTGGGATAGATGTAAAACACTAGTCCAGGGGATCAAGAGCCTCAGGTTTTCCTCCCACTACTATCATCAACTAATGTTGTGATCTGGGGCATGCCACACAACTGTCTTCTTTCTCAGCCAGTTTTATTGAGGTATAATTGACAAATAAAATAATATATCTTTAAAGTGTGCAATACAGCCGAAACCGGTTTGACTCAGTGGATAGAACATTGGCCTATGGACTGAAAGGTCCCAGGTTCGATTCCAGTCAAGGGCATGTACCTTGGTTGCAGGCAAATCTCCAGTAGGGGGTGTGCAAGAGGCAACTGATCGATGATTCTCTCTCATGGATGTTTCTGACTCTCTATCCCTCTCCCTTCCTCTCTGTAAAAAATCAATAAAATATATTAAAAAAAATAAATAATAAAGTGTGCAATATATGTTTACCTCAATCAAGTTAATTAGCACAGGATATAGTTATATTATTATTTTTATTACTAGAGGCCTGGTGCACAAAATTCATATACTTCAGAAGGTTCCTCAGACAGGCCTGTGCCCTCTTGAAGTCTGGGAGCCCTCAGGGAATGTCTGACTGATGGCTTAGCACTGCCATAGAGGCAAGAGAGGCTCCCACCACTGTTGCTGCACTCGCCAGCCACGAGCCCAGCTTCTAACTGAGCAGCGCTCCCCCTGTGGCAGCTCCTGCATTGAGCATCTGCCCCCTGGTGGTCAGTGTGCATCACAGCGACCACCATTTTGCCACTGGGTCAATTTGCATATTAGCTTTTTATTGTATAGGAGTATTGTTATTATTATCACCAGAGGCCTGGTGCACAAAATTCGTGCATGGGGAGGGGGTTCCCTCAGCCTGGCCTGCACCTTCTCACAATCTGGAAACCCTCAGGCAGGCAGACAGGCAGGCAGGCAGAGTGGTTAGGGGTGATCAGGCAGGCAGACTCCCTCCTCCCAACAGTGGATTCTGTGAGGGATGGGTTTCCCTCCTCCCTTTTGTCACAGTCCAGTTTGCAGGCTGGCCACAGCCCTGAAAGTGCAAAACCCAGAGTTCTGCAGCACTCTAATGGCCTGGGCCCACAGACCCTTTTGCCACTGTGTCCCAGCAGCCCAGAGCCTACAAATCCTTCTTGCCTGCATGCCTTGGCAGCCCAGGTTAAAGACCCTCCTCACCACTGCCTCACCTCAGAGGCCCAGGGCTCACAAACCATTCTTGCCGCTGCCATGCCCCAGCATCCCAGAGCCCACAGACCCTTCCTGTCTGCATGCCTTGAAAGGCAGGGGCCCACTGTTCAGTCATCCATCCTGGTCATGACAGCCCTAGGCTACTATTAGTATAGATTATTGCTGAGAAAGCTTAAGATCTACAGTCTAGCAAATTTCAAGTATCCAATACAATATTATTAACTATAGTACCATGCTGTACATTAGATTCTTGGAATTTATTCATCTTATAACTGAAAATTTGCACCTGGGGCCAACATCTGCCCATTTCCCATATCTTCCAGTCCCAGGCAACCACCATACTACTTTCTGTTTCTATGAGTTTCAATTTTTTAAATCCACATGTAAGGGGTACTATATAGCATTTGTCTTTCTCTGCCTGACTTATTTTATTTATCAAAATGCCTGCTAGGTTCATCCATGTTGTCACAAATGGCAGGATTGCCTTCTTCTTTATGGCTGAATTTCACATTGTCTTTATCCATTCATCTCTTGACAGACACTTAGGCTATTTCCACATCTTGTCTATTGTGAATAATGCTGTAATGAAAAAAGGGATGCAAATATCTCTTAGAGACACTTATTTTATTTTTCCAATATATATCCAGAAGTGGGATTGCTGAATCATACAGTAATTCTATTTTTAATTTTTTAGGAACTTCTATACTGTTTTCCATACAGCTGTACCAATTCATATTCCCACAACAGTGTTTAAAAGTACTTCTTCACACTTATAATTTTTCTATTAATAAAATAAAAAGGTGAAACTAGATGACTTATGATGTCCTTTATATAAATGAGTCCCAGAATAAGTTACAATTTATCAGTCATTCATTTATTCCACAAATATTTATTGAATGTTGAATATTTGTGAAGCATTATGCTAAGGGCTGGGCATACAGTAGAAATGATTGTGACCCATACTTTTGTGAAGATTACAGTTTCCAAAGAGCTAAGAGGCTATTCTTTATCACGCAGGTAAATTTGTAACTATGTGCTATGAAGGGCTTCTGGAAAGCAATAGGATTCTATGAAAGCTTGTAGCAAATTAGACCTGGCCTAATTTGAGGAGACAGGGAAGAGCTGGGAATGTCTCCATGAGGAAGTGATAGTGCAGATGAAGCCTGAAGGATAAGTAGTAAACTATTGAACAGGGTTGGGCAAGCAGAGTGGTCCAGGCAGAGAACAGCATCTGCAAAGGTCCTGGAAACTTAGGAGTTATATAGACCAGTAGTTTACAAAGTGAGTCATATAAATGATCCAGTAAGGTAGCTATAGAAAGAAAGTATAGGATCTTTTAAGTATTTTTAATAAAAATAAGAAATAGGTTAAGTTTGAATAGTATTTAATATACTAAGTACTGACACATGTGGCTCCATTCATTCATTACCACGGTTTCATTTGGTAAGCGAGCACTCTAAGAAAGAGTGGAAATTCCCCAAGCCTCTGTGTCATCCACAGTGTTCTTATTTGTTCACTCAGTATGCAGAGACATACTGTAGTTTGTACCTAAGCCATCCTAAGTGGCAATTAGAGCTGATAATATCAGTTTAAATCAATTCTCACTTAATGGATATGTAGCTTAAAAAGATTCCAGCCAGAAAATCATAAACTGAAGATAATATTGTGTGACTAATGCTTGCACAATTGGCCTTCTGCTCCTAAAACAAATTCTTCATTAGTCTTTTTTTGTTTATTTAAGGTATTACAAATAGTATTACAAATGTCTCCTTTTCTTCATTAGTGGTACTACAAGGTAAGAGCAACGATGATCTAGTCAGTCAGATGTGATCAGTCAAAGTTAGCAAAATAAATAAATGCATAGATAAGTATATAAGAGAAAGAAAAGAAAAAGAAATCAAAATTATTGGGAAGATGACTTGAGATGGCTATTTACACTCACTCTGAATCTTCCCTTAAACTAATGAGAAGAGAGAAATAATCTGCCTTTTGAAAGAAACTTGGTACACAGAAGAAATATTTTGAAAATGGATGCTTAAAGACATTTCCACGTTTGTTTGATATTTATTCCTGAGAAAAGTATGAATGTATCCTACAAAATGTATCTCTAGAGTTTAAAACCGTGGAAACAAAAACTTTCTAAACTGTTTTCAAATACTCTCAAAGAGTTTTAATGAGTTCTGAACCGGTGTGTTCCCAATGCTAACATGCCACACCTTCTTACTCATTTTTAGCAGGGATGACGAAAATTCACTTGCTGAATTTCAATGAATACTCTGCTAATTAGGATTGGATTGAAAGCCGAGCAGAAACACAATGCTTTGCTAAGTGCAAACAATGATGTGTATCTTCCTTCAGATTTACACATCTTTGCGAAGTGACTGCTTCAGTTTTGACAGACAATAAAATCAAGCATTTTTAAACAAAACTGAGATTTTGCACGATGATAAGAAATATGCAATAACAAATGATACCTATTACTATTTTAGGTAAGAGCAAAAGTCTTTTTGTGCATTGTTGATAAATAAAAATGACTTTCAATATTTGTCATTTCAACTCATTGTTTCCTAATTTCTATTTCAGGTGTTTTATAATGTGTGATTCTGAATTTCCAAGTTGACAAATATATTGATGGTGGATTTTAATCACTAAACGAGAATGAAAACTACTGCTACTGGCCTCAGTGTTTAAGAGCTTATGGAGGAGACCCGTCTCTGGGTTTGAGGGTCCAGAGGAGTGATTTGATCTTTTCAGAAAGCATCGAGCAGCTGAGTCAATTGTTCAACAATCTGGTCATGCTGTGGTACCATTGACAGCTACATATAGATTCCTAATTCCTAATTCACAACACGCAGGACAATGAGCCAACTGTCTGATGATGGCTGCTGATAATAATTTACTAATATTTGTCATTTCAGCTCTCAAGCAAGGTTCACACTCCACCAAGCAAATGCACCATTGATCAAACATTGGTTTGTTCAGGTGACAACTATATTATAGGGTCTGTTTATCTCACTGGCACTTAGGAAATTCAGTCCCTAAATGGATCCAGATGATCTAGCTAGTGTGTGTGTGTGTGTGTGTGTGTGTGTGTGTGTGTGTGTGTGTGTGTGTGTATGTGTGTATGTGTGTTGGGAGATATACTAGGGAAGCTAAGAAGCAAAGATAGCAGAAAAAAAAGAAGAGTATTAAGCAATAAATACAGTGTCGAAACTTTGTGTATATGTGTATGTGGCAGAGGTGTCTCTCTCATTTCCAATCAATCCCAGTCTCTCCTTTTTGTATAAGTATTGCCCACTATTTTCTTAAATGATACATCCTAGGGAGCTAAAAGTCATATTTTATATGTGCATGTCACATTGGGGATTTAAATAATGCTAAAAATGGTCATAATTTGCCTTACATTGGTTTGATGTGTAGTATCCCTGACAGAGAAAAGTCAGTTTCCTAACCCAGGCCCTTTTCTACGAAATTTTGAACCAATCATTCCCAGGGCAGCTGGGACAAGTTATAAGTCACTTAATTTCCTGTGTTTCACAGTTTCTTCTCTGTTCTTCCTTCTCTGAGGCTCTGTGCTTGCTAGGACTGATGACTTACTCTGGAGCTTTGGAATCATCAGTAATTTATAAGTGACACTAGCTCCTCAAAATGCACTGACTCCATTCGCTTTCAAATGAAACTATCCCATTACAAGAGTTGTTTAGGGAAATCTAGGTCATTTTTATTACACGTTCCATACAAGTAAAGTCATGCAAAGAAAGATATTAAAGTAAGCCTTCCAGAAATGCTTTGATTTATAGCTAATTTATGATCACTTTCAAATTGCTTCTCCCCCAGCCCCTTACCCCTACTATAGGAGCCACCCAAAGAACTTTGGTCTGCTTTAATGTGAATGCCATAAAGATCGAGTGAGAGGTGCACAGGAAGATCATAGAAACCCTGAATTAGAGTCAACAAACACTTAGATTCAAAATTAAAGTAGGAACAAACCAAGTGAGTTGTTAAATTCTAAGTAACCCTTTTCTTTGCCAAATAAATAGCTCATTAAAATGCCATAGAGTCAACATTAAGAGGCCAGGGCAATGTCAAAAAGGTAAAATTGCTGGGCTGCTAATTAATAAATTTATGTAAACACAACTTTAATGTAATAGGCAATTTCTCGGCAATTCTCCTTTTCCCCCCTCCCTTCAAATAATCAGTAAACCTGTTAATAGTTTACCCTGTTCTATGCATAATAAAATAAAGCAGAGAAACAGATAAACAGTGGTTCAACTAAACCCTAAGGATAATAGTCGTAACAATAGTAATGATAATAGAAGCGAACTTGTTGAAAGCACTAATTAAATGCTAGGAATCATGCTAAGAATGCTATTCCCATGATCTTGCACAGACCAGGAGCAGGGTTAAGTACTTGACCAGCTGGTCAGTGGTGCTCTGAACATTGAATCCAGACTCTTTGACCCCAGCAGTCGCATGCTTAATTAGTATGCCATTTTACCCAATCCACGTTGATTTCCTCTTGAATGAATTTTGAATGAGCAACAGTTACCCCTCTGTAATATTTTCCCTCCTATAAGTGCCTGGCATCCATCAATGTTTGTAACTTTTTCCCCTTGTCTTGCCATGTTTCATAATCGCCTACTTTCCAAACATCTTTTTCTGCCCCTACCCATGCGGTTAATGTGCCTGTTTCATCAGAGGTCTCAGCATAGTACCTTGCCCGTGGCGGGAAATAAATTTGAAGTGTGTTGAATGACTGAGTGAATACCTGGTTATTTCCAAGCAAAGCCTTTCTCACATGTCAAAGGGAAACATACTGTATGTTTTGACCACTCTGCCTTTTTAACTACAGTTCTCCTTACCGATATACTTTGTACTTATGAAAACATTGGAAACCAATGTTTTTACTGTATTGTAAAAATCAGTTCTTGAATCTAGCACTTTACACCCCCCCCCCACACACACACACACACATGCACACACACCGCCTCTTAACTTTATTTCTTGCAAAAGTAGTTCTGGCAGTTTACAATGGGCTTTTGAAGTCATTGCTGCCTTCCTGCTCAGTAGCGCTCTAGGCTGCCTACGCAAAGTTCTCTTATCCCTTCCTGAGTGTGGGCTTCCTTAGAGCACAGATGTTTTTCCAATTTTTCTTCAGTTTACTAAAACTCAAATTTATACCAATGATGTAGTTCCATGAATATATAATGCCCACTGAATAGCAGGCATTCAGGAAACTATCAGAAACTGTCAGGATTCCTTGCACTTTTCCGTGAGTGACAGATTGAGCCGCCCAAGGTATTTCTGAGACTCGGTATGAAAAGAAATATCCATGGATTTATGTCACCTAGTAGAATTCCTGGTGCTTAGCTCTTGGGCATTGTTAAAACCTGTTTCAGGAAAAGTGACGTTTGTAAATTGATTTGTGCAAAAACATGTATATTGTTTATTGCCTTGTCATTTGCATGATGAGTTAGTTTTCTCCTGCTGAATACTCTTCCTTTCTTGAAAACACTGAAACACAGTAGCATTCAGAGTAGCAAGACCAAACCAGTGGGGGTCTGTTGATGCATTATTAGTGCTGTTCTAGATCCTCTGTTCCAAGTTGCTATTTGAAAATATTCAACATTTGTTGGAATCTTAGAACGTAGTCTCTTTTGATTATTTCTTTCCCCTGTAGGGGCTTTTATACCTGCATATATGAATGAATGTTTGTGGGATTAGAATTTTTGTTAGAATTAGTCCATGCACGTATAAGCATGCTTTTCTACACAGATGATAGCATTTTGGTACTCTGTACCTTGAGGTCCACCAGGTAGCTTAGAAGTCATTTCACTCTCCTCTACTACAGTGGACATTTGATGACTGCTTTCCGGGGTCCATTCATTCTCCTTTATGAAGTACTTAGGTTTTCATTTACTTGTCCGTGTTCCCCCCACAAACTTCTGGGAAACATGCCACCTTCTGTGGATTAGCCAGAGCTAATCAATATTTTCCGGTCTGGAATACGACTGAGCTGGCACAGTCCAGGTGTACTCAGGACGCTTGCACAGAGTCTGGGCAGAAGCACACTCTGCCCCAGGATTATGGTGATGAGGCTCCCAGGACCAGGAGAGGACCAGGTTAGGATGAAGCTGTTATTCTTGACAGCAGGCAGAAAGAAGAGAAGACAGGGAGTCCTTGAGGATTTCCCACATAAGTGACTGGATACATCTCCTTTATTATTTAAATCGCTTTGCAGTGGATTTTCTGTTACTTGCAACATAAAAGCTCTTAACCGATCTGGATACATATAAATCAACCTCATTTTTTTAAATGGCCTTACTATAAACATATCACAATACACTTCATATACCTTCAGGATATTCTAGCTTGCTAATCTTAATGGGACAAGCAACTGCATCTATATCTTTGCACACATGTTTAGGTCTATCAGTCGGATACATTCTTAGAAGTCAAATTGGAAACCTTGGGATATGTGCATAGTTAATTAGACTATATTTGGAAGTACAAGCAAAGAACTAGTGAAGAAGTTGCCTTTTGGGTGGGGAATGTGGTGAATCATTATTCTCTATATATTCTTTTTAAATGACTTTAAAAACCCACATGGAATAGTATTTTTCCCAGAAAAGAAGGGAAAATGCACTTGGAAGCACAAAATTGTGATGTTTAAAGTCATCTTAGCTTTGATCAATTTGACTCAGTGGATAGAGCATTGGTCAGCTGACTGAAGGGTCCCAGGGTCGATTCCGGTCAGGAGCACTTGCCTAGGTTGCAGGCTGGATCCAATTCCCGGCTCTGGGAGGCAACTGATTGATGTGTCTCTCTGACATCAATGTTTCTCTCTCCTTCTCTCTCCCTTCCTTCCACTCTAACATACAATGGAAAAGTATCCTCAGGTGAGGATTAACAACAGCAACAACAAAGTAACAATAAAGGTATCTTAGAAATAACTGGGTCCAGCTGCTCCATTTTATAAATGAGGAACCTGAGTTCTGGGAAGTTCAGAGACTTGTCCACACAGCACTTTAGAGCAGAGGAGAAATGAGACCCTGGGGTTGCAGACTCCTCACTGGTGTTCTGCCATAACGGGGGATCCTGGGATCAGATGCAAGCTGTGTCTGGGAACAGAGGGAGCATGTGTCTGGCCTGAGTTTATCATCCATAGTAGCCAAGCTTGGAGTTGCAACTGCCCTTGGTTACACAATGGATCAAGCGTATGGATAAATCCTAAAACAATAAATTCTAGCCATGCTTCCTGCAGGGAGGGGGTTAGTTCTATTTTAGGGGGGAAAGATGAGGAATTGAAGCTAGTGCCCTACTAGAGGGTGCCTGGTCAGAGATACCTCAAGCTGGATCTGAAAATGAGGTTTTCCCAGGGAGAGTCTTCCCCAGCAGAGCAGACAGCACTGAGGGATGCAGGGCTTTGTGATTCAAATGTTGGGGGGGGGGGGGCTTGCCCAGCACCTCTTTTATTGCAGGAATGTCAGAGGATGTGTTCTTGGCAAAGGTTACCCAGAGCTGCCCCGCTACAGGACAAAACAAAGGCAAGAGTGAAATAGTCAAGCCGCTATGCAAAGACTGGGAAAATTTAAGTACAAAAACGCATGCCTGGGAGATGGAGGGTTTACATTGTTTAAACCAAAGGTCACAGATGTGTTTATTTATTGGACAAATTAGAAAAAGCTCTTAATATCTCTCTCATCTCAGATTCCCACATTTCAGAATTTCCTCACTCCAAGGACTCATGCGAGCGTCTCGGTGCTGCTCCCACCCTCAAACGTCCTTAATTGTGGAAATTCGCTTGTTCCTCTCTTTGCCCTCAAAGGAAATAGGATTTTTAAAATGAGAAAGTGTCACTTAGCACAATAACTTTATTTTACAAATGAGAAAAGGGGGCTCCATAGATTTAATGGATCTGGAGCAAGTCTATGGATAGCCTAGTCTAATAGCTAGATTTTTCTGACCCCCCTTCCCCCCCACCCCGCCTCATAAGATCTTTAAATATAGAATCAGAATGAATTTTTTTAAATGGCATATTTTATTTTTTATTTTTTTTATTTTTAATTTTTTTATCTTTATTGTTCAGTTTATTAATTATATTGTTTTCCCGTTTTATCCCCCTATATCTCCCCTCCACTCTGTACCTATCCCACCCTCCACCCTCACCTCCCCCTTCCCACTGTCCTCTCCCATTGTTGCAAGATTTTTGTCCAGTCTCTTGCTGCACTTCCCACAACCCTTTTCTCCCCAAGAATTGTCAGTCCATTCTCTCTCTATGTCCATGTCTCTGTTATATTCAACAGTTTATCCTGTTCATCAGCCTATCAATTCACTTGATTTTTATGTTCATTTGTTGATAGATGTGTATTTGTTGCTCATAATTTATATTTTTACCTTTTTCTTCTTCCTCTTCTTAAAGAATATCATTCAGCATTTCATATAATGTTGGTTTGGTGGTGATGAACTCCTTTAGCTTTTTCTTATCTGCGAAGCACTTTATCTGACCTTCAATTCTGAATGATAGCTTTGCTGGGTAGAGTAATCTTGGTTGTAGATTCTTATTGTTCATCACTTTGAATATTTCTTGCCACTCCCGTCTGGCCTGCATCGTTTCTGTTGAGAAATCCGCTGACAATCGTATGGGGGCTCCCTTATAGGTAACCAACTATTTCTCTCTTGCTGCTTTTATTATTCTCTCTTTGTCTTTTGCTCTTGGCATTTTAATTATGATGTGCCTTGGTGTGGTCCTCTTAGGGTTCCTATATATTGGGGTTCGGTGCACTTCTTGGACTCCTCAGTCAATTTCTTCCACCAGGTGTAGGAAGTTTTCAGTCACTATTTCTTCAAATAGGTTTTCATTTTCTTGGTCTCTCTCTTTTTCTGGCACCCCTATAATTCGGATATTGGTATGCTTGAGTTTGTCCCAGAGGCCCCTTACACTATCTTCAATTTTTTGGATTCTTTTGGTTTCTTGCTTTTTCAGCTGAGTGGATTTTACCTCTTTGTATTTCAAATCTTTAACTTGGTTCTTGGGGTGCTCCAGAGCACTTTTAGGTCTTTGTATAATATTTTTTATTTCAGTCAGTGTATGCTTAATTTCTGGTTGGTCCTTTTTCATATCCTTGAGAGTCTCCTTTATATCCTTGAGGTCTCCTTCATTTCCTTGTAGGACTCATTCATTTCCACGTTGGTCTTGATCATTTCCTTGCAGGTCTCGTTTATATCCTTGAGGGTCTTGTTCATTTCCTTGTAGGACTCATTCATTTCCACGTTGGTCTTGATCATTTCCTTTGTGATCTTGCTTATTTCCTTACAGGCCTCGACCTTTTGTTGGAGCTTCTTGAAAAGCCCTATAACCATGGTTTTGAATTCCATGTCCAGTCGTTTTTTTTTCCTCCATGTCTTTCACATCTGATTTCTTTCCATGTCGCTGCATGGTGGCTGCTTCCCTGAGTTGGTCAATTAGCTTTGTGTGGTAGACTTCCTACTAGGGACAATGGCTCAGCCTCCCCAGTTACCTGAGGTGGATATGGGTTGCACAGTCTTGCTGAAGTTAAGCTCAGGTTAATCGTTGTTAGCACTTGGAGGGGTTGACCTCCAGGCCAGTTGTCTGTGAAGTTCAGCTGTGCTCAGGTTGGATGGGCGGAGTCTCCGGGCCAAGCAGACAGCATTAGCTCTGCCCTATGCGGCCCCAGGGACTCTGTGCCAGGGGCAATGGCCGCCAGCACCTCTGAGAGAGAGTAGCTGCCGAGCTCCACCGGCTGCTGGGGAATTCAGACTCTCCCCAAATGAGTCTGCATGCGCAATGTCTCACCCAGGGTCATAAAACAAAGCAGACTGACGGTTTTCTGAATGAGAGACAAGTCTCAGAGCACTCTCTGTGCTGTCACGCAGTCGAGCTGTTCGCACAAGCTGCCTTCTCCACAAGCTGGCAGACCCCTGCAGCACCCGACTTTCAGCGTGCCCTCCCACTGTCCAGTTTTCACCCTGTATGATAGTGGGTTCCCTGGACTTTGCCCAGAGCTGGAGAATCAGTCCAGTGGGACGTCTTTGTCTCCCCGTTCGAGAAAACTGGCCGGTTTTCAGCCACCCGCCCTCTCCACTGTCGCGCGCTCCAAACCTATCTCCGCGCAAATCTTTCAATGCTGTTCGCCGCTGCTCCTCCGAGTCACAGTGTCTTATCTTCACTTTTATTTGTGGAATTTTCACTCGGCAAGCTTTCTGGTGATTTTGGAAGGTGTTTGTTCTTTCGTTAAGTTGTAGTATTAAAATTGCTGAGTATGAAGGCAAGATAGGTGTTTTACCTATGCCGCCATCTTGGTTCTCCCAGAATGAATTTTTAAAAATTGTGTTCACCAACAAATAGATGAGACTAACTGTATTTACAAATAGTCATTTAAAAAACAAACTATTGTTAGCTCTGTTTCAGTGAGGATCCTTAAGTTTAGAGATTCATGTGGAAGCTTATAGGCATGACATTCCATTGATGCAAATGTATTTTAAAATATCTTAAGAAAAAATTGAAGTAAAATATAAAATGTGAACAAGTGTCAAATCTAGGTGATGGCAAAAGGGTGATCCTTACACTGTTTTCTCTACTTTATTTTTACTAATTTAAAGACCCTTTACAAAGAAAGAAGAAAAATCACACTCACACATTAAGTACTGTATGTCCTGGAACTTAAAAGTTGCATTTTTCTAAAGTAGTAAATGTTCATTGATGAAAATCTAGAAAGCATTGGTCTACAAAAGAAAAACAAAGTAACTGTAACCTGCTTATGGCCCCATGCAACATTTTGGGGATACACACTTCTAATCAGTGTTCTACCTATAAATTCATATACATTTGCCTGTAAGTGTGGATCACACCTTAAGTACATTTCATAATCATTTTTAACTTAACATGTAGTAAATAATTTTCTATGTCTTTTCAGAGATGCATATTGATTTGTCATTGCATTTGTTCCTCCGTATCCATGGGCAATTGGTTCTAGGACCCCCATGTATGCCAAAATCCTCGAATACTGCAGTCCCTCATATAAAGTGGCATAGCATTTTCAATCAGTGTGCTGCAAGAATTTTTTAAAAATTCAATACCTGACTATTTAGTCAGGGGCACTGACCTCTGTTTTCCTTAGGTTGTCAAATAAAAAAAAAATGACAATAGCCAACACAACAATAGTTGTCTGGTGTGAATGAATAAAAATTATACCTATTTTTGTCAGATCGGTAAAAAATATATTTGTTGACGTGCCACAGAATTTTAATAATTAATTTGTGTGCCAGGAGATGAAAAGGTTTGAGATTCCCTGACCTATGCACATCCTCCCATATAAATCATCTCTAGATTATTTATAATACCTAATCTAATGTAAATGTTATGGCAATAGTTGTTTAGGGAAAATGACAAAAAAGTTTGTACATATTCAGTACACACATAACCACTGTAGACCTAATTGCATGGTACCTGCCAGCAACAACATAATATTTTTGTGTGGTTGATTGTATTGGTGGATATGGAACTAGGGGATACAAATGACTGACAGTATTTCTATAACCATTCTATTGTAGGCCATTGTGAGATTTTTCTCCAATATGTAAGGATTAATGATGAATCTCTGATGAGCATTCTTGGAGTCCTCTCTGCATACAACCAAGATAATTTCCTCAACTAGCATCACAGGGCCCTGAAGTCAATAAAGGCTTCACACGTATTACCTTACTTAATCTCCTAATTGAAGAGGTATATAATTTTTACTACCCTCATTTTATAGTTGAAAACTTTAGGCTTAAAGTTGTCTATTAGTCCTCAAAGTCCATGTTCCAGTTCAGAGACATCAAGCTCCCCTGCTGTTGAGTCATTGAAATTTTGAGATTTGTTTCTTACAGCAGCTACCATTATCCTAACCAATACAAGGATGTTTACTTTATCTATTTTACAGACCATTGACACTCTTGCTGGATTCTTTCCAATTTGTCAAGGAAATATGACGCCCTTTCCCGGATGCTCACTGAACCCAATGTTGTTTAAGTCCAACGTTTGCTCTGAGAGAAGCTATTATCTTGGGGAGAAATAAATCCCTGCTTTAAAAAATTATTCAGTTCTTTTGCAGAAAAGAATCCTTTCTTTCTCCTCGCTTGCTATAATTATATTTTTCCTTCATTCTTCTGATATGCCCATTTCTTTCTCTCTTGTAAACATCTATTCTAAGGTGTTTGATATATTCATGTAGATTTGTATATATTCTTATAGTATTGATTTATTGTGTTTTAAATTTACTTATATAAAGTTGTGCTATAGCTCTCATCTCATTTCTTACTATTTTTATACAAAAAAACCCTGTTTTCATAACTTACCTATATTGTGTATTTAACTCTAATTTTCTTAATTCTATCTGCTGCTTAGATTACCACCCTCTCTTCTCCTAGAGATGGACTTCTAGAAGCCTTCATCGCACCGCCACTGTAAGTAATACAGAGCTGAATGTGTGTGATAATTCGTCTGGCAGCTACATTGGATTGCTGGGTCATGGAACATAAGTATGCCAGGTTGCTCACCAATTTCCATTCTCAGTGTATGAAGGCTCTCATCGCCCGGCATCAACTGCCCCAATTGGCATTATCCTCCCTGCCAACGTTTTCCCATTCTGCTATGTGCAGAATAAATTTTCATCTCTGTTTTAATTTATATGTCTCTGATTAATAACGGGTGTGTACATCTCTTAAGTAAGCTCTCTGCCATTTGATCCCCACCCCCTCGCCCTCGCAACCGGTGAAATGCCTGTGTTTCTACAGCAAAACAGCAGAGCATTTCAGCTCCTCAGATTCCATATGGGAAATCCCGCAGGAAGTGTGAAAAATATATCTGGTGTCCAATTCCAGCTTCCCTTTAGATAATGTTGCAGGTTATCTACAACCGGATAGATTTGTTCGTTCATTCATTTCAGAAATAAGTGTCGGACACTGTATTATGCGTTGGGAGTATAGAGGGGAATATAAATTACATGGCACCTGGCCTCTTGCTGCCAGAGATGAGGGAAGAGATAAATCAGCATCAGCGGTCTGTTGTTTTATTTGCTAGAGGAGTAAACATTAAGGTGGGAACTACTTAGAGCTTAATAAATGATAACATTCTTCTGTCATATTTTCTTTTCTCAATTAAGTGTGCAGTGTCCCTGGCAAATTGGAACTAGGGATGAGTGACATAGGTCAATGGATGCTACTCACAACTAACAAAAGAAAAAATACCGTTTCCAATACTTCTTCACTCAAGATCCCAGTGAGACATCTTTTCTTAAAAAGAAATTACTTTTGAGTATGCGAAACAGTTATTCTTAAAAAAAATTCTTTATTGATTAAGGTGTTACATATGTGTCCTTATTCCCTCATTACTTCCCCATCCCTCCCACTCATGCTGTCACCCCCTGTTGTCTTTGTCCATTGGTTAGGCCCATATGCATGCTAAAAGGAAATTCTTAAGTACCAAAATGCTTTACTAATATATACTCTCCCTCAAAAAAAAAGGGGGGGGGGAAAGAAAGAAAGAAAGAAAGAAAGAAAGAAAGGAAGGAAGGAAGGAAGGAAGAAGAGCTGTAATCTCACCCACCACCCCTCTCCCCACTTGTGCAGGGAGGGAGTGAAGTTCGGAAGGGTGTGAACAGTGCTCAGCGCAGAGCCTTCCGGAGGTCTTGCCAATCCACCACCCTCGTTCCATTTCTTAAACGTTGTTTTCATTTGAAACTAGGCTCATGCAGCTTGCTCATGCAAAATGAGAATGAAAAAAAAAAAGTTGGGGTCTGGAAAGGAAGAGAAGGATTAAATAAAGAGTTCTGCTAGCATGTAGCCATCATGATCTAATGTACCATGGGCAGCGTGGCTTCGGGGAATACTGACTTCCAAGGGCTGGACTCCGAGGACAGCTGGCACTCAGCTGGCCACAGCGCTGGCCGCACATTACCTCAGTGCATCCCATACACTCACCCGGTGCTATTTAGCTTCTTCTTCTTCTTCTTCTTCTTCTTCTTCTTCTTCTTCTTCTTCTTCTTCTTCTTCTTCTTCTTCTTCTTCTTCTTCTTCTTCTTCTTCTTCTTCTTCTTTTTTTAAAAAAACATTATAGCACAGGAAATTTTTCCTCAATGTGTGTATGAGCTCTTTGATTCCCCAAAGACAAAGATTTGGCAAGTCAGTTAAGAGGAAAGTAGAAGCCCCGAACACATGAGCACATTTTAACAATGTCCAAGTGTAACTTTTACTGCCAACAGTAGACATGCCCTGAATTTGAAACGCAGCCCAAATGCTAAATGCGGTTATTTTTATCTGCGAGGAGAACGTGGCAGTTTCAGATATGGTCATTTTGTTCTGATCTATCCAGTTACTAAATGTTTCTGATTTGTTTTCCTCAGGGAGTTGTAAGTTTGGTTTTTGTTTGTTTGCTTATTTTTGTCCAAGGGGGAAAAATACTTATTGAGTTTGGTAAAAATACAAGCAAGCAACATTTTATTGAGATGCTCAATAAAGATAAAGCTGAGATGTCACCAGCCAGGGACAATGAAGAGGGTCTGGAGTCTTGGCACTAAGAGGGAACCTAGGGCATCAGAAGCTCGGGACTTTGCTGTCAGTATCTGACAGCATCTTTACAAGGTCATCCTGAGTTGCCAAATCAGAAAACGAAGCCTTTTGTTCTATGTGATCTGAATTTTGTCCAGTCTATTAAAAGATTTCATGATGGGGTCAAGGTGACATTTTTACATTCACTAAAAAAAAACTTCGAGTTTCTCCAGGCTCACTCTGTAGGACAAGATCACTCGGTCCAATTAATCAGTAAATTCATCAACTTGATAAGAAGTGTTGACAAAAGCACCTCCAGCGCAAGAAGAAAATCTTCAAGAGTTTATTTGAGCCAAAGTGACCACAAGCGCCAGGAAGAAAAATCTCAAGGAAATGCTTCAGAGGAAGGCAGTTTTACAGCCTATTTTACACATTAGAATCAGAGAAGGAGGCCTCAGGAGGGTTACATGACGTTGTTTGGTGACAGGCGAAGGCGGCAGGAGAAAGCAATGGGGGGAAATCTCTGAGATTGGAGAAACAGGTGCTTCTTTTACATTGTTGGGTACAGGACAGTTAACCTTCCCAGCACCTAGAGACGGTGACCAGGCAACGAGATGACAATGCTCTCTTGCTCTGTGTCAGCACTTGTGCCTTTGAGGGGCCTGGGGAAAATTTACTCTGACATTTCATCATATGAAAAATGGATTCTATATTGTAGATATGTACTAGAGGGTCATTCTCCCTGAACGAGAAACAGTGCTGAGCTATCCATAGAATGGGTCAACGGGTTTTTTGTGAAAACATAAAATGATCAGATGCCATGCAGCATTTTCATTTAAATCTGCTGTGTTGGAGGGACATCAGACTCCAGCTGCCTCTTACTGTGGAGACTGTAAACAGTTTACACAAATGGAAACAAAACAAAACAACAAAACAAAACCCTGCTTGGAACGTTTTCCATCTCTGTTTTTACCGCCATGCTTTTCTCCCGGTCCCCTGGGATGACCAGAGCCTCCTGAACAAGACTGTCTGAAATTTCGTGCAGTGGATTGTCATTGTGGTGGCTTTCTGTCCGTGAAGAATTTATCAGACTCACTCTCTGGCCCCCATCTCTTGGCAGGACAGAGCAGACAAGCTCAGTGTCTCTGTGCATACCTACTCCTCAGAAAGGTAAGCCTGAGTAGCAAACGTGAAAGAGTTCTCTCTATGCCCCGATGGCTTCACTCAACCCTGTTTCCTCTTTTATTATTTCTTGGAAAAACCGTCTACTATCTCTTCTCAGTTCCTTGGCCTTTGTCAGCTACAAAGGACAGATTTTCTTGGGTAAATCCTCAGTAATTAAATGACCACTTCAGTGGTTGGAGCCTTCAATGGCCTGTTTCCTAGGTTTTTGCCTTTGACAGTCATATTTTGCAAAGGCCCCTGAGATGACTCGGCATCTTCCCCTACTTAACACTAAACCAATTGAAGCCCGTGCTCCCTGCGTGAAGGAGGAAAAGATTCATTAAGGGCACTTCATTAAGGAGCTGAAATGGGATGCTGTAAATGCGTCTGAACCGACTGCAGTCCACAGGCGCTATTAGAAGAGCCACAAAGACAGTTTCGGAAACTGAACTCCAGCTCCAGTGGGTCGGATTAGGGAGAGTGATGGGATTAGTGTTTAATGACTTGGGGCGGGAGACAAAGGGAATTTCAACAAAGAGGCTTAGATATGGAAGAATTAACACTCTATTCCAACCAGGCCTCCGATGACTTCCAGCATTCTTTTCAGACTCAAAGCCAAGGAGGGAGAAAAAAAAAAATAAGATGAGCAAAGCTTTAATACTTTCCTAACTTTTTTTTTTTTTTTTGGTAGTATAACAACAATAGGGAGGAAATAAAAGAACCCTCTTCACTCTCTTGCACTTGAAACCTCTTTTAAAAATAAGCACCTTCAATTGTATAATTAGCCCCAAGGTGAGCTGGCCCAGGGCCTCAACCATGTGCCAGAACGCGTCTGGGCTTCCCAAAGCCAGGGCGAGCCACAAACCAAGGCAAAACACTGAAGCAGGACTCAGGGTAGCAGAGGCCCAGCTAAGTGGCTTTAAAAGCGCTTCCGTCTCCGTCTCCACTAGCTGTTTACCTTACAGGTGCAACCGAAGGGACACAGAGAGACTCCGCTTCTTATAAAACCTCCTCCTGGCCCCATCTGGCTCAGACTGAAATTACTCCAGTGTCTATGGCCTGAGAAGTGCTTTACGAAACGAGGTGATTACTCCGTCTGCGACTTTGGAAACGTGCCAAAGGTTGAAAGTGCTCTTGAAAAAGAATCCTCAACTTGGAGCAAGGCAGGCCACGTTGGCGCTTACGTCTGCCGCCTCCCCCTGCTCTGGACAAGAAAGAACACAGCGTCATTATCTGAACGCGAAGCTGCAATTGAGCGGCCGAGCCTGGAGCGCAGGATCGCTCCCCGGGATGTTAAGCAAACAGACCCCGAACTCCAAATGCCTTGGAACAAGTAAGTGTGCGATTATGCCCTGCTGCTGACAATGGCAAAACGCAGGTGCAAGTGTTGCCGTAGGCAAAGGTACAACCCAAATAGTGCGGTAAAGGGTCCCGCGCGTGGGTATGCAGCGGTTCCACGCGGCCCGACGTGTAACCGGACTAAATCCCCAGCGGAGAAGCCGGGTGTTCACTTCGTGTCCCCGCCTGCGGGAAACGGCGCCGGGGCAGTTCCAGACGCCGCGCATTATCTAACCGTGCGGTGTAGTGGGACGATGGCAGCCCCCTGCCGTCATCCATTCAGAGGCCACGTCGGCCATCAGGGTGACATGAAACACATCGCGGGAAGGAGCTGACTGCGTTTTTATAGGCAGTTGCTCATCCACATGAAACTTTAGTTTTTTAAAACCCAGCATTCGATCCCACCACAGGAACCGTGCCTCGAGTCAGAGACGGCCACGCTGTGCTGCCAGGAGGGAGACAAGAGGCAGAGCCCGAAGTCAGTACGGGTGTAATTGGCGGAAAGGAGCCATTTCCAATCAGCTTAGTTCTCCTGGGCCACTCGATGCCAAAGGCCTAGGTAGCATTTTTTTTTTTTTACATAATATATTTTTATTGATTTCTGAGAGGAAGGTAGAAGGAGAGAGAGAGATAGAAACCTCAATGCCAGACAACTATCTATTGGCTGCCTCCTGGGCACCCCCTACTGGAGATCGGGCCTGCAACCCAGGCATGTGCCCTGAGCAGGAATTGAACCCATGACCTCCTGGTTCATAAGTGGATGCTTAACCACTGAGCCACACCAGCCAGCCCCAGGTAGCATTTGATCACGTTGCTTCAGGGCTCAGAATTGTATTTATTGCTCCTTCCTTTTCTGCTAACATTTTTGCTTGAAAGATCAATGTTTTGCCAGGGCAATGGAACTCCCTTCTCTCATAGCTAAATTGGAGTCCCTCTTCACCCCAGTATGGTATAGCAGTCTGTTCTTTATTAAATTGAAAATGTGTAGAAATTTTTATAGACATCTTCAGCTATATAAATAGCTTTGAAAATTGTTGTAAGTTTAAAAACAGGTCAAAAAGGAAATTGAACAGCCAGTGTGTTTCATTCCGTCCCATCAACTTTGTGAAGGGCTATGTTGGTCTTCCTAGTAAATGGTGACTTTTATTGTTGGGGTTTCCACTATTTTTTTTTCCTGAGTAACTTTTCATGGGAAAGGGAGCGCTGGTGGAATTTTCTGATAGAGTGTCAAATATATCGCTAAAAGCTTCTAGCACCAAAGTCAAACTTCAGAGCAGTGTGAGCTTGGTGCCATGGTTCTACCAACCATCTGATTATGAGTATCGGTCACTTCCCCAATGTGGTTTCCAAGGAAGTCCTTGAACTATCCTGGCCCACAGATAGATCCTGTGTCCTCATAGATGGCGGCCTTGTTCTTTTGGAGCCTTTAGACCAAACTCTGCTTCTTTGGGTGCAAAAGCGTGTCAAAAGTCTCTTTGCTAGTATCTTTCAAAGTGGACAAAGGGTTTATAGCTCCTTAAAATATGGTGAAACTTAGAAGTGCCTTTTCCTTAGTATTACAAAAAGTCTAAGAGCCTCAAAACAGTGATTCTCAACCTTTGGTGGAGAAACACGCAATGAAATTATTGCCGGGAGTCCATTAATCCACTTGTGCAGCCATCTGTAGAGTCTAAATAAATAACGTGTCACACATAGATAATGATTTTTAAAAATAATGCCCTGTAGATGCTATTCTGATTAACACATTCAAAATTATTTTAAAATCTTTACTTTTATAATTATACTAGAGGCCCAATGCACAAAGATTCATGCAAGAATGGGCCTTCTTTCCCCAGGCTGCTGGCACCGCTTTTGTGCTGGCCAGGAGCCGCCTTTCTGCCTTTGCACGATTCCTAGAGGCCTGGAGTGGCTGGGGTGGTGTGGAATGCCTGCATCATTGTCATGGGGATAATGCAAGGGTCCCACCTTGACCCCTGTCACTTAGTGCCTGTATATGCAAATTAACCCGCCATCTTTGTTGGGTTAATTTGCATACTCACTCCTGATGGGCTGGTGGGCATTGTGAAGGTACGGTCATTTTGCATCTTACCCTTTTATTAGTGTAGATTATTTGTCAAACCATACTGAAAGTTCAACTCACATCACATGGAAATCTAACACTTTTTTTTTTTCTGGGAGGAAGAGTTATGATATGGAAGTCTATTAATTGCCAGTAATAAAAACCTAACTCAAACCAACTAAAGCCCAAAAGAGAAGTTACTGGCTCAGGTAACTCAGAGCTATATTGAGCTCTGTTTGCCTTTGCTTGGCTTTATTTTTAGGCAGGCTTTATCCTGTGACTAGAGGGTTCTGGTTCTTGCTACATGATTGCATGGTCCTGAAGGCTTGTGAACTCAAGAGAAACTTTATTCCAACATCCATATCAAACTCCAAAACAAAGTTCAGATTGGCCAGCTCCACTCCATGGATCTATCGCCGGACTAACCAGGCAAAGAAAATAATCTGATTGGCCAACATGAATCACATGCTCATTCCTTCAAGAGGAGGAGAGGTAGAGTCCCTTGAGTCACATGGAGAGAGGGAGGAACCAATATCTTAACAAAAAGGAGATGAACAGACTGCAATGTTAACTGACTATAAAAGGGATTCTCATATTTATACTTATATTTGTAAGACTCGAGAGTCATTGTTGTAGAATTATTAGTATTTTTGATGTTTTAACTTAGGTTCTCTACCAGGTATTAGAAGCCAGCTAAGCACAAACTCTTCCATTGGGAGTACCCTGGGAGGCACCGTGTTTGCAGCCAATGCCAAGGTGGTTCATGTGCCCACACGTACGTGAGCGGAAGAAGAGGAAGAGTGAAGGGCTAAAAGGCGAACTGCCAATACAACAGCAAAAAATCGAAATTTCTTTAAAATAAAAATTTCAATTCTTCTCTATAAATTTAAAGCAAAACTAAATAACTCACATACACATATACAACATACACACCCATTGCCACCATCAACACCACCATCACCATCACCGAATGAACACAAGCTATAAGGATTAATTTTATAAAAACTAAAATATTTATTTCTATGCCTTTCCATTGGTCTCTAATTATTGTGTTCACTTGGCATGAGCACCTTGAATAGGAAAGTCATCTCTAAGATCCAGAGCTCTGAATAACATGACTCCGCCTATTGCTATGTCTCATGTCATGTCCTATCTATGCTCTTTTCCGCTGGATTATGCACTTCTTTCCAGGAATCAATAATTCTGTAATTAGTGCCCATTTATTTTCCTTGTTCCTCCATTTCTATTAGTCTCTCCATCTTTATTCCTTTGGAATTTTCCTCCATTTCCTTAATTTTTCCTATTTTTTTCATTCTTTGAAATTAAATAATTTTAAATTATTACTTTACCCTTCTCAGATGGACACTGGTATAATGTGAAGAATAGCTTACTTTGACTTTTAAAATAATGATGATGATGATCAAAATGATTATTGAGCTCTAGATGCCCAGTGCATGGATTTGTGCACTGGAAGGGTCCTTCTCACAATCTGGAACCCCTCAGGGGATGCCATAGTGTGCAAAGCGACAGACAGCCAGGAAGGAGCTCAAGCCCTGGCTGGGAGCCGCACCACTCTCGCTCATCACAACCCTGCTGTACGAGCCCCACTGCATTGGGTATCTGTCCCCTGGTGGTCAGTGCACATAATAAAAGACAGTCAAATAGTCAGCAGGTTGAACAATTGACCAGTCACTTAGGGTTATATATATATATATATATATATATATATATATATATGCTTATGTTATATTATAATCCTATATAACAAAGAGGTAATATGCAAATTGACCTTTACACCCTCACGTCACATGATGTCCACCCCCATTTCATGACAAGATGGCTGCCCCCACATTGTCATAAGATGGCTGGCAGGGGATGGCAGCTGAGGGGGGACAAGGCCTGCAAAAGAGAGCAGTTGAGGTGACCATGCCTATAAGGGAGGGCTGTTGGGGGTGATCTGGCCTGCAGGGGAGCAGCTAGGTGTACATCATAATGGCAGGGAGCAATTAGGTATCAATCAGGCCAGCAGGGGAGTGGTCAGGGAGCTATCAGGCTGGCAGGCAGGTGAGTGGTTAGGAGCCAGCAGTCCCAGGATGTCCTACTACTGGTTTAGGCCCGATCCCACAGGGGTGCCAGATTGGAGAGGGTGCAGGCTGGGCTGAGGGACACCCACCCCCTGCCAGTGCATGAATTTCATGCACCAGGCTTCTATTATTTCTATATTACCTTATTTTATCCTTATAGCAATCCTATGGAGGAAAGCAGTAGGCCCATGTTAGTTTATTTGCAAGGGTTGTTCAACCTTTGAATCCATTTTTGATGTTTGATAAATTCTCTATAATATAAATGCTAATGAAATATCCCAGTACAGAAACAAAAAAATGTTCATATACTTATTGTATTCAACTCCCTTGCAGCTAGAGTATAGTGTTTTACACTCAGTCAAACACAGAGATACTTGCCTCAGAGATTTTTTAAAAAGCAGGAAAATGGATAATTTGCTTTTCAGGTAGCATAGCTGGCTTCAACATTTCATTTCCAGGGACTGCAGGGTTTGTGGAGTTGGCTGTGGCATCCAATGTCCAAGGCTAGGAACAGTGGTGGATAAATCCCATTATTCAGTGTCAGTAGCTCCAGTACAAAGTTCCTACTCAACCAGCTTTGTGGCATGCTTTTGGCTATTGTTTTGACTGTAGCCTAGACCCTGTTTGCCATTTCTGAGTTTGGTTCTCCAGATTCCTGATGTTTGAGAAACATAGATATGATATGGAAGCCATTTATGGAGTAGAGCAACATAAAATAGCCTTATCCTATGCTCCCTCAGATCCTTGCACTAAATCCCATCCTACCTAAATAGGTACAGTTAGTTTATGTTCGGTGAAACAAAAAACTCAGATGAATACAGGGTTTGAAAACTCAGGGTTAGAGAAACAAATACATTGTACAAGGCCAAGCAAATAGTATTAGAGTCAGATTATTCACCTACCAATGAAGCAGGGAAGAAAAGACTACCAGTAAGGGAGACTCATCTGAATACAACTTAGAAAAAATGTAGGCATCCTAGATTAAAGTCTCTAATCTGGCAAAATCTTATCCCAAGTCAGTTTATTTGGACAACCTTTCTTTGTGTAGAAAATGAAAGTTTGATCTAGATCAGTGGCTTCTAACTACTGGAGGTAAGGTCATAAAACCATACCAAAACCAATAAATAAATAGCACCCCTCCAAAGACCCTTCAAATCTGAGAGCTATGGATCTCCTTTCTAGAAAAGTGCACATACAAAAATGTTACATCCAATTTCACCCCAAGCATATCCTTGGAACTCAATGGATTCCAGGTGGAGAACCCTGAACCAGATGATCTCTAAGTTTGTTCCTTCTAAGTAAAATACAGTGTGATTCCATTGGGTGAATTTGTTATAATTAATGATCTTTCTCTCTCCGCTGCTCTTCTCTCTCTCTCTCTCCCTCTCTCCCCTCTCTCTTTCTCATACACACACATTCAAGGCAAATATTTGAATTAATCACATTCCTCAGGTTATAGTACATTATTGTCAATAAGATCATACATTTGAGAGGACTTGGATTCACATGATGTCATGTAATAAATGTCTAAAGAAGATAGAGCTGTTTAGCCTTAAGAAAAGAAGACCCAGACACGATGATTTGTATCAGTTACTGCAAGCGTCACTTGTTGAAAATAACTGACAATCCAATCAAAAGTGGCTTAAGCAATATGACATTTATAGTCTCATGTAACAAGAAGTTTGAAGGTGAGACATACAAGGGGCGATAAATTCAGTCAAAGACACAAGTTCTTTTCTCTTTCTTGTTTTGTCATCTTTTCACAGGATTTTGGCTTGTCCCTAGCTCCTCAACATAGGGTGGCATGGTTCCAGTCAGAATATGTAGATAACAGCATCTTTTGTTTAAAAAGCATGTTGACTTTTGCTTTTAATCATTTGAGAGTAACTGGTATCAAACTTGCCGTCTTACTGTGAACAACTATAAAACTTGACAAGTAAATTAGGTAATTATTTTCAGGCATTGGATAACAGGCATGGGACTGCAATACTTGAGAAAAGGAAAACATACAAGATGAGGCACACTTCTCTGTCTGGAGGCCTTCTCTCACCGTAACACAAGGAAGTGGAACCAAATAGAACAATGGTCTTGCTGAGATGAGGAAATAGAGACTGGACTTCCAGGCTCCTGAAATAGCCAGAATTTTCAGGATAGGGCACTGGATGCCTCTGAAGTCTATATGTGAATGCATGAAAATTTATTGGCCAAGGGCTGGGCTATGCAGATAAAAGTTGATATTCTATGAGACATGACATAGATAGACTGTTGTGGAAATAGAAACTGAACAATAATAACAGAGGTCATGCAGGTTAGGAATATGTTGAAGGCCAGAGGAGAAACAAATATTTCGGGTATTCAGATGAGATCTTACAAAGGCCATCCCTTATAAAGGAATGAGAAATAAAAAAGCCTAGCCGGTTTTTCTCAGTGGAGAGAGTGTTGGCCCTCGGACTGAAGGGTCCCAGGCTTGATTCTGGTCAAGGGCATGTATCTTGGTTGCAGGCTCAATCTCTGGATCTAATTAGGGCAGGTGTGAGAGGCAATCATTGTGTCTCTCTCATTTGATGATGTTTCTCTGTTTCTCTTTCAGCATCTCTCCTCTTCCCCGCCACCCTCTCTATAAAAAAAAGAAGAAAAGAAGAAGAGCTATGCTCTAGAGCAGTGGTTCTCAACCCACCAATCATAGCCAGTGCTTCTGAGACCCCAAAGGTGCAAAATGCAGCCCACAGCCCAGCCCAGCTGGGAAACAGTGGCTGTGGGCACTAGGTAATGACATCACATAGCAACACCTGGCTTCCTCTTCCTAGCAACTAGCCTCCTTGGAGTTTCTTTATCCCAGTAACACGACTTGCCTTATAGTCAGGTACAAATATTTTATAGTTTAACCAAATGTCTGTGAAGTGTTTTCACATGCCTCATCTCATTTGATCTTCACAGCAGTCCTGGAGTAGGTAGATAGGAGACTTGGTAAAATCCTATTTTCTTTTCATTAGCCAAAAAAATGGAGATTTAGAAAGCTTAGGGACTTGAGTCAATTGAAAAGAAGTAAGAAATCATAGAACTTGAAAATGACTTCAGGTTTTCTCATTGCACAGGTTATAGTCAAACACTGCTACAGTTAAATATTTCACTCTTTGTTCTCCCTGTGTGGTCTATAATAATAATCTGCTTCATGTGGATATTTACTCCTATGTTGCTAACAATTACCTGAAAGAGATATTGGGGTGCTTCACTGGACTGGAAAAAGCTTAGCTAAATCAGAAAACAGGTCGGTCTTATTAACGAAGTTTATATATATAATCTTTGGTGCCAATCATATGCATATGTTTCATTATGTCATTGTCAATAGTTAATTTGGTTGACACTTTTATTATAGAGAATTTCCTTTCAATGTGCATGAATTTGTGCACCAGGCCTCTGGTTATTACATATCATTCAAAGGACAGTGGGATACTGAGACAAAAGATGGAGGAGGAGAGAGTTAGAGTAGATTATTTCTGCTTCTCTCATCATCACCACTAGGAAAGGAAACTCATTGAACACACAGGATGAACTAGGCTCTCTGGTCTGGTGTGACCTTTTCTTATTGAGGCTCTGCTGTGATGCTTCTTCCCTGAGGGAGCTAGAACTGACTTGAATACATCAGGTCATCACAGAGCAATGCAGTTAGATTTGCCTCAAACCACATTACTAGGTATGCCAGTCACAAACACCTGGAGAGTTTACTTACTCTTGTAATCCTAGAGTATTTCAGCCATGTTACTGAGAAGCTCATGAACCTTGTGTGACCAGATCCGAGTAGACCATAGAGTCTCAAGTCAACCTTGCCACCATCATTTGCTTATATGTCTCCCCTCCACTATGAGCTCCTGAAGGATAAGAATTGTGTTCACATAACTCCATTTTGCCAGTACCCAGTGCAATGCCTGACTCATGGACAATACACAATAAATAGATGTTAAGTGAATGAATGCATTCTAATCACCTAACATATTTTACCTGGTTTGAATTTGCAATGAAGCATATTATAATCCCCAGTAGTCTCCAAAATTCACTAACACTCTTGCACCCACACTAGCATCCAGACAGTAAGACTCTGCATGCAGATCTTCCCACAGTAAATATGAAGTTTGAGATCCTTTTCACATGGAGAGATACATTAAAATATGGCAAAACCAAGGATCACTCTTGATTATAGTTTTTATTCAAGGTAAGAAAAAGTAATTATTTTCCCTATGATTTTGTTTCTTTATATTTCAAGGGTATGATGAATGATCAACCAAATAGTGAAGAAATAGAAAGAAGATTCCCACTGCTTCTTCAAAATACTCTAATGAAAATATTACCAGGAGGGCCTAGCATTTTCTGTCAATAGGGCTAAAAGATCAAAACTAATACACACTCTCCATGTTCACTGCAGAGAGAGCAATCCAAGGAGAAAGTTAGAAACCCATCTCCTGCTCCCATCTCTCCCGTCTTGTCCCTTTTTTGCCCCTCTCACAGTATTTTTTCCTTCTTGTTTTGCTCCCCTCCCCCCTTCAACCCATACCTAAGGCTTATAGTAGCTGTCAGAGTTGGGCATGTCCCTTAGCTGCAGGCAAATCTTGTTTGCAAGCAGGAAGCTGTAGGAATTCTCTCCTAGTGGCATTTTCACTCTTTATGTGAGCTTAATTCAGGGGATTAACAAATGGATCAGCTGGAGACCTCCTCTTACCAGGACAGAACGGACAAGTTCAAGCAGGAATAGTCCCAGAAATGTCTGGCTCTGCTGGGAGTTAAGAAAACAACACCTACCAAGCACTGAACAAGGTGTGCTCCCAGAGGAGGCCCGGTCAAGAAGGAAATGGCCTCCCCTGCTGACTTCACATGCCTCCTCCTTCTGTACTGCTGCCACTGTCTTACAGATCTCAGAAAAGTCCTCCCCACCCCTATCTGGCCCCTGAATTTCTCTTATCCTCTGTCATTTACAAGATTCCCTGTTTCTCCCGCTTCTCCATTGACTCCTACAGAGACAGCAAGGATCTATTCTCTTCTTACTGCGTCCTGTGTGCTTTGGGGTCTTAAGGTGGGTTCCCTATAAGCAGAACTTGAGGAGTGAATATTTAGACAAGTGATTCCCACTCTTTCCATGAGCACAGAGAGCTAAGGACAGTAGTTACTCCATGACCATATGAAGGAGAGAATAATGGTATTGCTGTCTATGTTGACAAGATTGACATCTGGGGATGGCAGAGCCTCCAGAGAGAGGGTAACTGAGTTTTCAATACTTCGATGATGCCAAATTAACCATGAAAATGAGACAACCTTCTCTCTTGTCTAAGCCACTGGGTCTAGCTCAGCATCCAAACATGTGTTCTAACTAATTCAGCCCAGGTGGGCTAGACTTTGTTCAGACAATGAGCCAGTTGAATGGAAGCCATGATGGCTGAGACAAAGAAAGAGTGGCTGGGGAAGTTATAAAACATTCCATAACAACAAGTGGAGAGACTGGAAGAATAATTGTTTTTAATGTCAAAGTTGTCCCTCAATCAAATGTGATGTGGAAAAATACATAAAAAGGAAATATAAAATTGAACCAAATAACATCATAACCCCTTTCCACTGATCCATGTAAATTATACTTCAGATTTTACGTTTCTAAATGGAAAAAAACCCTTTTTTGCAAGTTTATTAAGGGCATCAGCAATTGGTTTATTTTATTTCACTTGATGTTGAGGCAACAGAAACAGCAAAAACTCCTTTTGCCTTGCTTTGCATTTTTGCAAATAATATCACATTGATTTTTTAAAATAAAACCATCCTGTTGACTTTTCAACATTCAGGACATTTTAATGCCACTTGACCCATTCTGGCAATATTTTCAGTTAGCCCAAGATGCCTAAAATGACTGGTATGAACTGGGGTAACAAAAAGAAAACCTTCTACATTTTCTTTTTATAGAAGAATTTTACAGTTTTATAAAGATGGAATATGATCAAGGTTCAGCTAGGCACCTTTTGTTAAAATCCATTATATATTATTATAGAGATTATTAGGTTTCCCCAAATGTCCTCCAAATCAGGTGGTCATCTTGTGCAAGGAAGCTTATCTTATAACTGGAGGCCAGGTGCACAAAATTCGTGAATAGGGTGGGGGGAAGGCAGTGTCCCTCAGCCCGGTCTGCACCTTTTCCAATCCAGGGACACTTGGAGAATGTCCGACTGCTGGTTTAGGATCGGGTTTAAACCGGCAGTCAGACATCCCCCTCGAAATCCTGGACCACTGGCTCCTAATCACTCACCTGCATGCCTGCCTGATCACCCCTAACCATACTGCCTGCCTGCCTGATCACCCCTAACTGCTCCCCTGCAACCTGATTGCCCCTGACCATCTCCGCCTTGACCCCCACCACCGTGGCTTTGTCTGGAAGGAGGACTGGACGACAGGAAGATGTCTGGTCGACCTGGTCTAATTAGCATATTATCCTTTTATTAGTATAGATACTTCCAACAAGATGACTTAGAGCTGAGATAGACTTGTTTGGCTGGTCTCTTCAGGCCTAAAAACCTATTCTCACTTGCCACCCCATACCTATGACTGTTTCTATATTTTGAGTTCTGCCTTTCTCCATAGTTCTTCTTTTGGAATGCCTTCCTACTCCATTCTTTTCAGTCTTACCCTCTATCCATTCTTTAAATTCTCACACCACCCATGAAGTCATCTTCTATTGTTTGTGATAGCTTTCTGTTCCCATATGGGGTTTCTGAAATCTATAACTTCTCTGTGATTATAGTCTGTGCCACAAGATTTAGCCCTTAGGCACATAATGTCTTAAATTGATTAGGGTTCTTTTAAATGTGTCTTGTTGTCTCCCCTACTAGATTCTTAAAAGCAAAGATCACATCTTACCCAGCTCCTCTATTTCCTGTAGGTCTGAGCATCTTCTGGATGTATGGGCGATTCTCAGCAGAGTAGCAGGTCTTCAGTTAAATTGATGGATTGGTTGTTAAAACTTCTAAGTATCTTTACTTCCTTCTATGACGTCTTTTAAATTTTTCTCACCTTTGTGTGTGTGCCCATATAAATGTGTATTCATTGACTTAAAATATTTTTTGAGTATTTACTATGTGCCAGAAGGCTGAGACTTGGAAGGGCAGCAATGGAAGAATTAGGAAAGATCATTGAGAGCAAAGATGTGTCACTAGAGGCCAAGGCTAAGATCATCCACACCCTTATATTCCCAATTACTATATATAGATGTAAAGGCTGGACAGTGAAGAAGGCTGACAGGAAAAGAAATTGAGTCATCTGAAATATGGTGTTGGAGGAGAACTTGATTAATACCCTGGACCACCAGAAAGATCATCAAATTAAGCCTGAAACATTGCTAGAAGAAAAATGACAAAACTGAAGCTATCCTGCTTTAGGCACATCATGAAATGGCAGGGTTCTTTGGAGAAGATAATAATGCTGAGAAAGAAGGCAGCAGGAAAAGAGAAAGACCAAGTATGGGATGGAGTGACTCCATGAGTGAAGCCATAGTATGAATTTATAGGAGTTGAGGAAGGGTAGTGAGAAAAGCACATTGTGAACATCACTCATTCTAGGTTCATCAAGAGTTGAAGCCAACACAACACAAAAAACACACACTATGTGCCAGGCATAATGCTGGCTGCTAGTGATAACAAATTTGATGTGATAAGACTCTAGTTTTCTCTGTCCTGGACAGCCAAGGGAATAATTACTTAGAGAAAAAATATGTCAGGAGGAGGAGCTGACTTGAGCAGAAGAGTCAGGATGGGTATATAGGAAGCATTCAGGTAGTACCTAGAAATGCAATCATAGGAGCACAATGGGGGATTTGAGCTAGACATAGATCTCTGGGAGACATTTTCCTTGAGATGACAAATGTTGGAATCAGGGTCTAGTTAAGTTTTCTGGAGAGACAGGGTGAGAAGAAAAGGCAAAGAAATAAAGCATGAAAATTACTACACAGAACTTTAGAGGGTGACCTAAAATCATATTTAGTCTGTAAACAAATTTGTTGTGGATATTTGTAGTGAAGGATTACATAAATGAAGGCAATTCTGGGGCCACGTCAAGAAATAGCCCCTCATGTGTCTGACTGTTTTGAATTCCACTTTTATGATGATTAGCCTGGGTGGTTGATAGGCCAGAGGAGGGAGGAGAATGCAGACTCTGGCCCTACTTTGCCATAAGAAGCAGACAAATAAGAAGACTCTGAGGATCCTGGACTACCATATAGCTGAATATTAGCATGAGAATTTCACACATTTTCCTCTTCCCTTGAAGTGATGCAGTGTGGGTGATCTGGTCCTAGTTCTGCTACAAGTGAATGCTATTACCTAGATCAATTATAACCTCTCTGAGTCTTTGATTATATCTGTAGGAAGGTATGCTGAACAAAATAATCTTCAGAAAAACTCAGCACTCTAAAATTCTCTGGTTAAGAGAATATCAGATTATGTGAGGCCACTTTGATTTAGAGATGCCTTCTGACCCTCAATCAGGCACAAATAAATCCTGGATACTTAGGGACTCTAGATAGTGTTCAGTAAAATAACCAATCAATCAACCAATCAATCAGAAATCTTGCCTTTCCTACAGCTGAAAACCAATAAATTGGGGTGCTGGGCATCAGTGTCTGTACATCTGGCTACCTGGCTCTATCACTCTTACTGCCCAAATCTGAAACTACATCACTGAAAAGGGTTCTTTAGGAGCTCTGTTTTATGACTTGGGGTTCTTAGGTTTCAAGTAGCGAATGAGGTTGTGCACCAGGTAGTATGAAAACTATAGGATAAATACTCTGAACCACCTAAGGGCATCAATTTAACTCAGATTTAAGAGATAAAGCAATTTCAAGTTAACATAAACATGATGGAGTAGTGCACACACTTTGTACTGGGCCTAAGGATCTCACAAGTGATGTAAATGAAAGTGGGCATTTTCTGGTTGCTCTGGGCTACTTGCTCCTTTCACAAGGATCCAAACCTCTCTTTTTTTGTCAGAAAGGCCTGGCACTGTTGCCAGGTAGATCTTTGTTTAATGGACCTACTGGGTATTTATCTCTCTCAAGTACCTGAGATTTTTTCCTTGAGCTAGAAGAGTTTATGTTTTGTGTGTCTGTTTTCTTTTAGAAAATGCAAGGGCCCAAATTGGGAATTTTAGCTGGTGCTATGCTAAAGATTTCTATGTCTTGGCTGGAGCATTCTCCTGTGAAGGGGTTGGGGTGGTTCAGCATGGAAAGATCTGGTTCCATTTGTTACATACTGTTCTCATTGAAGAGTAGCTAGGTCTTTAGAACACCTAATATTACCTTCAGGTCATGATCTGATTATCACCTAGAAAATGCAGAGTATCTAATCATTTGAACTTGAATAATTGGTTTTGTTCTTGTAAACTCTTGACCGAAAGCAATTATTTCCCAAGTTTTAGAGACAAATGAACCATAGAAGAGCAGCTGTAGAATTTGCTGTAAGAAAATATGATAATTACCAAGTTTGACATGTGCTATGACAACAGCTCTTAACTAATCAACAGCTTCACTGCTAAAGCAGTCATTGAAAACATGTTGGGCAGCCAGTTCGAAATTCTACATGCCAGTGGGAGAGAGTGGTATTGCAGAAAATCCAAGGCAACAGATAATCTTCAAATCATTGTCGTTTGGCCTCAGGAGGTATTGTATGCTTAATTTTAAAAATATGTTGACAGCAGATTCACATCCTTTAATTAAAGCCTATGCACATTATTGTCAATATTAGCTTGACTTTCGGAACAGACACTCATAGCTGCCAGGAAAGGCCACCCTGGGCAGCAGGCGTCATTTATTTGGGGATTAAAAATTAGCAGGAGACAATTCTGACATGGATAATCCTCATGTGGATAATTGAGTGCTGACTGGCATTTAGGGAAATGCATTTATGGCAGAGGACAGTGTGGGATGCTGTTGACCAACTAGGTTGGTAAAGGGAAACTCTCCACTTGTTCACTTGATCTTCGCCAAGAGGCTGAAAAGTGATAAAGTGATTCAGTCCTTACTTTTTTTTTATAGCAAAAACGGTGTTCAATGAATGGAAAACAAAACTGAACTGAAAACCAGCAGCCTAAAGACCAAGATTTCCAATCAAAAGCTGAAGCAGTAACAGAGTATCTAAACCTGAGGATTTTACAAAAGCTTGAGGTTGGAGGGAAGGAGTTGTTGGTGGTTTAATAATTTTTACAGTATGTTAAATATTATTCCAGCCATGAATCTTTTCTGAGGCCTTTCCTTTTTTAAATTGCTAAGGCTTATAGAATGCTTGTAGAAATCTCTGGGGCAACTTAATGAGAAGATGGACAATGAAAAAAATACTGGCTTCCATACTTTCTCCTTCTCTGTACAATGAGAACATTGATATCCATCTTACAGGAGAATTACAAGGATTAGAGAAAATGAAAGTGAAGCACTTGGTACTGCTACATAATAAGCAATAAATCTGTAATAGATATGTCTTACTCTTCTTTTTAATTAGAATTAAGATTTAGAATGCCTTATTCTTATTAATGATAATGATATCCCCATGACAATATATTTTACTGATTTTGAGGAATAAAAGAAATAATATAAAAGATATGCTCTTTGAATCTACATAGAATTACTCTATTGAATTTACTTTTCATCAAGTAGGCCCAGTGGCAATATTAAGATTTAGGATGATTTTGTGAAGGTTAAATGTGCAGACTCTAGATGGAAAATTATTGAGTTACTTTGTAAATCTCTTTAAGAAAACAATAAATGCCTACTTATTCAAGTCACGAACATCAAGATTAAGAGAACCAATTGATGAAGTTATGGTGGACAGTGTGGCGCACCACCCAGCTTCTTCTTCCATGAGAGTTGTTCCCATAACAGCTAGGAGAGCTATGGACAGAAAGCCTTCAGCTGTCAGCCACTTTAGAAATTGTCTCAGCTGAAGAAAGCTGCCTTAACCAGGCCTCCTGGTTTCTCATACCCAGTGACTGATTGATGAGAGAACTGGGCGATTTCAACCTAACCTGGGACAACTCTGACCAGCTATTCTTATTCCAGGTCTCCCAATGAGGTGGGCTGAGGCTGCCATTGGACCTATAGTACCTCACCTTCCCCCTCTGATCACTGATGTTCACTTCGCTTCTCTTTTACAGTGCTCTTCTTTAAAAATGTTGGTCCCCCTAAAATATGAAGGGTGATCAGAAACTCCTCACAAACATTAGGGAAATCATACAGGTAAATTCATAATTATAAAAATAAAAAAAACAACCTGAACTGGAGAGATGTGAAGGGGAGATGATGGAAAATAAGAGATAAATTGGGGGAAAGGTGAGATGGGTTTGAGGCAAGACTAGGACTGGCACAGTCTGCAGCTGGTTGAAGGTGCCAGAGGTGGAAGAAGCATGTCCTGCAGCAGTGTCCAGGATCAGGAAATCCAAGTCAACCTTCTCCTCTTATAGATAAAGAAATAAAACTCAGAGAAATTTCTGAGCAGAGAAAGTTGGAATTGAAAGATAAATCATTACATCTACCCGCCTTATAATGCAGATAAGAAAACTGTACTGTACTAGTAGTTTCTATAGTTAAAGCCTGGGGAGAAAAGCAGTTGGATACATTGGTGGTGAAAAAAAATGTAGGTACTCAGCACACACTGTGAAATCCATTAAAACTGACTCACTCATTTTGGATGAGGTAAGTGTTGACATTAGACAATTTGGTGGGCAGCATTTATTTTCCTATTTATTAAAATGTCAGAAAGAGCACCGATGACACCTCCTAAAAGGCTTGCAGGTGGTGGTCTTCAAAACACAATCTTCAATCCTCAAAGAGGATAAAAATTCTAATAATCTAGCTTAATGATAAAAATAAAGCTGAGATGAGTACATTTGGAATGTCAAAGCAAGGACAATTCATTAAAAAACCCATGAAATTCAAAGGCAGTATATATATATATATATATATATATATATGCGCACATATATATATTACAGGTACAATAAACTACATTTAAAAGCCAGAGAATATGAAACTTGAAAAAATGAAGACTTCAAAGAAAATCAGTCTTTGAACAAATCACCAGTGCTCTTTTAATAATTTACTTCCTCTCAAGTTACGTTTTGTGTATGTCCCAGTGGTAGACAATATTGCCTCTGAAATTTTAAAGGGAGTATAAAGAAATCCAAATGTATTTCTGTGCTCTTGGTTAACTGGTAATATTAAGGTAAGAACCTAGTGGCCATATTTTAATGCAGCCAGACTGTCTCACTTACTATATACCACTAGCCAACGTTGTAGCTCAAACGCGTCCCATCTGGTGGGCTGAGTTGGTTCTGACCTCCTCGGTTGTGCACATGCTTTTGTGTGTGTTGCTCACACATAGACAACTGGGGGCATTGAGACCACTCCCTGAACAACTCAAGCCTCAAATTAAGACCTGTCTAATAATCTGGATATTTTGATTGTAATAGAATAATTCTCATTTTGACTCAATTGGTCCCCTCACTCTGTCCATGCCAAACATAAAAGCAAACCAAAAAAACCCTCCATAATTCACATGATCAAAAGAAAGGATTCTGAGAAGTTAATGCATCTACATAGTGATTCAGCCCGAAGTGTGGAGGCAGTATTCATATCATTCCTATCTTTCCTTGGGGTCATGTTGGAGTAGGTGAGCTGTGTCCTCTCGCCCTGGCTCTCCATGAAATCTCCAGAAGAAGTTGGTATTTTCACGTGGCAGGAAAAGAGGAGCTAAAGTCAAGAAAACCACCACATCTGGAATGGGGGGAAAGGTTTCACTGGAAAGAACTTGACAAACTCTGAAAACAAAGTTCTAGACTTTACTAATTTATTTTGGCTGCGAAGCAGAGCTCAATGCACAGCTCAAAGAGGATTTGTCCGAGGCCCCTTTCAAAGAAATGAAAAGCCAGCCTGCACTAAAATTAATGCAGCGACTGCATAAACAGTGGAGATAGTTATCTGATACTGAGGGAATAGAGCCACACTAGGCCTTTTTGTTATTTATAGGATTATTATTGGAGGAAACAGAAGCAATTAGATATCCCCGTGCTTTCAGAGCAGGGGAAGGAAAAAAGGTGTCAAACATAGTTTTTCAATTTGGCCTCTTGATCATTTCGTTCTCGCTACATCTTAAAATCCAAATATACATACGCCCCCAGTGTCCCACTCCCTCATCTTTCAGCCGTTCCTTTGACTATTTCTCCTTTATCCTTCGAAAGCTTTATGGATTTTGAATGGTGCAGAGAAAGACCTAAAGTAATTTAAAGCTAGAAAATGTATCTTTAAAAACAGGACACCATTATTATTCTATGTGATCACAAAAGTAATTGTAGCAGCCCTAACTTGGCTGCTCAGTGGATAGAGCATCGGCCTGCAGACTGAAGGGTCCCAGGTTTGATTCCGGTCAAGGACATGTACCTTGGTTGTGGGCACATCCCCGGTGGGAGGTGTGCAGGAGACAGCTGATAGATATTTCTTTCTTATCAATGTTTCTAACTCTCTATCCCTATCCCTTCCTCTCTGTAAAATAATCAATAAAATGTATTAAAAAAGTAATTGTAGCAAATAGAGAAAGAATCTTAAAAATCACTTGCAGAAAACATTTGCCATTCTTTCGTCTGCCCAGCTTTTGAAGACATTTTGGTGGTATTTCTCACAGGGTGAGGCTTTTCAGGAGTCAAGTGAGGACTTGGCATGAAACATTGGTTTCTGACACAAGAAGCAGACAGAGTAAGGAACTCATGTTGGTGGTAGGAGTAGTCACCTCTGTTCTCCAGTGTCCCTGGTGATGAGGTGCAGTATCTGCCTAGGGTTGGCAGGGGCCATGATGCCTGTTGGGACACCCAGTGTCAGGTGGCAGAGGCACCTGGGCCCTGTGGGATAACTTTGGCTGTGGTCCTGGTGGCTGAGAGCTTCCCTTGTGTCTGCCCATGGCCCAGGCTGCCCTTCAGATTCCCCAGTGCTCCTGGGGCTCCTCAGTAGCCAGTCAGTAAGTTCTTTTTCTGTTAAAATCAAGCCGAGACCATTTCTGTTGCTTGTAGCTTTGAACCCAGACTGGTCCTCCTACAGTTCCTTCGCTCACAGAGACCCAGTTCAGATGTGCTGATAGTATTCTGGGTTTCCTCTGTTCTTGGAGATGGAGTCTCTTTTTGCCATGACGAGTGCAGAATTGCCAACTGCCAAAACCGGGTTCACAGAGAGGAGCAAGAGAGACTTTCCTTGCCTTAGGTGTGCATACGGGGGTCTGTTTTCCATGTTTTTTCAGGGGTACATAGTTGCGATTTTCCATAGCTTCCTGCAAAGATGATGGTGATGTGGAAATGTCTGAAACAGGCACTGGGACACCCGCACTATGTGATGTTCTTCTCTGGTAACAATGAGAGGACCTGTGATTTCATTTCCGAGTGTCTCCTGTTTATCAGGTCCTCTACTAAATGCTTTACAGAGGCTAGTGCCTTTGTTCCCCCAAAACCAGTTGCAATAGTTACTGTTTTGTGAACTCCTCCCAGTGTTCCATGAGGTAGACTTCATTTTCCCCATTTTACAGAGGAGTAAACTGACTCTTAGAAATATTAAATAACTTGTCTGAGTTCATAAGAAGGAAAGGGTGGCTCTGAAATTGGCACCCAGGTTGGCTGACTCCAGAGACTTCTTTCTGAACCACCTCCCAGTGCTGCCTCCAGGTAGGGCTGCTGGGGCCCTTCGGTCATTTGTATGCTGGCTTGTCCCTATTTTTCACACAGGAATGTTGACTGGAATCCTGCTATGCATGGCACTGTTTTAATGCTAACAGATAATGAGGAAATGGCAGGCATATTCTTTTAATCCAGGGCCCAATAATAAGACTAATATGCCTTTAGAGCATGTTTTATAGTTTACACAGTATTTTAATATGGATCATCTCACTTACTGTCATGAATGACTAGAGAATAATTACAAAGGATAATGCCAAAATATGCAAAGTAACTTGGGGCTTAGAGAAAAAAATGAAGGGAGAGGAGGTGAGGTTAATGAGGGGAGCTTCTGAGGAAAGTGAGTTTTTAGGAACATCTTGGATATAATGGTGATGTGTGAAGGTGAAGAAATTTTACTACTGGGTTTTTTAATGCACATAACTGTCAGCAGGTCTATATTGAGTTTGGTGGGATATGTTTTTGAATCTGAAGTGATTGGTGGAGTTGGCATTCACTGGTTCCTGTTACACTGGTATCCTATGCAAGGAAATTAATTAGAATAAATATTTTAATATTGATATTTGCCCTTTCTCTATAATAGAAGTGTCAACCAAATTCAAGATTGACAATGATGGATCAAAACGCAGGTGCCAGCAAGAGCTTTATTATGTATCATATTATCAAGAGCTTTACATGTGAGAGTTAACTTAGCCTTTTATAGATATAGAATAAACTTGCTTAATTAGACCTTCTTTCTGATTTTGCTAAATCTTTTTCCAGGCCAGTGAAGCACCCCAATGTTTCTTTCAGGTAATTGTCAGCAACATAGCAGTAAATATCAACACAAAGCAAATTATTATTGTAGATCACACAGAGAACAAAGGGTAAAATATTTAACTGTAGCAGTGTTTGACTACACTATGTGCAATGAGAAAAGCTGAAGTCATTTTTAAGTTCCAACATTTCTTACTTCTTTTTAGTCAGGTCATTTCTAAACTTTCTAAATTTCTGTTTTTGGCTAATGAAGGGAAAATATGATTCCACTGAGTCTCCTATCTACCTACTCCAGGACTTCTGTGAGGATCAAATGAGATGAGGCATGTAAAAATGCTTCACAAACATTTGGTTAAAGTGTAAAATGTTTGCACCTGGCTATAAAGCAAGTCATGTTCTTGGACTGAAGAAACTTCAAGTAGGCTAGTTGCTAGGTAGAGGAAGCAGGGCATTGCTATGTGACATCATTACCTGGAGCCCACAGCGACCATTTTTGGGCTGGGCTGGGCTGTGGGTTGCATTTTGCGCTATGGGGCCTTGGCAGCTTTGGCTGCGATTTGGTAGGCTGTTGCTCTGGGGTGGTGGCGGGGCTTGTGTCCCACCTGGGGGCAGCTAAGTGTTGGTTTGTCTGTGCCAGGTCTATAGTGCTGTTTATTTTTAAATGGCCAATGCCTGTCATGGCAGCTCCTGCGTTGAGTGTCTTCCCCCTGGTTGTCAGTATGCATCATAGCTACCAGTCAGATGGACACTTAGCCTTTTTTTTATATACTACTAGAGGCCTGGTACATAAAATTCATGCCAGGGCGGGGGGAGGTTTGAGCCCAGCCTGCACTCTCTCCAATCCAGGACATCCCTCTCATAATCTGGGATCACTGGCTTCTAACTCCTCACCTGCCTACCTGCCCGACCACCCCCAACTGCCCTCAACTGATGGCCTGGTCACCCCCAACCGACCCCACTGCCAGCCTGATCACTCCCAACTGTCCTTCCTCCCCCACCAGCCTGGTTGCCCCTAACTGCCCTCCCCCTGCCAGCCTGGTCACCCCTAACTGCCCCCCAAGCACCCTCTCACCACTGACCTGGTTGCCCCACGCAGCCTGCTTTTTGGTCATTTGGTCACCCCTCACTGCCCCCCACCCCCTGCCAGCCTGGTCGCTCGCTCAACACAGCCTGCTGTTCAGTCATTTGATTGCCCCTCACTGCCCCTCCTCCCTTGCAGGCCTGGTTGCCCCACACAGCCCTCTGTTCAGTCGTTTTGTTGGCCCTCACTAATCCCCCTGACAGCCTGGTTGCCCCATGCAGCCTGTTGGATCATCAGTTTAGTTGTTTCGGTTGGGATGGTCAGTTAGGCTTTTATTTATATAGATAGATTGGTTCTACAAGAGGGCTGAGCAGATGGGCTTAGTAAAAGCTCCACTAGAGCCCTGGCCTGGCGGCTCAGTTGGTTGGAGCATTATCCCACACACTAAAAGGTTGCAAGTTCAATTCGTAGTCAGGGCACATACCTATGTTTTGGGTTCACTTCCAAGTGGAGGCACATACAGGAGGCAACCCACCGCTCTCTCTCTCTCTCTCTCTCTCTCTCTCTCTCTCTCTCTCTCTCTCCCAAATCAATAAAACATATCCTTGGGACAGGATTTACAAAAGAAGCTCCATCATAGGCATGAGGTGCTATCACCTTCCACACGGTCTTATTATTGGCTGATGGTGAGCCAGCAATAGACACAGTTGGGCTCTCCTTGTCCTCAGGAGACTCATGTTGGTGAGAAAGAGATAAATGTGAAAGAATTGAGGGAAATGAGGTATTCACACTGTTCTAACTCAGGCAGGCTTCATGAAGGAAGTGTGATAAGGCACATTTTCTGAAGCCTA
Source organism: Antrozous pallidus (assembly GCA_027563665.1). Taxonomy (NCBI): domain Eukaryota; kingdom Metazoa; phylum Chordata; class Mammalia; order Chiroptera; family Vespertilionidae; genus Antrozous; species Antrozous pallidus. Next base: position 32,286,588 of record CM050523.1, read on the forward strand.
GAGTAACAACCTCCTTGGAAAGACACATGTTCTAGCAAATTCCGGGCTTTCAGGTCAGCGATAAGGCTCCCTCGAATGTGTGTAAACAGAATGCCAGGCAAGGTTGAAAACCGTTGCCAGAGAGCTTACTGCACCCATAATTTCAAATAGTGCAATCCAAGTGTAATTGGTTTGCATCAGAATGAAATAATTTCCTGCTAAAACAGAGTAGGCAAAAATGCTTGTCTTGTCTTTTTTCCTTTTTTTCTTCTAAATTGCTTTCTTTCCCTCCAAACAATTCACCCTGAGTAACCAGAGCGATCAAGTGGCTGTAAGAGGAACCAGTTTTCCCTCCCTCTCTTTTTTCTTAATGAGCTTGCACTTTCTTCCTAAGTATGTTTGAAAGTTACATTTTCTTTTCTGGGAGACTTGAACCAAGATGAAAGGAGGCCAAAGTGGCAGAAGGTGCATCTGGGGGGAGGGGAGGGAGTGGTGGAGGGAGCTGGCTTCAAAGGGCACCCGGCCCTGGGAGGGTGACTCACCGGGCTCCTCACTCTCCCGCCAGCGGTTTCCTCCCCTGGTGTGAACGCAGCCAAGAGGCACAAAAGCCATTTGGAGGATGGAGCCAGGCGCCAAATCCCAGTATCTAATTTTAATTGGACACAAACTAACACACTCTCCAGGGAGACACTTGATGATGATGATCATTTTGTCAATAACTCGCCAGTGTCATGCAAATGAAACATAAGGACAGTGACCCTGGAGCTTCTGAAGCATCTGTTTAAAAGGGGGTGCTGTGCTAAAGCAAGCTCCTGGCCAAGGACTTTGCAAAAAAATGTATCTTTCCCACCACAGCTCCCTGCCTTGTAGTTGAGTGTTCTGAGAGATGCTGCTCATTAGAAGGGAGACCCCTCAGGAGGGAGTTTGCTTGCTTGATTTTATCTTCCCTGTTCTAGAGCAGTGGCTATTTGGCCTCAGTGGCCGTCCTATGTTCTAGGGCTTTCTCTGCAAAAGCTGGAGGAGAGAAATGGTGCTGGCAACTAGAGTGATCATCCCTGAGCCCCTTGCTAAGGCAGGCAGATGAAGGTGCCACAAACCTTACCACTCAAATGAAGAAAGCACTGCCCATGGCCCTGGGTTCAGAATAGAAAGTGGGGGACATGTGGCATCCAGCTTTTAGGTGTCCAACGAGGAACAGACAGGAGCTGGTGTTACCCTGTCCTCTGGGAGCCTTCTCGGAGAGCTGAGACAAGATCTGGGTTCTGAAACTGTCACTTCCCAGTCTACTTCTGGGTCATCTGCTCCACTTCCCTCTGCTCATCCTTTGAGGTCCAACTACCACCTTCTGTCTGCTCTCTACAGGATTCCCCTCTTCTGAAATCTCACACCACTTGTCTGAGTCACTCAGGTGACAAATGTCTTATGTGACAATACACTGTTATTTGTCTCTTCATCTCCCCAGCCTTCACAATTGAAGTACTTCTCTGAGAGACAGCATATGATTACTGAAGCTTCAGCATTTGTGATTTCTGCTATATCCCACTCGTGCCCAAAGGATCCCATGCCTTTTGTGTTTTATTCAAATTATAGTGGTTTATGGATAGTGTTTGTGTCTTTTGAAGCACCATGCTACCCAAATTTCAAGTGAACAATGACTTGGTCTTCAGGAGTCTCATCTAGTTTGGGATATTAGAAAAAAAGATATGAAGACAGTTCATAAATATCCAGTTTTCCTTTTGGGTAAATGGAAGGGATTTTATTTCCCTGCCTCTTTGATGTTAGGTGTTCATGTGACTTGCTTTTCCCCCTGAAATGTGCATGCTAGTGGTGTATGTTAATTTCTGGAGAAAATTCAGTGTGTAACCTGCCCCAAAGCAGGGGTTGAGATGGGTGATTACAGGGAGACAGACCTCTGGAGCAACCTAATGGAAATGCAGCATGGTGAGAAGTCAATCTGTTATGCCACACAGCTGAGATTGGCAGTCATTTGTTACTGCAGCTTCAGGTGAACTATCCTGACTAAACCTAGTCATAAAATAATCAGAGAACACAACCTTCTTCTATCACTTCTTTATGATGGTGGTAGCAAGATAAAATCAGGATAAGATTGTAGGATAAGAAAGATGTAAAGAGATTGATATGTCATCACTGTTTTTAAAGAGTTGAATAAAACCATACCTCTATATTATGGCTTGATAAAAAAAAAAAGAATGTTTTTCAATCAACACATACATTTCCTGATTCATGGTCAACTTAAAATATGGGGAAATTTTTCAGAAATTACCAGTTGACCTAAAAACATTTCTAATACTCTAAAATACCTCTTCCCCAGTTCTTGAACTTTGCTAACATGTCCTTTCATGGATTTTGCAGATCAGTACTTATGCTTCAGATCCAGCCCAAAAAGGGTGAGTGATTTTAAACTAAATACACTGATATAAGAAGACTCAAACAGAATACAGATGTGCTATATTTTGAGATGTGTCCATCTCAAATGGAAAATATGTTTGCTTTTAAAACTTTGCACTAGCCAGATTCAGGATCCAAGTGTAATACTTTCCTAAAATAAACAGAAATTTAAGAAACAACTTGTGGACCACTGGTTCATGGCTCAGTGAGAACTCATTTGCCCCTCAATTAGTGAGCTTTTCTGTACCAGTAATTTTATTTCCTTCTATCACTCATTTTAAACGCCCTGCTTTCTCTGACTCATTCTATCATCACAGGCTGTGGAAGAGGGATGTAATGTTAGCATTTATAGGGATTTAATGATGTCCCTCTAGAGAATTTTCATCTTTTGGCATTTATTCCAAACTGGGACATGAAGGGATTTTATTTTTCATGGAGTCTCTATTCTTTCAGACCTGAATAAAATTGCTCAAATTGGTGCTTCACTAAATGCAATGTATAGTTCTAAAAGTGGGGAAGGAGGACACCACTTTGCAAAGACAAAATAATGCTAAGGAATTTGTTTCAGCTTTCCAATGAATAATTCCCTTTATAAGTTAACCTGATTTTTTCTAAAGTGTACATATTTTTTACACTTGAAATCCAGAATGCTAAAAAAATAGTCTAAACATGGCACCAAATTAATCTTAGAGTCCTCAGATTTTATTTTATTCCCCCAGAACCTTCAATAATATTTTGGTTTTGGGCTGAATTTAGTCAAGCAAGTGTTGATGTCTTCCCTTTTTCAGATAATCTTTTTTTTCCCCATTGAGCATTTGCCAATACAAACATTCATTTCTTTTTTCACTCCCACTCACTGACAACCCTTTCTCATTCTCTTATCTTTCCTCGGTTCACACTGCCCCATCTGCCATCCCTTTTATCTGCTCTGAAGCTTCATACCAAAACTTTTCAGTTCCAAAGATGAGATTTGCTTTGATTATAGGACTTTTGCTATCCACTGATGGAAAAGAAGATGCCAATGATGAAGTCTCTTAAATTGGAGAGGTTAGGGGAAAGAGGGTGGGGTAGACTGGGCAGGGTGAGGGCTCTGGCGAGCTTGGATGTTGATCTCCATGCTGGCTCCACCTACAAACAACCCTGCCCAGGAAGCAGGCCTGCAGCCCATTTTCTTCAAAGCTCCTCTTTCCTCTCTGTTCAAACACTGGTTGCCTTGCCTTTCCCTACAAAGGGAGGCTGCTACTGCTGCCTGTGTGGTTCCCAGACTTCTTTGCTTCTCTCTAGCCATTGGTTCCCATTATAATCCCCGAGGTTTCAGGTCCCTCCCCTGGATGCCTCGCTTTTCAGATCCCATGCTGACCACAGCCTTGCTTAGTCCCCAGCTCAGAGTGGGGGGAGTGTAACCCCCCCAACTCTCCCCATCAACTTTTCTAAGCCTCTTCCTGGGGTGGGAACACACCGTGCCTTGGTTCCACTGTCTCTAGTAAAACCACACTCAGGGACTCATCAGGGAAGCCATTGATTATAAATGGAATTTGGAGACTCCTTAGGAAGCCCTGTGTCGCTGGTGGTAGAGGCAGGGCACAGAGAAAAAGAGCGCAATCTGCAGTTACTCAGCCCTGGAGGCCACTGCAGGCCCACCTGGCTCTGCTCTCCTCCGTCCTGAGGATTTCCTTCTGCCTTCTCTCCTCTTTGGACTGTTATGGAGTCTTCTGGTGCAATTCCTTTGTTCGCAGTAATTATTTGCAAGGAATTGGGAAGGAATAGACAAAGGAAGAAACTAATCTCCTGAATTTCCCCCCAAACATACGAAAAGACGAACTGAAATGTGAATGAAATCTATATACTCAGAAAATCACAAATGCATCTATCATCTTTCATTTCAACATCTAAATTATTTTGTACACTATACTAATTTTTTGTGGTTTCTTTTTAAATAGCAAAAACCCAGGGACTGGCTCAGCTTTGAAACAACAGTGCTAAAGGCTGTTCTGCTGGCCCATTTAGCCACGTGTAGGGCCCAGGTTAACTCAATGTGGGGGGAAATGGAAATGTTGACATTTCTTTAAACAATAAAAATTACAAGTGATTGCCAAAGTGCCACGAGCTGACATTTACGGAGATTGTTCGCCGATTATATATATGAAATATCATAAGTAATTAGCTTGTGGCAATTACCTGCCCCTCGTTATTTTGCTTTTAGAATATTTTTAAAGCTCAGGTTACTAAAATTCAAATAATCCTGGACTGTGCTGTCATGGGTCTTTATCCAAATGAATCCTGGTCTCTTGTAAACAGTCCTATGATCTGGTTTCCACTGGGACAGGAGTTGTAAAAGGCCAGGGATTTTCGATGGATTTACACATATACTATTTCAGTTAAGTTACCAAGGTCGACTTAACAGCCCTTTTTCTTGGAGACTTAAATACCTTTTGCCACCCAGTTTCTTCCTACCACTTTGGAAGGAATGGGTGATGAGATTAGAGGGGGCTAGAGGTGGGGGCGCGAGAGCAGCCTGACTCCGGGAAACTTCCTATGTGAATTCTGTCTGCAGTCGGTGGTCTCAGTTAACTAGCCTGGTGGCATTTGTTGCTGGTGAGCTGACTCTTTAAAAATTTTTACTAGTATATGTTTTTTATTGATTTCAGAGAAAGAAAGGGGGAGAGTGAGAGAAACATCACTAATGAGAGACAAACATTGAGTGGCTGCCTCCTGCACACCCCACACGGGGTATCAAGCCCGCAACTCAGGCATGTGCCCTGACCAGGAATTGAACCATGACCTTCATGGGGTTGACACTCAATCACTGAGCCGCACCGGTTGGGCAAGCTGACTCTTAAAGATATGTTAATGTTGAGGCAAGTGCTGGAGCATTTTCTTTAGGAAAACCTCATTCTGCTGACACCATTTTGCAAAGAAGAGATCTTGGGAAGAAAACTGGCAGCTAGAATTTGGTTGTCCATGAAAGCATGGAAGCTGGGAAGCCTCAGTCCTTGAACTTGATGTCTCCCCACTTCCCTAGCACAAAAGGAGATAGGCTGGCTTTTTTCAGATTTGCTCAGGCCAGACTGGAATCATTACAGACAAATATTAATGAAGCTCCATTACTGGCTACATTCTCAATGATGTTTAAATAGTCTGAGTCACAGTGATTAGTGAGAAACGTAAGGATCATAAAGGTAAATGAGATTCATATTTAATCCCCAACTCTAAACGACTGGTCTGATGTCTCATTCACTTGGCAAACAATTTTGTTTCTAAATGTTATTTGAGCCATAGATATTTCTCTAACACAGCAGAAAGAAGGATATTAAAATATGAGATAGAGGCAGCACTTACCTTAGACTGATTAATAGGCTCAGACTGGTCCCCTGTCGCCATGCCTAAAAGCATCAAGACCTACTTTTCTATCCTGGCCTATATAGGCAGATACTTACTGGGTGCCAGGAAAATCTCTTTGATTAGTCATACTAAACTGCCACTTAAGTGGCGTGCATGCCTCAGACCTACACTCTCCTTAATCAAGTCATAAATTTTGGGACTCTCAGAAGCAGCACCCCCTTCCCTAAGGAGACATGGAGGAGTCAGGTTCACTGGGAGTTCTCTCACCCTTAACCTGCCATTCTTTCCCTAACCCACTGGCCATCTGGGCTAAATCATAGAGCAATTGGGATAACAAAATCTATGGCATTTCATCCCTATGGCTTGATGAGGCCAATAATTCAGGCTATATAAACCACCTTTGCATTGACAGCAGAAAAAGAGGGGAAGGGTGGGGTCTTCTGCATTTATTTTAGGTTTTGCTAAAGTCACAGACATCCGGACCATTACTTATGGCTTGGAGTCAGAAAGTTCGACCATTTTTAAAAAGCAATACAAAGTGGAATAAGTGCTATGAGATCTAATTTCTATCTTAAGGGACATTAAAATAACCTCATTCGTATTTACTGAGGCATTCTTGCTAGGGACTACAAGAAGAAAAGGTCTTTTGAAAAATTTCCTTGGAGCTTGCCTTTTCATTTACCTTCTAATCCTTAATGCAGAGCAGGACAGTGAGCTAGCTTTTTCATTCTCCCTATCCTTTCCCCTCTGTTTCTCTCCATGAAATTTTCCCATCTAAAGTATATTTCTCTCCCATTTGGCACCTCTGAGAACAAAACATCAGCTCTGGGTGATCGTGACATAGAGCTTTGAACTTGTTCTGAGTATGGGAAACTGGGAGAGCCATAAACTGTTCCTCATCTCTCTGGTTGAAAATGACAACATTCCTTAAAACTGCGTGAAATCCAATATAATTCTTCCTTTCTCAGATTACAGGATCCATGGTGTAAAATCTGACATTTTTTTAAAAAGCAAAAGCGCCTAGTGAAGCTATCAGAGTGCACCTCCAGGTGAGATTTATTACGCTTGCTTTCTAAAAACGGTGTGTTGTCCCTGCATATGTGGGCCACATTCATCGTATTAGTATCCAGTTGAAAAATTCCCAGCATATGCAATGCCTGAGAAATAAGAGTGGGCAAGCCTACAGAATATGACACTTATGCTAATCTGTGCCCTGCTGTGGAAAAACATACACTAGGATTCCATTACCACATTCATTAGGCTGCAGCACACTCCATCCTGAATAGGGATTATGAGCCACAATAGACTGAAAGCAGTTGATTGAGCCCACTTAGCCAAATCATGCTGACACTGGCCAAATATGTTGGCACTGGGAAGATCATCAGTTCAGGCTTCGCTGAGGATGTTACTGGTTGAAAGCTGGTCCTTCCCTGCGACTGTCACACCAGTCAGCGGAGGGCATGTGCCCTTAGTCAGACCATAAAAGCTGGAAGCTGCAATATATTTATGATTGGAGTCTGGCAGGACTGGTGGAGGGGGGCTACCCAGCTCTCTCCATGCACCTGTTGTATGGTGTCTCTGACCCTCTCCATCCACACTTCTTCCCTGAATACATTCAGAAAATGAGTTGTGTGGTGATAAAATTATATAGCTAGGGAAGAAATTAGAATCAGATGAAAACACCAGTTTAGCACTTAGCTTGCCCAAATCTCCCCTATCTGTTTTTCTGGGCTGCTGGATACGGTTGCTGCCTATCAGCTTGATCTTTTTGCAGCAGCAGAAATATTTGCCCCTGGTGAGCTAAAAATATTTTAAATATTGTCATACATAATAAAGGAAGGAATACATGTGACTGCTCAGGAGATGCTACGGAATCTGGCCGTGCGCGCAGAGGCAAACAATTTATATCACGTCCATGTTTATCATTAGGAAAATGATAATAAAAACCTTCTGTGTGACGCAGATTTTGAGTCTCAGGTTCTAGGAAACTTGTGGAGGCTTTTCTTTTCCAGTTTTGAAGCTTCACAGGAAGTTCTGACAAGTAGTTATATCCAACACCTTGATTTACAGCATTGATGTGTTTCTGAGTAGCTGCAGATAAACCAAAGTTTGTTTTTATGAACTGGATCTCATACTTTTGGGCAAAGTAACTCTGCACTGAATCCTTAGGTGTGTGTCAAGGGAAGGATATAGGATAGAACCTTATACTTGAAATGCAAAAGAGAGTTGCTGTGTTATCATCCGTCTGAGAAGGTCCAAGTTCACCTCACTGGGCTTTCCAAAAGTAGACCAGAAGAACGGAATGGAAACGAGGGAGGCTTGAAGAGGGGACTGTTGAACTGAGACACTCAGGCTTTCCATTTTTTCCCCCTCCTGAGAAGATGGAAATGTCAGAGGACGGCGGGCCTCATTTTCCTTTGCATGCTTAGGTTGCGTCATGTGTTTTGGAAAGGCATAACTAACCTCTTGAGATTTCTAAACACAAACCCCATCAATACTGGCTCGCGATGCCCATAAATCCAGGAAGGAAATATGGACGGCACCCAGTGGCCCTGCCTGCCTCACAGCCTCGCGGGGTCATTGTGGAGACAGGGCTGCTCTCATGGCAGTTGTGTCCTGCACTTGGCCCTGAAAGCCACTGGGAGGAACAGATGCATGTGGACCATGGAAAAGAAGAGCCTCAGAGAGGCTCTGTGTGGGGTGTTCTCCGTCACCGTCCCACTTTTCTGAACCATCCCCAGACCTGCCATGCATCTCGCAGCTCCCTGAGACACCCGGACACATCAAACACGTTGAAAGAGACTGTTTTCTTGCCAGGGGAACATGGCCCTTTGCACCAAGATTGTAATACAATCTTCCCTCTCTGGGGCTGCGAATGCTACAGTGCAAAACCATGTTTGAAAACCTCTTTTATCATTCATCGTCTCCAGACTGAAATCGTTTTTGACAACCTCTGCAGAAAACAAGCAGCTTTCTGGCTACTGGCGAGTCGATTAAAGGGGAGGAAACACATGTTCACTGTCAGACGGAGCCCCTGGAGAAAGCACTGACAACCTTTTAACCCCCTTCCCGGGGAAAGGGCCCAAATGTTTCTCTGGAACAAAATCACCACATTGTCTTAAGCATCTTTTCATTCCATGCATCTTTTTATTTCTTCCGAAGGTGAGACACTGGAAATAAAAATCTGCCGCATCTCTGTTTTGTTTTGGACAGTAACAGACCTGTTCTAGGCCTGATCAGGAAGGGAGTATGGTTAATGAGTGCTTTATGTGAACCACCCCTTCTTTTTTCTGTTTCACTGTCTGACCACAGTTTAAATACCAATACACTGACGAGTTCACTCACCTCATATGGTGATTCCTCAAAACCAGCCAAGAAGCCACAGGAGTGAAATTTTCTGAACAGTGGGAAGGCCTGACTAGCGGACATTAATAACAAGCTGAGCAGTCAGACTGGGCCCTGGAAACTTCTGTGGAGATTCCCATACATCACTTATGCATTTCCATAGTGCCAAATGAGAAGCAACCATTCAGCTGGCAGACAGAAGTTTCTACACGAAACTGAACCTAAGTATGAAATAGGTGGGTTTGCATTTAAAAAAAGGTAATAGTTATTTTTAAATGCCAGTCCTGTAGTAATCACAATTACACAAATATCTAGCTCTCAGTCCTTAACCTATAACCTTAGTGTTCTGTATCTCAGTGCCACTAGTCCTGTGGTTTGGTCTATTTGGGGGAAATCATCCACATTACCCCCTCCCTTGTCAAGGTTGCATATTTGCTTTTCTAGACAAAAGACAGGGTGAGAGGTAGAGAGACAAGCTTTCAAGTTCCTGGGATAAGAGCCATGTGGAGACCCTCAGAGGGTCTCTCAGAGAAAAGACCAAAGACTGTGTACTGCCTCTGCCTCATTCTACCAGTCTCCTTTGTGGTTGTGTGTGTGTGTGTGTGTGTGTGTGTGTGTGTGTGTCTATTAATTAACTGTTTTTCAAATAGATTTTTATTTAAGTATTTTTTATTGAGGTGAAATTTGTGTAACATAAAATTAACATTTTTGAGTGAACAATTCAACATTCAGTACATTTAAATGTCATGTAACCACCACCTCTGTCTAGCTCCAAAACATTCTTATACTCTGTACAGGCTTAGCAGTTAATGCCCATTTCCCCTCTTCTTAATCTACTTTCTATTTCTATGGATATACCTATTCTGGATATTTCCTACGTTCAGAATCACACACTATGTAACCTTTTGTGTCTGGCTTTTTTCACATAGTGTCATGGTTTTTAGGTTCATCTATCATTACTTGATTCCTTTTTATGACTGAATACTATTACACACACACACACATACACACACACACACACACTCTAGAGCTTGGTGCACAAAATTCATGCACTCAGGGGGGAGGAGCTCCAAAGCCTGGCCTGTGCCCTCTTGCACTCTGTGAGCCCTCAGAGGATGTCTGACTGCCATGAGCCCAGCTTCTGGCTGAGTGGCGCTCCCCCTATGGTAGCTTACTGACCATGAGGGGGCAGCTCCTGCATTGAGCATCTGCCCCTGGTGACCAGTGCACATCATAATGACTGATCATTCCACCGTTTGGTCAATTTTATTATATAGGATATATATATGCCATAATTTGCTAAACTATTCATCCATTAATAAGCATTTATTCCTGTACACACATTTAGTTAAGAACCCATTTTCAATTTTTGGGGGGTACATACAGTCTACCGTCTGTATCCTCAGGTTCCGTATCATCAGGTTTCACATCAGCAGGAGTGCTTGCTTTGAGCTCCAAAATGTTCGAGAACAGCAAAGTGCTGTGTGTGGCCGAGTCACTGTAATGCCTGTGAGTTTGTGTAGTTTTGTTCCTTTTCAATCTTCTAATTCTTTTCAATCCCTAAGGATTTTTTTTGGTATTTTTTTCTGCATTCCCTACCCCTCACCTTCAGCTGTTTTCTTTATGTCACCTTTTGAAAGTGGGAGGTGAAAGGAGGATCCCCAGTGGGTGACAGGGAAGACATTCCACTCTTCCCCCCAACTCTGTACTCCATACTACGGGGTGCTCTGGCTACTCCCTCCCAAACTTGCATCAGTTAGTCCCACACCCCTCATCCTGGCTGGCCAATGGATAAATGACATGTCAGGTATGCAAGATGAAGTGACAGGGCTGTGCATGCCTGTTGATGAGCGGCAGACAGTGGAAGTAAACTCAGCCAAACCAGCTTTCATCCTTAACACATATTATTGATTTTTCTCTAATTAAAACAGTCACAACAGTCATTGTTGTCATGCCCATGTTTCCCATCTTTTATATTTTCAATAGAAACCAGCTTGTCTGGGAAGAACCCAGCAAGCCTCTTTCTTTCATCCCTTCCTTTCCCCTCCCATGGTAGGCCATCTCTTCTAAAGGGCTCTTTTGGGGACTTTGACACTTTTCTGATGTGAAGATCTTCACTCTTGTCAATCTCCATTACATCTGCTGGCTGTGGGCTTCCTCAGCAAATTGAAGGGTGGGTTATGGGCTCTGGCACTGAACCCCCCTCGGTAGTCACCACAACGGGGAGCCTGAGGCATCTGTTTCTATGATTCCTCCTTGTTGACTGTCATCTGCATTAACAGCTGGGCTTGCGATCTGGGAGATTTCATCAGTAAGGATGCCACAGGCTCTGCCCTGTCATCCCCATGTGCCCTGGTGGCCTAAAGAGAGCCAGCGGCCCTGGGGGAGGGTGGAGGATTTCTCCCCCATTCTGCAGAGTGCCAGAAGAGCAGCTGGTTTCCACCTCCTGTGGAGACTACGTGGGCCCAGGTGGAGATGCAGGAAAGGCATCTGATCCCTGATCTTCATATGGGACTGGAGGAGACGGACACTTGGAACACTGGGGTGGATACCAATGACAACAATGTTTAGAAATACACACAAATGTCCTGTTCGATGCATAAGGATATAGGACAAGTCCCTAAGTAAAGGCTCCTAGGTGGTTTGTCAGAGTAGAAAGCACATCAGAAACAGAGCCCCAGCACCCCGCCACTAACTGGCTTTGTGGTCTCGGCAAAGCACTAAATGTTCCCGGCTCACTGTTTTCTCCTGTGTGAGGGGGAAAGACGGCACCTGTCAGCAGTTTTAAGCATTTCATGGAGTCCTTGGAGGATGGAGGAAAGGAAGTGAGGAAACAGAGGGCTCTGGATCCCATAATCCTATAATCTGCAACAATTTTATGTATAATTTCCTGGCCTTGAGTATATGTTGTAGAATCCATAACTGCAAGGAGTTTACATTCTGGTGCTGGAGAGAGACAAGAGATAAAGTAACAAACAGATGTATAACATACTGTCAGGAAGTAGTGAGTGACATGCAGAAAGAGAAAAAGTGTTTCTGAGATTGACTATTCCTAAGTATCCCTAAGAGGTGGAAGCGTGGAGCCATCTCTGCACATGTAGCACTCATAACAAATCACATATGTACCGGTTATCTTTTACTTCCACACCTACCACCCAACTGACATATTCATAGATCAGAGACAGCCTTGAGAGCAACAATGCAGCATGTAAAGATCACACACAGGATGACAAGCATGAAGCGAAGAGAGGGACTAGTTCATCAGGTTTGCCTTGGGGACCAGAAGGAGTGGAGGGACCCTGATTTCAGGCTGAAGGGATATAGAGTGCCCTCTCTCTCTCTCTCTCTCTCTCTCTCTCTCTCTCTCTCTCTCTCTCTCTCTCTCTCTCTCTCCTCTTTCTCTCTCCCTCCCTCCTTCCCTTCCTAAGAACTACCTTTCTCAGTCACTGCCTTTTGTGAAGTCCCCAAAGTTTGGAGCCTGAGGCAATAGCCCATATTCCATAGTCCATGACTATTTACCATAAAAGGGTTAGGTTAACAAGTTTTAATAGCTCAGGTCAAGTCCAAGAATTTGAGTAGAAATCACTATGTGTATTATCAGAAGACCAAAATATGTTGAAGATTGGAAGTGCCTTCAATTCATCTCTTCCAATCTTCCTTTTTCAGCTGGAGACTGCAAAGGGCACAGAAGTTGGAGGAGCAAAGTCAAGATCGCACAGTTGCTTACCATGGTCAAAGCTGAGACTCCACATCTGGGCTGCTGAGATGATCAACACCACTCAGCCATAATCCTACCTACTGGCTTACATATCCGTTACACAAATAGTTAGAATCAAAGTGTTTTCCTGGGTGACTGGTCTGCTCAATTATCCAGCAAGAATCTATGGCTGTTCACCCAGGCTTGGGTCTCCAATACTCTCCTACTTTAATCCTCTTCTGGTTATTCTTATCTGGGCTGTTTGTTCCTCTTTACAACAGACTCTAAATTATATGTTCAGACCTACCTCCTGAGTAGGACCAGGATCTAAGGCATTGAAGAATAAATTGACACACACCTGGTACAATTGGACTGCAAACTTTTTTTAATTAAATGATAAAGAGAAAAAAAAGAGACCCAACAAATGCCTCTGGATGAGTCAGACACAGAAGACAGCCATGATTTCAAGTGTTCAGTTGATGGAGTTGAACCCTGCATATGAAAATAAACCCTGTTGAGATTATCTGTACTCGCAAGGCTCCTAATTCTCTAACTGAAGAGAAGAGACATGGATCTGCGGAAGAAGACCTACTGTAGGATATTACAAGGGCTGCTGAGTTTAAATTCAGAAAACAATTCCTATGTATAGATGATGCTTTATGGTTTAGATAACACTTTCCCACGGTCTCTTCAGATCTTGGAAGAGTCTGAGGATGTTTCTTAGGGTACGAGTGGCACATAGAAGTATAAGAAATATTTATCAGAGAAATGAGTCACCTATCAGAGGTTAACACCTAGAATCACAAGAGCTTTACTTTTGAAAAAGGCCTCAGAAACTGATTCACTAAACCTCCCCTACCAGCAGCAGTTCCAGTGTTACAATCTCTCTGAGAGTTGCAGATATCTGGTCTACATATGAACATCTTTAGGTGGTTACCCAGAATCTCACAAAGTAATCCATCCCAGTGGAAAAAAATAGATGAAACTGTTAGATTAAAAAACAAAACAAAACACCACCTGATCTCAAATCTAGACCTTTGTGGCTTTTACTTATGTGTTCTGTCTCAGGCATAAGGTGTCACACAGGGTAATAATACTAGTTACTAGGTAGGAAGTGCTGACTGTGCCAAGCATTGCAGATGTTACTTCCAATATGTACAACCCCTTTCAAAATGAATATTATCTTCCAGTTTTTAAAACTAAGAAAACAGATTACTAGAAAGATTAAATTGTGAAAAGACACATATCAGTCAGTGGTAAAGCTGGTATACACACCCAGATTTTACCCTGTTAGAGCACACTGCCAAAATTAATTCTGATTCTTTTATACACATGCTCCCTAATATTTAAAGAATATTTAGGAAATTCTGTCAACATCTCTGACTCCAGTTCGATAGAGTACCCCTTTGCTTGGAGTATTTTTTTTTTTGGTGATGAAATATACATCTTAGTTTAGGCTCATGCATTACAGGTTAAGAACCTATGACTTTCCCTCTTGTTATCCTCAGTAATATGAGTTTTTGACTCATTGCTGTCCTGGCTATGGAACTCAGGAGCTGTCCTAGTTTGACAATGTCCCTTATTTCATGTGGTGCCCAGTACTGAGCACGCTGCTCCAGGGTGTAAGTGCAGCCCACTGGGTGGGAAGGGATCCCAGATCAGCACCACCCTGCTGCTGTGCTGCACTTTGCTCCTATGAGCTCACCAAAGCTGAAAAAGTGGAGCAAGTCTTCTGAAGTTCATGATTCCCTGTAAGACTCTAGCCTTTTGATTCTAGCTCCAGGGCTTCTTCCTCTAATGAGTTGAAGTTTTCACCTGGCTAATAAGGCTCTTTCTCAGCTCATATACAAAACTGTGTAGAAATGATCGTGGAACACAGTAGAAATCATTTTGCTTTATACTCTTCCCTGATACTACAGGAGACAGATGCCTGTAGTAAATAAGTCCCCAAGGAAACTGACCAACTGACCAGCAAGGATGTCCACTCAGTATAGAAGTGTGTTTCCACTTAGTCTTGCTACTTATGTTCCCCCCAAAAAAGACCTCATTGGACCTCTGTGTATGTTTTTTTAATACCACACACGGGAGATGCTTAAGAGAGTAAATACAGCCTTAAGAAATCAGTAGCATGACATCTCCACACACAGTATTTATTATTTGCTTTCCATAAAATGTTTTACTATAAATTCTGAAGGTTGGAGGCCTACCTGTTATGGCCACATTTTCTTGTTCTCTCATCTTTAGATGACTTGCTGAGATGGTTTTGCTCACCTCTGTGCTTTTTCTGTGGATAGGGGAGAAGACAGGAGGAGCAGCAAGGAGATGAAGGCTGTGTCTATAAAAGCAGACAAAACAGTGCTGCTGAGTCTCATTCAAAAACTCTATGTATATGTGCATGACTCCCCAAATTACATCTTAAGTCCAGACCTCTCTCTCTCTCTTAAACTCCAGACATGTGTACTCAATTCCTTACTTGACATTTCTGCTGGGATGTCTAATAGACATAATCTCAATATGTTCAAAACTGAACTTCTGATCTTACCCCTAAAACATGCACCAATGTAGCCTTGCCCATATCAGTTGATCTTCTAGTTGCTCAGGCCAAACACTTTGAGGTCATCTCTTTCCTTTCTTTCTCCTCCTGCACTCCCTCCATCCCCAGGCCTTTTCTCTCCAAGCCAACATGAAATGTATGAACAAATTAATTTATATCCAGAATTTGACCTCTTCCCACAACTTGTTCTATGTCACCACCATGACTTGCTCAGAATATCTCAATACACTCCTATCCAGTTTTCCTGCATCCACACAGGTATCTCATAATACAGCAGCCAGTATGATCTTTAAAAAAATAACTCCATACAAATTATAAGATTTATTAAGACATAACCATGTCACTGTTTTCTTCAAAACCCTAGGACAACTCCCCATTTCACTCAGAGTCAAAGTCAAAGTCTTTACATTGATTTATGTGATTGGGCCCCAAATTATCTTCTGACTTCCAATTTTATTCCTTTTCTCTCACTCATTCTCCTCCAGGCACACTTACCTCCTAAGTAATTCTGTCAGCACATTCAAGTATTTGTTCAAATGTCACCTTGTCACTGAAGTCTACCACTCCTCCAACCAGAGTAAACACATCCCACATTCTGCATCCCCTCCCTCTACTTTTTTTTAGTTTCCAATATGCTTAACATCTGCTTATCTATTATGTTTGTTGCTTATTGTCTGTTGTTCTCCACTAGAATGTGAAGGGCAAGGATGTTTGTCTGATTAGTTTATTTATGTATCTTGGCAATGAGGACAGTGCCTGGTCCAGAGGAGACAATTAATAAATACTTGTTGAATAAGGCAATTAAGGGATAAATGAACAAGCTTTATGCGAACAAAAAAAAAGAGGCTCCAATTTTGCTGTTGTTAAATATGCTAATGAATAACTACAATGACATATCTGGATGTATTCAGCCCTGGCTGGGTGGCTAGGTTGGTTTAAGCATCATCCCAAACACCAAAGGGTTGCAGTTTAGGTTCCTGGGCAGGGCACATATCTAGGTTGGGGGTTCGATCCCAAGTCGGAGTGGATATGGGAGTCAAATGATGGATGTTTCTCTCACATCCATGCTTCCTCTCTTCTCCCCTCCCCTCCCCCTCCTCTCCCCTCCTCTCCTCTTCTCTCCCCTCCTCTCTCCTTCTCCCCCCTTCTCTCCCCTCCTCTCCCCTCCTCTCCCCTTCTCTCCCCTCCTCTCCCCTTCTCTCCCCTCCTTTCCCCTCCTTTCCCCTTCTTCCCCCTCCTCTCTTCTCCCTTCCTCTCCCCTCCCCTCCCCTCCCCTCCCCTCTCCTCTCCTCCCCTCCCCTCCACCCTCTTTCTTTCTCTCCCTCTCTCTCTCATCAGTAAGCACATCCTTGGATGAAGATAAAAGATGTATTAATATTACAGTGCTATGTATGACGTGTGGCATGACCATTCCATCCTTCTCAAACCCAGGTAGAGGTGTCCCCATCTGCAAGTGAATATGACAGAGTCCTTGGGATACTAAAAGCCTAATGTAAGCAAAGCATGTCTCCTTCTAGTTTCTAATTTTCTCATAGTTTGGGGCAAAAATATTTCTTTCATAGAAATACAAACATGAAAAAAATGGAATACAAACTTTGCATAAATCCTAAAGATGAAATCTCAGAGTTCATAGGAAGAGCTCTGCTTTAGATTCTACCACCACATACATTTGCTTTCCTCTGCCTTAAATGGTAATTGATAAAAAAAAACCCACAGAATAATATTTTAATATTAAGCCAAAGTCTTAACAGAATAGTTTTCCCTATGTTCAAGGCATTCACTGAGTTCACCAATTATTTTGCCAAGCATCTTATTCTCATTCTGACGGATCACAGAGCCTCCTATCATCACCATTAGCTTACTGTCCTCTTGGGAACATTCCTGCTATAGGAAACCAAGGCCACCCAGGGCTGAGCACCATTCAGCAAATCAGTGAGGGAGAAAACAAGCTACTCTGCTGCAATTGACCAAATGTTCAGTGTTCAGAGTTTCATGCAGAATTTGTGTCTGATTCTTGAACACTTTCAAATCTGAAAAAATATAAGGCCTTTTAAGTAGTCATTATGGAAGGAATCCACACAAATTGTGATTTGAAACACAGAGTTTTGCAAAATGAAAATGGGTAATGAATATAAACTATTAGAAGTCCCAAGGGAAAAAAATAGAATTTATATGTAGGAACAAAAAAAGTTCAATGTCACCAAAACATGAGAAAGGTGCTATTTTTCAGCTATCAAATCAACAAAGATTTTTGAAGGTGGTTATCTTGGGTGCAGGTGTAGGTACAGTGACACAGTCATTTCACACATTGCTAGTGGCACTGCCAATTGAAGTTCTGATGGTGACTTTTGTTGCAAAACAATCACCCCCAAATAACAATAATTTTATTGTCTCTCATGGTTTCAGTGGGTCATGAATTGGGGCAGGACATAGCAGGAACAGCTTGCCTTTGCTACTTGAAGGCTGAAGTCTGGAATCCTCTGGAGATGCTTCCATCCACATGTCTGGTGGTTGATGTGTCTGTTGATAGTACCTCAGCTTGGCTGTGGCTTCCCTGTGTGGGTTTTCAGCATGGGATAATTGCCTTGGACAGGGTACTTTATTTTAAACTTTTTTGTTTAACATGCATATCTTAAGTGCACAAGTTTCAAGTATAAATCTATATGAGGTTTTACAAAGTAAATACAGTGATATGTATCTATATAGTTCAAGACAAGACACAGAACATCACCAGCAAACACAAAAGCCCCCTCACGGCCTCCATTCCTGTCATTCTCCCCCAAAGTAGCCACTCTAATGATGTCTATCAGCATTATTTTGACATTTTAAAAAATTTTATATAAAAAAGATTTATGCATATACACTGGTTAGTGTCAAGCTTCTTTATGTCTATTGCTGTGACATGTGGCAGAATTTTTTTCATCGCTCTGTAGTATTCTATTGTATGAAACTGCCATAACTGATTTGTTCATCTCCTGCTTTTTTCATTTTAGGCCACTTACTGAGGTCTTCTTTAATTGCTTTCAGCAATGTTTATATCTTTCAAAGTACATGCCTACACTCCCTTTGTTAAATTTATTCCTAAATGAGTTCAGATGTTTTTAAAAATTCAATTGGCTTTGGCATCGCACTTTAAATTTCATTTTCTAAAAGTTGCAAGTAAATAGATACAATTGATTTTCACATATTGGCTTGTATCCTGCAAAATTTTAGTTCTAGTATATATTTAGAAATTTCTTTGGATTTTCTTCATAAATAATCTTGTAATTCACAAAAAAGATTTTTTTTCTCAATTTTGATGTATTTTATTTTTTATTTTAAAAAGTGTTTATTTGCAGTAGTGAGAACAGACTTTCTCATCTTGTTATCTATGAAAAATATATTCAAATGTTTTACCATTGATTTTAATGTAGCTGTAGGTTTTCAAATATGTGTATATATCCATGTACACATCTACTCACACACACACATCACACCACAGAGACTTTATGATTTTGAGGAAGCTTTCTTCCAGTCCTTGTTTTCTGACATGTATTGTTACTAGTGGATGATGTTGAGTCTCCATTACAATTAACGTGTTTTTCTATTTTGTGTTAGTAATATGATGAATTATAACAAGAATTTTTGATTGTTAGGCCAACCTTGCATTCCTGGAATAAGCTCCACTTGGTCATAATATAGTATTCTTTTCATGTATTATGGAATTTGACTTGCTGATATTTAAAAAAATATTTGTTTACCTATGTTTCTGAGAACTATTACCCTGAATTTTTTTCCCCTGTAATGTTCTCATTATTCTTTGGCATCAGATTTATGCTAGATTCAGAAAATAAATTTGGATTTGTTCTCTCTTCCATTTTCTTAAACATTTAGGAATCATGGCATTATTTCTTATGTACATGTTTGATAGAACTTACTAATTAAACCATCTGGGCCTGGTGTTTCGTTGTGGGATAGTTTTTAATTTCAGCAAATTTTTTAAACAAAAAAATAGGACAAATCAAGTCTATTCTTGAGCCAGTTTCATAAATTGTGTTTTTAAGGAATTTGGCTATGTCATCAAATTTGGCTCTATTCATTGGTAAATGAATAATATTTTTCATAATATTTCCTAGTTATTTTTTAAATGTTTGTCAGATGTGTGGCAATTAGTTCCTTATAGAACCAACAAAATTGCTATATCTCTATTCAAACATTATCAGTGTCTATTGAGGCATTACAAACAAAATAGTGAAGACAAAACTATTATATTATTTTGTTTTGTTTACTTATCAGAGAGTGCAAACCCTTTCTCCTGTGATTGGAAATTAGGGTTAGAAATTGATAATTTGAATTTCTCCTAGAATCAAATTAATTGGAACCTTAATAATTAGGTCCACATGTGAATAGCTCAACCCCTATTTCTTTGGTAACTATCTTTTTGACTGAGAAAAGTTTGTGCTGTGGTTCCAGATAAATGTGGTTTACTTTTGTTTTTTTTAAAATATCTTTTTACTAGAGGCCCCATGCATGAAATTCATGCAAGAGTAGGCCTTTGCAGACAAGGCAGCTGCCTCAATCCCATGGCTACAGCCCTAGCTTTGTCTAGACCGTCATCTGGACTGCCATTCAGTCAATTTGCAATTATGCTTTTATTATTATAGGTTGTTGATAGTATCACAGATGTCTCCCATTTCCCCCCACTTTATCCACCTCCTCCTAGACCCTTCTACCCCCCCAACCCTCCAGGTCTTCCATCACTCTATTGCCAGTGTCCATGGGTATGCATATAAGTATATAAGTTCTTTGGTTTCAGCAGGGCCCAAGAATTCAATTACTGTGAAAACAGGCAAAATGAGACTTCCAAACCTTCTTCCCTGTTGCTTTCTTGGCAAAAATTTAGAGATATGGTAAAGAAAAATATTTGTGAGGTCTACCCATTCTGTTTCTGCATTTGGGGTTTTTCCAGATTCCAATATGTCCTGCCAACTGACACAGTATTCTAAGGTTTGTCTGATTTCTCCTCACCTCTGTGAAGTCTCTGATTATGGGAAATTGGCTCTTCCTTCCACCATACTCAGAATGATCACACTAGGTGTAGAAACTTCCATGCCTTTCTGCTCAGTTATGAATGAATCATTTCCTGCTAGAACTCAGTTTATCAATGATTCCTTGTTTGTAGTATTCTTTGCTAGCTGGTAAAATTCATAAAAACATCATTTTAATTTGTATATGGGTTATTCTTATTGTTACTATGGGAACAACCATATTTTCTGTCTTTCTAGATCCTAACTCAAATAAAAAAGCATTTTGCATTTATTTTTGAAAACCATTTTATATGAATGTAGAATTCTAAATGTTTAGTTATTTTCTTTGAGCACTTTAAAGATGTTACTCTGTTATCTTCTATTTTCCATAATTTCTGCTTCAAAGTCAGTCATATGTTTTTTTCCTATTCCTTTGATATGTCTTATTTTTCCCCTCCAGCTGCTTTCCAGGTTTCTTTTTTTGACTTTGATTTTCATCAGTTTACTAGGTATGGTGGCATTACAGAATCCTAGGTGAGAATTTGTGGCGGGCTTGCATTTCCATTTAATTACTTTACTTCTGTAGCTTGTTCAAAAATTAATTGAGCATATATGTGTGGATATATTTTTGGATTCTCTATTCTGTTCCATTGGTCTATGTGTTAATGCTTTCACCAGTTTTGATTCCATTGCTCCTGTTTTTGTTTTAGACAGTCAATTAGTGTAGAGCATTTTTAAAACATAGAAAAAATGAATTTTGTGATTACTTTCATTTTAACCATTTTCATCACTCCATTATTCTTTTTAAAGATCATAGTTTCCTTCTTATGTTGAAAGGTTTTTTTTCCATAGGAAATACAGGTCCAAACCTGGTGCCTATCTCACAGTGAATTCTGCTTCCCTCCTCCATCCCTCCACCTGAATGGAGGCTCTCTTTGGACTCCTGCTTTGTCCTCATTCTTTTTCATGAGCAGCTGGGTAAGTTCCCAGGCCACTTTGATGCAAAGGATCCTGCAAACTAGGTGTGCATTATCTTTGTGTTTTCTGTATCATGATTAGTGTACATTCTCACAGAAGCCCAAGCTCAGCTTTCCTCAATTCATTAAAACTATTAGCTAAACTCTTCTATTCACTTGTGTGATTGACAAGTCTTTCTCCTGTGGTCATATAGACGAGTCAGTGCTCATGTCCTTCCTCTTTGAAAAGACTTGTCTTTCCCTAGAGGTTTGTCCTTCAACCTCAGTTCTCTCATAGATCCCCAAAAAAGTTAATTTTGTAGATTACCTCTCTTTTCACTGTTATTGTTTCAGGAACAACAATCTTTCCAGTTTTCTATATCCAAAGCAATAGTTGGAAGCCTCTATTTGATAAACTTTTAAAATATTTGCGTGTTCTTCTTTGAGTGATTACCATGATTTTTAAAGCAAATAATAATAATAATAATAATGATAATAATAACAAAAAACAAACAAACACACACACACACACACACACACACACACACACAATAAACAAAAGCAAAAAACCCCAAAAACAAACAAAAAACCCCCACCCAAACCCATTTTAAAAGTAAATGGCTTGTCACATAATTAAATCAGTGACTAAATTTAATCCACAATGCAACTCTTGTACAGTTTTTTAGATATAGGTGGGCTGTCATTAGTTAAGTGTTTGCTGTTTCTCTGCTGCAGGAAGAAATTGTGAACATTCTGACTCATGACTAAGGCCAACCATCTTACCCTGGCTTTCAAAGCTCTCCTTACCTAGACATAACCACATTGCAGGACTCCGTATCATACCAGTCCTCTGAAGGAATGGTCAGGAATATACATGATACCCTCTTTATACATACACATCCTGTGTCTTTTCTAACTCTAATTTCTATTAATTCAGAATTCCTTTGCATATCATCACTTTCTTCTCCTTTTTTATCAATCAAGTCTCATCTGAACTTTATGCATACATTCTTTGCTAATCAATAAACATTTGTTGAGTACCCACTTTGTGCCAAGTTCTATATTAACTGATTAAAAATAACAGTGGTAACTGGGTCATACTTGCCTTCAGGGAGCCCACAATTCAGTTTTGTTCTTCTCTGAACAAGTGATTTGTCTATGATGTTGATGGTGGTGATGATGGAGATGATGATGATGCCAGCTAACCTTTTTTGATTCTATTGTGTGCCAGGAACTTTTCTTAAACTTTTGTATCTATAGCTTCTATTAATCCTCACAATAGCCATATGATATAATTATTTTTATCCTGATTTTACAATGAAGAGTTTGAGGCATAGCGCATTAATCAATGAATCTATTTACATAAAAGCCTAAGTGACCGAATGACTGAACAAAACAGCCAGTCAACCAATCACTATGATACACACTGACCACCACAGGGCAAACGCTCAATGCAGGAGCTGCCCCTGGTGGTCAGTGCACTCCCACAGCCAACCTCCAATGGCCCCTCCCCCTGGCTGGCCAACCTCTCACCGTGTTGTTCAACTCCGATTGCTGGCCAGGAAAAGGGACCCCACCTGTGTACAAATTTGTGCACCAGGCCTCTAGTATATAAATAAATGAGTGAGTTTTGCTAAAAAAATCCAGCCACATTAAATTAGGCACTGACATATTGGATGTTCATTGATGCTGAACTATTCCTTCCTTCTTGATACCTCCCTCTTAATAAAACTGAAGAGAAAATATGCCCTTGTTCAAGCATTTGGTGCTCTGTTCTTTTTATAACTTGATATTCTTCTCTTGGAATTTCCTTTGAACTCTAAGTAAGAAAAGGGGCAAAGAGATGGTGAAATAAAGACTTACTGCCTCTCCTCCCAACTACATTGGCACTTCCGTTAGGATTCTCTGTTGTAACCACACAGTGTGCTTTCACTATAGATCTGGACAACTCTATAAAACAGACACAGTACCCATCAGTAGTATTAGGTTAGAGCTTAATATCAGAGAAATAAGTTTGGAATGGCCAGTAGAGGAAGGGAGAAGTCTGTATATTTATTCATTTTTTTCCACAAATATGTATTGAATGACTACTATGTATCTGGCCTTATGCAGGGTGCTGGGCACATACTGGCAAACACAGAGACATTGTCTCTGCCTTCATAGTAGTGAGAGCCTAGAGAATAATCCAAGATTAGGTTCATGCATAATTGAGGAAAATGATTGCAGTTATGTTAGACCCTGAGTTCTTCATATTTCAGTAGCAATCACTATAGATTTTAAGTTTTAGTCTTCTAGCTAACAAGTCTGAACAAAGACACTAGTGCTTCAGAAGACTCAAACCACGGGAGTGGAATGAGTCTCCAGTCCTAACCTGGAGTCCTAAGTGGACTTAGGGGCAATCTTAGCCTTCTTCCCTCTGAGATTGGGCTTCCTAGTCCCCATGTTCTGCACTCCAGCCATCCTGAACAGAGTCTTCCCGAATCCCAGCTTATGTAGCTGAGAAATGGATATCTTACCTTGTTATTCATTATTGTACCGAACACATGTCAGAGACAGTTCTAGCTCTTGTGAGCTTCTTTTTCTAGGAGCTGGACCCTGTTTCTGGTAATTCCAGCTGCTGGCTGGGGTCTTATTCCAAAGCAGATGGACCACCCAGAACCATGACATTGTCAGCTTCCTGACTTCAGGCATCACTGCTGTCTGAATGCTGCTGTCACTGTGCCATGCCTTCCAGCTCCAAATCTCCCCCAAATGTTAGCAAGTGCATGGTGGGAGACTGCTATGCCTCTTTGTGCTGATGGCTATTCTCCCTTGGGTCCAACGCATCAGAATGGGTAAAGATTCCAACACCCGCCTTGTCTTTTACCACTTCTTCCCTGTCCCTAACAGCCAGCTGCTAAGTCCCAGCTTGCCTCCCATCAAAGCCCTCCAGACATGTGACAAGCTTTTTTCCCTGATTATAAATCCTGGTTTTTATTGTCTTGTGATCTCATGGGCCAATGTCTGGCACTTTAGCCATTTATCTCTTATTATTTTCCCACAGCAACATGAATATTTCCCAAAGAAACCCCCTTAATTCTCATTCTATGTCCTTTGATAGAATTCCTTCTCCCAAAGTCTGACAGAGAAGACTGGAGTCAGCGTGTGTGAAGAGACCTGGGCTTTTTCGATGAACCACCATCTGGCTGCTTGGCTTTTGTCAATTCAATTCTTTTTGTTGTGACTCAATTTCTTACTTAGTAAAATGGAAAATGTTGGCTATGAGGTTTCTGGTTCCTTCCAGCTCCCAAATTTGTTGATGTTAAGTTGACCAAGAATAACTTTTTCAAGCAATTTCCAACTTTTTTTTTCTTTCTCAAATGCCCATCAGAGAAACAGCATCCACTCAGCTAATATTTCTCACTCTTTTCCAGCTTCGGATGAAGTAGAGTCCTAAATAAGACTTATCATGCCTCAATTTTGATTTCCATTTTCATTACTTTCTACATAAATAATATCTTGAATTTACAGGATATTTTTGTACTTCCCAAGGCCTTTATGATCATCCCATTAGATCTTCATAATGACCCTATTTATTAGAAGAACAAGCCTTTTTGGTTTCTCTCTTGTTATCTCTCTCTTCCCTCTTTAAGAATCAAGTATCTGATGCATTGACAAGTAAGGTATTTATCAAAGGCAGAACCACTACTTAGTGGGAGATCTTGAACTAGAATGCAGGTTTCCTGAAAACTAATTTAGTAGATCTTTGACTTTTCCCTGCCCCTGTCTCCTCCTCACTGACCATTTTTAATAACTCCTGTATTTAATTCCTCCAATAATGCCTCTTACATAAGCCAGGAAAGTCTGAGTATTAAAATAATAGATTTTAAAAATTACCCCTTCTCCAACTAGAAGGTCTCAGCAGCCAGCTTGATAATTTTTTTGCAAGGTACCCATTGTTGGGCTGTAAAGACTGTCAACATGTGGTTCTCTAGTCAGCTATGCTAAGGTTTCATCCCATTTAATCAGCTCAGCATTTTAACGAAGCCTAAGCTACAGTAAGAGAGGAAGTCCAGGGGGCGTTTCAGGCAACAACCGTCCAGTTTCATTGGCAGGGGCCATTCACTACCAAGGTTGCATAATTTAGAATTTTCCCAAGAGCTAAAAGGTCTGCGTGTGTTCCCTACTCTTCGGTATCAGGAAGGAGGGATTAAGCGAATGTTTTCAGTGTCACAGGAAAAGGTAATAAAAATACAAGTGTATTTTGGGTCAGGTTCAATTTCTGCTTGGTTCTTCCAGATCTCTCTGAAGAAAATAGAATAGAGCACAAGTGTAGCTTTAACACCCAAGCTGATAAGTTTTTTGTTTTTTTTTTTACCATAACCCAGGTAGTTATCAGTTCCCTGATACAAACCTAATTACGTACAATGACTAATATAGCAAGCCTAATAATACTGGGGGAAAGTTAAAGATACTGGGTCAGGTCTGTCAGTCATAGGGAGACCATCATGAGTTACTATTTTAATGGTTCATTTGATTAAATGCTAAGCTATTGTCTGGTAATTATGTGTATTCAAAGGAAAATACTCAAGTTCAATTAGGAATGTATCCTTTACTGCACTATGTTTAATGAAGTCGCAACATCACCATAATAAGCAAGGAATAATGAAAATCTTTTGAAATTGCAATTGAACTATTTGCAGAGAAGTAGCGGGCATGTGTAATATGATGAGTTCCCTTAAATGGCTCAACTGTTGATCAAAAAAGCAAATTATATAAGTGGATACTGCGAGGCAGAAACATGTGGACACAGCTGGAGTGTCATGTGTCACGGTTCCAGTCATTGCCAGCTGGCGGTCACACAAAGGCAGGCCAAGCCAAACAATTACTGTTATTCATAAGAGCAAATGTGCATTCCAAACACACAGTGCAGGCTTTATGAAATAACTGAGCGTTCAGATGCATCCAGACAGCCGAGCTGTTTTTTCATCACATGTCCCTGGGTGCCAGGCCAATATGGCCAACCGATTTTGCTGTTCAGAAACCCTTATCTTTACCCAATTAACCAAATCACTGTGACGTTTGAGAGTTCTTCATGCACTTTGCTGAGTGCATCAAACCAGCAGGCTTACCGGGTGGCAGATGCACGGCTTCTGGAAACAATCTGCTTTCTTTCTTTTTTTCCTTCTTGCGCTGTAAATACCCCATTAGTCCACTGCCAGTTATAGCCCAGAGCTTGGAGTCAGTCTCTAACATCTGAACATACATCTGAACATTCCCTGGTCCTTAATTCTGTGTGTCCGTGTGCTGAATGTCTTCCAAGATGATGCCTTGGGAGGGTCAAGGATGACTGAGAGGCAGATAGTAGGGATTTGGACTCTTGTTTAGCAGGGAGGGGTATATTAAATGAGAGAACATTCTGGAAAAGAGTTTGATAAAGAACTGAAATGAGAATACCTGGATTACTTAAAGATAAACATCAAAGGAAGATGTAATATAGAGCTGTTGTTTCCATAATTTTCATGTTTTCTTGAAATAAAATGTAGCCATAGCTCCCTGCCCATTACTTCTTTTAATAGACAAGGTCCCAGGCACATGTGAAAATGTGTGCCATCATGTTCCTGCTTACAGCCAGGTAGAAATGCTGGAGAGAAAGGCATCCAGTTGCTAGGGGAGTTTCACTGCAATAGAAAGTGAATGGTTATCTCTTAATCCCTATAAAGCTCAGACAGGGTATTCTGTCTAGACAAGCACTATTCATTAGAAACCGAATGTGAGCCATATTTGTGACTTACATTTTCTAGTAGCCCAATTCAATAAAGTAAAAAGAAATAAGTGAAAGTAATTTTAATAATATATTTTATTTAACCCAGTATATCTAAGATGCTATGATTTCAGCATATGATCAACATAAACGTATTATTGAAAGACCTGACATTGTGGGTTTTTTTTTTTGGTTTTTTTTTTTTTGTACTAGGTGTCAAAATCTGGTGTGTATTTTACCCTTAAAATACATTTCAGTTTGGATTAGTCACGTTTCAAGTGCTCAGCAGCCATCTGTGGCCATGTCTACCATTTTGGGCAGCGCAGTGTTATTTTGACAGTGGGAATTTTGAGGATGTCCAAGCACACTTTGTTCAGCGCAGGAAGCAGGATGAAAACACTGAATGAAGAGTCAACTCTGTTGCTGGTTCTAGCTCTATTGTCTGTGGGTGGTGGCCCCAGGCAAGACACCTTGAGCATCCTCTAAGTCTTTGTACCAGCTGAATTCAAGGTGCCTAGAAAAACCAGGTTTTGGAAAAACATATTCACAAATGAGGCTGGATATGTTATCAGCTTGGCTTAACTTTGCCTCAGGTGTTGGGGAGAGGGCCTTGATATGTAAATGCAGGCTTGCCCCAGGAATGGGGGGATGAATAGGACCTGGGCTCAGCGAAACTCCTTTGATCCCAATGTTGGAGAAACCCCTTTGTATGTGGAATATAAACAAACGCAGCTTCATGGACTCAGTGTGGCTGTGTCTCCATGAGAAGGAGAACAGACACCCACCTGGCCCCAGCTTTTTATCCCTATTCCTGTGTCCTCTCTTCAATATTTAATTTTTCTTCATCCCCAGCTCCTCTACTCAGAAACTGAACCCTGTCTCTCTCCACACTGGACGTGAGAAAGAGGGAAAAAAAAACAACCCTGTAACTGTCAATCTTCCTCTCCTTAGTTAATTGATCCATAAAATGGAGATAACATCTGCCTTACCACCCTATAAAGTTTTCTCTAAGAGTTCAAATTAAATAATAGATGTCTATTTTGAGAAATAAATAGTGTTCTGTAAACATTAGATTTAAATAAACACCTGAAAACTTGCTGACAGTACCAGAAGTTCAAAGAATTGAGGAAAACCATTCCTGCCTGCCCCCTGCCTTAATTCTCTGTGCCCTGATATTCCTTTCACAAGAAAGGCTTTAAAATTAGATATGATTTTAAAGGCTAAACTCTCCCTCATTACCTAGAAAAGTTTGTGAAAGATTTTTAAACAATCCAAAGTTTTTAAAGCTATCAAGATATGGTCACTATTCTTTTGTATAAGGAGCTTTCTATTAATCCTCAGACCACATACTCATGGGTCCTAGCTTTCCTCTGAAACCCAAGCACACTGACTGGGAGATGCTAGGCTCTTTACTGTTGTGCTTCACTGCTGTGATTGAAATACTAGACAACTTAGAGTCCTGCCACCATGTCCCTCAGCCATGACTGTCTCAGAGCCCATGCTCATTGCACCTCCCCTGCTGTGTTGGTTGCGAGGACAAGGGAACTATTTGGCTTTGGATGGTCCATGTTAAATATTTTGGCAATGGGAACACCACAACTCCAGCCTTTTAGGCACCATATCAAAACCCATCAACCCAGATCTGCCATAATTACAATAGTTGGTATTAAACATTTGCCAAGACTAAGACTGCTGGTAACTATGACAAGTCTTTTGGTATGTGCAGGGACTAATTTCTTATTTAAATTCAGCCCTGACCTGGAATCAAACCTGACCTCCCAGTTCATGGGTCAATGCTCAACCACTGAGCCACACCAGCCAGGCTTAATTTCAAAATCATGATGGCAATGCTTTCACACAGTGCTTTCAATTATGAAAGGATTTTCAGATTGGTTAAATTTATGCCTAAGTGTTTTATTTTTTATGCTATTGTAAATGGAATTGCATCTTTAATTTGTCTTTCTTAGTGTACAGAAACACAACACATTTTTGCATATTAATTTTATGTCCTGAAACATTACTACATTCATTTATTAGTTTTAATAGCTTTGGGGGAAGGAGTGTTTTTAAGGTGTTCTATATATAGTATCATGACATCTGAAAATAGAGACAGTTTTACTTCTTCCTTTCCAATTTGGCCAATTTTCATTTATTTTTCTTGGCTAATTGTTCTGGCTAGAACATCCAGTGCTATGTTGAATAGAAGTGGCAAGAGTGGACATCCTTATATTGTTCATAATCTAAAAGGAAAGTTTTCAACTTCTTATGTTAAGTATGATATTCGCTGTGGGCTTGTAGTAAATGGCCTTTATTATTTTGAGATATGTTCCTTCTATTCCCACTTTGTTGAGTTTTATGATGAAAGTATTTTGAATTTTATCCAATTTTTTCTCTATCTATTGAAATGATTATATTATTTTTATCCTTTACTTTGTTATTGACTGATTTGTGGATGTTGAACCATCCTTGCATCCCTGGAAAATCCCACTTAAACATGGTGCATGAATCTTTTAATGTATTTTTGAATTTGCTTTGCTAATATTTTGTTGAGAATTTTTGCATCTGTGATCACCAGGGATATTGGCCTGTGATCCTATTTTCTTGTAGTGCCCTTGTTTGACTTTGGTATCAAGGTAATGCTGGTCTAATAAAATGAGTTTGGAAGTGTTTCCTTATTTTCTATTTTTTGGAAGAGTTTGAGAAGAATTGGTATTAATTATTTTAGGACCAAATGGCTTCATGGTTGTTCAGGAGCATTTGTATAATTTTCGCATAATTGTGATTTTTTTCATTTTCTTCTTGTGATTAATTTCTAGTTTCATACAATTGTGATCATAAAAGATGCTTGATATGATTTCAACTTTTTAAAATTTATTAAGACATATCTTGTGGCCTAATATGTGATTTATCCTGGAGAATATTACATGTGTGTTTGAGAAAAATGTTCATTCTATTGTTGGTAGATGAAATGTTCTATGAATGTCTGTTAAGACCATCTAGTGTAATATGCCATTCTAGTCCACGTGTCCTTATTGATTCTCTGTCTAAATGATCTATCCCTTTTGAAACTAAGGTATTAAAGTCAACTAATATTATTGTATTGCTGTCTATTTTCCCTGTCACATATTTTTCCTTTACATATTTGTGCACTTCCATGCTGGGTACATAAGAATAACTTTTATTAATGTTATATCTTCTTGAGAAATTGACCTTTTTATCATTATATAATCTCTGCTCTGTTTCTAGTTACAATCCTTGGATTAAAGTCTATTTTGTCTAATATAATTATAGCTACCTCTACTTTCTTCTGGCTTCAATTTCCATCCCTTCACTTTCAGTCTATGTATATATTTAAAGTAAAAGTGAGTCTCCTATAGGAAGCATATATCTGGGTCTTTGTGTGTGTGTGTGTGTGTGTTTGTGTGTGTGTGTGTGTGGTTGTTGTGTTCTTAATCCATTCAGCCACTGTATGTCTTTTGTTTCAAAAATTTAGTTCATTTATATTTAAGATAAATATTGATACCTATGTATTTATTATTGTCATTTTGCTAATTTTCTGTTTGTTTAGTATTTCTTGAATGAGTGAATATATGAATAAATAAACTACTTATTCAATGGAAAAATTAATATATATTATTCTAAATCATTAGTACAAAGTTTTAATTGAATAGTGTGCTTCTTCCTTCAAGTTATTACAAGGTAAAGACACTCATCACTGAAAAATCATGTTTTGGTTTGCAACAAAGATTTATACCTAAAAGTATTTGACCAACAGGTATTGCTGATGGAAGTTCTACTGGGAGAGGGTAACATCTTAAGCTAGGTGTGGTATGTAGCCTAAAACATGGAGCATGATGACTGCTGTGGTCAGTCATTCAGTCAGTCATTCAACAAATACTACCTGAATATGCAGCCTGTGAGAGGACTTTAGGCATGGGGTAGAGAATGATTACCAAAACCCCCAACATGTTCTCTCTCCCCCTCAGATTACTATCTAGTTGTTTCCTTCTGAATCTTGGGCACAAGATGTGATAAAATTTCTGGGTTTCTGTCTGTCTCCTCTCCCCTGCCTTTCCCAACGAAAAACAGCCAAGGACAGTGAGAGAGAGTTTCACACTCAAACTGTTGTGATAGGACCCTAACGTACATCAGACGTCCTGGCTGCCAGGCCTGTGCACATGTGATGTGTTGTCTCTGGCCCAAACCTGAACTGCTTTTGCCACCAGTCAGGATGCCCAGGGCTCAACAGGAAACTTGAGCTAAGTGAGGACAGCCCACCCCCAGGCACTCCTTCTCTTCACATTTTTTCCCCATAGCTCCTGACACTTCTTGGTCACCCATCATTTTTCATTTAGTTGAGGGGACCCTTCTTGTCTTCAAAGTTTGTTCCTTTACCTTGTAGAGGAAAGTCTACCCCTAAATGAAGTTCTTGGTTTTCTGCGTGTGCAGAGAACCTTTGCCAGGAGCCCAGCTGCTTTACCACCCAGTCTCAACCTGAATTTCTGAGTTTCCACTACAGGAACATAGTCCTTGGAAGGAGATTTGCTTCTTTGCGGCCATGTGGCCTCTTTTCTGAGAGAGGAGACAGAGTGAGAAAGCCCAGGGGACATCTGGTTTGGAAGTTCCATGAAAAAGGTTCTTCAGGGTTGGCTTGAACGGTGGTTTTGTGTGACAGAAGAATCCCTCAGTTTTTCTGCTTTTGGCCAAGGCTCCCCACTTCTTTGTGAGATGTTGATGAATTTGTGCCTGGTTCCTCTCTTACGATTACCTCTGTGTTTACACTGTGCTGCTTCGGAGTCACTGCTGTATCTTGAATGCTCATTCAAGGAGAGTAACTCAAGGGCTGACAGCTGGTGAGGTCATTCCACAGTCTAGCCAAGGCCCGTGTGCCATTACAATGAAGTAATAATGTATTTATAACACACCTAACCGCTGATGGCTTCTATTGCCATGGCTTTTCCCCCTGCGTTTGCACAGATGTTTTTTGAGAACTCAAGAATTGGCCTCCAGAAACAACCTCCTAGCAAACAAACTCTGTCTGTTGACTCTGGCTGGTGCTTATAACGAGAGTTGTTAGCACGTGGGATTTATGTTTCAAATATCATTTTAATTTCTCAGGCAGCATTTTTACCACAAGATGTTAATTCACTGGTGCACTTCAATCCCGGAGCCTTTCTCTCTCTCTCACTCATGTGCTTGTACTCTCTCTCTTTCTTTTTTAATGAAAATATGAACTTAGTTTCTAAGAAAATATTCTCAGTGCCTGAGAATACTCAGTGCCTGATTCGTTGAAACACAGTGCATTCATTTTCTCTGGAATTTACTCGGAAATATTATAGTCTTTTTATTTGATAAATGATGTACCTTTGTGATTCATTAAGCCCCTCTCCTTATTCCTTAATAGCACCCTCTTTGTCACACACAAGGATTCTGCAGTTAGTCCCAGTAGGAGCAGTTGGTCTTCCCGAGAATCACAAGCTGCTTTTAACATTTATCAGAAAATGTTGGAAAGCATTTAAAGACCATGGTGTACACACTAGGTTGACATCTACTAGTAGCATGATTCCTATGAGAACTGTTAAGTCAATCTCATAAATCTTAGAATTTCCCGATAGTTGTAGGTTTGAGATAATACTCCACTGATTCCTCAATTAGCATTCCAGATAATATAAAAAAATAAAAACAGTTGAGACTCTTGTTCCGACAATCTTGCTTTGTCTTTTGCTTCTCTTTTCTTCTCCTGCAATCTGGATGTAAGAGTAAATATTTCTAAATCTGCACACATCTATCCTGTTTTCTTACCAGCTCTGAAACAGGTGACATCAACCCTGGGGCTATTTGAGACACCTCTTGTCCTCTCCGTAGTCCAGGTTGGTTTTTGACACACAATAACATCGATGCTTCCTAACAGATAACTCTGGAGTATCTTCTTGGTCCTGACCCTTGACCTCTGAAATTCCAGGCTCTGTAGAGCACATCCTTCTAAGAGCTTTCTTCTGTTGATTTCTGCCACACTTCCCTCTCTGGATCCTCTCCAAATTTTCTCAACACTCTCCTCTGCTGTTACCTGGTAAGTCTTGGGTTGCCTCTGGCTCAGGGTCTAAATACTGGGCAATCTTTTCTAATACCCTACAGGCCATGGTTTCAACCATATTTTTGGTTGCAGCGCTGACCCTCACTTATCTGTAAATACTGAGCATGCATGTCTCTGAATATCTGGGAAAGGATGAATTTCACATCTGCTGCTGGACTTGTCCCTTTACTCCTGCAGTGAGTTCTAGCTCACCAAACATCCCAGCCCTTCACACAGGAGGCCCAGTTAGGAATCATAGCATCATTTTTGTCATCTCCTCCTCCTTTGCCTCCAGTCCTTATTGCACATGGGTTTTCTCCTTTGCTATGTCTTTACCTTCAGGAGAAATTGTCAGAATCATCTTGGAGCCTCTAAAACATAAACTTGCTGGACTCCACCCTGGGGCCTGTGGTTCAGTATGTCTAGGGTAGGGCTGAGCATCTGTATTTTGCTGAAGCTCTGAGGGATTTGGGCGGACAGCCAGGTGAAGACACTTAATCTTCTTTCCACTTCCATAGCACCGGCCCTGGTCAAGCAGGCCTCTTGCCACCTTCCACCTGGGCTTGCCCCTGCTTCAATGGCATCCTTCTTCCAATTAGAGCCCCTACTACAGCCAGAGGAGCTTTCTAATCCCTCATCTAGCCATGTCATTATTTGTCATTTACTTTTTTTCCCCCCTGCCTGGACACCTTCCTGATACCTTCCGATACCCTGCAGATCATTCTCACAGCACATACCCTAACACTGGAGTCATTTTTCCAAGTGCAGCTCCAAAGCTAGCTCTCTCACCCGCTGGGGGAATCCCTTCTTGGCCAGAGACACTCCCTTCTCTGTGTCCATACAGCATTTCGAACCACCCATACCTAGGCCTGGAGATACCTGGGTTTATTGCATGTGTGCCTGCTGCTCCTGTCCCCACCACACATAGGTCCTTGAGGTGTTCTTCAAGGCAGAGGCTGTAGCCCATTGGCCCCATGCCAAAGAACAATCCTCAACTCTGAGAGCCAAGCTGTGTACTTTCTCTGGGATTTGTTCAGCTCTTTCCTCCTCCTTCCTGCCTGCAGAGAATCCTGTGTGTGTTGATAATGCCATGAAAATAAGTCACGATCTAACTCAGCCTGTTTTAGTTACTGTCTGACCCCAGACAAATTACTTAATCTCTGTAGACCTCAGTTTTCTAGTCTATAGAAATGGGATGATAACAATAATACCGTTTCATAGCTGTGTCCTGAGAGATTAATAATTTGATACACATAGAACATTTAATATAGTACCTAACACAGAAGGGCTCAGAATACAGTAGTTATTATTAGGAAAGGGAGGCAAGAATAAAATAAAGTCCCAACCCAGCTGGTACTATTTGGGGGCACAACCAAGAAAAGAAAATATGTTCTTCTCTCATAGATTCTTCTTTCTGGTTGCCTCTCAAGACATTAAGGTTTCCATTTCACCACCTGACAGAAGTGACTTAAATACCTCTACCCTTTCGGTAAATTTTCATTGTGCCATCCAATTTAGTGCAATTAATTATAGGATTTAATATAATTATACTTATGTAATTAATTTAATGAGCGAACTCAATCTCAGAGTGTGTGCTTCCTCACCCAATTACAGTGTGTGCTTCCTCATCCAAGCCATTGCCTCGGGCTTCCAGGGCAGTAGCTGGTTTTCTGCCTCTCTTCAGTGTTTTGGAAAACAGGAGGGAAGAGCCCTTTTGGGTCACCTTAACTTCTTGGATAATTCAAACTTGAGACCTTATTTCTGATCATACTCCCTTTTAGGTGTTTCTACCTATGAAAAATATAAAAAGCCTTGGCCCCAGGTTCTAGTGGCTTTCTAGGTGAAGTGTAAATGACTGGATTCAGTGTGATCTCCTGTGTAAGCCACAGCAACCTTCTCCTCCCTACGTGGGCAAAGGCCAGGTCACTTGGGTCTTTCTCTGCAGGATTTGGAATTCTACAATTTTTTTTCAACTCAAGACAGCCTAGTAATAAAGAACTACTTAATAATTGTTTAAAGTGGATGATGTGGAAGGAAGTAAGCCAAGACTTACTGAAACATATTACACCCCCAAATCCCATCTGGCTTCTTCTAAAGTCAAAGGTTTAGTTTGTTCCTTAGACTGGGATGAATTTGAAGTTGACATATTTTTCTGATTCCTGTTTCTCTGAAGGAATAATCAGGCCTTAATGTTGTGGCTGGTAAGGTCCCCATTGCGTAACATTGGTCCCTGTGGGAAGAGAAGCTTCTCTCTTCCAGAAGTTGCACAGACTGAGGAAAGTCCACAAATACTGAGAATTGTCCATGGGCTCTATCAAGATGAAGACTATTTCAATTCAATCAATATTTAGGATGTTCCTAGTGCCAGTAAAAAGAACTATTTAGTGAAAGTAAACCTATCAGTCACAGATCTCTAACAATTAGCATTTATTGTCACTATGCATCTGTGGAAAACTTCACATTGACCTGACTTACATTGGCTTTTACTGGGCTTGGTGTCAAGCTCCTGACTGGGTCTAGGTGTGTGCTACATACTTCTGGTCAACCTTGGTCCAGTGATTGTCCAAGGCACACAAAGAGGAGTGCAATTGTGCAAACATATTTCATGTCTGTGTTTGGGTTCACACCTATTAACATCCCATTGGCCAAGGAATCAACATTGCCATGCCCAAAGTTTAGTGGACATAACTTAACCCATCATGAAGCCAAAGCAACTCATAGACTAAGAAATGGGGATGGAGAAGGTGGGAGAAAATGATTATTTATTGGGCAATAATAAAAGTTACTACAGTTATCTATTTCCTTTATGAGTAGGGCAAATAATT
Source organism: Antrozous pallidus (assembly GCA_027563665.1). NCBI lineage: Eukaryota > Metazoa > Chordata > Mammalia > Chiroptera > Vespertilionidae > Antrozous > Antrozous pallidus. The sequence continues at coordinate 32,322,517 of CM050523.1, forward strand.
CAAACTTGTGCACATACATTGTTCTATTTAAATTGTATATACACATAGGACTCATTTATTACCTTAAGAAATTTGCATTGTGAATCTTTAGTTTATAAGAGTAGCATAGGAGTTGGAGACAAGACTAAATCTCAGCTATTATCAAATGAACACAATGCTTCAGCCTGGCTCTCAGTATTTTCATGAGGATAAAGTGGGATAATGATGTCAGACATACTTTGTAAACTGTAAAGTGCCACTTCAACTCAAATTCTTGGGTTTTTTTCTAATTAGCAGAACGTGAACCCTTAAAAATCAAACTAGGGCTTAAGCTATTTACATAAGGAAAAGGGAGCTGGTCTTGAGAATAGAGAATTCACATCAGAACCTTGAACCCATCAATTACTTGGCCTTTATGAACCTCAGCTTCCTTCTCTGTAAAAGGTGGATGACAACATCAGCTTTGCTTATTCCCAGTGTTTGGGAGACATCAAGTGAAACAATGGATAAAAAACACCTCATAAACTTAAAATGCCACATCACGTTCAATGGGAGGTCAGAGCTTTGTCTTTAGTGAAATGAAAGTTCTTTTGTCATCTGAATTAGGGTCACAGAGAACTATAAGTTCAAAGTGATCATTTTTTATATGCAACTGTAGGTTTGGAAAAATAAGTTTTTGAGATAAAAGTTTAAATAAAACTGTGTCCTATAAATCTAACAGGAACTATTCAGCATCTGTTGATGGGTTGTATAGCCACCCAGCCCTATAGCCTCAGAGCCATACTTATCAGGCTTAAGGGAAGAGCAGAAATAGAAGATGGGATACTTTCTTGGAGCAAGATGATTGGCTGGCTGGAGCCCCAGGGTGGAAGATCAAATAGGATGATCCTGCATCTTCAGAATCTTCCTCTAGGTTCTGAGTTTAGCTCCCCTGGGCAGCCTTTATGAAATGTTCAGACTACATTCCAGATCAATTAAATAAGAATTTATCGGGTTTGGGTCCAAGTGTCAACATCTTCTAACCCTGCCCCAGCCCCCAACCCCCACCAGATGATTTTCACATGCCAATAGGCTGAGGACCAGTGCCCTAGTGCCATAGACAGCTTCTTCCAGAAGGGCAGGTTAACATGGTGGACAGAGCACAAGCTTTGGAATTTGACACATCTGGGTTTGAATACTTGCTTTGCTGCCTACCAGCTGTGGACCTTGGACTTCAACTTTTAAGTTTGTAAATGAAAACCCACTGTCTTTACTTCTTGAGATTGTTGCAAAGATGAAATGAAATAATAAATATGACCTGACTGGTACATAAAGTGTTCAAAAAATGGTAGCCACCATTTTAAAAGAGGTTATTAAAAGAGGCCTTCTCTGAATAATCACTTCATTCAAAGTTCCCTCTCTGACCCCATTCTACTCTCTACCATATTACCTAATTTTATTTCCAGTGTACCATAGAGGAAGATCTAAAATAACTTCTATTTATTAGTTCCTTATAGAAGAGATAACTGATTGAAACTGTAGGGGGGGATAAAAACTCTAGGAACTCATGGTTATTGGCACAGCCTAGTGGTGGAGGGAGTTGGGGAGAGGACTGCTTCCCAGAGCCCTTCTCCCTTTGCTGCCCTGGAGGCCGGAGGGAACACACCTGCTTTACTTTTTGTTCCCTGATTGCAGACAGAAAGATTTGGAAAGGGTTTCCCTCCCCCCAAAATGAACTCCATTCCAGGTCATTTGGGGGAGGGGCATGAGAAGCAGGCATTGTTTTCTCTCCCAGCCTCCCTATCTTCCACCTGTCCCCTCAGGAGCCCGCCTGTATAAAACATTCACTCACCTTTTGTTAACCCTTGAGCTTTTCAGAGCAAACAAGCCTCTCAAAGAGGAGGAAATGCTTCCAGGCAGTTGATGTGAATACCTAAATGCAAAATTACAAGTTTGTGCTCGTTCGTAAACTCAGGTGGATTACTTTTATAGTAGTTTCAACCCAAAGAGAAGGGTCGGGGAAGTCAAGATTGTGAGTAATCACATGTTGAAGTTGGCTCCCATCAGGTCCTCAGACTAGTACTCCACATGGGAAATTCTACACCTAGCCATCACTGAAACTCTGAAAGATCACTTTTTATGTTGAACCAAAGATTATGAACCTGGGAAGGACTTCAAAATGTACCTTATGAAGCACAACTACTTTAGTTTTACAGATGTAGAAATGGAGGCTCCCGAGTTTTAACTGCACATACAAACGGTCCTCAGTGCTGATTGTGGGCCTAAGGCTGGAATCTCAGTGACTGACTCCTGGCTCACTCAAATGTCTGTGACTCCATATCTGTCCTCCTCATTTACTGAAAACGAGCAAAGAGAGAAAATAGAGTTTGATGTCCTAACTGAAACAGGATAAAGGGCTTGGACCTTGTAAAGTTGAAATTAAAAAATAGGGAGAAAGGACAAAGGATTGAGCAAAGTAAACTGTTCAGATGAGTGAAACTTGAGGTAAATTTCTGCCAACCCATTCAGTAGAGAAGTTTGTTGTTATTTTTCCTACCCCTTCTCTAAGGAATATTCTAGGCTGTGTGAGAAAACATGGATTATTGTTGTGAATTGTTTCCCATTGTCTAGAGCCATATTTGGGCATGGAGAATTTGAACCGGTTGGAAATTCAGTAGAACCTTTAATATTTCATTTGAGTGAATCTCTAGGAAGGTCGGGACTTGAGCAAGGGTGTGATAAAGATAATGTGAGCTAATCTAGGCAAGTGTTCACTGTTTGTATATGTCACACCTATATTTGTTGGTCTGTCAGGTGAGTAATTTCTTCTGGATAAAAGAATGTACTGTACACATTGTCACCCATGGACTAATTTAGTATGAGGTAGCTATTTAGTTCAGTGATTTCACAAAGTGCTCTGGAATCAGTTTTGGTAGATACTCTTTATTGAACCACCCTGGAGAATATTTGAAGCACAGACTCAGAGACAGTGAAAACATAGCATTTTGTCAGTCCAATCAACACAAAATTCAAGCTAATGAAATCTATATTATATAATTAGTTTATGTTTGGAGTCCATCAGAAATGGAGTTTTTGGTAAATAGTTGTTGTAATTCTGGAGTGAGGTCATCCTATGATTCCTATGATTCTTGGAAAATACAAACAATTAAAATTGACTAAAGAAAAGCAATTAAAATTCCTGGAGAATACAAATAATTGAAATTGACTAAAATCCAATGGAGTAACACATAAGGAACAAATTCAAAATGCTATCAAAGAATTGTTTTTGAAAGAGACTTTAAGCCCAATGTTTTATTCCAAGAGACTTTTTCAAAGTTTTAATAAAAATTCATATTGTATATAAACTGTTTTGAAACAAAAAAGGAAAACCATTGCAATTGTTTTTCAAGGCCAGCCTATTCCTGATACCAAAATGTACAAAAGTGATATTAAAAAAACCACAAATCAATCTCACTCATAGTGAGAATAATTCTAAATGAAATCTAGTAAGTTATTATATCTAGTGGTATATTAAAGAGTGATGCAAATAGAGTTCATTAAACAAATAGTTTATTAAGTAATAAAATTTAATAGAGTTTATTAAACTAATTAAAAATATTTTACCCTAGGAAATCTAAATAATATGTAAAAGAATAAAAAATATAATATGAGAATTTCTACAGATTTTCAAAAGCTAAAAGTAAATATTCATTAATAATTCTTAGAATCATAGATTCCAAAGGAAGGAATTTCCCTTAATTTGATATAGAAAAATCTAACTCAAACCAAGAGAGAATGCTATTTGTGAAGGTAAAATGAGAATGACATTCTTAGTAAAGTCAGGAATAAGGGAAGAGATTTACTAACACCATAGATATTTAATATTGTTCTGGAAATTCTGACAAATGAAATTGCTATAAAGAATGAGTGTACTTATGGAAAGGAACATAAGTGGTATCATTAAATGCACATTACAGAAAAGTCCATCAAGAACAAATAATCAAGTTCAAAATGTACATTAAACAAAATTGTACTTATAGTAGAAATATACTTAGAATCTATACAGCAAAAAAGAAGATATCCACAATAATAATAAAATATGAACTACCTAAAGGTAAATATGTATAGTAATTTCAATCTATTTGAAGGAAAAAAAACTATAAAATATCATTGAATACTATAAAATAAATGAGGATAAATGGAATGGTATTAATATACTCACATATTTGCTGATTTAATATTACAAAATTTCAATTTCCTTAAATTAACTTTTAAGTTTAATGTAATTATAAGAAAGTACAGATTATAATTCTCATATTTTATTTTGGAGGCAAGTTTTAACAAAAATGAATCTAAAATTTATCTGTAATAGCAAATGGATAAAAACCACAAGAAATCTTAACAAACAGAAAGAGGGAGACCATTTGTCTTGTGCAATATTACAATGTTTTAATTTTACAATAACAAATGGTTTTATACCTATGTACAGGTGACAAACAGATCTCTGTAAGGCAATAAAGAGTCCAAAAAGTGTGTTTTTAAAAGGTGGAAATTTAAATCAGTAGGGAAAGAAATTTTTTTTCCACAAAAGGGTTCTCAGAGAGTTGATTAACAATTTGAAAAATACTACAAAATAATGAATGTAAATGATACAGAATTTTTGGATTGGAAGCCGGATTCTTTGTCTGCTGTATTTGAATGATGAATCCACAGACAGAAAGTGTTGTAGCAAAGGTGGAGATTTATTGAAGAACAAGTACAGACTCCCACGTAGGGAGAGGGAAAGAGTCCCAGAGAATGGACTCCCAAGTGGAGAGGGGGAAGGGGTCCCACTGAGTTCCTTTTCCCTATGGTTTATAAAGGCTGCAGATCCTGGTACCTTGACATCCCATCTAATTGGTCACTTTTCCCTTAGACTAGTTACTCTGGTAACTCCTGGGCTCAAAGGTTGAACCTTACATGGAACATATGAGGTTCTCCCCACCTCTCCTTCCCTATTGTTTTCCTATTCCCTTTAGGCTTTCTTTTCTTCCTTCTGAATAAAGGGCTTCCTTCTCTTTATTTTGTGAATATAAGCTTTTTGCTGTTCCCATCTCCTTCAGTCTATGGAAATATACCTGTTGCAGCTTTCAAGCTCCCTCATTCTATGGAAATATACCTTCTGCTGCTCTACAGCCTGTGCTTTTCCTCCAGGTCCCCTTTATTTCCAAAATTTCTAATATTTCCTAAACCTGTCCTATTTGACCCAAAATTCCTGTTTCATAACTATGGCATTATAAGACAGCTTGAGAAAGGTAAATATATGAATTTGAGATAGAAAATGATTTTTGTCTATTATATTGGAAAAGATTGATGGTATTGACTCTAAAAATTTAATAGCTTTGTATGTAAAAAGATGGTCAAAATTACTTTTCCATGCAGGTCCATACTAGCCTTACAAACCTGACAAAACTAGCTTAGTGTATATAGCCCTTGTCCTGAGATATTTGTAGAAAATTATCAGCAGCGCTTGTTTAAAACTGCAACTTCCTGGGACAGTAATAACAATTGGAAAACATAATTTAAAAAATTAAAGCTGAAAAACTTAGCCTGGCTGTGGAGGCTCAGTGGTTGAATGAGTGGTTCAATTCCAGTCAGGATACATGCCAAGGTTGTGGACATGGGATGTGTAGGAAGCACCAGATCAGTGTTTCTTTCTCGTTGATGCTTCTATCTCTCTCTCTCTCTCTCTCTCTCTCTCTCTCTTCCCCTCTCTCTAAAATAAATAAAATCATATTTTTTAAAAAAGCTGAATAACTTAAAAGTAAAAATTGGAGAATAAGAAGCTCCAGCATCTTCCTGTGAATCTAGATGGTCACATGTATGTGTGCTACTCAGGAAAGACCAGAGAAGGTCCTAATCGTTCACCTCTGGCTGATCTTGTAGCTCTGCAGAAGCAGTACTAGTAATTAAAGGCTAAAAAAGAGTTGTTTAGTGCCTTAGGGTTGAAGATGTGCCTCAACATGCACACAAAGCCTCTCCACAATAGCTGGGGGACTTATTACTTCCAGGCATTTGAGCAATCTTTATCCAGTCACTAGTTGACCACTTAGCTAATTAAGCTGAGGATCCAGTGACTATACACAGCAAGGCTTTACAAAATTTGTTCATAAAATTCACTAAACAAATAACAACAAAAACTAGCAGTGATAATAGACTGTGAGTGATGAAATCTGATTTCCAAAGTTGCCGTATTGTATAATTTAAAAGTAGAGGCCTGTTGCATGAAGATTCATGCACTAGGTCTTTCTTCTCCTGGCTGCCAGCACTGGTTTTTCTCCGGCACCAGGGACCCAGGCCTTACTCTGGCCACAGTGGAGAAGCCAAACCTCTTCAGTCTTCAGTCATCAGTCTTCAGTCTTTGCTCAGGCCTTTAGTCTTCACTCCATGCCTGCATATGCAAATTAACACTTCATCCTCATGGGGTTAATTTGCATACTCACACCTGATTGGCTGTGGTTGTCACGAAGGTACAGTCAATTTACATCTTTCTCTTTTATTAGTATAGCTGTTCAGTTTCCACAAAAATTTATGAGGGCTAATTGTAAGAGCTAAAACTATTGTTAGAATATATAGGCTTAACTCCTTGTGACCTTGTATTAAGCAATGATTTCTTAGATATGACACCAAAAGCACAAACAATAAGAGTAAAACATAAATAATTTGGACTTCATAAAAATTAAAAACTTTTGAGCTTAAAGGACACCTTAGTTTGTTGAGCATTTTCTTGTGCATGAAAAGGTTGCAAGCTTGATTCCCAATCAGGGCACATATCTAGATTGAGTAGATTGAAGATTTGATTCTTCGTTGGTGCATGTATGGAAGGCAACTGATAACTCTCTCTCTCTCTCTCTCTCTCTCTCTCTCTCTCTCTCTCTCTCTCCCTTGTTCTCTCTCTAAACCCTCCTCAAGTGAGGATTTAAAAATAAAACAAACATTTGCCAAAATAAAATCTCCTTTGAAAAAAAAAAGTAAAAAGACATTCCACAAAATGGAGAGTGACTGCTAATTTGTACAAAATTTCCTTTGAAGTTGATAAATTGTTCTGAAATGAGATGGTAATGATGGATGTACAACATGTGATTATATTAAAAACCACTAGATTAAACATATTTTAGGAAAAATTGTTAGAATAAATTTTTCTTAACAAAAAAATTGTTAAGTCAAACCATTCTAAATGGGTGACCATCTATATTGTATTAACTCCTGGAAAATTCTTTTTGAATATTGTTATACTATGTTTTAGATAACAATAATGAAGAAACATTAAAAAGACAAACTGAGCAGGTGATTAGATAAAATGGGAGATACAACTATAGGGACACAATGTTTTAATGCACTTCACTTAACAATTTTTTTGTTAGAAAAATTGTACAGGCATATTTTGGAGAAATTGTACAGGCATAATTATATAAAATGTACAGGCATCATTATATAAATATATAATTATATAAATTATATAAAATGGGAGATACAACTATAGGGACACAATGTTTTAATGCACTTCACTTAACAATTTTTTTGTTAGAAAAATTGTACAGGCATATTTTGGAGAAATTATGGGTTCAGTTCCAGACCACTGCAATAAACCATGTAGTATTGCAATAGAACAAGTTGTAATCTGATTGCTGGTGGATGGTCTTGCCTTTAATTTGTAAAAAATGCAACATCTGAGAAGTGCAATAAAGTGAAGTGCATTAAAACATTGTGTCCCTATAGTTGTATCTCCCATTTTATCTAATCACCTGCTCTGTTTGTCTTTTTAATGTTTCTTCATTATTGTTATCTAAAACATAGTATAACAATATTCAAAAAGAATTTTCCAGGCGTTAATACAATATAGATGGTCACCCATTTAGAATGGTTTGACTTAACAATTTTTTTACTTTATAATTTAAAATGAAATTGCTCAGTTGAGACTGTCCTTAGAATTTTGGTCTTTCATGGGCTAGTGTATGGGGTATGATATTCTCTTGTGATGCTGGGCAGGGGCTATGACCTACAGCTCCATGTTAGCCCCACAAGCATGACAGGAAACGACTTATAATCTACTGTGTTATAATTATATTATCTAATTTTGTCCAACTGTAGGCTAATGTAAGTGTTCTGAGCATATTTAAGGTAAGCTCAGCTAAGCTATGCTGTTTAGCAGGTTAGGTGTATTATATCCAGTTTTGATTTACAGTATTTTAAATGTGCAATGGGCTTATCAGGATGTAACTGCATTGTACTAGTAAGTCGAGAGAAACCTTAAGCCAGCTCCTGATTAATGTATATATTTATGAAGGTATCATAATACAAGTGGCAAGTTCTCCCTATAAGGTTTACATTCCATTTTAGTACAGAAACACATGTAAAAGGAAATGGCTGTATCATTTGAAATGATGAAGAGAGTGTCTCCTTATGTAACAGAGCAAATAATGAGCAGTTGCTCTTAGATGGATGGAGAGCTCAGCATCACTATGAGATCAGTACTTAGAAGCACCCCTTTTCCTATGTACACATTTGGACTGAAAAGAATTGGGGTAGCCTAGTCCTCTGCTCTCTATGCTTCATTAATAGCCTGATTGAGAGAGAAGGGGAGTTAATAACAGAACCAACATGGTATAAACTGTGGTTATAATTATATATTTACAGTTGCAGCATATTAGCTAATGATTTGTCAGTAAATTTTATCTAGTTCATTCTATAGTGTACACTCAGCTCTTCTCAATTATTTACTTTATCTTTATGATATTCCCACTCATCTGGCTTTCTTTCCACCATACTAAACGGAGCAGTATTTTTCACTTTTCTTTATCAGTTTTTCTTTCTTTTCCTGATCACTAAATGTTATTTTTTATTATTTACACTACCTTTTTTAGTAACTTCCTTCAACTTCATTGCTTTGAATACAAGTCTATATCTTGAAGACACTCAAATGAATATGTCCAGCTAGCCCCACCCCCCATTGCCTCTTAAACATTATGGTTGCTATCTAGTAAATATTTAATCATTGGAGGAGAACTAAGATGGCGGCAAAGGTAAAACACCTATCTTGCCGTCATAATCAGCAATTTTAATACTACAACTTAACGAAAGAACAAACACCTTCCAGAATCACCAGAACGCTCGCCGAGTGAAAATTCCACAAATAAAAGTGAAGATAAGACACTGTGACTCGGAGGAGCAGCGGCGAATAGCGTTGAAAGATTTGCTCGCAGAGAGAGGATGGAGTGCGCGCTGCGGAGAGGGTGGGCGGTTGGAAACCGGCCAGTTTTCTCGAACGGGGAGACAAAGACGTCCCACTGACTGATTCTCCAGCTCTGGGTGAAGTCCAGGGAACCCACTATCATACAGGGTGAAAACTGAACAGTGGGAGGGCACGCCGAAGCTCGGGTGCTGCCGGGTCTCCCGGCTTGTGGAGAAGGCAGCTTGCGCTAACAGCTCGGCTGCGTGACTGCGCTGGGAGCTCTCTGCGACTTGTCTCTCATTCGGAAAACCGTCAGTCTGCTTTGTTTTACGACCCTGGGTGAGACATTGCGCCTGCAAAGTCATTTGGGGACAGTCTGAATTCCCCGGCAGCCGGTGGAGCTCCACAGTGGCTCTCTCTCAGAGGTGCTGGTGGCCATTGCCCCCGGCACAGAGCCCCTGGGGCTGCATAGGGCGGAGCTAATGCTGTCTGCTTGGCCCTGAGACTCTGCCCACCCAACCTGAGCACAGCTGAGCTTCACAGACAATTGGCCTGGAGGTCAAACCCTCCTAAGGCTAACAACAACAAACTGGGTTTAAATTCAAAAACACTGAATACAACCCATAAAGGATTGCAGTAAGAGTACCCACCTCAGGTAACTGGGGAGACTGAGCCACTGTCCCTTTGAGGATAGCCACCACATAAAGCAGCCACCATGCAGAGACATGGAAAGAAATCAGGTGTGAAAGAAATGGAGGAGAAAAGACGACAAGACATAGAGTTCAAAACCACGGTTATAAGGCTTTTCAAGAGGCTCCTACAAAAGGCCGATCAACTTAATGAGAATTACCAGGAAATAAACAAGACCAACCAGCAAATGAATGAGAATTACAAGGAGATTAATGATACTTACAAGGAAATGAATGAGACCCTCAGGGAAATGAACAAGACCTCTGAGGATATGAACCAGACCCTCACAGATAAAAAAAAGGACCAACTAGAAATCAACCATACACAGACTGAAATAAAAAATATTACACAAAGTCCTAAAAGCAGTCCAGAGGGCCACAAGAACCAAGTCAAAGATTTGAAATACAAAGAACCAAAATCCACTGAGCTGGAAAAGCAAGAAACAAAAAGAATTCAGATAATTGAAGATAGCGTAAGGGGCCTCTGGGACAACCTCAAGCAAGCCAACATCCGAATTATTGGGGTGCCAGAAAAAGAGAGAGAGCAAGTTAATGAAAACCTACTTGAAGAAATAGTGACTGAAAACTTCCCCCACCTGGTGAAAGAAACTGACTTAAAAGCCCAAGAAGTACACAGAACCCCAAAATATAGGAATCTAAAGAGGACCACACCAAGACATATCATAATTAAAATGCCAAGAGCAAAAGATAAAGAGAGAATATTAAAAGCAGCAAGAGAAAAACAGTTGGTTACCTACAGGGGAGCACCCATACGATTGTCAGTGGATTTCTCAACAGAAACGATGCAGGCCAGACGCGAGTGGCAAGAAATATTCAAAATAATGAAGAGCAAGAATCTACAACCAAGATTACTCTATCCAGCAAAGCTGTCATTCAGAATTGAGGATCAAATAAAGTGCTTCACAGATAAGAAAAAGCTAAAGGAGTTCATTACCACCAAACCAATATTATATGAAATGCTGAAAGATATTCTTTAAGAAGAGGAAGAAGAAAAAGGTAAAAATATAAATTATGAACAACAAATACACATCTATCAACAAATGAACATAAAAATCAAGTGAATTGATAGGCTTATGAACAAGATAAACTGGTGACTATAACAGAAACATGGACATAGAGAGGGAATGGACTGACAATTCTTGGGTAGAAAAGTGTTTTTGTAAGTACAGCAAGAGACTGGACAAAAATCTTGCAACAATGGGAGAGTACTTTGGGGTGGGGGTGGTGTGGGCGGAGGGGGGGATAGGTACAGGGTGGAGGGAAGATATAGGGGGATAAAAAAGAGGAAACAATGTAATTAATAAACTGAACAATAAAATAAATAAATAAATAAATAAATAAATATTTAATCATTAATATGTCTATATAACAATTATTAATTCCTATCCCACCAAATATACTGCTCCTCGAGGCCCTTATCCATTTCAGTAAATGGCACCACTGGTCACCCTGTTTCTCCGATTAAAGATCTAAGAGTAATCCTTTCTTTCTTTCCTTTCTCACACTGTTATCAGTAAACCCTATGGACTCTACCTCCACTGTGATCCTCGTCTCTCCATCTGCTCTGCTACAACTCTCACTTAGCCATTTCTTAGCTTGACTGCTATAAAATATCAACTGATACAGCTTCTACTAAATTCTTCTATTTAGAAGCATCTACTAAAACCGAATATATTATTCCCTATGACCCAGCAGTTCTAGTCCTATATATATGCATAGCAGAAATACATTCACCCAAAGACATGAACTAGAATGTCATTGTTCATAATAGTCCCAAACTGGACACTATCCAAATGTCCATCTACAGTAGAAGAGATAAATTAATTTATAGTGTAATTACAAAATTGTATACTTTATGACAATGAAAATGAATAATTTATGACTATATACAACAATATGGATAAATCCCATAAACATAAGATCAAGCCAAAGAAAACTGGCATTAATGAGAATACACAGCCTGATTACTTTTGTATAGAATGAAAAATATGGGAAACTAAGTTATGCTTTTAAAAGTCAAAATATCTTTGAAAAGTGTGTGTGTATATATGGGGAAGAGGTTTGACTATAACTGAGAAGAAAGAATTCTGGGGTGCTTGTGGTGTTATGTTCTTGGATTTGAGTGTTAGTTACATGAGAATGTTCAGTTTGCAAAAATTTATCAACTTAATACTTGTTTGTATTTTCTGTACATGTATTATATTTTAACAAAGACCTTAAAATGTTTTCCTAAAAAATATTTTGCAAACATAAATGTAAGCAATAAAACTATATGACTCTAAGAAAGTCATCTTCATGACTTTGGATTAGGTAATAATTTTTCAGATATGACACTAAAAACATAGAGAACAAGAGAAAAACACAAATAAATTGGACTGCACCAAAACTTAAAATTTTATGTTTATAGGAATTGTAAGGTGAGAATACTGTCCTCAGAATGAAAGAAAATATTTGCAAATCATATTTCTGGTCAGATTTATATAAAAATATATAAAGGATTTATTCAACATAACAGTAAAAACAAATAATCCAATTGAAAATGGACAAAGGATTTGAATAGATCTTTCTTGAAAAATGTATACCCCCTGGCCAATAAGCATATAAAAGATACTCAGATATAATTAGTTATTAGGGAAATTCAAATAAAAACTATAATAAGATACCACTTCACACCCACTTGTATTGATATACAATAAAAATATAATATTGTTTACTGATAAACAATAACAAGTGTTTGTAAGGATGGATAAATTAGAACACTGCTGGTAAAAATGTAAAATGGTGTAGTCAATTTGAAAAATGGTTTGATAGTTACTCAAAAAGTTAAACATAGAGTTACCATATGACCCAGCAATTCTAGACCTAAATAATATACTAAATGCAAGAGAATTAAAAACTTAAGCTCATATTAAATCTTGTACAAAAATATTCATAGTAGCATATCCATAATACCCCCAAATGCAAACAACCCAAATGTCCATGTAATGATGAAATTATAGTATGTCCATAAATGAAACATTATACAGCCAGAAAAAGAAATGAAATACTAATGCATGCAACAGCATGCATGAGCCTTGAAAACAATGTGTTAAGTGAAAGATGCCAGATACAAGAGAACAAGTATTGCATGATTCCATTTATAGGAAATGTGCCAAATAGAAAAATTCATAGAAATAGACAGTAGTTTAGTAGTTTCAGTGAGTATAGAGATAAAAGGTATGGGTGTGACTCTTAATGGGTATAGGATTTATTTTGGAGGGAGGTTATGAAAATGTTTTGATATTAGTGGAGATGGTTGCAAAACTCTGTAAAATATACAAGAGACTACTTAATTGTAGTTTAAAGGTTGAAATTTTTGGCATATACATTTTATCCCACAGAGCTGTTACTTTAAACATCTATAATAATAAAAGTGTAATATGCTAATTAGACCAAACAGCAGAATGACCTTCTGGATGTCATTCCAGACATCCTTCTGGATGAAGCTATGGTGGTGGGGACTGGGGCAGAGGTGGTTAGGGGTGATCAGGCAGGTAGGTGAGCAGTTAGGGGCAATGAGGCAGGCAGGCAGAGTGGTTAGGGACAATCAGGCAGGCAGGCAGGCAAGCGAGTGGTTAGGAGCCAGCAGTCTAGTATTACGAGAGGGATGTCAGACTGCTGGTTTAGGTCTGATCCAGGATCAGGCCTAAACCAGCAGTTGGAAATCCCCCAAAGGTCCCGGATTGTGAGAGGGTGCAGGCCAGGCTTGCACCCTCTCACAATCCCCCTCCCCCACTCTGTGCACAAATTTCATATACCAGACTTCTAGTATCCTATAAGATACATGGCTTGGGGTGAATCAAATTAGAAATTTAAAGAAGAAGTAGCCCGTGTTGACAGAGATGTGCTAAACAGTCATTTTCACATGTTGCTTCTTAGAGTTCTAGAGAGTATTTTTCCATATGTATCAATAACCATAAAGATATTTTACCTTCTCACCAAGTTGTATATAATATTCTTAATAAGTGACCAAATGGCTAGGTTCCCTCACCCCAAAATGAACATATCAGTGTGTTTGTTGAAAATTGGAAGTAATCTGTTTCTTTTCCCAAAAAGAAGGAAGGAACAGACCAGAGGGTGAAGGATGTGAAGACCATAGAAGGAAAGGAGTCACACCCATAGTGACTGTGTACACCACACGGTTTTGCCTGATGAAGGATCTTGGATTAAAGAAGTTAAAGGATTTGTCTGAGGCCAGCTAGTGTCCTGATTTCTGTATTAAGCAGCAGGGGCTGATATTCAGTGAAGGCTCTCTGGTGCAGGCCTCTGGGTTTCATAGGATTTATCTAATTCAGACTTGTTAACAACCCCCAGGCCCTGAAAGTATTGTCATCTCACTTTTTAAAGAAAAAGATAGAGTCTTAGAGACTTGTGCCTGGTACAAACACATGCCACAACTGAAATTTCTAGGTAAATAGTCAAATAATTTTGACCTTAGAGATGTCTGACTCCCTCATAATACAGAGCAGAAATCCAGTACCAAAAGAGGCAAAGCAACTTGCTTATTGTAGAGCTAAAATTTGAACTTAGGTCTCACAACTCTGCACTCAATGTTTACAATAATAGGATTTCTAAATATTAATCTTCCAGATATTTGTTTAAAGTGCCACATTGGAGAGAATCAAACATATTATGAACACCAATATAGATCACATTGCTTAATTTATCCCATTTACTATATTTTATATCATCATAAGAGGAGATTTTAATATCATAGTACTTACTATTTAATATCATAAAAAATTGAGTTTGTGATAATTATTTCCTGTGTTCAATAAGGTTAAGAAATGAAACATATAGGTCTGTTATTCTAGGTCATTCTTTTCTCCTCCAAAGAGCTTAAGCCATTGCCCCTTCCTATCTATTATTCTCAAGCTTTCTTTTGCCTATTCAGAACCCAACATTTGCAGTTCTTTGCTGCTCACTGACAACTTCCCTTCCACAACCCTGGCTGCTATTATTTCCTTTGTTGTTGCCAATGTCCATGTGCCGTGAGAACTATTTCCTTTTATTCCATGGACAGAGATGCTGCTTCTGATCTCTGATTGACAAAAGATGATATCTGGGAATACCAAAATATCCTAATTGGATTCCTAATCCTGGGCCACATTCCCAGTTTGGGAAACTGTAATAAATATGCCAGCAAAATCATATTCTTTCAAGAATTTCCAAATTTACTCCAGGGTTAACTAGGATAAAGATAAGGTTTTCAGACCCTGCACATCAAAAATGTAAAATTATTACTTAGAACATGTGTTTGGTTCTTTAAAAGAAATAAATTGGGAGTGATTTGGGTATAAATACTGCTACTGTAATTTTCTATTTAAATTAAGCAGTTTAGCTCGCCTTTCCAAACGTGTCACTCAATTTCAGCCTTGCCCTGGTCATAAAAAATGGGGAAAAGATGTGTCTATCTTTTAAAATATGTGCCGATCATATATTTGGCTACTCAATATTCTGTTTGTTTCCAAGTACTGTTACTTCAACTTTGAGCAGTTATCAGCACCATTAATCAACGGATTATTTACTAAAGTTAGTTTCCTTTCTTCTCTCCTTCTGAAAAAGATGCAGGAGACAAGTGAAGAAAAGCCAGACATGTGTATTCCATTTGCAAACCATGATTAAAAAGCTTAAAAATTCAAGCCAACGTAAAAAAACTGTTTTATTTTAATACACTGGAAGGTTTCAGTGAACTCCATTATTTTCACTCACTATTTGCTTGAATAATTTAGGCAAGAAAGCTAAATTATACATAAAGTGTACAGTTAGAAGAAAAAGTTCATGCACAGCCCTAGGCTACAGCCTCCCCTAATGATGTCTGAAGTCAGTGAAAAGAACTCGTTAGACTGAGAGTAATTTCTCAGGGTTTAATTTTTTTTCTTAAAGCAATAATGTTCTTATAAAAATCTGACAAATAATACACTAAAAGAAAAGCCACAAAAGAGAACCTCCAGTTAAGGCCTTAGCCCCTGTAAATTTCCACTTAATCTCATGTAAAAGTTGGTGTACCATATACAATAATGCATGATGGTTGGCAGCCTTGACTGATCTGATTCCACAGGGAAAGTGCCTGTCTTAATTGAATAGAGTTGCTATTTGGCCTCATTAGAATTCTGAAGTTATAGAGTTAAAAAGAGATGCTTCAGGCTTGGAGATAAACTTGAAATTGACTGAGCAGGGAGGGGATCAGCACCCACTCCTTGTACCATAATTTGAGTAAGTAGCTGCCACTTGCTAGGATATTGTACTTCAGGAGCAACGCATATCATCAAACATTTACAGATTCACTAAAATGTTCACATTCCCTTTTAATGTAACAACAGAAAAACTGACTGCAATAAGATGACAGGAATACCAAAATGGTACTGTAGTTACCTTTGATTTCTGGGATGCCTTTATTCTTTTCTTAAAGTTACACAATTGTAGAATTTGAAGAATCCAGTTCAGCCCCTTCATTTTACAGATGAGGAACCTGAGACACAGACAGGGGAAGTGATGCGCTCAAGGCTATACTGTAATGTGTTTGTTTATTCATTCCAAATATTTATTCATTGACAGAGAATTCCAAGTAGAGAGACCTGCCTTTTGTGAAGGTAAAAAGGTGGGAACCATCATGGTGCCTTGGGGGAATGAGAGGTACCAATTATTTCCTGTTTACCTCTGTCCCAGCCCCCTCTTCTAAGGGAATCTGCATCAGAGCAAGATAAACAGACAAGTAAGGGCACAGAGACTCTGGAGCTGATGGCCTGAGACTGAACCCTGACTATGCTTAGGATTAGTTATAAGACTTAGGCAGTCACGCTGATTTGGTTCCCCTAACAGTAAAATGATGGTGGTAATAACAGAATCCACTTCTTAGTGTTGTTTTGAATAGATATTAATGCATATAAAGTATTTACAGACATGTCTAACACTTAAGAGTTATATAAATATTAGTTATCATTATTAATATTAATAGAACATAAGCCCTTCTATATGAATTAGGGTTCCTGGCCACAGGTAAGGAATGGTAGGCAGTTGATTATGGGCATCTGTCAAGCAGCCAATGTCCTATAACTTATGTGGCCTATATTTAAAGAGATAAATTGGGCCATCCAAGTAGGGCCACTGCAAAATTACAAAATGGAAAACCAAAAATCTGGGCTAGTTAACAAGAGCCTGAGAGAAACTATGGCTAGGAAGACTCAGGGTAGGGCAGGCATTATAGTCCCAAGTGAAAAACAATGTTATGAAGTTTCGAGTAAGTCAACTGGTTGGAAAGAAGAATGGGGTGTGTGCCTGCACCCATGCATGTGCACACACTGTACACACATACAAACAAACAAACAAACAAAAAAACCCAAGAAACTGCAGTTCCTGAAAACTTTGTATTTCTAGGCTATGTCTGTGGGTAAAGGCTCCTCATTAAATCCTCTGTTCGTAGAGGTAACTGGTGTGAATCTCAGGTGCTTGCAATCAAAAGATTACACTCTCCAACTTTCTCCTTGGTAATCTTTTCTCATCAGGAGGAAGTAGGAGAGTGAAGCTTAGGGACCAAGAGGGGAGAAAATTTCAAGGTGAAGAGATTGATCAGAAATGTTAAGTGCAGAAGAAAGTTCATATAAGCTAAGGGCACAAAAACCATCCATTGAATGTTGCAGACTAAAAGTTATTTGAGACTTAAGCTAAAGGAGTGAGAACAAAATAAAGATGACAATGGATTGATATAGAATTAGGATGGGAAACAAGGAAAGAAAGCGAGTATACTCCAACTGTAAAAGAAAGAAAGGTAAAGAGAATGTGGAATCAAATAAGGATTATTTGTTTGTTTAGGACAAAATAGACTTGACATGCAGATTAACTGAAAAGCAAAAAGTAGTGATGTATGAAAAAGGAGACCTGAAGGAGCAGGGTTCCTACTGAGGAGGTAGGAAAACACACAATCCAGGCAAAGGTGGAAGGATGAAGCCTTGGACAGGATGCAGGACAATGCCTCCAAGAAGATAGGAGGAAAAGAGGAAAGGATGGAGGGCAGCGAAGATAAGTTTGTAGTTGAAGATTCAGCAAGTTGAGGGAGCTTGTGTTTAAGGGAGTTGTTTTTCTCAGGGAAGTAGGAAGCAAGAATATTTGATAAGAACAAGGGAAAAAGCTATGGTGCAAGGAATTTGAAGAGAAAAGAGAATGTTAGAACAAACACTGCCAGGACCAGGAGAGGGGCTGAACAGGATCTCATAGAATTGCAGGCCAATTAAGAGCCCAGTTAGGTTTGAAAAACATTGGTGTGTGGTAGCACTAATCTATGTGGTGATTTTATTTCATCAGCGCTGGTCCCCAATCCAGATGTAGGAGAAGAGAATCTAAAAGACTGGAGGATGCAGGATTGGTGTACGGGAGACACAAGAAGAAAAGAAAGTCCAAAGTGATGGTGAAAGATGGACTAATTTAGGTTTCTAAGAGATAAAAATGAATTAAGAGAGAGATGTTAGTTTGAGAGGAAAGAAAGAGGGGTTTGGATTGGAAACTTAGGGGTAGGTGATCAAAATATGGGAATTATGAGAAGAAAAGAGTAGTGACAAATACAACAGGAATTTATTGTTAGTGTGTGGAATACTGGAGTTTAAAATTTAAGAAATAAAGCAGTTAATTGTTGCCCAAACCAAGATCAAAGACGGGTTGCCTTCTTTAGTTATAATTGTCCTTTCCTGGAATGCCTCTGGCTTCTCCGAAAAGTCCTAGAGTGACAACCAGAAGGCCAAAGTTGTTAGAGCCTGGCACAAACGTTTGCCAGGGTGATCTATCCTCTTCTGTCACTGCAGTTCCAAATGAGGCTCAAAAAGGCTGAGAAAGTGTAATCACACCGTTCTTTGGAATCCATTGCAACACATTAATAACTGGCTGTGCTATTAGCAGCTTTACATCTTACACTGCCATCACTTTGTCACATAAGTTTAATACTGCATACCTTGGTATTAATGTGATATAAAAGTAAAATTACATCATGTAGCTTGGTATTAATGTGATACAAAAGTAAAATCACATGCACACTCTACATTGTTACTAGAGGCCCGCTGCACGAAATTTTGTGCAAGAGTAGGCCTTCCTTCCCCCAGCTGCTGGCAGCTGCTTCCCTCTGGCACCCAGGACCTGGGCTTCCCTCCTCTGGCCGCCAGCAGGCACCAGGACTTGGGATGACTTCCCTCAGGCCTTGGCTTCATCAGGAAGGACGTCCAGATGGCATCCAGAAGATGTCTGGTCTAATTAGCATATTACCCTTTTATTATTATAGATATTGAAATCTAGTGTGTATATGACACTAACACTATTCATTTCCTAAAACAAAGACATTTTAATATTATGTTAGAATAAGAATGCAGATCATTACATTTCCAGAACCATGCAACAGAGGGGAAGACCCAAGGGACTTGATACTTGTGAGTTCTGCCGAAAGCAATCTGAGGGTGGTTCCCATGCATGACAACCCAAACCTTGCCTTCCCTGGTGACCAGGGCAGTGCCCTGGCCCAGCTGCATTAGAATACGAGTCAGCAAACTTTTTCTTTAAGGATCAGTTAGTAAGCATTTTTGTCTTCGTAGACCATTCAGTGGCACTACTCAAGTCTGCCATGGTAGTGCAAAAGCAACCGGATGGAATATGGAAATAAATGAGTGTGCTGTACTCTGATAAATCTTTATTTACAGACACTGAAGTTTAAGTTTCATATACTTTTCACATGTCAGGAAATAACCTGTTGATATTCTTTTCAACCATTTAAAAAATGCAAAAACAACTCATAGCTTTGGGGCCCTCAGGCCATAGTTTGATGCCCTGTGGCAGAAGATTATGAATCCAGAGGGGCCCTGACCCAGGACTCCCTGGTAAGCATGAACAGATTCAAGCTCTCTTATAGAACTTATGAATACTAATATGGACATTCCCAAACTGACTTTGTGGCGGAATAGGCATATTTTTTCTTTCCCTATTTTCCATTTCCTCTCCTCCCACCCCCAGAGAGCTGCCTTCAATGGGTTCACCCAGTGGTGTGTGCTCTGAATGCCTGGACAGAGCATGGCATGACCTTGTTTGTCAAAGTAAAAGAGACCAAATTATTTACTATCGACAAAGCCTGCGGATGCCCTCCCTTTCGATTTAGTAGCAAAATATTTCCCAAGCAGAAGGCCAACGTTATGCTAGTAAATGTGAGGCATTATTTTTAACTAATATATATGACATTTAAGTATATATTTTATATATAGTGTGTATTTTAATATTATAATATATATTATTTAAATTTTATTTACTCTTACATGTCATGTCAGGTAGCAGGTTTCAAATTAGACTAAAAATTATTTGAATCCATTTTGAAGTAATGTTGTAAAGTGTATGGGGCAACTAAAATACTCCCCTTACATTTTTGTATTTTGACTTAGAGCCCATAGAGAAGGACAGAGATAATCCTGGCAGATTTTTGAATGACAGAGAAGATCTAGGGAAGGCCTCAGCACATTTCAGAAGGAAAACTTGGACTTTGATTATCTGGAACATCTAATCGATGGAGAAGAGGAGATAACTAAGACCATGATGGTGAAGGGTGAGGAACATGCAGAGGGAGATGAAGGGGCGAGGCTCAGGAGGAAAAACCATGGGGTTTACCTCATCACCCCTACATCTCCTTGTCTTTGTATTGCTAACTCTAGTCAAGCACATCCCTGTTCCAGTACTCTTCCTGTGAAGAGAATGAGGAGGCAAAGAGGTACCATTTTGGGATGGGGGCTAAGGCAGTTGGGGAGCTCATCATAGGAGCTATGTGACTATAGACATGCTCTGGTTCCAGAGGTGCAGTTAGAATCATGTTCCTTTTCTACTTAGGTCTTAACCAAGGCACAAGGATTTATTGCCATTTCACATCCCTTAGCAGAAAGAAAGAGTAAGAGCCTTACTAAATGAAGGAAGTTAAAGTTGACAGTATTTGATTGTTCAGAGGAGGGTGGATGGAATACTCCTCATACCCTGCAGGGTCTGGGACACTGAATCCTTTTTGTCCATTCTGGGGGAAGACTATATTTCTGGTAGTGGATTTTAGTAGGTACAATATGATTTTGGCAGGCACCATATCTTGTTGTCCTAGAGAGATAGGCACTGGGGCCATTTTCTAAGGAGCCAGTAGAGTGTGATGCAGTAGGGTAACTAAGCATTCTTTGTAACTGGTTCCCCAGTTACAAAGAATCAACTCATCCTTTGAAAGCATATATCTTCAAGAATAGGCTGACCATATGACCCTGTTTGCCTGGCTCAATCCCAGGCATTTCTATTCTAATTATTAAGTGTCCATTCCTTCTAACTATAAGATTACATCATACGTTATATAACCACCCTAAGTAAAAGTTATTGCATTCCAAGTCTAATTTCTGTATCATAATCAAATCCCACTCACTTATAAACTTCCCACTTTATATTGAGAGCTTATGATCTTCAATTAGTTTAGGGGACAGTCTATTCAAAAGTGACATTTGTTTGGGACAGTTGGCCAATGTGAGGAGGGTCATACTATCTAAGATCAATCTAAGTATAGCATAAGGAAAGGTATACTCTACTCTGTTGTGGGGAACAGAAAAGTCTTCCAAAGGGAAATCTTTTGAATAAAGGGGGGAGGATGTTTCAGGCAGAGTGGACAGTGAAGCAAAGGCTCAGAAGTGAGAAATAGTATTGACACCTTTAGAGAATTGAGAGATGAGAATGGCTAAAGTGCAGGGAGCAAGCTAGGTGGAGAAGTCTTAAGAAAACAGACTGGAGGGAGGGGTGGGTTCTGGATCACATGGAGCCCTTGGTATCTTGTTGGTGAGTTTTAAATTTAGTTGTTGGTCATTAGAATTCAAACCTGGCTGATCTTCTGAAAACCTGGTAAAAGTTTTAAATGTACATCCCCCCCCCCCAAGCCAAACACAAACAAAATTATTTTATATAATTAAGGAAATGTAAATTTTTACTGAGTATTATGTTAAGAAACTATTGTTACATTGTAGTTCTGCAAAAAAATATTTTATTTATTTATTTTTTAAATATATTTTATTGATTTTTTACAGAGTGGAAGGGAGAGGGATAGAAAGTCAGAAACATCGATGAGAGAGAGACATCGATCAGCTGCCTCTTGCACGCCCCCTACTGGGGATGTGCCCGCAGCCACGGTACATGCCCTTGACCGGAATCGAACCCGAGACCTTTCAGTCCGCAGTCCGACGCTCTATCCACTGAGCCAAACCGGTTTCTGCAAAAAAAATATTTTAAAAGTCCATAACTTTCTCTTTTAAAAAAATATATTTTATTAATTTTTCGCAGAGAGGAAGGGAGAGGGATAGAAAGTCAGAAACATCGATGGGAAAGAAACATCGATCAGCTGCCTCTTGCACACCTCCAACTGGGAATGTGCCCGCAGCCAAGGTACATGCCCCTGACTGGAATCGAACCTGGGACCTTTCAGTCTGCAGGCTGATGCTCTATCCACTGAGCCAAACTGGTTCAGCAAAAGTCCATAACTTTCTTTTTTGAGATGTATACTTAAGTATGTAGAGATCAAATGATTAATGTCTGAAATTTGCTTTAAAATACTCCATCAAGAGGTGTGGCCCTGTGTGCCCTTGGATTTAGAGAGCAGGACGTCTGGCTTGCTAGTGGGAACCTCTGTGTTGTGCACGACTAACAGGCAATTTAAAAATGGGTGATGTTGAGAAGGACAAGAAGATTTTTTTGTTCAGAAGTGTGCCTAGTGCCATACTGTGGAGAAGGGAGGAAAGCACAAGACTGGGCCAAGTCTCCATGGTCTCTTTGGATGAAAGGCAGGTCATGTTCCTGGATTTTCTTATACGGATGCTCTCAGTGGCCACAGCTATCTTGGTTGGGGTTTATTTGTGTATTTGCTCCTGATTGGCTGTTGGGCATGGCTTGTTGGTATAGTGAAGGTGCAGTCAATTTGCATATTACTCTTTTATTAGATAGGACATAAAATAAAGAGTATTTAACACTTCTATGTTTTATAGATGATCTTTAAGTTCAGGTGCTTTTATAATTCAGTGTGACAAGATATAGTAGCAAACTTTGTGAATCCTTAAGTCAGACTAAGTTATAATTCAGGATTGTCTTGAACAGCTATTCATTTACTCTATGTGTGTGTGATTGGTAATGGTGTTTTTCGCTAGCTGACTAGGATTAAAGTAGAGAATAGGTCATCAACAAAAAATGATAAGTTATGTCACCATAAGGCTCAAGATAATAAAAAACAATGTCACAGATTAATAAAATGAAATACTCCATCAACAACAAAAGAGGGGAGGAGAGTAGAAATTCTGAATAAAAAAATGGGGGTGGCTATAGGGAAATGTTGATGGTTGTTGAAGTTAGGGAACAGGGATAGGCAAGAATAAATTGAGTTATTGTATTTCTCACCTTTGATTATGTTTAAATATCTTCATAAGAAGTTAAAAAAGATAAAATGCATATTCCTTGGGTCTTGCCACAGATCTACTGGATAACAGGATCTGATGAAGATGTCGGGTTGACGGGTGGTGAGAAGTGGGTGGAGGCAAGGGAACCAATTGGAAAGCAAAAGCAATTGTCTGGGAGAGAGACAATGAAGAGTTGAAGCTGAGCAGTGAAGGTGGAGAGAAGAGGAGGAGCATGAGATGACTGTTGGAACCTGCTGAACAAGACTTGGTGTCTGATTAGACTGAGAAGGTGAAGGCAACTTCTGAGAGACTGAATGAATAAGTAAATGAATGGTGCCATAGCAGATGTGGGAAATACAGACAGAACAGATGTGAATAATGAAAAATAGAGGATTCACAGTTTGGGTTATTCCAAGCACTAACAATATTTGCGTCTTCTCTGTTATCCTCATTTCAAAATTTTGGCCATATTTCTTATTTATTAAAGTCACCTCAAGACTTGAATTCTGCATAAAACATTCAGTTCTCTGCTCTGTCTTCCAGGAGTACGTCTTTAGTTTAATCAGTGTATCCAGCAGGGGCTGCCTTTGAATTTGTTTTGACCTGATTCACTATTTTCAGAGGCACTTACTCTCAACCTTCCCAAGTCTTGGGTGTTTTACCTCTTTGCCTTTCTCCACTATCCTACATCTTGTCATTAGAAAATAAGAAACAAGTCAAGAACTCTTGGTACCCAGAGTCTAGTGTTCTCTCTTCCCTCTAATCCTCCCAAAAGGGGGTGTGTGTGTGGAAACACCCAGAGGCTCTAAGCCCCCGAGATCAGTGGCATCTGTGCTCCCGGCATTTTTGTCTTTTTTTCCCCCCCAGTCATTTCCTTTTTTTTCCAGCTGGAAGAACCTGAGCCTGAGACATGACATCTTTTAGGAAATCCAGTTAAACCCTAAGCTTTCAAACAACTAGGTTTAGATTTGCCCAAGGGACGCGAGGAAGTGGCCTGCGAGCTCCTTCTGTGATGGGAACCTCTCTGGAGACCCGGCTCTTTCCTGTAATCTCCGTGAGCTTTCTGCAGAAATCCATATTTCTTCCCAGCCTCTCCTTTCCTCCCTGTCTGAACCTGCCTTCATCTTCCTAATGGCTAATTAAAAAATTACAACCAAGAGCATTAAATAGTAAACCCCTTCCCTGCTGTTCTCAGATTAATTTTGGAGGCCCCAAGCAAAACGTCTTAAAAAGAATTAGAAAAGAGGCACCTTTCTGCTTGCAAACTGCAAGATAAAACAGCATTTTAATGGGGAGAGAGGCTTCTATTTGAATGGGTAATCCTTCAGTGCAGTGCATGCCTGGGCGTTATTTACCTCTTACTCCAGAAAGTTGAAGTTTGGGGGTTACTTTCTCTACAGCATTATAAGTTTTCACTTGTGCATGTTCAAGAAGTGTGTGTGTGTGTGTGTGTGTGTGTGTGTGTATTTCCTCTTCCCTTGGTGCCTGATGATTTCATTCAACACTGAAGCAACTATGAGTTTTAAAACTCACATTTATTTCTTTTTCATTAAAGTTAGAAGTCTAAGCTTGATGAAAACTCATCCAATTCACGACATGCCCACTTACGTGGCTGCCTTTTTCCATTTGCAGAGATCTCAGAAGGCAGTGTCTAAGTCGTAATCAACACAGTGTTCACTTGCGTTTGCTTATACGATATCTTAACACTTTATTCCATATTTTAATAGGACAAGAGTTTAAAGGCCGGAAGCAGACGTCGTCAGCTCTGTCTAGTTTAGATTGTTCATCATCAATTGTTTTTTCTTGTGATTATACAGTTTTACTTTATCATCCCTTTGATAACAATTTCTGCATGAAAATTGACTTTATATTTCATTTTCCCCGTCTGTTATCTTAGCAGCATTCAGAAGCAAACACCCTTTGTGCTGTGCTGGCAATATAACTGATCAGGCGAAGCTGTGCCATAAGAAATCAAAACCATAATAATGTCTTTGGGTTTTGCATTTTAAATACTGTGTTCATTGTTGCACTGAGGTTTCGGATCCCTTTCCAGACATTACGGAGATTACCTTTGGTAATGCCTATTTCATTGTACTTTGATATAAAATAATGTGTGTCATAAATCATGTGAGCGACCGCCATTAAACAGAAAAGCACCTACTTAGGATATGTAACAATTTGCTTTTCTAATTTGAAAAAGATTGAGGCATTTTAATTATAGAAGGTCTTTGTAAATGAGACTGGAATTCAATATAAAATTGTATTCTTTATGGAATTATAGATTAAAAATAATAAAATCCTTATTCATTAATTTTACATTATTTTTTTTTCACAAGCGTTAAATAAAAACATTCTTGGGAGGGTTTTCTAAATAAAGCCCTATACTTTGGTCACCATTCATCTGAGAAAAAGTTAGGTGTATTTATTTCAGAAAAAGGAATAAGAGCATCATCAGTTGTTCTTGCAGGTTAATTTTCAATCGTTAAGTTTAAGAAATTTTTCAGTTTAAAGTTGGGAACATCATTGTTTAAAAAGCTGAGAAAAGACAATGAAGAGACATGAAGTGACAGGGGTGGGGGAGAGTTACGTAAAATTGTTTCAAGATTGCTTCCATTTGGAAAAGAATGAAGGGTGGGAGCATTCTCAGTGAAGAGCAATTTAGAATGACTGGAGCCCTGTCTTTAAAGGTGATCAGAGTTCTGAACACGGCCATTGTAGCGAAATTTAAAATTATGAGAACTCTTCACATTATTTAAAACATTGATTTTTTATCAAATGGATTTCCACGTTTTATGTCTTCAGTGACTAGGTAATTACAGTGGCCTGGAAACTGAGGTATTTCATTCTGAACCTGGTATTTTCTCTTTGGTTCCTTCCCCTTTCTCTCCCCACTTCTCCCCCTTAATAAGTTTTCTAGTTTCCCTTGCTGCTGGGACAGACACATCATTCTTTGTCCTTGCTCATAAATCACTCTGTGACCAAGGAACCAGGAAGTTATTAGGGGTGAGGGGAAGGTCAGGTCGAAAATTCAGATCGATCTAACCTATTCTGGCAAAACAGCACTTTACCAGCCTCCAACCTAAAGCAGATTGCCAGCACTGAGCTCCTGCAGGATGACCCAGTGGTGCTTCCCAAAGAAGGAGGCGCCTGCACCTTCACAGAACCAGGGGTCCGCGAAGTGTCATCAATACTGAGTTACAGTTACATCTGCCCATACACATCCTTTCAGCACACCTTTTCCCTTCTCTGCTGTGCCCTTCTCTCTTCCCTCTTCCCTTTGTCTCTCATTAATAGGGACAGCTAAGAAGGAAATTCTACAGATTCAGTAAGGAGGCAGATCAAATTGTTAGGGGGTCCTTCAGTTGGAAATTCTACGTTTTTTTTCCTTGTGTTAGAAATGGGTCCTGTGTCTGTACACACACATACACACACACACACACACACACACACACACACACACACGCATGCACACTGGCACAGCGTCTGTATCCAACTATCAAGGGATGTGATGAGAGATAATTAATTCAAGGACCCTCGTTTGAATAACAAATATGTGTTTTTCCTAGTCTTTCTCTCCAGCCAAAGAGAAAATTCCTCTCCCTTTTTCAGTCCTCCCTCCTGGATGGTTAAACTATTTGGGAAAGGTTAGAAGCGGTGTTCCATGTGTTTTGTAAAAAGCTGTATCAAAGTGAATTGAACATAGTATTAAGTTTTTGTCAGCCTGAACTCACACCTGCCACACACAAACTTTCAGGCCTTTTGTGCAAATCATAACTTGCGTCTAAATCTGAAAGAACAGTGAAAGCAGCAGAGCAGAGCTATCCAGATGTTGCTCAGTCTGTGCGATTGTAAATTTCAAAGTCCCAGCTTTCCATCCAGATTTTAGTGCATTGGGAACTATATGAAAATTCCAAGACACACTGGTTTATTGAAATGTCTGGCTATTTATATATGAATTTTGGAACAGATGTACTGAGGTAGGCAATAAAATTGTGATAATAAGGAACATTTCCACATCAACTCACTAAACTGCTAATCGATAATGAGAACCAAATTCAGTCATGGAGGAGGGTGACTTTTTCATTATTATTATTTTTTAACTCAGGGTCAATTATTCGAATTCTTCCTTGATTTTAGTTTTGGTCAAAATTTCAGGTTGTTTGAGGCCACTTTATGTGGGCAGAAGTAGGTTTACATAATACAATAATTAATAAATAAACAATAATACAAGAATAAACTCTGTGTTTCTCAGACTCACAGCTATAAAGCTACGGTTGTCCACCGTGTATATCCCACCTTATTCTAAATAAATTGAGTTTCAGTTTTAATTTTTCACATCAACTAAAATAATATAGGAACATGTTCTAGGTCTTTGAGTTTATTTTATAGAAGTTTACCATCGTATCATTATATGTAAGACCGAAGAAACCCAAATCAGCTACTTAGAGTCCTTTTGGATTTCAAAATTTCCGTCTGATTCTCGGGGCCTATGCTAGGGAGTCCAGGATCGAAATGAAAAGCTGAGGGCTTGTTTGGTGCCTCTCCTGTGCCCACTGACTTCATAGCTCACTGTAGATAAAGGACAAGGTGTGCCATCTTGGTTGACTCCTCTCGCTGCCTTCTCATTCTTAGCCACTTCCCAGCTCACTGATTCCTCCATTTGAGGATGAACAGAACATTAGAGGATGCAGTCCCAGAAATGGGACTTCTGTGATTGGTAAGAAACCATTGGAATCCCTTTGCAGGAATTTGCAAAGCAGTACAACTAGAGGTTTGGAAGTAATGGGGGTACCCTTGGATTCCTGACCATTTCTCCCAGCAAGACTGGCCATTGATGAAACAGCTGTTGAAATGGCAGGAAAAAATAAACAAACCCCAAATTAAATGAGACTTATTTTATATCATGTGAACTTCTAAATTCTTTCTCAGCCCTGTGGTAATTGGAAATTGGATTTTTAATGATTAATCTTACTCTCTAATGCTACTAGGAAGACTACAAGAGTCTCTGGAAGCAGTGGAATCATTCTTTGGGAAAGGAAGGAGGTGAAGGCAGGCCCTTAAAACATGACAGGTGTCACCACACGAGCAGCACCTGGAGGACAGGGCTGGGGACAGCTGGGAGGCAGCTGACAAACCACCAGTTCATGGGCATGGGTAGGCACAGTTAGGGAGGCATCGTCCTCCCAACGCTTTCTGTTTTGTCGCATTTGGGAAATAGTAAAGCTATTAAGTTCTCATTTGCTCTTCTCCGGAATTTGAAAATTATTTTTCCTGGCATTAGTCAGTTTTCCTAAAATAGGTTTCTTTTCTTTTCTTTTTTTTAAAACCATCACATGGCCCTCACTGGTTGTTTCATATATTTTCCTGTTACTTATTCTGAAGAGCCTTGATGGCTCTAGGAAAACATGACAAATCACAGGAGGAGGCAGTAGAAGTGAAAAGAAGAAAACATTAGTGACCTCTATTTACAGAGAAAATCAGCCCTGTTTTCCATGAGGGCTTCTCCCAGGCTGAGAGGGGTCCAGGCCACTTCCCATTTTGTTGTATTTTGTTTGTTTGTTTTTTGTTTCTCTTTGGGGACCACTGGTATAGTAAAGAACAAGTATGTGCAGAAAGAGAAGAATGGGTAAAGAGAGAAGAGGGTATTGAGCAGTAAATGGTGATGGAAAAGTAAAATAAAATAAAGTGATTAAAATAAAAGCAGGCATGCCCCAAACATGTATTAACAACTGTGGTATACTTCAAATATTTACATTTAACAACTTTATCATTGTGAAACACACAGAAATAGAATGACCATACGTTTAAGTTCATTTGAAGATAAGATCAAAAGTCAAAATTTAAGGCTTTCATGAGCTGTGGGACAAATGGCTCACTCCCAACCTCCCAGCTCCAAATGGGACATGTGCCTGCCCCTGACCATGTTACTGACATATGTAGGTATCAGCCATGTACCTCATTTAAGGCCTGGCAGCAGTGGAGCTCAAACTCAAATTAGGTTTCTTCTTCTCCCTTCTGATACTTTAAAATTTTACTTAGACTTGAACCTTGACGATGGTCTTTGGGCACTATTTTCTGTCAATCCTCACCTAAGAATATTTTTCCATTGATTTTTAGGAAAGTAGAAGAAAGAGGGAAAGACAGAGAGAAACACTGATGTGAGGAAAACACATTAACTGGTTGGCTCCTACATGAGCCCTGACTAGGACCTGGGCTGGGGAGGAGCCTTCAACTAAGTATGTGCCCTTGACTAGAATTGAACCCAGGACTCTGGTCCACAGGCTAATGCTCTATCCGCTGAATTAGAGCTGGACACTATTTTCTATGATGAATAAACTTAAGCTAAATGTTCTTACCTTGAAAACGCTGGTCTGTGTGAAGGGAAGATGTGGTCTGGCGAGGAAAGGTGGGTCACCTGCACTCGTGATGGTGTGTCGCTTACTCACACACAAAACGAAAAAGCAACGCAGTATTTCTGAGCTGCCAGGGGAACTAAGGCTGTTTCTGTCTTCCTCTTTTCCTCTGGTGTCTTGATGAGATATTTCTATCTGGAAATCAAAGCAACATGGATGAATTTTATTTTGTCAGCTTAATTCTCTTTTTTAAGTTCAATTTTTTTGTGTGTGCAAAAATTCAATCACATAAAAAATAAAGAGATGCTCCCATCACTAATCTTCTATGGCAGTAGTTGGCAAACTCATTAGTTAACAGAGCCAAATATCAACAGTACAACAATGGGAATTTCTTTTGAGAGCCGAAAACTGACCTCTGCGCACTGGCCACGAAGTTTCTATCGCACTGTACATGTGCGCCCGCACGTGGTGTTTTGTGGAAGAGCCACACTCAAGGGGCCAAAGAGCTGCATGTGGCT
This sequence comes from Antrozous pallidus, assembly GCA_027563665.1. Lineage (NCBI taxonomy): Eukaryota > Metazoa > Chordata > Mammalia > Chiroptera > Vespertilionidae > Antrozous > Antrozous pallidus. Next base: position 32,352,721 of record CM050523.1, read on the forward strand.
CGAGAGCTGCAGGTTGCCGACCATTGTTCTATGGTGACCAGTGATGCACTTAAAAATACTCATCTGTGGAAGTGGTAGCAGGAAGAGGAGGGCGGGTATAGCTCATCACAGCCTTTGGTTTACAGCTGTGCACAGCTAAACCTCACACAGCTGTGGCACAGAGGCTTCCGATTGCTTTTGGATCAGGGAAACTGTACCATTGTCATGGAAAGGAGGATTCAAAGCGAACAAGGTTAGAATGACTTATTCCTGAACTGATGCCTTCCTCATTGTTAATGTAAGGCTGGCAGGGAGTTTAAACATGTTTATCAACAATGATGAACAAAGAGGAAAAACCATTGGCCAAACACCAAGTCATGTTTTCTGCTTGCTTTGAGCAGAGCCAGACTGTGTGTGTGTGTGTGTGTCTGTGTGTGTGTGTGTGTGTGTGTGTGTGTGAATGTGAAGAAAAACCAAGTTGAAGAAATATAAACCTACCCTGATAAAAGAGAAACATGCAAATTTACCATCACTCTGCTATGCCCCCAGCCAATCAGGATGGAATATGCAAATTAGAAGGAAAAAAATAGTGGCTTCCCAGCTGCTCCAGGTGCGAGTGGCTGGGGGATGCTTACTATGTGAGGGAGGGGTGGGGGGTGAAGGGATCTACAGGAGTGGCACTCCAGCAGAGTGAAGATGAAGACTGCAGACTCTGGAGTCTGCAGCGAAGCCCAAGGCAGCAGACTCCAGCCAGCCCAGGATCTGCAGCAAAGACAAATATGGCAGATTCCAGCCAGAGTCTGCAGCAAAGATGAAGATGGTAGACTCTGGCTGGAGTCTGCAGCAAAGACAGCAAATGGCAGATTCTGGTAGGAGTGAAGGCCTGGGTCCCAGGTGCCAGAGAAAAACCAGTGCTGGAAACCAAGGGAAGGAAGGCCTATTGCATAAATCTCTTCATGCAATGGGCCTCTAGTACTTCAAGAAAAAGAGAAATTACAGTCAGAGAATCCCTAGACCAGGCTCTTGCTGAACACATTTGGCTTCTGGAAAGGATGCTCTTCTTACTATCAGCGATAGTGTCAAGTCCAGGGTGCAACAAAAAAATACTGAATGATGTCACTGATGCAGCCCATTGAGTAAAGGGAAGTCATATGGCTCTGTAGCCAGGTTTTCCTTTGAGAGTATCAGCATGTGATGATATGGTTTCCAGTTAAAAAAATGGTGCCAAAGATAAAGCAGAACTGAATTGGCACTGAGGACATGGATTTTTGTGCTATTAGTGTAAGGTAAGGCTTTACTAAACAGAAGGACAAGGTTGCAGGCATCCTTGGTGGAAGCTGAGAACTGTACACTTACATTCATTTCTGGGCTTCCCCACCTGCAGCTGAAGGAGTGAACATTGGAAATTACTTACTTTGTGTGTTTCAGTTTACTGGCCTGTGATTTAAAGACAGTGCTTGCCTTCCAGATGGGTGGGTGCAAGAGTATCCAAAGGAACTGCTGGTGGGTGGTTGTGAATGTTGGAATCTTTGCAAAATAAAAAGAGGAATGGTGGCCCATTCAATCAAAGACTCTAAAGGCTGGACGGGCTTCAAGAATATACAGTTTGAACAGTCAAAAGGACCCACACTTGTTTAAAGCACTCTTGTCACAAACTTGAAATTCTTAATTTTTTTAATACTTTCATCTTTATTGTTCAGTTTATTAATTACATTGTTTCCCCTTTTTTTCCCCGATAGCTCCCCTCCACCCAGTGCCCATCCCACCCTCTGCCCTCAACTCCCCGCCACTGTCCTCTCCCATAGTTGCATGATTTTTGTCCAGTCTCTTGCTGTACTTCCCACACGCCTTTTCTCCCCAAGAATTGTCAGTCCATTTCCTCTCTATGTCCATGATTCTGTTATATTCACCAGTTTATCATGTTCATCAGATAATTAATTCACTTGATTTTTAGATTCATTTGTGTATTTGTTGTTCATAATTTATATTTTTATCTTTTTCTTCTTCCTCTTCTTAAAAAATATCTTTCAGCATTTCATATAATATTGGTTTGGTGGTGATGAACTCCTTTAGCTTTTTCTTATCTGTGAAGCACTTTATCTTACCTTCAATTCTGAATGATAGCTTTGCTGGATAGAGTAATCTTGGTTGTAGATTCTTGCTATTCATCACTTTGAATATTTTTTGCCACTCACGTCTGGCCTGCATCGTTTCTGTTGAGAAATCCGCTGACAATAGTATGGGTGCTCCCTTATAGGTAACCATCTGTTTTTCTCTTGCTGCTTTTAATATTCTCTTTGTCTTTTGCTCTTGGCATTTTAATTATGATGTCCCTTGGTGTGGTCCTCTTAGGGTTCCTATATATTGGGGTTTGGTGCCCTTGTTGGACTCCTAAGTCAATTTCTTTCACCAGGTGTGGGAAGTTTTCAGTCACTATTTCTTCAAATAGGTTTTCATTGTCTTGCTCTCTCTCTTTTTCTGACATCCCTATAATTCAAATGTTGGTATGCTTGAGGTTGTCCCAGAGGCCCCTTACACTATTTTCAATTTTTTGGATTCTTTTGGTTTCTTGCTTTTCCAGCAGGGTGGATTTTACCTCTTTGTATTTCAGATCTTTAACTTGGATCTTGCGGTCCTCTAGAGTACTTTTAGGTCTTTGTATAATATTTTTATTTCAGTCAGTGTATGCTTAATTTCTGGTTGGTCCTTTTTCATATCCTTGAGGGTCTTGTTCATATATATCCTCATAGGTTTCGTTCATTTCCTTGTAGGTCTCATTCATTTCCTTGTAGGTCTTGTTAATTTCCTCGTAAGTCTTGTTCATTTCCTCATAGATCTTGTTTATTTCCTTGTAGGTCTCAGCCTTTTCTAGGAGCCTCTTGAAAAGCCTTATAACTGTGGTTTTGAATTCTATGTCCAGTCATTTTTTTCCCCTCCATTTCTTTCACACCTGATTTCTTTCCATGTCTCTGCATGGTGGCTGCTTTCCTGAGTTGGTCGATTAGCTTTGTGTGGTAGATGTCCTCTAAGGGACAGTGGCTCAGCCTCCCCAGTTACCTGAGGTGGATATGGGTTGCACAGTCTTGTTGAAGTTAAGCCTAGATTAATCGTTGTTAGCACTAGGAGGGTTTGACCTCCAGGCCAATTGTCTATGATGTTCAGCTGTGCTCAGGTTCGATGGGTAGAGTCTCCAGGCCAAACAGGCAGTGTCAGCTCCTCCCCTTGCGGCCCCAGGAACTCTGTGTCGGGTCGCGATAGCCGCCAGCACCTCTGAGAGAGAGCTGCTGCTGAGCTCCACCCACTGCTGGAGAATTCAGTCTCTCCCCAAATGAGTCTGCCCACCCAACGTCTCACTCAGGCTCATAAAACAATGCAGTCTGGTGGTTTCCTGAACGAGAGAGTAAGTCACGAGTGCTCTCTGCACAGTCACGCAGCTGTGCTGTTCCCAAGTTCAAGCGCACTCTGCATAAGCTCACCCTCTCCACAAGCTTGCAGACCCTTGCAGCGCCCGAGTTTTGGCATGCCTTCCCACTGTCCAGTTTTTACCCCATATGATTGTGGGTTCCAGACTTCGCCTGGAGCTGGGGAATCAGTGCATTGGGACATCTTTGTCTCCTCCATTCGAGAAAACCAGCTGGGTTTTCAGCCGCCCGCCCTATCCGCTGGCGTGCGCATAAGGCTCCACACCTCTCTCCGTGCGAATCTTCAACGCTACCTGCTGCCGCTCCTCTAAGTCACAGTGTCGTATCTTCACTTTTACTTGTGGAATTTTCACTCGGCCAGCTTTCCGGTGATTCTGGATGGTGTTTGTTCTGTCGTTAAGTTGTAGTTTTGAAATTGCTGTGTATGGCAGCAAGATAGGTGTTTACCTATGCCGCCATCTTGGTCCCTCTCCGAAATTCTTAACTTTTTAACAAGAAGCCTTGCATACTCATTTTGCACTGGGCCCCACATATCCTGTAGTTAGTCCTGGCCAGAGGCTCTTCTGAGAGAAGCCACTATTCATGGGATGGCATGGCCATCTCCCTAAGAGAATTCCTGCACTGTCACTGCCTCCTTCATGTCTGGGACTCCCCTTACAGACTGAAGAAATAAAATGAGTGGTGGTTCTTAGGAGACTTCTGAGTCCCAAATTGCACTAAAATTCTAAAATACCCTGAGAGAAAATCTTGAGGTCAAGAGGATCTTGGCAAAGCTTTTTAAGAAATATCTACCCTGGAAAAACTAAAGCAGATCTCCTATAGATTGTCACATCTTGATACCACACTGACATTTCCAGGGCTTGGTTGTCTTCTGTTGCATCATTTCTTTGTGCAGAGCATTCTTTACATTCAACAATTTTTAGTCTTTGGAAACACTCCATTCTAAAACATTGGTTATGTTTTGTAGGTTAAAGCTTGAACACACCTTGTTCTCAATGACAGCAAATTTTTTCTAATTTTGTGGTTTCTTCTAAAATGTGGGTCTCAATTCACTTGATTTTCAAATAATCAGCATGGTTTGTCTCTTTGTTCATGCTTGCCTGCTCAGAACTTATAGGCCGTGGAGTGGCAATGAGACATTTTAGATTACATGGTGGTTTAAGAATCCCTGTGTGTTTATTTACTTCTGCAAATGGCCAAGGATGAAATAGTGCATATCTATAAAAAATGTTTAAACAAAAGATTTGCATCTTAGAATTCTGAGGAAAAGAGATTACACCCTCAGGAAAACAGCTGCTGAGGAGCCCAGGGTCTGGGTTAACACTCTAGGGAGATAAAAGGAGGTGTGAGTTGTGGGTGAGGCGGGGCCAGACCCAGGTCTTCTATGGAATACACATTTATACAAAATCTACAAGGATGTTATCACATCGATTTAGCTCTTGAAACTGATAGCTCTCCTCAATATTTCCCCAAACTGCAAAATGCCTGGATTTGTAGATTGCCATAGGGTTTTGATTTATTTCTTGTTGTGTAGGAAGCAGCACCTCACATATCATACCACCTTTCTTTAAAGGTTTCCAGCCTGGAGAATGGAATCACAGTGGGCTTTCCTTCACCTACAACATGTATAGCACTTGATCTATATAATGGTTGGAAGAGGCAAAAAAAAAATGATACGCTTGCTTTTTTTTTCTGCTGCAGTTTAACATCAATTGAAAGAGAAATAAAGAAGTCAGACAGATCAAAATGGAAGTACCAGCTTGGAGAATGGAGCTTAGGTCCATGGGGTACATCTCACCTCTGTACTAGAGTCATAGTCTCTGGGTCACGGAGGAAGAGAGTACAGGCTGTGTGTCTCCCCCAGGGCATGAGAAGCCCAGAGTAAGCATACTCGGCAAAGTAGGTAACTCCTCAAGAGAGAATTGCCAAGTGCTGGCAATTCCCACTTCTTTCCTTTTCTCTAACTCCACAATCTGAGAATGAAAGAGAAGCTAAGAAAGAAACTCTAATTGTGGAAAATTCTTCATCTAAAAACATGAGGAATAAGGAATGTGTTCATCAACAATAAATATAAGAAAATAATTATTTCTCTTGAATTTAACCTATGTTGATATTAAAAGTGAAATGCTATGAATTCACATTCCAATAATTAAGAAAAAAATTTAACTTGAAAAAAAAATCCCAGAAAGAATATTTACTAGCTCAAAATTTTTATCAGTCATTTAAGGAGGGAAAAAGCTTATTTTCAAGAACTTTTAAGCTTACTTTAATACATATAAAATAATGACCATGTTAATCATTACTCTTTATTTATAAAAGTTTCCATTAGAATGTCTACATGGTTATACTATGGTAAACTTGTTCTAGTACCTACACATTCTTGGCAGTAGAGACAGGTATTTCTTTAAAACAACCTCTAATTCATATTTATAATGGTAATGAATTCAACAAGGATGTCCCAAAGCCTCCCCATTTATGTGAATTAGGGATGCTTTACTATGTTAGCAATTCCAGGCTGGTGGCACAGGGAGAGGAATGTGGCCACTCAGTGACCTTTAATGGCTTTTGTCATTGGGCTGCCTGACTCCCAGAGATGTCTATTTCCATCCCACCCTTTCCTTAATAAAACTACTAATTTGCCTAAGGTACTAAGATGTGAGAGTCAGTGAGCCTGTCAGGGCCATCCAGAGATGCTGGTCCTTTAAAATGGACTCACACAGGAGCCCATTCAGGCTGACGTGAATCCCAGAAGTGCCAGGAGAGGATTCAGTTCTGCTTTGAGTTAAGCTCGTTCTCAGAGTCTCTTCCATTACACGGGACATTTGCAAACATGAAAAAGTGAACTGGGCTTCTTATTTCAGGGTTAAAGCTTTATAGTGTTATGGGACAAAGAGTAAGGTAATTCAGTTAGAAAGATAATTCACAATTGCCTTTGAAAAATTGGATTTTTAGGTCATCTTGGATGCAAAAAGGATACTGGATTGGGGCAGGGTAGTCTGCCTGACTAATTTATTCTTCAGATTTGCCAGTGCTGGGAAGGCAGGGTACCTGTTTGCATGTCGTTAGGTTCTCTGTGGGAACGCATATCTGTTGGAAGAAAACATTTACCCACTTAGAGAAGGCAGCAGCCTCTCTTTTGGGTGATTTGTTATAATGACGATGATTATTATTGGATCATTACAGTTGCCCACTAGCAGGATTACAGCTAAAGATTTGGCAGTGTTTGCATTATAAATGACTATTTTTACAGCTCAGCTATAAAAGTTTACTTAGGTCTGAAATTTGATATACAAGCTTTCCATTCAGGAGGGCTTTCCTTTCAAATAGAATTTTTAAAAATGGTTAATAAAATTGGTCTGTCTAATTTTCCTGAGTTATATGAGTCTTTTGGAAAAACAGAAATGTATCATTTGCATAGGCTTTCTAACACATTTTTTTTCTCAGTTGGCATTGAGTTTCAACGAGATGCTATAAAATGTAACTTATTCAAACTGAGCTTGGATGGATTGAGAAAAATGATGCTATGCCCTGCACTAGACAGAGAAAAGAAGAGGTGTAGACAGTATTTGTATTTACCTTTTGAAACTCTCTACCTGTGGCCCAGAAGTGGGAGACCTTTTGGAACAATTATCACTGTGCATTTCCATTATGCATTTTATACCTCTAAGTACATAATCACCTGTTCATGTCTATCTGATAAATGAGATTTTTATTTCACATTTGCATTGTTAATTACAGTATATTACAGAAGTGAGCTTCCAGGCATCTGTTATTAATAGGATGTAATTTTTTTAAATAACAAGGGCAGTTTAAATAGACAAAGAGAAAGCACCTTTTATTGGAGGCCACCCAGATCTGTTTTATAGCTTATCTTTTGGAATTTCCAATAGGTGCAGCAGAAACGGAGGCATAATACCACACGAAGTGAAGCTATCGAGATAAAATAAAATGTGACTTACAGTCTGGTAAGAGTTCATGTCCTTCCTCTTGAGGAAGGAGTCACATGTTTTGCAAATGCAGAAGCAGTAAGAATATAGTTCAGGTTGAGAAGATGAAAAGTCCAAACCAAAAGTTCCCTCTAAATGTTTGACAACTTCTGGTCACAATATGAGGGTTCAGTTGGAAGAGCTAATTCCAGGGGTCTCAGGACCAAATCTTCACTACCCAAAGATGCTCTTCTGATCAGGGCTCACTTTCTCCTCCACTGCCATGGCTGGGTCTTTTTGAGTGATGGTATAGTAAGAAAAGCAGCAGCTGAAAATTCTAGGAGCCAGGGGATTCTCCATCTGTCCATTAGAATCACCACCACCCATGTGCTGCTCCCTCTCTGAGTAAATAAGGAATGCTACCATAGCCCTTCTGACCCCAGAGGGCGGCACTGAGGATCGAAGTTCAATAAATACACGGTGAAAAGCAGATGCAAGATAAAAATGCAAGTAATCAAGTAATGACTGCCTTTGGGAAAGGTTCTGCACATGCCACTGTTGGATGCTTGTGTACTTATTGGCAATAGATTTTACAGCTTCATCAGCCACCATTATGGAGATATAGAACTGTTCTAGCACCACAAAGAAACTTTATCCAATTACTCCTTAATCATCCTACTCTCCTTCCAACCCCAACCTGATCTACTCTTCATCATTATAATTTTGTCATTTTGATAATGTTATATAGATGGAATAATAAATATGTAATCACACAGACTGGTTTTCCTCTCAGCCCAATTTCCTTGAGATTTATCTAAGCTGGTGCAAGTTTCAACAGTCTTTTATATTGTTGAGTAGCTCTCCATTGGACTGTTGAGTAGCTTTCCATTGTATGGATGTAGTTTTGTTTCTTTATCCAGTCACTCACTCATGGAAGGACAACTGGGTTGTTTGTCATTTTTGTCTGTCTATAGCAGTGATGGGCAACCTTTTGAGCTTGGTGTGTCAAAATTCGCCAAAAAACCGAGCATAACTCGAAGGGTGTGTCACTTTGAGAAAAAACCACAATTTCACGATATTTATAGTTTAAATAACAAAAATATATAATTTTTATAATATATAACTATATTTAATAAACCAAAAACTAATTATTTAACTTACCTGCTCAGTGACTTCTTTGTTCATCTGTCAGTCAGTTTCTTTTGTTGGTGTTGATATTATTTAACTTGTGTGGGGTGCCATGAACTAAGATAAGTGAGGGAGAGAAGGAATTATTCAACTAACCTGCCTATTAGTGACTTTTCTGTTGTTGAATTTCATTTGCTAATCCTTCAATTGAAGGTTGGTATTTTATACACTTCAAGCCCAAGCAAGCGCTACTAACTTCATCTGTCAATCTGTTTCTTTTGTTGGTTTTGATTTATTTAATGCTGAGAATATGTTCTCACAAAAGTACATAGAGAGAAAAATTGTGAGTAACGCCATTGCTATATTTTTCAGGGTGCTAAAAGTGTCTGGTAATTGGTTCTAGGCACTCCAAATTTCCTGTTCGTAGTGGCACTCCTCTTGATTCTCCAAGCAGCACCTTTCCAGATTCTCAAGCTTTGAACTCAAGTCAACAAACACCTGAACCCAGATGCTGTCTTGAAATTCTGCAAGTTGCATCTCCAAATCATCAACTTGCATCCATTGTAAACCATTTAATTCCAAACTACTGTAGACTACTACATCAGGATACTTAATTATTTTTATGGTCTGTTCTAGGCTTCTAAACTGATTAAATCTATCACTGAACTGGTCAAGTAACAAGTCTAAAACATGCTGCTACTTTCTAGCAACGGTTCCATTTCATTTCATACAGTTGCACTGGCCTTCTCAAAATACTTTATTACTCGAGGAAAATACTTATAAGTTTTAGTTTCTACATCTTTGCTTGAAATTTTTAAGTTTACTTTCAAAAGCTTTTATGTATCCAAACATAACGTCAATACTTTTGCCAAAACCTTGGAACTTTAAGTTCAGTTCATTAATATGAACAGAGAGATCTGTGAAAAATATCAGGGTTTTGACCTACTTATCATCATTGACCTGAGAAAAGTTTCCCAGATCCTTAGCCTCAAGAAATACCTTAATTTCTTCAAAGCACTCCACAAAGCGCTCAAGAACTTAGCCTTGGCTCAGCCATCTTACATTATTGTACACAGCAGTCCACTGTAGGTGGAATCAACCTCTAGTAAAAGTGCAGAAAATTCTCACTTGTGAAGGGGGTGAGCAGCTATTAAATTAACTGTTTTTGTAACAACTGACATTAAATTGTTTTAGTTGGTGAATCCTGCCTTGGCACATAAAACCTCCTGATGGATAATACAATGAAAAGGCACAATCAGATGTCCAATAGCTTTCAAAACAATTTGACAAATCTGACTTTTTTCCCCACCATGTTTGATGTCCCATCTGTCATCACTGACACAACTTTATAGTTATCAATGCTTAGGTCATAGAATGTTTCCATAACAACCTTACATATTTTGCTTCCTGATGTACTTGTTGGCACTGATACTAACTTTATCAACTCTTCTCTCATTGTGAGACCATCAGAATATCGACCAATAATGGCCAACTGAGCATGTGATGTGACATCAATAATTTCATCCAGAGAAATCGAAAAATATTTACAATTACTTATGTCTCTCTTTAATTGATGTTGTACATTTGTGTTCAGTCTCATTTGGTCTTTTATGATATTTCTACTGAGTGGTAACTCAGATATTCTCTTAATAATTGCATCTTTATTCTGCATATCATGAAACAGAACTGTTGCACATCTTAGGAGAATTACTTTAATAAATTCCCCCCTCACTGAGTGCTTTTCCATACTGAGCTATGGAGTGAGCAATGCTCAAACTTGCAGATGTTAAATTTGTAGAGCCTTTTATAAATTTAAGGATGGATTTAGATTGGCTCTTATAAAGGTGTATTTATTCTTTCCTTTCATCCTCACTTTTTTTCAAGAGCTGGGAATGATTAGTTTCCAAATGTCTATTTATATTTCATGTTCTGCTTACTACCATTTCAGTACGTAGAATGCAAAATGATCTGCCTTTTTTTAAATAATGCCATACATCTCAGTCCATGTCTCTTGAAAGAGTTGGCTACTGCTGCTGCTACTACTTCCTTTACTTAACCTTGGTTTTTTATTTTTTGGGTTCTCCATGGAGGGGCAGTGACAGAAGATAGAATTATAGATAGCTTGTTAATCCTTCAGCCAATTAGGAGTTAACTAGCCTAACTGACCACAAGATGGCAAATGTAACTGTCTTTGAGGAAAGGGCAGGGTTAATAAGCATAAATCGGGGTTAATAAGGATGCACAACAGTAATAGTGGTGAAATGGAGTCTGCACTATGCTGGAAAATGGCGTTCCTTATATAAATTAAGATGGCTGCCCCTATTTCTAATGGTGGGAAATGGCACCCATAGCACAGGCCCTTGCCTTTCCAGCCTCTCCCTCACTTATCTCAGTAATAATGGTCAATTAGAAATCCACGACACACCAGAACAGTAGATTGGATGATGGTTGCTGTGGTTATGTGGTTACGGAACATGGCAATCACAGGGCCTCCAGAGATGAGTCCCCCGTGGCATTCCACTGCTCCCTATTCTACTGGCCAGAAGTGAGCTCAAAGATCTCCTAACCGCCTAACTGGAAGTCCCAGAACTAGACCCTCTGTGCCGGAGTTCTGTTGTTTTGGCCTACAGACCTCAGGCACAGAGTGTCTACACTATACTACAGCAAATGTTTCATCCTTGGCTATTGCACCTGGCCGTGCAGTAGCCGAGGATGAAACATCCTTCTTGGCATGCGGCCCCACACTTCTCTGTATGCGATCACATGAGGCTGCGTGTCATCGAAAATGGCTATGCGTGTCAATGCTGACATGCGTGTCATAGGTTCGCCATCACAGATCTATAGCAATAAAAGCATAATATGCTAATTAGACCATACATCCTTCTAGATGTCCTTCCAGATGACATTCTGGACAAAGCCAGGGCTGTGAGGGAAGCCCGGGTCCCAGGTGCCAGAGGGAGGCCAGTGCCAGCAGCTGGTGGCAGAAAGGCCTACTCTTACACAAATTTTGTGCATCAGGCCTCTAGTTATAAATAAAACTAGTGGTCTGGTGCATGAAATTCATGCATCAATGTGGTCCCTTCGCCTGGCCTGCAGGATCAGGCTTAAACCAGCTCTCCGACATCCCCTGAGGGGTCCTGGATTTCAAGAGGGCAAATGCCAGGCCAAGGGACTCCACCAGTGCATGATAAGGGCTGGGGAGGGATGCCAGAGGTTGGCCATCCCAGGAGGGACTGTTGGGAGAGTTCCATAGCATGTCTGGCCTATCTCTCCCAGACACGATTGGCCGAACCCCAGCAGCAAGCTAATCTACTGGTTAGAGCATCTGCCACTGGTAATCAGTGGATGTCATAGTAAGGTGTGGAGCAGCCTTAGATTATCATTAGCATCTTATGCTTTGATCTTAGGAATGGACAACTGGATGACTGGACACTTAGCATATTAGGCTTTTATTGTATGGGATTGTTTTGAACATTCATGGGCAGGTTTTTGTATAAACACAAATTTTCATTTCTTTAAGAGAAATATGCAGAAGTACGATTGCCGGGTCATGTGGTAAGTGTATATTTAACTCATATAATAAGCTGTCAAACAATTTTCCAGTGACTTTGCCATCTTACATTCCTACCAGCAATGTATGAAGAATCTATTTCTGTATCCACACCAGCATTTGTTATTATCAGCATTTTTACTTTAGTCATTTCAATAGGTGTATAGAAGTATATGTTCTTGTAATACTAATCTGTATTTTTCTATCAGTTAATGGCATGGAACAACTTTTCATATATTATTTACCATCCATATGTCCCCTGTGCTGGAATATCTGTTCAAGTCATTTTTTCCCATTTTCCAGTAGAAAATGAGATTTTGAAGACATTTTGCTCTATGTTGTGACTGTACTCTCCCTATGGTATCTTCATGAGTGGTTGAAGTAATAAATTAAATTGCTTTCCAACTATTATGAATGCTGGTCATGCTGTGATGGGCCACAAGGCAGCCCTCAAGGAAAAAAAAAAAGCTGCAATTTGCTTCTAATGTAACTTTGTTTGGTTGTATAGTCCATGTCTGTATGCTAGAAACCTCTTTGGTTTCTCACCAGAGATGGGAAAATCTCACTAATTCCGAATGATGAAGGAAGAGGGAGAGTAGAGCCAGGATGCCTCCAGGGAAATTACAGATGAGAAGACTCTTTTAAAGAAATGTAGCTAGATTAGAAGTCTGACTCCTATTGAGAAATCAAGAAAGTCTGATGAATAAATATTAAATGCAACATAATAATGGATGTAGTGGGTGATTAACTTCATTAAATATAGAATGAGAATTAAGAAGTCACTTTATAAAAAATCTTCCCTTCAACTTTATTGTACATTCAAAATATTGACTTGAAAACTTTACTTGTCCAGGTCTGAGTCTTTTTCTTAAATTATGATATATCTTAAAATTCCCACCAAAGTTTATGTAAAAATTTTATACGGGTAAATAATAAAAAGTAAATTAAAGTACTCTAAGTAAAATAAAATTTATGATAGTCTGAATTTGAAAATCTAATCAAAATGCAAATTTTCTTTAATAAGGAAGAAAATGTGTAACTTAGTAGTTGAGGAATATAGAAAGACTCTTAATATGAACAGACTATTTTGAAGTATTTTTATATTGAAATCCTGCTACTTGAAGCTACCTCCTCAGACTTGAGCATCTGGGCGATGGTCTTAGGTCCTGGCATGAGAGACTGTGCTTTGGCTCCGTCCAAGTGCTTCCCTCCCTTCAAGGAGAGGGTTCTGAGTAGTCATTGCAACACCCACTTAGGCTTGCACTATACCCGCCTCCTTCAGGTACATCTTAGGTCCCAGGGACCTGTTGTTCCCTAAGCCTGTTTCCAGGACTTGCAAACACCAGGCCTCTTCCTCAGCACCAATTTTATCTCCTTTCCCTGGGCTAACCAGACTTCTGGTGTGCTCACTGGTCATTCAAAGATACCAGGGCTGGCTGTGTTGTGGGATGAGGTTGTGGACTGAGTTTGGATTGCATGTTAGGGTTCCCCATTCATGCATGTGAGGCATAACCTGTCTACAATGGAGCCAGGGGTGGAAAGAGATGGGGACAGGTATCAGGTGGGGGTGAGGGTGGAAGGTGGGAACATTTGTTCTCTAGACCCAGGCTCCACAAACACTAGGACCAGGCCTATTATAAGAATCATCCTGCAAGTTTTCAGAAAAAAAAAAAACATATTTCAAGCTCTAAATCAAAACTTCCCTTTGCCACAACTGAAATATTTCAATTTTTTTAATTCATGTGGTAAGTTTTATATTGTAACAGAGATACTTTTTCTGACAACTCCTATAATACTTAGTCTATACTGTGCACTTCAGAACTTGATTCTATTCTGACACTTACCAGGGGCTGTTGTTTCATGTGAGTTTTATTTTAATTTTGTTTCAACTAGACTATAAGTCCCAAGAGATAAAAAAAAAAATAAGACTTATAACTTGGTGGTATGTACCTACTATGTCTAGCAGAATTTTGAGTACATAGTAAATAATCAATAGTTCTTGCTTGATTGATAAACCTATAATGCCTTATAAATATGTTAAATAAGACAGGCTGACAGTTTTACGCTTGAGGTTATTGAAGGGGGGTAGTTTCTCAAGTGCTAAAGAAAACAATATAAAATTGGGAGAGAGAGAGTAATGGCAAAGAAAGGCATTTCAGCATCTGGGTTAGCTCAGAAATTGAACCTGCAAAAAGGGCTTTCATAGACCCCTTTCCTTCCCCATGTCCCACCATCGCCTCAGAGCCTTTAAAATTGACAGGCAGACCTCCGTGGCATCTAGTAGACAGGACTGCTTTCAGTTGTAAAAATAGTGGTAAATAGGGATTTGAAGAGCTTTGCTGTTTCACAGCAAACAACTTGTTTGTGCCCAGATCAACAGTAAATAAACAGAATGGGTTGTATGTGATTAGGAAGATTAGAGAACCTGCTTTTGTTACAAAGGCTCAGTCAACAGTAACTTTCTCTCTTTCTGCTCTGATACTACCATGCTTCCCACAAAAATATTAACAAAAGTCAGCCCATTCTCCTCAAAATCAGCGTCTCTCGTTTTCCTGAGGCTGACAGCATGGGCACTTGGAAAGTTAAAGGGTTTAATTCACCTTATACTTGAGCGTGGTTTAATGTGGCCATTTTTGGACTAGACTAGATTACACTCCATGCCTGAACATCTAGGTTTCTTCTAAGAATAGGGCCACCCTTTCCAGAAAGCAGCGGCTCTCAGTGGGTGGTCCAAGGCCATGGGACTGCCGAGTTTCGCGATGTCTGTAGCATCCATACTCTCATGAGCATCAGTGGAGTTTTCCAGAGGCCACATGACATGTGATGACATCATGGCCCTAACAGATATGGATTATATACCTGTGTGTACTGGGGTCTTACTGATTTATCAGTCTTAATTGCTAATATGGAAAATACCGATAGATACAACCAATATAAACAAAAGCACTGTGGTGTCCTTTTTTAAAAATTTTTTTTATTGATTTTTTACAGAGTGAAAGGGAGAGGGATAGAAAGTCAGAAACATCGATGAGAGACATCGATCAGCTGCCTCTTGCACGCCCCCTACTGGGGATGTGCCCGCAGCCACGGTACATGCCCTTGTCTGGAATCGAACCTAGGACCTTTCAGTCCGCAGTCCGACGCTCTATCCACTGAGCCAAACCGGTCTCGGCTTCGGTGTCCTTTTTTAAAAGTGTAAAAGGGGCCCTGGGGTAAAATGAATGACTCCCCGCATCTCCAGTTAATCAATGTGTATGCCAAAATTCATTGGGAAGTCACAGGTGATTACAAGTTAGAAAGTTAGGTTTATAAGAAGAGATGGAAGGAATTGGGATTGATCAGCCCAGAGAAGAGAAGCTGGGGAGAAGCCTTAGAAATGATCTCCAGGTATGTGAAGGGTTGATGCATGAGACAAGAAGAAATTGGCTTGAAGTGCCATGTATGAGATTGAAACTAGAGATAAAGATTTCTGACAGGGGTTGTTACACAGCAGAGCCGGTGACTGGCGGGCTTGTGGAATCTCCTGTGCTGGAGGTCTTGAGCAACCGGATAGATTTCCATCTGTCTGGGATGATTTAAATGTGGCCATGCCAGAAAGCCAAAGGGATGGAACAGATGATGTCTTGGGCTACCCTTCCAGCCCTTGGTTCTATAATTAACTTGATGAAAGGCACGGTGGCGATTTGCAGTGAAGGGTTTAGACAGGAATGTGCTTGCTGATTTTGGGATAGGTCTTGTGTGGGAGAGCCAAAGGTTTGCTTCATGGCTGGTGGCGATCCCCTATCACCCAGTGAAATGATGGATGCCCGGGAGAGTCCATTTCAGGTCAGATTTAGAGAGATTGGGCCCTAGCTCCCTGCAGAACCTTTCTCATTGTCTAGGAGCAGCGAGGAAAGAAATTTGGTAGGTTGATTTTAATCAGCTCATGTAGGACCTGGAAGATTTAAAGTATTAGAGGTAGGTATTTGTGCATGGGATATTAATGATTCTAAAGGGGGACAAAAGTATAATCATTAATTTCATAAAAGGACAATTATCAGAAAGTCCAAATAAAAAGAAAGAGAATGATACTTTTCATGTATACACTCTTTCAATTTTATGGTGTATGGGTGCTCTCTATTTTCTTGTAGACATAGTAGAATTTCATTGCTTCCAGTTTTCAAAGATTTTGCATTTTAGAGAATAGAGTTTGAAGTGTACCTGTGCAAAGTCAGAGATCCCAAGATTCAGCTAATTCCAAGGTAGTTTGTTTCTTTTGCTTATCACCTGAATTTCCATGAACAATGTGCCTGGGCCCAAACAAGAGGAAGGAAAGAATGCAAATTTTCTGGGGTTCCTGCTGGATCCTGACTTTAGGGACAATACAGTGGAAATCTGTAGAACCATCTGGGATAATGAGCTGGATTAGAGAATATAAATGAGATTTTATCTAAATGTAGACTCAATCACCATGGTCTATGTTGACACTTAAATATTTGGATCAGACATTATCTTGGCTTGGGCTGATTGACAGAAAGCAGAGAAAGATGACAGGGCTGGGAATACCCCTTTGGATTCTTTTAAGAGAGGAGATGGCAGGGTAGTTTGATCAGATAGCATTCAGGAAAACAGCCCAGGCAGATAGCAGATAAGCCTTTGTGGGAAATGATTACCAGGCTCTATCTATCTCCAAAAGATTCTAAGAAGCTACTGACCTCTCTTTTGACAAAGCCTTGGTGTTGAATGAGATGGGGAGAGCAGGCCTGGGGCAACTCTGTCCCAGAGAAGGGGAAAGTGGGTGAATTTCGTGGAAGCTATTGGGGGGGAAAAAAGCCTCTTTGATTTTTAAGACTCATATCATGCAAATACTCAATTAAAAGAAGGTACCTTCTAACTTCATTTTGTGTCTCAAATTCAAGCTCCTTGATATGAAGGAGAGAGGATGAGGGAGGGTGGGGGAGGGAAAGAGAGAGAGAGAGAAAAGGTAGAGAGACAAAGGAGGGGGGGAGAAAAGAAGAGAGGGAGGAAAGGAAAGAGGAAGGGAGGGAGAGGAAGGAAGGAAAGACATTCCTATTTTTAGAAAGTACAGAATTAACCTAGGAAAAGTACTAGTCCAGAAGATACCAAATAAAATATCACAGATGTAACTTTATAATGAGCTTGATAATGTCTCTCTTTTTTTTTTCTGACCACACGTTGGGGGCCAGCTAAAATAAGGAGGTAAGGACAAACTGCTGGGTAAAAGCTTATTCCCTTTGTGGAGTAAGGAGGAAATATTTTCTTCTTGGGCTCTTGAGACTATGAAGATCTGAATAAGACTTTATAGCTGGAAAAGAAATGTTGCTGCTTTGCTTACTTTAGTGTGTTTTTTAAAAATCAGCTAGAGGCTAAGGATATGCTGCATTAAGGAACTTCACAGTTTGGCTCTTTGACCTTCTTTCATTTATCCAATTTTTTTTGAAGCCCCTGTGCTCTTCACTCTGCTTTCCCCCAGTGTGGTCCAGCCAGCTTTACTCATTCTTCAAGATTCAGCTCTCATTCCTCTGTGGCTTTGATACCTATCCAGAGTCCCAGGGTACCACCCACACCCCCATAACCTTATCCGAAGACTTACTGCTACTTACTTTGCACTAGTTACCTGTGTGTATGTATGCCCAGGCTTGTCATTTAATTGGGCAGAGGCAAGTTATTTTTTTCAGCTCTGAGCCTTACACCTAGTAGTTGCTCAATTGATGTTTACTACTGAGTCAAATTTGATTTAATATCTCTTTTCCAGGTAAGGAACAAGAGTCAGATGTTACCAGTGCATTTCACTTATGGAAATACATTTAGTAGACAATTCAGTAAAAGAACATATCTTACACATTAAAAAATAGAGCTAATGGGAAAATACATTTCTACATGTATATTTATCCAATAAGACAGTGTCTGAAAAAAAAGCATGCATATTCATGCACATGTATTATATACTTATATAGAGATGCAGGCAATTCATATCTACATTTTAGTTTTTTAGCCACAAACTACATAAAACCAAGAACCACTAGAATTAAAATTCTTGGTGAAAAATATCCTAATTTTCATATGGAAAACAAAATGAGAAAGAGTAGAAAAACAAGGAAAACGATCACTCTGTATCTTCCTAAAAATACTGTGCTTTGAAAGGCTGATATATTTTCTAAATTTTTATACTTCTAATATAAAAAAGATGTAAAGATGGCAAAGAGATATAAAGTTGACATTAAAAAGTAATATAATCACTGGTTTTATTTTTCCTCTGTCCTTTACGTGGGGAAAGCTACAAATTATTTTCAAGGGAGGAACATGACATTTCCACAGATGGGCACTTCCTGGTATAAATGTAAATTGCAGACTAAATAACTTTTTCTTTTTTCATGGGAAATGGTCTCCACAGTTATACAAAGCATACTGTCAGAGGACAAGAAACATGAACAAACACCTTGCATACTTATGGTTGAAGTAGATATAGTTATGTTAAGTTTCTGTGTTGTCTTTGTATTTATTCTCTCTCTTTCTGATTTTCCCACATTGTTTTTGGAATCAGCTTTCAAACTTGAATTAATGTCAGCTCTTTGTGAAGTTAGATGTATGAGGGTATGTGCAAGTGTATTTTACACCATATTTTTTGAATTTTCATTTGAGAGATTTGTTTTCTAAAATTCACTATCATTGACAGCATAGGTGTCAAATGGGGTCAGAAATCAACCATTTCAGTTCTGATGTTTTAACGTGGGGAATCAGAAACCTGTAGTGGCTCCCAAAGCCTGACAGGAACAGAACTTAGACTGAAACCTGGATATATTTTCTATACTCCCCTTAAAAATATATTTCACATTGATTTGCTTATTTTCCAGCAAAATCATGCCCTTTGAAGAAACCCTGTCATTCACAACATTAGTAAAAAGTGCCGAATCTGAGATCTATGGAACCTGGTCTCTAGAAAGATGGGCTTAAAGTCACTGCTTGTTTTACCTGTCAGTTCTCTAGAAGGTCCTGGGAGAAGCACTTTCAACCTCGACATGAGCAGGATTCTCGGTGCAGAATGGACTCCATGTCTGGTTAGACCACAAAGAAGTGCGTTCATAGCCATTAGCAATTAAGAGCATGGTTCCATGCTGATTTGCTTTATGGTATATTTCATGCTGCTCATGCACGCTGGGTAATACACATGGATTCAGCATAAATTTAATTTTGCACATTAAGTAAAGTGCAATAGATAAATTATGCCTGAAGAGGAGCCACCAGCTGCTCTAGCCACTTCAACTAATGCACCCCAGAGGTGCCTGAGCACATCAGTTGTGTCGAACCAATAATGCATCCTGGATATCTGCATGGGTACATTGGCCCTGTGGAGCCAGGAGTAGCCTCCTGGCTGTCAGGGAGAGGCTGGAGCAGGGAGCTCCTGGGCTGACCTGCCCCTCCCCCACTCCACCCCTGCATCCTAGGCTCTTGATCTTGCTTTGCCATGCCTGGCCTCAACCTCATTCAAGGACTTGTGGAAGGATTCTAGACAGGATTTTCTCACAACGTGGGGAAGTGAGAAGGAGTGGGAGGGACCCCAGTCATCCCTCC
Source organism: Antrozous pallidus (assembly GCA_027563665.1). NCBI lineage: Eukaryota > Metazoa > Chordata > Mammalia > Chiroptera > Vespertilionidae > Antrozous > Antrozous pallidus. The sequence goes on from CM050523.1 coordinate 32,372,298, forward strand.
TTCCTGGGCTTAGTGCAAGGATCCAGAATCCATATGCGAGGCCCTTCCACTGGGGATTCGGAAATCGGAAAGGATGAGATTACCGCAAAGATGGCTGAATTAGAGCTGCTGGGGGAACACTTACTTTTGAATTTCTTGGCATCCTTGGACCTCATTTCTCAACCTTAATGTTCACTTTATGGTCATTTTTTTTGTATTTAATATATCTACATCCCATACAGGGAATTGAAGCAGAACACTCTGAGGACTTTAAGGAAGAAAACAGATCTCCACTCTGTGGCAGGATTCATTCCTGTGGCTGGGAATGGTGATGACATGCTTTAAGTTATTTGAGATGAGTAAGCAGTTACAAGTTCCACTGGAAATGTGGCTCCGAAGGTTTTCAGCCAAACCCTGATAATGGAAGTTTCATCCTCTTGGCCACCCCCTCCCGGGGCCCCTGTGACTGCACCTGTTCCAGGCTTGTGCTCTTTCCCACGAGGTAGGGAGGAACGCCTCGTTGGTGCCTGTCATCATGTCCTCCTGCCCATCTCAAGCACCCTGCCAGGACTGGCTTTCTCCTAATAGTCCCTTTACCATGTCCTTTCTTGGACTGAATGGACTCCATTGGTGGCTGCTGTAGCTTAGAAAAGAAACACCCAAACACTGGGTGCCCTGTGACAAAGGCAAATGAGAGAGCTAAAGATTAAGTGACAAGGCACAACTTCCCAGGAGTCAGACTCCATGCTAACCCCTTTACTTGCATCATCTAAGTTCTCTTGGGAACCCTACGACTTTCATTTTGCAGAGGAGCAACCTGAAGTTTTGAAACTTGATACTCGACTAAGGGCAGATGCTGCTAGTAAAAAGCACAGAACCAGTGTTCAAATCCAGAGAGCTCGATGTAGGACCCACGGTCTTCACTATCACACCACTCTCTTTCATACTGCACATCAGTACATTTCACCCCCAAGCTGTGATTTTTCTTTCCCTGCGAAACGGCATAGGTTTTCTCCAGCCCATGTTTTTTTTGTTTGTTTGTTTACAGACAAACCAGATCATTCTGCTTTTCAATGGAAACATTCTTTCGAAAGGACACTAATAAGGATGTTCCTCACATAGGAAGTCTATTCATGATGAACCATTTCTGTTTCCTCTGATGTTCCAGAGGAAGGTCTTGAGATAGGAGGGGAGAGAGAGACTCCTATTACTCATTCGTTTGTTGACTGATTTATAAAGATCAACTTCACTTTAGAAGCTTCCAATGCTCCTTCCAGAAGAACATATGTCACAAGAATGATGGATTTCTGGGTCCTTTGAGTCCTTCCTTGGGCTCAGTTAGAGGAGAGGAATCTAGCAGGGAGCCCTCTGCATGACATATGAGGCCTATTTGAAACTACTTTGAGAGCCCTTTGTGCACATCTCTTCCCAATTCCAAGGGCAGTGACATGTTGGTAGCTTGAAGCTGGCCATAGTTGGAGTCCTTGTATCACAGAACTTTGTAAAGACTAAAAGTCAGGGCTTTTTTCTTTTTTGGAGACTCTGTTATGAAACTTTTACCAGGATACCACTGGACACACCTCATGGCTTCGTGGGCCTTCAAGACTGTTTCAGATACTTGGTAGTTCTTTTTTTCCATTAGCTTTTCACTCAAAACCATTTGAAACATAATGAAGCACTATTCAGATGTTGGGTTTTAGCAATGTTGAAATCAGGCATTATTATTAGGGCAAACAGAAGGTATTGTAATATTAATAACAATGTTTCCATCTAACACTGAAAGTGAGCATATGGTCATAGATGACTCCAAACCCTTTTCCTAAGTACACTCATGCCCTACACGGAAAGATACTAAGGACATTAATAAAGAGAATAGATACATAATCATTGGCAGAGATTATTGCTATAGACAGAAATGCTCTTCACCAATGGCTATTTCCACTTGGGATCCAGTTTGCACTGAGTAGGATTAGAGAATCTATAAACTAGGCATTAGATTCTTAGGGTTCCACCCTTACCATACCTAAAATTCCCTACAGGGTCCTGATACTCTCAACCTTTCTGCATGAGTTACTGGCCTACTCATATTTCATTCAGTGTTCTGCAGTTGTAGCAACATAATCTAATTTAGGCAGAAAAGAAATTACTTGGTGAATTTTGATGAGTCAGAAACTGATGGGAAGGTGGGAGAACCAGACTCTGAGAAGAAGCAGAAGCAGGGCATTATGCAAACCATTGCTCTTCTCGGTAGCGCATGTCACCTAGATAGCCAATCAGCCACAGCCATTGTCCCTCCAGTTACTGCACACTCTACAGAATGTTGCTGAGCATCTGGGAGGGAAAGGACACCACCACCAAACAAAGGCAATTTCCCCAAAGGGGATCAGGATGCATTGCTAAAATATTGAAAGATAGATGCAGTGTGGTCAGTCTTTCCCCTCCCCAGTGATCACTGTAACATTCAATGGAGAAGTCTAGACACCACCATCTAGTTTACAAATGAATAATTTATAAAATGGTGTGAACTTCTGTGATGAAGTTCTGAAAACCTTTGTCACTCCTGAGCCATAATCTTGAGCAGGTGTTTATTTTTATTTTGAATCTAAAAAGTCCAAGACTCATATTTGTACTGATAGAAGCCTATGAGCTTATTTTAGGTCCATTTCTGGTTCCATTTGTGTTTTTGTTGTTGCTGTTTTTGCTTTATGCCTACTTCTAATTTTTGTTATGTAGCTATACATCTTATATGTTCCTAAGCTGCCTAGAATCTTTTTTGCAACTAGGAGTATATAAATAAATAGATATATGCAATCATTTCTTAGGATTCTTTTCTAATTTTAATATCCTATTCTTCTCATTTAGAAAAATTGAATAGCCAAGTGAATAGAATATGCTCTGTTAAATTCAAATATAGTACTAGAGTCACCCTGTCTTGAATGATACTTACTCAAAACACAGAGTTGCTTTTTAAATCTCTTTACTTAAATTCACAGGCAAAAGAAAGCAATACCGTAGAAGTAAGAGAAATTGTAATTATTTCCCCGGAGAACAATAATTTTGCAATAAATTTAGAAAACAGCACGATTTAGCAAATTAAGCTTAGAGCCAAGGATATTAAATAGAGTTAACTTTGTAGAAATAAATTCTGATACCACAGGCTTTAAACATTACTTTAAATGCATTCGTGTTGGGAAAGAAAGCGAGTGAAGGGCCCTGAGGCTTTGGTTTGGCATGCCAGGTTTGGTTCTTAAAGGCTGGAGGAGTGAAACCTTTTTCACACCGGGCAGGACATAATGAATATATGACTAGAAGCGCACCGTATTTTGATGGCACTAGGCTGCTGAGGAAGCAATATTGATAGCAGCATCCCCTTGAAAGGGAGCTCATGCTTCACAGCCCCGTTTCTGTGCTTTGGCAATCCCATATGGAACAGCATTTCTTTGATCTGATACTTAATACTGATATTGTTTATGTTTAAATGTTCAAGAATAACTCTTTAAAGCCACATCCCTAAGGTTAGTAATAAAGACTCATTCTCACATTTTAGAAGAATATACACGAAATCTTGGGCCCCTTCTGTACCATATACTTAGCACGAATGTCTGAGGACGCTCAAAATGAGTGATAATTCATTATGAAAACCTTCTCATTTAACCTTCTCTTCAACTTAGGTGCTCTTAACTTGTTCAGTTGTTACTTGGACTTTCTTTTTCTTGGCCCACTCTCTACTGAAGAGAGTCAAAGCATCAATCATATATACATGATACCAGTCATAGCCATATACACTGAGTGGCGAGATTATTATGATATCTGAATGGATAATAATCTGGCCACTCAGTGTATTTGTATCTCAAATGGTTACCAAAAGCATTCTAGATTTTTGCTGGAGATCAACCACCTATTCCCCCGAGCTTTCTATCAGCCATTTCAAAGGGGAAAATTGATCAGGTGCACAATTTATAGTATCTTTGATATCAAATAAATGAGGTACTCAAGAGAAGTACACTTAGTGGCCAGATTACTATGCGTTCAGAGATATACACACACATACACACACAATAAACACACACACACACACACACACACACACACACACACACACACGTCCTATCTATCCATCCATCCCTCTAGCAGATACTGTCTTTTTCTCTACTTTTATCAGTAGAGAAATAGGACACATGGAAAGACAGAAGTTAGCCCTTTTTTGCTTAAGTGAGAAGCATTCCTCCTGAAGTGCTGATGCTGGCCTATTGTCAGACTACACTGCACTCTCTCATTAATATTAATCATTTCCTCTAAAGTGTCTTACTCTTTGACTCTCTGTTTTAAGGAGTGTTAATTTTTATAGTGGTTGCTAGGACTCCATCAAATAATTTGAAGATCTCTGAAGCAGGATTTTGTAGGAAATGGGCTTACCTTGTTCTTGGGGGGTAGTGTGAAGTGGTTTTTGAAAGACCTAGAAAAACAGTGGTCATATCTATCTATCTAAGTGAAAATATTTTCTACTTTAGAAATGAAATGCTCTGGAGAACCAACCATACTGGTCCAGACTCTCCTGAAGAGATACTAATTCTCTGTTGCAGCACAAGGCATCACTATCAAACCCTATCTAAGTGACTATTTGTGGTGTATGTTTCTAGAGATAACATATGTTCTGTTCATAGTTCAAATATTTTTGTAGAAGAAAACTGAGATTATACGTGGGCACCCCAGTCTAATAAAACCGAGGCTTTGTTTCTTCTCAATCTATTTATTGGTTGATAGTCAGGCTAGGTGGCTGCTAGGTGGGGATGGAGAAGTCTCTTAGTATTTAGTTTTTGTTTTGTTTTCTGCTGAAGTCAAAAGGGTGACTATTTGATTTAGAAATGAGAGGTGAACTAGTCATAAAAGTGTCTGGTTCCAATGCTTTTGTTGATTGCTGCTGATTAATCAAATTTGAGTCTAACTTTGGCCTCCAAACCCAGACTCACTTCGAACTTGCTTCCATTATACCACGTGCAGCAGATCTGTGATCTTGCCAAACCACCTGAAAAGAATTATTTTTATGCACATGCACGCACACACGCACACGCACACACACACCAATAATTGTCAGTTTTTTAAAGTTCAGACTGTAAAGGTTTTGAATAATTAAAACCCTTTCTACACTTTGGTAACATTCCTGTTCTTGCATCTCTAAGACAATTATGGGAAAGTGAATGAGTTTCTCCTCTGAAAAGACATGGAAACCAAGTCGTTTTTGTGTGCCTGCAAGTCCTTTTGGGTTTAAAGAACCAGCAAGATAATAAATTGTTTTGCTAAAAACAGGAAGTTTGGCAAAGATGCAAAAGTACAGCTAAACTTTGGCCAGGCAACCCAAAACATTGTGTTCTTCTTTGAAAGTATTTCCAGCAAGAAAAAAAAAGTGGAGTGCCTTGAATACATAGTTTAAGAAACAGTGAAGGCATCTGGAAACAGGAGCTGCCTGCCAAGCTTGTGGTTGCGCTATGCTTGCTGATGGACAGACGTGCCCATTTGCAGGGACTTATGTCACGCAGAGCTGGAAACCCATGCGTAAATAAGACCTCGAGTGTTATGAAGTCCAAAACCATTTGGGCAAGTAGTTTCCCTTTTCTCTCCCAGTACCCAAACCATAGAAAATAGTAAGCAAAAGAAAAGGAATTACTTGTAGTTTAGATAGGGGAAAAGCTGGCTTCAGATTTCTCAGGGAAACCTCTTTCTAGGCAGGAGCATTCAATCAGAGGAGGCACATTCTGCAAGTTGCTAGTTTTTGTGTTGTTTTTTTTCTTCTTCCCTACTTCCCCCATCTCAGATTCTTCATCCTCATTCTTGCCAGCTTCATTAATATGATTGTGATTATGTGGCATCTGTTTTGGACAGAGCCAAGAGGAGTGTAATTTCCACTTTAGCCCATCAGTCTGGAAAAACTTCAAAATATGGGCCAGAAAAAATAAAGACATTAACCCAAGACGTCTGGAAAAAAGAGCCATGTGCTTCTGCTGGTTGGAGCTGCGGGTCCCTGGGTCATTGTGATTGGAGGGGAATGTGCTGGAGACATGGGCTCCTCGGCCTGCAGGGCCCGTCCAGCTGGCAGGGGCAATGGGGTTTCCTTTGTCCTTACTCTGCACTGAGGGATTTGGGTCTTGGTTTTGAGTTTAGGAATCGAGCAGAGGAACCTCCAGGTTTAGTTCTTATTACTTACTGGGATGGAGGCAAGGGTCCAACTCCCTTAATTTCTTATTTGAGTAGTGGGAGCAGGAGGCAGGGCACCCCATGAAGGTCAGCAAATGGTCAACAGCTCAGGCCAGGGACCTTGGAGACACCTGTTTCAGGGACACAGGAGCAAGCAGAGAGAAAATAGCCCTTTCTTTTATCCTGTGAGATGGGCTTGTTCTGATCACTCTTCTCTCTCTCTTTGCTAATTGGATTTCCCTTGGAGGCATCTCTTGATTTGAATTGCAAACTCTTCTCTCTTGCAGGGAGCACAGAAGTGAACCTCAGCCTAGTGTACCCTGCAGTGGGGATATGGACTTCTGGCTCTGATGTTCTCCATCTGCTGAGGAGTCAGTCTAATGGCACCTACCTAAAAGTCCTGTGGAGAAGAATAACTAGGAGAATGTAACATTTTGGGGTCACACTGATCTGCATTGGTCAACAAATGGTGTCTGCTATGGGCAAGAAGTGGCTTCCTGCAAAATTGTAGGCTATAGCCCCTGGCTCCTCTATAACTAAATAGATAAAAAAATACAAATATATGCACTATATGAATCTATATACTATTATCTATAAGCATGTGTATATATATATATAGAGAGAGATATATAACGAATGTATATATATGTATATAATATGTATATATATGTGTGTGTGTATGCATATGATGTATATACACTGAATGGCCAGATTATTATGATCTCTGAATGCATAATAATCTGGCCACTCAGTGTATATCCTATATAATAAAAGGCTAATATACAAATTGTTCCCTTGACCGGGAGTTCAACCAGCAGGCAGGCCAGCCAACTGCCCATGTCCCCTTCCCCTGGCCAGGCTGGTTGGACCTCACCCATGCACGAATTCAATCTGGCCATGCAGTGTATATATTTTTAAATGTTTTTAAATTGATTTGAAAGAGAGAGAGAGGAAAATAGGGGGAGAGAGAGAAGCATTGATGAAAGAGAAACATCGATCAGCTGCCCTATGTACCCACCACCCTCACTGGGTATTGAGCCTGCAATCTGGGCATGTACTCCTACTGGAAATCAAACCGGCAACCTCTCAGTGCATGTGACAAAGCACAACCAATTGAGCCACACTGGCCAGGGCATATATGTATGGATTGAGTAAGGAGAGAGGGAGGAAAACTCTGCTTCTTGCCCCTCCACCCCACTCACCCTGGACTGGTTTTGATTGCAGCAGGGAGGAAGTAAGGCTAGAAGATGGAGAAGCTGTCTTTAGGATCAACTTAGTGACTCTGGGCATAGAAAGACTGTCTGTGAGACTGGGGCAGCAGAGTAGAGGTGAGAGCCATTCTTACCACCCCTGCATGGAACCTGGCACTGCACTTGCCCCTGAGGACTGCTGGCTCAGGCGGCTTTGGCAGCAGCACTCCTACCTATACATTGCTGGAGGCTCAAGCCAACAGCAGTTAGCATATTAATGCAAAAAGAAAACATTGGAATGCCAATGGACTTTGATATTCAGCAAGGCTGAAAATCAGCAGGATATTGCCCTGCTGTGGGCTCAATGGCTCAAGGCAGTTTCCTAACCTGATAATCAGTTTACTGTTCACCAAACTTTACCTTTGATATGCCTGTATTCAAGTAATAAATAGCAGACCAGGCGAGAAGTCCAGCCTGCTTCTTCAAGAAAGAAGTCTCTACCTGGCCCCCCATATCTTCTAAATTCATATTTCTTGTATAGCATTTTCATTTGTGCATCAGCTCCTCCTTCAAATCCTGGACCCGACCTCGAAGGTTTTGGCAATACATGACTGTGAAAACTGCAAAGCTCCCTCAGGTGGCTTTGTGAGTGGAGTTCCCAAGAAGAACGGAGCCTGCACAGTAAGAAGTGTACAGAGCAGGTGCCCAAGGTGATGCTCCTGGCAGGTTGGGTGCTCAGCTTGTGAGATGCCTCTGGCAAGATAGGGACCCCAGAAACAAAATGTGTTAGGGTGGCTGCACTAACACATTACCTGTTTCAGCATCACCATGAGTTTTTGGCTATGAGAGGTAGGTTCAACTGCTCATATGACTTTAATGTGTCCATAGCCTGGCCAACCTGGTGTGTGTGTGTGTGTGTGTGTGTGTGTGTCTTTCATATATGCAGTGCCTCATTCAGTGAAGTGAAGAACATGGAGCAGAAAGGTAGAAAAGAGGAGAAATTGATTAAAGGGAAAAAATAAAGCCATGAAAATCTCAAGTTTTAAGAAACTGGAGCCTGGAGTACAGGAGGGTTACTTAGTGTTATAGAGTGTGCAGGTGGAAGGGATAATAGTGTCCTCTATTTAACCATTTTACAGAGGAAGCACTGTGGCTAAGGGGCTTGTTACTTCTCCAGGTCACACAGCACAGATCTCCTGGGACTTCACTTAGAGTCCCTCTGCTGCCCCCCGCCCTCATTTGCCTCCTGTCAATGCCTTGGAGCCCATGAGTGCTATTAATGAAGGGACAATGCTTCCCAGTTATTTTATGTCTTAGCCCATTTGGCCTACTGTAACAGAAAAGCCTAGACTGGATGGCTTGAATGATATATGTTCATTTTTCACAGCTCTGGAGGCTGGAGATTCAAGATCAAGGTGCCAGCATGAGTGTGGACTCCGTTCCAGGCTGGAGACTGCTCACTTCTCATTGCATCCCACTTGGCAGAGTAAGAGAGAGGACGCAGGCTCTTGACCTTGGACTCTTCTTATAAGGCCACTAATCCCACTGAAGAGGTCTCCACCCTTGTGACCTCATTTAATCTTAATCATCTGCCAAAGGCCCCACCTTTGTGTTAGGGTGGCTAACACCCTAATACCATCACATGGGGCGTTAGTGTTCCAACACAAGAATTGGGATGGGAACACACAAACATCCGGTCCACAGCATTGCCCATAGAAAGCACCTGGGAAAGGACCTCAAAGTTAGGTCCTCCTGCCTGGCCTTAGAATTCCCTGGGAGCTTTCTACAGTTCTAATACCCAAACTGCAGAGAGATATCAGGGTCTCTGAGGATGAGACCCCAGCATTAGTACAGCTCTCAGGAAATGACAGACAGGGCAGAGGATGCCTGTGAGAGGAGTGATATGTCACCATGTCAGCATAGGGCCTGGTGTCTATGGCCTGGGGCCTGGTTTTCACACAGCATCAATATTTGTGCCAATTGCACCATTGGGTTTGTCACATGGTAATTACAGTATGTGCAGTTGGAGCAGTTTTTTTTCCCTCCCCATTATCCTCCCCCCAGCCTCCCCTGCCCCCCAGCACATGTCCCCATCCACCCCCCTGCCTGCCCCAGTGTCTTTCATCCATTGGTTATGCTCATATGCATGCATACAAGTCCTTCAGTTGATCTCCCCTGGCATTCACCTCCCATCCACCCAAGCCTTCCCCCTGTAGCTTGACAGCCTGTTCAGTGCCTCCCTGGTTCTATATCAATCACTCTCCCCTGTTTCTTTTCTTCAAAAATATCTTGCCTCTGCATACTAGAAATAAATGTATAAGAACAAAAAATGTTTCAGTCTCAGTTTCAATGTCCAACTGTTCTGAGTCCCAGTTTCAGTGTCAAATAGTTCTTTATGTGTACATGTCAGCAATGGTATCCAGATGGTGGACATATTGTGGCAATGCAAGATCCATCCTGTCTGGTTTGATCCTGGGCTGCCTGCAGCCATGCACAGCTGCCAACTGTTAGCATGGCAAGGTGTTGACAGTGTCCCCCACCTATGGACCATCCTTATGACTGGAACAGATCTGTCAGTTCCTCACAGTCGCAGGAACCCACATGGTCTTGGAATTGTTCTCTGAAAACACACAAACACATTCTCGACCAAAAGTTAACAAAGGGATCCTCTCTGCAAAATAGACTTGGGATTCTTTTTATTTTTGCCTAAATTATTTTTCTTTGGCTTATTTTGATACCATGTGTGTTTTTTCATGGGTGTCCTGCAGTTGGTTTTACAAATGGAAGTTACTTTTCTGGAGTAAGAATTTTCTAGATGTATTTTACTTACAGGATATTTTTCCTTACATGATATTACCCCACTATCCCCCCCTCCCCCTTTTTGATTAATGGGGGCTTTTGGAAATTTTATCTTGCAGTATTGGTAATTTTAAATTTTATTTTTTGCACACAAATATGACTGCTTTAGGTTCTTTGGATGTTAGGCAATTTTACAGTGAGATGAATTACTAATAGATATTTTAGTTAATGTTTTAGGAAAAGCTTTTTGTCCAGTACACTTAAATTTTCTTGAGTATTCACTTATTTCACTTGGCCAATTTAAATTAATCTGAAAACTTGATTACTATTTTACTGTCAGTTTTAATACTCAAGCAGAAATCTTAGTTTACCCTGTAAATACTAGTGGAGAGGAATATTTGCATTTTTGAGTAGGTCCTGAGCATTCCTGGTAATAGACTACATTTAGATATAGAGCAGCTATTGCTGGCTGAGTCTCTGTCTGCCACCTGGGTCCCGGTCTGAGTTGTGCATGGGAGGCAAAGCAGCCGTGGGGGTAGGAGACCTCCCTCAGGAGGGGTGAGAATTCAAGCCCCTGCAAGGTTTGTGGATGAGGGTCTGTGCCCCACCTCTGTTGACCTTTTAGTTCTCTCCTGTTGGCCCCTCTGGCGACTGTGCCTGTCTTAGGTTGTTCCTTCCCTGAGGAATCTTACCCATCTCTGGCTAACCAGCCATCCTCCGGGGCCAAACAGGATGATGAGAGGTTCAGTTCTGTCTCCTTTGTGGTCTATGCCCCCGTGGCCTCCATGTCCAGCAACTGCCTTGGGGACCCCCCTGCTGGCGGGGTCCCGGTACTGATCACATATCTCGGGTGACCCAGGTTTCTTCTCCAGAGAGGGCACAGGTCACACCATTGGTTGAGAGACAGATCCATGGTGCCAGCTGCCCAGAGGCTTCAGCCACAGCTTGAACTGAAACGGAGCAGATTTTTAAAGTCCCTCTCAGTTCTAAAATCTGATAGTCTAAGTAGAAAGAAATAGACATTGTATTAGAATCATTTTAATTAAGTACACCATTTCTTTATCCCACTTCCTACCTCAGAGATTCCCACCACCTCTTCACCGCTCCTTAAAGAGAAAGAAATGAAAATATATTTTCTATGGTGACTGGAACAGAGGGACTTAATCACCCTGGGAAGTGTGCTCCTTGCTCTCCGACCCCTGCAGAGCCCCAGCACACTCCCCACCAGTTTTGGAAACACCAGCGTAATGCTTATGAAGTCAGGCCCCATGAGGTTTGGTCTTGGAGAAGTGTTACGGCTGAAAGAACACAGTCCATGCAATCAGAAGCAATTTCAAAATAAATCAAGTCTTCCACTTGCACTTCTCAAATGCCCTGTATGAACGGGAAGCAGGGGTCCCCACACTTCTCACATTCTCCCTTTTTCTTCCCCCAGCCATTGCTCCTGAAGGCTGCACTGCTTTCTAAAGAACTCCCCATGTCTCCTCCAGCCTTTGCCTCACACATCCTTTTCTCCTGCTCATTTTACCCAAATCTCTATCAGGAAGCCCAAGAGTGTCCCCTCAGATGGCAGGACTGGACTCAGAGGAATGAAGGAGGTGGATATTTTCAGCCAACCAGTCTAGGGATATCCATAGAGGGCTCTGAATCACCTTGAGGCTGAGGAAGAGAAAGGCAGGGGACACTCAGGTGCTGCCAACTGTTACCATATTACACATAAATCCATGATGAATCATGAGGTGCCTGGGGCAGAGAGAGAGAGAGGAGAGAGGTGAGAGGAGAGAGGAGAGAGGAGAGAGGAGAGAGGAGAGAGGAGAGAGGAGAGAGGAGAGAGGAGAGAGGAGAGAGGAGAGAGGAGAGAGGAGAGAGGAGAGAGGAGAGAGGAGAGAGGAGAGAGGAGAGACGAGAGAAGGGAAAGGGGAGAGGGGAAAGGGGAGAGGAGAGAGGAGAGAGGGAAAGGGGAGAGGGGAGAGGAGAGAGGGGAGAGGAGAGGAGAGAGGGAAGGGAAGGGAAGGGAAGGGAAGGGAAGGGAAGGGAAGAGAAGAGAAGAGAAGAGAAGAGAAGAGAAGAGAAGAGAAGAGAAGAGAAGAGAAGAGAAGAGAAGAGAAGAGAAGAGAAGAGAAAAGAGAGGCATAGGCCTTGGTTGCTTGGAAGCAGAGAGCTGGCTTGGATATCCTCTTGAAGTTCTTCCCTACTGGGGACTTGTCATCCCCTCACGTTTCACACATGGAAATATATTTGGCAGCATCTCACGCTGAGCTCCCTGAGTATCACTGTCTTCAAGTAGAGCTGGCTGTAAACCCCAATTTCCAGGAGGCTCACTGACTCCAGTTCTTTGGTGAAGATGTTAGAAACAGGCTGAGTGAGCTTGGTTTAATCTTTCCTCAGAGTTTTCCTGAACACAGGGACGAGTTCTCTTTTTTCCCTTGGTTTATTTATTGCCCAAATCTTCTTTTGCTTTTACTGTTTGCTTGGGGTCAAGACTGAGGGGCTCCAGAGAAAGCTCAACAGCCATGATGTCATTTTATGAACAGAAAGTTCCATGCACTTCCTCTGTGAATGTTGAGGATACCCTGCAGCATGACAAGGAGCCAGGTGGTTGGGAGCCCTCTTTAGAGTGACACAGAAGGAAAAGAGCCATGTGTAGTCATCAAACACGAATTATTCTGATATGGAAAAGGGGGGACAGCCACTGCTGCCTATGTCATACACCATGTGTGTTTGTACCAGCTACACATCGCCCAGGACTGGTTTTCTCCCTGCCCTACTCACAGCAGCCTCATGTCAGGGTGGGAGGCTCAGAGCCTGGAAAGCCACTTAAGGGGGCCCCAAGCCAAGTAGCCACAGGGACTTAGGGAAGTAGGAAAACTTCATCCTTCAAAAACCTGTTCTCTACTTGGCAAGTCTTTTTGTGAAATCTGGGTTTTGGGGCCAGAACTACCTGGGTTTACATGATGCATTATCTTTCTGAGATCAAGCATCTATACAGCATGAATATTAATAATTTTCCCTACTTTTGCCAGCCGTTAGAGGAATAAATGAGATAACATTTGTAGTGTCTGGCATGATGCCTGGCTCATAGTAGATGCACAATAAATTCCACGTTTCTCTCATTCCTCAGATACACACATGCACACACTTGGAAAAATACTTCAAGGGATTGATTGCTTTTTTTCTGCAGCACCAGTTCCTAGTAGGCAGAAATAATGAGCATACAGAATTGAGTTCTTTCCAAAATACACGTGAATACATGATCTTGAAGTAAATACATTGGTGTTGGGTCTTTATAGTGGGGAGTTAAAGAGGTGGAAAGCTCACGCCTGAGTTTACAGTGAAGCTGGGAAGACAAAATGCACATACTGCCTACATTCAGAGATGAGGAATGAAGACATTTGAGTCCTGTTCCTGTCTAGTTTTATTATTAAGGCTTCCAAACATGCCACCAGCCACCCTAAGGCAGCTAGTTCCCATGCTCCTCTTGTGTGAGGCTGTATGTAGCCTCTCTCTCCCCAGGTAACTCAGCTGTTGCTGGGAACACCACCATTATAGCTCTTCCCCCAGACACCCCATGCCACTGCTGCTGTTAGGCTCCACTCTGGCTCACCATCTGTTCTCAGTTTTGCTACAGAAAATCCCTGTGGAGGCTAAGGCTGATGATTCCACCTTGCCTGGGCTCCAGCTGTTCCATCAAGGGCTGTAATTTCTTCCCTGCCCTACGTGGAAGATTCTTGGACCCATCTTTAGATAGCAATGCTAGTGAGGTCCAGCTTAGACTTTGGAGTCAGAACGCAAGGGTAAAAATCCAACTTCTATCACCTCTTTACTACGACTTTGTGCAAAATAGTAATTAAGCCTCAATATCCATGTCTGGAAAATTGGGGCTGACTAACAAATTTGTACTCTCATTCTGGACTAAATGAGATGACATGCATTTAATGTAGCACATAGTAGGAAGTGTTTTCTATTTATATCTTTGGAGTGTTAGGTGTGTGCCTACTTTACCTTTTCTCTGTCATATTTTCTCCAGAGGATGGACCAGTGGTCATTTCTCACCTTGTCTTCCTCCCCAACTCCCTCTTTGTGTCCCAGAATGGGACATACAGTCTTCAACTTAGCCCTGCATTCTTCTCCTATAATCACTTCTTTTCTTACCAAGATTTTGCCATAGTTTTTCAAGCCCTAGTATTCTGAATCCTAGTATCTGGAAAAGTTCTCAAAGTACTCAGCATCGTTTATTCCAGACAAACTGTGACCTTTCACATAGCTAAGGGACCAGTGAAGCCTGGTGAACATTGAAGTCCAAGAATGGGTGTGAAGATCAGGCACTCTTGAGTTCCTTATTAAAACCTGCAATAGGTGCCATTTTGTTGCAAGAATTATGCAAACAATAAATGCTCTTGGTTCAGAGGTTTGGATTCAGTGTAGGGTGGACATCAATATGACAATATTGGCTTGGATCTTGTCAGCGATGGCATCAGAGAGGAACATTCCAACCATAAACCAGAAATACCTGCTAAGGTTCATCCTGACTAGTGGAATCTTCAAACATGGGCTGCATGGCCATTTTTCCCACTGAACCTCAGATGGGGATGGACAGGGAGTGGGGAATGAGTTTGGTAATTCCACAAGGAACTAGAAAAGACAGAGGGCAAAGAGTGCCATGGACAAAAAAGAGAACAAATGAAGACAAAATGGAAGGCAAAGAAGTAAAAGGACAGAGAGGGAAAGCAAAGAAATGTAAGAAACTAAGAAATGTACGAAACTAAGAAACCTTGCTCAGGTCCCTTAGCTTAAGAAACTTCCATCAAATGCAACACACAATGAGTATCTTAAAAGGATATTGTCTCAAGTGTGTGGTGCTTAGAAGTATATTTTAACACTAAAGAAAAGCACATAGATGACACATTGTACAGCCTAGAAATGACATCATAGGTGTCCAATTTAGATCCTCACTCTCTGGACACTTTATGAAAATGAGAGTTTGCTTGATTCTCCACTACGATCTCATCCTGGACCCACAATGGCAATTTTTGGCATGACTTTCATAGATTTCCTTCATAAGAAGACTGACTTCTTAAGAAAGGTGATTTAAAAATATATCATTGATCTTGGGAAATCTCTTAAAGTCTATGATATTTCTTGGCTCAGCAAGGTCAGTTTTTGTTTCAATGTTTCTATAGGGTTGATTTATTTTTAGATAGAAATATTATTCCTTCTTATACCCTGTGAGCTATACTTGTTTTAAATTTAGTTCTCCAAGGTTTTCAAACTCATTGGGCCCCTAAGTAAAAGCATCAACCTCCCAAGTACAATTCCTTTGATGGCTTCAGATCCATCACGTGGCATTGCCCCAAGGTGTGATTGGGCAATTATATATAGGGTTGAGGCCCTATAAAAAAGCATCTTTTATACTTTTCCAGACAAGAGAGATGGTAAGAAGCCACACTGAGGATGATTTTAAACCTAATGTATAAATATTGAATACAAACAACTAAGTGACAGAAGGTTTACCACTCAATCAAGAACAATGATTGTAATCATTGGATGTAATATTCATATTTTGACTTCCTTTGAAGCTTCTGGGTCTTCACCTCCACAGCCCTCCACAGTTCCTCTGCATGGCCCCTCATCTTCTCTGCCCACAGCCAGGGCATCTTGAAAGCAGGGGACTCCTCCAAGACTTTTGTACCAGTTACATGAGAGACAAAAGCTCCAACCCCCTACTATGATAAGTTCATTGTGTTCTTGATTTACTTAACTCATATCCAAATTCTTCCTGCCAGGAAAAGGTAAACCAATACTATCTATCCACCTGATTTTGGATTTGTCATTAAACCTCCTATGGACTCAATTGTTTTTTTTTCCCTGTGATTTGGGGTGATTGGGAGAATTTGCTGACGCCATGCATGAAAGGAGTTTATAAGCTGTAAAATGCTAAATCAGGGTCAGACTTGCCTATCGTTGTGCGGGGTCTGAGGCAAGAGTATTATCAGAGGCCCACATATTGCATAGTAAATCTTTAAGTGTTATAAAAAACTGGTAAATAAAAATTTAAATCATTGTGCCTTCACAAAGACCTGAAGGGTCTTGTTTAAATGCAGACTTTTTTTTTTTTACTCCTTTGCTGGGATGTAACCCTCTTCCCATACCTCTCTGCTTTCTTACCTTTCCACCTCTATTATTCAACATAGGACCTCATGTGGGCATGTCAGTTCACTAGTTCAAGCTCTCTCAACCTTCTCTCCACGCAGTTGCTTCTAGGCTAACTCTGTTTACCTACAGGTGTGCCAGGACCCAGAAGAAGAAACCAAGGTCATTCTGTTTTTGATGCACATAA
This sequence comes from Antrozous pallidus, assembly GCA_027563665.1. Classification (NCBI taxonomy): domain Eukaryota; kingdom Metazoa; phylum Chordata; class Mammalia; order Chiroptera; family Vespertilionidae; genus Antrozous; species Antrozous pallidus. The sequence continues at coordinate 32,388,795 of CM050523.1, forward strand.
TGAACCATGGAACTTCATATTTTCTTTTCCCGTCCTCTCTCCCCTCTTCTTTTGTCCAGTCCCCACCTCTCCTCTCCCTTCTCTTTTCTTTGACAGTGAGCTAAATTTGTAATTGTCAAATTGCAAGGGTCATTAAGAAGTCAATTTATTGAGATAATTATACTTGTAGCATTTTCTTAGCATAGATAACCATACACCAAAAATATTTAATGGCTGGAGAATTAATTTTGTCTTTGTGATTTTATTTTTTTTTATAATCCTGGAATTCTAAAAACAAATTTATATCCTGTGACCCTTTTTTATTTTCCCAGTTTTTATAAATAAGTTGCAGCTGAGTAATACAATTAAGACTTGTTATAGTCTCAATGCAAAATACTATCCACTGTTGTGTGGGTAACAGTAATATTACTATCAGTTATTATATTTAGTTAATCGAGTGCCTTGAGAATACATACAAGGTTAGGGGGGGTGCAATTTTATATTTACCTAGAGACTCCTTATTTTCTATCAAATACTTAATTGGCTTCCTCTCCATAGTATGATGGTTTAAGATCCAAAGCACAGGAAGACATTAATGTAGGAAATTATTGAACTGATGCAATTGAATCTTTGACTATTATTGAGGTAGTAGTCAATATCACCACAGTTAGTAAGAGTTGGAAGGTTGTTTTTCAACTGGAGGTCACGATTTAGAAAATGAAAGATCATTCTGAATTGCTGCTTTTAGACATTTGCCTTAGTAACACCAGTCCCTTGCTTCTTATATGGTATTTGGACAATGAACAATAAAAATAAGACCTAACTTGGAATAGCACAGTCCATGATGGGGGACTCACAAAGTCTCCTAGGCAAGGCCTGCAGCAAATTCATCACCATGATTTTGAATGGGTGAGCATGGAGCATTGCTGGGTCTAAGGATGAACATCAGGGAGACATGCTCACTGGGGAAGGAGTAGAAGAAATCTGTGTGACAACCACTGGAAATCCAGCTGATGGTTTTTAAAGAAAAGACTGTGGCACCTCTCACTGAATATGGTCATGTAGCCTGTTAGGGGTCAGAAAAGGCTGTGATGAATCCAGGATTACTCATCTGGGCTTCTCCACAACTAAGAATGCCACCAATAGGGCTTAAACAATTAAGTTTAAGGCTTCGATATTTGTGAATTCTACTCATATCTTCTGGTCATAAGTTTGGAATCCAAGATGGTCATTTTTATGACACTATTTTGTTGCTGCTGTTTTATCACCAGGGACTTCTCATGATGCCAATAATAACAGTTAACATTTATAGAGTAATTATTATTTTTGGCCCTATGTTAAATCCTCCACAGGCATTTCCTCATTTAATCCTTATAATAACCCTATGAAATACTATTATTATATCTATGACACACAAAAAAGAAAATCAAGGCACAAAGAGGTTAAATAGTGTTTCTGAGATCACAGAGCTGAGAGATGGTGAGACCAGGATTCAAATGTAGAGTGAGGTCAAATACAAATCCATCATCATAATCCTTCTTAACATCTAATTTACAGAATTCTTAGTGAGGGCTCTGGACTTCCATGGGGTTGGGAATGTAGATCTGAGCTGATCCTCTGTGCACCCTATGGGACCTAGCTAACACCTGTTTCACACTTGTCAATAAGGAGAAAAAAAAGGGTGAAAATTTGACTTCTTGGAGGCACTATGAAAGTGTTCTGGGGGCTCTGAGTTTGAGCTCTAGTGGAACAAAAGGATCCTCCAAATCATTTATAACCCAAAGGCTAGAAAAGGAAACAGCTGTCCCATCTGTATAAAAATTCAAGACTCTGGTCCAGGTCTGGTAGGAAGTGGTGATTGATGCTCTGAGCAGCAGAGATGTTTGTCCTGTACCAGAGTCCATGGCTGTTGCTTGCATCAGGTCCTGGAGCAGCTCCAGAGGCGGGCTGGTCTCTGGCACTGATCAGCCAGCTCACCACCCCCTTCTCCCCCACAACCCGGGGCTTCAGGATTGAATGTCCAAGGAACTGCTGTCATACTGGCTTGAAGTTTCCAATTCTACAAACCTGATCTCTCCCCAAGGTTTACCTTGATGTTGAGTCCAAGTCTAGTGCATGGGGCTGACGATGATGTAAGAGACAAATGCTTGAAAATTGAACTTGGATCCTTTGAGGCTATGGCAGAGCTGAGGGCAAGGATTTGCTGCAGAAGTCTGAGGGGTTGAGAGATGGTGAGGGGAAAGACAAACGAAGTATGTGCCAGATTCTCTAGCATATGTTCTTGCAAACTTTAATGAGCAGAATAGGCATCCTTTCAAATCAGTGCCCAATGAAAAATGTGGTTTCCCTAAATGAAATGTGGGATAATAACCTTAGTATTTGGGTGAACCTTAGAGGGACAGTGGTAACAAGAGAAGCTTGCAAACTTTTATTACACATGAAATATTGCAACACTGAGTTTCAAAGAATTAAAATTTACTTCATTTAAATGATTTGAATAAAAGTCACAGTATTATACTTAAAATAGTGAACTAGTTTTTACACTATCCTTTTAAGATGCATAATTATTATGCTCAGAATTACTAAAGATGACATTATTGTGTACTTTATCGTGTGTATTAAATTTTTGCCTTGACTCTGTGCTAGTATCTAGAATTTCTAGTATCAATCAGTTGGTGGAAGTCTGGATAAGTAACTCTCTGAACCATCTCTAGTTTCACTGTAACCTTTTCTGACTCCCATAAGGCTAGACTTGAATACCACAAGCCCTTTGTCTGGATTTTGACTTTCACAGACTTACGGTAAGATTAAATGTCAACAATAATAACAACAGCAGCAGCAGTAACACATGTAGTAATAATAATATGAAACTAGCATAAGGTTTGAAATTTAAAAACTTTAAATTTGCCTAGACAGTGTGGCTCAGTGAGTGAGTGTTGACCTATGAATCAGGAGATCAGGGTTCAATAAAAAAAAAAACAGAAATGAACAAATAAAAAATTCTTTAAATTTATTTTCTAATTGCTTAAGCAGTAGCTAAACATGTTCTCCTTATTAAAAGGTCAAATAATATAGATAAAAAAGTGTCTTGTGAAAGCCATCTAATTTCAGTCTTCCAAAAAGGAAAGTGCTGTTTTCAGTTTGCTATCCCTCCTTCCAGAACTTTCTCTGCGTATTTACATACATAATTAGGTCCATATAGAAGTGTACATTTTGGATGGTTTGTTTATAAAGATAGCATCATACTCTACATTAGGTTCTTTATTTTCTTAATATTGGTGATTTTTCTATCAATGTGGCTCTATTTCATTCTTTTTTGACTGTTGTACTTAATTCCACAGTGGTTTCTTGAACCTTCCCTACTTCCTTATCTATGCTTCTTTTTCCACGTGTAGATATGCTAGAGAAATATTTTCAGACAGGCACAACAATTAGTATGCAGACTACCATTTTTTTTCCAAGTAAGGGTTTTCATAAAGCACAAATTTCCAAGTAATCTTCCATTATTTCCTAAAATGCAAAAGGAGAACCATACTTTCAAAAAGACATAATTCATTATTTATTAATTATTATATTACTTTTCAGTCAGCAAAAGATAAATACCACATGATCTCACTCATTTATGGATAATAAGGAACATTACAAACTGTTGAACAAAAATAGACAGAGGCAAAGAAGCATCGAACAGACTGTCAAACTACAGCAGGGAGGCATGGGAGGGTTGCGGGGACGGGGGTGGGGGGAGTAAGAGATTAACCGAAGGACTTGTATGCATGCATATAAGCACAACCAACAGACTCAAGTCACTGGGGGTAGGAGGATGAGGGCAAGTGCTGGGAGGTAGGGGAGGCTGGGGGGAAGGTCAGTAAGGGAAAAAGAAGAGACATATATACTACTATTTATAATACCTTAAACAATAAAATTTAAAAAAATAAAATAAAGTAAGTTTACAGTTGTGAGTAGGCAAAACAGAGTTCATTTTTGTGTTATTTTATTAATGTATTATTTTCCATACAAACAACTGCAAACTTACTTTTGCACCACTTTGTATGTATTCAATGTTATATATGACATATATAATATTCAATATATGATAATAACTTCTTCCATATATAATGAGAGGTCCCCCCTTATTCATGGGGGATATGTTCCAAGACCCCCAGTGAATGCCTGAAACCTCAGATAGTACTGACCTCCATGTATACTGTTTTTTCTTATACTGTATACATACCTATGATAAAGTTTATCAATAAGCACAATAAGAGAAGAACAACAATAATTAATAGTAAAATAGAACAATTAAAACTATCATGTAATAACAATTATGTCAATATGGTCTCTCTCTAAATACCTTTTTATCTATATACTAGAGGCCCGGTGCACGAAATTCGTGCACGGGGGGGGGGGGGATGTCCCTTAGCCCAGCCTGCACCCTCTTCAATCTGGGACCCCTTGAGGGATGTTCAACTGCTGTTTAGGCCCAATCCTGGTAAGATAGGGGCTAAACGGGCAATCGGACATCCTTCTCACAATCCAGGACTACTGGCTCCAAACTGCTCACCTGCCTGCCTCCCTGATTGCCCCTAACTGCTTCTGACTGCCAGCCTGATCACCTGCTAACCACTACCCTGCCAGCCTGATTGATGTATAACTGTTCCCCTGCCAGCCTGTTTGCCCCCAACTTCCCTCCTCTGCCGGCCTGGTCACCCCTAACTGCCATCCCCTGGAGGCTTGATCACCCACAACTGCCCTCCCTTGCAGGCCTGGTCCCGCCCAACTGCTCTCCCCTGCTGGCCTGATCACCCACAACTGCCCTCCCTTGCAGGGCCTGGAACCTCCCAATGGCCCTCCCCTGCTGGCCATCTTTTGGTGGCCATCTTGTGTCCACATGGGGGCAGGATCTTTGACCACATGGGGGCAGCCCTCTTGTATGTTGGAGTGATGGTCAATCTGCAAATTACTCTTTTATTAGATAGGATAGAGGCCCGGTGCATGGGTGGGGGCCAGCTGGTTTGCCCTGAGGAGTGTCCCAGATCAGGGTAGGGGTTTCCTTGGGGTGAGGGGCGGCCTGGGCGAGGGGCCTGTGGAGGTTTGCAGGCCAGCCATGCCCCCCAGCGACCCAAGCAGAGGCCCTAGTATCTGGGGTTGATCTATATCTACAATTGAAACTTTGTAGCCTGGAGTGCAGCCAAGCCTTCTGCTCCCTCCTTGGCCACAGCCATTTCTGTTTGAAACTTTGTAGCCTAGAGTGGAGGCCTAGGCCGTTGCCAGGGAAATCGAAGCCTCTGTTCTCTCCAGCTCAGTGGCTGCCACCATTTCTGTATCTTTTATAATTGAAACTTTGTACCATTGAGTGGAGGCCTAGGCAGGCAACAGCAGGGGGAAAGCTTGGCTTCCTCTGTTGCCAGGGAAACCCAAGCCTTCCTCCTGCTCTCAGTGGTGGCAGCCATCTTGGTTGGGGTTTATTTGCATAATCTGCTCCTGATTGGCTGGTGGGCATGGCTGTGGGTGTGGCTTGTGGATGTGGCAAAGGTATGGTCAAATTTGCATATTACTCTTTTATTAGATAGGATAAAAGCCTAAGTGACCATTACAACTGAACAACTGGAACAGCCATGTGACCAGTCACTAAATGTGCACTGACCACCAGGGGGCAGATGCTCAATGCAGGAGCTGCCTCCTGGTAGTCAGTGCACTCCCATAGCCAACCTCCCACGGTCCCTCTCCACCATGGCCAACTTCCTGTGGCCCCTTCCCCTGGCCAACCTCCCACCACCCCAATCAGCCACAATCGCTGGCCAGGTGGAGGGACCCCACCCATGCACAAATTCATGCACTGGGCCTCTAGTACTATATATAATAAGAAAGCAATCTATGGCTTCTCTTTGGTACATCCAAAAGCCAGTATCACTATTCTTATGTTTTGGGACAATTATTAAGTAAAACAGGGTTATTTGAATTCAAGCACTGTGGTAGTAAGACAGTTGATCTGATAACCCAGAGAGCTGGTAAATGACTAAGGGATGAGACACGGATACAGTGTAGGCATTCTGGATAAAGGGATGATTCATGTCTGGAGCTGGACAGAGCAGGATGGTGCCAGATTTCATCTTGCTACTCAGGATGGTGCCCAATTTAAAAGGTGAGAATTGTTAATCTCTGGAATTAACTTAAGAATTGGTAACTTCTGGAATTGTTCATTTAATATTTTTGAACCACTGTGGGTAACTGAAACCATAGAAAGCAAAACCACAAATAAGAGGAAAGTATTAGTTTAATATTCATTACAAAATAAACATAAACCCCAAAAGATACTTAATATCTGACACAAGAGATATGAACTGGAAAAAATTATTTAAAATTAAATTTGCCTAGCCGAAACTGGTTTAGTTCAGTGGATAGAGCATTGGCCTGGGGACTGAAAGGTCCCAGGTTCGATTCCGGTCAAGGGCATGTACCTTGGTTGCGGGCCAATCCCTAGTAGGGGGTGTGAAAGAGACAGCTGATCGATGTTTCTCTCTCATCTATGTTTCTGACTTTCTATCCCTCCCGCTTCCTCTCTGTAAAAAAAAAAAATCAATAAAATATATTTTAAAAAATTAAATTTGCCTGTTTTCCCAATGTTAAAGTAAATACTCTCTGTATGAGCCTGAGCAAGTTTCTCAGCCCTTTTGAATCCCTGTCTCCTCCTCATTCATTGGAATGTCAGGAAGATGACATGTTGTAGATCTTAGAAGGTGCCTGGCACATGCAGGGTGTGAATCAGTGTAAGTTTGACCCCTCTCTGTCCTTTCTTCTCTTCCTCCCCCAGGAAATCCTTCCCCAATTTCTAATCTAGAGTCTCATTCTGACGGTTGGGGCAATTTGGCTACTCAGAGTTTGACTAAAGGTATTAACTGTCAATATAGTGCAAGTTCTCAAAACTAGGGATTCAAAACTAGTGAATCTTCTACACACAAATGAATGAATTTCTTAGCGATAGGATTTCAAGCCCAGAAGTGAATCTCTTGAGCAGGGAGAGATGCCCAGAGACAGAAAAAGACCACCATGCAGATTATTTGTTGTACCATTTTCCAATGCACAGTTGTCACTTCCTCTGGGCCAAGATATTTACTTCCTGATATGCGAGGCCAAGAAAAAATCTAATAAGATCTGAAAAGCAATGCTGTTTGTTGGGGGGAAAATAAAACCTGCTATAGCTGCTCACGTAGGAATAATCTTGGGAAAGTGAAAGCTCCGGGCTCAGTGTTGAAACTGGGTTTTACTTTCCAGTGGACTTTACTGTACAGAGAAGCCGCTTACAGGAATCTCCCACGAGCCTCCCCGAGGTCCTTTGTGAAAATGAAAGTTATACTTATTCTTATCCAGAGTGAGAGGGTCATGTATTATCTGGAAACAATTAGAGGTATTTTTCCATCTTGATCTGACAACCTTAGACACACAGGCAGTTGGGGGTGGTGGGAAGGAGGAGCCTCGGAGTTGAAGTTCTACTGTTAATTATTTATCAGTTAAAGAATTAAAGTGAGTTAAGTTGAATACACTTGGAGCCTCCAAGGGTGGGCACTTATGAAACAGGGAGGCTCTGAGAGGCTTAAAAGTCGCCAGGAAGAAACATCTTGGAGTTCTGGAAAATATGTTGTCACTACTAATGCTTTTCCAAGACCCAGCAGGAATATAGTGTGACAATGAAAGACTGTTCGGGGGAGCACCTGAGCTGACATCAGAGGCTGCCTGGGACCTGGGTGATGGCAGCAAGCCTAGCATCACCCTGGTTCAAGGTGCGGCACCGGAGCTGCGCCAGTCTCCTGGAAACTGCATTTGGATTATTTAAAAAGAGAAATGATGCTGGCTTACCAGCTGGTTTGTTTTGTTTTGAAAGAAGGCTGGTGTGGAGACAGAGGTCAGAGAAAGGTCATGGGAGCCTGAGAGGTGCTGAGGGAAAATGGTCATTGTGGACAAGGGATATGCAAAACCTGAGACAACCTGGTTTTGCAAGTTTCCTGAAAAACCTTTTAAGCTTTGGTTCAAAACTGAAGGGAGAGGCAAATGTTTCCCACCTTTTCTCTATTTGTCAGCAAAGTCCAAATAGACAAGGGCTGTAAAGGACAATTGTGTCAACAGCACAGGGCTTTGCATCTGCCAAATGGTAATCAGCAGAGGCCTCTCCATTTATTTGCATTTGAGTCTGAACCTCACACACTGCAGCCCATTTTCACAGCTATGCTCTAGTGGATCCTTATGGTAAACTTGGGCGGGGGGGTTCAAGAAGGTGACTATTCCCCTCTTTCAAAGATGGGGTGGGGAAATGGAGGCTCAGAGAGGATCTTGTAATGTGTCACAGAGCTAGTGAGGGGTGGAGGGAGGGTTCACTCTACTCAGTCCCTGTCCCCACACCATGTGGCTGCTGGGCCACCCTCCAGCAAAGAGCTTGGGCTACTCTGTGATCATGAGGTGAGGTGGTGAGACTGTGATCAACATCCGCTGCCCATTGGGATATAGCTGTCCATTTCTCCTCTTGCCTTCATGTACTCTTCCCCTTCTCTCCTTGCTTGTGTCTGCAGCCTCCATATAGAAATGAGCAAGAGGGAGCTGCCTTTAGCACCGAGCAGAAGCAGAATACAAAAGCTGTGGTGTGAGATGCCTGGGGTCCCGAGGCTCACAAATAAAATTCTACAGAGAACCTCTGCCTATAGGGCCAGCAGTAGACTTGGTGGAGAAGGAGATGGCATCTCATTTTTCTTCACTGGGCATAACGGAAGATCAGAAGAGTTCTTGAGAATATAGCCTTTTAAAAATACCAGTCTTTCCCCCCATGGATAGAATAAATGTTTTTCTTATTCAGTAAGAAAAAAGTAGCATTAAAGACTAGAAATGTGAATAACATCGATTCTTTGCTGAAGTAAGCTGGTCAGTCTTTTTTTAGAAGATGGATTTATGTTCGTCCCAGAGTCTCTTAATTTTGATCAGAAAGGAACCTTAGAATTGATAATATGTGTGTTCATGAGTTTTGAGTCATGTTGATAGTAAACCTTTGACTTCCCCATCCACAGTTCCGGTACTTGTAACAGTTCCCATGCCAATAATGCAGAAAGATGGACAGTGGTAAGCAGAGAAGAGAAAAGCAGGAGTACCCAAGACCAGGTACTGAAACTCAGGAGATTAGTGGGATCTTTGCTTCCAGAGTCTGCATCTTTTCATCCTTTTTTAATGCAAAACTTGAATTAATGTGTTTAGCACAGTTCCTCATTTCTTGGACAATTTTGGAGTAGGTAAGAGACTGGCCCACAGGAAAGAAGTGAGAGCTGAGAGCCTGACCAAAAAAAAAAGCAGCATAAAACCCACAAGACCTTAGAGCCACAGATATGCATCATTCTGGGGCCACTTGTCTCTGGGCAAATACCACAACTCACCTCAATGGGCTCTGAAGTCAAGACTATTCTATTTCCCCCCAATAACATCTGAACTTCAGAAAAAGGAGTCAACTTAGATTTGGCACATACTTCTTGAAAAACAGAAAATTTATTATATTATTGAAAAATTATTTTTATCCAAATAGTAAATCTGTCAGGCTCTATTTTTTATTGTGGTTTAAAAAAACATATAAAAATTTATCATCTAACTATTCTTTAAAAACATATGTTTTTTCTTGATTTCAGAGAGGAAAGGAGAGAGAGAGATAGAAACATCAGTGATGAGAGAGAATCATTGACTGACTGCCTCCTGCAAGCCCTCTACTGAGGATCAAGCCTGCAATCCGGGCATGTGCCCTGAGTGGAATGAAACCCTGACCTCCTGGTTCATAGGTCATTGCTCAACCACTGAGCAACACTGGCTGGGCTTAACCATATTTAAGTATATGGTTCACTCATGTTAGTATATTTACATTGTTGTGAAAGACACCTGTATTACTTTTCATTTTGCAAAACTGAAACTCTATACCCATTAAACAACTTCCCTTTTTCCTTTCCCCATGCCCTGGTAACCACCATTCTACTTTCTGTGTATATGAATTTGACTACTGTAGCTACCTCATATAAATGGAATCACACAGTATTTGTCTTTTTGTGGCTAGCTATTTCATTTAGCAGAATGACTCCAAAGTTCAACCATGTTGTAACAGGTGACAGGATTTCTTTCCTTTCTCAGGCTGAATAAGATTCCATTCTATGTATATACCACATTTTGTTTACTCTTCATCCATCAGTGGACAACTTGGGTTGTTTCGACTTCTTGGCTTTTGTAAACAGCGCTGCTATAAACATGGGTATGCAGGTATTAATCTGGGACCCTGCTTTTATTGGTTTTTAAATGGTAATTCCTGTGCTATTTAGAAATCATGACTATCAAAAATAACTTAAATGAGCCCTTTTGAATTTTAAATTATTTACAGAGAACTGAGTTTTCTTCATTATAAATGATTCTGTGTGGTACATGAATAGTTGGGTTAGTGATATTCCAGAACTCACAATCTTTATCTCCATCTCTGACCAAGGATCTCATTTTTAGCCATGGCTGACCCTCTCTCTTCCCCTCCAAAATTTCAGGTGTTAGTACTTCATTCTTTCCTTTCCACGTGCCTCTGCTTCCACCCTATGACCTTCTTTTCCCCAAACAGAGAAAAGTCCTGACCTGCCCAGGGGCCCACCACCATCCTTACCTGGAGGGGACCACCACCGCCTCACCTCATTGGTTGCCATTATTATGTCATCCAGATCAATCACTGGGCACCCGCACTGCTGTAACTGCAGCTTTGATCATTCGTTACACTTTGTTAGTCCTCATCAGATCCAGGCCCCACTAATCGGAAACAGCGGCCTTCCAAAGCAAGGCAACCTGGTGACCAGGGGCAATTACCGCATTGTTTGGTTTTTAAATTAGTCCCTTCTTGGTGCTCTGATCACCATCAGGAGTCTGGTGGTTCAGGGACCCAGGGGGTGTCTGCACTCTGCCTCCTGAAACCGGCCTGTTCTACACACACTCTGTGGTGGTGCCGAGTTGACCGTGACCCTGGTGGGCCAGCAAAACACAGTCCTTGACTGAGATGCTTAGTCTCCTCACAAAAGAGAGTCCTTGCTGGGCATTCTTTGTCCACGGGCATTTTTACACAAGACAATTCCCACTGTATCTTATTTCATGTGTGAGCAGTTAAGGGATTTTCTATTAGGACTGAGCCCCATGACTCAAGAGAAGTTTGTTCTCTTCTGGCTTAGATCTGGGAGGGTGCCAATGCTGGGTGGAGGAGGACATCTCCTTAGTGTCCACAGAACTGAGTAGGAGATCCAGATTCCAGTTCAAATATCAGAGACCTGCCCTGGAGAAAGGTGTGTGAGGGTCATAGGCAGAAAAGAAAAGGTAAGTCTGTGCTACCTTCCAGTGTACCATTTTTTTTTAATGTCAGTGTTTCCCACGCTACAGACATATTGGTACTACTTTCATGATTTTTTGCCATGTATAATCCTGTTTTTATTTTATTTTAAAAGAATTATTTAAGAGGCAAATGTTTTTTGTTTGCATTTCATCGATGACATCTAAAAATGCCATTTATCCCCACCCCATACAGCACACAACCCCAATGGTTAGCCCACAGATGAATGCCCTCATTCCTGGCTCATCCAGTTATAGCTTCTGTCACAACTTGGGGTGGAACAACTTACTGGCCCCCAAAGAGCCCGAACCAAATTTGGCAGATTACTATCGCTAATGAGCAATTATAGCTTATTCCTGTTAAGGATTTCCATTATGTAGGTCTAGTGGTGCCTTTTCTTGGAGCAATGACTCTAATGGTTCACTGACAGGCGATGTGGAAGAGGCTGGGAGTTTTTTGGGCAGAGTACTTTCTTCCTTCCCCTTGGCTCACATGGGGCAGGGTCTTATCTTCTCATGCTTGATGGGTATTAACTAGAGCTGAGTCCATCCTTTTCCTTTCCTCTTTATACTCTGTCCACTCTCCTGGATCATGCATCAACCTTTATACTGTCATTGGCCATGCGAGTGACATTCTTCTATAAGAAAGCTTTTATTCTTAAAATGTCCCAGTGGGGATCTTCAGACTGTGTGCCAGCACTTCCCAAGGTTGCTGCCTTAGATTTCACATAGTGTGACACAGAATGAAAAGATGATGAGAGAGTACCATTGATTGGCTGCCTCCTGCGCGCTCCCTACTGGGGATTGAGCTTGCAACCTGGGCATGTGCTCTTGACTGGAATCGAACCTGGGACCCTTGAGTCCGCAGGTTGATGCTCTATCCACTGAGCCAAACCAACTAGGCAATAGGAACATTCTTAGGCTACTTTTGATGACTTCGTGGATGACAGATTTGAGATCCTAAGAACAAATTTCATAGAAAACACATATGAAGAAATGCACGTAGCTCCTGCTTTCCCTCTTCATCTCAGAAGCTGCAGCTATCAGAAGGGGCATAGTTCAAGCATGCCTTTTGATTTAAGGTAAAAGGGACATATTTTGTTCTTCAGTAAGGCAGAATATATCTTAATGTAGTAATTGAATTTAGTTCTATTTAGTCTAGTGTGATGGGGGTAGATCTAGAGTTGGGAAGGAAGAACTGACATTGTTTAATACTTAACAGATGGATAGAAAACAAAAAGTTTAGAAGATAAGAATGTCAGAGGTTACCAGCTGCTGTGGGTATACCGTAAAATGGAATTTACTTGAAAGGTTAGGCTTATGTTTAATACATGTCTCTCCTATTATATTTTATATTTACAAATTATTCAGAGGGTTAGCTATCTTTTCTGGCTAAGCCTTAAGAGGACTGTTGTATTCCAAAACGGTATTTTTCGTGTTTTATGCGAGCTGTACCTTATTATGCAAGAAGATGCTTTTTACTCTTGAATGGTAGAGAATATGGAAGTAATTTGTTAGCCTGTAAAGTCTATGAAGCAGCAAGCACTTTTTTCTATTCTCAATTTTGGAAGTATGAATACCATGAAACAATTATAGGAGGGTAAGCAAACTCCTCAACATGTGCATTAATTTTCATGTCATGAGACATGACATTCTATTTCTACAAGAGCCCATTAGGCAAGGGCCACCTTTATACTCTGGAAAGGGCAAATTCACCACTAGAAATGGAGGGAAATACTCCATTGGAAGTTTCCTAATGGAAAACTCTTGGCATGGATTCCTCCTGCATTGTGTTTTGTATCTAATGTGGAGTCGGTCACAATGATTGCAGGTGGTGAGGGATGAAGTGAGACTGACAGGAGGAGCTCAGCATTTGGAACCTTCACAGAGTCTGACACAGTGACTTCCTCAGGGATGTTAGTCAATGCTTAACTCACAGATTCAGTCTCTCCAACTTCCCAGTGAGATTCAGTTGCTTAACTCTTTAGCAGGAGTTCTTTTAAAAAGCAGTGAATTCGTTGTTGTCTGAAAGCAGTTTGAAGATATACTAAGTACTACTATGGTTAAATTGAAGGAGACTGTTTATGCACACCTTCTGTAAAAACCATTAGATAATTCTTAGGATCCAAAGGACGATGCATTAGGATAAATAAGTAGGAAATCATAGAAGTCATTGAATAGAAAGTGGAACACTTGACAGGAACTTCACGTGTGATAGGATGGATTGGTTCTAGGGTTACATGAGATTGCCAAAGGAAAATAGATTTGTGGGGAGGGCAGTAAGAGGGGAAGGATGGCCAAGCTATTGCTGAGAACCTGGCTAAACAATTGATGTGCCAGGAGCTTAAATATAAAACCAAACCTGGTATTTTCCTTAAAGCACCAACTCTTTCTATTTTGAAAGAAACCCATATTCAATCAACAATTATTTGTTGAGTTTCGGCTATGAAACTATTATTATGTTAAGGTTTGTGAGAAAAACCAAAGGGTGAGAAATAAGGAGTCTGACGTCAAGGAATTTATAAACTCATTGGGGAGCCAAGGTTTAGATATAGTAAGAGACCCTAAGAGAGCAATACAAGTAAGTAATGTAGTTAAGGGGAAATGCTAAGTTTTGTGGGGAAGGGTGCATCAGTGAAGGCTAGGAATCTTATTAATAGAAACTTTGGGGTAATTGCCAAAAGCTTTATAGGAAGGTGGCATTTGACTGAGGCCTTGAGGGATTTTATTGTTCACCAATTTTAGATTGAAAGTTTTTCCACTTTAAGCCTTTTCCGTTTTAGACCAAGACTGCTTCTCACTCTTTCTTTGCAGATTCTTCTACTGCTTCCCCATTAAATGTTAATATTCTTCAAGTTTTTCACTTGACCATCCTCATTGTCACAAAACCAAATGATGGGTTAATTCAGGAGCGGAGAGGCCCTTTTGAAATGTAAACTATATCATATTGTTCCCACCCTTAAAGACCTTCCATGGTTTCCATTGTACTTAAAATAAAACTCAAAATCTTTGAGGTGACTGGCATCAAACTTAATTGGCAGTCCAGCTTCTCACCGCCCACCTCCTGACTCACCACACTGTAGATACACTGACCTTTCTGCAGTTTCTCAAAAGCACCACTCTTTTCTGCCTTGAGGTCTTTGTACTGCTTTCCATCTTCCAGAAAGACTCCCAGGCTCTTCCTCTAGCCAGATCCCATTCATCCTGCTTGTCATAGTCCAAAGATCACATCCTCTGAGGGGTTTCTCTGACCTAGAATTCTCTGCTCATCATGCCTGGTCTTTTCCATTAAGCACTCACTACTATTTATAATAATATACTTGTTTGTTGGTTGGCATGTTTAACATCTGTCACTCTTCCATGTAGATGGAAGGCTCATAGGGCAGAAGTCATATCAGTTTTTTTCACTAACTAGTATTGCCTGGCATAGGCTGGGTACTCCTTAGGGTTTTACAAATAAACTAATGGATAAGAAAGGGAAGATTCTGATAGTTTTGAATAAAGAAACCATTAGCTTTGTCAGCAATATGTAAGATAGACTGGAGTGAGAAGTAGTAGGAGTAGGGAGAAGCATTAAAAAGCCCTTGCATCTATGTGAGGCTAAAGTATTTCAGGACAACTGTGACGAAGTAGGGATAGAAGCAAGAGGCAAAATTATCACTCTTTTCAAATTATATTCCTTTCTACTAGGAAAACTCAAGAGAAAAACCTCTATGGATGAATAAAAAAAGTCAAACAAGTTGAATATTTAAAAAAATCCTATCTAATAAAAGAATAATGTGCAAATTGACCATACCTCCGATACATCCACAAGCCACACCCAGAAGCCATGCTCACCAGCCAATCAGGAACAAATAAACCCCAACCAAGATGGCTGCAGCCACTGAGAGTAGGAAGGAGGCTTGGGTTTCCCTGGCAATGGAGGAAGCCAAACTTTCTGCCTGCCCTTGCCGGCCTAGGCCTCCACTCAATGCTACAAAGTTTCAATTATAGAAGATACATATATACTGACAGAAATGGCGGCAGCCACAGAGCTGGAGAGAGCAGAGGCTAGGGTTTGCCTGGGCAATGGAGGAAGCTAAGCTTCTGTAGCCCTAGTGCATAGGCCTCCATTCTAGGCTAAAAAGTTTCAATTATAGAATTTAAATAAACCCAAACAAAAATGGCTGTCACCACAGAGCCAGCAGAAGGCTTGGCTCCACTCCAGGCTACAAAGTTTAAATTGTAGCACATAAATTAATCCCAGATTCCAGGGCCTCCACTTGGGTCACTGGGGGGCATGGCCAGCCTGCAAATCACCATAGGCCCCTCACCCAGGCCACCCCATGCCCCAAGGGAACCCCCACCCTGATCCGGGACACCCTTCAGGGCAAACCAGCTGGCCCCACCCATGCACCAGGACTCTATACTATGTAATACATAGATTGACCATTACTTAAACACATAAGAGGGCTTCCCTCATGTGGTCAAAGATCCTGCTCCCATGTGGACACAAGATGGACACCACAAGATGGCCAGCAGGGGAGGGCAGTTGGGAAGTTCCAGGCCTTCAAGGGAGGGCAGTTGGGGATGATCAAGCCTGCAGGGGAGGGTTGTTAGGGGTGACTAGGCTGGCAGAGGAGGGAAGGTGGGGGAAAACAGGCTGGCAGGGGAACAGTTATACATTAATTAGGCTAGCAGGGTAGTGGTTAGGGGGTGATCAAGCTGGCAGGCAGAAGCAGTTAGGGGCAATCAGGGAGGCAGACAGGCAGTTTGGAGCCAGCAGTCCTGGATTGTGAGAAGGATGTCCGATTGCCCGTTTAGGCCTGTTCCTACTGAGATTGGGCCTAAACAGGCAGTTGGACATCTCTCGAGGAGTCCAGATTGGAGAGGGTACAGGCTGGGCTGAGGGACATCCCTGCCCCCCATGCATGAATGTCGTTCACTGGTCCTCTAGTATGGTAATAAAATCATAATTTTCCTACACACTAACAATTGTTTTAAAAAGATACAATTGAAAAAGTATTCCATTTAAAATAGCAAACAAAAATAAAAATATGAATAAATTAAATAAGAAATATCTGAATCACCTTAAAAGACCTTAGAAAAGTTATAAAAAAGATTTTTTTTCAATTTCCAACATTTTTCTTTTATTGTTTAAAGTATTTCAAATAGTAGTACATATGACTCCTTTTCCTCCCCACTGATCTCCCTCCTGCCTCCCCCACCACTCAGCACATGCCCTCACCCCCCTCATGTTTGTATCCACTGTTTATGCTTATATGCATGCATACTAGTTCTTTGGTTGATCTCTTAACCTCCCCAACCCTCTCCAACCCTCCCCTGCCTTCCCACTGAAGTTTGACAGTCTGTTCAATGTGTTTTTTTTGTTTGTTTTTGTATCTATTTTTGTTCATCAGTTTATGACATTCTTTATATTTCACAAATTAGTGAGATCTCTGACCTGCTTATTTCGCTAAGCATATGCTCTCTAATTCCATCCATTGCAAATGGTAATAATTCTTTCATTTTTACCGCAGCATAGTATTCCATTGTGTAGATGTACCACAGTTTTCTAATCCACTCATAAGCTGATGAGCCCTTAGGCTATTTCCAAATGTTAGCTATTGTAAATTGTGCATATATCCTTTATGATTGGTGTTTCTGTTTTCTTGGAATATATTCCCACAAGTGGGATTACTGGGTCAAATGGAAGTTCTATTTTTAATTTTTTGAGGAAGAACCATACTGTGTTTCACAGTGGCTGCACCAGTCTGCATTCTCACCAACAGTGCACAAAAGTTCCTTTTTCTCCGCATTCTCTCCAGTAGTTGCTGTTTGTTGATTTGTTGATGATAGCCATTCTGACAAGTATGAGATGGCATCTTATTGTCATTTTGATTTGCATCTCTAATATGATTAGTGACTTTGAGCATGTTTTGATATGTCTCTTGGCCTTCTATATGTTAAGATACCTAGGGATAAATTTAACCATCGAGGTAAAGAACCTGTACTCAGAAAATTACAGAAGGCTGAAGAAAAAAAAAGAGATAGAGGAAGACATAAACAAAATGGAAGAATATACTGTGTTCATGGATTGGTAGAATCAATATCATTAAAATGTCCATACTACCCAAAGCAATCTATAAATTCAATGCAATACCCATTAAAATACCAATGGCATACTTCAAAGACACAGAAAAAACTCTCCAAAAATTCATCTGGAACAAAGAAAGACCCTGAATAACTGTAGTAATCTTGAGAAAGAATAAAAAAGTTTGAGGGATCACAAAACCAGATATCAAGCTATACAACAAAGCCACTGTTCTCAAAACTGCCCGGTACTGGCACAAGAACAGACATATAGACCAGTGGACTAGAACAGAGAACCCAGAAGTTGACCCAAGCCATTATGCTCAATTAATATTTGACAAAGGAGGCAAGAGCATACAATGGAATCAAGAAAATACCTTCAGTAAATGGTGTTGGGAATATTGGATAGACACATGCAAAAAAAATTAAACTAGACCATAAAAATTAAACTTACACCATACACAAAAATAAACTCAAAGTGGATAAGGGACTTTAATAAAAAATGGGAAACAATAAAAGTCTTAGAAGAAGCCATAGGCAGCAAAACAGAAGACATTTGCTGTAGCAATATCTTTACCAATACAGCTCTTAGAGTAATGGAAACTAAGGAGAAAATAATAAACAAATGGGACTACATCAAAATAAAAAAGTTTCTGCACAGCAAAAGGGACCATAAAAAAAAAAAACACAGCAAGAAATCCCACTGCATGGAAGAACATATTTGCCAATGTTATCTCTGATAAGGGTTTAATCTCCAAAATTTACAGGAAGCTCATACAACTTAACAAAAAAAGATAAACAATCCAATAAAGAAGATTTCAATAAATCTTTGAGTTACTATATTTTTAATGAGAAATCTCAATCATATTAAAGGTAAATTATAACTATATTAACCTATAAATGTAAGACAATTATTTTCCAAGTGTTCAGTGGATTATTACAAAAATTGTTAGAAATTATTTTAAAGGCCACCTGAATGATTAAGTAAGAATTACAAAAATGCAATTATAAAAAAAAGAAGCAATGGGGAGGAAGATGTCTTTCCATATATAAATAGTTTTAAGCTATAATAATCAGAACAATATAGTAAGCAGTACAAAAATAGCCAAAGAAACTATAACATCAAATGGAAAATCTAGAAATGAATTCAAGTATTTATTAAAGTTTTTAATATGATGACTAGATATTTCATTTATTGAAGCAAGGATAAATTATTCAATAAATAATTTTTATATACTATAAGTTGAAAATTTGAAATTAAATCTCTAGCTATACCAAAATCATTTAAAATATTTATATATAAAATATCACATGTAATAAATATTATAATCTACCAATAAAAGAGTAACATGCTAATTGACTGTACCTTCCAACACCTACCAGCCAATCAGGAGTGAGTAATCAAATTAACCCAACAAAGATGGTGGGTTAATTTGCATACATAGGTACCAAGCGGCTGGGGGTGGGGCAGGACACTTGCATCTTCGCCATGGTGACTACTCAGGCATTCCACACCACCCCAGCCACTCTGGGCCTCTGGGTAATGTGGGAAGGCAGAAAGGTGGCTCCTGGGCCTGAGAGGAAAGGACACTCTGGCAAGAGAGAAGGCGCTGCCTGCAACCAGGGAAAGGAAGACCCATTCTTGAACAAATCTTCATGCACGGGGCTTCTAGTGTTATATATTATACATAAGTGAAACTGTCAAGATATTGTAAGAAAATATTCATATGATGTTGGGAAGAAAACTTTCTTTTTCAAATGAAAACTTTAGCAAAGACTTTATAATTTAATGCATAATTTTCATTTATGCATTAAATATTTATTAAATATTCACCAGGTTCCAGGTTGAGACACAGGAATAAACAAAACTTATAATTCCTTCCTTCACAGAATTTGAATTCTTATAGAAAAGACAGGAATTGTTGAATATACAACGAAGAAAATATGCAGTGAAACTGTGATAGTCAGGGAAGGCTTTTCTTAAAAGATGTGATTTAAGCTAAGAGTTCAAGGCTCTACAGGAAATTTTCTATGTCAAGAGCTAGGCACAGAAATCAGCAATATAAAAGCCTCCGACAGGAAAGAACTTGGCACATTGGAGAACTGACAGAAACTAAAGCAAAGTAACCTGGGGGCCAGTAGGAGAGGTAGGTATAGGGTAGTAGCTGTGAAGAGAGTTTGATAGTAGTGTGCTGTTGGCGGTGAGAGATGAGTTGGGCATTGGCCCTCAAAACAGGGTTTTGTGGGGCATGAAGCAGGTTAGATTTTGCTCTATCTGCTACAATGAGAAGCCACTAAAGGTTTTTATGGAAGGAAGAGGTGGCGGTCTGATTTTTACTTTTATAATATATGGTCACTCCACATTGCTTTACCAATAACAGAAATTTAAGGGAGAATCAAGTTCTATGAAACAAGTGGACAGATGTTTAGTAGCATAGTTATAGAGCTCTGAGAGTGCCTCAGTCACAGTGAAGTAGGAGGTTGGGTCATAAGAATGCCTGGGAAGGGAGTGTGGCTGGGGTCTTGAGCAGAGTAGAAAAGTCGGGTACCACAAGTGAGGTGGAACTCAGAGGGAACCTGGAGATGAGCAGAAAGATGTTCAGAAGTCTCCAAGGCTGAACATATGTCATCAATGTCACCCATATCCATGGCCCTGTTCTTCAAGTATCAATGATCCTATTTAGACTCCACAAAGAAAGATTTTGTTATTTTTGGTGCCATGTTCTTTGAAAACTAGAAAGCCATGAACCTGAAATTCTTTTAGTCAGAATACTCACAAAAACAGAACCTGCCATTCAATCCTTTCAAAAAAAAACTCCTTCCTTGTATCCAGGGTCATAGATTTCATCTTTTATCTTTTTTGTTTAGTCAACAAATATTTGTCCATCACCACACTTCCCTATGTGTCAGGCATAGTGATGGGATATAGAAAATAATTAGGATTGTGTCCCCACGGGACACCTGACAACTGATCCCACCAACTACTGCCAGCCTGTGTTCCCACCTTCCTCCGTTTGATATTGTCTGTAAATATATAAACACTTTCCATCAGTCATCTTCTTTCACATCCTCATGCACAAATTCTCCCTCTCCCAGACTCAGCCTCTCTCCAACAAGTATACATTAGATTTTTCTCTTTCAATATTTCTTTGTTTCCCTGAAGCCTCATATATTAAATGTCTTAAAAAACTATGCACACAAAGATGTGAATGCAAATGTTTTATAGAAGCTTTATTCATAAATTCCAAAAACTAGAAGCAACCCAAATGTCCATCAGTGGATAAATAAATGTTGTATATCCATACCATGGAATTGTGCTTGTCAGTATAAAGGAAAACATAGGTGAGTCTCAGAAGCATGCTAAGTGAAAGAAGTCAGGTTCAGAGGTTTGTATGCTGTATGATTCCATCTACATGACAATGTGGGAAAGGCAAAACTATGGAACTGAAAACAGATAAGTTGAGGCTGCAGGGTGGGGAGAGGAAATTGACTCCAAAGGAAAATTTTGGGGTGATTTAAATATTCTGTATCTTGGTTATTACGTGACTGTATATGTTTCCAAAATGTAATGGACTGTATGTCCAGAAAATATGAATTTTATTGTATGTAAATTATACCTTAAGAGGCCTGACAGCTGAAAACTCCTGGCAGGTTGGTTTTTGTTTTTTTTCAACATACATACATACACACCCTGAAAACAAGAGAAAAGGAGAAACATGAAAAGACAGGGGAAGAAGAAAAGAGACTGATATGATGGGAAAGGGAGGAAGATTTTTGTTAAGATTCTTTGATAAAGCAATGTAATTCCTAGTTTATTATAATAGAAGTATAATGTTTAACTGCCTAAATTTGCCAACTACATCTCAAAGACATTTTAGGGGAATAAAAGATCAACCATAAAATTTGAGAAGGTCTCCAAAATAAGAGTACATAAAACATTTAAAATAGAAGGTATATCATTATAGAATAAAACAAAGAATTGATGGCGCTTTCTCCATTTATGATGTAACTAGAGGCCCAGAGCACGAGATCACGCAGGTAGGGTCTCTAGGCCTAGCCTGCAATCAAGGCTATCTTCTGCCCATTCGCCAGTCCCCAGGTCGAATTCCAGTTCTGCTGCTGGGGTGGGTAGGTCACAGGTGCACCCTGCAGCTTCTGTCAGCTCTGCAAGCCCCAGCAGCAGCAGCAGCAGCAGCAGCAGCAGCAGCGGTGGCACCCATGTGAGCTGGCGCACGTGCATGGAGGTGAAGTCGCCAGTGCCCACTTTCCTGCCAGTCTGAGCCCCTGAGCAGCCTGGGATGAGCTGGGGATCCCAATTGCCTGACAGCCAGCCTGCTACTCCCCTCACCCACCACAGTTCCCTCGTGCACTATCGCTGATTCGTCGGAGCCTGCGGACCCAGGAGAGGGACCAAGAGGTCAGTCCCCAGTCCTGCCTGCTGCCAACCACCCACTTCTCTGTGGTTCCCCGTTTGCCTGTGGGGTGGGAGAAGTGGTGGAAAAGAGCAACTGAGAGGTGGTCAATGCACCTCATGGTGACTGGTCCAGGGGTCATTCCAGTCATTACACTTAGGGTGCCTGGCCTTTCATTACATAGGATTCTATTATGAACTGCCACCAAGCCAGAAGAAGGCTTTTGCTTGTCTATGTAAACAGAATGAAACAGGTATCTTCAGGCCACATCCCCACCCTTGACACACATTGCCTGAAAGCCAATGAGGAAGCCCTGGCCGACTCTTTCCCCAGCACCACACTTTTCAGAGACGCGGCCATACACAGGCATTATCCAGCTCAGGGCATGGTCAGCAAAACAGAGGGAGTGACTTATGTTTTTGTCATGTAGAGTGTGTGATTAAAATTAATATATGGGATTATATTTGAAGTTAACATATGGCATCAGCTTCATTTTTCAATCAGAATGGGAAGCCACAGTTGTAGCACATTTGGGCTAGTTAATATGCATGAGTCCAAAGACAGCACAGAAGATCTTGGTATTGAGACAAATGATGGTAACTTAGCTCATAGAAGGAAGCTGGCTAAATTATGAGAAGAGCTGACTTCTGAAAGGGCAAGTCTGTACTGCCCTATCAGGAAACCCATCCTCCCTCAATACTGTCTCCTACTTCAACTCCAAACCTCTCTTTTGAACACCCCATCAGTGTTCTGGCTTCTTGCCCAAGAACTTGAGAATGAAAAGATAAAAAATGAGCTTAGTGTGCTTTTCTAGGTATAAGTCCCATTTCTTCTTCATCATGGGCCCAGGGGCTCTGCTGGGGATTAAAAAGTAAGGATCCAGTATTTTTTAAAAAATATATCTATTTATTGATTTCAGAGAGGAAGGGAGAGGGAGAGAGAGAGAGAAATATCAATGATGAGAGAACCGTTGATTGGCTGCCTCCTGCATACCCCCACTGGGGATCAAGCCCGCAGTCGCAGGACCCCTCAGTCTGCAGGTCAATGCTCTGTCCACTGAGCCAAACTGGCTAGGGCCAGTATTATTGATAGAATGATTTGAGGGCAGTATCATAAGGACTTAGTGGAAGCCCTTCAAATAGAGGCCCCCTTAGGTCCCTGGGGCCTGTTCTACAGACTTTGGCCATGCTGTTTTCATAGATGAGGAAATGAAGGTAGAGTTTTCTTTCCAATCTTAACATCCTCTGGTTAAATCATATACTTGTATTTCTCAGCCATTTCTGTACAAATATGTTTTCCTAATGAGGCATTATATTCTTATGAAGTCAAGCTGCTTTTCCTAAAAAATAATATATTTTTTAAACACAAACCTTTTTAGCTTGTGACAATAACATTGTTATTTTAAAAATAGTACATGATGATACTCCCAAATGCTGGCAGCCACCAATTACAATTTATTTGTGTTCCAAAAACACATTTTTGGAACATGGTTCTGCATAAAATTTATAACATGTGACAGGTTTCCAGGCTAGCCCTTACAATTGTGCCTAATTGAAGAAAAACAACAACCCGATAATAATATAGTTGTAATGGTAAACAACAAGAACAACAACCACCAAAAGCTTTAGAAATTATTGAGATAAAATGATAATTTAAGAGAAGAAACAAAGCCCAGGAAGATTGTAGAAAAATAGTTTCAGCAACTAAACACATCAAAACAAAGAAAAATCCAAATAAGCATTTATCTCAAATATGGGTAGTTAAGAAAAAGAGAGGAAATTGAAGAAAAAGTTTTTAGATTGAGTTATATGGAAATTCTGTGTGAGTTTCCAGGCACTGTAGGGGTTGAGAAATTAATGGCTTGGTCCTTTATTGAATTACATTCCTATCAAAATGAACAGATTCCTGTGTGCTTCATATTGCTAATATTAGGCTGCATAGGGCTCATAGAAGGGAATGTGATAGAAAAGAGAAAAAAAGAAGGGTTTTCCTGAGGCAGGAGGAGCTAGTGGGTTTCTTGCAATCTTTTCTTATTGTATGAAAAACCCCATCTTCTCACACATCTCTCCCAGGCAGTCTCGTTCACACCCATGGATTGATTTACAGATTTTAAACAGATGACTCTCAACTTTTTGTTCCTCAAGCTCACTTCATCTTTCTGAACTTCCAACCTACCTCATGCCTCCCACTGAGTTGTCCTATGGATGAATCAAATGACATTTGTCCAACAAATACACTCCTTCCCAATCTCACCCAAATGTTCCTTTCCAACCCAACTCACCCACAGAACACAAAAGAAAAGAAGCCCTCCTCTTAATTGACAGCACCCGTCCCTGTTCCCTCCCCAGCCACCTGCACCAGAAGTACTCAGGCCACTCACTCCTTCCTGGACACCTGTGTACCTGCCCTCATAACCTCTCAGACTTCCCTGTCTGATGTCTCTCGCAGTTCACCCCCAGCGCTACAGCAAGAATTACTAGTAAGTTCTGTAGCCATGGCTCTCCCTGCCTGCAGTTTTGCCCCTTGCAGTCTGTTTCAAGATTGGCAACAAAATGACTGCTGCTCTGTTCTAAATCCTCTGGGGTTCCTCATCATACATGGTAGGGCTGCCCAATGGGAGACCATCAGCTTCAAAGTCAGTGCAGGGGTATGGGAGGTGGTGCAAGATCAGGCTGGTTAAATTGCAGCGTTCTGGGCTCTGCTCTGGGACAATGAAATCTGAATTTTTGGGGGAAGGGAAGCTGGTAAGACCTAGTTTTGCATTTTTAAGTAAGTTAGGTGATTTTTTTAAAATGCACTTATGGCCCTAGCCAGCTTGGCACAGTAGACAGAGAATTGCCTGTGCATCAAAGGGTCCCGGGTTCGATTCCAGTCAAGGACACATGCCCAGGTTGCAGGATCAGTCCCCTGTAGGGGTTATGCAGGAGGCAGCCGACCAATGGTTCCCTCTCATCATTGATGTTTCTATCTCTCTCTTCCTCTCCCTTCCTCTCTGAAATTAATAAAAATATATTTAAAAAAATAAAAATACACTTATGTTGGAAAACCACTGACTTAGGAAATGACCTTCACCCCATTGGACAGGGCAAAAGGTCATCCACGCTCCTCAGCCTATCCACTTTGAATCCTTGTTTCCTTCCACTCCACACTTCTCTCTCCTACACACACAGGGCTTTTCCCTAGAGATTCCTTTGTGTGTGTCTTAGCCCTGCCTGGGATGCACTCTGGCCTTCCTTTTCCTGGTGAATACCAGCCACCTCTCAAATCCCAGCAGAAGCTGGCAAACTGAAGTAGAAGGAGGTTATTTGTCCCAAGGCTTTTCTTAGGGTGCATTTTAACAGCCATGTGCTATGTCTCCTTTGGCTTTACCACCAAAGGAATCATCAGAAATTCTCTTTCCCTCTCCTTATTTAAGAGTAGAGTTAACTATCCCATTAAAAAGTAGGACATAAAAATAAGCTCACATCTGCCCCCAATGACATTTACGTTAGGCCCATGTCTGGGTCACGTGGAAAACAGACTTTTTAAAATGGCTTTGTGAAAGGAAAAATACTCAAACAGGGAGAATAATAGTTATTATTTGTTCTAAAATCCTGATGTATATTTTCCATCCTTTTTATTTACAATATAAAGTGCTTTTCTCAGTAAATCAACAAATATGAGTATTCATGTCACCAAGGGCTGATGATTAAAAATAATTACTTTAATGGTAGCTGGCCTGGTGCCAGACACGATCAGGTTTTGCATTTCAAGCATGATCGTGGATAATTTACATCTTCTTTTGCACCAATACCCAACCACCCTTAATGGATTCTATTTTAGATTTTATGAATTAATAGAAATTTAGTGCCTAATTCCCTATATTACAATCCACCATTGGCTTTTAGAATCCACAGAATCATCTTTTTTTCTTTAAAGCAGGATGGCTCAATGTCACATAATTCTTTAACTTATGTATTTAAAATGTGTAGCTGTCTGCTTTCTCTGAGTGGATGTGTAGGAATGGGACAGAATAAAAAGGCAAAGCAGGTCCAACTCTCATGTTGTCCCAGGGACCTCTTATTTACTTAGTGGAGGACCTTTGTGGCCAATTCTGTACTGTCTCCTTCACAGACAAAGCCCAGGGTGTGTGTGTGTGTGTGTGTGTGTGTGTGTGTGTGTGTGTGTGTGTGTGTACACACCGCGCGCGTGCCTGCGTGCAGGGGGAAGCAGGAGGTGAGTACACAATGGCACTTGCTCTCAGAGCCAAACCTACTGATGGCTACACTCGCCTCCATGGGTTGGGAGAGCCACACCTTCTGTGGTCTTTATGCTTTGCCTACCAAAGAGCACCTTTCTCTGACACGATTAAACTACAAACCCCCCAAAGACATTCCGTTCTTCTCTCCCCTGCCTATGGTCAGGTTACTTCAAAATTAGTGGCACATTGCTGATCTAAAAGGCAGTTTTCAGGTTACATGGGGAATAAAAAGGAGGAAAACCACAAACTCTGTAAGCAAGGCTATTCCTAACACACAGTGGCAGATTAAAGCTGGGTTGTGAGAATCCTGGAACCTATTATTCAGGCCCATGACTTATGTAGGTCAGTGTAAATAACCTCAGGCATAAAATGGTTAACTTTTATGATGGGTGAGGCATCCAATTTAAGTAGATGGCTCAACATGCTTTACTGTGGCTTAAGTCAATTTTTGATTGAGAAAATGGCATAAAGATTGGGGTAACAACCAAATCTCATTTCTTGTTGGTGAATAGGAAGTCTGTGGGATCACTCAGACTTTCTAGGAGTGCCAATTTTGCTAATCTCAACCTTATTTCAATGTCCTTTTTGTGTACTTTGCAGTGGGAAGAAGCTGCTTTGGTGCCTTGCTATAGATGTGTGGTCTGAACAGTCAAGTTTGTCAAATATATGGTCAACTGGAAGAGAAATGGTCCTGCTTCATTTTCAATAGTCTTACTAAACTATTAGTAACTATTATTAATTTCTTTTAAAGTATATTCAATTAGAAGTTTCAAAGATATAGCAAGTTCTACTAATTAGTAAGCTATTTGCTAATTTTTTAATTCATTTGCTTTTATTAATTGTTGCTTAATATAAGTGGTTTTAACCGATGTAGAGCACTTCTTTCAACAAACCATTCATAATTAAACAAAATAAAAACAATTTCAGAAGTATTTCTTTTAAACCAATTGATGACAATAACTTTCTATGCTTAGATGCTGGTTATATAGAAGGAAATAAAATTGTGCATATATTGTCTTGTTCAAAATCATACTGCATTTGGTGTTGGCTGCTGCTTTGCTTCTGTGATTTTTCCTGGACAATACATACTTGGCTGGCTACTCCTATCCATCAATACCCAGTTATCTCCTATTTCTATGGCAGTTTCCGTATCAGGTCATCTGCTAACCTTTGGTACTGGTAGGTGATCTGATGTCTGGAAACTTAATTTAACCAATCCTGTGGAGAAGATGACATTATTTGAAGGCCTCTTGCCTAATCATCTAGTTGTATATATTACTATGATTAACTTCCCTGATTGATTGCACTCTTTTATAATTTCTTCTACTCTATTCTGAGGATTCCAGTTTTCCTGATATATACCCTTGGGTATGACGGAGATAGAAAATATATTAAGTGATGGGCTGTCACTGATCTGCTTGAACTGGTGATGACTGTTGTGTACTAGAATGAAGTAATTCTTCACCTGCTCAACTCTCATCTTTAGCTCTTTGCCCTTGGAAAATTTCATTATGTTGATGATTTTGCATTAAATGTTCCTATACTAATCATGATTTTTATAGCCTTCTTTGGAAAATCTTTTTATCCAACTTTAATTTTCTTGATAATATTTACAAACATTTTTTGTTTGTTCAATGTCTGTTTCTACCATTAGATATAAGTTCCATGAGAGTAGAAATTATACTTTTGATACTTTGAACACTGCCTAGGACTTAGTTAGCAATCAATATATACTTATTGACTACACTTGTTGAATAAATGTTGAATGGATAAATTAGCCATAGGCAAGAAGGACTGAAATACTTAGGAAGGAATGTTACTGATTTGTCAATATAATATATTGATATTCATTCTATAGAAAAATTTTCAGAACTAACATATTTAGGACTAGAGGCCAAGTGCACAAAATTTATGCACAGGAGACAGGGGAGGGGTTTGGGGGGTGTCCCTCAGCCCAGGCTGCACCTTCTTCAATCTGAGACCCTTCAAGGGATGTCGGACATCACTCTCATAATCTAGGACTGCTGGCTGCAAACTGCTCACCTGCCTGTCTTCCTGATTGCCTCTAACCACTTCTGCCTGCCAGCCTGATCACCCCTAACCACTCTCCTGCCAGCCTGATTGATGCCTAACTGCTCCCCTGCCAGCTGGTTTGCTCCAAACTGCCCTCCCCTGTAGTCATGGTCCTCCCCAACTGTTCTCCCCTGCAGGTCTGGTCACCCCCAACTTCCCTCCTCTTCCAGCCTGGTCAACCCTTACTGCTCTCCCCTGCAAGCTTGATTGCCCTTAACTGCCCTCTCTTGCAGGCATGGTCCCTCCCAACTGCCTTCCCCTGCTGGCCTAATCCCTCCCAACTGCCCTCCCTTGCTGGTCATCTTGTGGTGGCCATCTTGTTCCACATGGGGGCAGGATCTTTGACCACATGGGGGCAGCCATATTGTGTGTTGGCGTAATGGTCAATCTGTATATTACTCTTTTATTAGATAGGATAGAGGCCTGGTGCAAGGGTGGGGGCTAGCTGGTTTGCCCTGAAGGGTGTCCAGATCAGGATGGGGATTCCCTTGGGGCATGGGGTGGCCTGGGGGAGAGGCCTGTGGTGGTTTGCAGATGAGCCATGGCCCCCAGTGACCCAAGCGGAGGCCCTGGTATCTGGGATTTATTTATCTTTTACAATTGAAACTTTGTAGCCTGGAGCAGAGCCAAGTCTCCTGCTCACTCTGTGGCAACAGCCATTTCTGTTGGGATTTATCTATCTTTTATAATTGAAACTTTGTAGCCTTAAGCGGAGGCCAAGCCAGGCCAGGACAGGCAGAAAGCTTGGCTTCCTCCATCGCTGGGGCAACCCTAGCCTTCTGCTCTTTCCAGCTCTGTGACTGCTGCCATTTTTGTTGGAATTTATTTATCTTCTATAATTGAAACTTTGTAGCATTAAATGGAGGTCTGGCCAGCCAGGGTATGCGGAAAGCTTGGCTTCCTCCATCATTGGGGAAACCCAAGCCTGCCTCCTGTTCTCTCCATGGCTGCAGCCATCTTGGTTGGGGTTAATTTGCTGGTGGGCGTGGTTTGTGGATATAGTGGAGGTACAGTCAATTTGCATATTACTCTTTTATTAGATAGGATGTCTTGCCATAATATCACTTGATATTGGGCAATGGATAAGGTATGGTAGCATAGTGTTTAAGAGCATGGATATGGATTCAGACTGCCTATGTTTGAATCTGGTTTTAACTCTTACCATCTGTTCAAAATTTCTTACCAGTTCCTTAATTTATTTGTAATTCAATTTCATCTCTTCAGAATGGGGATGATAACAGTGCCCCTTAAGGGTACTCAAAGGGTTGTTATGAAGACAAAATAAAAGAATATATTTTAAACTTTTGCAAAAGTAATTTGCTCATGGTAAGCACAAAATAAGGACTATGTGGTTACAAATAACAGAAAATGCAACTCAAGTTGACTTGGTTGACTTCAATGATAAAGGAAATTTATTGTTTCATGAACTGAAAAGTTCAGAGGCAAGATGTGATCTAGCATCTATAATAATCTATATTAAAAGCATAATATGCTCATTAGACCAGACGTCCTTCTGGACAAAGCCAGGGCTGCTGTGAGGAAAGTCTGGGTCCCAGGTGCCAGAGGGAAGCTGGTGCCAGCAACTGGGGGAAGGAAGGCCTACACCTGCGTGAATTTTGAGCTTTGGGCCTCTAGTATATTAATAAGGACTCTGCTAAGTTATTTTTTATTTTCTTTTTGCAATTCACTACATCCTTTCCCCTTCACTTTGGAGACTTTATACTTTATGGAAGCAATGTGGTGTAATAAGGTTTGACCTTACAGACACATTATATATTACTAACAAGAAGAGAGTGTCTCTTTAAATAGCTTCCAAGGAAGTTTGGAGTAGTTCTTTCCTAGAAGGAATATCTCTGATAGTCTCCTGACATCTATCTGGGAAAATTCTATCACATGCCCACATTGACCAAAACACTGTGGCCTCTTGGACTGGACATACTGATTGGCTTAAACTAACCATATATAACTTCCTGGACTGGAGAGAGGTGTAGCTTACATTGAAGCACTTAGACCTCATGGTGGAGGAGTTGAAACCCAGACCAAAACTGGGGCACTCTTAATAAGAGGAAAGAAAAATGGATGTCCCCAATAGCAAAAGTATTCTATTGATGAATAAATTATAGAGAGCTTCTTTAATCCTATTGATGCTATAAAATGGGCAGAATGAGAAGAAATTTCATCATCATCACTTTCACAAAACACTTATTTTGGTGAAATGCTTTACCTTATGCACTATAATGGATTGAGTGTCCATCCAAATGCATGGCTTGCTAAAAAATTTTTTCTCACTCCAGTCTTTCTTTAACAGTTCTTCCTGCCATGAATATATTCTGTTACTTTATTTTTTGCATTTCCTTATGTACAGGATGAACAAAAAGACTTAATTCTTTATAATCTTAAATTATATTCTCAATTTTATGAAATAAAAGCATCCTTTACAATCAATTCTCTCTTATACAATAATAGGGAATGAATGTAAAGTGGTGAGATGATATGTTCCATGTGATTTTTCCTCATAAATCTTATGTGACTCTGTCAAATTTGCAGAAGATATTGAAATATAACCATAATTTTACCACAGTGACAAATGTTTATGACATAGTTCCAAACCTCTTGTTTTGGAAAATGTTGAGGCCACTTTTTATTCTTGGTGAGTTTTTTTTGTTTTGTTTTAATGATATGCATAAAAGACACAGCTTTTATTGTAACCTTCTGTATAAAACACTATTATTGACATCTAAGGATTAAGTTTTAATTGAAGTAAGATTTCAAGTGGTCTATTATCTGTGATCCCAATATAATGATCACAAAGACATCCTAGAGCAGGCAATGAAACAGATAAATATGTTGAAAGATAGCTAACAGCTCCATTTAGCTCACTCATGCTTGCCAAACGTGACACACACAATTTAGCCCAGACTGATGGAAAGGGTACATAAAATATAGCCAGATTGTGATACTGCATGTTTCTCAGATGGTATTTCCTTGAGCTGAAAGTCAGGTATTTGATATGTCAAACATGGTATTCCTATAGCTGTAGAAGGGTGTTTTGCACACACATAATTTTTTTTTTTTTGCTTTAGTTTGGAACATCTTTGAGAGCAGAGCTGATGGAGAGTCTCTTATCTATGCAGTGTCTTGGAGGAAATGATTGCTCACCTGTCTCCAGCACAAAGAGAGAGTGGGAGAGATATCCATGACTAAACCCAAGCTAACTTTTAGGGGAGAGGTGAGAAGTGGATCCAACAAATATTTAACAGCACAATATTAATTGAAGATAGTGATTGAAAATGATAGGAAGTGAAAAGTTTGCTATAAAAGTGGTGCCAATGATGTTTTTAGTCTTCCGATTTGTTTTAAATCTTCATCCAACAGTTTTACCAGGGGAATATGCCACAGAGAATCAGATTGGTTTGAATCTGAGTCTGTGTTCCAAAGTGATTCCATAACCTGGATTCCAATAGCCCAACAATTTTCAATCTTTTTCATCTCATGGAAAATATAAACTAATGACTAAAATTCTGTGGCACACCAAAAATATATTTTTTGCTGATCTGACTAAAAATAGGTGTACAAAGTTGACACTTTGGCTTTGCAAAATAATTATATTATTATTAACTCACAACATATCAAATATCAATATTTAGATCACCTATAATTTTGATTCATTCCCACTGGATGGCCATTACCATTGTTGTGTTGGCTGTTGTCATTTTTTAAAAAAGTTTGACAATCTAAGGAAAAGAGGTCAGTGCCCCTGACTAAAGAGTCAAGTATTGCAGGTATTTTAGACATACTTGAGGCACACTGATTGAAAATTACTGCAATAGCCTATACATGGAACCTGAACAAATCTTGTTATATGGAGAGTCTGATTTAGTAGTTCTGATGGAGGGTCTAAGGTTCCATATTTCTAATAGGTCCCCAGTTGATGATATAGCAGGCCCAAGATCACACTTTGAGTAGCAAAGACTTAGTACTTATGTAAGTGTGAACCTGAATTGGCAATAATTCTCCTGATCTTGGGATTTTCCTTTAAATTAAAATCCTTGCTTTTTTTAAAACTCTAGTTTGTCCAGTCACCTGGCAGAGGGATTTCTCAAGCTTTAATAAGTACAAAGAATCACATGGGAATTCTTTAAAAATTCAGATTCTTTGTTCTTTACAGAAATACTAATTAGGTAGGCCTAGAATAGAGCCAATAAAGCTGAAAATTTTAAACAAACATTCCCCCCTTTCTATCCCCACAATTTTGATGCAGATGGCCTTTAGCTCAGGCTTTGGGTAACACTGAGATGAATAAGT
The DNA here is from genome assembly GCA_027563665.1 of Antrozous pallidus. NCBI lineage: Eukaryota > Metazoa > Chordata > Mammalia > Chiroptera > Vespertilionidae > Antrozous > Antrozous pallidus. The sequence continues at coordinate 32,421,240 of CM050523.1, forward strand.
TAAGTAGAAACACCCGTTTTCTACATAGCTCATCATTCTTAATCATTGGTGTGAAGGATGTCAATTAAATAGTGACCATGTTTTGTAGGAGCTGGTAATGATGACCCAGAATTACTTGGGTTGGTCAAACTACTCTCTTCAGCCATAAGGACATACCTCAAGAATGCTTCCCTGAGTGGAGAATCCAGTACATATGCGTTTGTTACAGGAAAACTTCAATAAATAATAATATTCAGAGAGCAAATGATATGTGGGCATATGGATACCATTTATTATTGAATTTAATAAGCCAAGGTGCCATTTATCTGGGTTCTTCCTCCTAACAAATGGCATATTCATAAAATGGAGTGGTGCTACAAGGCCCCTGTCTAATTAGTAGCACTCTTGCATTTTCTTTTTTTTTTTTATTAAAAAAAATTATTTCAGAGAGGAAGGGAGAGGGAGAGAGAGATAGAAACATCAATGATGAGAGACAATAATTGATTGGCTGCCTCCTGCATGTCCCCCACTGGGGATGGAGCCTGTAACCCAGGCATGTGCCTGGACTGGGAATCGAACTGTGACCTCCTGGTTCCTATGAACCACTGAGCCACACCCGTCAGACAGTAGCACTCTTGTTTTGAACAATTCAGCTCCCATCGGGCCTGTAAGAAAATTAGCCATATTAAAAAATAGCCAAGAGTAGGAGCTTATACAACTATGGTTTTTCCATCTGTTTTCTTCCCAGAGGATGTACAGAGAACAAATAAGCAAGGCCAGCATCATTCACTAAATCCTAGAAATAAACTGCCCAGGAGTTACCAGGAAAAATCAGGAAGAACTGGGAAAAAAGAATTGCTGGGATATATGATCTCTTTATAAAAGAACTGAGACCAAGGAAATGTCCAGGTTGATTTCTTGAGATGCTGGGAGGTGGGGAGGTTTTCTGCCATAAATATTTCTTAGAAAACCAAGAGTCCAGTTTGCTTCCTGCTCAAACAGGCAAAATGCCACTCACCTCAAGCATATACTAGGCAAAGCAAATGGGTGGATTGTGCATTTTCTTATTTTTATACTATGTGTGTATCATCAGAGCTCTTGGCTCATTCACACATGCTCATATAATTATTCCTAAATGACCCTGTTGTGTTGAAAGCTTGCTAAGGTTGTAGCAAAACGATGAAATGAAATCTGTGCTGCCTAGGGGAAAAACACTAGGGAAACAAAAATTTTGAATGCAAATTTTGTGTGTATGCATTTTTTGTGCTGACTATGTGTTGGAACAATGTGACTTTTGCTATCAGGATAAATGGCAATGTGCCAGTAATATTTGAAAATAAAGTTGCTAGGAAAGTTATTGCAAAATGCAGACATGCATCAGCAAAACTCTACTCTTTCCACTCCCAAGGCCTCGGCCACAAGGCAGGCTGATTGGATATGGTGATAGAGGATCAAAGGGATATTCAGGACAGCCATCCCCTGACCTTTCCAAAATAGACAAACACTCAGGGTTGCATGGAGACATAACAATGTATAGTGACATGGAGACTTCTGTAACAAGACACAGATGTAAACAACCAAAAACGTGCCCAACTTTGCTCCCTTGATTAGTGATGGCTTCATCCTTTTTTTCCTTTTCCTCGAACTAATTGTTATTCTCTAGTCTTATGAGAATCAGTAGAATTCTTAAAGGAAGAATTCCCTATCTTTGACATTTTGATACCACGTCGTCTAACTTCTATGATCAAGACTGCTAAAAGCCGAGGTTAAGTAGCCTGATCAAAAATCACTTCAGTTAATTGATTGTAGAATCAGAAAGCTGAGGATAAGGCTAGACCAAGCATGTCAAGCTCAAGGACTAACATGGGCCAAATAAACAGGGCATGCAGCCTGCGGGCCGCGAGTTTGACATGCTTGCTCTGAATGACACCTTCTACGTTTGTTCTTGCCATACCCATCATATAAGGAATAAGCAGGGCTTGTGTCATTCTGGTTATTTAACCTTGACACGCTCATTTGGAGGCTTATAGTTCTAACTTGTAACTCCTATATCCTCAGACTCTGGTCTGGAAGAGAGTAGAGTCAGAAAACATTTCTTACAATGTTTGCTGAATGAACGACTGAGTCTTGTATCATTACCTATTCAGATTTTCTGTAAATTTTTACATCAGTGTATGGTTTTTGAATATAAATTGTGATTTAAAAATAAACTGTCATTTAATTTCCATTTTTTACACAGACTGTAATCAGCAATAGCACCACCAATGGCATCATCATGATGATTAATGCCAACGAGTCTACATTCAAAACCATTCACATTCAGGTTTCCATTCCGGGGGTCAGCTTCTCAGGAGGGCCAATTACCAATGGCAAATAATGCCTCATAGGGCAATATTTATATGGAGACCTTAGAATCTATTTTCTCTAAAGGTAGTCTCCCTGATTGGATTATTACTTGTGGCTATGGCTAAGATGAACCACCACAAATTATGTGAAATCTATCTTTTTTTCTGCTGTACACACACACACACACACACACACACACACACACACACACAGCACAAAACATGCCTGTGTATGTTCTAACCCTTTTGTTTTCAGTTCCTCTTCTCTTCAATACTGGTGCATATTTCTAAAAATGTGTAATTATGTCCTGCTGTTTCTTCAGTTGCCTTTCTCATGTTCCTGATAATTACTGGTCAGTGCTATTATCCCATAATCCAGAGCCTGCCTTTTTTTTCTCACTAGAGGTTGTGCAAAAGCAGTTTTAAGATAGAAAACTAATTAGTGCAGTTTTTCTTTCTTTGAGCTCAGATAAGCCCCATCAGGATTGTGGAGCTGAGTCTCTATCTCCAATAAAAGGAGATGTCTCCAGTATCGCTCATTCTTTTCCAGGTTCATCCAGCTCATTCTGAATTGAACAGGAAAGTCTTTAACTGCCCTTGATAACTTTATTTTCCTTTCCTATTGGCCCAGAGCATGGGATGTTCTTTTCCAACTGAGCCAAATAAAACTGTGGGGAAAATTGTGTAGAGAGTAGGCCCCATGGAGAGATGTGTGTGTGTGTGTGTGTGTGTGTGTGTGTGTGTGTGTGTGTGTGAATGTATGTGTGTTTGAGGGAGGATACTGAAGCAAAAAGGGGATAGACTGAGCTTATTCTTTATTTGTTGACATTTGATAATAATGTTTTAGACAAATTTACACAACTGTTAGAAAGATATTTTGTAGTCTACAACCCTCTTTTACCAAAATGATGCCTTTTATGAGTTGGACTCACTATCCAAAGACACCTTTGTGATCCTCTATGATGCTGATTAGGAACTCCAACAGAAAACAAACAAATAAACCCACAATCCCTATGAATATGAAGAACAGTAACCCTAGTTAGATTTAAAATGCTAAAAAATCTTTAAAGTCAATTACTCAGTATCTGCACCTACCCATAATGTACTGTATGAATACAAGTGTGTCTGCAACTCTGCACATATCTCCTCATCTCTATGGTGACATCACATCAGTTTTTACTTATCTGTCGACAACTGAGTGTTCTCAATATCCCAGCGTAGGTTCTGATATAGAAAGCTGAATGCAAAAAAAGGGGAAATATGTGGTGAGGGGCCCAGCAGGTCTGATGTGGTGCAGCTCGGTATGCAGGGGAGCTGAGGCCTAATGAAATCCGAGAGCTGTTTCTACTCAGCTTCCTTGAAGTGCTTCCTCCAAATCATCTCATGGGATCCTTGGACCAGAAAGAGATGGCCTTGACTCCCACCTACTTCTGCTTTGAAAATGTAAACCTAAGGGGTCCCGGATGGTCTGGTTTTGAGAGGCTGCATTTTTTTTGTTTTTGTACTTTCTTTTGATGCCAAACGTGTCAAAAGAAATGGTGAAAGGAACTCTGGGTTCTTTGTCAGGATAGCACATTCAGGTTGGGACAGGCAGCTTGTGAAGTACCCACCCTCTGGAGCACCATCTCCACCCTTAGCAGAGGCCAAGGGACTGCTTCAGGTGCAAGGCTTTGGATTAATTCATTTCTGAACTTAACTCATTTCCCTGGAGAACATATGCGGCAATTGTTGCTACCCATCATGATAAGCCAGTGCCCTAGAGCAATTGATGACCGTTGCTCCTTAAACCAGTGGTTGGCAACCTTTCGGACCTCACCTGCCCTAAAGAGCATTTCCTAACCCAGCTCCCTCCTCCCTGAGGAGGACTTTAACCCTAGAAAGTTCCTTGAAGGGGCGCCAAAGGAGGCCCGAAAAGCCACCACAGAGAGAAATGATTCTAACCTATCTATGGAAGGCCATCTGGAAGGGTGTCTGTAGTAGACACCCCTGCCTCCATCTTTCCAGATGACTTAAATACACTCGATGGGTTTAAAAAATAAATGTATATTCTAAAAGCCCCCTTCCCTACACCTTACCTATCCACACACATTTTTCCTGTTTTACACACGCAATGCATGTGTACATGTGCACGTGCGCGCGTGCACACACACACACACACACACACACACACACACACCCCACTACCAGTGTCATGTAGCATAATTGAACAGATCTGAACATAACCCTGCAGTACCATTTGAAAGCCGTATCGCCATATATATATATATATATATATATATATATATATATATATCATTAGATTTTGCTTGTTTCAGATTCCCCAGGGAAAAAGAAGAAATACAAAGGGCTCCCTCATATGGGAGATTGTGGGGGTTAAAAAGGAGATGACATTTCTCACCTAGAATTTTGCCCAAAGAAGGGCATTCCATAATGGCAGAGGTTGCTCAACCTCTGTTTCTCCCTGAATGAGTCCTATATGTTGCCCTCATAACCTCTCATTTTTGAAGGTCTTCATGTTCATAAATTGCCCTTTCCTCACATCTAAAGGGATCCTGCCTCCCCGGACTGTTATAGTGACCTTACAGCCCCTCAGCTGCCTGTTTCTATATGCAACAGCTGGATTCTTCAAAGTCTTCCTCCTTTCTCCCTCAGTCTCTCCTGCTTCGCTTATAAAGTACCCAGATGAAATGGTATGTGGCTAGAAGCGCTTTCCTCAGCAAGACAGCATTCCCTCTGGATCGCGTGCAGCCTTCTGAATGGAGTCCTCACAGACCACAACTGAGTGCCACAGAGGGGCTCTCCCAGCAACCCTTCAGCTGCTTCCTCTTTGGGGCCCAGGGTCTGTGCTCTCAAATGGAGATCCCTTTGACTTCAAAAAATTGGAATAACACCTATTTCAAATATATTATTTGATGAAAGCAGATGTCAGCAGATACTGCCTATGTAATTGATATTTGATTTATTCAAGATTTATGCATGCTGTGCCTTAGATTTATTAATGATAATCCCCAGCTCTTGTGTTTAATATAGTGGAACCAAAACATAATTTGCTGGGATCAGTCAGAAATGCATCAAAGTGATTAACTCTACATGCAAACCATTATCCAGTGACATCCCTACTGTGCACAGTGCAAAAGGAGGCAATAATACAGTAATTGGCTTCACTTATACAAGTTAGATATTTGCCATGATTGCTAGTAAAATGGGGTCCCTTTTATCTCAAATTCTGCATCCCCATATCCCTTGTCATCCTTTGATGCTCCTTTTGCAAACAGTCTTCTTCTGAACTGAGCAGGTGTGCACAAAGCATACACAGCATCCCACCCCAGCAATTACGTGTTAAGGAAGGTGCAGAGTCTTCTTGCTAAAACAGACAGGAGGGTAACTGTCCTTCTCAGGAGGCCCTGGTGGGACACCAACTCTAGTGGGGAAGTGTTAGCAAATGAAAATCATATCCCAGAAATACTCTTGATCCACATCTGTCACCTGTATCAATACTCACACAGGCTGAACACCATTGCCATTTAGAGTAGACACTTGCACTTTATGCAAGCAATCACTAAGATAACTTTTTTTTGGGGGGGGGGAATGGAATGCCTATTCATTTATATTTGTTTTCTGTTTTGTTTTGTTTCAGCTAATTAAAACTTATTTGGATGAACAATCCTTTATTATAAGACTACTAGAAATTCATTCAAGGGGCTCAGGCCTCACAGCAATGGTGACTGCCCTTGGCCCTCACAGCCCAGGCTTCATCCAGAAGGTCATCTGAAAGGTCATTCGGCTGTCCGGTCTAATTAGCACATTACACTTTTATTATTATAGATGCCCTCCCCCCTTTTTTGTTTTAAATTGTTTTTGTCTTATGAGTTGTTAATAATAGAGGATGAGAATAGTTTTGATTTTAAAAGTTTGAAAGTAAAAATAATATGCACATGTTAGAGTGAAAGTCTATGAAGTGTGTGAAGTAGAGTCTGTTTTGTCCTCTAGCTTTCGTTCCTCTCCCCAGAGGTAAGCACTGTTCTAGCTTTCAGTGCAGCCTTTCTGAAAATGCAAACAGTATACCCACACTTATATATGCACCGGGTGGTTTTCATTTAATACTGTATTTCAGAGATATCTCACTGTTGGCACCAGAAGGGCTATCTGATAGCTTCTGTTGCTATCATTGATTTTAATTGTTTAAGGTGCTGCTTGGCCTGGAGATGATTTCTACTTGAAATCATTTACAAATTCCACATAGAACAAAGTAGTATCTTGCGAGAACTTACAGTAAGATGGAAACAAGTCTGCATAGGGGAGGGCATTTCTAATTCCTGTGTCTAATGCCAGGTTTATATCAGGGTTCTAGTGCATTCAGCAATACAGTGGTAAACACTGCTTATAACATCCGCCTTCATAGATCTAACATGATTCACAATTAATTTATTTGTAATACTTTTTATTAATTTCAGAGAGGAAGAGAGATGGAGAGAGAGATAGAAACATCAACGATGAGAGGGTATTATTGATTGACTGCCTCCTGCATGCCCCACAATGGGGATCGAGCCCACAACCTGGGCATGTACCCTTCCCAGGAATCGAACCATGACCTCCTGGTTCATAGGTCGACACTCAACCAGTGAGCCACACCAGAACGTCCAGAACAACCAGTCACTATGATGCTCAGTGGCCGGGGGTATACGCTCAATACAGGAGCTGCCCTCTGGTGGTCAGTGTGCTCCCACAGCAAACCTCCTGTGTCTGGCCAACCTCCTGTGTCTGGCCAACCTCCCCTGATCTCTCCCCATGGCTGGTCAACCTCCCCCCATCGGATAAGTCCTGGATGGCAGCTGGCAGCCAATAGCTGGCAGGAAGGCCCAGGCTGGCAGCCGAAAGGCCCTGATCACCACCCCACCTGTGCACGAATTTTGTTCACCATGCCTCTAGTTTAAAAATAAATGAGCAGTTGAAAAAAGGAAGTAGAATATATAGGGACAGCTCATAGGGGCATTCTTAATGTCATTAGGAAATTGCATCCAATGGATATCTTTGCATGTTTTCTAGTTAAATTTCCCCCCAATCACAACCATCAATTCCCTGTGTTCTCAATGCACTCCACATAGACATCCAGGCTCCAGTCATTAAGAGCACACCTACTCTCCTTGCTCCTGAACTGAGGACATGGCAATTTGCTCTCTGGACTCCTTTCTCTGACTACTACAGAAACTACTCCTGCTTGAGCAATCAGAGCAATCCATTTTTCCTGTCCTAAAAATTAATTGATTCTTGCTTCTGAGTGCTATGCACTATGAAAGCTATAGCTTTGCTGGGCAGCAATCTATCAGACGAGGTGTAGCTAGATTCACTTCACAAGGTTGCCATGGGGCCCAGCACAACCAGAGGGTCCTAGGCCTCAAGTCTGAAAGAAATTAGAACAGAACTAAAAGAAGCCCAAGGGAGTGGTTTCCAAATGTACAATGTGGCTGCCTATCTTCACAGTCTTCAGACTCTCAGGAGATAAGGGGGCTGTTGCTGGTAAAAAGGGGAGGGACCGATAGACAGCTTGCAAGCTGATAAGCACCTGGGTGCCAATCCAACTATATGTGCTTCTTCTGAGAGAGAAATGTGTAGACTAGAAAAATGATGCATGATTCTAGCAGAGTGCTTGGCACCTGATGGATAATGATATCAGTATTAGCAACTTTAGTATTCAGCAAGATCCCAACATTCCAGCCACTAGAAGTTTTCTTAGGGAAAGCCTGCAAGGACTTGAGATACCTAAACTATGCTCTGGAGCAGCGGTCACCAATCGATGGTCTGCCAACCACTGGTGGTCCATGAGGTCCGAAAGGTTGGTGACTGATGCTGTAGAGGACATCTGACATCTACCAGTCCACTGGCTACCCACTGTCTATCCCCATGGTCTTTAGGCTCACTACTTCAAACACTCTCTTGTGCTTCTGGTGATCCAGTGATATTGACAATCCCAATGGACTTGTTTTACTGAATGCAGGTCAATATCTTGACCCAAGGAATGTAACAAGGAGGACATGTGTGGTGACCCTCAAGCAGCAAATGCTTAATTTACTTCAAATTACCAAGGAAAAGGCTGGATGAGGCTACTTACATTTTGTGAGACATCAGTTCCCCTCCTGGAACTGGGTCCTTTCCTTCCATAGAGCACTGTCCATGTCCAAGTTATTGAAATGACACATGATGCTGAGTTTGGGTAATTTAGGCTTATTAAACCTCTTTTACTTCCAAGTCACTATTCAACTTGAGGCAAGTTGGTAATTTGGGAATACCCAGGATACTCGGTTGTGTCTGCACATGCCAGGATATCAGGATGAAAAGATGTTCAGAGTTCTTCTGGGCAGCAAAGTCACAGATGGTTGTAGAAATTTGAGTCTGAAGAGATCTTTAAAAACCTTTGACTTAGTGTCTTGGTTTCCAAACTAATTTCTATGCAGGATACTAATAAATACAATTGATAAAAATGCAATTACTCTCATTGGAAGGGGAGAAGAGAACTCCCTTTTGGGAAGCTCTGGCATCTAAACCACCTTTGAAAACCATATCTAATTTAATTTTTAACCAACAGGAAAAGATTATAAGGCAGGGAATCTTGAATCATGATCTTCTGAGCATAGTGTCAGCTTCAGCTGAGAGCTTGTTAGAAAGTCAAGTTCTCAGGTACACTCCAGCCCTACTGGAGGTGGAGTCCATGCATTTGTGCTTTAACAGTCCCTCTGGTCTTTAGTAGTCAGCAAGATCCCAACATTCCAGCCACTAGCAGGTGATTCTGATGGATGTTCACTCAAATTCGAGAGCTAGTCCTTTACAAGCCTTTCAGTGAACATTGCAGACTCATTTAATAGAACTCAGTTTTGGTAGGTGGGCGAGCCCTCAACAAATCTCACTGAGATTGTAGAATATGCACCCTGTTTTAGGAGTGGTTCTCTTCTGCTTCTACACTGTAGTAACATTGCAGAGAACTCTATTGTACTTTGGAAACAATTCAAAATGTGGACCTTTAGACAAATGGCTTACAATCAAGAGATCTTGATCTCTACAAGAGATTATTTTAAATGGTTTTTGCCAGTAGCTCAAACAGTTGCAGTGGGGTTACATCCAAATATATGCTATTTCACAGAAACTATAATTTTTCAGTTATAAAAATAGAGCACACCTTAAGTTTAGAGAGCAAATTTTAGTTTTTCAAACATGTTTCCCATGCACTACCTCATTTTATAATACCCTCTCCTGGCACCTTCAACCTCCCTGTTTCTATTTCTAGACGAAAAAAAAGTGAAGAACAGAGAGGTTAGGTAAATTTTTTCTAGACCACACACCTAGATGGTGGAAGAATGAATGTTTAAATCCCCTTCTGATACTAGTCCATTGTTTTTCTAATATTCTAGGGAATATATTAGACAATTTCTTAAGATGGGAATTTACAATCGAATCAGTTTCCTCTATGGAGCTTCATTCTTTTCTCTTTCTTCTGTTGTTCACTATTAATAGTAATAAACATCATAAAGGGCCTAAAATGATTGAATTCCAACTTCAGTGATTAGTTAGGGAGTTCCCTGCCCCATCTTGGTGACAGGTGAGATGTGAGGTGTCATAACTAAGGCAACTGTTCCCTTCTGATCCTACTGGTGGGCATCTGTTTCTAGTTGTAACTGGCCAAACACTCCCTTTGCAGGAAAACTAATAACATTTTAACATATGGTCTTGAATCTGGGTCGTCTAATGACCTTGCCTGGAGATTAATTGAAGGTGTTAATGGCACAGTTACCAGCCAGGAATGTCAAAATATTGGCTTGGCCTCCTATGTACATGTTTTAAGAGGATTTGCTATTGATACGGAATAGGATTAACTTTAAATATAAAGAGAAATACTATAACTTTAGCCACCACCTGTGAAGCAAGTTTCTGTAGCTAAATAGTCTGGATTAGTACTCCAAGCAGGGTGCAAGATAATGAATTTGACATCCCATTTTGACTCCCTGGGAGAAAGTCCCAGGACACAATCTTCTTAAGTGAAGGTATCGCCGGAGCTAAATTTGTGGAGGGTGAAAAATTTATTCTATGACCTCTATATGACTGTGAATGGAAAATGCCATTGGAGATTAGAGTTGATTTATGGGTTCTGTACTATTATTGCCCCCTCCCCACTTCACCCACACAGGAGAAATGGACAAAAGATCAGTGAAGAGAACTGAACTTTGAACTATATTTCTTAAAGTATTTCCATAGAAATGTATTCAACTGCCAGGAAGTTTTGAGCTTAGTTATAATTCTCATGCCTTGATCCAGGTACAAATTACCCCCTTCTCTCAAATGGTTCTATTCTCTTTCCACTTTAACTACTCTAGTGCTCCTGTGCTTGTATATGTGTGTGTTTAGTATAATTCACCCTAAAGGCTTCTTGTGGAATATAAATTATAAAGACATAAAAGTAAACATAGAATAATCTCCTTTCATGCATATATTTACAAACCCATAAACTCTAAGGAAGAGTAAATTACATTTTGAAAACATTGAGAATTTTACTGGGTTTTTCTTTGCTCAGTTTATTCAGCTATTTTGGTCAAAGGAACCACATAAAATATGTCAAAGCCAGAGCAACTGCTGGCTAAACAACTGACTAGAAAGTAAAAATTATTGATTCAAACAGAGCACCACCAATGCAATCATGCCTTAGGGAACAGACCCTTGAAATCACAATTTCACAAGTCTTTTCTGAGGACTAGTTTTTGGAGGATTCCTTCTCTGTAATGCTGCAACATTTGGTACATACAAGTCTCTGTATATCATTGCATAGTCTTTGTGTGTATTTTCTCTGTTCCCATTTGTCTGGACAAACTGTGAACTTCCTGCTGTATACCAGGGTCTTATCTTTTTATTTATTTAATACATTTTATTGATTTTTTACAGAGAGAAAGGGGGAGGGATAGAGAGTTAGAAACATCGATGAGAGAGAAACATCAATCAGCTGCCTTCTGTATATCCCCTTTGGGGGATGTGCTTGCAACCGAGGTATATGCCCTTGACTGAAACTGAACCTGGGACCTTTCAGTCCACAGTTTGAGGCTCTATCCACTGAGCCAAACCGGTTACGGCCTGGATCTTATCTTTTTAATATCCAAAGTTTCCAGCAATGCCTTACATACAATACTGAGCATATAATTGTGTGGAAGAATAATTCAGTGTGGTACACAAATAATATCTTAGATAATACCATCTTGATTGTAAGATGATTATATTTGTGGTATTAGCACTGATTTACCTAAAACAAGCAGAATAGAATTAATCCATGGTATTACTGACCACATTACACATTTGATTTCACAAACTCACTAAAGCCAGCCAAATAGTTTATTTAGGTTACCCAATAGCACACATTTGTGCTTACTGAGAAATATTTTGTAGCATATGAAAAAAAACTCTAGATGCTTAATGAATATGTCTCACAAACTTAGCACATTTTGTGCTCATGTGAACTTGTGCCAGCAAGATTCCACATGTGCATTCTGATTTTCCCTAAATAAAATTTTTCAAATTCTTAAAAAAAAAAAGAAAAGAAAACGAAACCCACTATGTTCAGATGAAAGAAGTAGAAAATGGAGTGGACCAGCTTTATCTAATTTTCTAAATTGAATAAAATGAAAAACAAATAAATGTATGATGAAAAGCAATGTATGTCACTTGCTTTTCCTGTTGGTCAAGCCACTCAGGTAATTCAGTTGGGCAGGCTTAAATTCCTTGCACATTTTACTTTCAAGATGAGGTAGAATGGCCTGTGATCCACCAGCAGCCCATGGTAGGGAGAGCCACACAGACCCTAAAACGAAGGAATGTAGAGTGGAACGTTCATTGGCCTGGGAATCTGCAAGCTGAGAAACACACGTAGAGTTATAAAGAGATGATGTGATCCTGGATATCGCCAATGCACTGTAGCCTGTTTCCCCTCACTCAAAGAAGGCAATGCAGAGATAGCGCAGTGGGAAAAGTAATTAGTGGTAGGGAATGAAGTTCCTTACTTTCTTTCCTGATTCTTTCCCTCCCAATCCTTTCAAGTCTCCCTTGGGTCCAATTTGGGAACTCTTGCAAAGGCTAAAGTCCAGCAGTTTAACAGCTATTAAACACGGTCGTAAAGTGAAGACGCCGCCTGCGAGTTGGGTTCTTGGCAGCGTCAGAGGACTGTGGCATACAGCACAATTCTTTTGCTGAAAGGAAATAATGGAAGATGAGAAGGGAGGGGCTGTGGATAAACCAGATTGGGACTTGGAGATAACAACCAGGGGAGCATACTAAGCCTCTCCGGCATTGCTATTTAGTACCTGTGAAGTCTACCATGATGCATTATTAAATTCATGTATTATTGAATCATGAATCCTTGTTCCCTGATAAGAAATGGAGATGATTTCTTCATTTAAATGAAAGCCCTGCCTCCTTATTTAAATAAAAATGCATTCCTGGTTGCCTAGCATGCTAATCAGAAAACTGCATTAAGCAGGTAAGGCTATATGAATTAAAAAATAATGAAACAAGACTTTCCAGCCAGACATTGTTCCCTCGCCTGCTTTTCAGGACAGCAGATTTCCTACTTGGAGTTGATAAGACAACAGCAAATGAAGATAACAACATGAGAGGGAAATCATTCACTCTAATGGGCTCCACCTGTGCAGACTTAGCTCATTTACATGGCTGCAGAAAAATGAGAAATCATGCAGCAATTAGTCTGTTCTAGATTATGCAGTGTGTCAACTGATACCACTCAGGAGAGCACTAGCACTAAAATGGTTTCAGAAGATAAATCTACTCTCCTATACAAACAGTTTTAATTACCTGGAAAACGACATTGCCCATTCAGAAACCTCCATTGTGAACTGGGCTGCTCTCCGCTATTGGAATTAGATATTGGGACATTCCAATGTTTATGTAATTAACTCAGATAATATTTGATGACTTGTTGAAAATGAAATCGGGCCTTTCGTTTGGGTCCCCAATTGTTCATCAAAATCCCCTTTACTGTTCTTCAGAATTGGTCAGGAAAGGAATGTGTTAGATGTGTATATTTGTTAATGCTTCTGTTTACTACTTAGCTCGAAAGGCCTATACAAATCTGATAATTTATTCTAAAATAATTTCAAATATAAAGTTGGAGTCATCAGGTCTAGCAACTGTAATTCCTTATGACTAAAATGTTAAGACCTTGAATATTTTTGGATTCTTACTCAAGACAGCAGTATAAAATTTTTCTATTCATTTTGGCCTTGAAGTATATATTAACAACTTTCTTAAAATCCATGAAAGTATATAGAGAAATACTATTCATAAAAATCCAGTTTTTGCATTTATAAAAGATTGCTTAAAGGTTTTGTTTTGACTTGCTTATGTATAGGAATGCTTGTATATTCACACCCACTTTGTTTAATCATTATTTTTTGTTTGTGTAATGTTTTACTGGGTTTGGTGATATGCAATAATTCAAGGTTAACAGAAGCATCTTGTAAGAGAAAGTTTTGGTCCTTGAGTAGAAGGAAACTCTTGGGATAATGGCACACTGTGTGTTCGTCTTCTGCCTGTACTTTTAGGGAAGAGAGAAAGAGTCAAGAGCTCTTTTGGAAAATAGCAGGTAAACACTTAGCATTGTCTGCTAACGTTTGCTCCCAAAGCAAACACACAAAAAATGGCTTCTGGTTGGTGGATGGGAATAGGAGGAGGGCATGCCTTAAGAGGCAGGCAAATGTTCACCTTTGGTGACACAAACTGGGTCCCCTCTTACCTACAGGTAGAGAAGGCAATCCTCTAACCCAATGGGATTTAGCCAGGGAACCACCACTGGCCCAGAGTTTTCCAAACTTGTTCTCTGAGATCAAGTTTAAGATTTTAATCCTGACTAAAACTACATTCTCTAGGAACACTTGGAGCTTTAGTGGACCAGTTTTCACTTTTTGTCCCAGAAGCATTAGCCTAGTGAGGTTTCATTTGACAAAAGGCTCCCCCAAGGACGTATACATTTAGCAAACATTGTACAGTCTGTCCCTGAACAACAAAATAAAAACAGTATGCTATAGGTCCTACAGCACAGAAACTTGTGGACCCCTACATTTTGCACACCCAGCTGAGCACTACAAATACTCCTCTCCACCCTTCTTGTAATGAAGCACTCATTCACTTCCAGTATCCAAAACTACTTGGGGTCACACTCCTGTAGTGCACAATTGTATTGCCAGAGCAAGCTTTGCCTATGGACAGGACACTAAGATGTTAGGGTTGTAGTTTCTGGTGCCAGGTAGCAAAGAAGCCAATTTCACTGGCTGCGCAGATTTTCTGAATCCTTTGGCTTATTCCAAGGACAATTTCTTCCTATCTCAACACCTACATAAGCACACATACACACAGGCACATGTACATCCAAACACATAAAAAGACACATACACACACCATCCCAGCTATATCAGGTTCATCAATGTCCAAACCAATTTTGCAACTGAAGTTCCTTATGTGAGCCACTGAAGAGAAGATGTTTTAAGTAACACTTTTATCAAGACTAGTCCTTAATCAGCACCTAATTAGGAGAGAAGTTAATGTATAACCCACAATGAATACCTTACGGCACTAGGGCATCATTCTCTCATGGAACCAGAGTATAGTGATACCCTAGCAATATTTTCAGGATGATTTTTTTCTGGCCATATCTCTTTACTTCACCTTCTCTGAAAGAGAATGTAAAATGTCATATGATCTTGAATCAAAGAAAGATGGGCCTTTTAATCTGGGAGGATCTTAAAAACAATGCTGTTCCTTGTCCTCATTTTACAGGAGAGGACAGTAAGATGCAGGAGGATGACCAAGTTGTGTGTAGGACACACTGAATCATAGATACAAGAAGATTGTAGCTCAGGTCTTTGGACGCAAGAACGGAGTTTGTTTTGCTGCATTCCTATACTCGGTGGGTGCTGAAGCCAAGATCCTCTGCTTTCACCCAGGGTCCTTCAGGGGAAAAGAA
The DNA here is from genome assembly GCA_027563665.1 of Antrozous pallidus. Taxonomy (NCBI): domain Eukaryota; kingdom Metazoa; phylum Chordata; class Mammalia; order Chiroptera; family Vespertilionidae; genus Antrozous; species Antrozous pallidus. Next base: position 32,436,570 of record CM050523.1, read on the forward strand.
AGCAGGCTCATTCAAAAGAGTCTTAGCCACAGACCTGTGAGTTCATCATCTCAGAAAAGTAGGTCACAAAGGACCCTGAGCCTCAAAGGGAGACACTGACAGCACTGACAGGAACAAGTAGCCGGAAAATCCTCAGGGGCCCTGTGGATGTCCTAAGAACTGGGCGAAAGGCAAGTGAGTCAGTACATTGTGGCACCACAGTCCCTGAAGGAGCATGAGTGTGGACTTGTCCTGGAGTAAGAGGTTTCCTTTCACAGCGTGAACAAAGCAGCTACCGTTCTGTTTCTAGAAAGATATTTATAAACAGAGTTCTAGCTGAAGAGTGTGAGAATGCATGGAGTTTCCAGCCAGTCTCACATAATCAAGGACTCTCCTCACAGCCAAAGCGGGGAGTCAACATTAAAAAGCAACAAACAGCCCTAACCAGTTTGGCTCAGTGGATAGAGCGTTGGCCTGTGGACTGAAGGGTTCCGGGATAAATTCTAGTCAAGGGCATGTGCCTTGGTTGTGGGGGCATCCCCAGTAGGATGTGTGCAGGAGGCAGCTGATCTATGTTTCTCTCTCATCGATGTTTCTAACTATTCCTCTCCCTTCCTCTCTGTAAAAAAATCAATTTATATATATATATATATATATATATATATATATATATATATATACATTAAAAAGCAACACACGTATTTTATAATATAGGAACCCAAGCCTGAAACCTATATGTTTATGTTGCCCAATGTCACCCTAATCAATTTAATAATAATTTAAAAAGCAACACAACAGCAGCTAACCTTTATTCTTCTTTGTCCATCTATTTGATGGAACATGGAATGTGAGACAATCACTAAAAATGATGGCTATTCTCAAAATACTAGAACTGGATTAAGATATAGCTTTGAACATAAGAACAATGAAAGAAATAAAACAGGAAAATATCTGTGGGTTTGATTACATAGAATGTAAACTACTTGTGTGTTAGAAAATGTAACAGAATCAAAGGCTAACTGGGGTCATGACATGTCATCAGTATCATAGGCACATGTTTGAACATCTTGTTTGGGGTGGGAAAAGGAGTACTCTGTGCTTTTGGAATAGGTAGCATTAGCCACATCATCTGTACATAATCCCCGTAGAAATGTGTTCTTGGCCGTTAATGTTCTTTGCTCTTTAAATCCCCTGAGGTGACAAACATGTCCTCCCACAGTTTCTGGGAGCCACTGTTGATTACAGTTACTGGATGCTCTCCACGGGCTGCAGGGGTATTTAAAGCATGTTTCATCATATCAAAGGGCTTCTACTTTTCACCTGCTAACTCTTATCTTCATTTCCTCAGTCACTTCAGTGTGGGCACTTGCAGTGACCTCAAAATTTGCATTTAACACCCAGAGTGATACCCTGCTGAGGCCCAGTGCCAATACTTACACCCCCTTTTTTCAGGCATTATATAACAAAGTGTCTGCAGAATACAATATATGACAGAGCTGATGCAATAGATAAAGCCATGCCTTTGAAAATACACTAGAATTAATGAGCAGGAGTTGGCTGAGGGAGTTTGAAGTATGCTACCCATAGTATATGCTATATTCCATTGTACGTACCACTTTCCACTGACTAAGGAGCCTAGTAGAGCACTCAAAACATGGGACTATTAACATATGGACTGTTATCGGTAAGCCCAACGAGGTTCCGTTCTTCATCCTCTTCTGTAACTCTCCTCACTCCACTGGTGACCTCATCCTGAATTATGGCTCTAAATATCAGAAAGTGATGACTACTTGGAAATGTATGTCTCCAGCCCAGACTTCTCCCCTGAACTCTAGACTCATATATTCAACTGCTTGCTTGACATCGCCATTTGGAAGTCTAATAATCATCACAGACTTTCAGGTCCCAAATGGGACTCCTGACCTCATACATGCACCCTTTTCTCACCTAAAAAAAATGGCAATTCCATGCTTCCAGTTGCTCAGTCCTCTCTTTTACTTATCCTCACCTCTATTTGAGCTGGAAATCCTGTTGGTTACTCTCTTCAATATATCCGTAATCTGACCATTTCTTACCATTTACCCTGCAACTCCCCTGGTCCAAGCTGCCATCATGGAGCACCTCAATAATTGCAGTGGTCTCTAACTGACTTTGCCTTTGGTATCTTGTAGTTAGTTCATGTGCATCTTAGCAGCCAGAATCTGTCGTATCAGACCTTTAACAAAGGCTTCTCCTGTCTCTCGGAGGAAAAGCTCAGGTCTTTTCAATGGCCAGGAGACCAATAACAGTCTCTCTCCTTAGATACAACTATTTTTCTCCAAACCCCCAGGCCCTGGCAACCACTGATTTACTATCTTTCTTTTTATATTTGCCTATTCTTGACACTTCAAATAAATGCAATCATACAATATGTGGTATTTTGTGACTGGTTTCTTTAATTTAACATAATGTTTTCAAGGTTTATTCATATTTTAGCATGGATAAGTACTACATTCCTTTTATTGCTAATTAGTATACTATCATATGAATATATTACAGCTTATTTATCTATTCATCAGCTGATGGACATTTGGATTGTTTCCACTTTGGGCTCTTCTGAATAATACTGTTATGAACATTTGTATGCAAGTTTTTATGTATGTGTGTTTTCAATTCTCTTATTTTCTATTCCACCTAGGAGTAGAATGGAACTCTATTTTTAACTCTTTTCGAAATTTCCCAAATGTTTTCTAAATGGCTGAACCGTTTTTACATTCTCACCTGCAGTCTATGAGGGTTCTAATTTAAAGTTCAGACGGAACATCAAAAGACCCAGAATGGACAACAGGATTTTGAAGGAGAAGAAAAGAGGCAGAGAACTGACCCTACCTGATTTCAAGCCTTATTATAAAACTATAGTAATTATGACAGTATGATACTGGTGAAAAAATACACAATAGATCACTGTAGAAGAACAAAGAGCTCAGAAACAGACCATCATAAATATGGTCATCAGATTTTTGACAAGAAGCAAAGACAACACAATTTAGAAAAGATCATCTGGGACAACTGGATATCCACATGCAAAAAAAAAAAGGAATCTAGATACAGACTTTACACTCTTCACAAAAATTAATGCAAAGTGGAACACAATCCTAAAAGTGAAATGCAAAACTATAAAACTCACAGAAGACAACATAGGAGTAATCCTAGATGACCTTAGGTTTAGCAATGACTTTTTAGATATAATACCAAAGGCACAATTTTAAAAACAATTGAGAAGCTGGGCTTTATTAAAATTAAAGTTTTATGCTCTGTTGTGGGAACCCCTTTCACGTTCCACGGGATTCAGGGTCCCCGGTTCAGGGTTCGGGTTTCTGGAGGAGGTCTCCTACCAATGAATTAAGAGACTCAGAAAAATACTAATTTGGAAAATGGGGGCCAGGCAGTAGTTCAGCTCTAGTGGCAGAACTCCCACTCACTCTGGCTTCACCACTCCTTTTATTAAGATTAAAATCGTAAGATACAACTGTATCCCCCAGGCCAGAAACACCAGTAAAAGTCAATCAGTAAAGCTTCTTAGGACTAACAGGTGGGGGCTGCTTCAACTATCAACATCCCAGTAACCAGCTCCAACCCCTCAGAGCAATCAAGGTTGACCAGCCCTCATAACTCCTTGTCCACAGCTTTCTATTATTAAAGCACTGATTGGCTTCCAGCACTCTGTGAAGTACAATGTCAAGAGAATGAGAAGACAAACCACAGACTGGGAAAATATATTTATTTTACAAAAGACACATCTGATGAAGGATTATTATCCAAAATATATAAAGAAATCTTACTGAGGGGATAAGGACACACGTAATACCTTAATCAGTAAAGAAAAAGTGTAGTTATAAAAATAAAATTAAAAACCACCCAATAATAAGAAAAAAAGTCAATTAAAAATAGGCCACCTGGCTGTGGTGGCTCAGTGGATTGAGCATTATCCCATGGATCAAGAGGTCCCGGGTTCAATTCCCAGTTAGGACGCATGCCCAGGTTTCGGGCTTCATCCCCAGTAAGGGGACATGCAGGAGGCAGCCAATCAACAATTCTCTCTCATCACTGATATTTCTATCTCTTTCCTTCTCCCTTCCTCTCTGAAATCAATAAAAATATATTTTTAAATGGGCCAAAGATCTTAATATACATTCTATCGAAGAAGATACATAGATAACAAATAAGCATACCAAAGGTGCTCCCTATCATATGTCATCAGAGGAAAGCCATTAAAACAACAATGAGATACCACTACACACTTATTAGAATAACCAAAATTTAGGACACTACAAGTCTATATCCTGGTGAGCACCCAACCCTTCAGGTATCTTTGTAAAAGTTGCTTTATAACCTTTCTTCAAGTTAGCCAATTTAACTATGCCATTAATTTCCTGTTGGGACCATCACTAAATAATTGGGGAGTTTATAAGAAGTAGAGATGCCTGGGGGTTTTCAAAGACTCCCAAGGCTCCCAGTTAAAGATGCCTGCCTCAAACCATAATGATGATTTTTGTTGTTGTTGGATACCACATACACACATACACACACACACACACCAATAAAGTCTTTACCAAAAATTGAGAAAATCTCATGAACTGAGCAGGCTACTTTCTAGTGATGTATGGTTTTTGAAAACTCCCAGTCAAGCTGACATTTTGATTGATAAATGTGCAAACACTTAGAATCCAGCAGCCTTGTAAACACATTCAAAATATTTACTTTCATGCTGTTTCTTTCTTCTTCTTCTAACACCCAAATGCCAAGTTTAATGGAAGCCACATCTCCACATATTGATTGGTTCATCTTGATTTTATTAAGGTTTAGTTTGGCTGCCCAGGAAGCGTTTCTAGTGTTTGAAACATTTATAAAAATGTCTATTTGGGAAGGGCTGGGAGGGAGATGAGGTAGGTGGGGGCAAAGAAAAAAAAATCATATATTGCCTAAAGTAAAACACAGGTTGTTGCCAAGATTTCATTAATTCAATAAATAAAAATACAAGTAAGTTCCAACCTCAACAAGCTCAAGTTTCCCTCCTAGCTGTGAAACCACAGTACCCCAATGGCTTCTAAATGTGTCAACACATGACCTTCCTATCCCCAGCTCACCAGTGGGAGAATATGATTTATGAGCTTGTCTGACCATCCCTGAAAGAGGTTTTAAATATTTTACTCTTTTAATAAGTGTACTGCCTTCATGCAGTGGTAAATAATTGTGGATTCTTAGAGAAAAGGGTGAGTTTTTGGAAAAGAAAAAAAAAGATCTAAACTTGGAAGAGATCTGCAAGCACCTTATGGTGTGTGAGCTAATTAGTTGCCCAAGTTGCCTAGTAAATGGTCTTTGTTTGGGAACGTTAAGTTTCATCTCTATTCCAAAAACTCAGTCAGACAGAGAAGGGAAAAAATGATGGTGTCTGTGGTGAGGCTGGCAATACCGCCCGCCGACTGGTTGTTTGGAATGGGTTTAGAAGATGTGTTATGAGGCATGGTAAATGTGTGCCATTTTTCATGAATGAAGTCAAAGGATCTAGCAGGTTGAGCCCGAGAACTTGGATTTGGCTGTGGAAAATACCAATGAATGTGTGAGCTTTGCATCCTCTGCTTCCCGGGATCTCCTACACTTCTGGATGGAGGAAGACGACATTCCTTTTCAGACTGCCAAACACAACAGAGTTAGATGAGAAATGTAGCTCACTCAACTCTAAAATCATTTTTATATAGAAGAAAAGTGAGTTTGAGTTGTTGAAGTCCCACAGTTTAGAGGTTGTTATTGGGGGAATATGAATGTTCTTTGAAAACATTAAGTCAAAATGGTGGCATCTATTATGAGAAAGAGGAAGTGACTCTAAAATAGAAGGTATAGTACCTTTGCCTTGAGGTCTTCTTTTTGTTCTGATTTCTGAGAAATTTGTGTTCAAGGGGAACTGAGGATAAACTTAACCCTCCTCGCCAAGTTTTCCAATAATGAAAACTCAAGTGTTTGAACAAGTTTAAACCTAAAAAGCAACATTTCCTATAGAAATGGGAATATTTCTTGGAACTCAACAGTCCAATGGGAGGTCAATCTTAGGAGAGGCCAGAATCAGGAACCAGAAAGTCAAGAAGGACCAAGGCACCTGCTCTGTCCATCAGGCTGTCTGCCTCTCAGGTCTCCTGCTTTAACTTCTCACTCCATTCTGCTTCTCTCATTTTGTCCTGCAAACTAGCTTTCTCTCCTTATTTAGGTCCAAAGCTGAAGAGGACAATTCCACAGTGATGTCCTCTAATCCCAGATCTACAGCTCTGGACTTCGAGTGACAAGCTAAGATCACAAATTGACTATCCCTTAGAGCAGGGGTGAAGAACCTTCATCCCATGGACTATATAAGGCCCATGAAATTTTGTCTGCCATGCCAAGGCATTATGGGTGAATTAACTAAATGTTTGACCAAAATATCAAGCTAATTTTTAAGTTGATAATTTTGTATGACCTGCAAATGATGCAATAAATATCCAAATGGCCTTTGGCAGAAAAATGTTTTCCCACCCCTGCCTTAGAGAGTGCTCACCACTTTCTAGACTCAGTGTCTAAGTAATCTAAATGTTCTATTAACTAATTTAATCCTCTTGACTCACCTATAAGTTTTATTCCCATTTTACAGATAACAAAATTGAGGCAAGTAAATTAAGTGACTTGTCTAAATTCACCTAGAAATAAGTTATAGATATGGGTTCCAAATCCAAGAAGCTTAGGTTTAGAGTTCATGCTCTTAACCATGGCTGTTCTGCTCTGAGTCCCAATTCCATTCCTTGGAGGAGATAATGTGGTTGGTATCTCTTGGACTGTGTAGGCATCCCTCTCCAATCAGCACTGGTCAGGGTGGAGATGGACCTAGAGAGGTGATGGGTGGACCTGAGGAGGAATTCATGGCACATAATGAATTATAGGGCCCATCTCATTACTGGTGATAAATCAGTTTCCCAGATTAGAGATTCATCTTTCATTTTATGCTACAGAAATACATATGCTCTCTGAGCCAAGTCATGGGTCAGTATAGCAATATAGGATTGAAGGTCATTGAAATTTGTAAGGTACAGAGGATTTCCTGGATATGTTTATTTTCAAAAAGGCAACCCTATATCTGACTGGTTATTTTCACTTCTTTTTTTCTAGAATTATTTAGAGATGGAGATTTTAAATTCCCCACATGGCAATTCGGCCATGTTCCTGCAGAGTTCCTGCTGGGAGTTCTTCTCTCATTCTAACCTAAATTCCTTTAATGGCAGCTGAAACTGATTTCTTAGTCTTGCTCTCAGGGTAAACTTCGCACAAAAAGGAACATGTGAGGATATCCTGAAGTAATTCTGTTTTTTGGTGAGTGTCACACTGACTTAATTAGAAAATTTTATCAAAAGACTAATAACAAAGGCATTTAAAATTCTTGGAATTGTATAGCTATAAATAGTTTCATTATATATATATATATATATATATATATATATATATATATATATATATAAACATATAAGTGAGGAAAACATTCCAAATCTGAGAGAACATTGGCTCCATAACAGAAATGGGGTAGATAAAACTGTGAATTAAGAAATAGACCTTTTTTTGGTACATATTTCTGACCTTCACCCCATAAATGCCCTAATGGCATTGGCCCAAGTGGAAATTTTGATTCATTCAACACTTTCCTAATACAAAATTCCAATGAATATATATAATATTATACCACAGCAAATTAACAAACTATAAAAGTATAAAACAAGATAAGCTCATTTTATTCTAAATTATCCAAAGATGTTTTCAGCCTATTCTCTTCTTTCCAAAAATTCTCAATTTTTGCTGCTAATAATCTTTTCACCCTTTTCAGACCTCAAATATTTGAGCAGCGCTCATCATGCTTCCATTGCAGCCAAATGATTATTAACCAATGAATTACTTCCATTCCTACCCCTCAACACACACACACACACACACGCATGCACACATGCACACACACACACACACACACACACACACACACCACACTTCTTGGTTCTACTCCTTGACATCTTCCCTGCAATCTTGGATCTATTCCACTCCAGACTCAACCAGTAACAATGAGCAGCCTCTTAGTCATCCTTAGCCTTATATTCATTGTCAGAAAACAACAGTGGCAATCAGCTACCATAGGTAGCACTTCCACCATGTCTATTCATCATGGCTTCTCATTACCTGTAGAACCAATGGAAGGTGCCCTGTGACCTCCCCAAGGTCTCCATCTTAACTACAAAATTGCATTTCACTATATACCTCTATGTATGACATCACTCCAGTTCTGCAGAGCAACCTGCTTTCCCTTTCAATTCCTCTTGAGTATCCCATCTGACTTCTGAGTGATACATAGCAGGGATTGTTCAAATGGAACTATAAACAAACTTTTTTTTTAATCTTCACACAATCCCTCATTTCAGACTCAATTAGCAACTTTCTGAGATAGGTGGGGTATGCATTATTTTTATTGCTATTTTACAGATGAGAAATATGAGATCATTTAACTCCAGGTCCATTCTACTCCATATCTACTACTAGTAAAATTAGGACCCATTTCACAGGTGCCAAAGCCTTGGTCAGGTGCTCTAGAGATTGGGATAGAAGGCTTTATCTAAGAAGATGGCTACATAGATACACACTATAAATATTTGATTCATTTATTCCACAAATATTTACTGAGCTCATGTGCCAGTCACTGAGGTAGTGCTTGGGATAGTTACGTATTTCCTTCCACCTTTCTGGAGGTATTTGTTAAAGACCTTGGCAGGAGTCGGGGGCTAAAAATTTCAAGGGTATACAGTGAGAAATCACAGCCAATCCCTCATAGAGAAGGTTCAGTGGTCCAGACCAAGCAATCTTATCCACAGAGTTATCTAATGTCACTGGTTTCTTTTAGATATTTCTTTCACCTCTACCTTCTTGTTAGTCAATCTCTCTCCCTCAACACTTCCTGCCTCTCACTGATGTGCAGGGTTTTCCCTGCCTTCATCCCTCTTACTCATAAAGAAAGCTCACTGAACCAGCCAATCTAGAAGCTCTTCTCTTCCAGGGAATTTTCCACAGAGGGGGCAATATTTAGTTCATATGAATTACTAGCTGATTTTCAAATAAATTTTCTTTGGTTGAGATGGTAGTGTTTGGCTACAAGGCAATGTTTGGCTGAAGGAAGCTTTTCTGAGGGGGCTCCATATACAACAGATCATTTCATTATAACAATGAGATGCCATAGGAACTTACCTCTTGTTTATATCAATTAGCTTGCAGTAATATTGCTTTCATTGTACATCATTTTGCTTCAAGTTGCAGACCCTATGGATAAGTGAGGACTTGTTATACCTTGGAGAATCCACACCGTTCTGCCTACTCACAAGGCCAGCCCTGAAGAAAAGTTTTAGTGTACTCTGAACAAAGAAGGAACCGGGACTCCACCTGAGTCATCTGCAAAACTGACTCATAGGATTTGTTTTAAGCCTTAATCCATCCACCTCTAGCCCCAAGCTCTCTACCGTCAGTGGAGAAGCACTTTTCTTCGTGACTCAGCAGGCTTAAGGTGAACACATGTGTCTTGACTTTCGGACACAGTAGTGTAAGAGACTGGCTGCACAGCTGGTGCTATCCTGTGTGTGTGGATAGTGACTTTGGAAAATACTAGTACACTCTTCCTGGGAATGTGGGGAAGGACCACACAAAAAGGGCACGTTTGAGGCCAGCTGTGTGAGCTGGTGGATACAACATACCAGGATGGGGAATCAGAAGACCTGGATTTCTCTCTCTGCTCTATTGCTTTTGGGTCTGACCTTTCCAAGCACTTCTCTTCTCTGGGTCTCAGGTTGGTCTTAGGGGGCGGAGTGTCCCAAACTCTTAAGTTTTTCTGAAGATTCTTAGATTCTGGGATTCCTTGGACTTCTCTCTTAATCTGGTCTTTATGATTCTGGTTTCTCTTTGTGAGGAACAAGACCCAGCTGTGGAAGGTAACAGTGAGATACCGAAGGTCAAATCTAGGGTGCAGGAAATAGTAATGGTCCATGCACTGTGCACTAGTAGAGTCACTATTCTCAATTTTCTGAGCCTGGCAGGTAACAGGTAACATATGAGGTGCTAGATCTATTACAATAGGAAATTGTGAAGCTTGCTGTAAACCAGAGAGGGCTTGCCTCACCTAAAGGCACTGAAACCCATGCTTTTTAAGCATAGCACCTGTCAAACAAAACACATCTATAAGCTGGCTTATTCCCAAGGTCAGTCAGTTGGAGATGCCATATTATCTCTAGAATTAGAAAAAAATACTTTTTTGAGGGCAACCAACTTGTCACCAGCCAATAAATGTTTCTTTTCAGAGCTTCAAGTCAGTGGATTTCATTTCAATCAAATGCTTTCCATGAAATAAAAATAAAAATAAAAAACAGAGAGACAAACAGGATGGGCTGGGCAGGAAAGTGCTTGAAAACATACAACCCATCTGTAATCACAGTAGGCTCCAAGGCTCAACTCCAGTGTTGGTTCTGCTGTTCAATTGAAAACCTTGTCTGCAGCCAAAATGATTGCCAACTGCTTTCTGAACTGTGCAGTCCCTGGGAGTTGGAGAGGGTCACATGAGAGTGTGGCTTTTCAGATGAGAACAGCAGGCAAGAAATGGAGACTTCTTGCTAAGCCCCATTAATATTTTAATAGAGCAGTTCTCTTTGAAAATGTTTTATTCATAATTGACCAATTGTCATTAGATATAGTTACACTCCGTGGCATCTTATTAGAAGGAGCTTGTTTGAATCCCCCTCCCCAAGTATTCATAGTAATTCCTAACAGATGATGTCATAACAGGCAGTTACAAAAGCATAACATGTAGATACCATTAAAGCAATGTGTGTGCCTTTTTGATACTGAAACATCTAACTTTATTATGAAGTTCGCTATAAAACCTGCTATAATGTATTTAATAATAATAAAGCATTTATTCTTTATTATTGAAGTCACACTGCCCCTGGGATGCCTGTTACTCCTGCCACAAATGAGAATTGCCAAATCTATCAGCTCAACTTTTAAACACTTCCTTAAGAGATTTCTTTCTTTCTTCTTTCCTCTTCTTCATTACTTTTCTTTGCTATGAAAAAGCAGATGTTCTAAAGTACAGTAACTGAAAACCAGCAATATATGCTCAAAGGCTGAAACCTAATATTTACAATAAGCTGATCCAATGAGAAATGTCTCCCTGGTGACCCTGGTCATGAAGTGGGAACCCACGTGGTCAATGGTCCCGGCTGAGGCAGTTGTCATTTATCAGGAATCCGTGTGCTGCGATTCTCAATTAGGGACTTTCCTGACATCAGCAATTCTCCATCACTGCATACAAAAGTCAAAATAAATACGAAATCCATCCTTATTGCATCACATTCCATTGGCTTTACATTTGCCATATAGGGCAGTTACTATGGATTCCATAATTTATGTACGAGGATTTGTTTTTTTGGAGGGTGGAGGACATATTTTGTCTTTATCACTTTAACAAACATTAAATTTTCTAATAAAAATTTAAGGTAGGAAACACTGTCATAAGTATGTATTTTTAATTCCGAATGAGAGGTATAGATGTTTATATGCAAACCAATTGCAAAAATAAGAGAAAGACCGGTATTCCCTAGAAGAAACTAGACATGTCTGACGGTGGTAGGGACTTGACTAACTGCTAACCCTGGACTTCTGGGAAGTGGATGAATGTTGGGGAGAAATTAGAGCCTCCTGTAAGAGCTTTTGGTCCAAATGTGTTCTGCATATTCCATCAGTTACAGATTAATTTGATATAACAAGATTTTCTTTGAAAATGCAAACATTCCTTAGAAGATTTGAGCCCTCAGATTATTAGTTTTTGGTATACCTTTTCTTACTGTGGTAAACTTTAGAATATCCTCTTTAATTCAATTTACCAAGCATTTCAGGTATAAAATACAGCAAATGTCCAAGTCCTCTTAATAGCTCCGCAGAGGAGAGACTGCAGATTCCCAAACAAGAAGTTTTTTCAAGTACTCACAGTAAAAGTCTGCTGGTCCTCCCTGTCCTCCCTGAACCCTCTGGATTTTTCTTATTGCTCCCATAGTCTGTACCTAATGAAACACGGGATGTCCAATTTCTTTCCCAAGCTTGTCTTTTCATCTGGGATTTCTTAATCCCATGACTCCACATGCCTACTCTTGCTCTTCTGGAACACTGCTTGGGCCAGAGCCATAGGCTCAAAGTTGCTAAGAGGCAATGCTTGCATTTATTCAGATAGAAAAACTCTATTTCTGTATCCAGCACTACTCACCCTCCAAGTTATTGTTAGAAGGGGAGGACTTATTCCCCCTTTCACAAAATCATTAGTGGGAATCCAGGATAGACCAATCCCTGTGGTATTCCTCCCACTCCTCATTTACTGATCACTTGTGATTCTACTCCCAAAGGAGTAGTCAATTAATTGATTGCAAGTTGTAGGGGAACATGGGCAGACATGGCCTAGGCCTTTCTTCTCTCATTTCTCAGGATTCAAAGGAATACATCTATCTGTTTGAAGCCTGGAGTAATGGGCCTACCCTGGAGATCATATCCATTTCAGCATAGTGTCAGCAAGTCCATTTAGCCACATATCTAAGCCATGTCCTTTAATCCATCTTTAATCAGTAAAGGGCTGATAGTTGGATCACTGCTTGTCCAACCTCTCTGCCTACCTCTCATCTGTTCTCCATTTGTGCAAGGAAGAGGACTGTTGGTCTTTGAGTTCTCTAAAGCCTAGCATCATGGCACATCCTATGCTATAGGTGGTACTGGATCCACCCTGGACTCTGGTCTGTCTCCCATAGCATTTACTTGGAGATGCTTTCCTTACAAACAGATGCAGGCCACCCTGAACATTCTGAACATCTAGTACCATTCTCATGGGAGAATTGCTTCCTCTTGGACATGATAGGCAGAGTTAACCTGATTAAATCCTAACTTATGAAGTGTTAGGGAAGTAAAACTGCATTCCCCTTCTCAGAAGTGTTTGCAGTGATTTGAGTGGAATGTCATATGAGGAATCAATCAGTTAACCAAAAGTGATGAGCAGTAACAGTGACTTGCAGGTATACCTGACCCAGTTATTTGGGGACAAATCTAATCACACTACATTAAGGATGAAAGTTTACATGCTGATAGAGATCACACAGGTAACATAAATGATTGAAGCTTCTGAGTATAAGAAAATCACTAGCTCAATTATGATAATAACACGTAACTGGTATTTGGCTTTGATCCTATGAAGTAATGTGGAGGTTCCTCAAAAAATTAAGAATAGAGCTACCATATGACCCAGCAGTCCTTCTGGGATCTACCTGAAAAAAATTAAAACACTTATATGTAAAGATATGTGTGCCCCTATGTTCACTGCAGCATTATTCATAATCACCAATACAATCTAAGTGTCCCTTAACAGATGATCGATATATATTCAGCCATAAAAAAAGATGCAATATTTCCATTTGTAACAACCTGGATGTATCTTGAGAGTATTACACTAAGTGAAATAAATCTGATAGAAAAGGACAAGATTGTATGATTTTCAGTATGTGGGATACAAAAAACAAAAAGCATCAAACAAACAAACTCATAGATACAGATAACAGAATGGTGATTACCAGAGGGGAAGTAAGGTGGGGGAAGGATGAAGAGGATGAAATATATGGTGATGGAAAGAGACTACATTTTGGGTGCTGACCACACAATGGAACATGCAGATGCTGTATTATAAAGTTGTACATCTGAAATTTATATAATGGTATGATTTAACCGCAATAAATTTATTTTTGTTATTACTTAAAATCTTAATCTAATTTATTGTTGACAGAATTATAGATGTTCTGTAATTATGCCCCCTTAATCCCCTTTCTCCAAGCCCCTACCACACCTCAGGCCTTCACCATACTCATATCTGTGTCCATTGGTTATGCATTTATACATTAAAGTTCTTTGGTTAATATCTTTCTGTCTCCTCCCTCCTCCATCTTGAGATGTCAATCTATTTCATGACTCCATAACTTCTATTTTGTTCATCATTGTATTATGTTAATTAGATTCCACTTGTAAGTGAGATCATGTAGTATCTGTCTTTCTCTGACTGGCTTATTTCACTCAGCATAATACTCTCCAGGTCCATCCACGCTGTCTCAAAGGGTAAGAGATCCTTCCTTTTTAAAGCTGCATAGTATTCCATGGTATAAATGTACCACAGCTTTTTTATCCACTCATCTACTGATGGGCACTTGGGCTTTTTCCAGATCTTTAGCTATTATAAGCAACAGTGCTATGAACATGGGGTGCATACATTCTTTCTGATTGATGTTTCGAGATTTCTATAATACATTCCTAGAAGTGGGATTTTGAAGTCAAATGGTAATTCCTTTTTTAATTTTTTAAGTAAATTCCGATGTTTTCCATAGTGACTGCACAATATGCATTCCCATCAGCAGTATACTGGGTTTCTCTTTTCTCCACATCCTTGCCAGCAATTGTTTATTTATTGATGGCAGCCAATCTGAGAAGTATGAGGTGATATCTCATTGTGGTTTTAATTTGCATTTCTCTGGTGATTAGTGATGTTGAGCATTTTTTTCATGTCTCTTGGCCACCAATATGTCCTCTTTGGAGAAGTGCTTATTCAAGTCCTATGCCCATTTTTTTGATTTTTATAAAAAATGAAAGAAAAAAACACACCCAATGATGTAATATAGAGTGGAAAGGATTCAGGTATGCCAGATGCTGTGGACAAATAGTCTCAGTCAATGTGCCACAAGAGAATGTATTTAAATCCTCTAAAAAAAAAAAAAAGTCAGTTTCTACTCAGTGCCAAAACGTTGTCACCATGCAGAATAGGGGTCATGGATCTTTTGCATTTTCAATAGAAACAAGTCATATATGTAGATTTTTATGTAAAAATGCACTTCCTTTCAGTGTTAGCAATGGATTAATTAAGAAATCAAGATCAAATAATGAAAACAAACAACCCTGTGTTGTCTATGATTGTGCAGACAGTGTGAGCCTGTCCTTGGACCCAAGGTAGCCTAAAGGTATACTTTGCCCCTTTTGGCCATCACTGAGTCTGGTCTTCCCTCTCCCCTCTCTTTCTTCCTATATATTAGTTAAAATTTGGCATTCCTAATTCTGGTTTTTAAAAATCACCATGAATCGCTTCTCGGCCTTTTGGCTAAGATCAAGTGTAGTAAAAATCACCATGAAACCCTTCAGGGAAACGAGCTTAGACTCATTTTCAATAGAATGAACTCTAGCTTGCCTAGAAAAGGCTTGTATTTCAGCCATGAACAGCTGCTGATACCACCTTTAATGTGAGATATAACTGATGCCTTCTGATGTTGCTTTTAAAAAAAATGTTGAATTACACTAGAGAAAAAAGATGGATAAAATGATTATAATATTCAGGCTTTTCAAAGAACACAATTTCCCTTCAAAAACTCGAACACATTTAAAGCCTAAAGCATCTGAAAAAAATCTGGGAGCAAGAATATATCTTTTGCCGAAACCAGTTTGGCTCAGTGGTATAGCGTTGGCCTTTGGACTGAGGGGTCCTGGGTTCGATTCCGGTCAAGGGCATGTACCTTGGCTGTGGGCACAACCCCAGTAGGGGGTGTGCAAGAGACAGCTGATCAATGTTTCTCTCTCATCGATGTTTCTGACTTTCTATCCCTCTCTCTTCCTCTCTGTAAAAAATCAATAAAATATATTTTTTTAAAAAGAATATATCTTTTAAATTACAGCCTTTAGCAGCATTGTGGATATCTTTCCCTCAAAACTTCTCAACTTTCTCTTCCTTACAACCACTTACTCCTCCAAGATGAAAGGGTTTGATAACTTGGTCCAAGTAAACCTTTAGAATTTTTATCTTCATAAACAAACATAGGAAAAGGTGAATTCCCTCAGTCCACTGGGTAGCCGATGACAAGGCCTTCTAGGTTTCAGAGAACCACAAGGAAATGCGGTCTGTCTGAGTGCTGAAAAGGGTCCATGTGTGTCTAACTGGAAGCAGGCAATACTCTTTCAAGATCTCATTAGAGGCCTGGTGCAGTTTGCATAAGAGGCTGGTCAGCCCCACAGTGTGGGAGGGGTCCCTGCTACAGAGGGTGCCAGAGTTTGATGAAAACAAAAGCACAGTGATGTCTTGATTCCTCTGCTTTCTCTTCAAAATCCCTACCAAAGAGGCTTTCCTGGATTTTGTAGAGATTGGGTCCTTGAATACGTTAAATTTATGGGAACAAAACAAGCAGGTTAAGGGTAAGAATCAGATACATTCAATCACATGACTGGGGATCAGGGCTGAGGAAGGGGGTCAGAAACATAATCATTCATTGACTGGCTGGGGCTGGATTCTTTTGGCCCTTCAGAAGATGAGTTGTTTGGCTTAATGCGCCAGCCTATTGGTGTTTAAGTGTGTATTACTGTTCTCAGAACCACTGGTTAGTGGACATAATTTAGTTCTTGTGGAGAGATGTGCTGCCTTAAAATGCTCAATTCTTCAGATGCATTTGTTTGTTTCAGAAATTGATTTCTGGATACAGGACCCTCTCTTTTCAGCCTTCCTCGTGGACAAAACAGCTTATAATCCAGTTGCATCTGGGCAGTTAAATGCCTGACTACCCCCAAACCCAGAAAAAACATGGTGCGGAGGAGGAGAGACTTCAATTCTTTTCAGTTGAATTCAACAAAGAATGATTCCAGTCTTAAAGGAGGTGATAGCTCAGGAAACAGTGCAGCATCATACATTGAGTTTAGTGGTTACTCAGAGTGAACATGCAGCCTGGATTGCTGGAACAATCCTAATTTTCACCTTTTACCCTAGTGTATTTGTTACTCACAGAAGTGCACCTGTCTGGGCAACAAATGATACGGTCACCAGATGTGAGGGGAAGAGAAGTAAGAGGGATTCCCAGTTTTTCCCCTTGGATCTGATTATTTTCCCAAGAAAGGTCTTCTTAATGGTTCCAAGAAGGTTCTTGTAAGTCCTTCAGAAATGGTTCCAGTGTTCTTACCATCGCTGGCTCCTGAAGGAACAGAGTAGCTTTGAGTAGCTTTGTTCTACAAGTATAAATGTCCTATCTTCCCCTCCCCCTCATTGTTGGCAGGTATCAGAGTAGGAATGTCAGATTTAGCAAATAAAAATATAAGATGTCAAGTGAAGTTTGAATTTCAGAAAAACATCCAATAATTTTTAGTAGAAGTGATTCAATTCTCCAACCATAGTGAACTAGGGCTACCTACTCGCGGGCATTCCTTCCCCCAAGCTGTTGACGGGGCCTGGACATCAGAGGGGGCCCATAGGCAGTCTCTAAGCTATTCTTCTCAGACTCATTTTTTTTTCTTTTTTCTAGGTGGAAGATAAAGGGTTGCACAGAGAAGCCTGTTGCTGGAGAATGGTGAAGTGAGACAGTGATTTTCTGGGAAGAAGAAAGATCACCCTTTAAAAGAATGAGTAGTTTCCTGGAGGTTTCCAGCTCTGCCTGGAACTCTCAGTCCTTTGCCCTCATAAATCTTCCCTCTGGCACTAGAGCAGGGGAGTGTGGAAGACCTACGGGGGACACTAGAACCCATGGCCTCCCTTCCAGGTGGGTTTGTCAAGTAGCTTCCCCTCTCCATCCTTACACACTGTGGTATGAGTGATTTGTGGATATGGTTGTGTGTTAAAGCTGCCATTGCCAATTTTAAATTGTGGTTGATTGCACCTTAGGATGGATTCCAGGGCACAGGAGTTACCTTGGTGAAGCATACAGGAAACTATATACACACACTTGTCATGAAGTAGATTTCACACTTTGGTAAAATCTGGGAGAAGAAGGAGAGAGAGAGAGAGAGAGAGAGAGAGAGAGAGAGAGAGAGAGAGAGAGAGAGAGAGAGAGAGAGGAGAGAGAGGAAGAAGAAGGGGGCAGGAGGAATAGAAGGAGGATAAGCAGGAGGATGAGGAGAAGGGGAGGGGAAGGGATGGGCAGGAAGAGAGGGAGGAGGAAGAATAGGAGAAGGAGGAATAGGAGAGAAGAGGAAGGAAAGAGAAGAGAGGGAGAGAAGGGAAACAAAGAAAGGGTGAAGGAGGGAAAAGGGGACTTTGTTTTATAGATTTTTTAAGGAATAATAGGTATACCAAGGCATCCAATTGATGAGTACATGATGTAAATACATGTATATTATAAACATAACAGCATATATACCCTTCTGTAGTACTCAGTTACCAAAAATTATATGACAACAACTTCAAAGGAGAGATCAAGAAACTAACTCATGGACCAATCTATCCCACTGTCTGTTTTTATGAATAAGGCTTTATCAGAACACACCATGCCCATTCATTTCTGTATTAACTATGGCTACTTTTGCCCTACGTAGGCAGAGTTGAGTAGTTACAATAGATATTGTATGGACTGTAAAACCTAAAATATTTACTTTCTGGCCTTTTTTCAGTGCTGATGCCTCTTCTGCGGCATGCCCTATAAATCAGAATCACAGAGGCATGTAGACCAAGTGACCCACACTAGCAGTCTTTATTCCTGCAAGGGTGTTACATACACCAGGGCTTTATCATGGGAAAGCCCAGACTGCCTCCTGATTTTGGGATCTCTGCCTGTAGGTACCAGGTTCCCTACATGAAGAAGTGTGTGTATATGAAACTACCTCACAGTTCTAATCAGCCCTCTTTTCTGGATAGACATCATTGTCTATATTCTCACATAGTTACCTTGCAGAAAGCATGGATATCTGGAATTCAGAAATGGACCTGTCCACCAGGCTGATTAGAGTCAGGGGAGTGGATCCAAGAACTTCTGGGAGAGCACTGGGCTGAGAACCACAGGAGCTGCACTGAATTTGACCCATACTCACCAACTGCAGAGAGGACCATCTCTCACTCCTCAAAGAAAAATCACTGGTAGAAAAGAGATGGGGGATGCAAAAAGCTAGAGCCGGTGCCTCACGTGGCAAGTTGCCTTCAAGTCTGGCTGTGAGCTGAATAGAATCTGAAGCCTCATGTGCAGAGACACACTTGCTGAGTTCTAAAGTACAATGGATGTCCCAAGCTTTATACATCAGCCCCTATTTCACATATCTGTATTCCTTTCACTGAAGTGATTTGCTAATATGCCACTTGGTGGGATTGTGTTATTGTTTTATAAGATTTTTCAGATGAGAAAGCCCACAAATCAGAGAAAATCTTGTCAGACCTTGTGCTAAAAGTTCTGATTCATGAAGTTTCATCACCATATCTAGAAACTAAAATAGGACCTGCATCTAGGAAAATGATGAAGTGAACAAAGTTTGATTTCCAAACCTTTTCTCCCTCTTTCTCTTTTCCAATGGCATAGCTTTCCTTACCATCAGACCCCAGAGCTTCCAACATCATCATCATAGGCTCACGTGTTTGAGGTCAGTTCTGAGGTTGAACTTGATGTTGAATTTGGGGGTGCTGATATGAACTTCAATCTAATAATAGAAGGATGTTTTGTTCCATGGAGAAAGTGGTGGGAGAAACTGAGGGACAGAGAGGTCCACACCACCATGAGAAATCACGACATGCAGTTGGTATTCATTCTATCAACAGCTGGGAAGGTTTTGAGAAGCCTTACTCAAGGCAGACTAATGTGAAACTGGAAACTTTAACTAGTAATGGGAGGCAAATTCCTTGCTTTATTCTTCATTTTAGTGTTAGAGTGATCCAAGAAACTTTTTTTTTCTAGACTCTCAGTTTCTACCTCTATGTGCTGGTTACCACTGAGGAATGAGAAAGACTGCAGTGGGAGATGCTCACTCTATTCTTTCAACTCCAAAGCAGCACCATGTGACAACCAAGATGGGGATCTGGATGTGGCCCAGAACAGTGGATACATTTCTGTCCAGCACCTGTGTCTCCTGCTTGCAACTCCATGATCTAAAGTGGTTTAAGAGAAAGTGACCAAGGGATGGGACTGTCCCCAGAATGATTACATCCATCAGAAAAGACTTGAGATAGAAAAAACTGCTGGCCCAGCTTCCACTCTTGGGCTTCCTCCACTGTGCTGGCCAGAGATTTTGGCCAGCGTTCATGGTTGCAGAAAGCCAGCTCACTGTATGTCAACCGTACAATCTCTGGAACCCACAGGTCCTCTGTCCTAGCCAGACACATTTAATACTTCCAGCCATTCTCAAGGTCTAGCCCCTCCCAACCCAACACTCCAGGCTAGCTGTCCTACAATTCACACTGCAAGCCTAGAATTTTTGTCCTTTTGGCACTGCTAAGGGGAGAGGTGTTGAAAGGAAGCCGGAGCAGATGGGAATGGGATTCCATTACTTTGTAAATATCTGAATGGCATTTCTTTTTAATGTGATATGAGAGTTTGAGCACGTTTAAAAATTTCCCTACCCTAATCATAAAGCCTGTTTTTATTAAAAGCGCACACACCTCGCTTGTAACTGGCGAGGTTTTGGCCCGGAGTTGGTTTCTGCGTGAGAATTCCATCCTGGGCACTGTTTTAGGTCTGTTGGTAACTGGCTTAGCACTTGCCAGTTTCCCTCCCTGGGTAATGACAGAGACACTAACACAATAGCAAAGCTGTTAATCCCAAACATGTTACTAAAAAGGCAAGCTGCTAGAGGTTGAGAGAGGATGGGGAGACATATGTGGAAATGCTAATATGGGAGCTCACACTCTCATACGCATGGATTTGCAGATAATGAGGAATGTCCTGCTTTTCTCAAAATATCACTGTACTTAATCAGCTCAAAGCCTGCTCACTGATCACATGCCATCAACTGATGTTTGGCATTGTGAAGTGATTTTTGGAAGGTAAAGAGCAAATGTGGGTGAGTTCACTCCATGGAAGGCACCCAAAAGATTCTTGTGGGGCTCAACTTTCCACATTTTGGGCATGTTTTTCTGTTTAATCTATCGATCCTTTGAACACATGATAGACTCTAGCTATTTACTCATGAAAAGAAAATCAATAAGTGTGTGAATAAAAACAAATATTTCTCAATCTGGGCTTTTGTTGCAAAAGAAAAAGAAAAAGACTGGCTATTGTATAATTTGGTCCAAATGTAGTTTTAGAAGCATGAAGTGGCCAAGTTTAAGTCTGAGAAGGTGGAAGAAAGGAGAGAAGTCATGGAAATGGATTCTAGCCTTTCCCCATAGAACAGGTGCAAACAGCTGTGGGGGAACTATTCAAACTTCAACTTTGATTTGAAAATAAAAGTTGTACTGTGGCCGAGACCGGTTTGGCTCAGTGGATAGAGCGTCGGACTGTGGACTGAAGGGTCCCAGGTTTGATTCCGGCAAGGGCATGTACCTTGGCTGCAGGCACATCCCCAGTAGGGGGCATGCAAGAGGCAGCTTATCGATTTGTTTCTGACTTTCTATCCCTCTCCCTTCCGCTCTGTAAAAAATCAATAAAATATATTTTTTTAAAAATTGTACTGTGGACAACTGATTTAATTTTTGCATAGCTTCAGTCCTAACTCAGAATATCCTTATCCTGGGTATGCATGAATTTGGTAGAACTCACCCTGTGATAGGTTTGGTGATGGCAGAGATATAATCGCTAAGTGATACATCTTGCTTCACATATTGTTCTGGAAAGCCATAGTAATTCCTCAACTTAGCCAGAAGTCAGAAAACTCTGGGAGCTTTAACATAATATCATGGCCTGTGTTTACCTCTGTGGACTTGGTTTCAATTAGCTTAGTGCAGGTTCCTGAGAACTATAGTTTCCAAAGCTTTTCAGGTGATTCTGGTGCTGAACTACATTTGAGAAAATGTCTCTTTTCCAGACTTTGGTATTTCACAGATGTGTTAAGTTATTTTTTTAAAGGACATTGACTTAGAGTTGTCAACAGTTTACTTTGCCAAGTAAGGAAAAGGGAACTATCTGCTATCACCACTGTTTCATAAAGAAAAGAGCAGATTAACACCAAGGAAAAATTTGGAAGGACAGACCTTTAAACACATTCAACATTCTAAAAACTCACTATGTTGCCACACCTATGTTCCTAGCATCATTATTCACAAAGATGAAAGTAACCCAAGTATCCACTGACAAATAAAACATGGTATATACATGTAGTGGATTATTATTCAACTTTAACAGGAAGGAAATTCTGACATATGCTACTACTTAGCTGGACCTTGAGGATATTATACTAAGTGAAATAAGCCAGTCATAAGAGGACAAATATTATTTTATTCTATGTACATGAGATTCCTAGAGTAGCCAAATTCATAGAGACAGAACAGAATGTGGGAGTTGTGGAGGGTGGGAAGTTATTATTTAATGGGGATGAAGTTTCAGTTGGGGAAGATGAAAAAGTTCTGGAGATGGATGGTGGTGATGGTTGCACAACAATAGGAATGTACTTAATGCTATGGAACTGTGCAGTTAAGAATGATTAAAATGGTCCATTTTATGTTACATATATTTTACTCAAATTAAAAAATCATAAAGTTATCTTTGTTTTTCTCATTTTGTTAGGTGAATTATCACTCGAGAGCCATTGCCAGAGGAAGTAGTCTCCTATGGCTTAGAGAGAGAATCAGAGCCTGTGAGTGCAGTCACCCAGGGGCCCCTCGCAGTCTTGAAAAGACTTGCCCCCAGACAGGCTGCAGCAAGCTAACCCAGGGTGGGTGATGTGGAGACATTACCCCATTATAAAGCACATTAGCTATACCCCTGGAGAAACTAAATAATCCCCTCAAACAGGGACTTGCCCTAGATCAGAGGTCAACTTGTCCTTAAAAGTGGTAGATATGTTTTATGGGCAGAGATGCCTAGAGGATGATGAACCTAAGAAAGCTTTCAAGAAACCAGAGATTTGGCCCTAAAATTGGTCTGAGTAGGCAACAACAGTGGGTGACACATCATTTTTTCTTCACAAAGCAATAGAGCAGCACAGAAAAGAACTGCATAGAGGTTAAAAGCAAAGCAATTTGATACCCACAGGAAGCCATTGATAGCTAAGATATTCTCTGAGATTGAGTTAATTGTTGGTGAAATTATAGGGTTACACAAAAACCAATATTGTTGTTTATTATGGTAGTTGTTTCTTATTAATATGTATGTGTGTGATGTACATATATATGTATACACACATATGCAATGGAAATTTATGATGACTGGTTAGCAAGTTTTTCAAATTCAGATTAATCTATTAGTGATGCAGACCCTAATAGCCTTAAAGGTGGGCCATGTAGCTGGAATTTGTAATCATGGAATTTTCGTACTGCATTAAGAATCTCTGTGGCTGATAAGAGAGCACTGAAATAGCTAGCATTGCATTGATGTTTCTCACTCTCTACATTTGTTTAATTCCTTTGCCAGAGACACATACTTAACTTGTCTTGGTAGATTTTTGTAATGTGTCTTTCAAATGGAAAAACTATATTAAAGCATTCCAATTTTATCAAGTAGCAAAAACACCCAGGCTGTTGGCCAGAATGTGCATGTTTGTTACTGCATTCCATACCCAGATATCTCAGGGCTGGAGAATAATAACAATTTTCTAAAATGTTATTAGATCCATAATTCTGGCAGCAGGTTAATTCACTTAGCCATTTCCATTAAAGCAATAATTATTGGCACATAATCTTAGGAATCATCACGCATAGTGATAATCAATTCCAGGTGAAATAAAAGGCGAAGTCTCTACTGTGCGCCATGCTCTGTAATGTCTTACCTTTGTCGAGCACTTAGAATTGTGAAAAGTCATCTTCATTATTGCATTTGGTTCTGATAGAACCCTGGGAAGAGGAAAAGCAGGTTAACATACAAGGAAACTGAGGCTTGACAAGATTAAATGATTAAAAGACCTGGAAGTTAGTAAGTGATGTAGTCAGAAATGAAAGCCAGGTTTCCTCAAGTCTATTCCAGGCTTCTCTGTACTGCCCCATATTACCCCTCCCCATTGTCACCACTCATTGTTGGTGTTTCTCTGAAATTACTCTTTATTATTCCCCTGAGTAATTCCTTGTGCCAATATGTGTGGGGTGTGTTTTTTTTTTTCCTGGAATGCTCTGCAATCTCACAAAGCAACATGCCATGTGACACAGTTCATTTTCATAAGCTCCACTAACTTGCCTATACCATTCATTCCTGCTGCTTTCTCCTTTACCAGTGATAGCTATGCATGCCTGTTTCTTTCAGGGGGACAAACAGAAGCGGAAGCTTCATCTTTGCCCCAGTGTAGGCAGTGTGACATGATGTGTAGGGAAGCCTACAAGTTGAGAAACTTGAGTTCTAGTCTTGGTTCTGCCACTGACTAGACATGAAATGTTGGACAAGGCATCACACCACCACAGGATTAGTTTCCTATGAAATAGAAATTGTAATGCTTTTCCTGAGCTTCTCAGAAGGCTGAGGTTAACAACAAATATGTAAAGAATTTGAAAATAATTAAACTCCTTAGTAACACAAGTATTGCCAAGGTTTTTTTTAGAATTCCTACTAACATTAAATGTGGGAGGTGGATAAAGCACTTCCCAATGACTATCCTGTGTCAAAGAGATTTTGATTACATTACTGTGTGTCTGTGGGGAGATGAGTATTGATAGGAATAAAGGAGGAGATAGGATAGTACCTTTCATTTTAGGAATCTAATGCCCTTGGAATACATACTTAGTTTCAATTCTCTAAGTAATGCTAGTTACCCAGTTTTATAAATTCTGGGCACCAGAGTAAAACAGAATTTCTCCATTTCTGGTTTGTGCAGAAAAAAACAGAAATACCTGGATTGATAGTTTAACATGGGCCTTGGTGAAGATAAAAATAAAATAATCTGAGAATAATAAATAATAAAGATAAGAACAATACATAAATATTTATATTGAGTGAACTGATTCCAATCTCCATTTCCTGCTCATTAAGGAAGTAGTACTAACATTTAATGACTATAACTAGAGGAATCATCCTTTAGCCTTTCACCATGTCCCATTGCTTCAAACCTTTAGCATTTAGATGTCTAGGTCTGTTTGGTTTTTTTACTACAAGTCTCTTATTAATCACAGAAATAATAGTCTATCTGAATTTTCCACTTTTCAAGAACTAAAAATTCACCCTTTTACACCTATGAAAAGTACCACCTCCTTCCAACATGGCCTGCAAATAATGACAGCTTGATTATTTATCAATGGAAATGGTTACATGTTACTTTAGTCCTAACTTCTTAAATCTTCCTTTCTTTCTATTTTAGTCTGGGTCTTCTCTGCTATGTGGTATTGGGAGGAACATTTTAAGTCTCATTTCATGGAAAGAATTATTTGCTGCTTGAAAGTACCAGCTGCAAAAGATCCTGCACTACATTGTGCCCTATCACCTCCTGTGTTACACATTAAACTCCCCTCTGGCGGTCCTCACTCAGAAGTAGTGCAAGGATTGTAGAAATTTCATCACCGCATGTTCACTATTGTGAAGTTTCTGCTATTTCTCTCAGGGTAGATCTGAACCACAGGAAGAAAGCCCTTTAATGGCCTGAGGTTTTCTTGGGTTGAGATTCATGTAAAATATGGGCCAAGATTTTTTTCTCTCTAATCTCCTTCCTTCTCTTCATAACATAGTTGGAAAGGACATTCTCTCTACCCCAGATTTCCAGACTGATGATATTTATCTCCACTATTTGGATTAAGAACAGGTGAATTATCTGCAATTTACTGCCCTTGTCTTTGTGAATGTCTGTAGATAACAGAAGCACTGCGATTTCTCTACCACAACAAAGGAGTTGTTCAATAACACATCCTTCTGGGCACTTCCAAACAAAGGATTCTCCCAGGAAGAAAAAAACCAACAATGTCTCCCTCAAAAAATTTAAGATTGTATTATTTGACCTCTGGGTCTGATGCCAAGATTGTGTAACTCTAGGAAAGGCAGCCATGAGAAATCTGCCACAAATTTGTTTTTAAGAACAGTATGATCTACAATGTGATGAGGCTGTGACCTTCCTCCAGTTGGCTCATAGCTACTCTCTTAGGGAATAAGAATCAAAATAAAAAAATCTCTGACACTTCTGTGATGTCTTACCTTAACATCCTAGCATCCTCAGAAGCAGACGACAGAGACTCAGAAGAACAGAAAACAACTAAAATGGGCAAAAATAAGATTGTAAGTAAGAGATGATGTGGGCCCTCAATGAGCTGCTATGCAGCCACACAGAAAGTTGAACATAATGACCGATCATCACTGCTTTGGAGCTCGGGTCTCTAGGATTGTGAGACTGTGCCTAGGGCTGTGCTAGAAGGACTTACAGGTGAACCCAATATCTATTACAGGTCAGGTCATTTCTTGGAGTTTCAGAACTTTCCACTGTAATCAAAATGTCCTAAGAGGTTCAAGTGATTTTCAGACTAAGTTTAAGAGACCTAGTACATGACCTGACTCTTTTTTCAGAAAAGTGTACATAGAATGTTCTGCTTGCTTTTTAATTATGAAAAGTGTCCAAGTTTGGTAGAAGAATTATATGGTCACCTTAGCAATGTGATACTTAGATTTTACTCTCCAAAAGGAATGGGATTATTGATGTTGTATGTAGTTTGTCAAGCAAATTATGTTTGTGTATGAGGATCCATATGTAAAACCCCCTATTAAGAAGCACTGATACAGTTTAAAAGAGAGATGATTCTTGCCCAGCTGATTGAACCAAAATAGATGAAGCCCAAGGGAATATATGCCAAATGCTTCTAAGAAAAAAAATTCTCCTGATCTTTCTCTTCCCTTTACAACATGAACATGGAGCCAAAGAATTCTGATAAAAGAGATAGCTGGAGAGCCATTCATTACCTATTGTCTGTAGACCAAGAACAATATAGTAGTGGGCAAATGTAGGCTTACAGTTGCTTGTATGGAAAATAATATAATGTTTAATAAATAATAGTATAAGAATAACACAAGAATAACTGTTTCAAGTACTTACAATTGTAAGACTATTTTGCCCACTCTTTCATAGAACTTTAAAAGTAATTAGGAAGGAATAAGAACACTGCAGATGTGTAGAACAATAAATTCCATTGCTTGAGTGCCCAAATCCAATAAATGTTGCTCTCATGGTATTTCAAGCCAAATTAATGAAAGAGATACCTTTTGGTTCCATGTATAATCTCTATCCCTCACCCCAGAACTCCCATGGATACAAATACATAAGATCTTGTAACAGGACTTTTCTCTTCCTTCAATTATGTACATGTCTAAAGATGACTGACATTAACTGAAATTTTCTTATTTCTCAATATACTTTGAGTTGATACAGGACAAATTTTTATCACTGGACACCATTCTCCATTTTTGACACCAAAGTTTAAAAAGTTCTTTTGCTTTTCATCTATTTGTTTTATGATGATAGCGATTTAACATTTACTTCATTCAGATGTCCCACACCAGCCCTGAGTTCTGAGGACATGGCAAAGAGAGAGAAAAACAAGCAGAAGAAAGGTGGTTGACTCACAAAGCACCTTAGATTTCTGGCCTCAAGTTTAGAGAACAATGACTCGAAATTCTGGGTCATAATTCACCCATCAGGCCACATATGCAAATGAGAACATCCTGACTTGTCCAAAAGAGTTCCGTAAATAATATTATTCATCTCCTAGAAGCAAGCCATATTTTTACTGGACTTTTTACTTCAGACCTGCATTACTAATGAGACTATATATATTTAAAACTCTGTTATTTATTTCCCTCTGCTTAATATTTCAATCAAACATACATTTGCTGTATTAATCACAGAACATGATGGTTTTAAACCCTCAGAAATCATTTTAATTGAATACTTCATGTCTGTTTAATCTAAAGTTAATAAAACCTCTTTTTTAAAACATCATTGTATCCGATTTTAATTTCTTGCTGTAGGACATTCACCCCTCTTTTCCTGAATCATTTTTTTTAGAGTCAGTCATTTAAAAACCCTCTTATTTTATTTTAAAATCAAAGTTAGATTCTTTTTGTTACTCATGCTAACCTGATATTTACTTAATATCAGCACAATAGCCAATAAAATGACACCAAATTTTTTAAATTTTTGTCTGATTGGATTTAATCTACCAATCCAATTGAGGGTGGTTGTTGTTGTTTTTTTGTTTTTGTTTTTTGACTATTTAATTGAAGACCACAATTAACCTGGGTTAGCAGTAGGAAGAGAAAAACCAACAGTCCAGTTCAAGAGGGAGCAGAAAGCAGAAGCAGTAAATATTTTTTAGTTGTTAACTTGCCTATAAATAGGCCATAAATCTCTAAATAATATGCAAATGAACACAGGATATTAAATATTCTTCTCTGACATTAAACAGCTGTTTGACTCGAAGCAAGTCCATGTGATCTCTTCAGGTTTTGGTGACCTAAAACACAAATTAAGGGCATTTTTGGACTCTTCATTCAACCAGTATTTTCTGAGCACTCACAATGTGTCAGCAACTCTGAGAGGTCCTAGGAATTCAATTATGAGCAAAAAATAAGCACAGCCTGTTTATTGTTCTACATGGAGTAACCCTTTAAAGGAAAATATGGTTAACAATGAAATAATCACATAAGCAATTGTAAAACTGCAACTGATACACATGCTGCTACACAAAAGGACATGTGGTGTGAGTCTAATGGAGGGGAGGGGTGACTTGATAGGAAGAGTTGTTGAAGAGAGATCTAAAAGAAGTGGAGGAGGAGAAAACAATAGCAAAATAGGAAATAGTATGTGCAAAGGCGAGTGGTGGGAGGAAACAAGATAAATACAAGGAACTAAACACAGGCCAGTGTGACTGGAGCCCATAGAACAAAGCTGAGTAGGATGGATATGAGGCTGAAAAGGTCAAGTAGGAGTGAGACCTTCACATGTTACACAACTTTGGTGCCATTGTAAGGTCACTGAGGGATTTTAAACAAAAGATGACCTGATCTGAATTAAAAAGTTCTGTGCCACACAAATACCCCTTCAAAAAAGAAGAATCTGCCGAGAGTCCTGCCAGAAGACAACCCTCAGTTATCAAATCCCTTTGGGAACTGTCTGAACTGCAGAGCCCTGGTGGCCATGGTTATGCCCCTCTCCAGGGCTCACATCCTGATCAGTTCAGGGGTGTAAAGACCCAAGGTACTTTTGCCACCTTGGGACAGCTCTGAAGGCTCATTCCATCTTCAAAAGTCCCCACAGTGTTGGCTGAAACTTCAGTTGAAACTTGAAGCTCAACTACTCCTTCTACCTAAGCTTACTTCCCTTCCTCTCCACAAGAAACACTGTTTAATTAGCTTCTTGAATTCTAATCTCCATTCTGGGTCCTTTCCTTAGAAAAACAACCTGTGACAATTTGAAAATCATATGATGAGTGGTCTGGAGAGCGGTTGGTGCTAGAGTGGTGGCCCAGACATATAAACAATTATAGTAATAGTTGGGTCTAAGACAGTGATGGGCAACCTTTTGAGCTTGATGTGTCAAAATTCACCAAAAAACCTAGCATAATTGGGTGGTGTGTCACTTCGAGGAAAAAAAAAAACATAATTTCACACTTTTTATAGTTTAAATAAGAAAGTATAATTGTAATATATAACTGTATTTAATAAACCAAAAACTCATTATTTAACTTACCTGTTTAGTGACTTCTGTGTTCATCTGTCAGTCGGTTTCTTTTGTTGGTCTTGATATTATTTATCTTGTGTGGGGTGCCATGAACTAAGATAAGTGAGGGGGTGGGGGAATTCTTTAACGAGTTTTCTGTTGCTGAATTTCATTGGCTAAACCTTCAATTGAAGGTTGGTATTTTGTACACTTCAAGCCCAAGCAAGCACTACTAGCTTCATCTGTCAATCTGTTTCTTTTGTTGGTTTTGATATTATTTAACACTAAGAATAAGGTCTCACAAAAGTACATAGAGGGAAAAATTGTGAGCAAAGCCATTACTGTATTTTTCAGGGTGCTACAAGTGTCTGGTAATTGGTTCCAGGCACTCCAAATTTCCTGATTCTCCAAGTGGCATCTTTCCAGATTCTCAAGCTTTGACCTCAAGTCAACAAACACCTGAGGCCAGATGCTGTCTTGAAATTCTGCAAGTTGCATCTCCAAATCATCAATTTGCATCCATTGGAAACCATTTAATTACAAACTACTGTAGACTATCACATTAGGATACTTAATTATTTTTATGGTCTGTTCTAGGCTTCTAAACTGATTAAATCTATCACTGAAATGGTCAAGTAACAAGTCTAAAACATGCTGGTACTTTATATGTAAGGGTTCCATTTCATTTCATACAGTTGCACTGGCCTTCTCAAAATACTTTGTTACTCGAGGAAAATACTTATAAGTTTTAGTTTCTACATCTCACTTGAAAATTTTGTTTACTTTCAAAGCTTTTATGTATCCAAACATAATGTCAATACTTCTGCCAAAACCTTGGAACTTTAAGTTCAGTTCATTAATATGAACAGAGATCTGTGAAAAATATCAGGGTTTTGACCCACTTATCATCATTGACCTAAAAAAAGTTTCCCAGAGCTTTAGCCTCAAGATCCTTAATTTCTTCAAAGCACTCCACAAAGCGCTCAAGAACTTTGCCTTGGCTCAGCCATCTTACATTATTGTACATGAGCAGTCCACTGTAGGTGGAATCAACCTCCAGTAAAAGTGCAGAAAATTCTCGCTTGTGAAGGGGGTGAGCAGCTATTAAATTAACTATTTTTGTAACAACTGGCATTAAGTCGTTTTAGTCAATGAATGCTGTCTTGGCACATAAAACCTCCTGATGGATAATACAATGAAAAGGCACAATTGGATGTCCAATAGCTTTTGTAAACAATTTGACAAATCTGACTTCTTTCCCCACCATGTTTGGTGCCCCATCTGTCATCACTGACACAACTTTAGAGTTATCAATGCTTAGGTCATGAAATGTTTCCAACATTTCCATGAAATGTTTACATATTTTGCTTCCTAATGTACTTATTGGCACTCATACTAACTTTATCAACTCTTCTCTCATTGTGAGACCATCAGAATATCGACCAATAATGGCCAACTGAGCATGGAATGTGACATTAGTAGTTTCATCAAGAGAGATGGAAAAATATTTACAATTACTATGTCTCTCTTTAATTGATGCTGTACGTTTGTGTCCAGTCTCATTATTCGGTCTTTTATGATATTTCTACTAAGTGGTAACTCAGATATTCTCTTAATAATTGCATCTTTATTCTGCATATCATGAAATAGAACTGGTGCACATTGTAGGAGAGTTTCTTTAATAAGTTCTCCCTCACTGAGTGCTTTTTCATACTGAGCTATGGAGTGAGCAATGCTCAAATTTGCAGATGTTAAATTTGTAGAGCTTTTTATAAATTTAAGGGTGAATTATATTGGCTCCTGTAAAGGTGTAGCTGCCTGGAAATGTATTTCTTCCTTTCATCCTCACTTTTTTTCAAGAGCTGGGAATGATTA
This sequence comes from Antrozous pallidus, assembly GCA_027563665.1. NCBI lineage: Eukaryota > Metazoa > Chordata > Mammalia > Chiroptera > Vespertilionidae > Antrozous > Antrozous pallidus. The sequence continues at coordinate 32,468,004 of CM050523.1, forward strand.
GTTTCCAAATGTCTATTTATATTCCATGTTCTGCTTACTACCATTTCAGTACATAGAATGCAAAATGATCTGCCAATTTTTTCTATAATGCCATACATCTTGGTCCATGTCTCTTCAAAGGGTCAGCTACTGCTACTACCACTTCCTTTACTTAACCTTGGATTTTTATTTTTTGTGTTCTCCATGGGGGGAGGGCAGTGTCAGAAGATAGACTTATAGATAGCCTGTTCACCCTGCAGGCAATTAAGGGTTAACTAGCCTAACTGACCACAAGATGTCACATGTAACTGTCTTTGAGGAAAGAGCAGGGTTAATAAGCAGAAATAGGGTTAATAAGGATGCACAACAGTAATAGTGGTGAAATGGAGTCTGCACTATGCTACAAAATGGCATTCCTTATATAAATTAAGATGGCTGCTGCTATTTTTAATGACGGTAAAGGGCCCCCATAGCACAGGCCCTGGCCTCTCCCAGCCTCCCCCTCACTTATCTCAGTAATGATGGTCAATTAGAAATCCACGATACCCCAGAACAGTAGATTGGATGGTGGTTGCTGTGGTTATGTGGTTGCTGGTAATGGCAATCACAGGGCCCCCAGAGATGCATCCCCCATGGCATTACGCTGCTCCCTATTCTGCTGGCCAGAAGTGAGGTCAAAGATCCCCTAACTGCCTAACCGGAAGTCTCAGAACTAGACTCTCTGTGCCAGAGTTCTGTTGGCTTGGCCTACAGATCTCCGGCACAGAGTGTCTACACTACACTACAGCAAATGTTTCATCCTTGGCTATTGAACCTGGCCGTGCAGTAGCCAAGGATGAAACATCCTTCTCGGCATTCAGCCCCAGACTTCTCTGTATGCGACCGCATGTGGCCGTGTGTCATCAAAAATGGCTACGCATGTCAGTGCTGATACGCATGTCCTAGGTTTGCCATCACGGGTCTAAGATGATGGAGAGATACATAGGGAGAGTGGGCATATTTAGAAGACATTTAAGAAATTAAAAAAAAATAATGGGAGTTGGTGATGAAGTGGATAGACAGAGTGATGGAGGAGAGTTAGAAAGCAAGACGATTCCTTGGTCTCTGGTATGCACAGCTGGGAACATTCAAAAGAATCAAGTGTGAGGGGAAGAACAAAAATTTCCTCTCTTGGTGTTTGTAGAGCTGAGATATTCAAAAGTTCTGAAGAAGAAAGGGCATTGTCTATAGAATCTAGATCATTGGAATATGTGACTAGATTGTAAAGGAAGCCTAGTTGTAGATGAAATTATGTAGGGAAAGGGATCAGACTGTGAAGAGAAAAGGGTCTAAGTCTGAATCTAGTGGAATTCCCACAACCCCATGAGCTCTAGAAGCAGATTTCATACCCTTTTAGAAGTAACCACCTCTTTGAGAATGAGGATATTAGGGCCTACTCCCCAGAAAAAAAATCATTTCTTTTTCATATGCAGTTTGTGCACTATTTCTGGTGCTCCCACACCACTCAGGTTATCCCTAAACCCCTTAGTGATCCATAGACTCTAGTTCATAAACTCATACTCCAGAAAAATTCTCTGCTTCTGTAATCCTATCATGTTTGCAGCATTCTTTTTACAAACTGTGTTTTAATGTTTTAAGGCTCTAGATGATAACCATTTTGATAGTACAACACAGGTTTTTAAGAAGCAGAACATACCTGAAATATCTGAGCTCCCATGTCACTAAGCAGAAGTGGTATTTACATTTATCAACAGTTATATTCAGGGCCTCCCTGGCTCAGAGGAAGGTATTGGGTTTATGCTACAAAATAGGAATTAGAAAACTTGTTCTGCAAAGGGCCAGATAGTAATCATGGTAGGCTTTGTGAGACACATATGATCTCTGTTATGTATAATATTTCTTTAAAAGATCTCTTTCAAAATATAAAAACCACTCCTAGCTCATGAGGCATAAATAGCCAGACTGTTGGCCACCACTCTTGTTTGCTGATTCCCACCAGAGAAGATAATAATCTCTGCAGTCAAACCAATTAGATCATTTCTCTTTTCCCTGAGCATCCTAGCATTTGGCCTTGGGGATAGATAATCATTAACCTTTGAAGCCCATCCACGTACCTGGCACAAGGAAGTTTCCCCATAAATGTATGTAGTGTGAAACCCTGAAAATGTCTCACAGGCTACCGCTCTTTGCTTTTGTGATTTCACCTAGTTGCTTCAGCCATTGCTAATTTACCTCATCTACCATGTTGCTGCTTTTGCCCCTCAAAAGTTACATGTCCCAAACCATTAGCTTCACACTTGCTCCAGTATTTATTGTATGAAAGTTCCACCCATGAAGGCAAACTACTTCTCTCCAGTCTACACCATATAGAAACCAGTTATTTTCTCTGGAGAGTGGCTACAACATTTGGACAGGGTCAAGCCTCAGACTGATGAGAGGGCACTGTCCTCTTATGGCAAAGCCACATACAAGGCCCAGTGTGGAGGGTAAAGCCCTCCCAGCACAATTATGGCCAAAGGCTATGGTTGGTATGTAAATTTGACTTTATAGTCCGACTTTATAATACTAGGTAGGTGAGGAATGTGGGCTGCGGGAGGTGCGGCAAGTGCTGCCAAAACAAAGCTTGATAGAGTTCAGAGAATTGCAACAACAGGAAAGAAATAGATTTGAAACTCACAAGAACATTGTAAACATCTTGACCACTCCCTTGTTTTGCTTTGTGTGATCTGACTATAAAATAAAGATTCGGCTTATGGGCCGTGTCAGTGTCTTCAACCAGGTGCAGTGACCCATCTGGCCCCAACTGTATTCTCTTGTTTGTTTCCTTTAATCCTTCACCTCTTCAGGTTCACCACTGGCCATGCTGGACATGGTTCAATTTTCACAGATCCTGGCACAATAAAGGGGGATTTTCCCATCCCATATCAAATAGAGTCTTCCTAACTTCTGCTTAAGTTCTCAGAAGTCCAAAATATCACCCCTCTTTCCTGTCCCAAGGGTCATGGTCTTAATAACCCATGACCCAGACTTGTTTCACCCTCTAGGAAAACTTCTGTTCTCCATCAATATATTCTCCCATATATGTCCCTCCGCTTCACTGAGCTACAGATACTACTCAAATATTAGCTGCTCTGTCTGCTCCTCTAAATCTAGATAATATGGGGTAAAACCCACAACTGCATACTCTTTGGATGGGCAAATCCTCTCAAAGACTTCTGTGAATTCCTAGGAATAAGGAAAGCAGATTTTTATTTTCAGAGTCACTGTAGTCTGCGGGATCATTCTTCTGCATGTACCTCATCAATGAAATTGTGAAATTCTTTTATACTACACAAACACACAAAAAGTTTCTGTCTATCTAATAGATACAAATAAAAATTTGGAGAATTATAAAAAGAATTTATATTGTAAAAATGAACACAATTTTAAATGAAATATTACATACTATCATTCTTAAAATTTCCTTTGCCCCATTCCCACATAGAAATTTTGTCATTTTTTTTCAATCTCACAAATAACTCAGGTTTTTGCCATGTCCTCTTCCCTCTACCTCATTTTTCTACCCATCTACTTTCTTCTTTTCCCTTCAACTCAGGAATAAAACACAAGCTTCTTTTAGTCTCTTGTGCCAAGCACTTCTTAAAATCTTTGCAACTGCTGTCATCTTCTATCCCAAATGGCTTAATAAGTTATTTTCCTACAACAATGAGTATTCCCTCTCTCAGAAGAAAACATTTTTAATGTACTCTCCTACATACGCTATCTGGTTGAAATACCTCTAACTTTCATTTTCAGCCATTAATACTTTAGCTTAAATTAGTTAATCAAATGAGTTGCAAAGAGCAAGAACCAAGAAAACAGAAGAAAGAGTGTTTTGTTTGGGAGAAAAGGACCAGGGAGAAAGCACAGTGGACAGGTTTTTGAAGATGCAGGGGCCTAGTGGGAAAAGAGAGACAGACCATATAGAAGACAATATAGGAGAGCATGGAAAAGGAAATATATTTATTTCACCTGGGGCAGGACCTCATTTTAGGTGCCATGAAGGTATGGTTAAATCCTCGCGTAGATCACACATGAGGACAGGGGAGATCTTCCTTTATGTGGCAATAACTAAAGAGAAAAATCCATGACTGCACATATCTCCTGATGTCACAGCTGCTCTGAAAGCCTGCTTTGGGCTCTGCCCTGCATGGGTGTGGGGACCCAGATGATGAAGGCTAGAACATAATTGATTACTGAGGCAGTAAATTGTACAACTCTAATGACGCACCATCGGGGCAAAGAGGGCTGTGGGGCAGGGCGGAGGCCATTTTTTGTTGTTTTCTCCAATCTGCTTTGGAATTTTCCCATATTCTCTCTCTCTCTCTCTCTCTCTCTCTCTCTCTCTCTCTCTCTCTCTCCATATATATATATATATATATATATATATATATATATATATATAGCAAAATTAGCATTTTCATATGTCATGAAAGTTAAAGCAACATGTGAGAAATTAAATTGTTGAAGAACAGAGTTCTCTAATTGCACCCTTCAGAGATTCACATTACTTTTGGAAAATGTGCATTGACGAAGAGTTTATTGGTGGTGTTTCATTTCTAGGGCTGGCTTCATTTCCAATCCACTCTCCCACCCAGTGTATCTGCTTGGTTAGGAAAGCTGCCACTGGCTTCAGAGGGTACAGACAGTAGAGCACACATGTGAAGAATGGAGCCAGCTCAATGATTTTTTTTAACATCTTCCCTAGATCTGTGTCATCGCTGCAGAAAGTAAGTTGAGAAAGTGATGCATTAGCGATTCTTCAAAAGAGCTAGGAGCTGGAACTGTAATTTTTACTGGAAGGAGTTTTTCATAACTAGCTGCTGTCCAGTTAATACCCATCTATTTTCTGAGACAGTGTTGACTTTAACATGCAGATTTGCAAGACCCTTCCCAACACTAAACCACACACACTGGTTAGCAAAAGAACAACACTCAACTTACTCTTACCTTTTACTTTATGTAAAAATTCATATCTTCTCTACTATTATCTAGCAAGGTCTGGGGAAATCCTTATTTTCCAAGCATTAAATGCCTTTGCTTAGTCTCTAAAGATTTCCAATGACAACAATGCCTTCCTCTGTGACCCAACAGACCATACTCCATGCAGGTTTTGGTGACTCAAGGATCTCACACCCAAGCATAGTAGATGGAATGTAGGAAAAGGCCCACAAGGGCAGCCATGCCTTTGCTAATGCAACAACAGCAATGACTGAATGACTAGAAAGAAAAAAGGTTATTTATTTTCATGAAGCTTTTATCAAACTTCTAGCACAGAATTTGGGGTGAGAAGTAGGGAATGAACTGAGGAAATAGGGAACATGATGCACAGCCAAGATCCCTAGCTGAGGTCCAGCAGCGCTCATGGGCCTGATGCATGCAAATTGACCATTGACAAAGATGTCAGGAGAGCCTCAATTTTATGGAGCAATTGGCGTGATGCTGGATGGAAATCAATACCTGCAATCCAAATTTTGTATTTTGTGGGTTGTTGTTGAAGTTTGATGTCTGTTTCTCTTTCTTAGACTGATTTTTTTTCTGCAATCAGCATGATGAAAAACAAAATAATACTTATAAACGAAGTCAGCATATAGTACTAGCTGAGCAGGAGGCAGTTGGCAGCTGCAGAAATTCTGTTTTCACTTTACATTAAGTGGCATTAATTACACTGCTATGTAACTAAGTATAACCACATGGACGCAGATCAGAATTCTGCTCTTGTTTCAAGGGCACTTGGGTACAAGTGTGTGGCTATCGGGTGGGAGGGCCTGGCTCTCTTGGTCATCTCTCAGCAAAAACTGTATCATTTACCCCCAGGACCTCATTCTACACCAGAGGTTGTCAAGTGTCTACCCTTGGCCAAGAAGTGAACCAAGCCCAGAATTAGTCCAGAGGCACCTGGTCTAAAAGCAATTGCCCCTATAGCCCAAAGTGTGAGGTATGTGAAATGTGTCTAAGCCTTTCTCTGCAGGACTTAGACTTGGCTTTGAAAATGAGGTCACTACCAAATTCAGACTTTCAGATTTTCCCACTAAATCCAGCAGTGTCACAGACCAATGTAATGTCCAACAAGAATGGCTGGTTTATGGTTCCACTTGTGAATGAGGTGACACAGGCTCTAATAATTCCCATCCAGGCAATGGAAACTTCTCAGCACATCCCTGCTAACCAGAACATTTTGACAAGGGAGAAAGAGCAACATGTTAGCCTCCTATCTACCATTAACCAGCTATGAGGCCGTGGACATGGTAAACCTTTGACTCTCTGACCCTCCCATGGATCATTTGTAAAGTAAAGATAGCTTAGCTGCTGAAAAGTAAGAATCTAACTTAGTAGAACTCTAAGCTCTCCTCAGCTCAAAGATCTGGGATTCAAGTCATACTTTCTGTGTGTTTGTGAGGACAGAGACCTTTATTTTATATCCTGAGTATTTGGTACATGGCAGGAACTCATTCATGTTGGATTGAATAAATAATTAAATAAGAATAATTATAATGTTCAAGAAAAATATATTCTTGCAAGTAATTAATAGTGAAGCTATCCAATAAACATTTTTTTTTCTTGTGGCAAAGAATGAGATTCAGCAAGATAGTTCTACATACCAAGGGGCCCAGAAATAATGAGAAAAAGGACAGGTGGGGACACTCCTACCTTTCAAAGAGCTTGGGAGCCTGAGAACATAGGCAGGTATGTGATTACTCGCAGAAAAGCCAGGCTGTCTTGTTTGTACAGATTAGAGAAGACTTAAGGATATCCAAAATAATCATTTTGTAGGTATGAACTTAGCTCTTCCCTTTTCAAATATCAGGAGAAAGATATTCCAAGACCATAGGAAATTTTGAATGATGTGAGTACCAGAGGATAGATGGAGACTCCTCTGGATGCACTGGAGGTCCTTAGAGCTATGATCTGACCTGTAAAGGAAGAGGGGATCTGGTCCCAGACAGAACACGAAAGGCTTGCCCATCACCTGAGGCTGCACAGGATCCAGGGAAGTCCAAGGCAATAGGGTCTTATCTGGGGAAATGAGATTCAGTAGATAGAGATAAGGTATCAAACTGTATTTCAGTCCTTTAGTGATAGAAGCTCAGCTATCGTGGATTTCTTGGGGACCCATTTTACCAGCTTTCTACCACAACTATATTTAGGGGTTATGTACTTCCTATGCTAATAGTCAGATATGCAAGTCAAGATTGGTGTAGACTGGGCTGCTGCATACTCTGTACAGCTTCCCCTGACAACAAGGTACCTAGCCTAGGAGGTATTAGAGATTAAAATCCAGGCTGGTCTCTACCCACTAAGTCATGGACCCCTGTGCTGGACAAGTTGTCCCCCAGTTGGGTACTATGGCTAAGTCACTCATTGTTGGAGTTGCATCTACCAACAAAAGTTTTCTTTTCTTTTTTTAATTTGCTAGGCCCTGGGTTATATGCTGATTATTCCTCATTTTATCCTCCCCACTCATTGTTTTTCTTTGCCCTTTTCTGTGCCCTAGCTGGTGGCCTCCATACAATGCATCTGAAACTTTCTTATCTTCTGGACTCCAGTGGGGATGGACAACTGGAATCACCAGTAGGAGGTGGGAAAGGTGGGATAAAAGAGATGCCAGGTTATTTATGTTCTCTATCACCACCACTCTTCCCATTCTCTTCTCCCAGGCACCACCCTTCATCCTTGTCCCATTGTGGTTCTGACAGTGCCTGTGATACTGTCTGGCAGCCCCGGCTCCCACTGGGTTGTAGTAACACTGTTCCCTCCTTAGTCCTTCAGCTTTCACTGCTGCTGGTCCCTGAGTGCCTCATCAATCCCTTTCCTCTAGCCACACCTCTGTAAGTGGTCTTTCATTCAGTTCTGATCATTTGAACCCTTTGACTCTGTCATCTTTTTCTGGCTGGGATGCTGATCAATATAGGGAACCATTTCCTAATCCGCAAAGGTGGACTATATAGACTAGTAGAGACCAATGACACTTTAAAAATCAAAACAAATACTTGCCACTGACCTAGGGATCTCTGAGATTTTCACAATTGGTACACTAACAGAGTCAGGAGTGTTGACTAAATTATGCATTTTCCTTACTGCTTTCAGGACACTTTGCATTCTGGCCAGACAGTGCTTTCATTGCTCCCCTTGCTCCAGACTTAATGCTCCTCACCCTCTTTCTTACACGTCTTTGTGTGCTGTTCCACTACCTGAAACTTCTTTCCTCTCTTTGGAGATGGTATATGATAGAGAGTAAGATTTTTTTGCTCTTACATTGAACATAAATGATTAGATACTAACTCTGTCAGTTATTACCAATGAAATTGAGTTACTGATCCCAACTCTTCACACTCTGGCTATAGACAGACACATTCACACCCTTGCCACAACCTTAAGGTGGATAGCATGGACTTCCTTGCTATTCCTTGAATTTAGAGTTGGCCATCTGACTTGTGTTGGCCAAGTCCAATGGGATATTAGTACATGAGATTTGAAATGTACTTGCAGAGTCTGGTTTGCCCTTTTGTGCTCCTATGGTATGTCATGAGAAGAACATCTCTAGTTAATTGTGATTCCTTCAGCCTCAGCCCTAGAAGGAGTCATATAATTCAGATAAAATGTGCCATGTAGCCATGGTCCAAGGAAGATATGATAGATATAGCAGTTAGAGGCCAGGCCCAGAGAGAGGAACCTGAATAGCAGCCTAGTCCAGATGAGTTGCAGCCAACCACAGATCCATGAGCATGAGAGCAAATGATTATAATTTCAGACTACTGAGTTTGGGTGTGGTTTATTATATAGCATGTTGTAGCAATAACTGACTAATACCTTACTACATAAACCTGAAAAATAATTCAATTTCTAAGAGCTTCAGTTTCCTTCTCTGTAAAATGGTAGTAATTATAATAATACTTGTTTTATAGGGTTATTGTGAAGATTAAACAATACACATAGAGTAGTCTGCACAGTGCCTGGCACAAAATAAATTCTCAAAGGGGGATCATTATTTTTCTTAGTGTGTGATCACTGGAAATCACAAGTAGCTTTCAATGTTAACTCAGCTGTCCCTTCATACATAACGTATTTGCTGAGCATTAGAACTCCCACAATGATCTCCTTTCTCTGAACTTCCATTATATTAATTATCTAATATAATTAATTTGACTTAATATCTTTTCACTCACTTTTTTTTTAATTTAAGTTATGTGTGCAAAGTATATAATTCAAAATACTTTCCTTCCACCAATGAAACCATGGTCATAGGGAATAACATATAATGAACATATGTGGTATGTTAAACTCTGTTAGGCACTTTCCCTGTCATTTAAATTTCATTAACAATCCTATGAAGTTAATATTGTTATTCTAATAAAATGCCTAAATTCTTTGGCCAGTAGTGGTGAAGGAGAGTTCAAACATGTGTCATTTTGCTGCAAAGCATCACTAACTCTTCAGTCTATTAGAAGAGATGACACATAACCAAATAACTATAATTTGAAGTAATTATATACATCTGATCATTAGGAAAATTGTGTGCTATAGATGGACAGAGATGGTGGGCAGCAACTTGGCACTGGCCTTGAAACCAGGGAGATCATGGAATAACTCTCTGACAAGTGTTTATCTAATACCATTAAAAGATAGATACTATACCCTGGGATATGAAAAGTAACTCAACTAATCCTTTTTTTGGGGGGGGGGCGGGGAGGGGAATAGATTCTAATAAGTGAGTTAGACCAATGGAAAGATAATTTCAACATATTCTGGAAAATGGTGAAACTGTGAGTATTATATTTGGAGAAAGCTTCCTGAAAGGAGGATTTAAGCTCCATCAAGTTAGTTGATTGAAGAAATAACGGCAAGGCCTTTCAGGGAAAAGGAATAGCAACAACAAAAACTCTACTTACATAGTTATATATGATAGATCATCTGTGAACATGTCTTTGACATGTTTTTTTAAAAATTTAAATACTTTGTTTAAAGTATTACATAAGTTTCCTTTCCCCCCATTGACATCTCCCCAGTCCCACCCCAACACGGAATATACTCTTGCTCTCCCCCTCCCCAACCCTACCCCTGATCTGTGTCTATTTGTTATGCTCATATGCATGCATACTAGTCCTTTGGTTGATCTCTTACCCCCTCACCCCCTGCCTTCCCTCATAGGTTGGACAGTCTGCTTGATACTTCTATGACTCTGGTTCTATTTTTGTTCATCAGTTTATGTTGTTCATTATATTCCACAAATGAGTGAGAACATGTGATAGTTGTCTTTGACTGGCTTATTTCACTTAACATAATGCTCTCCAGGTCCATCCATGCAGTTGCAAATGGTAAGAATTCCTTCTTTTTTACAGAATATAGTATTCCATTGTGTAGATGTACCAGTTTTCTAATCCACTCATCTGCTGATGGGCACTTAGGTGGTTTCCAAATCTTAGCTATTGCTAATTATACTGCTATGAACATAGGGGTTCATATATCCTTTCTGATTGGTGTTTCTGACATGTTTTTATTGTCAATGTCCTGAGGAGAAGAGCTATGCCTCCTTTCCAACTGTGCCTCTTCCATACTCCATTCAACCCAAAACTGAGACATAGGAGGAACACAATGAAAATCTACTCTTTGATTCAGTGAATGCCTCCTACACTCCTTGGGAGATACAAATGGAATAAGTGGAACCATGGTTTACCTGACTTCAAGGCCAAGTGGCTGCCCAAAGAGCAGAGATGGAGCATACAGCCAAAGCAGGCAATATTTTCACATGGCAGAGCTAATCAGTGGTGTGGTTGGAAATGGAGTTCAGGTTGACTGGTGCTGTATTAACATTAGCACCCTGTTTCTGAAGTCTCCCCGCAAAGCTAACTTCAACACATTCAGGAGACAATTTCAACAGAACTCTTGAAGGACATGAAAGCAAAGCACTCCTTGAATTTCAACATGAGTAAACCAGAAAAATGTGAAAAAACATCTTGTTCAGATGGCTTGTTTATAAATCTTTGCTTTTCTATCATGAATACATCCAGTCACTATAGCCTTTGTTCATTTAGAGGGTTAAATAACCTCAGTCATCTACACAGGAGAAATTATCTTTAAATTGTACTTGAAAATTTCTTTGACTTTAGGGGGAATTTCATTTTATAATTGTGGATTGTTCTTGTTTTTGGAGCTTTTACAGATGAAAACTGTCCATAGGAGGTATTTCGGCAAGTTAGCTAGCCCATTGCCAAGCAAAACTAAAGTCCTTATCAGCTGTGGGAAGATAATTCAATTTGCCTTTAAATAGAATTTTTAGAATGGCTTATAACATATATCAAGATTATTTTAAAATCTGAACTAGGACATTGTGGGAACCTTGGTAAGAAATGTTCAGCTTATCTGCAGCTCTGAGAACTGAAACTATGTTCTAATGTTGTTTATCTTTTAACTAAAGAACTAAGTGTCTCATTCAAGTGGCAATAGGTGGCTAATCCTCTATAAAAGTTCTGGGGTGGATTCCTTGTAAATGTGAGTTATTAAGAAGAAAATGTTACAAGATTTCTTAGGAAATCAATACTTCATTATGCAACAATTGGATCTGCAAGTTTAATGTTCCCCATAAGCCCCAGCAGAATGAAAGAGGTCACTGGGTGAGACAGTGCAAATGGTTCCTGCTGACCTGGAAAATGTAGAATTTGAGGCCTAGTGCTAAGATGTTGTTAAAATATTTTCACAAATACCACAATTATTATGGAAACCAAATTGCAAGAACATCTGTCTGGATGACACTTTGGCCCAAAGTTGGATCAAAACCTGGTAACAGTTATAACTGAAACTGTGGCTTCATTTTTCCCTCAAGATCTTTGCTTTTTCCTTGCTTCACAGAGCAGTTTATTTTTCAAAGCTACAGCAGTTAATTTTTTGTTTTCCTAAACCTTCCTGGGGCAAAAATCCCAACTCTTCTAGTTGTCTACCAAGAAGTTATGGAAGGCAGGCAGGAAGGAAAGGAGACCTCAAGGAGATAGAAGGTAGCTCAAAAATCACTCTTCCAAGAATTTCTGGGTCACTGTATAATTGCTACGCCTATTGGCAGGCTTAGATTTAAGCCTTCTCTGACTTCACAGGCAGTTCTTATTCAGCATCCAGCCATGTGTGAAGACTTGAGGCATTGAACATGGAACCCCCCCAAAATCCAGGCAGCTCCACTTAAAGCACTCAGGCTGCGAACTGTACCATGGCAAAGTACCCCAAACAGTTGTTTTTCCATTATTATCCTCAGCCTGGCATTTATTATCACTTTTTATTGCACACTTTTAAGGGCAATGGTCCATTTTACTTAGATCATTAATTTGCAAAAATCGTGAAATATGAGCAGAGATGGTATTTTTTATAGGTCATGCTATACCTCTATAGGACCCCAAAGGAAATGAGGTGTGAGTCTGAGCACACTATGGGAAGAGACCCTGGGACCAAGAGCTCCATATTTTTCCAAAAATAGAAAAGCCTGGAGTGCTTCCCCAGGAATAATGCAGCTGGATGAATGGAGATGTGCATAAATAATTGACAGCCTGAATAAAAGTGTGGACAAATGAGCAGTAGAGTGAGACTCTGACCAGCTCTGGGGCATAGCCAAAAGTCCCTTGGATGTGGAGTTTGGAGATTTTGGATCTAGTTACCAGCTGTACAACTGCTGTCAGTGAATCTATCAGAATGTACCTCACCTTTGAATCTGTAAAATGGTAATAATAATACTAAATAATACCTATCTCATAAAATTGGCAGGGAGTAGAGCCCCAAGAAGTAAAGTCTATAGACATTTGGTTTAAATCAGAACTTCTCTCCCTTGTTTGCTCTGTGACCCTAGGCATCTTATTCTTTCTACATATGCATTTCCTTGTCTGTATAATGGGAATAATGTACTAAACTCCTAAGGATATGTGTGAGAATTTGATAAAGTAATACATGCAAAGCACGTTGAAGAGTTTCTGGTACATAATAGGCTAGATACATTATAATACTACTTTGGTAAAATAGTGTTACATAGATACACTCCAGATTACCTTAATTATTAATATTACTAGTGGCCCAGTGCATGAATTTGTGCACATTAAAAGGAAATTAATTAGAAGAAATAGTTTAATATTGTTATTCACCTCTTCTCTATAATAGAAGTGTCAACCAAATTCATGATTGACAATAACAGATGGAAGCACACATGTGCGATTGGTGCCAGTGAGAGCTCTATATGTATCATGCATGTGTGAGTCAACTTAGCCTTTTAAAATATATGTAAAATAAATTTGCTTAGTTAGACCTGCTTTCTGGTTTAGCTAAGCTTTTTCCAGCCCAGAGAAGCACCCCAACTTCTCTTTCAGGTAATTGTCAACAACACAGCAGTAAATATTAACATGAAGCAGATTATTATTGTAGATTATGCAGGGAGAACAAAGAGTACAATATTTAATTGCAGCAGTGTTTGACTATATTCTGCACAGTGAGAAAACCTGAAGTAATTTTCAGGGTTCACCACTTCTTACTTCTTTTTAGTCGAGTCTCCTATCTAAAAACTAACTCCAAGACTTCAGGAAAATGCTTCACAGACATTTGGTTAAACTGCAAAATGTTTATAAAGCAAGTCATGTTCTTGGACTGAAGAAACTGCAAGGAGGTTAGTTGCTAGGGAGACGAAGCCAGGTGTTGCTATGTGATGTAATTTCCCGTTGCCCACAGCCACCCTTTCTGGGCTGGGCTGGGCTGTGGGCTGGATTTTGTGCTATTGGCAGTGTTGGCTATGATTTGGTGGGCTATTGCCCTGGGGTGATGGTGGGGCCTGTGTCCCACTTGGAGGAAGCTAAGTGTTGCTTTGTAGGCACCAGGTCCACACTGTCATTTCTCTGTAAATGGCCAGTGTGTGTCATGGCAGCTCCTGCATTGAGCATCTGCCCCCTGATGGTCAGTGTGCATCATAGCAACCAGTCAGGCAGGTGGAGAGACACTTAGCATATTAGCCTTTTATATAAATAGGCTAGAGGCCCAGTACATAAAATCTGTGCACTGGGTGGAGGAGGGTCCCTCAGCCTAGCCTATCCCCTCTCACAGTCTGGGAACCCTCAGGTTGGCCTCCTTCTGTGGGATGACCAGGGAAAGGTGCCAACCACAGCACCCCACTGCTGCTGCCACTGCTGGCCACCACAGCCACCAAGGTGTTTTCATCAACACGGATTCCAGTCCCTTCACCATGAAAAAATGACAACTTTCTTTAGGCATTTTCAAGATCAAGATGTCTCTTTCATAGGATATGACACTTCTTTCTTTCTTTTTTATCCTCACCTGAGGATATTTTCCCATTGATTTTTAGAGAGCATGTAAGAGAGAGGAAATGAGAGAGACATATCAGTGTGAGGGGGATACTTTGATTGGTTGCCTCCTGCATGAGCCCTGACCTGGGCCCCAGCCAGGAATATGGCCTTGATCAGAATTGAACCCAGACCCTGCAGTCCACAGGCCAAGGCTCTATCCACTGAGCCAAACTGGCTAGGACAGGATATGACATTTTTAGCCCCTTCAACAGAGGACCTTCATTTTTTCCTCCAGGAGTGAGGTAGAAAAAATATAGATCACCTTCTTGGATTCTTATTACCAAAGTTATCAACAACACTGAGAGTGGCATACAGGGAGCTTAGCCAATGAATTGCAAGAAAAGGTGTTTCCTCTGTAGCTCATGCACAGAGGCGGGCCTGCTGGGGCACTGTCTCCCAGTGGTGGCAGCCTGGGCATGCCCCCCTGCCTCTTGGGTCCTGCTCCCTCTACAGGCCTGCTCTCTGCAGACCTGCTTTTCACTGCAGCACTGGCAGGCCCTGCTTCCTGTTCTCTGTGGGCCTGCTCAGCCCTGCTCTCTGCACACCTGCTTATTGTCTGCGCCATTCATGGCATGCCTCACTGTGCAGCAGTCCCCTCACCCCCCAATCTCATGCACAGCCTATGAAGAGGTAATATGCAAACTTGTCAGGTCGTGACAGTTATGGCATCCTGGACAAATTTACATATTACCTCTTTATATGTATAGATAGTTAAGAGTATATAAATTGTGATTCTCCGTTGTAATCAAGAGGGTCAAGTCTTACAACTTAAGCAGAATGGGATATTAGAAGACATTAAGATCATAGAATCTTCAAAATTATCAGGGACACAGGCTGGTTCATTCAAAATAATCAGGGACCCAGACTGGTTCATTCATATCCAGAAATAAGACCCAACTACACTCCTGGACTATTACAGAGAAAAACACCACTGTCCATCTCTAGGTACTGACCACTATTGAGACTGAAATCCAAAAGCTTTGCCACTGCTATCTGAGAAAGTCTTCAGACCCAGAAGATCCAATTTTACTTTGTAAAGCTGCTTCCTCTTATTCCTCCAAGTAACTCATGGGATGGCTCTAACTGTCAGAATCAAGACTATTTTCCTCTGTTCTAGCTGCAAAGAAGTCTGGCAAACATAGACTTTAGCTTCCTAGTCTGTACTGCCTAAGAACACTAAGACAAACTAAGAAAAGCTAAAAGAAAGTTGGAGTGAGTCAACCTACAATGTCTGCTATGAGGATGGTAAATAAATATAGGTCTAGCAGCCATTTTTTATCTAATAAATTAGAGGTGGTTTGTTTTTGGTTTGCTTTTCAGAGATTAGACAGGAATGTCTAGAGATAACTAATAATTGTGCTTGTAACACCATTGTGTTTCCACTAAACATAAGCAGATAGAACTGACCTTTGCTTGGCTCCCTGCCTGTGACATGGGGAGAAAGGTGGTTTTTCTTCTACCAACATTCTGTGCTCTGTGTAGACCAAGATAGTCCTTTTGCATATTCACTCTCCAGAGGAGTAGAGATAGACTGGCATGATCTGAAAGGGCCTGGACTGAGGTTCATACTCCTAGAGGAGTAACCTTGAAAAATTTAAATGTACAGTCGAAGTACAATGGTCTATGAAGTACTGGCTGCTTGAAGTTATGAGGATTCAGCAAGCCTGGGGACTATCAAGAACCATTAATGCAATTAATCATATTTTGAATCAACGAAATGATAATTACCTTACAAGGCCTGGGTTAGAAGTTGTCTGAATATTGATAAAGATAGAATCAAGAAGTCTGGCCTCTAGTTCTCATCTTTCACTGCCCCCTATGTGAACTTCTTTAAGTTAACTTCAACTCTCTGAGCTTGTGTCCTCATTTAAACTATCCATTTTTAGCCGAGACCGGTTTGGCTCAGTGGATAGAGTGTTGGACTGCGGACTGAAGGGTCCCGGGTTTGATTCTGGCAAGGGCATGTACCTTGGCTGCGGGCACATCCCCAGTAGGGGGTGTGCAAGAGGCAGCTGATCGATGCCTCTCTCATCGATGTTTCTGACTTTCTATCCCTCTCTCTTCTGTTCTGTAAAAAATCAATAAAATATATTTTTAAACTATCCATTTTTAAATGAACTTTACATTTTAACATTCTACTTTCTATGCTTTGATGTGCTTACATATTTAAATATTTCTTATCAACAGAAATAATTATTCTTTTAAAGTTTTATAATCATAAGTCTTGACCCAAAGACTATAGAAAACAAAGTGATGTACAATCAATGCTCTTTTTAAATTTATGAAAAGCAAACTAATTATTACAATGCAAAAAAAAAATAGGCAAGCCTGGTCATATTCACTGTTGGTGAATTTATTTTCAACCAGTAAACTAATTTCAGTCAGTGAATTTTATTTTACTGCTCCAGAAATAACTTTTGCTGGTTTTTCTTCAATCAACCCAGTGGACTAGCTACTTAAATGTGGAGACTGCAACCTCTCTGTTTTCTATTTAAGGTTAAATAAGCTTACATAGTATAACTAAGCATATATTTTGACACCTATCAAAGTAAAAAAAAAAATTCTCCAAAAGTTCTTGTTTTAGAGATTGGTGCAAGACACAAAGTTTAACTCCATTCATGTGGCTTAATCTTCAGATCATATTTAATCTTGCCAATAATAAGTAAAGCTAAGCCAACTTCCTCATTGTCTCAAATTCTACAAAAGTAACCATACTAAAGCAATAATAAAAGTACATGGTTTATATTAAATTGTTGGAAAGGGAAAAAATTACTTGAATATTGATATAGAGTCAAAAATCTGGGCCTCAAGTTCTCAGATAAAAATACGGCTTCAGAAGAAGAAGGCCACATTGGAAAACTAGAATAAAAAAATGGAGAACTAGAATAAAAAAATTATCTGAAAATAATATAACCTTTTCTGCTTATAAAGCCCAAGAGAATCTATTGAGAGACTGTTTTCTTCTAATAGAGTTTAGATTAAAGTAACTAATTGCTTATAAATAGTAATCAAAATCAATAGATTTACAAAATAAATAAATTTTCTAAACATCAGCAATAATCAACTGGAAAATAAAATGGAAAAAACAAGTCCATCTAGCTAAGCACACAATTGTAGACTACCTAAAAGTAAACTTAATGAGAAACATGTATTTCATGCATAAAGCAAACTACAGAGCTTGAACAAAGGATATGTACAAGAATTGGCAACTACATTCTTCGGTAAAAAGTTTCAATATTGCAAAAACTAATCAGTAAACATATTAAAATTCAACTTAAAAATTCTAACAGTATATTTGTGAGGGGAGAAGGGGGAAGTGGAATTGACTAAAATGTAGATACAGGGAAATATACTCAACAGATAAAATATTTCACTCTCTAGTCTAGCCTAGGTGTGCGGACTAGAGTGGACTGAGTCCCGTTCCTCACATTTAGAATTGGGGGATTATATTGCAAAACAATTTTTTCTTTATGGTTTCTTTGTCCCACTGGTAAAAATGACCCATCATTACTATCCTCCTTCCCTCCTCTTCTTCTCCCTCTTCCTCCTCCTCTTCTTCTTCCTCCTCCTCCTTCTCCTCCTCTTCATCATCATCATATTCCACAGAAACAATGTACAGGGGTGGACAAAAGTATGTTTACAGTTTGTGAGTACACAAAACAGTTTATCCTTTATTATTTATTAACTAGGGGCCCGATGCACAAAATTTGTGCACTGGGGGTGAGTGGTCTCTCAACCCACCTGCCCCCTCTCACATACTGGGAACCCTCAGGGGATGTCCAACTGAGGGCTCACCCCCAGCCTGCCCTGGGCACCCAGCCATCGCCCTGCTCAGCTCAGCATTGGCTACCTGCAACCACCAGCCCCGGGGGCTGGGCGCTCCCTGCCGCTGCCACCACTGCTGCTGCTGCCACTGCTTCCTCTCACAGCGCCTGGGGGCTGGCTGGGCCCTCGCCCCCAAGGCAGTTTCATCTTCAACCCCAGGCATGGTGCTTTTGCCACTTGGCCCTGCCCCAGCTCCTGATTGGCTGGTAGCATAGCCAATCAGGAGCGAAGGTATGGTCAAATTTGCATGTTTCTCTTTTATTATATAGGATTATTACATTATTTTCCATAGAAACAACTGTAAAACTACTTTTATCCACCTCTGTATATTAAAGTATTCTGTGAAATTCCAAAATAGAGACACAGGTATTATTATTTTTCCAAGATTAGATAAATGAAACATTTAGAGATGCCAGCGTATAATGAATGACATAAAGAATGGGATTAGTTCAAGAAACTGATGCACTTTTAGGAAGTGAGGAGGAGGTCTATCAAGGTGCATTCATCAGATTACAAACACAGTTGTCAGCATGAAAGAAAGGACAGTCAAAAACTAATATGTTGACAGATAAGAGAGGAGAACTAAGATGGCAGCATAGGTGAGCACCTATCTAGCTGTCCACGCAACAATTCTGAAACTACAACTTAACAACAGAACAAACAACGTCCAGAATCACTGGAGAGCTGGCTGAGGGAAAATTCCGCACATAAAAGTAGAGGTGGGATGCAGCGGTGACTCGGGAGCAGCAGTGTGCAGCTTTGAGGTTCGGAGCACGAGCGAGCGGTGAGGGACGGGCGGCAGACAGCAAGCCCAGCTGGTTTTCTCCAGCGGGGAGGGCGGAGGCCTCCCACAGCACCGACCCCCCAGTTCCAGGCGAGCTCCCAGGTCGGGGAAAGGAGGATCCCGGGCGCGGCTGAGGTCTGTGTGTTTGGGGAGAGTGCACGAGTAAATTGGAGTGCTCAACCGGACAGAGAACGCAGGCAGAGAACACGCAACTCACTTGCTTGGAGATCACCATACTGCTTTGTTTTGCATCCCTGAGTGAGACTTTGGCTGTGCAGACTCATTTGGGGAGAGGCAGAGTTGTCTGGCAACGGGGAGACCAGCAGTGGATTTACATTGCCACCCAACACCGAGACCCGTGAGCCGCACAGCTAAGCTGACGCTGCGAGCCCCATAGACCTGAAGCTGTGCGCCAGGAAGGGCGGACCTAGGGCTGACACCGCATACCCATTAAACGCTGAAGCTGTGCGCCAAGTAGGGTGGACCTAAGGCTGACACCGGTCGCTGCATAAGGAAGCTGAGCCACTGTTCCTTAGAGGATACCTATCACACACCGCTAAGGGACCAACTCAGGAAAGCAACCACAATGCAGAGAAAAGGAAAGAACTCAGCTGTGAAAGAAATGGAGGAAAAAAGAAGACTAGACATAGAGTTCAAAACCACAGTAATTAGGTTTATGAAGAGGCTACTAGAAAAGGCCGAGAAAATTAATGAGAACTATGCCGAAATAAATAACACCTACAAAGAAATGAACAACGCCTACAAGGATATGAAAAAAGACAAACTAGAAATTAAGCATACACTGACTGAAACAAAAAATATTATACAAAGACCTAAAATCAGTCCAGACGACCACAAAAACCAAGTCAAAGATTTGAAATACAAAAAAGCAAAATCCACTCAGCTGGAAAAGCAAGAAGCCAAAAGAGTCCAAAAAATTGAAGATACTATAAGGGGCCTCTGGGACAACCTCAAGCATAGCAACATCAGAATTATTGGGGTGCCAGAAAAAGAGAGAGAGCAAGATAATGAAAACCTACTAGAAGAAATAGTGACTGAAAACTTCCCCCACCTGGTGAAAGAAATTGACTTGAAAACCCAAGAAGTGCACAGAACCCCAAAATATAGGAATCTAAAGAGGACCACACCAAGGCACATCATAATTAAAATGCCAAGAGCAAAAGATAAAGAGAGAATATTAAAAGCAGCAAGAGAAAAACAGTTACCTATAAGGGAGCACCCATACGATTGTCAGCGGATTTCTCAACAGAAACGATGCAGGCCAGACAGGAGTGGCAAGAAATATTCAAAGTGATGAATAGCAAGAATCTACAACCAAGACTGCTCTATCCAGCAAAGCTGTCATTCAGAATTGAAGGTCAGATAAAGTGCTTCACAGATAAGAAAAAGCCAAAGGAGTTCATCACTGCCAAACCAACACTATATGAAATGCTGAAAGGTATTGTTTAAGAAGAGGAAGAAAAAAAAAGGTAAAAATGTACATTATGAACAACAAGTACACATCTATCAACAAATGAATCTAAAAATCAAGTGAATTAACAACCTGATGATCAGGATAAAATGAGGAATAGAACAAAATCATGGACATAGAGAGGGAATGGACTGATAATGCTTGGTGAGAAAAAGGGTGCGGGAAGTACAGCAAGAGACTGGACAAAAATCATGCAACTATGGGAGAGGACAGAGGGGGCAGGGAGGTAAGGGCATAGAGTGGGATGGATACTGGGTGGAGGGGAGCTATTGGGGGAAAATGTAATTAATAAACTGAACAATAAAGGTTAAAAAAAAAGAATTCACAGATAAAACCAATATCTTGATGAATATAAAAAATGTACTTATTTCTTATTAATGGTTATAAGTTATTCTATCTAATAAAAAACAAACATGCAAGAAAAAAACCAAAACAATATGTTATTTTTAAGTTACTTGAAGTTAAACTTCCCTGAGCATTTACTATGTGCTAAACACCACTGAAGGTTTACTTCCCAAGGAGTCTATGAGAACACTATTTATTATTCCTATCTTAGCGATGAGGGTTTACAGGAGGAAATGGAGAGCTAGTTCAACGACCAAATCCTCAACAAACTGCTTAAAAATCACAATCAAGAGCTTCTAAGTAGAACTTGATCTTTGCAAAGCACTTTCACATTGGTTTCCTCAATGTGAGTTGACAACCCTGTGTAGGTGGACTAATTCTTACACTAATTTTCTCCATGGATGACTGGCACCAGGAGATCACCCTGGTTGCATGTCAGAATTTCCACTGGGGCTCTGCAAAGTCACAGATTCCTAGTCCCTCCTCTGGAACCTATCACATCAAAAATACCTAGAAATGGAGACCCGGAGTCATTCTTTAAAAACTCACCCAGCTGATTCTCAAGCAGCTACTCTGGGATTCCCTCAGTGGTCGGCAAACTCATTGGTGAACAGAGCCAAATATCAACAGTACAGTGATGGAAATTTCTTTTGAGAGCCAAATTTTTAAAACTTAAACTTATTTTAATACCACTTATTCAAAATAGACTCACACACGCCATGGTATTTTGTGGAAGAGCCACACTCAAGGGGCCAAAGAGCCGCATATGGCTCGTGAGCCACGGTTTGCCAACCACTGGCCTAGAATGTGAATAAATATATGGAACACTTACAATACATTTTTTAGAATCTTGATAAACCAGGTAAGTTATAGTAACAACCCCAAAAGGAACCTCACTTATAAATGTCTATTTAGGGATCTTTAAAAATATTGAACCAAGTCCTTAGAGTATGTTATTAGCTGAGATCTCTTTCTATCCAGGGCCAGCTGTGTGACTTTTCTAGGACAGAGCAGGCAGGGCAAGGCCCAGGGAAACCAGTTGCTGCCACAAATCTTATACAGATGATAGCAGGAGCTCTTGCCATCAATGGCCTCGGAAGCTGTGGAACTTCCTCCAGCACCACTGGCCTCGGTCCCCTCTCCAGGAAACTGCAGATGCCTGTTGTCCTTCCTTTGTGTCCTTCATCCAGACCTTTTTTTTTAAAAATATATTTTATTGATTTTTTACAGAGCGGAAGGGAGAGGGATAGAAAGTCAGAAACATCGATGAGAGAGAGACATTGATCAGCTGCCTCTTGCACGCCCCCCACTGGGGATGTGCCCACAACCAAGGTACATGCCCTTGCCAGAATCGAACCGGGGACCCTTCAGTCCGCAGTCCGACACTCTATCCACTGAGCCAAACCGGTCTCGGCTTCATCCAGACCTTTAAGCTATTGCTGGGCACCAAGCATTTCTGTTATACTTCCACTCAACCATAGGCTGACCTTTCTGCTTAGATGACTCTTGAGAACAGGCACGTGTAGTCAGAGACACAGCTGGCTTCTTTGCAGGCTGATTCCAGGAGCTCAGGCGGGAGAAGCACATTCGAGCATTTTGCTTCATCACTTCAGGGCCTAGTCTGCTTGGCTCACAGGCCTGTGACTAGAACACCTACTAGAACACCTACTCTGCAGGGTCAGTGCCCATGTGGTTTTCTCCAGCCAGTCCTTGACTGTGCAAAGACCATTCTGGAGAGAGCAGATACCACTACAGGTTAGCCAACACCTCTCTGTACCGTAACTCAACTTGCATCATGGCTCAGTGGCCTCCTCTAGGGTCAATTCTTAATTTCCTTCCCTGGGGATAAGGCTAATGTTCCTATTTACAAAGGAAGGTAGATAGCCTCTATTAATAAGAACCATCTGTCTGCTTCTGCAATCTGAATGAAGTTTTAAATTTGCTGCCTTGTAGATTTTCTAGGAATCCAGTCTGATTTAGACTGATCTACCCAATGGGAATCATTTTCAATGCTTGAAACAGTCATTAAATTTCTGTGATCATGGAAACACATGAGGGGCTGATGTAATGGCAGGCCCCCCTATCCTACCTGCCCCTTCTTAGGCCAGTTTACCCACACCTGTGGTCTCAGTTTCATGGTACGTAAAGGAACCATTCTGATTTTGAAAAGTAGAACTGAAGCAACTCTAAAACAAGATTCTGATTACCCCACATCTTTCGCTTCTACTGTGGCTCCTAACTTGTGCCCCTGTGTCCAAAGGAAGACATTTTTCTTATTTCTGAGACCCAGACCCTACTATGCCCTACCAGGTATCTGGGCCTCTGTCTGAAGTTATCCCCAGGTCCTTTAGGCCTGGTGACCCCTCATGCTTTTCTTCTTCCTCTCAGTGGTGGTCCTAATCCTGAACCAGAGTCTGGCTGGAGCCCTATTTTCTGAAAGACTTCCATAAGTTTTGGGGCCTTTTCCACTTGACATCTTGCCATGTCAGTCAGATCGTGTTGTGGTCTTCTTCTGACACCATATTTTATCCACCAACTTGGATTTCTAGCACTTGGTCCATTCTAGTAGACAGGTCAAAATTCAGTCATGACCTATTCCAGGCTGCCCTAAGTAACTGTTATAAAATGGGTTATACCCATCACAGCCTAAGGCAGGACAATAGAGTATAGCCTTGAACGCTACACTTTCTGAGCAATCATGGACAGCACTTCATTTAGAAGAGATTTGCTGTGGCACAACATAGGCACTGAAGAGATGTTGGAGGAGTAAATTAATGAATGGAAGTTGTTTGCCCATGAAAGATTCTTGATTAAGGTGGGTACTGGAAATTTTAGGGGGAACTCTTGGTAAAGTATATGATTGTCTAACCACTATGCTGTATACCTGACACAATAATGAAATAATATTGAATGTAAGCTGTAACTGAAAAAAAAATTATTTTAATTTTTTTAAAAAAGTTTAGCTGTTATTGTGTGTCCCAAAGGAAACCTTTAGCTTGCATCACACGGAAGAGGATAACCCAGTGTTCGGACAGGGGCTATACTGCTCAGGCTGCTCAATCAGCCCCCAGGTGTCCTTGAGGAGAGCCCACCCAAAAGACAGGCTGAACGCATCCAGGCAATGGCCGGAGGATTTGGAGGTGAGGACAAAGGTCAGTGCACAGGGAAATAGACAAAAGCTCATCCCAACCCCTTAACCTGATGCACAAAATTAAAAGGACAGAAAAACCAGGAGCTATCTTAAAAAAAAAAATCAACTAGAAAGAAACAGTCCCTACAACTAGTGTCAGAAAGTTACTCCTCCAGCAGCTCTTGCTCTTACTGTTAAGATGCAGAATGATGGGAATAAGAGTAAAATAAGATAAAACAAATAGAGAGATTTTCATATGCATCTAGGAGCCTCCAATGCCCTGGAGAAGAGAGATTGAGGGGAATCTAATGCTGCCAAACTGCTCTATGTTAATCCTGGTGATAAGCAGGCTCATGAGGGAAGGGGATTCCAAGGGCTGCTCTGCTTTCTTTCAACTCTAGTCTGAGGAGACAGTGAACAACAAAGGGAAGGGAGTGGAGTTCTTTCTATTCTCTGGCCAGAGAGAACCTTATTTAGACATTCTGAGTGAGCCATCAGTCAAGGAGGTAGAAACAACCAAAGTGTTAATGATAGCCAAGACTACTACTCTTCCTTACTATTCATGGGTGTGCCCAGATTCTGAGAGGTAAGCCAAAGCACTGAGTGGCCAGATAAAATTCAGGACAGCTAGTTAAATTTGAATTTCAGATACATAATGCATAATTTTTAAGTATATGTATGCCTTTTGCAATGTTGGGGACATGCTTATACTTTTAAAAACTGTGTTGTTGATCTGAAATTCAAATTTCACTGGGCCCCTAGATTTTCATTTGATAATCCTTGCAATGCTACTCACAAGCAGATGGCTCATCCAACCCTAGAGGCATCTGATGATGTGACCAGCACAGAAGAGAGGACTCCGGACCATGAGGAACTGTGAAATTAAGGCATTCCTGCTTCTGAGGTCACACACCTGCTGAATTTGCCCCCCTTTTCTTTTCACCAATCTAATCCTCTCTGTATCTCACTCCCTAGTTCATATCCCATCACCCTTGATCACTTCCCCACAGGAAGATAGACTACCTGACTTCACTTTGGGGTTCCAAGTTAAATTGCACTCTTCTCCAATGATGTCATGCATGCACATTTTGGTTTTCCAGTTCTCAAAGACAAAAATTCTTCCTTCTACCTCCAGTTCCTTCTACATCTACCATATTCCTTCTAAACACATACATCCCACAGCTCAAGGCTTTGGCACATCGTGAAGGTTTAGCTCTGAATTTAGGAATGTTCCAAATAAAGGAACCTTGGAGGTTACCTAACCTCACTCCCAAAGTTTGCCAATAGGGAGACTGAGACCAAGAGAAACATGGCTCCTATAAGTGGAGAGGGAAGCACACAAATTCTAATGTACTGGCCTCATGTGGAACTTTCTACTATATCAGTGCCTTGCACAATGCTCAGAAAATACCATCATTATCAGTAAATACTTAAGTGAACTAATAAATGAATGAACAAACTAATGAAATTAATGCAGGTTGAAGACTCGCTAATTGTATGGTGGCTCTCTCCCATGGGAATGTCTTGGTTTCTGAAGTGATCAATGTCAGCAATGAAATAGGAAATGTGTAGCATGAATGCCATTTTCTTCCACTGGACAAGGCTGGGTAAGTCTGGGTTGAGTTGGGAAATAACAAAATACATCCTCCTTACTGGGTCCAAGGCTACTCTAAATTGCTGCATATATAACCACAGAAACTCAAAGAAAAAAACTATTGTAAAATATGTTAGCTAGCCATGTGAATTTTAACAAGCTAATAATTGCTCTGACCTTTGGATTTCTCATCTGTAAAAAACATGAATACAATAAAAAGTTACTGCTACTGGGATAAAATAAATATCATTTTACTCTAGCAGATACTGAGTAAATGTCCATTTGATTATTTTCTTTTCTCAAAGAGTAAACTGCCTTTTTAGCACACAGGTTTTGAAACTGTCTTGGTTTCAGTAGGCCATTGATTCTCCAGTGTGGTCCCCAGCAGCAGCAAGAGCATCACCTGAGACCTTATTAGAAATGCATGTTCTTGGGCTTCAAGGCAGACTTACTGAATTAGAGACTTTGGACACTGGATCTAGTAATCAGTGTTTTAACAAACCAATTAGGTTGCTTCTGATGCACAGTCAAGTTTCAGAGCCACTGTGTGAGGCTGGTATTTCTAAAAGTCTATGTACCACACATCCAAAACAATCCAAGTTCTTATTAAAATTGCAAATTTTCTAGACCCTGTCCCAGACTTCTAAATCAGATATCTTGTGGGAGAGCATGGGAATCTTCTTTTTTAACATGTCACCCAGGTGATTCCGATGAACTTATGAGTCAAGAACAACTTGATGAATTGGTGTCAAAACAGCAAGTGATGGCACTTCTGCATATGTGGAGGTCATGTTTGAATTCTTGTTTAGTCTTTTTCATGACCCTGGAGACTTGGCTGGAGGTAAAATAAATATCCAATGCCAGTTAATTCTAGAATAGTGGTTTAATAGCTGTGTGGTTTCCCCATCGCTTTGAGAGAAACATGTTAGTGATTGATGGGAACATGCCTCATGACCCAACCTGCCCTCCTAACCTGGAATGGCTCAGACCAGACAGCTGTCATCTTTCTTATTCCTAGGGGCAGAGCCCAACTTTGTCTGATGGATTTTTATTTTCACACACACACAGTCAAAACAGAATCCTGAGCCCAGCTAGTGTTGCTCAGTGGTTGAGTGTTGACCTATGAACCAGGAGGTCATGATTTGATTCCTAGTAAAGGCACATGCGTGGTTGCAAGTCAGATCCCCAGTGCAGGGTGTACAGGAGGCAGCCAATCAATGATTCTCTCTCATCAATGAGGTTTCTATCTCTCTATCCCTCTTTGTTCTTCTCTGAAATCAACAAAAAAATATTTTTTAAAAAACAGTATTCTGAATTTTTTTCTGGTTATGTAAGTTCTTATCTTATCTGGTGAGAGATTGTCAAGAGAAATCATAAATATGCCCCCATTATTAATTCAATACAACTGATTAGTTGCATGGAACTCAAACGTACTGGGTAACAAGAAACTTAGCAAAAGTTTTAGTGAGCTTCTCTCCTCTGGAACTTAATTGTTGAAATGCCTTTTCTTTCTTTGAGATTGGCCATTTATTTTAAACTATATTTTTATTGATTTCAGAAAGGAAGAGAGAGGGAGAGAGATAGGAACATCAATGATGAGAGAGAATCATTGATTGGCTTCCTCCTAGGAATAAGATTGAACCTGCAACCTGGGCAGATGCCCTAACCGGGAATCAAAACATGACCTCTGGTTTATAGGGAGATGCTCAACCAGTGAGCTATGCTGGCCTGGTAAATTGGTCATTTCTTAAGGGTGATAAAAAATGGTGGTGACAACTCAAGTAAGTTTCCCATCTACAAAATCCCTCAATCCAATGACATAAATGCAAGTGTAGTATGAGCAAGTCTATATTACTTCAATGGGATAGAACTGGGAGTTCTTTAAGCTATTTTGTGAAGGAACTCTATCACAGTAAAAAATATTTTCCCCAGTATACCTTGAAAAATTTATATGGATGCTTGAAGTAGATTTCCTGGTCATTTCCGTTAAGTCTATAAGATCAATCACTGTGTCAATTCCAATTAAGGACAGATGTAACTAAGATATAGTGTATTTATAATCAAGAGAGCCCCAACCATCAAGTAGATGGTAATAATAATTTAAAAGGCAAGTTTTCACCTAAAGCAAAAATACCAGCACAATATGAAAAAAAGAAAACATAAAAAAGAAAAACCTACCATAGAGGTTTAACTCATTAAAATATCAGCATGGAGAGATTTGTGAAACACTAACTCTTGCAAGAACAGAAAAGGGCTTCTTTATTGCTTTTTACCTGCTTCCTTTGGTAAATGGCATTCTGAGAAGTAAGCAACCAGACTCCAATGCTATCTTTATTCCACATGGAGCTCAACTCTCAACCTGTAAAATAAAGTGATTAAGAACAAGGGGTTTAGCGTGACCGGTATGGCTTAGCGGTTGAATGTTGACCTAAGAGCCAGGAGGTCACAGTTCAACTCCCAGTCAGGGCCTATGTCTGGGTTGCGGGCTTAATCTCTGTAGGGGGTATGCAGGAAGCAGCCAATCAATGCTTCTCTCTCATCACTGATATTTCTCTCTCTCTCTCCCTCTTCCTTCTCTGAAATCAATAAAAAAATATTTTTTAAAGAAGAATGAAGCCATAATGCACAGCACTGACTCAGAGTCAATACTTGACATTCCAGGAAGTGTTTGCCTACTGGCAAGGACAGTATCTAGAACTTACTTACATTTGTGTTGAGCAGTCTATGGAGCAGGTGTTTTAAATAATGATAATAAAAAAGTTGGAAAGTATCACTCTAGGAAAGCCTTGAAACTCTTAAGGTTCTTCCAAGTATGTCTATTGTGATTATTACTTATCTTCCTTTGGGAATGAGAAATGGGAGAAACACTGGTATCAATAATAGCAACAGAAGTAATAGTAGTCATCTTGAGCATTTGCTGACCAAATGTTGAACCAAATATGAACACTGTCAAGACAAACCTCAAGATAGGTGTTACCAATTATAAATGAACATAAAAGTCTCAGCAAAGTTGGGTAATCTGCTCATAGACATGGGAGTTGAGTCCCAATGCTCTACTGATACTCCTTTCATTCATTATACAGTTACAAACTGAATGCTCATCCTCATCCAAAATTCATTATGAAGTCCTTCCCTAATGTAATAATATTTGGAGGTGGGTCCTTTGAGAGGTAATTAGGTGTAGATTATACCATGAGACTGGGACCCTCATGATGGGATAAGTATCCTTATAAGCAGATAAAGAAAGATCTTCCCACAAACACACAGTGAGAAGGCAGTTGTCTACTAGCCAGAAAGTGGGCCCTCAGCAGACACCAAATCTGCCCAGCTCCTTCATCTTGATCTTGGACTTCCCAACCTCCAAAACCATGATACATAAATTGCTGTCACTTAAGCCACCCAGTCTATGGGACTTGGTTATAGCATCATGAATAGACTAAAGCATACCCCTTTCCTTTCTTGGACTATTGTTACTATAACATGATAAAGAGTTTGCTAATAATGTTTCTGTCCATTTTCTATTGGATCCAAAGTCAAAACATCACTCATTGGCATTCATGTTGCCTTCGTACATTAGCTCAGGTGAACCTGAAGTCACTCAGAGGCTCTCATCATAATTTGATGTCCAGACCTGTACCACTGTTGCTGCCAATTGCTGGTTTGGGGTTTTTTCAACATATCATGTAACTGAGTAAACACATCAAAAATCTCACTTAAATATAAGACTTAAGGATGTAAATATCACTAAGCAGCCACCAGCTACCTAATTTTTTGTTGCTGAAGCCAAAGAACAAGAACTCTTCTTGCAAGAGAAGAAAAGGTATATTTGCCTATGAACTAAGAGTTCCTGTAACACTACATCTCCATTCTTTCCTGCATCTAACCTGGTGAACTCTGATAGGCTCTGAAAGTTTTCTCCCCCGCTCGTCACCAACCTCCTAAAGTTATTCAAAACAGGCTTATTTTAGTGGATGTAGCAAGTTTGAATAATGTTAGTATAGAAGGCATTTTATATCTTCAAATGGAAAATTATCTGCTAAAATGATCTGCTGGCCTAAACTTTTATAACTGGGACCCAAAATAATATCAGCAAAGGTATGTATGGTTCCTGGCTTTCTTATGCTATCAATTGAGTAACATCACATAGGCTTTTATCTGGCTTAGTATGAGGGTCCCTAAAACTTAACTCCTGTCAATCTTATTAAGTAGGAAAAGGAGATGGATAACTTAAAAGAGCACAGGAAAATAAACACAATACTAAGATAACTCCAGAGATAACCTTTACTTTATTTATAGAAAGTTGGAAAACCAGAGTCAAGAAATAGATTGCCTTGAGCCAGTGGAGAAAGAAAAAAGACTCATTTCTTCCCTTATGGGGAGAGTCTCTAGGCAAAACATAGCACAAAAACAAGAAGCAGATCTAAGCGAGCTTTTCCCACCACCTTGATTCACAGAGCATTTTTCTCCCTTGAGTAACATCTCAGGTGGCTGGTGGTAAGGACTGTCCAGGTATCATGGTTGCTCAATGGAAACAGCAGTGAGTAAGAGTGTCCTTCCTCGAAGTGTGTGGTCTCCCAGTCCCCATGGCCACGTCCCATCTGCTGCTTCCTCCCTTCTCTACTCCTTCCAGACTCCCAGTGAGTCACAAAGGGCTTGATCCAGGTGAACAATTAGAAATAATGTCATCTTATTAATTTAAAAAGCTCCCCAGGTGACTGTGATGTGATTCTGTTCTCCTGTCCACATACATGAGCCATTAACCTAGTTTCTGCTTGCCATCCTCCAAGCCCACTTCCCAGAGAGATGAAGCAAGTTGCCCAAGATCACACAGCTAGGGAGAAGGTAAAAAATAACCCAAAACCCTTGCTTCCCAGTCCTGTGTTCTTTCTACCAAAGTATTCTCCCCTTTGTAAGAAAGGAGCTCTTGCCGAGACCGGTTTGGCTCAGTGGATAGAGCGTCAGACTGCGGACTGAAGGGTCCCAGGTTCGATTCCGGCAAGGGCATGTACCTTGGCTGCGGGCACATCCCTGATAGGGGGCGTGCAAGAGGCAGCTGACCGATGTCTCTCTCTCATCGATGTTTCTAACTTTCTGTCCCTCTCCCTTCCGCTCTGTAAAAAATCAATAAAATATATTTAAAAAAAAAGAAAGGGGCTCTTATCTGATGCCAAATAGAGAATAAGGATGCAGAAAAAGAGCATCTTGCAGGGTTCCAAGAAAGAAAAACAAAGAAATAAAAGATTATATATTGAGGTTGCTTTCTCTTGCTTATGGGGCAATTGTAGCTGCCTATAAAGACTTGCAGAACTTAAGAAGTGGGACTATGGGAAGAATATAGCCCACGCACCCTCTGGATAAAGAAATGGACAAAGCAGAGAGCCCCCAGGGGGGTTAGTCTTGAGAAGTCTCAGCTGGTTGACCAGGAAGAAAGGCCTTGAGCTCCTGAGTCCTCAGCCAGTCCTCCAAAAATTTCAACCACTTCCTACTCCCTCCCCACTGAGGTTGTATATGAGGTCTTTCCAGCTGGAAAGAAATGCATCAAAATGTCAGGAAGTGGAGCTAGAGATGATTTTAATGTTTTCAAATATTTCTTGTATTTTCCAAGTTTTCTCCCATGAATTTATAATGTTTTTATAATGTAAAAAAAAAAAAACTTAAATTACTCCTTCAAAATAAGAATGCAATTGCTATTTGGATAGTTCTTTGAAACACGCCCCAGCCCTCAACATTTTCATGAGCTCTTCCTGTGCGCCATAATGGCTGAGTGAATGATGCCTCATCAAATATAAAGTGAAGGGGCCACAGGATGGTGGTGGGTCTAAAAGAACAAGTCTTCTCTGTTGCTAGCTTGGCTTCTTTCTTGAAGATTCTTCTGAGGCTTTCATCTATCTCTTTACTACCCCCTTCTCTATATTGAAACCCACTGACCCACTCTACACTGCCAGGTTCAGGTCTCAGGAGGATCAATTAATTCCTGGTTTTCTTTTTTCTTTTTTTTTTTTGAGGAGGGGGGGTTGTTTTTTTGGTATATCTTTATTTTAAGAAGGCAAAGCTATGATTATTCAAATTGCATGGAATGTGAAACAGATGCCCCAGCTAACGGCCCTTCCTTGCAATTTGGCCCTCAAAACAATTTTAATCCTCCCTTTTTCAAAACTAAAAGCTAAAGTGAAGGGATGTAAACATTCAAGGAGGTGAAATCTTAGCAGCTATTTTCAACCTGAGGTAATAGTTTCTTGAAGTTCTGCAAGCGATTTATGTCATTTATAAACACATTCAACTGCCACTTGGACCCACAGGGGCAGAGGTGGATCAAATTTCATGGAGGCGGTGGCTTTTGTTGTGTGTGGATTCCCTTCTGGAGCCTGTGATGCACTTTCCCTGGGATTACACTGGCCTGGGATACGGTCATGGTGTATAGCAGGGAAGGGTTGAATGGTCCAGGGAGCCGCACATGAAACCCATGAGGACCCATCGCTCTCCACCCAGGCCTGCAGAAGAGCTTCTTTAGGGATTTGTTGTGTCCTTGTATATGAGATGGACATCTGCTCTGAAACTGGAGGGAGTGACGTGGATTCTCTAAGTCAGCAGTTATCTAGCCCTAATCTATCTTCATTTTAGTGGAGGGCCCAGCTCTGTGTATGCCTCACTCAAGTCAGAAGGGATGATGACTTGGTAGCTTTTAATGCAATGTTTCTTTGCAGGGGGGTAGGAATGGGTGATGGGTCTGGAATTACAAACATAAATCAATCATCAACTGAATGCCAACAAAAATAAAAATGAAGAACAGTCATGAATTCAGGAAGCATACATAAATTCTTTTGCCTTATTCATCTAAACACAACCTACACAGAGCAGAAGATGTTCTCCCTTGGAGTCTGCCCTAATTTAAAATTTTGAATTACCTATTGATGAAATGCCAAAGGGCAGTTGTTAAAATATCCCTTGGCCAGAGGCTCATAAGTGACAGTACCAGTTTTCTATACCTGGCATGCCCATTGCACCAGGAATTACTGAAAGTTCTCAGGGACATCATCTTATTTATTTAGTCCTTTGACGTAGGTCTTATTCTATGGGAAAACAGAGGCCTCCACAGGCAAAGAAACTTCACACAGCAAACAAGCTACACAATTCCTGCTCTGTGGAGAGCAGCTACAGTGTTTGGACAGGTTCAAGCCTTGGACTAATGAGAGGGCACAGTCCACTCATGGCCACGTGCAAGTCCCAGCATGGAGGGCAGAGCCCTCCCAGCACAATTATAGCCAACAGCTATAGTTGTAAGCTTGAACCTATGGTCCAAACATGTGGCCCCACGTGTCTAAGTGATATAGGCTGCAAGTAAACAAAGTTTGATCAGGTGCATGTAAAATTGAGTAAGACTGAAACTCATGAGAATGTTGTAAATATCCTGACCATGCCTTACTTTGCCTAGTGGCATCTGGCTATAAAATAAAGACACACTTGTAGTCCGTGGTGTGGTCTCTCCATCTGGGAGCAGCTGAGCTGGTGTGGCACATAAGGCGCCCTGGGGCTGAGTATGCCATGGCCATGCCAGTTCGCCACACTGCTCTTTTAATTTCCCCAGCTTGCCTAATTCCAACAGCCTCAACAGGAAGGTTAGCTGGTCATTTCCCTCCAGTTTTTCAGAAGGCACTGTGCTTTGTTGATGATCCTGGATGCTGGTCTTCTGTGAAGTGTTTTTTCACTTAACTGTGATCCCTACTTTCTGTACTCATCTGAGCAACACACTGGAGTATGGCGAATTGGATCCTAATGAGGAACCAATAGAGAATGTTTAGAACCAAATTGCCACTAATTTTAATGCATGGTTAATGAAAGTGGAGTGGGGGATCAGAGTGGAGCATAGTTTTTCTGGGAAATACCCTTCTACAGCAATTGTTTTCAAATGTTATTTCTGATTAATTATGTGCTATTTTTCTCTCTCTTTCTCTCCTCCTATTCCTTCCTCCTTCATTAAAGACACCATAGATAACCTTTCCTGGCTATCTCTCCCTGTATCTTAATTTTTCAGCTTATGTGCTGTTGAAAACAATTAGGAAAGATGAACAAGTAGGTGAATAATGTGGTCTAAAACTCTCCCAATGCTGGGAAGACACATCACCACCTGCGTTCCAGCTTTGGCATGCGCTTGGCAGCAAATTGCAAGACCCAGAGGTCATACTCAGGAAAGCAGAAACACATTACATTTTAATAATCACCTACCTTTTCAATAGCTTTGAGCTTTCAAATGTCACCTCCAGTTACAGAGAACTAAAATCAACCTGCAAGCCCTCTCCCTTTCCACTCAGCAGAAAGAACAGCAGATGACTGGGGACAATTGTCAAAGGAAAAGGACCAATAAATATGAGCTGCACGCTAGAAGCAATTCAGCAAAATCAAGCTCATCAACTTCCCTGCATGGATTTTATTTTATTCTAAATCAGATACTCATTAATGGGGAACATTCTTGGAATCATCATTTTATTTACACTAGAGAAATGCAAGACATATTGTCTGGAGAGGGAATGAAGCAGCCCTCTCACTGCGCAGTTGTAGACATTGCCTTCTGTAGCCTCCTGAATTCTCATGCTAATGAAAAACACCCAGGCCAGATGCTCTCCAGTAACCAGTTAAAAAGGCACTGGAAAGTAAACAAATTTTTTAAAGCATAAAGAACAAATGGAATTTCAAGGAAAAAGTGAAAAATCGTACCTGCCTTAGATGTCAGAATCAAGCCCTATAGATCATGCTACTGAAGGGGACCCAAAGGAATTTGTGGAAGAGGCAAATCATGCCCTGGTTTGAGATCATTTATAATCAACATCAAGCTGGTCTACAGGAAAAAAAAATCCTCATAGGGTGCTATGTGTGTCCTTTTTATTTTCCATGGAGTTCTAAAGAGGAAGGGAGGCCAAGAGACCCCCTGGCAAATCAGTTCATAGAATAGCCTACATGCCAAGATCTACTATTCACTCTAGATGTTGAACTGGGTGAAGACCAAAGTCATAGTGGGTTTAGACTGAGATTCCTTTCAGGAAGCTGTGATGTTTTTTTCAGTTTTAAATAGCCACTCTTAATCCTATGCTATAGTTTTACAGCATTTTCCAGTTCATGAAGTGTTAACTATAATTACCTCATGTTACCCTGACATCAACTCAGTGAGGTAGGTGTCATTAGTATCCTTCCAGAAGAGAAAACATATTACAAATCATTCCCTTTCTCAATAATAAGTGACTTTCTTTCCACATCAGTGTAACTTTCTCAGAGACACCTTTGACCTAATTAACTGCTCTCTCTTCTCACTTCCTCCAGAACTTTCCTTCCTTGTCCCTCCTATCTTTGGCCAAGGTGATTCCTTGGTAATGGACTCCTTTGTTGCTTTTTAATCTGACACCTTGACCCAATCAGAGAAAGCCCTCTGCACCTCTAAAAATAAGTGAATGTCTGACAAGAAAGAAAAAACAGAAGGGAGGAGGAATGTTTCAGAACTTGAGGATTTTGAAGAACAACCCATGTACAGATGGTATTTAATATTCTCCAAACACCAAATGCTATTTCCATTCTGGGCTTCTTGTTGTTATTTCCTGGTCACTTTAAACTGACTTATCTAATTGAATAGCTTCTTTGATACATAATGTTGGTATTTTAAGTCCTGGTGGGAACAAGGCCTCCCATTTGTTTCAAGTTTTACTCTTAAGAAATGTTTTTAAAAACCTTGCTTAGAAAAGGAATCTCAGTCTAAACCCTATCACTTTGGTCTTCACCAGTTCAATGAATGATGCCAACCACTGGGTTTCTTATTAAGAACGATTCCAGCTGACTCTCTTCTCCACAGGGGAGTTAGTTTAGATTCATGGAGGTGAGAGCCAGCAGACTGCCAGTAATATATAAGTTCTAGAAGGTAGGATATTGAGATTTGGGGTGTGATGGCACTCAATAAAAAACACCTCTCTTCTTCACCCAAGTTCTGAATCAAAAGAAATAAGAAAAAGGAGTTAGTATATTGAGGCTGAGCCATAATCTTTATTGCAGATAAGCCCGAGGGGAAGGACCTAAACTTCAGTGAGCAGAAAGCAGGAATGATAACTTCCTGTAGACCTCTTTGTCTCTCCCATCTAGGCCCCAGAACAGCAGGCCCAAGGTGACTGTAGTCTTCAAAGCAGACACTTTTACTCACATCATTGTCTTGGACTGGTTCCAAAAAGAAGAGAAGGAAAATAGACCAATAGAGCTCCATCCAGCCAAGAAACAAGAATCAGTGACTGTGGCCCAGCAGTCCTGAACCCCCCACTGCTCTGTGTGGGCAAATCACGTGACCCTTCTGGCCTCACTGTCCTCAGCCTGGAAAGGAGTGTGTTGAGCTAGGACAGTGGTCGGTAAACTGCGGCTCGCGCTGCAGTCTGTGCTCTGTTAATTAATGAGTTTGCCAGTCATTGGGCTAGGGGATGGCTGTGAGTCAGTCTAGCTCTGAAATGCTATGTCAGCCCCAACAGTGACTCTGATGAGGTCGACTACGTTGCTTTCTTCCTCAATGTGTCATCAGCTCCCTTTACTGAGGTTCATGGTCAAAGATCACACCCCTGAGACTCACCAATCATCTTGGAAGATGGCAACTGGGAGGGTGACTCAGTGCACATCTGTCCCCAGCACCAGAAAAAAATCACTCCAAGTGTACAGGTCAGTGGGAGCCCCTCAGACCACAAATAGCACTTTATCATCAACATCAGTCCCTGGAAATATATGGGACTGTCTCTTTGCTAATGATCCCAATACAATATTTGAGAACATTATGATGCAGCAAAATGGAAGAAAAAGTTGAAAAAAATGCAGAAACTAGGGATCCTATATTCCAATTTTGGTTTGGCATTAATAAGCCATGTGACACTAGCATCTCTGGGTTTCTTTCCTCATGTTGAGGTGATGGAATCAGGAGTTGTCAAACTTATTTTCACCACTTTTAAAATAGAAATCCTTACACACAATACAAATCTATAACAAAGATAAAATAAATATGCTCTGACAAAGTGTGGGGAGAGAGCCTCAGACCCAACCCACTTGATTTTTTTCCCTCCCCTCTGAATATTAGCCCAACCCCCAACTATGGCAGGCCCTGAGGTCTCATAGACACTTGCCCAGGAAGAATTTTCTCTATACCAGGCTACATTGGGGCCAACATCACATTCTGATATCAGATTCATCTGATAGCCAACACGGTCTTCCTAAAGCTGCATTCCTGATATTTCTCAGCAACAGTTAAAGAAAAACTGGACAGTATGTCTTACAGTGATGTGGGGCACTTGTTATCAACTAGAACATAAAAACCACAGACAAAATATACTAGTGTTTATCGCAAAGCCCAAATTCTAGCTCAATAGGGAGAAAGGGAGAACAGGGCAGAGCATGAAGGCACAGCACTATTTTAAAGTAATTTAATTTAAATGGTATTCTCGCTACTTTGTGTGGCACAGTCCAGATACCATGTATAGATTTTTATCATAGGATAGTGTGAGAAGGGTCAGGGTCACCAGAGAGAAAGTGTCTCTCTCTCAGAGGAAACATGAAGCACTTTTTGGCCTTCAGAAGAGCTAGCCCCATCCTCTGGTGGTCGCCCAGCCCCCTCATATATCTCCTCTGCATGTGTTAATTCTTTTGAAGGTGATGGGGGTCTTTTGCATAGAAGATATATGCAGCTGGATGGCGGAAAGTGAGATCCTAATTATCTGCAGCTGACAACCTTTCAGGGCCCATTATAAAAGAAACGTCTGCCCCAGCCGCTCAGAGCCCTATATCCCAGCTCTAGGGAGTTTGAGGGAGCAACAAGGAGCGATTCTGAGAGCCTGATTTATCAGGGAAGATTAGGAGAGTTACATCTATGGTCTGGTGAAACAATGACTGAGGGG
The DNA here is from genome assembly GCA_027563665.1 of Antrozous pallidus. NCBI lineage: Eukaryota > Metazoa > Chordata > Mammalia > Chiroptera > Vespertilionidae > Antrozous > Antrozous pallidus. Next base: position 32,505,413 of record CM050523.1, read on the forward strand.
GAGCAGGCTAATGGTTGACGAAGGGGCAGAAGAAGGAGAAGAGATTTATGTAGCCTGGTACGAGGGTGAGCCACTGGAGGAGTGAAATGACATGAAGATAGGAAAGAAAGTCTGAGTAAATACCAGGGAAACTTTCCTTATCGATTTATTAGACAGATGAGCAAATCTTCCAAATGAAGCTTCATCACACCCGAGAAAGAGTGAGTGAGCCTCCATAAATGTGTCACAGCAATTTGTCTCTGTCACTGTGGGACCCATAATGGTATCTACAAGGCTTTCCATCTTTCTCTTGAAGAGTGTCCTTAAAAGTCAGAATCAATCCTTTTTCTATAGACACTGGGAAGTTCTTAACGGACATGTGGCTCATGCCATAACCACTTGCCAAAAACTTACTAAAACTTACTATCTACTTTATAATTTTAGGAGCATATACTTGTTCATGGTACCCAGCCCATGGAGATAGAGGGGGATTTATGCTTGGGCCTGGAGCCAGGAAGATATTGAAAATTCAGTGAGGTCCTTTAGCAGGAGCACATAGAGACATTCTGGTGAATTAACTGTCTAGAGATCCTCTATCTGATTCTCAGCCACATAGAGACCCTCTTAGGTGCCACTTCAGATCCTCTCGGGTTCTCCTTGTTCCAGATGCCACAGTACAGACCAGCTTTGCCTGAGATCCAGCTGACATCACACAGGTTCCATCTGACCTGCCTTGTCTCCTGCTTGGGGATGCCCTGTTGCTACAGAGGTGCAGGATGATTCAAGAGTCCGCCATGCACCCACCCAAATGCAAGTGGAAGTGCTGGGTTGATGTACATCAGGGGAAATATTTGAGCCATGAGAGGTAGGACCTGGCAGATCCAGTCCTTCTCATTCTCCTCCCAGATGTACTGGATAATTATGGTTTCCTGGGGGGGAGGGGCAGTCGCACAAGATCAAGCAATCAGTCAGATGTAGTAGCATCTAATAGGATCAGACACCCTCATATTGGCTCTCCAAGACTCACTGTCCTTTTCCCAAAATCCTGCTCCCTGGTTTGTACTTCCTAACAGGAAAATAGCACAATCACCTTTGGCTCAAGTTCTGCTTTCTGGGGGAACTCAGGCTACGATATGACCAAATAATCAGGGCACAAGATTACTAAATTGCATGAATAATGCCATAAATTATTTTTGGTTAATCCTCACTTGAGTCTATTTTTTCCATTGATTTTTAGAAAGAGTGGAAAGGGGGTGAGGGGAGATAGAAAGAGAGAGGGATAAACATCCTTGTGAGAAAGACACATCAATTGGTTGCCTCCCCCATGCACCCCAACTGGGGCTGGAGATCAGGCCTGCAAACCCAGGTACGTGCCCTTGACTGGGAATCCAAATCGGGACCCTTCGGTGCACAGACCAATGCTCTAACCCATGAGCAATACTAACCAAGATGGCACAAACTTTTTTTTTATCTTTATTGTTCAGTTTATTAATTACATTGTTCCCTTTTTTTTCACCCTATAGTTCCCCTCCACCTGGTACCCATCCCACCCTCCGCCCTCACCCCCCTCCACTGTCCTCTCCCATAGTTGCATGATTTTTGTCCAGTCTCTTGCTGCACTTCCCACACCCCCTTTCTCCCCAAGAGTTGTCAGTCCATTCCCTCTCTATGTCCGTGATTCTGTTACATTCACCAGTTTATCCTGTTCATCAGCGTATTAATTCACTTGATTTTTAGATTCATTTGTTGATAGATGTGTATTTGTTGTTCTTAATTTACACTTTTATCTTTTTCTTCTTCCTCTTGTTAAAGAATATCTTTCAGCATTTCATATAATATTGGTTTGGTGGTGATGAACTTCATTAGCTTTTTCTTATCTGCGAAGCACATTATCTGACCTTCAATTCTGCATGATAGCTTTGCTGGATAGAGTAATCTTGGTTGTAGATTCTTGCTGTTCATCACCTTGAATATTTCTTGCCACTCCCGTCTGGCCTGCATTGTTTCTGTTGAGAAATCCGCTGACAATCGTATGGGTGCTCCCTTATAGGTAACGATCTGTTTTTCTCTTGCTGCTTTTAATATTCTCTCTTTGTCTTTTGCTCTTGGCATTTTAATTATGATGTGCCTTGGTGTGGTCCTCTTAGGGTTCCTATATATTGGGGTTCGTTGCGCTTATTGGACTCCAAAGTCAATTTCTTTCACTAGGTGTGGGAAGTTTTCGGTCACAATTTCTTCAAATAGGTTTTCATTGTCTTCCTCTCTCTCTTTTTCTGGCACCCCTATAATTCGAATGTTGGTATGTTTGAGGTTGTCCCAGAGGCCCCTTACACTATCTTCAATTTTTTGGATTCTTTTGGTTTCTTGCTTTTTCAGCTGAGTGGATTTTACCTCTTTGTATTTCACATCTTTAACTTGGTTCTTGGGGTGCTCCAGAGCACTTTTAGGTCTTTGTATAATATTTTTTATTTCAGTCAGTGTATGCTTAATTTCTGGTTGGTCCTTTTTCATATCCTTGAGAGTCTCCTTTATATCCTTGAGGGTCTCCTTCATTTCCTTGTAGGACTCATTGATTTCCTTTGCAGTCTTGCTTATTTCCTTATAGGCCTCGACCTTTTGTTGGAGCCTCTTGAAAAACCCTATAACCGTGGTTTTGAATTCCATGTCCAGTCGTTTTTTTTCCTCCATTTCTTTCACATCTGATTTCTTTCCATGTCTCTGCATAGTGGCTGCTTCCCTGAGTTGGTCAATTAGCTTTGTGTGGTAGACTTCCTATTAGGGACAGTGGCTCAGCCTCCCCAGTTATCTGAGGTGGATATGGGTTGCACAGTCTTGCTGAAGTTAAGCTCAGGTTAATCGTTGTTAGCACTTAGAGGGGTTGACCTCCAGGCCAATTGTCTGTGAAGTTCAGCTGTGCTCAGGTTGGATGGGCGGAGTCTCCGGGCCAAGCAGACAGCCTTAGCTCCGCCCTGTGCGGCCCCAGGGCCCCTGTGCCGGGGGCAATGGCTGCCAGCACCTCTGAGAGAGAGCCGCTGCTGAGCTCCACCGGCTGCCAGGGAATTCAGACTCTCCCCAAATGACTCTGCACACCCAATGTCTCACCCAGGGTCGTAAAACAAAGCAGATTGACGGTTTTCCGAATGAGAGACAAGTCGCAGAGCGCTCTCTACGGGGTCACGTAGCTGAGCTGTTCGTGCGCAAGCTGCCTTCTCCACAAGCCGGGAGAGCCCTGTAGCACCCAAGCTTCGGCGTGCCCTCCCACTGTCCAGTTTTCACCCCGTATGATAGTGGGTTCCCTGGACTTCACTCAGAGCTGGAGAATCAGTCCAGTGGGACGTCTTTGTCTCCCTGTTCGAGAAAACTGGCTGGTTTTCAGCTGCCCGCCCTCTCCGCGGCACGCGCTCCAAACCTCTCTCCGCGTGAATCTTTCAATGCTGTCCGCCGCCGCTCCTCCAAGTCACAGTGTCTTATCTTCACTTTTATTTGTGGAATTTTCACTCGGCCAGCTTTCTGGTGATTCTCAAAGGTGTTTGTTCTTTCATTAAGTTGTAGTATTAAAATTGCTGAGTATGACGGCAAGATAGGTGTTTTACCTATGCCGCCATCTTGGTTCTCCGGCACAAACTTTTTTAATCATTTGGCCTGGGCTCCTGATCCAGACATTTATATTAGGCATTGCATAGGCTTGTCCCCTCCCAACCTCAGCAACCCTGATGGGGCTTCCAGTAAAGTCCACACAGAACAAGGATCCTCAGATGAGCCTCATTTTATATTCTAGTGTCACCTCTGGCTCACTCCACTGCAGAAAGATGGCAAAGAGGACCTGAGCTCAGTCAAGTTGGATCTCCCACTCTGCCCCCTAACCCCCAGCCCCATCAGAGCTGAGGCATAATGTACAAGCTAGGCCAGGACCTCGGGAGTTGATCAGCCCCTTGGAGGTAACCTGAGAGGACACTGACAAGCCTGCACCTTTCCATCCAGCTGTAAAGTTTCTCTGCCACAATTACTTTTGAGTCTATTATTTGTATTATAGGCATTACAATTCCAGTCAAAAGCACTAGTAAATTCAGAGTCCTGAAATGATCACTCTGTGTTGCCAAAAACCTAGTCTTTGGTGCTCCGAAGAGGGACTCTGTGACTATATTATCTGTAAATGCTTTAAGCTTTTGTTGTTGCTTTTTTTTTTGTCTTTAGTGTGTGCTTTAAGTTCAACTATTTTTATGTCCCCACCAAAAAAAAAAAAAAAAAAAATTCCTTAGTAACCCATTATGGGTTAGTGAATTCCCAAACCGCTCAAAAATACTTTAAAGTTCTTTTGGGACATAGCCAGATACTTAATATTGTATTACATTTTATAGTTGTCACTTAATCAAGCTATTTAATATTATAGTACATTTTAAAACTGTCACTTAATCACATTTTCTTGACCCTTTTATGGGAATTAAAGATCACTGTAGATAAAAAATGGCATGCTTTAGTTTAAATAGATTCAGTATGTCCAGTGTGACAGTTACTTCTGAGACATTAAAAGAATTTTCTGTGATTAATGTGACCCACACACGTTAAATGGTGTAATGTTCCATTTCTTCAGCCATTAGCGGAAACAGCATCAGACAGAAGGAGCCAAAACGTAGCCAACTGTATGTAAAGCCAGCGATGGGGGTGCTGGTGGTGGGGAGTTTAAAGATAATATAGAGCCAGGCAGGCTGAGATAAGAGAGAAGTTTCTCCTGATTTAATATTTGCTTTCTCTGAGCATCTTGAGAGCCGAGTCCGAGAAACACAGAGGTCAGGCCCTGGCGTGGAGTGAATGCCTGTGGAGTAGGGCAAGCACTCTGAAGGGACCTCCCGACAAGCAGGGAGCATCTCTGGCAGGCAGCTGAGTGGGTGCTCAGTGCTTATTAGAAATGATTGATGAACACTGCTTCTAAATTTAGAAAAGCTCTCTAAATGGACATTTACTCACAAAGGGGGGGAAATTCGTCTGAAGGGTCCATCCCTGAAATAGTTTTGTTTATGGCACTGCGATAGTTCTGGGCAATTAACCTAGAATTGCGTCACTGAAAGATTTTATATTCTTAAGTGTTCACTCATGTAGTTAAAGTAAATTATGTCCTTTTCCAAACATGTTCCAAAGAATTGTGCTGGGTTTTAAAAATCCTGGTCCCTAAATCCTCCTTGTTTGTTTAATTAATCTGAAAATCACTGCTCCTGCTTTGTTTCTTAATCACAGATCACATACACTGTGTTTGTCAGCAGCTGCGCCTGAAAGCATGTCCCAGTGTGTTTTTCTTGTTTAATAAGAGTTGAATAATACCCTATTTAATCCATCAAGTGGGACATTACAATAACATTGATCTTTTGTTTGACAGCAAATTTGTTTGATAACAGAATAGAATATAACTTAACCAAATCAGTGTCAGAAATGCATTTCAGAGAATCCAATTAAAAACACCCGTGCACACTCCAGACCCTGAGCAGTGGGGGCGCCGGAACTAGCCACTGCAAGACACACTGGGCAAGAGGGAAAACCTAGCCTTGCAAAATGCCTGGAGCTTCCCCAGAGGCATAAGTCAAAAACTCCATGCCCTCGGAATGTGACAGTTTGAGTTGAGAAGAGTCAACCTGCTCCAAGGTCAGAATGGGCAGACCAATGACCCCCATTGTGTTCCTCCTTTGTTGGTTCAAATGTTGTGACTCTTGGGGTCAAACATGCTGGATCCTGCCATCATTTAGTCCCCCCGTACCCGTACCCCCTTCTGCCATCAAATAGTAAGGGCCCTTTAAGAATGCCATTGTTCACATCCCAGCATCCTTGTCCTGCATCCATACCTGTATAGAAGAGACCCTTTCTTTTTAGCAGTCTTTATCTCAGGGAGGAATGGAAATTGGTTCAAATTATTGTATAAGACCCAATCATTATGGACTTCATCTAGAAAGACAAGTGTTCATACACATGTTTATTAGATGTTTTACAAGTGAACCTATTTCCTTTCAAAACCCAGCACAGAACTGTAACAAAGCATCTGTCTAGATACCAAAACTAGATAACACACAAAGGGGGAGGAAAAGATATGTAACAACAAGCAAAAGTTCTCAAATGCGCAGTTTTGAGAATCATCTATCTTGTCTGAAAAGTTGAATTGGCTGGGTTTCATACCAAGCTATTCATAACACCACCACCCCCATCACCATCACCCCCCCCCCCCAACACACACACACACACCCTTTGGAAAAATAATTACTGAGGCCAACCAGTTGTATACAAAATAGCCAGTTGCTTGAATAAATTAAGCCTTTTCTTTCTCCCAGATGATTTATGTGCAGACATGGACAAGATTGAATGTGCTGTCTCTCTCACAGAGCAATGTGCAAGTGCAGACACCCCATAAGCAGTAGAGGGGTACAGAGGACTCACCTTATGTTATTGGGGAGATGGAGGAAGACCGGTGTATTTGAAAAATCCCTAAGAAAAAAGTAGCCATTGGAAATATCTGCATTCTCCTTAGGAGCTTTCTATCGTTTCATTTTATAGATAATGTAAATGTTCCCTCCTAAAAGGGCAAACTGAGAGTTCATAAAGGTGAGTTGAAACCTTCACTTGTAAATACAAGTTGAGAAAGCAAAAGAATGAGTATTATCGAGTCAACCCTAGTGCTGTGCTAATGGCTCTCTGGTAACCTGGACGTCAGGAGAAATTGTTGTTACATTTTTAATACATTTACATCTAATACTCCAATTTTCCTGGCACTCACACATTGTCTTTGTATCATCACTGAGGGGAAATATCCAGGGTGATCTTGTGAATCTAAAAGTTGAGGAGTCTTTGTCTTAATCCCTCCCTAGTTTTTGCCGCCAGCCACTCTGGCTCATGTTATTGTGATTCCTCCCCTCTCTCCATTCACTACCTCCTTCCTTATTCTTTTGTTCTCTAACCTTCCCCTTTGTATTAATGAAGTCCTTTGTAGTTTCTCTTCAAATCTTTAAGTGGATTCCTTTGTGATTTCTGTTTTGTTTTGTTTTTTTTCTTTTACCTGATGGGGTCCTTTAAAAAAAAAAAACCGTGAAAATTATCAATACTTCCATCCTCTCTGGCACCACGGGCCTTAAAGCATTCTATTATATTTCTGATCTGAAATGGCTTTCTCTTGACCCAGAAGTATTAGCAAATTACAGACCCCAAGCCAATCTTTTATGAAGAAGGTCTGAGAGCAAGTGGTAGCCTTTCAAGTGCTTAACCATAGAGTCATAATCTTTATGACAAATCGCCTCTTGCTTTGCAGTTATGGCTAGTTTACTATGCATATGGCTGAGAGAGGGCCTCTTAAAGTGATCAGAGACTTCTTCTAACGCCCCCTCCCACGTGTCACATCACTCCTTTTTACTGGTCTTGTTAGAGGGACAGCATTAGCCCCACAGATCTCTTGAGCTTCCTGACCAGCTGCCAGGCTGTGAAGCACGTGGAATGAGGGTGGTTGTCACTCTTGATGATCATTCACCTGCAACCAAAAGAGCCCATGGTGCCTCAGAGATCGATGTGGAGACCACCACTCTTCAACATTATTGCCACTAATTATTAAGATGAATGCAGTGATTAATGGGAGCAATGCTTTTTTCCCTTATGCAAATAGAGAGCTCATGCATATACATGATGAAGGGGGCTCACCAACCTGGTGCCCCAATGTTGCTGTTCAACCTCCTTATTCAGCTGTCACTGTGACCCAGGTGCAGTGACTTAGAGTGATTTAAAAAAGAAATGCTAAAAATGAATTGTTGATCAGCAGCCTCAGGCAGCTTTTTGGAAATTCCCTTCCACGGGGCTGTGCTTTGATTAGGGAAAGCTCAATCAAGGCAATGACTTGGGTTATTAAGGATGCTGTGTTAGCTGGAGTCCTTTCAGTTCTTGTTGTCTAGAGGAAAGAGTTGGCGAGGAAGGAGAAAATGCGCTTTTGCTGTGATAATGTGGTAAACTGAGGCAAGTCTACCTCTTTGGGTCTTGGTTTTCTCTCTCTGGTACAAATTTGGAAGTCTAATTGAAATAAATGAAGCCCCTTTTAACCTAAAATTATAGAATCATATAAGACACAGGATAAGTGGGATATGACCCTTTGGCCTTTTGTTTTCTACCTAAAACACTTCTTGCTACAATAATCCTTTTTTTTTTAAACAATAATCCTTAGGATAGCACATCTTTCATTAGTTATTATATCCTACAAGCATATATTTCATTCATTCAACAAATATTTCATTGAGCATCTATTTTGTGCATGATATAAAACTCCTTTTTCCTCTGTAAGTATTTGTAAGAACTATATACATAATGGTAATCACAGTGCATCCCACTTATTTGCTCTGTCTGTGTCTTTGGTGGAAGTTCTCCAGTGACTGGAACTGAACCGTATTCTGTTTTACAAATCAGGTGCCTGACACGGAGTTGGCACTCAGTAAATGTTTGTTTAATGAATGAATGTTGGGCATTGGGGAAAATGACTATAAAAATATCCTAGGTACTTTCTAGTACCTTACAAAATGTGTGAAGCTAAAAATACATCCAGGCCAATAGGCAATAAAATGTCCCACAAATGAGGCAGTCACTGGTAGCTCTTAAATGATGAGTGTCATGTTGAAGGGGTGTTTAGGAAGAGCAAAACATTGCTAAGATTTCACAAGTGGGAGGCATTGTATAAGACATTCTATAACTGGAAGGGAATGTGGGTGCCTGACCTCTGGCCTTCAGTCCCATGCAAACAGATGATATTCCACCCCTTCCTAAAGACCTTTACGTGGAGATTCCACATTCTTTGTTGTTCACCCAGACTAGCAGCATTCTACCCAAGAATTCCTTCTTACCATCTACTGAAAAGCCTTTCCTTCCACATAGACTTGCTAGATTGGGTGATGGCTACATGCCTTTCTGATGTTTGATGATATTACATCATTGCAGGCCTAGCAGTGGTTCTAAACCTTCCTAATGCCACAACCCTTGAATACAGTTCCTCATGTTGTGGTGACCCCCAACCATAATATTATTTTTGTTGCTACTTCATAACTGTAATTTTGCTACTGTCATGAATAGTAATGTAAATATCTGTGTTTTCCGATGGTTTTAGGCAACCCACAGATTGAGAACCGTTGCTGTAGAGCTGAAGACCATCGGAAAACTACAGTTATGACCTCATTGTCCACTCATCTATTGATACTTGTGTTGCTTTCATATCTTAGTTATTGTAAATAATGCTGCAATGAACATAGGGTGCATATATTCTTTCATATTAGTGTTTGGATTTTTAAAAAATACTAGAGGCCTGGTGCACAAAATTTGTTCATGGAGGGTTGTCTCCCTCAGTCCAGCCTGCACCCTCTCCAATCTGGGACCCTTCAAGGGATGTCTGCCTTCCCATTTAGGCCCAAATAGGATAGGGCCTAAATGGACAGTCGGACATCCCTCTCACAATCCAGGACTGCTGGCACCAAACTGCTTGCCTGCCTGCCTTCCTGATTGTCCCTAACCACTTCTGCCTGCCAGCCTGATCATCCCCTAACCACTCCCCTGCCATCCTGATTGATGCCTAACTGCTCCCCTGCCAGCCTGATTGCCCCTAACTGCCCTCCCCTGCCATCCTAGTCACCCCTAACTGCCCTCCCTTGCAGGCCTGGTCCCCCCAATTGCCCTCCCCTACAGGCCTGGTCATCCCTAACAGCCCTCCCCTGCAGACCTGGTCCCCTCCAAATGCTCTTCCTTACAAGCCCAGTCACTCCCAACTTCCCTTCTCTGCCAGCCTGGTCACCCCTAACTGCCCTCCCCTGCAGGCTTGATTGCCCCCAACTGCCCTCCCTTGCAGGCCTGGTCCATCCCAACTGCCATCCCCTGCTGGCCATCTTGTGGCAGCCATCTTGTGTCCATATGGGGACAGCTATCTTTGACCATTTGGGGGCAGCCATCTTGTGTGTTAGAGTGACAGTCAATTTGCATATTACTCTTTTATTAGATAGGATATTCTCAGAAGTAGAATCACCAGAACATAAGGCAGTTCCATTTTAAATTCTTGAGGACATCCATACCGTTTTACATAGTGGTTGCACCATTCTTTAGTGCATGAAGAGTTCTCTTTTATCCACATTCTTACCGACACTAGTTTATTGATTTTTTTATGACACCATTCTGACAGGTGTTGGGTGATATCTCATTGTGGTTTTAATTTGCATTTCTCTGACATTGAACATGACTATTGGCCATCTGTATGCCCTCTTTGGAGAAATGTCTATTTAAATCATCTGCTATGGCTTTTAATTGGATTGTGTTTTGTTTATATTTTGGCGGGGGGGAGGTATTGAGTTAATCTTTTCATTTTATCAACATTTTGTCCTCACTTTCAGATGGACAACCTAATTTGAAAGAACATCCATATAAACTGAACTAGAATGTGCTGCACAAAGGTTTGCATTTCAGAGGATACCATTCTAGCCACTGCTATACCTCATGCCTGAACCTGCTCACCTTCCACAGCCTGGATCCCAGAGCACACCAGCTAATGTACATCAATGGCCAGGAGGACTTACTAACATGTTGAAAACACTGCTGATGGATAAAGAGAGTAGAATTGGAAAACCCCAGGGAAATTTTTCACTGGCACACTGTCAGAATTGTTGTGATGGACAAAGGGAGAAGCAGGCCCGATTTCACAGTCCACTTGAGTCCTTGCAGACATCTGACTTCTCAAAGGACATGAGGCTCGGTTATTACTCCACAACTGTACAATAGGAGGCCTGTCCCTGGTTTCCATTGTCCACACACATTAACATGCATTTTCCATTATTTAAAAGTTTTAATACCCTTACATGATATTATTCTACAATGTCATTATAATTTTTGATATTTGACAACAGCATATTATACAATTATCCCAAATAAACTTACAAACTAATTCTTTGAATGTTGGGCAGCAATTTAAAAAAGGATAGGAAAGGAATTAATCCCTTTCAGAAGGAATTAAGGCACTGGGAAGGCACCTGAGCATTCTATATTGGCCCCTCTTGCCCTTTTTGCCAAGAGGGACCCTCTTCTTCCTATCCAAATACACACAGCTGTTGCCTGAGCTTTCAGTTCAAGCTGTGGCTGAAGCTTCTGGGCAGCTGGCACCATGGATCTGTCTCTCAACCAATGGTGTGAGCTGGGCCCTCTCTGGAGAAGAAACCTGGGTCCGTCGAGATATGTGATCAGTACCAGGACCCCGCCAGTAGAGGGGACCCCAAGGCAGGTACTGGACATGGAGGCCACGGGGGCACAGACTACAAAGGAGACAGAACTGAACCTCACATCACCCCGTTTGGCCCTTGGAGGATGGCTGGTTAGCCAGAGACAGGTAAGATTCCTCAGGGAAGGAACAACCTAAGACAGGCACAGTCGCCAGAGGGGCCAACAGGAGAGAACTAAAAGGTCAACAGAGATGGGGCACAGACCCTCACCCACAAACCTTGCAGGGGCTTGAATTCTCACCCCTCCTGAGGGGGGTCTCCTCCTCCCATGGCTGCTTCGCCTCCCACGCACAACTCAGACTGAGACCCAGGTGGCAGACAGAGATTCGGCCAGCAATAGCTGCTCTATATCTAAATGTAGTCTATTACCAGGAATGCTCAGGACCTACTAAAAAATGCAAATATTCCTCTCCACTAGTTTTTACAGGGTAAACTAAGATTTCTGCTTGAGTATTAAAATTGACAGTAAAATAGTAATCAAGTTTTCAGATTAATTTAAATTGGCCAAGTGAAATAAGTGAATACTCAAGAAAATTTAAGTGTACTGGACAAAAAGCTTTTCCTAAAACATTAACTAAAATATCTATTAGTAGTTCATCTCACTATAAAATGTCTAATATCCAAAGAACCTAAAGCAGTCATATTTGTGTGCAAAAATTAAAATTTAAAATTACCAAGACTACAATATAAAATTTCCAAAAGCCCCCATTAATCAAAAAAGGGGGGGATAGTGGTGTAATATCATGTAAGGAAAAATATCCTGTAAGTAAAATACATCTAGAAAATTCTTACTCCAGAAAAGTAACTTCCATTTGTAAAGCCAACAGCAGGACACCCATGAAAAAACACACATGGTGTCAAAATAAGCCAAAGGAAAATCATTTAGGCAAAAATAAAAAAGGATCCCATGTCTAATTTGCAGAGAGGATCCTTTGTTAACTTTTGGTCGAGAATGTGTTTGTGTGTTTTTAAAGGTAGTATTTGTAGGTATGTGATGGATGGCCTTCCAAGGACTTCCTGTGTATTCTTCCTATAGACAAACCCCCTGTGGGTCACATCTGTATTTGTCATGAGAAATCCTGCTTTCACCTCTCCAGCTTATTTCAATTCCTGCTACAGTACGTACTTCTCAAAAGAGCAAGCCTCTAGGCCTCTGCCGGAGAATTTAGTTAAGTCTTTAATCCTGTGCTTGGCTTTGCTCCTGGTAGTCCTGATCTAGCCATGTTGCTAAATCTGGCTGCTCCAAGTGATGCTTGACAAATGTTTTCTCTGCAAGGGTCTCCCGAGCAAGGCAGAAAAAAAAATATTTGGGCTTCTTTTCCCTTTTGCATGAAGATCTGGAGTGTGAAGCCCTAACTTTAAACACATCACTTCTTCAAAGGGTCCATCAGAATCATCATAAGTCACTACCTCTGGAGGCCACCACAAAGACCTGTGGTCCATCACCTCAATCCAGACCTGAGCATGGCAAGGCTCAGGGAGCAACATGTTCCAGGTCCCAGGATGGCTGGTGGTGGAACTGAGGACCACCTAAGTTAGCTGACCCTTCCCTGTTTCTCTTACACCACATCCAGGGTCTCTTAAAATGAAAAGAGGGCCAGTCTATACCTACTTCCTTTTTTCCCTTTTTTTATTGAACTAATTGATTTTATACATTTGTATTTAACATATAAAACTCTGCTGTTTGCAAGCTAATTAAAGATTTTAAGAAATATGTACACTCATGCTTTCTTCAATCTGAGGATTTCTCTCTGAGACTGTGTATAGGACCTTTTTCAGAGATGACTTCTGAGTTTGAGCCCTATGAGGATACAGAGCCAGTAAAGTGACCTTTATAACTTGGTGCCCTGCCTCCCGCTCAGCCCTTCTGGGATGGGTTTTAACTGGATCACAAAGCGTCCCATGTTGAGAAGGGGGGAAAGTTGAGACATAAGAGAAAGTGAAGACAAAGGGAACAGAAAACAAGAGGGTGGAGCAGAAGGAAAAGGAAAAAGAAACACCTACTTACCTGGCTACTGTTATCATTCTTTTTATTCCCAAATTAAGCACTAACAGGGGACCGCTGAAAAGAAGGGGATCAAGATTGGAATCTGCTGAACTACGTGCCTCTCAAACATGTGTGAACTTGAAGTCCAGCCAGGCACATGAGGCAGGCAGGGTTCTCTCATCCTCAAATACAAAGTAAGCTGCTGAGTGGTGAGCAGAGGCTGGGTGGTCACAGAGCTCAATACTCACCAACTTATTTACTCCCAAAGATAGTCTTTCACCATATATACTCTTTATAAATAGGTGATATGGACTTATTATATTGTCATAGATAATTGTTGGATCAAACTGAAATGAACTTGTTAAATCACTAAGAGAAATTAGTTTCAAAAGAAATGGGAACTCTAGCTACACCTAAGAAATCACAGAAAAACTCAGAGAGTAAGCAAAGCCCTCTTTTTGAATAGAGTGACAGCCTTGCCCATGCATCATCCCACTTTTAGAGAGTTGACTAGCCAGTTGAATGGTTGGATGGTAGGATGGTCATGTAGATGGGGGCCAGGTGGGCCCATGGAAGGCCTTCTCAATCCTCACAGAGAGCTACAGGATACACAGAAGCAGAGGCTGAGTGATTGATCTTTGTTGTCACTGAAACTCCTGGTCAAGGTAAAGGAATTTTATGATCTGCAGGAATGATATGAAACTAGGAGCCCTCCACTGAGCAGCAGCTGAGGACAGACAAACATGCACAAGTAATTCAACATAGAAATGAGATCAAGACATCTTGAGGAACATATTTCAGGTCCCAAGATGGCTGATGGTGGAACTGAGGGACCATCTAAGTCAGCTGAGTCTTCCCTGTTTCTCTTATTCCACAGCCAGGGCTTCTCAAAATGAGAGCGCCAGAGTATGGGGAAAATGTGACAAGAACTCAAAATTATTGCAGCATTTGAAATCTGTGAAAAGAGCAATCACAAAACAAAATAAAAACATGGGAGGATTTAGGAGGGGCATTCTGGGAGGAGTCTTTTCTTCTGCAGAAATATTTGTGATGACCTGGCAGCATATTTGGTCTGAATATCTAAGCCCAACCTTCCACAGAGTTCTGTAGTTTCTAACAAGGAATTTCTCTTTCGCTATGGTTTGTGAAAAGCATTTTCCGCTGAAGCTAGAAAAAAAGATCTCTTTTCTTCTAAAGGAGTTGTTAGCTAGTGTCCCTTCTGACTCTAAATTCAATGATCTTTGAAATTCTAGTGCTTGTCCTGATTCACTATTATAAGCAGAGGCTGAGATTGAGGAGTCTGTTAACAACATAAATATTAAAATTGCATTGGTGTTCTGCATATCAATAGCATAAACAGTGAAACCTAAGAATTAGGCAAAGCACATTTTGCAAGTCTACACAGATGTGCAGGAGTATGTAAACTACTTTCTCTATTTCTGGAAGCTAAAGAAATCTCATTTGTAAAACAGCTTTTCGTTCCTGCCCTTTTCTTAGCACGTCTCTTCCCAAACTTAACCTGTTTTTCCTCTTACCAAAAATGCAGTATTTCTGTTAATTGTTTTCTTCCTGCTGCAAAATGGCCAGTCCATTCCTATCCTCTCTACTCATAAAATATTCTGTACTTGATGAAATAAAAAGTTACTTTCTGTTTTTAACTGAAGGTTCAGTTAAATTATGAGTTATTTTTATTTCCCCTTGATATGGTTTTAAAACTCACCCATGTTAGCCAAACTTTTGGAGAAACTATAATTAGAAACTTACAAGTATTTCAGGAAGATCTCAAGAAAGGTTCTGGGACTTTATACCTATGTGAAATATGCACAGTATAACAACAAGCCTATTAAGTACAGCACTGAGTCTAATTATGTATGTTGTGAATTATTAAGAGCATCTCACTTCTTTCATTTCCTTCCTACTTGTACCTCAGGTTCAACAAACATTTATGAACAGTACTGTATATTATAGGTACTTATTAGGAACTGCCTCTTTTGTCTTCTCCAAAACTCATTATATGACTGCAACCCCCTTCAGGAGAAAGGAAGAAAGAGAATGACCCTTACATAAATTTACATGCAGTTCTGCTAAAAGACGTGAAGAAGCAGAAATCTAAACTAAAACTCAGAGCGAAATTGGTTTCTGGATTAACTCTGCTTATGTTCACCCATAATGGGAAAATAGAAACGAGATTATATTTGTTCACTTAAGAGATGGGCTATTCTTTGCAGTCATTTTAATAAAGTTTTTGAAAGCAGGCAGGCTAAGTGCTCTAACAGTTATGATCAGACATCACTGAAACCAGCCCTAATGTATGTAAAAGGGCCTATGAGACATTGTTTGAAAAAGTTTAAGAATAGTTTACAAATCAACTATAGTTTATTAGTTTCCGTAGATTAGGAATAAATATGAAAACCTCAGGACTAGATGTTTTCTAAGGTCTCTGGAAGCTCAGAGCAGCCATGATCCCATAAAATGAAGTCTGGTATTAGGCCAATACATACGAGTTGTAAAAATATTGAAACACTTCTATATCAGATGTTGAACAGCTGTTGCTTTGAGCTCATTGATGCTTCCCCACCAACCTGACCTGTCACACGGCAGGACACTTCCTACTCCTATGTTATGGTCAGAGTCTACCCCACGATGGGTGTTACATATTTTTAATATCACACCTGTAGAAGATTTGAGTAATACATCTATCTTGACTCAGAATTCTTAAGTCTTGAATAGTCTTTTGATGGTCAACACTATTGGTATCATATTATACCTACAAAAATATTTAGCACTTTCAGTGAAAGCATAACCACATACTCAATCACGGTAAAAAAAAAAAAATCAAGCATGTAAATTCCAAAGAGATTTCTTTATGGGAATTGCTTGCCTGTGACCAGAAAGATCCTTTCAGTGTTTTGAATATTGGGAGAAATTTGGAGATCCTCTTGTAGCCATAGTTGCAGAATCTTAAAAACTGTCTAACAACATAAACTACAAATTAAAGGAGAGGTCATTTCACTGTATGTCTTCTGTAAGACTCTCCTGGAGTACTAAGGCAAAGATTAAATCTTAGTTTTTGTGGGGTTTTTTATGATTCAAGGGGTTGTTGGTGTGGATGTGCAGGTCTGCATGCTTTCTACACTTATAAGACATCTATATGTGCATACACACACACACACACACACACACACACACAGTATTTGCCTGTTGGAATACACAGGTTGACATTTCCACAGTGACCCTTCTACAGTACACTGATTATTGTGATTATGAAAATAGCCTTGGTTTCTAGCCTAGAAGAGATCATAGGGAGGTAATTTAGCAGAAGAGGAAGAACAGAGATACTACCCAGCCAGTCAACAAATACCTGCTTTTAGAATATCTATGTGTGCCAAGTACTTTTTCCAGAACAGAATTCTCTGCCCTTAAGCAGTTTACATTCCAGAGAGTAAAACATTTTTAAAATTCAATAAACAAATTCATTTTAAGTTTTGAAAAGTTCTCTGTAGAAGATGTATTAAGGTGAGAGAAAATAACAGAGTGATCAGGAAAGAATCTGAAGATGAAACATTTAAACTGAGACCTGAATAAAATGCAAGCATGTGAAGAATTGGAGGAGTCTTTTAAGTAAAACAAATAACAGGTGAGAAGGCTCGGAAACAGCTGTGATTTTTATATGCTAGTGCTACAGAAAAAAAGGCCAATGGGGCTGGAGCACAGTGAGGAAGGTAAGACTCCAGGAAGATGAGGTCACAGCGTTTGGTAAGGAATTTTGCTTCCAGCAGTGTGGCAGATGAGCTACTCTGAAAATCCTACTGCTGCACAACCTCTAGTGCTGAATCAATTACAACAGATTTTTTTTAAATGCATAGTTGAAATGGCATGGAAGTAAGGTAGATCCACATAGGTGAAAAACTGCCTGGTGAACTGAAGCCATGGTGGTGAGCTAATGGGGAAATTGGATCTGGCCTGGGGCAAATGTTATTAGGAGTCTAGAGTTGTAGGGATTAATGATCACATGAGGGGACAAGAAAGTACACTGGGCACACACAAGATGGGTAGATGATGAGGCCCCAAGTCCTCAGTAAAAAAAATAGGCTAGAGGAAAAAGGGTCTAGTAAATAGAAACTTGTATCTCTCAATTGCAATTCCATTTGGAGAAAATAAGAGTCGGGTTCAAATTTATCTTATCTTTTATAATAAGGAAACCTCAAATTAAATATTAAATTAAATAGCTCTATCTATATCTGTCCCCTTGGATCACTTTAATATGGAAAAATATAAATAACAAAAATACAAATTTTTCTTAGAGAAATATATCTCTAGTTAGGTCCCTCAGAATCTTACTTCAGTGAAATAGGAGCTCTTGATAAAAAATTACTAAATTTCTAAGCAATTGCACTATTGCAAACCACCAAAAACAACAAAAATTTAGACTTCCAAGAAATTCAGATGATGAATTCCTAGATTTAGAATATAAAATAACTATATATAAAACATTAAATAAATTTAAAATAAATTATAAAAATATGAGCAAAGAACAAGCATTTAGAGTGAAAATTTGAAAAATAAGAAACAAATAGAATTTCTGGAAATGAAAAATGTAATAGTTAACATTAAAAGCTCAATGAATAATTTTATATTAACAAGTGGCCTGGATTATTTTTTAAAAGGTCATATCTCTCTCTCTCTCTCACACACACACACACAAAACAATCAAAGCAGAAGGAATTGTTTTATATTATGAGTCTAAAAAGACATAATAACCAAATGTAAGTTGTAAACCTTGATTAGGCCTGGAGTTAAAAAAAATACTATAAGTGATATTTTACAGCCAATTGAGGAAATATGAATATGAACTATGAATTAGATTAAGATATTAAATTATTATTAATTTTCTTTTTATAAAGATATAACCAGTGGGATGTTTTAACCAACTCTTTATATATTTATTTGTTGTCCCAGAAGGTGAGACTAGAGAGAAAGGAGAGAATTATTATCTGACACAGCTTTATTGAAATATAACTCACACACCATAATATTGACCCATTTAAAATATATAATCAATGTTTCAGTACATATGTATACACACACACATATATATACAAGTGTGTGCATACACACACACACACACACACACAGAGAGAGAGAGAGAGAGAGAGAGAGAGAGAGAGAGAGAGAGAGAGAGATGCAGCCATCACAGTCAATTTTAGAACATTTTACCCTTGAAAAAGAAACCTCATACTCTTTAGCTGCCACCTCCCTATTCCCTCATTCCACCTATTTCAAGACCTAAGCAACCGCTAATCTACTTTCTGCCTCTAAAAATTAGCATGTTTTTAAGGGTAATCCACATTATGTCATGTATCAGTATTTCATTTATTTTTATGGTCAAATAATATTCCACTGTATGGATATACCACAGTTTATTCCTCAACTGGACATTTCAGTTATTTTCTTCTTCTTTTTTTGCTATTATAAATAATGATGCTAGAAACATTTATGTACAAGTTTTTCTTGGATAAATAACTAGTAGTAAAATTTCTAAGTCACATGGTAACTATGTTTAATCATTTGAGGAATTGCCAAACTAGTTATCCCAAAGTAGTTGTGCCATTTTACTTCTCCACCAGCACTGTATGAAGGTTCTGATTTCTCCATCCTTTCCTATACTTATTATTATCAGACTTTTTTTTATCATAGCTATCCAAGTGAGTGTGAAAGAATACATTTTTTGAAGAGAGAATTCTCTAGGATTGATGGCAAAAATGAATCCTCAAATATAAGAAGGAGAATATTCAAGTGAACATGAAATGTTCACTGAAATAGACCATATTCTTGGCATTAAGACAAACCTCAACAAATTTAATTGTACAATTGACATGGCAGAATGTATGTTCTTTAACCACAGTGAAATTAAGTTAAGTCAATAGAAATAATATATTTGAAAAATTCCCAAATATTTGGACATTATACAACAGACTTCTAAATAATTCATGCTTCAAAGTGGAAGTCACAAGAGAAATCAGAAAATATTCAGAATTGAATCAAAAGAAAACAACAAAATTCTCGAGATGCATTTTACCAAGAAAAGATATATGGAGGGTAATTAAGCACACAAAAAGACACTCAATATCACTGGTCACCGGTGATATGCAAATTAAACCATAGTAAAATATACTTCTCATCTATTAGAATGACTTAAAAAAGAAAGTCCTGAAAATACCGGTACTAAGTGCTGACAAGAATGCAGAACATTGGAACTGCTCATTCATTCGAAGTGGTAATGCAAAATAGCACAACCACTTTAGGAAGCAGTTTGGGAGTTTCTCATAATTTCAAATATGCACTTATTATACAATCCAGCAATCTTATTCCTAGATATTTACACAAGAGAAATAAAAACATATGTATACATATAAATCTGTATGCAAATATTTATATCAGCTTTTTTCATAATCACCAAAAGCTGGAAACAACTTAAATGTCCATCAGCTAGCTAGTGGGTGGATAAACAACAATACTACATCTATATAATGGAACACTATTCCACAATAAAACAAAACAAACTACTGATACATGCAACTATATGCATTAATCACAAATATATTATGTTATATAAAAGAAGCCAGACTAAAAATATAATATGCTTTATGATTCCCTTTAAGCAACATTTTGGAATAGGCAAAATTATAGGCACAAGAAACAGATCAGTAGTAGCTGAGTGGGGGGAGGGGGACATTAACAAGAGAACTGACTACAAAAGGTCATGAAGTAACATTTAGGGATGATGGAAATATTCTATATCTTGATGTTGCATGATTACATGACTGTTTACATTTATCAAAATTAATAGAATTGTATACCTAAAAAGGGCAACTTTTACCTTAGTAACTGTTCCTTTAAAACATGTTAATGTGACCAGACATAGAATAGATAGCTCCAAATAAGGGAAAAAATAAATTAAAAACAAATAAACAACTCAAACAATCTAAGAAGAAAATATGCAAAGAAAATTTAGAACACATAGAAGCAAAACATAAGATTGTATGAATTAATCCAAATATACTTATAATAGCAAGAAATATAATAAGCCAAATTAATTAGTTTTTCTAGAATTTAGCAGATTAATTTTTTAAAGAAAACAAAATCCAATCATATGACATTTTTAAGACACTCATCTAAAATATAATAGCACAAAAATATTGCAAGTAGAAGAATATAAAAATGTCTTTCTAGACAAATACTCTACAAATACAATGAAAAACAAAAACCAAAAGGTAAATAAAAAACCAAGTTATGCAAAGTCTTGTAAATCATATTAAGAAGTTCATATTATACAGAGTTTGAGGCCATGTGAAGCAATGAAGGGATTTAAGGAAAGGAGTGCTGTAATGTGATTTACGTCTTAGAAAGGTCCTTTTGTCTGCCCTATAAAAAGAGGAGAAGGAAGCAGGGTCAGCCATAGAGGCAGGAAGACCAACCACTCAGCATTGCAATTGTTTAGGCTGCAGGTGCCTTAGATCAGGATTATGAGAGTAGAAATGATATGCTCTGATTAGAAAGATGTTTTGAGGTGGAACTGATGGGACTTACTGATGAAAGGTGTGAGAGAAGAAATAAATTAACTAAGATTTTAGGCGTGAGCTACTGAGAGTCTGGTAATTCAATAAGCAAGTACTGAAAAGACTGGGAGTGTGGATGGTGGTGTAGCTTTAGAATTGAGAGAAGACAAGAGTTCCTCTTGACCACATTGATTTTATGATGCCTCCAAATATCCAACTGGAGGTAGTGAGTAGGCCATTAGGTATGGGAGTCGGAAGCTCAGGGATTTCAGTCTGGTACGGTTTGGACTTCTTTTCCAGGGATCTCTGATCAGATCAGCAGAGACAGTGAGAGGAGGACAGGGCTAAAGACAAAGCTATCAGGCATTTCAACAGTTAGAGGTTTAGAATTTGGGAGAAATGAAGGAACAGTAAGTAGAGGGTTGAGGCAGAAGGAAAACCAGGTGAATGCGGGATTAGGGCTGTGGTCGGCAAACTGCGGCTCTCAACCCACATGCGGCTCTTTGGCCTCTTGAGTGTGGCTCTTCCACAAAATACCGTGGCCTGGGTGAGTCTATTTTGAAGAAGTGGCGTTAGAAGAAATTTAAGTTTAAAATATTTGGCTCTCAAAAGAAATTTCAGTGATTATACTGTTGATATTTGGCTCTGTTGACTAATGAGTTTGCCGACCACTGACATTAGGGTAATCTAGAGAAGAGAGGATTTCAAAAAAGAGCGTGTGGCCCACTGTGTCAAAGCACTGTTAAAAGTAAAATGAGAAGAGACAATTGATTGATAATAAAAGTAATTGTTGACCCCAAACAAAAGCCATTTCAGGGTAAAAGTGAAATGTTTGGGTAGTTCAAAGAAAGAATGAGAGGTAAGAATGTAACTTTAGAAAGTACTTTTGGGAGGTTTTGATTTAAAAAAAAAAGAGTTTTATTTTTTTAAAAGAGATCATATCAAAATTTCTTATACAAACTAAGGATAACTGAACAGGTAGGGAGAACTTGATGCTTGGGGAGAGAATAGTAATGATTACAGAACTGAAGTCTCAGAGAAGTAGATGATAAGTAGAGCCCAACAGCAGAAGTAGACCTTAAATAAGGCCAGGCACCTGAGGGGGGAAGCTATCAGTGTTTCTGTGAACTATTCACTGTAGCTATAGGTAAACCCTGATAAAGCCAAGGGCATATGGGCAGCTCATCCCCAGCATCTAGTTACAATGTCTTTGCTAAGGCTGAGACCCCTGCGTCTATCAGTCTTGCTAGTCTCTTTGGGCACCAGTTCCTCTTTGAGATGCAGCCCAGCATTGAGTCATAGTCAGAGTGGAGTTGCTGTTTGGGGGTCTCAGTTATACCAAACCTGCCGAACCAATTACTTTCCCCTTCTTTGGGGAACCTCCTCAGTACCCTCTCTTCCCCAAGTTGCTTCTATTCCTCCCAGGGCCAAGCTTGCAAACAAATTCATTCTGACCCTTCCTCCTCAAGAGCTATCCCTGCATCCAAGGATGTGTGCGTGTAGAATGAGATACTGAAACCAGTTAGTCTGTTTCTTTCCTGTATACATGATAGTCTATTGACTGGAAGGGCAGCTGGGCTCAAAGTGACCATAGAATCAGTGGTCAGAAGGCATTAAGTGTCTATTGTTATTATTCTGTAATAACTAAAAATGCACAAAAGAAAGAAATTGTGATTCCGAGGTGAAGACCTCCAGTTTTGAATGTTATCTCATTAGGACATCAGGCTATTATACCCTTTTCTCAGTTATTCTCTGGAGGATGGAGGCCAGACCATCAAAGAAGGTGTCACAGCAACAGAAAGGTGGGACTCAGATGGCTCAGCTACTCCATAAACAGCAGCTGAAATCTTGTCTTCAGCTGACCCACAAACATCCCACCTATAACAAGGACCCTTTCTTTTTCATTATTTCAATCTAAGTTTAAGTCCCAGCTTTCTTCATATTAGAGATGAAAGAAATTGTGGAAACTTTTTGGCCATATGTGACCATGCTTGGTGTCACAACATGTGGTTTTTTTACCTCTACCTCCTCAGGGTTGGCATAATTTTGAGGTATACTAAATGAAACCAGGATTTCATCTGCATTTTTGGCTTGGGTAAACTCCCCGTTTTGATATGTCACTAGTGTGGAACAGCATCTCTGCACCAAAGTCAGGAAGCTTCTATTGAGAGTTGATTGTCACCTGGCTCAGAGACCTGCTCAACCAGCCTCTCTAATCTTTGAGAAGTCTATGATCTCTTCTATGATATGTGCCAATTTATCCTGCTTTGCATGGCTTGACATAAGCACAATAACATATTGCTTCAATGTTATGTAAATGCATGATCATTGTGAAGATATTTTAACATATTGATTCTCAAAGTTTGCTGCATGTTAGAATCATCTGAGGAGAACAAGTGCCTCAGAATCTCTGGGTCTGGGACCCAGGCTTCGATATTTTTTTAAAGTTTTCCAGATGAATTCAATGTGGAACCAAGTGCTTTATGAAAGTATCAGTGAACAAATGTAAGTTAAAGTTTGACCCCCATGTGCTACTTGCTACCAATAGAGATAACTGAGGTGACAAATGGTGAACAAGTTCTAACAACCACAAATTTCACACATATTCAGATAGCAACCCATATGTCACAACTTACTGTCTGCTCAGCAACTGTACTTTTGTTTTATATGATTGCCACACACCAATTTCAGAAAAGTTAAAATGTGAAAAAATATGGCTTAGAATTTGGGAAACAGAGTTATATTATTAGTAACCAGAGTGTAAGTGCTCCTGGAAACTTTTTACCCATTACATCCTTATTTTGACTTAAAGTTTGGATTCTGATTTCGAAGTCCTCATGACTTATTTCAGTCTGAGGGCCAACGGCATCAGCATTACCTTGTAGCTTGTTAAATGTGCAGAGTCCTGCCCCATTCCAGATTTGTGCACTCAAAACCCATATTTTAAAAATATCCCCAGGTGGCTCACTTGTACAGTTAGTTTGAGAAGCATTGATTTCAGGTACTACAAGAAGAAGGAAAGGTGGGTAAACAAAACCAAGTGTTAACATTTAACAATTCAAGAGGTTTAGATATTTTACAAACTCACTAATCAGACCTTTTAAAGCAGAGTGTTTGGATTCTGCTGCTCAAAAAGAAAAAAAAAAGATCATTTTGTTTTGTTTTCTTCTACCTCTTACCAGCTGTGTTAACAAGACACAAGTCCTTTATGGAAAGCTTTGAGAGGGCTCATGTTGAGCAACACAGTGGAAGCTGATGTGCCAGAGTCTTTACATTATATGTCTCCTTCTGTGGTTTTGATTGCTAAGAACATTTACAAGATAATAGGGTCTTCATTGCTTACCAGTCCAACTGCTTCTCCAGTTGATTACACACCTGAATTTACTATGCTCAGCTTGAGAAATCATGATTGTCTCCATGGCAATTGATGATTTCATAAACTCAGAAGTAAGACCACAGGTGAATAGGGATGATGTGTTCATAAGCAGCAAAGCTCTTGTGTTCATATAAATAGCCCCAACAAACAAACAAATACTAAACATTACGTACACACACAGACAGACACAGAACAGGAGGGTAAAACAGAGTATGAAATCATCGTCATTCAACATGGTCGTTTTCCAAAGCTGTGAATTGTCTCTAATGCCCCAAGGAGAAGATATATCATCCTATCTTTGCATATGATTCTATCAAACACAACTTTTTGCTTTCTCAGACATGAGGGACTACAGCATTTGAGCCAAAGGCATACAGTTGTAGAGTCTTCAGAAGGGAAAACATGCTAAACTTCCAGAAGAATTACTTTCCCCCAAAATTCTGGAACAGATGGAGCATATCAACTTCTCCATGACCAAAATACACAATAATGACTGTGTATTTGTGTCTTCATATATAACATGTCCCTAAATATTAAGATGTTTGAATAAAATATTCCTCAAACAAATATTCCTCAAACACTTACTACTTACAAAAGAAGTTCTAGGGATCAGTGAAGATCTTGGAGGCTTTCTTGGGTATTTTATATGTAGACATTGGCTCCATATACTATCTTCACCAAAACACTTTCTTGTCCAAGCCAGGAGATTACTTAGAAGAAGCCAAGCCACTGAAATTCATGAGGTTTTGTGATCCTAATGATATCCACCTAGAACAGTGGTCAGCAAACTGTGGCTCACAGGCCACATGAGGCTCTTTGGCTCCTTGAATGTGGCTCTTCCACAAAATACCACATGCGGGCACGCACATACAGTGGGATTGAAACTTCATGGCCCATGCGCAGAAGTCGTTTTTCGGCTATCAAAAGAAATTTCAATCATTGTATGATATTTGGCTCTGTTGACTAATAAGTTTGCTGACCACTGACCTAGAAGTCTACAGTTCATTCATTTATTTTACTACAAACTCATTGAGCATTTACTATATGTTGGGCACAATTCTAATACTTGGAATACACCAGTGAGCAAAACTAAACAATAGGCAAGTATATTAACTCATCATCTGTCTTCTTTCTAGACTTTGAAAAGATTAATACCTTCTGATTTCTGGGTTTCTTGAAAGTCATTCTGTTAATTCTACAACCTAGCCTTCATAAATGTGAAACCAAAACAAGAATAACAGCTATTATTATTATTATTATTTAAATAACATGTGTAGAACATTTACTATATTCCAAGAGTGTGCTAAGCAGTTTAAATTTATTATATTATGTGATCTTCTTAACAACTCTATGAAGTAAGTACTATTATCATCAGCAGGTATTTTATTTATTTTATTTAATTTTTAATTTTTAATTTTTTTGCAAATGAAGAACCTGAAGCTTAGCGAAATAACATGTCCAAAGTCATACAATTAGTCATAACATGAAAGATCTGGGCCTCTAAACCTAAAACTGTCTTATAACAAAATCTGTTGAGGAATCATTCCCTAACACTGAGATAGAAATCCCTCCAGAGGCCAGGTAAGTGATGTAAGGGGAGAGAGCCAATAAGATAATAGGAAATAGTCGGAACATTGGTGAGCCATGGACTCATTCATGTCTGTCTCAAGTCATGAAAAGTCACATATTTCTAATATACTATATTTGCCAAATAAAATACATCCCAGGGCCAGATTCAGCTAGCAAGACCAATGTTCAAAGTTTAGGTATCATATGTTAAATTCAATTAATTTCTCAGCCACAAGATTCTTTAACAATCTTCTACAGCTTGGTTTTCATCCAAAGTTTATATTTAAAATATCGGTTTCTCATGATGAATGAGACAAGGGAGAATAAACTAAGATTTAATTCTTCATTTATTCATTCAACACATATTTACTGAGAGGCTTCTATATGCTAAGTATTAGGGTTAAAGCAGATAATATGACAGATGTTATTCCTGTTTCTTGGAAATTAGGACTAGTTGCTGAGCTTTCCATTGATACTTTAGGGGACAATTAATGTTTCTCAAACTTATTTTAATACTAGAGGCCCGGTGAACAAAATTTGTGCAAGGGAGGTGGGGGGTATCCCTCAGCCCAGCCTGCACCCTCTCCAATCTGGGACCCCTCTAGCGATGTCCGACTGCCCATTTAGGCTGGATCCCACTAGGATCAGGCCTGAACCAGCAGTCAGATGTCCTTCTCACAATCCAGGACTGCTGCCTCCAAACTGCTCGCCTGCCTGCCTCCCTGATTGCCCCTAATCGATTCTGCATGCCAGCCTGATCACTCCCTAACCACTACCCTGCCAGCCTAATTAATGTCTAACTGCTCCCCTGCCAGCCTGTTTGCCCTCAACTTCCCTCCTCTGCCAGCCTGGTCACCCCTAACTGCCCTCCCCTGCAGGCTTGATTGCCCCCAACTGCCCTCCCTTGTAGGCCTAGAACCTCCCAACAGCCCTCCCCTCCTGGCCATCTTGTGTCCACATGGAGGCAGGATCTTTGACCACATGAGGGCAGCCCTCTTGTGTGTTGGAGTGATGGTCAATCTGTGTATTACTTTTTTATTAGATAGGATAGAGTCCTGGTGCATGGGTGGGGAACAGCTGATCTGCCCTGAAGGATATCCCAAATCAGGATGGGGGTTCCCTTAGGGCATGAGGTGGCCTGGGTAATGGGCCTATGTGGTTTGTAGGCTGGCCATGCCCCCAAGAGACTCAAGAGGATGCCCTGGGATCTGGGATTATTTTATGTTCTACAATTGAAACTTTGTAGCCTGGAGTGGAGCCACACCTTCTGCTGGCTCCATGGTGACAGCCATTTCTGTTTGGGTTTATTTTAATCCTCTAATTAAAACTTTGTAGCCTAGAGTAGAGGCCTAAGTGCTAGGGCTGCAGAAGCTTGGCTTCCTCCATTGCCTGCGCAACCATAGCCTCTGCTCTCTTCAGCTCCGTGGCTGCCGTCATTTCTGTTGGGATATATCTTCTATAATTGAAACTTTGTAGCATTGAGTGGAGGCCTAGGCCAGTAAGGGCAGGCGGAAAGCTTGGGTTCCTCAATTGCCAGGGAAACCCAAGTCTCCCTCTTGCTCTCAGTGGCCGCAGCCATCTTGGTTAGGGTTTATTTGTATAATTTGCTCCTGATTGGCTAATGGGCATGGCTGTGGGCATGGCTTGATCAGAGATATGGTCAATTTGCATATTACTCTTTTATTAGATAGGATTTTGCAAGGCCTAATGTTCCAAGGAAAACACTTTGGGCAGTACTTTGCCTTAAACCATGAGATGCAAGATTGCAGCACATTAGGTAAGCACAATTTCCTGGTTTAGCCAGCAAGTGATTTATAAAGCTTTTGGAAATGTCTTTAGGAAGGGCCTGTACTCTGCCATTGGACACAGACTCCACTATTATCTATTGGATGGCACCTGCCCTGCTTCAAATATTTATATCACTAATGGCTACTGAATGAATTTGTCTTTACAGCCCCTTTTCAAAACACAGAATCTCTGTTGCTCTGAAATCCTTTTGGCATCTCAGGAAAAACTAAGAAAGAATGAAAATTGATAATTTAAATATTCCAGGTGGAGATAAGGCCAGGGCAGTGACTGGAAAGCAAGAAGACATGCCAAGATAGAAAAACATCAGAGACTCCAAGAAACTCTGTAGAACAGTGGGAAATCAAAAATGTTGTCGTGGGAAAATGACTTGGGAGACAAATCCACAAGCAACAAAATGAGATCCATGCCATCCCAAGTACAAGCAAAACAGATCACCTCAAGGATATGATTACCAGATAAAATACAGAATTTTTAGTCAAATTTGAATTTCAAATGAACATTAAATGCATAAAGGTGTGCCAAGTATTGCATAGAATACACTTATATTAAGAGATTATTTGTTATTTAGCTGAAATTCAAATTTAACTGATGTCACAGATTTTTATTTGCAAAACCTAGCAACCCTACTAAGGAACAACTAGCCAGTAGCTTAGTGGCACCTGGTAGACTTAACTTTTTTCTAATGTGAAGGTTATCTGTGTACCTTTTATTCTGATTGTAAAGGCTGTGGATTCTGCAACCATTAAATATGAGGGTGGCTGACATCTGTTTAGTTGAGAACAGAATCAATGGGTTTGGGTGTGGGAGAGAACCTTACAAATCATGTAGTCTGACTCTCTGCAGGAATCTTACAGAAGTGGCCAGAGTAGTGAATTATAACTAGATTAAAAAATACCATTGCACAGGGGTTGGCCATAGGCCCCAGGATTTGTATCTTACGCCTAGACATAAAGAAACAGTGAGAGGCTAACCTTACAGAATACCAGCCCAAATGTTGGCTAAAAGTCAAAGGAAGAAAACTGTTGGGTAGCTTTTTTCAACTTCACCAAATGTTTGCTATACTTTCTTCTACATACTTATAAAAAGAAGAAAGCCTGTTGTTTAGTATTAAGTTTTACTATAAAAGTATATCTAATTCAACACACACACACACACACACACACACACACACACACCATCTCCAAAAACACAAACTTGGTCATTTCTCAGACCAAAGTTTCCACATTGGAATGAGGATCACTGATGCACTTTAAAATTAAGTTAGAAGTCTTTGAAGAGAATTTTTATTATGGTGATCCATCATCCTTAAGGACTTTCAGAAACAAAAGAGAGACTTTCACCTTAGGATATTCTAACAGCAAAGGGTGAAGGTTGTGGAGAGTTTCCAGAACCAATTTTTTCATTTCTTATCCAGACAGAGGAAATGTATGGGACACGAAGGGCTATGTATTTTGACTTCCTTTTTTTACTGCTGCTTTTGCCCTGAAGCTCATTTGTGTTTGTACATGGCTGTTTGTACATGGCAGAGCTTGAGGTGTGTGTGTGTGTGTGTATGCATATGTTAGTACACACATGTATGTGTGTGCATATATTGATTTGTGATGAATGCATTTGGTTCTACAAACTCATGTAATATGGAGACTTCTTCCTTTGCATTCCAGTTCCTTTGGTATTCAGGTAAAAACAAATATAAATATTCTTATACTTGGGATATGATGGTTAATTTTATGTGTCAACTTGGCTAGTCCATAGTATCCAGATATTTGGTCAAACAACAGCTGGAGATTGGCATGAAAAGTCAGTAGACTTTGAGTAAATCAGATTATACTACATAGTGTAGGTGAGCCTTGTTCAATCAGTTAAATACCTTAAAAGAAACGAACTGAGGTCCCTTGAGGAAGAGGGCATTCTCTCAATTATCTGCCTTTAGTCAACTGTCATACTCTGCAGATTTTGCACTTGTTAGCTTCTAAGATCATGTGAGCTAATCAATCTCTTAAAATAAATCTCTTAATAAATCTCCAGTTAAATACACATATACTAACATAGGTATTTTATCCAAAATTTTATCAAATAAGATGGCCAAATTCCTTTTTACATTATGCCATCAGTTTATGAAATCCTTCTGGAATCTTTTCTGAGTTCTATATGGCTTTCTGAGCTCTCTGTCTTGACTGACAAGATGCCTTCAGAAGCCCATCATTACACTTGGCCTTCAGAGTCTTCTGAAACCCTTGGTCAGAGACCTCAGGAAGGGTGCATTCACCTACACACGTCTTCTCCACCATGGCCTGGAGCTTGGGATCTAGTATCAGAGATGAGCTTATTTGAATACCCAGCCAAAAGGCAAATGCTGTTACTCTCACTGTAGGTGTGAAATTTTTGTACAGCTGCAGGCCTCAAGGGAGCCTCAATGAGGGAGAAGAGCAGCAGGCTGGATCCCAAACTCTCCAGAAACTTCAGGACACACAGCTCTTAGTGCTGAACTAAAGACCCTCTCCAAGGACCATGGAGCCAGCTAAGAGATGAGTGGGAGTCTGTGTGCAGCCAAGCTTCCTCAGATGACATCGCTGTTACCCAGATGGCATTAAACAGTTACGCTCGGCTTCAAGGGAACTCTGAATCCCAGATGCCCCGGGTGTGTTGAAAATCCACTGGTAAGGTTAGCCCAAACACTCACATTCTGCTTTCTATGCATGGGTATCAAAGTTAGCGCAGGCCCCTCGACACCATAATCCATTATCAAAAACTGAAAGCAGCTGGTTGGATTTCTAAACTTTCTACACAGAGAAATGCATCTGGTCCCAGTTTGCTGCAAAGAAATCAGTTTTGTTCTTTCTCACAGACCAGCTATGGAAAACACTAGGAGCAAGCAGCCTGGTTCCCCAAATATTGGGCTATTGTGCTGATCTTAAGATTTCAGTCATGCTGAGGAATTTTCAGCCCATCTTCACCTTGGGGGCCATTCTGCCTCCAGCCAGGGCCTCAGCCAAGCAGGGACTCTGAACCCCCACCGGTTCAGAACAAGGAGGCTGGGAATTAGCAAAGCAGCTCCAGCCCCTCAGAGAAATCTTTGCACAGATCATGTGTATGAAAGGAAAAAGAAATCATTTGTAATGGATTGTCTCAGAACCATTTTTTTTTTTACGTTTGTGCAAAGCTGAAGTATCGACTAACTTTCTGTTAATTTCAAAGGCAGGGCTCAGCCATAATTTATCCCTTTGATTCCACTGACCATCAGCAGTTGTGGCCATTTTCTGCCCGGCGTGGAGAACAGTTAAATGATGATGTCCTTACCCCCCTTTGACTTCTCCTCTAGCCTGTTTCAGCAGTCTCACCCAGGCACTTCCTGTCTCCCCAGCCCCACTGTCTGGCACTTATTTCAGACAAGTCAATATGTTTAAATTATATCTCAACTCAAGGTAATTAATCATAAAGCTTTATGCTTTGTAATGTGGTGTGTGTGTGTGTGTGTGTGTGTGTGTGTGTGTGTGTGTGTGTATGCATGTGTTTAAACTTCTGGTTGGCATTCCACTGAATCACAATTAGAAAGAAAAAGCTATCCTTGATGTGTCACGAATATCACATAGATGTTCCGGCTCGGACTCCTTCCTGGGCAAACATAGGGAGTCCTTTGAAACCCTCTACTCTTTTAGGGATCTAAGAAGGTCAAGGTGGTATTTCGGAAAATGTTAGGCAGATCAAAGGAAAGATCCATATGAGCTGACTGGATCCCTTTGCACAGAAACAATCTACTTTGAAAACATAAAAGTCAGGTGATGAGTTGTCTCTGTAATGCATTTTGCAAACACAACAAAGGCTCTGAAGTTCATGCATAATTATGCCACAGGACTGTATTGGACATACACTTCACTAAAGATTGATAGGTGTTTGCTTCAGATGACTTAATGGCAGCCTTACAGCACATGACCTTAGTATTCAGTTTTATCATTTGTATCCAGTTCAAGGCATGTGTGCATAAGATGGGATCATTCCCAACACTCTCGAGGGTCAACTGGTATTCAGGCTCTCATCCCTTGGTGACGAATTCTCCATCCATAAAGTAAGTGAAGAGTCCAAGATACGTCACAAAGAACGGTGGAAAGGGAAACCTGGGTTTCAGAAAAAAATGGAGCTGGAGACTCATTAAGAAATTCAATGTTCCAAAAAAAAAGATGATTAATGTAGACACATTTCAGATTTTATAAAAATAATACACACTGTTGACTCAGGGTAGGAAACAGATATTCTATCCATTTTAAGTGGAAGAGACAACAGGGAAGGAGGGGCTTTCTAGATCCCTGGAGGGGCAGAAGGAGTAGGTGCCCGGCTGGGCTTTCTGGAATGACTTCAGAACCATTTGATGCTGATACACACAGGGGATGAGGAAAAACATGGAGTGGCTATTGCAGGGCAGTAGCTCATCTCTTTCAAAAGCATTTTGAAGTAGGATCAGTCCTGACTAGTTTACATACCATCTTTATGCAACAGTGACCTTAATATAACAACAAAAACTAAACAAACAAAAACTCTCAGCCTAACAACATTCATGCATTTCTCCAAGGTCCATTTTTTAAAAATAATTTTTTTACTTATTTCAAAAAAGAAGCAAGAGAGAGAGAGAAACATCGATGATGAGAGAGAATCATGGATTGGCTGCCTCCTGCATGCCCCTATCAGGGATCAAGCCCACAATCCAGGCAGATGTCTTGACCGGAATTAAATCATGACCTTCTGGTTCATAGATTGACATTCAACCACTGAACCATGCCAGATGGGTTCCAAGGCCCATTTTTTTTTTTTTTGCTAAGATTCTTGCTACCCTGAGGTTGGTACTCTAAGTTACATAGAAAAGAAAATTTATATAATACAATATGTATTATTTGGGCAGATTCCCAAAGAAAGCAAGCTTAAAAATGGGTGGCTGACTATATTTTAATCATAGCCCTGGAATGAGGATAAGTGAGCAAGCGTTGATTAGCTTCAGCCAATATATTAACTACATCCTTGATTAAATCCTGGGACATAGAGTATAAAAAGTATTCTATGACAGTGGGCAAACTATCACACACACACCCATTTTTGTCAAGCAAGCTTTATTGGAATACAGCCACATATCTTTTTACCCATCTTTAATGGCTGCCTTTGCACACCAGTGGCAGGTAGAGCTGAGTGGTCATAATGAAGTAGTAGAGCCCACAAAACCTATAATATTTTACCATCTGCCCCCTTTAGAGAAAAGTTCTATAATCTTTGGTTTAGGGAAGCAGGGACCACATAGATGAGTCATAGATGCCAGTTCTGAATAATGATACAGCTTTGCCATGAACTTGTAGCTACCATACCATTCAAACACTGAGACACAGTGGGGAATCATGTGTTCCACAAGTAAGAGCTATTTGTTATTTTTGTATCTGACAATGCAGCCCTGCTTCTCTGTTATCTTCTGGACTGAGGAGGAAGCTAACAAAAGGCAAGCAGTTGTTCAAAGTTTCTAGATTCAAAAGAGCAAGAAGCTTTCTAGATCAGAGCTGTCCAGTAAAACTTTCTTCAAAAATAGAAAGGTTCTAGATCCATGCATCCAATATATGAACTAATTTTTTTGGAATAGATTTAATATTTTATTCTTATTTTTTTCTTATAATTTTTTATCTTTTATTTTTGACATATGTGTCCTTATTCCCCCATTACCCCTCACCCTCCACTATTTTATTTTATTTTATTTTATTTTATTTTATTTTATTTTATTTTATTTTATTTTATTTTAAATAGTTACACATTTCTAGTGGCTGCTCTGCTGGACATTGCAGTTGTAAATCATAACCTATGTTCTCCTGATTGTTGGATCAGTCACTAACAACTTGTTAAAAAAAACAAAAGATTTCTATGGAACTGATAAGGATATGAATAGATTCCCAAATCAATAAAGATCTCAGAAACATTTTATTAAAATGGCATCTGAGTAAGTCTTGTATAAATAATCAATATGTAGAAGAGACCCTCTTTTTTAAAATATATCTTTGTGGTTGGAAGTATTACATACGTCCCCTTACCTCCCTTGTTGATACCCTTCCACCACTCTCCACCCCCCTCTCCAGGTTTTCACCATCCTCTTGTCTGTATCCATGGGTTATGCATATATGCATATAAATTCTTTGAAAAAGAGCCTCTTATTGGCAGCACGTGAAATATAAGTGTGAAGGCAGTGAAAGCTGGTAGGGTAAAAGTGAGCTATTATGCTTCATTGTTAAAGACCTGGTTTCTAAGGCTGAGAATATCCTTTCACATGAACTACAGGTCAAGCTTTTGATGTAGTTTGTAAATATTTTAAATCATTTATCAGTTCTAAATATTTCTATTTACAACCTACATTCTCCTTTGTGGCTCACATTATATTTATTAGTTACGTTTGGTTTTTCTATTAATTTAAATGTTGTTCTTTCTCATTTAGACAGTCAATTATTTGGGGAAAATTACTTCAAATCTGTTCTTCACCACTGACAATTAGCTCAATAGAAAAACGTTTCTAGGTTCGAACAGACAAGATTCACTTCTATTTTTCATTATTATATCTTGCATGTGAAAGAAACAGCTTGGAAACTCCCAACATAGCCACTCAAGACCAACTTAAAGGAATATGAGGAGCGACAACTCAGCTGCCAATTTGCCTTCTCCCAGACTCACACGTCTGTCCGGATGAACAGGATATGGGCCACATTTCCCCAGCTGGACATCTGGGCCTTGCAGCTGCCACCAGGACCCCATGGGGCTAGGAATGTCAGCTTAAATCTGAGACCGAGTCAAGGAAAGGAGAAATGGCAGGAGCCTGTGTGGTACCTGACCATCCCATGTGAACACTTTCACCTTGTACCTTTGTCAAATCTCAAAGGATAAAATATACACCAGAGGCATCACCACGTCACAAAATACCAAATCGCCATTTCTGGTAAGCTAACAACAAAATCTTGCCCCTGTGGCACTCAATATGTGGCTCTATCCAATTGTAAGGCCATTGGTTCCCACTGAAACTTAAAATCTAAGAAAGGAAAAAATGATTTGGGGCCTGATGACATCTCAGGCGCTTTCTTTTTCTGCACAGGGACAGTGACAGGCGGGCTAGATGGAACAAAGCAATGCTGAATGATGCAGCCTCTGGAACTTTAGCTGACAATTACTGTAGCATTCTCCTCCAAGATAAGGACTTCTTAGGGGATTCTCATGCATTTAAGTCTCAAAATAATAGAGAAATTCAGAAATCTCTGGAAAGTAACAATGGAAGAGTCCTCAACAGCAACACTGTCCACAGATGTTAGAACGAGGGAGATGCCATTTTCTGCCACCTCTATAGAAATCTAAAGAGCACCTACCACGCCTGTCACTGATGATTTTATGCAGAGAGTAAGCCATGACTTGAAAGTAGTCAAGGGGATGGCTTCACTCCACAGCGGGATGGAACTTCTATCTTAGGTGTAACGGTAACTTCGGAAAGTCAAAACCATGAGTCCATTTGAGTTTCAATAATAAACAAAATGTATGTGCGATGAATGCAATTTCTGACTGTGACTATTTCTACATTCACCACGGTGGTGCAAGTTTCCAGAACGATCGTGGCTGGAATTTTGGTCTAAACTGATCAGTCATGGTCCCCAAACTCACTGTAATCAGAGTAACCAATACTCCTGTGTTTCTGCCAATTGCGCTACTGTGTAGACAAACCATGGATGATAAGATTGGCTTAGCTGTGATTGGAATAGTCTCCCATGGGCTATCCTGTGACATGCAAGAGGTCTTGTAATTTTTGTCAAGGCAGAGATGCTTGCTAAATTCCAGTGCTACTGTAGCTGGACATGTTTTCCCTGGACCATCACCCAGGAAAGTCCCTCAATGAGGGCAACTCTGGTATCAAAAAGAGCATTTAAAGCCAAATGACCCACAAGTCTCTTAACTCTCTGTGCCCCAGTTTCCTTATAAATTGTTTTAGGAATCAAACAAGATTACATTAATGTTCCTGTTACATGCTGAGTAAAAGGTGTCACCCACAAAATGCCATAATCTTTTGATTGCATTTAAAGGGGCTTTATGATGTCAACCAAAAATTTATACCAAAACCAGTTCTTTTCGACTTTTCTGCTCTCTGGAGGTATACTGCTTACCTACAGCCATTTCTTAAGCTCTGCACACAATTTTCATTCTGGCTGCCCCATCTTAAAGTGTGTGTGCCAAGTCAGCGTTAATACTTACAGGGATGAGACTTGTCCCTGTGGCTCACTAGAAATTTATTTCCTGCTGTTGTTGCAGTAACTCCATTTTTCCCAAAGGGGCCATGATATAAAGGAAATCACTATGTAGCTAAATCAGCCTGCAGCTAACACAGACAAAATCCCCAGATGAACATTCAAATTCTAATCCATTCTACTGCTCCTTCTCCAACCAGCACCATCCCTACCCACCCTGTGCTATGGGTTGAATTGTGTCCCCTCCATATTCGTAGAGCTCTAACCTTCAGTAGCTCAAAGTGTGACCTTATTTGGAGAAAAGATCTTTACAAACCCAATTAAAGTAAGGTGATTTGGTGGGTCCTAATCCTTATAATAATAGCCTAATATGCAAATTGTCCCCTCAGGCAGTCTTTCCACCGGGAGTTCAACTGCTCACTATGATGTGTGCTGACCACCAGGGGATGGCATGAAACATGGGGAGCTTTGGTGATGCCACGCTGGCAGCGGGTGCAGTAGAGGCACTGCTGGACCAGATGGGCCCCCCACGAGAGCAGGACCATGGCAGGACAGTGGAGGAAGTAAGCAGGCAATGCCAGGTCAAGGTGGGTGTGAATGGGGGGTGTGATGCTGGAGGCACAAGCTGGGGCCCAATCTCCTCAGGCCACCCCAAGGGACCCCACCCTTGCATGAATTCATGCACCAGGCCTCTAGTTCAATATAACTGGTGTCCTTATAAAAGAGGAAATTTGGAAACAGACACATGTTCTGTGAAAATGAAGGCAGAGATGAGGTGATAGTGCCACAAGCCAGAGAGAGCCAGGGATTATCAGTAAGCTACCAGAAACTAGGGGAGAGGCCTGGGACTTCCTCACAGCCCTGGAAGAAACCAACCTGGTCAGCACCTCAAGCTTGGACTTCAAGCCTCCAGAATTTTGCTACAGCAGCTCTAGCAAACCAATGAATCCTGGAAGGGTTATCCCCTAACAGAGAGAGAGTGTGTGTGTATGTGGGGGGGGGGGGGGTTGAGGGAAGCACGCTGGGTTATCCTATAGGAGACAGAAAAGGGAATGAAGAGAAAGAACTAACATTTCTTGAGTGTATGTATCATTTTAGTTTTTTTGCATTATGTTGTGTAATTTAATATTCCTTATATCCCTACAGAGTAGGTATTCTGCATTTTGTAGATGAACTAACTAAAACTTGGAGAATTTAAGTAATTCCCCTAATATCCTACAGGTAGCAACTAGCAAAACTAGGGTATGGACCCGGATCTAGCTCTGCAGACCTATGCTATCCACACCTCTTTCCTTTGCCATCTGACTCTTGAAATGGGATTTAAGGTCATTTCTAGACATTTCAGAATTCTTGCTTTGTGTACTTCCTAATAGAAATTTGATGTCTTGATTAAACTGCTCCTTACAGGTACACTACATGAAAGCTAAACCAACTACAAAAGGGGTGACACTGTCTTCTGGTCATGCGATCGTTTTCCAATCAGCTCAGCTATAATCACAGTTTTTCTTTCTCAAAGAACGCAAGACTGAGTGCTTCTCATTTTCCTCAGAGTTTGAAGAATACAGAAGGCCAGTTTATCACCATGATGATAAGGTGGGTAGACCATGAGAGAAGAGTTGAGGTATAGTTTCTGAGTGGC
This sequence comes from Antrozous pallidus, assembly GCA_027563665.1. Taxonomy (NCBI): domain Eukaryota; kingdom Metazoa; phylum Chordata; class Mammalia; order Chiroptera; family Vespertilionidae; genus Antrozous; species Antrozous pallidus. Next base: position 32,542,820 of record CM050523.1, read on the forward strand.
TGGAGTATCACAATGTAATCTACAGACCTTTTATGTTAAACCCAGTGTCCAAATTCACCCACTCTCCACTTGGAATTCAAGTTTGTTTTGCACTGACCATCCAAGAAAACATTTTTGCTGTGTTTCTGTTCTCTTATGTGTTAACTTTTGGGGTGGCTGGGGGGTGTTTTGAATCTGTAGAAAAAAGGGTAAAAGTAAACAATAATGGTAGATGAGCTTTGGGTTAGGCAGCAAGGAATCTATAGAAACATGGGAGGAAAACTGATTTTGCAATGGCCATAAGAAGAAGCTAAATTCAAATCCTAACTTCACCTAAGAGCTGGGTGATTTCACACAAGTAGTTTATAATCTCTCAAACCTCAAATTCCTAATCTGTAAAACATAGTTAATGCACACGCTTCATGGGGCACTCATGGGAGGGTTACATCTACCAGGTTTTATATAAGAATGCCTCTGAACTGGGAGGCACCCTCCAAATAGTAGTTGTTATGTATTTAGGAATAATAAGAGGCAGCAGAGCATAGTGGGAAGTTAAACTTAGAATCAAAGCACTAGTTCCAAATCTGGGCTCCATTAGCCAATTGAAATATGTAAACAGAGGGATTAATTGAGATGATGTGGGTTAAGATGCTTTAGTACAAAGCTACTGTTGTAGAATGGGAGGGGGAAACAAACAAGCCCTTCCTGGGAAATGAGTCACCAGAGGCTTTCTAAGAGTCTCTGGATAATCTCGCTGAGCTCCTCCAAATGGACCAAATGAACTGGGTGAACTCCCACTTCCCTCCTCTCCTGGGATCCTGGGATCATCCCATGTGGGTGTGAGAATCACGGTCTGACTCTGACTGCCTCTGGATCAACAAGACCCACCTGGTCATGGATTCTTGGGGGTCACCTATTGCTAACAGAGAAGTTACTGATAGGTAAGGGAGAGAGTGACAGGGCAAGAGAGAAGGCAGGCAGGAGTGCCCTTTCTTCATCCTCAGAACCAGGGCATCCGCAGATTCAGGGCGAGTATAGGGCAGTCCTCTGAAAGAAACAACTAGCCATTTGCACCACAATGCCAGACCCTTTGGGGAAAATTGACCAAAATGTTCCAACTTTCAGCATGCAATATCTTCCTTGAGTAAGTTTGCACAGGCCTAGGCACAATGGGTTAAAAGATAATGCAAACAGCATTCTCTAGTCTTACTTTCTTGTCCTGGACTCATTGAATAGAAAACACTTGGTGTGCATTAATTATTTCTAATTTTTTTTAAAAAGTGGGCACAAAGTCAATAAAACCTCAAATGCCTGAGCTAATTACTAGTAGGTGCACATGACCCTTTGCTTTAAATGCATGTGTATTCCAAGGCAAGTAGGGCACATCTGAGGTTGGCTGGTTTAGAATTAATTCATTAGGACCCTGGTTCTGGAAGAGTTAACTGATGTCAAAAGAGATATCTTTTAGATTCTCAGCTGCTTTTGCAAATAGTCTTGATACCACAAGAATTTCAAGTTTTTGGTTCAGAACGCTCAACCTGTGAGGTTATAAACTTGGCAAAACCTGTTCTGCCTGGGCTGTGCTATTTCGAAACATAAATCCACACAGCTCCATTTAATGACTCCTTAGGTTAAATGTTAGAGACATTATAACAAACTGGAAAATATGTGTAGCAGGTAGTTATTTGATTTACAGGGGGATTGTAAAGGGGCCCATTTGCCTAGTGTTTTAGAAGCTTTTGGGATGGGGGTGGGTTGGGGTTGAGGGGTAGGGTCTCTGAGCCCACTAGTTTTTACTGTCCTGATCGGAAGAGTCCGCAGAACTGTCCACATGGGATCCATGGGATCAGTTACCTGAGGTTGCCTTTCAGACTCTTCATGCTAACATTAAAACCAAAACAAAACTCTAGAAGTTCCAACACCCCTCGGTAGGCCCCATGGTCCCTCACCATATACTGATGCACTGTGTTATAAATTTTATCTAATCAACGGACATTTTAAGGAGTGGATAATTCAACAAGAATAACAATGTGCTGACAGTTTAGTCTCCCCCTGCCCTTCATAAAAACATTGCCTTCTATTTGGTCTCCACTCAGGTCAAGACATTTTACTAATTTGCTAGTCATTAAAAAGGTATTTTTATACCCAGCCTGTAATATTATACTCCTGAGTGATTATGAAAGCTCCCAACAGAATTCCAGACTCGAAAAATGAAGGATGGAAAACTGAACTGCAATTATGATACTTTAAGTAATTCCACAAAAGTACCACCACTGTTAAACAATTTATAGTCTTTGATCTTGTCACAGATCTCCAGAAATCTTCATATCACTCAAGCTAAATATTTTCAAACAGAAAAGGGATAGTTTCTCTCCCCTCTACCACCCACTCATCCAAGCTGAAGATACAGAAATAAAGTTTCCAGATGTTTGCTTTGAGAGGTCTGTCTACAGGAGGGGCATTTCTGCCAGCCTTAAGGGAGGACCTGCCCAAACTAAACACCTTGCCTGGCATTGATTCTGTTTGTCCAATTTGTGTATCACTAAAAGTGTAACTGGGAAGTGAGAGAATAAATAACTTTTAATTAATAAATCGATTTAAAGTTTTGCAAGAACCACACCTGTGACTCTCAAACCTCAGCATGTATCAGAATTGCCTACAGAGCATATTAAAGGGCAGAGAGGCTGGTCCCAGCCCTGGTTTTTCTGATTCAGGAGATGTTGGGTGGGGCCCAGGAACTAGTCTTTCTAACAAGTTCCCAGGTGATACTGACATTGCTGGTGCCCGCACTATTGGAGCTAAACCTAGGCTTCTGTTTCTTTAGACACAGTTAAATTGTGACCTGAAGGATGTGGCGTTCTCAGACTGCATCACAGCTCTGTCAGGAAATAAGAGGGAGAAAAAGAGCAGGCCTAGGTCTCCCTAACACCAAATCAAAAGCTCTGTCTTCCCGATGAGCCCTCAACCCCCATGACTGAGAGGACAGTGTTCGTCACCCAGAAAAGGAAAGAAAGCAGCCTGGGCACTGGGAAGTTTAGCATCAGGGAAAAGGGGGACCTAATTATTAAAGTCACCAAATTTGTTAGGAAAATCTCATTTCACTTGAAAAGCAAAGAAAGAGAAAAACAAACATACAGAAATAACAGCTTATGATGGTTAAGGCTCCTCCTTCTATCACTGTTTTATCTTTAAACAGCTGTCATGTAGTTCAGCTACTGAGCATTTACAAATAAGTTATTTTCAAATTCAGTTTGGGTTGTCTTCATTTGCAAACTTAGGCCAGACCTCGTTTGCTAATTCATATGACAGCAGTAATTACATGGAATTTGTTTGCTAGATTTGCTGTCTTTAAAAAAAAAAGTGATTTTCAGGCCAAAGAGATTATCAGGACATTATTTAGCTTTTGAAACAAAGAAAGCTCTAACCGGATGATGAAATTTCACAGGCTCTCTGCTGATTTGTTTGTGAAGTCTGCACTAAGGAATCCTAGAGAAGGGTTAGCTGATGATATCACTGTTCTCAGATAATCCCCCTCAGTAATTATCCTTATTTTTGCCTTGGGGATCTAGAGAATTCACGCTAAAGCAGGTGGGCTCTTTTGCAATCATTTCCCAGATACCTGCAGCTGAGTCTATCTGGACAGGGTAAAAAAAATACTTATTGGAAGAGAAAATGCTGAAGCCATCTTAAGGAATAGTACAATTATTCATTTATGAACAATCTTTAAAGGTAGCCTTTGCCCAAAGTGGAGAAAAAAGGTAACTGGATTATATTTGGTTGGTTTTTATTAAGAAGGAAATGTTATATTTTAGCACCTCCAAACAAAAGTAAACTACAGGGAGACATCCAAAGGCTAGGAAGCTGAGCTGGTAGTGGTAATAACATCAGACATTTACTGAGCACATATCTGACCTTCACGGCAATCCTATGAGGAAGCACAGGCCTGGAGAGATTGGGTAACAAGCTCAGAGTCAAGGGGTAGGTGGCAGAGCTTGCCTCTGTCTGACTCCAAGGCCTCTGGAAGATCAGAAAGACATAATTTGTAGAATAAAACAAGTTGATTTTTTATAAAGTGTGGTTGCTATTGGGTGAAAAGGTGAGATGATGCAAATAGTAAGCACGTTGTCCTATCATGTCCATGGGTGGGATCTATAAAATAAGATCTCCTGTCACTGTGGAGAGGGAACACCAGAGGTCACGTTGAGGGGGCTACACTACACTGCCCACTTCCATTTGTTGTCATCTGAGCAGTCGTTGTCTATAATTATCCTTGTGTCACACAATCTGCTGAAAGAACCAGGTGCTCTGCAGACCATCTACTAAATGTTCTGCCTTCCTTGGGATCTTATCAAACCTCCTTCCAAGACTTTAATAGCCCACAGTGAGAAACCACTCAATTTATTAAAACACTAAAACTCTCTCAGCCCAGTAATTCGGATCATTTTTCAAAAGGCTGAAAATATACTTAGCATATTACAAGTATGCTGTGGCTGATGCTCTTCTCCAAAACTGGCCTGCCCCACGTGTTCCCCATCTCAGTATATGGCCCCTCTCAGCATCTCAAGCCATAATATATGTCATCTTTGTTTCTTCCTCTTCCTCCACATCTGACTCACCACCCATGCCTAAAAACTATCTCCAGACTGTACCTCAATTCCTTCCCCTCTTCTCATCTCCATCACCACCTCCAAAATCCAGAATATTATCACCTCTCACCCAGCTAACTCCAATCACCTCCTACCTGGTTTTCACTCAACAACCAGGAGCATTGTTTTATGCCCATTCTTCAGAAAATTCTTTTTCTTTTTAATTATGTAACAAGTACATAAATGTACCTGTGGCAAGCTGAAAATGCCCCCCCCCCCAAAAAAAAGATCCATGTCTTAAACCTGGGATTGTAAATGTGACATATGTGGGGAAAAGGTCCTTGTAGATGTGATTAAGCTAAGGCTCTACAGATATGATCCTGTGTTATCCAAGAGGGCCTTGAATATACCATTTTAGTGTCCTTATAGGAAAAAAGCAGAGCCAGATTAGATAGAAACAGAAGAGAAAGTAATGGGACCACGGAGGCAGAGAATGGAGTGAGGCAGACAAGCCAAGGAATGCCGGCAGCCACAAGAAGTTGCAAGAGACCAGGAAGGGATACTCCTCAGACACACAGCCTTGCCAACACCTTGATTTCAGCCTGGAGAATCTGATTTCAGCTTCTGGACTCTGAAGATAATATTTATTATCTGTGAGATAATAAATGTGTGTAGGTTTTCTTGCCGCCACGTTTGTGGTAATTAGTTACAGCATCCATAGGAAACTAATAACATACACTATCAACATAAAATTAAAAAATTATATAGATAAAGATAAAATACTGGTACTTCTTGATTATACATTCTCCTCCTACCCATTCTACTTCCCTCACTTGGGATACCCAATGTCATGAGTTTGGGTTTTTATTAGTCCCATCTTTTTCTATGCATTATATACCTGGATATACTCAAGTAAGATGTCATTTCTTTTTGTCTTAGTGAATGCAAATTGCTCCCCCAAAAGGTATGGCTTAGGTCTATCTGTTTTTGAATTTCGCATAGAAGGAATAACACTGTGTGTTACTTCTTTCACTCAACATTAAGTTTTTGAGACTCATGCATGTTCCCAGTACAGACTTATAGTTCATTTGTTTTCTCTATTGTAGTATATTCCATTGCATAAATGCAGCACAACTGATGAATCCATTTACATCTAGACTTCTCTTAGGAAAGAGTAGTGCCATCACAACAGTCCCTACTTGGAGCCCTCCCCTGGCTTCCTCCTTCAATTTTAGTATATTGAACTCTTCCCAGGGTTTACCTTTGCCTCTCCCATCTCATCTCATCCCACTTTCCCTGATCCTCCACTTTCTTTGGGCTCCTGGAGCACACTAAATTCACTCTTCCCTTAGGACTCTTGCTATTGCCCTTGCCTGGACCATTGCATTCCCAGCTTCTTTTAATTCAAATCTCCTCAAATATTATCTAATCTCTGCAGCCTTCCCACGCCACCCAATCTAATGTATCCCCATCCCTAATCACCTGCTGCAAAGCCCTTGTGTTTTATTTTTCTTAGTGTACCTCTCCCTATCTGTATGTGTCTGTGTATTTGCTTCCTGGTCTACCATCTGTCTCCCTAACCTGAGGGCATGAACCTGTCTTATCCAGCAGTCTATGCCCAGCAGGTAGAGCAGGGCCCATGCATGGATCAGACAGATGCTCAGCATATTTTTCTTGGATAGATAAATGAGTAAGTTAGTGAATAAAGCTGCAAAGAAATCAGTACTTGAGAGTAGGATTCGAGCTAACCAAACTTCATTTGCTCATTTATTCCTTCACACATATTATCAAGTGCTTATATTTTAAAAGTCCCAAGTTCATACAGGTAAGGAGAAGACAGTTTGCTCACTATGACAATTCCTTCTTCTATAGATTTAGTCAACGAGGGCTGATCTGTGGAATGTGAGGAGCTACAAGGGCGTTTATTGAAAGGGGGTTTTAACTTTGTCTCTAACTGTATGCTTCCCCCCTTTTCTGTGTTTAGAAGCAGGGTGGAGTGTGTATTCTCAGGGTGACTAAGCTCCTAGACTATTATTACTGAAGCAGGGGTGCTGGTTACCACACCGACCAGACCTCTCCTTAGCCGGGAGGAGATAATCTACCCAAGCCTGTCTGATTATTTGGGCAAGATTCCAAAAGGTGGAGAGGCTGTCCCAACCAGGCCTGCCCCTGAGAGAACAAAACATCATGGAGATACTAGACCAGTGTAAGGATTCAAAAATAGGATAAAATAATTTGCCTTATCATTTAGAGCCTGAACTTTTAGAGCCTCTTATTACACTCTATGAGTTTGATTTCAAAATTTATCTAATTTCCATTGCAGACATGTAGCATTCATAATTTTTTCTAGAGAGCCCACCTTTTTAGACTTTCTGTCTTCATTCTCTTTAGCCAGAAAACACAGTAACTGAAACCCAAGCAGAAGAAAAACATAGCAAATGATTTGAGGGGTACTCACATTCCCTTTCTCTATAGTGTTTTTTTCCTTGTTTAAAAAACAGTTCTCAACTATTAGGCTTCATCTCTTCGAACATTAATATTAAAATCCAAACACCAAATGAATATGACAAAGAAAAGTGAAAGGGAACAGGTGCACAGAAAATGCAGTAACTATGGGCGTCTTAGGGGACAGGATGAATCAGGAGGCTAGGCATGGATAGCAATGACTCTCCTGTCCGAACCAAAAGTCTGAGGCCAAATCTCAGTGAGCACTACCACGGCGGGGCACGCATTAGGTGGCTGGGTGTGTTATGTAGGTGAGGGAGCCTACGGTGAGCATTGGCAATGCAGATAGAGGAAGCTGGATTCCAGTCTTTTCAGCACAGCTTACCCCATGCAGAACAAGAATAGGATGGCAAAGAGCACAATCACTGTCCAAACACTATCATTGCCACCGAGGACCAGACAGAAACTTCCATGAGTCAAGTTGACCGTGCCTATTTGGAGGGCTGATGTCTCTCCAAAGGGATGGGGTCACTATGACCATCCAATTGTTAGATTGTCATAATTTCCAAAAGAAATAAAAAATGCAAAAGTTTTCTGAAATATCTAGTTCAAACGTTTGCAATACATTTGAATACCTTTTGGAATATTCTACGAATCACACCAAATTTGTCTGTGAGTGTTCAATTTGGCTGGTGAGCCATCAGTTTGTAACCTCTCACCTGAGAGTAGCAGCCTCAGTGGCAACATTACTTTGACCTCTGGCATGCATAGTTCCCCTTTCTTATAACAAATATTTTGAAATATCTTTCTTCCTTTCCTAATTTAAGATTTACAGATAGCACGACCTACCTATATATCTAATTTTAAAAATTAACTATAAAGTTCTAGCTATCATGTAAAAGATGGGTAATGTATCAAAAAACAAACAAGCATGTTTTAATTGTAACTGTAGAGACACAACTACCCTGGAAAGTACAATAAAATAATCAGAGCTTACCTCCTTAGAGCAAATCACCAAGCATGCAATAGCTATAAAACGCTGAGAGGATTCCTAGCTAATAAAAAAGTAATATGCAAATTGACCATCACTCCAAAACACAATATGTCTGCCCCCATGTGGTCAAAGATGGCTGCCACAAGGTGGCCAGCAGGGGAAAGCAGTTGTGGGCAATTGGGGGTGACCAGGCCAGCAAGGGAGGGCAGTTAGGGAGGACCCAGGACTGCAGGGAGGGGCAGTTGAGGGGTCTAGGCCTGCAGGGAAGGGCAGTTGTGGGAAATCAGGCAATCAGGGAGGGCAGTTAGGGGTGACCGGATCAGCAGAGGAGGGCAGTTGGGGGAGACCAGAACTGCAGTGGAGGGCAGTTGGGCGGTAACCAGGCCTGTAGTGTAGGACAGTTGGGTGAGGCCCAGGCCTGGAGGGGAGGGCAGTTGGGGGGGACCTGGTTTGCAGGGGAGAGCATTTAGGGGCAATCGGGCTGGCTGGAAAGCAGTTAGGCATCAATCAGGCTGGCAGGGGAATGGTTAGGGGCTGATCAAGCTGATAGGCAGAAGCAGTTAGGAGCAATCAGGCAGAGGCAGGTGAGCAGTTGGGAGCCAGCAGTGGGTTATAAGAGGGATGTCCCAGATTGGAGAGGGTGCAGGCTGGGGTGAGGGACATACCCCCAATGCATGAATTTTGTGCATCAGGCCTCTAGTATAATATACTAGAGAGTGCAGCCCAGCCTGCACCCTCTCCAATCTGGGACCCCTCAAGGGATGTCTAACTGCCCGTTTAGGCCCAATCCTGCTGGGATTGGGCCTAAACGGGCAGCCAGACATCCTTCTCACAATCCAGGACTGCTAGCTCCAAACTGCTTGCCTGCCTGCCTCCATGATTTCCCCTAACCACTTCTGCCTGCCAGCCTGATCACCCCCTAACCACTACCCTGCCAGCTTAATTGATGTCTAACTGCTCCCCTGCCAGCCTGTTTGCCCCAACTTTCCTCCTCTGCTGGCCTGGTCACCCCTAACTGCCCTCCCCTGCAGACTTGATCACCCCCAACTGCCCTCCCTTGCAGGCCTGGTCCCTCACAACTGCCCTCCCCTGCTGGCCTGATCACCCCCAACTGCCCTCCCTCACAGGCCTAGAACTTCCCACTGTCCTCCCCTGCTGGCCATCTTGTGGTGGCCATCTTGTGTCCACATGCGGCAGGATCTTTGACCACATGGGAGCAGCCCTATTGTGTGTTGGAGTGCTGGTCAATCTGTGTATTACTCTTTTATTACATAGGATAGAGGCCTGGTACATGGGTGGGGACCGGTTAGTTTGCCCTGAAAGGTGTCCTGGAATAGAGTAGGGGTTCCCTTTGGGTGTGGGGCAGCCTGGGCGAGGGGCCTGTTGTGGTTTGCAGGCTGGCCATGCCCCCCAGGAACCAAAGTGGAGGCCCTGGGATCTGAGATTAATTTATGTTCAACAATTGAAACTTTGTAGCCTGGAGTGGAGCCAAGCCTTCTGTTTACTTCGTGGCAACAGCCATTTCTGTTTGAAACTTCGTGTAGCCTAGAGTGGAGGCCTAGGTTAAGGCTGCAGAAGTTTGGCTTCCTCCATTGCCCCAGCAACCCTAGCCTCTTCTCTCTCCAGCTCCACGGCTGCTGCCATATCTTTTGGGATTATGTATCTTTTATAATTGAAACTTAGCATGGAGTGGAGGCTTAGGCTGGCAATGGCAGGCGAAAAGCTTGGCTTCCTCCATTGTTGGGGAAACCCAAGCCTCCCTTCTGCTCTCAGTGGTGGCAACCATCTTGGTTGGGGTCTATTTGCATAATTTGCTCCTGATTGGCCTGTGGGCGTGACAGTGGGCATGGCTTGATTGGAGGTACGGTCAATTTGCATGTTACTCTTTTATTTGATGGGCTTGGTTAATCATGTATAAGTGTTTTATCCACATAAATGTCCAATGGGACAATTATAAGCAATACAGATATGGGACAGTTCTCTGTTGTATAAGAATGTCCTTGCATTGCTGTTCCTGCCACTCATCACTGTGACAACCAAAATGTGCTTCCAAAACATTCCAAATGAACCTTGGAGGGCAGTGCCACCCTGTTAAGAAACAATGACATAGACTGACCAACCAAAAGCTGACCAATAAATTTTAGTTCTCAACCAGCTATACAACCTGAGACCATTTACTTAACCTCCTTAAACTTTCATCTGTAAAATGGGGAAACAATGATGCCTACTTAATAGGTATTTATGTGGAAATAAAGTACTTTAATAATTTCAAAATGCTTATTAAAGCTCTAAGCCACTGTGAGCATTTTGTGTCACTACTGGGTTAAAATAAATGGTAGTTGCTCCAAGGCATATGCATATTCCACAATCTGAAACTATTGCTAATTCCAAGTGTTCTTTGGAATTCTAAAGTTTGTAAAGGAAGCATGGAGAAAGAGACAAGTCATATATATATATATATGAGAAATATGCAAATTTGACCGTACCTTTGCTCTGATTGGCTATGCTACCAGCCAATCAGGAGCGGGAGCAGGGCCAAGTGGCGTGAGCACCGGGCCTCAGGGGTGGAGATGAAATGGCAGTGGTGGTGAGCGCCCAGCCCCAGGGTGCTGTGAGGGGAAGCAGTGGCAGCAGTAGCGGTGGTGGTGGTGGCAGTGAGCGCCCAGCCCCCAAGGCCGGGTGGTTTCAGGCAGCCGGGGCTGAGCTGAGCAGGGCAATGGCTGGGTGCCCAAGGCCAAAAGCCTCACCAGAGACTTTAGGCCTTGGGCAGGCTGGGGATGAGCCATGAGTTGGACATCCCATGAGGGCTCCCAGTATGTGAGAAGGGGCAGGTTGGGTTGAGGAACCAACCACCCCCAGTGCACGAATTTTGTGCACCAGGCCCCTAGTCTATATATATAAAAGGCTAAGTGACCATCCAACTGGCCCGTAGGCATGATGCACACTGACCACCAGGGGTTAGGAGATGCTGAGCTGTGGTGACTTGGCAATAGCAGTTCTCGTATGATACACCCTGAACCAGGGAGGAGGGAGCCCGATTCTGGGGTGCATCGCCTGAGAACTGCCCTCTCACAATCCAGAACCCCTTGGGGGATGTTGGAGAACTGATTTTAGCCTGATACCTGCAGGCCAGACCGAGGGACCCCACCTGTCCAAGGGACCCCATTCACTCCCCAGATGCCCTTCAAGCCACTGCACCACCCCAGGTGCAGATGGCTAGGGTGGGACCATGGGAGGTTGGCTCCAGGGTGTGTCTGGACCTTCTCACCCAGTCCTGCCCTGCCAGCCATCTTCTAATTAATTTCCTTTCAATGTGTAGGAATCTATGTACCAGGGAACTAGTTGAGATATAAGGCTTCACTATGACCCTGAAAAAAGTTTTCCATCATTTTGCTGACTCTAATTCTAGTTAGAAGAAAGCCACAAAGATATTGGTACAAATTATACCACTCTCTCAAAAGGTGGAAGACAGTTGGGGTTAGGGTTTAAAAACAATGCTGGTTTCAAGTAATAACGTTTTCCCTCTGTTTAGAGGACATTTGTCCATGAGGCACAAAGGTTTGACCTCAGAAGACTAGACAGAGACTTTTCAGCTCTTTACTTTATTGTGGGACAGTGTTTTAAAAGCTACTCCAGGCCAAACACATGGTAGGTTCTTATAACAAATCAGTACTCATATTAGCTCTCAGTAGTAATCCCAGGCTTGATTTGTAGACAGAATTTGTCAGCCTGACCCTGTTGCCACCTGGAGGAAGTGGCTACTAGTGAGTCAGGCATTGACGTTCTGTCTCAGGTTCTCATTTATCAGAGAAAGAGAAGGGACTGGATGAGCCAAATATATCTAGGATTACAAGCCATCATCTGACAAAGTACAGCAAAAAAGCTGAGAGGCACCAGCATGTTTAAATAAATATCTGCAAAAATAAAATAATTGATTTCAGGGCTTTGTAAATTAAAGATGCTTTTTATCTTTATATTTATATTTTTTATTTTCCTGTTACTTCCTATGAGGAACTTAAGTCTACCAAACTAGATATACAAACTAGGGTGAAATATAGCAAATACATTTTCAATGAAGTCACCAACTAAAATATGTTTTCCCAAAAAATCTAGGCCCAGTGCCCTACCTTGGTTTAGTTAGTATTAACTTATATGTTGTTCTCATATTGTTGAACTAGACAATCTGTAAGAACGGAATACTCTGAGCTAAACCTAAAGCAAGTCACTAATTCATTTAACTCAACGCATGGATTTTCATGCTAAGAACAAACAAAAGCAAGCTACCAAACAAAAAAAAAAACATGTCTCTGACACTGAACTGTTTTTCCTCTTGAGAGTAAATATCCATATTTTTCCTCACTTAAATGCTATGATCCAGTGATTAAAGAGCCAAAGGACAGAATAACTTCCCTGGTCTCTAAAACGTTGATTAATCATAACTAAAGTTTTTCTTTCTCCCCACCCCCCCCCCCCAAAAAAAGGGAAGGAAAGTGAGAACTTTAAAAATAACTAAAATATATGGAATATATATATATATATATATATATATATATATATATATATATAGAGAGAGAGAGAGAGAGAGAGAGAGAGAGAGAGAGAGAGGCAATCCCCCAAAATAAATAGACACAATTTAAAGAACTAGACAAAATACAGGGAGGAAAATATCTTCTAGCCCTGTGTTCATTCTTAGTAGCACAAGAGATACTTTATATTTTCTTGGCCATGTTTAAGCCATTCAAACACTATTGCTATAACTTTTTTTGTCACTTCATAACCTTTATTTCACAGTTTCAACTTTTAAAAGAACTTTTATTCATCACCCCAACTCAAAAAGTAGTAGACACATTTTAAGTATGCTGCCACCAAGTGGCAGTCCTGTTCAGTTGCCCGCATCAAACAAAAACCTTTGGCTTTGCCTGCCATTCAGTAGATCACTACTAACACCTTCCTCTGTATAGGTTTACTAGGCTTCTTTACAAACTTATTTTTCCATCACTGTCAAGTAAAAAACAGCCATTATTGCAGGCATCTAGTCATATATTTCCTTGTCCTTTAGCATAAGTTCCTTCAGAATGAAAATGCTAAGTAGAACAGAATTATCTTCTATATATGAAATACCAATAGCTGTGTTTAAATGGATAAGAGCAAAGATTATATTTTAGAGCAAGTTTTAAACAAAGAAACATCTAAGTACCTTTTCACTAATTCTTGGCTTTTCTTTAAATAACCTCATCTGAATCGCTAAGCTTGACTTCAAAATCCCCTCTCAGCAATCTGTCCAAAATTGAGCTCCCACTGACTCAAAATAGCCCTACGGGCTTTGCTAACATCCACATATTCTTTTGCTGCCTCACTAACAGATATTCTAGATACCTCGTCCAAGTTGCTGGAATGAATTCAGTGCTCAATGCCTCTTCTTTCTTTCTCTTCAGGTGATAGCAGAGAGTACACAAGCCTTCTTTTCTATTTCTCTACAATATAAGTAGTTCAGTTTCCACTTTATTCATTTCTGTCCCAATTTTCCTAATCCCCAGGCAGCTATTTCCAATGAGAACATCTGGCAGAACTTGTTAAAACTAATTTCTATATAGGACTTAATTAGTCACATCAAACTCTGCACTACCTTGCAATATAGTCAGATCTTCCGACCTTATAAAACATCTCACTGATACTTAAAACAAAAGCCTCGGAAACTACATTCCAAGCACCTACATCTCTCTTGCAGAAAAGATATCTTTTATGACAGAAAATTATGTAATTTTTTGACAGATTTAACTTGGTTTCATGACAGGGGAGTATTCCATATTGCTCTGGGGGTCTATTTTACAACCCATTCAAACTCAAAACAACTTTGTACATTACTTTTAGAAGAACGTAAAAATGTAATAATTTTTAAAGTAATATTAATATATTGGCCCCATAGGTTCAAAATGTCTAACCCTCTCTTTTACTCTTCTTTCACATCCTCTCCCCCCTCCTCCACCTCCTCCTTTTCCTCCTTCTCTCATACACCTCTCCTCTGTTTAACCTTCTCAGTGCCTGACTGCCTGCACTTCTGCTGACTGAGCTCACTACCTCGCCCGCTTTCAGTCATACTCCGGGAGATAAAAACAGCTTCCACATTCAGCATCTCCTGATATCTCTGCCTGTTCCCAGAGATTCCAGCCACCCCCACTGACAGTCCCGCTCCGGGAGAAAAAGCCCATTGAGACCCAAATATATCTTTGAATTACAGAAGAATAAATGTTTGATTCACCCATCAGTGTTTAAATCCTTGTATTTTTTCTTCTCTCCTTCACTGCCATTTCCACAGATCTAGAAGATAGGAAGACTGCCTTGATTCAAACTCCACTTTCCTGAAGTTTTTTGCCTGTAAAAGTAGGGGGTTGGACTAATTGAAGTTAAAGGTATTTTCCAGCTTAAAATCAATAGATGCCATCCTTAACAAAATATATTCAAATAATTTCTGATTATGAATAATACTGCTTAATAGAATGCCATATTTGGCTATCTGCTATGCACCAGCCACTAATAAACTATGTAATCACAACAATTAATATAAATTATGTGCCAGCCATGCGCAAAGGACTTGATACGCATTGTCCCATATGCCCTTCTGACAGCATTATGAGACGTGTAATATCAGTATTCCCTTTTTGCAAATGAGCAAACCGAGGCAGAGAGAGAATGAAACACTTGTTCCAGGTCACACATAGTGAGTGGTAGAGATGGGATTGAGCCCAGTCAGTCTGACTCAGGTAGACAAGGTCTCAATCCTCACATTCAGAACAACTCTACAAAAGGTGGTATTATTATCACCACTTTGTAATGAATAAACTCTCTCATGGTGTATTACCTCCCAGAGAGTACCATTTAGTTATTAAACAGAAAAATGCAACGGTTTTTACTGTGGTTGGTTCTTAAAACTAAGAGCATCATGATCATGTGTAAATTGATATCCAAATAGAAATGTTATTAAAAGAAAAATAAAACTGTGATAAGTAAATAACAACAGAATATTTTACTTGTATTTAGACTATAATAAAAATAGGGCAAAAACATGTTACAACTGTATAAAATGTGTTGATGTTAAACATCATATGTAAAAATAGTCATTAGAATATAATCTGCTTTTTATTTCTAGAAATTCTTTTTACCAATCTGCTTGCTCTTTATTCATATTTTACTTCATCTTATAAAACATATTATTCTATAATCTGTGCCTGATCTTTCTAAACTCTGAAGGTTTTTTTAAGGTCTTATTTTGCTATCTGTTGTTTCTGTTGGCTCTTGCTAATGGTGTCTTATTTCTCTGTATGTTTAATGATTGTTTATACTACAGAGCTAATTATACTTGTAGTTTTACCTGTAGAAAATCTTTGAGGCCCACAATGAAGGTGAATTCCTCAAGAAGAGATTAGTGTTTGCTTCTGCCAGTGAGTGGAGACATTACCAATACTGATACCAATACTGGAAAACTTTAAAGAAATTTATCAGCTTGAAATATTTTAAGCTATCTAGGAGTGTGAATTTGGTCTGCAAAGCTTCATGAGAGCTGGTTTATGGCTATCAACCCCCCCCCCCCCCGCCCTTTAGTTCATTGCCAAGGTTTGGAAACTTTTCTTTGTGGTCCCCTGAGCAAACATAAAGATTGTTAGTTCTATTTTTAATTCATCTTTGCACTACTGGTATAGCCCCCCACCCTTCCAAGAGCCCCAGCTTCCTGGAGGGTCTTCTATTAGATCATCTATCATAGGTGGGCCTTAAGCTTTATCTTTCAAATCCCAAGCCCCACAAGGCCTTGAAAAATGATGATAATATTTACCCAGAAAATGCCCTTGTGGCATTAACTGAGCTCCCACTTTCATCCAGTCCTATGCCCAAGTATTCCTTGTTTCCTTGCAAGCTCGTGCAAAAATTATAAAAAGACTCCTTAAAATGGGCCTGGGGTCTATCTTGGTTAATGTCTCCTAGAAGTCCCTAGCACTGAAGGCCCTCCACAGGTATACCTTGTAGATATTGCAAGTTCCATTCCAGACAACTATAATAAGATGAGTATCACAATAAAGGGAGTTGTAATCTTTTGGCTAGTGGAGGGTTCTACATTTAATTTGTAAAACACAACCCCTGTGAAGTACAATAAAATGAAGTGTTCCTGTATAGGTATCTGTGAATAAGTACATGGGTGAGTGACTGAATGAGTGAATGAAATAAAGCCATGTTAAAAGAGCAATAGGCAGCTTGGCTGGCATGGCTCAGTGGTTGGTTGTCGACCAATGAACCAGGAGGTCATAGTTTGATTCCCGGTCAGGGCATATGCCGGGTTGCAGGCTCCATTCCCAGTGTGGGGCATGCAACAGGCAGCCAATCAGTGATTCTCTCTTATTATTGATGTTTCTATCTCTCTTTCCCTCTCTGAAATCAATAAAAATGTATTTTTAAAAAGAATAAAAATTGAGCAATAGGTAGTGCTTAAGACTAGAGCACACATAGTCTATAGGTTTACAGATACACAGGTGGAGGCCTGTGTAAACTGAGTTTGGGCTGATTTTCAGCTCCTACTAGCCTTATTGACTGGACCCCTCTATGCAGTGAAAACCTGCTCAACTGTGCAAGGCAGCTCCGATTTCAGAGCACAGGTTTGGAGCCAGATGCAGGGGTTCAAATCCTATCTTCTTTTTCTAATAACATTATGACCTTAGGTAAGCAATTAAGTCTCCAGTTTCCCTGTAAGTAAAGTGGAGATTGGAGTACCTGCCAAAGTGGCTTGTTATGAAGATCTAATGAGAGAATGCATGTAATCTACCACTGAGACTATTGTCTTTAGATAGTAATTAGTCAATCAATGTTTGCCATATTCCGGCATCACTCACTTGGGTCAGACTTGCAAAATGTATTTCAGTTTATACAATGCCTACATGGTAATGTGCATGTGACTTTTATCTTCCAGTGGACAAGCAAGCACTGAAGGTAGAGACTGCAAACCTCTATTCCAGTGACAACTCTACCACACACCAACATCAAGTGACTTGGAGCACTCACTTCACCTTCTTGCCTCTCAAGTTTCATTGGCCCTTAATATAATAATGCCTCATAGCCTGGCTCTGATGTTTAAAGTAGATCATGTATATAAAAGTATTTTCTCTTCATTGTAAAGTATATTACAATCAGAAAGTACTGAAAATAACTATAGGGCATAAAACATAAATTCATTCCTACTTTCCTCCTATACCCATAGACATGGGAAGCATTCAGTAGATATCTCTGAATTAACAAATACATAAAGATGTCAATAGACAAGGGTTTAACAGCATTTTTCAAAAGGATTTATGAGGCACCTATATTGCCTGGGGACGTTGTTTGAAAATGTCCTGGGACATGGGCTACATTAGTAGTTCTCAACCCCCACTGCACACTCAGCTGTCTGTCCTGAGGAACTGCAAACAATACTGAAGCCTGTGCCCCAACCCCAGATCTCAGTGAAATTGGTCTGGGTGTATTGGGCTTCAGGATTCTTAAAACTCCCTTGGCTGATCCTAATGTGTGGCCAAGGTTGAGAAGCACTGCTGTAATGAAATGAGCTTAAACAGTAAGTAAGACAGACACTGATATTTGGCAACCCAAAAGTTATCTCCAAACCCCTTCTCCCTTGTCACTCCCTTCCATAAAGGCTGGAAGAAGAGATGATTCATTTTCTCACCTTTCACTAAAGTTAGGGGTGACTGTGTGTCCAGGTCTCAGCCGAGATCAGAGGTCTAATGGGTCAGAGGAAAAGGCTTCTTTAAGGCTTATCTTGTTCTGATAAAAAGAGACAAAAGTGTCTAATGCTTCTTGCCTCACCCTCTTCCTGCTTTGAACACTCATGTGTGGCTGGACCTGCCATGAACTATAAGAGGAAGGCCAACCAAGAGGACCCCAGACATGTCAGCCTTGACATTGTTGAGCCTCTGAGTCAACTTCAGCACTCACCTATTTCTGACCCTGTTACGGGAGTAAAACAACTCCGAGTTTGTTTAAGCCACCAAAATCCAGCTTTCTGTAGCATGCAGATGAACACAATCCTAACTGACAGAAAGAGATCCTGTCTAGTTTCTTTTGCCCCAACCCCCTGAGAAGACGCTAATATATTAAACGCTTTTATGGAGAAGTGACTACAAGCTTATTTACAGAGTAAGCAGTTTACATGGGAAGGAATGTGAAGAGTGGCTTACTGGAAGGTGTGGTCTCCTCTAATTAAAAACTCTCAGAGACCGTCCTACCTGTTGAAACACCCATGATGTAAGAGGGAGAAGGGGCTTTCATAGAATGATGTTCTGCAAAGTTTTCTTCTTTAATTGTGCCTTTACACCATTGCACAACATGTAGGTGAAGGATAGGCATTAGAGAAAAAGTACACCCTCCATTCCCAATCGCCCTCCCCTCCTAACTTGGGTGACTGCTCAAGGAGCATGCATGCATACCTTGTTTGATTATGCTTGACAAAGATGTGTGTTGTTGTTTTTTATGGAAGACAAGACCCTCCATCAGCAAAAAGGTTACAACTCGCTTTATTGCAATGCTTGCTTTATTGTGGTGGTCTGACATTAACCCACAATATCTCCACAATACCCTTGTGTTTACCCTGGCTGACTCTGGCAGCTTTTTTTGAATTGTCTGGCAAGAGCTGGCTAGCAAGTGGCTTCTCCTGCTCTCAGCAGCCTCGTCTTCCCACAAAGTCTCTGGGTTCTATCAGCATGTATATGTCACTCCTCTGAGCTGCTAACATTGCCTATAGGATGTCTGTCCTCTCTAGGAGGGTACCCTCATGACAGCAAAAGCCCCCATTCTCAATCACTTGGACAGAGGCTCCCCACTCCCACAACACCTATGAAAAGGAACAGAAATAGCAGAGTTCCTTTTCTGGAGCATGACTTTTAGAGTGCCAAACAGTGCCCAGTCCCTGCAGGCCTCTCCATGGGATGGCAGATGGAAGCAGTTGTGCTTATCCCATTGGTGACCCTCTGCCTACAAGTTCTAACTTGTATCCTACAACATCTGTAGTTCTTTCTTGGATCCTTAACTACATACTAAAACAAAAGGTTCCTCACACTAATTCAGGTTATCTAGGCTTCTTTCTCCCTTTCCCCACCTCTTCCCTTGGAATCTCTATTAGGCTAGTCATTCAACCTCTATTGCAAAATAATATATTACCTGAGATTTCCCCTACTCAAAAAAGTTTAAAGGCACTCTCATACTTAGAAAATACAAATTTTATGAATTGACATGGAAGACTCACCATATTGTTAACTGTAATAACACCCACTCCCCATTATCCCCACCACTCTCAAGTAAAGCAAACACAATTTGAAAATCCCAACAAGATTCCTGAAGTCAAGATAAAGTGCAGGACTTGACAGAATTGTTTAATTATTGGAATTACCTGGGGACATTGTTTAAAATACAGTTTCTGAGGATCTACCCTCAGTGCTGAGATAAAATTTGGTGATTTGCCTTTCACAAACAGAAACTGTAATTTTTAATAGCTCAACCAAGTTGGTCAATATGATGACTAGTAATGTGGAAAAAATACCCTTCTCCTACCTTGCCGTGTTTCAAACCTACCTGCCCTTCAAAGCCTAGCTCACAGTTGTTGCCTCCAAGGACCTCGGGCTACTATAATCCGTGGTGCCCCCTCTTTGTCCTGCACTCACCTTCACTTGTCACTGGGCAGTCTTTCCTATGACCCATGTTTCTATTTAACCTTTCATGTGCTTGTGTACTTTAGCTCATTAATCTGGAGTTCCTTGAACAGAGGTTTGAATCAGAATTACCTGGGGAAGTGCTTTCAAAGTACAGACATCAGATGGCGTTGATCCTGTTGATTTTATCCAGAAGATATAAAGTGATGCCAATGTAACTGTATTTTTAAAAAGCTTTCCAGATAATTCTGTTGAGTGCCCACCATTATTTTACTCCCCTCATATCACACTTCATTGGGAATTCTTGCACTGATTGTACTATGAGATCCTTAAGGGTAAGGACAGTGTCTGACACTTTCTTGTTTTCATGTGGCTTACCTCATCAGCTTGAGTTTGGTGAAATGATGTGCAATCAAGATGCATGGCCTGTTTAAATGATTGATGAATCATTGAAAAGAGTAAAAAATGGCTTCTGCAATGGCCAGCAATTAATTTTTATTCCGTTCTATTCCTAGTCCATGCACTCACCCTATACATATTTGCTAGAAAGTGTGAAATGTCTGACAAATCTACTTGTTCCATGTGTGGGAATGTGACTACTGATATTAAAAGCTCATTAAGAGATGACATATACATTAGAGAGATGGACAACCTCTCACTTTTCCCAGAGCATCAAATCAAGGGTTCCCCCACCCATCACACACATTGGATAATCTGGGGCCATATCCAGAGGCAGTGTCAACGTAGCTACCATGGGGCTACCTCAAGGTTGCTCTGATACCCTTCAAAGGTCTTCCTAACAAGGCTAAATTGAAATTTCTTTGACTCTTATATCCAGCAAGCAATAAAACCAACAAAGAACATCACATTACGGAATCAGTCCTAGCAATTAAACAACATAACATGGCAGCTCAAATGGTACACTCTGTAATTCCAACATTGTAGGAAGGTCTCTGCATGCTAAACATATCTTCTCTCCTAGATTGTCAAGGATTCTGTTGCAGAAGTTCCTAAAATGCAGTGTGTTGCTAACAAACAACAATCAGGCATAAAATCTCCTGGTGATTGATTTTTCATGTTGGTTTAAGGGAAGTCGTCAGGGTTTTGAGGGAAAGCAGTGTACAACAAGAAAATTTTGACTAGGAGACCTGGTGATGGCAGTAGGGCTGACGAAGGCATGCCAGTGAAGGTTCTGGCTGGCAAGGATATAAAAAAAGGCTGAGAACCAGAAGGAGCTAGGGGACAGAAAAAGAAGGTGCTGAAAGAAAGTGATTTAAGAGCTGGAGGGATATTAAACTGGACTGTCATCATTCTAAAAGAATTGGGAACATGGATGTGACGTGTTTGAGATTATGAAAGCGGTATTCTAGGAAATTGTGTAAATCTAATTCCCAAGATCTAAAAGGGACCAGCTAATGTAAACCTCCAGATAGGAACAAAGTCTGATTCTTATTCAGAAACTATTATTTTAACTCACATACACTGACTATCTACCACAGATAAGGTCATCTAGCTGCTTGCTTCACTCCAAACTTCTGCATTCACTCCTCTACTCTACCAGGACACAATATAAGTGGAGCCTCTCCTAACGGAACTTGATTCCTCAGTGGACCCATATCAACAGTTCAACTGGGCTGAGCTCACATCACTGAAACTGTGTATGGAGGGGACAAATTATTTTTTCTCAATACTGTTGCCCAGCTAGACTTGCTCAGTGGTTAAACCATTGACCTATGAACCAGGAGGTCATGGTTCAATTCCCAGTCAGGGTACATGCCCAGGTTGTAGGCTTGATCCCCAGTGTGGCATGTATAGGAGGCAGCCAATCAATGCTTCTCTTTCATTATTGATGTTCTTCTCTTTCCCTCTCACCTTCTTCTCTGAAATGTATAAGAATGTTTTTTTTTAAACAAACAAAAACAAATCTTTGAAAAGCCAATGAAATCAAGAAAGGAGGAAATAGAAAGGGAGAGAGGAGAGACAAAGACAAAGAGAGAGAAGAAGGAAGGGGGAAAGGGAGGGGAGAAGGGAGAGATTGAAGGAGGGAAGGAGGGAGGGAAGACTGAAACCAGTACTTCATTCATAGCATCTCTATGCTCTTGGAAGTCCCCATAGGGAGGACTTGACATCAGACGTGTGTCTGAGTATGTGTCAGATGTGTGTCTTGGCTCTTGCTATCAAGAGCCAAGAGGCAGAAAGAAACTGATGTATGCAGTCTTTCTCATGGCCACTCCAAATCCAAATAACCTCTTCCAGTGTTTATTAGCTCTAACAGCTTCTGTCAGGACTACCTCTGCCACCAAGATCTTCGGATTGTATGTGCCTGAAATCTGCTTGGGGTGCTGGAAATAAATAATTCCAGTAATAGACCATGTTTTAACAAAAACCAGAATCCTCTAAGAACCCCAACTTCTCTGTCAAAGGTGGGTTCTGTGTAAGCTATTACTATACCAGGCCTTTTCCAAAGACAGCCAGAGGGAGTTAATAGTTCTGCAAGTGTAAAACTTGGGGCCTCTGAGGGTTACTTCTAGGGGGAAAAACTCCTGAGGGATGAGAAAGGACTGATTTTTTAAAATCTTTATTTATATATATAAAATCAGTTCTAACTGTGCTAATCTATAATTGTGCCAATCCCTACAACTTATGCCCTTAAAACAGTCCCTTCACCTACTCACTATCACGACCTAGCACATATATTGTGAAATATAAGACCTGAAAATTAACAATAAAATTAAAAAGTAAACTGTGTTGTCCATCTTGTCCAGAAGCTATGATCCACATAACATACAATGAAGTGATTCCATGAATAGGCTTCAGGGTCATCAGATGTGTATCTACCTGAGTTCAAATTCTGTGGTTAACCAGCTACATAACAGAGGGAAAGTTCTATAAGATTGCTAATGTTCAGTTCTTCATCTATATAATGAGAATAATAAAGAGCTACCATATAGGGTTTGGGAATATATATCATTTCAGTCAGATATATTACTAGAAGCCCAGTACACAGATTTATGCATGGGGTGGAGGGCTTTTGAAGGGTCTGTGGGGGGGGTCCTTCAGTCTGGCCTGTGCCCTCTCGCAATCTGGGATCCGTTGGGGGATGTAGCAGTGCACCAAGTGGCAGGCTACCAGGAAGGAGCCCAAGCCATGGCCGGGAGCCACACCTCTCACACTCATCCTGGCCACCACCACTCAGTAGTGCTGCGTCCAAGTCAGGAGAAGCTCCCACTGTTGCCACAGCTATGCTCGCCAATCATGAACCTGGCTTCTGGCTGAGTGGCGCTCCCCCTGTGGGAGTGCACTGACTATCAGGGGGCAGCTCCTGAATTGACTACCCCCTGGTGGTCAGTCCATGTCATAGCAACTGGTCAATGGGTTGTTTCATCTATTCTGGTCATTTGGTCGTAATGGTCGCTTAGGCTTTTATATATATAGGTGTGGTAACTACTAAGTCTTGCTAAGTCTTGGAAGCCTCTTTGGCACACTTGGCCAGGAGTCTGAAAGCTTATGTTCTATGCCCAGTTCTGCCATAAATTAGCTGTGTGGCCTTCATTTTGTTCTTCCATCACCTAGGTTTTCATCACATTGATTTTTCTGTGAAATACATTCTTTCTGAGAACTGAGAAAACTGTGATCACCATAGAGAAGTCATCTGGGGGAAGTGATGCCTCCTGGAAATCTCAAATATGATCTTGATGACTTTACTGACTTTATTCAAAGATCAATTAGATATGAGTTAGACACTTCCAAACATTGCCCAAAGAGAGAAGTCTGAGCATAGCATTTCCAAAATGTGCATACCACATCCATCTCACCTGATGGGCCCCTGACAGATCCTTCCAATTAGTAGTTGCTAAAAATTTGATATTCTACCACCTGGCCCCCATTCTCCTGTTTCCACCTCCCAACCCCATTCCAGTGAGTCAAGACTTTCTGCAGAACTGGTTTGGTGAAGTTGTTGGGTGGGAAATTTCATTCCAATCAACATTAGATGGTTCAAGGAAATTGCTCAGTCTAGCTTTAGGTGAAAAGTAAAGGTACTTAATTAAAGAACCTGATTTAGACAGGATTTCAAAACAGACACAAACATCATATCTCTCAATGATGAGAAAGGTATGAAACCAGAATCCCACTGGGTGTGGCAATATAAGGAAAGAGAAATAGATATTTTCTCTGAAACTAAGAGCTCTAGAAATATGATACAGGGTGTGACCCTGAAAGTGGACTCTTTAGACCTGAAGTGTAGGTGCTCAGTAGGTGTTTACCAAGTAGAGTTCAAATCCTGAAATTTGGATCTCTCTATTAAAAGTATGCAAGGGGAGATAGTTCAGAAGTGACAATTTTGAAGAATTCAAGAAAATTGTAATGAAAATATATCTTGATATGTATCTTATTTTGTTTTGTTTTAAAATATTTTTTATAGATTTCAGAGAGAAAAAGAGGGAGAGAGATAGAAACATCAATGATGAGAGAGAATCGATTGACTGCCTCCTACACACACCACACTGGAGCTTGAGCCTGCAACGCAGGCAAACCATCAACATCAACCACTGAGCTATGCCAGCGGGGCTGTACTCTTACTTGTTTTAATCTTTCTAACCATATTAAAATCAGAAATTAAGAACTGGCAGATAATTCAAATGTTAATCTGTCCAAATTTCTATATCCCTTTAGGCAAAGAACTACAACCCTGAAAACATTAAGTTGAAGTTACATGGTCATAGCTGTAGCTAACAATGAATGAAATGGGGAAGTAGAAGGTACTAGGGTTGATGTTTTAGAAGGGCTCTTAATTGCTGCAGACTTCTCGTAACCATTTTGATAATCACCTGAAATAGTCAATATCAGTTTAGTTCTTCCAAGTGCTAGCCCAGATCAGTGCTTCTCAAACTTAGTGTGCATCAGAGTCATCTAAAGAATCTATAAAACTACAAGTTGATGGGCCCCAACTCCAGAGATTCTGACTCAGCAGATTGAGGTGGGGTCTGAGAATTTGTAATTCTAACAATTCTCAAGGGATACTGATGCTGCAGATCTGGGAATGACCTAGAATAGAGCAGAGGTCAGCAAACTCATTAGTCAACAGAGCCAAATATCAACAGTACAACGATTGAAATTTCTTTTGAGAGCCAATTTTTTAAAACTTAAACTTGTTCTAACACTACTTCTTCAAAATAGACTCGCCCTGGTTGTGGTATTTTGTGGAAGAGCCACACTCAATGGGTCAAAGAGCTGCATGTGGCTCACAAGCTGCAGTTTGCGGACCACTGGTCTAGATCATTTCTTGGTATCTGATTTTTGTATAACTGGTAGCTGCCTTGGTCCAGCTTACTCTATCCAGGGCAAAGAGAGGACAGCTCTCCAGACAGGTTGATGAATATAAATAATATCAATTCTGTGGCCAGAAGAAAAAGATCCACAGCGTAATGATGTAAGCAGATTTAGGGAAGCAATTCAATTACACCAGCCAAAAAGCTGAGGAATTATGTGTTTAACTGCTTTCAGAACTCCAAAAATATACAAACAGGCTTTGCCTCAACCCTATGCTGAACCCTATGGGGATTAGAGTAAGCACTATTTGTATCTTAGAAATAATATAAGTTTTCTATAAATGTTTCTCTCCCTTCTTTCCTTCTAGAATCACTGAGTTTTTTAAAACAGAAATTATTTAACTGAATTAAATTGACAAAATGTAAGTTGGAACTCATATCAAGTCTACTTGCCCTAAAAGCCACATTCTGCTTTTATGAGCCTTTCCCTAATGAAAAGGGATGAAGACCCATCTTGGAATTTTCCCAGTATTCTACACAGTGGTAAACTTCGTGGCTCAGGCCCCAACTCCACCCTGTCATTAAGCAGAATTTCAGGGTCTGGCCAGCACAAACACAAGGACACCCATGAAAGTCAGAACTGGGGAAACCATCCATCTCACTGTCAATGGCACGCATCACTCAGATGCTTCTAGCCCTATATACACACATCATTTTGCGTGATTTATGGCCCTAATTAGATCTCAGTGGCAGTATTCCATCGGCTAACAATGCATATCCTAATCACCTTCTCTTCATACAGATGATTTCCTTAACTTTGTATGCATAAGTTAACAGCTTTTATTTTAAAAACTCCTATAAACAGCTTTCCTGTAGTAACCAGTAGGGGTGCTATGATAAGAATCTAATTTGCTGTAAAAATGACTCATTTGTCAAATAAGCATTAAAATAATTGTTCCCCTTTTGACTGTTACCCTGCTGTTTCCAGTCATTTTCCAAAACTAAATTATTTACTCATTTGAAAGTTCAGCTGTGCATATTTTAATTGATATTCCCTCATAGGACTCATATTGTTAATGACAATAATTAACCCGAAAAGGCTGCTAAATAATTATGCTGGGAAGATATGAAGTATTTGCACAGAAAGTATAATCAGCATTTGAAAAACTATCAAAATGTAAAACTTTCATATTTTATGGCAAATCACAGTAATAGTTCATAATCAAATTAAAAAGAAGGGAAACTGTAGATTGTTTGATTTGATGCAGAATACTTTATGTTTTCAATATAGAAATGTAGTCTAGCTAACAAAATTACTGTCGTCTCTGTAAGCTCCCTCTATTACTATTCTAGCTAGCAATATAAATTGTTCTTCAGCACTTAGCATTGCTTGGAATGGGAGCCAACTAGTTCTTAATAATAATACCTAACACATATGCACTGTCTCTTTGCTAAATAAATCTCCATCTGATGGGCTCAACAGGTTCTGTGCACTTCAACAGAGACTCACAAAGTAGACAGATTGTACCCCTTCCTCAAAAAGGCAGATGCCTCTCAACTTGTCGGAAAGTTCTCAGAAGAATTGGCAAGTCATTCTCTGGGTTCCAAAGAGAGCACAATTCAGATGAAGCTATTGTCTCGGGAATCTTGTCGAATTAGACAAAGAAGGGACCACAGAGAGTCTTAGACTTGTTAATATGCAGTCTTTCCTGACTAGTCTATCAGGTTTCCAGTCCCTAAAATTTCACAAGGCTGACATTCCCAATAGAGATCCTGGAGACCCAGCATCCTGGAGACCTTCACCCAGTTAGGACTTCTACTTTCCTAGGAGTCTTAACAGAAGGGTCAAGAGCAGGCTATGTATGCTTCACAATGCTTTTCAACAAAAGCAGAAAGAAGATTTATAACACCAAGGAAGTACTAGAACTTCAGTGAAGGTCTCCACTGATATATAGGTTTGGCAAAGGTACGTTTACAGTTGTATTTATGTGAAACACAGAATTTACTCTTGTATTTTTATTAATTACTATATTATTTTCCATGAAAACTACTGTAAGCCTACTTTTGCTCTACCTTGTATTGGTATTTGTCTCTCACATGGCAAGAGCAGGCAAAATGGACATTGAGAAGTGCCCTTGTCATTGCTTCAACTCCCTTTATTTTAACCTTACAGTTGATAGCACAGGTAGCATAATAATGCTGTAGTAAAAGTGATGTCAATACTTGATATTTATATAGTTCTATTTATTTTTACTCACAGGTGCAAAGACTAATGCTAATGGGAGGCAGAAGAATAACTTACAAATACATGATCACATCTGACTTCCACAAATATCTCTTGCAGGCACTGAATACATGGAATAAATGGATGGGTGAGTGTGATGCTAATTATGCTTGTCATCAAGTAAAATTGCAACTTGCATAAAGAATAAGATATAATTTTAATGTATATCTAGATTGTTCATTTATCATTATCTATACCATGTGTTCAATGATTATTTTTAATAAATATTAATTATGCAGCAACTTTGTGCTTTTCACTGGCAATTTAGTGGCCAACTAGATAGAGAGAGGCCATCTGTCTATCAAGTTGCTTAATTATGGCAGTTAAACCAAAGGGTATATAAGTAAATTTATTTCTAGTCAAGAATGGTGAACAACATTTTTGATACAATCCCTTTCTCCAGATCTGTAGAAATAACATAAAGTCATTACTAAGTTCAATAGTTAAGCATTCTTGAACTAGAAATGCAAAGAGGTCATCTTGGTTGGAGCAATAAGCCAACTGGGCTCCCGATCTTGGAACATGCATTGGAGTCAGCTCCATATAAAATTGGAGGTTCAAATTAGGAAACTGAAGCTCCCGGGTTAATGAAATAAACTGAGAGTGGGGGTGGTTATTTTGCCTACCACTATGGTTATGGATCTAAAGAGGGGATAGAAGCATATTCTGCTGTGCAAACAATAACTGAGTTAAGATATCCATATAGGCAGTTGCCTAGACCTGCCACATTTCTAATATCATCTTAAGAAGAAATACAAAAAGGAACCAAGATGGCGGCATAGGTAAACACTTATCCTGCTGCCCCACAAAACAATTTCAAAACTACAACTAAACGACAGAACGGACATCATCCAGAATCACCGGAAAGCTGGCTGAGTGGAAATTCCACAAATAAAAGTAAGATAGGACACTGTGACTCAGAGGAACTGCAGAGGGCAGAGTTGTGGATATGCGCGGAGTCAGAAGTTTGGAGCTGCACGCGAGCAGAAAGGGCAGGCGGCTGCAAACCCGGCTGGTTTTCTTGAACTTGGAGGAAGACAAAGGTGTCCCACTGCACTGATTCCCCAGTTCCGGGCAAGGTCCAGGGAATCCACACTCATACAGAGTGAAACTGCACGGTAAGGAGGAAGCATGCTGAAACTCAGGCACTGCAGAGGTCCGCAAGCTTGTAGAGAGGGCACGTAAACTTGGGAACTGCAGAAGCGTGCAAGTGCGCGGAGAGGACTTGTAACTTGCTGTCTCGTTCAAGAGAAAAAAAGAAAGAAAGAAGGGAAATCATCAGTCTGCATTGTTTTACAACCCTCGGTGAGAATTTGGGTGTGCAGACTCATTTGGGGAGAGGCTGACTTGTCCGGCAGCGGGTAGAGCTTGGTAGCTTTTTCTCATAAGTGCATGCAGCCATTACCGCCAGACACAGAGACCCAGGTGCCGCATAGGTTGGAGCTGACGGGAAATCCAGGCTGCCTGCTCAGCCGGGAGATTCCACCCATCCAACCTGAGCACAACGGCTCTCACAGTGTAAACACAGCTGATCCTTACAGCTAATTGGCCTGGAGGTCAAACCCTCTTAGTGCTAAAAACAATAACCTAGGCTTAACTACAAAAAGACTGTGCAACCCATAAAGGGCTGCAGCAAGAGTATCCACCTCAGGTAACTGGGAAGGCTGAGCCACTGTCCCCTAGAGGACATCTACCACACAAAACTAATTGACCAACTCAGGGAAGCCAAAATGAAGAGACATGGACAGAAATCACATTTGAAAGAAATGGAAGAAAAAAAATGACTGGACATAGAGTTCAAAACCACGGTTATAAGGTTTTTCAAGATGCTTTTAGAAAAGGCCAAATAACTTAATGAGATCTTTGAGGATATGAATGAGACCTTTAAGGATATTAAAAAAAACAACTAGAAATTAAGCATACACTGACTGAAATAAAAAATATTATACAAAGACCCAAAAGCAGTCTAGAGGACTGCAAGAATCAAGTCAAAGATTTGAAATACAAAGAAGCAAAATCCACTCAGCCAGAAAAGCAAGAAGCAAAAAACAAATCCAAAAAATTGAAGATAGTGTAAGGAGCCCCTGGGACAACCTCAAACATACCAATATCTGAATTATATGGGTGCCAGAAAAAGAGAGAGAGCAAGATAATGAAAACCTATTTGAAAAAATAGTGACCGAAAACTTCCCCCACCTGGCGAAAGAAATTGACTTGAAAACCCAAGAAGTGCACAGAACCCCAAAATATAGGAATCTAAAGAGGACCACACCAAGGCACATCATAATTAAAATGCCAAGAACAAAAGACAGAGAGAGAATATTAACAGCAGCAAGAGAAAAACAGTTACCTCTAAGGGAGCACCCATACGATTGTCAGCAGATTTCTCAACAGAAACTATGCAGGCCAGATGAGAATGGCACGAAATACTCAAAGTGATGAATAACAAGAACCTATAAACAAGATTACTCTACCCAGCAATGCTATCATTCAGAATTGAAGGTCAGATAAAGTGCTTTGCAGATAAGAAAAAACTAAAGGAGTTCATCACCGCCAAACCAGTATCATATGAAATGTTGAAATGTATTCTTTAAGAAGAGAAAGAAGAAAAAGGTAAAAATAAAAATTATGAACAACAAATACACATCTATCAACAAATGAATCTAAAAGTCAAGTGAATTAAAAATCTGATGAACAGAATAAACTGGTGAATATAACAGAATCGTGGGCATAGAGAGGGAATGGACTGACAATTCTTAGGGAGAAAAGGGGTGTGGGAGGTGCAGTAAGAGACTGGACAAAAATCATACACCTATGGAAGAAGAAAGCTGAGGGGAGCTAAGGGCAGAGGGTTGGATGGGTACTGGGTGGAGGGGAGAGCTATAAGGGGGAAAAAAGAGGGAACATTGTAATTAATAAACTGAACAATAAAGATTAAAAAAAAACAATAAAGTCACTTCTACATCCAGAAGAAGAAGAAGAGGAAGAGGAAGAGGAAGAGGAAGGAGAAGGAGAAGGAGAAGGAGAAGGAGAAGGAGAAGGAGAAGGAGAAGAAGAAGGAGAAGGAGAAGGAGAAGGAGAAGGAGAAGGAGAAGAAGAAGGAGAAGAAGAAGAAGAAGAAGAAGAAGAAGAAGAAGAAGAAGAAGAAGAAGAAGAAGAAGAAGAAGAAGAAGAAGAAGAAGAAGAAGAAGAAGAAGGAGAAGAAGAAGAAGAAGAAGAAGAAGAAGAAGGAGAAGAAGAAGAAGAAGAGGAAGAAGAAGAAGAAGAAGAAGAAGAAGGATTACAATGTGTTTTTATTATGAGGTCTGATCCTGAACATGGGGCAGAGGAAACAAAGGGTAAGGCACAGGCAACCATAAGCCCTCTAGACAAAAAGAAGTGATCACTGAGGGACAGAATTATAGTTGGAGGCATGAGATAGCGTATTTAGTACTAAGAAAGACAAATGGAAAATGAGCACTAAGGAAGTGAGTTTGTGCCAGATAAAACTGATTTCACGGAACAGTATAACAAAGAGTTTAAAATAAGTTTATTTAAGGTACTCATTTGAAAATGAAATATAAATAGGCCATGCAGGCCATTCAGTTATTGTTGCAACTACTCAATTCTGCCATTTAGTTTGTTTAAAAGAGGACAAAAAATTATGAAACAAGAATAGGCAGAAATATAAGAATGTGTGAGTCCAAAAAAGAACTAATTAGTAATACTGGAAATAAAAATATAGTCATTAAAATTGTAAAAGGAAATTTGCATAAATAGATTAAAATCCAGACTGGAAACAACCAAGGGCAGAATTCTGGAATTGGAAGATATTATTAAGGAATGTGTCTAGTACAAAGCACAGGGAGACCAAGGTAACAATATGAAAGAGTAGCTAAGAGATACTGGTTGTAGACTGAAATGCTCTAACACAGGGGTCAGCACACTATGACCCATAGGCCAAGTCCAGTCTGGCTCTTTTGGTACATACAGCTTGTGAGTCAGAATGTTCTTTCAGCTTTTAATGGTTATCAAAAAAATAAAAAGAAGAACAATATTTTGCAACCCAAAAAAAGTTAGTTTCCAGAATCCATAAATGAAGCTTTGTTGAAATACAGCCACAGTTGTCCGTTTTTATATTTGGTATGACTGCTTTTGAACTAAATGGCAGAATTGAGTAGTTGCAACAAGAACTGAATGGCCTGCATGGCCTATTTATATTTACTATCTGACCCTTTACGTAAGAGTTTGCAGCTCCCAACTCTCACATCCCAGTTTAAGGACAAAAAGAGAAAATGGCATAGAAGCTATATTTGAAGAGACAATAAGTGACAGTTTTCCAGAATTAAAGAAAGTCTCAGAAGTAAGAGATATTTAATGCTCTGCTTCTTAACTGATCCTTATTTTAAGAATATTGATGGGCATTTGTTGGGCCATCACTGAGTTTTACAATCTAAGGTTCACAGCAATTGCACTGTTTCATTGAACTGACCAATTAAATTAAACGCATTGTCAATCCAGTCAACCATCTGTTGTTAGTTTGCTAAAATTATTGTTAAATTTTGCTCAATGGCATATGGAAGCTCAAATTTTGTAAATCTCAAGAATTCTCTGTGTTTTTACTCATCCATTTTGCTAAATTCCTGTCCTCTTCTGAGGCATTATTTCATTAGTTATCTCACTCACTCAATTCCTTCTGCCAAGCATGCCCACCCCATAGTTCTTTATCTTGCTAGCTTTCAAGATTCAGCTTAGATATTATTTTGTTCATTTAGTATTAATTCTGCAAATATTGTCTACCATGTAGCAGATACTAGGGAGACAAAGGTAAGCAAGTAATAACCTCTGCCTTTAAGGATCTTAACCGTAGTTTACAGTCAAGCAGGTAAATAAAATACACAATAATAAGTGTAAAATCAGGAGCAGAAGTACATATAAACACATAACAGTTTGAACTTGCTGTAGTAAGATAAGGTTTCTCAAGAAAGAAAGATCTTAGTTGGAACATTAAAAATGAGTGGGATTTAGCTGGACAAGGGTGGTGAGCGGTAGAAAAGAGAAATCTAGGCAAAGAGCTACATGAGTCTCCTAAAATGGTTCTAGGGCAATCAGATAAATAAAGTAGCACAGTCCTCTGCCAACTCTAAGGAGAATTCCCATACAAGGTGCCCCAACATTTATCTTCACCAAATCCTTTTCCTAAGTTGCCAACCATGAGCAAAATAAAGAGGCACAAACTTTACCATCACAAAAGTAACTGTGTTCTGATCAGGTGACCATCTCTTCTACCAGATTAAAAGCTCCTCAGAAGTAGAAGCAGTATCTTATTTTTTTTCCCTGCGCCTAACTGCACTTAGTGCAGTACCTGGCACATAGGAGATCTTTAATAACCATATGTTAAGCTGCAATGAACTAAACAACTGTGTGATATTTAACAGTTGGCCAAGTAGCTTCACATTAATTATCCCAGGGTTATACATATAATCTTTGCAAAGTAATCATTCTCATGTTCCCAACCAGTTAGAATCAGAATAATTATTTCCCTCACTTAACAGGTAAGTTAAGTGATTTGCCATGGGTTACATAACTAGCTACTGGTGGAGACAAGACTAGAACTCATAAAATTCTGGGCACTTTCTGTCACAAATGTTGTAGTCCACAAAGAATAAATTCCTTGGTGGTTATTGAGTATGTTAGAGAAGTAATTATAATAATGTTATGCGATACTAAAGAACCAGGGTCCCTTGGATTGGCCTGCAGGGATTTGGCCAAAACCAGCAGTTCAATATCCTCTGAGTGGTCTCGGAGTGTGAGAGGGCACTCTGCAAAGTTGCTGTTGCTCAGTAGCTCCTGCATTGAGCGTCTGCCCTCTGGTGTTCAGTGTGTGTCATAGCTACTGGCCACTAGACTGGTCAACCGGTCGCTTAGGCTTTTATATCCTATCTGATAAAAGAGTAGTATGCAAATTGATTGTACCTCTGCTACACCCACAAGCCATGCCCACAAGCCACACCTACTACCAATCAGGAGGGTATGCAACTTAACCCAACCAAGATGGTGGTTAATTTGCATATACAGGTGCAGAGGGAAGACTCAAGACAGCATAGAAGGAAGCCAAGCACTACAGAGGGAAGCAAAGCTGTGGAGAAGCAAGCAAGCTGGGCAGTGGAGAAGGGAGGAAAGTAGAAGGGGCAGGGGAGAAGGGAGGAAGCAAGGCAGTGAAGATGGGAGGGAGCAAGGCAGCAGAGATGGGAGGAAATGAGGCAGTGGAGATAGGAGGGAGTGAGGCAGCAGAGAAGGGAGTGAGGCGGTGGAGACAGGAGGAAGCAAGGCAGTGGAGATGGGAGGGAGCAAGGCAGAGGAGTCAGAAGGGAGCAAGGCAGCAAAGATGGGAGGGTGCAAGGCAACAGAGATGGGAGGAGCGAGGCAGCAAAAAAGGGAGGGAGCTTCACTCAGGCCACAGGAAGCCCTATTCTTGCATGAATCTTCCTGCAATGGGCCTCTAGTATATAGATAATAGTATTGATGGTATAGTAATGATAACATATAAGTCATTATCATCATCATCATTACTCACTGCCCCTCTATCCTATGCCAGGCTTTCCCTATATAATCTTTAATACAAAAACAAAAACAAAAAATATCTGTGGGATTCCTATCATTATTCCCATTTTATGTTAAGAAACTGAGACTGAGAGATGCTAATTAATGTACTCAATGTCAGAGAGCAAGAGACATTCTCCAGCTGCAAATCCAAGTCTGTCTGTGACCAAGTTCTAAATTATTTCTCCCACTTATTCTGCCTCACAAATCATCTAAAGTCTGCCTCTAACTGCTGTCTTACCGAAATCTTTATACTAAGTGTTCTGAAACGCATGGCCAGAAAGGATTTTGGTAGTTTTGTAATATGAGTGCCGAGAGTCAACCATATTTACTGACCAATATTCATTATTATTTGGGAAACAAATTAGAAGGTGAACAGAAAACAGAAAAAAAAATCTTTATTATTTCTGTCTTTCTCTAAATATCTAGTGAATTTTCACCTTGTGCTGGTTCCTGTTCTAGGCAGTGGTGACGAAGAAGGGAAGGAAGCAGATGAAATCCCCATCCTCATGGAATGCCTATTCCAGCAAGTCCTTGTCCCCTCTGGTCTGTGATCTAGTCAGAGGACCCCCCATCACTCATATAAAGATGCTCCTACCTCTACAAAGGTTGCTCATGTTCTTGAGCCACCCGGTCCTGAGAAGAGACAGGCCATCTTGTAATCAGAACCTCCACAAGGATGTACAGGGACTGGATTTTATAGAGCCTAGAAAATTGCACCCGCATGACCACTTGAGAGAATTTGCAGCCATCACTTCCATTACTCAGAGGGGTGTGCATATAAGTGAGGAAAGCAGATGGCGAGCAAGCCTCAATACACCAAGGCAGAAGAACCACACGTGCTCAGAAGATCCACTGCTCTACTGACCTCAGCTTCAAGTTTATTGTGTGCTGAGCTAAGGGTGATGGTGAGATTGTGCATCTCAGCCTCACTCATCAGGAACAGTTGTGTTTCCTTTGCCCACTCCTCCTCCCACAAGGCAATCCTCCTCTTTGCCAAGCCTATTTTTACAGTCCGTCTCCAAAACAAGTACAAAATAGTATTGGCCTCAGATGAGCTCTCCCTCTCGCTGGCCACTGCAACACCATCTGCAAGTTGAGTGGGAACAGTAAACACTGTAGGTTAAGTAACTCATTACTAATATTTTCCTTGAGCTCTGAAACTTTTAAAACAAACAACAACAACAATTGTATCATAATAACTTCCCAGAGGTTAACGGCCAGCAGGTGGTCCAGTTCAGTTGAAATGCAAACCAGACAGCTGTTTGATTATAAACTGTTGATCCCTATGGATATCTGGGGAAAACTTCTTGCCCAAAAAGGGTCTTCTCTTAAAAATCCCTAATGAAATAACACATAAATGTCAAAATGACAAAAATAAGGAAGTGTGTCATAGACTAAGCATTTTAATGTCCTTTCTGGCTTCCTCCGGAGTGTTCTCTGGATCCAGCCACATTTAATGGCATAGAGTCTTAAAGAGGTGGTGCACAGCATGAGTTTTTATGACCCAAATAAAACTTGGAGAGGGTCACTTTCTCTGCCATAGTCAGTGTCCTCAGCAGATGTGTGGAAGGCTCACGTTTCAAACCAGCCACCCACGCCAGCATTTTACCTGGAACCGGGAGGCTCCATGGAGTGCACATGTGAAAATGTAAGGAAATCCTGAGGTAGATAGCATTATCCTGTCCATCTCCAAGCCATTAAGACATTTTGGGGATTCCCCTGGGAAGCCTTCAGAAACCTAAGAGAAAATTCCAAGGACTGATAATATGGTCCCAGAATGGTAGATGAAAAGTTTCTAGTCAAAACCTTACATTAGCACCATAGGGCCCCACAGATTGATGGCTATGACTGTTTTCTTCCCTTGTTGATGAAATGAGACAAAAGGAAATCAGTTCATAAATCAGTATGTAATTACCGACCTATTATATTACAATCAGACGCATTTCAGAAACGCAGAAAACAAAGCTGAACCTCTTTATACTGAATCTGGAGCAAGTAGTATAATACAAAAACCTTAGGTCTCCAAGGAAAAGCAGCTATGCAATGGCAATCACCTATTTTTTTTAAGCGAAAGAGATATAAGGAAAAACAATGAAAGAGAGAATCACACAGCTCCAAGTTCAGTTGTGCAATAAATTAGCAGAAAGGTAAGCTTACAGAGTTCGGGGGGGGTGGGGAGGGAGTTTTTTGGTTTGTCCCACATTTGATGGGTTTTCTGACTATATAAGCAAGAGGTGGTGCTGAGCCAAATCCCCCCAAACAAGAATGAATAGCAACAACAACAACAACAACAAAAAAAAACAGAAAGGAAGCACCCAAGATGCGTATTATCAGGCCTTGATATTTTTTGCTAGTTTGTAGAAAGAGAGGAGACTGGCTAGTAAGCCAGGCAAGCGGGATAGGCAAACTGAGACAGATAGCTGGAAGGCCAAGCAGTTTGCAGCCCCCTAGTAAATCCTACCTTCCCTAACCAAGGACACTTGAGAGTAAATGGTTTACACTTCTCCTCCCCAACCAGAGGGTAAATAGCTTAAATCACCGTACTCTGGGAAATAGCAGAAATCCAATTGGTGCCATTTGTGCCAACCGCTCCCAAGGACAGATGAAATTAAAAGAATAAATATCATTTTGGCATATCAGCAGAAAATTGATGAATATTCTTTTGGTCCTCCCCTAAGACCTTCCCTAAACTCTCAGCCTTTAAAAACCCTCAAAATGAAGGTCCAATGTACTCTCCCTCCCAGCACAACAGAGCCTTTTCTTTTCCCTCTTCTTCCCCCAAAGGAATGTATATCCTAAACTCTAAGGGATCCCATCAGACTTGCAACCAGAGAGCAAGCAGCTAATCCCTGGCTAACCCCCTGACCCTGTCCTCCAGGACCCCCTTTCTTTGCCTTCTAAGTAAGCCAAAGCAGCCCAGCCTAGGCTCATTTTCCCACCTAGGCACTCACCTGTTGCTTCTTCTATTCTAGGCCCTTCTTTGTTTCACTGTCCTCAGCTTTAATAAACATCCTCTAAAAATCACCTGGACTCGTATTGTGAAATCTTTCCTGCACAAAGTCAAGAACCTACACACTACCAGACAGCACTGCTCAGGGCCTGGCCTCCTTTCCAGTAGCAGGAATGAGAATGGTAGTGCTTCATTTTGACAAAATAGAGTCCAAAGCCTTTTGAGGACATTTAAAAAATATATTGATTTTAGAAAGGAAGGGAGGGAAAGAAATATCAATGATGAGAAAGAACCACTGATCAGCTGCTGCCTGCTGCACACCCCACAACGTGATCGAGACCACAGCCCAGGCATATGCCTTGACCAGAATCAAACCTCCTGGTTCTTAAGTCGGTGCTCAACCACTGAGCTATGTTGGCCGGGCCTTTTGAGGGCTTTTTGTACCATACTAGAAGCAGCCTATGGCTACTTCTAAATGTCTGGAGGTTCTGAAAGTGAAACAAATGCAATTTAATAAACATTTATTTTGGGTCAACATATAATACACACACTGCTAGGTAATGAGGGGCTTCAAAAATCCAGACAGCTTTGACCTCAAAGGGCTTTCTCCCACCAAAGAAAAATACCTGAATAGTTAGAAGAAAAAATATAAAGGGACAAAGACTTTCTCTGTACTCCATTAGCATGTTATTATACTTATGTTTATTATTTAACTAGGGAGCTTCCAGGAATTCCAGATAGGAAAAAGAGACTTTGAGCTTTACTTGAAAATTTGAGAAGAATTTCATTCATGAAGGTTTATTCCAGAGTAAGCTAAGAAGCTTAAGATAAGTGCAGAGAGTAAAATTTGATACTAAATTTACCTGGTTACTGCACATTTAAAATTCTAAATATAGGTAATTAGTATTTCTATAAATTTTTAAGTGTTTTTATTTTTAAACATATTCATATGCCTTTCTCTCTGAAATAGTTGTCTACCCTAGAAGTAAGCTATTTCAGGTCTATTAGCTAGTTACAATTATTGATAATGTATCCATAACCCTACCTCAAGAGGAGATACCCCACAATTTTCATTCTACATGTACAATATAAATGTAGAGTTCAAGCTCTCAATCTCTTTGATGATATTTGCATTTTTGGGCATTCCCTTGCAATGCCTTCCTCTCACAGTATGTTGAGCACCAGGACTCCATAGTGTTCTCTCTTGTTTGTTTGCCTTTTCTACCCTCACTGCCTTCTAACTTCTCCCACCAATTGGCTTACCCCCCATTTCATCAAGGCCGTTCTCTTATTGAGAACTGTTAACGCTAGAGATAGGGAAGACTTCAGGGAAAGTTCTGCTGCTGACCTGTATTAATTCTTTAGGGCTGCCATATAAAGAAGCACAGATTGGGTTGCTTCAACAAAAGAAATTTATTTTCTCACAATTCTGGAAGCTACAAACCCAGGATCAAGGTGTTAGCAGGATTGCTTTTTTTTTTCTCCTTGACTTGTAGATGGTTGTC
Organism: Antrozous pallidus; assembly: GCA_027563665.1. NCBI lineage: Eukaryota > Metazoa > Chordata > Mammalia > Chiroptera > Vespertilionidae > Antrozous > Antrozous pallidus. The sequence goes on from CM050523.1 coordinate 32,581,099, forward strand.
TTCTTTATGTGTCTTCACATGGTCTTTCCTCTATGTATGTCTCTTCCCCAATCTCTTATTATAAGGTCACTAGTCATATTGGATTACGACTTCAAAAAGGTACTAGGGTTAGGGTTCAATACATCAATGTGTGTGTGTGGGGTGGGGGGGTGATAGAATTCAGCCCATAACAGTACCCGAGTCATTAAATTCCTCTGATTATCCATTCTCATTTCTGTAGAAAAGGAGGATACCCTAGGTTTTTTCAGTTATATAAGGGCATTGGTAGATACAGTTACATTCCTACAGTCTGTCCCCTGGCTACTTCTTATGGATATCACCAGCTTGTCTCAGGACCTGATATCATTATCAAATAAGGCATGAAACTCCCACTTGATACCAATGAGGGAGTTGAGACTCAGAAGATGATCTGATAAAATCATCAGAGTTAGTTGAGAGAAGAGAGATTTTTCTCACTTCTAATGCAGTATCATATATACAAACTAGAGGACCAGTGCACGAAATTCATGCATGAAGCGGGGAGTCCCCTCAGCCCAACCTGCATCCTCTCCAATCCAGGACCCCTTAGGGGACATCCCTCTCACAATCCTGGATTGCTGGATCCTACTTGCTCACCTACCTGCCTGCCTGGTCATCCCTAACTGCCCCCCCCCCCCCCCACTCTGCTGGCCTAATTGCCCCCTACTGCCTCTGTGTGCTGGCCTGATTGCCCCAAACTTCCCCCTGCCAGCCTGGTTGCCCCCAACTTCACCACCACCCTGCTGGCCTGGTCACCCCCAACTGCCCCCTGCTTGCTGGCCTGGTCACCCCCACCTCCTCCCACCTGCTGGTCTGGTCGCTCCATGCAGCCTGCTTTTCAGTTGTTTGGTCATCCCTCACTAACCCCCCTGCCGGCCTGGTTATGGGCAGTCATCTTGTGAGAGCATGAGGGTCAATTTGTATATTACCTCTTTATTATATAAGATGGGTGAAAATGAGCCAACATGCCATCCCTTGGGTTTTAAATGAATGAATTCTGACATCAATTTTCTAGATATAATTAACCACAAAAGAATAACCCTAAGGATGATAATTTAAGACAGATCTTGCTAATTGTCATCATGGAATTTTCAAGATGGCCAGGAAAGTTCTGCTCCTCAAAAATTAAACATCCTTACTTGCTACAGGATGGCTGGAATTGTACCCCTAGAGCAAAAGTCCTCTAAGCTAATGCTTTACTTTGTTTAATTTTATTAGTTTTGATTATGAAATTCTCAAACAAACAAAACAGTAGAGAAATTATATAATGAACTACCATGTGCCATCATCCAGCTTCAACAATTATCAATATAGGGCCAGCCTTATTTCATCTCTATGCCTTCAACCACTTCCTTCATGGATAATTTTGAAGCAACTCCCAGACATCACATGTGCAAATATTCTAATACATGTATCTTTTAAAAATATAACCAAAACATCATCACACCATAAAAATATGAACAATACTTTTCATATAAACATGAAGCTTTTAAAATTTCTCAGATTTCTAACAATAATTCTTTAGTAATATGAAATAGCCAGTGTTCACAGTTCCCCTATTACATCAAAAATTTTTCAACAAATTTGTTTGAATTGTTTCCAAGTAAGTTCCAATGTATCACTTATCTGTTGCTGCATAATAAACCATTCCAAATCTTGGTGCCCTAAAACAACCGTATATTATTTTGCATGATTCTTTATAATGCTTGTGTGCTCCTTCTCCTGGTTCATGCAGATGTATTCAGGGGGCACCATGCCTGAGCTGGAATAACCAAAGCTTTACTCTCATGCTGACAGTCTTGATGAGGATCCTTAGGTGGCTGAGATCTCACTGTTTCTCTATTTTTTAAATTTTGAAGCGTTTCCATTCTGCTTTCCATAGTAGCCATGCTAATTTACAATCCCACCAACAGTATACAAGGGTTCCCTTTTCTCCACATCATTGCCAGCACTTGTTGTTTTTTTAATTATATCTATTCTAATAGGTATGACATGATATTTCACTGTGATTTGCATTTCCCTGATGATTGTACATCTCTTCATGTCTGTTGACCACCTGCATGTCCTCTTTGGAAAAGTGTTTATTCATATCCTCTGCCCATTTTAATTGGATTGTTTGTATGTTTTTGGTGTTAAGCTGTATGTATTCTTATATATACTGAGTGGCCAGATTAATATGATCTATGAACGCATAATAATCTGGCCACTCAGTGTGTGTGTGTGTGTGTGTGTGTGTGTGTGTGTGTTGTGTGTGTGCGTGTATTAAAGGCCTGGGGCCTGAATTCGTGCATAGATAGGGCCCACCCAGCCTGGCCAGGGGGAGGGAACACGGCAGTTGGCTGCCCTGCATGTTGGTCGAAGTCCTGGTCAAGGGGACAATTTCAATATTAGCCTTTTATTATATAAGATATACACTGAATAGCCAGATTATTATGCATTAAGAGATCATAATAACCTGGCCACTCAGTGTATTTTAGGTAGTAACAACTTACCAAATATATCGTTTGTGACTATCTTCTCCCATTCAGTAGGCTGTCTTTTCATTGTTGATAGTTTCAGTTTACGATTTTATTTTTGGTAGTTTTTATTTATTTTATTTTATTTTAGTCCACTGGAATTATCTAATCAAATCACTGTTAAAAAATTTAAGCTAATAGTTTTTTTAAATTTATTTTATAAATCTTTATTGTTCAGATTATTAGAATTGTTCCTCTTCCCCCCCCCCCCAAGGGCTCTCATCCACCTTGATTGTTGGTGGTATCACTGAGAGGAATTGACTTCCAGGCCAACTGGCTGTGAGGATCAGCTATGTCTACACTGGAGAACGTCTGTGCTAGAGATACCCTTATGAGATAAAACTTGCAAAAGCTTTTGTGCTAAGCTTGGATGGGACAGAGTCTCAGGGTAGAGCAGACAGCATTGGTTTCCTGTCAGCCCTGCCCTAATAGGCCCCTGTGCCTCCGTGTCCTGTGGTAATCACCGTAAGCACCTCTGAGAAAAAGCTGCCCTCAAGTTCTGCCTGCTGCCGGGCAGTCCAGTTTCTTCCCACATGAGAGACTCAGGGTTCCCAGAGTCTCTCCTGTAACTGAAGTTCAGTACAGTCAGGAGCTTTTGTCTCCCTCCCACTTGAGAAAGCCAGCTGTGAACTCAGTTGCCCACCCTCCCACATGTGCCTTGGTACCTCTGCCTTTTGCAGTTCCTCTGAGTCTCAGTGTGCCTTTCTCTTTCCTGACAGTCCAGTTTCACCCCGTATGAGTCTGGGTCCTCAGAGTCTCACCCAGAACTGGAGTTCAGTGCAGTTGGGAGCTTTTCTCCCTCTGCTTGAGAAAGCCAGCCACGCACTCAGTTGCCAATCCTCTCCCTGCATCTCAGTACCTGTGCCTCCTGCAGCTCCTCTGAGTCTCAGTGTGCTTTTCTCTTTCCTTCTACTTGTACTCAGCCAACCTTCTTGGGATTCTGAATGATATCTGTTTTGTCTTTTAGTTTTAGTTTTGAAATTGTTGTGGGAGGCAGCAGTTTAGATGTTTACTTAGCTGCCATTTGATTTCTCTCTTAAGCTAATAGTTTTGATGAAACAGGACATTTTGACACGATCACTTGAAAACAACTCAAACTGTTGAAGCATTGTTTTCCATATGAAGTAATATTTGCAACAGAAACTGTGGATCCTCATCCCATCTCTGAAACACACCCCACACAGGATTAGGAATAGGGAGAAGTTTAGAAATGAGGTGTGTCCATTGTATACATTACCCCCCCCCAAAAAAAAATCTATTTTTAGGAGGAAATATTATATTCTTTCATTTTACTTTCAAAAATTCCCCTAGAAGGAGTAATAGTCTAAGCTATTACTAACTAGTAATTTACTCTCTCATACTAATGAGCTCTGGCAGGAAGAGGGAAAGAAGTCTGAAGTCACTACCTAACAAGGAAAAGGGAATCAAAAAAGAATATGAAAAAAGGGGGGGCAGAGCATGAAGATCCTTAGATTTTAACTCAAAAATCTTTCCTTCATCCTGATTTTCCCAAGAGTCACCTCTTATAAGGCAACCAAAGAGAGGAATGTGGGAGATTCCACAGTAGTCAGAATCCTTAAGCATCTCTTAAATCACCAAATTGCTTTTGAGAGACATGACTTCTCTCCTCATAGGTACATGTCTGTTTCCTTCTCTTTTGCCCCTCCCTGTTCCTTCTTTTCCCCCTCTATGCTTTGGGCCACAGGTTGAAAAACTATAACCAAGGGCCAAACCCAACTGCCGCCACTGTTAGTAAATAAGGTTTTACTAGAGCATTGCCAGGCCCATTTATTTATGTATTGTCAATGGTAGCTTGCATGCTCTAATGGTAAAAAAATGAATAGTTGAGAAAGAGACTGTATGAATCTAAAATTATTATTTGACTCTTTTTTAATATATTTTATTAATTTTTTACAGAGCGGAAGGAAGAAGGATAGAAAGTCAGAAACATCGATGAGAGAGAAACATCGATCAGCTGCCTCTTGCACACCCCCTACTAGGGATGTGCCCGCAGCCAAGGTACATGCCCTTGACCGGAATCGAATCCGGGACCCTTCAGTCTGCAGTCCAATGCTCTATCCACTGAGCCAAACCATTCTCGGCATATTATTTGACTCTTTATAGGAAAAGTTTCCGGATATTTGCTCGAAACTATGAGACCCTGACTTCAACCTTCCAGGATATGGCTGAAAGCTCAAAAGCTTTCCTTTGAACTTGCCAGTAAGCCTTCATTTGAACTTGCCATTAAGAATAAGCTCACCACCTAAACAGGACAGAATATGGATTCTAGAAATTGAATCAAACACAGGTTTAAGAGCAGTACTCGCTGGGGGTGATCCAAAGTAATAAATTCAGTTTCCAACTTTTTGAGAATTTTGAAATGACCTAAAATTTTTCATTTAGGCACAACACAAACAGAATTACCCAAATATTTCAAATAAGGTGATGATTGCCCCAAGAGCCTAGGACTCTTAGTAACTATAATGAGTAGAGTTCCTCCCCAAACCCCTTTTGTCACTATAGTAGACATACACCATAAGCAAGAAACATCTGTGAGCCTCTAAGATGCTGGGGTTGTCACTAAACAGAATTTAGCCCATTCTGACAAGAATATAAAAATCCACACTTGTACATGTGTAAAAATAGGGCAATTACTAATAGTATACTACTAATTCTACAGTGACAATATTTGTATCATTCTGATAATGGAAATTCTGACTATTTAAATTTTTTATATGACTATATATATTTTAAATATATTTTTTATTGATTTCAGAGAGGAAGGGAGAGAAAGAGATAGGAACATCAATGATGATAGAGAATCATTGATCAGTGCCTCCTGCATGCACCCTACTAGGGATTAAGCCCATAGCTAGGGCATGTGCTTTTTACCAGAACTGAACCTAGGATCCTTCAGTCCACAAGTTGACACTGTCCACTGAGCCAAACCAGTGAGGGCTGATATGACTATATTGAGAAGTTAGAGGATATGGGAGTAACCATGATGATGGTTTAAGAGACCTAAATCATTACCTATAATAAAAAAGAGCCAGCATATAATATATAAAATTGATAAATCAATGAATAGTATATGAAGGATATTATTTTAGCAATATGTGGATTAATACCAGAAGAAGCAGTTTAGAGGACTGAAAGCGATAGATAGCTCTGGGTAATGGAAGCGAGTGAGAGCTGCAGCAAGGGATTGTTCTTTCTCATGTTACCTAGAACCATTTGATGTGAGCTATGTGCATGTTACCACTTAGAACAAAATTAATTTTAATTGTGACCCCATTGCATCTAGTTTTACTTGATATTTCTCTCCTAAAAAGAGCATAGGTTGGGTGCTCCTCTCTTGGTCTTAATTTGTGCCACAGAAGGCCAACTTGTGTTTTTCCAACCGTATCCCTGGAATCATCTCCTAAACGGCCCTGTGTTACCAAGGCCCCAGAGTTGGGGTAAGAGGTTTATGTCAAGCCTAAGTGGCTCCCTTGGGAGGGCAACAGTGTCATCAAGCCTGGCTCATCTAAAAAACAAACCCCAAGCCTGGGATTGCTGCTGGGGAGAAGTTAGAAGACACCACACACTTTTCTAGATGGATTATAATGCCTGGAAACAGCAAATATTGTTCTGAAATTATCCTGGTCTGAGAGTTCCATCTTTATTCATAAGTTTACTCAAATAAATACAAGGTCGGTTAAGGTAGAGTTTCAACAATACCCCAGTGGGCTGCGTCTGCAGTGAGGTGAAATCCCAAGGTCCAAACAGCTCAAAGTAATCTGCAAGATTGCAAGACCCCCCTCCCACCCCCCACCCCCGAAAGAGAAGAGCGATTGATTACCCATGTAAGTGAAAATAGCAAGCCTCAACAAGCCACCCCAACAAATGGCTAGAAACATTCCAACAATGATAGATTGTCAGAATGAATGTTACTTCTTCAGAAATTATTGGAAAAATAAATAATAACCTTACTATGTGCTAGAAACTATTCTAAGTGCTTTCTGTATATTTCATGGGATTAGTATTCTTTTATCATCATTTAACAAATAAAGAGACTGAGGTGTAGAGAGGTTAAATATCTTGCCCAAGGTTGCAGAACTAGTAAGCTGCAGAGGTATAATTCCAATCCAGCTATGTCACTGAACGTAGGTTCTAAAGTGAATCACTGGTAATATTTTGAGAAAAGAAAATAATTTCCAAAAGTCCACATCAAAATTCTGCACCAGATAGAGTGGGAGCTGCTTTCAAAAATGCTGCTGCTACCCGCACTTCCACAAAGCGTGGATGTGGATGTGAAACAATCATCCCCCAGACTGCAGAGGTCTACTATTTATATGAAGCCATTTAACTTAATTACAAATAATTTAGGCTACAGATGGGAGCAAAGCAACATTAAGGATCTTGATTTTGAAGCTGTTCTAAAATAGCTTTTAAAATCTTAGAGGCAAATTGTCTTTCCAAATGGAAATGAATGTGTGATGCAGTGAAGTCTATGTTATTAACATCTTTTGCTGAACCCCCATCTAGTTCCTTTGTCATTTACACGATGTACAGTCTTTAATTTCAGCTCTGTGATCAAAGAGATGAAACCCGAGAAGCTCGCTATTAAAATCAATGGCTGTATTTGGTGAGAGAAGAGCAGTGACATAATGCCTGTTTCTCACCTACAAGGAGAGACCAGACTCTGGTTTCAGGAAGGGACTCAAGCCCAAGTTCTAAAGAAGAAGTGTAAAGTCCATCTCTCTCTCCCTCTCTCTCTCTCTCTCTCTCTCTCTCTCTCTCTCTCTCTCTCACACACACACACACACACATACACACACACACACACACACACACACACACACACACACACACACACACACAATTCAGGAGAGAGGCTCAGTCTCACCCATCCCATTCCATCGTACCTGTGAGGGCTCCATTGCTGAATGCAGTGCCAGGAAACATGTTTTTAGGAATTCAGAGTATCACGTTTCATAATTTGATTTAAATCAATTATCCCATCCCTCCCTGGAACAGACACAAGTTCCAAAAATACAAAATGTAAATGGAACCAGCTGCAGCAAAAGCCTTTTGCCAGGATGGATTTCAGTCAATGTAATCAGCCTCCTTTTGGAAGTACATTATTGCTGAGACCCAGAGATTGCATGAAACACTTCCCGTGTCCTGGGAGGGACCAGAAAGGTAACCAATTATGGGAGGGGAGAAATATAAGGACCTAACCCCCTCTGTCCTGGCCTGCCTTTGCCCCAAACTCTTAGGGAAAATTACTTCACTCCTCGGGGGATTACGGGGAGACAGAGGATACTGGCAGCCTTCAAACATTAGCCTTAATTTATGGATATTTACTAAGCCACATAATCACCCCAAGTTATCCCATTACAGGGCTCAGCAGAGCTGAGATCTGCAGCCCTGGGTGTGAAGATCAATTGTGAAAGGTTTTTTGAGTCTGTGTAAGAGTTTTTATTTAAAAAAAGGCATGAGTGTACCCCACAATTACTTAGGCTCCCAACATGCTGCCCCACAAACGGATTCCATGCATAGGGTTTGGCATCCTTCCCTGGAAATCCTTCCCCTTAATTGATTTAAAATGATAATTCAATTAAAATAATTATTCTAATCAAACTTCCTATCTTTTTGGCAGGTTCTGTGGGGGCCCCTGCCCTCAATGTTATTTTAGTATTTTCTTTATTTGTTTTCTCACTGGGCTGACTTTGGCTCTCTGAATCTTTGGAAAAGTTTATGTCATTTGGTAATCACTGCACCTTTCTGGAACTTTCCACACAAGACAGAGGGAACAATGGCAACAAAATATCCTAGGAGACATCATACTTTGAATTTGAACCAAGTGGGGGCCAAGAAATGACTGAAGGTGGTGTATGTACGTCTCACCCATCCATTCAGCTAAAATGTAGGAGTGGCTTTCAGCCTGGTAAAGCTGCAAGAGACAAATGGAAGTCCTATCCCTCTTAGTCTTGTCTTTGATGGCCTCATTTTTTTATCTAGTGACTACTGCACTCTTGAAAAGGATGACCGTTATAGCAGATCTCAGGATTTCTCACATAACTCTTCTAAATTTTTAAATATTAGCATAACAGTTGTTTCTGATGTACAACTATGTTGACAGCTGGGTAGGGCAAGTCCCCTCAGGCCTATTGTAAGAATGAGGAGAAAGCAATAAGTGATAGCTGTAGCTGTAGCAACAACCAAGAGATAACACTGGAAGGGCTGTCACTTTCCAATTGGAGAACCATACAGCCATGTGAGTAGGTGAAAAAGAAGCTACTTCTATGTTTTAATTTTTTAGCATTAATAAAATTTGCAAGGACATTGGGTCAGTATGATTTGTATAATGGCCAATTTTTGCTTGAAACGGTGCTTGTCTGTCCTGAAAAACACTAAAGACTCCAGGTGGATTTTTGCCTGAGAGATGCCATCCTCTTGACCCGAATCCCTGATGCCTGGGAATCCAGCTGTGGCCTCTTCCACTTTTCAGCCATGCAAATGAGCATGCAAAAAAAGATCTGCAATGGAAGAGACAGGCCCCTTGCTGGCACTTCTCTGAACTGAACGTTGGACCAGGAGGCGGGAGACTTGACTCAACAGCTCTGTCACTGATTAGCAATGTGACTTTGGAAAATCCTTTGTATCTCTGGGTTCCACTAGACCTTCAGATTTTAGTATGTAATCCAGCCAAAAGTGCCTCAATTTTTTATATTCCAATATTAATCCCATTTGAAATTTTTCTCTAGGAGAAAAACTGTGCTTTGAAAGACAACAGGCCAATATTGATTAGTACCTTCTTGGTACTAAATGTCTTGATCCAAAAGAGCTCCTGTTTATCAGCATAAGTGTACCTTTTAAAAAATAATAATAATAACAACTGTGGTGGGGTGCAAAATATACTTTGATGGAGTATAAATTTAGCTATTATGCAAGTGGCAAAATGCAAAGCCAGAGCGATGTCTTGAGCATCTTACTCTGCATCTATAGGCAAGACAGGGCCTGGAAAAGTGGAAGAGGAAGGAGCCGTGGCCCACAGAGCCTGAGTGGAAGCTAAGGAAAACCTAGGCCAGATGGGGTCGCTGGTCCTGGGCCTCTGGCTGCTTGTTTATAGTGCTCCTCTGTAAACCTTCTTCTGGGTAGAGCCCAGCTCAAGATTCACATTAAAAGCCATATGGAAAAATCAAAGGGAGAAAAGGGGGCTGTGGGAAAGATCATTAAAACATCATTGAAAAGGAAAGGAGATCAGACAGAAAGTTTCTTCCAACTTCATTCTTTTCCAAATTTCTTCCATTTTAGGTGAGCCATGTCTTCCAGAGGGAACCCCTTTGCACGTATACACTTGCCCCATCACGACTGCATGAACAAACTGAAAACAAATGTTATGTGCATGTATTACATGTGACCCAGCCCAAACTGCAAGTCCAAGGGAACCAGTTCAAGTGTACTATTCTATTCTTTATTCCTTTTAAATGTAATTTCAAATGTCTAAAAAGATTTAAAATGACAACATAAAGAAAAAACTTTTAAGAAAATAATTGAAAGAAATGGGACTAAATCATCTCCTAAACCCTTTTCGTGCAAGTGTACTCAAATAATGTTTTCTACTGGAGGAAAACATTTGAGCAGCTGGTCATTAAATCAGGGGTGTATCACCTGGGGAAAGTGTAGAGCATACAGAGTCCTGGGTTACACTGCAGGTACTCTGACTCAGTTTTATGAGGTATGCATTTTAAATAAGAACTCAGGCTAATTCTGACTTTCAGAACCACTACCCTGGACAGTTTCCCCTGAAGACTAACTTATTATTAGTGATCAATGTGTTTACTTTGGAGTGCAGTCACCTACCAGGACTTCTCAGACTAAACTCCAACAGAATACTGGTTTAGAGAAACAAGCAGTGGGTTACAAGGCCAGAAGGTCCAGATTATAGTCTCAACACTGTCACCAAAGAGTTGGATAGCCTCTCTCCTTCAGTCAAAGGAGCTAATAAATGGGGTGAGCAACATTACAGCATCAAAATCTGTATTTTTCTTTCCTAAACAATGCAAACCAGCAACAGATATGATGATCCTGATGTGGTGCTCTAGTCCCCTTTCTGGGCCTGGCATTGGTTCACCTGCTAGATGTTGGGAGGACATACCCAAATGGAATTCCTTAAATACTCATTCTGAGGCAAACCAAAACACTGAGCAAGGAATGAAAGAAATAAGATATGCACTCTTACCCTTCCTAAGGTTCATATGTAACCTCACAGAATCCACTGAGTACTAGAACTCATTACTGGAACCAGGAGCCATTCTAGAATAGAGATCTGTAAAGCCCCTACAGAAGTACTGAGAGACAGAGCAAAGGAAAAGACCTTTAGAACGGAGGATGTCTGGGAGATCTTTGTGGAGAAGATAAGTCACGGTGACTAAGGCCTTAACAAGACATGATCTTTGAGTTCATCAAAAGGAATGAGTCTTGAATTCTGGCTGTTGCTAAAAGTGGGCAAGCTTCCTGGGATTGTGAGATATATTAGTCTCTCCTTATTTGGGGAGGTTCTTTTCTCTCTAGTTGATCTTCCCAAACTAAGCTAATGCCAACTGTAAACATCCACCCGTACATACATACAGCCATTCATTTATTCAATCAACCTTTCATTTGTCTTATGAAAGACTGTCTTTTTTTCACTGGGATGAAAATAAGATGAAGCCATGGTACTGCTCTCAAAGTCACAAGAGAACCACACAGTTCATCTGTGAGAATGTCACAGTAGCCTCAGGTGCACCCCAGTGAACTCAGATTAAATGACCCAGGAAGATTCCCTGTCCTTTATATTTCTCTTTTTTCCAGGTTAACTCATTTTGCCCAGAGGGAAAATGTTTGGAGAGGATTAGCACAGTATTATGATTCTGGTGTGGATTTTGGAGTCCAATTGTCTGCTGTGAATTCTGGTGCTAAGTAACTCACAAATCAAAGCCAGCTGTGTGATCCTGGGCACTGAACAGAATTTCTCCAGGTCTCAGTGTCTCACCTGTAAAATAGGGACAGTAAGTTAAGATACATAAAGCACGGAAAAGTGCCTATAAACTCATTGTGGGCACTGTGTAGATGTTCACAATTAAGCGGGTACTTCCTCCCATACCAGTCGTCAGATGCTAGAGATTTGTAGCCCCCAATCCAATTACAGATGGGCACCCCCACAAGAGCACCTATATGCTAAACACTCAATATGTGCATTCCATATGTGCATGTGTATGTGGGCTTGTTTGGGAACGCTTCCTTTAAACAAATCTGCTTTCCTTCTGGCCTGAGGTCCATTGTCTTCAGAGACATGGAAAAGGCTGGTGAACACCCTCTCTACAATAATACTCCTAGCACTTCATAACCATGTCAGGTTACCCATTAAGCTCTTCCTTTCCATGTGAATCTATTCTTCAACAGTGCCACACACAGTTGCCCTCCCAGCCCTTTCATCATCTCCCTTCCTTGGCCCAGAACCTGCCCCAATTCTCTGTGTTTACACTGCCCAGGGGAGCTCCAAATGGGACAAGCACATCCTTTTCTCCAAAACACTCTCTGGTTTTGTCCCGAAAAATATTCTTAAGCATTTTCACTAAAATCCTTCTGAAAATAAGATGCCATATACTTTCTTACTATTTCCTTCACTTAACTTGATGGATTAAGAGGCCCCAGATGGAAAGAAGCTGACTGTGCTCATAAGTAAGAAAATATATGTGAGCTGATAAAGATCTTTGCCCACTATGGCATATTAGAAATAGGCATCATTTCCTGTGTCAACTCCACTAGGTGTAAGATTTCTATTAAGAAATTCCTTAGCTGGTTTGGCTCAGTGGATAGAGCATCAGCCTGCGGACCGAAGTGTCCCAGGTTCGAGTCTGACCAAGAAAGGACACATGCCCAGGTTGCCAGTTCTATCCCCAGTGTGGGGTATACAGGCAGCAGCTTATCAATGATTCTCATCATTGATGTTTTGATGTTTTATCTCTCTATCCCTCTCCCTTCCTCTCTGAAATCAATAAATATATATATATATATATATATATATATGGAGAAAAAAGAATTCTGTTAAGAAAGATTCTGAGGTTATGTCTCAGTTCATAAAGGTAGGCTCTGACCAAATAATAGTGTGCACCATGGGCTTAGGAGTTGGGAACAGTTTTGATATTTGCTATACCTGTCCTTGATCCTGTCAGTCTAAGTACTAACCTGGTAAATTGAAACATGGGGCTATGTATATATTCTGATTTGAAGAATATAGTAAGCCCTTCAAGCCAAATATTTTCTCAATAATCACTTTAAAATTAAAATTTTTCAACAAGGTCCCAATTAACCTTAAAATATGTCTCTTAGGAGGAATAACCTAAGCCAGTGGTTGGAAAACTGCAGCTCATGAGCCACATGTGGCACTTTGGCCCCCTGAGTGTGGCTCTTCCACAAAATACCACGGCCTGGGCAAGTCTATTTTGAAGAAGTGGCATTAGAAAAAGTTTAAGTTTAAAAAATTTGGCTCTCAAAATAAATTTCAATTGTTGTACTGTTGATATTTGGCTCTGTTGACTAATGAGTTTGCCAACCACTGACCTAAGCTATTTTCAGCTTATCTATCACTAGTCAATACCAGAATAACTAGTTGGTCATCTAGCAAGGGCCAAAGGGAACCCAGGGCAGTATGTTTTGACTGGGAAGATTTATAAAAAGGAATTTGGAGTACAGTAAGTCATTGCTTAACATCATCGGTAGGTTCTTGGAAACTGCAACTTTCAGCAAAACATTTGACAAAAACAATTTCACCATAGTCTAATTGATATAAACACAAGTTAGGTTCCCAAGGCATATTTCTGATCATACAAATATCACCAAACTTCTAAATAAAGACCCCAAAACACTTCTAAAAGTAAACATTGAAATAAATGTGAGCCATACATACATTTGAGAAAGATGAATAAAAACAGGAGAATGATTTTCTAATCTACTTACTCTAATTCAGGGTTGCAGGCGGCGAGAGCCTGTCCCAGCAGCTCAGGACCCCAGGCAGGAGCCCATGCTGGACAGGCCACCTTTCCATCTCAGGGTGCTCACACCCACACCCGCACTCACTCAGACTGGGACAATTGGACACACTGGTCACCTCAGGTGCACATCTTTAGGATGTGGGAGAGAAACTGAGTCCCCAGATAAAACCCACACAGACACCAGAGAATGTGCAAACCCTACATAGACAGTGGCCCCAGCCAAGATTGATTTTTTCCCCTCATTGTTACAACAAAATGATGTTGAATGAAATAACGTTACTTGAGGACCTGCTGTACTTTCCCAAAATATACACACTGACAGAGTTCCACAGTGCAGGCTGGACAGTCATTATGGGACAGGAGGTATTGGAGAGAATAATAAATGGAGTGTCACAAAGGAGAATTGGTTTCAGCAAGATAGAGATATCGGAAAAGTACACACCATCTGTTTCACAAATTGCTCCTTCCTGGGCTTAGGGAATAATTCTAACTTTCCAAAGTGCATAAAAGATATGCAGGAGGCCAAAGTCATTAACCAACCATATGAAGCAAACCAACTAAGATCTGTGTGGCCTGCTAAAGAGCAGCCCAAGGAAGTGCAGGCATTCAGCTCAATGTTTTGGTAAAAGGTACTGAGTGAATGATTGCTAGTCTTTCTTCCCTTCTGTGATTTGTAGTTTTCTATTACTGTATTTCACCTGCCCTAAGGATGTTCACATATTAACAACTCTAACATTAAAATGCATTTTATTTTGTTTAATATATTTTTATTGATTTCAGAGAGGAAGTGAAAGGGAGAGAGAGAAAAACATCAATTATGAGAGAGAATAATTAATCAGCTGCCTCCTGCATACCTTCTTCTGGGGATCCAGCCCACAACCCACACATGTGCCCTGACCAGGAAATCAAACTGTGACTTCTTGGTTCATAGGTCAATGCTCACCCACTGAGCCACACCAGCTGTGCAGGATGCATCTTACAATCAACAGCACATCATCGTTTAATTGAGAATTTATTTTTTCTTCGTAATGGAATACAAAATAATGACATCTATTACATTCCATGGCACCTTAGATGCAATGAAATATGCTATATTGGAAGGGGGTTTCATACATGGGAATATAAAAGAATTCCTTTTCATCACTTCTCTGGGGGTTAGCCATATCAGTACAGCCTTCTAAGCCTCTGTCTTAAACCCAACAAGAATTTGTGGAGTCCCTAAGATTCCAGGCACAGTGATTATGCTTGTGTGGCTACATGAAAAATCTTGTCAGAAAGGGAAAGACGAGGTGGCCCTATTTATTTTAGTATGTCTTCAGCTATTTTCCAAGGTTTGTTCTTACTTCCATGTTGGAGGTCTCTACCACTTTGGATGAGTGCTCCCCTTTCTTAATTCCCCAAACGCACCTGTTAAATGTTAAAGCTCAGGAGTTTTCTATGTGGCCTTCTGTTTCCATTGGATCAGGGAACAGCCACTGAGGAAGGAAGGAATGCTTTCAGAGTGTCACTTACACCCCAGAGGCTCTGTACCACCCACAGTCTTCCCTCCCTGCCTCTCAAATGGAACAGAGCAGAATTAAATATCAAAACTCACTCAGACACTCCCAGTTTCTCCAGACCTTCAGTCCAGCCTTTGCCACCTGGTGAGGAATACGGCTTAGATGAGCTCTGGGAATATAAAATAGAGTTGCTATTGGTGCCTTGTCAATCAACATCCAATCCCACGCAAAGGCAGATCGTGCAGCCATGTGCCTGCCACATGTAGAATATTACTCAGCCACCTTGGAGGTAGGGAGCCATTCATCCGGGGGAATAATAGCCCAGACATTTGACTCAGTGAATCAAGTTGGGGGAGAGGGGAGAGACGGATCAGTAATGAATTCATGGCAGGTATTAGTGTAACTCTGGCCTCTCCTGACTTGACCAACCAACTATGCACAGGGAAGAAAAAGAAGGAAGAAGGGCCGAGACCGGTTTGGCTCAGTGGATAGAGCGTTGGACTGCGGACTGAAGGGTCCCGGGTTCGATTCTGGCAAGGGCATGTACCTTGGCTGCGGGCACATCCCCAGTAGGGGGCGTGCAAGAGGCAGCTGATCGATGTCTCTCTCTCATTGATGTTTCTGACTTTCTATCCCTCTCCCTTCCTCTGTGTGAAAAATCAATAAAATATCTTTAAAAAAAAAAAAGAAGAAGGAAGAAGGACAGACAATACAGAATAAAAAGGAGAGAAGAGGGTAAGAACGTTCTGTTCCAGAAACACAGACTGGAGTACGAGTGGAGCACGTTCGCTAAGAGTGCCACTTTTTAAAAAATTCTCAAGGTACTATATTGACATCTCTGTTGTTAAAAAAAAATTTAAGAGAAAAGACAACACTATGAAAGCAAAGAGAAGCTAAAGAAAACCTCTGCAAGAAAATTTGGAAGTAGTAAGTAAGCTTTTCTCTTTATTATAAACTAGGGGCCTGGTGCACAAAATTCGTGCACTGGCCATGGGTGGTCCCTCAGCCCAACCTGACCCCTCTCACATACTGGGAGCCCTCAGAGGATGTCCTACTGAGGGCTCACCCCTGGCCTTCCCAAGGCTGAAAGCCTCTGGCCGAGGCTTTCCATCATTGGGCAGGGGACTTCGGCCAGTGAAATGATCGCTCTGCAATCGGGCCATCACTGGCTGGCTCTGACCCCAGCCCCAGCCTGCCATGGGCAGCAGCCATCTTGGTTGGGTGTTAATTTGCATATCACTCCTGATTGGCTGGTGGATAGGGTTTAATGGGTGTAGTGAAGGCACGATCAATTTGCATATTACTCTTTTATTAGATAGGATAATATCACATGGAAGCCATGGCTCTACTTAAGGAAAGTGGCTCAGTCAGGAGCCAGGAGATGGTGATGAGGAAGGAGCTAAGCTGACACTCATCTTAGTGGACTTCAAGGCACTCATTCTCAGCCTCAGAGAAAAATCAAAATTCTATTAGCTATATTAACTGGCTAATAGAAAAAGGAAAATTCATAAATATGTGCTTGCTATCCAGTGAATAGAAGAATAGAATAGATGTCTCTGTCTCTGTTTCCATCTCCCTTCCCTTCCTCTCCCTTTCTCTTCCTCTGTTAATTGGCCTGAATCAGCTGGGAAAGCCTTAAAAGATGATGCTACCTTTCTGAAATCCTACCTACCTCCTAATGTTATTTCTTTTTATTACATTTGGTCATATCTATAGAGTATGAAGATACTCGTTGATTTATCAAAGGAACTCCCAGGACTAAAACCATCTTCAATCTGAGACTTCAACAGAACTGACAGATGCAGTAGTTCCCTGTAGAATAGCTTACACATGCAGAGGAACCTGAATATTATTGTCCTAAATTATCTGGAATGAATTGCCCAAGTTCCCCCACTTACGACAGATGAACACATCTCTTTCTCTGGGAATTGTATGAGAAGCAAACACATCTTTACTTGTTTGATCTACTCCTTTGTGGTTTTAAGTAGGGAAGAACAAGTAATGTATCCTCATCAAAAAAAGAATATTTTTTTCTCTAATTGAAGAAGCTTAAGAAGAAATCCTTACCTGTGTATAGCTTCTACTGTTCCAAGCTTTCTCAACTTTTAGAGCATCAGATGCTCACAGGCATTAAAGCCCATAAATGAGACCTGTAGTTATAGTTACTGTAATGCTGCCAAGCAAACCAGCAATAGTTCTGTAAACATTACATCCCAGTTGTTCATAGTCTCAAATGATCTTGCTCTCACTCCACTCACTATCCTGCCCTTCCTAAAGCTCTTCCCCATCTTAGTTCTTCCTTCTTTACATACTTTATTACTGTTTTTGTACATATAAGTATTTGCATTTCTAGTGACTCTGAGAATTTTTATTCATAAGATGGTAAGCCTCCCCCACAACCCTTTCTTTCTTTCTTTCTTTCTCTTTCTTTCTTTCTTTCTTTCTTTCTTTCTTTCTTTCTTTCTTTCTTTCTTTCTTTTTTCTTTAACTCCCACTTTTGTACTTCTATAACCCTGATCCAATGATGCCCACAACAGATTTCATAATAGATTTTGTTTTGTTTCCTCTTCATGGCCCCCTGCTCTTGGCCTTATTCTTTAGTACTTTTGTTTTCCTCCTTATTTGTATAGAGTATTTACTTGCACTTTCTCGCCCTGGTTTTATTTCTGCTGTTGCAAAGGTAAGTTGATGTTAGTCTCAAGTCATCAGCTTCAAAATATAAATTACTTATTTGTACATTCCAAATGTACAAATCATTCCAAAATGTTTCTTGGTACAAACTCATAACTCCTCAAACTTTACTCATTGCCCCTGCCACAGGATTTTAAAGTTGAAAAAGACTTATGAAATCTAATCCAACCATCACATTTAAAGATGAGTAAACAGTGATCTGAACTAAAACATCATCAGCTTGGCCTCGGTTTTTGCAACATATATTGGTGTCTCACCCAGTCACATCTCTAGTCCATGACCTTGCTTTTTCCCCTGTACGTTTCCTGAAAACAATGACATAAAGAACTCTTCTGTTTCTCTCACGCACCATTTTTTAGCTGTCCCTGAGCTTTGTGTAGGTGGCATCATTATCCTTCTTTGGCCTCTTGTCCCTCATCACTGGCACAGTGGTGATATAGTCATCTTCTCTGATGTGTACTATTTTTACCTGACTTAGTTCACCTTTGTTTTATAGAGATTACTTGTTTTCTATTCTAGGTTTCTGAACCTTCCTATTAATGATTTATTTGAGAATCCTGCCCACTCAACTAAAGTTTAAAGGCCTCATCTTACTTTCCTTTTTGAAACTAGGAACTGTACTTAGCCACATACCATTTGCTAACCCTTCTCTCATCCCCCTCCCCCAATCTGGTCAATGAACACAGGCAGTGACCTGCTGTCTCATGCACAAGGACATAGAAAGGCATCTGCCCCAGCCAGGAAATTAGAATTCATCCAGAGCAGGGAGGTCCGCGGATCTGTTCATTCACATTGAGCCTCAGTTCCTTCCGACTGATGTTTGTTCTTCCTTTTACAGCCCCAGCTCATTCGTTTTGGCAGAAGAGATGAATGTAAAATAGGACTGATGAAGTTTTCACTGTATTGGTCATTCATCAACAGGGCTCTGGTGCTGCCAAGCACCTGGCCAAAATGGTTTCTTTTCTTCTTATTCCATGCTTAGTTTTATTTTTTTCTCATGCTTAGTTTTGAATCCTTTTCCCTCTGCTAAGCATTTTGGAAAGCCCCAGTTCACTTTGAGCTTCAGCTTTCTGGCTTTTTAAATTTTATTTTCATTTTTTTTAATGCTAGACATTCTTTGCTGTGCATCTTTAGTTTTGGGTTTATTCTTCTGAATTTTGTACATCTTTAACAATCTAAGTTCATTAGAGAAGGACCTGGGGAGCAAATCTTCTCTCCCACTCTCACTTGGATCTATTATTCTCAAACCATCAGAATAAAGCAGTATAGAATCAGGACTGACTTAGCATCGAGTTGTTTTCACTTACTCTTAAGGTACTCATTGTAAACTGGACTCTAAAACACTACAGAAAATACAACAAATAAAAAAAAGATTTAACTTATTCAAAAGCTGGTCAACTAGAAATGGTCATCATTGATATTTTGCAGTATATACTTGTAGGGTTTGTTTCTCCCTCTGTATTTGGCCAACATATTGAGTCATTTGTTCATCCTGTTTTACTACTTAAAATTCTACTGTGCCCATCTTCCTCTGTCACTGAATATTGTTGTACAACATCATTTTTAAAGACTATGTAATATTTCATATATATATGCTATTATCAGTTCAACAAATGCCTTTTATGAGACCCAGGTTGTTTCCAACATTTGGATTTAGAAACAATTGCATAATAAACATAATTGTAGGGGAACCTTTGTGTATATCAATGATTGTTTCTTTAGGACTCGTTCCCAGAAATGCAATTGCTAGGTCAAAGGGCATCTGAATCAAATTTGGGAGATACAGACCAAAATCACCTTCCATCTGGGCTTTACCTTTTCTGTAAAGTTACACCAATTTACATTCTCTAGAGATGAGCATGTGTACTTTCCACCATCAGAATAACAGTAGGTATTGCAATTTTTTAAACCTTATCCAATTTTGTAGGTGAAAAATGATATTATTCATTGTTTTCAATTGCATATATTTACTAGCAGGTAATGGTATTTTCATGTTTACTGACTTTATTTTTCTGCTTTTGTGAATTACCTTCTCTTATCCTTTGCACATATTCTTACTAGAATGATTATCTTTTACTAGTAAAATTAGCTTATAAATATTTTATTGCTAGTTTTCATTTACTTGTAAACTTTCATTATTTTTTATGAAAAAGTAGTCTTTATTGAGTAAATGAAATTTATTATTCCTTTCTTACATACAATCTATCTTTGGTAATATGCCATAAATGTCTTCCCCATCAAAAGAAGATTTTTTAAAGCACCCATATTTTCTTCTTATACTTTTATGGATTCTTTTTCTACTTAAATATTGAATTAATATGGAACTTTATTTGGTACTATATGGAAAGATCAGAGAGATGAATTTTTGCCCCAAATGTTTTCCTTAAATAAGTCTTTCACATTCCTCATAAAGTTGGTGTGAACACAGTATACATTTCTGGTTGTTATTAGTAATGGAGTTGTCTTTCACATCCTATTTTATTTTCACCAGTACACAGGAACTGCAATGGCTGTTTTGGTATGCTGCTCATATCCTACTTCTTGGTTTGTGCACTCATGTCCCTGACTTCTGGGTGTTGATGGATGACAGATGGAAGCTGAGTCCTTCTCTAGAACTCAGATTCTCTAAGCTGGAGAGAGCTGCTGCCCAAAGTCACACTCCTCCCCCGGACAGTCCATGTCCAACAGCTGAAAGGGTAGGGGTAACTTCAAAGTCTAGACCAAGCATGTCAAACTCATGGCCCGCAAGCTACATGTATTATTTATTTGGTCCATGTTAGCCTTTGAGTTTGACATGCTTGGTCTAGACTCTTTGATTCAAAGAAGGGACATTCTCAAGAATCTTTCCTGTTCCAAAGATCCCCCTGGAAGTAGATGTAGTTCTTGTGGCATCTTCCTCTAATACCGCCCTACACTCCTAAGGGATTGATCCTAAGAGCATTCACCAATAAAGTTCCAACATGGAAGGCTCCATTTCAGAGTCTATTTCCCAGGGAACCAGTCCTAAGAGACGTCAGGAGTGATCTGAGAAAGAAGACTGAATGTGGTTGTAATGTAGTCTGGGAACTGGATCACCTGCTAAACAGCTGGCAATGACGATATCATCCCTTGTGGTAGGTGGAACACTGAAAACTACAGGCTTGCTGCAGCAGTGCAATTGCTAAAACTTTTCACCAGTGACAACCTGGGATAGGATATCCTGGGAAGAAAATGCACTAGCAGGTGCAGTAGCTTAAGGTTTGAGAGGTTCTGAGGAAGTACTAATTATAGGACAATGGAATCTAATGGCTTGCTGAGTGGCACTGATGCATTGGAGAAAGACGAGAAAGAGCTGAGGGTAATTAATCACTAATTGAAGGCTAAGTGTGAAAATCAGAGGACCTCCCTGGCAGCATGTAAAGAGGCTCTGATTCTTGATCTCCTGGGGGAGGAGGAGGTTAAGGATCAAACCCAAGACTTAATTATAAGACCAGCAAAGCTCAAGAAAGTTGAATTCTCAGCCCTGCTAAGCCTGCTTTGCCAAGGTCAGGGCCCTGATTGGTAAGGAGTGGGAACCAGAAATTTGAGATGTGTTATTTGGGTCAATGCACTTGAAAACCTTTACAGTTCAGATCTCCCTGACCTCTCTAGGCCTACAGAAGTGGCTCGCTGCTCCCAATTAGTCTAGACCACCTCCTTGCTTGAAGGTGACGTAGAGGCCTCTGTCCTACCAAACAACATGTATCCCCCCTCAATTCTTCCCTCACCTTCCCTGCTGGACAAGAGAACAATATGTAGGGTTAAGTCACAAGGTAACCTAAACGATTATGTGCTGGGAAGAGAGATATTATATCCCTAAGATGCTATAAGATCTAGCCAATGTGTACTGATAGGACCTGGAGCATATGTATGGAACTGGACATTGAGGGAGCTGGAATAAGAGTAAGTGCAGAACATAAAGCTGGGCAAGGGAGAATTTATCAGTGTGGGGACACTAACCTATAACACAGGATCTAAATAACTTGGCCCAGGAAATGATACTAATGCATTGCTACGATTGGAAGATCAGGAAAAGAAACTGCCCATACTAAATGAAGCAGAAATGGCAAACCTGCCTTAACAGATGATAGATAGTTTAAAAGCCCAGGGAAGTAGGCATGCTACTGTGAATATACTATGTAGAGCCATATAGTTTACCTATTGATTATGTTCTATAGTAGAGTCCAGAGGACACTCCATTTACAAAACAACAGGTAATAATAAGGCATGGGCTAGTGACAGGGGCTATTGACTGTGGCCAGAGCAGAGTAAAGGAGATGCTGTGCTGTTAAAAACTGGACTCAAAAGGAACCCTCGTGCACTGCTGGTGGGAATGCAGACTGGTGCAGCCACTGTGGAGAACAGTATGGAGTTTCCTCAAAAAACTAAAAATGGAACTCCCATTTGAGCCAGTAATCTCACTTCTAAGAATATATCCCAAGAAACTAGAAACACAAATCAGAAAGGATATATACACCCCTATGTTCATAGCAGCACAATTCACCATAGCTAATATTTGAAAACAGCCTAAGTGCCCATCAGCAAATGAGTGGATTAAAAAACTAGTACATCTACATGATGGAATACTATGCTGCAGTAAAAAAGAACAGCATGGCAAGAACTGGGAAGCATTATGCTAAGTGATATAAACCAGTCAGAGAAAGACAAATACCACATGATCTCATTCATTTGTGGAATATGATGAACAACATAAACTGATGAACAGGGACAGATCTAGAGGCAGAGAAGCATCGACCAGACCAGACTGTCGGACCTCAGGGGAAGGTAGGGGAGGGTGGGGGGAAGAAGAAGAGATCAACCAAAGGACTTGTATGCATACATATAAGCCTAACCAATGGACATGAACACCAGGGGAGTGAGGATATGAGTCAGTGTGGGGTGGGTTGGGGGAGTTAACAAAGGGATAAGGACACATATGTAATACCTTAATCAATAAAGAATTTTAAAAAAACTGGACTCATTGGTAGCAATGAAGATAATAGAATCAATCTACAGAAGCCTGGAAGTGATACTTAACTATCGAAAGTAAGAAGGGCACATGAACACAATGAGTTTCAAGATCCAAGTAGTAGCCAAGAGACTCTGACTCATACAGAAATATGTAGATGGCATCTCTATGCAAAAAAAAAAAAAAAAAAAAGAGGAGAAGGGATAGCCAATAAGAGTATTGCTCAATCTAAAGAACAAAAGAAATCATGGATGGATGATCAGGACACTAAGGGCAGATACCTCTAAAAGGGCATGATCCCTTGCCCCAGTATCTGAGTTTGAGCTACTTTTCTAATTCAGAGGCCATTGACTCAAGGAGAGCTAGATACTCAGAAGGAAGGACCTTGCAACACCAAGGCAAGTATGCATAATAATTTCCCCAGTTCTTACCTAAAGAGACCTACAGCCACTTGGTCTAGTAATCATATACTGGGGAAAGTGAGATAGACTAGCACTTCAAAGACTACTGAACAAAGGGTCTGAGTTGATATCTGGGCACACAAAACATCCTTATGGCCTCCCATTAGAGTGGACGCCTATGGGACTTGCCATATCAGGGAAGTTTTTTGAGATCCAGGGATGCTGCTTCAAGCCTCCTAAAACAAGGGACAACGTTTTGTATCTCATGTCTCCTAATAATAATGAGTAAGTACAATGCCTGCTAGTCTAGATTCTGGAGGCAGCATTTTCTATATTTGAAAATATTTCTCTTATTCCCCTGTTGCATGACATGATAGGCTACCCGTCGTGGGTAGATTCCAGAGATGATCTCAAGATGGCAACTGGTATTCACCATCCTTCGAAATAAGGGCTATAATTCATTCTACTTACCTACCTCTTTGAAGGCTCTCTTTTCTTTTTCATTAAAAACTTTTTATATTTATTAATTTCTTTTTAAGGCTATACTTTCTTTTTATCTCTTGATCTGAATACTTGGCTTGTCTATTTTAGTCTTTCTTATGTATTAAAACATTTGACATTCTACATTTTTTTTCTTTGATTACTCCTTTAGCTACATTCCATCAGTTTTTGTGTATGGTATTATCATTTCATGTCTAAATAATTTAGAATTTTATTTTTCTTTGAAAATTTAAGATTGCTTAATTTCATTTTTAAAGTATAACTAAAAATTTCTCTTTAACCTATTTTTATAAGGTACATTTTTCAAATGCTTATATAAATTCAGTAATCTAGTATCCTTGATTTCTACAACCAAACACATTGCTACATTCAAATGATTTCTTAGATTGCATTTTCACCTTTTAGATTTTATTTATTCTAGCTAAGATTCCCTTCTCCATTCTTAAACACACACACACACACACACACACACACACACACACACACACACACCTTCCTAGCATGTATGTATTAGAAACCATCCTCCAACTTGCTACAGCCCAACTTCCCATTCATATTGCCAAGTTCAAACCTCAAACCAAGCTACTTTACTGGAACTGTTACCACAAGCAAAATCCCTCCTAAACAAAGTTCCAGTGTTTTCTATACTTTCCCTTTCATTCATGAATAGAATGAATAGATCCTCTGACCCTGACCTGCTCCATTAAAACCCACCACATTCTTCCAGCAATCCTTTTCTCCTGGAAGATCCTCCATGCCAAATTCAATTCCTCTGTAGCTCTGAACTTCACATTGAACTCCTTGCCTGCAGAAATGTGTATGCTATAAATAGCATCCTTTCACTGAGTTCATAATCAGGATTCCCACACTATATTGTCTGTAAGTTGCTGCTTTTTGCCTCAAGACGGAGACCTAAGATTTAAATCTAGTATGTGCCCCAAAGGTTTATTCCTGTTTTTTCCTCCCCTCCCAGGAGCTGCACAAATTCTCTTTTCTTCTGAAAATTCAGAAAAACAAGCAATGCCCCTGTATATTTTGCTTTCTCTCTCTGTCCACATTCCCTATATCCTTCCAATTTTATACCATGCCACACTTCTAGAACATTTTATCTTCAAAGTCTCAACATGAATGACCACTAGCACTCCCGTGATGCCATAACAAAGATAGATAAGAAAATATCAGATCCAGCTAAATTCCTGTAGTTTTGCTCCCCTTAGAAAAATAAGTTAAGCCCTGCCCAGGCCCCAGCAAATAGGCGACCAACTGCCAAGACTTTAGTATGAAGGCAACCCACCATGATGTGCCCAAGTCCAACTCCTGCAAGGTGCATTCAGAGCCACCCTGAGAGACACATTAAAATGTCAAGACCTAAAATAGAACAGTGGTTTCCAGCAAACATGTGGTAGGAGAAGCAGCTGTCTACAGTCTGGCACAAGCAAATTTGGGTCTGATTAAACTACTCTGTACCCAACGTTGGTGGTGGATACATAAGTCTACAAACATGTCAAAATCCATAGAATGGGTCACCAAAAATAATGAGTTTTACCTTACAAAAAATTAATAGCAAGGCCAGAACACAGAAGTAGAGCCAGCGTTCACATGAACTGGGTTGGAATGGGAATAAATCAGGTAATATTGGCCACCAATGGCATTCAGTATTTCTGCTTCCCTTTGCTGATCTGTGGGAATATGGTGTGTGTGAATGGTGAGTTGACTTAAACAAATAATTGTTGAACTATTCTAGAAATATCTGCATCCTCCTGCTAGTATATATGCATTTTTTTTATTTGTGCCAGATTCTGCATCTTATACCCACACTGCTTTTCCAGTCACCTCCACTTTCTGATATCTTCCATTTGTACCACTGAGGTATCTCAAAGTTTTCCACTTAAATATTTGGAGGTTCTCTTGGCTAGCTTCATCTCAACATGTACTGCTCACTCACAGGTAAAGCTTATCTTATTCTTATAAGAATGAGGTGAAGTATGTAGAGTAGGTATTGTGTCCATCTTACAGATGAGGAAATAGAGGCACTAAGAGACTAAGCGATCTGTCCTAAACAAATGAGTAGCAGGGAAGTATCTGGGCTACAATTTGTATCTCCTAACTTCTGCTCAAATTATAGTGACAATAGCACTATGCTGAAATATGTAGACTAGTATTCATTCTCAATAGGCAACTTCAGATAGAAAGCAGTAGATATCTATTCTTCAGGTCCTACACAGTAAGATGACACAGGCGTACACTCATCACTGTCTCAAATTAGATATGCATCTTCTGTAGTCATGTATCCTCAGGCCACCAGTATACTCCCTTGTCAAGCTCAGATGACTGTTCTTAGTTTTACCTTCTACCAGCAGTATCCCACAGTCCTGTAACTTGGACTTTCTTTTAATCCTCAGTAGATTTTCCAAAGTAAATATTAAATGTGTAAAGTTCGATAATTCTTAGAGATGAGAAACAGTTAACAGAATCTCTAGGAACAGCGACCTATTCCCTCCAATATTAACCAAGTTCCATGGTGTTGTGCAATTGGCACAATTTACAAGGGGAGAAATTGTTTCTAACATTAAGAATATAAGGAGTAGAAAAATCAAGCTTTGGTGTTGATCCCTCTTGTGTTTCAGCAGTATTTTATAACTATACCCCTACACAGCCCAAATGCCTTGGCAGAGCTGCCTGTAAATGACATGCACTATACTTTTGTACATATTGTAGGGATGCATAAAAGTGCGCACTTCCTGTTATGTTAGGCCATTGGTCTCATTCTGCCCCAGGATAACTTCTGGCCTCAGGGACGCATGGTACCCTGTGATAACACATGTACACTTCTGTTTATACCTGCCAAAAAATACCCACTTTCTATCAGTTCTGGAGGATATAAGCATCATATAAGGGGGTTCCCAGATTTGAAAGCTTCTTGGGAGAATCCATTCTAGGATAGTTCCCCTGAGACACTGATGTTAAAGTCATCTACTGAGCGTCCATGAAGAAGGAGCAACACAGAAAGCTTTTATTCACAAATGTTAAAAAATAAGAATCCTGACCTCTAGGAACTTATGAACAATAGAGCAAATTGAGATACAGACATGTGAAAATTATGTGTTTCGGGAGATAGCCTTTCTGTTTGTACCCACAAGCACAAACACACATATATATATACATACTCATACAGGGGCTCCAATGTTTCTCCAACATGACCCATCCTAAATACGTCTATTTATCCATGACACTTCTCAATGTCATGGTCTTTATACTACTCTATAAATTGGAGAAAATCCCATTGCCTGGAGAGTATAAATGGCAAATTCCTGGAAAAAAGGGACTACAATGTTCTCCTTCTATACCCTCCAATTTGACCACAGCACTCTTACCTACTGAACCCTACCTTAATCTGACATTGTTAAAACACAGTGCTCCAGACAACAACTACCATTAGATCTCAGTTGGCAAGAGACTAGAATTGTGCTTCCAGACTTAAAGTTTAACTGCATGCATTTTGCTTTTTCTCTACTTAGCATTAATATATTGATTTGGTCATTCATTGATTTAACATATGTTGAACTCCTATTATATACTGTGCACAATGGAAATAAAGAAACAAAAGTGAGGTCAAAATGCCTGGGTAGGCTCTAACAGGTTTGGCTCAGTGGATAGCACATCAGCCTGCAGGCTGAAAGTTCCCAGGTTCAATTCCAGTCAAGAACATGTACTTTGGTTGTGGGCACATACCCAGTAGGAGGTGTGCAGGAGGCAGCTGATCAATGTTTCTCTCTCATCAATGTTTCTAACTCTCTATCCCTCTCTCTTCCTCTCCATAAAAAATCAATAAAATATATATATATTTTTTAAAGCCTGGGTAGGAGGCCATATCAAGTGAAGGTGGGAATGGAGAGATAGGCATAATTTGAGAGTCAAAATACAAATGGATGATCAGGTTTGGAGAGAAGTTGATGAGTATGGGTTTGGGCATTTTTTATTGGAAATTTCTTTATGATAATTAAGTAGAGACATCCATTAGGCATTTGGATAAAAAAAGAGAAAGGTATGGGTTGAATCTATAGATTAAGGAGAAGTCATCAGAGAAATTGTGTGGGCTGAGAAGGTTGCCAAGACCAAACCTAGAAGTACACCAGACTATAAGGATGAGGACACAGTGAGAAGGACACTGAGAAAAGTCAAGCAGTTAGATGAGGAACTGAAAGAACATGGAGCCCAGGTACCTAAAGGAGCAGAGATTTCCCTTTTTAGAAGCTGCAAGACAAACATTTTTCTTTCACAAATTTTCTCAATGAAACAAATCAAAATACTTATTGAAGGTACAGACACCTTGAAGGAATCACTGATTTTATAAGACTGTCCTCAAGAGCTCCGAGCCTAAATGAGGTGTGCATAGTAATGGATCGGACATGCAACCATCTTATTTATCACCAACAGTGAGTAATGACTTGGGTTGATTACAAATTATTCAAGTTAATGGCATAAATGAACAATATACTATCCATGCATTTGCATTAAGATTGTGATTGTTTAGCCTTTAAATGTGTGTGTTTCTCCATCTTAGCATAATGTGTGGTCAAAGGGAGCATTACCTTCTTGAAAGCACACACTGAAGCTTAAGTTTCCAGAATATGGTCAGGACCAAATGGAATGCTTACTAACAGTAGCTGAAAGCAATATAACTGGACAGACAATCTGAACTGCGGTTAAAGAAGGGGGAAAGGGTCAAAACTAAGATCAGCAGTACCTGACAACTAGGTCAATGGGCTGAAGCAACGCTATTAAAGGATTAGAAATCAGGAAACAGGCAAACAGGTGAGAAAGCAGAATGAATACAGAATGTAAGGAAGCCTGAGCAAGGGTGCAGGAAGAAGGCAAAAGTGTCAGGGACAGATTCCATGGCTCAGGTATTGCCTGGTTACCTAAAGGAGTGACAGGGTTGGGTCACAGGGTTAAATCACACCCGAGTTTGCAGCTTCAGCAGAGTCCTGATAAAAGAAGACAACTCTGTTTGAATGGCAACCAACTCCACCTGCCAAGTGGCAATATCCCATTTACCCTTTTGGGAGCCTTACATTGGCCTGTGATTTAGTTGGATTTTGACCAGGGATAGCCAGTTTCCCTTTGCCCATGAGGCAGTAATCACTGTTGAAGATGAGGTGATATATTCAAAATGTGTGATAAAATGTTAAGTGATTGGCATTTATCTACATAATTAGATAAGCAAATGAATGAAATAAACCAACACATATCAGGACAGGTAAAAATCAGGTCATTAGGAAATGTTTCTTATTAACAGAGAGGATATGAAAAAAGGGAGGGTATGGAAGACTCTCCATGGCTTTTCTGTTCTATTTCTTTCATTTATCTTTAATTTTTTTCCTTGCAGGTTAAAGCTGACTCCACATCTTAAGGGACCAACACAAGCCATCAAGTTAAATGATGTCCCTGATAGCTCTGTGGATCAATAGTTATATAGGCCTATTCCTCATCCAAGCTCTGTCAGGGCCCAAATTATACACTGTACATGAAAACCACCTCCTGGATTTACTGCCCTGCACCACCCAGCCATGGAAGGTGGCTTACTGCCCTGCCTTTATTTCTTTTAAGCTTTAACTAAGTCTTTGCTACAGATTTTTCAACACTTTCAAAGTGACAGGGCCATGATTAGCAGAGTTCTCCTACCATCCACATAACAGCAGCGAATCCCTTGACCTCCAAAAGTAACACTTTAATGCCCTTCTTCTCAGAGATATGAGAAATCTTCAAGTCAGAGCACACACAATTGGCAACGAGATTAAAACAGTATGAGGAAGCAGAAGAGAACTTGGCCATCTACAGTGTTTCTAATGCTCCTAGGGCAGTGGTCAGCAAACTCATTAGTCAACAAAGCGGCAAACTGCGGCTCGCGAGCCCCAGTTTGCTGATCACTGATAACACACTAGAATCTGTACCATCAGCATCTGTGGGAGAGTGTCTCCAGTTCCACTTTGTAAGTCAGGTGCTAGGTAAATCACCTCATCGCTCTACACCTTGGTTCTTCTCTCTTAAATGGGAATGATTCCACTTCCCTTCATTACTTCATGGAGAGGATAGTCACCTACATCAAATAGAGTATACATAAGAACATTTCATATTCTTGGAAGGGAGCTACCTATAAACTCTAGGTTTTATTGTTATTTAATACTAGAGGCCCGATCCACAAAACTCATCCCCAGGGGGTGGGAGTCCCTTAGCCTGCCTGCATCCTCTCCAATCCAGAACCTCTCGGGGAACATCCCCCTCGCAATCTGGGACTGCTGGCTCCTAACTGCTCACTTGCCTGCCTGCCTGATCAACCCTAACCCCTCTGCATGTCTGCCTGATCACCCCTAACCGCCTCTGCCTCGGCCGCACCACTGTGGCTTTGTCCAGAAGGACATCTGGAAGATTTCCAGTCTATCTGGCCTAATTAGCATATTACCCTTTTATTAGTATAGATTTCTATATCTCAGATTGATCTGCTCTCATGAATCACTTTCTACCAAAATGGACTTGAGTAATATTAAACTGTTTTTTAAGCTTTCTAATCTCCCAATTAGATCAGATGTCTAGAATTATAGCCCTCTGAGATGATGTGTGAAGCACATTTCAAGAAATAGAGACTAACTCTTGTCTGTGATCAAGAGACATCACATGACTTTCTTTTTTTTAAATATATTTTATTGATTTTTTTTACAGAGCAGAAGGGAGAGGGATAGAAAGTCAGAAACATTGATGAGAAAGAAACATCGATCAGCCGCCTCTTGCACGCCCCCTACTGGGGATGTGTCCGCAGCCAAGGTACATGCCCTCGACCGGAATTGAACCCTGGACCCTTCAGTCCGGGTCCGACGCTCTACCACTGAGCCAAACCCGTCTTGGCAAGAGACATCACATGACTTTCTCATCTGAGTCCAGGGCAAAGAGGTTCTCCGGAGTTCAGTTTGGTAGCCAGACTAATGAGTGGACTCGCTTTCTTGAAATGTGATCTTCAGATTTGTACCAATTTGACCCATCTTTCTTATCTTTTTGTATGTGTTTTGGAAACATTTCTGTTTAGTGAATAGCAATGATATCTACTACTTTAAGTATTTTAAAAAGCAAATAAGAGACCCTATTTTCTGTTGGTCCAATGTATGGATATGGTTTCAACATACATTCTCCCCATGCCTCATGCAATTGTACTTTATTTTACACTGTAGTGCCCCATTAACTACTTGCTGACTCAGTCAGACTCTGTCTTGATAGCATTAGCTGTTTAACAATAAGTAAAAGAGATGCAGTCCTTTAATTTCAAGCATAATATTCTCATTAGCCAATGTACTCTTGCATCCAAATATATCAACTCAATGTTTTCCACACCATCCTGTTCTGAGTTCCTATACCCAAACACTTCACTGTGACCTGTCATTTTTAGCTCATTTTAACCAACATTGAGTTAGTAATTAGAAACATTTGAGTACCCTTCATTTCTAAATCTGACTCATCTATAAAACTGAGGAAGTGGTCAGTGCTGCTTTTGTCTTTTCAGGCCCAGACAATAGTTATGTGGCCTCAGACACAGGTCAATTTATGAACGTTTGAATTTAATCAACATTCAATTTTGCAATCTGTGCAAAAAATGCATTACAGACTTTCATTGATTCTCCTGCCTATAGGACTGAAGGATCCTTCCCATTGCTTCTCACAGAGAGTCAATTCAGATAATTTTCCCAAAATCTTGCTGGCACTGCCTGGGGACCTAGAGGTCTGGATTGGGTCATTTGGTCTCTGCTGGATGCCCCATTAAGTGTCAGCATACAGCAATGGCCCTCATCTTATTCCTTGTATTATGTTGAATATATTCTCCTTTTTCCTCTATTTCCCTGGATTATTGTAAAACTCAAATGAAATAATAGAATAATTACTAGCATAGAAATCTTTATTGAAGTGAAGGTTTCTTTTTATATAAATGGGAGGGAAAAGTCTTAAAATTTTAAAGCTGTTATTAATAACAATAGTAAATGAATATTTTATTTAGTTGTTCTTCTATTGCTGGGCAGCAAGCTCTTCAGAAGTGCTGGCACATCCCAGATGTTAGTGTCCTCTAAGTTCAAAATATTTCCATTTTCTGACCATAACCTAGCCATCAGAATAGAATATCTTCTTATCCTTCAGATTGACTTGCATTCATTGATACCCCACTCCAGCTGTAGGTCATCTTTAAGTTTTGTACTCTGCTTAATAGCTACATCGTTGTGCTTTTTAGTTGGTAGAAATCTTAAAGTTACCCATGCACAGCAAATGGCTTAGAAAGTGATATTGGTCTTGATGTCTGATCTTAAACCCAAAGTCAGTGCTATTTAGTTTTATCCTTTAGGGATTCAGTCCACCAGCAGGATTATAAAAGACCAAGCAAGTCTTCCTGAAACAGTCACTGCTTTAGGAGGATAGCCTTTAATTTGAAGGTACTTTCCCCAGCTGAAAGCTATAATAATGCTTCATTCCATCTGGCAACAAAACAAAGAGCTGTAGGATTTATAAACTGGCAGATCCTCTAATAAGTGTGAGCGAGAGTTCAAATTTGCATTCTTTTATGTGACTGGGTGACACATCTCATCACCTATCCTATCTTTGGGGCCTTTATTAATAGCCAATTTGCACACGTACAATTGGTATGATGACCCAAATCAATCATAACCATGATGGAAAATGCTCCATAAAACAATGACACAATCTGTCATCACCCAGGTTGTATAGATGTGGCCAGCTGTTCAGATAACCTACCTGAACATGCTACCTCCTAATTTCTGAAGATTGACTCAGCTAGTCTGACAAACATCCCTGACATAACAACCTGGTCAATAAAGGGAATGACTTCCCCAAATTTTGACAGGAGACAAAAGCCAAGGGTGTTTCTGATTGGTTTAAAAGGATGCATGGAAAGGCGATGGTAGTAAATGAATTCCAAAAGAAATGAGTTTTGTGCCCATCAGACCAGGTGTGTTTTGTAGACATGGACTCAATCCCTGTGTTCACGTGTGAAGATACATCCACTAGATTAATACTCCAGCTCTCATGGGTCACCCTTTACTCACAGATAGGCCACAGATGAAAGGCAAAAACTACTGGCCCACTTTTAAGTTATGAAAGAACTACAAACCCTGAGAATTTAGTTTCTTGTTTCTTTTTCTCTCCTCTTCTTTGGACCAGAGTAATGCTACAATCTTAGACGAGTAAATTTGCTTTAAAAATGCTTATTTTAATTTAAGTAGGTGATATTAGAGACTAGATTTGGGGTAGGAGGACCAGCAGAGAATATTAGCAAGTCCATTTAGTTGCATATTTATGTAACAACTGAAGTTAACCACTTGGTTTCCATTTGACTGGTTCCTGTATTGATTTTCATTTGGCTCTGTATTCAGGTAAGGAAAAGAGGGGTGCTATTTATGAGTTCCTTCAAGTCACACAATGTTCTTTTGATTGCCAGAGGAATGATTTAACAAATTCACCCCAACCTTTCACTGGCTTGGAAAAATATACTCATATAACTGTTAAATTTAGCAGTTGAATGGTTATCCTCCAAAGAGTAAATAAAGGGCCTGACTCCTCCCATGCTCAGGTTCTGTTATCTTCCACATGTGATTTCCAAAGCCACCATAAAAGTCAATGTCCTTCTAGCAAGTCAGAGGAGAAGAGAGACTGGAAGATGCACGTAGGAGTATTTTAAGAACCAGGCCTGGAAGTGGTGCATTACACTTTTCTTCACATTCCTCTGGCTAGCACACAGTTACATGGGCACAAAAGAAAGGCTGGGAAATGTATTTGAGATGTATGCTCAGGAAGAAAAGGAAATGGATTTGGTGAGCATCTAGCTGTCTGCTACAGTGGCAGTATTGGAAAAACAAAAGGCAACTGATTAGATATCTGCCATGGCAAGATAGTTACATTTGGATGGAGATGCCTCAAGAATAAAGAATGTGAGCATTTTCCAAATAATCTTTTCTATCTACACTGTTAGTAGACAATCAATCAAATGGTACAAAGACAAGCTAAAGGCAAACCTTGGGACTTACATCGTCTACCACAATCACGTACTTTGAGTCCAGTAACCACTTCTGTGCCATGACACCAGCGCTGAGTATACACAAGGTCCTGGCATCCTGCCTTCTTCTTGGATGCCAGCTTTTTCCCACCTTGCACTCCACTTCCCATCCCAATCTTGCCCAGCTTTTGACTTCTGCTTCACTCCTGTCCATGATGTTATCCCCAGATATCCCCTTGGCTCTGACCCTCATATTATTCTTTTGTTCACTAAGGCTTTACTCCTCAGACTGAGGTTCCTGGCCAATGAAGCTGACAACTCAGCCCATTTCTGGTCTGAATCAATTAGCCCAGACTCAGCACTAGCCCACAAAACTATAGAGGTTTTCCCACCTCCTACAGAAGAAATAAGAAAATAGCTTGTTCATGACTTACAAAATTCCCCACCCAGCCAGATTTTAAATTTTAACTCCCAGAAAGCATTCTACTTATATTATCTGATTTCAATCTGATCCAAACTTATAATAATCCAAAGATGTTGGTACCACTGTCATCCCGATTTTGTTCTATTTTTAGATGATTTTATTGATTTGAGAGAGAGAGGATGGGAGAAGAGGGCAGATAGAAACATCAAAGATGAGAGAAGCATCTATTGGCTACCTCCTGCATGTCCCCTACTGAGGATCGCTGCATCTAGGGCATATGCTCTTACCAGGAATCTAACTGGCAACCTCTTGGTCAACCAACTGAGCAACACTGGCTAGGCTGACATCTCTATTTTAACAATGAGAGAAATAATGTGGAAATCCTTTTCACGTCCCGCGTGTCCAGGGTTCCCATGTCAGGTTTCAGCGTCTGGAAAAGGCCGCACACAAATGAAGAGAGACTCGAAAAGCATCCATTTTGGGAATAATGGGGGCCAGGTGGGAGTCCACCTCTAGGGGGAGAACGCCACCCAATCTGGCTTTCCTATCCCCTTTTATTAGGGCTAAGTGATACATCCATGTCCTTTTTAGGTCAGGAAATTTCAACAATGAAATCAACCAGCAAGAATTAATGTAAGACTAAAAGTGTGGAAGCTTTTTCAATTACCAGTGTATCACCTAAACAATATGTGAATAGTTAATACTTAACCTAAGACTAAAGAGGGACAGCTAATGTCTCGTCTAAGCTGTGAGTAAATAGTTCATACTTAACATAAGACTAAAGAGGGCATCTGCTTTAGCTACCAATGTCTCGCCCAAGCAGTGAGTAAACAGATCCATTAAGGTTTGACCAGGTTTCTTGTTTGTTCTGTTTACATCTCTCTTGGTGAGGTAATGACTGGTTTCCTGCAAAATAAGACTAGTAAAGCACAATATTTTAGGAACATCATGCTAAAGGACTTCTATTTGAACCTAGTTATTCCTGACTCCTAAGTCTAAGCTCTGGGGATAAGCAGTGTGCATACTTAGCAGCAATCGGGGTTTAAATTAGACAGAGGATATACCTCTGGCTTAATGGTAGGTGTCTGGGTGATAGCTATGGATGTTGATCTGGTCCTGAGCTGTACAAGTGTCTCCCCAAAGAGATAACTATTAAAGAGCAGTATTATAGGCTAGTCCATTGACAAGGACCACAATCATAGTTCAAGTGATTCTGATTGGCTTTCCTGTCCTTGACTTTTGGGGGATATGGCTGTTATCTCTTGATCCAAATTATAACATATTTTCTATTTATCAATCATGAGTTGACTTTTCTGATAATGTGAGGAAATTTTATCAGCCCCAAATACTGCCAGTGATTCATGAATGACAGGTAAGCATATTAGCAAGCTATATTTAACACAATTTAAAATTTCATTGTCTTTCAGTAAAAGGCAGCTTTTTCCAGATGTCATGAATCAACCTTTATGTCTGACTGATGGGTGTTTGCTGGAAACATCTTGCAATACCATCACGTGTTACTGGGAATTTCTAGAACTAGATTTGTAAGTCAGAACCTGTTGCTTTCTAGTGAATTGCTATTTGTATTGCTTCAGCCTATTGAAGCAATAGGCTGACAATTCATGGTCCATTTTCCCACCTTGGTTCTCACACCACAATGCTGTGGCACTAGGTATCAGGAACCTTGCAAACATTTGCCAACAATTCAATCACACATATTTGAGGAACACACTCTGAGAGCTAACTGGTGCTATTATCAAGCCCCAGAACATTTTATTTTGTTTTTCTGGAATTACTTATCATAATTTTTAAACCCTGAATTTCATTCTACTCTTGCAGTGTTTTGAGCACTGAATTAATTTTTGTGTACATTTGTCAATTATTTCCATCAACTTATTTTCACATAAGTCATTCAATGTAAGATACTAATTAGCTGAACAATTTTATTGTTTATTCTGTCAGATCCATGGTTATTTTTATAACACATAAGTCTTCCCAGACCTTTGGTGGCTTCCCAAATTTCTGTCCCTCTGTTTTATTACATTTCACTCTATTTACCCCTTTATTGCTGTGATGTGGATTAATTTAAGTAATTTTTTCCTACTGCCGTAACAATCCAATAGTAAATGCTTTATGCAATTATTTTAGACCTGATATGTTATTTGGCTATTGAGGTAATGCATGATGGACTAATTTTTGTAGAGTAGAAAATTTGGAAAGTGTGATGTCTTTCATTAGGTCAGAGAGTAAAAGAAATCCAAAGCCACAATGAATGTTATTCTTGTAAACAATCTTTGGGTGCCATGGTTTTCAAAAACTATCATAATTCAGTTCAATATTTATTCCTTACCTTTTTTCAATGCTCTCTATGCTTATCCAAATTCCCATGGAGTTCACCCAGAACTGAATTCTCACATATGCTGGTATATCCATTTCTGATTCAATAATTAGGCATCTCTTTACCATGTCTTTCATATTTACCACATTTTACTCAGCTTGTTTGACAATTCAAGATATTTGGTAATAAGATGTGGCTACCTTGTAGGTTTCTGCACCTCAATTTTCAATAAAGAGGTCTCCAATAACGGTGCATTTACTGGATCTTCCTTTTCTTTTTCTTTTTCTTTTTTAAATATATTTTATTGATTTTTTACAGAAAGGAAAGGAGAGGGATAGAAAATCAGAAACATCGATGAGAGAGAAACATCGATTAGCTGCCTCTTGCACACTCCCTGCTGGGGATGTGCCCGCAGCCACGGTACATGCCCTTGACCGGAATCAAACCCGGGATCTTTCAGTCCAAAGGCCGACGCTCTACCACTGAGCCAAACCGGTTTCGGCTGGATCTTCCTTTAATGTCCGCTCAGCAATCTGGCTCTAGTGGATGATTGATTCTGTCGGCCATTACACTTCAGATGGTCACAGCTGGCTGGGCTTGGATGCACCTTCATTCTCTGGTTCCAGATCATCAGGCCTGGCCAGCCACTTGTAACTATTTCCAGTGTGTAAGGCCATTCCTGAGTGAAAAGACCATCAGTCTCTCCAGGGACTCACCTCTAATTCCCCTTT
This sequence comes from Antrozous pallidus, assembly GCA_027563665.1. Lineage (NCBI taxonomy): Eukaryota > Metazoa > Chordata > Mammalia > Chiroptera > Vespertilionidae > Antrozous > Antrozous pallidus. Next base: position 32,618,274 of record CM050523.1, read on the forward strand.
CCCTGACAGAGTGACTATTCTGGGCCCATAATGAGCTACTAAAGCCCATGATCAGCTACTAAAACCTTTACAGGGTATCAGAGCCCATGAAGTAACTGTGGCACAGCTTGCCTCTCACGCACAAGGACACTGAGCGGGGTTTTGAGAGGCTTATAATTAGTATAATTACTTTATTTTGATTGCTGAGGTTAACAACATGGGCAATGCCCAAGCACATTATCATCATCAATTGATGAGTTGGAGTTTTAAAAATCTGATTATATGACATGTGTTCAGCCATATCCCCCTTGGCATTGCTCTTGGGGAATAAGTAATACCTTGTTCTTTAAGATGCTTAAATATTTTTGCCCACGATGCTGTGCCAGGTGTGAGCATATCTAAAGAAATGAGCCCACTGAATATTCTGTCACGAGGTGTATTTGTGCCAGCATGACTATCATGTTACAAAGGCATACAAGAGAGCAGGAAGCTTGTCATTCAGCTAATCAGGAATATGCCAACAGGGTTAAAATTTCTTTGTGACACAGTCACCTACTCCCCAGAGAAAACTGACAAATGCTTCTCACCTTGACAAAATTTTTATAAACATTTTTGGTTGTCACAACTTGGGAGCTGAGGGAAGTATGCTACTGGCATCAAGTGGATAGAGGCCAGGATGCTGTTAAACCTTTTATAATGCAGAGCATAGGCTCCCACCCACAGAGGAGAACTATTTGGTTCAAAATGTCAATAGAGGCAAGGTTGAGAAAACCTGGGTTAGACCAAAGACATAGACTTTACATGATAAAGTGCATAGGATTATCCAAAAATAGTAAGTTTAAATAGTTCACCCATTCAAAACTATTTAAGAGGACAATAAAAGTTTCAAAACAGTAAGTTTCATTAGTTGAAGTATCTAAAAACTTAAAAGATCTCAGCTTGGCTTTTAAAAGTTAAACATTTTAGGTGTGCTGAAAATTCCCTGAAATTAGGACTTGACAAGATTCAAATGAACAATCCATTTTTATCTCAGTACTGAAGGCTCTTTCTCTCAAAGAAAGATAGGATGATGAATCACTTTCACCCCCACCCTATGTATCCCACACATATTCCAGGAATACCTCATGAAATCATGCTGTGTGTGAATTTTTTAAAAGGTGATCATGACCCAAGGTTATAAAACACAATCCCTACTTAGGACAATCAAAAGTTAGAAGCTAATCTTGCATTGCAAATTGACATATGGTTTAATTTATATTAAAATTTTATCGCGGCCTAAATTTTAATTCTTCCCAAAATTATCCCCTTCCTTGTGCACTGAAGCTCAAATAAATAAAATAAAATAAAATAAAATAAAGGTTATTTCTTGACCATTTAAAATGTAATCTTACTTGCAAGGGTAGACTTTCAATTATTCAAAACTTAGCATTAGGTCGTTATACAATTGTGCTAGATTTCTTACATCTATTTCCAATAATCAAGGGGAAGATGAAGAGATGAAGCTATCTGAACAGGCTCCTTAGTCATCTGATTTTCAAAAATTAAGGCATTTGTTCTGGGGGGCTCACCAACCCCATTAACTTGGTGTCAACTAGCCACACCACCCTGGAAGTGGTCCAGAAACCTATTTGCACAGAACATTTGTCCTTTATTAGCAGCCTGGGGTTGGTCCCAAACTCCAAGGTGGATCTTAGGCCTGGCGAGCTCTGCTGCCTGCCAGAAATCTCCTTGGCTAGACTAGGCAGGCTGAAGTAGCTTTCTTCCCCATTGAATCTTACCCTAGTTTCCACTTAGCTTTTTTTTCCAATTTATTTTTATTGTTGGAAGTATTACAGTTGTCTCCTTGCCTGCCCCATTGACCCTGTCCACCCCACCGCCACCCTATCCTTGGACTTTCACCATGCTACTTATTGTCTGTGTCTATGGGTTATATGTATATGCATATAAATTCCAACCCCAACCATCACCTTCCCTCTGAGATTTGTCATTCTATTACATGCTTCTCTGTCTCTGAATCTATTTTGTTCACCAGTTTATTCAGTTCATTAGATTCCACATGAGTAAGATCTTGTGATATTTGTCTTTCTCTGACTGCCTTATTTTACTTAGCATAATACTTTCCAGGTCCCTCCATGCTGTCTCAAGAGGTAAGAGATCCTACTTTTTTACAGCTGCATACTGTTCCATAGTATAAATGTACCACAGCTTTTTTATCCACTTACCACTGATGGAAATTAGGCTATTTCCAGATCTTAGCTACTGATAAGGGTGCATATATTCTTTCTGATTTGTGTTCCACTTAGCTTTTTATTTTTTTAAATTTCTTTATTGATTAAGTATTACATGTGTCCTCATCACCCATTACTCCTTCCAATCCCCCCTCACAAATCACACCTTGTGCCCCCCCCCCCCGTGTCCCTTACCATTGATTAGGCTTATATGCATGCATACAAGTCCTTTGGTTGATCTCTTCCCCTTACCCTCATCCTCCCCTACCATCCCTCTGAGGTTTGACAGTCAATGCTTCTCTGTCTCTGGATCTGTTTTTGTTCATCAGTATATGTTGTTCATTATATTCCATAAATGAGTGAGATCATGTGATACTTATCTTTCTTTGACTGGCTTATTTTACTTAGTATAATGCTCTCCAGTTCCATCCATGCTCTAGTTTGAAGCAACCACCTTTTTCTTCTTTTTCTTCTTCTTAAATAATACCTTTCAGCATTTCATATAATACTGGTTTGGTGTTGATGAACTCCTTTAGCTTCTTCTTATCTGTGAAGCTCTTTATCTGACCTTCAATTCTGCATGATAACTTCACTGGGTAGAGTAATCTTGGTTGTAGGTTCTTGCTATTCACTACTTTGAAAATTTCTTGCCACTCCCGTCTGGCCTTCACAGTTTCTGTTGAGAAATCTGCTGACAATCGTATAGGTGCTCCCTTTAGGTAATTAAGTGTTTTTCTCTTGCTGCTTTTAATATTCTTTCTTTGTCTTTTGCTCTTGGCATTTTAATTATGATATGTCTTGGTGTGATCCTCTTTGGATTCCTTTAGTTTGGGGTTCTGTGCATTTCCTGGACTTATAAGTCTATTTCTTTCACCAGGTGGAAGTTTTCAGTCATTATTTCTTCAAATATGTTCTCAGTATCTTCTTCTGGCTCTCTCTCTTCTTCTGGCACCCCCATAATTCTGATGTTGGTACCCTTGAAGTTGTCCCAGAGGCTTCATACACTATCTGCAAATTTTTGGATTCTTTTTTCTTTCTTTTTTTTTTTTTTCCAGTTGAGTGTTTTTGGCCTCTTGGTATTTCAAATCTTTGACTTGATTCTTGCATTCCTCTAGTCTGCTGTTGGGTTTCTGTAAAAATATTTTTTTATTTCAGTCAGTGTATGTTTAATTTCTAGTTGGTCCTTTTTCATATCCTGGAGGGTCTCACTCAACTTATTGGCTTTTTCTAGGAGCCTCTTGAAAAACCTTATAACCGTGGTTTTGAACTCTATATCCAGTCGTTTGTTTTCTTCCATTTGTGGTTTTTTTTCTCTCCACATTTTCACTGCTTCCCTGAGTTGGTAGGGTGGCTTTGTGTGCTAGGTATCTCGGCCTCCCCTGTTACCTGAGGTGTACACTCTTGGTGCGCCCCTTTGTAGACTGCATGTACAACTTTATTGCAGATAAGTCTTGATTGCTATTGGCATCACTGGGAGGAATTGACCTCCAGGCCAACTGGCTGTGAGGATCAGCTGTGTCTATGCTGGGAGATAGACTTATGTGCCAAGACTTGCAAATTTGCCAAAGTTTCTATGCTCAGCTTGTATGGGGCAGAATTTCTGTGTGGGGCGGAGTTTCAGGGTGCAGCCAACAGCCTTGGCTTCCAGTCAGCCCCTCCTCTCAAGGTCACTGGGTCCTAGCATCTGCAGGCAATCGCCACAAGTACCTCTGCAAGAAAGGTGCCCTTGAGTTTTGCCTGCCGCCAAACTGTCCAGTCCCCAGTGAATCTGGAATCTCAGATTTTTGCCTGGAACCTGGGTTCCATGCAGTCAGAACTCCTTTCTCCCTTCTGCCAGACACCAGCCACACAGTCAACAGATCACCCTCACCGTGAGCACTCGCATGCACCCCAGGAGCTCTGCCTCTGGCTGTTCCCCCAAGATTCTGCCTCACAGTGCTGCCCTGAGCTTTCTCCTTCCGGAAATTGCCAGCGGCCCAATTCATCCTCTCTGCATGCACTTGCATACACACCTCCAGAGCTCTGCCTTTGGCTCTTCCCCTGGGATTCTGCCTGCAGTCCAGATTCTCCCTATAAGGGCCTGGGTCCCCCAGGTTTTGAGCAAACCAAACTGGGTTCAGCACAGCCTGGAGTTTTTGTATCCTTTTCACTAGAGCACCCCTGCCAGGTGTTCAGATACCCTGTCCTATCCAGCTCTGCACAAGTGCACAAGTCTCCTACCTTACTTAGGCTTTGCAGAGGCTCTGATTATCGGTGGACCCTTCAGTGTCCCTCTAGTTTCAGAACTTCCAGTCACCCAGTCTTCCCATGGTTCTGTCCTTCTAGTCAGCCAGGCTTTTCATGTCCGTTTTGTCCTTTAGTTGTATTCTCGAAATTGTTGTGCAGGGCAAAAGCCTAGGTGTTTACCTATGCCGCCATCTTGGTTTCTCCTCCACTTAGCTTTCTAAAGGAAGTTGGAAGAGGGGCATCTCTTTCACTGTGGACAGTAGGCACCTTTAAACACTGGTCTTCTAAAGGATTGAGCATGGAAGAATAGGCTATACAGGGGAAAAGAAACAAACAGGCCCTAAAAGGCCTTCCTCTAAGCATAAAGTCTTCACACAACCCTGCCTTATCTCCCTAGACCCTAGTATCCAGAAAGACTAATGGGGAAGTTGCCATGAAGCAGGTTTATTTATTCCATTCCAGATAAGGCTCTACCTTTTAGAAAACAAAACCTAGTGAATTGCCCTCAAGCCTCACCAATCCATGCACAGCTGAACTCCTCCTTCTTGGAGATGAGATCCAAGTAAGGAGGGGGGACTGTCACATCTCTTAAGTACTATCAACTGAAATGATTAAAAGGCCTTCAATGGAAGTATAGCAATGAGAAGTCAAGTAATTCTGGGTTTGTGGGCTTCTCTAAGCAAATAAACCAAATGGAGAAGTAGCAGAACCAGGAGGCAACATGAAAGTTCCGAGCAGGAGGAAAATGGGACCAAGGGGTCAGAAAGGAGCATGGAACGTGGCTCTGGGAGAGCCAAAAACAAATACGTTTTTTCAGGGTCTTGCTTAGACCAACCTAATATCTGAAGGTCTTTTCCCATTGATGGCTTCATCACCAAGGTAGAGCTGCTGTCCAGGGATGACTCCTCACCCAACCAGATTTCTTACAGACACGTCCACTCACATCTAGAACTTCTTACCCAAACACCAAGCGTTTTCAAGTTGCTACTTGGGCAAATTTAAACCGTGACATTATATATTGTAGCTCCAGTCTGTCACCTTATGGAAGATTCTGGGATGCGAATCAGAGATTGGTGACTTATTGACATAACCCAAAAGACAGCCACCACTGTAGATTTATAGCCAAAGCTTCAGGAAGTAAGACTAGCTGCAGCAAAAGGTAGGTATTTTGAACAAGTTGAGAGTTTCTGGAAACATTCAGAACAATTATTTGGGATTAACTGTACAATTATGTAGACACTGCTTCGACATGAGCTGCAGGTTTACGGTTGAGAGGACATCCATGCTTGCTTAATATTTTAGATTGGGTGGTGGAAGGACCACAGTGTGTGTATAGCTGTTCTTATTTACCAAAAAATTTATTTCCAGTTACTTCTATTTGGTCCCAGAGTAGTAAAGAAGCCTGTTTGGGGGCTGATTTGAGATTCATGAGTATTCTGCTAAAGAAGGCAGAGATTATGAAATGGCCTCAGAGAAACTGGCAGAAAAGTGAAAAACAAGAGGCTTAGAAAAATCTACCTAAAATATACACAGAAAATACTCTATCTGTTTTTATTGTTGAAGGTTTTGCCTTGCATGAGCTTCACTGAGCCAGTGTACCATCCCAGTGTGTCCTCAGGAGAGAAAGTCCTAGAGAGAAGGTCAGCCAAGATTAAATCAGGACTTGCAGAATTATTGCATTCAGACTGGAAAGAGTTAATTTTAAATGCTTTAGGTAAAAGAGCTTGCTAAGAACAGTAGTTGGGGAAGAGATTTCAAAAGTAAATTTGCCCTTGGTATGAGGACACAAATGTAAGGCTGGCTACTACTCAACAGGAAAGTAACTTCTGCTCTTTTTTCTCATTCTTTCAAATTGGGGTCAGTCCTAGGGATGTGTCACAGCTTTAAAGATACACATTTGTGGCACCAATTGAATGGGACACCTTGCTGGCAAGTCATGAAAGGAACTGGCCACCCAACAGAGCTTGTCTCTTGGTTTCAGAACTTGCCTTTATCCTCCTGGCACCACTCCTCCCACCACTAGTTTCTGTCTTATCCTAGTTAACCTCTCCTCTTCCTCTTTTGTCCTTTGTGTGTCCTGTGGGACTGATTTGACAACAGCAACCAAGCTTTAACTTCTTAATTTGTTTCACTTGGCGTTTACCATTATAAATCTTTCAGGAGTTTCATCTCACCTTATAATTTTTGATTAAATGGCCCCTGCTTTAATAACAGAGATGCGTTGAATTCTTTATGTCTATAACAGGCCCAGAACTCCATAGAGGGAGGTTTTATGTTTAAGACAACAAAAATAACTCTCATTACAATTAATAAAAGAAAAATGAGGCTCCCCATGTCGAATCTCTATAAGTCTCTAGTATATTAAACATTCAGGAAAGAAATGTGCTGAAGACTCAGCCTGTTATGACCCCATAGTTAATGGGGCTGGGAAGCAGATGACACCAGGTGAGGTTCAGAGCTGCCAGTTGCCACAGCAACTTAAAATACCTTCTGCAGCACTCTCATTCCTATGTTAAAAAAACCACATTCTCAAAGCAGAGAGGTGACAGAGGTCTCATCAGCTTCCCTCTGACAACTACACTCCACCTCATTGACCGTCCTCTCCATTACATGGACAGTTTGGAGGCTCTTCTAAGATATTCATTATCTTATTTAACCATAGGCTTGCTTTAATATGGGGCATTTTTTTTCCAAACAACAATGTGACTTTGAAATGAGGTAAATCATGGTTTGACTCTCTTGGGCTAATTCAGTGATTTTTGCCAAGCTGCTTAAATTCTTTAAACCTCAGCATCTACTCTTAGAAATTAGGATTGTGTGTTAGTCAGACTTGCTGGATAACAAATAATATAAAAAACTCAGTGTCTTAAAAAAAAACACTGGCTCTCTTGCTCACAGTTCAATCAGTAGTTGTAGGCTGGAGTCATCAGGGCTTGGCTCTAGGCTGTGGGTTGGGTACACATGTTTCCTTATTCTCCTTGGACCAGCAGCAACCCAGAGAATGTCCTTCTCATGCCAAGCCACAGAAATGCAAAGGGGAAAGTCAAACTACTCAAGCACATCTAAAGATCCTGCTCAAGTCATGTCCGCTAAGATCTCCTTGGGCCAAGCAGTCACAAAAACTAATCTAAAGTCAAGTAGGAGGGAAGTGCACTGCATCACCCCTCCTCCCATGAAGTCTTTGTAAAGTCACAGAGGGAGTGAGGAATTGAAAGCCAATCTTCCACAGCTGAAATAACTATCACATAGAGAAGTTATAAAGATTGAGATAAAAAATACATAAAGCCCAGGACAGAGTATGTGCTAAATAAATGATAGCTATTACTGCTGGTTAACAACTAGTGTTTCTGATATCTATGCCTAGCTACCCAAAAGTTCCAAAATGAGACCAACTGTTAGACATCACTTATTACTCTTTAATGAATTTTATTAACTGTAATTACTAAAACCTAGCCCCAGGCTTGTGCTCCCTGTTGCTGCGAGACTCTGATGATGCAAATAAGTCAGGACAATCTACCAAAAGGTTTATACAAACTAAGAGGCTGAAGACATTTGTCATGGGAACTGCAGATTTCCTGTCCTGAGCAGCTTCCTCCAACTGTTCTGGCCTTATTTGACACTACAAAAAAGGTCTCCAAACACTCAGTCCTTGCCTTCATTAGAAACCATTAGTACCACTGAAAAACTGATGCTCCCTTCTCCCTGTAACCACATAGGGTCATGGAAGAGCAGGTATGGTGGTACGTTGGCTAATTTCTGTCTAGCCTTTTCTCATACAAATATGTCTCTATCTCCACTTCCTGTAAGAAAAAGCCTTTTAATATAGAGGAGAAGATAATCTTAGATCTCCAGAACCCACAACCCCTCCCTCCTACCCCATTTTACATACATACTTGTCTACTTTCCACCCATCCTTCACAGGGAAGTTCAACCAAAATTACCTAAAATATAGGGACAATTTGAGTTAGCAGGAACCTGAGAGGTTTCAGAACATCTCACAGCACTCTATAAATGCTTAGTCTTTGGACCTGAAATGACATTCCTGTGTTGAAATGGCCACTCCATCACCCCTTTGGAAGACCCAAGTCATACTCTTCAGACTCTGTAGGACTCCTTTTTACCAATTATAAAATGGGGTTTAAAACACCTGCCTTAAAATATCACTGATGGGATCAGATGAGATAGTTACTACTAAGAAAAGATTTATTGAGTGCTTATGTGTGATCCTAAGGATGAAAGACTTGACCATTTCCCTCCAAAGTTTACAAGATAGTCCTAGGAGCATAGTTACCCATTACTATTATTATCACTTTCATTTACCTAGTAGCAATATGGAATATTTAACAAGTGGAACCATACTACAACCCTTATACAGAAAGGACAAGCAGTCTTAGAACTGTCGCAGGTGCTGGAGGCCACCTACTATGCCGGGATCATGGGGAGTAATGACTGGGTGACCTGGGAGTGATCATCAGGGAGGCTATGCCACACAGGAAACTAAGGCAGCAACTACTTGCCACCCAGAAAAAAGTGTTTTGACATTTTAACAATTGGTATGGCATTATCAGAGATATTTTAAGTGATAAATGTACATACCTTATACTTTTGATAGTTCTTTATTCTACCTAAATGTTGCAATAAAGGAATAACATTCTCTTTTTTAAAAATATATTTTATTGATTTTTTACAGAGCAGAAGGGAGAGGGATAGAAAGTCAGAAACATCGATGGGAGAGAGACATAGATCAGCTGCCTCTTGCACCCCCACCCCTTACAGGGGATGTGCCCGCAGCCAAGGTACATGCCCTTGCCGGAATCGAACCCGGGACCCTTCAGTCCGCAGTCCGACGCTCTATCCACTGAGCCAAACCGGTCTCGGCAGGAATAACATTCTCTTTATATGCTGCTTTTTCTGACCAATAATGCAAGGAAATTTTACCCTAAGTCAGTGGTCAGCAAACTGCAGCTCGCAAGCCACATGCGGCTCTTTGGCCCCTTGAGTGTGGCTCTTCCACAAAATACCACAACCTTGGTAAGTGTATTCTGAAGAAGTGGTGTTAGAAGTTTAAGTTTAAAAAGTTTGGCTCTCAAAAGAAATTTCAATCGTTGTACTATTGATATTTGGTTCTGTTGACTAATGAGTTTGCAGACCACTACCCTAAATGGTCGGCAAACTCATTATTGGAACTGATATTCCAGTTCTAATTCTGAAATGTTTGTGTGAGAAGCCATTCTGCCACAGGATCACAGATCTTTCCTCAACCAACACACACAGGCCCAAAGCAGAATCAAATGACTCCAAAGTCAAGACTGAAGGAAGCATCACTGTATCACGTGTGCTTAGGGAGTCTATGGCAGTGTGTTTGAATGCTCCGCTCTCCTGGACGCTTCCTGTTTCATGAGGACTCCCTTTCTGAGACATGTCTGAAGTTCCTCTGAAGTTCTCAAGCCGATTAGTGACAAAAAGTGGCAAGGAGGGTCAGCTTCAGAAAAGAGGAAACAAGTATAGAACTATTAAAGAACAGAAGAAGGGCCCTCCATGATGCTCATCCAACCACAGTAAAACAATGCCTGGGGATAGCACCAACCTTCTGCCAGTATCATGTGCTTATTTGGCAGCACTTACCCCTTCCCCAAAATACCGATGATTAAGGTAAACGAAGTAACATATATCAGAAAATCAAAAATATTCCAGTCAATGAAAGAGTGAGAATCAGAAAATACCCATGCATAGTGGAGAGGATTCTTACAAGAATCATAGCAAATGATGGCACATTCTTACTTCATTAGGGTTTAGGATCATGGTAATTCAGAGCTTACAGAAAGCACCTGGCCCATTTAATCTGGAAAACTAAAGACCAATGAGGTTAAATTCGCTATACTAACTGAGGACTCCTGATCCTCAAACCAGGAGCTGGTTACATCATGCTACCATTTCTTTCTCCCAACTGCAGAAAATAAGCGCAAGCGTGCACACGCACTCACACTCACACTGACATAAGAAAGACTCAGGAGTAATCAGTGCATCAGGAGACAGGCATTCTTGGAAAAGATTTCTGAAGAAAATATTCTCCCAAGAATATACAAATACTGACATTTAAGATTATTATTCTAGTTGCCAAGACAACAAAAGAACAAAATCAGAGAAAGAAATAACCAAGAAATATTCTCCCAAGTAAAGCACCCAAATCACATTGAGACTACGGATGAGGCACCTCTCACCTTGGGACCGTTGGTCCAAAAAAAGACACCTCTGATCACAGAAAGCTGAGATGGCCACAAACAAAAAAAGCAAGAATATTACCATCAGTGTGCTGCAGACCAGAGTGGTCTGCTAATTCCATTCACATGTGCCCAGAAGATTTGTGTAGAAGGAAGCAATCCAAAGGCCATCTGCAGAGTTCATTTTAATAGCACTGAGGTTTGTGTGCATGTCTAATCATGGGATCAGCAAATTACATGCCTGGTGCATGAACCATATGACCTTTCTGCAATTGTGGAACAATTGAGTGCATTTGGGAGAAAACCTAAGAGTGGAAAACTCGCCGAGCAGAAGGCCAGGTTGTAAAGCTGTTGCACAGGGCAGATGAGAAGCGGTGATGAGCAATGCATTTTTGAGCATCTCCTAAGCCTGGGGCACTGAACTGGGCACTGGAGGAGAATTAATTTCCCCCCAAAGTTACTATAGAGGAAACAACGTTATCTCCTTTAATAAATGGGCAGCCCTCCAAGGAGACTCTAGATCCTTGGCATCAAAGGCAGACTGGAGATTACAAAAAGCAAGTGGGTCTGGAAAGAGTCTCCTTCCACCCGTCTACCTGGCTGTGCCCCCTCCAGGATCTCAGAAATCATGAAATCCTAATACCTTAAGGCCCTTGAACATTCAAAGGTCCTAGTAATAGACTAATATAAATTACTTAAACTGACAAAGCATTAACAGGGTCACTGATAGTGAGTTAGAAAAGGAAGAGCTAACAGTTACGCATCATCCTGCTCTCTCTTTTGCCTGGCCCTGGTTTCCACACCTTTCTCCAATACATCATCCTCTCCACACATGAACACACATACAGGCATACACATGCACACAGAAAGTATCAGTTTGTAGTAATATGAAAGCCCAGGCAAAATTAAGTTCTAGAAGTCTGGTAATAGTCTATTTTGAGAAATGTTAGAAATGTCGGGAAATGAGAAGACTGTACTGTTGGAGAAGCCTCTGACATGAATTACAGAAATGCTAAAAAATCTTTTCTCCAAGAAAATAGTCTGGAACGTTAAAAAGACCTCAATATACAAACATTGTCAGCAATACAGAAGACTTTCCTCTTCTTTCTAATACTTCCCAAGAATACACCCCTGAGGACTAATTTGGGGACATCTACCAAGCCAGATTTGGGGAAAGTCTGAGTTCCTCAAAAGCACAAGCTGTATTTCTGTCATCTTTGGGCATCAATGCCCAGCACTTAAGAGGTCTACTTAGATGACTATTATTGAAATGGTCCACCTACTCTCTATGCCCACCCTACAAAAAGATATTCACTTCCTTAGTGCACACTTCTGCCTTTTACCTGAGACTAGGCAGAGCTCAATAGACCATCACTATTATCATTTACATTAATATGGTGGAAATGTGTGAGATACTTAATAAGTGGCCATTTAGGAAGAAATAGCTTCCTTAGAGCTGCAGTAGGGTGCTGCTGGATGTTACGTACTCTGCCAGTACCATCCACCCATCCATTCAAAAGATACATATATACCAGGCAGAGTTATTAGCACTAGGATATACCCCACTGTGTTCTTCCTGGAATAGTCATCCAGCCAGTCCTAATTTTGAACCAATCAGTAAATAAACACTTATCCAAAGAGTGCCTGCCATGTGCTAGGACATGTCTAGGCATTTTTAGGGAAATTATGTAATAAATGCTGACCATGCAATCAAGAACCTACCCATTTAGTGGAGCAACTGAGACCACACATAGCAAAGGAAAGCTGGGCAAACAGCAGAATGAAGAGGTCCAAAGTGAGAGGAAGCCATTGAATATTTTAGTGTTCAGAGGAGGGAATTTGCTGTTCAGCCTGCTTGGGCATGTTAGATCTGGAGCTTGGTTGGAAATGGCTCTCTGAAGAGAGACTTAGAGTTCTAAGCAGAAATGTGAAAAGAAGAAAGAGAAAGTAACACTGATTGGGCATGGCAATGGGCCTTCACAGCCCTTATTCCATGAGTGTCTCTCAGCTCTCTTTATCATGAACTTTTGTCATTTCCTTAGGGGGCTGAACATCCAAGCCTCTCCTCTTCTGAGAAATCCCAATAGGATAACAGATCCCAAGCAAGGCTTAAATGTGGAGCTAGTGGCACCAAGAGGAATGGATCTGAGAGCCAAGCACTGTCTGATAGTTGGGGTGTCATACATTAGGGCATGGAGAGTGACAGCATTCTAACTGAGCTGTTCCTTCAGCTGCACCTTAGCTGAGGTTCTGATTGCTCAGCTTCCCTGGGTCTCTGCCCATTTTGCAGTCCTGGTTCCTTAGCCTTCTCCTTAGTTCTACAAGTTATCTGATATCCTTCCAATGAATTAAGTTAACTACAGTTACTTTCTGCTGTTTACCACAGAGAACTTTTGACTAATACACCTGTGATACAAGCATCATTCACAGAAACCAAGGCTCTGGGAAGCTCAGTACACAGCCAATTAGTGATAGAGGTGAGGTTTAAGCTCAGATCTTCTGACTTCAAACTTAGGGATACTTCCTCTAATTGGCGTGTTAATCAAGATACCTCTGGTTGCAAGTGACGGGAAAAAATACCAAGTGAAACTGGCTTAAGTAAAAAGAATATGTATTAGCTGAATCGTTGAGATGTAGAAAGAACGCCTGGCTCTATTCCCCAAAGGATGCCGAGTCTATCCATTGCTGGTATCTGCTCTCAGCTATCTGGGTTTCACTCCTAGGAATCTCTTCCATAGTGGTGGCCTCTTAAAGCTTATAGTTTCATAACCAGAAACCAGTAGAAAATGAATTATTTTCCTCAAATGTTTGAATGAAATTCTTGGCTTTGATTCTTACTGAACCATTTCAGTGGCCAGGGATGGTATATATTCCTGGCCAAGTCTGATTGACATGTGCTGCATCCCTTACCCCCTGCCCCAAACACTGTAGTAGAATCAAAATCACTCAAACTTTATAGGCTGGGGTGATAGTTCCCAAGGAGAATCATAGTACTTTACCAGAAGAAAGGTGACTGGATGCTGGGTGGCAAAATACAGATTCACTGGTTTCTACTGCCTCTACAGTATGGGTGGCACTCATCTTGTCAGCCTTTTGCCATAGTGCAGTAAAATCTTTACTCAAAACTTAATCCTGCAACCCACCTACCAACTACAAGTTCTCTCTTCATACCAACCGAGTTTCTTCAAAATTCTTTTATACACATTACACATTCTAGAATCTTAAGTGACCCCTTCCATGGCCTTTGGATTTTCAATCAAATCAGCAAACACCTTTGTAGGTCATCCTGAAAGCTGTATTAGAATGTTTAGAGAGGAAATTCAGAGAGTGTGGAGAATGAGTTGGCTCAGTCATCCTGGTTTTACCAGTCCCCTTAAATGCTCTCACAGAGGTGGCCAAACAGTAGGGACTTGGTGCTAGGGTCCAAGAGCAGAGGTTAAGGGCCAGCGTATGTCCAAGAGAGAGCACCAGGGGTCAAAATGCTAAGGAAAATTATGTTCAAGCAGTATATAGAGAAAGAAAGCCCTGAGATGGGCATTTAGAGCTGGAGCTTGTAGTCAAGGGATTAGAAAACCATGGAACACAAGAGCAAGGAACAGTAAGAGGCACTGAGTATGGTTAATGTTGAAGATGGCAGGCAGTTAAAAATGTTGTGCAGTAGGACGTCTGGCTCTGCATGAAGAACTATGGGAGGTCGGCCACCTTTAAGACCCTGTCCAGTTTACTCCTTGGGTCTAGATTTTTTTTCCTGCCTGCCTAATATTTGTCCTAGAACTGAGCCTGTACCTAGCTACTGATCTTCACTTGAAACTGCAAAACTTCAATATTTACCAAACACCACATGTTAGCCTTTGGCTAGGAGCTCGTGGCACTCAGGTAAATATATCATTTTCAACCTTGGAAAAAATTTCTGAGGGTGGGAGAAGTAGTTGAGCTTTAAAAAAACATAATGATAGAATATTAGTTCTATCATGGGAGGTTTATATAAGGTTTCCATAGGAACTCAGAAAAGGAATAATTAACCCAAGCACCCTTAAGGTTGTGGGAGGAGACAGTAAGTAATGAAGCTGGACTGCAAGTTAGACCTGCTCCTCCGTGGGCTGGCACAGGCTGAGAAAAGAGAAACAACAGGAGTTAAGGATTCATTCAAAAAATAGTCCACACCATGAACTGAAGTCCCTCTCTAGAGCATGAGCCTTCCATTCTGTATGCCTGCTGCTTGGCATGGGGCCTTCTACCTAGAGGTGGCTCAATAATTTAATTGTGAATTAAACAGTGAATGCTGTTTTGCCTTTGGAACAGGAGACCTGTAAGACCAAGGGACACTGCTTCCTAAAACATTAGCACAGTATTTAATTTCTCATTATGATTCTCTAAGCAGTTTAATTAATAATTGCTATGGAAGAGGAGAGCAAAGTGATAATTAATAGCAATTGGCCAGAGCTATTGCTGAATTGAGTTCAATTATAAAATGAACCAAACACACCCAAAAAGAAGCATGAATTCTAATAGTGAGGAAAGGTCATGGATACCAAGGGCTTTGAGGGATATTCTTCATCAGAGCAGCTGTAAGGTGAGGTGTGCTCCAAAAGAAAGAATGGAGAAATGATAAATGTGACCATTTGTCAGGAAATGACTTCTTCATCATGGTCTGCACTTCCTGGAAGGGCAAACATTGCCACTGGGCTGTTTCCTCCCGACCAGCAGCACCGAATAAAAGAAGAGCAGAGCCATTGTATCCAGTGTACCAAATGCCCAGGACCCCAGCACTTCTGAGGTCAACGAATCTTCATGACTTCACAGCTCTTGATTCCACCTTTATAAGGCAACATGATCATGGAAACTGCAGGACTGTTTATACATAAAGAACCTCAGATAACACGTGTTGTTTGAACAGTTTGGGTAACTGACCCTTCCAGTGATCCCTGATCCCTGATCCCTGAGGTTAACCTGTGTGTTTGCTTCTACTGTCCCATCAGGGATCCTCCTGTGTTGCCTTTTCTATGCACACTTACCCTCCTATACCAGCTGCTACTCTCCACAAACCACCTCTTCCCCACAATATAGCACAACATGTTTATGCTTTCATTTATAAAGAGCCATTTATGACTATAGGGTCCTTGGTATTAGATACCTAAAGTTTTCTAGAATTGAATCACTTTAGGATGCAGGTTAAATAAAATGTAAATATATAGATTGTGGTTTTTTAGAGAAAAATCTATAATTTACAAACCTTATGCTAAAGAAGAAATTAAGGAAAGTAGGCACATGATTCCTGCAAATCTTGCAAATAATAATAATAACATAGGAAAATTGGCTGAAGAGGAGAAATGACATTTTTAAAATATCAATGATATCTATGACTTTATTCACTCACTGGTTGGGATCATTCTACATTTTTAAAATAGTCCCTTTAAGAGAAATCCCTCCTTTTTTACCCCCTAGAAAATGCTGTTATTCTGAGAGTTACATGATACAAAGGTGACATTCTGTGGCTGGACCAAGGAATTGCAAGGGTTTGATGCTTACACCCCTTCCCCCTCAGGTCTTCATTAACTTGTAGGCTGAAGGACAAAGTTAACCTAATAAATGACTGATTTCCATTTTACAGACTAAACTGCAACAAATTTTCAAGTGTGAGCCTACCTGCCTTCTTTGCAGTTTAAGATAGCAGAGTCTACGCCAATTGCTATAAAGCACTCCTTCACCAGAGGCACTTTATGTAGCAGGAAAAGAGGGAGGATTAGAATCAGAAAATTAAGTCTCAGCTCTGCTCTGCCTAAACATTGTCTTGCCCTCTCTGGGTCTCATTTGTAAATTATGAGTGGTTATGCCTGCCGTCTATAGACCATGGAAATGTGTTCACACGTGGGCTATGGGAGACAGAAGGATGTGATATGCAGTGGTGATGCTGTACCAAAACATGTTTTCTACTTCTGAATGGAAAAGTACCTCCTTCAGGCTGTCCATGTGCAGTATCCATACCTGCCAGGTTAACTCCAAAGCATCATCGCCTTGTGCCTTTCACAGGTCTCTCTAATCTTCCTGTTCCCATTACTAATGTGAGTATTGGAAATGTCTCAAGCACATCATGAATATACTCTCTTCCTCTACAGAAAGCATGTTGCAAAATGCAATGTGTAGTTCATCTCCCAGGGCATAAACTTCCAGATTCAGTATGTTGACATGTCACTGGGTGTCATATAATAGCACATTGAATTTGAATCCAAATTACTGAACTCAGCAGACTGCTTCCCCACAACTTTATATTCCAAGCCCAAAGCAATGTTTGTATCATCTGATCCTTTTCTTTTTGGAGGCCAGAAACTATCAAAACCTAACTTGGCTAAGTATTTTCCAGAATGTGAAGACTTGCTTAATCCTCCAGTCAACTGTATTTTGAAAGACAGAAGTTTCATTTTCAAGATGTTCTATGGGAACTTAGAATTTTCCTTTGACCCTCTGAAGCAAAAACCAAAACCACTAATAGAATGAAACTCTAAATAGATTAACTTCCAATACTACCTAGCTCAAATTCATCTTTGAGGACTATAGTTATCCTTTCCCCTACTCTACTTTTTTACTTTTATTGGATGTCTACCTTTGAGGTGGAGACTTAACATCAAAATCTATGACTTATTTTTGCCTTTTTCATTTCTTTTGTTAGAAGAAGAGCACAAAGGTATATTGGGGAGAGAGAAACAGAGCAATTCATCCATTATTACCTGCACTAAAATCAAAGTAGAGTGAAAATGAGTGTGGTTTTGTTTTGTTTTATGAACACTGAAGATAGATAAATATCTAGAGGGTGGGGTGAGATTATTACCATGGTGAAAGTAGGTAAGAACTGTGCTTTGTTCTTATGTTTTCATGCATATTTTTTAAGTTTTCAGTTATATTGAGAAATTTTCTCCCCATCTTCTAGAAAATGCCAAAATTTATGCTCTTGATGGCAAGAAAACACCTGACAACCCAGGAATTCTGATGGTGCACTAACAGGAGCAGCCTTGTACCACAGCATGACTGAGGTTTCAGAACTTCTGGTCCCTCAGTGAGTAGAGCTGACATCAGCTTAGAATAGAATTGGACACAAGTGGCCAGTGAGAATTCATTTTACAGGAATCAAATTTAGAGAGAAGACTGACTGCAAGCAGGCCTGCACAGTCCTGGGTCTGAGGGTGTGCATCCCCTGTACATGCAGGCTCTTCAGAGGCTGCCTCCTTATGTCCGGTAAAAATCAAAAGCCCAATATTTATGCACATCCTGCTGGACACTCCTCACTGCAACATTCATGCCTTAAAAGATTAAAGCACTGAAAAGGGGTCTGTTGGTGTAATACTAATAGGTTAGGACAGGTGAGCAAAGGGTAACTTTGTGTTTGTAGGGTAGTTTCTAAAGGCCAAATTCTATAAAGGCCATATGTTAACATAAAATTTTGTAGTTACATCAATTTTGAGTAAATTTGTTGGTATGTCAATTTTAGTTTTCCAGTTTTACTGGAATGTGAATTCACACTTACAAATGTCGAGATAGTTTAAGAACCTTACATGAGGTTTGAATAGTATTGAGCACTGTCTTGCTGCAGTTATTGTATCCAAATTCTAGGAAAAATAAATTGATGCTGGAAAAAAAAGATTAAAGCACCGATACCTGGTGCTTTATAAAATTTCAAAGGGAACTTATCATGAAATTCAAGGGTATCTGGACTGGTCATTTAGATTTTGCATGTCATTCAGTCTCTATCACAATTTTTGGTGCAGAGCATAAACAGTCATGGATAATATGTAAACAAATGAGCATGATTATGTTCCAATAAAACTTTATTTACCAAAACATGCAGAGGGCAGACCATGGCCCATTTGCCAAATTTAGCAAGCCCTATATTAGAGAGCACAGACCTTCTGTAGAGGAGAAAGGAGTATTCTAGAGAAGCAGGGGTTTCTATTGAGGTCTCATATTTGGTGCTTCACACATTCATCATATTCAAAGAGACCCTGTAATCAGTTAGGAATGCCTATAGCTGCAGATATCAGAAAACTCAATGGACTTGCACAAATAGCAATGTCTTCTCATGTAACAAGGCATGCAGGGTTAAATGGTTGCTACCACCGCTTGTTTGCCCTCCCTCACTGCTTCCTTGGGAGCAGGCTCTTTCCTCCATTATTCACAATGGCTGATGCTCCAATGAGCATCACGTTTGACTCTGAGGATGCAGAAAAGGAGAAGGCCAAAAGTATGGGCCAACCATAATGTCTCTCTTTTTATCAGAAAAGGAAAAGTGATCCCAGGAATACCTCTAATCCATTTGATAAAAACTTTACTTAAATCTCATTGGCTAGGATTATGGCATTTGGATAGCTACCCTTTCTTGCATGAAAAAAAAAAGGGGGGGAATTTAGTATTTGCCTTTGGAGTAGAAAAAGGGTAAGGGTAGTGGTGGTGAGAACTACGGCAGCCAAACTACACCTCTGGGTATAGGACACTGTGCTGGTGATACGAAATGCATCCTAAGGCAGAAGTCCAAACACGTGCTAACCATGGAGAGCTGTAAGAGTGATCCCTATGTTGCCTCTGTTTAGGAGAAACCTAGACAACAATCTACTGCTGTTTTAATGGCCTTTATTGGTGTTGGTATTTTAGTCATATCAATAATGACTACATATCTACTAATCACTATTCCTATTAAGCAAATTTGTGACTTTCCCCCATCCTTGACCCAGGATTTTCAGTCTTACCTTGAAAATGGTATAACACATGACTTCAAACCACATCTCATAGTTTAGCTCATTTTAATTTCCAGTATTGCTTTTCTATTTATATTCTAATAGTTCAGGTTCAGAGGGAAGCTTCAAAATAGTGGAGGGTTTTTTATTTATTTTGTGTAGAGTTTTTTGGGGGGAGGGCATGGAGAGGGAGGAAGAGGTTGCTCTGCAGGAAACAAACAGAACAGTTAAATTAAGAGTAGCAGTTTTCTGGAAGGGTGATGGAAAAGAGATATCCAACCATACAACCCCGACACATACACATAAAATGCCACCACATCTGAGCTGTATTCTTACTTCAATGCAATGAAAATATACCTATGGTCATGAGACTTTTATAATGCAACTACAAAATGTATTAATGTATCACAATTACCTACAGCCTGTTTTGAATAATTCCTATCAACTCATCTGATTTTATAGTGTTTGGTGTCTACCTGTTTATGTCAAAGATGAGTCCTATACAGAGAAGGAAAATGATTTGCCCAAAAGCTTACAGATTCACCCTGTGCCCTTGAGTCCTATGCCAATGGATTCTCTATTATTTGCTTATTTGCTTGCAAAATACAGAGAATTGGTTCATCTCTTTTTCAAGATCCTGCTGCATTTCCATGTCAATCTCTTACCACATTATGTAGCCTTTTAAAATATTTAATTAAATGCTGAACTTGCAATTTGCCACCTAAGATCCCCATTCTCCTTTCATTCTGTAAATGAATGTGAGTCTGAACTGGTTCTACCAGCTCTGAAATACCTGTTTGGTCCCCATGACAATAATGTGCTGTCACTTTGAAAAAGAAACAAGTTGAGTCACCTCCTGGAGTTTTTCACTCTTCATGCCCCAAACCTCTCAGATTAGATGAACTCTCTCCTATTTAGGAGCAAGGAGGGGTGGGGGTGCGGGGGAGTTAAGTTTCATGTCACAGTGCAACACCCCAGTGGAGAAATACAAAAGAAAAGAAAAAATCTTAAGTGGGCAAGAAGAATAAGGTGAGGCCAGGTTTCAGGGTCCCAGCCACACCTCAGAGACAAGCTGAGGTGAACCCATCCATGACTCCTTCCTAAAACACGAAAATTGCTTAGGGAGGAGCCGCTTTCCCAATGGCAGCCCTGTTCTGGGCCTCAAGCTCCCAAGCCTGCTTTCCTAGCTGGTGCTTTCTCAGTGCATCCCATCCCCTTTGTTATGTTTTCATGTTGGTCCATTCAGCCCACTAAAGCCAGCTTTTTGCATAGTAAAACTCAATTTGTTTAAGGACAAACAGTTGGAGGCCTGCTTCTCAGGGGCTGGAGTGACGAATCACGTGAGGGACACTTTGGCCTTGGGGACTGCCCATTTGGCAGGTCCCTGACTGCGAGGAGAGACCAGCCATGAGCTGCTCACAATCAGGACTCCAGAAGGCATTGCCCTGAGCTCCAAGGTGGAGCTGTTTACCAATACCATCATCTCTCCCCAGTTGCAGTTGCTACTGCAGCTAATTAAGAGAACAATTAAGACCAAGGCAATCAGTCAAGTACACAGACCTCAGTCATCTTCCCAGCTCTCAGATGCTGTGCTGCTCCCAGAGGGTTGAACCATACTCAGTCATTCAGAAAATGACAGGAAGAAGCTATTAAATATCTGAAAACCATAAAAATGCAATCATACCGTTCTTTAGCTGAGCCATCCACCAGAGACCAATGCCCGGCAACTTTAGAAACTTAGCAATCCTCTCAAATTCAGATGCTCACAAATACGAAGATTAATCAAAGCAGCTCAAATCAAAATTTAATTACGAAGTGGGGATGGGAGAAACTGTGCAGGCCATTCTCCTGCTTCTCCTGGTTTATGACTGATCAATACCCCTTGTATCAGCCAAATGCATGACAAAGTCCATGGGGTATCTTTAGAAAGGAAGTAACAGATTAAATATTGAGCTAAGCCATTTAATCTTCTCCTGGAAGAATTTTCAGATATTTGTAAAAGTAAACCCTATTAGAGGGAAATAGTCTCCATGTGTTAGATTATAGAGCTTGGTGGGAGAGGTTCATAAACACAGATACACTAGCCACTAAAACAAAACTACTCCTAGTAGCATAGCAAATGGAGACCAGAAAAAATTCCCCTTAAAAAGAAAACCATTATCTTATATAATAAAAGACTAATATGTAAATTGTCCCCTTGACCGGGGAGTTTGACTAGGGAGCAGGGCCAGCTGGCCAACTGTCCATGGCCTCTCCCCCCAGCTTGCTTGGCCCAGACCCCCACCCATGCATGAATTCATGCACTCAGGAGTCCCTCAGCCCAGCCTGCATCCTCTTGTAATCTAAGAGCCTTCAGGGGATGTCCAACTGTAGCTTAGGCCCAAACCCCTGCAGCCGCCTCTGTGGAAGGCGTGGAGCCGGAACTGGGACCACACTGCTGCCTTTCCAGCCACCTCTGGGGAAGTGAGGGGTGCCAGGACCAGGCCCATGCTGCCCCCTCTGAAGAAGGGGGGGGGGGCCGCCAGGACCACCAGGGCTGGCCTGGCAACACAGGCTCACTGGCCCTGCCTCCCACCTACTGGTTGTTCCAGCAGGTGGTTCTGGAAGGTTGTTCCACTGTCTGGTCTAATTACCATATTATCTCTTTATTATATAGGAGAAATATTATATATTTTATTATATAGCCTATATAATAAAGCATAATATGTAAATAGACCAAACAGCAGGACGATCAGTGGGCAGGGAATGAGGCCAGTGAGCAGGCAAACCTAGGTGCCAGTCCAGCCTAGGAGTATGCCAGCAAGCAGAGGGAGAGGATGGCAATGGGGGGGGTGGCAATGACCAGTGACAGTGGATGGGTGTCCCCTGATTGGTCCACCCAGTCATCTCCCATGGAGGGGGGCCAGACTGTGGCTTAGGACAGTCAGTCAGACATCCCTTGAGGGCTCCAGGACTGCGACTGGGCACAGACTGGGCTGAGGGACCACCCCAACCGAGTGCACAAATTTTCATGCACCAGGCCTCTAGTGTGTGTGTGTGTGTGTGTGTGTGTGTGTGCGTGTCCTACTACAGGGCACTCTAAGATTTCTCCTACTGAGTACTATCTTTAGTATTCTCTCTGAACCCCTTCACAAGAGAAATGGAAATTTCTGAGGACCTTGAGGTAAGAAATGAGGTTGATTATCTTAGAAAGAAGCATGTCATCCAAGCTTTTTTTTAATTAAACAACTACTATATGCCTTGTAAGGAATACTGAAGGAATAAGTAGAAAGTGTCAAGATATATGGTTATGGACTGTGGAATCAGACCTGGGTTCAAATTCCAACTTTCCTCAAACTATATAATTTTAGAAAGTGACTAAACCACTCTTTTCTCATCTGTTAAATGGGGGTAATACTCTCCCCATTTCAGAGGGTTGTTCGAGGTTTAAATGAGAGAACATGAGCAAAGTTCTTAGAGTAGGTCCTGACTCAAGTACTCAATAAGTGATGATGATGATCATGATGATTTCTAGAGCTACCATTTACAGATGGCTTGAACAGTCATCTTATTAAATACTCATGAATACTTTATATAGTAAAATTTACTATTATTATAATCTTTGTAGGGATGAAGAGTCAGACGTTACCAGGAATAGCCTCTCATGGAAGAAGTGACTGGAAGTACCCAGTGACCTCAGTCTTGTAGTCACAAAGGCTTCGATTCAAACTTTTGTTGTTATCTCCAAATGAGGGACTACCATCACAGACAGAAGCCAAGACCAGCAAATGTCAGCAACCTTTTTTATGGTTAAAGTCTGAGAGGACACATCTTTTAGTATATTATGAATTAACATTTTTTTTCTAAGATTTAAAATTCTCCTGTGAATAGCAGAATCATAATGTATTGTTATTATGTATTAAATTTTTTCTTCTTTTCCACATTAATATTTAAGATGTACAGCTATTTTGCCCTTTCACCTTTCTTTTTTAATATTTCAAAAGAAAAAAATGGGAGTGTACAGGGTCTTTGTTTACCAGATTTAAGTTACCAAATGGCTGCCACTGAACGCAGAGTTGGTAAGAGATGCAGAACAGACAACATTACTAGAATACAGAGCTACCACCATGTAGACACAATAGTCCCAGGTATCCTCAAGAGTACAGATAAGAGTAAAATGTAGTAAATTAATTAGAAAGGGAGAACTTTGGAACACTTATTATCTGTTTTTCAATAGAATTTATTTAATTATAATTTTATGCAATCTAATTTTTACTAATGTATTATTTAATAACCAGCTTGCAAATTTTCTGAAAATCTAGCAATGGGCTCTTATGTAGCCAACTCCAACATATCACTGATTCCACGGAGATTCTTCATCTGTGCAAACACAAACATTTCATAATTTTACATATCAATATCATGACACTTATACCAAGACACTTCATAGTAGTTACATGTGTTCAAAAACATATGCCCAAGTGGATTTCTTTATATACGTAAGAATGTATGCCTCACATCCAATTCAGGTGAGTTCTCCATACATTGCTCTCTCAGTTTCCCCAACAACATGTTCATTCACATGCACAAAAGCCTTGTACCATCTGCTACAGACCTTTATTGGGATTGGCCAAGAATAACAAGTACCCACATCCATATACAGCTGATGGAAGAAGCTTATTTTTACCTTATTAGCTCTTGCCAGGTCCATCCCAATGTCACAGATCCCTCCTCATTGGGTGTTACAGACCAGAATACTCTTATAACCTTATTGTAAAATCCATCCAATGCTCAGAAGTTGAATAACCAATATCCACTCAGATCAGAGTTGTTTTTTTGTGGGGGTTTTTGGTTGTTGTTTTTTTTTTTCATCACTGTGTGCTTACAGGTGCGCGGACACACACACACACACACACACACACACACACACACA
The DNA here is from genome assembly GCA_027563665.1 of Antrozous pallidus. Classification (NCBI taxonomy): domain Eukaryota; kingdom Metazoa; phylum Chordata; class Mammalia; order Chiroptera; family Vespertilionidae; genus Antrozous; species Antrozous pallidus. Next base: position 32,642,563 of record CM050523.1, read on the forward strand.
CACACACACATTCACACTAAATAAAGCTCATGTTTTAAGCTAAATATGGTACCACTCCTCTGAAATATATAATAGCTGTAGAATGATATGCTATAGTCATTTACTGATAGAGAATAAGAGCCAAAAAATACATTCTTTTAAGAACTAAATTCTGCACCAACTTTATTTCTACTATGATATTTTAGTGCACCCATGTTACTATTAAAAATTTTAAACTACCATTTCAAATATCCTTCAGCCAAACTACTACTATTAGAAAGAAATTTGTCCAATTCTTATTGCTTTTCCTTCCTTTTAGCTGGAAAGGCAGCTGATCAAAAATCAATTGCACAGATAGATACCCACAAGGAGAAGCAAGTTCAAAGCTCTACATTAATACTCCAAATCTGAGAAATGTCCACAATGGACAAAAATCGTAGTAATTCAAGAAGGGGTGGGAGGGCAGAAGGCAATGGTTTCAAGGCTGCCTTTTCCCTGAGTAATTCAAAATGATTTCATAATGACTTTTCCAGGCCATTAGCCCAAAATGTTGTCTGATACCTATGACTGTTTTGAAAAGGAAAGAGAAATTAAGCAGGAATCAGCCACTAAATTTAGAAAGATAGTTATGCTTTTTTTGTAGCAGCCTTTTCATCTCTGCCTGCACTGTAAATAGATTTCTTTTTATCAGAAGAACCGTTGGTCTCTACTTATAAGGTACAATCTTCCAAGACAATATTTTCATACAAAAAAAATCAATCTCTTGACTCAAATAGGATCAACTGACCACCAAAGTTCTTTGTTAAGAATCTTTTTTTGCAATTTAAAGAAATATTAAATAAAAAGGGAAGACGCAAAGAATGTCCTCTACAACAAAAGAAAGCATTTCACAATAGACAACAATGTATCTTCCTCTCCTGAGTGGCAAAGATTTTGTTCACTTACATTTTTTAAAATGGCTGTTTAGAAACTAGGCAGGAAAAATGTCAAGCCAACAAAGAGTAAAATGTTCCAATCATTCTTGAGGAGCAAAGAGAAGGAAAAAAACCTCCCTACTTATCTCTCTCCTCTCAAAACATATTCACACAAAAGCTCTCTGGGCAGCAACTCCTCTGAAATCTGAATTCTTGGTCTTTGCATCACATAAAAACCAATTTAGAGGTGAAAAATGTAAGTCCGGACTATACTTAGATATACTAGTCATTACTTCTTTACTAATCAAATACAAATGAGTTCAACCACTTGATCTGAAACTACCTAGATGTCTTTCAACATTTAGAAACCCATGGGATTCAGAAGAATTATAGGAGTAATTTTTGCAAAAAAATTCACTTTGAGGATTGTTACTAGGATATTCCTGGAAATTTTTGTTATAATATGCAGCTTGCTTTGACTATCTCAAAAATAAATCCAAGGAAGTTTCTACTGAAAAAGAAATTTCTAAGAGGAATGAACACTCATCATTATAAACCTCTGGTTTATGAGCTTACTGAGATTTGAGCAAAAACTGGGTATTTTTCTTAAAATGTGCATTTTCTACCAGTATTTAACCTACTAATCTATTCTGAATATCTTCTAAAAACAACAAAATGAAGGCTATGTGCTCAGTTGGGCATACTATGTGAATCTCATTTCACCTCACATCTCAAAACTTACCCAGTTTTCATGTTTCCATGGCAGTTACAAGTGTGTTTATACAGGAAAAAAATGAACGATAAATTGGGAGAGTTCAAAATCAACTCAAGGATTCCAGGATGGACCACATACCAATCTGTTCTTTATCCTACACATAAATTATGATCAAAAGCAACTGCAAAAATAATATGCCTATCAAATCATTGTCTTTCCCAAGAACTGTTATTCCCTCCCAACTTTCCTGTCTAGGTTAGTGTAATCATCTCTCTTCTATTTTCACTAACTAGAAACTTGAAGTTATCTCTGAAATTCCTCTCTCCTTTTGCTATATTCCCAAGTCTCCTCATTACTTAATCAAGTTATTCCTCAGTTTCAGTCCTTTCTCACCATTTCTACAGCCATCTGTCTACTCTTACCTGAACAACTAAGACAACTTCAGACTTGGTTCCCAACCCTACTCCAGCCTCTACAACACTAATCCAGAGGCCACACCACTGCTAAACCAACCCCTAATACCTTGCTGCACTGAAGTCTTCTGTCTGTATATCAGAAAGGTCCCTGATCTAAATTCCCCTCTCCTACTATCATGTTACGCCAGCCTTCCCAACCGTGGGGGACATGACTAGTTGTCCCCCAATATCTATGTTCTTCTTTGTCCTTTAGTAATTAGAACACCCAATGATAGCTGGGCACATCAGCACCTGAATAAAGGCTAATTATTCTATGCTCCTTTGCACCCAGATATGCCTTGCAATCAAGTTCTGGCCAACATGACATGAGCAGAAAGAAGCATTATCTGCAACCTCGGGGTTATGCCCTCAAGATGCTATCCCCTGCACTGCCATTCCTCTTTTATCTCTCACATGGGCTAGATGCATATGTGATAGCAGGATTAGGAGCAGACACTGTAAGTGCATCACTGGAAGCCTTATGCAGGGGATAGCAGCCCTACCAGTTCTGTGCTTTCAGATTGTTAAGTAAAAGTGAGAAAATATTTACATTTTGTCTAATCCACTGTTAAATTGTACTTTTGTGAAAGTAACCAGACCTATAATCTAATTTTACCATAATATATCCTCAATTGTTTGATAAAATTCAACAGTACTAATTTTCTAAAGTGATATGTAAATATATAAAACCATAGGAACTGGAAGAATGACCTGGATTTTTTCATTCAAAATCACATTCACTTTGGCACAGAGCCCAACACACACCAGCAATATGGCAATATCCTCATCATTCTAAATAATTTTTTAAAATCTCTGGTTGAAAGATTTTATATATTACTTTATACATATTAAACTTCCTGGCTGCAGTTGTTAGAAACTTAAAAAAAAGTCTTTAAATATGCATACAGTGGCGTCTAATGGCTCTAATGGCTCCCATGAATCTCAGAACCTCCCCTTGCCCCATTTCCCAAGTTCTCTCTGTATGTTCCATTCTCCTCCCTCACCACAAACCAGCTTCCTATTCCTGTCTGTCTGAAGGTGGCATACAGGTATCTACCACTCCCAAGTTTCACATATTATAATCCAAGCTTCCAAAGAGAGAAGTCCTTACTGTCCTTTACTGAGTTTTATCATGCATTAAACCAGGCAGAACCTAAAATCAGACTTATATAAAGTAAAATTGGCTAACCATTGTTAACGTATTTGCCTTTTTTTAAATAAAAAAAGAAACTTGCTGAGCCTTGGGAACATGTAAAGGAGTCCCTAATAATTAAATTTTGTCTTGGTCAGTGGCTAAGGGATGTGCACCTAGACTTGCTATACACCTGAAATGCTCTTTAAAGAGCTCTATGATTAGCAAATTCATTCAGAGTGAAAGTTACAGTGAGATTCACTCCCTTTTCTATGGTTCACATGAACCATGAGCTCAATGTGGAAATATAAGGAGGAAGCCAGCTAAGAGACATTAAGAAAAACCGAACACCCTATTTGCTAACATACATATCAAGTCTTTTGCTGTTTATAGCAAGGAGATAAAGTTTGTCCCTCTTATTCTATCATGACCAGAAGTGGAAGCTTGCCATACACTTTTAATTCCACTTCATTTTGCTCTTCTAGTTTGGGACAAATGTACCATCAATAATGACTGGCTTGAATCATTAGGCCAGAAAGTTTTATTTTGCTTTATTTAATCCTTGTAATAACCTATACTTCCATTTTAAAAATAAGGAAAATGGGACTTATAGAAGTAACATTTCTATAGTCGTATGGCTAGTTAGTGGTGAAATGAGATTTCTAATCCTGCTCCTTTGGACTCTATAGCTGGACTCTTGACCAATACATTTGGAAAATCCTTTGATCTACCCACTATACTCACTCATTTCATATGATAATATCTCAAGCAAGTGCAATACAAGTAGTATACTAATACAAGTAGTAGTAGTATATGTACACTAATACTAGATGTATGAGTTATTTCATAATGCCAAAAACTGTTTACACTAATGCCTAGAAATTCACTGTACATTTTTTGCACAAAAAAAAGTGTACATAAGAGTTTATTCTTGCATTATTATTTATTAACTAGAGGCTCGGTGCTCAAAATTCATGCACAAGGGAGCAGGAGGCGGGGGGGGGGGGGGTTGTCCCTCAGCCCAACCTGCACCCTCTCCAATCTGGGACCCCTTGAGAGATGTCTGACTGTCTATTTAGGCCCGATCCCACCAGGACATCCCTCTCACAATCCAGGACTGTTGGCTCCCAATCGCTCACCTGCCTTCCTGCCTGATTGCCCCTAACCACTTCTGCCTGCCAGCCTGATCATCCTCTAACCAAATCCCTGCCAGCCTGATCAATGCCTAACTGCTCCCCTGCCAGCCTGATTGCCCCTAACTACCCTTCCCTACCAGCCTGGTTGCCCCCAACTGCCCTCCCCTGCTGGCCTGGTTGCCTCCAACTGCCCTTCCCTGCAGGCCTGGTCTCCCTCAACTTCCCTCCCTTGCCGGCCTGGTCCCCCCGCCAACTGTCTTCCCCTGCAGGCCTGGTCTCCCCGCCCCCGACTGCCTTCCCCTGCAGGCCTGGTTGCCCCCAATTGCCTTCCTCTGCCAGCCCAGTCACCCCTAACTGCCCTCCCCTGCAGGCCTGATTGCCCACAATTGCCATCCCCTGCTGGTCATCTTGTGGCAGCTATCTTGTGTCCACATGGAGGCAGCCATCTTATGTGTTGGAGTGATGGTCAATTTGCATACTATCTCTTTATTTTATAGGATTATTGCATTATTTTCCATACAAACAACTATAAACCTACTTTTGTCAAACCCTGTATATTTAAAAACAATGTATAAAGTTGGAAGTAGGAGAACTTTGTACTTATCGGTCAAGGATACTGAAGTTCTTAAATCTTACTCTTTCTGCAATTCTTAAACTATTGTAATGTACTTCCTTTGTTATCAATTTCAGGTTATTCTATTTTATCTCCTCCAGGAGACTGACTGTAAATAAGCTTCATGAGGGGAAAATCATGTCTTAGTTCTCCTTTATATACCCTGCACTTTAGAACAAGTCTTCTGTATAATTAACACTATATATTTTTTTTATTTCTTGATTATTGGTTGATTGATTAAGAGGAGTTTTTAATTTAATCAGCTTGATTTCTCCTATGCTTTTAAGTAGAGATCCCAAAGGATGTTTAGCATTATATTAGGTATTTCTTGCTAATTATTTCTAGAAATTTGGAGAACTCCACTAACTTATTCAAGGTCACACAGTAGCAAGTGGTGGAACTAAGAATTTCTTTAACTATAAACTAGTTCCATACGTTTTTTTCTATAGATTACTATAGGCCTGGTGCATGAAAACAGTGCACTTGCCGGGGGTAGCGGGGGCGGGGGGCTCCCTCAGCCCTGCCTGTGCCCTCTCATAGTCTGGGAACCCTGTGATCAATTGCCCCAAAGAGGAAGGTCCTGCCCACCCAGCTGGAGCTCTGCAATGGATCACCCTCCCACCCCTTAGAGGGAGGTCCTGCCTACCTGCCACAGCCAGCCAGTCCGTGGCCTGGGCCTCCCTCTGCAGGGCAATCATGGGGCAATGTCCAGGCCCCAAACAATCACATTGTACCCGTCTTGGCTGGCTTGGACCAGTGGGTGTCATAGCATGTCTGTCCAGAAGGTCATCTGGACAGTCTTTCTGCTGTTTGGTTGTTCAGTTGATTTGCATTTTATACTTTTATTATTATAGATTATGTCCTTTTAAAATAGAATAAGAGGTGGTGAAAAACTGTATTTACTTGCCTGAACTATTATAACTGCCTCCTAAAGATTTTGCCATTTTCTATCTCATCCACTTCCCTGTTTTCACTAGACATGACTGCATTTCCTCCAGAGTTTTATTTAAAGTGGCATTCATTCTGGAAGTCCTAAGCTCTAATTGATTATCCTCAGAACCAAGATATCCAAGAACTGTTGGTGTTCCCCATTCCTCTAGCCTGAAAGTGCTGGTGTCCCCCATTCCTAGGGCCCCTTTTGCTTCGTTCTCTCACAGTACACACCACATTGAAGAGCAATTATTTTTGCCTTCCTCCCCACTTAGACTGATGGGGAACCAATTCTCAGTTATCTTGATATCCTAAGAAACTGACATAACATCTTAAATAACACAATGTCAGTGCTAAATGTCAGGGCTCTAGAAGTGCTTGAAAAGATGAATGAACATAACTGAAGACATCCTCCCACCAAACAGTTGAAGTTTTCAAAGTAAAGGTTGCTAATCTGTCTTTACATCTGTTAAGATGTACCAGTTGACAAAAGTTTAGAGTCACTGGGAGGAAGAATGTTTATTCCTTTAGTCCCAGGGTGTTAGCTTATATGATCCAGCTTTACAATCATCCAATTCAAGGTTGCTGGAGTCGTACCTTTCCATTTAGTCATATGGATGAGAAGAATGAGCACAAGAAAGTGGCTGCCTAGATTGAGAATCTATTCATATGCTCATATAAAAATAATTGAACAACAAAGCACTGTTTTATCACTTTCTCTACAGTGGTACACAAGAGGCATCTGTGGACCCACAACAATTTTGAAAGCATAGTTCTAGGGAATAGTGCTATGTAATCATAAAATTACACTTGAGATAGGATTTAATTATCATTTTCACCTTTCTAACACCTTTCATAAAGTAATGCTTAAAAGCTTTGCAGGACAAAATATTACCCGTAAAGTGATAACACGCAACAATAAAAGCACAGAAAAGACCAACCGGCAGGCCTGGCCTGCATGGGAGCTTAGATTCAGGACATTATTCAAAATTATTACAAGTGGCTGCCATCTAAAGGAGTTTATAAATTGGCTTCAAGAGGGGAAGCTGTTGGGAAAAATAAATGGACTCTGTTTCCTAAAAGGGATATTTTTATTTCCCAGGCAGAGAACTAAATAAGAAGGCCACTGGCTACCACAATAAGCAGTCACTGATCACAACATAAGAAACATGTCCTCAAAATCAGTCTATTTTTACTATCAATCACAACCCACTCAACATTATCACTGAAAGAAATGTGGAAGGTAGAGGGTGGAAGCAGGTGGAGACCCTGATCTGTCATTTAAGGGAGGGGATCCATACAATGACAATAGCTGCTTGACAATAATTCTTACTTGTCCTGAACAGAAATATAAGATTATACTGGTGCCCTAATTGGATTCATAAATTTCCAGCTCATTTTAAAAGTGATGAGAAAACTGTCAAGGTCATAAAAAAATAAGTAAAATGTAAGAAACTGTCACAGATTCAAGAACAGTTACTAAGAAGATCTACTGAGTAAATGCAATATGGTCTCTTGGATTTTAAGCTGCATCAGAAAAGGGTATGAGTGGGAAAATTGGTGAAATCCAAATGAAGTCTAGAGTTTAGTTAATAGGAGTATGCCAATGTAAAGTGTTAACATTAGGGGACACTGCAACTTGTCTTAAATCTAAAATTTGTTCTTTGCAAAAAAGAAAAAAAATTGTAGGTGGATAAATGCTGGTACTTATTGCCTCCCACAACCACATCAAAATTACAATTAAAATACAGAACAACCATCATTCAGAACTACCTGAAATCTGGCTGAATAAAAATCCTACAACTATAGGAGTAAGGAAGAAAGTAGTACACTGAGACTGGGGTGTTACCCACACAGCAGCTCTTCCACTATAATCACAGCTGGTCCTCATGGCCAATTGGCCTGGAGGTTAATTCCTTCCAGTGACTTTAGCTGAGGGGTTGAGCTAGCCTGGGGGGTCTTGCTGGACTCCCTGGTTTTGCTAATTAATTCAAACCACAGTCAGGGCTTTACTTATAAATGAGACCAAAATATTTTTTAATTCTTTAGCAAATGTATATATACACTTTTGCAATGTAATGATAATTTGCACTACAAGCTTATGTGCTCACTTTCTTTTTTCAGAATACTGAAGAACAAACTGTAAGGGCTATGTTCCCAAGTTTTGATAGTGTTCTGCCTTTAGGCTTAAAGAGGGAAGATTGAGATTGAATTATAGAGGCGTTCGGGTCCTGGCAGGAAATATAAGGCATAATCAATTTGAGGTGAATTTAATAAAGGACTGATTCCCAAGGTATGGACAAAATTTGAGAAATCAGCAAAGAATAGTGTGCATCACCTCAGGGCCAGCTGTTATGAAGAGCTGTTACGACAGCTCTTGTGAAGACATCCTACACTGAAGGAACAAGGGGAGAACAAGTTCCTGGAAACTGAGAGATGAACTATATCTAGATGGCCACCTGCAGAGTATCAACTGGGCACAAACCAGAGGCATTAACACCCTGACTCAACTCCCCTCCTCCCTTTTGATTCTCCCCTGATGCCTCCTGGTAGCAAATCTATCTATAAACCAGAGCAAAGAGTAGTCCACTGCTATACCCGACATAGGACAGCCTTCCAAAGGCACAGAACAGGCTGCAGCAGGTAGGTGGAGATTAAACCTGGAGGGAAAACTGTATCCACACTACTGATTCTGTTGCATGCCTTGTCCTGAATATTTTAAAAGTATCTTTTTTTTTAAATTATTATTTCAGAAAGGAAAGGAGAGGGATAGAGTGATAGAAACATCAATGATGAGAGAAAATCATTGATCAGCTACCTCCTGGTTGCCCACACTGGGTATTGAACTGACAACCTACACGAGTGCCCTGACTTAGAATTGAACCATGACCTCCTGGTTGACATTCAACCATGGAGCCATGCCAGCCAGGCCTGTCCTGAATTTTCATTGCTATTGCACCTGTTAGTAATAATGCTAACCTACTCATCACTCAGTTGCAGAATTTTTCTGAATCCAATATATCCAAATCATTTTGCATTTTTTAAACTCTTTTATGGGGGTCAATCCCACCCTGCCAAGATGTAGTCACCTCTGGGGGAACGGGGGCATTATTTGCCAAATAGCTCAGGCTAGCACATCACAGAGGCCAATGTATTCTTTCAGCAATGAAGTGAACTTGAAAATACCCATATTCCCTCGGTGGCCTCACCTGGCTTCAAATAATAGTCTTCTTCCCTCTTTTAAGTCTGTCCTTTATATTCCCTTTATCTGTGAAGCCCTTTAAAGAATCCAGTAGCAAAGACTTCTCCCTAGAGACAAAGAGGAGAGATGGGGCAGAGGAATCAGGAACATGCCATTGGAACACAGAGAAAACAAATGTGAATAACTGCAGACTTCTGGCACTTAGAGATTCACCGGGGTTTGGATTTTCTCAATCTTAGATGTTGAATTATGTGTAAGAAAAATTCCAAAGTGGGTAAACATATAAGGCAGTTAGAAGAGAAAGGAGTGAGACCCATGAGCTGAACTTGGCAACTGAGCTGAGGAAAAGATGGCTAAGGAGGAAAAAAAAACTGGGTAGGATCAAGAGAGAGGGAAGTAAAGCCTCATGTTACTTTTGGGGTAATCAAATTCTCACCTTCAAGGCAGTGAGGCATAGGAATATGTGTGCCAATGAGCTGGCCAATAGGTAGGACTGATGGTCTCAATATGTACAGAAAGCACATGTAACAGGTATGCTCTGCTTCAATTCACTTAGATACCAAGAAAGTCACTTTCTTTAATGTTCACATGAAACATCTCCAAAGCTAACCATCACAGGTTAATAGTGCTTCTCTTTCCCAGATATTCCCAACAACACACAGGCTGTAATGTTGGTCGTGTGTGTGTGTTTGTGTGTGTGTGTGTGTGTGTGTGTGTGTGGGTGGGTGGGTGTTTTGTGTGTGTGTGTGTGCTGTTGTTGTTGTTGTTTTCACAGTGGAATCTGTATTCACTCCATCACTTGCTTATTTATTTATTTATCCAATAAATATTTATTGAGCACCTACTTTGCATTAGGTACTGATGTAAATACTGAGGATGTAGGAGAGGAAAAGGAAAACAATATCTCTCACTCTGATAGCCCAAGCATTCTAGTGGAGTGAAGTAGACCAAACAAACAGAAACTGAATAAGGTAAATTCAAAGATAAATGCATTTTTAAGGAAATAAAGTAGAATGGACTATTAAATAGAGCCTGCTAGTGAGAAGGAGATTACTCTAGATTGCGGGGTCTCAGAAATCATCACTAATGAGGTGGCATTTGGATTGAGATCCTTGATTACCAAAAGGAATCAGCCAGGCAACAAACTGGGGCATGGACATTGGAGGGTCATGCCTAGAATAGCAAGTGCAAGGGCCCTGAGGAGGAATAGATTTCGCTGATCTTACAAGGTATCAGGCTCAGGAGTGGTTCACTCTTGGCCAGAGGTTATGTCCAGTGCTGGCCCTTCTTATGTACAACCTGGGTCCTGTATGCTAAGTCTGCATCAGGGGTCCAGATTCCTGGAGACACCTCCTCACCCCAAGAGCCTCTGACCAATCCCCATTAGGTCACAAATTTTAATGGACTGGTGTAGCTCTGACAAAGGCTATCTGGGAGGAAAGGATCATGGAGTCCTTAGAAATAAGGTTTTGCCTCTTCCCAGCACAGTGCAGGAGGGGAATTTGCTATACTTTTGGATAAGTAACTTCATCTTGAAGAATTTTTTGCAAAACAAAGGAGGCTGATAACAAAGTTAGTTGACATTCTCCATCACTAGAAATTAGACTGTACACAAAGCATCAAAGGGTTGGTTTCTTAAAATAAAATTAAAAAAACTTAAGTTTAGCTCAAAGAGATTCCCTACAAGATGGTGGTTCTCCTCAGGTAGGGAAGGAGAGAGTTCTGGACTAGCTGCAGCTCCTGGACAAAGACCATCATGGTACCAGCATTAGCACCAGCGGGAAGTGGTGAGATCTCACAGCACAAACAAGAAATAAACATTTCAATGTAGAGAAGGTCACAGTCAACAATGGGGTGGCTTTCAAATATGTCAACAAATTCTTTGCTATGCAAGATGGAGCCTAATTCCTATTCCCTTGAGTGTAAACTGATCTTGGTTACCCAAGGAACAGAATGTGATAGAAGTTAAGCAGCATTACCTCTAGGATAAGGGGACTTAAAAGGCAATGTAGCTTTCTCCTCTCTCTCTCTTGGATCACTGGCTCTTGGGAAATCCAGCTGCCATGTCATGAAAACACTCCAGTGGCCATATGAAGAGGCCCGTGTGTCAGGTTACTGAGGCCTTGTTCCAACAGCCAGGTGAGTGAGCCATTTTGAAAGCTCTAGTCACAGTTAAATCCTCAGATGACTGCAATCCCCAACTGATATTTTATTATAATGTCATAAAACGCCTTGACCATTGAGCTACATCCCTCTCAAATTCCTAACCCACAGAAAACTGCATTTTCTGAGGTAACTGACGTTAGTTGTTTTTAGCCACTATGCTCTCAGACAATTTTTTATGTAGCAGCACAAGCAGTGAAGTCTGGAAGCATTTATATGGGGCTCTATGGAAAGGCACCAAGCCCCAGAAAGATGTTGTGCTAGTGGTCAGTACTCAAATTCTATCTCCAAGCTGGCATTGCCTCAGGCCATATCTATTATCTAGGAAGGCAAGGGAGTTATCAAATGAGTCTCAAATAAAGCAAACATCATTTTTTCCTATTTGTATTGTTAATAATCAGACTGTGCTTATACTGTTATTGTGTTTTACAGTATAAGAGGCAACCTACCTAGTCAGCTGATGGGCACACAAAAAACAACTCTGATACCAAATCTGTCTCAAGACTGGAGGAAGTGGGTATGGAAAATTCAACTGGGAGTAAAAATCATCAGCCCAGTAGCAGAGAATTTCAGTACCTTTATTCAAACTCATTAGTCTGGTGGCAGATAGAGTCCTGCCATTTTGACTGATCTGACTTGCTAAGCCCTAGATTTACATCTCTCCGTGTGCCAGTGTCTCTCTGTAGATTAAAAATTTTAAAGAATGCAAAAACAAGCAATATTATTTTGGAAACAAGAGATGTTACTCTCAGGCTCAAACTTCTTTACCCTCATCATAACTGCTTCTCAAAATATCAAAAATATCAAAAATCAGGAACTGTCAAAGGCAAATCAACTCAGATGTACCTATTCTGAGATTAGCATGTCAATAGTGTTTATACCCCTTCTTACACCACATAGTCTAATTACCTCTGATTATATATTTAAGGAAACTTCCATGCACTGTAAACACTATAAAAATATATCCCTTCAAGTTCATATTTCCTCCATCTGGCAGAAATTAGGAGTTCCCCGTTCAGCTAAAGTCCTTGAGTAGGACACTTCACTTCTGGGTTAAGGGATAGGGAATAAATAACAACAATTATTCATGAACAATACATATTTCTTTTATTGCCCGTCTCTCTGTACTCTAAAAACATCCAGCCTATGAGATGGTGTAATGACAAATTGAAAATCAGGATGATATTAGTACTAGTAAATATGACCTCCCAGCAAACTAACTTAGGTACCAACGTTGCCATGATTCTTTACCAGTTTCAGGGGCAATTGCTAAGGGTGGAAAAATGATAGTCAAAGGAATAAGTGACCCCCAAAATGGCCCTTTGTACAGAATTGTTTGATTTTGGAATTTTCCCATCCTTTTTTAGGTAGCTTTCCAGTAAGCCCTAAGGAATTCTTGCAATACAGATACTGATCTACTTTTCCCTGTGCTCCTGTCACCATTGTCTTAGAGTCAAGTGATTTAAATTCCCAATTGGCAATATCCAACCATTTCAGCTTGGGTTTTCATTCCCCCCCCCAAAAAAAAACCACCCAGTAAACAAAAGCAGCATTCTAAGAGAGCTTCTCTCATGAGAGGGCTCATGATTAAAGAGTAGGGCCACTCAGAAGAGCTGGGGATCTCAGGGAGCTTAAGGAAAAGACAAAATATCTGCAGATGGATGTTATATGTTTATAAAGAGAGAAAAACTTTCCTTAGAGTCCTCTCAAACAGAACAAGGAAAAATGATTGTCATTTTTCTAATATTTAAATGATGCCTATGATAAGCCCAGCAGTGAATTTAGTATTTCAAGAGCCCAATAAAAGAACAGTCAACTGACACTGGTTCCCAAGATGGTTTTAACTTCCACTCAGTAATAATGAACTATCAAATCATATGCCCATGTGTGGGTATATTTATTCATTTATTAAGCATCTTTTACATTCCAGGCACTATGCTAGACGTTAAGTGAGCATTGTTAAGAAAAGAAATGATTCCTATATTCATGAAGTTTACAATCTCGAGGGGAAGAGTGAAATTAAATGGACATGTTGGAGGAGAAATACAGATAGAATAACTGATAACCAGAAACGTGTATATTAAAATGGTACAATTGACCCAGTCAGGGAGGCCAAAGAAAGCATCCATGAAGAAAAGCTAATTGAACTGCATTCTGGAGAAAGAATGCATGAGTTATCTGGGGATTAGAGAGTGGAGGTAACACACCAGATAAAGGGAGATGATGTACAAAGGACCTGTGGCACATTCAAGAATCTGAAAGAAGATCATTATAGCTGCATTGCCAAGATCAAAAAGAAGCCTGGATCAGAAAAAGCTATAAAGATGAACAAGAGGCAAACGACACAGAGCTTCTGGACCATATAGGCAAAGGATTAGGTTCATAGCCTAATGTAAACGGGAATCCATTGGAAATTTTTAAGTAAAGTGACACAATTGGATTTTTGTTTTAACTATTTTCCAGCTATAGCATAGAAAGTAGGTAACAGAAAAGGCCCAAAAGGATGTAAGAAGACCAGTTGGTACTACAACAGTTGTTCAAGTGAGAAATGGATGTCTATGCCAGCATGGTTTGTGAGCCCCAATACCAAAGTTGACCTATTGATTCTTGAATGTTTTCATACCTCTCAAACCTCAGGTGAGACCAAATTATTGGGAAAATCTTTTATTTTCAGATAAAAGATGAAAAAGAAGTATTTCTCTTCCAAAAGTTGCTTTGGCTTAGTTGAGATGTGACCATTGCTTGTATACAAATTTTAAAAAAAGTATATCATCTGCAAAAAACCCTGAGCATATTGATGTATGGTAAACTGACAAAGTGACAGAAGACCTTCCTATAAATAATCATCTGTGTCTCCTGATTGGTCTTTGGCTGGTAGAATAGCAACATTCTGGAAGGGCAATGCTGTATTATGAGTCTCTTTGTTGGATCACAGACAAAATCAGCAGCTTTCCTTTGTGAAAGCCTCCTTTTCTTCTGACCTGTTTCATTTCACTTTTTCCTTCTCTCCAAGATCCTTCCTTCTGGCCTTTTCAACAAAATGTTTCTGTCTGAAGAGGGTAAACACACTTAAAAAGACTTCTTAAACATCCCCTGGCTGCCCAGGTGCCAAGTTATCCTATCTAATAAAAGAGTAATATGCAAATTGACGATATCTCCTGTCAAGCCATACCCAGAACCATGCCCATCAGCCAATCAGGAGCAAATTATGCAAATAAACCCCAACCAAGATGGCTGCAGCCACTGAGAGCAGGAGGGAGGCTTGGGTTTCCTCACCAATGGAGGAAGCCAACCTTTCTGCCTGCCATTGCTGGCCTAGGCCTCCACTCAATGCTACAAAGTTTCAATTATAGAAAATATATCCCAACAGAAATGGCAGCAGCCGTGAAGCTGGAGAGAGCAGAGGCTAGGGTTGCCCCGGCAATGGAGGAAGCCAAGCTTCTGCAGTCCTAGTACCTAGGCCTCCACTCTAGGCTACAAAGTTTCAATTATAGAATTTAAATAAACCCAAACAGAAATGGCTATCGCCACAGAGTAAGCAGAAGGCTTGACTCCGCTCCAGGCTACAAAGTTTCAAATGTAGAAGATAAAATAATCCAAGATACCAGGGCCTCCGCTTGGGTCACTGGGGGGGCATGGCCAGCCTACAAACCACAACAGGCCCCTCGCCCAGGCCGCACCATGCCCCAAGGGAACCCCCACCCTTATCTGGGACAGTCTTCAGGGTAAACCAGCTGTCTCCCACCCATGCACCAGGCCTCTATCCTATCTAATAAAAGCGTAATTTGCAGATTGACCATCACTCCAACACACAAGAGGGCTGCCCCCATGTGGTCAAAGATCCTACCCCCATGTGGACACAAGATGGCCACCACAAGATGGCCAGCAGGGGAGGGCCATTGGGAGGTTCTAAGCCTGCAAGGGATGGCAGTTGTGGGTGATCATGCCAGCAGGGGATGGCAGTTAGGTGTGACCAGGCTGGCAGAGGAGGGAAGTTAGGGGCAAACAGACTGGCAGGGGGGCAGTTAGACATCAATTAGTCTGGCAGGATAGTGGTTAGAGGGTGATCAGGCTGGCAGGCAGAAGTGGTTAGGGGCATTCAGGCAGACAGGCAGGCAAGCAGTTTAGAGCTAGCAGTCCTGAATTGTGAGAAGCATGTCCAACTGTTCATTTAGGCCCGATCCTGCTGGGATCGGGCCTAAACAGGCAGTCGGACATCCCTGGAGAGGTCCCGGATTGGAGAAGGTGCAGGCTGGGCGGAGGAACAACCCCCGCCACTCCCTCCACCCCCCCCCCCCGACCCCGTGCTCGTGCATGAATTTCATACACCAGACCTCTAGTTATCTATAACTCAGGTTGTTACTGCTGAATAACAAATACTAATAAAACTCTGTTGAGATTAATTCTACAACTGTTTTTCAATCTCATAGAGAATTTTTTATCTCCACTTTGCCTTAGACTTCATATCCCTCTTAGCCTCTCTTCTAATAACCTGAACTCTATACTTGATCTTCAAATTATTGACCTACCTATAGTCTCATTTCTTTTGCATCTTGATCCTTTCTTCCAAACCTATTCTGAAAAACACCATCCTCAGATTAATGTAAGAATTGACCGCTTCTGATCCCACAAATAGCACAACTGAATAATTAAAGTCACTACAAAATTTGATCCCAGATATTTAGGGGCCAAAGCTCCACCTTCTATATTACCCTTGTCCTTAGGTTCCTGCATTCACCTCAGTCACTATTCCAAAATTCTCCACATTCCTTATCACCTCTACAGCATCTACAACACACTTTGAGTCTTAAGGGAGATAAATCTCTTCTTCGGAAAAATAAGGCCATCAAGTGGAAATTCCTGAACCTACAAGCTCCCTACATCTGCAATTCTTTATCCATGTACTCTAATTAATACTACTCTATTCTTTGCTCACTAAAGCCTGGCCACACTAGTCTTTCTGTTTCTTGCACAAGACAACTCCAATCCCATCTCAGGGCCTTGGCTGCAGTTGTTCTCTGCCTGGAATGTGCCTTCTCTGCTCTTTACATACTAACTCCTCCTTGGTATTCAGATACCACTTAACTGTCTTCTCAATGAGGTTTCTTAAAACCAATCCAATGTAATCAGCCAGGTCCTCTGTCAATTCACCTCTAATCCCCTGCATAGCTCTTAGTAAATATCTGATATTTACTTGTGTATCATCTGTTTGCTACCTTATATGGAAACTCTAGGAGAGAAGATAACTTTCAGTTGTGTTCACTGATCTCTCTCCAGCATCTGTAACTGTGCTACACATAAAGTTAATGTTCACCGAATGGATCATGAATGAATTAATAAAATAATCATTTGGAGAGTGTGAGCATGCATATACTACTAAGGAAGTGTGGCAGATGGCATGGTAGTGTTGAGCATTCAAGATGCGTTCTCAGGAATCAAAGGTTTGGGCAGGTATTGTTCTCCTGCTTGTTCAGTTGCTTGGGTGCAAGTATGGGATAGATAGATGATAGATAGATAGATAGATAGATAGATAGATAGATAGATAGATGATAGATAGATAGATAGATAGATAGATAGATAGATAGATAGATAGATAGACAGACAGTATTAAGTAAGGTTTGGGGTTTTACCAGATGAGTATCATGGAGTGAAAGAGAAACCAGGGAGCAAGGTCTTCACAAAGAAGGGCTTTGAATGTTGAGTTGTGGAATCTGTGCTGTGAAATGAAGTAATTAGCACAAGGGGAAAGGATGGAAAGTGAAAAGTGGCATATGGGAAAGTACATTAGGGTCTAAAAGAGGATGAAAAGCTGAATGATTAGGAGGTGCTGCTTGTAGAATGGCAAGTTTGACAAATAGCTTTCAGCGGAGCTACAATTATTGGGTGGAGGAAAAAAGAAAGAAAAGATGCAACCATGCTGTAGCTGAGAGTGGAACATCTATAAGCCACCAGTGACCACCTCTTGGCACACCTTCTGTGCATTTTTATGCCCAAATAATCTTTGTCCCTTGTTTTGCCTTAGTTTCATCACTAAAGGATCCTTCTGTTTGTCTAGTTTTGGAGGATGCCAGGCCATCTACAATGGGTGGTAACAGGAAGAGGGGTAAATCATATCCTATTGAGTATCCATTAAAATGTACATTATCTGTCACTTTCTCAATGAAATGTCTTCCTAACACCTCTCTCTACTCCCTAATTAGGATTAGAGAATTTTGCTTATGCACCAGAAAGTTGAGGACATTTCTCTAACATGCCTTGATCCATTGCTTCAAAACATCTATGTATGGGTCTATTTTCCCCACTAGACTCTGAGTCATCTGAGGGCAGGTTTTGCCAGATGAGTATGTTTCCCAGCACAAAGCATGGGACTCAGCATATAGTAGGCAATCATTAACTTTTTTGAATAATTGAATAGATAAACAAATGTATAAATTATTTCATGGAACAGCAGGCTGGCATGGATACTGTAACACATGCCAGGCAGACTCCCAAGGCATTTGGTCTCCTGTAAAGACCAAGAGTCATAGTGTTTCCTACTCACACCCGCCCCCTGGCACCAACCCTGCACAACACTGAATGTTTGAGATGAAAGGCTCCTCTGAGATGATCTGGACAAACATGCATACAGAAGCCACCTCTAAAAATTTTGGAGTCCTCTGGCATACACCATTTATAAACACAGGTATTATTGATGAACTGAAATTTGCTCAGTTCCCAAAGGTCCTTGGGGAAAATAAACTCTAAGAAAATTCAAAGTAGGATTTGGCTCAATGGGAGTCGGCCCTATTTGTTTCTCTAGAAATAGGTCTCCTGCTCCTACTTGAAGTTTAACTTGTAATTGCCAGATCATTACTTCCATTTATGAGCATTTATTGTGAAAACTAATGAGGTGCCTCCAAAAAAATATTTTCACAAGTTGTTTTTTAACATTCTGAGAAGTTCTTTCCTGGAAGCTACAATTGGGGTCTTTGTGAGAGAACTTGCCTCCTGCCTGACCAGGTGTGCCTGGCCAGCTTCGTGCTGACAGGAGCACCAGCTCTTCCACCAAAGAAGATCATCTTCTTTCCAGACCTGAAACGAGTCCTAGGAAAAGCAAAGCAGCAGGAAACCCCTTTGCTTAGACTAGGCAAGACTTGCCTCACTGTTCTCAGGAAACTAAGCCTCTGCTACAGTTACCTTTGATGAAGACGAGTGGTCACGTCAAGTAGAGTTGGCTCTCTTAGAGCTTCTCACCCACTCAAGACGCTTTCCAGATATCCCTTCCTCACAAGGGTGCCCACACTCCATTGTGAGGTGGAAGCCTGGGCCCAAAACTGAAAATGTATGCTCTAATATTTCTCAACCCAGAGGTGGGAATGCTAGCAAAACCCAAGGAACTTTTTAAAATGTACATGTCTAGACTCCCTCCCAAAGATTCCAATACACTTTCTTCTCATGCTAGTAACCACAGATACAGTAATCTACCCTTATCTGTGGTTTCACTTTCCAAGGTTTCGATTACTTGTGTTCAACCTCAGTCCAAAATATTAATAGGAAATTTCAGAAATAAACAATTCACAAGTTTTAAATTGCCACTATTCTGAATAGTGTAATGAAATCTCATGTTGCCCTGGACATGAATCATCCCTTTGTCTGACATGTCCACACTGTATACGCTCCCCACCCATTGGTCACTTAGTAGCTATCAGCTGTATTTCAGTGCTTGTGTACAAGTAACACTTATTTTACTTAATAATGCCCAAAGCATAAAAGTAGTGATAGTGGCAATTTGGATATGCCAAAGAGAAGCTGTAAAGTGTTTCCTTTAAGTAAAAATCCTCAACTTAATAAGGAATTTTTAAAAAATCATATGCTGAGGTTGCTAAGATCTATGATAAGAACAAGTCTTCTATGCATGAAATCATGAAGAAGCAAATAGAAAACTTGTACTACTTTTGCCGTCACACCTCAAACTGCAAATGCATCTGGTTGCAGACATTTTATCATCTCAAATCATCACAAGAACAGTGAGTATAGTACAATAAGATATTTTGAGAGACACCGCATTCATATAATTTTTTTAATCCTCAACCAAGAACATGCTTGGAGGGAGGAAAGGAGAGAGGGGGAAATATCAGTATGAGAGAAATATGTATGCCTTTTGTACATGTCCCTACTGGGGATGGAACTGGCAACCTTTAGTGCATGGGACAAAGCTCAACCAACTGAGCCACTACAGTCAGGCATTCACATAACTTTCATTACAGTATATTATTATAACAGGTCTATTTTTTATTTTTTTAAATATGTTTTTATTGATTTTAGAGAGAGAGAAGAAGGAAAAGGGAGAAAGAGAGGTCGAAATATTAATGAGAGAAACAGATCTGCTGCCTCCGACACAACTCCTATTGGGGATCAAGCCTGCAACCCCAGCAAGTATCTTGACTGGGAATCGAAGCAGCAACATTTAATTTCAGGGGATGCCACTCTACTAAGCCACACTGGCCAGGGCATAACTATTCTATTTTGTTATTAGTTTTTGTTGTTAATCTATTACTGGCCTAATTTATAAACTTAAACTTTATTATAGGTATGTATAAAAAAAAAAACCACCAGATATCCATGGTTCAGTATTATCCAGGTTTTAGTTATCCACTGGAAGGTCTTGAAACATATCCCTCTCAGATAAGGGAAAGACTTCTGTATTCTCTTATGTTTCTGTATTGCTAATCTGGAGAGTAAAATAAGAGCATTTTAAATTATTTTAAAGTTTGTGGTGGGCATAGTAAAGGCATGTGTCTTCAGGAAATTATTCTGATTAGATGGAGATGACAAGGAGGTTATATCCATGGGTCAACTCCAGTCGCTGGTAGTAGCTACCATGAATTGAGAGGGATTCTAGGACAGAATAACATGAAAAAATGCAAGAGTAACATGAAAAAAAAATGCCAGGTCCTATTATTGATATCTTAGGAAAGGGACCGTGATGGCACATGTAACCACATTTCTGCCTCGACAATCTAGATCCTCTACAAAGCCAGAAGCAATGCTCTGGTCTCTAGCCTCTGCATTCCAAGTAAAATCCCTTCCATGAAGTTTGAGTGATGTATCTGCTCAATAGTGCTATTTAAAGATGCAGTGGATAGGGCTGGAATGAAATTAAAAAGGGAAGTCAAACTATGTACTTCCCCAAATACCAAGCAAAAATAGACTTACAATGAGAAAAAGGGAAATTTCCTTGGAGAAGCACAGCTATGATGTATGAGAGAGTGTTAGCAAAATGATATCTGCCAGTTCACAGGATTTTCTTTGCATTGCTCACGGGTAAAGTGAAAGATAACAACAGTGTTTTGAACATGTTTAGATATTTCGTTTCCAGAGGGAGCTACAGAAAGCTTGAACTCTCTGAAATGAAAAGAAAAAAAAGGCATGTTGTGCATTTTGCTTACTGTCAGTTGCTTCACAGCATTTCTTCAACACTTGAGGCATGATTTGCTGGGGAGGGGTGGTGAATATCATTTTTATGAAGGTAGATTTCAGATTTTTAAAAAATACTTTCAAATAAAGGCTAGTGGGGATATTCCATGGTCAATGTCAGAAACTGGTCATCTGCGGTCTTAGCTCTTTCTGAATTGGCTGGACCAGGGGCAACAATGAGTGACCAATTGCACCCAACTTTTCTCCAGGTGAACACTTCTGAGAACCCATCCTTTCCAGCATTCCACCTCAGCATTCAGCAACTTCTCTGTGCGGATTTACACCCATCTGGCATCTCTCCTAAGTGCACTGTGTGCGTATTTACTGGCAGCTCTGATCTGTTGTGTTGAAGTCAGACACTCCACTTCAACAAAGTCAAGACACAGCTCTAAGCATTCTACCTAGTCATTTTACCACCTGAACTCAGTTGCTTCATCTGAAAATGGGGATAGCAGCATCTTCACAAGGCTGTTGTGTGAGAGTTGAATGGCATGTTAAAGCGCTTTGTGCATTAATAAAGCAAATGCAAAGCATCCAATGCCAAATTTCTCCAGTCCATTAACTCAGCTCCAACAGCATCTCCTCAGAGAGTTCATCCCTGACAGTGCTACAAAAATGATCACTCCTCTGCCTCTCTATCACTTTTCCCTGCCTTCCTTTTTACTGCTTACTGCTGCCTGACGTTACAATTTATAGAGTCAGTTGGTTATTTATTTATTGTTTGTCTCTCCCACCAGAAATTCATGGGCAAGGACTTCTGTCTTGTCACCAACTGTGATTCCAGCCACCAGAACTGCACCTGACCCATCGGGCACTCAATAAATATTTTTGAACAGATGAGTGGCTCTTTTCACCCCAGACCACACAGCAGATGAGGACAAGAGTAAATAACTCTTCTTGGTCCCACATCTCAACTAACCACCAGAAAAAAAGTAGACACTTAATCAAAGACAGAAACAAAGATTTTATTTAAACCTAATGTATCTGGAACATTTTCATGTAACAAGGACACATGATCAAAAATTCACCTGAGTAAATCTTAAAATGAATGGATTTCAGTGTGTCAAAAAGTTCTAAGTTCAACAACTATAAAATCTAAGAAATGTTTCCCTAGGAGAAAAAAAAAATTTAAGTAGAATCTGCTCTGTTTATAAATTTGTTAATATAAGGGAAATTCACTAAAAATGAAAGAAACTTAAGTTAGATCAAGCTCAATTTTAATAATGACTGAACTCTTTTAGAGTATTTGGCTGAAGTTGGTCTCAACTGGTCCTTTAAAATGTCAGCCTCATGGATATAGCCCTTTAGAAACCAGAAAACATGACATACAGGAGCCTGCTAATCACCTGCTGATGTCAACTACTTCTCATTTATGCCCAGGACATAATTCCATTCATAGTGCTAAGCCCCATTAAAAATCTTCATAATGATCAAAGGGGTCAATGAGGGGAAAAGGGAGACATATGTAATACTTTCAACAATAAAGTTTTTTTAAATAAAATGAAGTGTCTCAGTAGCAATATATATATATATTCCTAATGTCCCATTAGCTATTTTAAAAGTTCATAATTAAATAAGCTCAGCTGAGAGAGCAAATGGACTTTAGTCAGGGACCCTGGAAAGCAAAATAGTACAAATACAATTATCTTCAGAGATTACTGTACCTTCTACTTGGCCTACCACAGTGAAAAAGAGGATGAAGAATTTAGTCAATTTTCTACAAAACTCAAAATACATTCCCTCCATTGAGGGAAGCAATAGCCATCACTTCACCTTTCTTATTTTAAATAAATGTTTCAGGATTCCAAAGAATCCATTCGAATTGCTCCTGAAATATTTACCGAGCTCAATCAGAGAAGTGCCCATCCTTAAGTATTGATCCTGGCAGACATGAGAACAGAAATGGAGAGGATGAAAACAATTGTCATATTTGTACTGGTTCGAAGGCAATAAGGAGGCAAAGCTCCTCTTGGGATAAGCCTAAAGCATTACAATATATCCACGGCCCTCTAATTGGATCTTCATTTCCCCTGGTAGTCCCTCAAAGCCCACCCCCTCTCCGCATGAGATTTTGATGCACTACTAACTCTGCATTTTCATTTCTAGACCTCTTTTCCAAAGCACCACCAAACATTTTTTCCTCTCTTGAAATCCACACTTCCCCATTTATACTAAACCCTCCTTATTCTGATCACTGCTGTCCATTGACCCTCAGGAGATCCTGCTTTAATGACATCAACTTTTGACTTAAGGTTCTACTCATAAAACAGCACAGGCCTGGGATAAGACTCCTATTCACAGCCTGTCTCCAGCATGTACTACCTGGGAGACCTTGGGCCATCTTGAGAGGCCTAACCTTCTCATCTATAAAGTTTAGAGGGTTGTCATTCCAAGACAATGTGAGGATTAAATACTATAATGATGTGAAAAACTTATGCATATTGCCTGGCACATAACAGGTGCCCAACAAATAGTAGTTTCTTCCCTTCCTTTTCTGCCCCCCTGCCTTTATCTCTGGTGAATTCAGAATCCATATTATGATCGCTTCAGCACTGACTTACCACCACCCATACCCGTGGAACTTCAAAAACCTCAGCCCCATTCTATTTCAGCTCCTCCTCAGTCATACCCTCAGATATCACATTACTGGAACCTACCCTAGCTAAAAAGTCCAAACCCCCAAAGTCCCCTTCCCCTAATAGTTCTTGAGTCCTCACATGTTCGTTCCTACTAAATATATTTTATGCCTTTAATGTTAGCCAACCATTCACTCTCTCTCTGCTCTTCTAGACCAGGGCCTCATGCTGCCAACCCACCACTCATCCTCCTGTCTAGGCCATTTCAGCCTCCTTCCTTGCAAGACCATAGAGTCCCCCAACTCCCTGGTCTCCTGCTAAAACTGCCTTGCCACTCTCCAATCCTCGGGAACAGCAGCATCTGCTTTCATCTGATAAAATTCTCAAATCATGCTGATTGGATTCAACTTCCAAAACTTTTTCACTTTAGCTGGCCCCTCACTGTTGATGAATCTCCCCTCATGGATCTTCTGAACTTCCTCCTACTTACAGCCCCGTTCTTGTTCTTATCTGCAACCCTTAACTCCCAGCAGTGGCATTCCCTCCTGAACATGGAGGCATTCAAGTTAATATGACAGGAGCTATCAAGGCATCTCTCTAAATGGACCTGCTCACTTAAGAGTCTCTGGTGACCTCTAATAGCCACATCCTCAACCACTTCCAGCACTTGATCCTATTGCTCACCATTTCCTTCTTGACGCTCACTCTTCCTTGTGCCATCTTTTACACTGTAGTTAATTCTCCTGCCTTTCTTCTCCTGGGTTCACTTCCTCCTCCAAATCCTAAAGGCATAAATTCCCACCACTCTGAACCATAAGCCTTGACCCTCTGCCCTCAATACTCTCATTGGAAATCTCATTTATCCCCATTACTTTTGCCACTGCCTACAAGAAATTACTTCCAAGTTTCATGCCTCCAATTCTACCAAACACCCCAGAGGATTCTGACTGGATATTCCAGGAGCATCTCAAATGAAACATCTTTAAAATTTACCTTGTTTCTTTCTCTATCTTTCTCCTGTTTCTATTATAACACTAACAATCTTCCATTCATTCAATCATTCTTTACTTTCCCTTTTCTCTCTTCCTTGATAACCCAATCATGCCAAATCACATTTATTCTAACTCTTGGCTCCATCAGTGCCTCCTATTCCCATTTGTACCTTTCTGCTTTAGGCTCTCAGAACTCTCACTGAGGATATGATCGGAGCTTTATAACTGCTTTTTCTTCCTCCTAAATCCCAGGTTCCCACCACCAGATTAAGTGGCTAACAAATTAAATCTAAATCAGAGTTTAGCATGGAATTCCAGAACCTCCATCATGTGGCCAAAATCTAGCCTTCTAGCTTAATCATTCTCTACTCTTCTCAATGAACCTTAAATAAATCTAAAATTGTCCTCCAATTCACTGTTCCCCAAACACGTGCTTACATTTCCTGCTCTGCAGTTTTGTTCTCATTTTTTATCCCATCCCATTTTGTTCTGATCATATCATTTCCCCAAATGTCTGCCTGGAAAAATTCTTATCCATTCTTCTAGACTCTGTTCAAATGCCACACACACACCCTGAAGCCCTCCCCGGTCCACCATCAAACATGATCTCCTCTCTTCCTGAGTGCAGCTCTTTGTCCTTCCTTTGCTTATAGGATTTAAAACATTCTGTGTGACTTTCTACCAGTAATGTCTCCTGCTTATAGATGTGTCACCCCCAGCAAGAGGCTTACCTTCCTCTTTCAACCTCTCACAGACTCTAAAACATCCCTCTAAGCTACTTTTACTGGCTTAAACCTCTCCTTTCCCCCTTGCCTTGCTCTGCTGCTGCTCTGAAGCCAAGGCTCCAGCCTCACTGTCATCACCCACCCCTCTCAATGAAAGAGTCCTTTCCATCCCATGTAGTTCGAGTGTCCCTTAATTTCACTGATACTGACCCTGAAGTATGTTTGAAAGTCAAAGGTATGCAGTCTAAACCATCAACTTGCATGGAGGTTCTGTTCTCAGAGAGCTAGAAGTAAAATTACAGAATTACTACCTGTGCTTTGTTTTTCATACACAGTCTTTAATAATCTATTTCTATCATATTGTGTTGTCATGTCCTTCTTTCCTTCACAATTGAACACTCACTTGCCTAACTCACTCAATAGGATGAAAGAATTCCCAGTTCCAACATATCAAAAATAATCCAACCTGTCGTGTTTACATTCACTTAAGAAAACCTATATTTTTAGGCACCAAACTAACATTTTCATCCTCCTGCTTTGGATTAGTTTGGGAGTTGTTGTGTGTTTTTTAATAATCAGGGGTAAATTAGATAAAATCCTATCTAATAAAAGAGTAATATGCAAATTGACCATACCTCCAATCAAGCCATGCCCACAAGCCACACCCACCAGCAAATAAATCCCATCTCTGAGAGCAGGAGGGAGGCTTGGGTTTCCCCAGCAATGGAGGAAGCCAAGCTTTCTGCCTGCCATTGCCGGCCTAGGCCTCCACTCAATGCTACAAAGTTTCAATTATAGAAGATATATCTCAACAGAAATGACAGCAGCCACGAAGCTGGAGAGAGCAGAGGCTAGGGTTGCCCCGGAGATGGAGGAAGCCAAGCTTCTGCAGCTCTGGCCAGTCTAGGCCTCCACTCCAGGCTACAATGTTTCAATTATAGAAAGTAAATGTCCCAACAGAAATGGCTCCCACCACGGAGCAAGCAGAAGGCTTGGCTCCACTCCAGGCTATAGTTTCAATTGTAGAACATAAAATAAATCCCAGATACCAGGATCTCCACTTGGGTCGCTAGGGGACATGGCCGGCCTGAAAACCACACCCCAAGGGAACCTCAACCCTGATCCGGGACACCCTTCAGGGTAAACCACCTGACCCCCACCCATGCACCAGGGCTCTATCCTATCTAATAAAAGAGTGATATGTTGATTGACCATCACTCCAACACACAAGAGGTCTGCCCCCATGTGGTCAAAGATCCTGCCCCCATGTGGACACAAGATGGCCACCATAAGATGGTCAGCAGGGAAGGGCAGTTGGGAGAGACCAGGCCTGCAAGGGAGGGCAGTTGGTGGCAATCAAGCCTGCGGGGGGGGGGGGGGGCAGTTAGGGGTGACCAGGCTGACAGAGGAGAGAAGTTGCGGGCAAACAGTCTGGCAGGGAAGCAGTTAAACATCAATCAGTCTGGCAGGGGAGTGGTTAAGGGGTGATCAGGCTGGCAGGCAGAAGTGGTTAGAGGCAATCAGGAAGGCAGGCAGGTGAGCAGTTGGGTGCTAGCAGTCCTGGATTGTGAGAAGGATGTCTGCCTGCCCACTGGGATTGGGCCTAAATGAGCAGTCAGACATCCCTCAAGGGGTCCCAGATTGGAGAGGCTGTGGGACAACTCCTCCAACACCATGCACAAATTTTGTGCACCGGGCCTCTAGTACTTAAATAATTGCACAGATAAATGTATTGTACAACTAGAGATTAAAAACACTGCACAAACTATTAGAGACTGGCAGGCAATATCAAAATTTGGAACTATCCTATTGACCATTGTAAGAAAGCCTAAATTTGGTCCACAAAAGATAATTTAGGGGTATCAACTGCAAAAGTAAGAAATATTCAAAAGCTGGGACCCACTGGCATCCCTTATCCAACACTCAGGATCATATCCTGCCACCTTGGTAGTCCCACTTCTGAGTAAAGTGGGCAAAGGAAAAGCCCAGGATTGCAATGGTGGGAGCTCTGGATTTTAACAGAACTGGTTCTTCACTGCCTTATTTCAAGAACATAAGGAGCTAAAGAGGCTTTTTTTTTCTTGCCTAGGATTATGATACTATTTTGTAAACGATAAAGTACTTTATAGCTGCAATGTGTTAGAACCTTGTTTATGTGGAAAACTTATTTCAAATTCCAAATGACTTCAAAATACTTTTAAAAAATGTATCTCATTGTAAGCTCATAGAAGGCAGGGCACATTTCTTGCTTATCTTTGTATCTTAGCTCTCATTATATTTTTAATATAAATGCTCACAAGTTCTTATCATAAGCATGACCAAATGAATTGATATAAAAGAGAAGCCAGAATTAACCAAAAGAGATCTTTTAATGTAATCAATTGGTGATGTGTGAGCCCCTGTAAGTTACTTCACATGGGCAAATTTAAATCAGACTCTTTCCAAATACGATACAAAAAGCCTACAGATAAGAAAACAATTGTGTACATTTACATCTTCATCAGATTATATTTCCACTCATGCAAATCAGCAGAATCAACTTGCATGGAATTTGACAGCAAGTCTTCCGGCAAAGATGAGGGAAAATTATTCAGCTTTCTTGGCTCAAAGGCAAACTTAGGCTGTGGCTAGAATGGATAGGAAATAAAAGGCAAGCACAGGCATCCATAGAATGTGGGTCCCTTTCATTTCAAGTTTTCATTCACTCTCTCAACTGCCCAATATGAGAGAAGGAAAATGTTTAGTTTAAGCAATAGTGTTGCCTGTGCTTGCTATTCATGGAATCACCTAGCTTGAGACCTCTGTATCCTCCCTGCATGGTGACGGTTAACACAAACACACACACACACACACACACACACACACACACACACACACACACACACACACCATTTAAACTGCCACCGCTTCCTCTGAATCCAGAGCTGGCTCCTCTACTGAGAATCTCTTCCCTGGGAGAGACATCAATGGAGCAAGGAAATTGTCTCTACCTCCGGTTGGGTTACCAGGGTTCCCTCTTTTCAAGGCTTGCCACCGCTATGCTCTGAGAAACATTGATCTGTGCTCCCCTCATTGTCCTTCTGTACCAGAAACAAGGAACAGCAAAAGGACAGTCATTATTTGCATTTGGCAAGAAAGACAGCAGTAAAAGCTGAAAGGCAACGGTCATGGAAATGTCAAAGTGAGGCTCTGAATGAGATAGGGACAGCAAACACTGAGGAGCAGTCTCAGTGGAGAGGAGCATCCATTAAAGTTGGACAGATGATGTTATCTATGATGAAGAAGGAAAGAAATCAAGAGGAAGAAGTAGGGAGACAGACAGGGGAAGTCTACCATTCCTAAAAGCCAACACACTCAGGTTCAAATGCTGCTTTCACCTCCTGAGGACCATCCAGACTCTGGAGCTGAATGTTCACAGTTCAAATCCTGGCTCAGGCAATTATATGATTTGTGTAGATAAATATCTTCACTTCTTTGTGCCTTGGTTTCTTCATCTGTAAAACAGTGATGATGATTATGATGACAATAACTACAAAACAGAACTGCAATGAGGCTCAAAAGAGCTAATGTTTAGAATGTTCATTGTTAGAACAGCATCTCACGTGTAGTACACGTAACTTGCTGTGATGATGATGACCTGGTAAAAGTCATTGTAACACTGATGACTTCCTTTTTTATTTAGAAAAAGAGAAGAAACTAAACCAAAATATTCTATCATTCTACCATTATATACGTATTATTTGCCACATGCCTTGGGAAAACAACTGCTTAATTCTGCAGGTGTAGGTAACCATGTGGGTGAACATCCTATGAATCAGGATTCTTGGTGTTATTTAATACAAAATAAGCCTCCTCCTACAGCCAGCACTGTCCTCACATCGCAGGCACTGCCTTGGGGACCTCCACTGGATCAGATTCCTGCCTACAGGCTGAACTCCAGGCTCTGAAGAAGGTTCTAGAAGGAGGTATCTCTCCCAAAACAGCATTCATTTTCAATAAGTGAAAATGTTGCATTAGTTTCAACAATAAAGATAAATTTTAAGAAATAAGTGAAAATGCTACTGCACAGGACTGTAAGCCAAAATAAAATGAGTAGTGGGTGCTTTTCTTTTTCCTTCAAATTTGGCTTCAAGATGGGTCTTTAGCCAAATCAGGCAAAATCTGTCTTTGAGGAACCTTCTATAGTATTCTACCCTGAGTCTGTTCCAGGCTGAGCTGAAATAAACAGCAAGATGGGTAATGGGGGAAGTTCTGTAGGGGCCAATTTTTAAGGGACACTGAAACATCGCTAGGACACAAAACATTTCTAAAAATGTCATGAAATGGTGAAAGAGGTACTAGTCAAAACTCTTCTAGGGAGGGCACTGTAATAGGAAGTAACTCAATGGATCTTATCTGGGATTGTACTGTTCTCCAGGGATACATGGAAATGGGTAGAGAGGAAGATTTGGGTAGTCACAACTATTGGGAGAGCAATGCTGGCAATTAGCATTTAGTGGGTGGGGCCAGAAACAATAATCCAGGAAGCAGAATTATTCTGTCATTCCTAAAAGCCAACACACTCAGGTTCAAATGCTGCTTTCACCTCCTTCAAATGCCATTGGCTGCCTTGTGAGAAATAGCGTTAAGTGCTCCCAGAGAGCAAGCACCTTCTAAGGCTGGTGGTCCAGGTAGGCCCTGGCTCCCTGTTCCTACTCCACTACTAGTAGAATGAGTGTGCCCACAGGGGCCAGAGATGGGTTTGCAGGTAATAGAGAAGATAAGGCTGCCACCAGCAAGCCCCTTCCATGCTCAGACCACTTCTGGCTTACTGCCCAGCCCCTGTGCCTGGAATTCAAGGCCAAGCACCTCTTTGTGGAATAGAGGAATGAATTTTGAGTGATATGCACTGTCCCCCATATGGTTTCACATTTAATTCTCACAGCAACACCTTGATGTGATACAGTAATTTTCACAGAATCTAGGGGACTGGAGAAGGAGAGTGAGAGCTATGCATCACATTCTCTGCCCTGGGCTCTGGATCCCAGGACAGGACTACCCTTCCTGCTGCACCTGGAAACTGGGCTGCTCTTTAGAGACCCCAGTTTTTCCAATCACTAGCTCCCAAACCCAAGTCCCTATGGGTATGTCTGCCTGGCAAATCAGGTTACATATTTGTGCCCTAGGGCAAAGGGATCTAAGAAAACAGAGTGGAAGACTGGCCTCTGACTCCTAAGGAGACTGAGGAGCCCAATTCCTCAGTATGAAAGAGGCTCCGATGCCAGGCGGCAGAAAGGCAAGAACATAGAACTGAGACAAGAAAATTCATCTTTAGGGATTTGACTGCAACCCTCCCTCAAACTAAGGTGACCATGTGTCCTGTTTGCCAGGGGCCGGCTCACTTACACCTGTTGTCGTAGCTTCACTATTGATAACATTCTTTTCATTCAGAAATACATTGTGAAGTACATTGTTAACCTTCCTGAGACTCATGTCTTGCACGGAGCTTCCAACAAAGTGGCACGGACTTGCAGACATGCATGTGTATGTGTGTACGTGTGTCCCCAGGCTGCTGGGAATCATGCTTAGAGACCAGGCACTGATGAAATGGATGCCACTCCTCCACTTCCAGGAACTGCTCAGCACAGGTTGAGACCCCCAACTTAAAAATGATTCACAGGAATCACTTCCCTCATAGCAGAATGGCCTTGACTTGGGGTATGATTTGTTGCTCTGGAGTTGGAAAACCGGGAAGTGATAATTCTTGGGAAAGATTCTTTCCACTGTGTTCTGTTAAGTGCATTTCTCAGATTCCATTATTTTATCTTGCTTCCCTCAGGATTGTGCCCTTAGCTGCCTTCCAAGTAGCAATAAAATTTGCCTTTTGCTTTAACTTTAAAATGCCAGCCTTTTGGAGATCAGTGGCTAAGGGAGAAAGAAGAAAAGAAAAAATCCAAAAAATAAGGTTGAAGAACAGAAAAAGGATGGGGATTAGAGAGGAGAGAAAATTAGAAGAGAAAGGAAGTAAAAAGGAAGAAGAAAATTAAATGAGAGGAAAAGGAGAAGAAAGCAAAAAGAATCATCTCACACTATACATTACTGACGTGTTTATTTCTCTTGGACTAAAACATGTGTTGGTAAAAGCTAGCAATTCATCAAGCCTGGTGGTCTCAGCCTGATTCCAAAGGCTTTTTCCAGCTGAACTTACTCCCAGTGTCTGAGCCAGTAAGCACTTCTGCCACAGGACCCAGGACAGGACCAGAGTCCTGAGGATGAGCAAGAATCCACCCAGCAGACGCTGTCTAGTATGAGGGATGCGTGTCTGGTTTTATCCAAGCTGATGTTCACAATGGACCCTGAACACAGTCCCTTGTGATGTTAATCCTAACAGGAAACATGCTCAAATATTATCGCACCATGATTTTCAATCCCAGCAAAGCAAAATTGAGAAATCAAGCAACATATTACCTTTACCTGGGCATATTAGCTTCTTGAGAAAAATCCTTCCTCATCTTGAAAAATTCTTAAGTCAATTCCATTTAGGTCTCTGTTATTCCCAGCAATGTTTTAAAACTAATAGAGGGGAAATTGCACTTACCAATTTAAGATAATTCCACTTCTGGGAGGGGTGTTTGGGGGCTAGGTGAAAAAGGTGAAGGGATTAAGTAATAAAAAAAAAAAAGAAAGAAAAGGAAAGAAAACACACAGACAACAGTATGGTGATTACAAGAAGCAAAGAGCAGAAGGAGATAGAAGAGGGTAAAGGAGGAATAAATTGTGATGGAAGGAGGTTTGACTTTGGGTAGTGAATACATAATAAAATATACAGAGGATGTATTATATAATTGTATACTTAAAACCTATATAATTTTATTAACCAATGTATCTCCAATAAATTCAAAGAAATTAAAAGAAAAGAAAAGACAATGCCACTTCTCAAAATAAAATGCACCCTATAACCCTGCTGTTACTGGGTGGCAGCGCCAGCATTTTCTCTCCCTGTTTACAGGTAATTTAGACCTTACAGCATGTTATGATCACTAAATAGTGAAAGATTTTTCAAGCTTTTGTTTTAACCCACAACCTCATTTTGATTTGTACATGTCTAAAAGGATAGAGATAAGGAAAATATCACTTCTTATGAATGATCCAACCTCACAATTAATAATTGAGAATCTCTTTTTCTCTTTTTCCCTTGCCTTTTTTCTCTCCAAACTAGAGTGCACTCTTCAGCTTGTTAAGCTCAGCTCACTCCCACTGATAATTCACTAGAGATCATAATTTATGGACAATTGAAGCTGCAGAAACATCTCTTAGAAGGAATAGAGCAGATCCATAGCAACAATTCTTCAGGGGAATATTAATCCCCGGCTTTATGTAGTGCTAAGTGTACAATAGTAATCAGAACTTGAGTAGAAGCTGCTAATCATTGAGGGAAAGGGCTGTATAAAGAATTCATAATGGAATTAGCCTGCGGCAAACAAAGAAAGACAAAATTAAATCAGCCATCAAATTGCACCAAGGAATTTTAATTTACAGGTTAATGTAGGATTATGTAACTAATCACAGCTAACATTTTCAATGAACAACCAATAAAATTCTGCTCTTTTTTTCCTCTCTAATCTTGCTAATGGTATTCCAATAACATGCTTTTATTGCCCGATAATATCTTAGAAATGATTCTCAGAAATTCTAAGTCTTTCCAATTGTCAGAATTCGTGTAAAATAGATTTGAAATAGTCTGTCAAAAGTGTAGGTCTAGGAAGATCCACTCCTCGGTTCAGTCCAGACCCAATAATATCTGGGTGAGTTTACATAAAGTAGATTTACATAACCATATCGCTCTAAAGTATATACATGTTTTTCATGCAGTGCAGGGAGCTAAAATGGGACAAAAGAGACAAAATTAAATATGTGAAACTAATCTGGAGCACAAAGTATATCAGCTAATTCTAAATAAAACCACCGCCATAGATTTATATGTCAATATTGCAGACATATCCAATGACATAAACACCAAGGACCACTCTAACGGAGTTTTCATGGTTTATAAATGTGAACATCATAAAAAGAAATAAGGTTTCTAGGCTAAAAAGTTGATTAGCATTCCTCATGGGAGGGGGTGGACTCTGGTGTCCTCCCCAGTTATATTTTTATATCAACCAATGCATGACAAAGACAGGAAAAAAATCTCTACATGATTTGAAAAATTATATGAAACCCACTGTTTCATAAATATATATATAAAAAAAGACAGCATAACTCTTTGCACATTGGCAAGGAGAAACTCCAAAATTATACTGTATGCTTAAAAAGACATCAGTTTAATCAAAAAGATCTTTTTCCAACATATGGCAGAAGGAAAATTATTACAAATGGAGTAAAAAGTATGTTCATAAGCTTTACTTCACGAGGGAAGAATGCTGGGAAGAAAGGCAACGGCATTCTTCTTGCATATGTTTTTTCTTGTCGAGAACAATGTGGGAAAGTCTCATTTTCCTTTAATCTAAATGTTCATTTTATGGAAGCAGCAACATTCGGCCCAGTTATTAGCAAAGGAGTTTTGTTGCTTTATAAAGTCTAATTTTAAGATGCTCACTTCCAAAAAAACATTATGGTGTCAATTGCACTACCCTTCAGCAATCCTGTAATAACTTTATTCAACCATTTCTAATTATAATTATATTTTCAATTCCTTTTAGCTATAGAAACTCTTTATCAATCAGAGCACAAGACAGAAAATTACTTTATTACAGCTACAGCTCGTTAGGCTGAGTGCTCTTAATGAAGCAGCCTCATAATCAGATGAAAATCATGCTGGAGAAAACTTGCATCATTAGTCTGGGCCTTAATTACCAAGAAATATAGTCACTAACAATGATATTCCATTTCATGATATGGTGCATGCACCTTCTACACTACTTGCAATTAATAATTCCACCGACTGCTACAGAATCTTTTCTATTTATTCATAACAATGGAGGGGGGGCGATTCTGAATTTAATTGAGCGCTTCGGATTGCACTCTCTTTCTCCCTCTCTTGCGCGTTCAGATTAAAATGTCACAAGGCTAATATTCTATCTTACAATAATTCATCATTTTAATTACATATTTTAGGTATGTGAAATGTCTCTTTCAGCTTTATAGTTGAGGTTGACATTTTTGGGGATGCATCTGGGAAAAAATGTGTGGCTTCCTGTGAAGGTGGTCCCTACCGCCCAGGACCACATCCTGAAAACCTGAGAGAGAGAGGAAAAAAAATCACGGCCATCAGTCCATCAACTCCATCCATGTTGGGAAAAGCTGCCACAAGAACAGGGACATTCATTTAAATTAATGCCAGCATCTTCTGATAGGCTTTGGATGACAGAATGGCGATGCGCTGGGAGGAACAAGGCCCTGTGTCATGGGTCTCTTTGTTAGGCATGATTGATCACAGACAGAATCAGCAACTTTCCTTTGTGAAAGCCTCCTTTCTTCTGCCTCATTTCCTTTCGCCCTTTCTTTGCCTCCCTCTCTCACCAAGATCCTTGCTTTTGACCTCCTGAGAAATACCTTCAGCAAGGAAGGAGACCTGGTCCCTTGCCCTCCCACTGGGTTCTGCACACTACCAGGGCCCAGCAGAGACCCGCCTATTTCTCCAGCTTCTCTGCAGGCTGGATTAACACTGGAATTCAAGGTGCTGTTGCAACTGCTGCTCTTTTTCAAACGCAAATTAGGTTACTGAGTGAGGGCAAAGAGCACTTGGGCGAGGGCAGAGGGCAAGGGGGTTGGCATAGATAAATGAGATCCCCATTGACCTCAAACCCACGTGTGCCTAGAGCTGAACTTCCTGCCTGACATCCTCTTTCAGAGAAATCATTGCCAAACAGTTTATTTGATTAATCTGGGCTGCACTTTCCCCAATCATCTGCCTTATAAGCACCAAGCAGTTTGATAAATTAAATGGATGAAAGAAGAGAATGACTTGGAAAAACCCACAAGCCACAAGATAGAGTTGGCTATGGCATAAGGGAATGCTGATTTTTTAAGAACTAAGCATCCAATCTCTATACCATGAACATAAAGCTCCCAACTTAAAGATCATTGGCTTCATACTAATTAGTGTTTAGCAAGCAGTGGTTCAGATCCTAAAAAGGCAGAAATTCTCCCCACCCAATTTCAGACCCCAATAAGCAAATAACTGAATAAATTAATAATGAAAAATTTGCCACAACAAAAATACCAGATGACAATTAGCTTGAAGATGGTAAAGAACTGACTGTTATTTGTGAGTCTTTGTTCCTTCTGGCATTTTAAGGTTGAAGGGAAATAGAGACAAGTAGTATCAGATTTTACATAGATTTTATAGGGAAAGGGACTCAGGGGAGAGATTTGGAAGACGAGAGCCAGTATAACCACAGTCATGAGGCAGAGCAGGGGGTTGTGAGCCGCTTGGAGAAGAATGCTGGGTGGGCAAGAGGAACTGGACTTGGACCAAGGGGAAAAAAACACAGGAAGCAGCAGAAATATGAAAGCTGTTCAGGAAGACAGCAAAAAAAAAAAAAAAAATCAGAACCACACAGAGCACATTTCCATTTTAAAAAGTGCTTGGCATTTTGGACAGCCCAATGGCTTGCAAAACAGCTTGAGATATCTAGGGATCCCTAAAGACAACTGGTTTGCAAGGCCCAGCCTGACACCCTTAGAAGCAGCCACAGGAGAGCCAAGTAAGAGTTAAAGGGAACTGGCTGAGTGCTCACATTCTCCTATTAATGCAATGTCAGGAAAAGCCCTCAGCATTACTGCCCTCATTTTCAATCACTCTTTAATGTTTCCTCCTAACAGCATTTCATTTAAGTACAGAAGTCACTGCAGGTATTTCCATCTGGCAGTGGCTACCCGACATGGGCACAAGAGAGGCCCCAAGGATGCCTAAGACCTTTGTCAGAGGCTGTCTCCTACCTTCTGATGTTACCACTCTCTGTGCCTGGCAATGTCCATACCCAGTTCCACAGTGAGACAACAATAGCCGAATCTGAAGAGACTGAGGTCTCCTCCACCCTGGAGGGTCTTCAGAGGGAAGCACTCAGCCAATCAGCCCAATCACCCTTTATTAGTACAAAGGCTACAGCATGAGATCTTCCTGGGTGATCTCAGGAGAGTGTCTAAACTCCTCTGTTTCAGCTTCCATATCCCCATATAAAGGCAATAGTAGCATCTGCCTCATAGGGTTGCTGCAAAGGTAATCTGAGATGAGGCATGTAAAAGTGCTCAGACACGCTCTGGCACATAGGAAGTTTCAGAAAATGTTAGGTCTAATCAACATCATCATTGTCATCATTACAACCATGACCAGAGACATGAGGCAGATGTGGCTTGCTCTGAAATAGGTTCAAGGATTTCAAACAGTTGTTTTCAAACCTGGCTACACATAAAAAAAAATCACCTTCTCACTTGAGTTCTCTTACCCCAGACCAATTAGATCAGAATCTCCCAGTGGGTCGTGTTTGAAGCTCTATGCATGATTCCAGTGCACAATTAGGACTGAAATCCACTGATATTGAGTCTCAATGCCTGTGCATGATATTTAAAACATGATATTGCCTAGCTAGAAGGCCTATGTCTTGGCAAGTGGCAAAGCCCTTGTCTGGGTCTCCCAGAGAGCAATGGGAATGTTATAGCTGCACTTTGAGACATGAGGGTTTAGAGCATTTATGGGCCATGAAGGAGCAACCACAGCCTTGGCTGAAGGAATGTGCCTGTTGTCTTTTCCAGCTGGCAACGTGGTCCATTTCCACTACACAGAGCATAATGCATGTAGCCAAATGTTTCCACAGGATGGCCACCTGTGACTTGAAAACTCTTCTGTCTGGACCCAGGACATGCATGGGCCACAAGGCAAAAGATTGCCTGTGAGCACCAGAGAAAAAAACTGTCTTCCCCTGTGGTTTAGTAAGGGCAGCCCATGCAAAACCTGCCCAGAGAGATCAAATTAAGTCCACAGGTGGAGGAAATGACTACCATTCAGGTCTCTGAGAACAAAGATTAAGCTGTCAGAACCGACGAAGTTAGATTCGGGCTAACCCTGAATGAATTCGACAAATCTAACTACTGAAAATCCTTAGCTATCTTGATGACTTTGGCAGCTGTTTGACACTTGCATTCACAGGATCTAGGAAAACTAAAAATTTCAACCACTCAGATTCCTCAAACCTACATAAATCTGTCAGGCGCTCAAAAGACAATCCTCTATTTATTTATTTGCTTTTAGTATTTAAGATACTTCCGCCACAGAAAGACCTCCAAGACCATGTATGAAATAACAGAGAAACCACATTTAAAACAAAAATTAAGAACACTGAGCAGCATCTAAACTCATCATTCATTTCAACTCATATTTTTCTTCCGGCAGGAAGGGGTTTACTTAGACTGTGGTGGTTACTGGAAACCCTGGGGATCAATTCATGCCCAGTAGTACAGGTTAGCACAGCCCTCCTGACTGTGCAGGGAGTAGAAAAAGTGTAGGAGGGTTCTAGTCCCCTCCCAGTCAGAGACATCCAAACTCCTCCTCTGGCTGTTTTTTCACCCCACAAAAGGATCATGGGAGAGAGATAAACTAGGAGAAAAAATAATCAACAGTGGTTAGGAAATACCAGCAGACTCATTTACAACCACAGAGTTTAGAATGGAAACTTAAGATAGACTGGCACACCAAAGAAATTAAATTCAAACACACACAAAAAGGAACAATTATGATTTCACTGATATGTGGTACTTAGAATAGCCAAAATCATGAAGACAGAAAGTAGAACAGTAGCTACAGGGAGTATAACAGGGAGTTTTTAATGGGTACGGAGTTTCAGTTTGGGATGATGAAAATATTCTAAAGCTGGATGTGATGATGGCTGAAAAAATAATACAATGTACTTTTTGTATGTGTAAAAATGGTTAAAATGGCAAGTACTATATTATCCATATTTACCACAATAAAAGGATCAAACACTAAAGAGCATTTATCTTAAGGTCCTAAGGAACTTGTTTAACATTGTACATATTTTTGTTTCAGTGCTTAAAAGAAAAAAAGCAAAACAAACAAAAAAATTAAAGAACCTAAGTTCTCCTTTGAAATGCTGGAAGCACACCAGTAAAGGAAGATTTGATGTGTGAGAGAGAAACCAAACCCACTAGGTCAGGTGTGCTGGGGTAGAAGACGTCTCTCTGAACTAATGGGCTGGGTGACCTTGGGCAAGTTACCACCTCTAAGCCTTAGTTTCTTCATAATTAAAACCAAAGAGTTAAAGATGATCACCAAGTCCATGCCAACTCGAAAGTCCACAATTCTACACTCTCTTTCCTTTGCCTCATTTTTCTGTTCCACCATGGCAGTTATGGAAATATTATTCTAGGAAAAACACAGCAGCCACTAGAGGCAAATGTCAATATTCTGGCTAGTGGCTAAAGAAAAGAGGAAAAAGCTTGGGACAGTTACTAGTAGATAAAAGCAACTTCATTGTCAAACATGTAGATAAAGAATCCACAAAATATGCAAACCCCAAGACTGAATATTACTTTTTAATGTTTCATTCCTTTATCAAAAGAAATGGGAGGTGGATTTTCCCCCATGAATGTAGATTATCTAGTTAGAAGCTGCTTGCCCTTGAGTGAGTGGCTGAGCCTGCTCCTTAATATCCAGGAGACCAGTGGGGTCCAGAGTTCATAAATAGCCAGGTCATCACCACAGCAGAATTTTAAGAGTCTCTGCCATCATTGGGCTATTTCTAAATTCTCATTGATCCCATCCACTACCCAGCAGTTTGGCAATCAATGCCATGGTTTCAAGGGACCGATATCCCAGCCATAATTTGCATCTTTCACCTGACTTTGTCCCTTCTTCACACTTTGATGCTAATATGTCTTAGCAAGCAGGAACATCCCCTTGCTAACCCTCATGGCATCTAAGGGAAGGTAGGAGTTGTGTCAACCAGCCTCTAGGTGCTATGAACTATGCAAATATACATTCTATTCTTTATGTCAATGATTCTCAACAGGAACCATTTTACCCCTTTCCCACTCCAGGGATATTTGGCAACCTGTGGAAATGTATTTGGTCACCACACTGAGGAGCAGCTGGCATCTACTGGGTAGAGGACAGGGATGCTGCTACAATGCTACAATGGACAGGACAGTGCCCCACAACACAGAATTATTCTATCCAAAATATCAATAGGGCTGAGAAACCCTGCTTTTTATAATTCAAAATTTCGCAGTAATTGTGAAATAGGTATTCGCTGCCTTATTTTACAGATAAAGCTCAATGAAGTTAAATAACTTCTCCAAAGTCACCTAGCAAGGAAGTAGACAGGGCAGGAATGGAAATCAAGTTTGTGGGTCCAAAGAGCCACTGTCTCTCCTAAAATGAATGAATGAACAGATAGTGACTAAAGTCAGCCTGCTGCTCTGTGCTAGGGCACCTGAAGAAGGGCAGATTGTACTAGAGACAGATGCAGGCTGACCTGAGACTAATGCTGGATATCACTATTTATGTCCTAGGACAGATGTTCAGACAAGTCCTGCTCGGGCCTCTCCGTCACTGCTTGTGGGAGCTGCCCACCCCAAAGGAACAGAGACAGAGAGGTTCACAGAAAGTCCTCATGGCTCTATGACACTGCCTAGCTCCAGGGGGCTTTGGGGAGGGCATGGCTACGCTGAGAATTGAGGCCGCAGAACTGTATCACAGAAGCTACAGGCCAGGACTGGCCACCTGGGGAGGTGGCCCCTATCTGTTGACTTGCCCTCTTGGGTCCTTTCTTTCAGGAAATGGAGATGAATAGAAGAACAGTGGTCCCTGAGTTTCCCCTTGTGGGAAAGCCACCTCTCTACCTCCTAATTGCTTTCAGATCCTTTGAAAAGTAAGCCATTCACTAAGCAGAACCACAGAGAGATGGTAGTGGTTTTAAAAGATAACAACCTCCCACCCTAACCCACCCCCTAAAAAAGCCTGCTTCACACTACTAAGGTTTCCAAAGATTGATGCCAAGAGCCAAACTTCATGGTAAAGTGGACTAGGAAGATTTGTTTCCAAAACCTGGTCACTGGGGCCCCAGCTTGGGAGACCCCTCTCCTCCCAGTGCCTCCTGCCCCTTCACATCTCCACCAGCCCCCTCAGAAACAAGAGCCCACTGTCTGAAGTGTTGCAGACTAGCGAGCTGAATGAAGTAATTAAGAGCTGTGCTTGTCAACCATTTGTGCTCAAAAGTCTTAAGTTATATTTAACTCCCGTAGGCCCCATGAATTAATTAAATCATTTTTACCTGCTGCCTTAATTTTCTCTGGAAACAGAAAACTTTGGAGAAAAAAGAGACATTCTATGATATATCACACTATGGACATCAAAACCCATCCCTAGAGGTTTGGAAAGTGTGCCCACCTATAAGGGCCATTTTCCTGGGGCACAGACTATAGTGACAGATGGATATAAGCCTTCAGCAGTCTCTCAAGGTCACTGTGGTTCTAGAGTCATCCCCAAAGCACTATTTTCCCACTACTGAGCAGAGCAGACATTTAGTAAATAATACATGAACTATTTGTCATTGTTTTTTATTAGTAATTAAACTTCTGGATTGATTGAGATATCACTAGTTTTTCCACTTATGCTCTTTTTCTGTTCCATGATCTAATGTGGGATAAGTGGTTGCATTAGTTGACTTGGTCTCCTCTCATCTGTTCCTTCTCAGTCTTCCCAGGCTTTTCATGACCTTGACACTTTAGGGTATGGGCCTAGTGTTCTATAGAGTGTCCCTCGATTTAAGTATGTCTAATGCTTTCATCATGATTAGACAGACGTTATAGGTTTGAGGGAAGAATATCGTACAGGTGAACAACTGTTCTCATTGGATTATATCAGGAGATAGATATATAGAGAGATAGAGATAGAGATAGAGATAGAGATAGAGATAGAGATAGAGATAGAGATAGAGATAGAGATATATATGCAACATCACTGGAGATGTTCATGTTCACTTTGATCGCTTGGTTAACGTGGTATTTAGCAGTTCCTCTACCACAAACTTACTATAGTGCTCTTGCTATATCCCCTATTCCTTTAAAGCAAAACACTGAATCCAGACCCCATTCAAGGTGAGTGGAGTATTTTATTTTTTCTTTTTTTTTAATCTTTATTGTTTAGTTTACTAATTACATTGTTCCCTTTTTTTCCTCCTATAGCTCCCCTCCACCTGGTACCCATCCCACCCTCTGCCCTCACCCCCCTCCATTGTCCTCTCCCATACTTGCATGATTTTTGTCCAGTCTCTTGCTGCACTTCCCACACCCCTTTTCTCCTCAAGAATTGTCAGTCCATTCCCTTTCTATGTCCATGATTCTGTTACATTCACCAGTTTATCCTGTTCATCAGCTTATTAATACACTTGCTTTTTAGATTCATTTGTTGATAGATGTGTATTTGTTGTTCATAATTTACACTTTTATCTTTTGCTTCTTCCTCTTCTTAAAGAATATCTTTCAGCATTTCATATAATATTGGTTTGGTGGTGATGAACTCCTTTAGCTTTTTCTTATCTGCGAAGCACTTTATCTGACTTTCAATTCTGAATGATAGCTTTGCTGGATAGAGTAATCTTGGCTGTAGATTCTTGCTATTCATCACTTTGAATATTTCTTGCCACTCCCATCTGGCCTGCATAGCTTCTGTCGAGAAATCTGCTGACAATCGTATGGGTGCTCCCTTATAGGTAACTGTTTTTCTCTTGCTGCTTTTAATATTCTCTCTTTGTCTTTTGCTCTTGGCATTTTAATTATGATCTGCCTTGGTGTGGTCCTCTTAGCGTTCCTATGTATTGGGGTTCAGTGTGCTTCTTGGACTCCTAAGTCAATTTCTTTCACCAGGTGGGGGAAGTTTTCGGTCACTATTTCTTCAAATAGATTTTCATTGTCTTGCTCTCCCTCTTTTTCTGGCACCCCTATAATTCGGATGTTGGTATGCTTGAGGTTGTCCCAGAGGCCCCTTACACTACCTTCAATTTTTTGATTTCTTTTAGTTTCTTGCTTTTTCAGCTGAGTGGATTTTACTTCTTTGTATTTCAAATCTTTAACTTGGTTCTTGGGGTGCTCTAGAGTACTTTTAGGTCTTTGTATAATAATTTTTATTTCAGTCAGTGTATGCTTAATTTTCTGGTTGGTCCTTTTTCATATCCTTGAGAGTCTCATTCATATCCTTGTAGGTCTCGTTCATTTCCTTGTAGGACTCGTTCATTTCCATGTTGATCTCGTTCATATCCTTGAGGGTCTCGTTCATTTCCTTGTAGGTCTTGCTTATTTCCTTATAGGTCTTGACCTTTTCTAGGAGCCTCTTGAAAAGCCCAATAACCATGGTTTTGAATTCCATGTCCAGTCATTTTTTTCCCTCCATTTCTTTCATATCTGATTTCTTTCCATGTCTCTGCATGGTGGCTGCTTCCCTGAGTTGGTCAATTAATTAGCTTTGTGTGGTAGACGTCCTACAAGGGACAGTGGCTCAGGCTCTCCAGTTACCTGAGGTGGATATGGGTTGCACAGTCTTGCTGAAGTTAAGCTCAGGTTAATCGTTGTTAGCACTTGGAGGGGTTGACCTCCAGGCCAATTGTCTGTGAGGTTCAGCTGTGCTCAGGTTGGATGGGCAGAGTCTCCAGGCTAAGCAGACAGTGTCAGCTCTGCCCTATGCGGCCCCAGGGTCTCTGAGAGAGCCGCTGCCGAGCTCCACTGGCTGCCTGGAGAATTCAGCCTCTCCCCAAATGAGTCTGCACACCCAATGTCTCACCCAAGGTCGCAAAACAATGCAGTCTAATGGTTTCCCGAATGAAAGAGCAAGTCCTGAGTGCTCTCTGCATGGTCAGGCAGCTGCACTGTTCCCAAGTTCACATGCACTCCGCACAAGCTCGACTTCTCCACAAGCCGCTGACCCCTGCAGCACCCAAGCTTCGGCGTGCCCTCCCACTGTCCAGTTTTTAGCCCGTATGATAGTGGGTTTCCTGGACTTTGCCCAGAGCTGGAGAATCAGTCCAGTGTGACGTCTTTGTCTCCCCCGTTCAAGATAAATGGCCGGTTTTCAGCCACTCCCCCATCAGCTGGCATGCGCTCCAAACCTCTGACTCCGCGCATATCTTCAACGCTGTCTGCCACTGCTCCTCTGAGTCACAGTGTCTTATCTTCACTTTTATTTGTGGAATTTTCACTTAGCCAGCTTTCTGGTGATTCTGGATGGTGTTTGTTCTCTCGTTAAGTTGTAGTTTTGAAATTGCTGTGTATGGCGGCAAGATAGGTGTTTTACCTATGCCGCCATCTTGGTTCTCGTGAGTGGAGTATTTTCATCATTTCATCCCATTCTGCCTCACAAAAAAACAGAAACCCATTGTTTAAAAAAAAAAAAAAAGCACAACCTGGAAGTCAGGATCTTGGACTCTAGTCTCAGCTCTATAACCTAGGATGCATCATTTTGTTATAATCTCCCTTTTGCATGATAAGCAGGGTGGCTGTGCCCTCTCTGGGAGAGTACTGAGGAATCAA
Source organism: Antrozous pallidus (assembly GCA_027563665.1). Taxonomy (NCBI): domain Eukaryota; kingdom Metazoa; phylum Chordata; class Mammalia; order Chiroptera; family Vespertilionidae; genus Antrozous; species Antrozous pallidus. Next base: position 32,686,073 of record CM050523.1, read on the forward strand.
AGGGGCAAGACATAAGAAAGGACTTTCAACTGCCCCCACTCCACCCCACAGCCCCAAAATTTCAGTTCTTGCCACCTTTCTTATTTTTCCCCTCAGCAGTTGGCCACTCTGTCCTGATATTCCCACACATACTCAGCACTTGCCCACTTCCTGCCTCTGATTCCTTTACTGTAATGGGCTTCTCTCAGTATCTGAAAAATTTTTTCCTTCATTTCACCTCCCTCTATGCTCAAACATCACCTGCCCAGGAAAATCCTCCTGGACCCTGCTACTTAAAATAACATTCCTTTCACCCTGCCTGGTGTTTTTGTGGCTGCCAGCACTACCTGCCATGGAGTCTGTACTTTTCTTTCTATTGTTTGTCTTTGCTCCTTGAAGAGCAAGGCTTGGTATGTTTTATGCCCCCACTGAATTCCCATGACTAGAACACAGCCCATAGTAGGCTGAGCCTCAAGAGACATTTATTGAATTAAAAGAAAATCACACACACATGGGGGTGGCAGGGGAGACATATGTAATACTGTCAGTAATAAAGATGTTTTTTAAAAGGAAAAGAAAAAACACATGAGAAGCTTTTCTGGGGGTAGGAGCTATCTTTACAGGGCCTAATATCCTTATAGGTTCATAAGCCCTTGTAATACCTCTGCATCACACAACCTCCCACTGGACTTATGAATGACTACAATTTTAACTTTGACTGGAAATACCTTAGAAAGGAGAAAAACCATAATAGATGGATGAAAAAAATGGTTTTATCTGTCATGACACCTGTGGTCCATTGACAATGCTGCCAGAAAACTGTTTGGAGAGAGTCTGAGACCACCAGATCTGGGAGGAGAATGTGCCATGACTGATCTGTAATTTTGTAATGTCTGCCATGCATGAAAGAATGGGAGCATGTATATTTGCACATGATGTGTGAATATATGTTATTCATGATCCTAAAATCGTTCCACTGTGAGTAGGTGTGGTTTTCTAAGTGATACAAAATGACTGCCACTTAGCCAAACTCCTATAAGGGCATTACCTCTATCAAGAGTTGGCAAACTGTATATGTAAAAGGTCAAATAGTAAATATTTTAGGTATCATGGACCAACAGCAGTTTCTATGGAAAGTACTCAATCCTGCCAGGGTATCAGAAAAGGGGCCATAGACAGTATATAAACAGTGAGAGTAGCTGTGTTCCAATAAAACTTTATTTACAAAAAAAAAAAAACAGGCTTCAGCTACACTTGGTGGACCACAGTTTACCAACTCCAACCTCCATGAATATCTCTTCAAAGAACATCTTTCACCTCTTTACTCTCTCCACCCCTCCCCCAAAAGCAATAAGATCTTTAGAAAAACCAAAATTATTACTCAGCCCTTGCTAGATCTTCTGACTCTTTGCTCTAAAGAGCACAGAGAGTATTTACATATCAACATCTTCTGGCAGCTTAAGAGTTATCAAAAATGTCACCAGTCACCAAATGTTTCATTAATTATTGCAAACATCTTTAGGAAAAAATGCCACAGTGGGTTTCTTTCACCAAGTGATTTATTTCAGATATAATTTCAGTTTAATTAATAGGGGGTTTCATTGTGACCTGGAGGGTGTGAAAACCAGCAGCGAGTCTGTGGTTTGGTTAGGAGAAAACTAGAAACCTGCCCATGCCTGCAGAAGGAAATTTTCACAGATAAAGAGGGAAAAGCTTGGATTTTTTTTTGCAGCTGTGAACACCCAACTGATACCCTCATTAAAGACAGCAGTGGAGCATCTTGAGAAAAAAAATTAAAAGGAGGTGGAGGGGCTAGGAGTTAAAAATTTGGGCAGGGGTTGGGAGCCGGCAGGGAGGGGAAGAGGCTGGTGGAATAGAATTTAGCTTATTCCCTGAAAATAATTCTCTTTCTGAGCCGTATTGTAATATGAACTGTGCCATATGTCCTTACAAAATCCTAAACCAGCAAAAGCAACAAATCAACAGTGAGATTTATTAGGCCCTGCCTGGCATCGTACAGCCAAAGAGACACAGTCCTTCAAATGGCTTCATTTGAACTTTCTGGCATTCTAAAAACGTATAATCACTTATCTAAGCAATAAAGTGTTGTTTCTTTTAGAGGTGCATTTAGAGGGGAGGTATTTTTTTTCAATTACCAATAAGCAAAATGCCTCATCCACATATTCCCAAGCACCAGGTTACATTAGTTTCAGTTTTAATATCCTGCCAATGAGAAGAAAAAGTCCCCAAATATGAAACAAATACAGCTGTCTAATATTGCTATTCAAATGCCACTGCATTAAATAAAATTCCATGCTGTAAAATTTTGCAAGGTGCTAAAACAAAAATGATATAATAAACATAAAACATCTGCATTTTTTAACAAAACATTTGGAAACCAATTTCATTTATATTTAAACTTGTTTTGAAGTGTTCCTAGATTTTGAAAAACATTCTAGTTACAGTATATTAGATTTTTTCCCCCCAGGCGAAAGATTAAAGTGGTTAGATGCCCAAGTGAGGGACCACTAGTGGAGGGGTGGAGAAACCACCATTGTGGTTTTTTAGAATGAACCTTGCATTTGAATCTTCAGCTGGCTTTCAGTCATAAAAGGGGTTGGGGATGGGGTGAGTGCCCTCCATCAGCAACGCTGGGCAACAGATTCTCAGACATGCACAAAAATGCGTTAAAACAACATGAAGTTTCTGGCATTCACTCAGGCGTCCTCCTCCGCACCAGGGAGTGGAGACTTTAACAGCATCTCTGCCTCTCTCCATGTGCCTAGGTGGGGTAGCTCCTACAACACTGGGAGAACAGGACCACCCACCACCTTTGGCTCATATGGTCTCTGGTATGGAGGAGAAGGGCTCAACTATAAGGAGCTCTGCCTCTACCTCAATCTAGGAAACCCAGATCTGGACACTGGACATGCAACAGTTCAAAAAGGTCTCACGTTTCCTTTGGGAAACCAAAGGAAAAAAGGACATTTGGGAGAGAGGAAGAAGGGACAAAACATTTGCATCTGTTTGCCAGGGAGAAGAACACATGGATACCTGAATTCACACATGGGAACTCCACTACCAGTCACCTACCCAAACACCATTTTATCTTCAACATCCACCTTGTGACCCAACACCAGCCATACAGCTGCAAAATTAGGAGAAAGTTCTTTATGTCACAGCTCAGCAGTATGGATAGATTGTGTTTGAAACAAAGAGAATCTGGCCTGAGGACTGTTTGTGAGTGTGCAATAGTAATGTTAGCAGCTTTCATTGAGCATCTTTTGTGTCAGGGATTTTTACAAACACTGCTACATTTCATCCTTATGACTACTGCTACTCCTACTTACGAAGGAGGAAGATGAGCTTCAACAGGACCAAATAAATTCCCAGGTCACACATCTAGCTAGTGGCAGAGCAGGAAACTGAACTAAGTCTGGAAGACAGCAAAATCACCACAGGACACTGCTCAGGATCTGATAAATGGGGAGTGGGGGGTAGTCTAAGTTTTACATAGGAAGTTTACTCATTTCAGCCACTAAGGATATGTTCAAAGGTCCTACGATCTTTAAATGAAACAAAATTGACTGAACAGAGTATTGAAGAGAAGTGGAGTTAACATTTTGGGGGTAAGACTGCATTTAGAATTAAGTTAATAGCATTTCAAGTAGAACTAGAAGACCATGCCTTGATGTACAGTTGATTAGTTTTCATGCAATACATGTCACCATATGCATAAAAGCATCATTTGGGCCATTTGCAAAAATGGGTTCTCATAAAGAACCTTTTCTACAATCTTGCTTATTAATATATTTGGAAAACTTTTTCTTCTTAACTAGTTTAAAAGCTATCTTCATCTCATCCTCTACTCAATCCACATGAGAATGCTGCAGATCATGTTCCTTCACCACCATTCCACATACACAACTATGTATCAAAATTTTAATTTCCCCTCCTCACATAACATGGACCAAGTCATTTTCCCCAATTATCTAAGTTAATCAGGGTTTTGGTTTTTTTTTGTTTTTATGTGGATTTGTTATATGACTGATGGACCCTGTAATTATCTTCATAACATCAATTCTCTGGTCCCAGTGAAGTTTGAGTGGACTGCCAAGACCCCGATCTCCAGGAATCTGTTTCAAGCTGTCACAGCAATCTCATCGCTCTTTACATTGACAGTCCAGGCTTGAACCAAACATCCCAAGACTCAGGAATGAACCAATCAGGGTGAAGCTCAGGATTCTTTTTTGACCATCCTGAGAAGAGACTTACCCTTTTCCCAGATGGGAATAAGGAAGCAGGTAGTTTGCCTGGCCAGTGTGGCTTAGTGGTTGAGCATAGACCTATGAACCAAGAGGTCATGGTTTGATTCCCAGTCAGGACACATGCTTGGGTTATCATGTCAATCTCCAGTGTGGGGTGTGGACAGCAAAACAATGATTATCTCTCATCATTGATGTTTCTATCTATCTTTTCCTCTCTCTTCCTCTCTGAAATCAATAAAAAATATTTTTTTAAAAAAGGAAGCAGGTAGTTCCATCATGGCTATGCAGTAAAGAGGGAAACCAGACTGAGAATTAGCTGAGAATAAAGTCCAATCCACACACAAAACAGAGAGTTGAGAACACCTTAAGAGAGTCAGTGTCCTGATTGAACTACATACTGAAGCTTGACCTCAGCCTTAACATCTCAGATATGTGAACCAATTAATCCTTTCATTGTTAAGGCCAATATGAACTGAGTTTTGTTTTGCTTGCAAGTAAGCAAATTCTAACAGATACACTGAATTTTCTACAGCACTTTGAGAATGTACTAGACAACTTTTAATACTAATTCCTATAGCATCCACTCAATACAATGGAGCTGCATCTTAAGCGGAGAGTTTAGAATCTAATATGATATAAGAAAATCACATAGAAAATATTATGAAAAAAAATGCCTAAAGATGTTATGCAGTAATTCTTATGAGCATTAAAGCTTGAAACTCAACTACAGTAGAAAATACTTACACTTGCTCTATTTGGCATATTTGTACCCACTGACCAATGTACTTCTGATTCAATATTCCTACTTTGAAACCTACTTCTTAGGAGATATTCAAGGTCCTTCTCAATCTGACCCCATCTACCCCACTTGCTTCCCTACATTTTATGCCTTCATGCTCTTGAACATGTTGCTTCTACTGAAGTTCCTTCAACATTATTATTCACCTGGAGTACTCCTATTTATACTTCAAAGACCAGTTCAGATACCACCACTTGCCTTAAGTTTCTCTTCCTGGAAAACTGAATCACTGAGCTCTCTTAGTACTTTGTTCACATCTCTGTTGAAGCACTTACTTCATGACATGTGACTTACCTTACACATCTTTTCTTTTTGTATATGGTATATCATGTTTATTGATTTGTGAGTATTGTATCAACCTTATATTCCCAAAAAAATCTCCCACTTGAATGTGGTATATAGACTTTTCAGTGTATCGCTGGATCCAATTTGCTAATATTTTGTTGAGTATTTTAGCATCTATGTTCATCAAGAATGTTGTCCTATAATTTTCTTTCTTCATAGTGTCTTTACCCAGTGTTGGAATTAGGATAATGCTGGCTTCATAAAATGAGCATGGGAGTTTTTCCTCCTCTTGAATTTTTTGAATAGTTAGAGAATGGTAGGTGTTAGTTGTTCTTTGGTTATGTGATAAAATTCACCTATGAAGCCATACAGTTAAGGACTTTTGTTTATTGGAAGTCTTTTGTTTGCTTGTTTATTTGTTTTATGCAGGGAGGAAAGAGAACACAGTCATGTCCTTCTAGCCCAGGTTGAGAGGATGACTGGCTTACCAGTGATGAAACAATGAGTCACAGTAAAACAATCCAGGTTGTGGCACCATTACGTTGTAAACAGCAGGTGTCTGACCAGTGAGGTCAGACTGGATCTTGGTCCTTTTTCATGCTGTTGAGTGTCCTTATAACCATTACTTTGAACTCTATATCTGATAAATTGCTTGTCTTCATTTCATTTAGCTCTTTTTCTGAAGATTTCTCCTGTTCTTTCATTCAGAGTATGATTCTTTGTCTCCCATTTTGGCTGCTTCTTTGTGTTTGTTTCTGTTTATTAGGTCTGCTAAGACTCCCAGTCTTGGTGAACTGGCCTTACATAGTAGGTGTCTTATGGGATCCAGTGAGGCAGTCTCCTTGATCACCTGAACTAGGTACTCCAGGAATGTCCCTTGTGTGAGTGATGCAGTCTCTTCTGTTATAATTGAGTCTTGATTGCTATTAGCCTGATCATGTGGAGATTGACCCTCAGGCTAGCTGACTGTGAAGCTCAACCCGAACCATAGTGTGTGAGCTGCTGTGCAGATGCTGACCACATTAAGCAGAATTTGCCTCAGCAGGTTATGATGCCTGTTGAGATCTCCTTTGGATATGCTGCTTGTGAAGTTTATTATATCCTGTTCTGATGTTGTTTGAACCTGGCCACTGAGTGTATTGGTTCTGGGCCCATTGGGAAGGACTCTGGTGTAGGCCAATATCAAATGCTGCCTGGAAATGGCCCTGGGAAACCTTTTTGGAGCTACAAGTAAACCACAGCTTGTGGCTGCCTCTGCTGGGCCTGGCTGTGCATGAGAAGGACCAAGCTGCATGCCAAGGCTGGCTTTTACCAGCACCAGGCTTGGGTTCAAGTTAGCAAAAGTCCTAACACACCCTGAGATCTGCCTCTGCCTCCCTCCACTTGTCAGCTACCTGTTAGGCTCAGGCCCTAAAAGAGCCTCTGGTGGTCCTGGAGTTGCATCAGGTAGTTTCTCATTGAATCAGTAGGTAGGAGTGAGTGGTATTCACCAGACTGATACAGGTTCAATACCAGTGCTAAGTCTGAAGTCACTCAGCAAATGTCCCTACATATACCAAGTCTAAGTTGTCACCTTGTGGGTGCTCACACACCTTTGTGTCAGGAAAGGGTCTCAAGGAGTTGTCAGTGAGGCCAACAGAGTTTATAAGGCCCAAACAGACCAAGAATTGGCTGTGTGAGTGGGATGAGGACACTCTTTAGGTCAGCTGTGGGAGAAAAAAAATGTCCCCTGTCCTAGAGCCAGATTCTGCTGGGAGAAGATGGAGCTCAGCAGACTTGGGAGGCCAGGCATCAGAAGGATGGCTATACATCTTTGTTACCCACAGACTAGGAGCAATTCTAGAGTGGAAGTATGTCTTATTCAATATTGCATCTCTTGCTTTAGCATATAGAACTTATTCAGAGTAGGCATTCATTCTGTTTGCTGTATAAATACTCTTAATTCAGTTGGCATATCCTAAATCAACCCATGTCTCTCCATCTTCACTACACATGGTATAATCCTATCTTACCTGGGTTATAGCAAAAGCCTCCTAAATGACCTGACTGCTTCCATTCTTACCCTTTTCAATCTCTTTAGAGCCAGAGGTACCTCATAAAAATTAGAAAAAGTGACTACTTCCCCCCAAACAGAAATGTGTAACACCTTCAAAAAAGAAGCTGCCTGATATACTGAAAAGTGTTTGAGTGTTCAGATGGGTTTCATATCATTTTTTAATGCTGAAAGATACCCTTGAAATCCTATGAAATATTGAACAGAAAACCCTGAGGGCAAGTCAAAAAGCAGCCAACACCATTAGATAGCTTACCCTATTCTAACCAAGGTTATAACTGTGGCTTAAAAAGTAAGAAATTCTGCCAATGGTTTATTTATTTACTGCTACAGGCACATCAATGCTCTTTCTTGCTTACCCACTTCTCATCAAGGTTGGATGATTTAAGAGGTCTTATGGCATGGTGAATGGGCTTTGGGCTCTTTTCCTGGTTCTGCCACTTACTTGCTGGGTGACCTTAAACCTGTCAATTACTTTTGAACTCAATTTCCTCTACTGAACAAATGGAGATGGTCATAATCCACAGACTTTTGTGAGAAGAGAATGAGATCCCCAATTAGAGCACCCAGCACAGCACCAGGAACACAGCAGATGCTCCATCTGTTTGCTTTCTTTTCAATGAATTAACTATCTTTGACAAAACTGATTAGTTATTTGGGTATAAAATAAGGTAATTTCATGACTTGTTGCTCAAACTATTCTCGAGCTAATAAATTCCACCAACTTTAGCCACCCCATTGCTAGGCTAAAAGTGAAGTACTACCTTGAATCTTGTTTTCCTCCCATCCTACATCCAATCTACCAGAAAGACCTATTGTTATACCCCAATAATATCTCAATCTGATAATCTCAGACTTCCTCCTACTTTCCTGCCAATTTCATCACCATCTCTCAGTTGGATATTTCAACAGCCTCCTAACTGGTCTATTGCCTCCACTCTCATCTCCCTATAGCCTCCATAAAGCAACCAGAGTGACATTTTTCTGAAGTGCCAATAAGTTCATATCTCTTCTGTGAAAATCCTCCCATACCTTTCAATGATATTAATAAAAATAATGATGTAATTTATTGAGCACTTACTATATTTAAGGGGCACATGTCTAAGCACTTGCACATATTAAATTATTTAATCTAAAATTACTGTCCAGTGTCCAGATGAATGAGTAAAGAAAATGTGGTAAGTGGATGTATGTGTGTGTATAAAATGGAGTAGCACTAACCATGAAAAAAAAGAAAATCCTGCCATTTGCTACAACATGGATGAAAATTAAGGCATTTGCTAAATGGAATAAGCCAGACACAGAAAGACAAATATTATATAATCACAATTATATGTGGATTCTAAAAAGGACAAACTCATTGAACCAGAATATAGAATGGTTGCAGCTAAGAGTTGAGTGCAGGAGGAGAAGAAATGGGAAAAAATTTCGTTAAAAGGTTCAAACTTCCCTTTAGAATTCTGATGAATAAGTTCTGGACCTAATGTATAGCATGGTGGTTATAGTTAACTAGAGGCTCAGTGCATGAAAATTCATGCACTGTAGGGAGGGTCCCTCAGTCTGGCCTGCCCTTCTCACAGTCTGGGAGACTTCAGGGCTGGGAGGTGACCTGGAAGTCAGGGGAAGGCGACACTCCCATCACACCTCTATTGCTGCCACTGCCGGCCCTGGTTACCTGAGCCTTGGGCAGCCCTGGGCAGCTGAGCAGCCTACATCTGAGGCTTGCCTGTGCCTTGGGCTGGCCCTGGGTGGCTGGGGGGCTAAGGGGGCTGGGAGACTCCAGAGGCAGGCACATTGAGTGGATGGACCTGCCTGGGGGCAGGCCTAGACATGCCATGTGCCTGCTGCCCTTTAGGGCTGAGGGACTGGGTGCCACCATCTTGTGTTTATGAGCACTGCCATCTTTGAGGATGTGACAGTCAATTAGCATATTCCTTCCTTATTGGCTGTGGGTGCTGCAGCTTTGTGATGTATGATGGTCAATTAGCATATTTCCTCTTTATTAGATAGGATAATACTGCACTGCATACTTGAAATAGGCTAAGAGAGTAGATCTTAATTGCTCTCACCACACACACACACACACACACACACACACACACACACACACGATAAGTATATGAAGTGACATACGCATTAATTAACTTGATTGTGGTCATCATTTCACAATGTGTATGTATGTTAAATCATCACATTGCCTACCTTTAAAAAACCATCATGCTTTACAATCGAAATATATAAAAAAAAATTTTATTTGTTGATAAAGCTGGGTTAAAAATAAAATAAAACTATACAAGATAGGTACTGTCATATCCCCCCTTTTTTTACATATAAAGGCCATGCAATTAGTGGCAGGAGCCAGAATAATGCATAAACCCCCCTGTCTCAATCTAAGAGACCTATCTCCACCGCTGTCTGCTTCCTCACTTTATCTCCTAACACTTCCTCTCTCTCCTTGTTCTCTAAGCTCTAGCCACTCTGGCTTTTTTTTTTAATCCCTCAAATGTACAACAGCTCAATTCTTTCTCAGGTCCAAAGACTCTTCATTCAAGCTCTGCTCAAAAGCCAGCCTTGTGGAAAGGCCACCCTTGACCACACTGATGGGTGAAATGGATGTGATCATTCTTTATCATTATAACCACCACCATCTCATGAGTCCAGAAGGGCATCCCTTGAGGACCTCTTATTGTTTTTGCTGAGGTTTTAAAAATACGGAGAGGATATTGACTCCAGAGTGCTATGATTTATCACTTAGTATATCAGGTAGTTCATAAATCCCCTTGCTTGCTTCTGAGTTTGATTCTGAACAGAAAAGAGTGGAAAGTCTATGGAGCGTTTTTGAAAATTACTTCTTAGAACCCTGGAAGTTTTTTTGCCCCCTCAGTAAATGAACTGCTCTCTAAAAAACTCTAAAGGCTGAAAACCGGCTGTACTGAAAACATTCTCTCACAATAAGGGCTTATATTAACTTTTCAAAAAATATTTGTATTTCTTCAAATATTCGTATGGTTTTTTTTAAAGCAATTCAATTTGGGGGGAACATTATGACAATATGCTGCTTCATGCCAAAGAAAGCTTTTCATTGGCCTTTCTCGTGTTTCTGGCTTTCTTTTTCCAGCTGTTATATCAGATATAATCATCCAAAACTGCGATTTGTCATCTCCGTCAAATTTAGTTTATAATTCTCAATGTTGCAGTTTATATGAAAATATGTATGGATTAAAACTCAGAGTAAAATGAAGATTTCACAAAATACGAATAAGGTTAATATTCCTCAAAAGGTTGAATTACAAGCAAACCTGAAAAAACAGTGGAGTTATCCCAGATGTTAGACCTGCAGCACTGCCTGCCCCACTGAAATGTGGGAGCTCTCGAGCCATCCACACTGCCAAGGCAGCCTAGGGATTTGGTTTCCTCCTATAAGTAACTGGAAGACTGAAGACTCCTCGTGTATAAAAGTAAGTTCTCAGATCACTTGATCTGTCAAACTAAGCAGAAAGATCACCTTTAGGCCCTTGATTAAAGATGATTGAATGGTTATTATATATTTCCAACCAACAATCACTGCCCATGGCAGCAACATACTGCTTAAAATAGTTATCATTTATTGAGTGATTACTATGTGCCAGGCAGTGTTAGGCTGTGCTATGTGCAGGCAGTGTGCTAGGCAATTTGCATACCTTATTTTATTGAATAAATGTCTGTTAAGGAAGTCGAGGTTCTTTTAGAATGAATTATATGAGACTGACATTTTTGTAGGGAAAAAATGGCCCAGGAGCAGCACATGCATGCAGTTCATTCTAATACTTGTTCTGTATCTCCCAACTGACTCAGCACAATGCTTAGCACACACAGTAAAGTTCAGTAAGCTCTTACTTATTAACTAGAGGTCTAGTGCACGAATTCATGTATAGGTGGAGTCCCTTGTCTTGACCAGCAATAGGGACCAATCAGGGCCATGGGAGGTTGGCTGGGAAGTGGGAGGGGCAGAGGGATGTTGGCTGTGGAAGCGCACTGACCACCAGGGGGCAGCTCCTGCATTGAGTGTCTTCCTGCTAGTGATCAGTGTGTGTCATTGGGTCACTTAGGCTTTTATAGAGAGAGAGCCTCAGTGTGGGCGTGGGGGGAGCATCAATATTTCTAGTAAGATTCAGTCCAGCCAACTCGGCTGTGTTGATCTCAGCCACACGGGTTTCATGTGAAATGTCAGGCCACTCACCTGCCTGCACCCCCCCAAAGTTTACTTAGTAAAACAGTGAAACTTGCCTCTGTGCTCTCCCTCGGTATAACTGTAGAGAGCTATGGGATATTGCTAGTACAAAATCAATTTCAACTCTTCGGCCTATCTCCAAGCAACCTGCTTTTCTTCTCCTGAACATCATCATAAAAGCCAATTTATGGTTAAATAGCTACAAAAGATCACCTCAGGAGAACTGAATTTCTTGCCAGGGTTAACCTTAAACACTGCATTCTAGAACCAGAGTGTATATCAATTGGTAATTTTTAACATTCTTTGTGTGGTAAAATGAGATCACTAGAAATGAATGACGAGAAAAAGATTCTACTCCTAAACAAGTTGGGAGGAACAAACGCTCAAAAGCCCCAAATGAAACCTTAGAAATTTAAACTAAACATTAACAAGGAAGAAAGTAAAGCCATTCACGCAAGAAGATATGAAGTTGTTCCATTTTAAAACACTGCCTAAAAGAATCTTTGCCCAGTTCCTTCTCACCAAGGTCTCCACACTTTCACTCCCAACCAAAACATGCCAGAATCAAAAGGTTGTATTTCACTCAATAGAGAAATTTAAAACAAAGACTAGTAGCTAAAAACAGAGTATATTCCTATGCTTCCTACCATCCACTTTAATAATTATAGCTCAGAATCCCAACTTGGCATGCAAACTACTAGAGATGTGAGGAGGGTTGGGGAGGAAGGAAAAAGAAAAGGAAATAAGGGGAAGGGATGTGAGAGAAGAGGAGGGGAGGGAAGGGTTAGATTGGTGAGAGGAGGGGAAGGAGCACTTTTTAGAAGCTGGAGGCAAGGAAGTTCATGTAAGGGCTCACTGTGGCCCACTTAAGTTTCTACCTCTTGTTTCCCCTGCCCTGCCCTTCCCTACCTCCTTTTATTTTATTGGGTTAACCAATGAAACTAATATCTTCCAGGTTTTTATGCACTGGATTACCAAACAGGAGATGTGTGTTCACGCCCAATGACAGAAATATACATGACCACTTGGTATTATCTCAATTTTGCAAAATAAAAATGAAGCAGTTGTGGCATAAATCTATGTAGAAATGAGATACAGTTTGAAAACTTCCTCATGTGCACTGAGTGGTACCCAAATGCCCCGTTCTTCTGTAAGGAGAGTGGCCGCTGCCAATCCAAACAGGGTTCAAGATGGTGCTGATTAGATCATAGTCTCCACCAAACAGATACAGAGCTGATGCCATGTGGCTAGTGATCAGGCTGGGAGAGCCTATGTCCTCTTTGGCCAAGTGTTCTTCCTTGTGAGACTGAAGTGCCACAGCAGCAGTGGGGATGCAGCATTTCTGCACAGGGGTTCTTACTGGAGCAGCTGTCTGGAGTGAAAGCGTTCATACCTCCCCTGCTTTATAGCTTCTGAAATTCCTCAGCTACCACCTCTGAGCAGCAGAAGAAATCTTACAAAAGACCACTGGCTCTTGCTCTTTTCTGCCAGCCAAACTGTATCCTGCCCCCCATCCCATTCCTCAAATGGACAAGAAGTGAATATTTCATCTTAGTGTCCTCCAGGTTGAAGCAATAAAGTTATGGCCTATTCTAATAATTATCAAAGTCTGATGATGTTAACAGCATAGGCTTCAAAGTCCAACAACTCAGTTTTAAATGCTGGTCTATCCCTTGCCTTCGCAAGTTGCTGAACTTCCCTGTGCCTAATTTCTCCTATGTAAGAGGGATAATAACTGAATCTGTTAGGGTTGTTGTAAGGATTAAGTGACTTAACCTAGTTAAAGAATTTAGAACAGTCCCTGGTACATAGTGAGCAATAATAAATGTTATCTACAATCATCATCATCAACATCATTATCCCAGCACCCATTTTTAAAGAAGTAGAAAAACTCTGGTCTCCTGAAGTTTACAGTCTGGGGTGAAGATTAAGTTGACACCAAACATGAGAAAATAAAACCAACCCGAATTAAGTCAAGCATGGATTGGGTGACACAGACATATACTTTCTCTAGGGCTCTAGGTGAGGAGGGAGAGCAGAGCAAAAATAGCTAAGGAAGGTTCAAGGAAGAAGGAGGGCAGCTTGAGACCTTGCAAAATGGCAGCATTTTGATTGTTAGGGGAGAAAAAACAAGGAGCTTGTATAATTCATTTCCTTTAAAGATTCTTGGGTAAGGGGCTCTTGTTATTTATAAGGGGTGATAAATGTTTGCAAAGCTTTTCTCTCAATTACCTCTCTGGAAAAAAAATTAATTGTGGTAAAACTGTACATTTAACACAGGCTCAACTGCAAAGAACCAGGGTGAATTCCCACAGAAACACCCCCCCCCCCCCCCAGCTAGTCAACACTTTAAATAGAACTGCCATGTTATTATTGAGAAGAGTGGTAGCTCCCATGCAAACTACATATTTGATTAGGATCTGAACTCTTTGCTGAACCATGAATTCAAAATAATTTAGGTGATACATATAAATTTAATTTCCTTGTTCAAAAACTCCACATCTGAAATGATGCCCTGCACATGTAGAGCTCTCACTGAGGTCTACAAAATGAGTCTCCTTCTAACTCGTCTATACTGTGTGGAAATAATCTTCAAGGAAAGGAATAAACCTATTTTAAAAACAGCTGAGTCCTTTAGATCATATACCCTAACCAATTTATGGAGATAAATGGAATTCAGTATTAAAGAAACTTTTCCCACTCCTCCAGAAAATGTAAATCCAGCCACAAAATAGAAAGAAAGAAAAAGACAAAGAAATCAAGAATAAAAGCAGCAAGCCCTACCTAGTTTGGTTCAGTTGGATAGAAAGTCAGCCTGTGGACTGAAGGGTCCCAGGTTTGATTCCAGTCAAGGGCACATGCCAAGGTTGCGGCCTCAATCCCCAGGGGGGAGGGGGACATGCAGGAGGCGATCAAATATTCTCTCTCATCATTGAGATTTTTATCTCTCTATCCCTTTCCCTTCCTCTCTGAAATCAATAAAAATATATTTTTTAAAAAGAATAAAGCAACACAGAAAGAAAGGCAAAAAAAAATTCAAGGACAACTGAAGAACCCATGACTTACTACTGCCCCTTCCTGCCTTACCTCTGTCACCCCCATGTTCCCACTGACCCAAAGCGACTGTATATAAGAACATCACACAGTAGAGGAACCCAGGGGAAAACAACCATTGAAGAAAACAATTTATTTCTACCATTCAGAATCAGAGAAGGCATAGTTTCCTGTGGAAACAAATCCCTCTCTTTCTACAGTGAAGCAGTGTCTACTGTTTGGCTATCTTTCCAGCACTGGATACTATTTCAGTAACTCTCACCTTAGCCCTGCGCTAATTACCAGGACAGATGAAAAAAATAACAAAGGAGAAAGAGCAAGAAAGGGAAAACAAAAATAACACTGTGAGTGATTGCTTGTGCTCCATTAATATAAATGAATATAAAATACTTTTTAAAAAAATGCATTAGGCAGATATTGGCTTATGATGGGGTCAATATCACGATTTATTTAACTCTAGGGACAATAAATCTTGATATTGACTAAAAACATAAGTCAATATGTGTACTGTTGTGTGCATTCTATTACAAAAATAGGTTTTTAACTTTAATGGCCTGTTTTGCAAAGTGGAAAAATAAAAGAACTCTCTCAAAAGCCCTCAAATCACAGCCTACACCAACATCTGCTGAGAATGGACTGTCTAGCCCAGCATCTCAGCATCACTTACCATTGGCCAGTCGGTTCCTTAATACAGTAGATTGAATTACAGATCCTGATTCTTCACCTCTCCTATATCCAAAACCTTTGATGTTCATCCAACATGAAGCAGAAGCCACTACTTGACTTAGAGCTTAGCTTGTGATACTTGAGCTAATGAAGTGTGAGCAAAATTGAGAGTTTGCTAGTTCCCAGTCTAATCTTTAAAAGACATCTTATATTCAGCTTTTTTTCTTGTGAATTTGTCATTACCATTAAAATAGCTTCCCTTCAAGTAGATGCTATACCTTCAACCTGAGCCCTCAAATAACTCCACATAGAGAAGACCAGAGTCCATAATACAATGAAGATCCAACCCTAGCTGGACTTACAACTGGAAGCAGAGGCTCCTATTCAAGTTCAGTCTCTCAAGCCAATCCACAGAAATGTGTAAATGCAACTGAGATGTGGTGGATGGTAGTTATGCAGCCATACCAGACTGACATAGATAGCACTCACTAAGGAATTATTATTCACAGATTCCTTACTCCCTTGTAGAATCTTCAAAGAAAGTTGGAGATCCATGCCCTTACTCTAAGGATCTCAGAGTGTAATAGGGGAAACAGAACACCCACATGATGGACTATCTCCCTTTAGTGTACTAATATGTTCCATATAACCTTAGATGATTATTAGACATCCCTCCATTCCCACTAGCTAGGATTGCTAACTTCTTCAGATCCATACAGATCCAGAAATTGAACTCAGCTCCCTTAACAGTTTCTAATAAAAATATAACCATTCCAAGCATTGGGGGTGTTTATAGTATTTTTTTTCTAAAGATCAGGAAGCCTTCAAAACAGAAAGAAAGAAAGAAAGAAAGAAAGAAAGAAAGAAAGAAAGAAAGAAAGAAAGAAAGAAAGAAAGAAAGAAAGAAAGAAAGAAAGAAAGAAAGAAGGGAGGGAGGGAGGGAGGGAGGGAGGGAGGGAGGGAGGGAGGGAGGGAGGGAGGGAGGGAGGGAGGGAGGGAGGAAGGAAGGAAGGAAGGAAGGAAGGAAGGGGAAAGAGAGAGAGAAAGAAAGAAAGAAAGAAAGAAAGAAAGAAAGAAAGAAAGAAAGAAAGAAGAAAGAAAGAAAGAAAGAAAGAAAGAAAGAAAGAAAGAAAGAAAGAAAGAGAGAGAGGGAGGGAGGGAGGGAGAGAGAGCGAAAGAAAGAAAGGGAGGGAGGGAGGGAGGGAGGGAGGGAGGGAGGGAGGGAGGGAGAGAGAGAGAGAGAGAAAGAAAGAAAGAAAGAAAGAAAGAAAGAAAGAAAGAAAGAAAGAAAGAAAGAAAGAGTCTGTATAGGATTGCACACAGCATTCTACTATAATCTATACTGTGTTTTATTTTCCCCAAATCCCTCCTCAGTTATATCATAACAGTGTTTCTTTTTTCTCTTCTTTGACCCTATGGCCAGCCTGCTTTCTCCTTCCAGATTATTCTCAAGAGCTTCAAGTTCCTCTGCCCATTTACTATGCAGAAAAATTCAACTATGCTCCAGCTTATACCCCTGAACTCGTGTACACAGGCCATTCTGTTATTAGCAAACATTGAACATTCAGTAAACAATACTACCCTCTTTAGAAAGCAGTTCAACTATTTAAGAAGATTCTTTGGTGTCTCAAGGCCCACCTCAAGTGGCTGATCAAAGTCCTTTATTTAGGGGGGGATGAAGAGACACATACTCTGAAACCCTTCAAAGTCATTTTGATGAGTTAAATTATCTCTATATCATTATAATAATGCATTAGTTTTTTTTCAATAAGTGTTTACTGAACCAGGCACTGTTCTGAAAAGTTAGTATACAGCAGTGAACAAAAAAGAGAAACTCCTTGACCTCATGAAGTATACTCTTGAGTGCTGAAAACAAACACTTAATGGTTAAACTCACAGATGAAGTCTTATAGGACAGCAGTAAGTACTATGACAAAAATTAGCCCAGGGTAAAGGGATCCACATGCTTTTCTAAACTGGCCTGTCTGAGGAGATGATGTTTGAGCTACAACCTGGACTGAACCTAAATCTCTAATCACTCACTTCATTCATCCACCCAGCAGGTATTTATTGTGTACCTGTTATAGGGAAAGAATAGTGTTTACTAGTAGCTGATGAGGGGCACAGAGAACAATCATGAGGATACTCTCCTCAAGGAGACATGGTCACATCAAAGAGATAAGATATACTTTTTTTTTAATGACAATCTATAATTAAAGATAGGAAATATGTGCTGTGTAGATAAAATACAAGGAATTTTGAAAAAATAAAAACCATGAGACATCAACAGGTGTGTTTTTATTGTAAACTTTAAATACAAAATTTTCTGAAAAATCTAAGGTAATTTTATCAAAAGTAATGGATACAAGACATTGAGGGGGGCAGGTGAGGGCATGTGCTGGGGGTACAGAGGGGGGAGGTCAATGGGGAGAAAAAAGAAAACATATGTACTACTATTCTTAATACTTTAAACAATTTAAAAAACAATTAAAAAAAGTAAAGGGATTGTTCCACCTCAAATTTCCTGATATTTTTATATTATTTTATATCCAGTATACGCCAAGTATAACAATTATATGTGAAACCAGCAATCTATATTTTATGTCCAAATCCTGATATATAAAGAAAAGTAAACAATTTCCATACTCTTGTTCTCTCTCCTCTTTTTTATTGAATGTCATGAGAATGGCAGATAATCCAGTAAAATCTAATTTTTCTACCCTTATTTTTAAACTTATTCTCACAATATAAATCTCTACAGTTGAAAGCACAAAATACACTTTGGATTAGGGATTCTGTCGATATAGGGTGAAAACCTCTGAGAAGTCAGAGAATGTTCACATGTCAAGTGGTGGTAGCCATTAATGTTCACCTCAGTCTATGACTGGTTGATACATAAAAAAAAAAGGTAGACAGATCACCCTCAACCAATATAGCTGTACTCTGAGTTATCTTTCTACTGATTTCTCTGGATGTCTCCTGATTAACCATATCTCTAGTTCAGTACCCTTCTCAGAAAGGGTTTTCCCTGCAGAATGGATTTAGAGTATGTAGGTTATGGATGAAGAGTGAGTTTGAGGAATATGATACTGCTAATTATCTGACAACATCCATTTCCCAGTTTTTACTTAGTAATAAAATTCTAGAGTTTTAGCTGAATCCATAGCTATCCAACAAAACAGTACATTCCCAGACATTCTTGCAGCTGAGTTTGGCCATTTTAACTATGCTCTGCTAATAATGATAGATAAGCACAAGTCATATATCCTAATTCCAGGGTGTGCTCTTAAGAAAAATAAGCATGCACTCTTTCTGTTTTTCCTCCCTGGCCCTTACCATAGGATGGAAATGGCACAAGCTTTGTACAAGGAAATGAAAACCACATATTGAGGATGGCAAAGACACCTTACCAAAACCTGGATCTCTTCTTATTGTGCTAGAGAGAAATACATTTTTATCACAGTTGAGCCACTATACTTAAGCATCTCTTTGATACAGCAGCTTACTTGGTACCCTAAGTAATATAGGAGAGAGAACAATATAGGCCAGCAAAATAACCCAAGTGAGCATGTTCTTGTGCAGGTTTGTAAAAGTAGTACTATCAATGAGAAAAATATTTTGCCCAAGACTGGACTTTACAGTAATCATCTGGCTATTTTCCCCATTGGACATGGCCATATACTTCCAATTTCCACACAGGATTTGATGTTGCTTATGCTATGTGGTCACTGACATAGTCCTTTCCTGGACAGAGGAACCAAGTCATTAGCAGCATTGAATGGGAAAAAGCTCATTCCAAGGAGCCAGGACATGAGTTTTTAGAGACTCTTAGTAAAGTAGAAACCTCTCTGTTGCTTTTCAGCTCTCAACTTTAATGCTTCTTGAGTTTCTTAAGCTCATCCTATCTTGTTTCTTAATACAAAAGAGAAGTTATTTTCTAAGCTGTCACTTCACAGAAATTATTTCCCCTTAGTTGAGGGGAAAAGTATCAGAGAGAAACTCAGAGGGACACAGATTTTTTTTTTCTTGAACTTGGGCCTCCTCTTGAGGAATCTACGAAATAGAGGGTTTTCAAACTTAATTATTGAAATGGCCAGATGTTTTATTTAGAAATCTGAACAAAGATTTATTGCAAGAAGTATTTAAATTAGGGCTGGGGTTAAATGGGATAAGTATTTTAAAAAAGGAGAGACTTCCTGAAATCTGAGGACAGGAAATGGAGCATAAGTGGGAGGTGGGAAAAGTGAGAGTTGGACACAATGAGTGGTTCTAGATTCAGGTGGTTCTCGGGACCCCATCAATAGATACACTTGGGCCTTTATTCTGTTCTTCACTATTAACCTGATTCAGCTACTTACACAGGAATGCCATTGTGTTTTGTCCTGCCATCAACCACTTGAGTTCTCAATGTCCTAATTCCTAATGCCTTTTGACAAACAGGCAGTTCCCACAGAAAGTGAACTAAGGGTGAACCATGAATCCCAAAACAATCCGACCACTCCAGTGTTTGGGGGACAACACAGATGCCTGGAATTTTCAGGATAAGTTGGGGCAGAGATTGAATTCTTGATCTTGTTTCTAGTTCTGTGATAAATGTCTTTGGTCAAGGTCATCTATGCTAAGAGATCTTAATTCATCTGTTTATTCATTCAAACATTCATTCAATAAACAGTTATGAACACTTGCTCTGTTCCATGGACTAGGAAAACAAAGTTGAATAAAAAAGAATCTCGCTACTTAAGAAGCTCACAGGTAACACATAAAATAGTTACTTCCCAGAGAGTTGAAATATTTGAGAAAATTGCGGGAGTAAAGTCACGTGTAACTCAAAACATGATTTTAAAAATAACTAGTTGAAATACGGTTTAAAATGGTTTAAATGTAAACTAATATTTAAACTAAAATTTGAACTCATTTACATAAGGAAACTTATTTGCACAAAACCATCACATTTCTCAAAGAGGTCAGTCAACAGTAGATAAAATGCATAAGTATGATCTTGACCTTGCTAGATAAACTTTCCAATTGTAGATGGTATCTGCCATCTACCTATTATGTCACTGTTGCATTTAAGGGTCCCAAATGCCAGTTTTTTAATCCTCAACCTCTATTTAATATTGCTGTATATTGTAAAAGATGAGTTAAGGATAGCTTTAGTTCCGAGTGTGTAAAAGAAACACTTTCCTTGTCCATTAGAAATCAATCCATGCATTCTTTTTGCATACTACCATGGATCTCAACCAGCATTGCATTATCAAGGTTGTTATAATAGTATCTTTCTCATGGTTTTGATATTTCATTTTCAGTCAATTTCATGGATTCACTGAGGATGCAAAATAAATTAATTTTCTTTATTCTTAACATCTTAAACCACACCAGTGCAAATCCGGATGATTCAAAATAGACACTATACATAGGACAAAGCATGTACTTAGTACATTTCCAGAACAAATATGGGAATGGCAAGTGCCATGGGGAAGGTGGGATTAGATGGGACTCTGTGCGGTGGAAAAGCTTCACAGAAAAAATAACTCGAGATGTAACTAGTATTGAAAACGAATAAGAAACTATGCTTTCATAAAGCTGAGGTAGGTGGGATATAGGATTCCTTAACTGCCCTACAAATTGAGGCTCTCTAACAGAGAAGAGATGGTATCCACATAGCAGTCAATATATGGTCACTGTCTCTGTGTCTACCAACTGATAAACAATGGGATGTGTCCTGCTCTCAAGGAGTGTTCAAAACAAGATAATGATTTACATAAACTCCCCCTCCAACCTGTTAGCTCTCAAAAATACCTAAAAGCATCATAATTACAGATGGGCCTTCAACAAATCCAAAGTTCCACCCAGCCAACTTTTATTGCCTTGCTTTAATAACAGAATAGTATGTGATCCATAACAGCAGCACCTCTCAGCCACAATTCAACTTTTCAAAATACTATTGCTTCCTTTTAAAGAAAATAATTATAAAACATAGCCCATATGAAATTTTTTCCAAATAATTAAGAAAAAAATGACAAAGCCCATCCTTTAATAAAACTTTTGCTCATCAAAAGGCTACCACTGCTGATTATTAGTCATCACTAACTTAAATTGCCTTGCAGAGCATTTCACTTCATGTACCTGTAAACAGATACAGTGTGAAAAGACACACAACATAACAGCTTATATATTCCCTCTTGCTCTTTCCCAAGACACTTTAATGACCTGGGCGTAAGAAGTAGTGAAGAAAGCCCCTTTTTTATTGTCTTTTCTGTTTTTTCCCCTTTTTCTTCCCTGATAACCTTTAAAGACTTCCCTTAGAACTAATATGGGACTCATCATTTGATGATGAATTTGCATGTCGATCGGCAGCCAGTGTAGCAGCCCTCAGATTAGGGACATTCCGCTGCACACTAAAAGGCACAAAGAACAAGAAGTGCATTTCCATCTGCCCTTCCTTTCCAGTCAGTGCATTCCCAGCCGTGTCTATTGATGAGCACTTGGAACAATACCAAAATGCAGTGTAAGATCAATCCTGCTGTTTACTTCGCTGAACTAAAGGAACAAAGAACAGAAGAAAGGCCTTAAACCCAGCCGTTGTGAAGGAGCAAGATGAAGGATGAAAAATGGGTCTGATAAGCAGTTGCACAGAGTAAACGTATTTGGAGAGGTAGCAGCCCCAGCAGAGAGAAAACCAATGATGATTTGTATTTTGTACTGTATCTTCGGGGGATAAAAGCACTTCTATCAGATAGCATTGGAGGCAAACTTGAAACACTATGGTACAGGGCTATGTTCCCTGCCAGGAATACAATAAAAACTCCCATAATTGCTGAGGAATGTTAAATATCTGATTGTTCATGCCTCTATCCTCCCCGGGTGAGGCAACTCAACCAGGTCCTCTTTTTAACTCTACCAGCCCCTGCTAACCCAACAGTTGGCGGGGTCCTGCTGTCAGCAAAGCAATAGGACACTGGGTTTTATGAGGGTAATTGTAATTTGTAATTGCAATTTGTGGCATTCTTTGTCTTTATCCCTTTTAAAAGATATTTCAAATGGGAAGCCCAGCAACTTCACTACTATGAAAATAAGCGTTGCAGATGGAGAGGGTGGGCCAGATGAGAATGGAAAAGCAGAGTTAAGTATTCAAATGCAAATGTTTTGAGAAAAAGAAGGATTACAAGGCCATTATAGCAAAGGTGGAAATTTTCTCTTTCTGAATAAAGAGCAGATGTAAGATATTGCTTCACCATTTGGTGAAACCACATGACACTGACCAAGGGCAATGAAGGCGCCCCAGTAAAAGGTATTTGGGAGGCAAAGACTAGAACTACCAGGCAAAACTGGGCACATTCCACCTGGGGTGCCCTCCTTAATTCTCCTCCCAGCTCATCTCTTAGCCTCAAAATTTAAGTGTGTCCTTAAGACCACCAGCAGCAGCAGTACCTGGGAACTGGTTAGAAATGCAGAAGCTCAGGCCCCACTCCAGACCTGCTGAAGCCAAAACTCAAGAGGTAAGGCCCATAAGAGTTCAAAAGCATCAGCCTTAGATTATCCCAAAGACAATGTCCTGACTCAGATCTCAGCAAACCTCTCTTCCCTCAATCCTGTATCCTTATTTTTCTGCCAATCACAGGCATTAGCATATGCCTCTGGACATAGAGGAGAGACAACAAACATATGTTGATGTGCTTTGGCCTTGTTGCTGTTTCATGTGTATTTGTGTCCTGAATCTCCCATCATATGTCAGATTCTTTGAGGACAGTGAAGTAACAGCTTATTTATTCTCTTAGCCTTCTTTGAACCCTTAATGACTAGTACATATTGGTGCTTGTTCATTGTTAAAGGGTTGATCCAGGCATTCAGCTTCCTGTTTCTACTGGGGGATATCATAATAAGTGGTTTTGAGTAGATTCTTCATTGGCAATGAAAGATCAGCATTTCCATACTTTAGTTACTTTGACAAAAGAACATAATGGCCTAAAGGAAAAGCAACTGGATTCTCTATCTTCAAGTGGCTCAGTTTCTCTTATTTGCAAAGCAGGCATGAAAAATCATAAATGCATAAGTAAATATTTTGTAGAGATATTAAAAATTAACTGCAAAAATATTTACCTATGGGGGAGGAGCCCTGAGTAGAAGCAATGTAGGATATCTGTGAATTTGCAAAAAATCAAATATTCCCTTTTAACCTAGCTTTTTATGAACAAGTCTATTACTAAGTTCTAAGCATCACATGGAGGCAATCCAAATTAATCCTCAAATAACTAAGCAGGCTAAGATATAATTTACTCTAAAATACATTAATGAAACTGAGGCCCAAAGAAATTAGATGGTTTGCTCAAGGCCGCCAACTTATGCAGCAGAGCACACATTCTAAGGTAGACTCCAGAGTCCACACCTGTTCTTTAACATCCCACTACAGAAGAGAAAAAAAAAGGAATTAAATAATGCATCCAAATACAACCTGAAGGTCTTTCTGTACACACATAGAATGTGGAAAATGCATGTAACTGTAGGCACCTGGTTTTTTCGATCAGAAGACAGATATGCTCAATTATATAGATAAGTGAAAAAAGTATCACAGCATAAAACCATCCTATATAATAAAAGAGAAACATGCAAATTTGACCGTACCTTTGCTCCTGATTGGCTATGCTACCAGCCAATCAGGAACAGGGGCGGGACCAAGTGGCATAAGCACTGGGCCAGGGGTGGAGATGAAATGGTGGTGGCTGTGAGCACCCAGTCCCCAGGTGCTGTGTGGGGAAGCAGCAGCAGCAGCAGCAGCAGCAGGGGTGGTGATGGCGTGGCAGGAAGTGCCCAGCCCCCAGGTGCTGTGAGCGTAAGTGGCGGTGAGCGCCCAGCCCCCAGGGCCAGGTTGTTGCAGGCAGCCAGTGCTGAGCTGAGAAGGGCAATGGCTAGGTGCCCAAGGCTGGGGTGAGTCACCAGTTGGACATGCCTTGAGGTCTCCCAGTATGTGAGAGGGGACAGGTTGGGTTGAGGGTCCACCCACCACCAGTGCACAAATTTTGTGCACCGGGCCCCTAGTGTATACATAATATCAAATAGTTGGATTTTAAAAATGAAAATATTTCACCAATCATCTAGATATTTAAATAATGGGTCCTTGAGTTTTCCATTTTTTCCTAAAATGTTTGGGAGACACACTGACCTAACTTAAAAAAAGTCCAAAATTTCTGAAATAGGACTTCCTCCAAAGAACACATTAACAAAAAACACATCAGGAAACAAAGCTGTTTCTTAGCATTCATATTATCTGAGCATGGAAAACACACTAGATACCATACAGAACATTAAGGGAGAGTCAATTTCAATCAAGAGGGTCATAATATAAATTAGAATGACACAATCTAAATTAAATAGACACAATCTAAATTAGATAAACATCATCATCAGAGTTCTGACTCCTTCCCAGCAGAGATTTTGGGATAGTAAGATTCCTAGAGCCTCTGCTACACAAACAGGTTTGCATTTCCCAAGTTGATAGGTCATTGTATTTAATTTTATTATACATTCACTGTGTCCAAATACTGATCTAGTACTTTTCTGAATCTAGCATAAGGTGGAACAGAGATGTTAAGGATGAGAATTATACAGTCTGTCAATCTATTGCATAAGAATCATAGTTTTGAAGGGACTTTGGCTAAAAAGTCCTATTTACCATCCAGCTAGCCACCAAAGGCAGAACTCCCTGCCTTTCTTCTTGAACTCTGTGTTCTTCCACAAAAAAAGTGAGCCCCAGTCAGACAGAAAGTACCCTCAGTGTATTCTTCTCAGAATCAGGAGGGTGTGGCTGCCTGCATCCCAGACAGACATTACCCAAAGTGGCTTTAGGAATAAAAATAAGAAAATTAACATACGGGAAGTGTATAGTTCTCCAACACTGCTTTTTCCTTCTTAGCTATCAAAGCCTCTTAACAGGCTCTTCCATAAAGGTCTAAGGTGCAGATTGGTTAGTTAGTTCATTCAAGGGTACATACTAACTTTGTGCAGAATCAAGACTGAGATAAGCTCTTTGGACACGTGATCCACTGTCCTTTCCTTTACCCTTCCCTGAAGTGAATTCCTTCTAGCAGCACTGGCTAAAGAAAATACAATGCAAGCGCAAACATGAGCCACATATGTCATTTTGAATTTTCTAGTAGCCACAGTTCTTAAAATTTAAAAAAAATAATTTTAACAACAGATATTTCCTAACCCAATATAATCAACATTTCAAAAAGTAATCAATATTAAACATTATTAATGAAACTAGAGGCCCAGTGCATGAAATTCATGAACAGGGTGAGGGATCCCTCAGCCCAGCCTTGCACCCTTTCACAATCTGGGACCCCTCAGACTGTCTGACTGTCAATTTACAGGCCTAAACCAGCAGTCAGACATCCCTCTCACAATCTGGGATGCTACATGCATCAGTGACACACTTTTCAGACAGGTGAAAGGCATCTTGCTATTGAATGGGTATTTTTTTTGTCACTTACAAAAAGTAGTACATAACATGATCCTTCTGAGGCAGTAGTACCATTTTCCCTATCTTATGGGTGGAAAAACTGAAGCAGAGAGAAGTTAAATAATTGGCTTTGTCACACAATTATAAGTATCAGAATCAGGGCTGACCACAAAATGTGTAAGCCAGAGTCCATGCATGTCATCGCTGCCTCATCTTGTTTTTTCAGTGTTAAAGTAGCCTTGCCAGGTTTCAATTTTTAAATCTAAGAGACTGTTCTTAATATATAGGGTAGGGTTCCTAGGTCTGGCTGGTGATCAGGGCCAATCTGTGGGGTAACCAGAGGGGCAATCAGGGAATCCCACTGGTACCCGCTTTGGCTGGCGGCCTGGCGCCACCTGCTCGCTAGCCTTGCTCCAGCTGCTGCTGCTGCTGGCCACGTGCCCCCCCCCAAATCACCTCCTTCAGCCCGCTGGTCACCTCCTCCAGCCCGCTGGAACCTGCATTGGCTGGCCTGGTGCCACCTGCTCACTGGCCCCACCACCCACCAACCGATCAATGAGCAGGTAGTTCTGCCATTCAGTGAATTTGCATATTAGGGTTTTATAAAGATAGATATTTTACATTATTTTATTCATATGAAGTGTTCAAAATCTGGGGTGTATTTCACATTTTCAGCACATCCCAATTTGGACCAGCCAGCCCTATTCCAACAGGTCAAGGGCTACATATGGCTACCTTATTGGGCAACACAGCATTATGGTGTCTACTTAAAATATTTCAACAGGAAAGCCCTTCAAGTCCAACCCTGGGTCAGACAGCTACTTTACAGTCAGAACTGTTGAAGTGAGACCCACACAGCCCCACTGGGAAGTGTTAGAAAGATTCCTATGCAGATTCCAATCCTAATGAGACTCTTATCCCTTATATAAAGGCTGAGAAGCCTATTAACCCCTCTCCTACCTATAGTGCCTAGTAGAACAGTATCTTCACACAGCCACTTGGTAAGCTTTTAAGGAGGCACTATAGAGGGGAACTGTATCACAGTGTTACAGATTATTATTTTATTAAGAAAAATAAAGAAAGCATATTCAGTGTCTCAACAATTATCTATAGAGTGACAACCATGTGGCAACAACTATTAGCATGAAGATACAGCAGTAAACAAAATTAATGGGCTACCTGTGGAGCTTACCCTCTCATGGGATGACCTGAGTAATAAATAAACACACATACAAAAAATGATTACAGTCTATGAATATGCCTAAAAGGAAATAAACAGAATAAAGAGAAAATGGCATCTAGTGAATGTCCACCACATGCCAGGCTCTGCATTAGTCTCCTTTACCTGTGTTAGCATGCATCATGGCCATCACTGATGAATGCCTAAAACATATCAAAAAATATTCTAGGCTGTTTATTTCTATTACTTCTAATCCACACAAAAAATTTGCAAGTTAAATCTTTTTATCTACAGTTTATACATCAAAGCCCAACACCTAGGTACATAGCTACCAAAGGCCACACTGTTAGTGACTGGAATAGCCAGGATCCAAGATCAGAACAAATAATTCCATTCTCTTTTTATTCTACCATGCTGACATTGATTTTTAGTATATGGATTTATTTAATAGCAATAAGGTATAGAAATTGCACCAACCCTATGGGGACTAGCCAGAGCCTTTACTTTAAGAATTAAACTTCAAGCACTGAAAATAGGATTTCCAAGAAGCCTTGAAATAAGAATATTAATTCAAGAATCAGGATATTGTGGGACATGAATTACCAATGGGCTGCATCTCCCACACCAACTTGTGAGGCTACTTGGGCTCAAGGTCAGGTAGGTCATGATCAATTAGTTAATTATGCCATGGCTGGAGGAAGGTAGAAGAAACACACTTGCTATGCATTTATCATTCTTGGGTCTGAATGAAGACCCTCACAGGATCCAGGAATCCTGGACTGCTTCAGAAGTGGGATTCAATCTGGGACTGCACTTGGTTAAATATCAGTCAAGATCAATGAGCTCTGTCTGTCCTGGCAGAAGGTATATTTAGCATCCCTGGATTTGATAATCAGATCTAGTACCTCATAGAACCAGGAGCAAACTCATGGACACAGGACACCTACAAAGTAAATCCAGCCCAGACCACTCCTGGCTAACATCTGAGGTGGGTTTCACAGTGGACAATCAAACTACACTGTAGTCATAACTTACTTGTAATTTGCCAATGATTTGTTATTAAATTACTTATGCATAAACTGTGTTTAATCTACATTACAGTGCCCATTAATCACTTTCAACTAACCATTTTGTTGTATTTTTAAAACCTCAAGTTAATAGCACAATCACCTAAGCAAGAGGAATGAATAGGGTTTTCTTTCCTAATCCTAATGCCCCTAATGGGTAGACCTGAAAAACATCACTGTCGGCCTACAGGGTCCATCCACATGGGACACTAGAATGGGAACAAATGAAGTTATCAATGTTATTTTTATCCCCAGGGACTGGTGTGCCTATATCACATGTCCCACTAAACCATAGGAGAATTTCCAAAGGCCTGAAGAATCACACACAGCATGTAGCTCCTCTCCCTCCCCCATCCTCTCTAATCCCGGAAAATGGCTATATTCCCTTTCAATGGCAAAGAGACCACCACAAAATCTCCTGTAACTCCTACCTCGCCAACCTAAACCCTGATATTACAGTGTTTTCCACAACAGTCAGTCACAGGGAACATGAAAATCTCTCTCCCTTCCGATCGTGGCACAATCACAGGAGAACATAATCTTTGGATGAGCAAACTTCCTCTTCAAACAAAAGAATATTTCTCCCTAGGCGGCGAGAGACATTTAGCCCCTCTAATATGCCCTGTTGTGGAAGGTGAGCCTTCCAGGCTTCGGTGATGGGGATAATTACAAGGGGATTTGCAGTCAGGGCCTGCAGGTGGGAAGGAGGGAGGGAGTGAGGAAGGAGAAAAAGCAAGGATTCCAACAGCTTTCTCATGTCAGTGAAGCATCTTCATGCTCAAAATGAGCATCGCTTCCTTATCATTGACCTCTCTCTCTCACTCTCCCATAAAGTCTTCTTCATTGTGAAAAGATGTTTGTAAATATGGTGCCCACAGTTTGAAATGTTGAAATGTCTGAGAGATTTTAGCACTTTTGGGTTAAGTTCACACACTTGGTTAAGTTCACAATGCAGGCAGACATTCTCACAGTCTCTGCCATCTTTATTTCACATGTCATGCCAACAGCCAGGGTACACGGGGACAGTCATTTTACAGATAAAGCCGTTCACCAAAAAGAAAAGCAGAAGGTCTACTGCTTGGAGAGTCCAGGCAATTACCAGTTTGTCTGCTTCTACTAAGGGACAAAACACCAGAAAAGAGGAGAGATGTAAAAAGGCATAAGGACAGCTGACTCCCGTCTACGGCAAGCATCTCTGTGGACAAGCATGTGTCCAGTTCAGGGATCTGAGTTGGAAACTAGGGCAGGGGCTGCTCTAAAAAGTTCTACAAAGCCATTTGCTCCAGTGAGTAAAGGGACACTCTGCCCTGTCTAAGAGCCCCGGGAATCTTATCAACCTATCTACCACCTGGAACTTCTGCAGTGCCCAGGTGGATGGTAAGGCATACCTCCCAACCATGGCAAAAGTGAGAACATAGCCCTAACTGGTTTGGCTCAGTGGATAGAGTGTTGGTCTGCCAACTAAAGGGTCCCAGGTTCGATTCCAGTCAAGAGCATGTACCTTGGTTGCAGGCACATCCCCAGTAGGGGGTATGCAGGAGGCAGCTGATCGATGTTTCTATCTCTCTATCCCTCTCCCTCTCTGTAAAAAAATCAATAAAATATACATATTTTTTTAAAGAGTGAGAAAAAAAAGAGTGAGAATGTGTTAGTGGAGCATTTCACAATTCACTTAACACTAGATGCATTTCCGCATGCCCTCTTAATCTCCATATTCCTTTATTTTGGTTGTTTGGTAATTGGTTAATTTAAGCATCCTCCTTTACACCCCTTGTAACCAGATGTCAAGTCCCTTCATGGGAAAAGACAAGAAAGAGTAACAGTGAGCAATAACATACAATTGTTTTGTACATGTTAGTCAGAAAAAATATATATTTACCCTCTTTTCTAAGAAAAAAATATCTTCCCTGAGCTCTGCATCTCAGAAAAGGGATTAGACCTCACACCCTTCCAGGCACATCCAGGGAGCAATTCCACTTCCAAAACATCAGATGAGCAATCCTCATAAAGTGGCCAGGAAGAAAGAACTGTCACTGAACTTTTGCTATTTTATTGTGCACTTTAAATGCATTTAATTTCCTGTAGTTTTACTTCAGAATATCTACGCCTACACATTAACAACACAAATAATTTATACTCTCAGCTACCTTTCACAGGTGTGCATGGTTTAAAGGATAGAGTATTTCATGTACACAAGTGCAGATCCTTTCCACCGTGCAGACGAAGGATGGCAGAAGCAGGGGCATTAAGAGACTTGCCTGAAACCAAACAAGTTGTTTCAACATTCAGGCTCAATTTCCCCAAAATGTTTGAACTCTGATGGAAAGGAAGAAAGAGAAGATAAAGGAAGCAACAAAGGAGGAGAAGGAAAGAGGAAGAAAAATTTGAAGACAAGAGGGAAGAATGGTCCTTGATGTCTTGGACATTTTTTCCCACTGTCCCCCTTTTTCCTATATAAGCCACTATGTGAAAGGAAGCAGAGCAAGAAGAGGGAAAAGACCACTAGCACATTCATAGCCACACTCCTTCTCCTTTCACCACATAACTTTCCTTTCCACTCATGTTCTTCCTAACAAATCATCTTTCTTCACTTGTCTCGCTCTGTCTCGAAAATTTCTTCTTGTGTCTACTATCCTTTCTTCTCTCCACATTTATACTCTTATTGAATTTCCCTTCATATTCAATTGCCAAAATTAGTTACTTTTTTCAAAACTGAACATGAAACCTGGACCCAGTATAACCTTAAGAATTATCCATTCCTCTGAAAACTGTTCCTACTTCACACCCAAAGTTCCTCCACCCTGCTCCCCACTAACCCACCAGGAAATCCCAAATCTCTGTAGAGTGAAAGTCTGCCTGTTTCCCTCCTGAGATTTCCCCATGTGCCCAAGCAGGGTGCCCTCACCAGTTAGAGCAAATGCCCCCCCCCCCCCCAGACAGGTATAGTAAACACATGCTGGGATCAAAGATGCTATTAATAATAATACCATTAAACAGGCCTTGGCAGGCTGGGTTAATCTGGAAACACGCATGCATATCACACATGAAGCTCATAATACATGGATAAAGGAGACTCTTTATTCTTCAACTCACTAGCATTCATTTATATTCCAAAGTCTCCACCTCTCTCCCAACGGAATCATTCAGCACAATAGGATTTTCTCTGCTCAAACCTACTCACTTTAAAAGAACTGAAAAGGATGGGCTTAGCTCCTCGCTGGCATCAAGGCTTTTTCTCTTTGACAACTGGCCCAGGGTTCTGCAGCTTCATCTCTTCATCTTTTTTTCCCTGTACACACATGTGCAAAACTCACAGCATCCTTATTGTAAGTGATTTGAAATTCTATTGGGTTCACGTTGACCCTGCAGTAGATGTTCTTATAAGCTAGAATGATGGGATATTAATCCCCACCATCACCCCCGGGTCTGGGTTAAAAAGAGGGGCACCTCCTGAGAAGGAAAGCAGAGGCTGGTCTATTTCACCTCTGATTTAACTTTAATAAAAGCTGCTTCTTGACTCTACAGCTGCCCCTCCTGGAAGCAGCTACCCTTAGGTCTCCTCCCAGCCAGGAGCAGCAGGAAAGAGGCATGTGAAGTCTGTGTAAACAGAGGCAAAAGCTAGAGGCTAGATAGCCAAGCAACCAAGAGCTGATCCAGATGAGGCTTCTCTGTAGCTGTGCTTACCAAATCCCACCTGGAACCTCCCTGAACCAGGCAGAAACATCACAGCCAAGGGACCCATCTATTTTTTCCAAAAAGCCACCACCTGTGAAAAACTAAAATAAAATAAATTCTACATGGGAGTATCCTGGCACCACCACCAGATTACCCAGAAATATTCTCCGCCCATTCCTGTTTCCTAATTCTGATTTTGCAAAACTGCAGGTGGCTCCCCTCATCTCAAAGTATATTGAGAAATTCTTAGATACAGTTCTCAAGACAAAATGCAGCCTATTCCTTTTCACTTTCGAAAATGTCTTGCACCACTTCAAGAGGAAATGGAGAGTAAACTGTTAAAATTAAAGAAAACACTACTAATACTTCAGTATCCTTCAAAATAATGATATTATTAATGTATTGAATGTGGGACAAAGGTATTTAGGCCACTGAGAAACTTCTTAAATTTGAAGAAGTTGTGGACCCCAAGGGTTTCTAAGCAGGTTTTTGCTTTGTGTGTAGAGATGAAGTCTGGTACGTTAAACTACATTTTCACCCAGCCCCATTCAGCCATTCCTTCACAGATGGGACCTCAAAGTGGCAAGGACTAGTATGTATTCCTTTCCCCAACTGGCTTCACATGAAATGCAATTATAAATATAAATTCGCTCCCCAGTGATAGCTGCTGTCTGTATGAAAGAAACTGTGACCATTTCTGGAGATGAAATATAATTTCAGCTGCTGCATTCTTAGACATGCCAGTTTTTGCATTCATTCACCATTCAGCAAACAGAAATGGAGCCTGTGTCTCCCACCAGGTCAGATGCTAGGAGACAGAGGTGAATAAGGACAATGTGTGTTTCCGCCCATGAAGCTAATACCAATTAATTAATAGGAAACTAGTAAGTAATTGCAGATTACAGCAAGTGGCATGAAAAGACAAACAAGAGTCTAAAGTAGAAACTACCAGGTTGGAGCCACTTGAGGCTACCTCTGGGGCAGTAACATTGAAGCAGAGACTAAACAGATGAAAGGGAACTCACAACACTAAAATTCAGAGTATCCCCTTCCAATTATGTTCAAGCAGAGGAAAGAGCAAGAGCAAAAGCCCTGAGGTTGGAAAGAACTTGCTGAGTGCGAACATGAAAACCCGCTTAATTCGATTGGTTCATAGTAACCAAGGGAGAAAGTCATGCAGGACGAGACAATGTCTGCCATCCCCTTATGGATGTGCCCAATTCTCTGCCAGAATGAAAGTCAGGAAGAGGAATGGCCTAGAGATGGCCTTGCATCTCCTCTAATTTGTAAAAAAAAAAAAAAAAAAAGCACAAACTTTGAGACCTTACCTAACGTGGTAACAAATTGCTTGTGGCGTACCTCAGTCCTGAACATACCGCACCATCATCTTGGAATACTGCATTTAAAAATCTCAAGAACAGACCACATGCTGTGGACTCACACAATCCTGGCTCCCAATCCTGGTCCACATTCCCTAACCTCTCTGAGACCCAGTCTCTAATTCACACATGAGCACATTTACTAATGGGACTGACTTAAGAAGGCACATCTTCACTAAATGCCACTCTTAGTAGTAATCCTTTGAATATTTGCTTTGTTGTTAACGGGATGATACTTTATCAAATAAATAACTTCTACTTAATCCAGTCTTAGAGCTCACTTGCCCACCAAACACAAAAATGGGTGCTCTATAGTAGCACTGTCCAACACTAATATAATGCAAACCACAAACATGAACCACTTGGTATAATTTTAAATTTCCCAATAATCATGTGAGAAAAAGTCTTTAAAACATAGACAAATTAGTTTTTTAATGTCTTTAACTCATCATATCTAAAACATTGTCATTTCAATAGATGTTTTTAAAATATCAAGGAGACATCTTGCATTCCCTTTTTAGTTCTGCCTTTTAAATTGGGTGTATATCCCACACCTAATAGTACATTTCAATTCAAACTAGACACATTTCAAGTGTTTAATAGTCACATGTGGTTCCTGGCTAATATATTGAATAGTACAGCTCTATAAAAACAATCAGAGTTTTAGACATTCCATTCCATGACCTGTCTTTAATATAATTACAATATTGATGAAACCTAGAAAGAAAATAAGAAAAATAAAAAAGGCAATACAGATAAAGCCAATCCCATGTTTAGAAGTCCATTCTGGTTTCTGAATGCTAATGAAACTTTCAACTTTTCTGCCTCCCTGAACTATTCATGTAGCATTCATTTAATCATCTACTCATTAATTCATTCAACAAGCATTCATTGAGCATCTTCTCTTGTTCAAGTGCTAGGAATGCAGACATGAACTAGCATAACTCCTGCCCACAGGATGCTCAAAAGTTGGATGGGAATCTTCTAACCCAATGTTTAGTCAGCACATTCTCAGGATTTCTCCCTTCCCAGCTAGTTAGGGAGATATGTGTTCTGGTTTCGACTCCTCCAACAAACGATAATCCCTGAGAAAGCATTTTCCTCATCAGAGTCTTTGCTTCCTTATCTACAATATGTGTGAGTTAATCTGAATCACCATGAAGTAGCCTTTTGATCTGAGATCGCAACTTCAGCATAAACACCATTCCCCTGTGCCATGTCCTAATGATATGTGGGAACACGGGAGAGCAAACTGAAGAGAGCCACCTCCCCTACTTCTATGCCAGAAGAGGCAGCTTTGTTCATTTCTGAATCCTTTCCCTCTTGGGCCTTTTGTGGTTACAGGAGTTGTCTAGCTTTGTTTTACTTTGCTTTGTTTTAATTACTTTCAAAATTAGCAAAACAATCCCTGTGGTCCACCTGGAAAAATAATTGGCCCATTTGGTACATCTGACTGTGTGGGGAGACCCCCTTGTCATCATACCAGGGCCCCACACATATTCCGCTCCCAGGTAGATGATGTCTAAGAAACCCAGAGAGCTCATCTAGCCCATCATTAACCTCGTTTTGAGACAGCCCCAGAGGCAGTCCTTTAGCCACCGGCAGAGCCGGCTGTCAATTGTGTCAAGGCAGTAACATATTAGTTAGCAGGGGAGCAATCCAAAGAGGTAGCCATAGATCCAAATGCCTGAAAGATATTCTGGAATGTGGTAATTATGTCCTACAGCTGCCAAGGGTGTCCTCTGTGAGTTCGCAGATAGTAGTTGTATCATGGAAAGAAGAGGACAGATAATAGCAGCCAAGCAGCTAATAACAAACAGGTCTTGGTTCTAACTTACCAAGACAGTCTTCGACACTTAAGTCATGATTCATCCTCAGGTCCCTACAACTGTTCCTACAAAAGATTCTGCTCTTAATATGGGTGCTAGTTATCCATGTCCCAAACAGAGGAGATAAGGAATGGGGGCAAGGTATGGGGAAGAGTGAATGATATGAGCAAGACAGAATACACTTGCTGTTACAAAGCATTCTGTGGCTCTATTTTTCATGTGTGAAATCTCATTTCCATGTTTGAAAAAATGAGAAACTTCTCACACTTTATCCCAAAACAGCTTTTGCTTATCCATTGATAGTAAATTAGAATAACATGGCTTCAAATGACCCAAAGTTACAAATTAGTGGGTTCACTAAATGGTGGTGGAACCAAGAGCTCTGAAATACAGGAAAATTTGAGTAAATCCAATGAATTTCCCCATTTAAAAAACTTAGTTGCATTGTTCACTGAAACTCACATACCCTAACCACCCTAGCCATCTCCATTTGAGCTAGTGTCCAGTGTGAAGTTCATCTTTCAGAGCTGCAAGGAGCATCTGGTTGTTAGGCTCTACAGGTGGTATTCCCACTCACCACCAAACGATTTAGGTCTGAGGCACAGCTGCACATCCTGAACCTAAGGTAGGCATTGCCAATTGATCATGATAACGTTTCTTATTGAGTCCATCTAGACTGAGTCTCAGAACCATTCTCAACCTAGAATCACAGGCATCACCTACTAATTGATCAGAGTTGACATGTGATCCTAGCCCACAATCTCCTCTGAATTATAAATGGACCACTTGTATTCGTTTCCTATGACTGCTATAAAAAACTACCATGAATTGAGTAGCTTAAAAAAATACAAATTTTGCTTACACTTCTAGAGGTCTGAAATGTGTCCACAGAGCTGCATTCCTTCTCCAGGCTTTAGGGAAAAGTCCACTTCCTTACTTTTTCCAATTTCTAGAGGCCATCTACATTCCTTGGCCTGTGGCCCCTTCCTTGTCTTCAAAGCCAGTAACACATAGCATAGCATCTTCTCTCCTCTCTGACCTCTGCTTCCATCCACACATTACCTCTCTCTAACTGCCTCCCTCTCATTGGTTCCTTTGTAATTACACTGCACCCATCCTGAAAATACAGCATAATCTTTTTCAAGATCCTTAATTTAATCACACCTGCAGAGTCCTTTTTGCCATGTGGATATCAGGATGTGGGCAACTTTTTTAGCCTACCACACTATGTCTTGGAGAAAGTTCCTCTGTAGTATCATAGAAGAGGCCTGTTGGTAAGATTTATTGATGGAACCCGAGTACATAGCAACATGAACTGAGAAGCTGACTCACCATAACCTCTAATTATTAAGGAACTAAATTCATTAATAATCTTTAGATAAAATTTAGAGTTAAAATACATCTTTGGACCAATCATCCCATAAATCTATTAAGATATACCATTAAAAAATAAAAATTTTGCCCTAATCTGTTTGGCTCAGTGTATACAGCGTCGGCCTGTGGAATGAAGTGTCCCAGGTTCAATTTCAGTCAAGGGCATGTCCCTTGGTTGTGGGCACATCCCCAGTGGGGGGTGTGCAGTAGGCAGCTGATCGTGTTTCTCTCATCAATGTTTCTAACTCTCTATTCCTCTCCCTTCCTCTCTATAAAAAAATCAATAAAATATATATTTTAAAAAACACTTAAAAAATTTTACCTCAGGGTTTTAAGTTTGATTTTCCCTTTTTTCTGGTCTTCTGGTCTCATATTCTGTATTAGTTATAACTGCTCCTTTAATGCACAGATTTGTAAAGTAAATTGTAACTGAGCTCAACTGAATGTATTGCCTTTTGGGAGCTTCAGAACTACATGACAATTTGCCAGGACCTAAGGCAAGAAAGATGCAGCCCTTACTGTGTGCTCCTCTCTTATTTAGCTTTTTATGAAGATTCCTATTTTTTATTACATGGAATGGAGGTCAGTTTCATTACTGCCAATCTACAAGCTGCTACAGTCACTCTGGGAGATATTAGCCTGTCACCACTCAGCCAGCTGGGTCTCAGAATTCTACCAAAGGTCTCACTTTTTAGCTTTAAGAACAAAAAAAATTAGCCACAGAGAGCACAGCATTACGTGACTCTCAACACCACTCCCAGGAGAATGGCACTGATGAACTGACACCATCCAGTGCCTGCAGAGGTGCAATACCATGACCGAAGGCTATATCCACTTGGCAGACCCAAAGAAACACCACCTCTAAACTTGAAGTTGGGCTAAAGTTTTCTCTAAGAAGATGCTTGTTGAACAAGACTAATACGACATGGAAAGACATGTCCAATATTCCACTGTGGGAAAATAATGCTATTTTTGCTTAATATGTATATAAATAATTAGGAAAAAACACCAAAATAACAATAATGATTAACTCAGGAATGCTGTTATAATTACTATTTTGCTTGTATTTTCTAGATTTCTGCAATGAAAACATTATTTTTGTAAAATTTAAAAGTTTTTTAAAAAATAATAATGCATAGCACTCATCTTGGCAACAAGCTAACCAAGACACTGTGCAAGCCTTGAATAAATCAAAGAGGCAAGACTGTGTTTAAACTTGTGTAAGCTTGGATAAATTTCTTAATTATTTGAGCTACATATTAGGAATGTACTAAATGGCAGAGGTGATAAGAATAAGTGTTGAACAAGGTAAGCAAATTCCCTTTTGGGAACAGAGGGAAGACAATAAAATGCGCATTCGAAATGTCAAATAGTTCTAAGTGCAAAACAGGGTCCTGGGATAGGGAGTGACTAGGGCTATGGTTGGCAAACTGAGGCTCACAAGCCGCGGTTTGCTGCTCTGTTGAATAATGAGTTTGCTGACCACTGACCTAGACTCTCTATTCCAATAATTACAAGTTATTGTTGTTCCTTGTGATTAAGCTCCTAACCCAGTGGTCAGCAAACTCATTAGTCAACAGAGTGGCAAACCGCGGCTCAAGAGCCGCAGTTTGCCAGCCACTGGACTAGGAGATTCTTTATGTTGGAAAATCAGAGAAGACCTCTCTGAGAAGGGAACATGGAAGCTGAGGCCTGAGAAGAAGGAGCTAGCCATAAGAGGAGCAGGAGAAAACATTTCAGGCGGAGGAAAAGCCCTAAAAACCTGTTGTGTTCATGGACAGGAAGGGTGGCCAGAGCTTAATGAGCAAGGAAGTGAGTGGAACAACATGAACTCAGAGAGGGAAGCAGCAGTCGGGTCACAGGGGGCCTAAAAGAGCAGTGTTAGGATTGGGATTTTATAATAAGTATAATGGGAAATCACTGTAGGTCTTTAACAAGGAGTACATAATTTACATTTTCAAAATCAATCTAGCTGCTAGGAGTCTAGTTAGCAGTCTAGTTAGGAGGCTACTGCAATAATGCTGGTAACAGGTATGTTCTTTCACCCTCCAATTCAATCCTTTCATACCTGTTTCCCCGAAAATAAGACAGTGTCTTATATTAATTTTTGCTCCCAAAGATATGCTAGATCTTATTTTCAGGGGATGTCTTATTTTCCATGAAGAAGAATACAGTACACATTTATTGTTGAACAACAAAAAAAAAAGAAAATGAATTACCTGTATACGGTATGGTAGTAGTTGTCATCACAAACCAGCATAACCAGACAAACTGTGAATCCTACGGTATCAAGAATTTCTTGTTACTACCATTATTTCCATGTACAACAATCTATGGTACATTTACTGATACTGATATTTACCAGTATGAACACAAAGTAAGATTCATTCAATGACAGTCATGTATCATCTTCTGGAACACCATCATAACAATCCAAACCCTGAATTTCCTGGTGAATTTCTTGTGACTCCATTTCTTTCAGAATCAGTGGACCAAATCTCTCATGTTTAGCAATAACACTGTCCTTAAATGAGTACTTCTTGTCAAGGTAGCCTGCTCGTAGTGCATTTGCAATGCAACTGTCAGTGATTTTCTCCCATGAATTCTTCACCCAAGTCACACCCTCTTGCAGTTTAGGTTTCACAAAGTTTCCATGCTGATTTCTCTTTTCAATGAAGTCATTAATTTCCATGTGCAAATTGTCCTTAAAAGGCTTGTTTATTGCAATTTCAAGAATCTGGAGATAGGCCGTCATTCCTGTGGGAATCCTTATTTGATCTGTTTTTCTTTCATGAAGAAATTTCTTCATGTCTTCAGCGAGGTGAGTGCTGGCTGCATCCCAGCCTAGCAGACCTCTTTGGCTCCCTCGCATAACAAGCAGCAGCATTAAATCTACCCACTTCCTTATAACTGCTTGTGTGGCCCAGGCTTTTTCAGTTTCAAGAATAAAAATATTATTGGGGAGGTCTTATTTTCAGGGGGATGCCTTGTATTACAGCTAGAGGCAAAACTCGAAGTAGGTCTTATTTTCAGGAGATGTCTTACTTTCAGGGAAACAGGGTAGCAACTAGTTTGAACTGAGATGGTTCAAACTAGTAGAGAAAAGTACATGGGTATTTTGAAATAGAGTTGATAGGGTTTACTAATGGATTAGATGTCAGAGAGAGACAGAAATTAATCAAGGATAACATGCATTTATTCTGCAAGTATCAATAAGTACCTAACACATGCTAAGCACTCATCCAGTAAAAAGCAGAGGATGAATGGTGACCTCACTTACTGAGATGGGCAAGGATATGGTAGGAGTAGGAATGGTTTTAAGGGAACCAAAAGTACTGCTTGGGGCAGGTTAAGAGGCTATCTTTATTAAAGTAATTCTAGCTGCTCTTACAGACAAATACCAAAATATAATGGCTTAATACAATAAGATTTTATTTCTTGCTAAAATCCAAATCAGTTGTTCTTGATTAGTAGGCAGCTGTCTTCCAAGTGGTGATTCAGAGACCCATGTTCCTTCCATGTTATGGCCCATCCATCTTCGACATTCGGCTTTAAAAGTCAGTAGGCTCATTTGTATCCATTTGAAAGATAAAGAGTATGGACAATCACATGTGGGAGGTTTTAATGGGCCAAACCTAGAAGTGATATCCATCACTTTGGCTCACATGCCATGGACTAGAAATCTGTCACAGAGCCATACCTACTGGTAAGGGAGGCTGTAATGTGCAGTCGAGGTGTGTGTCCAGGAAGAGGAAATGAGTTGGGAGACCTCCCAGTAGTGCCTATTAGTCTCCCAATAGAGAGGTTAAATAGCAGTTGAATGTACAAGTTCAGAAGAGTGATCTGAGATAGAGATAAAAAAAAATTCAGCATAATCACTGTACACTAGCTATAGTGTAAATAGAGAAAAGTAAAAGATCTTGGTCATGCCATCCTTAGAGGTCAAGCAGAGGAGAAGGAGCCAGCAAAAGGAGATTAAGACTGAGCTACCAGGGAGGTGGAAGCAAGACCAGAAAGCAGCTGACATGAAAAAGATAAGAAGGAGGCTGTTTCAAGGAGGGTGGTGCCTGGCTGACATGGCTCAGTGGTTGAGCATCAAACTATGAACCAGGAGGTCATGGTTTAATTCCTGGTCAGGGCAGATGTCCAGATTTCAGACTCCATTCTCAGTATGGGGCATGCAGGAGGCAGTCCATCAATGACTCTCTCATCACTGATGTTTCTATATCTCACTCCCTCTCCATTCCTCTCTGAAACCAATAATTTTTTTTAAAAAGATAGTTGTCATTTGTATCAAAAGCTACTGACAAAATGCTAACCACTAGACTTAAAAACATAAAGATCATTGGTGACCTTGATAAGAACGCTTTCATTGGAATATCAGTATTGGGAGTAGATTAGGAGAGAATGTAAGGTGAGGAAAAGTAGAAAAACTATAAACAACAATATCAAGATGTTTGCTGTGATGAGAGAAAAGAATGTGGTACAAGTGAGCTCATGTGTGTGTTTTAAAATAGAAAATATGAATGTATGTTTAGATGCTCATGGGAATAATCCTGTTTGAAAAATGATGATACAGAAAACAAAGGAGAAAATTACCACACAAAGTTCTCGAGAAAGGATGAAGATGGGATAGAGAACACAAGTATATGGGTTGGATTTAAATAAGGATAAAACTGTAACAAGAAGGAAGCTGGAAGGTGTGAGTACAGATACAGATAAGAGGTAGATCTGGGTGGTAGGAAGTATAGGAGGTATTAGCTTACTGATTTTGTTTTGTTAGTAAAACACAAAGAAATATCCTCAACTGGGAGTGAACTACGAGGAGAGAAATAGAAGATCTGAGAAAAGAGGGCATTCAGTAACTTGATGAGAAAGAAAGGGCAATGTGGTAAGAATGACAGGTGGATATGAGTTCTTTTGAGATTTGTTATCTTGATTTGAATATGCAATCAGTTGGTCCAATTATATGTTTTCTTCAAGAAGTTTTGACTACTCAAGTGCAGGCAACTGTATGGCATTAACCATAGTCAGTTCTAATCAGGAGGACTCCAGAGTCAGAAAGGGGCAAAGGAGTCAGGGGTGATCCTAACCATAAACCAAATAATCATAACTGGGAACGGTAGGAAGTATGAACATGAGGACAAGAAAGGACAGTGAACTTGAGAAGTACCCCTGGCCTGGAGGTCAGTAGTGATAATAAGTTCATGAGCATAACCATGAAATTGAGCAAAGGAATTGGGAGGAGGAAAAGATTTTGGAGGTGAAGGAGTAAAACAACTCAGAGGCCACAATGTTCATGGGTCAAATCCCTGGTCACTGAAGTCACCATTTCCAATAATGGAAAGAGAACTAAAGGAGGAAAGAACAGAGAGCTAAGTACTAAATGTCTTGATGAATTAAGTACATGTAGGGGATATTTTCCATTTGCACCTTCCCTTCCCCCACCATTACTCTATCCACCCTGCATTATTTGGAAATGCGAACAAGCCCCCTCGCCCTCTCATTTCCAAATGCAAGATTAGAGAAAATGAGAAGTGTGTGACCTTGGAATATTTATTCCCTTTGCTCCATTGTTGCAGAATTGCTGTGGATGATGAACCTCAGCCCTTAACAGACCCAACTCCTGTTGACAGCATCCTCAAACAGTCTTCTCTGTTTCCCACACCCACTTCCTTCCTCCACTCCCCTCCCAGTCTTAGACCTGTAACAAAGGAGCTCTACTATTACTAGCCCCAGGCACCCTATGCTTGGGATTTCCCTCACCCTAACCATACTTTTGCAAAGAGTCCCTTTATTAAACTCTTCACAAATTATCCTAATTTGAGTGGGCCATCTGTTTCCTGCTGGGAGCCTATGGTAGATGATAGCAATATCAATACCTACCTTGTAGGGGTGTTTAATAAAGATTAGAGAAAATGTATGCAAGGCATCTAGCACAGCATCTGGCACATTATAGATGGTGGGGTAGGAGGGAATAGCAGTTAGTTTAGTTGTTGTTAGTATAAAACTCTATACTCATGTCCAAGTAGGTATTCTAATTCATAACTAGTCATTAATCAATTCACAGTTAAGCACCTGGTTTCTGGTCACACCAAGGAACTCCCAGCCAACCAAATCATTCAAAGCAATTATGTGAACAAATATATTCTCCTTCCCAACCCACCTCCCCAAAAAAGGAGGATTTCAAGAAAAAGATTTCAACAAAGTAGTTGGTTTCTGGAGTGATCTCTGTAGACAGGCTGGATGGCATGATGGTTAATATGACTTCATCCTGTGCAAGTGGAAGAAGTATGAAGAATCAGGAAGAGACATCCATACCTTGCATCTCACACACACCTCCCTGCTACTGCACTCTGTAGATGCAGTCTTCTTCAAAGACCCAACAGTAGAATGGCCACCTTACCATCAGCTAGTATTAGATTTTAACTACAACACAATGTAAAAGAAATTACTTATTTACAAATCAACAAAATTTACCTCAGTTTTGTTAGAACAAGACCTCTGCCTCAGAATAGATGTGGGTTTCAAAAAAGTAGTCAGCTTGGATCAGCTGGTTTTACTGATGTCCCTCTACAGAGGGACAACTTCCCCCTACAAAGCTGGTTTTCCATTTTTAGATGTTTAGAGCCTCCTTGTTTTGGTGACCTACTTGGCAGAGTTGGAGGAAAAACATATCAAGAAGGCAAGCTTAAATTCAAAATAAATTCAACTCATTTACCCATTTTACAACACAGAGGAAATCATGCTCATTATAAATCAAAGCATACAAGATTGCTTCCTTTTTGTGGCCCATCTGATCAG
The DNA here is from genome assembly GCA_027563665.1 of Antrozous pallidus. NCBI lineage: Eukaryota > Metazoa > Chordata > Mammalia > Chiroptera > Vespertilionidae > Antrozous > Antrozous pallidus. The sequence goes on from CM050523.1 coordinate 32,729,154, forward strand.
GTCATACTCCCCTGCTTAAAACTCTCAGTGGTTTACCAAGTGCCCTTCTGGTAGAAACCAAAATCTTTCATGTTGCCTCAACTTGCATCACTCTTCATGACCTGCCCACACTCTCCTTCATTAGATTTTCAGTTCCTCTCTGAGTTCCTCTACTCAGGATTCTGTCCTTGACACCAAAGCAGAGCACTTTGCACATGATATTCCCTCTTACTGCCCCAGCCCCCTTCTCCAACATGCCACTTAACACTATATAACTTTTATTCATACTTTAGGGTTCAGTATATTTTATTTCCTCCAGAAAGCTTTCCATGGTTAGCTATGTCATCCCATAATAGGCTCCTCTAGCACTCTGTACTTAAAAAAAGCATTCTTTAATTACTTTTTGATGCCTGTCTTCCCCACTAACCTATCTACTCCATGAGGGCAAAGAATGTGTTTGTTTTGTTCTAAACAATATTCTAGGTATATAGTACATAGTAGTCCCTCAGTAAACATTTGTTGAACAAATTAGTGAGAGAATAATATTGCAGAACTTCCAAAAATATGTAAATCCCTAATCGTGTCCAGATTACTGTGCTATAATGTAGAGTATACAATACTTAAAATTGTTTTTTGTTTCCAATTTAGGTAAATTTGTTGGCCTATAAGTAGATCATTTAATTTACAATGCAGTGTCATTTAAAAATAAAATCCATTACTCAATAATTATAAGAAAGTCCTCAAGAAATATAATGGTGAACACTGGGGGTCCAATGGGTTCTCCAATAAATCATTCCACATCAACCCGAGGTTAATGAATGGTATTTCAGAAAAATGTTATAGAATTCAAAGGGAATTTTTTTATACAACACACATTTATCAAGCCTTCCTTGTGCATTAGAAGCTGGGAATATGGCAGTGAGCAAGATCCCTGCCTTCATAAATGCTCTCCTTTATGTAGCACCAAATAAAGGAATGAAGATGGAATGACATTATATTGAGTTGAATCCATAATGGCTGATTCAGTGAATGACTAGTCTTGGCTCTGCCATCACTAATGAGGTTGAAGACATAGATGGTTTGTCATATTTATGGAAAAGTGGGTTTAGAAAGCATTGCATTTCAACAACCATAAAAACATTGCTTATTTTTGACCCCTGTAATTTATGTTAGGGCTTTACCATGATAAAATAATAAAAAGAAGAAAAGTATGCCAAAATATCATTGCTGCAGCATTTTTGTTATGGTTAAATACAGAAAACAACCTGATTGTTCAACAATGGAATAATGAATCGTATATTATAGCATAATCATGAGATGGAATATTATACAACTGTTTTACATTTTCACTTTGAGGAGTGTTACAATCTGATGTGTTGTTTTTTATTGTGTTTTTTTAATTGATTTGAGAGGGGGAGAGAGAAATAGAAACATCAATGATGAGAGATAATCATTGATTGGCTGCTCCTGCATACCCCACACTGGGAATCAAGCCCACACGGAGAATCGAACTGTGACCTCCTGGTTCATAGGTAGATGCTCAACCACTGAGGCCACACCGGCTAGGCTGATATATTCTTTAAAACAAGACTACAATGTCTTTTTGACGATTATAAAGGCAAAGCTTATCATATTTGTGGTGAACATAATCGAAATTCAAAAAGAAAATATCATTAAGAGTTATTAAGCATTAAGCTCTTACTGGAGTTCAAAATATCAATTGAAGAGAAAGACAGAGAAGTGGTTTCCTGACATTGATATGAAAAAAATCTGGAAGTTTTCACTCTGCTGGTTTAAGATCAGCGAACAGTGCAATGTGGCTGCTGACATGAGAATACTAGTACACCAAAGTGTGCTAATAAAGCAATTTGGGATGAATCTGTCTCCTGCATTCCTTGACTATCAGACTATACCTTTGGAATGCTCTAGTTTACTATGTCATGCCTTGAGCGTAACTCTGATAAACCAGATTAGTTGCACAGGAAATAGACTAAGATGACAAGTCCTCTATTTTAATATGAAGAACTGTTGAGGGAAGAGGGAAATATTACCCTGGAGAAGATGTCACATTCTTATGATTCTCATCTTCTGGATGTGAGTTTTATTAAAAGGGTGTGTGTGGTTGTTTTTTTATCTAGTTAAAAATAATGAAGGATGAATGCTTTTTCTTTTGGTCAGAAGCTTCATTTCCTTAACCAGAGTAATCATGGCACATTTTCACCTCTATCAAAATTCAAAATGTTCAAAACTGGACTCTGCCCTCCCATGCTACAGGCCTTCCCCACTCTCTATACTCCACAACTTTGTCAATGTGCATGCACAGCCCAGCCTATCCAAGCCACTCATGAGTCACATGCACATTACTCTTCCAGGCCTGCCTGCTCTTCTCATGCTCTAGAACTCCCCCCACTTTCCCGCCGATTCCTTCTTCATGACTCACTCCCCCCACCACCCACGAGTGCTTAGCCCTTTCTTCTCTGTGCTCCCATAGCACCCAGTATGTACCTCCATTGGGAATTATCACTTCATAAAGGAATAATCTAGTTAACTACCCACCTTCATCACTGACTGTGAATTCCCTGCAGCCAGGAGCCTGCCAGTTCAGTTTCAGCCCCAGTGCTTGGCACAGTGAATAGATGCTCTGTTACAACTAGTCAATGAAGTAACCCCCTTTCCTTGGCAAAATCAATTTTAACCATTTTCCCCATGAACAGATGTCTCTCATTACAGAATACCTTGGACAAATACTGAAAAAGCACGACTTTTGTTAAACAAATATAAGATGGTCTCTTTCTCCTGCCTGGCACTCCTTGAGCAATAGTCCCTCCAATGGCACCGCCCCTGCAACCAATGCAAACGTGTGTAAATCCCAGCGGCTTAAACACAAAACACAGGCAGGCAGTTTAACTTGCTCTATGAACTCTGCCATTGTTGGGTTGTTGGTTAAAAAAAAAAATACCATTCCATCCGCCATAAATCTACATTTCCCCCAAACGAAATATAATACCCCCGCTTTTCTCCAGCAGTCAGATAATCATCTCCTTGTTTTATGGGAAATGATTTAGAAGAGAAAAGAATTGGTCTGACAGTCTCATAAGTTTCAGAAAGTGCTTACCCTGATGGTTCCTTTCCTGTGTGTCCTATTTCTTCTCATCTCTCTGTATATATACACACACAGTCACAGACACATGTATACACTCTTGTACACATGAAATCTAGGTCTCTGTCACATTAAGCCAAGACTGGAATCATGCCATTATTAACCTGTATTAGATGTAAGTATATTCTTCTATTTCTAAATTGCTTCCTACCTATTCTTTGCTATTTTTCCAGCTCTCCATCTCTGACTCAAGTCCACAAAAGAAAATAAAGACCTTCAATATTATATTATGCAGCCCTTCAATCCTGACAGTAGAAAACACTTACCTGATACTTTTACTATTTTGGAAAGCAGGGGCATCTATTATCTTACTCTGTTTTGACCCCCTCCTTCACTGTTTCTCCCTGAGACCACAGACACAATGGTCCATCTGCCTCCCAGCCAGCATAGCACATCTCTTTCTAAGAGAGGCAGTCATTTCTTTAAACCCTCTTCCCCCTCCAAATCCTCCTTCCACGGATTCTTAGCAATGTTCACCTTGAGAAGGCAGAAGACAGCTCTGTGTAGGTGAAGGGAACATGGCAGAGGCCACCACTGCTCATCACTTCCTGAGATGGAAAAGCCCTCGGGGTACTCAAGAGAATGAGAAACTTTTTTTCTTTACCACTGATGTTTATTGATTTGTCCAGTTCATTGAGAGCATCCCTTAATGTTCTGCTTTCATGTTTCTGCTTTGTTGCATGGGTGCAGAAAAGAATATTGCAAATTGATCGGTCCTCCCAGCCTTTGTTGGGAATGAACTTCTATTACTTTAGTTTCTCAGGCTTGTCATCGCATGCTCACATTCCACAGCATGTATAATCAGCCTGACTAAACACTGAGAGCCACGCTGATTAATTTCTAACATTCTCACCCAAGCCCATTGATGGCATGCCTATTTGATGTGATGATCTCGATGGCCACGTCTGATTGTTTGACCTTTGCCCTTCAACCTGGAGCAATCTATGCTAGAACCTGTTTAAGTTGCCAGCACATATGCTGTCTACATCATGCCTGAAGAAAACTGTCAAGTCTTGGTGCTATGAAAGCCTAGAAGAAGGGCTTTTAAGGAAAACCCATTTTCATTACCAGCTGAATGGCATTCCAGAACCAATCATATATCCATTAAACAAAAAGAAAAGACATTATCCATAACCTACAATATTACACCTGTACTTTAAAATCTGCCCATTCATTCTGATTTAACTTATGTGCTAATTATGATCAATGGATCTCTACAAGAATGTAAAACTATATCACAGCTTTTAATTTCTCATTCCACCATTTCCCAGAATTCTGTTATTTTAATTACTTCATATTCCACTTACTTCTAATAGCTCAGAACAAGGGGGTCATCATCACCATCACCAATATATCTATATCTATATATATATAATTTTAGTCACATTGGCCCTAATATTAGGTTAGATGGGTTTTATTTTTAGTTTTTATTGCAGAAGTGGAGCCTCTAACAATTTCAGAGATGTATTTCATTTATCCTAAAATATCTTTGGTTGTAAGATAGGTTTCGGTCTATTTATAGAGCTAAGTTCTCAAAAATGCACATAATTTACATCCTCAATTAGTAGGAACCAAGTAGTTAGAGAGCTAATGCAGGTTCCCTTGGAAGCCAGTTTTTAAGGTCACACCAACTCTTATCCACTCCACAGGAAAATGGAAGGTTATAAGAACACCAAGGTCACCCAATGACAGGTCACATTTGCATTTAGTTTACTGAATCAAATATGTGTCCTGGATCAAGTGTGCAATACTGGAGCAAGAAGAGTTTTGAGAAGAAAGATAAATACGCTGAACATTCTATATACTACTAGAGGTGAGCACAGAGAGGTGGGCATATGATTGTGCCAAATTATGTCACCTTTTCAAATTGGCACAGAAAACAGTGTGTGTTGCTTAATGCAGAATTTAAGAGCTTTGATGGACTGTTGAGACCACAACCCATTCCCCCATTTCTAAATTAGAAGTAGGGATACAGTGGGAGGACCTGAGATAGGTCCAGGCTAGTTGATACCAATATCAGGATAGTGTACTTGTCCTCACGCCAGACGTTAACCTTTTTCCGGTTCCCTGAGCCACTTCTCTTTTACCTTGGCTCCTTCCATAATTCTTTTCCCACATTTCAAAATGGAAATATTAAACACTACAAGTTTCTAAGCCTTTGTTCACATTATTTCCTTGTAAGACAATATAAAGAGCTTATGGATCGGCTTCTGAGGTCTAGGCATCATTGAAACATAAATACATTTTCTTTTATTTAGTGATCAACCTGATTGGTCACATTCACTAATTATGTTAAAAGAAATAATGATTCAAAGAAAGAATGCTTACACAGCTTTGTTAGCTTTATTCTGTTGTGTGAAGTTACATATGAGCATAACTTAGTGTTAACAAGCAAACTCTAACATTATCTGTTTGTCATTTGGACTTTAATGTGCTATAATTTTAAGAGTCGGTTCTTTAAAAATAAGTCTGCATGTATACATACATATTTGTGTGAATTTCAAATGCTGTGCTTTTTTTTTTCATTTTATGAACTATTTCAAAGACACAAGGGAACAAAGAGAACAGATCTCACTCCCCACCTTAAACAAACTTTCAGTTTGCCATATTCAAACTTTTTTCTTTTACTACTTGTGAATGTACCCATAAATAATATATAATATTGTTTTATATGATTTACATTTTAATATAAATTGTATCTAAACTATGTTACTCTTAACCTGCTTTTTCAAATCCACCTTTAAATGTCAAGATTTATAATAAGGTAGCAACAGTTCATTTTAATGAAGTGTTCTGTATTTTATTTTATTGTATGAATAACAACAATCCATTTATCTATTCCCCTCCTAGTAGCCACTTACAGGTGGCTTCTGGTTCTTCACTGTTACATATGAGACTTCAATAAATATTCTCACACACATGTCCTTATACACATTTTCAAGAGCTTCCCTCTAGTGCATTCTTAGCAATGGAAGCTCTGTGTAGTGAGGTATGTGTATTTTCAGATTTACTAGATACAACCCATTGTTCTCTCAATTATTTGAAGTGTCCATAGTTATACCTATTAGAGCTTTTTTCTTAAGTTTTACTTTGTTATTAATATTGCCACACAAGATTTCTTTTTATTAGTACTTGCCTGGTATATACTTTTTCCGATTTCTCTACTTTAAACATTTCTGAATGGCTTCATTTTAGGATTCATACATCTGAATACTGGTTTGTTTTGTTTAGTGTTTATTCCAAGCTCATGTATAACTACATAATTTTTCTAAGAAATTTTTATACCCTTGCCAAACTATCTACTGAAACAACCCCCATATTTAATTGTTGCCCAGTGTTCTATTTTGACCTGTATTAAACATACATGCACACACAAAATGAGGATTTTTAGTCAATAGTTAAATAAATTTACCAACATCTTAACAATTTCTGTATCAATCAATATTTCTTCTAACCTATGTCTTTCCTCTGGTGCATTTTTGTCTTGCTATAGTGCAACTTTTAATATTCTATAGAATATCAATTTTCTTAGCCTTGGCATGTATGAAATGTTTTGTTTTCAGTTTGAATGACATTTTAGCTGTATATAAAATTATAGATGGGAAGACATTTTCCCTGAGCACTTTGAATTTAACAAGATTCTCTGGCACCTAATTTTTCTGATAAGAAATATTCCTTTAGTCTAATATTCCATCCGTTAAATTTAATATTTCTTCTCTTTCTCATAGTTTCTAAAATATTCTTTAAATCCTTGATGTTCTACAGAATGAACAGGATGTGTTTAGATGTGTGTGTATTTATTTATATAGCTCAATTCTTAGAGTATATTTTGATCTTAGTACTCCTGTCTTGTTCAGTAGGAAAAATTATCACTGTTATCTCTTCAAATATTACTTCTCCACCATTTCTTCCATTTTTTTCTTCTAGAAATCTTATTAGATATATGTTAAACTTTTCAATCCATCCTTTATATCTCTCCTCTGTTTTATTCTTTAACATTCTTTTTATTTCTTTTTGCTATATTTTGGGTAACCAACTCTGTACTGACTTTCCAATATACCAAATCTTCCATAGTTAATATAAGCTCTCATTAACAGTTATTTTGGCTATAATATAAAGTTAATTTTATTTGAATAAATTAATTTTTGGTCTTTTTGTTTTGTTGGCAATCTTCTTTAACCTTTAGTTTCTTGGTGTGATTTAAAATTTAATTTTTGAGACTTACTTAAGTGAAAGGATTTTTGTATTTCACTTTGTCCTCACTCCTCTCCTCAGACTTTACCCCTTTCTGTAGTTACCTGCACAGTCCAGAACCTGGTTTGACAAAAGGAGTTTGAATTCCTGTTCCTCAGTGGTTTAGGGAAATCAGTCAAAAAGCAGCTTGATTTAGTTCAGTATCTCAGGTTTCCTAAGTTTGTAGATACTATTAAGCTATAGTCCTACCAGCAGTAAGCCTGATCCAATCCCCCCATCCTTCAGTTGAGCACTTCCAGTCTAGTTGAAGCCAAATTCTCAGCCACCTCTAGTTGCTTCTCAGCCTGAAGCCCAGTATGGATTTCATTCAGCTCTATATACTACCTTAGGTAGCTGTTCTATCTCTGACTTACTAGGTGTACTGATTAATAATGCGGATTTTTTTCAATATATGTAGTTACACACACGTTGATATATATACAATTTGATATATATGCTGTTTTGTTGTATTGACAACAACCCTCAAAACTTCATATGTAAAATTTGCTGAAGATGTTAACATCATAGATATTTTTACACTTAAAAATGTAGAATTTCATGACAAAAATGAGCATTTGCAGGAAGTTATAATTCATTACTTTATTTTGAAGAAAAGTGCTGCTGAATACTTCAGGAAGCTTATGGTGAACATGCTCCATCTTAAGATACTTGTGAACTCTGGTTTAAAAGCTTTAAAAGTGATGATTTTTATGTGAAAGATAAAGAATGTCCCATGTCAACCAAAAAGTTTGAAGACCAACAATTACAAGCATTATTGGATGAAGATGTATGTCAAACTCAAAAACAACTTGCAGAAAGATTAAACATTGTTCAGCAAACAATTTCTCATCATTTACAAGCAATGGGAAAGATTTTAAAGGAAGGAAAATGGGTGCCACATAAACTGAATGAAAGACAAAAAAAGTCATCACTAAAATGTTGCTTCAACAGCACGAAAGTCTTTTTGTATTGAATAGTGACTAGAGATGAAAGTGGATTTATTTTGAGAATCCCACAGGCACAAAATCACGGTCCGGGTCAACCATCAGTATTAACCGCAGGCCAAATTACTCCAAAAAGAAGACAATGCTCTGCCTTTGGTGGGATCAGGAAGGTGTGGTGTTTTATGAGCTTCTAAAACCAGGTGAAACCATTAATACTTATCACTACCAATAACAAATAATCAATATGAACCACACTTTGATTGTGAAGCAACCAGAATGTTCCAGAAGACACGGCACAGTAATTTTACTTCATGATGACGCACCATCACACACGTCAGAAGTATTAACGCACCCGCTGTATTCACCAGACCTTGCTCCTTCAGATTACCACTTGTTCCAATCAATGGCACACACACTTTCTGAGCAGCACTTCAAGACATACGAAGAAGTAGAAAATTGGGTCTCTGAACAGTTTGCCTCAAAACAAGAAAAGTTCTATTGGGACAGTATCCACAAATTATCTGAAAGATGGGGAAATGTGTAGCTAGCAATGGACATTACTTTGAATAAAGTTTCTCTTGAAATTATTGTGTTTTCTTTTATTATAAAATCCACTATTATTAACTGATATACCTAGTATACGACTGTCTTCTTTTTTTTTTTAATTAACTATGTCTTTTTTATTTAGTCTTTTATAGTTTACCTCCAATGGTTAAGAGGATGAGTCAATTCATGAATTTACCCTGCCATCTTGGCCTGTGGTTCCACCTTCATGTTTATAACCCACTACAAAAAAAAATTAATGTGAGGGCAGAGCCCCTAGCTAAGTGATTTACTACTGGATGCCTTGTAATAGGTACTCAAAAAAATATATGAATAAACAAATAATACAAGACATTTTCTTAAAAACACAGCAAGGCCTTCAACTATCATGTTTTGGTTTTCTCAGTGGACTACAAACTCTTGAGGCCAGAACCCATGTGTGGTCTATCATATATTACCCTGAGTATGGCAAATGGTCCATAAATTATGTCAAAGGGCCGACACATTTCTCCTGTTGACTTTCCATATGACAAAAGGTAGTGGCATCCAAGTACATGCAGTGTTGCTCTAGAGGGTTAAAATTATTATCCTCTGGCCCAGCTGGCATGGCTCAGTGGTTGAGTGTTAACTTATGAACCATGAGGTCATGGTTTGATTTCTGGTCATGGCACATACCCGGGTTGTGGACTCAATCCTCAGTAGGGGCGTGTAGGAGGTAGTTGATCAATGATTCTTTCTCATCACTGATGTTTCTATCTCTCTCTCCCTCTCCCTGCCTCTCTGAAATTAATGAAAACATTTTCAAAGATAAATGAATAAAATTACCATCTTTTGAATTGTTTTATAAGATATTAGTTCTTCCGTATACATTATTTTTTTTTAATAAATACTTCTTAATGAAAAACATTTCATTCAAGAGTAGAGAGGGTCAGGTGAAAATAGGACATTTTCACTAGAAAAATATAAAAGTGGGACATGTCTGACTTCAATTAATCAAGACATTAAATAAAAATTCCTTTTCCTACTATCTTACAACAATATCAGGGCCCAACTACAGAGAGAATGCTAAGCGAACACAATTCCTCTAACTGAAATAACATTTTTCAAACAGAGACCAAAGGACAAGGGGACAAAGAAAATGTCCTTGTTGATTAATTACCTTTGGAACCAGGCCCAGCATGAGGAAAGAGTATAGTCTAGTGGTAAAGGTACAGCGCTACTCTTCACCCCCTCTGTCCTCCCAGGAAATGATCCTCTGGTTTTCTGAAGGACAAACTCACTTAAGTGCCTTAAACCATGATACCATAAAGAAGAGGCATTTCCATATATTTTTTAAATGAATTCATAACCTCCCAATTGACCACCACTTCATTTCTATACATATTGAGCACCTTCTGTAGATCCAGATAGTTTGAAGGGGAACAAGCTATATTCAGACAAATCCTTCCACATGGGCTGCACTTTCATAAGTGCTGCAGGGAAGTAAAGGAGGAGCAGAACTGCAGGGGGAAATGGACATGGAGGACTTGGTAAGGGGACTTGAAATGCAAACGGCCTTGAAAGTTGGGTAGGATTCCTGTGGGAGACACAACATCTCTTGGCCTTCATTTCCTTATCTGTTAAGGGAGGGACCCGGGTTAAATAATTTTATTAAGATTCTTTCCAATGGGAGCATTAACTGGAGCTCCTCTTTACTCTTCCTAACAACTGGTACCCACCCCTCCAAGGGGCATTGCTAACCTAGTATACAACCTCCATTGCTAACCTAGTATACAACCTGCATTTACAACAGAGGAACTTCAGAGACATTTGCCTCCAGGCAAAGAGAAACCTTTCTTCTTCAAAAGGTCTCCCTCCAAAAGTGAAAGCTAAGAGAAAAGCAGGCTTTCCCAGAGCTCCCTGAAGGACAGAAATGGGATCCCAGGGGGCCAATGAGAGTAAGAAAGTCAGCACAGGGCAGGCAGAAGCATGCTTTCAAATATGGAGGTTGATAAAATTTCAGGTCCCGCATGGAAAGTGCCTCTGAAGAAAAATGGCATTCAAAACTGACAACTGATTAATACACAATCTTGATTATATGCAAATCATCACTTTCTGTTGACTTAATTGTGATCTGATGTAACATGCATAATTAACACCTGTATTTAAAATAAATGTATATGTAATTGATATGCATATTTATAAAATGAATATTTATATTTACATGTTGTCTTTTTAAATTTGGGGATGAATTTCTTTCCCACAGAAGTGAGAGGTTAGCAGGTCCTATCATGAGCTAAGCAAACAGAAACAAAGCATTGAGAACTTGCCTTCAGTATGTACCTAGAGACAGCATACCCAGATGTCACAAAGCCTGGTTCTAGACCTGGCCCTGCCCCCTGCTGTGTGACTTTCATCTCTACATCTGGGCCTGTTTCCACATCTGTGAAACCAAAGATTGCTCTACAATTCTATTATAAATTCACTGAAGCACTCCAATCTTTCATTTATTCTGACAAAATGACTGGACTCCAACCACTGAAGTACCTAAAAAGTATTCTTGGAAGGTTCCAGAAGGATTCTGAAGCATGAGTGCCCCATCCAAGCCCACAACACCAAGAGAACAGCAGTCCGAAGACTAGACTATATAAACACACATATGTAGAACAAGAAGGACATGGAGAGTTCATCAAAAGAGGGCAGGACCCTCAGAAAGTGCGACTCAGGCTTGGTCCATTTTGAAAGAAAGAGAAGGAATTGGATAAGGCTCAGCATTGTCTTAGAGACACTGCCTCAGGAGATGGGATCTTTAATGAGTGGCTCTGTAAAGAACAGCTTTAGAAAAATATAGTGGGCAAATGTATAACCTCCATGGACTTTGGCAGACAAAACTGTGCGTTATGTACCACTGAGTCAGCTTCAACTTTTGGTGACACTATGAATAAATGATGTCCACAATGCCCTGTCCTCAACAGATGAAACCACACAGAATAAAAAGAACTTCTTCTTTATGAATACAAGTCAGCCCTTCCTCGGTCTTTCACAAGTACAGTAACTTATCAGAAGCCGAGCACATGAACTCATGTATAAGTAGGGTCCCTAGGGCTAGCCTGTGATCAGGGCCATGTCCAACGTCCCACAACACCCCACGACGCCCCACAATGCTCGCCATGGACCTGTGATGCTCCACGAAGTTCCCTGCCCCACAACTCTCTGAGAGATTCCATGATGCTCTCTGCAATGCTTGCGGCCAACGCTGGAAACTCATCACTGCTCACTGCTGCTGCCCGCTGCTGCTCCACAGTCCCAGTCCCACCCCGTCCCCTCCCTAAAACCCCCCAACATGGTTCTCCATTCCCCGTGCTGCGATGGGAACCTGCGAGGCTGGGGGGTGGGGGAGGCGGAGGGGACCAAGAGATGGTCAATGCACCTCATGGCGACTGGTCAAATGGTCATTCTGGTCGTTACATTTATCGTCCTGGCCTTTTATTAAATAGGATTGTAAGGGCCAAAGGATTAGGAATAGCACTCGCCCCTACAAAAATTTAAAAAAATTAAAAAAAAATAAAGCTCTCAGTATGTTACGTTATTTCTTGGCAGCCTGGCAGAATAAAAAGAGCCAAAAGACCTAGGTGTGCCTCTGTTCCATTCCCGGCAAGGTAGCCATCTTGAGTAAGTTGCCTTTTTCCTTCCTGTCCTGTCTTCCCTCTGCAACTACTTTGCTTTTTGGAAAATGTAACTTGGCTCCCATCAAGCAAATGAATCAAAAAAACTATTCCGGATTCAATGCTAGAATTCCAAACATAAATAAGACCTGGGATCTAAAGAGATTCTAATTCAAAGAAGGAGAGTGTGGAATATGTAACTAACTCCAATGCAAAGAGAAAAAAGCTACTTTAGTAATATGGATTGTATTTAGGGAGAGAGAAAAAAAAAGAAATTAATTTACCTGGGAGGGGCTGCTCAGAAAGTTGGGTCTTGAAGAATGAGCAACTTTTCAGAGGTAAAATGCAACTTTTATATGCATTTTAGCCATAAAGCCAGGCAACACTTAAGCCACTGTCCATGTTAGGTGGCTTAACAAAAACTAAGCTTACAAATCAAAAGAACCTTAATAAATAACAGACTCTGTTGATCAGTTTAAATCTGCATGTTACTAACTGACATCACCTTCAGAAAAGAACCGCACAAAAGCTCATATACATGACCACGCATGCACACAGCATTTTACTGTATGTTTTGACACATGCATTTCATCTAGGTAGCAGTGCCTTTTGCAAGTAGATGAGGAAAAAAGACATTAAAAGATGAGCTCCTATTGTTCCACCAAACAACTTAAAACTGATCGAAGCCTCGGAGGAGAAAAAAACAAAGCCAGGTCTCTGAGGCTTTCCATCTACCCCTTCAGAAAATCGTTGGCATCCCAGGCAATTCTTAGAAAAGTATTAAAATTTGAGCAACACTGGTTTACTTGTTTATATGCATCCCCATAGAATCCCCCACCACGTCTACAGAAGCTTCAAAGGCTCCACAGTAAGACCTGACAGGATATGGGGAGAGGAAGAGAAAAAGACACTGTCAAGCGTTTGGAGACCCAGCCCAGGCATGCAAGGCTCTCAGGCATCTGGTTATCCCAGCCTGACACTGTGACTGCGGATTTCAAACTGTTTAATTAATTCTGATAATTCCACATCACAGGTGCTACAGGAAGTATGTTAATTTAAGATCACATCTTACCAATTCCCACAGGTTTCATTCGAACCTAATAAATGAAATAATCTCCACTGTGAGCAACTTGCTTACCTAATTAAGCATAGGGCGATGAGGCATTCTCACTTAGGGTACATTGTTGTCACAGGTAATCTTTGAAGGCATAATGTGACTTGCCTACGGGCTCCTTCCTCAGGCTTCTATCATACACAGATCAAAGTCAAGCAAAGAAGGGACCACATGGCCCTTTCCCTACCAACAACCCTGAATTTTCTGTGCCCTTGAACAATTTTTTGTCTTTTTATTTTATTTTTTAATGTAGTTTTATTGAATTCAGAGAGGAAGAGAAAGGGAGAATTAGAAACATCAATGATTAAAGAGAATCATTGATCTGCTGCTTACTGGGGATCAAGTTCACAACCTGGGCATAAGTCCTGACTGGGAATTAAACCATGACCAGCTGGTTCATAGGTCAATGCTCAACCAGTGAACCATGCCAGCTGGGATTTTTTGTCTTTTTAAACATACCTATATGACTGGATCCTATGAAATCTCACCATATTTAAACTAAATTTTAATTTAAATTAATTTCATATTAATTCATTTAATAATTACCAAAAGATTCAGATTGTCTTTGACCAATAGTTTATTTCCAAACAATGGGTTTTCTCCACATCAATGAGAATTAAAGGGAAACAATTCTATCTGAACCAGTGTCTTAGAAGTAACACACATGCCATTATGCTTTCCCCCATCTCCTCACTCCCACCCACACACACCCACTTTTGGAAACTAGCACACCTTCCCCAGCATACCTTCTGGGGAGCTGCCTAGAAGCGTCTCACCTCCATCCTGTTGCTTCCTTCATGTCCATGCTCAAGCATTGTCCTTCAGCAAGGCCTTTCTGATCATCCAAGTAAAAGAGCAACCCCATCCCTACAGCTGTACACTGGCCTCCCTACACAAAATGAAGATTTGACACTGGTGATACCTAGTTGATCTGAATAGTATAGCCAACAGTTATTAACCATGGCTACTCATTAGATTCACCTGGGTGCTCTGACGTCAATGCCCAGATGCCCTATCACTCTCCAGCCCTAATTCACTGGTCTGGCATGAGCTATAGGCATCAGTATGTGTTAAATTTCCCCCAGATAAGGGCTAAGAATTTCTACTGCACAGAGTCAAACGGACTCAGTCAGGCCTGAGTAGTCACTTAACAGGAATGGTCTATTTTGAGATCTACATCAGAGGTGGGAATGTCCATCCAGTCTTTGGCCCATACAAGACCTGAGAAATCTCTTAGTCTGGACCTGCCAAGGCATTGGGAGTGAGTTAATTAAATATTTGACCAAATACAGTAGGCTAATTTTTTAATTTTTTAAGTTGATAATTTTGTATCACCCTCAAATGATGTTGTAAATATCCAAATGGCCCATGGCGGGGGGGTGGGGGGGTAGGGGGGAAGGTTCCCCACCCCTGATCTACATGCTCAAATAGATTACTTCCTCAATCATAAGTGGATTAAGGCAAAAGTCATTTTCACTTCACTTTGTTCCAAATAGACCCCAGTATCAGACACTTTACCCCCCATCCCCAGTGGAAAGAATTTATCTTAATTCCCAGTGAACAATAGTGACATCTGGCCAATGGGTATTTTCCTTTGCCCTGGTGTTAAAAATCACTAGATTGAATAAATTGAGATAAAATACAAAAATATGGCCTCCAGTATTCAATCTGGTCATGGAGGTAAAATACAGAAAAGGAGAAGTTGCTCTAAAGATTTTCTGGGTAGCTTCAGTTTTAGAGGTGGCACACTCCCTCGGCTACTAAGACCTGGCTCTCTCCCCGTTGTCTCAAACTGATTCTCCTACATCTTCCCCAGCACACCTGAAGTGGGATCTCACAGAGAGGTGGCCTTTACAAGATGTAGGGCCCTGAACAGTGTTTTTCCACCACATAGAGGATTTTCAGAAGGGGCCACATTTGGCTGCATCCCTCTCCTAGGGGGCCTTGGACTGGGCTGTAGAGTGGCCCCCTATTCACACTGTTTGCAGAAGCATCGCCCAGGACTAGTCCAACTTACATTCTAGATTCAGTTGGCTTCTCCCATTTTCTGAGCCTGGCTTTGAACAAAACTTGAACAAATTTCTAAACTTCAGAGGGGAAACCCAGAAAATTCTGCCAGGTTTTTCTAACCCCTGCTTGAAATAATCAAACCCCCAGTGTATACCTGAACTCAGCCAACGCTGGCTCAGCTGCCGGCCCCAGCCTTGCTAAAAAATTCACAAACCACAGAACAGCTGGGCCACAGTCTGCTTTTGGAGCAAAGCATCCACTATCAGATTTCATTGAGGCACTACTGAAGAACTAAGTATTTATTCCTGACAGAGACTTGAAAGAGGAAATCTTACTGGCTGTCTTCTCAAAGTCACATGAGGACAGACTTGATGGGAATCCCATGCATATTCCAACTAGACAAAAGATATTATTCATTCCTAAAATGTCTTCAGAGACTTCATTAATGGAGAAATTCCAAGTGGCAAAAATAACCAAAAAAAATCCCCTAATATTTACATACAACTGCATTAGGATGGATCAGGAGAAGGAATGTTTAATATTTAGGCCCTCCCTAAAATCATGCTTCTTTCCTTTTCATCACAAAAGATAAGAACTGGCTGCGGGGATTGGCAGGGGAAAGAAGGTAACCCCTGGAAAACATATGGGACCAGTTAAATACTCCTTTTCCCTAACAGGAGAGATTTCATTAGGAAGTTGCCGTATTTTGCCAATTTCTATGGAGACTTATCCTCCTGTGAATTTCCTCAATTATGACAGGCTTTGGTAAATGCAAAGATATCTTGTTATTAGGCCATCAATATTCTATGCATAGCTAATATGCAGCTTAAATAGGCATTTTTAAAATTTATTTAAAGTTTGTTCTTTCTCCAAAGACTTGGTCTAAGAAAGAAGATGAAGAAATTAAACCCCTGAAATCTTGTGCCCAATCCAAAGGGGATCCAGAATCAAGATTCTCAGATTCCAGAAAATCTCCTTCTAATATGAGTTTTTATTTTTTTAATGATGAAAACAAGTTTTTTTCATTGTTGCCTCTATTACAGATGTCTCCATTCCCTCCTCCTTTGCCTCCCTCCATCACACCCCTCACCCCCTCTAGGCCTTCACCACATTGTTGTTTGTATCCATGGGTTATGCATATATATATTCTTTGGTTGATCTCTTCCCGTCTCCCCACCCTTCTCTCCTCTGAGATCTACCTGTTCCATATATCCATGCCTCTGGTACTATTTTGTTCATCAGTTTATTTTGTTCTTTAGATTCCACATATAAGTGAGATCATGTGATATTTATCTTTCTTTGACTGGCTTATTTCACTTAGCATAATCATCTCCAGGTCCATCGATGCTGTTGCAAAGGGTAAGAGTTCCTTCTTTGTTACAGCCTCATAGTATTCCATTGTGTAAATGTACCACAGCTTTTTTATCCACTAATTTATTGATGGGACTGGGCTGTTTCCAGATCTTGGCTACTGTAAATAATGCTGCTATGAACACTGGGGTGCATATATTCTTTCTGATTGGTATTTTGGGATTCTTATGACATATACCCAGAAGGGGGATTGCTGGGTCAAAAGGCAGTTCCATTTTTAATTTTTTTTTTATTGTTCAGTTTATTAATTACATTGTTTCCCCTTTTTTATAACCCTATATCTTCCCTCCACCCTGTACCTATCCCACCCTCCACCCTCACCTCCCCCTCCCCAATGTCCTCTCCCATTGTTGCAAGATTTTTGTCCAATCTCTTGCTGTACTTCCAACAACACTTTTCTCCCCAAGAATTGTCAGTCCATTCCCTCTCTATGTCCATGTTTCTGTTATAGTCACCAGTTTATCTTGTTCATCAGCCTATCAGTTCACTTGATTTTTATGTTCATTTGTTGATAGATGTGTATTTGTTGTTCATAATTTATATTTTTACCTTTTTCTTCTTCCTCTTCTTAAAGAATATCTTTCAGCATTTCATATAATACTGGTTTGGTGGTGATGAACTCCTTTAGCTTTTTCTTATCTGTGAAGCACTTTATCTGATCCTCAATTCTGAATGATAGCTTTGCTGGATAGAGTAATCTTGGTTGTAGATTCTTGCTCTTCATTATTTTGAATATTTCTTGCCACTCGCGTCTGGCCTGCATCGTTTCTGTTGAGAAATCCGCTGACAATCGTATGGGTGCTCCCCTGTAGGTAACCAACTGTTTTTCTCTTGCTGCTTTTAATATTCTCTCTTTATCTTTTGCTCTTGGCATTTTAATTATGATATGTCTTGGTGTGGTCCTCTTTAGATTCCTATATTTTGGGGTTCTGTGTACTTCTTGGGCTTTTAAGTCAGTTTCTTTCACCAGGTGGGTGAAGTTTTCAGTCACTATTTCTTCAAGTAGGTTTTCATTAACTTGCTCTCTCTCTTTTTCTGGCACCCCAATAATTCGGATGTTGGCTTGCTTGAGGTTGTCCCAGAGGCCCCTTACGCTATCTTCAATTATCTGAATTCTTTTTGTTTCTTGCTTTTCCAGCTGAGTGGATTTTGGTTCTTTGTATTTCAAATCTTTGACTTGGTTCTTGTGGCCCTCTGGACTGCTTTTAGGACTTTGTGTAATATTTTTTATTTCAGTCTGTGTATGCTTGATTTCTAGTTGGTCCTTTTATTTATCTGTGAGGGTCTGGTTCGTATCCTCAGAGGTCTTGTACATTTCCCTGAGGGTCTCATTCATTTCTTTGTAAGTATCATTCATCTCCTTGTAAATCTCATTCATTTGCTGGTTGGTCTTGTTTATTTCCTAGTAATTCTCATTAAGTAGATCGGCCTTTTGTAGGAGCCTCTTGAAAAGCCTTATAACCGTGGTTTTGAACTCTATGTCTTGTCGTCTTTTCTCCTCCATTTCTTTCACACCTGATTTCTTTCCATGTCTCTGCATGGTGGCTGCTTTATGTGGTGGCTATCCTCAAAGGGACAGTGGCTCAGTCTCCCCAGTTACCTGAGGTGGGTATTCTTACTGCAATCCTTTATGGGTTGTATTCAGTGTTTTTGAATTTAAACCCAGCTTTTTGTTGTTAGCCCTAGGAGGGTTTGACCTCCAGGCCAATTGTCTGTGAAGCTCAGCTGTGCTCAGGTTGGATGGGCGGAGTCTCCGGGCCAAGCAGACAGCGTTAGCTCCGCCCTATGCAGCCCCAGGGGCTCTGTGCCGGGGGCAATGGCTGCCAGCACCTCTGAGAGAGAAATGCTGCCGAGCTCCACCTGCTGCCGGGGAATTCAGACTGTCCCCAAATGACTTTGCATGCGCAATGTCTCACCCAGGGTCGTAAAACAAAGCAGACTGACGGTTTTCCGAATGAGAGACAAGTCGCGGTGCGCTCTCTGCGCCATCACGCAGCGGAGCTGTTCGCGCGAGAGCTGCCTTCTCCACAAGCCGGCAGACCCGGCAGCACCCGAGCTTCGGCGTGCCCTCCCACTGTCCAGTTTTCACTCCGTGTGATAGTGGGTTCTCTGGACTTCGCCCAGAGTTGGAGAATCTGTCCAGTGGGACGCCCCTGTCTCCCCGTTCGAGAAAACTGGCCAGTTTTCAGCCGCCCGCCCTCTCCGAGGCGCGCACTCCAAACCTCTCTCTGCGCGCGAATCTTTCAACGCTGTCCGCCACCACTCCTCTGAGTCACAGTGTCTTATCTTTACTTTTATTTGTGGAATTTTCACTCGGCGAGCTTTCTGGTGATTCTGGAAGGTGTTTGTTCCTTCGTTAAGTTGTAGTATTAAAATTGCTGATTATGACGGCAAGATAGGTGTTTCACCTTTGCCGCCATCTTAGTTCTCCCATTTTTAATTTTTTTGAGGAAATCACATACTGTTTTCCACATTGGCTTGACCAGTCTTCATTCCTACCAACAGTGCACTAGAGTTCCCATTTCTCCACATCCTCTCCAGCACTTATTGTCTGTTAATTTATTGATGGTAGCCATTCTGATAGGTGTGAGGTGATACCTCATTGTAGTTTTTATTTACATCTCTCTTATGATTAGTGACCTTGAGCATTTTTTCATGTCCACTGGCCATCTGTATGTCCTCTTTGGAGAAGTGCCTATTCAGGTCCTTTGCCCATTTTTTATAGGACATTTTGTTTTCCTACTGTTGAGTCGTGTAAATTCTTTCTATATTTTGAAGATTAACCCTTTTCTGATTAATAATTGGCAAATATGTTTTCCCATAGGGTTAATTCCCTTTTTGTTTTGCTGATGATTTAAACAAGGTTTTGTTTTGTTTTGTTTTGTTTTGCACTTACAGCCAGTCACAACTCTGTTAACTTGCCTTATCTGTACATTTGTAATTGCAATAATAATCACTGCTCATAATGGTGCTCTTAAAGTCCTACAAGACTTTTCATAGTCTTAACAATAAGATAATGTTATGTTTTTTATTGTGTTCTCAGTCTTTGAAAACAAACTATTTAGCTATAATGTAAAATGTAATCCTAAGTTAATTGCCTTTAATTCCATTTTCCTTATATGGTAAATAGTGTATTCAACTAGCACACTGAATGGATGAATGGCTGACTGGATAGATAGATGGATGAATGCAAAGAAGGCAAGTAAGAAATGGGTTCTACAACCCAGAAATAATACACTGCCTGCCTTAAATAAACTGGCTCAGAGAAAGGCTATGCTAATTCATATCAGAGGTCCCATTCCCCATTTTTCTTATTTCTAGTAACCCATATAAATTCATTGTTTATTTTCACAATCTACATAACAACCCTAACTTAAATTAGATCGGCCCCAGTTTGAATGCCATAATGCTTTGCATTCTGTATCAGATTTTCATGTTTCAAAACACCTTCACAAACACTACTTTGGATCCTCACAACCACCTGTGAAGTAGTTGTGGCAGGTACTAGTAAATTACTGCCACTTTCAAATAAGGCAGCAAAAGCCAAGAGAAGTTAAAGGCAGCACTCAAGTAGCTTGGCTAGTTTGATATGGGATCAAAACTAGACCCAAGAATCTTTTCATCCCAGTAGTCCTCTCTATCCTGAGGAAGTTCTCACATTAATGAAAAAGTATGCTATCTGGCCAGGAATAAAAAATAGTGATTCAGCACCAGCTGAGAAGTCTACAGAATCCTAGGCACACACAAAGTCTCCCGATTTTCCAGATTTAGGATATGATTACTACCTTGCTTATCCAAGCCATTGTTTTTGCTCTTTCCCTTCTGCTCCCGTCTTCCCTTGTCCTTCACCATCTCCCCAAACTCCTCCAGAAAGTGTTTCTACTTACTCTAGTCCAGCCACTTCTTCCTCCCACAAGCTCTTCACTTGTACCTCTCATGGCACTTGTCACATGCAACTTGGTCACACCTCTCACCTAGCTGTCTTGAATTTTACTTTATACCTTGAATCATCTTTTATGTAATTGTGGGTATGTCCACAAATAGACTGCACTTCCTCAAGCACCAGGAGGATATGGAGGGGACATCTGCTGTTTCCAACAGAGGACCAATTATCTTCATCTTCCTCACCATCCAAGCCCTCTTGGCCTGGTAACTGCATTGTGAGAATCACCCCTCTCCACTCTCAGTTACTGTGGCTTGGGAGTAGCCAAAACCTTCATCCCACCCATGGAAAGATCCATGATCCAACCAATCTATGAGGCTCAATTCTGAGATGGTGATAGCAGAGAAAAGGAGAAACTCAGTTTCTGGTGAGATTACCAATAGGAAAAATGATGTAAGCCTGGAGGTATGGGGAATCCCAAGTGGAGCCCAAGACCAAGCCAGCATGGAAAAAGCAGAACTAAGGGATGAGCAATTCCAAGTCTTGATGAGAACATTTAAGTCACTGGATCCAGCTCGACCTAACCCCTGGACTTTTGGGGGCACATGAAATATGTATTCCCTTTGTTTTAAGTCCGTTGGAATTGGATTCGGTTAGGATCCTGTTATTTTTTATGGAAGAGTCTTTGGTGGGCAATTTGATTAGGAGACTATGGCATTTGCTGGGAACTGAATATACAAAGCAGTCTTATTTATTGTAGATCAATAAAGATAGCAAGATTTTAAAGATGCTTTTATTTACCTTTTACAAAAGGTTGAGAAACATTATACTGTTCACAGCAATTTTATAGTTATATAAAATTATGTTAATATGTTAGTCATAAAAATCATTATTATTACCATTCTTCATCAATTCTTAGATGCACGTTATTCTCTCATTTTAACATCCCTAAAATGAGAATATCATGTAATCAATGGGATCATATAATCTCTGGGTGTGAACTGAAGTTGTTTCTGCCAGTCAGAGTTCTCTGAGACTACTTGAAATCAATTTCAATACCACAGGTATTCCTCAGACCTGTGTGAGTACCAGCTTGTGGCTCAAATTCTGAGAGAGATTTGTTTCCTTCCCTCCATGGAAGCCCAATGATGGGACATAGAGGTTTCCTGGCTGGCTCTTCCAGAGAATTTTCCTTTACCCTATCACTGAGTGAGTAGTTCATTGGTATCCTGCCTTTATGTATGGGGTTTCATGTTAGATTTCCTATCTTGGTACATAAAATAATGATGCTTTTTGAAATATATGATGCCTTGACTTTCATGAATTATAGTATTATAATTAATATTAGAATTGTCTTTGAAAAGCAATGGTGGGTGATTCTGAATTGGGAAGTGGGAGAAGTCCCTTGAATTAATTCTTTGAGGCTTCCACTGCATGTCTTTCTCTTACTAGGAAGCAAAGAGTCTGGATTAATGGAGACTGTGTTATAAACATCTTTCTAAACCCCACTGAATCCAGAATAAGGCCAGAAACATAATAGTTGCTAAATAAATAATTGTTGGGTTTCTGATTTAATTAATTTAATGACCAATTATAATTTTATAAACCCAGATGCAACTAAAGAAGCAGAGAAAAGTGCACCAGGGCAGCTCTTGGGCTGAATGCTTTCTGAACATGAGCTCAATATGTGGTCCCTATTAAAAGGGGCTCCCCTTTCAGAAGAGCCCAATTAATATCCCTCCACATTGTATCATACCACTGGGAGCTCAAGTACCCACATATCTGGAGGCACTAGATGTTCTAATTAAGATGGTTTCTGCCATTGCATTTGAACTTCCCTGGATACTCAGGTGGTCTAAGTACACACTTTGGTAACAGTGGTTCAAGTACCATATGAGATTTCTTTTCATTCAATTGAGCTTCCAGAAATGCCACAAAATTACTTCCCAGTATTACAGAAAATGATTCCAGAGAAGGTTGAACAAGAGGCAACCTTTCACCCTCTAACTCTATTACTGCTGGGGTGAAACCTTTGTTAAATCCAGATTTATAACCCTTCTCAGTTCATATTGCCTAGTGGTTCTGTGAGCACGAAGCCTGCATTTGTTGCCAAAGAGAAACATTTGCTCAGTGAATTCTTTTGGTCTTTATCTTCTTTCTCTTGAGGATTGTTAGAAAATAGAGCATAGACTCCCAGTCTCTTTCTCTCTCTTTTCCCTTAGAGCCTCTTGTCGTATAACAAGATTGTTAAAGACAAATTGCTAACCATCCCTCTTACACACACACCTCATTAAATTGGTTGCACAATTTTCTTTCATTTTTTCTCCAGGGTTGCTGTAGGAATATAGTCATTTATAATAACTGCCACTGTTGAGTGTAACTGCTGGGCTCAGGTGAGAGTGTGTATATATTCTTTGTTTGGTAAAAGGCTTTCTTTCAGGTACAAGTAATTTAGTTCTGTTTCCTTAGATGAATGATTGGCATATTGGAAGGCCTTAGGTCACCTGGGGTTCAGGTTGGTTTTTAATGAATTCTGTTGAAATTTCAGGAACTACATGAGAGACTTCTGAATGAGCACATCTTTTAGGTGACTTGTCATCATCATCCTCATCTCCAGCATTATTGAAAAGCTAGTGTAAAACAAGGGTAGGTCTCCCTCACCATCTCAGTTCACCCAATTAAAATCCAAAGTTTATTCTCTCAGAATCCAACAGAGAGAATCTAAAAAGAAAGCATATGTGTTAGGCAGACCACATGCCCACAAGTCAGGAGATCTCAAGCAAGACTTACTTCTGATTCTCTCCTGTTTTATGGCCTTTGACCCTCAATTTCCCCTTGTATGAAATAAAATGCTCTCTAGCCTGACTAACAGGGATCCTAAAAGCATTCAAAATAATAATTTGTGTGGATGTACTTTCAAAAGTGTAAAACAGCAAACATATGAAGCATTATTATAGACATATCAATGGGCTCTTCCACAATTAGGCAAATGGCATTTTCTATGTGACTTGAAGGGGCTTTTCTATGTAGATTGAAGACACAAAAAAACAGGTAGGGAAGAAAGCAGAAATGTACTTACTAAGATTCTTGGGGGCTCCAGAACCAAGTTCTGAACATCATAGCCCATAACATTTAACATCCTCTGCTGAGCTAGTGAAAATATCAGGTCATCAGCTGAGCCATTTACCAAGAGGTCATGGAACTGAAAACAATAATTACAGCTTCTGTAAAGAAATAATCTCCAAACTCAAACATGGTAAATACAGAGACCCTCACTGATAAGCACGCAGTAAGAAAACATGGAGGGAAGCAAAGCCTCGCAGGGTCAGTTCAGTAACAGGGCCTTGCCCATCCACAAGCCTTCCCAGCAGCCAACACCAAAGCCCTTCAATCACCCATCTCAGCCCCACCCTGTCCCTGACCCAGTGTCCACATGTCTAATTTGGGAGCATGCCTGACTAGATGGTGAGATGGAGAGACAGAGTATCAGTTTCACAGGCCCCAGTCATGGGACCATGTATATCAGCTTCAGTTGGATGCTTTTGAAGACTTTCCCTCCTACCTCTCCTCAGAGCAAACATTGTCTGCTTTTTATAGGAGTCAGCAAGCAATCTTCTGACATCACAAGCCTCCTATTTCAGTTTATCCTATGTTCAACTCACCCACTTAAGGTCTACTTAAGAATGCTCACAACCCCCCTTTGTACCAAAGCTCCCAATGTCTGGCCCTGGCCCTTATACAATTCTACTCTCCTGACCTTAGTACTCAAGGTTTCCAGGTCTGGCCCCAAGCAACCTATTGGCCTTTTCTCCAACCTGCCACAATCCAATGCCTTCTGTTCCAGACACTTGTTCCCCAAGTCACCTGACTCCTTCCCATTTCCAAGGTTTTATCACACCCTTTCCCACCTAACAAACCATTTCCTTTCTCTCCAGATGTTATAGGGTTCTTCAAGACCCAATGCAAAACCCTCCTACCCCATGAAGTATTCCAGGACTGCTGTGCCTACAATTGTTGGCTGTCCTCTGAATCCTTCCAATTCCACCTTTTGTTAGCAGTTTGGGATAAATGTCTTTTGTGTAGTGTTACAATGTTACTTTTATCGTTTCCATTATTTAATTTATTTATATCTTACTAGAGGCTCAATGCATGAAAATTCATGCACTAGAGAAGGGGTCCCTAAGCCCAGCCTGCCCCCTCTCACAGTCCGGGAGCCCTCAGGGTGGGGGGCAACCCAGCAGTCAGGGGAAGGTGATGCCCCATCACACTTCTGCTGCTGCCACTGCAAGCAGTGCAAGCCTCAGCCAGCCCTGGTTACCTGAGGTGGCCCTGAGCTGCTGGGCAGCTGCCATCCAAGGCTTGCTTGTGCCTCAGGCCAGCCCTGGGTACCTGGGCAGACAACATCCAAGACTTGCTTGTGCCTCAGGCCAGCCCTGGGTAGCTGGGCAGCCAACATCCAAGTCTTGCCTGCACCTCCAGCAGGCCCTGGGTGGCTGGGGAACTGAGGAGTCTGGGGGACTCCAGAGGCAGGCGCTCAGGGCAGGCCCCCTTGCCACACACCTGCCACCCCAGGAGGGCTGAAAAGACTGGGTGCCGCCATCTTGTGGCTGTGGGCACTGTCATCTTTGAAGGTGAGGCAGTCAATTAGCATATTCCGTCCTTATTAGCTGTAGGTGCTGCCATCTTTGAGGGTGGGCGTTCAATTAGCATAGTCCCTCCTTACTGGCTGTGGGTGCCGCCATCTTTGCAATGGCATGAGGGTCAATTAGTATATTCCCTCTTTATTAGATAGGATTAATGAAAATTTTGCCATTTTTTGTATCTCTGTGCCTAAGAATTATGTTTCAATTAAAGCAAGCCTGTAATAAATATCTATTAATTGCTCTGCTGAAATGATTAGCTTTATGCATACTCCAAAGACTTTCTTCAATCTATCCTAAGAAAGCCAATTCTAAGGCAAGAAGGAGCAGAGTAGTGGTAATTACCATCCTCTTGCGTCAGTCTACTAGGATTTGAATCCTGGTGGCCCCACTTACCACCTGTGTGACTTCAGAGTATTAGTTAACCTCTCTATGCTTACACCTTACTCAGACAGCTGCTATGATGTCTAAATAAACTAACCCACATAAAACTCTTAGGTTTTTACATGTATGTAGCAAGTACTCAATAAAAGATGCTTTGTGCTCACCTAAGCAGCACATATACTTAAATAAAATAACTAAAAAAAATAACTAATATTAGAGTAGAGGTCATAAAATACATTAATATGTGCAAGTTTAATATCTTCTATTGCACTATTACTGTGAGCTAAGAGAACCTTAAAATGTGAATAAATGTATTACGTTTTCTTAAATGCCTAAATGAACTTAAAATGATTTTCCTATGTATAGACTGATATTTCATAATGTATTGAGGGTCATTAAATATATTTTGGTTGACTCTCCAAGATTTGGGGTTCAGTTTTACAGTCTTGGAATCTTTAAGAGAACTAAAGTCCTTTGCTTGGGGGAAAAAAAAAAAAGGAGAGAAGAAAAGCAGTCTGCCCTCCTACTATTCTTCAGTTGTTTTCATTCCTCAAAATGGGGTTTGATTATTTTTAACAGGGAAAATGTTACCATAGAACAATTCAAAATCGATTTATTAAAATTGACAGATTATCCAATCCTTTACCATGAAAGGATGCACCCTCCTGCAAGCTTTCCTTTAAGAAATCTGGGGTTGTGAGCGCCTTCCTAGAATGCTATCAATTTAAATGATTGAAAAAAAACAACACATAATAAGTGACAGATTTTTCAAATCAGATAAAGATGGGAACCAGATTATCTGTCTGTGGGTGATAGATTGCAGCAATAATAAATTCACTTGAAGACACTGGATCAATTTTTAATCAAGCCAAGAATTATTATTGCAGAAAGATAAAATGACCCATGAGAAGATGCCTTAATTTTCCACCAATCAAATTATAGCCTTTCTAAATAAGATGTAATGAGATCCATGGAATATCCAGGTTACACATCCCACCTAATTACCCATGTTCCCTGTCATGTAGTGATATACTAGTGGTAAACTGACCTCTGAATTTGCCCAGATGAAAAGGTAATTAGTTTTTCCACCAGGCTCTAGTGGAAATAACAGCAGTGACACATGTCATCTCCTTCCACCAAGTCACAGTCTCTGAGGTGTTTGTTCTTAAAATATACAGAATATGACCTACTGAGTAATAAACTACACAGTCATTAAGTGGAGCTGGTGTCTGGCAGAAAAACAGTCACCATCTCTAAGTTGAGAGAAAAGGCCTGGAGGTAAAGCAAATCAGTGAATACGTGACACTAAACTTTATCAGCAGGGAACAATGCTCCCTCCCCAGCCTCCCCCAGGAACCACCAATCAGGAGATGGCACTCATAATTACTGCCGATTGTGAAGATCCTGTAGAGAGATCCATAGTTCCATCTGCCCTGCTTGTTCCCATCTCTCCTTTCAGGATTTGGGATCTCTCCCAACTCAGGTTCCTTCCGCATCCAAAAGCAGCTGCTAACAAAGGTATAAACCTAGTTTTTAAACCCTACACCAGTGGTTGGCAAACTCATTAGTCAACAGAGCCAAATATCAACAGTACAACGATTGAAATTTCTTTTGAGAGCCAAATTTTTTAAATGTATCCTTCTATCGCCACTTCTTCAAAATAGACTTGCCCAGGCCATGGTATTTTGTGGAAGAGCCACACTCAAGGGGCCAAAGAGCCACATGTGGTTCGTGAGTCACAGTTTGCCAACCACAGCCCTACACTAATCAGCATCCCTTCAGTATTTATTCATTCAATAAACACCTATATAATCCTTTTGCTTTCTCTAGTGCTTGAAACAGATAACCCTACCTGCCTGGATCAACCTTCTTCATCAAATCTATTTGTTTTTCATGCCTGTCATTGAACACATAACAGCTCTTCTAGCATCAGGATTTCCTCTATTTATCAGAGATTCATTCAATTTATCACTTACTTCAGTTCACTCTTAGTGACCTACTAATGCTTATATCTGCCTATAGATTGTTAATAAATTAGTGAGCAGAGTCATGAGTAGACTACCAATGTTAATGACAATCAGTTGTTGATTTGAAATAAAGTCTTTTAATTCATTCCTGTCATTAAATCCTTTGAAGAATAGCTTACATTTCACCAAGAGTATGAAAATTGCAAACACCTTATACTTTCAGTCAGTGTGAGGCCAACCCAGAGTTTCCTATTGGATAGCTCTCAGAAAGACAGAATCTTTTAAACTAATGAACAGTAATCTTTCATGCTAAAGCTTACATTTGGAACTCAATGAATGCATTTACTACAAGATTTTCTCCCCTCTAATGATATTTCCCAAGTTCCTGTCTTTTTAAAAATTACATGTACATTTAACCCATTTTTGGTCAAGTCACCATATTCAAGGCATTCTCACAGTAAAGGCAAAATAATGACCAAAAAATTGCCAAATTCTTCTAATGTAACACCAGATTTCATTCAATTGCAAATCTCAACACTGATAATCCCAAATTTATTTAATAATAACTAACAAAAAACAGTTTTTTGTTATTTTCATTATTGTGTGTGTGTGTGTGTGTGTGTGTGTGTGTGTGTGTGTGTATAATTGTGGACTAAATGTTTGTGCTTACCCTCCCCCCACCCCGCCCCACCAAAAAAAAATTCATCTGTTGGAGCCCTAATCCCTAGCTAGCTAGTGTGGTGGTATTTGGAGGTGGGACCTTTAGAAGGTAATTAGGTTTAAAGGAGATCATAAGAGTAGAGCCCCTATGACAGAATTAGTGCCCTTATCAGTAGATAAAAAGTCTGGCTGCTATAGCTTAGGGCTAAGCATCGACCCATACACCAAGAGGTCACTGGTTTGACTCCCAGTCAGAGCACATACCTAGGTTGTGGGCTTGATCCTGGTGAGGGGTGTGCTGGAGGCAACCAGTTGATGTACTCTCTCATTTCCCTTCTTCCCTCTCTAAAAAAAAAAAAAAGCCAACAGAGCTTTCCCTCTCTCCACCATGTGTGGACACAGCAAGATGGTGGCTGTCTGCAACCCAGAAAGAGGGCCTGCACCAAGAATTAAACCTGCTGATAACTTAATCTTAGACTTCTCAGGCTCCAGAAATTTGAGAAATAAATATTTGTTGCCATCCAATCTATGGTATTTTGTTATAGCAGCCCAAGCTCAGGCAATATAGAAATATAGTATGTAATATAATAATTGTTATATTATACATTATATTAAGTTTAATAGATAACAACACATAATGCATGAAATAAAATAAACTAACACTTTTTCAGGCATTCTTCTAACAATTTGACATTCATTGTCTCAACTCAACCCAATAGCTCAAGAGGTTACTCCTTTATTCTAATTTTACAGATGGAAAAATCAAGATTTTATAAAGATAGCTAACTTGCATAGGTCCTGTGAGAGATGAGTACCCAAACAATCTATCTCCACACTTACCCAATGTGCTTTCTGGGAAAATAATCAAGTTTATTTGCAGTTACTATTTAACTAGGATTATAATGCCTGGACAATGGCCACTGCTATGATGTCCCCCTAGTGATTTTTCCCATTTTTATGATATCTTAGCTTTGGATGTTTCTGCCTCCTCTGAGCACTCTGTCTTAGAAATAAATAACTCTCTTAAAGAGAGTTATCCTCATTTTAATGAATTCTAACAATTTATCGTTTTGCTACCCTTTCCTTGCTAATTTATTAATAACAATTATAACAAAACTGGTATGCAATATTAATTCTTACATATTCTCTTTACCTTAAAATAATGTTCCTGGTGTTCTTAAAAGGTGATGTGTTAAGATTTATACATTATTACCAAGAACAGAGCTATAGCCAATTGACCATAAAATCCAACTATTCTTAAGTAATTCAATATGCCCATGGTAATGAATAGAATATTTGCTTGAATATTTCTTAATAATATTAGTATTTCAAATATCCATTTGCATTGTTGCACTTGGTCAAACCAGTGTTTACACTGACTATATGCTGCTCCCTCAAAGCATATTTTTATGGAAACCACTTAAACAGACACTGGTCCATGAATTTATATTATTTGTCTACATTAACTAAACATTAGCAAGTAGCTCATGGATTCAATAATAAATACTTTCAAAAATCTGTATCAAAGAAGACCGTGTAAATGGGAGACCATTGCAAATCTACTAATTCTCATAGGCTCATCCTACCTAATAAAAGAGTAATATGCAAATAGACCATCACTCCAAGATACAAGATGGCTGCCCCCATGTGGACACAAGATGGCCACCACAAGATGGCCTGCAGAGGAGGGCAATTGTGGGCAGTTAGGGGTGACCAGGCTGGCAGAGGAAGGCAGTTGGGAGAGACCACACCTGCAGGGAAGGGCAGTTGGGAGACCAGGCCTGCAGGGGAAGACAGTTGTGGGTGATCAGGCCCGCAGAAGAGGGCAGTTGGGGGAGACCAGGCCAGCAGGGGAGGGCAGTTCGGGGTATTGGGCCTGCAGAAGAGGGCAGCTGGGGGGGGGGGGGGGGGGGAGCAGGCCTGCAGAGGAGGACAGTTGAGGGGGACCCAGGCCTGCAAGGGAGGGTAGTTGGGGGGACCAGGCCAGCAGAGAGGGCAGTTGGAGGGGACCAGGCCTGCAGGAGAAATGACTGGGCCTGCAAGGGAGGGCAGTTGTGGGTGATAAGGCTGCCAGGGAAGAGGTTAGGGGTGATCAGGCTGGCAGGTAGAAGTGGTTAGGGGCAATCAGGCAGAGGCAGGCAAGCAGTTAAGATCCAGCAGTCCTGGATTGTGAGAGAGTGGTCATACATCCCTCAAGGGGTCCCAGATTCGACAGGGTGCAGGTGGGGCTACCCCTTCCCCCCTCATGCATGAATTTGATGCACCATGCCTCTAGTAGTTAATATAAGAATAGTATTGATATTCTTATGTAGATATGATAAGAAGGACTTGAAGTTGACCAAAAGACTTTCTACACATCACTTTTCTATTATTACACAGTATTGAAAATATCTTCATGGGGTGACCAGCTGTCCCAGTTTACCTGGGAATGTCTTGGTTTCAGCACTGAAAGTTCTGTATCACAGGAAACACCTCAGTTCCAAGCTCCTCCTAAACCTTCCTCCAGTCACCTCTCCTCAATGCTAATCCATTCTGACACCTTAAAACCTACTCTCAAAATGTGTTGAAAGCATCATTGATATATGGTGTAAATGGCTTTTTCCAAAAGTGTATAATTCCCAATATTCAGAGAACTTAAGACATTGCTTCCAACACACAGATAGAACAGCAGTTTTCAACCTTTTCATTTCATGGCACACATAAACTAATTAAAATTCTGCAGCACACCAAAAAATATATATTTGTTGTTGCTCTGACAAACAATGTAAGTATAATTTTGATTGGTTAACAAAAAAAATAATAGTAATTATTATTTTTTGCTCCAAGATGGTACCAAGAATTAACCAATCAGACTCAATTTTATTATGCAACATGACCAATAAGATGCAACCCTATTATATGACTTACATATTTAGGGTTCAAGACAGGACATTCATACCAGATGACTATTTTTGTGTTGGCTGCTGTCATTTTTATTTGACAATCTAAGGTCAAATAGGTCAGTGTCCCTGACTAAATAATCAGGTATAACATATTTTTAAAATTCTTGTGCTACACCAGTGTGCTGCTCACACACCAGTTGAAAATTACTGATCATTCAACACAATGGGACCTGCTAGCCTAGACTCTAGGTATAGAATTCCTTCCACCTAAAAACTAAAACAGATTGGTAACAGTGAAAAGAATTCAAACTTGTACAGACATACCCTTCCCTCTCTTTTGCTTAAGAAAGCCCAATGATTGAAAAATGTTTTAGCCTTTCACCAAAAAAGTGAAAACAGGAATATAGTAAAGATTGTGGTGAGAAAAAATAATTAACTTAGTTTTGAATAAGATGAGTTTGAGTTGCCTTTGGAACAAAGATCTATATCTAGTACATATCTGTATATATAAAAGCCCAGCAACCAGAATGGTGGAATAATCAGAACTACTGGAACAACTGGTGGCTATGATGCATGCTGCAGCAACTAACCAGCCTGATCCAGGCCCCAATCAGTGCCCCCACCACCCCCAATTGGCCCCCAACATCCCAATTAGGGGTGGGACCAGTTGGCCAACCACCTGCGGCCCCTCTCCCTGGTTGGCCCCACCACCAATCAGTGCCCAAGCATCCTGATCTGCCCCCAATACTCCAATTGGGGGTGGGGCCAGCCAGCCAACTGTCTGCAATCCTTCTCCCCACCACCACCAGCCCAGCACTATCGGGGCAGGCCAGCTAGACCCCACCTATATACAAATTCATGCACTGGGCCTCTAGTTCAGATATAAGTATCTGGGGCTGAAATAAGAGATAGCACAAGAAAGGCAAGTTTAGGAACCACTGGATTATAGGTAGATAATAAAATGGATGAGATGAAGTAGAATGGATAAGGTAACCTGGGGACACATAACTAATTGCTAATCTGACAAAAAATATTAGGGAGAGATGAGTGAGAAAAGAGGAGGCAGAGAATAAATATCTTACCTGAACCACCAAATCATACTTATCCTTAAAATACCCTGCTCTAAATTGCACTGATTTAATTTCCTGTGTCTTCATCTTGCTGAATTTTCACTGGCCAGTTATTCTTTTGCTAGATGGAGTTTCTGAACCATTGCTGGAAGCCCAGTTTTCCTGACCACCTCAAGGCAACTTCTCTGTATTCATACACTAAGGCTTGTCCCAAGAGCCCTGAGGTAGTTAAAGCTCTTATCTGAGCTTTTTTTTCCCTTCTTTTTTCTTTCTCTTGCCTTCTTTTCCACAAAATTTTATTTAGCACCAATTGTGTGCTAGGCATTGCTTCAGACACCAGAAGCAATGAACCAGAAAGGACAGTATTACTATCGCATATACTCAGAAACAATAGAAGGTTACTTTTTCTATTTTTTTTAATTTGTCTTAAGAAAATAGTAACATAACTTGGAAGTCACTGGAACTTGTTCTTCTAAAAGGGAGCAAAAGACCATCATATAGTTACTGAAGGTATAGATATTCTTTCTAAATCACTAAGCACTAGAGCTCTGATAAACATGGGATATAATATTAAAAAGACACATTAGAGTTTACAGACAGCTCAGAACTATATTGACATAGCTCTTAGCCCTCACCCCTCCCAACGTAACTATCTACTCATTCAGCAATCCAAAGAACAAACCTATGTCATCCTTTGTAATATCAATACCCTATTCAGTAGTTTGAAACATTCCATCTACTAGCAATACATGTTCCTGCGGGCTACTGTGTCAAGGTCATTGGGATACTTTTTGAAATGCCTCTACTTGTTAATGGAAAGTTCACTGAGATAATAAATAGGCATAAGGTTGGCTTTTTTTGTAGAACCTGGACCATTCAAATCACATATTAACAGGTTCTTTTAACTTCAAAAAGGCAAGAAAAGGGATTGTTCTTTTAGAAAAATTATTCTTAATTAAATGTTTAATGCTTATTATAGTTAGAATATTAGCTTTAGTTCATATTTATGATTCACTAGATTTCTTATATAACCAATGTTTATAATATATTTGAGCCCATTTATATGAGAGCATAATTTATTCTTTAAAATTATTACATGGGTTTATAGCTATTGCATCTTTGCTTTTATGACATATTTTTGTCACATCTATAGTTTATTTAATGGCAAGTCCTTTATCAGGAAGGCAAAGCCCAATTATGACATTGTTCTTATGGAAAAATGTGACTGCTTTATGAGTTTCCAGGAATGGTTTTTGGTCAAAGGCAGAAACTGTGCTTTAACGGATCAACTCTTAAGAGTGGGAGGGGGGACATGCATACATAAGACCCCCTTCCCTAACCAAGACATGTCACTAGGCACCCTCTTCCACCATTCAGATTTGGAATGACACAAAAACTCTTTTGAAATGTTTTATACCATTCACGGAGGTTTAGTGATGGAGAGGGAAGGGCTACAGATGATTATCTGCATATTCATTACATACCCCAAAAATAAAAATCACATTGGCATGTCAAGTACCATTCCCCCATTGCAGATAGAAGGAAATCTCAGTAACTTCAAGCAGTCCCTGGACTCTGCCCATGTTTAATGAGTCCAGAATAAGTTCAGCTGCTTCCTCTGAGATGGGCTTAAAAAGGATCAATGGTTTGATGGCACAGAAGCCATCTGAAGAATCCACAATCCCAAATTTCAAGTCATGGACTTCCATATAGCTCTGAATGCCCCTGATATTTCTGATTTCTAAAATGTCCACATTTTTTCACAAACGTTTCTTATCTCCAGCACATATGTTTGATTCTTCTAAAAGGATTTCCTGGAAGATACTATTTTATAACACCTAGAAAGTTGCATAAGCAAAAATTTTTTAAAATAAAAAGTGCCCTGCTGTTCTGTTGAGAAATCTGCTGACAATGATATGGGTGCTCCCTTGTAGGTAACTAACTGCTTTTTTCTTGCTGCTTTTAAGATTCTCTGTCTTTTGCCCTTGGCATTTTAATTATAATGTGAATTTGTGTGGCCTCTTTGGGTTCCTCTTGTTTGGGATTTTCTGCACTTCCTGGACTTATAAGTCTATTTCTTTCACCAAATAGGAGAAATTTTCTGTCATTATTTCTTCAAATAAGTCTTCAATATCTTGCTCTCTTCTTCTTTTGGCACCCCATAATGCAAATGTTCATATGCTTGAATTTGTTCCAGATGCTTTTTTTTTCTCTTCTGATTTTGGTGTTTTTTTCTTCCTTATATTTCAAATCATTTATTTGATTCTCAGAATCTTCTACTCTACTATTAAATCCCTGTAAATTATTCTTTATTTCATTTAGTATATGCTTAATTTCTGACTGGTCCTTTTTCATGTCTTTGAAATTCTCACTAAGATCCTTGAAAGTTTTACTAAGTCCCGTGAAGCTCTCATTAAGATCCTTGAGCAACCTTATAACCATTATTTTGAACTTATTATCCAGTAGTTTGCTTACTTCCATTTCATTTATTTCTTTTTCTTGAAATTTCTTCCGTTCTTTCATTTGTAACATATTTCTTTGTTTCCTCATTTTGGCTGCTTCCATGTGTTTGTTTCTATACATTAGGCAGAGCTACTATGTCTCCCAGAATTAATGGAGTTAGCTTTGTGTCCTATAAGGCCCAATGGCTCAGCCTCCACTGGGCACCTGAGCTGGGCATGCTTGGTGTACTCCTGTATGGACAGTGTGCAGCCTTGTTGTAGTTGAGCTTTAATTGTTGTTGGCATTACTGGGAAGAGTTGACCTCCAGGCCAATTGGCTATGAGGACCACCTGTGTTTATAATGGAACAGCTGCTGTATAGGAATCATCCCTATGGAGCAGGACTTGGTTCAGTGAGGTTTTGGTGCTCATTGAGTCTGCCCCTTGAGTATGTTGCTTGTGAATATATAGAATTATAATCTGGTATAGTCTGAAGCTGTCCATTGAGTGTATTGATTCTGGGGCCTCTGGGGAGATACAAAGTCAGCCACTGCCTGGGGCCACCCAGCAGGAGCTACAGAGCAATCTGCAGATGGCTTCTAATTATATTGGGCTTGGAAGTGCCCATGCAAGGCCAAGCTGTGAAGCAAGGTAGGCTGATGCTGGTACTGGATCTTGGTCCTCTTACTGATAGGTATGAGACGTACTGACACCAGCTCCTGCTTGTTTGAGAGATTTTAGGAAAGTCTGAAGCCTGAGCCAGAACAGGTTTAGGTATACTTTTAATAAAACTTCACCCATCTGTGTTTGGGAACAAATCTCTGATATCAGGGCACCCCAATATTCTACTCTTGAATTACAGCAGCCTCCCCAAGTGACAAAACATCCATACATACTTTGTTCTTCAGTACAACTTTGTGATATAGGCAGAAAATATAAAGATTTCCACTTAAAGATGAGAAAACCTGAATTTAATATAGATGAGGAATATGCCCAAGGTCCCAGGCCAGACACCAAGCCCACTAATTACAGACCCAGCAGTGATACTCAAAACTCCAAGCTGTCTAGGGCTTCTGTTGTTTGGAGCCAGATTCTAGGAGAAAATGTGGATGGATTCAGAGGCCCACCCAGAGCTGGAACAGATCCTTGGGAGTCAGAAGTCAGAGCACTGAGTCTCCCCAGGAAATACTGAAAGGCTTCATTGCAAAGAAGCCATTTTAAGGCACTTTTCTGAGTCATACTGGTTCAAAATAATTTCACTTAATTCTGAAAACAATTTCACAACTGAACTGGAAGGAATGGGAAAAGGAAAGTAAATAAAGGAAGGGGGAAAGTCTAATGCCAATTCGCAGTTTTTCAGTGTCCACACCCTATTGAAGTCTGACTAGCCTTAAGGCTTTCTTCCACAACCCTTTACAAAGTGTTAGGTGTACTCATTTAATACTACATTTGCTTTCAGAATTTTCCTTAAGATAACAGAAGAAACCTTAGTCAAGGCATAAGGATGGGAATGAGTAAAATAGAAAACCCATTTGTCCTTCAACCTGCCCATCACTTAATGTTTGTGCTTCCAAGAAAAGTAGAAGCTCACAGAAGAAAAAAACAAGCAGAAACACACAATTTTGACCTTTAAAAAACAAGTTGCTGTAAGGAAAGAAATTACTTGCTTTTCTTCACAAATTGGCTTAATAATTATAACCAGTAACATTTACTAAGGGCATAGCCTATGCCAAGCACTACTGCTAAGTCTGTGAAATACATTTCACTTCACAACATCCCTAGGAAATAAATATATTCCCATTTTACAGATGAGAGAAATTAGGAGCAGTGAAGTTAAGTCAGTGCTTTTCAGTTTAATATACAAACAAATGACCTGAGGACCTCATTAAAATGCAAATTCTGATTCAGCATATCTAGGTGGGGCCAAGACCTAGGCTTTGAGAATGGTGGATTCATGTTTCAAAATCATTAGGTCTTCTCCTACCCACAACGGCAATGGTCCTCAAAGTGTTATCCTGGACCAGCAGCTACATCCCCTGGGAATGTGTTAGAAATGCAAGTTCTAGGGCCTCACCCTAGATCTACTGAATCAAAAACTCTAGGGGTGTGTGTGGTCTAGTGATCTGCATTTTAATGGGCCCTCTAGAGGATTCTGATGACACCCAATTTAAAGTCAGCACGCTATGTCACATCACGGGTTCACCATCTTTGCAAGTCTTTTCTGCCACTTTGTATTTAAGTCTTTAAAGGTCTTAGGGGGTTTGACATATTGCAATCCCCAAATGCTAATTACTATCATACAAAAGGTAATTTGTTCAAATATAAGACTGCAAACATACTACCTTTCATAACTAAAGGTGCATTGCTTTTGTCTTCTCCAGACCAGAGAATGGTAAAACAACATATACAGCTGGTAAGATGGAAGGCAAGGAGGAACTTAACCAGCTTTCCAAATCAAATAGATTATATGCTCCAGGGTTATAAAGTATAACTGTGGTGCTTCAGGTATGTGCAGTATACCTAGGAAATGATCATTCTCAGACACTCAAGCAAAGAACAGATTTCTGTGAAGAAATGGAAATGTTTTCCTGGAAGATTTCCCAGCACAGCAACAACAACGATACAATCATTTATTTTTCACATTCAGAAAACAGAACTTTAGTGAGTCCCCAAAGCAGGCCTCTGTGACTTCCAGAATAGAAAAAAAGTATATAACCCTAAAATGGATTCTAAGTGCAACTCAAAAAATGGAAGAAGAGACAAGCAGAGTAACATTTTCCTACTTATTGAGCCAAAAATAATAGTATCCTATTCTATTCAATTTACAGTCTACTTAAGGTCTGCTTTGATACTTACTTTATCTGACCCTATACATTAATCCTCACTAAAGCGCCCACCTCTGACTCACTCTGGCCAGACTCCAGTCAAGATATTTTATAAGTTGAAAGTGTGATAGGCTCTTGATGACAGCACATATTTTCTCCCATCTGCACTAAATTTAAACCATTCTTCGCAGCCCTATTAGACATGAGCAAAGTCACTTGTAGCCAGTAGGTGTCCTTTGATTATACTTTTAGAATAGCCCATGAATAAAATACAGTTGGATTACCCAAAGAAAGCTGGTAACTAAATGTGACAGTCTGAATAATCAGGAGAATTCTATCATTTTATCTGGAGAGGAGTCTCCCCCGATGCCATTGGAAGCTATGTGCTACATTCAGCTTCCTGATTTCAGATAATCCAAAAGAGTCACTTTAGGTGTCAAAAGACACTAGAAAACAACACAAAAGCACAATGCTGCTCCCAGTGAAGAAGCAAGCATTAGTGTTCACACACATACACACACCATGCAAGACCACAAGAGGAAGCTTTGGTGGGAGATGAACTAACTTCACAGTCTCTTGCTGTACAATCCTCTCCTCCTAAATTCCAGCCTTTTCTCTAAAGCTCAGACTTCCTCCATTGTTATCTTTAGATAATTAATTTGCACCCACATCCCCAGAACTCCAATTCCTTAACTTACATCTGAGCCTGCCCCAGAGAATCAAATACATATTTACACTCTCTGAAGCTGAAGGTCTTACCATATTTAACAAGAAGCATCTCTGACAGTAATTGGAGTTTCGTGTGAAGGTAAATAAATGGTAAGATCATAAGAACATACTCTAGTGACCATATGCATCCTGGAAATGATAACATCAGAGAGCAAATTTAACATAAGGCCTCGGTGGAGATGAATTTTCTATAAACAAGCAATGTGAAGAAAGCCTCACTTTTGTCATGTATTATCCCCATGGAAGAAAAGATGAATATTCTGTTTCATATGTTTGTTACCAGAAGCTGTTGCTTCATTTATTTAATAGGAGGATTTTCACTTTCCCGCTGGGTAAATGAAGTTATCATCATATCTTGACCAGCATTGAACAAGCAACCTTACCCAGCAGTGCCTTTAAAGGCAAACTGTTTAAATTGTTCAATGTGCTGTGATGCTAACACTTTAAGTGAGTCAGTTTAAAGGTAGCTTATCTTTTTCTTTTATCTACATTGAATGAAGCACCGGCTCTGGGACTAGAAAGCTTTTCCTAAGACAGACTTCTCAACCTTAGCCCTACTGACAAGTGGGTGGATCTTTTTTGTTGCTTTGGGGGATGTGGTAATCAAAATAATGGCCTCACATCCATATCCTTGGAATCTATGAATATGCTAGATTACATGGTAAAAGGAAATTAAAGTTTAGAGATAAAATTAAGTTTGCTAATCAGCAGACCTTAAAATAGGGGCATTATCCTGGGTTATCTTGGTGGGCCCAATATAATCACTGGGGCCCTTAAAAGTGAAAGAGGAAGGCAAAACAATTGGTCAGAGAGATGTAATGCTGAAAGAGAAAAGGAGAGATTCAAAACATGAGAGGGACTTGACTCATCATTGCTAGCTTTGAGTATGGAAAAGGGGCCACAAGCCAGGGAATACAGGCAGCCACTAGAAGCTGGCCAAGGCAAGGGAATGAACTCTCCCTGAGAGCATCCAGAAAGTCATGGAGCTGTGCTGACACCTTAATATCAAGCCTGTGGGCTTCATATCAGACTTTGACCTACAGAACTGTAAGGTAATAAATTCTGATTGTTTTAAGCTATTAAATTTATAGAAATTTGTATGGCAATCCTTGAATTTAAAAAGTAAATACAGGGGACATTATGTACATTGTAGGGTGATATTTAGCAGCATCAATGGTCTCTACTTTCTAGAATGCCAGTAGAAGCCTCCCACAAGTCATGACAATCAAAAATGTCTCCAGATATTGCCAAATGTATCCTGTGGGGCAAAAATCACCCATGGTTGAGAACCACTACCCCAGCACTACCACATCTATTTATTTATAGCATAATATTTTCCTCTCAACATTAGGACAGAATCCCAAACTTTTGGGTCATATCATTTTAATATCCCAGTATAGTATCAAATAAAAGTAATTTTTATTTTGAAAATAAGTTTTTTAATCAAAAACAGAAAAATACCATAACTCATTTTATACTGGAAAAAGTAAGCCTCGCTTTGTATAGGAAGCAAGTGAAAAGGTGTGAATGATAAAAGTTAATGCCATACCCATGTAGGGAATTAGCCCATTACTAATAATGTTTTTTAAAAGAGTAACAGCAATGAAAATAACTAAGGGCTTTATATCTATTGCCTCATTTAATCCTAAAAACCACTGTGAGCCACAGTTTGGGGGTATTGGGACATTCTTGCCATCATCTGAGGGTTACTAAAGCTGACACTTCAGAGGTGGAGGTGAGGTGAACTTTTATTCAGGGACAGAATAGATGGGAGAGTACAGGTCGTCTGGAACAGAGGTGGAGTCCAGCAGACTGGGTGTTCTGTAAATGCCTGGATGTTGATGGGAGAATGATGAGGCCCATACATAAACCTCAGAAACCAGCACTGTGTCTCAGTCTATTCCAACGCTAAGAACCTACCCATTTACCTGGGTGTTCACAACCACTTCTGACAAAAAGCATACACATGCACAGATATGGGGAAATTTTTTTAATGTTAACTATTAAAACTTAAAGTTAGGGCTATTTTCCAGTCTCCTCCCCCCTTCCCAATAAAAAATTCTATCCAGTACTTGGTTAGTAGTTTCTAACTACAATCCCAGGAGCTTTAAAAAGCTCTATTCATGGGAAGTGTGAGCAGGACATCCAGAAGAAATCTCCATCCCCATCTGTTCCCTGACTCTTAACAATCCTTAACTACACGTTCCTTTGGCTTTTCCATTATCATTCTCTTAATATTGAACACATGATTTACCTCAGACCAACGTGAAACTTGTCCCACTTGCTCTGAAGACTTCTTTATTGGCAGAGCAACCATCACCATCCCTAGGCAACATCTTGTGTGGCCAAGCAGCCAATGTTTTTAGTGGGACCAATTCTGTCTTCCATTTTCTCTGAGCATGACCCGTCTCCTGCAGCTGCCTCCTTAAAGCATCAG
The DNA here is from genome assembly GCA_027563665.1 of Antrozous pallidus. Taxonomy (NCBI): domain Eukaryota; kingdom Metazoa; phylum Chordata; class Mammalia; order Chiroptera; family Vespertilionidae; genus Antrozous; species Antrozous pallidus. The sequence continues at coordinate 32,770,070 of CM050523.1, forward strand.
TCACTGGATGAATTGAAAATTCCAAGTTTGGCTGACATTGCCTCAGAGAAATGACTATTGGATGCTGGTGTGTTTTTTATTCATGGGATATTCAGAAAAGAACTGCACGGGTGCGCTGAGGAGGCGGGAAGACAAAACAACTCTAAGGACTGCCAGGGGCCCTTTCCCACAATGGACAGTAACTATATCATATCCACATTATCCATAAAGGACCATTCTGCTAACATAGATTTTTTCTTTTCCAGCTCTGCAATATCTGGCTCACTTTACTATCATTAAATGTAAGAAATCAATTTTGCAGAGTCCAATGTCAGGAATATTTCTTGCTTTACCTGGATTTCCCTTTCCTCTGCTCTTTAATTCTTTTTATCTTCCTCCAGGAGGTAATCGGCTTCAGGGTAAGGAGGCAGAAATGCAACATTGCATCAGAAAAACACCATTCAGATTATATTTTATTGATGTCATGCCAAAAGCACCTCCAAAAATGGGACAGTAGTTAATTAAATTGGTTGTATGATGAAGCTGTTTATTACCTTAGACTGAGCTAAAGAAATGAAGGCCAAACCATTTCTAACATCCAGTCAGTAATTAGGGAGAATAAAATGCAATTTCAATCTGAACAAAAGAACCTAAATGCTACTGGGTTGCCAGCCCCCACCGGAAATGCCTTTCAGTGGCTGGAAAGCCAGTCTGCCACGCAGTCTGGATGCTTTTTCAGCGGGACCAGGAGTGATTGGTCAGCAGTAAGTTCTACTTTAGGCATCTGAATGGCAGGATGGAAATGCAGGGCAAGGGGGGCATAAAAGCTCAGTGAGTAGCAGCACACTATCACATCGGTTCCTTGGCAGCTTTCACCTTTGGATCTTTTCAAGCTGGGCTAACAAGGCCCTGAGTGGGTCCTGCAGGGTTACTTGTTCTGCTTCATTGGAGCTCAAGGGAAGAGAAAAGGGAAGAGCTTGAGGCAAGTTTTCTGCCCCATTTTAAAGGAAGAGACCCAAACCAACACTAAGAATGTTGATTATTTATACTCCCAAAAAATAAAAGGGACAAACTTAAAAATTGAGTCCATTGTTTGGGAGAAATTTATTCAACATTTTATGTAGTACTTCCCATGTAAAAATGATAGGCTCTGGCCCCCCAAAACATCAATATGTAAGATATAATTCCTTTTTAGAAGAAACTAGATAATTATACAAGTAAATATAATACAATTCAGAATTAAGTGCTTGCTACAGGAAGGTATGACCAAGTGCTCCCATGCCACCCACTATGATGGAAGGATAAGGGGAAGGTCTGAGGAAAGCCACTGTATTTGAGCTGAGCCTTTCAGTCTGACAGTGATAGTAACAGATGGAGAGGACTAAGGAGAGCATTCTCAGCTGGGAGCACAGCTGAGAGCAAAGGTTCAGCAGCATGGGCATGCAAAGCACATCTGGGGAGTGCGCCATGCTCCCTATAGACTAGGAGAAAAAATGTTGAAATGGAAAATGATGCTCCCTGATGCATATTTCAGACAACTAGCTAAAACTAAGCAGCACTTAATATTGGGTGTGGCCAACACACCCAAAAATGACCCCCAGTGAATCACACACTTGTATAATCCTCTCTCCTTGAGTTTGGGTGGAATCTCTGACTTGAATCTAACCAATGGACTATGTCACAAGTGACAGGATGTCACTCCCTTGATTAGGTCACTTTATATCACAGGCTGTTACTCCCATGATGTTATGTTATACTTAAAAGAATTCATCTTCACAGACAGGAGAGAGAGAGGCCCCATGCAGGCTCTGAAGAAGTAAACTGCTATATTATGAGAAGGTCATGTAATGGGCAGACTCTAAGAGCTGAACAGCATCCTCCAGCCAACAGCCAGCAAGCAAAAGGGAAGGTGAATTCTCCCAACAATCTGAGGGAGCATGTAAATAGATCTTTCCCCAGTGCAGCCTTAGGTCAGACCAGTGGTCGGCAAACTGCAGCTCGCATTTTGGCTCTTTGGCCCCTTGAATGTGGCTCTTCCACAAAATACCACAGCCTGGGCAAGTCTATTTTGAAGAAGTGGCGTTAGAAGAAGTTTAAAAAATTTGGCTCTCAAAAGAAATTTCAATCGTTGTACTGTTGATATTTGGCTCTGTTGACTAATGAGTTTGCCGACCACTGGGTTAGACCACAGTCCCCACCAACACCTGTATTTCTACAGTAAACCTCCATAATTTAGATAAGCCTTGCCTGGACTCCTGGACCACAGAAACTATGAAATAATAAATGAAGTTTTAGAGGAGGATTAGAAGATAGCAATGGAGGGGATAAGTACACATATGTACTACCTTAATAAAGAAAAAAAATTTTTTAAGGTAAAAAAATAAAAAGATGGCAATGGAGCAAGTGGATCTTTTTCCCACCTCCTCCCGAGAGCTAACTAGAACTAAACTAAATTAGAGAATATTCACCTGAAATACTAGCTCAAGACTAGCTGAAGAGGAGACTTTTAAACAAAAATGGGCAGAAACTACCCTATAGTTTTTGCCCATTGATGGGAAGGGTGGAGTTGGGAGAGGCGCAGGCCCAGCTCTCAGGAGTGGCAGGACAAGGATGAAGAGGGTTCCCCCAGAGAGGAGAGAGGCCTAGACCCCAGGCAGGGCACCCTAGCCTGGACAGCCAGAGCTGGCAAAAGCTTCCCATGCAGCAACCAGCAGTGGGACTTCTAGCAGCCAGAGAGAGGAACCACCCTGAGACAAAGCCACTTTTTAAAAGGGGCTGGCATACAAGATTTTCATTCCCAGACACTCATCCTGTATTTCAGCAGAGAGAGGGCAGTATGGACTGGAGTTGCCTGAAAAGAGACTGGCGTGGAAGGAGGCGGGGAGACTCTCTGGGAGGGTGGCTGCCAGAATCATCCCCTCCCATTATTGCAGTGGCCATTTTTCCTGAGAAGCACAAGCCCCACCCAGCAGCAGAAGCCTGGGGAAAAGCTAATACCCCAACCCCCAAGCAATGTCTGAGATTTTACTGCCATGTTTTCTTCTAGGATTTTTATGCTTTCGAGGCTTAAATTTTTTTAATACATTTGAGTTTATTCTTGTATATGGTGTAAGAGTTGATGGTCTAGTTTCATATTCTTGAATGTACCTGTCCAATTTTCCCAACATCATTTATTGAAGAGACTGCCTTTTTCCCGCTGTATGCTCTTGCCTCCTTTGTCAAATATTCATTGACCTTATAGGTGTAGTTTGATATCTGTACTCTCTATTTCATTGATCTATGTGTATGTTCTTATACCAGTACTAGGCTGTTTTAATTACAATGGCCTTGCAGTATAGTTGGATATCAGGTATTGTGATACCTCCAACTTTGTTCTTTCTCAAGATTGCTTTTTTTGGTTCCATATACATTTTTGGAATATTTATTCTAGACCTCTGAAATATGCCATTGGTATTTTAATAGGAATTACATTGAATCTATACATTGCTTTCAGTAGTATGGACATTTTAATAATGTTAATTCCTCTTATCCATAAACACAGTATATGCTTCCACTTATTTGTATCTTCCTCAATTTCTTTTCTTCTTCTTCTTCTTCTTCAATTTTTTTTTCTTCATTGTCTTATGGTTTTCTGAGTACAGGTCTTTTACCGCCTTGGTCAAATTTATTCCTGGGTAACTTATTTCTTTGTTGCAATGGTAAATGGAATTATTTACTTAGTTTCTCTTTCTGATAGTTCATTATTGGGGTATAGAAATGCCACCAATTTTTTAATATTAATTTTGTATCCTTTACTTTGCTGAGTTCATTTATTAAATATAGTAGCTTTTTGATGTGGTCTTTAGGGTTTTCTATGTACAGTATCATATCACCTGAGAATAAAGTCAGTTTTACTCCCTCCCCTACAATTTAGATGATTTTGATCTCTTCTTGTCTTATTGCTATGGCTAGGACTTCTAGTACTATACTATCTAATAAAAGAGTAATATGCAAATTTGACTGTACCTTCGCTACACCCACAAGCCATGCCCACAGCCATGCCCACCAGCCAATCAGGAGCAGATTATGCAAATAAACCCCAACCGAGATGGCTGCTGCTACTGAGAACAGGAGGGAGGCTTGGGTTTCCCTGGCAATAGAGGAAGCCAAGCTTTCTGCCTGCCATTACCAGCCTAGGCCTCCACTCAATGCTACAAAGTTTCAAATATAAAAGATACATAATCCGAACAGAAATGGCAGCAGCCACGGAGCTGGAGAGAACAGAGGCTTGGGTTGCCGGGGTGATGGAGGAAGCATAGCTTCTGTAGCCATATTGCCTAGGCCTCCACTCTAGGCTACAAAGTTTCAAACAGAAATGGCTGCCACCATGGAGCAAGCAGAAGTCTTGGCTCCACTCCAGGCTACAGTTTCAATTGTAGACATAATCCCAGATCCCAGGGCCTCCACTTGGGTCGCTTGAGGGCGTGGCTAGCCTGCAAACCTCCACAGGCCCCTCACCCAGGTCGACCCTGGCCCCAAGGGCACCCCCACCCTGATCCAGGACACTCTTCAGGGCAAAACCAACTGGCCCCCTCCCATGCACCAGGCCTCTATCCTATCTAATAAGAGTAATACACAGATTGACCATCACTCCAACACACAAGAGGTCATGCCCCATGTGGTCAAAGATCCTGCACCCATGTGGACACAAGATGGCCACCACAAGATGGCCAGCAGGGGAAGGCCCTTGGGAAGTTCCAGGCCCTCCAAGGGAGGGCAATTGTGGGCCATCAGGCCAGCAAGGGAGGGCAGTTGGGAGGGACCAGGCCTGGAAGGGAGGGCAGTTGGGGGTGATCAAGCCTGCAGGGGAGGGCAGTTAGGCATGATCAGGCAGGCCAGCAGAGGAGGGAAGTTGGAGGCAAACAGGCTGGCAGGGGAGCAGTTAGACATCAATTAGCCTGGCAGGGTAGTGGTTAGCGGGTGATCAGCTGGCAGGCAGAAGTGGTTAGGGGCAATCAGGAAGGCAGGCAGGTAAGCAATTTGGAGCCAGCAGTTCTGGATTGTGAGAAGGATGTCTGGCTGCCCATTTAGGCCCGATCCTAGTATGATTGGGCCTAAATGGGCAGCCAGACATCCTTTGAGGGGTCCCAGATTGGAGAGGGTGCAGGCTGGGCCAAGGGACATCTCCCACCGCCCATGCATGAATTTCATGCACTGGGCCTCTAGTGTTGAATAAGAATGGTGAAAGCAGCCCTAACCAGTTTAGCTCAGTGGATAGACTGTCGGCCTGCCAACTGAAGGATCCCAGGTTCAATTCCGGTCAAGGATATGTACCTTGGTTGCGGGCACATCCCTAGTAGGGTGTGTGCAGGAGGCAGCTGACTGATGTTTCTCCCTCATCGATGTTTTTAACTCTCCGTCCTTCTCCCCTCCTCTCTGTAAAAAATCAATAAAGTATATTTAAAAAAAAAAAAAAAGAATGGTGAAAACAGACATCCCTGTCTTGTCCTTGATCTTAAGGAAATGCCAAATTTTTGCCCATTGAGTATGATACTAGCTTGGGTTTGTCATATATGGCCTTTATTATGTTGAATTATGCTCCTTCTATTCCCACTATGCTGAGAGTTTTTAATCATAAATGGATGCTGGATCTTATCAAATGCTTTTTTCTGCATTTATTGATATGATCAAACGGTTTTTGCCTTTCATTTTGTTTGTGTGGTATATTATATATATTGATTTACAGATACTATACCAAGCTTGAATCCCCAAAATAAATCCCATTTGATCATGTTGTATAATCTTTTTAATGTATTGCTAAATTGGATTTGTTAATACTTTGTTGAGGATTTTAGCATCTGTATTCATCATGGATATTGGCCTATAATTTTCTTTGTTTATAGTGTTTTAATCTGATTTTGGAATTAGGATAGTACTGGCCTCATAAAATGAACTTGAGAGTTTTTCCTCCTCTAGAATTTTTTGGAATAGTCTGAGAAGTATAGGTGTTAATTCTTCTTTGAATGTGCAGTAAAATTCACCTGTGAAGCCATCTGGTCCAAAATTTTTATCTGTTTGGAGTTTTTTATTACTACTTCAATTTCACTAGTTGTGATCTGTCTATTCAGATTCTGTGATTCTTCCCGATTCATTTTTGGAAGATTGTATGTTTCTAGAAATGTACCCATTTATTCCAGATTGTCCAATTTGTTGGTATATAGTTGTTCATAATGTTTTCTTACAATTTTTTGTATTTCTTTGGTGTCAGTTGTTACTTCTCCTCTTTTATTTCTGATTTTATTTATCTGGTATTTCTCTATTTGATTCTTGATGAGTCTGGTTAAAGATTTGTCCATCTTGTTTATCTTTTCAAAGAACCAGCTCTTGATTTCATTGATCTTTTGTACTGTTTGGGTATTTTTCAGATAATAAATGAGAAATTTTAAGCCACTTATTTTGTAGTAATTTGTTATTCTGGATAGAAAATTAATACTTTGGGTAAAAAAAAAATATTGGAAAGGATTGGCATTCAAGGCCAGAGCAGGAAGGCCCTTCAACATCATGCTAGAGGAAATGAAACTCTCTGTGGAAGAGTAATCACTCAGGATGGCCCAATATGCTGTTTTGTTTTTTACAATTACATACCTTATTAAATGAACTAACATATACAGAATGCTAAGCACAATGCCAGAAATGTAATAAATGCCATAAGAATTAACTGTTATTATCATTGCTGCTATTATCATTATTTCTTGTTATAAAGAAATTTTTAGAAAAAGAAGGTGCTGTTCAAGACAAAGGCTCACCTAACAAACACTAGTCTCATTAGGTCTCCAACTTGTGGAAGCTTTGAGAATCTGAAGAAAATGACACATTACCAAGAAAAATGCGCATACTCACACGAACATATTTTACTTACAGTTTTAAGGGGCATTCAGATAAAAACCAATGCTCTAATAGAATATGGGGAATGTGGCATTCTAAGGCAATTGGGAGAGTGTATAGAGATCACAAGAGACAGTACTCTGAGCACACTCATTTTACCCTGAGCTCTGATGCAAAAATTTTGCATCAAACGGGCATTATCTTCTTTGGTCCATTTTAAGTGCTGCTCAAACTGCCCCAAAATGGTGATGCTCTAAGGTAAAGAGTATTCTTTCAGCCAGTTCTTTTGAGTAATGGGCAGTGCCCCACACTTTCAGACTGCCAAGTGAGAAGACCCACAGCACACTTAGCATTTGAAAGCTGACCACCGATAATTCTCCTCAGTCTACACATCTTATGGGCAATATACACAATCCAGGGAAGCAGCATCACCACCCCCCTGAGCCCCTCCCCTTTCATGAAGCATTGCTATGAGAGAAAGCATTGCTATGAAGCATTGCTGAGAAACTAAGGCATTGGTCCAATTTCATGAGTGTCACCATCTACAGCACAATCAAGTTGCCCACCCTACACTAAATGATCCATATAATTAATTCAGATATAAATGTAGGTTTCAGAAGTTGCCTAAGAACAACTGTGTTCTTCGGATTGTGAGGGATTCACAATTAAACTGGAATTTTAGCTTTCTGCCTAGAGAAAAAAAAATTTTAATAGATGTGAAAATGTAATATACAATGTGTGTACCAATGAACAAAACATTATGTACATAAAATTGGTAAAAAGTGAAACTCATGCTTGCAAAACATTCCATTGAGTTGTTCTTAAACATATACTTTATGTATGTATATTACATTCACACAGTGGGGTGATATTAATAATCAAATCTGCACATCATTTTTAATTAAGTCCACATATTTCCTGACCCCTAGCTGCTGGCCCATTGTTTAAGTGGAATACATCTGTCAGTCCTCAGCGTTCTCCACAGTCACCCGTCCTATCAGTCCCCAAATACACCTGCTTTCTGCAGCTGGTCCTCCAACAGGTGCAATGGAAAGCCTGGTTGATGGGCATTATAAACATCCCTGCTGCTGAGTATAGGGGAGGTAACAAAGAGCCCAATTCCAACTTCAATGTCCCTTGCTTCAGTAAAGATGAAAAACACCCTGTGTGATCTAAACATGCTAGAGTCTCCATCAGTCACTTCCCCACTCCAGGAAGAAATGCTTCCGGTCAACTGGGCATAACAGCTGTGTTACCAACTAGTCTATTAACAAGGTCCCCACAGGAAACTGGGCCTTTGTCATTCTTGGTTTGTCTGAGATTCTCATCCCACAGCCAGTGGCCTGGATGCTCCATCTCCATGTGTCCTAATGAGCAAGACACAAATTCCTCATGGTCCCTGGCTTCGTAACCATTAACCACCTGGTTTTGATTGAGGAGCCCACAGACCAATGCCTCCCACAGTACTTCCAAATGAAAACCATGTGGAAGCAACACATACTATGAGAATTACTATTTTGCAATTCCTTGGTGATAGAGTAGTAGGTATTTCAAAGCAAGAAAAATTCATTTTGTTTTGTTATGTGTTGGTTCTTATTATCCCAAACCTTGAAGTCTGGAAAGGTTTCAGATTATTTTTCCTGTGGTGATCTGAAAAATACCTCATCATATACTGAAAGCATCCATGCAATTAGTCTAGATATAAATACAGGCTCTAAAACTATGCTCTGTGGCACCTAAGTTAATGGACTAATTCAATAAAGTTAATAGGTTACAATAAGAAATTTCAAAACAATTAAAATCATAAAGCTAATGATAATCTGTTTCAAATGAAGCTCTAGATGAAAGTAAAGCACTGAAAGTCACGTATTCATTAAACAGATTTGGTTCCACTTGCAAAAGTTCACAGAGGATGTTAGTCATCCAAGTGTAAGATGCGCTGGAAATAAAATGTATAAAAATGGCCTCCATTCTGCTATTTATTAACACTCTCACCTAGGTGCCAGTGGACTACTCCCCATGTCTGTAAGACAGAGTTCAAGTACTATTGTAGTTTTTTTTAACCCACATTCCAAACAGTCCAGGCATTAAGCTGGCCACCAGTGACACACTGAGGCTGGGCCAGCCTATTGTTAGCTGCAGTAATGTCCCCCACTTTCTTGAAAGGGTTACTGCATCACATTGTGATCCTTAAAGGACTCTAGTTATCCCCAGGAAGCTCCTAATGCCCTGGGTGAACCTAGTCTCTTCCTGAAATGACTGTTCCATTTCAGCTTTTTTATTCTTTTTTATGTTGTTAAAGACCCTCTGGTCTTCTCCCACTCAAAACTTCCATTATTGCTGAAAATAGAGGGAGATAAACTCTGGGTATGTATATACTTACCCACCAACAAAACACACAAGAGTTATGTCCAAAGAGCACGAGCTACAAGTTCTAGGATCTGTGTGATCTATTTCCAAAGGCAGTTTCCCAGGCAGGAGGAAAAGGGAGCTCTACGTTCTTAGTGCCTCTCCTTTCTGTGGTATGTGCTCAGAGAATTGTCTCTGGGTATAAAAAAAAAATTTTTTTTAAAAAAGGCAATCCCATCCATTGGCAAGTGAAAGCTCTATATGTGGTTTTCCTTACATAAAAATATTTAGTAAAATCTTATCTTTTATAGATAACTTCCACCCAAAACCTTAATGTTTTCAGAAGTCATAGGAGAAAAATGCTGCTTGCTCTCTTCTCCTTGGTTTGAGTTGTGATTCTAAGATGAAGACAAAGAAACTGTCAGAAACCTGATTCATCCACTTGCCAATGGGGTTAAAGGTAGGAAGACTGGAAAGCAAGGATGGCTTGCATCATTTTTGCTATCATAGATTTATCACTGTGCTGAGTATCTTCCCCTGTGACTCCAAATGCTCTTTCTCACTTCTCCACTCACCTCTGTGCTCCCTGGCCCTCTGACTTTTAGATGGTTTGGGCCCATATGGGAGAAGGTGAAGTACAAAAGCAAAGTGTTCTCTCCCCTGTCTTTTCCTGCAGGTGACCCTGGGGTAGCTGTGTTCCTCGACTAGGCTTCAGCTCCCATGAGGCAGCCCTCTCCAAGGAGCTGCCACCCTGTCCTTCCACACTGCTCTTCTTTTGCCTCTTAGACGTCCAGTTGGAAACCATTGCCTACCGTTACTTCCCCAGCATAGTTACTGCACTGCTTCCTGTTGGTTTTCTCACTCTGCTTATACCTTTGTGATTCACTTTGTAAATTCCTACTTTAAGTGTGCCATTTATTTCTTGCAAGAACCCTGCCTGACATAGTCAAAATCACATCTAAAAACAAAGGACTAGTCGAGACCGGTTTTGCTCAGCGGATAGAGCGTCGGACTGCGGACTGAGGGGTCCCGGGTTCGATTCTGGTCGGGGGCATGTACCTTGGCTGCGGGCGCATCCCAGGTGGGGGGCGTGCAAGAGGCGGCTGATCGATGTTTCTCTCTCATCGATGTTTTTTACTTTCTATCCCTCTTCCTTCCGCTCTGTAAAAAATCAATAAAATATATTTTTAAATAAATAAATAAATAAAATAAAAACAAAGGACTAACCCAGGAAAACATAGATTTGGGGAACCTAAAAAAAATGTTTTTTTTCTAACAATAAATAGTTTAGAAACAGAATGTTAGAGTGCAGACATGCAAATCATATAAAGCATTACCCAGCTTGTCAACAATATCTACTGAGCTTCATGTGCCAGTGTTCTCAGAGGAAATAATGATATCCTGGCCCTTAGGGATAATCTAGAAAGTGTTCTCAGTGATTTCCCTCTTGCAGATGTTATGCGGGGAGGATATGGGTAATTTACACAATTGTTTGATGTAAGGTAATAGGTAAGTCAGTAAATTAACTTGTGCTGTGGAAGACAGTAGACAGAGAAGTTGGCAGGTTTACTAATAGCATCACCTATTATATCTATTGTTCTCAAATTTGGTTAAAAATTAGTATCAGCTATGGGCTGATACTGATTACTGATTACTGATGATTCACCTCCACCCTCAAAAGGCTAGTGTTGGAGCACTTAGATGATTCGTATTCATTGTGCCTGAAGTAAGGCAATGCTGTTGGTCTCTGAACCCTCTTTGAGTAGCAAGGAATATACACCATAATTTACTTATTGTTGGACATTTCAGTTCTCTTTAATATTTTACTAATATAAATAACAATGCAATGAACATCTTTGGACACACATATTAGTACACACTTCTGAATAATTTACTTTATAAGAAATAGATAAGAGGGAAATTACTGAGTTAAAAATGATGTAAACTCCTTTTAAGTTCTTAATACATACTGCTAAATTGATTTCTGTAATGCTTATGCCAATTTACATTCCAAATAGCAATGTCTGCAAATGTATTTTACTATAACCTTATACACACCGAAGAATATCTTTATTTTTGGCGATTTGATAAGCAGAAGTAGTCTCTCGTTTCAATTTGCACTTATTAGTGAAGTTGAACTTTTTATGTGTTATTAGTCATTTAAATTTCTTCTCGTGTAAATGACCTATGACCTCTGTTGGCCAGTCTTAAATTACTCTCTTGTCAAAAGTTTCAACTTAGTCTGTCATTGAATTTTCCCCCACTTTTATGAGGCTACATCTCCAATTTTATAATTGAAGTAGTAGGGGGAAATGAAAGCTCCTTTAAAGAAATCCAGTTTATTGCTAAGTTATGAAAACATATTCCTGTACTGACTTTAAGGAAGTGCCTGCTCCAATACTGCAGACAGAGAATTCTACTATCAAATGAAAACTGCATACTTTTTTCTTTGCCATAACACTTGTATGTTTCAGCTTGTAGAAGGGAAAGGGAAATTCTGTATTCCATTCCTTAAGGGATGGTTGTTTGCTTGGCAGTTTTCTTTTTTAAAGGAAAGGAAATGAAAGAGATAAAAACTCTCATCTGCATTTCTCCAGATCAGAGTAAAATAGCTGCACAAAACCACAGTGATGTCACAAACACTGATATCACTGTGTATATTTATGAAATGCTGCAGTCAAAACAATAGTTCAAAATGCAGTATTTTATGATTGCAGAAGCGTATATTTTCAACATGATAAAACTAAGGTATCTAAATCTTCCATAATAAAAGTGAACTGTGAACACTGAACTCAAAGCTGCCCAATGTTAAAAGTTAAGTCAACACAAATTTATTAAGCCCTTACTATATTCTCTCCATATATATGTATGTACATATATATGTACATATATATTCAACATATCCCAAGAAATAGATGGCTTGATCCCTGCCGTTGGCTAGCTTTAGAATCACGTTACTCAAACTCATGATTTTTAAGATTAACTTTTGAGGACAACTCCATACATTGTCAGTGAGGATGTAATTGAAATAAGCTCTTCGCAAAGCAATTTTGGTTATATTTAAATCCTTAAAATTGCTTATACTTTTAAATTTCACTTCTGAGAATTTATCAAAAACATATATATATATATATATATATATATATATATATATATATATATATATGGCCTTGACCAGTTTGGCTCAGTGGATAAAGTGTAACCTACAGACTCAAGGGTATGTACCTTGGTTGCAGGCACATCCCCAGTTGGGGTGTGCAGGAAGCAGCTGATTGATGTTTCTCTCTCATCAATGTTTCTAACTCTCTCTCCTACTCCCTTCCTCTCTGTAAAAACATCAACAAAATATATTTTTTAAAAATATATATGAAGACTTTCATGCATAACTATATCAATAGCAGTAACATGCATATAATGAAAGAACGGCCAACTTGAAAGCCGTATACAAGTTTGTCCATTTAGTATGATCAGTACTTTGTAAAGTAAAAAGCTAAGCATAAGGAAGAAAGGCTGGAAGGGAAAAATAAAATGTTAATTTCCTATAGTAAGCATTAGTATAGCAACTAGAGGCCCAGTGCATGAAATTCATGCCCTGATAATATCCCGAGTGGCTGCCGGCTGCCAGCTGCCAGCCGGGGCCTCCCTCCCTTCCCCCCGCTGGCCCCATCTCCTGGTTGAACTCCCAGTCGAGGGGAAAATTTGTACACTATGCTTTTATTATATAGCATACCAGATATAGGGTTTGCTTTTAAAATGAATAAATGTGTGTTGCCAATACTGTCCCTGTCTGATTTGGTTTCGCTCACCTGAAGCATTGCCTGACATGAAAAAGGTGACTTTGCTGAGGGGCCTGAGCAGCCAGAGGTTTCTTCCCAGTTTGAGCCTTCAGGGAACCATGTACAGCATGGTTCATTTGGCACGGTAGCTCTGCACCTCATTTTAATTAATAATTATTTGCTGATGTGGATTCTCTGTAAGTGTTGTCTGAAAGAAAGTACTTCAGGCCAAGAATTCAGAAATAGCTCATGGTAGGGCACTGCCGTTCTGAAAGGACATCTCACAGTGTGTCAAGAGTAACCCCTACCACTATGATCTCTATCTTGGAGTAGGAATCCCCTGAAGGCAAAAAGAAAGATGCTTCATTTATCTCTGTTCTCTACGTCTGGGTTCCTCAAATTCAGTGCTACTGACATTATGGGCCAAATAATTCTTTTTTAGGAGGGACTGTCCTATGCATGATAGAATTGTTTAACAGCATCCTTGGCCTCCATCCACTAGTTGTCAGTTGTACAGCCAGTTGTCACAACCAAAAAAATCACCAGAGCCTGGTCAGGGTGGCTCAGTGGTTGAGGGTCGACTCATGAACCAGAAGGTCATAGGTCAATTCCCAGTCAAGGAACAGCAGGAGCAGCTGATCAATGATTCTCTCTCATCATCAATGTTTCTATTTCCTTCTCCCGTTTTCTCTCTGAAATCAGTTTTTGAAAAAACATATTTTTTAAAATGTCACCACACATTGTCAAATGTTCCTAAGGAAAAAATATCCTCCCCTGCTTCAGTTGAGAACCACTGCTCTATATCTAACTGGGTCCTTTATATCTAACTGGCCCCAAGAATATCATAGATGCTCAATAAATACTTACTGAGTGGAATGGGAAGAGCAGAGGAGAAGATCAGAGGAGAGGTTGGCCAAAAAATGAATGGCAAACAAGAGACTAAGTAATTCCAAGTATATTAAAGTCTATAAATAACTATCTAGGGTCAATGTTACAAAATATTGTAAAAATAAAGAGGGTTGCATGTTCCCATTTAACACACATCAGAATCCCATGAAGAACATCTTCGAAATGAAAACTGTTATGTCGTATCCCAGCTGGTACAAATTAGGATCTCTTGAGGGTTATATCTGGCAATATGTATTTTTAACACCAATTCTTCTGGCACTTAAAAAGCAGCAGGCCACACCCTGATCAGCTGGTAAACAATTTTGGAATCATTGGTATAAGTCCTGTCTAGCTTGTGTGGCCAAACTTCTGCAGATCTTATGTTAATATCAGTAAATCAGAATTCATGGTTGCATAATTTTATAGAAAAAGAGAAGAAACTATAAGATGTGCTACCTTGCTCTTGAATGTTTATTTTCTTATATGGAAGAAAATACTGACGCAACCAAAAATTGGAAAAAGAAATAATAAGCACTCTGTGAAGACATGTAGGCATAAATGACACAACCCTAAATAATCAGCAACTCTTAAGTTATTTGGTTGAGTCCCTGGATTCCAAAGAAAGAAGTCCTTTCTTAATTAAACCATTAAATACTATATAGGTGACAGCATTTGGGGGACTTTTCATGATTTCCACTCATCAAATGCAAGGTATTTTCTCTCATGCAAGAGCCACTCATAAAATTCCTAGTACGACCTGCTTATAAGGCCCCAGGTTACCCAACTCAACAGGATATTCAGGTGATAACAAAGGAAAAGTGTGAATCTTGGCAGTGAGGTACCAGTACTGATCAGATGCCAATTGACTCATAAATTGGCCCACGCGATGAAAGCACACTGCTATTTTTGAAGAGGTCAGCAACCCAGCTGGCAGAAAGTGCCAAGGAGTCTGGATTAATTACTTTTAAATGTCTAAACAACTAATTAAAGTGTTCAGAAAAAAATCTTACTCCATAATCTATCAGTGGAACTGTGGGTCTCTGGAACGATTCCAGACATACCATATTCTATGGGTATTTATTGAGGACCTTTTGTGGAGTATCCTGTAGAGAAAAAACAGACCCAAAGGCAAAATAATGCTCCTTGTGTCCATGATATAGCAGCAGGGCCTGGCAGGGATGCTTCATCCAGCCCCCAAACACAGGTTCCTGTATGTTGGCTGCTGGGGAAAAGTCAGTTACATCAAAAGCCATGGACCTAAGAACCAGAAGTCTGAGCTCACCATAGTAAGCCCATCATTTTTGTTTCAACAAGGAGCACAACAAAGGAATCCCAACTTCAGGAGGAAAGATACGAGGTCCTCTACATATTGGGAAAGCAGGCCTTTATTATTTCAAAATGAGCTGGAGAGTACAGAAGGTCCTAGGATAATGTTGTTTTATTCAATGTCATTTTGTTCCAAAGCTGATGAGATGCCATAGGAACTTACCTATTGCTTATATAATTTAGCCTATGGTAAAATTGGTTTTGTTTTACATCACTTCACCACAATTCTAAGGAGCTATCCACAACATTAAATGAGGACTTACTGTGTCAGTTCTCCAAATAGCAGAGTCAGTTCAACTGGGGAGAGCATAGATGTGGAAAAGAAGTGGAGGTATAATAAAAATAAACGATCTATATGGCAGAAACCCTTTCAATTGAATCTCACTTAAGCAATGCACCAGATTAATCTATATTCCCCATTTCCTCTCTAAAACCCACAGAGTAATACCAGCCCATATCAAATGCATATAGCCAACAGGCTATTCTCCAATGTCCCAAGACACCTCCATTTCTACCAGTTATGCTAACAAGAGACTCAACCTGTCTACATCATCTACCTACTATTATAAGTATGCAATTTGCTATTCATAATAATATGCAAATTGACCATCACACCCTCACACAAGATGGCCACCCCCATGTGGTCACAAGATGGCCACCACAAGATGGCAGGCTGGGGAGGGCAGTTGTGGGCAATCAGACCAGCAGGGGAGGGAAGTTGGGGAGACCAGGCCTGCAGGGGAGGGCAGTTGGGGGGACCAGGCCACCAGGGGAGGGTAGTTGTGGGCAATCAGGCTGGCAGGGGACCAGTTAGGTGTCAATCAGGCTGGCAGGAGAGTGGTTAGGGGGTAAACAGGGTGGCAGTCAGAGCAGTAGGGGCAATCAGGCAGGCAGGCTGGCAGACAGGCAAGCAGTGGGAGCCAGCAGTCCTGGATTGTGAGAGGGATGTTTGACTGCCGGTTTAAACCAACAGCTGGATATCCCCGAAGGGTCCCAGATTGGAGAGGGTGCAGGCTGAGCTGAGGGACAGCCTCCCACCACCACCACCACCAATGCATTATTTTCATGCACCGGGCCTCTAGTAACATAAAAACAATGAAAAAGGATAACTAAAAAGAGTTGTTTCCCTAAAAATGAAATTGCATTGAGAGGCTATAACAATGTGAATTGTGTGGGGGTGTTTTAAGTTGCTATGAAATTAGGGATAGATTTAACAACTTAAAGACTGAGAATATTGTAAAAATTTAGAATGGAGTACTCATTCCTTGTTCTGCTTTAAAGGACTCAGACAAGGAAAATGGAGAAGATGCTTTGCAGGTTTGGTTTATACAAGAAAGATAACTCAGAACTCTTCTTAGCAGACCCATTCTCAGAGGAAAGGCCCAAGTGCTATATGAAAAAGAAAGAACAGTTGGTTGTTACAGAATAGTCGACAGGGATGTCAAGTACAGGATAGGGAAGATAGTCAATAATATTCTGATAACTATACATGGTGCCGGATGGGTGTGGGACTTATTAAGTTATGCAATGTCTGGTCCCTGGGATGTAGAATAAATATATATATATGAAGAAAAAGAACTCAGTGTGCAAAAATAAAAATTGAGAAGATGGCGGCTTAGGTAAAACACCTATCTTGCCGTCATGCTCAACAATTTTAATACTACAACTTAACGAAAGAACAAACACCTTCCAGAATCACCAGAAAGCTGTCCGAGTGAAAACTCCACAAATAAAAGTGAAGATAAGACACTGTGACTCGGAGGAGCGGCGGCGGACAGTGTTGAAAGATTCACCCGGAGAGAGGTTTGGAGCGCGCGCCAGCGGAGAGGGCGGGCGGCTGAAAACCGGCCAGTTTTCTCGAACAGGGAGACAAAGACGTCCCACTGGACTTATTCCCCAGCTCTGGGCGAAGTCCAGGGAACCCACTATCATACGGGGTGAAAACTGGACAGTGGGAGGGCACGCCGAAGCTTGGGTGCTGCAGGGTCTGCCGGCTTGTGGAGAAGGCAGCTTGCGCGCAAACAGCTCAGCTGAGGGACCACGCAGAGAGCACTCTGCGACTTGCTTTGTCATTTGGGAAACCGTCAGACTGCTTTGTTTTACGACCCTGGGTGAGACATTGGGCGTGCAGTCTGATTTGGGGAAAGTATGAATTCCCCGGCAGCTGGTGGAGCTTGGCAGCGGCTCTCTCTCAGAGGTGCTGGCAGCCATTGCCCCCGGCACAGAGTCCCTGGGGCCGCATAGGGCGGAGCTGATGCTGTCTGCTTGGCCCGGAGACTCCGCCCATCCAACCTGAGCACAGCTGAGCTTCACAGACAATTGGCCTGGAGGTCAACCCCTCCAAGTGCTAACAATGATTAACTGAGCTTAACTTCAACAAGACTGTGCAACCCATATCCACCTCAGGTAACTGGGGAGGCTGAGCCACTGTCCCTAGTAGGAAGTCTACCACACAAAGCTAATTGACCAACTCAGGGAAGCAGCCACCATGCAGAGACATGGAAAGAAATCAGATGTGAAAGAAATGGAGGAAAAAAAACGACTGGACATGGAATTCAAAACCACGGTTATAGGGTTTTTTAAGAGGCTCCAACAAAAGGTCGAGGCCTATAAGGAAATAAGCAAGAGCACAAAGGAAATGATCAAGACCAACTTGGAAATGAATGAGTCCTATAAGGAAATGAACAAGACCCTCAAGGATATGAACGAGACCTGCAAGGAAATGATCAAGACCAACGTGGAAATGAATGAGTCCTACAAGGAAATGAAGGAGACCCTCAAGAACATAAAGGAGACTCTCAAGGATATGAAAAAGGACCAACCAGAAATTAAGCATACACTGACTGAAATAAAAAATATTATACAAAGACCTAAAAGTGCTCTGGAGCACCCCAAGAACCAAGTTCAAGATTTGAAATACAAAGAAGTAAAATCCACTCAGCTGAAAAAGCAAGAAACCAAAAGAATCCAAAAAATTGAAGATAGTGTAAGGGGCCTCTGGGACAACCTCAAGCATACCAACATACGAATTATAGGGGTGCCAGAAAAAGAGAGAGAGCAAGACAATGAAAACTTATTTGAAGAAATAGTGACCGAAAACTTCCCACACCTGGGGAAAGAAATTGACTTAGGAGTCCAAGAAGTGCACCAAACCCCAATATATAGGAACCCGAAGAGGACCACACCAAGGCACATCATAATTAAAATGCCAAGAGCAAAAGACAAAGAGAGAATAATAAAAGCAGCAAGAGAGAAACAGTTGGTTACCTATAAGGGAACACCCATACGATTGTCAGCGGATTTCTCAACAGAAACGATGCAGGCCAGACGGGAGTGGCAAGAAATGTTCAAAGTGATGAACAGCAAGAATCTACAACCAAGATTACTCTATCCAGCAAAGCTATCATTAAGAATTGAAGGTCAGATGAAGTGCTTCGCAGATAAGAAAAAGCTAAAGGAGTTCATCACCACCAAACCAATATTATATGAAATGCTGAAAGATATTCTTTAAGAAGAGGAAGAAGAAAAAGATAATAGTGTAAATTAAGAACAACAAATACACATCTATCAACAAATGAATCTAAAAATCAAGTGACTTAATAAGCTGATGAACAGGATAAACTGGTGATTGTAACAGAATCACGGACATAGAGAGGGAATGGACTGACAAGTCTTGGGGAGAAAAAGGGTGTGGGAAGTGCAGCAAGAGACTGGACAAAAATCATGCAACTATGGGAGAGGACAGTGGAGGGGGTTGAGGATGGAGGGTGGGATGGGTACCAGGTGGAGGGGAACTATAGGGTGAAAAAAAAGGGAACAATGTAATTAATAAACTGAACAATAAAGATTAAAAAAATAAAATAAAATAAAATAAAATAAAATAAAATAAAAATTGACCATGATCCCATTACCAAAAGTCAATCATTCATTTTATATTTTTAAAATAAGTTTATACATAACAATTTAAGAAGCACATATACATATCTGTGTGTATATATACGTGTGTGTGTGCATATATACAGGGTGACCTCCCAAAAATGTATAAACACTTTAATAGCTGATAGGTCAATTTTGAAAATAACATGTATTTTTAATAAACACTGCCTTTATAATTATTCAAAGTGTATGTATACACTTTTGTGGACACCCTATATATAGCAATAGATTTATATATACTGGGGTTTAATTGTTTAAAATGCCACCAAATAATGTATTTTTCTTCATTAATAAATCACAACCATCTTCTGATGTCAATAAATATTTATCTACAATACCTTTTTAGTCACCGTATAGCATTCCATTTTATGGACAGACCATAACTGACTCAGTTAATCTTCTTTGGTTGGGTGTTTGACTTCCATTTTATCTGTTATAAACATTGCTGTCACCAGTATGCACAGCCACTACTATTTCCTTAGGACATAGTCTGATGGTTGTAATATGATACATCAGATAGGAGCTCCTGGCTCTGCTCTTTCTGGTTCTTAAAAATATCAATGTGGCTGCAAGACGGACTGTGGAGTAGATCCCAGCAAACTCAACCCCAGACAGAGGCAGACCCTTAACGTTTTCTTTAATACCTACAAAATGGAACACAAACTCTATTTTCCAAGTGCTTAGAGTTTTTGAAATAGATTTTTTCTTACTTATGCATCTATAATTATTTGGTTGTTGTTGCTGTTTTTTAATGAAAGCTTAGCAAACTAAGTACTATCCCTCTTCTGATTTCTTAACATTTCTTGAGTTCCCTCCCACAGGATGCCAATTTCCATTGTATGAGCATTTCCATTATATGAGTGTTTTGTGGAGTGTCCTCAAGGAACTTATGATGGGCCTGCATACTCATAACTTAAGGGGACATTCGTCATTTTCTTGGCTGCACAGCATCTTAACCCCTTCCCTATGCCTCATGAATCCTTCATTTTACCTCCACAGACAGCTATCCAAACAGCTGAGGTGTGGCAGCACCTAGGCACAGCCGGGAAGATGCACCTGCCTGGATCTGCACCAGCTGCCAGCACAGAATTCTTTCTTGGTGGCAGCCAGTGGTGGTGCCAGTGATGTTCTCAACAGATGATTGTCCAGCATGACTCATACTGTGATTCTGATGTCAGAACCTCCCTGCTCTCCTGCTCATTTCCTGAGACTCATAGCTCAGGAAATTAGCTACAAATATTCTTCCAATGAATTCATTGTTGCAAGAGTCCATAGTTGCTGCCTGCAACTTAGAAGCCTGATTGGAACAGTAATAGCTAAGATGATATATAGACTATGTGTGCCATAAGTGTGCAATATGAAGGCCTCAGAGAGAGAGTGTACCCATTTACTAAAGCCCAAAGCTCACACTTCTCAACATCCTGGTATTTTATATGACTGCTAAGAAGGAAACAATGTGAGACTGTAACTACTAGCAATGTGGTTAATCAAATATATTTTCTCTTGAAGCAATTAACAGCACATTTATTAAATAAGGAAGAGTGATTTTCTCTGTAAGAATTTGGTCTTGAAAGATATACAAATAAAGTAAATCTTTGATGTACCTTGTGCTGACTGACCTACATATTATACATTAAAGGAACGTTAGAGATCATCTAGTCCAAGGGTGTTAAACTTTTTCTCTAAAGGGCCACCTAGTAAATATTTTAGGCTTTTTGGGGCCACAAACAATCTCTGTCACTTCTTTATTTTTAACAATCCTTTAAAAATCATTGGAGGCCTCACACTTCCTGATTTCAAAACTTACTACAGAGATACAATAATAAAAACAGAGGTATTGGCATAAAGACAGATATAAAGACCAAATTAATGGAATAGAGACCCCAGAAAAAAGTCCTCATCTATATGTTCAAATGAGTTTGAACAGGCATGCTTAGATAATTCAAGAAGGAAATGGCAGTATTTTCAACCAATAATGCTGGGAAAAGTGAATAACCACACGTAGAAGAATAAAGTTAGCCCTAGCTGGTTTGGCTCAGTGAATAAGCATCAGCCTGTGGTTCAATTCCAGTCAAGAGCACATGCCCAGGTTGCCTGCTTGATCCCCATCATCACTGATGTTTCTCTCTCCCTTTCTCTCTGAATAAAAATATTTTTTTAAAAGAATAAAGTTAGACCTTTATCTTATGCCATGTAAAAAAAACTCAAAATGGGTTAAAGAGCTAAACATAGAGCTAAAACTATAACATCTTAAAAGAAAAGATAGGAGGAAAGTTTCATGACATTGGATTTGACAACAGATTCTTAGGTATGATACCAAAAGCACAGGCAACAAGAGAAAAAATAAATAAAATGGGCTACATCAAAATTAAAAACTAATGTGTATCAAAGGGCGCAATCAACAGAGTGGGACAAAAGCAACCCATAGAATGGAAGAAGTATTTGCAAAGCACATTTGATGAAGTTTAATATATAAAAACTCTTACAACTTAACATCAACCAAAAGGCCCTATTAAAAACTGGGCAAAGAACATGAATAGACTTTAGCGAGACTAAAAATAAATAAATAAATAAATAAATAAATAAATAAGGCAACAAAGTCTATCTAATAAAATAGTAATATGCAAATTGACCATCACTCCAACACAAGATGGCCACCTCTATGTGGTCAAAGATTGCTGCCCCATGTGGACACAAGATGGCCACCACAAGATGGCCTGCAGGGGAGGGGAGTTGTAGGCAGAAGTGATCAGGCCAGCAGAGGAGGGCAGTTGGAGGAGACCAGGCAGCAAGGGAGGGCATTTGGGAGAGACCCAGACTTTCAGGGGAGGGCAGTTGTGGGTGAATAGGCCAGCAGAGGATGGAAGTTGGGGAGTGAGGACCAGGCCTGTAGTGGGGGACAGTTAGGGGAGGACCAGGCCTGCAGGGGAGAGCAGCTGGGGGGACCAGTTCTATAGGAGAGGGCAGTTTGGGGAGTGATCAGGCCTACAGGGGAGGACAGTTGGGGGCAATCAGGCCAGCACAGAGGGCAGTTAGGGGTGACTGGGCCAGCAGAGAAGGGCAGTTGAGGGAGACCAGGCCTGCAGAGGAGGCCAGTTGGGGGGACCAGGCCTGCAGGAGAGGGCAGTGGTGGGCAATCAGGCCAGCAAGGAGGGCAGTTAGGGGTAAGTGGGCCAGCAGGAGGCAACCAGGCTTGCAGGGGAGGCCAATTAGGGGTGACCAGGATGTCAGTGGATGGCAGTTAGGGACAACTGGGCCAGTCAGGGAGCAGTTAGGCATCAACCAGGTTGGCAGGGGAGTAATTGGAGGGTGATCAGGCTGGCAGACAGAAGCAGGTAGGGGCAATCAGACAGAGGCAGGTGAGCAGTTGGGAGCCAGCAGTCCTGGATTGTGATAGGGATGTCTGACCTCCCAGAGGTCCAGATTGGAGAGGGTGCAGGCTGGGCTGAGGGAACACCCCCCCCCTCCCGCACAAATTTCATGTACCAGGCCTCTAGTGAATAAATAAAATCTGAAATGAAAAAGCAGACATCACAACTGTTACCAAAGAAATACAAAGGATCATAAGAGAATACTATAAACAATCATATACCAACAAAGTAGATAACCTAGAAGAAATGAATAAATTCCTATATACATATATCCTACCAAGACTGAATCAGGAAGAAATAGAAAATTTGAACAGACCAATAAATAGATTAATCAGTAACCAAAAAGGTCCCATCGCAGAAAATCCTACGACCAAATGATTTCAGTGGTGAATTCTACCAAACATTTAAAGAAAAATTAATATTGATCCTTCTCAAATTCTTCCCCCCAAAAAACTGAAGAGAGCACTCCCCAACTCACTTCATGAGCACAGCATTACCTCTGATACCAAAGCCAGATAAGGACACTATAAGAAAACCATAATGGGCTATCACCTCATATATGTTAGAATGGCTGTATCAAAAAGACTAGAGAAAATAAGTACTGGTGAGGATGTGGCGGAAAAGGGAACCCTTGCCCTGGCCCAGTATCTCAGCTGGTTGGAACATCATCCCATACACCAAAAAGCTGAAGGTTCAATTCCCAGTCAGGGACATCCCTAGGTTTCAGGTTCAATCCCCAGTTGGGGTACATCTGGGAGAAAACCTATGGCTTTCTCTCTCTCTCTCTCTCTCTCTCTCTCTCTCTCTCTCTCTCTCTCTCTCTCTCTCCCCCTCTCCCTTCTCTCTAAAAATCAATTAAAAACATATCCTCAGGTAAGGATTAAAAAATAATCTAAAAATATTTTAAGAAACTCTTGTGCACTATTGGTGGAAAATGTAAATTTGGTCCAGCTGCTGTGGAAAACAGTATGGAGGTTCCTCAAAAAATTAAAAATAGCATATCAATATGACCCAGCAATCCCATTTCTGAGTATATAACCAAAGGAAATGAAAACAGACCTTGAAGAGATATCTGTACCACTATGTTCATTGCAGCATTATTCACAATAGTCATTGCATGGAAACAATCTAAATGTCAATGGATGAATGAATAAAGAATATGTAATACACACACACACTTGAATATTATTCAGTTATTAAATAAAAGGAAATCCTGCCATTTGCAACATAGATGAACCTTAACAACATTATGCTAAGTAAAATAAGTCAGACAGAGAAAGACAAATACTATATAATACCACTTATAGGTGGAATCTAAAAAAGCAAACTCATAAAAACATAAACCAGAATGGCAGTTACTGTGGACTGGAGGCTGGAAGAAATGGGAAAATGTGTGCCGAAGGGAAAAAACTTCCAAGTAAAAGATGAATAAGTACTGGTGACCTAATGTGCAATATGGTTAATAATACTATATTACCTCCTTGAAAGTTGCTAAGAGAGATCTTAAATGTTCTCGCCACAAAAAAAGAAATAAATAGCAATTAAGAAATATGTTGAAGGTGTGATCTATGGTGGTAATCATTTTGTAATATGTAAGTATATCAAATCAACACATATACATTAAATTTATAAACTAGCAATATTACATATCAATTAGCTCAAAGTTTGAAAAAATTAAAAGGAACGTTCTCAAATATTTACACACCCATGCTCATAGCAGTATTATTCTCAGTAGTCAAAAGGTACAATCAGCCCCAAGTGTCAATCAACAGATGAACGGATAAATTTTAAAAAGGTGAATATATATAATAGAATGTTTTTAGCATGCAGGACAAAACACGTAGTACCTACCTGCCTCAACTAGGCAGGTAGAGGTGGAGACAACTAGGTAAGACTCATCCCATATCTTTAAATGGCCCAATGTAAGACAATGAAACCTGGCATGTGGAAAACTATTAACCCCATAGTACTCAGCCAATGAGAAACCAGAGGAGGGACTCTCGCACCCTAAGGATTAATAGCCTGTGACTGCTATTCCATGTGTGCCTGTTCAACCAGACAGATACCTGCTCTTGCAAGAACATATTAAAAGTCTTGTTTTTGCCATACTTCTGTTTCTGAGTCTGTTATTTTAATTCAGACAGGTGAGTATTTCTCACAGAAAACCATTGCCTAATCCACCTTCATCATCTGTTGTAAGAGATAAACCAAAGGACCAGAGATGGTATAATGGACGTGCTGAGCAGAACTGGGAGCAGAAACTAAGTCCTTGAACTCTGAGCTCATTACGTCCATTATACCACCCATGGAAGGCCACTCCCCACTAACACAGCAGACTATGGTTTCCACTCCACAGATCCCCTTAGTCTAATGGCTTAGTTCCAAATAATTTCAAATGATTTATTTGGCACTTTTGTTGTATGCCCAGAAAGTTTCTGTGAGAAAAGTACAAAGCAGGATTCTGTTCTGCGGTGGGAAAAATAATAACCTCCACAAAGTCTCCTAGTTCCAGTCCCTGGAACCTGTTACATTACATGACAAAAGAGACTTTCCAGATAATAATATGTTTAAAAACCTTGCACAGGGAGTTAACCTGGCTTATACAGGTGGGCCCAATCTAATCATGTAAATTATTAAAAACAAAGAGATTTTCCTGGCCGTAGTTGGAAGGAAATGTGAAGAATAAAAAACACTCAGGAGAGAGAACCAAGATGGCGGCATAGGTAAACACCTATCTTGCTGCCCCACATAGCAATTTCAAAACTACAACTTAACGACAGAACAAACATCATCCAGAATCACGAGAAAGCTGGCTGAGTGAAAATTCTACAAATAAAAGTAAAGATAGGACACTGTGACTCAGAGGAGTGGCGGAGGGCAACATTGAAGATATGTGCAGTCAGAGGTTTGAAGCCGTGCACGCACATTAGCAAGCAGATAGTGCAGGCAGCTGCAAAGACAAAGGCATCCCAATGCACTGATTCCCCAGTTCCAAGGTCCGGGGAAACCACACTCATGTGGGGTGAAATTAACAGTAGGGAAGCATGCTGAAACTCGGGCGCTGAAAAGGTCTGTGAGCCTGTGGAGGGGGCGAGCTTGGGGAGAGTGCGCGTAAACTTGGGAACAGCAGAAGGTGCGCGAGTGCACAGAGAGGACTCGTGACTTGCTCTCTTGTTCGGGAGGCCACCGACTGCATTGTTTTACAACCTTGGGTGAGACTTTGGGCGTGCAGACTCATTTGGAGAGAGGCTAAATTGTCTGGCAGCGGGTAGAGCTCGGCGGCAGCTTTCTCTCAGAGGTGCTTGCAGCCATTACCACTCGGCACAGAGACCCAGGTGCTGCATAGGGTGGAGCTGACACTGCCTGCTCAGCCCAGAGACTGCGCCCATCCAACCTGAGCACAGCTGACCCTCAGAGCCAATTGGCTTGGAGGTCAAACCCTTCTAGTGCTAACAACAATAAGCTAGGCTTAACTTCAAGACTGTGCAACCTATAAAGGGCTGCAGCAAGAGTATCCACCTCAAGTAACTGGGGAGGCTGAGCCATTGTCCCTTAGAGGACATCTACCACACAAAGCTAATCGACCAATTCAGGAAAGCAGCCACCATACAGAGACATGGAAAGAAATTAGATGTGAAAGAAATGGAGGTGAAACAAATGACTGGACATAGAGTTCAAAACCATGGTAATAAGGTTTTTCAAGAGGCTCCTAGAAAAGGCCAATGAACTTAATGAGACCTACAAGGAAATGAACAAGACCTACGAGGAAATGAATGAGACCTACGAGGATATGAAAAAGGACCAAAGAAAATTAAGCATGCACTGACGGAAATTAAAAAAAAAATTATACAAAGACCTAAAAGCAATCTAAAGGACTGCAAGAACCAAGTCAAAGATTTGAAATATAAAGAGGCAAAATCCACTCAGCTGGAAAAGCAAGAAACCAAAAGAATCCAAAAAATTGAAGATTGTGTAAGAGGCCTCTGGGACAACCTCAAGCATATCAACATTCGAATTATAGGGGTGCCAGAAAAAGAGAGAGAGCAAGACAATGAAAACCTATTTGAAGAAATAGTGACCGAAAACTTCCCACACCTGGTGAAAGAAATTGACTTAAAAGTCCAAGAAGCTCACTGAACCCCAAATTATAGGAATCCAAAGAGGACCACACCAAGACACATCATAATTAAAATGCCAAGAGCAAAAGACAAAGAGAGAATATTAAAAGCAGGAAGAGAAAAACAGTTAGTTACCTATAAGGGCGCACCCATACAATTGTCAGCAGATTTCTCAACAGAAACGATGCAGGCCAGACGGGAGTGGCAAGAAATATTCAAAGTGATGAATAGCAAGAATCTACAACCAAGATTACTCTATCCAGCAAAGCTATCATTCAGAATTGAAAGTCAGATAAACTGCTTCTCAGATAAGAAAAAGCTAAAGGAGTTCATCACCGCCAAACCAATATTATATGAAATGCTGAAAGATATTCTTTAAGAAGAGGAAGAAGAAAAAGGTAAAAATAAAAATTATTAACAACAAATACATATCTATCAACAAATGAATCTAAAAATCAAGTGAATTAAAAATCTGATGAACAGGATAAACTGGTGAATATAACAGAATCGTGGGCATAGAGAGGGAATGGACTTACAATTCTTGGGGAGAAAAAGGGTATGGGAGTTGCAACAAGAGACTGGACAAAAATCATGCACCTATGGGAGAGGACAGTGCAGGGGAGGTGAGGGTGGAGGGTGGGATGGGTACTGGGTGGAGGGGAGCTATAGGGGGGAACAAGGGAGAACAATGTAATTAATAAACTGAACAATAAATTGGGAAAAAACAAAGAAAAAAAAACAGTCAGGAAGATGGAACATTGCTGGATTGGAAGACGGAGGAAGGGGACTGTGAACCAAGAAATGTGGACAGCCTCTAGAATTCAAAAGAGGCCAAAAAGAATGAATTCTTCCTAGAGCCTCCAGAAAGAATCACAGCCATGCCAACACCTTAATTTAGTCCAGTGAGACCTGCATCAGACTTATAACCTAAAGCACAAAAAGATAACAAATTTTAGTTGGGTTAAGCCATGAAATATGTGGTAATGTATTAGGGCAGCCATAGGAAATTAGTATATGCTCTCAAATACACACATAATAGTTTACTTATCCTGCATCAGCTGACTTATCCTGTGGTCAGTTAGGAGCATATGCTCATCTTCTCCATTAATAAGCATATTGGCTTCTTGGACACCAGGGCCTGCCCAGACAGCCTGGAAATCAAAACATGAGCCAATCTGGAGATTTCCCAGGGAAAAAAGTAATAACAGAAGTAAAAGTTAAAACTACATCTGTAAATAACATTGACAAGTATTTCAAAAGGTGAGAGAGAAAAATATCATCAATGCAGGACTTCTGATCCTACATTTGGAGACTTGATGGGCAAAGCCCCAGTCTGCGTCCTAATAATGCTAAAAGCACGTTCTGGTCTGTATACCCAAAGTGTGCATATATGTGTCAGATACAGGATAGAGGGATCATTCCAGCCAATTATTTCACTACAAGGATAGGGCACTTCATTGTAGATCAGAGGTCATCAAATGACTTCTCTCAGGCCAAATCTGACTGCTGCCTGACTTTGTAAATAAAGTTTTATTGGAACATGGGCCCATTCATTCACTGATGTATTGTCTATGGCTGCTTTCCCACTACACTGACAGAGCTGAGTAGTATAACAGGCACTTTTAAGACATAAAATGCCGAAAACATTTATTATGCCGATCTTATAGATTGGCTGGGGCCGCCACATATAAGATTCTCTGAGTAAGAAGAGTTCACAAGCTCACAAAAGCCTCAACTCCCTCCACCCTTACCCCCTGGAGACATGACATGAGGGGCCCTGTTTGTCTTTCCTCCTGCAGTTGGTTTTGTGACTCATGTCTGCTGACCCTGTTCATTGAGGCTGAGAAAGGCAACCACATAACCCAAGGAAATCCAGCTGTGCAATCCAGCTACATTTTCCTTTGAGTCAACCACCCCAGCATGTAAGCTGCCTCATTTGATCCATTTCTTCTAATCCAGAAGTCCCCAACCCTTTCTACCATATTTTTTAAAATATTACACTAATGTATTTTTCATTACCCATAAATCATGTTGCCCTGCAGCTCTCCACCCACTGAATCAATGGCCTTTGTTGTTGCAGGGAAAGAAGAGGCACAACCTTGAACCAAGAAATCCTTTTTTTTTTTTTTGCTTGTGTTTTATATTAGATTTCTCAAGTCAGAGAGATGCTATTGTCTTAAAAGTCAATTTGTTGAAAAAGAAAAATATTATTTCTATTCAAAAATCATCATTGTACATATTGAGAACAAAGCTCAGGGAACAAAGCACAGAGTTTTAGCATAAGCCACAGTACAGAGAGTAGACAGTGGATTGTGTAAGGACAATTGCTATCATAGAGAATGATAAGGAGGTACACTTTCCACCCATCTCCTCACCTACCAGGGAGCCTGGCCACAGAAGAGCAGAGAGAGTGAGGTGGCAAAAATTCTAGACAGGTAGAGGGAGAATCCAAAGATACTTAGGCCAGTGATTTAGTCAATCATATCTACCTTCCATTAAAATCCAAATTATGGGATTCAGAATTTCTGGACTGGTGAATACGGAGAGGTGCTGGGAAGTGGTGAGTCTGGAGAGGGCATGGAAGCTCTGCACCCCTTCCCACATATCTTGTACTCATCTATCTGGCTGCTCATCTGTATCCTTTATAATAAACCGGTAAATGCAATATATATATATATATATATATATATATATATATATATATACACACACACACACACACACACACACACACACACACATACTGGTGCTTTAATTTCTCCCTTCCTTCACTGCTTCCCATACATGGATCCATTTATAACACACACACACACACACATACACACACACACATACACACACACACACACTCCATCTAGTTCAGAGGTAGAACATCATTGGCAAAGGGAAATACCTAAATTGATGGGTCATATTAACATTCCCTTATTTCCCCACGGGCTACACCTGACATGGGGATGGCCAAAAGTTTCCTAGTAGCCCTGTGGTGGACATGAGACAAGGTAGGTGAGAACTAAGACAGTGTTTGCTAAGGGTTTCCCTGGCATGTGGCAAGAGAATTCTATAGCAGAGGCTGAAAGGTAGACCACCTTAAACAAAGTTCTGCTGGGAGTTTCCAGTAAAGCCTCAGAAGCAAGAGACAAAGACAAAATGGAGAATGCTAAACCTAGCAGCAATCACCATGCACTGCTTGTATCCAGTTTGACCTTTATGAGGTTCACCAACAAGGACAACCCACCATGAACAATCTGCTACTAAGCAGAAGTTAACTCCCAATGAGCAGATATGAGAAACTGCACCTCAAAGAGAGGTCAACAGAAAGCAGCAGAGACAATGCATGTACAAAACATCCTGCCCCCAGCAAGACAGTGTTATGGAAGCCATTCCCTGTGTCCAGAGAGAAGAAGAAGAAGGGCTGAGAGAAGAGTGCCTGAAAGAAAGATTAAGCCCACAGAATCTGAGCTTATATGAAAAATATTGCTTCAAACTGGAAAAAAATTTTTCACTTAGTGGGCAAATTGAACATCTTTGGGTTACACTATATAAACAGGGGCTCTAGAAGAAGATAAGAACAAAATAGTCTCCATGGTGTTGGACATTAACTAGAGTTACTGAGATGGTCCCTTTGTAATTCAAACATTTCAAATCATTGTGTTATACACCCAAAACTAATATATGTCAATTATATCTCCGTAAAAGATTAAAACGCTCCATACCTTCAGTACTATTTGAGTATGGTTTGTAGAATTTATGATACCCCACCTTCATCTTATCCCCTTCTATGCCCTTTAACACCAAGAAGGAAAGAGTCCTCCCCCTAGACAAAGAGGAGGAAGGGAACACTGATCAATTAGCACAAGGATGAAGAGCATGCCTCCTCACCCCAGTCCTTGGCTCTGACTGTCCTACAAGCAGGGAAATGGGTTAAAGGCTCTGACCAACATTGCTGACTGCATAGCCATAAGCAAAGCAATGGGAGTTGGGGAGTCTATTTCCTCTAACTGAGGTTCACTGTTAACATGACTTTTCCAAGACCAGTGTCCAATTCCATGGGTTCCATGATTTCAGATGAAACCAGTAACTTCGTTTCCATAGAATCTACTATCTGACTTCACCGTATAATCACATCAAGTCACTGGCCCCCCGCCTAAAAAGCCAATGATTGCAGCATTGTGCACACCTCCCTGAGAGAGCCTATGGAGCAGGGTGCAGGACAGAGGCATGTGGCTGCATAGTTGCAGTATTTCCCCCAAACTGGAACTAATTATCGCTACTTGCTCCTCTGTCCCTCTTAGATCTGCAAAGCATGGGTCACAGTGACTTTGTTTTTATTGGCCCACCACATATTGAAACCATTCCTGCATATTGATACTGAATATCTCAGCCAAAACCTTGTGAAAATCACTTACTGTGCAGCGCAACAGAGTGACTTTCTAAAGTTAAATGTCTTGGGATATTTTATCTTTTCAAGTACATACCAAAAGCAATTAAGTTCAAACTATGGAATACAGTCTTTGCCAGTTTCCATTCTTGACACATATGTGTCTGTGTTTATAAGTTCAAAGACCTCTTAGAGGATCAAATCTCTAGATTTAATTTTCTCTTTGCGAGTGAAAAACAGACCTGCATCCTTCCTTAAATCATCTGCAAGGAAGTCTGTGTCGTGAGGCCTCTACCCAAGACATCTAACATGGCCTGAAAGGCTGGACCAAGAACCTATTGCTGTCCTCCCCTCTCCAGCAGCCCACTAGCCCAACTTGTTGAAAGTAAAAACTTCACAGAGCTCTAAGCAAGAGAGAAGTACAGCAGCCTTCTGCCAAAGAACCAGTGTGTCAGCGTTCTGACCACATCAACTCAAATCGTGGTGGTTTATGGCAGCCACATTCATCTTCCTGCTCCTTTTCCTCTTCCCTGTTTCCCTGCCCTAGCTCTTCCTACTCAGTGACCCTGATCTCAGGGAACTCTCCCATCATTCGCATGCCCCTATTTCCTGATCCCCATGCTTTACCCAATGCCTTCATTTTCTCCTTACTTCTCTGAGGGTGACGGTGTTCTCTTTCCTTCCCCTCAAATATGAAGGTGTTTATCAATGGGATCAGCACAGTATTTGAGTGATGCGATCTGAATGTGTGGGGGAACTCCAGAAAGCCTGTTGCCTTTCTCCACCTCTCCCACCCCAAGTTTATCTTTCAACACTGGCTTTGACATCATAGTCGATCCTCATCAACAGATTCCATATTTGCAGTCACGTGCTCACTAAAATTTATTTGTAACCCTCAAATCAACACTCAAAGACACTTCCACGGTCATTCGTGAACACGCGCAGCACAGCCAAGATTTTGAGTTGTCCCAGCTGAGGTCCAACAATGTGACACTGCCTTCTTGGTTCAGCCACTGTACTCTAAACAAGTGTCCTTTTTATAGTCTATTTTAATGCCACTTTTTTGTGGCTTTTGTTGGCGTTTTTGCTGTTTAAAATGCCCCCAAGCATAGTGCTGGCTAGTGTTCCTGAGCACAAGAAGGTTGTGATGAGCCTCACGGATAAAATACATCTGCTAAATAAGCTTCGTTCAGGCATGAGTTATAGTGCTGTTAGCCATGTGTTCAGTGTTAATGAATCAACAATGTATATTAAACAAGATGTCTTTAAACAAAAACACACACAAAGCAATGCTATGTATTAATCAGTTGTGACAGAAGCTCACAGTTACCTAACCCTGAATTTCCCTTAAGAGCAATGGTTTAGTATTTGCTAATTTAATGTTCAGGGTGACTTCATAAATCATGGCTTCCATGAATAACAAGAATGAACTGTAAATATAACAGAGAAGTGAAATAGAGATTATACATTCTGAGGGAAAACACCACCATCTTCCTCAGAAGTATATTTTCAGAAATGTAATTCATAAGCTGGTATAAATATATTTATGGGGTAGATGCTTCCTCACTCTCTGATATCAGCCCCAGGAAACCACCCCCCCGCCCGACTCTATCCCAAGTGTTCCTCTTCTCCCTCACTATAGCTCCAGACTCTCCTCCCAGGAAGCCTTGCACACTCGCCTCAGTTCCTGTAGGAAGCCTGCTAATTTTCTTCAGTCCCTAGCTATCTCCCTGATGGAATCCCCATTTTGGTCATGATGTAGAAAAGAAGTAGATTTTGTTTATACCCATTTATGTTTCCACCACTTTTGTCTCCACATATGTTTCATTGACCACATCTCCTCCTTGGTTTGTGAGTTGCCTGTTTCCTTCAAAAGGCTCACAATATATACCTGAATGCTTTATATCTTTGTGTTGATTACATAGAATTGCTTGCTTGCTCCAAACTCGTATTACTTACACCAATGGTTTCTATTATTTCATCATTCTCCACACTAAAACATCATCATTTTTGTCCCTTCTTTCCCTCAATCTGACTTGTAGGTTTAACGGGGGAAGACTTTATTTAAGCACAGTATATGAAAATGTCAAAAATCATCAGACATTTCAAGGTTTTATCATGATATGATCACCAGGTCATGTGTTTGCAACCAGTGAACTTACGGATATAAACAACCCAGACAACCTACTTATTCATGGGTTTTACATTGTTTTAAATGCTTTGAATTCATCTCTTCTCCCTCTGTGCTCCTCCCCTGGTGTAGTTTCTACTAACCGTGGCTTTTAAATCTCAGCTCTTCCTGCAGATACTTTTAGGCTGCTACAAAAGCATGCCATTGACCAAGCAGTTCATAAACAACAGGTATCTATTTCACACAGCAATGGATGCTAGAATTTAGCAATCAAATTTCCAACATGGTCAAGTGCCCACTTCCTAATTCACAAGCAACCGTCTTCTCACTATGTCCTCATGTGACAGCAGAAAGAAATGCAAAAAAGCACTCTGGTTTTCATAGTGGCACTAATCCCATTAATGAGGGCTTCCCATCATGATCTCCCATAGGCCCCACCTCCTAATACCATTGCACATGCTAGGAGGTAGAATTTTAACATATGAACTTTCAGTTTAACACTATTCAGTCTAGAACAGTACTATGAAATCATCACTGTGTCACCTCTAGTGAATTAAAGTATCCAGGCACTGAACATCCATCACAAAAATAAAGAGAACCTCAAAAGAGAAAACACAACATAATTTATGAACTATTATTGCCATATATATATATATATATATATATATATATATATTCACACACACCCCACATGAATTGAGCCAAACATGTAAACCCAACTCTAATTTACAGGAAATTCAGTGGGCAGAAGAATATGTCAAGCTACATCATGGGGGTGCAACCAGCAAGATTCAGACCATGAGAACCTTTATAGGTCAAATAATTTGATTTCTTCAAAAGATTAATGATAAAGAGGAAAAAAGAAATGGAGGGAGAACTCATATATTTAAACACGAATTAAAACATATCTACCAATGCAATGTGTGGACCTTATTTAGATCTTAATTTAAGTAAGTTGTCAAAAAGTAATAAGATAATTTTTGCCATAAATTATTTATGAGGTAATTGGAAAATTAAACAATGCCTAAATATTTAACATTTTAAAATTATTGTTAAGTATTTTGAGTATAATAGAATTGTGATTATTTTTAAAGAAAACAGACCTTTAGAGTTCAGTTTGCAGTCAGGGCACATGCCTGGGTTGCAGCTCAATCCCCAGTGTGGGGAGTGCAGGAAGCATCCCATTGATAATTCTCTCTCATCATTGATATTTCTCTATCTATCTCTATCTATCTCTCTGAAATCAATAAAAATATTTTTTTTAAAAAATAGACCTTATCTTGTAGAGATTGGTCTGAAATATTCATAAGTAACATGGGGAATTCACTTCAAAACAATAATGCAAGAGGAACCAAGATGGTGCCATAGGTAAACACCCATACTGCTGCGCCATAAAACAAATTCAAAACTACAACTAAGGACAAAACGGACATCATTCAGAACCACCAGAGGGCTGGCTGAGTAGACATTCCACAAACAGAAGGAAAAATAAAAGGACACTGAGACTCGGGGGAGCTGAGGAGGACAGAGTTGTGGATACTGGCCGAGTCAAAGGTTCGGAGCTGCGCGCAAATGGAAAGGGAGGGCCGCTGCAAACCCGGCTGGTTTTCTTGAACTGGTAGGAAGACAAAGGCATCCCACTGCACTAAGCCCCAGTTCTGGGCAAGTCTCAGGGAACTCAGACTAATACGGGGTGAAACTAGACTGTAAGGAGGAAACACACTGAAACTCGGGCACTGCAAGGGTGCGCGAACTGTCAGAGAAAGCTCATGGCTGGCTCTAACATTCGGGAGGAAAAACAAAAACGCCAAACTGCTTTGTTTTCCCATTCTGGTGAGTCTTTGGGTGTGCAGACTCATTTGGGGAGAAACTAGGCTGTCCGGCAGTGGGCAGAGCTCTGGGCAGCTTTCTCTGAGGTGCATGCAGCCATTGCCACGGGGCATGGAGACCCAGGAGCCGTTTAGGGCAGAGCTGACGGGAAACCAGGGCTGCCTGCCCAGCCCGGAGACTCCGCCCCATCCAGGCTGAACACAGCTCATCCTCACAGCCAATTGGCCTGGAGGTTAACCCCTCCCAGTGATGCCAGCAATAATCTAGGCTTAACTAAAACAAGACTGTGCAACCCATAAAGAGGTGCACCAAGAATATACACCTCAGGTACCTGGGAATGCTGAGCCACTGTTCCCTAGAGGAACCTACCACACAAACCTACTTGACCAACTCAGGAAAGCAGCCAAAATGCAAAGACAAGGTAACAATTACATGTGAAAGAAATGGAAAGGAAAAAACGACTAGACATAGAGTTCAAAACTACAGTTATAAGGTTTTTCAAGAGGCTCCTAGAAAAGGCCTATAAATTTAATAAGACCCTTGAGGATATGCGTGAGTCCCTCAAGGATATTAATGAGACTATGAAGGATATGAAAAAGGACTAACTAGAAATTAATCATACATTGACTGAAATAAAAAATATTATACAGAAACCTAAAAGGAATCTAGAGGACTACAAGAACCAAGTCAAAAATTTGAAATACAAAGAAGCAAAAATAACTAAGCCTTAAAAGCAAGAAGCAGAAAGAGTCTAAAAAATTGAAGATAGTGTAAAGAGCCTCTGGGAAAACCTCAAGCATACCAACATCTGAATTATGGGGGTGCCAGGAAAAGAGAGAGAGCAAGATACTGAAAACCTATTTGAAGAAATTGACTTAAAAGTCCAGGAAGCACACCGAACCCCAAACAAAAGGAATCCGAAGAGGACCACGCCAAGACACATCATAATTAAAATGCCAAGTGCAAAAGATAAAGAGAAAATATTAAAAGCAGCAAGAGAAAAACAGTTAGTTACCTACAAGGGAGCACCCATACAATTGTCAGCGGATTTCTCAGCAGAAACTATGTAGGCCAGATGGGAGTGGCAAGAAATATTCAAAGTGATGAATAATAAGAACCTACAACCAAGATTACTCCACCCAGCAAAGCTATCATTCAGAATTGAAGGTTAGATAAAGTGCTTCGCAGATAAGAAAAAGCTAAAGGAGTTAATCACCACCAAATCAGTATTATATGAAATGCTGAAAGGTGTTCTTTAAGAAGAGGAAGAAGAAGAAAAAGGCAAAGATAAAAATTATGAACAACAAAAACACATCGATCAACAAGTGAATCTAAAAATCAAGTGAATTAAAAGTCTGATGAACAGAATAAACTGGTGAATATAATAGAATCAGGGGCATAGAAAGGGACTAGACTGATGATTCTCAGGGGAAAAGGGTGTGTGGGAGTGTGGGAAGAGACTGGACAAAAAGCATATACCTATGGATGAGGACAGTGAGGGGGAGGTGAGGGCAGAGGATTGGATGGATACCGAGGGGAGGGGAGTTATGGGAGCGAAAAAAGAGCAACATTGTAATAATCTGAACAATAAAGGTTTATTAAATTTAAAAAAATAAATAAACAAAAACCCCCTCTTAAGAAAAAAAAAACAATAATGCAGGGAGAAAGTGGATGGGCATTGGTTAATGGAAGATTAGGAAGAGGCTGCAGTCACTTGGAGCTAAGCAAATGTAAATAGGGCATTCATTATTCCACTTTGTCTACTTCTGTGAATGTTCAAAATTCTCCATAATTAAAAGGTCATTTCCAGCTCTGCCGG
The DNA here is from genome assembly GCA_027563665.1 of Antrozous pallidus. Lineage (NCBI taxonomy): Eukaryota > Metazoa > Chordata > Mammalia > Chiroptera > Vespertilionidae > Antrozous > Antrozous pallidus. Next base: position 32,806,835 of record CM050523.1, read on the forward strand.
GTGACATCGCTGACTTCCTCAACCTCCCTGAGCCTCAGTTTTCTCAGCAAAATGGCCTGCCTGTTAGTGTCCTGGGAAAGGTTCCATGAATTAAGATGTATGAAGCACAAAACATATCAGGCTAATTAAAAAAAAAAAAATCTGTCATCTTTCTTTATCTTTCAGATCTGTCTTCAGGCCTGTGTATCTTCAATACAAGACTCTATTTCCAAAAACTAAGAGATTGTTTCCCAAAGCCAGCCATTTTAAGGAGAGGGGATGTTTGCCTACTCAGAAACCATTCTCACTGTCTTCTCTACCAACAAAGATGATTTTGTTTCTGATTTTTTTTTTTTCCCTACTTCCTTTGCCAGTGATAGGTTCAGGGGTGGGCCTCCAACCAGTTTCTGGCCACTGAAATAGAAGAAATCTGCTGAAGGTTTCTTGGATAGGATTGTGTGCCCTTTACAAAAAAAAAAAAGATGCACAGGGAAGAACAAGTACTTTTTCTTCTGTTAGACATAGTCACCTCTGCATGTGATGAACTGCAGCAGCCAGCTGTGGCCATGGCATGAAAGAAACATGGTAAGGATGGCAGAGTAGAAAGGTATAAGGACATTTTGACTGAGTTGACCAGTCCTGGATTTCTTGTTATACATGATAATGAGCACCATTATTGTTGAAGCTATTTGAGTACAGTATTCTATTATTTGAACCTGAAAATCTCCTAAATAAAACAAGCTCTTTAAAACCCCCCTAAAGAAGGAGGAATATCTACATGTCTCCCCCCTCAACCCTCTGCATTCTGCTATTTACCCCTATTTACTCCCTCTTCCATGCCCCTACTTCTTTTCATATCCTGCTCACACCCTGCCATTTCCACTACCATAAGTGTGTCACATCCCTTAAGAGTGCTGGGATTGAAAAAAAAAATGTGAGAACCACTGCAAATAAGCTGAAAGTCACAGAAGTGTTCTATGTATCTTATGCTCAGCACCCAGTACACTGCCTGGCAAATTTAATGATTTGAGTGCAAAGGAAAAAATGAATCTATACATGCATGCCCTGCTACCTCTTAAAACTTAAGTTTCAAAGTTAAACTCAACTTTCCCCCAATACTTCACAAATAACCATTTATGCATCATGTCTTGCCTGAACAGTAATTGCCTCTTATTAGTTTTCTTGTCCACAACCTCTCCCCAGTGCAATCACTCTCTCCAAGATAACCAGAGTTACCTCCTAAACACAAATCAGTAAGTCACTATCTTCCTGGAAGATCTCTAGGCTCAAGTCCATATTCCTTTCATAAAATAGGGTCCTTCTTTATTTGACCACAACCTAACTCTGCTGCTAAATCTCCTACTTCCCCCTTCTCTCCTCCTATTCCTCTTCTCCAATCAACCCTAAGTCCCTGGTAGTGTCCACATATCAGTCTCATCTATGCTTCTTACATTGTGTTTTTCTTTCCACCCCACTTATCTAGCCGAGTGGTCAGCAAACTGCAGCTCACAAGCCACATGCGGCTCACAAGCCGGGGTTGGCTGCTCTCTTGACTAATGAGTTTTGCAACCACTGATCTAGCCAAACAAACTCCTGACCACCCTTCATACTCACTCAAATATCAACTTGCCTCTACTTTCCCAGGCAGACTTGATTGTGCTTCCTTGGTTTTCTCAAAGCCTTCTGACCATACCTCCACAATAGTGCCTGTCACATTAGATTATAATTATTTGTTTAAATGTATGTCCCTTCTACTCAACTAAAAATTATTCCAGAGATGAAGGTATCTCACTATACCTTAAAAATATCTATTACTAGATAAAAAGTTTGAATGATGGGAAGAAGAAGGAAGGAAAGTATTGGCATTTTCCAGTTGCTAAGTCTAGAAACCTGGAAGTTATGAATTCCCAGAACAGAAAGGAATGTTACATACAGATCATCGTGAAAAACCTTTACTTTAAAGATAAGTAAATTGATCCTTCTTTCATCCCTTTTACACAATTTGTCAACAAATCCATTTGTCATATCCTCTTTTAAAATATCTACCAGATTTCCTCCTGCCTCTCCTTCCCCAGGGACCCACACCCAGTCCATGCTCATTTACTCTTGCTGGGATTGTTGAAAGAACCCTCAAAGAGTTGTCTCCTTTTGTCACCCCATCTGAGTCATCTTGTACACAACTGACAGGAGAAACTTTCTAAACTGGTTCTTTCAACTTTACCTCAATTACCCAAAGAAGTCTGTACAATTTCCTAGTAGCCTCGTTGGTGTGTTGCGGGATGGAGGGGAGGAGGGAGAGAGGAAGAAATATGGACATATTTCTGTGTGAAGGCACATGTGTGTACCTGTTCCCCAGGTTGATACCCAGGTAAATGGTTCTCAGGGCTAGCTTTGAAGAGAAAAGTTTGTAAGAGATGAGGCAGAGAAACAAATCTATTCCCACACAGTCAGTCTGAGTGACCTGCCATGGTTTTAGTGTTGAAAGGCCTACACCCTAGGAAACTCCTAGGTTGTGGGTGAATCTAGACAATTGGTCACCTATCTCTAAGCCCAATTTCAGCACTTGAGGCCACCTCTTTTGCCCCCCTTTTCCTGACTCCTAAAGCCACTGTTCATTCACCAGCATTAGCCTGTAGTAAACACACCAATTTATCATAGCCTGGACCACACTGAAATTTGGTAATTCTTTAAACTTCTCAACACTGAATTAAGCCTGGCTTTGCAATGTGGGTGTTTTAAATCAGTAGAATTTATTTTGGCAGATTAGAAATGCTTTTGATATTTGAGATGCTTCGGTAAAACATAAGGCAGGTGGGAAATACACTGAGATTATGCCAACAACCTGAATATGTCATTAAATAGCAATTTATTTTCTCAATCCACCCTCGAATCACAAACACAGTGGAAGAACCTTCTAGAATAATATCAATTACATCATATTTGGCTTTGAGAGGCCCTTTTACACAGAAAAAAAAATGTTTCAACTCCTTCCATCTTCTTGATTCTGTCTTATTTTGATGGTTTCAGAAACCTTATTCTGAAGTGTGGTATATTTTGAGGTCGTATTTTTACTCACACAAAGTAATGTTAACATGTTCAGAAATAAGCTATACATAGAACTTCAAGCCTTCATGATGATACACTGGGTGGCTGGTCATTGGTCTGGTGTTTACTACAGAATCTTCAGTGTGGGAGTATGTTATCCTGCGTTTCCATTAGTTCCCACAAGGTAATGACAAACCCTTTCAATACTTCTCACAGCCTTGCTTCTAGCCGCTACCATGCCTAATGCCACAGAGCCAACATCTGAAACAATCATGTATGCATGGATGTGATTGATACCTGAGGACCTATAAAATGTGCTGAACTTGGCCAAACATTCAGTTAGTATTCTGGGAGTTTCTACTTGTTTGCAGCATGCAATTTGTTCTAAGTGGACTCAAGTGACTGAGTTTTTGCTGGATTAACTAGAGGTTCAGACATCTTCTAAATCCACCATTGCAAGACTTGAAATATGTGACTAACACTATCCATAAAGTCAAATCAATTATTTTTTAACAGGAAGAAAACCTTAAATTGTCCATCTGCATTGGCTGCGCCATCAGTTGAACATGCTACATAACTTCTCAGAAATATGACTTGATATGAGAACATCTGTAACCGTCTGGAACATATTTTTCCCAGGACTTTACTTCGAGCTCTCTATAAATATCAGATGTTCTCCACAGAATCTGTGACATGTCTTAGGATTCTTGAATAAACATCAGTTATGCCTCTGTCTTGAATAGTGTCAATCTGCATTGAAAATCTGCCAGCCTTCTTAACATCACTACCAACAGACTTCTTAATGAATCTGCTGATACTGTGCATGAACTTATATTAAAATCAGAGTTGAATAAACTGATCCTCCACTTATTTTAGAAGCTCCCCTTGGTTTCCAATGATTTGAGATGTGTTTGAGCAAGCAACAATCTGAGAAATACATGCTGGAGTTTTATCTCTCCACTTATATTTGCTAGATTGTTTTTTGTCCCATGATAACTGACATGGTCCTTTACCAATTGCCTTAAGTCCATTATTAATCATGCAAGATACAAATACTTCAGCATAACTTGTTCTATATTCATGTACTTTTGATTATAAAATGGAAGAGTGGTGGGGTAATTACTAGTACTTTTTAAATGGAAAGTTGTCACCTTTTATACTAGTCTCTCTGACATGAATATTCATGAATTACATATGAAGAACACATTATATAAATAAAGAACCTACCTAAGTTTAATTGTCTCAGATATGCACAAAAATGTATGTACAAAGATATTTTTGTCAAAGCTGCTTAGCAATTCTAAAAATTTGGAAAGACTTGTATCATGTGAAATAGTTAGATGATTCACAGCATATCCCTATAAAGAAATGGTGTACTGTTACTGAAATTAATGCAGTAAAGTATTTTTATTTACAGGAAAAGATAGTCCACCATTATTAAGTGGAGGGGGAACAAATTTTAAAAATAAATAAAAGACAGTATTACATTTTAACAGAATTTTGTTCAACATGTTTTCTTTACATATGTCTATCATTACATGGATAAAAGGCTAAATAGATATACACCAAACAGTAAGAGTGGTTATCTCTAGATACTGGAATTATGGATAAATTTATTTCCTAGCTCTCCTTTTTTAATACATTTTTATTGATTTCATAGAGGAAAAGAAAGGCAAAGAAAGATAGAAACATCAATGATGAGAGAGAAGCATTGACCAGCTGCCTCCTGCATGCCTCCTACTTAGAATTGAGCTTACAACCCAGGCATGAGCCCTTGACTGGAATTGAACCCAGTACCCTTCAGTCTGCAGGTCAATGCTCTATCCATTGAGCCAAACCAGTGAGGGCGCCTAGCTCTTCTTTATACCACTAAGCTATGACCTATGAGCGTCCAGGACAGAAAGGGACAGAGCCTGTGGTATAAAAGCACAGGACAGAGAGTTAAAAGCACTGAAATGTGACCTGAGAATTTGTAGTTCTAACCTACCTCCCAGGTAACACTGAAGCTGCTAGTCTAAGAACCACACTCTAAGTAGCCCAGTACTTGATCCCAGCACTCAGAAACCACTTCTCTCCACCTATGCTGTTTTCTACTAGTAGATGTTAGAGTGTGTGTGTGTGTGTGTGTGTGTGTGTGTGTGTGTGTGTGTGTACGGGCGGGCGAGTGTCTTTTGATTCTCCCCCTAGAGTACAGCCTCCTGGACATAAGCATAGGCAGAGCCTTCCAAACAGCAAGGATTCAATGCATGTTTGTTGAAAAAAATTAGTGAGGAGGCTTTCAAGCATGGTGGGAAAGATCTGTGGCATTCACCACATTTTATGTGGTGCCATGACATCATAAACTGCTTCACCCATGTGTGGGTCAGAATCTCTGGCAGCAGGCCTGCACATTTATTAGCTCCCCAGGTAGTTAGCTATGCTCACTAATGTTCAAAACCTGCCCAGGCAATCAAAAGAAAGGAAGGCTTCTGTGACTTAGTCAGGCAAGGCAAGTCCCCAGAAAAATGTGAGAATGTTTTCAAGGAATTTTATCACACTACTAGAGCCCCAGTGCATGAAATTCATTCATGGGGTTGGAGGGGTTGTCCCTCGGCTCAACCTGTACCTTCACCAATCTGGGACCCCTTAAGGGATATCCAACTACCCTTTTAGGCCCGATCCCACCACAGGCAATTGGACATCCCTCTCACAATCCAGGACTGCTGGCTCCAAACTGCTCGCCTGCCTGCCTTCCTGATTGCCCCTAACTGCTTCTGCCTGCCAGCCTGATCACCCCCTAACCACTACCCTGCCAGCCTGATTGATGTCTAACTGCTCCCCTGCCAGCCTGTTTGCCCCCAACTGCCAGTCTGGTCACCCCTAACTGCCCTTCCCTATTGACTTGATAGCCCCCAACTGCCCTCCCTTGCAGGCCTGGTCCCTCCCAAGTGCTCTCCCCTGCTGGCCATCTTGTGGTGGCCACCTTGTGTTCACATGGGGGCAAAATCTTTGACCACTTGGGGGCAGCCATCTTGTGTGTTGGAGTGATGGTCAGTTTGCATATTACTCTTTTATTAGATAGGATAGAGGCCTGGTGCATGGGTGGGGGTCAGCTGGTTTGCCCTGAAGGGTGTTGCAGATCGGGGTTCGGGTTCACTTGGGGAGGACAGCCTGGACGAGAGGCCTGTGGTGGTTTTCAGGCTGGCCATGCCCCCTAGCGACCCAAGTGGAGGCCCTGGTATCTGGGATTTATTTCATGTTCTACAATTGAAACTTTGTAGCCTGGAGTGGAGTCAAGCCTTCTGCTTATTCTATGGCGATAGCCATTTCTGTTTGGGTTTATTTAAATTCTATAATTGAAACTTTGTAGCCTAGAGTGGAGGCCTAGGTGCTAGGACTGCAGAAGCTTGGCTTCCTCCATCTCCCAGGCAACCCTAGCCTCTGCTCTCTCCAGCTCCGTGGCTGCTGTCATTTCTGTTGGGATACATCTTCTATAATTGAAACTTTGTAGCATTGAGTGGAGGCATAGGCCTGCAATGGCAGGCAGAAAGCTTGGCTTCCTCTGTTGCCAGGGAAACCCAAGCCTCCCTCCTGCTCTCAGTGGCACAGCCATCTTGCTTGGAGTTTATTTGCTCCTGATTGGCTGGTGGGCATGGCTTGTGGGCGTGGCTTTATCAGTGGTATGGTCAATTTGCATATTGCTCTTTTATTAGATAGGATAACCCATTAACTATCAATAGTTGAGTATGAATTGGTGCATCCAATCAGCACAGAAAAGAGAAAATGGGCACGAGGAAGGTATCCTATATAATAAAAGCCTAGGTGGCGTCACACCCTCACGTGACATCATTACAAGATGGCCACCACAAGATGGCTGTGTGCACAGCAGAGGCAGGACCCACTGGCCGCTCCATGTGGTGAGGCCTGGGTGTCCCACAGCTCTGGACACCATGGAGGAGGCCGATCCCGGCATCTCCGCTGCCTCACATGGAGTAGGTGAATCCTGGCAGAGGAGGTGGGTCGCAGCAGGGGAGGGCAGTTGTGGGCAATCAGGCCAGCAGGGGAGGGTAATTGGGAGCAATCAGGCCAGCAGAGGAGCAGTTAGGGGGTGGTCAGACTGACAGGCAGAAGTGGTTAGGGGAAATCAGGCAAGCAGGCAAGCAGTTAGGAGTCAGCAGTCCCAGATTGTGAGAGGGATGTCCGACTGCCAGTTTAGGCCCAATCCTTGTGGGAATCGGGCCTAAATCAGCTGTCGGACATCTCCCAAGGGGTCCCCAATTGGAGAGGGTACAGGCCAGGTTGATGGACACACACACCCCCATGCACAAATAATCATGCACCAGGCCTCTAGTAACTTAATAAAATCCAGAGACAGAAGCATGGGACAGAATGACAAATCTCAGAAGGGGGTGGGGGAAGAGATTAAGGAAGTTATGTGCAGGCTAGAGGCCTGATACATGAAATTCATGCATGGGTGGGGTCTCTAGGCCTGGCTGGCAACCAGGCCCAATCAGGTTTCCCACCTCCCCACCTCCCTGCCTCCTCCTTCCTTCACCACTTGCATGCCACCACCTTGCAGTTCCTTGCCTCCCCACCTCTCACTCTCCTCCTTTCCTCACCACCCATGTCCACTGCCACCCACTCCCGGTTCCCCAGCCCAGCCCAAGGATCTGGCCCGGTTGGGCAATTGGGGCCTGCTGGTTGGGGTTGGGGACCAGGAGGTTGGCCAGCAGACTCTATCAGTGATTGCAGCCTCATCAGTGATTGGGGCCTGCAGTCTGGGAGCGTCTGCCCCGTGGTGGTCAGTGCATATCATAGTGACAGGTTGTTCTGGTCATTCCAGGCATTCCATTGTAATGGTCACTTAGGCTTTTATATAGAGAGATATGCATAACCCATGGACACAGACAATAGTGTGATGAAGGCCTGAGGGCGGGGCAGGTAGGAGACGGGTGTGGGGTGAAGGGGGTCAATGGAGGGAAACGGAGCATCTGTAATACTTTCAACAATAAAGACAGATTTTAAAAAGAAAGAAAGAAACTTTTGAAAGATCCAGGGAAGAGCTGAGAATCAACTTGAGGACTAGATGCCCTTTTCCAAGAAAGAGGTGGAAGAAGCACATCACTAACTACCCAGAGGCCTTCTTGCTTTCAAGCAGTACAACCCCAAATAGAGCCTTTAAAAAGAAAAACTGACTGTTCCTACAAAAAAAAAAAAAAAAAAAAAACCTTGTAAGCAAGCTCCAAATTAGAGGCCAAGAGGGAGCTGGACTTGGAACATTTGGTAGATTTGTCCCTTCCCACATGCTACTGTTCCCAGATGTATCTGCCAAGACCTAGAATGTCAGGATCTTATAAAATGCATTTTGAGAGGCCACAACACTTCCTCCTCTTACTCCAACACCAGGCCCTCCATTAAACCGGAACTAATTCTTATGACAAGTTACAAACCGCAGGCAAAAATAATGAAAAAAAAACTGACACTCACATTGGGAGAAGACTTCAGGGAGTGCCTATGACAAAGCCCCCATTATTCACCCAGCTCTCCTGATGGCACACAAGTCTTGGCATGGCAGCCTCCCTGAGCCCAGTCAAATGAGGCAGAGCAGAATTTCTACTGTAGAGCTAGTTTAAGCTTCTAGCAGATGATTCTGCCTATTAGGCCAACATTTTGATAGAATTTTCTTTAAATCAGGATGAGGCAAAGAGAAGAGCATGAGACTCAGAGTCAAAAGTCCTGGGTTCTATGTCTCTGTTGATCAAAAATGGGATGGCCTGGACAGATTAGTCCATTTCTCTGAGTCCTCATGTGTGTACACATTTGTGTGCATGTGTGCTGGTGTTTGTACATATTACCAGCTAATTGGTAACTTCAAAACTGAGATTTGAATACCTCTAGTGTGGGGGTGACACCCATCCCTCCAATTACCTATTTTCCGGCATTGTTAGCTGTTTCTTTGCTAGAAAAGGATGAATTTGGGAACACAGGTCTGACAGGAGTGAGGACAGTGGAGGACGTTCCCACCACAGTGGTTTCACTCTCCCTGGAAGTAACCTGTCTGTCTGTATACGTTAGGGAGGGATTTGCCAGCACAGTTAGGTCTCAGTGGCAAAATACATGAAGCCTGGCTGCTGAACTCCAGCAAGAAGCCCTTCAAGGGATCCCAGAAACAACAAAAGATTGAATCCTTCACAGAGCTCCAGAGATCCCACAGTTATGCCAAGGAGGGTCAGAGGTGAGTCATTTAACTTAATGAGATTTCCCTTCTCCTCATTGGTGGGGAAGGTCTGGGACATCCAGTGGGTATAAGAGCTCTCATGCCAACAGGACAGGGCCGGTATGAAGCTCGAAGTAGTTAATGTATAGGGAAAGCAACTTGTAAACCACAATGGAGATCTAGAGATATGAGTATTCCTGTTCTCTTTGCTTTTGCAATATGAGGTCAATAGCCAAGAGGTCATAGAGCTCATATTCCAAAGGCAGATTGAGTCTTCAGAGAGCCCACTGTAGCTTCATCTAAAAGCATCTTCAGGAAGGAGGTTGAAGGTTCTCTTATTTTCCAAAAAGTCCTCAAACTGTGTGTGTGTGTGTGTGTGTGTGTGTGTGTGTGTGTGTGTGTGTGTGTGTTTTAATATATATTTTATTGATTCAGAGAAGGAGAAATAGAAACATCAATGATGAGAATCATTGATTGGCTGCCTCCTGCATGCCCCCATTGGATATAGAGCCTGCAATCAGGGCATGTGCCCTGACCAGGAATGGAACTATGACCTCCTCCTGGTCCATAAGCTCAACCACTGAACCATACAGGTAGGGCCTCAAACTGTTTTTGAGAAGCTGATCTGACCCTCCACAAATTGTGAATTCAGCCAATCTCTTCCAGTTTTCCCAACACCATTTATTGAACAGACTATCCTTACTCCACTGTATGTTCTCGTCTCCTTTGCCAAATATTGACTATATAGGCCTGAGGTTTTTTTCTAGGCTCTCTACTCTGTTCCATTGATTTATATGCCTGTTTTTATGCTGCTTTGATTACTGTAACCTTTTATAGTAGTATAATTTGATGTCAGGTAGTATGGTGTTTCCAACTTCGTTCTTTCTCAAGATTGCTGAGGTTATTCATGATCTTTGTGGTTCCATTTAAATTGTTAGAATATTTGTTCTAGTTCTGTGAGATATGCCATGAGTATTTTAATAGGAATTGCATTGACACTATAGATTGCTTTGGGTAGCATGGACATTTTAATTATGTTAATTTTTCCTATCCATGAACACTGTGCATGCTTCTACCTATTTGTATCTTCCTCCATTTCTTTCTTCAGTATCTTATAATTTTCTCAGTGTAAGTCTCTTGCTTCCTTGGTTAAATTTATTCCTAGGTACTTTATTCTTTCTTTTTTTATTTTTGTTGCAATTGTAAATTGAATTGTTTTCTTAGTTTCTCTTTCTGATAGTTCATTATTAGTGTATAAAAATGCCACTGGTTTCTGAAGATTAATTTTGTACCCTCCTACTTTAATGAATTAATTTATCATATTTAGAAGATTTGTTTTTGGTTTTGTTTTTGTTTTGTTTTTTGGGGGGAGGAGGGTTGGTGGATTCTTTTGGGTTTTCTATATAGAGTTTCATGTCTTTTGCAAATAATGAGTTTTACTTCTTCCTTTCTAAGCTGAGTGCCTTCTTCTTGTCTGATTGCTCTAAAACTTCCAGTGTTATGTTAAATAAGAGTGGTGAAAGCATACAGCCCTGTCTTGTTCCTGATCTTAAGGCGCATGCTTTCAGTTTTTGCCCCTTGAATATGATGTTGACTAAGTGTTTGTCATATACATCCTTTAATATGTTGAGTTAGGAGAATGTTTAAAGGATTTATGGTCAAAGAGTTTTCAAGAACCCAAAAGAATTGCATAAGATAAAAGTATGCATGGCAAATACAGAAAGCTAGATGGAGATAACCCCAAACCCTTTGTTAGCCTATACTCCCATAAATTTAATTTGAGCAACTTGAAATTATGCAGGAATCTCTTTGAAAAATAATCTGTAATTCAACTTCAATTCAGACTGGTTTTCTATGTACGTCAGTCCAGATGAAAGAGGCTTTGCCAAATGTAAAGGATTTCCCCCATCTAACACCTTTTCCAGTTGAGCCTTGTGAAGATATTGCTAAGAGGAATATCTGATCTTATGCTTAAGCATTAACCATGTGCAAGAAAAGCCATTAAATGAATGATCCTTCTGTGAATTAAATTGATTTTCTAGAAAATGAAAACAAAATTGAATCCAAGAATAAACTACCTTAAAATCGCATTAGAAGAGTAAAACATAAAATATTTTCTCACCAGGGCTGTAAAAATTAAATTAGCTAAAAGAGGAAATAAATGCTTTTGTGTTCCGAGCAGTTCCATTTATGAGGACAATAGGTATCGATGAAGGAACCAAAGTTCTAAAAGGAACTGTAATTGTTTCTCAGGATGATGCTTTGTGTAGCAAAAGGAAAGTCAGCTTTTTCTCTAAGCAACTTACCAGGAAGAGGAGAATCAGACTCAACAGCTACTCCCACTGGGGAGAAAGGAAGGAGAGGTAACCAGAAGTTTAGGGAAATCCATATTTGACCCCAAAGTAGATTTCTAAGTGGGAACTGAGTCCATACTGAGAGGAAAATGGGCAGGCTAGATGCTCCTCCCCAAGTATCACCAATTTGCCTGGATTTTCAGTTTTCTGTACATTTCTGCTTCTCTTATGGGCTGGGTCAATATGCTGTTCTGAACTGAGAGCCTTTGCCAGCAGACTGACTGAGTCATATGATACCCTGATGTCTATAGAAAAATGTCTGCTATGCCCAGATCCTTGTTTTATTAGCCAGGTAAGCACACTAGCTGTTATAATGGCCAGGTTCAGATTTCAGAAGCCTGAGACAATTTTAAAAGTCCAGATTCCTCTTTTCCAAGTAGTGACTCAGAGATCTGGGCTCTTTCTATTCTAAGATGCTGCCATCTTCCAGCCAATTGAATGGGAGGCAAAAAGAAGGCTCACAGAAGATTGTTCAGTAAGTTTATGGACAGTCTAAAAGTGCACGTGTCATTTCATTGACCAGAACTCAGTTACATGGTTCATTTAGAAGCAAGAGAGCTCAGAAATGTAGCTTTGCTTTGTACTCAGGAAAGAGAAGAGAACTGAAGACTGGTGAACTCAGTCATTTCCATACATTTATTCAAAAAACAATTTTAATCAATTTTGCATATTAGATATTCTTTCAAGACCAGGGTAAATGGTGAGCAGTACATTGCACTTGATTAATGACAGGTTAGCAATAGAGAAAACTTGGTAAATTAATAATCCTATATAATAAAAGACTAATATGCAAATTGTCCATTCTACCAGGAGTTTGACCAGGGAACAGGGCTGGCCCACAAACCGCCTGTGGCCCCTCCTCCCAGCCAGCCCCTCTCCCCAGCTGGCTAAGCCCAATCAGCCCGATTGGGGCAGGATGGCCAGACCTCACCCACGGACAAATTCGTGGACTGGGCCACTAGTTACAATATAATATGATAAAGGTTATAACAGAAACATTACAGAATGCTGAAGGCACTCAGAAAAGCAGCAAATTCAGGAAAGCTTCAGAACACTAGAATTAAGTTTTGATAAAAGGGACAATAGCTACTGTTCTTTAATGACTCACCCAGCACTGTTCTAAGTGCTTTTTGTGTATTAACTACTCAATAATCACAACTCTAAAAGGTAGGTATAATTATTTTTACCAATGAGAAAACAGAAGTACAGAGAGGTTAAGTCACTGGTTCAGGATTTTAGTGTTTGCTAGGCATAGAGGCAAGATTTGGGTCCAGGCAGTCTCTCCTGAAACAACTTTCAACCACCATATGAGAATCAGTAGGAATTCACCAGGGAGAAAGGACAGAGACCCTCTCTGTATAGACAGGGTGCATTGGTAGGACTGGAGAAACATGCTGATAAGGTCTCACTACACCCTTAACTGCCTATGCCATACAGCTACGGGTCCCAAAGACGGAATGAGTGCCAGGAACCAGGATTATCACTGCAAGACTGGGAGAATGTTAGAACATTAGGGAGATGACCAGACTAGAGTAAGGAACTTAGACCTGAATAATAGTCCCAGGGCCAGTAATCAAGGAAGGTAACAGAAGAGGATAATTCATTTAATAAAATTTTATTAAGATCTTATTAGGTTCAATACATAGCAATTCAAGTTGGAGTTGACCCAAAGCCAGAAGCAGGAGGTAGGGGGCTGTGCCATCTCCCATGGCTGTGCAAGTTGTCACCATTGTGAAACAAAAAAAAAGTGTTAGCCTACACTTGATTCCCTAGAAATTCTGCATCCCTTTCTGAATATCCATAAAATCAGTCTCTGACCATTGCCCGGATTGCACTCTACCCCCATGTGCAGTAGAATTGTGCAGTGCTCACCCACACCCAGTTTTTCTCTCCTTCCTGATGCACAGGAAGTCCATACTCCCCAGTTCCCTTGCAGTCAGATGGGCCCATGAGATTAGTCATAGCCAGGAAAAAAAATGTGTGCTGAAGTGCTATGTTTCTTCTAGATCCCTGCATAAAGAACTGATCTCTCATCCTTTGCCTTGACAATCCTAAAAGCCACAGCTTGAAATGGCAGCCTAACATGAGAGAAGGAGTGCTGCCCAGAGAATCGCCTACCCTGTATGGCTTTCAGCATGAAATAAGCCATTTTTGTTTTGTTTTGTTTTGTTTTGTTTTGCCTTAAGCCCCTGAGATTTCTGGGTTTATTTATGAATACAGCATAACCTGGCTAGTGCATATACAATATATTCTATTTCAAGCCTGTGCCCATCGCTGGTTTTGTTTCTACTTCTGTTTCAACCCTGACACTCATGCCAACCTCACTTCATTATTCAGTCAAGATTAAATCTGCTAAATCTAATCCAATAGTATGCACATGTGAGACTTCTTTAGTCAGTCATTAATTTTCACATTTTTAAATGAAGCTATAAACAAAACTCCTTGACCACCACTTGAAATGTCATTGTCTAAATTTGTCAGAATGGCCACAGAGTCTGAGCTATTTCCTAACACATCTTCTTGCTCTAAGTGGAAATCTAACAAGATGAACTTTCCAGTAATGAGGCTTGACAACTTCGCCACCGCCAGGAGAAGCAGCCGTCAGGCCAGGAGAAAGGCTGCTAACTTCCTCTCTGGAGTGTTGATTAGGCTTCCTGCAAATGGCTTACTAGTGGAGGGATTCTTATCACTCCTCCTCTGAACACTTTGTGAATCCTGGTCCTCCCTGCACCCACCACACACACCCATCACACACACACCCATCACACACACCCATCACACACACACACACACACACACACACACATACACACACACACACACACAGGATATTAGCAAATTCCAACACTAAAATTTTCCAAAAGAATCTGTGTTCAGTGCCGATGCCCCCACATTATGAGAGAGCTACATTTAAGAAGTATTAGATGGAAATTCAATCATAATTAGAGAAGAATGTCTTTTGGTAAATTCCAATTTGTTTAGATTGTTTCCTTGAATGGAGATGTACACACTTCTATAATTCTAGCTTCAACTTGATGATTACAACTTTCAGACAAAAAAAATAGGGAGGAAATTGTCTTTTGATCTTGAACACCAGTTGGGCAGTCAGACACCAGACCTAAGGGGACAGGACAATATGCTTCTCTTCATCAAGGTTACTTTAAGAAATACACAGTGAAATGGGCTTAGCAGCAAAACAACCTCAGAAAGAACTGGGCTCAAAGCAAACAAAATGCACACATCATATAATTGCCTAAAAAGTCATGTAGTTACTGAGCTAAATATTTTAAGGACTAATATTATTTAAAGTAATAATAAGCTTCACTTGATTATTTAAATAGTTTTCAAAACACTTGCGTAACATTTCATTTTTCAGGGTATAGATAAATCCCAAGTACAAATAATTAATGCATTATCCAAGACCCATTTCTCCTCATCCTATAACCTCCCATTCCTTCTCCTCCAGCCATTCCCAGAACTTCCTTCTCAGACTTTGATGATGCAATCTGGAGGCACAGATACAGATTACCACATAATTATTGCTATACTATATGTCTTCTAAAAATGATTTATTTTACATTTGCTCTCAGTTTATAAACAGAAGTACAATATAGATTTTATATGTAATCCCTAATTATTACCTTTAAGTATACAGGTATACAAATAAATGTACATTAACTGGTTTAAGTGTTTCCCTCCAACCTTTTTATGCTCTAGCTTTCTTGTTTTGATCTCTCATGATACCATCAACCATCTCTTAGAATTTATGTTATCTTCAAGCGTTCCTTTCAACAGAGATAAATACGTAAAGCCTTAACTAGGAGAATTGCCAATCATAGAAATGTTTTGAAACTTTGCTTATAAGATGATATATTTGTTGCTTTCACACGTGGAAAACAACCTGGCTGGGTATAGAATTCTCGAATCACAGCCTTTTATATACAAAACGGTATAGGTATTGCTTTGCTATAGCTATCAGAGTGGTATAATTCTGGGTGATTTTATCTTTCTTATTTCAACATTTTGGCATTAAGTATTTGTCCCTCACTGGACACATGTTGTAATAAGAAAAAATATATATTTTTTAAAAATCAATAGATTTGTGATGAGTGCTGATTATTACATTCCCACATTCTGCTGGATATTGAGATGCATGCCAATAATTGCTGTTATCAAGGAGAGAATTCAACTGTAAGTTGTATATGGACTATTGATTATATAAGTAATATTACTATACAATAATTTTGTAATTAACAAAAATCAACATTAGGATTTAATATCATATTATTTACGTTGGGGGAGTAGTGCAGCTGGAATAAAATGAAAACATCAGTAGTCCTCAAACCTCTCCAGATCTTCCAAAAGGCAAGATGGTGAAACCTGAAGGGTCTTACAACAATGAAGCTCTATCTCTAGCCAAAGACAAGAACCCATCACCCCCCAAAAAAGAAAGTTGTCAAAACTGATTATACTTTAGAGGGGGTTAGATGGTAAAAGACACAGTTGTTAAAAACATACTAACCAGGTCCAGAAAAGTTGGGTTCTAGTCTGACTCTACCACGAACAACGTAACATGTAAGTGACCCTAAACAAATCAACTCCTATGTGTTCTTGTCTTCTCATGTGCAAAATTAGATTTTGTTTCACAATATTATCTCCCTCATGAGATTGTTGCAAGAAATTAGTAAAACTGAAACAGTACCTTGCATGCAAGAAGTGTGAACCAAGTTCACAATGAACAAATGAGCCACACAAAACAGGAGTTACAGGTTGACTTCCAGTATTTCACACGTCCCCCAGAAACATCTATGACCACTGAGGTGAGTAGGGCAGGTAGCCTTTCTGTAATCCCAAACCAGTTAGGCAAACTGAGGAAAGATGATAGAGGCTGATTCAAGCCATGAGACTTGGTACCAGAACTAAATCCAGTTCTTCTGGTTCACTGGGCTGTGCCCTATAATAGCCTCCAATCTGCCCTGCCACTGAGTGTGGTCGCTCAAAGACCCGAACCACTGCAGATTTTGTTACACCAGCACAGGTGAAGCTGCCCTTAGTTTAAAAAGTAAATACAGGCATAACTCATTTTATTGCACTTTGCTTTATTATGCTTCACCTGCTTTATTGCAACACTTGTTTTGCAGTGGTCTGAAACCAAATCCACAATATCTTTGAAGTACGCCTGGGGAGAAATAGTAACAAATGTCAACCAAAGGACTTATATGCATATGAATAACCCATAGACACAAACTACAGTGGGGTGAAGACCTGGGAGTGGATGGGAGTTGGGAGGAGAAGGGTCAATGGAGGAAAAAAGGAGGACATCTGTAATACTTTCAACAATAAAGATAATTTAAATTTTAAAAAAAGCTAGCCAGTTTACCCAGTGATTAGAGCATCAGCCTGCAGACTGAAGAGTCTCAGGTTTGATTCCAGTCAAGAGCACGAACCTCAGTTGCAGGCTGGATCCCCAGCCTGGGTCAGGGCACGTGCAAGAGGCAACCAATCGATGTGTTTCACATCGATGTTTCTTTCTCTCTGTGTGTCTCTCTTTGCTTTCTCTTATTCTCTCCCTCTCCTCTCCCTTCACTCTCTCTAAAATCAAAGGAAAAAACATCCTCACTCCTTGGGTGAAGATTAAAAATAAACCAGTGGAAAAGTATTCTCAGGTGAGGATTAACAAAAAACAAACAAACATCCCTCTTCACAAACATCTCTCTACTTTTTTTTTATCATTGTTTGTCAGGGAAAAGGGGATTTTTTTTGTTGTTGTTGTTCTTCTACCTAGGAATTGTAGATTCTCAACTTCTTTCCTTTCAAGAGGAACTCCACATGAGGCTTTGACATTGCTATTTAAAGCAATTAGAATGAAGCCAAGAAGCGGTTTTTCATGTCACCTAGCACTTACTGGAGAACTAGTCTCTCTTAGTTATATGATCACACAATCGCTTTCTTGGCAAAATTAATCTAAATAAAAAGAAGGTTTTACTCTCACACTCACTAACCAATGTTAGGAAAACCCATGGGGCTCGACACCCTACAGCATTCCCCAAAAAACCTCTAAAGGGGGAGGGACCATGAGAATACAAGCTACAAAGGCTCCTCCGCCTACCATCCAGGTGAGCCTGCACAAATGCCTTACTCTCTGCAAGCAAAGTGTTCTCATCTACACAATAGAGAGGTAATAGGACCTACCTCATAGGGCTGTTTTGAGGATTAAATGAGGACATATATCTAATGCACTTAGCACGGTGTCCTATATGGTTATTCTGGGATCCATTATCACAGCCAGGTAGGAAATAAGGCCCCTATGCTCAAGTAGGGGGTCTCCATAAATGCTGCTCTGTCAAGTTATATACAGAGTAATTGTGCCAGTCCTGATGGTTCACATCTGTTTACCTGAAGAACTTCCTGTGTCATACTAGTAGAGAAGAGGCTATTTGTATGTTCCCCAGGACCAGCTCTTGCTTCATTGTTTTTGTCTCCCTTCTAAAGCTTTGTCATGGCAGCCCTGAATCTTGCCTCTATGATGAAGCATTTTATTGTAGGTCTGATGTCTAATTGACTTTTAACATTTATTGGCCAAAGTCATAGAGTCCAAATTTGTTTACTTCCATATTTCACGGAGGACGCAATTGGAGAAACAACTGTGGTGATGGCCTGCTGACATTTATGCTAAATTCAGCCAGCCAGAGGATGATCAAAAATCTCTATTTTGCCCCAAAGAGGCTAGAATCCCTCAGAATTCCAGAAACAAGAGAGACACCAGATCAGCCCAGAACAAGGGGAGCTTCTTCCAGCCTGGAAGGTGAGAAGCTCCCAGGACTGCCAGGAAAAAACCATCGTCTCACTTGGCCGGGCTAGAACTGCCTAGTTTTGACCTTTAGAGGGAGGGACAGCAGGGGAGACAGGAAGCCTCCTGTACTTGGTCCTGGCTGACTGTGAGCACCAGATCCCCAGAGCCTGGATGCCCTCTCTTCTGAGTGCATTTCACAATCTCTGGAATCCATTCCAGGTGCACAGCTGTAGAGCTGGCAGTTAGACTGTCCTTACCTCCCCATGATCTTAGGGAGAGGCTAACGCTGCCAGCGGGATCTGTTTCTTCTCCCATCTGACAACTTCTCCTCCTGCTCTCCTCCCAAAATTGGGTTTATTCTCAGCATGGACCTGATGACTGCAATAGGACTGAGCAAATGCCATGATTGAGTAATACAGGTGCCCCTTCACCTCTCAAAATCTACAGGGGATTGGTTACAGGACCCCTGCAGATACTCAAGTCCCTTATGTAAAATGGTGTCGAACACTGCATAGTGCCTGAAAAGGGATATTACCCAAGATATAATCCACTACCAGCCAATGAACCAAGTTAAAAGGTTCACACTGCAACTCCTGCCTCCCTGTGACCATGGAAATTTGGAGGGAAATTTCCTAATTATCCCATTCCTCTTTTTCCTGCACGTCTGCCCACATGCTCCCTAAACTTCCATCCCCAGCACCCTATATATCCTTCCTTCTCTCCCTTTCCAAATAATTCATGAAAGCATGGCATTATAGAAAGAGCCCAAAAATGGAAATATAATGCTAATCACACACTAGCAGACACTTCATAATAATTTTGTAAAGTAATACTTCATGTATGATCTCCTTGGAGGTGAGATACATCCATGGCAAAATAAAATAAAATAAAATATAAAAATCTAATTCAAACCAGGGCAAACATAAAAGGATTGGGAAGTTCATACTGCTTCTTATGAAAGCAGGATTGAAAGGCCCTAACTCAGTTGTCAGCAAACTGTGGCTTGAGAGCCGCGTGCGGTTCTTTGGCCCCTTGAGTGTGGCTCTTCCACAAAATAACACGACCTGGCTGAGTCTATTTTGAAGAAATGATGTTAGAAGAAGTTTAAGTTTAAAAAATTTGGCTCTCAAAAGAAATTTCAATCGTTGTATTATTAACATTTGGCTCTGTTGACTAATGAGTTTGCCAACCACTGCCTTAACTGATATGTTTCTCTGTTTGACTTTTGTCACAAGAGCTCACAACCTGGAAGCAGTTACACAGTGGAATATTACACAAGCTAGAGATAACTGTGTGTGTTTTGTTTCTTTTCTTTAGTCAGTGAGGTAAAGAGAGATACCAGTGCCTCCCATTCAGGAGCCCATTATGGGCAACAGCCCCATGATAAGCAGAGAATCTTCTTTCCCACCAACTTCGTGCTGTGGAATCACAGAACAAAGGCAGGAGGCTCCATCCTTCGCTTGTATTCACTGGGGCAAGGATTCTGCCCACTCCTTACTCTCTGTCTGATTTCTCACCAAGGAACATTTGCAAGTTGAAAGATTTATATTCTGTGAAATATTTCACTTGTCATCAGCTGGGGGCTCCAGGCTCCCCGGCATGCAGGTCAGTTCCGGGAAGGTTCCCAGAGCTTCCCTCATAGGCAAGGCCACACTGCTCCCAAGTGGCTTCTGTGGAGAAGCAGGAAGCCAGGCATGGCCGTGGTGGAATGCTCTTCAAAGTCACCCTGGCCTGCCTCCCGGACTACACGCCCATCTCTGTAAGCACAGCCCCAGACCCTGCCGAGCCTCTATCTCATGGGAGAGCCCAGCTGTTTACAACTCCAGGAAGGCTGTCTGTTGTGGCAAGGGGCCAGGCATTTCATTTTTTTCTAATACACCTAAAAAGCTGCAGAGCTGGTCTAATGAAAGAAAGTCAAAAATTCAATCTGGGCATCATCATAGTGGCAGTCTGTTAAGGCACAAGGGTAAGCAGCCCTCCCCACTCTACAAAAGGAGGAAAAAAGTAAAAAGAAAGAGAAGGCAAAAGTAATTATAGACAAAAAAACACAATGAACAATACCTATCCCCATAGCATTGTTTGCAGCCCAGAGACAGTTCCTTATTCCTTATGAATCTATTTACAGTGGTTAGGGAAGGTAAAGTGGTCTTGAGAAGCAAAATCTCCTTTAAGCTCTTCCTTTTCCCAGCAATTAAAAATACAATCTACCTTTCTAATTAGTGTTCGTGTAACTTTGATTGTTACTGCACTCCAAAGGGGATGATGGGCCGTTGCTTCTAGTACTACCATCATCTGTGCTCAAAGTTTAGAGCCATGTCACCTCCTTAACTCTCGAGTGGCAGAAGCTTCTTGGTAAAATAAGACACCAATACCAACCCCCCCCCAAAAAAAAAAAAAAAAAAAAAAAAAAAAACCAGTCCTCAGAAATACCACACAACCCTTTTCATTCTTGAATCGCATAGGTCAGTGGTCGGCAAACTACGGGTCACAAGCCACATACTGCTCTTTGGCCCCTTGGCTCTTCCACAAAATACCAAGGCCTGGGCGAATCTATTTTAAAGAAGTGGCATTAGAAGAAGTTTAAGTTTTAAAAATTTGGCTCTCAAAAGAAATTTCAATCGTTGCATTGTTGATATTTGGCTCTGTTGACTAATGAGTTTGCCGACCACACTGGCCTAGGTCCAAGGGAACTCTTAATTCTCCCAAAGCCCAGGTCGGGTACTCCAGGCCAAGTAAGTCGGAGCCTCTGAAGGTGACCTGAGCAGCAGTTGGGCAGGGGACTACAACCTTTAGACACGTTTGAGAACTGCTCTCTTATACGAGCATTCTTAATTCCTACTGCACAGAAGAATCAACATGGACACGAAGCCATCCACTCCTGGACCCCAACGCAACCCATTAGCAATCGTTGTGGAGGGCTGCAGGAGTGTTTTAAGTTCCCAGGTGACTCTGAAGATGGAGTATTTGAATAAATGGTTTGATTTTTATCACAAAAAAATGTGTTTGCAGAAAAAGAAATTGAAGATAGAGAAATATATATATACTAGAGGCCTGGTGCATGAAATTCGTGCACAGGGGCAGGAGGATGTCTCTTAGCCCAGCCTGCACCCTCTCCAATTTGGGACCCCTTGAGGGATGTCCGACTGCCTAAACATCCTTCTCACAATCCAGGACTGCTGGCTCCAAACTGCTCACCTGCCTGCCTCCCTGATTGCCCCTAACTGCTTCTGCCTGCCAGCCTGATCACCTGCTAACCACTACCCTGCCAGCCTAATTGATGCCTGTTTCCCTGCCAGCCTGTTTGCCCCCAACTTCCCTCCTCTGCCAGCCTGGTCACCCCTAACTGCCCTCCCCTACAGGCTTGATTGCCCCCAACTGTCCTCCCTTGCAAGCCTGGTCCTTCCCAACTACCCTCCCCTGCTGGCCATCATGTGGTGGCCATCATGTGTCCACATGGGGGCAGGATTTTTGACTACATGGGGACAGCCCTCTTGTGAGTTGGAGTGATAGTCAATCTGCAAATTACTCTTTTATTAGATAGGATTTAGGCCTGGTGCATGGGTAGGGGCCAGCTGGTTTGCCCTGAAGAGTGTCCCAGATCAGGGTGGGGGTTCCCTTGGGGTGAGGGGCGGCCTGGGTGAGGGGCTTGTGGAGGTTTTCAGGCCAGCCACCAGTGACCCAAGCAGAGGCCGTGGGATCTAGGATTAATTTATGTTCTATAATTGAAACTTTGTAGCCTGGAGTGGAGCCAAGCTTTCTGCTCACTCGGTGGCAGCAGCCATTTCTATTTGAAACTTTGTAGCATTGAGTGGAGGCCTAGGCCAGCAACAGCAGGTGGAAAGCTTGGCTTCCTCTGTTGCTGGGGAAACCCAAGCCTTCTTCCTGCTCTCAGTGGTGGCAGCCATCTTGGTTGGGGTTTATTTGCATAATCTGCTCCTGATTGGTTGGTGGGCATGGCTGTGGGCATGGCTTGTGGATATAGGGAAGGAATGGTCAAATTTGCATATTACTCTTTTATTAGATAGGATTAGACATGCATAATTCCAAATCCTACCTTCCAGGATAACCAAAGTTCATCACTTTCCCTGAGGTGAAGATGGAGAGTATCCAGAGGCAGGGAGCCAGCCTGAGCACTCCTGACTTCGGAGCCGCGTCACCTTCCTCGGTTCTGAGGCTGAGGCTGCGCCCCAGCAGCGCACAAGTGCATGAGCCACACACACGCACATACACACTCATGCAAATCCTGCTTGGAAAGAGGCCTGGGAAACTCTGCTAGCCTTTCCATCACCAAGCAGCTGTTTCATAGCTTCATGTTGCGGGTGCCTAAATTAGAAACACTTTGCTCACCAAATCAGGTGTATGCAGTAACCATCACTACCTGGGGATATTTGAGAAAAGGAAACAAGATAAATTTCCCTAGGCCAGCCTGTTAACAGGAGGGGGGGCGGGCCTAAGGGCAAGGTTCCATTATAATGCCACAATTCTTACGATGTTTATTCTGCCAGTAATTATGCATGAATCCTTCGGCAAATCAAGCTATTACCTCTGGGTCATGCTTTCCCATTTGTAAATAAGAGGAGTAAGTCTAAGGTGGGGGTTCTCAAAGTTGGCACTATTGACATCTTGGACAGGTTAGTCCTCTGTTAGCAGCATCCCTGGCCTCCACTCACTAGATATCAGGAGCACACACTCCTCCCTGGCCCAGTCAGTTTTGACAATCAAAAATATTTTCAGACATTGCCAAATGTCCCAAGAGGAGCAAAATCAGCGCTGGATGAGAGTCACTGGTTCAGGGTAATTTTGAAGGTCTCTTTATTTTCAAATATTCAGAAAGTACCTGGAAAAACTAATTTTGACATATCAAAGGAATGTAGACATAAAAAAGCCAAAGAGAAGAACGTGTGGTATTGTCCTGTACAGAAAGGTTCTCAATCTTGGCTGAATGTTAGGATCACCTGAGGAGCTTTTCAAATTAGCAGTCTCAAAGTCAAACACAGGACCAATTAAATCAGAACTCTGGGAGTTCAACAGAGTTTGTAACTCCAGTGGGCAGTGACTTAAGTACTGTTGGAGAGATTACTATAGGAGAAATAACAAGAAGTCTGCTCATCATTTCTTATGATTCTGATATTTCATTTCGATTATTAAGAAAAACAAAAATCCAGTCTATGCTGGGATTTTGCAAAGCACTGGAAAACAGTCCATCTTGCAACAGGCCAATCTGAAGCTTTTGCTTTAAATGAAACCTATACCCACATCCAGGAGAAGTGCACCAGCATCTGGAGATCTAAACAAAGTGGAAAAGCTCAGTGTCTCCACCATTCATTTCTCTGTTCCCTGTAGTTAGTAACCTGAGATCACACCAACCATTCTCTCCCACTTATGGCTGCCAATTTTGTGTTAATCCTCCTCAGTTTATCAAGTAAATGGCAACTGCATCAAAAAATGTGTGCACTCCCTTAAAAAGGAAGACACACTCTGTACTCATCTCTGTGATGAGTGAATCAGTCTATGTGGCCAGAGTTGGAAGAGGCTTACACAGCCAACCAATGAGACAAAGTCATACCAGTCTGATTTAACACAAATGACATAAGCAATTCAAAGGGGTTGCTATAAAGTAATAAAAGAATTCATGATCAGCCCTGGGCCAGTGGTTCAGTTAGTTGGAGTGTCATCCTGTAAACCAGGTCAGGGCTCATATGGGAAGCAACTGATCAATGTTTCTCTTTCACATTGATGTTTCTCTTTGTCATTCCCCTTCCTCTCACTCTAAAATCAATAGAAACATGAGAGAACACCAAGATGGCGGCATAAGCAAACACCTATTGTTCTGCCCCGCGCAACGATTTAAGAACTACAACATAACAGCAGAACAGACAAGCACCCAGAATCGCCAGAAAGCTGGCTGAATGAAAACTCCTCTAATAGGAGCAGAGGTGGGACACTGAGACTCAGACCGGCGGGAGCTCAGCCTTTCAGACAGAAACAGGTTAGGAGCCGCCCTGGTCGCGTGCGCGGGCTGGGGCTGGAGCAGCGACCGGCCGGATTTCTCCGACAGGGAAGGGAGGAGGTGTCCCACTGCCCAGATTTCCCGAGCCAGGCGAGGTCCAAGATCCAGGGGACGCACCCTGGAAGCGGGTCACGGCAGAGGCTCCTGAACTGCGAGTTTCCGCAAAAGGGTCGCGCAAACCGGCGACTTGCCCCCTGGAAACTTGTCTCCTGGTTCCGGAAACCATCTATTTTACAGCCCTGGGCTAGACTTTTGGTGTGCAGGCACATTTGGGGAAAGGCGGAGTGGTCTGGCAAGGGGAAGAGACTAGCAGCTTTCTCTTGGAGGTGTCTGCAGCCATCCTCATCCAACAGAGACCCGCGCTGCAAAGGACCCAGCTGCCGCTGCCGCTACCACACAGCTCAGAGACTCCGCCCATCCAACCTGAACACAGTCTCCCTTCACAGCCAATTGGCCTGGAGGTCAAACCCTCCTAAGGCTAACAACAACAAACTGGGTTTAAATTCAAAAACACTGAATACAACCCATAAAGGATTGCAGTAAGAGCACCCACCTCAGGTAACTGGGGAGGCTGAGCCACTGTCCCTTTGAGGATATCTACCACATAAAGCAGCCACCATGCAGAGACACGGAAAGAAATCAGGTGTGAAAGAAATGGAGGAGAAAAGATGACAAGACATAGAGTTCGAAACCACGGTTATAAGGCTATTCAAGAGGCTCCTACAAAAGGCCGATCAACTTAATGAGAATTACCAGGAAATTTACAAGACCAACCAGGAAATGAATGATACTTACAAGGAAATGAATGATACTTACAAGGAAATGAATGAGACCCTCAGGGAAGTGAACAAGACCTCTGAGGATACGAACCAGACCCTCACAGATAAAAAAAAGGACCAACTAGAAATCAAGCATACACAGACTGAAATAAAAAATATTACACAAAGTCCTAAAAGCAGTCCAGAGGGCCACAAGAACCAAGTCAAAGATTTGAAATACAAAGAAGCAAAATCCACTCAGCTGGAAAAGCAAGAAACAAAAAGAATTCAGATAATTGAAGATAGCGTAAGGGGCCTCTGGGACAACCTCAAGCAAGCCAACATCCGAATTATTGGGGTGCCAGAAAAAGAGAGAGAGCAAGTTAATGAAAACCTACTTGAAGAAATAGTGACTGAAAACTTTCCCCACCTGGTGAAAGAAACTGACTTAAAAGCCCAAGAAGTACACAGAACCCCAAAATATAGGAATCTAAAGAGGACCACACCAAGACATATCATAATTAAAATGCCAAGAGCAAAAGATAAAGAGAGAATATTAAAAGCAGCAAGAGAAAAACAGTTGGTTACCTACAGGGGAGCACCCATACGATTGTCAGCGGATTTCTCAACAGAAACAATGCAGGCCAGACGCGAGTGGCAAGAAATATTCAAAATAATGAAGAGCAAGAATCTACAACCAAGATTACTCTATCCAGCAAAGCTATCATTTAGAATTGAGGATCAGATAAAGTGCTTCTCAGATAAGAAAAAGCTAAAGGAGTTCATCACCACCAAACCAGTATTATATGAAATGCTGAAAGATATTCTTTAAGAAGAGGAAGAAGAAAAAGGTAAAAATATAAATTATGAACAACAAATACACATCTATCAACAAATGAACATAAAAATCAAGTGAACTGATAGGCTGATGAACAAGATAAACTGGTGACTATAACAGAAACATGGACATAGAGAGGGAATGGACTGACAATTCTTGGGGAGAAAAGTGTTGGAAGTACAGCAAGAGACTGGACAAAAATCTTGCAACAATGGGAGAGGACATTGGGGAGGGGGAGGTGAGGGCGGAGGGTGGGATAGGTACAGGGTGGAGGGAAGATATACGGGGATAAAAAAGGGGAAACAATGTAATTAATAAACTGAACAATTAAAAAAAAGACAAAAAAATAAAATAAAATAAAATCAATAGAAACATATCCTCAGGTGAGGATATTAAAAATAATCTATATATACAAAAAGCTAATATGCTAAGTGTCCTTCCACCAGTCCATCAGTCGCTATGATGTGCACTGACCACGAGGGGGCAGACCCTCAATGCAGGAGCTGCTGTGACACATACTGGCCATTAACAGAGAAACGGCAGTGCAGACCAGGCGCCAACAGAGCAACACTCAGCTTCCCGCAACAGGAACACAGGGCCCACCACCACCCCAGAACAACAGCCCACCAAATCATAGCCAATGCTGACAAGACCCTGTGGCCAGCCTGGAAATGGTCGCTGTGGGCACCAGGTAATGACGTCACATAGCAACACCCACTGCCTCTTCCTTGTGACTAGCCTCCTTGCAGTTTCTTCAGCCCAGGATCCGGACTTGCTTTATAGCCAGGTGGAAACATTTATACTTCAACCAAATGTCTGTGAAGCATTTTTCCATGCCTCATCTCACTTGATCCTCACAGAAGTCCTAACATAGGTAGATAGGAGACTGTGGAAACCTATTGCCTTTTCATTAGCCAGAAAACAGAGATTTAGAAAGCTTAGAAACATGACCAACTGAAAAGAAGTAAGAAATGGTGGACCTTGAAAATGACTTCAGGTTTTCTCACTGTGCAGAATATAGTCAAACTCTGCTGCAGTTAAATATTTTACCCTTTGTTCTCCCTCTATGATCTACAATAATAATCTGCTTCATGTTGATATTTACTGCTGTGTTGCTGACAATTACCTGAAAGAGAAGTTGGGATGCTTCACTGGGCTGGAAAAAGTTTAGATAAATTAGAAAGCAGGTCTAACTAAACAAGTTTATTCTATATCTATAAAAGGCTAAGTTGATTTGTGCATGCACAGTACATATAAAGCTCTCCCTGGTGCCAATCACATGCATGTGTTTCCATCTGTCATTGTCAGTCATTAATTTGGTTAACACTTCTACTATAGAGAAAGAGCGAATAGCAATATTAAAATATTTCTTCTAATTAATTTCCTTTCAATGTGCATGAATTTGTGCATGGGGTCACTAGCAATTAATACATAAATAAATCCTTTTTTAAAAATTCATGGCCATTTCCTGGAGATGCTATGCTGATTGACTTGGTACTCCTTGCAAAGTGCTCAGTCACCTAACAGAAAAGCTGTGACATAAAAGTAATAAAGTGTGCCTTGGACAGCATGCTCAGTGGTTAGAGCATCAGCTTGCACACTAAAGGATTGCTGGTTTGCTCCCCACTCTGGGTCAGGAGGTATTTGGGAGGCAACCAATCTATATGTCTCTCTCACACTCTCGCATCAATGTTTCTCTCTCTCTCTTCCTCCCTTCCATTCTTTCTGAAAGAGTAATGGGAAAAACATCCTCAGGTGAGGATTAACAAAACAAAAATATATAACAAAAATAAATAAATAAATGAATAGTACAGGAAAGGCCTGTGGAGAAGGTGGGAGTGGGGTGGAGAGGGTCATTTGGGTGACCTCTGTAATACTTTCAACAATAAAGTTATTTTTTTTCAATGGGAGCATAAGAAACATTTTAGGATGAGGAAGTCATTCCATAGCTTGATTATTAAAATGAGTATACAATTGTTTAGAATTATCAAAATTCCTTAAATTTAAAATAGATGAATTATATTGTATGAAATAACACTGTGATTTTTAAAAATGAAAATGAAAGAAATTTATGCAATCATAGTTACTTTAATTTTTGTTTGCTATTACAAGCAACTATCAGTGGCCAAAATTTACTCTGTGCCAGGCCCTGTGCTAAGCTTTTTATTGTAAACTTCATTTAATCCTTACAACAACCTAATTAGATTGGCATTATTATTATTATTACTATTATTATTATTATTATTATTATTATTATTATTATTACAGTCGAGGAAATAGAGGCTTAGTGAGGTTAAGTAGCTTGCCCCAGGACTTGCTGCCAGCAGCCACAGGAATGGGAATTAAAACACAAATAATCTGACTCCGGAGCCTAACTCTTGAGCATCATGTAATATGGCCTCGTGAGTCTTTGATCTAATTGTCAGATCATGAGACTAATAACTTTGCATAGCAGTCTTTCCATAACAAATTTCAAAACAGTTTTAAAGCATCTAGTATAGAGGCTCAATATGATCCAAAAGGAGAAATGCTATCCCAGTTTCCACAGCACAGCTTCAGACCACCTAATCCAGACTCATCTATTTAAATGCAGTATGCTGGACCCTTGCTCAGACCTATCATATCAATATTGCATTTAATCATGCCCATAAAACTTGAAGAAAGAAAATCTGTCTCTCCAGAATCAAAACACAGAGAAACCGGCAAAGATTAATTTTAAAAGCCAGAAGATTCCTAATAAGGCAGTCCCCTTGAAGATCCCCAGATATATTTTAAAATATTCAATTTAGGACATAAACCCACTTACCCGAATACATCGTACTTTGCATTGAGAATCTGCCTTTCTCTGGAGACCAGAAATCTGCTTTATTAATATAACTTAAACTGTTATTCAAAGCTTTCAACACATGAACACACACACACACACACACACACACACCATCAGCCCTACAGGAATATGAGTAAACACTATGAAACCAGAAAATGAAATTGCTCTCAAATAACCATTATGACTTTTCTTATATGCTCACATTACAATAAAATTCAGAGTGAGAGCTATCAATGGAGATGGAAATTACAGACCACGCATTCCTCTGCTAGATATGAGCCCTTAAGGGCTGGGATGGCATCTTATTTCTCTCTATGTCTCTAGTTTCGAGCACATAGTAGGCAATTAATCCAGTTTTGTGTTAAGAAAGAGAAAGGAAGAAAGGAAACTTCAAAGGAATCAGTGAGCAAATCAATTCCCTGATGAGAAGGAGCCTCACAGGTCTTCCATCTCTTCCGCGCGCGGCCTTGGGACAGGACTGCTCTCTGAGTGTAAGAGAACACAGAAGGCTTTTCTTTAACCCGCTAACTTCTCTTGGCTTCTTCAAATCTTGAGGCCATGCCTCTTTGCAACAAAAGATAATTAGCCCAACCTCTCCAGCACACACATACACCCCAAAGAAAGCCTCCAAATGAAAAATGAAAACCAGGATAAAACATGTTGAGCAAGGAAGAGAGAGAGAAGACATTTTGTGGTTTAAAAAAAGCAACAACAGAAAAACACAATAACAGTGTACAACACACTAGGGGTTAGGAAAACATCAAATTTTCATTTTACAGCAAAGATTGTGTTCAGTTTTGTTTCATTCTGCTATTCATGAGTTTCATATTCTTTCTTACATTAAAACACAGTTATGCTGCTGCTTCATTCCCTCCAGTCTCTGTGCAACATGAATATCCACATGGCTGCAAATGTACACACACACACACACACACACACACACACACACACACACACACGTGCACAAAGATTGGCCTCTTGATCCCTGGAAATCACGCAATTAGATAATTTTTAAACTGCTACAAAACGAATGCTCGGGATGATTCATTCAAACAGCATCAAAAAAACCACTGTGCGGGTTTGGTTTCCAGCCATTGGACTAAATCTGGGTTAATGTTTTTAAAACATGTTACTCAAACTTCCACAGTCACATCAAGTCATGAACATTCAGACCTTAAAGAGACCCGGGAATCATCTGCTTCCCAATCTTTCCTTTTACGGAGAAGGAAATCAAGCTCAAAGGGAAACTGCTTGCCTCTAATCAGCTAAGTTGGTGCCTCGGGATCCAATGCAGTGCCTCTCTTCTATACCATATTGGGACCAATATTTTGCACTTAATAGATAGCTAGCTGGCAGTTAACAGGAAAATTCATCTTGAGTCCTCTTGGTAACGACTGCAAGATCTAAATTCAATTTCTATAAATAATTGCCAATTTTTGTTACAGTTCCTGAAGAATGCTGGACTCCAATAATCAATATTATAATAAATGAGTTCTAGCTCTTCTTTCTTGTTAGCCTTTTTTAAGTGCTGGTGGTTAATGGGAATAAATATGAAAAAGAAAAGCAGCTTTAAGGTTGAGAAAATTAACAAACTAGATATTCGCATTGGCTGCTTGCTTTCACTTCTTAACTCCAACCCTGGATATATTTGAAAAGGTGCTGCCCTCTAACACAGTGCATCTCACACACTAATGTCACATGTATCTGAAAAATGCAGGTTATGACTCAATAGGGCAGGTGCAGGGTTGGGGACTTGAGATTTTGCATTTCCAAAAAGGCCCCAGGTGACTGCCATGGTGCTGGTTACAGGAACAGACTTAGAGCAGGATCTACAGTGACCAAGGTATCAACACCATGGGAAGCAAACCGGGTGGGAAAGAATGAGAAGACTAGTGAGCAAGCCCTGGAAGCAATGCTTACAATGAAGAGGGCAGAACAGGAGGACTGGCCAGCAAAGGTTCGTTACCAGCTGATAAAATAATGTCCTCTTGGGCCTACCGTCTACCTTATCTGGATGTCAGTGTCAGACAAGCCCATTGTGTCAGCATTCATGGTGGTAAGTTGTGCTTATGTGGGAAACTCATCTTCGAGAAACGAATCTGGAAGGACAAAGGCAGCAGAGGTTCCTAGTTCTCTGCATTAATCCTTGAGAACAAGGAATAAATGAAACCAGAACACTTTCAGTTGCTTATAAATAACTTCAATGTGGAAAGATATGTAACCATTCAGCCAGGAGAGTCCAACGCTGAGTCCAGCCTTATCCTGAGTTTACTAAACAAGCCAAACCATCATGTCTAACAAGTTTGTTTAGGGAATGGATTTTGTGCCAGATGGACATTTACCTCAGAAAATCAAATGGGCAACTTAATTTCAACCTTTCTGATTAAGTAGATCCTAGCCTTTCTATGAACATGCTTCCAATATTTCCCCCAGGGAACTGAGTGGTAACATGGAGAGCATGACCGTTTATTTGGCTTAAGGAACACATTAATTTATCTGGTTTATAGAATTTAAACATCTGACGAATGACAGTGGGGTTGATTTTATTCATCAGCTAATTGCTTTGCCACCTGGAGCTGAAGCTTTATATGTGCAGCTTATAAAAGATCTGAAAAGGATCTCAATTATTCTTTAATTTGTTCCTTGAATATAAAGTAGGAAGTTCTGGCTTAATCAAACATTGTCTCAATTCTACTGGGATATGTCTAGTTACCTTATAACAAGGTAAGCTTTCATTTAATCATATGATATGATAATTCCCCACTTTCAAGCCAAGTATCCTCTTAGTTACAATCAATTTTCCACTGAAAAAATAAACATTGTCTTTTTACTGAAATCCCAGTAGAGAAAAATAGCCCTTTTTAATGAAACTTGCCGCTGATATAACCACACTAGGAATGCCTGTGTAGGAATCCATTAAACCCCCTAATTTGACATTGCTGGTAAATTGCAGAATAAAGCAAGTTCCGTGAACAATTCTCTGTGCACATGGCCATTCTTGGCACACATGGAAGAAATGGATAATGAGTGCGCACACACACAACACACAGAGAGAGAGAGCATTACTGGAATCTATTAAATCTCACTTAATAAATGTTTTAATCGAGTTGAATTCTACAATTTATCTAAGGAGGGATAAAAGAGAAAAACTCGCAGTCATGTAATTTCTTTAATTGCACCAAGTGAATCTGAAATGCCAGCATGTGCTGGAAAGCTGCTAGAAAGCCCACAACATAAAAGTGGTAACTGGCAGGCAACTGGGACACCTCCTGAAATGTAATCTTGCAACAAGCTGAAAGTTAAAATTGTAATGCCATCATTTTAATGACCCAGAGAATTGTGAATTTAAAGCCCAAGAATTTGGTCCTCATCTTGCCAAATGTACCTTTCTCATCTCCTATCTACCATACAGCTACTAAGATGGACTAAGAGAGAACTGGGGGTCAGGCATTACATGGGCTTCCTGGGGCAAAGGAGGCCATCAACCAGCACCAAACTGAGAAGAAAGGGGGCATCTGAAGCCTTAGGCAGGTAAGAGGTAGAGGTAAAGGCAGACAGGCAGCAACAGGCACACACTGTCATTGGGAGTAAGGACTGGGGCTTAAAGGTGGGGCTCCTGTTCCAAGAGACCCTACTGAAAACAAGGAAGAACTCAAATCCCTTAGGAAATGAAACAGAACTCAGGCAAGAAAGAATGCCACCAGCCCTGGGATCCAAATAAGAGATTTGACCGTAAGCAAGAAGATAAGAGGCCAAGGACTAGAACAAGGATGAAAGTTTTCAGAAAAACCTACCCTGTTTCATCATCTTTCAAAGCACCTCGAAGCAGTCCTTCCTTGGAAGTAGTTGATTCAATAAGTAACAAACTGTAGTTGTATAAATCTTGAATGTTACGACTGGAAGAGATCCCAAGCAATATCTAATCTATTGTTAGCAGAGTTAACATGGGTCCCCCAAATGTTGCGAGGTAGTATAGCTTAGGAGATAAGAGCTTGGACTCCAGAGTCACTCTATCTATCACTCTATAAATCACTAGGTGTGTTTCTCTGGGCAGCTTTTCTGGTGCTGTAAAAGACAATAATCTTATATAATAAAAGGTTAATATGCAAATTGTCCCCTTGGGCAGTCATTCAACCCGGAGACCAGGAGTTTTATCATTCGCTATGACGTGTATTGGACACCAGGGGGCAGCACAGAACATGGTGGGCATTAGCGACTCGGTGCTGGCAGTGGGCAGCAGTGGAGGTTCTGCGGGCCCGATGAGTGTGGTAACGCAGTCAGATGGTGGTGCAAGTGAGCAAGCAGCACCAGGACAAGGCAGGGTACCAGGCGGGGCTGTGGAGCTGTGAGTCTTGGGGCACAAGCTGGGGCTGCAAGGCTCGGGGTGTAAGCTGGGGCCCAATCGCCACAGGTCACCCAGAGGGACCCCAACCTGGCATGAATTCATGCACTGGGCTCCTAGTAATAATAATAATACCTATTTCACTGGGTTGTTGTGAAAATTAAATGAAATAAGCTACAGACAACAATTATAATAGTGTCTGGGATATGTAACAAATCAGTAAATGTTGCTTTCTGTATTATTACTGTTGTTATTATTATCATTATCGCTGTTATAAACTGAATTGTGCCCTTCCCAAATTTGCATGGGAAGCCTTAACTGCCGATATGACTACATTTGGAAATAGAGCCTTTAAAGAGATAATTACAGCCCGACCAACATGACTCAGTGGCTGAGTGTCAACTTATGAACCAGGAGGTCATGGTTTGATTCCCAGTCAAGGCACGTGCCTAGTTGTAGGCTTGATCCCCGGTACAGGGCATGCAAGAGGCAAATGATCAATGGGTCTCTCTCATTATTAACATTTCTTTCTCTCTTTCTCTCTCTCTCTCTCTCTCTCTCTCTCTCTCTCTCTCTCTCTCTCTCTTCCTTCCTCTCTGAAATCAATAAAAATGTTTATTTTAAAAGAGGCAATTATGGTTAAATAAGGAAAAGAGTATAGGGGTTCCTCAAAAATTCAAAATAGAGCTATCACATGATTCAGCACTCCCTCTTCTGTCTATGTCTCTGAATGAAGCAAAATGATTACCTTGAAGAGATATCTGCATCATTATGTTCACTGCAGCTTTATTCACAGTAGCCAACCTAAGTGTCCATTGATGGATAATTGGATAAAGAAAAAGTGGTATTATATACAGCTAGAGGCCCAGTGCCCAAAATGCGTGCCTGAGTAAGGTACCTAGGCCTGGCTAGCGATCAGGGCCAATCGGGGCTTTCCAGCTGCTGGCCAGGGCCTTCATTCGCTGGCTGCTGGCTGCTGGCTGGCGACTTCCTTAATTCTGTGCCACCCCCTAGTGGTCAGTGCACATCATAACAAGCAATCTAATTCCTGGTCTCCCAGTCCAACTCCTGAGCTTTTAATATATATAGACTAGGGGTCCAGTGCACATATTTGTGCACCTTGAAAGGAACTGTGGGTTGTGAGGCTACAGTGGACACAGGGGCAGATCTTGGCCCTCCTCCATGCCCCCACCCAACCCCTCCCACCCTGGCCCCCTGTCTGCCATTAACCCCGCTCCCACGTGCTGATGGCACGGAGTGATTGGGGTTGGTGCCAACAGTGGGTGCAAGTGGGGCCAGCGCCATCAGCAAGTGGGAGCAGCAGCTGTTGCCCCAATCACCCCTCAGGAGCAGGGAGAGGTGGAGAAGCCGTCAGGGGCGATCGGGGCCAGCAGCCACCACTCGTATCCACTGATGGTGCTGAGCGATTGGGACTGGCATTGGGTGCCAGCAGCAGGTGCAAGCAGCAGCTCTGGTGCTGACTGTGGGTGCAAGTAGGGCCAGTGCTGACAGTGGGTGTGCATGGTGGCTGCTGGCCCCAATCACCCCTCAGGAGCAGGGGGAGGTGGAGAAGCCCTGAGAAGTGATCAGGGCCAGCAGCTGCTGCTCACACCTGCTGACGGAGCTGAACAATCAGGGTTGGCAACTGGTATGAGCTATGGCTCTGGCATCAGCAGCAGGTGGGACCACGGTGCATGGGAACAAAGAATTTTCAGTAACCACCAGAGGCTCACCCCAATGACAGCAACCAGCACACTGCTTTGGTCTGGTGCCCCCTGCTCACCTGCTCCACCATCCTATTGCGCTCTGCTGCCTGCTGCTGATGTTGATGCCTGCCATGTTCCATGTGCACCCCATGGCGGTCAGCACATGTCTTAGTGACCGGTTGTTCAGTTGTTCCACCATTTGGTCTATTTGCATATTAGGGTTTTATAGAGAGAGATGGAATATTATTCAGCCATAAAAAAGGAAAAAAAAACCCTGTCTTTTGTGGAAACATGTGGTATTATACTAATGAAATAAGATAGAGGAAGATAAATACTGTTTGTTCTCATCACATGTGGAATCGAAAAAAAGCCAAACTGAAAGAAATACAGAGAGGAATTGTGGTTGCCAATGGCTAGGGAATGGAGGAAAAGGGGAGATGGTGGCCAAAATATACAGACTTCCAGCTAAAAGATAACAAGTTCTGGGGATCTACTGTTCAGCATCTTATCTAATAAAAGACTAATATGCAAATTTGAACGTACCTTCACCACACCCACAAGCCATGCCCACAGACACACCTACCAGACAATCAGGAGCAGATTATGCAAATAAACCCCAACCAAGATGGCTGCCACCACTGAAAGCAAGAGGAAGGCTTGGGTTTCCCTGGCAACAGAGGAAGCCAAGCTTTCCTCCTGTTGCCAGCCTAGGCCTCCACTCAATGCTACAAAGTTTGAATTATAAAAGATACAGAAATGGCGGCAGCCACTGAGCTGGAGAGAACAGAGGCTTGAGTTTCCCTGGCAATGGAGGAAGCCAAGCTTTCCACCTGCCATTGCCAGCCTAGGCCTCCACTCTAGGCTACAATGTTTCAAACAGAAATGGCTGCCACCATGGAGCGAGCAGAAGGCTTGGCTCCGCTCCAGGCTACAAGGTTTCAATTGTAGACATAGAGTAATCCCAGATCCCAGGGCATCCACTTGGGTCACTGGGGAACGTGGCCGGCCTGCTAACCTCCACAGGCCCCTCGCCCAGGCCACCCATTGCCCCAAGGGAACCTCTACCCTGATCTGGGACACTCTTCAGGGCAAACTAGCTGGCCCCACTCATGCACCAGGCCTCTATCCTATCTAATAAAAGAGTAACACAGAGATTGACCATCACTCCAACACACAAGAGGGCTGCCTCATGTGGTCAAAGATCCTGCCCCCATGTGGACACAAGATGGCCACCACACAATGGCCAGCAGGGGAAGGCCATTGGGAGGTTCCAGGCCCTGCAAGGGAGGGCAGTTGTGGGCGATCAGGCCAGCAGGGGAGGGCAGTTGTGAGGGACCAGGCCTGCAAGGAAGGGCAGTTGGGGGTGATCAAGCCTGCAGGGGAGGGCAGTTAGGGATGACCAGGCCAGCAGAGGAGGGAAGTTGGGGGCAAACAGGCTGGCAGGGGAGCAGTTAGACATCAATTAGGCTGACAGAGTAGTGGTTAGCGGATGATCAGGCTGGCAGGCAGAAGCAGTTAGGGGCAATCAGGGAGGCAGGCAGGTGAGCAGTTTGGAGCCAGCAGTCCTGGATTGTGAGAAGGATGTCCGACTGCCCATTTAGGCCCAATCCTAAACAGGCAGTCGGACATCCCTCGAGGGGCCCCAGATTGGAGAGGGTTCAGGCTGGGCTAAGGGACATCCCCCACCCACCACGCACGAATTTCGTGCACCAGGGCTCTAGTAGTGACTATAATTAACAATACCTTTTATGCACTTGGAAATTGTTAAGAAAGTACATCTTAAAAGTTATCACTCTCTCAAGAAATGGTAATTATGTGATGGGATGAAGTTGTCAACTAATATCTTATTGTGGTAATTGTTTCACAACGTGTATATGTATCAGATCAACACACTGTACACTTTAAATTTACATGTGTTATATTTCAATAATATCTTAATAAAACTGGAAAAATATTTTTTAAAATACTTACAGGTAAAATGATGTGCTCTTTGATTCTACCACAAGTTAATTCCATGAGAATGAAATTAGATTGTTTGGGTTGATACTTTTTGAGGCAAGGTGATAGATATATGGGAGTTGGTTTTTCCCTCTACTTTTATAGATAGCTGTTAATTTAGGGGAAATTTTAACAAAAACATTATACTTGGTTCATTGTTCACATCCAAATGCTTTAAAAAAACAAAACATTACAACTATATTTTAAGGTTGAATGAGGGTATATGGTTGGATCTTAATCCAATATGACTGATGTCCTTATAAGAGGAGACAGCAGGCAGCACACACACAAAGAAAAGGCCATGTGAGGACCCAGAAGGAAAGAGGCCGTCTGCAAGCCAGCACCACCAGCACCTTGATCTTAGACTTCCAGCCTCCAGAAATGTGAAAGAATGCATTCCTACTGTTTAAGCCACTTGGTCTGTGGTACTTGGTTATGGTAGCCCTACTGAACTGTGTAGAATCACTACCGTCATTATCTGGTCCAAGTCACACTGCCAACTAAAGGCAATGGCAGGGTGAGGGCCCAGCCTCAATGCTCTTTCCTCTCGCTCCACATGATTTCCTCAAATTCCCACTGTGGTCTCTTATATCAGTTCCTTATCAGATAAGAAGAGGTCAATTTATTATTTAAGAAAATGTGGGAAGTCTAAGAAACATGAAAATGTCAGAGAAAATCAAGTGTCTCTGTCTCAAAGAGAGATGCTAGTTCTGAAATCAATACCCACCCTCCTCCTCGACTGTAACTTCAGACAGTTCTAAAGTGGTTGCATTGAGGAAGCCTGGAGCTGAGGCCCTAGGCTGTGCTGTCAGGTCACAGGCTACATCCAATACACAGGCGGCATCTGCACACCAGAGCAGGAGCATTCCAAGGAGCCTGGCTGGACCTTGATTCATAACCAGACTTCAGCTCACCTCAGTGGCACTACAGTAGTCTTGCCTTTCTGCCCCACCTGGAACACCATATAGGTTAGAAGACTCCCTATGCAGACAGGGTATTTTTACTCCACAAGCAGCTCTGCCTCCTTTATAAAATGAGTAGAATCAATCATCAAGGTTTCCAATACTATAGCTTGAAAACTGGGATGTGCAACTCATTAAAATTCCTCTAGAGATTAATAAATGGTGCTGGAATCACTAGTCACGTGCAAAAAGAAAAATGAATTTGAACCCATTCCTCATACCATATACAGAAATTGACTTTAAGTGAACCAAAGAGCAAAATGTTAATGCTAAAACTTAAAAGTCTTAAGGGGGGGGGGACATAGGAATAAATCCTCATAACCTCAGATTTGCTTCTTAGATGTGACATCAAAAGAAAAAAATAGATAAATTGGACTTAATAAAAAGTAAAAGCATTTGTGTATCAAATGATATGACTAAGTGAAGAGACAATTCACCAAGTGGGAGAAAGTATTTGCAAATTACACATCTGCTAGAGGATTAAATCTGGAATATATAAAGAACTCACAACTGAATAATAAAAAGACAAACAACCCAATGTTAAAATGGCAAGGATCTGAATAGACATTTCACCAAAGCTAAGCCACTAAGCACATGAAAAATGCTGAACATCGTTAATCACTAACGAAATACGAATGAATATCACAAGAGATACCTCTTCACACCTACTGGGATGGTTAAAATTAAAAATACGTACAATACCAAGCATTGGCTAGGCTGTGGAAAATTTGGAACCCTAATACACTGCTGGAGGGAATGTAAAATAGTGCATTTTTTAAAACTGTCATTTCCTCAAATGGTTAAACATATAATTGCCATGTGACGGAGGAATTCAAATTCTAAGTATCTACACAAGAGAAATGTGTTTACAAAAACTTGCACATGAATGTTTAGAGCACTATTATTCATACTGGCCAAAAGGTGGAAACAAACCAAAATGTCCATCAACTAATGAATGAATAAGCACTATGCAGTATACTCACACAATGTAATATTAAGTGGAATTAAATATTAAATGGAATATAAAAAGAAATGAAGTACTGATACATACTACAAGATAGATGAAACTTGAATAGAAATGAAGTACTGATACATACTACAAGATAGATGAAACATTATGCTAAATAAAAGAAGCAATATCAAAAGGCCATATAGTGTCCAGAATAAGCAAATCTATAGGGCCAAAAGTTGATTAGTGGCTGCCTTGGCTGGGGTAGGTGTAGGTATGGAGTTTCCTTTTGGGGATGGCTAAAATTCACTGTGATGGTGGTTGCATAACTCTGGGGGTAAACTGGAGTGTACTCTATAGATGAGTGAATTGTGTGGTATGTGAATTTTATCTCAGTAAAGCTGTTCTGGAAAATCCACCAGTCCCCTCCACATCCAGACCCCTTTTGCCAGTCTGCAACAGTCCATACTTTGTACTCACTCTATCAGGAGGCCCATTTATAATGCACAAGTGTGCCACTACATGACCATCCAGGTCAACCTCACATTTGCAATCTTCTGCCTCCTGTCTTTCAAATTCTCTGTACATCCACAGTCCTTCCTATCATTCCTCATTAAGGGACATTTTATTTTCCAGAATCTCCTCATTTTTTCCAAGATAACTTTTTGGTGTCTTAATCATAAATAACCAGTCTGTTTCCAATAAAATCAGGATGAAAAAGGTTGATGAGATCAAACTTCTGTTTTCAGATCTTTCGCTCCAAGCAAAAGGATGTCCCAGCTGCAGGTAGAATGTGTGTTGCATGAACACACAATGTTTTCTCTGACCTTGTTTTCAGAGACTAACAGTTCAGATATCCAGTGAGGTTGAGGATTTCTAAATCCACTGTCCTGACATTTAAAAGTGAATTGCTAAGGGAGAACTAAGATGGCGGCAAAGATGAAACACCTATCTTGCCGTCATAATCAGCAATTTTAATACTACAATTTAATGAAGGAACAAACACCTTCCAGAATCACCAGAACGCTCTCCGAGTGAAAATTCCACAAATAAAAGTGAAGATAAGACACTGTGACTCGGAGGAGCAGCGACAGCGTTGAAAGATTCGCACGCAGAGAGAGGCTTGGAGTGCGCGCCGCGGAAAGGGCGGGCAACTGAAAACCGGCCAGTTTTCTCGAACGGGGAGACAAAGGCGTCCCACTGGACTGATTCTCCAGCTCTGGGCGAAGTCCAGAGAACCCACTATCACACGGGGTGAAAACTGGACAGTGGGAGGGCACGCCGAAGCTTGGGTGCTGCCGGGTCTGCCGGCTTGTGGAGACGGCAGCTTGCGCGAACAGCTCAGCTGCGTGACAGCGCAGAGAGCGCTCTGCGACTTGTCTCTCATTCGGAAAACCGTCAGTCTGCTTTGTTTTACAACCCTGGGTGAGACATTGCGCATGCAAAGTCATTTGGGGACAGTCTGAATTCCCCGGCAGCCGGTGGAGCTCCACAGCGGCTCTCTCTCAGAGGTGCTGGCAGCCATTGCCCCCGGCACAGAGCCCCTGGGGCTGCATAGGGCGGAGCTAACGCTGTCTGCTTGGCCCGGAGACTCCGCCCATCCAACCTGAGCACAGCTGAGCTTCAAAGACAATTGGCCTGGAGGTCAAACCCTCCTAGGGCTAACAACAAAAACCTGGGTTTAAATTCAAAAACACTGAATACAACCCATAAAGGATTGCAGTAAGAGTACCCACCTCAGGTAACTGGGGAGACTGAGCCACTGCCCCTTTGAGGATAGCCACCACATAAAGCAGCCACCATGCAGAGACATGGAAAGAAATGAGGTGTGAAAGAAATGGAGGAGAAAAGACGACAAGACATAGAGTTCAAAACCACGGTTATAAGGCTTTTCAAGAGGCTCCTACAAAAGGCCGATCAACTTAATGAGAATTACCAGGAAATAAACAAGACCAACCAGGAAATAAACAAGACCAACCAGCAAATGAATGAGACTTACAAGGAGATGAATGCTACTTACAAAGAAATGAATGAGACCCTCAGGGAAATGTACAAGACCTCTGAGGATACGAACCAGACCCTCACAGATAAAAAAAAGGACCAACTAGAAATCAAGCATACACAGACTGAAATAAAAAATATTACACAAAGTCCTAAAAGCAGTCCAGAGGGCCACAAGAACCAAGTCAAAGATTTGAAATACAAAGAACCAAAATCCACTCAGCTGGAAAAGCAAGAAACAAAAAGAATTCAGATAATTGAAGATAGCGTAAGGGGCCTCTGGGACAACCTCAAGCAAGCCAACATCCGAATTATTGGGGTGCCATAAAAAGAGAGAGAGCAAGTTAATGAAAACCTACTTGAAGAAATAGTGACTGAAAACTTTCCCCACCTGGTGAAAGAAACTGACTTAAAAGCCCAAGAAGTACACAGAACCCCAAAATATAGGAATCTAAAGAGGACCACACCAAGACATATCATAATTAAAATGCCAAGAGCAAAAGATAAAGAGAGAATATTAAAAGCAGCAAGAGAAAAACAGTTGGTTACCTACAGGGGAGCACCCATACGATTGTCAGCGGATTTCTCAACAGAAACTATGCAGGCCAGACGCGAGTGGCAAGAAATATTCAAAATAATGAAGAGCAAGAATCTACAACCAAGATTACTCTATCCAGCAAAGCTATCATTCAGAATTGAGGATCAGATAAAGTGCTTCTCAGATAAGAAAAAGCTAAAGGAGTTCATCACCACCAAACCAGTATTATATGAAATGCTGAAAGATATTCTTTAAGAAGAGGAAGAAGAAAAAGGTAAAAATATAAATTATGAACAACAAATACACATCTATCAACAAATGAACATAAAAATCAAGTGAACTGATAGGCTGATGAACAAGATAAACTGGTGACTATAACAGAAACATGGACATAGAGAGGGAATGGACTGACAATTCTTGGGGAGAAAAGTATTGTTGGAAGTACAGCAAGAGATTGGACAAAAATCTTGCAACAATGGGAGAGGACATTGGGGGAGCGGGAGGTGAGGGCAGAGGGTGGGATAGGTACAGGGTGGAGGGAAGATATAGGGGGATAAAAAAGGGGAAACAATTTAATTAATAAACTGAACAATTAATATATATATATATATATATATATAAAAAAAAGTGAATTGCTAGAGTGGAAGATATCTCAATAGCCAATCACAAAACAGAAAATTAACCTCCCAGCCTATGTTTATAGTGAACAATTTCCACCCTCTCTATTATTAACCATTTCTAAGTACTATGATCATTCAAAATGATCTGTCTTTACCACGCTTCCAAATTCAGTTATTGCCTGAGTTTTGTGCCTCCGGCATCTATCTGCCCCTTAGCAGTAAACCAGGTCCTTGTGTTGCCATAAATAGCCCCTCGAATGCTTAATGTGGTTAAAGGCCTCTTTAAAAGCTCAAGTAATTCAGCCTCCCTTTTCCCATTCAGAAAAGAAGGGATCAAAGGAAAGAAGTAAAAAAAAAAAAAAAAGTAAGAAGATAGAGTAGGGATTGTGGCTTTTGTTAATCTCTTTCTTTCCTCCCATCTCTCTCATACATCTCCTTGCTTCTCCCCCAAAATATAACTTCCCTGTAAAAATAGAGTGATATTTTTCTTTAAACAGAAAACAAGATAACTAAACCATAGAGCTTATTCAGATATCACCAGTTATATGTGTTTCTCTGCGCAATTTTATCATATGTGCAGCTTCATGTATCCACCATTGCAATCAAGATACAGTCTCCATCCCCACAAGCCTCCTGTGTGCTATCCCTTTATAGCCACATCAAGCCCCACCCAACCCCCATACCGACTTTCCTAGTCCCTGGCAACCACGCCATCTCTATACTTATCTCACAAATATTTTATAAGTGGAATAGTACAGTATATATCCTTTTGGAATTGGCTTTATTTATTCAGCATAATTTCCTTGAGGTTCATCCAAGTTGTTGTGTATATCATAGTTCATTCCTTTTTATGGCTGAGTTGTATCCCATGGTATTGATGTACCACCATTTGTTTAACCATTCACCCATCTAAGGACATTTGTGTTTTGTTTCCAGTTTGGGACTATTATTGAAGTTTCTATAAACATTCGTCTCCAAGTTTCTGAGTGAACATAGTTTTTACTTCTCTGAGTGAACATAGATATTATTTCTCTGGGATAAAGCAATTAGAGAGTTTTATGGTGATTTATGTTTAATTTTTTTTATAAACTGCCAATTTTCTAGAGTGACTGTACAATCTTACATTCCTACCAAAAATTATGAGTGATCCAGTTTCTTCACAATCCTGCCAGCATTTGGTGCTCACAACGATCTTTGTTTTAGCCATTCTGAGAGATGTTAGTGATATCTCATGATTTTAATTTGCATCTCATTATGCTCTGTGATGTTGAGCACTTTTCAGGTGCTTGTCATCTGAATATCGTCCAGAAATGTCTGCTCATGTAGCTTTCCC
Organism: Antrozous pallidus; assembly: GCA_027563665.1. NCBI lineage: Eukaryota > Metazoa > Chordata > Mammalia > Chiroptera > Vespertilionidae > Antrozous > Antrozous pallidus. The sequence goes on from CM050523.1 coordinate 32,850,084, forward strand.
ATTTTCTGTTTGTTTGTTTTTTTAATGTTGAGTGCTGGGAATACTTTGTATATTCTCAATACAAGTCCTTTATCAGATGTGTGACTTGCAACTGTTTTCTCCCAGGCTGTAATTTGTCTTTTTTTATTCCTGTTTCACAAAGCCAATTTTTAATTTTGATAAGGTCCAATTATTTCTTTGATGGATTATGCTTTGGGGGCTAAGTCTAGGAATTCTTGACCTACTTTCAGATCACAAAGATTTACCCCTTTTTTCCCCCAAAAGTTTTGTTTCACATTTAGCACATGATCCATTTTGAGTTAATTTATATATAAGGTGTGAGATTTAGATCAATGGCCATTTTTTTAGTCTATAGATATGCATCTGTCACAGCACCATTTATTGAAAAGACTATTGCTCCTCCATTGAATTGCTTTGGCTTCTTTGCTAATAATTAATTGAGCAATTTGTGTAGATTTATTTCTGGATTCTCTACTCTGTTCCATTGATCTGTGTATCTATTCCCCCTAAACCAAACTATTCTGATTATTGTAGCTATACAATAAGCCTTTACTTCAGAAAGAATAATTTCTCCCACTTTAGTCTTCTTTTTCAAATCTGTTCTGGCTTTCCCTTTCCATATGAATTTTAGCACAAGCTTATCTATGTCTACAAAAAATGTAGCTGAGATTTTGGTAAAAATTACATTAAACCTATAGATACATTTAGAGAGAATTGACATCTTCATTGAGTCTTCCCATTTACATTATGTCTCTGCAAATATTTAGAGGGTTTTTTTTCATTTATTTAATCAGCATTTTGTAATTTTCAACATGCAGATTTTGTACATTTTGTTAAATTGATATCTAAGCACTTCATTTTTGCAGCAATTGTAAATGGCATGATATTTTTTATTTAGGCGTATTGTCAGTATAAAGAAATGCAATTGGTTTTCGTGTGATGATTTTGTATTTTTCCACTTTATCAAAATGGCTTAGTTCTGTAAACTTTTTGGTAGATTTCTTGGGATTTTCTAGGGAGACCACCATGTTGTCTGCAAATAGAGACAGTTTCATCTCTCTTCTTTTCCAATCTGTTTACCTTTTATTTCTTGTTCTTACCTTATCACAGTGGCTAAAACTTCCAAGTATTATATTGAATGAAAGTAATGAGAGCAGACATCCTTGCCTTGTTCCTAATTTTAGAGGGAAGGTGCTCAGTACTTCACCAATAAATGCAATGGTAGCTGTATGCTTTTTATGAGTTTGAAGGAGTTCCTGTCTATTCCTAGTATACTGGCAGTTCTTATCATGAATATGTGTTAAATTTTGTCGAACATTATTTTTTGCCTCAATTGATATTTTCATATGATGTTGAATTGGTTTCTAGTTTGGTTCCATTATGGCCTGAGAATATACGCTATACAATTTCAATTCTTTTAAATTTGGTGAAGTTTATTTTATGACCCAGGATACAGTCTATCTTGGTGACTATATCATGGATACTTGAAATGAATATATATCTTGCTATTGTTAGGTAAGGTGTTTTATAAATGTAATTAGATCCTGTTGTTTGATGGTTTGTTCAGTTTTTCTATATCTTTATTGATCTGTCCACTCATTCTATTAATTGCTAATAGTAAGGTGTTGAAGTCCACCATTACTGAATATTTCTCTCCCCCACCAACCATCCCAGTTCCATCTTTTACCAAAGGCTCCAATATGTTTCCTTCTGGAACTTAAGCCCTGGGAGGGTTCAAGGCAGAGGAGCCATTCCCTTGAAGATTATTAGTATTTTAAACTAAGAGCCCTGAGCACTGGTGAAATGTGGTAAAACCCAAGCCTGGTAAAACCCTTGCCAGAGGTAGATACCAGAGAGATGCAGCCACATAAAAAGTTAGTCCAGGAGGAAGCAGATGTGTCAATTAGGCAAAGCCAAAGTTAGTTCCAAACAGTAGGCTAGAAGTGGCAAAGAGCTCAATGGAGCAGCCAATGGCTGAGGTCTTAACCAACGATCAAAGTTAGGAACCAGCCAAGAAGCTCAGAACGTCAGGATTCCACTTGGCTCTCAAGTAGAAAGACCAAAGACTGTGGACAAGTGAAGAATCAAGGAGGAGTATTTTGCCAATGAAGAGTTAGGAGATGATTTGTTTCCAGAATAATATGCACACGATATGTTATTTATTAGAGGAAAGAAATGCCTTGCAAGATAATATTCATGTTAAACACTGGACTAAATATACAAACTTTAATTTTGTACACTTTCAAAGCTTTAAGTAAATGTATTCTGCTCTATGCGTATGGGTTTAAGCTTGTTTTGTTTTTAATGAAATGAAAACATATGAAACTAAAATAAAAAAGAATGTCAGGATCCAGGAGATGAAGAGGACATGTAAGGGTCCCATTTAATTTCATGAGCCTTAGTGCCCTAGGACTCCTATGGCTATACTGCCCTTCATATTAAATGTATCCAAAGGGATTAACTGCTCAGCAACAGGATGATGGTGAAGAAAGTTAGAGCTGTATTTCCTGAAAATTCATATTCCATGGTTCTCATCTTATTTGATCCCTCCATCTCATTAGTCCTGGTCAGGGGCAGAAATGCCTATTAAACACTCATTAGACAAGCTAACCACTGGGCAAAAAGGCAGAAAAAGATAGGTGACTTTAGAAAAAAGGATAAAACCTTCTTTAACTGGTGACTAGAATGTCTAATAATCCGTAAATTACATATCCCAGACTTCTAGGAGGCAGAAGACTGATATTTTCTAAAATTGTGGTGAAATACACATAACATAAAATGTAGCATCTTAGTCATTTTAACTGTACAGTCCAGTGGCATAAGTACATTCACATTGTTCTGCAATCAACACCACCATCTATCTCCAGAACTTTTTCATCTCTCCACACTGAAACTCTGTGCCCATCCTATCTAATAAAAGAGTAATATGCAAATTTGACCATACCTTCACCACATCCACAAGCCCTGCCAACAGCCACGCCCACCAACCAATCAGGAGCAAACTATGCAAATAAACCCCAACCAAGATGGCTGCTGCCACTGAGAGCAGGAGGAAGGCTTGGCTTTCCCTGGCAACAGATGAAGCCAAGCTTTCTGCCTCCCTAGGCCTCCACTCAATGTTACAAAGTTTCAATTATAAAAGATACAGAAATGGCAGCAGCCACTGAGCTGGAGAGAACAGAGGCTTGGGTTTTCCTGGCAACAGAGGAAGCCAAGCTTTCAGTCTGCTGTTGCTGGCCTAGGCCTCCACTCTAGGCTACAATGTTTCAAACAGAAATGGCTTCCACCCCAGAGTGAGCAGAAGGCTTGGCTTCGCTCCAGGCTACAAAGTTTCAATTGTAGACATAGATTAATCCCAAATACCAGGGCCTCTGCTTGAGTCGCTGAGGGGCATGACCGGCCTGCAAACCTCCACAGGCCCCTCGCCCAGGCTGCCCCTCACCCTAAGGGAACCCCCACCCTGATCTGGGACACTGTTCTGGGCAAACTAGCTGGCCTCCACCCATGCACCAGGCCTCTATCCTACCTAATAAAAGAATAATTTGCAAATTGACCATCACCACAACACACAAGAGGGCTGCCCCCATGTGATCAAAGATCCTGCCCCCATGTGGACACAAGATGGCCACCACAAGATGGCCAGCAGGGGAGGGCCATTGGAGGTTCCAGGCCCTGCAAGGGAGGGCAGTTGTGGGCGATCAGGCCAACAGGGGAGGGCAGTTGGGAGGGACCAGGCCTGCAAGGGAGGGCAGTTGGGGATGACCAGGCTGGCAGAGGAGGGAAGTTGGGGAAAACAGGCTGGCAGGGGAGCAGTTAGACATCAATTAGACTGACAGGGTAGTTGTTAGCAGGTGATCAGGCTGGCAGGCAGAAGCAGTTAGGGGCGATCAGGAAGGCAGGCAGGTGAGCAGTTTGGAGCCAGCAGTCCTGGATTGTGAGAAGGATGTGCGATTGCCCGTTTAGGCCTGATCCTACTAGGATCAGGCCTAGATGGGTAGTCGGACATAACTTGAGGGTCCCAGATGGGAGAGGGTGCAGGCTGGGCTAAGGGACATCCCCCGCCCCCCTGCATAAGTTTTGTGCACCAGGCCTCTAGTCCTACCTAATAAAAGAGTAATATGCATATTGACCTTAGCTCCACTATACCCACAAGCCACGCCCACCAGCCACACCCACCAGCCAATCAGGAGCAAATATGCAAATAAACCCCAACCAAGATGGCTGTGGCCACTAAGAGCAGAAGGGAGGCTTGGGTTTCCTGAGCAACGGAGGAAGCCAAGCTTTCCTCCTGCCCTTGCCACTCAGGCCTCCACTCAATGCTACAAAGCTTCAATTATAAAAGACACATAAATCCCAACAGAAATGGTGGCAGCCATGGAGCTGGAGGGAGAAGAGGCTAGGGTTGCCCACGGCGATGAAGATGCCAAGCTTCTGCAGTCCTGGAGGCCTAGGCCTTCACTCCAGGCTACAAAGATTAAGCCTACAGGGCTAGGCAGTTAGGGGTGACCAGGCCAGCAGAGGAGGGAAGTTGGGGGTGACCCAGTCCTGCAGGGGAGAGCAGTTGGGAGGGACCAGGCCTGCAGGGGAGGGCAGTTAGAGGCAAACAGGCTAGCAGGAGAGCAATTAGGCATCAATCAGGCTGGTAGGGGAGTGGTTAGGGGGTGATCAGGCTGGCAGGCAGAAGCAGTTAGGGGCAATCAGGAAGGCAGGCAGCCAAGCAGTTGGGAGCCAGCAGTCCTGGATTGGAGAGGGATGTCCAGCTGTCGGTTTAGGCCCGATAGGATCAGGTCTAAATGGGCAGGTAGACATCGCTCAAGGGGTCCCAGACTGGAGAGGGCGCAGGCTGGACTCTCTCTCTCACACACACACACACACACACACACACACACGTGCATGTAATTCGGGCTCCTAGTTAAATAATAATTCCCTATTTCCCCTTCCACAGCCACTGGCAACCACCATTTTACTTTCCAAAAAGCTGCTTAACCTCCCAACATTATGTTATTCCATTGGAACTAACTCTGAAATCATTATGTTATTCCATTGGAACTAACTATGAAATAATGCTGACAATATCCTGATCGACACTGGCAAACTGCTAGTAGTTCCTGTTCTTTGATACCAGTATTCCAACCTACAGGCCGAGAAACCCAGTGCAAGCCCCTGCTCCTTTCCTGCAAGCCTGGGGAAAGGTTTGTCCTCAGTTCACAAAGGCACTCACCTGGGATCTGGCTTGATCTGCGCCCTCAATGGAATCCACCTGGAGAGACTTGGAGACAGGGCCCCCAGGAGGTGCTGAGAACATAGTTTCCTTACTCAGGAACGGGAGTCAACCGCTTTACACACCTCACAAGCACTCCCAAGTCAGTCTATTCCAGGCCATCACTGTGCTACCGGTGGCCCCATCCCGGACAAAGAGGAAGTTGCTGGCCTCACAATGTTTTGTCCTCTGAGGTCTGGAAACTCCTCGGCATAAGGCTTATGAACGGGCTACCATAAAGGGGTTCCAGGGTGCCTTCCCCATCCTTTACCTTCCACTGGTGCCAGTCTAATACGTCCAGGAAGAGACAAAACAGAGAGTCTCCCTATGAGGCTACTGATGTATTTTATCACATCATTTAAAGGAGGCACGGTGGCTGCAAAGTGGAACCAGGGCATTCACACATCCCACGGTCAATGAAAGTCGAAGCACTCTGAATGGGATCACGGTCTCATCACACCAAGACACTCAGCAGCGATAATGGGCGGCTACAATCCAGGCCTGGGCCCCAACAATAAAGCCGGGACTGTAATTACTATAATGACCTCCCACTGCTATTGTGTCTTTAATTAAGTCTTTATCAGTAGGCATTGGCCACTTAAACCTAACTTGCTGTAACTGCGGCAGCGTGTCATCTACATTTTCACAAAGAATTACTGAATCATATTTCTGTCACCGAGATGAAAGGGGCTATTTTAGTTCAAGTGCCATTTGCAGACAAGCCGCATCAAGGAAAATCGAGCTGTCCTTTAGCAGTACTTTCTGACAAGCGAACCTCCGCGGAGAGATGCCGCGGGGTTTTGTGGATGTATGTTTTGGCTTCTCCCGGTTTCTTTTTAGCACAACTCCGCTTCCTGTCTACATAAACTACACGGAAAGAATGACATCGAACTCAGAACACACTTGATCACATGGAATTTCTCGAGGCGGAAAGGGTGGAGGCGCTCGTGTGAGGCCCTGAGAAGCTGAGTGAGTTGTCCCAAGTCACAGGGGTGGTGACTGACTGAGCTGGCTCTGCAACTCCCACCTTCCAGCTACAGGCCCCTTCCTCCCATTCCCCCGTGAGGCCGCCCATGAAGCTGGAAAAGTGCATTTTCCTCAGCAAGCACGTGAGAAGGACCCCGGGCCTGAAGACAACACATTCCAAGTTCAAGTTTCCAGTTGTAATCACCTCCTGACATCAGCACTACAGCGAGTGCTCACACGGCTTTTTGGCAGAGCCCAGTCGAGTGGGCCAGACAACCGCTGCCCAAAAAAGCTGCCCCGATTCAAGGCCTCGCCATAAGTTGTAGGGGCTTCAGCCAGAACTTCACCCTCAAGAGCTTGCCTCTTAGTGAGGGAAACCCCGCATGTACACTCTGGTCCTCACTTCTCTAGGATACAGGGAGAACCTCCAATCTCCAGTCCCACCGCCAACTAGTCTGAACCGCAGCGGCCTCCACCAAGTGGTCAGGCCAGGTTATTTGTGCTTTCACACATCACCAAAAATGTTTTGGCTTTAAAACCTGCTCCTCCACCCTGCCAGTGTGGCTCAGTGGTTGAACAGGAGGTCACTGTTGGATTCCTGGTCCGAGCTCATGCCTCGGTTGCAGTGTTGATCCACAGTGTGGGGCATGCAGGAAGCAGCTGATCAGTGATTTTCATCATTGATGTTTCTATCTCCCTTTCCCTCTCCCTTCCTCTCTGAAATCAATAAAAAATGTATTTGAAAAAAAACAAAACTGCCCGGCCAGCATAGCTCAGTGGTTGAGCAATGACCTATGAATCAGGAGGTTACGGTTAGATTCCTGGTTAGGGCACATGTCTGGGTTGCAGGCTCAATCTCCAGTATGGGGCCTGCAGGAGACAGCCAATCAATAATTCTCTCTCAGCATCGATGTGTCTATCTCTCGCTCCCTCTCTTTCCTCTCTGAAATCAATAAAAGTATATATATATATATATATATATATATTTTAAGCCATGACTGATTTGCATCAGTGGATAGAATATCAGCCTGCAGACTGAAGGGTCCCAGGTTCAATTCTGGTCAAGGGCATGTACCTTGGTTGCGGGCACATTCCCAGTGGGGGTGTGTGCAGGAGGCAGCTGATCAATGTTTCTCTCTCATCGATGTTTCTAACTCTCTATCCCTCTCCCTATCTCTCTGTAAAAAATCAATAAAATATATATTTTTTAAAACTTTTCCTTCCACGGGCATAATTCCTTCCAGAATCGGGGAAGGCCACTCACATGGTGGGGGAAGAAGAGTTCATGGAAGGGAGGCTGGGCTGTGCCTGGAGACTGTGGCACCACAGCGGTGGAAGCTCGAGGACACACAATGGCCCTGCAGCTCTGCTTTACTTCAGCAGACCGCCAGGCACCAAAGATGCCGGGGACTTTCTGCTTATTTATTTGAGCGATTCTGACTCTGGCTAGGAAACCTGATGCTGCCACCAATTGCCGCCTTTTTCAGTGTCATCTTTGGCCACCACTGCTCCCCCTTTTCCTTTCAACTCTAATTTCATTTTTAACAACATAAAGGCTAGAGCTAGTCACAGACGTGAAAATGAGAACAAAACGCAGAGCGGGGGAAGGAAGCATGCTTGGGGGATTCTATTCAATTTTCTCCCACATATTTGCACCCACTGAGGAGTATCTCAGATTTTCCCACCTCGGCAGGGACACCCGCTGCCAAGGCGAGACCCATTGTAGGTGTGGCCACCGCTGCTGGCCGGCTTCTGCCACCACACTGCCTGCATGGAGGCAGCCAAGCCCACACAATCTGCACAGGATTCCACCTTGGGATGAGAAATTCAAGTTGTTCTCAACCCTGAGTTTAGCAACAATTTCAAGATGTTTCCTAAATCCTTGTTTCCAAACTATTGAACAAAAGTAGCTCTGCAGCCTGGAATCTATACACTTCTGGTGAGTAAGTGATACCAGGAAGCTAGACTCGGGCTTTGAATACTTTTTTTTAAATATGTTTTTATTAATTTTAAAGAGAGAGGAAGGGAGAGGGAGAGAGAGAGAAACATCAATGAAGAAATATCAATCACCTGCCTCCTGCATGCCCCCTACTGGGGATTGAGCCCACAACTCAGGCATCTTCCCTGACCAGGAATTGAACTGGCAACCTCTAGGTGTATGGGATGACGCTCAACCAACTGAGCCACACCAGCCAGGGCAGCTTTGAATATTTTTAGACATGTCTTTTCCCTCCTTGCTTGTCTTTGTTCTCTAAAGGGCTCTTCGCAACTCGAGATGTGTCAGTAAACTTCCAGATAACCCTGTCACTGGGGCCTGCAGGCACCTATTGGCTTTGCTTCCCCCTGCTCGGCTGACCACTGTGTACTGCATCAGTTAGACGATCCTTCCCTGGGGTCAGCACACAGTCAGGATGCATATTGGCCCGCGCTGAAGTGAAAGGGGACTCTGAGTACAGTAGGTCTATGCTGATGAGGATCACTGCTGCTGTCATCAGCCCACATGCAGACTGCCAGATCTCCTCTCCCTGAGTCTGCTGCTCTCACAGGGAGCTTAAGTCGACGATTGTTTCTGCTAATGCTCTCAGCTGCTACCTTTTCACCTGACAAGGGACTTGGCCAAGTGCTGAAAGACATAAGCCAAAATCCACTCTATGCCTCATCATACAAATACTTGGCTTTCCTGGGGCCAAGATGCCTTCCAGTGACTGACACGTTTCTAGGTTCTTTAGCCGCCCTGCTGTAAGGACAGGTTGGGATGTTTCTCTGGACAAATGCCAAGATCCTCCCTGGAGAGCAAAAGAAATGTCAGAAGCACAGCTCCTATCAGACAACCTGAAATATGGCGAAAAACATATTAACTAGGAAGAATCTCTCTTAGGCATTATTGTCACCAGACACAGAGGTAATTTTTACCCCCAAAATACAGAACAGAGGCCAACACACTTTAATGTGGGACACTGTTCTAACCACCATTTGGTTAAAGCCATGGTCGGCAAACTGCAGCTGGCAAGCCTCATGTAGCACTTTGGCCCCTTGAGTGTGGCTCTTCCACAAAATACCATGACCTGGCTGAGTCTGTTTTGAAGAAGTGGCATTAAAAGAAGTTTAAGTTTAAAAAATTTGGCTCTCAAAATAAATTTCAACATTGTACATTCAACATTTGGCTCTATTGACTCTTGAGTTTGCTGACCATTAAAGCAAATTCCTAAAGAAGTTAGAGCCCTCTGGCTTAAGCACCACTAAAATTATAGATGCATTTATACTTTGCCCCAACAAAGGAATTCCTACAGACTTACTAGTGCACTTGGGACATACACACCAGATGGGTCAGTGTGGCATTTCAGGTATGCCCCACTTTTCAAAAGTTCCTTTTATGACATTTTGCTTTTCTGTAAGGTCTATATTAGTACTTGTTTTGCTAACCAAAAGAAATCAAAGAAGATTGTCACTTTTAAGAAAAAAAGGCAAAATGCAAAAATAGCATCGAGCATTTTTGCAGTGAGCTGTTACAGAGGCAGCACACACCCGCGCAGGGACAGTGGTACCTGGAACTACCCTCAGCATCTCAGCATCAAACCACCACAGCTTTGAGCTGTGTCTGTGAGCATCTGCTCTTCATCTCTATTGTGTGCCCTAAGGTGATTGCTTCTTCACTTCACTCCATTTCAGCTTATAAAAGATTTCACAGGAGCACTCTACTTTCAGACAGCGGGAGAAACCTGTGTTTTTAATGGGAAAAGACTAGAAACAATGCAATACTGTACGGGTTGAATACTTGATGGTATATCCATGCCGGTATATTCAATGCAACTATACAATGCAACTACTTTTTAAAAAAGATTTTTATGTACTGAAGTTAAGAATAAAAAAAAACACAAGGCTCAAGATAATGTGTATATAATATGACGCCTTTTGAGTAAGAAAGGAAAATAATTATATATTCATATTTGCTTACATTTTCACTAAAAAGCATCAGAAAGAACAATAAAAATCTAATAATAATGGTCGCCTATAAGGATGAGGAAAGAGGCAATAAAGATTGATAGGGACCAAGGAAAGACCAATTTTGAAGCACATATATTTTTAAATTTTTCAAACTTGTAAAAATATTAGTACTCATCTAAAAAGAGAACATAAAGAAAACTGTTTGAGGGGCTCAAGTCCCTCTGCTAGAAGTGGTAGAATTTGAACCCAAGTATATCTGCTTCCATGTCCATAATCTTGACACCATAATGCTCTGCCTTCCCAAAAACTCAAGCAACTCACCTGCTGTTAGCCAGCCAGTAGAACTGACCTGGAGACACCAGGCCCTGCTCCCACTCTCAGGACTCCCCTGTGGTGGTTCCACTTCTGGAAGTTCCAAAGCTTCAAGTCTTTCAGGTTTGTCAGGGTTTTTCAATCTCCATCAAAAGCTCAGGTAGCGGTTACAAGCCAGAGTGGAAAGCCATCTGCAAAGAGAAATAAGCCCTAACAAACATAAGTTGAGTAAGTTTAAATTTACAGCCCTTTGTAATCCAAGCATTAGAGCTCATTTGTTTATGGTGAATTGTGTGCTATACGCCCTCCCAGGAACAAATAACAATACATTCCAAATACATTATATCTGTCAGCCTGGTTTATAGCCGTGCTTTGGCTTATATTAAGGAAAGGGTTCCTTCTGCCAATACGTAGCAATGAAGCTGTTCTACAATGACTATTTTAAACAAAATCTAGAACTTGATAACCTGTCTGCACTGATTTGCAATATGTTTTCTGAAAAAGTAAAAAAGGTAATGTTCTATCCTCAACTTCTTTTCTCAAGTTTGAAATCATCCCAATGCTGGCTGAGAAGATATTTGGAAGAATCAGTTTCAGCATCTCAAACACAAATGGAAAAGGTGTCCCCAGAAGATACAGCTGATCTGGAAGTGTGTGAAATTCCCCAGCCTGTAACTGAACTGAGTAGATACTGTCAGGTTAACAGACAGACCTTGGGCTCTCCCCTGTCAAGGCCAATGGCACCACCATGTTGGAGGAGTAAAGTCAGAACATAATGGCGAGTGCCATTGGCCTTGACAGAATAGACTTTCTTCCCAAGGTATTGCTCTCTGCCTTAGAGCGGGACTTGCCTAACTTCTCCTTCTTCTTAGGAAAGTTGGATCAATGCCCCTTCTCTCTCCTGAACCCAGGCCAGATGTGTTTGCTTTGCTTCCAATAAAGTAACACACACTGCCTGAGGTTTGTGGTTTTTCCAGGATGGGGAAAAAGAATTCTTGGTGGTAGAATGAATGTTATCAAAGAGGTCCAAATTGACAATACAATGGATTTTAAATTCAAATATGTAGAGCCAAGATCGATTTGATACAAGGTTATGAAAGACTATTGTCAGCAATTTTTGAGTTCCCCCTTCCTGGACCCACTCCCCCTGCTTTTTGTTAACCTAATAATACCTACCCAGTTCAATTACAACTCGGGTACCCACTCTGTGTTGCTTCCATGGTGTTAGAGATATGATGGGGTTGGAGTAAGAGAACAAATGCCTCACGGGATCACTCAACAAAACACGGTGAATGCTCTACTCAAGGTGTTTCAAATGAGGAAGGGAGCAGATGAGGGACTCTAGGGCAACGATTTTCAACCTTTTTCATCTCATGGCACCCATACACTAATTACTAAAATTATGCAGCATACCAAAAATATGCTTATTGCCAATCTGACAAAAAATAGGTATATTTTGATTTATTAATCTGTTATCAGACAGCTATTATTGTGTTGACTATTGTCATGTTTTTATTTGACAATCTAAGGGAAAAGAGATCAGTGCCCCTCAGTGTTTTGAAAATTCTTGCTACACACTCATGTTTGTAGCACACTTGTTGGAAATCGCTGCTCTAGGGGGTCGAGAGAGCTTGCTAAAAAGGAGGTGACATTTAAGTCAAAGTTTGAGGGTTCCATAAGAGTTAGCCAAGCACTATATTCAAGTTCAGGTGTCTGCACCACAACTAGGTAGCTTTAGGTACCAGTTACCAATCCCTATCAATTAACCTGTTCTATAACTTTACCTGCCATTTTCTCAGAACCAGCTCTCTGCTAGTACCCATGTGTTAAAATGATTTAAGGTAAAGCTTTCGCAATGTTTGGAAGCTGCTATTCTAATACTCCCAAATAGCACTTACATTTTTTAAAAGCCCTTAATTCACTAACCTACTTAGGCTGGAGATACTGCTGCCTAAAGGAACTTTCTAGCACACCTCCAACCCCACTCCTTAGATTATGGCCCGCATAGCCATTAATATGGTGAAATACATAAGGACTGAAACCACTATCACTTTTAAAATGGGACTTTGTGAAAATTAATCTCCTGATTTTTGTTCCTCCCCTTCCCATACCACCCACAGTTCCAAAGCTTTCCTCACACACAAATCTCCTTTTGACCTCAAAAAAGTTTTGTGCCTAGCCCTAACCAGTTTGGCTCAGTGGATAGAGTATCAGCCTGCGAACCGAAGGGTCCAGGTTCTATTCCCATCAGGGGTATGTACCTTGGTTGCGGGCATATCCCCAGTGCGGGGGGGGCGGTATCCAGAAAGCAGCTGATAGATGTTTCTAACTCTGTCCCTCTCTCTTTCTTTCTGTAAAAAAAAAAAAAAAAAAAAATCAATAAAGTTGTGTTTTTTTTAAAGATTCATGCCTGACCAGGACCAAAGCACATGCAGGAGGAGACAGAGCCACACCCCTAGAGTCGCCCCACTAGCATATAGTAACAAAAGCTTATAGCTAATGACTGCCCTGGGTGAGTTGGGCGCTGTATTAAACCATGTGCCTGCAACAGACCATTCATTCTCACAATAATCTTATTGAGGCAGGTATTACCATTAGCTTCAATAAGGCACAATTAGCCATGGGATGGTATGAGATTCAAACCCAGGGAGTCTGACTCTTGAGCTCATGCACCTCAAGCACTTTCAGTGATGAAGAGTGGAGCCTTCAGGGCCCCAGACCAGTTTGAACGTCAGCTTGGCCACTTATTGTTGAATGACACTAAGAAAATTATTCGGCCTCTTCAAGCCTCAGTTTCCTCATCTATAAAATGGAACCTACCTCATAAGTTTGTGACGGAATAAATGATGCTGTCCTGTATATAAACTATTGACATGGGACCTGGCATTTGGGGGGCATTCAGAAATGTTCATTATTGCCATTATTGCATATTTACAAGCCTGTGTATCCCCTACCCTAATGTCATTGATGGCAAGGGTCAAGATTATTGGTATCTTTTTCTCCCCAAGTGCCCAACAGAGTGTCTACCACATAGCATGCACTAATGTTTCTTGAATGGATGACTCAACAACACTGTTTTTCTCTGTTATTTCAAACTAGAGACCAGGTGCATGAAATTTGGGCACTTGGAGTTAAGGTGTCCCTCAGCCTGGATTGTGAGAGGGCGCAGGCCAGGCCAAGGAACACCACCAGTGCATCATTGGGACTGAGGAGGGACTGCGGGAGGGCTCCAGGGCATGTCCAACCTATCTCGCTCAATCCCAATCAGCCAGACCCCGGCAGCAAGCTAACCTACCAATGGACTGCCTGCCCCCTGATGGTCAGTGCACGTCATAGTGAGCAGTTGAGCAGCCTTAGTATATATATCATTAGCATAGTAAGCTTTGATTAGTTGAATGGCCAACTGGACAACCGGACACTTAGCATATTAGCTTATATTATACAGGATGATTGAGTAAGGGCTGTGGGGAGGCATGGGACAGGAGTTAGCCAAAAGCACCTATCTCCCCCTCTGCTTCCTTGACTTTCCCAAATAAGTCTGAGCCCCTGGGTGTTTACTGGAATCTTTATGCTTAGTCTTCAGACATTCTTGCTTAAAGGACACTGCAAACGCATGTGTCTTCTCAGGGATACTTACCCTGTTGATAGTACCTAATAGTTCATTTTAGACCAAGCTGTTGTTACAATGAAAGCCTAAGGAGGCAGGCGAATGGGGCTGTTTGGTTTCTCAAGCCCTCTTTTTCACAGAAACATGTGTCAGAGTAAGCATTCTCCCGTCACTCAGAGTCTGCTGGTCAGCCCCGGCAAAGGGCCTCCTCTATTTTGACACACAATAGCCACTTCTTGCTCAATTCTATTCCTTAACATTCATAAATAAATTATCAAGTGTCTAAAAACATCATCCTCAAATTCTTAAATTAGAAGAGCTGCAGGATTTTTCCTCCTATAGGAGAAAAAAAGAAAGTCGGTTTTCCTTCACTCTTCCAAACCTTCTTGGGCTCTAAAGTGCATTTCAGGAAGTTCTCACTTCCACAAGTAGAAACACGGGAACTTACGAAATAAAATTTTAAATGCCCAGGTTGGGAAAGAGGAGTGGATATTTTTCTCAATCTTTACAGTTCCTTGAAATGTCAATGATCCCTTAAACTTCACTTTCTCCTTGAGAAATTGAAGAGAATTTTAGCTTACATGGAATATTTTGGGAGTGCATTCCTTTCATAAAGGGAAGCATACTCTCATTGAACACAAGTAGTTACCCAGGAACACGTAGGTTCTGCCATTCCATGTGCCCTTCCTCCAGGGGCAGAGCGCATACCTGGAGCTCGCCTCTCCAAGCTCTGCAGGAGTGAGCTTCGCCTGCCTGCCACTGAGGTCTCCCTGTAAGCCCTCCTTCCCACTAGGCCCACTGGGTGGGTGCCAAACATACAGCAAGCATCCTGTTTAGTCAGCGTATGAGTTTCCTGGGGCAGCCGTAACAAAGCACCACCGACTAGGTGGCTAAAAACAACACAAGGTTATTCTCTCAAAGTTCTGGCAGCTGGATGTCTAAAAGCCAGGTGCTGGCAGCACCATATTCCTTCTGAAGGCTCTAAGGAAGAATCCTTCCTTGCCTCTTCCATCTTCTGCTGGTCGTCAGCAATCCTTGCTGCTCCTTGACTTAATTACTCACTACAATCTGCCTGTCTTCACATGGTCTGATCCCCTATGTGTCTATCTCTCTGTGTCCAAATGTCTCTCTTCATATAAAAACTCCAGTCATATTGGACTTAAGGTGCACCCTACTCTGGTATGACATCTTAACTTGAGTATATCTGTTTCTTAAAAAGGTCACATTCACAGGTCCCATGTAGTTATGAATTTGGGGAGACACTATTCCACCCAGCAAGGGAAGAAATCAATGTGAGCACAGAGACTCAGCAACTACCTATTGGGCAGGATTTAAAAGGTTTTAAGATAAAAAGCCTTCTTCCCCTCCATTTAAAAAAAATATATCTATTCCACCACTAGAAAGAATTGCCTTTTATTGTCAATGCCTTCCTAGTGCCAAATAAGATAAAAGCAAAGCCTGAAATATTGCAAACACTGTCTAAAGGGATGACGTGTATAACTATCATTTCATACTCGAGTGGTAATCAGCCCCCCCCCTTTTTTTGTTAATTCTCACCTGAAGATATTTTTTTCATTTATTTTTAGAGAGGGAGGGAAGGAGGATGAAAGGGGAAGGAGAGAGAGACAGAAAGAAACATCAAAATGACAGACACAGCAATTGGTTTCCTCCCACATGTTCCCTGACCTGGGCTAGGGATAAAACCTGTAATCCAGGTATGTGCACTTGTCTGGGAATTGAACCAGTGACTCTTGCATGTATGGACTGGTGCTCTAACCAGTGAGCAATACTGGCCAGGGCAATCAGCCCCTTTTCAAGCATAACTAGCAGGAGCAAGGTTTTGTTGGAATGGAGCCTGAGATCTGTGACAGAAGGGAGCCGGTAGCGCAGGAAACCTAAGTATGGAGGACAAGAGAGCAGCCACCAGAGACCAGGCACTCTGAAGGGACAAGAAGATGGAAGGGGAGTTCATATTCACACTATTTTCATTCATTGAGCACCTGCTATATGCCTGGAACCATGCTTGGTGCTTCCATACATATCCCTTTCAGTCCCCACAACCCTCAGTATGAGGAACACATTGTCTCCTAATTCACAGATGAGAAAACCAAGACACCATGGAGTTAGGTGGCTTGGAAAAGGATGGGGGGAAAGCATTAATGACCAAGGTCAAACCCAGGGCTGACATTTGCCGCTGCACAGAGGAGAGAAGAGGCATTGGGATGCAAGATTTCCAGTCTCCCTTCTGCTGTGAGCCAGTCCAGTTTGAAGCTCTCTTACTGTACACCAGGGTTTGCTCTTCTTAACTTCTGCTTTTAAGTTGGCAGCCGTATTCTATTGAGCTCCGAATGTGCCTCTGTGTGTATCTTGGAGAGAGAGAGAGAGAAAGAGAATATATGGGTCAATATAAGCAGACTCTTAAAAGCTTATACTTTATCATTGTAATAATCATAATATATTTTACTTTACAGCCACTCATAACCGAAGCCTCTGGGCACCCTAACAAAAATAGCTAAAGGAAAAAAAGGAAATTATATTAAACAAAGGAAATACGACTATAAAACCCCAATAGCCAGAGAACTAAATGAACAACATAAAACCTCCAAACAACAAAACTACAATGAAGCCAAGGGGGGAAAGAAACCTTTTCACGAGCTTTACCCTAAAGGATTCCACACTGTGAGATCACATCTGTTTAAAGCACCATAATTTATCGATATGACATCAAACCAGAAACCAGCCATTGTAAACCTTTCCCGAAGAAACTCTCAGATAACTAACCAGGTGGTCGATGGGGGGCGGGGAGGGAGGGATGTGTAGCACGTAGCCAGGGCAACAATGGCTTTAAAATTTTATGTTCAAATACATCTCTGTGAAGTTTCAAATCTTGGTACTGAGATGCAAAAATTGGTTCATTTCATGGGTAAACAAAATTAACAAAACCTTTCTTAGCAATTATTTGGGAGGTGGGGGAGATGGTTCACCCAGTACTTGCTGACATCTTCTCAAACTGCTGCCTTAAGAGGGCCATTATCAAGGATGGGACCTCTTGCCTGGCCAGCATGGCTCAGTGGATGAGCGTCAACCTATGAACCAGGAGGTCACAGTTAGATTCTCGGTGCAGGTTGCAGGCTCGATCCCCAGAGGGGGCCATGCAGGAAGCAGCCAATCAATGATTCTCACTGTTGTTTCTGTCTCTTTTTCCCTCTTTCTTTCTCTCTGAAATATTTTTTTTATTTTTTTTAAGAATGAAACCTCTTTAGGATTAGCCACTAAGTCTCAAATACTATGAAAGTTTTTAGGGAAGGACAAAAGCTCTTATTTATAAAGCAACTGAGTTTCTGAGCCTGTCCTCCCATTCTTATGTTGCAGCCATTTCAAATATTGTCAACAATAAAAAATATATATTGTTTTTACAAAAACAGGCACTCCTTTAAAAAAATAACAAACCCACCACAAACGTTTATGTAGGAACCACTGAAATCTCCATCCTCGTGTCTGTGAGAGCAGCATTACCCCCAGACAAGTGATTCCTACACCCCTCCTGCATGTTCTCCTGTTGAACATGGGAAATAAACCTGCTGGAGAAAAGTCTTTAAAATATTTGTAAGATTAGGATAGCTTACTGGTTTCCAAAACTATTTTGTTAGCAAAATAAAGTAAAATATTAAAAAGCCAAATGACACTTCGCAACTGTGTAGAATATTTTTCAAAATATTTGTTCATCCTAGAGTACTTTCTAGCTTAGCATAAATCCAGCCCTACAAATTAGGATTCTCGTATCAGAAACATAGAGCCCAATGTAGCATCCAGAGTAAAGCAGGTGCAAGAGCAGACAGAGGAAAGACAGAAGGCAGCATGTCAGGAGAACAGGGCCAGACAGAAGGGTCCATGGTGTGTTGAAGGATCAGCCCAGCCTGGGTTCTCTCCCACATGCTAGCACTTAATCACGGGGTAACCTTGGGTAAGTTACTTAACTTCTTTTTCTCATCTATACAAAGAAGAGAAACTGCTAAACAAACTCTGCTCTTTTTATTTTATGGATGCCTTTGGCACTCTTTAAAAAAATAACTCACATCTTCCAGAACAAGCTGGCTAAGCTCTCAGACACACCATTCCGTTACAGAAGCAAGCTGTGGAATGATACACGTAGGGAAAATAGAAGCCACCAAAACAACACTGGGTGATTTCTATGGCCCGTAGACACATGTGTGAGAGCACAGAGAAATATAGGCTGATGCTCACAGGACAAGGCATGAAGGTGACCTCTGGGGGCAGGCCTAGACTGGAACAAGATGAGCACATGGGGACTTTATTATGTAAATATTTCAGAAGAGACTATATTTATATATTGCTTACACATGAGAAAAAACAGTTGTATTTTATGTTGCCAATAAAAACGACCTTCTGTCTTGTTTCAGGGAATATAGTAATTCTAGAAGAGTCTCTGGCAGTCTGTACTTGAGGGCTGGTGTTACAGCGAGGCCAAAACTTGGAGGACCCAGAGTTCTAATTCAGGACAAGTCTGATTTCCTTTACAGCGCTAAACATTTCAAAGCTTGGCCTTAAATCTATTTTTTGAAATGGATGGTGGAAGGCACTGATATGTGAAGTGGAGTTGCAGCTGGGACTGGGGACAATCTGTGGTAGGTTGAAAACCTGAATGGGTTCCCTGCACCCCAACATGTCAACCAGCAGGGCACCAGCCTTGCCTTCCAGCATGTACCAGCCAGGGGTGGGACATGCATCCACATCAGCATCCAAAACCAGTTTCTGGGGACTGTGATATGATTATGGCACCTCCTCCTGTTAATCAGGACATGGAGCTATTGGTCCCTGTCACTTGGAACTGCCATGGTGGACTGATCTGGAAGAGTTTTGCTCTTCAACTTTGCCCCCTCTAAACATAGAGCCTCTGTGAGCCTTCCTACATAGACGTTTTTCCTTTGGACACACCAGAGGTGCAGGTGGCCATAGCACACAAAGAGAAGAGAAAAGGAAACAACCCCTCACAGCCTGAGACTATCTGTCTTAGCTCGGGATGTAGAATAGGAATCAGAGCAAAATTTTATTTCAATGTTGTTGACTCATATATTCAACTAACTCTTTTTTAATATATATGTTATTGATTTCTTTACAGAAAGGAAGGGAGAGGGATAGAGCATTAGAAACATTGATGAGAGAAACATCAATCAGCTGCCTCCTGCACACCCCCTACTGGGGCTGTTCCCACAACCAAGGTACATGCCCTTGACCGGAATCAAACCTGGGAGCTTTCAGTCCGCAGGCCAATGCTCTATCCACTGAGCCAAAACGGTTAGGGCTCAACTAACTCTTACTTAGATTGGGCAATCAAAGCAGAAAACCTGAGGAAGATGACTGAGGAGATCAGTGGAATTCATACCAAAATTATTGGGATGTTTTCTTCCATGGACAACTTCAAGAAATATGTTCAACTGCACAAATGAAATAGGAAGTAAAACAGGATCAATGTCCTGTAGTTAGTGAAGGGATGGAGAAAGGCTACCGATCTCTAGGATGCAAGGCTATCAGGAGGAAAGAAAGACTCGCTTTCTTTGTTCAGCCCATTTTGTACAAGCAGATCCCAGATCCAATGTCCAGCGGAGAGGAGCTATCGGTGGCAGATGGCCTGGTGGCCTGAGTGGCTGTCAGTTCCCTTGCTCTAGGAGTCAAGCTGCACACACAAGGCTTTTATTTTCCTTAAGGAATTTAAACGACATTAAATACCAACTACCTGGAAATAAATTTATGTTGCAATTTTTTTACTATACAATCAAAAAATAGTCAGTTTTTATTCAATCTGGTAAATACTCTTCAAAAACAGTTTGAGTCATGTGTGTGCACGCTTGCGCGTTCGTGTGTGTGTGTGTGTGTGTGTGTGTGTGTGTGTGTGTGTTTTAAATCAACATTTGGATTTAGCAAATTAGTGCAGATTTATCTATTTTCTTGTGTATGGATCAGTTCCAGATCTGTTTGTAAGCACCAAGCTACTGAAGGATTATTATTTTTGGAATTCATATTTGTTCTTAATCCCCTAATATGTTTGGGGAACATGTCCAGATTGTCAACCCAACATACGAGACAACCTCAATGAAGCAGCAAGAAAAGAGAAAAAGACCAAACAATAGACAAATAACCATGGGACATATCATTCAGCTTTTGTTGAGCTTGAAATGTGCCAAGTTGGAAATAGGGAGAGAGGTTTGTGATATTCCACTGGAACATATTGTCACTGTTAGAAACAGCCCACATTCACCAGAGCTGCCAATTACTCCCCAGCCACCATTTTTTTCCTTCAGATTGATCTCCTGCTTGAGGCTGTTTCACACCCATGACTCTGAAGCTTCCCTAGTGGCATGTTGGCTAATTAAGAGCAAAATCCATCTCTTGATGAAATAATGCTGCTGCCTGAAAAGGAATCCTACTTTTTTTTTTTTTAATTCTTAATCAGGCTGGAAGGAGCCGTATTCTAACACTTGTATTAAGCATCGGAAGAAAAGGTCCGTAGCTGGCAATTAGCAATGATGAAAAGGACAGCGATTTAAAGCATGTTGCGGTGACATTTTTATCAAATTAGATGAGTTTGTGAGGCCCACCAGCTGCATATGCTTATTGTCATTTACTGTTTGGACAGCAACACATCAGCCACTGAGCATCAGGAGGTGCTGAATTTAATAAGTCGTTTTGACACTGGTGTGAAATGAGCAGATCAGCATTCTGAGGAATGCGTTCACACTCTGAACAGACAGGCAGACATTCTAAGCATGCGAGGTGACACCAATCAACAGGAAGAAATGATGAAAGCCAGGCTAAGAAGCAGGCAGTACCAGTGGCAGCGGTGGCAGCCACAGAGACACACCACTGAGAGAAAAGAAAAAGACACACACACACACACACACACACACACACACACACACACCTATTTCTTGGCTTAGCTAGACAGAGCATCCAAAGAAGCAAAGACTACCTAGAAATAATGCAATGTATATTTACTGCAGACACTGTACGTTTTCATTTATAATTTAAAAACCTACACAGTTCCCCTGTAACAACCATTAGAAGATGCTGATAAATCTTCAAACAAATGTTTTTGATCCTTCATGTTAGAAACACAGCATCCCATTCAAAAGAAACAAACAAAAAATTTATCCGCATGCATGCTGGAAAAATAAGCTTTGGTTTATCCTTTCCACCTAATATGTTAGTTCTAAACTGATTGCCGGGCTGGGATAGGAAGAGGTAGTGTTACTTGGTTTTGATTTACGGTGGGGTGAGGGCAAATGTTGCTTTCAAAACTCTTGCTTGGAATATGAGTTGTGGAAGGACATTCTGATAATCCCAGGAGTTATTTATACTGAGGGGGATCTGATGGCAACGTTTTAACCATGTATCTGCCATCAGAGTTAAAACACACCAGAGAGTCGATTGCCAATTACCTTTCAAACATACAGGTGTCATGTACAGCCTAACAAAGGTGACTAGCAATTAGCTCCTGGCTTCAGAAGTTTCTAATGCCATCTAGTGGAAATGGTAAATTTGATCACTTGCACATCAAAAGAGAGCCTCAAACCCCAGCTAATATGTCATTTTACATGCTGTCATATATTCCGAAAACTCAATGCCGGAGTCCAGTCTCAAATATAACTCAAAAAAAAATTTTGCTAGTTCATAAAACTAGAACGTACTTTGGAAAATAAGACTTGCCCAGAATTACCCTTGGATGCCTGCCCACCGCAAATGAAGTGATGATTAGTGCCGCCCCACACCATTGCTATGCCAATAAGATCATTTTCCTCATCATTGTCCTGTCTCTTACTTTGTAAACCTTAGAATCTAGAGATGAATTATTTGATTTTTTTTCAAGCCTGGTGGGTTCGGTAAAATGTAATATAACCTCTTGAAATACAGTCGTGCATCCCTGAATGACAGATATGTTCTCTGAAATGTGTTGTTAGGCGATTTTGACGTTGTGCATTTTAGAGTATACTTACACAAACCTAGATGGTATAAGTTACAACACACATAGGCTGTATGGGATAGCCTATTGCTCCTGGATAAGACTTGCTTTTAGAGGTGATATGAAGGAAAGTGACACATATAGGCAATAGAATACTCATCTATCGCATCTGCATATACAAAGTAAATTATGGCCTATTTTGTCTTTACAATTATGTGAAGCACCTTCTGAGTCATAGCCCCATGGCTGAAGCTGCTTGGTGACCATCTTGAATGGGAGCACAAAATCCCCAATGTTATTTTTCTTGCCGACTGTCCATTTAATATCATAGTTTACCTCTCTCATTCTTTTCTCATATATAATACTTGCATAATTTGCATCATGTAGTATATGTATACCTATATGTGTTGATTTTTCAAAACACCTATTTTTCTGACTACAAAATATAATTTATTATTGTAGAAAAGTGTTTAAATATACAAACACATTGAAACGAAATTTTTGGACTGGAACCGGGATTCTTTGTACACCGGAATCGAAGAATGAATCCATAGACAGAAGATGGTATAGCAAAGGTGGAGATTTATTGAAGAACAAATACAGACTCCCACATGGGGAGAGGGAGAGTCCCACAGAATGGACTCCCAAGTAGGGAGGGGGAAAAGGGTCCCACTGAGTTCCTTTTCCCTATGGCTTAATAAAGGCTGCAGATCCTGGTGCCTGGACATCCCCTTTGATTGGTCACTATTCCCTTAGACTGGTTACTATAGTAACTCCTGGGCTCAAAGGTCAAACCTCTCACATGGAACACGGGAGGTTCTCTCCCCTGCCCCCTCCTCTTCCCTATCATTTTCCCCTTCCCTTTCCTTCTGAATGAAGGCTACCGTCTCTTTATTTTGCAAATATAGGCCTTTTGTTGTTCCCAGCTCCCCCATTCTATGGAAATATACCTTCTGCTGCTCTGCAGCCCTGTGTTTCCTCCATGGTTCCTCTAATTTCCAAATTTTCTAATATTTCCTAGACCTGTCCTGTTTTACCCCCAAAATTCTTATTTCAACATGAAAAAAATTAAAATCGCCCAGAATCTCACCACCCAAAGATATCCTCATTTACTATTTTATTTCTTCAAAGTTCTTTTTCTGTGCATAATTTAACACAGCTAAGCTTATATTACATATTCCGATTTTAAGTACAATTAACCCAAGAAGAGTCATTCACAAGTCCTAGTTGGAGGATGTTACAATGAGAGTCTTAATCACAGATTATATCTACCACTGGCAGTTTATTCTTTTTTCGTAATTACAAAAAGAACCCTATACACTCAGGTCATTCAAAATTAATTCTAAGGAGCATAAAATTATTACTCAAGTTCCTTGTCATGAGATGCTATATTATATTGCTGAATTAAAAAAATCAGTTTCAGTGAAGGGGGAAAAAAACATTTTCCGGGTTTAGTTATTCTGCAAATACTATGTCACTGTCATTTAAATATTGTAATCCTGTTTTGGACTGGAAATAAAGTTATTTTTATTGTGATTTAAGTAGCAGGAGATTCTATCTGAGCACTGAGGTAAATAATATTACAAAAAAAAAAAATTTCCTGATACTTAAAAAAAATAGCAAAAGCCAACAATAACAACTAATGGAAACTTTACAGACCCTAACTTCTCCCCTGGGTTACAAATTATTTAAAAATATCTAATACAATTAGATTTCTGATTCTGGAATCTAAGGAGAAGGTATTTATAAATCTTTATACCGTGGCTCTCTCAATCCCAAGTCCTTTATTCTTCAATTGCCTAGAGTAAAACTTTAAATAATTTTTCAAGTTGTTTACAACATGGCATTTTGCAAAATTTCCATATTTTCTTCACAAATTAAGACAATCCTTAAATTTTAGCATTCACTCCTACTAACCTTTAAAACTGTGGACTGCCATTATCTTCTGGCCTTTAGTTCTGTAGGGAGAACTCTGGGACCAGCCTGATTTTTGTTCTAGGTAGCTTTGTTTTGAGCCTGGATGTTTAAGAATCTTTTCTTTAGCTTTGTAATGCAAAAGCCCCAAGCAAGGTCTAGGCTTCTTTCTGTGAATCTTATCAGAACCTCTGTGAGTCCTTTCAGTCTTTAGTCAAGTCTTCCTTTGCCTCAGGAAACCTTTTCTCCTTATTATATCTTTGATTATCACTTATTTCCAATTTGGAGGGTGCTTCTCTTCCTCAAGAATAACTGTGATTTTAGCCTGTCTCTTTTCTCTAAACCCTATATCTACTCTTTACCTCATCACTTTAATCTTTGTCCCTTTTTCTCCAGATTCACAGAAAAGTTTTTATCTTTCACAATATGTGTTCTACCCTGCATAATTCCATAACGTATTTTAACCTCCAACTCAAGTCTAAATTTCTTGTAATTTTTCCATTATTTTATTATTTCTATTCTTGCTTGTTAGGTTTTTACGTCAACCTTATTGCCTTTTTTAGGTTGTAATAATATCAATTTTTTAACTTAAAAAGATGTTATTAACCAAAATATTTCCTTTGTTTAAAAAAAGTTTATATATAGAAAACAAATAAAATATAGTCAAACCTCTACTGCCCCCTATTATTTTGAACTGTGTCCATATTTTTATATAGTTTTTACTACTTACATATGTATCCATACATGATCTATAGCAGACTATTTATGAATTTCTTCATACTGTATCATATTAAAATGGTATCATTTTACAACTTTCACTTCTCTGGATAATATACTAAGAGTATCGTAGGTGTTGCAGCCAACAGCCCCAGCCAGGATAACCAGGGTCCACTGTCAGAGGAGCATATAGGCCTTCATTCACATGATCGCACGCCATCATTGAGCCACTCTAGCTGATGACAAATAGAGCAGAGACGACCTGTCTACCCTGAGCCCAAATTGCAGATTTGTGAGCAAAATAAGTGGTGCCATTGTTCTAAACCACTTAGTGTTGGGGTAATTTATTACACAGCCACAGTAACGTGAATAGCTTCTGCCCGTTCCCTGTTCTGGTTCCCCACTTTCTTACCCATTCTCCTAGGATCACTGCCTCAATAAATCATTTGTATAAATCCAAGAGACCAAGGCAGATCTGTGGGATGGTTCATACCAAAGGAAGAATGTACAACTTCCCTTGAAAGCTGCAGGCTCTTTAAAACTCAATGAAATATGCTATTTTTGTGGTACCAAATTGGTAAAAGAAGCAATTAAACTGAAACTAAAAGGTAAGGGGAAGGATGAAACTTATTCTCTGAATTCTCTTTGAGTAACCACTTTAATCGTGGAGCTGGAGAATCAAAAAGCATCTAGATTCAGTGCGGTTGCAAAGAGAAGTCTTTTATAGAGATTCTGTCTTAAAAAGGCAGTATTTGGAATTCCCAGCTTTATGCTTCTTAAAAAATCTAGGGGAAACAATTCTACACTTCAGGTAAAAGAAAAAGGGGTAATCCCCACAGCCCTCCCAATTAGGCTCTCTAGAAAAATTGCCAGAGTCCCTGTGAATAGATGCCTTGCCCAGCAACTGGATAGCAAGGGAGGAGAGAGCATAGCCCTGAGCCTCTAGTTCCACCCAATAGAGGAAGAGCCTCTGCCAGCAAGTCACCTGTACATCCAAAAACATGGAATCTTCTGCAGATAGAAGGTTGGGCAATAGAATTTAATCAGCTGATGAGAATGCTACTTCTGACCTCAGAAACAACCTCAGAAGTTAGGCCTCATAAACACACTACCTACTGCTCCCACTTTAAAGTAACTGACCCAGCATACCTAACTACACTTCTCTTTCACCCTGGTGCCTGCCTAGTAACCCCAGCACCATCACAAAGACCTCGTGTGTTTTATGGCCAGGATTTCACATAGTAGGTCTTTTCACTGGATGCCTCCTTTCAAGTCTATGCTGCAGTCCCTCTAGCATGGCTCATTTTCCCAAGTGATTTCAAGCTTGGATAGTCCCCATTTCAGAGTTCTTCCCAATGTCATCACTGTTAAAGTATAGAGATTGAAAGACTACAAAGTGTAGAGATTGAAGCCATATCCTCCAGCAATCCTATATAATAAAAGCCTAATATGCTAAATGTCCAGTCATCTGGTCATCTGTCCAACCAAAGTGTAATATGCTTAATGATATGCTAAAGCTGCTCAACCGCTCACTATGATGTGTGTTGACCACAGGGGGCAGACGCTCTAACTGGTAGGTTAGCTTGCTGCTGGGGTCTGGGTGATTAGGACTGAGCGAGATGGGCCGGATGCGCCCTGTAGCCTCCCACATCCCTCCCTGGCCCTGATAGTGCACCAATGGGGTCCCTCAACCTGGCCTGTGCCTTCTCTCAATCCAGGACCCCTTGGGCGGGTGTCAGAGAGCTGGTTTTGGCTCAATTCCACAAGCCAGGCTGACAGATCCCACTGGTGCATGAATTCATGCACCGGACCTCTAGTAGGCATATAATCACAACTTCTCTTGCCTACCAGGTTTCTTGGGGATATTTCAAAATAATGAGCATTCTGAAATGAGTCCTAAAGAATGCATATTCTAGGATACATCAGGCTTCATCTTGGATCTTTAACTTTCTTACAAGTTACCCCACCCCACCAAGATGAGCAATTTGTTTTTCTTCAGCCTTAAGCTACCCAAACCACCTGAAAAATGAAGCTAACCTAGGACACACTGCAGGATGGATCTATTTCCCGCCTGAATTTTATCTGGCTACCACCTTATGCCCAGGGAGCAAGTCTTACACTGACAGTGTGTTAACAGCCTGAGCAAATCCTGCTGTTCTGCCAATGGTGATGTAACAGGATCCAAAACAAAATTACCAGGATTGCCAAATCCTGTGGATCAAGAAAGTCCATCTCCTTCCTGCCTTAAGTGGCCAACAAAGAAAAAACATAGGTGTGAGATGCTCTGAGGAAGACTCCAGAAGGCTTCATGGAAGGTCACACCCACAATAGCAACTACCTCATCTGGCCCAGAGCCATAAGCCATTAAATTCTAACAAACCTAAAGATGTCTTTGGAGATTTGATATTTGTTTTTTCTTTTGTTTTAACTTTTTTTTTTTGCCTTTGCTTAAATATACATTTATTTCAGAGGACCTGGATTTAATTTAGTCTGCAATAAACTGAATTGCCAAAGAACTTGAAGTTTGTGATAAAATTCAGATTTGGGGATTGATCAGCCTAGGTTTCAAACTCTAACCATTCCATATCTTAATTACTAGTTGTATGACCTTGCAAAAATTCAGTGAACTCTCCAAGCTTCCATATTCTCATCTCAGGAAACCTGTTATAATAATTGTACTTTTCCATAGAGTCATCATGGAGGTTTCATGAAATATTGCATATAAAATACTCAGCTTAGCACCTGATACCCAGTAGGAATTCAACTAATTTTAGTTATGTGGAGAGAAGTTTTACCAAACTCCATTTTATTCATTCACCTTTTGTCTGGAATATTCAAGACCAAGAATGGTCTACAAAACTTGGGGGCAGTCTATGACATTTTATAGAACCCTATTTCAGTGGCATGAAAATGAATATTAGACATACACACCCACAAAAAAATAGAATAACCTGAATGATCACTTACTTGCAAGCACTCTGCCTAAGAGAACAGGCTTCAGGCCAATATGCATTTATGTGAAATTGAAAATCCACCCTACAGTATGTACTATGTTCTTCAGACCTAGAAGCTTCCTTATGCTAGAGGCCTCAGACTGGACATTATGCAAAATGAAATGGACATGGTGAACTGTATTAATGGTGAGTTGTTGGAATTCTTTCTACAAAGTTGCCCAAAGATACAGAGGTTGTTTTGTTGTTGTTTTTTGGTTTTTTTTTACTTTTTAAAACTTCAAACATGTGCAAAAGTAGACAAAAAAGTATAACAAACACCCATGTTCTCGTCATCCAGATTTTACAAATATCAATTCAAATAATCGTATAGGATCTAGACTTCTACCTACTTCCCCCATCATATTATTTCAAACCCCATCTTAAACATTATTTAATTTTATCTACAAAGATTTCAGTATGTGCCTCTATAAGGACTCTTTCAAAAAACCGTAATATCACTATCACACCTAAAAGCTTAATAATAGTTCTTTAATATTACTAGTAAATATCCAGCCAGTGTTCAAATTTCTCACTGTTTAACAGGTGTCATGCTTTTTTAACAGTATATTTGTTTTAATGAGGATCCAAATCATGTCTTAAAATGTCAATTGATTGATTTCTCTCTTAAGTCTTTTTTCAATCTGTAGGTTCCCCCTCAATCTTTTCTCTTGAAATTCATTTGCTAAAGGAATCAAATTATTTGCTCTTTGAGTTTCCCAAAGTCTAGCTTTTATGGGGATCCCTTAAAAAAAAAAAGCTGTAAAGCTATACTTAACTATCAAAACAGTTATTCTCTAAGTGAGAGATGGGGCAAGAAACTGAAGATGGTATTGATCTATTAATGAAACTATTTTAATATTTTCGAAAGGTTGTTGATGCAATCCACAAGATCATCAGCATGTCAATTGCAGGCTGGAGTGAAGAAGGCCAAGACTTGTTGCATTCCCAGGTCCTTTTCCATTTCTGCTCATGAGAACATTCCAGGCACCACCACTCTGTGCCCCTCATTATCACTAACAGTTCTTCTGTGAACCTGCTCCCTTTTGTCTGTGCAGAAGAAGCATGCATCTGTGCAACAGGAACTCAGAGGATAAACGTGTAAGTTCAAAGGTGAAAAGAAACAGATGTAGAGAATGAAAGCCATGGAAAAATACAGTAGATGCAGCCAAAAGCAGGTACATTGGGGATTGTGGGTGAATAAAATGGGCAGGGAACAGGTGATAGGAATGTCACAGTGAAGATGAAAAGGTCTGGCCTCTGGCGTGATCACTGGGTCCCCTACCCTCTGTTTGGGAGGAGGCCACTTAGGCTGCAAAAATAAGTCCACTATCCTTTGCTCTGCCATGAGCACAACCTCTGCTCCCCTAAACCAGCAACCTTTAAACAATTCAGGAATTGAAATAGAAGATTCATTCTGACATGAGTCTTAGGATGGGTCAGGATATGGCTATGTAGTTAGCAGTCAGCACTGGGCAAATTCTTGGCCCATAGCTACTTGGTTCCTACCCCTGACAAGAGCCCATCACTGAGGACTGGTCCCCTTTCATGTACAACAGTAAGCTTCTAGAGCACTCCCCAAGACTATATCAAATCACATGAAATCAATAATAGTGTGTTGACAGAGGAATAATACAAAGCAGCCAGATATCCCAATAAAATAAAATCTGACCCTATTTGTGGATATTTAAGATATACTTTGTCTTCTTTTGATTTTCTTTAGCTATCACAATGTCTTGAAATTTATTAATCTTTTTTCTCATGTGAAAGATGTTCTGAGTTAAAACTAAATAAACCATGGGGTATTCTGAGCCTCGATGAGCCAAGACTCATTGTCTCCAATATAACAATAAGACTGACAGCTGTATTCCCACCAGAAATATAAGCCATCCAAGAGGATGAAATCCCATCAGCTGAGTTGGCCACAATGCACCCGACTGAGAAGCCACAGCATGGACTGCCCCACAATGGCCTGACTTCCCTCCTCAGGTGACATGAACACAGGACAGAAAGCTAGACCCCCTGGAACTCACAGCCTCAGAGTTCTGGGGACCATGGCCTCTGCCCTCTGCATGATGCACAGGATATACATGTACTGAACCAGAAGCAGGCACTCTTCAGAGGCACTATGCAAAAGGCACAAATTAAAATGGGCCAAGAAAACCCTGGTGGGAATGCAGACTGGTGCAGCCACCATGAAAAACAGTATGGAGTTTCCTCAAAAAATAAAAATGGAACTCCCATTTGATCCAGTCATCCCACTTCTTCTAGTAATATATCATAAGAAATCATAAACTTTAATCATAAAGAATATATGCACCCCTATATTGATAGCAACACAATTTACAATAGCTAAATCTTGGAAACAGCCTAAGTGCCCATCAGCAGATGGTACATTTACACAATGAAATACTTTGCAGCAATAAAAAAAGAAAGAACTCTTACCATTTGTAACAGCATGGAGGGACATGGAGAGTATTATGCTAAATGAAATAAGCCAGTCAGAAAAGAATACATATCAGGTGAATAAAATAAACTGTTGATCAAAAATAGACTCAGAGTAATAGAAGTATGAACAGTGTTGAATCTCAAAGAAAAGGCAGGAGAGGGTGGGTGAGAAAAGATCACCAATGAACTTGTATACATATTTGCATAACCTATGGACACAGACAATAGGATGGTGAGAACCTGGTAGGGGTGGGGGGATGGGAGCAGCTGGAAGAGGTTTATAGGGAGAAAAGGAGGACCTATGTAATAATTTCAACAATAATGATTTTAAAAACTAATAAAACATAAAATAAAAAGGCAACAACAGAAGCAGTAACTGCATCCAGCTCAATCCCAGGATATATGAGTCATGCTCAGTGTTCTTCTCCAGACGTAGCTCCTAATGGTCAGTCATCTACACACTAAGAGTAAGTTATCTTCTCATCACACACCTAAAATAAATGTGGTAGAAAATAAACAAAATAAGCAATAAAAACTCCCATTTAGAAATGGGGAGAATGAGAAATACCCAGAAGTTACTGGATCATAACTATTGTCATAGCCCACTGCGCAGGAATAGTCAAGACTCTTTATTAACAGTGAAATCAGCTTCTTGCTTAGACCATCTGGCAACCCCTCATTCTCCTTTCTGAGAATAACTCCCTTGTCAGTTAGCTCTAGCTTTGCCTTCTGAGAGGTGTTTGTGTGTGTGTGTGTGTGTGTGTGTGTGTGTTTTCTTATTCATCATTCTCTTGACCACAAGGTAAATGGTCCTTGGAAAACACACACAACCCTCTTTCACACTCTCTTTCTGCTAATGTGGGCTCAGAAACCCAGGCATTACTGTAGAGGTGCTGTTAACAGATTTTTATTTCCAATACAACTCCTTCAAAAGCTTAGCAGACTTGGGGAGAACCAAGATGCTGGCATAGGTAAAACACCTATCTTGCCGCCATACACAGCAATTTCAAAACTACAACTTAACGAAAGAACGAACACCATCCAGAATCACCGGAAAGCTGGCTGAGTGAAAATTCCACAAATAAAAGTGAAGATAAGACACTGTCACTCGGAGGAGCAGCAGCGGACAGCATTGAAGATATGCACCAGCAGCTAGGGCGAGCGGCTGAAAACCTGCCAGTTTTCTTCAATGGGGGAGAAAAAGACGTCCCACTGGACTGATTCTCCAGCTCTGGGCGAAGTCCAGGGGACCCACTGTCATACGGGGTAAAAACTGGACAGTGGGAGGGCACGCCAAAGCTCGGGTGCTGCAGGGGTCTGCAGGCTTGTGGAAAAGGCGAGCTTGTGCAGAGTGCACATGAGCTTGGGAACAGCGCAGCTGCCTGACCGCGCAGAGATCACTCGTGACTTGCTCTCTCATTCGGGAAACAGTCAGACTGCATTGTTTTGCGACCTTGGGTGAGACATTGGGTGTGCAGACTCATTTGAGGAGAGTCTGAATTCTCTGGCAGCCAGTGGAGCTTGGCAGTGGTTCTCTCT
The DNA here is from genome assembly GCA_027563665.1 of Antrozous pallidus. NCBI lineage: Eukaryota > Metazoa > Chordata > Mammalia > Chiroptera > Vespertilionidae > Antrozous > Antrozous pallidus. The sequence continues at coordinate 32,881,760 of CM050523.1, forward strand.
CAGAGGTGCTGGCAGCCATTGCCCCTGGCACAGAGTCCCTGGGGCTGCATAGGGCAGAGCTAATGCTGTTTGCTTGGCCCGGAGACTCTACCCATCCAACCAGAGCACAGCTGAACGCCACAGACAATTGGCCTGGAGGTCAACCCCTCCAAGTGCTAACAATGATTAACCTGAGCTTAACTTTAGCAAGACTGTGCAACCCATATCCACTTCAGGTAAGTGGGGAGGCTGAGCCACTGTCCCTTGTAGGATGTCTGCCACACAAAGCTAATTGACCAACTCAGGGAATCAGCCACCATGCAGAGACATGGAAATAAATCAGATGTGAAAGAAATGGAGGGGGAAAAAATGACTAGATATGGAATTCAAAACCACGGTTATAGGGCTTTTCAAGAGGCTCCTAGAAAAGGTCGAGACCTATAAGGAAATAAGCAAGACTTACAAGGAAATGATGAGACCCTCAAGTATATGAACGAGACCTGCAAGGAAATGAACAAGACCAACATAGAAATGAATGAGACCTACAAGGAAATGAACGAGACTCTCAAGGATATGAAAAAGAACCAACCAGAAATTAAGCATACACTGACTGAAATAAAAAATATTATACAAAGACCTAAAAGTACTCTAGAGCACCCCAAGAACCAAGTTTAAGATTTGAAATACAAAGAGGTAAAATCCATTCAGCTGAAAAAGCAAGAAACCAAAAGAATCCAAAAAATTGAAGATAGTGTAAGGGGCCTCTGGGACAACCTCAAGCATACCAACATCAGAATTATAGGGGTGCCAGAAAAAGAGAGAGAGCAAGACAGTGAAAACCTATTTGAAGAAATAGTGACTGAAAACTTCCCACAGCTAGTGAAAGAAATTGACTTAAAAGTCCAGGAAGCACACCGAACCCCAATATATAGAACCCCTAAGAGGACCACACTAAGGTACATCATAATTAAAATGCCACGAGCAAAAGAAAAAGAGAGAATATTAAAAGCAGAAAGAACAAAACAGTTAGTTACCTATAAGGGAGCACCCATACGATTGTCAGTGGATTTCTCAACAGAAACGATGCAGGCCAGATGGGAGTGGCAAGAAATATTCAAAGTGATGAACAGCAAGAATCTACAACCAAGATTACTCTATCCAGCAAAGCTATCATGCAGAATTGAAGGTCAGATAAAGAGCTTCACAGATAAGAAAAAGCTAAAGAAGTTCATCACCACCAAACCAATATCATATGAAATGCTGAAAGATACTCTTTAAGAAGAGGAAAAAGAAAAAGATAAAAGTGTAAATTATGAACAACAAATTCACATCTATCAACAAATGAATCTAAAAATCAAGTGAATTAATAAGCTGATGAACAGGATAAACTGGTGAATGTAACAGAATCATGGACATAGAGAGGGAATGGACTGACAATTCTTGGGGAGAAAAAGAGTATGGGAAGTGCAGCAAGAGACTGGACAAAAATCATGCAACTATGGGAGAGGACAGTGGAGGGGGTGAGGGCAGAGGGTGGGATGGGTACCAGGTGGAGGGGAGCTATAGGGGGAAAAAAGGGGGGAACAATGTAATTAATAAACTGAACAATAAAGATTTTTAAAAAGTCAAAAAAAAAAAAAAAAAGCTTAGCAGACTTCCAGTGTATTTGTTTCTATGTATGAAAAACAATAGTGAAAGATCTCACCAAGACAAGAATGTTTAAGCCTAAAGTCTCAGGCCTTTTACATACCAACCACACTTCTATCCTGTCTCTCTCAACATAGTGGCAACTGAAAAAAAGGCATGGCTGGGTTCTGATTTGCACAACTTAAAGGACGTTGCTTGAAGAAGGCTATTGGCTCCAGTGTTACATCTTAACAAGGGTGCCATTTTGCAGCCACCTGTTTTGACTGCTTCAATTTGGAGCACAGAAGCAGTTAACTTTTTCAACACCTCACAGACCCCAATTACTACACTCTCAGTCAAATTAGAACAGAGGCAGATGCACAAAGTGACTTCCCTAACTTCCTTTCCATCTTTGTTTAAAGACCCACCAGCCCTTAGCTCCGTGGTGGCGAACCTATGACACATGTGTCAGCACTGACGTGCATAGCCATTTTCAATGACACGCGGCCGCATTCGGTCGCATACAGAGAAGTATGGGTCCACATGCCCAGAAGGACGTTTCATCCTCGGCTACTTCACGACCAGGTGCAGCAGCTGAGGATGGAACATTTGCTGTAGTGTAATGTAGATACTCTGTGCTGGAGGTCTGTAGGCCAAAACAGAACTCCGGCACAGAGAGTCTAATTCTGGGACTTCTGGTTGCACCATTAGGGTATCTTTGACCTCACTTCTGGCTGGCAGAGCAGGGAGCAGTGGAATGCCGTGGGGGACACATCTCTGGGGGCCCTGTGATCGCCATTACCAGCAATCAGATAACCACAGCAACCATCATCCAATTTACTGTGCTGGGGTGTCGTGGATTTCTAATTGATCGTCATTGCTGAGATAAGTGAGGAGGAGGCTGGGAGAAGCAAGGGCCTGTGGTATGGGTGCCATTTCCTACCATTAGAAATAGTGGCAGCCATCTTAATTTATATAAGGAACATCATTTGCAACATAGTACAGGTTCCATTTCACCACTATTACTGTTGTGCATCCTTATTAACCCTTATTTCTGATTATTAACCCTGCCCTTTTCTAAAAGACAGTTACATGTGCCATCTTGTGGTCAGTTAGGCTAGTTAACCCCTAATTGCCTGCAGGGCTAACAGGCTATCTATAATTCTATCTTCTGTCACTGCCCCTCTGATGGAGAGCCCAAAAAATAAAAAACCAAGGTTAAGTAAAGGAAGTGGTAGTAGCAGTAGCCGACCCTTTCAAGAGACATGGACTGAGATGTATGGCATTATAGAAAAAAATGGCAGATCATTTTTGCATTCTTTGTACTGAAATGATAGTAAGCAGAACGTGGAATATAAATAGACATTTTGAAATTAATCATTCCCAGCTCTTGAAAAAAAGTGAGGATGAAAAGAAGGAATACATTTCCAGGCAGCTACACCTTTATAAGAGCCAATCTAATTCCATCCTTAAATTTATAAAAGGCTGTTTTGAGCACTACTCACTGCATAGCTCAGCATGGAAAAGCACTCAGTGAGGGAGAATTTATTAAAGAAACTCTCCTAAGATGTGCACCAGTTCTATTTCACCATATGCAGAATAAAGATGCAATTATTAAGAGAATATTAGAGTTACCACTCAGTAGAAATATCATAAAAGACCAAATAATGAGACTGAATACAAATGTACAACATCAATTAAAGAGAGACATAAGTAATTGTAAATATTTTTTAATCTCTCTTGATGAAACTACTGATGTCACATCACATGCTCAGTTGGCCATTATTGGTCAATATTCTGATGGTCTCACAATGAGAAAAGAGTTGATAAAGTTAGTATCAGTGCCAACAAGTACATCAGGAAGTGAAATATGTAAGGTTGTTATACAAACATTCCGTGACCTAAGCATTGATATCTCTAAAGTTGTGTCAGTGATGACAGATGGGACACCAAACATGGTGGGTACAGAAGCTATTAGACATCTTATTGTGCCTTTTCATTTTATGATCCCTCAGGAGATTTTATGTGCCAAGGCAGGATTCATCGACTTAAATGTCTTAATGTCAGTTATAACAAAAATAGTTAATTTAATAGCTGCTCGCCCCCTTCACAAGCGAGAATTTTCTGCACTTTTACTGGAGGTTGATTCCACCTACAGTGGACTGCTGATGTACAATAATGTAATGGCAAAGTTCTTGAGTGCTTTGTGGAGTGGTTTAAAGAAATTAAGGTATTTCTTGAGGATAAGGATCTGGGAAACTTTTCTCAGCTCAATGATGATAAGTGGGTCAACACCCTGATATTTTTTACAGATCTCTCTGTTCATATTAATGAACTGAACTTAAAGTTACAAGGTTTTGGCAAAAGTATTGACGTTATGTTTGGATATATAAAAGCTTTTGAAAGTAAACTTAAAATTTTCAAGCGAGATGTAGAAACTAAAACTTATAAGTATTTTCCTCAAGTAACAAAGTATTTTGAGAAGGCCAGTGCAGCTGTACAAAATGAAATGGAACCCTTGCTTATAAAGTACCAGCATTACTTGACTAGTTCAGTGATAGATTTAATCAATTTAGAAGCCAAGAACAGACCATAAAAATAATCAAATATCTTAATGTGGTAGTCTACAGTAACTTGGAATTAAATGGTTTCCAATGGATGCAAATTGATGATTTGGAGAGGCAACTTGCAGAATTTCAAGACAGCATCTGGGCTCAGGTGTTTGTTGATGCAAAGTCAAAGCTTGAGAATCTGGAAAGGTGTCGCTTGGAGAATCAAGAGGAGTGCCACTGGGTAAACTAAGATTTCTGCTTGAGTATTAAAATTGACAGGAAAATAGTAATCAAGTTTTCAGATTAATTTAATTTGGCCAAGTGAAATATGAGAATACTCAAGAAAATTATAGTGTACTGGACAAAAAGCTTTTCCTAAAACATTAACTAAAAAATCTATTAGTAGTTCATCTCACTGTAAAATTGCCTAACAACCAAAGAACCTAAAGCAGTCACTTTGTGTGCAAAAATTAAAATTTAAAATTATCAAGACTGCAATATAAAATTTCCAAAAGTCCCCATTAATCAAAAAAGGGGAGGGGACAGCGGGGTAATATCATGTAAGGGAAAAAAAAATATCGAGTAAGTAAAATACATCTAGAAAATTCTTACTCCAGTAAAGTAAATTCCATTTGTAAAAACAATTGCAGGACACCCATGAAAAAACACACATGGTGTCAAAATAAGCCAAAGAAAAATCATTTAGGCAAAAATTAAAAAGAATCCCAAGTCTATTTTGCATAGAGGATCCCTTTGTTAACTTTTGGTCGAGAATGTGTTTGTGTGTTTACAGAGAACAACTCCAAGACCATGTGGGTTCCTGCGACGGTGAGGAACTGATGGATCTGTTCCAGTCACGAGGATGGTCCAGAGATGGGGGACACTGACGACACCTTGCCATGCTAGCAGTCAGCAGCTGTGCATGTCTGCAGGCGGCCCAGGACCAAACCAGAGAGGATGGATCTTGCATTGACACGATATGTCCACCATCTGGATACCATTGCTGACTTATACACATAATGAATTATTTGACACTGAAACTGGGACTCAGAAAAGTTGGACATTGAAACCGAGACTGAAACACTTTTTGTTCTTATACATTTATTTCTAGTATGCAGAGGCAAGATATTTTTGAAGAAAAGAAACAGGGGAGAGTGATTGATATAGAGGCAGGATGGCCTTGAACAGGCTGTCAAGCTACAGGGGGAGGCTTGGGTGGATGGGAGGCAGATGCGGGGGGAGATCAACCGAAGGACTTGTATGCATGCATATGAACATAACCAATGAATGAAAGACACTGGGGCGGGGAGGGGGGGAAGCTGGGAATATGTGCTGGGGGGTGGGGGAGGCTGGGGGGAGGATAAGGGGGAGGGGGAAAGGAAAACATGTACAACTATTATACTGCAAAAAATCAATAAAAAATAATTTAAAAAAAAAAAAAAAAAGAGGAGTGCCACTACGAACAGGAAATGTGGAGTGCCTGGAACTCATTACCAGATACTTTTAGCACCTTGAAAAATACAGCAATGGCTTTACTCACAATTTTTCCCTCTACGTACTTTTGTGAGACCTTATTCTCGGTGTTAAATAATATCAAAACCAACAAAAGAAACGGATTGAAGTTAGTAGCGCTTGCTTGGACTTGAAGTGTACAAAATACAAACCTTCAACTGAAGGTTTAGCCAATGAAATTCAGCAACAAAAAAGTCACTAATAAGCAGGTTAGTTAAAGAATTCCCCTTCCCCCTCATTTATCTTAGTTTAAGGCACCCCACACAAGTTAAATAATATCAAGACCAATAAAAGAAACTGACTGACGGATGAACAAAGAAGTCACTAAGCAGATAAGTTAAATAATTAGTTTTTGGTTTATTAAATTCAGTTATATATTACAATTATACATTTTTTAATTTAAACTATAAATATCGTGAAATTATGGTGTTTTTTTTTTCTCGAAGTGACACACCACCCGAGTAATGCTCGGTTTTTTAGCGAATTTTGACACACTAAGCTCAAAAGGTTGCTGTCTTAACTGAATTCAGTTATCTCGCTCTCCCTCAGCCCTCCCTGCACCCCGACCCTTCCACCCTCCCCCCACCATCACCACCACCCCTGCACCCACCATATGACTTGGCTAAAAGCAGTAAGAAGTGCCCTAACTGGTTTGGCTTAGTGGATGGAGCTTTGGTCTGTGGAATGAAGAAGAGTTAAGGGTTTGATTCCAGTCAAGGGCATGTACCTTGGTTGCAGGCTTGATTCCCAATAGGAGGCAAGTGATCAATGTTTCTCTCTCATTGATGTTTCAAACTCTCTATCCCTCTCCCTTCCTCTCTGTAAAAATCAATAAAATATATTTAATAAAAATAAAATAAAAGCAATAAGAAGCAGCCAACATCAAAATGCTTACCTTTTTCCTCTCACTTCAATTAATATGTGGATAGCCTTTCAAGGTAAAACACATGCGAATTTGACCAAAAGTTTTGCCACCACATAATAGGGGTTATCATTCGTGTTCTCAAGGCCTACCACCTGCCTAAGCTAAGGCTTAGAACTCCATTTCAGAACAAAATACTGAATGAATTAGGATTACGCTCAGTTGTGTCAGAAAACCCATAATAATAGTGGGTTTAAAAGATAAAAGTGTTTGGCTCAGTGGATAGAGCGTCCGCCTTCGGACTGAAGTGTCCCGGGTTCGATTTCAGTCAAGGGTATGTACCTTGGTTTCGGGCACATCCCCAGTAGGGGGTGTGCAGGAGGCCTCTGATGGATGTATCTCTCTCATCAATGTTTCTAACTATCTCTCTCCTTTCCTCCCTGTGAAAAATCAATAAAATATATTTTAAAAAATAAATAAAAGATAAAAGTGTATTTCTCTCTTATGTGGAAGGTTTAGTAGGCTGTGTACGCTGGCTTCACACTCATCCAGGGCCCAGGCTCCTTCTAGTTGTTGCTCCACCTCTGAGGCCAAGATAGATCTTCCCAGCCAACTCCATTCTATCCCGTGGGAAAGGAAGATAATGAATGGTTGCTAGACTTGTGGTGATCACAGTGTAAGGTACATAAATCACTGTGTTGTACACTTGAAACTAACATAATATTGTATGCTAACTATATTTTAATAAAGAAAAAAGAAACAAAGGTATTTCCTGAAAACTGCTCACACTACTTCCACTCAGTTTGCCATTGAGCAGAAGTGAGCCACATGGGCATGCCTCGCTGCAAGGAAAACTGGGAAACGTCGTTTTTATTCTGGGAAACCACATTTGCACTGTGAGAAGAAGTGGAACAAATACTGGGGGACAACTAGCGTTTTCTTCAAAAGTGCTGCTTCCCTTCACCTCCAGCTCAATGGAAGAAGCTTTAAGACCAGATAGAGCTTTGTTCAGTGTCCCCTGAAGTCTGTGAGCCATCAGTCTCTGATGCCAGAACCCTGAATGCACAAGCCTGAGAAGAAAACGTAGCTACCTAGTCTGAAAGCAGAGAGGGAACCAGCCTGGTTCTGACCTCTAGAGACTTTGCCTAAGATGGGCTCTGGGAGAGGCGCTGGGACGCCAGCAGTGTCCCTGTGTGTGAATCAGGTTGCTGGAAAACCAAGGGAACTACAGAGGAGAGGTTCCCAGAGATGAAAGGCAGACTCTGGAGAATACACAAGTGCTTGTCCTCACCGCAGAATGAGTCAGCTTTAAACATCTGCCACAGCCAGAGGAAGCCATGACAGACAGCTCAGTGCCAGTCACATTAGGCCCTCCCAGCCATTCTCTCCTCCCTCCCCACCATCCCAACCACAGAGCAGTCAGCAACTTTGGTGGGAGAATTGGCAGGGAGGAATGAACTTGTAAGGTGAGAAGTAGGAGCTTTCCACACCTTGCTCCCCAACTCAGAATTGCAGGTCAGAGGAAGAGATGAGAAGCTTTTAATTTTATTTTTTTAATTTATCATTATTATTGAGAGTACTATAGATGTCCCCTTTTTTTCTCCATGGACCCCTTTCATCTCACTCCTACCCCCTTCCCAGGCCTTCACCACATTATTGTCTGTGTCTGTGGATTATGCACATATGCATGTAAATTCTAATGTGCAGTTTTCTTTGTTTCCATGAAACTGTACATTTCATTTCAGTGATGAATCCTGGCTGCCCATTGGGATCACCTGGGGAACTTTTTAAATTCCTAATGTCTATGCCCCATCCCAAGAGATGCTGATTTCATTTTTAAAAATAAATAAATAAATAAATGTCTCTGGAGCACCTGAGACATTCAGTTTTTTAAAAGCTGCTCAAGTTATCCTGATGGGCAGTCCAGGTTGAAAACCCTGGGTAATTCTAGATTAAGAATATTTTTGCAAACAAAAGATCATAGAGTGACAAGAAAAGTGATAGAACTTGCCCTCTATCTTACCTGGGGGAGAGAGAACTAGCCCCACAGCCCAGGCATGGAAAGAAAGAACAGAGATATTTTATGATCACACCCCATCAGCATCCTCACTTTCAATATAACAGTTATATCAATCCTACCTCCTTCAGAGAGATTAGAAGCCTCTTCAGAGGAAGGGCCAGGACTTAGGATTCATTGGAGTCTTCACACTGCCTTGCACTTGTCAGACTCGTTAAAGAGAGCTTAGCATAAGCTTGTTGCCCTGTTGTCGACCTCTGACCTGCATCCTGAGAAAAGTGAAGTGCTCTTCGTTATGCACAGGGCAAGCTAAGGTGACTCCAAGATAAGCTTCAACTATATCTTGGAGTAGATGAAGAACATAAAAAGTGAATGAAATATAGTCATGATAAGTGACTGGAAATTTCTATCAACCAATTTCAGTGGTCCAGATTTTGACATCTATATAGAGGTTGTCCCATATTTGAGTAAATATTTGTTTTACTAATGCAAGGGAAGGTCTGGCTTCCCTCCTCTCCTAACCTGACCCTGGCAGAGCAGCCTTGCTTCCTTCACACCATCACCATGCCCACCACCCTCAGTCATGGGGAGCCCTGACCATTAATAAAGACAGACACTTACAGGAAGCAGGAAAGGAGCCAGGAGCTTGCAAAACCATCAGCTAAATCCAAGAGCAGCTTTCGTCTGTCAACACAAAGATGTCATGTGCCAAAGTAGTCTACAGCACCAGGATTCCACAAGAGATGGTTGTCAAAATGTTCCTTATTCCCCCGAGCCCATATTTATTGTACAAATTCATCAAATAGAAGGGAGTTGATTGCCAGCTGCATCATGCTCCAAGATTTGATGCTTGAGAAATTGCACTTTCTTATGAATGGATCCTGAAGCTTGGTATCAAGAAAGATCCCTTTTCATAAACTAAAAAAAAAAAAGGAAAAGCAAAGACTCTTAAGCTCATTCTAGCACAAAATTGGCCTTCTCCATCACCAGCTGCTGTCTTTTGTCTGATTCAAAGACATTTTTAAACTAGAAATAAAATGTTCTCAACCACGAGTCCAAGCCCAGAGAGAAGGCTGCTTAAACTGTATTTGCTGAAAAGAACCTTCCGATCTCAACATATTTTTCTAGACTTCCCAGCAAAGGAACTCCCCCACATGAAGGTAAATTCAGCCAAAAACGAAGTCCCTTGTTCAGTCAGACATGAAAAGCTCTGTCCCATTACCCCCATTGTATTTCATCATCAGGAAGGCCAACTACCTGCTAAAGGTGTCAATAAAAAAAAATCTTGATATTGTACTTGCAATGCTGCTTGCCATATCCAATTATTTTACCTTTCAAAAGTACTCACTGTACCTACCACCCTGGTAGTTTAACTGCGCCAAGCCATGAGCCCCATTGGTTTTAATCAGGTATTAAAGCCTGGAACATTAGACAAGCTAACCATTTGATGACGACGATAACAAGTGGCCCATTAACGGTAATTTTTTTAAGTTAATGAGCTCTCCCCAAAGAATGGCCACGTACTGTACTGAAAAATGTCCGTAGGACCCACTGCACTTTCTCACTATTTATTTAACTTTATGTGGATGCCATAAAACTTCTTTATTTGCTTTCAGTTAGCCCATTGGTTTTGACAAGATAAATTTTTATTTAGGTCTTTGCCCAGCTACAATCAGAAACAGGAGACTCACTTTCCAAAGCCAGGCTGATAGATGGATTAATCAAAGCCCTCCCCGCCCTGCTCTCCTTCCAGCAACCACAGGGATCAACAGACGGAGTTTTTCCTTAATTAAAGAAACTCAGCAACAAGGTGATTTATCGATGACGAATCTTGCAGGCCTTTTCATTGTGCGGTCACTGTTGGCCACTGGTTGAAATTTACCAACATAAATAAAGCCTCTCCATGACTAAACAAAGTTAAAGTAGCAATAAATTGAGCCTGCCATGTACTCTGGGCTAGATCTGAGGCCAACATAAATATCAAAATGCCTTGGCCGTGACACGCTTGACACAATGACATCATGCACTCCCAAACAGAACAGCCTGGCCCAAGCCAAAGCCTAAAACCTAATACAATTCCCCCAAATGAATCAAATTGCAGTGGTCTAGACTCGACCGCACTAAGTGTTCAACTTCTGGCTTCCTTGCCCTCCACTGTCGAGCGATCACATTAAAAAATCATCTATATGCCGATCTAAATTTCGCTTTTTCTGCACAATTAAATTTTGGCAGGAGTAAGTCTCTGTTATTCTCACTCCCCGGGAATGTTTGGAAAGTTACTAAAAACTCAGGATTTATCAGCTTGAAGTCCAGCTGTTCCGGTGCCATCCCAAGGCCTGCCTACAGCTACCCCGTGGGAGGCAGGCCCAGGGACTGCAGGGGTCACGGAGTGCTCCTTAGGGGGCGAACCTCTGCTCACATGCAAATGCCTCGATGCTGGCTTCTATCCCAAGGAATTGCTTTGCCCAAATCTAGCAACAGGCTGTGGGAAATGCCTTCTCGAAACAAGAAAGTTAACTAAGCAGGGCCCAATGTCTCCAACCCTATTGCAGCCAGGAGAGGAAACCTTTCAGAATGCACACACAGGGCATCCAATTAAAAATGGAGAAAATCTAATAACTAATTGGTGAAACCATAAAAGCTGCCCAAAGGACATTTTCCTTAAACTACTTTACACAAGGCTGTATAACTTTATGTCACTTTTTATTTATGTTGCTGTAATGAAAGCCGTGCTGGGAGCTGAGGAGCTTGAAGAGAAAGGAATTGAACTTGGTTTGAAGGGGAAAGAGGAAGTCCGTCTACAAAGGTGGCAACAAGATTCATTTTGAAATATGGAGAGGTTGGGGAGGTGAACTTATTTATTCTGAAAAGCCTCTGAGAAAAAATGTTAGCAATGAGCATCTTTCTTCCACCACTTTCCTCTCCACCCCTGCAGCCATAGCTGCTTAACATCTATAAAGTGGGTCAATGGTGTTTTACATGAATTAGATGGACAAACCCATGCCTCTTAGACTAATCTTGTGAAACCAGGTTTTTATTGTATGAAATGGGTAAAGCAGTATAATGTGAGCTTCTAGAGGGATCTATGTAAAAATAAACCCCATTTTAACAAGGGACTGATGAATTTGCAAAACTCCATAGGCCATTACAACACCAGATTCGAAGATTCTAGAAAGGCACTGTTTTTTATTACCCAGAAGATCGAACAGGCTCTTTCCCCCTCCTGATTTGTATGTGACAATTCAGAGAAGTCTGACTGTTGGGAAATGAGAAATATGTTATAAGATCGAAAACCTTGGGTAAACAAGTGGAGGGTCCCCGGGGGCTCCCCTGGAGGGCTGATGAGGTTCTGTTTCTTGATTGGGAGCCAGTTGCTGGGGTGTATTTAGTCTATGAAAATTCACTGTACTCTTAGGATGTGTGCTGTTTCCTCTATATATATTATACTGCAATTACAATTTTTTTTAAATAGCACATGTCCAAATGAGTCTCTTAAAAGAGATGCAAAGAGTCGGTCGTGTGCATTCAAAAATACTCCGAGGCTGAGCCATTTTCCCAGGGAAAATGTAGATCGCCCCTTAAAATGCAGAGGCCCTCCGAACTTGGCTGATTTTCAAAGCAAGATGAGGTTGTTTTTAGAAACAATTTGCCTTCTAGTAACAATGAAATCCAATTCGGCTTTGACTATTAGAAAGTGAAACATATATACAACTTAGAGGGCCTGTTGAAGTATCAAACAGATAGGGCATTATTTAGGTGGGCTCCACAGTCAAGGCCACTTTACACCATTACGGACCAGACTAAACAAACCTGACCCGCAGGGTGACCCTTCCCGGGTCCCAAAAGATTGGAAACTCCGAAGAGGCAGCCCTGACCAGACTTTACAGCCTGGTAATGGCATGCAAACGACACTCCGTCTCTGTCACGCAGCCAAAGGTTGGTGTTGTATATGAGAGCAATTTCCTCAAGAATTCGGAGGAAAATGTGATCCTTTGCCTTTTATGTACGGGGTTCACGACAGCAAGTGTACTTACCAGTTGGAGACCCCCAAACCTCCTGATGAGTGCCCATCGAATCAGCTGGCCCCAGGCAGGGCAGCCGGTGCCTTTCCTGACTCCTGCCTAATCGGTTGGCAGTGGAGGGATGTCAGATGCAGGAGGAGGAGAGAGCCCACTCACCCAAAACGAAAAAGGCCTCATTTGTAGGAAATTATAAACGCTGAAACTGTGTCTGGGAAAACATCGTGGAGACTCAGAGTCACTCTTCGCTGGAGAGCGGGTTTTCACTCACACCCTCGCTGTCCTCAGCACAGCACTGAGGTCTGGCCTGTGCTTGGAATTCCATCGAGCTCACCTAGGAAATGTTGGCAGTGAGCAGCCCTGAGTCTGGCTTCTTCAAGGGCCTGTTTCCACATGTTCCCATTATATGACTATGCACCCCACAGGGGATGATTCAGATCTTTCCTGTGGGGAATTCCTTATGCCAAACAGCCTCCAGCAAGAAGTTGACTGGGAAAGAGGAAGTGTTTGCTGGGGGGGGGGGGGGGGGGGGGAGTGGAAGGGGAGGGATAGTGAGGTGAGGGGCAGTAAATATGAAGAGAACATAAGATATGGCTCTTCTGCTTAGTTGAGAACATGAGTTTTGGGGATGACTTCAAGTTGAAATAGCACCATGATTCATCAGGAAGCTTTCCTTACTTTTCCTCTCATGAAACAGGCCAGGGACTTAGCTCCTTTCTATGTGCCTATGGCTGCTTCCCAGAGGCCTCTGAGGCCCTGGGAAGGGTGTTGTGTCCCAGCCTCCCTACATCCCAAACCTCTTTCCTCACCCTCCAAACGTCAGGCCCTCTCAGACCACCAAGAAACATCAAGGATGCTCTTGATGGTCCTGTCAAGAGCAAATGCTATCTGTGGACCCTAAGAAAATGACATCGACCCCAAACAGGAGGTTTAATGCTGTTCACAACCTTTTTCCCCTCATCTGTCATCTTGTCGGATGATCCCTGGCCCCACCTAAGTTCAATCAAGATGCTCCTTTCAGCCTGCACTATAGCCCATTCTGCCCAAGTAGGCCCCAAACTCTGTATTGGAGATGGGAGGCGAATGGGTAGCATCTGTGTTTGGAAGCATGTACGTCTTGAGATTTCTCTTCTTTAAAACAACTACCCTGCTTTCAACAAATATAAAGAAAGTAACATGGCTCCTGGTGGTATAGACATAGGCTGGTGGTAAGGGGAAGAAGCCAGCAGAACCACCTCAGAAGCAATGGGGTCCTTCCTGCCCTGAGAGAGAGGGAGGGTGCCAGGTCCAGGCCTCCCGTTCTCCCAGCGGGACCTGGGAACCTGGGAGATTCATTCACCTCCCAACAGGGAGAGGAAATGATTTCTTCCTAAGCAGCTGGAGGCCTGAGCAGTGCCTGCTCCAGGTTCTGTCTAGAAAGCAAAAACGAGGTGGAGGGCCCCGCAGCCAGCGCCCCCCCATCCTGCAACAGCAGCAGTCCCCTTTCTTCCCCGGGACAGTTGCTTCCCAAATGGCCTTAGGAGAGTTTATTTTATTTTATTTTATTTTTTCATCTTTCTTTTTAAAAATATTTTTTTATTTACAATATAACTTATATTTAATAGTAGTACATGTGTTTTCCTTTTTCCCCCTCAATGTCCTCCCCCCAGCCTCCATTACCCCCCAGCACATGTCCCCACCTGCCCTTCTCCCAGCCCCAGTGTCTTTCATTCATTGGTTATGTTCATATGCATGCATACAAGTCCTTCGGTTGATCTCCCCCAGCATCCGCCTCCCATCCACCCCAGCCTTCCCCCTGTAGCTTGACAGCCTGTTCAAGGCCACCCTGCCTCTATATCAATCACTCCCCCGTTTCTTTTCTTCAAAAATATCTTGCCTCTGCATACTAGAAATAAATGTATAAGAACAAAATAATGTTTGAGTGTCAGTTTCAATGTCCAACTGTTCTGAGTCCCAGTTTCAATGTCAAATAGTTCTTCATGTGTACATGTCAGCAATGGTATCCAGAAGGTGGACACATCGTGGCAATGCAAGATCCATCCTCTCTGGTTTGGTCCTGGGCCGCCTGCAGCCACGCACAGCTGCCGACTGCTAGCATGGCAAGGTGTCGTCAGCATCCCCCATCTCTGGACCGTCCTTGTGGCTGGAACAGACCCGTCAGTTCCTCACTGTCGCAGGAACCCACATGGTCTTGGAGTTGTTCTCTGCAAACAAACAAACACATTCTCAACCAAAAGTTAACAAAGGGATCCTCTCTGCAAAATAGAGTTGGGATTCTTTTTATTTTTGCCTAAGTGATTTTCCTTTTGGCCTTAGGAGAGTTTAAAAGAAGCATTGCTCAGTAGTTGAGCATCAACCTATGAACCAGGAAGTCACAGTTTGATTTCTTGGTTTGAGGGCTTGATCCCCAGTGAAGGACATGTAGGAGGCTGCCTATCAATGATTCTCTCTCATCCTTGATGTTTCTATCTCCCTCTCTCCCTCTCCCTTCCTCTCTGAAATCAATAAAAATATTTTAAAATAAATAAAAGAAGCATTGCTTTCAGCTGTACCCACAGCACGTTTCTGTCCTCCAGCCAAGGGGCCTTTAGTTCACCCCTTCCCCCCTTCACCCCTGCCTGTCCATCCCCTCTGGGGAATTTGGTCATACCTATTGCATGGCAGGAGGACCACAGGCTAGGCCTCTACAAGCTGCTAATTGAAAACCTTGTCAGAAGTGGGGGGAAGAGGCTGAGGCTGGGAAACAACCTTGACAGAACGCCTCATACTGTGAACAGCAATGTGCCTCCCCAAAGGGTGGGTTTTGCTCCATGTCAGCCACACAGGAGTCCTTCCTCCCAGCAGAGAGGACCTGGGGACTAGGGCTTTAGCAGACTGTGCCTGACAAACCAAAACAGGCTATCAGGATGTGGCTAGTCCAGCCAGTGTGGCTCAGTGGTTAAGCATTTATGAACCAGGAGGTCACAGTTGGATTCCTGGTCAGGGCACATGCCCGAGTTGTGGGCTTTATTCCCAGTTTGGGGGGAGGGGTGCAGGAGGCACTGATCAATGGTTCTTTCTCATCATTGATGTTTCTATCTCTCTCTCCTTCTCTCTTCCTCTCTGAAATCAATAAAAATATATTGTTTAAAAATTAAAAAAATAAAAATGAATGAAATAGGATGTGGCTAATGGGCCCCACATATCTGCCCAACTCTGGGCTTGCCTGTTCTATGAGCATGGGGTGCTTGCTGCTCTGAAGACAGGTTGCCTGGGTCAAGGCCTGGCTGCTCCCTCTCAGCTGTGAGATCTCAGAGGAGGCAAATGACTCAACCTCCTCCGTGAAATGGGGA
This sequence comes from Antrozous pallidus, assembly GCA_027563665.1. Lineage (NCBI taxonomy): Eukaryota > Metazoa > Chordata > Mammalia > Chiroptera > Vespertilionidae > Antrozous > Antrozous pallidus. The sequence goes on from CM050523.1 coordinate 32,897,659, forward strand.
TAAGAATGGCATCTGCTTGGTAGGGCCATTGTGAGGATAAAATGTGAAAATATATGTAAGCATGTCATACAACGCCTGCTAGAGTGATAACTGATAATATTTTGCTCTTGTTTATAATAATGAGAATTCTCCCCTTGCCAGGTTGGAGATGGTCTAAAATGGGGTGGGATGGGGGGAGGACTGAGGCTGTTGGTCTATGACCCAGTGGTCGGAAAACCACGGCTCACGAGCCACATGCGGCTCTTTGGCCCCTTGAGGGTGGCTCTTCCACAAAATACCACGGCCTGGGCGAGTCTATTTTGAAGAAGTGGCGTCAGAAGAAGTTTAAGTTTATAAAATTTGGGACTCAAAAGAAATTTCAATTGTTGTCCTGTTGATATTTGACTCTGTTGACTAATGAGTTTGCTGACCACTGGTCTACCCCATTTCATAAGTAAACCAGGCACCAGCTCTGCGTAGGCCTTCAGATGTAAAGGGGAAGAAGAATGCATGTGTGCACTGATGTGGGAGAGGAAGGTGATAAGGATTCAGTGGAGGGAGAATGCAAAGGCAATAGGGAAGGAAGACAAGCTAATATTTTTTAATCATCTCACATAGCAAGCACATGAACTTTGAACAAAGCTGTAAAGTAATTATGATCATCCCCATTTCCCACTAAGAATCTGAGGCTCAGGAAAGTTAAATAAGTTCCCCAATATTCCATGGCCCCTACATGTGGCATTGAGGGGTTCCCTTTGACCCCAAACCCCCACTCCTGCCACTTCCTCCCTCATGCTTTGCACTGGCGGACTCCTCCTGCCTTTGAGGAGGAGCGAAGGAATCCTTAGATGATGCTCTGAATCCAGTTCTGAGGAGTGAGACATGGTTTCTCTCCCATTACATTTATAGGGGGTCAGTTCATACTGGCAGCTTCAGTGTGAAAGGTCGTGAACTACCTCCTTTGTTGAGAACAGAAGTTTCCAGGCCATAGCTCCATGTCAGAGGTGGGTGGGAATGTGTCTGGAGGAATAAACAGAAGCCTTTTAATGCTTCCCTGTGAAGAGCTCTGGCTGAGGTGTTAACATCCAGGTTCCGAATATAAAAAGCCTAAATGAGAAACACTGTGATTGTCAGGGCGATGACTTTATCCGAGGACCTCCAAAGTCACCACCAATGATGCGGGATGAAATGCCCCCATTAGGAAAACCGGGATGATTTTGTGTCTAATGAGGATAATGACGAATACATTCTGTCAACAGACATGACAGCTGTCTGTACATATTTTGGAGGCATATATTTTTAGATGCCGTAACTGTACCTCTAGCTATTCTAACTACTAAATTTTGTTGATACGATGCAACCCAGTAACAAGGAGGCTCATGGGGAAAGGTTAAAATTCCTCTTTCCAGCTGTTTCTCTCCCTGACATCATTTTTGTCTTATTATTCACTGGGATCCATAAAGCTGCCACTCAGATCCCAGGCTAAGCGATGTGCTACAGGGAAATGGCTAACGTTGTCACTAGGAAACAAAACAAAATTGAACGTGGGGGTCACAGCATTCAGCGTCCCAAAGTGCAGTGTCCCGCCTGAGAGTCATTCTAACACGTCCTCTCGCGCGCTGGCCAGAGCGCTTCCGTCTCATAAGGGACATGTGCTTCGTTTCCTCTGTCCCATTTGCCAAATTGGGGAGGATGGGAGGCAAGGAGGTGGAAAGATTTGCAAGATGGACTCTAATTTTAAGGCAAAAGCCAACCCATTAAATCTTAACAGATGTTTCGCAAGTTTAGAAGATTAAGAAAGATTTCAGCATCAAAAATCAAAGAAAATACTCTATGACCTTAAAAAAGGATAAAACACAAAGCTCTAACAAACCCAAAGTCCACTTTGACAGCTGTCTCTGCCGGAATTGATGTTTGGATTAAGCCATGCCTCTGTGATCAAGTACTCAAACATGGGATGAAAGACGAATATATTCTTTAATCCTACCCACTAATTTTGTCTGGGCCCTGAAAAGCAATGGGTCCTGAACAAATGCTGAAAGTGGCTTCTCTTCTGTTTACTGACAGAACTATTTTTATTTCATTAATTTGCCATGCATCTTATCAGCATTTAAACCAACACAAGGCAATCCATACCAGGTACTGAACCCTCCACAAACAGATGGTGGCAAATTCCAAGGCCACTAAAGGGAAAAATCAATAGGTGATCACGCTAGAAAGTGAGGAAGATGTGACAGAAAAATGTAATTTAAAAATTGGGTTCTAGTTATATATATGTGTATATATATATATATATATATATATATATACACACACACACACACACACACACACACACACACTGTAAAATAGCAATGGGAATTCCAATTTGGAGCCCAAAGAGTTTTAAAAGAAAGGAAGAAAAACTTTTTTTTTTTTAAGGAAAGGGTGAAGAGGCAATTAAATCATTAATTACTCTCTTTGTCTAACGCTGTCCAACCCATCAAACGTAGTCTCTACTGTCTTCATCAAAGGTGGAGTTCACTCTACTTTACAGTAAGTACCTCTTAATAATCTCATGTTTCAAAAGCTGCACTATGAGGAATTTAGATGAAGAGAAATTAATATAGCACTTAGCAGCAGACCCCTGAGTTTGACAGCTGCACAGCGCCCACTGTTACCAAGGTCCTCAAATGAGCAGTGAGAAGTTCCAGGGACAGTGTGTGCAAAGGGCAGGGAGTCTTGTGTGTAGCAGAGGAGAGAAGATGAAACTGACATTAATGCCCAGAACTGAGGACTGACCCACACTTCCCTTTAAAGGACACCAGGAGGAAAACCAGGTTCTTTGCAGAAGGACCAATCAAAAACACGAGGATGCCCGGAGATAGTCACTGGGGAGACGGTATGGGAGGAAAAGAGTTCGATCCATCGCACCCCTCCCTAGTGGGTCAGACCAACTTCAGGAGGTTTGATGGGCAGGCCTTTCCACTTCCATCCTTCCAGCATGCCTTCAGCCCCCTGCAGATCCCTTCTGCTAGGCATACCTTCCTGGCATTCCACTGATACCTCCATGAAAAGATCCCTCTCTGGTGTACGCAATTAATATAATCTTTCATGGAGCTCAGTGAGATCCTTCACAAAAACATATATTTTTAAGTGACAAAGCATGATACGCCCTTGGTTTGCTTTCTCATGTCAAGTTTCCTGCTGCTGATCTGGAAGGAAGCATTTCTCTTGTTTCAGAAGGCCTTGAACCAATTCTCCTCGGCAGCAAGGAGAGAAAGCCATGACACGCAGGACAGCTGCGCGGACAAGCAAGGAATGAGCAGGGAGCATGTTTCCATGAGCAGGAGCATGGATTTTAAAGCCATTTTGGAAGATTGGACCACACTTATAAAAGATTCTTCCTTTCCCTACCAGTTTCCAAAGATCCAACCAGGTTCTACTCTAAGAACCATGAGGAGGAGTTTCAGCTAAGAATGTGTTGACTTCATCTTCAGTGACTCTGCCTGCAAGATGCTGGAATTGCACAAGTACTAGTGTAATAACAACAGCTTTATTTTTGTGTGTTGCTATGGAATTTCAAAAACAAAGCTAAGAGAACCACTGATCAGTAATTGTGACAAAACTTCTTAGCCACAGCACTGAGAATAGGGCCTAATTATTCCATAAACACACTTTGATTTGTTTACTTCAACGTCAAATTAACTTCAAATATGTAACAGCTGACGCTGATTTAAGACGGTACACAATACTGCTGCAGAGTGCGCTCTGTGTACCTTGCATAAATTTCTCTTTTTAAAATGGATTTATTTGTAAAAGTCTCTCCATAGTATACCCCACATACAGAAGAAAGAAAAAAAAAGAACCACATATGCACTCTATTTAAAAGAAAATTGTTTCCCAAACAGGGTGTGTGTGTTTGTGATCCATGTTTTGGCTCATTCTCATTTGCCCTTTTACTATAGGAACAGGAATACTTTTTAGGAAAATTAGCAGTTCATGACTACAGAGATATAATGTGAGCGTAGGACAAACAAGAACTACAAAGAAAAGAAACTTTTTAAATTGTTGAGGAAAATCACTACATGCTGAGGGAAACAAGAGAAAGACAGGAAAGGGAGAAATGGCCAAATCTAGAGTGAGGCCCTTGCTGATCATTCAGTCAACAAATATTTACTGAGTGCTTAGTTTATTCCTGTTTCTTTAACTCTTATACAGAGCTTACTTCTTTAACCAATCTACAAATATTAACCCATGTATTCCTCCTAATAACTCTACATGGTACTATTAACATCTTTGTTTTAGAGAAGAGGACACTGAGGCACAGACAGGTTAGTAACTTGCCCAAGAGCACATAGCTAGTGAGTAGCAGAATTTAGGGTTCAAATACAGCACTTTCTCTCCCCGGTGCACACTGTGCCAAGCTGCTTCTTCGAACTGTATTCCCAATCCTGGACTCTGGAGTAACAAAACACATTCCTGTCCTCATGATGCTTCTAGCTAGAGGACAATTACAACACAGTGTAATAGGTCTGTGAATGTAACCACAGGATGGTGTCCTGGGATACCCAACCAGTCTTAGAGTGAGCAGGAGTGGATAAGAAGGTTGGTCAGACTTTTTAGATGTAAAGCAGGGTTTTTTTTTTTAACCTCAGCACTGTTGACATTTCAGGCCAGATAAGTCCTGGTTGTGGAAGGTTCTCCAGTACATGAGCAGCAGCTCTGACCTCCCCTGACTACGTGTTATTAGCATACTTCTCCCCCAGTGTGATGACCAACAATGTATTCAGACATTGCCAAAAGTTCCCTGAGGACATTTGAGAATCACCGATCTAAGGGAAGTGGTGTCCAAGGCAGACCTGAATGATGAGCGGTAGTTATCAGAAAAAGAACTGGAAGAGAGGTCCAGTCAGAAGACAGAGCACAAAGGCCCAGGGAGAGAGATTGGCACTTCCAGGAGCTGAAAGTAATTCACTATAAATTGTTCTTAGAATTGTATATAGCAGTTTGGAGAGGTGAGTCTAGAGAAGTAAGCAGGATCATCATAAAATGCCTCCTACTCTACATTTGGGAATCGATAGTATCTCTAATGTATTTGGGAGTTATTAAAGTTATAATGACACAATGGACTTGTACCCCTCACTCTAACCTCTACATAGACAATAAATTAGAGAAGAGTAAGACATTAGACCTACCCCAAGACTCTGTTATATTTACACTTTCTGTGCATGTTCATATCTTTTTCCTTTTAACTATAATCTTAACATTTAAAATTGAATGTGTTGAGAAGCCAAGATGGCAGCATAGGTAAATACCTAAGCTACTGCCTCGCACAACAATTTCAAAACTTCAACTAAAAGACAAAACATCTATCACCCAGAACCACAGGAAAGCTGACCAAGGGGAAGTTCTGCAACTAGACGGAGCATTGAGACAAGCACAAGCACTGAAAAGCTAAGGTATGGAGGTGCACGAATCTGGCTGGCAGCGGGCGACGGGGAGCTGCTGTTCTCAACCCGAAGGGAAACAAGCTCTTGATTACTCTGAACTTGTTTCTGGGGAGACCTGGCAATCCAGACTCCTACAGGGAGAAGCTGGACAGTCTGCCATCGGGTCAGAAAGTGAGGGTGGCTCCCTTGCAGAGGTGCCCGCAGCAATTACCATTTATGGTGGGGAGTATGGGGGACTTGGAAACACAGAAACACAGAAACGGCTGAGTGTCAGCCATTGCTGTTTGCCACACCCTAGTGACTCCCTGTGACCCTGCCCCGCCTAATCTGCAAACCCGCCCTAGCTGTGTGCAGAGGCATTTACATATAAATGGCCTGCCTTATAACAGCTTAATCTAACAAACTGCAGCTCTGGTCAGACCAGGAGAAATCTGCAGACCTCACTGTAGCTCCTGCTGGGTCACCTCAGACAGTAGCTTACCTGCACCCCACTGGAGATACAGAAGCTAGTATATCTAGAGGTCAGTGTGAGACGACACCAGAATTCAACTACTCACATCCATAAGTGACACATTCAAGAGGCAGATTCTGTGACCACCAAAGCCCCACTGAAGCAAGTCCGGCCCCATAGGCGTGTCTCCAGTACAGCAGTTCTTCCACTCCATCAGCACAGGGAAGCAGCAAAATTCGGAGACAAAGAAACATGTCACAAATGAAAGAAATGGAGGACATAGAGTTCAGGACCACATTTATAAAGTTACTCAAGAATCTTCTAAAAACCACTGAGAAACTTGATAAAACCTTCAAGGACCTTAATGACAATGCCAAGAAAATGGAAAAGGACCAGTCAGAAATTAAGCATACACTGACTGAAATAAAGAATATACAGAAATTCAATGGTAGATCAAAGGACTCCAAGAATCAAACCAAAGATCTGAAATATGAGGAGACAAAAAACACCCAACCAGAAAAATAAAAAGAAAAAAGAATTCAAAAATATGAAGATAGTGTAAAGAGCTTCTGGGACAACTTCAAGCGTATCAACATCTGAATTATTGGGCTGCCAGAAGAAGAGAGAGCAAAATATTGAAAACCTATTTGAAGAAATAGTGACAGAAAACTTTCCCTACCTGGTGAAAGAAATAGACTTACAAGTCCAGGAAGCGCACAGAACCCCAAACAAGAGGAATCCAAAGAGGACCACACCAAGGCACATCATAATTAAAACGCCAAGGGCCAAAGACAAAGAGAGAATCTTGAAAGCAGCAAGAACAGTTGGTTACCTACAGGGGAGCACCCATACGATTGTCAGCTGATTTCCCAACAGAAACTATGCAGAGCAGACGGGAGTGGCAAGAAATATTCAAAGTGATGAACAACAAGAACCTTCAACCAAGAGTACTCTGAGACCTAGCAAGGCTATCATTCAGAATTGAAGGTCAGATAAAGAGTTTCACAGACAAAAAAAAGTTAAAGGAGTTCATCACCACCAAACCAGGATTATATGAAATGCTGAAGGAAGAAGAAGAAAAAGGTAAAGATAAAAACTATGAACAACAAAATGACAACAAATACATACCTACCAACAAGTGAATCTAAAAATCAAGTGAATGAAAAATCTGATGAACACAATGGACTGATGAATATAATAAAATCAGGGGCATTGAAAGGGAGTGGACTGACAATTCTCAGGGGGAAGAGGGTGTGAGGGGTGGGAGAAGTGATAGGACAGGAATCTTACACCTATAGATGAACACAGGATAAGGGCATGGGGTGGGGTGGGGGACTGGGTGAAGGGAAGTGAGTGGGAGGGAAAAAAAAAAGGAACACCTGTAATTATCCTAACAATAAAGATTTATTTTTAAAAAATAAATAAATAAAAAATAAAATTAAATGTGTTCTACATATGTAAAATGCTTTTATGTATCAATAAGAAAAAGATGATCACACCATAGCAATGAGTAAACAAGAAATTCACAAAAAGGAAGTACAAATGGCCAATAAATTGGGAAAATGTGCTATCTTTTCCCAGTGATCAGGGAAATGCAAATTAAATCATGAAATCCCATTTTCTATCTACCATACCAGCAAACAATTTCTTAATTGTCAATGCATCTCTTATTGACATGCAGAGAAATTGCATTCTCCTGCCCCCAGTGGGAGTCCATACTGGCACTGCTTTACTTACTAGAAAGCAATTGAGAAAAAAATAATAACAAAACTGAGTTTTGTGAAGAATTAAATGACAGACTGTTGAACTGATCTAAACAAGAGATTGGTTGACTAAATTATAGCAATCCTGAGTAATAGAAATCTGTTTCCATTAAGAATGTTTTTATGGAATCTATTTGTTGAGATGGAAAAGTATTTGACAAAAGGCAAAAATAAGAACATGGATAGCATTCAATGTTGGTGGGAGTCTAGGGGAGTGATCATGTAGTGCTGGTTAGAAGGTAAGAAGGCTGGCTGCAACCCTGGGGTCCTACCATCACTGGACCTAGATTTTGAGGCCAAGTTGGCGAGCCAACTTAAAAGTTGAGAGTGGAGAGAAGAGTCTAGGTTTAGTCATCAACTTTTGGAGCAATAATCACCCGTACTCACTAGGCTGGTTGCACTCACCTCATGTTCAAACTTCACAAGCAGCTTTTAGAGATACACTTGCAAGATTAAGCTCTCAGCATGAGCTCCTAAACACAAAGTCATTGAAGGGCTTCTTGTAGCTCCACCCCCAATGTACTCATCACTAACCTTTCCATTTAGGGCTTATGAGCAACCAGACTGTGTATAGCCATAAATATTTTTCAAACTGTCTTGGTATCTAGGTCCTCAATTACTTGGAGAGAAAATCTTCTTATCCTCAATTTTGGGCCATTGTTAATAAGGTGGATAGAAAGAAGAAAAAAAAACATAGTCACTAGTGCCTGACACATGGTTTAAGAGCCAGTAAATATTAGCTACATGAATAAGTGATGTGAAGTGGCTGAGGCAGTCTGAGCAGCATTCTAAAGTTAACTTCTGCTGAATTCAGAGAAGAATGGACACTCAAGCTTGATATGACTTAGGAATTCCAGAGGGGCCCAACAAATTATCTTTCCCTAAAACCTACAGCTGCCTAAAATTGTCTCCCATATTGGCATGCATGTAATGGATTTAAATGTAAGATGAGGCATTTCTTTTCCCCCTCCCCCAAAAAAATTATCTCTAAGAGAGTCAGAAGTTAAATAACTTACCCAAAATCACACAGTAAATGTCAGTACCTGTATTTAAACTTAGCTCTCTCTGAAACCAAAGAGTAGGTGAGGTTGGTAGGCTCCCATGAGTAATATTCGGATTCCCACTTCACCTAAATTTATGTACTGATTGTACAACTTATTTGTCACTCATTTTTATAGGGTTTTGTCCTGTGTTGTTTTGTTATTTTACATGTGGGCCTGACCCCACTTTCTCACTAGACTTGAAGTTCTTAAAGGTTAAGCAGCCTCTCCCTGCCACTCTTCCATCTCTACAGACACATGCTCTCTGGTACCCCAGAATGTTTTACATGAAGTAGGTAGTAAATGCTTCCAGAATAAATGAATGCTTAATAAAGATTTCTTTGGTGTGCTTAAGGATACAATAAGGAAATTGGAAGACAAATAACAGAGAGAAAAATGTGGCAGCAATATAACTAAGGGCTAAAATCTTCTTTATGTAAATAGGTAGCAAAAAAAAAAAAAAAACACACACACACACATCAAGACCTTACAAGAAAAATAAACCAAAGGACATAGCAGAAAATTCAGAAAATAGAGATTACAACTAATTTGTAAATGTAGGAAAATGTATATCCTTTCCAGTGATCAAATAAATGCAAATAAAATATAAGCTGCTATTCCTATATGTCAAATTAGCCAAAATTTTAATTATACTTAAATAATAATAGCCAATGTTCATGAGGATGAGACAAAACATACTGATGGCAAAAGGTATTAAGAACCTTTCAAGTTAACATGATCTTTGGATCGGTAATTCTGTTCCTATAAACTTATGCCAATGAAATATCCCAAAGACAGAGAAGGATGTATAGTGACTAGGAGTATAGCCTTTATAAGTCAGATTCACCTAGATTTAAATCCTGGGTCTAGCATTTCTTAGCCTGGTGACTTTGGGCAATATACGAGGCTCTGTGAGTCTTAATTTTCTCATCTGTAAAATGGATTTAATGGTAGGGGTGTATGTAAGGATTAAATGAAAGAATGTTTGTAAAATGCTTAGCACAAAGTCAAGCACACAGGAAGTGCTCCATAAATACAAACTGACATCATTATCAGAAACCAAAAAAAAAAAAAAGCTTTATACACATTCATATTTGTTATAATATATAATGAAAAAGGCTGAATTTCTGACTGCTATTGTATGAATAATAATATAGTCATTCAATGACATTATATGTAACCTTTAATTTAGTGAGTATGTTTGGATTGTAGGACTTTAATACATATATTTATGAAAATGTGTAATAACATGGAAAATGCTTCTGTAATGAATATGACCTGTTTTAGAAGCTTAGGATATAAAATAAGGTCACATTTCTACTAATACTGAAATGAAGATGATCCAAGCCTCCATCTCCCTCTTGAGAAGCCCTCTTTTTACCCTCTCTGGGGTCCTTCCTCCCATAAGAAGGTTGACAATGCCCAAGGGTCAACTTGATTTGCTCTCACCCTGGGGTCAGCTCAACCATCCCTTCCCCAACTCATTCAAAGCCAGAGGACTCCATACTAAATGCCTCAAAACAATATCATCAGGCACCAAAATGATTGGGAAAACAAACAAAAGAGGAATGAAAAACACTGTCAGTATTTCCACCATCCAAAGATAACCATAATCCACAGCTGGTGTATTTCATTCCAGGGTTCTCTTCTACGTACAGACTCTTCTAGCTGCATTATTGTTATTGTACTAGAGGCCTGGTGCACGAAACTTGTGCACGGGGGGTGGGGAATGTCCCTCAGCCCAGCCTGCACCCTCTCCAACCTGGGATCCCTCCACCAGCCAGCACCTCCCTCCCTTTGCCTGGCCGGCCACCCCAGTTGAACTCCCAGACACACAGTGGAGGGGGTACAATTTGCATAATATGCTTGTATTATATAGGATTTTAAAAAGAAAGATTATATTCTCCAATTCTGGCATGCAGGATTTACCCACCTAGCTGTACTATGCTGACCTCCCTGGATTTTAAGGAAGATTCCCACAAAATCCACAGCAATCTTTTCCCCTCAGTCCTAACAGGCCCCACATGGCAAACTGTGTTGAAGTCGCTGCAGCGTCTCTCCCAAGTGGCCCTGAATTGATAGCAGTGCTGCCATTGTCACTGCCATTATCACTGCCCTCCTGCACATGGTCAAATATTCCTGCCTCTCTTGTCACACGAGCATCCATTTCATCCGTGGCCCCACACTGTATTTTTAAAACTAAATTTTAGAGATATAATGTGATAAAGCTAAGACATCATTGAAGGTGGCATGTTCTTATCATTGCTCACTTGTAGGACACTTGATTAGTCACCTTTGCAAACTTGAGAAGGCCGTTAACTGAATATTGTAATAGTGGAAATAAAGTAATCTAATAGGACAAAGGCCACTCTGGTGTTGATCAGATATAAAGGTAGCTGAGATCCACCTCTGAAATGTGGGCTTCTGATTAGAGGCTTTCAAAACACTACCTACCTATCTACCCCAGAAATGTATGCTCTCTCCTAGGCTAACAGACTGTTGCTGGGATATAGGTCAAAATAAATTGACACACACATCACATGCACCAACATGACAGTGCATTTGTGTGTACATGCACAGATAGAAATGATAGGCAAATACAGATGTATATATGTAAGTATACATATATGTACGTATATATACACACAAATTCATGTATATATGTGTGCACATATGTGTATATGTATGTATATCTATATATAGAAGTATATACTTGTATATAAGTGTGTGTGTGTGTGTGTATATATATATATATATATATGTATAATATACAAAAAGATAAAATCAGTCTGTCTCTGTCCAAGTATTTTAAAGTAAATTACAGGCAACATAATATATCCTCAAATTAAAGACAAAAATGCTTTAAAATCCAGATAAAAGGAGGTAGGTAGAAAAATTGCAAAGACCTCATTTCATTTTTAGGATGAATTTTAAATTTGTTTCATTTGAAAAAAAGTCTGAATACATTAGACACATAGGAAAATAATCCCACCATTAGTATAATCACTTGCATCTGTCAAATGTGCCTGATGTATAATACACTTTCTTTTACTCCAGAGGACCTCAAAGAAACAAAACTTTAGATGAAATTGCAAAGGAGAAAGAAAATTATTACCCAGTATTGAATCCTGTTAAAAAAAAGAAAAATGTTACCTTCAAACCACTTATAGGCCAAATGAAACCATCCCATAATACAGATGCCATAGAGGAGAAACGGACATGTTGAAAGGAGAGAGCACCCATGACTGCCAGGAAAGCAGGAGAAATCCTAAATGTCACAATCGAGCCGGGTCTTACAGAAGTTTGCCTGGCCAAGATGAGAATCTCCATCTTGACATACATAGAGTGCCTCTCTCTCAGAGATGTGAGAATTAAAAGGGATTGTGTCTTTAAAACCAGTATGTGGTATCCATATGCAAAAATCCATGTTATCAAATCAGGAAGCTTCTGACACAGAGCTCTGCACTGAGTCAGAAGCCCTGACTCTAAACCTCAACACTGCCCCACCTAGCTTTATGACAGTGGGTTAGTCTCTTCCCCTCTCTGTACCTTAATCCCACAGGTCTAAAATGACACGTGTTCTTTGCCTCCCATGGCCCAAGTAAGATCAAAGATTAAAAGTACATCAAAGTGTTAAGCACTCTGCAAATACAAGACATTCTTTTATCACAAATAGAAGACAGTTTCCTGAGTCCAAATATGCCAAAAGGGAAATTCAGGGGGTCAGAGTGAGGAGAAAATTCAAAAATCTGTTCTATGGCAGAGAGTAGTAAGGAAGCCTTCCAAGGAGGTCTGGGTCAAACCTTGACCTTCAAGTGCTCCACCCTCTTAAACTCTTATCAATGGGCTGTGAAAGAACTGAGGTGGGTCTTAGAATCCAACATTGAATGAAGGGTCTCTAGCCATTTAAGTTCTGGCAGGAGTGTCACTCAGCTCCCTCTGCCAGATAAAGGAGAGAAGAGCCAGTTCTGGGGCTAGGGTGACCTCCGCATTCTTTACATGGAGCCAAGAGTCCTGATAAGTGCTCCCCAGTAAGGAGAAGGAGTCAAAGGTGATGCCCCATGCCTCCTAGTCTCTTAATCCTCACTTTAAAACCAATTTAGTGGATCTTTGATCAGAATGAAAATGTTGTTTAATTGAAAGGCTACTTTTTAAGAACAGTTGGCATTTCCCCCAGAAGCAGTCATTTTAAAACGTTTCTACCAATGGGGTTTAAGTGTTCTCATCACGAGTGCTGGCCTGCACTCTGACAGGTGTCAGGGTCCTCGCAGCTCATTTGAAATAAATAGATGCTTGAAGGAAGGAAGCTAAGGCAAGTCCCAACAAGGTGTCTGAAACGGGGTCCACCTTAAGTTGATCTCTGATGGTGCACAAGGAGCAGACCATCATTTACTCACAATGTGAATTTATTACTGATTTTCACTTACGTGACAAGCATTTATTGAAAATCTACTATGTACTGGCACTAGAGGAGTCACTGAGTCACCAATGTTGAATAAAATGGGGTCCTGGCCCTCAGGGAGTTCATTCAAAATTGAATGAAAAAAAACACAGAGAAATATACAGAAGATAACATCTTGTTAGGAGTGCCTGGGGGCCTGACTCCTCCCCCGAGCATGGTGCTGGGGGAAGACCCGGCTGCCTGGACCAGTATTTCTGAGAACTTGTACACACAAATCTCCTTGGGTTCTTGTTTAATGAGATTCCTGACACAGTGGGTGTAAGGTGGGGCTTGAGATTCTGAATGCTGAGAGTGCTACTGGTGTACAGACCACACTTTGGGTAAGAGTCTTAGAGGGCACTGATAGCTGAGCTAGATCTTAAAAAATGAGTAGACATCTACCAGGGTAAGAAGAAGTTAGCATGAATGGGGCCCTCATGGTCCAGGTACACTGTGAGGGGATGAGGGTTTAGAGAAGTACAAGTGCTTCGTGTGGCTTGAGTGGGAAGTGGGAGGCGGCAGAGGAAGGCAAGGGGAAGGCATGGGGGCATTTGTATGTCCAGTTGTGGCACTTGGACTTGCTGGAAAAGGCAGTGGGAACCATTAAAAAATCTTTGGCCCTAGCCAATTTGGCTCAGTGGATAGAGCATCAACCTATGGACGGAAGGGTCCCTAGGTTCAATTCCGGTCAAGGGCAAATGCCCAAGTTACAGGCTCAGTCCCCAGTAGGGGGCGTGCAGGAGGCAGCCAATCAATGATATGCTCTCATCTTTCATGTTTCTATCTCTTTTTCCCTCTCCTTTCCTCTCTGAAATCAATAAAAATATATTATTTTAAAAAACATTTGAGCTCAGTCAGTTTAAAGTCCCAGCAGTTGAGAAGAGACCCAAGATGGCGGCAGAGGTAAAATACCTATCTTGCCATCATACTCAGCAATTTTAATACTACAACTTAACGAAAGAACAAACACCTTCCAGAATCACCAGAAAGCTGGCCAAGTGAAAATTCCTCAAATAAAAGTGAAAATAAGACACTGTGACTCGGAGGAGCGGCGGCGGACAGCGTTGAAAGATTCACCCGGAGAGAGGTTTGGAGCGCGCGCCAGCGAAGAGGGCGGGCGACTGAAAACCGGGCAGTTTTCTCAAACGGGGAGACAAAGACGTCCCACTGGACTGATTCTCCAGCTTTGGGCGAAGTCCGGGGAACCCACTATCATACGGAGTGAAAACTGGACAGTGGGAGGGCACACCAAAGCTCGGGTGCTGCAGGGGTCTCCCAGCTTGTGGAGAAGGCAGCTTGCGCGAACAGCTCAGCTGTGTGACCACGCAGAGAGCGCTCTTCGACTTGCTATCTCATTCGGGAAACCGTCAGACTGCTTTGTTTACAACCCTGGGTGAGACATTGGGCGTGCAGACTCATTTGGGGAGAGTCTGAAACTCCCTGGCAGCCGATGGAGCTCCGCAGCGGCTCTCTCTCAGAGGTGCTGGCAGCCATTGCCACCAACACAGAGTCCCTGGGACCTCATAAGGCGGAGCTAATGCTGTCTGCTAGGCCCAGAGACTCTGCCCATCCAACCTGAGCACAGCTGAACTTCACAGACAATTGGCCTGGAGATCAAATCCTCCAAGTGCTAACAACGATTAACCTGAGCTTAACTTCAGCAAGACTGTGCAACCCATATACACATCAGGTAACTGGGGAGGCTGAGCCACTGTCCCTAGTAGGAAGTCTACCACACAAAGCTAATTGACCAACTCAGGGAAGCAGCCACCATGCAGAGACATGGAAAGAAATCAGATGTGAAAGAAATGGAGGAAAAGAAACGACTGGACATGGAATTCAAAACCACGGTTATAGGGTTTTTCAAGAGGCTCCAACAAAAGGTCGAGGCCTATAAGGAAATAAGCAAGACCACAAAGGAAATGAATGAGTCCTACAAGGAAATGAACAAGACCCTCAAGGATATGAATGAGACCTGCAAGGAAATGATCAAGACCAACGTGGAAATGAATGAGTCCTACAAGGAAATGAAGGAGACCTTCAAGGATATAAAGGAGACTCTCAAGGATATGAAAAAGGACCAACCAGAAATTAAGCATACACTGACTGAAATAAAAAATATTATACAAAGACCTAAAAGTGCTCTGGAGCACCCCAAGAACCAAGTTCAAGATTTGAAATACAAAGAAGTAAAATCCACTCAGCTGAAAAAGCAAGAAACCAAAAGAATCCAAAAAATTGAAGATAGTGTAAGGGGCCTCTGGGACAACCTCAAGCATACCAACATCCGAATTATAGGGGTGCCAGAAAAAGAGAGAGAGCAAGACAATGAAAACCTATTCGAAGAAATAGTGACTGAAAACTTCCCACACCTGGTGAAAGAAATTGACTTAGGAGTCCAAGAAGCACACCAAACCCCAATACATAGGAACCCTAAGAGGACCACACCAAGGAACATCATAATTAAAATGCCAAGAGCAAAAGACAAAGAGAGAATATTAAAAGCAGCAAGAGAAAAACAAATGGTTACCTATAAGGGAGCACCCATACGATTGTCAGCGGATTTCTCAACAGAAACGACGCAGGCCAGATGGGAGTGGCAAGAAATATTCAAAGTGATAAACAGCAAGAATCTACAACCAAGATTACTCTATCCAGCAAAGCCATCATTCAGAATTGAGGGTCAGATAAAGTGCTTCGCAGACAAGAAAAAGCTAAAGGAGTTCATCACCGCCAAACCAATATTATATGAAATGCTGAAAGATATTCTTTAAGAAGAGGAAGAAGAAAAAGATAAAAGTGTAAATTAGGAACAACAAATACACATCTATCAACAAATGAATCTAAAAATCAAGTGAATTAATAAGCTGATGAACAGGATAAACTGGTGAATGTAACAGAATCATGGACATAGAGAGGGAATGGACTGACAACTCTTGGGGAGAAAGGGGGTGTGGGAAGTGCAGCAAGAGACTGGACAAAAATCATGCAACTATGGGAGAGGACAGTGGAGTGGGGAGAGGGCGGAGGGTGGGATGGGTACCAGGTGGAGGGGAACTATAGGGTGGAAAAAAAAGGGAACAATGTAATTAATAAACTGAACAATAAAGATAAAAGAGAAAAAAAAACATTTGAGCTCAGAAGAGATATGGCCAAATGGCATTTTAAAAGATGTCTCAGCCAAAAGTATAGGAAATGAGCCAGCAAGGGTTAAGATGGGCAGGCAGGAGGGAGGCCAATAAGAAGGCTGCTGCTGCATTACAGAAAAATGGATGGAATCAAGAGATATGATGTAGATACCATCAATAGGTATTATTTCTCCACGGCTTCAAATTAACTTTCCCAAAAGTAATTTGATTTGGTCAATGACTCTTCAGTGCTCACAACATAATTTCGAAACTCTTCTGTCTGGCTTTCAAAACATGCCACAGCCCATTTCACCCCATGTCTCCACAGAACCCCCACTATAACTCAACATGAATGCCCATCTGCTACCCGCCCAGTGACTTCCAGGGCTGATCATAGCTTCCAGGCTCAGCCCCAACACCGTACTCAGCTCTCACCATCCCTGTGGCTCCTCTCCCCCAGCCCTCATTCCACTGAGCATCCAGGTCCTGCAGTAGACGACCTCACTTTCAAACTTCCCCAGCTGCCTAGCCCTTTGGGTCTATGTAATGTGCTCTATTCTACCTGTACTCAGTCCCAAAGGGGCCTTTGATTTTTAATGCCTTCTTTTATTTCCTTTTGTTTTTAATAAAATAGCTCACTGTTCAGAAGAATGTCTATCGTGTATATGTATGGATTATATGCAAATATCCAAAGGAAACCTGTACACCTTGCTCTAGAGTTCAGAAACGTTACCAAAATATCAGAAGCTCTTGTACGCCCCTCCCCAGTGGCTCTGTTTCTTTTACTATGGACACTCCAAACAACATAACCCAAACTAAGACCTGAGCAACAAAAACAGTCTGCTACATCTTTGTTTCTTCCACAGCAACTGTCACAATACTTCCGGTGCTAAAAATATGAGCACGCAACCAGCTGGTGTGAATGTATTTGTAAGAAGAGGAGAGTAAGTGTTATAAATCAGTTCTACCTGGAAAGGTCCAAGGCATCAAGTTGCTACCCCTCAGCATTCGGCAGACTGTCCACCACAAGTCGGGCTCTCAGCAAATACTTATTTAACTGAATTCTCATTTTACCTCGTCAAGTGGATATAGATTCTGGTCAATGTCAGACATAAAATGATGCACTAAGCAAGTGGTCTCCATAGTAAGGTCCAATGCCCTCCCCGACAAGGTCTGCACTTACATCCATTGGGCTGTAGGGATAAATATTAGAACTATTGATACTCAGGTTTTTCTCAACCTTCTAAATGTTTTAAATTTTGGTATATACCTTATGATGGAGGTGACATAGTAGTTGTAGTGAGCAGCTCTAGGGTCAAGCCTCAGGCTGACCTATGGCAGGGCCACAAACAAGCCCCACCTTGAAAGGCGGAGCTCTCCTAGCATAATTAAACCTGACCTTGTAGTCCTCCCTAATTTCTTCCTAAGTAGCTAATGGGTTGTGAGAGCTTCAGCAAGTGTTGCCAAAACCAGAACATTTGTATACATGTTAATCTATCCTTTTTTTTTAATCAGACTATAAAATAAAGCATCAGCTTGCAGGCTGGGTCTTTTGTGTCCTCATCCAGGCACGGGAGATCCACTGAGCCCCAGCTGTATTCTCTTGTCTGTCTTTTCTTCAATCCTTCACCAACCCTTCTCAAGTTCACCCTTGGCCATGCTGGTGCGGCACATGTAGTAAGCATGTGTATGTGTAGCATGTACTACGTAGTATAACATCCTATATAGTATAGCAGGTGGTATGTAGTTCTGGGTGCTAAGGCACCATGCTCACTCCTAAACTGCAATGGACAGCAGGAAAATAAAGTAAAAAACCCAAAGTGGGGTTTCCCCCACCCCCACCACAGAATAGTAGAATTCACTTATGCATTCATTCATTCATCCATCCATCCATCCATCCATCCCTCCAAAAAAAGGATTTTATTGATCTCATGTGTACCACGCTCTGTTGCCCAAATTGCATCAGAGATAATGGAACAGGCATCTTTCAGAGGCTGGCCCTGACCTGTCTTGTCCTGCTGCCCATGGGATTCAGGCTGCTTCATGGCTCGAATAGCTGGTATAAGACACTGAGCTGCCAGACTGAGCAAATCTACATCCAAAATACACCCCTCCTAAGAGGATGAATATGAAAGCAGTCAACCAGACCCAGAACCTAATCCTGGCACAAATGTTTGTTCATTAGAACAACTGCTTAACATGGCTCTTTTGTTCATATCCGACCTTCTCCACCAGCAAAGAAGAAAACTGCCTTCCTGACAGAGGCATCGGAAAAGCTCTGCCCTTCAAAGATGCCTCCCCAAAGCTAGATGTTTGAAGCTGTTCGCAGAAGGAGAAAATCCTACAGATAAGAAATGTGATTTTAAATGCCCTTGACAGGGTCTACAGTAACCTATTAAGTTTGCACTATGTTGTAAATGGCTTGTCTTCAACGTTCTCTAGAGCAGTGGTCACCAACCTTTCGGACCTCCTGAACCACGGACCACTGGTTGGCAACCGCTGGTCTAGAGAACCAGTTTTTTCTAGAAGGAAAGATGGAAAAGAAGAAACAGAATAGGCCTATGGTACAAATAAGTGAAGTGAGAAGGTCTCAAGGTTGCAAAAACAGTCTTGGAAAGAAGCCACCAGACCCCTGGACTGGGCAGGAATGTTGAACTTGTCAGTTTTGCCAAGACCTATTTTAAGCCAGGCACTTGTCCACTGGCCTCAAAAACTTTGTTACTATAGAGAATGTTAGGAAGCCAAGATGGTGGCATAGGTAAACACCTAAACTGCTGCCTCGCACAACAATTTCAAAACTGCAACTAAAAGACAAAATGTCTATCACCCAGAACCATGGGAAAGCTGGCAAAGTGGACGTTCTGCAACTAGATGGAAAGAGATATTCATTTGAATGTGTTCTTATGTATTATAAAATGTGTTTTATGACTCTTACCTAAATAAATACTTGCAAATGGCAGAGAGAGAGAGAGAGAGAGAGAGAGAGAGAGAGAGAGAGAGAGAGAGAGAGAGAGGGAGAGAGAGAGAGAGAGAGAGAGAGAGAGAGAGAGAGAGAGAGAGAGAGAAAGGAAGAGAGAAAGAAAGAAAGAAAGAAAGAAAGAAAGAAAGAAAGAAAGAAAGAAAGGAAGGAAGGAAGGAAGGAAGGAAGGAAGGAAGGAAGGAAGGAAGGAAGGAAGAAAGAAAGAAAGAAAGAAAGAAAGAAAGAAAGAAAGAAAGAAAGAAAGAAAGAAAGAAAGAAAGAAAGGAAGGAAGGAAGGAAGGAAGGAAGGAAGGAAGGAAGAAGAAAGAAGGAAGGAAGAAAGAGAGAAAGAAAGGAGCATTGAGACGTGCACAAGCGCTGAAAAGCTAAGGTATGGAGTCGCGTGAACCAGGCTGGCGGCGGGCAATGGGGTGCTGCTGTTTTCAACCCAAAGGGAAACAAGCTCTTGATTACTCTGAACTCATTTCTGGGGAGACGCTGGCGACCCAGACTCCTACAGGGAGAAGCTGGACAGTTGGCTATTGGGTCCGAAAGTGAGGGTGGTTCCCTTGCAGAGGTGCCCACACTGTTCACTGCACTGGGGCCCAGGACGTGGGGAACTTGAAAACTCAGAAATGGCTGAGTGGCAGCCATCGCTGTTTGCCACACCCTAGCCTAGTGACTCCC
Source organism: Antrozous pallidus (assembly GCA_027563665.1). NCBI lineage: Eukaryota > Metazoa > Chordata > Mammalia > Chiroptera > Vespertilionidae > Antrozous > Antrozous pallidus. The sequence continues at coordinate 32,917,539 of CM050523.1, forward strand.
TGAGACCCCACACCACACAATCTGCAAACCCTCTCAAGCTGTGCGCAGCAGCATTTGCATATAAATGGTCTGCCCTTTTGCAGCTTACCCTAACTGCAGCTCTGGTCAGACCAGGAGAAATCTGCAGACCTCACTGTAGCCCCTGCTGGGTTGCCTCAGACAGTAGCTTACCTGCACCCCACTGGAGATCCAGAAGCTAGTGTATCTAGAGGTCAGTGTGAGACGACAGCAGAATTCAACTACTCAAATCCATAAGAGACACATTCAAGAGGCAGATTCTGTGACCACCAAAGCCCCACTGAAGCAAGTCCAGCCCCATAGGCGTGTCTCCAGTACAGCAGTTCTTCCACTCCATCAACACAGGAAAGCAGCAAAATGCAGAGACAAAGAAATATGTCACAAATGAAAGAAATGGAGGACATAGACTTTAGGATCACATTTATAAAGTTACTCAAGAATCTTCTAAAAACCACTGAGAAACTTGATAAAACCTTCAAGGACCTTAATGACAATGCCAAGAAAATGGAAAAGGACCAGTCAGAAATTAAGCATACACTGACAGAAATAAAGAATATACAGAAATTCAATGGTAAATCCAAGGACTCCAAGAATCAAACCAAAGATCTGAAATATGAGGAGACAAAAAACACCCAACCAGAAAAACAAAGAGAAAAAATAATCCAAAAATATGAGGATAGTATAAGGAGCCTCTGGGACAACTTCAAGTGTACCAACATCCGAATTATTGGGGTACCAAAAGAAGAGAGAGAGCAAAATATTGAAAGCCTACTAGAAAAAATGACAGAAAACTTTCCCTACGTGGTGAAAGAAATAGACTTACGAGTCCAGGAAGCGCAGAGAACCCCAAACAAGAGGAATCCAAAGAGGACCACACCAAGACACATCATAATTAAAATGCCAAGGGCAAAAGACAGAGAGAATCTTGAAAGCACAAGAGAAAAAACAGTTGGTTACCTACAAGGGAGTACCCATACGATTGTCAGCTGATTTCTCAACAGAAACTATGCAGGCCAGATGGGAGTGGCAAAAAATATTCAAAGTGATGAACAACAAGAACCTACAACCAAGATTACTCTACCCAGCAAGGCTATCATTCAGAATTGAAGGTCAGATAAAGAGCTTCACAGACAAGAAAAAGCTAAAGGAGTTCATTACCACCAAACCAGGATTATATGAAATGCTGAAGGGCATTCTTTAAGAAGAGGAAGAAGAAGAAAAAGGTAAAGATAAAAACTATGAACAACAAAATGACACCAAATACATACCTACCAACAAGTGAATCTAAAAATCAAGTGAATGAAAAATCTAATGAACATAATGGACTGATGAATATAATAGAATCAGGGGCATAGAAAGGGCGTGGACTGACAATTCTCGGGGGGAAAAGGGTGTAAGGGGTGCAAGAATAGATTGGACAAAAATCTTATACTTATGGATGAAGACATTGTAAGAACATGGGGGGGGGAATCATGTGGAGGGGAGCTATGGGGGAGGGAGGGAGAAGAACACCTGCAATAATCTGAACAATAAAGATTTATATTTAAAAAATAAAACAGAGAATGTTAGTGCTGGAAGGGAGCAGGGTAAGGTACTTGGGGTAAACTAGAACCCAGCCTCCTGCCTGCTGGTCTAAGCTCTCATCCAATGAGCCATCAGCTAACCTGGTAACAAAATAAGATGAGGTTAAAGACTCACAACCGAGTTCTCCATTTTGAAAGATTAGCTTGATTTTAGGCTCTAAATGTTCTGACCACTGAGCCCTGTCTCTCCCCTCTCTCCATTTTTGATATGACATTCTTAGCACTTCTCAGAGCTCTGCCTGCAGTAAGGAAGCCAGAGTGGTTATTCTCCTGCACATACTACCCCGAAGGTGAACCTGGGAATAAGGCATAATTGTCTCGCTGGATAAAATAAGTCAAAGAAATAGACTTCACTTCCTCTGCAAGACTTGGTATTAAATGTGCTATGACAATTTGGGGGAAAGATAGAAAAGAGCAATATCTAAATGAACCTTCCTAATTCCCAAGGAAGAGTAATTGAAACAGCCAAGTAATTATACTGAATGCAAGCACAAATGCTATTGGCTAAGTTCATCTGCAATTTATAGCTCAATAACAATACTTTCTATAAAGATTTCATTTTACTTTAAACAATTCTACTTCAAAGTTACTGATATTAAAACTGAAATCCAGCCTGGCCTGTGTGGCTCAGTGGTTGAGCATCTACCTATGAACCAGAAGGTCACAGTTCAATTCCCAGTCAAGGCACATGTCCAGGTTTTGGGCTCAATTGCCAATAGGGGGCGTGCAGGAGGCAGCAAATCAATGATTCTCTCTCTACATTGATGTTTCTCTTTCTCCCTTTCCCTCCCTCCTTGAAATCAATAAAAAAATACATTTTTAAAATTTTAAATCCAAATCATGAGTTCTATTTTAAATATGTAGAGATACCATGTTAATGCACTGACCATTTAAAAAAATTATATACATAATGTTTTCTAGGGCTGCCCTGGGTAGCTTAAACAACAGAAATTTATTTCTTCACAGTCCTATAAGCTAAAAGTCCAAGATGAAGGTATTGGCAGGACTGGTTTCTTCTGAGGAGCCACCCTTTGGTTGCTTTCTTCCTGTGTCTTTCCTCCATGAGTATCTGTCTGCATTTACTCTTCTTATAAGAAGACCAGTCATATTGGATTAGGGCCTGCCATAATGACCTCATTTACCTCTTTAAGGACCCTAACTCCCAATACAGTCACATTCACATTGTGAGGTATTAGGGCTTAGGATTTCAGCATATGCATTAGAGGGGGACACGATTCGGCCTACATGTATGTCAGATAGGCCTGCACAGATGTTTATCCTATTGTCCCAAAGTTTCCTATAAAACTTGAGTCTGATGCGTGTGACTATACTTCTAGTAAAATTCTTGCACATTCTCAATAAAAATGATGAGGGTCTGTAGATTATCATCTAGAATTCATATAAAGGATAACACACACACACGGCATTCAGATAATTTTCCTCAAATGAACAGCTACTCTTTCATTCTGAACATTTTAAGACATCCAGAATCACTTTCCCTAAGCAATTATGATTTTACAAAATGCTGTCAGGACCATCACTAAATTTTACTGCCCAGACAGAGTGAAATGCCTGGAGCTTCTGGCAGTGATTTATTATTCACTCTGGAGGTAAGTTGCTAAGCAAGATTTATTTGGTAAGAACAGAGCCATTCGTAACAGTACAACATACGTTTGACTGTAAGGGGGATTTTTTTCACCATCCCTCAAGAGAATTTGTTCTCCATAATCAGAAGAATATAGCTGATCTGTATGTAAGTTTTCACCCTTGGGTGAAATCAAAGGCGCCAACATGCATTGGACAAGTCAGTCTGGCTTCCAATGTTCTCATTTGAATTTTAGCTCTGAGAAATTTTCAATATATTTTCATAACAAAACCAGCGGCAAGACATATCAAAGTCGATCGCAGAACCTGTGGGGTGTCTGCTTTACCTATACAGGGCTTTTCTTTTCCAGGTAGTTGCTTCATTGCCCTAAAGCGGCCTAACCCGCACATTCCTACCATCTCGGAGAGACTCCAGATTTCTAAGAAAAACAGCCCTAATCATGCATGTTTGCCAACTTTGGTTTGCAGAACTGGTAACAAGTAATAGGGGCCAGTTGCTGGCCTAATTCTGCCCCCTAGTGATCATAACATATTGCTGCCTTTTTGCAAAAGGGAGACTGGGGAGCTGAGAGCAGAGAAAGTGCCTGCCCCCCAACACTTCCCCTCCCCACACACACACTTTAGCAACCTATTCCCCAAGATACCTAGGTGTGTCCTCCAGCTGTCCTCTAACCAGGCAAAGGAAAGGAAAATGATAAACTCGTTCATAATAAGGTGACCAGGACTAAAACGTTCCCTTCTCCCGAGACTGGATGCATTTTAACAAAAGCACTAAAGCAAGAAGGCAATGCCACTTCACCCAAAAGAATAAATCACTAATGGCGGAAATTTTGGCTTAAGGAGAAAGGCTTTTTCCTGGGTTCTTTTGTTTTTGTTTGTTTTCTGGTGAAGTGCCTTTGAACAGTCACCCAATGCCTCAATTAAAAAAAAAATTTTTTTTTAACAAATCACTACCCTTGCTATAATCTGGCAGGGGTTCGGGGATCAATAGAGGACCCAGGAAAATGTTCCAGTTCCCAAACTTCTTGCCTCCATCCTCAGCTGCCCCCACTCCTGTGCCTGGGTGGAAGGTGCAGCTCTGGGGTGGCCGCCGTGTCCAACAGGGCAGCTCACCCTGCAGACAGACACAAAGTGGGTGGAAACATGAGTGAGGAATGTTTTGGTCAGACTCCAACCACCCTCCCACAGCTGCTAACAGGACTCCCCGCTGCAGTTCCTCAGCAGGTCAGGGAGTTTTTTGGGCAGGTCGCCAACCCCCAGGATGGCTTTAGATCAGGGAGGTGGGGTTGAGCAAAGGGAGTTACACTCGGAGGCAGGCTCTGGGAGGTAGGAGAGTATCCAGGCTGTGTTCCTGAACTCTGGCGTGGGCCGGACATTAATCAACTCCATCCCAGGTGTTCCAGTATCCTCTCCCCCATCAGGAGTAATGCCAGAGAGTCGCCCCACCGCAATTGCCCAAGTACAGTTAAGACAAGAGGGTGAAGACAATGGAGAGAATGCACAGAGAACGAGGGCTGCTCTGTGTTGCTAGAATAACTTGTTGAGAAGCAATCTCCCATCCACCATCACCAACTCCCACACACACGCCAAACATGGAGGCAGGGCCTGGTGGACTGTGGCTGGTGGCTGGAGTCAAGGAGCTGGTTTCAGTCCATAGGTTCAATTGCATTAAATCATGCAATATGGAGAGAATTTGACATCAGGCAGACTTGAGATTGAATCCCAGTTCTGCCGCTGCTGACTCGGTAACGGACAACTTCTCATCCTTTAGCTGTCGATTTAAATGTTACGCGCTTGGGGACACACTCTCTGACCCTACAAACCAGATCAGATCCCCTATTTATGAATCCCATAACCCCTTATGATTTTTACTCCTAACACATATCACTGTTTATACTTTTACAACTTATATGCGAGATAACTTGTCTGATTTCTTTTCTCCCTACTGCATTCTAAGCTCAGAGAGGACAGAGACCATCTCTCTCTCATTCACCATCTTTTCCCAGGGACTAGAACAGTGGTTGGCAAACTGTGGCTCATGAGCCACACGCAGCTCTTTGGCCCAATGAATGTGGTTCTTCCATGAAATACCACGTGCAGGCGTGCACGTACAGTGAGATTAAAACTTCATGGCCCATGCGCAGAAGTTGGCTTTCAGCTCTCAAAAGAAATTTCAATCATTGTACTGTTGATATTTAGCTCTGTTGACTAATGAGTTTGCTGACCACTGGACTAGAACATAGGATATATTCAATAAAGATTTGAATGAAGTACCCTGAGTCTTTATTGTCTATAAAATGGGATGATAGTACTTTATTGATTTATTGTGAAGATTGAATGAAACAACCTATTTGTGAAAATTCTACCTCGTGTCTGACACGTAGTAGGTGCTCAATAAAGGGGGGTTTCCTTTGCCATTCTCTCTTTGGGGACCACCCTAGGTGGGCAGTTGTCTCTGACTGCCAGAGGTGCCACTGAGCAGTAAAATTGGCCAAAACAAAAACCAGAGGCCGGAAGAATCCACAAATTCCATCACAGTCCCTGAATAATCAAAACTCGTTGGCACATTACAATTCATCACCTCTTCTCACTAGGTGTCCCTTGGTGGCAGGAAAAGTTATCTCTAGCTTCACTTCCCTTTCCATCCCAGATAGAGAGTAGCCAGAGGGACTGTAAATCCATTCCTAACATTTTCAGTTGTTTGAATTATGTTCTACCAGAATTAAGAAGGTGACTTTAAAAACATGAAGGAGAAATAAAGGTTGCACTTCCTGGAGCAGAATACTGGTGTAAAATGAAACGGAACTTTTAATATGAAGCTGCTCTGGAGGAGAAAGGACTAAGAATATTTTTATGAAACACTTGCATTATGGGTAATTTTTTTTAATCCAGGGATCAACTTTCATGACACCAAGGCATAAGTCTCCCACTTAATGACATTTATAACTCTGTAACAATACGCTATGTATAAATTACTGCTGAGGCTTAACATTTCTGATTATGATATATAGAATAAAGTGATGTCATAAAGGCAAAGTTTGTAAGTTACGATCTGTCCTGTTGCTTTAAATAAGAGGATTTCTGGAGACAATTGTCTTGATGAATATAAACTCAAATGAACCTTGAATCTCTTCAATTATTCTTATTTAGAATTCATTTCCCTCTGAACTTTCATTTAACACCGAGTACAGTGGCTCCACTATAAATCAAACGTGAGCTTGTCTTTCCTGCAATAACAAGTATGCTTTAAATAATGAAGCAACACCTATGATCATAAAAGATAATGTTTCCATGCACCAAAATACAAAAGGTAAAGAGATTTATTATCCCAGTTCAGTAATGATGAGTTGAATATTTTTGTACCAACAGACATCTCTATTCCAGACAACACTTTTTATTTGACTTTTTAGTGTCTGTTTTTCCTGGAAGACTGCCGTGCCTTATTCTCCACGAGAGGAAACCAAGACTCACACATAACGCTGCTGGTGGCTGAGAAGCTCAGATTCCCCTGGCTCAGTGTTTCCAGGAGGCTAAGGGGGTTAGAGATCCCCACCCTCCCTCTGCCTCTTCTTCACGATGAAAGGTTGGGCTGAATCATCTGAAGTTCATCCTGAGCTCTAAAGGCTAAGGCCCTATCTCCCTTCCCTTTTGCACAGAATTACAGTGGGGAACGACTAGATTAATGGATGTGAACATACTTTAAAAGCCATAAAAGTGCTATCTATAGACTTGATGGTTTTCACTCTGCATTTTGTAAATAACTTTACACATCCATTATATTAACTCTGTTATCCAAAATAATACAGGACAACTCTGGGGCATCTCCAGGCTATTACAGATGAAACAGAGTGATAAAGAGGCTCCTCTCCAGTCCCCATGACACATTTTCTGGGACGGAATCAAAAGTCCCACAGTAGAACAGGTCAAGTGGTCCAGCCAGCATGGCTCAGTGCTTGAGCGTCGACCTATGAACCAGGTCACAGGGCACATGCCAGTGTGGAGTATGCAGGAGGCAGCTAATCAATGACTCTGTCTCATTATTGATGTTTCTATTTCTCCCACTCCATGCCTCCCTGAAATCAATAAAAACATATTTTTAAAAATAATAGTAACAGGTCAAGCAGCTGAACTACCAAACTAGAGGCTACTTCCCACTGAGAACCTCTCCAGCGGGCAGACACCGAAGGGCTGAGCAGGTAGGCCTGGGGCTGGAATGCTCTCTTCCTGTTCTCTCTTTGTGCATTCTCTCTTCGAAGCACTGTGACCTGTCTTCAATACATCCTCGGGTGTGGGATTTACATTTTTAATATTGGCATTTATGACGTGGTGCTTTCTGCTGGCTAATTGGCATCAGAGCAACATGTTTGCCTCTCTCCTGAAATAAATCTCTTCCAAGAGCTTCAGCCGCACATTCTTTTGTTCTATCCCTCATTTGAAAGGGGCTCTATAAAGCCGCCAGACCACGCTACATAATCTTTTGCCTCTCACGTTTTTAAATCTGGGGGTTTATGCTTTAATGGCTTTGATGTGCTTACTATTCAGCCTGTTACTTAACCCACGTTCCTCCCCGCCCGACACCCGGCTCTCCCTCAGCCTCACAAGCCTGCACCCTCTGCGGCTGAAAGGATTTATTTATCATCCGGAACGTTTCCATAATTTTGGGAACATATGTTTCAAAATTGCATTCCAATATCTCATACGATGTTCTTTGTCTTGCATCTGTTCTATAAAAACAAACAAAACACGCATAATTATGCTGCGATGGCTGCAAAGCCTACATTTTCCACAAGAGTTGGTTCTTCCACAAATAGTAATATAGTCACACAACAAAGGCACTTACAGACCCCCTGTCAATGTCATCTGAAATCACATTTTTGTGTTAATTAGAGCTAACCCCTGATAATAGCTAATTTCTACAACATTGCTATGAAGCTTTGACTCCTTTCCAAACATATTGCAAGTTTACAGGATAATCTCTTTATTGAAGATTAGCTATTGTTGAAAAACCAAAGTCTCCACATAATACTCAACCTTGCATGGACAACAACTCACTAATCTTTCATCCTCCCAGGGTATGACTTGAATTAAATTTATTTTGAAATGCCCTCTTTCCCTGTAATATCCTAGTGGAAAGATAATAAGGCACTGCACAATGAAAAAGGGATCCCCCTCCCAAACACCACACATACACACACACACACACACACACACACACACACACACACACCTGAGTAAAACATAAAAAAATAATTGGCCAAAATATATTCCTGTTTTATATAACTACCCTTACCATACACCAGCTCCCTCCTGTTCAAAAGTCTTCAATTGCGCGCACACACACACACACACACTTTAAACATATAAATCTAACTATTTTACATCTACTATGTTTGATATCAAAATTAGGTCAATTAGCATTGAAACATTTAAAAAGTCCTCAAGACCAAGAACTGCTATTCAATATATCTATTAAAAATAACATTTCAGGAGAGGAACCAAGATGGTGGCATAGGTAAAACACCTATCTTGCCGTCATGCTCAGCAATTTTAATACTACAACTTAACGAAAGAACAAACACCTTCCAGAATCACCAGAAAGCTGGCCGAGTGAAAATTCCACAAATAAAAGTGAAAATAAGACACTGTGACTCAGAGGAGCAGCGGCAGACAGCGTTGAAAGATTCAAAAAATTGAAGATAGTGTAAGGGGCCTCTGGGACAACCTCAAGCATACCAACATCCGAATTATAGGGGTGCCAGAAAAAGAGAGAGAGCAAGACAATGAAAACCTATTCGAAGAAATAGTGACCGAAAACTTCCCACACCTGGTGAAAGAAATTGACTTAGGAGTCCAAGAAGCACACCAAACCCCAATACATAGGAACCCTAAGAGGACCACACCAAGGCACATCATAATTAAAATGCCAAGAGCAAAAGAAAAAGAGAGAATATTAAAAGCAGCAAGAGAAAAACAGATGGTTACCTATAAGGGAGCACCCATACGATTGTCAGCGGATTTCTCAACAGAAACGATGCAGGCCAGACGGGAGTGGCAAGAAATAATCAAGGTGATGAACAGCAAGAATCTACAACCAAGATTACTCTATCCAGCAAAGCTATCATGCAGAATTGAGGGTCAGATAAAGTGCTTTGCAGATAAGAAAAAGCTACAGGAGTTCATCACCACCAAACCAATATTATATGAAATGCTGAAAGATATTCTTTAAGAAGAGGAAGAAGAAAAAGATAAAAGTGTAAATTAGGAACAACAAATACACATCTATCAACAAATGAATCTAAAAATCAAGTGAATTAATAAGCTGATGAACAGGATAAACTGGTGAATGTAACAGAATCCCGGACATAGAGAGGGAATGGACTGACAACTCTTGAAGAGAAAGGGGGTGTGGGAAGTGCAGCAAGAGACTTGACAAAAATCATGCAACTATGAGAGAGGACAGTGGAGGGGGGAAAGGGCAGAGGGTGGGATGGGTACCAGGTGGAGGGGAACTATAGGGTGAAAAAAAAGGGGGAACAATGTAATTAATAAACTGAACAATAAAGATTAAAAAATAATAATAATAAATAAATAAATAAAAATAACATTTCACCATGGAAAAAGAAATGTTACTCTCCTGTTTCTGCTCCTGTTACCATGATTCTTATATTCTTAGATTATTTTAAAAAATGGAACTGGGAAGAGAGATAAGTCTGATGCCTGCAGTGGTTAGCTGGTAGATATGCAGCAACCAGCTCAAAGTGAGAAAAAAGCTCTGATTTACAGCATTTGCTAACTTCCATCGTGGCCAATTTTAAGCCACCAGTGTGATGTCACAAAAAGGCAGAGTTGGGAGCATTTATGCATAATTGGCTCTTGCAAGGCTGTGCAAGTTGGTTCTACCACTGGAGGCCTGAGCTTTTAAATGTACCCATTAGGATCATGGGTAGAAAGATTGGTACTAGTTACTATGTACAGTCAGTACATAACATAACCCAAATAAATCCTGGCCCCATGTGACCGAGCCCCAAAATAAAGAGATACTCAAACACAAATTCTCATTCTGTCTTCAAAGTTTTATAGTTATGTTAAAGGCCAAAAACATGCACAGTCTCACATATCTGTACACATGTGTACACACACATACACACAGATCCTGCTTATCATACTGCTCCCCCATCAATCCATGCCACCTTCACTTACACACCACCGTCATTATCCATGACTTCCCCCAACATGCACAGCACCCTGGGAAGCACAGTTCTCCCAACCTGACTACTTTTCTCTGATTCAAGTGAATAATATTTTTCATTCCATTACAGTAATACAAAGGTATTTGTCAATGTTACCTCTGCAGCATCGCAAAACAATAATAGAGAATGCTCACCTAATTCCCATGCTATACTAAGCTAGGCCCTTGACACCATGAGACTATAAGTTGGGGAGCCGGTGGTCAAACCAGGCAGAATGGCAGCAGGACTCAAGGTTCTTAACCACCATACTCGGCCAGTTCTCAGGCCCATCTAAAGAAAAACCAGCCTGAGACCTTAGCCAAGCCAAAGTTTGTGCCTCAGCCTCCTCATCTGTAAAACAGGGCTCATCATAGTCAGCACCTCATAGGAGCATTAACTGAGTTAACATGTAAATGCTCAGCACATAATAAGAACTATTATGTTAGCTACATGTCAACTAGTAAATGTTAACCAGTACTAATTTGCTCCTCACAGCCTCCAGAATTCCATGACCTTCTCATAGTGTCTTCTGCTAAAGTCCCTGGGATTGGCACATTTTTTTCTGTAAAGGGTCAGATACTAAATAGTCTGGGCTTTACGGGCCACACAGGGTCTCTGTCACATAATCTTCTTAGCGCTTTTAAGCCTTTAAAAAATCATTCTTAGCTTGTGGGCTAAAACAGGCCACTGGCTGGGTCTGGCCTACATGCATAGTTTGCTTACCCCTGTGACATACCAGTGGGGTGTGGGTGGAAGACAGAGAGAGAGAGAGAGAGAGAGAGAGAGAGAGAGAGAGAGAGAGAGAGAGATCATAACTTTTATGTAACCAACACATGAACACTGAGACACGCGTATACCAATCACACATTCCCTCAGCAAATGTGCCCTTATCACTTATTATGCGCCTGGTGCTCTTCTGGATGTTGAAGCCACAAAGACGGAGAAGTATGCCTGTGACCTTTGGGATGCTCGTAGCCAATGGCAGACAATCACAGTGCAGTGTGTAGTGAGTGATTTAATAAGAGAAGCCGGATCAGCTCTGGTTAGAGCAAGGTGACTGATGAGGAGAGGGTCCAAAGAGAAAAAGATGCTTGAGCCACACCTTAAAAGATGTGAGGAACTCATTCAGCAGACAGAGACCTAGGAAAGAAGGAGGAACTCATAAAAATGCAGTTTCTGGGGACAGAGGAGGCTCACATGGTCAGTGAGAGCCAAATCAGGGAGAGAGGTGCTGGGACTTTATACTCTGGGTTTTCAAACATGTTAACACAGAAATGTGTCCTGGGGCAAAATCTTAATCTAGAGCCCTGTGAGTAAAACAAATCTGGTTGAAGGTGGGTGGTAAATCCCAGGACGCCTTCCCCACAGGCAGGTCAGGGCAACCTCGGGGCCTCCAGACAGCACTGAGAGGTATCCATCCACAGCTCCTGGTAAAGAGCAACGAGCTTGGGGTGGAGGGAGGGCACGGGGGGGGGGGGGGGACAGCAGGGAAATCCTTCAGTGGTGGCTTCCTTAATCAAATTCTTCTGAAGTCAGTGAAATTCCATATAGCTATTTTTATCTTGAGCAGACATCCTGTTCTTCCCCAGCACCTCTGCCTTTACTGGTCACAGGCTTGCCCCACGCAATTTAACACTTAATTACATACCAACTTGTGCTGTTATCTAATTGTTTTGTGAGCATGCTCTCTCGCCATCTAGACAAATTGACCTGAAGACAGGAAGCACTTCTTGCTTCTCTGAATCCCTCTCAACAAGCAGCATGGGGCAAGGTGCTATTGAAGGGAAATCGCTTCCAACCCTAAGAGTCTATGCCTTCCCATAGGAGGAAAGTATTTTCAAGCAAAAGAAGAGCAGTAACATGATGAAACACCTCGCAAGGCCAGCACAAAGTAAGTGCAAGTGGAGGATTTAGTGGAGAGTGGTCTGTGTGCTTCAGGACTGAGGGTTGAGTTGATCAGATTCCTCAGCTCATGACATTATTGTTTTGAGTCTATACACAGCCCTCCCTCTCTCCTAAATGTTTTATAATTCTCTTTCATCTCCACTTCCCAGCCCCTATTTCCCTCCCTGCAATAGACAAGCACTTTATTGTATTGTTATGTATTTATTCTTTGTTGTCTTGTGTGCCAATATTTTAATATATAGAAATGGTATGTTCTAGGCTTCATTTCCTCTTCTTTTTATTAAATTTATTGGGGTGATATTAGTTAATATAATCATGTAGGTTTCAGGTGTGGGTTTCTATGTTACAAGATCTGTCTGTATATTGTACTGTGTGCCCACCACCCAAAGTCAAATCTTTTCCCATGACCATATATTATGACTCCCTTATACCCGCAATCACCTCTGGCAACCACCACACTGCTGTTTGAGTTCATGAGTTTCTATTTTATATCCCACATGTGAGCTTTTTCTGACTGACTTATTTCACTAAGCATAATGGTCTCAAGGTCTATGCATGTTGTTGTAAATGGCATTACTTCATTCTTTCTTATGGCTGAATAGTATTCCACTGTGACTAAGTACCACATCTTCTTTATTCAGTCCCCTATCGCCAGGCACTTTGGTTGTTTCCATGTCTTGGCCATCAAGAATAATGCTGCAATGACCATAAGGGTGCATATATGTTTTCAAATACATATATACCCGAACAACTTGAAAACATGTAAGGATGGTTTCTCTGGGGCATGGAATATCAGCTGAGATGGCTCTACTGGGGCTGAAGAATGTGCGTTCAAGGTGACTCACTTATATGGCTGGCGAGTTCATGCTGGCTCTCAGCTAGGAGTCAGCTAAGGCTGAGGGCTGGGGGCCGCGGTTCCTTCTCACTTGCACTTCATCACAGCCATTTGGGGCCCCTCACGTTGCAATGGCTGAAAAGAAGGCAAAGACTGAACCACACTAAATAACCTAGCTTCAGAAACCACTTAGCATTACTTCCCCTGTGGCCAGAATCAAGGGGAGAGAGCATACACCCCATCTCTCAGTGGAAAAAGGTCAAAGTCCCATTGTAAGAAGCACAGGTGGGAGGGGCAATAGTGAGGGGCTACCCTGCACGGTCCCATTGTGTACTGCGTGATGCATAACGATGGCAGTGACAACCACAGCAGCTAGCACTGCTCGAGTACTCGCTATCCTCTGCCACCATGGAAAGAGTTCTTCATGGCTTCATTTCATTTTTATGGCTAAACAAAGGGTCAGGTTCTAATCTTCCATGAGAAACTGAGGCTCAGAGGGCTGAGCTGCCACATCCAGGATTACACATCCAGTGGGAGAAAGAACCGAGACTGATATAAGGTCTGCCTGACTCTAAGCGCCAAACTCAAAACCACTATATATACCGCCTCTTTGCTTTATAAATAACCACCAGTTGGGGGAATATAAACCCCAAACACCGATATAGTTAATGTCTGCCAATACCCAGAGAAAGCTTCAAAGAAGAGATAGCCTGATGCAGCTCTAGAAGAAGGGAAAGGAGAGGCAAAGGGTGTGGGGCACAGATAGAGGAGAAATATTGAGAGCAGACATGGGAATGGGCCTCATGGGGTTATGTCAGGAGGGGGAACTGAAGCAGCTACGGCAATGCAATGAAAATCATCATGATTGGTGGCAAGTCCTTCAGACTAACCAATTTATCAGCAGGAACAGGACAGATGGCAAGGGAGAACAAAGAAGAGCCCCTCGTCATCAGAGTTCATTTTGTAGTACACAGTAAGGCCATGAGAAGAATTGTGTCCCATCATCTGATTATTCAGCCCTCAGAGCTCTGGGACACAGTTTCTATCCCCAGAACAGCTTCCTGTAATATTCCCCACCTCCTCCCTGGGACATGGCAGGGGGGTGTGCAGGTGGATGCTCCTGACAGGCAGGGATAGCCCTGGGGCTGTAAATAAAGGAAAAGGGATTTGGAAAATGTAACTCAGCAGCAGGGGTGAATCCCAGAGAGGGATCACCCCACTGCACGGGATCCTCTCTGTGGAGGAAATGAGCCATCCTCCCCAGCCCCTTCCCCTACCCCTGGGTCATGCACTTTTCCCTCTTATCCAATTGCAGCCACGTCTACAGGTTACAAGCTAACATGGCTAACTGCCCACAATCCATTCAACTTGCTTACTGGGGATCATCAACCAGGGTAACCAGGCCCCTGGGGAGTCTGGGGACTTCCTGTTATGTCAGGTCCTCTCTGTCTGCCTCAGGCTCAAGGATGAAAATGTACCTGCAGAACCTCCTCAACTCGCAGGACTGTGTTCACACCCCCTGGTGTAGCCCACACAGCCCATGCCCTCACTACAACATGGTACCCAAATCTTCCTGGGGACCTGCAACCTCTGAGACACAAACATTACAGAACCTAAGAGAACCTGTCTCCCCAAAGTGAAAAATGACCACTGGTCAGGGGAAAGGATGTACATTTGGCCAAATTGCACTAAGACTTTGTAGTTCTCCGTTATTAAGAAATCCTGCTAAAGTGAGCACGATTTTAACTGTTTTGTTCTAAACTATAAACACACACACATATATAGTGATTTTACTATTAAAACTACATAAGACAGCAACCACAAAATTGAAATTCTGTCTTTCAAAGGGTTTTATGTACTCCCCTAACTAAAAACAGCTTCACAATAAAAAACATCCAGTTTTACAAGTGAGCCCAACCCAAAATAGTAACTATGGCCTTAAGGGCTATTATCCCATCGCTGGCTGAAGGATTTAGGGCACATAAATGCCCATTAACACGACTAAGCATAATAATCTTATTTATAAAACAACCCTTGCCAAGACCCTTGTACCAGCCCACAATTACACCGCCTCAATTAAAATATCCTACAAGCCTAATAGACTCGCCCTGAAACTGCCCCATAAAAGCATGACCCACCCCACACAAAAATCCTGATGGAAGGAAGGGGTTCTGCAGGAAGGTGGTGGCAGCAAAAGGGGTTTTCAGACGGAAGGGGAGCATTTTAAGTGTCTCATTCCCACGCTCGATGCATGCCAAAGTACACAGGAGTGAATAATAGCCCCAAAGCAAAGAAACATTACAAGGAGGGTTGTCCAGTGCCCATCTCAGCTTGCCTAGCAAATTTGGCATTTGCTTGTTACAAATGAACACAACTGGGTTCTAAACTTGGGGGATCAAATTACTGTTTCTACTAAAAAGCAAGAGGAACCATTCTGTACCAGAGACTTATTGGGGGCATGGAATTTGGAAAACTTCTTTCAACCTTGGCCAACTCCAAGTTTCTCTGAGCAATTTGCAGAGTCTCGGCCGTAAGTGAGTGCGTGTGTGTGAGTGCGTTGCAGGAGGTAGAGTTTGCATTCTGTGATATCTGCTATTAGACAATTTTTTCATAGCAAAATTGAAAGATACCTCTCAGAATTTATCTTCCAGCCCTAGATGTCAGTGGACAATTGAAATTTTTCCAAAGACCCAAGAACTTTCTAAACTAAATGTCTCCAAAGTCTTAGTGAAGAACACTGTCCTCTGGGGGGGGGGGGGGGGGGAGATCTATCCACCCACAGATGGATGCAGACACACAATTCTGTGTTCCATCACATGCCTCACACTCATCAATGAGGCAAAGTTTTTATTAATGCTAAAGTGAGGATTCAGCCAGACAGGTGCTCTCATGCATCTGGTGGGAGAGTAGATTGTTCAAGCCTCTCTGAAAAGCAATATCCCAATAGCTCCCCAAAGCCTTTAATGCCCAGATCCTTTGATCTAATCAGCTTCTGGAAGTGTATTCTAAGGAAGTCAGCAAAATGTGGTCAGAGAGCAAAGCACACTGATGCTCACCACAGTGTTGTTGGAATCTACAAAGAGATGAGAAATGATCTGGTAGTTCAGCAATACGGGAATAGTCAGGTAAATTCTAGGAAATCCATAGACAAAGTTTTGCTTGCCCTTAAAAATTATGTTTACTTCTACTGAAAAACACAAAATAAGATCTAAATAGAAGGAACCAAAAAATATATTGCTGAACAGGAAGTGTCAGTAATGTGAAGATGTCAGTTCTCTTCATCTTATTGCATAAATTCTATGTGATCCTCATCACAATCACAAAAAGGGTTTTGTTTGTCCATTTTACTGAGAGGGTAGAAATTTGACAAGATTATTCCAAGATTATCTGGAAAAAGAGCCCACATGAAAATAGCCAAGAAATAATTTTTTAAAGGAAGAATAGCAAGAGTGCTCTAGACTTCCCTATCATAAAAGTATATGATAAAGCTACAGTAATTAAAACAATATGTTACAAATGCAGTACTAGACAGTCCAATAAAACAGACTAGAAAGTTCAGAGGAGGCCAAAGCATACATAAGAATTCAGTATATCATAAAGGTGACATTGCAAATCAGAAGGGAAAAGATAGATTATTCAACTAATGGTGTAAGGCAACTAGCTAGATATGGGGGGAGGGAGGGTCATTTAAACTGGAGCCCTACATTACAACTTTTTATTTTAACATAAAAATAACATGATTTTAACATGAAAATAAAAACATTTTTTAAATTTGCTAATAGAGAGAAGGATAGGTGAGTTGTCTAAATTATCTTGGAATAAATCAGACTCTTGACATGAAATAAAATAACTGAAAAAAAGACTAATACATTTGATTACATAAACATTTTACATTAATGTTAGTAAAAACACCACAAACAAGGTGAAAGGCAAAAATTAGTGAAATTACCTCCAATACATATGTCAAATAGCTACTTTTCTTCCTAATTAAAGACATGACATAGCATATCAATAAGAAATTTACCAACAACATGATATAAAAATGCGCAAAGTACATAAACAGCATTTTGTAGAAAAATAAATGTAAGTGGCAAATAAACATATAGCCTCAATAATAATAAAACAAATTAATACAACAGTGAGTTCTTATTTATTTGTTTTAGGGCCATATAATGATAAGGGTGTGAGAACCCAGAAAGCTCATGGAGAGCTGGTGAGAATGCGAATGAATAATCATTTTTGGAATGCAATTTTTCCATATTCTTTAATATTTTAACTGTGAACCCTCCCTTGAGCCCAGAATTTCCACTTCCAAGGATTAATCACTCCTTGGAACACTCATAATTATGCACAGAAATATACATGCAAAGAAGTTCAATACAGAATACAGTATCATTTATAATCAGGGGAAAAAAGAAAACCACTTAAATAGCTATCAATAGACATTTGATTAAGAATAAGATTTCTGTAAAAGATCAACCAAAGAACTTGTATGCATGCATATGAGCATAACCAGTGGACACAGACCTGGGGATGGGGGAGTGAGGACATGTGCTGGGGGGTGGAGGAGGCCAGGAAGTGGTCAATCAGGGAAAAAGGAGACTTATGTAATAATTTAAACAATAAAGAAAATTTTTTTAATGTTAAAAAAAAAAAGAAGAAGATTTCTGCCCAACTAGCATGGCTCAGTAGTTGAACATCAACCTATGAACCAGGAAGTCAAGGTTCAATTCCCAGTCAAAGCACATGCCTAGGTTGCAGTGTCAATCCCCAGTGTGGGGCATGCAAGAGGCAGTCCATCAGTGATTCTCTCTCATCATTGATTTCTTCTCTGAAATCAATAAAAATATATATTTTCTAAAGAATAAGATTTCCATGGAATGGAAGACCTAGCAGCAGTTAAAAGAATGAGATGGATCTGAGTGTAGTAATATGAAAGTTGTCCAAGGTAAGTGCAAAAGTTATATTGAAAGATTGTTTGAATAATATGAACCATATTCTATATAACTACGAATGTGAAACCAACATCTGAAACGAAACATAAGAAATTGTAAAAATAAGGTTACAGGAAGTGAGGAAATGAAGTTGATAAGAAGAGGGAGGTATTTACTTTTCATTAAACATCTTTCTGTATCTTTTTGTGGGTTTATTTTTTAATAATAAACAAGTATTACTGCTTAAGTCACAACTAATAAACAGTTAAAGTTTTACTGTCTAAGCATTTTAATAATTATAAAGAGTCATTGACAGATCCGCAGAACTAAGTATAATGTAGGGTAAAAGGAAAAAACAGATTATATTGAGAGTATATGCTCAACTATCTTAAAAATAATATCTAAATATACACAAAGAAAAAATGCCAGCAGGAAACACATCAAAATGGTAATGATAATAACCTCTAGTTATAATGTTATAATATGTTTTTTTACTTGATTTTTTAATATATTTTATTTTTCAAATTTTTAAAAATTAATATTGTATGTAATCAGAAAAAATTAACGACCAATTCAAAATTTTTTAGGAAAATTATTTTAAATCCTACACTGGAACAGGAATCAAAAGGAGGAAAAAATGTGGAGTATAATCCCTCCCTCAAACAAATTACCAATTTCACAGATGTGAAAATATATAGTAAAAACCACTAGTGATCCAGATAGGACAACAAAGAGCCAAGGGCTAAATTAAAACTTACCCAATATCAAAATGTATAGAAGAGACAATATGATGAATGGGAAAACAGAAAGAAAAGACTGGTCCCAATTATTAGCATCTCTTCAACCAGGCATCCAGAGGAATGGTCTTGAGAATTCTCTTCTACAGACAGAGTCAAAACTATACACATGGTTTATTCTGGTCCGCTTCCTCAAAGTGGTGCTTTCTCTGTGTACTGATACCCGAAATTTCCTGTCAAAGGTTCATCCATTTATTTCATATTTTCTTTTCTTCTTGAAAAACAAATGGGCCCAGAAATGCCAACACTTTACATGAAGGGCACCCTTGCCGCCTCCCTGTGCCAATGACAGACATCACTCACCAACCTTAGCCCTTCTCCCTGTGGGAACAGCTCAGAATCCTTCTCAACACAACACTGCCAGCAGCTACCACCAAATGAGCAAAGTGGAGATAGGAGTGGAAAACTATTTGCCACCCCTTACTCACGTGAGAGTATGATTAGACTTGCATTTGCATCAGAGCTGAGAATTTTACAAAGGTCTGCCATACCCGCTATTTCATTCAAGCAGGCATTCTTTTCTCTTCCCTTACACCAAAATGGAGGACTTAAGAGTTTCCACAAATGGCTCATGGACATGTCACTCTTGAGACAGGTTCCAATATGGAACCTAACCCTGCCTCCAGGCCCATGGCTCTTTCTCATCCCCAAAGACAAGCAGGCTACCAGAACATATGGCATACCATAATTTTGCCAAAAGCCAGCTCTTCACATTTAATTGGGGGGGGGGCGGGGGGAGGAGGAGGGGGAGTGAACATACTCAAATTCCTAAACACAACTGGTATCTGACTGGAATTCCACCAAGAATCCCATCAAGTGCAAGAACAGTCCCCCATACACATGTAAGCCCAACAGGGATAAATCTGTACAGATGAGCCCCAGTGGTTAAGGGCTGATGAAAAGATTTGAGCTGTTTTGCCTCATTCGTGCCAGCAACCCCCTTTCTGCCCTCCAGGCTCCAAAAGTCCAGAGCCAGCCGGAGGGGCACTCCCAAGCTCTCCCGCAATTTCTAAACACCCAGTGGAACTCACACACTCGAACAGGTCATTTTCTCTTTTGGTCCTTCAACCTGGTCTCTCAGATCTGCCCGGACTGGGCCAGGATTTGCAGATCCCGTCATCTGGCTCCATTTGGAGGCATGTTAAGGTTAACTTCCATAAGCAAGAGCTTCCCTTTGAAAAAACTATGAGAGTGTGGAGGGTGGGAGGGGGAGTGTTTTCCAAGATCAGCCATCAGCTCACCCTCCAACCCAATCCAATCCAATATTGAACATGCAACAGTCTTAAAAGTGTTTTAAAACACCAGAATTAGATAGCATGTTGAATTTGAGGTTAACATACAGATTCTTGACTTTAAAAGGCTAGATTTTCACAACAAACTCATGTTGCTATAGAGACAGCATAAGCCTATGTAAACTTCAAGCATTCATATTCATAGAAACCCCTGAAGCAAGACCAAATGTTGGCCCTAACATTCCCGTTCTTGCCAACTTCCAAGTAGCGTACAAATTATGCCAAAAAATAAATGGGTGTGACTAATACACGCTTAGAAGATTTTTTTTTTTAATTTTACCTTGAGGGCAACATTTGTTGATATAGGAGCTGGGTGTGTAAAGCATACTTCCCCCTCCATAAATCCATCTGTTTTATTTACACTTCCTAAAAGACCTGCCTGCACATTTTTCCTATAAAGTGTACAACTGCTAGTAATCACACATTATTTCATTCTGGGCCCCAGTTCTATTTTAACACTGTGTCTCCTCCTTTTTGTTTCTGTTCCATTAGGCACATACTAGAGACAAAGCAGTGAAGACTTAACTCTTCTTGTCCCAGATACACACTTCCCAGGCTGCAGCATTGCCCACCAGCTTCTGCTCCAAGGTCTGCGGGCCAAGGTAAATCCTATTACAAGCTCAGGGATGTCAAATTGGTTTCTGCTACTGACCTTCTTTCTCATAACCCCTTCCCCTACCCTCCAGGCCCCAATCCCAAACCCCTCATTTCTCCCGCACAGAGGTCGACCTGTACGACAACGGTGCCCTGCCCTGAATCTACTCTCTCCTGGACTGGAAACTCGCTGCTAATTACTGTAGTCACACTTCTTAATTCAACAAGCGCCAGGCGGCTGCCTGCCATCTCCCCAGTGGGCTAGGTCACCAGCTAACTCATGCAGGTCACTAAGTAGGCATTTACTTCCTGATAGGAGGTGGCGTTTCAAGGTAGCTGTTCCAACATGAATGGTAATCAACAATAATTAAGAGTGATACACCCACTCTGACTCATACAATAGTGTTTTAAAAAAAAAAAAAAAACCCAAGGAGGTGGGAGAAGGAGGAAAGAGAAAAAAAAAATCCTGCTTAAACAAGACGAAAGTTTTTCATCTCAACTTAGAATTTCTGGGAAATAAAGTATGTCTTTGTTTTCTTTTTATTCACACAGAAGAAGTACATCCACATTGTGACCACAGTGAATTTGAATTTTCCATAAAGGAAGGAAATGTTTACTCTCAAAGGCTCAATCCCTTCATCTTGGCACCCGGAGATCAGACCACACAGTAATCTCTCCTCTGCCTACAGAGGCCATCTGACTGTTCCCCGGCGGATGCCAACTTCCAATCTCCGACACAGAAAGTCAGCTACCACCAACCCTCTGTCTCCCAGAATCGGTTTAACCTGAGCTACATAAATTGACTGTTGCCCATACAGATTCTCAGCCCTAATCTGGAATCCTCCCCTCTAGCTCTGGCCCTGCGATTACCAAGCCTTGCCTGGTAAACAGATACCCTGCTTTACAAATGAGTCCTGTGCCCCCAGGTCATGACTCAGTGAAGCTTTGTTTTACCCCTGACTGAGATTGCTCATGATCTACACCCTTCTCAGCACCACCACCACCCCCTCTCCTGCCCTCATCTTAAATCAGGTTCCCAGAATCAGACCTTGAGAGTCTGATTCACTTGCCAGGAATCTAACAATGAAGTATTTCCTGGAGGAACCGAGAAGGTGGCTGAGGGAGCAGGACTAAAACAAGAAAGAGCTGGGCACCGGTGCTATTCCAACTAAGCCTTGGCCTGATTCACGTGCATTCTAGAGCATAAATTGACTCACGGAGGTGCGCTGGCTGGCCATACTCGTTTGCTCTGGGCCCCCTCAGTGTAGATGTAAAGCCCAGGCACCTCTGGCTCTCTAGGCTGTGATCCCAGTGAAGCCAGTGGGAGCAAAGGGGAGGAAACTGGGAAGATCGAAATAAATGTGATCGGCCCACTTCCGATCACATTTGTATATGGAATTTCAGGCAATCAGGAGCCCACTCCAGAGGTGAGTACAAGGTTCTGGACTTTGGTGCGGTAAGAAGCAGGTGTTCTAGAAGTACTGGAGGAGGCAAGGTTTGAGCAGAGCCCTGCAGGTGAGTTGAATTTACCCTCTTTCCCCAAAAATAAGACAGTGCCTTATATTAAGTTCTGCTCCCAAAGATTCACTAGATCTTATTTTCAGGGTGATGCCTTATACTACAGCAAGTAGGTCTTATTTTCAGGGGATGTCTTACTTTCGGGGAAACCGGGTAGATGGGAAGCAAGGGGTGAGGGCTTTTCACTCAGTGAGAAGATTGAGAGAAACAAAGCCACAGGTCCTGGGAATGCACAGAGAATCCCTTGAAGGTTCTAGAGTCTCTCCTGTACCCCACACTGGAACAAAGCCACTGTTTCCCAGCCTGCCCACACCCCAGTGCCAGGCCTCACCCTCTGGGCTGCTCGAGAGGAACAGGAGGGCTCAATGTGCCCGCCATGGTGACGGGCAGAAGGTGGGATCTCAACGCCCCAGCAAAAGGGTCCTCCCGTGCTGCCCAGTTCCTCTTAGGAACTCGGCCTATATGTGGCCTCCAGCTCTCACTCCAGCACGCACAAGCCTTCCCCAAGAAAAGCATGAAACAGCCAGTGACCAGGGGCAGGCAGTGGGGCCTTCCCCCTTCCACCTGGAAAGTGTAGGGGAAAGAGCTACCTGCCTATAAGACAACAAATCACCATCCAAACACCCACAGCCACCTCTCCCCACTTCATGGTTATTTTCCAGCTATTGGTCCCATATTTAAGGAGATCTGACCAGCAGTCAGAATTCTAATCAGCCCCAGGACCTGGCTGCCTCAAACCCTCCATCCTACCTTTCCAGCTGCCCTACCCTTCCTCAGCATCCCCCTCCCCCAACCCTATCCCCCCTCTCACTGGATCCCAGCCCCATCCAAAGGCAACAGGCCAGGCTGGAAGCAGAATTGTACTGAAGAGCAGGCCCAGGGAGAGAGTGCTGGAACTTGGACTGAGGCCTCCTGTCTCCTCCTGGTTCCCCAGATTTTCCCCAGCTTACACCCCTCCCCTCTTCCTGCAGAAGCAAACCCTCCTCCCCTCACGCAGCCAAGCCAAATACACAGGAACCAATTCAGCTTTGCAGAAGTTGAAGATCAGCTCCAAGCTGTGACTTGTTCTAAAATAATTGAGGGGGGTGAGGGGGTAAAGAGATGTGGGAACTGAGAGAAATTAAGGCTATTGGCTCCCTGTCATTTGGCAACGAACCTGCCAAAACAAAGTTTATAGCTTTCAGAGGCTTTGGAGGGGGAGAGGGGAAGCCCCTTATCCATGCTGATTTAAAGAACAACTTTTCATCCTATTCACTCTGCGTTCACCAGGGGATTTTGTTGCTCTAAGAACAAGAAACCAATAAATGATACCTCCTTCCAAATTGCCCCCAGTCTTCTTAGAGATGGGACTCTTTTCAAGAGGAGTGCCTCTCTGACGCTGTGGATTAATAACAATAACAACTCACATTTGTGAGCAGCTTTTAACTTTTCAAAGTATTCCTCCATCCATCATCCCACTTTATCCTCCTGACAGCCTGGTGATGCAGGTGGAGCCGGGATTATCAGGGCCAGCCTCCAGAGTAAGCAAAGCAGGTTATGTATTCAGTAGATCTGGGGCCCAGGAAGGGACCAGCCACCTTAGAAGCCCTCTCAACAAACTGCACCTGAAAATCCCTCGCGCAAAGACAGCCTTTCCAGTTCACAATGCAGATAAAGACTAAGGAGTAAATACGCATTGGCCCAAAGATAACCCCTCGGCCAGTGTGCATTGTGAGGTAAAACTCCAGGTGAGCCTTTCCTGAGAGCAGATTTTAATAGGGGACAGAAATGAGCCACCTAAAGGGAATGGAGGGAAACTTAGGTTAGGTCACAATTTTGCCTATTGTTATCATTAAGAATTGTTAACCCTTTTTTATAGGTGGGGAAAAATCAGGAAGTCAAGTCATGCATTCATTCATTCCTTAATTCAAATACTTTCTTCATAGCGTCTATCTTGCCAGCCAAGCCTGATGGCACAAGATGACAATATTGACCCTGCCCTCAAGGGGAAGCCTAGTAAGGGGAAGCTTACTAGGTCACTGGGAACCTAGTAAGAACAGGAGGTAACATGAGTATCTGGAAAGTGTTTGAGATACTCCTCTCCACCCCATTTTCCTCTCCCCTCACTTCGGGCAGCAAGGAGAGGCTTCCAAATTCACTGTCACAGCCCAGAACAAAAATATGATTGATTTCAGAATAGGTATTTGAGACACATAGCAAAAAAATTGATATGTTTTTCATATCAAAAGCCAACACGGGAAATCTCTGAGTGTAGAGTTAGTGTCAGTCACCATAGAGTTGGGAGAAATGCAAAACAAAAATAGCTTTCTTTTCCACTGGAGAGAGGGACTCATCCACCAGCTGGTCAGAGCCAGAGACTCCTTGGTGATCTGAAAACATTAGCCACTGAGAACACTAAGCCCTAAGGTGTCCAGGAGGATAAAAGCTCCAATGCACAATTCTTATTTTGGCCACCTGTCACTCAGCTACAGGACCTATGCTTTAGATGTTCACGCCTCAAATAGAGAAAAATGTGACTTGGGTCTCTATAAAGATGCATATTTTTAATATATACTGTGACAAATTAAAGTGCATATTGTAATCAATAAATCAACCACCAACACAACAAAAGAAAAAAACAAAGAAGCATAACTAAAATGTCAAGAGGCATCAATATAAAGTCATTAAGAGGGAATAAAATGAAATGATACAAAATACTTGGTTCGGTCAGTCAGGAAATAATAAATACAAGAAGTGGCAAATAAAAGCCAAATGCCAGGATGATAGACTCAACACAAATATATAGAAATTTACAGCAAATGTTATGAAATAAACTTCCCAATTAAAAAGCAGAAGTTATCAGACTTGATAAGAAAGCAAGAAGTAACCAGTATATTTTGTCTAAAGTTACAAGTGGAGCCCAGCTGGTGTGGTTGAGCACTGACCCATAAACCAGGAGGTCATGGTTCAATTTTCGGTCATGGCACATGCCTAGATTGCAGGCTCAATCCCCAGGAAGGGGGCATGCAGGAGGCAGTTGAAAAATGATTCTCTTTCATCATTGATGTTTCTATCTCTCTTAAGAGTATTACAACCCTAGCTGGTTTGGCTCAGTGGATAGAGCATCAGCCTGAGGACTGAAGAGTCCCAGGTTTGATTCTAGCCAAGGGCACATCCCGGGTTCCGGACTCAATCCCCCATGCGGGGGCATGCAGGAGGCAGCTGATCAATGATTCTCTCTCATCATTGATGTTTCTATCTACCTCTCCCTCTCTCTTCCTCTCTAAAATCAATAAAAGTATTTTTTTTAAAAAGAGTATTACATTCTACCATGAGGCCAAGTTTCTTAAAAACTAGGTTAAAAGTCAGAAGAAAAAGGTTCTGATCCCCATTCCATGAACTGCAGTTTAGCAAATATTCATTGAATGCCTACTACATGCAAGGTTTCAAGTTCAGTCCCAGAATTCATCTGGCCTCAACTTCCTTATTTAGCCCAACTTATTGGGTTTTCTAGTTGAGCGGGTGAGTTCCAAGAGCTGTCTTAGCTCTAACAGCTATAATTTACACATATTCAGTAAAATCCTTCAGCTCCAGAACAGGTGAGGGTAGGAACAGAGAAAGAGGCAGTGTTGATTAATGGCCAGAAGAGACTATAGAATCCTTTTTTTAAATGTGGTTATATATTATTCAAAGTTATGCAGTTAAGCACATTGGACTATAACAGACACAGGAGGGTGTGATACATACTAGGGTGCACTACCCTGGTTCCCATGTAGGGGAGACCTTCTGCATCCTTCCAGAGCTGCCTCAACTGTAGAGCTGCCTCACCTGGCAGCCCACACCTGGTGCTTTGATAGGTATAATAGCCTGTCCATTTCAACCCAATGTAGGATACTGCTGAGCAATATTTGCTGAACTGGCTCCACTGGGTTGGCCAAGGCCTTAATCACAGGCCCTCATCACAGTTCAGCTTCTTCCTCTGCCCAATCTTGCTTCCACCCCCTTTCCTTCACAGGAATTGAACCCTAATACCATCTTTACCCCAAACTTTGTCTCAGTATCTTATCCTAGACAGCACACACCTAGGCCAGTGGTCGCAAACTCATTAATCAACAGAGCCAAATATCAACAGTACAATGATTGAAATTTCTTTTGAGAGCCAAATTTTTTAAACTTAAACTTCTTCTAACACCACTTCCTCAAAATAGACTCTCCCAGGCCGTGGTATTTTGTGGAAGAGCCACACTCAAGAAGCCAAAGAGCCACATGTGGCTCACGAGCCGCAGTTTGCCAACCAGAGATCTAGGCAGTTGATTATTATGGGTTAGCCATGTACGTATGTATGTGTATATGATATTTTGTTCAGAGATTCACCTCTCCCCAACTTGACCCTGATTACTCTGCAGCTCTGAGCAAACAGCGCGATCCCATTCATCTAGCTCCTGGCCCATTTAGGAAGGAAGTGTGATCCACTCCTGCCCAATGAGATGTGACAGATATGCCCAATGAGTCTGCTTGAGAGCTCTCTAGAGGTCCCTATTATTGAAGTGTTTCCTCAATAATAAAGAGCAATACATAGGAAATTTCCTTCCAATAGACATAGCTGTGTCCGTCTTGATGCCAGAACTCTGTTGGCCGTCTTGGTGTCAGGATAATGTGCCACACTCATTGAGACCAGCAAAATGGGAAGGATGTGAGGCCCAGGTGATGTTTTTGAAGTACTGATTTGGGAACTAATCCTGAAGTTACCTTATGTGTCAGGTCTTCTTGTTATGCAGGATGACAAATTATCCATTTTGTTTAAACAATTCTGACCTGGGCTTTCTGTAACTTGCAGTCAAAACATCCTACCCAGTATACAGGCATTCAAGCATAGATAGCCTCATAGAGAGGGTCTATTTTAATGAATATCCAAAAAAATTATAAATACTGTGCCAATTTTTTACATTAGGTAATTGAAAGTCTGTCATCAAGAGCAATATAAGCATACCTTTGAAATCCCATTTCACAAGAATTTGTCAAGCAGAAACAAATTTCACCTCAATTCATGCTAATTACTATGGATTGTCAAAGTATTTTAAGTCCAAGGTTAACAGCCTCATAATTGAGGTGACCTAGTGTGCAATCCACCCAATATCACACACCCAGCCTCAGTGTCTAAATTTTGCTCTGAAAGTCTGCTAGGACATTGTGGTGAGACCTCCAGGGTGATATTTCTGAGTATAAAGCCGAAGTTCACTGAACAGTTCTCTAATTACTACATAGCCTTTCTACAAACAGGAGTAGCTCATCTCCCTGTTGTGTTTTCCAAAGATATAACTTGTTCATGGAAGCCATTAAACTTCTCGCAGGCTGACAGAAAGCAAGGCCCTAAGTGAAAAGAAATGCACATTTCTGCACACAAGGCCACAAGTGCAGGTCAGAGAGGCAGTTCATGTGGGATCTAGCTGGGCCAGCAGCACTCCAGTGACCCACCTGGATGTGGACAATCTATCTGCTGTCTCTACCAGCTTGCGGTTCCCAGGATTTGGGCTCAGATATCTCCCCCATGCCAATTCCCTTTGGCAGGAAAGACACCTTCTGGCATCACCATTTCTACTCCCAGTCTTTTACCATTGCCAACCTCCTCATGTTTTATCTCTTTTTATTTGAATTTGTAATCAAGGAATTAACCCAGTTTATACAAACTCCATCTTCCAAAAGCCATTATGGTATAGTTGCAATTGTGATATTTCACTCTCCAAATGAATCGAATTGGATTTTAATGACAGTAGACTCCATTAAACAACACCTGACTGGGTTACTTCCTAGAAATTTCATCTTCATTGTTTTCTCCAACATGTTAGAAAAAAAAAAAAAAAACAGCAGGAGAGTTATCAAGGACTTCTGCCAAGGTATATGGATTCATCCTTGGAATCAGGGTCCCATTTTCTGCTGTTTCTAACAAGTCAAATATTCCTGTTTCATTCATTCATTCCACAGGACATTCTCAACACAGTATCTACTTCCAATGAAAATGAAAAAATCAGTCATTTGTAGGTTATTTAGTAGTTCTGAGAAACTATAATTCCTGGAAACTCTCCCATGAAGTATAATTTATATGTAACTTTCTATTTTATTGGAATTTACTTTTAATAACATTAAAGCATTTTCTCCTTAGAATGGAAAAGCTAATCTGATGTTATATTTATTTACATAACCTGAATTAAGCCTCTATAAGTCAAGTGAAGAATAAAACAATTTCTCTGTAAATCAGTCTGAAGAGGCCCAGGTTTCCCTCTAACAACACCAGACTCGAAGCAGGTCACATCCTATCTGCAAAGGAGTGTATGTAGGATCTTGACAGAGTCCAACAAGACACAGCCCTGAAGGTCAGGGTATGCCTGTCTTGTCCCCACTATAATTCAAGGGCTGCACATGCACAGCTCCTGCCATATAACAGGTGATCAATAACATGCTTGCTGGAAGAATGAGTAGACAAATGCTTGAGAATAACTGAGAAGTGCCTAGGCTATGAATACACTACCCTGTCACTGTATTCAACCAACCTGCTTTCCATTTCACCCTGGTGTTCAGTGCCTTTGGTCAGAAGAGGGGGAAATGGTGAAGCCATCCTGCATGAATGGCTGTGTGTGCATAAGGCAGAATGAGATCGATAAGAGAAGCATAAAAGAAATAGCAACTTTGTCTTTTACCCCCTCATTCAAATCTAAATATTCAAATTTAGTTTCCCCTTCTCCAAATAAAGTCTTCATAAAATGAAACCTTGACTTGAAAGTGTAAATTAGCGGTTTAAATTAATGGAAATTTTTAAGTTCTCTCTGAAGAAGTTGTCAAACCACAAATGAACCAGGAGATGGCAAAGATTTATCCACCACCATCTCTCACCAAAAGCATCATTTGAGGCTTCGCCCTGTGTAGCATATCTGAACCAACCGAATGCTAATCTGCATTTCTCATATGGAAAAATATTTGAGTATCTACTGTGTATGATGCCCTCTGAGTTATATAGAACACAAAAATATAGGATGTAGATTTACACTAACTGAAGGAGCTTACATTTTGCTGGGAAGATAAGGCCCATGGAAATAAAAAAGCACCATAATGATTAGTTCAACAAAGCAAAGCATAAGAACAGACAAGTTAATGGGAAGAAAATAAGTGCTACACTTTAGAAGAATGCATTATAAATCTCCTTCTTACTAAAGAGAGCAAGCCAAAATGCAAACTATTTTAAAGAGACTCCTAAATAATGAATTACATATTTTAATGGGCAGCTGCAATATTATTGTAAAAAATGCTAAATTAAGGATATTAGCCATGAAAAGATACATTCCCAGTTTTCTTCCATAAGAGGGGTTTTTGACCCAATGCTATTAAGTATTTAAGAATGTGTTGTTTGCTTTTTAACATTAAGTATCTGTTCATGTGTTATTTTCATAACTTAAATAAATATTTTAAAAACTTAGAAATAAACCCTAATTTAGTTTCAAATCACCTCCTGAAGTCTATTTGGGATCATTTCTCAACATTCCTCATGCTAATAGGGCACATTAAACTACATTTGGACAAATGTTCAGAATGGAATATTTGAATAATAACCTTCTTATGTTTTGATAAGTGCTCATTCACATACGTAAGGCAGAGAATTACAAGTTGGAAAATAAATGAATTGTGACACATCAAAAGCATTTTCTTTCCTCTGATATTTTTATCTGTTTTTTGGCCTGGATTTTGAAATACAGGAGAATGTTATCATGAATTCCAAATATAATTATGTGTTTCTAGAAAAGAGACGTCATTATTTGATAGCACAAATGGCTTTGGTATGATAGCCAATGCCATTTCCCCCACTTTGTTCTTGTAAGTCGTCCTAATTGAACACTTGGAGGATACTCAGGCCCTATCCTCTCAGGCAGAATCAGAAATGGCTATGATAGAACATCCTGCTAAAAGATTACTTCTACATGATAATTAAATCAAAAGCCAGGCTTAAAGGTGAGGAACAAATGCTAATCTTATAGTCTTCTCCCAAAGAGAAAATGACATCACTTCAAAACACAAGGAGTTTGTCTTTTTTAAGATAAGGAACAAAAACAAAACAAAAGGGGATCAGGGCTCATGTTCTAATCTTCTTGATTTCACTCCAAATGGAAAATAGGCCTAAGGAACTCTGAGTATGGCATCGTATCAGATTAATACCAATTCACTATGTCCACTACAAGATTAATACATGCACACTGGGCAGAATATGACATATGTATAAATATCCCTTGGCACTGATTTTGTTTAAACAAGTATTCTCCTTGGCTACTCGCTAACACCCTAAACAGAGTTTGTAGAATTTTTTACATTTATTCTGGCCTCTACACGGGGTGCAAACAGCTGGAAAACGGGTGCCTCAGAAAGTCACCATCTGCCTGGGCCTGTGACCAGCATACAAATGTTCCCCCTCTTTAAGCTAAAGGCTCAGGAATAATAAAAAGGGAAATTCTTCAATACCTGTTTCCTCCTTCCTTAACAGAACCTCCCCCTTTTGGGGGAATAGTCAATGGTTTGGCTGTCAGCAAAGGACAATCAAAAAGAGATTTGAAATTATTCCTCTCAAAGCTTGTAACAGTCCCAACATTGCTCTCTCTATCACAATTCATGGGAACTTTTGGATTGAAAAAGAATGCTAATGAAGATCCACTTACTTCCTGACTTAAACTGTTACTTCCACAGTGGGGGATACTCAGAGCACCCTCACTCACATGGATTCTAAAACATCAGTGTCATAAAAATTCCACATCCTCTGGGAAGATTAGACTCAACACAGGCAGAGGTAAACATACCAGGCCAAAAAGAACTGTTCACAAGCAATGAAAATGGGAAAATGGAAGATAATCTCTACATGAGGCAATCCATGTAATTATGTATCACAAAGACATACTCAGGCCACCCCTGCATGCCCACTTTAGGAATTAAAGAGGCATCTTATTTACATAAGGCCTCTGAATCTCCCTTAGAACTCCATGATTTGAAGGCTTATTATTAGAGAACTAGACATTGAAATCAAGACACACACACACACACACACACACACGGTAATAGTGGCTGCCTTAGTAAGTCCTGGAATTTGCCCTAAGAAGAAGAGAATCTAGGATCTTACCTGGAGTCACAGACTCTGTAGAAGAAACACAGCACAGTATTGTGTGTAGCTCCAAATTTACCGCCCAATCCCAGAAGGACTGACTCAAAGCTTTCTCAATAAAGGAAGCTGTAGTAAGAGGATGGGAGAGGGCAACACTGGAAGAGAAAGACCATCTAAGGTGAATTAAAATAGCCATTACTGGGTTTAAAAACAAGACCCTACTCTATGCTGCCTATGTAACAATTATATGTATACACACACACACACACACACACACACACACACACAGGGGTGGGCAAAAAGTAGGTTTACAAAAGTAGGTTTTCAGTTGTGGGTATGGGAAACAGTTTATTCTTGTATTATTATTTATTAGTGATTGCATTCTTTTCCACGCAAACAACTATAAATCTACTTTTGTCCCACCCTGTAGAGAAAATGCTAAAAGAATCCACCAAAAAACTATTAAAGCCTTAAGAGAGCCCAGCCGCTGGTTGAGTGGCGACCCATGAACCAGGCAGTCATGGTTGGAGTCCCAGTCAGGGCACGGGCCTGAGCTGCAGACTCGGTTCCCAGCTGGGGGCGTACAGGAGGCAGCCGATCAATTATGATAGATAATAATTGATGTTTCTGTCTCTCTCTCACCTTCTCCCTTCCTCTCTGAAAGCAATAAAAATATTTTTTTAAAACAATCTTGCCATAACCGGTTTGGCTCAGTGGATAGAGCGTCAGGTTTGATTCCAGTCAAGGGCATGTACCTTGGTTGTGGGCACATCCCCAGTGAGGGGGTGTGCAGGAGGCAACTGATCAATGTTTTTCTCATTGATGTTTCTAGCTCTATATCCCTCTCCCTTTCTCTCAGTAAAAAATCAATAAAATATATTTAAATACATACATATATATATATACACACATTTTAAATCTTTTTTATCTTTATTGTTCAGTTTATTAATTACATTGTTTCCCCTTTTTATCCCCCTATAGCTCCCCTCCACCCTGTACCTATTCCACCCTCCACCATCACCTCCCCCTCCCCACTGTCCTCTCCCATTGTTGCTAGATTTTTGTCCAGTCTCTTGCTGCACTTCCCACAACCCTTTTCTCCCCAAGAATTGTCAGTCCATTCCCTCTCTATGTCCATGTCTCTGTTATATTCACCAGTCTATCCTGTTCAACAGCCTATCAATTCACTTGATTTTTATGTTCATTTGTTGATAGATGTGTGTTTGTTGTTCATAATTTTCATCTTTACCTTTTTCTTCTCCCTCTTCTTAAAGAATATCTTTCAGCATTTCATATAATGTTGGTTTGGTGGTGATGAACTCCTTCAGCTTTTTCTTATCTGCGAAGCACTTCATCTGACCTTCAATTCTGAATGATAGCTTTGCTGGATAGAGTAATCTTGGTTGTAGATTCTTGCTGTTCATCACTTTGAATATTTCTTGCCACTCCCGTCTGGCCTGCATCGTTTCTGTTGAGAAATCCGCTGACAGTCGTATGGGTGCTCCCTTATAGGTAACCAACTGTTTCTCTCTTGCTGCTTTTAATATTCTCTCTTTTTCTTTTGCTCTTGGCATTTTAATTATGATGTGCCTCGGTGTGGTCCTCTTAGGGTTCCTATATATTGGGGTTCGGTGCATTTCTTGGACTCCTAAGTCAATTTCTTTCACCAGGTGTGGGAAGTTTTTAGTCACTCTTTCTTCAAATAGGTTTTCACTGTCTTGGGCTCTCTCTTTTTCTGGCACCCCTATAATTCGGATGTTGGTATGCTTGAGGTTGTCCCAGAGGCCCCTTACACTATCTTCAATTTTTTGGATTCTTTTGGTTTCTTGCTTTTTCAGCTGAGTGGATTTTACCTCTTTGTATTTCAAATCTTTAACTTGGTTCTTGGGGTGCTCCAGGGCACTTTTAGGTCTTTGTTTAATATTTTTTGTTTCAGTCAGTGTATGCTTAATTTCTGGTTGGTCCTTTTTCATTTCTTTGAGAGTCTGCTTTATATCCTTGAGGGTTTCTTTCATTTCCTTGTAGGATTCATTCATTTCCACGTTGGTCTTGATCATTTCCACGTTGGTCTTGATCATTTCCTTGCAGGTCTCGTTCATATCCTTGAGGGTGTTGTTCATTTTCTTGTAGGACTCATTCATTTCCTTTGTGGTCTTGCTTATTTCTTTATAGGCCTCGATCTTTTGTTGGAGCCTTTTAAAAAACCCTATAACCGTGGTTCTGAATTCCATGTCCAGTCGTTTTTTTTCCTCCATTTCTTTCACATCTGATTTCTTTCCATGTTGCTGCATGGTGGCTGCTTCCCTGAGTTGGTCAATTAGCTTTGTGTGGTAGACTTCCTACTAGGGACAGTGGCTCAGCCTCCCCGGTTACCTGAGGTGGATATGGGCTGCACAGTCTTGCTGAAGTTAAGCTCAGTTAATCGTTGTTAGCACTTGGAGGGTTGACCTTCAGGCCAATTGTCTGTGAAGCTCAGCTGTGCTCAGGTTGGGTGGGCGGAGTCTCCGGGCCAAGCAGACAGCGTTAGCTCTGCCCTATGAGGCCCCAGGGACTCTGTGCCAGGGGCAATGGCAGCCAGCACCTCTGAGAGAGAGCCGCTGCGGAGCTCCACCGGCTGCCGGGGAATTCAGACTTTCCCAAAATGAGTCTGCATGCGCAATGACTCACCCAGGGTCGTAAAACAAAGCAGTCTGACGGTTTTCCGAATGAGAGGCAAGTCGCAGTGCGCTCTCTGCGCCATCACGCAGCCGAGCTGTTCGTGCGAGCTGCCTTCTCCACAAGCCAGGAGACCCAGCAGCACCCGAGCTTCGGCGTGCCCTCCCTCTGTCCAGTTTTCACCCCGTGTGATAGTGGGTTCTCTGGACTTTGCCCAGAGCTGGAGAATCAGTACAGTGGGACTCTTTGTCTTCCCGTTCGAGAAAACTGGCCGGTTTTCAGCCACCCGCCCTCTCCGCTGTGCGCACTCCAAACCTCTCTCCGTGCGAATCTTTCAACGCTGTCCGATGCCGCTCCTCCAAGTCACAGTGTCTTATCTTCACTTTTATTTGTGGAATTTTCACTCGGCGAGCTTTCTGGTGATTCTGGAAGGTGTTTGTTCTTTCGTTAAGTTGTAGTATTAAAATTGCTGATTATGACGGCAAGATAGGTGTTTCACCTTTGCCGCCATCTTAGTTCTCCCACACATTTTAAATCTTAAGATATTCTCCTGGCCAGTGTGGCTCAGTGGTTGAACACTGACCCATGAACCACAGTTCAATTCCCAGTCAAGGCATATGCCCAGGTTTTTTGGCTCTATAGCCAGTCAATGTTCTTTCTCACCATTAATGTTTCTGTCTCTCTCTCCCTTTCCCTTACTCTCTCTGAAATCAAGTCAATAAAAACATATTTAGAAAAATATAATTTAAAAAAATCACCAAATTCAGTAAATTTGTAAGCTACAAAATTGGTATACAGAAATCAGTTGCACTAACAACAAAATACCTGGAAAACGTTTTGAAGCTCATTCACAATAGCATCAAAAACAATAAATATTCAGAAATACATTTACTCAAGGAGATGAAAGATCTATACACTGTAAACTTTGATGAAAGAAATTAAAAATAAGACACAAGCAAATGAAAAAATATCCTGTGTTCATAGATCAGAATTAATATTGCTAAAATATCCATACTATCCAAAACACACGAATACATGCAATTCCTATCAAAATTACAATGGCATTTTTTACAGATAGGAAAAAAATCTTAAAATTTATCTGGAACTACAAAAGCCCCTGAACAGACAAAGCAATCCTGAGAAAGAAGAATAGAAATGGAGACACCACACTTTCTGTTTTCAAATTACAAAGCTGTAGCTATCAAAACAGCATGGTACTGTACTGGCATAAAAACAAACACATAGACCAATGAAACAGAATCGAGAGCCCAGAATATACTCTGGCATATATGGCCAGCTAATATTTGACAAGGGAGCCAAGACTACTCAGTAGAAAAAGGATAGTCTCTTCCATAAATTGTGTTGGGAAAACTGGATAATCACATGAAATGGGACCCCTGTATTATACCACTCACAAAAATTAACTCAAGACACGGTCTTAGAGCTGAGCCGAGGTAGACGTTCTCAGAGCAACCGAACCGCAGCCTGTCCTCCGCTCACGGTCTCCTGTGAAAGCCCGAGCCGGCCGTGTGGAGCTTCTCCCTTTGTCTCATAACCATGTCCACCAACGAGAATGCTAATTCGCCAGCTGCCCGCCTTAACAGATTCAAGAACAAGGGGAAAGACAGTACAGAAATGAGGCGGCGCCGAATAGAAGTTAACGTGGAGCTGAGGAAAGCGAAGAAGGATGACCAGATGCTGAAGAGGAGAAATGTGAGCTCATTTCCTGATGATGCTACTTCTCCACTGCAGGAGAACCGCAACAACCAGGGCACTGTAAATTGGTCTGTTGAGGACATTGTCAAAGGCATAAATAGCAACAATTTGGAAAGCCAGCTCCAAGCTACTCAAGCTGCAAGGAAACTGCTCTCTAGGGAAAAACAGCCACCCATAGACAACATAATCCGGGCCGGTTTGATCCCCAAATTTGTGTCCTTCTTGGGCAGAACTGATTGTAGTCCCATCCAGTTTGAATCTGCTTGGGCCCTCACGAACATTGCTTCTGGGACTTCGGAACAGACCAAGGCTGTAGTAGATGGAGGTGCTATCCCAGCATTCATTTCTCTGTTGGCGTCTCCCCATGCTCATATCAGTGAACAAGCTGTATGGGCTCTAGGAAACATTGCAGGTGATGGTTCAGTTTTCCGAGACTTGGTTATCAAGTATGGTGCAGTTGACCCACTGTTGGCTCTTCTTGCAGTTCCTGATATGTCATCTTTAGCAGGTGGTTACTTACGTAATCTGACCTGGACACTTTCAAACCTTTGTCGCAACAAGAATCCTGTACCCCCATTAGATGCTGTTGAACAGATTCTTCCTACTTTAGTTCGTCTCCTGCATCATGATGATCCAGAAGTGTTAGCAGACAGCTGCTGGGCCATTTCCTACCTTACCGATGGTCCAAATGAACGGATTGAAATGGTCGTGAAAACAGGAGTTGTGCCCCAACTTGTGAAGCTCCTAGGAGCTTCTGAATTGCCAATTGTGACTCCTGCACTAAGAGCCATAGGAAATATTGTCACTGGGACAGATGAACAGACGCAGGTTGTAATAGATGCGGGAGCACTTTCTGTCTTTCCCAGCCTGCTACTGAACTCCAAAACTAATATTCAGAAGGAAGCTACATGGACAATGTCAAACATCACAGCTGGCCGCCAGGACCAGATACAGCAAGTTGTGAATCATGGATTAATCCCATTACTCATTGCTGTTCTTTCGAAGGCAGACTTTAAGACACAAAAGGAAGCTGTATGGGCTGTGACCAACTATACAAGTGGTGGAACAGTTGAACAAATTGTATACCTCGTTCATTGTGGCATAATAGAACCACTGATGAACCTCTTAACTGCGAAAGATACCAAGATTATTCTGGTTATTCTGGATGCCATTTCAAATATCTTTCAGGCTGCTGAGAAACTTGGTGAAACTGAGAAACTAAGTATAATGATTGAAGAATGTGGAGGTCTGGACAAAATTGAAGCTCTACAAAACCATGAAAATGAGTCTGTGTACAAAGCTTCGCTAAACTTGATTGAGAAATATTTCTCTGTAGAGGAAGAGGAAGATCAAAGTGTTGTGCCAGAAACTACCTCTGAAGGTTATACATTCCAAGTTCAGGATGGCACTGCTGGGACTTTTAACTTTTAGACTGTACAACTGAAGCATAAAGTTGTTTTTTGTGTCCTATGTTTGGTATAAGTATGTCTTACTGTTTCTCTACTAAGAACTCTTTTTAAATGTGGTTTGTTATTGTAGCACTTTTTACAACAAATCTGTACTTGAACAGTTCCAAACTGTACATACTGTATGAAGCTTCCATTCTCAGTGAGTTTCTTACGTCTATGTGGAATTTCATATCTTGCAATCTCCTGTAAATAAAGATTAAATTCCACCATTTATGTTACTTTAAAAAAAAAAATTAACTCAAAAGGGATTAAAAACTTAAAACATAAGACCTAAAATTATGAAACTTCTAGAAGAAAACATAGGGGAAATCTCCTTGACATCAGTCTTGGCAACAATTCTTTTTGATGGCATTAAATGCACAAGCAAAAATCAGCAAACTGAAAAGCTTCTGCACGGCAAAGGGAACAACCAACAAAATGGGAAGGTGAGCCAAGACCAGTTTGGCTCAGTGGATAGAGCATCGGCCTGCAGACTGAGGTCCCGGGTTCAGTTCGGTCAAGGGCATGTGCCTTGGTTGCGGGCTCATCCTGGGGGGCAGAGGGGAGGGGGGCAGCTGGAGGCAGCTGATGGATGTTTCTGGCTTTCTGTCCCTCTCCCTTCCTCACTGTAAAAAAATCAATAAAGTATACTTTTAAAAATAAAAAAATGACCTACAGAATGGAAGAAAATATTTTCTTTTTTAAAATATTTTAATCTTTATTGTTCAGTTTATTAATTACATTGTTCCCCTTTTTGTCCCCCTATAGCTCTCCTCCACCTGGTTCCCATCCCACCCTCCGCCCTCACCTCCCCCCCACTGTCCTCTCCCATAGGTGCATGAATTTTGTCCAGTCTCTTGCTGCACTCCTTTTCTCCCCCAAAATTGTCAGCCCATTCCCTCTGTATGCCCATGATTCTGTTATATCCACCAGTTTATCCTATTCATCAGATTTTTAGTTCACTTAATTTTTAGATTCATTTGTTGTTCATAATTTTTATTTTTACCTTTTTCTTCTTCCTCTTCTTAAACAATATTTTCACCATTTCATATAATATTGGTTTGGTGGTGATGAACTCCTGTAGCTTTTTCTTATCTGCAAAGCACTTTATCTGACCCTCAATTCTGCATAATAGCTTTGCTGGATAGAGTAATCTTGGTTGTGGATTCTTGCTATTCATCACTTTGAATATTTCTTGCCACTCCCGTCTGGCCTGCATAGTTTCTGTTGAGAAATCTGCTGACATTCGCATGGGTGCTCCCTTATAGGTTACTAACTGTTTTTCTCTTGCTGCTTTTAATATTCTCTCTTTGTCCTTTGCTCTTGGCATTTTAATTATGATGTGTCTTGGTGTGGTCCTCTTTGGATTCCTTTTGTTTGGAATTCTGTGCTCTTCTTGGACTTTTAAGTCAATTTCTTTCACCAGGTGTGGGAAGTTTTCGGTCACTATTTCTTCAAATACATTTTCATTATCTTGCTCTCTCTCTTTTTCTGGCACCCCTATATTTCGGATGTTGGTATGCTTGAGGTTGTCCCAGAGGCCCCTTACACTATCTTCAATTTTTTGGATTCTTTTGGGTTCTTGCTTTTCCAGCTGAGTGGATTTTGCCTCTTTATATTTCAAATCTTTGACTAGGTTCTTGTGGTCCTCTAGACTGCTTTTAGGTCTTTGTATAATATTTTTTATTTCAGTCAGTGTATGCTTAATTTCTAGTTGGTCCTTTTTCATATGCTCGAAGGTCTCATTAAGTTCATAGGCCTTTTAGAAGACTCTGAAAAACCTTATAATCGTGGATTTGAACTTTATGTCCAGTCGTTTTTTTTCCTCCATTTCTTTCACATCTGATTTCTTTCCATGTTTCTGCATTGTGGCTGTTTCCCTGAGTTGGTTGATTAACTTTGTGTGGTAGATGTCCTCTAAGGGACAGTGGCTCAGCCTCCCCAGTTACCTGAGGTGGATACTCTTATTGCAGCCCTTTATGGGTTGCACAGTCTTGTTGAAGTTAAGCCTAGATTATTGTTGTTAACACTAGGAGGGTTTGACCTCCAGGCCAATTGGCTGTGAGGATCAGCTGTGCTCAGGTTGGGTGGGCGGAGTCTCCAGGCTGAGCAGGAAGCCTTGATTTTTGTCAGCCCTGCCCTATGCAGCACCTGTGTCTCTGTGCCGAGTGGTAATGGCTGCAAGCACCTCTGAGAGAAAGCTGCCACTGAGCTCTACCCGCTGCCGGACAATTCAGCCTCTCCCCAAATGAGTCTGCACACCCAAAGTCTCACCCAGGGTTGTAAAACAATGCAGTCCGGTGGTCTCCCAAACGAGAGAGCAAGTCACGAGTCCTCTCTGCACACTCTCGCACTTCTGCTGTTCCCAAGTTTGCGTGCCCTCTCCACAAGCTCACAGACCTCTGCAGCGCCTGAGTTTCGGCGTGCTTCCTTACTGTCCAGTTTCACCTCGTATGAGTGTGGGTTCCCCGGACCTCACCCAGACATGGGGAATCAGTGCAGTGGGACGTCTTTGTCTCCCTCCCCATTCGAGAAAACCAGCCGGGTTTGCAGCCACCTGCCCTATCCAGCTCGTGAGCGCGCACACGGCTCCAAACCTCTGACTTCGTGCGTATCTTCAACGCTGCCTTCCGCCACTGGAAGAAAAAATTTTCAAATTATGTATCTGGTAAGGGGTTAATTAATCCAAAATATATAAGGCGCACATACAACTCAATAACAAATACATGAACAATTCAGTTTTTTTTTAAGGCCGAGAATATGAATAGGCTTTTTTTTTTCAAAGAAGACATACAGGTGGCTAAAGGTACATGAACAGGTGCTCAACATCATTAATTATCAGGGGTATGCAAATCAAAATCACAGTGAGATATCACCTCATACCTGTTAGAATGGCTATTATCAAAAGTACAAGAAATAACAGTGTTGGCAAGGATGTAGAGAAAAGGAAACCCTTGTGCATTGTTGGTAGGAAGGTAAATTGGTGCAGCCACTATAGAAAACAGTATGGATGTTTCTCAAAAAAATAATAAATAAAACTACCGTATGATACAGCAATTCCACCTCTGATATATATCCAAAGGAAATGAAGTTGGGGCCGCAAAGAGATATCTGCACTCCCATGTTCATTGCAGCCAAGATATAGAAATAGTCAAGTGTCTATGAATGGATAAAGACATTTGGGTAAATAATATTCTATTGTGGTATATACGAGTATACAATGGAATATTACTTAGCCATAAGAAGAAAATTCTGCCATTTGTGACATGAATAAACTTGAGAGCATGGTGCTAAGTGAAATAAGTTAGAGAAAGATAAATACCGTATGACATCACATAGGTGGAATCTAAAAAAGTCAAACTCATAGAGACAAAGAGTAGAATGGTGGTTTCTAGGAGTTAGGTGGTGGGAGAAATGGAGAGATGTTAGTCCACTTATAAGATGAAAAAGTTCTGATGATCTAATGTATAGCATGGTGATTATATCTACTAATAAAAGGGTAATATGCTAATTAGACCGTATGTCTTCCGGACAAAGCCACAGTGGTGAGGCCAAGCCAGAGGCAATTAGGGGCGATCAGTCCAGCAGGGAAGAGCAATTAGGGGCAATCAGGCTGGCAGGAGAGAGTGGTTAGGGGCAATCAGGCAGTCAGGCAGAGTGGTTAAGGGTGATCAGGCAGGCAGGAAGGTGAGCGGTTAGGAGCCAGTGGTCCTGGATTTCGAGAGAGATATCTGACTAAACTGGCAGTTTGACATCCCCTGAGGGGTCCCATGCTGAGGGACCCCTCCCACCCCTGTGCTTGAATTTTATGCACCAGGCCTCTAGTAGTTAATAATATGGTATGTATTATATACTTGAAAATTGCAATGAGCAGATTTTTTTACCTTTATTGTTCAGTTTATTAATTACATTTTCCCCAAATAGCTCCCCTCCACCCCATACCCATCCCACTCTACGCCCTTACCTCCCCCCCTCCCCCGTCCTCTCCCATAGTTGCATGATTTTTGCCCAGTCTCTTGCTGTACTTCCCCCACCCTTTTTCTCACCAAGCATTATTAGTCCATTCCCTCTCTATGTCCATGATTTTGTTCTATTCCTCATTTTATCCTGATCATCAGGTTGTTAATTCACTTGATTTTTAGATTCATTTGTTGATAGATGTGTACTTGTTGTTCATAATGTACATTTTTACCTTTTTCTTCTTCCTCTTCTTAAACAATACCTTTCAGCATTTCGTATAGTGTTGGTTTGGTGGTGATGAACTCCTTTAGCTTTTTCTTATCTGTGAAGCATTTTATCTGACCTTCAATTCTGAATGACAGCTTTGCTGGATAGAGCAATCTTGGTTGTAGATTCTTGCTATTCATTACTTTGAATATTTCTTGCCACTCCCATCTGGCCTGTATCGTTTCTGTTGAGAAATCTGCTGACAATCGTATGGGTGCTCCCTTATAGGTAACTAACTGTTTTTCTCTTGCTGCTTTTAATATTCTCTCTTTATCTTTTGCTCTTGGCATTTAATTATGATGTGCCTTGGTGTGGTCCTCTTTAGATTTCTATATTTTGGAGTTCTGTGCACTTCTTGGGTTTTCAAGTCAATTTCTTTTGCCAGGTGGGGGAAGTTTTCAGTCACTATTTCTTCTAGTAGGTTTTCATTATCTTGCTCTCTCTCTTTTTCCGGCACGCCAATAATTTTGATGTTGGTATGCCTGAGGTTGTCTCAGAGGCCCCTTATACTATCTTCAATTTTTTGGACTCTTTTGGGTTCTTGCTTTTCCAGCTGAGTGGATTTTGCTTATTTGTATTTCAAATCTTTGACTTGGTTTTTGCGATCGTCTGGACTGCTTTTAGGTCTTAGTATAATATTTTTTGTTTCAGTCAGTGTATGCTTAATTTCTAGTTGGCCTTTTTTCATATCCTTGTAGGCGTTGTTCATTTCTTTGTAGGTGTTATTTATTTCGGCATAGTTCTCATTAATTTTCTCGGCCTTTTCTAGTAGCCTCTTCATAAACCTAATTACTGTGGTTTTGAACTCTATGTCTAGTCATCTTTTTTCCTCCATTTCTTTCACAGCTGAGGTCTTTCCTTTTCTCTGCATTGTGGTTGCTTTCCTGAGTTGGTCCCTTAGCAGTGTGTGATAAGTATCCTCTAAGGAACAGTGGCTCAGCTTCCTTATGCAGCGCCCAGCATCAGCCTTAGGTCCGCCCTACCTGGCGCACAGCTTCAGCGTCTAATGGGCGCACAGCGTCAGGCTTAGGTCCGCCCTACCTGGCCCACAGCTTCAGGTCTATGGGGCTCCCAGCGTCAGCTTATCTGTGCGGCTCATGGGTCTCGGTGTTGGGTGGCAATGTAAATCCACCGCTGGTCTCCCCGTTGCCAGACAACTCTGCCTCTCCCCAAATGAGTCTGCACAGCCAAAGTCTCACTCAGGGATGTTAAACAAAGCAGTATGGTGGTCTCCGAGCAAGTGAGTCACGTGTTCTCTGCCCGGTTGTGCACTCCAATTTACTCGTGCACTCTCCCCAAACACACAGACCTCAGCCGCGCCCGGGATCCTCCTTTCCCCGACCTGGGAGCTCGCCTGGAACTGGGGGGTCGGTGCTGTGGGAGGCCTCCGCCCTCCCCACTGGAGAAAAACAGCCGGGCTTGCTGTCTGCCGCCCGTCCCTCGTGCTCCGAACCTCAAAGCTGTGTACTGCTGCTCCCGAGTCACCGCTGCATCCCACCTCTACTTTTATGTGTGGAATTTTCACTCAGCCAGCTCTCCGGTGAATCTGGACGTTGTTTGTTCTGTTGTTAAGTTGTAGTTTCAGAATTGTTGCATGGACAGCTAGATAGGTGCTCACCTATGTCGCCATATTAGTTCTTCCTCCGCAATGAGCAGATTTTAAATGTTCTCACCACAAAAATAGAAATGGACATTAAGTGAGGTGATTGAGGGGTTAACTAACCTATTGTGATAATCATTTCACAAAATATAAGTGTATAAATCATCACATTGTACACCTTAAAATTACATACTGTTATATGGCAATTAGATCTCAGTAAAGCTGGAAAAGAATAAGCCCCTTTCTGCTTGATTAAAGAGGAAAAAATCCAGACTGTGAAGATCATTGGATCAAAAGAATGTGATGATGGCCATTGCCAGTCAGAATAGAGCAGTGGTCAGCAAACTCATTAGTCAACAGAGCCAAATATCAACAGTACAAAGATTGAAATTTCTTTTGAGAGCCAAATTTTTTACATTTAAACTACTTCTAAAACCATTTCTTCAAAATAGACTCACCCAGGCCATGGTATTTTGTGGAAGAGTCACACTCAAGGGCCAAAGAGCCACATGTGGCTCGCGAGCTACAGTTTGTCAACCACGGGGATAGAGTACAAGCATCATGGCCTATCCCACGAGTTACAGTGTAAAATTCCCCATGATATGCAAGAAGCAATGACCTGAGGAATCTGAAAAGTCAAAGAAAGCAGGCAGATCAGAGAGGGAAGTCAAGAACTGAAAAATACAGCAGTGCATTTCCTGGGGGTAGGGTTGTTCCTTCTTTGTCTCCCAACGCTGA
Organism: Antrozous pallidus; assembly: GCA_027563665.1. NCBI lineage: Eukaryota > Metazoa > Chordata > Mammalia > Chiroptera > Vespertilionidae > Antrozous > Antrozous pallidus. The sequence continues at coordinate 32,961,345 of CM050523.1, forward strand.
TAGAATAGGGTCCACGCCGTGGAACTGTGACACAAGCATGAAGAGCAAAACTCCAAGAGAAACCTCCATTTTCTAGAAAAATGACCCCTATCAGCCTGAGAGTGTGGGAGAAATGACTTTTTTTTTTTAGGCCTAACCTAAGGCCACTCTCAGCTTTAGAGCTACACAAATACCTAAAACTACAAGAGGAGCAGAAATCCCTATGGTCCAAAGAGTGTGGAGTGAATCCCTTTCCTTCTCCTCTTACTACTTTGAATCTGGGGACAGCCTCAGTTGTTCAGAACTGCATGAGAAGATTGGGGCAGTGGGGATTGCCTCCGAAAGAACTCCATCTTTCTGACCAGAAGAGCAGGGAAGAGGAGGTCCTGGAAGCTAAAGAGTGTGGGGGGAGTCACTGAGAATGGAAGATTGTAGAAATGGATCCCCTAATTCTATGTCTGAACCAACACAGGTCTGAGCTGCATCTGTGTGGAATGGACCCAAAGAAGCATAGTAAAGGCTTTGAGGCCTGGCCAAGCCCCAGACTAATCTCTAAGTGATGCATGTGCAGGGAAGACTCAAAGATCATAGCAACAGTGTTGAAAGGGGAACTGATACTGGATTGTCAGCCCACATTTTGTGGGTAAGAAACTCCCAGTCTGCACCTAATGGGATTGACGGCCTGCTAAAGCAGACGGAATGATCAAGATGCTCCAGAGGATTTCAGCAGGACTCACAGTCATGAAGCATAGCATTCAAAATGTCCAGGATACAAACCAAAATTTCTCAACTCGAGAAACAGAAAAATCTGCCCAATTCTTAAGGACAAACCATCAACAGATGCCAGCACTAAGATGACTCAAGTGTTAGAATGATCAGATAATGATTTTAAAGCATCTACAACCATTCTCCATACCAGAGATAAATACTATTGAAATGAATAAAAAGATAGATGCTGTCAGCAGAGAAATAGAAATGTTTCATTAAAAGAACTAAGTGGAAATTTTAAATCTAAAAAAGATAATATCTGAAGTAAAAAATTCACTGGATGGGCTTAATAGCAGATGACATAGAAAAGAGTTAGGGACTTTCAGATAGATCAATAGAAATCATCCAGTCCCAGAAGAGAGGAAAACATGATTGGGGAAAAAATTAATAATGTTTCAGAAGCCTACAAGACAATGTCAGAAAGTCTAAAATTCACTATTGTGGAATCCCCAAAGAAAAGAAGAAAAAGAATGATTCAGAAAAAAAGTACGTGAATAGATAGTGGCTAGAACAAAAACAAAGGAGAAAAACAAATAAGAAAATGGTAAACCTTAAGCCAACCATGTAAAATACAAATAGCTTAACCACGCCAATTAAAAGATAAAGATTAACAGATTGGGTTTTTTATAAAGACCTAGCTACATGCTACTTTTATTTTTTTTAAAAAAATTTTAAAAATGTAATTATATAGTTGGGTTCAAGTTAAAATGATAGGAAAATATATACCATGTAAATGTTGATTTTTTTTTTCATCCTCACCCAAAGATATATTTTTAGCGAGGGGAAGATGGAAAGGCAGAGAGGAAAAAAGAGGGAGACTGGGGATGGAACCTGCAACCTAGGTATGTGCCCTGCCAGGGCACTGAACCCACAACTTTTTGTGTACTGGATGACACTCCAATCAGCCAGGGTACAAGTGTTATCAGGAGAAAGCAGACTTCAAAACAAGGATTTTTACCATAAATAAACACAATATAAAGGATACAAGGGTAAGCTTTCTAAGAAGACATAACAATATTAAATGTACCTAACAACAGAGCATCAAAATACATGAGGCAAAAAACGAGAGAATTAAAAAGAGAAATAAATCAAAGATGATACTTGGACAGCGAACAAGCACATGGAAGTGTGACAGCAGAAGCGGAGGCCGGGGAAGAGAGATCTGAAATGCTGCTCTGCCAGCTTTGAAGAGAGAAGGAGCTGCAAGGCCATGAACACAGGCGGCCTCAGGAAACTTGAACAGGATAGGAAACCGATTAGGGCAAGATAATCATTTCTTTTAAAATATATATTTATTTATTGGACTCAATAATCACTTTAACCCTAATAATCTCACTTCCATTAATATATTCTAAGGAAATAATCACAATGGGGGCAAATAGATGTGGGATAACATTTATAAGGGTGAAAAATTGGAAAGTACCTAAATATTAAAAATAGAAAATTACTTAATACATTAAATAATGAAATACCATATGGCTACTCAGAGAAATATGGGAAGGATGTATTTATTGAAATAGAGTGATGGTCATGGCACGTTGTTAGGTGAATAATGGAGGTACAAACAGAGTGTACTTTTGTGAGAAAGACAGACAGACAGATGGGTAGATGGTTGGATGAGTAGGTGAGTGGATAGATGGATGGATAGTGGACGGTAGGTGTGTGGGTGGATGGATGGAGAGATGGGTAGATAGAAATAACTGGGAGATGCTTCATATCTGTTCGGAGAGAATACCTCTTCTGCGGGTTCCGTTATTTCTGTATTCCAAAACGCTGCGCCATGGCCAATATGGCTCAGTCTGTTGAGCATTACCCTGTGCACTGAAAAATCACTGGTTCGATTCCCATTCAGGGCACAGGCCCGGGGTGTGGGCTAAATCCCAGTCGTGGCGATGTCCTGACTGTATCTCACGCAGCTCCAAGCTCTGGAGCAGTCGGGTTGGGTCGGACCCGGCTGCGGCAGCAGTGGCCGGAGAGCATGTGCATCCTTCTCTGGGCTCCCCCTTCCCTGCCTCAGCCCCCACCCCACCTCACTCTGTTCTTCACTCCCTTCTCTCTGGCTCTCTTTCTGGGAAACCCAGGCTGCGCTTGGAATATCTCTGAGGGGCACATTTTTACGGTTAATGTTTATTTCCCCCTCTTGCCCTTTTCTCTATATTCTAATCATTCCTACACCAAACACTTTCTTTCTTTCTTTTTTTTAATATATTTTATTGATTTTTTACAGAGCAGAAGAGAGAGGGATAGAAAGTCAGAAACATACATGAGAGAGACATCGATCAGCTGCCTCTTGCACACCCCCTACTGGGGATGTGCCCGCAGCCAAGGTACATGCCCTTGCCGGAATCGAACCCGGGACCCTTCAGTCCGCAGTCCGACGCTCTATCCACTGAGCCAAACTGGTCTCGGCAACCAAACACTTTCTATTCTCATAAATTTTTATTTGATTTTTTTATTGATTTCAGAGAGGAAGGGAGAGGGAGGGAGAGAGAGAGAAACATCCATGACGAGAGAGAATCATTAATTGGCCGCCTCGTGCACACCCCACACGGGGAGTGGAGCCCACAACCCGGGGTGTGCCTTGACCAGGAATTGAACTGTGACTTCCTGGTCCGTGGATTGATGCTCAAACCCTGAGCCAAGCCAGCCAGGCTACCCTCAGGATTTTTTTTAAATCTTCTGTCCCCCAACCCCCACCCTCCCAAGCTTATAATCACAACTTCAAGGCCGATTTTCCTTTGTTATGAAAGTGGTATGAAACGAGAGTTAGGGGGAAAGTGTGAGAAAGTGACATTAAACATTACAAGCCAAGAAACAAACAAAACCAACAACTCACGCCCAACACAGCGCCCTCCCAGGAAGCAGGGAGCAGGAGGCGGGAGAGAGGAAGCGCAGTGTCCTTCTGGGGTGCTCCACAGCCAGCTCTGGGACCGGGTTCTGGGAAAGGGGGGGGGGGGGCCTGGAAAGAGGACAGGGAGACAGGAGGGCGGGCATGGCCTTCCTTTGTCGCCCAGCCTGGCCCCGGGAGCCGGGATGAGAAGCAAACGGGGCCCGTCCTGCTCCAGGCCTTCTGGTCCGGGGGGGGTGCTAACTGGCCGGCAGGCCCAGCTGAAAGGCAGAGCAGAGGAAAGCAGAAGGCAGGAGGGTGACAAAGCAGGTGCCAAGGCCCCTTGCAGAGCGGGGAAGAGTCATCGCAGGTGGCTCGATGGGCGGGGAAGATGCCGGAGCTGCACAGCTCTGTGCTGAGGAGCAGGGGACCCTCGGGTGTCTAATAGCTGAAAAGCAGGAGACTGCGGAAGAAGGAGGAAAGGCTCTCCTCGGTGGGTTGCATCACCACGGGGGACTTTGACTCCTGCCCTGCCCTTTCAGTGTCAGCCAGCTGCCTAGCCTTCCTCCCAGGGCAGCCTGGCCTGGCAGCAGAGCAGCCCCACGCTGGGCCAAAGGTTCCAACAGCATGGGGGACTCTCTGGGGTGCCCCCGCATTGGATAACAAGGTTCCTCTCTGGGAAAAAAAAAAAAAGCATGTAAAAGCCTCAAAAATCAGCACAAAGTGAGGCAAGAAGCCACCTGAGCCCGCCTCTAAGTCCAGCTAATCTCTCCAGGTGTAACCCACAGGCACACTTTTCTTCATTCCCATCGATTGCCTTCCGTTAATTGTGGTAAAAAGCACACAACATAAAATGTACCATCTTGACCACGTTGCGTGGACAGCACTTCAGCAGTCACTCCATGCACACTGTTGGGTGTCCGATCTCTGTCCCTAGCCACCGCCATCCTACTTCCTGTCTCTAAGAGTTTGACTAGTTAGCCAATTCCTGTTTGTGGAAGCACACAGTATTTGTCTTGTCGCGATTCACATTTCATCTAACGTGATGTTCTCCAGGCCCATGCTGTAGCATGTGGCAGGATTACCTTAGTTTTAAGTACGAATAGCACCCCACTGTGCACAGAATGGGAGGTCTGCTGCACCATGTGTCTGGTGAGTGGGTGCAAGGGGACTGGGCTTGTGCACATACACCGGGGTTGGTGAAGCCCCTGCCCCGGGAGAGAGGCACTGCCTCCAATGGCTGACACCTGGGTTGTGCCACTCACTGGTCCACTGATGCTAATGCATCAGGTAGGTACCAAGGAACGTCCAGGGAACTGCATGTGGGAGGGGAGGCAGACGGAGTCCTCGCCTTCATGATGCTTCTCGCCTGGTAGGGAACAAACACACCAACAAGCCCCCACAGACCCCGTCCAATGCCACTGCGAGAGGAGTCCTGGGCGTGGAAGGACCGCAAGGGGCAGCAGTTCTCTGGACCTCGGTCTGGGGGCCAGCCAGGCAATGAGAGGGAGGTGGGCGTTGGAGTGGGAGCAATAGCGGTGCAAATGTTCAGAGAACCTAGAGAACACACCTGGTGTGATGTCATAGGAAGCATCACCGACACACCATTCTTGTCAAAAAATATTTGAATCTAATGAAATCTCTAGTCAGAGTTTCTTGACATCAGATATATATATATATATATATATATATATATATATATACACACACACACATACACACACACATATATATATGTATATATATTTGTTGTTATTGTTGTTGTAGGGTGTTTAGCAGCGTCCTTGGCCTCTGCCCACTAGATGTTAGTAGCACCCACCCAGTTGTGATGAGCAAAAATGCCCCCAGATATTGCCAGATGTCATTTCGAGAGCAAAATCGCCCCCAGTTCAGAATCGAAAGTGCGCCTTAAATGTAGCAGCAGTGAGGGCTTCAGGAGTGGTTTGACCAGGGCTCTGACTCTCTCTGCACCGCTTTCATCGCTTGCCCCTCCCTTTGTCAGTGTCATCCCAAGTCTGGCTTTATCCAAGTTAGCAAAGTGGCTACAGCAGCTCGGAACCTCACCACCACATGCACTGACCAGAAAAGCCACTGCGCAAAGGCCCGACTTCACTCTGACTGGGCTAACTTAAACTCCGTCTCCTCTCCTACCCCAGTTTCTGCAGTCAGGAGCAACTCTGCACAAACTGGCTTGAGTTAATATTACACATCTACCCCTGAATCAACTCATTCGTTTATTTTAAAAATATTGGATGCCTACTATTATAGCCACCCATGCATACTTATAGTACATTTCTTCTGTTTAAGCTGATTTAAGGAGGGTGCTGGTATTTGAAATGAACAAAAAGGACTTGATTAAGACCCAGACCACGTGTGGAGCATTCTAAGAAAGGGCTCGGAAGATCAGGATAACACTCAAATCAGTCCCAATTCAACCAGTATATGAAATAACAAGATGCCTGGATCAGAGTGATCAAAACAGCATCATTCGCTGTCTCCCACCCTCCCTTTAAACTTTACGTAGGAAGGCATCCCCCCTTCCTCAGATGAAAACGCCACCAGTTTTTTTTCCGACTCATAGGCCAGAGACAATCCAAAGTCACTCTAAATCCCAAACTCAACTCCAAAATAAGGAGGCCAGCTTAGCATTTGGGGTCTAATTGATTGAATAACATTTGGGATCTTTTCAAACTAAAACAAACAAAAAAAAAGGATTTGTTGTTTCTCTGACATGCTCACTGGGGTTCCTGCATTTCACAGGCAGCCCAACCGAAGGGCTGCTTGCACATCCTCAGGACATGGCGGCAGCTTCCCCAGAGCGAGCCATCCCAGAGAGGAGGGGGGCCACCCTTTCACGGCCTAGTCTGGGGGGTCCCACTCTTTTACTGCCCAATCCCATTATATTCATTAGAAGCAAGTCCCTAGGTCCAGGCCACACCCTAGCAAAGGGAAACTAAGCCCCATCTCTTGAAGGGAGTGTTGAATTTGGGAACATGTTTTAAAAACCATAATAATGCCGCGTCTTCCTTCTTGCCCAGCCCTGGCTGCATTTTGGACTAACGTAGAAAGATTTAAAAAGGAGCGATACTTAGATCCTATCCCCTGATAGCCTGACAAAATGTGCCTGGGTGCTATGTGGACATAAAGATTTTTTTTAATTTTATAAGTTTTTATTGTTGAAGTATTACACATGTTCCCATCCCGCCCTCTCTGCCCCCCCCTCCCCCCATTGATCCCCTGCCCCTGCCCCCTACCCTAGACCTTCTATCACCCTATTGTCTGTGTCCGTGGGTTATGCATATACGCATACAAGGTCTTTGGTTGTTACCCCCCCATCACTCAGCCTCCTCCGCCTTCCCTCTGAGATTCTGCTCTGTTGGACTCAGAGTGCAGAGTACAGGATTTTTTAAAATCTCACGTGGATATAATGTGCCTGGGGCTTGAGAACCACTGAGAAGGGTGTATAAAAGACATGGCCACTAGATGTCGCCATCCCCAAAGGCTTGAAGAGAAGCCAGCCTCGCGCTCTCAAGGACTCCATTCCCGCATAGATAACAGGCTTTCTTCCGTCAGATGTCGGACCCGCAGGGAAGCCCAGCAGTAGTCCTCAGTTTCTCCTTGGGTTGAATGAAACAAGTCGCACAAAACCGAAGCGCATTCGTTTGCTAGGGCTGCCGCAGCAAAACACTGCAGGCTGGGTGGCTGGAACGAGAGAAATTGATTGCCCCAGTTCTGGAGGCTGCAAGTCCAAGATCGAGGTGTCAGCTGACTTCTTCTGCAGCCTCTCTCCTTGGCCGGCCCACGGAGGGCCACTGTGCCGTCACGCAGTTGTCCCTCTGTCTGTGTTGTCTGCTGCCTAATCTCTTCTTATAAGGACACAGTCGTGTTGGATTAGGGCTCAGTCGAAGACCTCTTTCACGTAGGTCTTTAAAGGCCCCATCTCCAAATGCAGTTACATTTCTGAGTCCTGGGGGCCAGGCGTCCACATAGCCATTTTGAGGGGGCACAGCCACACCGAGAAATCAAAAACAACCCAGGTGGTTTGTTACTTGCAAAAGAACTGTTTCCCAGCCACGCATAGCTCTGCGGCTCTCTCGGGGGATAGCTGTGGAGAGTTGTTGTTTTCGGCTCTTTTCAAAAGCCATACCTGTTACTCGGTTTTAATTCAAAGTTTTCTCAGTAGTTTGCACACACTTAATATTAAAATATTCATTCGGTTATTTAATCCTGTTTCCTGAACTGGGACCCCAGAGCACTGAGAGAGAGAGAGAGAGAGAGAGAGAGAGAGAGAGAGAGAGAGAGAGGCAACATCCTGAGAGAAAGTGACCACAGTGATGTTGTGTGTGGTAGGAAATCACATTTTCATTCTTTTTTTTTTTTTTACAACGCAAGCCACGCACGTTCATTGAAAACAGATTGGAAAGTGCAATACAAAAAACTGCTCCTAGTTATTATAAAAAACTCCAGTACCGCCCTGACCGGTGTGGCTCAGTGGTTAGGCCACGGCCCAAGCACCGAAGGGTCTCAGGTTTGATTCCTCGTGAAGGGCAAGCGCCTGGGTTGCAGGTTGATTCCAGCCCAGTCCGGCTCCTGCAGGAGGCAACGAGCCACTGTGTCTCTCTCATATCAATGTCTCCCCCGACCCCCACTCTCTCTCTCTCCCCTCGCCCCTCCCTTCCACTCTCCGAAAATCAATGGAAAAAATATCTTCAGGTGAGGATTAAAAATTTTAAAGAGAAAAAAAAATTTTTAAATACTCCAATACCAAAGTAACGTTTAGAATATATCCATCAAGCCTGGCCCGTCGGCTCAGTTGGTTGGGTGTCACCCGGGAACAGAGAGGCTGGAGAAATCGCTGGTTTGGTTCCCTCTCGGGGTTGCAGGCTCACTCGATCCCTATTAGGGAGGGAGCCGATTGATGTTTCTCTCTCCCTTCCTCTCTCTGAAATCAATAAAAACATTTAAATCTGGTTCAAGACTTTTCCCCCCCCTATATATGTGTGCATCCTCTAAAAAAAGGAACCATATTGGATTTTGACCTGGTTTGTTTGTTTTTTCCTCATAAAATATCCTGAGTGCTTTTCCATACCAATATAAACACCTGAGAAAAGTGGGTTTATAATTTTAAGTTAAGCATGCACACAATTAAAATTTACAGCCGCAGGCTTCAACTGCCTCAACCCCCAAGACGTTCACCTGAACTTCACTCACCCACACCCATCGCTGCACCCACACCTGTGTCACCTCTGTCACCCCTAGCCATGGCCTCCTGCCCTTTGACCCCTGTTGCTTCCTCCCTTCCCCCAGCCTGTTCTCTGCCCCTCCATTCACTCTCAGCAAAAGACCTGCAATCCTGCCAGTCCGGCCAAGACTCCTTTCCCTGCCTTTGGATCCCATCCCCGCCCCCTGGGGTGGTCCAGGCTACGGGTCCTCTCTCATCAGTATTCCGTCTGTCTCACCTTTTCCTCTGCAGGGTCTTTCCCATCAGTATCTAAACTCAGTCAAATCTCTCCCATCTTTAAAAAAAGGGAGAGAGAGAGATTTCCATAGGTATAAATGCTTGTTTTCTGGAAGGTACATAAAAAATTGATCATAATTATTACTTTTAGAGATAAGAACCAGTGGTATGAGATGAAAGGAACTCAGAATTTCACTCTTCATTGTATACATTTGCTATAGGATTTTAGTTTTTTACCACTTACATGTGATATTTTCATTAAAAATAGCAAATAAATAAATAAATAAATATTCTAGCTCCCTGGACAATCCTACTCATTCTTGAAAACACAGCTCAGAAGTTATATTTTACTAGAGGCCCGGTGCACAAAATTTGTGTATGTGGGGGGGGTCCCTCAGCCCAGCCTGCACCCTCTCACAATCTGGGACCCCTGGAGGGTGGATAGGGCCTAAACCAGCAGTCAGACATCCCTCTCACAATCCAGGACAACTGGCTCCTAACCACTTGCCTTCCTGCCTGCCTCATCACCCCTCACTACTCGCCTGCCTGCCTCATCACTCCTAACCACATCTGCTTGCTTCATCACCCCTAATCACTCTGCCCCCCTGCCTGATTGCTCCTAACCACACTGCCTGCCTGCCTGATCACCCCTAACTGCTTTCCTGCCTGCCTGCCCAATTGCCCCTAACCACTCTCCCTGCCTGCCTGATTGCTTCTAACCGAATCTGCCTCAGTCCCCACAGCAGGTGCTTCGTCTGGAAGGACATCCAGAATGACGTCCAGAAGATTGTTCAGCCGTCTGGTCTAATTAGCATATTACGCTTTTATTATTATAGATGGGAAGCCTTCCCTGATACCCCTCACAGAGCACCAGGCAGGGTCCTAGACCCCAGGGATACCAGGAAAGTAAAACACAATTAGTTGCTGCCAAGACAGGGAGCCCAATAGTGATGACAGCAAGTACATGCAGAGTGATCAGGGCAATGATCAGGGGCGGTGGGTGCTGGGATTTGGGCGAATCATCTCACCTGCCTTGGGGGATTCCAAGGAGGGCTGCCTGGAGTCATTGACCCCGAAGGTAAGACTAGGAAGACAGGCCAGATTTAGCCAAGCGACGAGGCGGTGCCCTAGCAGGCACTTCTCCAGTTTCTCCCAGTCAGACACTCTCACTGTCTCTCTGCCGCGGAAATTAAGGACCACGTGGTGCGAGCCCAGAGGCTGACCCTGCCAAAAGCTCGATGCTCTTCACACACGACAAGCTGTATTGACATGGTAATCATTGCCCATTCTGCTCACACCCCTTTCTGGGGGAGTAACCCCTAACCTGGACCCTGTCCTCCACCCGCGTGTCTAGTTGGAAGCAGGGAAGGCATGAAAGGCCAGTGTGTGGACTGGAGAGTGACCCGGAGCCAGGCTGACAGGACTCGGACCAGACGGCTGGTTGACCGTCAGTGAAAGAGCTGACAGAAAGGGACCCGGAACCCCGCTCCCGCATCCCTGCCCCATCCCGAGCAGACGCCTTCGCCAGGGTCTCCTTTGGATGACACAGCTCCGCTTTGCACCATGAGGTGGAAAACACCAGAGGGGAAGGGGGGAGGGAGGGCAGGACCCCAGTGTGATACCCAAACCAATTAGTTCCTTGTAAACTGCTCTGGTGGGAAACTGTAGGCAAACAATGAACCCATCGGCTAAACGTTGATATTTTAATTATCCTCAGTACGAAAAAAAGATTCCGTTTAAAACCATACATATTTCACAGATCTTGTTTCCTGGGTTTGTGTCATTAAAATAGTATTCCCCAACACATAGAGCTTCTTCCCGCATGTATTCTCGCCGCTGTCCACAAGGGGGAGCCGCAGGTCCTGTTTGGACGTACTTCTCCCGGCCTCACAAACCTCATCCAAGCAGAGAGCGAACTATTACAGGCCTGGTGCCACTAAACTAGCCGGCAGTTCCTGAACTTTCTATAGAGCACTAGGATTTTTTTGGCAACTTACTTAAAGCGAATAAGAGATGGACACCTGTCCTTTAAAAAAATATGACATCTGCCTAAACCGGTTTGGCTCGGTGGATAGAGCGTCGGCCTGCGGACTGAAGGGTCCCAGGTTCGATTCCCGTCAATGGCATGTACCTTGGTTTCAGGCAAATCCCCAGTAGGGGGTGTGCAAGAGGCAGCTGACCGATGTTTCTCTCTCATCAATATTTCTGGCTTTCTATCCCTCTCCCTACCTCTCTGTAAAATATCAATAAAATACAGTTAAAAATATATATGACATCTGAGGAAAATGCCTGAAAAAAGCTTTCTACTCATTGCAGTCCATGATACCATTGCATGTCGATGTATGTTTGTTGAACAGTTTTATTCTGAAGGGTATGATAAAATAATAATTCTACTTGGTAATTATGAATTAACTAGAGGCCCAGTGCACAAATTCATGCACTGGTGGGGTCCAGCTGGCCACCTGATGGGGGCTAATTGGGGGCAGGCCAGCTGGGGTGGGGGGCCGCAGGTGTTCCAGTCGTTCTGCCGTTCGGTCGATTTGCATATTACTCTTTTATTATCTAGGATTGGTATTTTAATAGGAAACTTACAACTTATTTTTAAAGTTATTTTTAAAATATCAGTGCATGGAAATTAGTGCTCAAGAGATGGTTGTTAATGCCACGCTGTGAGGCATCTTGAACACCAGATTAAGAAGACTGGAAGTCCTAAATATTTTTAAGCCAAGGAAATGTATGGAACATGAGAATTACTTGGTGGCGGTGTGCGAGGTGGTCTGGAAAAGTGCTTCAGAGACTGGCCAGGCGGGCAGCTTTGAGAGATGGAGTGGCAGGGAGCAGACTTGGATGACCCCGGCGGGAGAAAGGAAACATACATGAGATTATGAAGGAAGAATTGACAAGACCTGGCTCCTGATTGAAGAGGTGGAAATGAGAAGGGATTGGAAGCAAGCACCGAGACAGGCTCAAAACTGGCTGTGGTTCAAGGCAGGAGAGGCAGGGGAATGACAACTCGCTCTGAATTCAGCCCCTCAGTCAATCCCTGTTGTTCGGACACAGCAGTGCATTTAACAAACAGAACATGCTTGTGTGAAATGGCATCTATTTGACAGCAACCCTGCAGCACCTCCCACCCTGGACTCTTCCACGCAGACTGTGAAGACTTCAAACGTGTGCTGGTAAAGAGACAGGATGCTATACGGTCATCTGGCAAAGGCACGGCCTCGCATTCTTGTCCCAGTGGAGTGGAAGTGGGGACATGCGCCCAGATGGGATGGGATGGGGTTGAGGCAGGTCCAAGTACAGTTCATATCTTCCGACGTCTCCATCTCCCTCAAGCCTAAATCCCTTTTGTGGAACAAACCTTCATATCCACTGAGCTCTTGTGGCTCAAGGGAGATTGGGATGATGGAATTGTGAGCGACCCAGATGATTTGTCTCCTTCTCCAAAGCTCCTCTGCCAAGACAGCTTCCCATAAGAACTCTCCACCCCCACCCTTCCCACCCCCCCCACCCCCCACCCCCCCCCCCCCCCCCCGTCCCCAAGCAGGGCTTTCCTGAGGCCGGATGTGGGGGCTTTTCAGCAGAAATCGGCAGTCAAGCATGAACAATCACTGTTGAGCAAGGGAATGAATTCCAGACCCTCGGTCTCGTCTGAGTCCATCTCAGTTACTAAAACAAGTCTGCCCTTCGGAGTGGGAAGCTGCATGGACGAGAAAGCGGGAAGCCTCCGGAACAGCACCGTAGGGGAGGCAACTCATAGCACCAGAACCAAATCATAGCACAGAGCCTGCAGGGGAAGCGTGCCTGGCCCGCCCCCACTCCCAAAGGAATAGAGGCAGTTTTTTGGTTTGGGGTTTTTTTGTGTGTTTTTTTTTAGAACAAAGGCCACTATAGGCGCCATCACTAATTCTGCTGAGTCCAAGGGATGCAGCCCTTCCTGGGAGAGCTTTCTGTCTGTGAGGACAGACTAAGTGATCGTGTCCTTTCTGCCTAATTGGGCTTACTCATCTCTTCCTCCCACTCAGCCCATCACTGTGTCTGCAACGCAGACGAGGTTCGGTGATCGTGACACATGAAATGCAAGAGGCAGCCTGTCGGAGGGAGAGAGCGTGTGCCCACACCAGCGGTCTCTCCAGAGAGGCCCTGCTGACATTTTGGACCCGATCCTTCTTCGCTGTGGCTGTCCTGTGTATTGAAGGATCTTCAGCAGCATCTCTGACCTCCACCCAGGAGAATCCAATGGTACCTCCTCTCTCGGTATCAACCAAAGGTGTCCCCAAGCCACTGCCCAACATTCCCAGGAGCAACGTCAGCCCCAATGGGAATCACTATGGAACCACTGGGGTGTAGCCTTTATGTCATCACACTACCCCCATCCTTTTTCGGGGGCCCAGTGTTCTGGGATTCCTCTACCCTGTTTCTATGGAAATGATGCCTAGTGAAATCTGTCGCCTCGGAACCTTAGTCTCTCTTTTTCAAAGTGTTGATCCATATACTGTCATCAGTGGATTCAAATCAACTTCTTCATGAGAAGAGATGGCCGTGGTCCTCACAACAACACTTGACAAGAGCCTGAACTCCGGGTTGCTCCCACCTGGCAAAAACACAGCGTTCGGCGGAACGGCCCGTGTCACCGGAGAGCCCGTCTACTCCTCCCCAGGCCCCAACGCTACGACTGAAGATGCTGAGAATGTTAGGCTACACCCAAATCTGGTCCTGAAACCACATTTCTGGGTGTCCCCTGCCACACCTCTTGCTACAAGGGCTGTCCTGGAGATTGCATGCAGGCTGTGTGATCGATCTCAAGGCCCAAAAGTCTGGTTTTCAAGCATTGCCACTGAAATCCATGGGATAAGCCAGTGAGTGCTTCAACCCTATTCTTCTTCTAAAGGGATGGGGGGAATGCGTGGAGAGAGAAACCAGTGGCCCCCATTGTCTGCAGAAATGACATCAGGAAAGCCATGGGCAGGTCCCCCAGCAAGCGTTGTCCGCCTTTCTCTTCTTGCCTGAGTTCCGTGGCATAAAGACATCCTCAGACCCTGTCCCAGTTACCAGCAGTGAGTCAGCTCAGCCAGTGACTCGAATGCAATGCTTATTCACAAATTACAGTTCAGTACCATGGGGCACAGCTTTAAATAAGAGTTGTGAGAAACCCACCCACCTGTGACACGCCAGCAGGCTGCTCCGCTCCCAACTTGGGGTGGACATTCTGTTAGTCAGAGGGAAGCATCTGGGACCAGCTCACTTCTCCCCACTTTTTGTCTCTCTAGACATTTTGCCCAAACAGACACTGAGTCAGAATGAGTGGGTTTGGCGATTGCAATCTGTGTGGAGGATGCCCCGAGAAGCATTTGGTGGACCGGGAGGGAGATAAACACCCGTCCGCGGCACATCAAACCCTCGTTGTGAAAACCTGAACGTGATGTGCACAGAGACAAGCCCGAGCCGCAGGCGCACAGCCTCATCTTTTTCTCCTTCGGCAGGAACGCGAGGGGCTGCCGTTGGCTCGCCGGGAAGTCATGTGGGGCAGAAGTGCCCTAGGAATGGGGAGCAGCGAGAGCCTGTCCAGGGGAGCGGCTCTCTGCTTCGGAATAAACCCATTTCCATCGGGAACCTTGTTCAGCTCAGGAGTAACCCCTGGCAGCCCCCATCCCACTGACCCCAATGTGTTAAAACGAAACGGGCCCTGGCCAGTTCGGCTCAGTGGATAGAGCGTCGGCCTGCAGTCCAAAGGGTCCCCGTTTCCATTCCACTCAGGGGCACGTGGAATGACCTTGACGCCAGGCTCCTCCCCGGCCCTGGGCTGGTCAGGGCTTGTGCAGGAGGCAACCCATCGATATGCTTCTCTCACATCTGTGTTTCTCTTCGCCTTTCCACCTCTCTTCCACTCTCCCTAAAAATCAATGGGAAAACACCCTCGGGTGAGGATTCACAACAACCACAAACAGCACGAAATGAGAGCTGGACAGACGGAACGCACCCAATTGCGATGGACACTCTCCTTCAGTCTCCAAGAGGCACGCGGGCCTGGCGTCCGTGTCCTGAACCTCCCC
This sequence comes from Antrozous pallidus, assembly GCA_027563665.1. NCBI lineage: Eukaryota > Metazoa > Chordata > Mammalia > Chiroptera > Vespertilionidae > Antrozous > Antrozous pallidus. The sequence goes on from CM050523.1 coordinate 32,976,433, forward strand.
CCGGAGACGGGAGGAAAGCTGCCCCAGCAGCACCTCCACCGGCGAGCCTGACCTCACGCCCGAGTCTGTTCCTCCTGGACAGGCAGGTCATCGTGGCCCCTCTCACGCCTGCTGTGAGAGCCAGTGAGCCGCCCGAGCGACCCGCTTGGTATGGCGGGTGCTGGTAAGAGCCCAGCTTAATAAGGCCGAGGCTTGCCTTTCACTTGCATAAGGCTCACTGGAGACCTCTCTCTTATAAACTTCCTGGATTACAGGCTGCACCTCCCACCCCAGCAGCTGGTGCCAACATCTGCCATCTGGGATGCAGGCAGGCACCCCCCACCCCCCCCCACCCCCCGCAGAAGCATCCTTCAGAGCCTGCCACAGCCTCCCACAGGCAGTGCGGGCCTGCCTGTGTGGGGACTGGGAGTCCCTGGTAGGACGGGCCTGTGAGGAGGGCGTCTGCATCAACAAAGCCGAGTCAGTCCAGACTCAGTATCTCTGGTTTCTCCACCTCGAGGTCGGGAGCCACAGCCGCAGGCTGATGGGGGATCTGCGCTAGGACTGGCTTCTGCTCCCAGCACCCCTGCCCTGGAGATGGAAACAACGCACCTTCAAATGCCTGCAGTCTGCAGGACTCCAGGCCCCTGGTTCTTAACAGTTTTAAGGTCCCAGACCCCTCGGAGAACCTGATAAAACCAAGGCCTCTTTCCTCAGAAAAAAATGTGCTCTTATACAAAATTCACTATATCCAGTTTCAGGGGTCCAAAGAGCTCCTGAACCGTTAGAAATCTCTTCCCTGGTCACTGAATTTTAAGGCAAGAGGGCATTGCCTGCACGTGACTAAGCACCTCACATCTGCCCAACTCCAGGTACCTGCAAGTTAGCCATCTCTTGGGGCAGTGGTCGGCAAACTCATTAGTCAACAGAGCCAAATACCAACAGTACAACAACTGAAATTTCTTTTGAGAGACAGATTTTTTAAACTTAAACTTCTCCTAATGCCACTTCTTCAAAATAGACTCGCCTAGGCCGTGGTATTTTGTGGAAAAGCCACACTCAAGGGGCTTACGAGCCGCATGTGGCTTGCAAGCCGCAGTTTGCCAACCACAGTCTTGGAGTATTATCTAGACTGGCCAAGGCTGAGCCTGCAATGCAGGAACTTCCCGGCTCCCTCCCTTCTGTGTCCCCCAATGCGCAGCACTCTCAGCAGCTGCACTTTGTTCAGCGGCCCCAGCAGTACTCCGAGGCATCTCCTTCAACCTTCACAACCACCTGTGATTCAGGGGCCTGGTTTACCTTTACCGATCAGGACACAGGTTCAGAAAGGCCAGGTTCCCTTCCCAACCAGCCCACCAGCTGCCAGGCGTGACTGTTCACGCCCTGGGGGCTCGTCTGCTTGCTGCAGGCACAGGCCAAGAGCAAATGCCTTTCTCTAAATTGGTAGGAAGGGACGGACACCCCAAAGGCCTTGGTGAAAGAGTTGCTAAAAATATGGGCTCACTTTGTTTGCTAACTGGGATTGCCTGCGTTTTCACCGGCCTCTGGCTTCCTGTGTGGAGAGGAAAGGAGCATGTCACTTTCAGGAGGCACACTCTTTCTGAACGTGTAAGGAAACTACAGAAAACACCCTCACACGGGGTGGGGTGGCGCGGGGCGGGGGGGGGGGGGACTGTCTGATGAACAAGACTTAGGTCAATATGGAAATTGGTCGCTGATACAATAGCATCTTGACTGTAGTCCATACAACTAAGAACACTAGGAGCCTAACATCTGTGTTTTTGTTTTGTTTTGTTTTTTTAATATCAGTTGGTGAGCAAGCGTGGTGATGTCACTGGAGGACCACCCGTTCACAGAGTGACTCCTCTAGGCCAGGCACGGTGCTGAGCCCTGGAGAGACAGGTGAGTAAGGCAGGGTCCTGTACACCACAAAGTGCTCGATGGGCAGGGGGAGAGCAGGCATCCGACCAACCGGAATAACAAGGTGACAACTGCTTTACCAGCGAGAGGACCCAGGTGCCCAGCCCCAGAGAGCAGGAAGGGAGTCATGCTGGGAAAGGAGAGGCAGGGTCTTGGGGTTCAGAGGGGCTGGGTCAGGGCACCGTGGGCAGAGGGCACGTTGTGAGCTGAGACCTGCTGGGAAGGAGGCCTGGCTGCTGGGCAGGAAGAAGGGCAGGATGTGAGCCATGAAAGGGAGGCGGCGGCCAGATTAGGAAGGCCTTTGTCATCCACGAGAAATCACTAAGAGATTCTTCTCACGGACAGAGGACTCGGTCACGTTGCATTGTCAGGAGATGGTTCTAGCAGCGGCAGAAAGGTAGACTCTGCCTAGAGACTCAGGAAGCAGAAAATGAGAGAGAAAACAGCCTGGTTCATTCAAGCTGGGGAGGGCTGCGTTTCGGTTCTCATGGCCCTTTTGGACGCTCAGAAACCAGTGGGGTCTGACGACATGCTGATGTTGACAGGCGAGGCAGGAAGCAGAAAAAGACACGCTTCTGAGGTTTCCGAGTTGAGCAATTGGTAGAGGGTGATTCTGTTCAGAGAGGAAGCCTGGGAGGAAGGACTGGTTCCGGTGGGTAGACAGAGAGGCGACGAGGTGCGTGCTGCACAGGCTGGTTTGGAGGCGGCCAAAGGAGCCGAGGTGGATGGTCTGCAGAGCAAAGCTTTAGAGAGCTGCAAGCATCCAGCATGAACAAAAAGAAATGTAACTGGATATACCTTGAGGAATACTGATGCGTGCATTTAAAGGGAATTTAAGGAAGAAGAACTAGTAAAGGAAACTGAATATGAACAACTAAATGCTGTGGATAAGACATCTTCCAAGAAGGAGAGTCAAATATCAAAAGCCAAAGAGAGGACCGCTAGCTGGTTTGGTTTGGTGGATAGAGCATCGGCCTGCAGGCTGAAGGGCCCTGGGTTCGATGCTGGTCAAGGGCACATGCCTGGGTTACAGGCTAGATCCTGGGAGGGGATGTGCAGGAGGCAGCCAATCAGTGATTCACGCTCACCATCGATGTTTCTCTTTCCCTCTCCCTTCCTCTCTGAAATCAATAAAGACTTATTTAAAAAAAAAAAAGCAAAGAGAGAAGTGTGGTAGGCAGTTAGATAGACATGAGCAGAGCAAGGACCATGGGCCAATACAGAAGGTCACCAGGGTGGAAAGCCCCAAGTCCTAGCAACTGGGAAAACAAGGACTGAGCCCCCAGGGTCACCTCACCTGACATCCCTATCACATCACTGGTCAGGCGAGTTAGGCCTCCTGACCTTTCATGTCCCTGGTCATGCAGTTCGCAGTCTCCCCTGACCTTTCCTCCCCTAGCATGTCACTTAGTTGTGGAAGGAACAAGCGGCCTGGAAAATAGCCCTAAGCATTAAGTCCCCAGGGCAGCGAGGTTCTGACCTCCATCAAACACATCTAGACCTCAGTTGTGTTTCAGCTCCAGGACCAGAAAAGCAGCAAAACCAGACAAGCAACACCAAGGCTGACCTCAGGGCCAGCTGCACTGACTAATGACAGCCTGCCCTGGTGCTGGCTATGATCCTGAGAGGTCACACCTGGAAAGCTGATGACTGTTCTATGAGATCCTCCTCTAACACCTCCCCTAAAGTCCCCACAACCGAAGGATGAAGGACCCAAGGGGGCCCATGCCTTTCACCTTCCCCCTTTCTTCGCACAGGTGCACTACCTTCACCCTTCTCTCTCCTAAGCTCCAAGGGCCGCTTCTTTTGCCTCTGTAACTTGTCTCCAGACTTCATTTCTTCTGCTGCTCCCTTCTTCTACCTTTGTGACATCCTAAACAGACTTTTAAAAAATAATTTGAGTCTTGGCTCTGAATTCTTTCTTTGCTAGAACTCTAGCACTCAGGTTGCTGAACCCAGGTCCCATCTGACCCTATGGGTCTAGCACCTGGTGCAGTCCTCGCTGCCGCCAACAGGAGGTCCTGGATCAGGCAGTTGGAAATTCCTGACCGACTTTTCCAATGGCAGCAGAATCTCCTGGGATTGGGAGTAGAGACAGAAAGTTTATGCTGCTCTTTAAAGAATGTTGGCCAAGGACGGAAGGAAGAGAGGCCACCCATCCTCACGATCTAGTACCTGCTAAGTCATGTGACCCCCACCAGACCCACCACTTCACTCGAGAACCGGGCATGCACTCGCAGAGGTCAACCTCGAGAAGCGTCTGATGTCCATGCCCATGGCTGTCTATGCCCAGTGGTTAAGGACTTAAGTGGTCCTGAAACTTGGCGTTACAGTGAGAAGTGAAGACTTAAAGGCCAATCAGAAGAAAACTGTCTGGTAAGGAAACACAAAACCAAAAGTGAAAGTGGCAAAGGTACTGTTGAGGTTCCTTTCGATAATACCTCATTTAAGGTTCTGGAAAGCAGGAGACCTCCAACACCGCTGCTGAGGATTTAAATTGGCACAACCTGATCCACAAGTCCCCGAAAAAACAACTTAAAAGCTCATGAGATATTGTGATTTGAGTAAAAAGTACATATGGTTTTCATTGGTTCTGGCACAGAGCTCCTAAAACCCTTGGAATTTCCTAAAGAGGCTGGAAAAGGTGTCTTTTGTTATGTTAATGAAGCGACTTCTGGAAAGCCCCTAGGTCACCTAAGGATAGGACTGGTTGCCAGGGCGATAAGCCTTGTGATTGGAAGATAGAATTTTCAGTCCCGCCCTCCAGGATGGGGGAAGGAGGCTGGAGCCGGAGATTGAATTCAATCACCAAGGGCCACAGATTTAACCAATTGTGACTCAGTATGAAGCCTCCTTAGGCACCAAAGGATGAGGTTTGGAGAGCTTCCTGGTTGGGGAACGTGTGGAGGTGCTGGAAGCACTTGGAAGCTCCTTCAGCTTCTCTGTGCATCTCTTCCATCTGGCTGTTATCACTTTTTATAATAAACTGATAATCTAAGTACGATGTTTCTCTGAGATCTGTGAGCCACTGTAGCACATTAACCCAGGGAGAGGGTTGGGAGGATCCCTGAGGTATATAGCAAGTCTGCCAGAAGCACAGGTAACAACCTGGACTTGTGATTGGCATCTGAAGTGGGGGGCAGTCTGGTGGGCCTGAGCCCTTAACCTGTGGGATAAGACACCATCTCTAGGTAGACAGTATCAGAATTGAGTTGAAATGCAGGACACCCAGCTGGTATCTGAGAATTGCCTGATTGGGGGAGAGGGGAGAGGGGAGAGGGCAGGGAACTCACACACTGGAATAGAATTGGAATCAGAATCATAGGGTTCATTTAGTCTGGCAATTCTGCTTATACAAACATAGCCTATAAAAGTCATAAAGGAGATCTGCAAAGATTTTTTTACAAGAATGCTCTCATAGCTTTCTTTAAAAGAGTAACAAACTGAAAACAATGTAAATGTCCAATAATAGGGAATTGGTAAACATATCATACCTCCATAGAATACAATACCATGCAGCAATTTAAAATGTTGGGTAGATGACTATTTAAGAACCCAGAAAAGTGTTTACAATACATTAAATTTAAAAGAATAATTCCCAAAAAATAATGAGTATATTAAATGTGTATGTATATGCGTGGGTGTGTATACACATTCTCAGACATGCACTTACACTAGTATCAACTCAAAAGAATGGAAGATTGTACACCAAAATAGTAACCCATTCAAATGAAAGACTGGAGAAATGCACCAAAATAGGAACAGTAAGAAATTTCTGGGTAGTATAATGATGGTAGTTTAAAATTACCTTTTGTTTCCTAAAATATTTATGTATAGCTTTTGTAATTAAAAATTACTTTGAACACAATGAAAATAGTTTAATATAACAAAAGTGCTTAAGATAACAAAAGTCTTTTTAAATATAAAAGCAATAGAACCTGATCATTAAAAATTAAGGAAAATTTAAGTGTTCTATGCCTCTAATACTTTGAAATCAAATTTGCCATAGGAAGTCACGAATAATTTTGTTATATCGCTGTAGACTTTTTCTATCTAAATATATGTAAACTTTTCAAAGTAAAAACTTGTTTTTTATTTTAGCTAAAGTGGAAGGCCAGGTCAGAGGTCTGCAAACTTTTTCTATAAAGCTCAATAGTAAATATTCCAACTTTGTGGTCAGTCTCTGTTGGAGATTAGTCAATGCTGCCATTATAGTGTAAAAGCAGCCATCAAATAATATGTAAACAAATGAGTCTGGCTGTTTTCCAATAAAACTTTATTTACAAAAATAAACAGTGGGCCAGACTTGGCTCATGGGCCATAGTTTTCAGACCCCTGGACTTAGGTGAACAAATAAACAAACAGAATGCCAACTTTCTGAGCATACTGGCCAAAGAAGACAGCTTATTTGGTTCCTGTTTCATGTTTACATCAGCTGCAGTTCCAATGGCCATGTTTCTGGGTTCCCTCATAGTACTTCTTCCTATTCAACATCAGTAATAATGATGCTCTTTTACATCCTGATTTACCCACCTTCAACCTGGGGTCCACATAGCAAGGGCCACCCCACCAGGCTATGTGAATGTAGGTCCCACACCAACCTCCTGGGATCAGCCATTCTGGCACCACCCATTGATCATTCACTGTGGGCAAGGCACTGGGTTGCTATTGCAGCCTCATATCACAGTGATCAAGGCCCGTGTCTTGTACACTTTTGTATGTCCAATATCTGGCCCAGTGCCCAGCACATATGGCTCTCAAAAGTGGAGTTGAATGGATGAACTATAAGGAAAGAAAAGATCCTCAGGCCCTGTGGCCTGGTAATGTAATGAAAAAAGTGCAGGCACATAGTAGGTGTTTCATAGACACGAGTCTCCTTAGCATCTGTACATAACAAACTAGTGCTTTGAAATGTGTTCCTCAAAGTCCTATATGAATTGGAACCACTTGGGGTTCATATTGAAATTAAGGTTTTGATTCAAGAGGGCTGGGTTGAGGCCTGAGATTCTGCCTATCTAGCCTTTTTCAGGGGATACTGATTCTGAGGTAACAACTGAGCACCACATGCCTCCTCACCCCCAAAACCTCAGTCACCTGCCCACCACTCCTTGAGAAGCTGAGTGATGCTGGGTAAGAGAAGAAGCCCCTGTCAAGATGGGCCTCACAGGGAACCCCACCTGTATAGTCCTTTGTGGCCCAGAATTAGGTCCTGTTTCACAGATCTAGAAATTCTGTTTGTCGGTCCTTCTGGCATAACGAGGCTATCCTGACCACAAAGCATGCTGGAGGCTTCTACTAAAAAAGAAAAGGCAGGCTGAAGGAATTGACCAGGACAGGTCAGCCTGCTCTTTCCTCCTCTTCTGCTCCAGAGAGAGTCCAGCATTTCAAGTGGCCACATCTCAAGGAGCAGAGCAAACTCCAGAAGACGGAGCCCAATGTTGCTACCCCAGAGTTCAATTCCAGAGGAGGAAGAGCACCCAGGCCTCCTGATTTAGGGAGCCAGAGCTCTCTGGAGCAGGTGGATGCATAAGTCAGAGTCTAGGGAGGCCAGTGAAGTTGTTGAGAGAGATGTCAGGGACAGGTTCTAGAGAACAGGGAAACAGGCAATCCAAAAAGCAGGGCCCTGGGCTAGTAAGCAGATTGGCCACACATGGAAGGCTGTCCTCGAGGAGGACACGCACCCTCGGGCCTTGGGGCACATAGCACAGATGCAGAGACAGTCTCCAGATCTACACACTAGTAGGGAAGAAGCTAACACACTGCCATCCCAGGACTCCAGGATTCCAGTCTGGCCTCCATCCAGCCTGCTGTACGTGATTACTGCTAACAGCTGTGACTGGCAGAAATTATCACAAGAAGCTAGCAGGTAATGCTGAGTGGAATCCTGGAGGCCAAGCATGTTAAACTCTCGGCCTGTGGGCCGCATGCCTCGTTTATTTGGCCCATGTTAGCCTTTGAGTTTGACATGCTTGCAAGCCATCCCAACTAGTTTATCATAAGAAACATCACTGCCCACCGTGACAGGCAAGCCTTCAGCACATCCTCTTCCTGGTGGAGGAAGCTGAGCTAGTATCCTGAGGAGCTCTGATAGGCCAGGTCCTTGGGGTCTGCATAGTTCCAGTCAAGATTGTCCCTAGCTCTGCCAAGCCCCCGGAATTCACACCTCAGCCAGGACAGAGCCCCTGGATCTAGGTTGGCCAAGTAGGAAATTCAAACCATTGTCTCTTTCCTAGACTTAAGTGCAACCACACGCTCTCTGTTTTCACTGCCATTAACACCCCAATTCTTACTTGTTTCCCTGTTTTCATAGCGTGTTGTGCATCCCCAATGTCTCTTTAGTTACATTTTGAGCTGGATGACTCCTAATTAAGTTCTCTTTATTGCACCAACAAACTGTCCAGGGAGGTTCAAATAAGCTGTCCCCTTCTCAGGTATAATGTGTGGGATCTTTTTAACATCGCTTGGTCAATAACTATTTATTAAGCACTTATGTTACTGCTCAAATGATCCTAGGCACAGCAGATGCAAATATAAATGAAATATTCAGTTCATAGGGCTCTTGGCCCTGGGAGGAAGACAATAATGTAAACAAGTATAGTTGGTGCAGATACCTTAGGGGCAATAATGGGGTTTTGTCCAAAGCACTGTGGAGCTCACAGTGGTGCAAAGGATGTCACCCAGAGAACTCGTCAAGGGAGAAAGTCACTGGAGATGCAGCAACTTTGGGGCTGAAGCTGGGCAGATATTGAGTGCACCCATTCTAAGGCCACCTGCTTTCACATTTTCACTCTCCACATCAGTTAAGTGTCACACCGTTGCTGGTGGCCAGGTAGGTGGGTAATTATGTCATAGTTGTCATTGCCCAACATCACCAGGCACAGTCGGGAATGCAGTGGCATCAAAACTTGCAGAATAGGTGTGACAAGCTTGGGAGAAAATTTCAGAGACCATAGTGGTGCACTTTTAAGATGGCAGAGAGGGTGATGCTGTGTGGAAGGAAACAAGAATTAAAAAGTTCAGTGGATAGAGCTTTCTTCCATTCTCCCAGGGATAAAATGTTGAGCAATTAGATAGTGGTGATGGTTGCATAACCTTGTAGTAAACTGAAAACTCCAGAATTGTACCCTCGCAAAGGGATGAATCTTATGCTGTGTGATTATAGCTCAATTTTTTTTTTAGGTGGGAAAAAGTGTTGGAAGATTAGGAACATTCTAGAGATAGATGGTGGTGATGGTAAGTACAATAATGCATGTGATTAATGTCACTGAATTGTACTTATAAATGATTTAAATGGTAGCTTTTGTATGAGATGTTTTTAAAAATATATTCTTATTTATTTTAGAGAGTGAGGGAGAGATAGAAAGATCAGTGATGAAAGCGAATCATTGATCGGCTGCCTCCTGCATGCCCCGCACTGGGGATTAAGCCCGCAATCCAGACATGTGTCCCAACCAGGAATGGACCTGTGCTCTCCTGGTTCATAGGTTGACGCTCAGCCACTGAGCCACGCCGGCTGGGCCTCAGTCAACTCTTTGAAACTTCATTTACACGCTAAATAGTTCAGGTAGAAGGACAATGTGAGCTCCTCACTTTTGTCCTTCAACCACAGTATTCTGGGCTTTTTGGAAATCTCTATTTAGGTTGCAGTTTGGTCAGACATTTTCATGATCAACTGTCGCCTTTCTGCCATTCAACCCTGATGATTCTTTTCTGACCAAAGCTTCATCGCTTCAAGATGAGCACCATCTTTCTTCAGGGCTGAAAACAGCGCCCAAACTCGCCTATGCTGATAGCAGCAGATGGACTGGAGGAGAGTAAAGGGATATGGTGCGTGCTGGCATGCCGCCCATCCTCCCCGAAACTCAGCTCCTCTCCCCTCCCAACCACGCCACGCTGAGTTGGAAGCACCAAGAGGGTTGGGGCGGAACGGCGCACTAACGAAGAGTTTGGGTTTTGGAGTCTAAGAGAGCTAAGCCTCCGCTGACATTTTTTTCATCTGTGTGCCATTGGGCCTCTGATTTAAGCTCTCTGAGCCTCAATTTGTCTGTAAAATGAGGGTAGGAATAATGCTCACTTTACAATGGTTCTCATGAAAATTAAATAATGCATGGACTAGTAAACTGCCCAGCGGTGTGCGTGGCACATGATAAACACAACCTAAGATTATTTAACATCACTGTGAGTGGGTTGAAATTGGGGAGTTTGACAAGCTTCTCTATCACCCCAGCAGCAAGTACAGCCAGAACAGTATGGATGAAGCAGCGTTTTTCAAGTGTTTGGGCATCTTCATAAGAAATACTTGTATGTTGCAACCCAGAACACATAAACAGACAGACACATGGCTTAAACAAAACAAGTTTTACCTAACAATACTTACCTTTACACTCTAAGATCTGATCCTTCATTCATCCATTGTGTTTCCTTTATTTGTTTACTTTTGAAATTTTTCAAACCTACAGAAAAAAAAATTAAAAGAATGACATGAAAACACTCCTCAGCAAGAGCAGGTTTGTCACCCTCAGTGATACTGACACTTGGGGCTGGATAATTCTCTGTTGTGGGTGCTGTCCTGTGCATCGTATGATATTTGGCAGCATCCCTGGCCTACCAGGTGGCATGAGCACCCCACACATACACTGAGTTATGACAACCTGTGGTATCTCCAGACACTCCCCAATGTCCCCTGACAGGCAATGTCACTCCCTCTGAGACCCGCTGACCTAGACCCACCAGCGGTTAACATTTTGAGGTATCACTTTCTTTTTCTCTCAGTACACACTCATGCGCGCACACACACACACACACACACACACACACAGAATTTTGGGTTGAACTATTTGAAAGCACACGACAGACATTGTAGCACTTCACACCTCAACAGTTCAGCATGCACCTCCTAAGAATAAGGACATACTCTTATTCCATGGCAACTCTATGCTGCGCCTAAACGGTTGATGTCCAGTCAGTGTATCCTCTCTCCTTCCTCTATGTTGTTTGTTATCCACTAAGTTGATTTCATGCTCCACGTACAGGTCATGACCTACAGTTTGAAGATTAGAGAAGGAGGATGACAGAAGTGGACATAACTGTGTCCAAAAGATCTTTAAACACCAGAGCAAGTCCATCCTGGTCAGTGGGAAAAGTCCCAGAGCCCAGGGCGTCTTTACTGAAGGTGTGGACGCTGCTTTTTCCTTCCCGCCTGCTTCCACCTCCCGGAGCACAACCCCCAAGGCAGCCCCACCCAGCAGGGGCCAGCAGCGCTCCCAGGCGCCTGCGGTGTGCCCTAGCTTGTCTGCCCAGGGCTGGCGGGGCCTGCCAAGTTGGGTGCACAGCAGCCTGACCACATCACAGACCAGGGCTCGGGCTCAGGCTCAGGCAGGCCGCCCACCCCTTCCCTGTTTGCTAAGCTCCTTTCCTTAACCTGCGCTGGCTCCAGGAAAGTGGTTACAAGTAGATCCAGAAACTGCCAACAGGCAAAGGCTGAGACACATGAAAGTGTGTGAGTCACTGGCCGTCTTTGATTCTCCTGACCTTATAAACCTGGCCTTTGAATCTGGCACCGGGATCCAAAGAGCAGCGAAACTTGAAAACGAATACTACCCAACAGGGAGGGAGACATGGCCCCTGGAGTCCCCTGGGAAACCCCCTGGGAGGTCTGGATAGAACAGTGAAGAGAAGAGCGAAGAGCTTCTCCCGGGGCCCCGGGAACACCCTCAGTCGTCCTGGCAAGGAGGCCCCATCTGTGTTGGCTCTTGCGTTTGTTTCTTACACACGAAGGAAACCTGTGCAGGCCTGACTTCCTTGACAGTCAAGGCTTTCCCCAGCTTTTAATTGAGAAGTAGAAGAGTTAGATCCACTCTGGTATTTGAAGAGGAAGAAGAATTGACTGAAAAGCCTATGAAAACCTTCGGTGGAACCGACTGTTAAGTCTAGGAGGCAGTGGTGATGGCAACAGACCATCACTCCTAAGAAGACCCCAGAATACATGCTTTCCATCCCAAGCCAAGAGTGTTGGAGAGACAGGGGGCAAGGTACAGATGGGGAAGTTCCGTGGTGAGCCACAAAAAGAAACTAATTCTCCCAGAACCGAAGCAAGGCCACCTCCCAGGCTTCTGCGCTGTCCCAATGACCCGGAGCAAAGAGGAAGAAGGCCCTTCCAAAGCAGGCAACCGAGCAAGAATGGTGACCACACGCAACTATGGGCCACAGGGCCCACATGCTCTCTGCCTGCAAACTGCTTTCACCTGCTGCTATGCCTGAGCGCCTCCGAGGCCGCTTCACAATCCTAAACCGCCTCATTTGTTTTGTTTTCTGTGTGTCTCCCCCACTGGTTATAGGGACAGGAGGCCTTGTCCATTTTGCTATCCTCAACGAGAACATAATAAGCAGCTCTCAACAGATATTTGAACGACGAGTGAGCGAGCGAGCAAGCGAGTGAGTGAACGAACATAGTCTCCATCAGGTAAAGGGTGCTCCCTCACTTAACAGAAAAAAAGCAAAGCAGAGAGATGTCAGCTTCACCCTGCTAACCAGTGGGAAGCCTGGGCCTCAAGACCAGAACTTGGGACTCCAATTCCCACTCTGCCTGAAACCAAGAGACATGCAAGTCAACTCATTTCCTTGGTCCTACAGTTTGGCAGCATTTGTAGTACAAGGGAGGAAGGCTCTGCTTTCACCAGCTTGCGTCTAAAATTCACAGGAACATTTCAAAACTGTGAGGAACTTCCTTTGCTCCGTTCTCTTAAAGGCACTCCGCAGTGAGCCCAGGGCCTGCCTTCAAACGACTGGGTTTTGTCTTCAGCACCCTTTCCCCACCCACAGGATGAACACTTAGCAGCCTGTGATTGCTGAAGAAGCCCAACCAGAGTCAACTCCCAGGTTGGTAACCATTTTCTATGTTCTGGATAATGGAGCTGGCTGGATAGATAAATACCTAAGTGTAAGAGGCCCAGAGGGATAAAATGGCAAATTAGATCACAAACAAGTTGGCCAGAGTGAATGACCTGGCAAAAGGGAAGGAAGGAAGGAAGGAAGGAAGGAAGGAAGGAAGGAAGGAAGGAAGGGAGGAAGGAAGGAAGGAAGGGAGGAAGGAAGGAAGGGGGAAGGTTGGCAAAGACAAGGAAAAAATACCTTGTGATGTTTCAAGCATTTCAGATTAGTATGTGAGAAAAGAAACATTTAGGGACATAGGGATCTTCCCAGGATCTCCCCCACTACCAGCACAAGGGATCATTCCTCTACCTCCCCACATCCAGCTATGACTTCTTATTAATTGATCCATTCCATCTCTTTTAACAGCGCTGAGGATTGTGTACTGGTTTATCATCTCAGAACCTGAGTCTCTAATATCACAAGGATATTGTATAAGAACAAGCTAAGAACAGAACTAAATTGTCTGACTTCCTGCCAAGTCCCTAAAATTTGGCACGAGTGTGTGCGCGCGCGTGTATACACACACACACACACACACACACACACAAATGTGTGCGCACCCCCGGCTCTCAGGCACAGTCACCAGCACTTCCCACAGCCCAGCTAGAGAGTCAGCGGAAATGGGAGCCCTCACAATTTACACTGAGGCATCATCTGTCCACGGCTGAGCTTTGTGCTGCTCTGGAGCACCCCACCAGACAGAGAGGAGAAGGGCACTCTCTGATGATGTCATCAGTCCCAGGCCCTGGCTGGTGTCCTCCAAATGGTATTTTAATCTTCCTGACAACTCCGGAAAAAGTCCCCTTTTAGCAGATGAGAAAATTAAATCCCAGAAAGGCAAAGTACTTTATTGAGTACTAAACATCTGACTCTGAAACATTTGCTCTTTTCATTAAACCAAACTCCCAACTCATCCTTCTAATTTATTTCAAGCTGAAAATATACAGATTTATATTATCAAAAGTATGTTTACTCTCCCCCCAAAATGGAAACTTTAAAAAATTAACCACAAATAATATTAAAATTGCAAATTAGGGTGAAAAGTCAAGGGCAAATGCTAAGATTTTCTCGTGATGTAAAGTACACCCATGTAGACAGTAGACTGAGTACTTCAGCATATCCTCACAAAGAGCTAGAATGTACTATTTACCACATCTCGCCACCTCCCGCTGTCGGCAGTGAGAGAGCAGGCCAGTGGCTTATAACTAGCCTCCCCACACTGGCCTGTGACTCCAGGGAAGAAAGAATACATGCTTTGCAAAGGTTGACCTTTCTTGTTACAAAGTAGAGAAGATTCAAGATTTCCCTGTGTCTAAAAGCATTCTTCTACTTGGTATGCTGTTCTAAGCGAAAGGAGAAAAAGACGCAGGGTAAAGGCCAGTGTGCTAGAGCTGAGTATATCTCATGGAGTATGCACAGGGGGACTCATCCATCAAATATTTCACTCATTCAAAATAAAAAGTTATCGGCCATTGGTTCAGTATGGAGATTCCTAAAAAAAAAATTAAAAATAAAACTACCATATTACCCAGCAATCCAACTTCTGGATATTTTAGCCCAAGAAATAGAAAACACTGGTTTGAAAAGATGTATATACTCCTATGTTCATTGCAGAATTATGTACGACAGCCAGATATGGAAGCAACGTAGGTGTCCATTAATAGATGAAAGCATACAGATTATGTGGTACATATATACAATGGAATATTACTCAGCCATAAAAAATATAATCATTCTATTTGTAACAACATGGACAGACCTAGAGGGTATTATGCTAAGTGAAATAAGTCAAACAGAAAAAGACAAATACCATATGATTTCACTTGTACATATGTGGAATTTTAAAAAAAAAACAACAAAAAACTATGAATGAACAAGCAAAACAAACAAACAAACAAAAAAAACCCCAACCTCATAGATAGAAAACGAGTAAAAGTGAACAGATCGGAAAGGGCAGGGAGATGGGCAAAAAAACATGAAAAGAATTAAGAAGTACAAACTGCCAGTCATAAAAATATCACAGAGATGTCAAGTACAGCATAGAAAATATAGTCATAATCCTATCTAATAAAAGAGTGATATTCAAATTAACCATCACTCTGCTGCACCCACAAGCCACACTACCCAATCAGGTGCAAGTATGCAAATTAACCCCAACCAAGATGACTACTGCCATGGAGAGAGGAGGAGGGAGGCTTGAGTTTCCCTGGCGATGAAGGAAGCCAAGCTTTCTGCACACCCTGGCTGGCCCAGGCCTCTGCTTAAGGCTGTAACTTTCATTTATAGAAGATAAATAAACTCCAACAGAAATGGCTGCTGCCACAGAGGGAGCAGAAGGCTTGGCTTCGTTCTAGGCTACAAAGTTTCAATTGTAGAAGATAAATAAATCCCAGATACCAGGGCCTCCACTTGGGTCACTGGCGGGGGGTGTGTGGTCAGCCTGCAAACCACCACAGGCCTCTAGCCCAAGAGAACCCCCACCCTGATCCAGTACACCCTTCAGGGAAAACCAGCTGATCCCCACCCATGCACCAGGCTTCTATCTTATTTAATAAAAGAGTAATATGCAGATTGACCATCACTCCAATACACAAGATGTCTGCCCCCATGTGGTCAAAGATCCTGCCCCCATGTGGATACAAGATGGCCACCACAAGATGGCCAGCAGGGGAGGGCAGTTGGGAGGGACCAGGCCTGTAAGAGAGGACAATTGGGGGGGGGGGGTGTCAAGCCTACAGGGGAGGGCAGTTAGGGGTGATCAGGCCAGCAGAGAAGTTGGGGGCAAACAGGCTGGCAGGGGAGTGGTTAGGGTATGATCAGGCTGGCAGGCAGAAGCAGTTAGGGGCAATCAGAAAGGCAGGCAGACAAGCAGTTTAGAGCCAGCAGTCCTGGATGTAACAGGGATGTCAGACTGCCTGTTTAGGCCCAATCCTAGTGGGTCCCAGAATGGAGGGGGTGTAGGATGGGCTGAGGGACACCCTCCCACCATGCATGAATTTCATGCACTGGGCCTCTAGTCTTTTATATATAAAAGCCTAAGCAGCCATTACAGTGGAATGAACAGAACAACCGGTTGCTATGATGTGCACTGACCACCAGGGGACAGACGCTCAATGTAGGAACTGCCTCCTGGTGGTCAGTGCACTCCCTCAGGGAGAGCACTGCTCAACCAGAAGCTAGACTCATGGCTGGAGAGTGCAGTGGCTGTGGCAGGAGCCTCTTCTGCCTCCGTAGCAGCACTGAGGAGCAGCAAGCAAGTGGGTGGTAAGGAGTGAGGGGTCCTGGACTGTGAGAGGGTACAGGCCGGGCCGAGGGACCCTCCCCCCCAAAAAGTGCACACGTTTTGTGCACCAGGCTTCTAGTATTGTAATAATTATGTCTAATGCCAAGTAGGTACTAGACATTGTGGTGATCACTTCATGAGGTGTATAAATATCTCATCCATTGATTTCCTTTTAAAGTCAGGCTGATCCACAGATCTTTATTAATAACAATTATAGCTTAGTTTATAAAATTAGATTAGAAAAATGCTGAGTTACTGAGAGCAAAGATGTCACATGGGCTCAAACATCATATTAACAAATCAAAATGCAACATGTGGCCTGCCTGGCGTGGCTCAGGGGTTGAGCATCGACCTATGAACCAAGAGGTCACAGTTCGATTCCTGGTCAGGGCACATGCCCAGGTTGCCGGTTCATTCCCCAGGAGGCAGCCAATTGATGATTCTCTCTCATCATTGATGTTTCTATCTCTCTCTCCCTCTCCCTTCCTCTCTGAAATCAATTTTTTAAAAATGCAGTATCTGGTGCCACCATATGTCCACCATCCAAATACCATTGCTGACATGTACACCTAAGGAACTATTTGACATTGAAACTGGGACTCAGAACTGTTGGACGTTGAAACTGAGACTCAAACATTTTTTTTTGTTCTTATATATTTATTTCCAGTATGCAGATGCAAGATTTTTTTAAAGATAAGAAACGGGGGGGAAAGATTGATACAGAGGCAAAGAAGCATTGAACAGACTGTCAAACTACAGGGGGAAGACAGGGGAGGGTGGGGGGCGGAGGCTGTAAGAGATCAACTGAAGTACTTGTATGCATGCATATAAACATAACCAATGGATAGAAGACACTGGGGTGGGGGACAGGTGAGGTCATGTGCTGGGGGGTGGGAGAGGCTGGGGGGAGGTCAATGGGAGAGGAAAAAAAGGAAACATGTACTACTATTTGTAATACTTTAAAAAACAAAAAAATAAAAAATAAAAAAGATTTTTAAAAATGCAGCATCTGTACAATATCATTTGAAAGTTCTGGATTAGGAGTTTTTATCAATTGAACAAATTTGCTGAGATGGTTCCATGTGGGAGAAGTGAGGTCAGTAGAATTTAAGAAGCAGTTTGGGCTCCATTGGGGAGAGCCCTAAATGGACAGACTAAGAAGAGGATGTTTCTTCCCTATTCATCTAGGTTTTAATTTTTGGCACACATATTGAAGTTTATAGCTCTTAATGGTGTTTATTTATTTTAAAAAGCTAGGGGGTACATAGCACTGATTTTCTTAGACAACAATCTTCAGATAGTATGTGTTCCTGAATGAGGATCAGTTCGCACGATCTAGTCTATATCCTGATTGCCTATTACAAAGCAACTCCATTACCATCCTTCACCCTCCCTCCCTCTATTATCAATGAAATGTCCTGTTCTGTTTTTAGCTGAAAAAGAAATCTCTGATCTCTTTAAAAATAAATGAAAATGAGATATAATTATGTATGGTTACAACCCTAACCATAGGGTTGGTCGATATAAATGTTGCAATATTTTATTGGTCAGCTTCTGATCCACCACATGAAACATGTTTTTTAAAAATTTTTTATTTCAAACACTTCTCCCCACCTCTATTGACTACATCATCATTTCAACCATTGTTCCCAATGGACAAGACTGGGTTTTTTGCAGCATCCAGATTGCAGGGGGTGGGGTGGGGGTGGGGGATGCTTAACGAACAGTGTTGCCTTTAATTACAGAAGAAGGGGCATGTCTATTTGACTGTTTTAGTAATAGTTCCAACTCATTTTCTTGCCCGGAACCTCCCTTAATAATTAGCTCAACTCTCTCTGTAGCTGTACATACATGCCACATTTCAAAGTACACGAAACAGGGTCTGTACAGTGTGAGAAAATTGGGTTCCTAAGTTTTATTCCCTGGGCCTGATTGGATTCTAGTAGTGTGAGATATTCTTTCAACAAACAAAAGTTTTTCCTCCCTGTTGTAAAATCCTTCAATAAAAAATGTTTACCCAAAGAACAGAGAAAACTAGCAAAAGAAGGAAGGAAAGGAAGGGAGGGAGGGAGGGAGGGAGAGGAAAGGAGGGAGGGAGAAAGGAAGGAAGGATAGGAGGAAAGGAAGGAGGGGGAGGGAGGATAATTGACAATCTTCATAAAAACCCAGAATGTAGGCTCTCCATATGAGTGCAAAGATACCCTCCCTTCCATAGTAGCTTCTGAAAACATCCTCCTCTCTTGTAAATGAGAACTGTCTGTCCTATCTTTCAACAAATACTCCTCCATGAAATAACTCATGTGCCCCGGAGTTGGTCAACAAAAAAGACCATTTCTGGATCAGTCAGCCCATATTTTGAAGAATCTATAGACTGAAAAGACTGGAGGCCGAAGGCGAGAACTTTTTGCCCCCCAAGGAAAGACGGAATCCAAGCCAGGGATACTTGGCCCGGTTTTAATAGTGTATAGAAGCCTCAGAGTTGGGAGGGAAAAGAAAACAAACAGCTGAAACACCAGCTTTTTCTTCCTCCTTCCTTAGACATTTTTAAGCTAAAAAAGAAAAAGAAATCCTCCAATGTTTTTCAAGGTCTTTAGACCTCTAAACATACTGATTAATAATTTTATAAGCAAATTAACTTGCATGTCATACAGAAATAGATTCTGAAACCAACAATGACACCATTGTACACATTCAGATTCTCCCAAATTTCACACATCTAACAATCCTTCACATTGTTTCTAATTATGCACTATTCAGTCAATAAAAATGCGTTGAGCCCTAGCCAGTTTGGCTCAGTGGCTCCAGTGTCGGCCTATGGACTAAAAGGTCCCCAGTTCGATTCCGAGTCAGGGCCCATGCCCTGGGTTGTGGGCTCAATCCCCAGTGGGGGTATGCAGGAGGCAGCCAGTCAATGATTCTCATCATTGATGTTTCTATCTCTCCCTCTCCTTTCTCTCTGAAATATATATATTTAATGCATTGAGTTTCTGCTAGAACCTGAGGATAAAACAGCAATCAAAGAAGACACAGCCTCTGCCCTCGTTAACCTTACAGTCAAGCAGAAGAGAAGGGCTTTAAGCAATAATTACACAATTTGGTCTTTTCTTCCATGGATCTTAAACCCCAAATCAATGTGAATCTACCTTGATATAAACATGTCACTGCCAGGTAGTACTTTTATTATGGAAGTGGTGCCTCACAGCGGCAAGCACACAGGGGAGGTGTGATAAGTGTGCTCTAGCAGAAGCTGTTGATGCCACACCCATTTCCTTCTCTCTTTCATTTCAGGGTAACTGCCAACTTCCAGCTGCGGACCTGCATGTCTTTGCCCAAAGGCTTTCGCTGCCTGCTGGAGCTCGCTCTGCCAGGTAATTCACACCCACCACTCCCACCAGCAGCTGCCCTCAACCAACAAGTGACAGCCTATCTTTATTCTAGCCTAAAAACCACAGGGAGCAAATCATTGGCCCAAACTATAAAGTGCCCATTGGGACCAAGGTGGCAGAGTCATGGAAAAATATGGCTGCTTCAGGGGATGGACAAGAGGTTTGAGAGCATACAAATAATAATTACAGGATCAGTTGAATACTATTTAGGTAATTGTTGGAGGATGCATATTATAAAATATGTCAGTAAACTGGTGTCAATAATAATGAATCTCTCATATAAAGGTGAACACTGGGGAGTGGCTGGCATTAAGCTTGCTACAGCAGCATAGTGTTTTAAGAATTGGCACTACCAGGTTTGGCTCAGTGGATAGAGCATCAGCCTATGGACTGAAGGGTTCCGGCTTTGATTCCGATCAAGGCCACATACCTCGGTTGCAGGCTTCTCCCCAGCCCAGGCCCTGGATGGGACTCATGCAGGAGGCAACCAGTTGATGTGTTTCTCTCACATCAATATTTCTATCTGTCTTTCCTCTTTTCCTCCATTCTCTCTAAAGATCAATAGAAAAAATATCCTCTGGTGAGGAGAAAGAATCAGACAGACTTACTATATGACCACCCAGAGGTCAAGATCCTCTTTCACAAAATAGTGATAACTCCTGCCCACAGGGTTGTTGTGAGCTAAATGAGAAAAGACATGTAAAATGCTAGGCACAATATCTGGCCCACAATAGGTATGAAGCCTGTTACTTCCCTTCTGCCTGCCTTCGTTGGATAAGTAGAGTGGAGCTACATCATGGTAATAGTTCAGCTCACAGCAACTTTTATTCATAATAATCATCACGGAAAATAACCCAAATGCCCGTCATCTGGGAGGAAAATAAACAATTGTGACATTGTCATACAATGGAATACTGCTCAGCAGTAAAAAGGAATGGACTGTGATATACATACACTGCCAACAGAAATAAAGCTCAGATGCACTATACCACATGGAAGGAGCAAGACTCAAAAGGCTACAAGCTGTATTTCCTTTATATAAAACTAGGGGCCCGGTGCACGAAATTAGTGCATGCAGGGGGTGGGGGAGTTCTCTCTCAGTCCGGCCTGCATCCTCTCCAATCTGAGACCCCTGTGGGATTGGGCCTAAACTGGCACTTGGACAACCCCCTCACAATCCGCTCCTAACTGCTCACCTGCCTGATTCCTTGATCACCCCTAACCACTCTGCTTGCTGGCCTGATTGCCCCAACTGGTCCCCTCTGCCAGCCTGCTCGGCCCCAACTGCCCACCACCACCAGCCTTATCACCCTCAACTGCCTTCCCCTCCTGCCTTGGCCCCCCACCATGGCTTTGTCCTCTGGGGCTGGGCTGCGATCTGGGACCCCCAACACCCACAGCAAAGTGTCGCGTGGCTGGCCTTCACCGCAGGCTATGGGGGGGAGGGGGCCGGATCGCCCACTGGAGGGACTTAACGGGTGCTGCGAGCTGGCCGAGACCGCCAGCACAGCGTCCAACCCCCAGGCCGTGGCCCCGTAAAGCAGTGGCAGCAGCACAAGGGGCAGGGCCACATGCCACTCGGCCCCATCCCCCACTCCTGATTGGCTGGTAGCGTAGCGAAGATACGGTCAAATTTGCATATTACTCTCTTATTAGATAGGGTGAATTTTTTCAAGGCCAAACTATGGGGATAGAATCAGCTCAGTTGTCATCAGGAGCCAAGAGGTGAAGAAGGGAATTCACTATAAATGGGAAGAAAGGAACTTCAAAGGATGATAAACACATTCTCTATCTTTTAAAAATATATATATTTGTTTTTATGGATTTCAGAGAGGAAGGGAGAGGGAAAGAGTTAGAAACATGGATGATGAGAGAGAATCACTGATTGGCTACCTCCTGCATGCCCCACACTGGGAATCGAGCCACAACCCAGGCATGTGCCCTGAACAGGAATTGACCAAACCATGACCTCCTAGTTCTTAAGTCAATGCTCCACGTCTGAGCCACACCAGCTGGGCTGTTCTGTATCTAGATCATGATGGCCGTTACACAGGTGTCTATACCTTTGTCAAAACTCATCAAATCATGCACTTGAAATCGGTGAATTTTGTTTTGTAAATTACACATCAGTGATGCTGACAAAAATAAAGAACAGCAACAACAAACCCTGCTCACTCTTTCCTGCCTTTTTAGAAGCACCCCTCTTCCTGCTTGTGCATTGTGTGAAGAAGGGGGTATCTTCCTTTGAGCTGTGTTTTTTCCCCCTATCATTAACCTTTCTAGATAAAATTCAGATTCCCTGCTGAGATAGAGCTATTGAAAACTGGCCTAAGCCGATTTGACTATACACAACATGGGTCCTTTTTGGTAAAAAATAGTAGCCACTGAAGAAGTTGGAGGTGAGAGAGGATTCGCTCCTTCCCCACACTCTCCCCTCCCTGTTACATTAATCGGAAACCTCAAACCAAATTCTGCCAGCATGTACTACAAAACAACTTACTAATAAGCAAATACAAAACCACTTATAAAGCCTGTTTCATAAGTCCCATGAAGTCTAAGCTGTCTACTAACATTTGACCACTATCTCATATGAAAGGTTTATCAGAGACAGACATGACAACATTCCAGAAACAGGAGTCTCTTACCCACACAGGTGGCATTAAGTAACCAGGCATGCTCTTCAAGCAATGGCTGGATAGGAGATCATTTAAGGATCAGGTATCTGTTGCCTTCCCTAATGGTGCAGGCCACCTACAGAATTTTGCTAGATTCTTCTATCTTCTTTCTAGAAGTGGCTCTGAAATGTTAGTCCATCTTAAATATGTTCCATTTCACCAAATCGAGAGCCCACTTTCATTAGGCAGGCTACCAGCTTCTACTTTTAGCAATAAACCCCTTTCTGACATTCACTATGCTAATTAGCAAAGCAGAGTATTGATCAAAATATGAGTATCATTAGTGCTTTTAGTGGCTGCCTGAACTTCCTGATTAGAATGGAGCTGGCCACACACTGGACTCTGTGTTCTTGGCAAGAGCAGCTGCCCTTGGAGCTGGAACTTAAACCAAACAACACAAACTTAAGATTCTCTGTCTATGTTGAATTCTCTGTTTATGTTAATTATAAGAACATATCTTCTCTTCTTTTAACTCTTTTTAAAATGTCTTACTTCTAATAGATGCTTAGTAACTGCTAATGACTATAAGCCAAGCAAATTAAGAAGGGAGGAGGGGTTAAGCAGTAAGGAAAGAAAGGAGGGAGGGAAGAAGAGAGAGGGGAAAAAGAAGAACAGATGAAGGCTTCTGGCCTCTAGACCCTCCTTGTCTTTGAAGTTGCAGACACTCAGCCCTGGGCTATGCCTCAGCTTCCAGCACAGCTTTCTGAGAAGCTTTGGGGGCTGGTGGTTTTTTGTAAACAGATCCAAAAATAAGGAGATGATGTGGTCTATGAAAAGGCTAAGTCACTCTGTGTACATAAAACTGGGAAGTTTCTGTAGTGAAAAATAATTGCCAGAGGTTAATTAACAGCCTAAAGTTAGTCCTATTAGCCCACAGAGACAAGGCTCCTCTAAGTCACTGAGTTTGCCATTTCAAGGACTCCCCTACCCAAGCCAGCCAATCTCCAAGTCCTTTCTTTTACAAGACTAGTCCTAGTGGTCATGGAGCTGGAGTTGTTCAGGGCCAAGATCAAAGGCAGAAGTGATGGTGTGACCTACACAGAGGGCAGACCGATTAAACCAAGCCTCAGCGAGAAGGTGAGATTTGAACATTTGGAGGAGTAGGGAGCATAGTATTCCATTGTGTAGATGTACCATAATTTTCTAATCCACTCATCTGCTGATGGGCATTTAGGCTATGTCCAAATCTTAGCTATGGTGAATTGTGCTGCTGTGAACATAGGGGAGCATATATCCTTTCTGGCTGGTGTTTCTAGTTTCTTAGGATATATTCCTGGAAGTGGTATTACTGGGTCAAATGGGAGCTCCATTTTTAGTGTTTTGAGGAAACTCCATACTGTTCTGTAGCTACACCAATCTGAATTCCCACCAGCAGTGCATGAGGGTTCCTTTTTCTCCACATCCTCGCCAGCACTTGTCATTTTTTGATTTGTTGATGATATCAATTCTGACAGGTGTGAGATGGTACCGCATTGACGTTTTGATTTGCATCTCTCAGATAATTAGTGACTTAAAGCATGTTTTCATATATATCTTGGCCTTCCATCTGTCTTCTTTTGAAAAGATTCTACTTAGGTCATTGCCCATTTTTTTTATTGGATCATTTATCTTCCTTTTATTAAGTTGTATAAGTTCCCTGTAGATATTGGAGATTAAACCTTTATCAGTGATAACAATTGCAAATATGTTCTCTCATACAGTGGGCTTTCTTGTTGTTTTGATGGTTTCTTTTGCTGTGAAAAAGCTTTTTATTTTGATGTAGTCCCATTTGTCTATTTTCTCGTTAGCTTCCATTGCCCTAGGAGCAGTGTCAATGAAGAAACTGCTTTGGCATATGTCTGAGATTTCTCTGCCTATGGATTCCTCTAGTATTTTTTATGGTTTCCTGTCTTATGTTTAAGTCCTTTATCCATTTTAAGTTTATTTTTGTGTATGGTGTAAGTTGGTGATCTAATTTTATTTTTTTGCATATATCTGTTCAATTTTCCCAACACCATTTATTGAAGAGACTGTCTTGACTCCATTGTATGTTCATGTCACTTTTGTCAAATATTAATTGAGCAGAGTGGTTTGGGTCGATATCTGGGTTCTCTATTCTATTCCATTGGTCTATATGTCGGTTCTGGTGCCAGTACCAGGCTGTTTTGAGAACAGTGGCTTTGTAATAGAGCTTGAAATCTGGTATTGAGATCCCACCTACTTTGTTCTTTCTCAGGATTGCTATAGCTATTTGGGGTCTTTTTTTAAATTCCAGATGAATTTCTGGAAAGTCCTTTCTAGTTCTGTGGAATATGCTCTTGGTATTTTAATGGGGAGTGCATTGAATCTATAGATTGCTTTGGGTAGTATGGACCTTTAAATGATGTTGATTCTACCCATCTATGAACATGGTATGTTTTTCCATCTGTTTACATCTTCCTCTACCTCTTTTTCCAGTGTCCTGTAGTTTTTTGTGTAGTTTTTAGTTAAGTTTATTCCTAGATATCTTAATTTTTTTGGTGTGATGGTAAATGGGATTGCTTTTTTATTTTTATTTTTTTTAATGTATGAGAAACATTTTATTTTATTAATCTTTATTGTTCAGTTTATTAATTACATTTTCTAGGAACCTCTTGAAAAGCCTTATAACCGTGGTTTTGAACTCTATGTCTAGTCGTCTTTTTTCCTCCATTTCTTTCACACCTGATTTCTTTCCATATCTCTGTATGGTGGCTGCTTTATGTGGTAGATGTCCTCTAAGGGTCAGTGGCACAGCCTCCCCAGTTATTGTTTAATAGCATACTATTAAGTCTCCATGTGTTTGATTTTTTTGGATTCTTTTTATTGTAGTTGATTTCCAGTTTTATGCAACTGTGATCTGAGAAGATGCTTGATATGATTTATATCTTCTTGAATTTGAAGAGGCTTTGCCTGTGACCCAATATTTGGTCTATTTTTCAAAATGACCCATGTGCACTTGAGAATAATGTATATTCTGTGGCTTTGGGGTGAAATGTTCTGAAGATGTCAATTAATTCCATGTGTTCTAGTGAGTCATTTAGGATTGATGTTTCTTTGCTGATTTTTTGTTTAGAGGATTTTTCCAATGGTGATAATGGGGTATTAAAATCTCCTACTCTGTTTTGCTGTCAATATGTCCCTTAATATCTTCGAGGAGGTTTTTTTTTTATGTATTTTGTTGCTCCTGTATTGGGTGTATATATGTTTACCAGAGTTATTTCTTCTTGTTGGATTGCTCCTTTTAGTATTATGAAGTGGCCTTCCTTATCTCTTTTTATGTCCTTCACTTTGAGATCTCCTTTTTCAGATATAAGTATTGCTACCTCCACTTTTTTTTTCATTTCCATTTGCCTGAAAAAACTTTTTTCATCCCTTCACCCTCAGTCTGTGTGTATCTCTTTTTCTGAGGTGGATTTCTTGTAGACAGCAGATATATGGGTCATGTTTTCTTATCCAATCTGTTACCCTATGTCTTTTAATTGGGGCATTTAATCCATTTACATTTAAAGGTATTATTGACTAGAGGCCCAGTGCACGAAATTCGTGCATGGGAGCAGGGAGGAGGGAGCCTTAGCCCGGCCTGCACCCTCTCACAATCCGGGACCACTCAGGGGATGTCCAACTGCTGGTTTAGAAGCTTACAGTCCAGTGGGGGAGACAGGTGAATCAGATTTCAGTGGAGATAGGACCTAGAATGTGGCTGAGCAGAAAATGCCATAGCAAAACATAGGAACAGTACTTGACTCACTTCTTGGAGTCAGATTTCTTAAAAGCAGTGACACCAAGCAGAAGTTTATAGGATGAACAGATTTACTATGCAGGAATTAGGCCTAACCTGGTAGTTGGTCATCCCTCTCGCAATCTGGGACTGCTGGCTCCTAACCACTTGCCTGCCTGCCTGCCTGCCTGATTGCCCCTAACCACTCATCTGACTCCCTGCCTGATTGTCCCTAACCACTCACCTGCCTACCTGGTCTCCTCTAACTGCTCACCTACCTGCCTGATCACCCCTCACCACTCTACCTGCCTAATCACGTATAACCATTCTGCCTGCATGCATGATCACCCCTAACTGCTCGCCTGACTGCCTGATAGCCCCTAATTGCCTCTGCCTCGTCCCCTCCCCCACCACAGCTCACAGCGTCATCTGGAAAGATGTCCAGAATGACATCTAGAAGGTCGTTCAGCTGTCCAGTCTAATTAGCATATTATGCTTTAGTATATTAGAGGCCCGATGCATGAATTTGTGCATGGGTGGGGTCCGGCCAGCCTGGCCATGGGAGGGGACATGAGCAACTGGCCAGCCTGCCTGCTGGTCAAACTCCTGGTCGAGGGGACAATTTTCATATTAGCCTTTTATTATATAGGATAGGTACTTGTTTGTCGCCATTTTTATTCTTTACCCCTGTGTTCCTTCTTCACTTCCTATTTCTTTTCTTTTTTTTTTATAGCAGATCTTTTAGTATTTCTTGCATTGCTAGTTTGGTGGTAATAAACTCCCTTAGTCCTTTTTTGTCTGTGAAGCTCTTGACTTCACCTTCAATTTTGATTTGGTAGATATCTAAGAGTATCTGCTGGGTACAGTATTCTTGGATTCAGACTCTTCCTTTGTATGACTTTGTATATTTCATTCCATTCCTCTGGTTTGATATGTTTCTGTTGAGAAATCAGTCGCTAGTCTGATGAGGGATCCTTTGTAGGTAACTTTGTGTCTCTCTTGGCTGCTTTTAAAATTCTTACTTTGTCATTGATGTTTGCCAATTATAATGTGTTTTGGTGTCGGTCTTTTGGTGTTCATTTTGCTTGGGACTCTGTGAGCTTCTTGGATTTGTGTGGGGTTTTTTCTTCCCTATATCAGGGAAGTTTTCTGTCATTATTTATTCAAACAGGTTTTCTATTCCTTGCTCAGTTTCCTCTCCTTCTGGAACCTCTGTTATACAGATGTTGTTTTGTTTCATGTCCAAAAGTTTCCTTAGGCTCTCCTCCCGCTTTTTAATTTTTTTTTTCTAGAAACTGCTATACTTGGGTATTTTTTCCTACCTTGTCTTCTAGCTCACTATGCAGTCCTCTGCTTCTTCTAGTCTACTCTTGATGTTTCCTATTGAGTCCTTTACATCAGTGATGTCATTTTTCATTTTTTCTTGATTCTTCTTCATTTCCTCTTGGTTCTTACATATATTGTCGAATTTGTCTTTCATTCTTTTCATCCCCCTTATGAGCATTTCTCTGAATTCTTTCTCTGACAGGTTGCTAGCCTCCATTTCATTTACTTCCTTTTCTAGTGATGCCTGCTTTTCTTTCATATGCAGGCTGCTTCTTTGTCTCCCATGTTCTCTCTTCTCCACGTGTCTGGTTATGTAGTTCTCCCTCTCTGTTCTGGATGTTGCAACCTGGGCTGCAAGACCTGAGAGGCACCCACACCCAAGGCTGGAGAGTTCAATGGGGGTGAGTTTTAGTGGAATTCTGTCATCACAGAGGAATCTGGGAGGCATGGAGACCCCAGTCCTGGGTGTTGGGGCTCAACAAGCCTCAGACCCACCCTTCACAGCAGGGACAGTGCCTCTCACACCTCCTCCTACTCACAACCAATGCTCAACCAGCATGCTGAACCTTGTAGGTTTGTTAATGGAAGTCAAAATGTCCATTTATCCTTTTTTTTTTTACCTTATGACCAATGGACATATGTGCAAAATGACCAGATGAATTTTATAAGGATGATCAATGGCTATAAGAAACATATGATCATACACAGAGAATTGAATTCCTTGTCTTATTATCATCGTATTCTCATTGAATTATTCTTGCCTAGACAATGAGAAAAAATATATAGGTTAAATCTTAGGCAAAATTCCTACTGTGGCTGCATTAAACCAAAAACTGGCACTGACCCTAGCTATGAACCAAAAATTGGAGGGATCACATCAATTTGTGAAACTCAATACTGAACTGAAACCAAACATTTTTTAAAATTGTGGACTTACCAAAAACAATTGCTATGAAAAACAAGGAAACCCTATTGAACTACTGTGAACTATAGCTGAACTGATATTTTCTAAAGCAATTAACCAGAACATTAGAATATTATCAGAACCAAACTAGTATTTTTTTCTATTTGCATCTCTTCTGATAAGTATCTTTAAAGGCCTGCATATTTTTTTCTGATTATTGGGCATATCAAAACTCCAGGAAACATTTCAATCAATCAATTAGCTCTTTAATTCCAGCAGACACTGTTAGATATCTACCAAATAGCCATTTCATCTTATTTCTTTAACAAAACCCAGATTTATTAAAGGAGACAATGCAGCCAACTTCCTTTTTTTAGTTTCTCTTAAAACTAAATATAGCCAAATGTTTAAGTTTTCAACTGTGAGATATACTAGAAAGCAAAGTTGAGTGGAACTTCTGGAAAATCTTTTAGCCACAGACCCATTCTATATTCTTCCATCTTGGAATTCAAGTGTATGACTAGAGCTCTGGTACCATAAGACACATTTAAAGATGGAAATTATGCACTAAGGATGACAAAATAGAAATCAGCAGATAGAGATATTGTTGGGGTCCATCCCAGCTCCAAACTTCTTTTACATGAGAGCTGAATAAACCTTTATTGGGGATGAGCCCTTGTTTTGAGGATTGTTTTATATATATTTAAACCTTATCGTAACTTAT
The DNA here is from genome assembly GCA_027563665.1 of Antrozous pallidus. Taxonomy (NCBI): domain Eukaryota; kingdom Metazoa; phylum Chordata; class Mammalia; order Chiroptera; family Vespertilionidae; genus Antrozous; species Antrozous pallidus. The sequence continues at coordinate 33,005,280 of CM050523.1, forward strand.
AAAGGAAGTATGTTAACATTACAGAAAACAAGTCAATACATCATTTCACTCAACAAATAGTCATTGAATACCCACTATGCATCAAGCACTGTTTTAAGGATACTGATGTATTTTCTGCTCTCATGAACACAGAAGAAAACTTGGCTAAGCAACTAAATCACCGACCCAGCCCTACTCTTCACTAATGTAATCTTTGAACTTGGAGAAGCCACTTCTTCTCTAAGTTCTAGTTTCTTCATATATAATACGATGAAGTTAGACCAAAATTTTTAAGGTTATTTTTAGCTCTCTCCTTACATAATTCAGTTGGTTTCCATACAAAGGCAGTTATTTTCTCACTATGCATAGAAATCTGTGCCACCCTTAGCCTCAGGAGGCTAGTAAATAGAACCCTAATTGACCACTTCTAATCACAATTGATATGACCAAAGCTAGACAATCAGATTCTCTCTTCTGCAAACCTGAAATTGGAATATTGAGACACTAAGTTAGTTACATGGTGCTGGGAACTTGAATGTAAAGGTCATTGGAATGGTGGTCAGGGTGGGTGCCACGGCAAACCAGAGTCACGTGTGAGCAATGTTTGCAGAGCATAGGCACATGAGAGGATAAGTGGCCTGCCTAATGGATCAGGCCACTGCAAAGGAGAAGCAGACATGGAAAACCAAAGGTACCAACTGACAGCCCAACAAGGAAGATCCAGTCTTTCATTTGGCCCACAACATTTTTTTTTAATTGAGGTTAATTATAAAGATTTTTTTAAATGGGAAAATTTGCATATAATTCTAAATATCCAGCTTCTCTGACTTAGGAGAAGGTCTGACAACACTGGGCCTTCTTTGTTGCATGGCCCTAAGAGAAGAGAGCAGAGATGTGTAAACAAGGTGAGTTATGTTGGTGTCCATCTCTCCTTGCAGCTGGGAGCAGTGCTCTGCATTCATTTTCCCTCCCTGTAGGGCCATCATTGGTATTTGAGTTTGAGGCCCAGGTCCAGGCAATGCAGCCTCATGATAAAACCAAACTCAGCCATGACTGCCCAGCTTCTGTACCCACTGTATAGTCCCAGCTCTGCTTTAACAACTCTCCTACAATATTGATTTCCTTCCAGAGCTATGAGAGAGAAAGGCCAAGAAACAATACAATGACATCTTAGAACCCCCAAAAGGCTCAGGAATTATCAGAACCAGGAACTTCTGAAGTGGAAGGTTATGGTAGAACTAACTGGAATATTGGATTAAAAAAAAAAAAAAACACGATTAAAAGCAGTTTGAGCCTGGCTGGCATTGCTCAGTGGTTAGGCATCAACCTATGAACTGCGAGGTCATAGTTTGATTCCTGGTCTAGGGACATGCCTAGGTTGCAGGCTCGACCCCCAGTGGGGTAGGGGGAGGTGCAGGGAGCAGCCAATCAGTGATTCTCTCTCATCATTGATGTTTCTATCTCTCCCTCTCCGTTCTTCTCTGAAGTCAATATATATATATATATATATATATATATATATATATATATAGTAGTTTGAGGAGACTTTCACTCTGGCCAGGTTTATCCTCCCACCAGACACAATTTATAAAGCAGATGGAATGCATGAAGCAGTTGTTCTCAAGATACTGGATATTAAGCAACAAAGTACAGCCATCCCTGAGAGACAGGAAATAAAGACAAGCTCTATGATTGCGCGGCATACTGTCCTGAGAGAGTTTCCATTTCCACCCAAGATTGGCAGAACACACATTCTTCTTCAGTGCACACAGATCATTTACCAGAGTTCATATTCTGGGTCACAAAATAAGTCTCAATAAATTTTAAAGGATGCAAGTCCCACAAAGGATGTTCTGAGACCAAAAGGAAATTAAATTAGAAACCAATAAGAAAAATATATCTCAAAATTTCCAAATGTTTGAAAACTAAATAACACATTTCCTGAACAATGGTTCAAAGAAGAAATCAAAAGAGAAATTGAAAGCATTTTGAACCAAAGAAAAATGATAACACACTATTTCAAAATTTGTGTGGGAAAAAAAGTTAAAGCAGAACTTAGAGAAAAATCTACAGTACTAAGTGTCTAAATTAAGAAAAATAATAAAGAAGAAAGTTTCAAATCAATAATCTCAGCTTCCTTCCAACTTAAGAAACTAGAAAAAGAAGAGCAAATGAAAACCAAAGTAAGCAGAAGAAAGGAATTAGTTATAATGCCAAAATTTAAGCAAATAATACTAATTTTGCACAAACTCTACTCAAAATTAAAGAGGAAGAAAAGAAACCTACAAGGCCAGCAATCTATCAGTATGATACCAAATCAGACAAAGATGTTGCAAAAAAAGAAAACTACATACCAATATTTCCCATGAATGTAGATGCTAATTTCTTAAAACAAAATTTTACCAAACTGACTCCAACAAGATAAATCCTATCTAATACAAAAGTAATATGCAAATTTCACAGTACCTCCACCACACCCACAAGCCACCCCACCAACCACGCCCACAAGCCAATCAGGAGCAGATTATGCAAATAAACCCCAACCAAGATGGCTGCCACCACTGAGAGCAGGAAGAAGGCTTGGGTTTCCCTGGCAACAGAGGAAGCCAAGCTTTCCACCTGCTGTTGTGGGCCTAGGCCTCCACTCAATGCTACAACGTTTCAATCATAAAAGATACAGAAATGGAGGCAGCCACTGAGCTGCAGAGAACAGAGGCTTGTGTTTTCCTGGCAATGGAAGACCTCCACTCTAGGTTACAAAGTTTCAAACAGAAATGGCTGCCACCCTGGAGCGAGCAGAAGGTTTGACTCTGCTCCAGGCTACAAAGTTTCAATTGTAGACATAGATTAATCTCAGATACCAGGGCCTCTGCTTGGGTCTAGCTGCAAACCTCCACAGACCCCTCGCCCAGGCCGCCCCCGCCCCAAGGGGACACCTGATCTGGGACACCCTGATCTGGGACACTCTTCAGGGCAAACCAGCTGGCCCCCACCCATGCACCAAGCCTCTAATCCTATCTAATAAAAGAGAAATTTTCAGATTGACCATCATTCCAACACACAAGAGGGCTGCCCCCATGTGGTCAAAGATCCTGCCCCCATGTGGACTCAAGATGGCTACCACAAGATGGCCAGCAGGGGAGGGCCATTGGGAGGTTCCAGGCCCTGCAAGGGAGGGCAGTTGGGGGCAAACAGACTGGCAGAGGAGCAGTTAGACATCAATTAGGCTGGTGGGGTAATGGTTAGTAGGTGATCAGGCTGGCAGGCAGAAGCGGTTAGGAGCAATCAGGGAGGCAGGCAGGTGAGCAATTTGGAGCCAGAAGTTCTGGCTTGTGAGAAGGATGTCTGATTGCCCAGTAGGATCAGGCCTAAATGTGCAGTCAGACATCTCTCAAAGGGTCCCATATTGGAGAGGGTACAGGCTTGGCTAAGGGACATCCCCCGCCCCCCGTGCATGAAATTCGGGCCTCTAGTATATTATGATAAGTCAAATAGACTTTATCCCAAGACTGCAAGGTTGATTTAATGCTTGAAAAAATCAATATAATTCATTATATTAACGATTTTTTTTTAAAAAACCATGTTTTATCTCAATACATGTGAAAAGATAAAAAGCACTTACCAAAATTTAACTTGTGTTTCAATTGAAAAAAAAAACTTTCAACAAAGTAGGAATAGATGGGAACTTCTGCAACCTGATAAACAATACCTGTGAAAAGCCGACAGCTAACATCACACTTAGTGGTGAAAGACTGATTGTTTTCCCTCTAGCACCAGGACAAGGAAAGGATGTCTGCTTTCATCGCTTATATCAAACACTGAACAGGAGGCTCTAGCCAATGTAACAGGCAAGAAAAGAAAACAAAAGGCACCCAGCTCAGATAGGAAGAAGTAAACTGTTTTTAATAGTATTCACAAGTAATTGTGGTTTCTATGCAGAAAATCTTATGTCATCTACAAAAATAGTTACTAGAATTGATAAGTGGGTTTAGCAAAGTTTGAGTATGAAAGAGCAATGCAAAAAAGCAAATTATATTACTACTAGAGGCCCAGTGCAAGAATTCATGCAAGGGTGGTGTCCCTCAGCCTGGCCAGCAATCATGAGGGGGTGAGGGAAAGGGTTGGGGCCACCGGGCAAGGTTCTGTTTGGGGCAATTGGGGCCAGCTGGCCTGGGGGAGGGACCATGGAAGGTTAGCCAGCTGCAGGAGGTTGGCTATGGGAGCGTACTGACCACCAGAGGGCAGCTCCTGTGTTGAGCATCTGCCACCTGGTGGTCAGTGCGTGTCATAGAGGCTAGTTAACCAGTCTTTCCAGTTATTCAATAGTTATGATTGCTTAGGCTTTTATATATATACTAGAGGCCCAGTGCACAAAATTCGTGCATGGGGAGCAGGGGATGTCTCTCAGCCCAGCCTGCACCCTTTCCAATCTGGGACCCTTTGAGGGATGTCTGACTGCACATTTAGGCCTGATCCCAGTAGGATCAGGCCTAAACGGGCAGTCGGACATCCTTCTCACAATCCAGGACTGCTCCCCTGCCAGCCTGTTTGCCCCCAACTTCCCTCCTCTGCCAGCCTGGTCACCCCTAACTGCCCTCTCCTGCTGGCCTTATCGCCCACAACTGCCCTCCTTTTCAGGCCTGGAACCTCCCAACAACCCTCCCCTGCTGGCCATCTGGTAGTGGCCATCTTGTATCCACATGGGATCAGAATCTTTGACCACATGGGGGCAGCCCTCTTGTGTGTTAGAGTGATGGTCAATCTGCAAATTACTCTTTTATTAGATAGGATAGAGGCCTGGTGCATGGGTGGGGGCCAGCTGGTTTGCCCTGAAGAGTGTCCCAGATCAGGGTGGGGATTCCCTTGGGGCGTGGGGTGGCCTGGGCAAGGGGCATGTTGTGGTTTGCAGACCGACCACGCCCCCCAGTGATCCAAGTGGAGCCCCTGGGATCTAGGATTAATTTATGTTCTACAATTGAAACTTTGTAGCTAGAGTGGAGGCCTAAGTGCTAAGGCTGCAGAAGCTTGGCTTCCTCAATCCCCCAGGCAACCCAAGCCTCTGTTCTCTCCAGCTCCATGGCTGCTGCCATTTCTATTGGGATGTATCTTCTATAATTGAAACTTTGTAGCATTGAGTAGAGGGCTTGGCCGGCAAGGGCAGGCGGAAAGCTTGGCTTCCTCCATTGCCAGGGAAACCCAAGCCTCGCTCCTGCTCTCAGTGGCTGCAGCCATCTTGGTTGGGATTTATTTGCATAATTTGCTCCTGATTGGCTGATGGGCATGGTTGTGGGCATGGCTTGATTGGAGGTACGTTCAATTTACATATTACTCTTTTATTAGATAGAATATAGATATACTGGGGAAAAGAATGGGAAATAGAATTTAAAATACAATACCATTTTAAAAAATGAAATTCTTAGACATAAATCTAACAAAAGATGTGCAAGTTCTGTACAATGAAAATTATAAAATATCATGGACAGAAATGAAGGAATACTTTTTTTTAAAGGAATACTTAAATAAAGAGATATACCATATTATTGTGTTAGAATACTGAATATAGCTAAGATATAAATTTTCCCCAGTATGATCATCAAATATAATATAATTTCAGTCAAAATCCCAGGATGGCTCTTTACATTATACATAATATATTTTTACATCATATTGTTAGTTTTTTTATATTAATAATATAAATGTATTATTTTTATAAAAATTGACAAGCTGATTCTATAATTCATTTAAAAATGCAAAAGATCTACAATAGCCAATTCAGCTTCAAAATGTGGAGGACTTACACTACTTAATGTCAAGACTTAGCACAAAGTTACAATAATTAAACCCTGACCGAGGTAGCTCAGTTGGTTAGAGCATCATCCTAATATGCCAAGTTTCTGGTTCCATCCCAGTAAGGGCACATATAATAAGCAACCATTACTATCTAATAAAAGAGTTATATGCAGATTGACCATCACTCCAGCACACAAGATGGCCAGCCCCATGTAGTCAAAGATGGCTGCCCCCATGTGGACACAAGATGGCCAGCAGAGGAGGGCAATTAGGGGTGATCAGGCCAGCAAGGGAGGGCAGTTGGGGAGACCCAGGCCTGCAGGGGAGGACAGCTGGGGGGACCGGGCCTGCAGGAGAGGGCAGCTAGGGGTGACTGGGTCAGCAGAGAGCAGTGCGGGGAGACCAGGTCAGCAGGGAAGGGCAGTTGGGGAGGACCAGGACTGCAGGGGAGGGCAACTGGGGGGAGGCCAGACCTGCAGGAGAAGGAAGTTGGGAGGGACCAGGCCTGTTGAGGAAGATAGTTGTGGGGGGACCAAGGCCTGCAGGTGAGGGCAGTTGGGGGGGGGGGGGAGGCCCTAGGCTTGCAGGGGAGAGCAGTTAGGGGTGACCAGGCCTGAAGGGGAGGACAGTTGAGGGGGACCCAGGCCTGCAGGTGAGGACAGTTGGGGGTTCCAGGCCTGCAGGGGAGGACATCTGGGGGGTCCAGGCCTGCAGGGAGGGCAGTTAGGGGTGACCAGGCCAGCAGGGGAGGGCAGTTAAGGGCAATCAGGCCAGTTGTGGAGTGGTTAGATATCGAACAGACTGTCAGGGGAGTAGTTAGGGGGTGATCAGGCTGGCAGGCAGAAGTGCTTAGGGACAATCAGGCAGAGGCAGGTGAGCAGATGGAAGCCAGCATTCCTGGATTGTGAGAGGGATGTCCAACTGCTTGTTTAGGCCCAATCCTGATGGGGGGACCCAGGCCTGCAGGTGAGGGCATTTGGGGGTTCCAGGCCTGCAGTGGTGGGAAGTTAGGGATCAGGCCTAAATGGGCAGTTGGATATCCCTCAAGGGGTCCCAGATTGGAGAGGATGCAAGCTGGGCTGAGGGACACCACCCCTGTGCATGAATTTTGTGCACCGGGCCCCCTGTGAGTGCATAAATAACTAGAACAACAAATCAATGTCCCTCTCACTTTCTCTCTCTCCTTTCCTCTCTCAAATCAAGTTTAAAAGTAAAAATTAAAATTAAGAAAAAAACAAAACAGAAAACAGACAGAATTATAACAAAACCAGGAAAGTCCACATACTGAATGCTGAAACTAAAAGCCTCCTAGCCCCACTTGGCTTCTGGAACCCTGCAACCTCCTGGCACAACACTGGAAAACTCTTCTCTGAGCAATTTTATTGGACCAAGAAGAGCCTTAAGCATTCTGACACTGAAGGGTTCCCCAAAGGAACAGCATAGCCAGATAACCCTGCAGTGACACTACCGTCAACAAGCTCTACCAATGAGATCAGAGGGCTCTTTAATGCCCTGCTCTTAAACATGGGCAGACAAAAATTAGCATTTCTCCTTAGAACTTAAAGGGATAGAAAAGGTTTTTGGCTGGGAAGCGTTATTAGAAAAATGGAGAGATTATCATATTCTTTAGGGAGAAGTCATTAGACAATACCCAAAACCTAATTGCACAAAAAGTAGCAATTTAAGCCCATTATTAGGATATGCAAAGATAAATATTAAAAGAACCAGCTGGAAAAAAATGGAAATGGTTGTCTCTTGGGAAAGGAGAATGGGGAAGAACTGCTAGGAGAATTATGAGATTCTTTAAATTATGTGCCCAAGTAACTTTTACAAAAACTGAGAGGAAAATCAGTTAGAGCAAAAGTCAATGGATAGGTTAATCTTATATGTCTTTGTTTGCCAGAGACATTCTTGGTCTTTTTGTCTATTAATAATGCTCTGTTTTACTCGCCAAATACTTCAGTTTGGCCAACTTTATAATGGATGTCAGGCTGACGCCTCCTAAACCCACTGACTAACCTCAACATCAGGGTTACTAAAAATTCACCTCTTGGGACACATAATGCTTTCTTGTGTATATAGGATGTTTGGCAGCATCCCTGGCCTTGACCCACTAGATGCTAAAAGCACCAACCACAATTAAAAATGTCTCCACACATTGTCAGGCTTTGGGAGGGGTCCAGGGGAGGAACGTGAATCTTCCCCACTACTCTACAACTAAGTACCAATTTACAGGAAATGGGATGTAGAAATATGTGAAAAGATACCAGCAGGACACAAATCCAGAATACGGGAAATTTTAAAGGACAGATGACCCAGTTTTTCTAACAAACATATGACATAGGGGATGTATGGGAGGAAGGACTATTATAGTTTAAAAGCCCTTTTAAAAAATCTACAAATATAATAGGTGGACCTGATTTGGAATGCTGGTGTAAATAAGGTAAAAAAAAAAAAAAAAAGACCTTTTCCACACAATCAGAGAAAATTGAGTACTGGACTAGGCATTACGATACTAAGAAACAGTGTTAATTGTGTGAGTGTGATAATGGTGCTGTGGTTACATTCTTTTTAAAAGCTTTCTGTTCGAGAAACACACTGCTGTATTAACAGATAAAACGTTATGAAGTCTGATTGGTTGCAAAGGGGCAGGGGCAGGGGACAGATAAAACAAGAACGTCAGAATAAGGATGACCATTGCAAGAGAGTGATGGGTACATGGATATTCATTATACTCCTCTCTTTACTTTTGTGTATGTTTGAATTTCCCCATAATAAAAACGCCAGTGAAAGAAATAAAATCCAAAACATTAATAAACCATGGCTTAACGGGAGAGGATTGGGAGTAAAGTTTTCGGGGTTATATTCCCTGTTTCTCCACTAACCAATCTGGTCGCTTTAAGCAGGAAAGACATCCCTATGACCTATAGAATGAGGGTCTTGAGTTAACAGCTTTCCTTGGTTCCTTCCAGGTGAGGTTTTCAATGATTCCCCAACATTACTTGAGGATTAGCAGTTTCAAAAGCTGGAATTGGTGGTGGAGACCCTGTGCGCTGAGTTCTGGCCCTGGAATCCCGGGTAGGAGGAGCAAGATCAGCTGCATTGGGACCTTCAGAATTAGAGAGTGCCTGCTGAAGAAGGCTTGAGTCAGATCCCACTTCAAATAGCTGTGGCTTAAAGTTTGAGTGACTTGTCAGGAAAGTGTGAATTGCAAGTCAGTATTACAAAAATGCTTATTTTCAGACTTGTCCAAAAAACAGTGAGAAAGAGGGAAGCATGCATAATAAAGCAGCCAGCCATGCGTCTGAGGCGAAAGTTTGCAGCCCTCGCTCTGTAAGTCTGGAGAGGAAGAGTGAACTGGAAGCAGGCAGATGGAGAAGAACAGAGGAAGGAGGTACCCACCACTCACAGTGGGGGTGCAGAGCTCACAGAGGCACAGGAAGCACAGAAGTCCTGGTCTCCCAGCTACCAGGCCAGGTCTGCTTCAAAGAATGATTGATGGGGACTGACTGCCAAATGCCAGGAAGGAAACCCTTGCTGAGAGAGCTCCCTGAGACAACCCTCAGAAACAGCATCCCAGAGGTCGGCGCCCTGGGCCTTGAAGAATGAGAAAACTTGCCTGTCACAATGGGTAAAGCTTCACCCACGATGAAGGGAAGGGGGAACTTCACGCCCCCTTTCTCCTCTGCACCCCATCTTGGGCCCCAACCCAAACCTCATCTTCACTCCCTCAGCCTATCACAAGGGCCTCCCAACAGTCTGTGGCCTCCAAGGTGACCTTATGCAAATGTAACCTGGGTATTCCCAAACCAACTGTTCCTTCTCCTCTTGAAGATGTTTTCACAGGCCCCATCACTGTGGAGTTCAAGTGGAGGGGACAGGACCTCTAGCAGAGGCAGTGAATGCTAGTGAGTGAAAAGCATCCTCAGAAATCCCAGGAGCTGCAAGACTTCCCTAGATGGAGGTTCTTTACAAGAGTCACATACCAGGCATTGGGGCAGAACAAATCCTACTCGGCTTCACACCTGGACCTTCAGGCCTGTCCCACACTGCATGCACCTCTCTATTCTCCGCAGATGTCTTTCCAAATGGCAGGCCCCTCCCAGCAGAGAGTGCTATGGAAACAGCCCCCCAGCATGAGGAGGTGCAGGGGACATGGCAGGCCCAGGAGGGACAGAGGTGTATGTATTCCAAAAGTCTTGTCCACCTGAGTCATCAATCAAGCAGCTCAGCAGGCAAACCGGGGACAGAGGCAGACAAGGATCTGAAGAGTAGAGAACCTCAGAGAGGCCGTAGAAGGCAGACCAGGTCATTTCTGCAGACGAAGTACAAGGGCATGAGGTGGCTTTACAACAACAACAAAAAAGTTTACACAAGTAGCACAGGAAAACATTGTCCTGAGAAGATTCTTAAACTATTTCAGATTAAGCCACTGTATTGGTTAGGAGGAGTTTAATTATAACAGAATGCCTGACAAACAATGGTTTAAGCAATGAGGGCATTTCATTATCTTCGGTAACAAGTTTGAAGGAGAATGGTTTCTGCTTGAGAACAGCAAGAAGGTACCAGGGTGCTGGAGTGATGTCTACCGTTCCTTGGTCTTGCCCTCATGGTTATAAGACAGTTGCCATAGCTCCAAGCATCACATTTTCTTTTTTTTTTAATATATATTTTTATTGCTTCCGGAGAGAAATATAAATGATGAAAGAGAATCATTAATAGGCTGCCTCCTGCAGGCCTCACACTGGGGATGGAGCTGGCAACCTCGGGAATGTGTCCTGACCAGGAACCGACCCCTGACCTCCCGGTTCATAGGTCAATGCTCAGCCACTGAGCACTCAAGCTGGGCCAAGAATCACATTTGCAGACATCACACCAAGACAGAAAGGGGAGAGGTGGCACTGCTTTTCCACTATTCTCTTTGTTATTAGAGGGAAAAAACTTTCTCGAAGTCACCAGCAGACTATGTGGCATGCCTGCCCACAGGCAAAGAGGAATGGTATGAGCTTAGATCAATCATGACCCGAGCCCTGGACCCACCTTTCCTAAGCACAGTGCTGCCCTTTCATACCGGGACAAAATTGGAATTGTTAATAAGTTAGTTCTCTAACAGCAGAGCAGAGCTGCTGTTAGAGAACTAATGGTGTCTACCACAGCTAATGTCCCCTTTGACTGCCACTCTAATCCTGGGCCTTATCTCACCACCCCAGTGCAAACCACTATTATCATTCCAGATTTATATGCATACATATACTGTACATATACATGTACACAACAAACAGAACTGACAATAGATTTGAGGCATTTAATAAACTTACGGTATGTGTGTGCATGTGTGTACACACACACATGCACGCATGCACATGTGCAATAAACATACCAGGCATCCTTCTGCAGTTTGCATCACCATTCAACGACATGTCTCAGTGATCCATCCACATCAGCGCTTACTGATCTAGAATAGACTACCTCTGCAGAATAGTGTTCCCTAGTGTGGACCTCGCACCATTTATTTAGATATGTCCCTGTTGATAGCTTCTTGGTTGTTTTTGGAGCAGCTGCGAAGAACTGTGGCCAGAGGCACTGGGTATTCTCCGTTTCCCCTCCAAACCCATCTTTCTCAGTTGATAGCATGAGCTGGCTGTCTTGCTCTCTGGCTTCTGATTGGGTAAAACCTATGTGAGTGGCAGGAACTCAGAGGGTACAAGAGAGAGAAGTTGGGATGTGAATCCTCTGGTTCACTTCCAGCCAGGCTGCAGGCTGGCAGTGGCTGTGTTCACTCCACGCCAGGAAAGCTGCAGTGGAAGATAAAAGAAGCCACACCCTGCTGTCAAAGAGCCTGCAATCCCCTTTGGAAGATGAGGAAAAGAACATTCTCATAACAATGAGCAACACAGATAACGCTGTATTGTTAAGTGGCAAATTATCTGGTATAAATTCCAGTGCAATAGTCATAGGATGATCCTTTCTGACATTTTATGTTGTCTGACAGATTCTTGAGGATAAGCACCAAGCATTATTGGTCCTTAGTATGCCCAGTATGCAGCACACAGTAGGCATTCAGACACAATGTGTCTAAATACCCAAGGATAGCATGTTAGAACAAGCACTTTGTTCTTTACAAAGCACTTTGAAAGTGAAGCATCATTTCATTCTCATAGCAACCCTCTGAGATCGTAACTATTATTATCATCGGCATTTTCCCAAAATAAGAAAATCGTGGCTCAAAAAAGCTTAGCATCTTGTTCATGTCGTAGAGGCAGCTTATGGTGGGGCTGGCCTGGTACCCAGGGCCTTTGAACATAAATGTGGAGCTTCCTCCTACAAGAGCCACAGAAGGCCATCGGCTAAAGTCCTCTGCCAAATGGCTTTTCTGGCCTCCAGTATGCTCTCTTTTTCAGCCTTTCCCTTTGCTCTCTCAAGCTCAGACAGCTGGCTCCATATTTCTCTTTTCTTCAAAGGGAATCCAGTTCATTAGTGTATGGGTTTTTTTCTGTTTACCCAAGACCCTATCAGACATATCAATGTATAATATAGGCATTAAACTCTGGAATACATGATATAGCCTTTACCACACACAAGTTTGTTACCTTTTTGGGAAACAGTCACCATGCTTACTGCTCTGTCCTCTTCCGAGGGCAGAACCTGGGTTTCTGGTTAAGAAAAATCTTGCATTTTGCCTAAGAATCCTTTTCCCTCCCTTGCTTTTTCAGAGAGAGGGAGGGAGGGAGGGAGGAGAGGGAGGGAGGGAGGGAGGGAGGGAGGGAGGGAGGGAGGGAGGGGGGAGGGAGGGGAAAGAGTGAGGTGGATGTGAGACAGACACATCAATTGGTTGCCACCTGCATGCATCCCAACAGGGTAGGGAGCACTAACCCATTGAGAAACACCAGCCAGGGCTTGGAATCTTTCTAAGAGCAGTTGTATTACTGATAAATCCTAATTCATTTGTATGTTTCTGAATGCACTGGCATGCAATGTTTTTTTAAAAAAAAAAAAACGTTTTTTTAATCACAAAAAGCATTGCGTGCCCTTTGAGGGGGAAATAAAATTGAAATGTGTAAATTAAAAAGTGAAAATTCTCAAGAGAATGAGAAAACAAGCCACAGACCAGGAGACAACAAATGCAAAAGACATATTTAATGAAGGACTATTATCCAAAATGCACAAAGAATTCTTATAACTCAATAATAAGAAAATAACCTGATTTAAAAATGGACAAAGGACCTGAGCGCACACCTTGTCAAAGAAGATATCCAGATGGGAAATAAGCATAAGAAAATAGCGTGTGTCATTAGGAAATGGCACATTAAAACAATGAAATACCAAACAACTAGAATGGCCAAATCTAAAACGCGGTCAGCACCAAATGCTGGCAGGGATCTGGAGCAGCAAACGCTCCTTCACTGCTGGTGGGAATACAAACGGTAGAGCAGCTTTGGAAAAGCATTGAGCAATTTCTTACAAAATTATAGCCTGACCACAGAATACAGCTGCACCCCAGAACATTTACCCAACGGATTAAAAACTTAAGTCTGCACCAGACCTGCACCTGGATGTTTATAGCAGCTGTATTCAAAACTTGGAAGCAACCAAGATATCCTTCCTTCATTAGGCGGATGGATAAACAGCCTGTGGTACATCCAGGCAATGGCATATTATTCAGAACAAAAACGAATGAGTTGTCAAGCCATGGACATAGAGGTCCTTTGACCAGGTTTTAATTGAATTATCTTCCTTTTGTTAATTTGCATGAGTTCATTACATATTTTGGAAATGAACCTCTTATCAGATGTATCCATGCTCCCTTTTCATTTTATTGATGGTTTCTTTTGCTGTGCAGAAGCTTTTCATTTTGATGTAGTCCCACTTGTGGGGTTTTTTTTCCTTTGTTTCCCTTGCCCTACAAGATATATTGGCAAACATATTGATCTATTTCATTTAACAGTTTCCACATAAAAGTGAGATGATGCAACACTTGTCTTTCTCTGACTGGCTTATTTCGCTTAGCATAATATTCTCCAGGTTCCCCCATGCTGTATCAAAGGGTAAGAGACCCTTCTTTTTTATAGCTCCATAGTATTCCATTGTGTAAATGTACCACAGTCATTTTATTCATTCATCTACTGATGGGCACTTAGGCTGTTTCAGCTCGGAGCTACTGTAAATAGTGCTGCTATGAACACAGGGATACATGTATTCTTTCTGATTGGTGTTTCAGAATTCTTAGAATATACTTCTAGTAGTGGGATTAGTGGGTCAAATGGCAGTTCCATTTTTATTTACTTTTAAAATATTTTTCTTGATTTCAGAGAGGTTGGGAGAGGGAGAGCGAGATAGAAACATCAATGATAACAGAGCATCATTGATTGGCTGCCTCCTGCGTGCTCCCTACTGGGGATTGAGCGCGCCAGGCAGGCATGTGCCCTTGACTGGAACTGAACCTAGAGACCCTTCAGTTCACAGACCTATGCTCAATCCACTGAGCCAAACCTGCTAGGACAGCACTTGATGTTTATTGATTTGTTGAGGGTAGCCCCACAAATCCTCTTGTTTCCACATGACCATTGTTTCCCACCAGCTTAAATTATTACCTAGCACAAAGTAAACAGTCAAATAAATGTGGGCTGAGTTGAACTGGAGTAGAACATTATAACTTTTTAAAATAAATATTTAGAGACATATGGTGTAGGGTTTGGGATTTCAAGCAAGATAAAATTTACTAGAGAGACAATAGGGTTTTGAAGGCCTGGGTTGGGGGGCAGGGGCGGGCTGGGAGAGGTCAAGTGGGGAAAAGGGGACAGCTATAATAATAAAAGTGTAATATGCTAATTAGACTGGACATCCTTCCAGAAGTCCTTCCTTCCTTCTGGACAAAGCCACAGCGGACAGGTGCCGCAGCAACAGCCAAGGCCCTTGCACGAATTTCATGCATCAGGCCTCTAGTATATAACACTTTCAACAATAAAGATTTAAAAATATATATATTTACTAGAGAGAATGAGAGGCTGACACTACGTTGGACGGTCAGCGAAGCCTCTGCTAGCATGCATATTGTGGACAGAACATCGCAGGGGGCCTCAGCTGCCCAAAGCACCAAATAGGTCATTCCCTAGGGGCTGCCAGAGTTGTAGGCAAGACCTTCCACTGCCTGGGGCATGAGGTTTTCTCTGCGTCTGGGGTGGGGGGGTGGGGGCCTGGACCTGTGAGAAGAAATGTAGAAGAGTAAGCTCTGATGGGGAGAAAGAGGGAGGAGGTCCATGGTTCAGCCTATAACACTGCAGCTTTAGCTTTACATTACAGACACGTGCCATCACAGAGGGGAAATTGTCCACAATCTCACCAGCCAGAGAAACCTCATTGATCTTATTTCTGTGGGGATCTTTTCCTAAAGATCACACATGTAAAGTACTACATGTCTATGTGTTTTCCATATATGATATTTTTTTATCATGTCAATAAACAATCATTCATGACACCATTTTTAATGGCTGAATAGAATTCCAATGTCTGGCAAAACCATACTTTAACCAATCATCTACTGTCAGACAGTTGGGTCTTTTCCAAAATCTCGCTATTATAGACAGAGCTGCCAGGAACTTCCTGAGAGCTATGCAGTGAACTTCTGATCCTCTTTCACAGAAGGGTGAAAGAGAACAATGGGCTATTTGCTAAAGTCGACTTCAACCCCAAACTGCCACCCCCTTCTTTCCAGCCCTAGTGCCACCAGTCCTCCGGGGTCCAGCCGGAAGAATCCATGGTCAGGACCTTGGATTCTTAAGGATTTGCTCCACTCCCAGAAGGAGTGTCTGAGCCTTTTGAATCCACATAATTAGATATGAGGCCTCAAACCAGGGCAGCCCTAGCCAAAACTGGGAAACTGATGAAGGAAGTCGTGGCTCATTCTCATCTCCCTCCCTCTTAAAGTGTTTCCCTTCCCTAGTGCTGTCCAGTTCTCCCAAGAGGCAACTGTCCAGTGCCTCAAACCCCTAATTTCTGCAGTTGCGACAGCAACCAGATGGAAAAGGGTAGTACCTTCCAGGAATCTATACTTCTCTAAATGTTCCCTTTAATATCTTGAGTCAACCAACATGCTTTAAACTAAACACTGCAGGGGGGGGGGGGCACACAATAAATGTTTGTGGAAGAGGGAGGGAAGGAAGGAAGGAAGGAAGGAAGGAAGGAAGGAAGGAAGGAAGGAAGGAAGGAAGGAAGGAAGGGAGGAGGGAGGGAGGGAGGGAGGGAGGGAGGGAAGGGAGGGAGGGAGGGAGGAGGGAGGGAGGGGGAAGGAAGATCTAGCAAGCAAACTCACATGCCCCAGTACAACGCTCGTTATTTGGATGCTGGAGATAGGCCCCAAGACCAGCCAATTTCTCAAACATGGTCAAGACCCGGTGGAGACAGAGGCCATCAGAGTGTCCTTCCCCAAATTTCCACAAGCACCTTTTTCTATTCATTAATTGATTTGAGAAATATCCGTTGATCCCTACTGTGTCTAAGATACCAGTCTAGACCTTGTGGGGGTTACAAAGAAATTTATAGCAAATTCAAGGAGCTTACAATCTTCTGAAGAGAAGTTGTGGTAAGGGGATGTAGGAAATGGATAAAGATAAGGCAGGAGTATCTGAAAAGATAAATTATAAAACCAGAGCTGTCATCAGGCAGAAGTGATTCATGGCCCAGGGAGGAGCCAGAGTAGACAGACAACCTGGAGGAAATGGGGATAATAGGATGGGGACAAGTTGGTGGCTAGAAACAGGGGCAGGGAGGGAGAATGGAAAGGGAAAGACATGAGCAATGCCACAAAGCAACCGGTTCTTCCAGAGGATTCTCTTCATCATTCTGCCCTGCCTCTTTCCTCAAGTCAAAGCTAATTGAGGAGGAAAAAGAGATGTTTACCAAGAGCAAAACCAAGGTTTAAGAGACAATCACAGAGGGCTATATACACACAGATGGTAATTGACAACTGCTTTTCCAGTCAAGACATGAATAAAGGAACCCAAGCCACATACTAAAGAGGTCACCTTCCCTTCGGATCTGAGGGCTGATTGAGCAAGATGACGCATGTGAAAACTTGGCACTAGGGTACACTAAGTAACGGCCAGCTCTCCCTGTTGTGCTTGGATCACACCACCTGGAACCTGGGAGTCACTAACTTCGGAGGTTGAAAATATTTCCCTAAAGGCTTGGCAACAGGCCTCACAGTTCCCGTGCTGGGAGAGGGTTTCTTCTTTGCTCACCTTCACCTTCTCCCCAGTGAGGGAATGGGCAGGCCAAACAGGATGAGAAAGAGAAAGGGCCCAGGCAAGCACTCTGCATGGCTTTGTAATGAGATCGGGTCCGGAAAGCTTGAAGCCTGGGCTGCCGGGCTATGTGGGCAGCACTGGCCCTTGGTGGCTGTGTATAGAGCTAAGAGTCCCCCATTCACCTTCAATCACCCTTAAATAAGCCTGCAATCTAAGTAAAAACAATGTCTGCTATCCAAACACAGCTTTAAGACCAAGCCTAAGACCCAACCAGATGGTTGCCTGCAGGCCTCTACCAATAGAAATTCCACAGCCATCATTCTTGCCAGCTACTCAGAGCAACTGCAGTTTTACAGCCAGGCTATAGGAAGACAATGGCTGGATACAAGTCCCAAGAGGCCCCAAGGAGTTTGCCGTTTACTCAACAAGAGTGTCTGAAGTCCAACTCACACCAGGGGTTGTTGAAGCAACATGAGTAGCCAATGGCCAAGCGGCCTATGTGAGGACTGTGGCACTGGTTTTCCCCACTCTCCACCTCAGACCAGGGTGTTGATGCCCATGGGCAACTATTACCCACTAGGGGTTGGGAACAGGAGAATAAATTATTCCCCATTGTCTCCCCGCCTCCTCCCCATATTCCTGAGATGCATTTCACAAAGCTTTTTAGAAGGTATTGCTTAGAGTGGCCAATTAAATAATTTATCATTTTATTGGCTCTCTCGCCTTCCCTATTTCACTCTCCAATAGACTATTCACAGATAAGCATTCTTATCAGGCTCTACTTTGGGGTAGAATCCAGACTAAGATACTCAGGAACCTCAAAATATATCACCTGGGGCCGTAGCTGAGTAGCACAGTTGATTAGAACATCATCCCAATACACTGAGGTTGTGGGTTCCATCTCCAGACAGGGCATATACGAGAATCAACCAATGAATGCATCAATAAATGGAAGAACAAATCAACCTCTCTCTCTCTCTCTCTCTCTCTCTCTCTCTCTCTCTCTCTCTCTCTCTCAAAATTATTTTTTTTAAAAAATCACTTGGCTTTTGAAAATGAGGGCACAGCGATGAGGGTTTCCTGAATCCCTGCTCCTGTTTGTGTTGAATGTGAACCTTCCTATTGTAACCAGACAGGCACTGACTCTGAGAGACGTTCTCAATACATCTAGCCCAAAGGAGGAGGAGAAAATGATCCTTCCCCTTGGGGAAGCATCGTAGGTGAATTCTTCTGACCAAGTCCAATTTCATTGTGGAGATTCATTAGAACCCATCTTGTGGATCAATTATATGGGCTAGTGACTCTCCAAGCAAAAATGGGAAGATCATTCTGGCTAGTGTGGTTCAGTGGTTGAGCACCAACCTAAGAACCAGGATTTATGGTTCAATTCCCAGTCAGGACATATGCCCAGGTTCCTGGCTCGATCCCCAGTAGGTGGACATGCAGGAAGCAAGCAATCAATGATTCTCTCTTATCCCTCTCAACTATCTCTCTCTCCCTCTCCCTTCCTCTCTCTGAAATATAATTTTTTTTTAATGAGAACAGTTTCATTAGAAATAGGATGTTTCACATACTTCTTACATACACACATCAAGAAACAGAGTGGGTTGACATGGTTTGGCTCATGTCTGTGTGTCTATCATTCAATATAGAGACTTTAACAAATATAGCAAAGAGGCTTGCATATGAGAATCTAGCTTTCTCTTCCAAAGCAAGTGATGGGTGAGAATAAGGGAGAGGTCTGGAATGTGGGGAAGAATGGGATTAGAGTTAAAATAAACCTGAGAGGCAAGAGCAGAATTCTAATGAAGAGGGAAAGAAAACCTCATCTATACCTTCTGTTTTGAGTGTCTGAGTCTGAGCCAGTGGCTTTCAAAAAGACATAAGCAACATCCAGAAAGAATGTGAGGTGGGTTGTGGGAGGTGAGTTTTGTTTAGGATGCAAGAACAAAGATTACAAATAGAAAAGAAAAAAAAAGAAAAAAAGAGCAGGGTTTAGTTTGTAGTATTCATCACATATCAAAAATTATGTTTTAAATTTATGACTTTGTTGTGATTATAACATTATTATTTTTCTACATTAACAATGTGAAGACTAGAATGAATATATACATATATATATTTCTGAATTTTTTGGAAGGGAGTGATCCACAAAAAAATCTTTTCTTCATGTTAACATCTCTTGGGTCCTAAAGATCCACTCTATAGCATCTTGGAGCCTGGCTAGAAGCATGAGATATGTAATCCCCACTCCTAGGTATATATTTACCCAAGATAAAGTGAAAATTTATATATATGGGCACAAATGTTTATGCATCTTTATTCATAATGCCGCCGCCCCCCCCCCCCCCCAAAGAACTGGGCACCACCCAAATACCCTTCAGCTAGTGAATGGAATCAAATTGTGGTAGATCTATACAATGTAATAATACTCACCAATAAAAAGGAATAAACAATAGGTGTATGCTACAACAGAAAAGAATGAATCTCAAGTAGATTTTGCTAAATGAAAGGAGCCAGTCTCAAAAGGCTGTATGATTCTATTTATAGGACATTCCGGAAAAGGCAAAACAGACAGAAAAGGGATCACTGGATGTCCAAGGCTGGAGGGAATGGCAGGAGGGGATTGATTACAAAGGGACACTAGTGGATTGTTAAGGATGATGCAACTACTCTATATGTTGATTGTGGTGGTGATCATACAACTGTATGTACTTGTCAATGCTTATGAATTATACACCAGTAAAAAGGACAAATTTTTCTCTGTGTACATTATTCTTCGTCATAAGAAGAAGAAAAAAAGACATGAGCTTTGGAGTCCCTCAGTCTGGGAAAGAACCCCAGCTCCACCACTTCCTTTTGTGTGACCTTGGCAAGTTACCCAAGCTTTCAGGGCCTCGGTTTCCTCATCTGTACCTGAGGGCTTAATAGCATCTACGTGGCAGGATTGTCACAAGGATTTAGTGAGTAATACTGTGCCCGACACCCCCTCAGCATTAGATCTCATGATGACCATCCAGCCAGAGGTCAGTCCCCAGGTGGTCTTGATATTAATCTGTCCTGCACTCTACCACCCCAGGCCTCCTGCCACCTGCCCCCTGCCCACCCTAGATCCCTGAGAACTCTAGGAAGCAATCTGCGCTGGATTAGAGCTTGGTGCCCCTGGAACCTGGCTTTGATTCCCACCCAATGAGCTGCTATTTCTGGATGTGTGAGGTTTATTTGGGGGGGGGGGGAAGCTGGGTTGTTTGTTTTTCATTACACTACAATCAGCATGCAATACTATACTAGTTTCAGTTGTATATTGTGATATGGTATTTATATGCCTTACGATGTGATTGTCAGGACAAGTCTAGTAACCATCTGGGTTTTTAATGTCTCTCCGGCAGCCACCAGCTGTGCCCCTCAGCCCAGCCAACAGGCTCATACATGCCACACAGGCAAAGACATGTGTACTCACTCCCCCCTGCTGTGATTTACCTATTCTTTATATCCTGGCACTTGGTAAAATAGACATGGATAAATGAACAGGATGTGCCATCCCATGGCACCTAGCTTTTGGGAATTTCTATTGGACTATGCTAAACATTGTCTACATGAAGGTTCTAATACTTTTCTTTCCTTCTTTAGTGTGTGTGTGTGTGTGTGTGTGTGTGTGTGTGTGTGTGTTTCTCCTAGCTAACACCTTCTCTTGCATATTAATTATTGCCCAATAAACTGTTTTAAAGGTCTCAAGGGGACTTTTTCATAGTTAGGAAGTTTAGTGAAACATTCTACATTCCATTCATTATATTAAGTAACAAGATGAATCCCCTCCTAACAGAGTTTCATTGATTAGGATGAAGTTTAAAGCAGGAACCATATGTGCACTGTGGGCAGGATTTGACTGCTCATTCATTCATTAACAGAGGCACTCATGCAGCCTTTACAAGGAAGCTCCTCTGTGCTAAGCTCGTGTCTGGGGTGCGAGGGTGCTAGAGAGAATCGCATCTCAGTATGCACACTGTCAACATAGAGGCAGCTCGCCTCTTAGAGTCATAGTTTTCTCCATTGTAATTGTTAAGGCCATTTCAGACCCATTCCAGAACCAACCATCTAGATTGTATTGCAATCTGGGATAGGTAGGGGATGTTTTTATTGGAGATGATGGACATTACTTTGAATAATGCACTTTTGATGTGTCTCTTGAAATTATCATGTTTTCTTTTATTATAAAATCTGCACTTTTAACCAGTAACTCAGATTGATTGTTAACGGGTTAATAATGCGGATTGACCATTAACTGGTTAATAATGCAGAGTCTGGGAGGAACCAAGATGGCAGCATAGGTAAACACCCATACTGCTCCCCATACAACAATTTCAAAACTACAACTAAAAAACAAAACGGACATCATTCAGAACCACCAGAGGGCTGGCTGAGTGGACATTCCACAAGTAGAAGGAAAGATAAAAGAACACTGAGACTCAGAGATGCTGCGGGGGACAGAGTTGTGGATATGCACGCGGAGTCAGAGGTTCAGAGCTGTGCGCAAGAGGATAGGGCAGGCGGATGCAAACCCGGCTGGTTTTCTCAAACTGGGAGGGAGACAAAGGCATCCCACTGCACTGAGCCCTGGTTCCAGGCGAGTCTCGGGGAACCCAGACTCATACGGGATGAAACTGGACAGTAAGGAGGAAGCACACTGAAACTCTGGAGCTGCAGAGGTGTGTGAGCTATCGAAGAGGGCTCGTGGCTGGCTCTATTGTTCAGGAACAAAAAAACACACAAAAAAACTACCAGACTGCTTTGTTTTCCTGTTCCAGGTGAGTTTTTGAGTATCCAACTCATTTGGGGAGAAACTGGACTGTCCGGCACCGGGCAGAGCTCTGGGCAGCTTTCTCTCAGAGGTGTGTGCAGCCATCACTGCGGGGCATGGAGACCTGGGAGCCATTTAGGATGGGGCTGATGGGAAACCAAGGCTGCCTGCTCAGCCTGGAGACTCTGACCCATCCAGGCTGAGCACAGAAGCTCTCCCAGTGTAAACACAGCTGATCCTCACAGCCAATTGGCCTGGAGGTCAACCCCTCCCAGCAATACCAGCAATAATCTAAGCTTAACTACAACAAGACAGTGCTGCCCATAAAGGGGTGCACCAAGAGTATCCACGTCAGGTAACTGGGGAGGCTGAGCCACTGTCCCCTAAAGGACACCTATCACACAAACGTACTCAACCAATTCAGGAAAGCAGCCAAAATGCGAAGACAAGATAACAGATCACATGTGAAAGAAATGGAGAAAAAAAACGACTGGACATAGAGTTCAAAACCACAGTTATAAGGTTTTTCAAGAGGCTCCTAGAAAAGACCGATAAATTTAACAAGACCCTTGAGGATATGAGCGAGACCTTCGAGGATATGAACAAGACCCTCGAGGATATGAGCGAGACTCTGGAGGATATGAAAAAGGAGCAACTAGAAATTAAGCATACACTGACTGAAATAAAAAATATTATACAGAGACCTAAAAGCAGACTACAGGACCACAAGAATCAAATCAAAGATTTGAAATACAAAGAAGCAAAAATCACTCAGCTGGAAAAGCAAGAAGCAAAAAGAATCCAAATAATTGAAGATAGTGTAAGGAGCCTCTGGTACAACGTCAAGCATACCAACATCTGAATTATGGGGGTGCCAGAAAAAGAAAGAGAGCAAGATACTAAAAACCTATTTGAAGAAATAGTGACCAAAAACTTCCCCCACCTGGTAAAAGAAATAGACTTAAAAGTCCAGGAAGTGCACCAAACCCCAAACAAAAGGAATCCAAAGAGGACCACACCAAGACACATCATAATTAAAATGCCAAGAGCAAAAGATAAAGAGAGACTATTAAAAGCAGCAAGAGAAAAACAGTTAGTTACCTACAAGGGAGCACCCATACGATTGTCAGTGGATTTCTCAACAGAAACTATGCAGGCCAGACAGAAATGGCAATAAATATTCAAAGTGATGAATAGCAAGAACCTACAACCAAGATTACTCTATCCAACAAAGCTATCATTCAGACTTGAAGGTCAGATAAAGTGCTTCGCAGATAAGTAAAAGCTAAAGGAGTTCATCAACACCAAACCATTACATGAAATGCTGAAAGGTATTCTTTAAGAAGAGGAAGAAGAAGAAAAAGGTAAAGATAAAAATTATGAACAACAAATATACATCTATCAACAAGTGAATCTAAAAATCAAGTGAATTAAAAATCTGATGAACAGAATAAACTAGTGAATAGAATGGAATCAGGGGCATAGAAAGGGAGTGGACTAACAATTCTCCGGAGGAAAGGGGTGTGGGGGGTGTGGGAAGAGAGTGGATAAAAAGCGTACACCTATGGATGAGGACAGTGGCAGGCGAGGTAAGAGCAGAGGATGGGGTGGGAACCAGGGGAAGGGGAGCTATTGGGGGAGGGAGAGAAAGAGCAACATTGTAATAATCTGAACAATAAAGATTTATTAAATTTTTTAAAAAAATAATGCGAGTTGACAACCTTGCTGACCTGAAGAAGAGGAAGGGGTTAAAAGATGATTTTAATAGTGGTAACTAATTGTCAAGTTTCCAGGCCTCTTGCTGCTTTGAAATTATTTATGGTCGACTGGAAAGATACATAGGGTAGTGGGGAGAGAGCACAGGAGGGCTTCAACTGATATTTGCAATACCTTATTCCTTAAAATCATTTTTTTTAAAAAGGAATTCAGTAGGGCTAAGTGTTAAATCGGTATGTTAGGAGTTTATACTCATGAGTTATAATGTACACTACGCTTTTTCACGTTTGAAATACTTCTTGCACACTCCTTTCTTTTTCAAGTAACAGAAACTGTGGTTGGGGCATTTTTTGTCCTAGAAAGGGTATTGCTCTGTTTACCTGAGCAACGCATACTAGGAAATAACACCCTGCTAACCCATCTTCTCCCCTCCAAACGTTCTCCAGGGACTTGCAGGTACCACTGGGATGAGCAGCTGGGCCTCCAGGTTCCATCACAGATGCCAGCAGCTCTGCAGCCCACATCCCACCATCAGGTGCTTTGAGATCGCTTTGCTAGAGGGCAGCTGGGGAGAACTCACCTCTTAGCCGGGCTGGGAACAAGAAGGCCTCCGCATTTCAAAGGAAGGGAAGAGGGGAAGGGTGAATCAGCCTGCCTCAAAGGCTAAAAATAATCTGGCTTTGTAGACTTCTTCCTCAGACTAGTGCAGCGGAAAGGGAAGGAGTAAGAGAACGGATAGTCTTTGCTTGGGTCCTGACGGTGAAGCTTGTGCTGGTCAGAAAAGAGTTAACCTGGGAGCCTCCATCCCCACCTCTCCCAAGTCAGCTCCTGCGGACTAGAGCTCATCACTCATGTCTTTGATAATAAATGTCATTGGAACCAGGTGGGGGTCCTGCCCATTGATCCCACCCACCCTTTAGACTCTGGCAGGGATGAGGAGTGTCCAGTGCTGCTGTGTAAAATCCATGAAATCATTAGGGGTGAGTTAATTGAATTATTTGACCAAATATAAAAGGCTAATTTTTTTTAAAATTTGCCCCAAGGGCATTTATTTTCTTTTTCTTTTTTTAAATATATTTTATTGATTTTTTACAGAGCGGAAGGGAGAGGGATAGAAAGTCAGAAACATCAATGAGAGAGAGACATCGATCAGCTGCCTCTTGCACGCCCCCCACTGGGGATGTGCCCGCAGCCAAGGTACATGCCCTTGACCAGAATCAAACCCAGGACCTTTCAGTCCGCAGTCCGACGCTCTATCCACTGAGCCAAACCAGTTTCGGCTAAAAGGCTAATTTTTAAGTTGATAATTTTGTATGGCCTGGGAATCCTATCTAATAAAAGAGTAATATGCAAATTGACCATCACTCCAATACACAAGATGGCTACCCCTATGTGGTCAAGGATCCTGTTCCCATGTGGACACAAGATGGCCACCACAAGATGGCCAGCAGGGGAGGGCAGTTGGGAGAGACCAGGCCTGCAAGGGAGGGCAGTTGGGGGCAATCAAGCATTCAGGGGAGGGCAATTAGGGGTGACCAGGCTGGCAGAGGAGGGAAGTTGGGGGCAACCAGGCCTGCAGGGAAGGGCAGTTGGGGGGACCCAGGCCTATAGGGGAGCAATTAGGCATCAATCAGACTGTCAGGAGAGTGGTTGTGGGGTGATCAGGCTGGCAGGAAGAAGTGGTTAGGGGCAATCAGGAAGGCAGGCAGGTGAATAGTTGGGAGCCAGCAGTTCTATATTGTGAGAGGGATGTCCGACTGCCTGTTTAGGCCCAATCCTACCAGGATCCTCAAGAGGTCTCATATTGGATAGAGTGCAAGCTGGGCTGAGGGACCACCTCCCCCCTTGTGCATGAATTTCGGGCACCGGGCCTCTAGTGATGTTATAAATATACAGATGGCAGAAAAAAAGGTTTCCCACCCCATAGAGGAAAGCCCAGGCTGGGACACCAGGCAGCCTCCCTGAGCAGTACCCTCAGTGCACCTGAGCATGGGTACTCAGCGGCTCTGGGAGAGGCCCAGCTCTCTGTAAAGGCTGCCAGGGCTGACGGAAAACCTCCCTCTTCCCTCCCTCTTCCCGGAGATGGTTTCATAACAAAGGGAATCATGGGCAGGAAGTGCTTTTAGCCTCCTTGAGGAAACCCAAGTGATGTTCCAGCCGTCCTGTGGTCAGACTCAGGCAAGCTGCCACCCACAGCAGGGTGGAATTTGCTCTCCACCAGGTTCCCTTTGCCCCTGGCCAGTTTTCTCAGTAACAACTCCTTACTGCCCCAGGGTGCTTCTCCTCCTGACCCAAACCTGTCCCACGTTCTTTCCAGACTCATGACCTCCTTCACAGACAAAGATGAGAGATGTCCAGGAAGCCCACTAGCTGGACCTTGGTAAAGATTCTTTGCTTGCACCAAAACAGGTTTGGCTAAGTGGATAGAGCATCGGCCTGCGGACTGAAGGGTCCCAGGTTTGATTCCAGTCAAGGGCATGTACTTCGGTTGTGGGCAAATCCCCAGTAGGGGGTGTGCAGGAGGCAGCTGATCAATGTTTCTCTCTCATTGATGTTTTTGACTTTCTATCCCTCTCCCTTCCTCTTTGTAAAAAAATCAATAAAATATATATTTTTTAAAAAGATTCTTTGCTTGCCTAAAGGTTAGGCTCACGTACTTTCTCTTAAGCCCATCAGGGCACTTCCTTGTAAAATCCAGTTTTAGCAAGAATCCTGGTAAGTCGGTTTAACCAGATCGCCCCACCTTCGATATCTAATCTCCCTCACTGATCAGCTTCATCCTCCACCATCCCCCAGGTCCATGGTCGGCAAACTGCGGCTCTCGAGCCACATGCGGCTCTTTCACCCCTTGAGTGTGGCTCTTCCACCAAATACCATGGCCTGGGCGAGTCTATTTTGAAGAAGTGGCATTAGAAGAAGTTTAAGTTTTAAAAATTTGGCTCTCAAAAGAAATTTCAATCGTTGTACTGTTGATATTTGGCTCTGTTGACTAATGAGTTTGCTGACCACTGCCCCAGGTGAAGTCTGATCTCCCTGAAGAAAGTCTGTCTTACCATCTTTATTTAAAAAAAAAAAAAGACTTATATGTTTATTTTATTTTTTTTAATATATTTTATTGATTTTTTTACAGAAAGGGACAGAGAGCTAGAAACATCCATCAGCTGCCTCCTGCACACCCCCCACAAAACGTTGATCAGCTGCCTCCTACACAACCCCCACAAAACATTGATCAGCTGCCTCCTGCACACCCCCCACAAAACATTGATCAGCTGCCTCCTGCACCCCCCCCACAAAACATTGATCAGCTGCCTCCTGCACACCCCCCACAAAACATTGATCAGCTGCCTCCTGCACACCCCCCACAAAACATCGATCAGCTGCCTCCTGCACACCCCCCACTGGGGATATGCCCACAACCAAGGTACATGCCCTTGACTGGAATCGAACCCCAGACCTTTCAGTCCGAAGACTGACACTCTATCCACTGAGCCAAACTGGCTATCTCTGTCTTACCACCTTTAACAAGCGTCCTTTTTTCTTCAACAACCTCCTCCCAGGTCCCCCAGGCAGGCCTCCTTTCAGGGTGGTAAGCAAGGATGGAGGTCCTGCTCCTTTCGAGAAGACCTTTTTCCTACAAACTAGCTCTTCAGTGCGCTGACCTGAGTGCAGCCGCATGCCAGCACTGACTCCACAAAACATCCTGCAAGGCGGAAGTCTCACTCAGCAGGGCACAAAGCTGCCGCATAGCCAGTTTCCTTTCCTTAGAGAATGTGCCACCCCCACTGATTTTAAAGGTTTATATCAAAGACCCTAGGTCCCCCGGGCCCAGCTGTTATTGCTAAATATTTACCAGGATCTTATAGACTGCAGAAGCACTTCTGATTTTGCATGGGAATAGTTCTGAATAAGGACAGTGGAAAGTTAAAGTCGGTAAACGCGAGGGGAGGCTAAACAGCCATCTCAGGTGGTGATTTTTTTTTAAAAAAATTGAATTTATTTAAGGAAAAGGGGTGGAGGGGTGGGGATAGCCAAAGGGAGGAGAGCTTCACAGCACTGAGCCAAAGGGTATTGAGTCCATGATGGCAACAAAAATATACTTAGGACAGTGAAACAAGGAAGGGCATGGAAGAAGCAACAGGAGAGCCTAGGCTGGGTGGCTTTGACTCATTGAGAAGTCAGAGGAAGGGGGCCTTGGCAACTGGTTCAGGGGATTAGCATGGGACCCGCTGCCACAGCACATTGCTCCCCAGATGGAAATCTTAGGAGAGATCTCAAGGGTGGGTCTTACATAGAATATTTATCAGTTTTGCAGGTGTGCTCTTTCAGAATCGTGGTCTCCTCATGGGGTCGCATAGAGGTTAGGGGATACGTGCCTGTGGGGGAAGGGTTAGGGCAGTGGTCGGCAAACAGTGGTTCAAGAGCCACATGCGGCTGTTTGGCCCCTTGAGTGTTCTAACGCCACTTCTTCAAAATACACTCGCCCAGGCCGAAAACCGACTTCTGCGAATGGGCCATGAAGTTTCAATCGCATTGTACATGCGCGCCCACACGTGGTATTTTATGGAAGAGCCACACTCAAGGAGCCAAAGAGCTGCATATGGCTCTCGAACCGTGGTTTGCTGCCCACTGGGTTAGGCTGGGAATGGCACAGGCCTACTCGTTGGAGGGAGAGCATGCAGGTGCTGGGTCCTTTCTCGTGAACATATTTATCTCTCTTGCAGATGGAAATCTTAGGGGAGATCTCAGGGGTGGGTCTTAAATAGAATATTTATCAGTTTTCCAGGTGTGCTCTTTCAGAGTCGAGGTCTCCTCTGACTGGTCGATGCCAGGACAGGGAGTCATTAGTCAATGTAGCTGGTCCTGAGGCAGCCACGCCATCACTTGTCCGGTTCTGATGCCTTTTTGAAATACAGCTGAGGCCTAGAGGTTATCTCTAGGGAGGAAAGATCAGGGGTTCAAACCGCATGACCAGTGATATGTGAGGGTCAGATAGGTTACCCTGGGGGCAAGGTTTTTGTTTCCCCAGTTTTGCCCCTTGCTAGGCAACCAGGGGGACCTGGCTCATCATCCTTGCTCTAAATGTTCTGCTGCCACACAATCGGTAAGAGGTAGATCTGGGATTCAAACTTCCCTCTGTCTCACTCTACATCCGGAGCTGTTGGCCATGATTTCCGTCGTCGAGCTGTAAGTGGTCTCGGGCGGCAAGTCCACAGGAAGAGACACTGAAAGATATTTGCTTGAACCTCCAGGTCACCTAACTTTCTGTAGGATTGTGACGAATGGCACAAACTCACTGGACCTCCAAGCAGCAAAAGGAAATGATGGTATTAGGTGGGCCTCCTTCACAGGAGGGGTCAAATGGGTTTTACCGCTAATCTCTGAAGGGAGACAGAAAGGAGATAAGCAAACACGCCAGAGGAAGTTACCCACATTCCTCAGGCTTGTCACTCTCAGAAAGTATCCCTCACACCAGTGGTATCTGGAAGACAGACCCTCCTCCCTCCAGCCTTCGCAGATTTCAGTAGATACAAGGGAGTTCTGGGGAAGCAACAACTTGAAATGGCCACTTTGGGTGCCCAGATGTCAGTCTTTATTTACATTTCAGGGGAAGGCACGCTGGCCCTTTTCCAAGTGCTAGAGCCATTAAACAGGAAAGGACTTTCAGAGCCAGGCCATTTAGCTATTTGCATCAAAATATTCCCCAACGGCAGTGAGAGATAGATGTCTCTTCAGTATACCCTGAAGGGGCCCATAACAGGCATCAGTTTGCTTGAACTATATGTTTTTAAATTTATGCAACGTTTTTATTCTAGTCCTACCCATACCCATCTATTTTAACAACAAAATACTTTTGGTTACTTAGTCAAATTACTACTTTTCCCCCCTCCCTCCCGCTATCTTTGAGTAACCCATTATAGCAGGGTGCTGAAAGCTTGACAGGCATTAATCTCATTTAATCCTCATAGTAACCCTAGTGGGTAGGTACTACCCTGTTTCCCCGAAAGTAAGACATCCCCCAAAAATAAGACCTACTCGCTGTAATATAAGGTATCCCCCCGAAAATAAGATCTAGCGTATCTTTGGGAGCAAAAATTAGTATAAGACACTGTGTTATTTTCGGGGAAATGGTATTATCCCACCCACTTTAAAGACAGGGAAACTTCTTCACTTTACTGCTGAGACACAATGGAGATGGTGGCCTGTGGCTTCTCTTCACTTGGGCATTATGGATGTGTGTCCTCCCTTAATTAAGGTTGTATAAAAGTCTATATTATTGTCCTTTAAAAAAAAGAAATTTTTTTTAATTTTTATTGATTGATGAGAGAGAGAGAGAGAGAGAGAGAGAGAGAGAGAGAGAGAGAGATGTTGTCTGCCCATTCATCATTCATTGGTTGATCCTTGTTTGTGCCCTGCCAGGGGATTGAATCTGCAACCTTGGTGTATTGGAATAATGCTCTAACCAATTGAGCTACCTGGCCAGGGCCCATTATTGCCCTTTTTAAAATATAAAGGTACATAATAGGTATTATGATAAACATAATTTCCTCATATTGTACACTTCTCTAAGCCCCTCCCACCCCTCTGAGAATGCCTGAACCAGGCATGTATTTGCTTTGGATGTTGCAATATTTCAGAGAAGCTCCTGTTTAAGTGGTTTGATTAAGCTGCTCGGACTCAAAGCACAGGCTCAGGAGTTACAAATCCCCACGAAACCACTTCCCCCTTAAGTGATCTGGGCTAATCATTTACTCTCTTAGCCTCAGCTACTCACCTGAAATTGGGGCTAACACAGCCATAGTTTGTTTTTTTGTGTTCCATTCTATTGTGCTTCACAAATGTTGCATTTTTTACAAATGGAAGGCAAGACCTTCCACCAACAAAAAGGTTCATTTATTGTTGTGGTCTGGAATCAACCCCCAAATATGTCAGAGACATGGCTTTAATAGGACCTATTCATAGGGATCTTGGGAGGATTCAGTGAGTTAATGCATAGACAGCACTTGTCACAAAGTAAGTGATCGATAAATATCAAGTGTTTTTCTTACAAAGAGATTTTGGATGGAGATTGTTTTAAACGATACCTTTTAGGTAACAATGCCTAAAATCACACTTGGGAAAACTGCCATTGATTTTAAATTCCTCTTCAGATATCAAACCAGGTGTACTGGCATTTGGCTGTGAAAATGTGAACCTTGAAGGAATGCCTTAGATTCTGAGCATGAGAGGGGTTGTGACATAAAGCCTTCTGCCTCCTGCGATACATCTGACTTTCTTTAGGAGCTGAGAGCCATGTGAAGGGAAGAATGAATCCCTAAGGGGACCAGTTCACTACCAGAGGTGACCCCTCTGAGACCGTGTCAGCACTGACCCTTGCAGCCCTCCACCCCACTAGAGCTGACAATGCCCACTCTAACCCTGGGCTCCACCCCTTTAGCCCCCACGTTCTCTCCTCTCTGCTAGACTGAGAATGCACAGCAAAGGTGCCATGCAGCTTCATAGCTGTACACCCACTCTGGCACACAACACATGTCCTGTAAATCTTTCCAGAATGAATTCATGGAGGCTGTGAAATTTTCTCCACTCTCTCCAGCGAGTGTACATCTGTGTAACCAGTGTCAGGCCTGTGGTCTACAGAGATGGGTCAAACAAGTGCCTTTCAGCCCTTGCAACTTTTCCCCACGCCTGGTGCATATGGCTGCCCTTCAGCGAAGCGTCACCTCAAAAATACCATCTTTAGGTTCCTTAAGTTGAATTGCATAAATACCTTGGTCTCCCTGTTATCATCTTTCCCAAACATTTTTTAATCTGGGCCACTTAAGCACAATGAAAAAGCCAGTCTATTTTATGTTGATTCAATTAGCTTTACTTTCTTGGCCTACTTTCTAAACTGGGAGAAATATGTGGAAGGGGTCACCTTTCCAAAGCCTTCTAGACCCTACCTAAGGAGAGGACTTAGATAGGGTCTGTGGTTCCTCTCCCACACTCTCTTGATTATGTCCTTGTTCACCCCAAACCTGTACATGGAAATAGCAGAGAAGTAGCATACCTGGATAAACTTAATGAGGACTTCTCTCCCTAGACCTCACAGAGACTGGCTTGATCATTGTTGGCCCTGTCTCTTGCCGGCTGTGATATTTTGGATAACCACTTACCCTCCCTTGACCTCAATTCTTCATTTATGAAAGCAGGAGTGACCTAGGACTTTTTAATGTTCTCTGTAACACTAAAGACCAGACAGCACTATGTAAACATGAGGAATTATTACCCTCTCTGGGAAATGCCTTCCTTCCTCCCAATAGGAGCGGGTGGGAGGTTCTAAGGGCAAAGGTCACTGGGGAAAGAGAAAAGGTGCTGCAGATCACAGGTCACATTCAGAGCAAAAGAGAAGCTGCAGAACTCCTGAGACGTCTCTGATTTAGTCAGAATATCCCCCAGAACCTTTGTAGAGACTCTGACAATTACCTTCCCTTAGCGATGAATATAAGCATCAATTGTCCTGCAGTTGTATCAACGGAAACCTTTGGCTTGAACTAGAAGCTCCTAATATATTAACTGGCCCTTTTAGAGATCAGAATATTTCCAGAGTTCCCTAAAGAACTAATAATGCAATCTGTGCTCTATTGTCTAAGGCTATTTTGGGTCTTCTAAACCATAAGTGCAATTAAAAAAAAAAATCAATGCTCTCAACAACTGAAAGTCAATTGAGTTACTTAAGATTTCTCCCAACATACAGAGCCGTTGCCTCTCTGGGAGTCTAGCTACAGCATTTGGGTCTTGTGCAGACAACACACTCCTTAGCCGGCAGATGAAAATATAGGAAGCTCCAATCATCCAAGCAAGAGGCTATTAAAATACGGGTCATAAATCTCTGGTTCTGCTATAGTTCACCAAGGACAGAGTCTGGCAACCTTCCAGCCTTGCTGAGAGGTAACTCCATGGTGTTGGAATGGCTGCAGGTTCTGTTTGCTCCTCCTCTTTCTCTTAGATGTATCTTAAGATTGTGGTGCAGAAGTGTCCTCAGGGACCTTTAGTTCTGCTTACCAGAAAGGGAGTCTGCTTTCCGCAAAGGTACCTGACAGGTTTTTACCAGTTCAGTGCCTCAGCCTCAGCCTTAACCCTAAGAACTATCCTCCCAGTGCTCTCTGCAGTCCCCTCCCCCCCCTCATAGTCCTGCCCCTGCCCTCTAGAGCTGGAGCATCAGAGGACGGAGGAGCAGTGTCTGCCCTTAGATCCAAGCTCACTGAAGGTCGGTCCTGTGGGCACAGCACCCAGGGGTAAACTGATGGGGCTGGGAGGGGCGGGAGTGCGTCTCTTCATGAGGTGACTAAAAGAGGTACCTCTAGGTACCTCAGGCCCCATCCCCAACCCTGGCACCGCTAGTGCTGAGGGGATTGATAACTCAGTGCACATAACTCATTCCAGCACACAGATTGGGAAGCTCTGCCATACACCTTCTGCCCTCTAAGCCACAGTTTGCTCATCTGCAAAATGGGAAAATAATATCACTTGCACCATGTGGTTGACTCCCAATAGAAACGAAGTGCCCAGTACAGTTTCTGGCACACAGTAGGCACTCACCAATGGTGGTGTTTTTTCCTTTCCTTCATCTCCATTCTGAGGTCAAACTGCTGAGGCCCATGAGAGCCAACTGATTGTCCAACTTGAGTGGTATGACTATCAATATCCAACCCTTGATAGAGAACTGTGCTGAACTGTTTCTTTTCATCTTTCTCTGTTAAGAAAAATTACCCAAGACCCTGGCTAGGTAGCTCAGTTGGGTAGAGTGTCATTCCCATATGCCAAGGTTGTGGGTTCAATCCCCAGGCAGGGCACATGGGTTATCTGAGGGTTATCTGATGCTTTATAATAGAGGTTCTTGAAGTGTGGCACTTGTTAGAAACACAAATTTGCAGGCCCCACCTCAAACCTATTGAATTGAAAACTCTGGAGTTGGGCCCTGTGTTCTGTGCTTTTCAAGCTGTCTGGGACTGCTACCCCACTCTAAGTAAGGAACACAGCTTTGTGCTTACAAAAGTGCCTGATGTAAATACTATACAAGTGTTGACTCTTGCCATAAGTCACCACATGTAAATATAACCTTGTGATGACATACATATCACATACCTGGGCCTTGGGGCAAAGGTACAGTCAGATGACTGGAAAACTCAGTGCGAGCCTCAGGGCTGACCAAGAACAGGATGTCATTAAGAAGGCAGCCAGGCCCAGCCAGCATGGCTCAGTGGTTAAGTGTCGACCTATGAACAAAGAGGTCGCGGTTAGATTCCTGGTCAGGGCACATGCCCGAGTTGCGGGCTCAGTCCCCAGCATGGGACGTGCAGGAGACAGTCAATCAGTGATTCTCTCTCATTGATGTTTCTGTCTCTCTCTCCCTCTCCCTCTCCTACCTTTCTGAAATCAATACAAATATTTTTAAAATATATTTTATTGATTTTTCACAGAGAGGAAAGGAGAGGGATAGAGAATTAGAAACATCAATGAGAGAGAAACATCGATCAGCTGCCTCCTGCACACCCCTACTGGGGATGTGCCCGCAACCAAGGTACATGCCCTTGACTGAAATCAAACCTGGGCCTTTCAGTTTGCAGGCCGATGCTCTATCCACTTAGCAAAACCGGCTAGGGCAATAAAAATTTTTTTTTTTTTTAAATAAAGAAGGTAGGCAGAAACCAGGAAGGCAGAGGCAGCACTGGCCCTGGAGGGAAATTAGAGTCGAGGTCTAGACAGAACAGATTCAGCTGGGATGAGGTCTAAAAATCATACCTGGGAGGCTCCGAGCTGTCTAGGGACAACTTTGGCCTTTTAAAAGATTTTGGTCTCCACTAGTTGACACTTTTAAGTCTTAAAGTAGCCAGACCTACCTATCTGTCCCGCTCTGTTTTCCCCGGGTTACTGGCTATGTCCCATTTTCCACAGCTCTCCCAGTGACTCATGGCGGTGGCACTGTTGTGTCTGGGGTATGGGGC
The DNA here is from genome assembly GCA_027563665.1 of Antrozous pallidus. Classification (NCBI taxonomy): domain Eukaryota; kingdom Metazoa; phylum Chordata; class Mammalia; order Chiroptera; family Vespertilionidae; genus Antrozous; species Antrozous pallidus. The sequence continues at coordinate 33,039,791 of CM050523.1, forward strand.
AGGCAGCCCAGAGCAGACAAGGCCTGATCCTGGAGCCACCACAACCCTCCTCAGGCCTGTCTTCCTGACTCCACTGCCTCAGCTTTGCAGCGTTGAGGTCAGTTCCTGCTGAGGTCTGGGGCCCGAGAACCGAGGACGGAGCTCTCCATCAGGACATCGGCATTTATCAAAGAGACAGCTGACTAGTCCGAACAACAGAGATACAAATATGAGGCTAGCTATACATCTGCTGGTTTTCCATTTGGTAATATGCCAGACTCTTGGCGGGGGGAAGGGAATCTAACCTATTCACAAGTGGGTTGATCCATTTACAAATTGCTGCATAGACAAAGCTGAATTTGGATCTTTACAACAAAGGTAATTTTAAAAATACTTAAATTCCATTTGAAACATAAATTAAAAGAGAAAATCATGTTAAAAGAATTACTTCCTCAATGCTGTGAAGGTTTTGTGTTTATCATGTGTCACATCATTGCCAACTAATACAATAATGACAGTGGTGTTACTTTTACATGACTTTGCTGTTTTGTAACCACTGAAAAACATTTTTTAAAAGCTTTTAATTATTTTTTAAAGCCTTGACTGGGCTAAGTTGGTAAGGTGGATACATGTTGTACTTGGATAAATGGGAGGGAAGAAGGGCAGAGGGGACTGAGTACATGAGCAAATCAAGAATTTCCAGGCACCTCAGCCAAGTACATCTTGCTACAGCTTCCGCTGCCTATGGGCAACTAAGGAATAATTAACAAAGCTCCATGGGTTGAAGGATGTACAAAGCATTCATAATCTATAGAAAGAGAGAGGAAGAAGGAAACAGTTGAGATACTGATATAGGTAGTTCTGAATGGCATAGAAATATAGGTATATATGAGCATTTGTAGCAAGATTTTAGTGTTTCACAGCTTTCCAAATACTTGTGCATAACATTCAAGGAACACTTAGTGAGCTTTTGCTATCGTAACAGCTTTAGGTCCACAAGGAAGACTTAAGGAAAAGTCCTCAAGGAGCTCATATTCTAGTTACTAATAAATAGCATCGCCTATATTTGCCCTGTGGAATCCAAATGAAATGTCTGCTGTGATCAGTGTGATAATGGTTGTAGATACATTTATAGTGGAGACCATAGGAGGATCCGTTCAATTTTGCCTTTATAAAGGGGATAGCTGGGAGGACGTGATTGAGAGCACACAGTCTGAAATAAGATTACCAGGGTCCAAATTTCATTTGTGTTGCCTACTAGCTATATGATTCCGGGAAAGGAACCTAACCTTTCTGTGCCTCGGTTTCCTTGTCTGTAAAAGGGTAATAGTATTAGTGCTTATTTGGAGAGGGCAATTGTAAGGTTTAAATGAGTTAATAATATAGGTAAGGCACTTTGAAGAGGTCTTGGCACATAGTAAGCACTACATGTGTTTCCTATTACTATTTTTAGTTTACTAAAACTAAAAGGTTATTTCATTCATCCCTAGTTAATGGAGCTACATAAAGTGGCAATGGAAAAGAGGTAGATTTGCAAGGTTATTTGGTCAATTCATTGACCTAGAAAACTATGCTGGCACCTTGAAGGATCCTAAGGCATTATTTCTTGGTGAGTCAGAAATTGAACTTGACTGGCACCAATCACTGTTTATGTTCTGGAATGGTGCCTACATCTTTACCCCTTCATGGTCCAACACCCCAGAGAGCAGTGGATGAATGCCATTATTTAGGCCAATCACACCAGTGGGGAGCCACATGCGGAAAAATTTAAAAACAAACAAAAATCATCTAATAAGGTAGACCTGCAAATGGAACTTTTCAACTTGACTTTTTAACTCACTTGAGTGAGTTCCATGGCTGGGAACCATCACTCCATCTGTCTGTTAAGTCCTTCAAAGAAGTTTACCACCTTTGGATCTTTAAAGATAAATACCTATCAGCCCTAATGGCCCCAGCTGTGTACAGAAGTCCTGACTTCCCTTCTTGGTTCAGACACTCCTTCTGAAAACTCATTCAAAGAAGTCACTTACCCACTGTTTCCTTATCTGCAAAAAGAAATCTTTCAGTGCCTTTTTTCCTACCTATCTCCCTAGGACTTTATAGTGTCTGTGTAACTCAGAATCCTTTCTAAAGTGTCCAATAAGCCCTGGCCGTTTGGCTCAGTGGATAGAGTGTCAGCCTGCGGACCGAAGGGTCCCAGGTTTGATTCCAGTCCAGGGCACATGTCTGAGTTTCAGACTCCTCCCTATCTTGAGCCCAGCCCTGGACAGGGCTTGTGCAGGAGGAAACCAATTGATGAGTTTCTCTCAAATCAATATTTCTCTCTTTCTTTCCCTCTCTCTAAAAACATCAATGGGAACATATCCTCAGGGGAGGCTTAAAAATAAACAAATTGTCCAATATTACCGACTACCAAAGTGCCTGGGTCATTCGCTTTGAATTCACTGATGTTTCAGGAATTTGACTCCCTGGATGATGTGAAGGTGGGCCTTAGGTCTGGCCCTGTCTTTCATGTCTCTGGCAATCTGGCGAATTAAACCAGACAGAAAATTGTGAACATATCCTTTTGAAAAGACACTCCTTTCAAGTAGTGCTACTATCCTCTTGTGCATGGACCTATTCATGCCGTATTCCTGTTCACTCGTATGTTTAATTTCTCTCATTTGCTCTACCCATTGTGCACGGCAATAAGTGGTGCTGCCACTGAAAGTGGAAACTGCCTTATTGGGAAACAAGTCTTCCAAGTTTGGAAGCTGAAGGCATGCGGCCTGCCTTCTTTCGCACTTCCATTGGAGGAGAGCTTAGCCAGAATTAGCAGATTGAAAGCAATCCAAGAAAATTAAAGCCAAAGAAGGACACAAATGAGGTTACAGTGTTTCTGTGGTCTGCTTTTTGGCTTTCTCTCTTTACTTCCTGTTTGATCAAACAATGCTCGGGTTGACAGTGACTGCAACTTTGTGGGGCATCAGAGTCACCTGGAGAGCTTGTTAAACTAAGGATTGCTGGGCCCGCCCCCACCCCCATAATTTTTTAATTCAGTAGAACCAGGGAGGGGCCTGAAAGTTTGCCAGTTCCCTACAGATGTTTCCCAGAAGATGCTGATGCTGCTGATTTAGAATCACACTTTGATAACCACTAGGTTGAAAGGTGCATTCTTAAAGGTGACTATCATATGTTCTGTGTCTAATTAGAGTAACCAGCTGACCTGGTCTTCTTGAGATTAAAGGGTCTCCTTGGATGCAGGACTTTTTAATTATTTTTTTATATTTTTACTTTTATTGATTTCAGAGAGAGAGAGAGAGAGGAATATTAATGATGAGAGTGAATCATCAATTGGCTGCCTCCTGCATGCCCCGCACTGAGGATTGAGCCTGACTGGGAATTGACCCATGACCTCCAGGTTCATAAGTCAATACTCAACCACTGAGCCACGCTGGCCTGGAAGATGCAGGACTTTTCAGTGTTAAACTTAGGGCAGTCCTGAGCCAACTAGGATGGTTGATCATACTAAGAAGAGAATCGATGGTGACATCCCTAATTTTTTTAAAATTTGAACTAATTCAGCAGACTAACTAGCTAGTTAAGAATTTACTAAATCCTTCCCGCCCCCAAAAGAATTTATTAAATTCTAGTGGTCACATAAGCGGATAGCAAGACAAATGAAGACATGTTGAAAAGAACATATCTCCTCAGAGAATTTTCTATCTAAGTTAGTCTTCCATTCATTCATTCATTTATTGACTCAACACATTTTTATCGATTGCCTACCTATGCTAGGCATTGAGAGCAGGATACATCAGTAAATAAGACAAACATATAACCTGCCTTCATGAAGCTGACTGACTAATGGAGAAGGCATTGAACCTGAGTGGAAAAAGGTGAAATGGGAATAATTCTATCTTGAAGTAGAGTTGGGAAGCTTAATTGAGTTAATGTCTGGAGACTCCATGAATGGGAACATTATGTTACAATTATAATAATCACATGACCAGAGTCTTCTGAAAAGTCCTGATTTAGAAGATCACATTTCTTAGTTTTTGCATTATATATATATATATATATATATATATATATATATATATATATATAGAGAGAGAGAGAGAGAGAGAGAGAGAGAGAGAGAGAGAGAGAGGCCATGTACCTAAAAGTCAGGAGAACTGAGGCTTAGTTCTAGTTTGGCTACTAAGTTCTGTTTGTAAGAGTAGTCAATGTCTTTATTCCTCAATTCCCTCACAATACCCTGGCCTCTTTAGAATACCTCATAGCTGCATTATGCGCTTATTTGTGAGATCCTTGGATTATCATCTGCCTCCCCTACTGCACCCCGAGTCCCTTGAGATCAGAGGCCAGTTGAATTTCTGCTCAGTGTTGTGTATTTTCAGCTCCAGGGAAGGGCTTAGCAAAAAAGAGGCGCTCAATACTGATATCAGATATGGGAAATGAATGACAGGATGGAAGATGATCCAATATTTTGTGTCACAGGTTTTAAGAGATCAAAATATATGTCTTTTAAAAGTCATGCATAAATCCAAGGAAGTATTGTCAGGAAACATCGAACCCCATTTTATCTTAGCTATGGCTCCCCCAGCCACACTTCCAAGACAAGCATCGTTTGGAAAATAAAATTACAGAACTAATATAATGAGCCATATCCTGTTGAGAGTTATTTTGAGAGGTTCCTACAAAAGAGGGTTGTATGTTGCCTCTTCAATGCCTGGATGGGAACCTTCCAGAGAGATATTTTCTGAATAAAAAAAAAAAGAGTTAGGCCAAACAGTAACTGCACTGCAGAGGCTGGTTAGCTCTCACCCTGCTTCCACGGGGCCTCTCTGCCAGTCACTCCGTTAGCTCATAAATAATATCTGTTTTTAAACTCAGAAGTGCAAGTCGACTGTGACTTCAGTTCTCATGTTTGTAGTTTGAAACATCAGAGAGCTGGAGTCTGCCAGAGTCACCGCTTCTGAGAAAACCGAAGCTGGTGACCTCAAGTAAAGAGGTTCCCAGCCTAAACTGAAATGCACAGTAGATAAAGGTAATTCACACAAGCAAAGCATGGTCTATGCATGGTGTGGTGGGCCTTACATGTCATCCGGAGGCAAATAAGAAAAGTAATGACGAATTTTAAAGGTATAAATGAGCTCCAGTCCTCTCTTCTTTGTCCTCAACCCCTGAAATGCCCTGCTTAGGAGGTAGAAGGTTCAGGTGGCCTGTGACACGAACTGGCAATGACAGAGCACAACACCACATCCTCATCTCCCATCCTGGCACAGAAACCCCGAGAGGTGGGGAGGCACTGGCTTGTCCTGATTGTCATCCATGAATAAAACCAGCTGTGCTTTTGAGGCTCAGAGCTACACAGAACGAGGGTGTTTGGCTTTAGCATCCTGCTGTTTCCCTCCAGACTGTAATCTTTCTGTCCTGCTAACCAGTCCCAAGGGTCCCAGGGCCTGTGTAGCCTCTGGGAATGCCCACGGACCAAACTCGGCTCCAACATCTGAGACCCCCATTTCCCTTCAAACATTAAAGGAGGAAAATTCTTACCCTGCAGGGACATTGCAGGGTTCTATAAATAACATTATGTCAAATCCCAGTCAGTGCCAGTAAATGTGAAATCCGTGTGCGAAATGCTTCCTCCTCAATGTCAAAATGTCTAGTGCCTTGGGGATCTGCTCTCAAGTGGACAGGAAATCATCTAAGAATCTAAGTTGCACAGCGGTGTGAATGATTGAAAAAGGATTTCCTATCAGCTTCTCAGTGTAGATGGCTGTTTAAGAAAAAAGAAAAAAGAAAAAAAAAAGAAGATATTTAGAGAAGCAAATCTCCAGTGTAGCACCTAATTACCAGGGACAGTGTGAACCCAGGCCAGACTTCCTGGGTTTAGGTCCTGCTTCTGCCCCCAATTATCAGTGAAAGACCTTAGGCAAGTTACTTAATCTTTTTGTACCAATTTTCCTGTCCCTATAAAGGGTTTGATATAAATGACACCATTATCTCATAGGATGGTTGGCAGGCTAAATGAATTAATACTTGTGCTTATGTCCTAATAATACTTAGAGCAGTGCCTGGCACATAGTAACTTCACAATGAATACTGGTGATTTTCACTGATGATGGCATTTGAAGTAGACAAGCTGGGATTCCTGGGTGGTTGCTTTCTTTCCCAAGTCCAAGGCAAGTGCCCACTCAGCAGGTGGCCTCATGCTTACAGGAGGGAGAGCAATCTGCTGTGTTTGGAGTGACAGGAGCATGGCTCAAATTGAATGAGAAGGTCCCCCATTTTCCTCCCAACATAAAGTTTGAACAAGGGGAAAGTAGGAGCCAGAAGAAACACATTTTCACTTGTGTTGTTAGTAGGAGCCAGAAGAAACACATTTTCACTTGTGTTGTTGCCACCAGGAAGAAAAAGGTGGAGGGGGATGATGCGGCCTACAGATGCCCTTATCTTTCAGTCAAGGTGGATTTGAAAGGAAACTAGGAAGCCAGTTCCTGGAGCTCACAAACACTGACACCTGCCTTTTGTACCCCGCTTCCTACAGGGCAGAGGTCGTCTGCTTTCTTCACCTCTGTTTGCTTGGTTCAGGCAGAGGAGAAGCAACACCACATAAAAGAAAGATTGCTGAAAGGAAGTGGGACTCTGGGCTTGTAGGCCTAGCATTATACCCTTCTGCTCTGGGCCTCCATTTCCTAACGTGTGAAGTATAAAAGATGGACTAAACATCCTCCAAGATTTCTTGTAAAAACAACAAGAAAAAAAATACTCTGAGACTTAAAATCTTTCCAGAAAGGGAAACTGAGGGTAGAGTAATTAAGTGGCTTGCTCAGTGTTAAGCGACAAACTCAACGTGTCCAAGACAACACCTGATCTTCCTCCACCCACACCAGCAGCCTTCCATGCCGCTCTCACGCAAATCCATCCTTCCAGTCACTCAGCTTGGAAATCTTGAAGTCATCCCTAATGTGTTTATTTCTCTCAGACCTTTCATTTCCATGCACCAGCAAGTCCTGTTGTCCCTGCCTTCAAAATATACTCTCCAAAGAATCTTGGAGAGTACTCAGTCAGTATTTTATACTTTACACAGTAGAAAACTGAGGCCCAGAGGAAAGTATAATGCTAGCACCGGTAGCACTACTTCAGTGCCACCGACATTGTGCTTCTGTCTGCTACATTGAGGAGCAAGGGGAAGTAGGAACACTCATGCTTGAGCAGCTTGTTGGAGCCCCATTTCCCCCATATACAAAGTGAACATAATTCTGACCATGTTCTTTTCCTGTTGAAGTAGATGTGTTTCCCTTGTTGACTTTGTAGGAATTCATTGCACATTCTAGATATTCATCTTTGGTTTGCTTTAGACATTGCAAGTAGTAACTTCCTCTCTTCTGTTAGCTATCTATTAATTTTATCATTGTGCCCTTTAATTTAACAGAAATCCTCTATGATAAGATGATATAATTTATTGGATTTTTTTGGTCTTAGGATTTGTGCTTTTTATGATTTGATTAAGAAGTCTTTCCTTAACTCTAGGTCAAAAATATTCTATTATATTTTTTCTATTAATTTTCAAACACTACCATTCAGACTAAGGTTTTTAATTTATCTAGAATCCAGCTATGGACATGGGATTAATTAGGAATTTAGCTTTATTTTCTTCTCCAAAGTGAGCCAATTCCATCTAGTAAGTAATTCATCCTTTCCTCTATGAATTGTACTCTTCAGCTAAATTCTCATACATTCATAGGGTTATCTCTGAATTGAACTCTGTTTTATTGGCCTAGTTGTCTATTCTTGCACCAAAACCAACTGTTTTTTTACTATGGCTTTTAAAAAAAATCTTTCCCCAACTCTACTGAGGAATAATTGACCAAAAAATTTCTATGTAATTAAAGTATACAATGTCATGATACACATATACATTATGACATATTACCATAATTAAGCTAATTAACATATTTATCACTTTGTATACCAGTAGTTATGAAGTGTGCAGGAAAGGAGGAGAGCGAAAGGAAGAAGAACCTTGCTTAGAGTTTCTTGTGATAAGAATGCTTAACATTTACTCTCAGCAAATTTCAAGTATACAATATAGTATTAATTATTAACTATTTTACCATGCTGTCCATTAGAACCTTAAAACTTATTTATCATACTAGAAGCCCAGCGCATTAAAGCTCATGGCTCTGTCCATCCACCCCTACCCCGCCTCACAGCCTCGCCTACCTGTGCATGCCTTGCTGTGCTTGCAGCCTCCTGGTGACTGATCTTTGGTCATTATGGTATTACGACCACTGGGTTTTTATTATATAGATACCTGAAAACGTTTATCTTTTGACCATCTCCCCCTTGCTCCACCCCCAACCCCTGGCAACTGACATTTTACTCTTACTATGGCTCTTTAGTATTGTTTAATACCTGGTATAGTAAAACTCCATGTTATTTTTTAAGGGTGACATAGTGCACAATATACAACATTAAATATACTGATTTCGATGTAAAATTGACTCCATATAATTTTATTTATCCATATAAATTTTAGAGTAGCTTTTGAATAGATGGCATAATAGTAAAGATTAATTTGGGGAAAATTGCTATTTCTATACTATTAAACCATCCAATACAACAGAACATGGATGTGTATGTAGATCATTTTCTATATCCTGTATTAGAGTTTTCTTTTTGCTTTTTAAATTTTGAAATAACCACAAACTTACAAGAAAATGTGAAAGTACAGAATTGAGTTTTTTGGGTGTGTGTGTGGGAGGAAGGGTTCTGAGCCATTTGAGAGTAAATTTCTGACCTGGTGCCTTTTCATTATGCCTTGACATTTCAGGGTGTGTTTCTTAAACACAAAGACATTCTCCTACATAACTCCATGCACCATCAAAATCAAGAAATTTACATTGACACATTTTCACCTTTGATCCCAGGACTCTGAATTCTACCAATTGTCCCAGTACTGTTTTACATAGCCAGAGATTATGTAGGATCATGCCTAAGGTTCAGCATGCTATGCTTTAATTAATGAGAATTTGGGGGTTATTTTAAAAGTATATAAATACCCCATTTCTCATCAAATGTTCAACTTATGATCTTATTTGTTTGTATCTGTACTGAAAAGATTTTTCTACTTTACTTAAATGATTATAATCCATTATCATTATTATTTCGATGTTCTCAGAGAGGCCCTTTGGTAGGAGTCCCCTTTTAAAAAATAAATATTTTTATTGATTTCAGAGAGGAAGGGAGAGGGAGAGGAAGATAGAAATATCAATGATGAGAGAGAATCATTGATCAGCTGTCCCGTTACTGGGGACTGAGCACTTCCTTGATCTCTGGCAAAATGAAATATACCAGAATGTCATTCTGGTATATAATTACTAGAGACCCAGTGCAAGACATTCATTCACTGGGGAGAGGGGCGGTCCCTCAGCCCGGCCTCTCTTGCAGTCTGGGACCCCTTGGGGGATGTCCACCCTCTCACAGTCTGGAGCTCTCACAGTCCAGGACCCCTTGTTCCTTACCACCCACCTGCAGTGGAGGCAGGAGAGGCTCCCGCCACCGCCACTGCGCTTGCCCACTCTGAGCCCAGCTTGTGGCTGAGCAGTGCTCCCCTTGTAGGAGCACACTGACCACCAGGGGACAGCTCTTGCATTGAGCTCCTGATCCCTGGTGGTCAGTGTATATCATAGTGACCAGTCGTTCTGCTATTCGGTCAATTTGCATATTAGGCTTTATTATATAGGATATTTTTTATTTTTTTTTATTTCAAAGAGGAAGGGAGAGGGAGAGAGAGAGATAGAAACAACAATGATGAGAATCATTGATCGGCTGCCTCCTGCATGCCCCCTACTGGGAATTGAGACCGCAACCTGGGCATGTGCCCTTGACCAAAATCGAACCCGGGACCCTTCAGTTCACAAGCCAACGTTCTATCCACTGAGCCAATCCAGCTAGGGCCTGAACATCATTCTTGATAGATACTTTCTTCACCTCACCCAAAATCTGACTTCCATGTTGCCTCATCCTGCACCCAGCACTCTCTCCCTGGCTCCCATCCCCCAACCACAGAAGCCCACGTTGCTCTGCCCCACCTCCTGGCCAAGGACCAAATTGTGCAGGAAAGGAAGAGAGCAAAAAAGAAGAAGAACCTTGCTTAGAGTTTAAAATTTTGTCAATACAAATTTTGTATATTTTGCTGTATTAGTTCCCTAACAAAGTACTGCCATACGAAGTTCCACAGGCTAGGTGGCTTCAACAACATTTTCTCACAATTATAGAAACTAGAAGTCTAAGGTCAAGGTGTCCACAGAATTGGTTTCCCACTGAGGTTTCTATCCTTGGCTTGTAGATGGCTGTCTTCTCCCTTTTTCTTCATGTGGTCTCTCTGTGTGTATATGAACCCTTAATATATTTTTGTTTTGTTTACCCAATTTTATTTTATTTTTTAAAAATCTTTATTATTAAAAATATTACTTATGTCTCCTCCCCACCCCCATTGACCTCTTCCAGCCCACCCCCTGTCCCTCACCCCAGTCTTCACCACCCTGTTGTGTGTGTCCATGGGTGACACATATATGTGTACAAGTTATTTGGTTGATCTCTTCTCACTCAGCCTCCCCCACCTTCCCTCTGAGATTCCGAAGTCTGTTGCATATTTCTAGGTCTCTGGTTCTATTTTGTTCATCAGTTATTTTGTTCATTAGATTCCACATATGTGTGAGATCAGGTGCTGGGGTTAAAACACATTTTGGGAACAAATAGAAAAAATTGGACTGCATTTTAGATATTTCATTAATGTTAAATTTTCTGGATGTGATAAAGAGATGGTGCTGTGTAGAAAACTGTCCTTATTCTCAAGGTAATGCATGAAGTATCTAGAAAAGTCAAGTTGTTTGCTGTTTAGTTTTAAACAGTTTATTTTGTGTTTGTGTGAATATATACATGTGTTTGTGCAGATAGATAGATAGAAAAAATAGATAATCTTGAAAGTGTTAGAGAGAAAAGAGATGTAGAAGGAAAGTGCATGTTAACACCTGTTAATATAGGTGAAGAATCTATGGATTTAATTGTTTTTTCTTATAACTGTGCTACCAGTTTGAATATTTCAGAATAAAGATTAGGGGAAGAAAAATAAATGGTGCCTCAATTTCTTACCTTGCTAGCATTTGAAGAACACCAAGATTTGAAATAGATCATCCTTGAAAATGCAGTCCTGTCTGAATCCTGGATCGGGTTAACTGGCCTCACTGCAAACCCTCATTGGATGGCCAGCTTTTAAGTTCAGTACACTTGGGAGAGGACCAAGTGCCTTCCCTAGCTGGGGCATGGAGGATGATTGTCTGAAGCTGGCTTTGGGAAACAAGAGAATATTCCTGCATTGCTGGGAGAAACCTTGAAGTGTGAGTCAGGAAAAGATTGGGAAGGAGATGAGGGGGCAGACAGATGGGATGTTTGCAGCCTAGAAACAACTCAGAGAATGTGTGGGAAATGTGGAGGAGGGGAATGTGGGGAAGAGTGAAGGAGCAGAGGGGCTTATCTCAAAACTTTTTAATACAAAACCAACAGAGGAAGGCTGATTTGGCCTTGTTTATTTACCTAACACAGGTTCCTGCATTTCCTCATCCTGCCAGTGAGCACAACCTTCCTTCCATACTCCTTCAGCCAAGGCCGCCTTTCCTTGCAAAACACTGGTCTTCTTTAAGTGAATATGCCCAAGGCAGGAACAAAGAATTTTGGAGCGGGGATATGTGTGGAGATAGGCTATAGAAGGCAAGGCTACAAACAAGACCAGTTTGGAAATTTTTACAGACACCCCAGTAACCCATAATGTTGGCCTAGACTGGGGAGTTACAAAGGAGATAGTGAAAAGCAGTCGAATTCTAGATGCCTTTGAAGGAAGAAGTCGGGGTGTTACATTGCCACCTTGCCTACAACATCACTGGCCTCTCAGATTCCCTATCTCTGTGGCTTATATTCTTTTTAATTGGAGGCTCCGTTTCTTAGACCTACAAGGCAAATTGATCTATGCACAGATGAAGGCAAATCTATCCCTGATGCTTGAAACACTCGGCAAATGCATGCCCTCCTGATAGAGATTGGTCAGCGACATCAAAGGAAGTTGGGTCCAGCTCAATATTCTACTAGTACCTATTCTGGGAAGGCATACTTCACACAGTGTGATGTCTGTCTACTATGAATTCAAGGGCAATCTTCTCTCTAGTAATAATATCCTACTTGACACTGAGTAGACTATTTTACAAATGTTTCACAGCATTTGGGGAGGTCTTTCCTGACCCCTAGAGTAAGTTAAATCCCTTAGTCTATGTTCCTATGGTATCTTGTTCTTTCTCAAGTATAATTCTCACTACATTTTATTATAGATACTTCTTTAATTATATTTCTTACTAGATTGAAAAGCTTTATGAGGAAAAGACAATGTAATACCCCTGGTAACTAACACAGTGCCTGGTTCATAGAAGGCATTTAGTACATCTCTACAGTTGAACAAATATATGATCAGGAACTCTTTTAACTTTCAAAACTATTCTTCCAAGGTGGGTATTACTGTTTCCACTCGTTGATGAAGGAAGGAGCATTGAGACATTAGTGAAAGAACTAACTTGGAATGATACCCAGGCCTCAGATCTTTTCCACTAAGTTCCACCTGGAACCTAGAAGAAACCTCCATTCATTCAATCAGTCAACAGACACATTAAATCTTCCCCATATGTCAGGCTCTGCTGTATGCTCACGAAGAATGTACAAGAATGAGGAAGACTTGCCTTCAGATGCTGGAAACCAAGCACAGGGAAATAAATATGCAAATACATAATTAATTGCATTATAGTGTGGTAAGTACCATGGGAGGTCCTAGGAGGAATGTCTAACTCTGCCTGGATGAGGGAAGGCTTAAACTGACTGGTACATTTGATCTGTTTTTTTTGTGTGTGTGTGTTTTTTATTGTTGTTGTTGGGGGGGGGGGCACGGAGGGAGTATTTTGCTAGGAACAGAACAGGGAAGATTATTAAAGGACAAGATTGATGACTAGTGCCTCCAAAGCTGGGTAACCTGGTTTCCTGCTCTGTTGCTGACTATGAATCACTCATCCTCCAAGCCCTGGTTTCAGAAAATGGAGGAACTAAAAAGCAGCCCATGCAACAAGAGACCCACAGTGTAGAGTCAGGTTGTATTATAAACATTCCTAGAGCTCACCTACCTGGGCCACCATATACAGACTGAAATATCATGTATATGAATGGTATTCAATGGATTCAGGGAATGCCCAATCTTTACTATTGCACACAGTGGCCCAAATACCTCATTTGAGTCAACATATAATATCTATTTTTACTACAAATGAAAGAACACTGCAAGTCAACTGATGTGGAATAGAATGAGGTACAACTTGCTGTGAGTAAGAGAGCATTGGAGCAAGGGAAGACAATTGGTTTACTGGAAACTGAGAGAAGTCATCTCTTAAAAATATTACAAACCAGCCCTAGCTGGTTTTGCTCAATGGATAGAGCGTCAGCCTGTGGACTGAAGGGTCCCAGGTCTGATTCTGGCCAAGAGCACATGCCTGGGTTGCAGGCTCAGTCCCCAATGGGGGGGGGGGGCGGGGGAGGGCACAGGAGGCAGCTGATCAATGATTTTCTCTCATCATTGATGTTTCTATCTCTCTCTTCCTCTCAAAAATCAATAAAATACATATTTTTTAAAAATATTACAAACAAGCCCTAACCGATTTGGCTAGTGAATAGAGTGTTGGCCTGTGGACTGAAGGGTCTCAGGTTCGATTCTGGTCAAGGCCATGTACCTTGGTTTTGGCACATCCCCCTTGGGGGGTGTGCAAAAGGCAGCTGATTGATGTTTCTCTCTCATGGATGTTTCTAACTTTCTATCCCTCTCTCTTCCTCTCTGTTAAAAAATCAATAAAATATATTTTAAAAATATATTACAAACCAGCCAAAGCCAGCAACTGTCCTTCTCTCTGAATGGCAGCCTGTAGGCACACTCATACCATATTAGGAATTGGGGCTGGGGGCTATTACCATAAGCAGTTGAAGTGACAAGAAATTCTTAAGTAGGAAGTATGGTGACCATATTTACATTTTAGAAAGATAACGGATAGCAGTACATATTAGGGGAACAGAGGACACAGACAGAGAGATTGTTTAGAAGGTTCATGAAAAAATGCCAGTGAAAGAGGATGAGGCATCTGCCCAGATAATAAAAATAAAGAGGAGGAAATGGATTCAGAAACTTCAGGAGAAGGAGTCATCAAAATCTGGGTGAGTAATTGCATGTAGGGGGTGAGAAAGTAGGAAGAGGAGAGGATGGTTCCTGAGTTTCTGACTTGGGAAAGTGGTTGGATGGTGGCCGTACTCCCAGAAAGGAGAGCAGGTCCAGAGTGGCCTTGGGCCGGCTGTTAATGTGTGGGTTCTTGACTTCGAGCAGGAGAGATTTCACAATACAACTCCACGTGATTTGGAGGGTGCATTTATTAAGGCTGGAGGGAGTGAAACAAGGAAGGGCTTAGGATGGAAGAAGAAACAGGAGAGATCCTAGGCAGGCTGCTCTGGTTCACTGGAAAGTCAGAGAAAGGGGGTTTTGGAGACAAGTTCAAGGGGTTAGCCTGGAACGAGCTGCCACTGCCCATTGCTCCGCTGGTTGCAATTCTCCTGGGGTCTTCGGAGTTTAGGATATGCATGCCTGTTAGGAAAGAAGAGGGGAAAGAAAGGGGATAGGTGTGCTCCCTGGAGGGAGAGCATGAACATGGGAGGATCTCAATAGAATATTCATCAGCTTTCCTAGGTGTGTCCTTTCAGGGTCATGTTTCCACTGATTGGTCAGCACCAGGGCAGGGGTCATTAGTCATTGCAACTGGTCCTGGTGACCCCCACCTGGTTTTGCTGCTTTTCTGGGCCCGGGGGCTGAAATACAACTGAGGTCTAGGTATTATCTATAGAGAGAAAAGGTCAAGGGGGCGGGATCTAACCACAGGACCAGTGACACAAAAGGTTAGAGGGACTAAACCGCTTAGATATGCTGAGGGAGAAAGGCCACCCTGAGGCAAGGTCTGGCACCAGTTTTGACCGTGGCTAGGTGCCTGGGGCTTTCCACCCCGGTGACCTTCTGTATCTTGCTGTAAATTGCTCAGCCAGTTTGTCCAACTCTCTGTCTTAGTTTCCCCATTCCACTTACCAGGAATTTCCCCAGCTTCCTACAGTCCTGCCTCAGTTGGAAAATGGAGAGAGCCTGAAAGAGAGTTCAGCTTGGTAACTATTGCAGTGACCAGGAACCATAGGCATCAGTTTCCAGTAGGTGGCTGGATGTATGATCTTTCTTTAATTCAGGAGCAAATTCCAGGCTGGAGATAGTAATTTGAGAGTCTTCAGAGTTTAAATGGCAAGTAGAAGGGGATGAGGTAAAAGGGGATCATATATAGAGAAGAGAAGGCTGAGAATCCAAAAGTAGGGAACACCAACTAATTTAAGGGACAGTTGGAAGCAGTTGCCATGAAGAAGACTGAGAATCAAAGCCACACAAACTCTAAACACCCCTGAGAGACTTAGATGTTCTATCTATCTCATTTGGAATTGCATTTGGCCGCATATAACAGAAACCTGAGTACAGTGGCTAATCAGCTTCTTGCCCAGAGGGCAGTCCAGGCAGGGCTTCATGGACCCATCAAGACTCAGCTCTGTCAGTTTCTTTTCCCCTTGTGCTTGGAGATGCCTACTCCACATCGAGGCACTAAGCCCTCCTTTTCGTCAAGAAGAAGGGGAAGAGCAAAGGGCAAAAGGCATTTGCCAAGTATTTCTTTTTTTTTTTCTTCAGGAAAAAACAATAGTTTTCTGAGAAGCCCCATCCATTAGACCAGCAATTTTGAACCTTTTTCATCTCATGGCACATGTAAACTACTAAAATTCTGAGGCACACCAAAAAGTATGTTTTTTGCTGATCTGACTGAAAGAAAAATTGGTATAATTTTGATTCATTCACAGCAGATAGCCAATGTCATGTTGGCTGATGTCATTTTTTTTTTTTCATTTGACAATCTAAGGGGAAAGGGGTCAGTGCCCTTGACTAAGTAGTCAGGTATTTCATGTGTGTGTGTTTTCTTTTTTAAAATATATCTTTATTGATTTCAAAAAGGAAAGGAGAGAGAGAGAGAGAGAATCATTGACTGGCTGCTGCCTGCACACCCCTACAGTGGATTGATCCTGCAACCTGGGCATGTGTCCTGACCAGGAATCAAACCTGGTCCCCTTCAGTCCGCAGGCTGATGCTCTATCCTCTGAGCCACACTGGCCAGGGCAGTATTGCATGTTTTAAAAATTCTTCACACTAGTTGCAAATTGCTGCATTCGACTAAAAACTACAACTCATCAGCCAGGATTAAGGATATGAATATTTCACTACATGGGTACCTGGGGGAGACCAGGTGGTTTTTTAAAAACTTTTTGTTTTGAAATAATTAAAAACTACAGAAGACTTGCAAAAATAACACGAAGAAGTCCTGTATGCCCTTTCCCCCAAATTTTAAAATTTCCAAATATTAACATTTTATCATTCTCTCTCTGTCAGGCACATTTACTCCTACAGTCTTCAGTGTTGCTTCCTAAAAATAAGAATCTTCTCTTATGTAACCAGA
This sequence comes from Antrozous pallidus, assembly GCA_027563665.1. Lineage (NCBI taxonomy): Eukaryota > Metazoa > Chordata > Mammalia > Chiroptera > Vespertilionidae > Antrozous > Antrozous pallidus. Next base: position 33,056,422 of record CM050523.1, read on the forward strand.
GCACAATGATCAAAATCAGAACATTAAAATTAATACAATGCAATTGTTTAATCTACAGCTTTTGCCAGCTGTCTCACTAATGTCTTCTGCTGTAAGGAAAAGAAAATTCTTTTTGGTCCAGTAACCAATACAGGATCACATTTTGTTGTCATGCTGTTTTAGTCTACTTTAATCTAGAAAGTTGTTCAGTATGTCTTTATCTTCCATGTCATTGACATTTTTGAAGATCACTTTGTAGAGCAGCCCTTACTTGGATTTATCTGATGTTCCTTCATACTTTGGGTTACAAATTTTCAGCTGGAATGCTACAGAAATGAAGTGGTGTCCTCAGTCATCATATTAGGAAGCTCCTAATTTTGATTTGTCCTATTACTAGCAATGTCAACTTTGATCACTTGGTGAAAGTGGTAGTACTGGCCAGGTTTCCCTACTACAAAGCTACTATTTTACGCTTTGAAATTAAAGTAAGAATCTGCAGGAGATGCTTTTTAAAAAATATATATTTTATTGATTTTTTTACAGAGAGGAAGGGAGAGGGAGAGTTAGAAACATTGATGAGAGAGAAACATCAATCAGCTGCCTCATGCACAACCCCTACTGTGGATGTGCCCGAAACCAGGGTACATGCCCTTGACCAGAATCAAACCTGGGATCCTTCAGTCCACAGGCCGACATTCTATCCACTGAGCCAAACCAGTTAGGGCTGCAGGAGATGCTTTGAGGTGATTTAAACATCATGTTTTTTTCATCAAAATTTCACCTGGTAGTTTCTTGCCTGAAATAATAATATGGTGATTGCAAAATGGTGATTTTTCTAGTTTTGTCATTCATTCTAACACTTACTAGTTTGTCTTCCATCATAGAGAACAGGGATGGGGAATGTCCGGCCTGGGGGCCATATAATTTGGTCTGGCCCTGCCAAGGCAACCGCAGGTGGGACTCGAAATTCAATAAATCTAGGAGCCTTTTTCATAGCAACATAATTTTTAAGTTGGTAATTTTGTACGGCCCACAAATGATGTTATAAATATTCAAATAACCCTTGGCAGAAAAAGGTTCCCCACCCTTGATATAGAAGAACTTTTCTTCCTCCTCCATTTACTTATTTGTTTGCCCATTTCAGTGTGGATTCATAATTTCCTAGACTATTCAATGTGTTACAGCCAACTACTATCATAATTTATTTGGGTGCTCACATTGTCACAGATTGGCCATTAGAAGCCCCTTTAAACAGGCTTCTGTGTCCTTTTGACATATTCCCATTATTCTCTGAGTACTTTTCTTATTCAAGATTGTTTTTAATAGGGCACATAGTCATCTTGATAAAATCAGTCTTCTGTTAGTAAGGAACAACAATGTGGGAAAGCAGTAGTGTCCTCAGCTAGTGGCTTGAATCAGGGCTGACAGCCTTGCTTTGTCCCAAAAAAACAACTTTGTGCCCACATTCCAAAAAAGCCAGGAGGTCACGTAATTCCAACCTTGCCTCTCCTCCTGCCAATCCTTGATCACCATCTAAAATTGCTCCTTGGGGCCCTGTGTTGCACGACTCCAGGGGGTGCCATTCATATTGCAGACTGGGGATGACGTACTGGAGCAGAGGCTGGTATACTTTTTCTATGAAGGACCAAATAGTAAATATTTCTATCTGTGTGGGCATTTGGTCTTTGTTGTAACCACCTAACTCTGTCAAGGTAGTGTGAAAGTAACCATCAATGATCCTATGTAAATGAATTGGCATGGCTTTGGTCCAATAAAACTTTACTTATGGATACTGACCTTGAATTTCACATCATTTTCATGTCTTTGAAATATTTTTACTCTCAATGTTAAAAAAAGAAACACATTTGAAAATGTAAAAATGATTCTTAGCTTGTGAACTTCACAAAAGGCAGCTGGCTGGATATGTCCACAGTTTCCCACTCCCTGCCCTGCTCAGCTTGTGTTGTCATGGTAGTCCTACCTCCAGCCAGTCTCTCTTTCTTACCTTAGTCTCTCATCTGCCATCGGTTCTGGGCTTTCTCTCCACCTTCTACCCTCTTTATTCCCAATCTTTCCTCCGTGGCCAGCAGGGTCCTCCATTCAATTATAAATAAACGTCTTTCCACCTTTACCCTCCTAACTCCTTTCTTAACCTCAACTGGAAAAATGAGTACATTCCCAAAGGAACTTGTTTCTTTGCTGAATTCTAGAAAGGATGCTACTCATTTTCCCATACCCCCAAACCCATGGGCACAGGAAGTGCTGTTGACATTTGCCATATACCTCAGTCCTACTTCCAAACCTTCATTCTTCCAGCGTCTTGCAAAACCCTCCTTTGAAGCTCTTACCATCTACTCTTTGACAACAAACAGCGAACACACTGAGGGATATCCTTATAACCATAGGAGACAGGTACTATGATTATCCCCATTTTGCAGAGAGGTACAGAGGTTAAGGTCACCGAGCTAGTAAATGGCAGAGCTGGGACTCTAATCCCAGCAGTCCATGCTTATTGCCAAAATGGTGTGCTGTCCTTTCTCTATGATCATGTACCATGTGGATAACTATCTCCTTACCCACGCCTGACTATCCATTATCATGTAGCCATCTGGGTAGAAACAGATGCACAGCCAACCTGAGTCATTTGAAGAGGATTTAATAGAGGAACTATATGTAAAGGGGTACAGCAACCTTTCTCAACCTTTTTTCGTTATCATCCACCCTAAGGACAAAAATTAAATCGATTTACTAAGTAAATTAATTTAAATTAATTAGCAGGACATACAGCACACCTCCACCCAATCGGTTCTTCTCACTGTAAGTGAACGTTGCCTTTCTAACGAAACAGTGAGCTCTCTGCGAGTACACACTGGAAGGCTGGAGGCCTGCAGGAAGACTTCAGCTTTTGAATGTTGTGCAATATGCATGCCTCACATAATTTAAAAATAAAATGTAGCTTTAAAAATTGACCTAAAATGCAAATATGGTCATTCTTTCCCGTGCCCAAAACACTGCAGTAGCCCATCTGCCACCAAGTTAAAATCCAGATCTGTTCAGATGCTACCCAAGGCCCCACACAACTCATTTAGCCTCATCTGCATCACTTCCCACCGCACACCCTATGGCCAGAAATGTGAATTACTGGAAAGTGAATGCATTTCCTGAGAAACGTTCTTCCTTTGCTGCCAGTTTGCTCAGAATGCCATTTTGTACCAAACTTGCAGTTTCCACATCGTGGTGATTTTTTCAAGATCCAGTTAAAATAACCTCTCCAGACATCTGTGAGAATAGCTGATGACTTCCCCCTCTGTGCCACCACTGTAGAATGATGGTTAAGAGTACAGTCTCTGCCCTAACCGGTTTGGCTCAGTGGATGGAGCGTCGGCCTGTGGACTGAAAGGTCCCAGGTTCGATTCCGGTCAAGAGCATGTAGTTGGTTGTGGGCACATCCCCAGTAACAGGTGTGCAGGCAGCAGCTGATTGATGTTTCTCTCTTATTTCTAACACTCTATCCCTCTGTAAAAAATCAGTACACTATAAGTTTTTTAAAAAAAGAGTACAGTCTCTGATCCCAGATGCTATGGGTATAGATTCTGGATTTGTCACTTACCAGTTGGTGAACTTGGGTATGTGACTTAACTTCTGTACTTCAATTTCCTTGTTTGTAAAATAAAGATTAGAAGAATAGTTCCTACTCTAGAAGAGTATTCATTCACCAAATATTTACTGACAAAAATTCCTGCCCCAGTGGAAGTTAGATTAGAATTTAGAGCAGAGTTGGCAAGCTATAGCCCATGGACCAAATTAGCCACCTGTTTTATAAATAAAGTTTTATTGGAACACAGCCACACTCATTCGTTTATACATCGGCTATGGCCACTTCCATGCTACAATGGAAGAGTCGAGTGGTTGCAACATAGACCATAGGGCCTGCAGAGCCAAAAATATTTAAGAGAAAGTGCTAGCCCCTGCTTTGGAGAGACTAAAGTGTTTAAAATTTCAAAACATTACCTGGTACTTGGTAAGCACTCAATAGATGCTAGCTTCACCATATTATTGCATGACCTTATGACAACATTTGATACAGGTACTCTATAAAATTTTGCTGAATAAATGAATAAACAGATAGGTAAAGAGGAACCAGATGTTTGGTCATGGGAACTACTGGAGGAAGAGTTTCAAGAAGGTGGAAGTGGTCAGCTATGTTAAGTTGACAAATCAAGAAAGGCCACCAGATTTGGCAATCAGATGAAGTGTCCTAACCAAGGAGCAGCTTGTGTATGGTGGTGAGGACAAAAACTAGACCATGGTGGGTTTAGGAGGGAATGGAAATAAGGAAGAGAGAGAATCCCTGGTTGGGTAGCTCAGTTGGTTAGAGCGTTGTCTCGATCCACCAAGGTTGCCAGTTCACTCCCTGCTCAGGGCACATACAGAAGTCAACCAATGAATGCATAAGTAAGTGGAACAACACATTGATGTTTTATCTATTTCTCCCTTCCTCTCTCTCTCTCACATCAATCAATGAAAAATAATGTTTTTAAAGAAGGGATAGGAAAGTTGAGATTATGCATCTATATGACAGCAAGTATCAAGATAAAAATGAATACAGAGCCCTAGCCAGTTTGGCTCAGTGGATAGAGCATGGGCCTGCGGACTAAAGGGTCCCAAGTTCAATTCTGGTCAAGGGCACATACCTTGGTTGCAGGCTCCTCCCTGGTACAAGCCTTGCTGGGAATCGTGCAGAAGGCAACCAATCAATGTGTTTCTCTCACATCGATATTTCTCTCTGTGTTTCCCTCTCTCTTCCATTCTCTCTTAAAAAAAAAAATCAATGGAAAAATATTGAGTGAGGATTTTAAAAAAGAATACAGACTAATATTGAACATAAAGTGTAATTGAAAGAAATTTAGTGCTCTAACACATGCATATTATTGCTGAAGATGCCCGCAACCTTTTTGGTGTATGGGACAACACTCCAACCAACTGGGCCACACCAGCCAGAGCTTAAGGGTGTTTTTTTAAAATAATTTTTTAGAAAGTTATTTGAGAGAGAGAGAGAAACATCTGTTTGTTTCTACTTATTTGTGCATTCATTGGTTGATTCTTATATGTGCCCTGGCCAGGAATCAAACCTGAAACCTTGGTGCAGCAGGATGACACTCTAAACAACTGAGCTACTCAACCAAAGCACTGATTTTTTTTAAAGGGCTACAAAAAGGTACTTAAGTGTGCTGTTATTTAATTTAAATATATGCTATGTAGTTTTTTAAAAATCAAATATACACTATAAGTGGAAAAAGTCTATAAAGATACATTTAAAATACCAACAGAGGATATATCTAAGTGGTGGGATTGCTGGGAGATTATTTTCTTCACTCTACTTTTTTATACTTTTTTTTCTTTATGCTTTAAATGTTTGTATAATAAACAGGACTTCTTTTTATAATCACAAATAACAATGGAACAAAACCACTGAATTTCATCCACAACATGTTACAAGCATACATGCTTGCTTGTAAGCGCAGAGGCCAGAGGTTTTTATGTTTTTGTAGATTGTCCAATATTTAGTTGTTACATCAACAGCAACAAAAATTCCTCAGCCTACAAAAGTCAGCAGATGACATCTCAAAGAGATGTGCTAACATGGGTGGACCTTGAGAACATTATGCGAAGTGAAATAAGTCAGTTAGAAAAAGCTAAGAACCATATTATTTCACTCATATGGGATATAAAGCTGAAACTCATGAACAAAAACAGCACTGTGGTAGTTTCCAGGGAGAAGAGGGTAGGCCGAGAAGGGGGTCCTAATATATGGTGACAAGAGATTTGACTTTGGGTGGTGGGCACACGGTGCAATATACAGATCCTGTAACATAGAAACCCACACCTGAACTTATGTGTTCATGTTCACCAATGTCACTCCAATCAATTTAATTTTAAGAAAAGATATGTACAAAACAGACAGACAACAGATTTACCTAGAAATTGACCCTATTGATCCTCTCTGCAAGGTATCAAATCAACCAGACATCTGCTGTCGAAGCACAGGAATTTACTAAAAACAGGGAGTACTGTGCTCACAACAGATGAATATGATGTGAATCAGTTACTTTGGCCATAAGTAATAGGATACTGACAAAAAGTGGCTTAAATAATAAATATTTACTATTTCACATAACATGAAGTCCAGAAGGAGGGGGACTCCAACTCTGGTTAACTCAGTAGTTCAGCAAATTCAGGATTCTGGGTCAGCTTTCCTTTGACTTTCTTGGCTCTCCCCAAGAAAGTCTATGTGACAGGTAGGCAGAGAACATCACTGCTGCACCCAAGAATGTCTACACCAGGAAGGGGAGGATCCCTCTCACCCCATCTTCTTTTGTTTTCAGGGATTCAAATCTTTCCCAGAATTTCCCTAGCAGACACCTTCCTGAATTTTATTGGCTACACTGTGACAGTTCAGTTTAAGGAAAAACAGAGAAGAAAACTACACTTAGTTGAAATTAAAAATTATAGCCATTCTTAAGCCAAAACTAGAAAAAGGAATTATCACTACTGCCCTAGATCAGCAGAGTCCAGTAAAATTTAATGTGAGCCATATGCAAGATATATACTTAGCTCTCCCTGAATAGTCTTTGTTAAGCTAAGTCTTCATTTTCTCCTTCATGAATGAGCTACAATATTGGTAACATTGCTTCCCATCAACATAATTAGAAGTGCCAAGAGGAAATTCCCAAGTGCCAAGGGTATTATTCCAACAAAGGCACCTTGGTTATGGAATCTGAACTTTGAGTCCCTGCGTTATGGTTCTGGATGTGACCCAATTTGTATGGTCTTAATTGAGTTTATCTGGGCCCCAATTTCCTCATCTTAAAACAGAGAGAGTTCTTTAATGTCCTTTGAACTATACCACTCCATGATTTTATATTACTATTTAATTGGGACCTCCCAGACCTTATCTGACACTAGCCAGCTGGGGCAGCAAAACATAAGTTATTCAGAAGGGCACTTTCTCTGATGCCACTGGGGCAAAATGCACTTTGAGAGAGAAAGGAAGGAGGCAAGCTATGGTGGCTTGTCATTCATTTACTCAGGAAGTAAAACGGGCAACCACTATGTGCCAGTGACTCTAGATTGAATTTTTTTTTTTTTAAGATGTAGTCCCAGCTCTCAGTGAGCTTACAATCTGGTGGGAAGGGGATATAAATAAGCCCATATACAATTACAAAGGGTGTAGAAAGGGCTCTCCTGGCATTGTGGGAAATTGCTTAGTCTACAGGGCATCTCATGCTACATTTTACCCACTTCGGGTCTCTCTCTATTTTTTAAATTGACTTTAGAGAAGAGGGGAGAGGGAAGGAAGAAGAGAAGAGGAGAGAGAGACAGAGAGAGAAAAGGAAATATGGATCTATTATTCCACTCATTCATTCACTCACTGGTCACTTCTCGTATGTGCCCTGACTAGGGATAGAAACCACAACCTTGGCCTATCAGGACAACTCCCTAATCATCTGAGCCCTCCAGCCAGGGCTCTTAATTACTTTTCTATTCTTTTCTTCAATGCATGTGCCCAGTTATCTATACAGCCTGGGACCTGGTAACAGGGCCACAGGGAAACACTTGCAGCAAATTGAAGGTTTTTGTTTCAGATCCTTCTACCACCTCAACCACCATCATTTCCGTAACCATCATCACCACCTCCACCTTTATCACCTCTCAACACCTCCACTCTCACAACCATCATCACCGTCATCATCATCATAGCCACTGCCATAAGCACTATCTCTGCCATCAACAAAAAAGTACACAAGTGAGGCTTGCTTTAATCCCAAAAGGATGTATAAAATCTGAGCTGATATACTGAACAAATTAAGGGATGATTATTTGCTTTTTCCAAATTATTCAATATACAGTAACTTTAGGTAAAGTTCCCTTGGTGTTTTTTAATATGTGCTTTGGTTTACAAACATTTTAATTACCCAGATATCTTTAGGATTATATCTATTTTAAAAATAAGATATATGAGGGATAGGATTTTCATGCTGAGAAAGAGAGGCAAGCATAATAAGCTCATAAGAGCTCTTTCTTTATTCATTAAATTAATCGTGAAGAGTTTTATAACATGCACAAATCTACTAAACATTAAGCAGTTTTAGTTACTTGGCCATAAATCATAAAGACAGTTAATTCTGTCAATAGTACTCCTAATCGCTTCTCGACCTTTTGGCGAAGATCAAGCGTAATAGTACTCCTATATCTAGATAGTATATGTATATGCAAATATATGATGCTTATATAAAAATATATTACTTATAGTATACTTCATAAAATGTTTATTTAATATTTGTATACTAAAATATACAATACTTATCAAATATATGTGATCAATGTGTATTATCATACCCTTCTCTAACTGTGAAATTTGGGTTAGAGACTAAAGTAGATGGTAAAAAATGTTCACAAAGTCCTCTCATCCTTGTATGCACATCCCTTGCCATGTGACTTTGCTACTCCTCCCATTAAGAAGGAGAGACTACTTCACTGGTCCTTGACTCTTAACCCCGGGTTGGCCATGTGATTATTTTGGCTAATGGGATATTAACAAATGTGACAGAAAGCAGAGGCCTGCACTTTGGGTTTTGCCTTCCCTTGATGATCTGGGAACCTTGCCACCACCATCATGTGACCAAATCTGGGCTGGCCTGCTGAAGGGTAACAGATCATGTGGCATCAGTGAACTAGCACAGCTCAGGCCCTACCAGACCAATTAGCCCGCCAGTCACCAGATATGTGAGAGACAGTCCTAGACCATCCTGCCCCAGCTGCGCTGGCAGAGGCCAGAAGAACCACCAAGTTGACCAGAGCCTCATGAGAAATAATAAAATGCTTATTGCTCGAAGCCACAAAATTTTGGGGTGGTTTGTTATACAGCAAAAGCTTACTGATACAGGGACCATATTGTAATGGGCTTTGTTCTCTTTCCCCCTTACCCATTACAAAAAGCTGGGGTAAAATAGTTGGTTTATTGGAGCCACAGTTGACACAAACATATCTTTCCTTTTCTTCTAATTCTAAAAGCTCTGATTCTCTTACATTATTAAGCTTCCTTTCTCAGTTACGGTCTTTACAGAAGAATGGTGCTGAGGAATAAAGGCAATTAAAATGAGGCATGATGCGAAGAGTGAAAGGGAGCTGAAGATGTGAAGTAAGGTGGTGACAGTGGGTGCTGAGGCAAAAAGGAAACATCAGTATAACCATATTGCATTTAAACTTCCTAGGAGAGGTTCGCTCTATTAAATCAGAATCTTTATTGAGACTCCTTGCCATAGCTGGTTTGGCTCAGTGAACTGAACATCAGCCTGTGGAGTGAAGTGACCCGGGTTCAATTCCGGACAAGGGCATATGATCGGGTTGCAGGCTCGATCCCCAGTAGGGATGTGCAGGAGGGAGTTTATCAATGATTCTCTCTCATCATTGATGTTTCTCTCTCTCACTCTCCCTTCCTCTCTGAAAAAAAAAAAAAAAAGTCCAAATCATCTTCAGGCTTCAGGTACTGTTGACTCCAATTGCTCCAATGATATCCTCAGGGCAGTGTCTCTCTTGTCTCTCCATCTCTGTCTCTAGGATCTGCGTCCTTGTTTTGGTCTCCCTAGATCCCTCAATCCCTGACCTACTTTGTGAGTCCCAGAGTTGAGTGGTGGCAACTGTCTGTTACATCCCCATCTCGAGTGACCAAGTCCTTTTCCCTTCTCCCCACCTGTTACTCTGTCATGTTAAAGGCACTAAGTTCCATCCAGTTTCCCAAGTCACAAACCCGGAAGCCATCCCAGACCTCTCCATGAGTCCCCATATCCAATAGATAATAAAGCCAAGACATTTCGACCCCATCTGTGTCTTTGGAAATGGTTTTCCCTCTCCCTGGCCATTGCCACTGTGTGTTTGTCAGGCACTGTTATTCCTGTCATGGGAGAAGAAAATTTTTTTCTAACCAGCCTTTGCTTTGCTCCCTACAAACTATCTTACATGCCTGGAGTAACCTGTTAAAAAGGTACATCTGAGTCTAGTAGGGCCTGCTTAAAATCTTTGTTTACATAACTTGTATGAGCTGCTCCACAAATTTGGGGTACAAACATGATCCTATTTGGTGATTTTTCCAGTTGATCACTTGAACTCCCAGCTGTCCTGTTGGCAGAAAGCCTAGTTGTCTTAGGTTGAGTTTCCTAGAAACAGAGTCTGAGCTGAAGATGCGTGTTAGTTGTTATTTTAGGGGCCTCGTGGTTCCTGCCACTGGGCTGGGGCTGAGCCCACGTTTAATCCACCCTGCCCAGTGGCTAACTATATAATACAGAATCTTGGATCAGGAGGTTGGGGATTGGTGTCTTTACTAAGAAGCCCAGGGCCTCTCATGCAAATTGCTATACCCAGTGACAAATGTTAGGTCATCGAGGAACGCATGAGGCCAGAATGGTGAGGGATCATGAATTTATTATTCGATCACCTGCACACCAGTTGGCTGGGCCTGGATGGCTCCAACACCCAGTGACAGGAGTCAGCAGTTTTTAAAGGACCTTTGGCAGGCTTTTTCTGGGCAGAGACTTCTTTATGCCTACCCAGAGAGGAAATAATGGAATGAGGTCGCTGCAAGTGAAATGTGGTCTCAGCAAAGGGAGTGTCCATAGTGGAATGGCCTGAAAAGTCAGTTCCTGGGGGAGAGGTATCAACGCAATTACTAGATCAGTCCTAAAAGCAAGCTCTATCTACCTGGGGCTCAGAGTGGAGGTCTTGATCCAGTCACAAAAGATTCTTTTCATGCCAGAGGTCAAAAACTCAAATGCTTAGAGGAGCCAGAAGCCTGACAGACAGGGCAGCCATCACTCAGCAACAATCGCTCAGTAAAACACAGTAGCCACATCTATAGTTTCTTCAGGAGGAGCCCCAAAATCTTGATTTCTTTTTTATGTGAAGTATTCTGATTTTAAACTGTTTGAGATATATATATATATATATATATATATATATATATATATATATATATATATATTTTAAGCAGGCAAAACAAAACTTATCTGGGGCATTGTCTGTCCTCGGGGCTGTCAGTTTGTGAATTTGATTTTATGCCCTAATCCCATAACAATGGATGCCCACTTGCCCTACATTTGCATCACTATGGGGTAGGGCCACAGCAATGAAATGAACTGGGACTGGAGAAAGATCAGCTGTGAACTGGTTACAAAAGGTTCCATGATTTCAAGATAGTCTAATCTCCTTTAAGGTGGCCTTCGTGCCTTCCTGACCTGGCTCCTACCCTTGAGCACGGCCTTTCTGTTACTCGCCTCCCTCATACTGTTTCGCATCTCTGGGCCTTTTTTGCTCCCTGGGCTATCTCAGAGGATCTTTCACCTCCAGTTATCAGCACTCTCACTCTCCTTCAAGTTTTGGCTCCAACACCCCTTCCTCTGGGCAGGTCTCTGCTTTCTCTCCTGCTTACCTCATGTTTTAGAGTAGTTACTCGATTGCCCTTAAGCAACGATTTTCAACGTTTTCCAACCCGGTGTGCCACAAGAATTCTTAAAACATGCAATACCTGACTATTTATTTAATCGGGGACACTGACTTCTTTTTCCTTGGATTGTCACTGGCTTGGCTCAATCATTGAGCGTTGACCTATGAACCAGGGGGCACATGCAGGGGTTGCGTGCTCGACCCCAGTGTGGGGTGTGCAGGAGGTGCCATTGATGTTTCTATCACCATTGCTGTTTCTATCTCTCGACCTCTCTCTTCCTCTCTGAAATCAATAAAAGTATATTTTTTTAAAAATGTGAGCCAACACAACAATAACCGTCCAGGTGTGAAGGAATCAAAATTATACCTTTTTTGTTGTTGTTAGATCGGCAAAAAATATATATTTTTGGTGTGCCAGAGAATTTTACTAATTAGTTTACATGTGTCATAAGATGAAGAAGGTTGGCAATTGCTGCCCTAACGTTTTCCCTGCAGGCCCGTTGCCCCAGGAACTCCTAGAGGGCAGGAACTATGCCTCATAGAGCACCTCGAACTTTAAATGCAGGGGAAAAACGCGCATCCAACTTGAAAAATAATGAACCTGACCATTGCCTGTCACAGGCCAGAAATCTGTGAGGAACTAGTCATTTTATTTTGAGAAATTACGTTGAAATTTGGTGTTAAAGAGAAGGGGGAAAGAAAGTTCTGTATACTTTCAAGGACCGCAACTTTGTAAAATATAGGTGGAAGGAATATGTTTTTAGATTTTCTCAGCTTTGCACATAGCTGAGGCTTCTGAGAAGAGTTCTAGCACAGGAACACGACCAAACCGGCTGGGCTAGCTTTTCTCCCCAACCTTCCAGCATTCCTAAGACTCACGGAGTGTTTGCTGCCTCCGGGCAGAAGGGAACCAGCTCTTCTGAATGAAACTGCACCTGCACAGACGCTGCGGCCCACGGCGGGAGAGGAAGCAGCCACAGTCGGAAGACCTTTTGCATAACTCACTCTTAAAATGACCGAGTCTTGTCGGGTTAAAAAAAATATAAAATTGAAACTTCAGAGGAAAACCCTAAGCGGTTACATTTTCTCGACAAAGGTTTCCCAGGCCTGTCAATCATTTCCTGCTTTCTCCTCCCCAGCGCGTGCACACAGACAAGCTCGGGGGGGGGGGGGGGGGGGGGACCGCCGCCTCGACGTCGAGCCTTTCCCGCACCTGGAGTGGAGTGAAGTACCTCCGGAAGCCGCGAGGTTGGCGGTTCATTCACAATAAATGAACTCCAGGGCGGAGGGGGGCAGGGACGAGAGCCTTTCATCTCGGCTCTTTAAAATCCCGGCGTTGCAGCTGAAAGGGAAAATGACCTGGGAGTGAACCGCTCCGGGGCTGAAGTATGGCACGATAACGGTGCGAGCGAGCGAGCGCGTCCGCGGCCGGCCCGCCGGCTATTTATACCCGGCAGATTATGCAATCCGGCCGCAGCCATTCATGCCCAGACCGGGGCGACGCGCGCCGGGTGGGGGAGGGCACCGTTCCCGGCCGCCGGGTCAGTTCCTAAGTTTGCATCATCCCCTTCCTTACGAGAGAGCTGGAGTTTCCATTCCGGCCTGCGGGCCTTGGGGGGAGACGGCTGGGCTACGAACTCACTTGGCACACGCGGGCACCCATGCCTGCCTAGTTAAACATCAGAATCAGGGCACCGGAGCGCCCGAGGCGCGGCCCGGAGGCGCGCGGGGCAGGGCTCCGGCAGACCGGAAGGGACTGATAAACGGAGCGCTAATGACACCCTCGCCCTCCCCCGTCGGAAGTGTCCTCCCTGCGCCAGTCATTGAGAAATACCGGAGGGGCAGAGTGGGGGTGACGGCGAGGACAAGCCCGGGTGCAGCTGCGCGCGCCTAGCCGGGTGGGAGCAGGGGTGCCGCGTCCGTGTGGGGGTCTCGGGGGATCCGGCCACACACACACCTTCGGATACAGTAGAGTCCTCTCCAAATCACTCCCCACCCCCGCTTCTGGTCCCGGGTTCGGGGGTAAGGGTGAGTGATGCGTCGGATCCCACCCCGCTACCCCCCACCCCGGGAGATCTACACTCCCGGCCCTACCAGACCCCGATGGGCGAGAAGTGGGAGGACGCAGAGAGGAGACGGAGGACTCGAAAGAGAGCAGATTGCCAAGAAGGATAAAATGTCCGCTTCTCCCGACTCCCGTGCGGGGCGGGGGCCGCGACCGGCTTCCGAGTAAAACAAGACCTGTGGGTCTACTGAGCATGCCCGCCCCGGGGCCACCGAGGGTCGCTCCGGTTCCGCGCTCCGCGTTTTCCGGGAGGCCGGCGGGAAGGCCCGGGGTGGGGGTGCTGCCCCACCCGGGACTCGGGATTGAGAGGTTGGCTGGGAGTGGGGGGAGGCGTGCTGGGGGCTCCCCTAGGTTTACGTGAAGTTGTGAATAGATCGACGTTACTTTTGAAGCTCTACTTTCTCACTCTGAGTCGACACCCTTGATTGGATCGCGTTCAGAGCTGCCTTGTTCCCCGTTTTGGAGGTTGTGGGGGAGAGGCAGGGATATAGGTGTTTAGCTCTTTCAGTAATGTCATGAAACTAAAGCCCTAAATCCGTGATAACCCCTATTCTGATAACAATCCAGTATACTTTATAACATCCTGATACTCAGATCAGTAAACATATCTAAGTTCTTCGCCCAATATGCCATTTCTTCTATGGTACAGTTAGTAATTCATGATGGGAAGGAGGAGCAAGAGATGAGCTGCTGGGAACATTTCCATCAAAAGGCCCCAAAGGATAATGAACAAGGCAAAGGAAAACTGGAAGGTTTTCTTTAGAGGAACATGAAGTACCCGGAGTGGAGGGGTAACAATATAGTAATATAGCGGCCTAGGAAGAAGACAGGGTTGCCATTACTTTTCTATTTGCAGTGTGCTTAACTCAGTAGCCTCGCTGTGTCATTTGTGGGTATTATCCTGGCACTACAGATACTGAACCCAAGGCTCAGAGAACCTAAAAACCTGCTGGAGTGTGGCACCAGGGCAACCAACCAGTGACCTGGTGAATTCTGGGCCTTGAAATGTTTTTCTTAGCTCCTCTGGCTGTCTGGTTAGAGGGCAGGACCAGTCATTCACTATTAGCAGGGAGCTGGACAAATGAGTAGTGGTGACACCGATTCTGCTTGGGTACCTACAGAAGTTAGTAACCACCTCACCTGCCACCTTGTCATTTGGACTTTCTAAAACTGGAGGGTGGAGCCAAAGAGGTGCCCATTGGATGGATAATTTTGATACGGACAAATGTTTGTGTTCCCAGTAGTTCAGGAATGACTGAGTGGGACCTCTTTCAGCAACTCTAAGAGAAAAGTAACAATGGCCAAAGGGGATGCTAACTGGATAGACACCTTAGCTTTATAGGGATTTAGAGACCAAGGAGGTCTTGCTCTGTTCAGTGCTTTCTCATAGACTCTCAATAGCCTCAGGCGCTGAGAAAGACAACCTTGGCCTTGTTATCTCGGTTTTGTGAAGAAACTGAAGAATTACTACAAGCTTCCTTCAGGGTCTCCAGGCTGCCAGGAGAAAACCAGAACCCGGGTATTCCTTCCATCCAGTGCCCTTTTCACCACTCTACAACAGCACTCAGCATCAAAGGTGGTCAAGCTCCATCCCATACCAGAAAGTTCATGGTTTCGATCAGCACCAAGCTAGGGTAAACCACCAATGTTGCCATGACTCAATATGAAACTCTATCTTTGGACCACTTGTGGCTCTCCAAGTGTGTGTGTGTGTATGTGTGTACCCTTTAGATGTACTACATTTGAGGTATGTTTAATCTCCTTTAAATGTATTCAGTGGTTGCTAGTTAGTTAAAATATCTGTGTCATCTCTTAGCACATTTGGGAGGATGGAAAAGTCTACTGTGTTTGGAGAGCAAGAAGGTGTCGAGACTTCATCTCTTGCTCCCTAGCAAAAACCCAGAAGGAACACCCAACAGCTATGGAAATTGTGGGGCCCACTGCAAAATAAAAATGTGGAGTCCTTTGTTGTTCAAACACTATAAAGGATGTCAGACTCCAACAGCGGAGCATAAAAACAAGGAAAGGTCCCCGAGTAACTGAGCAGGGTGCAGGCCCAAGAAGCAAGGCCTGCCCATTGCCCAGACAGTGCTGCTCTGGAGAGCATGGGCCCGCCTAGGCCATGGTCGCTGGCCAAGATCGGAAAAATAATTTGGAAGATAAGGAAAAGGGGCCCTAGCCGATTTAGCTCAGTGGACAGAGCGCCGGCCTGCAGAATCCCAGGTTTGATCCCCATCAAGGGCACATGCCTGGGTTGCACTGTGGGCTCAATCCCCAGTAGGGGGTGTGTAGGAGGCAGCCAATCAATGATTCTCTCCCATCATTGTTGTTTCTTTCTCTTCCTTCCTCTCTGAAATAAATTATTTTTATTTTTTTAAGGGAAGGACAAGGGGACTGGGAGAACTCTTTGCTCCCCATTTCACTGTTCCAAGCAAAGCCACTGGGCTGGCAATCTTTGGTCCAGTAACTATGGCCTTTAAGAGCCTGGGACAGGGCCATCCTTCACCAACATGAGAAGATTTACTGAATAACATAAATATATATATATATTTGGGCTTACTTTTTAACCCAAGAAAGCCCGTCATTTCTACTAAAATGCAAAGGTTTGTCGACTGCGTTTGTGGACTTATCTTTTATTCTTTTTATGAAAAATAATGCCCGTTCCCTTACCAAGACAAAAGAAAAAAAAAACATAAGATTCACGTGAAACTGAAAAGCCTCTGCCATTCAGAACCTTGGCAAAAGCACCTGTGCCGCCCTCACCCTCCCGCCCCTCGGTGGGGGAGCAGTTGATCCTCAGAGCCTGAGCACCGCTCCGGCCCTACCCCGAGCTCTCGGTCTCCACCCTTCCTCCTCCTCCCCACCCCCTGATTTTTAATCCAGGGGTTTGGTGGGAGGGAGGGAACTGAACGCGAGCCAGATGTGTGCGAGTCCCCGGCTCCCGCCTCCTCCTCCTCCCGGGCATCTTAAAACCCGGAGTGCAGACGGAGGAGGATCCGGAGTCACAAAGACGCGGTGCAAACAACTCCGCTGCACGGCTCCCCCGGGAGCGGGAGCCCGAAGGAGCTGGGAGAGGAAGCCGGGCATGCTCAGTAGACAGGACAAAGTTGCTTTTTACCCCCCCTTTTTTCTCCGCGCGCTCTCTCATTTTTTTTCGGTCGCAAGTAGGAAGCTTTTTGCACTCCACCACCTCTGGCCGCTGGGAAGACGTCATCGCTTCCGCCCTACTTCCTCCTCCTGTTGGCGGCGGTGAGAATCCAATATGGAGTAAATCGGTAGAGTCGAGAGATGGGGCTCGGACCGGGAGCCCTGCAACGCCTCCCAGGCGCACCTCCCCCGGCCGCCGACCGCTCCCCGGAACCGTGATTGGCCCGCCTCCCCCCCGGGGGCGACCCCGGACAGAGCCCTCACCCGCGGCCGGCCCCCTTCTCCTCCTCTCCCCAGTCTCCGCAGCTCCACAGCGCTGTTTTTTTTTTTTTCCACCCTCTCTTCTCCCTCGCCGCCGCCCCCAGCCCAAACCTCCCCCCCTCCGCCCGCTCCCGAGCCCCCAGAGCCCCCGCCCGCCTCGCCCCTCCGCGCTGCGGCGCTCCTGACCTCCCGCAGCTTGCCTTTGCACCGCTTCCCCCAAACCACCCGGCGCCCGAGCGTGCAGCTTCCCCTTCTGCCTTCTGCGGCGCCCCCTTCATCTCCTGCCGTCCCCCCCTCCCCAACCAAATCAGGCGATCTCCGGAGATGTGAAGAAGGGGGGGGGGGGGAGCGCACAGGAAGATGAAGGGAGCAAAGCTGCCCGCCGCGGGACAGGCGTCTAGGTGAACAGGAAAATGACCGAAGAAACACACCCGGACGAGTAAGTTTGGCCGCGGGGTGGGACGCGTGTGCCCCGCGGGGGCAGTGTGGGGGTCGGGGCAGAGGGCGCCGGCGGGGGACTCTCATTGGGTGAACTTGGCGCGGGGTGCAGCGACTCGCTGGCCTGTGGGGTTTGGGACGCGAGATCCCCCCCCACCCCCCCGTGGATGGGAGAAGGGGGCAACAACTGCTGTGGACCGGCGGGGGCGAGCTTGGGGTCGGCGGGCTGGTCGCCACTGCGGGGGCCAAGGGCGCACTGGTGACCTCAGGGAGGTCCCCCTCCCTCTCCGGGGATTACAAACATCCCCCCCCCCCCCGAAATCCTCGGCGGCCGAAGCCGAGGACCTGACACCCCCGCTTCGGTTTCCCGGGATCGGTGGGTTTTTATTTGGTGACTTTGTGATTCTCCCGCCCGGCTGCTCGCCCTGCGGTCCTTTTTGGAAGCCCTCTGGGGCCCAGGCTCCGCCATTTCGTTTTCTTGAATCGCTCTCATTTGCATACCACATTTTCATTCATAAAAAACCCGGCCGAGCCAGGGGAGCCCCGGGTGCGGGGGTCTGGGTGCGCCAGACTGCTCGCGCCGGCTGGCGAGCTGGAGCCGCCCCCGGGGTCCGGCGGCGCGTGCGGGTGTGTGTGTGTGCACGCGCTCGAGTGCCCGGGACCCGCGCCCCGCGGGGTCCGGTAGCTCGGGGGGCGAATCCGAGGCGTGAGCAGCGGGGGCGGGCGGGATCCTTCGGGGCAGTACTGAGGGCCAGATCGTGTGTGTGTGTGTGGGGGGGGCGGGGAACGGGGGGTCTGTGTGTGCGCCCGTGCATCCGAGTGCGTGCGGGGCTCCGCGGGTCCGAGGGTGACAATGCTCAGGGCGCTCCGCCCTAGGGGCTCTCTGCCAGACCCATCGCCCCCCGGGGAGGCATGCAGCTCTCCAGGCCCCGGCCAAGGTGCAGCTCCCCGCAGCCTCACGGTCGCAGAGTCGGGTTTGATTCTTTCCCAGTCCCACCGGAGGCCGTTCCCGTTGCGGGTGCAACGCAGGCTAGGCCGTTGGGCCCGGCGCCTGAGGTCGTCGGCCTCGGGTCCGAGCGGTCACCGCTCAGCGGCAGTGCCCGCCACCAGCCACTTTTTTTCTTCTTCTATTTTTTCCCTTTTTTTTTTGTGAATAAGACGTTCTCCTTTATTGTCACATGACAGCCCTCCCCTCCTCCCCTGCACATTCATAAATCCGGAGCCAGCCTCGGCGCCTTTCATTCAGAGCTGCCTGCCATGCAGCCAAGGTAGTGGCGGCGCCGGCTCCGGCGCGAAGACCCTGTTGGAAGCCGCGGAAACTACCCCGAGAGGGAGGCCCCGGGAGTGTCTCTGGGGGCGTGGGGCCTGCGGGCAGACAGCTCCCGAGGCCCCGGGCTTTTGCCTCCTTGGGTGCAGAGAGGGGAAGTGACTCAGGGCTGGGCGAGAAGGCGTCTCTTGCGGCAGGTGACAGGATACTGTGCTCTACTCCAAGAATCGACTCCTTTTTTTAGCGCCCCTTTCTCCTTCGGCCTCTGCTGTTGCCAGGCTGGGAGAGAAGGGGTGTTGGGAGGGCTAGTCTTGGGGAAAGGGAATTTCCTCTCCTGTGGGTCCCCAGGGAGCGTTGATTGCAGTAACCCCTAATCTGCCGGACACGCGTAGCTGGAGAGGATCCCGCCTAGTGTATATGTTGTGGCCAAACCACTACATCTGCGGGCCCTTCTGTTTTAGACATTGTGCTTGGCCTTCGTAGACTATCTTGAAATGGGAAAGCGGGCGGGGGGTGGGGGGAGTTGTGTTTCTAGGCTGAAATAATGGAGGGGAGTTGTATGCTGCTGGGCCTTCACCCCTTCAGGACTTGGTCAGTAGTAGGTATTTGTGTGGGTCCTTCTTTGTCCCTGCACACACAAATAGCAATAGCAGCCACGCTCTGCGCTTCGGAATTTCCCGAAGATTGATTCGACCACTCTAGGTCGGGTTCCTGGGCTCCATCCATCCCTTGTGAACACTGACTGGCCTGGCCGCCTCCCTTCTCACAGCAGCGTGTTCGCTGGTATCCAAAGCAAAAGGCCTTGGAGTGGGATCACCAGCAAGAAATAAATATCTCTATTCCGGGCTCTCAGAGCAGTTCAACATGGAGAACCGGCTGCCCCCACTGCTGTCAGAAGCCTCGTTGAGACAATGGCTGTTTGAGGACGCGTTCTGGTGTCAGAAAATCAGAAAGCGGTGGCCCCCCAGCCCACTGCACAGCTTCCTCAGGATTACTTTTCATGTGACGACCTTGGCATGAGACATGGAATGCCTGGTGAGAGAGCAGGCTGCACGTCCTATCAGCTGGCGTCTGTGGACACTCTATTATATTGTTCAATGTTCTTATGTAATGACCCGTCTGAAAAAAAATTTTTTTAATATTAGTACCAGAAAGAAGGTTTCTGTTTGAGTTACAGGGCTTGCTGTGATGGCCTTTTCTTTTTGCTACTACTGTCCGGAAGCTCAGAGCCAAAATTATTGCTTGATCAGGGTAGCCATATTGGCCTAGGTTTCTTGCTAGACTTATTTACTCCTCTGTAAATTTTGATCTTCTATTTTCTCTTCTAATGGTTTCATGTTTGAGGGCCCTCAGATACTTTTGGAAATAGGCAAGTTTTTGTTACTTAAAAAAAGAATTGGTAACAATAAACTGGAGACCTAGGGGAGTTATATTTGTGCCTTAGGCAAAATAGATGTTCTTGATAGTCCACCTATTTTTCTTAAATGTGTGTTATATTTCGCATCAGAATGTAACAAATCAAAATCTTAACCACTGGTAAAATTGTGCTTAATTTAAACAAATAAATGTTTTGTCTTCTAATGTTTTTTTCCATGTCAATTTAAAGTTCCTCTCTGATAAATATATAGTAATTCAGGAAAGCTTATCTGTTCTATTCACTGATGGTCCTAAAAATTAGCTTTTATATAAAAACTACATTGACTCTTCTTTGATCCCACTCCATTTAGAAATGTATGTTAAGATGAACAATTCTACACATTTAAAAAAATAATTTAAATAGTAAAGATGAGCAACAAAAATATTGAAAGTGGTCTTTTACACATAGAAATAGAAAAAAAATTTAAGTCATACCATATCTTTAAAGCATTTGATCATGGCTATAAGTGGTTTGGAAATTTGCAGACAAAAAATGAAGAAATCCTTCTCAAGTGAGCTGTAACCTCGGAGACAGCAGGTCTTCATTCAGCTTTTTTATTTTGTTTCTCTCCTGCATGCACATCTTGCTGAGAGAATGGATTTGCAGCTTTGCCTGCAGTCATACTCCTAATGTTGAAAGGTTTCTCGTTAAAAAATAAAACAAAACAAAAAAGAAACCCACTTAATTATTTTTGTGGAACTATTTCAAAATTAGACACCAGAACTCATATTTAAATACTTGAACTTAGCCCTGGTCAGTTTGGCTCAGTGGTTAGTTAGAGCATTGGCTCACGGACTGAAGGGTCCTGGGTTTTTTTTTTTTTTTTAAATATATATTTTATTGATTTTTTTACAGAGCAGAAGGGAGAGGGATAGAAAGTCAGAAACATCGATGAGAGACATCGATCAGCTGCCTCTTGCACGCCCCCTACTGGGGATGTGCCCGCAGCCAAGGTATGTGCCCTTGCCGGAATCGAACTAGGGACCTTTCAGTCCGCAGTCCGACGCTCTATCCACTGAGCCAAACCGGTCAGGGCAGGGTCCTGGGTTTGATTCTGGTCAAGGGCAGGTGCCTCAAGCTGGGGGCTTAATCCCCGCCCTGGTCAGGGTGTGGGCAGGCGGCAACCAATCGATGTTTTTCTCTTTTTCTCTGTCTCTCCCCCCTCCTTTCCACTCTCTCTAAAAATCAGTGGAAAAATATCCTTGGGTGGAGATTAACAAAAAAATAAAAATAAATACTTGAACACTATCAACAATAAAAGACATATTTAAAAAATAAATAAATAAGCTATTTGTGCTTACTTCCCAAAAAGGTGAGAATACCCCTTTGGTGAAACCACAATACCATCAGTGCACTTAACAAAATTAAGAATAATTCCCTGATGTCTTTAACACCCAGTCTCAATTGTCTGAAAAAATGTCTTTTATAACTGATTATTTCAGCCAGGAGTCAGTCAAAGATCATGTGTTAAATGCTGCTCGTGAAATATACTTACAGCACAAAGCTTAGCCATTTGCACACTTTCGGATCCCACCTAGGTTTTATCTGAGTGTGAATAAAACAGGAGAAAATATCAGTGGCTTCATGAGGTTGTTGTGAGAATTAAATGAGATAGTTTATGTAAAACTTACAATCTAGGACCAAACATAAAACAAATGTCCGGTGAGACTCCAGGGAGCACGGAGGTAGGGATTTCACAGGCTCAGCTTGTTAATTTTCAAATAACCCTGGGAAGGAGTTGCAGTGACTTGCCTAAGAGAGCAAACATTTTTTTAAAGTGTTTGAATAAAAGTCTATTGGTTAAAAATGGATTCAGTTCTTTTTAAAAATCCGGTTTCATCCCTGTCGACTAATGCAATAATTATAATTGTATTTGGTTAACTCAGGGTGTGTGGAAGCCTCCTCCTGAGAAACTCCCATGTTCACATGAAGCCCTTGGAGTGCTTTGTGGAAACTGGGTGCAGAACTGTCTGGTGGTGGCGATATGTGATGGACAACTCAAAACCTATGTTGATTCCAATCACTGTTACAGGAACTGGGAAGTAGAAGCAGTAGAACTGGGAAGTAGAACGCAGTAGGCCGGGGCCTGTGTTTCTGCCTGTGCAGGAGAATCTCTGCAGAAATCACAATATTAACAATTTGCAGTAGCCGCAGGGTTCTGATGGAGTCTTAACACTTGAAGTTGGAGACAGCTGTGCTGATGAACTCCACTATTGGCATAGTTCCTCTGTTACTGGGCTGAACACAAATACACAGTCTAACAGCAAAATCCTCCCAAACTGAACAAGATGATAATAGAGGCAGAGCAGGAAGTTTTGGTGTGCGCGGTTGTTTGTTTTGGCCTATTTTCTCTTAAGTAAATTGGGCTGCCTTTTTTTTTTAAAGACCCAGTCATATTGATAAACTTGATG
Organism: Antrozous pallidus; assembly: GCA_027563665.1. Lineage (NCBI taxonomy): Eukaryota > Metazoa > Chordata > Mammalia > Chiroptera > Vespertilionidae > Antrozous > Antrozous pallidus. The sequence goes on from CM050523.1 coordinate 33,078,906, forward strand.
ACTTTTCTTGTAAATATTTCTTTTTAATCAATATTTAAAACTAGGACATTGATGATTTTTTTTAAGGCACCCTCTAGGGCTATTAGTCACTGGGAGTAGAAGGAATATTTTGCACTGGTGCATACAGTGTTCTGGGGGGCAAAATACATTTTCTTGTGCTTGCCCTGGGTAGGCCTGAAGGATTGTTACCACAGTTTGATGTGTCCCTCGTCGTGAAAAGGAAGTCTGGCCAGGATCTTAGAAAAATCCTTGATAGTTACTGGTATAAGAGTTGAGGAACAACTGTTTTCTAACTACTCGTTTCTCAGGTAATCTTTGTCAACAGTATATTCACATGTGGCATAGTGCACCCATGATAGCAAATTGTGCTTATGTTAGTTATGCTAATCTCAAAGGGTAGTTGAATACTTATTTCAAAACAAAATTTATGTTTACGTGCACTCAGCGCGTAGAGGTAACATAATGGATTTTGCCTTAGCATTTGGTGCTTGTGATTGAAGGGATTAGAACAGTCTGGGTAGCCTCTAAAAGTATGGCTTTGGCTCCTCTGTGTACTGAAATAATGATTTTTCAAATCTGGTTGTTTTCATGCTTAGGCATACTTCCTGTGCTCCATTCATAAATGCTTAAAGCTTAATTATCAGGTTAAGTTTTTTTTTTTTAATATTTTATTGATTTTTTACAGAGAGGAAGGGAGAGGGATAGAAAGTCAGAAACATCAATGAGAGAGAAACATCGATCAGCCGCCTCTTGCACAACCCCTACTGGGGATGTGCCCGCAGTCAAGGCACATGCTCCTGACCGGAATCGAACCCGGGACCTTTCAGTCCGAAGGCTGACGCTCTATCCACTGAGCCAACGGTTTTGGCTATCAGGTTAAGTTTTTAAATTGTTCCAAGTTCATCTAGTGGTGACATTTTTGTCTTTGCATTTTTTATTTTTATTTTTTGGTTAATCTTCACTTGGGGATATTTTTCGAGAGTATAAGGGAGAGGGAGAGACAGAGAGAAACAGCGATGTGAGAAAGACACACCTGTTGGTTCCCTCTCGAAGGTTCCCTGACCAGGGGTCAAGCCTGCAACTGAGGTAGGTGCCCTTGACCGGAATTGAACCCAGGACCCTTCAATCCTCGGGCAAATGCTCTATCCACTAAGCTAAACCAGTTAGGGCCGTCTTTTCATTTTCATTGTTTATTACTCTTATTTCTTTTTCTCCTTGCATTGCTTTGACTCTGGCCTCCAGCATCGATTTTTTCAGATAAGCACTGTTTATTTTGTATTTGCATCCTACCCTAACAGAACTATATAGAAGCAAGACCCATCTGCCCGTCTACTATGGAGTAATAGCTTATATTAACCCTTTTAAGCTTGCTGCCCATTGAAGGCTTTCTGCAAATGTTTATTGATTGGTTAAAGTAAAGAGTCATTAATTTAGAAATCATTTTACCTTATGTGAAAATTTAAACACTTATTCATATTGTACCAACATCCAAAAAGACTTTGAGGTTGCTTTTTAAAAATTACCATGAAGGACCCTAATGGGTTTGGCTCAGTGGATGGAGTCTCAGCCTACAGATTCAAGGGTCGCAGGTTCGATTCCGTGTCAGGGGCATGTACTTCGGTTTCAGGCACATCCCCAGGAGGGGGTGTTCAGGAGGCAGCTGATTGATGTTTCTCTCTCATTGATGTTTCCAACTCTCCCTCTCCCTTCCTTTCTGTAAAAAAAAATCAATAAAATATATTTTTAAAAAATGACCATGAGGGGCTGGCTGCCATGATGATAGTAGAAGAAGCCTGGTCTTTGGGGTGATACCCTGCCCCAACTCTCCGTTAACTCAGGGACCCTGGAAAGTATCTTGAGCCATGACTCCTGGGTTAATGTAACCAAAGTTCCTTCTGCTGCCTACTTCACAAACTGTTAAAAAGTGGGAATGTGAAGTATTTTAGCACAACACCGGATGAGTCGGGAAATCAGTGGCACTCATCCACCTTTGGTAGGTCTTACATCATGTGGCAATCATTTCTCTTCAGAATTTACAAGGGAGAGAATACCCTTTAACTATGTTAGCCTCACAGCAACCTTTTGAGGCAGGAAATGGTTGCTCTCACTTTATAGTTAAGAGAATTGATGTGACTTGCTCAGCCAGGGTGTGTGGGAGAATTAGAAGTCACGTTCTTTTCATTTGACCTTCCAGTGCCATCCTGGTAGGTCCCTCGAACAGCAGCTTAGATTTTATATTATAACATCAGTCATGCCCAGCTGACTATTGGCCCCTTTACTCCATGATCCTCGTTGGCTATGTTTTCAGAGTCTTTATGTTTCTAGTAGCTTGTCTCCTCTCTTCCTGTCAGTAATTTGCCTCTAGTAGCATCCTTGGCTCTCTTTCCATCCCTGTCTGTGGTCTAAAATCATATTACTTGTGGCATTCAAATAGTTTCCAAAACAAGAGTGAATAGTCTTGGTGGGGATGGGTGGACCAAGGGTTCTCTTAGGAATAAGGCGGCTTATGACTTGTTTTGTCTACTTGTGTGCTTGCTATGTTGGTGTTGCGTTTTATATTTCCACCCAAGGAATAAAATGGATGCTGGACCAGAGGTTTAATTTAATCATCAACATCCCAATAATTTTATTCATTTTTACAGATCTTTTGAAGCCGCTTAGTGTGATTATAGTCCTACTATAGTAATTCAATTTCTCTTTCTTGCTTAATAGCAAAAATCAAACCTGTGACTTTTCTCAGGCTCAAAATTCCAAAAACAAGTCTGCTCTACCAGGATGGTGTGCACTGGCTCCATGTCACTAACAGTCACTAATAGTCCTGAAGGCCGAATGGTTGCCTTCTCATTTATCTGCGAGTGCACAGGTTTTAGGTCAGGACTCTGCCATTTGTCAGCCAGCTTTGCATCCGGCACCATTCAGTCTCAGGTGTCTTTTACACTAAGGAAAATTAGGAGATACTAGAATTACAGGTGTTCATTTGTAGTGTGGTAGACTTTGACTCGAAAAAACTTGACTTTTAGAGCACACCTGAACTCTAGTTGTGTTGGTGTTTTTTTTTAAATGTATTTTATTGATCTTTTACAGAGAGGGATATAAAGTTAGAAACATCGATGAGAGAGAAACATTGGATCAGCTGCCTCCGGACCCCTGCCTCCCTCTCTGGGGATGTGCCCATAACCAAGGCACATGCCCTTGACCTGAATCAAACCTGGGACCTTTCAGTCCGCTGAGCCAAATTGGTTTCAGCTGTGTGTGTGTGTGTGTGTGTGTGTGTGTGTGTGTGTGTGTGTTTCTTAAGGTTTAATAAAGTTCTCAGTGAATGCCAAGAGACCCAAGAATTGCAAAGCCATACATAAATGATTTTATTGAATAAAATAAGTAACAGTGTGGGTGAGGCTGGAGGAAAAGGAGCCACTAGCTGTTGAGTGCCATTCACTTACTGCACCTAACATACCAGACACCTGATCTCCCAGACAGGTAACTGAACTGTGACTCAGAGGGCCTCTCTGCCCTCAGGGAGTTTACGCTCTAGCATCCGGTGGCACTTGCACATGCCTGAAGGGTGTATGATGCTTGTCTGGTTGGCTGCAGTGGTGTTTTCCCTTTCCTTCCCATCTTTTTGCAGGTCCCCTCCTACAGGCATTGGGGTTCCCAGATTTGGGTGGGGGGGGATAGAATTCCCAACGTGTTCTACAAGTTATAGTTCAGGTGAGTGTATGTGGTGTGGACAAGTACTCGCACACTCACACAAAGATGGGATATGTATGTTAGCCAAGCGTCCACAAGCTACAGGCAGGGAAAAGATTCAGAGAGGTTAAGTATCTTGCGTGAGGCCATAGAGCAGGTTTTGTTATTTTTAACTCAGATCCTTTGACTTCAAATTCCATGTCTGTAGAACAATGTATTGTATAGTATGACTTCACAGTTTTCTCTAATACAACAATGTGCTGTGTGTACCGCTTGATTTATGTTACTGTGGAGTGAATGTCACTAGAATTTACTTAAGAATCCTGTAAATGCCTCAAAGCTGTGAGGTGTCATGTCTTCCTCACATTCCTTTGCTCTGTGGAGCAGGGAACCGTTGCCCACCGAGGTGGCCTGTTCTGTGCTGATACATAAAGCAGCTCTAAGGGTGCCTCCTTTGGAACAGGCACTAACCACCGTTCCCTGGATGGGAAAAGTGTGCGTGAGCAGAAGTGACCAAAGCACAGTATTCTCCTGGCCCTGCGTTTTAGCCTGGCAGTTTGAGAGGGGGATCAAACTTGTGCGTGCATAGGGAACCACCGGGGAATCTTGTAAAATGGGGACCGTGTTTCAGTCAGGCCTGAGATTTTGCATTTTTAACAAACTTGCAGGTGCTGCTGATCCATGGATTCCACTTTAAGCAGCCGGGGCCTCTATGGTGGGATGATAGGGAGCTCACAGCTGCCAGGTTTGTGTCTTCAGAGGCGACTTTTGGGATCCGTTGAGGAAGCTCATTGAATACAAACACACAGACACATTAACAAGATCCTGCCCTTCCCTATCCCCTGCAGGACTTCCAGCTTTGAGGTAGAGCTTGATTTTAGACAGGAGTGTGGGGGAAGATTTTTTTTTTCTTTTCTTTTCTTAGGGCTTAAAACAGTTCTCAGTGAATGCCAAGAGACCCAAGAGTTCCATCACTGAACAAGAAATGCGAAGTTCCTGCACTTTGTAATGTCTTATAGTCAGCTGGCACTCCTGTACCCTCCAGACAAATCAGTCTTGTGTGGAAAGCCTGCCGCCCTGGGAAGCGAGAATGCTCAGCCCTAGAAGAAATCACAGGAAGTAATTAAACAGAGAAGGTCAGAGAAAGAGGAAGTGGTTGTGTTGTTTCTGATGCGAATTGCATTGTTGTTCCTGGGGATCAAGATCATGATGTTTAAATCTTCTGGAATGTGGCTGCTTGGGGGATTTGATTGTATTTAAATTGCAGCCCTTTTAGTTTATTCTTTTAGACAGCAATCTGGTTAGGAAATGAATTGCTTTTAGGTCTTATCAGGAATCCCCACGTGCCTAAGCAGAAGTCTTAAACAGGGAGTTGCTTATAGCTTGGCAAATTGCACTTAAAGGAAATGAATGTCAAGACTATTAGAGGTTAATTTTAGGTGTCTGGAGTTCTCCCTAATTCTCCTGATTAAACACTTTAACATAATAGTTTCCTTAATTGGAATAATGATAGAATATTAGCATGCATATTAAACCATTTACCCAAATTTGAATAGGGTTAAAATGCAAATTATCCATCACTTGTCTCTTTAGAGATAATTCCTGGGGAGAGATGGGGAAGAGACTGGAATATGAATTGGGAATGGGCCTTTCTCTGGCAGCCTGGCTAGGAAAGCCAAGAATAGACCAGAGGACTGAAGTGAGAGATCCTTTGTTTCCTCCAAAAAGAGGTTCTAAAAATACCAGTGCCTGTGACCTACCAACGTGGAGGTAAATGCAGTGGGAAACTGAAGTGAGCTGACTGGACATCCTTTCTGCTGCCTTTGCATTAGCCTGCCACATTTTTCTGTTAGACAAAGGTGGTAAGAGACTTAGGCCCCTCTCCAGCATTTAGATACCCCTTCTGAAGTCTTGAACTGATGCCACCACCCAGCAGTTCCCAAACTAGTGGCTGGGAACCCATAAGCAAGCACTCTTAAGTATGGTTTGTGAATCAAATACATAAAGTCACCCATACCTATCTGTGTTACTTACTCTCTTTCAATGTATTTATGGAATAATAAAATACAACCTCATTAAAATACTGCTGAATTCACTGTGGATGCTGGTTGTATTTTTCTCAACTCACAGTTATTAAATTGTATTGAGCACAACTATAATCCTTGGGGAAAAGGGGGTAGTTCCTAACTTTTCTCCTTTTGAGTGCCTCTACTTAGAAAGTTGTGCCCCGCATGCTAGACGAAGAAAAGATGTATGGTCCTTCTCTGGGGGGCCCATGTGTAGAGGGTGTGGCCCTATGGCAGAATGGTTTGAGTGGAAGGCCCGAGGAAAGCAGAGGACCAGTGTAGTTGGAGGTGGATGGGGGAGTTGACAATGAGCCTCAGGACCTCTCCCTTAGAGACATGGCATCAAGTTGGGTTTTCTCATGAGAGGAGAGAGAGCTGAGGGAAGGAGGGAGTCCCCTCTCTTCCAGCTCTTTCCTCTCTCCACTTCCATCAGCATTTGTCAAACATGTGCTGTGCAGTACACAACTCTTTATTGTGCAAAAGACGATACACCCAACACTGGGAGCTCTTGATGGGTACCAAGTTGCAAAGGATGCGGGTACTCGATTGCCAGGTGTAGTAAGACCTGGGATTCAGGAAACGGAGGTCCCATCTCTCTTTGCCACCTCCCTGCTGTAGGAACTTAGGCAAGGTGTCGAGCTTCTTCTCTGGACTCAGTTTTCTCATCTCTAAATAAAGAGATTGAATAATATAATATTGAAGAACTCTTATAATTCCAGGTATTGCAAGGACAGTTCGTGTTTAAAAACTCATTCTTAGCATAATAATCTTTTTTATACCTCTTGCTGCATCAGCCCAGGGGGTGACTGTTCACCGTCAAGGGCTGGGGCCGGGGGGGGGGGGGGGGGGGGGGATGGGGGCGTGGGGTGGGGCGGGGGAGGCGCTTGAGTTTTAAAAGACTCATCTAAAGACAGTGCTGGTATTTGGGGGAGGCAAGTTGGGGAGGAGGCAATTTGTGGCCAAAGGTTTTTTTCCATAGACAGGGAAACTCCATCCCCAGGTTTCTGCTGGGGGAGCTCAGCGAGAGAGCTGGTCCAGTCGGCAGAGATTAAATATGGAAAGCTATTATGTGTCCTTGTGAAGTAGAGGATGCATTGCTCTTTCTAAGTAGAGTAAAATGGTTGCAACTTGACCACCTAATTGTGGAACTGGAGAGGATCTTGGGAAAATACCAGCTCAGCTCCCTTCTTTTACACATAAATTGCAATCCAGAGAGGTTGAGTGAGGAACCCAGGCTCACACAGCCAGATGGTGATTTGGGATATTTCAGGGAGCTGATGTCACCTGGTTTGGTCCTGTTTGGGGTGCCGTGTTAAACATTCATGACAATTGCTACCCTCTGGTTGTTCAGCCCTCAGGAGATAAGGAAAAAGATGGTGGTAACCTACTCAGTACAGGTAACTGTGGCCCCTGTTGAAACCATCAACATTGACCAGATTGCTAGCCTTGGTTAGTCCCTGTCCTGGGCTGAGATAGATGAGCTTGTCTACACGCTGTGCCTGTGTGGTTTCCACCCTCGGGGACAGGATGGTAGGGAGTGGAGGCAGAGGAGGGCCTCCTTCAGCTTACCACCCTGAGAGAGGGAAGATGATCCCTTAGATGAAAAGTTGAAATACAGGTGATATTCCCAGGTTTTAACACCTGGGCACCAGCAAAAAAAAGTTGATGAAACATTGCCTTCTGTTCTCCCCATGTGTTTGTTTTTCATGTTAACTGCCAAGGTGGTGTGGTCACAGACAGCAGGAAGTAATATTTGATATGCAGGTCTGCTGAGGAGGGGGTCGGTGGATTCAGGAGGGAAAGGGTGGTGGTTTGGCACATTCTGGTGAGAACTCTGAGCACTTCTAAGCAAACAGGTGCTTTTACAGCAAAGAGAGGGAGGGAAAAGTCGACCGGCTGGTTATATAGTGAACATTTTTTATGATAGCTTTTAAAAAAATTATTTATTTAATATTTTTTATTGTTTCAGAGAGGAAGAGGAGAGGGAGAGAAAGATAAAAACATCAGTGATGAGAGAGAATCATTGATCGACTGCCTCCTGCACACCTCCCAACTGGGGATCAAGCCTGCAACCTGGACATGTGCCCTTGAACGAATCGAACCCAGGACCCTTCAGTCCGAAGGCCAATGCCCTATCCACTGAGCCAAACCAGCTAAGGCTATGGTAGCTTTTAATTTAGGTTTTTGTAAGGCTGCTGTACCATTGGTTAACCCCTGATAAGTTTCAGATATCCTCTAGGGAATCCTGCAGCTTAGTAAGCTTTGTGGCCAAGGACATGTGGAAACCTAAGCTTGAGGGAGAATGAAAAGTTCCCCAAATCAAGAGGCGGTATCCCAGAGAGGACACACTCCACTCTGCCATGGTTAGACTTGATCTGTTTTCCATTCTTGCTTTAAAAGTATAGCTCTCAGTCAGGACTTCTTGGGGTTACAAGATTCATACTGCTTGTGTAGGATGGGGAACTCATTTTTTAAAAAAACTTCCTTTTCTTGGGGGGTTCTGCACCACTTGCCTCTTGTTTCCTCCTGTTAACCCCCACCACTGGGCAACCTTCTTACTCCTAGAGTAGAAAGGTCCTTATGAGCTTGAAGATTCCATTGGCGATTCAGGCCCCTTGGCCCAGGACTTCTGAATCACCAAAAGGTCAGGTATATTTGGTTATAAATGGTTTACCTGCAGGCCCCCTACCCTCCATTCCTCTTGTTCCGCATTGAGCAGCACAACAGTGACCAGGAGAATCAGACAGGTGTGGTCAGCCTCTACCCCTGGCATTGCAACCTGAAATGGAACCCCTCTCCCAACGGCCCCAACAAGGACGATTGATCAGTATGAGGCCAGGAGGGCTGTAGACTGAGGCTGTTCGGGGATGCTATTTAGGATACCACACCTTTCCTCTTTGCACTCTTACCTCCCTCCTCTCTAGACCAATGGAATTAGAACTTTGCCCCGTCCCCTGTGTTAGTATTTTAAAAATCTGGAAGATTCTAATGTACCTTAGGCTAATCAGGGTTTGGAAGAGAGTTGTAACCAACCAGTACCGGGAGGCACTGACTAGGGAGCATTGATTCTTTTTAAAGACCCCCATAGGGGACGGATGTTAACTAGACTTACTGTGGTGGTCATTTTACAATACATACAAATATCGCACCATGTTCTACACCTGAAACTAATAAAATGTTATACGTTAATGCCGATTAGTCCGTCGTGTCAGAGCGCGTTCAAAAGGCCACACACATTCATATCAGTGAATGGGAATGTTGTGAGGAATGTTGGTCTTCCATCGCCACTCTTTCCTCGAGGTTCCATCTCATTCCAGTTAGATAGCAAATAATCTCTTGGGGAGGACAATACCGAATAGATGTTAACATGAAGTGAGATCACAAGAGACAATGAAAATGAATTCTAATTGTCATTCCAAAAGATCTCTTATATTGAATTAAGAAATTCTGAAGCACACCAAAAATACATCACCTACAGTTGTCCCAATTTATGGCTGTTTTTTATTATTTTAACCTTGAAAGCCCTAATTTTTTTTTCCAGAAGTTTTCATTGGTGATGTAACACAGATGCCTTTAGGATACTAATTTAGCTATTTTAATAGTTAATGTAGTAAATATCAGGGTGTGTGTGTTTTTTTTATGCTGCCTTTTATGATTCTTTTCTTTTTCAGTGGAGTAGGGCCAGTTAATTTATAGGGAACAGGATAAGTTCTTGCATTTGATTTTTGACAGCTTTTGTTAATGTGGAACCAGTATTTGCTCGAATTTGAAGGAAAACAGAGATATAGAATCATATACGCTTTTATCTAGAAATGAAAACACATTGATTTAAAACAGATGTCTTCAACAAAAGTGGATGCCAGGTTTTCAGATGGTTACTTGTCACCAGAGGGTGTGGCCCCACATGCAAATACGGGAAAGGCTGAGAAATTTTTAATAGCTTAGAAACTCAAGGACACACTTTAAAAAGGGACAGCTTTGCACAACAGTGTGACTACTAATTCCACTGACCCATACACTTAAAAATGGTCAAAAGGGTACATTTTATATTAAGTACATTTTGCCATGATTAAAAACAGTAACATCAAACCGAAGAAATGGGACCCAAGTCAACTAACGACTTTACAAGAACTCAGAGACTTCTTTCCAGAAAAACTGCACCCTGAACACAACTGCCTGTGTGCCTCCAAAGCCAGATCTGTTTCACCTCCTCACCTATAGATTTCTAGCTTCCTGTCAATTCCATTCCTAGTCCTCTTCACTCCCTTCTTCTGATCCCTACCCTCACCCACCACTCCCCAAAAAGCTCCCTTCACCGAAGTTTGCAAATGGATGTTGAGATTAGACCAGTGGTGCCCAAAGTCACTATCCCCTGAAGTTCCCTGCAGTTGACCAAGTCTGTGTATCTCTTTCTATACTAATGTGTCTTGACAAGGGGTCGGAACCTCTCAGAAAATTCTGGAGGTCTGAATGGCTTCTACTGGAGCCAAGAGCAGATCTGGTCTTAG